>OV884047.1:2050000-7705000 GCA_930367265.1 Catocala fraxini
ACGGAGGCAAATGCTTAACATTATAACAAAAATACAATAAATGTGGTTCTGCTACATACATACACAAGAAAAACGTATAGGGCATATTAAATTATGGTTATAAATTAGGTAGGTACATTTTAAAATGTGTGAGCAGAGGTAGAAATAAAATATGTACTATAACTATCAAATAAATAAAGGGGGTAGGTACATATGTATAAAATAAAAAGTTATTGCATAATAGGCACTGATGACACAATATTATGCGCAGAGTAAAACGTGAACAAAGTGATCGACATCAGCGCTGTTGACTGGCCAGGCTATCTGTATTGTTTTGTTTGTTTTTGTTTTGATATTATTATTAGTGAGACTATCTAATATAGCTAATTGTGGAGAATTATTACTTAAGTGTAACATATACAATATAAAGCGGTTGTATGAAATATAAGTTTATGTGGAATGCGAAACAGCGTCCACAGGCGAGATGTTAAAATAAACTATATAATATACCAACTGTATTTAAATAATATAAAAAAAAAAAAAATTTAAAAATATGTCATTTATTCGATTAAATAATCTATAAGTCACATTTGACTAATTCATACATTATTTATCTTGTAAGAAAAAACCTTTTTAATTTATTCTTGAAATTGTTAATGTTTTTTTACGCTTCTCATTGGCGGAGGGATGTTATTCCAAATTTTGGACGCTTTATATCTAAAGCTGCCATGAAATGAAGCAGATCGGTGTTGGGGTATAGCCAGCTGCTGCGCACAGCGACGACCCTCACGCTCGCGATGACTGCTCACCCAGGAGATGTTTGAGTACAGGTACATTGGAGTTTTATGTGCAATTACGCCGAACAGAATAGAAGCAAGATGTAATTTATGACGGAACTTAATTTTCAACATAAGGTATTTATTTAAGACGGGTGTTACATGGGTTCTCGGAGGTATGTTAAAGCAGAATCTTGCACAGGTGTTTTGAACTCTTTGTAAAAGTTTTTCAGTGCGTGCTTGTTAGCAGGCACTGAAAAACTTTTACAAAGAGTTTTCGGTAACTCGGTAACGGTAACAGAAAACTGTGTCTGCGTAATTTAATTTTGATAAGACTATACATTCTACTAATTGAATTCTGAATTCCTGGCGCAAGTAAGAACGCAGTTTGTATAGCATTTTCAAGCGGTAGAAACAATTTTGCACACAATTCGAGATATGGCTTTCAAACCTCAGGCCTTCGTCTATTAACAGACCCAGGTTAAAAGCCTCACTCACTCGTTCTATTTGTTTTCCCATCACCGTCACGTGTACACCCGATGACTGTGGCAAATTATCTAATTGATTATTGGTTCCAAGAATCATATTAAATAATAATATTTTGTTTTGTTAGGATTAAATGTGAGTGAATGATGATTCGACCACATGACTATTCTTGTGAGGTCTTCACTAATGGCAGTAATCGCATTCACGTAATCCTAAAGTTTATAAGACAGATATATTTGAATGTCGTCAGCATATATATGAAATCTAAAATTCTGTATCGCCTTTGTTATGTCTGAGCTGTATAAGCTGAATAAAGAAGGCCCCAAAATTGATCCTTGAGGTACACCTTTATCCACGTTAGCTATAGCTGACGTTCAGCAGGTTCCATTCACGTCCCTGATTTCCACAAGCTGGGTGCGATTGCTCATATAGCTATTGAACCATTTTGTCATGTCAGAATCGAACCCGTAGTACGCCATTTTAGAAACCATAAGTGATAAATTTATAGAATCAAAAGCCCTGGATTAGTCCAGCAGAACCAGTAATGTACACATTCCCGTATCTTGGGCGGTTATTATATTGTCCGTCACATCTAGCAATGCCGTAGCAGTACCACGACCACTCCTAAGTCCAGATTGAGTCTCTGGCAGGATATTGCTACCTTCGAGGTATTTGGTGAGTTGTCTATTAACTACCTTTTCTAGCACCTTGAATAGAATCGGCTTGGATAGAAAATGCTGATCGGTCTTAAATCTTTTATATCAACGGGATTGATTATTTTGGGTATGGGACGAACAATGGCCCTCTTCCAGATATCAGGAAATGCGGATGTTCTTATGGACGTGTTTATAATAGACATAAGAAGTTCCAGTGTCTGGGGTAGACTTAATACAAACATGTCCAAAGTGATTTGGTCGCAACCCTCAGCATTAGAACTTAATGTAGAAACTGTTTTTGCAATATTCTCTTTGCTCACTGTTTTTAACGAGAATACAGTCTGACTAAATCTGTTATACTCATAATATGTTAAGACTGCGCCAAGCGAAGACAGATAATGACAGAACTCGTACGGCGCATATTCAAATCGGCGCGCAGCCGCCATAGTAAAATTGTATGGAGGATTTGAAGTGCTTTTTTAATAAATATCTATCTTTATTGTCAACCAATAACTTAAATATTTGGGACAGACAAATTGTAATATAACTATTTATGTTTCGTTTAAGCTGTAAAATAGGATAGATTTCTACGTTATAATCTAAAAATCACGTAACATGAGCTTACGTTTTTGCATTTTCGTGCACATTTACGTAATTTCGTAGGCGAAAATATTGAGTATTTTAAGTTTTTTACACAGAGTAATTGTAAACACATTCATTGTTATAGTAAATGCATATTTTATATTTGTATTAAACAAAAAGTGTTGATTTTATTCACTTAACTGTGACCGCCTATTTTGGCACATTTCGCTCGGCGCAGTCTTAAATAAGAAATCTGCATCGTTATGCTAAAAGGGACATTTAACAAATATGTATTTAATTAATTGGGATATTTAAAATGCGATGGTAAATCAGTTTTACTTGTAAGTGGCAAAACAGTATTTTAAAATTTTTCCTCAACCGTTGGGGATATTTTATGTTATTGTTTATATTATACTTAAAGTAAGCAGTTTTATCATAATACAGTGATTTATTTATAAGTTGTTTTAATTTTTTTATAGTAATTATACTTAATATGAGATTTAGTTTTTAAATATTCGACACGGGCTTGGTTACGCAAGCCCGAATTTATAAGCATATCGCACTAATGGACGAGTTTAAAGTTTGACATAGTAAAAGTTTAAATAGCAAAGGGTTCTATTTGAGATGAGAGTGAATCTATTCCGTTACCTGGTCTTCATGTAGTGTGTGGGCAGTTGGACGTCTTCTTCGAACGGGTAGGAGGGCGGGAACTTGAGCGGGTACTCGTATAAGTGCGGGCGGAGCGCTTCCAACTCGCGGTCGAACCGTTGTAACTGGGCAACAACACAGTTTCGTTATTAATATTATAAATTAACTAGCTTTAGTCTTCAGGTTTGCTAGTTTGAGAACATTACTTTTTCTAAATGTAGCCTATGACCTTTTCTGTACCCCTGACAAAGTGTATGCGAAATTTCATGTTGATCGACTGATTAGTTTAGGTGTGACAGCGTATCGAACCCACATTTTATTGGCAAAATCTAAATTTGCGAGCAAACCCGTGGACAAAGTCTAGAATGATATAAGCATGAAATAGCTAGTAATAGTAAACTTTCTATATATTTAATACTGATAATAAGGTCTCATTTATAAAGTACTAGATTCGATTTTGTAATTTGTAATGTAGGTTATGTTAGGTTAATAACAGTACTTTTCTCTGGATGAAAGCTACCATCTTTTTTTCTGTACCCCTGACAACGCCTATGCAAAATTTTATGATGTCCGGTCGAGTAGTTAAGGCGTTAAAGCGCAACACACAAACAAACAAATAAACTTACATTGGCATTTATAATATTAGTCAGGATGTCTGGTATTCTTACCCAAGGCTCTCTGAATATCTTCTGGTGGTCGACATGCGAGAACTCTTTCTTGCCGACGGTGAGCACGACTCTGTTGTCCGCGTCGCGGAACTGCAGCTTGGCCGCGTCCACCGCTGAGCCGTTCTGCTGCCGACAAGCTGACAGCTCTTCTGTTACCTTCTGGAAAATAAACAAACATATAATATTGTACAGTCATTCGGTCCGAAATTAAAAGGTTTTGAAATTGGTATTTTATAGATTTTGATGTGCACTTTCCGAATTTCAACTTTGCCACCTTGTATCATTGCCGCTCGCGCCGCCATATTGAAAAAATGGCACGTAATAACAGTTTTGAGACAAAATCTCCTTTCAAAAAAATGTATATTTATACAAAATTAAACTAGAGAAAATTTCCTACAATTTATGTAATAACAATTTTTCTGTACAATCTACAAATTTCCATTCGGTCAAATTTGGACTTTCCATCGACGGAGGAAGGGTCGCACCAAACTACATGTCTCCTTTACATGGGCTAAAGTAACTGCTTACTAAGCAAACGACGTACTTGATTTTGAAGTACATCGCTGTGAACTTTATTTGCATGCCATGGAACTTTGATGGCAAATGTGTTGCTCTAATCGATCACACTATTTGTTTAAACCACATTTCACCAATTAAACGATGTGAATTTGAAAAAGAATTTGTTGTGTTTCCTTGGAGTTGCTTCTATAGAGGTAAGAAATCGCTGACACGGTTACCGGTTATCAGCAGATGGTCCATTAAATCGTCTACCACAGCAATATTTTTTATTTATTTATTATTTAAAAGCTGAGACGCGGGTCGGTCGCGTCTGAGCGGCCGTGCTCGCGGCGTACCTTCGACTTTTCCTTCCACGCGGCGGAGCTATACAATAAGCCGACCGCGCCCGGGTTCCGGCCCGCTTCTGCTGCCGCTGCCGATTAAGTTAAATGGTCTTGAACTCTCCAGCCGAACCACGTCGAAGCCTTACCACTAGGACTACACCCTGTTCTTTTTGTTTAAAGTATATACGTGTAATCGTAACTACAATTGTAAAAGAAGATTTGCGAGGTATATGATTAAAATATCTCCGCAAAATAAATTCCCTGGTCTCAACCACGTCTCTAAAGCGTGATTGACTAGCTACCACGTAAAAGCAAAATTACAAAGCAACTCCCGCTCTAGGAATAATTCCTTTATCGCGGAGGTCTTTACAACCATTCAAACAACGAACACAATGCACATCCAGGCGCGGTACAACTATTTGTGGTTCACACAAATTGTTGTCCCATGTGTGAGGCGACCATTTAAACCACTACGCCGTACGTGACGTCACTGTAAAGACTCTCTTGCCTGCTCCTTCGGGGTATAGAGGCAGTGAGAGTATATTTTAAGGATTATAGAGAGATGGATATTAGAGAGATATACAACTCAAGATGTGGTAATCTGTGTGAGAGACTGGTTTCCGTACTAGGTAGAAACCTGTATGACAGATGACCAGCCTCTCCTAACTAGACAAGTAGGTACAAGGGAAGTGTATTGCATATGATAGTTTTGTATAACACCTACATTTATTTATTTTATTCTATTTGGCAGCGATAGCTCAATAGGGAGACCAACAGACTGCAATGCAGAGGGTCTCGGGTTCGAACCCACGTCGCGCACCTCTGAATTTCGGAAGCTACATGACTTTTCGAAATTATGTGCATATTGATTGACAATTATCGCCTGCTCCGTGCCTCGGAGAGCACGTTAAGCAGTCGGTCCCGGCTGCCATGAACATCTATGGCAGTCGTTATTGGGAAGTTAGTGCCCTATAATACCCTGACACTGGTCTAGCCTTAGGGTATCGTTAGCCTTCGGGTTGCGGAGGTCAGGTGGCAGCCGCACCGTGTAAAATGATATCCACTCAAATCCGGTTAGACCAGAAAAGCCGACCCCAAGTGACTTGGGAATAATAAATGCTAGGGAGAAGAAGAAGTATGTTTTAAGGATTGGTGTTTACCTTGACGACTCCCTGCGTGTCAGTGCGAAAGTTAAAGTCTCCGAATATGAAGTATGGCGCGGCGTTGGCGTCCGCGTGCAGGTGCCGCAGCGTGTGACGCAGCGCGCGGCGCCGGCTGCGGCAGTACACCTGACACACACACACACACATCATTTTAACTGTAATAATGCCTACGAGACGAGGCAAATTATATAAACACTAAATTGTTTTTAGATTTTATGATAATTTCCGTGGGAGAGCCACGCTTCCGCACGAATGGGCCGGCTCGATCGGAGTGATACCACGGCCTCACAGAAAACCGGCGTGAAATAGCACGCCTTGTGATTCGTCAAGTGAGTGAGGGTACCGGAGGCCCAAACCCCCCTCCCTTCTGGTGGGGGCAAATTTAAACTTGTGACTCCTCTGGTGTTGCGGGTGTCCATGGGCTGCGGTAATCACTTACCATATCAAATCAAATCTGCCCGCGGCATTGCTAGCGTAAATCTAGGTTAGATTAGTCACAGTACTTTTTTCTGGATAAAAGATACCCAGTGTCCCTTTCTGTAGAGATCATGTGTATGTTGTTGTGTAGCCCTGACAACGTGTATGCAAAATTTCATGATGATCGGTCGAGTAAGGCGTGAAAGCGTTACAATATACATACAAACAAACTCACATTCGCATTTATAAAATTAGTTAGGATATTACTTTGGGGTACACTGACTTATAATTATTAGTGAACAAATTCCTAGAATTTATTTAAATATTTTTATCTATACACACTTTTTCTTTGCCCCAATATAATATTAGAATAGATACAATACGTACGATGGTTTTCTACTGTTGTCAGATGTCTTAGAATTCATTTAAATAATATTGCAATTTACAAACATTATGCATTTTTTATTGCAATTTACACATATCATGTAAATTTTTATTGCATCTCACACAAATTATGCCCATAATTGTTGCAATGTTTACACATTATGATAATCTTCATATCGATTATTATATCATATATTATGGCATCTGAGTATAATTTTAAAACTTACGCCATGACCACTCTTCGCCTGATGGTAAGCGATCATGTGGTCTAAGAGCAGTGGCCTCGACACCATCCTCATAGCAGCTGAGGCGATGTTGAGGTCCCTACCTTGACGGCCTAAGCAGGTGCTTTTTCACGCCCCGCTTGAAGGACCCAGGATTGAAGGAAGAAGGCAACACGTGCCTTGGCAGAGAATTCCATGCCTTGATCGTTCGGCAGAGGTATGAGGACCCAAACTTGTTGGTGCGCGCTCTAATCGTCTCTACCGTGTAAGGATGGCATCAGAGCCTAGCACGTGTTGTTCTGGATAGGAAAGGGGCTGCCGGGATAAGGTGGAATAACTCTTCAGAGCACTACCCGTGGTATATTCTGTAGAAACATGTCAAAGAGGCGATGTCCCTACGGAGTTGCAGAGGTTCTAGTTATCTCGTGACCTCTGACATACGGACAGCCCGCTGCTGTAACCTGTCGAGAGCGTCCAGCAAGTACTGAGCTGAGCCATCCCAAAGATGAGAACAGTACTCCACGCAAGGGTTCACTTGCGCCTTATACAGTAGGCACAGCTGCCCAGGCGCGAAGAACCGCTTCATCTTGTTCGGAACTCCGAATTTCCGTGAACCTTGCTTGATGATGCTCTCGGTATAGGTTTTCGGATTAAGGGTGCGGCAAAGATGACAGAGAGGCTGTCACGTATCACCAGTGGAGTGTTCTTCAGAGAAGGGAGGGGAAGGAAAGGACACTTCTTTGTTGAAATATTTTGCCTTTTCTAGAAATACAATTATTTACTAGGAATAGCTCCTGTGTCGCGAAGAGAATCGCTTAAAAACATTCAAACAACAGTTACATGGAACTGGCATACTCAGAACAACCATTTGTGAATCACACAATTGTTTGTCCCGTATGAGAACAACCATTTGTGAATCACACAATTGTTTGTCCCGTATGAGAACAACCATTTGTGAATCACACAATTGTTTGTCCCGTATGAGAACAGCCATTTGTGAATAAAACATTTTTTTGTCCCGTGTGGGATTTGAGCCCAGTACACTAGTCGTAGTGGCAGTGGCGTGGTGACCACTTAAACAACTACGCCATCCGTGCAGTCAATTCTTCTAACTGTAAATTATTCCAATTAATATTTTTTATTATATTAGATTTTTTTTTAATTAAACTTTCTTCGCGTTTTAGGCGTGGAACAAAAGTTTGAGTGGTCACAATGTCACACTGTTGCTGAAAACGCGAATTCTAATCAAACGCCATGGTAAAAAGAAATATTGTGCGTACGTCAGATATTTTTTCAAACTTTACATTCAAACAACGGGCACAAGGAACTTTCAGTATTGGAACAACCATTTGTGATGAACACAATGTTTTCACTCGCGTGGAATTCGAACCCGCAACACTCGGCGCAGTGGCAGTGTCGGGGCGAGCATACCGAGCGGGCAAATTCCGATAAAGATTATATTTCACCCAGTATTATATTAACTACCTAAATATCGTCGCAAAGTGACTTTTCAAACCACAGCGCAATCCGTGAATTCAAATTAATCTATAGATACTAATATTATACTATACTAGATGTGCTCGCGGTTTCACTTGCGTTTATGGTTGCTGCGCCGCCCCCATTGGGTCGTCGCGTGATGTTATATAGCCTATATAACTATATAATAGGCTAGCCAACACTAAAATAATTTTTCAATTCGAACCTAGTTCCCGAGATTAGCGCGTTCGTCCAAACAAACTCTTCAGCTTTATAATATTAGTATAGATAATATATGATATCAACCAATTTTAAAAGTTCTTTCGACGTTAGAAAGCTCTATTATCACCGAGTAACATATGCTATATTATATTTAAAAATAAGTACTGTTACTAACATAACCTAACCTAAACTACTTTTACGTGAGCGAAGCCGCGGGCAAAAGCTAGTATCAAATAAAAAAGATGATAATAATACAGGTATCTAGGCAATTAAGGCTTAGGGCCTGTGCACACCACGATTTTTAAACGCGCCGTCGACGCACGTTTCTGAAACGTGCGTCGACGGCGCGCTTTTATTCTACAGAGCAGTTTGTTATCGTACACACGCGCGTTAGCATCGCGCTTGTATAGATTTAAACGCGCGACACCGGCGCGTCTGCATCGACACAGACGCGCGTTAGCATTACGTTTGTATCGATTCAAACGCGCGACACCGGCGCGTCACTAGCGCAAAAACAAAGCGGATGCAATCAATACTGTCTCGATCGACGCCATCTTGCTACTGTTAACGAGGTTCTGCTTAAAAACGCAATATGCCAGCGCGTTTATATCGATACACACGCGCGTTTGCATCGCGTCTGTATCGCTACACACGCGCGTCTGTATCACGCGTGTTTGAATTTATACAGGTGTGCAACTGTCTACAGGCTGTGTCTGACTCGCGTGCGTATCGCGTCTGTACCGCTACAAACGCGCGTCGACGGCGCGTTTAAGAAACGTGGTGTGCATAGGCCCTTAAGCGTACGGTAACGGCTGTCCACCATTTTTTTATTAAACTTGGTCCTTTAATGGCTGCCGCCTGTTTTTAATTTAAAAAGAAGTACTGTTACTAACATAACTCAACTTAAACTATTTTTACGCGGTTAAAACCTAATACAACATATATTTCTTTACAAAGACACTACTTCGATTCTCGGTTAAGTATAGCAGTTATATACATCTGACTCACCGAAGGGAATGTCTCCATGGCCAGCAAGTTGGAGGCGTCGTGGAACAGATGTATGTTCACGAACTCTATCGCGGTGCCACGCACCCACCACCGAGTGCGGAGGAAACCCTTCCGCGACCATTTGCACTGAAAGGATAGAAAATACCAATTAACTCCAGTTTAAGAGAAAGGATAATATAAATTAACATAAAACAACATCATAAAATATAAAACTATGAAGAAATATATATGTATCTTATGTGGGGGCCAGTCAGTGCAGACCGGCGACACTTCGACCCAGTGGGATCTTTTGTGTCGACACTTTCCCAATAACGACTGCCATAGATGTTCATGGCAGCCGGGACCGACGGCTTAACGTGCTCTTCGAGGCACGGAGCAGGCGATAATTGTCAATCAATACGCACATAATTTCGAAAAGTCATATAACTTCCAAAAGTCAGAGGTGCGCGACATGGGTTCGAACCCGAGAAATATATATATAATAATATCAGTCCTGTATTAAACTGTCCCACTGCTGAGCACGGGCCTCTTCTTAATGTGAGAAGGGTTAGGCCATAGTCCACCACGCTGGCCCAGTGCAGGTTGGCAGACTTCACATATCTTCGAGAACATTATGGAGAACACTCAGACATGTAAGTTTCCTCACGATGCTTTCCTTCACCGTTAAAGCAAGCGATAATTCATTATCTAATACGCAAATAACTTCGAAAAATCAGAGATGCGCGCCTTGGGTTCGAACCCGAGACTCTGTGTGGCAGTCAAACGGTTTCCCACTATAAAAATATAAAATATATAACTGTACTCTCGCATAAAGAATAGTGCCTGTTGCGGGAGACTGTACAAATATTCACACAATGGTCACAAATCACTCCTTAAGACTGCGCCGAGCGTAAGACAGATAATGACAGAGCTCGTGCGGCGCATATTAAAATCGGTGCGCGGCCGGCATAGTAAAATTGTATGGAGGATTTGAAGTGCTTTTTGATAAATATGTATCTTTACTGTCAACCAATAACATAAATATTTGGGACGGACACATTGTAATATAACTATTTATGTTTCGTTTAACCTGTAAAATAGGATAGATTTTTACTGTTATGATCTAAAAATCACGTAACACGAGCTTACGTTTTTGCATTTCTCGTGCAAATTTACGTAATTTTGTAGGCGAAAATATTAATTATTTTAGGGATTTTTACACGGAGTAATTGTAAACACATTAATTATTATGGTAAATGTATATTTTATATTTGTATTAAACAAAAACTGTTGATTTTATTCACTTAACTGTGACCGCCTGTTTTGACACATTTCGCTCGACGCAGTTTTAATAACAATTCGCGGATCACACAAATAAATGTATGTTGCGTGTCGGACCGAACTCACTGCACTCGGCGTAGCAACAGTGGCAGTTAGCTACGCCAGTAAAAATGTTGAATGAAATACGTTACCTACAAAATAACCAATACCAATCAATATTTATTACCCGTAAATTGTTGAGATCTTACATAATTAAAAACCTATTGTGTCTAGCCACCGGTGTCGCTGCATGCTACAGAATACAAATCCCGGAATTCCTGGACTTGGGATCTCGAATCCCGGAATTCCGGAATTTCAGCTTATTTTTACCAAAATATCCTGGTACTGAACTTTGATAGTCGCAAGATTTACGGGATTGCCATAAACATATCTAGTTAGCATTCCATTAAAACAGCAAATTGTTATTTACCTAACATATTATTATCTCAATCCATCTAATATTATAAATGTGAGAGTTTACACGTTTGACCCAATCAACCAGCACGGCTCGACAGGTTTTGATGACATTTGGGACGGAGTACACTATGGCATTTGACTTATTATTCCGTACAATCATGCATTTAGTTATTTGCTTTTATACATATATAAATTCACAATTATATATACACATAAGTGTAGGCAGAGAGAACTTATATAATATAATATGAATAAATGATTTGCGGCATGAAAGTGGATATAGTGACAAGAATAGAAAAGGGTATGTTAAGCTGGTTTGGGCATGTAGAAAGAATGGACGAGGAAAGACTGACTAAGAAAGTTTATAAGGCTAGTGTGAATGGAACAGTCGCAAGAGGAAGACCTAGGCGAACGTTTCTTGATCAGATCGGAGGCGTTCTGGACAAAGCCCAGGTTAAGAGCACCTTGAACCGACGGGCGTGTATGAGGAATGTGATGAAAGTGAATGAAGCCAGGGAAGTGTGTCAGGATCGTAGCAAATGGAAATCCGTAGTCTCTGCCTACCCCTCTGGGAAACAGGCGTGAATCTATGTATGTATGTAAATGATTTCTGTATTTTTCTAGGTGGTCAAATGTGACAAAAACGTGAGTTTGAAATCGTGTAGCTATTATAAGTCCATAGAGCTTGTCTTTGTACTAATAATGTGATGACGGCTTATCTTAACAGAGGCTGACTATAAGCTGGAGATATCATAATAACTCGGCAAGCACGTAAAGCCGTTGGTTCTGCTCCCGATCTGTCTCCGGTCGTGTCGGATTGCCGTACCACCAGTCTATGAGGCTAAAGTAATAGAGAGTGCATTTGTGTTTGCGCACAAGTGTATGTACACAAGTGCACTCTCTATTCAGGAGAGGAGACTGATCAGGAGAAGAACCAACGGCTTTACGTGCTTGCCAACTGCCTAACAAGATTGACAGCAGAACCAAATAGATTTTTGTTGACCCGATGATTCAGGCATCTAATTGGAGACCTTGTGCACAGTAGGGCAAAGGTAACCACCTATTAAGATGCACTGATCGGTAAACGATTAGCTAAGTTAAGCAACGTTGGGTGCGGTCAGTCTATAGATGGGTGACCGCTTAGTAGTATTTCATCTGAGCGTCTCTGTGCTTCGGAGGGCACGTAAAAAGTCGGTCCCGGTTGTTGTCAAATTGACAGCAGTCGTCAAGCCATGTCAGAGGCCTACGGGCGGCTTGAACAACTCTTCACAACAGGCTGGCCACTAACCACACGATAAGAAGAAGACGTAGTGAACGCGGCCATTAACATATGCAACACGATCGACTGCGACTTATTAATCGTGTCATGATAAAACTATTAATTTTGGAATGTTTATTAATTTGGAATTTGTTATTAAGATTGGAATTATAATCAGTGAAAATAATATACCTATTGACATTTCTCAACTACCGCACATAGTTAGATCGAATCTTTTAGGTGTCTGGTGCCTGAGATACAGGTTCTACCTAGTTCGGGTGCCAGCGGTTTACTATGCATTGTTACACGTACTACCACTATTGTTGACCATGTAATGTCTTATGTCTTGTAAATTATGAAATAAATTATTATTATTATTTATATTTATTTCACGCAGCAGGGGTAGGCCCCCACAAGGTGGACTGACGACCTGGTAAGGGTCGCGGGAAGCGGTTGTATGCGGGTGGCCCAAGACCGGTCTGTGTGGAAAACCTTGGGGGAGGCCTATGTCCAGCAGTGGACGTCTTTCGGCTGAGATGATGATGATGATATTTATTTGGTTTTATCCTCGCCCATTTCTGGGGACATCCGCCAGAATTGCGGGCCTTTGGCCAAAACAACTGGTGGTGAGACGATTAATCAAGAGATAAAAACTTTCTGACGATCCGGCATGTATTTAAGATAACTGCTTTCTGTAGTAGTGTATGTAAGAGGATGGATGTTTAATGTTTTTAGGCTTGAATGGAGTGTTTTAAGTATGACGCTTGTGCTGGATATGATTATGGGGTATTATTATTATAAAAAAACAATTGACCATCATTCCGAAGCGGTATCATACAATTTTCGATTTACTTTATTCTTGTGTTGCTCATTGTTATTCTGTTGGTACATGTTTAGATTCATTCTGTGTTTGTTTGTTTCCTTAGCCCATAATAATTTTATTAGGTAGTTTTCCTTCATACCTAAAGCTGACTCATATTGATAACTGCTTAATATTATTACTTAACCAATACATTTTATAATAGTTACTAGCTGACCCGCGCAACATTGTCTGCTTCACATAAGAGAATTTTCCCCGTTCTTGCAACATTTTTCATTGCTGCTCCGCTCCTATTGGTCGTAGCGTGATGTTATATAGCCTATAACCTTCCTCTATAAATGGGCTATCCAACACTAAAAAGATTTTTCAATTCGGACCAGTAGTTTCTGAGATTAGCGCGTTCAAGCTAACAAACAAACAAACAAACAAACTCTTCAGTTTTATAATATTATATTAGTTATTCCTTTTTGTTGGTTCCGTTTCACGGATGGCGCAGCGTTTGCTTTGCGACTGCCACTGCTTTAAGTCGGTTCGATCTCCAGACGGATCATATTGTGTGAGTCAGAAAATGTAGTACCAAGTCTGAGAGTTTTTTTTTTGTTACTAAGGTGGCAATATAACATACGGCTCACCTGATGGTAACTGGTCACCGTAGCCTATGGACGCATGCAACACCACAGGCATCACTTACGCGTTGCCGACCCTTTAGGAAAGGAAGTGGGAAGAAGAAGGAGCGGGAAGGGGGAAAGAGGGTGACTGTACCGCCGGCACTCTCACTCACCGAACGAAACACAACAGTAGGAATACTGGTACTTCACGTCGATATTCTGTGAGAGAGTAGTCCTTCCCCGGTCGAGCCGGCCCATTCATGCTGAAATCAGCGAGGCTCTACTACTCTAAAAGTGACCTATAAGCCCGTAGTTTTAATGACTGTAAAGTACTCACGATAGAGAGACTATTTCTAATGAACCCATAGGAACAAATAAAAGCTAAGTTCGGTAGTAGACAATCGACATCACAGACTCCTAACCTATCCACCAACATGGTGCCTCCCACATGCTGCCAAAAGTCCTACAGGAAGAGTCATACAATCAAAATTCTTACAGAACGTAGATGCAGACATATTCTTTGACAAATAATGTATATTAATGCGCAAAGTAATGATCCATTTAAATGCAATTTAATGCCACTATCACAATCCTATTAATAAAATAATAAAATTATTTATTGACATACCATGTACCTACTAATTTAATTTAATTTTTATTCTTGACTATTTTCTTGTACCTATTTAAATTATATTATGTTGTAATCTTTATGTACTTTTTAAGCTTCAATAATCTATTTGTATTGTTTGTATTATGCCCCTAGATTTAGTGCTTATAACATGTAAGCGCTTTGGTCTAAAACACAGTAAGCTTATATTGTTACCAATAAATGAATAAATGAAAAAAATAATGAAAATGAGTTCGAATGCCACACAAGACAAAAATTTGTCTGATTCGCAAATGGTTATATGTTCGTAAATTCGCCGCGATACAAGAATTATTCCTATTGGCAAAACAGTCTTATATAATAATAATAAAAGTATATGGAAATACCTATCCTAACTAATATTATAAATGCGAATGTGAGTCTGTTTGTTTGTTACGCTTTCACGCCTTAACTACTCGACTGATAATCATGTAATTTCGCACACACGTTGCCAGGAGAACAGAATAACATAGGGTACCTTTCATTTAGAAACAAGTTGGAAACGGCCATGAATTGCCGTAAATCTTAAGAGTTCGAAAAAATGTTATCACGTGACCTTGAGACCTTGAGGTCAGAGGTCAAAGGTCGTAGTCATTTCGGGGGTATATCGACTATGCTTAGTCGAATGGCGTTGACCGCGAGTCTCTAGCTCTTACGGTTCTTGAGTTGAAAGATGGTATCACGTGATCTCAAAGTCAGAGGTCAAAGGTCAAGTCATTTCGGGGGTATATCGACTATTCTAAGTCGAATAGCATTGATCGCGAGTCTCTAGCTCTTACGGTTCTTGACTTGAAAGTTTTATAACAGACAGATGGATGGACGGACGGACAAAGCTGTTGTATAAGAGGTTTTCAAACTCTAAAAAAGTACTGTTCCAATGGGATAGAAAAAATTGACATATCTTACATTTACGCGAGCAAAGCCGCGAGCAAAATCTATTACATAATATAGTAGACCAGTTTTAAACCGAATATCATAATAAGATTAGATGTAAGCCATTCAAGTGATACCTTTGAAGTAAGAATTAGATTAGAGAGAACAACCTTTACAAGCGCTTAGCTAATAAAGCATATGTTACCTACATATCGCACTCTTAATAAAACAGAGACTTATCTCAGTATTTTGGATTAAACAAATTTGAACTCTATTGCAATGATTTAACACAAATATAATATTTGAATTTAACATATACAATTAGAGTCCAAATTGTCATACTTTCAAATTTCGAGTTAAGTCGCTGTTTTATTAAAAGTGCGATATGTGTGTATGGATATATGTGAAAAAAAATTCTAAGTAAATTCATTCAGATTAGGTTACAAGGTAACACTTATGAATGTCAAAGTTACACTAAATTTTTCTGTAACTTTACATTTACTGCCACGTTCAGCAAAGCAAGGGTGTAGGGCTCATGAGAACTCATTCGACTCAGCATAGTCGATATACCCTGAAATGACTATGACCTTTGACCTCTGAGCTCAAAGTCACGTGGTATCATGTGACCTTTGCATATTACGTGAACCATTTTTTCGAACTCGTCTCGACACTGCAACTGCGCCGAGTGTTGTGGGTTCGAATCCCACACGGGACAAAAATTTGTGTGATCCACAAATGGTTGTCCCGAGCCTGGATGTTCTTTGTGTCCGTTGTTTGAATGATTGTAAAGAGCCCCGCGACACATGAATTACTCCGAGAGCGGAAGGGGCAATTCAACAAAAAAACACGGGCGCACACGTCCTAGACGTATTTCATAATTATTTTGGGTTATTTATTTTTGTCATTGACTTCGAAGTTAGAAGGATAACTAACGTTGATACCGGCACCAATGAAAAAAAGATCAATGTCAATATTAAAAGAGTTTTAACTTTTATTTACTCTTGATCATGAGGTTGGCATCAATTAAAGTTTAAAGATTAGAAGAAATTAAACTAAATATCACCAATGTAACCTGTTGTAGCACGCGTGTAAAGGTCATAGCATATCAACTCGCAAAAAGAACGTAACCGAATCGCCTTTCGCCTCGCCGTCAACCAGGCGTCAACCTAACGTAATTACGTAACGAAAGCGGATCCGGTACGTCGACTCGGCTACGGCTAGGCGACGCCGCGCGTACGGCTCGCCGACCGCGAGGCGAGACGATTACGTTACGTTTCCGATTAGTGTGCGTTGCAGTAAGGAGTTTCATACAAAGAATACTGCACGGCTCGAGTTGATACGGTGCCGATCCGTTTCCGAGTTGATATGTGTGATGTGTGCTGTGACCTTTAAGTTTAGCCAAATATTTCTTAAAAGGACAACTCCAGCCCTAGGAATAATTCCTATGACGCGGGGGACTTTACAAACCTTCAAACAACAGTCACAAAGAACACTCAGACTCGGAACAACCATCTGTGTATCACACAAATTTTTGTCCCGTGTGGGATTCGAACCCAAAATACTCAGCGCAGTGGCAGCGACGAGGCGACCACTTAAACCACTACGCCATCTGTGCAGTCAAAAATGTAATGTGATTAAATCGATCGTAATTATGTAAATGAAATTAAACTAATTTATACTACAACTAGCTGTCCCGACAGACGTTGCCCTGTATCCAAGAAAAAAAAACTTAATCTATACCATTCTCGAATCCACTTGAACACACACAAAAAAAATCATCAGAATCTGTCCAGGCATTTAAGAGGAGTTTAATTACAAACACACGCACAGAAGATTTACATATATATAAAGACAATGCGATCAAATCCGTATAAAGTAGATTAATTTCAAGATATTGTTATTTTTCTCTATTATGATTCTGAATTCAATACCTAATAAATATGGTCTAATACCACTGGGCGAACGACGGCAACTTGAAATGTTTGTTCTCCGCATCAAGTAACGTAATCTAGTATGCCTTACCTCTGGAAAGAAATGCTGTGGGAATTTCGCCTTCTCCTTAGTGGTGACCTTCTCGATGTTGCCGGAGTGCACCTCCTTGCCGAGCACCTCCACGTACGCCTTCAGCTCAAAGTCCCACATCTTGAGGTCAGTGAGGGAGGAGTGAGCGAAGTACATGTTGCCTAAAGCCTGGAAATAAACAACATACAAGATACTTATGTTAAACCATGACTTTATTAGTGATTCGCACAAAAGCTGTCCCACAGTTAACTATTGGACTGCTACGTAAGACCGTTGGTCTGCCAATCAGAAGTTTCGAGTTCGAACTCAAAGCGCGCATCTTCTACTTTTCGAAGTTATGTGCTTATTAAATAGTTAATTATCGCTCGCTTTAACGAAGAAGACGATGAACGAAAAACGTGAAGGAAAATATCGTGAGGAAACCTGCATGTCTGAGAGTTCTCCATAATGTTCTCGAAGATATGTGAAGTCTGCCAACCCGCACTGGGCCAGCGTGGTAGACTATGGCCCAACCATTCTCACACTGAGAAGAAGCCTATGACCAGAACTGGGAAGCGGACGGTTTAGTACAGAGCTGATATTACTGTCGCACTTTGCATAATTAAGGACACTCGAATACAATTCGATGAAATCGTGGCCATCGCTACATCTATAGTACGCGTTAGTGTAACGCATTTTACATCGCGACAAAGGTAATGTCTGTACAATGGTTAAAGCTACACTATACAAGTATCTAGAGAAGTTTTTAGTAAGCAGCGATAGCTCAGTGGGGAGACTAACAGACTGCAATGCAGAGGCTCTCGGGTTCGAACCCACGTCGCGCACCTCTGACTTTCGGAAGTTATATGACTTTTCGAAATTATGTGCGTATTGATTGACAATTATCGCCTGCTCCGTGCCTCGGAGAGCACGTTAAGCAGTTGGTCCCGGCTGCCATGAACATCTATGGCAGTCGTTATTGGGAGAGTATAGACACAAAAGATCCCACTGGGTCGAAGTGTCGCCGGTCTGCACTGACTGGCCCCCACATAAGATACAAATTACAAGTAGGTATATGAATTTGTAAGCTATGCAAATTTGAAATAAAGTTTTATTATTATTATTATGCGGCAGTCAATAGGCTCGTCTCCTATTAAGAGTGACCTCAATCCATAGCTGCTACAAGGTGGGTGTTATGAGGGTTCCACTGCAGGTATGGCGTAGTGTTTTAAGCTTTAAGCTTTTTTAAGCTGGCACTGTGTGCTGCCGAGTGCTGTGGTTTAGAACCCCACACAAGAGAAAAATGTGTGTGATCCACACATAGTTGTTCCAAGTCTAGATGTTCTTTGTGTCCAATTTTGGTATGACTACAAGTACCCCGTATGCAGCCGTTGGGGCAGAAAGATTCAGGAGTGGCGGCCACGCACCGGAAGACCCAACAGGAGTAAACCTCCCACAAGGTGGACCTACGACCTGGTAAGGATCGCGGAAAGCGGTTGGATGCTGGTGGCCCAAGACCGGTCTGAGATGATAACGGCAAGTACTCCGTGACCCAGTAATTATTCTTAGTGCTCTTCATAGTAAAGTTTTGCTGAAAACAACATTCTCCTAGATCTAAAAACGATCCCGGTAAAATTTAGGTGTAACGCATCCCTGCCTACCTCTTCGGATATATAAGCGTGAAGCTACGCATCTAAAGATCACAACACAGTGCAAGTTTCCTCTCTGGGTGGTCTCGACTACAAATGCTGCGCGTGACACGCGAACGATGCCAGCGTGGAATAAATATTTAGTATTACATGTTATTTGTGTCGCCGACAATACTGAGGACAACATTAACAATCGTTGTACGTTACGTGTAATATACATATTGATGGCATCGTTTTAAAATAGATGTCGTGATTTGATGCGAGAGCTATACTATGCGAGACGACTTGAAATAGGTACAGAATACAGGAGTACAAAATGCCTGATTAATATAATGTGAGACATGCAGCTATCTGCAATATCCGCGTCTATACGCGGCCGCATAAAGCTGGCCGCAAACATACGGTTTCCTTGAAATTAAACCACTATATACGGATTTTATCGCGTTGTTTATTTTACACTTAATTACAAAATTTTGAGGCTATTGAAATCAAAAATCATCCTAATTTCAATAGAAAAGATTGTTGGAATGTACCACCAGCTTGGGATCCAGTCATTCAAATGGTCAAACCCAAGAAGAAGCAAACCACAGCTAGACTTCATGATACTCTGAGCTCATTCTGCGTAAATAGAAACACCAATGATTAAATTATGTTCGGGTACTTTGAAATAACGACACTGGACAACTACCATCTTAGTCTCCCCGTGACCATGGCTGCTGAAGAGCAACCGAAACGTCGAGGAAAGTGTAAATTAAAATATTAATAGTTTTAATAGTTTTAATAATATAATTAGCTTCAAAATTAGTAAAGTTTAATAGTATCTACTAGTAGTGTGACAGTTTCAAAATTTTGTAATAAAGTGTAAAATAAACAACGCGATAAAATCCGTATATAGTAGTTTAATTTCAAAGAATAACATTCGCGTAAACAGAAGACAATATTATACGGTTTCCTGATCAGGTTTTCGAAACAGGGATTCAGCATTCAGTCAGCTTTGCGCAGACGTTAGGTCTTTTTCATCAGGAATTAGTATTACCAGTACGTACGGTAACGCCACCCCGCTAACGTGTCTAGCTAGGTCTGATGTATTCAGAATGGAAATTTCCCTTCGTGTGCGGCGGTACATACAGAATGTTAGCGAGTGTAGCGTTCGGAATGACGTCATTCGGTTTTATTCCATTTTTCATTCAGAACACACCGGCGAGATTCCGAATCGAACGACGGGAATTATTTTCGCACAGAAAATATAAGAACGCGTGCGGTATATAGCAAATTCGTATAAAAAGTGTGCATTCGGGTATCCGAATCTGAATACCGGATTCGGAAACCTGATCAGTAAAACGTACGTTTGTGGCCAGCTTAATAAGCTAGGATCAAATCTTACCTAACTAATATTATAAATGCGAATGCGAGTTTGTTTTTTACGTTCACACGCATTAGCTACTCAACCGATCATCATGAAATATCGCATACACTATGTCAGGGGAACAGAAAAGGTCATCTAGGAGAATTTCACCTAGGAAAAAGTACAGCTACTAATCTAACCTAACCTACACGCTACGCGAGCGAAGCCGCGGCCTAATATCTAGTATTCCATATATTTATACACCGTTCCCATTTCCCTCTTAAGTTGTTTCAAATAGCGCTATGCCAAAAAACAGGCGTTCGAGGTAAACGAGGTCGCGAGAGGGGTGGAACTGTGCAGACTAATTTCAGCGCGAACTAAAGTTTGACGCAAGGTATACTTATCATAAACTTTTGTAATAAGCTTGTGCTGGCACATAAACTAATTTTATTTGAATCTTGCATTGCAGTTTTTTATATTCAAACGAACTCTTGCTTGCAGTTTGCACGTGAATATATCGCACCCTTAATAAAACAGAGACTTATCTCAGTATTTTGGATTAAACAAATTTGAAACCTATTGCAAAGATTTAACACAAATATAATATTATAATTTAACATATACAATTAGAGTTCAAATTGCCTTTCTTTCAAATTTCGAGTTAAGTCGCTGTTTTATTAAGAGCGATATGTAGCTGTATGAGTGCGTCTGTGTGAATGCGTCTATGCGAATGCGTCTGGGTGTGTGCGTGTGTGTAAATGCGTCTCTATTTATTTATCTTTAAGCACACCAACAAACTAATTACCACACAATACATTATAATGACATTTTACAAATAAATAAATAGAATATTAATTTGGTAATTATCTAATTCATGTATGCGTGGCAATTGAATAATAATTTCACAAATTGAGACTACTACATAATTTTTTTTTTATTATACAATTATACATAATATGGTCTTGTTTACGCGAATGTTATTCATTGAAATTAAACTACTATATACGGATTTTACCGCGTTATTTATTTTACACTTTTTTTACATAATTTTGAAACTGTTACACTACTACTAGATACTATTAAACTTTTCCGACGTTTCGGTTGCTTTTCAGCAGCCATGGTCACGGGGAGCCTAAAATAGTAGTTGTCTCAATGTTCCAGTGTCGTTATTTCAAAGTACCCGAACATAATTTAATCATTGGTGTTTCTATTTACGCAGAATGAAGTGAAAATTATACAGTTAATTATTAATTAAATTAAATAATAATAATAATAAAATACATATAGAATACTAAATTAAACTGCAATTTACTTATGATCCACTTGACTACTACTACTTAATCAGTAGGGAGTAAGTGCGCCAGTGTCTTTAAGACTGCATCTGTATAAGTGTGCCTGTGTGAATTGCACATTGTTCTGATCTAGATGTCTGTGTCTACGTAATTTGTGATATGGCATTACACAAACAGATATCTCAGGTTACGTTGGTTTAGTGGCATTTACACTTATGTTTACAGTCAATTAAGATACAAAGAGAAAATCATTTATTTGCGTATGTATCATGTATCAGTCACAGGGAGCATTAATTTCTTTAAGAAAATTCTTCGTACCAGGCCACTCTCAGTGTGTGTCAGTATTGCGAAAAAAAGTTTTTATGTATGATAGATTGGCCAGTTACAATCTATTTTGAAAATATGATTATTGATAAGTAAAAATAGATAGGTTCCAATTTCAAAATTTCCCGCCACATTTTTTGGGAGCTAATTTCAATTATCGAGTCTCGTAGATCTGCGCCAGGAACACTTTTGGTTCATATTACTTAACATAACAATACCAATTATTACCGCTACGCCACCGAAGCCATCTATGTATATATTACTAGCTATCTCACGCGGTTTTACTCACGTTCATGACTACTGCGCCGATCTCATGGTTCGTAGTTTGATGTTATACAGCCTATTTTACTTCCGGATAAAGTAGCTTTTCAAAGGTGAAAGATATTTTTAACAAAATAAAGAATGCCTAGTCATTACAAACAAAAATACAGATAAAATCCTTTTTATAATATTAGTAGGTATAGATTATCGATTCATTCGAATACAATTGAGCGTATCACTACTATCTAACCCTGTAGGATGTGCAGATGACGGTCTATGAGTGTAATATCGCATTATCCATGGTTTCAGCCACGTTTACAATGACTGCTCCGCTCCCGTGGCTAGTAGCGTGATGTTATATAGCCTGTGTTACTTTTGGATAAAGTAGTTTTCTAATGACAAAAGAATTTTAAAATCGATCTATTCGTTTTTGAGTTTATTCATTACAAATAACAAGTGAGAATCGACAATGAATTGCCGTAAATCTTAGAGTACAAAAAAAATGGTTTAAGTAATATGCAAAGGTCACGTGTTACCACGTGAACTTGAGATCAAAGGTCATAGTCAATTCGGGGGTATATCGACAATGCTGAGTCGAATGGCGTTGACCGCAAGTCTCTAGCTCTTACGGTTTTTGAGTTGAAAGCTGTATAACAGACGGGCGGACGGACGGACAAAGCTGTTGCATAAGAGTTTTTTTTTTTGTTTTTTTTCGAACTCAAAAAACTACGACTGACTAAGAAAGTTAATAAGGCTAGTATGAATGGAACAGTCGCAAAGGAAAAACAAGGCGAACGTTTCTCGATCAGATCGGAAACGTTTTTCGGTCAGATCGGAGACGTTCTGGACAAAGGCCAGGTTAAGAGCACCTTGAACTGGCGAGCCTGTATGGGGAATGTGATGAAAGTGAATGAAGCCAGAGAAGTGTGTCAGGATCGTAGCAAATGGAAACCTGTAGTCTCTGCCTACCCCTCTGGTCAACAGGCGTGAATCTATGTATGTATAAATAGATTCGAACATCATACAAATACAAATAGCGTATCCCTACTTCCTACCCCTTAGGGATGTGTAGGTGACCCGCAATGTATGTAATATTATCTATATATAAACGTGTTATCCGCGGCCATGTTATAAATAATAGGCCTTCACGTTGATGTGGGTTCGGTCTATAAATAAATCAAGAACAAGCGGCAGCCATTAAAGGACCTAATTTTATTACAAAATGGTGGACAGCCGTTACCGTACGGTTAAGCCTTTAATTGCCTAGATACCTGTATTATTATCTTTTTTATTTGATACTAGCTTTTGGTCGCGGCTTTGCTCACGTAAAAGTAGGTTAGGTTAAGTTAGTATCAGTGCTTTTTATATAAAACTAGTTGTTCCCGCGGTTTCACCCGCGTTTATCGTTACTGCAACGCCTCTGTGGGTCGTGGGTTATTTGTGGATCAGACAATTTTTCGTCCCGTGTTGAAATCGAACACTCAGAGCATTGGTGGTAGCCAGGCGAGAACTTCCTTCAGTCACATTTTTTGTCACGTGTGGAGATCGAACTAACAACACTTGCGACGACCGCTTAAACGACAACATCATCAGTTTAGTCAAAAACCGTGGCAAGTGATTACTTTATATTTTAATTGCCCAGATACCAGTATTATTTTTTAATCATCAAACAAGTCTTTAATTTACTATGGAATTAAAAAATATATAAAAAACATTGATGTGACGTCAATCGTTCTAATAATAGCAAAGTCAGGCAAAGGGTAACTTCCTTGACACGAAATGACTGTATTATTATGTCTAACGGCCAACTAATAATACAGAATGCTGGTGTTGTGTTGTTTTATTTATATACTTTATTTACAAGTAACATAGACTATATAACATCACGATACCAGCCATGAAAGCTTAACAGTGATCATAAACGCGGATCTTTATATAATCATTAGTCTGTATCTGTCACTAGACTCCTAAGGGCTGGACTGACTTTGATGTCATTTTTGTGTGTATTTAAGTGGGAACCTGGATGGTTTAGATTCATAATTGGACTCTGTAGATGTCGCTGCGATCGGGTTCTAGGCGTTTTTTATTTTAAGTCAGCAATCGGACAGGATAAAGTCTGTGGGATCCGGTAGTAAAATGAAAAATACTTACAGTAAACTTTTCCGGCGAACTGAAGTCCTCGTCAAGGAATATCCTGATCTTGTCGAAAAGCCTCAGTTCTGGGCAGTCACAGAGTCTCTGGACGAAGTCCTTCACGTATTGCATGGACTTCTCGTAGGCTTTGCCGCCGACTTCCTGCAGGTGGAGGGCTATGAACTTGGGGTCCATCCGAGAAACCGCTTGGAGGAACTCTGACGTCCATATTGGGAGCATTACTGACGGCTGTAACAAAAAAGAGGATACTTAGAACCAGCCTCCTATATGAGTCAATAGAACTACATAATAATAATATTAATTTATTGCACTAACGTAATTTTATAATCGTTGAAGTTACAAAACTTATTCACAGATGTTAAGATCTTAAACATATAATTTTAGCATAACCTCCGCACTATGCTTAGACTGTCCTGCGGAAAGATCTCAAGAATTGTTACTGATTACATTTGTTTAATTATCATGTACAACACATCTAGCCACAAAGAATAAAGCACTATGTCTGGATCCCGGCGGCAAAACATTTTGTTACCAATGATTTTTCCAGAAACCTACTTTCGTTTCAGGAATAAATTCTTGGTGGCACAAAGAAGACCAGGTCACACAATTGTTTGTCCAGTGTAAGTATGAAATATTCATATTAGCAGCTTCGAGGAGACCACTTAATCATAGTCGTCCGTGCAGTCCAAGTCTCTCGCTAGGTCCTTTGCTTTGACTGCCCAACAGCTTATTTATAAAAGGCTCAGCAAGTCAAACATAGGCTATGAAAACCACTAACTCTCAAGAGGCCATTTGGTTCTATGCCAACTAGGAGCATAAAATAATTGTTGTCTTTTCTTACAAGACGACTAGGAATCATGCCTGTGTCGCGGGGATCACACGCGGGGACACAAATAACACCCTGACTCGGCACAACTTTTTGTGTATCACACAATTTTTATTCTATGTGGGGATCGAACCCACAACACTCAACGCTGGTAACACAGGCAATGGCGAGGCTATCACTTAAACCACTACGCCATCTTGCAAACTTGCTTATTTTGTTGTTGTTTGCTTGGCTTGTTTCCAAAACCGTTAGTTTACGTTTATCTCAACCGCAAATCATCCGATAGTCCGGACATGCAGACTGTTATTGGTTGGCTATGATCTATAGGCAAAGTAGCCCCGAGGGTTCAATCCCACTCATTACACTACACGTTAACCTTTTTGACTTCACAGATAGTGGTTTAAGTGGTCGCCTCGCCACGGCCACTGCGCCGAGTGTTGTGGGTTCGATCCCCACACGGGACAAAAATTTGTGTGATCCACAAATAGTTGTTCCGAGTGTGGCCGTTCTTTGTGTCCGTTATTTGAATGCTTGTATAGCCCTAATTAGAAGTAGTATATTTAAAAAAAGAATTTTGAAGTAATGCTCAATTAAACTAATTGAGCATAATTTTATTATTCTTTTTTCATTTAATTTTATTACACATTTGTGTCTAATTCGAAAAATATCCGAACTGAAAATTGTGAAGGTAGTCATTAGTTTATACTCAGATACCATAGAATATATTATATCATAAACGTTATGAAAATTACAAAATTGTTTGAATTTTATTAGTAGTGCGAGAGTAGTCTGTTTAAAAGAAACAGGAAAATTAAAATCTCCTGACCATTTAGCTTAGCTGAAGGATGACAAGAATAACTATTTTTCTAAATTTAATCTAATCTAATATTGTCTTCTGTTAACGCGAATGTAATTCATTGAAATTAAACTACTATATACGGATTTTATCGCGTTGTTTATTTGACACTTTATTACATAATTTAAAAACTGTTACACTACTACTACTATTAAACTTTACTTATTTTTAAGCTAGTTAAATTAAAAAATATATTTATGTTAAAGTTTACACTTTCCCCGACGTTTCGGTTGCTTTTCAGCAGCCATGGTCACGGGGCGACTAAGATGGTAGTTTCTAAATTATGTAATAAAGTGTCAAATAAACAACGCGATAAAATCCGTATATAGTAATTTAATTTCAATTAACCTAATCTTTTTAAAGAAAATTGTGTACTAGGATGCTTTCAGTAGCAGCCTGAAATCACATACAATACCCGGCAGACGGTAGTAGATTCACCCACACCTCTGATGAACCCTTTGAAAATATACAGCCGTGTTATTTTGTATGTAGGTATGGACTCACGTTGCTGACCACAAACCAGACAAACAATTTTGAAGGTTACCATTATCGGTGTCACCATCCGGCCATAAACACGTAATAAAAATAATTTCGGATTTCATAGTAGATATCATCCTAACTAATATTATAAATGCGAATGTGAGTTTGTTTGTTTGTTTATTACGCTTTCACGCCGTAACTACTCGACCGA
This sequence comes from Catocala fraxini, assembly GCA_930367265.1. Taxonomy (NCBI): domain Eukaryota; kingdom Metazoa; phylum Arthropoda; class Insecta; order Lepidoptera; family Erebidae; genus Catocala; species Catocala fraxini. The sequence continues at coordinate 2,076,852 of OV884047.1, forward strand.
TCATCATTGAAATTCCGCATACACGATGTCAGGGGAACAGAAAAAGACATAGTACTCTTCATCCCGGAAAAAGTACTGTTTCCGAGGGATAGATGATTATTGACAAAATGTAGAATAACGCAAGCGAAGCTGCGGGTACAATATAGTATAAAACTAAATCGATATTCACGTCTGTCTGTAGCTACGTATGTCCGCTTAATTCTTAAAACTAGGGGACCGATTTTGTCGCGGTTTTCCCTATAATTAAGTAACAAAATTTCTTCCGAAAAGTTTATAGGTTTAATCTTAACTAATATTATTAATGTTAATGTGAGTTTGTCTGTTTGTTCATTTCGTATACACGTTGTCACGGGTACAGAAGGGTAACTTTCATCCAGAAACTAGCGAGGTTAAGCAACGTTGGGTGCGGTCAGTCTATAGTTCGGTGACCGCTTAGTGGTATTTCATCTGAGCGTCTCCGTGCTTCGGAGGGCACATAAAAAGTCGGTCCCGGTTGTTGTCAAATTGACAGCAGTCGTTAAGCCTTGTCAGAGTCCTACGAGCGGCTTGAACAACTATTGACAACAGAGCCGCAGGCAGAAGTCAGTACATTCTATAAACAATACAGAAATGTCAATGTTTTGTAACGAAAACGCATAAATAATATCATTTCAGGCGCTTATATGGCTTACGCCGGCTAAAGCTTATGAAATACATAAAAATAATGTACTAAACGATTACAGGCATTTAAAAGCCTATTAAAATTGCACGAAGGCATATGTATCTCCTCAGGTTAACACACAGTTATAATTTTTGTGTTTAACATATTACTTATAAATTTTTGGCATACCAGACATAATGGGAAAGCTATTGTCTGGCCAAAGGTGTGCCGCTGCCACTCAAAAGTTTAATAGAAGTAAAGATCATTTGCCGAGCTATTTTCACCGGTGTAGTAATAATATGCAACCTGTATATAAACTGTCCCACTGCTGGGCAAGGGCCTCTTCTCAGTATAAGAAAGGTTAGGCTATAGTCCACCACGCTTCCCCAGCCCGGTTTAGCAAACTTCACACATCTTTAACATTATGGAGAACCCTTGGACAAGCAAGTTTCCTCGCGATGTTTGTCTTAAACGTTTGAGATTTAATATGCACATAACTTTGAAAAGTCAAAGGTTCGTGCCTCGAAAACGAACTGGAGAACTCTGCGTGACAGTCCATGTTCTCCCAATATACCTGCTCTACTGTTAAATGTATTAGTTACCTAATTTATATGACTTTTCGAAATTATGTGCGTATTGATAGACAATTATCGCGTGCTCCGTGCCTCGGAGAGCACGTTAAGCCGTCGGTCCCGGCTGCCATGAACATCTATGGCAGTCGTTATTGAGAGAGTGTCGACACAAAAGATCCCACTGGGTCGAAGTGTCGCCGGTCTGCACTGACTGGCTCCCACATAAGATACATACATACATACCTAATTTATTTCATGATTTTACTTAAATTTCAAGTCGGCAATTACGGAGTTAGGGTTACGTACATATGTATAGGGATTAATATCTGGGTCCACGATCGGATTCCTGGATCCAGACACAAAAAAATAGCATCATGTCATCTATAAAAGCAACATTGTGTAGTTTAAAATTGCAATTATAACGGGACGCTAAACATATCCAGCGTATTAAGCACGCTACAATACTTGCCTATCCACTATAAATATGGCAGGTGATATAATATTAATGATATGTCATAACAACATCCATCTCACGAAATACGCAAACATACATCAATTGACAACAGTTCCATAAAGCTTTCACACACTCATGACACGCATGTCACTCAACATGTCACGCATGTCATAATAGCAGATGACATGCTAGTTCTACATACATGCTATTGTAGATTTAAATCTTGTCAAGGGCAAGACAGTATGACGTCGTGTAGGCGTATGTAACAGCAAGGCCTGAAATTCAATTATACCTAACCTACTTAATAAAGAGCTTCCAACCGCTGCGTTCTAAGTTGGGACATGATCTAGATAAGATGCGGGCCGCGGTTTAACACACGCGACATCTTGACAGCGCCATCTAGCGTGTGATTTGTGTTTATTGTTTGAGTATTTTCTTGTCTATATAGGATTTGCTTTGATGTGTTTTCTGTTAAAGAATGATTAGTAGATTTGCGGAATATCCTAAAGTGCCCGGTAAATGACAATAGGCTTCTAATATTATGGGACTTAACTTCTATACGGCACTTCTTTTCAATGAAAAATACATTGTGTGTAGGAGATCTGGAATCTCTGTTGCGGCAAACTCTTGTAGGTTTTAAACATAGTTGGTAAAATAAATAAAAAAGAAACCTTTGCGGGAAAGACAAAAGGTATTTGTAGATATACAAATGCGAGTCTGATTTGTATAAGACAGAGGAACACAAAAGTTAGTTAGGAGACAACGAAAGTATATCAACAACGATTGGCTGACTGGATTAGAAACAGTCAATCAAATCAGTTGACATGAGTTTGATTGTGACACAACGTGGATTAGCCTTTTAAAAACCGATAAATGTATTGCTTTATGAATTTTTGTATACCTCAAGAGATAAAGAGAGATAAAGAGAGCTGGTCCTCTTGACCATAGGGTCAAGAGGACCAGCTCTCTTTATCTCTTGAGTACCAATAGTGGTATTCCATTTCATTATCAGTTGTTTGAATTTTAGTAAAGTTGCACCACACAGCAAGTATTCCTAGTGCGGGAGTTGTATTTTTAAGGGTAAGAATATTATGGTTTTAACAGAATGAGCCAGCCATCGTAAGTGCAACGTTTCCTCCATAAGTTGTAGTAGAAAATATTCACATTGTAGTCGAATTCTATATATTCAGTATCTAATTTAGTCCACCACAATCTTAGATTTCTTTCTTCTGTTTTGTCTAATAAGCGTAATGTTTGAAATGTTATATTGGTAAGCGGTATAATAAGGTAGAATATTATTAGACCTCTAGGGCCGTAAACTAAGTATTTAATATTAGTATACCTTGACATACTAGCCGATCTTGGAAATAACGTAATACAGTAATTCTCCAAGGACTTTATTTATTTGTTTAGCTTACCTACGGTGGCTTTTCAATATCAGACTCTATTTACAGATCATTTTATTATTCTGTTCAACTATATATAACTAGCTTTTGCCTGCGGCTTCGCTTAGGAACAGTACTTTTTCCTGGATTAAAAAGATGAGAGAACCTATCTTTTTCTGTACACCTAACAATTTGTATCCAAATAAATAATTGTTTAAAAAATCTTTTTAGTTTTTCACGCTTTTAAAAGTAGAAAACTATTTAATAATCTTTATGTAAAAAATGCGTGGGATGCTTTCTAAGATATTTTGATAACCCCCACCCCTAAATTATAGTATTGTCAGCGGTCCTCGATGAGTGTGCAAAGTTTCAAATCAATCCGTCGTCGTCGTCGGTTTAAAACGGGTGAAAATCACGTTCAAAGTTTCCATTACATAGATTCATAGATACATACATACCAAGCTAATAAAAGCGTGATAATATTCATGATGATCGGTCGACTAGTTAAGGCGTGAAAGCGTAACAAACAAATTCACATTGACTTTTATAATATTCATTAGGTTAGATATTTCAAATGTTTATAAGAGAAGAGTATTTTGGTCTGCCTAATTTCAGGCACAATTGGCTCAAAAATGTCTTAACCACACAAAAGATTGCAGCTAATTAATTCTGATCTATGCTTCTGGCTACAAAACCGCACCAAAAACCGCAGTATTACGATATTTTGATACAAATACACATTTAAACAGCCAAACAAAAATTGCAAAAGCATTTCATTTGCGATGTGAGTAGCATTTTCAGAACTGTTTAAGGAAGCGTTGTAATGTCATCAGAGGACATTTAATTTTGATGGTATTTTCCATATGAAACAGCAACCAATTTGCTGTGTCTATATAATGCAAGTAGGCTTGGAGTTAAAAGCGTCCATTGTGAACGGAAGCGTCTTGTCATATGATATACAAAGACAGTTTCTTAAAACGTCTGTCGTGCTAGCCTTGTGTTTTACGCTGATTAAGGCAAAGACAGAAAGGCTGTATTTTCTGAAGACTCTGTACATTGTTCTTAAGTTTCATTACCGACTAAGTTATATAAAAAAATCTGTACTAAAGGTGAATAACGAGATATAACTTAAATAAGCTTCAAAAACCCATTTCGAAGTTTCAAACGAATTAAGACGAAATCCCGTCGGATGAGAATTATTCTGGCAGTGACGTGGAAAGGTCAGAGATCACAGTTTTATTCAATTATCGTATAATTGCCTTCTACGTGATAGGTGCGTGTTTATGGTGCCGGAGTCAAAGATCAAAACGTCGCAAGATTTGATTGAGGATAGCTGATAGCTCTATTATTTTAATTGACTGTCTACTTTGGAGATGCGGCGTCAGTGAATGCGACTGCTCTTCGAATCCTGGGTCAGACTAACCAAAAGTTATTGGATTCTTCTCTCAAACAAATAATTTTTAATGGCAGTCTGGAGTTAGGAAAGCACGTTGAGCCGTTACTCCTGCGCGTTACTAATATTATAAAACGTAATCCAACTCTGTGCTTTCTTTTAATCGAGATACATCTTAAGTTGAAAATGTATTATTAAAATGTTTATTATGTAATTAGTTGGTAAGCCCAAAATTAATAAAAATCTGTGAAGATGTTTAGATATTGGGATGTTTGTTACTCAATCACGCGTAAATCGGTGATTAGATTTAAAACTTTGCACACTGAGAAGCCACGTTCTGGATTAACGCATAGGATACTATTTATCCCGGTACGCATTCCTATGGAATTTACGGGTGAAACCGAAAGCAAAAGAACGCAATAAAATAGCGCATAGCTAACTCGCCAACGTTTCACTTAAGCTAAAATACTTTTCAGTGAAAACGTTTCAAGACTTTGAGACCTTAATGAATCATTAACTATATCTATGCAAAATGGAAAAGGTATTGTGTCTAGACCCCGGCTTCCGTCGGCTTAGCAATTAAGAACTGCGCACCCCGCAATCGAGATGGTTTAAATCGACCCGGGGACTAATTCTCGCGAAGAAGGCATCTTTTGTCGACCTATGACAAAATAAAACGGCCGAGTTTTTGAGATAATGATTTCGAATTTCGAATGACATGCGCCATTTTGTTACGTCAGGCGAAAAAATCTACTTTGTAAGAATTAGGTCCTAGGATTAACTTAGGTAAATCGAAAAGACTCTCCAACCAGAGTAAAACAAATTTTGCTTAAGCCGGGCTCCATTATACACACATCAAAAGAGTCTAGGTATCAAATACGTTTTAGCGGCTCACCGCAATTGAGGATTGTTATTTAAACTTTTTTTATTGTAATTGGCTCTTCTTAGTGTATTTCACTATTTGAAAATAGTTTTCTTTAAATTTCGATAAATAATAGAAAATCAACTGTCAATCAGGATTTCTGTAAAATTGTGTAATATCGTTTTTATAAAACCATTACAATTTCTGCTGAACTGAAAAAAACTGCATCAATATGGAGCGAAGACATCATTTAACACGAGAAGAGATGATGAGAGCCGTCGGAATATTGCAACCTGGTTCCAGGCAACGTACTGTGGCTGTCACTCTTGGCACTACACAGAGCGTTATAAGTCGTCTCTGGACACGCTATCGTATCACGGGCAGCGTGGCCGAGCGACATGGAGGACGATCCCGCATCACCACTCGCAGACAGGACCGGTACATCCAAAATACTGCTCGACGGAATCGTAACGTGACCGCCATGATGTTAGCTATGAGGCTCCACAGCTCTTCAGGCTTGCTGATAAGCGACCAAACCATCCGAAATCGTTTTACGTGAAGTTGGTCTGTGTTTCCGAAGGCCGCTAAGGGTTCCACCTATAGCACCCTGCAATCGTAGCTCCCGTCTGCAATGGGCTCGCGAATAGAGAAATTGGGAGGAAGAAGACTGGCATTGTGTTTGCTTTTCCGATGAATCTCGTTTCGGTGTGAGACCAGATACAAGACTACTCGGATTCGGAGGACTTCTGGGCGTCAAGAACGTTTGAAAGTTTGTCAGGAAGTTAATTTATATGGAGGTGAAACAATAATGGTTTGGGCCATATTTGGATTGGTGGAAGAACCGATCTAACTTGGATCAGGGGCAACCTCAATGCTCAGTTTTATGCGGAGAGGATTGTTTCAGGTGTGATCATCCCTTTGCGAAACTCGTTGGATGATTCATTTTGACTAATGCATGACAATGCACGTCCAGACACGGCTAGAGTCGTAACACGTACTCTTGCCGATGCTCGTATCAACGTCCTACCGTGGCCTGCTCAATCTCGAGACCTCAGCCCAATCGAACACGCATGGGATATACTCCAAAGAAGAGCTCTGCCGAGTATGGATGCCGTACATACCCCACAACAACTTTTTGACTTGATAGAAAGAACGTGGGCGGCCATTCCTCAAAGTGATTTTGATGAACTGATTTAAGCATGCCAAATCGCTGTGATTGCGTTATTCGTGTCAATGGTGGGACCACATGCCATTAATTTTTTTATCTTGCAAATAAATATTATAAGATATCCTCATTTTTGCCTATTTTTCCCATTTTCTTCAAGACATTAACTTGGGTTAATTTTTCACAATTTGCAAAAAATTCAAATGTTCTTAATTTTTACAATATATAGGGATAATTTAATGACTTAAACATAGGAATTAAAGTAAAAAGCTGGTCTGGAAGACTAGATTTGGCAAATATTAATTTGATAGTTTTTTATACTTAAAAATGTACTTGATCCCTAGACACTTTTGATGTGTGTACTGATGGTGGCAACTGGTTCACACAACCGGGTTGTTTGCCACTTTCGTATAAACAGACTGTACCTAGCCAGACTAAATCTAGCTATCAGATCTATTATTATCTATAGCGCTTATAACAGCACAAAAACAGACACTAGATATGGTACAAGGCGACAAGCAATTATCGTTAATGTCGTATCTCACATACAAAACAAACAGGTTATTAAAATGATAAACCATTATTCTAGCCTTAATACATTACTTTAGATTGCATAGATGGCGCAATGGTTTAGGTGGAAGACTCGCCACTGATAATGTCCCGAGTAGTATGAATTCGACCCGGGATGAAAAAAATTGGGTTGCACATATAGCTGTTACGTGTCTTAGGGCCTTTCCCACCACCTCCAAATAGCATTCATCTATAAGATAAAAGTCTCGCCATATCTTTTCTTTAACCTAACCAGAGTGAGACAGCATGCGGTTTATCTTTCGGATAACTTTTGCTTTATAGTGGTGAAACTGGCCGTTAGTGTTGTTTACGGCTATTGTTTTAATGTTTTGTATAGGTCTTCGAGAAATAAGGCATATCTCTAATGTGGGCATATAAAAACTTTATTTTATGAGGAAGAACTCTATATTGCCAATATCTTTATATTATATAAAAATTTAGCTTCCGTATGTTTCTGTGCCTCAAACTCGAAATGTCGGCAATGGATCGACTTAAGATTTTGACACGACGATGCACTTCTATTTAAGAGTGTTTAATATACTTTTTTCCGAAGTTACTGCAGAAACCTGCATTGAAATATATCTGACTGGGTCGCAGCGAATTGGGTTAATTTTGGGTTTTCCTATCCAACAACCCTCCCTACCCATGGATCGAAATTTTTGGCTGGCCATCATCACTGCATACCTATTATAAAACAAATTCCCCCGCCGCATCTGTCTGTTCGCGATAAACTCAAAAACTACTGAACGGATTTTCTTGCGGTTTTAACCAATAGACCGACTGATTCATAAGGAAGGTTTAGGTGTATAATTTTTGAAGGTTTTACTACCCGTGCAAAGCCGGGACGGGTCGCTAATATTATCTAATTGTCATACTTATACAAAATTTCGTTTTTCATGTTGAATGAGCCAAGTTACCACGTAGTTCCAAATTAAAATTTACGCATGTACGACGACACATGTATAATAGAACAAGCTTGTCGTCAAGGGTGACTTTCAAAACTACATGACACGCTTAACCTCTCTTGAGTGATGTCACAGAGGGGACGGCAACATTTCGTCACGAACATCGACCTACTAACAAATTGACATCAGGAACGTACACAATTTATTGCACGTTACAGGAATTCCCTTTTCTTTTTTTTTATGCTAACTAGCGTACCTATAGCAACGATAGCTTAATAGAAGACCGTTAGGCTGCTACGCAGAGGTCTTGAGAGCGATCTCAAAGCGCACATCTCTTACTTTTCCAAATTATATGCGTATTAAATAACGTCGTCTTTAACGTCGAAGAAAAAGATCGTGAGGAAACCTGCATATCCGACAGTTCTACATAATGTTCTCAAAGATATGTGAAGTCTGCCAACCCGCACTGGCCCAGCGTGGTGGACTATGGTATAATCCTTTTCACAGTGAGAAGAGGCCCGTGCCCAGCAGTGGAACAGTTTAATACAGGGCTGATATTATTATTTTATTACGTAGCGTAGTATGTTTTTCGGGGATGTTACGAACATTTGAACAAAGGACACAAGGAATACCCAGAAGTGGAAGAACTATTAATTGTGGCTCATACAAATTTTTACTCCGTGTGGTGATCAAAATCTACACAATACACAGAGCGTGGCAAGTGGCGAAGTCTTAGGTATACTACTACGTTATCCACGCTCCACATACATTGAAAATACACTGTGGTATATTAACGAGTGTATACTAGCTGGCTGGCTTTACAGAAATGAATTAATTCTGAATATACCCACAATGACAATACAATAGGACAAAAGACCGACGACGCAATTAAAAATCTTATTTGCGGGGATGGTTTTCCAATATCTAGTTAGAAATAGGTTTAAAATCTTATTGAATATAAACATACTAGATTTTGCCCGTGTCTTCGCTCGCGTAAATGTAGGTTAGGTTAATAAAAGCAGTTTATTCTGAATGTAAGTTACCCTATGTCCTTTTCTGTTACTCTGACAACGTGTATGTGAAAAACGATGATTGAGTCGAGTAGTTAAGACGTTAAAACGTAATAAGCAAACTCACATTCGCATTTATAATATTATAAGTTAGGATGAGCATATTTGTCTCAATGCAATTGTGAATTCTCGAGGTCAATATCTAGTTTGACAAATTAGCTAGCAGAAAATTTTTGAGTACCACATTCTAGGACGAAAGCCTGTGTCATCCTCAAACCACGTTTTACTGGGAATTGCCTAACACATAAAGTCAATAGCGCTTTACCCGACCCAAAATTAAACTCTTGACTTTACGGTTGGCTGCAAACGAGCTAAATTTGCGCTTATATTTGCATATTCAACGGGCCTGACCCTTTTTATTAAAATAATTGTCTTTGCGATTCCTTTTACTTTTTATTGCTCTCTTTCAAAGATAAATCGGGATGTAACAGACCCATTAAATCAGGACGTCAAGCGCAAATCAGAACACCTGGCAACGGTCTAAAATGTCATACAGTAAGTATATGAAGAAAGGTGCTTTTTTATCATCTTATTTTTAATCCCTGACGCAGACAGGGATTAAACTGGTTGTTAAATAATAACAAGTTTAAGGGGACACCGCGAAAATTATCGTTTAGAATAGCTCCGCTCATATCCGCCCCAATGACAATCATTGTGTATCAATCCTTAAATAGCGGTCATACGGTCTAAAATTGCGATGCGCCCGCAATGATCGAGAACGCTTAGAAATTGTTAAAAAACTTAAAATATTATTTAAAAATGATTGGTTTTAGTTATGGAAATAATGAGCCAGCAAATCACTAATATTGATGTTACGAATATATTTGAGTAATTCCTAAGCATAATGATAGTGTAACTTCCTTGTAATTTCAAAAATAGTAATGTTTCAGAGGTATTTTCGAAAATAATTATGATCGAGCCAAAATCACAATATCGTGTTTTGAGCTAGGAAATTCTAGTTAAAGACATCATTTTACCTATATCAAAATTCTAGATTAATTGGTCTTCTCATAGTTCTATACTATTCGATGAAAGTTAGTGCATTTTTTCAGTGTGTCCTCTTAACACGTGTCTGTAGCATTGTAGCTCCCGATGAGATGAACCGATTTAGATTTAAGTTATATTGTTTACAAAGTGATTTGTTGTATCGGGTTCAGCGATTCACGAAAATCTGCGCAGACGTTTGAAAAACATATTTTTCTATTAACAATTTACATTGTGTTTGAACTTCGAAAATAACAAGAATATTTACAACCACATAAGGATTTAAAATTAAAATATATAGTAGGTAATTATTGGATAACACGCATTTCTATTAATACAACCAAATTAAATCATGTTCAATGTGTATTGACAACATAATTAAATATATCCTTTCAAATAGTAACTAATCAGGTCTTTTCTAGTTAAGGAAGAGATGTAAGCAGGTCTGATTAACTCGAAATTTGGACTCCTGTTACTTCAAAGATATTGTCAGAACATGGTAACCTCGACATAGAGTATATTTTTTGTGTCGAGAGTCTAAAAGTACTGTTCTTGAATGTGCGGCAATACCACATGCGATGTATAGATATATTGGATCCATCGAGCTCCAAACTATTGATTCTCTTTGGTGGCATACGATACTACAGTGCACAGTTGGCAGCAGCCGGTCGCCTCGCCGCTGCCGATACGCCGAGCATTGTGGTTTCGAATCCTACACGGCACTATATTACTTATACGAACCATAAATAAATAATAGTGTTTCCTTTTAGGTGTACGATACTTTTTCTGGACTAAATATAATTCCTCTATCGCGAATATCTTTACAAACAATCAAACAACGGACACAAAACACCTAGTAGCTGTACAACCATATTTTGTGGATTAATAATAATGTCCTCCAGACCGATTTTGGTCACGGCGGAGACTGGCCATCTACGCAGGAGATATTATAGTGCACAAGCGTGTGCGCAAACACAAGTGCACTGTCTGTTTCCTAACTCTCATGATCCAATGCGACGGTAATTCGACACGACCAGAGAGAGATCAGGCGCAGGACCAACGGCTTTACGTGCTTTCCGAGGCACGGGGGTGTCCAACACCACTAACTTCCTAACTTCGGGCTGTAATTGACATTTCTTAACAAAAAACCATAACTTTTTGTTAGCCCGATTCCCCCACAAGTCAAACATTTGTGTCAAACATCCAGACCACGACAAACATCCATGTTCATGACATGGATGTTTGTCGTGGTCTGGATGTTTCTCTGTATAATAAATATGTACCTATGTATTTACAAAAAGAAAATTAGTATATACAGGGTGTGGCGTAAATAATGGATAACCCTGAAACTGTCGACTGGCCAGATTATCATCTATCATTTACCCAACTTATATCACCATATGCCCATAGATGACCAAATTATTGATATTTTTGATATTTTAAATAAAAATCGTACTTACTCATACAAAATCAGCTACTATTTCTACAATTGGCGACATTTTCTCGTTCTGTTTTTTTCATGTCACTCCTGAATACTTGTATCATCAGACCAGTATCAAGTTTTTTTGTTACAATCTAAGACAACTTCGCAAAAAATACTTATTCTCAAATTTTAACATGTTTTCTAAGGAATTAGGCATGTTTGGGCGCCTGTATCGAAAAAAAAATGTGCATATGGTGATATAAGTGGGATAAATGATAGATGATAATCTGGCCAGTGAACAGTTTCAGGGTTATCCATTATTTACGCCACATCCTGTATGTATGTTTTAGACAATGGATAAACCCACATATCTAGTACCCATAGTACAAGCTCTACTTAGTTTGGGCTAGATGGTGTTGTGTTTATGTGGTAGAATATTATTTATTTATTTACCACTGCTGCGGCACCAAGGCTTACGCCACGTTAGTTTTACATGCGCCAATCCTGATTATTTAAGGAAATCCTTACTAATAGTTATTATTAGAATTGCGTTAGTGTTTGTTGGGTTTTTCTTTATACAAACAACAGAGCAATGGATTAATGTGATTTTGTTTATAGATATAGTTTAGTTGTTTTATGCTAGGATGGACGTAGTGTCGATCTTAAAATTAAGAGAACAGACAACTAAGTTACAGGTAAAATCTTGTAGACAGTATAATAATCTGTTTTTATAATATCGGCTTATGTTTACGCTAATATATAGGTATAATAGTATAGAATAGTTAAAAATCCAATGTATAAGACATACAATTTAAACTAATCTATACGGATTATAACGCGTTGTTAATTTTAAAAACACTATTAATATATTATTTTGAAACTGTATTTATTAACTTCCGAGTCTTCTTCGAAGAGGTTAATGAAAACACTATGTGGGTCTGTGTGTCTGTCTGTTATTGACAGGCATAACTCCGGAACCACTGGACCGATTGACTTGTAACTTGGTGTGTAGTCACCTTGGGGGGTCATCCCTCGGTCGAATTTGAATATGAGCCCTGTGGGTCGAAAAACCCACGAGATATAGAGGTCACATATTTTAAATGGAAAAATATTGTCTTGTAACTTGGTGCACAGACATCTTGGGGTCATAACTTAGTCGAGTTTGAATATGGGCCCTGTGGGTCAAAAGACCCCCGAGATATAGGGGTCACAAGGTCATAAGGTCAGGGGATATCCACCAACAAATTGAATTGGAATTCCAAGGGAGAGACTTTTGTCCAGCAGTGGGACATTACAAAAGACTGATGAAAAAAAAGACACATGAATACAAAGAGGTTTTTACACCCATCTCCTTATTATTCCTAGTAATAAACTTCGACAAAGCAACAGAAACGTCGGGGAAAAAGTAAACCTTAATACCTAGTTTAGTAGTTTAGTAATGTATAATATATAGTAGTCAAATTTAATAGTCTCAAAATTATAATGTAATAGTGTTTTTAATATAAAATACGCGATAAAATCCATTACAACTATTCTAATACCAATGATCGGTTTTATTGTAAACTAGATGTGCCCGCGGTTTCATCCGCGTTTATAGTTACTGCACTACTTTCGTGGGTCGTAGCGTGATGTTATATAGCCTATAGCCTTCCTCGATAAATAGGCTATCAAACACTAAAATAATTTTTCAATTCGGACCAGTAGTTCCTGAAATTAGCGCGTTCAAACAAACAAAGAAAAAAACAAACTCTTCAGCTTCAGGGCAGACCCTGACACTTGCAACACAGTGTTTACTAGAGCGGGTGCTAGGGCATTCTATATCATAATTGTATCGATTTTATGTCAATAAAGAATATTATTACTATTACACCATCACGTTTAGTAAGAATTTCTAGGCAGCCAAAAACCGTTCTAATTAAAATATGAACCATTCATTTTGCGTTGTACATAAGTTATTAGGAATAAACAAAAGAGCTCCTTGGGCATATCAGATGTCCGGATTTTACAATTTTAGGTTGCTACAGACTTAACAAACATTTAAACAACGAACACAGAGAGAGTTTCAGAGTAGTAGAGCCTCGCTGGTTTCAGCATGAATGGGCCGGCTCGACCGGGGAAGAACTACCCTCTCACAGAATATCAACGTGAAATACCAGTATTCCTACTGTTGTGTTCCGTTCGGTGAGTGAGAGTGCCGGAGGCCCAATCACCCTCTGTCCCCTTCCCATTCCTTCTCCTTCCCACTTCCCATTCTAAAGGGTCGGCAACGCGCAAGTGATGTCTCTGGTGTTGCAGGCGAGTCGATAGGCTACGGTGACCGCTTACCATCAGGTGGGCCGTATGCTTGTTTGCGACCAAAAGTACAGAAAAAAAGTACGGAAAAAAACGGTAACTCATAACAACAATGTGTGGATCACAATTTTTTTTGTCCCGTATGGGATTTGAACTCACAACACTTGGAGCAGTGGCGAAGCTAAGGCGAAACAACCACTTAAACCACCATGACACCGACGCGATGCGGACATCAGTGGCATGGTGGGTGATATTAATTTTCAGGTTTAAGTACCTAGTGATAATTATACGGTTAAACTGTCAGAAGCCACGGTAAATTACTAATGTAATATTTCTAATAGTTTACAATACAAGCAGCTTTACTTATCCGTTACCGACCTTAAAACACTAACTTTCAAACGTGAAAATCCACATGTTCAAGAAATAACACTCGTCATAAACCAGCTCATCGTTGCTTACCCGACAATTGAACCGGTGGAAAACACATGACGCTTTAGTCTGCATTTAGCAATAGTTTCAATTAAATAAATAAATACCATCGCGTTACTGCCAACCGAAACAAACATAAATACTTACCAACAACTAGTCTTCCAAATCATTTGAAATCATGTTGGATGTACATAGGGTTGCCAACCGTTGTCTAAAATTATTTAATGTACTCTATTTGATATAGGTGTAGGTACTTTATAATCTGTAATACTAATAGAGTACGCTAAAATACTCTTGTTTACTCTTCTTCTCTCCTAGCCTTTATTATTTCCAAGTCACTTGGGTCGGCTTTTCTATTCTAACCGGATTTTGACTGGATATCAATTTTTACACGGAGCGGCTGCCACCTGACCTTCGCAACCCGAAGACTAACGATACCCTAAGGCTAGACCAGTGTCAGGATATTAGAGGGTACTGACTTTCCCAATAACGACTGCCATAGATGTTCATGGCAGCCGGGACCAACAGCTTAACATGCTCTCCGAGGCACGGAGCAGGCGATAATTGTCAATCAATACGCACATAATTTCGAAAGTCATATAACTTCCGAAAGTGAGAGATGCGCGACGTGGGTTCGAACCCGAGACCCTCTGCATTGCAGTCTGTTGGTCTCCCCACTGAGCTATCGCTGCTACTACTTGTTTACTATGTACTAATATTACCCATTGTATTGTCATAATCCAAAAAGTTTACTGTTTACTGTTAATATGTTGGTTTGCCCAAGCCAAACCAAAACGCTTCGAAAGTATTCACCTTTTTAAAATGCAAAATAAAAGTTCTCTTTTAAAAAACAATTGTGTCAAATAATTCGTTTTACAGAAAGTTATGTTCGGAATCTTCTTTTAAGCAAATAATGCTTGTAGTAGAAAACGCCGCTCCTCCATATTTTACATAGCGTGATAATTAACACAATATGTAATTCGAAATGGCGAAATTAACCCCAGGATACATTATGGTTATGAATTAGCCACATACATACCTCCACCATAATCTAAGTATAGGACACCATAAGCTTATTTGTTATTACAACATGTCCCCGATACACTATCAGCCGATAGACTCGCATGAGCAGTAGCCAGTAAAAGGATTTTCGGCTTAAGTACCGTGCTTAAATCCTGGTTTAATTAAAACGTGACATTACTTTTTGTCGGCTGCCTTTGTGGCGCAGCGGTAGAAAATGCGACTTGCCTGCTTCTTCTGATGAAAGCTCTACTCGCCGAACAAGCTTTTTTCAATGCTAAATTTTCATTTCCATTCAATTATTCCATAAAATTAAAGTCAAAAATCTTTATTTCCATAAAAACATGCACGCAGTTCTTGGAAACGTCAATTAACTATTATATTAATGAAAAATAATAACATAAATAGAAATCTTATCTTATATAGTTAATCCAGTCTGACCCAGCTACCTTTTTCAGGTCATCGGTCCACCTGGCCAGGGGGCGTCCTACCTTAGGTTTACCAAGTCGCGGTCTCCACTCTAGGACTCGCTTGCTCCAACGGCCATCGGTCCTTCTACAGATATGGCCAGCCCATTGCCACTCAAAGAACCAAGGTTACCGACATAGCTCGTAGAATAAGCAAGCTGATATTCTACGAGCTATGTCGGTAACCTTGGTTCTTTGACGGATAACCTCATTTCTAAATTTATCCCTCAAAGAAACTCTAGAAGGCGGAAGACGGGATTTTGTGGCGTAAAATGGGAGAGGCCTGTGTAATATGTATGTATAGTTAATTGATGTGTCCAAGAATTGCTTGCACATTTTTATGGAAATAAATATTTTTGACTTTGATTATTTAAGGTCCGATGCCTAGTTGGAAATAGTGTTATTGGGATTTTCTGTTAAGGAATTCTCAGTAGCAGGACGGAGTCTAAGACTATGCCCGGGAAATGTAAATAGCCTCGTTCCCTATTACGTAGGCCTACAGTCTTAGTGCATGTAATGTGGATGTGAAATACATCTCTGCTTATCCTTTAAGGAATATAGTCTTGAAACTGTGTGTATATGTTACTGTAAAAGCCCGAACTACAGTAAATCCTAAAATTTTTCAGTAAAACCTTAGATTTACCAAAATTTAATGGTTAAAGTCCGAACCGGTCTATGATAATCGTTTATTTCTAACTTTTACAACCATTCACTTGGTAAATCTTAGGATTTGCCTCAAAGACACGGTAAATGTTGAAATAAACATGTCAGAACGTATTCAGCGTATGATCTCGTACTCGGGTGTACTATTCCAAATCGAAAGCCAAATAATAGAATATCAATTGATCGACCACTACCTATAAGTCGAACGTCTAAATACTCGAACGCTAATAATATCGAATGGATGATAAATCGAAAATTCAAAATATCGTACACTCAATACATCGAGTGTTCAAAATATGTGGTGTACCTACTATGGTACTAAAAAAATTACCACGTAAGCTAAGGCGCCTTACCTATCCGAGTCGGATTGTTCACTATTTTCATTTACCGTCTTTGCTTAGGTTAGGTTAGTTGTTTTTACTCCCTCGGGCACGCCACGATCGTGGGGGTAAGTCCCGTTTTTGAGGAGTGGCTAGAGAGGCGGTATGGCGCCCTCACCTTCCGGTTGACACAGGTAATGACTGGCCACGGTTGTTTTGGCCAGTTCTTGTGTCGCATAGGCCGGCAGGAGACGCCCGGATGTCATCACTGCGGCGACTGCCGCGATATTGTTGTGGACACGGCGCTGCTCACTTTGGCGGTATGCCCCGCCTGGGCATCGCAGCGCCGTGAGTTGATCGCGGCAGTTGGACTGGTTGCCCGTTCACGCCCGGCCGTGGTTCAGTATATGGTCCGGAGTGAGAGATCGTGGAACGCCGTCACCTCCTTCTGTGAGGTGTGAGGAACTAATTTCCATTAAGGAGGCGGTGGAGCGGGAGAGGGTCGCTTAAACCCTCTCCCCAACCGCAGAACCAGGCGCTGGAGGGCGCGAGATGACACTTCAGCCACCCTGAAGTTTGACCTGGGTGGGCTGCGTAGGCCTGCTCGCCACCTAATCAGTACCAGGTCCGAGAGGCGGCGTGCGTATTCCCACGTGCGCCTCTGTGTCGTGTCTTTGGTCCCGTCCCGTCCCCAAGGGGACGGTGGAGGAAGTATTTTTGTGTAATGGCCTGCCGTTACACACAGCTTCGCCGTCTATGGTTATGACGAGGAACACCGTGGTAGATTTAGTCGGTATTACCGGGGTATCTCTTCCCCGGTGAGCCCGACATAACCTCTCCGTCGCCCCGCAGAGAGGTATGCGTCAAAGCATTCAACCACGTAAAAAAAACAACAAGTTGTTTTACTCCCAAAACCAACATTCACCAACCGTCACGGGTAAAACCTAGAATGTACTAAATTCTAACGGTGAAAGCCCGGCAAAATCGGTCCTTTTTATAAATTCTTACTTTTACCAACTCGTGTTGGTAAATCCTAAGAGTCACTGGTAAAACCTAAGATTATCCAATATTCGGGCTTTTACAGTACTTATACCTACACTATGTCTATTTTCGAATATCGAGTCAAGTCAAAATACGTAATAAAATAAATACGTAAATAGTACCACTTATGAACTTCGCGGAGTTTTTTTAGTATTTTAGTGGTCGGCTCGCTACTGCCTCTATGTAGAATATTGTGGGTTCAAATCTCACAAAGGACAAGAAAAACTGAGATCCACAAATAATTATCTGGAGTCTGGGTGTGTTTTGTGTCCGTTGTAAATATGTTTGTAAAGTCGCCATCGACACAGGAATAACTCCTAGTGCGGGAGTTGTCTTTAATAAGAGAAAAGATAATTCTCTTTCCTTTTTTAGTTAGGTGGGAGATTAAGCATCGGAAGTTGTAGATTACCATAATATTATGGTAACGTACTGCTTACTTGTAACCGTAGTCAGTAACAATTAGTATTAAAATTAATGTTCTTTTTATACTAATAAAATAGCCAATGAGAATCCATTACCAACTTTAGTATTAATTAAGTCACATTAGTTATGTGTTAATTAACATTAATTGCGCCATAACTAGTGTCACACTTTATGTTACAAACAATAATAATTAAAATTAAAACTTTGTTTGTTTGGTTGAACGCACTAATCTTAGGAACTACTAGTTCGAATTGAAAATTTATTTTAGTGTTGGATAATCCATTTATCGAGGAAGGCTATAGGCTATATAACATCACGCTACGACCCACGGGAGCGACCCAGTAACTATAAACGCGGGTGAAACCGCGGGCACATCTAGTTTTATTATAAACTAGGTTTTGCCCGCGGCTTCGCTCACGTAAAAGTAGGTCAGGTTAACGTATATTATGTTTGTAAGCGTACTTCTTTTATATAAAATTAAGCTTATGTTCCTTAGTTCCTTTCTAATGCTGAAAGAATTTTTGAAATCGGTTGAGTAGTTTTTAACTTAAATCCTTACAAACAAACAAAGAAAAAAAAGAACCTTTCCTCTTTATAATATTAGTATAGATTAATAAAAGTTGCTTTTATTAACGTCACACATTAAGAGCAGAAAACAATATTATAAAAAAACCCATACCCATATTACTTACAATTGAAATTCAGTAGAAAATAAATTTGTTTAACCTGTTGTATGCCAGAATACCAGACATAATAGAAAAAGCATTGTGTCTCGCGCAGATCCACGTTCCGGCATACCAGAGGTTAAATTAAATAAGATAGATATAATAATATTCTGTCATACACACAACACCATCTAGCCCAAACTAAGCAGAGCTTGTACTATGGGTACTAGACAATGGATAAACATACATATCATATAGATACTTCTTTTTCGTAAATACTGAACTGAAACTGTTTGTTTCTTTGCCACCTTGCAAAATGTAGGATAGATAACTAACGCCTGTACAAAATCTAGGATATACACTAGCGCTGACTCCATATAGCCTGGGAGTATCCGAGGCCCCGTAAGAACATTATCGATAGAATTAAGCCCTCCAATAATTTCACCTGTAGCCCTGGAAAATCCTAACTAATATTATAAATGCGAGTGTGAGTTTGTTTGTTACGCTTTCACGGCTTAAATACTCTACCGATCATCATGAAATTCTCATCATCGCATACACGTTGTCAGAGGTACAAAAAATAACATAGTCTTTTCTCATCCAGGAAAAAGGACTGTTCCCGAGGTTTATTTTCTTGACATAATCTAGGCTTAGACACTGAAAGCATGAAAATACTAAAAAGGATATATTCGTTAGTTTTTCTTTACTATTCCATGAAAAGTTATGATTATTCATAATATGTTTTATATTAAAGCCCCTCCTAATATTTATATAAAGTTGACGTTCCAGCTCACATGCGTAGGCCATAACAATGAAAACCAGCACCGACTCGAAAACAATAAGTTTCCTGATTATGACCGCATGCTATCAGAGCTGCAATTGTGAATGAGCTCATCGGACGCTATAATACCGTCATCCACCAATACGAGTAGGAGTATAATTGTTTGACCAAACAGTACCAGTTGAAGTCACCGTGTTTAAGAGGAAATACTGACAGCGTTTAGTCCATAGCAGAGGTTCCCAGTCTTTTTTTCTCATAGACCACTTTCAAAATTTTGCTGGTTCCGGTGTACCCCGTGTAGCTACATTTCTACTGAAGAAGAATGACGTTTCTTTTTCTTTCTTGTTTAGAAATTCTCTACCGAAAAATCGGTTGGTTCGAGACCACTGGTACTGAATATGGAATATGCAAGTTTTTACAAGTAACAGTCTTAAAATATTATCTGCCTACATTGATAGGTGAAGTCAAGCCAACATTTTAGTTCTTGATTATCGAAAGCAAATAAATTTTCGTGGACCTCCTTTTTTTTGTCACGCCAACATAGACCCCCGTCGAGTCTCCCGTGGACCCCTGGGGATCCACTTGGACCACTTTGGGAACTTATGGTCTAGTGTCCATCCAAATGTTTTCTCTCTAAATAAATAAAATATAATGTGTTCCACACTGAATTTCGATCACGGTGACTGATCTTAATAAAGACTGGCCATCTGCCATATCTAGCATACCAACAATCAACAGATTAATATCTAGTCCAGAGTTCGATCCAAAGGCGCGCAACTCAGGCTTCAAACAACACACATCATCAACATCATCAACATCAAGAGGAAAACTACATGTCTTTGAGTTCTTCAGAAAGTTTTCGGAGATATGTGAAGTCTGCCAACCTGTACTGGACCAGCTGGTGGATTATTGGCCTAACCATTTCACAATGAGAAGAGGACCGCGGCCAGAAGTGGCACAGTGTAAATACAGGGCTATTATTATTATTATTATGAATGGACAGGTAAAACAAATTACAGTAATTAAAATAATACAGCATAGAGTCGCTTTAAAATACATTATTCTAAATATTTTGTTTTACTCGTCTTATCCAGTCGTCTATTTGCCCATTGTGTTAAAAAACTAATTAATAAATATTTAATTACAGCACAAGGTATATATTAATTGACCAATTTAGCTATAAATTAAACAATCACAGCTTGAACTATAAAAATATCGCTAGCTAATACTTAGCTATCTCTCAAAATAACTGTCAAATTGTTGATCAAGAATTAACTTTTGATGAAAAGCCTACTGTTTACTTAAACTTAACTATTATTCGACTGACACGCAACGCTGCGTTCACAGGTAAGATTTTCCTGATTAGTCGCTAATTTATATTTAGCTACGTTCAAATATATGGCAGCGAATCGTAAAATACTAAGTAAAGTTATAAATGCGAATGTGAGTTTGTTTGTTTGCCACGGTAAATTTTGGCATACACGTTGTCAAGGGTACAGAAAAGGACGTATAGTACATTTCACCTAGAAAAAAGTACTGTTCCCGAGGGATAGAAAAATGGCATGCATCACTCCAGCGTATTATATTGATTACTGAATTTATCTAGCCATCAATATAACGAAGCCACATCGCGTCGACCTTAAACTCGGTCGCCATATCAAATGTAAAAATACACATATATTTTTCGTCCAAATAACTTTAAATATCATATCCCAGCGGTGGCGTGGACCGCTATTTATAGAACACGGTGGGAGTAGTGGCGGAATTAAAATAGCTTTATCTTATCAAAACATGGATTTGTTGTGTATTGGTACTCCCATGGGCGTCCAGATATCGCTGTTACATAGCTATACTGTTTTTAGTTTTAGTAGAGTAATTTGTTGTTATATTGTTGAGCATTACAAGCAACTATGTACGATTAGAAACAAATCCATGAAAATGACAAGAGAAACATTTGTACCCGATATTTGGCATAGTTAAAGATGACGGCGAAATTGATCGGGATGTTAGACAAGGAATCAACACAAGATGGATGAAATGGCGACAGATCTCGGCCACAATATGCGATCCTAAACTGCCTTTGAAATTAAAGGGTCGCATGTATAAGGCGGTTATAAGACCTGTCGTACTGTATGGAGCTGAGTGTTGGGCTACTAAGAAGATGGATGAGAAACGATTGCATGTAGCAGAGATGAGAATGTTACGATGGATGTGTGGAGTGACGAGAATGGACAGAATTAGGAATGAATACGTAAGAGGTAGTCTGACAGTGGTGCTCACAGATGAGAAGGTGAAAGGAAATCGTTTGGCTTGGTATGGACATGTTATGCGAAGAGATGATACGTATGTAGGTAAGCAAGTGATGGATATGAGGGTAGAGGGACGAAAAGGGAGAGGAAGGCCAAGGAAAAGATGGATGGACTGTATGCGGATGGATATGAAAGGAAAAGGGGTAAATGATCAGATGACGGGTGATAGAGAAGTATGGAAGCGAAGGACATACTGCGCCGACCCAAATAAATTGGGACCAGGGCAAGAGAATGATGATTTGGCATAGTTAAAGATTATATGGAGAAAGAATACAAGAAAGCAAGAATAAAAAAAAATTGGAGGTCAAATTAATCTATATTAATTTGACCTCCAATCCGCCCAGTGTTAGCTAATAATAAATTATCTAACACTGGGCGACCGCTAGTATTTGTTATACGAGAGGCACAACGGCACAAGATGTCTAGTACTTCGGTAAAAGAAATGCAGTGCAAGAACGATAGAACATATCGGCAGTAATGGTAGTATAAAGAGACACGACTGATAGGGCACAGTTATAAAGGGCTAAGGCACAGCGGCTGAATCGTATGCCCGATAGATAAAGCCCGACGATACGAGACGTAGGTCACAATGTAGAAAATATGGAGCGTAGGACGATGCAGTAGGTAAAAGACATAGCGGCAATAGTCACTGTAAAATAGGAGGTAAGTCACAACCGCAGAATAGGTGGGGCCGTAGGACACAGCGCGGCAGAAACAGTGTGACAATCTTTATCGGCGAGCAGGGAGTGGATTTGAGAAGAACAATTAATTATTCGCTCAAGCCTAGGCCATTCCGACTGGTGAAGTTCATCGCTGATTTAATATAAGTATAGATATCTGCGTTTCCCATTCTACATATACAGGTGTGAAGTACGTAATTTTACGACTACCGAGTGTGTTTTCCTCACATTTACGCGAATGTTTATAGGGGTTTGTATTGTTTACGATTTGTATCTTTATTTTATACGTTTCGTACTCACAGCTTGCCTTCATGATTGAATATTTATTTACTTAATTCTTATTTTATGCCTATTGAGGAGTTCATTGGACTAACAATTTGTAAGTCGAGAGTTCGAGTCCACGACGTGAAAATTTTGAATTCCGATGTTTTTTTTTATTATTGTATATTTAGATTTGCCTGTTAGCATTTTCCGTAATACTGCGTCGTAGAACCTTTGATAAAAACTGGCAGAAATTTACAGCTTCTCTTTTTAATGGCCAAGTTTACAATATTATTTATTTTATTACTCGCGAAACACTGAAGTAATAAGTAAATATAAAAGTTAGCCTCTAATAGACGGAGCATGATAGAATATATAATAGGAACATCCACTTACGTGTACACAAAATACAAAAAACGCGCGACAATATTGTCCGAGGTGTAACGTGTGCTCAAAGCTACGGTGGGACTGTTTAAAAGACTGCACGGATGTCGTGGGTTCGATACCACACCGGACTAAAATGTGTGTGATCCATAAATAGTTGTTTTTCTTTGGGTCCGACGTTTAAATGTTTGTGAACTCGCCCGCGACATAGGAATGGTATTTTAATATTTTAAAAAATATTGACGTTTTGATATTGAATTTAATTACATGAAATTATTTTTGTATATTCAATTCAATTCAATTCAATTCAAAACATTTATTTTAACAGCGAACATCGCTGACGCACTGCAGAAGCGAGGGCAATTCCATCAGCAACCTGAAAGCATTGTTATATTTGACCCACATTTTGGATTGGACCCACAGGGCACTGACGACCCGCTGCGTGTAGTTGTTCCACAGACTGCATGTATAAAAACACTGACAATATGCCCTAAAAAGTGTCTTCTTTACATCTTTAGAGCATCGGAAAAATCTGCGTGCCAGCATATTGCAACGAATCGTCAGCCCCCTACGTTCCCTTTCCATGTCTGCATTATCAGTCAGGTCCTCATTAACTACATGACCTAGGTACACAAAGTGAGCAACCCTTTTTAACGCCTTCCCCGCTAGTGTCACGGGCGGTACGTATGAGGGGCTCTTACGCCCCGCCCTAAACACCAGCAGTTCACTCTTTTTGACGTTGTACGTCAGGCCATGTATCTCTGCAAACGCCTCACACTCACGTACGGTTTTCGTAAGGCGCTGATCGATGGGCTCAACAGCACCATATAGATTGACCAGACAACGACTGTCAGATCTAGTATTTTATAAAATAAATACTGGTATCTACAAAGGTTGTAATAGTCCATGCGTCATAGTCATTTTTAGTTCCATGAATATGTTTACCGGTTTGATGAATATGCATATTCAGAGCGGACCATAGACAGGCGGACATAACAAATTGTTAAACAGTCTATGGTTAACACCAAAGTTACATATTTATTTAAATTAAACAACTTTACACAGATTTTATCGCGTTGTATATTTTTTATAAAACAATATTATTACGTAATTTTGAACTTTAAACTACTATTGTTAAACACCTTTACTAGCTACTGTATACTTCTATTTAAGCTATTTAAATTATAAAATCGATTTAGATTTAATTTTATACTTTAAAAATAAAGAACGCTATATAATACGTATGAAGTTGTTTAATTTCAATGTATAACATTCGCGTACATAATATAATATTGCATATTTATGTCGTAAACCCTATCGTTTGTTCTTATATTAACCTACAACATAAAGTTCGAGTTTTATTTTAAACACTTGCTTTGCCCGCGTCTCCGCTTGGGACAGAACTTTTTCTATAATAATAATATTATATTCAGCTAGCTTTTACCCGCAACTCTATCCGCATAGTTTTGGACATTAGTTGTTAAGAGCGTTTACGCCTTGTGGGCTGTTCCGAGTAGCACCATCGCATTATAAGTGCCATATTTACGGGATTTCAATCAATCAATCAATCAACCCACCGCAGTCCACTGCTGGACATAGGCCTCGCCCATTTTACGCCACAACATCCGGTCTTCCGCCTTCCGCATCCAGTCTGACCCAGCTACCTTTTTTAGGTCATCGGTCCACCTGGCCGGGGGGCGTCCTACCTTACGTTTGCCAAGTCGCGGTCTCCACTCTAGGATTTAAATGTTATTAAATTATTTGGGTTTTATTTTGCCACTATCACTTTGCTTTACCCTAGAATCGAACTCTTAATTTCACGCCGAACTATAAACTTTCTAGCAAATGTATGCCATAGGCACAATCCAAGGAGTAAGTTAAACTATTAAAATAACTGTATGTACCAAATTGGGAGGGTCATTAAAATGGTCTTTCCTGTTTTAAATGTTGATAGCCAGTCGTGATAAAAATACAGAATCGTAATTTTCTTATATACATGTTTTGAATAACAATAATAACTTTTTATACTAGAATGGAGACACATACACGGTTACTATAGCCTATTATCGCTTGCAAAGGGGAATTATTCAAGAGTAATGGTACCAGGGGACATGGAACTAAGTACAGATGGGACTCAAAGAAACGAAGGACTCCAACGAACTCCAGAACTCTTACTTATCCGGCGAAACGCAGAATTTTTAAATCGGTTAAGTAGTTTTTGAGTTAAACCCTTACAAACAAACATACAAACAAACAATCAAAAAATCAAACCTTTCCTCTTTATAATATTAGTAGATATAGATAATTGAAACCATACAGCTAAAATGACTGTTTAGTCACAGACAGATTACGTGTTGACAATCATCACGTGTGACATAAACTTATCTTTGTAAAATATGAGTCACATTCACCTAATAATATAAAAAGGAAAGATTTGATTGTTGGTCTGTTTGTTTGTAATGATTTAAATCAAAAACTAACAAACCGATTTTAAAAATAATTCCATCATTACAAAGCTATATTATTACCGAATAACAGAGGATATATTTTATTTAGAAAATACTGTTATACCTAACCTTTTTCTTTTTTTAAACATTGTGGAATGCATAAACTCTTGCCCCTCCGCGGGGGCGGGCGGAGTGGTTATGTCGGACTCACCGGGGTAAAGAAAGATGTTGAAATGATGCTATTAGATCTCCCGAAATAGCGAGTAAACCTACCACGGACAACGACAAACTCGACAAAACCGCAATCGCACGAATCACTTGCACATGCGGTGGTGACCCTGCCGAGGTTTCAGCCCGCTGTATGAAACGGTAGGCCACTACACGAAGAGACCTACCCTTTAGGCACTCACTCACTTTTAAAATGCCTACCGTTCCCTCTCTAGAGGGATACGAACTCGAACTCGACACAGAGGCGCGCGTGGGAACACGCACGCCGCCTCTCAAACCTGGTGCCGATCGGATGGCGGGCAGGCCCACGAAGCCCACCACCCCAGGTCAAAACTCAGGGTGGCTGGACGTTGTCTCGCGCCCTCCGGCGCCCGGCTCTGCGGTTGGGGAGACGGTTTAAGCGGTCCCTCTCCCGCTCCGCCGCCGCCTCCTTAATGGAAATTAGTTCGTCACAGAAGGAGGCGACGGCGTTCCACGACCTCTTACTGCGGACCATAGACTGAACTACGGCCAGGAGCGAGAGGGCAACCAATCCAACTGCCGCGATCAATTCATTACCTGTGTCAGCCGGAAGGCGAGGACACCATGCCGCCTCACCGCATGTTTGTGTCCGCAAAACTCCAAAAGTATTAGATGGATTGACTTGAAATTTTTACACATCATTGCATTCCTATATAAGAGTGTTCTTATATATTTCATATCTTGAAGTGCCCACGGGAACGTCACGTCGTTTTAAATGTCAGACTGAGCTCCAGAAAGCGTGATATATACCTATCGTTTATTTATATTATAATATCCGAAAACATCCATTCGTAGCCGATAAACAATCAGTTTTAAGCGTTAAGGTTAGTTAAATAAGATTTAAAATGACGTGCACTCGTAAGCTCGCATCTGAGCCGCTGGCGCTGGTGAATAAAGGTAGGTACACAATGTAGCGGCTCGTATGCGAGTCGCTGGTGTATTATAGTCGTCCTCATCGATTTCGATGACGGCGACCTCAGAAGTCATGTGTTTTCTTTGATGAGCTCTAATATGGCTTGCTAGACCGAACTTGGTCTTAAATGTCCTACGACACGTGTGGCAGTAAAGTTGGTCTGCAGAGATGTATGTACACGTGTAAAAGGGTTTAGGTCTTTCTTTAAGTACATGGCGTTTTACGTCAATCGTTTAGAGACAAACCTAATAAAAAACCCAACAAGAGTACAAGCACGATGCCTAGTTAGGTCCTACTTAATATTATAAAACCGTATGTAAGTTTGTTTGTTACGTTTTCACGCGTTAACTACTTGCCCGCTGTCTGTATGTGTATCCTTAGTTCTTCGAAACTACAGCTACGGTACCAATCTTGAACCGGTTTTCCCTATCACTTAAATAATTTCTTCCGGTAGGTTTATATGTACATATGTATCTTATGTGGGGACCAGTCAGTGCAGACCGGCGACACTTCGACCCAGTGGGATCTTTTGTGTCGACAGTCTCCCAATAACGACTGCCATAGATGTTCATGGCAGCCGGGACCAACGGCTTAACGTGCTCTCCGAGGCACGGAGCACGCGATAATTGACAATCAATACGCACATAATTTCGAAAAGTCATATAACTTCCGAAAGTCAGAGGTGCGCGACGTGGGTTTAAACCCGAGACCCTCTGCATTGCAGTCTGTTGGTCTCCCCACTGAGCTATCGCTGCTCAGTGGTTTTAGGTTTATAAGTAACGAATATAATAAATGCGAATGTTAGTTTGTTTGTTACGCTTTCACGCCCTAAACTACTGGTCCGCTCATCATGAAATTTCGCATACACTTTGTCCGCTGATAACATGTGGGTATGAAAAATTTTCGAATTCAGAAAAGGCAATAGCGTACCTTTCATTCAGACAGAAAGTAGCTTCTCTACCCGAGCGAAGCTAGTATTATATAACATTTACATGCACAGACTGCACGGATGGCTTAGTGGTTTAAGCGCTCGCCTCGCCACTGCCACTGCGCCGAGTGTTGTGGGTTCGAATCCCACGTGGGACAAACATTTGTGTGACCCACAAATGGTTGTTCCAAGTCTGGGTGTTCTTTGTGTCCGTTGTTTGAATGTTTGTAAAGTGCCCCGCGATACAGGAAATATAAACAGAACAGTTGTCTTTTAAAAAACTAGAGAAGTAATAATCAAAATTGTATTAGCACGTAATATCCCTGTTTTAGTAGCAGTAATTCGTATAAGACCAAAATGCCGGTTTCCCTTATTAACCGTTTGAATGCTACAGACATGTATACATGAAAAAGCAAAATGTGTCCAGCACGCCACAGTCAGAACTACATGACAGACTTTTAAACGCTAATAAATCCTATAAAACGTATTGTTTTTGTTATTTGTGTTGTTAATGTGGCTAGACTCATCGCAATTTTTATTATGTGAACTGCTTACTATGTATTTCATTCATATTATAACAAGCTCTGCTTAGTTTGGGCTAGATGGTGTTGTGTGTATGTGGTAGAATATTATTATTATTATTAGCATAAGATTACAAAAACTACGTAGGTATTAAAAGATGTAATCGTAGAGCTTGGCGCTGAGAGTACGCTTTTGCTTTTTTGACATACATACATACATAGATTCACGCCTGTTTCCCAGAGGGGTAGGCAGACACTACGGATTTTCATTTCCTACGATCCTGACACACTTCTCTGGCTTCATTCACTTTCATCACATTCCTCATACACGCCCGTCGGTTCAAGGTGCTCTTAACCTGGCTTTTGTCCAGAACGCCTCCGATCTGATCAAGGAACGTTCGCCTAGGTCTTCCTCTTGCGACTGTTACATTCACACTAGCCTTATAAACTTTCTTAGTCAGTCTTTCCTCGTCCATTCTTTCTACAAATTAAAATGCTCGATCTTTAGCATAGAATAGTTAATCATAATTATTCAAATTAGAACTAGCGAATCTTCACGCTTTGATGAGCTCATCTACGACATACATACATACGTCATGACTAATGACATAGACTGCACGGATTGCGTAGTGGTTTAATTGGCCTCCGCCCTTAGTGTTGTGGGTTCGTTTCCCATACGAAACAAAAAGCGTATGCCACAAATTGTTGTTTTCAGTCTAGGTGTAGGCTGCCTTATTATAATGCTCGATCTTTAGTATATACAAGCTATGCCCGCGGTTTCATCCGCGTTTATGATTACTGCGCCGCCCCCGTGAGTCGTAGCGTGATGTTATATAGACCTATCCAACATTAAAAGAATTTTTCAACTCGAACCAGTAGTTCCTGAGATTAGCGCGTTCAACCAAACAAACAAACAGACTCTTCAGCTTTATAATATTATTATAGATAATAGTTTATCATAATTATTCAATTTAGCACTAGCATAGTTTCATGCTTTGATGAGCTCATCTACAACATACTATGTATATATGAACGTCATTACTGATGGCAAAGACTGCACCGATGGCGTAATGGTTTAATTGGCCTTCGCACCTAGTCTCGTGGGTTCGATCCCCATACCGGTCACGTATGATCCACAAATTGTCGTTCTAAGTCTAGGTTTTCCTTGTGTCTGTTGTTCGAATATTTATAAACTTCCCCAAGACACAGGAAATGTTCCTATTGTATTATATTATACAGACGTATCATACACTCTGTATCCCCGAAGGGGTAGGCATGCAAGTATTATTACCACATTATTTTGGCCAGCTATGGTTTTAAATCCTACGTAATTAGGGGCAGGCCTATTGCTGTTTACCGAGCATAATTGTCGAACTGCAACTGAATATGTAATGGTACTAACGGAATATGTAATGGTACTAACGGAATATGTAATGGTACTAACGGAATATGTAATGGTACTAACGGAATATGTAATGGTACTAACGGAATATGTAATGGTACTAACGGAATATGTAATGGTACCAGCAACGCATATTAAACTATACCTTTACAGGTCAGTTTATACTGACATTGACCGATTCACACATATTTCAATGCACAAATCTAAACCTAAGGTATGGACAATTTTGGTGGTATAATAGATTTGAAAGGCCTCTAAGAAAAATAAATTGCATTTATACAACTGATATTGGTGGTTCAAAATCAGAATGCAGAAAATGTATAAAAATTACAAACCTGACAATAGAAAAATTTACTATCTAAATACTTCAACAATATAACCATATGTAGAAACAATGGATAAGCAATGTTTTGGATCTCGACTCCAAAATTGGATATAGCCAGTAAAAAATTATATTGATCAGGCATTTTAAAGGATTTTAGATATTTCTGTAATTTTCACAGAATATACATTTATTATTGACATTACATACTAGCATGGGCATCATAAATAATTGAAATTCATTTTAACAGGTTTTAAATAGATCCAGGCCCAGATTTAAACATTCATAAATCTAGTTAGATAACTAATATTATAAATATGAATGTAAGTTTGTTTGTTTGTTAAGCTTTCACACCTAAACTACTCAACCAATCATCATGAAATATTACATACACATTGTCAGGAGTACAGAAAACAACATAAAGTAACTATCATACAAAAAAAATAACAGGTGTAGTAAACATTGCAGCCACATATTGCAGTAAAATACTGCGTGTAAGGAACTGCATTACAAAAATATGCTAGAATTGTAGTAAGTGTATATCTATAGTATTTCTTTATCCTATTTGGAAACATACACAAGTGTGAGAGTGAGTTTATACACTTATGGTATATTTACTGCAATGATGGCGCTCAGTTCAAATGAGCACATCATCACTTAGTCTTCTCTAACTTAGAAGAAAAATTAGAGTAATCCAGAAATCATTGTTGCATGTGCAGGTGGTTTTTATGTCTTGTTTCAATATTTTTTAAGTCTCTAGCAAAAGACAGAGAGCAATGGTAGTCGTTAGAGAAGGCTTTTGCCGGAAGGCACACTGAACTCTGAGATATATCACAACATAACCTTGAGTTGCAACATCAAACTGGCGGCTAGATACAATATAATTATGTCTGGCACTCCAAGACTTGTTAAGGAATAAAGACAACCATAAAAGAAGATTTAGGATAAAAGAGCTATTGATTGATTGCAATTTGAGTGTATAATTTTTTTTGGTTTGTTTTTTTTTTATTTTAATTGATTTATTTTATTGTACTATATTATTCTATCATGTAGCCAATGTACAAAATCAAACACAATGTAAAATTGTTGGTGTACAAATAAAAAAATAAATCCCTTGCAATAAAGGTAACAAAAATAACAGAAAATTGACTTAAAATTGTTTTATGAGAATCTCATTCCATTAGCTAGGCCATGATTTTAATGATGGACTCTTATCCTGTACTTGCCTTCTACTGTAAAATTGTATTACTGTTGTGAATTATCAGAGGCATATAGTTAACATAGCACGGATGGTGCAATGACTTTAGTGTTGGCCTTGGGAGTCTAAAAAGGATGGTTTCTGTGGATTTGAATCTCCCATGGGTAAGGGACCAATTTTGTGGTAAGAATACATAAATCATTATTATAGTAAAAACGTTGGGCAAATTAGATAATTGTTGAAACATTCTTTAGGGTATAAATTGTAATGTGGTAAAAATGTGGTATGTGTGGTGTGTTAATTATATGTATTATCTTTAAAGGTTGGGGTTTTTCAAACATTGGCAATCAATAGTTTTAATCTATAGGTACAAAGAATACGAACACTGGGAAAATCTATGTTGTATGACCACAGTTATACTGCAAAGCGACAAACTATCAACATTCAGAAACATTGTGAATAGCGAGGCAGCTACTAAAATTACTACATCCAAGCTATCACACTTAGTGTAGTAAATCATAGTTAATTACATAGTCAACACCAGTAAATATGTGTGGGTATCAGTATCTAATAAAAAAATAAAAAATGTGTGAAGTGTTTTTTGCTGGTACAAATAACGATGCGACGTCAACCGCGAGTGGACAATTGGTTTATAATTAGAACGGTTATCATACCATAGCATCACTCGCAACATATTAATTGAATTAACAACATAATTACATCGTTGTCACCTAACGGCGATCGACAACTAAAAGAATTAAAATTGTTATAATGATGCAAAATACTCACGTCCTCGAATATGGATCCGACGTTGGCGGTCACAAGCAGCAACGGCACTTTATCTGAACCCATTTTTTTAAACTTCAACATGTTACTGATGAGTTTTTAGTGGAAAACAATTCGCTAAAACGAACGAGGTTATTATAACACAGTCTCTAATTTGCCTTTTATATTATTTGGCGGGAATGCGCCCTAAGTACGAATACTGTTCATTACATTCTTGTATTTAATTATTACGTTTCCCCCGTATTAAACAGGCGAATTTGCAAAATGTAAGTTCACCCGAGTCGCCCCAGCCCTTTCTGACATTTGTATGGATGAATGATACTTTTTACACCCACATCTGCATGGTATAAACAGCGTATAACCTGAACAAATTACAATGTATGAATCTTTTCGGAAAAAAATTAAACTAGATTTGTTGTATATGCTAATAACTAATTATTTTGTAGTAAAATACATACTACGTACAATATTAGCATTTATTTTGGTATTGAACTATAACAAGTGTATATTTTTTTAGTTACATTCTAAGCACAGTACTTTGTTAACGTGAAACGAAACGCAACTTTATGGCGCCAAGACCTATTCAATTTATCTGGGTTGCTGGACCAATGACGTCGACTCTAGATTTACGTCACACCCACTTTCAGGGCCGTATTTGCGTAAATAAATAGTGGAAGGCGGTATTAAAACGGAGAGGTCAATAAATACGTAAGCGAAGACAACGAAAATTTAATTATAAATATTGTTTTATTTACTGTTATATCGCATGGCTTTGTCTTGTCATTTACTAAAACACACACACACACACACACACACACACGTATAACATAATTTTACTTATTGATTTTCTATCTACTCACAATGAGAGAATCTTAATTTTTTTATGATGCTTTTGTTTTGACGCAACGTGGATGCTTGAGCAATTAATATTTTTATAGCTGCTGCTGTGCTAAAATAAGAAAAAGCTATGCCTGTTAGTATGTAAATCCACACACAGCAGTTGCGATCTGCTTACATTATTTCATTATACATATTATATTTTTGCAATCTATTTTTTTATTATAAACTAGGTATAAGCATCGAAACATAACATCATTTGGTACAATACGTTCGGTGAAGTATTTTATTAACCCAAATAAATTATGATCAGCTTTCTCTTAAAATATTTTTTAAATTGCCAAGCAATGTAATATAATAGTTTTCAAAAATACAACAAAGTGAAAATTCCTTGAATATAAACCGCTTTTCTCGAATCGGTTATTGCGAAATTCATCTCTGTGTCTTTTTGGGGCGTTCCTTCGGGCCGCACATGCGATTCATGTTCCGGTAACGTTGAATGTGAACTGTTAAAATAGAAATCGATTATTTTGTTTCTATTCCTGTGAAATAGGTCGCGTTTTCCCACAAAATCGGCGTTATGGCGTAAATGGCGTAGAGTAAAAGGTAAGTGAAGTATTTACTGCTTACATAGATAATTCTAGGGCAAATTGTAGAGTATAACTAGTCCTATTGGCGCAGTCCCCGTGTATAATGTTGACAGTACCTAAGTAGGTACGATAACTCCAGCAATGCCTAGTAGATATATTTTTAAATATTTTTTGTAATATGTGTTTTACCCTATCTGATGCTGTATTCAAAATGTAGACCGTAAAATACATATCGAAAATAATAAAAGTGTCACTATTTAAAAAATAAAATTATTTGTGACCTACGCTATTATTTAGAGCTAGTGGGCAGTGGCACCAAAATAATAAATTAGTACCATAGATTAAAAACACATTTGAAATTATATTTTTTAGATGACTCGGCGACTCTTTATGGCGATCAGCTGATTATAATTTGATCCTTAACCTCTACCTATTGTTTATTTATTTATGGTAAACCGATACATATACATACGTCATAAGTTAATTTGCCTTGTAAAATGATTATACATACGATTACAAATTCTAAACAAATTCAAATGATATCGCAACATTGTGATTATATCATTAATGGCAGAATAGCAGCTGACCAGTACCTACCGAACTACTTTAAAAAAAATTAATATAGCAAATGCATAATTATTATTATCGTTGTATGTACTCATTATTTATTCATTTATTAATTAAAATGAAGCTTTATTGTGTACCTATTTAATACTCAATAAGTGTCTAACACATAGATAAATATTGTCACGCCTAAATCCCCTAAGGAGTAGCCAGAGGATTATTACACTGAGATATTGCCAGCTATGGTTTTTAGGTTCCACGTAATAGGGGACCTGATAAATACATTCTTTAACGGCTTTATTTTTGCAACCCTCTTTTTGACCCTACTGGCTGGGGAAGCCTGTTAAATAGAAAATTATTGCCAAACAGCCTTGTGTTCAGTTCTTGTATGGCTTTGAGAATTCTCAGAGAAACACTATGCTCTCAATAGGGGATCAATGTAGCCTGTGTAAAGATATTGTGTAGGTAATCTCTGTACTGTATGTGTGCAGCACAGAAACTTTTTTCTAAACAGTCGGCTAGGCGCTAATATTGTCACTGGTGTTGCAAGCACTAATGGGCTGCGGTGAGCACCATTTTGCATGATGGTCTGCACTCCACCGAACTGCCTTAGGGTTGCTTCCCCTCTATTCTGTAGAACAATAAAAGCTATTAACCAACAGCACGGCCTCGGCTGCAGAAATTACGTAGAGCAGAAGTGGTCGACCCACCACTGCCATTACCGGTGTTTGTCTGGTGTCAGTGTTGTGTTAATTAATTCACAAATTGTTGTTCCGGGTCTGAATGTTCCTTGTATCCGTTGTTTACGTGTTTATAAAGTCCCATGCGACACAGGATTTATTCTTAGTGCTGTCTTTAAACTAAAAAAAAATAATTAACGGAAATTAAGAACCATTTTGGTTCATTAATGTATTTTTATTGTTCTTGTGGTAAGCAGACAGGCCAGATCCTACCTGATGGTAAGTGGTAGCCGTGGCTGTAATTACTAAGATTTACAAAATTTTTGGAAGCTACCAAGCCGCTGCTGTTTACTTTAGACCAAATAGGTGATAAACAAGAATATTAATAAGGTCCCCCGTGTCGAATCTTGTGGGTTTAATCTTCGAATGCCTTTGAGACCATTATTATTGTGATCCACAAATTATTGTTTCAAAACTGTGTGTACGTATTTCGTTTCTTTTAATGGTATGTTTGTAAACTTCTCCGCGATACAAGGCTTGATGGATATGCCAGAGGGTAATCGGAGTTACATTTTATTTAAGTGAAATGAAATTGCATCTTTACATATTTGAGTTATCAAGTACACACAGCGACACATCAACATAGACTGTTTGGACTTTGAACTTAGAAGTTGAATGCTGCGAATTGTGCGAGAGAGTGCGTTATATTTTGTTACGCTCTATCCTTACCATTACATCGACCACCACTATGCACAGTCTCTTTCCGACAATTCTCTAGTTTGGATGTAGCGTAGTTATGTATATATAGGGTGTCTAACTTGATGTGTAGCCGTGTGTATTTCATGCGAGAGGCGATATCTTAAGAAACTTGTAACACGCGTTAGAGTGCATGCTGTGTAAGTCAACGCAAAAAATCCTTAAAACTAGGTACCAAGGGCGTCGAATTAATATAAATACAAGTTTTTTCCCACGGTTTCGTTCGCGTTAATCTAGAACTTCTCAATAAATTTCTATCCCTTGGAAACAGTACTGTTTTAGTAAGTATATCGTAAGGTAAGGTAAGGTAAGTCCTGTAAGTCCTGTAAGTCCAGTAAGGTACCCTATATCGTTTCCTGTACCCACGACAACGTGTATGCAAAATTTGTTGATGATCGATCAAGTAGTTAACAAACAAACTCACACTCGCATATATAATATAAGTTAGGATTGAAGTTCTTATATAAAATGTAAGTTAGGTACCCATACTGTACTATGAAATAGTAATAGTACCTACCTACGATTATTGACAGTTAAAAGGTAATTTTAAGGTGTGGTTAATCCCTAGGATAAAAAAAAATTCATTTATATTATTAACTCATTGGTTTAATTTCCTTACTAGTATTTGTTGAAAGGTCGACAAGGTCGTGTACATAATTAGTCAACGTCACATATTATACATTTATAACAATCTGCCATCTTTAATTTCGCACGTGTGGCATGTTAAGAATGCGGTTGACAATGTTAAAATATAAATTCGGGCAAGTGTGAGTTGGTTCGCCACGCGACTTTTTATTTTTAGTAAAAATTTTCGTCATATATTTTATCAGCCTTGTATTCATATACTTACACTGCCCCACTACTGGGTACGGGCCACTCCTCAGTGTGAGAACGGTAGGGCATAGCAGACCACATAAACATTCTAGAATGTTACGGAGTACTCTCAGCACGTCATATCACTCACTCACAATGTTTTCGTTCGCAGTTCGTCAGAATTAACCGGCTACCTAAGATGGTTCAAAAGATAAGAGTAACAGAAGACAGCGCGGACGTAGACCTTCGCATAGGATCCCGTTTTCATATTCCGATGTCGCTTATTAGTCTTTTATACAATCAAGATAGGAAACAAGTGTAAAGGCTGGCAGATACTAAGTTGTTAGCATCAGAAGACTTGTGCCTACCCCCGAATCTATGATCGCTTGCAATACCAGTGATGGTACTCACATGTTAACTTAGAAAAATGTCACTGCCTACACAACGGACAACAATTACTTGGTAATTTTCTGCATGGGATGAGGCAGATCGTCTTTTTAGTATTGAAGAGAGAAACGCAAGACTAATATGGTTGCAAGATACATTTTGCAGCAATAATTTTCGGTCTCACGTACACACAGAGAGGAGCCTACTGCTGACTACCGCGCTCATGTCGACTACACAAACACCCCACAACACCCAATCCAACCTGGGAATACGCAGGCTTCTAAGATTCCCCGCAAATATAAACGCCAATTTATGCCTTGGACCGATTACGGTTACTAACTTCTTAGCTGTCCTAATAAAAAAGCTTTTAAAATCAACTTAAGTAACACTTACCTATTGTTTTAGCTATTATCATGTATCTGCTGTTCACCCTTCTGCTGGCTGCCTCGGCGGCTGCGCACACTCACAGCGCGGTCGAGACAGAAATGTTCGCCATACCAATCAGCCCTAATCTCTTCAACTGGACTTATCAAGGTAAACCATAGTCAATATACAGGATGTTCATTAATTAATGGATAACCTTGAAATGTCTTATGCCACATGTGATGGCCGTTCAGAAAAAAAAAACGTGCCATAGCTAGTCATACTTTTGACTGTCTATCTGACCGATAAAATCCGATGGAATTCATTCATTTATGGTTGTAGTGTACAAGAAAGTTAAATATGGTAATGAAAGAAAGGAATCATATCTCAGGTAGTAGCTAGGATAGATTTATTTTCATATTTTTTTTGAACGGCCGTTTACATATACATAGTGCCTCTATCATCGCATGGGTAGGCAGAGGTGTATTAGACCCACATTTTGCCAGCTATGTTTTAGGTTCTACGTAATGGGAGCGAGTCAGCTAGCGAACGGTTACAGGCTTCGTGCGGCTATTGAGAATTTTTTGACAGAAAACCTCAATAACAGTTTGCCATACTCAGAAACTTTGAACGTCATCAGACTCTACCCTGAGATCTTGGGCTAGTATGCTCTAATATTGCAAGGCGAGTCGACGAGGTAGATACAATTGAGTTCTTTAATATGTTAATAATCATTAACATATTAAGGAACTCAATTGTATCTGATGTGTGATGTGTTAAGTCGCTTGAGAAAGACGAAAGCTAGTGGCAGACCCTCGGTCTGTTATAACGTTTCACGATTATACCATTATTCTCTATAATTTGAATCCTAAGGAAGGACATAGATTTATATATATATAACTCGCGCAATTCTGACCCTCGTAAATGAACTTGAAAATAAGATAAAAGGATGAGTATGTGAACCTTTGGAACTCTTACTTAACGACTGGAAAGCTGCAGTGTCATTGCTCTAACGCCGGTTTCCAATAAGAAGGTGACACCAAATAATTGGTAACGGTGTGATCTTCCATTCGTAAGATTATAGGCATATAACCATGTGATATGTTTCTACAATGTTCTGTGGACCCTACTGTTAGTAGTATTTCTAGCTTAGAGTATAGAAAACTCTAAGGTAGACTGTAGTAAACCTGCTAGGAGAACCGCATTAATCAAATTAACTATAGGCCTGAAAAATCTATCCAAAACTTGTAACGTCTAACAAAATATACCAATGACAATCTTTCAGATTATTTCTTTTAGTATATATTTTTCAACTTGGACTACTTCATTGTAGGATTTAGTATGATCAAAACTTTATTTTATGTTTACCATGGTATGAAGCATGAACAATCGATCTGAAACTTCGGCATTAACGTATAATGGTAGGTCTACCGTTTGCTAAAAGCTACAGTCATATAAGTAGTAACATGTTCATAATAAAAGGTAATATAAACATAATATCTTCTCCCTAGCCTTTATTATTCCCAAGTCACTTGGGGTCGGCTTTTCTGGTCTATCCGGATTTGACTGGATATCAGTTTTTACACGGAGCGGCTGCCACCTGACCTCCGCAACGCTAAGGCTAACAATATCCTAAGGCTAGACCAGTGTCAGGATATTATAGGGTACTGACTTCCCAATAAAGACTGCCATAGATGTCCATGGCAGCCGGGACCGATGGCTTAACGTGCTCTCCGAGGCACGGAGCAGGCGATAATTGTCAATCAATACACACATAATTTCGAAAAGTCATATAACTTCTAAAGTCAGAGTTGCGCGACGTGGGTTCGAACCCGAGACCCTCTGTATTGTAGTGTTAGAGCTATTTGTAATGTTGCCCCATGGGTGAGCTGTAAACCTCTCTTTCAAAGTCTTTCTCTATTAACACTGCCTTGCCTTTATTTATATGAAATTTGTACCTTTGTTAAGCATAATATTGACCTTTTTGTCTTTAAGAAAGATGTGTGCAATTTTAACACAAGATATCCAGATCGTCTTGAACTCCCTTCAATAAGAACTGAAATGTGTAGTAGAAATAGTTACGCTATGTCAGTACGCATTTTCAACCATCTGCCTAAATCTATAAGAGATCTGCATATCAATAAGTTCAAAGTTGAACTGTATAAATGGCTAAGTGAAAAGTGTTTCTATTCTACAAAAGACTATTTAAATTATAAATAAGTGTGATTTTTTTTTTGTGCCATGTACTAATAGTAAAATTATGAATTTGTGTTTGTTAAAATATTTGTATGCCATGAACTTCAGATGGCAAATGTGTGAAACTTTTTTCTTAATATGTTACCACCTGTATGTACCACATTTATGCAAATAAATTATTATTATTATTATTATTATAGTCTGTTGGTCTCACTCTGACACATATATACATAGTAAATACACACGTCTGTATATACCTGAAGACGTAAGCAGTGGAGACATTTTGGCGACTACGTTTCAAGTCACACGTCATAAGAACCGATCCAAGCCATTAACTAAACTACACGAGAATTTTCGAAAGATAATCTTAATATAATATTGTTAAACACAGGACTTTATTGAATAGTGAGGACTATGGGCGATAATATAAGTAACTAGCTGACCCATAAGAGAATTTTCCCCGTTTTTGCAACATTTTCCATTGCTGCTCCGCTCCTATTGGTCGTAGCGTGATGTTATATAGCCTATAGCCTTCCTCGATAAATGGGCTATCCAACACTAAAAAGGTTTTTCAATTCGGACCAGTAGTTTCAGCAAACAAACAAACAAACAAACTCTTCAGCTTTATAATATTAGTAACGATAACTAAATACATATTGCGAATATTTTAGTTTGTGCTTCAGACGAGGCAGTTATGATTTAGTAATACATGTTTTATTCGTGTCTGTATAGATTTTTAAGCGTTGAGGCGACCGCGCAATCTTTTAGATCTGCAAGGATAACTAGAATTATCACTTGGGTTTCAGGTTAAGCCAAACTCAATATCTTTTGTAACGTTATGCTAGTCAACCCGCTTTAGAGGCGTGATTGATCTAGGATTTCAATTGAAATTAAAGATGAACAATGCGATCAACAAGCATATATTTTCACTTACAACAGGTGTATAAGAATAAACAGAACTACAATTAAATTCGACTAGGTAGTTAGTGGTATTTCAGGGCGTGGTACAAGATGAAGGCTTGTTACGTGGTCTCGGGTAGAATGGACCACTTAAGTTCAGTAGGCAGTGCAGCGGAAGGAGCCAGGCACCAGGGCGTGTTGCGAATATATAGGGCCGCCGCTGGGGAGGAGAAGCCGATGGAGGGGCGCCGCGAGCACCGCCGATCAGCAACGACCAATTCGCGTCACACTTTTTAATAATAAATTATGTAAAACCTATCGTATACCCTATGTAGGCATATTTTAATTCCAGTTGGATGTCGTCGATGAGCTCCTCTCTAAACACAAAGAATCATAAAACCATTTATTTGCATAAATATATATACATACAAAGGTTCACGCCTGTTACCCAGAGGGGTAGGCAGAGAATACGGATTTCCATTTGCTACGATCCTGACACACTTCTCTGTCTTCATTCACTTTCATCACATTCCTCATACACGCTCGTCGGTTTAAGGTGCTCTTAACCTGGCCTTTGTCCAGGCATAAATATGGGTATACAAAAGATGTTACATTTATCAAATTCTTTTTCGCCATATTTTTATTTATTACGTGTTCAAAGTTAAAATTATATTATTAAAATAAAGAGTAATGAATAAACTTTGTATATTTCAAGCCAACTTAGACTAATTCTGCATGCTAGTTTAAGATTGAACATAATAAACTTATATGTTCTTGATCGAACACGTAAGGCAATCCAGACTTTTGGGATGATATGAAGGTACTGCCATTGAGCATTACCAGTAGCGTTAAGATGCTTGCGTTTTATTTTTCTGGAGACGATCTATAATTTCTTTTTTGAGGCTCTCTACATTGGCGCTTGCACTATTTTAGGGCCGCTTCTAAACCCTTCTATTGCCTAGGTAACGCAATAGTACATAAGCCTATTGCCGTCTACCAGGAGTGTATCCAAACTACGTCCTAATCGATCCTAAATATCAATCCAAACCAGATGTTCCCAGATATTTTAGGAATTGTGATCTTTTTTTTTTTGTCATGCCTACGTAGTCCTCGTCTTGTCTCCTGTGGACCCCTGGGGGTCCACCTGGACCACTTTGGAAACGAATGATCAAAACAATACCACTGGCCTATAGAAGCACAGCAGCAATATACTAGTGGGAAACGTTGGAATGCCCCGCAGAGGTCCCGACTTCGATCCCAAGCCGGACATCTCTGACTTTACGAAGTTATATGCATATTAAATAGTCAATTATCGCTTGCTTTAACGGTGAAGAAAAACATCTTAAGGAAGCCTGCATGTCTTAGAGTTCTCAAAAATGTTCTCGAAAATATGTGAAGTCTGCCAACCCGGAATCTCATCATATGATCACCCGTGGTGGACTATGGCCTATCCCTTCTCACAATGAGAAGAGGCCCGTGCCCAGCAGTGGGACAGTTTAATACAGGACTGATATTATATTATATTGAAGCATTGGACGCTGTTACCAAATCTGTTTTATAAAATAATAACATATTGTTGTTGTGTAGATTGCCTTCCTCGCATAGCAGGCGCAGAGGCGCGTAGCATTCTGCAATATTCAGGTGAAAGCATGCAAACATACAACTTTTATTGCACACAAGTGTTCAGTTTTGTTCACTGATTCATGAACAGCATATTTTATTGAAGTGGGTTGTGCTTTATGAAATATTACCAACCAAATTCAATGGAAATAGATTAGGTATTTGTAAATAACTGCTAAATTGATCAAACAAGTAAATACAAATGGTCGTTAATTGCAATTTTAATGACTAATCAAATTATAAATCGAATTGTACCTGACTTTAATGGGTATTATAGATTTGAAATTGTCTGCATTTGGGGAAATTACACCGATAATTAGCACTAATTTACCTTTACTAAAGCGTAAAAGATAGATAAAACTCTACTACCTTTAACACTACTTATACTTATTACAAAAATTCATAAAGAACAATCACTATGTAATAAAAGTATTTCTTTACAAAATAATATAATAATAAATACTCAAGTTTTTCCAACAGTAATATTTTAAATATTTAATTTAATTACAATACACAATACATACATAGATTCACGCCTGTTTCCCAGAGGGGTAGGCAGAGACTACGGATTTCCATTTGCTACGATCCTGATTATTATATTATTACATATATTATATAATACATTACGATTACAATACACAAGAAACAACTATAACATATATCGCACTCTTAATAAAACAGAGACTTATCTCAGTACTTTGGTTTACACAAATTTAAACTCTATTGCAATAATTTAACACAAATATAATATTGGAATTTAACATACACAATTAGAGTTCAAATTGCCTTACTTCCAAATTTAGAAATAAGTCGCTGTTTTATTAAGAGTGCGATATGTTATTTGGTCAGGTCGCCTTACCTTTATTGACTTTATAATTTCACAGTTGTTTGTTTTGCACAGGATACATTGAATTTGGCGTTAGTAAAATGTGTGTTTTTATGATACTAATAACGATTTTGATAAAAATTGGGTTATAGCCAGGCATGATTTTAACGACTGTTTTGTTCATACAGTCGCTTAGAGCAAGTGAGCATGCGAAAATTGCTGTTATCATCAGAAAATTTCACTGGGTCTAAAAGAAAGGCTCGGTGAGCAAGTGTCCTACATTTTTAGAAAATAAAGACTGGTAATAAAATACATCCTGTATGGTGAAGAAATTTACGAACATTTAAACAACGTACACAAGGAACATCCAGACTCGGAACACCTATTTGTTAACTACCTACATAATTTTTGGTCGAAATTACCCAACACTCGGTTCACGCAGACAAAGCCCTATCGAACATAATCCTTCATCTATAACAGTCAGTGTTATTCTGTATGTATGCATGTATCTTATGTGGGAGCCAGTCAGTGCAGACCGGCGACACTTCGACCCAGTGGGTTCTTTTGTGTCAACACTCTCCCAATAACGACTGCCATAGATGTTCATGGCAGCCGGGA
The DNA here is from genome assembly GCA_930367265.1 of Catocala fraxini. Lineage (NCBI taxonomy): Eukaryota > Metazoa > Arthropoda > Insecta > Lepidoptera > Erebidae > Catocala > Catocala fraxini. The sequence goes on from OV884047.1 coordinate 2,119,926, forward strand.
CCGACGGCTTAACGTGCAGCAGGCGATAATTGTCAATCAATACGCACATAATTTCGAAAAGTCATATACATTCCGAAAGTCAAAGGTGCGCGACGTGGTTTCGAACCCGAGACCCTCTGCATTACAGTCTGTTGGTCTCCCCACTGACTATCGCTGCTCAATTATTCTGTAAGTTTTCATTTTAACGACCGTATATGTACAGGTAAACAACCAATGTAGGCACCCACTAATCAAGCGGTTTGTCGGTACTTTTTACCCGTTTTGTCTCACATTTGTTTGAGTGTGTTTGTTAGCAAAAAGGCTTTCATTGATTAGCTGAATGGTGTTGCAGTTGCAGTGATATTTAGTAGTATTTTATAGTACAAAAAACATATTGCTCTTTTACTGTAACTATGTATATAAAAACCTTTAATTTCAGGAAAACATAATACGTGCATTTTTTTTGTTTAATATTAGCCCTTTAAACGAGGCAAGAGTCTTGAAGCAAATCATCTCAGGCTAACCCTGTTTTCATTCGCCAAGTTATACAAAGATTGCACAACACTTGTTTTAAGAAACTGTTAAATCATTTCATTTTGCATTTTTTTTTATCGTTATATAGCAATCAAACATTTAAGGGCTTATTTATAACTAAACAAACTAAAGGATTAAAATGTTCAATAGTTAACGTTATTTAGCAGTTAAATAAACGTTCTATAGAAATAATTATTCATAAACTTTCCGTAAACCTGTCCGTTCCCTAAATCTGTTTATTCGGGTCGGGACCCGTTGGTCCCCTAATATTCGTCCCCCAGAATAAAAATTGTAAATTCGGCACCTATATAGGTGCCCATTGATCCCCTGGTAGGAGACCAATCAATTCATATTGACCTCAATGTGAACGTCAAAATTACACTTAGATATTAATGTGAATTTACATTTACTTTTACCTGTTGCCATGTTTAGCAAAGCAAGACTGTAAGACCTATGAGAAGAACTGGCAAGAAAGCCACGATCTATATTTTTTAAACGCATATGTTGAAATGTTGTTTATTTTAAAATTTGGATCTGTAAGGGGCTGCAGCCATAACACCATGTACCGCTCGTGAAATAGTCAAGCAATAAGTAATATTTAGAAGTTAGCACCTAATAGTAGTAGTGTATTATACGCAGAATAAAAACAACGCGTGACCATATTATTGCAGTCCGAACCAAGGCCGACCAGTCACCCTAAGTAGCACCCGTTCACGACTACGACGCATTAGCCAGCCATCGCCCCCTTCGCTATATTGAAGGAAAGGGGATGACACGGTCTATATCATACTAGGCAAATTGGTATTATTATGAAGTTTTAAAAACAGAGTTTTAAACATTTTATAAGTTTTACAAATGTTCTACTCGCTTATCATTTTAATAAGATGTTATGTTCGCCTTACTTTTGAATCAATTCGCTTGAAGATTGCATTTAAATGAATCTATATAGTATTGAATATTGAATAATGTAGATTATAGACTGATAATAAAGACCTGAAGCTATTGATCTTTAAAAATCGAATCGTAGTATATATGTATCCCTATATTAATGTCAGCCGTGTTTATGTGTCTCTTCTTCAGTGTGAGAAGAGTTAGGTATGCTAGACTCACTATGCTGGTATTGCCACTAGGTACCTATTGGATAGATAATTGCACACAGCCGAGATTATGATATAGAACTCTTCGACATGCACATATCTTCACGGTATTTTTCTTCCTCATTAAAGCGAGCAATAATTAACTATTCAAAACACATAGCTTCGAAAATTTAGAGAAGCGTACCTGGCGATCGAACTTGAGTCTTTTGTGTGGCAGTGGGATGGGGACTCTCTAGGCGATTTATATATTTATTTAAAAGGTGCTATGGACTGCCAATAATTCCTTTACAATAAACAATTTTCTCTTAGTTCTTTTTTCATAGCATAATTTATTAAGGCAGATACAGTATGCACTAATTTGATGAGCTTATAAGTGATGAAAGTTAATGTTGTGCTCTGTAAATATTTTATACAATAACAATATTTTAAATAATTATTGCTGCTATATAGTAAAATATTTAAAAGGAAAATAAAACACAGTACATAATAGAGAATTAAAAATAAAACGAATGTTGGATTGATACAATTATTATCAAAATGTGCAATTAGTTTATATCAATTCAATGAATAAAATATGACAGTAGAAATAACAAATACATGGTAAATTTATAACCACCATCGCTGCTTTTGTTATGTGTCATATTAATACAAAAATAGAAAATAATATAATCCGCTCAAATCAAAATATGTATATTAATTTAGGCCACGAAGTAACACTTATGAATATCAAATTACACTAACTATTAACTATAATATGAACGAACATACACATTTATCAAAAATTAACCTATTTCTAAATTCATATGTAGGTATTAGATCTGACCGTGACTTGCGTTTTTAACACGCTTTTATTTGCTTGGTATGTATCTATAAATCGATGTAACGGAATCTTTGAACGTGATTTTCACCCCTTTCAAACCGACGGATTGATTTGAAACTTTGCACACTTATCGAGGACCGATGACAATACAATAACTTAAAAAAGAAAGTAAGTTAAAAAAATATATTTTTGTTAGAAAAATAAAATAAAATAATAGTTTAAAAAAACTAAAAAATACGCTTTAAAAAGAAGAAAATAATTTAATAATTTTAATGTAAAAAAGCGTTATCAAAATATCTTAGAAAGCACCCCACGCTTTTTGTAATCCCCTTAAGTTATACGTTCCAAAAAGATGAATTGGCCTGATAATTTAAAGAAGCCGACAGCAATTGTGAGCACGACCGACATAATTAATCGCAGTAAATACTTGACGTTTGAAAAAGGAAAAAGGAAAAAAGTGATATCTATCTTCACCAGTCGGTAACATTTTTATTACATCTAGTGACAGACGATGGTCCACTTATTTATGGTATATAGTGACTGCCATTCATGAACTTCAGCAATATACTAGCTTTTGCCCGCGGCTTCATTTGTCCATTAATGAATGGTCCATTTCTGTTCCCCTGACAATGTGTAGGCTTTTCATGATGATCTGTTGAGTAGTGAAGCTCTGAAAGTGTAACAAACGAAAACAAGTGAGAATCGGCAATGAATTGCCAGAATTTCTTGGATATGATTATCTACCTATCTCTTTTACCAGTGATTTTCATTTATTGTTATATTGTAAATCTTTATCGAGGATGTATTATGTCTATACAGAGGCGATATTTTTGAAAATAATTTGGCTCGACTTTTAGTGTGGGTTATAATATATTTTGTGTCTGTCCACCTATTTGTTTCTTCATAGCCATAAAGCGGATTAACTATTAAGTAGGACATTTTCAGGTTTTACTTGAAATCTAAACAACGTTCAACCAATTCTTTTTACAAGCACCGGTGATACAGTGCTACGTCTAAACGTAGCACTATATCTCCGGTGCGTACGTAGCACTATATCTACGTAAACTTAATCTAATCGCACGATTTTACATCTAAATCAACGTTGTCTTTAATATCGGTTTACCATAAATCATATTTCAATCCAGCAAACATAACGATCGTTAAATAGCTATAAAAAGAATCTCACCCCTCGTGCTCCCCATCCCACATACCCCTCGCGTCCCCCTCGCCGCACACCTCCCCTGGGAGACCTGAACATTGATTGATCTGTATCTGTGTGCAATTATAAATGTTTATGTCCTATACCTGAGCACTAGACGGCGCATGTCCGGCATGCAACGCAATCAATAACCCTTCGTCGGCAGTTCATTATCATAAAAATGCATATGGAGTCAGCCACACGCATTTTTATGATAGTCCTTTAGTAATATTTTATAGTATTTATCGAAGTTTCTAGTGTTTATTGTGACGTCCTGTGACCTGTACAGCATCTGTCGAATGTAAGTTGTTTAAATTCATGTGTTTTGTCGATATTTCAGTTCATTTGTACCATTTCAATTGTCAGCCATTTTCTCTTTGTGTTCTGGTTGTATGGCGACAATGATTTAGCAAAGTCGTATTAACGACGCCGTTTTTTTTAACATTTTACTTTTTAATTCGAAATTATATTGCTCTTTTCTTTCGACGTAATAATACTAAGTGATTTTAAATGCAAATATTCGGCTTTATCTTTCGTCGTTCTAGCATCTTCTATCACAGATAGCTGAAGGGGACGCGGTGTAATACATACTTAGATATTTTAAATCTATGCTGCTATTAATTTAACCAGAAAAATTTAGAGTATTACTTGACTTTAAACCTACTAAATATTAATATTATAATTTAAAATTTTATAATTTTATATTTGGAGTTGTGCACTCAATTACGCGTTAACGGTTGCACGGATTTAGATGGATCTGGGTATATAGGTAGTCTATGTATTGAATACACGCAAGATACTTTTTGCAGTGCTTTTTCTTTTTTTTAGGTTGCTTTTAATGTGCAGTGGTGAAGACGTTCGAGAACCGAACCCACTCGCATAAAATTTGGTACCTATCTGTTAATAATTATATCAACGCAAATATAGCTTACAGTACATTATATTAATCAGTTTTAAATTACTATTTTCAATGCAATGACACAATATAACCAGTTCGAGAATTTGAAAAATCTTTGTTTGGTCTCCGGGGTCCAAAATCCAATAAAGGCTAAAAATATGTGAGTGGTGGACATCGATTTATTGTATGAGTGACATGCGCATTCATTTTTATACGACCCGTAACTTCTAAAATTGGACGCTAGGTGGTGCTGTTAACACTGCGCCACACCCATGTCCACCATAAGTTTGCGTTGGTTGTGTGCCTAGTATTAATCTGTTGCTGCGAATTTGGTTCAAATCCAGCTTGTACGAACAAGTAAGGTATTAGGTTTTTCTGTAAAGAGATATAGAAAAGCCAAGAGGTATGGAGATGGCAATTTTTTATCTTCGTCCTCAGAAAGCACGTAGAGCCATTCGAACGAAAGAATTTCTATAGCGGCCATTTTGTTTTCAGAATTCGACCAGCAATACCGCTTCCACGCATCGCTCCTCGGCAAACCGGAGCTACCATCATGGCTGCGGTACATCTACAGCGGTAGACATCACTCCGGCTTCATCTTTGGCACTCCACCAAGAGGCAGCGCTGGACCCATCACGGTAAGAAATCCTTGACTTGAATGTTTCTTTACCAACAGCACCGGGCATAAACTATCCCACTAGTGGGCGTGGACATTTACTTTTTTAATACTGGTGGTGGCAGGCGGCCTATTCAATGCGTAATATCTATATATCGTCTGATATAAGGGGAACTGCCGCCCATGAATAAAGCTATGTTTTCTTAGCAGCACATCAGCAATTCCAAGAAACACAAGCAGCTGCCTATTGTATATTGGCTAATACTCGTTCTTCTGCCTGATGATGAACTGTCAAGGTGGCTTAGGACAGGGTAATGAAGGAAAGAAATGGTAATTAAGTTTCCTGCGTTCTCACTCACTGAAACACAGCAAGAATAAATACTGCTATATCACGTATATATTCTGTAAGAGGAATTAATGATAAGACTTAACTTGACAAATAGAATTATTAAGAGTTGGTATGCAGGCAAACAGTATGCTTACGGTTGTGGTAGCACACACACTACCCTGGCACGATGGCAATCAAGGAGATATCCGGCCGTAATTACACCGTCTACCAACCATAGTGCGTACTTTGTCTGTAATGTTCTAATCAGGTGGTATAAATGTATTGATTTCACTGCTGATTGAAGGCGAGCTGATATTGTGATGAAGCTAATGATGAGCAGATATGTAAGTCGCAGCATCAGAAGAACAACTAATAGATAGCTAGATTTAACTTGCAGTATTTGTTAAACCTTGGGGAGGGGAGGGGGGGGGGGGGGCTATGTGCAGCAGTGGACGTCTTTCGGCTGAGATGGTGATGATGATGATTTGTTAGTTTGTTTAGGTCAACTCTCGCAAGCTGAATTAGAACCAGTTCCTCATAACCGATTTTGCTGTTTGTTTTTGCATAATGATATCTTTAGTTCTAGTGATACGCAGTACCCGATATTGTAGGTAATATTTTAAAATGGCCGCCGCCACAAGATATTTAATCATATATACTGTTTGTCAACCGTATTGATATAGGTTTCAAATGAAGGAGCTTTAAAAGATAAAATGTGTAATGGAATTTAAAATGGCCAGGTGCAAGATGACTTGGTATTTCTTTATCCTATGTTTCAAATGAAAGGACTTGAAGAATAGAAAATCTTAACATGGCTGCCGCCGCCAGTCCGAGATGGCAGCTTCCGTTGCCATCTTTACCCGTTTTACACTTAAGTATCAAACGTGTAAAGAAGTAAATGTGAGCCGGCCGCAGCCTTCAAAGGCGGGCAGCACAAACAAAAAAGTTTTGTGTAAGTATTTATGATAGGTCGTTCTGAAGTCCAGCAGTGCACCTTGGCTGTGTAAAATCAAAATCAAAAATATGTTTATTCATGTACCTAGGTAAAGTAACACTTATGAACGTCAAAATTACACTTATTAATGTGAATTTACATTTACATTTACCTGTTGCCATGTTCAGCAAAGCAAGAGTGTAGAACCAATAATATATAATAATCATAATATTTATTTATTAACAGGAAAAATAAGATACATCCTTACACTACATCATACAAATTACATCAACAGTGTTTTAAGCACACCTGCCTTAAATAATTTAAGCTTAAATTAAAATTAATACTTAACTATGTTAATTTATAGTGTATACAAAATAAATGAAGTTCAAAAGGTTATGTTTAAGCCTGCCTGAACTAGGATAAACCTGTGTTTCAGGACATCACTTGACAATTTTATTTTATACTAGCGCATTATTAATACAAATATTTACAGTCAAGTACATCTACGATTAAATGTGTTTAGGAAGTAATATACAACTTTTAATTTACTTTTCATAATTCATAATATCATTTTAAGACTTCTAGCAGTTTTTCTGTGTCCGTATAATTTAATTTTCCTAGGTATTCCATTAACATGGAACTACATTTTTTATAACTAACATTATATATATTTAATATTTTATTTAACTTGTTTTATAAATACGGTTCTAAGAATACGTAGAATTTATAGATAAATGCGTGTCTGGTTTGAGACTTTGTACTAACTAAGTCTTTTCTTCTCTTATCTAAGACCGGGGTAAACGGGACTTCAGTGTGCTGTTTAAGTATAGTGTGCATAATAAATAATTGACGAATGGTTAGTACCTTGCAAGCGGTGTAAAGCTGATGTGTGGGAAACAAGAATGGGCGACGTGTGGCTACCTTAAGAACAGCTCTTTGAGCTCGCTCTAGGGGCAGAACAATTGATTTGGCTGCTACACCCCAAGAGGTTATGCAGTATGTGAGAATGGATTGACACAACGCTAAATAAACCTGTTTTATCAATTTGTCGGCTATATTGCGCAAGTATTTAAATATATAAATCAATTTACGTATTCTAGTGTATAACAAATCGATTTGTTTGCGTAAGTTTAGATTTGTGTCAATGGTAATACCTAAATAATTTATATCGTCCGTCTTAGCTAATGTGGGACAAGTGCATGCAGTGTCAGCAAGCGTACTACTGATATTATGTGCAAATATGTTTAGTTTTGTATAAAGCGTGTTATTGTTTCTCAATTCGTGAGTTACTCGTGCTAAATAAAATGTATTTCGTTTTATCTGCATTCAGAGTCAATAGGTACATTTTGTTGTAGCCACTTCGAGATTATGTTGAAGTCTCGCTGTGCGTATTCATATACCTCAGTGCGTGATGAAGCGGAGAATAACAAAGCCGTGTCATCTGCATACGATACTATGGCACCTTTTTGGAGTTTTAAGCCACAGAGGTCATTTAAATAAATTAAGAACAAAGTAGGGCCTAGTATACTACCCTGAGCAATGCCGAATGCAATGAGAAGAACTGGCAAGAAACTCAGAGCCACTCTTTTCAATTGCCAAGTTTACAGTATCGTTTATTCTACAAGTCTTTTCTGTAAGGAGCTGCATCCAGTAAACCACATACCGCACATAAAACACTCAAGCAATAAGTAATATTTCAAGGTTTGCCTCTAATAATAGTTTATGGCATAATAAGAGCATCCACTTACATGTATACAGAATAAAAACAACACGAGGCCATATTGTAGTCCGAGATAAACTCTAAAAAGATAAGAGTAAAAAACAATTTGCCAGAATCCACAACACCAAGACCGACTAGTCACCACAAGTAGCAACCTTTCACGAGTACGACGCATGTGTAGTTTGGTGAGTGTCATTATCATTGCCTTTTCTTGGCGAAGGGAGTACACACACTTATGTCCAAGATGTATATATATATAACTTTGAATGAAGCATTACAGAGAGAGATTACTAGCTGTCCCGAAAGACGATGTCCTGTAAACACGAAAAAACAAAAAACAAGTCTAGTCCATTCTCGAATCCACTTGAACACACGCAAAAAAATTCATCTAAATCGATTCAGCCCTTTAGGAGGAGCTTAATTACAAACACACGCACAGAAGATTTATATATATAAAGACTAAATTTTGCTGACGGCTGCACTTGCATAAATGTACGTTAGGTTAGCAACAGTACTTTTTTCTGGATGCAAGGTTACACCCTATGTTCTTTTTTGTTTACCTGACAACGTCCATGCGAAATTTGATCAATTTCATGATGATCGGTTGGGTAGTTAGGCGTTAATGGCGATTTACATAAAAGTGTGGCCGTAAGGTTCTTGCAGGTATTTTCTCAAAGACTCAACCTTTTGCCTAAACCAGGTAACTAACATTAATGTGAATTCAGTATAAACTCACTGACTTTGACGTTCGTAAGCTACTTTGTGTCCTAGACGAATAAATTATTTTTGACTTTGACTTAGATAACTTATACTATAGTTTGACCAAAACTGCTGTACCGCGCCTTTGGTATGTGCGTGGCGAGATAGGGGGATTGCCGAATGACAACGGCCTGTTAGCCTCCCCTCCGCCCCCCCCCCGCTCCCCGTCTCGCCACGCACATACCTAAGGCGCGGTACAGCGGTTTCGGTCAAACTATAGTTCTTGAACTGCACTAGCAAAGTTTACTGTACATGCTGGGGGCTAGGATTACCCAGCTTGGTCGGCGGATCCACCCTTAGTGTAGAAGAGACATCATACCACATTAGGTACTCACGATATTTTTCCCCTTCCAGTTGGAAGTCATAGGGCTGAACCGTCAAGACTATGAGACTCGGCGGCTTCTTCTCACACTGGACATACGGAGCAAAGAGAAGATGGCGCGTCATGAGGTCGAGCTCAAGATTGACAATCTAAACGTGGAGGATCTTCTTGAGGAGCACAAGTAGGTGAAATTTTTGTCCTAAACCAATATCAGAATGTGACTACGATATTATTATAAATATGGTGCGTTTAAACCCTTATCATAACGGAAAGCCGAGGTTATTTGTCTGCTGTGTTCAGTTGGATCGTAGTACTTATCAGGTCTGTCTGTACCAGGATGTTGCGAATATTCGCATCCGCATGCGCAATTGCGGAGCTTCCGCATCGATTTGGACATTTGCATCCGCATCCGCAATAATCAACGCGGATGTTAATGCGGATCCAGATATAGCGTAGGTTACGATAAGAAAGAAATCAGTTGTTCAGTAGTACGTGCTTAATTTATGAACGTTTGCAAAACAGGACTCAATTTGCGAAGGCGGTGATATTAGACACTTTTTATTAAATAAGATGAAATTTTTTTATCAACATCCGCATCCGCAATTGCAGAGATTCCGCATCGATTTGGACATTCGCATCCGTATCCACATCCGCGGATGTGAGTCTTCAAATACCGTATCCGCAACGGATACGGATACGGATGTAAAAAAATCTGCATCTGCAACATCCCTGGTCTGTACTAGTCTTGTGAGCGGTTATCTCTTATCTGTCTTTCATTACTGATTCCGTAGTGAGTCAGTGCTTAGGTTCACGGTCAAAAAGCCTTGGGTTTCCGTATAAGGATAATGATATTGGATTTCTCTGCTAAGAAGATCTCAGTAGCAGGACGGAGCCTGGACAGTGGTGCGGTTGTGAGACCTATTCCTTCGGGATACTTTTAAACACAGCCTTATTTAGATTTAGATCTTCCACCAACCATAGTGCGTACTTTAAATGTAATGTTCCAATGTGATGGCATAAATGTGTTGCTTTCACTGCTGGTTGAAGGTGAGCTGATATTGTGATGAAGCCAATGATGAGCAGATATGTGAGTCGCAGCATCAGAAGAACAACAAATAAATAGCTAAAAAGTTTCTTTTTCTTTTTAGAAGATGTTATTTAATCTGTAGTGGGTCTAAAACTAGGTTGATAATAAAAATAATAATGGTAATATGCATCTTTGCAAGCGTTGTTTGAATTGCTTTGATTTGACAGTCTAACATCTTTTTAGGATGACCCGTCTTAAAGATATCTTACGCACGAAGCTGTGGACGGAGAGCAGCGAGGATTTATACCCAACATTCCTGGCTTCGGCCATCGATTTAGGAGCAAGGCTGCCTCTGAAGCCCAGTGATGGAGAAGGGTGCGTTTATGTATTAGTTTAATTTTTAAGATTTTCGTGTGAAATATTTTTGATACGTTGCTGTTCCAGAAGTGTAATTTTTGTAGATATGAACGTATCTCTTCTCCCTAGCCTTTATTATTCCCAAGTCACTTAGGGTCAGCTTTTTTAGCCTAACCGGATTTGACTGGATATCAGTTTTTACACGGAGCGGCTGCCACCTGACCTCCGCAACCCGAAGGCAAACGATACCCTAAGGTTAGACCAGTGTCAGGATATTATAGGGTACTGACTTCCCAATAACGACTGTCATAGATGTTCATGGCAGCCGGGACCGACGGCCTAACGTGCTCTCCGAGGCACGGAGCAGGCGATAATTGTCAATTAATACGCACATAATTTCGAAAAGTCATATGACTTCCGAAAGTCAGAGGTGCGCGACGTGGGTTCGAACCCGAGACCCTCTGCATTACAGTCTGTTGGCCTCCACACTGAGCTATCGCTGCTGTAGATATGAACGTATCTATACTAATATTATAAAACTGTAGAGTATGTTTGTTTGGTTGGTTGAACGCGCTAATTTCAGAACTACTGGTTCGCATAGAAAAATTATTTTATGGTTGGATAGCCTATTTTATCGAGGAAGGTCATAGGCTATATAACATCACGCTACGATCTACGGCGGCGGCGCAGTAATCATTAACGCGGGTGAAACCGCGGGCACAGCTAGTGCTGTTATATATTGACAATAACCCTTATATTTTATGACAGAACAATGTAAAACTTAAATGAAATCTATTAGATTTTACAGTACCTTATTAAATATCTGGTTTAGTGAACATATAATTGGGTTTTACTATGAGAAAATATACAGTAAAATGACAGTAAGCTAACAGCTACCGTCGCCCGTAGGTTATATCTTCTCTCCACACCTAAGTTGCCAATCGTAAAAATATAATATGCCTTTTGTAAGAATTCGATGTTTCGATGCTGTAGTCTCCTAGGTAAACCATTATAGTGGATCAGCCTAAGCACACTGCCTCAGCCTGCTACTACCTCAAACTATGAAACTTGAGACACCACTTTGGTTCTAAGCTGACACTAGCTATTTTTCCAGACTGGTCATTCGGCTCGGTAGCTCCATGCCCTTCTCTGCAGAGATCAAACGCTTACGTGAAGAGGTTCGTCCGCTCTCCCGTCTGCCGAGCTGTCCGCGCGAGTACAAACGCACTACAGTCGAGAGACTTTTCAGGGACGCGGGCTTGACCCTGGATTGGTGCAGCTTCGAGTTGGTAAGTTTAATGATGCATACGCTACGTTATAGGTTTAAAAGTTAAAACTTTTAGAGACGTGCAACTTCGAACACTTGCAAATTGGGCAGAACAGGAAAAGATTTCGGCAAACTAAGCTTCTATGTTGGGATGGCCAGCTCAAGGAACCATGTTCTTGTGCTACTGATATGCTAAAATATCTTCAGCTTATAGAAGATCACAGCCGAATAATAGTATTGTGCTCCTGTAATGAACAGATTTTCAGATAGCTTCAATGATGTTTCATACTTATAATTGCTTTCACAGTAATTGTTGTTATTGACAACTGCACTTGTGTTGACAATTTTACAATTAAGTAGTATATTTAAAGGAAAAGCTTCCGTGAAAATGATTTTAGAGACCAATAGGAAAATGTAACAATTGAGACGTTTTTGAGTCTTTATTGTGCGTGTAACATATATCTACTTCTTGTCTGTATATAATATCATTGTGTAGCTCATGAACATCGTTTCTTGAGCTGTCCATTCCAACAGAAACTTGCTAACGTCATGGCTTAGAGCGTACTATGTTCTCAAATATTGCCGATTTATAGGCTTAAAGAAATCTCACTTTCAGTACAACACAATATACAAGGCACGCTCAACTCTCCACCTGGAATACCTCACCGAAATACCGAACACTAGCAAGACAGCCAAGTCAGTCAAAGCACTGAACACGAGGGACACATGGTCAGCTCCCAGCAAGGAAGCGTTACCGTCAAGGAGTTATGGCAAATTGTTGACAGCGGCTGTCTTAGTCCCGTTGACACTGATGCTGCTGTCAGTCACTGCGTTGACAGCTGTCGTCTGCGCACTTCACGCCACTGTGTAAGTAGCTAACTTTACTTACATATTTTTCTTTTAGTTGGATTTATTGTCAGAATATTTTAGTAGGTATGTTTTTTATACCATGATATGTAAAAAAAGGTCATCATGGTAAGTATTTAACGTAACCATTAGAAACTTGCAACACTAGAGCTACGTCACTGCAGTTGCATTTTAAAAAAAGAATTCGTGGCTACTAGTGCCACGTACAAAGATTAATGACTTGATATACATACACACATTGCACGGTGCCTTCTTAAGGAGCCTGCTTCTACTTCCAGCCAAAACACATCACAAGGTTGTTAGGTTGCTATCTACTGTAGGATGGAACTAGTTCCCCTATTGAATTATACCAGCACTCCGGAACTAGGCTATGTACAGCCTCCATTACACAGAAATGGAAAAAGAATCGGAGTGGAATCAGAAAATCTCCATGAATTGATTGAAAATTATAATTTTTCATTACAGAAGGGATCCTGAATCTGAAAACTTTTTGGACAACATATTTCATATATGTATAGACTATAGGAATAGAAGGTTTGAGATATTTTCTTGATAATGTGTTGAACTAACAAAACTAACATTTTGTGGTCTGTGGGTACACTAGACTTCTACCGAGCTTTTCGGGATATATCACAATGATATGCTTTGTGTATATAGTGCTAGTAAATTATGAAATTACTGCTTCATTGATCTTGAAGCTAGGATATGCGACAGCGGTTAATGAGGTCCTGGGCTTGAATCCCGGACCGATTAACGAAAGCTATTGGGATTTTCTGTCACGTAATTCTCAGTAGCCTTTCAGAGTTAGGAACCTATGCTTCGGAAAATACATAAAGCCTTTAGTACTGCGCCTGATACCTCTCCGGTTGTGTCTGATTACCGTTCCATTTGACAACGAGAATTAGCGAATAAAAACTGCAATTGTATTTGCGCACATACTTGTGCATTATAATATCTCCTGCGCAGATAGCCAGTCACTTAGTGCAAATGACGTTTAATTGTATGCTGTGAGGCCTCACACTAACAATATCTAATACTGCAAAGAGACAGGACAGCAACAGACTGAAATCATGATGTATTGACGTAATAATTTAAATTGGCATGTAATTCGTGCGTGGAATTCCTAATTATTATTACAGCACCGAGTCTGGAATATTGCTCACCAACAATAGACTCGCCTCCCCCTATTCGATAGGACCTAATACAAAAGCTCGCGAGATGTAGTTGCAACGTATAGCGATAGGATAAAGCGTACTTTATCCTATCGTTTCAAGGAAATTGGCGTGAGATTATCTAAATACTAGATTTTCCTGCAGCTCTGCTCACGTTAATGTAGATTTTATCAATAAATTCCTATGCCTCGGCAACAGTACTTGTTTTCGGGATTAAAGCTACCGTATGTGCTTTTCAGTACACCGAATAACTTGTATGCGAAATTTCATAATGATTGGTCGAGCAGTTAAAGTGTGAAAGCGTAACAAACAAACTTACGTACAATCATTTGTAATATTAGTTAGGATATCGTTGTGTGTAGCGTGGTGCTGTCATTAATGGCATTGTTAATTCCACGTCGCACGTCATGTTACTAGTATTTTCAGTGCTGCCACACACTTAGTATAATTATGGCAAATACGTATTCCAGGGCTCAGAAGTCGAAGGTTGAGATGTGTCGTTATGGCACTGGCAACACCGAGCAGACACAGATCGCTGACAACACTAGCAACAAAAGTGTTGGTGTGAGGTTAGTATTCTTCAAACTTCCTTTTCTTTCTTTTGTAATCTTTCCCTTTCACACCTATACTTTTAAACTTGTAGAGATTAATTTAATACATGGATTAGATTGGCAATGTAGGTTCAATAAAAAGAATAGTTGGATGTTAGTTGGCTCATATTTTAATTTAGTAGTATGATCAAAAAATACGTCACCGAAAATCAAAAACAAATTGTTTCTTTTTGACTTAACAATAAACGAGCCATTCGAATCTGATAGTATGGTATTATGGTACAAAAATGATTCACAATACACACCGTGAGTGGTGACGTGCCCACAATTTTTTGTACCGAGTGTGTTCGTGTAAGTGAAATAGTGAAAGATCCCCACTACGCAAATGCACATACTTGCAAATGTGGGTAGTACATAATAGTGGTGTAATATAATAAATAAAGTGCAACCATATTTCACCAGTAGGACGACGAACGAATTAAATATTTATAAATAAACAAACACATTACATAAACACATTTATAAAAACAAAACGAAGTAAAAAAATTAAAACAAACGATGCACATCAATTAAATAAAAATACCTTTAACAGAAATTCAGCAACTTTTTTTTTTTTTTTTTTTTTTTTTTACGTGGGGGAATGCATGACGCATACCCCTCCGCGGGGGCGGGCGGAGGGGTTATGTCGGACTCGCCGGGGTAAAATAAGATGTTAAGATGATAAAGTACCTCCCGGAATACCGACTAAACCTACCACGGTGTTCCTCGATAAAACCACTATCGACGGGGCCGCGCGAATCACTTTCGCATGCGGTCGCGACCCCGCCGAGGTTTCGGCCCGCCGTATGAAACGGCAGGCCACTACACGAAAGACCTACCCTAAAGGCACTTCTACCACTCCCTACTGTCCCCCCTAGAGGGGAGACGGACTCAACACAGAGGCACGCGTGGGAACACGCACGCCGCCTCTCGGACCTGGTGCTGAACGGATGGCGGGCAGGCCCACAAAGCCCGCCACCCCCAGGTCAAACCTCAGGGTGGCTGGAGGTCGTCCCGCGAGAAATTCAGCAACATATTAAATATTTTATCTTATAGTAACAATCACCCCAGCGCGCAGCGGGGCTGAGATAAAACGTTTTCCTTCTTTCATCTGTTTTTTTTTAATTCTTTTTATAAGAGCTTGATAATTTAGTACTAAAGTGTACTTGACACCTTATTTCAACCAAGTGTTTCTTTCCAGTCCAAACAACAGCCTCGCGCGTCCGTACAGCCCCAAGTCAAGCACGAACCTGGCCAGCACGTACAACAGACCACAACCCCCACCATACATGGGTTCCGCAACCAACTCCCTTCACCACCGCAAGTCTGCTGACAAAACCCCGTCCACCAGCGGTCATACTCCAGAACACCGAACCCACTTACTAGAAGAATCTCTAAAACTACTCAACGAAGCTAAAATCTCTAGCGAATTTGACCTACCTTTAAAAGATCCAATTATTGACCTAAATGATGGTAACGAGGATTATGTACCGATAAAACCAGATCAAACCGGTTTTGTGTCGATGAAACCGGATTTGGATGACATTGACGTCCCGGATCTGGCCAAGTTCGATATTGCGGGTCCTATTTGACAGGAGGTTTTGGACGGCGAGCCGCCGGTCAAGACCTGGTTCTGTTAAAGACTTCGTCTTGAGAACTATGGAAATATACGGCGTGTACCTTAAAGATGTGGTCATAGAATAATATGAAAAAGTCGTATTTTATTTTTTATCCAAGCAAATAAAAACATATGACTGTAAAATATGTTTGGTAAATGCTATTCTTGCAGCATTCTTGCTGATTTTAAATGGACGTGTTTAGACAAATTTGTACTTTTCTAATTCAATTGAAATATTTTGCTATTTTACGTTTTAAAATATCAGTCGTATATTTGGTAGATTTTCATATACCAATGTTGAATATGAACACATCTTTGATTCACACCCAGTGCTAAAAATCTCTATTGTATTTAATGGTAAAATTAAGTCGTCGATCTAAATGTGATAATAATTATTGAATATACACAAAAAGTTTATTTAACTTCAGAGTACTAATACAACCTAGAAGGTCAAACTAATATTTTACTTTAATTTGTGTACTTGAACACATGTTATAAAAATGATTCACCACTGTCTTTTATCTCTCTCGCACATGCTAACACTTCCACACGTACTCATATATACTCTCACACAAACACACGCGCGCACACACAGATACTCGCAACACATATGCGCACACGCACGTGTACACGCCTGCGCACACGCACGCGCACACATCTGAGCGCACGCACGCGCATACTCACACATTTACACATATACACACACAATAACACACATAAACACAGAAAATTACTCATAATATACTAACGTGAGATCACTAAAAAGCTTTGATTTTACATATTCTAGATCGACGACGAACTGCTTATGTATAAGTAAAGAACTTATACTTACTCAATAGATTACACAATAATATAATCTTAAGATATTCATAACGTAACTTAAATATAGTAATGTGTGTGTCGATCTAGTCTGTTCGCAGTTGTGTGATACAAAGACCTAATAGGTAAGACAATTTTAAAGCTTAAAGCGCTGTGTATTCATTTTTTAATACCGTGCCAAGAATCGTGCTATAAACGAACCATACCGTGCCATGGACGTACCTACCATCACCGTATAGTATCGGCATACTATTATCGAATCGTGTCGTTACCGTACCGTGCCATAATTGAACTATGCCATACCATACAATTTTAAACATTTGGCCAAAGTATACCGTTATTCTTCCGTATTTAATTTAAAATTTGCTGGGTTTTTATTATATTTTTATAAAGCGAAAGTATGTATGTCGTTTTGTCCTCTTTGAATCGACGTCAATTTTTGCATAGTAATAGTTTATGAGTCGGATAATTACATAATATGCTTCCTATTTATACGGGAAATACTATCGAATTTTGCATTAATGAATCTCAAATATACTGGTTTACTAGGTTAATTTAATTATTTTAATATATATATTATATTTACTCTCCAGTCCGGCAACCATTTCGTTTTATTTTTATTAACTTGGCAATTATTACTAACTTAGTTAAGAAGTAAATAAGTAAGGATATTACACGACGCACATAATAATACATTTTAATATAATGTATATTATAATAATTAATTATTAAAATCGTTGAAAATAACTTAAACGTAACGTCTGGTCTTCTAATATAACTTAAAGGTAATGTATAATTATTTATAATAACTTTAAGGTAATGTATTCAAATTGTCTTGTATCAGGGTCCTATTCATAGGAAAAGAGGATTAGGACACTTGTACATCGAATCTGTTCGGCAATAACCGGAGTGAATGCTATCAGAATAATTCTCTGACCTAATTTACTGACGAAAAATTAAAATTGACAAAAAGCGGCTGTTGTATACATTTCAGTAAGGCAGATATAATATAGGATTTGTAAATAGCTTAATTACTACAGCACTGTGTTCTAAACACTTTAGAGATAGATAATAGAATCGGATCTGTAAAATATTTTAGGATTATCATTTTAAGTGTAACTAAAAAGGGCAGATACATTAATTAAGGACGAGGAAGTTTCTTGTACATTTTTAAACTTCCATAGGTTTAAGTAGGATAAGTGATATTGTGCGTTTTTACATTAGACGATACGACGGCGATACGATTACTGCAAATAGCTCAATTACAACAACACAATACTACAAAGCCTTTTAATAAGAGGTCCGTGTATTCGTGTTGTGACTAGTCGTTAGAGCTCTCTTAGAGAGGCGAATATTACATAATTATACATAGAAAAAATAACAGATAGAGACAAGGGAGGGCGCTTAACTCAATTTAACGAATTGTATTGGAGTCTGAATCGCGCTAAAGATGTTTTAATGTCGAAAATACTATACATCAATCGTTTGTTCTGGTCTGTCAGGCACGAACATCTAGCTTAATCCAGCAATGTTATATTTAAGGCATAACACCTAATCTTCCACAGCATCTTAAAGAACTCTTAAATATTCCTTGAAGCGCTATATAAAGAACTATGAAAGTGTCGTCGTCTGGATCAATAGTTTGTTTATTGAGACAGAGCAGTCACTCCTTTATAGGGTTAGGCTTGGCCTGCCAGGCACGAGCATATTATATAGTCTAAAGGATCCTTCAATGATTTCAGGAAATAACACCTAGACACATAACATCATCTTAAGGAAATTAACAAATTCTTTAAAGCGGTGTTTAAAGAGCTCTAAAACTAAACACAGCAGGCAAACCAATAATCTGTACCTTGAAACCGAAACAGTGACTTCTTCTCTGTAGGGTTGGCAACAAGCTAGTCATGTTTCGAGCGTTGCAAACGTACGAGCTACGGCCACCATCATCAAGGCCGACCTTAAGCTTATTGACCACCTCAGTGGTGAAAAACTTTATGACACACTGACCAATTTACAGAATACTACATTTACAGAAGCCACATTTTGAATATTTTATATAATAATGAGAATAATTATGAACAAAATATCTGGTCTTTTAGATCGCCGTTGACCATTTAGTCGTAATAAGGTTTGTAGTTGTCGTCTCGTTATCGTGTCGTTTTGATGTAAAAAGGCTTAAAAGATTAGCTTCGTTGATTTAGTATATAGATATAGATTGGGTAACTATATACCGAGCTATACCAGGCTAAAAGTACTGGATACCGCGAGTGTGTATCAAGAATGTGACAAAAGCATAAATTTATCAGGCAAGTGGAATATTATGTAAACCGGGCACAAGGCGTTATGCGAACTTACTTGGCAAGATTTAATAATCAATAAATTACGGTTAACTTGATGACAACAACATAATATGCTGAGTGTAAGGGAGTGCGTACCGATAACTGAAACAGTAGGTTTCAAAAAATTGTGTTTAAAAATGTTGGAATTTACTTCAGGAAAAATCCAATATTTTATTTGTAATTTCATTTTCTTGTTGTGAATTATAATAAAAATCGTAAATACTACAGCATGTTAGATAAATACAAAAATTCTTTACACTGGCAAGCGTCATCGTGTCACAATAGCAAAGAGAACATCGTAGGTACTGCGCATGCGATATTTTTATGTCCTACTAGAAACGTTAATAGAAATACGAGTAGGTAACACAAAAATTTTAAAATATTCATTTTCCCCATAATTTAATTTAATGCATTCCAATTTATTTTTGTTATATTTTCTTGCAACTACCTATAATATGTTCCCAAGAATGCAGATAAACACGATGTATAATTGCAAACGTTTACGAAAACTAACGTGTTCTTGAGTGGAAACCGCGACTCGGCAAACGTAGTGTAGGACGCCCTCCGACCAGGTGGGATGACGATCTGCGAAAGACTGCAGGCAGATGCTGGATGCGGCAAGCCGAAGACAGGGCGCTATGCCGCTCATTAGGGGAGGGCTATGTCCAGCAGTGGACTATTATAGCCCGATGATGATGATGACGAAAACTAATTAACGCGAATTAAAAAGGATGCACTCTAAACCATTTTTCAAAAAAAACAAATTTGTGATGTCTCTGTACATGTATCTTACTTAATAACTCAATGGATCACGCTAGGCCTATTAATTGCCTTTCTAGAATGCTTAGCGTTTTGGCAGGGTTGCACTGGCCATAGTCACAAACAGGCTGGTTCCAAAATAAGTACATAAAAACGCATGATTGAGTTAAGTGATACAATGCCTCGGTATAATGGTTACTCTGAAGTACTTGTCATAATATACATATATAATATATATAAGGATATTATTTCTAGGCAGTTGTACATATATACAGTTGATAATATAAATAGGTATAAAAGTAAAATAATAAAGAAAATATTGTAGTAAGTGTAAATAAAATTATTTTTCATAGCTTAATAATAGGAATTTATTAGTAGAAACTAAGTCACTTACTAAGCAAAGTGTAAATAAAATTATTTTTCATAGCTTAATAATAGGAATTTATTAGTAGAAACTAAGTCACTTACTAAGCAAAGTGTAAATAAAATTATTTTTGAAATTAGTAGATAGGATATAGATATGTACATACAGCGACACATCAACCTAGACTTTGGACTTTGAACTATTAGAAGTTGAACGCTGCGAATCGTGCGAGAGAGTGCGTTATATTTTTGTTATTTTGTCTCACTAACACTGAACGAGATGCGACGCTCTATCCTTACCATTACATCGACACCACTATGCTCTATCCCTTTCCGACAATTCTCTATTTTGTATGTAGCGTAGTTATGCGTATATAGGGTGTCTAACTTGATGTGTAGCCGTGTGTACCTACTTATATTTAATACTTTATAATTAAGCTAGAATGAATAAGTGTAAAAAAACAAGTAAATCTTGACATGAGAAGTAATAATTTTAAATACTAGGTACTTATTGTAAATATTACGTAGTATAATTAGAAAGGTTAATGCCTTGTTACACAATTTTTAAGTACCAGTTGTTTCAAATATGAAAAGCATGCTGCATAAACACTAGAAAGTTATTTGCCTGATTTTAAAGAACTTGCTAATTGAAATCAATGATATTATATACAGAAAAAGCAGAAATGATACTAGTGCACGTAAAAGAAGACTTGAAAATGTACCAACAGCGTTGCTTTTTTTTTGGCTACCAAACAAAATCTCTTGCAAAATAGTTTAAAGCTCAATTGTTCGAATGATAGCTATATCTTTGACATAAGCTCTTTCGTTATCAATTGCGTTACTTATTAGTTATATTCAACACAAGTGCAGTTATTAATAACAAATAAAAGTTTAAAAACTATAACCCGACTACGTAAAAAAAGGGTCTTAAAATGACGAATTTAAAATTTATATAGCCTATATCACCCGGGCCATTATTACGAATCTATTGACACCTCATTCATTAAAATCGGTTTAGTAATTTAGGCGCTACGGTGGAACATACAAACATACATACCCAGACCAAATGCCAAAATCATTACCCTTCCTTTTGGCTTCGCCGTAGTCGGGTAAATAGTCTGGATCAGATTCGACGTCGTCGACGTCCATTACTATGAAAGTGGCATATCTAGTGAATAATATAATTTTTTGAACGTTATCCGAAACCGTAACACAAACAATTTTAAATACACTACACGAAAATATTAATTATTGCTTTTAAATGATCAAAATTTAATATAACTCGCTTTACTATTATGAAGGAATGAGATAACTGGTACTTAGAGATTATGAAACAGGCCATAAGTCGTGTCACGGTATATCTTGGTTACATATAAACGAACACTTCCTTGGGAATACTGAAAATTTAACTAAATTCTTACAATGCTAGATTACATACAGCCTTACTTAAAAAATATTGCAAACTAATGCCTCAATTTAATAGCTCTCAAATGCCTGAACAATGATTAACCTTTAACTAACCAAAAATATTAAACTATTGATATTAAACTACTATATACAGATTTTATCGCGTTGTTTATTTGAGACTTTATTAATTTAAATTTACTAAAATCCGTATATAGTAGTTTAATTTCAATGAATAATATTCGCGTAAACAGAAGACAATATTATATTAAACTATATCACCGTAATATGATACGTTTATATGTGACCAAAATGTACAAATAATTCATAGTATGTTTAACAAGTTGGCAATATCTGCGCACTTTTGACGTCACGACGCGAGTGAAATTGCTTGACATATAGACTATACAATTAACAATAGCTAAGGCTCAGAACCTACTGGTAGGATAACACGGGATTTTTAGATGACGAACAGTAGTATGACATTATACTCGAAATTCTAATAAGGCTATAAATGCGGAGTTGGTAACTTTATTTTTTAGTTACTATTGAAATTTAAATTTTACTTATAAAATTATTGGTATGTATGTATCTTATGTGGGGGCCAGTCAGTGCAGACCGGCGACACTTCGACCCAGTGGGATCTTTTGTGTCGACACTCTCTCAATAACGACTGCTATAGATGTTCATGGCAGCCGGGACCGACGGCTTAACGTGCTCTCCGAGGCACGGAGCACGCGATAATTGTCAATCAATACGCACATAATTTCGAAAAGTCATATAACTTCCGAAAGTCAGAGGTGCGCGACGTGGGTTCGAACCCGAGATCCTCTGCATTGCAGTCTGTTGGTCTCCCCACTGAGCTATCGCTGCTCAGTAAAATATTGGTAACTAATACTTGGCTATCTCTCAACCGAATGGTTCTCAAGTCCCTTGAGCAATGATTAACCTTTGATCAACGACTTGCCATTATTACTTAACTATCATTCAACTAACACTCAACGTTAAATAATACTCATAAGGCATTTTTAAGATTTGTTGCTACGTCCTAAATATTTGAGATTGATTTACATATCAATTAATATTTCCTAGTGGTACCATCTTACCAATTCATCCTTGTCTAGACTTCTATGCTAAATTGAGACGCGGGTACGAAGAAAATGAAAGGGAGGTGCGCATATATTTTCAATTAGTTACACTAATCTAGATATTACTAATTTTAGTAAATAGAAATTAGTTTGTAACGCTGTACATTGGTTCACGAAAGTAACCTACAATATTAAACAAACATTTTGGCAGATTATTTAAGGCAAAGGAAGGTTTTGTACATTTTCAACTTCCATAGAATTTAAGCTATATTGTGGTTTTTTTTACATTTAACGATGCGACAACGGGACGACATCAATGCGATATTAACTGAAATTTTAACACCGTTGACCTTAATCCGAGCAGGGCTCTCGTCTAGGTCAAAGTCTACCATGGTGGGTTAATGAGACATACAGAGTCCTCGCTTCAAAAAAATATAAATAATTTAGCTTCTTTACAGAACCATTACCATCATAGCGAACGGTAAAATCAACTTTTTAATGCACGCAAAAACGGAAAAGTCCGAAATGCGTGCCATGCGTTTAAAATCAAAGACCTACGATTTCACAATCTCCAAGACCGCCAGATAGCTAGAAGCCACGTCTTCTCCTTAATTAATCAAATTATATTGGCTATAAACAGCCTGGTGGTCTCATGTTGTCGTCTCGGAATCGTATCGTGTTATATAAAAATACCCACTAATTAGGGTAAGTTGTAGATTATAGCTAGTTTTATGTTCTTCAGGACTGATTTTCCGATTATCAGTTAAAAGTTATACAACCTATAAATTATAACCTGACTGAATAAAATAAACTAATACATTTTTTTTAAAGACTGCCAATAATGTCGTTTTCGTGAGGTCCTTTACAAACATTTAAACAATAGTTGCAGTGGCAGTGTGGAGACGATCACTTAAACCACTACGCCATCCGCGTAGTCGAATTGAGTTATTTCATTTATATAACTGTAATTTATTTGAAAAACAAACAGCGTCATTAATTTTAATAAACTAAACATTAACAAGCCAAGGTCCGTTGCAGTTTCCACAAGCAAAACAACAACATTATAAGTTATATTATACTTCATTCTATGAGTAACTTTTATCTGATAATTGAAAATCAGTCCCTATAGAAATAAGGCTTTAGTTAAACTAATGCGAATTCACGATACGCGACTATTTACCTGATTAAACTGATGTGGCTTAAATTAAACTTACATAACTTTTACATAATATACCCAAACTAATAGATTAAACTGATGCGACTTAAATTAAACTAACGTGACTTCTCGATTCATATGGCCAACTAATAGACTGGTGACTTAAATTAAACCAACATGACTTTTAGATAAAACTGATGTGACTTTAATTAAACCGGCGTGACTTCTAGATAAAACTGATATGACTTAACTTAAACCTACGTGACTTAAATTAAACCGACGTGACTTTTAGATAAAACTGATGTTAATTAACTAAAACCTACGTGACTTAAATTAAACCGACGTGACTTCTAGATAAAACTGATGTGACTTAAATTAAACCGACGTGACTTCAATTAAAAAGATGTGACTTTTCGATACACATGGCCGACTATTAGATTTAACTGGTGTGATTTAAGATAGACCGACGTGACTTATAAATAAAACTGATGTCACTTAAATTAAACCGATGTGACTGCTAGATAAAACCGAAGTGACTTAAATTAAACTAACGGGGCTTTATTATAAATTAAATCAAGGTGACTTCCAGATTAAAGAAACGTGACATTTTTTTAAACTGATTTGCCTTAAATGACACCCACATGACTTTAGATTAACATAATTAAAAACTTGTGCCTAGCCGCTGGTGTGTCGCTGCGACTCAATAAGATAAGCCGAAGCCGAATGAGTTAAAGTTTAATAATAAACTGACACGACTTTTGGATTAAACCAATTATCTGTGTAAAACGAAGGAATAAAATAAATTTTGGTGTAGCAAAAATTTGTCATGGTGTCGTGTCAACATAAAAAATAAACCTCTCACTCAGTCAACTTATACAAAATTTAATACTGTTTTACCAAATTATGCATTGGCAAGCAATACTTCAAATAAATATTCCACATGGGCATGCCAGTATTAGGCCCAGAGGTGCACAAGATATTGGCTATACTAAAAAACATTTTTATATTATTCTAGTTCTGCCTTGTATTTATTATTCTGTACAAGTCGGTAATATTTTCTAAAAATATTAAACAAGAAAACGACTATACTATGTAATGGAACTTGCAAGTAAATACATTAACGTAAAAATGTTGCCTTCAAACAAAATATGTTTACAGGTAATTAATCGAAATAGTAATTTACCATTTCTATATTATAAAATTATTACTTTAATCATTAATTTCATTTTTGTACAAAAGTAATACAAAAATAATAATTATTATGATTTTTATCTTTGCAAGATTGCATTGATGAACTTAAAGTAATGTCTATTATCAATGTATCGAGGTTTTGCGTTTATTATGGCAGCACAATTTTTAACTTGTCAGATGCCGGAAAATGTCAATGTTGTTTTTCAACTCTATAGTCAAAGAGTAAAGTAATACAGGGGTCTATAATCTATTGTGACAGTTATTGTTACTGGTACTTATATGCTATAAAACTGCAATGTATCCTATTTTATTTCATTCCTAATTGATTCTAATAATAAGTAAATTAAAATAATGTATAAAATAGCACATATTTAATATGTGTAGATATTGATGAGATATAAGAAGATTTGATAACTTTAAAATGCCAAGATTTTTGTAAATCACTTTTTTGCTATTTAATTATTGGCATTGGTTACTATTATTATCATTAGCCTTTATAGGTGTACACTGTAGGCCCGAATTACTATGCATCTTGGCATACCCCTTTACAACATAAACAAAATAATAGAATATCGTTGCCACTCGAGATTCGCTTTCGTTTGACTAGAGCTTTTATTAATGGTAACTGTAAAAAAATATGACACGACAATTTTACAAGATGGCTCTTATTAGTTAGGTAAATGTAAACATAACACTGGTCCCAGATGCTGTTACTTTAGTAGCAGTTTATATATAAATGATGAAGTACATACAAATATAATTGTAGTTAGGTACTTAATGTGTAAATAACTTCTGTCACTGGGTAAAAGGATTGGGAAACAATTCACATAAGGTAATACATAAGAGAAAATATATAATAAAGTTAGGTAATATTTAGACAAGAAGTTATGTTCTTCTTATATTATACAGCTTGTAACATTAACGTGTGACTTGTGTTTTAAGGGTACGCGCACAATAATTTTTGTTTAACTAATTTTAAATTAAACTTGTTTACAAAAATCCTAAATTGTTTACAAAAAAGCCTAACAAAAATTATTAAATATATTTTGGATATATAATTAAAATTCCAAAGTAAAAATTACTACAAATCCTTAGTATTAAAATGGAAAACCACAAAAGACTAAGAAATCTGATTGGACTTTATATTTTAGACGGAGTTTGTACATCTTCGGACATTCTATTAACATTAACAAGTTGTATTAGCTAAATATATTTTGCGAGTAACGTCCATTTCGGCAAATACTAACCATTAAAATCTTTGAAGTTCAGAAAGGTTACTTAACGAACTAAATTAATATCTTTTGAACTTGTCTTTGACGGTATCAGCAAATTTTCAAGTGCATATTACAGATTAATAAATGTTAAATCAGTAATTTCTGTAAACTCCAACTCTGATGTTCATAAGTGTTACTTTGTGAGCTAAATTAATATATCATTTTTTACTTTGTCAGTATCAGCAAAATCTCTCAGAATAAAATAAGGTAAACGAACAATAAAATATGTCCGAATGTGCCTGTTGAAAAATTTACGTTATTCGCAGGCTTCTCTATGACCACTATTAATGTTACTTGCTATATAATATTTGGTTTAGGTAATCTATGTATCTTACAAATATTTACTAGTATAATAAATGTAAAATTTTGTGTATTGGTGTTTATTCTCTATCGCAGTATCTTAGTAACATCATATACCACCATTATACCTACAAACAAAATTGTTGGTATAATGGTAGTAATGATCTTTAGGCTATATTGTATCTAGGGAGAATCAATGGATCCCGTCGGACAGATATTTTGCAATAGAAAGTAATATGTAAAAATTAATTTATTAAGTAGGTAAACATATATATAATATATTTAGTTAAGAAATTACGCATAAGTAATTACATTAATAAGTTGTACAATATTCTGAAAAGGGGCGAGTAGTTACATATGTAGTGTGTAATATAATTCGTGGTAATTATAATTATATTATAAATTAATTATTAATTTAGTTGATAAGTGTACAGTTAAAAAGGCAAATGACTTACACAGATCTACACAAGCTGACATATAGTTAAGGAACAGGAAGTTACTTGTACATTTTAAAACTTCCATAGATTTAAAATAGGATAAGTGAAATTGTGCGTTTTTACATGAGACGATACTCCACTGGTTTATTTCATGAATGTTGATGTACCTTGTCACACACTTAATAATAATAATAAGAATAAATAATAAAAAAATAAAGTTTGAAAAGCCGACCCGACTATGTGAAAATGAGGTCTGAAAAGGAGGAAACAAGAAAATAATCCAGATCGAAATCCAGAAGTGCATAGGTACAAAAATGGTCAAGGTAGAGCCGTGGTCGCACACACTGTATACCTACCCTGTCTGTTTAATGGAGGTGTTCCTGGCACCCACATAACCCACATGTACCTATGCATTTCTGGATTTCTATCTGTATTATTTTCTTGGTTCGTCCTTTCTAGACCCCTCTTTTTACATAGTCTGGTTATAGCTTTTTACATTTTATTTTTTTATATAATACTTTTTCGTAAAATTTGTATAGCCTATGTCACCCGGGCCATTGTAATTGGACTCCCTTTTCCGCATTTGAACTCCAAGTTGGTCCATTATGCGTGAGAGTCGGCCGGTTATGGAGATAGCCAGCCCGACTCCGCCCAGAAACACAGAAGATTCCCGGGCTCTTCGCGGAGTGACCTCGGGTTGTTGAGGATTTCCTTACGTTGTGCTGTTACTCCCACACATTCCAGGACTTCATGGGCAGCAGATTCTTCTTCGGTCAGACATCCCCTACAGAGTGGGATGTTTGTTGCTCCGATGTTGTACAGATTTTGTTCAGGGGACAGTGTCCTGTTAGGATCCCTACGATGGTCCGAAGGTCCAATCTTTGTAGGTTTGCTCAACCAGGTGGTGTGTCAGACGTGGTGAGATGGCCGGTAGGGCTGCTCTCGACTGTCTGCAGTCCGTTGTCCGTGCCCAGCGTTTATTATATTGGGTCTGAGTGCGAAGCCGCATCCATGTTCTTAGTTGTGAGAATGATAGAGGGAGGGATGGAGGTGGACCTTCCATGGTGGTTTCTGATCCTCTTCTAGCCAACTCATCTGCAGCATCATTGCCCAGTGATTCACTGTGACCCTTTATCCATTGTAAGATCACTATGTTTTTTGTGGATATTCTTTCAAGAGCAAGGTGGCATTCGTAAACGAACCTGGAGTTGCAGCTATTGCTTTCTAGGCACCCGGGCCATTATAACGAATCTATTGACACCTCATTAATTAAAATCAGTTCTGTAGTTTAGGGGCTACGGTGAAACATATAAACACATACACAGACTGCCAAAATCATTATTTTTCCTTTTGACTTCGCCGTAGTCGGGTAAAAACAATACAAAATATAACAGAATTGAATTGATGATAGCTGTAAAAGTATAGAACTGTGGAGCCGTTACCAACCCTCCTCTCAACATTATTTCGGATTTTTAACTATTGTTCTAATTTTTTATGTCTTTTTCTCCGGTGAGTAGGGCTGCCAGTCTTGATTGATAAAGTGCTGTACTGGCAGCAGCGGACAAGCACTTTTTGTCCCTCGATTTGGCAACACAGTGACTTCTTTTGAGAATTGGCAACACGGGTGATAGGACCGACTGTCGCGTTACTTACCATCAATCCAGTAAGCTGCTTGTCGTGTGGATTCCAAAACCGTAATTTTAGACTTTAGTTAACTTTATGCTATTTCAAGATAGGTACTTACTATAAATGATTTCCCTTTGTGGTTAATAATATATGATACATAATTATCTGAATAATTATTCGTTTAGTTGTACTTGCACTCTCCACTCAGTTGCCATAAGAAAAACATCCTAAGCCATACAATACAACTATTTATCTGGTAGTTTTGCCTATATGGATGACTTCATAATCTTTATCGACAACCATCATAATCGCCAGCCAAAAAATATAGAGAATGTTACTTAAGAGATTCCAAGAGAGAATAGAGCAAGAGGTTCCATGTAAAAATGCGCAAATAGCATAGTCATTAAGAAATTTTAGTTCTGTTAAAATCTATAATTTTAGTAATTGTTTACACAGTCCTTTATGTACACACAGCGACACATCAACCTAAACTGTTTGGACTTTGAACTATTAGAAGTTGAACGCTGCGAATCGTGCGAGAGAGTGCGTTATATTTTTGTTACGCTCTATCCTTACCATTACATCGACACCACTATGCACTGTCCCTTGCCGACAATTCTCTATTTTGTATGTAGCGTAGTTATGTGTATATAGGGTGTCTAACTTGATGTGTAGCCGTGTGTACCGTAACATGTAACAGTGTCTATATTAAGTCGATGATCAAAACTATTCGTCGTTTAGTTATGTTCATCGATCATTACCTAGTACATGACACATTAACTACATAGAGTAGTTGTAAATATCGGACAGTAAATATAACATATTTTATGAAGTAGGGTTATGTAATAATAAGTAAAAGAATTAAATGTAAGGATATGACTATATACTTCATTTACTAAATTAGAATTAAGGTAATTTATAGGTTCGTTAATAATAGATTTGAAATACATTTAACCTCTGGATAGGATATATTGTAAATTAATACAACCTGCTAAAGATAGGATAATCGATATAAGCATGATAAATATACATTAGGATAACATTATTTCAGGATAATACATTTACCCTAAAATCTATGTAAATATATGAAAAGGATTAAAAGTGCAACAAACCTCGTAAAAACAATAGGTACCCGTTAATTTGCCTACATGACCGATGCTTTATCACCAGGTTCATTGGTAAAGCCGAAGTGGAAATCAAGTTCTAGTAAGTCTTGAACAAGCCAATATACAATACAAATGCTAAAAAATCAAATTAACTAAAGATATATTTTGATCATTTTTATAACAATCATAAACAAAACATAACCTTATTTTTACGTAAATAGGATTCTGATCACATTTAGGCCATTTTACTATTTTGGACCTTGACCTTTTTAAATAACAATACGCTATGATTGCTATTCTAAGCAAAAGTACTTATATAATTGGACCTCTTTGATCCCGTTATTAATATTAATTTGACGACAATTTCTCCAATTTTTAGATACAGGCAACAATCATAATCTTATACAGTTCACATGATTGCGTGTAAAGTTAACTAATTCAAAACATTTCGGGACATTAGACTATCAGAGGTAAATAATCCAAATTACAGTATCAGTCATAATTAAACTATTATTGTAAATTATACTTAATTATACTTAATACTATAACTCTATAGTTATAAGATGTACATTCAAATGCAAAGATCTTTCAAACATTGGGATTATATGAACTTATTTAGGTGACTATATGTCCATGTATATGTATGTACATATGTAGGTTTAAGTACTTACTGTAAATTACTTTATGCTTTATTACATGATAAAAAACTGGGACAAAACACTACGAAACTACATCAAAAATATTTACATAATATTCGTATAATTGCACATTATGTTGATCTATATTTATACAAACATTTATGTTAGGTATATCGCTTATTTCATGATAAAGACATTGCCGACGACAATTTATTTTTCAAATTAATAAAAAAAATTACAACTTGTGTCGCGCACCTTACACAATATCGTCTTGTATGTAATAATTCTTTGCCGTGTTATAATAGCAAGGTAAATTGTACCACACATATTTACCGTTATTCTTGTTTACTGTCTAAAAGTAAAATAATCTTTGATGACAAAAAGTAATATTGTATAATTTAATATGTCTGGTACTACCTATATAAAATGTTGGTATTTGGCGCGAATAGAGCTAACACCTTGTATATATTTCTTAAAAGTCTTCAATCCAGAATATCAAGAACAATAATTACACTATGAAGTTGCAGTAAAACATTCTAGCGGATTGTATTAACTTTTTAATCAGAATACTTTTACCAATTATTTACTTGATATCATTAAACACCAACAACCATCTCGCTAGACTTAAACTTGATCAAAACAGGTTGAATACAACAATTTTATTTAGTAATATCAAGGTTTCATATAAAATTAACAATTAAACAATATAGGTACAGCTTAGCTACGAATTATTCAAACAATCTGCTAATGATCGTTGACAGGAGATTTAGGTACTGCGTAATCAAGTGGTCAACCGGTACCTCGGCGATCTAACTCCATAACATTCAGTAGTGTGTTCGTTCACAAATTCGACACAAAACCATCTTTTGCATCAAAGTAAATACAGAATTTAACCTGCTATCTAACTTTTTGACCTGCTACGACTAGACTTGTATTAGTCGGTATTTAGACTAGTACAGAGCTAATCGAAGCAGGTAAAAATATTATTTACATACATACCTACACAGAATAAGTAAAATGTAGATGTAAATTGTACATATGGCGTGAAGTGTCTACGATATGGTGGCGATTACAGTAACATACCTAGTCAAAAAAATGCATTTATATATTAATTAGCTATAAGCAAGTAGATGTGAGTTAGTAATTTGTACATAATACAAGCTACTTGGTTCCCGCACACAATTGACATTGATTAAGATCAAGCGCATTAAGACGTATTCTGTAAATACATAGAAAATAAATGTATTGTAAGGTAATATGAAAGTCTTCTAACAAAGATAATTATGAATAAGCTATTTTAGATTTGTTATTAAGATATCTAGCGTGTAACAAAAAGATTAGTTAGAAGTAGTGGGTATACTTATTTTATTTTCGTAACATGCACACAGTAAATCGCCTGCTATTCATAACTGTTATTCTTTCAAAATAAACAAACTAAATCATTTTCTATCTTATAATATGTATAATAAATACAAATAATATTAATTTCACTTTTGAAAATTACAATACTTTTTCGATCGACATTTCGTAGACAACGTACGATCCTTTAATGTGGGCAAATTTCAATTTTACATAATTTATAAGTTTACATTATTAGTGTTATTTTACAATAGCTATAAGTTGTACATTCAAATTCGAACAAAAACAAAGCTCTATTCAAGTAGATATGTAAATATTTTTGATCCTAAGAACCTAAATCATATAATTAGATTTAAAATCTTTAGAATATGTATACACTCTATTTTCGACGTTAACACGCGAAATAGGCTACAGGCGGAAAGTTAAATATTAGACTAAGTTTAATAAGTATGTAAGATTGTACATAAATACTTACATGAGCCGAGCGGCATTGATTCATTACTAGAACTAACTTTAGCTGTTTATATGTATATCCCACCTTATATTATAAAATAGCTGACCCGACAGTCGTTGTCCCGTCAATCGATACAAAAATACATTTCGCGTTATTAAATTCAATATCAAAACGTCAATCAATTTTTTTTTCATATGAACCATCCAGATTTTCGACATATGCCGCGGATTTTTCGCAAATTTTCGTTCATCAATTAGCAATTACAAACACAACAAAAAAAAAACTGCGAGAGCGGTCGAGCCGTTCTTAAGTGATACTCCGTCATACATACATACATGTGGCAATTGATTTTTATTTATATAGATGTAAAACTTTGTAAAGATGTCTGGATGTTTATTACTAAACGACAATCGGATTTAAATATAATTTGCCACACATTACACATACTGATTAATACATATGATAACTTTTTATCTGGGTATGCGGTCCGGTGAGTCGCAAAGAGAAACGAGTTAAACATCAATAAATAAATATTAAACCGGGCTTTGCCTATGATAATCTGTAGAGTCTTAGAATACAAGACATCATTTTAAAATAATGCATGAGTATGTATAACTCAAGATTGATTTGTGTTACTGAATGATTCAATATCACTTGGGACAAAAATATAATCAAATATCCAAGGCTTTGGTTTTCTTTGCTAACATATCCATGTTCGTTAGAGCTTAGCGACAGTCTAATACAGAAGCTTTTGTATTACTGTCGCGAAGCTCTCTCAGTTCTGTAACCGTTTAGTTATCTACTATGACTATTATCATATATATCTATTTACAACTATGGGTCCATACCCATAGTTGTAAATAGATATTATTAAAAATGTACTATTTACCTACTTGACTTACTAAATTAGAATTAATATAAGATACCTAATCATTTTGCAAAATATTTGTTCTTCATAAAAATGCCTGTTTTGGTTAGCACTAAACTAAATGCTGATTAGATAACACGTAAGAATATTAATTATTATGAAGAGGTTAGAAATTATCCATAAAGCAAAGCAAAAGTAATTAAGTAATTTATTGTCGACTAATGTAAACATTTTAAACACAATTGGCGTCGGGACGCGACGACCCCATCGCCCGCTGGCGATCTCCTCCAGTGCAGTTAGTCCACCGTATGATGGCGGTCAAACCATCTGACACGAGGCGGAAGAAAGTTCAAAGATGCTAGGTGGGCAGCAGCGCCTAGTGTCAAAGACTTTCGCCACTGCGATCGCCAATCCGTCTGCCAAGCTTGGCGATAATGGCATATACCTCCGGAAATAGCCACACCTTTAGGTATAACCTAAAAAATATAGTCAGCAACTAAAATTTCATAAACATAAATAATATTTATATGCCAATTACTCTGCCATATTGTGTCTCGGTACTATGCCGTAACAACTACAACATCTACTGTACCGCATTTGATTTAAACAAAGACATTAA
This sequence comes from Catocala fraxini, assembly GCA_930367265.1. Taxonomy (NCBI): domain Eukaryota; kingdom Metazoa; phylum Arthropoda; class Insecta; order Lepidoptera; family Erebidae; genus Catocala; species Catocala fraxini. The sequence continues at coordinate 2,153,832 of OV884047.1, forward strand.
AATGTACACTTCAATCTCTCTAGATGCAAATAAACAAAAGAATATTAGTTCATTTTATCGCATTTATAATAATGTATGGTAAACATGGCAGATGGCACAGCATCCCATTTTCTTCCATTTTTTATCTTAGTGCACAATTTGAATATGCAGTTGGCGAAAAGTCGAAAAGTAAATCGTTTGAATATGCCGTTAAAATCATCAATTTGACAAAAAAATGTACTTAAAATATGAACTACCTGGTCTAATTGTAACCAAAAGAGGCAAAATATGTTTATTTAATTTTACCCTGAAATGTATTAAACGAAGTCATGAGATTTACCTTCAAAAGAAACTAATTATTAACTTAAAATATTTAAATCATATCAATATAATCATTTAAATTGTGGTTTTTACTAATTATTTAAGAGCGATATATTTGTAAATACTATGGCTAAAAAGACCTCCTTAACAATTTTCCCATGAAATTAATTAGCTATAGGTACTACATATATTAATTAATAAGATTTGTAAATATATCTGAGTCGGTGATAAAATACCAAAGAATGAGGCAGGTAACTAATTAGTTAAGATGCTATGGTGATTCTGTATGTAACATAAGTATTATGTAGGTATATGTATAAGTTTGTACTAAGACGCAACCAAAATACAAGTTAGTCAAATTTTGAGGCGATATTTTAGACGTAGCTGCCTACGTCATTCCACTTACCTATGTATGCTTGTTTGTGTGAACCAATATGAATTGACATGGGAAAGGGGTTTCTGGACAAACATGAGCGGTTTTTAATTTTCCTTTTTATAAAGCCAATTACCGCAATCGTAAGCAGCGATAGCTCAGTGAGGAGACCAACAGACTCCAATGCAGAGGGTCTCGGGTTCGAACCCACGTTGCGCACCTCTGACTTTCGGAAGTTATATGACTTTTCGAAATTATGTGCGTATTGATTGACAATATAGCCTGCTCCGTGCCTCGGAGAGCACGTTAAGCCGTCGGTCCCGGCTGCCATGAACATCTATGGCAGTCGTTATTGAGAGAGTGTCGACACAAAAGATCCCACTGGGTCGAAGTGTCGCCGGTCTGCACTGACTGGCTCCCACATAAGATACATACATACATAGGTACATACCGCAATCGCAAGATAAAAATGTAACAAGGGCTCCTTTAAAACCACTACGCCATCCACACAGTAGACGTAATATTAATATTGAAATTTGATTATTATCGAGCTTAATATGACATCTTTAGATTGTTTAAAATTGCATCAAAATTAAACAGATGTCAAGCTGTACTTTGAATGGCTATTGCTAACTTAGTAAGCCAATCCCACCAGTAGACACCCAGTTTTTTAAACTCAAATCAAAGGAAGCCTCCGCTTTCTTTGATTTAAGTTTCAAAAACCGAGAGTCTATCTATGTTAATGATAGACGCAGTTTTACCTCTTGACTATCAAGTGAACACACAAGGATTCAAAACATCGTCGAGCATTCAGTATCAGCTCTTATTGCTCATTAATTTTTTTGTAAGCGATTATAACGCTTGATGAACTAAAGATTTAACATTACTTGGCCTGTATCTTGATTATATAGCTATATGGGCAACAGAGATGTTTTAAATATTCATTTAAGAGATTGAGTAAAATTGGTGTTCGTACATATTTTTTTAATTATGTAAAGAGAGAACAGGTTTTTCTGATGTGCTCTTCCTTACTTTGAACCATGTAAAACGTGATCAAAATCAAATTCAAGTACATAACCAACAAACGTCTCCAAGTTTTTGTAAATGACTTTAGTGTCAGACCGAGTCTTACATTAATTCACTACCTTTTTTATATTTTACATAAAATTACGCAGCTCATGAGACCTAATATCTGTAATGTTTAACCACTGTTTATTTACTAATTCTAAATATAATTAAGTATATAAATAAGTTTGTACCTATACCACAAACTTGGTAATAATTCGTAGGAGATTAAAATAATGTAGATGTAAATCTTAAATCATAATGTCGCTATCAGGTACAACGGAACTTCTCTGTGGTAATTCTAAAAAAAAACCTTTAGTTTAGTCTTTTCAGTTGACAATATTTCTGACGACCTCGCTGGATCAGCTAACGAAAATAAAATGAAAATATTCTGTAGCTGAGCAATGTTATTAAATTATACAATTTTTATTACTACAGCTATTATATTAGACGGAACAATTAACAACCTGCTAATTTTTCGATTATATTAGACGGAACAATTAACAACTTGCTTATTTTTCTATTATATTAGACGGAACAATTAACAACCTGCTAATTTTTCTATTATACTAGACGGAACAATTAACAAACTGCTAATTTTTACTTCTATAATGACTAATTTATTCTAAATTATATGAGTATAATTATATGTATTATTAATTTTATTCTTATTTTCACATATTTACTATCAAAATACATAGGAACAAAAAAGCCGCTTTAATCTCAGAATGAGAACTCCGTTAAATATATTATTATATCCAGATAGATTTAGGAATTCACCGACGACAGCTCCAAAATAAGAAACTGTCTTCTTTCAAGTCGGCCAAACCGCTCGTACATACACACTCACACTACTGCAAATCGGCCGACTAACCCACAGTACACGATACGACGGCAGCTCTCATCATCAATTGAGTTACATAAAAAGTAAAACATTCTGACGTGGTTAAGAAAGTCATTTATTGTTCTTATCACAAAAATGCATAATATATAATTACTAAAATAATTAAGTCACTCAGATATAACTACGCTCCCGCCGAATTTGGACTTCAAAATGTTCAGTAAATCACGAAAATTCTATAACACAAATTATTTAGTCATAAACGTTTTGTAATTTTAAATACATAGACTCGCGTTATCTCCGTAGGGTTTGGCAGAAGTATGCTGCACCTACATTTTGTTGACTTTGACTTTAGGTCTCACATAATAAAGGGCCAGTCTATAGCAGTTACCCGGACACGGATCCAGACTCCAGACTTGAAATAAATGTCCGTGAATTCCTAACCTAATGTCATTTAATAAGTATCTACAAACCACTGAAGAAGTTCCCTTGTAAACAAAAAAAAGAAAAATTAGTCTAAAGTAGTTCTAGTGTGAATAAATAAATTTCATTCGAGAGCATATCAAAGCTTAATAAATAAATAATTTAAGATAATATTATGATGTGTGAAGATTAAAAAGCATATTATATTAGTACCGAAGAACCTCTATTAGTATAATATAATATTTAAAATAAGCTGTACATTGTTGAAACAAAGTGGGCAGAATATATCAATAATTAGTAAGTAGATTGTTTATAGTTAATAAGTTGGTCGTGTGTTATCCACACTGAACCTCACAAGTCGCAACAAAAGTCACCGACGCGAAGTAGTTTGTACATACATTAGTATAATATATTACTAATAAATTGTACATTATTGAGAGAACGTAGTTGGGATCAACAAATAACATTATTAGGTTTAATAATACTCTTATATGTAACAGTGTACATTTAGATATTCGTAATAATATAGCTTGGTATTGTAAATATCCCATATAAATATACTCATATTTCGAAGATATTAAGGAAAAATAAGTTATTAATAATAAGAAGGTAAACATTTTAGGGTTATGAGTTAAATTTAAGAAAATTACATCATTTTAATAACAATTAATATAATAATTATTTTAGTAATTATAATAAGTAGGTCTCTATCGATAAAGTTCTAAGCAAATTCAAAATTCAAACTTTCTATTTCTAACAAAAACAAAAAGTAACGGCGGGTTTTTTAAAAGTGCTCTGTTTGTTTATTATGTAAACAATGATAACGACACACATTACTATATTTAAGTATCGACATATAAAATTATTCTTATATTTATAAATGTCAAATTAATCATTTATTGGTGGTCAATTTATAAATGTTAGGGTGGCCAATTATATATTCAAATATAGTACACATATGCAACAATATTAAAATAGATATGTTACTTTTACAGTTTTGGATGTAGAAAACCTAGTGCTCGAACTATATTGTAATATAAATGAATAACTGCACTTGTATTCATAATTTGAAGTAATAAGGGGCACAATAGATATGGAAGCCTTTCCAAATGGGACATTTTTGAGTATTCACTTTGTGTGCTAGTAAAACGACTGCTTCTGCTTAACCGACTTTCTAAAAAAAGGAGATGGTTCTCAATTCGACTGTATTTTGTTTGTTATGTGTGTTACCTCAGAACTTCTTTCTAGGTAAACCGATTATAGTGATTCTTTTGATTCTGCATGTAATATAATTGCTCTAATATGTACTATATTTAAATATTATAATTTGATAAATCTGCTATGCCATATGGTTTTAATACATAACATTTTGAATATCATCTAAATGTAATCGAATAACTCGACTAAAAGTCATATTGTTTGTATGACAATTATTAATTACAAATATAAATTATTTATTATATTATTGTATACAAATACATGTAACTAAATTATGTGGTCATATTTTAGAGGCGGATAGTAAATAACTTTGAGCCGAAATTCAATTACGAACATGTCTTTTTAAAAACAGAAACAGATAAACTATCGATTTCTCGTCAAAATAAGCAACTGACATTGACTTAAGTGAAAATAAAACTTGACATGTTATTAATACCCGGCTTTGTCCAGACATGTCAGTGTAAAATAAAAAATACTCAACAACAATCATGAAACGTTATAATTATAAATTAGTATTTGAATATCCGTGTGGAAAAATATTTCGTCTTTTTTACCACAAGCAAAGTCATGACTTCAATATGGCCACATTTTTCTGTTACATGTTTTAGATATAGGGTCTTCTTAGAATACTTGCTCATACTTTTCTGAAGCTTTTACTCTGAGCTCTCAAACTTTGTGCAGTTATTGTGAGAAACTACGTATACGTACTATATACGTAATATATATTTTAAAGTCTTTCAAGAACTAGATACAGAACTCTTAGTATAATTATTCACAGTTCTCGATATTATTTGTGAAATATTAATATAATAAAGGTTTTTTATACCTACCTGTTGCCAAGTTGAAATGTCACGAACACTATTTTCAATCAAACGTTATGATGACATTATATTAAATAAGTGACGACTGTTAAGAACATATTATATAATAAAAATACGTTTTATTGCATACTTTTGAAGTCGCAGGAGTATTGGCGAATCATAAATATAAATTAGCCTGATCTAGTCGCAATCGAGAACTGTGAACTATACTAGAAGTACCTATAAATTATAAGAGTGTACTATAAAATGAGGACTATATTCCCCACTGTTGGACCGGGAGCTATTTAATAAACTTAGTAAAGGTGGTTTATTCTGAATGTAATCACATGAAGTAAGATATAAAATGTCACGTGTTACCAGAATGTCACGGAAGAAAGCGGTGCCAATATTCTGCATATCTTTTGTCGCACATAAAATATATGGTTCAAAAAATGTATGAGGGCAAATTTTATCTTATTAGAAGCTACAAAACAGAATATACTGATGTCACCGATGCGTAGAAGTGCCTGTGCACCTTTATATGCGTAAAAGTCATGCTTACGTGACATTACTCAACAATTTTTTCGCATGTCACGCATGCAATTTTGCTAATTTTTACACCAATAGATTTTACACGGACTAATACGGTATCCGATATTAATTTTGTTTCACTTTATTGTTTAAGAAATTCAATAGCTGTAGGTAATTATGACGTTAATTAGATTAGTAAGTACATACATATTCGAATATTATACTACATATCTCTAGTCAGTAGTGAGTAGAATCTATCTTTATTAATGTTTTTTAATAAAATATTTAAATAAACCCAAACCGTTAGTTTTATTTTGCTTTAATTTTAATAACAGGTTGGCGTAAACTTGAACACAGGTTGCTTATTGGGTATGGAAAATGTAGTATGTACTACTTTTCACTGAATTATGGCCTAACCCTTCTCACACTGAGAAGAGACCCGAGCCCAGCAGTGAGACAGTTTATATACAGGGCTGATATTATTTTTATTACTATTTTCATTAAAGATCATTGGGCATATTTGACCCGATTGATGAAAGATTGCGTACAAAAACCAAATGTATTTTAAATAAATCTTATTCAATAATTGTCATTATTAACGCTTTTTTATGTCTCCCATCTAAATGTAAATGTTTAAACGTTATGTAATGTTTATAATATACTATATTATTATATATATATATATATATTATTATTTATATTTTATTATTATTATTATTTCTTTATTAATATTTTTTTGTTTTACTTTGTTTCCCATATAAATGTTTAAGTTTTGCTACTCTGCAAGAGTGCGACTTAAAACATTGGGTTTCGGAGACAATTCTCTGCATAGTCTGCCATATTTGGTTCTTATACGCCGTGGGTCAAACGTCCGATCAAAATGCCCATTGACCTTTAGTAGTAACTCTTATTACATCTTTATAAAAAAAATTAAATAACTAAGCTGTAAGCTAATTTTACTGCTATGCGGCGACGCGCGACTGTATTTGATTTTTAAATAATGTTTGGATACTATTATCATTAGATTGAAAAAGGGTATTATTTTGGCTAAGAGGGTTATAATAGTTTTCAATTTGTCGATGAAACTTTCGTTGCAGCTCAGACAATAGAGTAAGACATAGTCGAACAACCTAGCCAGCATCTAGATTGGTCTCATTATGGACAGGTAGGAACATAATGACTTGAGTCCAGAGCCTAGAGCCTGCCCTGAAATGTTTGGAGTAACGCAATAAGTATACTAATGCACATACTGTCTTACACTTACGCGAACTTTATACATTGAAATTTAACTACTGTTTTTAGAATTCTCTCGAGGTTTATTTAAAGAAAAGGACTACTTCTAGATCATTGTAAGCTATTAGAAGTTTCGGTTGCTTTTCAGCAGCCACAGTTGGTAAACAGTAAATTATTTTCAAACTATAACAATTATGATATATAATGAATATTTAAACAATAGGCATTGTTATACTTATTATTAAGTTAATGAACCTAAATAAATTGGTACCAATCGGTACGGCTCATTACTTGGGCGAAAGCCAGACGCTCAATGTCTATCTTAATGTATCTCTGTGGACCTAATAAATATTATCTGTATCACAATATTTACATATGGTCACAGTACTCGATCAACAGGTTCATAAATCAAAAATCATAATATAAATAATATTGACCTTACAAGCAACATCACTTGGCCTGGAAAACACTTTTACATCTTGCAAAATTAAAATGATACATATTTCATATAAATAAAACTAATTAAAAAATATTGATGATAATAATTTTCCTCGATCTAGGCAAATTACGAAAACTTTGGGGTAAACAAAATTATTGTAACGGCAACACTGGTGCTTGATGCGAGCTTAGTCGCTCTTGGCTGTTGCAGAAATCGCTTGTGTCCACGTATTTCTTCAGGTCAGTAGAAAATAAATATACTTTATTTTATTTATAGACTTCTCGACATTAATTTATGAACATATTTATACGAAATGGTTTTTTGTTACAGATTCTGCTGATACTTTACGATCAACATGATGGTGACTAGTTCCATGGGGACGGCTAGTCGTGGGCGAGGAAGGAATTCCGGGAACATCAAGGAAAAGTGTCTTCAGAAGGAGAACGATTCCGCACGTGCCAACGAAGCGGACACGGTGGAGGAGGAAAAGGAGGAGGAGATTGATATGGAGGAGTTGGATGAAAAGGAGAAGGAGTTAGCCGAAGCCCGCGAGGATTTCGACTACGCAGCCTTCGCCTGCGACGTCCTGAATCGGGCTGTGACGGTTGTCCTTAAAATGGGATACAACGTGGATTGGGGCCGGGTCACCCGCTTTCTGATTCATAACCATGCCATTCAAATGAACCCGAACGCTGACCACAAGCCTGATGACGCTGTCACCCTGCTCATGACGTCAAAGATAAAGGAGATGTTCCTGTCCATGGTTCGGAGCCGCCGTCGGGGCGAACGCCACGAACTTTTCTAAGTTAACCTATCTTCAGAAAACTGTCCCTTCTGTCTAAAAATATCTTCTGATCCCAATATATTTATTTTCTTCTTCTATCTGTGTTTTATTTCAAGATATCCTAAATACACACAACATACCTACAAGGTAAACCTAGCAGGTATGTAATATATACCTGGCAGGTATATATTATATACCTAATAGGTATAATACAGGGTGGGATATCTATATTTAGACGGGAACTCGCGCACGCATCCTCCTAGGATCATAAAGCTAGGTTTACACTGTACAAAGAAATAACAACATAAAATTATTTGCTCACAATATATTTAATATTTGCTTGATTAAATATTTTAAAAGCTTTTAGTAAAGGATAGTTTACATACATATAGGCACACACCAAACAGCTAGACAAAAGTATAATACTAGTGTTTAGGTGCTCCTATTAGAGGTGAAATCAATAGCTGCTATGAATTTCTAGACAAAAGAACGAAATAACACGCACGTACTTGGAACTAACAATTGGGTGCCGTCATCCATAATTTATGTTAAACATTTATTAATATAGTGAAATTGTAACTGGTCCATGTCTGTACATAGGAGATAATAAAGAAAATTAAAGTGAGGTACTTTATAAGAGCTGTAGAAGCCAAAACAATGTTTGTCTGTCTGTATGTTTTTACGCACACCTTACGAACTTCTAATTGAAAAATTTGGTGTATGTTTCATTTTGATAGATATTTAAAGATATATACCTACTTCCAAATTCCCTGCATAAGAAATTCTGGGTTTATGCTTGTATTCAATATTATAACCTAATAAGCTAGCTTATCTTTGTAATATTAACTTAGCACCAATCAAATCTATTCAATGAGTATTTTAGATGAGGATTTTATAAAACAATATGATACATTTTAAAACGTATTGAGATTAAATAGATAGGTACTTTTTATATTGTGATAATATTCGTGCATTCATATTAAGTGAGTAAGCTCGCCGCCCTTATTACTTGCTGAAATTGCTAATCTGGATACAACTATCACCGTATGAAAGATATGTATATGTATTTTCATTCGGAAACCAGCGCAAGAGTGGTAACAATGCTACATACTGCTTTTTCTCAGTAAGTACGAGTTTTGGAGGCTTTGAAGCAACATCGGACACTACTTTAATTCCATCTACAATTCCTTTTTTCTAGGGTCAACTATGCGCAAGTTATATCCCTGGTATTGTTAGCGACTAGCATGCAAGTTTGCCGTAGTTGTCATATACAGAGTGTGGCGTAAGTTATGGATAACCCTGAAACTGTCGACAGGCCAGATTATCATCTATCATTTACCCCACTTATGCCCATGGATGACCAAATTATTGATATATTTGATATTTTAATTGAAAATCGTACTCACACAAAATCAGCTGTCATTTCTACAATTGGCGACATTTTCTCGTTCTTTTTTTTTATGTCACTCCTGAATACTTGTATCATCAGACCAGTATCAAGTTTTTTTGTTACAATCTAAGACAACTTCGCAAAAAATACTTATTCTCAAATTTTAACATGTTTTCTAAGGAATTACGCATTTTTGGGCCCCTGTATCGAAAAAAATGTCCATGGGCATATGGTGATATAAGTGGGGTAAATGATAGATGATAATCTGGCCAGTCGACAGTTTAAGGGTTATCCATTATTTACGCCACATTCTTTATAAAAAGAATGACTATATTGATACCTATTTACAAAGATTGCATATTGCATTTCTCCAAAAACATAGATGCGTTACGCGAATGTTATGCATTGATATTAAACTACTTCATATGGATTTAATCACGTTATTTATTTGAGAACTACTTTTACATGACTCTGAAAGTATTCAACTACTACAACTACTATTAAACTTTACAACTTTTTCAAATTACTGATCTATGTATATTTACACCTCCGAGGTCGACCAGGCACAGTGTAAATCTAAATAGTTTCTCCGTATAAAAACGTTTAATTTCAAAGTCCGATTTATCTCAAGAGCTCGTGCTAAAAAGCAATAAATATTCGTCAGCGTGGTCTAGACTTAGCTTTACAGGGCGCGCACCCCTTCCCACGGCCCCATCTCCCCTCGCAGATGTGCAAACTGCATTGATTGATACATATCTATGTATATAGGCTACCTGTAGTAAACGGCGCATGTCCGGCTTGCACTGAAATCAATAAACCTTCGGAACCTAATTGAGAGCTGTAACAATATTCATGTCATCATTCGGAAATTTATGGCCGAGCGACATCTTATTTTTATTGTGTTTAGTGACTTGTATGTTATTTAAATATAATATTAATGCTTTGTTTAAAGATATGTTCACGCTTGTATATTCAATAGAGGTTGGCAGAGTTGCATTACAAATAAGTTTTGGCTGAGGCAATGGGTAGGTTTTCTCACTAGGTACCTACTTAATATTTGGCTGTTGTCAGCTTACGAATATCTTAGCGCCTCAGTCGCGTAGTGGTAGTTAATGTGACTGTTGTGCATGAGGACTCGGGTTCGGTCCCGGATCGGACTAGCGAAAAAATATTGGGTTTTATTGTCAATTTCAACAGCAGTTTGGAGTTAGGAAGTCGGCGGTATTGCACAACCCCGTGCCTTGAAAGCTCGAAAAGATTTTGGGTCTGTGCCTGATCTTATAAAATATTTACATGCCTGTTATAGGTGAATATGTCGGGCTGTAACTTGATATCACCATTGAAATTAAACTACTATATACGGATTTTATCGCGTCATTTATTTTACACTTTAATACAAAATTTTGAAACTGTCACACTACTACTAGATACTATTGAACTTTACAAATTTTTAAGCTAATTAATTTATTAAAACTATTAACACTATTTATATTTAAGTTTACACTTTCCCCGACGTTTCGGTTGCTTTTCAGCAGCCATGGTCACGGGGAGACTAAGATGGTAGTTGTCTCAATGTTCCAGTGTCGTTATTTCAAAGTACCCGAACATAATTTAATCATTGGTGTTTCTATTTACGCAGAATGAGCTCAGAGTATCATGAAGACTAGCTGTGTTTGCTTCTTCTTGGGTTTGACTATTTGAATGAATAACATTCGCGTAAACTGAAGACAATAATATTGATATCACCATTTAATGTACCATATTCTTGGCGAATATATCTTTCTTGCTCTCCAGTCGGGGCGGATTGCCGTCCCATCGTAATATGACAGTTAGATAACAGGGAGGGCACTTGTGTTTTCGCACACAATTGTACAATATAGTATCTCCTAGTCTGTTAAGATCGGATGCCGTAGGCGAAGTTAAGTTTGAAGGACTTTATTATACGGCTGTAATTTGGAGCTTAATATTTCTGAAAACAACACTGCCATAAATTCTACGTCCTATAATAGGTACCTCAACTGCTACGCTCGTCATTAAGTACGCAAGAATTATTGATTAATCTATTTGGTATTTTAGACGACGACGGAGTGCAGCTGTTTACTTACTATGCACATTTTCAGACTTCTTGCTATATGTATGTATATTAAGGAAGATTGACGATTATTATATACGACTTAACAGCTTCTAAAGGAAAGCTTGTAACATAGCGCGCAGACGTAGCCGGGAATCTAGCCCTGGATCTGACGTTCATATGGCAACATACGCGCAAATTATTCCACTTAATCATCGAGATATTGCTAAATTATATATACTTATATACTATACTAGATGTGCCCGCGGTTTCACTCGCGTTTATAGTTACTGCGCCGCTCCCGTGGGTCGTAGCGTCATGTTAGCTCTTACGGTTCTTGAGTTTAAAGATGGTATCACGTGACCTTGAGGTCAGAGATCCTAGGTCATAGTCATTTCGGGGGTATATCGACTATACTGAGTCGAATGGCGTTGACCGCGAGTCTCTAGGTCTTACGGTTCTTGAGTTGAAAGTTGTATAACAGACAGACGGACGGACAAAACAGTTGTAAAGAGTGTTTTCGAACTCTAAAAAAGAAACAATCCCACCATACAGTTGCGTAGCGTGGGTACCGGCCGCCCAGGGTGGAATAAAATTTTGCCGCCATCTTATTTAGACATTTCAATTTAAAAGATTCTAATATACCTACAGTAATTGTAAAGAACTTTGGGCAAACACAGTCATCATTATAGTGTATTGTACATCTACCCATTCCTCACGTTAGTCCTAAAATGGTTCAAATATTTACAAGATATTATTATTATTATTTATTGTAAAATTTTGCCGCACGGTGCGGGCCGCCCCGTCTACGGCACCTACGCCACTGTCACCATACGTTGTCTTGTCTCAAAGCGCAGCGTTTGCGACGAAAGATCCTAGAGAGTCAGCTTGATTTTACCGACGCGCGAAGTCTTTAAGAAATCATATTTCATCCAATTTACACAAAACCTTAACGAATTATACACCCAAACATTCCTAATGAATCACTCTGTCTATTCTGCCGTGGTAATCGAGAGCGCAGTAAAGACGGCCTTCTTTTTAAATTACTTATTTGGAATGTTTCTCTACTGTAAACAACATATTTTTCCTTTCTTTTGACATAATAGAACATAAAAATCGAGTATATAGTTCTATCCCGGTAAATGGAAGGTCTCTAGAGTAACGCCAGTCCCTAAAATAAGTTCATCTACTGACGTTACTAATTTTAGACCCATAGCAGTCTTATCAGTATTTGCTAAGATGTATGAATCTTTTCTCAATACCTGCTTAATTCGTGAAATTTATAACCGTCTTGATAACTCTCAGCATGGATTTCGGCCTGGGCGCTCAACTTTAACCAACCACTTAAGATTTACTGATTATATAAGCTCTAATATAACTAAGGGAGGCCAAGTAGATGCAGCCTACTTCGACTTTAGCAAGGCATTTGATCTTGTTGACAATGACATCCTTCTCGCAAAATTTTCAGCTCTAGGCTTTTCTCCTCTCCTTTTGAAGTTTATGGCTGATTATCTCAGAGATCGCAAACAGTATGTCAAGGTTGGAAGGTATAGATCTCAGGAATATTACACGCGTTCCGGTGTAAGCCAAGGTAGTACCCTCGGGCCTACCCAGTTTCTTATCATGATCAATGATCTACCTAGTGTTCTTTGTAAGGCTGAGTGTTTAATGTTCGCTGACGACCTTAAGTTATTTCTTTCTATATCTGAACCTGAAGATTGTGTATTATTGCAGCGTGACATTGATGCAGTTTTTGAGTGGAGTGAAAGAAATAAACTGTGCTTCAATAACTCTAAGTGTAAAACTATAACCTTTACCAGGGCTCGAACTCCAACTAATACTGCCTACAAGCTTGGAGGATCCTCACTCGAGCGTGTGACCACAATAAAAGATCTTGGACTAATATTTGATAGCCAAATGACATTTCATGAGCACATCATGCACGTATCTAAAAGCGCTAATAAATCTCTAGGATTCGTAATGAGAACCTCGTATGAATTTAGTAACATCGCAGTCATCAAAATGTTGTATAACGCGTACGTTCGCAGTAAATTGGAGTATAATGCTGCCATATGGAACCCACACGAAAAGCTTTATACTCTTATGGTAGAAAGAGTCCAGCGCAAATTTGCACGGTTTTTATACAAAAGGACTTATGGATACTATCCATTTTTGTATCCTTCCACGTTTGTGTCAGGGATGGTTGGTCTTGATACCTTGCAGCTGAGACGGGACTACATGCATATTTTGCACTATTGTTTACTGCTGGTAAATAGGGTTGACAATCCCTCGGTACGGGAATCTTTGCACTTTTACGTACCCGATAGTTATATACGTGGTGCTGGACGGAGACAACATCCACTACTTACTTGCCCACCATCATGTCGATTAAATTTGTGTAGTAATAGTCCAACGGCTAGAGCAATTCAATTAATTAATAAGTTTTTACAAGCTGTTCCTAATGCTAACATATTTTATGATAAATTAGGTGAATTATCCAATTCAATATTTCTATTTCTAAACATGACATCTAAATAATTAATAATTAATATAATTGTGTAATGTCCTGTATAATTTGTAATCTGTTTTAAATGTTCAAATTCTATTTTGTATTTTCTAAGATAGTTTTAGAATTGTATAGCTTCACTTAACATATAAGCGATTTGGTTTGTAACTGTAAGCTTATATTGTTCTATATCAATAAGTAAATAAATAAATAAATCACAAACGCAAAAATTTTATCAAAATCTTTGCGCGCTGTTTTCTAAAACTGCCTTTTTTGACTTACTGCCCTCTCAATTACCACGACAGTATTGGAAACCGCATGAAAATCCTGGGAGACTTACGACTGGCACTGAGTTTAGAGGCGCCGAACTAAATTTTTCGAGAAATGTTAAACCATGACATTAATTATAAATACATAGGTTTTTATGTTTTATTATTTTGTAAGTAGGTATGTACTGAATCAACTGCAGACAAGTAAACCGAACCGATAAATTTTCGATTCGTGGTCCTCAAGGCACAACTACGGAGAAGTCCACGACTCATGAAGTATAATTCCAATATGTGGTCAATTCATCGCAAGGCTTAGATACATATGATATTATTTTTTTAGACGTCTGACTTGCTTTTGCAAACTGAGTAACTATATAGAAATTTCCGTATTTGGGTGGTCGTTGATATGTTGTCAAGACAGCCTGGACTTACATACGTAAACTAAAATGCACGGAGTGGACAGGTGGTTCCTAAATAAATGAGGAAATTAACTGCGCATGCACTTTATTAAAACTCATACCTCATGGGGATTGAAGGATCATTATAAAGATAATGTAGGCACATAGCAACTATGACACCATAATATTTTAGACGTACCTACTTACGACCTCAAATAATGTACTGAATCATTATTTAATATTTTACTGAGTCGTTTATATTTCTGTTTACATGTGTATATATGTATGTATGCTCACACATGCATAATATTGTATTATAAATAAACTCGTGATCAAATAAAAAGGCATTCTGAACACGCAATCGTAGTTTTCACACAATAATACTTTGACTAGTTGCGACTTCATAATAATATACCTAAGGTATTCTAAAAATACGTATAAACAAAAGCAAAAATGCAAACATATTTCAATCTTTTTTATTTAACGTGGAAATATGAGAGTTCAAAGTTTGTAATAAAACAAAATTGTTATAGAGTGGTAACTTAAGATAACCTACTTGATTAATTTTACTGATTTTGAAAAAGACATCTCCCGCGCTGGGCATAATTCCCGAGTCGCGGGGGACTTTACAAACATTCAAACAACGGACACAAAGAACAGCTAGACTCGGAACAACCATTTGTGGATTGCACAATTTTTTGTCCCGTGTGAGGATCGAACCCACAACATTCGGCGCGGCGGCATTGGCGGGGCGACCACTTAAATCACCATGCCATCCGTGCAGTCAAGTACTTTCTATAAACGAGTGTTAGAACTGAAGGTAGGTAATCTTCTTTCCTGACATCATTATCAGTAGATACCTAGGTTCTTTGAAAATTCGTAATCACGTATTTGTAAGCACGATCACCCAGCCTGGTCGTAGGATACCTACTCCCTTTGTGTTGGAGAGACATCAGACCACATTCCTCCACATACGCAGCTGCTTACCACAGAGATGAATTTATGTCGTCTTAGTAGTTAATATTATCAAAGTAAAATAAACCAATATAACAAGCAGACAATCTTTTCACATTTATAATTCATGAGTGGTAGAGCCTCGCTAATTTCACCATGAATGGGCCGGCTCGACCGGGGAAGAACTACCCTCTCACAGAATATCGACGTCAAATAGCAGTATTCCTACTGTTGTGTTTCGTTCGGTGAGTGAGTGGCGGAGGCCCAATCACTCTCTTTCCCCCTGCCCGCTCCTTCTCCCTCCCACTTCCTTTCCTAAAGGGTTGGCAACGCGCAAGTGATGCCTCTGGTGTTGCAGGCGTCCATAGGCTACGGTGACCACTTACCATCAGATGGGCTATGCTAGTTTGCCAAATAAGTTGTATAAAAAAAAATCAAGGGATTGCTTGTTTGAACGTGCGAATCTAGAACTGACGGTCCAATTTGAAAATTATTTTTGTATATTAAATAGTCTGTTTATTGTGACAGGATATAGAATTATAATAATAATAATATTCTACCACATACACACAACACCATCTAGCCCAAACTAAGTAGAGCTTGTACTATGGGTACTAGACAATGGATAAACATACATATATATTTTTCATATTTTTCATATTCATACATGTTATACTTAAAAACACCCAGACCAAGACAAACATCCATGTTCACACAAATGTTTGACTTGTGCGGGAATCGAACCCGCGACCTCGGGCGTGGCAGTCGGTTACACTAGCCACTACGCCATCGAGGCCGATCATGAAATCACGCTACCAGCTACTAGTCATAATTTATTTATTATTTCATATTCAATAGAAAGACTTGCGCCAATTACAGTACTATTTAAACATAATTTAGCATGAACTTAAAATATAGCATTCACACTTTCTCCTCACAATACCTCATACATTCTAATCTTCTTTTCTTTTCGTGTGGTTAGTGGCCAACCTGTTGTCAAGAGTTCAAGCCGTCCGTAGGCCTCTGACATGACTTATGACTGCTGTCAATTTGACAACAACCGGGACCGACTTTTTACGTGCCCTCCGAAGCACGGAGACGCTCAGATGAAATACCACTAAGCGGTCACCCATCTATAAACTGACCGCACCCAACGTTGCTTAACCTCGCTAATCGTTTACCGATCAGTGAGTGCAACTGGCTATGAGCGCCTCCTTATATACATTCTAATAATAATACCTTTCAAACATTCCCAAAAAAATATTTAGAAAAGCGATAAGCGCATTGGAGCCGCGAGGGTCAACTAATACATATAAAAAGCAGTGAAATTCCATACCCCAAAAGTATCATCTTCTGGGTCCATAAGCGTATTGAAAACACAAGGATCAACTAAAAAATATAAAGAGAAATTGTTATAAATTTTATTTTAGATCAACAACGTTCAAACACTTTATAAAGATCATTTAAACTAGCTATCTGTAAGATGGCGCCACTGTGCACAAAACTGGTGGGCGGTAGGAAGTTCCTTCGTATCGCCGGGAATATTATATGTTCTTGTTTCCACTCTTCTGCTTTTACACTCTCCAAAACTTTGTCTGGATTCGGTTGTGAGTAGAAAATGGCTGTCTGCCGACTGAACGTGTCAAAGCATTCCTTTTCTGAGTCCCAGTTCACTTCAGTCACTAGACGGACCAGGTATGTTGGCAAAGCTCCCATGAATGGTGTGTGTCCGTCTGCAACATTATTATTATTTCTTTTTATATTACGGTTATTTCCTTAATTCGTCATGAAAATACCGGCTCTTTGGGAGACTTACACGGGGACATGCGTCCAACGTGTAGAGGCCCTTCGAGAGATTATATCTAAACCTACCGAGGCACTGGCTGCGGCAGGTGTAGGAGACTATTGATACATATGGACCCTAATAAATCTAGGCTATAGGGATGGGTGTTTGATGGATCGGTATAATGGTAACTATGGATAAAAACGGCTTCGGCCCGGAAAACTCTAATAGTTTATTAATCGGATAGGCAGACGGTGGCTCGTCAACACACTAGATTAGGTCCTCTGAATAGCCGCCATAGACATACATGTCTTAAAAACGGCAGAGGGCAACACCGGTGTGAGAAATTATTATTATTGTTATTTATAAAAGATAACTCCCGCACTAGGAAGAAAGCCTGTGTCGCGGGGAACTTTACAAACATTCAAACAACGTACTCAAAGAACATCCAGACTCGGAACAACCATTTGTTGGTGACACAAATTTTTGTCCCGCGTGGGCATCAAACCCACAATACCTGGCGCAGCCCATCACTTAAACCACTCCGGTACCCATGCAGACGTCTCGAGTTCGCTCCCACGGCACAGTGAGCGTATTAAGTAGTTTAATTATCGCTCGCCCTCACGGTGACTAAAACATTGTGAGGAAACTTGTATGTCTGAGAGTTCTACATTATGTTCTCGAAGATACATACATATATAAAGTCTACCAATTGGCACTGGGCCAGCGTGGTGGATTGTCCCAGAAGTGGGACCTCTGCGTAGCGATTTAAAGGGCTCTAAAAATCAAAGCGACCGTAATGATGCATCCGCACTGCAGTTACTTTTCGTGGAGCAAAGTTGTTGTTAGTAATTATGTTGCCGGCTTAAGTAACGTCGTCAACAAATGGTAACAATCGACAACATTTGTTACAGAATGTTTTTAACATTACCTACTGCTAACATGGCAAATATGAGTTTTTATGAATTTATTATGAGAAAACATGCTAATGCAATAATCGTACTATAGATAACTTTTCTACAGGTATGAGAAACATACGGCTACACATCAAGTTAGACAGCCTATATACGCATAACTACGCTACATACAAAATAGAGAATTGTCGGAAAGGGACTGTGCATAGTGGTGTCGATGTAATGGTAAGGACAGAGCGTAACAAATATATAACGCACTCTCTCGCACGATTCGCAGCGTTCAACTTCTAATAGTTCAAAGTCCAAACAGTCTAGGTTGATGTGTCGCTGTGTGTACACGTCCGTTGGCTGCAGAATATTGTAAACATGTGCCGCGCAACTCGCTTGTAACTAAATGTTACTCTTTGTGTTATTGTGTTAACACATTCACGGACACAAAACCACTCTCAATAATTTGTGATATGGCACACAAACTTTCCATACGAAGTGACATCATGTCTGGGGACGTATTGCCACACTACACGGTTTTAAAAGTATATGTTGCGGCAGTAACGGTCAGAGACGTAACCGCCTATAAGCGGACATTCATACCAAGTGAATTCTAAACCGTGTGTTACGGCAGGAGTGTTTGCTGTGGCTCTAGCAGTCTGTATTTTAGCCTAAAACGGCACAGAGTCATATCCTTCTTATAAATGCTATGGGAATCAGTCGACCCTGAACGGAGTTTTACTTTTAGTGTATTTTAAATCGCCGCCTACAGCCGTAGTGCCATATTATGAGGGTCATAATTCACGACTCTCGACGTACTGTCCGGGAATGTGTGAATATATGTTACTGGCGGTATGAATGCGAAAGAAACATTCAACATAAAGCAACGAACAGTCGCCAAAGTTAAAGAATGTTACCTAATGTTATCATATTGAAAGAAAGAAAGATTTCTTTCTTTCTTTCTTTCTTTAATGTTATCATATTGCATTATGTTTCTCCACAAAAAGTAACTATGGTGTGGATGCACCATTACGCTTACTATCATGTAGGAGATGCATGTATAGAAACTCACTAGCGCCATCTAGCCATTGTTACGTACCCAATAACAGCGGCAAAGATAGTAACTCTCCGCCGCTACTAATATTTAAAGAGAAGTACTCGTACAACATCGCTCGCTTGTTCACCAACAGTTCCGTCATCTGCGCGGCCATTTCTCGCATATCACCTGAATACATATAGAGAATATTTATTAAACACATTTTATTTCTTAATTTCTCTAGTAATCCTACTTATATCATTAATGTAAAAGTTGGTGAGGATGGATGGATGTTTGTTACTCTTTCACGCAAAAACTACTGAACCGATTGCGACGAAACTTGGTATTGTTACGCCCAGTGACATCTCTCGGCATTGTGGGAAAGACTCGACAGTTCCGTCTTATAATTTACACCGCCATCTATTGACATCTTGAGGAACTACGTAGTAGGTATGCGTACGAGAATCGTAAAGATAATGCTGGTACTTTCTCGAAACATCGTACTGTTTACATACCGGGAGTGGCGTTGCTAGAAAGCTCTAGAAGCGCTTTACCCGCGTATAAATAGGGCGCACGCGCACCGCCAAGGCAGTTTACAATCGTAAGCGGTCAAGTGTTCATCGAAGCGAACGGAAGCGGAAATACTACGGAGTTTGAAGCAGTACAGTGAAAAAGTGTGGTACAGTGGTTGTTGTGTTTTAAATTTAATTGTGTGTTTGAATAAAACGTGTTTTAGTCGGTAATATTGTTTATATTCTTATCCGTCGAACCCAGCACGTAACAGTATGTTGATAACACATAGGCTACTTTTAATCCCGATATTCCCACGGCATCGGAACTTACGCGGGTGAAACCACGGGGCGCAGCTAATATATCATACACTTGAGTTTTCCCGTGGCTCGGCTTGCGTAAATGTAAGTTAAGTTGGGTTAGTAACAGTACTCTTTTTTTAATGAAAGGTACCTTTTGTCCTTTTTTGTTACCCTGACAACTTGTATGCGAAATGTTATGATGATCGGTTGAGTAGTTAAGGCGTGAAAGCGTAACAAACAAACAAACTCACATTAGCATTTATAATATTAGTTAGGATTCTGCGAATGGCAGTTTCTATATATATACTATTTTTTATCTGTATATTTTACAGAATGTGGCACATTCTGTAAAATATACAGATGAAAAAATCCGGCGCAAAGAATCTTGTACATGGTGTCACGTCGCGTCATAGATGCGCGCGCGTCGAGTGGGGCGCTGTGCCTCCTCCTTCACACCTAGGCCGGCCGTAGACGACTATATAAGGAGGACGGCACTTGACTCGGGGGCTCGGTTAGCGGCAGACATCACACCTGGCGAGTATCTTCCCAACTTCTACCTGGATCACCGACACACATCTACTCTGCAGTGGACCACGCCCTGAAGACTTTTCTCCTTCAACTTCGCGGGTGTAACAATATTATTGTACTTTTGTGTTCAAGTGGAAAATATAAGTGTACTTGTAAACGGTCCTTGTTTTCTTTCACCACCCGTGGAGAATAACACCCCTAAGGTGACGAATAGGTGACAATGGCTTAAATTCTACTTCAATTCCATCCTTTATTGCCGGTCGGCATAACTTCGGCGGCAATACCCGATCGGCAAAACTTATGTCGACTTCTGGCCCAGCCATGCCAATAAACGTAAAATAAGCAGCATTGTAAAATTAGAGATTAATATATGATAACATGGCCGTTCTTCTCATTGGTTCTACGCCCTTGTTTTGCTGAACGTGGCAACAGGTACGTGGCAAATTCATATTATAGTTAATTTTTCTTTTTGATAAAAAGACAACTCCCGCACTAAGAATAATTCCTATGTCGCGGGGGACTATACGAACATTCAAACAACGGACACAAAGGATACTCAGATTCCGAACAACAATTTATGAACCCGCACAAATATTTGTCCCGTGTAGGGGTCGAACCCACAACACTCGGCGTGGCGGCACTGGAGAGACGACCACTACGCCATCTTGTAGTCCTTACATACAGTTAGTGTAACTAAATGAATAAAGATAACGTAAAATTTAATTTTGCATACTGGATAACCACGTAAGTATTCAGGTCGGCATTGCCGATCGGCAATTTTATCGGACTCACTCATATGTGAGTCCGTGCTGGTTTTGCCGACTTTGACTTGAGAGAGATTGGTGCTGAATGATTTATTGTTCTTGCTTGTTATAATCTTGTTTATTTAATGTCAAATTTAATTCAGAATTTAATATGGTCTTTCGTTATTATTAATTCTAGATTATATAAAAAAAGACTCATGTCACGTGTTTGTGGTCGCATTCCTCCATAATGGCTTGACCGATTTTAATTTTTTTTATGTTTATCTGGTAGGTATGAGAATAGGTTGTAAAGTATATTTTATGCCGCTAGGTGATTAGGGTGTCAACCTACATTTACACGAGCGAAGCCGTGGGTATAGCTAGTTAATTAATATATGTTAATTTATTTAATATATATTATAATAAAATTGCATGGCGCTGTGTCGGTAAAATATGATGGACAAAAATTGTATGTAATATCTTTGAACCGTGCTTCTAGCAAATAAATAAATTATCTTACTCACCTAATTCTGGATTCCATTCGTCTTCTTGCGTACTAAGCCCGAGCACAACTAACTCTTCTAGAGGCAGTGGATTGGACAAGTTGATCAGACCCAAGTTCTGGAAGTCGTACAACACTGTCTCATAGAATAGTTCTTCTCTACAACAAAAATTAATATTTATTAGATCTTAACCAGAACAGCTGAAGCCACTTACATTAATTAAGAGACAATGATTAATCACTACATATCATAAAACAAACTTCCCCGCCGTGTCTGTCTGTCTGTCTATTCGCGATTAACACAAAAACTACTAAAAGGATTTTCATACGGTTTTCACCAATAGACAGTGATTTATGAGGAAGGTTTAGGTGTAAAATTTGTTAATATTTTGTGTAATATGGTTAAAATATGATGATAATTGTATAAATATCGGAAATAGTCAAGCCGACTGAGAGCTTTCTTCGAAAACGCGAGCCTGACATAACCTCTCCACTACCCTTTTCCCGCGGAGAGGTATGCGTAAAAGCATTCCCTCTATCAAAAAGAAATGGTGCCGAGATGACTACAAACTACAACCGATGGTTCATATGACTGCACGGATGGCGTAGTGGTTTATGTGATCGCCTTGCCATTGCCACTGCGCCGAGTGTTGTGGGTTCGAATCCCACACGGGACAAAAAAATGTGAGATCCACAAATGGTTGTTCCGAGTCTAGAAATTATTTGTGTCGGTAGATTGAATGTTTGTAAATCCTCAGTGACACAGGAATTATTCCTAATACGAGAGTTGTTTATTTTTAAATAAGAGAACAATGTAAGAATAAGTTAATTGTTAAGATGCAATTGTAAAATTTATTTTATTTTTATTTTCTCGTCAAAATGACCACACTCCACGTGATGGTAAGCGATCATGTGGTCCAAGAGCAGTGACCTGCACACCATCCTCATAGCAGCTGAGTCGGTGTTGAGGGCCCTACTTTGACGGTCTAGGAAGATGCTTATTCACGCCCCGCTTAAAGGACCCAGTATTAAAGGAAGAAGAAAACACGTGCCTTGGCTGAGAATTCCATGCCTTGATCGTTCGGCAGAGGTATGAGGACCCAAACTTGTTGGTGCGCGCTCTAATCGACTCTACCGTGTAAGGATGACATCTAAACTCAGGACGCGTTGTTCTGGTTAAGATTGGAGGAGAAGAGAGGAGGGGAATTTTACTTTAAAATAATAATATCAAAACAATAAAAATAAAAAAAATAACTTACTTGAATCTAGTAGTATCACACAAGTACAATTTTGTCGAATGTTGTATCAGAGACCTATGGCAGTCGATACAAGCGATGAATATCAGATTAGCCAATATCTCCCTCAGGTTACTGTTACAATTCCTCTCTATATCCAACCTTAGCTGTTTCACACTAGTAAGCTTAGTTTCTATCCTCTTATATTTAAAGGTCCTGGTTTTAAAGGATTCTTTGGGGTCTATATAGGTCCCATTGGCTTGGTCGACGGCCGTATGAACTTTAATTTTTTCTACCTTATCTGCTGAATTAGGTTCTTCAATGAAAGAGTTTTCGATCTCATTCGGTTCACTTAAATCTTCGTTGATAACGATTTTGGGTATAAACTGATCTTGTTTACCCTGTTCTTGGTTTTCTGTAATTATTTTGTCGTTTTCGGTGTCTTTGGTAGTTATTGGGAAGAATTTGTCTATTTTCTGTACGTCGGAGTTGACCCTTACCATGTAGCTAGGGTTCACTTTTGCTGCATCGGTTGTTTTCTTCACGATTTCTTCAACAGCCGTAGCCCCCGGTAACCGCGCCTGAAATTTGTTAAAATAGATGAAATACATGTAATGCCATGTCATTTACGCAAAACATAATCCTTACTAAAATTTAAAATGCGAATGTGAGTTTGTTTGTTACGCTTTCACGCCTTAACTACTTGACCGATCATCATGCAATTTTGCAAACACGTTGTTACGGGTATAGAAAAGGACAGTGGGTATCTTTCATCCATAAAAAAGTTTCAGTGTTTACATTAACGTGAACGAACCCGCGTGTAGTATGTAAGGCACTTTGAACTCTAATATCGTGTTCGTTGGAGTTTAAATTGCCTAACTTCCAAAATTCGAGTTAAGTCTCTGTTCTATCAAGAGAACGACTTGTAAAGTCCTCTGTTAGGAATTATTCCTAGCGCCTGAAAAAACCTTATGTTGACAATTATGAAAACACGATTTCTTTAAAAATATAATTCATTTATGGGTCATTGGTGTTGTTGTAATGGGTGTCCGAATGAAATAATTCTTGCTGTATATATATTTACTGGTACACACAGCGACACATCAACCTAGACTGTTTGGACTTTGAACTATTAGAAGTTGAACGCTGCGAATCGTGCGAGAGAGTGCGTTATATTTTTGTTACGCTCTATCCTTACCATTACATCGACACCACTATGCACTGTCCCTTGCCGACAATTCTCTATTTCGTATGTAGCGTAGTTATGCGTATATAGGGCGTCTAACTTGATGTGTAGCCGTGTGTACCAGTTACAAACAATATGAACACATATTGAACTGCGACTTAACTGAGTGGTTCAGGGAGACGACTACTGCGCGGCGCTACTGTATACTTGCGCCTGACTATATATAACTAACTAGTCAGCAGTGACGCTACACTGTAAATTCCGCTGCACGAGAATCGAACGTCGGACACGGATCACATACCTGCGTGTACATAACTCTGGTAGAGTTACAGCTGAGCAGCTTGCTCTCAATACAAGCCTTGATCTTCTCTATGATCTGCTCTTCGTACAGGAACTGCACTTCATGTTTCGTCGGATGGATATTCACGTCCACATTTCTTGGATCTGTGAACATAATACAAGTTATCTTTATTTTGTTTATTTTGCCCGCGGTTCGCGCGCTAAAATGTAGGTAAGATTACTTTTTTCTCAATAAAAGGCACCCTCTGTACCAGGGATGTTGCGGATGCAGATTTTCCGACATCGTCGGATGCTTATGCGGATACGGATATCTGAAGACTCACATCCGCGGATGCGGATATGGATGGGGATGTCCAAATCGATGCGGAAGATCTGCAATTTCGGACGCGGATGTTGATGAAAATTGTTCAACTGACTCTTCTTGTACGAAAAAATATATAACTGGATGCTCATTAGAAAATAAGAACAAGAAAGAAAAATACTGTTTAAAAAGAATAAAGAGAGAGTCATGAATACGACGTAAATAATTTAAAATCAAAGAATTCTTCATATCTTAACTCATTTAGGTCACAAAGTAACACATATGGTCGTCAAAGTAACAACTAAACTATAATATGAATATACATTGAACTGTTGCCACGTTCAGCACAGCAAGCGCACAGAACCAATGGAAAGAACGGCCAAGAAATTTTCGGCCACTCTTTTTAATCGCCATTTTTACAATGCTGATTACATCATGATGGCCACGACACAGGCTGTGCCTAGTGTGGCTGTCACAATAAATGTTAATATATGTGTAACTTAACTGAAATAAACATTATTATTATTATTATTATTATCACAAATTATATTTGTAAGGAATTATTCTTACCTAATTCAAGGCTGAGGTACACGAACGAGTGTGAGTTTTTCGGCAAATATGTTGAATATATGGAGTCCACTGCTTTCCTGATGGCTGAAAGATATATAAACGATACTTTAACTTTTAATCATTTAATATTGTCTTCTGTTTACGCGAATATTATTCATTGAAATTAAACTACTATATACGGATTTTATCGCGTTGTTTATTTGAAACTTTATTACATAATTTTGAAAATTTGTTACGCCACTACTACTATTATACTTTACTAATCTTTAAGCTAATTATATTATTATTAAAACTATTTAGATTTAATTAAATTTTACACTTTCCCCGACGTTTCGGTTGCTTTTCAGCAGCCATGGTCACGGGGAGACTGATCCATGGAGATACAATGCGTGACCATGATGAATAAATAACGGGCCATTTATAGATCACACTAATCTTTGTCCCGTGTGAGGATCGAACCCACAACACTTGGCGCACCGGCAGTAGCGAGGCGACGCCTTATACCACTACACCATCCATGCAGCCATCGATGAGAAAGAGCAGTCGGTTTATGAGAAAAAGAGAAAGACAGAGAGATCGTCAAACACTATACAGCGGTCAGCATTTTTCGTTGCAGTTAGACTGGTGTCCAACTGTCCATCGAACACCTTTCCGCCAACCGTCTGAAGTTTAACTTGCGATAAGAAACTTCGTTCCAATAATACTCACACTGTGAATCCACAAGTCGATGGTTGATAAACAACAGCATGGTTCCCTTCTTGTGAGAGTAGTTGACATTAGTTATACAACCGCGTAACGACAACTTGAGCGTCGGCTCCTCCAGCTCAATCTCCATCAGCTCACGAGCTATCGAGTTACCGTGGATCTGTGAAATGATAATAATGTCCTCCAGACCAAATATCGGCGCAGGAGATATTATAGTGCACAAGTGTGTGCGCAAACACAAGTGCACCCTCTGTTTCCTAACTCTCATGATCCGATGGGACGGCAAACCGGCACGACCGGAGAGAGATCAGGCGCAGGACCAACGGCTTTACGTGCTTTCCGAGGCACGTGGGTGGGTAACACCGCCAACTTCCTAACTCCGGGCTGGTATTGATATTTCTTAACAGGAAAACATATCGATTTTTTGTTGGCCCGACCCGGGATTCGAACCCGAGACCTCATGCACATTTTCCAAAATTTGATAGTATATCTAACACCCTCATGGTATTTATTTAGTCACCTAATTGATAAATTGGTACTGGGTTTATGTTTGAATCGGGTTGTCGGCCGGCAAAGAAAAGTTTATCTGTTATATATAACATCAGCATAGTCGATATACCCCCGAAATGACTATGACCTTTGACTTCTGACCTCAAGGTCACATGATACCATCTTTCAACTCAAGAACCGTAAGAGCTAGAGACTCGCCGGCAACGCCATTCAACTCAGCATATTCGATATACCCCGAAATGACTATGACCTTTGACCTCTGACCTCACGTTATACAATTTTTCAAACTCTGAGATTACGGCAACTCATTGCCGTTTCTCACTTGTTATACTTACAATCCTAACATTCTCAATAACAGAAGACTTCAAAGGTGTCTTCAAGTCGGTATTTTCCCCAAACTTCTTGAGAGTGAAGCTCACGTGACTATTATGTATGGCATACCCTCCCACCACTTCCATCACGTGAGTGTACTCCTCAGTGGGGCTCCGAAGCGCTTTCTTACGTGCTATCACATTGTAGAACAGATCCTCAACAGTTATCTGTGTGCCATTGTTGCCGGCACATGGTTTGATTGGTGCTTTTAGTGTGCCATTTTCATATGATGCCCTTGAAACAGAAATATTCGTCATCGTAATCACAGATAAATTCGTAAATTAAAAAAGAATCTTTACAAATTTATAAGTTCCATATGCTTAAATTAGCCCTGTATTAAACTGTCCCACTGCTGGGCACGGGCCTCTTTGTCAGTGTGAGATGGGTTAGGTTCTACGCTGGTCTAGTAAGGGTTGGCAGACTTCACATATCTTTGAGCACATTATGTAGAACTCACAGTCATGCAGGTTTTCTCACGAAGTTTTCTTTCACCGTTAAAGCGAGCGATAATTAGCTATTTAATACGCACATAACTTCGAAAAGTCAGAGATGCGCGCCTTGGGATCGAACTCGAGACCTCTGCGTGGCAGTCTAACGGTCTCCCAGTCGACAATTGTTGCTTAGGATAATAGAGTTATATATAAGAATAAAAACAGGACGTGTTTACAGTTACGTTGACAATGCTATACTTAACTATGACTGTTACTTAATATTCAATGTGGAAACAACGCGGTGTACACGCGGTGCGGCTGCGACGCGGCTGCGACGCGGATGCGTCGCGGTGGCGATCCGGTTATGTGACTACACAGTATTGCGATCCGGCGTCTTGTAAAGGAAGCTTAAATACTGCAAGCTAGTGTATATTGCAGTAATTGCTTATTATTATTACTATTGCTTATTACTGAAACCTACAGTAGCACTGCAATCAAACAGACCATATGCTCGTATGTTACTTTTGTTGTATGATAATCCTACCTAATGTTATAAATGCGAATACGCTTTCACGCCTTAACTAAACGACCGATCATCATAAAATTTGGCATACACGTTGTCAGAGGAGCAGAAAAGGACAAAGGGTACCTTTCATCCAGAAAAAAGTACTGTTACTATCCAAATCTAACATAACCACACATAACTTTTACGCAAGCGAAGTCGCGGGCATAATCTAGTAGATTATAAAAATTATGATTACATACTTATATGCACATTTAGCTGAGGCAGTTTTAGTAAGGATAGTCAGGTGAGCAATGTGGCTAATGCTAGCCAGAGCTTCTCCACGGAACCCATATGTGCATATCTCTTTCAAGTCCTCATATTCTCTGAGCTTTGAAGTTGTGAACCGTTCACAAACTATCGGCAGGTCTTCATTACGAATACCAGTTCCATTGTCTTGAATCTAAAAAAGAAATAATGCCTTTCTTATTTACATATAACATATGATTGCATAGTATTGTCTATGTCTCCTATACAGGTTGTGACGTAAATAATGGATAACCCTGAAACTGTCGACTGGCTAGATTATCATCTATCATTTACCCCACTTATATCGCTCACCATATGCCCATGGAAATTTTTTTTTCGATCCAATAACCAAAAACGCTATTCCTCAGAAAACATGTTAAAATTTGAGAATAAGTATTTTTTGTAAAGTTGTCTTAGATTGAAACAAAAAAACCTGATACTGGTCTGATGATACAAGTATTTAGGAGTGACATAAAAAAACAGCACGAGAAAATGTCGTCAATTGTAGAAATGGCAGCTGATTTTGTAGGAGTAAGTACGATTTTATTTAAAATATCAAAAATATCAATAATTTGGTCATCCATGGGCATATGGTGATTATAAGTGGGGTAAATGATAGATGATAATCTGGCCAGTCAACAGTTTCAGAATTATCCATTATTTACGCCACATCCTGTATATGGGTAGTAACTATACAATTTCTTATAAATAAATCTTAAAAAAGCTTTTAGAAATTTTTATATAAGCATAAGGGCGTACTGCTCTGGATAATGCACACACTTTTGGACTTAAGTTTACTGCAGACCAATCCTACAAAAACGAGTTCAATAAACTAAGTGGTGTAGAATTTGCAACAGCTTCTGAATACGAATCCAACGCATCTAAAGACTCTTAGCAAGCGACAAAATTGAAAAATATGTTCATGATTGTTGAGCTTTTGGTCAAATGTTAGTCCCAAATCTTTCATAGAATCAGTCTTGTGATCATGGTTTAATTTATATGTGTAATTGATTGGGTGACACATTCAACGGTAAGTCATTACATCAAATTGATGGTATTGAAGTCTATTTTGTTTGCCAAGCTCCTCCTATACACAAAGTCAAGATTTGATTGCAGAGCAGCTCAATTGGCTTCAGATTTGATTTCAAATAATTTAGGTAATATTGTCAATATTGTGACACTGGCAACTGGTATGCAGCATTATTTCAATGTTATACTAGAATGACAGGTCAAATTTTTTTTGTGCCTGCTTAAGTTTTCTTTTGTACACAAAGTGTCCTGTGCAACAAAATCAAAAAGAGTTTGTAATCTTTTAAATTACAGACACTGAGTATATCCAGATTAACAAACTCAAAATCCAATTACACAACTTTTCTAACTTATTAACCGGTCGTATTCCGCGGGCTCGCATGCCAGCCGGCAGATTTGTACGGCTATTCGTAGCCAATAGGCAATCAGTTTTGATCGGTAAGGTTGGTAATATACGGTTTTAAGCGAAGGCGGCGCGCGGCGTTTTGGCGCCAATTTGGTGGCTCGCATGCGAGCCACCGGCCTACGACGGGTACAAATCTGCCGGCTGGTATGCGAGCCGGCGGAATACGACCGGTTAACTTATTTTCCCCAAATCAATCCATACTTTTAATATAAATACAAATCTAACCCTCTTTTGATGAAATTTGGCAAGGAAATATATTGTACCTTTAGGAAGGTTACCTTTTATTCCAATATGTGTTCCCATGAGGTTCAAATGGAAGAAGCCATAGCATGAGCAAGCATTGAGATGAACCACCCCTAAATGTTGAGTTGTTATATGATAGTACACACACCTTCTACACCATTATTCTAAACACAAACATACCTAACAAACCATCCCTATTGTCTATTCACACCCAATAAATGGATTTCTTTTTACATATCTACACTAAAAATAAATTATATTCAGTAGAAAGGCTTAACAAACATTTTAATAATGGAGAAAACACCTTGACTGGCCTGGATCATACGAAGTATTATCCTATGATGAAATCTTGCCATTTTAAATTTTCTGCTTCCACTTTGAATAATATTTGTCAAGTAACAACTTACCTGTAAATATTTTAAGCCACCGGCTTTCACAGTGATCACAATATTGGTAGACTTTGCATCCAAACTACAACAAACGAAAGCAATTGTAAATACATTTCATAAATGTAAAACTATATGTAGCATTCGTTTCGAAAAAATAGAACAAGATTTATGTTTTATTGTGTTTACCTATTTTCAATTAATTCTTTTAGAGCATTCGACGGTCTTTGAACGATTTCGCCAGCCGCAATACGATTTACAACTTCTTCGCTTAGTTTCTTTATGATGCCTGGTTTACTCATATTTCATTATTTACTAGTTTTGATCTCTAATTTCTATTCACTTTTCCAAATTTTACAGTAAATATCATACATAAATCTATATTATACTTATGATAACTTTTTGCGGCAAAAGAATAAACAAATATACTGTCCAGTGTCCTGTCCTGTCAGTCTGTCAAAGTCAATCAATTTTGACAGTTGACACACGGGCTGCAACAGTTAACAGTATTCGTAAACTTGCCGATTGGCTAGACTCAAACCTGCTTGCCCTTAACATAACGAAAACTAATTAGCCTTCCGAAAAACACGTGCAACTAGCATACCAGACTGGAACATCAAACATCATGCAATCTCATATCCTTATTCCGAAAGCCTAAATTCAGAAAGCTTATGTAGCAAAAAAATTAAAAATCCCATTACAGGATTAGCAAAGCGCATACGAAAGATTATTTACATAATGAAACTCTTACGAGATTCTGCTCCTAAGAATGTCTGTAAATTAGTATACATAGCTCTCTGTCAGTCTTTATTAGGATATTGTAGTTTAGTATGGGGTGGATCAGCACAAACGTTCATGATAGAACTTGAAAGAGCCCAACGTGCTCTGCTGTCTCTCTGCTGTCTTAAAGGTCATGATAGGTAAGCTTTTTCGCTTCCCAACCGACGTACTATATAAAGAGGCAGCCGTTTTAGGAGTAAGAAAAATGTTCATATCTAAGGTTATTGCTAAGAGTGTTAAATCCATGCGTGGAAGTAACAGAAGTAAAAAACAGAACAAACGTAAATTCAAAATGCCAACTGTAGCAGTAAACTCTAGTTTTGCTCAAAGATTACCCTCATTCTTAACACGCATACCTATATTTAACAAAGTGAGCGCAACACTAAGCATCTAAAACTTTACAAAACAAGAAATAAACTATAATGTCAGATGTTCAAATATTATACTGCGAAGCAGAAATCATTATAATTTTTTTAAATAATACGAAAGGAGGCGCTATTAAACATACACACACGCGCACACACACACACACACACACACACACACACCACACATGCTCTTTTTTTCTACATTTCTCATTTGTCTCGTGGTCTCGTGAAAACACTAGTTATGCCCTTGAAAATTACACTTCCACCCCCAAGCATATAGCTCTAGCGGCCTTCCTCTGACCGGCCGACCAAGGCAAGCCAGAGTTTGAAAGTCCTACGAGCGCTCTTGAAGTTCCACCCCAGCCAACCAGTGAAGGTAACCCGGGGACGAGGCTCTAACCGACACTCTCGAGGCATTCAGGACCGCAGTGTCGCCACTCACATTCAGCTCGCCACAAGCTGCCCAGCGGTTTGTGCGCTTTTATTTAACCTGGTGTACATTTTTGTTTATATCACAAGACAAAGGTGGTAGTTTAAAAGCTAGTGTACTGTGCCCTCCATTATCGCATTAGTTTCATGATGAGATAACGATTGTCCTAGTTTATTATTACACTCTTTATTTCAATCTTTGCAATACATTTCTAATTTCTAAATATACATATATAAAAATATATTTAAAATATAAAATGTATGGTACCCCACCGGCATCGGGAACAGGGTCCAAGCTGCCGGTGGTTAGGATTCCAGAAACAGGAACCTCCTCACAATGCGTGCCGTATCTAATAGCACTGCCTTCTGCATCAAATCCTTGATCCAAGCACCTAACACGAGCCTCTTTAGATGGTGATCGAGGTTCTTGGCAATTAGGCCATTGACAGATATGACTATCGGCACAATGATCGCTGAATCCACATCCCACATGTCGACAACCTCGCGAGCTAAATCGAGATATTTAATATGTTTATCTTTTTCAGCTTTCGCGAGATTGCCGTCATGCGGAATAGTGACATCGATAATCATTACGCGGCGCTCTGATCAATCTACCACCACAATGTCAGGTTTGTTGGGCACAACAGTCCTGTCTGTGATGATAGTTCGATCACAATACAACGTGATATGACCATTTTCGAGAACTGATTCAGCTACATATCTGTAGTACGGCACTTCAACATTCAACACAAGTTTGTATTTTAGAGCAAGTTGCTGGTGAATAATCCTGGCTACTTGGTTATGTCTGTGCAATTATTATTATTATTATTATTGATAAAATCTATGAA
The DNA here is from genome assembly GCA_930367265.1 of Catocala fraxini. Classification (NCBI taxonomy): domain Eukaryota; kingdom Metazoa; phylum Arthropoda; class Insecta; order Lepidoptera; family Erebidae; genus Catocala; species Catocala fraxini. The sequence continues at coordinate 2,186,643 of OV884047.1, forward strand.
TTTACAGACTAAACGTAATAGAGGATCAAATATATTATGGAACAATTAATGTTACTTTTTTCTTTGGTTAGGATCTTCAAGCTTCCGTTAGACTTTTATTACATACAGCAATATGTGGCATACATCCATAGGCTTAGAATATTTACGCTTCGGCTTCGCATACATTTATCTATGTACCATTCAGTAAAACATCAAAGATACTTTAATAAAATAAGTGTATTAATTCTTTTACTTGACAAACAACAATTGTCAATGAATATAGAGACAGTCTATGATAGAGAGTTAGAGACCGCTATTTTAGCACTCTGTGCCCTCTGTGGTCATATATATATACTCTTTGGTTTTATTTGTGACCGGCCGATCGATTATTTACATACATTGCTCACAGAGTACTTTATATACAATTATTGCTTTCGAGTTTCGTTCATCGTTGTGCTTGTGTGCTTGTTTCGTTAGTGCGTTTGATTTAAGTACGATACTTTAGGGCTGATTGTATCGCTCAATAAACATGGATGCGAACTGCTTTATGGATTCAGATGATGATAGTGACTTTGAAGATGATGAGAACGAGATAAGGCAGCTTGATGCAGCTTTAGAGGAAGCTTCGATTAAAATTTCTGACACCAATCCTGTTGCACAATCAAGTTGTACATCTTATCCTAATCCCACACCGCAAACTTCATCAGCAAAGCACACTACCCCTCCACAGTTAGATCCTGAAGATGAAGAAGACGCTAATTTAGAAGAAGCAATATCGTTAAACAAACTGTATGATGAAAAAATGCAACGCCTTGAAAGCCTCTTATATATACGTCTACGAGAATGTAGAATGAGACTCAACGGAGTTCAAAAAGTTATTAGCACTCATTTAGGAAGGCCAGACAAGAGGCAAGAAGTTTTCCGCTACATGAACTGTGGTAGACCTTACTTCAGAGATCAAAATAATTTTCCTGCACCAGATAATCAAGATGCCATAATAGCAAAAAATCAAATGTATGACTTTTCATTGATTACATCCGTGCCAGGATGGACAGTGAGAGACAAAAATCAATTCACTGAAGTGATGATTCAAATATCACTGGATCTTAAGAGACAAGAACTCAGACAGAAGATTTTAGACCTACAACATTTACCTATGAACAAAAAGAGAGAAAGAGAAATTGCCAGGCTCCAGAGGGAGAGGGACAATTTAAGTCCCAGAATGCCATTTGCGCAGCTGGCACTTCCACTAGATCAAGAATATGATTGGGACATGCTAGCTAACAAGTTAAACAAGAGGCATACTGCACATGAGTATAGATGTCTCTGGAAATTATATTTCCATCCTTCAATAAACAAATCCACTTGGAAAAATACTGAACATAACGCTTTACAGGCTCTTGCTTCTGCTTTTGGCAATCAAGATTGGGATGAGATTGCTAAAAGACTTAACACGGGCAGGACGGGCTACCAATGCTTTGTATATTATCGTACAAATATGACTAACACCTGCCTTGGGAAAAAGTGGACTCCTGAAGAAATCACTTATCTGCGCAGATTGATTGACTATTTCAGAGAAGACTTTTACATTCCCTGGGGTAAAATAGCTGCTGCAATGGAAAACAGGACTAAAATTCAAATTTACAATAAATATATGCGATTGCTTGAGCAAAGAAAGGGTCGGTTCCTTCCTGAAGAAGATGCTGTTATACTTAATTGTGTGGAACGATTTGGTACTAATTTCAGGCGAATGACTCAGTACCTCGCTCACAGATCCATGATCCAAATTCGATCAAGGTATCAAGTACTGAGCAAAATGAGAGTTTCTACCGTATGGTCAGTTGAAGATGACAGAAAACTCATACAAATTATGACAAATCAAGATAATTCAAGTACAACATTTTCCAATGCTACAAAATTTTTCCCTGGCAGGAATAGGGTAAATATAAGATCAAGGTATATAACTTTGCTAAAATGGATGAAAAGGCATCCAAATTTAGACATAGAACACGCACCACGACGCGGAGCTCGTCGGCTGAATCATGGACAAGCCAGTGACGATTTGAATAAAGCTATTGAAAATTTAAAAAATACTCTCAATACTGAAGTTGAAATTAAAAAAGATCGCAAAAGGATAACTCGAGAATCTAGTGAGGCTGATATAGAAGATGCTATCATTGCAGCACTTGTCAATGAAAGAGTTAAAGAACAAGAATCAAAGAAAAGTACAGATGAAGAGTCCGTGCTGCTGGCAGATGAGACTACTGCAACAAACAAAGAATTAGATTTAACTAACCTGCATAAGTGTCTCATATTCTTAGGTTCACATTTAGACAAGGAACGGTATGAGAAATCCCATTATCGTGAGGAGTACCCCAACTTGGGTGATAATAGTAAGGATGTCAGCCTAGTTAAGGTGAAGTCTTATTCTAAGAAAAACACAGTAAAAACCATTACATATAATGAGATGCCTGATATATGGGGTGAATGTACTCTCAGTCCACGTAACTATGTCCTTCCTCCACATTATGCAACAATAACAGGATGTAAAGCTCTGATGTCATATGTGAATTCACTCTCTATTTACAGTAATGCTGTAAACATGCATGTCCTCGTTAAGAGGAATGCAAAACTGAAAGAGTGTATGGATCTGCTGTTAGAACGCTTTTACACATTGTTTCTGTGGCCTATGCTACTTTCTAATGAAGGGCCAAATGAGTTACGTATTTCAAAAATATGTAAAACAGATTCTGTTTATATCAGGCCTCCCACTCTGCCGCAATCACCAGAAGTTACTATAAAATTTGATAGCTGGAAAAAGTTTAAAAACCATGATGTTACAGAAAAAATTGATTTGACTGAAGGAGCATGTCAAAAAGTGATCACTGTTGAGGAAGTGGGAAATGAAGAAGCTGATGAGGTCACGGACAACATAAAAAACTTACTCAAATAATCTGAACTTCTTTACAAGTACGAGTATACTTATAATACACTCATTACATCATATTACTTAATAAAATCAACCTATCAAATCTCGGAATGCAAGACATTATTAAAAACCTATTGTCTGGCCGCTGCTGCAACTTAAAAACTATGAATGACTGTTTCTTCAATGTTAATGCATTGACTATTGAATTCTTGATCTGACTACAATTATTATTGATAATAATCAATATATCCTATCAATAATAATCATTTTCCAGATTGTCTGTCTGTAATATCAGTTCTGGTACCTTATCTTATATATTGAAGAGAGAGTGAGATGTGTTGATTTAATTAAATCATATCAGCCCTACTTATAAACTGTCCCATTGCTTGGCACTGGCCTTTTCTTGGTGTGAGAAGGGTTAGGCCATAAGTCTACCATGATGGCCTACTGCAGGTTTGCAGACTTCACCTTTCTTTGAGAACATTCTGGAGAGCACACTGAGGTGTGCAGGTTTCCTCAAGATTTTTTCTTCACCGTTAAAGCGGGCGATAATTATCTATTTAATATGCATATAACTCCAAAAATCTGTAAGCTATCTGCAATCTATAATTAATGTAATCGTATTATTATTATTAAGATGAAAAATGAAAGAAGTAAACTGTGTATTCATTAGAACTACCCTCATGTTAAAGCCCAAATACACTTGCGCGTTAACAGATATAGCATATGGATTGTATCTCTCTTACTCAAATATTGTTTGATGTTGTTGTTCAATGTTTTACTGAGAACTTAAATAGCTCATTTATTTCATGGTGAAGGCAGTTGGTAGTAGACATGTTGCTAATAGTGTGGATGATATTCATACATTACAGCGGCAGAAAAAGGGCTTGAATGTAACATCAACGAATCGGTACATGTTGATTAAAAAGCTAAATTGAGTGATATGCTTTTTACATTTTAATAATACCTATATCATTGATGTTTCTCGATGTAAGGTTTTGTCGTACTAATATAATTGTAATATTGATGTGATAATTGCGCTCTAAGTGTAATATGCTATTTTGGCAGTGCAATTTCAAAACCTATACCACAAGGCAAATTTTACTTGCTAGGTGTTTTACACACTTTTCTATATTACGACTGCCATTTTTATTTTCATAATACATAATTATATTGAATGGTGTTTTCTGATATTTTAGCAATGCCATACCACCCGGTAAGCAGCAAACTGCATGGCCCTTTTTCCCTCTAGGCGTCTGCTACAAGGTTTTGAAATTGCACAACCGATTTATTGAGTATTTTATTGGTATATCTTTCATGTTGCTGCATGAAGTATTCCTGTAGTAAAACTGCTTAAAATTAATGTCTTTTTCAATGTTAGTTCATTGTCTATTGATTACGTTATCCACATACATACATCCTATCGAGAATAATGTTTCAGGCTATCATGCCGTAACAAATTAAAAAGTAGTTTGTGTCCTTTATCTTGTATACCTACTGAAAGGAGATTGAGTTTTGCTGTCTATAATCTATACCATAAAATACATTTTAGTATGAAGACCAACAACATGACATAATTATAATGAATGATTCTGAATGTTGCTAATCTTTCTAATACCTACATAACTATGTTATAGTGTTGAATTTTGCAGTCTTCTTAGCTGAAAGATAAAGAATAATAAGTCCACTTCTTACTTTTAAAGATTTGAGATTCTAAATATGCATTTTAGAAAATGGTAAACAAATATAAATCCTTAAAATAAGTGGATTCATTATTATTTCCAACTCACCTACACAATTTATGTAATGTTGTAGTTTTCAATAAAACTAAGCGTCAGCGCACACTAAGAGCAGAGCATTTTCTGAGACTACTGATAAATTAATCTTATGACAATTCCATACATTGCAAAATTAAATACACGTCCAAACTTGATGCTTGACCATGCTCGAGCTTGCAAGATGCGTCAGATGCGTGTTCGAGTATGCGTTCTACATGCGCGAGCGCGCTTGAGCCGCCGCCGCGCGCCGCCCGCGCTCTGTATTGCCACAGCGAGAAAACTGTCTGGACGTATGTTTACTACATACGGCGTGGCCGGCGGATCATGACGCCTTATTTTATTTACATATTCTTCATGTTCCTCTTCCTCTGCCAAAAGAACGATAATTACTAAAATCAACCATATTGAACATGTCTGCCAACGTCGGATTTTAGCATCAAACTGGTCATGCACGCCCGCCTGGCAACCCAGAGTATTTTCAACGGAGCTTGCTCACGGAGGGGCGAGCATGCCGTCTGCATGGTCGAGCAGTCAAAATTTTGCTCGACCATGCGCGAGCATTTTGCAGTTCGGTGTGCGCTGACCCTAAATGTAATCGAATTATTATTCTTAAGATATTGTAACAGTAAACAGTATTTATTAGAAGTATCCTCATGTAGAGACCCAAATACACTTCCTAAAAGTGAACAGATTAAAATGTATTGATTGTATCTACCTTAGATTAAGTAGGTACCTCTGGATGGAACCATGGTTACAAAATGTGTAAGTGTAAAAGATATAACACAAACTAAACATTTTAGAGACAAAAATAAATAAAGTAAAATATAAATGTTTATTTCCAGCTTCTAAAAGTATATATTTTTACAATTTAGGTAATTGGAGTCACCTGTTAAACAAAACAATACACGTGGTTTCGCTCCTCAGAAGAACCGACGACAGGTACTTATATAATTAACAAATTAGAACTCTTAACGTTCAACAACAAAGCACCGCATCTTCTGTTTCATGTGGTGTTTTAACCTAGGCATCTTTTAAAGTTCGCCAAACACGCGTCGGTTTCTTCGTGTTTAACTTTATGGAACACTTGTACGGCTGTTATACTGATAGTTTTAGAGTAATTATGAGAAAAAGACTCCATTAGCCATGCGTTAAATGTACATATACAAAGGCAGGGAGCAGTATAATACAAAAGCATACATTTTCATAAGCCATGCTAACGCTCTGTCTAAAGGTTCTTGGTCTAAGGTATGAATCTATCTGTCTTGTTTATTTATTTAATGTTACACTGACAACTTAGGTAGCTCTCCTCTATTTCATGGTGAAGGCATTAGGTAGTTAAGACTTGTTGATAATAGTGTGGATGATATTCACATTACAGCGGCAGTAAAAGAGCTTGAATGTAACATCAACGAATTGGTACATATTAATTGGAAGGCTGAAATGAGTGATATACTGTTAACTTTTTAAAATATTTTGTTGATGTAGGTATCTCTATGTAAGGTTTTGTCGTGCTATATAATATTGATGTGATAATTGCGCTCTAAGTGTAATCGCCTATTTATTGTAGATTTAGCTCTTAAGAAATTCGGTTTAGAGTTTATTTGTCAAAAGAACATTACATAGTTCACTTAAAATATGATAAAATTTAAACAATTATAACATTACAAGTACATATTAACATTTTATATTCGATTAGTCGAGTTTAGGTTCAAGTTAGTTTAATAAGTACATCTTTAATCTACTTAATAAAAAAACGTATTTAAAATAGCGGCGGCAGCCCAATGGATGAGGCATCGGACGACGGCATGCGATCGAAAGGTCGAGAGTTCCAATCGTCGATCCCAGCCATTGTACACACAGCGACACATCAACCTAGACTGTTTGGACTTTCAACTATTAGAAGTTGAACGCTGCGAATCGTGCGAGAGAGTGCGTTATATTTTTGTTACGCTCTATCCTTACCATTACATCGACACCACTATGCACTGTCCCTTGCCGACAATTCTCTATTTCGTATGTAGCGTAGTTATGCGTATATAGGGTGTCTAACTTGATGTGTAGCCGTGTGTACTACCGACGTGAACCCACTTATACAAGCATATTAGCTTAGCTGGAAGGGTTAACAAGACTACAAGTAATTTGAAACCCATATTGCAAGTAATCTAAAAATATTTTAATGTTTTATTTATTTATTAGATCAAGGACTCTAAATGGCATATGTTTCATGTATGGTGCAGTGGTCTCTACTGATAAGCCGGAAGTGGTGGGTTCCAAACCACAATAAAAAAGAGTGCATCACTAAGTGCGGTTGAACTTAGAGACCATTGGAGCACTATAATACATCTATTTTTGATAACTGATTAATTTATCCTTGGTCTATGATTACTGATATTTTTCGTAATTTTATAAGATAGATGAGGCTCCAAACCAAAACTACTTTAAAATCAACTTACATATAATTTGGTATTCTTACCAAATGATAACCTGTAACTACTGAAATATATGTAAGATTGGCGATATTACACGGTTCAGTTTTGCTTTGTAATTTGGTTGAAGTAACCAAATAAATTCAAGTAAATATAAATATGCATCATTCTTCAGTGACAACAATGCTGGCACTGGGCAAATGATCCCAAATTAAAGAAACTTCCAACCGCATGATTTCTGCGTTATATGAATTGAACAGTTATTGCCGAGAAACTGTATAAACAAGCGTATCTTTTGACTTTGCATCTTGCAAAGCAAAGTGAATTATTTATGTTGAACTGTGAATTATCGCCATTATGCCGAAATTCTATGGGAATAGTATATTTGTAGCTACTATTTTGTGTCAATAGTTTTTAATTTAATGAATGTCTATGGTCTCAATATGTATAACCTTTGATGTATACGTATACTCAATATAAATTTATTTGAAAATATGTTACATACCTTTTTATTTATTTACGTGCCAATCTGTTTAAATAAAGGGAAAATATAAGCAAGAAGCTCATCATAAAAAAAATTTCGTTCGACTGTCTCGACGTTTATTAAGTACCTTACAAGAAGAGGCCCGTACCCAGCAGTGGGACAGTTCAATACAGGGCTGATATTTTATACTTCACGAAGTCAAGTATGCAGAACAATCGCATTCTATTTTGCATATGATACACTATTGTCCTGCCCTATACGGAAATTGAGGTACAGTGAGATTTAAATGTGAATACTAATAATACTAGTATACTTTTAACCTCCAAAGTCTTCAAATTAGACAATACCCGCACTACAAATAATTCCTGTGTCGCGGGGAAGTTTTACAAACATTCCACACAACGGACACAAGGAATAACCACACTCGGAATAACTATTAGTGCATCACACAAATTTTTGTCCCGTGTGGGGGGTCGTACCCACAACACTCAATGCAGTGGGAGGCGACCATTTAAATCACGATGCCACAATATACGTTAATATTTTCTTTTTCGTTTTATTATTACATAATTCGTTGTTTAGGGTATTACACAATTTTCGAATCAAACGAGTCATTTCGATGACGATCGTGTATCGCTATTCAACACTTTTATTCCAGCATTGAGTGTTGTGGGTTCGAATCCCACACGCAGTGGCAGTAGCGAGGCGATCATTAAAACCACTACCCTATCGTGTCTTGCCGCCGGGGTGCCGCTACGACTCGAAAAGGTTTGTCTATATACAGGTATAATTTGAGATTGTCATCAAAACAACATTAAATTAGATTTGGAAAGTTTAATAAAAAGAGTATGCATCTTAAACACGGAATGTAGTTCTTAGGTATCGACGACGTAGTTGGGATGTACTACAAGTAATGGATCATCTTCTACTTCCTGATCAGAAGACTTCTGCGTAGCCTTCAGCCCGGTGGTCGATAAAGGAATGATGACTTGATCCTGGTAAAAAAAAACAATTCATCGGATTATCTTTGTGTATATTGTAAATTATTTAGCACGGGTAGTACAAAACCTCAACAAATTATACACCCAAACCTTCATGAATCACTCCATCTATTGGTAAAACCGCATGAAAATCCATTCAGTAGTTTTTGAGTTTATTGCGAAAAGATAGGCAGACGCGGCGTGGGATTTTGTTTTATAATATACTAGTTTTCCCTGCGGTTTCACCCGCGTAAGTCCCGTTCCCGGAGAAATATCGGGATAAAAAGCCTATGTGTGAATCCAGGTCTCCAGCTATCTACATACCAAGTTTCATCGCAATCGGTCCAGTAGCTTTTGCGTGATAGAGTAATAAACATCCGTACATCCATACAAACTTTCGCGTTTATAATATTAGTAAGGTCAGCGACTCGCCCCGGCTTTGCCCGGGTAGCATAGCTTCAGCTTGTTGCATCAAGTGATTTTCGTCGGCGTGAGACCGATTTAATTTATTTGCGCGGCGGCAGTGGCGGGACGACCACTTAGACCAGCAATATGCCATCCGTGCAGTCAATTATCTATTACATAAATCATACAAATCCAAATTACTTAATATAATATTATAAAAGCAACTGTTACTGGGTACATTTTTATCGCTGATATTGTAAAAACTAAATACCTATAGTTAAACTAAATATCTAAATACTAATAATGTATCAGCAAGATAGTAACTCACATGGTACATAAGTCTGTCAATGACTTTCTCAACGAGTGTTTTCCTCTCCAGCAACTCATCTTCATTCTCTATCTGTCCTTGTCCCACCAGTTGCTCCAGGTACCAGCTCACCACCGCACTCTTGCGCATACCGGAGCTCTCTTCACCTAATAATATACAAAATAATAATTCATCATTTAATACATATAGTTACGAGGAACAATCCCTGTGTAAAAATGAAACATCGGAATATACATATGTACACAAAGTAAATAATAATATCAGCCCTGTATTAAACTGTCCCACAGCTGGGCACGGGCCTCTTCTCAGTGTGTTGAGAACATTATGTAGAACTATCAGACGTGCAGGTTTCCTCACGATGTTTTCCTTAACCAATAAAGCAAGCGATACAATTAGCTATTTAATAATACGCACATAACATCGAAATGTCAGAAATGCGCGCTTTGGGATCGAACTCGAGACCTCCGCGTGGCAGTCAAACGAAGAGGCTCATACCCAGCACTGGGCAGTTTAATATAAGGCTGATAGTATTATTATTGTAAATAATTGTGATTAATAACTTATCGTGTTACTATTATTGCAATCAAAGATGAAGAATAACTGTTATTGTGTATGAAAACGTATGTATGTATCTTATGTGGGGGCCAGTCAGTACAGACCGGCGACAATTCGACCCAGTGGGATCTTTTGTGTCGACACTCTCCCAATAACGACTGCCATAGATGTTCATGGCAGCCGGGACCGACGGCTTAACGTGCTCTCCGAGGCACGGAGCAGGCGATAATTGTCAATCAATACGCACATCATTTCGAAAAGTCATATAACTTCCGAAAGTCAGAGGTGCGCGACGTGGGTTCGAACCCGAGACCCTCTGCATTGCAGTCTGTTGGTCTCCCCACTGAGCAGCGATAGCGATAGGAAGAGACGAAAACGTAATTTAAATTCTCGCAATAGTTTATCGACGTCTGTCGCTAACAGTTAAGTATTGTTCTGGTGTCGATTGAATTGTATACACATTTATTGCGGGCGTGCGTGAGTGTGTGAGTGCGTGTCTGAGTGAGCGAATGAGTGAGTGAGTGCATGCATGCGCGTATGTGTGTGCGTGTGTGTAGTTACCTCTAGTTTCAGATTCGATCTCCTCTTTCCTCATGAACACGACGAGCATGTCGCTCAACGATTTATACTCCTCGAAAGATAACGTTAATTTCTTCTTTGGCGCCGTGTCACCGTTCATTGGAGCATCTGTAAATAATAACAAATATATAATGTATTGTGCAGCATGTAAACTATTTGTGTTTATCGGACTAAGGATTCGAAATAATGCTTTAATGAGATAATTTTATTAAGTGCACAATACAGAATGATGTTTAAGCACTGTCACTAATCTAACCTAACCTACATTTACGCGAGCGAGCAAAGCCGCAAGCAATATCAGTTCTAGTTAATATTATAAAAGCGAATGTGAGTTTGTTTGTTACGCTTTTACGCCTTAACTACTCGACCGATCATCACGCAATTTCGCATACATGTTATGAGGGGAACAGAAAAGGATAAAGTATCTTTCTTCTAGAAAACAGTACTGTTATTAAAGTGTTTTTTTATTCATCTGCCTACGACCTTGACCGCCATGACTCTCTGCGCTCTTCGCAAGAGATTCCTACACTAGTCAAGGAGTCCACCCACACCGGTGCGTTGTAAAGCGCTATCGACTGTTATTAACTTTTTTTACGTGGAATGTTTAAACCTGTACCTCTCCGCGGGGCTACGGAGCGGTTATGTCGGGCTCACCGGGGAAAAGATACCCCGATAATACCGACTAAACCTACCACGGTGTTCCTCGACATAACCATAGACGGCGAGGCCGCGAGAATCGCTTTCACATGCAATCGTGACCCCGCCGTGGTTTCGGCCCGCCGTGTGAAACGGCAGGCCACTACCCAAAAATACTTCCTCCACCGTCCACCTGGGGGCGACGAATACACGACACAGAGGCACACGTGGGAACACGCACGCCGCCTCCTTGATGGAAATTACTTCCTCACAAAAGGAGGCGACGGCGTTTCACGATCTCTCACTCCAGACCATAGACTGAACCACGGTCGGGAGCGAGAGGGCAACCATACCGACTGCTGCGATCAACTCATTGCGCTGCGATGCTCAGGCGGGGCAATCCGCCAAAGTGTGCAGCGCCTTGTCTACAACAACGTCGCGGCAGTCGCCGCTGTGGTGACAACCGGGCATCTCCTGCCGGCCTATGCGACACAGAAACTGGCCTAAACAACCGTGGCCAATCATTACCCGTGTCAGCCGGAAGGTGAGGGCGCCATGCCGCCTCTCCAGCCACTCCTCAAAAACGGGACTTACCGCCATGATCGTGGCGTGCCCGGACTGTTATTAATCTAACTTAACCTACATTTACGCAAACGAAACCGCAGGAAAATCTAGAGATAAACAAAGTAAAACAACGTACTTACCGTTGCTACCGTTGGGTATGTCTTGATCGACGTCCATACTTGGCTCGTACTGTGGTTCATCTTCATCTAAATGAATGTCGGGTTGCTCTACCCGGATGATAGATTTGTTCAGCAATCTATAAACAAGGCATAGATTCGTAAGTTATTATTTGAAGTAGGATCTTGGAGAACTGGTACAGATTGAGAATGTCCTAAGCTGGCGAGCATTCATCGTCATAAGTTAGCATCATATTGTGATAATGAATGTAGCAAGAGAGATATGCTGATCCTGCACAGAAACATTATTTCCTACGCCTCAACTAGCGACAAAGATTGCCTGTTGTTTTTATAATTAAGAAACTATTCGTGTCATAGTTGTTGTTAATTTATATGCCTGTATTGTAACCAGCGGAAATTAAGTCCCTACCTACTTAAAGGGCAAACAGGGGTGAATCTATGTATATAAAAGTCAAGATATACGTCTATAGACTTAGTAGTCTAAAACTTTCATTCAATAATAAAAATTTCATTTCAAATTTTCCCTCGAATACTAGTGTATTCGAGCGAAAATTTGAAATGAAATTTTTGACGAAGTAAGTTGAATCCGATGGCCGTTGGGGCGGAAAGGTTCTACAGTGGCGGCCACGCACCGGAACACGCAGCAGCGGTAGGCCCCCCACAAGGTGGACCGACGACCTGGTAACCTGACAATGCAACTACTTTTCTTGAGTTCTTGTTTGTAAACGATATTGATGATAGCTTTTGAGTCAATTCAGTAGTTAAGTTATCGTGTAGACTGTAGAGTAACATTTTCATAGCTATATTGTGCGATACAAAGTCAAAGGCTTCATTAAGGAATGAAAAGATTTTTTATAACATTTCTTTAACGTAGACCATACTATTAACTAATTGATTAATCGCTACGGACTTTGCTTAAATTATACGTTTAATTTTGGTGTTTTTATGAAAATTTACTATTAGAGGCTGGGTTGGTTGGTTATGTAAAGCTAATTTAACTCGGTTTGAATATACCTTTTGTGTATAAATCTAATTCAATATTTACTATTTTCGCCTTCGGACGTTTTGTGTTAGTGTGTTATTGCAAGCAATAATATTTATATAATATTGTCTTCTATTTACGCGAATATTATTCATTGAAATTAAACTTCTATATACGGATTTTATCGCGTTGTTTATTTGACATTTTATAACAAAATTTTGAAAATTGTTACACTACTACTACTATTAAACTTTACTAATTTTTAAGCTAATTAAATTATTATTAAACTATTTAGATTTAATTTATTTTTACACTTTCCCCGACGTTTCGGTTGCTTTTCAGCAGCCATGGTCACGGGGAGACTAAGATGGCAGTTGTCTCAATGTTCCAGTGTAGTTATTTCAAAGTACCCGAACATAATTTAATCATTGGTGTTTCTATTTACGCAGAATGAGCTCAAAGTATCATGAAGTCTAGCTGTGGTTTGCTTCTTTACCTTCTTTCTTTACTTTTTTTACAGCTAGACTTCATGATACTTTGAGCTCATTCTGCGTAAATAGAAACACCAATGATTAAATTATGTTCGGGTACTTTGAAATAACTACACTGGAACATTGAGACAACTGCCATCTTAGTCTCCCCGTGACCATGGCTGCTGAAAAGCAACCGAAACGTCGGGGAAAGTGTAAAAATAAATTAAATCTAAATAGTTTAATAATAATTTAATTAGCTTAAAAATTAGTAAAGTTTAATAGTAGTAGTAGTGTAACAATTTTCAAAATGTTGTTATAAAATGTCAAATAAACAACGCGATAAAATCCGTATATAGAAGTTTAATTTCAATGAATAATATTTATAGTTACTTTTGCAAATATGCCTAGTGTAATGTGACTTTAGATCAGTTTCCTTTTCCATATTATTTGCTTTTACTGATATAGATTTTTATTTGTTTCAATGATCTCTAATTTCAATAAAGTAAGCTATGAAGTCGCTTTAACGGTGAAGGAAAACATCGTGAGGTAACCTGCACGTCTGTGAGTTCTCCATAATGTTCTCGAAGATATGTGAAGTCTGCCAACCCGCAGTGGGCCAACGTGGCGACTATGGCCTAACCCCTCTCACACTGAGAAGAATGTGCGTGCGTGCGTGCGTGCATGCATGCGTGCGTGTGTGTGTGTGTGTGCGCGCGTGTGTGTGTGTGTGCGTGTGTGTGTGTGTGTGTGTGTGTGTGTGTGTGTGTGTGAGTGTGTGTGTGAGTGTGTGTGTGAGTGTGTGTGAGTGTGTGTGTGAGTGTGTGTGATTGCACGTGTGCAGTGCGTACCTGTATGCCTCGTGCACGTGCTGCGGGGTGACGTGTCCGCTGCAGTGCATCTTGGCCATGGCCTCGGCGAGGCGCACCATGGACTCGAGCTGCCGCACGGTGATGCGCCACGCGCCGGTACCGCCCGCCCCTCCGGCGCCGCCCCCGTCCCGCTGCCGCAGCACCGTGTAATACTCCACCAGCAGCTTGCCTGCCTCCTACACATATAAATCACTTGTCAGCTTTATACAACAGCGACTTCTTGACAAGTTGAATCAATGAGATTCTAACAACAAAGATAAAGATAAAACGGTGGTCATATCGTCACGTTTATATTCATGAAATACCAACAACCTTCCTAGACTGTAATATATGGTACTACACCTAATACAATACATAGCCTAATTGATAGAATTATAACGGATAGGCCACATAAAAATGTTTATCCTAGGAGGAATCGTACTAATACCGGCTCTGAAAGCTGGCTGCTGTCCGTCTTGCCCCGGTAACACCAATAACGAGTCCCTATGTGCAAGACTTCGCATGGAATATCATTAAAGCATAACCTAAGTTATTTAAAGATAAATATGGCTTCCAATTAGATAATTAGATGGAATTTAAAAGTCAATGCTAAAATCATCCATATGTAAACAAAAACAAAATATCTTTATAAAATTTGTATTAAATCAACATGCACGGAAAAGCTATTTTAATACTAACTAATAATTGTACAAAGAGGTCAAATATGGAAAATATGGATATAAATATACATTTCATTTGATTTGTGTTCATCAGGAACATAATTTTACCCTAAACTAGAAAATACGATAAAGAGGAAAGATTTAATATTTTGTTTGTTTGTTTTTAAGGATTTAACTCAAAGACTACTCAACCGATTTAAAAATTCCTTCACCATTAGAAAGCTATATTATCACCAAGTAACATAGGCTATAGTTTATTTAGCAAAAAGAGTCCTAACATAAACTAACCTACTTTTACGCGAGTGAAGCCGCGGGCAAAAGCTAGTAATATAATAAAGCTGAAGAGATTGTATATTATTGGTTTAAACGCGCTAATCTCTGTAACTACCAGTCATATTAGAAAAAATATTTTTGCATTTGATAGCTCAATTCTAGAGGAAGATCTATATAACATACTGTTACGTGTTGGGTTCAACGGATAAGAATGTAAACAATATTACCGACTAAAACACGTTTTATTCCAACACACAATTAAATTTAAAACACAACAAACACTATACTACACTTTTCCACTGTAACTGCTTCAAACTCCGTAGTATTTCCGCTTCCGTTCGCTTCGATGAACACTTGTCCGCTTACGATTGTAAACTGACTCGGTGACTCGGCGAGCGCTGGCCTTAAAGCGTTAAAGCGTTTCTAAAGTTTTCTAGTAACGCTATACCCGGTATGAAACAGTACGATGATTCGAGAAAGTGCCAGCGTTCTCTCTACGCTTCGCGTACTCACACTATATAGTTCCGTAAGATGTCAATAGATGGCGGTGTAATAAATTATTAGACGGAACTGCCGAGTCTTTCCGACAATGCCGAGAGATGGCACTGGGCCTAACAATACGTTATGACTAGAGATCGGCAATTCGGATGCATATTTACCTAAAGTTCAGGTGTTGGCTATTATGGAAAGCGCTTTTTTATCGACATTTACAACTATTTTTCATTTCTATTCTATGCATTTTCTTTATGTGTAAAGTAAATAAATATTTTGTAAGATATCCTTAATAAATAAATAATACTGAGTTCAATAAAATATTTACTTTTATGTTTTACCACACTAACTTTTTCTTCACACTCTACATACATACATACTTGAATGGGGAACTAACATTTAATGTCAGATTAATAAACTGCCGTCTAGTTAAGCAATCCCGGTAAACCGGGATTTTATTTTTAATAAAAATATTCTGAGAAGCTCCTTCCATAATATGTTAGCCGAAAATTAACTTTAGGTAAATATGCATCCGATTATTTGATCTCTAGTTATGACCCACTGGAGTGAAGCAGTAATCATAAGCGTAGCTGAAACTGCGGAGCATCTAGACTAAAATTGTGTGATCTATAAACGGTTGTTACGAGTCTTGGTGTTTTTTGTGTTCGTTGTTTGAATGTTTGTAAAGACCCCCCCAATTCCTAGTGCAAGAGTTCTTGTCTTGATCTCGTGAGAGATCTTGTCTTTAAAAAAAATATATAATTTATCACTATTCCATAAAGTGCCTAATATTCTACATAGTGTGCTGCGATATCTAGTCTATAATTGCAAGTTGAAGTGAGACAGAGCTATTGTCCGGAGGGCGCGGGACGACCTCCAGCCACCCTGAGGTTTGACCTGGGGGTGGTGGGCTTTGTGGGCCTGCCCGCCATCCGTTCAGCACCAGGTCCGAGAGGCGGCGTGCGTGTTCCCACGCGCGCCTCTGTATTGAGTCCGTCTCCCCTCTAGGGGGGACAGTAGGGAGTGGTAGAAGTGCCTTTAGGGTAGGTCTTTCGTGTAGTGGCCTGCCGTTTCATACGGCGGGCCGAAACCTCGGCGGGGTCGCGACCGCATGCGAAAGTGATTCGCGCGGCCCCGTCGATAGTGGTTTTGACGAGGAACACCGTGGTAGGTTTAGTCGGTATTCCGGGAGGTACTTTATCATCTTAACATCTTATTTTACCCCGGCGAGTTCGACATAACCCCTCCGCCCGCCCCCGCGGAGGGGTATGCGTCATGCATTTCCCCACGTAAAAAAAAAAAAAAAAAAAAAAAGAGAGAGCTATTGTGTCGACTGCAGTGCGGTGCGGCGCGTGCACCGCAATTAAATAGAACATAAATATAGTTCTGAGTTGCTATTCTAATCTATACTATTATTATAAAGCTGAAGAGTTTGTTTGTTTAGTTGAATGCTAATCTCAGGAACAACTGGTTTTTTTTAATGCTACTTAGGTGGCAAACTCACAGTGATTGACAATTATCGCCTGCTCCGTGCCTCGGAGAGCACGTTAAGCCGTCGGTCCCGGCTGCCATGAACATCTATGGCAGTCGTTATTGGGAAGTCAGTGCCCTATAATATCCTGACACTGATCTCGCCTTAGGGTATCGTTAGCCTTCGGGTTGCGGAGGTCAGGTGGCAGCCGCTCCGTGTAAAAACTGATATCCTGTCAAATCCGGTTAGACCAGAAAAGCCGATCCCAAGTGACTTGGGATAAAGGCTAGGGAGAAGAGAAGGTGGCAAACTCGCATACGGCCTACCTGATGGTAAATGGTCACCGTAGCCTATGGACGCCTGCAATACCAGAGACATCACTTGCGCGTTGCCGACCCTTTAGGAAAGGAAGTGGGAAGGGGAAGGAGCGGGACCCTTCCCACTCCTTCCCCTTCCCACTTCCTTAAAAGTAGTAAAGAGGGTGATTGGGCCTCCGGCACTCTCACTTACCGAACGAAACACAACTGTAGGAATACTGCTATTTAACGTCGATACTATGTGAGAGGATAGTCCTTCCCCGGTCGAGCCGGCCCATTCATGCTGAAATTAGCGAGGCTCTACTCGAATTGAGAAAATATTTTAGTGTTAGATAGCCTACTTATCGAGGAAGGCAAAGGCTATACGCTATATACGACATTACGCTACGACCAATAGGAGCGGAGCATCAATAGAAAATGTTGCAAAAACGACGTAAAGTTTCTTTTGTGAAGCAAACGAAGTAGCGCGTGTCAGCTAGTGGTAACATATAATTTAATGCAAATATCACTTACCTCAGTAATAAGAGGCTTGAAGGACCTCGCGAACGCGATGTACCGCAATAGATCCTCTCTCGAATAAACACAATCATATGCCTCCTCCTTGTTACAGTGCAAGTCCACAATCTTCCTCGCAATAGCGTAGTCGACCATCTCGCTACTCTCGTCAATGAGGATGAAGAACAGATCGAACCGGGACATGATGGGAGCGCTGAGCGCCACATTTTGTTGTAAAGACTTGGCTCGGTCGTATCGACCTCCGATTGGGTTAGCAGCGGCGAGAATGGATGTGCGAGCGTTCAGGGTTGCTCTCACTCCAGCCTGAAACAATATATTTTTGTTAATAGTATTGGAAATCAACTGGTTTATAAGGATTTTATCGCGATGTTTATTAACACTTTTATTACATAATTCACAGTTCAGTTTAGTTCACGTGAACATGGCTGCTGAAAAGCAACCGAAACGTCGGAAAAAGTGTAAATTCAAATCTAAATAATTTTAAATAGATAAATTAGTATTAAACATGTAGAGATGTAGTAGTGTAATATTTTCAAAATTATGTAATAACATACATACATACATTGAATCACGTCTGTTTCCCAGAGGGGTAGGCAGAGACTACGGATTTCCATTTGCTACGATCCTGACACACTTCTCTGGCTTCATTCACTTTCATCACATTCCTCACACACGCCCGTCGGTTTAAGGTGCTCTTAACCTGGCCTTTGTCCAGAACGCCTCCTATCTGATCGAGAAACGTTCGCCTAGGTCTTCCTTTTGCGACTGTTCCATTGACACGAACCTTATAAACTTTCTTAGTCAGTCTTTCCTCATCCATTCTTTCTACATGCTCAAACCAGCTTAACATACCCTTTTCTATTCTTGTCACTATATCCGCTTTCATGCCGCTCTCTAATCACACTATTCCTTATTCTATCTTTCAGAGTCACACCACATATATACCGCGCTCTCATTTCTACAGCATTTATTCTGCTCTCATGCTTCTTTTGCCATACCCAACTTTCACTTCCATACATAAGTGTGGGCACTAATAGTCCTCTATGTACAGTAACAGCCAAACGCGCCTTTTCGGATACATTTCGACTGTTCATAAAAGCGCGTAGAGCTCCATTCACTTTGTTGCCAGCAATCGTTCTCCTTTCAATATCTCCCTCATGTTTCCATCCCTTGTAAAAAAAATACCCAAATATACTAACCCTTTTTTTTATGTTATAAAAGTGTTAATAAGCATTGTGATAAAATCCAAATAAAGCTGCTTAATTTTAATGTATAACATTCGCGTCAGCGTGAGACAAGGATTCTAGTTAGAAAGCTTTTATTTTTATTTCAGAAATTGTATGTACTTTTGTACATTCCTTTTAAATGTCTAATTTTTGTATAGACAATATGTTACTTTTTCATAACATCACTTACTTTATTTTATCTAATTGTTTGTATTTTCTCTTCTGGCATGTTGTGATCTCTTGTAATTGAGAAAACATGAGACATAATTTTAATTACCAAGATGTATTGATTGAAAATTGTATTTCTTGTAAGAAATATGATATAGAGGTTCATTATTGCTAGATGAGCTAACATTATGATAAATGGTAACCGTCGTTCTTAAGACATGGCTGTGTTATATACAAGCCATTGAAAGAAATTGAATGCACGGATGGCGTAGTAGTTAATGTAGTCGTTTCGCCACTGCCATAGTACCGAGTGTTGTGGGTTCGAATCTCACACGGACAAAACTTTGCGTGATCCACAAGTGGTTGTTCCGAGTCAAGGTATTCTTTGTGTTCGACACAGGAGTCACACCTAGTGCAGGCGTTGTCTTTTTAAAAGAAAGGATATTCTACAGTTCAATTGCAATGCAAATCAGGGATGTTGCGGATGCAGATTTTTTGACATCAGCGGATGCGGATACGGATATTTGAAGACTTACATCCGCAGATGTGGATACGGTTGCGGATGTCCAAATCGATGCGGTAGCTCCGCAATTGCGGAAGCGGATGTAGTTAAAAATTATTCATCTTATTTAATAAAAAGAATCTAATATCACCGCCTTCACAGATTCAAGCCTGTTTTGCAAACGTTCATAAATCAAACACGTACTACTGAACAACTGATTTCTTTCTTATCATATCGACCTACGCTATATCTGGATCTGCATTAACATCCGCGTTGATTATTGCGGATGCGGATGCGGATGCAGATGTCCAAATCGATGCGGAAGTTCCGCAATTGCGGATGCGGATGAGAATATTCGCAACATCCTGATGCAAATCTACGTGGCGACTGAAAGAGACAGAATGATAGTACCAACCATCTTACAGCTAGCAATAATTCCTACAAAATATTATGAATCGTTTATCAACTTTTCGCGCTGCCTATACAACTTTGTGCTAAAGTTACAAGACAATATTAAGCTTAGGGAACGTAGCCTTACCACGTGACCCGTACAGGAAACACAGAGGTCTCTTCAAAATACCAAGCTTGGTCACAAGGGCAGGGTCTTAGATTTTCGTCACGTAGTGAATATCCTCTAGGGAAATCTCGCGCTTTTTCGAGCTATATTCAAATATAAGCTAATTTATTTAACGTTCTTCTTTCAAAACATGTTTCACAACTATATTTATGAAAACTAGGGGGTGGTAGTAAAATTGGAAAAATGGGTCACATAGTATGAGAAAGTTCCCTTAGTTTTAGACCTCAAATAAAATTTTGATATTACCATTTAAGTATAAACAGGAGCCACGTAAGAACAATGAAATCATTACATTATCCATACATACCTTAGCAAGTGATATAGTCTGTTGTTCCATGGCCTCGTGAATGGCCACCTGGTCGGCGGGGTCCATCTTGTCGAACTCATCAATACAACACACGCCATTGTCAGCCAACATCAACGCACCTGCTTCGATCACGAAGTCGAATGATTCTTCGTCCTGAAAAATACAATTAATTCATCAAAAACTACCCATGCTATTATCTATACTAATATTAAAAAGCTGAAGAGTTTGTTTATTTGGTTGAACGCGCTAATCTCAGGAACTACTGGTTCGAATATTTTAGTGTTGGCCTGTTTATCGAGGAAGGCTATAGGCGATATATAGTATCACGCTACGGCACACGGGGGCGGCGCAGTAACCATAAACGCGAGTACAGCTAATTAAAATATAAAACTACAAAAGGCATGAGGAATCAAAGAGATTTTGGTAAATTTTTTAGATTAGCTAAAAATATTGGACACTTATTTTTCTTTTGTCCCACAAACTAATAACAACGAAGATACAACGCGTTAATATTTCGGTTACGTCACTTGTCGGTACAAATTTTATAAGACAGTGACGTCACAAGCC
Source organism: Catocala fraxini (assembly GCA_930367265.1). NCBI lineage: Eukaryota > Metazoa > Arthropoda > Insecta > Lepidoptera > Erebidae > Catocala > Catocala fraxini. The sequence continues at coordinate 2,207,822 of OV884047.1, forward strand.
CACATTTTCGAACTTTAATGCGTTACATCTTATTTATTTAGCCCGTTAAACTGGGTGTGAGATTAATCTTTATGACTGTATAGTTTGATTCGTTTGGCTATAGGATGTCTCTCAAGTCCGTGTGCCTTTTGGCAAAGGCCTCCTCCAGTAGTTTCCATTGCTTCGTGTCTTGGGCAACTCGCCTCCATTTGGGTCCCGCAGTAAGTTTCAGCTCATCTTCCCAGCGCATTTGTTGCCGTCCTCGATATCTCTTGCCATCTCTTGGATACCAATTCGTTGTAATTTGGCTCCACTTTTCTTGTATAGATCTCAACATATGGCCAGCCCATCTCCATTTTTGGCGGTTTATTTTTCCAGGATATCGGTTAATTTCGTTTTTGCTCTTAATTGCACATTGCTAATTCTATCTTGCCTTCTTGTTCCTGTCATGCTTCATTCCATACCTCTCTGGCACTTTCCTAGTTTGTCTCTATGGTATTTTGTAAGGGATCATGTTTCGCAGCCGTAGGTGATGCATGGAAGAATACAAGCATTGAATAATTTTCTTTTCATTGCCATATTGTAGTATTTAGATTTTACAATTTCCTTGAGAGCAGTATCTTTTCCACCCATTAGCAATCCTCTTATTTATTTCCTTGGTTGTTTGGTCTTTAGGGGAGATGATCTGGCCTAAGTAGCAATATTCATCGACATATTCTATTTGTTGTCCTTCAATTTCAATGGATTCCATTTTTGAGTTGGTGATCAGTCTCGTTATTGTTATGTTCATTTTTAAACCCACTTTAGACCTCTCAGTATTTAGAGTTTGGATCATCTTCTCGAGTGCCTTTGGATTTTCTTCTAGTAAAACCAGATCGTCTACAAATCTTAAGTGTTTTGGTTTTCTTCCGTCTATGTTGACGCCTAGATTTTCCCAGTCAAGGTTGCGAAAGACGTTCTCTAAAACTGCTGAAAACAACTTTGGGGACATTGGATCTCCCTGTCTAACTCCTCGTTTTATCCGAAATTCTTTGCTCAAAGCTTCTAATTGGATTTTGTGCTTTACTGTTTGTATATATATTTTTGATAGTTGCAGGTATACCTTGCCTTGCTAAGCTCTCCCATATTGCCTTATGACTAATGCAATCGAATGCCTTTGCATAATCTATAAAAGCTACATACAGTGTTTTGTTGAATTCGTTATACTTCTCAATTATCCGTTTGAGTGTGTGGATGTGGTCTATTGTTGAAAAGTTCCGTCTGAAACCGGCTTGTTCTATTGGTTGGCTTTCATCTTATTTTGCGCTTATCCTGCCCAAAATGATCTTTGCGAATATTTTGTATACATTCGACATTAGGCTTATTGGCCGGTAGTTCCCGATGTCGTCCTTTGCGCCTTTCTTGTGTAGTAAGATTATATATGAATGATTATGTATTCCCATTGTGTTGGTATATATACACTTTTCAAAATTTGGTTGAACATCTAAGTATGGTACTAATTCATCAATAGTCCCTCTCAACATCTCGTTTGTAATTTTGTCCAGTTCAGGTGCCTTTTCCATTTTTTAACTTTTTATTGCTTTTGCGGTCTCTTCTGATATATTTATTAATTTGTTTGCTTATTTCTGTAATTATTTTTATGTTTTCTTTGTTTTTTCTTTGAGCCAGTAAAGATTTTCTGCGGTTTATGAGTTGGATGGTCTCACCGCTGAGTGGGTATTTGCTTTTGCTTTTGTTGGTATTATTAGTGATAGTAAGTTGTTTTTCCAATTTTCCATAATTTGCTATGATATCGCCTTCATTTTCATAAGTCAGCCCTTGTAGATTGTCTGTTAACGACTGGCCAATTTCTTTGAAACTCTCCGTGGTGATTTGAGTTGGACTATAAGTGATAATGTTCTTCCTTGCTATTTTTGGTGGTGCTGGCAGAATTGTACTTTTGACCATACTATGATCAGTGTTAAAATTGAGTTTTGAGATCACGCTTGTATTTGAAAATGCCTTGGGAAAATTGCTTATTATATAATCTATTTCATTTTTATATCTGCCATCTGGTGAAATACAGGTCCATTTATTCTTTGGGTCTTTTTTGAATATACTGTTCAGGAGAATTAAGTTGTGTTCCAGCAAAAATTCCACAAGCTTCTGACCGATGGAACTTCTTTTACCAAGTCCATGTTTGCCCAATACATACTCCTCCTCGTTTTGTTTTTCTCCGATTTGAGCATTAAAATCACCCATCAGTATAATATGGTTGTTGGTATAATTTCTGATAACTTTTGCCAGTTTGGTATAGAATAGTATCTGTTGAAAGTATCTGCAGCTTGCTCGGTTGATGCATATGCTTGTATGATAGTCCAAGTCTTTGTATAGTTAGGTATGTTGATATTAAGCACTGCTATCCTGTCGGAGATACCAAAGATGTTTTGTATTTTCTTCTTCAGAGTCGTCTTTATGACCTTATGCCTTCTTTTTCACCTTTGTTAAACATTATGTAATCTTGGTATTCATAGATTATTTCACCTTCTCTTCTCATTTCGCTGATTCGGAGTATGTCCCACTTTATGTCTTGAATGGCAATATTCAGTTCTGCAAGGGTATCTTGGTAAGTAAGTTCCTGTGTTTAATGTTGCGATGTTGATTCTGTTTAGTTTTCTACTATATTTAACTGGAGGGTTATGGTCTGAACTTCCCTCTGCGACCAATCGTGGTGGGAAGGTTTTTCGTACATGTTGTTTTAGATTATGTTTTTTCTGTATTTGTTTTGTTTTTCCGGTTCTAGTTGTTGTTGTTTTTATAAGTTGTTTATATGTGTTTTTTAGTTATTTGAACTTTCTGAGGTTGAAGTAGAAATAGTTCTGTCTGTGCCCATGTACTGTAATGTTTGGTTTCAATATTTCTTTATGTCCAGTAGTCTCTGTTTTATTTGGTTGGTTTTCGGGCTCGTTATGAGCATTCGGTTTTTTCAGTCTTGGTAAGTTAGGGGATACAGTCTTATCTCTCTTCCTTTTTTCACGCTGATTGTCCTTCTGCTTTTTAATTACAAGTTGGTCTCCTCTCATAAAAGCTATGTTCCCCTTTTTCCATTGTGACGCGGACCGGTCGTTGCTGAGCGGCCGTGCTCGCGGCGCTCCTCCATCGGCTTCTCCTCCCCAGCGGCGGCCCTACATATCCGCAACGCGCCCTGGTGCCTCCTTCCGCTGCGCTGCCTACTGAAGTTAAGTGGTCCATTCTATCCGGGACCACGTAGCAAGCCTTCATCTTGAACCACGCCCTGAAATACCACTAAATATCTAGTCGTATTTTATTGTAGTTCTGTTTATTCTTATACACCTGTTGTAAGTGAAAATATATGCTTGTTGATCGCATTGTTCATCTTTAATTTCAATTAAAATCCTAGGTCAACCACGCCTCTAAAGCGGGTTGACTAGCATAACGTCACACTGTCGTCCAACGCCTAACGCCTTCCTTAATAAATAGGCTATCCAACACTACAAGTATTTTTCAATTCGAACCAGTAGATAGTTCCTGAGATAAGCGTGTTCAGTTGTTTATGCTAGATTGGCCGCCGTGAGTGAAGTCCAGTGTGGAGGAGTTACCTTGACGACGGCAGCAGTGAGGCCGGCGGCCGAGGACGCCTTGCCGCTGGTGTACACGGCACGCGGCGTGATCTCGCTCACTTGCTTCAGCAGCTGCGACTTGGCGGTGCTCGGGTCTCCCACTATACACACATTGATGTCGCCTCGGAGTGTTGTGCCTGTAAATAATTATTTTAATGATTAAGCTATTTAATTTATGTGTTCAGCAGATTTTGTGCGGCTTTGCTCGCGTAAATGTAAGTTAGATTAGTAACAGAACTTTTCCTGGACAGAAACTGCACAGAAAAGGACTTCGGGTACCCTTCACGTACCCGAAGTCCTTATCTGTGCATAAATAAAATTAATTTCGCCATAATCGCTTTTACAGCTACATTCTCGAAGGATAGCCATAAAATACAATCTTGTAGAGTTTTGGTGTTTGTTTAAACATATAGGACGTACCTTCCACAGTAGTTTTAGCGACACCACCAAACAACATGAGCAGTATGCCTCTCTTCACTTCGTTGTTGCCGTGAATACTCGGGAACAGACTTGTGATCAGATTGTTGTACAAGTTGCGATCGCGGGACATCTCATATACCTACAATTATTTATTTATTTACATAAAATAGAAAGACTTGCGCCAATTACACTATTTAATAATATAAAATAAATTTAAAATTAACAAACAATGAACATGAAACTGTTAGTAAAACTTAAAATAGAGAAAGAAATAAGGAACCTTATGAGGACAAATTCCACTTTGGGTCACTGAGTCAACAAAGTAAGTAAGATAAATTCATCGTATCTGAAGAAACACGCATCTGCTTACGGTTTAATGGTATTTCTTTACCTTAGTATTATCCCTACTAATATTATAAATGCGAAAGTAACTCTGTCTGTCTGTTAAGCTTTCACGCCTAAACCAATGAACCGATTTTATTAAAATTTGGTAGAGAGATAGAATAGACCTTGGGGAAGGACATATCGCACTCTTAATAAAACAGCGACTTAACTCGAAATTTGAAAGTAAGGTAATTTGAACTCTAGTTGTATATGTTAAATTCTAATATTATATTTGTGTTAAATCTTTGCAATAGAGTTCAAATTTGTTTAATCCAAAATACTGAGATAAATCTCTGTTTTATTAAGGATGCGATATGCTACTTTTTGTTGTAAAAAAGGGCATATCGGGGTTGAAATAAGGGATGAAAGTTTGTATGAGAATTCGTCATTATCGTGCCTAAACCACAACCAATTTTAATGAAAATTGGTAAAGAGATAGACTAGACCATGGGAAAGGACATATGCTACCTTTTGTTATAAAAAAAGGCCATGAAGGGGTTGAAATAAGGGATGAAAGTTTGCATGAGAATTCACCATTATCGAAGATAAAACCATGAGACTTTGTATTTAGGCACTTGATAAGAAGTAAATAAGTTAACATTTGTTCCAGCAGGTTTTAAATTTTGACCTACATGGGGATGAAATAGGAGACTAAAGTTCGTATGGAAGCCCAGACAAACCTGTCTATTTCTACAATACGTATATTTATCGGAAACATTGTATAATTAGTAAAAATGCCATTTTAATATGTACACGTAGCGCGACCGCGAGACACGCCATAGAGATCGCCATACACAATGAACGATGCGCCGGCGGCGGTTCAGGGCGGCGTAGTGAGAGAGTTTGTAACATTAGCAAAAGCGGTGAGCGCGTAAAAATGTTGCAGCGGTGTAAGCTATTGGTTTGGAACGAATGTACGATCTCCCATAAAAGAGCAATCGAAGCACTATATCGCACCATGCAAGATAATCAAGAGCAACCAGGGTATCATGGAAGGGATGGTTGTATTTTTAGCTGGTGACTTTAAACAGACCCTGTCGCTTATTACTAGGGGTACACCGGCAGATGAAATTAATGCCTGTTTAAAGGCGTCTATAGTTTAGCTTTTTTAATACAAAACCTTTTTGTAGTCAGACAAAAGTTTTTACGTGTACCCACAGTACACGTAAAAACTTTTGTCTGACTACAAATATGCAAGTATAACTACACAACGATTCTCACACAGGGCAATATGCAGCTGCTCTTCTAAAGTTCGGAGGAGATTGTATGCTAACAGACAGTAACAGCATGATTACACTAAAACGTAAATTCTGTCAAATTGTCGATAACAGATGATTTAATCAAAAGAAAGAAATAAAATCAATCAATTGTGATTTGCTGGTGAATTACCTCGCTGTTGTGACACATACACCAATCTTTTTGCTGATACATCGAACATAAACAAATTGGGACCGTTACAATTTTTCAAATCGTTGATGATTCTAGATCAAAACCTTTGAACTTTGGTTTTCACGCCATCTTTTACATCAGTGTAGAACCAACTAAAAACTTCATCGATCAAAGCGTGCAACACGCTTCTAATTTGTTCATTAAATCCCCACGAGATGGCAGAGAGGTCAACACCGAACGAACATAATATGTACAGTAAAGAATCGCTTACTAGTCCAACCACGGATGACGAGCAGGTTGATAACATCACTTTTAGGAACAAATATAATGTGAATCTTTTAACGAATGACTCATTTGGATTATCTGAATTGTCAGAAAATGAAGAAAACTATACATCTCTTACCTCGACCCATTCACTTCACCGAAACCGTAGTTTTCCTGAATTACATCACAATACAATACAATCTTATGAAGATGTGAGCGGACTGCGAAATAGAATTAGCCAACTCGAGCAAAACTTGTTAACTGCAGATAATGAAATAGAAAAGTTACTGATGGAAAATAGCGCGCAGGCTAAACTATTGTCTGATTACAAGCTGAAAATTGAAAAACTTACACATATATGTTGTACCACGACCAAGAAAACATCCACAAACAAACCCAAGCGGAAAAGCTTAATTGGAACTAAACTAGATTTTGAACATGCGCAACAAACACCGGTAATGGCTAAAAAATCAAGAAATTCGACCCTACAGCGAGATGATATTCAACGAACAGAGCTGAGTGAACCGCCATCTATCAAGAAGAGCTGCAACCTAATCGATCCTTATTCCAATGTATCGGTTTATGAACACGATGAACTCTCGACAAATTCAACAGGGGGCGAAACTGTATCTCGACATAAAAGTCATAGTTTGACAGAAAAAGCTTTAGATAATAATATGTATAAGTATAAAATGTGTATAATTAGTGACAATAATAAAAATAACATAGTTAGAAATGCGATAAATACTTTCCCAGGTGCAAAAATTTGTCACTACTGTTTACCAAACGCGAACATACTGCAATTATTCGCAACAGTAGACAAAAAGCTTGTAAATTACACTTTAAATGATTATTGTATTGTTTTTTATTTTTTTTTATTTTATTTTTTTTGTTTGGGACATTTAACAGTTACACGTTTACAATAAAGTATTATAAAGTTACATGCACATGAATAAGGTTAACGTGTAACCCACACCAATGTCCGCGACATTATATATTCGGGTTACATATAGACGCGTGCGAGACAACTTGATTATAATTATAATTATGAAATAAGGTTCTTATTTAAGGATTCAACGGCTGCTTTCTTAAATTTAGATTGCGAATAAGCAAAAATGTCGATGGTAAAGAGGTGTGTGTTGTATGTTTCAATAAGGCGGCGCAGAGGAGCCCGCACACCCGCGTTAGTTCGACACTTGGCAGTGTGAAATAAGCGAGGTACGCGCACCTCTCGCCGCATAACAGTTCTAGGTACTACATAACATATTTGATTGGTTATGTCATTACAATCGAATTTGTTGTTGCATATTCCATGCAGCATCATGGACATTAGTAATATTCGCCTGGACTCCAAGCTTAATAAGTTATAATTATGTAATAATTGTGGATACGGCAACTTTGAATAATAAAATCTAAAGTGTACGGAACATAAATACTTTTTTTGTACCCTTTCTATTATGTTTGTATACTTTTCGTAATAAGGACTCCATATGGGGACAGCGTATTCTAACTGAGATCTTATAAGAGATTTAAAGAGAAAAATAAAAGTAGAAGACTGCTTAAAGTCGCGGGAGGACCTCATGACAAAACCATACATCTGGTAAGCCTTACTTACAATATTATTAATATGCATATCAAGATGCAGTTTAGTATCTAAGGTAATACCAAGGTCACGCACGTAATCTATTCTACTCAAGGTTGTATCCTGCAAAGTATAATTATGTGTAATTTTATGTTTATTTTTTGTAAATGTGATAACATTACATTTGGGTAGGCTTAGTTGGAGTTTATTAAAGGAGCAGTATTGAGAAAGTCTATTGAGATCGTCCTGTAGGAGCAAGCAGTCCTGCAAAGATGTGTTTGCCTTGTAGATTTTTATGTCATCGGCATACATAAGAAATCGGGCATTCTTGAAACATTGTTTGATGTCATTCACAAATAAAATGAACAAAAGGGGCCCGAGAATGGAACCCTGAGGAATGCCAGAAGTGACGGTAATAGGGTTAGATTCGAAGCCATTAACGACCACATTTTGAGTCCGTTCAAAAACATATGCCATAAGCCAACGAAGCAAGTTACCACGAATGCCGTTATAGGCGATTTTGTCTAAAAGTAATTTGTGGTCCACCCTGTCAAAAGCCTTCCGAAAGTCCGTGTACACAGCATCTACCTGGACTTGGTTGTCCATATTCTCAAATAAATAGGAGGTAAATAGCGTTAGGTTAGTGACAGTCGACCGGCGCTTAACAAATCCGTGTTGTTCGGGTATGATAATGCGATGAATATACGAGTATAACTCACTATGTACCAGACTCTCGAAAAGCTTAGACAAGGTGGACAAAATAGAAATAGGACGATAATTCTGGATGTCATTTTTGTCCCCACTTTTAAATACCGGCACGATAAATGCGCTTTTCCAAATAGCGGGAAAATAACCCTCTCTTAAACATCGATTATAAATTATATGAAGTGGTGTAACGATATGTTCGACTGTATTCTTTATAAATATAGGAGGTAAACCGTCAGGGCCGGCTCCCTTGCTTAAGTTAATTTGTTTAATTGCATTGCGAATTAAATCTTTTGTGAGGTAAATATCTGATATACATGATGAATTATCAGTATAAGTTGAAGGAGCCTCCCAGTATCTAGGGTCGAACGTTGAGGGCTCATAAACTGATGTAAAAAAATCTGAAAACATATTGCATATTTCATTGGGATTGTCAGATGTAATACCGTGCAGATGCATGCTGGCTGGAATATTAGCATTGCCCTTTCTATTAGAAACGTAAGTCCAGAATTTTTTTATGTTAGTTGGAATCTCTTCTTCAATCGACCTAATATACCTAAGGAAACATTTATAACATTCAGTTTTAAAGCGGCTGCGTAATATTGAAAAAGTTTTATAGTCCGATAAATTAGAATATTTCTTCCAGCGTTTCCAAGCATTATCTTTATTTTTAAATATACGAATTAAGGCAGGAGTGAACCATACAGGAAAACGTGAGTCTTTGGGCTTGCTGAGCGGAACATGTAGCTTAATAATGCCATAGATTATATTGTAAAATATATCAACTGAACATTCAGCAGAGGCAGCACTCACTAAACCATTCCAATCCAGTTTACTTAATTCACAGTTAATTAATTCATAATTTGTCTTAAAATAGTTATACTTATAGCAAATATTACGTTTCAGTGGTCTAAAATGCGTTTCTAATTGAGATACCATGTAAAAGGGCGGGTGATGGGGGTCCTGTGGAAGTAGTTCTACACCTGTTTTTGTTACGCAACGAACATTCGATATACACAAATCCAATATGCGACCCAACTTATTCCTATGTGTGTTATATTGAAAAGAGTTAGTGATAGATATGAAGTCGCACAAATAGTGGCTAGTTGAGTTAGTGGGTTGAGCTGTAACGTACTTACAGTCATATTCATCATGCCAATCAATACACGGAAGATTATAATCGCCCACTACGTAGAAAGAATCAGTAGGAGAATCACCTATAACTTCTAATAACATGTCGAAATGGGATGCGTACAATTCATCATGTGAACGCGGCGGTATATATGCTGCACTAATTAGGTGTCGTTTACCCACTTTCAAGCTGGGCAGTTGTATTAATATGTGTTCGAATTGAGCGCGAGCAGAGTGCATCATTAATCGCGTAGGTCGCAGTGCGCGCAAGACGGCCACAAGCACTCCACCACCCTCACTCTTACCGGAGGCAACACGGTCGCGGTCACATCTGAACACCAAATATCGATCATCAATGAACTCAGCGTCCGCTATATTGGGTGTAAGCCAAGTCTCCGTCAGTATGATTACATCATAAGAAGATGACAATATGTTCATGTATATTGTATGTAGTTTTGTCCGTAATCCACGACAATTTTGATAATAAAAAGTTAAATTATTATGATTCATTGGTGAAAATTAAATTATAGCAAAATATAAAACATTGAAGTGTGGCAGTAGAAGTAAAATGATTTTATCGGCGAAAAGGATTTTATGGCCTCTGGCAGGTATGTAGAATTAGTTAAATATATTAAGTGTAAGCTCGAAATGATAACGCACACTAATGTTATTCTATGTTGTCCTAATTTCAAACTAAATGATATTGCAAATATTTACAATAAAAGAATAGAAGCTTTTAATCAACTTCTATACACAACCAATCAGATATCGGAATTTGCATACTTATTTGATTTAAATAATAGTCTTGATTATACATTTAACATGTTCTCTAAATACTCAGGCAAGCCAAACAACAAAGCCATAGCTAACATCTTCTGTGATTTAAAAAAACACATAAACTTTTTGAACTCATACTCCTTAGATAGCTCTGGTATTACAAGTTCAAACCAGATAGATAGTGACAGTGACAATGTTGTAAGAAATTGCAATCCAGGCACAATACCTTTTTATTTTAAAAAACTTGCAACCAACAAGGCAAATGTAAAATGTTTTCGTTAGTGAAGATATGTCCAATACTGTTCAGCCACATGACTGTGATCATTCACTGTTTAACTATCTCAATGTCTTCCATCAGAATGTCTGCGGCTTAAATAATAAAAAGGATAGTCTAGAAATATATATTGATAGTTTGCAAAATACTATGCATTACTTATGTTTTAGTGAACACTTTCTTAATGAAGAACTTGTATCTTTATTAAATCTTACTAATTATAAAGTAGCATCATACAACACACGGAAAAATAAATTAAGGGGGGGTACAATTATCTTGGCTGAAAAGGACAGGGTGTATGAAGATTTGCCAATAGCTAAAAAATTTTACAAAATCGATAGCTTTGAATTGTGTTGTGTCAGGGATGTCTTAACAGGAGTTTGTGTGTGCTGCTGTTATCGCACCCCTTATGACCATAACTTTAGCACTTTTTTAGAGAGATTAGAAAAACTTTTGGAACACTTTTTCAACAGAAATTGCATAATTTGTGGTGATTTAATACAAACCTTCTAATACATAACAAGAAGAGGAATGAATTGTTGAATTTGTTGACTTGTTACAACTTTAAACCTTTAATTCAGTCTGCCACATTTATTCGCAATGGTTCAAGTTCATGTTTGGACAACATATTCACAAATTTGTCACATGATTGTATAAAAAATTGTAATACAGATCATAATGGGTTAGCTGATGGGCATGCAGCATTATTATGCAGTACTGTTTTCAAAAGTAACAAAGGACACAAAATAATGAATACCTCATCTGTAGTAATTACTAAGAGAATATTTAACATTAGAAACAAAAGTAATTTTCGGACATTACTTCTAAACCATAACTGGACAGGCATTGGTATGAACAGCTTCATTAAGCAATTTGAAAAATGTTTTTCAATTTGCTTTAGAAGAAGAAAACAGCAGGTACATCTTAATCACATAACAAAATTGCCATGGGTATCAAGGGGAATTAGAGTTTCTAGTAAAATGAAACGGTTCTTATGTACAGACGGGGGTAATAGTCTAAGTGAAACTTTAATAGGCTACAGGAAAAGATATGTGTCGCTGTATAAGAAGGTGATTAACAAGGCTAAGAAACTAACAGTGCAGTCCAAACTGGCTGGGTCAAAAAATATTGCAAAAGATGTATGGAAGATAATTAACAAGCATAGAAATAAGATAGTTACCATGAATAACAAACTTACCCTAAAAGTGAATGGTAAAATGATAACTAAACCATCAGAAATTGTAAATATGTTTGCAAATCAGTTTAATCTTAGTTCAGTTTCAACTAATATTCAGACAAAACCTGCCATTGATCTTCTATGCAAAAATGAAATTAGAATTACAAATGATTTGGTTCTGGATTCTACTACCCCATACGAAATACACAAAGTAGTCAGGCAATTAGTCAATAAAATGTCTTCTGGCTATGATGAAATTCCGATATCAGTCATCAAGGACAACTTGGACATATTAGCTGAGCCCTTAAGTACTTTTTGCAATGCATGTTTTGACCAAGCCATTTTCCCTGATCAACTTAAAATTGCTAGAGTTATACCAATTCACAAAAAGGGATCAAAAACTGACCCCAAGATGTACAGACCTATTTCCCTACTACCCACTGTGGGCAAAATTTTAGAACATCTTATTAAATCAAGGTTGCTAAGACATCTTAATAGAAATGGAGTACCTAGTAGGCGACAGTTTGGTTACTCGAAAGGCATTAGCACGCAAGATGCAATACATACTTTAGTTAATGATTTAGTGAATAGACTGAACAACAAACAAAAAGTAGCGGCTCTCTTTTTAGATTTAAGTTCTGCGTTTGACACAGTGGATCATAAAGTTCTATTAGGGAAATTAGAACACTATGGTGTAAGAGGAAAATCTTTGGAACTTATCGCTTCATACTTAACAAATAGGAAAATGTTCGTAGAATTGAAATACACAGAGAGAAATGATGAGACAACTAATAGTAATACTCTTCATGAAGAAACTTATAGGTCAAAATTGTATCCTGTTCTCACTGGCGTCCCACAGGGCTCCATTCTGGGACCTATCTTTTTTATAACTTTTATAAATGACCTAATTGAACACATGCATGCAAGTGCCCCAGGGTCTATTCAGTTGGTAGTGTTTGCCGACGATACAAATGCAGTTGTATCTGCTGATAACCTAAATGACCTTAATCACGTGATAAATCAAAGTTTGGACATCTTTTACAGTTGGTTTTCACTAAATGGTCTTAAGGTTAATGCTAGCAAAACTAATGTTATGCTTTTTCGGCAAACTTCAAAGAAAGTTGCTAACATTGTTTGCAGAATAAATGGTGAAACTGTGACTCCAGTCTCATTTGTTAAATTTTTAGGAGTCTATATAGACGACCAATTAAATTGGAAACAGGAACTCGCTCATCTTGATAAAGCAATTAGCTCAGCTTGTTATGTGCTTAAGAGTCTCAGAAATGAGATCAGCTTAGTATACCAAAAATTAGCTTATTATGCATTGGTTGAGGCGAGGTTAAGGTACAGCATTCTCTTTAGGGGGGCAGCTATGAGTATAATTTACTAAAAGCTTTTGTGCTACAAAAAAGAGCAATCAGGACAATAGTTAGAATCAGGCAACAGGAATCATGCAAACCACACTTCAAAGAAATGGGCATATTGACTGTTCCAAGTTTGTACATTCTTGTTCTACTTAGTAGTTTTAAAAAACATGTCCATGTTTATGAGTCTGAAAATGAAAGGATAAGGAGAGAGAAAACAAGGAGAAAAGATTTCCAATCAAAATGTTTACCTAAGCTTGATATTGTTAAACATAGTGCAGGTTTCAAATCAATAAATATATTTAATAAATTGCCCTCAGAAATTAAGACATCATTATATACTAAAGAATTTTATACCAGACTAAAGCATTTTTTGTTGAATTAATGCTTTTATAGCATACCTTAAAGTTGTAAAATATTTGAAATGACATTTAAATAAGAGTTTCAGTAACAAATTGCAAAATGAAATTATTTTTACTAATGGATTATTGTTTTTAATTTTATTTAATTTGATTATTATTTAAATTGTTATTTTTATTTTTTATATTATGTGAATGAATTATCAGTTATCACCTTAACATTATCATTTTTGTATTATTTAATCTACTCTGTTGACATCTTTACGAATAATGTTTATATTGTTGTTAATTTAGTGTTCCATTAAGTGCCATTTTGTAAAATCAATTTCTGTTATGTATAGTGCAAAATTCAAATACGATGTAAATATTGTTCCTGAATAAATGAAATGAAAAAAATAAAGGATTCGCAGCATAATCATAATAGAAAGAAAACATTCTTTATTTCCACAATGAACTCCTTACACCTACATAATATTTCTTATAAAATAACGACAAAATAATAAAAAAGACAATTAAATAAATAGTTCGTAAGTTCGTCGTTCTGTGTAAAAACTACATATTATGCTATTGTGGCAACAAATGGTCTCCATTCAGCATTGTTGTTGCGATAAAACTGACGTGATATAATAAGTATGGGCATTCGAGAATGGTTGTGACAGGTCAATTTCAATTTTGGCGCCGACAAACGAAGCATTTGGCCAGATAAACGAATAAATTATGTCAGATGTTGAGGGGGAGATGTTGTCGTGTACCAGTCAGTAGACAATGTTATGGACACTGAACAAGTAACATCGAACCCTATAGAGTATCTCAACTCTTTGGAATTATCAGGATTGCCTTGCCATAAGTTAAGGCTGAAAGTTAGTGTTCCAGACCTGTCAATGAGAAATCTTGACGCACCAGGCTATGTAATGGTACACGGCAAGAAATTGCTCATCTAGGTCGCAATATTATAGTAGCTATTACCTATTGACCTTAAATAAGATTTCGCTGTTTTTTGCACAAAATGAAAGCTTTATTTAAGATACAAAGAACAAAAACATTTCACTCAAAGTATTGCCCATCACTAGAGATTACTTTCTGCCATCTTTCTGGCGGTAAGTATATGAATGTCGCGTCTAAAAAACGATATGTCTTTTGAGACTATCCAAGAATCGATCCATTTTTTAGTATCTTCGTAAGAATGGAAGCGCTGCTCAGTCAGGCTATGTGCCATCGAACGGAATAGGTGAAAATCGGAAGGGGTATGTCAAGTGAATACAGCGGGTGTGGTAAAATTTCCCATTTAAGCGTCTCCAGGTAGGTTTTCACTGGTTTTGTGACATGAGACCGAACGTTGTCATCTTACAAAATCACTTTATCGTGCCTCTGCTCAAATAGAGGCCGTTTCTCTTTTAGGGCTTGACTCAAACGCATCAAATGAAGTCAATAGCGATCTACCGTGATAGTCTCATTCGGTTTGAGCAGCTCATAATAGATTACCCCCTGCTGTCGGCCTCGATGGCGTAGTGGTTAGTGTAACTGACTGCCACGCCTGAGGTCGCGGGTTCGATTCCCGCGCAAGTCAAACATTTGTGTGCATGAACATTGATGTTTGTCTTGGTCTGGGTGTTTCTATGTATAATATGTATGTATTTACAAAAAAAAAAAAAAGTATCTATGTATGTTTATCCATTGTCTAGAACCCATAGTACTAGCTCTGCTTAGTTTGGGCTAGATGGTGTTGTGTGTATGTGGTAGAATATTATTATTATTATTATTATTATATATTATTATATTATTAATATTATATTATTAATCCCACCAAATGCAGAGAAGAAACTTCGTACCATCGATACTTGGTTTTGCAGTCGATATTGATGCATAGCCGAGCTTATCCCACGATTTTCTACGCTTTGGATTATCGTAGTGTATCCATTTTACATCACCAGTTACGATCCGGTGCAAAAAGCCTATTCTTTTCTGCCGTTGAAGCAGTAGTTCACAAGTGATCTCTGCATCTCGTATCCAACAGAGCATTGTCACCGTAAGTCTCAACAAGAATTCGGTGTGCTTCAGCTGCAGGTTTCTTTGAATAAAATAGTTAAATTAAATTCCCCGCAAATACATACAGTTTATTTGGCACAAAAATTAACATTTTCAGAACCAATAAAGAAATAGTAAGCTTTTATTGAAGTGAACTACCATACACTGAAATTTAAGGATAGATATAGTACTTCCTTGCAGATGCGTTACCATTCTAAATTTCATGCACGGAGTGCTGCTACTGTATTTATGAAGAAACAGCGAGAACTTATTCAAGGTCCTCTGTATAATCATGACTAGAATAGAAAAAGGAGAAGACGTTTTAATACCCCGTATGCCGATAATTCCGACCAATTTGCCATTTCAGTTTAAAAGAGTTCAGATTCCCATAAAAACAGCATTTACGAAAATAATAAACAAAACTGTTTTCCATAGGCAACTCTATGTAGCGTGCTCACGAGTATGAAACCCGCAAAATCTTTATGTTTTAGCAAAACAAAAAACATAGCATGGGGAAACAAAAACGTAGTTTATGAAAATGTATTAAAATAAGCTATTTGCAGTAAACCATAGCATTTATATGTGTATTATTTACAAAATATCTTATCTTATCTTATCTTATGTCCAGTCAGTGCAGACCGGCGACACTTCGACCCAGTGGGATCTTTTGTGCCGACACTCTCCCAATAACGACTGCCATAGATGTTCATGGCAGCCGGGACCGACGGCTTAACGTGCTCTCCGAGGCACGGAGCAGGCGATAATTGTCAATCAATACGCACATAATTTCGAAAAGTCATATAACTTCCGAAAGTCATAGGTGCGCGACGTGGGTTCGAATCCGAGACCCTCTGCATTGCAGTCTGTTGGTCTCCCGACTGAGCTATCGCTACTATTCATTTACAAAATAAGGATGTCTCCTAAAAAATTAAAATAAAAATGCTGCCCAAAGTAACTATGCCACGCGGACGAAGTCGCGGGCAAAAGCTAGTTATTATATAATATATAGTTTAGTAAGCTGAGCGTAGTGGTCGATACGCCCGAATCTGTACGCATGAATTGTGCGAAACGACACGTTTTTAAATAATATTATAAGTGCACACATCGAAAATACTTACAGACTAGAGACTCATTGAATTTGCCCAACATTGCTATTGAACGTATTGCAATAAGTAGATGACGCAGATAATAAGCAATAGCTTCCAGCAACAAATTATTATTATATAATATATAAGTAATATACATACATAGATTCACGCCTGTTTCCCAGAGGGGTAGGCAGAGACTACGGATTTCCATTTGCTACGATCCTGACACACTTCTCTCGCTTCATTCACTTTCATCACATTCCTCATACACGCCCGTCGGTTCAAGGTGCTCTTAACCTGGCCTTTGTCCAGAACGCCTCCGATCTGATCAAGAAACGTTCGCCTAGGTCTTCCTCTTGCGACTGTTCCATTCACACTAGCCTTATAAACTTTCTTAGTCAGTCTTTCCTCGTCCATTCTTTCTACATGCCCAAACCAGCTTAACATACCCTTTTCTATTCTTGTCACTATATCAACTTTCATGCCGCATCTCTCTCTAATCACACTATTCCTTATTCTATCTTTCAGAGTCACACCACATATATTTCTCAGCGCTCTCATTTCTATAGCATTTATTCTGCTCTCAATATAATAATAATATAATAATAATATATTAATGTAATTATATAAATTATATTAATATTTATAGTTTGATAATAATATCCAAAATTCCAAATGGTACAACTTTTAACCATTTTGTAATTTTTACAAATGTATGTTCCCTAATTTGTCATCAAGCTGATCTTTCGACAGTGCTATTAAAACATTATAAACTAACATATTTTCACGAGAGCCGATAAAAATATATTAGGATATCTTGGGCCACCCTAATTCGACGAGAAAAAATAACGTTTTTTTTAGCCACCCTAAATGCGTGAGACCTACCTTATCCCATTCTTTATCAGTCATTTGCTTCCTCATATCCTCGGTAGTAAGATCGTCAGTCGACATCTCAGCTGTTCCAAACCGCCTCGATATAGCTTGCACACTGCATGCCAAGAATGCTGTTCTGTAAACAATATAATTTGCTTGAAAATGTCTTTTTGCTTGTATGAATATTATCGCTAAAAAGTAAGTATGTAATACTAGTTTTGCCCGCGCCTTCTCTCTTATAAATGTGGGTTAGGTTAGGTTAGTAACAGTACTTTTTCTGATCATTGTCTCCTTCTCTGTTGCCCTGACAACGTGTATGCAAAATGTCATGTTAAGACGTGAAAGCCAAAGCTCATATCTAAGTTATATTCATAATTATGATATGAGTATTTGCTTTAGGTAGTATTCTAGTGCTCTATTATTAATTCCTAAGTTTAACGCTGGTTCCAATATAGATATAATAATATCAGCCCTGTACTAAAATGTCTCACTGCTGGGCACCATCCTCTACTCAGTCTGAGAAGAGTGAGGCCACAGTCTACCATGCTGGCCCAGACTAGAGCCTACACATACATATCTTCGAGAACATTATGGAGAACTTTCAGACATACAGGTTTCCTCACGATGTTTTCCTTCACCATTGATATGGTTATTATCTCATTAATATGCATGAAATTATTTAATAAAGTTATAAATTCTTTTGTTCTGTTTTTAAAAAAGACAATTCCCGAACTAGGAATAAATCCTGTGTCGCGGGGGGACTTTACAAACATTCAAACAACGGGCTCAGAGAACACCCAGATTTGGAACAACCATTTTTGGATGATACAAAAATTTGTCCTGTGTGGGATTCGAACCCACAACACTCGGCTCAGTGGCAGTGGTCAGGCGACCACTAAAACCACTACGCCATCCGTGCAGTCAAAATTTATACTTACTTATAATGCAGTTCTCGAACTCCCAAAGCCTTAAGCCCCTTGATGCCTTCCATTTGTCCCTCTGTGGCCTGTTTAGTCCTGGTTGTGAGTTCAGCTTTGGCTCCAGGCAGTGAAAGAGATCCAACGTCGGGAACCACTATCAGAGTACCGGTGAAATCATAGCGGTCACCAGCCTAAAAGAGAAAGGTGATATGTAACATACAAATATAATACAGGGTGCCTAATGCGAGTCGTTTTTACGTTAACGCGATTGAAACGTTTACCCCTGTTATCTATATACGTGAAGCAAAAACTTAGTACCGCTTTTTACGAAAATTGCGCGAGCGGAGGAGTATGGGATTTGCCACAGTTAAAGTTTATATGGAGAAGAAGTGGCGAATCCTATTATTTTTATAAAATATGCATTAGAAATTCATTAAATTAATAAAAAATCACTACACGCACACAACCATGCATTTGACACACGCAGTCGAATTGCGTTCGTAGTATTTCGGCATTGTTCGTCTGACGTCGTACAATTCTTCGTAACTATGGTAACATATACCTTATTTATACGTAATAAAGAAAAAAGAAAACAAAGTAGCAAGCTAAGGGATATCGTCCATTAAAGAATATAGTTAAGTAAATAATAATTTGTTTGATAAAGATAGGTAATTTAACCTGTATAGCCCTGGTGAAATCTAAATGAAATGTGATTATAAGATTAAAGTTATAGACAATAAAACCTTACTAATGATCAAACTTAAAATTTAAATCAATTATGGTCGTATTTTGACCAGTGGGCGACCGCTAGTTTCTATAAATAACAAAGGTAAACACTCATCTGATTTGTTCGACTCATAGGGAGTGGCTTTTCCCGTACCAGTGCACTGACCATGCTGGGAGAAAAACGCGCAATCTCGGTTTAACGTCGAACCTCACCCAAATGGTCCAAGAGGCAACGAGGGTTCCAGACGTTGACGGTCAAAAACCCAACTGCATGGACCTTCTGCTGACAACTGACTCAGACCATTACTCCGTATCGGTGACAGCACCTTTAGGTGGTGGTGTAGTTTCGACCACTGTCTGGTGAAAACTGTATCAGTCTACTCTCCACCCGTTCACGGCTCTAGTAGCTCCCGGCAGGCCTGGCGATACAGGTCGGCAGACTGGGATGAGATGCGGTCATTTTTTGTATCTTATCCTTGGCATCCTACTTGCTTCTCTTCGGGTGATCCTAGAGCGTGCGCTGATGCTATCACCGATTTCGTCAGGAAATTAAGTATTTTATTCCATCCTCTGAACTGAACACGGCAAACAAGCCCTTGTTTAGAGCCGAATGTGAACGCTAAAGCGCTGAAGTACAAAGCTTACTTTGCTTGAGTTAACGCTATAAATAGTAAGGCTAAGGATTTACCAGACAAGAAGAGAGCCTTTAAAATGGCTGACAAGTCCTGCAAGAAAACTCTACGGAAAGCTCGATTTGACGACATACGCCGGGTAAGGAACAAACTAGCTTTTTACCCTGCGTAAAGCAAAGCGTTTTGGTCCCTGGCAAAATCAGTTGAATCGAATTTTCTGCCGACCCTCACTGCCACAACTGCTGAAACCTGATGGATCTCTGGCTCACACTGCTGAGGATGAGGCAAATTTACTCTGCTCTATCTTCGCGTCTGAAAACTGCAAGGGTGATACCGCCGTGTCTACCAGCTGCGAGACCCTCATGTCAGATATACGCATTCGTCAGACCGAGGTTCGTAAAACGCTGCAGAATCTTGACGTAAACAAGGCCAGCGGTCCTGATGGTATTCCAGCCATAGTACTAAAGACTTGCGCACCTAAGCTGTCACCCGTGCTGACACGCCTGTATCGCCTCTCTCTGGCAATAGGACAAGTGCCGAACTCATGGAAGCTTGTTAATGTGCAGCCCGTGCCAAAAAAAGGCAGTCCAGCCGACTCCTCACATATTTAGAATGAAATAGTCTGTTCAGTGACCGGCAATGCCGGTCACTGAACAGACAGAACAAACACAAAATTTGCGTAATTTGTACCAAGCACAGGTTCGATCTTGCATGGAGTACTGTAATCACCTCTGGGATGACTCTGCAAAATATCAGCTGAAGGCTTTGGAGTCAATTAAACGGAGGGCCAGGAGACTTATTGGCGATGACCAACTAGTCAACGCACGACTCCAAAGCTTAGAGCATCATCGTAAGGTTGCCAGTCTCTCGGTTTTCTATCGGATACATTTCGGAGAGCGTGCAGAGGTACCATCGGACGACTAGACAATCAGACTAACGACACAGGTATGGATATACCAGTTTTTTTTTTATACATCTATGTTGGCAAACAAGCATACGGCCCACCTGAAGCTAAGTGGTCACCGTAGCCTATGGACGCCTGCAACACCAGAGGCATCACTTGCGCGTTGCCGACCCTTTAGGAAAGGAAGTGGGAAGGAGAAGGAGCGGGAATGGGGGAAAGCGGGTGATTGGGCCTCTGGCACTCTCACTCACCGGACGAAACACAACAGTAGGAATACTGGTACTTCACGTCGATATTCTGTGAGAGGGTAGTTTTTCCCCGGTCGAGCCGGCCCGGCCCATTCATGCTGGAATCTGCGAGCTTCCACTTTTATAATGTGTACCGCAAAGGAGTGGAACTCGCTACCTATGTCTGTTTCCTGATGAGTACAAGCTGGGTGTCTTCAGGTCGCGAGAGAATAGGTATCTTCTAAGCAAGCGTGCTCCATCGTCGACTGCATCGTCACTTTACTACAGGTGAGATTGTGGTCAAAAGCTTATACTACTAAGTAATTTAAATAAATAGATATTTATTTGGTTACTTAATATGTGAGGTCAATGACCCTACCTGTACTGATTCCACTGCCTCAGCCCTTAAAATAACTTCAAGAGACCTTGGGATGCAGCCTCTGGGCAGTTCAGCCTGTGTCTCCTGTATGCGGACCTTTTGGAAGTCAACAAACACCGACTTGTCTGCATCCAACATGAACCGGCGACGGTTAGCACATACTGGATTACGGCAAATTGTTGGGATTGTGTACTGTAAATAAACAAATGTACATATATTACGAAAATCTTATACAGCAAAAAAATATTAATTTGCCATTTTGTTTAACATAATATTGTATGTTGTGCATGCAGTGCCGACCTATTAGAAAATGTAGTCTAAGTATTTAAGTGAACTGTTTATTATAACAATAAGTGGTGGTAATTTCATGGTTGGCCAATAAAGATAAATGAAAAATAAATTTTACAGTTTATTTTAAACTACGTTTTGCCTGCTTCGCATGCATTAATATAGATTTTGACAATAAATAACTATCCCTCTGGGATACTTTTTCTGAATGAAAGGTGCTCTTTATCCTTTTCTGTACCCCTGACAAGATGTATGCAAAATGACATGATGATCAGTTGAGTAGTTAAGATGTGAAAGCATAAAAAACAAACATTCGCATTTATAATATTAGTTAGGATTGAATACATCAAATTACTTAAAAGTTGCTCTAAGGGGTCAAATGGTTCAAAGCAGATGGTGGTGGCGTTAATGAACAGAGATAAGTTGGGTGAGATTCACAAAAATTTACAGATACTCTAAAATAAAGACTGACATTTAAACATGTTCTATCTAACATATTAAACCTACATCATCCTTCGTTTAATTTCAGGGTAAGTTGTAAATGTCAAACGCCTATAAAAATAAGTATTAATATTTATTTGCATGATTAGATCAAGCATGACTTAAAATAAGATGGAATTCATTGATTTGAATAGCTAGTACAATGATTAAGTTACTCAATACATCACATTACAAATAGATGTCAGCAATGCAAATCTATTGTATTGATTAATATAAATATCTATTCACATAGTGGTTCAGTATGAATTGATAGATAATGAAAAGGTAGCAGCTAAGTGTATAGTGTTAACTATTATCAATAACTTTTAAAATATTTGTTCATTATGTTCTAGGTGCAACTAGATCAAACACCAACGCTGGTAAAAGAGATTTACGGCGATTAATGAAAAGTTATAACAATAATTTTACCGAAACTGATATACTCGCTTTGTCACCTGCACAATTTAAGAAATGAGAATAGAAATAATATTCATGAATAACTTTAGTTTGATATCAAACTCGCAAACCAAATTTTTTTTAATTAAATTCTATACCAGCCGTAAATTTCATAAAAATAAAATTGTATAATGTTTGCTAAGGTTTGCTTGCACCTAATTACTTGTACTTTGCATTATCTTGTGGATAATGGTGCTGGTTGTGTAATGACTTAAATTGTTATAAGATCTATGTATTAGTATTAAGCTTTATTACACAATTGTTTGTTATCCCAAAGAAATAAAAATAAAATTAAAATAAACACCTTTATTATCAAAATTGCTCTCTGCCATAATAAATATGTGGCAAAAGCACTTTAGTTGTGACTGGTGTCTAAAGTTAGTCTTAGCTTGTAGCTGTGAACATGTAGATACCATACCATAAATTGAGTTTGTACAAGCTATTGTAAAAGACAAAGCAAAGTTTATAAGATCATACAATAAATCTTTTGATCATCTATCACTACAATAACAAGAAACTAAAAACATGAATAAAACCAGCTGAAACACTATTTTGCAATTCTTTCCTACAACAAATATGGATAAAATCATAAACAATATTCTTCATATGCAGTTGTTCAATTAGTATAATAAAGACTATAACTTAAACGCATAAACAACTGTAAATTTTTTTAGTTGCCATCCCTTTTATTTACTATATTATTAGTGAAAATAGTGACACAAAGTAATAACATACAGAAACACACGTTAATATTCTATAAAGTATTGCATCAATCATTCAAGCTAAATCATACATAGCTTGATACAGTGGAAATGTTGAGTACCATTTATTTATCTATGATATAAATACAAAAATTCAAAGATTTAATGAATATGCATACCATTTCTAATACTTTATAATATTACCTTAAATTGCTGCTCCACATTTTTGATAACTGTTTGGCAATCCAAACAAACAAAAGTACCTAAGACCAGCTCGGGATGTACTGGGTGGGTTCTTACTATCTGCCCTGAGATTCTAATCAATGTGCCAATCTTAGCAGTGGTCAACTCTCGCACTTTATGCCTTGTCGGCACATCAACAAATGAAACATAGCATTCTTTGCCCTGTAGATCTTTCCTCATACCACTATCAGCAAGGCTTAGAACATAATTCAATATGGCTTGGTTCAGAAATGGATATATTCTGTAATATTCTTCAATCATTGTGGTGGCAAGATTCTGATTGTACTTCTCAACATCATCAAAACTGACTTCCAGTGTGCTCAACTCTGGTTTAAGGAGTTCTTTAGCATTTTTCTCGTATTTAATCTCATTGTCTTCCTTGAATCTGAATAAATAAAGTTCTAGCATGAGCACAACAGACATAACCTCTTTGAATAATAAACAATTGCATAGCATCAATAAATATCACGAAAATGATGTAAATATATAATTGTAGGTAGAGTAATACGTACTCTTCTAAAAAATCCTGAAACAGCTTTTGGCATCGTACTCCCACTTCATCTTTGACTTGGCTTTGGGTGGCGTATGTGTCGGCTACATCCATTTTTTAAACTTATACCTCCTGATTTATCACTGTTATTAGTCCGTAATCTTAGATTTTAATGTCAATACATGCACTAAACTAGGTAACACTTATACAGAACAACAAAGGAAAATATAAAATAAAAAACAAAATCTCATTTCAACTGCATAGCTAATCTCGTTGGCTACGGGAATCACTATTTGTTTTGTGAATAAATGAAGCTATCTACGTATGTCCTGTGATTTACAGCCTAGCTCTTATTAAAATTAGGCAAATATATATATACGTTTCACATAAATTGCGCGAAATGTGAGCACCCGGCACCGCGCACAATCGTTGCCAACTACAATTCAATTTTGACAAGTAACTTTTTTAGTGTTTTGGCGGGCAATTATTAATCGTTCAACAACCTACCTACAATTTTATAATATTATAGTTCAGTGTATCATAATCATAAATAATATATTAAATACTAGTGACCCGGCCCGGTCATAAGGTTGGTTGGTTGGTTCATAAGGTTGGTCGTGCAAATAATCATTACTTTTTCGGTAGATAATTTTAAACCCATATCTTCTAAAGTATCCATTTGAAAGATATGATGTAAACAACAATTATTTGCATCTATGTAAAATTTGCAATTTAAATTTTTAATATATCAAACTGTATAAAGATTAATATCTATTTTAGTAAAAATAAAAATGCATAACAATTGTTACCGTGAATATACAAATGCCACAGAGGATTTTATTGCAGCTCTTCATAAGACCTAAAATTCTTCAGTAAATTCTATTGTCCTAAGTTTAATGCGAATATTACACTATAAATTATTCTTATCTCTAGTATATGGTTTTGACATATTTCATAAGATTCTCTTAGCCAGCACATGCCATGATAGCGTCTTATACTTGATTTATTTTAAAATATACAGTTTATAAATAGTCTACATACGAATATTACATAAGTGGTTTTTAAATGATTTTTAAAGCCGGTTGAATTCCATAACGCAATAATGAATTGAGCTGACAAACAGACAGATAGAGGCTGATAGTGACTTTGTTTTATACTATTACGAGCAAATATTTTTTATGCTCTAATTTGATGTGATGTCTGAATTATTTATTAGGCGTGCAAACAGCATGGGTATAAAAAAAAGATACATGATATTTTAATTAATATGTATGCCTATTACATATTGGTGCTGATGTATACTATAGTATTAATATGTATTCGATGGCACAAGCGTATAAAAAACTCATCAAGCACGTTCATTACAAAACAATGATATATTATATTGTTGTAGATTTAATTAAAGTAAAAAAAATCTATTGATGGCCACAAATAGATTTAGCCACTGAAATTATAATTCTTAACATATATGTTAAGAATTATTTTAACTAATGATTAATTAGTACCTAATCTATGAGTTAAGTTACCTGAATAATTTACCAATATAGTCTATCAAATTATAGTCGTAGCCGTTGAACCCGTAGGTTGAATCTAATCCAAATTAATTAATAATTTAATAAATAATAAATGAATTAATAATTTGTGTATATATTATGTTAATTATTTAATTATGTCATTAAAAAGTCATCCAAAACGCTTAGATATAAGATGAATAATTTTTCATCGTTAGTATTTCTTATTGTTTTTCTATCAGAGATTTGCATTCATTGATTTATTTACATAATTATTGGTCTTTACTCTTTATTATATAGCTTGTCCCACAAGTTTGACTTTCGCTATACTATGCGCTACACCAAGATATTTCAAAACTAATATACAAATGTCATTTGTCAAGTTTATCAAGTTGATTTGATGTTTCACACGTGCATAACATGCATTTTTTATTGTACAAAATTTCAAATTGATAATAAATAATAAATGCATACATTTCTTACAACATGAATTCGAAAAAAATAGCCAAGAATCCTTCTTTGGCATACACAAGCCACCCAGACTACCGAAAGCCGCCTAAAATCGCAAATCCGGTAAGTAACCTATTGTAGTGTTTTTATTTTAAATAAATAAAGAGTATGTATGTTACAGGGCGCTATGGCGCTCATTAGGGGAAGGCTATGTCCAGCAGTGGACTATTATAGCCTGATGATGATGTAACTAATTAGTATTTATAGAAGTAAATAATTAAAATGATATTTATATTTTTATATTAAATTTGTAATGTACCTAATGAGATACCTATTAGTAATAGTGGTTATTTCTAATAATACACCTAGTGTATGTGTTAGGTGCATTGGACAAATCTTATCTATTCATTTAAGTATAACCAATAAATAAAATATTCTATATTAATTTTGGACTTGTTATTAATAAGCTTCAAAATAAAAAGTTATAAACATTTTGCACATTAATAACAACAGTAAAATAAACAAAAATGTTTCGATGAGTCAATTAGCTGAAGACCAGCCACTATGGAATAAGCTTTCTGTCTAGGCCGTGGGATAGGACAAATTTTACAAAACGTCAATATATATTAGCATATTTACACACTCTTATACAATTTTTTATCTGCCTTTTTATTATGTGCTGCTGCTGGGCAAAAGCCTCTCCCTTGGACTTCCAAATTACTCTGTTGCTGGAATTGAACACTTGAACACTACTTATACAATTGAATAAACTTTATATATTTCACAGCATAATAATACAGGATTTTCAAATATTTGCAAATGATATTTTACATTAGAGTCACAGTCTAAAATAGGAGCAAGTCAACAGTTATATAGATTTATTTAATTAGTTCTACTAAGATTTATGTATTTGTATGTTAATCTTAAATATTATATAACTAATTAGCCTTGTATATAAACTATCCCACTGCTGGGCTGTGGCTCTTCTCAGTGCACTCTGTAGATTCTTAAGCTTAATACATCTCTAAGAACATTATGGTATACTTTTATATCCAGGTTTCCTTATACAAACCTTAAATAGAATTTGAGACCCCTGTGTGGCAGTCTAATGATCTCTTATTAGGTATCTGAAGCAGATTACTGTATTTAGATAAACTGGAAAATAGGTTTTAAAATAGTATGTCTTGTTTACAGTACCTACAATGCTTGGGGGCACCACATATAGATTCATTCAACTATATGGTACAAGAAGGTTTGCAAGCAGCCATTGCAGATCTTGTACCGGCAGAATTCGAATTACCAGGCGGAGAGAGGGCTAAAATTACTATAGATGAAGCAGCATTTGCTAAACCAAGTGTACCTATGGAGGCAATTGGTGTCAAAAACCAAACAGTACTGCCAACTGAATGCAGACAACGTGCAGCGACATACAAAGGAGATTTCAAAATAAGAATGACTGTAACCATAGATGAGAAGTCTGTAACTGTTGATCGTTCTTTAGGATCCCTGCCTGTGATGGTTAAGGTAATTTACTTATTATTTTGTTTATTATTTTTATAACATGAAAATTATAATAGTCATTTTTAGTTTAAAAGTAAAATGAATTCAACTACCAATAAAACTAATTTATAGCCATTATATTTCAACATATTAAGTATATTAAATAAATGTAACTGCTCTTTCTTTCTTCTACATATGCTGTCTCCGACAGAGCCCATATTTGTTGCCAAACCTAGCTATAAGATCTTTTATACATAATGAAATGGAATAAAGTTTGAAATTGAAATATTTATTAAAGTAATTAGCTCTCATAAATTACAATACTTTGTATAGATTTGCTTTTGAGCTTAGATATTGGTGTGTGGTATGCAATGTTAATTATATTTGTTTTTATTTCAGTCCAAAATTTGTCACTTAGCTGATTTGTCTCCTGAAGAATTGGTGGAACATAATGAGCACGCTGATGAGTGGGGAGGTTATTTTATAGTAAAGGTAATTTCTTAATAACATAACAGCTGATGCTATGAGTCCATTTTATGAAACTTTTAAAGTATACATCCTCTGATTGGATGCTGAAAACTTAAGTGATTCCTTTAGCTAGATTCTAAATAGGTTTATTTTTTTTTAATTACATCTCTGCTGCATTATATGTAATGCTAGGCACTTCAATAGTATATATGAGAATGGTCCAAGTATGTTGCCTTGTGTTAATATTTTTTCATAACTTGTTACTGTACTTGTACATTATCCACATCAAGTAATTCCGACAATTAGCAGATAAATCTTTATTCTATCTAGAACTTACTTGTAGATCCATAATTTTCTAATCTATCTAAATTAAAAATTAAGTAATATTATGTAAAATGAAGTCAAAAGCATTAGACATGTTCAAACTGTTGATATTGTAGGTATTTGTATATTTATATTGGCAAGCACTTTATTTTGGATGTTGAATGTGAGTTTGGTTAATTTGCCCCTCTGCAGGAAACAATATGGCTTATATTGCCGTGATTTATTATCATAAACTTAGATTAGGCTAACTATAATGTAAATTGAGTATAATTTGCTAGTTCACATGTTGAAAGTAAGATTCAATAGTTTAGCTGGTGTGATCGTTTATACCAATGGACCCATTATCCTACAATGACCACGCCTGAAAAAGATTCTGACAAAATAAACTTGAAACTTTGAATTAGGATGAGGAAGAAACATTAATTATTCAGATGTCCATATAATTTTAGGGTCACGAGCGTCTAGCCCGAATGTTGTTGGTGACCAGACGGAATTACCCGGTAGCTATCAAAAGATCAGGCTGGAGGATGCGGGGCAACCTGTTCTCCGACTTCGGTGTGATGGTGCGCTGTGTCACTGCCGATCAGACAAGTACGGTACGTATCATGTATAATATTAAACTGACATTTTGTTTAAGGACCAACCACTCAGACCACTACACCTAATCATACAGCAGAAAGCAGTCACAGCTGCCATACGCCTTGAAAAGATAGGGCTCTGGAAACGGGACAATAGGATAACTCATGCACGCCTAAAGAAGTTAGTATACAACGAAATCCCAATGATAGCGGAGGCATGTGATATCATCCCAAAATCTTTTGTTTTCGACAAAAAATACCACATCCAACTTCATGAAGAATTTAAATGTAGCTCTGGTGAACATGAAGTGAGAATATACACGGATGGATCCAAAACAAAATCAGGAACAGGATTTCCAGTCTTCTCCCACGACCCAAACATCAATTACTCAACAACTCTGGGAAACCTAAACACTATCTTCCAGGCAAGATGTGTTGGAATCACCCGAGCTGCAACAGCGGTTACATCAAGGGGTATAAACGATAAGTCGATACGCATTTTCTCGGATAGTGCCGCGGTACTACAAACTCTGAAAAGCAACTGCTTTAATACTCGACTCATCCTGGAGTGTCACCGTGAGCTGCAAAGTAATGCAACAAAAAATCGGATAACGTTGCAGTGTATACGCGGCCACAGCAACTCTTTTGGCAATGACGCTGCAGACCAACTGTCAAAGAGAGGATCGAGCATTTAAATGTAAGGACTCGAACCAGTTGTCCCGATAACCTTCTGCCAACTCAAAACATGGTTATGCGACAGAACCACGAAACTACACGAAAAACAATGGGCAGAAACAAGGGAATGTAGACAGACAAAGGAAGCCCTTCCATCCTTAGACATACATCTGTCACGCAAACTGCTACGTTCTTCAAGGAAAATCTTGTGACTTCTAGTGAGTATAATAACAGGCCACTGCTCACTCGACAAAGACCTATTCAACATCGGCATCACTGACAGCCCCTTATCTAGAGGCTGCATGGAGGCCGAGGAGACACCGTCTCATGTGCTGCTACATTGCAAAAGCGTAAGCAACCAACGGGTGAAACTACTAAACAGTCCATAAACGATGAAGGAAGTACTGCGCAACACCAATCCCCTATTGTCTTTCTGGAAGGAGCTGAGGTGGTATGAGTAACCGAACAACTTTTCGCGTCGGTCACTTACTCACAATGGCCCAATTGGGTGGCTAAGTGCGGATAACATACGTCCAACTAACTAACTAAGGACCAACCAGTTTTAATTTCTCTAAAGATTATGTAATCTCATCCTAAAAATTATTGTACACGTATCTGCAGGCGATTTTTGTAATATTAGAAGGACTCTTTAATGTTGTCTAAAAAAGAACTCTTGCACTAGGAATAATTTCTGTGTCGCGGAGGACTTTACAAACACTCAAACAACGGACACAAGAACACCCGGACTGGGAACAGCCATTTGTGGACCACACAAAGTTTTGTCCCGTGTGGGGATCGAACACTCGGCGCGGTGGCAGTGGCAAGGCGATCCCTTAAACCACTACGCCATCCGTGCAGCCAAAAAGACTTCAAACGTCACGTCTGGTCGATCTTTTGAAAATCGAATTGGTCGCGTTCCGATCCTCACATGAAATCAGTGTATTACAATCCATTATAATATTTGAAATCGCCTCAAATACACGTAATTCTATTGATGAGATTGCTAGCAGACCTGTAATTCTATCCACCATTATTATTCCAGAACAACGTGCTCCATTTCCTAACGAACGGTACGTGCAAGCTGATGTTTTCGTACCGTAAGATGATGTACTACGCGCCTTTGTTGCTTATAATGAAATGCCTCGTGGACTGGCCGGACCACTACATATACAGACTCCTGCTACATGGGAAGAAAAATGACCTCTACTATGTCAAGTGAGTTTACTATGCTTGTCTTATCTTAATGCAGCGATAGCCTAGTGGGAGACCGTTGGACTGCCATGCAGAGGTCTCGAGTTCAAGGGTGCATCTCTGACTTTTCCAAGTTATATGCGTATTCAATGTTTACCTAGCGATCCGGCCCGGCTTCGCACGGGTAGTACAAAATCTTAAAAAAATATACACCTAAACCTTCCTCATGAATCACTTCGTCTATTGATGAAAACCGCATGAAAGTCTGTTGACAGACGCGGCGAGGGACTTTGTTTTATAATATGTAATGGTTATTGCTCACTTTAACGGCGAAGGAAAACCATCGTGAGGAAACCTACATGTGCGAGAGCTTTCCATATTTTTCTCGAAGATATGTGAAGTCTGCCAACCCGTGCTGGGCCAGCGGTGTGGACTATGACCTAATCCGTCTCAAACTGAGAAGAGGCCCGTGCCCAGCAGTGGGACAGTTTAATAAATTTAATAAAGGGCTGATATTATTATATATAAAGCAGCTTAACGTTCTCTTAGAGAAGTTGATATTTTTGCGGATGAATGGAAGGTATTATAATTAGAATGTATGAGGTATTGCGAGGTATACCGGGCTGATATTATATATCATGTTTCAACAGTTGTATCCAAAACATGCTTCGAGAGCTCCACGAGGAAGGTCTGCATTCGTCTCACGAGTGCCGCTCATACTTGGGCCGAATGTTCAAGCCGAAGCTGTACGAACTGCCGCCCTGGTCGACTGACCTGCACGCGGCCGACTTCCTCATCAACCGCTGCGTGATGATCCACCTGCCTGACCATAAGGACAAGTTTAATGCCTTGGTCTTCATGGCGCAGAAGCTTTATGACCTCGTACAGAATAAATGCAAGGTATGTAGCTTTTGCAGACTTTAGTTATTGTTCAATGACCTTCACTGTTAAAATTTAATGTCATGTGATACTTCATTTTAATTTTATTATTTTATCATAAATACATCTCCCACTATAGGAATAATTCCTATATCGCGAGGAACTTTACGAAAATTTAATCAACGGACACAAAGAACATCCAGACTCGGCACAATCATTTGAAG
Organism: Catocala fraxini; assembly: GCA_930367265.1. Classification (NCBI taxonomy): domain Eukaryota; kingdom Metazoa; phylum Arthropoda; class Insecta; order Lepidoptera; family Erebidae; genus Catocala; species Catocala fraxini. Next base: position 2,239,479 of record OV884047.1, read on the forward strand.
ATGACACAAATTTGTGTTGTTTGTTTTTGCTATATGTACAGTTTTTGCGAACCTACCGCAAAAACTGTTGAATAAAAATATGCCGAAATAAATTCTACTTTTTATTAAAGTGACACATGAATTCGGTACAAAGGCTATGGATCGACTGGTTAAACAATATAGATATCGATTACATTATAGGTATCTACGCGAAATACAGAATAACGATTAATATTACCAAAATAGGCAATTTGACATACTGTATTTCGATGAGCTGATAGTAAGAATAGAACTTTGTGTAAATTATCTATCTTTATGTAAATTACTAGGTAGAAGGTGCTGATGCTGTGATGGTGCAGGAACTGCTAGTGGGTGGACATCTATATCTTCAGGTACTGAAGGAACGGCTCCAGCAGCTTATTATCATCGTCAGGTTACAGATGCTTAAGAAAGCGAAGACCACCAAGAAACTAGTTATAGGACAGGTTAGTAACGACTAACGAATAATTGTATAAAAGATGTCATCGACTCACGTTTGTATCTTTGAAGAGGGAGGTAGAAGTGGATTACACATTAATTTATTTAACATTAAATAGAACGACTTGCGCCAATTACACAATCCTGAATATTATAAACGTGAATGTGAGTTTATTTGTATGTAACGCGTTCATTCACGCCTTAACTACTCGACCGATCTTCATGAAATTTCGGATACACTTTGTCAAGGGAATATAAAAGGACATAGGTCACCTTTCATCCAGAAAAATGTTTACTCAACAAACTCCAAGCACATTTATAATATTAGTTAACTTGCATTGGATTTAAATATAAAATAGGTGCAATTGAGGACACCTGAACAAGAAAGACCTTTTCTTATTGTCAATAGCACGAATTGCAACAAATACTCCGAAGCTCGGGCAACTTGGAACAGAAGATGGAAACGTTTCTGGCAACCGGCAACGCTCCCTCCACTAACGTGAATTTGGCACAATACAAGGGTCTCACTATAGTCGCTGAGAACATCAACAGAATGAGATATATGTCACATTTCAAGTAAGTCCCTTGTGAGAACCGCAAGCAACATATAAAATTACAATTTATTTGATATTTTGTTAAACACTCTGAGTAGCAAATAAGCATACGGCTTAGCAAGTTAGGCAGTATTTGTAGTACTAGCGGTCGCCTAGTGTTCGAAATTCGACTAAAGTTTGCCTGTAAGATATTGCTGATATATTATGTCATTATATATTGGTATAAGTCACCATAGCTACGCGCTTCGACTGCGTGTGTCAAATGCATGATTGTGTGCGTGTAGTGTTTTTTCATTAATTTAATGTATTTCTAATGCATATTTTATATAAATATTAGGATTCGCCCCTCCTTCTCCATATAAACTTTAACTGCGCCAAATTTCATACTCCTCCGTCCGCGCAATTTTCGTAAAAACGGGTACAAAGTTTTTGCTTCACGTATTAATATATAGATTTGGCTACACTCTTCTGTTGGATAGAAATAATTGTTCCGGCTGCAATTGCGTGACATTTTAGGTTTAAGTCATGATCCGCCTGTGTATTTTTTGTTACACAGTATATTTTTAATACAATATATATTGATCTAAATAAATCTGAATTCAAATAAGGACTATATATACAGATTTTATCAAGTATTGTCGAACAAAACAACCTGAAGATGCCTAGCGCTGAGGCGAAACACGTGTCGACGCATATTTTGTGTTCGAACTTCGAAGCATAATACTGCAAGTTGGTGTACGCGCGGGTCACACGACGCGGTTGTGCCTGTCCAGAGGAGTTGTCAAACTTTTTCTATTGCAATAGATGGGGTGGGCAATCCGATAGTGCGTGGCGGGTTGCTCTCTTTTCCAATAATTTTACTATCATGGTTTATATAATCGTAGGTCGATCCATCGTGGTTCATTCTTCATGGAAATGCGGACGACGGAGGCGCGACAACTGTTGCCGGACGCGTGGGGCTTCGTGTGTCCCGTGCACACGCCCGACGGGGCCCCCTGCGGCCTGCTCAACCATCTCACCTGCACCGCGCAGGTACTTACATAGTGTCACCTCATGTGTCCCGTGTACACGCCCGACGGGGCTCTTTGCGGCCTGCTCGAACATCTCACTTACACCGCGCAGGTACCTACATAGTGTCACCTCATGTGTCCCGTGCACACGCCCGACGGGGCCCTTTGCGGCCTGCTCGACCATCTCACCTGCACCGCGCAGGTACCTACATAGTGTCACCTCATGTGTCCCGTGCACACGCCCGACGGGGCCCCATGCGGCCTGCTCAACCATCTCACCTGCACCGCACAGGTACTTACATAGTGTCACCTCGTGTGTCCCGTGCACACGCCCGACAGAGCAAATTGTTATTCTTTATTGAAATACGTTTATTTTTGTAGGTAACACAACATCCGGATCCAAAACAAGTAGCAAATTTACCACAAGTACTGGAACGATGCGGTTAGTTTATGTTTTACATTAATTTAACTAGTCTTGTCGCCGGCCGCGGTTTATTCCGTTATTTTAAGATATCTCATCTATTCTAATTTATTATTTAACTCACATATTTATCTTTATCTTTATCAAATGTCAACCATACCCATATGTAATCGGAAAGTAAACCAACAAATCTATTAAAGTAGGGCTTCACAAAAAATAATGTTTTAGATGTAGTTTGTCGGTGCGGCTTTGTAGTTTTTGAGTTAAGTACTTGCAAACAAATAAAAAAGCAAATCTTTCCTTTTTATAATATTAGTATCATCATCATCTCAGCCGAAAGACGTGCACTGCTGGCCCTACCTTCTATCATATTAGTATAGATATAGATAAATATAAAAGCCTCATAATGTACCACAGGTATGACGCCCATAAGTTCGGTTGCCCAGACACCTCTATCCCGTGACGTGTACAAGTACCCAGTGATGGTGGACGGGCGGCTGGTGGGCTACCTGGGCGAGGATACGGTGGAAAAGTCTGCCGCCTACCTGCGCACGCTCAAGATCAAGGGAGAGGAGCTGCCCATCACCACGGAGATAGTCGTGGTACCCAAGAAACAGGTCAGTTTTCATTGACAACTCCCGCATTAGAAATAATTCCTGCGTCGCGGGAGACTTTAGAACTGTGTTCTCGCAACTCGATTTATATATATACTTATTACATTTGTAGGTTAGGTTAGTAACAGTGTATGAATTTCCGTACCTATGTCCTTTTTTGTACGCCTGAAAAGGAGTATTTACTGATTGAAATTAAACTGCTATATACGGATTTTATCGCGTTGTTTATTTGACACTTTATTACAAAATTTTGAAAATTGTTACACTACAACATTGAGACAACTGCCATCTTAGTCTCCCCGTGACCATGGCTGCTGAAAAGCAACCGAAACGTCGGGGAAAGTGTAAAAATAAATTAAATCTTGTCCGGTCTATTAACCTCACAAGTTACCGCGTCAGCGACATACCGCGCACGTTACCGCGTCAGCGCATTACAATACTTATAATTTATTTGTTTAAGTTTTTACTTTACAATAAGTCAGTAGCAAGATAAACACGTGTATCAAGAAAATAAATATATTATAAATCATCAAGGATTTTTCATTTAGCAAGATATAACAAGTGTGTCGCACGCCAGCATCAAGGCAACCGCACGACATTGTGGTCCTTCGAGCAAAGGTTTGTTGATCTTTTGCGATTTCGTGTGGTAGCGAATCGGTTTAATCGGCCTCCACAAGCGGGTCCCACCGGTTGAATTGAGAAGGCGCACATATCACGCGAGAACACATCAGATCATTAAGCTATCAAGAACCAGCAAGTTTCAAGTTATCAAGAACCATCAAGAGCAAGTTTTATATTGTGGAAATTTTGTTGTGAAATACAAGTCCGCATTACCTACAAGATTGTGCACATCAGAAATATACAAACAGCAAGTAAGGTACCTTATTCTATCACGTTTACATTTAGCGAGTTTATATACGTCAATTTTGTTTCAAGTTTATATCAAGTTACATCAAGATGAATATGGATGATATACTCTATCAGCAATCTCTGTTATCAGAGGAGATCAAGAAAATTTTAATTAACTTTAAAAAGGATGGTCCAACCCGTAGGACCGCAGAACAAGTTAAGAGGCGTCTCGAAGCTCTGGAAAGATGTTGGAATGAGTACAGAACGAACTATGCGAAGCTTTCGGAGTGTTTACCAGATGATCATGAATACTATATATACAACAATATTGTGGTAAACTTTAAAACCTCCACGATTAAAGAGAATTTTCTTAAACAAACAAGAACCTACAACAAGACTCACAAGGAAAATAAATTAAATACAACTCACCTTCAGCTTTCTTGTCCTAATAAGCCGATCTTCATTGACGAGTCTCTTACGGCCCTGGGAAGAAAACTAGCCTATCTAGCTAGACATTGTGTTAAGGTCAATAAGTACCACAGTACATGGACCTCTTACGGTAAAATTTACATAAAGAAGACACAGAGCTCACCTGCACTACGTATTGATCGCGAACAAGACCTTGAGAAAATCCTGCAAAAGTGAGTGTGTGTGAAAAAATGTTTTGTATTTAATATATAATATAGTGTGGTGTAAATAGATTGCTCAGTATAAATTGTTTGTGTTAACAGTGATATTTTGACAATAATTTCCACTTTAAAGTGAAGATGAGCTGTTATCATGCGTAGGAAATGGAGCAAATAACAGGATAAGCAAAGGGCATCACTGGTACCAGTAAAATTCGCGTAAATAGAAAACAATATTGAGTATTTACTGATTCTGACGTTAGAAGCATGTTTAACATCTTATCTTATATGGGGGCCAGTCAGTGCAGACCGGAGAAACTTCGACCCAGTGGGAACTTATGTTTCGACACTCTCCCAATAACGACTGTCATAGATGTTCATGGCAGCCGGGACCGACGGCTTAACATGCTCTCCGAGGCACGATAAAATATAATGAAATATAAAAATAAGTGTAATATTGTTACGCCCAGTGACATCTCTCGGCATTGTGTGAGGGACTCGGCGGTTCCGTCTAATAGTTTACACCGCCATCTATTGACATCTTACGGAACTGCGTAGTACGGTACGAGAATCTTAGAGAGAATGCTGGTACTTTCTCGAAGCATCGTGCTGTTTACACGCCGAGTACGGCGTTGCTGGAAAGCTCTAGAAGCGCTTTACCCGCGTATAAATAGGGCGCACGCGCACCGCCGAGTCAGTTTACAATCGTAAGCGGTCAAGTGTTCATCGAAGCGAACGGAAGCGGAAATACTACGGAGTTCGAAGCAGTACAGTGAAAAAGTGTGGTATAGTGTTTATTGTGTTTTAAATTGAATTGTGTGTTTGAATAAAACGTGTTTTAGTCGGTAATATTGTTTATATTCTTATCCGTCGAGCCCAGCACGTAACAATATTATATTATCAATTACTTTTATATTAAAACCTATAAACAATTCTATTCGCCTCTTGTAAAAATGACCTTATATTGTTCCTTCCTATCAGTAGGTAATTGATTTATCAATATGAACAGATCTGTGCGCAATACGCGGGAGTGTTCCTGATGACGAGTGAGGCTCGCATGATGCGTCCCGTGATCAACCTGTCGACGGGTCAGCTGGAACTCATCGGCACTATGGAACAGCTGTACCTGGACATCGCGGTCACACACAACGAGATACATAAAGGTATGTGCTGTTTATATTTATCAACACTTGGTTTTATTTTATTTTTTTAATCTTTATTTATTTAGGCGCTTTTACTACAGAGTAATATGTTAGCCCCATCGTGGCTTATTCTAAGATACTAACTTACTATTTCATAGTAGGCAACAGAGGAAGTCGTTGTTGTACATATATCTCAAATAGGTCTAACGCCGCATTTGAAGTAGGGTCACTTAGGATATTAATGAAAAGTCCTACATCGTACACGTTAAGGTTATATTTGAACATCAATGAGTTCCTTTGGCGCTGATATTTGAAACACTTAGTTAATGTAGTGGAGAACCCGCACTTCACGAAGGCGCCACTGAGCTCACACCAGTCAACTCGTGACCACGATCAATACAAACCGGTCGGAACGTCGGGCAATCGGCAAGGCGCTCATAGCCAGTTGCACTCACTGAACGGTAAACGATTAGCGAGGTTAAATAACGTTGGGTGCGGTCAGTTTATAGATGGGTGAACGCTTAGTGGTATTTCATCTGAGCGTCTCCGTGCTTCGGAGGGCACGTAAAAAGTCGGTCCCGGTTGTTGTCAAATTGACAGCAGTCGTTAAGCCATGTCAGAGGCCTACGGGCGGCTTGAACAACTCTTGACAACAGGTTGGCCACTAACCACACGAAAAGAAGAAAATAAATCGGGCAATCAATAGGTATACACTTGTTTGCACACACGTTTCTGCACTATAATATCTCCTGCGCAGTTGGCCAGTCTCCGTTAAGATAGGCCGCCGTAACCGAAATTCGGTCAGGAGGTCATTATTATTATTACTTTTACGGGAACTGATTTTAAAAGTCTAGGCTAGATTAGAATGTAGTGGTCATCATCTATCCTTAAAACCTGGCTTTTAAAGAACTTGTCGCAAAAATGCAATAGAAGACTCTTGGCTAAACCGTTTTATTCAATGCGTTGTACACACGGCCACACATCAAGTTAGACGGCCTATATACGCATAACTACGCTACATACAAAATAGAGAATTGTCGGCAAGGGACAGAGCATAATGGTGTCGATGTAATGGTAAGGATAGAGCGTAACAAAAATATAACGCACTCTCTCGCACGATTCGCAGCGTTCAACTTCTAATAGTTCGAAGTCCAAACAGTGTAGATTGATGTGTCGCTGTGTGTACGTGTAATTTTATCTTATTCTTAACTAATATTATAAAGCACTGCGTGATTTGCCGGCGCTGCTGCTGCTGCAACCGCGGAAACCCTCATACGGCGTAAATATAGTAATTTAGTTGGAAATTACATTTTTGAACCGTTTGGGGTGGAAACTCTAGGGTTTAGAATGCAATAGAATAATAGGAGCGCTCGGACCTCATGAACCTAGGTTCATGAGGTCCGAGCACTCGTATTTTGTGCAGGGAGATCGCAAAACGCCTGATCGACGTTTCGCGTGATCAGAAGGCTGGTCTTTTCTTGGCCCAAAGAATCAGCATTGCCATTGAACGTGGCAATGCTGCCAGTCTTCTGGGCACGTTACCAGTTGACAGCGATGCTAAAAAATTCTACAATGCCTATACCATTTTTGTAAATATTTAGTATTATAATTATTTGTGTTTTTGTAATTATGTTATCTTTTTTAATACGTTTGTAAATATATATTAGATTATTTCGTTTTAAAATTAATTATGTTAATATATTGTAAATAAAGAGAGAGAAATATTATTAATGCGAATGTAAGTTTGATACGCATTCACACCTTAGGTACTCGACCGATCATCTTCAAATTTTGCATACACGTTGTCAGGGGAACATAAAAGGACATAGAGTACTTTTCATCCAGAGAAAAGTATTGTTACTATCCTAACCTAACCTATATTTACGCGTTTAAACGTAGTAATAATATAATGAACAATACACTTGTTGTTACGCAGGCAAGACGACGCACGTGGAGCTGTCTCCGACAGCGTTCATGAGCAACCTCGCGCAGTTGGTGCCCATGCCAGACTGCAACCAGTCGCCGCGGTAAGTTTCAAATCAAAATATCTTTATTCATTTAAGTCACAAAGAAACACTTATTATCGTTAAGGTGACACTAACTAATCTAATCTAAACTTCTAAACTAATATTATAAAGAGGAAACATTTGTGTTTTTGTATGTATGTTTGTAATGTTTTCAAACAAAAAATACTGGACCAATTTCAAAAATTCTTTCACCATTAGAAAGCTTCATCTTCACTAAGTGACAGGCAATATTACATTATCAAAAAAATAGGGATCCTTAATAAAAATGCAATAATATAACCCAAGGTGTGAAAAAAATTGTCATAAATAATCTGTCATCACGTGCGCTGCGGAAACTATTGATGATAGAACAAAAAAATGTTCTACAGTATTATAGAACGTATCAATATCTACATAAAAGTACGCGATACCATTTGTATTTTTTTAATATATAGCTAACTACACCTATATAAGTCTAACTACACCTATATAGGTGTGTGTATTAATTTCTTTAGTTGTAGTTTTATATATTAAAATTAGATAACAAATTAAAAGTAGGTATTGGGTAATAATAATAATAATAATATTCTATCACATACACACAACACCATCTAGCCCAAACTAAGCAGAGCTTGTACTATGGATACTAGACAATGGATAAACATACATATACACTTTTTTTTTGTAGATACATACATACATATTATGCATAGAAACACCCAGACCAAGACAAACATCCATGTTCATGCACACAAATGTTTGACTTGTGCGGGAATCGAACCCGCGACCTCAGGCGTGGCAGTTGGTTACACTAACCACTACGCCATCGAGTCGTCGTAATAAATTAAAGTCCACGCGGACGAAGTCGCGGGCAACAGCTAGTCTATAATATAAATATACACTCAGGTGAAATGAAAGCGCACATGCGAACATTTTTCGAAAAATATTATTTATATCCTTTTATTTAAAACATTACATATATCTTTTTAATGATACCATATAAGCGGTGATAAGATAACCTTACTGCCGAGATGCCAAGACAACAATAAATTCATATACTCAGTGTCCGGTAATTAATGCATAACCTTGAAATGTCTCATAGTAGAACTGATGGCCGTTCAGAAAAAATATGATAAAATCTACCCTAACTTACTACCTGAGATTTTTTTTTTTTAAATATTATATTATTTAACTTTCTAGTACACTAAGACCATAAATGAATGAATTCCATAGGGTTTTTGTTGTTTTATTATTAAACACTAATTATGGTAATAGATAGACAGTCAAAAGTATGACTGTACTGATATATTATTGCACTTTTAATATATTTTCTTTTTTTCTCTGATCGGCCCTCAGTTCTAATATAAAACATTTCAAGGTTATCCATTAATTACTGGACACCCTGTATATTAGAAGATTTTTGCTTAACTAAACAGTACAAAAATAGGGGGATAATTAAAAAAGATCACAAAAATTACTGGAGAAACATTTATTATTAAGAAGTGTTGCTCGTCGTATCGTAATCTTGCCCGAATAACAGCTTGGCACCTGTTTTCCATAGACTCTATGAAGTGTTTGATAAAGCTTTGTGACATAACATCCCATTCCTCTTTGAGCGCTCGTTTAAATTTACACTTTCACTTCACAGCATCCGTTTAAAACAAACAACGCGACAAAATTCGTATAAAGTAGTTTAATATCAATATAAAGTTCCCTTTTAAAATGATGTTTGTTATTGCAGTAACATGTACCAGTGTCAGATGGGTAAGCAGACTATGGGTACCCCCATCCACACGTGGCAGACGAATGCTGAGACAAAGTTGTATCGGCTACAGACGCCAGCCACGCCGCTGTTCCGTCCCACACATTACGACAACGTGGGCCTTGATGACTACCCCTGCGGGACTAATGCCATCGTGGCTGTGATATCTTACACGGTAAGTACTCTAACTAGCGACGGGTAAGTACTCTAACTAGCGACGCGCCCCGGCTTCGGATAGCATCAGTGTACCACATTATATGTGACCATTTTTTAGAAGTTGGAATGCATATACTAAGCTCTCCTTAAAAGATAGACATACGCAAGGCTGCTCATCGCTTATTCTTTGCCTAACGGTTCTGAAGATGTCTAGCACTGAGAGGCGAAACACGTGTCGACGCATATTTTGTGCTCAAAGCGGAATACTGCACCATCTCACGTCGTGGCTGTTCCTAAGCAGTGAGTTCGGTATTATTAACCTTTTTAGAGTTCGAAAAAGCTCTTATACAACAGCTTTGTCCGTCCGTCTGTTATACAACTTTCAACTCAAGAACCGTAAGAGCTAGAGACTCGCGGTCAACGCCATTCGACTCAGCATAGTCGATATACTCCGAAATGACTATAACCTCTGACCTCACGTGGTCACGTGGTATCACGTGACCTTTGCATATTACTTGAATCATTATTTCGAACTCTAAGATTACCGCAATTCATTGTCTTGCAATAGTTATAAAATTATTGGGAAGAGAGGAACCCGGCACGCATCCTCGGATTGCCCACCACAAATATTGCAATAGAAAAAGGTTGATAATACCGAACTCTTGTGAATAGAGACAGCCACGTCATGGGACTCGAGTGTACTCCAACTTGCAGTATTGTGCATCGAGCACAAAATATGCGTCGCCACGTGTTTCGCCTCAGCGCGAGGCATGTGCCGAACGAATGAGCGATGCGTAGCCTTGCGCGCCTGCATTTATCGCCTTTCTATTCCCCCACTATCCTCACTATCGCTCAAATAATGAAAAATATTTTTCTTTTTGAGGGTATGCAAATAAATTAAGCAATGGCGACGTATTGAAGTTTTTCGTTCAGCAATGTATTCTTATTCCGTTTTCTTATCTCTAATTCTTTCAATACACTAATTTGGAAGCCTTTTTGACATTAATGTTAAATTTCAAAAGTGTGGCTGTTATATGATGATGATATTGATGATATATATAATGTCCTCGACGATATGTGAAGTCCGCCAACAACACACTGGGCCAGCGCGTTCAATATGTATGTTTGTTTCCCAGGGTTACGACATGGAGGACGCGATGATAATCAACAAGTCTGCGTACGAGCGGGGGTTCGGTGCCGGCTCCGTGTACAAGTCGGACTTCGTAGAGCTGCAGCACGCGGGCTCGTACTTCTGTCGGGATAGCACCAAGCCGGAGCTAAACACGCACATTGACGAGGACGGCCTGCCCGCTGTCGGGGCGAGGGTTAAGCCGGAAGACCCGTTTTATTGGTCAGTAAACAGAATTCTTTAGTCAATTGTCTAATAGCGCGAACGATCTCGGGTTTTCAGGATTTGTCTTTTATAATAATCCATTTGCTTATTCCTTACTTAATATTATAAATGTTTTTTTTTGTTGTGCTTATCTGCAATTAGTCCCAAACTATAAGCTGATTTATTTTGTGTCGTTTTTATCATTTTAAAGGAGTTCCAAGTAGGAGACCCCTCATCCTTTACCATCCGTCACCAAGTTTTTGTATGTCATAGCGTTTCAGTCGTCTAGTGTAGCTGATAGTTGTTCACGCGATAGCTAGGTCGTTTTGACATTTATAAATACGACAGTGATTTTTTTTTATTGTTACGCTTTCTCGCCTTAACTACTCGACCGTTCATCATAAAATTTCGCATACACTTTGTCAGGGGAACATAAAAAGACTTGGGGACCGGGGTACCTCTCATCCAGAAAAAATACTGTTACTAATCTAACCCTTAGTCTACTAGTCTCTGATACATTTAAATAATATTACAGCCAGTGCCATCTCTCGACACTGTAGGAAAGCGCCCGGCCTTCTAATAATTTGTTACAGCGCCATCTTTTGACGTCTTACTGAATTACATAGCTTGTTAGTACGCGAAAAGTAGAGAGAGCGCTAGAACTTTCTCGTATTGCTATACGCTGGGTATGGCGCTTCTAAAAATTTCTAGAAACGCTTTTAATCACATATAACATGGAGCACGCGCACCGTCAAGTCAGTTTACAATCGTAAGCGGTCAAGTATTCATCGAAGCGAAAATACCATAGAGTTTGAAGCAGTTATAGTGGAAAAGTGTTTAAGTAGTGTGTGTTGTGTTTTAGCTAGAATAAAACGTGTTTGAGTGGGTAATATTGTTTAAATTCTTATCCCTCGAACCCAGCACGTAACATTGTCTTCTGTTCACGCGAATGTTATTCATTGATATTAAACTACTACATACGGATTTTATCGCGTTGTTTATTTTACACTTTATTACTTAATTTAGAAACTGTTACACTACTACGGGGAGTCTCCCCGTCACCATGGCTTCTGAAAAGTAACCGAAACGTCGCGTCGGGGAAAGTGTAAACTTAAATATAAATAGTTTCAATAGTTTTAATAATTTAATTAGCTTAAAAAATAGTAAAGTTTAATAGTATCTAGTAGTAGTAGTAGTGTAACAGTTTCTAAATTATGTAATAAAGTGTAAAATAAACAACGCGATAAAATCCGTATATAGTAGTTTAATTTCAACGTAACAATAATAAAACTTTCTATTCATCCGCAAAAATATCAACTTCTGGGTTTAAGTCCAAGAGAGCGTTAAGCTGCTTTAGTGATGTCCTATATTAAGCGGCCTCGCCTCCGTATCATACGGTACTTAACAATTCCATTTTTACAGTTACTACGATGGCGAGAAGAGTCAATTCATTGTCTCCCGGTACCACGGCAAAGAAGAGGTGTTCGTAGACAGCGTGCGACTCTGTGGGGACTTTAGTTCGCGACCGCTGAAGAAGGCCTGTATCATGCTTAGACTGCAGGTTAGTATAAGCACTTGACAGGTGTTTTTTTTTCTAAATATTTTTTTTTTCGTCGGTCCTCGATGAGTGTGCAAAGTTTCAAATCAATCCGTCGGTTTGAAATGGGTGAAAATCACGTTCAAACATTCCGTTACATAGATTCATTGATACATACCAAGCTAATATAAGCGTGTTAAAATAGAGATTATATTCCTTTGAAAAAAATCTGTATTCGACATAGAAACTGTACGGATGGATATTATAGTGGTTTAAGTGGTCGCTTATCCACTGCCATTGCGCCAAATGTTGTGAATTCTCAAGCAGGGCAGAACTTTGTGTAATCTACAAATGGTTACTTTGAGTCTGGATGTCTTTGTGTCCGTAGTTTAAATGTTTGTAAAGTACCCCGCGACACAGAAATTATTCCTAGTGCGTGAGATGTATTTAAAAAAAGAATCCTATAACGCCTGACTTTTATAAACATTCATACAATGGACGCAAATAACATTCAAACTCTGAACAACTATTTGCGTATCACGCAAATTTTTGTCTCGTTTGGGATTCGAACATACCGAACTTGTCGCAGGCAGTGGCGCAACAAACACTTAAATGTGTAAAGAGGAAAACTAATGTCGTGTATTTGTAGAAGATTATATCGAGCAGTGGCCTATAATAAACTGGTTCATTAGTTGATAGGAATAAAACACATATCGTTTTGAGACACCATGTTAAGATATCGAACCTTCGAGAATGAAATGTAGTAAAAGACAAAACACTACTTTCCAGGAGAGGCAAAATACAAAACACCCAGTTTTACTACTTCCCTTTTTCTTCTTCGTTTCGTGTGGTTAGTGGCCAACCTGTTGTCAAGAGTTGTTCAAGCCGCGCGTAGGCCTCTGACATGGCTTAACGACCGCTGTCAATTTGACAACAACCGCGACCGGCTTTTTACGTGCGCTCCGAAGTACGGAGACGCTCAGATGAAATACCACTAAGCGGTCACCCATCTATAGACTGACCGCACCCGACGTTGCTTAACCTCGCGAATCGTTTACCAATCAGTGAGTGCAACTAGCTATGAGCGCCTCAACATAAGAAGAAGACCTCCCTTATTTTTATTTTTTGTTTTGTTGAACATATGTTCAGCTCTTTATGTTATATGATTATGAAATTATATATTTTACAGCATTTGTGGCGAATTAAAGTATTATTTACACTATTAGTTTCAAAATAAATGTATTATGCTTTAGTTATATTTTATGTACATTTTTATTTTTCTGGGTAATTAAACCATTTATTTTGCGCATATCATCATTTCAAATACACAGCTCGATTCAACTGAATAAGGTTACATCAATAACTAAGTTTTGCCAAAACGGCTTTCACAACATTTCATCCTCGAAGGGTCGTTATTTCAAATGTGTTACCGGTGCCTTGGTGAAAGTCTCTTTCTTTTTCTTTATACTTAAAAGCTTTGCTCTTCTCGGTGGAGTATACGGCATCTTTCTCGATTTTCGGCCAAGACCTTAACCTCCTTATAAGACATGACCTTCGCCTTTTCTTTTATTTGGTCTGTGAACCCTTCTGGGTCTACCTCTTCCTCCCTTGCCTTCCACTTTTCCTGCTATGATGTTATTTATAAAGTTTTCTTTATAACGACTAACTTTCATAATTTATACATTGACAGCGAAACCCAACGGTAGGTGACAAGTTCGCTTCCCGCGCGGGGCAGAAAGGTATCTGCTCGCAGAAGTGGCCGGCCGAGGACCTGCCGTTCACGGAGTCGGGTCTGGTGCCGGATGTGCTGTTCAACCCTCACGGCTTCCCCTCCAGGATGACCATTGCCATGATGATCGAGTGTATGGCGGGCAAGGCTGCCAGTATACACGGACATGTGAGTTAACATCCATCCACATTTAATAGAAATAAAATACAGTAGAAATAACTTATGAATAAAAAATTGCAAGGGCTTGCAAGCTGAAATACCCATACTGCACGCTCCAAGCAAATAAAAATAGGGAATAATGTGTGCAACTGCTCGCTGTTGCCAATTATATGGTAACGGTACAAATAAATCAGTTCGATATGAGCAACAAAGTAGCTAATAGTTAGTTATAGTTATAGGTATCCGAAACGTCATTAAATATTGGCAGATTAATTTTTTTTTGCAATTGCAAAGTATACATGGCGGCAAAATTTCATCACTGTACTTTAAAGAGATAAGAAATAAAATAACAATTTAACATTTTATTTTAATGGATGTACTTCTATTTTTGGAAATAATAAATATATGTACTTGACGACTCGATGGCGTAGTGGTTAATGTAACCGACTGCCACGCCTGAGGTCGCGGGTTCGATTCCCGCACAAGTCAAACATTTGTGTGCATGAACATGGATGTTTGTCTTGGTCTGGGTGTTTCTATGTATAATAAGTATGTAATTACAAAAAAAAAGTATATATGTATGTTTATCCATTGTCTAGTACCCATAGTACAAGCTCTGCTTAATTTGGGCTAGATGGTGTTGTGTGTATGTGATAGAATATTATATTATTATTACTTATTAAATAAAATAATATTCCCATTTAATGTTATATGACCATTATTCCATTCAAGTCCAAATATTCTAGCTATTTACTGTTCTGTGACATCGAGACTATAATCGCAAGTTGAAGTGAGATAGAGCTATTGTTTTGACCGAGGTGCGGTGCGCGCACCTCATAATTCATTTTACACAGCAAATATATTTATTGTGACCTTACCACTAGGTGCACGACGCTACGCCATTCCGGTTCAACGAGAAAGACACAGCTATCAACTACTTCGGTCGGCTGCTGGAGGCCTCCGGCTACAACTACTACGGGACTGAGCGCATGTACAGCGGGGTCGATGGCCGGGAGATGAACGCCGACATATTCTTCGGAGTCATACACTATCAGAGGCTACGGCACATGGTGTCTGATAAGTGGCAGGTATGTTGAGTGTTCCTTATCCAGAAGTTTGTTTATAACACTCAAATTCAAATTCAGAGGATGTATCTCGCTACCTGCCAGTAGCCACTTTTCAGGTCTAGAGTAGAAAAACCACTTCATCTCCTTTAGCGTATCCAGAGTGTCGTCAATCCTTGGCAACGAGTAACTGTCTCTTTTCTGTGACCTCCCCTTGCGTACGGCTTAAGAAATTGTTTTGATTTTTAAGTCATCTTTTAAAATACGCGACAGGGTTCTAGGTGCTATATTCATGTCCGAGATAAGATCTTTTGCTTTCGGACAGGATTTCTTCGGAAACTTTCTTTCAATGCTTTGATTGTCTTTTCCGTACGAATATTACATACGTGGACGGCCAGATCTTTTTCTGTCACAAACAGAGGAGGTTTCATTGTACCTATCAATAGCCCGGGATACAAAATTTTCTTCATACGCTTGGTACTAGTCGAAAAATTCGACTAGTACCAAGCGTATGAAGAATTTCAAAACTCGCATTTGGCTCCATACCTAATTTGTGTAATGCTATGACAGCAATTCGGTTCTCTTTATCACCCTATCTATTCCATTTTAATATCCAAAAATATTTAACACCGATTGACGCGAAAATGAGAACACAATGAATATTCATATAATAGTGACAGATTCCAAATTCAAATGTAATATTATTTTATTTTATTTATAATAATATAATATAATAATCTTCTATCACATACACACAACACTATCTAGCCCAAACTAAGCTGAGCTTGTACTATGGGTACTAGACAATGGATAAACATACATATATACTTTATATTATGTTTTTTTTTAATAGTAACACTATTAATCGCCAGACTAAATATTTAATACGCACATAATTTCGAAAAGTCAGAAATGCGCGCCCTGGGGTCGAACTAGAGACCTCTGCGTTGCAGTTCCACGGTCTTCCACTAGGCTATCGTTGCTCCATGTGTATGTAAGAGTATGTGTTTGTATGTAGGTCCGCACGACGGGCGCGGTGGACGCGCTGACCCGGCAGCCGGTGAAGGGGCGGAGGCGTGGCGGAGGCGTGCGCCTCGGGGAGATGGAGCGCGACGCGCTGGCGTCGCACGGCGCCGCCTTCCTGCTGCACGACCGCCTGTTCCACTGCTCCGACGAGACCGAGGTGCGTGGCCACTGGCCCGCTCGTGCTTGGGCCAGGTCACTGGGGCATACGCATTTTACTATATTACCACTACAACAGCAACTCAGAACAATATTTATGTTCCACTCAACTGCGGTGCAAATACCGCACATCAATAAAGATAAGAGCTCTGTCTCACTTTAACTTGCAATTATACAATCAAGACTATTCCAATCCACTCTGATGAAAAGATAAACAAACCAAATTTTGATTTTGACGTTAAATTGATCACATAATTACTTACTTAACACACGTTGAGTACAGTGTAGTAACTAGTAACACATTTACCTGTACTTTCAAGGTTTTCGCATGACACCTGTATGTATTTTAGAGCATTAGGCGTTTGATTAACAAATAATTATTTAATTTGAATAATCTTATAATAATCCTTTTTATTTTAGTAATCAATAAGTTAATCGAAATTAGTTCAACAAAAAGAATGTTAAAATTAATTTGCAATTAAATTTGCTGTATTTAGAGGGTTTTAAAATCCAAGCAACTAATAAGTACTTACGTATGTAAACAGGCAAGTTTACTGTGTGCCGAAGAAGAGAGTCTAAAGCTTAGTTTGTCACTTTGAAAAAGAGTGACAGTGCTAATTATACTTCGTGCATCCGTTTATTTTCTTTTTGACGAGACAGTTCTAAATTAGTGACGCCCTCACACGTTACCGATTCGATTTGAAATAATAATCGATTTTATTTAAGAAGAACTTTCATTCGATTTAATGCTTCGACATATTTTTAGTATAAATATTAATTCGTACATTCGTTTTTTTTTAAATTATATGTTATATAAAGTATATATAATTATTAAATCATTAAAATTAAAATATTTATACTTATAAATAATAGAATGTATACGCGCATTAAATCCCAGAACAAATTCCATGATTTCGACTTAATTCCTTGCAAATAATTAATCATGAAGTCATAGCATCTAAAAGTTAAAAAAAATCTTATCTTCAATTTAAGAGCTAAGTTACTATTTTATTTATTTATTAAATTTTCAGAAACAATACATCCATAAAGTCAATTTTTTTTTTTGATCGATTTGTCTTGTTTCAAGACCTGTTTTATAGTCTGTCGTTGTTTGTTATGCACAGAGCACTTCACTAAGTGGGCGTTACCCGTCAATAACGTTCGACATTACTGTAATACATTATTCCAAAAAAAAAAAACGGTAATTCACAGGCGTGAGCTGTCAAAAAGAAAATAAACTTATGGACAAGGTATAATTAAATGCTAAGGGTTTGAATCCCACACGGGACAAACATTTGTATGATCCATGTGACGTTTTTTCGAGTCTGGCTGTTGTTTGAATGTTTATAAAGTCTCCTGCGGCACAAGATTTAAACCTATACTCCATTTGGTTAGGTACTTAACTAAAGGTAAACAATCTTGATGTGTGTTTTTATCTGAAAACACAGTTTAAAAATAAAATGCTGCTAAAGATCAAAGTAAATACAACCAATAAGGATTACTAAATTAATTGGACCGTTAGTTTAGTTAGTTAGGTACTTAACCTAACCAAATGGAATATAGTGCGGGCGTTAAAAATTAGAAAAAGTCCGCGTTTGGCCACTGCGACTCAAAGGTGTTAAAAGCAGCCGTAAAACAGAAATTAAAATAATATGTTTTGACCATTCTAAAAAAATATCTAGACCGGCAAGAAATCTGCAATTTTCTTGACTATTCGTCACTGATTTTTACATGTGCTCGCGTGCTCTATTACTTTTGTGTGCTTTTACTGACAATAATTTAGCTACCTTACGAAATATTGATTACATACTGATTTGGTTTTTGCTTCCCCTTGGAACGACAATTTTTGCCTACAATCTTTGGACAAATAACAATAATAATCGGCTATAATAACATAATAAATCATTTACATAATATTGTCATCTGTTTACGCAAATATTATTCATTGAAATTAAACTACTATATACGGATTTTATCGCGTTGTTTAATTGACACTTTATTACATAATTTTTAAGCTAATTCAATTATTATTAAAACTATTTTCAAAATTATGTATTAAAGTGTCAAATAAACAACGCGATAAAATCTGTATATAGTAGTTTAATTTCAATAAATCATTTAATTAGCTCACTATACCTACACTATTACCTTTGACGTTCATAAATGTTATTTGTGTCACATAATTTTTGACTTTCATAACTTTAATTGTAACGTGTTATTCGGATCTTTACGATATATGTATGTCTATGTATATTAAGCTGGATAAACAATTGTTTATATCCAATTTAGGGAACCTCTAAATATTATATAATAAATTCATATAAAATAAATTGCCTAATAAAGTATAAAGTACGTTTATCCGAAATAATGTATTTATTAGACTTTGATTTTATTATAAACTACGGTTGGCAACCCTACTTGTAATGGACTAAAAGGTAATGCATCTGTTTCAAATACGAATTCCCATTTCACAGATGAACCTTTGAATAGTGCAAAGACCATTTTACCAAAAAGTTATGTTATTGTGTGTGTCATCAAGATCATTTAATACGCCAATATTGGCAAGGCACAGAACTGCACTTTTTATTTTTTGTAATATCTTTTTAATCTGTGTTTAGCAAATAAACGTAATTTGAATTTGTACTTATAACTATTGTCTTTCTCCAGGCGACGCTGTGTTCAAAATGCGGCACACTATTGGGCCCGATCATCGGCAGAAGCGAACAGAGCAAGGAGACGTGTCGACTCTGCGGCGAGGGCAACCTCGTGTCCGTGGCCATACCGTACATCTTCAAGTTCTTTGTGACCCAGCTCGCGTGCGTCAACATTAACGTGAAGATCAACTGCAGTCAAAACCTCGCTATCACGGCTGGGGCTTAGCTATAAAAGATTCAATGTATTGTGTTGTGCCTGACATTCAATGACTACGTTTGACTAGACAACGGATATGGTGTTAAATAAGGAAAGAAAAGATTATGATGAGACCACGCGGTTGCAGCGTCTAACGAAATATAGAAGTTATGACTACTTTTGTGTATTTTTTGAGGATAAAAGAGCCTCTTAGACTCATTTATATAAGAACTAGCAATCCGCCCCGACCTCGCACGGTTAATAGAGCTTGTTGCGTTGAGCATATGGGTTAAAGGGGAACGCCCCTCCGAGGCTACGAGTGGACAAGAGGATAGAGAAAAATATACATTTCAGTAGATTTTGACGTAAAAATATGTATTTACTTTCATTAAAATTGACGCCATTTTAATTTACAAAAAATAGTTAAATAGAGTAAATCTATTGGAAAAACCATAAAGTAAGTTTGTTAATAGTATAAGACAATGAAGAGAATATAGACGTTCAAAATAATTTATGGATTTTTTCATACCCTATTAAGTTATAGTTTAAAAATATATTACAAACACACTGCCTATCATAATTAAATAATAAAGCATTAAGAATGTTTTGAGATGTTTTTTAATTATTTCACAGCTAGACACATTTTCGTATAGAAAAATAAACTCAATACATTTTTTTATATGTATTTCTAAAATAGTGGCGTCAATATGAATATATTTTTAGATATGTAATACTGTTAAGATCTTAAAACACTCAATTTTTACAGTTATTTTTTTTATGTCCACCTTTGGACTGAGACACTATGGAGAATAGGCATTCCCCTATAAATGTTACATATGTCCACAATACTTGGCGGCGCGGGGATGGTTGCATTATTGTCTGGGAACCAGTCTGTGCGGCTTTTAGCCCAAAGTACCTGCGGCATGCAGAAAACGTCCAGCTTTTGAATTTTGCGCCTTTCTGGGTGACGTCTGCGACTTGTGTTTTGGAGCGCATTTTGGAGTTTTAATCCGGTCCGTTAACCCGTACCCTCAGGATACTACGCTCCATGTATAAAAGTAAGTACAAAATTAAATAAAACGAACGTTTTTAATCTTAAATGTAATTTATCAACTGTAATAAAAGTCACTTATATCTATACAAAATAGAATTCACGCGGACATATATCCGCCATTTTAAATTTGACACTTAATCCTCATCCATGGCTTCTTCTTGTTCCTTCTTCTTCTTCTTCTTTTTCTTCTTTTTAGCACTCGCCTCAGCTTCTACCACCTGTTGCAGTTCGTCCAAAGCTTCTTTCATGACCTCAATATTCTTCTTAGGAATGTCACCAGTCTCGTAGAACTTCAAGCGATCTTCCACTTGTTGTCGAAGCTTTTCACCAAATACTGATGATTGGGTTTCTGTAACACAGGAATAATATTATAAAGCTGAAGAGTTTGTTTGTTTGAACGCGCTATTCTCAGGAACTACGGGTACGATTTGAAAAAATATTTTAGTGTTAGATTGCCTATTTATCGAGGAAGGTCATAGGCTGTATAACATCACTCTACGACCCACGGGGGCGACGCTGTAGATAAAGGCGGGTGAAACCGCGGGAACATCTAGTTAAAGATACATGGTCTCAAACCTATATTCCCGAAGGGGAAGGCAGTGGTTTATGACAACCACATTTCGTCAGCTGACCTAAAAAGGTCACACGCAGTAGTAGCAAGCCTATTGCCGTTCAACTGAGAATTTTTATACAGAAGAATCTTATAACACTGTTAGATTCAGGAATCAAACCGGATGCCTTATGCATAACATTCGTATACACTACCGTTGTACCTCTAAGACAGAAAATAAAATGAATCCCTGTTTCCCTTGGTTTGTTTGTTTAACTTGAGCACGACTAACGATATCATTCATCATTTTTTCTAATACTTTAAGGTTCTTACGGAAAGAAAAGTTAAGAAACTTGCGCAGAAAATTGGATAATTCAGATAACTTAACAAGTATTTTAAGCTCGCGCGTTTGACGGTTCGTCTAAGACAGGACAACGTCTGTCAGGTCTTCTAGTAAAGAAATAAATATTGTTTTGTTATACTCATGTTTACTGCGCTGTAGTGTAAATACTGAATAGTTCTTATCTTATGTGGGCGCCAGTCAGTGTAGACCGGCGACACTTCGACCCAGTGGGATCTTTTGTGTCTACACTCTCCCAATAACGACTGCCACAGATGTTCATGGCAGCCGGGACCGACGGCTTAACGTGCTCTCCGAGGCACGGAGCACGCGATAATTGTCAATCAATACGCACATAATTTCGTAGTCATATGACTTCCGAAAGTCAGAGGTGCGCGACGTGGGTTCGAACCCGAGACCCTCTGCATTGCAGTCTGTTGGTCTCCCCACTGAGCTATCGCTGCTCTACTGAATAGTTAGTAAGTTATCATTATTGTAGCAGTATTTTCAAACACAATACACATATGTGTACGTGTGTGGATATTACTGCTTTTATCTAGCACTAAGTTTATTATCACAAGTGGAGGTAGAACACCAGTGATAGATCAAATTGTGCCAATAAACAACTGAAAAACAACACTTCAAGCAATCCATTTCGGCTTCATCTTGATAGAGAAAATGAAGTATTGAAGATGAGTTGAGAGAGAGATGAGACAGTTAGATTAAACTACGGACTACAATCATGCCTTGTCTTGTTTATTTGTGTACATGTAAGTGGATGCTCCTATTTAACATATACCTACCTACTGCTGCTTTAGAGCCTACCATAAAATGTTATTAAATGCTTGAGTATGTTTAGTAGTAGTTCATGGAGAATGGTTGCAGGCAGCACCTTACAGCTGTTATGATTTTTAAACTAAACACGTGGCGATTAAAAAGATTGGCCATGAGTTTCTTGCCAGTTCTTCTCATGCGCCCTACACCCTTGCTGAACGTTGGCAGTAAATGTAAATTCACAGAAAAAAGAGTTGTGTAACTTTGGCATTCATAAGTGTTACCTTTTAACCTAAAATTAAAATTATTTTGATTTTTTTATTTTTATACGTTCATTAGCGATCCGCCCCGGCTTTGCACGGGTAATAGAAAACCTTAACAAATTATACACCTAAACCTTTTTTGACCCAGGAAAATCCTTTATGGATGCCCTCCTCCCCCCGGGGGGGAAGGGTGGTTATGTGAGACTCTCCGCCCCTGAAGGGGGTCGGTATACACACTAAAAACCTGGGGTGAGCAGTCCCTCCGCCGACGGAGTGGGGCGGGATGGGGTCGCGTTAGCAATCACCATCCCGCCCCGGCGGTTGGCCCGGCTGATGGTGACCGGGCCTCAGCACCTGTGGAGGGAAGGCCTTGCTCACCAAGGCCATCCCTCAGACGTGTGGGGCCGTGCAAGCCGGTAGAGAGTCCCCCGACTCTGTACCAGTGACCCCACTATACAGGAGCGAAAAGGCGGGCAAATCGCCTCCTTCTCGCTCCCGTCCGTCTGCGCCGGAGAGGGTCAGCGAGGAGGTTGTTCTCCCTGACCCTCTCCGCGGTCTCCTTCTGCGCCATGACAGCTTCGCAGAAGGAGACCACTGCCTGCCACGACCTC
This sequence comes from Catocala fraxini, assembly GCA_930367265.1. Classification (NCBI taxonomy): domain Eukaryota; kingdom Metazoa; phylum Arthropoda; class Insecta; order Lepidoptera; family Erebidae; genus Catocala; species Catocala fraxini. The sequence continues at coordinate 2,262,521 of OV884047.1, forward strand.
TCGCCGCCGAGCATGGCGTTGATCACGCTCGGCAGGGAGAGATCTCCGCCTAATACACCTAAACCTACCTCATGAGTCACTCAACCTATTGATGAACCGCATGTACCTAAATCTGTTCAATAGTTTTTGAGTTTATCGCGTGCAGACGCGGCGTAGGACATTGTTATATAATATGTAGTGATATTGATTTGTAAAGTAGTAAATTTTTGTAAAATCATCTCGATAGACATAATTAATTATAAAAGATAAGTTTTTAAATGTAACTGTCTAAAAATTACGCAGTTATGTGCGTAAAGCGTTATTCATAGACATGTCCACCGTGAAATTGTGTTTTGCATAATTAGGCATTATTTTATAGTCTATAAATTTTTGTTTAGACCGATATTTTCTTCACTTGAGACAAGTCTTGTGTCGCGGGCTTCATAAACATTGAAACACACACCCAAACCCGAAATAAATATTTGTGGTTCACATAATTTTTTGTTCCATCTATAGATTGAAACTCACATCACTCAGCACTAAGAGCTGATCGATTTAAGACTTTATCCCTCATGGACCACTTTTAAAATTTAGCAGGTTCCGGTGGACCCCCACAGCTACATTTCTACTATATTCCTTAGCATTCGCATTAGCATAGCATATTTATATTAGTGAAGAATTAATTATCTTTGTTTATTTTAGAAATTCTCTACCGAAAAATCGCTGAATATGAAATATTATCTGCCTACAGTGAAGTCAAGCCAACATTTGTTTCCGAAAGCAAATAAATTTTCGTGAACGCTTAAGAATTGTATTTTTTTGCCAACCCAACATGGACCTCCGTCGAGTCTCCCGTGGACCCCTGGGGGTCCTACTGGACCACTTTGGGAACTAATGATTTAAACCATAATGCTGTCTATGCATTCGAATACAATTACACAAGGCCTCCTTTTGTCGTTGATTGACTTTAGTAAACAATTATAGCTTAGGCACAGTTAGCACTGATTGGCGTAGTGGTGTAAGTAGTCGCCTTGCCACTGCCACTGCGCCGAGTGTTGTGGGTTCTATTCCCACATGGAACAAAAATTTGAATAGTCTACAAATTATTTTTCTGAGCCTAGATGTTTTTTGTGTCTGTTGTTTAAATGTTTGTTCCCCGCTATACAGGAATTATTCCTAGTGGGAGTAGCCAAAGGAAAAAAAAGAACGCACTTACCAGAGAAGCAATCAATTCTGGATGCTATGGAGCATTTGTTGGCCAGGTACCGACTGATGCGACCCTTGTTCTTCAAGCCGGCGCGGCCGATGAACGTGGAGTGATACAACAGACCATACTTGGGCGTGTTGGAGCGAGTCTTCAGAGCACGGAACAGCGCTTTCTCAGCACCTGTAGGTTGAAACTGTTATTAGTTATTTGCTTATTACAGTTGACTGAAGTATTTTACAAGATAGATAAAACAATAAAAGAGTATTAATCCATTACTAATACAATTTAATAGACATCATTAAAAATCCATTGTGCCTGGCTACCGATATTATAAATGCGAATGTGAGTTTGTTTGCTACACTTTCACACCTTAACTACTCTGCCGATCACTCATGAAAGGGGAACGCCCATCTGAGGCTACGAGTGGACAAGAGGCTAGAGAAAAAATACTTTCCAGTTGATTTTGCCGTAAAAATATGTATTTAATTTCATTCAAATTGACGCCACTGCAATTTACAAAAAATAGTTAAAAAGAGTAAATCTATTGGAAAAACCAAAAAGGAAAAAGTAAGTTTATTAATAGTGTATGAAAGTGAAGAGAATATAGACGTTTGAAATAACAAATGTTTTTTTTCCTAGCCTATTAAGTATAACTGGATAAAAATATATTACAAACACACCTCCTATCGTAATTAAATAATAGAGCATTGAGAGAAGATATCGCTCTCTTAATAAAACAGTGACTTAACTCGAAATTTGAAAGTAAGGCAATTTGAAATTTAAATTCTAATATTATATTTGTGTTAAATCTTTGCAATAGAGTTCAAATTTGTTTAATCCAAAATACTGAGATAAGTCTCTGTTTTATTAAGGGTGCGAATTATGTTTTTGAATTATCTCACAGCCAGACATTTTCGTATAGAAAAATAACCTCAATACTGTTTTTTTACAGGTATTTCTAAAATAGTGGCGTCAATTTGAATATATTTTTTAGATATGTAATACTGCTAAGATTTTAAAACACTCAATTTTTATAGTAATTTTTGATTTCCATTTTTGGCCTGAGACACTATGGAGAATAGGCATTCCCCTTTCGCATACACATTGTCAGGGGAACAGAAAAGGACACAGGATACCTTGTACCTACAATGTAGGTCAAGTTAAATTAGTAACAGTACTTTTTTCTGGATAGAAGGTAGCCTATGTCCTTTTCTGTCTAGTCTAGATCAAAAGTTCGTTTGTTTGTCATAACTACGTCATAACTTAAAAATAAGCAATAAATTATACAGCGACTTTTTACGTAATGATAATTACTTAAGAAATATTATGAAAATTTGTTATGTTTTTTAATCAAACGCTCTTTAATATGTACTAGGCAGTGTTAATATAAATAATAAATTTATGTGTTCTCAAAATTTGCAGATGGCTCTTAATCTAGCATATAAAGTAATTTGCGATGAGCACAAACGAGAACCGAATACACTAACATATATAATTTATCTAGTACACATATTAATGTACATATTTTATAGTATGTGGTGTATACCATGTTATTGGGTTGTTCGTGTACTGTTATTGGGTTCGCCCGTATGCATCCGTGCACATCGCTAAACACAACAATGAATATGATATTATGCGGAGTAAGAGGTCGTCGTTGGCTGCTATATTGGTATAAACTGTGTCACAGCAGCCAGATATACAACTAATATGTCTAAATTTACTGAAATAAAAAGCATGTAGCAGATTTTTAGTACACAATACATTATATAAATGTTTGTGTGTGGATATTACTGCGTTAATCTAGCACAACATTTATTATCACAAGTGGAAAAAGAACACCAGCAATAGATCAAAGTGTGCATTTATACATTGACTGAGAAACTTACAGGGGAAGATAACAATGTCGCCTTAAAACATCTACCTTTTTTTCCTTTTTTTTTATACTCTAATAGGCTTGCGTTTGACCGCGATCTCACCCGATCTTAAGTGAAGATGCAGTCGACGATGGAGCACGCTTGCCTAGAAGATGATACGTCATCGTGATACGTCATCGATGATACGTCATCGTCAGTCCACCTTGTGGAGGACCTACTCCTGGTGCTTCTTGGCCAACATTCCGAAAGCTATCTGCACCAGCGAGCATGATCGCATGTAAACCCGTTCTTCATTTTATAAATCATGCGGTGCGAAAGTATAAAAAGATGATCATGTTAAGGAGTGTAGATCCATTTACAATGTGTATAATACGCACCTAATATCTGCAGGGTAGATGCAGGATACTTGGCAAGGCTGGTAAGCGAGCCTGCCTTGGAGATGAGTCTGGCGCCCACTTGGTCGCCAACCAAAGTAGTCAGATTTGGCGCAACCGACTGCATTTTTGTATGAAGATATTCTGATATCTGCTTCCTGCAAAATACAAATGTGTTGTTTATTGTAGCAATATCATTACAAAATAAAACTAAAATTATAACACAATTTATTTTCATTAGCTCAAGTAAAATACTGAAATTATAACTTGATGGCGATTTAAAAGAGTGGCCTTGAGTTTCTTGCAGGTATCTTCTCATAGGCTCAACCTTTTGCCTGAACCTTGCAACTAACATAAATGTAAATTCAGTCAATTAAATAAACTCACTAACCCCTTTGACATTCATAAGTGTTACTTTGTGACCTAAGTGAATAAATGATTTTTGTCTTTGACTTTGACATCATGAGATTTATCTATCAGATAACTTTTACTTGTTAGTGGTAGGAGTGGCCGTAAGTATTTATTATGTACCTATTCATAATAAATAAAAATATATAAAAATATAATAAATATAAATAATAAATAAAAGTTATTTATTATATTGATGTATTGAGAGTACACACACACACTCAATACATCTATATAATACAACAACGATTAGAAGTAATTGAATGACAGTATGGATTTATTTACAGGGAATTTTAAATTAATTGTACAGACAATGTACAAGCAAAAACGGACTAGGAAAGTTTATAAGGCTAGTGTGAATGGAACAGTCGGCGAACGTTTCTCGATCAGATCGCAGACATTCTGGACAAAGGCCAGGTTAAGAGCACTTTAAACGGTCAAACATGTATGAGGAATAAGATGAAAGTGAACGAAGCTAGAGAGGTGTGTCAGGATCGGCGCAAATGCAAATCCATAGTCTCTGCCTACCCTTGAATCTATGTATGCAAGAACTTACCTGTAATTACTGAGTGCCACTACTCTGCCAGCAAACATCTGTATGTTTATCAAGTCAACTGGCGATATGTCCATGCCCATAGACATTTTCGACGCGTCAATGATGGCTTGAGCCTTCTCGGAGTCACCCAGGATGTCAGTGAGGGGCTCCACAGATTCTTCGCTGAGTGTCTTGCGATCTTTGATGAACTCTGCACACTTGGTGTATAGGTGGTTTTCAGGTACAATACTGACGAGCTCTGGGAAGTGGTATGAGTACCATTCTCTGAAGAACAAATTCTTATATTAGGTAGGTAGATTTTGATAAAGAACCACGAAGTTAACATAAACATTAACTTTAAGAATATTTAAAATGTTTATTTGCTGGGATATCATAAACAATTACGCCGATTAAATAAAACTTATCTAAGTCTGTATGTTATATCTTAATATGATATATCTTAATATATCAACAAAAAATATTTCAAATGAGAAAAATTTTTATTTTATCATTTTCAATTGTAAGTTTTATAATTGTATAGCTCAGTGGGGAGACCAACAGGCTGCAATGCAGAAGGTCTCGGGTTCGAACCCACGCCACGCACCTCTGACTTTCGAAAATAATATGACTTTTCGAAATTATGTGCATATTGATTGGTAATTATCACCTGCTCCGTGCCTCGGAGAGCACGTTAAGCCGTCGGTCCCGGCTGCCACGGACATCTATGGCAGTCGTTATGGGGAAAGTCAGTGCCCTCTAATATCCTAACACTGGTCTAGCTTTAGGGTATTGTTAGCCTTCAGGTTGCAGAGGTCAGATGGCAGTCGCTCCGTGTTAAAACTGATATCTAGTCAAATCCGGTTAGACTAGAAAGCCAACCCCAAGTGACTTGGGAATAATAAAGGCTAGGGAATTTTCAATTATAAGTCTGCTTAAGTACTCAAAGCTATATCAGCAGATTTGATTAAAATGATCTTAAAAATACAAGTTATTACCTGATCCTCATAGAAAAAGTGTTAACATCTTTATCAAGTTGGTCCAACAGTGCAATAGACTGAATGATCATGTTGTCTACTCGGTGCACATTGAACTTGACACGGGCTCTGGAGTATGAATGGCCGAGACCAAGCTGTGCTACACTGCATGCCTTTAGGGTTAAACCCTTGATTAGTGCATGAAAGTGATGGCGGATACCTGTAATATAACACTTATTAATGAAGGTATTTTAAATTATACACTTCTATTTCTAAGCAGAACATCATTACTTCTATATATTGGTAAAGATCTATCAAATTCAATGAAAAGAAACTAAAACCATAAACAAATAGATAAAAACAAGTGCTTTTATATTTTATTTTGCTAGTTTACTATATTTATATTTTTAAACTAATTTCTATGTACTTGTTGAATGTTAAAGTGAATTTACAAACGATAGTGTTACTATCACTAATTCTATTAATTTTGAATAATTATATTTTATTACAACTCACCTCTGAGTATCTCGGGCACTGCCCCAGTATGTGAGCATGATATCTCGAGCGCCTCGCTGATGGCAGCTCCAAGCTTGGGATCCAATACACCCAAGGAGCATTTACCACGCTTTTTGCGCTTTGGAAGTGCTCCTTCCAAGAACAAGTTCAAATCTTCTGGTAATATACCTGTGGAGTTACTTAAAGTTAAACTATGTAAACAAACATAGCTATTGTTTATAATGTTCTCCACATTGCATACTTCTGTTAAATAACAAACGTATTCTGAGTAAGTATATTTCTAACTATTATAAAATAAAATGTTTAAGTTTGTTGACATATTGCTCTTGGACATATACAAAGTTAAATGTAACTAAGAATAGTATTATTTAACAGAGAGCACACAATATTTCGCAACCTCCTTAGAACACGCGGTTACTAACCTTCCGATATAGCATTGATATTTTCCAAAGCGACCACAGCCGATTTGAACGGTTGGAAAGCAATAAGCGTTACAACCGAGTTGAAACGTTGTAAATCTGTTACAGATTCTTCTACCTGAGGTAGGAACGCTGCTAGCTCCTCAAATTCAGCCACACGAAACAACGCGAAGCCCGCGCTATGTTCGTATAGCACATAAAACTTACTCTGAAACCAGGAATTATAAAATAAGTTAACATAACTATGATAGCCGAAGATACCTAAGTAATTTTCCGATATTACACACCATTTTTCAGTATTTAAACGACCACTATATTTCCATTTTTCGTGGAGCAACAAACACGTGAGTTTTGTTTGCTACCCCGATGATAAAAATATTTTTAGGTTATTTTATTTCGTTCCAGCTTACTTGGTTTTTGTTAGTTTTTGTCCTACTCGAAAAACATAACACATTTGTCTCTCTACTATTTTATTTATTTTTAATTATAAAAATATTTATGAAAAAGCAAGGATAAAGAATGGAATTTGGCTTTATTAAATAGATGTGAAGTTATGATATTAGGTATAAATAACCTTTTGAAAATATAACGTACGTAAATTGGAACGTTACATATTTTACAACTTCGTTCTAATACTTAAAAATGTATTCTATATATAATAGAAAGTAAATTGAAGAACATCACAGAGAAACATTTTTGATTATATAATTATATTATATAATAAATACTTAATTGACATTTTTATCAACCTGAAGCTAACCAAGTTTCGCACAAGTGACTTAAGCCAGATTTACACGTATTAAGTTGTCAAGTAGTTAACTAAATTTTACCTTAATAAAATTTTAAGTCACTTAATGCATGTAAACAATGAATTTAGTAATAAGTAGCAAGTTAAAATTGAGCGTGCAACTAAACAGGCAGATTAGAAATGTTTCTAAATGTTCGGTCAACTTGGTAGCCGTGGCTACAAAAATTTAATTAACTTAACTTCCCCTTGTAAGGGAACGAAAACACGACACAGAGGCGCGCGTGGGAACCATTAGAAAGCTGTATTATTATATTTATTAACGAGTTACATGGATTTACTTTGCTAATTTAGTCATTTTCACGCTTTCGTTAACCTACTTGATAACGGTGTTTATTTTAATGTAGATACTACAGTATAGATGCTAACTGCAACTTCTTATAGATTTAAAACCATTTCTAAGTAAGCCAAAATCAGTTAGTTGTTTCACCCTTGCAAACTGCAGCACTGTTTATTGTGTTTTGCCCTGTGTATTTTGTCACAATTTTATTTCTTTTTTTATTACTAGTTGATAATCTCAAATATAGATTCGTTCAAGCACTTAGCTACGATCAAAATCCATATTAGTCGGAATCAGTGATTTGGTCTGGTCATAAAAACCAGATAATTTTACTTTCGCATTTATATGAATAGCACCTCAGAACAATAACAAAAGACTAATATAGTATAATTATATTTACATAGTTCTAAATGGGTAAAGTAACATATCATAGTAAGTTGGAAAGTAAAAATGACAAAACTATAAAATCAAACTCTATACTAACTTTTCACATCACTATTAGCGTGAAAGGTCAAACGAGTTAACGCAACGGACAGTTTGGGATTTCAAATTATGAAAGTGTTTTTAGTTTGTTGATGGCTTGATGACAGTGTCAAAAGAAATAAATATTATTTAGATGTTGTGTGGACAGATCTTAGGTGATTGGGCAGTGTATTTGTGTTAATGAACCGTAAATATGGCTACAATAAATACGCAAAGGGATCGTGTTGCGACTTACAAAAAGGAGACTATTTTGAATGTCGGGATGCTGAGCAAGGTACATGGAATGTCCACTGAGCTCAGCAGAGAGATTTTTAAGGACAACGCTCTCGATAAGCTGACACAAAATCTATTTAATCACCTTTCTTATTACTTGGTTACAATAATTGATAATAAGGCAGCCAATGGGTTGTCGTGGCCTCTGTATGACACTAAAACTGAAAAAGCCTTTAGAAACGGTCTCTCTAACTTTATCAACGACTTCAGCAGCAAGGGCTTGCTCGCCCCAGTCATGTCTTCGTATCTTGTAAACCCTAGTAGCTACAAAGTCACTCTACTAGTCTTCCAAATGTCCCAACTAGCAGTGCAAAAGACATTGTTGTCGAAAATGTCCAGCGACAGTCAGAAACAGTTGTATAACGATACAACTGAGAAGTATAAGTCACACGACAAGGAAGGTTTTACAGAAAATGTAGAGAAAACATCAGCTTCAAAGTCAATAACATTTTCCAATTATATGTGTAAAAGAAATAAGTTGGAACATATAGCTGAACTAATGCGTAAAAGAATAACAGCGATGGAAGCAACATTATCTTCATTAAAAGCACAAGAGTATATAAACAATTTAGTCGATGATTTTATAAAGAAGCATAATTTAGATGATTATACTAAAAGTGAAATTTTAAATATAAAAAATGTTAACAAGCCAGCAAAATTCTTTGATGTCTGGCTTTCAGATGTGGATGAAGCAATATCGAAATTGGAAAACCAATGGGATACAAAAATGAGTCCTTTCATAAAGTTGGCAATAGATACGCAACATTCTACAGAAATGTTGATTGCGCGGCAGACTGGTGAAGCAGAAAGAAGCTCCTACATGTTAGAATTTAATCCTAAAAGTGATGATATATGTACGAAAGAGCTGCAGAGTCAAGTGAACAGTGAACAGAAGTACATCCTAAAGAACATAGTTATAAATAATCAGTTAAACTTCCCAAATCTTATAAGAGGTTTTCTTGTTGCGGTGTCGTTTATACAGAGGAATGCGGAACATGGAGATGAGATATATAAGTTTAACAAGTACTTGGATGTAGGAAGAGAGAATTATTCTGATATTGTAACTGCTATGAGAGTGCTGTTAGATAGAGTGAGGAATGTTGAAAATAAACTTCAGGTAAGTTCTACTAGTATAACCAATTTTCTATGGAGATGACTGTAATATTTGTTCAATGATGTAAGTGGAAGCCACAATCTAAGTAGATGTAATAATATATTTCAATATGGTCAACTTTCTGGATGTTAAGTTGTTAGAGTGCTAATATAAGACATGAGTGGTAGTACAAGGAGAGTAGAGTCCAAAGAGTGTATAACACAGATTCACTCCTCTGGTATTTGATATGCTTTATGCATACTCTTTTGCTAAGAAATAGATGTTCTGGTTCATTATAATCATGATAATTACTGTTTATTGATGCAGCAAGTGAAACAAATTGTCCATTGAAATTAAACTGCTATATACGGATTTTATCGCGTTGTTTATTTGACACTTTATTACTAGTGTAAAAATTTTCAAAATTTTGTAATAAAGTGTCAAATAAACAACACGATAAAATCTGTATATAGCAGTTTAATTTCAATGAACAAATTGTCTACCTGAATCAAAGTAGACATAGTATTTTATATTTTTATATATCATTCTTATAACAGTATCAGACTGTTTTTACTAGCATAAGTGTGCACAATATCATAATTGATATGATAGCTACATTTAGGACTTGGGCATTTTCAGTTAATGTAAATGTAACCGACGTATCAAATTTTTTATCATATAGTGGCATAATTTTTGTAGTTAATATGTCAAAGTTCTTGCAACTCACCAAGGCGAACGGGCTTTACTTGTAGTTGAATGTGTTCATGCACAGTGCGGTAGAGTGCGTGTTTGATAGAACGGTCAGTTGCGAGCGACACTTACACACACGCCTCTTACAGCTTGCCTTCGTGAGTTGCAAGAACTATATTAACTAATAATATACTCATTTCTTTTTTAGTCAGTATGTTATTAACTAATAATATACTCATTTCTTTTTCAGTCTAGGCAAGTAACATACAACCAGTCAATATCATTGAAGAACTTTGTTGAAATACCTCCATTACCAGACCTCTCAGACCTAAAGATGGGCAAAGATTCTCAAATCATATTTGACACTTTCACACCACTGAATGTGTCTAAACACCAGTTCAACTTAAGAAGAAGAACTAATGCATCATTTGCCAAACCACAATCAAGGTCCCTTCTAATTACTCCATTCTATCAAGGTACTAGAGAAGACTTCTTAAAGAGTCTTATATCATGCCGTATCAGTTCCTATGACCATCCAAACACCACACAAAATTTGAATGTGTCTGTAATATCTCAGAAACACTTCAGGAACAATGAAACAATTGCTGAATGTTCTTCTGGCTTCACAAAGGAACAGATTAAACGATTGTTATCAACAAAGAAATCTAGTAGTTCTAAGAAATACAAATTTAAGACTGAAAGGCCAAGCAACATCAAAATAAAGAAAGGTGGGTTGTTTAATGAAACACAGCAGCCATCTACGGATAGCAATGGTTTATATAGAAGTTATTCATCACCAAATCTTTACGAGCACAGAGAAAATAAATCCAAGTTAGGAAGAAAGTTATCTATAATGCAAGAAGACTATCCTCTTTTAGAAGTTTCCGGAATATTATCTTTAGAAAAGGAAAACAGTTATGGTACACCAGAAGGTGTTGAGCACTTAGCAAATTCAAGAAAATTGTTTGATGCACCTACTATACCAGTGATTAGGATTACCCCAGAACCTAAAAGGACCAAATTATCAAATGAAGTACGAAGTAACTCAACAGAGGTGCATTTTGCAGATCTAAATTTATTGAAATTACACGATAGAGTTGTAGACAAAGAAGAAATCAAGACTGAAACACCCAAAACTAATACACAACTAATTAAAAAAACTAGTTCCTTAGAAAAAATCATTAATAGATTTAAGAAGGTCAGAGCTAATGTCTTGCCATATGATAAAGAAGAAGATGAATTCAAAACTATAGTTGAAGAAAAAGAGAATTCGAATGCTGTTAATATAGATGTATTCACGGCAAACAGGATCTTATTACCTGATTTATTAAGTCCAAGTTGCAGTGGCATATCTAAGAAATCTATGGATTTGATGGATCAGATGCATTTTGATAGTGATGATGTAGTGTCTCGGAAGCCTCGCGAGAGTCTTGGAACTGCACTGGGTGTGGATCATACTTTCCTAGACCAGTTTGATTTGATAGATTAATTATATAGTATTGTAAGTTAGTATATGAAAAATAATAATTGGATTGAGCTATATTTATTGGAATTGAAGCACTGCTACACCTACTGCAGGAACATTTTCGAAATATATATAAAATATAAATATGGTGACAAATTATTTCCACTTTCAGTTACTGATAAAAGGAAGGAGTCATACAGCCCATCAGAAAATAACTTTTTTTTGTAACAGTGATTTTGCATGTACTTTCTTTTGTTATAGAAGTAAGTATGAGCATCTTGGTGCTTATACAAATAGCCCTGTATTGTAATATGTATGAGTAGGCAGTTCAACTTGAAGGTATCGAAAAAGCATGTATTTATATCACAGTTTATCAATATTGGAAGCTTTACTTTTGCATAAAATATGATATTAGTATTTTAGTTCTGTTAGATTATGTTACTCACTTGTTTCTAATAAAATAATTTAGTATCTTTTTCGTTTATCATGATTTATAACTCCAAATCCCGATTTGTTTTACCATCTGCCCCGATTTTAATTGGATCTGGCAACACTAGCCGTAAGTCACGTCGTAAAGAGTGCAGGTTGTATGGTCACTGTAATTTCCAGCAGATAGTCTGGTAGTAGTGGAGAGTAAACTGCTTAGTAGTAAAAACAGTATAATATATTTTATGTATGCTGAGTCCAAGTTGTAGGAGTATTATACTTTATAAGATATAAGATATAAAAATTTGTACCCCTAGTTCATTTGGAAATAACCAAATATTTTGATAGTAGTAAATATTAATAATAAATTGGATAGCAGCTAGCACTGGGACATATAAATAAATTCTCATATAAGTATGGACATATAAAGACATTATAAATATAAGAGTTTAGGTTTAGGATGTTATTTTTAAGTTTTAATTATATTTTACTCCTGGTTTGCTAACCAGCAAAGGTACAGGAATGATCATAACACATAACCATGTGTTATGATCATTCCTGTACCTTTCTGTATACGTTTTACTTACATTCACTCCAACGGCTCCGCTATTAACTAATAATTGTAGGTAAAACAAACAAAAGGCTTCTATTTTAAAGTTTATTTTATAAAATATAGTCTCTTGGGACAAATTAGAGTTATAAGCATATGAAATGAAGTCTACATATTCATGATTTATATACATAATCTTGTGACTCATTGGAGTTTTAAAACCGTATCAGTTTTAAGAAAAATATATGTCCAATCATAATCTACATACGATAGATTCTATAAGTACCTTTTCTATCATCTTAAATAAATAAATCATCTTAAATAGTTTTAAATTTTAGGATCATTGTCCTCCAACTTGACCATCCGTTCGGAAACTTCCCAAAGTTTCTTCGCTCTATTCATATCACTAGCAGACGTTGACACAGAACTCTCTCTGCAATCAGAAAAATATTTGCCAGAAACCTTTTCTAAATTTTCATCAACAGCCAACATGACTGATGTTTGGCAACCTTGTTGTGGGGTCTTAAAGAAACATTTATTTACTAACGTAAGACCCCAGCTCAACGGTGCCGGAACAGATTTCCAAATTCCAGTGTCGATTAGACCTGGGTGTAGGCAGTTGACTGTAACACCAGTGCCTTCTAACTTACGCGCCAATTCTCTGGTAAAAAGTATGTTAGCTTCTTTTGACGCGTAGTACAAATATCCGGGTAAGGTGTCAACTGGGTTCGGGTTTTCCAAGTTAACTGAGGCGAAGCGGTATAGAGAAGACGCAACAACTACTATTCTAGACGGGGCACTTTTCTTAAGCAAATCTATTAAAAGATGTGTTAGTAAGAACGGTCCATAATGGTTGGTTTCCATCGTCATTTCGATGTCGTCGACCGATCGCTTCTTCTTGAATGTCTCTGCGTACCCCGCATTGTGGATTAGCACGTGTAATGTCTGTTCAGTTTTGTTGATGTCCGCCGCGAACTCTCGGATGGAAGAGAACGAACTGAGGTCCAGCTTCTTGACGATAACTTTTGTATTCTTAGTTGAGTCGATGATTTCATCTGCGAATTGAAAAATAAGAAATTTATTTACCTTTCTTAAAAAATTAATGTAGAACTCTTTGAAATTAAACTAATTAATACGGATTTTTAACCGACTTCAAAAAAAGGAGGTGGTTCTCAATGCGACTGTTTTCTTTTTTTTTTGTGTGTTACCTCTTAACTTTTTTCTAGGTGAACCGATTTTGATGAATCTTTTTTTATTTGAAAGCTGGTGCTTTCCATTTGGTCCCATTTACTTTAATCAAGATCTGACCATTAGTTTTCGAGTTATCCTTAATAATGCGTATTTGGCTACATTGATGTTCTCATTTTTCGTAAGAACAAAATAAACAACTATGTAGGATGGTTTGGAAGCCCTTCGTAGTGTTTCGAGGTAGCCCCATTCTAATTTGGTGATGTTCTGATAAAGATCTTCGGTTTTGTACAACGGAATTACAATGTAAGCCCGCATTTTCGAAAGCCTACTTTTGCGCTCTTCACAGGTCTCTTTTGAAATGGCCCTGAATGTAGATTTCCTATTTTTAGAGAGGCGTTTCTCCCTTTCTTCGTTTGTCTCATTTAAACGGCGCTGTCTCATATTATTATGAGCAGCGCGTTTAGTAGGTCTACCCATATTCAGACAAATAAAATCAGTTATCGAACTTCAGATTCACTCAAAACCGAGAAATAAACAAAATTTTAACAAAAAAGAAAACGTGACTTTAAAAAGGAATATTCTAAAACAAAAGGACTAAAAAGTTAAAAAATTGTTGCGTATCCTTGTGAATTATTAAATTATTGTTATATTTGGAGTCGGTGTCAGCCGCCCGCGCCGCGTGCTGCTTCTGTGGTGTAATTGCGCATGCCAATGTTGTTATGAATTATGATTAAGTATAGTAAGACATCTCATGTTTAAGTAATTACAAACCTACGTTGGCTGACACCGACTCCATTAATAACAATAATTTAATAATTCACAAGAATACGCAATTACTTTTTTACTTTTTAGTGCATTTTTTGTTTTAGAATATTCTTATTTGAAGTCGGTTATCTTTTTTGTTAAAATTTTGTTTATCTCCGCGTTGTTTATAGGAATGATGGTGATCAAATATATACCTATCTTAGTCGTGAACAAGGCCCATGAAAAGCAATCGAAACGTCGGAGAAAGTGAAACTTAAATATAAACAGTTTTAATTAATTTAAATAACTAAAATGGAAGTAAAGTTCATTAATAGTAGTCTCATGGTTCAAAATTATATAATTAAATATATATAAATAAGGCAGAGTCCGTATTTATTTTAAATTCAATGTACCTAACCTAACATTCGCGTAAACGCAAAACAAAATTATGTAGAATTCTTTGTTTGAAATAACACCTACCTAATAAAACCAATTTTTTTATTATAGTCAACTCCTATACTAGCTCTCATTCGTGTTCCGCGGCGAACTTTACAAATATTCGAAGAAGATAGGTACGTAAGGACACCCATACTGGTAACAACTATTTGCAGAGCTTATACAGGGCTACACATAAAGTTAGACACCCTATACACGCATAACTACGCTACATACAAAATAGAGAATTGTCGGAAAAAGACAGTGCATAATGGTATCGAAGTAATAGTAAGGATAGAGCGTAACAAAAATATAATGCATTCTCTTGCACGATTCGTAGTGTTCAACTTCTAATAGTTCAAAATCCAAACAGTCTAGGTTGATGTGTCACTGTGTGTACAAACTTTTGTCGTCTAGTGGAACAAATTGGTACTTATGGGATCAGGTTGTTATTAAACAATTAAATTGAATCTACAATAGGTACCTAGTCGGCGCTTTTGCAGTGGTGTGGTGTACACATAAACCAATGCTCCATCTACGGTAATTAGTATTTAGACTAATTTATTTTTTACGCTGTTTGTGGAGGTATTTTATTCATTTGTCGCAGGTGAAATTATGGATATTGAACAAAATAAAAAATAATATTTGTCTTGTATAAAAGACAAATCGCAATCTGCTATATCCGGCGTATTAGTTATGGCAAAGCAAAGTATAAATAACACGGCAAATAAATAACATTACTTTTTTATAACATCGGTTGATAACTAAGCAGTAAATTATAGTTTAAAAATCACCTTTAATCTTTTCTGCTGCTTCGAGATTTCTGCAGGCCATGATAACCCTGGCTCCTCTGTTAGCCAGGTCTTTCGCGGTCTCCTTCCCAATCCCACTGGTGCAGCCGGTCACAATCACAGTCTTGCCGTCCATTCTAGTGGTTTTGCGAAACAATCCGCAGGTGTACTTGGCGAAAAGGCGGATAGCAAAGAGAACCCCGAACAGACCGAGAACAGCTATCACAGTGAGGATGATAAGGACTGGGAAGACCCAGTACAGGTAACTCGCCTTCCAAGCTTCTGCCACAATCATGTCTGGAAAGATATTATAAAGTCATTAGCTAATTGCTATAATTAAAATGATAATGGAGGAATACATTATGAGGTATCGTAGAATAGAGTAGAATTTTAGTTTTAAAATATAGGTAGAATTACATTATGGTTTTATATCGTTAACAGTTTGTAGTGCACTATGTTTTGGCTTAAAGACATACAAATATAATAAAATGTCAATATGTTAATTATAATAAAACTTAATTTATACTAATAATATAAAGCTGAAGAGGTTTTTTTGTTTGTTTGGTTGAACGCGCTAATCTCAGGAACTACGAGTTCGAATTGAAAAATTATTTTATTGTTGGATAGCTTATTTATCGAGGAAGGTTATAGTCTATATAACATCACGCTACGACCCAAGAGGGCGGCGCAGTAATCAGAAACGCGGGTGAAACCGCAGGCATGTATAGTAGTATGATATAACTTGTCTATATACCTATTGGGTGCATATTGGAGCCTTTCAACGTTGTTTCCAAAATATACATTGATAGCAATGTAAGAATATTAGATAAGCTTTAAAATAAGGATAACAGCTGTCTGTTGGTTTGAGATCATCAATCGATCAATCGTGGATCGTACACGATTTTGCGTTTTGAATACCAGCTCCCTATCAGTAGCCTGGCCCCAAAAATAGAATCGTTACTAGGTACTAAGACTTCACGGAGGTTCACATTCGAATATTTTTTTCTTTTCTTATTTTCTACACCTTCGTACGGCCACCCCCACCATGCAAACCGGCAGATTAATATTTTTCCTCTATCAGAAAGACGTGGAGCGCATACGCTATTAATATCTGAAGCGCTCGAGTATTTCTTTGTGACTGTTTTTATTTTTACATTTTTGAACCTGTACACGCTCCCCTCACCAGTGAAACGGTATACTTTACATGAACTTTTTTCTTTTTAGCATCTAACCTTCACAATCCAATAGGTCCCCACGACGCTCGAGTAAATACCTATTTAACCTCTTGGGCTCATACTATACGACTAGTTCTAATAGATATTTGATGATTTAAAAAGTAGACTGGTTATATTGTTTTGTAGTTATTATTACATATTAGATTTTCCCGCGTCTTTTGATAATGAATTAAATAAATGTAATTATTGCTTTATTAGAATCAAGCAATGGCTGTAATTGAACATAAAGTAGATCGCGCGTTTTGACAAAACAGTTTCTTTTAAAATTAAAACTCGAATTATCACTATTAGTAAAATTTTGATACCTTAATAAGTTAAAGTACTTTGTTTAGTTTGATTTCTCTTAAAATATACCTATGGGATATAGATCCCATTTCGATACATATCTATGTATATAGGTAGGTATCTGTAGAGGTACCTATATGTGTACTAAAATGTCTGTTTAAAAGGACCTTAGGTCTTTCGAGGCCACAGACACAATTATTATTTAGGTCACAGAACAACAGCTAATTATTAATGTGCCATACTAAATGTCAGACAATGACATCGATTTAATTTCGTAACGCTATTGTGACGTTCATTTTAATTAGGTATGATCCGCTTTCGCAGAATAAGGCCAATTGTTTCCTAAGACTTGCGTCCAAAAAAGATTGGAGTAATATCTATTATACAATACACATTACAATTATTTAAAACTAGATTTTACACGCGGTTTCGCTCGCTTTAATGAAGGTTAGTTAGTAGGTAACAGGACGTTTATCTGGAAATAGAAATAGAAAGCAATATAAATCTTTATCCGCTTGAGACATGGTATACAAAAAAAGGTGTTACAAGTAGTTGGATAAAAGGTAGGTCCAGTCTTATTCTGTTCCCCTGACAACGTGTAGGTATGCGAAATTTCATACCGATTTGTGGAGTCTTTAAGACATAAAAGGGTATTTAACTAACAAAAAACTCACATACGCATTTATAATATAAGTTAGGATTAGGATGTTTTCTAGACACGTTACCAATTGACGACAGTGGGGAGGAATATTATGACGCTTTTTAATACTGTTGTCTTATTTCGTTAGTTTAAATTTCTTGTAAATTACTTGTTTGTGTATATTATGTTAATTATTAAATTAAGTAGTATCATTATTAAGCAAAAAAATTGTTTTTATGTTACAATGTTACATTTTGGTACGGTACTTTAAAATCGACGTTTTTTGTTTTTAATTTTAATTGCATTTTTGTTTGTATGTTATGTCATGTGCTTGTTAACACGGTAACACCTACATGTGATATTCGAAAACTGTTTCCGAAACAGCAAGGTGTGGCGCGTGCGCACAGGTATTCGGCAATTATAAACTTTCGGTTTTCTAATTGTACACTGTATGAGTGACAACGACTTCATACATTTTGAGAGTAAAATCTTGAAATTATGATTTTTATGCGCTTACTGGGAATGACGTAGATACTGCTGATACTAATCTTAACTATTTCAACTTTAATATTAGGGTTTCGTACTCATTACCGAAAGACATTTTTGCGAAGCTCATTTCTACAACGCTAAATCATCGAAGAGCTATTTAACCGATCGGTTATTTGATCGATGGGCCATTTCACAAAAATGTCTTTCGGTAATGAGTACAAATCCTTTAATATTATGAATGCCAATGTGAGTGTGTTTATTTGTTTGTTACGCTTTCACGTCTTGCCTAATCGACTGATCATCATCAAATTTCGTATACACGTTGTTAGAGAAACACAAAAGGACATAGGGTACCTTAAATCCAGAAAAAAGTACTATTATTAACATTTTGTTGTTGCGTGTAATGTGCAATTCACATTCCCCATCGCCGGTTTTGGGGCGGGCGATGAGGATATGTCGGGATCCAGCCCCTAAGATGGAAATTTGGGCTGAACCAACTAAAACCACCGTGTTCCTCACACCTTTATGACGGAGCCGCGCGGATCGCTCTCGCATTCAAATTGCGACTCCGTATTGTTACTAAAATATTTTTTTTTTAACTCGGAGAAATGTGCAAATCACATTCCCCATCGCCGGTTTTGGGGCGGGCGATGGGGATATGTCGGGATCCAGCCCATATGTTTGGGCTGAACCGACTAAAACCACCGCGGTGTTCCTCACACCTTTATGGCGGGGTCGCGCGGATCGCTTTCGCATTCGAATCGCGACCCCGCCAAAGGTTTGACCCGCCGAAGGACGTGGCGGGTCCCACAAGCACAATAAAAATTTACACACATAATTGGGGGACCTGGTCCCCGACACTGTTACTAACATAACCTAACCTATATTTACGCGAGCAAAGCCGCGGGCAAAAGGTAGTAAATTATAAATAAATCTTCAAGTCTGCGGATGACGTAAAATTCATCTTACGATCACATCACGTAACGATCAACACAAAGAACACACATAGAAAAACCAATAGATATGTACAGTCACAAATATTTTGTTTCGAGCAAGGCTCGTAAACTCGTAACATTCGGCGCAGTGGTTGTAGCGAGGTGATTGCTTTAATCAATGCACCATTTATGCAGTCAGTATATTTTATTCTCCTTTCGTAGGTTCATACGAGAAAATATTTTATAACAATAGAAGCAATTTAGACTTAAGTGGTGTCTAATAAGTAACAAGGAATGGGCGTAAAACTATTTAGTTTGTTAGGTACCACAAAGGATTCTTAACTTGCAATATTTTTCTCCAGTATTTGAATACAATGTTTTAACTAATTTTAACTATAGCCCGGCAAACTCAAAAATATTTGAATGCATCCGCCATTTCAAACAAACTATAATATTGTATTTTTCTGCTTTAAATTTCTCTAGTTACTTTCTCTCAGCATTATGATGATTGCTGCTAATGTAATTAAATTTTTATTAACAAGAGACATACAATATTTTATAAATTACTTATTATATGTAACGCTAATTAATATAATATATATTTACAAACGTAAGTATTAACAAAGACAAAGTAATTATATCATCATCTCAGCCGAAAGACTTCCACTGCTGGACATAGGGCTCCCCCAAGGTTTTCCACACAGACCGGTCTTGGGCCACCCGCTTCCAACCGCTTCCCGCGACCCTTACCAGGTCGTCGGTCCACAGTAATTATATAAATACTAATAATTATAAATAGCAATAGTCTCCTACACTTGCCGCGGCTAGTGTCTCGGTAAGTGTCAACAAAGACCAAATTTGGATGTATACAATATAATAAACGATCAGCTCAATTATATAATAGAATAAATAAAAAGATATACATACACACAAAAAATATTATGATTGCAAAGAAGCACTAGTAAAGTGGATAAAACCACTTACGTATGAGGACATAGAAGCATTGCTACAACACGCGGAATGATATATGTACATGTAGGTATATTTGTATATATATATTAGCTTATATGTACCTATATATATGTATAGGTACATATAGACACATAATAATAATATAATATAATAATATTCTACCACGTACACACAACACCATCTAGCCCAAACTAAGCAGAGCTTGTACTATGGGTTCTAGACAATGGATAAACATACATATTATTATATGCTTTTTTTTTGTAAATACATACATATTATACATAGAAACACCCAGACCAAGACAAACATCCATGTTCATGCACACAAATGTTTGACTTGTGCGGGAATCGAACCCGCGACCTCAGGCGTGGCAGTCGGTTACACCAACCACTACGCCATCGAGGCCCATACACACACACACATGCACGCACACATACGAACGCACACGCACACACTCACAAACTCACACACGCGCGCACGCACACACATACACTCACACACACAGACAAACCCATATGTACACACACTAATTTTTAAGTATAATTTTATAAATTGTAAATTTAAAATAATGTGTAGTTAATTTCATTATTTCAAATTATTGTGTTAATTATCACGCAATGTAAAATATGGAGGAGCGGATTTTTCTACTACAAGCATAAATTGCTTAAAAGAAGATTCCGAAAACAACTTTTTGTAACAAACTATTTGACACAATAAAAAATATTATTATTATTATTAAGTCTCCCATGCCACTCAAAACTAAAATTATCGAAGAACTTCTGCATGTTGGACCCATGTCCCCGTGTAAGCCTCCCAAAGGGTCGTGGACTAACGCATTAGGAAAATACCCGTGAAAGAGAAACACAATACTTACTAAATATTTACTCACACATTATCTACATGTTTAGAGACTCCATAAAAACTGAATAATAATCTATTGTATGCTATGTATAAACCCGGCCCCATACCATAGAGACTAACGAATCTGCGGGTAAAACCTGCTAGCTACTTACAATAAAGACTTCTTCGTAAGAAACAAATTGATACACCGCGCACAGTCTTTAAACACTTCGCGGAACACGCAAGTAATTCAAAATATCCGACGCAAGAAAACGTTAATAAATAAACAAATAATATGCATGTACAATTTTACTACACAACTTGCGTACTTGTGAATCAGTGACTTACTAATGACGAAACGGAATCGTAGATTAAAAAAACTCTACGCACGAAAAACTGGTTTCAAGGTTTATTGTCCATTTATGGTACGGTTATAAAGTATCTAATATTGTATAATATTTGTGTATTTGTGTAGACACGTTACACCCGAACAGGTGATGTGTCGGGAATCGGGATATTCATATAATGGTAAGGTTGACTATTTTATTATAATTATTCAACTGCAATGTCAATCAAAATGTTACAATAACACTTCATCTATCACATCAATTTTAAATTGTGCTATGTAATTGATATCGAACTTATAGATCATTTAAAAGCTAGGTGTCTTCAAATTATAATTCTTCTAATAGTGTTTTTTTTTCAAATTAAAAGCACATCTTTTTTTTAAGACTTCTATTGCTATTCAGTAAGCATGGTCACAGAGAAATCAGATATTTTTTAATTATTTACTACGCATATTTACAATCTTATTTATATTTAGAGAAAAATGGTTGATCTGATATTGAAGCCGACCAATAGTCGCAATAACGTTTACGCCACTCCACCAGCGACGACGGGTCAATTTGACCGTTTTTAAAATAACTAATTTAAATATTACCTACGTAATTTTTAAATGCACTGCATTTAATTCCGCGCCAATTTAAAACAATGCGGCTAGGCAGAGACAACAAACACAACTATTATTTATCTATGTTAATGCCGAGGTTAGGCTCTAAGCAGGAAGCTAGCTCTAGCAGCTAGCTATAGATACAAATTACGACACGTCATTTCATATGCGTAGTCAGTAATACTTGAGTGGAATTTATATTTGATATAAATACTAATGAGGTTGGTTATGTAGAATTATTTAATACAATTTTGGATACCTATTTTAGAATAATCAATTCCAAATATGGATGGGTCTTGTAGATACTGGTTTGTATAGCTGGTTGCGTTTGACAGTAGGTACTCGGCTGAATGTTTTTTTTTTAAATATTTCAATTTTATTTATACATACAGGTAATTAAAAATCGCGAGGGTTGCTACCGCCCCTGTTCATTATGCAACCCGGGGCCTTGGCGCTTTCTGCCCCCTCCCCACGATTATGAATTGAATATGTATTGAGTAGTATAAAGAGCGAGCGAGTGACACAGAATAATCCTTCGGGAACGGAAAATAAAACCAATACGAAAATCGAGGGCGAAGCTCCGAGCGGAAAGCTAGTATTTCTATAAAGTTCAATAATAATTCATGATTTTTAAATCCCGGTATGTAAATCGGTATATATATATTTTAGAGGTGGTATTACCACCCTAGTTACATGCTTCCTCAAAGTTTAGGTAAATATGCACTGAAATATCCGACCTTTAAACTGATGACATAATAGGTAGGTACTTAAAATTCCACAGGTTTCTTATTGCAAATTCTCCTGACACTTATTCGTTGATAGATTGTTGATGTATTTTATTTCATTACATTGCAGAATATATGAAATGAAGGAATGATGGTGTTACAGTTAAATCTATGTTTGTTGAAACTTTATCATATTATGTTTGGCAATCCAACATATGTATTGTATAATGTGAATATGTCTTGAAGAACAAGCTCTTTCTGAAAGTTCGAAAGTGATTTAAAGAGTTACGATATCTCAATTTTATTATTGGATTTGATGAAATCTATATCCTATGTATCTTATCTTATATTATCTTATCTTATGTAGGGGCCAGTCAGTGCAGACCGGCGACACTTCGACCCAGTGAGATCTTTTGTGTCGACACTCTCCCAATAACGACTGCCATAGATGTTCATGGCAGCCGGGGCCGACGGCTTAACGTGCTCTTCGAGGCACGGAGCAGGCGATAATTGTCAATCAATATGCACATAATTTTGAAAAGCCATTTAACTTCCGAAAGTCAGAGGTGCGCGCCATGGGTTCGAACCCGAGACCCTCTGCATTGTAGTCTGTTGGTCACCCCACTGAGCTATCGCTGCTCTTTATATCTACCTATACTAATATTATAAAGAGGAAAGTTTTGATTTCTTGTTTGTTTGTTTGTAAGGATTTTAATAGAAAACTAAGCAACTGATTTTATAAATCATTTACATCATTAGAAAGCTATATTATCACTGGCTATACTTTTACGCGATCGAAGCCGCGAGCAAAAGCTATTTCATGAAACCATATCAATCATCATCAATCTAAAAAATACATAGGTACTTACGAAATTTAATTCAGCTATATCAGACTCGAAGCCAATGTTTAATGTGCTGAACCAATTACATTTAAACCGTGTCTGTTCACTGGTCATCAGTTTTAGGTCAATGCCTTGTATTTCAATACCGCTGAGAGTATATAATTATGTATTATTTTTTTATTTATTGTCTTTGACACGAATTGAAACAATACCTCATTTAAACGATGTTTGCAATTATTTGACATTTAATGAAACTTTGATGGTTACATTTATAAAATCCTTAATAATCTCCTAAACATCAATGTTAAACGCATTTTGTTTTGCAATAGTTAGCGAGCAATTTTAAAAGAAAATGCTTAGGGCGTGAGAATTCAAGATAGGTATTTGTAAAATGTATTGCTGTCGCGCAGTGTCCGCAGAACGCGATAGAGACAACTGCAGCTTGGACCGAAAATACCTATTAAAAGTACACAGAATCAACGTTTCGTAGTCCCCTGATTCCTCCTCCAAAACTTGACCGATTTAACTACGTTTTTCATTTAAAATTAAAGAAAGGCTTTGGCCGTGTTCTTATGTTTTCCTTTTTTTATATAATCTAGTCAAATTTGTTTTCTGGATGTTTGAACACAGCGGAAAATCTGGCCAATATTTGAGGTTTTTGAAGGTTCATGTCAATCATCTCTCTTTTAATAATTAATTTATGAAAAAAGAAAAACATAGGGACATGCCAATACAGACTATATATTTTTGGAAATGCTCTACTGGCATTATCCAGGGAGGAAACAGGGACTACGTTTGTATGGAAAAACGGCCCTTGTGTTTCCTCTTAATGTTCCCAGCTACAAAAATCAAAACAACGGACATTCAGAACATTGAACACGACAATCTTTTTGTGAATCGCCATGGTATAAATCCAAATAGGCATGATGACTTAAAAAGATTTTAGTCCGATTTTTAGATCCACTCTCGAACTTTAATGCGTTATATCCTAGGTAATTTTTATTGTTTTGTTAAAATAAAAAATAGGTGTCCAATATTTTTTGTTATCTAAAAGACGGACTAATTAAAATCACTTATTTTCGACCCTGTCATCATGCCTATTCTAGAATTTCTGCGCCTGATCTCCCGCTGGACGTGTCGGATTGCCGTCGCATGAGTCGCATCGGATCGTGACGGTTAAGTAACAGAGAGTGCACTTGTGTTTGCACATTACTATATTGACACTATTGGCAATAATAATATTGTAAATAATCAATCTTAGAAAGTTTGTTGCTAACAAATGAAATCGTCACGGCGAGAAACGTCCGTATCCCACGTACATACGAACGTGACTGTTCATAATAGGCTCCGAATTCTCTTTTATGAATATATTATCTTCACTACATCACTACATATTATAAAATAAAGGCCCTCGCCGCGTCTGTTTGTCTGTTCGCGATAAACTTAAAAACTACTGAACAGAATTTCATGCGGTTTTCACCAATAGTCAGAGTGACTCATCAGGAAGGTTAAGGTGTATAATTTGTTAGAGTTTGTACTACCCGTGCAAAGCCGGGGTGGGTTGTTAGTATAATAATCTATGTTACTCTGTATTACAAAAAATCTGATTGATGTTTTAATGTTTATTACCCAAGCTCACTTACTGTAGAACTAATGAGTCGCAGTGGCACACTGATGGCTAGACACAATACATTTTAATGTATTGGTATTGTACTTGACAGATTAATGTTATAAGTGTATGATAGGCGAACGTTTCTTGATCAGATCGGAGGCGTTCTGGATGAAGGCCAGATTAAGAGCACTTTGAACCGACGGGCGTGTATAAGGAATGTGATGAAAGTGAATGAAGCCAGAGAAGTGTGTCAGGATCGTCGCAAATGGAAATCCGTAGTCCCTGCCTACCCCTCTGGGAAACAGGCGTGTATCTATGTATGTATGTGTATGACAGGCATTTACCAGAAGGCACCTCTGCCTTTTCTAGTGCCAGGTAATTATCGTTCGCTTGGTTGTCGCAGCTGTGTGCAGTCTGCTTATTCACCTGGCCAGTGCGGTGGGCTACGAGTTTTTAATACTAAGAAAATACAGGCATACCTATCATTGAAACACGGCTGAGTATGTTTAATTTAATTTATCTAAGAGCAGCGATAGCTCAGTGGGGAGACCAATAGACTGCAATGCAGAGGGTCTCGGGTTCGAACCCACGTCGCGCACCTCTGACTTTCGGAAGTTATATGACTTTTCGTTGCTTCTTACTTTTCGTTGTTTTGGTTGTTTCAAGCTTACGGTACGGTATCATCTTCTGGGGGAACTCTACTGATACGTCGATAGCATTTAAAGCTCAAAAAAGGTGTATCAGGTCAATGTTCAGGCTTAAAACAACTGATAGCTGTAAACCGTACTTCCAGAAGTACAAAATACTAACACTACCGAGCCTATATATTCTGGATACTGCGATGTTCGTTAGAGCGAATCCTAGTCTATTTCCACGACTGGAGGACACAGTTTCACGTAATAGACGTGATAACAGCAGGTTGCGGTTACACATTGCTAAAACTGCACTTATGCGTAGAAGTGTATTCTGTATGGCTCCAATCATTTGTAACAATTTGCCAAAACAGTGGAAAGATATGAACAATAATGCATTCAAAAGACAGTTGAAGGGCTTTTTAGAGCATAAAGCTTACTACAGTGTAACTGAATTCCTCAATGATAAAATAATGTAAACTTGACTTTTTCTGTATTTCTTTTATTTTCTGTTGTTATTATTTATATTTTTTGTTATGATGTATTTTTTTTTTTTAAATTTGAAATATTTGATAATGATGCTAGTGATTCTAATTAACTAATGACATATAATTTTAATTAAGTAATGACATATGCACGCCTGTGGGTGGAATGTGGCAGAACCTTCATATAATCTGTACAACAACTAAAATGTAAACCCATGTTCGCATTAATAAACGAATTTGAATTTGAATTTGAATTTGAAATAATGTGCGTATTGATTGACAATTATCGCCTGCTCCGTGCCTCGGAGAGCACGTTAAGCCGTTGGTCCCGGCTGCCATAAACATCTATGGCAGTCGTTATTGGGAAAGTCAGTACCCTCTAATATCCTGACACTGGTCTAGCCTTAGGGTATCGTTAGCCTTCGGGTTGCGGAGGTCAGGTGGCAGCCGCTCCGTGTAAAAACTGATATCCAGTCAAATCCGGTTAGACCAGAAAAGCCGACCCCAAGTGTCTTGGGAATAATAAAGGCTAAGAGAGAAGAGGTTTAATTTAATTTATCACGTATTCTTTCATTTTTGTCAACCTCTTATATATTAGTTTATGTAACAAAATTAATGGTTTAGTCTATGTAGACTTAAACGTACGTACTGTCTATTATAAATGTTGTGTATAAATGTTATTGGATGTCAGTTTTACTCTTTGTATTTATTAAGCAGTGATAGTCTAGTGGAAAATCGTTGTACTGCCACGCAGAGGTCTCGAGTTCGATCCCAAGTTGCGCCTCTAAGTTAAGTGCGTATTAAATAGTTAATTATCGCTTGCTTTAACGCTGATGTAAAACATCGTGAGGAAACCTGCATGTTTGAGAGTTCTACAAATATTCTTGAAGATACGTGTAGTCTGCCAACCCGCACTGGGCCAGCGTGGTGGATTATGGCCTAATCCTTCTCAAACTGAGAAGAGGCCCGTGTCCAGCAGTGGGACAGTTTTATACAGGGCTGATATTATTTTATATATTAAGATCATTATTTGTATTATGCTAATTTGCAGTCTGTATTTGTACTGAATAAAATAAATTATACTAGACTTTGGCCTGCTTGAATCCTATGCGAACGCATATCCGGCATAAAAAGCCTAACCTATGTGTAAATTATTATTATTTGTTGCCAGAAGTAATTTTACTATTGTTAGAGTTACAACACTTATTCACTGATGGTAGGATCTTCACTACATAGTATAAAACAAAGTCGCTTCCCGTCTGTTTGTCCCTATGTATGCTTATATCTTTAAAATTACGCGACGGATTTTAATGCGGTTATCACCAATGGATAGAGTGTTTCAAGAGGAAGGTTTATATGTGTAACATATGTATATACCGCGGGCGGAGCCGTGGGCAGAAGCTAGTCTTATATATAAAATTCTCGCGTCACAATGTTAGTTACCATACACCTCCGAAACAGCTTGACCGATTTTTATGAAATTTTATATGCATATTTAGTAGGTCTGAGAATCGGTTACTATCTATTTTTCATACCCCTTAGTGATAAAGTAAACATAAAAAAAAGAAAAAATACTTTTGACAGAACAGAAAAGTGTCCATTAGGCTAAGCCTGTCCTACGGAAAGTTCTCAGAGAACACAAAAAAAAAACTAAATAAATTTATTCAGATTAGGTTACAAGGCAACACTTATATGAATATCAAATTTACACTATTTTTTTCTGCGAATTTACATTTACTGCCACGTTCAGCAAAGCAAGGGTGTAGGGCTCATGAGAAGAGCGGACAAGAAACTCATGGTCACCCTTTTTAATCGCGATTTGATATCAAGTGCCATTGACTTTTTTTATTGCACGGATGACGTAATGGTTTAAGTGGTAGCCTCGCCACTGACCCCGCGCCTAGTGTTGCGGGTTCGATCCCCACACGAGACAAAAAATTGTTTTACCCACAAATGCTAGTTCCGAGTCTGGGTGTTCTTTGTGTCCGTTGTTTGAATGTTTGTAAAGTTACCCGCGACAGGTATTATTACTAGTGCGAGAGAATAAAAAAAATGAAATAAAAATAGGTACTATAGAAAACAAGCTGATGTTATTTATAGTTATGAGATACAATGAAGACTCATAAACATGAAGGCTTATAAATCTGAAAGTACTGGACACCGTCATAAAGCAATTAGCTTTCTTACAAAGTCTGTCCATCTTAAACTTGATTGGGATCATAAACTGACGATGTAGTTACTAATGATGATAATGCAGCTGAATAATCTAACCATTACAGTGTTGTTAATTACAAAATTATGTAATAAAGTGTAAAATAAACAACGCGATAAAATCCGTATATAGTAAAAGTCAAAAGTCATTAATTCATTTAGTTCACAAAGTAACACTTATGAACGTCAAAATATATAGGTTAGTGAGTTTACTAAGTTACTGAAGCTATATTTAGGTTAGTTGCTAGGTTCAGGCAAAGGGTTGAGCCTATGAGAAGAAACCTGCAAGAAACTCACGGCCACTCTTAAATCGCCAATTAAATATAATTTCAGTATTTTACAACTCAGATTAACAAGGTGTTGCACTACTGCACGACTATAAAAAACTAATATTAAAAAGATAATAACAATAATAACTTAATAATATTATAGAGATTAAATAATTTGGGCTAAGATATATGTTTTAATATAAATCTAAAACAGACAGTAGGATGGCATGATGGCGCATACACTTACACTTTGTGACTACTAAATTACATTGACTTATAAGTAATACAGATCTTTGAATCCTGAATGCAACAAGCAACTTATGCCATGAGTTTTTGTCAGTTTTTTTAAAAGTAGGTCATCTTATGTTCAGAGTCGCGATTGCATATACATATAAGTGACTCACGCAGCCCGTCCGACTCTGATTATGTCGAGGAACACCGTGGTAGGTATAGTGTAGTAGTATCTTTTCCCCGGTGAGTCCAACATAACCTCTCCGTCGCCCCGGGGAGAGGTATGCGTCAATGCATTGCACCAAGTAAAAAAAAGGTTAGGTTACGTTGCCAATAGTATTTTGTTAAAATTAAATATAGCCTGTGTTACTTGGTGATAATATAACTTTCCAAGGGTAAAATATTTTTTTAAAAATCAGTCTATTTGTTTTTGGTTTAAATAGTTACAAATGGAAAATCTCATCTTTCCTCTTTATAATATTAGTATAGAAGTATATATATTATATTAAATACTGTACTTAGTTAAATTACGTATATAATAATTGCAATTCAGGAATGTATCGTGTTCTCCAAAAGCAGTGGAGCGCTTAAACTTTCACGTGTTTTTGTGGATCATAATATTTTACGTGGTAGTGGTAAAAACTGGATCGGGGTAGCCCTCTCATACTTTATCGAAAGGAAAAGTGGTTTATAACCAAACTAGACTTTGCCCTAGGCTTCTTTCGCGTAAATGTAGGTTAGCAACATAAATTTTCTGGGTAAAAGATACCCATGTCCTTTTCTGTTTTCTTGGCAACGTGTATGCATAACTTCATGATGATCGGTCGAGTAGTTAAGGCGTGAAAGCGTACCAAACAAACTCACATTCGCATTTATAATATTAGTGAGGATATGAATACTGTCTTAGTGGCGAAGCGGTAGTGTAAGAGGCCTTGGGTTCTTTTCCCGAATGAGGCAGATCGTTTGCGCGCCTATTACCATTTACTTACCTTACCATACTGCGTGATGCTACCGACCAAAAGTATAGTATTAAATAATCTGTGTTGAAGTAGTATTGGATGAGTCCCTATAAAGCTTAGCGTAACCTGTGACTGCTACGCGGTGGTATCGAGTTCGATTCCAAGGCTGAGTCAACGCATGTCAGAGATGCGCATCTCTGACTTTTCGAAATTATGTTCGTATTAAAAAGTTAATTATCGCTCGCTTTAACGGTGAAGGAAAACATCGTGAGGAAACCTGCATGTCTGGCAGTTCTTCATAATGTTCTCGAAGATATGTGATGTCTGCCAACCCGCACTGGGCCAGCGTGGTGAACTATGGCCTATCCCTTCTCACACTGAGAAGAGACCCGTGGCCAGCAGTGGGACAGTTTAATACAAGACTGATATTATTATAATCCGCGAATCGAAATTAATTGAAGGCTTACATAAAAAAACTAAAGTTGCTATGTTGGCAACTTTTTGATCGCGTAGGCAGAGAAACTATGTAACGCATTTTATTTCCTACATATTTTGTATTTCTTCGTATGCGATATAATCGAAGTAGCGCACGCTGATGAGCACATAATGATACCAATCAGTGACAGTGTCACTCATTGTCATCATTATTTAACAATTAACGATTAAACTAAGTTGCGTCAAGCACTAAATGATAATAGATTAACATTAACGTCATCAGTCAGACCATGACCGACGTTTTAACCACTTGTCGGTGGACCAAACAAATTTGAATGAATTGTGGGAATCAACTCATATTAAACCATTGCGCATTCCGTGTAATCAACATTTTATACTATATGTAGTTGGAATTTGCGACATTCTGACTGCACGGATGGTTTAAGTGTGTGTGAATGTTGTGGATTCAATTCCCACACGGGACAAACATTTGTATGATCCACAAATAGTTGTTCCGAGTCTGGATGTTCTTTGTGTCCGTTGTTTGAATGTTTGTAAAGTCCCCCGCGAAACGAACTATTTCGAGTGCCAATAAAAGCAATAAAAATATCTCAAAATTTTTATTGCCATAATTCTGTTCTTCTTAATTCTTTGTGTAGCAGACCAAGCAGCTGATTGTAAAGCAAACAGTATATTACGTGCCACTCATAAACTATCCTTGGATAATTAATACAATACAAGTGCGGCTTATATTTATACTATTGACCCGCCCCGGCTTCACACGGGTAGTATAAAACCTTAACAAATTACACCTTCCTCATGAATCACTCTATCTATTGGTTAAATCCGCATGAAAATCCGTTCAGTAGTTTTTGAGTTTAACGCGAACAGACAGACAAACGCGGCGGGGGACTTTATTTTATAAAATACTAGCTGTCCGATAGACGTTACGTGACGACTGCCTTCTGACCTCAAGGTCACGTAATACCATTTTTTCGAAATCTAAGATTTACGATAATTCATGGCCGTTTCTTACTTGTTTGTATAGTATTATAATTTTTATTGTATTGAATAATAATTACCGAGGTCATTTTAAACATTTATAAAATATTAGCTTTTGCTCGCGGCTTCGCTCGCGTAAAAGTAGGTTAGATTGCGTTATGTAAGTAATTTTCTAAAATTTTGACCTAGGTGTGGCGGGCTTTGTGGGCCTGCCCGCCATCCGTTCAGCACCAGGTCCGAGAGGCGGCGTGCGTGTTCCCACGCGCGCCTCTGTTTCGAGTCCGTCTCCCCTCTAGGGGGGACAGGGAGTGTTAGAAGTGCCTTTGGGTAGATCTTTCGTGTAGTGGCCTGCCGTTTCATACGGCGGGCCGAAACCTCGGCGGGGTCGCGACCGCATGCGAAAGTGATTCGCGCGGCCCCGTCGATAGGGGTTTTGTCGAGGAACACCGTGGTAGGTTTAGTCGGTATTCCGGGAGGTACTTTATCATCTTTAACATCTTTCTTTTACCCCGGCGAGTCCGACATAATCCCTCCGCCCGCCCCCGCGGAGGGGTATGGGTCATGCATTCCCCACGAAAAAAAAAATAATTTTCTAAAATAAAATATAGCCTTTGTGACTCTGTGATAATATAGCTTTCTAACGGTAATTAATTTTTGAGTTAAATCTTTACAAACAAACAAAAACTTTCCTGTTTATAATATTAGTATACTTAGATGTATGGATCTCAGTGATCCTGCCAACTGCATTATTTTTATTGAACTTTAAACAGTATAATAGATTAAGAATATCAAGTATAATAGGTACTATTTAGATCATTAGTTCCTAAAGTGGTCCAGGTGGACCCACAGGGGTCCACGGGAGACTCGACGGGGGTCTATGTTGGCGTGACAAAAAATGGAGGTCCACAATTTGTAAGCGGGGGTCCAAGAAAATGTATTTGCTTTCGATAGTGAAGAACTAAAATGTTGGCTTGACTTCACCTATCAATGTAGGCAGATAATATTTTAAGAAGCTCCAGCGACTGTTACTGGCATATTCCATATTCAGTACCAATGGTCTAAGAAAAACCAAAAAGGTCAGCCCGCCTACTTTGGTATGTTCAGAACTGAGAATTTAAATAAAAAATAAGTCAGCCCGTAGAGATTTGATCAAATATAAATACGAATGCCAAGGAATATGGTAGAAATGTAGCTGCGTCGGGTCCTTCCGGTGGACCCCATACAGCTGCATTTCTAAATTTTGAAAGTGGTCTGTGAGAAAAAATGTCTGGGAACCTCTGGTTTAGATAGTATGGATGGTGAACACGCCGCGCCGCGCTGTTAGAAATAGCGCGGATCGCAAGTCAGAAGATAAAGGATGAAGCTGATTGAATTATAATTATTTTATCAATGTTATTTTGTGACTTGGAGTGAGGGGGGTAACCTTATGAATGTAGAAGGGAGCGGAGTCGGTAGCAAACAACTAAAAATGCATTTCATCTATACTAATATTATAAGCTGTTGAGAAGTTGTTGCTGAAGAGTTTGATTTATTAGTTTGTTCGGCTGAACGCGGTAATCTCAGGAACTACTGGTTCGATTTGAAAAATGCTTTTAGAGTTGGTCAGCCTATTTATCGAGGATGGCTGTAGGCTATATAACATCACGGTATGGCGCCGTAACCATAAACGCGGGTGAAACTGCGGGCACAGCTAGTATCTTATAAATGCTTCCCATTTGTGTATTTTAAACCAACAATATTTACAAACAGTTTAACAAAGCTATTATATAGTAAGTACTATATTTGGCCCGCGACTTTATCGTGTAAATGTAAATGTAGGTTAAGTTAGTATCAGTACTTTTTCTGGATGAGGGTACCCTATGTCTCATTCTGTACCCTGATAATGTGTATGCGAAATTTCATTATGATCGGTCGAGTAGTTAAGGCGTAAAAGCAAACAAACTTACATTCGCATTTATAATATTAGTTAGGATGTATATACAAATATGAAATTACAAAGTGGCATGTCCATATTAATTTACTTCGGTTGATTGACCGCTAAAACCAACGGTTACTGCACTTGTCAATACTTCTGGTTGGAGTTATATAATTTTAAAAGGAGATAGGTAACATTGTAATTACATGCCGGCGAACTTCTGCATGCATATAATTTTTTTTATATCTATTTTGAAACCCAATTTTTAATTGAATTTTGTTTTGAGAACGCCTCATGTGTTTGCTGTATACCTATAGCTGTTATTAGTGCATTGTTACAATAGTAATTATCGGTATAACAATATAATACAATAATATACACTCAACACTTACGTACATACTTACCTATAACCTAGATTGATAGAATAAAGCTGATAAGTTTTAATGTTTTAACGTGTTAATGATGTTTCCGTTAGATGTCTTGTATTGAGAAACGATGTAAGTTATGTAAAATCACGCCATTAGTCAAAGGAGCTGTGCAGTCAGTAAACTTGTACGCCATTTAACGCAGATATGGCCACAGACATGAGATAACAGACAATGCGAACGCATCGAAATCTGGGCAATTATTATGATTACGTGATTACGATATTTAAAAATAATATTCTGTAGAAAATATTGTACCTACGCGTAAATCAATTACCGATATACCGTTTGATTTATACTGTAAAAAACAACATAACAATTTATACAATGAATGAATACATTTAGAAAGCTTTACGAGTCACTTTTGATATTAAAGATTAATTTGAAAATATAAAAATGCATACTTCTCTACGTTTTTATTAAAATTGCAATAGAATTTTATTAATAATTGAATGTTGCTGTTGTATTATTGTTATCTAATTTTTTAACAGCTATATAATCTTTCAGATCTCGGGACTCAGACACAATGTTTTTTTTTTGGTTATTGTTATATAGAGTTATTAATAAAGTTTGCTTAATAACTTAAAATTTTATAGGTACAGTTTTAATCAATCACAATGCTGCATGTATGTAATAAAAGATAAGCGAATTAAAAAAAATTAAAAAAATTAGTTTTCATTTAGAATTTACTATAATATTTACAAAATGTATACGCGGTAATTTCTGCAACGGATAAAATTTGACATACGTAGTTTTCTTAATAACCTAAAACTACATACATATATAATTAAATAATAATAATAGTTTTATTCAATCACAACGCTGCATTCATGTTACAGAAGTTAAGCGAATTAATAAAATAAAATAATTTAGTTTCCATTTAAAATGTTTACTATAATATTTACAAAATATTTGCGCGGTAATTTCTGCCACAGATAAAACTTACCTAGTATTTATAATTCCGGCGGTCACAGCACTATTTCCATAGACACTCCACTGCACACGCTTGTGTATGTATCGAGAGTCGTGACACCACTGAGTGACGAGCTTCACCTTTCTTTGACGTGAGTGCTAAGGAGGAGGCTTTTTGCCCGGTATAGGTCATACAGTGAGCGATAAGCATAAAGCGGTTAGTTTGATTCGTTGCTTAGATCGTTAAATATAGATTATACTAATTTGTGGGTTTCGAGTAACGTAGGTGCATTTACAATGTATTTATATATTTATGAGGAAAACCAACAGCTTTGAAATATATAGTAGTGTAAAACATATGCAACAGAGAGCCAATGATAGGTCTCCACGACTAATTCTTAAATAACAATGCATGGACAGTAGGTAATTATTTTATCACTTAAACATCTAAAATATAACAATTAAAGTAAAATTAATTAGCATTACACCTTGTAAAAAAGTCAAGACTGAGCATGCGCTTCACTGCATCCGGTTGAGTATTAAAAACGTCAATGTCGAACTTTCTTACTTGTTCGTTTAAAGTATCACTCGCTCGCCAGAGAAATGTATTCTGTCTGTTATTTGTGGATACTAAAGGCAGGTGATTAGGCTTATATCGACTCGTGCTTTTCGTAGGTACGTTAAAATTTATTTTGGAAAGTAGGCCTGGGCATTCGTTTTTGCCAGATAACAAATTCATTAGATACATGACATCTGCTATCATACGGCGGTTGGCTAACGGCAAGATATGAAATTTAGCACATAGTTTGAAGTAATTATCGGACTTATATTTTATTTTCAACTTATAACATAGAAATTTTATTCCGTAAAGAATGGTCGAAAATTGGAGCTAAAAAAAAGCAATTTTTTTTTTGGACTACTTTTTTGGCAAATAAGCATACGGCCCACCTGAAGGTAAGTGGTTACCGTAGCCTATGGATGCCTGCAACACCAGAGGCATCACTTGCACGTTGCCGACCCCTTAGGAAAGGAAGTGGGAAGGAAAAGTAGCTGGAATGGGGGAAAGAGGGTGATTGGGCCTTCGGCACTCTCACTCATCGAACGAAACACAACAGTAGGAATACTGCTATTTCACGTTGATATTCTGTGAGAGGGTCGTCCTTCCCCGGTCGAGTCGGCCCATTCATGCTGTAATCAGCGAGGCTCTACTACTCGAAAATAGCTTGCTTCTTAATTATTGTCGGATTGACAAAAATAATCACAACATTCTTAATCGTTATTAATAATTCTTAATTAACTATATAACTTTATTACTATAATATTATAAATCTGAAAGTGCGTTTTTGTGTTTGTTTGTTACGCTTTCACGCCTTAGCTTCTTTACTGTCATGAAATTTCGCACGTTGTCAGGAGAACAGGAAAACAAATACCATTCATCCAGGTAATTATTTACACTATTATTATTGCCATTAGTGTCAATATAGTAATATCCAATCTTAACGGAAACTGGCCATTTGCGCAGGAGATATTGTAGTGCACAAGTATGTGCGCAAATACATGTGCATTATTGTTCCCTAACTTTCATTATCCGATGGGACGGCAATCCGACACGACCGGAGCGAGATCAGGCGCAGGACCAACGGCTTTCCGTGCTTTCCGAGGCACGGAGTTGTCTAACACCGCCAACTTCTAACTCCGGGCTGCTATAGAGATTTTTCTGGTAAGCAGCATACCTAACAACTACGTAACGTACAACGCATGGAACTCTATTCTACGGATTCTGAAAGGTTAGGTCAAAATTGCGATATCACGTCAGTTTTATCGCAACATCAATGCTGAATGGAGACGATTTGTTGCCACAATAGCATAATATGTATCTATTTTTTACTTACGAACTATTTATTTGTCTTTTTTATTATTTTGTCGATATTTTGTAAGAAAAATATGTAGTCATATTTCTTTGTGGCAATAAAGAATGATTTCTTTCTTTCAAAACCAAACTCATGCAAAGTCAGTATGTACCTTTTTTTTAAAAGGCACTTTCCGCTCTATGTGTAATTCCTATGTCGCGGGGCACGTTACGAATATTCAAACAACGGACTCAAAGAACACCCAGACTCGGAAATAATATTTGTGGATCACACAAAGTTTTGACCCGTGTGGGATTCGAACCCACAACACTCGGCGCAGTGGCAGTGGCGAGGCGACAACTTAAACCACTACACCATCAGTGCAGTCTTTTTTCTTTGACTGGCAGTTGCTCATTTACACAGGCAATCACAGCAGTTTGACTGTCCATTAACAATTTAGAGTTCGAAAAACGCTTTTTAACAGTTTTGTCCGTCCGTCTGTTATACAACTTTCAACACAAGAACCGTAAGAGCTAGAGACTTGCGGTCAACGCCATTCAACTCAGCATAGTCGATATACCCCCAAAATGACTATGACCTTTGACCACGTCACCACGACCAGGTCACGTGGTATCACGTGACCTTTGCATATTACTTGAACCATTTTTTCGAACTATAAGATTTACGGCAATTCTTTGCCGTTTCTCGTTTGTTTTTTGTACTAAGATCTTGCCTTTGATAAATCGCTTGTCAAGTTGACTTAACACCAATAGAGCGAAACTCAGTATTTTGGCTGTGTGATCCTAAATGTACAACCATAATACATATTAAAGTGTGTTATCAGGTAACTGGTCTACTTTCTCATGAAAACAAATTCGATTTCACTAAACGAACATTTACATAGAATGCTTGTCTTCAATTTGATTGTCTGCATTATCATGGTCACCTATTGTAGTGCGGCTACGGCCGCGTAAATGAAGGTTATGACAATCCTATATCTCTTAGGAACAGTACTTCGAAAATGAAAATGAAAGATTTATTTCGCAAGAGATATATCTCTTGCGATATGTACCCTATGTCCTTCTCCATATCTTTTATTTATTTTTTACTTGGAGAAATTCATTGACGCATACCCCTCCGCGAGGCGGGCGCAGCGGTTATGTCGGACTCACCGGGCTAAACGAGAAAGATGGTAATGGAGATAATAATGGACCTCCCGGAATACCGACTAAACCTACCACGGCGTTCCTCGACCAAACCACAATCGACGGCGCCGCGCGAATCACTTTAACATGCGGTCGCGACCCCGCCGAGGTTCCAGCCCGCCGAATGAAATGGCAGGCCACTACACGACAAGACTAGCCTTTAGTCACCACTAGATTCAAGGCCTACTGTCCCCCTTTGTGGCGGGGTCGGACACACGACACAAAGGCGCGCGTGGGAACACACACACCGCCTCTTGGACCTGGTGGTGATCGGGTAGCGGGCAGGCAAAATATGTGCAAATGGGGATTTAGGGATCCCAGCCTTACGGCATGCGATTGCGGTGACCCAGTCCAGTCGATGTTACACCTACTACTGTGCCCTTTGTGCCCGGTCACCTGCACCAAGGAAGACCTTAATGCGGCCAGCCCACCCGCTATTGAGATGGCCACATTTCATTCAAAGCAGGTTTGATATTTTGAGTTGACTGTGGACACGACAAGAAGAAGAAAATTTAAAACATTAAAAAATAGAATACTATACACACAAGTGAGAAACAGCCATGAAATGCCGTACCTAAATCTTAGAGATCAACAAAATAGTATCACGTGACCTTGAGGTCAGAGGTCAAAGGTCATAGTAATGTCGGGGTATATCGACTATATGCTGAGTCGAATGGCGTTGACCGCGAGTCTCTAGCTCTTACGGTCCTTGAGTTGAAAGTTGTATAACAGACGGACGGACAAAGCTGTTGTATAAGAGTTTTTCGAACTCTAAAACTTCCACGTCTGACACACATACTTCTCATAGTATACCTGACTTACTAAAATACCCAGGGCTCAAACTTTTAATAATTAAAGTTATGTAGGTACATATAGGATTGATATTGGAATCATGATATTAAATTTTTAGGTATGTATTTTCCCTTGTTCGGCTCATCTCGTTCATGGGAGGGTCCATAGGCCCATTTCACAATATCTGTGATGCATTTCTTCGAAAACATATTATATTTCTTCCGGATAAACTCACACCAGTATATCATTGCCGTTTTAAATAAATACCCGACCCTTCGCAAATTGAAGGCTTTGGTATGGACTGACGAGTAGAAAAATTATTATTGTAATGTGATCTCTCTTGTTACGCAGAAACCATCTTTTATAATTATATTAATTGTCTTAAGTGGCTAATTTCCAAAGTACTGAAAGTTGTTTATATTATGTTGCGAAAATCGTACGAAACACAGGGATTATAGCAGTATTATACAGGGTTATTGGTAATTCGATGTGTTCCGGCCAGGATGAGATAGAAGGGCAAAAATGCTACAAATTTAGCCCCTTCAATGTATGGCCGAAAGTTAGTAGTTTTAAATACCCGCATTTGAATGTAGATAACTAAGTTTAAAAAAAAAATGGTTTATTGAATGTCAGCTGTGTTTTTTTATAATATTTCCAAAACATTTAGATGTGATGACTATTAACCGGTCGTATACCGCCGGCTCGCATACCAGCCGGCAGATTTGTACCCGTCGTAGGCCGGTGGCTCGCATGCGAGCCACCAAATTGGTTTTACGTTAGCTTAAGCTAAAGCGAAGGCGGCGCGCGGCGTTTTGGCGCCAATTTGGTGGCTCGCATGCGAGCCACCGGCCTACGACGGGTACAAATCTACCGGCTGGTATGCGAGCCGGCGGTATACGACCGGTTAATGTTTTTGAATTTATTGTATTATTTTACGTTACTTATTATGTCAAATAAGAAATACTATGACACCGAATGTGCAAAATAGAGAAACGAAATCGAATTACGAATAACACGGTATAACCAAAAAAAAAGCTGTTATAAAATAACCACATAATGGATCATTTTAAATTCGAGAGCGGACCTCAGAATAGACACATGTTAAAAAAATGTAATAAATGAGTGATCGAGTAAATATATCAGCGATAGCCTAGTCGGCAGCGATAGACCGTTGGAGTGCCCCGCAGAGGTCTCGAATTCGATTCCAAGGCACCTCTGAATTTTCGAAGTTATGTTCGTATTTAGTAGTTCATTATTATTGCTTACTTAAACTAAGTTGAAAGTGAAGTAAAACATAGCGAGGAGACCTCCGTTCCTCCAAAAGAGTTCTCCATAATGTTTTCGAAGATATGTGAAGTCTGACAACCCGCATTGGGCTAGTGTGGTTGACTATGACCTAACCCTTCTCACACTGATAAGAGGCCCGTGCCCAGCAGTGGGACAGTTTATATATAGGGCTGATATTATATATTATAGAGTAAATATTTAATATAGTTAATTAATTTTATTATTATTATATTATTATTTGTTGATCACCAACAAATATAGAGGACATATTTTAAACCATTAATATATTTTCTTGATGTGCCTCCTGAGCTAATAAATATTGTTTCAGCTATTGTCTTTATTACTGGACATAAAATTTCTGTAAGAGAACCGTGACTTTCCCATAAAGTAAGTGCTAATCAATCCATATAAATATACAGTTATAATTATAACACTCTTATAGTCGACTTATATATACTGACAATTTCACATGCATTCAATCTTAATAAAACAATACGAAATGTGATTGCTATTTTAAATATATAACCATATTTTATTAATTTTAAGCAATTGTCATTTCAATTACCTAGTTTTATATTATTTATATCTAAACACAGTGTAATGCAATATGGTACGATTATGAATAGTATTTAAAATTTAAATTCCATCATTTGCATCATTTGATTGTATGTTTGTTGAATGTATTTGATCTCACTTTTTCGTAATTTCACAAACGAGCATAGATAAATATATTTGATATACCTATACTGTGTGTACTTGTTGGTTGACCTTAAATAAATAAATAATTATTAAACAATAAACTTAATTTGATTTCAGCTTACTTTATGTTCAGTAGATTGAAGTTTATTTTCTTCCTTTTTTCACACTGAATCTAGCTAATAGAGCTGCCTATGTCGAGACAGTTAATAATTAGTATCAGCAAATGCGATGCTCTTGTGTGACCGGCCACTACATCTAATTATATACATTTTAGAATAGAGAAAACTGCTTGTTAAATATGTAAACCGCAATCATTTTTAGTTATTATTTTCCCCATTCCTACAAGAAACGTACGCTCCCATTTGTTTTTGTACAGACCCAATATTCATTTCTTAAACTGCTTATAACCGGAGAGAGAAAGTACAAAAAACCAAAGAGATAAAAGTGTTGTAGACGACTGTACGAAAACGAAACCTGTCACTTATTTGCGCGAGCCGGCGCGGGCGCAGGCGCATTGTGAAAACGCAAATACTTGTAGAAAGTGATTTTGAGTGTGGCAAGATGGCCGATGACATTAACGCGCCATTCACCTCTGGCTATTTTAGCAGTTTCATTAATGTTCTTGAATTTCTTCATTGCACGGATGTCGTAGCGGTTTAAGTGGTCGTCTCACCACTGCCACCGCGCCGAGTGTTGTGGGTTTGAATCCCACACGGGGCAATAATTTGTGTGATCGACAATTGATTGTTTCGAGTCTGGGTGTTATTTGTGTCGCGGGGGACTTTAAAAACATTCAAACAACGGATTTTTTGAATGTTTGTAAAGTCTCCCGCGACACAGAATGATTATTTCCTAGTGCGGGAATTTTCTCTTTTGAAAAGAGAAAAAGAATATCTTGAATTTGACTACCTTTTAGGTACCAATAAACTACAGCTCTTCGTGAGATTTTAGTTTAATTCTCGGATTGAATCAAGTATGCGGCACGGAATCTTTTCTAACATATAGTAAGTAAATGCCAATAGACTTGCCGTTATTGATCTTAATCTCTGTATGAACAGGATTTAAATATAACTTCAAGGTTTTAAAATAAACACCTCATTAGTCTCCATGTGGCATGTCTGCTGAAATGCAACCGAAACAGCTAGGGAGGGAAAGTGAAAATACCAATCTATAATTGTAACAAAAATAAACTGTGATAAAATGCGTTTCATTATCATTATCATCTCAGACGAAAAACGTCCACTGCTGTACATAGACCTCAACCGAGGTTTGCCACACGAGGTTTATAGCAGTTTAATTTTGAAATTGCACAGTTTAAAATAGCGCCCAGTTATCAGAGACAATTAACAATTACATAAGTGGCTCCTTAGTAAAGATGTATTATTCTAAAGTATTACCAAAGATAATTATGTAATTTTTAAACGACAGGTAGTTACAGTAATTACTCTAGGTTTATATGTATCTAATTTATTATTATTATTCTAAAAAGGAAATATTAGAATTTTTGGTTGTTTGTAAGAGTTTAACTCAAAAAATAGTTAACCGATTTTAAAAAGTCTTTCACCATGGGTAAGCTATAATATCACCGATCAACATAGGCTTTGTTATTTAAAAAAGTTCTAATATAACCTAACCTTCTTTTAAGCGAGTGAAGCCGCATGCAATAGTTTAAACTTATAACAAATCTTTTAAAATTAAACTGCTATATACGGATTTTATCGCGATGTTTATTTGACACTTTATTACAAAATTTTGAAAATTATTACACTACTACTACTATTAAACTTTACTAATTTTTAAGCTAATTAAATTATTATTAAAACTATTTAGATTTAATTTATTTTTACACTTTCCCCGACGTTTCGGTTGCTTTTCAGCAGCCATGGTCACGGGGAGACTAAGATGGTAGTTGTCTCAATGTTCCAGTGTAGTTATTTCAAAGTACCCGAACATAATTTAATCATTTGTGTTTCTATTTACGCAGAATGAGCTCAAAGTATCATGAAGTCTAGCTGTGGTTTGCTTCTTCTTGGGTTTGACTATTTTTATTACTGGATCCCAAGCTGGTGGTACATTCCAACCATCTTCTCTATTAAAATTAGGATGTTTTTTGATTTCAATAGCCTCGCGTAGCATCCTTGGTAGGAATCGGTGTTCTTTAGCGAGAATCTGTGGTTTGTCAAATCTCAGGTAGTGGTTGGTCCCCTGTTGCACATGTTCACACACAGCAGACTTCAACGAGCGTTGGTGTTTTACATCAGCTATGTGTTCTTTTATGCCGGTGCCTATGTTTCTCTTGGTTTGACCAATGTATGAGAGTCCGCAGTCACAATCTATTTTATAGACCCCTGCATCTTGTAAAGGTAGTTGGCACTTGACGGATGGTAAAAATTCACTTATCTTCGTTGGCGGCTTGAAGTATGTGTTGATTGAAGCTCGCTTCAAGATGTAGCCAATCTTGTTAGTGACCATGGCTGCTGAAAAGCAACCGAAACGTCGGGGAAAGTGTAAAAATAAATTAAATCTAAATAGTTTTAATAATAATTTAATTAGCTTAAAAATTAGTAAAGTTTAATAGTAGTAGTAGTGCAATAATTTTCAAAATTTTGTAATAAAGTGTCAAATAAACAACGCGATAAAATCCGTATATAGCAGTTTAATTTCAATTAATAATATTCGCGTAAATAGAAGACAATATTTTATAATAAAACTGTTTAAAAGAGCTTCGATCTAATATCAATGTTGTTATATGAGATATATCACATATGATATGGCGTAGTGGTTTAAATGACCGCCTTGTCACTGCCGCCGTGAGTGTTGCGGGTTCGATCCCCACATGGGACAAATATTTGTGTGATCCATGAATAGTTGTTCCGAGTCTCGGTGGACTATTAGTGCTCACACTTATGTATGGAAGTGAAAGTTGGGTATGGCAAAAGAAGCATGAGAGCAGAATAAATGCTGTAAAAATGAGAGCGCTGAGAAATATATGTGGTGTGACTCTGAAAGATAGAATAAGGAATAGTGTGATTAGAGAGAGATGCGGTATGAAAGTTGATATAGTGACAAGAATAGAAAAGGGTATGTTAAGCTGGTTTGGGCATGTAGAAAGAATGGACGAGGAAAGACTGACTAAGAAAGTTTATAAGGCTAGTGTGAATGGAACAGCCGCAAGAGGAAGACCTAGGCGAACGTTTCTTGATCAGATCGGAGGCGTTCTGGACAAAGGTCAGGTTAAGAGCTCCTTGAACCGACGGGCGTGTATGAGGAATGTGATGAAAGTGAATGAAGCCAGAGAAGTGTGTCAGGATCGTAGCAAGTGGAAATCCGTAGTCTCTGCCTACCCCTCTGGGAAACAGGCGTGAATCTATGTAATGTAATGTAATGTAATGTAATGTAATGTAATGTAATGAGTCTCGGTGTTGTTTGTGTCTGTTGCTTGATGTTTGTAAAGTACAAAGGAAGGAAGGAATTATTGCATGTGCATAAGATGACTTTTAACGAATAAAAGTGGACATAAATTACATTCCAGCACATTTGATTGGCTGGCATATACTAGACTAGGTCGGCACTTTATTTTCAACAGTTTTTATCACGAGTATTTGTCCAAAGATGACTGTAACATTTAATTTAAAACATTAGTTGCTTTCTCTAAGAATGAAAAGCGGGCCCTTAGCCCTCTGAACAAAAGAAGTACTTAAGATATTAATAGGCACTCAAACTGTTGGACAGAAACAGCACTCGATGTCACGTCGTCATCACCACATAGAAAGCGCAATTTCTATAGAAAATGTACAGTTAAAACGCCGTTATAATTGACCAATTTACACTGACATCTCGACATGCATCAATCTTTATAAAATCGTTCGAGATGTAAAGAGCTAACAGGCCTATGTTATATGGTTATGTCGTTACAGCTAACATAGAAAATGCGATGCATTTTGTGTGATGGCGCTTGAGTGAACGAAATGACACTTTCTAATGTAAGTATTCAGAGAAATTGTTTGTTTCGCATTTACTATGGTCGTATTGAAACTGCGATAGCCTATAGAGAAGTTGGTTGGATTCTTGAGTGAGAAGTTTTGGGTTTGACTCTATGTCTTTGATTTCATCTGACATTTAGTTAAAATGTAATTTTCTTATTGTTTTCCTTAACAGTAAAGAAAAGAGTCGTGGAGGAACGTGGTCTGATGTCCCTCCAACACAAAGGGAGGATTGGTGATCGTGCCTGGTGGGCCGAGGCCCAACTATTGATGTTGGGTACTTGTATACATACTTAGTAGCTCTGTAAACTTTACATGTACATGATTTTTTGTGATGATTGATCATTGATGATTCATGATGATGATCATGATCATTTCATTACATGATTTATGTTATATGGTGGACGTGGTTTTCAAGCACTTATTGCTAACAGCGCCATTTGTGGTCTTGTGAAGTAAAATTTTCTATAAATATACTTACTGTTTTACGGCGGCAGTCTATATATCACAAACATGTTGGTTCCGGATAAGAATCAATCAATAACGAGTAGAACATTCCGTTCCCTGCATTTACTTAGCA
Source organism: Catocala fraxini (assembly GCA_930367265.1). Classification (NCBI taxonomy): domain Eukaryota; kingdom Metazoa; phylum Arthropoda; class Insecta; order Lepidoptera; family Erebidae; genus Catocala; species Catocala fraxini. The sequence continues at coordinate 2,307,429 of OV884047.1, forward strand.
TAATGGGAATGGTGATGTCATCCAAACATAATTTAAACCGTAAAGCATCATATCAGAGTAGTAGAGCCTCGCTGATTTCAGCATGAATGGGCCGGCTCGACCGGAGAAGGACTACCCTCTCACAGAATATCGACATGAAATAGCAGTATTCCTACTGTTGTGTTTCGTTCGGTTAGTGAGAGTGCCGGAGGCCCAATAACCTCTTTCCCCCTTCCCAATCCTTCTCCTTCCCACTTCCTTTACTAAAAGGTTGGCAACGCGCAAGAGATCCTCTGGTGTTGCAGGCGTCCATAGGCTACGGTGACCACTTACCATCAGGTGGTCCGAATGCTTGTATGCCACTTTAGTAGTATTTAAAAAACAACACAACAGGTTGTAGAAAGCTGAAAATATTTTTAAAATGTTGTAAGGGTAGATATTTAAAGGAAAACTAAATGGAATAATGTTTATTTTTTTAATTTGTTTTACTGTATGTCCGTCTGTTTATTTAGGTATTACGTCAAAGTCGAATGCATTTTTATGCGAGTTTTAGAGACTTTTAAGTTATAAAATGTATGCTACGTTTCAAATTCGAACTAGTTGCTATTACTTTAATTTTTCTTTGAGCAGCGATAGCTCAGTGGGTATACCAACATACTGCAATGCAGAGGGTCTCGGGTTCGAACCCACGTCGCGCACCTATGACTTTCGGAAGTTATATGACTTTTCGAAATTATGTGCGTATTGATTGACAATTATCGCCTGCTCCGTGCCTCGGAAAGCACGTTAAGCCGTCGGTCCCAGCTGCCATGAACATCTATGGCAGTCGTTATTGGGAGAGTGTCGACAGAAAAGATCCCACTGGGTCGAAGTGTTGCCGGTCTGCACTGACTGGCCCCCACGTAAGATAAGCTAAGATACTTTAATTTTTACACGGACATTCTGGTTTGAGATGTTATCACCTATTTGCAATAAGCTAGCAAAGAATATTATATAATAATAATATCAGCCCTTTATTCAACTGTCCCATTGCTGGGCATGGGTCCCTTCTCAGTATAAGAAGCGTTAGGCCATAGTCCACCACGCTGGCCTAGTGCGAGTTGGCAGACTTCACATAGAGAACTCTCAGACAAGCAGGTTTCCTTACGATCTTTTCCTTCACCATTAAAGCGAGCGATAATGATTTAAAACGCATATAACATTGAAATGTCAGAGATTCGCGCCTTTGGATCGAACTCGAGACCTCTGCGTGGTAGTCCAACGGTTTCCCATAAGGCTATCGCTGTTATCCACAAGTCTATCGCTGCTTTAATTATATGTTTCTTTATTCCCGTGTGAATATCGGGTTTCACCCCTTTCACCCCCTTCAGGGTGGAATTTCCAAAAATCCTCTTTTAGTGCTTCCCTACACTCTCCAAGGAACATACATGCCAAATTTCAGCTTCTTGCGTTCAGTAGTTTCGGCTGTGCTTTGTCTATCAGTCACTCAGTAACGGAAGAGTTTTATATATATAGATAAGACACTATACATATAACTGAGTTATACATGGCAATTGATTTTTATTTATACACTAGATGTGCCCGCGGTTTCACCCACGTTTATCGTTACTGCGCCGCCCCCGTGGGTCGTAGCGTGATGTTTAGTTTTAGTTTTTGTAGCCTATGGCCTTCCTCGATATAAGCTATCCAACACTAAAAGAATTTTTCAATTCGACACAGTAGTTTCTGAGATTAGCGCGTTCAAACAAACAAACAACAGCTTTATAATATTAGTATAGATATCGATAGAGGTTTTACAACTTACCGAACAACCTCTTTAGTATAGCTCGAAGTATCGCTGGCCTTACCTTTAAAATTGTGCACGTAACATGTCTCGCAGTGACAACAAACTCGTTAAATTATTATTGTCAAAAAATCAGCACTAAATAAGTAATCGTAGTTAATAATATTAGAAAACAATATGAGTCAACATTTACAATCGCCGATACCTCTTTCAGATATTGAATCGGTCCTAGCATGGGTCGATTCGTTCAAGCTTACTCGTGTCACCAAGAAAATCAATAGAGATTTCTCTGATGCTGGTGAGGTATCCCCTGTTTTCTCTTTCTATATATCCACGCTTGTTGAAGGTGGAAAAGATGCAATATTGGGAGATTACACACAAATAATATTTATTATATCGCTGAAATTTATTTCAATTTATTCCCTGTAAGCGAAATGAGCTATAAATCTCAATCACCAGAGCTAGACAATGTACCAGGGCTAGAAGTTTTACAGTAAATGTGTTATATCACATACACACTGCACCATCTAGCCCAAACTAAGCAGAGCTTGTACTATGGGTACTAGACAATGGGTAAACATGCATATGTACTTTTTTTTTGTAAATTAACAACGATATTAGCTAGCTTCGGAGTCTTCTTTTCCTATCGTGTGGTTAGTGTCCAGCCTGTTGTCAAGAGTTGTTCAAGCCGCCCGTAGGCCTCAGACATGGCTTAACGACTGCTGTCAATTTGACAACAACCGGGACCGACTTTTTACGTGCCCTCCGAAGCACGGAGACGCTCAGATGAAATACCACTAAGCGGTCACCCATATTTTTTTTTCTTTTATTTTTTGTGTGTGGGACTCGAGCCAGAAAAGCCGGCCCCATACCCACTAAACCCCTGACGACGTTTCTCCGGTACCTAGTGTCGGTGCCACGGGATTCGCGCTAGCATTCACCGCGACACCGACAGGTCTTGGCCCGCCACGTGACTAGGCGGGCCCCTGCTGTTTGAGGGTGGACCAGATGGTACAGCCCTCCCCTCCATTGAGGGGGGGGCGCGCGGAACGCCTATGCCCCTCTCTCGGGCCTGTGCTGCTCGGGCGGCAGACTGCCCAAGTCCACCGCCCGCAGGCCGTCCCCTGGTCACCCATATATAGACTGACTGCACCCAACGTTGCTTAACCTCGCTAATCGTTTACCGATCAGTGAGTGCAACTGGCTATGATTTATTACTTGGTTTTGTCTTGAGATACTACTTTCCTTTTGACTGGGCCCAGACAGCCAGCCGACTACCAAAATGTTCATCTAAATAAAATAGAACCAATAGTATGAAAAATTTAGACTTACTAAGTTACTACGAAAACTAAGGGTATGATACAAAAAAGGCTTAATATCCTAACATATAAAAATATTATAAATGCGAATGTAAGTTTGTTTGTAACGCCTTAACTACACGACCTCTTCATGAAATTTTGGATACATGTTGTCAGGGTAACAAAAGAAAGACATAGGGTACCATTTATCCAGGAAAAGTGCTGTTAGTAACCTATATTTACGCAAGTGAAGCCGCGGGCACAATCTAGTAAATGTATATGTTCAAACGTACCTTGCCAAAGATCTTAACTGATTATCTTGAGTTGTGTTGCTGCTGTAAGCCTGATTTGTAGGACTTTTATATGCTGGGTGCTGTGTTGTGATTAGTAGTGTGCGTGCTTAGTAGAGTAGGTAGTAATTTAATTCTAACAATGATAAAAATGTAAGAATAATGCCTAGTGACCTTAAGACCCTAACTACTTACTATCAGCCAGGCCATGTGCTAAGATATCTCTTATAATAATCCCAGCCCTGTATTAAACTGTCCCACCTCTGGGCACAGGCCTCTTCACGGTTAGACCATAATTCATTACGCAGCAGGCCAAGTGTAGGTAGGCAGGCTTTACATATCTTTGAGAACATTATGGAGAACTCTCAGACATTCAGGTTTTTGCACATGTTTTCTTCATCGTTAAAGTGAGCGATAATTAACTATTTAATATGTGTGAGGAATGTGATGAAAGTGAATGAAGCCAGAGAAGTGTGTCAGGATCGTAGCAAATGGAAATCCGTAGTCGGGGCTTTCAGGATCTCCACACTCTAGGCGCTTGAACTATCTCTTTAACTCTTAGTTTTCTTTCTCCTTTAGTTCTCCTAGCCGAAATCCTCAACGTGTACTATCCAAAGGTAGTAGAGATGCACAACTACCCGCCTCGGAACAGCCACGCGTTGAAGCTGAACAACTGGATGACCCTCAACAGAAAGGTGCTAAGGAAGCTGAAGCTTAGCCTCTGCTGTAACACCATGGAACAGCTGGCGAACTGTGCCCCGGGAGTCATTGAACGGGTATTGGTTATGGGTAAGCTATGGAATCATCATCATATCATAACATTGTAATCTGTGGATAACATCGTGAGCAGTGTGTTTGTTAATTCTATCATTTTACTCCTGAAATTGTTGTAATGTATAATACTGTTCTTTCTTGTCTCTAATAAAATAAAATCATCTCAGCTGAAATACGTCTACTGCTGGTCATAGGCCTCCCCCAAGGTTTTCCACACAGACCGGTTTTGGTCCACCCGCATCCAACCGCTTCCCACGACCCTTACCAGGTCGTTGGTCCACCTTGTGGGTCTACCCGTGCTCCGGTCTTTCGGTATAGAATAATTTTCTTTTTCTGGCCGCCTCACCACATTGCCGCACTGAGTACCGGGTTTTTAAATTACACGGGAATAATTATTTATGTAACCACAAATCATTGTTCTGAGTTTAGGTGCACCTACCGTTAATTGTTTGTTTGCAAAGCGACACATGGCTACCTTATGGTTGCCATATCTATTTGTTCCGACGGTACGCAAAAATGTTCCTTAATGCCGTTTTCAAAGTGTGGTAGTTCAAGTTCAGCTTAAAATCTAAAGTTGACTTCTCATGTTCATTCCATTAAGTAAGACTGGACCTTGAGCCACATAAATGACGATGCCGGCGATCTGTAGGTAGATAAAGTCAGAAACAATTTCCAGTCCGCTTGAATTCTTCAGGAAAGTGTGTCGGGTTGAAAGTATCCTAAGTCCTTCATGCCGTGGTTTTGTTCGGTTAATGGTTTATTCGTGATTAAGGTACAAATATCCAAACAACTTTACAAACTTTTGCATACTATAATACAACTGATAATAAAGTAAACCTATACTATCTTGTCATGGCAAAACCGTTGAACAGATATCGGTGAAAACTGGCATAAAGGTGGATTTAACCCTTAGGAATCTTTCTTCTCTCTTAGCCTTTATTATTCCCTAGTCCCTTGGGGTCGACTTTTCTGATCTAACCGGATTTGACTGGATATTACTTCTTACACGGAGCAGCTGTCACCTGACTACCGCAACCCGAAGGCCAACGATACCCTAAGGCTAGACCAGTGTCAGGATATTAGAAGGTACTGACTTTACCAATAACGACTGCCATAGATGTTCATGGCAGCCGGGACCGACGGCTTAACGTGCTCTCCGAGGCTCGGAGCAGGCGATAATTGTCAATCAATACGCACATAATTTCGAAAAGTCATATATATAACTTCCGAAAGTCAGAGGTGCGCGACGTGGGTTCGAACCCGAGACTCTCTGCATTGCAGTCTGTTGGTCTCCTCACTGAGCTATCGCTGCTGATTTAACTCTTAGGAATGATACTTCTTATTAAAAAGGGGAACTATATAAAAAGAGCATGTCCTTGTTTATCTGTCTGAAAACTGATTTCAGTTCGAGAGAAAATACGGCGCGACGAGGAAGCGAACAAATCGTTAAAGGAAGAAGGCGCAAACGTCTCCAGCGGCGGTAGCTACTACGATACGTGCGGCGATGAAGGTACACCACTTGCTAATAAAATGATTGGGAAGTGAGGAATACGCCACAATCGATCACGATCGAATACACCACAATTATTGCAAGAGAAAAAGGTTGATAATACCGAACTCCTCTGGTTAGGGACAATCGCGTTGTGGACTCGGGCGTAGGTACTCGAACTTGCAGTATTCCGCTTCGAGCACAAAATATGGCTCCGTCCAGTAGGATCCCCTGCTTCGATCCCCTGGGGGATTTATGTGGATTTTGTGTCCAAATAGATCCCTTTATCGAGTGTGATCCCCTGGTGGATCTATATGGATCCCACTATCTATTAGGATATCCTGGGGGATTTATTTTGATTTTATCGACACCGATTGCTTTATCGAAAATAAACAGATAAATAACAGTTTCTTCAAATAATATAATTTTATTCAAACAAACAGTATAAGTAGACTTAACAAAAAAAGAAATGTAAAACAGATGAACATGTCTACAAAACAAAAGAACGTTTATATAAGAAAGGACTATCAGAAAGTGATCAGCCATCGATAGTGCTTACAAAAAACAGGTGCATGCGATTTTCGACCTTATTGACATTGTCATGTCAGAAAGTCGTTTGTTTTGTAGACGTTCACTTGTTTTTGTAGACGTTCATTTGTTTTGTAGATGTTCATTTGTTTACCCAAAAAAAATAATTTTAGATACCTATCCCCGTGGTACAACTAGTTGGACATAATTAAATAGAATAGATATTAATTATTGGATATATTTATTTTACTTGTTTGGATAGAAATTCCAAATAGATTCCTCATGGGATCTATGTGGACAAAAATTCCAAATAAAACCCCCAGGGGATCGAAGCATCTTACTGGACGAAGCCTTCCAAATACATCCCCTAGGGAATCCATGTGGATAGAAATTCCAAATAAATCCTCCAGGCGATCTATGTGGACAAAAATGACAAATAAATGCCAGGGTATCGAAGCAGGGGACCCTACTGGACGGAGCCCAAAATATGCGTCGACACGTTTTTCGCATTAGCCCGAAGCATCTTCAGGACCGTCTCAACAGGTCAACAACGATTTGGATTTTGATTTTGTTATGCTGTCATACTCGTGCGAGCAAACATATCGCAATCTCTATAGAACAGCAAATTAATTCGTGTAAGTAATGCATTTTAAACTCTAATAGTGTGACTATAAATTGTACTATTATATTTGTCTTAAGTACTTAAGACTGCGCCGAGTGAAATGTGCCAAAACAAGCGGTCACAGTTAAGTTGATACAATCAACACTTTTTGTTTAATACAAATATAAAACATACACTTACCATAATAATGAAAGTGTTTACAAAAACTCCGTGTAAAAAAATTAAATAATTAATATATTCGCCTACAAAATTACGTAAATTTTCACGAAAAGTTCAAAAACGTAAGCTCGCGTTACGTGATTTTTAGATTATAACAATAGAAATCTATTCTTTTTTACAGCTTAAACGAAACATAAATAATTATATTACAATTGGTCCGTCCCAAATATTAAGTTATTGGTTAACAATAAAGATACATATTTATCAAAAAAGCACTTCAAATCTTCCATACAATTATACTATGGCGGCCGCGCGCCCGCGCCGATTTGAATATCGAGGTCTGTCATTCAGTCCAACCACCTCTTACGCTCGGCGTAGTCTTAATTGCAACAGAGTTTAAATTTGTTTAATCTGCAATACTGAGATAAGTCTTTGTTTTAAGAGTGCGATATGTAAATTCTATTGAGAAGGGACTATAGTACGAGGCCTATGTCTGTATTATGGTGACCAGCAGGTGGGTTAGTAAGCAAATTCCCACTTGGCTTACATCACCAGAAGAGTCGATATTTCTAGCAAATATTCTCCAACAAAAAAGGAATCGCAATGTGCATATGATAAATAGCCATATCAGTATACATTATTATAGCAAAATTAATGTGTTAATCGTCTAGAACAGCTATTCCTAATGTGGGTTTTGCGGAACCTAGGGGTTCCGTAGGAAAGTCACCAGGGTGCCGCGAAATCATTTATTTTCGGCTGTTAAATAATACCACTGCTAAGTACAAATATTATTTAGAAATAGCGCAACATATGTAATGAGAAGTAAAATTGTTGTTCTTATTTAAATTACAGTGTCTTTGATTTGTAATCATTTGATATGGGGTTCCATGAAATAGACGGTATTTGGTGAGTGTTTCGTTATCTTAAAAGTTTAGGAACTCCTGGTCTAGAACACTTATTTTATTTGAATAAAGGTATTTTCCTGTGAATTTAATTAAAGCATTGTGACATATAACATATGTCGATTTCAATTACATGCTGTTAATGTTTTCCACGTCCGTGGAAAATATTAACCGTCCATACTTTATAATATATAATATCAGCACTGTATTAAACTGTCCCACTGCTGGGTACGGGCCTCGTCTCAGTGTGAGAAGGGTTAAGCCATAGTCCACCACGCTCGCCCAGTGCGGGTGTGCAGACTTCACATATCTTCGAGAACATTATGCAGAGCTCTTAGGGTGTTACCAGACCAATCGATCGATCGTCGATCGACGTTCGATGGTAGAATGGATTAGTCGACGTCGATTGATAGTTTCTACCAGACCAATCAACGTCGACAACTTCGATTGACGTCAACCGATGCCGTCGATCGACGATCGATCGATTGGTCTGGTAACACCCTTAGACATGCAGGTTTACCGTCTTTGCTGAATATGGCAACAGGTAAACTTAAATGCAAATTCACATTAATAAGTGTAACTTTGACGTTCATAAGTGTTACCTACTTTGTGATCTAAAGAATAAACATATTTTGATTTTAAGCTGGCGACGTGGGTCCAATGAGAATTGCCTAACAGAACAAATCAATAGCTTTTTAGATAACCTAGAGTTCGAACCCGGGACGAGAAGCAATTGGTTTTAAAGCATATTTCTGTACCACAGACCACGTGTTGGTAGTGCCAGTGAAGGCGAGGGTCAACGGCATATTGGAGACGGTGCAGCAGAAAGTAGTCAACTACGAGTCGTACAACGCCCTCAAATTGGAACTGAAGGATGCCTTAGACGCCGCTGAAGTGCTTAAACAGAAGGTCTGTTTATTCAAACTGTTGGATTATTTGACCTCGGCCTGAAAGTAGATACGATTATAGGATCCTAAGTAATATTACAAATGCGAATGTGAGTATATTTGTTTGTTACGCTTTCACGCCTTAACTACTCGACCGATCATCATACAATTTCGCATACACGTTGTCAGTGGAACAGAAAAGGAGCTATGGTACTTTTCGTCTAAATAAAAGTACTGTTACTAACATAACCTAATCTACATTTACGCGACCAAAGCCGCGGGCAAGATCTAGTAGCTTATAATCTAGAGCCTATAATCTACAAGATAATAAGCTATATTATATGCGGGGTTTATCACTCCATTTAGAGAGCATATGACACCTTTATACGCTATTTCTGGTCTACTAAGGCTAGTTGAGTGAAAGTAATCTGTAGAAATCTTAGCATGCTTGTTGTTATGTATGTTGTTATACCAACCAAGATTTTTTTATAGCTATTGGTAATAATTTGTTTAATGTTTGTCTCGGTGCAAGCCCAGTATTTTACTAACTCAGTGTCATGAGATCAAGTCGCCCAGTTATTAATGAATGTTATGGTCGATATCTTTTGAGATTCTCACTTATATATTTATAAACATAACAATAACGATAATGATAAGAGTCGAGTTGTTTGCTATTTCCCTAAGTACAACTAAATGTAACTACAGGTGGAGCACCTAGACAATCTGTTAAAACTAAAAGACGAAAGAATAGATGAGCTGCAAAATCAACTAGAAAGGAAACAAGCAAGACGAAAGGAGGTTGAAGCTCAACAGAGCATGCTGCCCGTCCCTTACGAGAATATCGGGACAAGCCCTCAAGTCTCACACGACTGCTGTCTCATGCCTGCTATAAGAACATCATCCCTTAAAACTGTAGCGTCCAAAATTAGATTCGATGAATCTAAAACGAAATTAGAAGAAACTAAAATCAGGATTGAGGATTCCAAACCTAATGTAGTGGACTCTAAAACATCCCTAACACCATTATCCAAGCCTTCATTGACTGACGTTTACGAGATAGTCGACCCATATATCGATAATCAAATTATAAAAGTAACTTCTAGTAACAAAAAACATTCGGAAGTGTTCAATGAAATAGAGTTAATTGAAGAGAAATTAGACAGCAGCCCCGATTTTGAGGAGTTCAAAGATAGTGAACAAGGTTCTATAACGGCGATCGAACAAACTATACAAAAGGAAATTAAAAATTTGATCGAATCTAATGAGTTACACGATCACAATACAAAATCTATGGAATGAGAACATTTGTTTATTGAATATTAGTTAATCGTGTTAAACGTAGACAAAAATTTTGAATAATATTGTTACATGTAAAATTAGAATAATTTTATAATGTATGTGTGAACAAAAAGTAACTATAATTTATTATTGACTGTAATTGAAAAATATTTAAAATGAAATGTTGCCTCAATTAGGTTTGGGCTCAATTAGATTTGGGAAGATTTAAAATTGTCTAGTAAGAAGTCCAAAAGTTTGTCGTAAGTATTAAAAAGCGTTGGCTATTTCAATTTTTTTATTAGGTATTAATTTGTTTGTTACTTAAGATTTAGAAATAAAAATATACACGTAAAATACTGTTTTTATCGCGCATTCGCCTGAAATATGTCTAATAAACTTGGGTGTTGTTTCAAAATATTGGTTATGCCTCGTACTCTTGCGCCCCTGAACTCTTTCTCTGGGACTGCTTGCCTGAAAATTGAATTGATAAATAATTAGTTAAGTATTGCTTTCCAAAATTATGTCACTGTGTCTCTAGGGCTTAAGATTTCTAGTTCAATGCTGGCTTTTCTAAGGACTTTAGAAAGCCAAGCCATTACAGGGATACTTTTTTCCTTTCTCAAGTCTGAGCCATGACTATGGATATAAGCAAGGATAACGCCGCCATCGAAGCTAAGTAAACCTGTAACAATGCTAGATGCTTGATTACAAGTTCGTTATAATGTAACTGATAGACATTTGGATCGTAAATCGCAATGCAATTGCTCGTATGGCTTCTTAATTTTAAAAAAAGGTGGTGATGTCTTACTTCGTAGGTTCTTCTTCCTGCCCAACGACTTGGAACCTGTTGAATTCTATTCTCTCATCGTGCAGGCACGCTTTATTTATTGTGTTCATAAGTTGCTTTACAGGGATCAGGTCACGCACTAAGAAACCAGAAACAATGTATAATGTTACCAGAATTTATTCTATACTACTATACTAACATTATAAAGGAAAGATTTGATTTTTTGTTTGTTTGTTGGTTAGTTTGTACGGATTTAACTCAAAAACTACTCAACCGATTTTAAAATTTCACTATTAAGTATAGAAACCTTTTTTTTTTTTACGTGGGGGAATGCTTTGACGCATACCTCTCCGCGGGGCGACGGAGAGGTTATGTCGGGCTCACCGGGGAGATACCCCGAGATACCCCAAAGATACCCCGGTAATACCGACTAAACCTACCACGGTGTTCCTCAACATAACCATAGACGGCGAGGCCGCGCGAATCGCTTTCACATGCAATCGCGACCCCGCCGTGGTTTCGGCCCGCCGTGTGAATCGGCAGGCCACTGCGCGAAGAATATTTCCTCCACCATCCCCCTGAGCGGGGGGGACAAAGACACGATACAGAGGCGCACGTGGGAACACGCACGCCGCCTCTCAGACCTGGTGCTGATCGGGTGGCGAGCAGGCCCACGCAGCCCACCACCCCCAGGTCAAACTTCAAGGTGGCTGGAGGTCATCTCGCGCCCTCCGGCGCCCGGTTCTGCGGTTGGGGAGAGGGTTTAAGCGCTCCCTCTCCCGCTCCGCCACCTCCTTGATGGAAATTACTTCCTCACAGAAGGAGGCGACGGCGTTCCACGATCTCTCACTCCGGACCATAGACTGAACCACGGCCGGGAGTGAGAGGGCAACCAGTCCGACTGCCGCGATTAACTCACGGCGCTGCAATGCCCAGGCGGGGCAATCCACCCGGGTCCACAACAACATCGCGGCAGTCGCCGCAGTGATGACAACCGGGCGTCGCCGCAGTGATGACAACCGGGTGTCGCCTGCCGGCCTATACGACACAGGAACTGGCCAAAACAACCGTGGCCAGTCATTACCTGTGTCAGCCGGAAGGTGAGGGCGCCATGCCGCCTCTCTAGCCACTCCTCTAAAACGGGACTTACCGCCACGATCGTGGCGTGCCCGAAGTGTAGAAAGCTATATTAACACCGAGTAACATAGGTCACTAAACAAGCATAACTAACCATGGTGTTCCTTGACATAACCATAGACGGCGGGGCCGCGCGAATCGCTTTCACATGCTGCCGAGGTTTCGGCCCACCGTGTGAAACGGCAGGCCACTACATAAAAAAGTCTCCATCTACTGTCCTCTTGTGGGGACAAAGACACTACACAGAAGCGCGCGTGTAAACACGCACGCCGCCTCTCGGACCTGGTGCTGATCTGGTCGCGAGCAGGCTCACGAAGCCCACCACCCCCAGGTCAAACCTCAGGGTGGCAGGACGTCATCTGGCGCCTTCCGCCGCTCGGTTCTGCGGTTGGGGAGAGGGTTTCAGCGGTCCCTCTCCCGCTCCACCGCCTCTTTGACGGAAATTACTTCCTCACGGAAGGAGGCGGCGGCGTTCCGCGATCTCTGACTAAGGACTATAGACTGAACCACGGCCGGAAGTGTGAGAGCAACCAATCCGACTGCCGCGAGCAACTCACGGCGCTGCGATGCCCAGGTGCAGCGCCGTGTCCTCAACAACATCGTGGCAGTCGCCGCAGTGATGACATCCGGGCGTTTTCTGCCGGCCTATGTGACACAGTACCTGGCCAAAACAACCGTGGCCAGTCATTACCTGTGTCAGCCGGAAAGTGGGAGGGGGGGCATAATGCCGGCTCTCCAGCCACTTCTCAAAAACGGGACTTACCGACACGATCGTGGCGTGCCCGAAAGTATTAACGTAACCTAACTTAACCTTGTTAATTATATATGTATTCATAGCGAGATTGTGCTCGCTTTACTTTATCTACACACAGGTCTGGATTCTCTTCGCTGAGTGACTTGAGAATATGATACGTACAGTCAAATATGAAGTTACTATCGACTGGTGATGTGCTGGTAGCCAAGCAAGTGCACGACTCGTCGAAGGACTGTATCGAAGTCTGCGTCGCGATGCCAGTCTTCCACTCTTGAAAAAAGACATGCTCAGTATCGAGTTCACTTTCTTCAAAAGTAGACACCGCCTCCCGGGGTTCCATGCGTTTTCTGAGAATATCCAGTTGCTCTGAAGAATGAAACACAGATATGTCAAACCAGATTATATCATTTATAAACATTGCATGAATTTTCTAGGCTCAGTTCCTATCTATATATAAAAAATAATCCCTGTTTCCCTTGGTCTTGGTCACGCCATAACTTGAGAACGACTTTACTGATTTCATTCATTTAATTTTTTAAGTTTTATGGTACTTTGTAGAAGTTCCTTACGGAAAGAAAAGTTAGGAAAATGACGCCGAAAATTTGATAATTTCAGAAAACTTAACGATTACGGAGTTTGGCAGTTCGTCTAACTAAGACAAGACAACGTCTGTCGGGTCAGCTAGTATTTAATTAACCAATCTGTTTACCTACGGACAGTTAATTTTGACACATACTCCACATAAAATATGCCAAAATTTAACTGTCCGTTAGGAACCAGTGGTTTAAGTGGCCAGTCTGCCACTACCAAGGCGGTAACTGTTGTGGTTTCGATCACCATACGGGACAATAAAATGTCTGACATCCCAAATCGAAAATAAATTTATATTAAACTACTTTAAATACAGATTTTATCGCGTTTTTATTTAACACTTTATTGCAACATCTTGAAACTGTTTTACTACTTTTTAAGCTAATTACATTATTAAAACTAGGTATTTATATTTAAGATTACACTTTCCCCGACGTTTCGGTTGCCTTTCAGCAGCCATGTTTACGGGAGGGACTAAGATGGTAGTTGTCTCAATGTTCTGTAGTGTAGTTATGTAATAATGTGTCAAATAAACAACGCGATAAAAGCCGTATAAAGTAGTTAAATTTATGAATGATTTTATTATGCGGTATGATTTCCAGTTTATAATATAAATAATGACACAGTAAGTATTCTTTCAATTTATGGAATTCTCGATTGTGCCTCCTGCATATAAAGTATCTATCTGCCATAAATGATAATGTATTCGTGTAATACCTTTCGTGCAAGTCTCGTAAGCTTCATAAGTCTGGAGGAAGTGGGTGAAGGGATTGGCCGTCATGTATGAAGGTAGGCTCCTCATGAACGAGTCCACTTGAAGTCGTTGGCACGACTCTATAGGACATACCTTTGGGAGAAAAAGGTATTTTTGTTCATTTGCAAAGCTAATTGTTGGCATGGTTCAAACAAGATTGGTATCACGATTCTCATGTCTAAATAGTTCTGACACGCCAGATATGCAAGGAAAACCAGTTATAATATCCTAATATCTATATATATACTCATGAAGTGGCTTCGATCTGTTCCAAACCACTTATGTGTTGGACAACTTATGACTGACCAGAACTGCCTGGACTGGAAGGGCGGCGCGTAGTACAAACAAATGTACAATAGATGCGCCGGTGTCCATGTTGGAGATGTTGCTACGAAACTGGTTAAAAGTGGTTTAGCCGAACCATTCCAGTTACCGACCCAAAATGACGTAGGCGACCATACGATGTGGTGTTGCGTTGAGTCGTGTGCGAATACTTGCCTACTCGCCACACTCATGTTATAAAGAAGAAAGATTAGATTTTTTGTTCGTCATTTGTTTGTTTGTAGGTAAGGCTTGAACTCATATAAATAAATTCTCATAATAAATTGGCATGTCACGAAACATTAATTTTAAATATTTTACTAAGTAGTTGTTGTAATAGAAAACTACAAACCTTTTCATAATTAATCTTGTGATCTTTCTCTGGCACATGTGTCGTTATAAAGTCAAGGCTATCAGTGTGGCCACTGTAAAATAAATAGATAATGGTCCGTATAATCAACTAAGAAAACCATGGTCAGAGGTTACGAAACGTCAATCGAAAACCCAAGGTCAATCACCTTGACCTCAAGGTCTGTTAAATTAACACCCACGGTCCACGACCTTGACCTCAATTTTAGTGACCTTGACCACAAGTTTAGTGTCAGTGAACTCAAGTTTAGTTACCTTGAACTGAAGTTCAGTGACCTTAACCTCAAAAACTAACTGAAATAAACATATCGTCTCTCGTAATGTGTCGACGGAGCCCCGCTACGTGGGGTTCCTATTTGTGGGTGGTCACAAAAAAAAATAACCACGTAGGCGGAGGCGGGAGCTCTGCTCCCGCCAAGTTGGAGTGGTAATAGTCGGGACTTGGGGCGTTTACCTGCCGAAATTCTGATCTTGACCTGAAGTTTAGTGGCTTGACCTCAAGTTCTGTTAACTTGCCTACAAGTTCAGGGTTAGAGTGTAGCAGTGTGCAACTTTTTGGGACTTGTCCTGTGGCGTCACCCGCGTATTGCAAAAGGACGAAAATAATTATTTTCTTCAGTGTTTCGAAAATTTGGTAAATTTTGTATTTTGAGTATTCTATTTTATTGAGGGGTGAGAAATAACTATCTTTCTCCCTTGTAAATTTTTCGCTATTAGATAATAGTTCCACGGCAAAAGCGATTCAAAGTTGTATCGTCGTACTAAAAACGCTGATTATCTCACAAACCACCCATCCTAGACTAAAAGTGACAAGATGACTTTCGGCTTATTTTTAATTGTTTTATACGATAGAATTAAAATAGCAATGATTTTATGAATCAATTTTTCCACAAAATATTTCAAGTCCCGAGTCGCCTAGTATGTAGGTAGTTCAAAAGGGGCTCCCTATCCATTAGCATAAAATTGTAAGACCTAATATAACTTAGCATAATTTTGTTTGGCATAATTATATTTTTGCATAATATAATTACGCATAACAGCTTACGCATAATTTTTTAAGCATAATTTCTCTAACCATAATAATGATTAAGCATAATATTCTAAAGCATAAATTTATTAAGCATAAAGTTCTAAACCATAACTTTTTTAAGCATAATATCAGCATGCAGCAAACAAGCAAGCGTGCAGCAGGCAGAGTTTCTGTCACGGTTCCGGCGCTGCGGGCCTGCGGCGGCCCCACGCTTCTACACGATTTTGAATTACACTCTAGGGGTAGGACAAACAAGACTACGTAGAGTCGGTTTTGCAGCAATTCGGTTCTGTCACTAATTATTTATATTAATTGTATGCCTAAATATTATTATGCTAATAGTCATTAGGCCTACTAACGTTATGCGAATCAAATTTATGCCAAAACAAATTAGTCTTTAAGATGATTATGCCAACATAAAATGTATGCCTAAAAAAATTATGCCGAAGTATTATTATGCCAAAACAAATTGTGCCAAAATCGTTATGCCGAAGTATATTAGGACAAAGAACATTATGCGAAAAGAAGGGATCCCTTCAAAAGGACTTGGAAATATTTTCCTGTGTTTTGAAAATTTGGTAAATTTATTTTTTTGGGTATTCTTTTGTATAGAGGATCGAGAATAACAGAGTGAGAAATAACAATCTTTATTTCTTATAATCTTTTTGCTATCTCTTATAGTTTCACGGCAAAAGCGATTCAAAATTTTATCGTCGTATTAAATACGCCGATTTTCTCACGAACCACTCATCCCAGACAAAAAGTTTCAATAAGACTTTTGGTTTATTTTTAGTCGTTTATTGGGATAGAATAAAAAAAACAACTATTTAAGAAAATTTTAAATATAGCGGAAAAAAAAATTTTTGCTCGTTTTGTACACTCCAACTTTCGTTGTCTTTCCTAACTAATATTATAAATGCACATGTGAGTTTGTTTGCTTGTTTTTTATTTATTCTCTTACGCCTTAACTACTCGATCGATCATCATGAAATTCGCATACACGTTGTCAGGGGTACTGAAAAGGGCATAGTATAACTTATATCCAGGAAAAAGTACTGTTCCAGAGGTTGCACTAAAAAATAATAAGATCAATGTTTTTTTTCTATTAAAATAGTACGCTCTTCGTTGTTTAAATTGCGACGTATCCTAACTAATATTTTAAATGCGAATGTGAGTTTGTTTGTTTATTACGCTTTCATGCATAAACTACTCGAGCAATCATCATGCAATTTCGCATACACGTTGTCAGGGAAACAGAAAACGATATAAGGAAGCTTTCCAGAAAAAAAGGACTGTTAGTAACATCACCTACATCTACGCGAGCGAAGTCACGTGTAAAATCTAGTTAATAATAAACCCAGAAATTAGTTAATAGTATACTCATTTTATCTATGAGTATTCTGTACTGTATTATGTGCGTATTGATTGACAATTATCGCCTGCTCCGTGCCTCGGAGAGCACGTTAAGCCGTCGGTCCCGGCTGCCATGAACATCTATGGCAGTCGTTATTGGGAGAATGTCAACACAAAAGATCCCACTGGGTCGAAGTGTCGCTGGTCTGCACTGACTGGCCCCCACATACGATACATTCTGTACTGTTATACCAATCGCAGCTAAAACTACATTTACATTAAGTAAGTGAAAATGGAAAGAATTCGCTGGAAAGACAAGAAAAGCAACGTGGAAGTACTAAGCCTTGTCCAAAAAGAACGCAACATTTTGACTACATTTGATAACAAAAGAGGAAAGATATTTGGCCACCATGATGACTTCTGGAAAAATGAAAAGAAAGAAAGGAATGTCATGGGTCATGTCTTATAAAGAGGTCAAGGTATTGGCTGAAAATCGAAGGAAATGGCGTATACTCCGCCGACAAGAGCAAAGCTCTTAAATATGAAGAGATGTAACTAAATAGATGCTGAACGTACGTACCCTAGTCCTGGTTTACCAGAAAATGCTGAGACATTCGCCTGGTACTGCACCTTACTGTCATTGCTTTGAGCTTCATGTGCCTCGTGGATACTTGAACTAACACAAACAACATCAATAATATTAATTTCTACAGTGTTGCATTCTTGCTAAATTAGGAAATATGTGTAGCTGAGAGGTAAATAATGATCTATATGAGGTAAAGGGGTGTATCAAAGTCCGTAGTATTGGGTGGCACTGTAGGTAGCCTACATATGTATATATTAATACGTGAAGCAAAAACTTTGTACCCCTTTTCACGAAAATTGCGCGGACGGAGGAGTATGAAATTTGGCACAGTTAAAGTTTATATGGAGAAGGAGGGGCGAATCCTAATATCTATATTAAATATGCATTAGAAATACATTAAATTAATGAAAAAGCACTACACGCACACAACCATGCATTTGACACACGCAGTCGAAGCGCGTAACTATGGTTACATACATCAGTATATAATGACATATTCAGCAATATCTTACAGACAAACTTTGGTCGAATTTCGAGCACTAGGCGACCGCTAGTAAGTCTTTAATACACACGGGTTCGAACCCGAGACCCTCTGCATTGCAGTCTTTGGTCTTCCCACTGAGCTATCGCTGCCATTTTTACAATTATGATGTTTATCAATATGAAACATATAATATGGATTTGGGGTATTTAATTTTTAATTGATTATGGCGTTCAGAATCCTAACTAATATTATAAATGCGAATGTAAGTTTGTTTGTTTGTTACGCTTTTACGTCTTAACTACTCGACTGATCATAATGCAATTTTGCATGTACACGTCGTCAGGAGAACAGAAAACGACATAGGGTACCTTTCATCCGAAAAAAAAGTACTATTACTAACCTAAACTAACCAACATTTAGGGGAAGCCACGAGAAAATCTATTAAAAAAATACCTACGGCTAGACTGCAGATCAAGATCTTGTATAGATACTCTTAGTTTTATAAATACCTGTACTTACCTAGACGTTGATCCCTTTGTTTTTAACGAATGAACTTCTTCGTGTAGGAGATCATCGAAATGTGAAATCTATAAACACATATTCAATACATCTTAGATATTTATGGCCAGATAATAAGCCTAAGATAAATCGCATGCTGTCTCATGTTAGGTTAGAGAAGAGAGGGCGACACTTTTATCTTATAGATAAATGCTATCTGGAGGTGGTAAGACAAGCCCAAGTTAGGGAGGTTAGGGAAGTAAATAAAACAACAAACTGTATGATAGCGTGCTCTCTCCCCGGTCACACTTTGTATTGCGTTTCTGATAGGCATTTCTCAGTAGAGGTCAGCGCACACCGAACGGCAAACTGCTCGCGCATGGTCAAACAAAATTTTCACTGCTCGATCATGCAGGCAGCATGCTCACTTGAAAATGCTCTGGGTTGCCAGGCGGGCGTGCATGACCAGTTAGATGCCAAAATCCGACGTCGGCAAACGTGTTCAATATGGTTGATTGGGACTTAGTAATTATTGCCCTTTTGGCAGAGGAAGAGGAACATGAAGAATATGTAAATAAAATGAGAAGAACAGTATGCGTAGAAGAAACGTGGCGGGAGAGATGTAGGTTGTAAACCCACGTTCAGACAGTTTTCTCGCTGTGGCAATACTGAGCGCGGGCGGCGCGCGGCGCTCAAGCGCGCTCGCGAATGTTGCATGCGTTCTGCATACTCGAACACGCATCTTGCAAGCTCGAGCATGGTTGAGCATCAATGTTGGACGTGTATTTAACATTGCAATGTATTGAATTGTTATAAGATTTATTTTGATAGTAGTCACAGAAAATGCTCTGCTCTGCTCTGCTCTTGGTGTGCGCTGACGTTAGCAGTCCGGAGTACTTATGCGACTTAAGTCTAACTTTACCACTCGAGTTACTTGAGCCATTTAACTCGAGTATCACTATAGTACCGAGTCACTCAAGTTGTTCTCATATCACTCGAACACTCGATAAATTCGAGTCAACTTCTATCATATCAAACTTTAGAAATGATACACATATAACACAATACACAAGCGGTCTTATTTGTTTCGCAACTTTCTGCAACACATGCGTACACGTTTCAAAATGTTCGTATATTGTCTCGCCAGCGGCTGTGCGAATAGAGCAGCGCGAGTGTCTTGAGCAAGTCCGGCTAAATTCGAGTCGATATTTGTTTGACTTGAATAGATGTTTTACTACGGTAAAACACTTATTCGAGAGATAGTTTCTACGGTAACTCGATTCACTCGAGTAAAATTGGAATCGAGTCGCTTCACTAATCCGGAGTCTGAAACTGTATCCGGTAGGTTGATGGTAATAAACTAGCTCTGAACCAGGGATGTTGCGGATGCAGATGTCCAAATCGATGCGGAAGCTCCGCAATTGCGGATGCGGATGTTGATGAAATTGTTCATCTTATTTAATAAAAAGTATCTAATACACCACCGCCTTTGCAGGTTCAAGCCTGTTTTGCAAAAGTTCATAAATTAAACACGTACTACTGAACAACTGATTTCTTTCTTATCGTAAACTACGCTATATCTGGATCCGTATTAACATCCGCGTTGATTATTCCGAATCGATGCGGAAGTTCCGCAATTGCGTATGCGGATGCGAGTATTCGCAACATCCCTGCTCTGTACCTTGTTACCCACATCACTTCATCTATATTTGAAACCAAGTGTGCATAATTTATGCTCAATAAATCATTTTTCTTTCTTCTGTATTTCATGACGCTTGAAAGATAGCTGGAGAAATATGCTTGTAATGACATGTACTTATGTTTATTCCCAATTAGGTTAGGAGATTCACCTTTGACTAGCCCCTCGGTGAAGCGATACAGACGTTTATAGTTAACAAAATATATATTTGTCGGAAACTACGATAATTTAGCAATAATAAGACACTCAATTGATTTCATTGTCACATAGTTCACACGAGAGCGAGAAACGCCGTGACGTCACATGTCACGTGAGCGGAATCGTTTGGTTGGGCAACGCATTGTCGTCGGAAGTGAGGCGAGTGTTAGGAGGCAATCGTTCACAAGCTACGAAGATCGGACCATCGAAACGGTACCGCTAGTTCTCTCTACTCAAATTGTAATTATTATTAGTGCCAGTAATTCTACTCTGAAAGTGTTTAGAGTACCTTAGTCTGTAATTACTGTAAAATCAAGTGATTGTAAGAAGTCTACAGTTGCGATTTGAAATTTACGCCATGAACCTGCTACCAGAGAACCCTACCGAAGTCAGCTACGACGGTAACTTCTCGCATACTCCATTAAATTTAAATTTATTACCGGCTTTTTTCCGATGTGAATCTTGACACCTTCGGGCACCGTATCAGGGCGAACAAACTTCTCCGCAATCGATCGCCTCTGAAAATTCTGAAATTAACAATCAAATAAATGTGTGTTTTTTAATACGTCAAATATTTCTTCGTCTTAAATACAACTGCATATATTCCTAATTGTAACAGCGGCCATGCATTTGATCGTAATTATGTATGTACATCAGACTAAACTTTGGAAACGACGACCAATCTTAACGGAGACTGGCAAGCAGAGATATTATAGTAAAGTCGTGTGAAGAAAGGCTTTAAAAAACTATTAGTTATTCCGTCAATCTGGGGTACCAATTTAAAAAGACAACTGGGACAATTTTGGAATATGGTATTGACCAATATTGTGAACATCACCGGAGTTGGGCAGTTGGCGGTCTCAAACACCCGGAAAGCACGTAAAGTTTCCTGTACCTACCTGATATTTCTCCGGTCGTGTTGAATTGCTGTCCCATACGATCATGAGATTTAGGAAACAAAGGGTGCACTTGTGTTTGCGCACACACTTATGCACTATGATATTTCCTGTGCAGATGGCCAGTCTTCGTTAAGATTGGTCACGACCAAAATTCGGTCTGGAGGATATAAGATTTTATATTATGTTCTACAATGCTAGTCATTTTGCCTGGTTCACCGCCGTCCATCGTCTACGGAATCTTTAACTATATACTTGACTGATTTGTACCCACGACCGCAGAATGATTAATCTGATTGTGAGGTACTTACCTATGTGGCAAGTAAGATCATGTCCAACACTTGCTGGTGGAATGTGAAAGGATGATAAATATGATACTGAGGTCTTTACAAAGATATTATCAGAACCTATGTCGGTAACGGCAAAATGTATGTAAGTATAGTCTGATGCAATTACTATGAAAAGGGAAGTCGATTATTCGAAAACTGTATGTTGATTGAATCGATATCACTAAGTATAATTCGAATTATAATCCAATATTCGAGATCTTCGATTTCATAATCGACTATTCGAGGCTTTTAATTTGATGATAAGTCGTGGTCAATCTATCATTCATAATCGAATATTCGAGACTTTTGATTTGATGATGAGTCGTGGTCAATCTATAATTCATAATCGAATATTCGAGACTTTTGATTTGATGATGAGTCGTGGTCAATCTATCATTCATAATCGGATATTCGAGACTTTTGATTTGATGATAAGTCGTGGTCAATCTATCATTCATAATCGAATATTCGAGACTTTTGATTTGATGATAAGTCGTGGTCAATCTATCATTCATAATCGAATATTCGAGACTTTTGATTTGATGATGAGTCGTGGTCTAATTGACAAAGTATCGTATTCGTGATTAATTTTATTTTCCCTAATGTCGTTCTTCCTCTTAGTATTAAATTAGGTAAATGAGTATGTAATACTAAATAAGGGTATGGGAATGGAAAAGAGGCTGACATGCGTATATTTTTATTTTATTATTATTATATTCGTAAATTAACATACGATGAAACCGAAGGCTTATTAAGTTTAATACAGTAACAGTAATTTTCACTCTCACCCTCCGACACACACACACACACAATCATCCTCATTCCACACACAGGGAAGCCTTTTTACACTTTTTTTACTTTTTTTCAAATTTTTACATTTTACATTGTATTTTTATAAAATTTAGTGACTTTTTCTTTAATACCATTTTCTTTTTTGTATTGTTATTATGATTTATTATTATTTTTATTTGATTCATGTTATTGTTAATTTTCTCTTTTGTACCATTATATAATTTGTACTATACCAAGGGGTGGGGACCTGGTGTCCTGAAACACAGGCCTCGAGCCTAGCTTAGGCACCAGTCTCCCACAATATATGTTGTAAACCGAATTATGTAATATTTGTAATACTGTTTATTTAATATGTGTATATTGTGGTAAGAAAATAAACGTTATTATTATTATTATTATTATTGGTCAAAAATTATGAATTTTTGTAATGCGAATGTATTTTTTTAATTGTATTTTTGCATTTTACGAACATTTCGAGGTTACGTGTTTATTAAATAGTTAATTAGGGCTCGCTCTAACCGTGAAGGAATACATCGTGAGGAAACCTACTTGTCTGTAAGTTCTCTACAATGCTCTCAAAGATAAGTGGAGTCTGCCAACCCGCACTGCGGCAGCGCCGTGGACTATGCCTTACCCTTCTCACACTGAGAAGACCAGTGCCCAGCAGTTTAATACGGGGCTGATATTATCATCATTGTATTTAAAGTCTATAATAGAATATAGTATTGCGCATGAAGTACTGTTGCATATGAAGTATCGTATTCGAAACCTAGGTCACGGTAATGTTATCTAACAGTATTCTATCTTCATACAAACTGTCGGAACGCGAGTCATACCTACGCGCGTCGAGGTCGGTTCGGTAGGCAGTAGTTACTTGGTTCGCAACCAGTCGCGAATGCGCCACAGCGATGAACGGATGGTGTGATAGTTTTGTAAGAAGTAGGTAAACGTTCGACTTGATTTTGTTGAAATAAGTACAATTACTTACATAAATATTATGGCAAATTGTAAAGAAAAGTATTTTCATTAAAGTTTTTATCCGAATGCGGAATTTTTTATACTATTAAATTAAACAATAAAGCTTTTCGTACGTCTAAGTCGAGGCGCAAATATTTTTCAGCCTCAATTATATAAGGTTATTTTTTTATTATATCTAATAATAAAAGAACATAACATGATTTTTACTGAACATTTCCTATTTCATTTACAACAAATTACATTTATTTAAATAAAATGTTATATTTACAGTCACTAAACTAGAAATAAACTCAAGTAGGTAGATGCAATTAAAATATTGTAAGTGGGCAGCCCTCTCACGTATTCGCGGACCGCTCGGCTGTAGGTAATTATTTCAAGGACAGAGCCTAGTTACAATACTGTTAGATAACATTACCGTGCCTAGGTCGGGCAGTGTTATCGGATATTGCATTATGCCCAATAGGCAGCTGTAAATTCACTTCTATTACGTGGGAAAAGTAGCTATATCCCATATAAGTAGTAGATACTCCTATTCTGCCATTCCTGATGATAGAGGCTAAGATGATATTTTCTATTAATAAGTATTTTTTAATTTTAAGTTGTAAGTTGTTTTTTCAATTCAGTAATGGCAAATAGTTGGTTGCAGTTCCTAACAAATATAATTTGTAAATAAAGCAGCATTGTAAAATTGGCGTTTAAAATGAGTGGCCCTGAGTTTCTTGCCCGTTCTGCCCACTGGTTCTACGCCCTTGCTTTGTTGAACGTGGCAACAGGTAAATGTTAATTCATATTTAGTTAGTGTAAACCTTGACGTTCATAAGTGTTTCTTGGTGACCTAAATTAATAAAGATATTTTGATTGATAATAAAAATAATATTCTATCACATACACAGAACACCAGCTAGCCTAAACTAAGCAGAGCTTGTACTATGGGTACTAGACAATGGATAAACATACATATATACTTTTTTTTTGTAAATACATATATTATACATAGAAATACCAAGACCAAGACAAACATCCATGTTCATGCACACAAATGTTTGACTTGCGCGAGAATCGAACCCGCGCCCTCAGGCGTGGTATCGGTTACACTAACCACTACACCATTGAGGCTTCGATAGCTGGCGAAATCTGGATATAATATAACTCTACTGCTGCTTCGGGAATATAGATATTATATGTATATTAAATGTATATATACTAAATGAATCAAATAGCAGCGATAGCTCAGTGGGGAGACCAACAGACTACAATGCAGAGGGTCTCGGGTTCGAACCTACGTCGCGCACCTCTGACTTTCGGAAGTTATATGACTTTTCGGAATTATGTGCGTATTGATTGACAATTATCGGTGCCTCGGAGAGCACGTTAATCCGTCGGTCCCGGCTGCCATAAACATCTATGGCAGTCGTTATTGGGAAAGTCAGTACCCTCTAATATTTTGACACTGGTCTAGCCCTAGGGTATCGTTAGCCTTCGGGTGGCGGAGGTCAGGTGGCAGCCACTCCGTGTAAAACCTGTTATCCAGTCAAATCCGGTTAGAGTAGAAAAGCCGACCCCAAGTGACCTGGGAATAATAAAGTCTAAGGGAGAAGAGATAATAAATGAATCAAATGTACCAGTCTTGTGGTAGATAACTCTATAGAGTCTCTGGCTCCTAACAAAGCAGCCTTATCTGCCGGTTGACTTTGTTGCGTATTGGCTGACGTACTGTGAACAAAATGATACATGATGTTGGAACGGAATTTTAACATATTGATTGCTGTTATAAAATATCATCGAGAATTAATGACTTTAGAACAGAGGTTCCCAGACTTCTTTTCTCATAGACCACTTTCAAAATTCAGCAGGTTCTGATGGACCCCCTGCAGCCACATTTCTACCATATTCCTTGGCATTCGTATTTATATTGGTGAAGAAAGAACTTTTTTTAAATTCTATGCTCTGAACCTGCCACGGTAGGCGGGTTTTTTTTTACATAATCTCTAACGAAAAATCGTTAGGTTCGAGATCACTGGTACTGAATATGGAATATGCAAGTTATCTGCCTACAGTGATAGGTGAAGTCAACCCAATATTTTAGTTCTTCATTATCGAAAGCAAATTTTTCGTGGATACGAATTGTGGATCCCCATTTTTTTGTCACGCCGACGTAGACACCCGTCGAGTCTCCCGTGGACCCTGGGTCAGCTGGACCACTTTAGGAACTAATTAAATGCTTTAGAACATAAAATTAGGCCTTTCTCACGCCAAAATGAGTACATGACACATCTACCTACTCCACATTTCGTAAATCTTTAGGTATCACTTAGATTCTTCTTTTGTAACTCTTGCTTTAATTATATATCATTATCGCTCGCTTTAACGGTGAAGGAAAACATCGTGAGGAAACTTGGATGTCTGAGAGTTCTCCATAATGTTTTCAAAGATATGTGAAGGGTTACTGGACACGGACCTCTTCTCACACTGAGAAGAGACCCGTGCCCAGCAGTGGGACAGTTTAATACAGGGCTGCTATTATTATATTTATAACCCTTGCTCAAAAACGACTAACTAATATGAGGTACCTAAGCTTTATAAGCTATGCAAATCAAGCGATCCTATCACTGGGTATCGGCGAAGGAACGAGATCCAATTATCGGGCCCTTGCTTGCTAGGTCTTGGCACCTGGAGCTGCTTCTTCACGCTATGGTACGGCCGGCAGTAGGTATCAACATAATAATAATATAACCCTCATATTCAGGGCATTTTTCATCCACAACTACCATTATACTAGTCCATCAAACACCCATCCCCATAGCTCAGATATATTAGAGTCCATACGTATGTAGCAATAGGCCTATGCCTGCTGCGGCTAGTGCTGTCGTAGGAGTTCTACCCCACTTAAGATTAAAACTCTCGAAGGGCCTCGTCACGTTGGCCGTCACGAGGCCCTTCAGAGCCTCCCTAGGGCCGAGATTCTTTTTAATGATATATTAGAAAAATAACTATGATAACTGAAACAGGAAAAATTTATATAATCCACAAACATCTTTGATGGTAAAGCACCTTATGTGACGAATATTGTGTCATGTAGTTCTAATTTGGTACTTACATCAGTCTGAGTAAAGAGCCCATACTGCCGCCTCGGATATCGATGCTTACAGCAGTATGACGACGACTTGCAAATGACTGAAAATACAATAAAATTGTTATTTATTGAATACTAGATGTTGCTCGCGGCTTCGCCCGCGTATTTGTAGGTTAAGTTAGGGTACATAATTAACAGTAGGTACTTTTGCCGGATGAAAGGTACCCTATATCCATTTCTGTTTCCCTGACGACGTGTATCCGAAATTTTTTGATAATCGTTTGAGTAGTTAAGACGTGAAAGTGTAACAAACAAACTCACATTTGCTTTTATAATATTAGTAGGATTAAGTTTTATTCGTGACTGTAGCGACACATATTATGTAGAGAGTTAGAGACGGACTGCTGACGCATTAGTTTTATATACAGGCGCGCGATTGTTTAAGTGCTGCACAGCAGTGTTAGCAGTCGCCTCCCCACACTCGATTCGTTAACATTAAACATTTAAGTAGGTATATAATAATATAAAGCAGCGATAGCTCAGTGGGGAGACCAATAGACTGCATTGCAGAGGGTCTCGGGTTCGAACCCACGTCGCGCACCTCTGACTTTCGGAAGTTATATGACTTTTCGAAATTATGTGCGTATTGATTGACAATTATCGCCTACTCCGTGCCTCGGAGAGCATGTTAAGCCGTCGGTCCCGGCTGCCATGAACATCTATGGCAGTCGTTATTGGGAGAGTGTCGGCACAAAAGATCCCACTGGGTCGAAGTGTCGCCGGTCTGCACTGACTGGCCCCCACATAAGATACATACATACATGTAATAATATTAATAATAATAATAATATTCTACCACGTACACACAACACCATCTAGCCCAAACTAAGCAGAGCTTGTACTATGGGTTCTAGACAATGGATAAACATACATATTATTATATGCTTTTTTTTTGTAAATACATACATATTATACATAGAAACACCCAGACCAAGACAAACATCCATGTTCATGCACACAAATGTTTGACTTGTGCGGGAATCGAACCCGCGACCTCAGGCGTGGCAGTCGGTTACACCAACCACTACGCCATCGAGGCCGTCAATCATATTATTCAGTTACTATATTATATTCTGGTACAGCTTTCGGCACGTAACTTGGCAAGAGTCGTTAGACGCGCAGAACTCGTAGTTTGGGTCTCTTTGGTTATCATGCGGGACGCGGGGAACGAGACAGCATCGTTCCGGGCATGTGATTGGTTGCTCAGTCGACCCTTGCCTTTGTTGCACTAAGTGTACCTGCGCAAACTTATCCCGACTACGCCAAAACCTTGCCAAGATACGTGCCGACAACTGTACCAGTAAATATTTATATGTTACAACATGTGTTCCTCATTGGCTACAACCTCGGAAAAGACCCTCTACAGAGATTATGTTCAAAATTCCTTAAAAACGTGGCTTATTAATAATGCCTTCTATAGAATGAGGGAATTTTATTTATAATAAAAAATATGTGTAAATAATCTTTATACTTACGCTGATTTAGATAGTATTGTAAAATTTTAAAATGAATGGCGGCTGCGCCAAAGTTTTTTCAAGGCGGTAACATTGATAACTATCTCAATATAGCGTCATTCGTCAAAGTGCAGAAAAAGCGTCGCTCCGTTTTACTGTAACATTGTCACTGTTTCGCCTAAACCACTTGCCTAAGGTAAGTAAAATTTGAATACGTTATACATAACTTCATTAGGAATATGCTAAGATAGTTTTGATTTACTTTAAATGCGTTAATTTTTGATTATATGTCAAAAACTAGATTTTGGTTTTTGGTAAAGTTGCCACAGTGACCAAAACGGCATCTTAACCACTGCTTAGAGTTGTTACACTTGAAAAATTTTTCATTCTCTGGTCCAAAAAGATTTGTTTTATAAGTTTGACGTATGTATCTGTCTGCGGCCCTATACACTTTACAGGCTAACATTAAAAATAAAGTACGGAAATATAGCATGCCCGTGGCAACTTTACCAATTCCCTGGTATTGCCATTTGAGGCAGTAGTTTTCTTCCAAGTTTGTATATAAACAATGTCATTGAGTGGATCGAATTAGTGTATTAACCCAATGCCCACGGCTATACCTTTTCTACAAAATCTGACGACATGGTCAAGTTGCCACAAGTGTCTCTAATTTACCATCGCAATATAAATGGCTATAAAAGTTGTATCTCAGGAGATTTTTGATCTAAAACCTGTATAAAACACTTAGCCACATCGATCATGATGATGTCTGTATTTTTATGAGAGTTCATTATTTTTTATCGTATTCCAATTATCGTCCAAAAAAGCGGTAAAGTTACCGCCTTTGACACACCATTGTACACACAGTTTTATGCAATAAATATATGTCTATGTCTATAAGTATACAAAGTGGCGCAAATGTTATCACATTAATTGATACCACATACTTATACTACATGGTATTCTTTGACGAAATTATGAACCAAATGTATTCAGTAGTTTAGCCATAGGACATTTTTGTGGTTTTCATAATTTAGAATTTTAGAACATAATGTAATGCAGAGATAAATCACTTAGGTGTCAAAGACCTTAAGCAGCGATATTAAAAAAACCGTCGTATTGTATTCGGGTCCGGAAATTTCCGGTCTTAGCGAGTTGACAAAGACGATTTCTCGGATCCTATGACCGTTAGCGAGCTGGGAACAGCGCACAATGGTGTTCCAATTTGTGTCTAATTTTATTTTATTTACTTTGTTCATAAAAATAATTTCTTAATTTCTGCGAAAATAGGTTTTTTGTTTATGTTAACCGTCTTATATCAACCAGCTTAAGGCAGTATATCATTTAATGTGATAACATTTGCGCCATCTTGTATATCGCATATGGATTGCATAATTGCTGTTCACATACCTAACGGTACTGTTTAGTAAAATAGCTAACGATTTGTAAAACAGCTAATTCAGTAATCCATCTGGGACATACATAATACATGTATGTATCTATATCTATAAAAAGTACGAAAGCATCGATTACTGGCGGTTACAGCATGCCGTACTGTCGTCGCACGCTTTAACTCACCCATCTTATCTTATTAGATAAGATAAGATAACTCACCCATACCTACTTTGGTCACTAAAGCAGCGACTTAACCCAGAAATTGATATTTTTGGGGGTGAATGTAAGATTATGAGAATGTATGAGGTATTGTGAGAAGAACGCGTGGATGCTTTTGTAATGTATTTGGGAAATGCACTTCTTGAGGTTTAGGAATGATACACAACTTCGCTGTACAACGTATATTGGCCGACTGGCTTGTTACAATATTAGGACTTACTTACAGCTACGTACCGTTGTCGCAGTACCCACTATTTACAATATATTACAGCTATATTTTTAATATAATATGCTATATTATTATGATTAAATAATGTGATTAGTGTAAATCGTTCTACTTAACGTAAAATAAATGAATAAGTATATAGATATATAATGCTTCGTGTGTCCTGTCACTGAGCTCCTCTTAAAGGTAGGACGGATTTTGATATTCTTTTTGCGTGTTTTATATGGGTCTTTGGATGGTTGAGAATCACAATTAGACCAAGTAGATAGCGCTACGATCGGGAAATCTAATCTTTCCTCTTTATAATATTAGTATAGACGTATTATATTTCTTTTGTTGTAGCGCCTAACATAAATTACCGAGCAATGAGGTTTTCAACTGTGTTAACTGTGTATCGAACATTTTATAATTTTATTAAATGTACTAGATTTTACCCGCGGGTTCGCTCGTGTAAATATAGTTTAGCTTAGGTTAGTATAAGTACTTTTTTCTGGATGAAAGGCACTCTATGTCCTTTTCTGTAGCCCTGACAACTTGTATGCGAAATTTGATGATGATCGGTCGATTTAGGCCATGAAAAAACAAGCGAATTACATTCGCATTTATAATATTAGTTACGATTAACTGCGCTTTTATTAGCGATGATAATGTAGCTCCAATCGTTTTATTCAGGAACAAATTTTATTAGATACAACATGCTCAACGCCACAAGCAAGATGCGACACTGATGCTCTGCGACCCGTGTCGCTAGTTATATACATACATATATACTCTTCCGTACGTGTGGATGTCACTGAACAGCTCCTAGACAGCTAGACTGGTTATAATGATATTTTTGTGTGTATTTGAGTAGCTCCTTGGATAGTATAGATTCATTATTGAATCCGGTTGACAGCGCTGCTATCGGTTCGTTCGAGCGTGGCAATGTCTGTCGGAGCCTAGTAATACATAAGACGTATATAGATAGTCATAGATATACTTACTAATTTAGAATATTCTCGGGCGTCGTTTACGAGATCAGGACTATCTGCGCCATCAAGTGCAATCATACGTCTAATGTCCGGCACGTTGCCAAGGTATACCAAATCCTTTATTTTGTCCGCATTCTCGCACATACTCTTTATGCACAAGTTGTTGAACTCTGGAGACATAATTATTTGTTAATATATACACGAATTAACTCTTTATTCACATCACCAGAGTAAGAAACCGTTGGACTACCACACAGAAGTCTCGAGTCCGATCCAAAAGCGCGCACTTCTGACTTTTCGAAGTTATGTGCGTATTAAATAGTTAATTATCGCTCGTTTTAACGGTGAAGAAAAACATCGTGAGGAAACCTATGTACATGTCTGTGAGTTCTACATAAAGCTCTCGAAGATGTGTGAAGATGCAGACCCACACTAGGCCAGCGTAGACTGTGGCCTAACCAATCTCATACTGAGAAGAGAACCGTGCTCAGCTGTGGGACATATTATATGCAGGGTTGATGTTATTATTATTACAGCTTATATTCAGGCAGTTGTTATTTCGTTAGGCAATAATAATACTGTTACCCTTGAGGACCTATACTTGTAATAAAAACTATTCAAAATAGAGATTTCTTTTTTTAAACTTCTGCACTAGGAGTTATTCCTGTGTCGCGGGGGACTTTACAAACATTCAAATAACGGACACAAAGAGCACCCAGACTCGGAACAACCATTTGTGGATTACACAAAGTTTTGGCCCGTGTCGGATTCGAAGCCACAATACTCGGCGTAGTGGCAGTGGAGAGGTGACCACTGAAACCTTTACGCCATCCGTGCAGTTCAAAAGTTCCGATCTTGTCGTAAGCATCTACGGAATACATGTAAAATATCTATTCCGTGTAAATATCAGTCAGGTCAGTGTAGCTAAGAAGGTAGTTACGGTATTTTTTCCAGGTCTTAGGTGCAGTCTTTTGTGCCTTCACAGTCTTCAATACTTCTCGCCTCTGCGGCGGTTTAAAGTCTGCCATGTCGCCGAACACTATAAACGGACGATTTTGCCCATCCAGAGTCTTCCACCACTCCTTTTCGCCTGAAAATGTTGTACTGTATACCGAACAACTTATTTTTAAGTAGACCCGTCACGGCGTACCTATTTTATTTTTAATTATTTCTAAGTGTGAATTCTTGATGTATTGGTAAATCTAATACTTTCCGAAAAGTCCACTCGATAAACAAAAATTTTAACATACTTAACCGGAAATATTCTAAAACAAACATGCACTAAAAAGTTGAAAATAATTGCGTATTCTTGTGAATAATTAAATTATTGTTATTAATGTATTCGGTGTCAGCCAAGGTAGGTTTGTAACTTCTTAAACATGAGATGTCTTACTATAATCATAACATAACATTGGCATGCACAATTGCGCAGCACCTACGCAGCACGCGGCGCGGGCGGCTGACACCGACTCCAAAAATATCAATAACTACTGTTGACCCTTACTTTATATGTATTTTGTTTATTTTTCTGTTTTGGTTTCGTTTCGCTAAATTTGTTTTTGTATCTACTTATTTCTTTTTATTATAAACTTGTTATTATGTGTTTGTGGTATGTGTCAAATAAATAAATTCTCCTTCTTTCTTTTCTTTCTTTTTATAATACGTTTAAAACTTTCAGCACGTTTCGCCTTTATTATAAAGACTCGGTAGGCGAACATTCACATTCGTAACGCAAATGAGCGTAAAAACTAATTGTTCAATATAATTATGGTGGTACGAACCATTGCATTAACCTTTTGATCGCGACAGTCATGTATACATGACAAAGCAAAATGTGTCCAGCACGCCACGGTCACGACTACATGGCAGATTTTTAAACGCTGATAAATCTTATAAACAGTATTGTTTTCCTTATTTGTGTTGTTAATTATGTATGTAACTTATCGCAATTTATATTATGTGAACTGCTTACTATTTACTTCATCCATATGAGCATAAGATCACAAAAACGATGCTAGGTATTAATGAATGAAATCATAGCTTAGTGCCGAGAGCACGCTTTTGCTTTTTTTACTTGGTGGTCAAAGGTTAATTAAAAAGGCTTTATAAGCCTTTGAAGGCTTCATGTATTTACTAACCAAAATTGGCTGATGATGATTCTTCCTCTGCAAGTTCTTCTTCCTCACAAGGGTCCTCAAGAGGATCATCTTCTACTGGAGCTTCGGTCTCCAACAGTTTTATCAGGTCTAAATAATACTGATTGTTTTCTGGAGGCCCTCCCGCAAAATGGTAGATGAAATTCATGAACTGATGACAGGTTAAGAACGTTTATTAAAAAGATTAGTGGAAGTTTTAGGTAAATGTTAATAATAGAAAAGTGTAATTCATGTTTATTTAAGACAGATAAGGCAGTGGTTTTTTTAGACGCGATTGGGCTTGGTCGTTCTGAACGCCCCCAGCGACGCTGAGGACTTTAGACATTACACATTGTCCCGGGTTATCTTTGTCGTAAAAGCATGTATGTACATGACACCAATTGAGGTAGACACAAGGGTTATATGTTGTATGATCCAAGCTCAGTGTTTATTCTGCATTCTGAGAATCCGAGCAAGATTTTGATAACGAAATAAATTAAATGTAAGTATACACAGACAGCGATAACCTAGTGGGAAACCGTTGGACTGCCACGCAGAGGCCCCGACTTGGATCTTAAGGCGAGTATCTCTGATTTTTTAAAGTTAGGTATATGCGTATTAAATAGTGAATTATCGCTCGCTTTAACGGTGAAGGAAAACATCGTGAGGAAACCTGCATGTTTGAGAGTTCTCCATAATGTTCTCGAATATACGTGAAGTCTGACGGGCCAGCGTGGTGGACTATGGCCTAACCCTTCTACCCTGAGGAGTGGACCGTACCCAGGAGAGGGACAGTTTAATACAGGCATGATATTATTATACACTCAGAGACACACTATTTGTATATCCGGTATTGTTTTCCAAAATGTCGTTTGATTTCGCCATCCGGCAGTGTAATGACATCCTTTGCTACGAACCTCGCCGATAACCTTTGTCATTTTTTCGCGCCATTCTTGGTCTACCCTTGCAGCTGTTTTGTATCCTCTAGCAAGATGCAGAATCAGTTTTTGCCCGTCGATCAATAAATCTTGCAGTGCTTGAATGTATATGGTATATTCTGTGGAAGAAAAAGTATACCGTACATGTTTAATTATCAGATATAAACTATATGTATATACATACCTATGTAGTCATAATAGAAAGATAAGCGTTATCCGATCAACATTAAACTATGATCTAAAAAAATTTTATGAATTGAAATAATCTTTTTATTTAGTATTTATGAACTGTGAGTATGTATACTTCTCTTTTAGAACTATGCTTTTTCAGAATTTGAGTATCAACACGTTTTTAGAATCATATAAGTAAATGTGAATATGAATAGACGGTGCCTAATTTTTTGTGGTGTGCTTTCGATCAGTTGGTTTATAATTCGTTTGGTGATATGCCTTTATACTAATGTATAAATCCAATGTATAGCGCCTACAAATGCAGACGCTATACATTGGGATGTTTGTATGCTATATAAAAACAAGATGTAGAATACATCAATACTAATATTATAAAACTGAAGAGTTTGTTTGTTTGTTTGGTTCGAATTGAAAAATTAGTTTAGTGTTGAATAGATCTAACGATAAAGGCTATAATTATAACATCACGCTACGACCAATTGGAGCTGATTCCTTTTAAGAGCTTCCGTAGCTCAGCCTGGGTAAACGGTTAAAGTTACGTAAAAATATTTTTTGCGTGTATGACGGTTTTTTCTCTGAAAATGTTCTAAAAATAGTTCGCGATGGCAATGTCTTACGTATAGTAAGTTAACTTTAAAGTTTTTCATGGTAATGAAATTTGTTCTTAAATAATACATTTTAATCGAAGATGTTTTATAAACATGGTATTAATCCTTATCCAAATAAATACGTTATTCATCAAAGGTACCTATTTAATTCTATAATAAATTCTCTCATTTAATTTGATTTCAAGTACCTAATATCTTTGGAGTAAACCACTCTCTCTCTCTCTCTCTCTCTCTCTCTATCTCTTATGTGACGCAGACGAAGTTGCGCCGGTCAGCTAGTATACATAAGTATAATACTATACGAATAATATCGAAGCAGCGCCTATGTTAGAGGCGATGTGCTTCGGCGTGAGCATATCAGTCAGGCGCTTTGAGAGATCGCTCGCACGTGTGCCCTTCACTACGTGTCAACACAACAATTAGGTATTTTCATTTAACCTCTTATATAAATTATAATAATAATAGGGTCAAGTGGGGGACAATGTAACAAAAAAATCTTTTTATTTATAGAAAAATAACCTTTATTATATCGTCTTCTTATAATTTACCATAAAATCAGCAGTCTTTAACCTTCATATTAGGCTTGATATAATATCGAATTTATAGTTAGAAACTAATTATTTTTTAGTTCTCTGAGATCACAAATTTGTTATAGTGTACCCCAGGGGTGGGGTACAGTTTAACAGCTATAGGGGTACAGTATAACAAGATGGGGTACACTATAACAGTAGACAAAACATACACCATACGAAATAAAATATGAAAAATAGAAAACCTTTAACCCCAATTATCTTCTATAACATATTATTGATAATCAAAATCAAACATAAACAAATTTATAATATGAAAATATTATCTTTACTTAGCCTAGATTAAAATGCCTCAGTATTTTCTTTGGAAATGAGTAGCAATCAGCTTGATGTTTAGTTTTTTTTCCATTTTAGGTAATGACAGTATAAGCTCAATATCATACAGTCCGACAATAACAAGATCCGGTTCTAAAAGAAAATAAAAGACATTATTAACTTTACCACTTTTGTAGTTGATGTCATATTCATCTCCCTCATTATCTGTCAATAATTTTCCAATATAATGTTTTGTTTGTTTTCCAGAAAACAACAACGATAAAATCATCTTTTTTTGGACGTTTAAGTAAAGACAGAGGGATGTCATTTTCATCTGAACCGTTAGATAGAACATCTGAACCTTCATCGGAATTTCCAGAGCTTTCTTCAGAACTTGAAAATAAAACCTTGGAAACCTTGTGGTCTCTTTCTTTGGTTTTTCTTAATTTCTACATTTTTCGCACTCGAGGTTTTCTTTTTATGCGGTTTCTCTTTTTTTGGCTGCTTATTTAAATTCTTGTTTAACTGGTGTTAAAGCAGTGCAGTCTCGGACCTGCCTTCAGATATTCTCTACAATCGATTGGGCTCGTTAAAATGTCTCCGATTTGATTAAGATCTCTTTCGATTAAGTTTGTTTTTTTTAATCAACTAATTGCTGAACTTCTTTGTTTTTTCAAAGGCTACACTACATGTTACACTGTACCCCGTTGCACTGTACCCCACACCATATTGTTTCAAACAAAATACGTTAAAATTGTATAGTTTAGAAACTGCAGTAAACTTTGTTTACTATTTAAACACCAACTAATTGAAGATTAAGAGAAACATATATTTACTCACTAGAACTTATTACTTTTCAAATAAGAACAACCAACACCATTGATAAATTAGAAAAGGACAGAGTTAATCTTGATGTTATACTGTGCCCCCTGTTACACTGTCCCGCACTTGACCCTACTTTTATTAGGTTTTGCCCGCGGCTTCACTCGCGTAAATGTAGGTTATGTAAATTAATTTCTATCCCTAGAAGATACCCTATTTCCTTTTCTATAACCCTGACAACGTCTTTAGTCACTGAAATCCCTACCTGACTTTACTTAGGAATCGGGATAACTCGTGAGCTCTTCCACCGAACCGGGATCGTCGCTTGAATAGGTAGGCAGTTAGGATTCGGATAATAGTCAGATTCAAAGTTAAAAATGAATTTCTTTCCGTCCATGTCTGTTCTTTTATGCTCGGGAAATAAAATAACCAACTACCTATACCTTGAGATGCTCATAATATAGGTAAGTATATCGAGATATACCTAATCTAAAATTTCAATAATATATATTTAACATTTTATTAGCCGGCCGCTTATTTAATATTTATGCGGGTTCTAAATAATTTGACTGGCCAGAAGATTTGATATATAATGACGATGATTAATAATATATATGATGAGTGATCAGTTATAACCTCGTAATTTATTTACAGCGATCGATTGATCTATATGTAATAACCTGTACATACATTTAATAAAATCGCAATATAAAAGCATCTTAAACCGATAAATTAATATTTTATCCCATAATTAAAAGTAGTAGTAGCCAAAAGATACGTAAGTAAACTAAAATAAATTGTGGTATGAGTAAATTCAGAATCTGCATGCATGCTTGGAAGAAATAGTGCGCGAAAATTTGGTTGGTTTCGTTTTCGCATATAACCTACTTCGTGGCTGTGCTGCCATAAAATAAAACTTCGAATCGATTTACCAATCGAATAACAAGCTTTTCTCTACTTAGAATTTATTGTCATGGCGGCTTACTTTAACTCTGGTGTGTTAAGCATAAAAATATTGAACATAGTTCTTACATGTATAGTTGTTCGTATCATACATTATCGCTATATGATACTGTACACATAATTAACGTATTACGTTAACGTAACGTATGTGCACAGTATCATATAAAAGGTTATTTTGGTTAATACCTTCAATAATCTCCAATTTTTCTAATTTTCCTCTTGACCTTTCTGTGCACATTACGTACATTAAAGCTGCTATGTTTTTGCATTCTAATTGCCTTTCTAACGCTTTAATTTTCTCTTGCCTTTCACGGTGTGCCTCTCGAAGCATGTAAGATGTACGTATTTGTTCATTCCTTAAATATGAATTATGTATGTGTGCATTATTGTTACTATGTTAAATCTTAACGTAACGTTAAAGCAACGAAATTATGATACTCACTGTATAATTAATTCAAATCTTTGCTTTGCTGAATTAAGTTCCTTCTCTAATATTCTGTCATATTCATCACGCAGTTGGAATTCCCGTTCTTTTAATAGCTTTTCTATTTCTTCTACAACCACCTTATTCTTTAATACGTCAGTCTAGAGAATTCGCAGTTAAAGTTAAAATTAATTTAATAGAATAGAGTTGAATTTATTCAGTTTTGCGGTATTATATTGTTTAAAAGTTCTAAAATTCAACTTAGCAGGTTATGTTTTGGTTATGCCTGGGTATTACTGGGTAACATTTTAAAATTTTGTATACAGTCTACCTCTAAACTCATTAAAAGGGCTACCGTGTGTCACTGTAGTTTAGCGCTATTAATTAAGGTATATATGTATTGTTATTTTGGCATGTCCAATATATTACAGCTTCGACTTAGTCACTTGTTTCCAAAAGTACACACATATATATCCAACTTGTATTTTTAGCATTTGATTTATGAAAATTACACTGACAGTAAGCTAAATAAAATCATATTAAAATACCTATGCCCTTTGGCTTATCTGATGATATAGAAATGTGGCTAAAGCTGTGCCGTCCACCGTGAAAATGATGTGTCATTTACACGGTGTTAATAGATATTACTATATCCAAATAAAGTAATAGCTTCTTAAGAAAGTTATTAAAAAAAAGAGTGCGTACAATTAACTATGTACTTATTTTACTTTTTATAGCCCGATACAGCGTCTATGTGCTGCACTTCGGAGTTCGTACAGACGTGGATGCTAATTGGACGATTTAATGAGGGATCCAGATTATAATTTTATAAAAATCTGAGGTGTTAAATTTTTTAATTCTCATCTTGTAACCGCGGCTAGTGCTACCTCATTGAATAGTCAGGAACCTAAAGGTAAACAAGTTTCTAGTGTCCGACCGAAACTAGTTTTTATGGCCGAAATTGAAACCAAAACCAAATTTCGTCTTTGGTATCGAACCGAAGAAACTGAAACTTCCATATAAGGTCACGTTTTCGTGGAAAAACAAATAGTCAGTCATAATCAGTTTCATTTTAAATTACATATTAATTATTTAGTCTCTGATATTTGAACTAATCTAATGGTTGATGATTGCATATTTTCACTTCTTGTTTGAAATAAATTATTTGTGCATTTTGAAATAAGAAGTTTCTTTAATAAATATACGTACTACTGCTTTTTAATATTATTTAGAAATAAAATAAGACAAAAGGTACAAATCTAAAAAAAATATATACTTTCTACCTAATATGTTTAGATAAGAAAACAAACAATATTCTCTTATCTTAAGAATAAAATAATATATTTTTAAACTTTGGTCGTTTTGTATATGAACTCACTCTTGTTTATAAACTATGTACAATAAAATTAAAAATAAAACGTACAACCACTAAACAGGTTTAATGCAAATAATATTCAAGATACTTATACAAATTACAAGAGTTTTCTCTCGAACTAAAAAAAACTGAGAATATTAAATGTTTAATTGAGCTGCAACCATTACTTATTTTAATGGCCCGATAATTATCAGTATTCATAGTTAAACAATAATATTATAAGTAGGAAACAATAATTTTTCAACATTTATGTCTTGCAAATTGCTTCTTATGTCTGAATAAATTTGACCGGCAGCAGTAAATAGTTGTTCATTGAAAATACTCGTCGGTGGGGCTGACAAGAAATTCAGTGTAACCTTTTTAAAAGACAGAAATGGACTAGAATCCCAGTAAGAATAAATATCTGCGATTCTTCATTACCTTGGCTTTGATAAATAATAGGTATAGAATATAGGTACATACCTATTAGTTAGCATTAATAACAAAGTTATACTAACCGAAAAAGTTTAAATAGATGCCTAACCTTTATTGTTAGTACGTAACGTACAAAAACCTACACATTAAAATAAATCGAATTTTGTTATTCATAAACTATAATTTACTAAATCACATCAATAGCGAACTAATACTACCCAGTAAAACTCACATTTCACGATAAACAAAAAAATCTACCGCAAAATTGGCGGCGCAAACACAAACAAGTTATGACACTACTATGACGTGGCATAATAACACTTCGTCGTTCGCAGCTCTGTGTACCGAATATTTCCGATCGCAGTACGAAATCTTCCGAATTCTGTTTCGGTTTCGGAAACTAAGCCGAAACTAGGCCGAAACCGAAACCGAAAGTTCGGTCGGACACTACAAGTTTCATGATTACGTTAAAATCTATTACGAATTATATTTATAGCATACAACGCGAAAGTTTAAACGTTACTATTTTATTACTAATAAGCTGCAAGATGAAACAAGATCACATGAGATATTTTAATAACGACGAGCAAGTGAGTCAAACAAACGCAATGCAGCATTAATGCAACCACAAAATTGCCAAACGCCGATGATAAAACTGGCAGGTAAAATGTGTGTTATGGCTCTTAATTTACGTCTTTATGTCTATGAGCAAAACCCTTTGCTACTTACTGCAGACTCTTGGCCGCATAAACAACTTAGTTTGATGATACTTTGCTGACTTGTATATGACTTTCGTGACATAGCAGATGGTTGAAACTTCGTAGATGGTGTTGGAGATCGTTGTTCTTCTCTAAGTATTGATAGTACTTCGGCATTATCCACAATTTTGACGTTCTGCTCCGATACTTTGAGAATTGGAACCATTGTAGCGGAACCCTTAGACTGATTTGCTGACTGTTGTAACATCATCTGTAATATTTTTTAATTAGTAAAGTATGATCCGTTTCTTAAAACTCTGAAAAGGACTACCGGCGCCGCGCCGATAGTCCTTTTTAAGATAATAGCGATAGTCACATGGCATAAGTACGATGAAAGGTTGGATTCTCGGGTCGGGTATAGGGTTGTTAGTTTTTTCTGTCGGCACTGCTGAGAGAGAATTGAAATATTTCTAATGATTCACGCATACTGGGATAAAATTATTCCTTGTTGATTTTATTCATCCAAGACACATTATTAAAAGACATACCCACGATCAATTGAGTCAAAGTGCGACGCGGGCTATATATATATAAATAAATTTGGAATTAACAAGTGCTAACTTTGCATCTAAGCAAATAAATATTAATTCCATGATTAAAATTAAGTAGTATGTTGCTACCTTAATAATTAAAAATCATGGCTGACATCGTGATATTAACTTAGATGGAATTTACCAACAAGTAATATGTGTAATATAGTATATAGTATATATAAATCTTAATTATTTCGTAGTTATTGTAAAATGACAAATATTCTTTGAAATGTTTTAAATTATACCAGATTAATTATTTGATCTATTTTGTTTAGGAGATAGGGCATAACAATCAAAAACTTATATATATTACCAAAACACTTTTTAGTCATTGTACTTTTTATTTACCATTGCACAAATTGTAAAATATTTTTGAGTTTAGTAATATTTGTATAATTAAATATCATTATTATTATTTAGCACTTAAACTTAAGCAATCGATATTTCAAGAAAAAATTGCTTAATCTAATCGATTATCGTTAAAACATTTTAATGTCAACTAACGGTTGACAACTAAAAGCAAATAATTATGGCAACACAGTTCTGCTGTCGTGAAGTTTGTAACATGTGATGTTTCGTGAAAAGTGTTAATTTTTTTTACGAAAAGCCTTTTTTAATTATTATCCGTGGTGTATCTTCAGTGTTATAAAACATTAGTTTTGGTGTTCCGTGCAGTGTAAATTGTGTTAATCTTGTTCGAGTACCGCAACAAAAATTACATGGATAAAGCCGTCACCTGAGGTTGTAAAGGTTAGTGCTTTTTTCATCTGTTGTTTGTCTTAAAATAGATTTCTGTGCGGGTCGCAATGATATTTCAGTTTTGTTTGTGTAACGCCTTCATGTGACTTTTCAGTTTTTCACAAGACCTTGAACTAGAGATCTATCAGAGTGCCGTGATCAAGGTTAGGTTCGCGCGGGCGATTCATCTCGCTCAATCCTTGTTTATATCACTATCATTTATCCTAATCATTTGTGATTTCATCAAGGGTGCATTAAGAAAGTGCATTTTTTGTATTTAACACGTTCTAAAACAATTACAGACGTAAAAATCTGGTTCTGTGAACCTAACCTAAAAACGCGTTTGTATTTAGTGCAGTTTTTTTGCAAGTACAGCGATACGATGGATTAACCGTTATCTCGGTCGTGCGGTCGTGTTATAAAGTCTATTTGCAGTTAAGTGAAGATGCTGAATTCGTTTCGTGTTGGATACGGTGTGGGTCACGTGAATTTTGCCGTTTTTACGCATGGTTTGACAGTTCCCCAAGATTATTTTGGTCCTTATCGGCGGTGACGACAAAATATCGAGAGTATTTGGCGTAAGATTAATAGATAATTTGCCCTATGCTGTAACATTGTGTACTTGTGTAACTTCACTGATGTTGTATAC
Organism: Catocala fraxini; assembly: GCA_930367265.1. Classification (NCBI taxonomy): domain Eukaryota; kingdom Metazoa; phylum Arthropoda; class Insecta; order Lepidoptera; family Erebidae; genus Catocala; species Catocala fraxini. The sequence continues at coordinate 2,349,766 of OV884047.1, forward strand.
ATTGTTACTTGTAAACATTAGTGTATAACAACAATTTGCGCCATCATGCTGATTGTTTATGTTTCTTAGTGAACTGAACATATTGCTCGTCTTATAATAAAGCCATAGTAAATGCTGTGCATAATTTTATAATATTTATGAAACAGGTAAATATTACCTACTTTAACTTTTGGCAGACATGAAAATGCTTAATCAGCAGTAACTCATCTTATATAAAAAAATTACCGTATATCATACAAGTAGTATCTTTACTATTACATTACATGTTAGTGTAGAACAGTATGTACATTTCAGAGCTTGTTATAAATGAATGGAAGAAATACCACATCTATATTCTAGTTAGTAACTTCATGGTATGCTCTCAAGCATTATTAATTACAATTCATTGTTTAATTTTGCAAGTTCTTTAACCTTTTACGCAAGACTTTTTATATCTAATTATTTTCTGAAAACAAAGAGACTTATTTGATTTAATTTGTTGTTAAGCTTCATGTTTAATTGGTTCTTTGATATGACTTTATCTACATTTTTAAATAGACAGTGTCTTTTCCGAGGGGAACATGGTATCTCTATGTCAAATTTCATTTTAGTTGATTAATATTGGACTGTTCGGATCGGTTGTTTTATTACAACTACTAATACACCAAGTCTTGTGGGAGTGGAGTGGAGTTTATGTCCATTATTTGAATGCCTGTTGTGTTCCCTGGTGAGGAAGTTGTCTTTTTTAAACAAATATGGATTCCTATAAAATGTAAAAAACAGGTTGGTTTGTCACTGAATTTGTAGTATTCACATATGCATACCAATATTTTAAATATAAAAGATCATTTCTCAATTTTTTTATTTTATTATTATTGCCTGACTATATGTATTTAGTAATGTATTTTAAGTATTTTATTGAATTTCATGTTTTCATACTTCTTATTCTGACACCCTATATTTGTTGCTTATGTCCAACAGTGGACACCTTTCAGCTGAGATGATGATGATATTTGTTTGTATGTAGAGTTTTCTGCCAAGAAATTCTCTGCTGCAGCTCAGGTTTGGCACTGTGCCCAGTATATGGCAATATTATAGACCTGCTGCGTATAAAGTGGGACTTAAATGTAACTGGTGAAGTGTTGATGTTCTATACCTTTGCATATCCTCTTTGAGGATATGTAGAGTATATTATGTTGTGATTAGAGTACAGTTATTTTATTCTTTATTCACATCTAATTGAGCAACAACTCCATGGTAGTAATATTATGTAGTTATCAAAAAGAATTAACAAAATCAGTTATTGAGTGCCTCGGTCAGTATATTTGAAAATCAATAAATACTCATTTGATTCAATCACAAAATAACTACTAATCAAGGTCAAAGTTTAGGTGGTTGATAGGTTTTGTAAAGTTAAAGAATAGAAGTTCATTGTTGGGTTGAACCAATGACATGATACTCCAATAAGCTCATGGCAACTCTTGTTAAATTACCATATGAATTAAGGCTGAATATCAATAGACTAAGCCTGAATACTCTTTATGAGTACACTGCCGTAAAAAGCAACTCTTGCTGTTGATATCTAATATGAATACCTTCCTAATGTCATTCAAATTGCTGTTTATTTACATTTTGTCCTTATACTATTTGTATAGGTTGCATAGATTATACACTATTTTGTGTTTCCTTAACGTAATGAGCTTGATTGTAAGAAAAAGAAACATACCATTTCTGGAATGGAAAACGCAGGTACTTATTGTTTATAGCTAATTGAAAGTTTGAACGGTACTTTACTATTTACAACAATTTTGAAAGATCATTTGCAATATCCTTAAATAATTCAAGGCTTTATGCTTTTTATTAAACTGACATCAAACTAGCCACTAAAATAAGAGAAGTAGAGAAGAGAATCTTCTTTTAAAGTGCCATTTGTCTTAACTCATTAACTATTGCTTGGATTCTGGAGTCCCAACTATGCTTTTATCATAATGTACTCTATATGGTTAAGTTGACAGGTTGTCTCCTTCAGGTTTTCATATGGGATGATAATTTTTAATCAATTTCATATTTATGAAAAGATGAACCGCTATAATTTATATATGTACCTACATATATTGCATATCATTTAGTGCCACTTTTATAAACATACCATATATAAATAAATTTAAAGAAAAGCATTACTTACTTCAGAATCACAAAATATAAAAGTAATCTAATCATACCTTTATATCTTACACCATAAATCATGAAGTATATTTTTAAATATATTAAATTTTTTGTATTTTATATATTTTGTTAATTTTTTTTGGTTACTATGCTCTTTGCAATTTTGTTGTAGTTATGTCAGATTTGACATAACTATCAGCTGTTGTTTACTTATAGTCAATGTGTGCAGCCAGTTGTAGGTATGCATTCCACTTTCAAAATATATTATATTATTTTATTAACTATGTAATATAAACAGTGGAACAGTAAAAATCTGGGTCAGAGTGTACCAAGGATGTGCATTTTTTGGGACAAGATGTTTTTTGGAAAAATAAAATTTCTTTTTAATCGTTGTTTTTTTAATGCTATCCTATAAAGCAACTAAAAATAAGACGAACGTCATCTTGGAACTGTTTGTCTAAGATGAGTTGTTTATGAGATAATCGGCGTTTTTAATACGACGATAAAACTTTAAATCACTTTTGCCGTGAAACTATTAGAGAAAAATTTACAACGGAGAAAGATGTTATTGTTCAACCCTCTATACGACAGAAAACATAAAAATTAAAATATACCAAATTTACGAGTCACTAAGGAAAATATTTGTCTTTTTGTACTATATGAAGGGCACACAGGACTTTATCATAAAAATTAAAATATGCATTGTTTATTTAATGAATTCAGTTAATTTTCTAATAAGTATTTTTATTTTTATTCTTTGTTATTGCCTTTGGTGGCAGACGACAAGTGGTCCACCTGTTGGAAAGTGGTAACTGCTGCTCATGGACTTCAGCAATGTCAGGACATAGCAAAGCCGCTGCCTGGTACTGGTATATCTAAAAACTGATTACATATTCATAAATTTAGTAAACCGTAAATAATTAATAAAAAAATTATGACAATAGAGCTTGCTGTTGACAAAATAGCTAGCTAGAAAAGATTTTTTTTTTTTATATTTTATAAATTTTTTACTCATTGGCTATTTTCTGGCATAGTTAATAGTGATTTAATCTATATATTTTTTACTCATAACGATAGTTCATTCTGTGTTTACCTTTTACCTTGTGTAAGTTTTATGTACTGTTTCTAATTATATGTCCACCACTGTATGTCTTCTAAACTGACTTTATTTAGGCAGATAATATTCTGCTAGGTATTTGAGGTCTCTGAATTCATATACTATATTTGGCAAATTCCCGTTGTCCCCATTGACGCTGTCCCCATTATGGGGACAGGTTAAATAGGTGGGTTAGGTTAGGTTAGAACTGCGACCATACAACTCACGAGCCGAGCGAGCGTGTCGCGGCAGCAGCCGGTGAGTGCTGGAAACTCATTTATTTACACAAACAAACTAAATTCCCCTTCCTACTGATATTCCCCTGTCATTATAACAATTGAGGTTTACCGTTAATGGGGATAACAGGAATAAATTTTATTTATTTTTATTGACTACCGCTGTCCTCATTAAGCAGCGATAGCTCAGTGGGGAGACCAACAGACTGCAATGCTTGACTGCAGACCCTCTGTCTCGGGTTCGAAGCCACGTCGCGCACATCTGGCTTTCGGAAGTTATATGACTTTTCGAAATTATGTGCGTATTGATTGACAATTATCGCCTGCTCCGTGCTTCGTAGAGCACGTTAAGCCGTTGGTCCCGACTGCAATGAACATCTATGGCAGTCGTTATTGGGAAAGTCAGTACCCTCTAATATCCTGACACTGGTCTAGCCTTAGGGTATCGTTAGCCTTCGGGTTGCGGAGGTCAGGTGGCAGCCGCTCCGTGTAAAAACAGTCAAATCCGATTAGACCAGAAAAGCCGACCCCAATTGACTTGGGAATAATAAAGGCTAAGAGAGAAGAAGACCGCTGTCCTCATTAACAGGTACGCCATTAATGGGGACAACAAGAATAAATTTTAATTATTTTTATTGAGTTCCGTTGATCCATTGAATGGGGACAGCGTCATAGGGGACAACGGGAATACACCCTATATTTAGAATATAAACAAGGCGAGTCGCTAGTTATATACTTACACAAATTAGGTCATGACTGTAACCTGGAAGGGCTGAGAACAATATCACTGTACCTCAGATTTACTCACTCTACAATTTTCATGCACACTTGTTAATTTTGGATACTTTATCCTAGCCTTTCTCCAGTATGGCGCCAATATATTATGTTATTACTTAGGTTTATCATATTTTGCGTTATCTATACTAATATTATAAAGCTGAAGAGTTTGTTAGTTTGAATGCGCTAATCGCAGGAACTACTGATCCGAATTGAAAATTATTTTTGAGTTGGATAGCTCATTTATCAAGGAAGGCTATAGGCTATATAACATCACGCTACGACCCACAGTGGCAACACAGTAATCATAAACGCGGGTGAAACCGCGGGCACATCTAGTTTTATATAAAAATTTAATGTTCCGTCATCAATATTAGGTTACACAATTTACAATCCATCATAAAGCAGCCTAAATAGGATATTTTAGATGTTCATAGTCAAACAACTTTGTTATTATTTACCATTGTGGCTTATGTGTAAGGCTGCCATCCGCTCGGGATTCCCTGAATTTGACTTTGACCTAGTTTTCCGACCGTAGGTCTTCCAGAAGCCAGGATCCGTGTAAAATATGGGCAAATACGGTTTGTGTCAGGGGAATCCTGATCAATGGGATAACAAACAATAAATTTAAAAAAAAAGCAGTTGAAATCAATTCGTAATCGTAAACAGCAGCAAAGTTAAAATCGACGTCAAAAAAAATATTTTGAAGTTTTTTCCGTTTTCCGCAATTTAGGTGATGGCATCCCCAGCTATATGGCTGTTTGTCATCATAGTCATACCATAAACCTTGAAATAAATGTAAATCAATAAATTGTAGATTGACATTGATGACAGGATTCAGTCTTCTGTTTACATTTAGTAAGGTGACCAGAAATAGGTATTTTACCATGTAATCATCAAATTTTGTGATTTATGGTTCCATTTTATTGGAAATGATTGTTAAGTTACATTTTGTTTGTTTTTGTGGATGGCTGAAGTAGTAGTAGTGTAGGTAAGTACGGCCTGCCCACCATCCGATCAGCACCAGGTCTGGGTGACGGTGTGCGTGTTACTACGCGCGCCTCTGTGTCGAGTCCGTCTCCCTTCTAGGGGGGGGAACAGTAGGGATTTTAAAAGTAGTCGTGAACAAAGGGTAGGTCTTATCGTGTAGTGGCCTGCCGTTTCATGCGGCGGGCCGAAACCTCGCTGGGGTCGCGACTGCATGTTAAAATGATTCGCGCGGCCGGCGGCCCCGCCGATTGTGGTTTTGTCGAGGAACATCGTGGTAGGTTTAGTCGGTGTTACCGGAAGGCCCATTCTTATCATTACCATCTCTCTTTTACCCCTGTGAGCCTGACATAGCCCCTCCGCCCACCGCCGCGGATGGGTATGCGTCAAAGCATTCCCACAGGTATAAAAAAAAAGTGAATCTATATTTTTCTTATTATATTTCATGTTATTTATATTTTGTCAATCGTATTCTGAGTATTATTAAGCGTCCGAAAACGTAAACAGATAGTATTACTACAATTAATTACTAATAAGATTCTACTATTTTACAGAAGCGTTCTTACCAAATATTGAAAGATAAATTTTAACATCTTAATATTATCAGCCTCATGTAAAATGTAAATATATTAATGTAGTAATACAATACAATACAATACAGTATACATATATATTTTATATAAAACATTACCCTTTTTTATATAAAACACAATTCTCTTGACTTTACAAACATTCCTATAATGTCACCCAGACTCGGTAAAACCACTTGTGGAACACAAATTTTAGTGTCATGACACTTGGTATTGTAGCAAAGCTGATGCGACTATTTAAACTACTATGCCATACTTATTTTATATTTACATTATTTAGGTGTCTAGTGGAGAATATAAGCAACTAGATTAGGTTAGTACTAGTCCTTTTTCTGGATGAAAGGTATCCAATGTCCTTTTCTGCTTCCCTGAAAACGTGTATGCGCAATTTCATGATGATCGGTCAAGTAATTAAGGCGTGAAAGCGTAACAAACAAACTCACATTCACAATACTTAGGATTTTATTATAATATATTACATGTTCTCTGTCCTAAGCTTCTAACAATACATTTATGTGTCTATTACACAGGTCAGTTTTAATATATCTTGCAGGACAGTGAATTTCTTACAAATGTTTCAATTGAATTATATTATACATTTTATATAATTATGCATGCTCTCCAACTTGTGTAATACAAAATTTTGTTGAGATGTCTCCTCTAGTATGTACTACATATAAAGTCAATGATATTTTTAGCCATCTAGAAAGACCACATAAAAAAAAAGGATTTAATACACTAATATGTTTCCACTATTATACTAAGTATTATATAAAATATTTAATTTTGAACTTTAATGTATAACTGTATTATTTTTTTATTTGACATTTATTTTGTATGATAATTTATTTTGTTGATTGCAAATTAACATGTAGGTAAATTATCTTGTAGTTATGTAGTTGTGCCTACTGAAAATAAATAAATAAGTATATCTTACTAATATCATAAATATGAAGTTTATGAAGTCATTGGATGGATTTTTGTTGTTTAATCACATGAGTAATTATATTTGAATGAAACGGTTTAGATAGAACTTGGTATACAGATAGGGTATGTTATTGGTATCACTCAGGATTCCTTTAATTACAGAATTAGATATTATATATAATGCCAATATTGACAAAAACTACAAATTCAACTACTCTATTTTATTATATTGTCTTTGTTTACATGAATGTTATACATTGAAATTGAACTGCTTGATACAGATTTTATCACAATGTTTATTAACTCGTCCTATACATAATTATGAAAGTATTACGCTACTACTGAATGTCTTACACTATTTAAATTTAAATTTACACGTGCCCCAACGTTTTGGATGCTTTTCAGCAGCCATGAACAAAATACAATTTTAAAATAAAAAGAGTATAGTATTTATGACATAACTTATGAAAAAATAAGTTACGCAAATAAATTAAAACTAATATAAAAACAGAAGTAAGTATAATGAAATAGACAGTTGATCAAATAAATGCATTGTACTATGTAAAAAATATAGATGGTAGTTGTGCCAACTCTGCTGTCGTTATTTCATCAGTCATCATAAGTTTGAGGGTCAGACATTCCAGTCAACTGAAGGTTGTGGGCTCAAGTCTATTGATTTTGTTGTTGAATCAATGTTTTAATATTGTCTGGTGTTAGTAAAGTCAAGGATAGAAAAAAAGTTTGGTTAATGTCAGTTAACCAAAAAAATATTATAACAAAAAATGTGATAATTTTTTTTTTACATACTTCTGTACTTTCATGCTTAATGATTAAACATTTTTATTATTATCATGTATGAATCCTTTGAAATCTCTCTAAGAGAATTAATACTGCATCCTCTTTATATATTAAACAATAATATTCCTTGAAAGTTTTTTTTGCTCGTATTGTTCTGTTAACTTTGTGTCTGTTGGTTTAGGGATTGTTATAACTTCATAAGGGCATTAAAATTTGGTCTAAATGATCAGATCGAGAGTCCATAATATTTACCACATAACTGTGATGCTAAAATGTAAGAGCATTTGGAATGTAATATTAAATAGTAGGTAACAAAGTAAATAAACAATTTTATAAAATATTAATAATAATTTCATAAATTAATATTTATCAATATAAGGCATTATATGACATAAGTAGTTGACCAGGTTGCTGATAATATATGTACACATATACTTACATAGTTCAATTAATTTATTACTGTTTTGGTTTCTTGTCAGTAAAATAAAATAAATTTTCATTTCATATGACATTACAAGAATTAGCAGCGATAGCTCAGTGGGGAGACCAACAGACTGCAATGCAGAGGGCTCGGGTTCGAACCCACGTCACGCACCTCTGACTTTCGGAAGTTATATGACTTATCGAAATTATGTGCGTATTGATTGACAATTGTCGCCTCGGAGAGCACGTAAAGCTGTCGGTCCCGGCAGCCATGAACATCTATGGCAGTCGTTATTGGTAAAGTCAGTACCCTCTAATATTCTGACACTGGTCTAGCCTTAGGGTATCGTTAGCCTTCGGGTTGCGAAGGTCAGGTGACAGCCGCTCCGTGTAAAAACTGATATCTAGTCAAATCCGGATAGACTCGAAAAGCCGACCCCAAGTGACTTGGGAATAATAAAGGTTAGGAAGAGGAGGATGACATTACAAGAATGTAATGTTTTCGTACCCAGACTAGACAGATCCATGATTAATAAATCACTTTTATGGTATAATACCATATGTAACAATACAATATGTCTACATATAGCCTATTGACAGTATGTAAACCATAACAAAAGCAAGTTATTATTAGAAAGCCCTGAAAACATCAGCGGCCCTGAAATTAAATATGAATGCAGTGGCTTAGCTGGTAGCCTATTTAGGCACCCCACTCGTCAATGTGTGCAACTATATACATATGCGCGCCTTAACTTATATTGATTTCTAGTATCACAGTTTATAAGAAGATTAGCTAAAAGTAGGTTAGTTGTAACAGTACTTTTTTAAAATAAAATATGGCCTATTTTACTCGGTGATAATAAAGTTTTTGATTTAAGTCCTTACAAAAAACTAACAAAAAGAAAACAAATTTTTCCTTTTTATAATATTTGTACCAATAGATTATTCACTTCGTCGTCAAAATAAATTACTTATTAAGACTGCGCCGAGCGTAAGACAGATAATAACAGAGCCCGTGCGGCGTATATTCACATCGGCGCGCGGCCGCCATAGTAAAATTGTATGGAGGATTTGAAGTGCTTTTTTGATAAATATGTATCTTTATTGTCAACCAATAACTTAAATATTTGGGACGGACAAATTGTAATACAACTATTTATGTTTCGTTTAAGCTGTAAAATAGGATAGACTTCTACTGTTATAATCTAAAAATCACGTAACACGAGCTTACGTTTTTGCATTTTTTGTGAAAGTTTACGTAATTTTGTAGACAAAAATATTAATTATTTTAAGTTTTATACACGGAGTAATTGTAAATACATTCATTGTTATAGTACTTAAATGTATATTTTTTATTTGTCTTAAACAAAAAGTGTTGATTTTATTCACTTAACTGTGACCGCCTGTTTTGGCACATTTCGCTCGGCGCAGTCTTAAGAACATGGCCACCATGTTCTTGGATTTCGGGATCACGTAATAGGGGGCAGGGCGTTTAGTGCGCACTGCTCCAGACTCTGTGCTGCTTCTAAGAATGTATTGTAAGAAAAGACTGCACGGATGGCGTTGTAGTTTAAGTGGTCACTTCGCCACTGTCACTGCGCCGAGTGTTGTAGGTTCGAATCCCACACGGGACAAAAATTTGTGTGATCCACAAGGAGTGGTCCTTGGAGTCCTAGGAGTGCAAAATAGGACGGAGACCTTTCATATAGAAAAAAAACACTGTTACCATCCTAACCTACATTTGCGCGAGCGAAGCCGCGGGCAGAATCTAGTTTTATAATAATGCACAAGTCTTCGTTGTCACCATAAAAACGACTAAAAATGAATATTTTTCAAAGAATGGACGTCAAAACCGCGTCCAGTGCCTTGTTTGACAGCTTTTTGGCAATAAAAGTCTGATGGTTAGATTTTTCGTAGATGGAGACAGCGCAAAGACGTTGGCGCCATTTATGACATATTCATATGTGGAAAATATGAAACTTAATAACGTAGCATAGAAGATACAAACACATGCATACTTAGACCTTTTTATTTTTCATTAAAATATTGCCGAACGCATACTTTTAATAAGTAGAACGTAGAATACAGAGATTATGTGCAGGAAAGTTAAAGGAATACTTGTACTTCACTGTCTCTACTGTATATTATAAAACGTCCCCCGCCGAACGCGAACAGATAGACAGACGGTCTGTCTGTTCGCGATAAACTCAAAAACTAATGAACGGATTTTTATGTGGTTTTCACCAATGATTCATGAGAAAGGTTTAGGTGTATAATTTGTTGAGGTTTTGTACTACCCGTGCGAAGCCGGGGCTGGTCGCTAGTATAGAATAATTATACCTTTACATGCTGTTACACCAGACTATGTTTAGGTTTAGACATTGCGCGATAGAGGGCCGAGCGTATTGTTATCTGCTAGGGTACCTAGGCACCGAGCCTAAGAGACGTCTGACAAAAACCCAAAAAAGAAGCACTTGACTTGGGTATTGTACGCGGAATCTCAAGATTGCCAGTAAAATGCTACCTGCTAATGCAAGAGGTCTTCATACATCAATATACGGGAACTGCCACTACTGTCAATAGGCGCGTACGCGGTATGCATAATTTCTTTCGAATGATTTTCGAATACGTAGCGCTCTTACTTTAGTTGATAACACATCTATACTAATTTACATAATATTATCTTCTCTGTAGTGTAACAATTTTCAAAATTTTGTAATCAAGTGTCAAATAAACAACGCGATAAAATCCGTATATAGCAGTTTAATTCCAATGAATAACATTCGCGTAAATAGAAGACAATATTATTTATTTCTCTCACAAGGTACATACAGTTGTTTTTATTATGAAGTTTCACAAAATACAGAGGAGTAAATTTAATAATGTTATAATATATAATGATAAAAACGTAACTTTAATGTTTGTAATTCGTATTCGATTTTCCATATCGTCCGGCCACATTAGTCTCCTACTATTGTGGCATTTGCTATTGAAAGAAAGAGAAAGAAAATGTGTGTTAGTCTTAATCATGGCAATTAAGAATCATATCAGTATTTAACGCTTAAAATGACACGTATAGATAAAAAATAAAAACAAACTGTTTCTTTATTATTCTAATCAGTTATTTGGAGTTATCAACATATTACGTAGTAAGATTTAGCCAGGTTATTACAGATTGTCGTAAATTATTTTACTATATTATAATATTACTAATAATTATTTCGTTGGATTTCGGCTTATTCCTAATCTAGAGGTGGTTTGTGTTTAGCGTACTCTGTAGAGGGTATATTAAAAATGTACCGGGGGCTTGTGACGTAGTGGTGGTCACGCAGATCGATTCATCGCGGGTTAACCAACTTTTCCACTGTCTTTTAAACCACTAATTACGTGCATAATTGCCTACGGATGATATTAAAATACAGTTGTGCATAATGCGATACTTACCTTGCATGGTCCAAGATGCATATCATGCGAATGTGAGTTTGTTCGTTTGTTTGTTTATTACGCTTTCGCGCTTTAACTTTTTTTACTCGACCGATCATCGTGAAATTTCGCATACATGTTGTCAGAGATACAAAAAAGGACATTTGGGTACCTTTTATCCGGCAAAATACTATGACTAGAAAGTAGGATTGCCAGATTCCTTTAAAATTGCGTTCTTTGTTCTAACAGGGCAGTGATTAATATATTTGTGAGATCAATTCACTAGCTTTATATCTGGCGCTTTAAGCGTCCCTGTGTTATGATAACAATCTACCATCTTACTTGCTACCAACATGATCAGCTATTTGATTCTCGAATCGGCGGGAAGGCGAGGATCTATCAAGGGTACTAAATGATGCCTAAGCGATCTGTCTCGGTTAGGCACACTATCTTACTATTATTATTAATGTGAAAGCATGTGAAGACGTTAAGAATACATTAGAACGAATTTGGATAAAATTTGCACGGTAGATCATGCCCTGGATTAGTGTTAATCTCGATTTCCATCCCGGTAGGAATCTCCTCTTGGAATTGCACGGATGACGTATTGGTTTAAGTGGTCACCTGGCCAGTACCACCACGCCGAGTGTTGTGAGCTCGAATCCCACGCGCGACAAACATTTGTGTGATCCACAAATGGTTGTTCCGAGTCTGGGTGTTCTTTATGTCTGTTGTTTGAATGTTTGTAAAGGCCCCCGCGATATAGAAAGTGCTGCTAGTGCGGAAGATGTCTTTAAAAAAAAATAACTTGTACGTCGCCGCTGGTAGCCGCTTCAGCTTATAAGAAATAATACCGTTTGTATGTCATGACATTCCATCTATATCCTCAATTAATTTTTTGCGCTAACTAATGAGCTAACTAGAGCTAACTAATGTCCGCAATTTTTTTGTTAACATATATTTGTACTAACGGCATAGTTACAATTGGTTATTACCAATGGCCATTTCAAGGTTAGCACTTCTTAGTCCAAGGTGTTCTATTTATTGTTTACCCTGAAACCATTTACTTTATCGTCATTGGACGTGGAATTTACCCGCGTTACGACCAAACCACTGGGCGAACCTGGATGGTAGGGCCCTACCTCACCGAGAAGCCATGGGCTACGTAGGTATGGCTACCCCTGGCTACCACCGGTAGCAAAGAATAGCCAGTGGCTACCATCTGCCAGTCAGTTCTCTCAGTTTTTTCCCAAAAACACGTGTACGGTGCCGTCTATCTTGGCCTGTTGGACACTGAGTTAGTGAGACACAGCGTGCTCGTGATCATTTGATTGGCGACGTCGCCAGCGCTCTAGAATATCCAGACTCCAAACAGAGAGCCGTTGGTCGTGGCTACGTTTCCAAGTGAGTTAACTGCCGTACATTTCAATATGATTTAAAAGATACGTAGCCGGCGACGCACTGTAGACTGAAAATCGAGTCTCATAGGCATGTAAATTTTTCTTTTATATTTTTTTGCTTGTGATTAGTTTCTTATGCCTTCAGCAGTCATAGATATATATAAGGAATATCATTTCATTGGTGAACAAAATAATCAAAAAAAAAAATGGAGCCGAAGTATTAAATTGAGATATCTTCAAAACCGCTTTCTGAACCGTTATATCCTTACACATGGTTGTTGTACAAATTATTTGTCATTTTTTGGTATATTTTATATAACCGTGACAACTGCGGTTTTTTTAATAAAAAATATGTATATTATATAAAAAATGGTTGAACTAAAATTTGTACTTACATTCGGACTAATGGGTTTATAAACTTGAATTTTGCATAGAGGTCTGTATTTTAGAAAAACACAACTACATTAGCAAAATTAAGAAATATATTCAATGACGAGATCGAGATCGAGAAAATTTTTTAAGTGATATTTAATTATGCATTCTAAGAACTCGTTTATATAACACTATTGTATGATCGTTATCTTATTAGGAATTATCTAATTTCCCTAATTATAAAATTACCTTAATTTTGATGACAGAAGTTACTCAGTAATTAATACCTAATTATTATTAGTATTATGTCATTTGGGTTGTTAAGCTAAATATTATAACATAAATGAGGGTAGTTAAGCACAATATTGCATATAAATAGAACTGCAGTATATTCTATTACTTAGTTCGTTTTGAGCATTTGAATCATTCACGTTGCTTACCAGCTATTCGAAAGCTGTTGGATGCTTGGAAAAGCATCAGTTAGTAGGAAAACAATGAGAGAGATCGGCATCCTGAATTTTTACGAAACACAGTAATAGTGTTGCTACTCTTACGCTGCGCTGGTTTTTTATAATAGGGTGGTAATAAAGTTCCTTAGACCCCCCTTACCTACGAAAACCAGCTCGTCTTAGGAACTTTATAGTTTTTACTTTACTTAGTGGACCTCCACTAAGTCGACCAGTCTTACATTATTGAATCCTTATTTAAATCAAGTTCTCAAACTAAAATGTTGGCTTGACTTCACCTATCAATGTAGGCAGATAATATTTTGAGAAGCTCAGTGACTGTTACTTGTTAAAACTTGCATATTCAGAACCAAAGGTCTAAAAAGAAGTAATTCTGTAGCTATTTGATCAAATATAAATACGAATGCCAAGGAATATGGTAGAAATGTAGCTGCAGGGGTCTACCGGAACCTGCTAAATTTTGAAAGTGGTCTATGAGAAAAAAAGTCTGGGAACCTCTAATTTAAATTGTAACGTGTTATTACAACGTAAAATAATTTGCATGTTTTAAAATTTGAATTATAAGTAATCAAAGATAAGGGGATTGTCGCAGGATAGATATTTTGTGGGAGACTTCCTAGGCATACAGTTAACGGACACTAAGTAGTTAGTACGCCCGTGCATTACAAATTAATTACTGCGGTACTAGATTTTGGCCTCGGCTTCGCTCGCGTAAATGTAGGTTAGGTTTGTAACAGTACTTCTTTCTGGATGAAAAGTACCCTGTGACCTATTCTGTACTCCCGACAACGTGTATGCAAAATTCCATGTTGATCGGTCGAGTAGTTTAGGCGTGATAGCGTAACAAACAAACTCACATTCGCATTTATAATATTGAAAGGATTTGACAACACTAAGTGCGGCTGTAGCAGCTAACCAAACGATTGCCTGCTATTGCATCAGTTCTCAAACATCAATATTATTTCTATAATAGAGACCTATGATAAGGAAGCTCTTGAAGTATCATAAAGTGACTCAAGGAATAATCTTTTTTCTGGCACTGCGTAAAAAAGTATTTCTCGGCACTATGAGTAATAGCTTTAAAATGATAACCTTACAAACACATGGCTAAGTTATCATAGGAATCTCGAACTTTTCGGGTGCGCGCGCGCACGTGTTTTTCTTTGCGTTGTTCGTGTTTTTTGGATCGATCTTATGTTGATCAGTTGATCTTGATGACCCAGTTTCAATGCCCGGGTCCGGCATTTACCAAGATTTAGTTTTAATTTATTTTCGCCCGCGGCTTTGCTTGCCTAAATGTAGGTTAGATTAGTAACAGTACTTTTTTCTGGGTGAAAGATACCCTGTTATCTTTTCTATACCTCTGACAACATGTATGTATGTGAAATTTCATGATGATCGGTAGAGTGGTTTGGGCGTGCAACCGTAACAAACAAACAAACATTCGCATTTATTATATTAGTTTGGATTAGGTTTTAGCTTTAGTAATGATATTAATTGACTGTTCAGGACTAAAGATACTTGTAAATCATATTAATTATTATTGTTTGTACACCATATTATGTGCTAGGACATAGTGAACACAACCGTAAGAACTGTATACTAAGCTATGTGCCATATATAAATGATTATGATGATTAGGCGTACAACATTACAGTGACCATTAAAGTACCAGTATAGCACCGGCTTTTAATTAAATTTTTTGCTTTATGACAAAATATAATTTATTCATTTAGGTCACAAAGTAACACTCATGAACGTCAAGTTAGTGAGTTTATTACATTTATTGAATTTACATTTATGCAAGTTGAAGGTTCAGGCAAAAGGTTGAGCCTATGAGAAGACACCTGCAAGAAACTCAAGGCCACTCTTTTAAATCAACAATATGTCTAACTTCTTATTGTAAAACGTAATGTGTTCATATCTCAGGTAAAATTTCGCTATTACTATTGTTCATTAGTTGCCATCTTTAACGCCTTATGTTTCGGTAACAACAAAGTAAATTACCTTATTGACCGAATTTAAGATAATTCTGTCCTCTTCTTATTGTCTTTGTAAAAGAGGGATGTATACAGATTACAATTGGAACAAGTAAAACGGAATAGATACTATTATTGACTGCGTGTATTGAATACTGTTAAACGAATAATACTTATTTTTGAAAGACTTTTTCACTTAATATTAGGATAAACTGGTCTGTTTTACCGTAGATAAACAACTTAAAAATAGTAAATAACAATGTTCTTTGTTACCAATGCATGTATTTTGGAATATATTGTTACCCATAATGCCATAGTTAAAGCAGTATCATGTTTTAGAGTTCGAAGAATCTCTTATACAACAGCTTTGTCTGTCCGTCCGTCCATCCGTCCGTCCGTCTGTCTGTTATACAACTTTTAACACAAGAACCGTAAGAGCTAGAGACTGGCGGTCAGCGCCATTCGACTCAGCAGAGTCGATATACCCCCGAAAAGACTAAGACCTTTGACCTCTGACCTCAAGGTCACGTGGTATCACGTGACCTTTGCATATTACTTGAACCATTTTTTCGAACTCTAAGATTTACGGCAATTCATTGCCGATTCTCATTTGTATTTAGGGTGACTCAAAAATAGTGTCGAATAGAGGTCTAGATGTGGAGCATCCGTAAGGGTACTCAAATCACCTTCTTTTCCCCAGTAATGCATCACTTTCGTATTTATTTGTCGATCTTTATATTACGCTAGCTTTTGTTCGCGGTTTCGCTCGCGTAAAAGTAAGTTAGATTAGGGTAGGTGTCACAGAAGTATTTTTAAATAAAATATAGCCTATGTTGTTCGGTGATAATATAACTTTCTAAAGCTGAAAGAATTTTTAAAATCGGTTGTGTTGTTTTTGTTTGCTCGTTATAATATTAGTATAGATTAAATTATTGGTCATGCGAATTCATGAGATGCTTGCTAGATAAACATTTTCTGAATTAGGTAAATGGTTTTAACGTCTGTGAGGCATATAGTTCTTACAGAATCTAAACAGTTGTGTCTAGATCTGATACCATAGCGCTTGTTATACGAAATGGTACAATATCAAAATTGATTAAAATGTCTAACAACTGACTTCTAAGTTACGCTAAATTTTTAGTATCATAAGGACAGTGTTTTGCACGTTCCTCAGTATCTTGTACTCTAAAGTCACATAATTGAAGTCAAGACCTTTAAGATCTGTAATTAAGTCATCACTGGCTTAAAACTCTATATGGCTAATGTCTAGAGTTCTCATAAAAACAGTCAGTTTATCAACGAAATGACTGCGGTTGGACTTACTCTTTACGTAATAACACCTGAAACTAGGTATTTAACGAAAGAACCTAAGTAATTCACATAGGAAGCGGTATTAGGCAAGTCATGTAGGTCTGGCGAACTGAGATTCGATGGTAAAAAGTTTGTCAAGAGGTAACTTTAAATTTGAACTTTTCTCCTTTCTGGATGACTATACAGTATCCTTGGACTAGAGAGCAGCGATAGCTCAGTGGGGAGACCAACAGACTGCAATGCAGAGGGTCTCGGGTTCGAACCCACGTCGCACACCTCTGACTTTCGGGAGTAATATGACTTTGCGAAATTATGTGCGTATTGATTGACAATTATCGCCTGCTCCGTGCCTGCACTTTAAGCCGTCGGTCCCGGCTGCCATGAACATCTATGGCAGTTGTTATTGGAAGAGTGTCGACACAAAAGATCCCACTGGGTCGAAGTGTCGCCGGTCTGCACTGACTGGCCCCCACATAAGATAAGATCCTTGGACTAGAGGACCTGGTCGAAGTGGCAAGGGAAAGCGGAGGAGAGAGCTGGCGTTGTTTTCAAACAGCATAGTATCACTCGAGGTAGTACAAATGTGTTGTATAAACCTGGAGGACGCTTAAGTTCAGGGGTAGACGGTTTGCGACTGATATGAGTGTAGACAAACAGATTATAATTAGATATGCAATATAGATAAGATATCATTTCGATAAAGGCCACTTTCTGAATCATATACTGCTGCAATAGCAATACAGGAGAAGACAACTAGCTGGATTACTTAAAATAGTTTTGCATAAGTTGCAGACATCTTGTTATCGGGAAGACTATCGGCTGATAACGATTGTACGTTATGTTATCAGCAGTTCTTGAAACGAGTATTTATGTGTGATCTGAAAATTGTTAACAGGCTTTACAAATTTGAAGAAAAGTGGAAAAGTGTTATTAGGCTTTTCTGATAAGCAAATTTCGAGAGCAGCACGGTGTCAGAAGTAGTGTCCAAAAAAGGCACTATGTTCGCCTACCATTACGTGGAACGAGATTTTACCCGTGGCTTTGCTCGCGTAAATGTAGTAGCAGTAACAGTACTTTTTTAGGAATGAAAGGTACCCTTTGTCCTATTCTGTACCCCTGACAACGTGTATGCAAAATATCATGATGATCGGTCGAGTAGTTAAAGCGTGAAAGCGTAACAAACAAATAAACTTACTTTCGCATTTATTATATTAAGTTAGGATGTCTGTGTGTAATACACTCCTGCTGTGATCGTTGGTTATATACAGCTTGTCTTAGGCTCATACGGAAGGCGTAGTCTTCGACACAACACGTTATTTAAGACGCCGATTTTACGGGCGATAAATAAACAAAAATTATATATACACTACAGGCAAAAAGTTTAAGAGCAGCTTAATTAAAGTAGGAAAATGAAATAATTCTCAAAAATTAAGTGTTTTAAGTAGGTAACCTGTTTAGTCATCTTGTAAAACAGAGCACCTTAAACCGGCAAACGTGTATGAGGAATGTGATGAAAGTGAATGAAGCCAGGGAAGTGTGTCGGGATCGTAGCAAATGGAAATCCGTAGTCTCTGCCTATCCCTCTTGGAAACAGGCGTGAATCTTTGTATGTATGTATAAAACAGTGATTAATAGACAATCTACTTTAAATCCGTGAAGAAATATCAATAATCCATGCTAAAAAGGCTATAGTTGGCTAAGCTGAATTTTCATCAAGAAATCCTCCTTTACATTGTATGATTTTTTTCACAAGTCTCGGCAACGAACAATCAATTTGTTGATGATGTCTTCTAATATATTGCTCCAACTTTCGCATAAAGCATTCCACATGTCTTCTTGCGAGGATAGGCCACGATTACGGACGTTCCTAACAAGCTCTTCCCACAAAAATTCAATTGGATTGAGATCCGGGCTCTGTGGAGGCCACACCATGTTTTTTAAAACCCCTTGTGCCTCTTTCTCTTCTAAATATCACCTGCATAATTATGATCTATGCTTTGGATCATTATCTTGTTGGAAAATGAATCCATCTCCAATTAATCGTAACCCGGCAGGAACGGCATTTTGTTCTAAAAGGAGATATTTCACTTTTGTATAGGACTCCGGCTATAACTTGTACATCCTCAGGAAACCTGGGAAATGTACCCCTACATACATTTAGTTCAGCAATTCTTTATTATTTTCCAGTATTTTCGTTGCGCAAAATAAAATATAAAATGTTTGACGTTTGTCGTGCGGACTGTCTATGACAAGTTGGTAGATGACATTTATACATAACCTAGAATGCTAGAATTGTCAGAAGTAAAAGAACTCTTGCTGGAATAATATTCACCAAAGAATTGATAATTCTTGTAAAAATGAAAGGAAAACGTATGAATGCAGGAAAGTGTAATAAGAAATACCAATTCAGCATTGGAATATTTATTATCAGTTATACATTGACAGTTAATGTCAAACATAAACAAAATGTTTCGTTCCGGAGTGCACCCTGCAACATTAGTATTATATTATATTAATATATTTTTTATGTTGATTGTTTGTTGAAAAGTTGTGTGTGATAGTGAAATTAATAAATGATACTCTAAAACATATTTGACATATATCTTATATATAAAATTCTCGTGTCACAATGTTAGTTACCATACTCCTCCGAAACGGCTTGAACGATTTTTATGAAATTTTATATGCATATTTAGTAGGTCTGAGAATCGGCTACTATCTATTTTTTATACCCCTTAGTGATACAGTAAACATAAAAAAAAGAAAATTACTTTTGACAGAACGAAGTCTGTCCGGGCAGCTAGTATTTATATATTATTTACATTATTATATAGTACTTTTGTACAGTTTTCGATATGATTTATGAACGCATACAAAATTATATGACGGAGAACCACCGCCATATTGAATATAATGGCAATAATATAAAACTATTATTTTAAGCGCAAACCTAATTCGACTTTAATTTAGGAAATAATATTTTGCCCCGATTCCTACTATTTTTTTGCAATTTTTTTGGTTGATAGTACGTTTCATAGCCGAAAATTAAACAGCTTCTTTGTTTGTACTGCTCCTTTTTCAAAATTCCTTCAATTCTGATCAAGTCGCCAGTTCTTTGGCTAGAGAAGCAACCCCAGACCATAATTGAACCACCACCATGCTTGACTGTTAAGACTACACAGTCTGGCATCATCTTTTCTTGGGGGCTACGACGAACGTAAATTCTGCGTTTTGAACCGCACTGTTCAAACTTGGATACATCGGACCAGAGAAAAGTCTTCTTAATTCCAATTTCGATAGACAAGAGCCTACTGCGTCCGTTTTTTCTTGTTTTGTGGTCTTAACAGAGGTTTTCGAATGGCAACGCGACCATACAACTTCGCATCTCTCAATCGCCGTTTTACTGTAGTCAATGATAAAGGTTTAACTTGGGTTTTGTTCACTTTAACGCGGATTTCTGGTGCTGTTAAGCGTCTATTTCACTTGCTGCTCTCGCTTCCCGAGCGTAGACGATCTTGATTACTGCCTGTCTCCCTGTATCGAGTTATTGTGCCATGAATACAAGTCTTCGATAACTTCAGTTGTGAATTAGAAGAAGTAGTCTCACGTTCGCATTTGCCTTCGTTATGTAAAACAACGATGGCAGAACGCGCTTCACTACTAATTTCGCGTGCTTTTCCCATTTTAACGTCTTGACTGTAGAAACCACAAGTTTAACTAGACTAATTGAGACTTATTGTGAACAAACACAAGAAACCTCAGGTTTTCGGAAGCTAAATAATCCTAATTATTCACCAATACGAATCAAAAGCAAAGTAATTAGTAATGAGCACATCATAAAAATAGTACCACGACTCTACCACCTGGCTCTTGCGTAGCTTTTGTCGGTGTTTGAAAATAATATATGTTTACTGTCCAATAACTTGAAAGTAAACAAAATAATGATTTTTTAAGATATTCGGTATTAACAATAGAATATGCAGATGTGCATTTTTTTATTTATCTTACGGGCTTTCATTACAATTAATAGATGATTACGTTGTTTAAGCGTGGTCTTAAACTTTTGGTCGGCAGTATATATATATATATATACTCAGGTATATAGCACTTGTTTTAAAATACCATAAACTACACTACCTGGAACCAAGGATTACATTCAAAGCAATTGGACTGAACAATAGAAAAAGGGTCTCATCGCCCGGTAACCTGCACTCCCCCTTACCCTCCCGGCAAAGTGTCCGAATCGTGTCAGTTTGTCTCAGTTTGCTTAATGTGTAAGATGTGTATTAGTGGATTTCTGTTTGTGGATTGTCAATATTTTCGTGATTCTACCAAGGTACGTTTTTGTTGTAAATTGCTGGGCATGTCAGATAAATTATATCTGACATAAAATGAAAAGCAATTGTGTTTGGCCATCCGCGGGATGTGTTGCTCAAAAAGTCTTATTTTCGTAATGTCCACCAAAACTGTAAATTAAAAAAACTTGTACCTTGGATTATAGATTTAGTATGTTGTAATTATATCATGTTATATCGATGTATGTTAAAAAAGATTCTCATTTACACGAAATATTGTTCCCATAGCTTGTGATACTCGTGCAAGTATATAATATCAGTGTTTCTTCTCAGTGTGATGTTAGACCATAGTCCACCGCGCTGGCCCAGTGGGGGTTTGCTTAGTAGAAATTGTGGGTGCATATTCGGCCTATTTTATGCAAACCACTTTATTTACTAGGAGAAATGTCAATATACATTTTTGGAGTAGATGTTACTAATTCTAAATGCGTATTATTCATTGAAATTAAACTACTATATACGGATTTTATCGCGTTGTTTATTTGACACTTTATTACATAATTTTGAAAACTGTTACATTACTTTTACTTTTAAACTTTACTAATTTTTAAGCTAATTAAATTATTATTAAATCTATTTAGATTTAATTTAATTTTACACTTTCCCCGACGTTTCGGTTGCTTTTCAGCAGCCATGGTCACGGGAAGACTAAGATGGTAGTTGTCTCAATGTTCCAGTGTAGTTATTTCTCCCTGAGACCATGGCTGCTGAAAAGCAACCGAAACGTCGGGGAAAGTGTAAAATTAAATTAAATCTAAATAGATTTAATAATAATTTAATTAGCTTAAAAATTAGTAAAGTTTAATAGTAGTAGTAGTGTAACAGTTTTCAAAATTATGTAATAAAGTGTCAAATAAACAACGCGATAAAATCCGTATACCTATAGTAGTTTATTTTCAATGAATAATATTCGCGTGAACAGAAGACAATATTATGCGTATTATTAACTCGAGTCAATGAAAACATTTTGCAAAGTTGCTAAAACTTGTTCTGTCTCATCTAATTAAATCAACCGTGAAACATTGATATAGATTACAAATCAGTCAATGCGTTGTTAATGATCTGAAAATAGCTAATGAGCTATAATTGTTGCATCCCTTTTAATCCAATGCGAGCTTTCGACTAGCATCTTGATCGAGGTCATTGCCGTTGTCACTATATTATCTTATTTTTTCTTTTTTCTCTAAGTATTGTGTTTCTTCGGCCCGATTTAGTCAAGGAAACAAAAAGTGTTGATTCTCTCAAGTCAGTGTCACCCAGAAAGAGCCTGCACACAGTTTAGTTTTTATTTAGTAAACATAAATAAATAAATTATTATTATTATTATTATTTAGTAAACAATGCATAGTTTAGTCATGTTACTATTTATTTTTATGTACAAAGAAAAGGATGGCGTGGTGGTTTAAGTAGTCAACTCGCCATTGCCACTGCGCCCAGTGTTGTGGGTTCAAATCCCACACGGGACAAAACGTGTGATCCACAAATTGTTGTCTAAAGTCTGGGTGTTCTTTGTATCCGTTGTTTGAATGTTTGTAAAGTACCCCGCGACACAGGAATTATTCCTAGTGCAGGAGCTCTCTTTCTTAAAACAAAATATAATGAAGGAAATATCACATGTAAATAAAAATAAAAATATTACAAGAATCTGATCAGATTCTTTGTTTCACTAATCGATAAACTTTAATTAATGAAATAGGACCTTAAATCAGATAGGTTCTGCGTATGTTGCACTTTAGACCTAGGAGAGGATGGCTCAAGAGAAGGCCGCAGTAATTGTTGCCTCCTTTTTTGTTATAACTGCTTGTAACTTAATACTATACTATTTGTTACTGGTCTACATTATTTTTGTCTATTCTCTAATGTACCTAAAATACGTGAAAAGAGGCGTTAAACGTCACTTATCGGCATTCCGTCGTACCAGGGCAGTGTAGCCATGGTTAGCTTAGTTGGCATACCGGCGCTTTATAAGTTTTATTATGTTTATATACGTTATCATTAGAACATTTCCCTATATTTAAATATTTGTTTAATTCTATTAAATTCGTAAATATTTAGCTGGATAGTCTTATAGAAATATCTAATATTAATTTATTTCTTTAATTTGAAATATTAATTTATATAAGCGTGTGAATAAACTGACTTTTGTAATATAGTATTTAACTAGATCAGGGGTCAGCGATTCTAATAATTGTAAATCAAACATATGTCCATTAAGATATTTTTATTTTATTTTACTTATAACTAATAGATTTGGTCATATTTAAGTGTCACATAACATAGCCCCTGTACAATAGAAAACCGCGACAAATAAATCCGTATACATTATTTTCACTACGATACCTATAGCATTATTTGCCACGGGCGATGGTGGGGCGCGCGATTTGATTCAGAGGCTTATTGTTGTTCAGATCGCTAAGGTAAACGCTTGTGTTCTGTGACGCCGTCGGTTTACTGTGATCATTAATTATTACTGTTGTTTACATTATCTTTAAATATACAAGTTTCCTTTATAAACGTGTGTATTATTCTCGTCGTGAATTCTGTAATATTAAATTAAAATTTTGATGATCCTATCGTTATATTACCAATCTCGCCATCATATAAGTGCGTAGTAATAACTGTTATTATTTGGTATAAGTGTTGTACGTTTATGTTAAACTGTACATGTTATAAATCTGGATTCTTCTCTCTTAGCCTTTATTATTCCCAAGTCACTTGGGGTCGGCTTTTCTGGTCTAACCGGATTTGACTGGATATCAGTTTTTACACGGAGCGGCTGCCACCTGACCTCCGCAACCCAAAGGCTAACGATACCCTAAGGCTAGACCAGTGTCAGGATATTAGAGGGTACTGAATTTCCTAATAACGACTGCCATAGATGTTCATGGCAGCCGGGACCAACGGCTTAACGTGCTCTCCGAGGCAGGAGCAGGCGATAATTGTCAATCAATACGCACATAATTTCGAAAAGTCATATAATTTCCGAAAGTCAGAGGTGCGCGACGTGGGTTCGTACCCGAGACCTTCTGCATTGCAGTCTGTTGGTCTCCCCACTGAGCTATCGCTGAATCTGGATTAAGATTGTATATTTAACTAGATTTTGCTCGCATAAATGTCGATTAGGTCAGGTTAATATCAGAATTTTTTCTTGTTGAAAGGTGTAATGTATCCCTGACAACATGTATACGAATTTTCCTGATGATCGGTCAAGTAGTTACGGCGATGGCGTGAAAGCGTAACAAACAAATAAACAAACTCAAATTCACATTTATAATATTAGTTAGGATTTAAAATATTTAACAACGTAGGTATTTAATTCACAGCATTTTGTTTAGTTAACATCTGAAAGTTTCAGTCTATAGTAAGATTATTACATTTTTATATATGCGTATCTTAGTTAATAGGTTAATTTCAAATTACATGATATTAAAAAAAATATTTATATAAGCCAAACATTCGTACAAATAGTGAATCATAGGCCGGTAAATTTAACAGTTTATGCCATATTTATTTTATCAATAGGTGTTCGCCGTCGTAAAAGAAAGCAAAACTGTACATATACGTTTACTTTTCTGCATTTCTAACTTAGTTACCTGTCAATTGTTGGAATGCCAGCAATAATAAAAAACCTATTGCGTATGGGCGCCGGTGTGTCGCTGTGATACAATATGTTAAATAAAGTTTATACTTTATTACGACCAAATAACGTTTATCTCGATTTATCGAAACTATATCGTTCGCTATCGAAGATAGTAAAAAATAATAATACTAATCCTGTTTACGAACTGTCCCATTGCTGGCCATCGGCCATGAGAATGGTTAGGCCAGCGTACTGGCCAAATGCAAGTTGGCAGACTTTACATGTCTTTGAGAATTATTGAGAACTCTCAGATTCTTCGTGACGAAGGTTTCCTTAAACACTAAGACTCGGAACAACTGCTTGTCGTGGCGGCATGATACGGCGTACAGCAGGGCAGGGAAGGGCAAAAAGTAATTAAGTTACAAAAAAAAAACATGCGGGGCAGTGTTTAGGGACTGCTGATAGAAGTGAAAACTAAGTAACTTGTGAATTGTATCGTCGAGCTATTAGATTATTATTTTTGAATTTTGATTTATGACGTTCGGTGACGATGACGCGAGTTTCACACTTTTTGTTCACCCAATAAGTACACATTATACATATAGCTCATGGAAAGCGTTCGGTGACGATGACGCGATTTCCATGATTTTTGTTCACCCAAAAAGTGCTCAACGCGCATTAAGAAGTTTTCACTTCAATTAACACTTACAATTACTTTTGTAATTGATAATTTAATTACTTTATAACAGATTACTTTAGAAATACGTTACACAAATAACCTACTATATATAATTAAATTGTAATTTAATTGAAATATAATTTTTACACAGTAGTACAAGTTTTACACAGTTATCTGTTACAAAGTATTTAAATTAACTATCAATTACAATACGTTTTATTGAAAATGTTTAAATAGACTACATTATTTATTGTCTCTTTTATCCATATAAATTAATAATAACATCTCCTTTTATAAACGTTACTTTCATAAATTATAGTTTTAAACGTTGGTGAATCACCAGTTGCCAGCTGCGTTTTATTATTACGCAAGCGAAACCAATTATTAAGCACTAGACATGCGCGAATTAGCTCACACAAGAGAAAGTGAGTGAGTAGCTCTTTCACTGTAATAAGTTATATCACTCTTTTGGCTCTTCTATAGCTCAGTCAGCTCTTAATAGATTTGACTTACGCGAATCGAAAGCGACCGATAGCTGAATCGCTATTTGAACGTCTACACTCTTTCTTAATGTTTATTTATGAGTTATGACATATACCACAAGTAGACGAACAATATAAAAAAACATTAAAACATATTTCTTTTAACCTGTGGTATGCCGGAACGTGGATCTACGCGAGACACAATGCTTTTTCTATTATGTCTGGTATTCCGGCATACAAGAGGTTAATCACCCAAGATTCAAAATATCAGCCCTGTATTAAACTGTCCCACTGCTGGGCACGGGCCTCTTCTCAGCGTGAGAAGGGTTAGGCCCAAGTCCACCACGCTGGCCTAGTGCGGGTTGGCAGACTTCACATATGTATCTTCGAGAACATTATGGAGAACTCTCAGACATACAGGTTTCCTCACGATATTTTCCTTCACCGTTAAAGCTAGCGATAATTAACTATTTAATACGCATATAACTACAAAAAGTCAGAGATGCGCGCCTTAGGTTCGAACTCGAGACCTCTGCGTGGCAGTCCAACGGTATCCCACTAGGCTATCGCTGCTTATATATTTTATTTTTTATTATTGTTAATATTGCAAACGTCATTGATTTTCCTTCATACTTTAACACAGGCTTAGGACTGTCAATCTAGATTAAAGTTGCATTTACAGCGACATAGAGCTATCCTTAAAAAAAGAGCTAACGGTATGACACGAAGTGTGCCGAATATTGCTGAAGCAAATCGTATGAGTCGCTCGGTAGTGTAGACCGATTACCGGTTGGGCGCTCTGAGCTACTTAGGCCGGGACTCCACCAAAGCAGAGATGTGTGCTGTGCGAGAAGGGATGTTTTTCAGCTCGGGGGACTCCACCAAAGCGGAGATGTGTGCGGTGTGCTGTGTGCTGTGTGCTGTGCGAGAAGAGATGTTTTTCAGCTCGGGTGCGAGGCGTTGAGTGTTCAATCGTCCGCGCACAGCTCACATCTCCGCTTCCATCGCGCCATACAAATATTACACATCTTCGCACAGCGATCTCCACTGAAGCTGAGCGGAGAGGAGATGTGTCAGTGACACAATACCATTGGTTGTTTAAAAAACATCTCATCTCCGCTCGTCTCGTCTCCGCTTTGGTGGAGTCCCAGCCTAAAGAGCTAGAGAGCTATATAGCGAGCGAGTGAGCGATTGGGAGCGAAATGAATCGAAAGAAGCTACCTTTTTTTTTATTACTCGCTCGCGAGGTACCCATCTCTATTAAGGCGCAGTCTTAATAGAGATGGGTACCTCTCTCCTCTCTTAAGATCTGTATTTATGAGCTGTCTCTATGTTTTAAGCGCTTTCATAAAAAATATTTAATTTAAACTAAATAAAACATAGAGACTAAGTAATAACTTCTGAAAACATAACATTGACTGTAATCCAAAAACGATTAGCTGGTTAAGACTGCGCCGAGCGAAATGTGCCAAAACAGGCGGTCACAGTTAAGTGAATAAAATCAACACTTTTGGTTTAATACAAATATAAAATAATTATACAGTTACCATAACAATTAATGTGTTTACAATTATTCCGTGTAAAAAACATAAAAAAAAAAATATTTAGGCCTACAAAATTACGTAAATTTGCACGAAAAATGCAAAAACGTAAGCTCGTGTTATGTGATTTTTAGATTATAACAGTACAAATCTATCCTATTTTACAGCTTAAACGAAACATAAATAGTTATATTACAATTTGTCCGTCCCAAATATTTAAGTTATTGGTTGATAATAAGGATACATATTTATCAAAAAAGCTCTTCAAATCCTCCATACAATTTTACTATGGCGGCCGCGCGCCGATTTGTATATGCGCCGCACGAACTTTGTCATTAACTCATTATCTGTCTTACGCTCGGCGCAGTCTTAAGCAAGTAACTTGCTTAAGACTGCGCCGAGCGTAAATAAGTAGTAGTTTAAATAGTTATCTAGTTTAAATAAGTTTTCACAGAAGTTTCCACTTTTTAGATATTTAAACTATAAATGATTTATCTAATATTGTCTTCTGTTTACGCGAATGTTATTCATTGAAATTAAAATACTTTATACGGGTTTTATCGCGTTGTTTATTTTACACTATTACATAATTTAGAAAGCAGCGATAGCTCAGTGGGGAGACCAACAGACTGCAATGCAGAGGGTCTTGGGTTCGAACCCACGTCCCGCACCTCTGACTTCCGAAAGTTATATGACTTTTCGAAATTATGTGCGTATTGATTGACAATTGTCGCCTGCTCCGTGCCTCGGAGAGCACGTTAAGCCGTTGGTCCCGGCTGCCATGAACATCTATGGCAGTCGTTATTGGGAAAGTCAGTACCCTCTAATATCCTGACACTGGTCTAGCCTTAGGGTATCGTTAGCCTTCGGGTTGCGGAGGTCAGGTGGCAGCCGCTCCGTCTAAAAACTGATATCCAGTCAAAATCCGGTTAGACCAGAAAAGCCGACCCCAAGTGATTTGGGAATAATAAAGGCTAAGAGAGAACAACATAATTTAGAAACTGTTACACTACTACTAGGTACTATTAAACTTTACAAATTTTTAGGCTAATTAAATTATTAAAACTATTTATATTTAAGTTTACACTTTCCCCGACGTTTCGGTTGCTTTTCAGCAGCCATGGTCACGGGGAGACTAAGATGGTAGATGTCTCAATGTTCCAATGTAGTTATTTCAAAGTACCCGAACATAATTTAATCATTGGTGTTTCTATTTACGCAGAATGAGCTCAGAGTATCATGAAGTCTAGCCGTGGTTTGAAGAGGCACTTTATCTTGGCGGTACTTTCGTTTTCCCCCGATGAACAGCGGTAGGTAGGTCAGTCCGTGTGACGTGTACGATCTTAGTAATTACCACGATGAGATATCAATCTTCTTGTGTCGCCATGTTTCATTTGTTTTTTAATAATTAAACTATTGCATGGAAGGCGATTTTTTTATGTAAGACAACTTGCAATAGGAATAATTCCTGTGTCGCGGAGGACTTTACAAACATTCAAACAACGGACACAAACTAGATCCTGACTCGGAATAACCATTTGTGGATCACACAATTTTTTGTCCCGTGCGGGATTCGAACCCACAACACATGGCGCGGTGCCAGTGGCGAGGCAACCACTGAAACCACTATGCCATCCGTGTAGTCTCATAGATGGGAACTTATACGTTATCGAACTTATCAACCATACGTATTCGAGACCTACATCAATGTAGTTTATAGTAGTGTCAGCGTATCTAACCATACATTGTCTACAAAAGCCTTCACTGACCAGAGTTAATGAACTAATTAAAATGTATGACAATACTCGTTCGAGGTTAAACGTAAGGATATAAAATCACCATCTAACATTATAGAGGGCAATTCCGTTGTCCCAATATTAATATATGCAGCTTTTTAGAGTTCGAGAAAACTCTTATATAACAGGATTGTACGTCCGTCCGTCTGTCTGTTATACAACTTTCAACTCAAGAACCGTAAGAGCTAGAGACTCGTGGTCAACGCCATTCGACTCAGCATAGTCTAAATACCCCCAAAATGATTATGACCTTTGACCTCTGACCTCTGACCTTTGCATATTACTTGAACCATTTTTTCGAACTCTAAGATTTACGGCAATTCATTGCCGATTCTCACTTGTTACCATTTGAGACGTAATCCGTTATCAGTTTGACTGTATGGATGGCGTAGTGAAGTGGTCGCTTCGACACTGCTACACACCGAGCTTTGTGGCTTCGAATCCCACACGGGACAAAAATTTGTGTGATACACAAATGACTGTTCCGAGTCTGGATGTTCTTTGTGTCCGTTGTTTGAATGTTTGTAAAGGCTCCCGCGACGCAGGATATACTCTTACCGCGGGAGATGTCATTTTAAAAGTGAATAAAGTTTGACCCTATTTTATTATATTATACTCAATTTTGCCCGAAGCTTCGCTTGCGTACATATACAGTGGTGGACATATAATTAGAAACACTTGCGATGTATTGCACATTATACAAGGCAAATTGCCGTAAAACTTTAGTTTTTGGCAATAAAACAACAAAATGCATAGAATACGTTCAACAACTTATAATTCATTAAAAAACAAATAAATATCCCGAGTTTACAACTACCATTTAGATATTTAGTTACGTACAAACAACTAAACGACATTTGCAGTACCATCCGTCTTGGACAAGTAATTAGAAACAATAAAGAAATGAGGTAAAATCAAAGTTATTAACGTGTTAACGTCATCAATTTCAAATTATTTATGTAAAATTATGTTTGGTTTACTAAATTTCTTAAAAATTAATATTTAGTTGCATAGCCTTTGTTATTAATGACAGCTCTGCAACGATGTGGCATTGATTAAAGTAATTTCATACATTTATCGAGTGGGATCGAGTTCCATGCTTCAACAAAGGCTTCGTAAAGTTCATTTTGACTGGAATTACGTTTAACGGAGACTTTTTTTTAACGACGTACCACAAATTTTCAGTAGGATTTAAATCGGGACTATTTGCAGGCCAGTCTAACATGGTAACACGTTGCTCACTAAGAAAGGATTTAACACTGCGGGCCGTGTGTTTTGGGTCGTTATCGTGCTGAAAGATCCAGGTCACAGGCAAATGGTCGTCGGTGTAGGGAATCATTGTCTCTTCTAAGATGTTTTTGTACTGAAATTGATCCATTATACCTTCAATCTTGCGGACGGGTCCAACTCCGCAACTAGAAAAACATCCCCATACTTTAATGTTACCACCGCTGTGTTTGACTATGCTCCTCGTGTATTTATAATCAAAAACATGGTTTATTGGACGTCTAACATAGCGTTTTGCCGTCTGAATTCACCATATTTATTTTTGTTTCATCCGAGAATAACACTTTTTTCCATTCTCGTACGGTCCAGTTAAGATATTTCTTTGCAATTAATAATCGCTTCCCTCCCCTGTTGCTTGGTAAGAAGCGGTACCTTTCGAGAAACCCTCCTAAACAATTTAGGTTCCACTAATCTGCGGCGTACTAGTTTCGAGGAAATGTTCCTTGGGTCATCAGGTGAAAAAAATTCATTTCTAATCTCGTTGGAGCCTTTATCTGGGTTTTGTTTAGCTACACGTATTATTTGCAAATCTTCCCGGGCAGACGTTTTTCTTGGACGAGCCTTTCTAACAACACTTTTAGTAGTTCCGTTTCTTTTATAATGAGCAATAGCGTTGAAAACTTTCTTCACAGAACATTCTAGATGATTAGCAATTCTTCTATAAGTCCACTTTCGATCTAAATGTAATTTAACAATTAATTGCCTAGTTGACTCGTCACAACTCTTATTTTTACCCATTTTTAACAAAACTTATTTTTCACGTAATTCCAAATTGACGTTTAATTGCCGCCGAAACTACAGAAAAAGCGTAGAAAGTGGGTTTTTACTATTTCAAGAATGGAACGAATCATGGATCCTGTTTCTAATTAGTTGTCCAAGCGGCCAGTAATAGAAATTCAACTATCATTCGTATTTAAACTCTTTTAATAATTAAAGGTAGAACAGATTTCTTTTTTTATATTTTATGTGTTTTTAGCTCATTCGCTATATTCTGGCACAGTTAATAGTGATTTAATCTATATATTTTGTACTCATAAGGATACCTAAGTTTTATGTATTGTTTCTAATTATATGTCCACCACTGTATGTAAGCTAGGTTATTTCCAGTACTCTTTTCTGGATAAAAGGTATCTTATGTCCTTTTCTGTTCCCCTGAAAACATGTATACGAAATTTTATGATTAGCGGTCGAGTAGTTAAGGCGTGAAAGCGTAACAAACAAACCCACATTCGCATTTATAATATTAGTTAGGATTCAAATATTCACGGCTGTATACTGCCGGAGGGGTGGGCCGAGAGTATTACAGCAACCTACATAATAGATAGCAACCCTATTGGTTACCGAGCACTTCTGACTGCAGTAGTATAACATTTCGTAAGAGTCGTTTTTAATAACATTTTACCCGATTCGGGTGTTGAATTCGAGAACTCTAATGTGGTTGCAAAGATAAGCGCAGAGATTGTTTATCCTCAATCTAATTCTATGTGGGAACGAACAATCTCTCCAAACTCTTATCTATTAAATACATTGCGCTCGCTGATTTTCTTTTACTTTAATTTTCTTCTTGGCAACAATTTTTACCACGTAATTAGTTAATTGAAAGTACGAAGTTTCTATAATCTGAACTTCGCAATGTTGTGCAATATTCGTTAGCAATTAATTACTTTATCTTTATCTGGAGAAAGATTGACCAAACTTCGCAATAATACCGCAATTACAACGAACACAAGAACATTTTCTAGTTTTCCGTTCAATTAAAATATTTTTTTGACATTTAGGTTTCATCGGCTATGACCTTTTGACTATATAGTGTCTTATCCATACTTTTGATTTTCAAGTGAACACACGGGTTCATAATATTCACGAGCGTTTAATATTAGCTGAACGCATTGGTGTGGTAAGGTGGGTGGGTATTTAAGAAACGCGCTCCTTATTAGTCACGGCTTTATTTGGTTAATAGGTGCCACTAGGTTACTGGTATCCTATATGGACTTTTTCTTCAGATTAATAAATAAGGTTATATAGATGCCTAGATGTCTTGTATAATAATTATTTATTTATACTATTCTATAAATTATCATAAAATTTGCATCTGATTATATACATACATATACATGTGTAGTTTTACCAAATATACATCCTCTGACTTTTAAACTATGTTTGGAATTTATACCTGAGAATTGGGAGTCATTGTTCCCTCAGTACAAGTTAATATGTATGTTATTACTAAGACCTCTTAGAAAATTTCAGTAAACAAGTATTTTAGTACGTTTTTACACACTTGAGAATATTTGTGTATGCGTGCACGCATGCATGCGATAAAACTAATTAATTAGATATCCAATAGCACCTTGACTGATGTTAAGCATAATAGAGTGATATTATTTATTGATGGGTACCGAGGCAAAAACGTTCTCTGGTAGCAACCATGAATAAGTGATTGCAGTGTCTTTATAAGATTACGATACCATCCTAACTGTATTAATTTTTACAAACAATTATTTACTTTCATAACTTGTACGTTAGTCATTGTGACTGTTTATCCTTTCAACATTGCGTACGATGATATAAAACGAACCAAACCTTAACCAAACTCTTCCATCGACACACAAATGATGTATTTTCTTTTACAGATATGGAGTCGCACATCCTGAACCCCACGTATCATCAGACGCGGTTCCGTCCCATAGGTCACAAGATACTTCGCATGAAGAGTGATTCGCTCTCATCCGAGAGCAGCTGTAACCAGAATAGTCCTGAGTACCCTCAAATCAGCGTTACCCAACAAAGACACTCTGAAGATAGCAATGGAGGATGGTGTATTACAAACCAAACGGTATGTATCATAACTAGATCCAATAATAAAATGTGTCATAACTAGATCCAATAATAAAATGTGTCATAACTAGATCTAATAATAAAATGTGTAACTTTTAATAACATTAATTTTACGTTGAATTTATCTACCCGATAACCTACAAAATTAATAGCAAAAGTCAGTAAAGCATTAAACGATGTGCGCTCTAAGAATCGAAGTATAATATAACTGCCTATTTATAGTAAGCTTCTCTTTTCCAGATCAATACAACACAGTCAAGTCAAGACACTAGTTCAGATGACGACAGTTCAGGTGCAGAGGAAAATATGGAGGAAATAGAAGTGAACGGAGTGCAGGATCATGGAGAAGACAGTGGTGAAGAACTGGCAGACAATATTGAAGTATGCGAAGTCAGTGTTGATGACGACGAAAGTGTCGATGAGGAAATCGAAGCCTTGCACTCTAACTCACTACATAACATGCAAATAAACGGAGTTAATAGTATAGAAGACAACACCTTAGTTGAAGGACATGATTATGACATCATTACTGTCTATACAGTTAACCCTGATCTCGACTTAATAGAAGCTTCATCGGAAGATGATGCAGAAGATTATTCTATCACTGAAAAGGATGGTTCTGAATGCATTAATGGCGATGATAATACTAGCTACAGAAATGTCAGTTATCAAGAACCAAATTCATTAATATGTCATAGTGGTCTGGATATAAATCTAGACGGCCCAGTAGTTTCAAATGTCGATGAATATTTCATTAAAAATAATAATAATGAACAACATATACTCGATTCTGACGGTCCGGTTGTTAAAGACGTTGACGAGTATTTTATAAAGGACAAAGGTAAGGAAACTGTAACGGTGCCAAATATTGACGATTTTTTCATTAAGCATAAATTACCTGAAGAGGAAAGCACGCAGTTTCAGTTACCAAAACCAATCCCTAACGTAGAAGAATTTCTCGTCGACGATAATAACAAAGATACTCAAGAAGATGTAAAACCCGAACCTGAACCGGAACCAGAACAAGAACAAGAGCCAGGTACTAACGTTGCCGATGTTTCTATTAATGAATCAGACCTGGAAGTGTTACCAAACATAGAAGATATAAAGCGGTATCTACTAGACGATATGACATACACAAAGTTCAGGCATAACCAGAAATCATGTTCAGTTCCACAGTCGCCCATGCAAAACATCTGCATGGACATAGACGACGCCAAAACATGCCTAAGCTTTGAAGATTTAAACTTAGACTTGTCTGATCTTGCTTTTGACAACGATAAAGATAAATCAAACAGTGGCAACAAAAGCGACGACATACCCAGGACATTAACGGACGAGGACGTAAACAGCTTTCTAATAACCAATAATACAGACCTAAAGAACATCAAACAAGAGGAAGATGATTTGAGCCATCAAGATATGGAAATAGATCGCCCAATTGAGTCTACTTTTGGTACTGAAACACCAATAATAGAGATGCCTTCAAGAAAAATGACATCAACCCCTATACCCACTGTATTAGATTTCTGTATAGAAAAAACGACAGTGAAAAAAGAAACCGCTACTGAACCAAAAGAACCAAAAGTTGAATTGGACGACTTCGTAGACGTCGAATCATGCAACGATACCGTCATACCAGTTCTCGAAGCGAACAATTTAAACTCTTTATTAGAACAGTTTGAAGCTACTGAGAAATTGAATACTAAGAAAAGGCCGGCTCCAGTAGTAAAGACAGAGGATCCTAAAGTAAAGAGTTTCAATAAAAACGCTTTGACCAACGGTATGAGGTTGCAAGATGCGGGCGTGCAACTCAACAAGAACAAAATGCGGCAAATACTGGTAAGTATTCTAATTTAGCTTCTTTCCCAGATCGAGTTAAAGGACACACTGTATCGCAATACATTATTCCAGATGCCGACGCCAATTAACTCTACCATCAGGCGGTCGCAAAGTCCTGTGCACTCTGACCATGACTACTGCTCATCGAAAAAGCGACACAGCCTCCCCAACCTCAAGGGTGGGCAGAGCCTTCTCAAACCTGAAGTTTTATCTAGCAACAGTAGGATATTAAACTCTAGACACCGGTCGTGTAAGAGCAAAAAGGTCGTATACCATCTTAGTAGTGATGAAGAAATTGAAGGCGCTAGTTCTAAAAACAAAAAGGCGAACAAACCGGATGAAATAGACGCAAAAAAGAAAACTTGTGTCAAGCCGAGTGTGAAACCCCCCGTACAATCGAACTGCCGCAAAAAACTGTCTCCCCCTCATAGTGCGCCCGATAGTTTTAAAGATAAAGATAAATCCAACAGTTCTGTGATGATCAAAAGTGCTTGTAAAGCGAGTGATAATTGTAGTCAAAATTCTAACGGTAGCATTAAGTTAACTATTAAAAATAAATCTGAAGTTATACTAAACTGTGATCACGTAGACTCTCAGAAAGATAAACCTATAGACAAGTGTAAAAATAGTGTTAGTGATAAAACGAACAATATAGAAAAACAGGACAAGAATATAAAAGAATTAGATAGGAACAAAACAAGTAAGGTTATAAGTAATGTAGAGACTGTTACTGTGAAGGAGGAACCCCGTCCGAGGAGCGAGAACTTTTACACAGCTTTGTTTAGCAATAAGCAAGACGTGCAGATACCACAGGCTATGCAACCCAAAACTGAAAAGAGGCCTTTTGAAGAAGAACTTAATAAATGTGTAGAGGCAGCTATCAAGAAAGAGGAACAGCCACAGAAAAAGAAGAAATTAAATCTTCAAGAATATAAATTAAGAAGGGGAGTTTGTTCGAACAATAGTTCTGCTCAAGTAAGTCCTGAGGCGATATTCCCTGATATGCCAAGTCCTGGT
Organism: Catocala fraxini; assembly: GCA_930367265.1. NCBI lineage: Eukaryota > Metazoa > Arthropoda > Insecta > Lepidoptera > Erebidae > Catocala > Catocala fraxini. The sequence goes on from OV884047.1 coordinate 2,386,114, forward strand.
TTGGATAAAACTACCAAATGCCCCATAGTACGAACGCCACCTAATGGCCTATTAAATACTAATGACAAAGTTAACAATGAACAAAAGTTTTTCGATCCAATCAAAGAGGCTTCTAGAAAAATCTTAATGAACACGAAGAAACAAAAGGCTGAGGCGACGAGGAAGAGAGATGAAGATATAGTGATGAGTAAAATACCCAAAGTAGAGAATTTACAATTGCAACCTTTAATTAGTGACGCAGAAATGATGAAGATTGTGGGAATGTCTCAACCTGAGGTATTGCCAGCTTCTGTACCTAATGAGAAACCCCAACTATCTGCAGATTACGAAGAAATAATTCTAGTTAGTGTAGGAATTAACACTGATGAGAATATGTTCGAAAAACCTGAAGTAGTAGTGGTCGAAAAAACGAAAGCGTCTTCACCACCCGCAGACGCAAAATCTTTGATTAATTTCAAGATCAAGAAATCCGATCATGTGTTAAAACAAAATGTGTTTGATAGTGTCAAACGAGATAAACGGAGTCCCGTTGACGACAAAAAGCACGCAGACGTTAAAATAGACAAAGAAAGATTTAAGGACATAACAGCGACATTGAAAAGCGTAGAAAAGCAAGTGGAAACTAAAATATCTAGTAATTCACTATTTGCCAGTATCCAAGACGTCGTAATGAAGAAAGCTCCAGAAGATGTGGAGAAACAGGACGATAGATATTCAAAAACGAAATCACCTGTAAGTAAACGTGATTTTAAGTATGTGAAGACTACCATTGTGCGAGAATATGATCCCAACGCTGAGCACGGAGAAGATAAAGTTATTCTCCATCTGGGTAAACACAGAAGCAAACCAACATTCTCGACAATAGTGGTGCAAACAGACTCATTGCCAGAATTTGCTGAGCTTCCAGCTCTAAGTCCGGCAAAAGAAATATTAGTAGCCAGGAAACGTAACGACAGTGACATGTCTCTATCTAGCGATGGAAGCCCAACTCGCAAGAAAGATGTAGAACAGCCGAAGCCAAGAAAATCAGACGACCGAATAGTCAAACCTAAAGAAACACGTCCAGAAAGGACGGAAAGAGAGACGAAAGACAAACGCTCCCGTTCCAAAGACCGATACGAGTCGAAATATAGGCGAAGGTCAAGATCTGTGTCTCGTGGACGTAGAAGACGATCAAGGAGTCGCAGTCGGTCTCGTGGTCGCTACCGTAGGTATAGACGGTCAGACTCGCCTTATAAAAGGAAACGTAGGTCTCGATCACCTTACCATAAAAGAAGATCACCATCTATTAGACGCGATAGGGTTAAAATTTCCCGGTCTCGGTCACGGTCTCCTCCATGGGCTGGCAGACCTGAAGCGAGGTCTAAGAGCCCTGTGAAGAAGACTAAGCCGAGTCCGCACGCCAATGGTGTGGACAAGAAGGTCCCCAAGTCTTTGACACCGCCGTTGAGGAAGCCTACTGTATCTGAAAGCTCAGATTCGTCAACTAGGTAAGAATTTTGCTAAAGCGACAGTAGTTAGTAGAATTATGTAACTAATAACTGCTGAAACATTTCTTTATGCTTGTTTAGACATCATATGAATAGCTTATTTAGATATCGGTGTATATATCTCGGTTTTCTATCGGATACATTTCGGAGAGTGTGCAGAGGAACTGCATAATTTGATTCCTCCTTCCCCATTCTACCATCGGACGACCAGACAATCAGGCCAGCGACACAGGTACATGGTGGATATACCACATTTACGCACGAAGCGATTTGCTTCCACTTTTTTAATGCGTACCGCTAAGGAGTGGAATTCGCTACCTAAGTCTGTGTTTCCCGATGAGTACAATCTGGGTGTCTTCAAGTCGCGAGTGAATAGGTATTTTCTAGGCAAGCGTGCTCTATCGTCGACTGCATCTTCACTTAAGATCAGGTGAGATCGCGGTCAAATGCAAGCCTATTAGAGCATAAATAAAAAAATAAAAAAAAAATTTCATTCAGACAGTGGATTTAATTTTAGATGTCGAAATAAACTGTTGCAATATGTAGAAGTAATAGTTCACATGTTATTATATTTGACCTAGATACGAGAACCCCCCGGCAAGATCCTAAGTTGTCACACCGGCGAGGTTTATTTTTGTTAGTATTATAACAAGCGTGGCGTGTGTTACATAATTATGTACACGACGATTGAAAAATATTATTTTCTCGTATATTTCTTAGTACACGTTAATAAGTAGCTTTTGCCCGCGGCTTCGCTCGCGTAAAAGTAGGTTAGGATAAGTGTAACAGTACTACTTTTTAATAAAATATATAGCTTTCTAATAGGGAAAGATTTTTTTAAATCGGTTCATTAGGTTTTGAGTTAAATCATTGCAAACAAATATACAAATAAAAAATTAAATATTTCCTCCTTTTAATATTAGTATAGATAATTAATAAAAAACTAATCTGGTCAATGCAGTTCGAAGATCATATCTTAGTCGGTTATATTTAACCTTTTGAACGCCACGCCATAACGGCATCCCCATGTCCTGTACGCCAAGCCTGAAACTCGATATATTATATATTGTTTTTTATGATCAAATATTTCAATAACTAATAACAATTTTGTTTGCTGTATACAATTAAGTAATAATTGGGGATTCAATTTTTAAGTTGTATCACTAAAACACAGAAAACTAATGATTTAATATGTTTATTTTGTATTTTTCTGTGAACCGACAAAAAACAGTTTTGTTGAGTATAGACGACGTTGGCGCACAGGGCACGCTTGCGCATGTCGAGTATAGACGACGTTGGCGTTCAAAAGGTTAAAAACATTTGATTCTTAATAATTGTTTATTGACCGTATATTTTACTTTAAATGATTAAGATAATGCTAAGGTACGTGATAGAAATAGTTTTATTATAACTAGTAGTTATTTTTTTGTCAAATCGTCACGTAGTTTATCGAAGAAAACGTGATTTTTCTTACATAGTTATTTCCATTTATGCAGGGTCTAAGAGCAATTTTGTGACGTAAGATTAAGATGTAACGACATTTTAATTATGAGGCATAATAATATTGCTTAATAAATATTGATTAGTCTATGGTTTGCTACCTATATTATACCTCAAATTTATTCCTCCTGTTTACCATACTGCTGCTTTAGAGGCTACCATCAAATTTTATTCAATGCTTGAGTATGTCCAGTAGTAGTTCATAGAGAAATGGTTGCAGCACCTTACAGCTCTTATGATTTCTAAACAAAAACTTGGCGATTAAAAAGAGTGGCCATGAGTTTCTTGCCCGATTTTCTCATGAGCCCTACACCCTTGCTTTGCAGAATGTGGCTGTAAATGTAAATTCATATAAAAAACATTGTGTAACTTTGACATTCATAAGTGTTACCTTGTAACCTAATCTGAATAAATTTATTTTGAATTTGAATTTCAAACAAGTTTCGATGTACATATGTGTAGGTTCCTACAAGTAAGTTTAGCAGTCTTGTGATGTATTATTAGTATATTTGCAAGTTTTCAGCGTATATTTCTTACTAGCGACCCGCCTCGGATTCGCACGGGTAGTACAAAGCCTTAAAAAATTAAACACCTCAACTTTGCTCATGAATCACTCTGTCTATTGGTGAAAACTGCATGAAAATCCGTTTAGTAGCTTGAGTTTATCGCGCGAACAGGCAGACGCGGCGGGGAACTTTGTTTCATAATATTTAGTGATTAGTCCCCAATCTATATATTAATACGTGAAGCAAAAACTTTGTACCCCTTTTTACGAAAATTGCGCGGATGGAGGAGTATGAAATTTGACACAGTTAAAGTTTATAGAGAGAAGGAGGGGCGAATACTAATATTTGTATAAAATAAGCATTAGAAATACATTAAATTAATAAAAAAAACACTACACGCACACAACCATGCATTTGACACATCAGTCGAAACGCGTTCGTAGTATTTCGACATTGTTCGTCTGACTTCGTACAAAGACGAGTACAAGGCGTGAAACGTAGCCATCGCTCGCGTAAATGTAGACTAGGTTAGATTAAACAGTACTTTTTAGAGTTAAAAAATCTCTTATTCAAGAGCATTTTCCGTCCGTCCGTCTTTCTGTTATACAACTTTCAACTCAAGAACCGTGAGAGCTAGAGACTCGCGGTCAACGCCATTCGACTCAGCATAGTCGATATACCCCCGAAATTACTATGAGATTTGGTCTCTGATCTCAAGGTCACGTGATACCATTTTTGCGAACTCTAAGGTTTACGGCAATTCATGGCCGTTTCTCACTTGTTTCTGGATGAAAGGTACCCTATGTCCTTTTCTGTTCCCCTGACAACATGAATAAGAAATTTCATGATGATAGGTCGAGTAGTTAAGGCGGGTAACGTACACAAACAAACAAACTCACATACGCAATTATAATATCAGTTAGGATATTGATCTGAAACTGTTGTTTGTATACATGTATGGTCTAGATTCGTAGGTTTTGCGGGTTGTATTCTGACTGTTGATTTTATGTAATTTGGAACATGTGCTCTCAGTAAGGACTTGATTGACATCTAGGTTAATAGTTCTGACTGGTAATCTATTTTTTTATTAAACAGTCAGCATTGTGCTGTCATCTGGTCCTCTCCATAATAACAAATTCTTACCTTCAGTAAACACGGCGGATATTATAATTATAATAAGTTTATTTATCACCAAAAATTAACTGTATAACACAATTTAATTACTATAATAGCATAACTATGTACAATTTAACTAGGAACACTATTTGAGCCCTGTCTTTTATATTAGGCAATAATGTTTGTATCTCAAGAGACAGTGTTCGGTATCATAGGGAACATATAGGACATATATTTTTTTAATTGGATATTGTACAACAGCGTCTTTGAAGATGTCAGTCTGTGCAGAAAGATTCCCTTCATGTCGATGTCGATAAATATGTGTATTTAATTATTGTTCTTTGCCGAAAGCATGTGTTTATATTAAATCGCAGAGCCGTGCCACGGTAATATTATCTAACAGTATCGTAACTTGAAATAATTACCTACAGCCGTGCGGTTTGCGAATACGCGAGAGGGCTGCCCACCTTCAGTATTTTAATTGCATCTATCTACTTGAGTTTCTGTCTAGTTTAGTGATTGTAAATATAACGTTTTATTTAAAAAAATTGTTGTTGTTAATGAAATAGGAAATGTTCAATAAAAATCATGTTATGTTTTTTGATTAGTAGTTTACATAAAAAACAACCTTATATATGCGGCTGAAAAATATTTGCGCCACGACTGAGTCGTACGAAAAGCTTTATTGTTAAATTTAATAGTACAAAAACCAAGTGCCTACCGACCTTGAGGCGCGTAGGTATGACTCGCGTTCCGACCGTTTGTATGAAGATAGAATACTGTTAGATAACATTACCGTAGCCGTGCGGTTTCCAATCGTTCTTTCATTTCGGGCACACAATTTGTTTACCAATAGGGTAGTTCATTATGGCTATGTTTGATTTAGTACATCATTTTTCGCACAAGAGCAAATAACAAACAATTTTTTTAGTGCAAGCTTTATTATCAAAATTGGTAGAAAATAATTATTGGAAAATTTTATCGTGCATCCTTTTTCTGTCATTTGACAATAGGCATGATGACTAAAAAAGTTTAAGCCCGTCTTTTAGATTATCAACATATATTGGACACGTATCTTTCTTATATCCTACAAACCAAAGCAAAGAACAGATACAACGCGTTTAAATTTCGTGATACATCACTTGTCAGTACAAATTTTATAAGACACAAGTGACGTCACAAACCCAAACTTTAATGCGCTATACCTTATTAATTTTCTATTGTTTTGTTCAAAGAATCACTTATTTTACCCTGTCAACATGCCTATAGCCCTTGCTACCAAATTTGAAATGCATGCACCTTATATAAGAGTATATAAATGCACCCAATTTCAAAAAACCCTTGTATTTTAGAGTTTCGGTAATATAACTCTTCGACCTTTTATGATAAAAATTTGTTTTCATCTAAATATTTACCCTCCCTCCGTAAGCCACACCTTTAAAAACATATCAAATGTACCTGATGTTTAATTGACGTACTCACCATCACCTGTTCCAGTTCGTCATCATCATCCTCGTCTTCGTCATCATCGTCGTCCAGCTCATCAGCCACGTCGAGGAAGTCCAGGAGATCGTGCAGTCCCTACAAGCGCGACGAAAACTACAAGAAGAGCTATAGAAGCTATAGTTCTGAGGATAGGTATGTTTTATTTGTTAACTAAATGTAATATGTAATGATATTAATAATAATAATAATAATAAAAATAAAAATAAAAATAATAATAGATAGAGCCATTCTAACTGATAAAACCGTACATAATAATAGACCCGACATTACATTCATAGATAAATTAAATAAAAATACATACTTAACTGATATAGCTGTTCCTAACACCCACAATTTACAAAAAACAATAACTGGAAAAATACATAAATATACAGAGTTAAAGGAAGAAATATTAAGAATCTGGAAAATGAACAAAGTATATATTGTCCCTCTGGTCCTGTCCAGTACCGGGATCATACCTAAACACCTTCACCACTATCTACAACAACTGCAAATGCCACCTAATCTATGTATACATGACTATGCAAAAAGCCGCTATACTGAACACTTGCCGACTCGTGAGGAAATTTTTGCAAGAAGATGTAGCTCCTGAACAGTCGCCCACAAATGAACTCCACTTGGTCTAAGCCCGTGGTTTTCATTCATAGACCGAAATTTTTATGAATTTCGAGAATATAAAACTGTACATAATAATAATAATAATAATAATATGTAATGTAATATGTAATCAACGTATGTACATACATATATGTAAACTAAAGTTGCCGACGTGGCTCTCCGGATAGTCAAGCTTAAGTGGCAGTGGGCAGGGCACATAGCGCGCAGAACCGATGGCCGTTGGGGCAGAACGGTTCTGGAGTGGTGACCATGCACCGGAACACGCAGCAGGCTTAGGCCCCCACAAGGTGGGCCGACGACCTGGTAAGGGTCGCAGGAAGTGGTTGAATGCGGGTGGCCCAAGACCGGTCTGTGTCGAAAACCTTGGAGGCGGCCTATGTCCAGCAGTGGACGTCTTTCGGCGGAGATGATGATGATAAAATGTAATACTGCGAGAGACGTGGTACCTAAAACACAAGTTAAATCTTACATTGGGTACCAGAGTTCAATAAATTCTGTAATAACTTATCTTATGAATTTATTTTATTTATTATTCAATCTAGTTCGGGCAAACAACAACAAATGTATTTTATAAATTAATTAGTCATTTATTATAAATTATTGTACCTATTATTTAAATAAATATTATTATATTATTACTGTCTTCATGCTAACTGTAACTTTTTTTTAAATAAATATATTATTATTATTTTCGGGTTTGTACGCCTCGGCTTCGCACGGATAGTGTAAAACCTTAACATATTGTACACCTAAACCAAACCTTCCTTATGAATCACTCTATCTATTGGTGAATACCGCATAAAAACCGCTAGTAGCAGTAGTTTTTGAGTTTACAGCGAACAGACGGATAAACGAGGCGGGAGACTTTGTTTTATAATTTAACTTTGAATTTATAATTAGACTGCACGGATGGCGTAGTGGTTTAAGTGGTCGAGGCGAGGCGGGCGAGTGTTGTGGGTTCGAATCCCACACGGGACAAAAGTTTGTGTGATCCACTTACGATTGTTCCGAGTCAGGGCGTTCTTTGTGTCCGTTGTTTGAATGTTTGTAAAATCCCCCGCGACACAGGAATTATTACTAGTGCGGGAGTTGTACGTTATATATTAAAAAATGCACTTTGGAATTCAATAATAATCTAATAATATCAGGACAAAACTAATATACCTATAATTCAAAAGTGTTTCCAACGATACGCTAAGAAGAAGCAAAATACTGGTATACAGTTTTGTCCTGATATCAACTCCTTGAGCCTATTTTATCTATTCCTATTAAGACCTAGTTTTTGATTGGGTGTGTTTTATCACCGTATAAAAGTATGTGTGTGTGTAATATTTAATAATATTCGTTACAGGGAAAGCAACACACCTGTGGAAGAGAGACGGATAGTGTTTGTCGGGCGGTTAGAGAAGGACATCAACAAGACAACGCTGAGAAGTCTATTTTCCAAGTTCGGTACCGTTATGGAAGTCAGGCTACACAGTAAAGAGGACGGGTAAGTTACCAACCTTAAAATAAAAAACATGCTTTTGAGATAAGTTCGTGCCAAAGCAGAGGTTCCCAGACTTTTTTTCATAGACCACTTTCAAATTTAGCTGCTTCCAGTGGATCCCCTGTAGCTTCATTTCTACCATATTCCTTGCCTAAAATTAAATAATTTAATTTTAGGCAAGGAATATGGTAGAAATTTTGTTTAATAATTTTTCGTGGATATACGCGGTAAACGTGTCTATCGCGTTAACGTAAAACAAACTCACACTAGGCTCTCTGAACATATTCTAATTAATTACTTACAGTATTATATTTTGGAAATTTCAATTATATTTTAACTACTCTTAATTATATATTGTCCAAAAATTTGTTCTAATTCCTGAATCACACGTAAAGACACCTAAAATGTAGTGTTTATGTAATTGTCAAAATATAACACTATTAACGAAAGTGCATATTCAAAGGTGACGATGTCTTTTTGTCGTGAAGTTGTAATTTCTTTCGTTTACTTAATGTCTTAAACATTGTTGAATAGTCTATAGTAGGATATCTTCTTCTTTGTCGTCCCTTACTAATGAGGATCATGGGGCCATATACCATTTGCCTCCATTTGCTTCTGTCCCGCGCCAGTTCAATAGATCGTTGTAGAGTTTCTCCTGTTGCCTCTACAATACTTTTACACCATCGTGTTGGAATTCGGCCCCTGGAGCCTTTCCCCTGCATCTGTCCCACGATCAATTGCTTCTCCAACTCATACATATGTGACCGCATTATATGTTCAAAGAAGCTTAGTTGACGTAGGATGTAGTTGGGTTATAATAATCATATTTTGTCTCCCATAGTTCCCGCTACGGGTTCGTAACGTACCAACGCGCTCGTGACGCGTGGTCGGCTGTTGAGGCGGCCAACACGTTCCCGCAGTACGACGTCGGCTTCGGAGGACGGAGAGCATTCTGCAGGCAGAGCTATGCTGATCTAGGTAAGATTCTAAATTTGACTGCACTCAATAAAATGTTGACGATCCCTGTTTGTATCTGGATAAATACGCTTTCCAGTCCTTGCATGCATTGGTATATGTAATTTTAAATCCTACTAATATTAAAAATGTGAATGTTTGTGAGGATGGATGGATGGATAGATGCTTGCTGAACCGATTGCGATGAAACTTGATATGTAGATAGCTGGAGACCTGGATTAACACATAGGCTACTTTTTATCCCGGTATTCCCACGGTATCGTGACTTTCGCGGGGAAAACCACGGGGCGCAGCTTGTATAAAATAACTTTTAATCGAATAACATACCAGCATTAATTTAAAAACTTGTTCTTTTTCCAGATGGTCTAGAAGCCAAATACACAGAGAGCGCCTTCCACGGGTCGGGGGCACCGCCAATACGGAGAGACGACGACATGTCTTTCGAACAAATGTTACTCGAGATGAAGAAAAAACTTAGTCAACGCAAAAATGAGAAAAAACGTGAGGAGCCTAAGCCTTGACGGTTACTGCAAATTGGCCAGGCTGTACTCAACACGATTCTCTCAGTGACATCTGTCATAGTGACAGCTGTCAAAGTGACACTGCGTTAGTGCGTTAGTTTTCTGAGAGAGGTAAAGGCATGAATCGGGTTCAGCCTATATGTGACAAGTGACAGTGACAGTGCTATTAACAAGGTTGTTGTGGATAGAGACATCCTTGTGTAACTTGTGTTTAAGAAATGGATGCCGGCTTATGCATAAAGACTTTGGTAAGCATCATTAATATTATTCTAACTGTTAGTAAATATACTTTGAGTCATCTTAGTGTAAGATTTTTTAGTATGACTAATAGAATATAAAAAATGTACCTACCTATTATACGAAATATTGTATGTACTGATTGAAGTAGAACTACAAGGCTATGTAATTCTTTGTTAAACCTAGATTTGGTTTAACCCTGAATAAATTAAAATCTATCAAGAGTGAGATTATATGAATTAGGAAATGCTACTGAATTTTTCATAAAATGTGTTATAGACAAATAATATTTTGTCTAAAAACCATAATGCATATTATTCTAACCATACATTAAAAAAAAAACAAAAAGCAAGTAAATCAATTGATTTAACTTTGATATTAAATTGTCTATAAGAATTCAGATTTATACAATTATTTTGTCAATGACGCAATAAAATAAGTCGCATGGAATATCGTGGGTGTGTGCAATGACAGCTGCTGTCAAAGTGACAGTTACCTAGTTGTGCAATGGAAAAGACATTGTTTGCGAACAAAATTCGATCGTTGCTCAGATGTTGTGGCATCTTCTTATAGGCTATTTCATTAATTTGACTTTTAACATGAATGTCGCTATTCCTGTGTTATGAGTTATGTAGAAAAATGAAACCAAGAGGCATTAATTAAGTCAATGACACTTCTATATACATATTAAGCTTGCTTTTTTACAATTCGGAGATTAAATAGGGCTTACAAAGATATATTGCATCAACAAAATTAATTATCAAGTGTGAATTCTGTTGGCATAACTGATTTGAAATTATTGGGTGATATGGAATGCCAACTGTTTAAGTATTTAATATAATAATTATCAATAATAGCTTAATCTGTCAATTGCCAGAAAGCCAGAAATAGAAGTCCCCCGCCGCATCTGTTCGCGATTCATGAGGGAGGTTCAGCTGTATAATTTGTTAAGGTTTTCTACTATCCCTCGAAACTGGGGCACGTCGCTAGTAATATTATAAATTTTACTAGTCGAAATGCACACAGCATACCATCCTGTGTGGGTATCAAAATCTTATTTAAATGCTGTTGGTTTCTTTTTGGAGTCTACTTAGGCGTTAGACCAAGCTATAATATGTACTGAACATACTGCAATTATAGAGTATTTTATGAACACTAAGCATATTAACTAATTAATTATATTTCTCATAATGAATCTAAAACTATAAGAATAATTATTTCACAAAGATAAAATAATACGACAAGTCCAATGCGTGTTTGGTAAACTTAAAAAGACGCCACGCAAAAAACCGGTCCGCCAGATGTGACAGAAGATGCGTTGCTGTTTCGTTTATCTGAATTTGTATGCTCACTCACTCTCATTGCCTACTTTATTAATGGCTACATCTAAAGATACAAAATCTACAACTTAGGTGATTGTAATATAGACAATTCACAGCCTTTAAATATTATACTTATTACAAACAAGCTAGGCACATGTAATTGATGCTTAAGACTGCGCCGAGCGTAAGGCAACATGACAGAAATCGTGCGGCGCATATTCAAATCGGCGTGCGGCCGCCATAGTCAAATTGTATGGAGGATTTGAAGTGCTTTTTTGATAAATATGTATCTTTATTGTCAACCAATAACTTAAATATTTGGTACAGACAAATTGTAATATAACTATTTATGTTTCGTTTAAGCTGTAAAATAGGATAGATTTCTACTGTTATAATCTAAAAATCACGTAACACGAGCTTACGTTTTTGCATTTTTCGTGCAAATTACGTAATTTTGTAGGCGAAAATATTAATTATTGTAAGTTTTTTACACGCAGTAATTGTAAACACATTAATTGTTATGGTAAATGTATATTTTGTATTTGTATTAAACAAAAAGTGTTGATTTTATTCACTTAACTGTGACCGTCTGTTTTGGCACATTTCGCTCGGCGCAGTCTTAATAAAAATTGTAGTAACAGTTGTGTCAACAGAATTAACTTACATACTGGTAGGTAGTTGTACAACCTTCCATATTTTAGCCATACCAGGAGTTCACACAATCATAGACTCAGTTAACATTAAATTATGTATTAAATAAAGTGTGTTGCTAATTTTATACTAAAGCTAATGTATATGTGGTGCGACACATGCATGTACATTGTGTTTCTTTGGGATAGTCACATGAAAGAGTTCTGGGTTTACTAAAAATATTTTGGTTCATTAATTTCACACAAACTTTACAATTTACAAGTGCCTGACATACAGACTGCCTAGCCAACGGTCTACCTATCGTGGCCGGCGGGTGACCACTGGTGTAGCTCCCATACACGTCGCACACGTGGGGAATGCAATGCATAATGCAATGTCTAATGTCAGCAAAACACAATGTATATGCATGTTTTGCTACATCATATGTATACCGAAGCAACAGGGACAAACTTAAGAATTTGTTTGCTTCTGGCAAAATGCCTCTCAAAAATGTAACTGGCTTGCTGTTTGTCTTTGTACGTCCTTATAATCTATAGTCATTTCTTAAATAGGTATCCATTATTTAGCTTCGAAATAGATGCCACAACAATATGTATTTTTAAATAATTTCTGTTTTGTTCTAGTTAATTGTTTAGTTTAGATTGAATTACCTCAGGATGTAAATATTTTTTGTTTTGCTTTGTAAATAATATCGTTATTTGATTCTACCTCTCGTTAACATTTAGGCGCACCTCTGAAAAATTCACATAGTACTTGAAAGTGAGGTTACTTTGGCTGTTTGGCTAAGTTTGACTCTTGTAAAAGTTAGCCAAATTGGTAAAGTTAACCTGGACAGTTGTGAGCTGTAATTATAAGTTGTATTTTCTTTATCCTTAAAATTATGCTGTACTGAATTCTGTACAATTGTTTGTTATTTATGTTTACTAGTGTTGCTGAGCTACTGAAACAAATTAATCCTAAATTTGAGAAATACATGAGCAAAGACATAAGTGGAATTTAGTTTGCTATACATTTGTGTAACGAAAGCCATAAATTACGTAATGCAGGTATAAGGCGTTATTAAACTCCTTGACTTTTATTGATAAACATGCAGCTCTTTTTAACAGATTTTAATAACATTTCCTATTTAGCCTTTATACAATCATTATAAGTAAAAGTAGCGAACTTGAAACTAATTATAATACTGAACTGATATTAGCAAATACTTAAATATATACATGGGCTAAACATATTAATTAACCACAAATTAGAAGATAATTTCTACACATTTTAATGTCTACTTCAGTATAAAATTGGTGATGAAGCCTGCACAGATCAGATGTTGGAGCATGTTTCAGTGTAGTTTGTCAGTTATTTATCAACTGTTACCAATACATATTAATTGGGGGAATATTTGTGGAGCTATCACAGTCAGCAACTTAAGAACTAATAATGTAATTCTGATTAAAGCCGATACAACAAGTATGACTATAAAATATATTTTAATGCAACTTGAAATACAACAGTACACAAACCAAACCTCATCTTACACCATAAGTTCTGTTTAATTTATAGTTTAGGTATAAAAATGCAAGTAGTTTGTACACCCATCCGTAGGTAGATGTGTTAAAGAAATTTGGCATTGTTCATACTTAAGGAAAAATATAAAACAATCATATGAACAGTCGAAATGTTTCCAAAAAGGCACGTTTGGCTGTTCATAGAGGACTATTAGTGCCCACACTTATGTATGGAAGTGAAAGTTGGGTATGGCAAAAGAAGCATGAGAGCAGAATAAATGCTGTAGAAATGAGAGCGCTGAGAAATATATGTGGTGTGACTCTGAAAGATAGAATAAGGAATAGTGTGATTAGAGAGAGATGCAGCATGAAAGTTGATATAGTGACAAGAATAGAAAAGGGTATGTTAAGCTGGTTTGGGCATGTAGAAAGAATGGACGAGGAAAGACTGACTAAGAAAGTTTATAAGGCTAGTGTGAATGGAACAGTCGCAAGAGGAAGACCTAGGCGAACGTTTCTTGATCAGATCGGAGGCGTTCTGGACAAAGGCCAGGTTAAGAGCACCTTGAACCGACGGGCGTGTATGAGGAATGTGAATGAAGCCAGAGAAGTGTGTCAGGATCGTAGCAAATGGAAATCCGTAGTCTCTGCCTACCCCTCTGGGAAACAGGCGTGAATCTATGTATGTATGTATGTATAAAACAATCAATTATCCATAGACTTTTGAAATCTTCTTCTTTAAGAAAGAAAGAGAAAGATGAAAGGTGGTCAGATTGGTACAGAGGGGAATGTGAAAGTTTAAAAGATTTGGCTATTTATGCTTCGATTATAGAAAGAAAAGTGGCAAGGAAAAGATAAAAATAAAGCCATGGTATATGCATAATGCCCCAATTGTGGGGCTAAGTGCGCATAACACACGTTCAACTTACGAAGACATAATTAAATGACAAGGAAGATGGATACCTTTTCTTTAATTTTAAATTATTTAAATTTCAGAAAGCATTGTGTTGCAACTTCTAAACTGTATTTATAATGTTTAAGATGTTGATATCATATGTTTTATGATACCAAACTATGTAAAATTCTGTATTTCAACAAATTGTCCTCGTTTAGAGCCTTCAACCGTTGTCAATGCCAAATTACTACAACATTATTATCGATATCCACTTTAGTCTTCACGCAAAACGTAGTGTAGCATTCAACTATTCTATCGAAGCTTCCATTGAGATTGTAAGTGCCAAAACTTCTCTGTTCCTATTCGTTAATCTAAAAACGAAACAACACATTGACTAGACAATCTGTTCACTTTTGCTTTAAATCTAACTATTGTATTTACGAGAATTAGACAGTCAATTTCTGAGTGCCTAGTGTGAGTTTGTTTTACATTAACGCGATAGACACGTGTATGACGTTCGGCGCTCCGATTGGCCCGCTTCAAGCTCTTAACCAATCAGAGAGCCAAACGCGGTAAGCGTTTCGATCGCGTTAACGCAAAAACAACTCGTAGTACGCACCCTGTTCTAGATAGAAGTCATATAGGTGTCCTTATACGTAAGATTATTAGGATCGGTACTAGTCTTAAGTAGGTACCAGATTTTCTACAGAGTGATTGGTCTCCTACCTAATGATCACAGAATTGAAATCGCATTGGGTAGTACGAATCAAGAAACGTTTTTTGATTTTCGACTTACATATGTATTTATTCAATATACAAATATTAGGGAATTTTCCTTTAATATGTTCTTAACCTGTTAGAATATCTGATAGTACTATTTCTCATTATGTTGACATATATGGATATAAGCATAAAGTAAAATGGTTTCTAAACAAGTATGGTGATATTACATTTGATACTCGCTCTTTACTATAATGTAATTTATTTGAGTGCATTCCTTACACAGTCTACCAACAAGAGGTAATGATCAAATGAATGGGAGAAAAAAATAAAAAAATGTTTTTATGATACCTATTATTTGACAGAACAGCATGCATTTATTTTTAAATTCAGAAGTGTTCGGGAAAGTGCGATATAATCTCTGCTCCACTTTGCTTCCACAAAAATCTATAAACTAATTGTTCCTTCTTTTGCAAAAAGTATTGAAGCCACATTTATAAAAAAAAATGACAGCTATTTGCTGCATAAAATAACTTACACAATCAGATATAGGAGACTACCCGGACATACAGAACACCAAGACTCCAAGCAATAATGTCCGGAATACATTTTTAATTTTGCCGTTGCTTATGGGAATCGGTACCCACAACACTCAGCGCAGTAACGAAGCGACCACATGCCTCTACGCCAGTGTGAATGGGTCATTTTACATGTTAACTGTCTGATTCTCGTAGATTAGTTGTATATTTTAGACTTTAGTACAGTGTTTTAATGTAACTAGTGTTTATCAGTCTTGTGATGCGTTCTTTAGACCAATTATTTGTATTAAGTCATTCAACTACAAGCAAAGCATTAATCAAGTCAAAACATCTTGTGTTTTTGTGACATTGTTGTTATTAAACATGATTTAAGCGAGCTTGTAATTATTGAAAGGTATACTTTGTCATTCTAGTATGCTTGGATAGAGATTTTATCGTCTTCAGAATATAATTAA
This sequence comes from Catocala fraxini, assembly GCA_930367265.1. Classification (NCBI taxonomy): domain Eukaryota; kingdom Metazoa; phylum Arthropoda; class Insecta; order Lepidoptera; family Erebidae; genus Catocala; species Catocala fraxini. The sequence goes on from OV884047.1 coordinate 2,402,153, forward strand.
GTATGTAAAGAAATACATTGTGTAGTACAGTCCGATGCAAACTTAATGGCGGCTCTGAACATCGTACGAGTCATTGCGCTGAACCCAATATTAGGTGTCAGCGGGACGTAGCGGCACGGGGCGGCAGGGCACCTCCCCGCCCGCCTTTTCTTTCACCCGCACTCGCCCTTCGCGTCTTGTATTTAGTGTGTGAGTTATATCCGTATACTGCCTACACTTACCTACCTGCGCACACCTGCACTCGCAGCTAACTTCCGAGCCGCCATTAAGTTTGCATTTAACTGTACTAATTATTGAATTAAGTATGTAAAGAAATACTTTATGTAGTACTAATTAACAAAAACATCTTGGTGGTTTATAATTGAAGTTTTATTATAAGATATTGTATAACAAATGTCACAAAAATACAAACAAGAAATATACGATGTAGCTTTTCGGTTGTTAACCGGTCGTATACCGCCGGCTCGCATACCAGCCGGCAGATTTGTACCCGTCGTAGGCCGGTGGCTCGCATGCGAGCCACCAAATTGGCGCTCGCCTCGCTTCGCTTAAGCGAAGGCGGCGCGCGGCGTTTTGGCGCCAATTTGGTGGCTCGCATGCGAGCCACCGGCCTACGACGGGTACAAATCTGCCGGCTGGTATGCGAGCCGGCGGTATACGACCGGTTAATACTTATTTGAACTTAATAAATTGTTTGTGGTAATTAGTTGTTTGAAAGATTGTGCGATCTTAGTTCATATTTAATTATTGCCTTCTTACTGTGGTTTAAATGCTTGCTTGGACTTCCAACGCGGACAACTTTGTCCGCATAGTAAAACAACAATTAGATTGATTTTTTAATCTAGTCAGTGTTACTAGATGATATTTTGTTTTATCTTTGTGGTGATAATTTATTTAAAACGTAAAGCTAAGCGTATTTTAATGATTTTAAGTTTAAAGATTTTATTTCATATTTTCTATCGGCTAGCGAAGTAATGTATCCGAAGTGTGGCGTCTAAAACTTAATAACAATATAAATCAAGTTGTTTTTTGTTTTGTATTAAAAGTCTAAACGTTGCCCTAAAGTTTCGCCTGTAACTTATTTAATTTGGTGTAATAACTTTTAATTGTGTTAATAATAGGGCTTTTGTTTCATCAGCAGTGGAAAATCAAAGTTTTCTAAATGATGTTATCATTATTGTATAAAACAGGCATCATTCCCGCCAATATTTTGACGGCTGTCAAAATAACCAATACAGATTACATAATATGTAATTCTTTTTTCTAAAGTTCGTGAATGGATAAGTTAGGTAAAAGAAAAGACTAGATAGTACATAATTTTGTACGTATTTAAATTTAATCAGCGAAATAGGTAATTACGAACAGAATCAATACTCTTAAATTAGATCATGGCTTTGTAGCATTTAGGAATTGTTAAGATTATGTTATTAGGACTGTATGAAATTTCTTGTTTGTATTACAGTAGTGTACATCTTGATATCTTTTTGTGACTAATATTCATAATGGACAGACATTTTGTATAAGAATTTTATTCAGTTCAGTTTTAAAATCTTCATGCCTAGCTTTTAAGATTAAAGACTCTGGATTAGTTATATAAAAATGAATTTTTGACCTTAAATACAAAGGCGCTATTTTGATACTATTAGTCAAATTATTTCGTTTTATTATAAAACTATAAATAAATTGAAAACCAAAAAAAAGTTAATTTAGAACAATAGCGCCATAGACAGTCATGACTTATTGTGGAACCATAGTTCCTACATTCGATATTATGACAAAATTACCCAAAATTATGGAAATTGAGTAGTGTGGATACATCCGTATTTAGAATATTATTTTTAATGTTTTATAAGTGGCGGGTATACATATTATCGAGACAGCTAATAGCTTATTGCAAAACTTAGAAATTAAATTCGAATGAACAAGTGGATAAAATATTTCTTGCATAAATATGGTAATGTACTGCAATCAATACACTTAACATTCTTAGACGAAGTATATTGTAATTTATCTGCAAGAAATATTTAGTAAGTCCTAAACTTAGAATTAGTCGTATGTTATAGGAATAAGCCACATTTCTGAAATAAGGTTTTAAATACGGGTGTTTAGCTATTTGCTTTGCTAAATGCGCTTATGTGAATACGAAATTGATACAGTGTGAACGACGGGGTTCTAGTACATAAAGAAAGTCCAACATAGTTCTTAGTATATAGTGAGAATGTTTTATACATAAAGCTGTTGATAAATAAAAGTATTTTGGACATATTTTGCTTTTTATTTTGTACTGTACACACGGCTACACATAAAGTTAGATACCCTATATACGCATAACTACGCTACATACAAAATAGAGAATTGTCGGAAAGGGACAGTGCATAGTGGTGTCGATGTAATGGTAAGGATAGAGCGTCGCGTCCCGTTCAGCGTAAATGAGACAAAATAATAAAAATATAACGCACTCTCTCGCACGATTCGCAGCGTTCAACTTCTAATAGTTCAAAGTCCAAACAGTCTAGATTGATGTGTCGCTGTGTGAACCTGTGAGCGTCTTTTACTTTGACGAAACCACCAAAACATGATTTTAATGTATGTATTGAATTTAATTTGATGTAGTTATATTGTAATGAAGTTTTACTTATATTACAGACTAGATATTGTCCGCGGCTTCGCTCGCGTAAATGTAGGTTAGGTTGGGTTAGTAACAGTACTTTTTCCTGTACGAAAGCTACCCTACGTCCTCTTCAGTTCCCCTGACAACGTGTATGCGAAATTTCATGGTGATCGATCGAGTAGTTAATGTGTGAAAGCGTAAGAAACAAACAAACTCACATTCGCATTAATAATATTAGTTAGGATTAGCATTCAGGTTAGAACTTATATACAACCTGTCTGTTGTTAAGAGATTAGCCCAAGAACGCTTGGACATGACTGGTTCTTTACCCACACCGCAGAAACATGGAAGAATTTCACAGCATAATAAGGCTGCGAACGATTTGGTAAGTTACTGGCTCTCTCTGTATAAAATAAATATTTGTTTTAATAACTGCTGAGCCCAGGTCTGTAAAAATCAAGCGTTTAAGATATTTATTGCTTGAAAAGCATGAACCAGCATATATGGTATTTCTCAAACAAATATATTTCAATGAATATAATTTTATTTTGAAAGCAATCGTAGGTACCTTAAGTTCTCAAGCACTGTTGTCTTTCCATCTCTCATCCATAGATGGCGTTGAAACCAAGTTAAACCTATGTGCACATTTTTACATAAATGCGGTTCATAGATGTCGCTGTATCAGCAGAAACTATCCAAGTTAAACAAGAGATGTAGATGGCGTTGCTATTGCAATAAACTCTTCCAATTCAATTGTTCGGATTAAGTTAGGATTAGGATTTTGGGAGTCTGAATCTAAATTAGATTTATACTCCATTTGGTTAGGTATTTAACTAAAGGTAAACATACAATCTTGATGTGTGTTTTTTATTATTTTATCTTAAAACACAGTTTAAAAATAAAATGCTGCTAAAGTTCAATGTAAATACAACAATAACGATTACTAAATCAATTGAACCGTTAGTTTAAGCAGTAGTTTATTTGTTGAATATGTGTTTGTGTAAAAAGTCACATCAAGATTGTTTACCTTTAGTTAAGTATCTAACCAAATGGAGTATAGGCTTTTTGTGAGCGGTACGACTATTTCGCGTGTTTAACTAAATATACTGCGATCATGTTATCCGAACTAAAATTATAAATGCGTATGTGAGTTTGTTTGTTACGCTTTCACGCCTTTACCACTCGACCAATCATGATGAAATTTCGCATACACGTCAAGGGAACAAGAAATTACATAGTTACACACCCCCGTGCCTCCGAAAGCTCATAAAGCCGTTCGTCCTGCGCCTGATCTCTCTCCGGTCGGATTACCATCGGATCATTAGAGTTAGGGAACAGAGAGTGCACTTGTGTTTGCGCGCACACTTGTGCACTATAATATTCCCTGCGCAGATAGCCAGTCTACCGGGCATACATTTTTCATTGATAAATTCAAGACTTATTTATTATTTTGCCTCATTCACAGCAGTCGGCATTTACTATAGCTGAAGCTCGATTCTTGAGTTAGGTAAAATTTCAAAAGCTCTTTCTCTCAAATGTCAGTAACAGCACGCAGTGTAGATCTTCGCTCTAAACGTTCGCCCGTACTGCCGGCAGTGATTCAGAAAAGGCAGTTACAATTTTAGCGTTTGTGATAAAACTATATACTCGACTTTTATGTTCTATATGTTAAAAGAAAGGGAAAAAATATGTTGTTTTACAGTAGGGAAGTATTACAAATCAGTAATTTAAAAGAAGTGAGAATCGGCAATGAGTTTCCGTAAATCTTAGAGTTCGAAAAATTGGTTCAAGTAATATGCAAAGGTCACGTGATACCACGTGATCTAGTCTCCAGCTCTTACGGTTCTTGAGGTGAAAGTTGTATAACAGACAGACGGACGGATGGACAAAGCTCCAGTATAAGAGTATTTTCGAACTCTAAAAATATTAAGTAGTTTTTTATTACCTAAAGAATTACTTATTATTGTTTTCATCAAAACACTAAGATGAGGACTGACAGTTATACGTTTTTAGTACAAAGAACTTCTAAGTCTAATCTAACCTACATTTACGTGAGTGAAGTCGCGGGCAAAATCTAGTAGATTAGGTATAAAAGGCAGTTTCATCAAAAAAGTATTTATTATTACTAAATAATCAATACTTTTTTTAATGAACTACCTTTTGTTTTTGCTGTTTCCCTGAAAGTGTCGAGTACCTACTATCTAGTTGGTAAAGGCGTGAACGCATAACAAAGAAGCTCACATTCGCATTTATGATATTAGTTATGAAAGCATGTGACGTGTATGTATTTTAGATACACTAAATGCAAAGGTATGCCATGCCTATGGCCGATATTCACAAAGGGTCTTATTTTAGTCAAAGTCAAAAATCATTTATCTATTTCGGACACGTTTCGGACACACGGACACACTTATGAACGTCAAAGGTGATTAGTGAGTTCAGTATCTTTATATTCTTTTCTTTTTATAAAATACAACTCCTGCATTAGGAATAATGCCTGTATTGCGGGGTACTGACACAGAGAACACCCCGTGAGGGAATCGAACCCACAACACACGGCGCGGCGGCAGTGGCGAACCGACCTAGCTTAAACCACTACGCCATCCGTGCAGTACCGTGGTTTTAGGTTTACGTAATATTCTGCCGTGGTAATAGAGCGGGCAATAAGTAAAAGGTGGCCATTTTTTAGAGTTCGAAAAATCTCTTATACCTACAACAGCTTTATCCGTCTCTGTTATACAACTTTCTACTCAAGAACCGTAAGAGCTAGACTCGCGGTCAACGCCATTCGACTCAGCATAGTCGATATACCCCCGAAATGACTATGACCTTTGACTTCTGACCTCAAGGTCACGTGGTATCACGTGACCTTTGCATTTTACTTGAAACATATTTTCGGACTCTAAGATTTACGGCAATTCATTGCTGAGTCTCACTTGTTTTTAATAGGCTTACGTTTGACCACGATCTCACCTGTTGTTAAGTGGCGATGCAGTCGACGATGGAGCACGCTTGCCTAGAAGGTACCTATTCTCTCGCGACTTGGAGCCACCCAGATTGTGCTCATCGTAGAAGGATTGGATGTGTCAGAAACCAGTGTGCAAAATTGTGTTTCTAGCAGTTTTGCCAATAGGTGGTTTCGTACTCCCATCTTTTCAAATTTTGTCAGTCAGCTAATCTTCCACTCGTCAGATTTCCAACATGAATCCTACCTACGGGAACTCATAGGTATCAGATATAAAGTATACCATGTGCAAATCTGGGACATGTCTAATAGGCATTATGATTAAGAAAAAGTTTTTAGTCCGTCTTTTAGACACGTAGGTATTTTTCTTTTGTCCCACAAACTAATAACAACGAAGATACAACGCGTTTAAATTTCGTGATGCGTCACGGTTCGTGTTACGTGACGTCACACTTTTCTAACAATTGTACCTAACAAATTTTACAAAAGTGTGACGTCATAAGCCTTCAGTCCCGATCTTGAATGAGTTATATCTTAGTAATGTTTTGTAGTTTTAAAACAACAATAAATCGGTGTCCAATATTTTTTGCTTATCTAAAAGATGGACTCATAAGAATAATTTATTTTTAACACGTTGACTGCCAGCTGAAGTTCCTGGCGTCACGCGTGTGGTAAAAATATTTTTATCTGTTTTAGGTACGTACGTACGCTCCGCAGATACGCGAGGCTGGCCTCCCGCGCACGACTCCCACCCCGCGGATACGCGGAGTTGGCAGCTAATGTGAACTCTGTCATTGTTGGGACACGGGAAGTAATTTTTTTTCCTAAACTTATTATATTGCAGATACATATGTCATATATTTTGAAATGTTGAATTTATTGATTTTATATAGCATCATAAACACATAAACACACACATAATGCTTATTGTAAGCAACGAATAACTTTTATATAAATGTAACAAAATATCAAGTATGTAAAATGAACTGACTGCATGCATTGCGTCAATCATTATTAGCTAGCCGATCATTTCTGCAACGCCGCACATTCCTGTGTGCCTTCTGTACTCTTATAAGTAACTTTAAGGTGTTAAATACTAACATGTCTAATTATAAGGTTTAATTTTTTTTTTGTAAGTGTTGGTTGACTGTTGGGACACGGGAAGCATGATGCAATAATATTTGATATTGCACCATGTACATTACAACGAGGCGGCGCTTGCCGCGCCAGTCAGTCACTTCCCTCCCGTGAATGTAACAACTTGTATACTTGGTTTGGTTCCGCGCAAATAAATGCGGTTCACATAAGCATCGTTTTATTACTGTGACCCTCGGCTGGAGAGACTAGACACGCACGTCTATATAAAATAATATAGACATGACATTCATCATGCCTATTGCCAAGTTTCATCACAAACCATTCAGCGGTTAACGCGTGATTGACTATCAATATCAAATATCTAAACATATTTACAAACTTTTATATTTATAACTTACTTTTGCCTGTGACTTCATACACGTGGAATTTGGAAGTGCGTACCGATCTATATTTTTCTCTCTTTGTATGTAGGGAGAAGCTAATCTACACACATTTCTAATACTCGACTTCTAGACGGCGTATCAAGGTGGAACATGCAAGAGATTTTAAGATAGATCTGCGGCGTTACAATTGTGAACACCGCAATAAATGTTGTGTAGTAGTTTTTGCGTTATGCGCGTACAAACATATAGATAGACAAAAATAATATTAATAATTGTTATGTGTTCTTTAACTCTTATAAGAACTTACTTAGACATTTAATTATTTTCATTCTACTCATAAAGTTTTCGTTTTAAGCTGCTACTTGGTTTACTCTAAGCTAAACTTGCAAATGATAATAATTACAAACCTACTTTCATTTTGTAATTAAGTTTACAGTTACAAATCCAGCTTGCTCAATTAATATCAGTTATAACTTATAACCAATTTTATTTTAACAATAAACATGAACGTTCCATAATATATTTATAACTTCCATATTATCTTTGACATCGAAAGAAGATTGATTTCCGCAGACTAAATAAAAAAATCAACAAACCATAGACACCAACTTTACCTTCCCAAGACAGCAAAGTGGGTTATAACGACCGTAAAATGAAATTCCAGAGCCAAAACAAATGGACTGAAAGCGACAATACTTCAAGTCTAGCTCACCCTTATACCTACAAGGGCAATTACCGGGCAAATTAGTCATTAGGGCGGCAACACTGCCGGGGACGGAAGTGCCCGCGGCACCTCACTAATTTATAACAGTGGGGATGTCGCCTTAAGGGGACAGGGACGAGTGGATAGATATGTCAGTACTTACAATAGGGGTTAAATAATTGTTGGGGCAGGTTAAGAACGATATAGTAGGTAGTACATACACATGCCTTTTAAATTTGGTACAAAATAGAGCGGGATTCCTTTTTTAAATTAACGCCATTCTATGACGCCAAAGTCCTGTGAATTCGAATTCCAAAACGGACACTCCCACTCCGCTACGACTATTCAAGTTTATGGTATAGCGTCCCCTTTCGTATTTTATGCATAGTGAGACCAATGTGCTGTGACAAAACGGACTGTCCGTTTTGGAATTCGAATCCAAAACGGACATTTGTGTTGTCAATAAATAATAGTTGTGCGTCTTGTGTTTTTTGGGTCCATTTATTGATGTTTGTTAAAATTGTTGTTTTCCTCGATACAGAACATGATCCACAACACAGGCTGGGTCTATGCCGACAATAAGCTTGCTCCATTTTATGTACGTGTGACTTAAAACCCTATACATATAGCTAGCGAAATTTGAGTGTGTGGATACAGTTCTGCCTAGTCCTTCTGGGTTATAAGCCTAAAATGTAGGTACATAAGTTTGAGTATATTAAATATGTTACATATTTCTAATTGCAACAACAAAACAAATTAGCACCGCGCATGTCTTGTTTTGTTAAAAAAACTGTGGTAAGCAAATCTTGATAAATAAACGGATAGTGCCGTAGTTTAAGTGGGTTCCAATATGTGACGAAAAATGTTGCGTTATAAATTATAATTATGTAATGACCTCCAGACCGAATTTCGGTCACAGGCGGCGAATCTTATCAGAGACTGGCCATCTGCGCAGGAGATATAATAGTGCAGAAATGTGTGCGCAAACACAAGTGCATTCTCTGTTCCTTAAATCTCATGATCCGATGGCACGGTAATCCGACACGACCGGAGAGACATCAGGCGTGAAACCATGTTTTACGTGCTTTCCGAGGCATGAGGGTGTCTAGGACTGCCAACTTACTAACTCCAGGCTGCTTTTGAGATTTCTTAACGGAAAACCCAGTAACTTTTTGTTGTTCCGAGCGGGGATTCAAACTATTCGAAATATTTACTTAAATATAGTATGCGATATATAGACAATATCGTCTATTCTTTTCCATATAACTACTAGATTGCCTGAAACACCTATGTGTTGGGCAAAAGCCGAAAAAATCATATTCAGATAATTTCTATTTTTACTTATGTAATAAGTAAAATTAGAAATTATTCGCAAATGATTTGAAAAATAGTTATGATGGTAAGTATTACCTATAGGATTTGATTTTATTCAAGTAAAACAATCACTTTAAATAAATAGTTTTGTACAAATACTGTCTCGTTAGTTTAGTGAGATAAGTTTACGTGCGATTATGAATTCCTGATTCTAAAAGTGATTCGCGCGGCTCCGCCGACTCTGGTTATGTCAAGGAACACCGTGGTAGGTTTAGGCGGTATTACCGGGATGTCACTATCTTACCCCCGGTGAGCCCGACGTAACTTCTCGGTCGCCCCGCAGAAAGGTATGCGTCAATGCATTCCTCCACATAAAGAAAAGTGCTACTGAATTTATCCGTTAGAATATTCTCCGTTGCGGTACCTAATGGAAATACACCCGGTAGGCGGCAATAGGGTTGACCGTTATTACATTGGTCCGTTATTAGGCTAAGTAGTACCTACCTACACTTTTGCCAAGCCCCATAAAAATACAGGGATGATTTTATTTACCTACTTATTTATAACAAGTGAGAATCGGCAAGGAATCGCTGTAAATCTTAGAGTTCAAAAAAATGGTACAAGTAATATGCCACGTGGTATCACAGATGTTCATGGCAGCCGGGACCGACGACTTAACGTGCTCTCCGAGGCACGGAGCAGGCAATAATTGTCAATCAATACGCACATAATTTCGAAAAGTCATATAACTTCCGAAAGTCAGAGGTGCGCGACGTGAGTTCGAACCCGAGACCCTCTGCATTGCAGTCTGTTGGTCTCGCTGACTGAGCTATCGCTGCCACACAAGCCTTCCCACAAGGCTATCGCTGCTGCTTTAATTTATAGGTACATATAACGGGTAGGTATACTAGGTAATCTAGGTATTTATATTAACAATCGTCTAGCCGGCCGGGCCGTATAGACCATTAGTTCCCAAAGTGGTCCAGGTGGACCCTCAGGGGTCCACGGGAGACTCAACGGGGGTCTACGTTGGCGTGATAAAAAAATGGGGATCCACAATTCGTAAGCGGAGGTCCACGAAAATTTATATGCTTTCGATAGTGGAGAACTAAAATTCCATATTCAGTACCAGTGGTCCCGAATCTCGGTAGAGAATTTATAAAAAAAAAGAGCCCACCTACCGTGGTAGGTTCAGCACCGAGAATATAAAAAAAAGGTCATATATTCAATATTATTATTATATGTATAGGTGTGTTAGTTGTAAAGAGTCTTAAGCTCCGGCTGTCCACTGTGCTTATACTGTTTAGTTTAGTATCTAATTAATTGTTTGTCGGCCTCAGTGGCGTAGTGGTTAGTGTAACCGACTGCCACGCCTGAGGTCGCGGGTTCGATTCCCGCACAAGTCAAACATTTGTGTGCATGAACATGGATGTTTGTCTTGGTCTGGGTATTTCTATGTATAATATGTATGTATTTACAAAAAAAAAAAGTATATATGTATGTTTATCCATTGTCTAGTATCCATAGTACAAGCTCTGCTTAGTTTGGGCTAGATGGTGTTGTGTGTATGTGATAGAAAAAAAAAAAAAAAAAAAAAAAAATTATGTTATGTAAAACACATCATATTAATATTTTATGTTTCCACGAGAATACTGCCGACAGACAGCTATGCCGCTGGACAGGAGATTGTGTCAATATGTATTACAATATGTATTTTTACTTATAAATAAATAATAATAAAAAACCTTATCTATGAATATGAGAGTCAAGTAAATTCACAAATAATAATAAATCACTAATACTGAAATTTACATATTAATAACAATTCGTATCCATTTTAACCTTATTACGTATCTACAAAGCAAACTTATCGTAATTATAATAAATATTAATTAAGTATAAACTTCTCTTTTTCATCAATTTGATATCAAACTTATTTATCAATTGGTACGTCACTGACTTATATCTACTTACTTGATGTACAATTTGATTTTGAATAGTACGGCAAATGATTATCCTTACTAATATGAAAACATCAAATTTAACACGTAAATCTAATTAAACGTCAGCGAAAATACGAAAATCATAAAAGAAAATAATTTATATAAATAACGATTAAATTATTAATCGGTTTCATGGGTTACGTGCAAACCCAATAAAAGCATTTGTCTTCCATTTTATAATAATTGCAATTCATAATAATTAATGTTCACCGAAATGAAACACATCATTGGTATCCTATAAAGCACTTAATTAAGTACAGTTTACAAAATTACTAATTACGCCAAACATCCCATACATAACATTCCTTTTCAATAAAACATACCTACTCAAATAATAATTCGCCGCTAAGGCCGCGTACTAAATTATAAATGAAAGTCTTAACTGTGACGACACGAGAAACTCATTCCCATATCATTTAAACTTAAATAGTTGTACGTTTATATACGAAATAGTAATGAAATAGGTAACAAGCGGACGGCCACATTTACCATCAACCATTATAAACCAGAGTCCACCAAATTAAACAAAAACATGAGAACAGTTTCAACGATTTAAAAGCTAAGCGAGTACCCTTAATTGCGTTAGACTCTGTTCTCTACAGCTACTTTTACGATCGATTATTTCCCTTTAAACACACCGACGATATTCTTCATCCCTTGCCGACTTTACTGGGACCACTTAAGGGCTGAAATTCAATGACAGAAAACATAGTTTATCTTTGCATTTTTGTAGGAAAAGGATGGGTATAAGGCGTACGGTTGGCTGACATAAGGGGTGGTACTTTCGAACAGTTACGCCCCAAATTCTAAGGGTAGTTTTGCCAGTACCCGAGCCAAAGTTGGTGGCGGCCGCTCGAGGGTTGCGTCGCCTCTCGCCGGATCAGAATTATGTTGATAAACGATTTGTTGTATGAGTGAGTCGTTCCGAGGCTCTGCAGACTGTGCGTGGACAGGATTGTGTGGTGATGGTGCTCGTTCTACTACTGTGACTGTGATTATAGTTCAAACACAAGCTCAGTTTTATTTAACAGGTATTAATACTCTTTTTGAACTTTTTGTGTCGAGTGTTTCTTTTTTGTTTTTCTTGTTCGTTGTATTATATGTATTGTAATGTCTATGATTTTAGAATACGTTTAGGGACACGTTAGCTCGACCCAGTGACTGATTTTTAAGTGTGTTTTATACCTACTTAGCCGTAGTATTTACCGGGTATATATCGATTACATTAATAATATATAAGATAAAGGTTGAGCAGTAATCTTAAAGTCATCATTTAAAACATCCAATCAATGGCGCATGCATTGGTCGGATGTTTTAAATGATTTTAAGAAAATTTTATGATGTTTGACCAATTAATAGATTCAATTTTGTGTTTTAATTACAATTACTTGTACTTATATATAATAAGTTTTTGAAGAGTTCAATTACACAATGTGGAGATAATTATATGGAGACATATATTTTTCTTTATGACGTATACTAAACGTAACTTTTCTATAATAAATTAATTAAATAAACTTGTATATGTAATTTATTTGTTATTATATTCCGTGTACATAGTAATGAAAGTCACCGTACCTCAATTTAGTAGGTATTTCACGAAGACTTTCATTGGGTAGTTAAATAAAATCATACCAAATAAAATTTATATAACTATAATAAATATTAAGAATAACTATTAGCACAGCAACATCGAAGATTTTATTAATATGACAATAAATAATATACATATAAGAATGTATACCGAACGCATGATGCGTATATTTCTTAAACAAAAAAATAAATAAAACAAAAGTTTTCTTTATGAATGTTACTCCTAACTTGACTTAGCACACTCCATTCAAATATATAAATAATTCATAACAAAATTTAATAATAATTAACCTTTAAAATGTTCTATGAGTAAATGGCTTATAACATTATTCTTCTATCTTATTAAATAAAAACGCCATTGAACTAGATTTGAGTCCAATGTTGCGAAAGGCTTCAGATTTACAGAGATACAGCTTACTTGATACAAAGATCCGTGGACACAACAATATTATACAGAACCGCGATATCGCCGGAATTTAATGAATACCTAAACCACAACGCTAGCAGAGAATTATATTATCTATGACAGCGACAATCGTTCAAATATTTACTGCCATTATTAATTGGCAAGTTTTCTTTTATTGTCTATTGCTTTTTTCGCGGGAAAGACAGTAACTCTATATTGATATGATAATTGTCATATGGTTGATGGGTTGACGGTTCGCTTATCACAGGCACAAATCGCCGCCGCGGCAAGGGTTCTTCAAGTAGAGCAAAAAATTGGATGCTTATAAAGGTTGTTTCGATTCTGAATATCTTTCGGGTGCGTGATTTCTGCGTTTGTTTAAATATTCTCAATTGCGGCGATACAGCAGCTTTTTTATTTAAAAAGGAAAGTGAAGTAATTTTTATATATGATATGTAATTTTACTAAGTTATTTGAGACGGATTACTTGTAAGTAGTAGCCGTCATTATTATACTTATGGTGTAATATTAAATATTATTTTATTATTTGCTATTTTATACCTATTGTTATGAGTCGACTAATTATTGAGTGTTATGTTTTAATTGATGTAGTCGGTGATTGGTGTAATGATGGTCAATTTAGGCAGTTGTAGGTACGATTGGTAAAAGATATAAACACACTTGTAATGATGTGAATTAAAAAGATGGTAGATGATGTTGATGGATATCTTGTCAGCGTTCTATTTCTAAAGACTTTACATTTGCCAATTATGTACGTACATAAGGCCAGAAACATATGTACCTATGTTTTGGATGGAATTACATCTGTCGAACAATAAGTAAATTTGAATTCTTTAATTAATACGAGTATGTTTAATATTCAGCTGCTTATGGCACTGATTGTACCTATATAGATATATTATTATTATTTACTAGATTACTACTTATTATAAAACTAAATTCACCGCCGCGTCTGTCTGTCTGTTCACGATAAACTCAAAAACGAATCTCTGAACGGATTTTCATGTGGTTTTCACCAATAAACAGAGAGTGATTCATGAGAAAGGTTTAGGTGTATAATTTGTTAAGGTTTCGTACCTACTACCCGTGCGAAGTCGGAGCGGATCGCTAGTATACTTATACAACATTAATAATTGTCACATCACAAACAAATACAGGATTTATTTGCTAATGCAGAAATTGAATCTTTATGTGTACTTGAAGGTTTTCTGATTGGTACAAATGCCGGAGATAATATACGCATTTGAAAAAGTGGTAGGTACCTACTTAATTTTATTTACCGGTAATTATCAGTATGAGTTTGAATCAGCGTTTGGTATAAGGAAAAAGGCTTGGACGCTGCTGCCACGACATGGTATCCTAGTGCGTAATCTATTACTATTATAGCCAAATCTAGATAAAGAAAAAGCATTTTCGATCCCCGCACAAGTCAAACATTTGTGTGCGTGAACATGGATGTTTGTCTTGGTCTGGGTGTTTCTATGTATAATATGTATGTATTTACAAAAAAAAAGTGTATATGTATGTTTATCCATTGTCTAGTACCCATAGTACAAGCTCTGCTTAGTTTGGGCTAGATGGTGTTGTGTGTATGTCGTAGAATATTATTATTATTATTATTGTTTCTCGCCGTCGTTCGAACATAGACTAAGGAAATAGATTCACGATTTCGTTCTATATGGAGCAGATTGGTAGGAGAATTCATTTACAGAAGATAACAACCAACCCACTTTCTTTTATGTTTCTGCGGTGAATGCAGTTTCTAGACTGTTTAAAGAATCGCTGTGATGTGTGCAAGGGTCCTATAATCATAGTACCGTACGCTGACAATATAACAACTCCTTTTTAAATGTATCTGTAACTAGTTGTGTCTATGGTGTTGCGGTTAACTATTGGCTATGGTACAGCTGACTGTTAGACAAGTTGTCTGCCAACTTGTGTAAGAAGCTCAATCACTACAAAGTCACCCGTCGCGTCTGTCTGTCTGTCTGTTCGCCATATACTAAAAACTACTGAATTTAGTGATTCGTGAGGATGGTTTAGGTATGTAATTAGCTAAGGTTTTATACTACTCGTGCGAAGCCGGGGCAGGTTGCTAGAGCTACATAATTTGAGGTTTTATTGCAGACGTACATTACAACTAGTAACTAGCACATCTCTATCTTGCACTAAATGATTATTAAAAAAACGATTTGTCAGACAATTAAAAGCACACATACGTGTATTAATTAGTTAAGTGTTAGTTGATAATTAGAGCGGGGCATAAAATGTATGAGCGGTGTCACGGACGCATGATGGTAATGCCGTCTCCTCAGGGAATGACGCGTTTAATTTCAAATAAATTATCTTCGTGACGGCCATGTTCTTTTTATTGTACCATAGACAATTAATATGAGCGGCTACTTTTTGTTTAGGGTTCAGTATTTAAATTATAATTGTAGACAGCTATTTTTGTTTTTCTAGCTAGTTAGCTAGCTAGACGTTCTGAAACTTAAATGAATACCGTGGGAGAGCCACGCTTCGGCACGAATGGGTCGGCTCGACAGGAGTGATACCACGGCCTCATAGAAAACCGGCGTGAAATAGCGCTTGCGTTGTGTTTCGTCGAGTGAGTGAGGGTACCAGAGGCCCAAAACCCCTCTCCTCTTCTCCTCTTGGGGAGAAGGAGGCCAAATTTAAAAGGCTGGCAACGCACTTGTGACTCCTCTGGTGTTGCGGGTGTCCATGAGCGCCGGTAATCACTTACCATCAGGCGAACCGCCTGCTCGATTGCCTACTATAAAATAAAATAAAAAAACACAGACTGAAATATTTAAGAGAGATTATTTCTTCGTATTGGCAGTTAAAAGACCAGGGCTGCGAGAAACCGATTGCTTTATGCCTCTCTGATTTACGGAGGAATTACTCGTCCTGACTTTTTCATGTCCTTTGTTTGCACTTTTTGTCCATCAGTCACGACTGATACCTACAATATTTTTAAGGTGTCTTGCCTGTACTGAGCGACGACCGTGAACTTAATACGCTCACAATTAGGAATATTAGGTAGAAACGAGTGGTATACTGGTACTACTAAAAAGTAATGCCTTCGGTAGCCATGCAAGATTTTAAAGGCACCGGTGGTGCTATTTTCCAAATGCCGAAACTCTTTATACAGTACACTTGACATCCTAACCACTCACACACATATGTATGAGCCATAAGGCCTACAAAATAAAAGTATTTTTCCAGAAAATAGCATTTCAGCCCAGAAAATAAGCTGAAGATATATTATATTTTAACCCTACAATACAAAATACGTAAGTGCCTGTAAAACAGTAACACGTCCTTTTTTAATTTAAAAAATGTTCTTTTAATAGTTGACTGCTGTCATAAACTGACATTACAAAGTCTAATTTTAATAACCCTACGCGTTTACTAAGATGCGCGGACGACGGGCGTGTGTCACACCGAGTTGTAATGGGACTATAATTAAAATATAAGTACATGAGGTTTTTTATGCGTAATGACGTTGCTGAAATTCGAATTTTGAATATTTATATAATATAGCGATGCGCCTGTTGCTTGAAGGATATACCGATTTTGTAATTTTTCTGGTCCTTTATTGACTTTCATTACATCTTGCATGGTCGTCGGTTAAGGATACTCCTACTTGCTTTCTCCAGGGTGTTTCTGATCTGGTTATCCATCGTTTGTGTAGGCCTTTCACTGCTGTCTATTCCTAATATTGCAGCATTAGCGCTTTATTCATATTTAAGTTATATAAAATATAATAGAACCCACAATAAAGATGGTATCTTTAAGGCTTTGACAGTTTTCTGTTTAGTTTTGTATCTATTATCCGTATTAGATACCACTTTGAATTTATGGCTAAACAATCTTGCCTGTTGTTAACAAATTGTACCTATATAAGAGTTACTATACTAAAATAAAGCTGTATACTTTGTCGATAGCTGGGCACTGCGAAGATAAGACATAGGTAGCAGATATAAACGAGTAAAGACACACTATTAAAATACAGAAATAATAAATGAATACATATATATATATATATATAATATAAATTGTAACTAAATAATGCACACATACAATTACTATCCTACTAATATTAGTAGAGCACTCGTTTCTACCTAATATTCCTAGAATTGTTAGCGCATGAAGTTCACGGTCGTCACTAAGTACAGGCAAGACACTTTAAACACAGTACAGGCAAGAAATTTAAGTATATAGATACTTATATTTCTTGACTGTACTGTGTTTAATCTTACGTTACAGAGGACGAGCCTATCGCCACATACTAAGCCCATTTTCATACCCGTGTTCCTACTGCTAATTTTCTAGAAGAAAAGCACTTAGCCTGACCAGATAACTGAAATCAGAATTACGATCAGCCGCAAACTTACGCCACGGTGCACTTAATGCAGAAATTTTTTTACTTGTAGAGCCTTGGTGATTTTTATATGATAAAGTTATAATAATATTCTGTAAGAGTGAGCGGTAACTGTTACAGAAAGTACGTGTACATTTTTTTACACTTCTTCAGTTCTTTTAATACAGGCTACGGTGACTGCTTACCATTAGGCAGCAGACAGTGTTTGTTTGACATCTTTGTAGTTGCCGGTAGGCAGTGGTTTAACGTTTACAGTATCTTATATGATGGCAGGAAAACACAACCATGAGCAGCGGTTTCCATTAGGTGGATCGCTGGCTCATTTATCGGCCGAAGGAATTTAAAATATCTCATAATATTGTCTTCTGTTAACGCGAATATTATTCATTGAAATTAAACTACTATATACGGATTTTATCAACATTGAGACAACTACCATCCTAGTCTTCCCGTGACCATGGCTGCTGAAAAGCAACCGAAACGTCGGGGAAAGTGTAAAATTTGTATAATATTGTCTTCTATTTACGCGAATATTATTCATTGAAATTAAACTACTATATACGGATTTTATCGCGTTGTTTATTTGACACTTGATTACAAAAATTTTAAATTGTTACACTACTACTACTATTAAACTTTACTAATTTTTAAGCTAATTAAATTATTATTAAAACTATTTAGATTTAATTTATTTTTACACTTTCCCCGACGTTTCGGTTGCTTTTCAGCAGCCATGGTCACGGGGAGACTAAGATGGCAGTTGTCTCAATGTTCCAGTGTAGTTATTTCAAAGTACCCGAACATAATTTAATCATTGGTGTTTCTATTTACGCAGAATGAGCTCAAAGTGTCATGAAGTCTAGCTGTGGTTTGCTTCTTCTTGGGTTTGACTATTTTTATTACTGGATCCCAAGCTGGTGGTACATTCCAACCATCTTCTCTATTAAAATTAGGATGTTTTTTGATTTCAATAGCCTCGCGAAGCATCCTTGGTTGGAATCGGTGTTCTTTAGCGAGAATCTGTGGTTTGTCAAATCTCAGGTAGTGGTTGGTCCCCTGTTGCACATGTTTACACACAGCAGACTTCAACGAGCGTTGGTGTTTTACATCAGCTATGTGTTCTTTTATGCGGGTGCCTATGTTTCTCTTGGTTTGACCAATGTATGAGAGTCCGCAGTCACAATCTATTTTATAGACCCCTGCATCTTGTAAAGGTAGTTGGCACTTGACGGATGGTAAAAATTGACTTATCTTCGTTGGCGGCTTGAATTAGTAAAGTTTAATAGTAGTAGTAGTGTAACATTTTTCAAAATGTTGTAATCAAGTGTCAAATAAACAACGCGATAAAATCCGTATATAGTAGTTTAATTTCAATTAAAATATCTCTTTAAATATTTGAAAGTTAAAGCATTTAAACCTTATGACGTAATGTGAACTTTAAACATATCTTGAATATCAAATTTTTGTACTTTTGTTACATTTTTGTATATGTATTCAAAAAAAAATTTTTTTTGGGGCCCTTTATTAGTTTCAAATATTACTTTAACTTTGAGGAATTATGTTAGCTGTAGCACATGCTTTTGGTAAAAGCTTTTAAAATACCATACTCAGTATTTCAATTACCTTATTAAAGATAGCAATAAATATGCATATTCATACTCCTTCTGTTAAATGTATTAGCATGCGAGCTAGCTTATTAGTCAACACAAAAAAACCCAAAATCATTTTGATTACACGTACGTAAATTGAATACAGCAACAAAAATTCAAATGTAAGCGCACGAATTAGAAGCACATTTTTTGTTTTTATCTAACCGGCCGATCGCTGTGGACGCTACGGTGTGTAAGCTGGCCGAATTAACACTCTACCGATTAGCATGCAAAGGGTTAGGTTTACTACATACTAAAGTTTATAGCGATGTTATCAGCGGGTAAAAGTGACCATCTGCTAATCTTGTTACTGTAGTTAGTTTCGGGTTTAAATGGGTGAAAGTGCACCGTTAAACGTATGCCAGGTAATAAGTATTTTAGGGTTAGACTTTACGTCATCTTATGTTCAATTGAAACATTGGCAGTAATAGTAGGTTTGTCTGACCCGAGTAAATAGAGCTTTTTTTATTATCTTTCATTTAAGTGCTTGACTTGTTAGAACCAATGTATTATTTTAGGCTCATCTGTTTATCAGAATCAGAATATTTTGCTAAGAATGCAGGTAACATAGTGGTGGTGAATTTGGTATTCTACCATTTGGCATTCAAATCTATACATTGTTATTCTATAATCTCATATAAGTTAATAATGTGATACATTTAAATAAGCATATTAATAATCCACAATAAAATCAATAACTTAAAAAATATACTATAATAATAGGTCAATAACATTACTACATTTTTCTGT
This sequence comes from Catocala fraxini, assembly GCA_930367265.1. NCBI lineage: Eukaryota > Metazoa > Arthropoda > Insecta > Lepidoptera > Erebidae > Catocala > Catocala fraxini. The sequence goes on from OV884047.1 coordinate 2,422,036, forward strand.
AATTTGTTGCATTAGTTTTCTTTTAGACCATTTCTTAGTAAACACACAAATAGTAAAAAAGGAAGGAAGGAAGTATCCTTTCTTTCTATTTTATAATTATAATAAAGTGTTAATTATATAATTCCGTTATATTGGTTTCCCAGAAATACATAATTATGCAATTAATTATTTTCAATTAACAACAATATATTTTATCTATTCGGTATACATTTAATAAATGAACGTACATAGGTAAAAATATAAAAAGTAACACTTTGTTGCATTCTCCCGCGCGTATTATGACAACAGATTAAAAGTGTGTACATCAACTTTTAATTAAAAAATAAAAGGCGCAGGCGTTGTAAAAAGCTAATCGATAAAAAGTATCGGTTACATATCGTGTACGCGCGGTTGAATCGAGCACACCCGGCGTTGGTGATGTTATCTGTCTTATTTATATTGAGTTACACTAACCGAAATCTATTTATCTATTGTAAAATTTAGGATTGATGGCAACATAGTAATTTTATGAGACCAACATTATTTGCATAATATGTTAAATTTTTAATAGCTGTGGTTGCCAGTATGTCAAGCAGATAGACATAGGGTTCTTTTGCATTTATAATACCTACAAGATTTAGCCCGCGGCTTTGCTTGTGTTAGTGTATATTTATGTTAACAGGTTTCCTGTCCGATAAATCACATATGATACATAACAATAGATTTTCTATTGTGTCTATCATGGCACAGCGAATGGGTTAAGATAATTTTTTTAGTAGCCTATATTTTATTCTGATGTATAAACAATAATACGATAATGTTTTATGAAAATCCGTTCAGGAGTTTTTGCGTGAAAGAGTAACAAACATCCATGTATCCATCCATACTCAAAAATTTCATATTTATAATATTAGTATCATGAATGCTTGTACAAGATGTGAGTGACTGGCATCGGCTATGAGCACAGACTACTCGAGCAGGCTACATGCATGAATAAAGGAGTTTCAAAGCGGGTACTATTTTTACTGGCCGGCAAAAACAGCCATATTAAAAAATCCACGTCAATATTCTGCGTATGGCTATCCAAAGGTTCATGTTTGGAATGGCCTGTGAATTCAATTGTTTTTGAACTGGTCTGGCTATAGTTGAAAACATTGTAAAAGATAAACCTCTTTAACTCTCTTTAACTCTTTATTTTCGTGAGGCGTTTGTAGACTGCGTACAACGCAAGTTAGTGCCTTAAATTGTGCATCTGTATCTTATCTTATTCTTATCTTATGTGGGGGCCAGTCAGTGCAGACCGGCGACACTTCGACCCAATGGGATCTTTTGTGTCGACACTCTCCCAATAACGACTGCCATAGATGTTCATGGGGACCGACAGCTTAACGTGCTCTCCGAGGCACGGAGCAGGCGATAATTGTCAATCAATACGCACATAATTTCGAAAAGTCATATAACTTCCGAAATTCAGAAGTGCGCGACGTGGCTTTGAACCTGAGACCCTCTGCATTGCAGTCTGTTGGTCTCCCTACTGAGCTATCGCTGCTCGTGCATATATGTATAGTACAGTATTAGCATGGACTAGTAAAATCTTTTTCTTCTTTTCGTGTGGTTAGTGGCCAACCTGTTGTCAAGAATTCTTCAAGCCAAAGTTAATAAGATATTTAGTTTAGCTAGGAATCGAAATCTAAAGATGGACATCGTTCGGTGGCGACGTTCATACTAAAATGGACTCTATGGACTAAATGACAGCACGATTGGCGCCACTAGGCCTTACATTTTTTTGCTAGCTTTAAAAAGACAACAAGCGTTAGGAATAATACCTGTGTCGCGGGGGACCTTACAAACATTCAAATATCGGACACAAAGAACATCTAGCGCAACAACTATTTGTGCATCACACAAATTTTTGTCCCGTGTGGGGATCGAACCCACAGCACTCGGCGCAGCGGGTATGGCGAGGCTCTAAGGAATAAACCGTAGCACGATTGTTTGACCTACATCTCTGCCAGAGATTTATTATCTTTATTTCGTAGAGATACCGTTACTGCGTTCTTAAATCAGATGACTGCCGCTCCGTAAAAAAACCGATATTCAACCTGTATCTGGTTAAATTGGGTGCCATCCTCAATGCACTTTAATCTAATAAGGTTAAGTAGAAGTTAAAGAGATGTTAACGTTTAAACCTGGAGTCTCGCTCAAGCTTATGCAGGTTAACTAGCTAAACTTTTCCTCCACATTAGACTGTAGAGCTGACTGCGAGACTGCAAGAGCCTAGTGGAAAAGCAGCGATAGCCAATTGGGAAACTGTTGGACTGCCACGCAGAGCTCTGAGGTCTCGAGTTCGATCCCAAGGTGTAATGTAATATGGTTTTGAGGTCCCACCTAAGGCTGGGCTCTATTGCTGTCTACCAAACACATTTTCAGATTATGTACTGCTCTAAGAATATCTTAACAAAAATCCTAATAAATCTTTGCTCGACACGGAGCTTTGACTGCACTGGTCGTTTCGCTACTGCTACTATGCCGAGTGTAGTTCGAATCCCATACGGGACAAAAATTTGTGATATCCACAAATGTTTGTGCCGCGTCTGGATGTTCTTTGTGTGTGTTGTTTGTCTTCCGCGACACGGAAATTATTCGTAGTGCGGGGGTTGTGGAAAAAACTGAAAGAAAAATAATATCGAACCCGGGACCTTAAGCACAGCAGCCGCATTCAACCGCTGCGCCAACCCGACACTTAACTAATGTACATAATTCAATGCCACACGCACGACATAATCTTTTTAAATAGCATTTGTAAGCCGCATAGAGTTCCGACGTAGAAGCTTTTTGATTCATGGCGGCTGAGCATGCGTGTGTTTTAAATCATACCATTTAATTATCTAATTATATCGCCATTTTGTTTGTTAGAAGCTACTCGAGTTATAAAAATTCTCTGCAATATAACGTGGAAGTGTCCACGCCTCATTTTGGTTGTGTAACCAGAAAGGTTGGTAGCAGAATAGTTTGTCCAATGACATTTATTAACTACTAGCGAGACGCCCCGGCTTCGCACGGATAGAACAAAACCTTAATCAATTATACACCTAAACCTCCCTCATGAATCACTCTGTCTATTGGTGAAAACCGCACGAAAATCCGTTTAGTAGGTTTTGAGTTTATCGCGAACAGACATACAGACGCGGCGGAGGACTTTGTTTTATAATATGTAGTGATTAAGACTGCGCCGAGCGAAATGTGCCAAAACAGGCGGTCACAGTTAAGTGCATAAAATCTACACTTTTTGTTTAATACAAATATAAAATATACATTTACCATAACAATTAATGTGTTTACAATTACTCCGTGTAAAAAACTTAAAATAATATTTTCGCCTACAAAATTACGTCAATTTGCACGGAAAATGTAAAAACGTAAGATCGTGTTACGTGATTTTTAGATTATAACAGTAGAAATCTATACTATTTTACAGCTTAAACGAAACATAAATAGTTATATTACAATTTGTCCGTCCCAAATATGTAAGTTATTGGTTGACAATAAAGATACATATTTATCAAAAGAGCCCTTCAAATCCTCCATACAATTTTACTATGGCGGCAGCGCGCCGATTTGAATATGCGCCGTACGAGCACTGCCATTATCTGTCTTACGCTCGACGCAGTCTTAAGCTTTTTACACAAGATGGTATCCAAATATAGAATACGGCCTGTCTAACAGTAAGCTGTACCATAGGCAAAAGCCAGACGTGGAGACTATGTTTTATAAAAATTATAAATAAAATAAAAGCTCGATCGGTAGGACCGATCAAATTGTGTAGTTGTTGTAGGCATAGCACGCCCTCTTTTTATTATTATAAACGATTAGAGTTACCTATCAACCTATTTAAATAATAAAAACCATAGTGTACTTTAAAAATAAACAATTCTCCATTAACACACATTGGCGGTAAACCATAAACAGTTGTATTTTATGAGCTGAAAGCGTGACCGGGCGACGCCATCTTGTAAAAAATTACGTTTTAACACGTTACCATTACTAATTGTAATAATATTACAAGGTGTCAATTAATAAAGCCTGGCTATTGTGTGTTTTAATTGGAAATTAGATCGATATCTATGAATATTACACTGTAGGCGGATAGGTGTATTTAAAATAGAGTAGTTTATAAGCTCGCACGTAGCTCCGTGGCGCAGCGGTAGTGAATGCGACTGCTGTGCCTGAGGTCTCGGGTTCGAATTCTGGGTCGGGCCAACAAAAAGCTATTGGGTTTTTCTGTTATGAAATCTCAATAGTAGCCCGGAGTTAGGAAGTTGGCGGTGTAAAACACCCCCGTGCCTCGGAAAGCACATAAAGTCGTTGCTCCTGCACCTGATCTCTCTCCGGTCGTGTCGGATTACCGTCCCATCGGATCATGAGAGTTATGGAGCAGAGAGTGCACTTGTGTTTGCGCACACACTTGTGCACTATAATACCTCCTGCGCAGATGGCCAGTCTAAATAGATACCAATAGATAAACGATAGAGCTTATTCTTATACAGTATTTTCATATGAAATTGTTAACCTTTCTACAAATTATGTCGATTCTCAATCAACCACCATTTTAAAAGTGATATTTCACTTTTGCAAAGCAGTCGGAAACAAGAATTACTTGGTAACTTATCGCATACTGATCGGACCGTCACGTGGCCGGAATTTTATGCAGCATTTTAATTAATTTTAACTTTTTCTGTTAATAAACCCCGTTGTAATGCCTTTCCATGAGTATGTATCTACTTTTGACACAGAATTTCATTCTTGTAATCTTTTGAAAAGGTTTAATTATCCGATATATGCTTTTGCTTTGTATGTTTCCGTAATTCTATAACCAGAATATTAAACACAGTTCTATACGAATATGATGAAGATTGGAATATATAATAATAATATCAACCGTGTATTAAGCTGTCCTACTGCTGGGCACGGGCCTTTTCACAACCTGGTCGTAGGCTATAGTCCACCACGCTGACCCAGTGCGGGTTGGCAGACTTCACATATCTTCGAGAACATTATGGAGTAATCGCAGACATGCAGGTTTCCTCACGATGTTTTCCTTTACTTCAAAGCGAGCATTTAAATTAAACTACTATATACGGATTTTATCGCGTTATTTATTTTACACTTTATTACAAAATCTTGAAACTGTCACACTACTACTAGATACTATTGAACTTTACTCAGAGCTGCGCGCCTTGGGATCGAACTCGGGACCTCTGCGTGGCAGTCCAGCGGTCTCCCACTAGGCTGTCGCAGCTTATTAAGATTGTAATAGGTCTAAAATATTTTAGATTGATTAATAAGATACGAACGCCGCTGTTCGGTATTGTTAATAATTATATTCTATTAGTTGCCATTGGACATGGTAAAAGAGAGTCAGCGGAACAGGACAATTACTCCTTAAAAATATTAGTATTATGTATTTTGTTTAATTTGCTAAGGCAATAATCTATTGTATATATAAAACTCTTCCGTTACTGAGTGACTGACAGAAAACGCACAGCCGAAACTACTGAACGCAAGAAGCTGAAATTTGGCATGTGTGTTCCTTGAAGAGTGTAGGGGAGCACTACGAGAGGATTTTTGGAAATTCCACCCTGAAGGGGGTGAAAGGGGTGAAACCCGATATTCACACGGGAACGGGACTTACGCGGGTGAAACCGCGGGAAAACTACTAGTAATAATATAAAGCAAGCTCAAATTTGAAGGGCTTTTTGCTTGCATATTTGAATGCACTATTAAAAAGCCTGTGTCATGAAACGGTTTATTCAGTTGTATTTATAATATGTATGTATTTACAAAAAAAAAGTATATATGTATGTTTATCCATTGTCTAGTACCCATAGTACAAGCTCTGCTTAGTTTGGGCTAGATGGTGTTGTGTGTATGTGATAGAATATTATTATTATTATTATTATTTACTTGAATAATAACTAATAGTCTTGAATGGACGAGACACTATTCGTTTCATAGACGAATAATGTACACACAATTTTATCATTACCATAGCATTCTAGCAAGTCCACCCATGTATTATTTTTATAAACACAATTCCTGCTCTTTGTGTAATTCCTTTGTCACGAGAGACTTTACAAACATTCAAACAACGGCCACAATGAACACCCAGACTCGGAACAACTATTGGTGAATCTCTCAAATTTTTATTTGAAAATTTTCTCACTCTTAACACTGGACTTAAGTATTACTTATTAATTCCACACGCATACCTCAATTAATTATCCGTAGTGAAGTAAACGTAGAGAGCAACATTTCCTCCATTATGAAGCTCGTTTTGTGTTCAATCGCAGTGTTCATGTGAGTGCCGTGTTTGTCCGGCGGCTAGGTCACGCTTACAACTGTGAAATTCGCAATAAGCTGCGCTGAAAACCGCCTTTCAGCGCGAATTGCTCGTTTCATGGCGCGTTTATCATAAATTGACGGATTGTAAACATGCGTGTATCTCTGTCCATCGATACTCACATTTTGATGACGATTTTTCACCATATGTCTGTACATTGCACGTTTTGTGGCGGGACATTTTACTGAAATGAATTTATTTTGATATTCTTTTTATGTTATGATGATTTAACCAGCCGTCACAATAATTTGAGAACCGTCTTTTCTAATTTTGCTCAAAATTAGCCAGTATCTAGATAATTTTGAACAACATTTTTGGTAAAAACTGAACAATGCTGGGTTTGAATTGGATTCCTAGTAAATGTTTGTCTTAGAATTTACGTGACCGTTAGATTTATCTCCTCTAAAACTTGATACTGTCACTAATAAATTACCTGATACACATAAAAGCGTCATGTGTTACAAGCTGTACAGATTCTCATTAGATCTCACCATTAACTATTGGTAGTATAAAAATAAATCTACCTAGATTATTAGGCGCCCCTTAGCATCGATAACACAATAATCGTTAGATTGAGATAATCGTTGTTTTTCGATACTCGCAGAATGCAGTCGTGCAATGTATCTATAATATAAATAATTAATTTATTAATGTTAGACATACATTTCAGTAATATGTTGTGTAAAAACATTAATAAAAAATAATTTCTAAAAAATAAATATATGAAATAATAAAATTAATGTTGAAGTATTAAAATAAATATAATTATTGTTATTAACCAGTCCTTTGAAATAATAATAATTAATTTAGGGAATCCTAATGTGGGAGACAGTGTGACAATTTTGTACCAAATAGTAATAATGTCCTCCAGACCGAATTTCGGCCAAGGTGGCCAGTTTTAACAGAGACTGGCCATCTGCGCAGGAGATATTATAGTGCACAAGTGTATGCGCAAACACAAGTGCACTCTCTGTTCTCTAACTCTCATGATCCGATGGGACGGCAATCCGACACGACCGGAGAGAGATCAGGCGCAGGACCAACGGCTTTACGTGCTTTCCGAGGCACAGGGGTGTCTAACACCGCCAACTTCCTAACTCCGGGTTGCTATTGAGATTTCTTTACAGAAAAACCCAATAACTTTTTATTGGCCCGACCCGGGATTCGAACCCGAGACCTCATGCACAGCAGTCGCATTCACTACTGCTGCGCCACTGAGGCAGTTACCAAAAAGAAGCAAACAATAAATATATTTTTTATTTATCATTTTCAATCTTACCTTAAATATTTTAATAACAAGGTTACTTCAGACATCTCCTTTAAAATCAGCTTTGTTACTGAAAGAACAGATTAATACCTTTCGCAAATAAATAAGGTAAAACGCTCAAAATAATAACTAAATAAAAATAATTATTCTAGGTAAAACAAATCACGGTAATAATATCCATAACCGACATATTGCATAAATTTAATCCCCAAAACGTAACTCGATCCCTACTAACGTGATTATCAAAATTCTTTTTGTCGAAATCCTTATGATTCATAACTTATTCATACAATAGAGGGTGGTTCATCCCTCGAATATTAGCTGGTGCCCAGGGGACACCACTAAATGAGGCTAAGAACAATAACGCACTTAAATGTTGTGAATTATATATAATAGTAAACGTCTTAGAGGGACTCAGTTTGGAACAAACTGTTCTGTGTCATGTATAAGTTATGTGCGATGAAAGTCGCCATATTTGATTTAGAGTTTCATATAATCTTGGATGTTCATAGCGAATAGAGCATTTTTATTGTATCGTTCAGAAGTAAAAGCTTTGTCTACTGGTTCGAAATTTGTAAGATTTATAGAAATGAACAAATGTTATATATTAACTAATGAGAACCATACATTTATGCTATATTTAAGGCTGAGTATAAGTTAATGGGTTCGATTTCCAGAATTGAGATTTTCTGTAAGAAAATTCTTAACAGCTTTAGGAAAGCTAGAAATTTACCCAGTAATAGGGTTGGCCCTCTTATAAAAGTATTAAAACAGCTAGCGATATGTAGATAATAAGAAATACACCTCTACGTAGATGGGTGTGGGCGTAGGACTTCGAGAATATATGGTGAGTCAAGCACAATGTCCATTAGTCCGATTTAAACATTGATATTGCGTTATATATCTTCTTCAAAAGACAACTCCCGTACTAAGAATAGTGCCTGTGTCGCCAGGTACTTAAGAAACATTCAAACAACGAACACACCCACCCAGACTCGGAACAACAATTTGTGGATAACCCAAATTTTTGTCTCATGTGAGGATCGAACCCACAACACTCGACGCAGTGACAGTGGTGAGGCAACCACTTAAACCACTACGCCATCCGTAGAGTCAATATTAACCTTTACTTATTCCACCAGGTATCCAGAAAATGAAAGAGTGATCAACAATGGACTCACCAGTTTCATCCCAAGACGACCGCGACATCGAGGTCAACGTAGTCTCCGGCGCGAGCAGTCCTGATATCACCTCCTCACCTTCTAGAAAAGACCAGAAGAGTCCCTTCTACGAGCTAAAGAAGGATAAAGAAGAAAAGGCAACCGGCAGTGCCCCTTACACAAGCTTCTCCATCAGTTCAATCTTGAACAGAGCTGAGCCTAGACGGGAATCCAATGTGTTGGAGGCGGCGCTGGCTGCTAACCATTTTGGGAGTGCCAATGATGCTATGCTTTCTCGGTAAGTGTGCTTTTTATTGCTTTATTATGTAAAGTTGTTGACTGAGCTCTCTGGATAGCCAAATTGAAGTGACAGTTGGCTTAGCGCGCAGAACCGATTGCCGATGGGGCAAAAACTTTCTGCAGTGGCGTAAGAAGACGCAGCAGGGGTAGGCCCCTCACAAGGACCGTCGACCTGGTAAGAGGCGTTGAAACCGGTTGGATGCGCGTGGCTCAAGAACAGTCTGTGTAGAAAATCTTGGGGGAGGCCTATGTCCAGCAGTGGACGTCTTTCAGCTGAGATGATGATTATGTTTAGGTAGAGTGGCAAAGTCAAAGTCAGTCAATGCGGGTACGAATAATTGGCCTCAACCGATGAAGTACCATATGCTTATGAGATGATGTAGTAGATACTTACTGCGTTTCGCCAGGTCAGTTATAGTTCCTGAATTGAGCATTGCATGTTGAGAACGACTCAAACTCTACATAATTAAGTATTACTTTAACATTTTTTGATTCTATCTTATCTTATCTTATGTGGGGCCAGTCAGTGCAGACCGGCGACACTTCGACCCAGTGGGATCTTTTGTGTCGATTTTTGTTTCTATATCTCTTTATAGTTTCCTGTAATAACATTTCAGTAGGTATTAGAATATTATATAGGTACTTAAATGCTCAGCTGATAGCGGTTAAATAAAATTCAGTTCTGTAAAATCTATTTGAGAATACACAGTTGAAAATTGCTATTTTTCTTAATTCAGAAACCGGTCTCCCCGTGACCATGGCTGCTGAAAAGCAACCGAAACGTCGGGGAAAGTGTAAAATTAAATTAAATCTAAATAGTTTTAATAATAATTTAATTAGCTTAAAAATTAGTAAGGTTTAAAAGTAAAAGTAGTGTAACAATTTTCAAAATTATGTAATAAAGTGTCGAATAAACAACGCGATAAAATCCGTATATAGTAGTTTAATTTCAATGAATAATATTCGCGTAAACAGAAGACAATATTATCAGAAACCGGTGTTAAGAAATGTATCTCTTCATTTCCTTTCTTTTTACTTGTATCTTTTCTTAGTAATTATTGTTTGTATGTTTTTTTGCCGAATCGGAAAATAAAAAAGTAAATAAGCTTAGTGAAATTCGTAATCTATGATTGACTGGTCCTGTGCCATATGTTTGAGCATTGAGATCCTGAGTTCGATGTCGGGTAAGGTGACATTGAGATTTTTTTTGTAAACAAGTTCTTAATAGTAACACGCAAATTAGAAATGTCCTTAGTAGACACCGAAAAGGCTTAAATACAATCCAATAACAGCTGTCTAGGCGTGAGTCTACATATATCATGCGCCTTGTATGCGAAATTTCATGATAATGGATCGATTAGTTAAGACGTGATCGCGTTACAATCAAACTTACATACGCATTTATAATATTAGTTAGGATAAGGATTGTTGTACAATTCAGTTAACTCGACGGCGGATCGGCATCTACGTTATAACTATAGTAATAACATCAAACTTATCAATAAATGTGAACTGTTTCGAATATGTGGTTGTGTTAACTAACCCAAGTTAACATTTAACTAACTTGAGTTTAACTCGATTCTCTAGAGTCTAGACTATATAGTTTAAATTCCCGATGATTCAGACAAATTACACGGAATATGATCATGCTTCAATTTGTCTGAATCGTCGGGAAATGTTTATTTAATTTATATTCTATGATACATTCATATTCGGTAGTATGCGCTTTATATAGGTCTATGTTAGTAATTTGTTTATTACTAACATAGATAGCTCAGTGGAGAGACCAACAGACTGCAATGCAGAGGGTCTTGGGTTCGAACCCACGTAGCGCACCTCTGACTTTCGGAAGTTATATGACTTTTCGAAATTATGTGCGTATTGATTGACAATTATCGCCTGCTCCGTGCCTCGGAGAGCACGTTAAGCCGTCGGTCTCGGCTGCCATGAACATCTATGGCAGTCGTTATTGGGAAAGTCAGTACCCTCTAATATCCTGACACTGGTCTAGCCTTAGGGTATCGTTAGCCTTCGGGTTGCGGAGGTCAGGTGGCAGCCGCTTCGTGTAAAAACTGACATCCAGTCAAATCCGGTTAGACTAGAAAAGCCGACCCCAAGTGACTTGGGAATAATAAAGGCTAAGAGAGAAGAAGTTAGTAATTTGTTTATTATATTTGTTTATGTATTCCTCGTCGTAGTCCTTTCCAGTCGCCAATAAACCTTGTGGCATTAGAACTCATTCTTAAGTTTAAAGCATCATACAACTATTCTTACAGGTACACCCAATGCGATAGTGCGTTACATACTCGTCACCTTAGTCTAAATATGAACATAAAACTACTCATACAAACACACATAACTACTTTACATATAAAAACTACCTACTATTATATAATAATATAGAAAACACAACTTATTACAATAACACATAGATACAGTACCTGTATAATAATAAATAATAATAATAATAAGATTTATTTTTCTTAACTTGGCACAAAAATACAATAACAGCGTCACAAACACGATATTTAGTATTTACGATGAACTCTGGTACCCAGAATAAGATTCAACTTGTGTTTAGGGTACCAGCGTTCTCGCGCACACTATAAACAATTACGTGAGTAGTACTCGTAAGACGAACACAGTGTTAATTAAAAAAAATACTACTAAAAGAATAGACAAACAAAAACCAAATTAAAAAATTAGTGTGCGTGTACGGGCCTGCGTAATTTATAAGTCCAGTCTTATGATCCACATCGTAATAAAACATATATATGTATAGTATACCTATGTATTAACACGAACATATTTAAAAACAAGCTCCAATTATTATTTATTCAACTCAGTATCGCGATATGTTACAACATAACCTTTGCTAATTCATCCAAATTACATAAAAATATATAATATATATAGATCCACGCCTATATATCACAGAAGGTAAATATATCCATTAAACGCCCATTATGCTAGCTACATTTCAGGCTAAATATATCCAAAACGGATCAATTTTTGTTCATTATGCACATTTTTGACACTACGATGCTACCAAAAATTTTCCATTAGAAAAATCTAATAACCCTTTTCTTACCCCGAGAAACTTCTCTACAAATCAGCAATCTTTTCTACAAGGCCGAAGTAAAAAAGAGGGTAGTATTTATCTGTTCGTCAATGTTTTGCCTTTATTCCACCAAAAATACTAATTGCACAACAAAATATGCTTACTAAAATATTTTAAAGAGATCAAACTAAGTCGACGGAGCCCCGCTTAGCGGGGCTCCTATTTTTGGGTAGGTTTAAGAAGGCACCTAACATAACCTAACCGGTCCGAGACGGAATGCAGTGATTTGAGGCGTATAGGTGCTCGTTATGATATATTTTAGTAAGCATATTTTGCTGTGCAATTAGTATTTTTGATGATCATTATATTTAATCCCAAAAAAATATTATAAACATTATTTTATTTCTAAATAACCAAACTTCAGAACATTGAGGCAACCACCATCTTAGTCTCCCCGTGACCATGGCTGCTGAAAAGCAACCGAAACGTCGGGAAAAATGTAAACTTAAATATAAATAGTTTTATAATTATAATAACTTATATAGAAGTATGTTTACTTCTTCTTCAGTTACTGTTGTAACTAGCAAACGTGTTTAACAATAGTAGTTGAAGTTTGAAAATTATGTAACAGAAGTGTTTTATAAAAAATAAACAACATGATAAAATCCGTATAAAATTGTTTAATTTCAATGTATAACATTCGCGTAAACGTAAGACAATTTTATATAATTAACATTACATAATTTGCTACTTAATATAAAAATACAGAACACAATTTACCGCCACAACATACTCTACAATCCGCCATTTTCTAGATGAGTACACAAGAACCTTAACAAGCGAGGAGTGTTTAGTTGAACTCACCAGATATCGTATTGAGAGAGTAACTGGCCACTTCAAACCCGTATAATGCCTCGATCGATCGGTGGTCGACCGCGCGGGTTGTGGGTTTAATCTCAGAAGCCGTGTTTAAACGCACTACTTACTTGACTGGAACGTCTACTGGATTAGCTAATTGGCAGTTTATTTTGTATTGAATTTAATTTGCTGGATAATCGGCTGTAAATAATCTATGAATATCACTTGGTTTGTTAAAATAATTATTGTCGTTTCGGGCGAGAGTTGTGGTATACTCGTTTATTAAATAAATTCTTTAATTATTTTAAGCAGCGATAGCCTAGTGTGAAACCGTTGGATTGCCACGCAGAAGTCTCTAGACCGAACCTAAATCGCATCTCTGACTTTTTGAAGTTCTGTGCGTATTAAATAGTTAATTATCGCTTGCTTTAACGGTGAAAGAAAAATCGTGAGGAATCCTGCATGTTTTGAGAGTACTCCATAATGTTCTTTAAGATATGTGAAGTATATTGTTATATTTTTATTGTTATTATAGTATTGTTATTATTATTAGCATCCGTGCAGTCACCAAAGGGATCTAGTTGAAAACCAGCGCCAGCCTGGCGTATGCTGAACTAGGTCCCATTTGGATATTTTTTTGTCAGTTAAATAAATTTTCTTTCATTTCTTTCTTTCAAGTATGCCGACCCGCACTGGGCCAGCGTGGTGGACTAGGGACTAACCCTTCTCACGCTGAGAAGAGGCCCGTGCCCAGCAGTGGCACAGTTTAATACAGGGCTGATATTACATATATATATCATTATATTCAAAATTATTTTTTGAAATTCTGACATGTTTTTGTAAAGGGCATAACGTTTGAGTTATAAATTTGTCAATGCAACTAAGATGGCAACAATGTAAAGCATAACTCTATCTCAAGTTGCCTCTGTTGTTTATGGACGCTTGAAATACCACAGATGTCACTCGCGCACTGTCAATCGTGCAAAGAGGAAATCTCAGTACTACAAACGCAAGAGACAAAGACCAGCCCTTAAATATAATATAATTAAATAACGCCTTCTGTTAAGGATCCTACACTTTAGGCACATAACAAAAGCTTATTTGACTGCGGTCTTCTGTACAGTAGGCTAGCTCTTGCTAGAGTTAAAGTTAAAATATATTTTTTTATGTAAAATATAACTTATGTTTCTCGGTGATAATATAGCTTTCTAATGGTGAAATCATTTTTAACATCGGTTGAGAAGTTTTTGAGTTAAATACTTACAAGCAAATAATCAAATTTTTTCTCGTTTTATAACATTAGTATAGATATACTACTCTAGCCGAAATGCTGCAGTAGAAATACATCCACAAATTTAAGAAAACGACTATCAGTGTTTCAGGAGCAGCGATAGCTCAGAGGGGATACCAACAGACTGCAATGCAGAGGGTCTCGGGTTCGAATTCACGTCGCGCACCTATGACTTTCGGAAGTTATATGACTTTTCGAAATTATGTGCGTATTGATTAATAATTAATTATCGCCTGTTCCGTGCCTCGGAGAGCACGTTAAGCCGTCAGTCCCGGCTGCCATGAACATTTATGGCAGTCGTTATTGGGAGAGTGTCGACACAAAAGATCCCACTGGGTCGAAGTGTCACCAGTCTGCACTGACTGGTCCCCACGTAAGATAAGATAAGATAATATCAGTGTTTCAGTCTTGTATATGTCTATCATGGATCCTTTTATGGTTATCCTAATTAATATTATAAATGCGAATGTGAGTTTGTTTGTTTGTTACGCTTTCACGCCTTAACCGCTCAACCGATCATCATGAAATTTTGCATATACGTTGTCAGAGAAATAGAAAAGGACATAGGGTACCTTTTATCCTGAAAAAAGTACTACTTCTCACCTAACCTACATTTACGTAAGCGAAACCGTGGGCAAAATCCAGTTTATATATATTTTAAAGGTTGTATTTTCGATAAGCACATTATGCTGTGTTACACGCCAGTAAACTGGTCAGTGTGAATGCATAGTCTGAATAAGATCCGTTTAAACCTAGCCCAGCTAAGTACGCAAAGTTTGCAGTAATATCCCGCTCTATTAGGCTCGCTTCAGTGTTCAGTAACGAGTTTCAAATCGTTCAACAGCTTAAAGGTCCTGATAAACTTATTCATAATTAACTATTGAATTTATGTTTAGAGTTTTGTTTGATTTATATTACTTCGATATTTTCTTGGTTCAATTTTAGTTAATGCCACGGGACGTTTAACGGTTTACGGTTTTATAAAATTCAATCTATCAATCTATTTTAAGCATCATCCCAAACTGTTTATGTTTGACGCCAAATATGTTCTTAAACTTTCACAATTATATTAAGTAAACGAAAGAAAAGAATAATGTTTTATTTGTATTTCCATACATACATAATCTTAATTAAGAAAAAAAGTTTAAAAACTATAACCAGACTACGTAAAAAAATGAGTCTAAAAAGGACGAATTTAAAATTTATATAGCCTATATCACCGGGCCATTATTACGAATCTATTGACACCTCATTTATTAAAATCGGTTCAGTAGGTTAGGCGCTACGGTGGAACATACAAACATACATATCCAGACTGCCAAAATCATTACCCTTTCTTTTGGCTTCGCCATAGCCGGGTAAAAAATACAATTGAACAGAAGACGATAGAAGATGGTACGGGACAGTTGGGCAAGAAAGTGATCTTTTAGTTTGACAAAAGTTTCTGTGAGATCTAATTATCGCTAAGGTTGACTTTTCTAACTTGACACATAGCATGACATAAATATAATACATGATAAAGAGAGCAATGGTCACTGTCATATGTCATGACGTTCAAATAAAAATCAGGGTGGTATACCACTATTTTGGCCGACTGTACATGGAGATCAAATTAGCTATTGTTGCAGTATAGATTACAACGCTGGTATTCTCGCAGGCCTATGAATAATAATTACTACTAGCTTTTACCCGCGGCTTAGCTTGAGAACAGTACTTTTTCTAGATGACCTAGTACTGGTACCCTATGTTCTCTTTTGTACCCCTGACAATGTGTATGCGAAATTTCATGATGATCGGTTGAGTAGTTAAGGCGTGAATGTGTAACAAATAAACAAATGAACTTACATTTGCAGTTACAGTAGGTATTAGTTGCGATTAAAAAGATTCTCACTAGCATTGGATAATAAGAGCCGTTTCACACTACGACTTTTCACAGTAGAGATATAATCGTTAATCATAAACACACATACATGTGCGACAGCAGTACAGCAGCGATTCATTTGTGAAAAATCCGTTCGTTTTTTCTTAATATGAACCACTGCATCGATATATTAGCGCGATGGGATACAAACGCCTATTAGCATATAGAAATAGCTGATGATGTTCTTCATCGTTGCAAAAAGTCACTAAAACGTATATCTAGTTAATTTAAAAACTACATTACTACAAAGGCGATGTAACATTTATCTATTTCGGAATCCAGGAGACCATAATCGACCTTCCGAATAATCTAAAACCTATCATAGACTTACGTACTCAAAAACTACGATTAAAGATAAAATACTCTCAAGCACTAAATCTTTAATTGTATGTAAAACTTGCACATACACACCAAATACCCACACGAAGCCGAAATCATTAGAAAGATCCCCAAACAAGCATAAAACTGAAAGAAGCCTTTTAATCCGGACAACATTGAGCCATCTAATCAACTGTCTTACAAGGATCTGCCCTCTTTATCTCCAACACCCCTTAAACCTACCAAATGGGGTAAGGAATAGGGTAAACGGACAAATTACCCTTAGATGGACGATGTTTGACATGACGTGGGACGACTGTGGCGTTTTGTGAATAAACTTGGTACATTTTGACTTAGCTTGTACTCATTCAGAGTTGATTAAATTAGTTTTTATTGGCAAAGAGAGTAGAGTTGCGTTGACATTAGATCGAGAGATTATATCAGGAAGATAGGTATGATTATATCAGATATCTAACAGGGTTTGTGGTGGCCAGAAGTAGGTATTTTGAATATTTTAAAGGCGTTAGTATGTATCGAATATACATATTTGCATGCATGAAATTATGAGCGGCTGTGCCTTCGATTTTATGTGCGCAAACATAAAGTACTTAAGTAAAAGACAATTGAATATGATCTCGAATTTATACTTAATTCCGCATTTCCAAGCATATGTTGACATATTTATAATCTACGCATCCCAATAACCATTGTTGCTTTGCAAACTTAATAAAAAACAGTTGTCAAAAATTCAAAATAGCGAGAGCTTCGCCTGAAATTTTCGTTCATTCCTAAAAAGAAAAATAAAAAGTAATCCTCGTAATCAACAACAAAGAAAGCGACACCATAAACTCTCAACATTTGTTCCACTACGCATTTATTCGCACTTTTTCCTTCTTCCCCATCTTAATTTACAGTGGCGGGACATTTTGTATCTGTGTAAACGATCTGTCATTGTAGCCGCCATCTTGTTCTTAACTTTTTATATTCGTAATCTGTGTTCATCCTTGTTTTGACAGCAGGCTAATTAAAATTAAAATAAAACATTTTGAATTCAAAGATTAGACGAATTAGGGAGAGCTTTTTTAAACATTTCGTTACTAATTAACTAAATGGTTTTCATGATAATTGGCGGTTTCAACTTAAAATGAATATTAATATGTCCTACTTTTTGTAGTTTTGATTTAAATGTTTCTTTTTTATGTGATGTTTACGCAAATGTATATTTTAGAATAGAATTTAATGAACTGCAAATGTTATTTTTTCTAATTAGAGAAACAGTTTATGTAGATTAAAGAGTACCTATGGACTAGACAAATAATCTTTTGCCGAAGTTTATTTTCACAAAGATTTCGGGTGACCAAATTTATATAAATCTTATAACAGAAATATTCAGCCTATGTCGCTTCTAACTTACTAATACACACAAATACCGCCATCTCCCCTATTCCGTGCAGAAACATCAAATTTGTTACAAATTCAGCTATCTTGGCATCCTCGCGTAAAGGACAGAGTTGATCCCATATTATGTGTCGCCGGAGTTATTTACGATGTACTGCAGATCCCGGGAGGATGGCCAGCTTTAACCTATACCTATTGATTTTTATATTTACAATTTCATACTATTATGGGTTACGTGCGGGGAGTTTGGGGGAGTGAAACTTTATTTACCTACCCATCGGAAAAACAATAATAATATTTTTAAAAGTTCAATCTTAAAACGTTTATTGATTAAGTATGAAGAATACATTTATTTACGCATACTGAGGGCGTTTATATTATAGATAATATTATGTCTAAATTTTTAGAGGTAAATGATAATATGAATGAAACATTTTAATAGTTTAATATTGTGCAATAAAAGCTGGAACTAAGCACTTCAGTTTAAATGTTTAACCTGTTGTATGCCAGAATACCAGACATAATAGAAAAAGCATTGTGTCTCGCGCAGATCCACGTTCCGGCATACCAGAGGTTAACAACTACAAGTAAATTTTTTAAAAAGTAAAGCATCAATTGCTCATTGGGGAGACCAACAGACTGCAATGCAGAGGATCTCGGGTTCGAACCCACGTCGCGCACCTCTGACTTTCGGAAGTTATATGACTTTTCGAAATTATGTGCGTATTGATTGACAATTATCGCCTGCTCCGTGCCTCGGAGAGCACGTTAAGCTGTTGGTCCCGGCTGCCATGAACATCTATGGCAGTCGTTATTGGGCAAGTCAGTACCCTCTAATATCCTGACACTGGTCTAGCCTTAGGGTATCGTTAGCCTTCGGGTTGCGGAGGTCAGGTGGCAGCCGCTCCGTGTAAAAACTGATATCCAGTCAAATCCGGTTAGACTAGAAAAGCCGACCCCAAGTGACTTGGGAATAATAAAGGCTAAGAGAGAAGAACTACAAGTAAATTCTTTTACACATTGAAAAGTAAAAATTATATTTCTGAAGCTAATGTGTTAAACACGTGAGAATCGGCAATGAATTGCCGTAAATCTTAGAGTTCGAAAAAATGGTTCAAGTAATATGTAAATGTGATACTATGTGACCTTGAGGTCAGAAGTCAAAGGTTATAGTCATTTCGGAGGTATATCGACTATGCTGAGTCGAATGGCGTTGACCGCGAGTCTCTAGCTCTTACGGTTCTTGAGTTAAAAGTTGTATAACAGACAGACGCGGACGGACGGACAAAGCTGTTGTATAAGAGTTTTTTCGAACTCTAAAACTAGCTGACCCGACAGATATTGTCTTGTCTTAGACGAGCTGTCAAACCCGAGAGATTAACATAGTCGTTGGGTTTTCTAAAATTATCCATTTTTCTTTCCGTAAGAACCTATAACAAAGTATTAGAAACCTTATAAAAAAATATGAATGAAATCGTAAAGTCGTTCTCAGGTCTCTTTCGCCAACAAACTGTGTTTACAGTTTGGCGAGTTTGTTAAAAATGTACCACATTTTATATTTTTATGGAAATAAACGAATAAAAAAAAAGGTAAGGGCGTGACCAAGGCAGGCACTCATTTTGATATATATATACCTAGATATCAAACCAATGCGGAACAATTTGGTTTGCAAAAAAAATCTTAGGTTTTTAAAGGAACGTAACCTCTTTTTCTTCTAAGCAGATGAATACGCGATACAAAGTCTTACAATAAAAAAGATCTAAACGCAACCACAGTTTCAAAATGATTTCCCGTTGCCGGGTACCTGTTTGCAAGTTAATAGGTCTAAACAGAAGCGTTTTCTCTGGCGCGATCCGGCCACTTCCCTCGGCGTTAAATGTAAATAATTTTATGCGGTGCTGTGTGTTACAAGCTATAAGTAAAAGCGGGGCTTTTTCTTTTAATATGGACTACATTTTGCCTGTGGTTTCGCTCGCTTAAATGTAGGTTAAGTTAGGTTAGATTGGTAACGAAAGTTTTTCTGGATAAAAGGTACCCTATATCCTCTTCTGTTCCCCTGACAACGTGTATGGGAAATTTCATGATGATCGGTCGAGTAGTTAAGGCGTGAAAGTGTAACAAACAAAAAAATCACATATATGAATTTGTCTTGTATTCTAAGACTTGGCAGATTAATTTGCTTCTGCATATTTGTCACCATTTTCTATACTAATATTATAAGGAGAAAATGAAAGATTAGATTTTTTGTTTATTTGTAATGGTTTAACTCCAAAACTAATCAACCTATTTTAAAAAATATTTCACCATTCACCGTGTAACATAACTATATTTTATTTAAAAAAAGTACTGTTACATAGGTGTAATGGTACTTTTTTACAAGGTACCTATAGCTTTTTTAGTAAAGAAAAAGAAGGTTAGGATCTAACCAACTTTTATACGAGTGAAGCCGCGTGCAAAAGCTGTAGTCTATAGTGTGCTACACGACATTGACTGTGTTAAATAATATCTTGTGAATATCTTATGACTTGGAGGGTCCCGGCTGCTATTTATATACCATCTCAAGAGAGGGGGCGGCGTTCTTACCTACTTATCGGTTTAGACGATTCCACATAAGGGTGCTGTGATTTTTACAACGGAATGTTCCTTTATATACCCCTCGTCTGAGGGGTCTTGGTTTCATCTCAAACATTTTAAGCTTACATATAAAAATACACAAAGTGTTCGAGAGTTTCGATGGCTGTTGAGAATACTGGATTCATTTTGGTTTAATTTGCTAGTTAGTGGTTATTCTGAGTTTGTTTAAAATGTTGATTAGTTGTTTCGATGTTATCTATATCGATTATAATAATATTATTATAAATTTACTAGATTTTTATTTTATTTATGGTTAGACCTTTTTTCTGGATGAAAGGTAACCTATGGGCTTTTTTGTGACATGACAACGTGTATGCGAAATTTCATGATGATCGGTCGAGCAGTTAAGGCGTGAAAACGTGACCACTCACATCCGCATTTATAATATTAATAATATAATAATATTCTACCACATACACACAACACCATCTAGCCCAAACTAAGCAGAGCTTGTACTATGGGTACTAATACTGGTTGGATTACTAACCTTAAAGCTTTTAAGATTATTATTAGACTATCCAAGATCAAAAGTTTTACAGCTAGTTACAAACCTAGAGAGTATACAAATAATAAATTCAATAACTCTTTACCCGTTTCGGGAATATACACCGGGTACTTCTCTAACTTTAAACTACCATTGCGCTACAGCACCGATGGGGAATGTGTATCATCTATCATTGGCCCAGTGATACAAACGGGGCATAGATAAATGTACCTTCATATTAATAAGTGTAACTTTGACTAAGACTTAAAATTTGGCGACATTGTGCAAAAAAATATTTTGCTGGAAGATAGATTCCCAAATCTTTCTAATCCTAACTTATAATAATAATAATATACTACCACATACACACTACACCATCTAGCCTAAACTAAGCAGAGCTTGTACTATGGGTACTAGACAATGGATAAACATACTTAAATACATATTTTTTTGTATATAGATACATATTATACATAGAAACACCCAGACCAAGACAAACATCCATGTTCATGCACACAAATGTTTGACTTGTGCGGGAATCGAACCCGCGACCTCAGTCGTGGCACTCGGTTACACTAACCACTACGCTATCGAGGCCGACAATATATTATTATTATATATATATATATATATTATTATAAATGCGAATATGAGTTTGTTTGTTGAGCTTTCAACTGCCTTGCCTTAATTAACTGCTCGACTGAACATCGTGTAATTTCGCATATACGTTGGCAAGTGTACAAACAAGGACATGAACACAAAAAGGTCCTGTAAAAGTACCTACGCTTTGCGGGACCTAAAATATTATTAAAAGATGTCTAGAAATGACTCTACTTCTTCCGTCTCGTTCCCTCAATTCTAAGGATCGCGACCACAAATGATATCCCTCCAATGAGAGCGGCTGAGTGCTGCGTGGATGCGTGAAATTACTAGTATTAATGTAAACCCTTCAGCTGAGCCAATATGCTTGTAAAGAGTGGGTCGGTATTGCATAAGGCAGGATTCAAACCCTCAATTGCAAATCCACTGTCCTATTGATTAAACTTCAAATTCACGAGGGTATGTTAAGTATATCCCCACCTGCTTCCCCTTAAGTGACCCTATCATACAGGGTACGTAGCATGTGACCCTAAAAAGCATTACCCCAACAATAATGTACATACATGCAAACACTAGTCTCCAGTACTTGGAGACAACAATTTTATTCGCAGCACAAAGCCTATTGTGCCCAGAACGGTCCCAGTTACTCGGGACACTATCATCTTAAACCTGAAATAGAAAAGGTCCTTTAAAAGCACGCGAGCACAAAAGGTCCCCGCATCGGACAACGGATACAACTAAACGCTTTAAACCATAAAAAAGTACAAACGCTATTATTAGTGTGAAGAGAAAAGTGTCCATCGTGCGACGGCGTCGACACCAAAAAGAATGAGTGGAGCGCTCTGCATCGATTTTTATACCCCTTGGGGGAGGCGGGGTTAGCGAGAGGGCCAATCAGGGCGCGGTGTGCCAACCAATCAGCGATGGCGTCGCGTTCCGTTTCACGGTAGCGCTTTATCGTGTAATGGAATTTGCGCGGAGTACGCCGGCTGGATTACGGATGCGAATTGGTAATACGGACCGTAGATATAGGTATTTTTTTTAGATTTTCTCCTTCTCTTTTCTTATTGATTTTCGTGAGTTTATTTCGACGTTATTGGTTTTACTTTATTAGGTTTGTTTTTGTTTCGGCTTACGTGTTTATTTTGGTCGTTAATCGGTGAGATAAGTAGATGGGTGTTTGAGAAATACTTTGTTAATCTATACTAATATTACAAAGCTTGAGAGTTTGTTTGGTTGAACGCACTAATCTCAGGAACTACTGGTTTGAATTGAAATAATCTTTCAGTGTTGGATAGCCCATTTATCGAGGAAGGCTATACGCTATATAACATCATGTTACGACCAATAGGAGTGGAGCATCAATAAAAAATGTTGCAGAAACGGGGAATATTCTCTTATGTGAAGCAGACGAA
This sequence comes from Catocala fraxini, assembly GCA_930367265.1. Lineage (NCBI taxonomy): Eukaryota > Metazoa > Arthropoda > Insecta > Lepidoptera > Erebidae > Catocala > Catocala fraxini. Next base: position 2,445,122 of record OV884047.1, read on the forward strand.
CAAGCGCGGGTCAGCCAATGCCTAATAAAATGCATGTAGATAATAGTAACGAATTGAATAGTAGGTCGATTAAAAAGGCTTATTAAATGCTTATCCTTATTTATCATATAGATATACGTATTTAATTAGCTCGCCTCGTTATTCAAGCGGCGCAGGTTTCCACTTAGCGTACGATTGTAATGTTCCGGGTTCAATAGCTTATTTAGTTAGCCAATTTTAAGTAGCCATACCTACTTAAAATTGGCTAACTTATGAACTTAACAACATGTTTCTCTATTTGGGAGTCGAACCCGGGACATTACAAGAGTCAAATGGTAATAGCATTGGACACTATTACGTAAAATACAGCTGGTAAAATGTAGGTGTCAAACACTATTTACTGCACGGATGGTCTAGTGCTTGCTAGTGCACTTGGGTACCATTACCCAAGTGATGACAAACAACTGTGCAACTGCCGATCATGAGATGAGCGAGTCGCCAACAATCGAGCAGTTTTTAACAACATCGATTTTGATAGTTAGGGTGACGAGTAACGCCGTCGGTACCTGTTAATATAACTATAATTTAAATTTGAAGATTTGTATTTAAGCTGGCCCACTGTTAGGCCCGGCGCCCATTGGCGGCACGGCATGGCAAGGTATTTTAAGGCGACGAATAAAAATATAACCTAATCGTATGGAAATAAAGTTAAAATTTCAATGTTAACAGTCGTAAATACAAAAACAATACCGCGGTGTGCTTAGGCATACCGTGTCGGCAGCCGTCGGAACGCTTCGGCATCCCTCGGAATGCTTTGGCAGTCTTCGGGATACCGCGGCAAGACAGCGCCCGCCAGTACGCGAAGTACCTTCGCTTACAGAAGACGCTTCGGTATGCTTAAGGACGTCGCGGCATACCTAAGGATGTCACGGCATAGTTACCGCCAGTGTGCGCTTACATGTAGGGATACCGAAGGATCACCTGCCGTGCCGTGCCACTAATGAGCGCCGGGCCTTAGGCACTCCCTTCCTTTTCCTCTTGAAATTTTCCTTTTTTCCCTTCATCCGATGTTTTCCTTTACCGTAAAGCGAGCGATAATTAACTATTTAATACGCACATAACTTCGAAAAGTCAGAGGTACGTGCCCGAGGATCAGACTCTACCACTAGGCTTGACATTGACTAACTGACCTTTTCCATTTATGTTTAGACCTTAGTTTTGTATGGACAGTAATATATGGCATAATGACTGCGACACCTGGTACACAAATGAGTTGTAAAATATTGTAATTTTCATTTGATGGCAATTTCAAAGAGCAGCCTTGAGTTTCTTGCAGGTATCTTCTCATAGGCTCAATCGTTTGCCTGAACCTTGCAACTAACATAAATGTAAATTCAGGAAATGTAATTAACTCACTATCTTATATATGTATCTTATGTGGGGACCAGTCATTGCAGACCGGCGACACTTCGACCCAGTGGGATCTTTTGTGTCGACACTCTCCCAATAACGACTGCCATAGATGTTCATGGCAGCCGGGACCGACGGCTTAACGTGCTCTTCGAGGCACGGAGCAGGCGATAATTGTCAATCAATACGCACAAATTTCGAAAAGTCATATAACTTCCGTAAGTCAGAGGTGCGCGACGTGGGTTCGAACCCGAGACCCTCTGCATTGCAGTCTATTGGTCTCCCCACTGAGCTATCGCTGCTCATAATAAACTCACTAACTTGACGTTCATGAAAAATCATTTATTCATTTAAGTCACAAAGTAACACTACTTTGTGACTTAAATGAATAAATGATTTTTGACTTTGACTTTGACTCACGACTAGCCAAACCGCTAACTGAAGTCATTTAAAAATCCTCCTGATTACTGCATCTGCTAACCAGACAAAACGAAAGAATAATGTCCGTTAATATCAAACGCCAGCTAGTTACATCTGACAAAAGCTTCTCACTTATATCAGCAATATTTCAGCCAACATTTTCTTTTAAAGTGACAAAACAGCTGCGGAACAATAGAGACTTTTAAAATAACCGCTGTATGACTATTTTTTCATTTCACTATTATACCCCACTGCTGCACCAAACAATAAAACGTTATCGATAAAGCATTCGCAATCGTTATTGTTATTCGAAATATCGATAGAACTCATTCGAAATTGGAAAATATCGCATCGATTCATGTGAAATGTTCGAGCGACGTCCCTAGCGCATTCTTAAAAACAAACTACAAAAAGTGTTTTGTTTTTAAAAGAATTTTTTATAAGGCATTTAGAATAGTTGTTTAAGATGTATTGTTTGTATGTGTTACGTGTGTTCTTAGGTACTGTGTATGGGAGCGTAATATGATAACACTAGACAAGAGTTCAAGTTGGATGCTTTAATGCGACTAACTTATTATATGACCGCGGGCGCAGCCGCACGTATACACACACTAGCAAAAATCACAACAACCATAACAACCAATTTAATCTTTGTCCTATAAGTTTATTGGACACACTTTGAGAAATCGCAACATTATATTGTGTAGATTTACTTTGGCTGTAACCAATCCTAGATATTTCAATACTTTGTGGGCGAGCAAGGTCTAAATACAGAATTAATTATTTGGAGTTACTAATTAAAAAGACATTTCAAAGAATGTTACGTGTTTGCAATTATTCTGTCCCTAATTGTTTGATTTTGTTATTCTTAATTGACTATTCAATCGATTATATATTCGTAAATGTGTGAACATTGAGAGACGCTGCACAGATGGCGTAGTGGTTTAACTGTTCGCCTCGCCACTGCCGCCGCGCCGAGTGCTTCGATCCCCACACAGGACAAAAAATTTGTGTGATCCACAAATTGTTGTTGAGTCTGGGTGTTTATTGTGTCCGTTGTTTGTATGTTTAAAAAGTGGCGATGCAGTCATTATTCCTAGGGCCAGAGTTACCCACGACACTCAGCGTAGTAGCAGGGGCGAGGTGACCGCTAAAACTGTATCTCTAAAAATATATAATACTAATTATAAATAAAATTATTTATCATTATTAAAACATTAGACTCTAGACTCAACGTAGCAGCGATAGCTCAGTTGGGAGACCAACAGACTGCAATGCAGAGGGTCTCGGGTTCGAACCCACGTCGCGCACCTCTGACTTTCGGAAGTTATATGACTTTTCGAAATTATGTGCGTATTGATTGACAATTATCGCCTGCTCCGTGCCTCGGAGAACACGTTAAGGCGTTGGTCCCGGCTGCCATGAACATTTATGGGAGACGTTCTTGGGAAAGTCAGTACCTTCTAATATCCTGACACAGGTCTAGCCTTAGGGTATCGTTAGCCTTCGGGTTGCGGAGGTAAGATGGCAGCCACTCCGTGTAAAAATAGATATCCAGTCAAATCCGGTTAGACCAGAAAAGCCGACCCCAAGTGACTCGGGAATAATAAAGGCTAAGAGAGAAGATTAAAAAATTATAATTATCAAATACTACGCGGGAGCAAGAGAGAATTTCAACAGATTTCGTAGGCGTTAGCTACACGGCTCGTAGCAGCTACGTCGTAGCCGCGTAGCTAATAGCATAGCACTCGACGTTCATTAGTATTGTACATAATGATTAATTAATATCAGAATGTTGTTCGTAATATTGCGATAAATAATTTGGTTATTTATGAACATATTTGATATGTTCTTTTACATTTATAGAATAAGATTGAAGCTTAATAATCTTTATAATGCGTTTTAGTGTTTTAAATGACTGCACGGATGGCTTATTATTCAATTAAGTTGGCAAACAAGCATACGGCTCACCTGGTGGTAAATAGTCGACGTAGCCTATGACCGCCTGCGACACCAGAGGCATCACTTGCGCGTTGCCGAGTCTTTAGGAAGTGGGAAGGAAAAGGAACGGGTAGGGCGAAATAGGGTGAGTGGGCCTCCGGCACTCTCACTCACCAATCGAAACACAACAGTAGGAATACTGGTATTTTACGTCGATATTCTGTGAGAGGGTAGTTCTTCCCCGGTCGAGCCGGCCCGTTCATGCTGAAATCAGCGAGGCTCTATTACTCAAAAAAGTTTTAGAAGTCGCCTCGCCGCTGCCACTACTCCTAGTGTTGTGGGTTCGAATCCCACACGGGACAAATTTGTGTGATCCACAAATGATTTTACCGAGTCTGGATGATGTTTTTGTCCGTTGTTTGAATGTTTGTACAGTCCCCCGCGACACAAGAATTATTCCTAGTGCGTGAGTTTTTAATAAATACAAAGAAAAAAACACGATTTGGGTTGCAAATGAATCGTCTTCTTGTTAACTTCTCCGCTGTAATAGATAACACTAGAGAACAGTCATTTTGCGGCATGGTAAGTTGAAGTCAGTTTTGTGTAAGTTCAGTATGCTGAATACGAGAAATATATCAGATCTGTTCAATTGACTTTAGTTTATGAGATAAGACTATAACTTCTTCTCCCTTAGCCTTTATTATTCCCAAGTCACTTGGGGTCGGCTTTTTGAACCGTTCTTTATGTTAAATATCTCAAGAACCAGAGTCAATCCATACAAAGTAAATACATTTCGGGTATAACTGATGAAGGTGTTTATTAAAACCAGTAACAAAATTAATGTCGTAGAAAATATATATCTTTTTGTTGCCCAGTATAATCTCACTTGTACCCACAACACTCAGCGCAGTCGCCGTAGCAAGGAGGCCCCTTAAAACAACACCTACGCTATCGGTTCAATTAAAAAAATAAGTTAAAAGCACACGTTTCATTTGCAAACCAAATCATTGAAAATACTAGCCCTAATCTATACTAATATTATAAAGCTGAAGAGTTTGTTTGTTTGTTTGAATGCCCTAATCTCAGGAACTACTGATTCGATTTAAAAAATTGTTTAAGTGTTAGATAGCCTATTTATCGAGGAAGGCTATAGGCTATTTAACATCATGCTATGACCCACGTGGGCGGCGCAGTAACGATAAACGCGGGTGAAACCGCGGGAACATCTATTTGTAACTATAATTTAAAATAGTGTATAAAAGCACCGACAATCGCGCGGCGCGCTAGTCGCGTCCCTAGAGCGTAGTGGTGCAATCTCTTTAGCAACAATCGATATTTATACGCGGATAGCGATCGGCGGTAAGCGAGAAAGCTTGTTCGCAACAATAGGGACTACTCTAAAACCTAACATTTTGTTGTGATTCAACACAAAGTGATTTATCGATGCTTTTACTTGTTTATTGTTAGTTTGTTTCGCTAGTGTCTTTAGTTTTTGTTTTGGATTCAACATTTTATTTTTTGATAAGATAGGTGGAATAGGAGAAAAGGGCTTGCGGTAACAGCTTTTAAAAATGGCTAAATTTGGCTATAAAAGAGAAGCCGCGACTTTCTTGCTAGTTCTTTTTCTAGATTAACACATTCACGGACACAAAACCACTCTCAATAATTTGTGATATGGCACACAAACTTTCCATACAAAGTGACATCACGTCTGGGGACGTATTACCACACTACACGGTTTTAAAAGTATGTGTTGCGGCAGGAACGGTCAGAGACGTAACCGCCTGTAGGCGGACATTCATACCAGGTGCATTCTAAGCCGTGAGTTACTGCAGGAGTGTTTGCTGTGAGGAGGCGTTTGGCCACCGTGGGGGTTTCCCAGGTGGTCGGGCGTATCGAGGCGCTGGGTTTACGGGTGGCTACTAACAAGACGGAGGCCCTGGTCTTTCATGGGCCCCGTCGCAGTCCACCCCGCGGCGCCTCGATAATGGTGGGCTCGACGCGCGTTGCCGTCCAGGCCCACATGAAATATCTGGGCTTGGTGCTGGACGGAAGGTGGCACTTCGACGAGCATTTCAGACAGCTCACCCCGAAGCTTCTCGGCACTACGTCCGCCCTTGGGCGGCTATTGCCAAATTTGGGCGGGCCCAGTGCTGGTTGCCGGCGACTTTACACGGGGGTCATCCGGTCGATGGCGCTTTACGGCGCACCGGTGTGGGCGGAATCCCTGACCGCTCAGTGCAGGACTCTCTTGCGGAGACCGCAGAGAGTCATAGCGGTCAGGGTAATAAGCGGATACCGCACGGTGTCGGCCGACGCAGCTTGCGCGTTGGCCGGTACACCCCCATGGGATTTGGAGGCTGAAGTGCTCGCCGAAGTGTTTGCAGTGAGTGAGGCAGTGCGGGAGGAGACGGGTTGTCTTCCCCTCCCGACAGTGATTGAGTGCGCGCGCAATCGAGCCCATCAAGGCATGATTTTAAAGTGGAAGGCGCGGCTGGAGGCGCCCTTGGCTGGTTTCAGAACCGTTGGGGCCCTCCAGCCGGTATTGGAGCGGTGGGCAGGGCGGCAGCATGGGACCCTTTCCTTCCGGCTAGTGCAGGTGTTGTCAAGGCACGGTTGCTTTGGCAAATACCTGCACACGGTCGCTAGGAGGGAACCGAGTCCCGTCTGCCACCACTGCGACTGTGAGGAGAACGCGGCGCAGCACACGCTCGAGCAATGTCCTGCTTGGGCGGTGCAGCACCGTGAACTCATTGAAGTTGTGGGCGAAGATCTCTCGCTGCCGGCCGTGATCAAAGCCATGGTTGACAGCGAGAGGAAGTGGGCAGCGGTCGCGTCCTTCTGCGAGGACGTCATCTCGCAGAAGGAGGCGGCGGAGCGGATCCGTGAAGAAAGTATCCTTGCGGGTCCGAGCCGTCGCCGGCGAACCGGGCGGCGCAGGCGCGCTTTTGCGCGTCTAATGCCACCATAATAAAGGCCGCGGGCGGGAGAACGGGGATCTCCCGCCCGCCAGCCATTGAGTCGGTCCGACGCCCTATGTAGTGCCGGGGCGTCGCCGAGGAGTTGTAGACTGCTGGGTGGGTCGCTGAGGTAGTAACTTTTGCCAGCGGTCCATCCACTATAAAAGGCAGCGAGCGTGCACACGGTGGGGTTTTGGTCCGTAGGCCCGAAGAACGGGAGAGCCGGACATAGCCCTCTCACCTCCCCTTGTGGCGAGAGGGTATGCATCAGGCGCATTGCCCCACGTAAAAAATAGTATTTGCTGTGGCACAGAGTCATATCCTTCTTATAAATGCTATGGGAATCAGTCGACCCTGAACGGAGTGTTACTTTTAGTGTATTTTAAATCGCCGCCTACAGCCGTAGTGCCATATTATGAGGGTCATAATTCACGACTCTCGACGTACTGTCCAGGAATGTGTTAAAATAAAAACTGTTTAAAATATAGTTACGATTTAATCTATGTGTCATAAATATTACAAGTGTGATTTGTTATTATATATCTAATTTATTCTAGTAAATAAAAATAAACGTCAAATGTAAAATTAGATAAATTTAATTTCGGTTCACAGTTGAGTTTTATTAGACGAGATCGGAACTTTATATTGATCATGTTTTATTACAAGAATTGGCTTTCAGGCTGAATGCAAATGTAAATCTGTACAAATATTATAAAGAAGAAAAAATTTATGTTATGTTTGTTATACGGAGGGTAGAGGTAAGGAGAATCATCTTTAAACATGAAAAAGTGTCCGTCAAAGTGCATTAAATTAGGGTGGCGCCACATTAGCATCAGGGTAGATTTTAAAGCGCTATATATCAATAAACGTAATATTCACAGTTTACGAAATAAAATCACTCTAGCTACACGTATTCTCATAATAATTCTTTAAGGTTATATTAGTACATTATTTTGTACTACGCAAGTAGTTGAAATTTTCAATAAGTATCTTGTATCTTGTATCTTATATGGGGGCCAGTCAGTGCAGACCGGCGACACTTCGACCCAGTGGGATCTTTTGTGTCGACACTCCCAATAACGACTGCCATAGATGTTCATGGCAGCCGGGACCGACGGCTTAACGTGCTCTCCGAGGCACGGAGCAGGCGATAATTGTCAATCAATACGCACATAATTTCGAAAAGTCATATAACTTCCGAAAGTCAGAGGTGCGTGACGTGGGTTCGAACCCGAGACCCTCTGCATTGCAGTCTGTTGGTCTCCTCACTGAGCTATCGCTGCTTTCAATAAGTAACTACTTTAGTCGACAATAATATTAATTTTTTTAAATCGGCATACTTCAATTCGTTTACAATTGCTACATTCATACCATACCCTTTGTCTACACCAGCGCCATTCTGGAAGATTTTTGAACTGTTATTTAAAGCTTACAGCTGGACACTTTTTTTGATTTTCTACTATCTGATATGACTCTTCTTACCTCTACCCTCCATAGTTTGTTAATAAGGATATAACTCAGAAACGATCACCGAGTAACATAGGCTATATAGCATTTAGAAAAGGTACTGTTACATACATTTACGCGAGCAAAGCCGTGGGCAAAAGCTAGGTCATAATTAAAGCAAGCGTAATTTTAAGATTCATTAACATTACTTTATAGTCTTTATTAGTAAAAGTATTTTGATTTGTTAAGTCGCGTGTCTCAAACAGATCGGGCAGATTTATCAGTTTTTCTCTACAGTAGCCCGATATCAGGTCTTTAGTAAGACGGATGACCTGAAACTTACTGAAACAAGACTGTCCTTTAACACTAGTAGCTTGCTGTAAACTTTTTGTTCCTGAGCTTTCATGTTTCTGGTCGCAGTTCGAGAACATCTTTTCTTTCAACGAAAGTTTTTCTACAAAGTCTACATCAGATAGAAGTGTATGACCACGTTTTAACCGGCTAGTAGGTTCCATGGTGCAGCGGTAGTGAATGTGACTGCTGTGCTCATGCACAGCAGACACATTCACTACGACCCGACCCGGGATTCAAACCCGAGACCTCATGGTCTTGGGTTTGAATCCCGGGTCGGGCCAACAAAAGTTACTGCAGTTTTCTGTTAATAAATGTCAATACCAGCACGGAGTTAGGAAGTTGGCGGTGTTAGAAACCCCCGTGCCTCGGAAAGCACGTAAAGCCGTTGGTCCTGCGCCTGATCTCTCTCCAGTCGTGTTGAATGACCGTCCCATCGGATCATGAGAGTTAGAACAGAGAGTGCACTTGTGTTTGCCCACATACTTGTGCACTATAATATCTCCTGCGCAGCTGGCCAGTCTCCGTTAAGATTGGCCGCCGTGTCTGAAATTCGGTCTGGAGCTGGAACTCCCTTATTCGTATTGACTTGAATTTTGCGAATATAAATAAATGTTTAACTGAATAAAAACTCTGTTACTGCATGCCTACTTCAATTGTTGTTTTCTCAGTTTATGCGTTCTAAATCTCTCCCCCACTCGTCCCCTTAACGAGTGGGCACACGGTGTGAATTTCAGGGGACCAGTGGCTTCTGACGCCGTTTACCTATCCACCACTCGGTACGGGCCTTAGTTAATATTCTAACACGCTAGCCCAGTGCGTGTTAGCAGACTTCACATATCTTCAAGAACGTTATGGAGAACTCACTCAACAGGGATGTTTTCCTTCACCGTTAATGCGAGCAATAATTAACTATTTTAATACACGTATCACTTTGAAACGTTAGAGATGTGTGCCTTGGGATCTTTGAGGCCTTCCGTGGCTGTCCAACAGTCTCCCACTATAGTCTGTTTTACCCTTTTTTACGGCTGTTTTAAGCAGCGATAGCTCAGTGGAGAGACCAACAGACTGCAATGCAGAGGGTCTCGGGTACGAACCCACGTCGTGCACCACTGACTTTCGGAAGTTATATGACTTTTCGAAATTATGTGCATATTGATTGACAATTATCGCCTGCTCCGTGCCTCGGAGAGCACGTTAAGCCGTCGGTCCCGGCTGCCATGAACATCTATGGCAGTCGTTAATGGGAGAGTGTCGACACAAAAGATCCCACTGGGTCGAAGTGTCGCCGGTCGGCACTGACTGGCCCCCACATATGATACATAGTCTGTTTTAAATACGAAGTCCCTTTTGACACTTATTAGCACGTAACTCTGCACATTTCATATAAATTGCTAAAATAAACAATAATTACTTATGGTACTAAAGACTATTTAAAATAATTAGAGTCTGTACAAAACATTATGTTATTGTTTCACCAACATAATCAACTAATAATTTCTATTGATATTAGTCTTAAATAATGTAAACATCAAAATAAAATAACATTGAACTACAATACCATGGTTACGCACTAGGGTAATTTTTTTACTTTTACTCTAAGTTACGCGACAATATGAATCAGATAAAATCGAACTAATTCGAGGTAAAAATAATTGTTCGGTAAATACTTTTGTAAATTTGTATTTGGTATTATCCTCGATGGCGTAGTGGTTAGCGTAACCGACTGCCACTCCTGAGGTCGCGGGTTCGATTCCCGCACAAGTCAAACATTTGTGTGCATGAACATGGATGTTTGTCTTGGTCTGGGTGTTTATATGTATAATATGTATGTATTTACAAAAAAAAAGTATATATGTATGTTTATCCATTGTCTAGTACCCATAGTACAAGCTCTGCTTAGTTTGGGCTAGATGCTGTTGTGTGTATGTGGTAGAATAATATAAAAAAAATAAAAATATTATTACGTTGCAACGTACCTTAAATCCCATTCTGCCAACCCTTAATACATTTTCTTTATCATAAAATGGATTTAAAGATGCGATATTAGACGTATGGTTTAATTATCCCATAGTTTTTACAGAGTAGTAGAGCAGAGTTTTCTTTCAGTAAAATTTAGACTTAGAAGTAAGATAGAATAACCAGTTATAAGTACATAATTAATGTAAAACTGTTTAGTCCTAAGTGTTATTGTCCTATCACATAGCCTCGATACAGGCTTTGCCTAGTGTGGCTATCAATGTTAATGTTAATTGTAATTTGGACTGCGTAATAAACATTATTATTATTATTATTATTATTATTAGTAGTCTTCTTGAAAATCAAAAAACTGTTATACCATATTTATTTCACCCTTATACTAAGTATGGAGTAAGTTTGTGATACTGGGGATAAATCAAGGATAAGTCTTTTTGTTTTTACAAGAAAACACGTTAAATATAATTTGATGTAACTGTTCTTTCGATATGTCAAATATAATGGACTCATTTTTTGTTTTCTATTTGTTTCGATTCTAAATCCACGAATACAGTTTGCTTAGGAAGTTAATCGGTAATCGATTTCGTAATATGTCGATTGAAACGGTCTCTTCACTATTGCTGTTCAACGATCATCTGTCAAATTTTATATTTGAACGCACTATAGGCTATCGCTGTCATCATCATCCCTGTCTTTTAAGTAGGTGATTTTGACGTGTATTTAAACAGTTTTAGTCGTCGGTCTTATAACGGTTTTGAGGGAATTTGAACACAAAATGCGTTAAGTATTGTGTTACACGATGTTGAATACCTGAACAGAGGGATCGCTAATGAAGCGATGAGTGTGTGTGCAACAAATTTATAATGGGTATTGTATTGTAGTTTTAGAGGCTTAGCTAGTTATGAAATCCTAACTAATATTATAAATGCGAATGTGAGTGTGTTTGTTTGTTACGCTTTCACGCCTTAACTACTCGACCGATCATTGTGTCCTTTGTTTGAATGTTTGACACAGGAATTATTCCTAGTGCGGCAGATTTCATTTTATAAAAAGACAACCAAGCTCAAACGAGGTACTAATTGCAGTAAGACTTTTATTGTTTAAAAGAAGTCCCGCACTAGGAATAATTCCTGTGTCGCGGGGGACTTTACAAACATTCAAACAACGGACACAAAGAACACCCAGACTCGGAACAACCATTTGTGGATCACATCATTTTTAGTTTCGTGTGAGATTCGAACCCGCAACACTCGGCGCAGTGGCAGTAGCGAGGCGTCTTCTACGCCATTCGTGGAGTCAATATAGGTGTAAGACACTTACATTGCACCAGCTGTGTTTTACGTAGGGTGCAAGGTTAGTCCGTATGGCTACTTAAAATTGGCTAACTTATGACCCTAGTAACATTTTACCCGACTTGGGAATCGAAGCCGGGACATTGCAATCCCACGCTAATTAAATAACGCTTGAATAACGGGGCGGGCAAATCAAATACATTTGTCGGCCTCGATGGCGTAGTGGTGTTTCTATGTATAATATGTATGTATTTACAAAGAAAAAGTATATATGTATGTTTATCCATTGTCTAGTACACAGTCCACAGAACACCATCTAGCCCAAACTAAGCAGAGCTTGTACTATAGGTACTAGACAATGGATAAACATACATATACATTTTTTTTTGTAAATACATACATATTGTTACGCCCAGTGACATCTCTCGGCATTGTGGGAGGGACTCGGCGGTTCCGTCTAATAGTTTACACCGCCATCTATTGACATCTTACGGAACTGCATAGTACGGTACGAGAATCTTAGAGAGAATGCTGGTACTTTCTCGAATCATCGTGCTGTTTACACGCCGAGTACCGCGTTGCTAGAAAGCTCTAGAAGCGCTTTAGCCGCGTATAAATAGGGCGCACGCGCACCGCCAAGTCAGTTTACAATCGTAAGCGGTCAAGTGTTCATCGAAGCGAACGGAAGCGGAAATACTACGGAGTTTGAAGCAGTACAGTGAAAAAGTGTGGTATAGTGTTTATTGTGTTTTAAATTGAATTGTGTGTTTGAATAAAAGTGTTTTAGTCGGTAATATTGTTTATATTCTTATCCGTCGAGCCCAGCACGTAACAATATTATACACAGAAACACCCAGACCAAAACAAACATTCATGTTCATGCACACAAATGTTTAACTTGTGCGGGAATCGAACCCACGACCTCAGGCGTGGCTGTCGGTTACACTAACCACTACGCCATCGAGGTCGTCAAAGAGAGAGTGATTAATGGAGAAGAGTTTTAGGTGTATAATTTGTTCAGGTTTTGTACTATCCGTGCGAAGCCAGGGCGGGTCGTTAATAATAATAGAAACATTTGTTTCGAACATAATCTATATGAATTAGTAACAATTTACTTACAAAGTATGTTAGTAAAAATAAATAAATAATGTATACATATTTTTTTTCTGTGACGGTGCCCTCCAGTGTGCGTATGTGACAATCATTACGGGATACAATCATGTGCAGAATGCTGTTGGTGTAACCACGCAATCTCTGAAGAAGTGATGCCGCTTTTTTTCGCATTCTAGCATTAAAAAGCCATCAACGCTCGCAACTGCAGACATTTCCGCATTAAGGGATACAATCATTTGCAGAATGTTGTTGGTGGTACCACGCAATCTCTAAAGAAGCGATGCCGCTTTTTTTCGCATTCTAGCGTTAAAAAGCCATCAACGCTCGCAACTGCAGACGTTTCCGACGCATTGCAATGATTTGAGTGATGATAATGTTTCCTGGGATACAGGCTACAACCTAGTCCAGGAGGCAGAGCTCACTTTAATTTGTTATTTATTTGGTGGCTAATAAATCTATTATTATTATTAATAATAATATATATATGTATACATATATATAATGTGTTGTTTTTATTGTGCCAGGTTGGGCCTAATATCGCAATGGAGCGCGCTGGCTGGCAGATACGGCGGGCTCGTACCGGCGCCCTGGTACTGGCAGAGACCTCAGGATCGAACTACTCCGCCTAGAGGTATACAGGTTCTATTCTATATACCTCCTATTTATATACCTTATAATATTTACAGTCAACGACACAAGTAGCTGAATCCTTCTTTTATATCATAAATGTGAAAATTTGTGGGAATGGTTGGATGTTTGTTACTCTTTCACACAAAAACTACTGAACCGATTGCGATGAAACTTGGCATATAGATAGCTGAAGATTTGTATTAACACATGGGCTACTTTTTATCCCGATATTCTGGCGGCATCGGGACTTGTGCGCGTAAAACCACAGGGCGCAGCTAGTATTAAATAAAATTGTAACGTCTTATGTAATGAATGAAAAGTGTCTAATTATTTTTCTATAGTAATAAATCCTAACTAATATTATAAATATGAATGTGAGTTTGTTTGTTACGGTTTCACGCCTTAACTACTCGATCGATCATCATGAAATTTCGCATACACGTTGTCAGGTGAACAGATAAGGACATAGGGCACCTATCATCCAGGTAAAAGTTCTGTTACTAACACCTAAACCTATATTTACGCGACCGACGCCGCGGGCAAAATTATGTATTAAATAAAATTGTAACATCTTATATAATAAATGAAACATGTAAAAAATAACAATTTGATCTTTTACAGCAGTAAGCAGATACTTACTTGCTGTAAAAGATCAAAGTGTTACAAATGATAATCGATTTATATCGCTGACACATGCTCTGCATATTATACATAGAATAAATTTTTGTTTATTCGATTGTATGCCTTTCTGTAATTTTGAAGTGAAGACTTCTTTAGGCGAAAAATCATGGAACTCGCGTTATTGTCACGGAACGTATTCAAAATTCAAAAATAGCTCGACGTTACAATCCACACGTTACTTACTTTCATTTCTATCGGCAGTCCCCAAAGACTGACCCGCATGTTTTTTTTACGTGAGGGAATGCATAACCTCTCCACGGGGCGACAGAGAGTTTGTGTCGGACTCACCAGAGAAAGATGGTGAGCGACATCCCGGTAATACCGACTAAACCCACCACGGTGTTCCTCGACATAACCGCAATCGGCGGCGCCGCGCGAATCAATTTCACATTCAGTCGCGACCCTGCTGAGGTTTCGGCAGTTTCGGCCCGCTGTATGAAACGGTAGGCCACTACACAAACAGATTTACCATTTAGGCAGTATTCGATTGTATGCCTTTTTTTTTGTTTACGTGGGGGAATACTTTGCCGCTTGCCTCTCCGCGGGGCGACGGAGAGGTTATGTCGGGCTCACCGGGGAAAAGATACCCCAGTAATACCGACTAAACCTACCACGGTGTTCCTCGACATAACCATAGACGGCGAGGCCGCGCGAATCGCTTTCACATGCATTCGCGACCTCGCCGTGGTTTCAGCCCGCCGTGTGAAACGGCAGGCCACTACACAAAAACAAAATACGATTTCCTCCACCGTCCTCCTGGAGGGGGACAAAGACACGACACAGAGATGCACGTGGGTACACGCACGCCGCCTTTCGGACCCGGTACTGATCGGGTGGCGAGCAGGCCCACGCAGCCCACCACCCCCAGGTCAAACCTCAGGGTGGCTGGAGGTCATCTCGCGCCCTCCGGCGCCCGGTTCTGCGGTTGGGGAGAGGGTTTAAACGCTCCTTCTCCCGCTCCGCCGCCTCCTTGATAGAAATTACTTCCTCACAGAAGGAGGCGACGGCGTTCCACGATCTCTCACTTCGGACCATAGACTGAACCACGGCCGGCAGTGAGAGGGCAATCAGTCCGAATGCCGCGATTAACTCACGGCGCTGTGATGCCCAGGCGGGGCAATCTGTCAAAGTGTGCAGCGCCGTGTCCTCAACAACGTCGCGGCAGTCACTGCAGTGATGACATCCGGGCGTCGCCTGCCGGCCTATACGATACAGTAACTGGCCAAAACAACCGTGGCCAGTCATTACCTGTGTCAGCCGGAAGGTGAGGGCGCCATGCCGCCTCTCCAGCCACTCCTCAAAAACGGGACTTACCGCCACGATCGTGGCGTGCCCGATGCCTGTATCAACTCAGATATTACATATAAAGACATTTATGATTCAGTGAATTATGCTCATAATCGTTTAAACCTCAAAGCTATGGTTTTTTGTTTTAATTATTTTTTTATTTCATAAATTCACATAAAAGTAAAATATAAATATAATAATTTCCTCACCACAGATTAATACTATAATATTAAACTTTTTAAGCGTTTATATAGACAGGTACTAGATTTTGCCCGCGGCTTCGCTCGCGTAAATGTAGGTTAGCTTAGGTCGGTAACAGTGTACCTGTCGGTGTCGCGGTGAATACTAGCGTGAATCCCGTGGCACCGACATCGGTACATGGGGAACTTCGTCAGGGGTTTAGTGGGTATGGGGCCGGCCTCACTGGCTCGCACCCGCGCTCTGCCCGGGCGCGGACGGTACGTAAACGCATTCCCCTGAGGTAAAAATAAAAAAGAAAGAAAAGAAACATTGTATTTTCTCAATGAAAGGTAATCTGACAACGTGTATGCAAAATTTCATGATGATCGGTCGAGTACTTAAGGCGTGAAAACGTAACAAACAAACTCACATTTACAATTATAATATTGATTTAGAATTACTGCTGCTTACTGCACGGATGGCGTAGTGGTTTAATTGGTCGCCTCGCCGCTGCCACTGAGCTGAGTATTATGAGTTCGAATCCCAGACGGAAAAAAAATTGTGTGATGCACAAATAGTTGTTCCGAGTCTGGATGTTTTTTGTGTTCGTTGTTAAAATGTTTGTTCAGTCCTCCGCGATACACGAATCATATCGGTTATATAGTGCGAGAGAAGTCTCTTTAAAAAAAGAAAAGGTAGCAAAACCTGCAACTGCCGCCTAAAACAAACTAAACCCAACGAAAAATATAATAATATAATAATAATAATATAATATTCTACCACATACACACAACACCGTCTAGCCCAAACTAAGCAGAGCTTGTACTATGGGTACTAGACAATGGATAAACATACTTATATACTTTTTTTTTGTAAATGCTTACATATTATATTCTATATATAATATGTATTTACAAAAAAAAAGTATATGTGTATGTTTATCCATTGTCTAGTACCCATAGTACAAGCTCTGCTTAGTTTGGGCTAGATGGTGTTGTGTGTATGTTATAGAATATAGAATATTATAGAATATTATTATAGAAACACCCAGACCAAGACAAACATCCATGTTCATGCACACAAATGTTTGACTTGTGCGGGAATAGAAACCCGCGACCTCAGGCGTGGCAGTCGGTTACACTAACCACTACGCCATCGAGTCAAACGAATACAATGTGAATGTAAGAAACACAGGAACGAATAAAGTTACACAATTTTATATGCAGCTCTACTCAAAGAAAATAGCTATACACGGCAACCAGGTTTCTAATGCAAAGTAATGTTCAATAAAAGATTCTGGATGCCAAAGAGCTTATAGACAAAGATGAAAAAACCTATAACCTATATAATTAACCTTTGATAAAAAGAGGAAAGATAGGTCTTTAATGGAATACAGAATAACAGAAATCATGCAAACATTATGGTTGCGTATTTGCGCATTGTTTTAGCCATTTTCCTGCTAAAACTCGAAATTATCGCGCTAAACATATAACGTGATTAATCCTTAATAATGATCAATAATAAACAGCACTATTAGCTACATCACTACTTGCACAGATAACAAATAATGTCACCGGTAACCGTAACAGATTACCGCACTAGTGGGGCGTCGGCGCCTAATCGATTCTGCACGGATCGAGTTACGGCACTGATTCGGTGTCAGGTGTAGAGGATTAACTGAATGCGTTTGGACTTTTAGTAGAGTATGCGAGGCGTTAGACGATTATATTTGATAGACGATTGTTCAAACTAATATAGGAGCTTTCTAGTCAACTACTACAATAGTCGTTATAAACTTAGGTTATCCTTACTAATATTATATTATCAATTCGAAAGTAACTCTGTCTATATGTTACCTTTTCACGGATAAACCACTCAACCGATTTAAATAAAATTTGGTACAGATATAGATTAAAATCTGGGGAAGAACAAAGGCTACTTTTTGCACGCTAAAACTAGTTTACAATATCTTTGCTTACAGCCATCATTATGGTACACGTTCAGATAATATACTTTAGCTGTCATATTAAACGTCAATGTAGGTAGGAGTGACACGTCGTAAGATATTATACTATATATTATAAAACAAAGTTCTCCGCTGCATCTGTCTGTTCGCGATAAACTTAAAAACTACTGAACGGATTTTCATGCGGTTTTCACCAATATACAGCACTCTGTATATTGGTGAAAACCGCATGCAAATCCGTTAAAAAATCTTCATCATCTACCACTTCAACTAAATCTTCTTCATGAATCACTATTCATGAGGAAGATTTAGGTGTATAATGTGTATGTGAATATGTTAGTGATATTGTAAGCCACGGTAAACCATGAAGGTAACTAGCAATATTGCGTTAATTTTTTTAACATTTTATATTGTGGCATGTGATATATTTTATAAAAGTTTTTATATTGAATACTGCCGTAGCAGAGGTGACGAGAGCATCAAATACTTACTTATATTTTTCTCAGCTACTTATTAAATGAATCGCATTAATACTACATGTTCTATTTCTATCTTAGTGACCGAAATTACACACAGTGGTTGTTTTATAAACTAGTAAAGATTCTTAAAGATGGACAGTGTCTCCCTGATATTATTTAGAAAAATAATATTTCAACAGAACAGCGTTCGAGTAAAAATGTTCTATCAACCCAAATGTGTTATAGCGTTCGCAAACACGACATCTAACTTGTTCCAAACGAGGGCTGACATCAAAAACCGAACAAAGCCGTCAAAGCTAGACGTACCGCTAAACAAGCAATCACCATAACATCCCTGTTCACCCCGCGCCCAGCTTTAATTTCCCAAAACCCATCTCACTGACGAAACAAAAGCGGCGCCATTTCACGCGTCCCAACCGACCGAACAATACCTCTGGCGCAACAACAAAACTATGCTCATCTCGCTCACGCTCATACATTTTCCATATCTAAGAGAGTTCGCGCCAAATGCGGTGTCGCGTCGTTCTATGTCAGCGATGTCGCGCGGTCGTTTTAATTTTCGAATGCGGTTTATACGGAACGCTGTTTTGTTTGATTGCGCGGTATTTTTTCTTCTTTTTAATTTTTTTTATTATTGACAGTTGGTAGGGTCTTGAAGTTCAAAGTTTAGATGAACATCAAAAGGCAAATGAACATTGGGCGTAGGGCGAAGTTTTATTTTATGTTTTTATTCAAATCACATTGCCGTACCCTTTATCTCTTTTTTCGATATAGTTTATAGATATTGACGTAGAATCTAAGAAGTCCATATTTTATTTTTATTTTTATTTATTTATTTAGGATCTCCAACGATGGTATGGTTTTATTGGTATTGGCATAATATAATAAATAGTGTCGTGATTTACCTACTATGATTTATTTTAATGACATAGTATTTAGGCAGCAAATACAATACAAATGTGTTATAAATCATATCTTTATATTTCGTTACTTATGGCGAAGCTTGCGCCTACCATAAAACTAAAGCTGAAATTTCATGAATAATATGTGGTTATGTTATTTTATAAAAGTATCTTAATATAGTGTATGCCATATTTATCTATACTTAAGATATCATATCTATTTCATAACATACATTATTAGTGCCACATACATTAGAATATTGCTATTATGTAATAACTATCTCTAATGTCTATAAGTATTAAATAATACATTGACTGGCACTCGCAAACTCGTAAACTGCTTAACTAGTAAGCGTTTGTGTAAACAGCAAGCGAACGGTAACAAAGGATTGCTCGACATGGCTTCTAAAATCAATGCAAATCACACATCATATACACCATTTAACCAGATCCTTTCATTCTATTCTTACTTTAGAAACAAGAGCTCAAGATATAGTGGGTGTCTGCTATTGTACGACAAATTAACAAGAGCTTTCAAATCATCGCGTGTCTTTATAATATAGAGGTCTATGATAATGCGCCGTATTATTATAGCTTTAAAACGTGCAAAGTAATTACGGCTCTATTTGTAGTAAATTTAGGTATAAAATGTAGTGCAAGGAAATTTCTAATACCTTTGTAGTGATTTACGCTAGCACAAACGTGAAACTACAGACATTCCTATTCCATTTTTGAATTTGAAATGTTTTGCGCGCCAATAGTTTTGACACTGGATGTATCAGAGCTAGGGTTGTAATTCTTACAATTCCCATAGAATTTTAGATGTTGTAATGTTAAATTGTAATAGTTAAAGAGGTGGTGTAACTATTTACCTATAAGTACCTACTGATGATTTCAACAATGTTTATTATTTTAGCTATTTTATTGCATTATTACCCTTTCCGTTGATAGTATATTTCAAAGCCATTGGCAGTTAGTTTAGGAATCCATCTTGTAATCCAAGTCTAAAACGGCGTTTGTTTTATTAAAACCTTCAGTTAATGGCTTATTATATTTCTGACTAATTAATTATGCGAGAATATATATTAAAACCGTATTGTTGCTTTAGACTCAAAGAGCAAGCTTCATTAGCGCTCATTAGTATTTAGTTAAATAGTATTTATACTTAATACTAAATTAGTCGAGTACTGGAAACCGTATTTTATCGCTAAACTTACATTCTGTGTAAAGCCAATAAAGCTTAACAACAAATCACAGAGGATTACATTTTGTAAGGTTTCTTTGCGGCTAGAATCGGAACAGAGTAGAGAACGAAAAGATATATCCAATTACTGTTAGTTGATTTAATCCAAATACTAATTGTACAATGCCTACGATTGGGCAATTTGACGGATTTTATACTATTTAACTACTAATTTAGTGAGTCTTTTGCAAAGCGGATTTTTAGGTTAGGTTGGCTTTAAAATTTTAGGTTAGTTTGTTTTGGATGACCTACATTGTATACACAGTAGTTCTTTGTATTAATTATTCGTAATTCTTTCAGATGATTCGATAACCAATGAAGAAGGATCTGCAGGTGGCTCTCCTCGCGCCCGTAGCCCAGCAAGAGCCCCCACTCCTCCCTCACCCTCTCGATCTTCACCCCGCTCGCCGCGCCTGCACCCCGCGCTCTACCCTCAACAGCCCGACGTCCAGGACTCAGACCCTGACGTCGACGAGAGCGACGACTTCGACAAAGACGAAAAACGAGACCCTAACGCAAACCTAGGGAAGAGAAAGAAGAAAACCAGGACCGTTTTCTCCAGATCCCAAGTTTTCCAACTAGAACAGACCTTTGACATGAAACGGTACTTGAGCAGTTCCGAGCGCGCTGGCTTAGCAGCCTCCCTCCACTTAACTGAAACGCAAGTGAAGATCTGGTTCCAGAATAGACGAAATAAGTGGAAGAGGCAGTTGGCGGCGGAACTGGAGGCTGCTAACATGGCTCATGCTGCTCAGCGTTTGGTTAGAGTACCAATACTTTACCATGAGTCTCGACCGACGTCGATGCCGCATACGCCCCTACCGATGCATCCGCAGTTCAACGAGCCCGGGGTGTACTTCCCTACGCAAGCTCCCCAGCAGCTGCAGCCTTTGCCAGCGTCTCCTGTGACCTCCAGGGCTCCATTATCCAGCCTCGTGTAGTGTTCGCTTGAGCCCGCGCGCTCTGATAATGATGGACAGTACTAATGTGCGTTTCGCTGGACTAGTCATATCATGAATGTTGATGGCCAAATCGTTCAAATGTAATATGTTTAGGTTGGATTAAGAGTTTGGGCGTGTTCAGGTGGACCAGCCAGAGCTCATATGTGATGCGGCAGTGTGTGGTATAGTGCGTGACTATAAATGTGGCTTAGTGTATCGTTTATGTCTGATGCGGATTAGGGAGAATGAAAAGAGAATGACCATTTCATTTGCTGGCTGGGTTCCAACCCCTCGATAATATTTTACGCAACTTTCGTTTTGTCTCGGAAGTCATAGTAAAAGTTTTCATAACACATTATCGTACTGAAACAGTTGCATTGACGCTTCTTAACAGACGCTTTTATGTATTTCATTAAAGTAGCTATTGATGGAAATGTCGTCGTCTCAGTCTTGTGCTATCTACATTATACATTAGAAGGCAACTTGTTGATTTAAGCTCTGTAAGGCAATTCAAAAAGAAGTTTTTATTGGCTGACCTAGCCGTAAAGTCTTTAATCTAATCTGAGCGCGCCCAGACAATTTTATTTACGTAATAGATAAATAGAAAGACAATTCACTAAATGTAACGTACAAAGATCTGTGTCTCTCCATGTTGTATAATAATGTACATAAGAAACGTTTTAAAAATAATGCTTCGTATATTTATTTATTATTATAGGTTTTGTAAATAATAGCTAAAAGAACTGACTTCATTTTTGTAATAAGAGATTTTTTTGTCAATGAGAATTAATCAGTTATTTCTATTTTCGTCTAGTTGAAAGTTGATTGTCAGTCAAGATATATTGGGACTGTGAATAGTATTCATGATGCTACTTAACCTGTAGAGTCGCAGCGGCACACCAGTGGCTAGACACAATAGATTTTTAATTATATCTGGTATTTTAATACTTGATAGATTAGAACGTGTTCTAATAGAAACATTACAATTGTGTTATATACAAACATAACTTATTTTTTTTGGATGAGGTAACTTTGGCCTTTCTTCAGACAAAAAATACTTATCGACAAAAGGACGATTGTTACGCAGATATTTTAATCTTTATTCAATAAATGTTAGCTTAGTTTTAGAATGACAAAAACCAACAATTATAAATAATAATATCAGCCCTGTATTAAATTGTCCCACTGCTGGGCACAGGCCTCTTCTCAGTGTGAGAAGGCTTAGGCCATGGTCGACCAGTGCGGGTTGGCAGACATCACATATCTTCAAGAACATTATGGAGAACTTTCAGATATGCAGGTTTCCTCGCGATGTTTTCCTTCACCGTTAAAGCGAGCGATAATTAACTATTTAACAATTATATATAGTTAAGCTAAAATTCTAAAATGACCAGCAAATACCCTGTCTTGTGTAGAGCAAAATGCTATTTATTACTTTTACGTAAGGTCTTGTAAAGTCTACATTATTATTATGTCAAGTGCGACGTTTACTGTCGAATTTATTCTTATAAAAAAGTTGTCATGAATGCTACTCGCACGTCCCAAACATTTTAAATCTTTCACTCTTCCAATGGGATGTGACGTGCTCCCTTCTCGAGCTTGATATCTCCACCCGATTATTCTTACATATCTTTAGATCTGGCGAAAATTATCTTTTAAAACGAGAGTAAATAAATAATAAATAATATAGTTATATAGTTTATAAATGCTTTAATTTAATGGCTAGAATTTTAGTAGTCACTTTATAAACTGCTTCTAAATTTCATATCTGTCAATCGTTGACGTTATCATTTGTAAATTGACATCACAATACATTGACATAAATGCGATAAGTATAAATTTTTTGAGTAGATTAACGAACGAAGCATTCCAAATATAAATTTAAACAATATGACCATTTGTAAATATTATTTTTAAATATTATTCTTGTGTTATTGTTTTATGTATTTTAACATCACTAAAATAGTATCTTTAAACTTTTATTCACAGGATCGAATGTCTTATTTATTGTTTTGTATTATAAACTGTGTTGCCATGTCGCTTCAACGTAATTCTGTAATATTGCTAGCCTAAATAAATAAATAATGAAAAACAATGCTTAATTCTAAAATATTAATGTTATTTATTGATAGTAGTTGAATTATCTTCGTAACTGTAATATTATAATTATGCTGAGATAAGGTGAGGGAATAAAACGAATATGCAATACATGTGTCCTTTATTTTGATTCCTATAATATTATGTATTAGTGCTCTTATGCTATTAATAATAATGTCCGCCAAACCGAATTTCGGTCACAGCAGCCAATCTTAACGGAGACTGGCCATCTGCGCAGGAGATATTATAGTGCACAGGTATGTGCGCAAACAAGTGCACTCTCTGTTCCCTAACTCACTCTAACCGGAGAAAGATCAGGCGCAGGACCAACGACTTTACGCGCGAACTCCGGGCTGGTATCGAGATTTCTTAACAGAAAAATCCAATAAATTTTTGTTGGCCCTACCTAGAATTCGAACCCGAGACGTCATGCACAACAGTCTCATTCACTACCACTGTGCTACGGAAGCAGTTATACTATTACTATATACTCTAAAGTAGCTGTTTCTGAGAAAGTATTCAGACATCAGGCTGCGAAAAGTAATTCTCATTGTTGGGATCGAACCCACAACACTTAGCGCAGTGGCAATAGCGAGGCGTCTACTAAAACCACTACACCATCCTTGCAGTCAAAATAACTGCACAGAAAGACTCTCTTTTCACACCTTAACAAACACCCCCACTTTCGTGATTAAAAAATAAAAAACGGGACACCAAAAATAATTAAATTACACTCAGATTAGTGTCGCGTGCCATTGCCAACATTATCTGGCAATCGGCATGCCAGAGGGTGGCTAAACGCTGGCACGCGCCCGGCGCCTCTGTTAACACGTCACATCCGCTTCCGGGACGGAGCCCACGCTTCCGGTCAGGATGTGGTAGACTGTTTTACACGGGAACAATTTTTAATGGCGTAGGGAAAGTGCCGTGTCATATATTTATGTTTATTAGGTCTTCTCACAGAGTATATATTATTACTTCAGAATTTTTAGCAAGGAGTTACAGGCTGTTTTAGTTTATATTTTGTGTGCCTATTCATAATACATAAATAATATTTATGTAGGTCTTCTCTCTCTCTTAGCCTTTATTATTCCCAAGTCACTTGGGCTCGGGTTTTCTGGTCTAACCAGATTTGACTGGATATCAGTTTTTACACGGATCGGCTGCCACCTCCGCAACCCGAAGGCTAATGATACCCGAAGGCTAGACCAGTGTCAGGATATTAGAGGGTACTGACTTCCCAATAACGACTGCCATAGATGTTCATGGCAGCCGGGACCAACGGCTTAACCTGCTCTCTGAGGCACGGAGCAGGCGATAATTGTCAATCAATCCGCACATCATTTCGAAAAGTCATATAACTTCTGAAAGTCAGAGGTGCGCGACGCGGGTTCGAGCCCGAGACCCTCAGCATTGCAGTCTGTTGGTCTCCCCACTGAGCTATCGCTGCTACTGTCGCTATATCGCTGTGTCACTGAGATATTATGTGAAAATTTGCAAGATTATACTCCAGACTCTTTCGCGTCGTAGACACTTCCAAAAAGAGTTACTGAGCTGATGTGACCAGCGATACCTCAGTGGGGAGACCAACAGACTACAATGCAGAGGGTCTCGGGTTCAAACCCACGTCGCGCACCTCTGACTTTCGGAAGTTATATGACTTTTCGAAATTATGTGCGTATTGATTGACAATTATCGCCTGCTCCGTGCCTCGGAGAGCACGTTAAGCCGTCGGCCCCGGCTGCCAAGAATATCTATGGCAGTCGCTATTGGGAGAGTGTCGACACAAAAGATCTCACTGGGTCGAAGTGTCGCCGGTCTGCACTGACTGGCCCCCACATAAGATACAAGATACTGAGCTGATAACGTTATGACCAAGGTCATTTGACCCCTTGCCTTGCATTGGACCCATCACATAATAATAATATCGCCCTGTACATAAACTGTCCCACTGCTGGGCACGGTCCTCTTCTTAGTGTGATAAGGGTTAGGCTATAGTCCACCACGCTGGCCCAGTGCGTTTCCTCACGATGTTTTCCTTCGCCGTTAAAGCAAGCGATAATTAGCTATTCAATACGCACATACCTTCGAATTGTCGGAGATGCCTTGGGATCGAACTTGAGACCTCTGCGTAGCAGTCCAACGGCCTCCTATTCGGTTATCTCTGTTACCACATTAAAAACGGAAAAATCTTTTCGGCAGAAAAAAACAGTATATATGTACCTAGTAAGTATATAATTGCGATATTTTAATTATAAAGTACTTTTCTAAAGACGAAAAAATATTAAAGTTGGAATATCTTCATTCATTTAGGTCACAAAGTAACACTTATCGCACCCTTAATAAAACAGAGACTTATCTCAGTATTTTGGATTAAACAAATTTGAACTCTATTGCAAAGATTTAACACAAATATAATATTAGAATTTAACATATACAATTAGAGTTCAAATTGCCTTACTTTCAAATTTCGAGTTAAGTCGCTGTTTTATTAAGAGTGCGTTATGAACGTCAAGGTTACACTCACTAAACTCGTATACTTTGAATTCATACTTACCTCGCCACGTTAAGTAAAGCAAGACAGCACGGATGGCGTAGTGGTTAGGTGGTTGCCATTGCCACCGCGCCGAGTGTTGTGGGTTCAAATCCTATACGGGAAAAAAATTGTGTGATCTACAAATGGTTGTTCTGAGTCTGAGTGTTCTTTGTGTCCGTTGTTTGAATGTTTGTAAAGTCCCCCGCGACACAGGAATTATTCCTAAAACGGCAATTGTCTTTTTAAAAGGGAAATAAAAAAAAGTTATGTGTTCCAGAGAGCGGTATGTTATGGTTTCATAGACTATCTTCTTCTTCTCCCTAGCATTTTATTATCCCCAAGTCACTTGGGGTCGGTTTTTCTAGTCTAACCGGATTTGACTGGATATCAGTTTTTACACGGAGCGGCTGCCACCTGACCTCCACAACCCGAAGGCTAACGATACCCTAAGGCTATGGTTCCACAGACTATAATAGGTTATTAATGACTTCACTTCGCCTTCACGATGGTCAGAACGAGTCGATTGTTAGTATATTGTTCGCACGATATCCCCTCGTTATCTTCTATGTATATGTTACGGCTAATAGCCGAAGTACGGCTACACCTTGTTTTAGCCGGCTAAACTCAAAAGTAACCTAACATAACCTAACCGCATGTGGCCGGCTGCACCTAGTTGTAGCCGGCTAATCTTAAGTTTATATTCACGCCCACCTTTAGCCGTAATATATACATAACTGTATTATTTATTTCATTACCTCGCTTGTCCCGTGGTATACGTTACCTCTTATATTTGTGTATAAAATGTAATGACAAAATGTGGCCATAGTTAATCCTAGTTCTGGTTCGATCTGCGCTAGTCCATTTCCTCTTTATAGACTGAGATCTCCGAATGGCATGACCTACGTCAGTGCTACGGCACTGACAGACATTCAGCTACGGCTGAATGTCTCAGAATATGTGTAGATACGATGGAAATGATGATGACACGTAGTCGGCAGTGTTAAAGACCTCCTTGCCTTAGAAAGCACGTAAAGCCGTTGCTCCTGCTGATCTCTCTCCGGTCGTGTCGGATTACCGTCCCATCGGATCATGTGTTTACGCCCACACTTGTGCACTATAATATCCCCTGCGCAGATGGCTAGTCTTCGTTAAGATTGGTCGCCGTGACGGTTTGTTTCGCATTCGACCCTCATGTTTCGTCCCAAACGTAAAAATACGCATTCGTCCCAAAAATGGTTCCTAATATGCCCCTAAATTTAGATAAATATTAATTTCTTAATTCATTTCCTATTTCGTCCCAAATAATGTTCCTTTTCTGTTCCTGTTTTTTTTATGGATGCTTTTGTTGTACCGTCGGCGAAAAAATATTTTGAAGTACCTTGATAGCATTTCATCACGAGCCCGACAAAGAAAAGATGTAAAATAATTTTAACTATGTTTTGTTTTGCTAACCATATGTTCAAATATATAAAACGAAACAGGAATAATTTAAAAAGAGGGGAAAATGAGGATTATTTTGCAATGTGGGACGTAATGTATGGACAAATGCGGAATAAACCGCCGTGACCGAAATATGGTCTCGAGGATATTATTATTATTAGAATGTGTGAACTATTTCATCAATCGCGACAAACTCCTAAAGGAGACCGTCCATATTCGGCTTGAACGTAGACAATCGTCTTATAAACAAAGTAAAATATTAAAACGTTTGTTTTAATATATAATATTGGTTACTATCCAGTAGTAACCATTATTATATATTAAATAACGATTGCTGTCAATTTGGCAACAATAGGGACCGAAGGCTTAACAATTGCTGTCAATTTGGCAACAACCGGGACCGACTTTCTACGTGCCCTCCGAAGCATGGAGACGTTCAGATGAAATACCACTAAGCAGTCAAACAACATTTTTTTTTTACTTTGTTGAATGTCGTACTCACCGTGGTAAAAGAAAGATGTTGAAAAAATAATGGACCTCCCGGAATACCGACTAAACCTACCAAGGTGTTCCTCGACAAAACCACTATCGACAGGGCCGCGCGAATCATTTGCACATGCGGTCACGACCCCGTCGAGGTTTCAGCCCGCCGTATGAAATGACAGGCCACTACACGACAAGATCTACCCTACGATCGCTTCTCACGCCGCTTCTTGGACCTGGAGCTGAACGGATGGCGGGCAGGCCCACAAAACCCACCACCCCCAGGTCAAACCTCAGGGTAGCTGGCGTTCATCTCGCGCCCTCCGGCGCCCGGTTCTGCGGTTGGGGAGAGGGTTTAAGCGCTCCCTCTCCCGCTCCACCGCCTCCTTGATAGAAATCACTTCCTCACAAAAGGAGAGAACGGCGTTTCACAACCTCTCACTCCGGACCATAGACTGAACTACGGCCGGGAGCAAGAGGGCTATGAGCACCTAATTATGTTAAAACTTACAATTAATTAAGTTCGGACATACACAATATGTACTATTGTTCTAAGATGATATAGGTACCATAACATTGCAACATTGTACCTATAGCATTGAACCGATTGCACTACCAACGCAATGGACCGCTAGCTCTCTAAGCAGCTTATACAAATTCTACAATAACCAAGCACGAGGAATTTGGGCTACTGGAACAACTATCGATTTCAAGTACCTACATACCTTGCAGAAACGGACTTAGCGTAAAATATACGTTTTATTAGAGTTCGAAAAATCTCTACAACAGCTTTGTCCGTCCGTCCGTCCCTCTGCCTGTTATACAACTTTCAACTCAAGAACCGTAAGAGCTAGAGACTCGCGGTCAACGCCATTCGACTCAGCATAGTCGATATACCCCGATATGACTATGACCTTTGACCTCTGACCTCAAGGTCACGTGGTATCACGCATATTACTTGAACCATTTTTTCAAACTCTAAGATTAAAGGCAATTTATATATTTCTATTATTAAAAAAATTGTAAGTTTTGTCTTATTTAGTTATTACTAGATTTTTCCCGCGGCTTCACTCGCGTAAATGTAGGTGATGTCAATTTTATATCCCTCGGTAAAAGTATTTTTTTCTGGATGAAAGGTACCCTATGTCCTATTCTGTTCCCGTGACAACGTGTATGCGGAATTTCATGATGATCAGTCGAGTAGTTCAGGCGTGAAATCGTAACAAACAAACTCACATTCGCATTATATATTAGTTAGGATATGTACTTACTTTAGTTATATTTCCTTTTTATAGGTGTTACATGGGAATGAATTAAAAGTGCTTTTACACTCAACATTTCTATATCTATGGATTAGGAGAAGTACTTACTTTACTTTTATTTCCTTTCCTTTATTAACTATACCTATCTACACTACTGGTTGCATATAAAATAAATTATAGACATGTATACAACTTATGAGTCCAAAACCACATCGATTTCTAGCGCAAGATAAAAAAAAAAGTTTTATGATGCATGCGCAAGAAAGTGTCTATAGTATACACTGGAACCCATTCTGTCTAATTCTCGTGATGGTAAGGCACACTATAATAATATATAATATATATATATATATATATATTATAATATACAATCCAATCTGATAGAAAGATAAACAAACCAAATTTTGTTAAATTTATCACATAATTTCTTGCTTAATGGAATAAGTAATACATTTATACGTATTTCCAAGGTTTTTACTTTAACGCATTTTAAAGCAATTTACGTTTGATTAATAAATCAAAAGTTAATCCGAAAATATTAGACGAAAATTGAGGTTAGTTGTCATATAAATACGCTAAGCAAATTACCAATTAAAATAAAATAATTCGATTAAACCAAAGTCGAAAAATCTTCTACAACAAAAATAAATCAATCGCGCTATTCTAAGTTGTCCGTTCACTAATAATGTACCAAAGACTGAAAATACTATTATGCAATGAAAATAATATAAAATACACTTATGAAATAATTACGCCCAAATATTAAGTAAACTGAACAAAATTAACTGACGGTTTTCATGACCGCCGCGAATAAACAAATATAACGAAGTAATTTCCATTTACAATTATTTTCACATCCAATTAATTAATCATCATTATTAATTAATAATATCAACGGGCATTAAACTGACCATTCACGGATATATCAATTTAATTAAACGATTCGCGATATTAATTCGATTATTACCCGTCGTAAAAAAGTTACAAAACATTCTGTTTTCCCGCGCAAACGACGCGCCGTCACGAACCGCCATTACCATAAAGCAATTTGGATTTTATCGCTAAGTAATAGAGATTACATTGGTTTATCACGACAATCCTCTAATTACCGGCATGCATCCGGAAACGGCACGCCATTCTGTCATTTCATAATGTCGACCTTATAATTGTGTGGCTATGACACTTTTTGAGAATTTCGCATTAACATGTTAATTTAAGCATACATTTTTGTGGTCAAAGGAAAGTGTGCTTTGGACGGGTAATGGAGAGTTTAAATTTTGTTTGTTGTATTCGTGGGCGACATCTATCGCTTTATTAGATCAAGTTAGAGCGGAATCTCAATTTAATTAAAAACGGTGGGTGTTTATCGCGATCGCGCGTGCTTGCAAGTACTGCCACGCTCCGATTGCCGAGCGCGCGTTCGTCACTCGTCGGGGATTTTCGTTGTTTTTATCAACTGTCACTTCATTATCCAAATTGAATTTGGAACGCGTGCCAGCGTGAGCTTCTCAGTTTTTATTGAGTGCAGCTGGCTCTTTGATTTTCATTTGTTAATGAGTGAATATAGGAACTTGATGCATTTAAAAAAGGAAAATTCTATTTTAATATTTTGTATAGATTTATGTTATTTAACGCGTTGTTTAATATACTTACTTATATTATTTAGGTTTAGAGGAAGAAGCAGCTTTTTACGAAATAATGCAGAAATAACTATAGGTGCTATATATAGCTATAGTATTTTAAAAATACTTTCTACTAAACCTATGCTAACTGCAGATAAAACCTAATTCTATATTATAAATGCGAATGTGAGTTTGTTTGTTTGTTACGCTTTCACGCCTTAACTACTTGACCGATCATCAGGAAATGATTAGCAGAGTGTAGGTATGTTAATTGTGAATTTTAGCAAGGAGTCACATAATGTTGTTGATAGTATTTTTCGTGCTTAAGCACATTAATACATAAATAGTATTTATGTATGTATGTATCCTTATCCTAACAAATGTTAAGTATAAAGGCGAATGTGATTTTGTTTGTTACGCTTTCACACCTTAGATATTAGAACGATCGCCATGAAATTTCGTATGATACCTACACGTTGTCAGAGGAACAAAAAAGGCTAACTATCATCCAGAAAAAAGTACTGTTCCTAACTTAACGGCACGCGACCGAAGCCGCGGGCAAAATCTATTTCTAAATGCAAATAGGTAACTAGTTTAATACGATACGCGAAAACAAGGCCACTCTGTCACTCTACACATAGATACGTGCGTATAAAGACTTCGGACCAAGTTGGGTGAATGTCAACTCATTCAGCATTCGGTTGACTTGCCTAAAATCTAATATAAGTACTCATATATTTTTGGCCATAGTAACTGTATTTTATACCGTCATTTAAATATCAAAACAGAAAATGATGTCAACAGATAACAAAACATAGTCCAACATAAAACAATTTTCTAAAATAAGTTGCCACACGTTCATAACTATCGGCATAGTTTAAAATATCCGTTATGATACCCCAGTGTGTCATATTGTTTACATTAACCTTTTAATTGCTTTAAAAGCGCCCAAAAAACTCCACACTATCAATTAATAACATGTTAAGAGGTAATTTACGTGAACTGTCAGTTTGTAACAGATAACACAACACGAAACCCATAATGGCGGGCTCGGTGACACACGCCCAAATTTAAATGACTGTGGAAAAATGCGGAACTATTAATAAAGCTACGAAATTTAATTTAAAATTGGAATTTTGTTCGAAGCGCTAGCGATGTTGCAACGCAATGTAATTTGATCGGGTTATACGATGTGTGATTATGTTTTAAAACTTGTAATTATTCAAATTTGGAACGGCAGATACGTTTGAAAACTATAATCGAATTTGTTTTTAGTCGTACGTAATACGCTTAAGTAAATTAGGCATTACAAAAACTTATTTTGAACAAACATTTAATGTTATTTCTTAGAACTTTAAGTTTATTTTGTGATAATGCTTAATTTAAATTACGTTTTGCCAAAAGTTAGATATAAATAATTCAATTAGGTACATTAACATTCTTTACCGTTGTAAGTAATAGTTATATTATGTTTATTCGAAGTACATTACAAATTTAAATTTTTTTTATTGGGATCTGATACAAATATATGCTTAGGTATCTACACAACAAGGTTCATCTGTGAAGTTTGAAGATACATTAACTGTAGCCAGGTGCAAGCAAAGCAAGGGCATAGAGTTTGAGAAAAAACCTAGCAAGTTATTCAAGGCCAATAGTTTTAATTGCCATATTATACAATTAATATCTATTGCAAAATTTGTGCTGTAAAGTACAGATAATATTATCAGAACATAAAAGAACGATTTTAATTTGATGGCATTGGTCGTCTCGCACTAATCTCTCCGCAAGCAATGCGCGAAGATATACTTTTTCAAAATAATAGCTTTTGAGTGTCGATTCGCACACATCCATATCATTTGAGAGCGAAACGAACGGATCTGAAAACGAAGGCGTGCGCAAATTCCTGCGAATAGATTCGTCCGGAACGACCAATAAGTCAATTTCGTTCAGTAAATGTAATAAACTCACTAACCCTTTTGACGTTCATAAGTGTTACTTTGTGACCTAAATAAATAAATGATTTTTGACTTTGACTTCGTAAATATCCGTCAGGGAAATGTAGTTTATCTACTATTTAAATTCTAATAGGGATTAAGTATTTTGTATATATCAAAAATAAAAATAAATAATATGTTATGTATTGTAATTAATACAGAAATATACTAGTTAAAGATTTTGATATGCTCGATGCGGTAATCAAACCCACTCATACTTACGCCATTTTAAGCAGCGATAGCTCAGTGGGGAGACCAACAGACTGCAATGCAGAGGATCTCGGGTTCGAACCCACGTCGCGCACCTCTGACTTTCGGAAGTCATATGACTTTTCGAAATTATGTGCGTATTGATTGACAATTATCACCTGCTCCGTGCCTCGGAGAGCACGTTAAGCCGTCGGTCCCGGCTGCCATGAACATCTATGGCAGTCGTTATTGGAAGAGTGTCGACACAAAAGATCCCACTAGGTCGAAGTGTCGCCGCCGCGCTGGTCTGCACTGACTGGCCCCCACATAAGATACAAACATACATACGCCATTTTAACTGATAATATAAAAAACGTCGTCTAAACAAGGGTTAGCAACGCAGTAGAGTTAATGATCTGTTAAAAACATAGTTTGTGTTAATTACAATTATTTAAGTAAATGGCGCGTGAAATACAATTATATTATTAATAGGATTAGATGTGCATACGTTGAACCCATCAATATTAGTTTGTTGTTTTGTGTGGCGATACTTCACGATAAACTAAGTTGACAAACAAGCTGACTGTATTTGTAGGCTGACTCAGTCAGTTTTTATTTTTAAAAGATAACTAGCCATTTTGATTTCATATTACTGGTATTCTTGTTAACTCCATCCATCTAAGCTAAAATGCCTGTGTTCGGAGTGGATCACGTCAGTAGTGCAATGGGTGGGATTCGAACCCGCGACCTCTCGATCGTAAGACCAATGCCTTATTCATTGGGCTACCGCGCCGCTTCAAATTTGTAGCCTAGCTTCCTTAACTCATGAGATGCTTCAAATGTGGAGAAAAGGACATAGACGCATTGAACCATTGGGCTGCAATCCTGAGAACCGGGCACCTGCATGGCACATGTATTAAAGTATCCCACTGCTGGGCACAGGCCTCTTCTCAGTGTGAGAAGGATTAGGCCATAGTCCATCATGCTGGCCCAGTGCGGGTTGGCAGAGTTTAAATATGTTTAAGAACATAATGGAGAACTCTCAGACATGCACGTTTCCGCACGATGTTTTCCTTCACCGTTAAAGCAAGCGATAATTAATTATTTAATACGCACATAACTTCGAAAGTCAGAGAGAGAGACCTTGGGATCGAACTCGAGATATCTGCGTGGCTGTCCAACGGCTGCCCGAAGAAAGGAGTTCCTTAAATGTTTCTAGAGTCTTCCGCAACACAGTATCATAAATACGCCTCATGCCTTTATAGGGATAATTATAACGATGTCCTCCAGACCGAATTTCGGTCACAGCGGCCAATCTTAACGGATATATTACAGTGCACAAGTGTGTGCGCTCTCTGTTCCCTAACTCTGGTGACCCAATAGGACGGCAATCCGACACGACTGGAGGGAGATTGGGCGTAGAGGCTACAGGTTTACGTGCTTTCCGAGGCACGGGGTGTCAAACACCGCCAATTTCATGTTGCTACCAAGCATTTCAATTATTTTATATTATATTATCTATATATATAAAACTCTTCCGTTACTGAGTGACTGACAAACAAAGCACAGCCAAAACTACTGAACGCAAGAAGCTGAAATTTGGCATGTATGTTCCTTGGAGAGTGTAGGGGAGCACTAAGAAAGGATTTTTGGAAATTCCACCCTGAAGGGAGTGAAAGGGGTGAAACCCGATATTCACACGGGAACGGGACTTACGCGGGTGAAACCGCGGGAAAACTACTAGTAATCTATATATTAATACGTGAAGCAAAAACTTTGTACCCGTTTTTACTAAAATTGCACGGACGGAGGAGTATGAAATTTGGCACAGTTAATGTTTATATGGAGAAGGAGTGGCGAAACCTAATATTTTTTTTTTTATAAAATATTCATTAGAAATACATTAAATTAATGAAAAAATACTACACGCACACCATCATGCATTTGACACACGCAGTCAAATCGCGTTCGTAGTGTTTCGGCATGGTTCCGTTCTGTTTAGGTCGTGGAACGCCTTCGCCTCCTTCTGTGAGAAAGTCATTTCCATCAAGGAGGCGGCGGAGCGGGAGAGGGAGCGTTTAAACCCTCTCCCCAACCGCAGAGCCGGGCGCCGGAGGGCGCGAGACGACCTCCAGCCACCCTGAGGTTTGACCTGGGGGTGGCGGGCTTTGTGGGCCTGCCCGCCATCCGTTCAGCACCAGGTCCGAGAGGCGGCGTGCGTGTTCCCACGCGCGCCTCTATGTCGAGTCCGTCTCTCCTCTAGTGGGGACAGTAGGGATTATTTTTTCGAAGTGCCTATAGGGTAGGTCTTTCGTGTAGTGACCTGCCGTTTCATACGGCGGGCCGAAACCTCGGCGGGGTCCCGACCGCATGCGCAAGTGTTTCGCGCGGCCCCGTCGATAGTGGTTTTGTCGAGGAACACCGTGGTAGATTTAGTCGGTATTCCGGGAGGTACTTTATCATCTTTACCATCTTTCCTTTACCCCGGCGAGTCCGACTTAACCCCTCCGCCCGCCCCCGCGGAGGGGTACGCGTCATGGATTCCCCAAAGTTAAAAAATAAAAAATGGTTCCGTTCTGTTTCGTTAGGTTCTTCATAACTATAGTTACATATCTTAAGTATTATATTTCGCAGTATATATAATAATGATCAAACTTAAAATTTAAATCAATTATGGTCAAATTTCGACCTCTTGGCATTCGCTAGTATTATTTTAATACCCGAAAATTGAACGTAGTGCCTCGCGATACACACAGATATAAAAACATACTTATACCACGGGACGAGCGAGGTAATCGAATAAATAATACAGTTATGTATACATAGAAGATAACGAGGGGATTTCGTGCGAACAATATACTTACAATCGACTCGTTCTGACCATCGTGAAGGCGAAGTGAAGTCATTAATAACCTATTATAGTCTGTGGAACCATAATATACCTCTCTCTGGAGAGGTTAAATTATGACATTAATTATGGTGATTGACCAACTTGCAACAATTTGTTGTTTAGATGGCGTAGTGGTTAAGTAGTCGTCGCTGTGGTCGCGCTAAGTGTTGTTGGTTCAAATCCTACTGAATCATCCCTTTGTGGATTTTAACGCCGCTTTAATTTCATTTAGTTTGTTTGTTACGCTTTCAGGCCGTAACTACTCGACCGATCATCATGAAATTTCGCATACACGTTGTCAGTGGAATAGAAAAGGACACAGGGTACCTTTCATCCAGAAAAAAGTCGGTTAGACATTTACGTGAGCTGTTACATTTCTATTCTCCTTAATAAAATACTGAATTGCAGTTCTCAGTCAATACAATATTGGAAATCAGCAGTAATTGCATTTATAAATACTCGTCCTTGGTCTTTACCAGTTCAGATGGTTATTTTCTAGTAAAACTGCTTCCCAGCTACGGATCTGGTTCTTGCCTGCCGGCTGGCCTTCAGTACATCTAGAAATAACAATATTACTCTGGCCTTTACTAGGGCTGTCGCGATATACAAGTAATTATAATCCAAGTATAGTCGCGTGTAGTGAAGACTCTGTCGGTTTTGTGTGTGAGTAAATACTCAGCAAATAAACAGTTGTAAATTTTCAGTACAGTGTTTTTTTTTATAATTGTTAATAGGAGAAGTATCTAATAGAAAGAAATATGTGACTTACGAACGAACAATAATGCCAGACAAGCATTGCCCCTTAACATCGGTCGTTATTTTCACCCAGTTCTAATAAACTAAGTGATTCTATATGACGGTTCAATCGGCCATTACTATCTCATAAGTGGTCGTACACACCAGCCTTGTAAGAAACAATATCATTTTGTTAACCACTTTATATCGTTACTAGAGTTTTCCTGCAGCTACACTCGCGTAAATGTAGGTTAGGTCAGATTATTAACAGTACTTTAACAGTACGCTATAACCTTTTCTAATCCCCTGATAAGGTGTATGTATGTGAAATTTCACGATGATCGGTCGAGTAGTTAAGGCGTGAAAGCGTAACAAACAAACAAACTTACATTCGCTTTTATTATATTTTTTTATACAGCTAAGGTAGCAAGCAAGCATACGGCCCACCTGATGGTAAGTGGTCACCGTAGACTATGGACGCCTGCAACACCAGAGACATCACTTGCGCGTTGCCGACCCTTTAGGAAACGAAGAAGAGAGCGAGCGTTCAGTGCGCTGAGTATCAGTGGTACAAAACCTTTGTGACGCGGACCGCGCGACCGCGACGGTTGCGCGTGAGTCGGAGTGGTGGCTGGCGCCCCCCTTCTCCCCCCTGCCCGGCGGCAGCGCCATATTTAAGCCGATCGCGTCCTGGACGAGGGACCTTGCGGCTCGGCTCCACATCTCGAGTTAAGTGCTCCTGACTACAAGGACACGCAGCAAGCCTTCTAACGAACCACGCCCTGACTATAATTGTATACTAAATATATTAAAAGTGTATTTGTTATACCTTCTCTCATTGTACTTCCTAAATATATCTACATTTCACCTAAACTAAACCCTAAAGGTTACACCTTTTATCCAGAAAAAAGAACTGTTTTCGAGGGTTAGATATTTATTGACATTAACGCAAGCAAAGCTGCGGAAAAACACTAGTCTATACTTCTTCTCTCTTAGCCTTTATTGTTCCCAAGTCACTTGGGGTCGGCTTTTCTGATCTAACCGGATTTGACTGAATATCAGTTTTTACACGGAGCGGCTGCCACCTGACCTTTGCAACCCGAAGGCTAACGATACCCTAAGGCTAGACCAGTGTCAGGATATTAGAGGGTACTGACTTTCCCAATAACGACTGCCATAGATGTTCATGGCAGCCGGGACCGACGGCTTAACGTGCTCTCCGAGGCACGGAGCAGACGATAATTGTCAATCAATACGCACATAATTTCGAAAAGTAAAAACTTCCGAAAGTCAGAGGTGCGCGACGTGGGTTCGAACCCGAGACCCTCTGCATTGCAGTCTGTTGGTCTCGCCACTGAGCTATCGCTGCTTTTAAAAACTAGTCTATACTGATATTATAAAAAGCAAAGATTTGATTTCTCTGTTTGTTTTTAAAGATTTAAATCAAAACCGAATCAACCGTTTTTAAAATTATTTTAACATAAGAAAGTTATAGTATCAGTTATCACCAAGTAACGTAGGCTGTATATATTTAAAAAAAGTACTGTAGCACCTAACTTAATATAATTTCATGCGAGCGAAGCTGCGGGCAAAAACCAGTGTTTATATAAATAGTTAGTGTAGGCACTATATGAGTGCGACAAATGGAAATGCGATTAACGCTGTGTAATAGAACTGCCCATCCGACTTGATGCTAAAAGTATTCAAGGCAGACGCTGTTGTTAGAGTTCGAAAAAACTCTTATACAACAACTTTGTCCGTCCGTCCGTCTGTTATACAACTTTCAACTCAAGAACCGTAAAAGCTAGAGACTCGCGGTCAACGCTATTCGACTCAGTATAGTCGATATACCCCCGAAATGACTGACCTTTGACCTCTGACCTCAAGGTCACGTGGTACCATTTTTTCGATCTCTAAGATTTACGGCAATTCATGACCGTTTCTCACTTGTTTATCCATAGTTACCATTATACCGGTCCATCAAACACGCATCCCCATAGCCCAGACTTATTGGAATCCATACATAGTAATATTGTTACGCCTGCTGCGGTTAGTGCCGCTGTATTATTCCATCCCACCTTAGATTAAAACTCTCGAAGGGCCTCCGTGTAAGCCTCCCAAAGGGCCAGGTATTTTCGTGATGAAATATGCTATTAAAAATATAAAAAATAAATAAATATATGGGTAGCCCTTTGGTGTGGGATGCAACTTGTGTCGACACCCTTGCGCCTTCACATCTTCGCAGCATGGCGGGTTGTGCTGGTGCTGCTGCTGCATCAGCAAAGACGCTCAAACGGCGTAAATATCAAAACCTTATTGGTGGGTACATATTTAAACCGTTTGGTGTCCAAGTGCTGGGTCTGTTTATAGAGACCTAGCTAAGCGGCTGATTGACGCTTCACGTGACCAGAGGGCTGGTATTTTCTTTACACAAAGAGTAAGTATTGTCATACAACGTGGCAATGCTGCAAGTCTTCTGAGCACGTTGACAATTGACGACAATGCGCAGGAATATTATGGCGTTTTTTCAATTTTGATGTTAGATAAATCAATTTCAATTTCAATGCTTTATTCCTCTTCATATGAATTATTTTGGGACCAAGAATAATATAAAAGACTAAATAAGGACCCTGTCAGACATGGAAAATAGATAGAAGAGAAAAACACTTTATTACCTATGAAAAGAGAAAAGAGAAACTATTCTGCGATTATAGTTCCAATACATTATAATTTGTAGTAACACGTATCGTTTATCAATAATGAGAATGACTTAAACAAATTAATTTATATTACTCCATTATCGGAGCCTGTCACAAATGACAAGACAAAGAAGCAATTTATACCGGCAGGTGTGTACGTGCCTAACACTAATGGCAGACATAATAATTGTTTATTGTCTATATCGGTTTTACGCGCCTTTTTGTCTATGAACTATCTATGGTCAATTTTATATTTAGGGTTGGATCGATTATAAACGTAAAAAAAATAGTAAAATTACATTTTGTTATGTTGAAGGCATATTTATTAAATATGAGAGTATACCTGCAAGAAATGCACGCCAATTTTTTAGATTTTAAATCGCCATTAGGTTATAATTTCAGTATTTTGAAACTAATTTGTGTACCAGGTGTTGCAGTCATTACAGCATATTACGGTCCATTAATAAAACAAAATACTAAAAATAATTTAATAATATTATGAATTAATCATTAGTTCTGGTTTGAAATTATATTTATCAGTAGTTATTTATAATAGACAGTAGTATGGCATGAGGGCGCATACGTACATGTAGTAAATAAGAGTATTGAGCATGAGGGCTCGGGTTCAGATGACATAACGGGCAGTGTCATTGGTTTTTCTTTGTCATGGCGTATGGAGACGAGAACTGTGCCTGAAAGATGGGAATGGCCTATAACGTGCAGCCTTGAGACTGCGCCGAGCGTAAGATAGATAATGACAGAGCTCGTGCGGCGCATATTCAAATCGGCGCGCGGCCGCCATAGTAAAATTGTATGGAGGATTTGAAGTGCTTTTTTGATAAATATGTATCTTTATTGTCAACCAATAATTTAAATATTTGGGACGGACACATTGTAATATAACTATTTATGTTTCGTTTAAGCTGTAAAATAGGATAGATTTCTACTGTTATAACACCAGCTTACTGCAAATTTACGTAATTTTGTAGGCGAAAATATTAATTATTTTAAGTTTTTTTACACGGAGTAATTATAAACACATTCATTGTTATGATAAATATATATTTTATATTTGTATTAAACAAAACTGTTGATTTTATTCACTTAACTGTGACCGCCTGTTTTGGCACATTTCGCTCGGCGTAGTCTTAAAGCGTATCTAGCAAAATGTGGGTACATTGCAATTCTGCCTATTTCTTCAGGTTAAGGTGTGAGCAAGGTATGATTATGTAACTGCAAGCTACATTTATTTATTCTAACCTCAAATCAATCTGAGAAATTAGTTATACTTGGATCAGAAGTATCTAAGATAAAATGCTAATTATCCCCGTGAACATGGCTGCTGAAATTGTAAACTTAAATATAAATAATTTCAATTAATTTAAATAGCTTAGTTTGTAGTAAAATTCAATGGTAGTAGTATCATAGATCAAAATAAATAATAAAAGTGTTTATAAACAAACAAAGCGACAAAATCCGTATACAGAAGTTTAATTTTAATGTCTTATATTTGCGTAAATACATACATACATACATACATAGATTCACACCTGTTTCCCATAGCGGTAGGCAGAGACTACGGATTTCCATTTGCTACGATCCTGACACACTTCTCTGGCTTCATTCACTTTCATCACATTGCTCATACACGCCCGTCGGTTCAAGGTGCTCTTAACCTGGCCTTTGTCCAGAACGCCTCCGATCTGATCGAGAAACGTTCGCCTAGGTCTTCCTCTTGCGACTGTTTGCAAGAGGAAAAATGTAAGACAATATTATAAAATTGTCGAATTAATTGGTATTATATCTTCAGTACTCAACCAATTATTGACTAACTAAAGCACCCACCTTCGCCTGTCGTATATAATGACTACTCAAACGTCCACTACACTTATCGAGTTATCAACTCATCCAATTGAGCCTCGATGTCTGCTTACCCACTATACAAACATGAAGAAGACCGTTATTACGACACTATCTCGCGGTTAGATCGCCGCGATAATGAATTTGGGGCCGAAATGTGCGCGTGCGCCGATGTTAGGGTTGTACGTAATGAGTTTAGAAGCTTATAATTAGGTGGAATGTTGGTTTTATTAAGCTTTTTATTATGAAATAGCATTTGATGTTTTAGCTTCTGTTAGAAAATTAAAGGTTTAAAGATAATGTTATTCATATTTTTTAGCGTATCCTAAATTATATTATAAATGTGAATGTGAGTTTGTTTGATTGTTGTTACGGTTTAACGAGTAAAATAGATAATCATCCTAATCTTAACATATAATATTAAAAATGCGAATGTGAGTTTGTTTGTTACGCTTTCACGCCTTAACTACTCTACCGATCATCATGAAATTTCGCATACACGTTGTCAGGGGAACAGAAAAAGACATAGGGTACCTTTCATCCAGAAAAAGTACTGTTACTAATCGAACCTAGCCTGCATTTACGCAAGTCAAGCCGCGGGCAGAATCTAGTTACTGATACACGTGAAACACCCTCGCGTGTTAAAAGATAAGCAGTGAGTATAGTTAATTAAGTCCTTATTAACCTCTGAGCCTTCTTCGAAGAGGTTAATGAAAACACTAAGTGGGTCTGTGTGTCTGTCTGTTAGTGACAGGCATAACTCCGGAACCACTGGACCGATTGACTTGTAACTTGACACCTTGGTCATCTCTCGGCCGAAGTTAAATAAGGGCCCTGTGGGTGAAAAGACCTCCGAGATAAAGAAGTCACATATTTTAAATGGAATAATATTGCCTTGTAACTTGGTGTGCAGACACCTTGGGGTCATTCCTCGGTCGAGTTTGAATATGGGCCCTGGGGGTCAAAAGACTCCCGAAATATAGGGGTCACAAGGTCATAAGATCAGGGGATATCCACCAACAGAGTGATTTGGAAGTCTAAGGGAGAGACTTTTGCCCAGAAGTGGGACATAACAAAAAGCAGATGAAAATAAAGGCACTTAAAGACGAAGAGGTTAATCCTGGGTTTTTAAACCCATCTCGTTTTCTTTCCTCTCGAACAATACGTAGTTACAATCACATCGGTATAAAATACAAAATACTTCATTGGATTACACACTATAGTAGGTATATTTCTAGACCTGTAAAAAGATAGATACACATACATATGTAGAAGAACTTCGAAAATTTGACAAATTCAAGTAGCGCAACGGTGTTGAATGTAAATGTTGTGTATAAGGCCGAGGGTTAGAATCCTGTGTAGAGCAAAATGTATTTAGTGTTTCTCTGGCATGAAAAATGGATGTATGGATCTATGCTTGGCAGACGGCTCTAGAACCTTGCGATCTAAGCAGATCTAATAAAGTTATACAACTGTGTTACGATTTCTTGCATACAAAGAAAATCCTTTAAAATATGGTGGGCAGACCTCTGTTCTGTAAATGACATGAATGTTAGTGTACAAAAATCACATGATGATCAAAATGAATGACAATCAATCATTTAAAATGTATGGCCGGTACAAGTAGGTAAGAGCTTTATATATTTAAGTTCAACTAATAAGCCAATTAAATTTTAAATTAATAAAAATTGTTGGTGATTTCAATGTGAAATAGGCCCTATAATTTTAAAAGAACACTGTAATTAAATCGTTGGCCCTATGGATTAAGTAATTACTTATGTTTGCGTGCGTGAGGTCTCGGGTTAGATCTTCGGAACAGTCTAAGTGCAATCGGGTCTACAGTAAGAAAATCTTCGGTAGCATTATGGCGTTTGAAAACGTGCCTGATAGATGGTAATAGAGTTGCTTTATATAACGTTGGACCTACAACAATAGATAGCAATATGTAATATACTGCAAGCTGCTTCGGGAATAGGGACGTGAGACTATGCATGAATTAAAATTCGTTCTGGACTTGTCCCACTCAACAGGTTTTGACATCTCATGGGGAAAAGTGCTAGCCCGAATTTCACAGAGTGCGGCACTCTTGACGATGTTCATCACTGGTTGGTGGAGTGCGTCAGAACCTAGGAGCTAAGATCTATTATGCTTCAATCTATTAAAATGCGTATGATGGATCTGATGGATGTTGGTACCTTCATAAGTATTTTAGCTGAGCCCCTGTCTAAAGCAGCTATTTTAATTTATAAGATAGTAGATACGGTTGACATATAGCAGCGATAGCTTAGTGGGGAGACCAACAGACTGCAATGCAGAGGGTCTCGGGTTCGAACCCACGTCGCGCACCTCTCACTTTCGGAAGTTATATGACTTTTCGAAATTATGTGCGTATTGATTGACAATTATCGCCTGCTCCGTGCCTCGGAGAGCACGTTAAGCCGTTGGTCCCTGCTGCCATGAACATCTATGGCAGTCGTTATTGGGAAAGTCAGTACCCTCTAATATCCTGGACACTGGACTAGCTTTAGGGTATCGTTAGCCTTCGGGTTGCGGAGGTCAGGTGGCAGCCGTTCCGTGTAAAAACTGATATTCAGTCAAATCCGGTTAGACCAGAAAAGCCGTCCCCAAGTGGACTTGGGAATAATAAAGGCTAAGAGAGAAGGAGATACGGTTGACATAAGTAGAATATGAATAGTTATTAAGTTTAGGGTATGATGGAGCTGACATGGCCGTGTGTGATTAAAAGCTCCCAAAAAAAAAAGAACAAAAGAACAAAAAAGATTTAAAATGGTGCAAACAGGTTTTGTTGGATACAACTTTGAATTTAGATGACATGAATAATTTTTTCGTGCATCACTAAAATTATTATTGTAATATGTCCGACTTCACTGGCTCGGACATGTGAAAAGAATGGTAGAGAATCGAGCTGCTAAAAGAGTATATCTCGGGTAACCCACCGAGAGTCGTCCGATGGGTTGCCCAAGGTACCGCTGGAAAGACGAAATACGTAAAGACGTGAAAGACATGAATGTGCTCGATTGGTCAGATTTAGCACAAAATAGGAAGGCATGGCGTACTTTAATGTCGGCGGCCAAGATCCAATTTGGGTCTCTGAGCCAGCGAAATAAGTAAGTAAGTATATATTTTCCGTCTGAAATTTTAATTATTTTTAAGTAATGCTGACTACCACAGCGCTGACCGGTGGTTACTGCTTATTATCACAGTCTGTATAAGAAAGCCCGCTGGTTCTATAGTCAGTGAAAAAAAAAGGGTACAGATTCTACGCCAACAATTATAGACAAAGTCGCAATCGATTTGGACGCATGTGTAATAGGATACAAGTTTTCCAATTTGCAATATAAATAGCACATTGTCTTTTATTTGAGTGTGCAGGTAACACCGTTCGAAAACCTGCGCATAATGCCAGTTAATCAGCCGTTATTATTCTAATATTACGGATAACTGCGTAACACTTAACCCTTCTATATAAAGAATAATACATTAATAAAACATGTCAAAATATTTAACTAACGCAGCCTTTAGTGGCGCGGCGAGGTAGCGCAAGCGCAAGCGCGTTAGCCTTAAGGGCGACTCGTGCGCATCCAAAACGAACACAGATTCGGGGAACGCCATATGTTAGGTAACCCTAACCGACCGTATTTTGGACGAATTTTAATTAAACACCCGATAAAAAGTACAGGAGTTAAATAAAAAAACAAAATTTTGAATAATTTATGGGAGATCATCACGGCATGTTTTACAAAAACTTTTATATTTTGGTTATAATTAATTTAGTTGGCGCATATTAAACGAATGTTTTAATACTTAAATTCAGTTTGA
Source organism: Catocala fraxini (assembly GCA_930367265.1). NCBI lineage: Eukaryota > Metazoa > Arthropoda > Insecta > Lepidoptera > Erebidae > Catocala > Catocala fraxini. Next base: position 2,489,967 of record OV884047.1, read on the forward strand.
CATGTTGTGTTTTGACGTTAATTTGATAAATACAAACATGTATGCTATGTTCGAGAACGTCTCTGGCTTTTTTATTTTCTTCGTATATGTACACGTTTATATTTTTTGACCTAAATGTTGGTAGTACTACCGTTATCTGTTTTTGTTTGTGTCAATTTTTTATATTAATTAGTCTTCAAACCTGAATTTTGGACACGGTAACCAGTCTTAACGGAGACAAGTCATTTGCGCAGACGGTATTATGTTTGCAAGGGTGTGTGAATATTATAATACATAAAATAATACACCTTGAAACTCTGTGAGTACAGTTAAATACATAAGTAGGTACTTTTCTTGATGAAAGGTACCCTATGTCGTTTTCTGTTCGGTCAAATAGTTAAGTATTGAAAACGTAGCAAATAAAAAAAATACACATTCGCATTTATAACATCAGTTAAGATTCCTTTAAAAAAATCTCCGTACCTACTTGCCTCGTCGTAACTCGAGAGCAACCTGCACTTGTTATTAGATTAAATAATATTATAATAAGTACTAAAAGTGTTTTTACCGTTTTTACCGTCAGAAGATACCACACTTTTTTTCTCATAGACCACTTTGAAAATTTAGCAGGTTCCGGTGGACCCTGCTGCTATATTTCTAATAATTTGATGATGTCTCTACGGGCTTAACTTTTTTATGAAATTCTCGGGACTGAACCTACCACGGTAGGCAGCCTGACAATTGTTATTTTTAGAAATTCTCTGTCGAAATATCGGTAGCTTCGAGACCCCTGGTATTGAATATGGAAGGAATATGCAAGTTTTTACAAGAAACAGTCGCTGAGCTTCTTAAAATATTATCTGCCTACATTGATAGGTGAAGTCAAGTCAACATTTTAGTTTTCACTATCGAAAGCAAATACATTTTCGTGGACCCCCGCTTACGAATTGTGGAGCCCCATTTTTTGGTACGCCAACGTACATCCCTGTCGTGTCTCCCGTGGACTCCTGGGGGTCCCCTGGACTACTTTGGAAACTAATGGTTTAAATTATCAAATATAATATTGTAGACCCTTTACTAACGTTGGTGCCTAAATAAACTTTATAAATACTATTTTCCTTCCCTGTCTTCTTCTTCTTCGTGTGGTTAGTGGCCAACCTGTTGTCAAGAGTTGTTCAAGCCACCCGTAGGCCTGAACAACCCTATGATATATGGTAAATAAACAATCGCATTATAATAATATTATTAACATCTGAGGGTTCTTCATAATGATCTCGATAACCTAACCCGTCTCATGCTGAAAAGAGGCCCGTGCTCAGCAGTTGCCACCAGGGATGTTGCGGATGCAGATTTTTTGACATCCGCGGAAGCGGATACGGATGCGTATGTCCAAATCGATGCAGAAGCTCCGCAATTGCGGATGCGGACGTTGATAAAATTGTTCATTTTATCTAATAAAAAGTATCTAATATCAGCCTTCGTAGGTTGATGCCTGTTTTGCAAAGGTTCATAAATTAAACACGTACTACTGAACAAATTATTTCTTACTTATCGTAACCTACCCTATATCTGGATCCGCAATAAGATCAGCGTTGATTATTGCGGATGCGGATGCAGACGTCCAAATCGATGCGGTAGCTCCGCATTTACGGATGCGCATGCGAATATTCGCAACATTACTGGTTTCCACTAGAGGGCACGGCACAGTTTAACACAGGACTGATATTATTATATTATAAAATCACCCAGTTCCTTCTTTCTAAATACAACCATCTAAAGTAATATTATAAAGAGGAAACATTTGTATTTTTGTATGTATGTTTGTAATGTTTTCACACAAAAACTACTGGACCGATTTCAAAAATTCTTTCACCATTAGAAAGCTGCATCTTCACTGAGTGACATAGGTTATATGACATTTTCAAAAAAAATAGGGATCCTTAATATAAATGCAATAATATAAACCAAGGTGTGAAAAAATTTGTCATAAAAATCTGTCATCGCGTGCGCTGCGGAAACTATTGATGATAGAACAACAAAATGTTCTACAGTATTATAGAACGTATCAATATCTACAAAAAAATCCGCGATAGCATATGTAATTTTTTAATATATAGCTAACTACACCTATATAGGTGTAGTTAGACTTATTAATTTCTTTAGTTGTAGTTTTATATATTAAAAATTAGATAATAAATTAAAAGTAGGTATTGGGTAATAAATTAAAGTCCACGCGGACGAAGTCGCGGGCAACAGCTAGTTGTCTATAAAATCAGTTCATGCAAAAAGGCAATTCATAGAAATCCGTCTTTTTATCGTATATTGTCTCAGGTCACCAGTACCTACGCCATCTTTGTTTACAAAATAAGACAATTAAGTAATTCCACTATACGAACGAATAGATTATTTATCGTAGTTCTAATAAAACAATTAATATTCGTTACACGGTACCCCGTGTTTCGTCTGTATGCGCATACATTAACATAGCATTACCTAAAGGACGAGCAGATATACGTGTAATTAGACGATAAATTAAGTTTTAGGGGAACCGATATCATCCGATATGTTAAGAGAGAGCTCCGTCTTGTACAGTCCACTCGATGTTATAATGTGCGTTTGTAAATGTCGACGTAAAGATACATGTTATAGGTTTAACTTGTATTTGTTTGTGGAATCGTGGCTCCTAAACAGATGAACCGATTTTATAGAGTACTAGTAGTTTGCCCGCGGTTTCACCCGCGTAAGTCCCGTTCCCGTGTGAATATCGGGTTTCACCCCTTTCACCCTCTTAAGGGTGGAATTTCCAAAAATCCTCTCTTAGTGCTCCCCTACACTCTCCAAGGAACCTACATGCCAAATTTCAGCTTCTTGCTTTCAGTAGTTTCGGCTGTGCGTTGTCTGTCAGTCGGTCAGTAACGGAAGAGTTTTACATATATAGATTTTTTAATAAGACGAGTCCCGCTCTACGAATAATTCCTGTATCGCGAGAGACTTTTCAAACTTTCTAACATCGGACACAAACTACATCCTGACTCGGAACAATCATTTGTGCATCACACAAATTTTTGTCCCGTGTGGGATTCTAACCCATAATACTCGCAGTGGCAACGGCGAGAAGGCTACTTAAACCACTACACCATCCGTACAGTCAAAAGTTGCGTTATTTATTTTAAAATCCTTTAATTAATGTAATGCTCAATTGTGACACTACTATTATTGAACGTAACTACAATTTAAGCTATTTAAGTTATTAAAACTATTTATATTTAAGTTTAAACTTTTCCCGACGTTTCGGTTACTTTACAGCAGCCATGTTCACGGGGAGACTAAGATGGTAGTTGTCTCAATGTTCTGAAGTGTAGTTATTTCAAAGTACCCGAACATAATTAATTCATTCGTGTGTCTACTTACGCAGAATGAGCTCAAAGTATCATGAAGTCTAGCTGTGATTTGCTTCTTCTTGGGTTTGACTATCTGAATTACTGAATCCCAAGCTGCAGGTATATTCCAACCATCTCCTCTTTTGAAATTAGGATGTATTTGTAGTATTAATATCAAAGCGTAAACGTAAGACAATGTTATATAGTTTTTGTTGGAAATATGACTTGATCGAAAATATTTTGAGCTATGATTCAAGAGAATCTATTTAAGTGTTTCATGATCCTAAGGTCTTCTCTAGTTGCTGAAGGGATGTGACCGACTTCAAAAGGTGTTATCGATAAAAAATTTGGTACTCTGTTACTTCAATGTCATTGCAAGAACATGTTACCTGTATGTATGTATCTTATGTGGGGGCCAGTCAGTACAGACCGGCGACACTTCGACCCAGTGGGATCTTTTGTGTCGACACTCTTCCAATAACGACTGCCATAGATGTTCAAGGCAGCCGGGAACGACGGCTTAACGTACTTTCCAAAGCACGGAGCAGGCGATAATTGTCAATCAATATGCACATAATTTCGAAAAGTCATAACTTCCGAAAGTCAGAGGTGCGCGACGTGGGTTCGAATCCGAGACCCTCTGCATTGCAGTCTGTTGGTCTCCCCACTGAGCTACTATAGTATATGAGACCTATGTCTGCCCCTTTCGGATATAAATGCGTGATATATAGATGTGTATGTATGTAGATTTCGTTATTAAGCCTCGATAGCCCAGTGGACGACCATTGGCCTGCCATACAGAAGCCTTGCTTTCGAAACCAAGGCTGACTTTTCGAAGTTATGTGAATATCAAATAGTTAATTATCGCTCACTTTAACTGTGAAGGTAAACATCGTGAGGAAACCTGCATGTTTGTGAGTTCTTAATAATGTTCTAGAAGATATGTGAAATCTGCCAACCCGCACTGTGTCAGTGTGCAGGACTATAGCCTAATCCTTCTCACACTGAGAAGAGAATCTTTCCCAGCAGTCGGGCAGTTTAAAACAGGGCTGATAGTCCATCCCAATTATTTTGTGTATAATATCTCGAATATAACACATTTTATAAAATTTAGTTTCACACTGAAAAGACGCACTTTATTTGGCCGTTCATAAACAATTAAGCATGCGCACTAATGTTGATTTTATGTAAAGCGCGCGCGCCTGCGCAGTCCGCGCCTGCGCACACCGCGGCTCCAATTATGAGCGCATCGCGATCTCATCAACTGATACCTGCAATATGCTGCGGATCTAAATGGGTGGCAAACTTTATTGGATGATTTATTACTTTAACAATTATACACGTTTTTAAACTTTCGAGATTTGTACACATCCCTCCAAATCCTAACTAATATTATAAATGCGAATGTGAGTTTGTTTGTTTGTATGTTTCGTTTTCATGCCTTAACTACTCATGAATTCGCATTTTGCATACACGACCTATCTCTAATCACACTAATACGGCAATACAAAACCATTTATCGTAAGATCACTGCATCTAAACGTGGCGTAAAACGTCCACAATAACAGCGGCCATTTTAAATACAACTGATTCCTATTTCAAAATTTAGAGCTTTAGGTACGGCGATACGAAAGTGCCGCTCCATATATGAAATTATATAGTAACTATCTTTTGCTTGCGTGAATGTAGGTTAGGTTAGGTTACAAGTAGTGCTTTTTCTGGATAATGTCCTTTTCTGTTTCCTTGACAACGTGTATGCGAAATTTCATGATGATCGGTACAGTAGTTACGACGTCAAAGCGTAACAAACAAACTCACATTCGCATTTATAATATTAGTTAGAATTCGTTTTTATTGTTATGTGGTCAAATGTGATGTTGTGTAAATAATAATATTTATTAAGGTAGTATTTTTTTAGTTGATTAATTTGCTGAAGGTTTTAAAATAAAACCTTAATGCATTACACACCCGTCGCACGTCCCGTCGCACGTGTACACATTAATAAATAATTAAATGAATCAAAGTTGCCAGGATTAAAATTATTATTTTATATGAGAAGCAAGTCACGGGAGATCTACTTAATCGCTTCATAGTTGTATGATACACTTGTAGTAACAATAGAACTCCAACAATCCAATTAAAATCATAGTTATATGGCAGAAATAGTTTTCTATCACTTAGATAATAAAACGTGAGTGGGAAAAAGTATTAACCAATTAAGTCACAGTGGCACACCTGCGGCCAGGCACAATAGGTTTTAAATTATGTCTGGCATTCCAATAATTGACTGGTTAAGCAGTTAGTAGTACGGTATTAGAAGCAGATATACTTAATTTACGTTTATTCGAGTTGAGTAAGTTGTACGCAAGAAGATTATTCGTGCCAAATCTGTACTGAGAACCCGGTCATCATATATTTAGTGTAGTCTCAGTGAATTCGTAGCAAACGTAGACAAAACAGAAGATCTTTAATTTGGCTATGGTCACATGAAGTCTATGTAAATATAGAACAAGAAACATAGATTTACGCCTGTTTCCCAGAGGGGTAGGCAGAGACTACGGATTTCCATTTGCCACGATCCTGACACACTTCTCTGGCTTCATTCACTTTCATCACATTCCTCATACACACCCGTCGGTTCAAGGTGCTCTTAACGTGGCCTTTATCCAGAACGCCGTCGATCTGATCAAGAAACGTTCGCGTAGGTCTTCCTCTTGCGACTGTTCCAGTCACACTAGCCTTATAAACTTTCTTAGTCAGTTTTTCCTCGTCCATTCTTTCTACGTGCCCAAACCAGCTTAACATACCCTTTTCTATTCTTGTCACTATATCCACTTCCATTTTCATTGAATGATTATTCAATTTTACGAAAGCTAATTGGGATATCCAGTTAACTTTATATCTGTGACATTGCCAAATTAACTTAATAATTTACGTGGAGCGTATTTTATTAGCTATAAATTAAAATAAACCCGCAACAATAAAATGGCGAGCCAATACTCTCGTAATCATAACACGTGAAGCTTATCAACGCCGACATTAATTGGCAATTGCTTTTATAAATTTTGATCATTTTCATTTAATTATTCGTATGATAGACAGCCACCAAATTGACTATTTAATTACTCTAATACGTTTAATTAATTTTGTATTTATCGCTCCCTACTTTCGATTGTAATTCTGTATTGAGTGTAACGTTTTATTAATGTAGAAAGATAACGTTTATTGTATTAGATATATTAATATTATATGGAGAAAAAATCAGATTTTTGGTTGTTTGAATAATTATTTGTTTATTTATAACAGTGTAACTCAAAAATCACTAAACCGATTTAAAAGTTCTTTCACCATTAAAAAGCTTTATTATCACCGATTAACATAGGCTATATTTTACGCGAGCGAAGCCGCGAGCAAAAGCTAATTTTTAATAACCTATTCTACTTCTTCATGTATGTAGAAATATTAGCACTTTATATGGTTGTACTCCTACTGAGCTAACATATTCTGATTTCTATAGCAAAGTATAGGTTGTGATCAGAGATAATATTGTTTTTTATTAGTTAAACAAGGAGCTATTTAAAATAAGTATTTATAAGTATTAATTTATTGTATTTTTTAAAGTATTTAAATAGGTATCAAGATAAAGTGTTGGATGTTTTAATACGCTTTTCAGATTTTCAGGATGTTGATGTTTCAGACCTAAATAAATTATTTTTAACTGTTGGTTTTGTACAATGATAGGCAAATTGTCTTTATGTTTTTATTTCAATGTTTATTAGTTTGGGTAGTTTGTAATGGGCTGGTTTGCGATGTGTTAAATTTATATTAGTGCAGTAATTTAGTAACTAGTACAAGATATGGAAGAAAATAATGCAGATTTTCCATTGCTATATTTCGATACCAGCTGTAGTACATCTAGACTATCTAAGTATATCTAGATTACGCTCCTATATATCTGTACACTGACACTCCTATCTTTTTCTACTATCTTCATTTACCTGTTATTTTACATAAATTAAAAAAAATGAAATTTATAAAAACATATTTATAATAAAACCAATGCCAAACGCAAATAAAAATATGCTCAGCATTTTCTAAGTGCCGTACCATCGAGGGAGTGTCCAATGACACCTCGCTGTTTTGAAATAAGAACACCGCGTTCGCAATTTGAAACTACGAATTACATGTTTAAAAAACGTAGGGAGCTGTATTTTTCTTTTTTGCTTATACTTAATACCAATATATCAGTACCGTCCAAAAAACTTGTTCTATTCTAAATTCAACTTTATTATATAGAGATACGGTCGTTTCTATTATTTGGGAATAACAAAGTATAAGTTTGTCGAATTACACAAAGCCGTTTATTTTTCCTTTTGTCGAGTATTAACACGTCGATTTGGGCGTTAAGTTCCTTTTTTGATAAATGAATAGGTAAATAGTGTTGGGTCGTGTTACAAAGCTTCGAAATCATAGATATTTAGTCGATTACAGACTTAGTAATACTACTCTAACGGCTTCGAAATAAAGTTTATTTTATTTTTATTGTTAGTTTGTAGCTCGTCTCAGATATTTAAAATAAATTGTAACTCAAAAGCTCTTTATTGTGTCACCGATTGAAATTAGAAACGAATCACTTTATATTTTAAAATGCATTAGAGCTTGCTCTTTGTTGAATGTTTTAGATTTTTATTATTGATCATGAGAAGAATTGGGTGTCAGAAGCAAACGGTAGGCAATCAGATAATGGAAAGGAGACAGGGCTTAGTTATATATAAACGTTCAATGTAGAAATGAATATTTAACACTTATACACTAAGATATTATACCGCTTATTTTATTATTAGGTTTCTTGCGTTTATAGCTATAAGTACCTACTCACGGCCGTAATAGGAGGCGCTCATAGCCAGTTGCACTCACTGATTGGTAAACGATTAGCGAGGATAAGCAACGTTGGGTGCGGTCAGTCTATAGATGGGTGACTGTTTAGTGGTATTTCATCTGAGCGTCTCCGTGCTTCGGAGGGCACGTAAAAAGTCGGTTCCGGTTGTTGTCAATTTGACAGCAGTCGTTAAGCCATGTTAGAGGCCTACAGGCTTGAACAACTCTTGACAACAGGTTGGCCACTAACCACACGAAAAGAAGAAGAGACAAGAAGAAGAAGAAGACGTCCGTAATGTTCTACAGCGTGTAAGAATAAGATGTAAAAATATTAAAAGGTCACATAGAAACCGTCAATAAACTAAATACCGGTTATATATATGAACATTCTGAATTCTTATTTCTCAGAAAAGTCTCTGTTCTCATAATTATATACTTGAAATTATGGTAATATAATTTTTTTGAAAGTGATTCTCTTTCTTACATCATAAAAAATCAAAGTCAGCATGTTTGTTATTCAATCACGTAAAAATTGTTGAACTCGTTTGAATGAAACTTGACAGACAAATAGACCATGTCCTGGATCAAGAAATAACATATTTTGTTCAGGTATTCTTTGCATTAGGAGTCATAGGAGCGAAGCCGCAACCTGAAACTAGTGAGTAATAAATATCAAGGAGATTTCTGAAATAACCAATTTTAACAGGAAATGGCAGTGTAAGTTTATAAGTAAAATATACGCAGCTGTATAATGTGCAGAGGTATTTCATTATTACAAGGGACCAAGAAACCTGTTGATAAAACGTCCATTTAATTCACCTTAGTCTTGGGATATAGTATATTTTTTTAGGTGTAATAGTATTATTTAATACTAGATTTGGCCCGCGTCATTGCCTGCTCGGGCATGGTACCTTTTTTTCTGGATAAAAGGTATTTTATGTCCTTTGCTATAGCCCTGACAACGTGCATGCGAAATTTCATGATGATCGGTCCAGTAGTTGTGGCGTGAAAACGTTACCAACAAACTCACATTCGCATTTATAATATTAGTTAGAATACCTTCCTTATCTTATTCTTCTGTTCGTGTGGTTAGTGGCCAACCTGTTGTCAAGAGTTGTTCAAGCCGCCTGTAGGCCTCTGACATGGCTTAACGACTGCTGTCAATTTGAAAACAACCGGGACCGACTTTTTACGTGCCCTCCGAAGCACGGAGACGCTCAGATGAAATACCACTAAGCGGTCACCCATCTATAGACTGACCACACCCAACATTGCTTAACCTCGCTAATCGTTTACCAATCAGTGAGTGCAACTGGCTATGATATATTCTTATAAACATGTGATAGTGTATCTTATGTATTTTCTTCATCTCGATCGATCGACGTCATGTTTTATATAAGTGTATAGATTATGGGCTGGCGTGTAACATAGTCTAGGCATTTTATCTCGATAAAGTTCCTGGTTAAATCTTTAGAACTAAGGAAGCAAAAACACGGTGCACCGCTAGCATTAAATTAATGTTAATAGTATAAAAATGACAGTTTAACATGACAATAGTGATGCACACCATTTCCGTTACGAATAGTCGATTATAGAAGTATAATTAAGTGCATTAATGGCACTCGAATTAGATACGAACTAAAATGTTAGGGGTGACAATGTCGCCTTTATTTTTAATTGTGACGTCACTACCATCTGCTGTTAAGTTTTTTTTATCGAAAATAATACTGTAGATATAGAGTTAATTTATTTGATAAAAATGCTATTCAAGATATCTATGGTGTTGTTATTTATCTGTTGTTGACCATTCGATAGTCATTTGGCATAATGCGTTTATGTATGCGGTATTGGGTTCGATACCCAGGGCGAATTAGTGTTACTGCGTTAACCGTTAAGTATTTTTCAGCAGGTGAATGGTGTAGGGGTTATGTAGACTGTATGTAATGTATGTGACTGCACGGATAGCGTAGTGGCTTAGGTGATCGCCTAGCCGTAAGTCGAGTATTGTGGGTTCGATCACCATACGAGACACAAATTTGTGTGATCCACAAATGGTTGTTCCGAGTCTGGAAGATTTTGTGTCCGTTGTTTGAATGTTTGTAAAGTCCTCCGCGACACAGGAATTATTCCTAGAGCGGGAACTGTCTTTTAGAGTCCGAAAAAATCTCTTATTTATACAACAGCTCTGTCCGTCCGTCCGTCTGTCTGTTATACAACTTTCAACTCAAGAACCGTAAGAGCTACAGAGCAAGGAACATAAGAGCATAAACGATATACCTCCGAAATGACTAAGACCTTTGACCTCTGACCTCAAAGTCACGTGGTATCACGTGACCTTTGCGTATTACTTGAACTATTTTTTCGAACTCGAAGACTTACGGCAATTGTTTCTCCGTTTCTCACTTGTTTCATGGTGACGGTGATAGGTGCTGTCCTTTGGTAAGTGAGACCTTAAAGCTTAGATGGCGATATGGAAGCTCTTTAAACCTGTTCCTTCCGACGAGAATATAAGTGTGGATTTCTGTATTTATTAATTTGTTGTATGATTAATAGAAAATAGGTTACCGGAAGAACAGCAAAAGGATATTGTAACGTCCGACCGCTCGCGCCATGGCGGCTGCGCGCGAGTCGAGTGGTGATGGCGGCCCTCTTCCTCCTCCTGCCCGGCGGTAGCTCCTATATAAGCAAGACCACACGTTAATGCGGTCTGCTTCCGCTGCGCTGCCATCTTGAAGATAAGTGGTCTTTATTAACAAAGACCACGGAACAAGCCTTATAGAACTACGCCCTGAACTTCTGCTTAACGTCTAGTCTAACATTATTTTATATAATTCGGTTTTATACTACACTAGTTTTTCCCTGCGGTTTGACCCGCGTAAGTCCCGTTCCCGTGGGAAAATCGAGATAAAAAGAAAACAAAATTTGTACGAGATTTTCGAAAAAATCTTGAAATATTTATTTTTATTTACAGCAAAGAGTATGTTTCCCAATTTTCAGCGTTCTATCTTAACACGTCGCACTCTTAATAAAACAGAGACTTATCTCAGTATAATGGATTAAAAAAATTTGAACTCTATTGCAAAGATTTAACACAAATATAATATTAGAATTTAACATATACAATTAGAGTTCAAATTGCTTTACTTTCAATTTCGAGTTAAGTCGCTGTTTTATTAAGAGTGCGACGTATTCATTAATTTATAATATATAATTTATAGTAAACAACTAAAATCCAAATTTTCAAGTCACTAACTTCAACGGTGTAGAACTTTCATATAAAAGTTTTTCACCCCTTTCACCCCCTTCGAAGTGGAATTTCCAAAAATCCTCTCTTAGTGCTCCCCTACACTCTCCAATGAACATAGGTACATGCCAAATTTCAGCTTCTTGCGTTCAGTAGTTTTGGCTGTGCGTTGTCTGTCAGTCACTCAGTAACGGAAGAGTTTTATATGCATATAGATAAGTTGTTATTGGAAATACAAACCTTTTAATCGTGTTGTATAATTTTAACCTGAATTCATTTTCTAGGTCAACCACGTCTCTAAAGCGGGTTGACTAGCATAACGTTACAATATTAGGCGACGCATTTCTGTAAGGAGATATTTTTACTGTCAGGCTGGTATTGCAAACTTACATTATGTGATTGCCTGCTACCTATCGGATACGTATGCTTGGTTGTTACCATAGCTTAATTATCAGCCCTGTATCGAACTGTCCCACTGCTGGGCATGGGCCTCTTCTCAGTGTGAGAAGGTTTAGGCCATAGTCTACCACGCTAGGCTTGTGCAAGCTAGCAGACTTTACATATCTTCGAAAACATTATGGAGAACACTCAGAGAAGAAATTATGAATTAAATTTAGCATAGTTAACGTTTATATAGAAAGAAGATTTTTTTTATAAATAATGATGAAATAAGTACGGTCCAATTTTGATTATAGGCGATCAGTAGTTATATAATATTCTACCACATACACACAACACCATCTAGCCCAAACTAAGCAGAGCTTGTACTATGGGTACTACACAATGGATAAACATACTTATATACTTTTTTTTTGTAAATACATACATATTATACATAGAAACACCCAGACCAAGACAAACAGTCATGTTCATGCACACAAATGTTTGACTTGTGCGGGAATCGAACCCGCGACCTCAAGCGTGGCAGTCGGTTACACTAACCAATACGCCATCGAGGCCGACAAAGGCGCTCATAGTGGCACTCACTGGTCGGTAAACGATTAGCGAGGTTAAGCAACGTTGGGTGCGGGCGGCTTAAACAACTCTTGACAACAGGTTGGCCGCTCACCACACGAAAAGATGAAAGAAGTAGTTATGAGTTACAGTCAAAGACCAGGTCACAGTACATACATATACAGTATTCCATCTTCATACAAACGGTTGGAACTCCAGTCATACTCGTACCTACGCGCCTCGGCGTTGGTATGCGCATGGTTCGCAACCAGTCGCGAATGCGCCGCAGTGACGAAGGGACGGTGTGATTGTTTTGTAAGCAGTAAGCGTACGATTTGTGATGATTTGATTTTATTGAACACTTTCTATTTCATTCATTACGAATTTCATTTTTATAATTTAATATACATATAATATTTACAAACAAGCAGCGATAGCTCAGTAGGGAGACCAATAGTTTGCAATGCAGAGGGTATCGGGTTCGAACCCACGTCGCGGACCACTGACTTTCGGAAGTTATATGACTTTTCGAAATTATGTGCGTATTGATTAACAATTATCGCCTGCTCCGTGCCTCGAAGAGCACGTTAAGCCGTCGGTCCTGGCTGCCATGAACATCTATGGCAGTCGTTATTGGGAAAGTCAGTACCCTCTAATATCCTGACACTGGTCTAGCCTTAGGGTATCGTTAGCCTTTGGGTTGCGGAGGTCAGGTGGCAGCCGCTCCGTGTAAAAACTGATATCCAGTCAAATCTTAACGTATATGTATAAATAAATTTTAACGTACCTACGAAAAGCACGAGACGATATAAGCCTATTCGCCTGCCTTTAGTATCCACAAATTACAGACAGAATACATTTCTCTGGCAACGTGTAATAAAGTTCGACATTGACATTTTTAATACTCAACCGGATGCAGTGAAGCGTGTGCTCAGTCTTGATTTTTTTACAAGGTATAATGCTGATTAATCTTACTTTACTTGTTATATTTTTAATTGATAAAATAATTACTGTCCACGCATTGTTATTTAAGAATTAGTCGTGGAGACCTATCATTAGCTCTCTGTTGCAAATTGTTTTACACTACTATCTATTTTAAAGCTGTTGGTCTTCCTAATAAATAAATCCGGTTAGACTAGAAAAGCCGACCCCAAGTGACTTGGGAATAATAAAGGCTAGGGAGAAGACACGTATAATATTTACAATCACTAAACTAGAAATAAACTCAAGTAGGTAGATAAAATTAAAATACTGTAGGTGGGCAGCCCTAACGCGTGTCTACGAACTGCGCTATTGTAGGCAATTATTTCAAGGACAGGGCCGAGTTACAATACTGTATATGTATGTACTGTGACCAGGTACTAGACAACTACTTCTACTAGGTATTTCAGAATATCGACGTGAAATACCAGTATTCCTACTGTTGTGTTTCGTTCGGTGAGTGAGAGTGCCGGAGACCCAATCACCCCCTTTCCATCTTCCCGCTCCTTCTCCTTCCCACTTCCTTTTTTTCCTAAAGGGTCGGCAACGCGCAAGTGATGCCTCTGGTGTTGCAGGCGTCCATAGGCTACGGTGACCACTTACCATCAGGTGGGCTCTATGCTTGTTTGCCACCTGAGTTGTATATAAAAAAAAACTTGTTTATAATTTTAATTAAGAAAGAAAATAAGAAAATCTAATTTTATTTTATATTAACTTTTGCCCACAACTACGCTTGCGTAAAAGTAGATTACATTAGAAAGAAAGAAAAATCATTTATTTGCCACAGATACACACAGTACAAAAGTAACTACTGTTGTACTGTTATTAACAGCTCTTTTTTTTAAATAATATGTAATTCTATATTATTCATTATTCAGTGATAGTATAGCTTTCTAACGATGAAAGAATGAATAAATCTGTAATAAAAACGGTTGAGTAATTTTTGAGTTAAATCTTTACAAACAAACAAAATATGTACCTAATCTTTTCTCTTTATAATATTAACATAGACAAAGAAGAAAATATCAATAGCTCTTGCTAATTAATGAAACAACAACAATAATAATTTGAGTCGAAGACATGGCCACACATTTTATCACTAAATAAACGAATGGACGATGTCTAACAATTAATGAGCGTGGCGCGATCGCCATTAATTTTGTCCCTCTCGCACACCCACCTATATGAGTATAACTACGTATTGTGTGAACTTCTGAACATAATAGTAATCACATTTATTTTATCTTTATTTTGCCCGCGGCTTTGTTCGTGTAAATGTAGGTTACGATATTAAGTAACAGTACTTCTTTTCTGGATGGAAGGTGCCATATGTCCTTTTGTATTCCTGACAAAGTGTATGCGAAATTTCATGATGATCGGTCGAGTTGTTAAGATGTGAAAGCGTAACAAACAAACAAATCACATTCGAATTTATAATACTAGATTTAGTCCGCGGCTTCGCTCGTGTAAATGTAGGTTAGATTAGTACTTGCTTCTGGTTGAAAGGTAAAGGTCTTGACAACGTGCATGCGAAATTTTATGATGATCCGTCAAATAGTTAAGGCGTGAAAGCATAGGTAACACACAAACTCACATTCGCATTTATAATATTAGGATCTCTTACTTAAAAAGGCTGTATCTCTCTTTAAATTGGACCTGTTTATCTGGATACTGGACTTAGACGATAGTTTGTAAGGTCCATTCTGCCCTGTTTGGCAATAGCCCAAATCTATGTATTTATCCGTAGGAGAAAACTTATAGGTTATACCCATTTAAATTTACCTATAATATTGTCTTACGTTTACGCGAATATTTTATTTTTATATATTCAATTTAAACTGCTTTTACGGATTTTATCGCGTTGTTGTATTTAAGAAACACTATTATTACTTAATTCTGAAACTACTCAACTAAAACTGTTTAACGTTACTACTATTTCAAGCTATTTAAACTATTTACATTTTTCCCAACATTTCCGCTGCTTGCAGTTGCTTTTCAGCAGCGATGGTCATGGGAAGACTAAGATGGTGGTTCTATCCATTACTGCACCATCCGTGCAATCCACACTTCTTTATTTCTCTATAAACTGCCCAACTTTATCTGCCTTCCTTCTCTAACATCAAAATTTCTTAATATTGTCTTACGTTTGCGCGAATGTAGAAATTAAACTACTTTATTTTGTCGCGTTGTTTATTTTAAAACACTTTTATTATATAATTTTGAACTTTAGCACTACTATTGTTAAAAAAATAAATAATAATAATATAATACTTACACTACCACATACACACAACACCATCTAGCCCAAACTAAGCAGAGCTTGTACTATAGATTATAGATTTATCCATTGTCTAGTATAGCTTGTATTATACTAGACAATGGATAAACATACATATATACTTTATTTTTTTGTAAATACATACACCAAACCAAGACCAAGACAAACATCCATGTTCATGCACACAAAAATTTGACTTGTGCGGGAATCGAACCCGTGACCTCAGGCGTGGCAGTCGGTTACACTAACAACTACGCCATCGAGGTCATCAATATATAATTTTATTTAAAAAAAAAATGTATATGTTAATTTATATCAGATAAAATCGATATTGAATACTTTAATAAAACAGAGAAAGAGTGATTATTGAAATTTAGTACAATTTAAGCTATTTAAACTAATTAAAACTATTTATATTTAAGTGTACACTTTTCCGCGACGTTTCGGTTGCTTTACAGCAGCCATGGTCACGGGGAGACTAAAATAAATAATAAAAGTGTTTCAAAATAAACAACGCGACAAAATCCGTATAGAGTAGTTAAATTTTAATCAAATTTTCTTCTCTTACATCACATTGTATTCTGACATTTTAATTTCTCTTTATACTGGCCAATTTTATCTGACGTTCTGCTCCAACACCACGTTCTAAAAGCTAGCCGTTCTCTTTCTTTCAAAGTGTACCTAACTCTAAACTTTTCGTGTTTCAAAGTTATAAGTTAAAACTAAATGAATAAAGCAGTTGCCAGCGGTCAAAATATACCCTATCTAATTGTATTTTTATTTAAATATTGCCATACTAACAGCTAACGTTAGGGGATGATATTTGAAACGGTGAACCACTGATAAGCATCTCTGCTCACCCTTGGCGAGCACTGATGATATTCTAATAAAATGGGGCATTTTGGTGGTATCTAGATTAATTGTTTTATTGTAGCCGTTGGATTATACTTACGTATTTATTTGTAATGTAAACTGCTTTAAAAATATTTTATTTAGATATGTTTACTTATTTACTGCTAGACTTTAGCGCTTCACTTGCTCAGGAACAGAACTTTCATCTGGATGAAAGGTACCCTATGTCCTTAACTGGACGCCTGACAACGTGTATGCGAAATTTCATGATCGGTCGAGTAGTTGAGGCGTGAAAGCGTAACAAACTAACTAACACTCATTTGCATTTATAATATTAGTTATGATTAGGATTTTGCTCGCGGCTTTGCTCGCGTAAATGTAGGTTATATCAATTTTCTATCCCTCGGGAACCGTAATTTTTCTGGATAAAAGGTATATGTGTCTTTTTCTGTTAGTACCCTTAGCATCGTGTATGCGAAATTTCATAATGTTCAGTCGAGTATTTAAAGCGTGAAAGCGTAACAAATAAACAAACAAACAAACTCACATTCGCATTTATAATATTATAGTAAGGAAATTAGGATACTCGTCAAACACACACTTATTTTCGCAAACACACACACACACGCGCGCGCTCACTTACGCCATTATCGGTTTTCTGTAACAGTTGTACTAATTTCTTTCTAATAACCGACGTAGGGCCTCCAGCAAACATAGTAGTATTGCTTTTCTATTTACAGAACTATTTATTTATAACTTTAGACATACCACATCAAGCCAAAGAAATGTGTTAATGTGAAGCTTACACCCATTAAAAACACCTCAACACTCCGCTTTTGCATAAATAGACTATTGGAACTCCGTAATACGCCACTAGTAACCCACCCAGCGTTTGAGAACATTGACATAAGCTTAACCTAAACAAAAATAAATAGAGAATCTTCCATTTTTATTAGTAAGGCTACAGACAATTTCCGTACGGCAGAAAAGCGACTAATCAAAAATGATTTTGGGTGTGTTGCCATGAGGCAACATTAGCGCATGGACGTCGGAGTACGTATGTGGCGTGTGCCCATAAATACAGCCCGGCTAATGACTGCATAACTGATATTTACGTTCTGAGTATTGCCAGTAATGTAGCCCGAATTTGATACTCAGAGTGTAAATTTTTAACATTTTACTGAAAATGCTTTCTCCGTTATGTTTTAAAATATTAACGCTTTTAAATCCTGTGTCAATATTTCTGATAGCGATAAGTACGATTGAGTAATGTGAAAACAACAAACGGGAAAAGCAGATGCCGTTACTAGTTTGATGCTACACAGAGAAGGCGAGAGAAAGAGAAAGGTAGACAGGCTAGAGTACTGCAAATACTCCAGTAGGTCATAGTCAAATTACAATAAATTTTAATGTGTCCTACTGAAAAATTATAATAAATGATCAATAATTATATTATTTCGATTGTACTTTTATTTTGTTTTATTTAAATAATATAATTTTTTTTAATGTTAATGTTCGATATATAATTCAATATTTTATAATATTTATGCTTTATTGATTTTATTTCTATTTTGATTATTTGTTATAACGTATATAACTATGAATTTGTAAATTATGAAAATTTGGAATAAAATACGCGCATATTTGGAAGAACAAAACGCCCGCAAATGTCACTTCAATTGAGAAGACTGACGCTCGGCTCGGACGCATCGACATTGTATTGTTGTTTATTTACATCGCGTTCGTACGTTTCATGAATGGTTCAATAAGTAAATTGTATTTGAAAATATTTACGTGAAATGAGTGCTGTAAGTATTACTCCATATTATTTGTATGTTCTTACCTGTTCAAGAAGTGAGACCAATAAAATTATCTTGATAGGTATTATTTTCAGTTTGAGATTTAGCTTACTATGACTAATCGTTACTGTTTCGTTTTCAGACAAAAGGTATACCTTTGACAAAAGATGAGGTGTGTGTGTGTTTTATGAGATTCGTCTTCACAATCACTATCCCAGTCGGATAAATCCATTAACATTAACAAATCACTTTCACTAGACTCAGACATTATTATAAGCAAACAACAGAAACTCTCGACATGTTTTATTTATATAAATCACAGAACATTCATACTTTATATATAAATACACATAGATAGACGACTACTTATCGCTGCTTTTCGACGGATATACAATATCATTAACTTTAGTATTGATATTTACTGACAGATAACTGTCAACGCAATATTGGGACGCTCAGTGACGTATTTTAATACAAAAATCTATCGTTAGTAGGCGATAGAACCCCCCGTCAATAGATAGCGTTGGGCGCTAAAACATCCTATCCTGTAGTAGGTTATTGGGACATTACAACCGATGATAGATACGTTTTACTATCTTTAGTAGGCTAAAAGTGACGATAGATAGATTATTGGGAACAGCCGTTAGTAAGTTATTACTACTTACTACTAGTTAATTCTTACTTGCAATTTAGTTTTTTTCAGATTAGCCTTTCTCATATACGTTTCCTCATTTTCAACTCACGTAATACCGATTCACTAATTAGATAGTGACCCATATTATGCTAGTAAATCTAATACAAATAAATATTTTTAAAATAATATCGAATGCACCGACATTGACCGGAGTGTCCTTAACACCGAACCATAGACTCGGCCGAAAGTAATATATGTTGAACAAAAAATCCGTATTCACTACAGTTATCATTGTAAAACGAATTAAAAAGAGCCCGCCTGAAAGTACGGTTTCGGCAAAGGATTGAATAAAAATGATAAAAATGATATATGATGGGCCACGTTGGCTTGATGCGAAAGTACCGCGGCTTATAGGAATGGGACCGAGCGATGGATTTTGTCGATGATTTTATTAAGTATAAAAACTAAATAGGTATGTGTTTTTTATAATAACTAAATTTTCGAGGATGTGTGGATAATGAACTCTTTTGATTTTAAATGAGTACTAGCTTTTGCTCGCGGTTTCGTCCGCGTCAAAATAGGTTAAGTTATGTTTGACCCGGCCCGCACCCACATGGGGGGGCCAGCTATGGGTGAATCCTTTTAGAGCTTCCAACTGGCCCCCCCCCCATTGGATGAGAGAGGTAACACCCCAGGTTTTTTAGTGGGTATACCAGCGCTTCTGCTCTTCTGCTGGGAGTCCCACACACCCCCGCCGGTGACGTCCCCTGGCCGGCAAACAACAAAAAAAAAAGGTTGAGTTATGTTGGAAACAGTACTTTCTTAAATAAAATATAAGCCTATGCTACTCAGTGATAATAAAGCTTTCTAATGGTGAAAGATTTTTTAAATCGGTTAAGTAGTTTTTAAGTTAAATCGTTACAAACGTAAAAATAAATCTATTATGAGTTAATTAGATAAAAACTAGATAATATGTCTTTTATTTTAAATGTTTATAATAACTAAGTTTTCGATAATGTGTGGAAAATAAGGGCTTTTGGTTTAACATTAGTATAACAGCTTTATTTACATTCTCTTTATTTAATATATAAATGAGAAATTGTTACTAGTTTAGTTAGGAAATTCTGAGTGGTAGCAAAGTGTTTGTAAATATGCCCAGTGTACATCTCTGCTTAATTCTTTGGTATAGGTATATATAAAGAGCAGCGATAGCTCAGTGGGGAGACCAACAGACTGCAATGCAGAGGGTCTCGGGTTCGAACCCACGTCGCGCACCTCTGACTTTCGGAAGTTACATGACTTTTCGAAATTATGTGCGTATTGATTGACAATTATCGCCTGCTCTGTGCCTCGGAGAGCACGTTAAGCCGTCGGTCCCGGCTGCCATGAACATCTATGGCAGTCGTTATTGGGAGAGTGTCGACACAAAAGATCCCACTGGGTCGAAGTGTCGCCGGTCTGCACTGACTGGCCCCCACATAAGATACATAGGTGTCCCGACTGTTCTGTTAAGATGGATAATCCTAAAATTCTTTAAATTAGAGCTACAGGTGGCCTAAAAACAAAGTAAGTTTCTTTATCAAAATGTCACTATTTTTTACTGCCTCCGTGGCGCAGCGGTAGTGAATGCGACTGCATGAGGTCTCGGGTGCAAATCTCGGGTCGGGCCAACAAAAAGTTATTGGGTTTTTCTGTTAAGAAATCTCAGTACGAGCCCGGAGTTAGGAAGTGGGCGGTGTTAGACACCCCTCTGCCTCGGAAAGCCGTAAAGCCGTTGGTCCTGCACCTGATCTCTCTCCAGTCGTGTCGGATTATCCGTCCCATCGGATCATGAGAGTTGGGGAACAGAGAGTGCACTTGTGTTTGCGCACATACTTGTGCACTATAATATCTCCTGCGCAGATGGCCAGTCTCCGTTAAGATTGGCCGCCATGACCGAAATTCAGTCTGGAGCATATTATTTATTATTATTTTAAAAATACTTTGATTTTCTGTATGGTTTTTATTTATTAGCAGTTATTGTAACATATCTTGTTTTTCTATATGGTGATTTCCATCAAATGTAAGTCAAGGTATGTGATAATTCTACTGACTAATACCACACTCGTGTTCTTTCTCTTGCCATTTGCATTCCAGAGCCACCGGATGCCTTTCGGATTGCTCGTGTCATAAACTCTTGGAACCACATAACAAAGTCGCAAATAAGAGCTAAGGAAAAATACATCCTTTAAAAAAATCAGCCCTGTACTAAACTGTCCCATTGCTGGACACGGGCTTCTTCTCAGTGTGAGAAGGGTTAGGCCATAATCCATCACGCTGGCCCAGTGCGGGTTGGCAGACTTCACATCACATTCACATCATCGAAAGCATTATGAGTATCTTTTACACATGCAGGTTTCCTCATGATGCTTGCCTTCACCTTTATAGCTAGCGATTATTAACTATTATTTTACATGCTTATTATTGGTGTTTATTATGTATATTATAATAAACAATCGAACTGTGCAAACCTTCTCTTCTCCCTAGCCTTTATTATTCCCAAGTCACTTGGGGTCGGCTTTTCTAGTCTAACCAGATTTGACTGGATATCAGTTTTTACACGGAGCGGCTGCCACCTGACCTCCACAACCCGAAGGCTAACGATACCCTAAAGCTAGTCCAGTGTGATATTAGAGGGTACTGACTTTCCCAATAACGACTGCCATAGATGTTCATGGCAGCCGGGATCGACGGCTTAACGTGCTATCCGAGGCACGGAGCAGGCGATAATTGTTAATCAATACGCACATAATTTCGAAAAGTCATATAACTTCCGAGAGTCGGAGGTGCGCGACTGGGGTTCGAACTCGAGACTCTCGGCATTGCAGTCTGTTGGTTTCCCCACTGAACTGTGCAAACCTAATTGTTAATTTTAATACTACACGTTGTACAACGTAAATTACAAATTTTATCGATAGAACTCGAACATCCTTAGGTAATATTTAGTAAATTGAGCTTCTTTCTCACTAACCGAACTTCAATTTCAATTCCACACATTCACATTAGTATTTTAAAAGTTAACGATGTAGCTATATATGTAGGTATCTTACCTTATGTGGGGGCCAGTCAGTGCAGACCGGCGACACTTCGACCCAGTGGGATCTTTTGTGTCGACACTCTCCCAATAACGACTGCCATAGATGTTCATGGCAGCCGGGACCGACGGCTTAACGTGTTCTCCGAGGCACGGAGCAGGCGATAATTGTCAATCAATACGCACATAATTTCGAAAAGTCATATAACTTCCGAAAGTCAGAGGTGCGCGACGTGGGTTCGAACCCGAGACCCTCGCATTGTAGTCTGTTGGTCTCCCCACTGAGCTACCGCTGCTCTATATATGTAGGTATGTCGTTAACTTGTAGTCGTCGAGTATATAGCCATCTACACAGATATATAAAATAGAATCTGTAGCCATGGTTTCAATGGCGTGCTGTGTGTTATAAAAATATGCAGCGTTTTTTATGTCTGAGTTGAGAATATTTATGTGACTGTTACGTTTTGAGAATAATTATTATGTATGTATTAGAAATTTAAATATGATTAATTGTCGTTTATGTCCTACATCTAATTTCGTGTTTTCTGAACATATTGCAATGGTTATTTTAATAGTCATTATATTTCGTGAATAGACAATAACATGTATTATTTTTAAACCTTTTATACACTTTTTATTTAAAGATACGCCGCTGAGTATGTGCCCGAATTTGTTGTTTCAATTCACCATAATTACAAGATGATACACGCATCTATACATGAAAAAAATACAGTGTTCGAATTTTTTGATGAAATAGTATAAAAACCATAACGTTACTGATTTTCTTGATACAAAGCGGGCACTTCATATTTAAATTATTATTTAGAAAAAGTATTGCTTATGTAGGCTGTTCTTACTGATATTTGCGATATTATCCAGTCGTTTTATTGATGCCTTTTAACATGGAAAAAGACGAGATTGGACTGTTTTTGAATTTATATGTATGTATTTGATAGGGCCAATTGAGGAATTACCGACAAGTAGATAATAATAACAATTTAAAACAATGGCGATGTAGCTACAACATATAAAACAAAGTCCCCTGTCGCGTCTGTCGGCCTGTTCGCGATAAACTCAAAAACTACTGACCAGATTTTCATGAGGTTTTCATCAATAGACTGAGTAATTCATGAGGGAGGTTTAGGTGTATTAATTCTATCGTAAACTCTCGTCATACTTTATGTGAGTAAGAGTAAGGTTTCTTGTTACTTGTGACAATGATGTAGTCTATAGCAGCATCTCTCAAGGATTTCCCAAGTATTTCGCATAAGCTATACTCAGCCCAACTGTAAAACTACCTCTGCACTACAGAAGGTCGTAACTAAAAAATCTGATACTGTGTTCCTATAATGAGTAGGATTTTCAGGCTTCTTAAGGAGATAATGTGCAATCACACAAAGTGCAGTGTGATCTTTGCTCCTTACGCTTCTAGCATAGCGACTCTTAGTCCCTTTGACCTTCACATCAAGAAAGCAAAAGTGTTCTCTCGGCGCCAAGCTCCGATTTCATCTTTTAATTTGTCATGTAGTCGTTGACCGTGGCGTGCTGGACACATTTTGCTTTCTCATGTATACATGACTGTGGCGGTCAATAGGTTAATTAAAGAGCTAGTAACAAACGAAGACTTCGAGGCATTACAAGCCTATGCGTTATTGTAACTGCTAAGGACGCAAGTGGGCTACTGGCAGGTTTGCCACTGACATGGGAGAAAATATGTAACAGTAAAAAATATTCTACTACGTGTTTACAATTCCAGCAAAATGTTAAGGTTATACTTTTCTACCATACATAATTTAATGGCGATTAAAAAGTGGCTGTTAGTTTATGCCAGAATTTTTTCATAGGCTCAATCCTTTGCTTGTTTGCTCTTTGCCTTTGCCTGAATCTAGCAAATAACATTAAGACTGCGCCGAGCGTAAGACAGATAATGACAGAGCTCGTGCAGCGCATATTCAAATCGGCGCGCGGCCGCCATAGTAAAATTGTATGGAGGATTAGAAGTGCTTTTTTGATAAATATGTATCTTTATTGTCAACCAATAACTTAAATATTTGGGACGGACAAATTGTAATATAACTATTTATGTTTCGTTTAAGCTGTAAAATAGGTTAGATTTCTACTGTTGTAATCTAAAACTCACGTAACACGAGCTTACGTTTTTTCATTACTCGTGCAAATTTACGTAATTTTGTAGACGAAAAAATTAATTATTTTAAGTTTTTACAAGGAGTAATTGTAAACACGTTCATTGTTATGGTAAATGTATATTTTATATTTGTATTAAACAAAAAGTGTTGATTTTATTCACTTAACTGTGACCGCTTGTTTTGGCACATTTCGCTCGGCGCAATCTTAATGTAAATTCAGTGACTTCAGTAAACACATAAAACTTTGATGATCATAGGCGTTATTTAATCAGAAATAGCCAAGTGGGAAGCCGTTGGACTGCCACGCAGAGAACAAAGAAATCATCGTGAGGAAACCTGCATGTCTGAGAGTTCTCCATAATGTTCTCAAACATATTATTTGAAGTCTACCAATCCGCATTGGGCCATCGTCTGCCACGCTGGCTTAACCCTTCTCAGTTGGAGAAGAGGCCCGTGCTCAACAGTGGGACAGTTTAACACAGGGCTGATATTACTACAAGCGTTACTTTGTGTTAAAAATTAAGTTCAAATATAATTGCAAAATAATTTTCCTAGACTCACACAGTTTAGTTCAGTTTTTCTCGAGTGGCAGTACAAACTTGACTACGTGTAAAAAATACATTGATGAAGTGAAAGCCGATGTTTTCGGTGGCAGTGTGCAGCCCTCTCAATACACACGCGACCCCTGATGCCAGCGTCAAAAGAATTAAAAAGTGCCTCTCTCCGTAGCGAATGGGTTGCAAAAAACAGCCACCGAGTGACGTCGACGCCGCGACTCAGAGTAACGTTATTAACGAAGCTTTGAGCGTGGATTATATTCGGTACGCTACCCAAAAATTGGTACATCACACTTTTAGGCTAAAATTGGTGGGTATTTCGCGGGTATATTGACTTTTGCTCGTGTTGTTCAGGCAATGCCTTTGTACAATGCTGATGCAATAGCATGTCTCTTTATTACGTTAAGTCTCTGTTGGTTTGTTTGTGAATTCAGTTGGTCTTATGGTGGAACTCGGGTTGCTGGATGAAATGTTGTTTAGTTTTTCTGTTACGCAATTTTTGGTATGAGTTCTAGTTAGCCGAATATACGCGAGCTAAAAACATAGTTGTTTAAATATGGTGGGTTATTTTAGTATCCTTGCTGGGATTTACTCTTCTTCTCCCTAGCATTTATTATTCCCAAGTCACTTGGGGTCGGCTTTTCTAGTGTAACCGGATTTGACTGGATATCAGTCTTTACACGGAGCGGCTGCCACCTGACCTCCGCAACTCGAAGGCTAACGATACCCTAAGGCTAGACCAGTGTCAGGATATTAGAGGGTACAGACTTTCCCAATAACGACTGCCATAGATGTTCATGGCAGCCGGGACCTACGGTTTAACGTGCTCTCCGAGGCATGGAGCAGGCGATAATTGTCAATCAATACGCACATAACTTCGAAAAGTCATATAACTTCCGAAAGTCAGAGGTGCGCGACGTGGGTTCGAACCCGAGACCCTCTGCATTGCAGTCTGTTGGTCTCCCCACTGAGCTATCGCTGCTGTAATTTACTGGGATTGACGTTGCTGGGATTAACTGCTATGATTAAATAGTTTTAAGTAAGACTTATTCTTACTAATATTATAAAGAGCAAAGATTAGATTTTTTTTGTTTGTAAGGATGTAACTCAGTAAATACTCAACCAATTTAAAAAAATATTCACCATTAGAAAGAAGAAAGGAGAGGAGAAGGAAAAAAAGGACTGTTGTACATATCCTAATCTACTTTTACGCGAGCGCAGTCGCGGGGTAAAGCTAGTACTTAATATATATTTTGCTTGACCTTGGCGAGTCAGTGGTGTTTCTTCGAGAACATGCATAACTTCCGAGCGCCAGCTCTTGGGTTGTCAGCCGGTAAGACAGACATTATTTAGATTGGGTTATGAAGTGCATCCGGTTGTCAGGAGTCCGCAGGCATTTCTTGCCTCCACCGGGCACTGCTGGGTCGCTGATATAGTTTTAGTTCAGCAACCCACCCACCGTTCAAGGCAGCGAGTTGGCATTCCGTGGTAGGTTTAGTCGCGTAGAGACGTACTATCTTTTCCTGGGTGGACCCTACATAACCTTGTTCCCCTTTTCCGCGGAGTACAAAAAAGGAACTGCAGCCGGTTGATAGTCAAAAGGTGGTTTTCAGTTACTGGCTAGTCAGGCTTGGTATCTCTGGCACTTCTGCAATGTCAATCTAACGCAGCCATGTCCATAAATGGCACTTATCGTTGACAATCAGATTGACTGGTCAGATGGCGTAGTGGTTTACGTGGTCGTCTCGCTACTACCACTGCGCCGAGTATGGAGGGTTCGAATCCCACTCGGAACAAAAATTTGCGTGATCCACTAATGGTTGTTTCGAGTTTGGGTATTCTTTGTGTCCGTTGTTCGAATATTTGTAAAGTCCTCGCCACACAGGATTTATTCCTAGTGAGGGTGTAGACTTCTCTCTAATGTATCACTGCCATGTACATAAATGACACTCACCGTTTACCATCAGAATTATCTGATGGTAAACGGTGAGTGCCAGGTACATTAGTACCTGGCTGGTTCAACTGCCACCAACTGCCATACTTGCACTGAAAGTCTAAAGAATAATCTCTTTGAAAAGATCATATGCATATCGGTTAGGTTACTAAGGTTGTAACGTTTATCCTGTTCAACCCGCTTTAGAGGCGTGGTTGACTTAGGAAGTGAATTAAGCAGAGATAATTTAAACAATATTCTACACGATCGAAAGATTTTATTTTTGATAACAGTTTGAACTAGTATATAAACACTTTTATTGTAAACAATAATGACTAGAAGTAAGATAGAAAAACAGGGCGTGGTTCTAAGAGTAAGGCTTGTTACGTGGTCTTTGATAGAAAGACCACTTAACTGAGTAGGCAGCTCGGCAGTTAGAAGGCTCGCAGTCAGTCAGTGGTCCTTCTCGTAGACCCCTACGGGGTCTCGGGGTAACTAGACCAGGCTGTGGGCCTGTCTTGGTGGTGTTCGTCGCCGCCTGCTAAAACAGGCGGGTCACTGGGGTGGACCCGTGTGGGCCCGTTGGTCTGTCCGGGTCGTCGGAGCCGGTGGGTAGCGCAGCTGGCGAGGTCCAGCCCGCAAGGGTGAGTACCCGCGGGCGACCAACGTGCCAGCAGCGCTCGGGTCGTGTCTGATGGGTCCCTCCTGCGCTTGGCGAGGTCGAGCTCCTCGGGAAAGGTTTCCCGGGGAGCGCCCGTCAGCCAGCATCAGGGAGGGGCATCACGTAGGTCCGGTAAGGGTTGCCACGGAGACGAGGTCTCGCGGCAGGGCCATCCTGTCCGGCGGTCGCCGATGGTAGGGCGCAAGCTCCCGCAGATGGCGGGCGTGCGATCCGTCGGCGCGCACGAAGAGAAGGCTCGCATCAGGGCGTCTTGATCTTATATATCGGCTACCGCCGCGCGCCGGCAGGAGGGAGAGAGGGGTGCCACCACTCCAGCGCGAACACAGCCGCTGACACGACCGGTCCGCGTGACAAGGTTACCTATGTAATGATAATATCAGCCCTGTTTTAAACTGTCTGATGGGCACGGGCCTATTCCCAATGTGAGGACGGTTGGCAGACTTCACATATCTTTGAGTACATTATGGAGAACACTCAGACAAGCAGGTTTCTCACGATGTATTCCTTCACCGTTAGAGCAAGCGATAGTTAACTATTTAATAAGCACATAACTTCGAAAAGTCATAGATGTGCGCCTTGGGATCGAACTAGAGACCTCTGCGTGGCAATTCAACTGTCTCTCACTGGGCTATCGCTGCATTAGGTTATAAATATCTATATAGTCTTTATAAATGGCTCCCCCAAGTAAAGAAAATACCGGTTATTGAAACATACATTATTTTTAGATTTCGCAAAAAATCCCCTCACTTATAAAATGCGCTACAGTATCAATATTATGTAGAAAACAATTGATCCGTTCGGTAGGAATAAACAGACAGATATATAAGAAACTGTCTGAGCTAAACAATGGCTACTTGCCGACAAAAGATCCGATAACTTGCCGACAAAATCATATTTTTCATACACTTCACTTTTCGATTAGTACAAGAATATAAGAAATGGCGATTTATTTAGATTGAACTGCACGAATTGCGCCGTGCGAAATGTGCCAAAACAGGCGGTAACAGTTAAGTAAATAAAATAACACTTTTTGTTTAATACAAATATACATTTACCATAACAATGAATGTATTTACAATTACTCCGTGTAAAATACATAAAATATATAATATTTTCGCCTACAAAATTATGTAAATTTGCACGAAAAATTCAAAAACGTAAGCTCGTGTTACGTGATTTTAGATTATAACAGTAGAAATCTATCCTATTTTACAGCTTAAACGAAACATAAACAGATTACAATTTGTCGGTCCCAAATATTTAAGTTATTGGTTGACAATAAAGATACATATTTATCAAAAAAGCTCTTCAAATCCTCCATACAATTTTACTATGGCGGCCGCGCGCCGATTTGAATATGCGCCGCACGAGCTCTGTCATTATCTGTCTTACGCTCGGCGCAGTCTTAAGTATGCTGCACGGATGGTGGTTTAAGTGATCGACTCGCCGCTGCTACTGCGCCGAGTGTTGTGGGTTCGAATCCCACACGGGACAAAACTTTGTGTGATTCACAAATGGTTGTACCTAGTCTGGGTGTTCTTTGTGTCCGTTATTTGAATGATTACAAAGTCCCCCACGACATCGGAGTTATTTCTAGTACGGGAGCAGTCTGTATAAAAAACAAATGATAATATCTGTCAGTTCTTTCTTATTAGTTACATTTTTAAAGCTAAAAATACTAATTTAATAATTTAACTGCATATTGAAAACCTATAGTATACACACAAATAAAATGTAATTGCCTAGTAAGACCAAGCAGTCAGCACATTAAGGAGCGTTCTGCGCTCATACATAGTCAGTATAAAGTTGTCAACAATGAAAACCACATTATTAGAGCACCAGAATATAAAAGAAAATGGTCCTAAGGCTGCAGCAGTAGACTACTACACTAACCGGGTCAGACACAGTGATATTGGGTATTTTACTAGTTTCTGCCCGCGGCATCGCTCGTGTAAATGTAGGTTAGGTTTAGCTTGGTTACGCTACTTTTTTCTGGATGAAAGTATACATATGTCCTTTTCTGTTCCCCTGACAACGTGTATGCGAAATTTCTTGATGTAGTTAAGGTGTAACAAACAAACTCACATTCGCATTTATAATAGTAAGGATTCGATTTTTTGTAGCAGAACGGCATTTGGCGAATAAAAAACCCGCTGCCCGCTCCGCTACTCTCTACCTCTTATACTTTACAACAAAACCCAGGGGAGCGTTAAGGGCTCTTCACACGAGTTATTAGCCCTTTTGTGGAGTGCTCTTATATTTCACGCACCGCTGCCAGCGGCGCCGTGTGGGACGCCCTTTGTGACCACGTAATGGACGATATTGATGGCTAATGAGAATTGCTTCCGTTTTATTTAAACTTTTGCATAATATGAAAACATTATAATATTTCAACATTTTATGCCACCTCTTCAGTGGCTTAGGTATTAAGAAGATAACTATTAAGCTTGCTTCAAATAATAATATTAGCCCTGTATTAAACTGTCCCACTGCTGGGCACGGGCCTCTTCTCAGTGTGAGAAGGGTTAGGCCATAGTCCACCACACTGGCCCAGTGCGGGTTGGCAAACTTCACGTATCTTCGAAAACATTATGGAGAACTCCCAGACATGCAGGTTTCTTCACAATATTTTCCTTTACCGTTAAAGCGAGCGATAATTCACTATTTACGCAAATAACTTCGAAAAGTCAGAGATGCGCGCCTTGAGATCGAACTCGTGACCTCTGCATGGCAGTCCAACCGTATCCCACTAGGAGCTGGCTTCAAAAACATTAAGTAATAACTGACTTTTAAATGGCTTTTTACTAAGATGAGCCTTGGAGAAGCATATAAAGATTTGGTTCTGGATAATGTAATAGTCGATATTAAAGAGAATTTTACCTATTATGTTATCACTAGTTGTTCCCTACGGTTTCACCTGCGTTTACGATTACTGCTTCACCCCGTGGCTCGTAGTGTGATGTTATATAGACTATGTTACTGGATAAAGTAGCTTCCTAATAATGAAAAAATAATAATAATAAACCATCCATTACAATAGACCAGACATAACCTTAATAGAGCAGCGATAGCTCAGTGGGGAGACCAACAGACTGCAATGCAGAGAGTCTCAGGTTCGAACCCACGTCGCGTACCTCTGACTTTCGGGAGTTATATGACTTTTCGAAATTATGTGCGTATTAATTGACAATTATCGCCTGCTCCGTGCCTCAGAGAGCACGTTAAGCCGTCGGTCCCGGCTGCCATGAACATCTATGGCAGTCGTTATCGGGAGAGTGTCGACACAAAAGATCCCACTGGGTCGAAGTGTCGCCGGTCTACACTGACTGGCCCCCACATAAGATACATACATCTATACTAATATTATAAAAACGGAAGATTACATTTTTCGTTTGTTCGTAAGGATTTAAGTAACTCAAAAATTACACACACGGTTTAAAAATTATTATACAATTAAATAGCTATATTCTTCTTCTTCTTCTCCCTAGCCTTTATTATTCCCAAAGTCACTTAGTCGGCTTTCTAGTCTAACCGGATAAAAAGCTATATTATCACAGAGTACAACACCTATATTACCAAAATCATTGTAATAATCATAATGATATAAATAAGGTACCTAATTATGTTAGGGGAGTACCGAGCAACACGCTGCGAAGGCCTAAAAAAAAACAAGAATACCTATTGAAATTAAACTGCTATATACGGATTTTATCGCGTTGTTTATTTGACACGTTATTACAAAATTTTGAAAATTGTTACTGCGTAAATAGAAACACCAATGATTAAATTATGTTCGGGTACTTTGAAATAACTACACTGGAACATTGAGACAACTGCCATCTTAGTCTCCCCGTGACCATGGCTGCTGAAAAGCAACCGAAACGTCGGGGAAAGTGTAAAAATAAATTAAATCTAAATAGTTTAATAATAATTTAATTAGCTTAAAAATTAGTAAAGTTTAATAGTAGTAGTAGTGTAACAATTTTCAAAATTTTGTAATAAAGTGTCAAATAAACAACGCGATAAAATCCGTATATAGCAGTTTAATTTCAATGAATAATATTCGCGTAAATAGAAGACAATAAGAATACCTATATTACCACCAAGTATTTAACCTTCTTTTACACGAGCGCGCAATTTGTTAAATCTAGTCTCGACATTAGCGTTTTTAGCGAGAATTAAACAATAAGAGTTTAAAATACCATAAGATTTGCGTGTTAGCATTACTAAATTGCAATTTTATAATCGATGAAAGCGAGCAAATAAACTATTGTAATGTTCTGGTCTTTAAATGGCCACCACTGACGTACTATGTACCCAGCTCAGAAAACTACCTGTAAAATATTATTTTCATATGATTGCATCATACTAATTCTACACTTGAATCCTTAAAAAATCATCTCCTCCAGTTTCAAAACTTACCGAAAATCGTGCACAATGAAAGTGCAATCACTTAGAAATAAGAACAACCGTACCGATTTTAAAATAAAAGGCACAGTTACACAAAAACTAATCCCATTGTTAACAATACGAAAAATGAAATAAACGGATTGACGACGGCTAATTTAACAAAACTGAAATCAATGGCGCATAAAATTGCAAATGTTTGTCTATGGCCGCAAGATGGCCGCTTGACAGTTGGTGGAAGCGCGCTAAAACCCTTTGGGATCTGTCAAACGTAAACAGATGGCGGTAATTTGCTATAATAACGATTTGTTGACGATCGTATTGTTATTTATTGTAGTGTAATAATTGTTTGGACAGAGTAACTGTACCAATAATGTGTACCAGTCAATGTGTTTAATTACGTTTGCAATAGCTCAAGTGGTTAATAGCTGTATTATCTCTCGAGAGAAATGGTGACAGCTATGTTCGTGACAGTGTAGGGTTCCCCGTGGCCACATATATATTACATCGTTTCTAATAAGGTTATGCCACTAGAAAATAGGTTAGTTTAGTATAATATGTTAGTAACAGTACTTATTTTTCTAAATAAAATATATCCTATGTTACTCGGTGATAATATAGCTTTCTAATAGTGAAAGATTTTTTTTAAACGGTTGTGCTGTTTTTGACGTAAATCCTTATAAACCAACAAACAAAAATATTAAATCTTTTCTCTGTATACTATTAGTATTGAAATAGATAGAATGTTTAAAACCTAAGTTAAAATTTCGTAAAAGCCAGATGTATTGATATAAATGTTGTAATGTCAACAGATACGACGGCTGCAATGCTAAAATATGTGATGGATAAGTAAGGCGATGTTGAGTCTAGGAAAAAAGCGTAGAAGTCTTTACCCGTAGTTTTGACTAAAAATATGTTAACACAAGTACCTGAAAGTAGTATGTGAGTAAGTTTATTGTAGCTTGTTGAGGTCACATTATTACGATTGAGTCTGTTATTAATGACATCATACTAAATTCAAGGATTTTTGATCCACGAGTTCGCCTTGCACGTCCAATAATAACCATCGGGGTAGATTTGACTAGATTTGAATTTGATTAAGTCCTGATTCGCAAAAGTGAGCTACTATTATACCATTATCATAGCAGGTCATAATATCCCACGTAGCGATGCAATGACATATCGAATATTCGATAATATCAATAATATCTACGCTAAAAATATCGATATTTCATCGATAGCTAACCATCATTGATACGATATTATCATATCGACAAGAAATTAAATATCGATATCGAACGATATATCGAATATTCGATAATATCGATAATATCGACACTAAAATATCGATATTTTATCTATATTTAACCATCATCGATACAGTATATCGATATTTCTTATTTGCTCCTTATTTACCCACTTCTACTACTAACTTGAAAGTTCTGAATTATCGATAATATCGCATTGAAACTGTCGATATTATCGACTATCGATATTTTCAGGCCTTCGATATGGATATCGATATGTATAACGATGGCGTAGTGGTTTAAGTGTTCGCCTCGCCACCGTCAATGCGCCGAGTGTTGTGGGTTCGAATCCCACACGGGACAAAAATTGGTGTGATCCACAAATAGTTGTTCCGAGTCTGGGTATTCTTTGTGTCCGTTGTTTGACTGTTTGTGAAGTCCCCCGCGAACCTACAACTCTCATCGCGGTGGCAGTGGCGAGGCGCATACTTAAACCACTACGACATCTGTGCAGTTAATTAAAATTAGAATTATCTTTATCCCGGTTATGCGTCTTCGAGGAATTTTGGCAGCCGAAGCAGCAAGCAGAAGCCGGCAGATATTAAAATGGTCTTTTAGAAAAATATTTAAGCATACACAGCCCACACAATACATTTAAAATTTACTTTTTAGGTACTTACATGTAAAAACGGGCATTAATTAAAAAACGGCTATCAGTTACATCGTTAAAAATCGGCCGCGTGCGGGATGCGCGCCTAGTTAAATAATGATAACGGGTGCTTTGAAGTCGGTAATTATCTGCCTCGGGCTTCTGTTACCGGTATACGCTTCATTTTGCAACTATGTGATGTTTAAAGAGACTTTACATTGGATATTGTACCTTCCGAAAGTGATTGGGAATTTATCCGAGGTCCTGGATAGCATACGCATCATTTAGCAATTATGTGCTATTTAAGGAGTCTCTGCATTGGATTACTTCCAAAAGTGATAGTGAATTTTACTGGTTATATTTTTCGGTCTTGCATGCGCTAAAATGAGATAGTATACCCTTAATTTGGTAATAACGTGCTATTTAAGGAGACTCTACATTAAGACTGCGCCGAGCGTAAGACAGATAATGACAGAGCTCGTGCGGCGCATATTTAAATCGGCGCGCGGCCGCCCGTAGTCAAATTATATGGAGGATTTGAAGTGCTTTTTTGATAAATATGTATATTTATTGTCAACCAATAACTTAAATATTTGGGACGGACAAATTGTAATATAACTATTTATGTTTCGTTTAAGCTGTAAATAGGATAGATTTCTACTGTTATAATCTAAAAATCACGTAACACGAGCTTACGTAATTTTGTAGGCGAAAATATTAATTATTGTAAGTTTTTTACACGCAGTAATTGTAAACACATTAATTGTTATGGTAAATGTATATTTTATATGTGTATTAAACAAAAAGTGTAGATTTTATTCACCTAACTGTGATCACCTGTTTAGTAAAGTAAAGTAGTAAAAGTATCAGAAAATTAATCAGAGGCCGCAAGAATGAGAATACAGAGTGTATAATTCTGTCTCCTTCTTGTGCATGCTATGGTAATTCTCCAGAGATTGTGGTAAGGCTGCATAAAGCTTTAAGAAGTAAAAAGATAGAAATGTTTTACCAAATACACTACGACGTTTACTTCTTAAGTAAATATAACAACTAGGTACATACTAGACTATAAAAATATAAGATGCATTTCAAAATGTTCTGTGACCAAAAACCAATCAATAGCAGAAAAGAAATCGTATTCGCAGTAAACTGCTGATCAAAAGCCTCTCGTATTTTAGGCTGCAATTCTATGTTTCGCCTGCCGCGTTTAGATCAACCCAGCCACCTTTTTCATTTTATTATTAGGAGAGTATCAAACAACCATCAGGCTCATCTAATTTAAAAATCGTAGTATGTTATAATATAGCAGCGATAGCTTAGTGGGGAGACCAACAGACTGCAATGCAGAGGGTCTCGGGTTCGAATCCACGTCGCGTACCTCTGACTTTCAGAAATTATATGAATTTTCGAAATTATGTGCGTATTGATTGACAATTATCGCCTGCTCCGTGCCTCGGAGAGCACTTTAAGCCGTTAGTCCCGGTTGCCATGAATATTTATGGCAGTGGTTATTGGGAAAGTCAGTACCCTCTAATATCCTGACACTGGTCTAGCCTTAGGGTATCGTTAGTCTTCGGGTTGCGGAGGTGAGGAGGCAGTGTAAAAACTGATATCCAGTCAAATCCGGTTGGACCAGAAAAGCCGACCCCAAGTGACTTGGGAATAATAAAGGCTAAGGAGAAGAAATATGTTATCACAAATATAAAAGTTTGGATGTATGTAACTTAGGCACTAACTACTGAATGGATTACAATAAATTTACTTTATAATCACAGGAGAAATCAAAGAGAAGTAATTAAAAAGACACCGTTGGACTGCCACGCAGAGGTCTCGAGTTTAATCACACGGCGCGCATCTTTTACTTTCCAAGTTATACATACATAGATTCACGCCTGTTTCCCATAGGGGTAGGCAGAGACTACGGATTTCCATTTGCTACGATCCTGACACACTTCTCTGGCTTCATTCACTTTCATAACATTCCCCATACAAGGTGCTCTTAACCTGGCCTTTGTCCAGAACGCCTCCGATCTGATCGACAAACTTTCGCCTAGGTCTTCCTTGCTTGCGACTGTTCCATTCACACTAGCCTAAACTTTCTTAGTCAGTCTTTCCTCGTCCATTCTTTCTACATGCCCAAATCAGCTTAACATACCCTTTTCTATTCTTGTCACTATATCCACTTTCATGCCGCATCTCTCTCTAATCACACTATTTCTTATTCTATCTTTCAGAGTCACACCACATGCTTCTCAGCGCTCTCATTTCTACAGCATTTATTCTGCTCTCATGCTTCTTTTGCCATACCCAACTTTCACTTCCATACATAAGTGTGGGCACTAATAGTCCTCTATGAACAGCCAAACGTGCCTTCCAAGTTAGGTGCGTATTAAATATGTAATTATTGCTCGCTTTAACGGTGAAGAAAAATATCGCGAGGAAACTTGCATGTCTAAGAGTTCTCTATAACGATTTCGAAGATATGTGAAGTCTGCCAACTCGCACTGGGCCAGCTTGGTGGACTATAGCCTAATCGAAGTGAAGTTTAATACAGGGCTGATATTATTATAAAAGGACATAGGCTGCGTTTCTGAAACTGAAAATAAACAACAATAAATTAACAGCTAGTATCATTATATAGTCTGGAAATTATAGGGCTTTTTTACCCTTTAGCGTATCTGCCGCGCGTCAATACCGTCGAGTGTGAATGAACCTTAACGTGCCTCAAAAATATGTAGACAATATATAATATTATACGTTTATTATATTACAAGCAATTGAGACATTACAATTTGTGTAACAAGGTTATCTTCATAAATATATAACTGATTCCGAAAATGTATAACTAAAATATTTATTAAAGATTTTATCTGCGATTTCGCTCGCGTAAATGTAGATAATGTTAGGTTAGAAAATGTACTGTTTTCTGGATGAAAGTTATTCTATGTCCTTTTCTGTTCCCCTGACAACGTGTATGCGAAATTTCGTGGATATCGGTCGAGTAGTTATGGCGTGAAAGTGTAACAAACAAACTCACATTCGCCTCTATAATATTAGTTGGGAAGTCTTCTTCTCTCTTTAGCCTTTATTATTCCCAAGTCACTTGGGGTCGGCTTTTCTGGTCTAACTGGATTTGACTGGATATCAGTTTTTACACGGAGCGGCTGCCAACTGACCTCCGCAACCCGAAGGCTAACGATACCCTAAGGCTAGACCAGTGTCAGGATATTAGAGGGTACTACTTTCCCAATAACGACTGCCATAGATGTTCATGGCAACCGGGACCGACGGCTTAAAGTGCTCTCCGAGGCACGAAGCAGGCGATAATTGTCAATCAATACGCACATAATTTCGAAAAGTCATATAACTTCCGAAAGTCAGAGGTGCGCGACGTGGGCTCGAACCCGAGACCCTCTGCATTGCAGTCTGTTGGTCTCCCCACTGAGCTATCGCTGTATATATATATAATAATATTAGTTAGGAAGTAAGGATTGAAAATTTACCATCATAGGTTGTTCTTACTTTTAATTGATGTATTATGGTTGTTTTAATTATAATAGCTGTACTTCTGTGATATTGTTATCTTTCATGGGGCCCGGCAAGCCCGATAGATGTTTCAGTAACGGCAATGGAGGAGAAATCTATCTTGTGCACTGTATTTCTTGACATTCCTCCTGTTGCAAAAGAATTAGGTTTACAAAACTGGATGTCTCTGATGATGGACAACTGTGTTGGGATCTGGGTGTACGTCAACTTGCAGTATTCCACTTTAAATACAATATAAGCTCCGACTAGTGTTTCGCCTTAGCTCGAGGCATCGTCAAGACAATTTTGTAGAAAATTAGCTGAATGAGAATGCATGTCAAGGATATGTGGTGGATTCATTTCTTCCCTTTTATACCAGGTCAGCAGCCTAGTGGAATACCGTTTGAGTGCCATGCAATGATCCTGAGTTCGACTCCAAGACACGAAGTTATGTGCGTATTAAATAGTTAATTATCGCTCGTTTTTATTGTAAAGTAAAACATCAATAAACCTGCGTGTCTGAGAGTTTTCTATAGATTTCTCGATGTTATGTGAATTCTGAACCCGCATTGAACCAGCATTGTGGACTGCCTAACGCTTCTCACACTGAGAACAGGCCTGTGCCCAGCAGTGGGACAATTTATATTGTGTAGTGGCTGATATTGTGTAGTAAGGCTGCTTTTAGTGGAGTGAAATCATATTGAGATAATCCGGTATGCCTTAACTCTTTTCAAATAGTTGAAATACGTATTTCAATGCTTCTCATTGTTTAAAAACACACATACACAGTCTTCTGCTGTTTACCGTGCACAGTACGAGACTCCGTGCTGGAATTGAGGGTATGTTGACCAAAAAACCCATCAACACTTTGCCCAAGAATCGAACCTGAAACTTCATGCACAGCAGTCGCTACACAACCGCTGCACCACTGAGGCAATTTAAACAAACACCACAATAACAACCCATAGTTACATACACCACTAGATGTGCCCGCGGTTTCACCCGCGTTTATCGTTACTGCGCCGTCCCTGTGGGTCGTAGCGTGATGTTATATAGCTTATAGCCTTCCTCGATAAATGAGCTATCCAACACTAAAATAATGTTTCAATTCGGACCAGTAGTTCCTGAGATTAGCGCGTTCAACCAAACAAACAAACAAACTCTTCAGCTTTATAATATAAGTATAGATAATTACAGGACACATATAAAAAGTATTTCTGTCCTAACCCTATTCGTAAGCCGTACATCATAATCACATGGACCCATTAACCTCAGATTAAAAATCTGCATCGCGGGGGTTGGTAATTGCTAAATCATGTAACAGTACCCGTTAGTACCCCTAACCTACCCTTCGGTACTACCCCACCGTTAAGGGTCGTTATGTTAATGTACCCACCCAATTTGTTTGTGTTGATTACATATGATTCGGTTATCTTTATACTTATGGTAGCTAATAGCTGAACTTATTAATCGATCTATTCTTAAAGTCTCGATTAGTGAAGTAGATAAATTAATGTAAACAAAAAATTAAACCGATTTCATCTACGCAACAACTATATAAGTAATAAAATGAGAACATCAATATAGTCGAAGTCAACAAAATATGCATTATTATATATAATTGTATGTCCCCTGAACAAACATTTGCACAACATCGGAGCAACAGACAGCCCACTCTGTAGGGGATGTCTGACCGAAGAAGAATCTGCTGCCCATGTAATCCTGGAATGTGTGGGAGTAACAGCACAACGTAAGGAAATCCTCAACAACCCGAGGTCACTCCGCGAAGCCTGCGAAGACCCCAGGAACATTCTGTGCTTCTGGGCTCTCTCGACTCTGGCCAACTTGGAGTTCAAATGCGGAAAAGGGAGTCTAATTACAATTACAATTATATATAATTTATTTATTTTTATCAGAAAACTGGTTCTATAGACAGCATATAATAATAATTAATATATCCAAAATCATAATATTAAAAATAAATTTACAATCACAATAAGTATTAAGGATAACTGGAAAACTACTGGTCAGATCTTGATCAAACTGAAATGAGACTACATGTATAAAAAAAGAATCACCAAAATTGGTTCACCTAGACAAAAGTTCTGTGGTATTCTTCTCTCTTAGCCTTTATTATTCCCAAGTCACTTGGGGTCGGCTTTTCTGGTCTAACCGGATTTGACAGGATATCAGTTTTTACACGGAGCGGCTGCCACCTGACCTCCACAAGCCGAAGGCTAACGATACCCTAAGGCTAGACCAGTGTCAGGATATTAGAGGGTACTGACTTTTCCAATAACGACTGCCATAGATGTTCATGGCAGCCGGGAGCGACGGCTTAACGTGCTCTCCGAGGCACGGAGCAGGCGATAATTGTCAATCAATACGCACATAATTTCGAAAAGTCATATAACTTGCGAAAGTCAGGGGTGCGCGACGTGCGTTCGAACCCAAGACCCTCTGCATTGCAGTCTGTTGGTCTCCCCACTGAGCTATCGCGGCTTACAAAAGTTCTGTGGTAACACACATAAAAATACAGTCGAGTTGAAAACCTCGAAGAAGTCGGTTACTTCAAAATAAGGACGAGGTTCTCAACTCGATTGAAATGAGAAGAGTAATAATAATGGACATAATTATTTATTTACTAAATGTATATACATTAGGTCTTCAATATTTTATTATTAATAATAATAATATTCTACCACATACACACAACACCATCTAGCCCAAACTAAGCACAGCTTGTACTATGGGTACTAGACAATGGATAAACATACATATAAAGCTAGTCTTTTTTTGTAAATACATATGTATATATCTTATGTAGGGGCCAGTCAGTGCAGACCGGCGACACTTCGACCCAGTGGGATTGTACGGTCCGCACACCCTGGGTAATAAAATATAGGATTATATATCAGTAAAACTCGGTAATAAATTTAACTGACTATATTGATAGATAGAAAGATGATAGAAATGGTATATGAGACGCGGTACGTCCTTTGATAGGCGAACGTGAACGCGAACTGATTTAAATTACATATGTTTAATTAAAGTAATGAATGAAGTAAGTTGCTGACATGGCACAAAGAGTAATAAGTTCAATGTACGCTACGTGAAACGTGGCTCGTACATACTCCCGGGCCAGAAATGAGGATGATGGTGTGACTAATATGATGATAAGTGACTGACGTGAGTAACAAGGTGATTGAGCAATATTTTTGCTTAAAATTAATGATGATAGTTGATATATGATAAAGATAGTCAATAAGTTGCTCCAATGTCACTATAAAGTACGGTCGAACTGGTTACGAAAAAACACAGGCGAGGTACACTTATTGATAACATTTGCACTACGCGATTTCGTCTCTGACTCACTACGAATACAACACTGATTCACTGCACTATCACTAACGCATCTAACCGAAGAAGTTTCATAGTTGGT
The DNA here is from genome assembly GCA_930367265.1 of Catocala fraxini. Classification (NCBI taxonomy): domain Eukaryota; kingdom Metazoa; phylum Arthropoda; class Insecta; order Lepidoptera; family Erebidae; genus Catocala; species Catocala fraxini. The sequence goes on from OV884047.1 coordinate 2,530,608, forward strand.
TGGTTGGAGTTCGATATCAGGCCCTCCCGGGCGGCACGACGTCACCGGAGTTGCTAGCGTCGCGACGCGCGCCTCCGGGCACGGGGGGGCTGCGGCTCGCATCTGCAAGCGCCGGCCACGCCAGCACAGCACCGCGAGCGTGATAGCGCCCGCGAATAGAACCACGTAGATGACGACATAGTGATGAACGTCGTGATATGATACGCGATCAGACAGCACTCCGTCTGACGTACTAGCTTTCAGCTGTTTTATCTGTTTATCGATTTCTTCAAAATACTTCTGATGGTCTGAATATATAGATTGATTTCCGACAGTAGATGATATTGATATGTTCATGAGATGATTGATAGGAGGAATCTGAATTTTGATTGCGTCAGCTTCTCTCTCTATGGCGTTAGATGGCGTTTGGTGAGCATAAATGATAAAATTGTCACTCTTTATAATGCATTCCTCGCTTATTGTTATTATACCAGACTTATGTAATAACTCTGAGGTAATTTGATTCTCACACATGATACGTACAGAGCAATGACCACAACAGAAATACAGGTAGGTGTTTCTTGAATTCAATTGTTTCCAGGAATCTATACAAGCTAATGTCATGGTTTGACACTGTTTAGAAAGATGACCTTTGACACATAGGTTATCGTCTGCTTTCATTTTATGAATAGGCTGTTTCAAGGGACATAAATGAGTGTCCTTATCTATTTCAACGCAATTTCGTACATCTTTCTCAGATAACCCGATATAGGAGTCCTGTTGTATATTGATAGCTACGGACTCTGCTACAGGTACAAGGCTGATCATAGAGTTTTCGATTTCTTTTGGAATGGGGATAAGTCGGTATAACTCAAAGTTATCTCTGCAGACTAGAGGAATCCAAATCTCGTAAATAATGAACTTTTCGGTAGCTCTTGCTTTCACGGTGAGAAGATGGTACATTTGTGATATGTTTTGTAAGTTGTCCAAAGGTAAAGTCATGTCTCTTGATAATAAACTTACGATTACATTCATCTCGTCCCGAAGTTGCTCTGGTGTAAGAAGATGAAAGTTGAATTTACCAGCATAAATATCGGTTAAAGAGTCAATAATAGTATCTTGGATATTCTGCAAGTTTACTAAAATACCTTGTGCGATAACTGATGATAGAGTGAAATCACATGTGTTTGATGTGGCTTGTAGATTTTTATTTTGCCTATTTAACGACATTTCTAGGTTGTTCAAATATTGATTGAAAAGTTTACTTTGTTTGTTGATAGATGTTTCAACCCTCTTTATCAAATTAAATTCGCCCTCGACGACCGAAGTTTGATTCTTCCACAGTAAAGCGAGATGTTTCTGATTTGTTTTAATAGTCTCTATGTCTCGTTCGTACTGTTCTGCGAATTCTTGGTCAAGTACGCCGAACAGCTTGTTTGCGACGAACCCGACACCGTTGATAAGGCCTCGCGTGACTCGCTCGTGCCTAGTGAGTTGCTTACCGAGCAACATACTATTGTAATGCTTGAGTTCATTAAGCCCGTGATGTAATTGAAGAAGGATGACATCGCATTGTACAATTTTTGCCTTACTTTGATCGTTACAAATGTTATCTAAATGGTTTATATACTTTCCAAGTAATTCAGCGCTTTGCCAATAGGGAAACATGTCGTAGTAGATAACTAATTTCCATTGGTCTCGTTCTAGGCGTAAGTTTGTGATCCGATCGAAGTAAAAACCTTGACTATTATTGAAACTTGATATTTGATAAGCGCCATACGTCGGTGTTATTATTATATATATGAGCATGAAAAACACATTTATAAAATTGTATAGGCAGAGTTTCCTTGCGGGTTTGATATTAATTGAGGCGGCAACTTTTTCGTGTTTCTGTTGAAACTTGCTGGCTCCGTCGTCAGTATCATTTTCACGGACTGGCAACTTGGATATTTTGGTGATTGGTCTTTTGATGATGCCCCTTTTTGTTCTTAAGCTAACAACGCGCACGAAGTCGTCTTTGCCTGGATGCAATGTTATAATTCTACCGAGTGCCCATTTCCCTGGAGGTAGGTTTGCGTCATGAATTATGACGACATCGTCGATATTAAGATTTTCCTTTGGAAGACGCCACTTGCTGCGGGCAGATAGTTGGCTAAGATACTCTGATTGCCATTTCTTCCATATATCTCCGAAGATCTTTTGTGTAAGCTGCCATCGTGTTCGTTGGTCTCTCTCCGTTTCTATAATAGTGTTAGTGGGACCACTAGCTAGGAAATGAGCGGGGGTTAGATATTCCAGATCTTCGGCGTCCTCAGTAAGTGGGCATAGAGGTCTTGTGTTTAAACACGCTTCTAACTGGGCAAGGAGGGTGGAGTATTCTTCAAAGGTCAACTTCTGCTCGCCGATGACTCTTTTCAGATGATATTTGAGGCTCTTCACCGCAGCCTCCCAGAGACCTCCTGCACTTGGCCATCCAGGGGCATTAAAATGCCATTGAATTTTCATATCAGTGATTGATGTATAAAACGTATTGTCTAATGTTACCCGAAGATCTATGAATTCTCTGTTGAGAATCTTGTTCGCGCCAACGAAGTTGGTCCCATTGTCACTATGAATGTGACAGGGCGTTCCCCGTCGGGAAGCCATTCTACGTAAAGCAGCTAGGAACGCAGATGAGCTAAGGTCGGACACTAGTTCGAGATGCACGGCTTTGGTCACCATACACACGAACACTGCTATATAGCCTTTAGAAGATTTTATACCGCGACCCTTGCTAGATTTGACATCAACAAATCCAGTGTAATCGACACCAGTATGATAAAATGGTCTCGTAGGAATTATTCGAGCAGCAGGTAAGTCACCCATAATTTGCTGATGCTTAATAGGATCGTGGCGCTTACACGTGACGCATTTACGAATATGTTTCTTCACGATCTTATTTCCTCCTACAAGCCAATACTTTTGTCTCAAAAATGCTGATGTTAGGCGGGCTCCTCCGTGATAAGTTGCTTTATGCGCTTGATCTATTAATAATTGTGCGAAGCGACTGGAGCCTGGTATGATGATAGGATATTTCATTGAGTAAGGCAGAGTTGAGTTTCTCAAGCGTCCATAAACTCTAAGGATGTCGTTTTCGTCTAAATAGGGTGAGAGTTTTGATATTTTGTTCTTTGGTGACACGTGACCGCTCTCTTTTATATATTTTATTTCCTGAGCAAATTCAATTTGTTGGACTTGCTTGATGATAAGAGTTTCAGATCTGCTCAACTCAAATAAAGATAAGTAGGAATTTAGTTTGTTTTGTTTTCTTACGAATCTAAACATCCATGATATGATTCGAATAGTTTTGCTAATAGTGCTATATTTCGCTAGTAATTGATATATGACATTATTTTCTATATCTGGCTCAGTGACAATGTTTACTAGGCGAACTTTTTTCATATCTATATCCGTGGTAAAATCTGGCCGGTTGCTTTGTCCCTCAAAGTTTGGTAACCAGGACGGTCCCTGCCACCACAGATTATGATTAATCATCTGAGAAGCTGTTAATCCACGACTGGCGCAATCCGCCGGATTCTCTTCCGATTTAACATAACGCCAACATGTTGATGGCATAACTTGTATGATATCACGTACTCTGTTTGAGACGAATGTCTTCCACCTTGTTGGATCTCCGTTAAGCCAGCCGAGGACGATCATGGAGTCGGACCACCCGTAGATTTTAGTTTCGTACGTACTCAAGCTCTGTTGCACTTTGAGCATCACAGTTGATAGAAGATGAGCTGCGCATAATTCCAAACGTGGGAGACTGATATTTTTAGATATTGGTACAAGCCTCGCTTTTCCAATCAAAGGCGTAATAATAGTTTTATTGTTTCGTTTCACCTTACAATATATTATGCAACTATAAGCCTTGGTCGAAGAATCGCAAAATCCGCATAATTCTATAACGTCATGTTCGCCGGTTGATATCCACCTAGGCACTTGCAGGTTGTTTATGTTTTTGATATCATTTCTGATAACGATCCATTCGGACAACATGTCGTTCGGTAAAGAGTCATCCCAACTGATTGAGGACAACCACACTTTTTGAAATAGGATCTTTAGTTTGGTTGATAATGGCGTAAGCCAACCGAGAGGGTCAAATAGCTTTGAAATATTTGATAAAAGTGACCGCTTTGTTTCCCGCTCGGTAGATAGTTCTATATTTAAACTAAATGTAAACAGGTCTTGTCGGTGATCCCAGCTAAGCCCTAATGTTTTTGATGACTCTGATTCCTGAAAGTTGAAGTCTTGATTCGTGTCTGAGAGATCAGGAATATTAGATCTCCATTTTCTTAGATTAAACCCACCTGATTTTAGTAGTTTGATAAGGTCGAAGTGCAATTGTTTCGCAGCTTTAATTTGATGAGTGCCATGTACCAAATCGTCCATGTAGAAGGAGTTTTCAAGGACTTCGGTTGCTGGGCTATTCTGATAATTTACTTTTTCATCTGATGCCAACTGCCGTAGAGTCATCATAGCTAAGAAAGGGGCCGCTTTAGTACCGTACGTCACGGTTGTTAGCTCCCAGTCTTTGATAGGGTAACGCTCAGAGTCTCGCCAAATGATTTTTTGGAAACGTTGGTCTTGATTGTTCATCCAAATTTGCCGAAACATTTTTTCTATATCAGCCGTGAAAGCATATTGATATTGCCTCCATTTAATGATAAGAGACTGCAGATCTTGTTGGAGGTTGGGCCCACATTTCATGACGTCGTTAAGGCTAAATCCGGAAGTAGTCTTAGCGGAGCCATTAAAGACGACTCTGAATTTAGTTGTTGTTGATTCATCTCGCTCTACCCCGTGGTGCGTGAGATAGAAAGAAGGTTCGTTAATTCTTGCGATCGGAACGGGTGTCATGTGGCCCATGGCTTGATATTCTTTAATAAAGGATTTATAACTTTCTGCTATCGGCTGATTTTTCAAGAACTTTCTTTCTAATGATTTAAATTGTGCAACTGCTTTACTTTTTGATAAGCCCAAATTGTTTTCAAAGTCCGGCTTTAGTGGTAGTCGTACCTCATAGCGGCCATCTTCTCGACGAATAGTGGTATTCTTGTAGTACTGAATACACTCTTGATCTTCTACTGATAATTGAGATTCCTCTGTATGAATATCCTCAATTTCCCAAAATCTTTGGATCTCATCTAGATTATTCAAGATGACATTACATTGCAAAGTTTTTGCGCATCCACATAAAATCCACCCTAATCGTGTGTTCTGGGCAATAGGTGAATTATTTCGTTCACCTCTGCAAATTCCTTCCATAAGAATTAAAGAATAAATATCGGCTCCAAACAGAATGTCCACTGGGCGACTTACGTTAAATTCAGGATCAGCCAAAGAGATATTATCTAAGTACGACCAATCCGGTTTAGCGAAAGAATAGCTTGGTAGATTTTTAACAAGATTTTGCATTATAATGACATCAGTATGAAACTCGTAGTTACAGTTCATTGATACGCATTTGATATTGATAGCCCCTTTGCAGTTAGTTTCCTTAGCACCCACTCCGGTGATCACACCCTGGCATCTTTGACGCGGTAACCCAAGCCGTTGAGCCGCATTTTCAGTGATAAGAGAGGTCTGTGATCCTTGATCTATGAGTGCGCGTAAATTAAGGTAGGAACCATCCCAAGATTCAACACTGATCATCGCGGTAGCTAAAAGGATTTCTGGAATTTCAGATTGTATAGACACGTGTGAGCTTCGGGTTGTCGACTTTTGACCCTGTTTAGGGGTGCTGATGTTAGCGTTATTCGATGTTGACGCCCCGGGCTCGTTGTCAAATTGCGTAAATGCATCGTGTAATAAAGTATTGTGAGGCAAATTACACTCACGGCACCGTTTATCTGAAAAACATTCTTTGCCGTTATGACAATAAAGACAATTTTCGCATAATGTTAGTTTCTCAGTCAACCGTCGTTTTGCTGACGAATTCATTTGTCGGAACTTACTGCAATGAAATATTGCGTGATTATTTGTTTTGCAGACAGCGCATTTGTAGTATTTCGTCACATAGATGTTTTTATCGCTTGAAGATTGCGAAATATTACGTCCGGTTGACGATGGTTTAATATTTAAATTATGAGATTTATGATAATGGTTTTGGTTTGATTTGGGTTCAGGCTTTCTTTTAGATGTTTCCATGGTCGTAAATGTCTTCTCCAAAAATAATAAAAACTCCTCTAGTCTAGGTACTTCCTTTGGGTCTTTGAGAGAAGTAAGGTATTCGCTAAGAGTATCAGAGTCTAACTTTTGACTAAGAAGATGAATGATAAGGGGATCCCACGAATCGACGCTTATGCCAAGGTTTTTGATAGCATTGAGACTTTCGCGAGTAACATCGTGAAGCTTCTTAATATGCTGTACCGATATATGTTGAATCGTAGATATATTGAGCATTTGATCTAAGTGAGAACTCATAATTAGCCGTTTGTTATTGAATCTATGACTAAGCAAATCCCAGCAAATAGAGTAGTTGTCAGAGGAGATTGGCAAGTGTTGGATGAGTCTTTCCGCTTCACCTCTTACTTTAGATTTCAGAAATTGCATCTTCTGGGCGCTCGATAAAGTTGGATTTGCATGGATAGTCTCAGTGAAAAGGTCTTTGAAACTGGACCATTGATGGTAGTTACCAGAGAACGTGGGTATATCTATCTTAGGGGTAGACTTCTCTAGGTGAGACACGGACCACAATTTCTTATTAATTGACTTGATGATGTCGTTAAACCTTTTCTCGGCTTGATAGAAATGAGATTCGTACTCAGGATTCCTCTGGCCTAGTTCGCTATCCAACTCCCAATGCAGAGAGTCGATAGTCGTCCAGCGAGACTGTATGGTACGTAACAAGTGATCAAATTCCCATTTTTCTGAAATGTTCCCTAAATTGATATTTGAAATAGTATGATCAAATGCCTTAAAGTTACTGCTCTGTTTTCGCAGCATCTCGTCAGTTTTGCTATCGCTGCCTCGAGCTTGAGTCGCGAAATCTGATATAGGAGTCTCCGAAACGGCCATAGGTGTAGCTGGTCTAATGATTGGAGAAGAAGGTATCTTTTCTTCTCTTGGGTTCAAAGACAATCCGTAACTTTGAATAGCTGTTCTGATAGTAGTGTACTGATTCCTGGTATGCTCAAACTGATTGTTTGTAAAATAAGGATGAGACCTAATACTAAAAGCACTCAGCTTCTTATGATTAGACTGAAATTCACTCCAGTAGCCATCTAGAGTATCTAGTCTGCGCTTGATATAGTCTGGAGTTTTCCTATCCGAACCATCTTTCTTAAAATTCGAATAGAGTTGCTCAATCGCGGCAGAAATTTGCTCTTGAGTCGATAGTAAGTCTTCCATGCTAGACATTTTGATATATGATTGTAATATAAGTATAATAGGAACGCTGATATGGAAAGATCTTACTTGCTATCTTGATACTTGACGATGCTCTTGCAGCTTCTGCCCCCGACAGGTGGTATCTGTTGATACCCTGCTGATGAGTGATGAACTGTTTGCTCACACTGATAGTTCCACTGGTTGGACCTCACTAATGTCACAGAGCCGCGATAGCTTACTACGGTACACTGAGTCACTCGCGAGGTTATAGTCAGAGTAATTATACTAATTAAATTTAAAAAAAGGATGTACGGTCCGCACACCCTGGGTAATAAAATATAGGATTATATATCAGTAAAACTCGGTAATAAATTTAACTGACTATATTGATAGATAGAAAGATGATAGAAATGGTATATGAGACGCGGTACGTCCTTTGATAGGCGAACGTGAACGCGAACTGATTTAAATTACATATGTTTAATTAAAGTAATGAATGAAGTAAGTTGCTGACATGGCACAAAGAGTAATAAGTTCAATGTATGCTACGTGAAACGTGGCTCGTACAGGGATCTTTGTGTCGACACTCTACCAATAACGACTGCCATAGATGTTCATGGCAGCCGGGACCGACGGCTTAACGTGCTCTACGAGGCACGGAGCAGGCGATAATTGTCAATCAATACGCACATAATTTCGAAAAGTCATATAACTTCCGAAAGTCAGAGGTGCTCGACGTGGGTTCGAACCCGAGACCCTCTGCATTGCAGTCTGTTGGTCTCCCCACTGAGCTATCCCTGCTTTTACAAAATACATATACATATTATACATAGAAACACAATTGTAGCTTAAGACTGCGCCGAGCGAAATGTGCCAAAACAGGCGGACACAGTTAAGTGAATAAAATCAACACTTTTTGTTTAATACATATATAATATATACATTTACCATAACAATCAATATGTTTACAATTATTCCATGTAAAAAACTTAAAATAATTAATATTTTCGCCTACAAAATTACGTAAATATGCACGAAAAATTCAAAAACGTAAACTCGTGTTACGTGTGTTTTAGATTATAACAGTAGAAATCTATCCTATTTACAGATTAAACGAAACATAAATAGTTATATTACAATTTGTCCGTCCCAAATATTTAAATTATTGGTTGACAATAAAGATACATATTTATCAAAAAGCACTTCAAATCCTCTATACAATTTTACTATGGCGGCCGCGCGCCGATTTGAATATGCGCCGCACGAGGTCTGTCATTATCTGTCTTACGCTCGCGCAGTCTTAAACATTAGCGGACATTTTTTAGAAATTCTAAGTTGCAGTTTGGCACGGCAAAAAGTTGCGTTCCTATCACGTGGGATTTAAAACCATGTTTGGCGAAATATAGGGGTAAATACCTTTATAAAATAATAAGCCTACGAATAAAAATAAGCTAATACGGAGATCTACAAGCATACAAACAGTGCTTTATAAGTTTACTAGATCTTGCCCGCGGCGTAGGCGTAGGTTATGTAAGTAACAGTACTTATTTCTTCTTCTTCTTTTCGTGTGGTTAGTGGCCAACCTGTTGTCAAGAGTTGTTCAAGCCGCCCGTCCGCCTCTGACATGGCTTAACGACTGCTGTCAATTTGACAACAACCGGGACCGACTTTTTACGTGCCGGAGACGCTTAGATGAAATACCACTATGCGGTCATCCATCTATAGACTGACTGCACCCAACGTTGCTTAGCCTCGCTAATCGTTTACCGATCAGTGAGTGCAACTGGCTATGAGCGCCTCAAGTTATTTCTAGCCTAATTTCTGGATGAAAGGTACCCTATGTCCGATTTTGTTCCCCTGATAATGTACATACATATATGCAAAATTTCAGCATGATCGGTCGAGTAGTTAAGGCGTGAAAGCGTGACAAACAAACTCACATTCGCATTTATAACATTAATGTTAGGATTAAGTTGTTCTTGTTTTTAATCGATTTATTTAATTATGGTTATTTTTAATTATACGAGTTATACTTCTGTGATATAACTCACAGTCGCATTTATAATATTATATTATTGAGGATTAAATTAAATTTGAGAACATTGCACGTATTATAAAATCCTAAAATGCTCCTGAATACAAAATGGCGTAGACATTTTTGTATAAACATTAAAAAGCCCCACAAATAGTTTGATCTATTTACAACGTCACCACATGTTACCTCCACAATAATAAAAACATCACGAAGCCACGATCATTTATAAAAAGATTGTCTAAACAACTGTGCAAAACATGTCCAATTTTATGGACCCTAGTCTGTGCATTTTAGCCACACACACACACACGACACGAACTAGGCGTTTAACGGAGCGATTTTGCTTTATATTACACTACACGTGCCCGCGGTTTCACACGCGTTTATGGTTACTGCAAGGCCCCCATGGCTTGTAGCGTGATGTTATATAGCCTATAGCCTTCCTCGATAAATAGGCTATCCAAAACTAAAATAATTTTTCATTTCTAACCAGTAGTTTCTGAGATTAGCGCGTTCAAACAAACAAACAAACTCTTCAGCTTTATAATATGAGTATAGATTGTTTTTGCCGCAGAACATGGCAACACGTAAATGTAAATTCACATTAATAAGTGTTACTTTGACGTTCATAAGTGTTACTTTGACGTTCATAAGTGTTACTTTGACGTTCATAAGTGTAACTTTGTGACCTAGATGAATAAATTGATTATGCTATGTCGGCAATACGTAAACCGAAAAGTTAGTCAAATTGGTAAATTAGGCTTTGTAACTAGCTTTTGTTTCTAGCTTCGCTCGCTTAAAAGTAGGTTGGGTTATGTTAGTAACAGTAATTTTTAAAATAAAATACAGTCTATGTTACTCGGTGATAATTTAGCTTGCTAATGGTGAAAGAAATTTTAAAATCGGTTGTTTAGTTTTTGCGTTACATCCTTAAAAACAAATTACCAAGATCTATTTTTGGTCTTTATAATATTAGTATAGACAGACGTAATTAATTAATTATATATATATATATTAAGTTATAATATTTTTATCTATGATACACATAGAAATAAAACTTAAAACTGCAATGAACCATCCTGAAAGCGCTGTTTTATTGCGATTTTATATTATTTTCATTTGGTACTCTATGACCTTTTCTGTATTCCTGTCAACGTGTATGCGAAATTTCATGTTAATCGGTAGAGTAGTTAAGGCGTGAAATCGTCACAAACAAACAAACTCATATTGGCATTTTTAATATTTGTAAGGAATTTATATTTGACAAAATACTCGATATTATTAAAGAACAAATGACGTACTTGGCATTCCAAGTAAGACATTCGTTCGCTGTTTGTGGTTTTTTATTTGTACCGGCGCATTTCCCGCTTCTCTCTCAGCTTGTGCCGTGCGCTCGCCCTTAGAAGATGGGTCCTTAGGGGTTGGGTCCCAGTAGACGAGGGTCGTTAATGATTATAAACACTAGTTAAATGATCGAATGGTGATGTCCTTTTAGTTAAGTGCTGTGGTGCGTGGCGGATTATTAGAAATTATTAGAAAGCGAATACTCTGTAATGTTGAATAATAATAATATCAGATACGTTTGTACACTGGCCTGCTGGACACATATCTCTTTTCAATATTAGAAGTAGTTGGCCATTTTTACTTACGCTGGTTTAGTCTAGCTTAGCAGTTTTAAAATATATTAGAGAACGTTACAGACCTTTCACACTTATATTTTATATACTTATATACGAATTTCTCAAAATGTATGTAAAGCGAACCATCAATAACAATACAACAATATTCTACCACATACACACAACACCATCTAGCCCAAACTAAGCAGAGCTTGTACTATGGGTACTAGATAATGGATAAACATACATATATATATTTTTTTTGTTAATACTTACATATTATACATAGAAACACCCAGACCAAGACAAGCATTCATGTTTATGCACACAAATGTTTGACTTGTACGGGAAATCGAACCCGCGACCTCAGGCGTGTCAGTCGGTTACACTAACCACTACGCCATCGAGGCCGACATTTACACGACATCGGTAATGATAATATTACACAAGCACGTAATTTTAAATCAAATCAAATTAAAAATATTTATTTGTATAACAGAGGTGGTACATGGTATAATAAAATTTTATAAACGCACTATGCTCAGCCTTTTAGGCATACAAATCAGGAGCAGCGATAGCTCAGTAGGGACACCAACAGACTGCAATGCAGAGGGTCTCGGGTTCGAACCCACGTCGCGCACCTCTGACTTTCGGAAGTTATATGACTTTGCGAAATTATGTGCGTATTGATTGACAATTATCGCCTGTCCGTGCCTCGGAGAGCACGTTAAGCCGTCGGTCCCGGCTGCCATGAACATCTATGGCAGTCGTTATTGGGAGAGTGTCGACACAAAAGATCCCACTGGGTCGAAGTGTCGCCGGTCTGCACTGACTGGTCCCCACATAAGATACATACATGCATACTATTGTATTTAATCATTACAACAGGTGTCAACTATTTGACATTTGACAAACTAATGTACATCCTCAGAATACAGTGTACATGATAAATTACAAAAACTAAAAATAAATATTTTATATAATATTGTAACTTAACTGTACATAAAATTAAAATATTGTCGTCGGCTTCGATGGCGTAGTGGTTAGTGTAACCGACTGCCACGCCTAAGGTCGCGGGTTCGATTCCCGATCAAGTCAAACATTTGTGTGCATAAACATAGATGTTTGTCTTGGTCTGGGTGTTTCTATGTATAATATGTATGTATTTACAAAAAAAAAAGTATATATGTATGTTTATCCTTTATCTAGTACCCATAGTACAAGCTCTGCTTAGTTTGGGCTAGATGGTGTTGTGTGTATGTGTAGAATATTATAAGAATATTTATTATTGTTATTCGGTACATTCGTTATCTAAGAAATTACTGATACTATTGATTTAACGACTCGATGGCGTAGTGGTTAGTGTAACTGACTGCCACGCCTGAGGTCGCGGGTTCGATTCCCGCACAAGTGAAACATTTATGTGCATGAACATGGATGTTTGTCTTGGTCTGGGTGTTTCTATGTATAATATGTATGTATTTACAAAAAAAAGTATATATGTATGTTTATCCATTGTCTAGTACCCATAGTACAAGCTCTGCTTAGTTTGGGCTAGATGGTGTTGTGTGTATGTGTAGAATATTATAAGAATATTTATTATTGTTATTCGGTACATTCATTATCTAAGAAATTACTGATACTATAATACGTAATCTCTTTATTAGCAAATCAAAAAGGACACTTTTAAATTTATTAAGCTTATCATTTTTTTTATTATTTAGGCTATTTTTGGACATTTTGGGTGCCGTACCCAGTACTCTTTTCAACTCTGTTTTATAAGGCTTCACACGAACAATATGTTGATGACGTTAACTGTTCAGTAAGTACCTCAAACACATCAAGGTGCTTTTTTACAAACATTGCCACATAAATTGCCTAGCGTTCTGGACAAAGGCCAGGTTAAGAGCACCTTGAACCGACGGGCGTGTATGAGGAATGTGATGAAAGTGAATGAAGCCAGAGAAGTGTGTCAGGATCGTAGCAAATGGAAATCCGTAGTCTCTGCCTACCCCTCTGGGAAACAGGCGTGAATCTATGTATGTATGTATGTATGCCACTTAAAGGAGGAGCTTGCAATTGCATTTAAAAATATGTGGTATATGTGGGTAGATCGAATTTCTAATTATTATCGTATTCAATTGTAACTAATATTATAAATGTTAGAGGGGTACCTCTAACATTTGTTAATTTTGTTAATTTTGCGTAAAGTGTATTTTATTATAGCATTTTTATATATTAAGTAAGTTTTAATTGTTTGTTTATACATAATACTTTCTAAAAATGTTGTGTACGTCTATAATTGATATGCATATAAGATCATATTTACAGTGCCTTAATCTTAACACATTTATGTATGTATATTGTTGATGTACCTTTAAATAAATAAATAAATAAATAAATAAACATTTACGATTTTGTTGTAGGTATACAACAAAGGACATATGGTACCTTCCGTTCAGAAAAATTCTGTCGCCGAGAGAAAGCAATTCATTGACAAAAGATAGCGCAACGCGAGCAAAATCTCGGGCGAAATCCAGTAACTTTATAAAACCAGTCTTCTTTATCAAATCTGTCAATTATTACGGGTAATTCCCAATACTGGCAACCCTTTAAGTGTAGACCTGAAGGCGGTACCGGTACCAATTATATTATTCTACCCTCTTATTGTGCCCCACAAAACATCTTATATTGTCTATTGGCAATAATGGCCGACCACCCACTCGCTTTGTAACTATAGATTAGTAACTTTCCCTCTCGTTTGATATAATAAATGTTGTAACATAATTCCTTAGGAATCTTTAGGTATACCTAGATTTTGTCTGCTGCTTTGGTCGCGTATGTGAAGGTTAGGTTAATAGTAGTATTTCTGAATAAAAGGTATCCTATTTGCTTTTCTGTACCCCTGACAGAGAATATGCGAAATTTCATGATGATCAGTTCAGTAAATAAGGCGTGAAAGCGTAACAAACAAATATCCTCAAATTCGCATTTATACCTAATATTAGTTCAAATCTTTCTTCTGTGTAATATTAGTATAGAAGTATAGATAATTAATATCAAAATAAATTAAGACTGCGCCGAGCGAAATGTGCCAAAACAGGCGGTCACAGTTATGTGAATAAAATCAATACTTTATATTTAATACAAATATAAAATATACATTTACCATAACAATGAATGTGTTTACAATTACTCCATGTAAAAACTTAAAATAATTAACATATTCGCTTACAAAATTACGTAAATATGCATGAAAAATGCAAAGATGTAAGCTCGTGTTACGTGATTTTTAGATTATAACAGTAGAAGTCCATCCTATTTTATAGCTTAAACGAAACATAAATAGCTATATTACAATTTGTCCGTCCCAAATATTTAAGTTATTGGTTGACAATAAAGATACATATTTATCAAAAAAGCACTTCAAATCCTCCATACAATTTGACTATGGCGGCCGCGCGCCGATTTGAATATGCGCCGCACGAGCTCTGTCATTATCTGTCTTATACGCGGCGCAGTCTTAACAATATGATAATTGCCCAATAAATACAAAACAAAATGAACGCCAATAAAATAGGATCTACGCCCCCTTCGATGTTCAAATGTAGCCGGAGTTCGAGAGTTGAATCATAAACAAACATCCCAATTCGTATCCGAACGAGCTTATTCTAAATTCAAATAGACAATGGTTGGAGGGAAACATTACAGATTTGTAGCGGCAACGCACACTTACCAAACGCTATGAAATAATTTATTTTAAGTAGTGGTTGACGATATATAAATAGTATTTAGTCATCGATTGAGATGACATTAATTTATCAATAATAATATTCTACCACATACACACAACACCATCTAGCCCAAACTAAGCAGAGCTTGTACTATGGGTACTAGATAAAGGATAAACATACATACATATATACTTCTTTTTTGTAAATACATACATATTATACATAGAAACACCCAGATCAAGCCAAACATCCATGTTCATGCACACAAATATTTGACTTGTGCGGGAATCGAACCCGCGACCTCAGGCGTGGCAGTCGGTTACACTAACCACTACGCCATCGAGGCTGACAGTGATTCTTTCCTATGCAAGGAAAAGTAAGTGGCTCTTTATACTGGGTACTAATGGGCTACTACTGCCTCCGTGGCGCACCGGTAGTGAATGCGACTCATATGTATGAGATCCGAGGTTCGAATTCTGGGCGGGCCAACAAAAAGTTATTGGGTTTTTCTGTTGAAAAATCTCAATAGCAGCCCGGAGCTAGGAAGTTGGCAGTGTTAGACATCCCCGAGCCTCGGAAAGCACGTAAAGCCGTTCCTGTGCTTAATCTCACTCCAGTCGTGTCGAGTTACCGTCCCATCGGGTCAGAGGGTTAGGGAACAGAGAGAACAATTGTGTTTAGTTTTATTATATCTCCTGCGCAGATGGCAAGTTTCCGTTAAGATTGGCCACCTGTGACCGAAATTCGGTCTGGAGTATTACTAACGGGCTATTATAGATGATTATTTAAAAAAAATATATGTTATTTTGGTTTAGAAGCATAGTATACCTACCCATAATTCGCTGGCAGGTGCCTCGTTATAACTACAGGTATATCTATTGTCATTATATGGACACTGTCGCCGACTTCGTGCTGGTACTAAGAATTGACTGATAAAGAATCAAACTACAATATGAAACTTGTATCGGAACCGGAAAAGTGACCGTCTATTTGAATTGCTTTTTCTTTTTATAAGACTTTTGTTGCGTTGGAGACTATACTTGTGTAGCAGTAATACGAAGAAAGATAAAATTAAGGAGCACAAAGAAAAAATAAATCACACTCTTTTTAACACGTGTGCTTGAACAGAACCCACTTCATTTAACCTAATGGCAAAAGCGAGATGACTATTGTGCTATGTATTCATATTGGAATCCTAACTTATAATATTATAAATGCAAATGTGAGTTTTTTTGTTTGTTACGCTTTAACGTCTTAACTACTCGACTGATCATCATAAAATTTCGTATATCCATTGTCAGGGGTACAGGAAAAGAGCATTGGGTACCTTTCATACAGAAAAGTGGGTACTGTTTCCAAAAAACAGAAAACTGACACATAACCTACAATTAAGCGAACGCAGCCGGGGGCCAAATCTACACTTATAATAATATAATATTATAAAGATTAGATTTTTTGTTTAGTCGTTTGTAACGATTTAACTCAAAAACTACACAACCGATTTTATAAATTCTTTCACCATTAGATAGCTATATTATCGCCGAGTAGCATAGACAATATTTTATTTAAGGAAAAGTACTGTTACTAATATAACCTAACCTCATCTACATTTACGCGGGCATCAAAATCTAATGGGAATTATAAATAAGAGCGTAGGTACGCGCGCACCCTTAGCGAGCACCGTAGCTATTACACGAGCGGTTGGCCAAATGGCGCGAAATCCGACCCGCCACAGACTAAACAATAACGTTAATGTGTTCTGTTTAGAAATGAGGCCTCCACTGCGGAGTGCGGGCAACACTTTATTATCTCTTTTTACTGCTTCTGCGGATAATTACGTCCTAGATTTGGGAAAGTTTATTTTTAGTAGTTGTGCCGCCATTTTACACGCGCTAACTAGGTTACGTTATATTTACGTTTGTTAATTGCCATCGCACATTTAATTGAAAAGTCTTTTTCTACTGCATAACTTATGGGAATTTAATCATTTTAGTAATCAACTGTTTAGTTACATTTTATATAATAAACCTTTACTACTTATTGAAGGTTTATTATATATATGTATATATATACTAGCTGTCCCGACAGACGTTGTCCTGTACACACGAAAAAAAACACACAATCTAAATCATCGTCGAATCCACATGAACACACACAATTTTTTTTATCAAAATCGGTCCAGCCGTTTTGGAGGAGTTCAGTGACATACACACGTACAGTAGAATCACTACATAGTATAAAACAAAGTCGCTTCCCGTCTGTCTGTCCCTATGTATGCTTATATCTTTAAAACTACGCGACGGATTTTAATGCGGTTATCACCAATGGATAGAGTGTTTCAAGAGGAAGGTTTATATGTGTAACATATGTAAATACCGCGGGCGGAGCCGTGGGCAGAAGCTAGTTATATATATAAAGATTAACATAATATATGTTTTAAGTTACAATTGATTTTCAAATACATCTGGTATTCCTAATGGATTGCGCATTGGACTTGCAATCGAGAGGTCGCGGGTTCGAGTTTCACGCGTTACTTAGAAATATTCTAGCTTAGCTGGAATAGTCAATAAGAATACCAGCAATCATCATCTTAGCCGAAAGATGTCCACTGCTGGACATAGGCCTCTCCAAGGTTTACCACACAGGTTTTACTCACGATGTAAAGACGAAACAAGCGATAATTCATTATTTAATACGCACATAACCTTGAAAAGTCAGAGATGCGCGCCTTGGGATCGAACTCGAGACCTCTGTGTGACAGTCCAACGGTTTCCCACTAAGCTATCACTGCTTTGTTGTAATAAAAAACCGTCAAAAACGCAAAAGAAGTATTTGGGAACACCAGGATACCATTATTGAGTTGTTCTTAAATTGTGAATTTTCTGTTTATTTCCACCATCTTCTCTCTTAGCCTTTATTATTCCCAAGTCACTTGGGGTCGGCTTTTCTGGTCTAACCGGATTTGACTGGATATCAGTTTTTACACGGAGCGGCTGCCACCTGACCTCCGAAACCCGAAGGCTAACGATACCCTAAGGCTAGACCAGTGTCAGGATATTAGAGGGTACTGACTTTCCCAATAACGACTGCCATAGATGTTCATGGCAGCTGGGACCGATGGCTTAACGTGCTCTCCGAGGCACGGAGCAGGCGATAATTGTCAATCAATACGCACATAATTTCGAAAACTCATATAACTTCCGAAAGTCAGACGTGCGCGACGTGGGTCCGAACCCGAGACCCTCTGCATTGCAGTCTGTTGTTGGTCTCTCCACTGAGCTATCGCTGCTTATTTTCACCATGATAAGTTTTAAACTGCTAAACTTTACATGCCGCCTGCTTTTTTACTTAATTGTTGTAATCATAAAAATGACAATAATTAGAAAATAAATTTGTAGATTAGCCTTTGTATCTATATATTTTGTAATATTACAGAAGGGTAATGTGACCCTTTATTTACTGAGTGTAATACTGTAAGTCATCCTAACATTGCAAACATTGATGTCACTACTTACAACTGACTTCGATATGTGGGGTGACGTGTGTCAACATTAAAATATAGAGTTAATTCTATGATATTAGTACTTCTTAGCTTATCAATCATATATATTCTACTAGCTGCCCGGACAGACTTCGTTCTGTCAAAAGTAATTTTTCTTTTTTTTTTATATTTACTTTATCACTAAGGGGTATGAAAAATAGATAGTAGCCGATTCTCAGACCTACCAAATATGCATATAAAATTTCATAACAATCGGTCAAGCCGTTTCGGACGAGTATGGTAACTAACATTGTGACACGAGAATTTTATATATTCTATTATGAAGAGGAACGATTTGATTTTTTGTTTGTTTGTTAGGATTTAACTCAAAAACTACTGAACCGATTTTTTAATTCTTTCATATAAATAGAGTTCTATAGATAGAGCAAGAAAATATTAAAAAGTGGCATCCCAGATAGGATTAGATACATTTGAATATAATTACGCGTAGATACCTGTGCAATGCGATATTTTAAACATAGTGCTGTCTTTACATTTTTCGTTGGTATGTATATAGTTCTAATAAAATCATCTTCATAGCTAGAACAAACTTTTATATAACCTATGTACCCCATTTTTAAATAAAACATCAAACGCTCCCTTAATCTGTTAAACGACCATCTCTATCCAAACGATAATGTAACAGAAGCCAACTCTATTTACCCATTTCTAAATAAAAAGAGGGTAGCTAACAAAAATCACTCACGGCACGAAATGAAAAAGGTGTCAAAGATCGTATTTACGATTCATTATACTTAATCCGAGTAGAAATAGGGGAGGAAATCGCCTGTGTATGAAATTCAGCTTTGTTATCGAGCGTTAAGGTTGATTTTAAAGTGTGGAAGTTTAGTATTAGATTTGATAAAATAGTAAACGTGTTCGTATAAGTGCCCATTGTGGCGACAGATGGTCCGGGAGGGAAGAGGGCTCGGTCTTGTCTTACTTCGGTACTATATATACTGGGACTCCTAGAGTCGGTTTTATTATGTCCGGTTTTTGGTAGAGATCATTTAATTTATTAACACACCTAATTTCAAAAATATATTTGAGCAGCTTTTGCCCACAGTTTCGGTCGCATAAAAGTAGGTAATGTTAGGAGAAACAGTACTTATAAAAAATTAAAATTGTCTGTATTACTCGGTGATAATATAGCCTTCTAACAGTGAAAACATCTTTTTTTAAATCGGTTGTTTAGTTTTTTGACTAAAATCATTACAAAAAAAAAAGTAGCGATAGCTCAGTGGAGAGACCAATAGATTGCAATGCAAAGAGTCTCAGGTTCGAACCCACGTCGCTCACCTCTGACTTTCGGAAGTTATATGACTTTTCGAAATTATGTGCGTATTGATTGACAATTATCGCCTGCTCCGTGCCTCGGAGAGCACGTTAAGCTGTCGGCCCTGGCTGCCATGAACAACTAAGGCAGTCGTTATTGAGAGAGTGTCGACACAAAAGATCCATAGAAAGAAAGGGTCGAAGTGGCGCCGGTCTGCACTGACTGGCCTCCACATAAGATAAGATATATTACAAACAAACAAACAAAAAATCTGATCTTTCCTCTCTACAATATTATTAGTACCTATAGATTATTAACAACAAACATTTGTACGTCATACTTTAGAAAATGGGAGTTATGTTGTTATATCACAAGGAGTACAGCCTTCTTATTTAATTTTCGTCTGCTTCTATTACTTTATTGCTTATTTTTTATTATTGTATCAAAAATTTATTTTGTAAACTTGCTTAAAATGTTGAATTAGATAGAATATTTTGATTATTATAGTATAACACAGAGATACCAAAGATGCTTCGCGAGGCTATTGAAATCAAAAAACATCCTAATTTTAATAGAGAAGATGGTTGGAATGTACCACCACCTCGGGATCCAGTCATTCAAATAGTCAAACCCAAGAAGAAGTAAACCACAGCTAGACTTCATGATACTTTGAGCTCATTCTGCGTAAATAGAAACACCAATGATTAAATTATGTTCGGGTACTTTGAAATAACGACACTGGAACATTGAGGTAACTACCATCTTGGTCTCCCCGTGACCATGGCTGCTGAAAGTTAAATTAAATCTAAATAGTTTTAATAATAATTTAATTAGCTTAAAAATTAGTAAAGTTTAATAGTATCTAGTAGTAGAAGTGTAACAATTTTCAAAATTATGTAATAAAGTGTCAAATAAACAACGCGATAAAATCCGTATATAGTAGTTTAATTTCAATAAATAGTATTCAAAGTTAATAATTTTGTTGGGCATGGTTTATATAATACTTTTATTCAATCTAACCGCTAAGCAAAGAGTTTGTATTTAATTATTAAGATCTGTATTTATGAGCTGTCTCTATGTTTTAAGGACTTTCATAAAAAATATTTAATTTAAACTAAATAAAACATAGAGACTAAGTAATAACTTCTGAAAACATAACATTGACTGTAATCCAAAAACGATTAGCTGGTTAAGACTGCGCCGAGCGAAATGTGCCAAAACAGGAGGTCACAGTTAAGTGAATAAAATCAACACTTTTAGTTTAATACAAATATAAAATATACATTTACCATAACAATGAATAATAATAAATATAAAAAATAACATATTACATAAATTTGCACGAAAAATGCAAAAACGTAAGCTTGTGTTATGTGATTTTTAGATCATAACAGTAGAAATCTATCCTATTTTACAGCTTAAACGAAACATAAATAGTTATATTACAATTTGTCCGTCCCAAATATTTAAGTTATTGGTTGACAATAAAGATACATATCTATCAAAAAAGCACTTCAAATCCCCCATACAATTTTACTATGGCGGCCGCGCGCCGATTTGAACCTGCGCCGCACGAGTTCTGTCATTATCTGTCTTACGCTCGGCGCAGTCTTAAATAATCCATATCAGATGTATAGAATAAGCCTCAATTCCCTCGTTTGAAATCTGGGTGACTAATGTCGAACGAAAATTACATACCATATTTATTTTGTATTGCATGAAGTCAAATTTTCATTTATTTAATAACTAGACTTTGTCCACGGCTTCGCTTGCGTAAATGTAGGTTAGGTTATGTCAGTAACAGTTGTCCTGTATGTGTGATGGTTGTGTGGGACCTGCCGCGTCCATCGGCGGGTTGAACCTTTGACGGGGTCGCGATTTGAATGCGAGAGCGATCCGCGCGGCCCCGCCATAAAGGTGTGAGGAACACCGCGGTGGCTTTAGTCGGTTCAGCCCAAATTTCCATCTTAGGGGCTGGATACTGGCATATCCCCATCGCCCGCCCCAAAACCGCCGATGGAGAATGTGATTTGGACAACTGGTGGCGTCAAAAAAAAAATGTTACCAACAGTATTTTTTCCTGCAGGACTCACAGTCGTATTTATTAAATTTGTTACAATTATAATAATTAGTACCTATTTTTATAATGACTGTTGTTGTTAATATGTTTCTAAATATATGTTAGACTAATTAGTGTTATAATGAATAATATACTTATTGTAAATGTCTCTTGGTAATAAAAATATATATTTCATTGTTAAGCCAAATTACTAGAAGTAATTGTATTCATGCAGTTATTTATTAAGACTTATTTTTTTTTTAATTCTTTTATTTCCATAAATTTATAAAATGTGGTACATTTTTAACAAACTCGCCAAACTGTAAACACAGTTTGTTGGCGAATAATTCGGTAGGATGAAATAAAATCAGCCGAACTGGCACAGACCCTTGGAACTAATAATTCTTAAGGGTAATTCGAGCCAAAAGCCACGGTGCAATTTTATGATGTTTTTGTCATTCACTGGGAATTGGGATATCTGTTTAATGGACCCACTTTAGGGTTCCTGCTTGTACCACCAACATGGACAGATTAGAGACCCTGAGTTTTAGGGAGCATACATATATTACTACATTTTGCCCGCGTAAACGTAGGTTACATTAGACCAGTAACAGTACTTTTTCTGGTTGAAAGGTATGTTATAAGTCTGTAGAACATTTCAATCCACTACCAATTTTATTACCTGCAGTTACTAATATATTTTTATTTAATTAGCAACTAGATCTTGCCCGCGGCTTGCTTGCGTAAATGTTGGTTAGGTTACGTTAGATAAGTGACAATACTTTTTTTCTGGATGAAGGGTACTCTATATCCTTTACGGTACTCTTGACAACGTGTATGCGAAACTTTATGATGATCGGTTGAGTAGTTAAGACATGAAAGCGTAACAAACAAACTCACATTCGCATTTATTATATTAGTTAGGATAATAACACTCGCCGCAACCATGAAACTAATAACTTAAGCCATTGCGTTGCCATAATGAAGATGGAACCTTATTTTCGTCTTCTTTTTTTTTTTCGACTGCTCTGAAATCAGTCAACATGCTTCTGTTTAAACCCACCTCTTTTACTTCAAACTCAAACTCAAACACATTTATTGCGAAAATGGGTAATTTAGATAACATACAATTAAATTAGTCTCTCCATAATCCGCCTGAAGGCATGCAATTTTTTAGGTATTTTTTCTTTAATGATTGTATTACTAATAATCACATAAAATTAATAAATTATAACTCTATTAAAAATAATAAATGTCAGGCAATGTTATTGTGGTACAAGTCAATTAAGAATATATTATATGTCAAACAATAATTAAAAATTAAAATAATTCTAGTCAATAAATAAATAATACCATGTGTTATTTCTCATTATTATTACATTGCATGTCATTTATAAATTCGTTTACACTATAATAGGCATCTTCCACGAGTAATTGTTTGAGTTTATATTTAAATACATCGATGCTAATACTTTTTAATAACATTTTTGGTAGGCGATTATAAACTCGTGGCGCCATACAGAATACACTATTTGTCATCAATGCACTTTTGTGTTGATTGTTTGTGTTTACTTCATACACTGACATTCTGAGGCTCTTCACGCATGGGTCAAAAAAGTTGGGGGCTCCTTGCTATCAAAATAAAGTAATAAACTATACACCAAACATATTAATACGGAACCCCATCCCCTAATAGCCGTCAGAGCACAAAGTAACAGCGAGGGTGGCAACACTAATTAAACGGTTATTTCGTGCTGGCAACACTAATACGTGATTTTATTTATTTAATGTTTTGGGGTGGTGATTTGGTTATTGTTTTTGTACATCCGAAGGAATAAACAAAATTGAAGTGTCTGTCTATGTTATATGGGTTTCGGAACTGTCTTTTCTTTTTACCCGACGACGGATATTTAAATTTTTCGCGCGCCTTGCTTTATTTTATTCATTCTAATAGTAATAATATGAACCTATTGTCATCTAGTAGGCGTATTTTGTAGAAAATCGCGATAATATTTTGCTCAACTCGGGATTCGAACCTGAGGTTTCATGTACAGTAGTCGAAAGGCTGCGCCGCTTAGGCAGTCTTATACTAAGACTTTATATACTTAGTCTGACCATCAATATTGATACAAGGAAAAATCTTTTTTTTCCCTATTGCATAAAACATTTATTACTGTAATGTGTGTTAGTTTATACATTAATATAATAACATTAAAAATATATGAAGCTCATTCAAAATGATCTCTATTGTCTTTAATACAGTCCTTTAAACGTTGAGGCCAGTTATCAATAGACACACAATTTGGGTAAATTCTTCACTGCTAATCTTATGGATAGTTTTAGGGACTCTAAATTATCATAGTGCTTAGAGAATGCCATACTACCTAAAACTGACCATAAATCATAATTCAGCGGATTAAGATCGGGTCTAGATGACGGCGACTGACGACTAGGTATATGCCAAAGATTTCTACTCACTTGTAATAATTATGCATAAAAGCTATTACTTATAAATTACAAATAGCAACATTAAAGACTGTGCCGAGCGAATTGTGCCAAAACAGGCGGTCACAGTTAAGTGAATAAAATCAACACTTTTTGTTTAATACAAATATAAAATATACATTCACCATAACAATGAATGTGTTTACAATTACTCCGTGTAAAAAACTTAAAATAATTAACATTTTCGCCTACAAAATTACGTGAATTTGCACGAAAAATGCAAACACGTAAGCTCGTATTACGTGATTTTTAGATTCTAACAGTAGAAATCTATCCTATTTTACAGCTTAAACAAAACATAAATAGTTATATTACAATTTGTCCGTCCCGAATATTTAAGTTATTGGTTGACAATAAAGATACATATTTATCAAAAAAGCACTTCAAATCCTCCATACAATTTTACTATGGCGGCCGCGCGCCGATTTGTATATGCGCCGCACGAGCTCTGTCATTATCTGTCTTACGCTCGGCGCAGTCTTAAGAAACCGTTATCAAAAAAGGAACAGTTAGTACAAAATTTGAAACACCGGATATGACGTAGCGATGGGTGTTGAATATCCGTTCACTGATGCTGTGCGACGGTTGGTATCGCGGTGAATTCGAAAATGGAACGTTGTTAACCTGCTTGTCATCAAACCGCGGGCGGCGCGCTGGCCGGCTGCACTCGCCCGCGGTCAAAAAAGTATATTAATTTAATTAGAGATATAGTAAAGCAGAGATAGCCTAGTGGGAGACCGTTGGATTGCTTAGCAGAGGTTACTAGTCGATCCCAAGGCGCGCACCTCTGACTTTTCCAAGTTATGTGCGTATTAAATAGTTAATTATCGCTCGCTTTAACGGTGAAGGTAAACATCGTGTGGAAACCTGCATGTCAGAGTTCTCCATAAGGTTCTCGAAGATATGTGAAGTCTGGCACCCGCACTGGACCAGCGAAGTGGACTATGGCCTAACCCTTTTTACACTGACAAGAGACCCGTGCCCAGCAGTAAAACAGTTTATACAGGGTGTCCCAGAATATGTGAATCAAATTGTAACGCCAGATTCCTTAGGTAAGGACCTTTCAAATGAGCTAAATAAAAATATGACGTGTGTGTCAAATTAAAAAAATCTGACTTTTTAAAAAAGTTCAAGTTTTAGACTTTCAATTACAGGTGCTTCGTTTATGGCAAATTTTCATTTTTTTTTACTATTATTATTTGTGAAGGATGGATTCGTCAAACTACAAACGATCTTTTTAAAATCTGTCTTTGTTTTGAATTCGCAGCATTATTTTGGTGTATTTCTTTGCACCAAAGAAAATCTTGTAAGTTTGACCAGCAACAAAACATATTTTTTTATTTAGCACATTTGAAAGGACCTTACCTAAGGAATCTCCCGTTACAATATGGTTCACATATTCTGGGATATCCTGTATAGAGGGCTGAGATGATTAGAGTAAAGCATAATAAGTTAAATCAAAGTACTGCTACGAATGTGCTACGCCGATAACTGCTACATACATTATTGCAACGGCCATTTTGTCTACGTATATTAACAAGTATTGAAATTAAAGAATTAAGGTGTGTGTCTTTATATATATATACGTATACGAAACCTCCATGGTTTATATATTATGTATGTATAACTAGATTTTGCCCACAGCTTCGCTTACGGTAATGTAGATTTATGTACAGATGATTTTTCTAGGTATCCTATTTGTTATTCTGATATATAAACAATATTACTGTACAGTTTCATCAAAATCCGTTCAGTAGTTTTTGCGTAAAAGAGTAACAGACTTCCATCCATCCTCACAAAATTTTAACATATTTTATAATATTAAGCAGAATACTCTCTCTCTCCATACAAAATTATCTGACTCTCTCTCTCTCTCTACTTGACACTTTCAAACTTTTTATTTATTAAAATATATCTTTGCACTAGGCATTTCTGTGTCGCAGGCAACATTACAAGCAAACAAAGAACAACTATTTATAGATCACACAAAATGGTGTTCTGCTTGGTGATCGAGGCCACAACACCCAGCAGAGTGCCAGTGGCGAGACGACCACTTAAACCACTACGCCATTTAAGCAGTCAAATTTAAAACAAGTGAGATACGGCCATGAATTGCCGTAAATCTTAAAGTTCGAAAAAATTGTATCACGTGACCTTGAGGTCAGAGGACAAAGGTCATAGTAATTTCGGGGGTATATCGACTATGTTGAGTCGAATGGTGGTGACCGCGAGTCTCTAGCTTTTACGGTTCTTGAGATGAAAGATAGTATCACGTGACCTCGAGATCATAGTCATTTCAGGGTATATCAACTATGCTGAGTCTCTAGCTCTTACGGTTCTTGAGTTAAAAGTTATATTACAGACAGACGGACGGACGGACATACAGTTGTATAAGAGATTTTTCGAACTCTAAAAACTATAGACCATTTTATTGGTACTTCATTACTGAGGAACTTCGGTGTTACTATAGATTGTCCGTAGCAGTATAACGACACTACCCTCAGAAAATATATAAACGATATTCATACATAACAAAAACGTAGCACATAACCTTAAACAACATTCCCTAATGTGTTAGAAAAAGTTTTCTTACCCCAGTTTCCCGTGCCTCAAATCAGAGCTCTAACCAGTCAATTATAAAATCGAGCCACGTTAGCGCTATAAGTAGACTACTCTGTGACGTAGCAGCTAAGCCGTCGAATGAATACGCGGTGTCGCGCGGCCGCCGCTGATTTCCCAACGGCTCGTGACGCCTGCTCCAATCAGCGCGCGCCGTCACTCCAAGGTTGTAGCGAGCATTTAGAAATTTGTATTACACGAGCATTAAGTTGACACTAATAAAAAATGATTTTTGAATTTGAATGCAGAATGTTATTTTAGTCACAAAAAAAAATTTATGATTTTGAATTTTGAATTCTTAATGGTATTTTCGTTTGTTTTAAACCAACGGTCACAGCCAAGAAAAAAGAAGCGGCTGAAGCTTACATTGGCAAATTTGACATATAATTGTATTGTATGATGCTCATAGCCAGTTGCACTCACTGATCGGTAAACGATTAGCGAGGTTAAACAAGGTTGGGTGCGGTCAGTCTATAGATGGGTGACCGCTTAGTGGTCTTTCATCTGAGCGTCTCCGTGCTTTGGAAGGCACGTAAAAAGACGGTCCAGGTTGTTGTTTAATTGACAGCAGTCGTTAAGCCATGTCAGAGGCCTACGGGCGGCTTGAACAACTCTTGACAACAGGTTGGCCACTAACCACACGAAAAGAAGAAGAAGTATGATGTTTGCTAGTATGCTATGGTTACGTAGCGCTACTGAATGAGGCTGCTATGCATGAGGTCTGGGATCCAATTCTTGAGACAAGTAAAGTGATATTAGGTTTTTTTTTAATTCTGAGTAACAGCATATGGATGTGACCACTCGGGATGAGCTGGTGTATGAGATAATAAAATTCCATAAGCCTCAATTAAGATAAGAATTCCGTTTTAATAATCTCCGCAAACCTGCATATCTAATAGTTATCCATAATGTTTTCGAAGATACGTAAAGTCTGCCAACTCGCAGTGGGCCAGCGTGGTGGACTCTGGTCTATCCCGTCTCACACTGAGAAGAGTCCCGTGCCCAGGGTTGATACTTTTATTTATTATTATCATCTTGTGTTTAAAACATGTGTTTAAGAATCCTAACCTAACCTAACCTAACACACGACATCGACTAATAAATTCGCATAAAACGTATCGTACTGGTTGGCACAACCCTAGTAACTCTTGGCGCCCTAATCAACGTGCACCTCAAACGCCTCTTCAATTCGCGTTCTCATTTCAAGTTTTAAATATTCGAACGTTCAATTACGAAAGTAGAATACTGTTTTCTAATCCAACCTTTTCAAACTGACGCGGTGTTCTTATTTTGGTTTTTATTCACAAATGTAAATTGTCTATGGTCGTAATTAATTTTTCATGATCATTTAATCGTTTGTAGCCGCTTATTTTTAATGTTGAATCATTTTTACGCTATTTAACTTGCTGTGTAAAAAATATAAACAAAGGATGAAAATACTATAGACTAGGTATGCGACTTTTGCTATCTGATACACATTGATTGGCCCAATATAAAATTTATTATATATGTAATTACTCTTGCTAACAAAATAATAATAAAAATAATAATATCAGCCACATATTAAAATATCCCACAGCTGGGAATTGCCCCCGTTTTAAAAAATATCGGGTTTATGTAGAGCCCGATCTGTTAGGAATAAAAGCATTAGCTAACAATTGCATTAAACGTACAAATTAATATAATCTTTATTACGTATTATATTCCTACGTTTATAATATTAATTTTAATATCAGCCTTGTATTAAACTATCTCACTGCTGGGCACAGGCCTCTTCTCAAAGTGAGAAGGGTTAAGCCATAGTC
This sequence comes from Catocala fraxini, assembly GCA_930367265.1. Taxonomy (NCBI): domain Eukaryota; kingdom Metazoa; phylum Arthropoda; class Insecta; order Lepidoptera; family Erebidae; genus Catocala; species Catocala fraxini. Next base: position 2,559,154 of record OV884047.1, read on the forward strand.
CACCACGCCGGCCTAGTGCGGGTTGACAGACTTCACATATCTTCAAGAACATTATGGAGAGCTCTCAGACATGCAGGTCTCCTCGCGATGTTGTCCTTCACCGTTAAGACTGCGCCGAGCGAAATGTGCCAAAACAGGTAGTCACAGTTAAGTGAATAAAATCAACCCTTTTTGTTTAATACAAATATAAAATATACATTTACCATAACAGTGAATGTGTTTACAATTACTCCGTGTAAAAAACATAAAATAATAAATATTTTCGCTTACAAAATTACGTCAATTTTAAGCTCGTGTTACGTAAATTTTAGATAATAACAGTAGAAATCTATCCTATTTTACAACTTAGACGAAACATAAATAGTTATATTACAATTTGTCCGTCCCAAATATTTAAGTTATTGGTTGACAATAAAGATACATATTTATCAAAAAAGCACTTCAAATCCTCCATACAATTTGACTATGGCGGCCGCGCGCCGATTTGAATATGCGCCGCACGAGCTCTGTTATTATCTGTCTTACGCTCGGCGCAGTCTTAAAGCGAGCGATAATTAACTATTTAATACGTACATAATTTCGAAAAGCCAGAGATGCGCACCTTGTAATCGAAATCGTGACCTCTGCGTGGCAGCACACAGGCAATCGAAAAATATTTTTCAGAATTGTAATAAAATTGTTGTAAGAAGTACATACAAGTATGAGGATTATTGGATGATCATATTTCAAAACTATGCGTTACTAAGGATTTTTTTTAACATTGGAGCGAGGGTAGTCCAAAAGATAGATACATAAGCACTTCGGTAGTGCAATAAGATATTATTGCACTACCGACTTGCACCAATATCTAACCTGTGCTTACTGATGAGTACAATCTGGGTGTCTTCAGGTCGCGAGTGAATAGCTATCTTCTAGGCAAGCGTGCTCCATCGTCAACTGCATCGTCACTTAACATCAGGTGAGATCGCGGTCAAACGCAAGCCTATTACAGTATAAAACAAATAATTAAAAAAATCCCTAATGTATCTAGCTTATTTTGACGGGTTAACGAGAATATTAATATTTTGTAAAACAAAATTACTAGTAATCTATACTAATATTATAAAGAGGAAATATTTAATTTTTGTTTGATTGTAATGTGGCGACTCCGCACAGACGAAGAAGTTCCGCCTACATCTAACAGATGGCACTAAATACGCTCAAATGACATCACAATCTTGCATCGCACAAGCGGAGTTTACACAGTGACTAACTATATATACAAGCTCCCGACATCAACCGTCGGGCCGCGGCCCGCCAGGCACGATCAACCAGCTTGGTCGAAGGATCCTCCCTTTGTGTTGGAGGGACATCACACCCCGTTCCTCCACAGTAATGTTTTAACTTAAAAACTACTTGACCGATTTAAAAGTTCTTTCACCGTTAGAAAGCTATATTATCACTGCGTAACATAAGGTAGAGTAATATTATATTTATAGGTAGGTAAATATAATATTTAAAAGTAATTACTGTTACTAGCATAACCTTATCTACTTATGTGAGCTAAACCGCGCGCAAAGCTAGTAATATAAAAAATGTGCGGGCATCGAACCCTGGACTTTACAAACCTAATCCACATCCTAACGAGACCTGATATTGGCCACCTTTCCATATAGTGGCCTGCAGCAACATACCCTTATATAAAACGCAATAATATAATTATTTATTTTCCATTAGCGCGGCAAATGTTACGACATAATGAGAAGTCGGGGGCATGTTTAAGCACATTATAGTTACGTGTCGAAGTCCTTGTTGAACATTTCACGCCATTTTGTCAACTGTACTCCGTTGATTACTTGTATGAGAACGCATAACTATGTAACTGACATTATCCTGACTAATTAAACTAATATTATAAATGCGCAAGTTTGTGAGGATGGTTTGTTACTCTTTCACGCAAAAACTACTAAACCGATTGCGATGAAACTTGGCATGTAGATAACTGGAGACCTGGGTTTTTCAGGGTTAGGCCAGGCAGCGGAGCGGATCCTTGAGGAAAGTATCCTTGTGGATCCGAGCCGTCGCCGGTAAACCGGGCGGCGCAGGCGCGCGTTTAGGCGCCTCATATGCCGCCGTAATAAAGGCCGCGGGCGGGAGAACGGGGATCTCCTGTCCGCTAGCCTTTGAGTCGGTCAGACGCCCTCTGTAGTGCCAGGGTGTCGCCCAGGAGTTATAGTCTGCTGAGTGGGTCGCTGAGGTAGTCTCTTTTCCAGCGGCCCATCCACTATACAAGGCAGCGAGTAGGCACACCGTGGGGTTTTGGCCCGTAGGCCCGAAGTACGGCAGAGCCGGACATAATCCTCTCGCCTCCGGCGCATTTCCACAAGTAAAAAAAAGAATGGTCCACCACGTTGGACTAGTGCGGGTTGGCAGACTTCACACATCTTCGAAAACATTATGGAGAACTTTAAGACATGCAGATTTCAAGAGCAATAATTAACTATTTGATATGCACATAACTTTGAAAAGTCAGAGATGCGCGCCTTGGGATCGAGCTCGAAACCTTAGCGCTGCACTCCAACGGTCTGCCACTAGGCAATCGCTGCTATATTAAATTTAATTATTATGTTTTAAAGACGTCCTTACATATCAATAACCTTTTATGCAATTTGAATTTAAAGTTATACGGGCAGACACTCTGCCCGTATTCGTTGTTTAAATACGCCATAGTTACCATTATGGTTGATGTTTTTATTAATTTAAGACAAACCATATTCACAGTACACTAAGAACAGTAAGTCATCTCCATAGAAATGTGCCGCTGCCGGTTTGATAGTATGCGTGCGCGCCGGGCGCCGTGTACGCACGCGCTGCCACGCACACATTAACATAATATACGGCGGAATACTGTGGCGGCAGCGTGGGCCGTACCGTGAGTGTGTCGTGTGATCGGGTGCGTTCAAGTACCTACGCTACACGCCCGCTCGCGTTCGCCTGCTCTCATTTTATATTATATAATACACGTTATATTATATAAATAAAAACATAGTGCTGCTCATAATACGCAAATAATATTTAACTAGAAATAAATGTGACAAGCTTAAGCGCGAACGCAAGAGTAGGCTAATAACTCGCCGAGCGGTCTTAGATAAACTACTGTTCTTAGTATACTGTGCCATAGTGGGTTAAATACAATACATTAAAAAAAAACCATGTGAATTGGTCATTCAAAAAATTTTAAGTTCAATAAGACCACAACGTAACCGTTTTTCTTCATACAAAGTGGCAACTTCATATTTAAACTGCTATCTATACCCGAAATACGGCTTCTAATTTTTCTTAGCCTTCTGTTATGTCCCAGCTGGGCAAAAGCCTCTCTCTTGGACTTCCAAACCACTCTATTCGAAGACATTTCCTGCCGGCCCCTTTCAAAGACGTCCAAATCATCTGGCCATCACCGATTCTATCAAAATTAAAATTACAAATGTACAAGTAGCTGTAATATATTTGCAGTTACTTATTTCCCGTCCATGCTATAGGAATACTATTTCACGGGACGAACCGATGACATTTTCGCTCGATGATTTTTCCGTCCCACCACATTCTCGAATGACTGCGTTCTCATTTAAGCAATGGCATTTGACGGGCGCGCCTTTGTCATTGCTGTGTTGAAAAAAAAGTATAGACGTTCCATTTTAGATTGGAGTTAGCGCGCTCTGTTTATTTATTTTTAATAAAATATTTTTTTACTTGTCTGTTTATTATTTATTGCTTTTCTTTGAATAAAGAGTAACACACGACATCGCTCGTGGAATACTATCAATATTAATTTAACAAGATCTTATAATTTTAATTTACATTATGTAACATATGAAGACAGCATCGCGATTGTATAGCCTAAAAATCACTATCACGACATATTATAAATCAATGTTTCCCGCTGCGTCTGTCTGTCTGTTCGCGATAAACTCAAAAACTACTGAACGGATTTTCATGCAGTTTTCACCAATAGACAGAGTGATTCATGAGAAAGGTGTAGGTGTAGTTTGTTAAGGTTTTGTACTACCCGTGCGAAGCCGGGGCGGGTCGCTAGTATTAGAATAACATTAAGACAATATGTTAGGGTGCTAACTTAGCTTTTCTAATGTAAGTTTTCTGATAGAAAGCTCCAATATAATCCATTTTGAATGACTTGGCGGTAGAACTCGAAACACCACGCACCGCGGTTAGCATAGGTACACTCATACTTAAATCTCATCATGTAATACGATTTCTTACATCGTCACTCCATTGAGATATACATATCTATAATAAGTCAATATAATTACATTTAAATGATCTAAACCCAATATGAAAGCCATTCTGTGTTAATTAAGTCTAGACTTAAAAATATTTTGCTTTTTGACAAAGAAATCTCGTTCAATGGTGGTTCAATTATAGTTACAAACAAATAAAATATGTTTTGGTGTTTGTCTTTCAATATTTAAATGGGAACCTCGTTTTTTTTCTAATCCGCAAAGATGTCACTATAAATTTTATTTACAAACCCAACGGCGTCGAGTCAAAACTTTATTAATCTAACAAAAAGCAGAACAACATAAAAAATATCCAATAACATCGGATCTCATTCATATTTATTGAAATAAAGCTATGCCACAGAATGTTAAACAATTTCTCGCGCCATGACAACTCGTCTGAAAGATGCCAACATAACAAAAATGATTTTACACTGTTTCATTTATATACTCGACCTTATTTCTCATAAAAATAAGAGTGAAATTTGTTTGAACATTTATTTTCGAATCGTACGTCTAAGTTGTTGAAGTATTCTTATTTCAAAATTGTATTTGCTGTCTACATAGATGCGAAAATTGAATTTCCAATCTTATTTGAATCTGTATAAGGTTATTTTTAAGTTAACAAGGTTTCGTGATATGAAAAACCGCGTTGGTTTCATACGATAATACCATTTTTCATATTAAAAGTTATTTCTTTCATAATATATTCTCTTGGGTATCGGTATTGGAGATTATGCGCGGACTTAATAAACAGGGGTTCTATGTTAACACTCTTTAAAATGTTTGGGAATGCCATTATGGCGGTTTTATTAAGAACTAAATTTACACTAACATTATAGAGGTGAATTGTATTAATTTTAATTAAATATTATAATAATTACTAGTATGATTGGATTTTTTGTGATTATTAAAGAAAGTTATAGATAGGTTAAACGATTTTGCTTTGATAAATGTGGTTTATATAAGGCTCTCCCGGCCGTGGTTCAGTCTATGGTCCGGAGTGAGAGATCGTGGAACGCCGTCGCCTCCTTTTGTGAGGAAGTAATTTCCATTAAGGAGGCGGCGGATCGGGAGAGGGAGCGGTTAAACTGTCTCCCCAACCGCAGAACCGGGCGGCCGGAGTGCGCGAGATGACCTCCAGCCACCCTGAGGTTTGACCTGGGGGTGGTGGGCTGCGTGGGCCTGCTCGCCACCCGATCAGCACCAGGTCCGAGAGGCGGCGTGCGTGTTCCCACGTGCGCCTCTGTATCGTGTCTTTATCCCTTCCAGGGGGACGGTGGAGGAGGTATTTCTGTGCAGTGGCCTGCCGTTTTATACGGCAGGCCGAAACCACGGCGGGGTCGCGATTGCATGAGGAAGCGATTCGCGCGGCCTCGCCATCTGTGGTTATGTCGAGGAACATCGTGGTAGATTTAGTCGGTATTACCGGGGTATCTTTTTCCCGGTGAGCCCGACATAACTTCTCCGTCGCCCCACGGAGAGGTATGCGCCAAAGCATTCCCTCACGATAAAAAAAAAAAGGTATATATATGGTTAGATTTGTAACAGTACTCTTTTTTTTTCGGGATGATTGGTAGGTACCCTATATCCTTTTTTGTTCCCCTGACAACGTGTATGCGAAATTTCATGATGATCAGTCGAGTAGTTAAGACATGAAAACGTAACAAACAAACTCACATTCGTATTTATAATATTAGTTGGTATTATAACGTTGCACTTTAACCCCTGAAGTATGTGAAGAAGGGAAGCAGATTATTTTTATTTTTTTAGTACTTTATGTGTTATAGTTATGAAATTATATATTTTCAGTAGGTATTTGTGGCAAGTTAAAGTATTATTTTCATAATAAAAATTTTATACTGTACGATTTTCTGAGTAGTAAAACCAATTTTTTTGCGAATATCAGCATTTTAAATACACAGAAAGATGTAGCTCGAAAATTTGAATAAAGTTTATCAATAATTAAATTTCGCCAAAATGGCTTTGCACATTTCATCCTCGAAGGGTCGACATGTGCTGCTAATAATAATAAAATAGTCTGCGCTAATCTCAGGAACTACTGGTTTGAATTGAAATATTCTTTCAGTGTTGGATAGCCCTTTTATCGAGAAAGGTTATAGGCTATACAACATCACGCTACAACCAATAGGAGCAGAGCGTAACAAAGAAAGTGATAGGTATATAGTGACATTGACTTTGACTACTTATAAAGAAACAGCGTATAAACTTTATTCAAATCGTTGAGTTATTAAGTACCACGTACTACAAGAAAGATCTCAACTATATTATGTGTAACAAGCCACCCGCCCCGGCTTCGCACGGATGTTTGTTACATTTCAAAGTGATTAGGCAGTATTTTCGATGAAAGCTTCCAGGCGGCTCGATTTTTCCGACATTTTCAATAAATATTGTCATATTTCAACCAATTGACACAAAACCTTACAAATTATACACCTAAAACTTCCTTATAAATCTCTCTGTCCATTAGTGAAAACCGCATGAAAATCCGTACAGAAGTTTTTGAGGTTATCGCGAAAAAACAAACGCGGCGGGAGACTTTGTTTTATAATATGTAGTGATAATGACATGAGGTACAGAGCATTTTCCCTAACGCGTGGTATAAACAAATTGTGATTTTTAAAATTCTTTTTATACGTCTTACGTGGCAATCAGTCATACGGCCCACCTGATGGCCACCGTAGCGTACCATGATCACCGTAGCCTATGGATGCCTGCAACACCAGAGGCATCATTTGCGCGTTGCCGACCCTTTAGGAAAGGAAGTGGGAAGAAGAAGGAGCGGGATGGGTGAAAGGGGGTGATTGGGCCTCCAGAACTCTCACTCACCGAACGAAACACAACAGTAGGAATACTGCTATTTGACGTCGATATTCTGTGAGAGGGTAGTCCTTCCCCGGTCGAGCCGGTCCATTCATGCTGAAATCAGCGAGGCTCTACTACTCGTATAACACGAGGGTTCGAATCCCACACTGGAAAAAACTGTGTATCTATGGATCATATCTGTTTGACGGCAAGTAGATTTGATAGTTTTAGTTGCATAAGCTCTATCCGACGAAGATTTTTATTTCGTAGAGTTGAATTGATTAAAGTGCTAGTAGATATGCAATTGATATTTCGGTAGTTTTAGGTATCAAGTAAAATGACTACAACGAGTATAATAAAAAACCTTGGGGGAGGCCTATGTCCAGCAGTGGACGTCTTTCGGCTGAGATGATGATGATGATGATGAGTATAATAATATCAGCCTTATATATAAACCGTCCCACTGCTGGGCACGGACCTCTTAGTGTGAGAAGTGTTAAGATGGCTATGGAGTCCACCACGCTGGTCCAGTGTGGGTTGACAGACTTCACATATCTTCGAGAACATTATGGAGAACTCTCAGACCCATTTCTGAGAGTTTTCCATGGAAGGAAACCTGCATAGGTTTGCTTTACGATGTATTTCTTCACCATTAAGGCGAGCTATATTTAACTATTAAATACGCACATACATAACTTCGACAAATCAGAAGTGCATGATCGAACTTGTAACGTCTGCGTAGCACCCAACGTTCTTTATATATATGCCAGTCAATATAATACATTTAATACGTCGCAAAATTCAATAGATCAAACTACAAGTTAATCCAACACACATCACATTCAAAAAACGTTAACAAAATTAATCACAAAATCGTCCGAGCCAAGAAACCATTAAATAACCAATCCGAATTTCGAACGTACCATAGACAAGTACCATCCGGGAAACATATTTAGACCTTATCGCACGCCAAAAAGGTTGGTAATACATTTTTAATCTGGCAATTCCGGCGTGCGCAGTATTTAATCATCTACAAAGGACGTACATGCGAGTCGTATTCAAAACTGACAAAGGAAAAAAAGCAATCTGCCAAGATTGGCATTGGGGCTACACAAAAAGGGGATCTTTTGGGGGAATATTGAAAAGCGTTTTGTCGTCAACATGTTATTCGGTAATTTAGTGTTGGAATAACGAGGGCTGTAATTGCAATAGGTTTTAAGCGCATATGTGGATGATTGATTGCTTTTTGCTGCCGATTTAAGATTATGGCGCCTTTGATCTGAGTGTTAATGGCGAAGATTACACGTTGAGCTGAGAGGATTGCTTCAAATACGTTTTGTGATTGCATTCACGTCTAAGTGTAGTCTAAGTAATCAATATTATTAAATATATTGTATAAAAAAATATATTACACATCTAAATTATATGATAAATTATATTAGATATAAGAAATATGACCATTTATAAAGAAAATCACAATGCCTTGAAACATTGAAGGTATAATAAATATTATCTTCATCCCAGAATGAAGATAATATTTTAATATTATAACACACTACAAGACAGAGGTATTACGAGGCATTTAATATTATTTTTACTAAACAAATATAGAATTAACTAAAAATATAAGTAGACAATACAATAGAATTCTGATATTTTGTCATACTAATCTGATGGTTGGATAATTACCGTGCAAGGTAAGGACAAAAACGCGGTGAAAAGCACTAACAAGTATACCATTGACTACCATTTTGTTTACATATCTGTACGCCGTACAGTCACAAAACACACGTTCTTTGGTCCCAATTTGTCTGATTGACGGCCAGCATCCGCATCCGTTTACAAAGCTCAAAGACTGCCACGACGGATCCAATGGAACGTGAAAATTCAAATTGTAGCTGTTAAGGTGAGAACACATTTGAGTTACGTTATATTTTGAAATTAGAATGACATGTTCTTGATCTACAAAGCGAACATTATAACGGCTCTTTCAAATTTCGATCAACAATCCATAATCATCATCCGATAAAATTAAGAATTTAACTGGTCTACTTATCTGTCAATAATACCATCTACTCAATATTGAAATTAAACTGCTACCGACTACTACGCAGCCATGGTCACGGGGCCCCGTGACCATGGCTGCTGAAAAGCAACCAAAACGTCGGGGAAAGTGTAAAATAAAATGTTTAATAGTTTTAATAATAATTTAATTACCTTAAAAATTAGTAAAGTTTAATACTAGTAGTAGTGTAACAGTTTTCAAAATGATGTAATAATATGTAAATATTATTTCAAACCTCAAATGCTTCTTACATAACATTATTAACTTTTTCTTTATTTTTGAATTTAGTTTTATATGGACAGTGACATATGGCATAATGACTGCAACACCTGGTACATAAATGAGTTGTAAAATACTGAAATTATAAGTCGATGGCTATATAAAAGAGCAGCCTTCAGTTTCTTGCAGATATCTTCTCATAGGCTCAACCTTTTGCCTGAACCTTGCAACTAACATAAATGTAAATTCAGTAAATGTTATAAACTCACTAACCCCTTTGACGTTCATAAGTGTTACTTTGTGACATAAGTGAATAAATTATTTTTGACTTTGACTTTGTAAGGTTTTAACTCAAAAACTACTCAAACAATTTTAAAAATTATTTCACCATTAGCTAGCTATATTATTACTGGGTAACACAGAATATATATTATTAAAAAAAACATCCCATTATGTCATTCTACTTTTACAGGAGCCGTGGGCAAAAGCTAGTGATTCACAAAGCATTCACATTATTGTAATTTTTGTAAAGCGTTTTTAATTATTAATTGATTCTAATGCCAAATGGAGTCAGGCGTTGCTAAGCCTTGACTGCACGGAGAATAACCTATCAATTTGACCGGTTTCTAGGGAGTCTATACACCGCTGAGGGAGGTAGATAGAGTTGAGGAAGCGAGTAAGATGTGGTTCTGCGACAGCAGTTTTTCGAAAACCGATGCTATGACGCTTACTACTCATAGTATTCAAAATTTCTGGAAACCATTTGGTTACATACCAAAGGAACTAGCATGCTATGAATAATTTACTAGTGCCGCCCCGTGGCTTCGCGTGAATCCTACTGTAACATACACCCGATTAAAAAGTTAATCAAGGACATAGTCTATCTATGCGCTAATTTTCATCCTAACAATCAACAGTTCATGTACAATCGAGTAATACTTTACAAACCTTCAGATATTCTTAACTAGATTTTGCCCACGGCTTCACTCGCTTAAATTTTGATTGGGTTAGTAACAGTACGTTTTTCTGGATGAAATTTTCTTTATGTCTTTTTCTGTTCACCTGAGAACGTGTATGCGAACTCTCATGTTAATCGGTTGAGTAGTTAAGGCATGAAAGTGTAACAAACATACAAACTCACATTCGCATTAATAATACATATTAGTTAGGATTATGTAACACTAGCTGAACCGCGCAACTTCGTCTGCTTCATATAAGATAAGAGAATTTAACCCGTTTTTGCAACATTTTTGTCGTAGCGTAATGTTATATAGCCTAACCTTCCTCGATAAATGGGCTATCCATCACTAAAATTATATTTCTTTTCGAACCAGTAGTTCCTGAGATTAGCGCATTCAAACAAACAAACAAACAAACTCTTCAGCTTTATAATATTAGTATAGATTAAAAACCCACGACACGGTTCAATTATATTATTTTTCTTGGCGCCTTTTTCATTCGGTAGATGTTAAGTAAAAATGATTTTTATAACGAATATATGTTGAATACTCTCAGTGGTATGAAGCGGGACCTTAATAAGGCGTGAGCACAGTTACAGCGATGCGAATAGGCAATAGACTGCTTTCAAATTTATGAACTTTTAATATAGATATCTGTATTGCGTTTCAAGAATGATTATGGACCGCTGAAACGTTCACGCTAAATAAACAAAAAAAATTATATTGACATTAAGTACTACTTCAACAAATCATTTTTTGCCCTTAATGAGCTAGGCTTGAAGTGTTAAATGACGCCCATCTTTTTAAGTCAATCATAAAATCTATATATGTTTACCTATTTTTCTGAGGTTTAATTTGTAATTAATAGATTTAATCCGCGGATTTCTTCGCATAAATCTTGGTTAGGTTAGTAACAGTGCATTTGTTTTCGTATGCGAAATTTCATGTTGTTCGGACGAGTAGTTACGGCGTGAAAGTGTAACAAACAAACTTACATTCGCATTTATTAATATTATTTTGGATTAGCATTATAGCTTGAATGTTATATAAGTAGAATGTAGTATGATGGTTGCAGCTCCTATATATCGAACTAGATGTTCCCGTGGATTCACCCGCGTTTATCGTTATTGCGCCACCCCCGTGGGTTGTAGCGTGATGTTATATAGCCTATAACCATCCTCGATAAATAGGCTATCCAACACTGAAATAATTTTTCAAATCGATCCAGTAGGTTCTGAGATTAGTGCGTTCAAACAATCAAACTAACAAACACTTCAGTTTTATTATATTAGTATAGATTTGTAAAAAGAATATTGTAAGCAAGGCAAGCAAAAGAGTCCTGTTGTTCTTCCTATAGATTCTAGACCCTTACATTTCTGAACATGGCAACAGGTTATATAAAATCACATTAAGATTGCGCCGAGCGAAATGTGCCAAAACAGGCGGTCACAGTTAAGTTGATAAAATCAACACTTTTTGTTTAATACAAATATAAAATATACAATTACCATAACAATGAATGTGTTCACAATTACGCCGTGTAAAAAACTTAAAATAATTAATATTTTTGCCTGCAAAATTACGTAAATTTTGTACGAAAAATGCAAAAACGTAAGCTCGTGTTACGTGATTTTTAGATTATAACAGTAGAAATCTATCCTATTTTACAGCTTAAACGAAACATAAACAGTTATATTACAATTTATCCGTCCCAAATATTTAAGTTATTGGTTGACAATAAAGATACATATTTATCAAAAAAGCACTTCAAATCATCTATAAAATTTTACTATGGCGGCCGCGCGTCGATTTGAATATCGAGCTCTGTCATTCAGTCCAACCGCGACTTACGCTTGGCGCAGTCTTAAGAATAACGTTATTTATTTTCATTTAATAGAGACAGTTGCCGCACTAGGAACAATTCATGTGTCGCGGGGGACTTTACGAACATTCAAACAACGGACACAAAGCACACCCAGACTCGGAACAACCATTTGTGGATCACATTAAGTTTTGTCCCGTGTGGAGATCGAACCCACAATCATCGGCGCGGTAACTGTGGCGAGACGACCACTTATACACTACGCCAGCCGTGCAGTCCAAAAAACATTGACGTTAATAAGTGTTATTTTGTGACCTATATGAATAAAAGCACTTTTAAGTGACCACTCCTACTCTAGTCTTTATTCCTGTGTCGCGAGGAACTTTACAAACATTGAAACAACAGACTCAAAGAACATCCATGACTCAACACTACTATCAGTCGGCCACACAATTGTTTGTCCACAAATGTTGATCGGTCGAGTAATTAAGGCGTGGAAGTGTTACAAACAAACTCACTTTCGCATTCAAAATATTATATATAGTTAGAATAGTGTATTAAAAATAAAATTGCGATGGAATACGTATCTTCTCTATTAGCCTTTATTATTCCCAAGTCACTTGGGGTCGGCTTTTCTGGTCTAACCGGATTTGACTGGACATCAGTTTTTACACGGAGCGGCTGCCACCTGACCTCCGCAACCCGAAGGCTAACGATACCCTAAGGCTAGACCAGTGTCAGGATATTAGAGAGTACTGACTTTCCTAATAACAACTGCCATAGATGTTCATGGCAGCCGGGACCAACGGCTGAACGTGCTCTCCGAGGCACGGAGCAGGCGATAATTGTCAATCAATACGCACATAATTTCGAAAAGTCATATAAGTTTCGAAAGTCAGAGGTGCGCGACGTGGGCTCGAACCCGAGACCCTCTACATTGCAGTCTGTTGGTCTCCCCACTGAGCTATCGCTGCTATTTGCCGCGATGGAATACGTATAAAGTAGTTTAAATTCAATGTTTTTTAGATTTTATTTTTTTGTTAGGTACACCTAGCCTTTTATATTATAGCTTGCAGTGTGCACGATTTTCGATGTCCGTAGCACGCGACTGATGGCATTCCCGTGTATCTCTTTGTGTGCTGTTTCACATCCATTCCGCACCGATCCGTCTAAGTCTACATAAGTAATATATCTCCTATTGATTTGGATTCTGTGTCGTCGATACCTCAGCGACGAATATTTGCTTTGGTATTTTGAATATTAAGAATTACTTTAACGAGCTAGGTGTGAGTCGGATGTTGGATAGAACTGATTGGATATATCCTGGTAGCTTTGAGCTACGCTTATGTGTATCGGAAAGTCTCTGTCAGCCTCGTCGTGGTCATACTTCGAAATGTAGGTGTGATAAAATAGGTATAAAGACAAAAAAAATGATTTCTTTTAAATTAGTAAAAATTATCGAACACAATTCTTTTTTCCACTATCTAATAACGATGAAGATACAACGATAAATTTCATGTTTGTCAATGTTTACCTACAAGTGACGTATCACTTGTAGGTAAACATTTTAACAAAGAGTAACGTCGCAATTCTCCACTGCCGAACTTTAATGCGTTACATCTTAGTAATTTTTTATTGTTTAGTTAAAATCACAAGTAAGTGACCAATATTTTTTAGATGTACTAATTAGAACCACTTATTTTTATCATCATGCCTATTGTATTAATGTTCTTGCGTAAATGTAAGTTAAGTAAGATTAGTAACAGTACTTTTTCTGGACGGAAGTTGCCCTATATCCTATTCTATTTCCCCGACAACGTGTATGCGAAATATCATGATGATCGGTCCAAGGCGTGAAGGTGTAACAAACAAACTCACATTCGCATTTATAATATTATTAGCCTATCCGACTGACGATGTCCTCCTGGCTTACAAGAACTGTCGAACTAGCGAGGTTAAATTATTCGTTAAGTTTTCTGAAATTATTCAATCTTCTGCGCAATTTTCTTACCTTTCTTTCCGTAAGAATCTTCTACAAAGTATCAGAAACTTTAAAATTGATAAATTGAAATCCAAGGGAAACAGGGATTCATTTTTATGTATATACTAGATGACCCGGTGTACTACGTATCACCTATCCTAACGATTCTTTCTATATTTTCTCACCGTTTAAACCTTCCCTGGACTACGACAAACATTTCAAAACCAAAATCAGCTAAATCGGCCCAGCCGTTCTCGAGTTTTAGCGAGACAAACGAACAGCAATTGATACCACCAGCTTGGGATCCAGTAATAAAAATAGTCAAACCCAAGAAGAAGCAAACCACAGCTAGACTTCATGATACTTTGAGCTCATTCTGCGTAAATAGAAACACCAATGATTAAATTATGTTCGGGTACTTTGAAATAACTACACTGGAACATTGAGACAACTGCCATCTTAGTCTCCCCGTGACCATGGCTGCTGAAAAGCAACCGAAACGTCGGGGAAAGTGTAAAAATAAATTAAATCTAAATAGTTTAATAATAATTTAATTAGCTTAAAAATTAGTAAAGTTTAATAGTAGTAGTAGTGTAACAATTTTCAAAATTATGTAATAAAGTGTCAAATAAACAACGCGATAAAATCCGTATATAGCAATTGATTTTTATATATATAGTTAGTTAGAGTTTTTCTATTGTGTCTATTATGCTACAACTAGAACTAGTTATTTTAAAGCCTGTCCTTCTTTTGGACTTATAACCGCCATTTTCACCGTCCACCATCTATTCCAGTGTACAGTGCACATATAGAAAATTCGAGCTGTTACGAAAAATACTTATCATTATCCTCTTGCCCTTGTCCCAATTTATTTGGGGTCGGTGCAGTATGTCCTTCGCTTCTATACTTCTCTGTCACCCGTCATCTGTTCATTTACCCCTTTACCTTTCATATCCATCCTCACACAGTCCATCCATCTTTTCCTTAGCCTTCCTCTCCCTTTTCGTCCCTCTACCCTCATATCCATCATTTGCTTACCTACGTCTGGGTGTTTCTATGTATAATATAAATGTTTATCCATTGTCTAGTACCCATAGTACAAGCTCTGCTTACTTTGGGCTAGATGGTGTTGTGTGTATGTGATAGAATATTATTATTATTATTATTATTATTATACGTATCATCTCTTCGCATAAATTGTCCATACCAAGCCAAACGATTTCCTTTCACCTTCTCATCTATGGGCACCACTTTCAGACTACCTCTTACGTATTCATTCCTAATTCTGTGCATTCTCGTCACTCCATACATCTATCGTAACATTCTCATCTCTGCTACACGCAATCGTTTCTCATCCATCTTCTTAGTAGCCCAACACCCAGCTGCAAACAGTACGACAGGCCTTATAACCGCCTTATACATGCTTTAATTTCAAAGGCAGTTTAGGATCGCATATTGTGCCCGAGATCTGTCCCCATTTCATCCATCCTGTGTTGATTCGTTGCCTAACATACCGATCAATTTCGCCGTCATCTTGCAGGAGTGAACCGAGGTAGCGAAAGTCGGAGCATACCGGTTACACTTGGCGGTATACCTATACCGCCAAGTGTAAGCGGAATAGGACTGGAAAAATACTTAACAGGATAAATATTTATTTACACTTTACTTTACTCAAATATTGAACCCAAAATACCTCGATTGACGTTAATGTAAGCGTAGAATACTTTAATGAAACCAACCAGTCAGTTCTAAAGAAAATCCAGGTTATATGCATATATTTATAACTGAGGAGAGTGTCACTTAAAACTTAGCAGACATCCAGGCTATATATATACATATATATACCTTGGCTGAGAAGCGTGTCAATCAAAACTTAATAGACAGTCGTAATTTATTAATAAATTTGATTTGAAACGCCGTCTGTAAAGTCTTTAATTCATAAACTTTATGTATTTTAATCACAAAATAATTACATCTCCGATGATATCTTACGTTTACGCAATGTTATGAATTGAAATTAAACTAAGTATTTTATACGGATTTTAAGTATTTTATATTTGATTTTTATAACATGGCTGCTGAAAAACAAACGAGACGTCAAGGAAAGTGTAAACTTAAATACAAATTTTATTTACAGGTTTGAAACCTAACACAATAGAGTGACCATTTACTAACTATATGACAATACTACTAATTATTATATAATTACAAAACCCCAAATAGTTTAGGCATCATAGAATTCTATGATCATTTTTGTAAATATTTAGTATTATAATTATTTGTGTTTTTGTAAAATATAAATAGTTTTAACTAATTTAAATAGCTTAAATTGTAGTTAATATTATGTGAAAAATGTTATAAAATAAACAACGCGACAAAAGCCGTATAAAGTTGTTTAATTCCGATGTAATTACATTCCATTTAAATCCAAAACCGCGTCTATCATAACATCTTGAACAAACAAACGCCCCTTTTTACCAAAACCAACATAAAGTAACGCAATATAATATAGTACACAGCACCTCCCTTGTCGAGTGACAAGTACCTACTGGCTTATCCCCTCTAATCCTTTTGATTAAACCATAAACAAGAGAACACCAATCCAATTTCTTAATTCAAATTTTCGAATTATTCCGTTGAGGGGCGAAATTTAAACTTGGAATGTTGATAGATTAGTTAGATGCAGAATTGTACAATTCTAAATGTGAATTGGGTAACGGTTGGCTTAATGACAGACTTATCTTTTTCTGTCCTTGTTGGACGATAATGATGGCATCAAGATATTTGACTACTGAAGTTTTTTTGTTGCCGAGAAGATCAAAGATAAATGATTATACTCATGTGAGTGCCAACATTCCGACGTCACAATGTTGTTTAGCTTGAGCCAGTATATTATTTTATTCGATCAGAGAATTGATGTATCGCATTGCATGCATTTTACAGATGATCTTCTTCTCTCTTAGCCTTTATTATTCCCAAGTCACTTGGGATCGGCTTTTCTGGTCTAACCGGATTTGACTGGATATCAGTTTTTACACGGAGCGGCTGCCACCTAACCTCCGCAACCCGAAGGCTAACGATACCCTAAGGCTAGACCAGTGTCAGGATATTAGAGGGTACTGACTTTCCCAATAACGACTGCCATAGATGTTCATGGCAGCCGGGACCGTCGGCTTAACGTGCCCTCCGCGGCACGGAGCAGGCAATAATTCTCAATCAATGCGTACATAATTTCGAAAAGTCATATAACTTCCGAAAGTCAGAGGTGCGCGACGTGGGTTCGAACCCGAGACCCTCTGCATTGCAGTCTGTTGGTCTCCCCACTGAGCTATCGCTGCTGCGTTTTACAGATGATAATATCTTAAAAATGTGAATGTGGATTTGTTTGTTTGTTTCACGCATTGACTATGTATCCGATCATCATGAAATTTTATATAAGCACACGTTGTCAGGGGTGCAGAGAATGACATGGGGTACCTTTTATCCAGAAAAAAAGCACTGTAACAAACCTAACTTAACCTAATCTGTATTTATGTGAGCGAGGTCGCGGTTACATCTAGTATAATATAAAGAAAATGACAACAATGTTGTTAGTTCTATTTGTAAGCAGCGATAGCTCAGTAGGGAGACCAACAGACTGCAACGCAGAGGGTCTCGGGTTCCAACCCACGTCGCGCACCTCTGACTTTCGGAAGTTCAAGGACTTTTCGCAATTATGTGCGTATTGATTAACAATTATCGCCTGCTCCGTGCCTCGGAGAGCACGTTAAGCCGTTGGTCCCGGCTGCCATGAACATCTATGGCAGTCGTTATTGGGAAAGTCAGTACCCTCTCATATCCTGACACTGGTCTAGCCTTAAGGTATCGTTAGCCTTCGGGTTGCGGAGGTCAGGTGGCAGCCGCTCCGTGTAAAAACTGATATCCAGTCAAATCCGGTTAGACCAGAAAAGCCGACCCCAAGTGACTTGGGAATAATAAAGGCTAAGGAGAAGAAGTTGTGAGTTCTATTTGTACCTGAGTAAACTAACGTACGTACGTGTATACGTAAAGGTGATAAAAACTGCGGTATTCTTTAAAACACAGGTAGACATTAGACCAAAATCAATAACCAGCCAGCGTGAATTAAAATCCTAATATTAGAAATTTAAAATTAGAACAAAAGTAATATTCGTCTCTTGAGACCCTTCGGCAATTTCCGCCAACTTTCGTGCATCTTCGGCTGTACTCGGACATCGGGGGCGTATTAATTGTAATTAACCAACTCTTGCCTGATTAGGGTTCCTTATTACTTAAAATTTACTTGTGTTTACTTTCTTGCGACGCTTTTAGCGGGAATTAAGATCGGTTGAGATTAGTATGGATAGGAATGCAGGACTTTTATTTTTATTTATCTTGTCTATATAGGATTAGGTAGGATATCAGGCGTAATAGCAAGAGAGCTTTTGCGTTATAATATATATCTATTTTTATTAAAATCAAAACCCGCCCTATCTAACTGTGACAAGGGTTAGGCCATAGTCCACCATGCTGGCCCTCTACCCTAGATTCGAGTTCGTTAGTTCGTAGAGTCGTTAGTTTTAGGTTTTCATTTATATATTATTTAAAGCCAACGTTTGTGCAGGAAAACGTCTGTCAGGCTCGCTATTACATTTATAAAGTAGGGTCAACCCTATATCTACTAGACACAGTTCCAGACACCGTGACTCCGAATTTCTTCACGAAAAATCCAATTACACTTTCATGAGCCCGGGAATCGAACTCGAGAGCTCATGCTCAACAGTCGCATACAACAGCATGGTTAAGTACATACTTATCACTGTTCCCTAAAGATAAACCTTGTTATTATAAGAAAAAAATCCCCTCACAGGTATTTGGAGTCATATAATCCGGGGTTATCCACGCTAAGCCAGCGAGGGGTGTCTGTGGGGGCAGCTACCGAGTATGATTCAACATTTAAATGTTAAGCAACGCCCGAATTTGCGGGAGAAACGCGACGTCTTAGTTATAGTACACTGCACGACACAAGTGCTTACTATTTATTTATTTATTTATCAATTAAACAATATATGCTAAATACTAAATTCTATATACATTAGACAGATTTAAAAAAACGCGATAAAATTCGTATTGTAATTTTTTATAAATTAAATTCGCGTAAACGTAAGATATAATATATAATATCTATACTAATATTAAAAAGAAAAAGGATTTGATTTTTTGTTTATTTATTTGTAACGATTCAACTCAACAGACAAAGCCTGAGCCTATGAGAAGAAACCTGCAAGCAACATACAGCCATTCTTTTTAATCGCCGTTAAATGGTCATTTTATTGTCTAACAGGCACCTTTCAGGACAGTGTGTTTCTCCTGAGAATGTCTTGACAGAAACTCCAGTAATTTTTCATCTGACCCGAATCAAACCGAAACCTAAAGCACTGTAACATACAAGGCCACTGATAGCTAATTATTAACTGATTATACTGAATACTTGAATTTGAAGATCGGTACAATTTTATTTATTGGTTTTGGAAGAAGGCTGACAGACTAATAACAATTCCAATATTGATAAATACATAATTATGTAACAATGTTGCTAATGACAAACCTCCACAATTTTCTATTCAATTGGATTCTTCATAATATTTAATTTGTTAATTCAAATTCATTTCATATATACTGCACGGATGGCATGGTTTAAGTGGTCATCTCGCCACTGCCGTCGCACCAAGTGTTGTGGGTTCGAACCCCATACAAGACAAAAATTTGTGTGTACCACAAATAGTTGATCCGAGTTCGGATGTTCTTTGTGTACGTTGTTTGAATGTTTGTAAAGTCCGCCGCGACACATGTAGGGCGAAAGATGTCCTTTAAAAACAACAAGAAATCTCTGAAGTGACGTTCGGGGTTAGACATTTAGCATTACGCGTCAACAGAAAAAAAATTTGTATAAGTATATGAAGTTCCATAAGTTGTCCGTTTCAAAGCAGCGATAGCTCAGTGGGGAGACCAACAGACTGCAATGCAGAGGGTCTCGGGTTCGAACCCACGTCGCGCACCTCTGACTTTCGGAAGTTATATGACTTTTCGAAATTATGTGCGTATTGATTGACAATTATCGCCTGCTCCGTGCCTCGGAGAGCACGTTAAGCGGTTGGTCCCGGCTGCCATGAAGATCTATGGCAGTCGTTATTGGGAAGTCAGTGCCCTCTAATATCCTGACACTGGTCTAGCCATGGGTATCGTTAGCCTTCGGGTTGCAGAGGTCAGCTGGCAGCCGCTCCGTGTAAAAACTGATATCCAGTCAAATCCGGTTAGACTAGAAAAACCGACCCCAAGTGACTTGGGAATAATAAAGGCTAAGAGAGAAGATATGAAGTTCCATTAAAAAAAATAAGTTAATGATGATGTGTAACGTTTGTGTGTTTGTCTGTACCACCGCATATTGTAAGTTTGCTACACCTTTGAGATATTCTTCTTAAGAGCATGAATAAACTCTTCTACTACGACTAACCGCGCTTGATACTTTGTCGCAATGACTTTGTAAATTATTTTCTTAAAGAACTCTAAGTAAGGCTGGATTTATCAATCTCCAAATCCAATTTATATATATACTAGTCTCACGTAGACGGACCCTTCATATAATACTCCGTGCTACTCAGAAATTCTTGACCGGAAATCTCAAAAACAATGCCCAATTCGATAATCAAATACGAGACCTTAGGCACAACAGTCGCATTCACTGTTGGTGCGCCAACAAAGCAGAACCAAAAAAAGAAAAATCTTTTTATACAGACTACTGTTTAGCTGAATAATTGACAAGAAACGGGAGCGTCGAACATATCTATATTAATATTATAAATTGTCTTCTGTTTACGCGAATGTTATTCATTGAAATTAAACTACTATATACGGATTTTATCGCGTTGTTTATTTTACACTTTATTACAAAATTTTGAAACTGTCACACTATTACTAGATACTATTGAACTGCTTCTGCGTAAATAGAAACACCAATGATTAAATTATGTTCGGGTACTTTGAAATAACTACACTGGAACATTGAGACAACTACCATCTTAGTCTCCCCGTGACCATGGCTGCTGAAAAGCAACCGAAACGTCGGGGAAAGTGTAAACTTAAATATAAATAGTTTTAATAGCTTAAAAATTAGTAAAATTTAATAGTATCTAGTAGTAGTGTGACAGTTTCACAATTTTGTAATAACGTGTCAAATAAATAACGCGATAAAATCCGTATATAGTAGTTTAATTTCAATGAATAATATTATAAAGCTGAAGAGTTTGTTTGTTTGCTTGAACGCGCTAATCTCAGAAACTACTGGTCCGAATTGAAAAATCTTTTTAGTGTTGGATAGCCCATTTATCGAGGAATATCAGTCGTTATTGCGAGAGTGTCGACACAAAAGATCTCACTGGGTCGAAGTGTCGCCGGTCTGCACTGACTGGCCCTCACATAAGATAAGATACCTATAGAAAGCGAATTGAATGTTGAATAAAAGCAAATAAAGAAGTAAATAACTGACTACGTTGGGCTATTCTCTTCCATTGAAATATATTTGACAGTTACTAGGTATATCAACATCCTTTATATGTGTAGATGTATATTATATGATGGGATTATATATAATGGCCACCAAAAATACTAATTGCACAGAAAAATATGCTTACTAAAATATATCATAACTATTGAAATGTTAATTTAAATTTCTCGCCTTGCAATGTTAGTTTTGTTAGACTGTGTCTTTGGCTACTCTATACTTTATGATACATTCTCTCTCTATTCCGACACTACGAGTAACTGTAAAGTACACAAAATTGTAATTCCGTTAAAATAAACGTTTATTCTCTACAAACCGACTGCCACTTATTTAAAATAATCAACAATAACGAGCACCTATACGCCTCAAATCACTGCATTTCGTCTCGGAAGGGTTAGGTTATGTTAGGTTCCTTCTTAAACCCACCCAAAAATAGGAGCCCCGCGAAGCTCGGGCTCCGTCGACTTACTTTGATCTCTTTAAATATAATGCGGTTTTAATTTTGGTGATCATTTACTATTTTTGACTCTTATATTTTACTATATCTGGTGATAAGTTAAACATAAGTCTTATATGATATACATAGGTATATGACATAAGATAGGTTAGTAACGGTACTTTTTTCTGGATGAAAGGTACCCTATGTCCTTTTCTGTACCCCTGACAACGTGTATGCGAAATTTCATGATGATCGTTCAAGTAGTTAAGACGTGAAAGCATAACAAACAAATAAATAAACTCACATTCGCATCACTACATATTATAAAACAAAGTCCCTCGCCGCGTCAGTCTGTCTGTTCGCGATATCCTCAAAAACAACTGAACGGATTTTCATGCGGTTTTCACCAATAGACAGAGTAGTTCATGAGGAAGGTTTGGGTGAATAATTTGTTAAGGCTTTGTACTACGCGTGCGAAGGCGGGGCGGGTCACTAGTTTATAATATTAGTTAGGATTAAGGATAAGCAAGTATCAACACTGGTAGTGGGACTTCAACGTGCCTCACAGCGAGGCGACCCATCGAAATAAATAAGTTGCGAGAGATTCACTAATTACTTACACACGACTTGTGCCTTTGATATTGCGATGTTTACCTCACACAGCTCATTATCAAACGTTTATTATATCTAATTATATACTTAGATTGAAATTACTTCTTGCTAGATATTGCCCGCGGCTTCGTTCGTGTAAATCTAGGTTAGGTTAGCAATAGAGTTTTTTTTATGAAAGACACCGTATATCCTCTTCTGTTCTGGCAACGTGTTTGCGAAATTGCATGATGATTGGTCGATTAGTTAAGGCGTGAATGCGTAACAAACAAACTCACATTTGCATTTATAATATTAGTTAGGATTATATACTAATATTGAAATTACTCCTGATAACAAATACTAGCGATCCGACCCGGCGTCGCACGGGTAGTACAAAACCTTAACAAATTATACACCTAAACCTTCCTCATGAATCATTCTGTCTATTGGTGAAAACCGCATGAAAATCTGTTCTGTAATTTTTGAGTTCATCGCGAACAGACGTGGCAGGGTAATTTGTTTTATAATATGTAATGAAAAAGAGCAGCGGTAGCTCAGTGGGGAGACCAACAGACTGCAATGCAAAGGGTCTCGGATTCGAACCCACGTCGCGCACCACTGACTTTCGGAAGTTATATGACTTTTCGAAATTATGTGCGTATTGATTGACAATTATCGCCTGCTCCGTGCCTCGGAGAGTACGTTAAGCCGTCGGTCCCGGCTGCCGTGAACGTCTATGGCAGTCGTTATTGGGAAAGTCAGTACCCTCTAATATCCTGACACTGGTCTAGCCTTAGGGTATCGTTAGCCTTCGGGTTGCGGAGGTCAGGTGGCAGCCGCTCCGTGTAAAAACTGATATCCAGTCAAATCCGGTTAGACTAGAAAAGCCGATCCCAAGTGACTTGGGAATAATAAAGGCTAGGAAGAAGAATGAAATATATACCTAGGTATGTACATATAAGTTCGAAAATCCAACATTATGTAGTAAGCTATGCATGATTTAATATATTTTTATCTATGTACTTTTATATCTTGCTCGCGATTTCTTCTGCGTGTGTGACGTAGCATTCTAATCATTGTTATTTGAAACTCCTTTCAAAATATTACTACAGTCCGTATCAATCCAATCCACTAGAAAGATAAACAATCGGTTCATAGACATGACCATAGACATTCTAGTGATGTCCAATTGTAATTGTAATTCGTGTATTCTAATCATATCATTCAATTTTAATCAGTGAATAAATTAGAAACACCCTACGCTTTACTTTGCATCTCCAACCTGTACCTATAAGCCACTGCCGATGTCAATTATTAAAATAAAATAAAAATAATTATCTTTTTATTTATATATTTATCAAAATTTTATAAAAGCTTATGGTACGAGGTCAAATCACTTACATTCAAAACAGTACTAGCTATTTATTCATTTAAATAATAAATAAATAGATAAAAGATAACTTACTGTATATAATTTTAGTCCATCCTGTTTCACCGACGCAGCGGCATGGAAATTTATTAGGTATAATAATTATTAAAATAATTAATTATTATTTTTACTTAGGGGAATGCATTGACGCATACCCCTCCGCGGGGGGCCGGAGGGGATATGTCGAACTCACCAGGGTAAAAGAGAAAGATGGTAATGAAGATAATAATGTACCTCCCGGAATACCGACTAAACCTACCACGGTGTTCCTCGACAAAACCGCTATTGGCGTGGCCGCGCGAATCACTTTCACATGTGGTCGTGATCCTGCCTAGGATTCGGCCCGCCGTATGAAACGGCAGGCCACTACGCGACAAGACTAGCCTTTAGTCACCATTAGATTCAAGCCCTATTGTCCTCCTTATGGAGAGGAGGGGAAAGGGACACACGACATAGAGGCGCGCGTGGAAACACGCACGCCGCCTCTAAGACCTGGTGCTAATCGGGTAGCGGGCAGGCCCACCACTCTCAGGTCAAATTCAGGGTGGCTGGAGGTCATCTCGCACTCTCCGGCACCCGGTTCTACGGTTGGGTTATGGACATGACTTCCTCACAGAAGGAGACGACGGCGTTCCACGACCTCTCGCTCCGGACCATAGATTGAACCACGGCCGGGAGCGAGAGGGCAACCATACCGACTGCTGCGATCAACTCACGGCGCTGCGATGCCCAGGCGGAGCAATCCGCCAAAGTGTGCAGCGCCGTGTCCTCAACTACGACGCGGCAGTCGCCGCAGTGGTGACAACCGGGCGTCTCCTGCCGGCCTATACGCAACAGGAACTGGCCAAAACAACCGTGGCCAGTCATTACCTGTGTCAGTCGGAAGGTGAGGGCGCCATGCCGCCTCTCCAGCCACTCCTCAAGCACGGAACTTACCGCCACGATTGTGGCTTGTCCGTAATTTTTGACATTAAGTTAACTCGATTATAACAGGCAAGTACAATAAGTACTAACATTCAGCACCAAACCTTATGTATCAATCAATAAATGATAATAATAATAATGTCCTCTAGACCGTATTTCGGTCACGGCGGCCAGTCTTCGTTAAGACATCTGCGCAGGAGATATTATAGTGCACAAGCGTGTGCGTGAACTCAAGTGCACTCTCTGTTCCCTCACTCTTATGATCCAATAGGACGGATAATCCGACACGACCGGAGAGAGATCAGGCGTAGGGCCAACGGCTTCACGTGCTTTCCGAGGCACGGGGGTGTCTAACACCGCCAACTTCCTAACTCCGGGCTGCTATTCAGATTTCTTAACAGAAAAACCCAATAACGTTTTGTTGGCCCGACCCGGGATTCGAACCCGAGACCTCATGTACAGCAGTCACATTCACTACCGCTGCGGACGGACGCAGATTAAATACTAAATGATTAAATACTAAACATCTATGGCAGTCGTTATTGGGATGTCAGTACCCTCTAATATCCTGACACTGGTCTAGCCTTAGGGTATCGTTAGCCTTCGGGTTGCGGAGGTGGCAGCCGTTCCGTGTAAAAACTGATATCCAGTCAAATCCGGTTAGACCAGAAAAGCCGACCCCAAGGGACTTGGAAATAATAAAGGCTAAGAGAGAAGAAGATTCGAGTAATTGACTTCTGCAGAGCATAATAAAGCGTTTTAGCATAGCTAAAGGTTAACAGAAATACGAATAATTCGTGAACCAAGTTTTTGTAAAATGAATGAAACAATGTATTTCAAATTATTTAAGGGTAGCATGAAGATTTCTGTGTGTCATTCTTGGAGTACTTATGGTATGCACACAAGTGCGGAACCATCAACGAGCGAACTTTTAAGACAAAGCGGTATAATCAACGCGCCTTGAGATGAGTTCCCGATGTTCTGATCACGTCTGAGCCCTCACTCCTTATGATCTCGTGGCCTCGATTGGAGACAAGGAAAACTTCTCGCAGCGCCATCATTTGTTGTGGCTTTTGTGATTCTGTACGGATTATATTACATATTACATTTTGCAGAATTGCAAAACTACCTATGTGTTGCGGGACGGCAGTTAGCTTCTCACCTCGTACTAAGTAGGACGTTGTATGAACGAATAATAATGTTTATCCGATTGATAAAACTGTGTGAACTTACGTGCGGTCTAGAATTTTATCCAGCAGCTAACTTCCTGTAAGCGTAGAGGCTAATTCATACAAATATATTCGTATTACTTTTATAAGTGGGATGGTAAATATTGGTAGATTGTTTTACTCAAGGAAAATTTATACAGAATTGATATCTTAATTCAAATATTTATAAAGCAACGATGGCCTTTAGACCGTTGGACTGCAACGCAGAGGTCTCAAAACCGATTCCAAGGCTCTGACTTTTATGAGTAAGACAACATTTAAATATTATATTATTATTTATAGAAATAGGTAAATAAAATAAATATTATGATATTATTTTATTCATAATAAATATTGTTTTAATAATATATTATTACAGCCAATATATTTCGTTAAGGAGTTATTTTTCTTCGAATCAAATATTCTTATATATCCTTACATACCCAATGATCTTATAATATTCATACCTACCTTCTGAATATTTCTTTCAAAATGAAACCGTTGCGGAACAAGCACCTAAAGTTTATTATTAATTTACCTCCACTTATGTATAAATCATTAAAAAACTCCCACGTTCCATATTCAAAATGTTCATATTCGAATTTGGATTTTCGCTTAGTTCGGAACCGTTGATCGAGCGGGAAACGGAAAGGGCGGGAAATAATTAGCCGTCGCCGGCGCGCGCCGCGGGCGAAGGAAGCGCCCCATACAGCCACGCTGTAACTCTCTACGAACGAACGAGTTGTGAATTTTAGGATTCACACTTTTTTCTTATATTTTTCCTGTTAAGTCGAGTTTTTAACGAGATCTTATTTTATGAGGTTGGCAAGGTTTATCTTTGCTTTGTTATGAAGTAATTTTTTTATTAAAATCTTGCATATATCGATATTATTGCTTTAAGATGATAATACTAGAATCCTTTTAATTATTAGAAAAGATGTAGGTGGGGACTATTAATCATATTAGCTTTCAAAGTATTTAAATATGTGTTTTAAAGTAATCTTAACTATGACATTAGTTTAGAATATAATTTTGTAGATTGCGTATATGAGTTTGTTAATTTGTTTGTTACACTTTCACGCCTTAATTACTTGACCGATCATCATGTAATTCCACATACACGTTGTCAGGGTAACAGAAAAAGACATTGGATACGTTCTACGCAGGAAAACGCAAGTGAAGTTGCGGGCAAAAGCTACTTGAATTTATACTTGTACTACGAATTCGAAAACGGTTATACCGTTATAGAGTATACCGACCGCATAACAAAATTGTTTATAATTAATTTTTGCCGTGTGCCTGAAAACAGCTAGCTGATATCGTTAAAATTTTAATTAAGTAATTTTTATACTATCCATGTATGTATGTATCTTATGTAGGGGCCAGTCAGTGCAGACTGGCGACACTAAAGATCTCACTGGTTCGAAGACCAGTGAGATCTTTAGTGTCGACACTCTCCCAATAACGACTGCCATAGATGTTTATGGCAGCCGGGACCGTCGGCTTAACGTGCTCTCCGAGGCACGGAGCAGGCGATAATTGTCAATCAATACGCACATAATTTCGAAAAGTCATATAACTTCCGAAAGTCAAAGGTGCGCGACGTGGGTTCGAATCCGAGACCCTCTGCATTGCAGTCTGTTGGTCATCCCACTGAGCTATCGCTGCTCTTTATACTATCCATAGTCATCTACCAACCTAATGATTATTGCCTTTTCTTTGCCCGTTATTAATAATAATTATTAATACCGTTATTAAACGTCATAACGTTTTAGAAAATAGCATAGTATGGATCACTATAATTATACAAAGGGTCACTATAAAATTCTTTCTGGGACTCCCGTGGTTAGCTTTTGCAATAACGCCATTTGTTTAAGCTAATGGTATTCATCATCATCATACATCACAATAATACTAAATACTGCTTACGGATTAAATCGCGGTATATATAAAATCACACTACTTTTGGATCACTAAGCCATTTTTTTTATCTGTTTTTATTTAGAGGCTTTTATTACAGAGTAATATGTTAGCCCCATCGTGGCTTATTCTAAGATACTAACTTACTATGTAATAATAAGCGACAGAGGAAGTCGTTGTTGTACGTACATATATCTCAAATAGGTCTAACGCCGCATTTGAAGTGGGGTCACTTAGGATATTAATGAAAAGTCCTACATCGTACACGTTAAGGTTATATTTAAACATCAACGAGTTCCTTTGGCGCTGATATTTGACACAATTCACTAAGCTATTTAAATTTATATTATTCCCGTCGTCTGACGTAGTCTGACGGTCAGGGTTCTGTACTTGACCCTTTAAGACAATAACTCAATCGCCATATTAGTCTCTCCGTAGCCATATGTAAATTTAAATCCTAATAAATATAGATTAGACTAGCTGTCCCGAAAGAAGTTGGCCTGTGCAAACGAAAAAAAAAAATAAAAAAAATATACCCAAATCTAAACCATTCTCGAATCCACATGAACACACACAAAATTTTTTAACAAAATCGGTCCAGCCGTTTAGTAGGAGTTCAGTGACATACACACGTACAGTAGAATTATATATATAAAGATTAGGTTATGTTGGCAACAGTACCTACTTTTTTCTGGATGCAATGTGCCCTATGTCCTTCTCTGTTATGTATGACGACGTGTATGCCAAATTTCATGATGATCGGTTGAGTAATTAAGACGTGTAAGCATAACAAATAAACCAATAAACTCACATTCAGATTACAATATTAGTTGCGATCATAATTTCGGTAAAAGAATCTAGTAATGACAAATGCCTCTCAGTTGTCTGGGTGTCATCACTAACTCCTTAAAGCCAACAACCTCTACCATAGTCCACTAATAAGCCTTTTAAACCATTATGTTTGCAAACAAAAGCAAAAATAATAATTTTAAAAGCTTTAAAACAATTGTTGGCTACAATTCCCGGGGTCCAGGGTACGTTTCTCGGTTGCTTTGTTTCATCCCCCATTGAACGAACCGGGCCGGAAAATGTCCGGATAGAAACTTTGCTATCAACTTTTAACAAAACATTTTATAACTTAACCCCCGTGAAATTGTATTATGCCAGTTTGAAAGTGGCCATATTGTTCCTTTTTTAAATAAGGTAGATACTGCCATAGAGTATCGGTTGCTTTTTTAAACATTTTGTTATTAGAATGTGATGTTAAAGTTTTTATTCGGTTCGGCTATAGTTATAGAGTAAAGACGGTTTCTTTATTTTAGATGCTTCATCAGTATTTTGTGATGAAAGCGTGTGTAGCTTTTTTTGGCATAGTAAACACGGATTAAATTTTTATATTTTTCATCTTATGTAATTACATAAATGACGATAGATGAAGCTTTTGTGCATATAATTTTAAGGTAAATCTCTTTCTGTTGGACGAATCTATAATTACTCAAAACACCGCAAAAAAATACGACTGTGTACCGAGTGTTGACGGTTCAATGCGCACACGGTACAAACATTTGGATGATTTATAAATAAATACATGTTCCAAGGCTGGATGTCCTTTGTGTTCTTTGTTTGAATGTTTGTAAAGTTCGCCGTGACTCAGAAATTATTCCTTATGTCAAAGTTATTTAACCTTAGCTGTTTAACCTATACATGGACAATTGTTTATAAGATTTAATAGATTGTGAATGTGGATTAAGAATGAATGAGTTACTTGTCAAATGTCTTCTTTATGCCGATAACCAAGTAATACTTGCGTTATCAGCAGAAGAGTTGCATGCGATGGTAACTATTATGCATGGTGCTTTTGAGAGTAAAGGAATGAAAATAAATGTAAGCAAGACGAAAGTAATAGTATTTGAAAAGGAAGAGTGCGTGACAATGTGTAATATTATGATTGATGGAGAAAAAGTGGAGCAAGTGAAAGAGTTTGTATATTTGGGTACTTTGTTTACAAGGGATGGTAAACATGAGGGAGATATTGAAAGGAGAACGATTGCGGGCAACAAAGTGAATGGAGCTCTACGCGCTTTTATGAAGAGTCAAAATGTTTCCGAAAAGGCACGTTTGGCTGTTCATAGAGGACTATTAGTGCCCACACTTATGTATGGAAGTGAAAGTTGGGTATGGCAAAAGAAGCATGAGAGCAGAATAAATGCTGTAGAAATGAGAGCGCTGAGAAATATATGTGGTGTGACTCTGAAAGATAGAATAAGGAATAGTGTGATTAGAGAAATATGCGGCATGAAAGTGGGTATAGTGACAAGAATAGATAAGTATGTAAGCTGGTTTGGGTATGTAGAAAGAATGGACGAGGAAAGACTGACTAAGAAAGTTTATAAGGCTAGTGTGAATGGAACAGTTGCAAGAGGAAGACCTAGGCGAACGTTTCTTGACCAGATCGGAGGCATTCTGGACAAAGGCCAGGTTAAGAGCACCTTGAACCGACGGGCGTGTATGAGGAATAAGTGAATGTAGCCAGAGATGTGTGTCAGGATCGTAGCAAATGGAAATCCGTAGTCTCTGCCTATTACTCTGGGAAACAGGTGTGAATCTATGTATGTATGTATGTATGTATGTATGTCAAAGTTATCTTTAAAACAGAAAGAATATAGTATAGATAGATATTTATAATTTTATTGCTATCATTTATAACGCAAGTGACGTTGCAAGGACAGTATTTCTATACTAATATTATTATTAGGAAAAAATGGTATATTAGTTTGTAATGAATAAACTCAAAACCTACTAGACCGATCTTAAAAATTCTTTCACCGTTAGAAAGCTACTTTTTACAAGAGCAACATCCTAATTAATATTATAAATCCGAATGTGAGTTTGTTTGATACGCTTTCACGGTCTACCTCCAACTACTCGACCGATCATCATGAAATTTCGTATACACGTTGTCAGGGTAACAGAAAAGGACATAGGATACCTTTCATCCGTAAAAAGTATTGTTACTTCCATAACCTAAACCTTTTTTTATCTTGGTTGATTGCATTGACACATAGCACTCCGCGGAAAAGGGGAGCGGAGAACTTACGTCGGGCACACCCGGTAAAAGATGGAATGTCCCGGGTACTACCGACTAAACCTACCACGGTGTGCCAACGTAACCTAATCGAACCTAGCCTACATTTACACAAGTGAAGCCACAGGTAAAATCTAGTAGGCTGTATAACATCACGCTACGAGCCATAGAGGCGGAGCAGTAATCACTAACGTGGGAGAAACCAGAACAGTTAGTAGGTTCGTGTCGTACTGGTTTCTCGGACACCGAATAAGCAATTAATTCCTGTAAAGGACATTGTTTGGAAATTGAGACTGTTATACGTGAGGTGCCAGTGATAGGTACTATCAAAGCTTAGCTTGTTATCAAATCACAGTGAGCGGTTTGTTGACCGGAGCCTGTTATAATGTTAACCACAAGATTACTATGTGACAATAGAAGCGAGCAGCGAGCGACAGCCTACTGGGAGATAAAAGTCGTAGATGGGAGTAGAGTTTGATCCCAGGGCACGCACCTCTGACTTTTCGAAGTTATGTGCGTAAATATTTAATCATCGCTCGCTTTAACGGTGAAGGAAAACATCGTGAGGAAACCTGCATGTCTGAGAGTTCTCCATAATGTTCTTAAAGATATGTAGTCTGCCAATCCGCACTGGGCCAGCGTGGTGCACTATGGTTTAACCCTTCTCACACTGAGAAGAGGCCCGTGCTCGGCACTGGGATAGTTTAATACATGGCTTGTATTATACAGGGTGTCCGGTAATTAATAGATAACCTTAAAATGTCTTATAGTAGAACTGATGGACGTTAAGAAATAAGAATATTAAGAAAGTACAATAGCTAGTCATACTTTTGACTGTCTATCTATTAGCACAATAAGTGTTTAAAAATAAAACAACAAAAAACCGATGGAATTCATTCATTTATGGTCGTAGTGTACATGAAAGTTAAATATGATAATTAAAAAAAAACATTTTTCAGGTAGTAGTTTGGATAGTTTCTGTTTATATTTTTTTCTGAACGGCCATCAGTTCTACTATGAGACATTTCAAGGTTATCCATTAATTACCGGACATCCTGTATATGTATATTATTGGACCACTATTCGCTCGCTATGGATTTAAATTTCACGTAGGGTGAGCCACATTTTTGGACATCGTGCTGCTACTGAAAATTTCTTAACAAAAAATACCAATAACATTTTACGCGACCCAGGAATTGAACCAAGGACCTCATTCACAGCATTCGCACTAACTATCATTGCACGCCACCAAATCATATAATCCTGTTTTTAAAACTAGTTATGTAACTTGGTTTCTTAACTGACCAGAGGTTCTTTATTTGACGACTCGATGGCGTAGTGGTTAGTGTAACCGACTGCCACGCCTAAGGTCACGGGTTCGATTCCTGCACAAGTCAAACATTTGTGTGCGTGAACATGGATTGATGTCTTGGTCTGGGTGTTTCTATGTATAATATGTATGTATTTACAAAAAAAATAAAGTATATATGTATGTTTATCCATTCTCTAGTACCCATAGTACAAGCTCTGCTTAATTTGGGCTAGATGGTGTTGTGTGTATGTGATAGAATATTATTATTATTATTATTACTATTTGCTACTAGCCTTTGCCTGCGACTTCGCCTGAGAACAGCACTTTTTTCTGCATGTACCTTATGACCTTTTCTGTACTCCTGACAATGTGTATGCGAAATTTTATGATGATCGGTCGAGTAGTTATGACGTGAAAGCGTAACAAATAAACAAAATCATATTGGTATTTATAATATTAGCTACGATTAGGATTCACAAAGCCACTAATCTTTAAATACAATCCATGGCACTTCAATAAGCTATCGCAGATTCCCCTCTGCTAAAAGTTAACCATAAATATTTATTTTTTATACCGGCACGCCCCACCCTCCTAATTATTATCACTATGTTGCAAACACAGAAAATCGAATAGAAATCCTGGTAATCGACGCTTGGAGCACATTCGTGTCACTTCGTATTTCGATGATAGCAACATTGAGAGATGGGGCGGCTGGCTGCGAGTCATATTTCTATGAGTGGGTTCTGTACATGGTTTTGAAAAGATATTTGTTACATTTCATTATATTATGACAACCTAGTTACAAAATAACCGCTGATAGTTTATTTTTGACTAGATTTTACCCGCGGATTCACT
The DNA here is from genome assembly GCA_930367265.1 of Catocala fraxini. Classification (NCBI taxonomy): domain Eukaryota; kingdom Metazoa; phylum Arthropoda; class Insecta; order Lepidoptera; family Erebidae; genus Catocala; species Catocala fraxini. The sequence goes on from OV884047.1 coordinate 2,592,621, forward strand.
CGCGTTTATCTATGTCCTTTTCTGAACCCCTTACAACGTGTATACGAAATTTCATGTTGATCGGTTGAGTAGTTAAGGCGTGAAAGCGTAACAAACAAACAAACGTAATATGAATAATTGTAAAAATAATTGCATAGATACACCATGGTCTTATTTTATAAAAAATACTACTATAATGAGTATACAGAGGTAATAAAGCATTTTAATAATAAATTCCTACTCAAACCTTGTTTACGTAAATTATTGTGAAGAGACACACCATGCACCCTCGGATTGCCCACCACAACTATTGCAATACAAAAAAGGTTGACAATACCGAACTCCTCTGGATAGGGACGACCACCCGGGCGTACTCCAACTTGCAGTATTTCGCTTGAAACACAATACATGCGTCGACATGTGTTTCACTTCAGCGCGAGGCATCTTCAGAACCGTCTTGACTACACCCGGGTCCTACGACGGCTCTAGAAGAGTTCGGTATTGTCAACCTTTTTCCAATGCAATCGTTAGCGTGGATAATTTTATTACAGTGGATTTTCCAAAAACGTCTTGTTCGTTTCAATATATCTACAGAAGATTGCAGCTAAATAACCTTTGTTTTTTGCTTCCAAGCCAATATTTTAGGTGTTCCAAAAAAAGCTAAGGTTATAATATCCTCAGACAGACCTACTAATCTATAAAGACTAAATAGTTTCAAAATTGAGTAATAAAAGTGTTTTTAAAGTAAAATAAACAACGCAACAAAATCCGTATAAAGTGTTTAATTTCAATATACAAGGTTGCTATGATCCATGGACATTAATATGGACAGAGTATTCCATATGGGCTCAGTGTTAATTCGAAACGGTTAAAACTCGATAAAGATAAAAATAGAAAATCACTTTTTCCAAAGAAATTAAATCAATTTAATACGCAAACACCATTTATAAAAACTGCGGTCACTTGCATAACAAAACGGCAACGTCGCATTCGGTTGTCTTTCATTGTTTCATTGATGTTTTTCTTTGATTGTTTCATTGTTGTCACGGGTATCCCGGAATCAGAGCGGCAACGTCTCCTACATTTTTGTCGCTTTAAGGTGCATGACCTTATGCTTAGACTCTCGGTCAGCTGTTAGGTTAGTGTTGCAATTTAGCAAAAACTGAAAATCTATCCTGTGGCTAAACTACTACTCTTATTGAACTGAAATTTGGTGAAGAGCTTGTATGTGGTACATACTATATGTAGATAGAAATAAAGCCTCACTGTTTAATCAAGGTTGTATAAGACTACTCAAACCAACATTTGTAAGGTATAGAGACCACTGCCTTTATTCCTCAAGATTGCGTACTGCAATATATAGTACCACAACGAATCTTTTATTGCAAATTCTGCACGTGCAAGTGCATTGCAATACGAGTATTGCAGACGTGCCTATACTGCAGTTACTGTTTACCAAGTAGACCATTTTTCACATAAGTGCCTTGAAAGAAATTATAAGTGTTGCTATTGAACGCATTACATATTTGACGTCAATTTCATGCATTCTTCTTGTGTGATTAATCAGACCTAACCATTAACTTTTTTTTTAAATAAGAATAATGCTGTACCAATGGCAAGGATTAAAGAGTATTTAACAGAGGCTCTGACGTCAGAATCGATCTCCAAACCAGACATCACAATTGTAAAACATATGAATATTGTGCAAACACTGCGAGTTTTACGCAAAATTGTATTCATGCATCTAAAAATTCGTTCCAAATTCTCGCGAACCGAATCCTAAACGAAAAAGGGGACCTGTCACAAAATGGCGCGTTATTATCTTGGCTAATAAAAATTCAGCGCGCGAAAATCCCCGCGCTGCGATTGGTCGGCGGTCCCTCGGGCCCCTCCGCCATTGGTCGGTTCTTATTCCATTTTCAAATTAACTTTCACTGTGGTGTCGCCGTTTTCCAGTTAGCTTACGTTCACAATTTATTTATTTCATTTCGTGTTTATTATGTGATATTTTTGTGGAGATGCGACTCATTTTTTAAATGGCTTCGTTAAATATTGTAATTGGACTTGTTTAGGTTTTACAAATGGCGGCGTATTGTTCATTGAGAAAGTATATTGTTTGGATCATGATTGGAGCTGTGTTAACTTATAATTTGGTTGTGATTATTAACTGTACGATACCTCACAGCTAATAATGGGGTCGATTGAGTAGAGTTGTTCGGATTTTTTTGGTGTTTCATTTCATTTCATTACATAACAAGACAGCCATAAATAAATAAATACCGACTTTCTTTTCTCTATCTGGATATCCTAAGCCTTACTAATATTATGCGAATGTGAGTTTATTTGATTGTTACGCTTTCACGCCTTAATTACTCGACCGATTGTCATGAAATTTTGCATACACCTTGACAGAAAAGGACATAGGGCTCTTATCCAGAAAAAAGTACTGTTACTAATCTAATCTAAACTACATTTAAGCGAGCGAAGCCGCGGACAAAATCGAGTTAAATAAACAGTTTCCAATAATAACTGGTTCTATGCCAGTTAAAGAGCAATAAACACTTTTTAAAACTATTTTTATTTTGTTTTAGAATCTCTTCTCTCTTCGTTATAACCTTTGTATTGTTATGGCATATCTTACATGGTGTTTGATTTTCCAGCTTAATTATTATTGCTATGCTATTTATATCGATACTATAATGAAACTGAAGAGCAGCGATAGCTCAGTGGGGAAACTAAAAGACTGCAATGCAGAGGGTCTCGGGTTTTAACCCACGTCGCGCACCTCAGACTTTCGGAAATTATATGACTTTTAGAAATTATGTGCGTATTGTATTGTATTATTATTTAAATAAATAATTGTACAAATGTTTACAATAACAAATCACGAATTGTGATCAAACTTGTATATTTGATTTCTCTCCCTCCTTCTTGGTTATTTAAGCTCCTGTTAGTTTGAACTTAGTAATTTGAAATTATTACCTTGTATAGTTTCAAATTATCGAGAGTCGACTGTATCTCAAAATTATACACATATTACAGTTTCATTATGTATGTATGTATGTTATGTGGGGCCAGTCAGTGCAGACCGGCGACACTTCGACCCAGTGGGATCTTTTGTGTCGACACTCTCCCATTAACGACTGCCATAGATGTTCATGGCAGCCGGGACCGACGGCTTAACGTGCTCTCCGAGGCACGGAGCAGGCGATAATTAGGTATCATTCCACTGTACTATACTAATTAACCTGTAGAAGGTTGCTTTTTTATTAAAGTACGTAAAACTGCAATTATATTTTTTTTAACCTATTTATTCCTTTTTTAATGATATTTTAATGATCTGTAACTTTTAAATAAGGGGAAGATACTGGCTTTTGCAAAACAGTGTGTACTAATGCGGGGTTCAGATAATTCTTAATTATTGTAGCTTAATTTGTATTATGAGTTCTTATTATTATAATATTAAAATAATTTGTAAAATGGCAGCTCCAGAAAAAATATGATACGGAGGCAAAATAAAAAATGCGTATGCAATACCTTCCTGCCTACCCTACATGCCTTTCAAGGATATATAGACGTGGCAAATAAAAGCTACAGTCAGTCAGTTCCACGTTATGTTTCTGGCAAAAGCAAGCGCACACTCAGACAAATACATCGTTATAATAAAAGTAGTTTACGACGCCGATTCCACGCCGCGCTTATCAATGTCTCCACACATCAAGATACCTTGAAATTAAAATACTTCAAACGGATTTTATAAAAGTTACTTATTTTAAATAGTAGTGATAGTCTAGCGAAAGACCGTTAGGCCAAACAGAGGTCTCGGGTTCGAACCCACGTCGCGCACCTCTGACTTTCGGAAGTTATATGACTTTTCAAAATTATGTGCGTATTGATTGACAATTATCGCCTGCTCCGTGCCTCGGAGAGCACGTTAAGCCGTTGGTCCTGGCTGCCATGAACATCTATGGCAGTCGTTATTGGGAAAGTCAGTACCCTCTAATATCCTGACACTGGTCTACCCTTAGGGTATCGTTAGCCTTCGGGTTGTGGAGGTCAGGTGGCAGCCGCTCCGTGTAAAAACTGATATTCAGTCAAATCCGGTTAGACCAGAAAAGCCGACCTCAAGTAACTTGGGAATAATAAAGGCTAAGAGAGAAGGAATAAGCTTTGAAGTTTAAATAAATATCATATAATAAATATTTAAAAAATTAATAAAATTAAAGGGTCTGTTTGTAATCTCAAAATCAGAGCTTTTCACTAAATGCATATGAAAGTATATAAGGTAATTATACCAAAAAATCCATTTTTAATATTTTGTCTATCTGTCTGTTCCGGCTAATCTTTGAAATGGCGGGACTGATTTTGACGAGACTTTCACTGGCAGCTGATGTTATAAGGAATAACTTAGACTATTTTTATTTTAGTATGTTTTTGTTATATACTATGTTGACGAATTTGCGGGTAACAGCTAGTATTATATAAATTTAGAAATATAATATATTACATACATACATACATAGATTCACGCCTGTTTCCCAGAGGGGTAGGCAGAGACTAGGGATTTCCATTTGCTACGATCCTGACACACTTCTCTGGCTTCATTCACTTTCATCACATTCCTCATACACGCCTATCGGTTCAAGGTGCTCTTAACCTGGCCTTTGTCCAGAACGCCTCCGATCTGATCAAGAAACGTTCGCCTAGGTCTTCCTCTTGCGACTGTTCCATTCACACTAGCCTTATAAACTTTCTTAGTCAGTCTTTCTTCGTCCATTCTTTCTACATGCCCAAACCAGCTTAACATACCCTTTTCTATTCTTGTCACTATATCCACTTTCATGCCGCATCTCTCTCTAATCGCACTATTCCTTATTCTATCTTTCAGAGTCACACCACATATATTTTTCAGCGGTCTCATTTCTACAGCATTTATTCTGCTCTCATGCTCCTTTTGCCATACCGAACTTTCACTTCCATACATAAGTGTGGGCACTAATAGTCCTCTATGAACAGCCAAACATGCCTTTTCGGAAACATTTCGACTGTTCATAAAAGCGCGTAGAGCTCCATTCACTTTGTTTCCCGCAATCGTTCTCCTTTCAAATAATATATTAAAAAACTGATAGTGGGTCTCTTAGAGTGTACGAGCACGGGTACAAAATAACATTGGCTCATTCAGAAGCCGAGGACATTACTGGCTAAATTGGAATCTCGCGTAAAACAAGCGTTGTGACAAGGGCGCACACATTTATGAGACAACTCGGACTTGCGACACTAACTTCTCTATAGTCTATGAACAAGTTTTCATAGACTAGTCAACGTTATTTTTTAAGTCTAACGTTTGAATTTAGAATGCTCAAAATATTTTTAATTTTGTAACTATACTAGATTTTGTCCGCGGCTTCGCCTGTGTAAATTTAGGTTAGGTTGGGTTAGTAACAGTACTGTTTTCTAAAGTGTATGCGAAATTTCATGATGATCGGTCGAGAAGTTAAGACGTGAAAGCGTAACAAACAAACAAACCCACATTTGCATTTATAATACTAGTAAGGATAAGGATTGTAATAATATTAACTTGAAAATCACATTATTTCTTTAAATAGCCATAGTGTGAATAACGTATTATAGGGTACCTACTTTCATCTCATGAAAAGCACGCAGATGAAGATACACGCACAATCTATAACTACACGAACCTACAACACATAGACAGACAAACTATGATTATATAATGAGTACCTACAATATAGCCTGGTGGGAGACCGTTGGACTGTCACGCAGAGGTCTTGAGTTCGATGCCAAAGCGCGCATCTCTGACTTTTCCAAGTTATTAACTTATCGCTCGTTTAACGGTGAAGGAAAACATCATCGAAATCTGCGTATCTGAGAGTTCTCCATAATGTTTTCGAAGGTATGTGAGATCTGCCAACACGCACTGGACCAGCATGCTGGATCGTGGCCTAACCATTCTCACACTGAGAAGAGGCCAGTGCCTAGCCGTGGGACAGATTAATACAGGGCTATCAAATATTTTTGTACAAAAGAAGACATCCTGAATATCTCTTTTTCATATCCACACTATACAATAAGGGCATGGTAAAGATAGCGAGAGTGTTGGTAATTCGCGGGCCTTCACGGGCGGGAGAGGAGTCGAAGGAAGAGGAGGGGAGGAGGGGAATACAAGCTGGTTAAACCTCTTTACTGCGGGACTCATTGCTACTTGATGTCGATTTATTGATATTGGAGGGCAACAACGATATTTGAGCAAATTATAGAGAACCAGCATTTACCCGCAGCTACGTTCGCGTAAAAGTAGATTATTTTATGTTAGTAAAAGCACTTATTTTTTAAAATAAAATAGTCTATGTTACTCGATGATAATGTAGCTTACTAATGGTGAAAGAATGTTTCAAATGGGTTGAGTAGTTTTTGATTTAAATGCTTACATTCATAAAATCTTTACTATTTTTAATATTAGTATAGATATAGTACAGAAATACAAACATACAACGAGTTAGATAATTATAATGTACTGGATATATAAATATTTGTAAATAACAATGGCAATTTGCCTTTTATTATTGTGTTAGGCCTGCCTCCGTGACGCAGCCGTAGTGAAACCGCTCTACATAAGGTTGAGGGGTTCAATTTCTAGTTTGATAAATTGTTATTTGCTTTTTCTGTTAATAAATTCTTGTATGAATGAATTATGGAGTCTAAAAACGTGCCCAATAGGTTCGTTAGACCTAAGGCCATAGTGTAATAAATGTACTCGTATATGTAATTTACCTCTACCCTTAATTATACTTAGCGAAATACCCCTTCGGTTAAATATAAAATTATTTAATATCAGCCCTGTATTAAACTGTCCCACTGCTGGGCACGGGCCTCTCCTCAGTATGAAAAGGGTTAGGCCATAGTCCACCACGCGGGCCTAGTGCGGGTTAGCAGACTTCAAATATCTTCGAGAACATTGTGGGGAACTCTCAGACATGTAGGTTTGCTCACGATGTTTTCCGTCACCGTTAACGCAAGCGATAATTAATTATTTAATACGCATATAACTTTGAAAAGTCAGAGATGCGCGCCTTGGGTTCGAACCCGAGACCTCTGCGTGGCAGTCCAACGGTTCCCCACTAGGCTATCGCTGCTATAAATATAATATAAAATTATATATTAGTCTAAAACAGACCCAGGAATAGCTTAGTCAACATAACGACAGCACAGTTTGACAAGGTCACGGGTTTCAATCCTTCTTCATAGATTGTTTTCTCTACTTGATTGTGTTAACTTATAATTATTATACAAGCGACTCGCCCGGCTTTGAACGGGTAGTACAAAACCTTAACAAATTATACACCTAAACCTTCCTCATAAATCACTCTGTCTATTGGTGAAAACCGCTTTAAAATCCGTTTTTTTATACAACCAAGTTGGCAATCAAGCGTACGGCCCACCTGATGGTAAGTGGTCACCGTAGCCTATGGACGCCTGCAACACCAGAGGCATCACTTGCGCGTTGCCCACCCTTTAAGAAAGGAATTGGAAAGGAGAAGGAGCGGGAATGGAGGAAATGGGGTGATTGGGCCTCTGGCACTCTCACTCACCGAACGAAACACAACAGTAGAAATAGTGGTATTTCACGTCGATATTCTGTGAGAGGGTAGTCCTTCTCCGATCGAGCCGGCCCATTCGTACTGAATGCTCAAAAACTTTGTAATTCGTTCAGTAGTTTTTGAGTTTATCGCGAATAGATAGAGAGACGTAAAGTAAGTAGTAAAATACGGATGTGAATTTATTTATTTGTTACGCTTTCTCGCCTTAATTACTCGACTGATCATCACGAAATTTCACATACCCGTTGTCCAGATTACAGAAGAGCAAATAGGGTACCTTTCATCCAGAAAAAGTATTATTCCCAAGGTATAGAGATTTATTGAGATAATCGATATTAATACAAGCAAAGCCACGTGCAAAATCTAGTAATTTGCGTAATATGGGACAATGCTTTAAAATAAATCGACTTGTCAATGTCTTGCTCGCACTGTCATTGCGTCGAGTGTTGTGGGTTCGATCCCCACACGGGACAAAACTTTGCGTGATCCACAAATGGTTGTGCCGAGTCTGAGTGTTTTTTGTGTCGGTTGTTTGAACGTTTGTAAAGTCCCTCGCGATACAGGACTTATTTCTAGTGCGGGTGTAGTCTATTAAAATAAAAAAATCGAACCCAGGACCGATCACACCCAAACATAAGAGCAAACTTACACCATGAGACCATCGAGGCAGTAATTTTAATAAATATAATACCCTACTGTAAAAGATACCTTTTATAAGTACCCGCAATTATAGTTCACGTAGAGTCGTAATGCACTTCAAGCGAGTGGCGGCGTGTGTGGGGTTTGTGGGGCATTGTTGGGGTCTTTGATCACTGTGCATCTCAAGGGTACTTATGTATCGTTAAATATGTTATTTTTACTGCCTGACTAGTTCGGTAGGTTCCCAAGCTAAAATAACTTTCGATTTCGCTGAAAGAATTTTGGTATTTTCATTTGTTTTCCTGAATATTAGAGACTTTTGTTTTAAAGGCTTCGCACGCACTAGTAATAATTCCCGTGTCAGAAGGGGCTCTACTACTTATAACATCAGCTAACTGCCAGTGAAAGTCCCGTCAAAATCAGTCTAGCCGTTTCAGAGATCAGCCGAAACAAATAGGCAGGCAGACAGACAAAATTATCAAAAATTTATTTTTATTTAAGTGTCGTATATACTTTCGTATGCAAATAAAAATAAAAAAGCAGCGATAGCTTAGTGGGGAGACCAACAGACTGCAATACAGAGGGTCTCGGGTTCGAACTCACGTTGCGCACCTCTGACTTTCGGAAGTAATATGACTTTTCAAAATTATGTGCGTATTGATTGACAATTATCGCCTGCTCCGTGCCTCGGAGAGCACGTTAAGCCGTCGGTCCCGGCTGCCATGAACATCTATGACAGTCGTTATTGGGAAGTCAGTGCCCTATAATATCCTGACACTGGTCTAGCCTTAGGGTATCGTTAGCCTTCGGGTTGCGAAGGTCAGGTGGCAGCCGCTCCGTGTAAAAACTGATATCAGTCAAATCCGGTTAGACCAGAAAAAGCCGACCCCAAGTGACTTGGGAATAATAAAGGTTAGGGAGAGGAAAGATACTTTCATGTGCATTAAGTAAAAATCTGTTATTTTGACATTACAAACAGACCCTTCAATTTTATTTATTTGTATATATTCATATTTTTTATAAGGTCTAACTAATAAAGAAAGACAGTTTGCTTTTTAATGAAAATATCTTGCTTTTATTTCTAACAAAATAGAAAAAAATACCATTGAAACAATAATATAACCACACATATATTTGTAATATTAAAATTAAACTTAAAAAGCACCCTTTTATAACTGTAAAAACCGGAAGGGTCCACTAAAGACCGTTTCACACGGGGGCGTATAATACACTCGTGCGTTTTATTTAATTAAACCGTTAATGGGCGACGCGTGTCCGAACTCACTGCCCCATCAGTGACTGCGACTAATACCGACTGAACTATTGTGTTATTGTAATAGTTATACGTATGTACGTACTTCATATTTGATAGCTGAATTATTGTGAAAAGCTTTTGATATAATGATTGGGAAGTTTTTGTTAATGGTCCACATATGGTAGGTATGATAGCACAGTGGGAAAACTAATGGGATGCCAAGTCCAGGTCTCGAGTTCAATACATAACTGCACTGATTGCATAGTGGTTTACGTGGTAGCCTCGCCACTGCCACTGCGCCGAGTGTCCTGGTTTCGAATCCCACACTGGACAAAAATTTGTGTGATCCATAAATGGTTGTTCCGAGTCTGGGTGTTCTTTGCGTCCGCTGTTTGAATGTTTGTGAAGTCCACCGCGACACAGGAATTATTCATAGCGTGGGAATGGTCTTTTAAAAATAATAAAAATGTAAAAGGAAAAAAATACCACGGTACGCAATTACTGTTTTATTAAAGTGATATGATAATGAACACTGGCTTTAACGTACTGCAGCGAGAACTGTGGGAGACCGTTGAACTGCTACGCAGCGGTCTCGAGTTCGATGCCAAGACGCGCATCTCTGACTTTTCAAACTTATTATATAAACTTGTGTGCGTATTTAATATGTAATTATCGCTCGCTTTAACGGTGAAGAATACATCCTGAGGAAACCATGCAAAACAAAGAACCTCGAATATATGTGAAGTCTTGCGACCCGAATAGGGCCAGCGTTTTGGACTATGGCGCAACCCTTATCACACTGAGATGAGGCCCACGCCCTACTGTGGGACAGTTTAATATAGTGTTGATATTATTTAATAGTTTAAATCTATATATATAAAACTCTTCCGTTACTGAGTGACTGACAGACAACGCACAGCCGAAACTACTGAACGCAAGAAGCTGAAATTTGGCATGTATGTTCCTTGGAGAGTGTAGGGGAGCACTAAGAGAGGATTTTTGGAAATTCCACCCTGAAGGAGGTGAAAGAGGTGAAACTCAATATTCACACGGGAACAAGACTTACGCGGGAGAAACCGCGGGAAAACTACTAGTCTATATATATAAAACTCTTCCGTTACTGAGTGACTGAGAGACAACGCGCAGCCGAAACTACTGAACGCCAGAAGCTGAAATTTGGCATGTATGTTCCTTGAAGAGTATAGGGGAGCACTAAGAGAGGATTTTTGGTAATTCCACTCTGACGGGGTGAAAGGGGTGTAACCCGATATTCACACGGGAACGGGACATACGCGGGTGAAACCGCGGAAAAACTACTAGTATTGTTCATATAATCACAGTTCAAAAATACAGAACAATAACTAGTGTTCATAATTTGTAAAATATTTCTTAAATATTGTTCAATGATCAGCTACCTATATATACATATATATATATATATATATATATATATATATATATATATATGTATGTATACTGAAATCGTAGTTTTGTGTAATGCAAGAAACTAAACTCGTTAATGCAATGAAGCATTTAAATCCCACTAACAGCTTATTTTAGTTAATCTCTGAAAACATTGTATACGGTCCGTTGGTCGCATAATGTGCTTAAGTACCCTACTTCTGTGACAAATTGTTCAAGCGAGAGTAGGGTGAATGTATCAGTTGACGGACTACCGGGGTACAAGCATGTGAGAACCTTTCTTGAACTTCTTAAAAGTGGTTTATGCCTGTTTGGACGTTAATAGTGATTTCTAGATTTGGTTGTTCTTGTAGGCATGTCATGTTCATGTCTGGATAAAATCATGCAAAGTTTTTTCCAGTGTGGGATTCGAACCCTCGTGTTATACGAGTAGTAGAGCCTTGCTGATTTCAACATGAATGGGCCGGCTCGACCGGGGAAGGACTACCCTCTCACAGAATATCGACGTGAAATAGCAGTATTCCTACTGTTGTGTATCGTTCGGTGACTGAGAGTGCCGGAGACCCAATCATCCTCTTCCCTGCCCGCTCATTCTCCTTCCTACTTCCCTTTTCTCTTCTTCCTTTCCTAAGGCCGTCCGCTATGTTAAGCGGGTGCACGGAGCGCGCGCCCGCGCGACGTGCTGTTTTCTATTATCATGGGTCTTCCGTCGCCCGCCCCGCGGACAACGTGTCCGCGTGATGGAGCACGCGAGCGGAGCTGTTTCTATGAAATCAGTGAGCGTTGCTTTGTTATTGCCAGCGCTGCGACAGGCGGGAGTCCGTCGCGGGCGCCCGCGAGTCCGTTACGGAGCACGGCGCGGGTCTCCGCGGCGGGCGCCCGCTCCGTGCACCCGCTTAACACAGCGGATGGCTTAAAGAGTCGGCAACGCGTGAGTAATGCCACTGGTGCTGCAGGCATCCATAGGCTACAGTGACCACTTACCATCAGGTGTGCTTGTTTGCCACAACAGTTTTATGAAAGAAAGTGGTAAGTGGCAGCGGTGAGGCGGCCGCTTACCACTACACCATCCGTGCATTCAGATATATGTCAAGCTGCATTTAGATACCAATGTCAAAATGCCGAAATGTGTAAATGAAGTATCTATTGAACGTGATGGTGAGATAAAATATTTGCATGGGCCATAATTTTGACATAAAATTACTTTTCTTATTGTCTATACTAATATTATAAAAGAGGAAATATTTGATTTTTTGTAAGTTTATATTGTAAGGATTTAACTCAAAAACTGCTCAAACGATCTAAAAATTTGTTTACAAATAGAAAGCTATACTATCAAAGTAACATGGGCTATATATTTTTTAAAGTAACTATCTGTTACTAACCTTTTATTTTTATTTCTTTTTACGTAGGAGAATGTCTTGATGCATACCTCTCCGCGGGGTGACGGAGAGGTGATGTCGGGCTCACCGGGGGAGATATACCCCGGTAATACCGACTAAACCTACCACGGTGTTTCTCGACATAACCATAGACGGCGAGGCCGCGCAAATCGCTTTCACATGCAATCGCGGCCCCGCCGCAGACCACTACATAAAAACATTTCCTCTCGCGTCCCTTATGGGGGGACGAAGACACCACTCAGAGGCGAGCGTGGGAACACGCACGCCGTCTCTCGTACCTGGTGCTGATCGGGTGGCGAGCAGGCCCACGAAGCCCACCACCCCCAGGTTACTAACCCAACCTAACCTACTTTTACGCGAGTGAAGCCGCAAGCAAAAGTTAGTTACCTATATTATAAGAGCAGCGATAGCTCAGTGGGGAGACCAACAGACTGCAATGCAGAGGGTCTCGGGTTCGAACCCACGTCGCGCATCTCTGACTTTCGGAAGTTATATGACTTTTCGAAATGATGTGCGTATTGATTGACAATTATCGCCTGCTCCGTGCCTCGGAGAGCACGTTAAGCCATCGGTCCCGGCTGCCATGAACATCTATGGCAGTCGTTATTGGGAGAGTGTCGACACAAAAGATCCCACTGGGTCGAAGTGTCGCCGGTCTGCACTGACTGGCCCCCACATAAGATACATACATACCTATATTATTATGGCTGTCATTTCAGACCACGCTAATATTAAAGCACGGGTGGAGTAGTGGTTTAAGTGATCGTCTCGCCACTGCCGCCGCGCAAAGTGTTGTGGGTTCGATCCCCACACGATCATTTGTGTGATCCACAAATTATTGTTTCGAATCTGAGTGTCTTTTGTGTCGGTTGTTTGTAAATTCCCCCGCGACACAGAAATGATTCCTAGTGCAGGAGATGTCATTTAAAAGAATATTCATCATAAGTCCTCTTCTCCTTAGCCTTTATTATTCCCAAGTCACTTAGGGTCGGCTTTTCTAGTCTAACCGGGTTTGACCGGATATCAGTTTTTACATGGAGTGGCTGCCACCTGACCTCCGCAACCAGTTTCAGGATATTAGAGGGTACTGACTTTCCCAATAACGACTGCCATAGATGTTCATGGCAGCCGGGACCGACGACTTAACGTGCTCTCCGAGGCACGGAGCAGGCGATAATCGTCAATCAATACGCACGTAATTTCGAAAAGTCATATGACTTCCGAAAGTCAGAGGAGCGCGACGTGGGTTCGAACCCGAGGCCCTCTGCATTGCAGTCTGTTGGTCTCCCCACTGAGCTATCGCTGCTATTCATCATAAGTGAAATCCAATAAAGAAGGCTACCATCTCAATTTCTAATATTGCGAAAGTAAAGCGTGGTTGACTATGGCCTAATCCTTCTCACACTAAGAAGAGGCCCGTGCCCAGCAGTGGGATAGTTTAATACAGGGCTGACATTACATATACAAATACTAAAACGTTTTTTTATATATTATTTTGTAATGTTATACCTTGTTTAAGCTAGAATTTACATGTTGTTACACTCAGTCGTATTTTAATCAAGAAACAGTGCAATGAAGACAACTCGTGATCATAGACAGTTCCGTAAAGTTATTTAGTGTAACTTTGACATTCATAAGTGTTAGCTTGTAACCTAACAAGAAAATAAAATTTGAACTTTGTATTTTTTGAATTATAATATATTAAACTCTATCCACAAAACAACTGTCACAGCCGGCAACAGTGTCACCCACCCCACGTTATCTTCGGATCGGTGTCGCTTGAAACACCGCTCAGCCATTATTTGGTAACACAACACCGATGTTTACTGTCTACGGTACATAACAGATTGACAACAACACTACTAACACAACAGATAAGATCTCAATCGAATGCCGCGACAAACGTCTCATAACGTCACTGTGCTGATCGCGAAATAAATAAAAAAAAACAGACTTAGAAAAAAAGGATCCTGACTCCTGACTAATATTAAATATGCGAATGTGAGTGTGTTTGTTTGTTACGCTTTAACTAGTCAACTGATCGTCATAAAATTTCGCATATACTAATGACTATAGGGCGTAGCGTTTTGATCAATGAATAAAAATACAACATCGTGACTATCAAACTGAATAATTTGATACACGATATGATCACATCCTGTATCGAATATTCGAGTATGATTATAATCGAATTCGAGCAGCGATAGCTTAGTGGGGAGACCAACAGACTGCAATGCAGAGGGTTCAAGGTTCGGGTTCAAACCCACGTCGCACACCTCTGACTTTCGGAAGTTATATGACTTTTCGGAATTATGTGCGTATTGATTGACAATTATCGCCTGCTCCGTGCCTCGGAGAGCACGTTAAGCCATCGGTCCCAGTCATGAACATCTATGGTAGTCGTTATTGGGAGAGTGTCGACACAAAAGATCCCACTGGGTCGAAGTGTCGCCGGTCTGCACTGACTGGCCCCCACATAAGATAAGATAAGATGATTCGAATGACAAAATATAGTATCAAGATAGTTTTAAGTTTCGATTATTCGAATTTCTGTTTTCGTATCCAAAGTACTTTGAAAAACATATTAGTTTTAACAAAAACACTTATACCTTCACTCGAGACACATGGCTATACACCATTGTTGTGTGAAGTAAGTGTCGGCTGACGACAATCCGCGCTACTTAACAGATTAGCGAGAACTGCTAGCGTTTCTATGGAGATGAGCAGATAAGTGGGTTGCGTCGATGTCTTTCTACTTTTGTGAATACAATTACACTAAAATGGATGATATTCTTTAATTGCGGTAGTGCGGTCTTTAAACCAAACAATTTTCACTTTTTAAGGCTGTGTTTAAAGAAGCATCTATATGAAACTATACTAATATTATAAAAAGAAAAGATTTGATTTTGTTTGTAAGGATTTAACTCAAAAACTACTCAACCGATTTTGAAAATTATTTCCCCATTACAACGCTATATTATCACCGAGTAACATATCGCTCATCCAATAGAACAATGACGTAATTACGTTTCGGCTATTTTTCAGGAGAACGTTTTAAAAGTTTGAAATTGAAAATTTAATTTATAATATATTTTATATATTATAAATATAAAATATATTATATTATATTATAAATATAATATAATATAATATATTTCCAATCATTTTGATGAAATCTTTTTATATTTATGTATGTTACTTTACTATCAATAATTATTTATAATAACTTCATGAGATAACTCAAGAAAACTTTTAAAAATACCGTAAGAATAATTCTGTCGTTTTGGTCATAGATAGAACTTTCGAAACGTGGAACTTATGATACTTACAAGTCATTTTCGACTAATTTGCAATTACGTCGTTGTTCTATTGGATGAGCGATATGCTATATTTTATTTTAAATCATCTGTTATTAACTTAACCTAGCCTACTTTTACGTGAACGAAACCGCGGGCAAAAGCTAGTTAAAATGTAAATTTATTGAACTGAAAATAGTGTGTAAGTACTTTCTCGCTCGAAACAAAGGCCTGTATAACCTAGTTCGCCCAAATATCTATAAGTGCACCTTATATGTAATTGTTAAGATGTCATTATAAAACTGAGGATTCTTACTAAATAAATAAATTATTATAAATATTCTCTATTATATTTAAATAAAAATATAATATTCTATCACAAACACACAACACCATCTAGCCCAAACTAAGCAGAGCTTGTACTATGGGTACTAGACAATGGATAAACATACTTATATACTTTTTTTTTGTAAGTATATACATATTATACATAAAAACACCCAGACCAAGACAAACATCCATGTTCTGCACACAAATGTTTGACTTCTGCGGGTATCGAACCCGCGACCTCAGGCGTGGCCGTCGGTTACACCAACCACTACACCATCGACAACATTTTTCATGAAACTGCAGCTAGAGAACGCTAAACCAACGTCACCGATTTTATTTCATTTACTTTTCTTTTTAAAAACCTAGACAAGATTCCTTATTAGTGAAAGCTTTTCTTAAACAAGTGAGAAACGACAATGAATTGCCGTAAATCTTAGAGTGCGAAAAATGGTTCAAGTAATATGCAACGTGATACCACGTGATCTTGAGGTCAGAGGTCAAAGGTCACAGTCATTTTGGGGTATATCGACTATGCTGAGTCGAATGGCGTTGACCGCGAGTCTCTAGCTCTTACGGTTCTTGAGTTGAAAGTTGTATAACAGACAGACGGACGGACAAAGCTTTTGTATAAGAGTTTTTTCGAACTCTAAAAAGACCACTCCCGCACTGGGAATCGTTTCTGTATCGCGGGGGACTTTACAAATATTCCAACAACGGACACAAAGAACACCCAGACTCGGAGCAACCATTTAAGCCCCTCGTGGGATTCGAACCTACACCACTCGGCAAAGTGGCAGTAACAAGCCGACCACTTAAACCGCTACGTCATCCGTGCAGTCGAGTCTTAACTAATTTCGCAAGAATTAAGATTATGTTAATATTCATTATAATTTTCTTTTTATCACCTTATGGTAAGTGGTCACCGTAGCCTATGGACGCCTGCAATACCAGAGGCATAATTTGCGCATTGCCGACCCTTTACGAAAGGAAGTGGGAAGGAGAAGGAGCAGGAAGGGGGCAAGGAGATATTGGGCCTCCGGCACTCTCACTCACCGAACGTAACACAACAGTTGGAATACTGGTATTTCACGTCGATATTCTGTGAGAGGGTAGTCCTTCCCCGGTAGGATTTTCAAGATCTATCGCATACTTAAGTAAAGCATCGAAGCCATTGGCAAACATTTTGAGTAGGTACCTATTATCTGTGTAATCCAATACTCATGTTTTGCAAGTTGGTGCTAAGTCGATGACAATTACAAGATCGTTCTAAAGATTAACAACACAATGCGGATTAGAGCAGCCGTTTCTGAGATTGGCGGTGACAGATAGCCGAATGTTGACGCAATTTGCGTGCTTATTCACGGCCTCTTAGATAAACAGATCTTTTGTAATATTAGATATTTTTAACACAATAGTTAAGTTGAACAATATTACGTCGTTATATAAGTAAACTAGTGACCCGCCCCGGCTTCGCACGGATAGTGCAAAACCTTAATAAATTTCATACTTAAACCTTCCTCATTAATCACTCTGTCTATTGGTGAAACCGCATGAAAATCTGTCAAGCAGTTTTTGAGTTTATCGCGAACGGACAGACGCAGGCAGCGGGGGACTTTGTTTAATAAAATGTGTATGTGGTGACGGTGAAAAGTAGCAGTAATCTCAAGTTCGAACCCAAGGCATCTCTGAGTTTTCGGAATTATGTGCGTATTAAATAGTTAATTATCGCTCACTTTAACGGCGAAGGAAGACATCGTGAGAAAACCTGCATGTCTGAGAGTTCTCCATAATGTTCTCGAAGATATGTGAAGTCTACCAACCGGCAGGCCAGGATGGTAGACTATGTCCTAACCCTTTTCAGACTGAAAAAAGGGCCCGGCCTAGCAGTGAAACAGTTTAATAATATCTTCTATATATATATAAAAATCAATTGCTGTTCGTTTGTCTCGCTAAAACTCTAGAACGGCTGGGCCGATTTAGCTGATTTTGGTTTTGAAATGTTTGTCGTAGTCTAAGGAAGGTTCAAACTGTGAAAAAATATAGAAAATTCGTTAGGATAGGTGATACGAAGTACACCGGGTCATCTAGTTATTAGATAATTATAGGTAAAATGTGTTTGCGATCGTTCGCGGTTGGACTTTCGCTCATTGCACTACAGACGTGAAGCCAATGTTAACACTCATTCTAGCTTATAGTTAAGTTTATGTATTCTAATTTACTCCTTTCAGTTACTCTCTATTTATATTATAGCGACCAAACCTTAAAAAAAAATCGTATTTTACCACCTAGGTCCTGCCCAACTGACGGCTATGCCCAGTACATTAAAAAAAGTCAATAATACTTTGCTTGTTCAGAAAATCAAACTCGAGATTAACCGAATCAAAATTGAGACCTGAAAAATAACTTATTCAGTACTTATCTACGACGTATAGAACTACTGCATTTAGAGGCGGATTTCGGTGTAATGCAACTAAATGCTCGAACAACCTTCCCTCGCCAGTACGAAATTTGACTAGTGTTGATAATTTTAAGTATTATTTAAAATTAATATATTTAGGCAAGCAATAATTCAGTAGTGCGTAATCACTAGTCTCTGTATATTGTAATTTATGTTTATTTTAATATAATCCGCTAGATGTCCTAATTAATTTTATTTATGCATTACTGCAATTTGTGTATTATCTATTTAATCGTATATCATCTCCGCGGTCATACACATCATAGGCTGAGCTGGAGCTTTTTAGACATACTGTATCGCTAAAAATGTTACCGACTATTAAGTAATATTTGTGTGTCTAATAAATAGTACATTCATTAATTCATCCACGTATAAGAATACCCTGTACGGTAGAGATAGAGAGACTCACATTGAACACCTATTATGTAGGTATAAAGCACCTTCACATTATTCAAACTCGCTTCGGCCACATAAAAGCAACACTGAAGCACTCTACACAATACAAAGTAGCAGTATCGTATTAAATTCACACTCGACCAGGCATTCATGTAAATAACTAACAATAGGCATTACGCACAATGCCTAATGCTTGCGTAATTCTAAGGAAAACTGCGACGTAAGGGTGCTTCAGACTGATTTAAACTATTAATGTGCGTTTTAGTGAATATATTTGACGGTAGATATTCTGTATTAAATTGAGACAATTCAATTTAATGTGTACCTAGGTTTTAAATTAAACTGTATACGGATTGTATCGCGGTTTATTCCGAACTAGATTTCACTTGCTTGCGCTTCGCTTGCGCAAATGTAGGTTAGGCTAGCAACAGTATTTTTATCTGGATGAAAGGTATCCTATGTCGCTTTCTATTTCACTGACAACGTGTATGTATAATGTCATGATGATCCATCGAGTAGGTAAGAAGTGAAATCGTAACTAACAAATTCACTTACATGCGCATTTATAATATTAGTTAAAACACAGAACAACATTTAACTATTTTGTAAACTATTTATATTTACGGTTGCCTAGTCTTTTCGGTTGCTTTTCAGCAGCCATAGTCACGGGCAGATTAATGTGTAATATTGGCGATATTTATGTGTACGTCCCCTCAAGGGGACAGTAGGGTTAAAATTTAGAAGTGTCCATAGGGTAGGTCTTTTCGTTTAGTGGTCTGTCGTTTCATACGGCGCAGCGGCGGGCCGAAACCTCGGCGGGGTCGCGATTGCATGTGAAAGTGATTCGCGCGGCCCCGACGCTTTCGGTTATGTCGAGGAACACCGTAGTGGGTTTAGTCGGTATTATCGTGATGTCACTCACCATCTTTACCCCGGTCAGTCCGACATAACCCCTCTGCCTGCCCCAGTGGAGGGGTATGCATCAATGCATTAAACCACGTAAGAAAAGAAAGAAAAGTGACAGTAGCTACTTATAAAAAAAAGCTAGTCTCTATATATTTCTTGTTAATGTAGTGTTTTATTAAACTAAATAATTTTACCAATCTAAATTTATGTCTATAACGCTTTCGTAAAACGCAGCGAACCGGTCATACAATCTGAAGTACCATTACAACCATATCAATAAGATTATCTACTTTCGAGGCGGATTAGTCGGACAGACGGACATGCCAACACTCGTGTCTTTTGTGCATTATTAGTGCACTACACAATGGACACAGTGACCACAGTTAAAAGGAATTAACGTCTATTGTGAAGTACTTGTGAAATTATTGAAATATACGTTTTATAAGACGCTTTGAGATCACCTTTGTATGAGCCGACGGATTTTTTTGAACACTTTTATTTTCTGTAAATAATAGAGAATTTCATTTGGGTTTATTTTTATACCTTGCTCTAATGTTAAAATTTAATTTTGGCGAATCCTAGCTTAGAATATGCAAGCATTAAATTAATAAATAAATAATTAGTACGTACCTAACAAAGGAGAAAGATTAAAAAATAGTTGCAGTGCACTAATTTTTATATTTTAAAAAGTATAGTTGGTTGCACGGATGGCGTAGTGGTTTAAGTGGTCGCCTCGCCACTGCCTCTGCGCCAAGAGTTGTGGATTCGAATCCCAGACGGCACAAAAATTTGTGTGATCCACAAATGGTTGTTCCGAGTCAGGATGTACATTGTGTCCGTTGTTTGAATGTTTGTAAAGTCTTCACGTTACAGGAATTATTCGTAGTGGGAGAGTTGACCGTTAAAAATATTTTTAAAAATACTCTCATGCTATGCAGGCCACTTAGCTTTAATTAAGGCTTTAATGCCGACTTCTAGGCATTCAGCTTTAGATGCTTTAGGTTACATAGGACCTTTTGTAGGATTCTGAAAGGATGAGTTCAGTGATACCCTCACATGTTCATGATCTGAGATAGGTACACGAACTGGAAGCAGCCCTGGATGGCTTCAATCTATGTCAAGCTTAAAGATGCACAGATAGTTTTCAAGCCTAGTTTTTTTTGATAGCCTAGTGGGTGATCGTTGGACTGCCACGCAGAGATCTCGGGTTCGATCCCAAGGCACGCATCCCTGACTTTTCGAAGTTGTGTTCGTATCAAATAACTAAATATCACAAGCTTTAACGATGAAGTAAAACATCGTGAGGAAACCTGCATGTCTGAGAGTTCTCCATAATGTTCTTGAAGATATGTAAAGTGTGCCATCTCACACTGGACCCGCGTAGTGGTCTATAGCTTAATCTTTCTCACACTGAGAAGAGGCCTAACCCAGCAGTGAGCAGTTTATATACAGAACTGAATTATTCCCTAGGAGATAATAACCAATAATTTTCATATATTTACCTAAATTAATTCATAGAGAAAAGCATTTGGTGTGAATAGAAGGACAATAACAATTTATTAATGATATTGTCATTAGTAAAGTATGATCGACCCGCAAGCGGCCCGCGAGGGCGGTGTACAGCGAGGGGGGAAGGTCAGACAGTTTTTTTCCGCCAATTTGCTATGTATGTATGTGCCCTGTGCTATATCTAGTCATACTTTTGACTGTCTATCTATTAGCATCTTATCTTATCTTATCTTATGTGGGGGCCAGTCAATACAGACCGGCGACACTTCGACCCAGTGGAATCTTTTGTGTCGACACTCTCCCAATAACGACTGCCATAGATGTTCATGGTAGCTGGGACCGACGGCTTAACGTGCTCTCCGACGCACGGAGCAGGCGATAATTGTCAATCAATACGCACATAATTTCGAAAAGTCATATATTTCCGAAAGTCAGAGGTGCGCGACGTGGGTTCGCTCGGTTCTGCATTGCATTCTGTTGGTATCCACACTGAGCTATCGCTGCTCTATATTAGCATAATTAGTGTTTACAACAACAAAAAACCGATGGAATTCATTCATTTATCGTCGTAGTGTACAAGAAAGTTAAAAATGATATTAAAAAAAAAACATATCTTAGGTAGTAGTTAGGATAGATATTTTCATATTTTTTTAACGGCCGTCAGCTGTTCTACTATAAGACATTTCAAGGTTATCCATTAATTACCGGACAGCCTGTATACATATCAGACTTAGATACTCTTCAGAACTTTATTTGTATTAGTAACTTAGCTACCTACCTTTCATAAAAGCTTTCTTTCCACCCCACTAGAACCTCCACTTTCTGATCCATCTAATCAACTACTTTGAACAAATATGTCTGATATAATAACATTAAAAAGGCAAAGGCATCAGACATCAAAGAGACTATTCTTATACGATATCGCCGATAATAGCGTTATAACTAAATTGAATTTATTTGTAAGGCACCGCTGGGGGAAGGGCGCTATGCTTTCATATTTTCGGAATATTATTTAAGATGAGTACTTATCTTTTAGTCTTATAACTAATATTTTTTTAGAGCAAATAGGTCCTAGGCTATTCATCATCACAAACAAGAATTTGGAAATAGTGCCTATGACCGCACATGCACCCGGATAGTTGATACGCGAGCCTCTACCAGATACAAAAGCATGGTTGGCGAATCACAGACGGCGTTAAGCGCAGTTAGGATATTCGTTACATTATCTATATATATAAAACTCTTCCGTTACTGAGTGACAGACAGACAACGCACAGCCGAAACTACTGAACGCAAGAAGCTGAAATTTGGCATGTATGTTCCTTGGAGAGTGTAGGGGAGCACTAAGAGAATATTTTTGAAAATGCCACCCTGAAGGGGGTGAAAAGGGCGAAGCCCGATATTTACACGGGAACGGGACTTACGCGGGTGAAACCGCAGGAAAACTACTAGTAATATTATAAACTGGACTTTGACCGCGGCGTCGCTCGCCTAAATGTAGGTTATGTCAGGTTAAGTTAGACTGGCCCGACTTGATACCGCATCCGAACCTGTGGGTGAGGCGGTAATGGAAACCCATTAATGGCTCCATACCGCTTCCTCCAGGGAAATTTAAACCACTGCGCCAATGCTCAGGATTTGCTGCTCCAGAGTATGGCGCAGTGGCAAATAAACATCGCCGTGGTCGCCGAGCCGTACTTCGTCCCGCCCAGAGGGGATTGGGTGGGAGACCTGGGCGGCTTAGTGGCCGTAATTGTTAAAGCTGGCGCCAGCACTCCGCTCCCTGAGAACATCACCAGGGCGTCAGGGTGTGCGGCGGTTTTCGTTGCCGGGATGGCCGTGGTGGGGGTTTACTTTTCACCCAACCGATCTCTCGCCGAGTTCGAGGTCTTCCTCGGAGACCTGGACGCAGTCGTCCGTCGTTTCCACCCTCACCCCGTTTTAGTCCTCGGGGACTTCAACGCCAAGTCTACGGCTTGGGGTTCCCCGTCTACGGACGCGAGGGGGGAGGTGTTGGAGGAGTGGGCCTTAACATCTGGCCTGCTCGTCCTCAACCGGGGCAATGTGCACACGTGCGTGCGTCAGCGGGGCGGGTCGATTGTGGACATTTCGTTCGCAAGCCCCGCTCTAGCGCGTCGTGTTGTCGGCTGGCGCGTGGAAGAGGAGGTGGAGACCTTGTCAGACCACCGGTACATTTGGTTCGACGTCTCCACCCAGATCTCGAGTGCGCCGGCCTCTGTAGGCTCCGGTTGGGCAGGTCCGCGCTGGGCTTTAAGCAAGCTCAACAGGGAGGCCCTCCTGGAGGCCTCTATCGTGCAGGCCTGGGCTTCAGTGCCCGACAGGCCTGCCGACGTAGAAGCAGAGGCTGTTTGGTTTCAGGAGGGCTTGTCGCAGTGCTGTGACGCAGCGATGCCCAGGGTGAAGTCTCGCCCTGCAAAGCGTCAGGTATACTGGTGGTCAGCCGAGCTCGCGCAACTTAGGAGCGTGTGCGTGGCTGCCCGGCGCCAGTATGCCAGACATCGACGTAGGCGTCGCCGCGACCAGTACGCGGCCACTAGGGAGGAAGAGCTGTACGAGGCGTACAGAGCGGCCAAGAAGACGTTGCAGCTGGGTATCCTGCGGGCAAAAACATCCGCCCGCAAGGAGCTGCTGGCGACTCTGGATGCGGACCCATGGGGGCGTCCCTACCTTATGGTAAGAGGCAAACTACGCTCCTGGGCTCCCCCGCTGACCCAGAGTCTCTGGCCCCAGTTGCTGGAGGACGTGGTGGTCGCTCTGTTTCCCGAAAGGGAAGAGCATGAGCCTCCACCTATGGCTGCGCCTCCTCTGGTGCCTGAAGCGGACCTGACGACGGACGACGATGTGCCTGAGGTAACCCGGGTAGAAATGAGGGTGGCGGTGCAGAGGCTGCAAGCCAAGCGCACCGCCCCGGGCCCAGATGGCATTCCTGGTCGTGCATGGGTCCTAGCCCTCAAGGCCCTCGAGCCCCGACTAAGGAGCCTATTCAGCGCGTGTCTGGAGCGGGGCCAATTCCCGGACAGGTGGAAGACCGGGAGAATGGTTCTGCTCCGGAAAGAGGGGCGCCCGGCAGACAGTCCGTCCGCCTACCGGCCCATTGTGTTGCTCGACGAGGTCGGAAAGCTGCTCGAAAAAGTGGTGGCTGACCGCCTTGTCGGGCATCTGGTCGGTGTGGGACCGGATCTGGCGGACAACCAGTTCGGTTTCCGTCGTGGGCGCTCCACGGTCGATGCGATCGCACGCGTAAAGGCTCTGGCGGAGGAAGCAGTCTCACAGGGTGAGGTGGTGCTGGCGGTGTCTCTCGACATCGCCAACGCGTTCAATACCTTGCTCTGGAGCTGCATAAGGGAGGCACTGCTTTACCATCAGGTGCCGACCTATCTCCGTCGAATTGTCGGGGCGTACCTGACGGCGAGGGCCGTCGTATACCCGGGTTCGAGCGGGTGGTCTCGGCGGGAGATGTCGTGCGGTGTTCCACAGGGTTCGGTTCTCGGCCCGCTCCTGTGGAACATCGGATACGACTGGGTGCTGCGCGGTGTGTTCCTCCCCGGCGTAAGCGTAGTTTGCTACGCGGACGATACGCTCGTCCTCGCTCGGGGAGCGACACACCGGCAGGCGGCTGTCCTGGCGACGGCAGGGGTCGCGCATGCCGTGGGTAGGATCCGACGGTTGGGCCTCGAGGTGGCGCTGCACAAATCCGAGGCTCTGTTCTTCTACGGGCCTCGGAACGCGCCGCCAGAGGGGTTCCACATCGTGGTGGGAGGCGTCCGCATCGGCGTCGAGAAATCGATGAGGTATCTGGGCCTCGTCCTCGACGGCCGATGGGCCTTCGGAGAACACTTCCGAAGGTTGGTCCCCAAATTGATGGGTGCGGCCGCAGGGCTGTCGCGGCTGCTTCCCAATCTGGGGGGGCCAAACGCCTCCTGCAGGAGGCTCTTCATGGGAGTCGTGCGGGCGATGGCTCTATACGGGAGCCCCATTTGGGGTCATAACCTGACGGCCCGTAACGCCGCCCTGCTGCGGAGGCCGCAGAGGGTGATGGCCGTCAGGGTCGCGAGAGGGTACCGCACGATCTCCTTTGAGGCGGCAAGCCTCCTGGCCGGATCACTGCCCTGGGACCTGGAGGCCAGACTTCTCGCGTCGCTCTACCAGTGGCGCGAGGAGGCTCTGGAGCGGGGCTTTCGGCCGTTGCCGAGAGAGGTGGAGGCGCGGCGGTCGGAGCTCCGCGACGTCCTAAGGGCGGACTGGGGTGAACGGCTTGCGCGACCGAGTGCAGGGCACGCCGCAATAGCGGCGGTAAGTCCGATCTTGGAGGAGTGGCTGAAGCGGCGCCATGGCGCCCTGACCTTCCGGCTGACGCAGGTCCTCACCGGGCATGGATGCTTCGGGAGGTACTTGTGTCGTATAGGCCGGGAGGAGACGTCTTGTTGTCACCACTGCGGTGACGGCCCCGAGGATACGGCGCTGCACACACTCGTGGAGTGCCCAGCTTGGGAGGAGCAGCGCCGGTCGTTAACCGGGGCACTGGGTGTCCAAATCCTCTCGCTGCCGGCAATGGTACTGTCCATGGTCCGGAGCGAGGGTGCATGGGAGGCCGCCGTCACCTTCTGCGAGGCAGTGATGTCCGCGAAGGAGGCGGCGGAACGGGAGAGGGAGCTGGTCTCTCCCCGCCCAAACCGCAGGAGACGTCCAGGGCGCCGCCGTAGGGCGCGCGCAGACCTCCAGCCACCCTAGGGGGCGGCCTGCGGGCGGTGGACTTGGGCAGTCTGCCGGCCGAGCAGCACAGGCCCGAGAGAGGGGCATAGGTGTTCCGCGCGCCCCCCTCAGTGGAGGGGAGGGCTGTACCATCTGGTCCTCCCCCAAACAGCTGGGGCCCGCCTATTCACGTGGCGGGCCAAGACCTGTCGGTGTCGCGGTGAATGCTAGCGCGAATCCCGTGGCACCGACACTAGGTACCGGAGAAACGTCGTCAGGGGTTTAGTGGGTATGGGGCCGGCTTTTCTGGCTCGAGTCCCACACACCCGCGCCCTGCCCGGGCGCGGACGGTGCGTAAAAGCATTCCCCAGACGTTAAAAAAAAAAAAAAATAAAAAAAAAAAAAAAAAAAAAAAGACTAGTAATAGTTCGGTTTCCCTCTCGCTCAGTCCATGGTCCAGAGTGAGAAGTCGTGGAACGCCGTCGCCTCCTTCTGTGAGTAAGTTTTTTCCATCAAGGAGGCGGCGGAGCGGGTGTGAGAGAGCTTGAACTCTCTTCCGAACCGCAGAACTGGGCGCCGGAGGGCGCGAGATGACCTCAGCCACCCTGGGGTTTGACCTGGGGATGGTAGGTTCGTGGGCCTGTTCGCCACCTGACCAGCACCAGGTCCGAGGGGCGGTGTGCGTGTTTCCACGCGCGCCTCTGTGTCGTGTGTCCGTCCCCCCTCAAAGGGACAGTAGTGTAAAAATTTAGAAATGTACATAGGGTAGGTCTTTTGGTGTAGTGGCCTGTCGTTTCATACGGCGGCGGCGGGCCGAAACCTCGGCGGGGTCGCGATTGCATGCGAA
This sequence comes from Catocala fraxini, assembly GCA_930367265.1. NCBI lineage: Eukaryota > Metazoa > Arthropoda > Insecta > Lepidoptera > Erebidae > Catocala > Catocala fraxini. The sequence continues at coordinate 2,619,393 of OV884047.1, forward strand.
AGTGATTCACGCGGCCCTGCCGATTGCGGTTATGTCGAGGAACACCGTGGTGGATTTAGTCGGTGTAGTAGTTAGTCGGTATTACCGGGATGTCACTCACCATATTTCCCCTGGTGAGTCGGACATAACGCTTGCCCCTGCGGTGAGGTATGAGTCAATTTTTACCCCGCAGTAAAAAAAAACTATTAACTGTACTTTTTCTTGATGAAAAGTACAGGTACCCTATGTCCTTTTCTGTTGCCTGATAACATGGATGCGAAATTTCATGATGATTAGTCGACTATTTAAGGCGTGAAGAAAGCGAATCAAACAATCAAATAAATAATTTACAATATTACTTATGACGTGGATGTGGATTTATTTATTACACTTTCACGCCTTACTACTTAACTGATTATCATGAAATTTCGCTTAGACATTATAAGGGCTATATAAAAGAACATAGGGTATCTTTCATCCAGAAAAAAGATACTGTTCCAAAGGGATACCTATTTATTGACAAAATCTAGATTACCGCGAGCGAAGCCGCGGGCAAAACCTAGTTAAGTATAAGCTTACACTTCAGTCAGTAATTCCATAACTAGTCAGTATGGTGACCATAACCTCTAATTCTGCCGTCATAAGGAAAAAAGGACGTGGCTGCCGAAACAGTTCTTTGCAAATACGTCTTTTTTTCTGATTCCAAATTCGTAAAAATCTTAATATCGAAAAACAATGTTAGATGCATAGTTTTCTTTTATGATGGCAGTATTAGGGTGGTGGTTAGGGTCACCTTACTGACCATTTGACCATGACTGACCATTACTACTAAGCTGAAGTCCAAGAAACAAATGCTGATTGAATTTGGTCTACATGTCTTTGCCGCGGTAACTACAGTACCCAAGACATAGGTATGGGTTCACCCTACCCATGACGCGATGCTTATTTCATTCCATCAACATTTTTATTCAACAAAAAACAAAAAGACATCTGTATTATGATATAATATAATAAGAAGTGCTACTTAGCGGATTTTGTTGAAGTTTTGAGGGATCGAGGCGCGGCCGGGGCGTGCCATTGTATCATACGCGATACGCGCTAAGATGGGATCACTTAGACAGGAGAGGGCTTCTGTTTATAGATATTTTTGTCTTTTTTTACATACATACATACATAGATTCACGCCTGTTTCCCAGAGGGGTAGGCAGAGACTACGGATTTCCATTTGCTGCGATCCTGACACACTTCTCTGGCTTCATTCACTTTCATTAAATTCCTCATACACGCCCGTCGGTTCAAGGTGCTCTTAACCTGGCCTTTGTCCAGAACGCCTCCGATCTGATCAAGAAACGTTCGCCTAGGTCTTCCTCTTGCGACTTTTTCTTTTTTTATATTTAGCATTTAAAATAACGAGTATGGATATATATTGAGCAGCGATAGCTCAGTGGGGAGACCAACAGACTGCAAAGCAGAGGGTCTCGGGTTCGAACCCACGTCGCGCACCTCTGACTTTCGGAAGTTATATGACTTTTCGAAATTATGTGCGTATTGATTGACAATTATCGCCTGCTCCGTGCCTCGGAGAGCACGTTAAGCCGTCGGTCCCGGCTGCCATGAACATCTATGGCAGTCGTTATTGGGAGAGTGTCGACACAAAAGATCCCACTGGGTCGAAGTGACGCCGGTCTGCACTGACTGGCCCCCACATAAGATACATACTGTTAACAAAAAGAAAAGTTATATTTAAAACATGTTATATAAATTAATATAAAAATATTTCAACTAAGACCAAGAACGAAGAGACGATTCATTGAAACTTATATCTGGAGTATAGCACTATATGGCTTAAAGACATGGACATTGACACAAAGGGACAGAGAGAGATTAGAAGCGTTTGAAATGTGGTTTTGGGGTAGGATGGAAAGAATAAGTTGGACTGAAAGAAAAACAAATGAGGAAGTTCTAAATATGGTACAGGAAAAGAGACATATTCTAAAAACAATAGAGAACAGAAGAGGGAATATGTTGGGCCACTTGATACGACATGACACTTTTATAAGAAATATCTTCGAAGGGAAAAAAGAAGGCAGAAGGGGAAGAGGAAGGCCAAGGAGGACGTTCATAGATCAAGTGAAAGAAAAGGTAAAAGATACGTCGTATCTAGAAGTCAAAGCGCTGGCTGAAGATACGACATTATGGAAGAGACTCCACCGACAAGAGCTTGGCTCTTAAATTGAAGAGATATATAAATTATTTCAAATACTTTATAAGAGATTAGACTGACAATACAAACATCAACTATGAAATCTGCATCAATCCATTTTTGCGCGGGGTTGGTTAATATGAGTTTGTATGTTTGTTTCGGTTACACGTCCTAACTACTCGACCGATCATCATGAAATCTCACATACACGTTGTCAAGGTTTCAGATAAGGACATAAAGTACCTTCCATCCAGAAAACTAGATTAGCCAGTGAGGCCGCGGGCAATAGATAATATTATAAAGTGAAAACAGTAGATTTTTTGTTTGTTTGTTTGTAAGGATTTAACACAAAAACTACTCAACCTATTATAAAAATTATTTCACGTTTAGAAAGCTATATTATCACCGAGTAACATAGGCTTCATTTTATTTATAAAAAGAAGTACCTACCATATACATTTATGCGAGCGAAGCCGCGGGCAAATAGCTGGTATTACAAAAAATAAAACGAAGCGTTCTCCTCACCTCCACATATCCATTATCATATAAATATGTATGGTACGCAGTGCGTCACATCATCCCATACATTTTTCACGCAAACCTGCAAATATAATAAAAGCTCCGGTTTCCCCTCGTATACGTCATATACATACATATGTACACACAGAGAGACACACATGTTTACTCGTTTTTATATGTATATGTGTGTTCACGTAGGTAGGTACTTATAATGTGATGTACGATTCAATTATATTTTAAACTAAATTTTGCACGCAGCTTCGCTCGCGTAAAAGTAAGCCTACTTTTACGCGAACTAATCTATACTAATATTATAAAGCTGAAGAGGTTGTTTGTTTGTTTGTGTGTTCGTTTGGTTGGACCGCGCTAATCTCAGGAACTTCTGGTTCGAATTGAAAAATTATTTTAGTGTTGGATAGCCTATTTATCGAGGAAGGCTATAGGCTATATAACATCACGGTACGACCTATAGGAGCGGAGCATCAATGCAAAATGTTGCAAAAACGGGCAAATCTCTCTTATATGAAGTAGATTAAGTTGCGTGGGTCAGCTGGTTACTAACTAGAACTTAATCTAACCAGATTAAGTTAGTTTTTAAATAAAATATAGCTTTCGTTACTCAGTGTTAATATAGCTTTCTTAACGAGAAAGATTTTTAATTTAAGTAGCTTTTGAGTTTAATCGTTACAAACAAACAAACAAACAAGTGAGAAACGACAATGAATTGCCGTACCTAAATCTTAGACTTCGAAAAACAATATATGCAAAGTTCACGTGATACTACGTGACCTTGAGGTCAGAGGTCTAGCGTATCAGGGTATAGCGACTATGCTGAGTCGAATGGCGTTGACCGTGAGTCTCTAGCTTTTACGGTTCTTGAGTTGAAAGTTGTGTAACAGACAGACGGACGGACAAAGCTGCTGTATAATAATATATAAGAGTTTTTTCGAACTCTAAAAGTCAAATCATTCCTCTTTATGACCATGATTTACTCACAAACAACTTTCAATTTCTAAAACACCCAAACGTAATTTCCATTTCTAAAATAATCTAAAGAACCTTTTCGTACCAAATACCATTTAAAAATCATATCTCAATACACGATCGGCGGCTCTTACGTACCATAACAAATCAAATTGATAGGATTTAACATCACCGAGTACAAAGCACTTCCTGATTATTTAGGTAGCTGTCTCGAATCAATGCACAGCAAACAACAACAAGCAAAATAATCCTTATTACTGTGGAATAAGATTGATTTTGGCCTTGGCAGAGTAAGATCGGTACTTAAATGTACCACCCGCGGAGATTGTTTGAAAATAGGGATACTTACACGTATTGTTGCAATTTTTTATAACTATTATTTAGAAAAGGTAAACATCGCATGTAATGAGTATAAAAATTGAGGGCCTGTCGTGATAATCTTTTGTTGTAATCGTTGTGAAAGGTTTTTTTTGCACGTGTAAGGCTGGGTCAGTTTTTGATGCGATGAAATATAATTGTAGCGTGTCTTTATAAAAGTGACGTTTCGGTATAGTTTAACGTATAATAGTTAAATACAAACATTTTGGTATGTGTCCGTTGTTTAATAATAATTGTAACTTGATTTTGCCGGCGGCTTCGCCCGTGTACCTACATGTAGATTCGGTTAGATTAGTGACAGTAGTCTTTTCTGAATGAAATGTACCCTCTGATCTCTTCTTTTCCCCTGACGACGTGTACCTATACATTTTCATAATAATAATAATAATAATAATAATTTATTTGCATAAAACATGGTATTTGGTGGTGTTACAATATTATATATAGTACAAACATGTTTTGCTAGAATATAGCATACAAAATTTCAATTATGGGTACAAAACCATTCCTATTTTTATCCAAAAATTCATTTAAGTACGTCGTAAAAGTTGGATAGACTTAGACAAGTATACAACCTTTTCTTAAAATTGATTCGGTAGTTTATTATAGATACGCACACAAATAGCAAGGTAGCTTATGTTGTACTTGGTTAGTCTCGGTATGTCACTTAAGCTCTGCGCCGAGCGTAAGATAGATAAGACAGAGCTCGTGCAGCGCATATTCAAATCGGCGCGCGGCCGCCATCGTAAAATTGTATGGAGGATTTGAAGTGCTTTTTTTATAATTATGTATCTTTATTGTCAACCAATCACTTAAATATTTGGGACGGACAAATTGTAATATAACTATTTATGTTTCGTTTAAGCTGTAAAATAGGATAGATTTCTACTGTTATAATCTAAAACACACGTAACACGAGCTTACGTTTTTGAATTTTTCGTGCATATTTACGTAATTTTGTAGGCGAAAATATTAATTATTTTAAGTTTTTACATGGAGGAAGTGTAAACATATTGATTGTTATGGTAAATGTATATTTTATATTTGTATTAAACAAAAAGTGTTGATTTTATTCACTTAACTGTGACTGTTTTGGCACATTTCGCTCGGCGCAGTCTTAAGACCAATTTAAAAGGATCTCGTCTATTTCTAGAATGTACCTCATCTGCTGTTTTAAACAACTCTTTGTTCTTATATACAAACATAGGTACATATTACGTAAATATATAAAGACGGTAAAGGTAACAATCCAAGCTTTTGAAATATTAGCTTACATGACTCGTCCGGCTGAAGGCCTGATGACTAGTCGAGTAAAGACAAAAATACGTTTAGTGCATTCCTTAGTATTTCCTATTTTTTGGTACGGTGCTGAAACCTGGTGCCTCAAAAGTCGAGACATAAGCAAAATATGCGCTTTTGAAATGTGGTGCTGGAGACGAATGCTAAAAATACCATGGACAGCCATGAGAACAAACGTATCAATTTTACAAGAGATCCACATCAAAAAACGACTCACCTCTCTATGCCAAGAGCGTCAACTAAGCTTCTTTGGATATATGCATGAGTTGGAGAAGCAGTTGATCGTGGAACAGATGCAGGGGAAGGGCTCCAGGGGCCGAATTCCAACACGATGATGTAAAAGTATTGTAGAGGCAGCAGGAGAAGCTCTACATCGATCTATTGAACTGGGGCAAGGACAGAGGCAAATGGAGGCGGATAGTATATGGTCACGATCCTCATTAGTGAGGGAATGACAAAGAAGAAAGAAGAAGTCGAGTAGTAAGAGTGAAAGCGTAACAAACAAACTCACAATCGCATTAACATATGAGTATCTAATATTAGTTAGGATGTACACAGCACCGTATCTTAGGCGTAAAAAAAAAGAAAGTTTACAACATTTTAAGGTAACTGATACTGTGGGAATTGTACGATACTGGGTTCGGTTTCTCGGTCGGACAAAGTTTTATTAGGTAAATGGTTTTAGACAGTGGTTCTTAATCGCATAATCGCGTTGATGTAAGTATATGCGCCATCATACCATACTGTCTATTATGGATTTATATTAAATAACATAATTATTTCATCTCCATAATATTATTATTACTTAAAGTTTTGTATCGTCAGTAAAATATGGTATAATGGCTGCAACACTTGTTGATATGAGATGTAAATTACTGAGATTATATTTATTTGGCGAATTAAAAGAGTGGCCGTGAGTTTTCTGCATCTTTTCTCATAAGCTTCAGCCCTTTGCCTGAACCTAGCAACTTACATAAATGTAGATTCAGTACCTAACTTAGTAAATTCACTAACCCTATATGTTTTGACGTTCATAATTGTTACTTTGTGACCTAAATGAATAAATTATTTTGACTTTGACTTTAATAAATATTTAAAGGTGTAAATACATATTTATTTTCTCGACGACGTTTCTACCGACTTGCAACGATTGTGGTGACGGGTTGATTGGTGTGAGCCCAGCGGCGTCTTTGTGAAGTACAGGTTTAGCACCTACCCTCACTTGGTCCTTGTCAAAACACTTGCACTGTCGGTACTTCTAGATACTACACACAACACAAAAAATGTCCACATTCTCACACTAAGTGGTTTAATATTATGTTATATTATCGGATATTTTTGTCACTCAAGACTTCACGGAGTCTGGAAGTACTTATGCCTGATAGACAGCAGTAGGCTCGGCCCCCATTTCGTAAAGCCTACTATTATAGCTGGCAAATGTCGATTTAACACATTACTGTGTGATAAATAATTATATAATAACTACAGTATTCTTAATTGAGCGCCAAATAGAGTACGCTGTATTACTTCTGGAAATATACCAATAGCGCCATCTTTTATCTATATTCATAAACGTTATACAACTTTGTGAATAGAGCCCTCTATTATATTTTTGTTGAACTTCGTAGGCAGCAAGAAGATATCTCTCAACGTTATGAATTAGTTCGACTTAATGCCGTAAGATGTCACGTATGTTAAATTATTTTTTGTCAGTTTGTATTATTATAATAATTGGTATTAATATCGCTCAAGTCCTCTAAATTAAATTACTACGATATTGTAGTTTTGCTTAGTAGAATCATTTCAAACATGCTCCATGAACATTTGTATATATACTTAGCACTGTATTTATTTATAAAACAAAATTAAATATAATTTGCCAGTTTTATTATAGTAGATACCTACATAATAAAATATATTTATTTTGATTATATATTTTTTTATCAATAAACCACTGAGCTATCGCAGCAGCTCAGTGGAGAGACCAACAGACTGCAATTCAGAGTGTCTCGGTTCGAACCCACGTCGCGCATCTCTGACTTTCGGAAGTTATATGACTTTTCGAAATGATGTGCGTATTGATTGACAATTATCGCCTGCTCCGTGCCTCGGAGAGCACGTTAAACCGTCGTCGGTCCCGGCTACCGTGAACATCTATGGCAGCCGTTATTAGGAAGTCAGTGCCCTATAATATCCTGACACTGGTCTAGTCTTAGGATATCGTTAGAGGTCAGGTGGCAGCCGCTCCGTGTAAAATCTGATATCCAGTCTAATCCGGTTAGACCAGAAAAGCCGACCCCAAGTGACTTGGGAATAATAAAGGCTAGGGAGAAGAAGATTTTTTATCAACGTTGAAAGTGCTGGCAATGCATTGTAGCAAATTTTAGAGGTTCTCGGTTGGTAAGTGGCTATATCTGCGACTTTGTTGCCTAAGTAGTATTTGCAATAATAATAAGTAAAACCTCTTTCTGCTCCTTGTCAATATTATATGAGTAATATGAGCTACTGTGACTATTATTTCATTTGTTATTAATATGTATCTTAGATTTTTACTTTTTAAATCTTATTGAAATAAATAACTGTAACAACTACCCACAGCAGCTCATATAAGGAGCATAATAATAATATGACATTAAATTGTATTGATGTAAACATTTGGCGATTGATAAGAGTGGCCTTGAGTTACTTGCCTGCTTCTTCTCATGAAAGCTGTACTCCTCGAACAGGCTTTTTCAATGCAAAATTTTTATTTCCGTCTATTTATTCTTATTATAATTTTTATTAATATAATAGTGAATTGACGTGTCCAAGAATTGTTTGCACATTTTATTGGAAATAAAGATTTTTGACTTTGACTTTGACTTTATAATATAAACAGTATTACAAAGGTGTTGATGAATATTGAAAACACTCATTATTTTAAATTTTTATAATAATAATAATAATAATAATCTTTATTTGCTATATATATATATTTAATAAAGGTACAAAAATGTAATCTTATTTAATGCCTATATAACCGTAATCGCCTCTCGGTAGGTAGGTACATAATATATTATTATTTTATGACAATCACAGCCAAAAATCAATAGTAGATAGGTAGCTACGTACTGTCCCCCAGTGCTGCTGATCTTTGTAAAATATTTAAATGTGATTTACCCAGCTAGCCAGTAGTAAAAGCTAGTCAGTAGTAGGTAGTACGTGGACTAGCTAACCGCTTAATTAGCCGATATTTACCTGATCTGTCAAGTGTCAAAATTATTTATTGCAATAGCGCCACCTATTGACGTCATGCGAAAGAGCGTGCCGTGTAAGGCTATTTTTTTTAAACGACCACACTTGTATCGTCCCTTTCTCGCGATGGACTTTACAAACATTTAAACAAAGGACATAAAGAACACCCAGACTCAGAACAACCATTTGTGGATCACACAGAGTTTTGTCTCGTGTGGGGATCGACCACTGGCGAAGCGACCACTTAAACTACAACGCCATCTATGAGTTGTCACAGCTCTTGACAACCTTGATACCTATGATCGCTTATGGTATATCTATACTAATATTATAAAGGTGAAGAGTTTGTTTGTTTGTTTGAACGCACTAATCTCAGGAACTACTAACCTGAATTGAAATTTTTTTTTTGTGTTGTATAGCTCATTTATCGAGGAAGGCTATAGGCTATATAACATCACACTGCGACTCACGGGGGCGGCGTAGTAATCATAAACGCGGGTGAAACCGCGGGCACATCTAGTACACTAATAAAATTGGATAGTTCACAGAGATTCAAGTAAACATGAGACAACATTGTCTTCCATTTACTTAAATCTTGCACATTGAAATTAAATTGACCAACTATAACGCACGGATGGCGTCCTGGTTTAAGCGATTGCCTAGCTACTGCCACTGTGCCGAGAGTAACGAATCCGACCCGAATCCCACACGGGTCAAAACTCTGTTTAATCCACAAATGGTTGTTCCGAGTCTGAGTGTTCTTTGTGTCCGTTGTTTGAATGTTTGTAAAGTCACCCGCGACACAGGATTTATTACTAATGCGGGTAGTCTTTTCAACAAAAATAAAACACTTCTTTATCACATTTTCTTTTAATTACAATTTTTAACTGATCAGAAAACGTAAGTTATAAATAGTTCAAAATAATACTAAATTAGTTACAAGTTGTGATTGAAATATATTGTGATAAAATCCATAAATCATCAATGAAAAATGTCTGACCTCTGAGGCCGCCGGTTGGCCAAGTGAATAAAGTGATTTCATTTCAATAGTTCACAAACGCTGTCAGATCTGTTAGAAAATATGTAAGTAGAACTAGATTATGTTGAAAAATTATAAGTAGAAAATGTACAGAGATACTAAACTTATCGAAATGCGTTAATATGTATGAAAACTTACTGAAGATCCTCATTTCACACACAAACACCTATAGCCTTATTAAAAAAAGATAGTAACGGTTGTTTTTATAGTTTTTCAAAAAGAAAGAAAAGCATTTAGGGATTGTTCCTGTGTCGCGGTGGACTTGACAAATATTCGAATCCCACTCGGAACAACCATTTGTGGATCACACAAATTTTTGTCCCATGTGGGATTCGAACCCACAACACTCGGCGCAGTGGCAGCGGCCAGGCGACCACTTAAATCACTACGACTCTAAATAGTTTGACTCAAACTAAATGATATGTTATAATTTATATCACAATAAATGTTTTCACAAAAATATTAATAGTCATAAGGTTACCACATCATTCACAGTCATTTACACTGTCAACTTCACACTACGGTCAGATGAGTCCCATCATAATTCCCCTTTCACGTTCCCACCATACTTTCTAGTGATTTTGATGTTCAGGCTGGTGGGTTTCCACTCAGGGTCGACTTCCCTGGTCTCTATGATGTTCTTGTACACTAAGGCGGACAGCCTGGCCGTTCGCGTTTTAGTGGGCGAGTCAAAGTCAACTTGGTACAGCCCGAAGCGTTCACTGTAACAATTGTATATATTAGTATTCCTATATCTACCACAGCATCGATGGCCTAGTGGTAGACCGTCGGACTGCCATGCAGAGGTCTCGAGTTCGATCCTAAGGCGCCCATCTCTGGCTTTTCGAAGTTACGTGCGTATAAAATAGTGAATTATCGCTTGCTTTAACGGTGAAGAAAAACATCGTGAGGAAACCTGCATGTCTGAGAGTTCTGAATAATGTTCTTGAAGTTATGTGATGTCTGCCAACCCGCACTGGGCCAGCGTGGTGGACTATGGCCTAGTCCTTGTCACACTGAGAAGAGGCCCGTGCCCAGCAGTGGGACAGTTTAATACAAGATCCTGACTAATATGATAAATTTGAAAGTAACTCTGTCTTTCTGTCTATCTGTCAGTCTTTTTTCACGGCTAAACCACTCAATCGATTTGGATGAAATTTGGTACAAAGATAGTTTAACACCTGAGGAAGGACATAGACGTATACGTTTTATTGATGTAGGTACCACGCGGGCGGAGCCGCGCGCAAAAGCTAGTACTATATCTACTACAAGTAAAATGAAAAATACATGAAATTGTTCTTAGTGACTAAACTAATGGATAAACATGCAAAACCGGCTGTAGGTAAATATATTTTCTATATATTTTTAAGTAACAAAGCTGTTATTACCTGGTTCCTGCCGTCCATTCCACATTGTCCATCAGGCTCCACGCAGTATATCCCTTCATCTCGGTGCCATCCTCCATCGCCAACAGGAGAGCACCTAAAATAACATTAATTTATACATCAACATCAAGTATATTATTTTTGGCCGTAAGACGTGGTATTCCGTCGCTTCCGAGGATAAGTATCAGTCGAGCACACAAATATTTAGTGTGCCAAGTGAAGTTTTACTAACATAGTATTAAGATGTTTATTTAATTTTATTCTATGTAAATTTAGGTTAAGTTGAAATTAAACTGCTATAAACGGATTTTATCGCGTTGTTTATTTGACACTTTATTACAAAATTTCTTTTTTTTTCTTCTTTCTGCGTAAATAGAAACACCAATGATTAAATTATGTTCGGGTACTTTGAAATAAATACACTGGAACATTGAGACAACTGCCATCTTAGTCTCCCCGTGACCATGGCTGCTGAAAAGCAACCGAAACGTCGGGGAAAGTGTAAAAATAAATTAAATCTAAATAGTTTAATAATAATTTAATTAGCTTAAAAATTAGTAAAGTTTAATAGTAGTGCAACAATTTACAAAATTTTGAAATAAAGTGTCAAATAAACAACGCGATAAAATCCGTTTATAGCAGTTTAATTTCAATTAATAATATTCGCGTAAATAGAAGACAATATTAGGTTAAGTTATCTATGGAGTCTTCGGAGTCACTACTAATAAGATCGTCTTTGGACTCTGATAACGAGAACATATTTACAAGAAGTCTGGACTTATCAACGGGCCCAGATATTGAAAAGTTTGAAAGCATGAGAACAGAAATTCATAATTTAAGAATGCAATTGCAAAGTGCGAATAATGAAATTGACAATCTAACATTAGAAAACAACCAGTTAAAGAATAAACTTGCATCAAACCGTTTTCAAATAAACTCACTGAAGGAAATATGTCATACACCAAAACCACAATTTCGCAGTATTGAACGTTCTACTAGAGCGCCAGGACACACTACACCTCATAAGTATATGACATCAACGCAACTGGATGTGGAACAAACCCAAAATAACAGCCATCTCACTGACATTGCTCCGACTAGAAATGAAGTATCATCGAGTAAGGACATAGCGTACGCTGCTCAATCTACATTATTACATAGAGATAATAAATTGAAAAGCACGATTTACATTTATGGTGGGAATCAATGTAAAGGGCTAACTGCACAACTGATGGAGTCACGAAAGTATAGCCCATATGAGCAATATAATGTGACTGCTTTTATAAAACCACAAGCAGCAACAGATGAAATATTAAGAACCTGTTCTATTCATAATTTTACCATAAATGATAAAATTGTACTTTGTGTAGGTGAACATGATAACAATCCATCAAAGATCGGTATGGAATTATATTCTACTCTAAAACAACTGCAAAAATGTTCTGTATTTGTATTGGGCGTACGTAGGAACATATTCCTTAATGAAAATATGTTAAATTATTCTACTAAAATGGTATGTAAACTATTCAAAAACTGTACCTTCTTGGATGTACCAGTATACAATGAGTACTTGAATAGTTCAAAGGATTACAACTTCTGTAAAATAATTAATAATGCTATAGACCAATGTTATTATAATAATACCTTCCTAAGATATAATAAACGTCAAATAAAAAATGTCAACACAAAGCAAACTGATAGCATTAAGAGAAATGTAAGCCCACCACGCAAAGGGACAATACCTTTTTATTTTTCTGTATCTAAAAATAATAAGCCCATATGTAACTTGCAAAGTACTATAACAAAACCCGTAAAAGGGACAATCCCTTACTATTTTACTAAGGTGTCTAAAAAGCAAGCTACTGAAAACTTATCATTTTTTCGAACCTAAACATTGTGATGGTAACAACCCTCAGATCCTACATCAAAACATTGCAGGGCTTCAAACAAAAACATTCACTATATTTCACCAAAACATAGCTGGAGCACTCAGTAAAATTGAGGACTTAGAATTAGCTATCAATGCACTACAAAACTCTGGCACAAATATTGATGTTATATGTTTAAGCGAACATTTTATAAGAAAGGGTGAAGAAAATTACTTGACACTAAATAATTTTCAGATTAAGTCTATCTATTCGCGAGAAAATCAACGTAGAGGCGGTACATGCATACTTTGCAAGACCATGTTTCAATGTACGGAACTAAACAACATAAAAGCAATGAGTATTGATACAGAGTTAGAAGTAAGTGTTATAGAAATTAAAAAACTTCGCATAATAATACTTTGTGTTATAGGACCCCTAATTCAAATTTGGAAAGATTCTTTGGACATTTTGAGAAAGTGTTGTTAAAATTACAACGGAAAGAAAGCAAGATCATAATCGCTGGTGATTTCAACATTAACCTGCTGCTTAATGACAATGCCGCTAAGAAATTTAAAGACCTTATTTTAAATTACGGGATGCAGTATCACATTAAAATATCGACTAGGTTAAATACATGTATAGACAATATAATTAGTAATATACCGCACGCTATAGGCAATACGCATAACCTTTGTTTATCCGACCATAATACGGCTCAAACTATTGAATTTAAATACTTAAATCGGAACATAACTCAGCATTATTTTGTCACAAAAGCCGATATTAGCAAAGAAAACATTCACAAATTTTATGACTGCATAAGTAATTTATCATTCACCGAAATTTACGATACTTGTATTGTTAATAAAGCATTTGATACGTTCCATAACCTGTTGCTGCTCTTCCACAAACTATGCTTTCCTCTTACCAGAGTAAAAATTAATTACAAAACGGCTAAATTGAAATGGATAACAAAGGGTCTTAAAATAAGTTGCACAACTAAAAGGCAATTAAGATATAAATACTATAATAACAGGTCGGATGAAAATAAAATAAAATTTAAAGAATATGCCTCTATGTTGAAAAGGTGTATATATGACCTTCAATCAAAAAATAACCAAAAATATATTGCAAGGTCCAATAATAAATGTAAAGCTACGTGGGATGTTGTAAAACGTAATATGGGGAACGAACAATTAAAAGAACACATTAATAGTTTAGTTGACAACAATATTACAACAACAAGAGGTCTTGACATTGCTAATAAATTTAATAATTATTTTATCGATATTGTTGAAAACAACATGGTTACAGCGCACAATAATTCTAATAATATTAAATCCCTTAACCCTAATAATAACAGTATCTTTTTAGAACCAACTAATGCAATAGAAATTAAAAATATAATAAAATCTCTGAAAAATACTCGATCTTCAGGCTATGACAATATATCTACAGATATTATTAAACTTGTATCCGAGTATATAGCACATCCGTTAGCTTATATTATTAATATGTCATTGGAACAAGGCTGTTTTCCAGATAATCTAAAGGTGTCAGTTATTAAGCCGTTACATAAAAAAGGTGCCAAAACGGATAAAAGCAATTACCGACCTATAGCATTAATACCGATAATTTCAAAAATCTTTGAGAAGGTAATGTATAAGAGATTACAAATCTTCCTTGACAAATATAATGTATTGACGAAAGAACAATATGGATTTAGAAGGAATAGGTCAACCCAGCTTGCTGCCTTTAACTTGATAAAATCAATTATTAGCAAAATAAATTCAAAACAACTTTGTAGTGTTATTTTCTTAGATTTAAGTAAGGCTTTTGATCTTGTTAACCATTCCAAACTAATTGACAAATTAGAAAAATGTGGTATAAGAGGATTAGCCCTTAAATGGTTTGAGTCGTATCTAAATGGCAGAAGACAGATAACTCAAATCACAAAATTCGATGAAACTACAAATAGTATAGAAAACTTTAATTCCTCTTCCAGAAATAACAATTATGGTATACCGCAAGGAAGCATACTTGGTCCTCTATTGTTTCTAATATATATTAATGATCTTCCACTAGCATTAGATAACCATGAATGTATCCTGTTCGCTGATGATACTACGGTAATTTTCGGTTATGATAAAAGAAAGCGCTATGATGTGGAAATAAATAGAATTTTACAAAATTTAATTAACTGGCTTCACCAAAACGATTTAAAAATAAATATAGGAAAAACAAAAATGATCAATTTTACACCTCACAATAGTAAAAAAAATCAATTAAATGTTGTCTACAATAATCAAAAAATAGAACAGGTAAGCAGCACAACTTTTTTAGGTATTGTTATTGATGAGCATTTGACATGGAGACAACACACGGACAGTATCCGTAAAAAAATAAATAAATTTGTATTCGCGATAAGAAAAGTTAAAAATATAGCATCGGTAGAGACATCATTAATGGTATATCATTCATATGTCTGTTCTATCATTCGTTACGGTATAGTTGTATGGGGATATTCATCAGAATTATCACAAATTTTCATTGCTCAAAAAAAGTGCATTCGCGCAATGTTCAACATGCAGTGGTGGGAATCTTGTAGACCCGTTTTTAAATCCAAAAAGTTATTGACTGCTCCATCTATATATATTTACGAAGTAGCGAAATTCGTAAAATGTAATATTAATTTGTTCGAAATAAATAATAATACGAATAAACGGAAACTTACTCAATCGTACCTGAAAATGCCGGTACCACGAATAGAAATGTTTAGACGTAGTAGTGCGTACATGGCGCCTCTTATATATAATTCATTGCCTGAAGATATAATTAAGCTGTCCTATAATAAATTTTGTATATCATTACAAAATTGGCTAATAGAAGAGAGTTTCTATTCAGTCAATGAATTCATTAAAAAGTTTGCCTCTCATTCATATCACTTTGCGAACACATTGTGAATTAACTGATTTAATGGTCAAGTGTATGTTAATTTGATTTAAGTTACAATATTTACCATTTTAATAATTGTTTAAGTTTTTGAAATTGTAGCTCATGTTCTTGATTTTTCTTTCTTTAATTTTATTTAGTTGTACCTTACAACTTGTTAAATTTGCATGCTATTTAAATATGGCGAAATGTGTCATGCGCCTAATTGTAATCCTACCATCTTTTGTTATCACCACATTTTTTTGCAAATAAATTATTATTATTATTATTATTATTATTATGCAGCCTAAAATAAATGATTATTATTATTATTAAATTTTCAGTCTCAGCCATAAGCTTAGCTTCGCATTTATTTGGTTTGACGCCAGTATTGGCTAAAGATAAAAATGCAAAGATAAAGAATCTAGCTATATATTTATTTTCTTATGGGATATCTCTCGCATAAGATTAAGTCTCTGTAACTATTGCAGTGGAATTAATAATCATTTAAACAACATATATAATGAGCTAATTACTCTGCAAAACTATAATTTACTAGATATATATATATATATAATATTATACAGAGGAAACATTTGTGTTTTTGTATGTATGTTTGTAATGTTTTCACACAAAAACTACTGGGCCGATTTCAAAAATTCTTTCACCATTAGAAAGCTGCATCTTCACTGAGTGACACAGGCTAAATTACATTTTCAAAAAAAATAGGGTTCCTTAATAAATATGCAATAATATAACCCAAGGTGTGAAAAAATTAGTCATAAAAAATCTGTCATCGCGTGCGCTGCGGAAACTATTGATGATATAACAAAATAATGTTCTACAGTATTATAGAACGTATCAATATCTACAAAAATGTCCGCGATACCATATGTATTATTTAAATATATATATATATATATATATCTAACTACACCTATATAGGTGTAGTAGTTTTATATATTAAAATTAGATAACAAATTAAAAGTAGGTATTGGGTAATAAATTAAAGTCCACGCGGACGAAGTCGCGGGCAACAGCTAGTTTACTAGATATTTGCCTGCAGTTTCACACGCGTAAATTTCGGTTAGGATAGGTTAATAACAGTCGAGATAAAATGGACATCCGAAGATACTGTAGCGAATGGAAACAATACCAGATATCAAGAGGAATCTCATCACTACACAATACATTGCTACAGGGATAGATAAGCTTCAGATTTGCTTGCGTAAATGTATACTGTTCTCCTGACAATGTCTATATGAAATGTCATTATTATTGCTCGAATAGTTAAGGTTAACAAACGAACGAACTCACATTCGCATTTATAATATTAAAACATATTGTTGTTCCAAGAATTGAGCCTATACGGTAGTGGTGAGAAGAACATTGCATCATCTATGTAGCCTAAACAAAACTTGTGTATACCCAAGTATCCTCTCATGTTGTCAGCCCGGCTCTGGTCTCCGAGTCCCCCGGCAGTAGACCAGCCATGCTCGGTGATGATTATGGTCGGGTAGTCGTAGACCTTGTTCAAATAGATACAGGCCTTGTACAGGCCGTAGGGTGCACTCTGTAGGACAATAATACAATAATAAAATAATAATATTATTGGGAAGAGAGGAACCCGCCATGCACCCTCGGAATGCCCACCTCAACTATTGCAATAGAAAAAGGTTGACAATACCGAACTCCTCTGGATAAGGACAGCCGCGACATGGGATCCGGGCGTACTCCAATTTGCAGTATGCCGCTTCGTACACAAAATATACGTTGATACGTGAAGTATTGTCAACTTTTTCTATGGCAATAGTTGGGGTGGGCAATCCGAGGGTGCGTGGTGGGTTGGTGTTTTCCCAATAATTTATGATGCACGATACAAACTGTGACGTAAGTGCTATTTAGACGCAATTGTCTGAGGCAGATAACGATATATTCCCATTACACTTCCACTTTTTGTTATATCCGAAGTATCAATTACTCCCTTATTTTACAAACAATTTTGATTATGTTTGCACAAAGAGATTTCTGTTGATTGATATTTTCTCTTTTAAGCACAATAATGTACATTATCAATTACTAGCTCTTGCTCCAAACTTTGTTCGCGTAAAACTAGGTTAGGTAAGGTTATGTTAGAAACAGACTTTTAAAAAATAAAATATAGCCTATGTTACTTAGAGTTAATATAGCTTTCTAATGGTCCCTCAGTGGAGGGGAGGGCTGTACCATCTGGTCCTCCGCCAAACAGCAGCGGCCCGCCTAGTCACGTGGCGGGCCAAGAACTGTCGGTATCGCGGTGAATGCTAGCGCGAATCCCATGGCACCGACACTAGGTACTGGAGGAATGTCGTCAGGGGTTTAGTGGATATGGGGGCGGCTTCTCTGGCTCAAGTCCCACACACCCTCGAGCTGCGCGGGCTCGGACGGTGCGTAAAAGCATTACCCAGACGTTAAAAAAAAAAGCTTTCTAATGGTTCTGTGGGGTAGTGATTTCCATCAAGGAGGCGGCGGAGCGGGAGAGGGACCGCTTGAACCCTCTTCCTAACTGCAGAACCGGGGCACCAGAGGGCGCGCGATGACCTTCAGCCACCCTGAGGTTTGACCTGGGAGTAGTGGGCTTCGTGGGCGTGCTCGCCACCTGATTAGCACCAGGTCCGAGAGGCGGCGTGCGTGTTTCCACGCGCGCTTCTGTGTCGTGTGTCTGTCCTCCCTCAAGAGGACAGTAGGGCTAAAATTTAGAAGTAACCATACGGTAGGTATTTTCGGGCAGTGGCCTGTCGTTTCATACGGCGGGTCGAAACCTCGGCGGGGTCGCGATTGCATGTGAAAGTGATTCGCGCGACCCCGCCGATTGCGGTTTTGTCGAGGAACACTGTGGTGGGTTTAGCCGGTAGGTATT
This sequence comes from Catocala fraxini, assembly GCA_930367265.1. Taxonomy (NCBI): domain Eukaryota; kingdom Metazoa; phylum Arthropoda; class Insecta; order Lepidoptera; family Erebidae; genus Catocala; species Catocala fraxini. Next base: position 2,638,111 of record OV884047.1, read on the forward strand.
ACCGGGATGTCGCTCACCATCTTTACCCCAGTGAGTCCGACAAAACCTCTCCGCCCGCCCCAGTAAAAAAACCTTCTAATGTTGAAAGAATTTATAACATAGGTCGAGTAGCTTTCGCGTTAAATCCTTACAAAAAACCAACAAAATATCAAATAAATCCTCTTTACAATATTAGTAGGTATAGATAGGAAACTATCCCATTATAGAAAACCCTAGTAACCCTCAAACAGTCGAACCAGTTACTACAGGCAGACAGATCTTGGGTCCGGTGCGCCAATAAAGAGCTCACTAAAAGCCCTTATGAAATTGAAATTAGCGCTTACCTTTAGCCAGGGAGATTTGCCCTGCTTCCACTGAGGTCCTTGTGTATACTCTACGTCTACGTCATCATCTTCAGAGTCAAGCTGTTCCGTGTTTGGCTTCACCAGGAATGTGGTGTAGTGGTTCATGCCTAGGTAGTCTGCTGACCCTGGAAATAGCATTAATGACGCTTATTATAATTGTATACGTTCATAAGACTGCACGGATGGCGTAGTGGTTTAAGTGGCCGCCTCGCCATTGCCACTAAGCTGAGTGTTGTGGGTTCGAATCCCACACGGGACAAAAAATGGTTTGTTCGACAAATGGTTGTTCCGAGTCTGGATGTTCTTTGTGTCCGTTGCTTGAATGTATGTAAAGTCCTCCGCGACAGAGGAATTATTCTTAGTTCAGGAGTTGGCTTATAAAATTGAATAGAATAAGTGGAATATGATGAAAGTGAACGAAGCCAGAGAAGTGTGTCAGGATCGTAGCAAATGGAAATCCGTAGTCTCTGCCTACCCCTCTGGGAAACAGGCGTGAATCTATGTATGTAAGTAGAATAAGTAGGTACCTACTATATTTTTTTAGAGCCTATCTTTGAACAAGATAATTTAAATGATATCCCGCACTCTCCTAGTAAGAATAATGTTCATTATTATACATGAGATACTTTTACTAAATCAATCGGCACTTATAACGTCTAGTCTGTAGTCTGTAGTGTCGTGGTACAACAATATTTGGATGCACAACTGTTCAATCCTCTTATAGACTAGACTCAATATATTCAATACTTAAAACTCGACACTATACAAATAATGAAACAAAAAGAGCTCTTTCAGTAGAATAAACTATTTTAGCATAATAAACACTCTGAAATTCAACAAGATAAGAATATTTTAATATTAATATGTGAACGTAAAAGCAGCAATAGCTCAGTGGGGAGACCAACAGACTGCAATGCAGAGGGTCTCAGGTTCGAACCCACGTCGCGCACTTCTAACTTCCGGAAAGTATATGACTTTTTGAAATTATGTGCGTATTGATTGACAATGATCGCCTGCTCCGTGCCTTGGAGAGCACGTTAAGCTGTCGGTCCCGGCTGCCATGAACATCTATGGCAGTCGTAATTGGGAAAGTCAGTACCCTCTAATATCCTGACACTGGTCTAGCCTTAGGGTATCGTTAGCCTTCGGGCTGCGGAGGTCAGGTGGCAGCCGCTCCGTGTAAAAACTGCTATCCAGTCAAATCCGGTTAGACCAGAAAAGCCGGTACCCCAAGTGACTTGGGAATAATAAAGGTTAAGAGAGAAGAAGTGTAGTATTTCTCAAAATATCCGTCGATCGACGTTTATAGGTGAAGTCAAGCCAACATTTTATTTTAATTTTCATGGACCTCCGCTTACGAATTGTGAACCTCCATTATTTTGTCACGCCAAAGTAGACCCCCGTCGAGTCTCCCGTGGACCCCTAGGGGTCCACCTGGACTACTTTGGGAACTACTGGTATAACCGAATGCCACGCCTGAGGTCGAGGACTCGATTCCCGCACAAGTCAAACATTTGTGTGCGTGAACATGGATGTTTGCCTTGGTTTGGGTGTTTCTATGTATAATATATATGTATTTACAAAAAAAAAGTATTTAGGTAGGTACCTATGTATGTTTATCCATTGTCTAGTACCCATAGTAATAAGCTCTGCTTAGTTTTGGCTACATGGTGTTGTGTGTATGTGATAGAATATTGAAAATAAAAAATATATTCGTACATAATAAGTACCGTACTTAGAATAAGTATATAATAAAAATACAAAACTTTATACTACTATAATTTCAGCTTAGCAATAATATATTTTTAAAAGTAGGTAATCTTAGACTAAATATATCAATACCTATCCTTATTTTTACTAACAGAATTATATTCCACTTGGAACCATGTAGGAATAAATAAAAATTATAATAGATGATAAAACAAACCCTTGAGAAGCTGGATCTCTTCAGCAGTGAGTTTGGGTAATTTGCAGTCGGCGTACCCTTGCTTTTGACTCTTCTTCGCCATTATGTCTTTGACCAGCGAAGGAAAATCCCCCGTTTTAGAAAATATCGGGTTCATGTAAAGCCCGATCTGTTTAGAAAAAAAAGCATCTAAAATATTAGCTAACTATGACACTATTCCTACGTTTATAATAATAATATCAGCCCTGCATTAAATTGTCCCACTGCTGGGCACAGGCCTCTTCTTAGGGTGAGAAGGATGGTCCACTACACTGGTGCGGGTTGGCAGACTTCACACACCTTCGAGAACATTATGGAGAACTCTCAGACATGCAGGTTTCCTCACGATGTTTTCCTTCACCGTTAAAGCGAGCGATAATGAACTATTTGATACGCACGTAACTTCGAAAAGTCAGAGGTGCGCGCCTTGGATTCGAGCTCGAGACCTCTGCGTGGCAGACCAATGGTGGCCCACACTTATACGGATTTTATCTTAATTTGTTTATAACTTGTTATACATAAATAATTATTCTATACATGATATTTAAACCTACACGAATATTTTGTATTATAGCAGCCATTTTTTATGATTATACTAGATTTTGCCCGCGTCTCCGCTCGCGTAAACTGTAAAATTGACATTACCTACCTAGGTTAATGTCAATTTTCTATAAGGTGGCCCAACATCTTTCCTTTCCTGTTCTCAGTGTTACTATTCTATTGGTATATTATACTAACCTGGAATTCTCTGGCTCTGTCAACTGCCTCGATGTTTTCCGTACTATTGTCGTATGGGTCGTACCAATTCACTGCAATACTGATGCCGACGTTACCTGAAATAATAAATCGTACTGTATATTTCTGTACTATTAGACGAAAGTCTTTGTCTTTGTGTTTGTTGCTATAGTTTAACCGAAACCGCTGTACCGCGCCTTAGGTATGTGCGCGGCGAGACGGGGGAGGGGAACGCAGGCTAACAGGGCGCTGTCATTCGTCAACGCTCACGACAATCCCCCCCCGTCTCGCCGCGCACATACCTAAGACGCGGTACAGCGGTTTTGGTCATATTATAGTGATGACTTACGGCTCTGAGACGTGATCGAAACTCACAATTTATTAGAAAGCTCAAAGGGCGATGGAGAGAGCTATGTTCGGAGTTTCATTTAGAATCAGAAATGAGGAGATCCACAGGAAAACTATAGTTGCCAACATAGCTCTCCGGATAGCCAAGCTGAAGTGGCAGTGGGCAGGGCACATAGCGCGCAGAACCGCAGGCTTAGTGCGGTTTGGCCGACTTCACATATATTATCTTTGAGAAAATTTTGGAGAACTAGACATGCAGGTTTCCTCACGATGTTTTCCTTCATCGTTAAAGGAAGCGATAATTAACTATTTGATACGCACATAACTTCGAAAAGTCAGAGATGCGTGCCTTGGAATTGATCTCGGGACTTCTGCGTGGCAGTCCAACCGTTGGCCTAGGTCCAAAAACTAAGTTCATATAAATACATGTCTTTCCATATAACAACACCACATAGTAACTAGCGTCACAGCATCACTAACCTTGATGTCTATCCTTATAAACCTTCTCATATAGCCTGTATGCTCTCGCATGAGCCAGCAGCACATTCTTGACGCACTCGTAAGCCCCTTTGCTCTTTAAATCTAACCCTGGTGCCATCGAAGTGCTGCCATAACCATCCATGCAGATAGAATTAGGCTGGCAAATATAAAACATTATTATCTATCACCTTTTGTCTTTTCTCTACTAAAGTCTGTAGAAAATTAGAAGAAGTCTCAAGAAATGAGATAATACAAAATAAATGTAATTTTAAGTTTGCATTGTTACTCTTATCCCTTTAATGTCTTTGTAAGGGTAATTACTGTAAGATCATTTGAAAATTGCTTTCAGACCGATCTGAAGGATGTATTAACCTAAAAAATTAACAATAAATAATGTACCAGTTTTTAAACATTACATTCTGTGTAGAAAGTCCAGCTTTTCAAATAATGATTTCTGTGCATGAGGTCTCGGTTCGATTTCCGGGTCGGGCAAAGTATTATTAGGTTTTTCCGGCAGGAAAGTCAGCCCTAAAGAGAGCATGAGAGCTAAGACTACTTATATATACACAGTTCTGTCGAATTGAACTGCAAATTAATCTTTAATTATTAGTAGCCAATTTAAATCATCATACCTGATTAATGGTGATCCAAAACTTGACTTTTTCTTTATATTTTTCAAAAACAACCTTCGCATAGTTCTCAAACCACTCAGACGATAGAGGGTTACTCCATCCGCCCAGGTCCTGGAGGTACTGTGGCAAGTCAAAGTGGTAGAGTGTCACCATCGGCTGGATGTTGTATTTCAGGAGCTCGTCGATCAGATCATCGTAGTATTTGAAACCTTTCTCGTTTATGGAGTTGGATAAACCTGAAATGGATACAGAGTATATTAAATTGCACGTCTAGTTCCTTGTCGGAAATACATAGTAATACAATTATTGGGAAGTGCGGAAGCTGTATAAAGCAAGGCGTAGTTCTAACGTATTTTCAATAAATTAATTTTACAGTAGATTAGAAACTATTCTGTGCTGGACATAGGCCTCCTCCAAGGTTTTCCACTCAGACGATAATTCGATAATTAAATTAAGTCAATTAATTAAAATAAGTCGATAATTTTTCTTATAAAATAACGACAAAATAATAAAGAAGACATTAAATAAATAGTTCGGAAGTATTATTACATATTGTAATATTCGGCCTCGGTGGTCTACTGGTTAGTGTAACCGACTGCCACGCCTGAGGTCGCGGGTTCGATTCCCGCACAAGTCGAACATTTGTGTGCATGAATATGGATGTTTGTCTTGGTCTGGGTGTTTCTATGTTTAATGTGTAGGTATGTATTTACAAAAAAAAAATATATGCATGTTTATCCATTGTCTAGTACCCATAGTACAAGCTCTGCTTAGTTTGGGCTAGATGGTGTTGTGTGTATATGGTAGAATATTATTATTATATTATTATTATGGCAACAAATGGTCTCCATTCAGCATCAATGTTGCGATAATACTGACGTGATATCGCAACGCTGATTTTCAATGAAGACCACCGTTACGCACGGACGTAAAGACAGACGCATACAATTTTACAACATAACAAAAAATTAGAAAATTTCAAGGATACATAATCAGAAAGAATCTAACCTACAATTACGCTAACGAAGCCGCGGGCAGAATCTAGTCTAGGTACAATAAATTTATCTTCACAACGGCTCTCACATTGCTTCACAAAGCTACTCACCAGTAGGCATGACCCTGGGCCATGATATTGAAAACCGGTAGAAGTCTACACCGAGCTCTCTCAGCATCTCCACGTCTCGTCTCCACTGATGGTAGGAGTCGCTCGCCACATCACCGTCTCTGCCATCCACGACTATCTCTGGATTCTCGTGGACATACCTGTCCCAGATACTTTCACCTTTGCCTGAAAAACAAAAATAACTGTACAGCTAAATAACTTTACACAACCTAACTATTGTTTTCGTACATACCAGAGTCTCTTAAACATACGTGCATTAAGATCTACTTTATTTAATATTGTCTTCTGTTTACGCGAATGCTATTCATTGAAATTAAACTGCTATATACGGATTTTATCGCGTTGTTTATTTGACACTTTATTACAACATTTTGAAAATTGTTACACTACTACTACTATTAAACTTTACTAATTTTTAAGCTAGTTAAATTATTATTAAACTATTTAGATTTCATTTATTTTTACACTTTCCCCGACTTTTCGGTTGCTTTTCAGCAGCCAACTTTTGAGTCTCCCCGTGACCATGGCTGCTGAAAAGCAACCGAAACGTCGCGATAAAATCCGTATATAGCAGTTTAATTTCAATGAATAATATTCGCGTAAATAGAAGACAATATTATACCAATTCTATATTCGTAAGTGCGTGCACTGATCCTTGACCATGCAAACACAGGGCCAATTCTCGTGAAAACTGTAATAATAGGGTTCCAATCTAGTTATATACATTTACGCCTGTTTCCCAGAGGGATAGGCAGAGACTACGGATTTCCATTTACTACGATCCTGACACACGTCTCTGGATTTCTTTACTTTCATAACATTCCTCATACACGCTCGCCGGTTTAAGGTGCTCTTAACCTGGCTTTTGTCTAGAACGTCTCCGATGTGATCAAGAAATGTTCGCCTAGGTCTGCCTCTTGCTCTCTCTCTCTCTCCTCTGTACCAATCACACTAAGGTCATAATTATTCTTTAGTCTTCTCTCTTAGCCTTTATTATTCCCAAGTCACTTGGGGTCGGCTTTTCTGGTTTAACCGGATTTGACTAGATATCAGTTTTTACACGGAGCGGCTGCCACCTGACCTCCGCAACCCGAAGGCTAACGATACCCTAAGGCTAGACCAGTGGCAGGATATTAGAAGGTACTGACATTCCCAATAACGAGTGCCAAAGATGTTCATGGCAGCCGGGACTAATGGCTTAACGTGCTCTCCGAGGCACGGAGCAGGCGATAATCGTCAATCAATACGCACATAATTTCGAAAAGTCATATAACTTCCGAAAGTCAGAGGTGCGCGACGTGGGTTCGAATCCGAGACCCTCTGCATTGCAGTCTGTTGGTCTCCCCACTGAGCTATCGCTGCTATAATTATTCTTTTTTTTTATTATTTATAATTATTCTTTTTTTTTATTATTTATAATTATTCTTTTTTTTTATTATTTATAATTATTGTTTAGTATTCTCCTCAATTTCAATTAAATTCGAATCTAATATAAAAGCGAATGTGAGTTTGTTTCTTTACTTATTACACTTTTACGCCTTAACTACTCGATCATCATGAAATTTCACATAGTCGTTGTCAAGGGAACAAAGGATGACACAGGGTACCTATCATGCAGAAAAAGTAATGTTACTTACCTAACCTAATTTATCTTACATTTACGCGAGCGAAGCCGCGCGCAAAAGCTAGTTCAATATAAATTACTTATAATTAATTTGTGTGGTTAATATGTTATTTTACATAGCTATTAGCTCACAAAACATTATCTTGCAATGTAATTACCATCTGCATCCCAGGCGCCTTCGACTTGATAAGCTGATGAGGCTGCACCAAACAGGAACTGGTTGGGAAACTTTCTCTTCTTCGTGTCGGTATACCCATCACAACTGATAAGTATACTGAAAGAACAATTAAAATATTCATTGAAATTAAACTACTATATACGGATTTTATCGTATGCGTAAATAGAAACACCAATGATTAAATGATGTTCGGGTACGTTGAAATAACTACACTGGAACATTTTGACAACTACCATCTTAGTCTCCCCGTGACCATGGCTGCTGAAAAGCAACCGAAACGTCGGGGAAAGTGTAAACTTAAATATAAATAGTTTTAATAAATTAATTAGCTTAAAAATGAGTAAAGTTCAATAGTATCTAGTAGTAAAGTGACAGTTTCAAAATGTTGTAATAAAGTGTAAAATAAATAACGCGATAAAATCCGTATATAGTAGTTTAATTTCAATTAATAACATTCGCGTAAACAGAAGACAATATTAATTAAAATATTATTAATAATAAACGTTTATTTCGTGCTATTTAAATATTATAATTATGTAAAAATTGCAGCGATAGCCTAGTGGGAAACCGTTGGACTGCCCGCAGAGGTCTCGAGTTCGATCCCAAGGCATTTGAACAAGAGCGATAAAATCCGTATAAAATTTTCAATGTATAACATTAGCGTAAACGTAAAACAGTATTATGTAAATACCTTAAATTTTTACCTTTTACAGAATCTTAAAATCCACACTCATTCATAAATGATATCAACATTAAAATAGTTACGAACCGTCGTGATTTTTATAAAGATATGTCTTACTACTTATATGATATATAACCTGCTAATATACCGGAAATAACGACTATGATAACGATATGATAAGCTTAGCTAACGTTTAAATCGTTTGATAGTAAAAGATTGTACAGTCGTACACCTTTGTAGTAACGAACTGTATGCGCACAATTATATGACAAGAACCTACGGTTCCCTAAAGTAGGTACCTAAAGCCCTATCAGACCTAATACTCTAAGGCTCTAGCCTACCATATACTATGTGATGAATAAATAAATAGATAGCTAATTTCAGAATACCTGCACCATGCGGCCAGGTAAGGTTGTTACCTTACCTTACAGGCGGAGAGTAGACGGGATGGTCAGGATAGATAACTTACTGCCAGTCGAGCAGACTCACACGACTGATCAAAGATGGCTAAAGGTGTCTTGGCCACAGTAAGGGGTTAGTAAGGTATAGAGTCAAGATATAATAATAATAATATTAGCCCGGTGTAACTGTCCCACTGCTGGGCACGGGCCTCTCCACAGTGTGAAAAAAATCCGGACGACGCAGGTACTCTCGGGGCACAGCTGCTTCAGGAAGTACCTGTGTCGCATCGGCCGAGAGGAGACGTCGCGTCCTGGTGCCATCACTGTGAGGACTGCCCCGAGGACACGGCGCAGCATACCCTTGAAGAGTGCCCAGCCTGGGCTGAAGAGCGTCGCGACCTCATCGCGGCAGTATGCGTGGAGCGGCTCTCGCTACCGGGCATGGTAGAGTCTATGGTCACGAGCGACAGCGCATGGGTAGCAGTCGCCTCCATCTGCGAGGTAGTAATGTTCGCTAAGGAGATGGCGAAAAGGGAACGGAAGGCGAATACCAGCCTCCCTGCGCCCCGGCCATAGATTGTGAGAAGAAACACCGTGGTAGGTTTTGTCGGTATTACCGGGATATCTCCATCTTTTCCCGGGTGAGTCCGACATAACCCCTCCGCCCGCCCCCGTGTAGGGGTATGCGCCAATGCATACCCCATGTTAAAAAGAAAGGGTATTATGCAGATCTGCGCTTATGATAGCGCGGGCACTACTCATTTTTATGTTAATACCGTAAAACCTAGAGATATCCTTACTTCCTTACTGTTTTTTTATAATATTATAAATTCGAAAGTAACTCTGTCTGTCTGTTACCTTTCCACGGCTAAACCACTCATTCGATTTAGATGAAATTTGGTACAGATATAGTTTAAAACCTCGGAATGGAGGTAGACTACTATTTATTGATGTAGGTATCACATGGGCGGAGCCGCGCGCAAAAACTAGTTATCTATAATAACTATATAAAACAGTAGTAAGATGAAATTATCTTGTGATTTGACTTGTAGGCCGTAAGTTCGTTCCCATCCATAGAAATTCACTCGTTACAGAATTCAGGTCAGGGTTAAGAAGAATACTAATGATATATAACCTAAAAGTTAGGCTTACTCCACTAACAATAAATAAAAAATATAATAAATTATTACAATAGATATTCGTTTGTATGACTTGTTAAAAATCACTTCAAATTTACTATTTGAGTCATGAATACCTACTTATCACTAATGTTTAGTTTAGTTGATGACTGAATCATACTACCGATATCCCACTTTGTTAGTAATTAACAAAAATCTTTATTTATCGACGGTAGGGTCCGATTCGGACCAAATTACTCTCTCTGTTATGCGTAAATTAAAAAAACAGCAACGATATCCTAGTGGGGGACCGTTGGACTGCAAGGCAGAGATCTCGAGATCGACCCCAATGCGCGCACCTCTTACTTTTTTTAAATGGTTTACGGGTAAAAGAGCACGCGGATCGCCTGGTGGTAAGCGATTACCGCCACTCATGGATGCCCGCAACACCAGAGGAGTTACAAGTGATTTTCCGGCCTTTTAAAAAGGAGTACGCTCTTTTCTTGAAGTGTTGAAGGTCAATATTGGTATTGGTCATTCCACAGTTTTGTTGTGTGAGGCAGAAAATTCCTGGATAAACGCACAGTTGTGGACTGCCAACCATCTAAACGATGGAAATGAAAATGCTGTCGCGTAGGACGACGGCGAAAATAGGCGACAGGGATCAGTCCGAGCAATTCCTTGGAGCACTCCCCATAGTAAAAGCGATAGAAGATGTACAGCGAGGCCACATCTCTACGCAACGCGCAGGGGTCTAGCGGATTTGAAACATCCTGGCAGTCGACGATTCGAGTCGCTCTCCGTTGAATGCGGTCAAGAGGGAGAAGCTGTTACTGGGGTGCCCCTGCCCAAAGATGAGAACAGTACTCTATGTAAGGCCGAACCTGCGCCTTATAAAGCAGTAGGCGGTGGGCCGGCGTGAAATACTGTCTTGATTTATTGAGCACGCCAAGCTTTTAAGCAAATTTAGCCTTACCCTCTAAATAGCCGCGGAACTGGACTTCGCTCGATATGTCGACACCAAGAATGCCAATATCGGCTGAGGCAGTTATGGGGATGTTCTCAAAACGAGGAGATACGACCAACTTTTTTGCGGTGAACACACAGACTTGTGTCTTTGTGGGGTTAAATCGGATCAAATTAAGTCTGCCCCAGTCCGAGACTTTCTTCATAGAGTTCTCAATTTCAGACACAAGTTTGTTTGGTCTCTCAATGACGAATTTCCTATTAAAAGAGGTGTATGTCAAGGAGATCCTATATCACCTAAACTATTTTCAGCAGTGCTGGAGATGATCTTTAGGAATCTAAACTGGACCAAAAATGGCCTCAATATAAATAGCGAAAATCTCAACCATCTACGCTTCGCGGATGATTTGATTTTGTTCTCAGAAGACGCAGGAACTCTGGGACGTTGCAGCAACTATCCGATGAAAGTGTTAAGATTTTAGCGCGGCCGGTATAAAGAGCATGACTCGTGCTGTCGTCCGCATAACAATGAATGCTGCTAATTTGCAACTGTACAAAGTTATGTGTGAATTCAATAGTTAATTATTTATCGCTCCATTTAACGGTGAAGGAAAACATCGTGAGGAAAACTGCATGTTTGAGAGTTCTCCATAATGTTCTCGAAGATATGTGAAGTCTAACCCGCACTAGGCCAGCGTGGTGGACTATGGCCTAACATTTCTCACACTGAGGTCCGTGCCCAGCAGTGGGACAGTTTTCAGGGCTTATATCACTATTATATAATGCGCATAATTTGATTTTTAACACGTTGTATAATGTCATAGAAAACACACACCAGATATTTGACATCTATTACAATCACTAATTTAATAACACACAGTTTAATGACCCCGCCAATAATTATTAAAACATCATTAATTATACACAGATACACGCACGATCTTATTAATAAAATATTGCTTACGTTAAAAAACACAGAAGCACAATCTTCATTGCGACAACTAAACTAGAATGTGAATTGTTTTATGTAACTCTGCTATCAAAAGATTAACAGCGAACAATTTAATTATCGCTGTTATCAATTGTGTACTGATTATGTACAATGATTTCACGCCCACTGGATTTAGATTGGGGTCAAGTTTATTATGTACATATGTTATATATATATATATATATATATATATATATAACATAACAGAACCCACGTCGCGCACCTCTGACTTTCGGAAGTTATATGACTTTTAGAAATTATGTGCGTATTGATTGACAATTATCGCCTGCTCCGTGCCTTGGAGAGCACGTTAAGCTGTCGGCGGTACCGGCTGCCATGAACATCTATGGCAGTCGTTATTGGGAGAGTATCGACACAAAAGATCCCACTGGGTCGAAGTGTCACCGGTCTGCACTGACTGGCCCCCACATAAGATAAGATAAGATCTTAGTTTTAACAATAAAGACTCATTTACTGTTTGACAACCTAAGAAAGTTGTCTTTTATAAAAATTAATTTAATTTATAAATGTTTAATTCTATTTAGTCAATAGTACAAAAATGGCGCGAGAAATGCAAAGATTCGATTTTGTAAAAATATGTTTTGAGCATGATTGTGTAGTGCAGACTATATATTGCCGTCTCTTGTTAGTTATGTCAGTGCTATAGGTAAGCATCGCATGTTGTTTTAGTATTGTGTGCATAATGAAAATTTGACGGACAGTCATTACTTTGCAGGATTTATATAATAAGCTTGTAGGAAATAGGAAAGGACGGCCGGTGGCCACTTTTAAAATTGCTCTCTGAGCTCGTGCAAGAGGCAGCATATCAGTTTTACTGCTCAACTTCATTAAGTTAGGCAATATTGGATAATTTATTGAGATAGAGCTAAATAATAGAAACGAAAGAGACAATAATTTCAACAAATACTTTATTTTTATTTACAATACAATATGAATATATACAATACGTAGCAGTCTTGAATATTATTTAATTTCCCTCGTCGATGGTCATGGTCATGGAGTCAGGCTCGTAGTTGTGGTCGATGACTCGGTTCTTGATGATGTGCTTGTATACGAACGCTGACTTCCTGGCAGTGCGGGTTCGAGCCGGGTCCTCGAAGTCCACGTGTACAGACCGAAACGTTGTCTGAGGATCAAAACATGATCTTGAGTTTATTTTTTGGGTTAAATGACTGCACGGATGGCTCAGTGTTCTAAGTGATCGCCTCGCCACTGCTTACTGCGCTGAGTGTTGTCGGCACACGGGACAAAAATTTGTGAGTTCCACAAATGGTTGTTCCGAATCTGGGTGTTCTTTGTGTCCGGTGTTTGAATGTTTGTAAAGTCCCCCGCGACACGAAATTTATTCCTTGCGCGGGAGTTGTATTTTAAAAAGTAAAGTAGAGTATGTATGTATCTTATGTGGGGGCCAGTCAGTGCAGACCGGCGACACTTCGACCCAGTGGGATCTTTTGTGTCAACACTCTCCCAATAACGACTGCCATAGATGTTCATGGCAGCCGGGACCGACGGCTTAACGTGCTCTCCGAGGCACGGAGCAGGCGATAATTGTCAATGAATACGCACATAATTTCGAAAAGTCATATAACTTCCGAAAGTCAGAGGTGCGCGACGTGGATTCGATAAAGTAAAGTAAGTCGTTGCCTCAGATGGCCTTGACAACTTTACGCGGTGAGCGCAGGAGGCTTTCATCCTGTAAAATGTTCTTGAAAAATAAGACCATTGCTTATATCATACAACCTTGTTATAGAGATTTCCTTAGGCGATAAACTCTTTCAAAAGCAAACATGCTTAATAGCGTTGTTTAAAAGCTTGTGAAGGGAAGCTACTAATAAAAATTTGTTAACTATGAAGGCTTTGCGATGCCTAATATACACAAACTTTGTGTCGAACAGCCTTTGAAATGAAATTCAGTTTTAGATAAATATATAAGTACGCACGGATTACAAATCCTCAACAAAATATACACCTAAACCTTCCTCATGAACGATCATGGTAAAAACCGCATGAGAATCCGTTCAGTAGTTTTTCAGTTTATCGCGAACAGACAGACAGACACGGCGGGTGACTTTGTTTTATAATATGTAGTGTCAGTGAACCTGATTCTGGTTGGTTTACGAATGGCACAGTGTTCAGATAAAGGAACGTATAGCTGTTTTAGGAAACTTACGTATCCATCCCCTCGAAGCTGTCCAACAAACTCCACGCCATATACCCCTTGAGATCGACACTAGCATACATGGAGTCCAGTACACTCTCCAGAGCGGCTCTATAATACGCAATCCTGTCGTCGTCCATCAGGTCACGGTCGGGGGCGATGGACCAGCCGTTCTCAGTGATGTACATGATTAGATCATTATACCTCCTCTGAAGGTCTATCAGAGCATTGTAGATGCTATTAGGAGCCATCTGAAATTGGAAAGAAAAATTTAATAATGTTTTCGGCTTCTGAAGGCGCTATGTATGTATGTATCTTATGTGGGGGCCAGTCAGTGCAGACCGGCGACACTTCGACCCAGTAGGATCTTTTGTGTCGACACTCTCCAAATAACGACTGCCATAGATGTTCATGGCAGCCAGGACCGACGGCTTAACGTGCTCTCCAAAGCACGGAGCAGGCGATAATTGTCAATCAATACGCACATAATTTCGAAAATATATAACTTCCGAAAATCAGAGGTGCGCGACGTGGGTTCGAACCCGAGACCCTCTGCATTGCAGTCTGTTGGTCTTTCCACTGAGCTATCGCTGCTCTTTCTGAAGGCGCTAACTATCACCAGAGACACCAGCGGTCTTCGTATTTTTAAGTTGTAGTGTAAAGAATATACTTCAGAACATGTAAGAGTAGTTAGAAATGAAAAGAAGCGTGGTACGCGTGCGAGGTATTATGCTGTGGTACCCCTCTTCGACCAATCGACTTGGTGTGCGATAACGTCAAGAAATTATCCACAATATGGGGGGAGGTTTGTATTTATGCTTGAATAGTTGCACTGCCTAGCTTGCTTTTTCTGCTCTCTAGCTTCACTGGATTGGCTGCTTGTTTAGTATAGATGCAAACCCACTTTACTCGACTCTTCAAGACGAGTAAGGTGCCAACGGTCTTAGGGGAGAGCGCAATAGTCGTGTAGGATCTCCCTAAGACAGGTCGGGTGGGGAAACCTTCACGTGGTTGCCCTCTGTTATTGGTCTAGTTCCCTCTGAAATAGACGTAACTAAAACCACCAGACGACCACTGCCTGAGATCGAGAGGTCATGTTCCGGCGGGTCCATCGTCAAACGACAGACGCTAGATAGTAATGACCTCCCGCGTGTTTGTGCCGTGCGAAGGGATGAAGGAGTCCTGGGGGTTGAGTGGTGATATGGCGATAGTGGTGCCGCTGGATTTTCCCTCACACGGGAGGTTGCAGTCTAGCCAGCTCCGATCAATAGGCTGCAGGCGAGTGTCTTTGGGTAAAGAGGTCTCCATCCAGCAGTGGTCATTTTCCACCTCAGTGGTTTGAGGTGGAGCGATTTGTACTGCACGTCTCGAGCACAGCTCACTCGACGGCGCTATACCTTGCTGGTAGCCCTGGTGCCTGAAATTACCTATTGAAATTACCTATTGTGCCTGAGCCCACAAGAAGCGGGCCAAGACCCAAGGTGACTCCTACAGGGAGGCGCTCACGGGAGTCAAAATGGCCGTTGCTGCTGAAAACTTCCCTGACGCTCTATTAGGTGCAGAGCAAGTGGAGCCTAGACGGGTGGCCTCTAACAGATCTGCGACCTGTTAGAGGCCACGCCGGGTCCTCTGCCGGCTATTAGTGTCGGTGCACTGCTCGGAGGAGCTCTGCACATAACGTGTGAGGGAGAGAGAGCTGCAGAGTGGCTTCGCGGTCTCGACGGGAAAACCGTTGGAAACCTGAAGCTCAAAGTGGTCAGCGCCAAGGAGCTTCCAAGACCAATCAAAATGGCCTGGAAGACCAGGAATACCTAGAGCCTAGATGCCTCCAGGGTGTTGACCATGCTGCAGCGCCTCAATCGCTCCTTAAGGACCTGCGAGTGGAAGGTGCTGGGTACGCAGGTAGAAAATAGATAGACATTAATAAGGAGATAGCTAAGGGATAGATCTTGAGGCCGACACAAAAGATCATACTGGGTCGAAGTGCCGCCGGTCTGCACTGGATGGCCCCCACTTAAGATAAGACCCACAATATGAGTATTTAATTTTTATATGACACTATAACAATGGATTTAGAAGAAATTATGAAACTTAACATTTCTATCTACGTATAATATTCTGTGGAATCAATAGATAGCAGATAAAGTAGAGTAATAAAAATAAAAAAAATTATTCGATAAAGTCTATTTCTCAATTTTTGATATTAGGAAATAATTTTTACATTCAAATAAAAGTCTAATACATACCGCCAACCAGGAAAACTGAGACACGGGCCAATCCTCAGGCACATATATTCTAACATCTTCGTCATCTATCAGCGAAGGTACAGCAGCAGCTCTCTTGTACTCGGAAGCAGACACCAGCATAGCTATGTAGTGATTTACACCGAAGAAGTCTGAGGCACCGCGAGCCCTGGCCTTCTCTTCTTCTGTGAATTCCGATAGACACGACCAGGGATAACTTTGCTGAGTACTTTTTTCAGATATTCTCTGGGCAAGTTCTTTGGGGTAGCCACCCTCGGCTGAGAAAATAGGTTCAGCGTACAGACCCCACTGGAATAAGAAATAGCTATTAAGATCCATTTCTTATCATTTGCAATATTTTGCTGCAAATTAAGAAGTGCATATCGAGCCATATCTGTCTCTTACCTGTCCTTGTCTCTTGATTTCCGCAGCGAATTCGTCCTCAGCAGAATCTGTGGCAGGTCCAAACCAGTTGACACTGATCATGATGCCGCACTGTCCTCCCTGCTTCGGCTTGAAGTCGTTATTGTACGCATGGTAGGCATTCGCATGAGCAAGAACTAGATGTTTGGCGCACAAGTACGTGCCTACAGCGGTCGCGTTCAGACGGGGAGCCTTGGTAGTATAGCCATAACCTTCAAAGCAGATCTCTCTTGGTTCGTTAAAAGTGATCCAGTGCTTGACTCTATCTCCAAAGTTTTCATAGACTACCCTAGCATAGTCTTCAAACCAGTTAGCGATTAAAGGATTGCTGAACCCTCCCAGTTCTTGGAGTTTTTGAGGCAAGTCCCAGTGGTAGAGGGTGATCATTGGAACGATGTCATATTTGAGCATCTCGTTGATAAGGTTGTTGTAATATTCGATGCCAGCAGGATTGATCTCGTTGGCGGAGCCTGTAGGGAGGATTCTAGACCAGGAGAGCGAGAAACAGTAAGCGTCGAGGCCCAACTCCCTCATCATTTCGACATCGCGTTTGTAATTGTGGTAGGAGGCACCAGCTACGTCACCATTGCTCACATCCTTGATCCCACCGGGATTGTTGTGGGTCATGTAATCCCAGATGTTTTCACTCTTACCTGTTGATAGACATTAAAAAACAAATTAATATAACATCAAATACTCTTTCAATTAAAATAATTAAAGATATGAGACATACCATCCTCATTCCATGCACCCTCGACTTGGTAGGAAGCAGTCGCACAGCCGAACAAGAAGTCTGAGGGGAAACTTCTCTGCTGCTTCACGTTTGCGCCGTAACAGGCCGCGACCACCAAACTAAAGCAATAAATTATATAACACTAGCGGACCCGACAGACGTTGTCCTGTACACATGTAAAAAATCTCTCTGTTCTCGAATCCACTTCAACACACACAATATTTTTTATCAAAATCCGTCCAGCCGTTTAAGAAGAGTTTAATTACAAACACACTCACAGAACATTTATATATATAAAGGTATAAACAATTTTGCAGATAGAATAATAAATATTTTTATTTTTGAATCCCGCACTTGGAGTAATTACTGTGTCGCGGGGGACTTTACAAACATTTAAACAACGGACATAAAGAACACCCAGACTCGGAACAACCATTTGTGGATCACACAAAGTTTTGTCCCGTGTGGGATTCGAACCCACAACACTCAGCGCGTCGGCAGTGGCGAGGCGACCAATTTAACCACTACGCCATCCGTGCAGTCAAGTTTTCAGTGAACACGGCTACACATCAAGTTAGACACCCTATATACGCATACATACAAAATAGAGAATTGTCGGCAAGGGACCGTGCATAGTGGTGTCAATGTAATGGTAAGGATAGAGCGTCGCGTCCCGTTCAGCATGAATGAGACAAAATAACAAAAATATAACGTAATTTCTCGCACGATTCGCAGCGTTCAAAGTCTAATAGTTCAAAGTCCAAACAGTCTAGGTTGACGTGTCGCTGTGTGTACAACGGCAAAATAAATTTTAAGTATATCTGTGATGTCTTATTAGCAGAAGATAAATCTCAAAAATTTACTGTGTTATTTAAAAACTATATTATACTTATTTAGCTTACAAAATAACACTTATGAACATAAAACTTTAGAGAATTTAGTGTATCTGTAATAGTAATAATAATATTCTACCACATACACACAACACCATCTAGCACAAACTAAGCAGAGCTTGTACTATGGATGGATATACATACATATATAATTTTTTTTTATAAACATTTGATCGGCGAAAATGTTTTTTCGCATTTTATATGAAAATTTACATTTAATTACAATATATATGTGCCATTTTGTTCTTTGACTGTCTGCCATCTTGCAGGTAGTGACATGATCCCATTGCTGTAGAAATTTTAGAACTTCTGTACAAAAAAACGCTGCAAATAGTTTTGGCAGTCCTCTCTTGATGTTAACCTGATACTGTCTAAAGAATTCTGAAGAGACCGAAACATCGGGAAAGCTGAAGGTGCAAGGTCAGGGCTATATGGCGGGTACATTAACACCTCCCAGCCAAACTCTCTTAATTTTTGCTGAGTGACTAAAGATGTGTGCGGTATAGCGTTATCGTGATGAAAGACCACACCCTTTCTATTGATTAATTCCGGCCGCTTTCTCTCTCAATTTCTTGCTTTAATCTCATCAGTTATTGGCAGTAGAGATCCGAATCGATGGTTCTGATCGGCGGTAAAAGCTCATAATGAACAATACCCTTCCAATCCCACCATACACACAGCATCACCTTATTGCGAGTTAGCCCGGGTTTTGCCACAGTCTGTGAAGCCTGACCGACCTTTGACCACGACCTTTTTCGCACGTTCTTATCGTACGTGATCCACGTTCCATCACCAGTTATCAATCTCTTCAAAAACGGTTCGGTTTCATTACGTCTCAATAAAGAATCGTGAATGAGTACACGATTCATTACGTTTCTTTCAGTGAGCTCGGGTGGGACCCAAATATCGAGCTTTTTTGTATACCCAGGTTTTTTCAAATGGGTCAGAACTGTTTTGCGGTCAATTCCCAGATCTTCAGCAGGCTATGTCGTAACTACTGATATGCCGATCTAGCTCCACTTTTTCAAAAATGGCGTCCATTTTATTCGTGACAGGGCGACTAGAGCGAGGTGCATCTTAGACATCAAAATTCCCGGATTGAAAACGTTTAAACCAACTTTGTGCTACTCTTACTGACACCGCTTTAAATCCATAAAGGTTACAAATTTTTTCGCCGCTTGCATTTCCTTTTTTCTATTTTGTAATAAAATTTTAAAATGTATCTAATTTCTTTATTAGATTCACTCATTTTGACAGAAAAACAAATGAAAACCGGCGGGAAACAATATTTTACTAAATTGTATCTTTTTTTGAATTTTTTTTTCCTTTTTAATGACATCAAAACCAGCCAGATACAACTAGTACAGCCAAATAGATTTTATTAAAAATGTATACAGACTATATAATAATAATAATAATAATAATAATATTCTACCACATACACACAACACCGTCTAGCCCAAACTAAGCAGAGCTTGTACTATGGGTACTAGACAATGGATAAACATACTTATATACTTTTTTTTTTGTAAATACATACATATTATACATAGAAACACCCAGACCAAGACAAACATCCATGTTCATGCACACAAATGTTTGACTTGTGCGGGAATCGAACCCGCGACCTCAGGCGTGGCAGTTGGTTACACTAACCACTACGCCATCGAGGCCGACATATGACACTATATGCGAAAAGACTTTTCCCCGACCTACTATATACATATTATACATAGAAACACCGGGACCAAGACAAACATATAGATGTTATATATGTATGTATATCCAGTGGGATCTTTTGTGTCGACACTCTCCTAATAACGACTGCCATATATGTTCATGGCAGCCGGGACCGATGGCTTAATGTGCTCTTCGAGGCACGGAGCAGGTGATAATTGTCAATCAATACGCACATAATTTTGAAAAGTCATATAACTTCCGAAAGTCAGAGGTGTGCGACGTGAGTTCGAACCCGAGACCCTCTGCATTGCAGTCTGTTGGTCTCCCCAGTGAGCTATCGCTGCTCGTAACAACGAAGATACAACGCGTTTAAATTTCGTGTTACGTCACTTTTAGGTACAAATTTTACAAAAGTGTGACGTCATTAGCCTCAACTCCCGAACTTTAGCGTTATATCTTAGTGAATTCTTAATGTTTTGTTAAGAAAAAAAATATATATATTGTATATTATTGGTAATCTAAAAGATTGACTAATTAAAATCACTTATTCTTAACCCTGTCATCATGCCTATTATACAACTACATATGGCATACGTATGTATATTATTTTATTTTGTAAACTTGACAGTAAAAGCCCTCAGCCGACCAGTTACTATACATTTATATTCCTATACTTAGGTACGTTTACAAATTATAATCAGAATTTTTCATTTAACTCTTTAGACAGTGCACGTTTTATTCACTTTTTTTTTTCACGTGGTGAAATGCACCTCATGCATACTCCCCTGCCACTAGGGGAGGCGAGAGGGTTATGTCCAGCTCTCCTGTATTTCGGGCATACGGACTAAAACCCCACGGTGTGCCCCTTCGCTGCCTTGTATAGTGGATGGGCCGCTGGTAAAGAAACTACCTCAGTGACCCACCCAGCAGACTACGACTCCTGGACGACGCCTCGGCACTACAGAGGGCGTCGGACCCACTCAATGGCTGGCGGGTGGAAGATCCCCGTTCTCCCGCCCGCGGCCTTCATTACGGCGGCATGAGGCGCGCCTGCGCCGCCCGGTTCGCATATAATATTTAATATACCGACAAATAAACATATACAAAAATATACTAGTATTTTAAACACTTTTATATTATTCTCTTATTTATTATGAATATAATAATGATAATGTCAGCCCTGTATATAAACTTTCCCACTGCTGGGCACAGTTCTCCTCCCAGTATGAGAAGACTTAGGCCATAGTCCACCACGCTGGCCCACTGCGGGTTAGCAAACTTCACATAATATCTTCGATAACATTATGAAGAACTCTTAGACATGCAGGTTTCCTCACGAAGTTTTTTCTTCATCATTAAAGGGAGCGATAATTGACTAAATAAAACGCACATAACTTCGAAATGTCAGGTACATATATAACTTAGCATATAACATAACTAAATCAGTTATTATGTACGGTTTGATATAATTAGAGATCACATTTAACTAGATGCAAATAATATAAAATCTTACCTAAGCACTAGCAGAATCTTCATGGCGGACAGACACTAGCGTGCTCTATGTACTCGTTTATATACCAGTAACACATACGTTAGAACTCATACCTAAACGTTTATCAGATACCTCCCGCTCTGCACTCTGCACACTTCAATTATTAACCTCCGAGTTTTCTTCGAAGAGGTTAATGAAAACTTTTTTTTGTGGGTCTGTATGTTTGTCTGTAAGTGACAGGCATAGCTCCGGAACCACTTGACGGATTGACTTGTAACTTGGTGTGCAGACACGTTTGGGTCATCCCTCGGTCGAGTTTGAATATGGGCCCTGTGGGTCAAAAGACCCTTGAGATATATGGGTCACAAGGTCACATGTATTTTAAATGGCAAAATTCCTTAATTTATATGCAGAGTGGTGGTGTGCTGATTCGAGTTGGTTGCTGCTGTTTGCTGTCGAGTTTTGTCTTGTGCTGCGTTTTGCAACACAACTGTTGGGCAACAGTGGACATGATGCCCAACAATGGACATGATACCCAACAATGGTCATCATGCCCAACAGTGGACATGATGCCCAACCGTGGACATGATGCCCAACAGTGGACATGGTGCCCAACAGTGGGCATAATGCCTAACAGTCGGTATGGCGCCTAACAGTGGGCAAGATGCCCAAAATAGGTCATGAGGCCCAACTGTGGGCATCATGCCCAGCAGAAGGTAGCAGTGGTCACGATGTTCAACGGCGGCAATTATTGAAAAGTACGTTAGATAAGATAAGATAAGATAAGATAATATTTATTTGCATAAACATGTGTATACATACAATTTCAGGCATGTAGGATGTTACAAGATAGGTACTTATTGTTCTTACATGTTTGCCACACCGTGGCGTACAAATGTTGTTTAATTTTATAGTAATTAATCATTGACAGAATTAATATAATAATAAAGTAAATATAGTTATACATGTCTTAAAGTCTTAATAAGGACATTAATCGAATTACAAATATGTCAAAAAATAATCAATACAATGTCAAAATAATATAAAGTTTAAAAAAGAAAAAAAAAAAGAAAATGAAATGTGTTGTTTAAATTAAGTAGTAATAAAAATGTTAACTAACTACTCAAATGCTATCCTTTTTTATTATTTGAATTAAAATACATATAATTATTATACATAATGAAAATGTCTTGTCATATTTTATAAAGTAGACTAGTTATAAAGAATCCTGTAGAAAATCGGTGACATTATAATACGCTTTCTCAGCCAAGAATAATTTTATTTTTTTCTTAAATGTATCGACAGGTAACTCATGCCAGCTTTCAGGTATTTTATTATAAATTACCGGGGCCATACAAAAAACGCTTTTGCGCATAAGTGCAGTTCTTGCAGTGTGTAAGCATAGCTTACATTTATTACGCCTGTTTCTTGGTACTACGTCTGCCATGCGAGGAAACAGATTAGTATTAGTCTTGACGAATATTAAGGTTTCTAGAATGTAGAGAGAAGGTAAAGTTAATATACCATATTTTTTAAAATGGGGCACGCAACTGTCGGTAGTTTGTAAGTTTAACATACTTCTTAAGCATCTTTTTTGAGCTTTAAATACGATGTCTTTATTAGTTGAGTTTCCCCAAAAGATTATTCCGTATCGGAGGTTGGACTCAACTAGTCCATAATATGCTGTAAGAAGTGCGTCTAAACTAAGTATTCGCGACAGGGAGTACAAAGCGTATGCACTACTACAAATTTTTTGATTTATAGCTTGTATATGTGTTTTCCAATTGAGATTTCTATCAATAATTAGCCCTAGAAATTTTGTTGAGTTAACTGCGTCAATATGATTACTATTATAATTAATGTCAATATCAAATGGCAATGGCCGTTGGCTAAAATGCATAATATTTGTTTTAGATAAGTTTATTTTTAAATTATTATTGTCTAACCATTCTATAATTTTCATAAGTGTCTCAGTGACATCATTTTTATATATCTCCTTATTTTTGCAAGGAATGACAACTGTGCTGTCGTCTGCAAACAGTGTCATAGGGTGTTCATTGGATCTAGGCAAGTCGTTTATATATATCGTAAAGAGAAGAGGTCCTAGTACACTCCCTTGTGGGACACCGAACTTCACTACCCGTTCAGTAGATGTAAATATTTCTTCTAATTTTGATTTAGGGTTTATTCTATTTATTTGCGTTATTTGTTTCCTATTTTCGAGATATGAACGAAAAATGTTTAAGACATTCCCTCTAACACCATATTTTTCCAGCTTTTGCAGTATTATGTCATGTTGGACATGATCAAAAGCCTGTGTCATGTCGCAAAAAATAGCGCAGACTGGCGTATTTTTATCCATATTTGTTATGACGCTGTGTAAAAATTCATATATGGCCATGTTAATGGTCTTATTTTGTCTAAAGCCTTTCTGTTCATTGCATAATTTTTTTTTCTTTTCTAAATACGTATTGAGCTCTTTATATATAAATTTTTCAAAAATTTTTGAAAATACTGGTGTTAAGGAAATTGGCCTATAGAATTCCATTAAGTTCCGATCTAGCTTTTTAAAAAGAGGCTTCACTATTGAGACTTTAAGAGCATTTGGAAATACACCTTCATTAATATTTAAGTTAATTATGTGACTTAATGGCCCGCTAATTTCAGAAGCTACTGCTTTGACTACCTTCGTGGAGATGCCATCATACCCTACGCTATGTGTATTTTTTAGTGATAAAATTATTCTCAGTATATCCTGTGGCAAACTTGGCGGCATAAACATAATTATTTATTATTAAAACATGTACATACTATATAATTATATACAACATTAACCTAAGTAAATGTTTAAATATAATTGAAACAAGGTCACATGAAGACGAAGAAGTGGAATCCTGGGTTTTTACACCCATCTTGTTTATCTTACATCATCATCTCACTGATGCTGCGAATTATTCTGCAAATTTATTATTCATTTATTAATGATTATTTATTTTATTTTATTTATTTAGTATATACATTTATTTATTTTTCTTATCACAGAGGTATTATATACGTCCCCTGGCATCTGATCCCTGAAGCAGCCACTTAGTTCGCCCTATTATAGGGCCTGCAGCCACGACCACTCACAAAAATGTCCGAACATAATATTTCCTATTTAAAAAAGGCAACTCCCGCACTAGGCATAATTCCTGTATCGCGGGGGACTTTTCATTCAAATAACGGACACAAGGAACATCCAGACTCGGAACAACCATTTGTGGATCACAAATTTTTGTCCCCATTCGAACCCACAACACTCGGGGCAGTTGCAGTAGCTAGGCAACCACTTAAACTACGCCATTCTTGCAGTATTTGTACACAAATACCATGTTATTTACAAATAATAAAAACAATAATAAAAACGACATAAAAAATAAGGGAGTACCTAATAAATAATAAAAATTGATAATTATTAAACAAGTAAGCAGCGATAGCTCAGTGGGGAGACTAACAGACTGCAATGCAGAGGGTCTCGGGTTCGAGCCCACGTCGCGCACCTCTGACTTTCGGAAGTTATATGACTTTTCGAAATTATGTGCGTATTGATTGACAATTATCGCCTGCTCCGTGCCTCGGAGAGCACGTTAAGCCGTCGGTCCCGGCTGCCATGAACATCTATGGCAGTCGTTATTGGGAGAGTGTCGACACAAAAGATCCCACTGGGTCGAAGTGTCGCCGGTCTGCACTGACTGGCCCCCACATAAGATACATACATACATTATTAAACAAACTCAGATTCGCATTGACAATATTTGACGATTATTTTCTTTCACTTCTAATCTAGCCTCAGTAATAAACTTATAGGTATAATAAGTATTTATGCTGTGAATTAGTCCACAAAATTAAAAACAATTGTTACTTTTATGTAAATCTATGCGGATATATGTATATTATTCTTCAAATGTTCCGTGTCATTCATAAATCAGCGTAAAATATTTAAATGACAGCCCCTATTGTTACAATATTGGTAAAAACATATCTGTTACAGACAGACATGTGATCTATTGTAAAGGTGTTGATAGAACTGATCATTAAGCTGTAACAGCAAACATCGAGCCTTCGCTGTTTTTAAATCGTCGAACTGAACAACAAACAGAGCGAAGCTTAGAGCCAAACATCGCTACGCACATTGTCACGATAATTCTAGCGAATGCTTAGTTGTAATAGCTTAACAGTACGCGAAGAGTAGAGAAAGCGCTAGAACTTTCTCGTACTATTTTAAGAAACATACCGGGTATGGCAATTCTAGAAAATTCCAGAAACGCTTTTAACCACATATAAGACGGAGCACGCGCACCGCCATATCAGTTTACAATCGTAAGCGGTCAAGTTTTCATCGGAGCGAACTGAAGCAAAAATATCACAGAGCTTATAGCAGTTAGAGTGGGAAAGTGTTTAAGTAGTGTGGTATATACAATTTAATGGTGTGTTAAAATAAAACGTGTTTTATCGGTAATATTGTTTAAATTCTTATCCCTCGAACCCAGCATGTAACAATATTTTTGTATTCGTGAAGGATATTCTTAGACGAAGCTGTCAGACTTGAAGGTCGCGTATCCTGCATTTGTACTTGACAGCATGGCTCGGCTATGTAAAAAGCTCGAAGCAAAACTGTCCTTCCACTAGAACGCTCGCTAAAACACTCCCGTTTATTTTTCTGTAATGTAATTTCATTCGCTAGAACGCTAATTACAAGTGAATGCAAGTCTATCAGCACCATTACAGTGTAGTTGGGTAACTGGTCATATAAAATAATAATATGTTATAGATTGTAATAAACGTGACTAGGTTTACCAAAAGTCGTAAAATATAAATTAGATGCATTTTTATAAAAAGTCTTAGCATTTTGTAATACAGCATCATAAGCTTACTACTGTTGCCACACATCAAAAAACGAAAGAAGAAGAGTTTATTTTTGTCAACCCTGCTGCTGAGCACGTGCCTCTTCTCAGTGACCAAAGGGTTAGACCATAGTCCACATGCTGGCCCAGTGCGGGTTGGCAGACTTCTCATATCTTTAAGAACATTATGGAAAACTCCCAGGCGTGCGAGTTTCCTCACAAAGCTTTTCCTTCGCCGTTAAAACGAGCGGTCATTGACTATAAGCACATAACTTCGGCAAGTTAGAGATGCGTGCCTTGGGATTGAATTCTTTCTTCCATAATCATTATGAATGTTCAAATGTATGAACCAAAAAATCTACACGTATGGCGTAATGGTTTTCATGGTCACCCAGCCATTGCCACTACACCGAGTGGGTTCGATCCTCACACGGGACAAAAAAATTTGTGATCCATTAAAATTTAATATTAATTGAAATTGTTTTCCATCTAAGATAGGTAACTAAAATTCATTTTTTTATTGGTACAGAAGAATATATATCTGTATACTTACGATTAAGACCAACTCAACTCTCCTCATTTTTCTAAAAAGGTGACCACCTCATCATGAATGATTCCTAGACTCGGAACAACCATTTCTGGATCACACAAAGTTTTGTCCCGTGTGGGATTCGAACCCACAACACTCGGCGCAATGGAAGTGGCGAGACGACCACTTAAACTACTACGCCATAAGTGCAGTCAAGTTTAAACTATTTTTATTAACCTATTGAGAGGTACACGGCACGCCGGCGGCCAGACACAATAAATTTTGTATTATTTTTAGCGTTCCAACAATAATAATAATATTCTATCACATACACGCAACACCTTCTAGCCCAAACTAAGCAGAGCTTGTACTATGGGTACTAGACAATGGATAAACATACATATATACTTTTTTTTTGTAAATACATACATATTATACATAGAAACACCCAGACCAAGACAAACATCCATGTTCATGCACACAAATGTTTGACTTGAGCGGGAATCGAACCCGCGACCTCAGGCGTGGCAGTCAGTTACACTAACCACTACGCCATCGAGGCCGTCGATAGACAGATTATTGAATTTTATTTTCTGGATATTCAGTTAGCTTACCACCATATGTGACACGGATGGCATAATGGTTTTCATGGTCACCCAGCCATTGCCACTACACCGAGCGGGTTCGATCCCCACACGGGACAAAAATTTGTGTGATCCACAAATACTTGTTCCGAGTCTGGCTGTTCTTTGTGTCCGTTGTTTGAATGTTTGTAAAGTCCCCCGCGACACATGAATTATTGCTAGAGCGGGAGTTGGATTTAAAATATATCGCGCACGTGTCAAGCAAGACATCGTGACTCAATGTGTGACACTTTATGTCATTGCCGTAATCGTATTACATTAATTTAAATATCGTGTTACGGCTCCCAGTTATGAGCACCATAAAGCTTACGGAAAATTAACAATTAAATAATATTGAAATTAAACTACTATATACGGATTTTATCGCGTTGTTTATTTGACACTATATAACATAATTTTGAAAATTTGTTACGCTACTTTTACTATTAAACTTTACTAATTTTTAAGCTAATTATATTGTTATTAAAACTATTTAGATTTGATTTAATTTTACACTTTCCCCGACGTTTCGGTTAACAGGTTGCCGAAGCATAGGTATGATGTACATATATATAATATTGTGTGTGTGAGTGTGTGTGTGTGTGTGCGTGCGTGTGGATCATGTATATCCTGTACAACAACAATAATAATAATTAAATTACTCTGGAATACTGATTATTGCCTCAGTTTCATCATATGAGAGGCCCATTAGATAGTCATGTATTCTTTTTTTGCAACTGAATTTATTAAGTGAATATATATGGATAGCTTTGTTAATTTAATTGTATATGTAAGGTCCAAGGAAAACAAAAAATCTTCTAATAAATGAAGTTTTTGGGGAATGTTTGTGTAAGCACACGTTATACTGTCTCCGTTTACATGAAACGCTAGGGTCGTATATTAGTTCAGCATGTTGTTTAAGCAGAATACCTTGAATAAAGAGTTGACGAGCAGAAAGAACTTTACAAGATTAATACAGCAAAGAGGTGGGATAAAGAATAGATTTAAAGGTCATTATTTTTAGAATAGCACGTTGGGCAATTTCCACATTTATCATTACAGATTTTGGTGCACCTCCCCATGATGAAATGCAATACGAAATAATAGATTGGCACAGAGCAAAATATATTTGTTTTAACTAAGTAAAATCCGCAACATGACTTAATTTCCGTACTCGACCACAAAGTTGTGTAATATGATTTTTAAAATTTAAGTGATTATATTTAGTGATACCGAGATACTTTATGTTGTTCACACGCTCGAGAGATGTACAAGAGCATACCGCCCCAGTGAAGCATTCATGTGATACGATGTTATGATTATCGTTAATTAATTGAGGGCGAGCACTGAAAGTAACATATTTTGTTTTAGCGACATTTAGGGTCAGAATGTTGCTACGGAGCCACTTTCTCACCACATTGTACCCATCTTGTGCAGCATTGAAGACCTCTTCCCAAGTGTCGGCGGAGTAAAGAAGAGCTTTTTCTTTTTTATAATATTAGTATAGATAAGCTGCCTATCTGAGCCTTGTCCACAATATTCGTGCAGGCGTGTGAAGAGGCTAGCCTGATAACCCCATATTTTCAGCAGAGAGGGCACAGGAGAAGCACACTATCATTATAGATATGAAGTATAACACTTATATGTAGTCGTTAACGTAAAATTATGCATGCAGTAGGTAAATATTCCTGAAGAAGAAGCAAAACACAGTTAGATTGCATGATACTTTGAGCTCGTTTTGTGTAAATAGAAACATCAATGATAATTATCATAATTTAATTATATTTAGGCACTTTGAAATACCTACCCTTCAAGACATTGAGACAACCAACATTTTAGCCTCGGTGAACATGAAAAGAAGACTGCTGAAAAGAAGCCGGCGGTCGGCGAAAGGGGAAAATTTAAAAATTGTTTTATAATTTAAATAGCTTAAATAGAAGTAAATAGTAACTAGTAAAAGTGTTTAACAATAGTAGTTAGTATAGTTATAGGTCAAGCGATGTTAGTCGTGTGTCATCGTGTGCCTACACTAAGTCCACGAATACTCCAATCAGGCTACCACCAAGCATCATTCCGTACTGCTAAAAGCACTCGTGAGCAATTAATTCGGTTCACGCCATTGTCAGTTACACAAAAAAGTAGTTTTATGTCTCTTATTGCCTTCTTCTTCTGAAGTCTATAAGTAACATAAAACCGCTTTCTCCTACATATTAGAGGTCCGTACCAAACGATATATGTATATATAACCCTTATGGTGCAACTTTATCCATCCATCCGTACGGCGACGGTTATATTTTGAAGTGAGATGAACATCGAGTGGATTTTTTTTATAAGTTACAAAGAAGATCGGACCATGCTCTCGGCTCTAATTGTAATTAGTGCCAATAATTCTACTCGGAAACTATACAGTGTACCTAATTTTGTAATTGTTGAAAAATAAAGTGGTTGTGAGAAGTGTATAGTTGCAGTTTGTAATTTACGCTATGAAGCCGCTACTAGAGAACCCTACTGAATTCGGCTTTGCGCTAACTTATCGCATACGTCGTTATAATGTGTATAAGTTTATGACGTGTTCAAGTGGTAGACCTCGAGCTAATAAATAAAGATTTTGATACTAAACGATGCGCTTAAGCAAATTATTTTTATATTTTAAGTAATTATGAATTAGACGAAACTTTAAAGTGATTACTGTTGGCTATATAATTAATAAATTATTTATTTATTTTTCGTATAAATTCTCAATTTTGCAACTGCATCTTACAGTGACATAAAGTGCACTAATATATATTTGCCCGAAAATACCAGTATTACGAGCGAAAACGTACTTACATATTTAAGGTTCACATAAATTTATATTATAAAACTTTTATAATAAACTTGGTAAAAATTATAATAAGTTTAATATTCTACTTTGAAACTAAATAAACATTTTTTTTTACAAATTGCCTCTGCCTAATTGGTCATATGACAAAGTTATAACAAAGAATACACTAATTTTTACACCTAAAGTGATTCAATTTATAAATGTTTAATTCTATATTTAGTCAATAGTACATAAATGGCTCTAGAAATCCAAATAATCGATTTGTAATAATATGTTTTAAGCATGATTGTGTGGTGCTGACTATATCTTGCCGTCTCTTGTTAGTTATGTCAGTGCTATAGGTAAGCATCGCATGTTGTTTTAGTATTGTGTGCATAATGAAGATTTGACGGACAGTCATTACTTTGCAGGATTTATATAATAAGCTTGTAGGAAATAGGAAAGGACGGCCGGTGGCCACTTTTAAAATTGCTCTCTGAGCTCGTGCAAGAGGCAGCATATCAGTTTTACTGCTCCACCTCATTAAGTTAGACAATATTGGATAATTGATTGAGATAGAGCTAAATAATAAGACCGAAAGAGACAATAATTTCAACAAATACTTTACTTTTATTTACAATACAATATGAATATATATAATACGTAGCAGTCTTGAATATTATTTAATTTCCCTCATCGATGGTCATGGTCATAGAGTCAGGCTCGTAGTTGTGGTCGATGACTCGGTTCTTGATGATGTGCTTGTATACGAACGCTGACTTCCTGGCAGTGCGGGTTCGAGCTGTGTCCTCGAAATCCACGTGGTACAGACCGAAACGTTCTCTGAGGATCGAAACATGACCTTGAGTTTATTTTTTGGGTAAGTATGACTGTACGGATGACTTAGTGGTTTAAGCGGTCGCCTCGCCACAGCCACTACGCTGAGTGCTGTGGGTTTATAGGCCACACGGGAGAAAAAATTGTGTGATCCACAAATACTTGTTCCGAGTCTGGGTGTTCTTTGTGTCCGTTGTTTGAATGTTTGTAAAGTCCCCCGCGACACAGGAATTGTTCCTTGTGCGGAAGTTTCTAGTCGTCGTCGTCTCAGTCGTCTTTAAAAAAAGTAAGTCGTTGCCTCAGATGGCCTTGACAACTTTACGCGGTGAGCGCAGATGGCTTTCAAACCGTAAAATTTTCTTGAAAAATAAAATATAAAGTAATATATAAATATAAAAATACATACAACATTGTTATAGAGATTTCCTTAGGCGATAAACTCTTTCAAAACCGAACATGCTTAACAGCGTTGTTTAAAAGCTCGTGAAGGGAAGCTACTTATAAAAAATTGTAAACTATAAAGGCTTTGTGATGCCTAATATACACAAACTTTGTGTCGAACAGCCTTTGAAATGAAATTCAGTTTTAGATAAATACATATATAAGTACGCACGGATATTATAAATTCTTAACAAAATATAAACCTAAACCTTCCTCATGAATGATCATGGTAAAAACCGCTCGAGAATCCGTTCTGTAGTTTTTCAGTTTGTTGCGAACAGACAGACAGACACAGCGGGGGATTTTGTTTTATAATATGTAGTGACAGTGAACCTGATTCTGTTTGGTTTACGAATTGCACAGTGTTCAGATAAAGGAACGTATAGCTGTTTAAGGAAACCTACGTATATCCCTCCATCCACTCGAAGTTGTCCATCAAACTCCACGCCATATACCCCTTGAGATTGACACCAGCGTCCAAGGTGTCCAGTACACTCTCCAGAGCGGCTCTATAATACGCAATCCTGTCGTCATCTATCAGGTCACGGTCGGGGGCGATGGACCAGCCGTTCTCAGTGATGTACATAATTGGATCATTATACCTCCTCTTAAGGTCTGTTAGAGCATTATAGATGCTGTTAGGCGCCATCTGGAAACAGAAAAGAAAAATTTAATAATGTTTTCGGCTTCTGAAGGCGCTAACTATCACCAGAGACACCAGCGGTCTTCGTATCTTAAGTTGTAATGTAAATAATATACTTTAGAACATATAATAGTTAAAAATGAAAAAATGCGTGGTACGCGTGTGAGGTCTTATGCTATGGTACCCATAACCCCTCTTCAACCAATCGGCTTGGTGTGCGATAACGTCAAGAAATTATCCACAATATAAATATTTAATATTTATAGGACACTCTAAGTGGCGACAGAGGATTTAGAAGAAATTATGAAACTTAACATTTCTATCTTCATATAATATTCTTTGGAATCAATAAATAGCAGTTATAAAAGAGTAATTAAAAACAACTTGTAATTCGAAAAAGTCTATTTCTCGATTTTTGATAATAGGAAATAATTATTACATTCAAATAAAAGTCTAATACATACCGCCAACCAGGAAGACTGAGACACGGGCCAATCCTCAGGCACATACGTTCCAACATCTTCGTCATCTATCAGCGAAGGTACAGCAGCAGCGCTCTTGTACTCGGAAGCAGATACCAGTATAGCTGTGTAGTGGTTTATACCGAAGAAGTCTGAGGCACCGCGAGCCCTGGCCTTCTCTTCTTCTGTGAATTCCGGTAGACGTGACCAGGGGTACCCTTGCTGACTACTCTTTTCAGCTATTCTCTGGGCAAGTTCTTTAGGGAAGCCACCCTCGGCTGAGAAAATAGGTTCAGCGTACAGACCCCACTGGAATAAGAAATAGCTATTAAGATCCATTTCTTATCAATTGCAATATTATGCTGCAATCGAGCCATATCTGTCTCTTACCTGTCCTTGT
This sequence comes from Catocala fraxini, assembly GCA_930367265.1. Lineage (NCBI taxonomy): Eukaryota > Metazoa > Arthropoda > Insecta > Lepidoptera > Erebidae > Catocala > Catocala fraxini. The sequence goes on from OV884047.1 coordinate 2,670,941, forward strand.
CTCTTGATTTCGGCAGCGAATTCGTCCTCAGCAGAATCTGTGGCAGGTCCAAACCAGTTGACACTGATCGTGATGCCGCACTGTCCTCCCTGCTTCGGCTTGAAGTCGTTATTGTACGCATGGTAGGCATTCGCATGAGCAAGAACTAGATGTTTGGCGCACAAGTACGTGCCTACAGCGGTCGCGTTCAGACGGGGAGCCTTGGTAGTATAGCCATAACCTTCAAAGCAGATCTCTCTTGGTTCGTTAAAAGTGATCCAGTGCTTGACTCTATCTCCAAAGTTTTCATAGACTACCCTAGCATAGTCTTCAAACCAGTTAGCGATTAAAGGATTGCTGAACCCTCCCAGTTCTTGGAGTTTTTGAGGCAAGTCCCAGTGGTAGAGGGTGATCATTGGAACGATGTCATATTTGAGCATCTCGTTGATAAGGTTGTTGTAATATTCGATGCCAGCAGGATTGATCTCGTTGGCGAAGCCTGTAGGGAGGATTCTAGACCAGGAGAGAGAGAAGCGGTAAGCGTCGAGGCCCAACTCCCTCATCATTTCGACATCGCGTTTATAATTGTGGTAGGAGTCACCAGCTACGTCACCATTGCTCACATCCTTGATCACACCGGGATTGTTGTGAGTCATGTAATCCCAGATGTTTTCACCCTTACCTGGTGATAGACATTACAAAACAAGTTAATATAACATCAAATACATCTTTCAATGAAAATAATTAAAGATATGAGACATACCATCCTCATTCCATGCACCCTCGACTTGGTAGGAAGCAGTCGCACAGCCGAACAAAAAGTCTGAAGGGAAACTTCTCTGCTGCTTCACGTTTGCGCCGTAACAGGCCGCGACCACCAAACTAATGCAATAAATTATATATAATTTAAACATGATTGCAGATGGAATATAATAATATAGAATTTCCTAACTAATATTATAAATACGAATGTAAGTTTGTTTGTTTGATACGCTTTCACGCCTGAACTAATCGACCGATCATCATGCAATTTCATTCACATAGGTACACGTTGCCAGGGGTAAAGAAAAGGACATAGGGCTACAGAAAATGTATTGTTGATATTGTGTTGAAAAGTTTCTTGATTAGTGAGTATTTTGTAATCTGTGTGTGTCTAATAAAGAATTCATTAATTCATTCATTCAAAAGGATTGGACCTTTCATTCGAAAAAAAGTACTGTTGCTAACCTAACCTACAATTACGCGAGCAAAAACTAATTAATATATATTTGGTTGAGGCAGTAAATTAAACGTAATTTGGCGTGAAAGCGTAACAAACAAACAAACTTACATTCGTATTTATAGTATTAGTTAGGATGCAGATAAGTTATGAATAATATGCACTAGCGTAGTAAGGTGAAGCATCAAAAATCTATAATTTTTTCATTGGTCCCAACACCAAAATCTGTTTAACAAAATCGTTGTTATTGTACACATGATATCTACCTATGCTATCTCTTTCACGTTAGAACTTTCCTTGTCTATTACGTTCCTTATTAGTTCAAATTTATTATCAAAACAAGTCCAGTTATGAATAACAAAATAATCTGGGCACCAGCGTAGCAAAAATATTGAAAGTCAATGTGGGCACCATACTCCGATGTTTATTATTATGAAGGTAATCTTTTTTTTAAAAAGGAATCACGGTACGTGAAATGAAAGAAGCTCTAATAGAGGAGTGGCAGAATATTCCGCAGCATCGCCTCAAAAACCTAGTAGAAAGTATGCCAAATCGCATAACAGCAGTATTGCGAGCTCGCGGAGGCAACACAAACTACTAAAATGCGTGAAAACGGCACATCTGTAACCAATCTACATTTACGAAAATACTAGAAAATCTACGCATTTTTATTAATTATACATTTATTAAAAAAATGAAAGCAATTTTTTTTTCCTTTAAGCACTTTAGAATATTCTTCAATTTAGTCTTTAATTTATAAAGCTAGGTCAGATACTTTTGAAGATATTGAAGATTTTTTAACCGACCCTTTTTCTTTGCGGTTCAGTGTAGTAACTAAATGCACAACATTTTAAGGTCACAGCATGCATCAATTAAATTGTTGTAAAACCATTATCTTAATATATAAAACAATAGAATAACAACAAATACTAATTAGTGAGAATTAAAAATATAAACTAAAATAATAATCGTCGTTTAGTATAGTCGTAGCCCATCACGCTGGCCCAGGGCGGATTGGTAGGCTTCACATATCTTCGAGAACATTGTGAAAAACTCTCAGACATGCAGGACTCCTCACGAAGTTTTCTTTCACCATTAAAGCGAGCGATAATTGACTAAATAATACGCACATAACTTCGAAATGTCAGGTACATACATAACTTAGCATATAACATAACTAAATCAGTTATTATGTACGGTTTGATATAATTAGAGATCACATTTAACTAGATGTAAATAATATAATATCTTACCTAAGCACTAGCAGAATCTTCATGGCGGACAGACACTAGCGTGCTCTATGTACTCGTTTATATACCAGTAACACATACGTTAGAACTCATACCTAAACGTTTATCAGATACCTCCCGCTCTGCGGAACACTTCAATTATTTATCTTACATCATAATCTCACTGATGTTAAGAATTATTCTGCAAATTTATCATTAATTATTTATTATAAATATTTAAAGAACATCCAGACTTGGAACAACCATTTTATTTCAAACCAGATTTTGCCCGCAGCTTCGCTCGCTTGAATGTAGGTTAGGTAAGAGTAGTAACAGCAATATTTTCTGGGTGGTTTAACCCAGAAAATAAAAACGTATCCTGTGCATTTTGTTGTTTCTCTGACTACGTACATGCAAAATTTCGTGACGATCGGTCGAGTAGTTTACTGTTTAGGTATGAAAGCGTAACAAACAATAGACTCACATTCGCCTTTGTAATATAAGTCAGTATATACCATATACTCCTAATAAGTAATATCTAAATCTAAAGTGTATCTAAATTTAGTACGTATTATAAAGATGGAGGCTCATCGCAATATTAAAGTCTTTTAGAGCCTACCGAAACTACTCATTGGAGTCAAACTGTAACGATTTATGGGTGACAATAGACCTAACTATGCAGTTAAACAAATTGAAAAAAATACATTCATGCTCTACCTACATTGCTACCCTGCTTAAAGCTGATGTTCTCTCGTGCTATACTAATAAAGTAAGCAACATGTTTAATAATTCACTGTAATAATCTTAGGCGATTTTAATCTGAGTTTTATTACTTGGACGAAACAGCGATCTTTATCGTATGTTAAAGCATACATACAGTTGAGCACTTTGGGTAGATTTTATTTAAATTTCTTATGTAGCAATGATTTAAAACAATACAATTATATTAAAAATGTTTATGATAAACATATACTTTTTGTCTCAAACCTCATGTGTAATTGTGAAAATGTATTATTGTTACATTTGTTAGCAAACCAAAACAAATAAATAAATAAAATTTTGGATTTGGTAATTTCTAATACATCGAACTCTATACAAGTATCGGCTGCTAATGACATAATCTCTAACATCGATAGTTTCCATCCACCTTTAGAAATTAACATACAACTTAAACTTCCATCTATGCTTCCTAATTTGTATAATCCCAAATACCAATATTATAAAGCTAATTATGATCAAATTCGAAAACGAATTGCCGAAATTGACTGAAATCAGGAACTATCCGTTAATGAGGCTATAAATAGATTTTATGTAATATTAAATAGTATTATTTGTGACTTAGTTCCATTACAAAATTCTAAAAAAGTGCATATCCTTGTTGGTACAGTAAGAATTTGATTATGCTTTTAAAAAAGAAAGAAAAAAGTAGGCGTGTTATGAAAAAATATATTAATAAATGTGACGAATATGAATATACCATACTTAAAGATATAACTAGTAAAATGATAAAATCTTTATACCATAATTACATAGAGAACATCCAAAAAATCTAACACAAAACCTAAATACTTCTGGAAATATATTAAAGATAAGCGTAATAGTCATTCTACAATTCCCAGGCAAATGAAGCTCAGTAATCAAACTGCAAACGATGGAGAATGTATAGCTAATGCATTTGCAAAACACTTCGCATCAGTATACAACCTAAAATCGTATAGCAGTCAGTTTTCACCTGCTTACGAGTATATTTCTTGTAACAACAACTTACATCATTTATATGAATGTAGTATTGAAAAAATCTAAAACAGCTGGATATATCAAAAGCATCAGGATGTGATGGTTTATCACCTCTATTTTTCGGAGTGTGTGCCGATCGATTAACAATTCCTCTTCATATTCTTTATAATAGATCCCTCTCTGAAGGAATATTTTCGGAATGTTGGAAAGAAGCCATAGTTGTACCCATACCCAAGTCTGGCAACAAGGCTGATATTAGTAATTATAGGCCAATAAGTAAACTACCTACAGTAGCTAAAGTGTTTGAATCATGCACGTCAAGAATATAATTTCTGATAATCAGCATGGTTTCATCAAAAATAAATCCACTTTAACTAATTTAGTTGAAAATACCCTAACTGATATAAGTAATGGCAATGAAATTGATGAAATATATAGTGACTTTAGTAAAGCGTTTGATAAAGTGGATCATAACATATTACTTCATAAGCTTTCTACGATATTTAACATTCATGGATCTCTCAGGAGTTGATTAAAAACATATTTAGTAAGACGCAGAGCTAAAGTGGTTGTGAATGGGTACTCATCTAACATTTTTATGGCTTCGTCTGGTGTTCCTCAGGGATCCCATCTCGGCCCGATATTGTTTACAATATTTATAGACGATATAAAGTATTGTTTAGTTAATTCATGCTTTCGAATGTATGCCGACGACTTAAAACTATTTATAATAGTTAAATCTAGATCGGATCAGGCCCTTCTGCAAGAGGATATTTATAGACTTTGTTACTGGTGTGACAATAATGCCATGAAATTAAACATCAATAAATGCAATCACATACATTTTTCACGAAAATGATAAAAGTTCAGTACTGCTTATACCATGAAAGGCAAGACTTTAAAGATCGTCAGTGAGGTGAAGGATCGATTGACTTTGAATATTACACAGACAATACGATCAACAAATGTAATAACATGGTAGCTTTCATAAATCGTAATACTCGACAATTTAACTGGATAAAAGCCCTGAAAACGTTGTATTACGCCTTAGTGCGAAGTAATATAGAATACTGTTCTATAGTGTGGTAGGTACCCTATGTATTAAAACAATATCCAACGCATTGAAAGCATACAAAAAAAGTTTTTAAGGAGGCTATCCATGGTATCCGGTATACGGCGTACTGTCAAAGATTATAATGAGAGGCATAATTATTTTAATATAAAGCCATTATATTGGAGGAGAGACTAATTAGGTTTATTGTTTCTACATAAGATATGTAATAATGGTGTAGACTGTACGCCATTAATGTCAAAAATAAATATTAACATACCCAGACTATCTGCTAGGTTGGTAAACTATAAGCCTTTTGTTATCAAAACTAGTCACAACAAATATGGGAGCAACACACCTCTATCGTATATCCTCGGAAAATGTAATGCCATTTATAATAAAGTAGATATAGACATTTTCTCTGACAAAAAAAGGTACATTTAAAAAAACAGTTTTTAGTCTAGTATAGTATAATTTAGTTTAGTATAATGTTACGCCCAGTGCCATCTCTCGGCATTGTGGGAAAGACTCGGCAGTTTCGTCTAATAATTTATTACACCGCCATCTATTGACATCTTACGGAACTACGTAGTGTGAGTACGCGAAGCGTAGAGAAAACGCTGGCACTTTCTCGTATCATCGTACTGTTTACATACTGGGTATAACGTTACTAGAAAACTCTAAAAACGCTTTAACCGCGTATAAAAAGGGAAGGCCAGCGCTCGCCGAGTCAGTTTACAATCGTAAGCGGTCAAGTGTTCATCGAAGCGAACAGAAGCGGAAATACTACGGCGTTTGAATCAGTAAAGTGGAAAAGTGTAGTATAGTGTTTGTTGTGTTTTAAAATTAATTGTGTGTTTGAATAAAACGTGTTTTGGTCGGTAATATTGTTTACAGTCTTATCCGTCAAACCCAGCACGTAACAATAATATAGTTTTAATTTAGTCTTTAATCTAGCCTTAATTTTCTTGTGTAGTATATAACTTAGGAATTTAATTAAAATGTATGTACACTTTAGATATAGTCAATGCTGTGCTCACCTTTAATTTAAAAGCATACACATATATAGCTCAGTGGGGAGACCAACAGACTGCAATGCAGAGGGTCTCGGGTTCGAACGCACCTCTGACTTTCGGAAGTTATATGACTTTTCGAAATTATGTGCGTATTAATTGACAACTATCGCCTGTTCCGTGCCTCGGAGAGCACGTTAAGCCGTCGGTCCTGGCTGCCATGAACAACTATGGCAGTCGTTATTGGGCAAGTGAGTACCCTCTAACATCCTGACACTGGTCTAGCCTTAGGGTATCGTTAGCCTTCGGGTTGCGGAGGTCAGGTGGCAGCCGCTCCGTGTAGAAACTGATATCCAGTCAAATCCGGTTAGACTAGAAAAGCCGACCCCAAGTGACTTGGGAATAATAAAGGCTAAGAGAGAAGAAGACACATATATATCTGTATGGATGTTTTCATGTAAATGCTTAGTATGTATTTTAGTTGGTAAGCCTTATGTTAAATAAATAAATAAATATCAATTTTAAAAACCAAACTTAAAGCCATATTCGTTTAAACGGCTTATTCCCGGTTTTTGAACTGAGAAAAGTAGCAAATCTCAACTAAGATTGCCCAAATATTTTTTATTGAATCGAATTGCATGAAACCATTATTAACTGAGCATTTACTTAAGTATATGATGTTCAAATACTTACTGAAATTTTATTACGTTTAGGGAAACTTGAAATAGAAACAAAAGTGAAAGAAAGAAAGAAAGAAAGAAATCATTCTTGTGAGAGTGAGAGAGAGTCTCAGTGAGAGTTGGAGATCATATGGTTTCATCTATATGTATCTTCATCAGTTAGATGATTGACTAACAAATCGTTCTATTTTTAAATTTAAATATATCTATACTAATATTATAAAGAGAAAAGATGTTTGTCTGTAAATCGATTTAACCCAAAAACTACACAACCGATTTTAAAAATTCTTTACAATGCTATATCCTCACCGAGTACCTAACATAGGCTAAATTTTATTAAAAAAGTATTGTTACTAAAATTTAACCTACTTTTATGCAAGCGAAGCCGCAAGCAAAAGCTGAGTTAATAAGACTATATCATACAAAACCGTTGCAAATTGAGAAAAAAAGAAATTTGAAATTTGAATTCTTTGAACTTGTATGCAAAGAAACAGGTAACGTAACGTTAGGACATAACAGACTAACCTCTGTGGAGGATTAACTACAATCATGTCAATGACAGCATTAACATTGAGAAGGTTAAGGAAAATTGTTCTTATCGATTCTAGAAGGTATTATTTGTGTCCGTTGTTTGAATGTTTGTAAAGTCTCCCGCGATACAGGAATTGTGCCCAGTGCGTTAGTTTATTTTTAAATAAATAATCTTATCAATTTGTCAATAATTTACAGAATAATGCGCGTTTTATTTCACAAAAATAAATAATAATAAACATATAGATTCACGCCTGTTTCCCAGAGGGGTAGGCAGAGACTACGGATTTCCATTTGCTACGATCCTGACACACTTCTCTGGCTTCATTCACTTTCATCACATTCCTCATACACGCCCGTCGGTTCAAGGTGCTCTATAATAAACAAATCAACTATTATGTCGTTCGATCGATCCGTTATCTTGTCATGTGTATCTTATCTAGAGATTTTATAATTTACGTAATAATAACTATAGAATTGTATAGTTTTGAATTATATTAAATTCTAATGTGTAGTTTATATTTATTAAAAAATTATGTATACCTAATGTAATATAAAAATATCTGACGACTAAAATTTAATATTAATTGAAATTGTTCTCCATCTAAGATAGGTAACTAAAATTCATTTTATTATTGGTACAGAAGAATATATATCAGTATACTTACGATTAAGACCAACTCAACTCTCCTCATTTTTCTAAAAAGGTGACCACCTCATCATGAATGATTTCTAGACTCGGAACAACCATTTCTGGATCACACAAAGTTTTGTCCCGTGTGGGATTCGAACCCACAACACTACTACGCCATAAATATAAACTACGCCTACGCCATAAGTGCAGTCAAGTTTAAACTATTTTTATTAACCTATTGAGAGGCACATGGCACACCGGCGGCCAGACACAATAAGTTTTGTATTATGTTTAGCGTTCCAACAATAATAATATACTATCATAGACACACACCATCTAGCCCAAACTAAGCAGAGCTTATACTATGGGTATTAGACAATGGATAAACATACATATAAACTTTTTTTTTTAATACGCAGGTATATATTATACATAGAAACACCCAGACCAAGACAAAGATCCATGTTCATGCACACAAATGTTTGACTTGAGCGGGAATCGAACCCGCGACCGCAGGCGTGGCAGTCAGTTACACTAACCACTACGCCATCGAGGCCGTCGATAGACAGATTATTGAATTTTATTTTCTGGATATTCAGTTAGCTTACCACCATATGTGACACGGATGGCATAATGGTTTTCATGGTCACCCAGCCATTGCCACTACACCGAGCGGGTTCGATCCCCACACGGGACAAAAATTTGTGTGATCCACAAATACTTGTTCCGAGTCTGGCTGTTCTTTGTGTCCGTTGTTTGAATGTTTGTAAAGTCCCCCGCGACACATGAATTATTGCTAGAGCGGGAGTTGGATTTAAAATATATCGCGCACGTGTCAAGCAAGACATCGTGACTCAATGTGTGACACTTTATGTCATTGCCGTAATCGTATTACATTAATTTAAATATCGTGTTACGGCTCCCAGTTATGAGCACCATAAAACGGAAAATTGTAGAAATATTTACAATTGGATGATAAATATATAATATTATGATTGTAGGCTGATAACGTAATGACGTCACCAGTCTCGTATTTCTTAGGGTCAAGTCTATTTATAGTTGCCAACACATATGATAGTCACACAGAATCCTAACTATTATAGATTTAATGCGAATGTTTATTTGTTTGTTCGGTACGCTTTTATGCCTTAACTACTCAACCAATCATCATAAAATTTCGCATACAACGTGTATGCGAAATTTTGTCAGCGAAACCGTAAAGAATATAGAGTAGCTTTCCTACTAAAAAAGTACTGTTGCTACTTGTTGTACCTAAATTACATATAGAATTCCTCCACATCACAGTCGACTGGTAGTGTGCCCAGAAGACTGACAGCATTGCCACGTTGAACGGCAATGCTTATTCTTGCCGTGAAATAAAGGCCAGCCCTCTGGTCACGGGCAGCGTCGATTAAACTTTTTGCTATTTCTCTATAGAGAACACAGCTCAAAAACAATCTCCTACCAGGTTTTTGTACTTGCGCCTATTGACAGTCTTCTCGGATGCAGCAGCAGCGCCAGCACAACCCGCCGTGCTTGGAAGATGTCATGGCGCAAGGGTGTCAACACACGTTGCGTCCCACACCAAAGGCCTACCCATCTCTCAAGGCATCAATGACATACCGTCCGGTCTCCTGCCATCATCACGTGCCAATCCATTAGGTTCAAGATGAGCTGGCACGCCGGCGGTGACAATAGCACGACGGATAATGTCATAAAGGTTGGCATGCCGCGAGAAACGACCGGCACTCCTGCTCCATGATAGGCCATGGTGGCCAAGGCCATCGACGGCTTCACCACAATGACATCGATGCGGAGAAATACATGGGGCACCTAGACGAAGGCAAGAAGCGATGCGGAACGTATCGTCCAACATAATGCCTGTGTTGGACGATGGAAGTGCTTAGATACAAAGATCCGATTCCCACTCCTCCACAGCCAATAAACGAGCACACTTAGCCACATTAGGAGATGTGTTTATGAGATGTTCTCTCACCATGTTGCAGAGCGGCCCGTCCCACCGACTCTGAGAGAATAGATCGGATGGCAAATCAGAGCTTGGACAGATCATTTTCCAAGCGTTCACTGCGTCAGTCTTGCATGACACTTAAGAATTAACCAGTGTGTGAGCTAAACTTTTTCTGGTCAATTCTTCAGCGCAGTGGACCATAGACGGGAACGCCGGTAAACTGAAATCACTAATTTTGCGAAAGCTGAGGCCACCCAAGTGAACTGGCAAAGTTGCCTGGAGCCACATTCGGTCGTTCATGACCAAATTTGAAATTTTGAGATGAGAAGATACAAAATTTCTGTGAAATATCGGGCCGACTACTCAAAATTAATATTCATTTACTATTGCCTCTTCGTTCCTGAATTCACATATGATATCTGATCTTCTCAGTTTTAGAAGCATATTATTTAATACTTTTGGAAAAATCGACGATTATTTTCGGCATTCACTTAGGACTTGAATGCCTCCTCCAATACGGGAGACCCAAGAAGGTGCAAATAATATTTTTCAATAATCTTGATGTTTGAAGCCAAAGAATTGAATTTTTGTAAAGCCAAATATTTATCTACATAATTTATCGTTAATAAAAAAATCACATTTGTTTGAATTTAGTTCTCAACCAATTGAATTAAATTTAAGTTTTAAAAGTTCTAAATCTTGTACAACCGTTTCTATGTCTACTCCTGGGGTCCCATCATCGAGGTACCAGATGTTAAATTTAGAATTTAATTCTTCAATAATTGGGTGAATGGCTAGACTAAAAATGACTGGTCCAAAAGGGTCACCTTGTTGACACCCAACTGCAGATTCTAAATGGTTGTCCTTATAAATTAATTTTGATGGGTGTTTATAACACTACCACAAAACATTTAAAATTTTTGAAGTTTCCAATTTAGCTTGCGACAGCAAGGTGTCCCTGTTCACAGAATTAAAGGCGTTCTTCAAGTCAACCTTTAAGACGACCTCACCTTCGCCACAGCCAAGGTTTTTTTTATATATTTTAATAGACTTGCGTATGACCACGATCTCACCTGATGTTAATTGAAGATGCAGTCGACGATGGAGCACACTTGCCTAGAAGATACCTATTCACTCGCTACTTGAAGACACCCAGATTGTATTCTCATCGGGAAACCTAGACCTACATAGGTAGTGAGTTCCAATCCTTTGCGGTACGCATTATAAAAGTGGAAGCAAAGCGCTTCGCGCGTAAATGTGGTATATCCACCATGTACCTGTGCCGCTAGTCTATTTGTCTGTTCGTCCGATGGTAGAATGGGGAAGGAGGAATCAAATTATGAAGTTCTTTTGCACACTCTCCAAAATGTATCGGAGAGACTGGCAACCCTACTACGATGCTCCAAACTTTGGAGTCGTGCGTTGACGAGTTGGTCATCGCCGATGAGTCTCCTGGTTTTTATGGGTCGGGGAATATGCCATCGGAAGTTATTTTGTGACCGAGATAGGTTATATATTTTCGTAGAAATTCTCATTTTATGGGATTGAGTTTAAAAATTGCAATTCTTAGCCGATTCAACAAATCAATCAGATTACTTTTATAATTTTCAATTGATTTCCAATAATAATTAAATCGGATAGGTAGCAAAAACATCTTTTATAATTTAAACCTGACATCGCAATGGTCAGAAAAAACACTAGGACTAGTTTTTAGTCCCATAGGGCAAAGCTTTGTCTGATACTGTTTTTCAGCTGTAAATGTAGTATTTAGGTTATTTAGTAATATTTCCGTGATTTATCAACAAGTGATAGTTGGTACATCGTATTTAAGCTAAAGGATATATATTTACGTGAATTTGGTGATAAAGATAATTGATAATATGATTGAGAAAGATCTAATTTGAAAAATATATATATATTACCGGCTAAAGAATCCAATATATCTGTGATATTCGGTAATAGCAACTTATCGTCTTGAATTTTATTATTTAACTGTCTATAATCGATAACTAATCTCCATTTTTTTTCGTTTTTATTTGTCTACCTTTTTAGGAACTAATAAAACTGGACTTGATTCAGAAATGGTCTTTATTATGATATCGTTTCGCAACTTCTTGAACTTGTTTCTCAATCTCTCTTTTTAAAGCGTGTGGTAACCTATAAGGTTTGACGTAGACAGGAGTCACATTGACAAGCGCCCAAAAAGCATGACTCCCTGAAGGATATCTTCCAAGGCGCTCGCCAATACTGGCAACGTGTTCCGCCTTGACCTTAGCAATAACCTTCTAGCTGGATCTAGAAACGGCATTAAATTCTCGCTTTCTCTCCTTGACATCAGGATCCCGACATTTCCTAGCCCTATTCCAGGCCAAGTATGCCGACAGCTTCTGGTGTACTGCTGAACAGGAATGCTTCCCTGCTGGCGTTATTAAACCACTGCTGCGACCACCTACAGGTATTTTGGCAGAAGGTATAAATAATTCCATCCCTTGGTGGAGCACATCTGGGATGCAGTCAACACAAGTACCAGGATCTCCGGATGAGAAGCAAAGCCGCTTCCGTGGGTAGGATGCAAGAAATTCTCGAAGTCCATCCCAATCTGCTGACTTGTACTACGAGACTCTATGGTAACCAGTCACCGAAGAGTGATCTGGTCGCGTAACAGGGGCTGCACTGTGGATAAGGCAGTGGTCCGATGATCCCAGAGGAGCATCGACCTCACTGCGGATAAGGCAGCGATCCGATGATCCCAGAGCAGCATCGATCTCCACATTTTTCTTAAGCGGAATCTGATTTTTCACTACGAGACCAATCTTAATTAAATAGTTATAAATCTGTGTTAAATTTGTGTACAAGCTTTCTAACTCAGATGACGACATACCCTATATACCATTACTAAATTTAACGTAATGTATTAATGCTAATAATAATGTAAAACACACATAAAAACACATTAAAACAAAATAAATTCCTCTTACTTCGAAATACGGTAGACATCGAGAGACTTAACAGGGAAGACAAGTGACGCGGCACTGAGTTACGCGCAGTGGGTGGGGGCTTGGCCCCAGCGTGGCATCATTAGGAACAGAAGTCGGTGATTTGTACTCGGCGAATTCTTACAGCGATCTTAATATAGATAGTTTGGCTGGCGGGCAAGGTTGTCCATGGAGATAGCATTCAACTTTCTTCTCAGAGTCCTCACGGCGTTATTGTGACACTTCTTTAGAATATAGTACATAGATAAGCAGCTATGGCCAATGCAATGGATGTTTGATGGACCGGTATATTGGTAACTATGGATGAAAAACGGCGTCTGCCCTGAATACTCTAATAGCATCAACCGGATGGGAGACAGTGACTCGCCAACTCACTAGATGGGCTCCCTGAATACCCACCATAGGCATAAAAGCCATCAGCAGAGGGCAACACCGGTGCGAACGGCTAGGGGTGTCGAGCGGTGTGGCGCCGGTTTCACCATCACGAGAGGCGCGGGTTTCCTCGTAGTTTTGCCCTTGAAAGCGGTCCCTCTCTGACCGGCCGACCAAGGCAAGTCCGAGTTAAGAGTCCTTCCGGCGCTCTTGAAGTTTCACCCCAGCCAACCAGTAACAGTATAAACACAATAGAATGAAACCATACACTTTAAGAGTAGGTATATGCATATTCCTTTGCTTTTTTATTGGGCCACACATTTCGGTAGCCACAGGAGAGGCATGGACAAAATTGCTCTTCGCCGAGTGATTTCTTTCTTTTGAGCAACTTTATATCGGCTTTGATTAAATACTGACAAATACAACTAAACTCGAGAGTTTTAAAGATAAATAAATATGGTAAGCAATTAACATTTTCAAGCATCAAAATAAAAAAACTGGTATCCAAGGTAAGAATTAGCTTGTGGTTTGGGTATCAGGGCTCTCTTACATAACAGAACAGATTACGACTATACAGTAAACCAAAATTAGCACGAAACTAAAGCAAAAAACAAAAAGATAAAATACAGATGCTCGCTAATCTCTTAGTTAAAAAAATATTGATTGACAATAGTTGAGCAATCGCCCAATGTATGTCATTGCTGATTATGCAGCGGATACGCCATGCGTCATTGCGTAAACCGCACAATTGCAGATTTAGTAATAAGTTTAGTTAATTGAAATATTATAATTGTAATTTAGTCTTGTAGAATATTGTAATCAAGAAACATTGTTTTAATTAAATAAATCTCTTTTTGATAATTATCTCGTTCGCCGTAACTTAACTCACTTGAGAACTACAATTTCAGAATATTAATACTATTTTGGTTGAAGCCATTCGGCAACTATGGCTTGAATTTATGCTCAAGACTGCGCCGAGCGTAGGACAAACAATGCCAGAGCTCGTGCAGCGCATATTCAAATCGGCGCGCGGCCGCCATAGTAAAATTGTATGGAGGATTTGAAGTGCTTTTTTGATAAATATGAATCTTTATTGTCAACCAATAACTTAAAAATTTGGGACAGTCAAATTGTAATATAACTATTTATGTTTCGTTTAAGCTGTAAAATAGGATAGATTTCTACTGTTATAATCTAAAACTCACGTAACACGAGCTTACGTTATTGCATTTTTCTTGTAAATTTACGTAATTTTGTATGCGAAAATATTAATTACTTTAAGTTTTTTACACGGAGTAATTGTAAACACATTCATTGTTATGGTTAATGTATATTTTATATTTGTATTAAACAAAGTGTTGATTTTATTCACTTAACTGTGACCGCCTGTTTTGGCATATTTCGCTCGGAGTAGTCTTAAACAGAAATAGCAATTCCAAGAATTAGCACCAAGACAACACGTGCTATTTTTTTTACATGCAGATAAGATAGAATTTTGGGCACAAACAAAACACTCGATGTAAGATGTTGAATATTGATAAATAATTTATTGACATCATCGGTGTAGTTACCACCTGCACGTCTGGCTTATTACTTCTTGTTTTCCAAATTACATGAAACTAGAAATACGCGGGAAAACTGCTGCAGTACATAAACATTTCAATCCTTACTACTGTTCCTACAATGCCAATCCTATTCCTAACTAATACCTATTATATATGTGAATGTTAGTTTGTTTGTTTGTAACGCTTCAACTCCTTAACTCCTCAACCGATCATCATGAAATATCGCATAGACTTAATAATTTAATTAGCTTAAAAATTAGTAAAGTTTAATAGTATCTAGTAGTAGTGTAACTGTTTCTAAATTATGTAATAAAGTGTAAAATAAACAACGCGATACAATCCGTATATAGTAGTTTAATTTCAATGTTATTAACTATTTTCATAGTGGATGCTGGTGAGGGTTCGAGCTCCAGGTCGGGAAAGCTAAAAGAGTGTTTTTCGTAGACGGTAGTAACCTTCCCTCTATTACGGGACCTATTTTACCTCTGACTTTGCTTCGCAGTTTAAATTAATCTCTCTGCTGAAAATTTGGCGCTACGTAGGTAATTTATATTTTAAAATATATTTCCCGCACCAGGAATAATTCCTGTGTCACGGGGGACTTCACAAACATTCAAACAACGGACACAAATAATACCTATACGCGAGACACCCATTTGTGGATAACATATATTTTTCCGTGTGAGGATTGAACCCACGACACCCAGCACAGTGGCAGTAGGCGAGGCGACCACGTAAACCGCTACGATATCCGTGCAGTCAAATTTTCAAGGAATGTCCAACATTCCAAATAGCTGCCTAAACTCGACTGCACTGCAAAAATGTTATGATCTACAAATAGTTGTTTCCAAGTTGTTCTTTGTGTCCGTTATTTGAATGTCCGTAAAGTCCCCCACGATCACAGAATTCATCTTATATCAATCCTTGCGACAGTTATACGATAAACAAGACAAGATAGGTACTTCATGTAAATCTACAAAGATCTGACACATCTTTATCTATTGATAAGATTGATAGGTAATGCAAAAATGGACAAGTGACGGTAAGCAAGATAATTTATCTTGTCAAAAAACAACAGGGGTCGGTAAATTTTTTTTTACTGGATTTTTCCCCCTGCGCCGCTCGCGTAAGTGTGGTAAGATTAGCAACAATATTTTTTTCTGGTTGAAAGGTACACTCGGCTACATATCAAGTTAGACACCCTATATACGCATAACTACGCTACAAACAAAATAGAGAATTGTCGAAAAGGGACAGTGCTTTGGTGTCGATGTAATGGTAAGCATGGAGCGTCGCATCCCGTTCAGCGTAAATGAGACAAAATAACAAAAACATAACGCACTCTCTCGCACGATTCGCAGCGTTCAACTTCTAGTAGTTCAAAGTCTAAACAGTCTAGGTTGATGTGTCGCTGTGTGTACCCTATGTCCTTTTCTGTTACCCTGACAACGTGTACCTATGCGAAGTTTCATGTTGATCGTTCGAGTAGTTACGTTCACAAACAAATTCAAATTCGCATTTATAATATTAGTTAGAATTATAATAATAACAATAACGACGTACCAATTATTATTATTATATTGTTGGACTGCCACGCAGAGGTCTCGAGTTCGAACCCAAGGCGCACATCTCTGACTTTTCTAAGTTATGTGCGTATTAAATAGTTAATTATCACTCGCTTTAACGGTGAAGGAAAACATCGTGAGGAAACCTACATGTCTGAGAGTTCTCCATAATGTTTTGGAATTTATGTGAAGTCTGCCAAGTATGGCCGTTCCCCTTAGAACTTCGGGATAAAATATAAAAACACAATTATAGCAAAGTTGTGTAAAAAATGCAAGTCAATCCATCGATAATTTGGTATTTATAATAAAGTTACTAACGCATAAAGCAATTTCGTATAATTTGCATATCTTATCTGCCACCATCACGAAGGTCACTCTCTGAAATATTTGTCTGAGTGCCTTAGTTAGATATCCCTATATTTAAAGCTATTTTATTCTAGGTAGCTATATGATTAGTTAATTAAAGCCACCGCTAGAGCCACTGTAAATATTACGCCGCAGTTTATTGAACCTATTCAAGTTTTGTATTAGTACTTTAATACAAAACTTGAATAGGTTCAATAGACTCCATGCATGCATGGCATGTTGATGCATGCCACTACAACTGGCATTTATAAAAAAAAATAAGGACTTCTCTGTTAATTTTAATTTTGTACAGTATCTACGTAAAGCACATAAAATTGAAATAACGCCATCTATTGAGATATAGTGTGACTACGATAACTTGATAAAATTTTTGTACTAATACATCTACTGAGATAATTACAGACCAATAAACTACTATCTTATCATTTTGTTTTTGAGGTTCTGTGGCCAAGTGTAAGTGATAGTTAACTGGCAAAACCGGAACCTTAATTATAATCCTGTCAATCTGTTTCTATAAGTATCACAAATCACAATTATTTTATTCGGTAACTATTTGGTTAGCTCTAACTTATCATTCAAAATATACATTTTGATTTGTTTTTATTTATGTTGTTTATGATCAAATAAATTGAACATAAAATGTTTCCGAAAGTTCCGAATTGATTTTTTATTTACCTAAGTCAAGGGTAAGGCACAATTTATTTTTTGGCAAAATGATGCTTATTATATTACTAAAATATGGTCAAATATATAGTGAAAACCATGGCATTAATAAATACATACGTATAAAATAACAAAAAAGCTCACTCTTGAAATCAAGAAAACGACTCATTTGCATAATATATATTGTAAGGCAAACAAAGTCTACGAAAAGAAGGCAGCGCGGCGCGCGGCGGCGTCATCTAGATTATGTGGGTTGATATGAAAGGGCTCAATTTGCAGTGTTTCATTTTGTTTTTGTTTAATTGTGAGGCGTTATTTAAATACATGAAATTATAAAAAAAATGTGTTTAAATCAGGTGTCAGGTCAAGGGTCGGTCAAGAACTTTGGGTCTACTTTCGGTAAATATATTTTCAGGATAGTTAATGCCGTTGGTAAGTTAGTTCTTACCACAGAGTACTTTTTATATAGGAGAATGGAAAGGTTCTAACGTTCATACAGAAAGCGTGAAGTTAATCATATGCGTGACAGAGAGACACCAAGCTTATGTGAGTCCCTCTCGACACGTTTATCGATTTATATAATTTCAAATCAATAGCATTGGCAATTGCTCAGAAAAGCCTTTGTAACAAATAAGCGGATGGACAGGCCGTTGTATCGTACAGTTTGCTATTTCATTACCAAATCGTACCATATTATGAATACCGTTTTATTATCTTGGCAAAAAACCATAAAACTGTCCAATCAAGCATTGTTTTAAAATTTGTATGACAGCGGTGTCATAGTTGCTTCTTCTGCAAATACTTGTTAGTGTAGCCATTATATTGAATTTAAATAACTATACAATAATAGAAATTTAAATACTTCGAAGAAATGATGTACTAATTATTATTACTTTTGTGAATTTAGTTGTACTTTTACATAGACAATGAAAAAAAACTTTTGAAGGCTTAATGTCAATGTTGGACGTTCGCTTAGGATTTTACTCTATGCTCAGAACTGACAGTAGAGCAATCAGAGGTGGACGCAGATTACTCATTCTTCAATAATGTTTAGTTTTTAATTAATAATCAACTATAAACAATAAATATAAACAGTGAATTTAACTGTTTACTATATAAGGTGATAGTTATATTGTATAATAAGCGAAAATGCATCGACGCAGAGGACCAAACTTTACCTATGTGAGCGGATGTGTGAAATACATGATTTTTGTGCTGAATTTCATATTTTGGGTGAGTTATTTTACAATTTATTGGTTTCTGCTATCAACATTCAGTGTAATATTGGTCATAAAGTAGGAATTTTTACTTATCTAAGTAGAAATTAGTCAATATTTTGTGATTTCATTCATCATTGTTAGTGTGTGAATCATTGTTTTCGATCATCTGTTCTCAGTATGGGAATTATCTACATAAACTCTAGTTTTGTTACCCCGCTGCATCCGTCCTCCATTGTTTTGCCTTTGCCGCGATAGTGTTATAATGCTATATATGTACACTATTGTTAGCTGCTTAGGTGTTTTTATTCAAACAATGAACACTGCTCTTTATTGGACATTTTCTCCACATCCTGTCGCGTTCGTACATCGAGATGAACCACTCTAAAGTAACATTTATTCTAGTGAATAGAACATTATAATAATTATTATAACACAATTGCTTTATTGACAAAGTCAGATAGTAAAGTAAATAAATATATTATTATTTGCTTACTGTTGAGTATAAATATTTATTTAGGAAACTGACAATGATAAATTTAAGTTATATTTTGGTACAATAAAATGGCTAACTAATTCACATTTTTTAACATTCAGATTTTATTCTAAATTCTTGTGTTATTGCTGAAAAATGTTTCCTTTCTAAGGAAGCTAAGGGTTTTTATCCATTCTGGTGTAAAATCATATCCAAACTTACTTAAACTGTGAAATTTAAAAAATAACTATAAGGCATTCCTTAGTAAATATTATCTATGTAAAATAAAAAGATATTTAAGTAATTGTATATAATACAAGCTAATTTGATTGGACAGAAATTTGCAATTTTGCTATGTGCAAGAAATTTTATTTCAAATGAACATGATAAATATAAATGATGACATGGAGCCTCAGTAGCTCTAATTTGAAAGTTATTTAAAAAATCCTCCTTATTTATTGACAAAATCAAGCATTGATAATTATGGTTTATAACCTGTCAATTATTGTTGGAATGCTTAATTGAAAATCAATTGTGTCTGGCCACCAGTGTGCTGCTGCAACTCAATGGGTTAATTAATTACATAAAATATTTTACATCTGGTAACCATGATTATGTACGTACCATTCTAATGAAAGCAATTCATAATTATTAAATATAAATAATATTTTCACTAATTATGAAAACACCACTTGTAAGATATTATAATTGTCATTGATTCCTATCCATATGTAACGAAACAGAAGTATTTTGCATATTGTTTAAGTTTTTTTAAGTTGCTACATAAAAATACTTCAGTTCACAGATCTGGTATACCTGTAAAAAAATGCCAATTAGAATCAAGTATACATATATATATGTATATATATTTATATAAAATTAGAAGTCAAAAGAGCTTGTTTAATTAAAGTCCTATATTATCCTTACTAATATTATAAATGTGAATGTGGGTTTGTTTTTTACACTTTCTCACTTTAATTATTCAACCCATCATTATGAAATTTTGCGTACACATTGTCGGGTGGACCAAAAAGGATGTTCCTACTTAGAAAAAGTATTGTTACTAACCTAACTTACATTTATGCGAATGAAGCCATGGGCAAAATCTGGTATATAATTTTTACATATTGCACAATGCAATACTAAACTAACGAAAGCATGTTTCTTATTTTCCAGTTATTTGGCGGTTTGTTGATAGCAGTAGGACTGTATGCATTTATTGATAAATGGCAAGCCACTGGACTTATTAAGGTAAGTAAAGAAAAGTATGTATGTCTAACAATCAATAAACACCATAGTGAGAACTCCTTTGGACTGCCATGTCTAAGCTTGATTCATTAACATGTACATATAAATTTAAAATAGGGATGCGGTAAATGCCCATCCTTGAAATAGATTTTTATTATGTGCTTTTTAAAAAAATATTGCATTTGAGTGTAACATTGACCCATCTGTACTGAGGACTGGGGTCTACAAACCCGAAAGTTGTGCTGTAGTGTATAGTATGATTATAGTAAGTAGAGAGCATCCATATATTAAGGAATATACCCACATTATGTAAACCGTTCAGGGGAGGGATTCAAAATTTCACGTTTGTTACCAAGGTCAGTTTCCGTTTAGGTTGACGTCATGTAGTCAATATCCTCTAGGGAATCCTCGCGCTTTTTCCAGCTATATCAAATATGGCGATAAATATGAGCCAAACATGATTTAAAACCGTATTTGTGAATTACTATGTGAGAACTAGAGGAGGTCTTGCCATATACTTACTACACGTGCTAAACGAAGGGAGGGAGTGAAAATTAAAAAAAAATGGTCACATTGTATGTATATGTTCCCTTAATACTACATAAAGAGAAAACAGTGAACCGCATTTTAAGCATATTGTATGGTATTTGGCATAGTTTAGGTTTATATGGAGAATGCATGTTGCAAAAAATTATTAAATAAGGCACAAACATTTAATGAGTTAGGCACTTTACCACTGTGTGACCATTAGTTTATAATAATACTGTAATTATTATGTCTAGTGAGTAGGTACATCTACGTTTTCCTCGAGTGTCATGACTGATGACTCCGGTGAATGATACTATGTGCTTTTATATGTTACTTTATATTACATACATACATACATAGATTCACGTCTGTTTCTCAGAAGGGTAGGCAGAGACTATAGATTTCCATTTGCTATGATCCTGACACACTTCCCTGGCTTCATTCACTTTCATCACATTCCTCATACACGCTCGCCGGTTTAAGGTGCTCTTAACCTGGACTTGGTTTATGCTTTATATTATGTTGAAAATGTTTGCCCAATATCTTTTAGATTACACTGTCCCTAAAGTACCGTGCTAAGTAAAGCAAAAATCAAATTAGTGTTATATTTGTAGTCATATTTCAATATAGCTCGGAAAAGCGTGATATTTCCCAAGAGACCTTTCCCCTCGCCTCTGTGATCAGGTGTGGTATTATGAAAACCCCACTAAACTGGTCACGTAGTGTGGGTACGTTCCCTAACCGCGTTGGGATCGAACCCGTGACCTTAGCCTGACCTGACCGGACCGATAGCCCAGTGGGGAACCGTTGGACTGCTACGCAGAGGTGTCGAGTTCGATCCCCAGGCGCGCATCTCTGACTTTTCGAAGTGATGTGCGTATTAAATAATTAATTATCGCTTGCTTTAACGGTGAAGGAAAACATCGTAAGGAAACCTGCAAGTCTGAGAGTTCTCCATAATGTTCTCGAAGACATGTGAATCCTGCCAACCCGCACTGGGCCAGCGTGGTGGACTATGGCCTAATTCTTCCCACACTGAGAAGAGGCCAGTGGCCAGCAGTAGGACAGTTTAATACAGGGCTGATATCATAATTATATTTATGTATTTCTGCACAGGAAGGCAGAGATATATTATATTCACATTTTGCCTGCAAGAATTCCTTTGCGGAAAAATTAAATAAAACTTTGCCCGGTCCGGGGTTCGAAACCGAGATTTTACGTATAATAATAATTTTAATAATTAATAATTATTTATTTTCTCACCACAGTATAAACTTTATTTACATTTGGTAGGTTACATAATTATTTAAACTAGCCATCGCCTAGTGGTCGAAATTAGACCATAATTCATTTAAATTTTAAGTTTGATAGTTATTAAGGTTTTATTGTCTAGAACTATAAGTACCTACCCTTATAATCACATTTCATTTATATTTCGCCAAAGCTTTACAGATTAATTTATCTATCTTTATTAAACAAATTATTATTATTTACTTGACTTCTTCTCCCTAGCCTTTATTATTCCAAAGACACTTGGGGTCGGCTTTTCTAGTCTAACCGGATTTGACTGGATATAAAGTTTTTACACGGAGCGGCTGCCACCTGACCTCCGCAACCCGAAGGCTAGACCAGTGTCAGGATATTAGAGGGTACTGACTTTCCCAATAACGACTGCCATAAACGTTTACGGCAGCCGGGACCGACGGCTTAACGTGCTCTCCGACGCACGGAGCAGGCGATAATTGTCAATCAATACGCACATAATTTCTAAAAGTCATATATAACTTCCGAAAGTCAGAGGTTCGCGACGTGGGTTCGAACCCGAGACCCTCTGCATTGCAGTCTGTTGGTCTCCCCACTGAGCTATCGCAATATCGTCAATTAAATTGAATACTTGACTATACAATTTAATTGACGATATTGCTTAGCTTGCTAGTTTGTTTTTTTTTTTCATTAGATATAAATACGTAAATATATTATAATATAAATTAATAGTATAAAAAAGGTTGCCTTGTGAGATATTGTTGATATTATGTTATTAGTTATATATTGATATATGTTACCATAGTTACGAAGAATAGTACCTACTACATCCGACTAATGCCGAAATACTACGAACGCGATTCGACTGCGTGTGTCAAATGCATGTTTGTGTGCGTGTAGGGTTTTTTTTATTAATTTAACGTATTTCTAATGCATATTTTATAAAAATAGTAGGTTTCGCCACTCCTTCTCCGTATAAACTTTAACTGTGCCAAATTTCATACTCCTCCGTCCGCGCAATTTTCGTAAAAAAGGGGTACAAAGTTTTTGCTTTACGTATTAATATATAGATTAGATATTGTGGGGAGACTGGTACCTAAGGTCTCCACCTCTTTACAACAGTCGTATGTCTGTTGTCCCACTGAGGCAGTGTAATAATAAATTTTCATTAGTTGTAGTGGTTCATGTGGAACGGGTCGTGACCGTGAACCAGGTTGGTGTACCATCCATCAGGTTAACCAACGTTGCTTCAGTTTAGATGAATGACCGGTCATAATATGTCAATCCATTCTGTGCCTCGGCGAACACGTAAAACCGTCCCGAATGTCATGAGTATTTAAAGTCAATACTTGTCAATGTTATAGTAACTGGTTTCGTGTGTAAATTTTGGAATGCCAAGAGAATAAATATCAATACTACTTTAATTTGCAATCATCACTACATATTATAAAACAAAGTCCTCCGCCGCGTCTGTCTGTCTGTCTGCTCGCGGTAAACTCAAAAACTACTGAACGGATTTTCATGCGGTTTTCACCAATAGACAGAGTGATTCATGAGGAAGGTTTAGGTGTATAATATATTATATTATAATTTGTTAAGTTTTGTACTAGCCGTACGAAGCTGGGACGCGTCGCTAGTTTGCTATAAACAATACATTTATCAATATTGAGAAACAACTGTATAAGGATTTTATCGCGTTGTTTATTTTTCATAAAACACCATTTTCACATAATTTAAAACTATCAACTACTATTTAATATTGACTTCTGTTTACGCGAATATTGAGCAGCGATAGCTCAGTGGGGAGACCAACAGACTGCAATGCAGAGGGTCTCGGGTTCGAGCCCACATCGCGCACCTCTGACTTTCGGAAGTTATATGACGTTTCGAAATTATGTGCGTATTGATGGACAATTATCGTCTGCTCCGTGCCTCGGAGAGTACGTTAAGCCGTCGGTCCCGGCTGCCATGAACATCTATGGCAGTCGTTATTGGGAGAGTGTCGACACAAAAGATCCCACTGGGTAGAAGTGTCGCCGGTCTGCACTGACTGGCCCCCACATAAGATACATACATACACGAATATTATTCATTGAAATTAAACTACTATTTTCAAATTATGTAATAAAGTGTCAAATAAACAACGCGATAAAATCCGTATATAGTAGTTTAATTTCAATATAAACTACTATTGTTAAACAATTTTACTAGTTACTATTACTTATATTGAAGCTATTTAAATTATAAAAACTATAGGTACTTACTAACAGCCATGTTCACCGGGACAGTCTCTTCGTGAACATGGCTGCTGAAAAGCAAATGAAACGTCACGGAAAGTGTAAAATTAAATCTAAATAGTTATTATAATTTAAATAACTTAAATATAAGTAATAGTTACTGGTAAGTATTTAACAATATTAGTTTAATTTCAATGTATAACATTCTCGTAGACGTAGGACAATATTGTATAAAATGTGTCACTTAAATCGGATAAATGATGTTAACTTTGAAATGGTTACTGTTTCAGTTGGATACTGTTTACGATGTGATGCTGAACATTAGTCTGCTGATCGCGTTACTCGGGGGAGTTGTGTTCATAGTGAGTTTCGCCGGCTGCGTTGGCGCATTGAGAGAGAACACGTGTCTTCTTAAATTTGTGAGTTGCGTTTCATTATTTCTTCTCATTCTCTTGTTTTTAAATGTGTTTTACAGATATAAATAGTTTGTAAGTAGCAAACATAGTGCTTTTTGTATGCATATAAGTACATAACCAAAATGTAGAATGAGGTGGAGACCTGGTGTCCTGAAATACAAGCCACAAGCTTAGCTTAGGCACCAGTCTCACACAATATTCTACACTGTAATTATTATGTACCTAACCTATGTAATGTATCTACGTAATATTGTGATGAGAAAATAAACATTATATTATTATTATTATTATTTTCAACACTTGGATATTTACGTCAGTAATTTAGTTGTTTTTCAAAGACGTTTCCTGCGCTGGAAATAATTTCTGTGTCGAAAGGGATTTTACAAACATTCAAACAACGAGCAGATAGCAGAAAGTAAACCTAGGCTCGGAACCACCATATATGACACAAATTTTTGTCCCGTATGGGATTCGAACCCACAACACTCGGTGCAGTTGTAGCGGTGCGGCGACCACTTCAACCGATGCACCATCCTTGCAGTCCCTTGTCCTGGAAGGTTCTGCCATCTTGTCTAATTGTTGCATATCGTGATTCCTTTTGGAATACCACGATTAGATAGATTGGAAAGCTGATGTTATATATAGCCACAGGCTACACGTAAGCATTAACCATTAAGTGTGCGAAAGTGGGCATATAATCTATTTTTTTTATACGTCCCACTGCAGAGCAAAGGCCATGTGCATTTGCCACTCCTTCCATCACTCTTTATCCAAAGGACCAAGGCTAATAATTATGTGAAATATAAGAGCACATTGTCATTGATCATAGTTTCTGATGTCATATTGGTAATGAGATTTTTGTCAGACATTCTAACTCATATTATAAATATGAATGTGAGTTTGATTGTTTGTTACGCTTTCACGTCTTAACTACTTAACCGATCATCATGACATTTCGCATAAACGTTGTCAGGCATACAGAAAAAGATAGGGTACCTTACAGTACCTACCTTGAGTAGTAGAGCCTCGCTGATTTCAGCATGAATGGGCCGGCTCGGCCGGGAAAGTACTACCCCTCTCACAGAATATCGACGTGAAATAGCAGTATTCCTACTGTTGTGTTTCGTTCGGTGAGTGAGAATGCCGGAGGCCCAATCACCCTATTTTCCCCTTCCGGCTCTTTCGTGCCACTTCCTTTCCTAAAGGTTCGGCAACGCGCAATTGATGCCTCTGGTGTTGCATGCGTCCATAGGCTACGGTGACCACTTACCATCAGGTGGGCCGTATTCCTGTTTGCACACATGTAGCATAAAAAAAATTTCAGAAATAAATACTTTTGATCACCATTTGCGATAACTACATTTGCGTGAGTAAAACCGCAAGAAATATATAATACCTATTATATATTTAGTGATGATAAGCTTTGCGTATTATGTGCACCGGGGGATTTTACCAGTCGTGGAGATAAGACTGTTTTGTTCTCAATACACTGATAACGGACGCGAATAATGATAAAAGAAGATGTCATTATGCATGCTATTTTATAAAACAAAATATTTAAAATGTTTCAGTTTTTAATTTATATTTTTCATGTCTTTAAAGACAACTCTCGCTCTAGGTATAATTTCTGTGTCGCGGTGAACTTAACAAACATTCAAACAACAGACATAATGAACATCCAGACTCGGGACAAACCATCTAAACGACAAAAGACTTGCCTCCTATTAAGTGTTGTGGGTTCGATCCCCACAACCGTGGGAGAGCCACGCTTCGGCACGAATGGGCCGGCTCGACCGGAGTGATACCACGGCCTCACAGAAAACCGGCGTGAAATAGCGCTTGGGTTGTGTTTCGTCGAGTGAGTGAGGGTACTGGAGGTCCAACCCCTCCTCTCCCTTCTGGATGCGGGGAGGGGCCGATTTGAAAGGCCGGCAACGCACTTGTGACTCCTCTGGTGTTGCGGGTGCTCATGGGCGGCGGTAAACGCTTACTATCAGGCGATACGTCTGCTCGTTTGCCAACTATAACATAAAAAAACACACGGGACAAAGCGAAAACCTACCCCTTCGGTGATAATGTCCTCCAGACTGAATTTCGGTCACGGCGGCCAATCTTAACGGAGCCATCTGCGCAGGAGATATTATAGTGCACAAGTGTCTGCTCAAACAAAAGTGCACTCTCTGTTCCCTAACTCTCATGATCCGATGGGACGGCACCGACACGATCAGAGAGAGATCAGGCGCAAGACCAACGGCTTTACATGCTTTCCTAGGCACGGGGGTATCTTACTTCCTAATGAAGCTGCTATTAAGATTTCTTAACACAATAACTCAATATCTTTTTGTTGGCGCGACCCGGGATTCGAACCCGGGACCTAATGCACAGCAGTCGCATTCACTATCGCTGCGCCACGGAGACACTTCGGCGATATCGTGTCACTGTATGTATGTAACAAAATATGGTTTTCCTTTTCCAGTACTCGTTGTGTCTGCTGATACTGTTTCTGGTGGAAATGGGTGGTGCTGTCTGCGGCTTCGTGTTCCCGAGGTCTCTGCACGGTCTACTAGAACTAAGCTTCACGGAGCGAGTGGTCCATGCTTACAGAGACGACCCTGACCTCCAGAACTTCATTGACTTCGCTCAAAGTGATGTAAGTTTTACATTAGTATAACTAGTCTTAAAAGACCGACCTAAAATACCATCTTCAAGACCGTTTGTCAATGAGCCAGACTCTCCTAAAGATACCTCGCGCTGAAGCAAAACACGTGTCGACGCATATTTTATGCTCGAAGTGGAATACTGCAAGTTAGAGTACTTACGAAGTATGTGCGTATTGATTGACAATTATCGCCTGCTCCGTGCCTCGGAGAGCACGTTAAGCCGTCGGTCCCGGCTGCCATGAACATCTATGGCAGTCGTTATTGGGAGAGTGTCGACACAAAAGATCCCACTGGGTCGAAGGGTCGCCGCTCTGCACTGACTGGCTCCCACATAAGATACATACATACATACGAATCCCACGACGTGGCTGTGTCTAACCAGAGGAGTTCGGTGTTGTCAACCTTTGCCTATTGCAATAGTTGGGGTGGGCAAACCGAGGGTACGAGGCGGGTTCATCTCTTCCCAATAATTTTGTTACTATGGACTTTCAAGTAACGCCTACTTCGTTTCAATATATAACTAGTCTTATATTACCATGACTATTACCAAGTGTATCGACGTAAATATGACTTCACGGATGGCGTAGTTGGTTAAGTGGTCGCCTCGCGACTGCCACTGTGCCGCGTGTTGTGGGTTCGATCCCCACACGGGAGAGAAATTTGTGTGGTCCACAAATCGTTGTTCCTAGTTTGGGTGTTCTTTAGCCTCAAGCCTGTCATAGCCTATATTTTGAGGGCTTTTAACAAACGTTGTGGCACTTAAAGAATCTAGGATATTTTTAAGAGTATGTTTCATTTACATGTATATTTGGAATTTATTAAAACACTACAAAATTTCATATTACTTTACGTAGAGACAAAAATAATAGAAAAATGTTCGTGTACTTTCAAACTACTATTCTTTAAGATATTGAGGCAACCATTATCATATAATCTTAACTAATATAATAAATGCGAATGTGAGTTTGTGACGCTTTCACGCCTTAACTATCGACCGATCATCGTGAAAATTGGCATACACGTTGTCAGGGGAACAGAAAACGACATAGTATACCTTTCACCCCGAAAAACGGCTGTTACTAATTTAACCTAACCTATATTTCCGCAAACGAAGCCGCGGGAAAATCTAGTTTTATGATAAAATTAGGTAAATAGGTGAACCGCGATAAAATCCGTATAAATTAATTACAATATTTGATATATTGTTCCGCAATAGATAAACTAATATTGGTTTAAATTGCGACCACATCCTTATTTGCGATTGTTTAACAGAATCTGGTAGTTGCCTATTAGATTTTGCATGTCATTTCATACGCAATAGCTTTTGCTCGCGGCGTCGCTCGCGTAAAAGTCGGTTAGGTTATGTTAGTAACAGTACCTTTATTAAAAATACAATACCTATAGCCTATGTTACTCAGTGATAATATAGATGAATACTGAGGTTTCTCTAGCGAAGACGACATTTCGGCATCTTCAGGCTGTCTATCGGTAGGATTGCTGACAGGAATCGGACTTGAAGGGCCAGCAACGGGCGTTGCTGGTGTAAGGATCGATAGCGACAAAGGTTGTTTCATCGTTTCGCGAGCAGACAAATAAAACTCTTTAGCTTGTTAATAATGGTTGTTGATAAAATATTCGCTAGATTTGTCGCTAAAGCCACTTAGCTTCATATGATTTGTCTGAAACTCTTGCCAGTAAGATTCTAAATTTTCGAGACGCCTCTTGGTATAATCTGGCGTCTTGCGCTCATGACCAGCTTTTTAAAAGTTAGTCAAGAGCTGGTTCATAGCGTTTATAGTTCGACTTTGGTTGGCTAGTAAATCCTCCATGATTTTGCTCATTATTGACAGTGTAAGTAAATTGGAAAGATCTTACTTGTGTCGTGCTGCACACGTATACGTTCAAAGGCGATAGAATTTTTAAAACCGTTAGATTCGTTTTTGAGTTGAACCCTTAGAAACAAACAAAATACCAAATTTTTTTCTTTATAATATTCTGCCGTCATAAAGGTAAAAGACGTAACCGACAAAAAAATTTTTTTTGTAGCTTTACTCTCAAGCTGCTTCTTTTTTTGCTGATTCCAAATAAGTAAAAATCTTAATTTCGAAATAAATTGTATATATATATACGTCTTTTTTTACGACGGCATTATTAGTATAGGTAGCTAATAGCATTTGAAAGAAACCTTTTTGTGACTCAGTCTGTCCTCGACCCAGAATTGAGTCCTACTGTATTTATTGTCTTTTTCATATATAATATTTTAACAAGTGTTGATGTAGAAATAAAACTATCGATTTGAGAATATGAACATTTTATTTGTTCAGGACATCATAAGTATATTTTCTACTTAAACAAAAGGTATTTGGAGTAAACCGCAATTACATCCAACGAATCCCATCACAGCGTGTGAAATCATGCCAAATGAAATGTAAGCATCTTCTTCAATGTTAAATATTTTATTTTCCAGTTTCATTGCTGCGGTCTAACGTCAGATGGTTACATGGATTGGTCGAAGAATGAGTACTTCAACTGCTCATCCCCGTCCGTCGAGCGGTGCGGGGTTCCATTCTCGTGTTGCATCAACGCGACTGATATATCATCCGGACTGGTGAACATCATGTGTGGCTATGGGGTGCAAAATTATCCCGTAAGTATGACCTTAACTTTTTTCTTAAGAGAAAGTGGTGCAGCGGTAGGGAATGTCTACATCGTGGGTCCGATTCCCGGGTCGAGCAAAATGTGAAAAGCGTGGATGCTATATTTTACGTTTACGTCATAGTATGTTTGATTGAATAGTGTAATTGGCGAAGGTCGTTCTATTTAATGTTAAATAATATAAGATCTGTATTAAACTGTACCACTGCTGGGCCCGGGCCTCTTCTTAGTGTGAGAATGGTTAGGCCATAGTCCACCACGCTGGCCCAGTGCGGATTGGCAGACTTCACATATCTTCGAGAGCATTATGGAGAACTCTTAGATATGCAGATTGCCCTACGATGTTTTCCTTCAACGTTAAAGTGAGCGATAATTACCGATTATACACACATAACTTTTAAAAATGTAAGATGTGCGCCTTAGGATCGAACTCGAGACCTCTGCGTGGCAGTCCAACGGTCTCCCACTAGGCTAACGCTGCTTGTAATTAATGTGAAATAAAAAATACTTTTCCTTTTAATATGTCTGGTACTGTAACTTAGTACCTATATCAACTACGAGCGACCTGCCTGGCTAAGCACAGGTATAGTTTGACCGAAACCACTGTACTGCGCCTTAGGTATGTGCGCGGTGAGACAGGGGGGAACGCAGACTAACAGGCCGCTGTCATTCGTCAACGCTCACGGCAATCCCCTCCGTCTCGCCGCGCACATACCTAAGGCGCGGTACAGTGGTTTCGGTCAAACTATAGTACAAAACTTTAACAAATCACACACCTCAACCTTCCTCATGAAACACTCTGTTTATCGATGATAACCACATGAAAATACGTTTATTAGATTTTAAGTGAGAACAGACAGACAGACGCGGTTGGACAAACATTCAAACAACAGACACAAAGATCTCCTAGACTCGGAACAACTATTTGTATATCACTGGTAGCAGTTGTGAGGTGCAACCTGTGGAGGGAAGAAGTATCCCTGCCAGTCCCATTCGTACCACAGAGTGAGAATCTTCCACCTGGATACAAATTATCATGGCCGGTCTGGAAGTCACTTAACAGACTTCGAACTCAGGTCGGCCGGTGCAAAGAAAATATGTTCAGGTGGGGATTCGTAGGCGAACCTAATCTGGGCTGTTTGTGCAGTGCAACCCAAAAAATGTCGCACCTTACATTGTGCCCCAAGTGTCCCAAAAACTGCACGTATGAGGGATTGATGATTGCTTCAGACGATGCAATCAAGGTAGCTGCAATCTGGGCCGCAACCGATTGATTGCCACCGAAACGCTAAGAAGATTACGCAAATGTTTGTCCCGTGTAGGATTCGAACCCACTACACTCAGCGCAGTGTCAGTGGCGAGGCGACCACTTAAACCACTACGCCATCCGTGCAGTCAGCAGTAGGGTTTTTTAATATAAGACAAATGTTATGCTTCAAAAGTAAACCACAATTTGATATTGAAGAGATTTTTATTATATACTTCTAAACAAATCAAACAGAACATAATCACCTCAGTCTTTTCATACATATTTTGCATCTGTTCTCTTATATAATCTCTTATATGTACTTAATAAATAGTAATAAAAATCAGTCAAAAATCAATGAGTCATTTTGTTAAATAATTGCCTAAGTTAAAGTATCTCCTATCAATCAAATGAAAAACAAACAAAATTATATATTTTTAACTAAACAAATTAACGTAATATCTTCTTGTGAGTATTTAAAAAATATGTCTTAAATTTTTAAAATAAAAAGTTACACAAATAATTTTTTTAAGAACTTTTTGCTCTTTCTCTATAATAGGACCATAGAAACAAAAGCGCATCTAGACTTTTGTCACTCAAACGAGATCTTATTTTGTTGCATAACAAACCAGCTGAAGAGAAATCTCTTTGCGGTTCAACACTGGTTGGCGGAATCGTTAATAGATGGATGACCATCTATTAACGATTCCGCCAAGGGATCGAGGGCGTTATTTTTCCCAGGCATATGAATGCTTTCCATTTTCAAAGAGAGCCATTTCAATCCTTACATTCGTATAGAGATCTTCATTTACTTGGCCAGAAGATCGAATGCGTTCTTCACTAACAGCCTTTGCAAGCTCAGCATTTAACTGATCGCCAAAAGTAATATTTTGCACTTCAAGTACATCAGAATCTTGTTCGCGTTTTCTCATCTGTTCACCTTGTGGGGTTCGTAGGGGTTGAGCTTGATTGAAGTTGTAGTGTGACTCAGTAATGATACTATTTCTTCGCACATTTTGTCGCTGCTTGGGCGAGAAAATACCGATGAATCTTCATCATTTTGTTGAAGAAAATAATTTTCCGGATTTTGCAACTAATTCAGTGTCGAAGCCGCAAAGCTAAGGCGCCGTTCTGTGTATCGTATTTTTAACATTTTGTGCATATTTAGGCTACATAGTTATTATCAAATTTGGCTAATTTTTAAGTGCATATTTAATAGCATTATGAGCAATTTCCGAATCATTCGCGTTAGTTTTGAACATTTGAATAATAGCATGACTAGAAACAATTAAAAAATAAAGTTAGAGTAAATAGTATAAATATTGCAATTAAAATAAAATTCCCGAAACTACCGAAAGAACCGAGAATCGCAAAATTCCCGGTTGCCCTTTTTACTGACAAAAGAACCGGGAATTCCCGGTACTTTCGAGCCCAGGCTTTTCCGGTTCTGAACCCAAGTCAGCAGTATATAGTGATGTTTTATTTGTCACATATGCCAGGTGGCGGAAGCCAGCAAGCGCGTGTGGACGAGTGGCTGCATAGAGATCGTGCGCGCGTGGGCCGAGCGCAACCTCTACACCATCGCGTCCGTCGCTCTCGGCGTCGCGCTCTCGCAGCTGTTCGTCATCTACCTCGCCAAGACCCTCGAGGGACAGATAGAGCTGCAGAAAGCTAGGTAATACTCCTTCTATCCCACTGCTGGCCATAAACACTAGATCGTGCGCGCGTGGGCCGAGCGCAACCTCTACACCATCGCGTCCGTCGCTCTCGGCGTCGCGCTCTCGCAGCTGTTCGTCATCTACCTCGCCAAGACCCTCGAGGGACAGATAGAGCTGCAGAAAGCTAGGTAATACTCCTTCTATCCCACTGCTGGCCATAAACACTAGATCGTGCGCGCGTGGGCCGAGCGCAACCTCTACACCATCGCGTCCGTCGCTCTCGGCGTCGCGCTCTCGCAGCTGTTCGTCATCTACCTCGCCAAGACCCTCGAGGGACAGATAGAGCTGCAGAAAGCTAGGTAATACTCCTTCTATCCCACTGCTGGCCATAAACACTAGATCGTGCGCGCGTGGGCCGAGCGCAACCTCTACACCATCGCGTCCGTCGCTCTCGGCGTCGCGCTCTCGCAGCTGTTCGTCATCTACCTCGCCAAGACCCTCGAGGGACAGATAGAGCTGCAGAAAGCTAGGTAATACTCCTTCTATCCCACTGCTGGCCATAAACACTAGATCGTGCGCGCGTGGGCCGAGCGCAACCTCTACACCATCGCGTCCGTCGCTCTCGGCGTCGCGCTCTCGCAGCTGTTCGTCATCTACCTCGCCAAGACCCTCGAGGGACAGATAGAGCTGCAGAAAGCTAGGTAATACTCCTTCTATCCCACTGCTGGCCATAAACACTAGATCGTGCGCGCGTGGGCCGAGCGCAACCTCTACACCATCGCGTCCGTCGCTCTCGGCGTCGCGCTCTCGCAGCTGTTCGTCATCTACCTCGCCAAGACCCTCGAGGGACAGATAGAGCTGCAGAAAGCTAGGTAATACTCCTTCTATCCCACTGCTGGCCATAAACACTAGATCGTGCGCGCGTGGGCCGAGCGCAACCTCTACACCATCGCGTCCGTCGCTCTCGGCGTCGCGCTCTCGCAGCTGTTCGTCATCTACCTCGCCAAGACCCTCGAGGGACAGATAGAGCTGCAGAAAGCTAGGTAATACTCCTTCTATCCCACTGCTGGCCATAAACACTAGATCGTGCGCGCGTGGGCCGAGCGCAACCTCTACACCATCGCGTCCGTCGCTCTCGGCGTCGCGCTCTCGCAGCTGTTCGTCATCTACCTCGCCAAGACCCTCGAGGGACAGATAGAGCTGCAGAAAGCTAGGTAATACTCCTTCTATCCCACTGCTGGCCATAAACACTAGATCGTGCGCGCGTGGGCCGAGCGCAACCTCTACACCATCGCGTCCGTCGCTCTCGGCGTCGCGCTCTCGCAGCTGTTCGTCATCTACCTCGCCAAGACCCTCGAGGGACAGATAGAGCTGCAGAAAGCTAGGTAATACTCCTTCTATCCCACTGCTGGCCATAAACACTAGATCGTGCGCGCGTGGGCCGAGCGCAACCTCTACACCATCGCGTCCGTCGCTCTCGGCGTCGCGCTCTCGCAGCTGTTCGTCATCTACCTCGCCAAGACCCTCGAGGGACAGATAGAGCTGCAGAAAGCTAGGTAATACTCCCCACTGCTGGCCATAAATACTAGAGTTGCAAAAACTAGGTAATACTCCTATCCCACTGCTGGCCATAAATACTAGAGTTGCAAAAACTAGGTAATACTCCTATCCCACTGCTGGCCATAAATGCATAGCCTATGTCTTCAGTTAACGGTATACTTACATATTTGAGTAACAGTTTTTCCCACTCATGTGCTCTATTTTGTGCCAATTCTTTACAAAATATTTTAGAGTATACACAAATTAAAATTGAACGTTCCATAATTATGTTAGATATATAGAAAATTATAATATACTCGATATTGCCCGCGGTTAGATAAAGTTACATCAGTATCTATTTTTCTGGATGTAAGGACACAACGTGTGTTCAAGTAACTTTAAGTTCATAGTGTTGACGTAATACCGATTGGTGTCACTAGATGGCGCTGTGCGTGTGACGTCAATAATTAAAAGTCGATGTTAAGATTATCCGGTGTTGAACCACCTCGACGTGTATTATTTGTTTTTTGTAGACCAATTTTTGAGTAGCGATAACTAGTTCCGTCGTTTACTTAAATAAATAGTTCAGATATATCCTAACAGGTTTTTCATTGAGTATCCTGTAGGAATTATATCCCGCCCAGTTTCGCACGATCACGGCCATTATACAACGTGTATGTGAAAGTAAGTCGTTTGGAGGATCGGTACCTATCAATTATTGAGGTCCATAAATTGCTAGTGCAAGCATTTAATGTCAAAGTTTACATTTAATTAGTTACAGTAATCGGTTCTCAAGAAAAGAATATTTGGAGGTGAGAGCCAAGGGAGTGACATGTGGTGATAGATCTACCAACTCCACTCGTGTTCTTAAATGAGAGCGAAGAGAAGTATTTGGTAAATTATTTATTCTGTAAATCGTCTACGCGAATGAAGTAGTTAGAACAACTATGTTAAGTGGCGGTAGCTCAAAGGATAAGGCATTGGACTTGCGACAGAGAGGTCGCGGGTTCGAATCCCACCCATTGCACTACCGACGTGAACCCACTCCTAATACAAACGTTCTAGTTTAGCTGGAGGGATGAACTATAATACTAGTAATATAAACCCCCAAAAGGATAGAAACCTTTAAAAAAAATACGTTGGCAAATAGATTGTATCCCATTGCTCGTTCAAAAATGAAAATCATTCAAAAATATGTTTATTCATATAGGCCACAAAGTAACACTTATGAACGTCAAAGGTAATTGCGAATTTACATTTACTTGTTGACATGTTCAGCAAAGTAAGAGCTTAGAATGAGAAGAACTGGCAAGAAATTCACGGTTATGTTTACGATCGTTTGTAAGGCTCCTGGTTCTTGAGTCAGGCAAAGGGTAGTTAGTTTATTTTGTTAGAAAATTCTGAGCTGCAGTATTTTTATGAGATAAGGTATATAATATTTTGGAAATGGAATTTAGTTACATAAACGTAGCTGTGCAAAATGTCCTCCCTTCTGGTATACCGGCATAAGTACTGTTTAAAATAATTGCGCTTTAAGAAATTAACATCGCCATATTTTCATGCATACAGTCGGCCAAAGATGTGGTCTACCACCATACGGTTGAGGTCCATTTGAACGTTATGAAACAACAAGGTCGATTTCCCCTTGCAATAATATTATGCCAGTGACCATTGCTCTCTTTATCATGTATTATATTTACGTCATGTCATGTGTCAAGTTAGAAAAGTCACATAATTATATCACAGAAACTTTTGTCAGAACTGGTAGTAACCTGGCCGACTATACTAAAAGATACATTGCATGGTTGTTTATATTTTTCCAGATGGCAAACATGAAACAGGGGCACATTGGGCGCGTACCGGGACGAGTGCCGTCGTGCGTTGCTGTAGCAACCGCACAGCACGGGACTCGAACCCGCGCCCTTACACATGTGATGTGCCATCGGGACTGCGTCCAGACGCCAATTGTGATGTGCCATTTAACATTGTGATTATAATAAAAGATAATTTTGTGAAAATGTGGAAAACATCTTATAAAAGTGTTGGAAGACATTTAAAGTGTAAAAAATATAAGTATGGAGGTTTGTTAAAGAAAAAACGTTAATGCCGAGTCATTTAAATTAATTATTAATAAAAAAATATATAATGTATTTATGTTACGGTTAATAGTAAAAACCAGCTATATGTATAAAGATGTTGGCAAAATATATCAAGCCGCACTTACGCTATTAGAGCTAAACTTCGGCTATATATATAGCCAAAGTCTAGCTATAATTGCCAAGTTTGAGCTAATACCGCCAAAGTTTTGCTATTTTAGCCTAACTTCCAGTTATATAGGCGACGTGCGGCTAGTTATTACCCTTGACGTATATTCACAATATTAATCTCTCCCTATGTGTGCCATTACCCTGGTGTTCTGCCCACGACCGACTGCTAGCCAGAAACGTCGTGTTGCTCTGTAGTTTATATATTTATCCAAGTGTTATATAGAATTGAACAAGCAATAGTCCTTATTCAATATCAAATTCTGGCTAGCAGACAACTAATGTGGCATTTTAAAGCCAATTTATATAGCTCAAGACTCATGCTCTCTCAACTTCCAAGAAAACTTACTAGGAATGACCCTTTTTTCATAGTTTGCCCTACATTTTTATTACAACGGCAACGGAATGACTAGCAGATACATTTTTTCAGTAACAAACTGACATATAAATACTATCGATACAAGTTATATATAAATATGTATGTAATTGCATTTACGGGAGAATCTCGAATGGACATTATCTTTTAATATCGAAATTGTATTACTCTGTCCGATAGGGAGCTTAGGGTTCTCTGTACAGTGCTATTATTTAAGTAATGCCACTTCTACTCATCTTTAAAACGATATAAATGGCCCTTAAATTTAATGTGACCTTGACCTTATCTTAAATATATGTTTGTTGTTACTTAGAGCCAAATTATTACAAAGCGTTACATGAATGGATGATTAGACAAAACACAGTGCTCTTAAATCGACCTTGACCTTACCTTAACCTTTACTATGGCCGTCATGTTATTCAGCGGCAGATATAGAGCAATGATGTAGGTTTGGATGAGCAAGGTAAGAATTATCAGCGTGTTCTTTTCGTGACCTTGAAAATGACCTTGACCTTTTCTAAATTCCTTTTCTAATCATAAGTAGATAATAAAATAATCTGCTTATGATAACAGCAGCTACGGTAGCAAAAAATGCTGTACATTAATTAATTTTTGATTGTTGTTATAGCCCAATATTTCTTAGTATATGATCAAGGGCTCGTCCTTTTGTCATTGAACGAACAACATTTTAAATCTATCCTTAAGGCTGCATATTGGATTCCTCTTTCTCCATTCTACCATCGGACGACCAGACAATCAGACCAGCGACACAGGTACATGATGGATATACCACATCTACGCACGAAGCGCTTTGCTTCCACTTTTATAATGCGTACCGCTAAGGAGTGGAATTCGCTACCTAAGTCTGTGTTTCCCGATGAGTACAATCTGGGTGTCTTCAAGTCACGAGTGAATAGGTATCTTCTAGGCAAGCGTGCTCCATCATCAACTGCATCTTCACTTAACATCAGGTGAGATCGCGGTCAAACGCAAGCCCATTAGAGTATTAAAAATAAATGTATCAAACGGCCATTATTCTTTTGAAATTTGAGGCTGGAATTACCGGCCAGCAATAACAACAACTTTATAAAAGTTAGCAATATTATATATTCGAAGAAAGTCTAAAATGGCCGATGCAATCCAATAGTTTAAGTTGGCCGGGCTATAGTTACAAATATTTCCTATTTACAAACTACTTTAGCTAAAACATTTTTAGAGTTACGCGATTTTATACACATACTTAAGACTGCGCCGAGCGTAAGACAGATAATGACAGAGCTCGTGCGACGCATATTCAAATCGGCGCGCGGCCGCCATAGTCAAATTGTATGGAGGATTTGAAGTGCTTTTTTGATAATTATGTATCTTTATTGTCAACCAATAATTTAAATATTTGGGACGGACAAATTGTAATATAACTATTTATGTTTCGTTTAAGCTGTAAAATAGGATATATCTGTACTGTTATAATCTAAAAATCACGTAACACGAGCTTACGTTTTTGCATTTCTCGTGCAAATTTACGTAATTTTGTAGGCGAAACTATTAATTATTTACACGGAGTAATTGTAAACACATTCATTGTTATGTTAAATGTATATTTTATATTTGTATTAAACAAAAAGTGTTGATTTTATTCACTTAACTGTGACCGCCTGTTTTGGCACTTTTCGCTCGGCGCTGTCTTAATATAATGCTAGATAACGGGTCTTACTCGCGATGAAGTATTTAAAAGGTTATAAATAACTATCCATTGTCCGACGTTTCTACCGACTAAGGTACCAGTGGCATTGTTTAATATATTCTATGTACATTATGAAGTTTTATTCAATCATTTTGTGAATTGTTAAATATTTGTATGTTTGCCAATTTACTAAGTAATACTATTTGTATATGTAATTCATTTATTCTATCTTTTTTATAGTCGATGTTTTAACGTTATTGTGGAGAAAGGAGTGCTTCAAATAAAAGTATAGTCTACTTAATATTAGACCATACATACAATCTTTTTTATTTATTCATAAAAATATTTATATTTAATTTACTCAAGAGATTATTTTTAAAAAATGTACCTCAAATAATATATATGTTAATTCAATTAATCTGCTAACTAGCCTCTGCCTGTCAACGAAGAAGGGTCACAGAAAGTACCGGCTAAGCTAGAGGTTAGTCGGTACTCTCCGCGCCTCTTTGCATCGTACGATTGTTTTAAGTGCGATCGTTAGCAGATTGTATCTATACTAATATTATAAAGAGGAAATATTTGGTTTTTTGTTTGTTTGTAAGAATTTAAATCAAAAACTACACAACCGATTTTAAAATTATTTCACCATTTAAAAGCTATGTTATCACCTAGTAACATGGTTATATTTTATTTAAAAATTTACTGTTACACCTAACCTGCTTATACGCGAGCGAAGCCGAGGGCAAAAACTAGTTATATTTAACTTTTATTTGAAGCACAGCTTACTCAATATAAAATACATAGTATATATAAATGATGTATTAACAAAAATGTTTAACCATACCACACAAAAGATGTTCAATCCGGCCACACACGAACGTAGAATCGCAGCGACTAATCGTACTGTGTGTGGTCTTATCTTGCATTTATATAATCTAAAGACAGTATTGGACACCCCGTGTTCGAGTTTAATTCTCAATATGTATAATAATAATAGTGCTATATCGGCTATTAGAACTGGGCAAGCAATAATTTTTATATGGCACTAAGAATAATTCCTGTATCGCTATATCTGTTTTTTTTTATAGCCAGTCCTTTGAGGAAGGCACTCTAACATTATGTTACAAGCCTTAGTAGCGGAGTGGGTGAAACCGCAGGGCACAACTAGAGTACTTATATATACTTTAACATTCTTATCTGATACTTTATTCTCCTATTATAGTATTATTTTAATTTTCTGCCAAGTGATTTATAAATCTCTTAGCCTTTCTAAGTGATTGATAAATCACTCGGCAAAAATCTTTCGTCTGCCCACTTCTTGTAGACGTATGGCAAATATAAATATCATTAGATTAAATATATTATACTTCTGTTAAATATATTACACGTAATCTTCCGTTTTTAATGTTTAAGTAGTTAATTATATCGAAATTGTGATAGTTTAATTTACAAAACGCTCTATTCTAAAATTCTTGGCAATTGCTCAATTTTCCACAACAATGTTCATTCAACTGCTGTGGAAATAAATAAATGATTAGTTAACAAATTCAAAATTCTGAAGCTTTAATTATGATTTGCAGCCTGCTCTTTGTTAAAAATTGTAACAAGAATTAAAAAATGTCTTCGTGTGTTTGGAGATATATGGGTTGTTAAATTATAAGTCTGCTCAATTCAGTCGCAGGGTTACACCGGC
Organism: Catocala fraxini; assembly: GCA_930367265.1. Classification (NCBI taxonomy): domain Eukaryota; kingdom Metazoa; phylum Arthropoda; class Insecta; order Lepidoptera; family Erebidae; genus Catocala; species Catocala fraxini. The sequence continues at coordinate 2,711,669 of OV884047.1, forward strand.
GGGTACATAATAGGTTTACAATTATATCTGGCATTCCAAATATTGATAAGCGCATGAAATGGTCAATGATCCAGTCCAATTAGATTTGACAGAAAGTTGTATGCCAGTATATCCTGTAACTCCATATCTTCAAGAAAAATCATGAAAACATTGCTTTTAATATTTGTTTTTTATACAGACAGAGAAGTTTCAGGCGTTGCAGTTTGCGTTCTTTTAAGAAATTAGTTTCTCTTTCAGTTTGCATGCATATCTTTAAAATAGCATGCAAAGATGCTGTTAAAAGTTATATCCATTTGTAATTATTTGAATTATGTAGTATTTTGTAACGTTAAGGCGAACGTGCATGTTGAAAATTAAACCACGTTTATGGATTATTGTTTTGACTGACTGCCTTGCTGGTCCAATGACATAAGTTTACGCTTCTGCGTGCGACCATGAGATGTTGGGTACGATTCACAAGTTGGGCAACCTATTGTTGCTGGTAGTTCTCAAAAGCTATTTAAATACGTGCTTATTACCTGGGACATTAAATTTAATAAAGCTTAATGTATTATATACTTACCTCTGCCAACCCATTCTCGGATAAGCAGGCGTGCATATATGTATATATCCCACCCCCAGTGCAATAAAGGTGTAAGTATACACGGCTACACAAGTAAGACAGCCTATATACACATAACTACGCTACATACAAAATAGAGAATTGTCGGAAAGGGACTGTGCATAGTGGTGTTGATGTAATGGTAAGGATAGAGCGTAACAAAAATATAACGCACTCTCTCGCACGATTCGCAGCGTTCAACTTCTAATAGTTCAAAGTCCAAACAGTCTAGGTTGATGTGTCGCTGTGTACAATTACGTCGATTTTTTTTTATTGCAGTTTCGAATAGTGCAAGTAAAGATACACAATCGTTGTGATTTGAAGCAAAATTAAAGCTAACGACCAAAAAAACCATTTGTCGTGTCATAATAAGTTTGATATTTTTCAATAATAAAAGTCTATAAATCTACTTAAATTTGATAAAAATACACATAAGACTGTGCCGAGCGTAAGGCATAATGACAGAGCTCATGCGGCGCATATTCAAATCGGCGCGCGGCCGCCATAGTCAAATTGTATGGAGGATTTGAAGTGCTTTTTTGATAAATATGTATCTTTATTGTCAACCAATAACAACTATTTATGTTTCGTTTAAGCTGTAAAATATGATAGATATCTACTGTTATAATCTAAAAATCACGTAACACGAGCTTACGTTTTTGCATTTCTCGTTCAAATTTAATTAATTATTTTAAGTTTTTTACACGGAGTAATTGTAAACACATTCATTGTTATGGTAAATGTATATTTTACATTTGTATTAAACAAATAGTGTTGATTTTATTCACTTAACTGTGACCGCCTGTTTTGGCACATTTCGCTCGGCGCAGTCTTAAACTTACGTCTTTAAAAAGTTTATACAAGTACTATAATGAATATATCAGATTAAACAGTTTTTTTGCTCGCCTCTAAAGTTAGCATATTCTTTTTACGCCTTTATTGCACTAGGTGTGCGATATATTCAGCACAAGTGAATATTTTAAACGTTTTTAAATAGTATTAAATCATTACTGTCACAATAAGACTGATATTGTCCCAATAACTTGTAGTTTTTTACCCGACTACGGCGAAGCGAAGCGAAGGGTAATGATTTTGGCAGTCTGGGTATGTATGTTTGTATGTTCCACCGTAGCGCCTAAACTAGGTACTTAACCGATTTTAATTAATGAGGTGTCAATAGATTCGTAATAATGGCCCGGGTGACATAGGCTATATAAATTTGTCCTTTTTAAACTCCCTTTTTACGTAGTCGGGTTATAGTTTTTAAACTTCTTCAATATTTTTTTTAGACAACTCCCGCTCTAGTTATATATCCTGTGTCGCGGGGGACTTTACAAACATTCAAACAACGGACAAGAACAACCATTTGTGGATCACACAAAGTTTTGTCACGTGTGGGATTCGAACCCACAACACTCGGCGCAGTGGAAGTGGCGAGACGACCACTTAACTAGTACGCCAATCCGTGCAGTCAAAAATGTAGTCAATATAATTGGTTTAATTTACAATATTAGCAATACATATTAGTTTTGGGCATTTTACGTATTTACTGTAGTAAACTTTGAGAGTTACGTGACTTATTTGTATTGTGTATCGCATTCCACGCATCGTTTTATTGAAATATATTATATGTAAAATCTGTAAAATCATTCATAATAGTTTACCAAAGAAAACTTTTGGAGTTTTCAAATATACGGTGTGCTCAGAAAAGGTATTTTTTTAGGGATTAGCCAAAGCCGGGGTAGGGAATAGTGATGCGCAAAATCGCATTCGAATGTATCGAGTACAAACGGAAGTGCGTGCGATCGGCGACCTCGACCACGCAAAGTATTCCGAATGCAATTTTGCATTCGAATCGATTTTTGATGTAATTTTGCATTCGAATATATTTCTGAAGCAATTTTGCATTTGAATATATTTCAAAAGCAATTTTGCATTCGAATATTTTTCGAATGCAATTTTGTATTCGATATAATATTATGTTAAGTCGTCGCTACGCAATGAGGATAGGTACTGTAATATCTTTTGCTATCATAATGCTAATAATAATCTGTCGTATAAACGTATATTTTAGATATTGAATTATCTAAGAGGTTAATTGTAATAGATTTGATTTACTTACACATATTAAGGTGCAATATAATTAATAAGCTGATTTTAGTTATTCTGCTTAGAGTTCAACTCCATTTAGTTGCATGCGTCAGTATTAGTAGAAAAACTGATGGTAATTCTTAAAGGGTATAAGGTTAGATGTGCTTTCTTGGCGGGACATGCCAGTGTACATATGACATTATACGGCCGAGTTGGTAATGAAAGAGATAGAAAATGGGATGACATCGACATTGCATTGCGTTATACATTTTATTACCTTTTTTGAAAAAGTCAATGCCGCATGCACTAGGATCAATTCCTGTATCGCGGGCGACTTACAAACATTAAAAAAAAGGACACAAAAATCCAGACTCGGACCAATTGTGTCCCCGTGTGTGCCATTCGTGCAGGCTTACTGACGTACGTGTAAAAGTACGATACAATATTATGATACGCTAAACATTGCACCAAATGAGTGTTGTTTATGTCCAACGTTTTAATGTTTGTACTAAAGTTATATTATAATATGTTATTTCGCTTAAACTTACAACTTAGACACAAACAAGTGAGAAACGTCAATGAATTGCCGTAAATCTTAGAGTTCGAATAAATGGTCCAAGTAATATGCAAAGGTCACGTGATACCACGTGACTGAGGTCAACGGTCATAGTCATTTCGGGGGTATATCGACTATGCTGAGTCGAATGGCGTTGACCGCGAGTCTCTAGCTCTTACAGTTCTTGAGTTGAAAGTGGTATAACACACAGACGGACGGACAAAGCTGTTGTATGAGAGTTTTTCGAAGTCTAAAACAAGAATTTTCACTAGTACTGTCTGTCACGTGGTACTAAAGGGCTCAGTTTATTGTGGATGCTGACATATGCAACTAGACGATGTACAAAGCTAATATAATGTCTAGTGTTCGCTTGTATGATTTCTTTGATTATTTGAATTTGTGGCGTTTTGTGACTTATTTCTCTATATACATAACTAGTAGTTTTCCCGCGGTTTCACCCGCGTATGTCCCGTTCCCGTGTGAATATCGGGTTTCACCCCTTTCACCCCCATCAGGGTGGAATTACCAAAAATCCTCTATTAGTGCTCCCCTACACTCTCCAAGGAACATACATGCCAAGTTTCAGCTTCTTGCGTTCAGTAGTTTCGGCTGTGCGTTGTCTGTCAGTCACTCAGTAACGGAAGAGTTTTATATATATAGATGTATGTGTGTTGCTATACAATTAATTTAATTAATAGCCATAATGACTAAAAACAGTTGCCAGTCCTTTTAGATTAGCAAAAAATATTGGATACATATTTTTTATTTTGTCCCACAAAGTAATAACAACGAAGATACAACGCGTTTAAATTTCGTGTTACGTCGCTTGTCGGTTCACATTTTATAAGACAACTAGCTGTCCCGACATACGTTGTCATGTACACACGAAAAAAAGACCCATATCTAAACCATCCTCGAATCCACATGAACACACACAAACATTTTTATCAAAATCGATCCAGCCGTTTAGGAGTTCAGTGACATACACACGTACAATAAAAGCAATAGGTGTCCAATATTATTTGCTAGTCTGCCAGATGGACTAGACTCTGTGTTTAGTCGTGATGTCCGCTTCGATCTTAAACTCAATGAAAGTTCTGACTTTTTAGTGCCTAACGTTCTATCATTCAATAATTGTCAATCTTAAAATTTTCTTGAATGATGATTACACAAGCCATATTGTTTTCTTATTAAATATCCAGTATATAGAGATACAGACTAAATATAATACAGTAATTCCATATATGTGATTGATTTGTGTTAGTAATTATTTTAGTTTAATTAGTCGTACTAAAAGTTTACCTGGATTCCACTGGACTAGAATGACATGAAAGAGAACATTCATCTTCTTTATCACTCATAATTCGTTTTTACAGAAACATGATAAGTACCAGTACAGATACAATAGTATCACTGCATCTCTTTCTTATACATATCAGAAGAAAAGGACAAATAATGTAGGACCAACGTTTTTGAAATCAGCAGTAGACAGAGACTGCACGGATGGCGTAGTGGTTTAAGTGGTCGCTTCGCCGCTGCCACTGCGCCGAGTGATGTGGGTTCGAATCCCACACGGGACAAAAATTTGTGTGACCTACTAATATATATATAAATACCCCGCGACACAGGATTTATACCTAGTGAAGTTCAAGTTAAATAAAAAAATAAATTAATATCAGACAGACTATTTTGACAATCCAAAAATCTTTTGTCCTTATCTTTTAGTCTGTATTGGAAAGAGATAAATTTTATGTTAAGTTAGCCAATTGGCCAAGTGATCACTCGGTAAACTTGTATGTCCGCAACCAATTATTCTGTAAGTATATATGTATCTTATGATAGAAGGAACGTATTACTCAATTTTAACCAAATATAATCTACATGTCGTTTCTTAAATAAGTTATAGTTAAGTGAAATATTGATGTAAATACTTATTAGTGATTATTATAAATATATTTGCCATGTTTCAATTTGGTTAGGCAAAAGTCGTTATGAAAAATACTGTTCTTTTTTATGGTCACTATTAAATTAAATTTATTTTTGGCTGAATAATAATTTAATTATTATTAATTAATAACCGTTATAATGATTTATATTTATATTTATTTATTTATTTTAGAAATTTTCTATTCTCATTTTTTATGTGTGATAGTTGTTTTTGTAGCTATCGTCTTTTGCCTAACCCTCTAGTAATAACAAGCACAATCATAAAATACGGAATATATAAATAAAATTAATATTTTGCCTATTTAAATAGTGGAACTGATTATAAAGACATTATTCTTGTACATTGCATACCACTCACGATGTAATATAGTAGAAATAAAATCAATTGTAACCAGTATCAGATAATTGTAGTTTTTTTTTTGTATGGATGGAGAGATTTAATAACAATGTCCTCCGGACCGAATTTCGGTCATGGCGGCCAATCTTAACGGAGACTGGACATCTGCGCAAGATATATTATAGTGCACAAGTGTGTACGCAAACACAAGCGCACTCTCTGTTCCCTGACCCTCATGATCCGATGGGACGGATAATCCGACACGACCGAAGAGAGATCAGGCGCAGGACCAACGGCTTTACGTGCTTTCGAGGGCATGGGGTGTCTAACATCCCAACTGCCTAACTCCGCTCTCGTATTGAGATTTCTTAACAGAAAAATCTAATATCTTTTTGTTGGCCCGACCCAGGATTCGAACCCGAGACCCCATGCACAGCAGTCGCATTCACTACCGCTGCTCCACGGAGGCAGTTACTATGCTGACTATAATATGCTGGTGGCGTAATAAACGGTTGTGCAATTGACGATTGTTAGGTTCTGGATTCGGTGCCTGGGTCGGGTATAGTGATATAATTTGACGCCTTCGTAGCGCAGCGGTAGTGAATGCGACTGTTCTGCTTGAGGTCTCGGGTTGGAATGCGCCTGATCTCTCCGGTCGTGTCAGATTACCGTCTGATCGGATTATAAGTGAGTGTTTGCGCACACATTTGTGCATATAATATCTCACGCCGATTGGCCGCCATGACTGAAATCTGGTCTGGAGGACATTATTATCTAAACTAACATTATAAAGCTGAAGAGTTTGTTTGTTTGAACGCGGTAATCTCAGGAAATACCGATTCGAATTGAAAAATTCTTTCAGTGTTGAATAGCGCATTTATCGAGGAAGGCTATAGGCTATATAACATCACGCTACGACCCATGGGAGCGGCAAAGTAATCATTAACGCGGGAGAAACCGCGAGCACGTCTAGATAAATAAAATCACTTTTTACTATATAAAACTTTAATGACATAATAGTGAGAAGGCGAATTGTCAACCAACCCTAAAAGAAATAATATATAGCAACGAACACAATTGCATTTGACGATCCTTGTCCTTCTCGCAAAGTTAGTATCGTGTACCTATTGAATATCTGGATATGAATAGGTATCATTCAAATGCAATTATGAGTATAGGTAATATATTTATTCAACTGTATAGGTACCTAGTTGTATAACCGCAGTACATTGGGTCCTATTCAATAAAACTTACAATTTACAATTACAGGTGACAATTTTACGTAAGTTTCTGTTCAATAAAAAATTCAAATTACAAATTTGTAATGGTGGAAAATGTACATATTTCTCGAATTGTACTTACAATTTTACATGTTTATGTTCAATAAACATTTTCGTGTGACTGGTGACAATTTACAATATTGTCGGTAAACTGCTTTATTGAACGCATAATTGTATTTACAAGTTTACATATTTACTGACATAGTCAAAATGGCTCTAAGTCCCTTAAAAAGAAAGAGAAAAAAAAGTTTACATATTTGTAGAATTGTCATACATTTCTGACAGGTAAAACCTTCGGTAAAACTTAATAACTTACAAAAATATGTTGAAATGTAAAATATTATGACATATTTGTAAATGTTTAGAATTAGTAAGTTTTATTGAATGGAGTTTACAGGCGCAACAATTTACAATTATTAGTCGGTCATTTTTTTACATATTTGTAGGTTATATTGAACAACACATGTAGGAGAATTTGACAATTAAGTCACTTACTGACAAAATTGTCGGATTGTAAGTTTTATTGAATAGGGCCCAGGTCCTAACCTGACCTACTGAGTCTAATAATCTAGTCAGAGCATTTCTTGCTCTGACTAGATTTTGTCCGCGTGTTCGCTCGCGTAAATGTAGATTAGGTTATGTTAGTAAGAGTACTTTTTCTAGATGAAAGGTACTCTATGTCCGTCGATTTTTGTTCCACTGACAACGTGTATTCGAAATTTTATGATGATCGATTGAATAGTTAAGGCGTGAAAACGTAAAAAACAAACTCACATTCACATTTATGATATTATTAGTTAGGATATAGCCTTACGTATCCCTGGAGAATGAGGATACCACTAATAGAGAAGTTGCCTTTCTTTAATTTTGTGTATTATTTTACACAGAAACCAAATAGCGATCAAAATAAATATTATTCTGTAAACAGTATCAAAATTAGTTGCAAAATAAAAAAGTAGTTTATATTTTAAAGTTGGGGGCTAAAAGTGTGATGTCTCGTTATCTTCTTCGAACAGCTGCATTTAGATAGCGGTTACGTCACAGTTTGTACCGTGCATCCTTTTTCTGTTACTTGACAATTACCCTTACCATCTGACTTGAAACGATTCTATCTTATTTATGTAAGAGTAAATTTAAAGTCTTTGTATATTAAAATTTGGATAGGTACTGCAACTATAGGATATCAGTTAACTACCCTATTGGGCTGTACTACTATTACTACCTATATTAAAAACATTTTATTTTCTAATTTTATTTTGTCCATATAATACTAACTGGATCGACGACCTGGTGAGGGTAGCAGAAAGCAGTTGGATGCGGGAGGCCCAAGACCGGTCTGTGTGGAAAACTTTGGAGGAGACCTACCTATGTCCAGCAGTGGACGTCTTTCGGCTGAGATGATGAATACTATCCTAAATAATAGGTATTATGAATGCAAAATGTGAGTTCCTTTGTTAGGCTCTCATGCACTAAGGCCCCCAGCCGATCATTATGAAACCTCGCATACACGCTGTCAGGGGCACAGAAAGGGACAAAGAGCACCTTTCATCTAGAAAAAAGTACTGTTACTAACCTAACCTAATCTGACCTACATTTACGCGAACAAAGCCGTGGGCAACATCTAGTATTATATTTGTAAATGTGAGTTTGTTTATTTGTTACGCCTTCACACCCTAGCCTTCAGCCGATCATCACGAAACCTCGCATACACGCTGTCAGGGGCACAGAAAAGGACTCCGAATGAAGGGTGTTCATCCAGAAAACACATTATTGTTCTACTTCTTCCCTTTCTTGAGTTTGCCTTTAGATTCTGGTTCTGGTTTCAGCTCCGGTTCTGGCGGTGGTGGTGGTGGTGGCCAGTACTTATTGAAGAACTCCTCACCGGCTGACACAGAGAGTGAGAGAGGTAAGATATGACTCTTGCGGTTCCATGCCTCTCGTTCGATCTCTTCTTGCTCGTCGAGGTACCGCTCTTCTCGGGCTTTTAACTGTGGATAAGGTTTACACTTATAGGAATTTGCTGTTTAGAAAGGATGAGAAGGATATATTAGTATTATCTTCTGTGACCCTATAACCTGTAAAAAGATTACAGATAATATGGTCTGAAGAGGACCATGGACACTTAAGCTCTGTCTGGCTGGAATTGACCTAAAGTTTAATTAACTAGACTGCAGAGGTAACTAGATCATTTTTCTCAAAGACCACTTTAAAAATTTAGCAGGTTCCGGCGGACCCTCTGTAGCTACATTTCTACCATATTCCTTGGCATTTGTATTTATATTTGATGAAATCTCTAAGGCCGAACATTAATTTTTATTTTTTTGAAATTCTTGTGACGAGCCTACCACGGTAAGCGGGTTGACTTTTTTTTAGTAATTCTCTGCCGAATAATCGGTAGGTTCGAGACTACTAGTACTGAATATGGAATATGCAAGTTTTTACAAGTTAAAATATTATCTGCCTACATTGAAAGGAGAAGTCAAGCCAACATTTTAGTTCTTCATTATCGAAAGCAAATAAATTTTCGTGGATCCCCGCTTACGAATTGTGGACCCCCATTTATTGTCATGCCATCGTAGACCCCCGTCGAGTCTCCCGTGGACGCCTGGAGGTCCACCTGGACAACTTTAGGAATTAATGAACTAGAGGATTTGAGAACATTTTGCCAAAACATAGGCAAAGTCGTATTTTATCTTCTTGGCTGTCCCACACTTGATGGAGTGGCTATTGGTAAAGGTCCACGTTGAAGGAAAAAGACCTGGTGGTCTACTATAACAGTATACTCAAAACGTAGGTACCCGCCACATATGGACCTACCAGCATGGTAACTATGAGGCACTTCTATATCCATCAACACAGCCACGCAGTGCCAGTGCCCGACATGTTTTAAGGTGGAGCGAAAACATTCTATGGAACCCGTTTTGGTTGCTTCTGGTCCATCCATCCAATGTTTAAGTACTATGCGCTTGTCGGTGTAGCAATTTCCATGTTCTCAGTCCGATGCCAAATCCTTCAGTTCACGTACTTTTGCTTTTTCTTTCAGTTGATATGTATAGTTTTTTCTAGTATATACATTTATTTATTTTTCTTACCACCGGCACCGAGGTGCCAAATGCGCCATCTGGCACCTGACCCCTAGAGCAGCCGCTCAGTTCGCCCTATGATAGGGTCTGCAGCCACGACCACTCACAAGGATGTCCGAAGATATGTTATTGTTTTTATTATTTATCTTTTATTCCTGGTAGTACCTACATATGCATAGGTATCTTTGGTAGGGAAAAATATGCAATCACCTGCATCAAATGGATGAAGTCCTCAAGCTCTGCCGCCGTACTTTTCTTTCTGCCTTTACCAGAAGGCGATCTTTCGGATTTCTTAGCCAAATCTTTTTTGGGCCTGGATTTCATTTGTACGTACATCTTCTTTGGAGTCTGAATCTGGTATGGCGCGTCAATCAGTATGTATTCCGGTGTGTGAGTGAAGATTGAACGAACCAGGTCATATTGGTAGTCTGTGCTGAAACTGAATGCATTATCAGGGTATACCTAATGTGTACCTGCCCATCGGTTTCATGATTCACTATCCTAATAATAATAAAATATTATAAATGCAAATGTGAGCTTGTTTGTTTGTTACGGTTTCACGTCTTAACTACTAGACCGATCAGAAAAAGACATAGGGTACATTTTATCCAGAAAAAGGTACTGTTTCCGAGGGATCAAAAATTGACATGACCTACATTTAGGCGAGCGAAGACGCGGGCAAAATCTGGTTAAATAATTAAAAAGCATTTTTTAAAATTGATTTAAATTAAGACAATTCCTTATTTATTATGATTTCCTGTAGAAAATCTTATTTAATAAGAAAGTTAGAAACTAGTTTCAGAACTATTCAGAAGGCATTTCATTTTTTTATTACGAAAATAATTACCAATTGACGTAGGATACTTCGAGGAAAGTCGAAATAATTTTATGAAGTTGTAGTTAACTACTTATTAAAAAGGTTTAAAAACATTCCACTAGTGGCAACATTTTACTACCTACCCACAGTGCAGACGTAAATTTTGTTTTGAATATAGTGTGCCCACGTTCAAAATAAAAAATGGAGAAATATAATTTCATTTAGACAGTATTGGAGAATTTACGTAATACTTATTAGATATGTGTGTTGGGGCATCTGTGCTGTGTTGTTCAGAGCATTTTCTGAGTATTTCTAAAATCGTAACAAGATTTTATAAATATTGACACTAATAAAAGTTTACATAATCAATATTATGATATCGTGTGCGTTTTTAGTCATTCGTCGCCTAAAATTGTGATTAATCCACCTGAATATAAGTTAACAAACATTTTAATCATAGACAAGTGTGAGTGGTCGTGATGATACTGGTTTATTTCACTATGTTCATCTAAATAGCGTCGCAAGTGCCTGCCATGTTTACAACTGAGAATCAAGTACCAGGGTAACAGAAAACTGGAGGAGTTAAGTGAATTTTTCTTTAACTTTGTGATTGAAATGTTCTTTTTACCAAGGAAGCAGAGACGCCAAGAGATTGTAATTGACTTAAGGATAAAAATTGTTAGTGATGTAATACGTTTGTGTCGATGTTTCAATTCTATATTTATAATGTTATAAACTAGCTTCTGCCCGCGGCGTCGCTCGCATAAAAGTAGGTTAGGTTATGTTAGTAACAATACTTTCTTTTTTAAAATAAAATATAGCCTATAATACTCGGTGATAATAGCTTTCTAATGGTGAAGGAATTTATAAAATCGGTTGAGTAGTTTTAAAAATCTTATGCTTACAAACAAACAAAATATCAAATTTATCCTTTTTATAATTATTTTATCTTAGTATAGATAAGAATGCGTGTTTGTTTGTTACACTTTCACGCCTTAATTACTTGACCCATCATTATGAATTTTTGCATACCCACACGTTCTTAGAAAACGACATAGCATACCTTTTATCCAGAAAAAAATACTGTTTCCGAGCAAACACGTTGGCAAAAGCTAGTTTAAAATAATGTGTTCTGAGCCGACGACCTGGTAAGGATCGCAGGAAGCGGCGTAATGCGGTTAACCCGAGATCAGTCTGTGTGGCAAACCTTGGGGGAGGCCTATGTCCAGCAGTGGACGTCTTTCGGCTGAGATGGTGATGAAGATGATGAACCGGAGATATAACACATAGGTTATTTACCAGATATTCATTAATAGACGTGCCCGCGGTTTCACCCACGTTTATGATTACTACGCCGTCCCCATGGTTCGTAGCGTGATGTTGTATAGTCTACAACTTTCCTTAATAAATAAGCTATCCAACAATAAAATAATTTTGTCAATTCAAACTAGTAGTTCCTGAGATTAGCGCGTTCAACCAAACAAACAAACTCTTCAGTTTTATAATATTAGTTTAGATGACCCTCATACATGACCACACCTTTCTGCTACATGCTACTCTAGCACGTTAGGGTACGTTAACAGAACAACTACTAACAGATCATAAATGTAATGTATGATCTTGGTGAGGTCTATCAACGAGCAACCATAACCCGTGCCCTCGAAGGTCACCAGTTTGGAGTTCACTACAGTGGAAGGCGTAAACTTCTTGCCATCTGTCTTTTCGTCTTGGACCTTATAATAGACACCAGCTTCAGCCGGGGTCGGCAGCTGTTCAGTTTCTGTTATGTATTTTGCTGCAGCCAGCATATTATCCTGTAAAATATATTCAGGAGTGTGTGCAAATTGTAAGATATGTGTAATGACAGTATCTATATTTACATATAACGAAATTGTGACTGTGATATGTCTGTACATCACTACATATTATAAAAGAAAGACTCGATGCGTCTATCTGTTCGCGATAAACTTAAAAACGACTGAACGGACTTTCATGCGGTTTTTTCTAATAGTCATAGTGATTCATGAGGAAGGTTTAGATGTATAATTTGTGAAGGTTAACCGTGCGTAGCCGGGGCGGATTGCTAGTAAAGTATAAATAATATTGTCTTCTATTTACGCGAATATTATTCATTGAAATTAAACTGCTATAGTTGAACTATATGCTGCTATAGTTATATAGGGAGAACTCTCCCTAAAATCTAAATGAATTCTAAATAGTTAACTCTCCCCGTGACCATGGCTGCTGAAAAGCAACCGAAACGTCGGGGAAAGTGTAAAAATAAATGAATTCTAAATAGTTTAATAATAATTTAATTAGCTTAAAAATTAGTAAAGTTTAATAGTAGTAGTAGTGTAACAATTTTCAAAATTTTGTAATAAAGTGTCAAATAAACAACGCGATAAAATCCGTATATAGCAGTTTAATTTCAAAGTATAAATAAGTTGTTATGTGTATGGCAGTATCTATAATAACGAAATTGTAACCGGAAAATGTATGTAAATAGAAGATATTTAAGAAAAGAATATATGGAAGGTCTTTTGAAAATCAAATCAATTTTTTGCCTGTCTGTCTGTACATGTCTACGGGCATTACGCAAAAACTACTGCACGCAATTAGAGGCTGTTTTTACAATTGTATTGCTGGGGTCTAACTTAAAATCTGTTTCATGTTTCGTCTTGATATGTCACCTAGAAGTCTCAAAATACATATAGGTTTTACTTTCTAACTCCACACGTACAAAGTCGCAGGAACAAAAGCTTTATATAAGAAAAGTTCGGCTTGTCATTTTATTAAAACCTACATGTTATAACAGCCGTATATGCTCCGTGGCATAAGTTTATGTTATTGTTTAGAGTCGACCGTGAAGACCAAAATACGTACTTTGAATCGCGTGAGCATCCGTTGCCTATTAGCGGCATCGAATTGTTGTATCTCTTTCATCCACTCGCAAAACCACAACATTAAAACTGCCTGGGTTGCTGTAACAAGTATTTTCATAATCACCCTTGACTGCCTCCGTGGTGCAGCGGTAGTGAATGTAGCTGCTGTGCATGAGGTCTCGGGTTCGAAGCAGCCCGGGGTTGCAGTGTAGCAAAGGGTGTGCAACTGATTGGGATTTCTTCATAAAAATAAAATTCTCTTAAATCGTTATTTTCTTTATTCTAATCCGTCCCAAAAAATGCACACCCTTTGCTACACTCTGACCGCCGCCGTGGCCGAAATTTGGTCTGGAGAACATTATTAATCACTTCCTTACAGTACAGTGGACTCCCGGTAATCCGACAAACATTTTGCAGGGCGGTGTCAGTCTATCGAATTTGTCGGCTTATAGAGTACTGCCACAGACGGGGTCAATAGAGAGCGGCATTTTTTTAAAAAGAGCACCTTCTTAGCCGACTACTTACAAATCATAGTGATAAGATCCTATTTGAACTACTACACGTCGAGCACAATAGTAGTGGTGCGTACAAGTTATATCTTGTTTAATCATGCATTATATTAGTAAAGATTTGGCGTAATAAATATTATGTAAAGTGATAGAAATGCCGGATCAGACAGGGGCTGGATTAACGGGTAGTTCACTGTATATACATTGTAAGATATTATATAGCAACAGTACGAAAAAGCCTTCTCGTTTGAGGAAGTAATGGCAACTGGCATAAGAGTTATACCTTACACTTACTGCGTAGCACTTCGTAAAAGTTCTGAAGAATCACATATGTTGCCTTTACATTCGTCGGATCTTTAATTCCTTGCACCCAGTTCGGCAAAATGCCAGTACACATAGCACAATCTTTTTTTTTTTACGTGTGGATTTGCTTTGACGCATACCTTTTCGTGGGGCGACGGAGAGGTTATGTCGGGCTCACCGGGGGTGAGATACCCAGGTACTACCGACTAAACCTACCACGGTGTTCCTCGACATAACCATAGACGGCGGGGCCGCGCGAATCGCTTTCACATGCAATCGCGACCCCGCCGAGGTTTCGGCCCGCCGTGTAAAACGGCAGGCCACTACATAAAAGACCCTCTACTGTCCCCTTGTAGGGGGACAAAAACACGACTCAGAGGCGCGCGTGGGAACACGCACGCCGTCTCTCGGTCCTGGTGCTGATCGGGTGGTGGGCAGGCCCACGCAGCCCACCACCACCACCACCAGGTCAACACTTAGTACACTCTAACTTAAGTAACGGTATCCTTTTAAACGATTGAATTTTCGTCAACTTGGTAATATAATAAAACATCTGAACTTTAGCCTCTAAAGATTAGTTATTAAGCTTCAGCTTACCTTCCTAGAAATATCTAAGTACCTACCCGCAACTCGATAGAACTGATATTTAGTAATATATAAATTTGTCTTTAACAATCAAGGATGGTATAAGCATCTTTTTGGACTGATACTGTAATACCAAGTAACGGGCTTTAATAAAGAATCAATGCCAGCTGCCAGCTGCGATTATGAGGCAGAAAAGACCACTAACGTCTATCCAATTCATCTTCCTGCGCCCTCCTCAACAAATTGGCCATCGTATCCAAAAACCAGTACTCAGCTAAACTACTTTTATACATCTTGCATCCAACAAGTTCCGCTATGATCTCAATATACTTCTGTTGAGGAGTAGTGGCTATCTTCGGAATAGCCTGAGGGTCGATATCAGCCTTAAACTCGTCAGGTAAAACGTGGATTCTGTTGTACTCTTCGATCTTTCGAAGTTTATCAGTTATGACTCGACGTAAAGATGGAGTAGGAAAGACTGCAGGCAATTCTTCTGCGATTTCTTCTATATGTGAACTTGTCACTTCTTCTTCTGGTTTAGCTTCTTGAGGCGGTTCTTCTTCTTCTTCTGCCCCTGCAATAAGTGAATGACCGAGTTAATTAAGACTGAATCGCTCAAGATTAGTTCGTAGGGCGTCTTCCAATGATGCGAGTAAAGTCCAGTTTGGGAGTCACTTGGAGGACAAAGCTAAATTAGCGAGCAAAAAGGTGGGTGTACTGAACAGGGCGAGGCGGTACTTTACATCCGGTCAACGTCTTGTGCTTTACAAAGCACAGGTCCGGCCGCACGTGGAGTACTGCTCACATTTCTGGGCAGGGGCCCCCGAATACCAGCTCGCCCCACTTGACTCCCTACAAAGACGGGCAGTTCGAATCGACGATGATCCCAATTTCACGGATAGATTGGAGTCGTTGGAGCAACGGAGAGACTTTGGGTCTCTCTGCGTGTTCTACCGACTCCTTCACGGAGAGTGCTCTGAAGAACTGTTTGATTTGGTACCAGCGGCCCTTTTCTATCATCGTACCACTCGACAACGAAGCAGGGTTCATCCATATCACCTGGAAGCGTTCCAATCCAGGACGGTACGCTTCCAGCGATCATTCCTCCTACGTACGTGCAAGCTCTGGAATGAACTGCCTGCTTCGGTGTTTCCCGAGCGCTATGATATGTCCTTCTTCAAACGAGGTTTAAAGAGAGTTCTTCTTTCACGGTAGGCAGCGGCTTTGCTGTGTCCTGACATTGCTGAAGTCCATGAGCAGCGGTTATCACTTTCCATCAGGTGGACAACTTGCTGGTCTGCCACCGACGGCAATAAAAAAAAAATGCTTGCTTCCATATTCATCCAAGTATTCTAGATTGCCTATAGCACTACTCCATCTCCAACAGCCTTCAATCTACAATCTACTGCAGGCACACGACACAAGGTAAGATGCCTTCTATCTCCGATAGGTACGATAAATATAATTATGTGCTGCCTTAGTCGAATTGTTTTGTTTGAGGAGATTCCTTTGTGCCATAGTTAGATTTCAATAAGGGTAATAGATATCTTGTCTACCGATTGTTGTGCTTGCCTTTAGAGAGTATTTCTGCTCCAGCTTAGTTTACGTTAGATTTTGAAATTTAGGATCATCATAGAATTTCTCCCAAAGACACCAAAGGACTTTGTGTTTGAATACGAAAGCATATTTCCACCGATACTTTCTCCACGTCTTATCCTTAATGAAGACTAAAGTACTGGCAGTAGAAGAGACTGGTCTGATTGAACTCTTACCTGTTTCTTCGATCTCTCCTTCAGAGAGGATAGACTCAGTGGACTCCACAACAGGTCTCAAGCATTCTATCCCAGAGTCATTCAGCAGCTTGTTCAACAAGTCTAAATGGACATTCTCTAATTCGTGAGACGTCATTTTAAATATTGATCTTAAAACTTGAATAGAATCATAGGCTATAAAATCAAATATCGATGCAAATCAATGCAAACATCAATCGGTGACAGTTGATGAAATAGTTGATGACATTGAAGTTTCTTTATGGTAGTGATTAATCCTCAAATTATTATATACTCTTTGGTGCATATTGTTTGGGACATAGATATTGTTCTATTTATAGAACTGCTTTATCTAGGTATGTTTATTTAAGCTATTATTAGTACTCAATGTAAGTAACTAAAGACAGTTAAAAACTATTTAACTAAGACTAAACGCATCTGATTAAAGCTAACTTTAAAATTTGCTATTTTAAGAAAAGCGTATGAAATATTTTATAATTATTATAATTACTTTGTATTTGTTAATACGTTTGTAAATACCTATATATTAGATTATTAAGTGTTATAATGAATAATTTCAATGTCTCATGGCAATAAAAAAATAGTTGAAGCATCATATTTTAAGGTTCATGTATTAAAATCAGTCCTTGTCAAAACATTGGAGCACCCAGTACGGTAATGCAGAGGGGTAAGCTGCCTCCATTTCATGAAAATATACCAAATGACTAATAGATTTAAAAATAATATACTGGTATTAAAAATATATTTATTTTAATTAAATAACAGTAGTTTACTTTATTAAAAAATTAGGTAAACACGGTTACACATCAAGTTAGACACCCTATATACCTACGCATAACTACGCTACATACAAAATAGAGAATTGTCGGAAAGAGACTGTGCATAGTGGTGTCGATGTAATGGTAACGATAGAGCTTCGCGTCCCGTTCAGCGTGAGTGAGACAAAATAACAAAAATGTAGCGCACTCTCTCGCACGATTCGCAACGTTCAACTTCTAATAGTTAAAAGTCCAAACAGTCTAGGTTGATGTGTCGCTGTGTGTACATTCATATATTGACCTATACAGCTCTAGATTAAATTGAATACAACACGGCTTTTCTCTACTACTATAAATGATGTTAACGTTCAAAGATGCGCGCTATCTCCGGTGTAATTGAATGACTGCATCGATGACGTATTAATATAGGTAGAACTTGCTTCACTACTGCCAGTGGCCTGAGTGTTACGGTTTTGACCCACACGGGATAAAATGTTAATAATATTTTAATACCAATTTTACAATTTGTCTTACATATCATTAACCAGTACTTGTATAAACATTATGCATCTTATTCTAAATTGTAATTATAGTTATAACCACCGATACCCAAGCTTATACTTACTTATGTTTTGAGTGTCAGGGCTCTCACAAAGAAAACGTAAATCATTGAACAAACGCCTAACACATTGTGAAAAGTAGTTTTACAATAAAGTTTTATGAAATGGAAAAAATATGTGGGATTTACAAATAGTTGTTCAGATTCAGGGTGTTATTTGTGACCCTTGTTTCACCTTTTTAAAGTTGCCTGCGATACAGGAATTATCTCTAGTTAATAGAAAGCACACTTAAGCTACTTCAGCCGGACTATATGAGTGATTCCCAAAACAATAAGCGACCAAAACAATAACCATATCTGTACTCATATCTCGTCTTTTTAACCGCTATCATAGGTAATAAAATCACCCCTGTATTAAACTGTCCCACTACTGGGCACGGGCCTCTTCTCAGTGAAAAGGGTTAGGTCATAGCCCACCACGCTGTTCCAGTGCAGGTTGACAGACTTCACATATCTTTAAGAACATTACGGAGAACTCTCAGGCATGCAGGTTTCCTCGCGATGTTTTTCTTCACCGTTAGAGCAAGCGATAATTAAATATTGAATACTCAATCTCGAGACATTTGCGTGGCAGTCGTAACGGTTTTCCACTAGGCTATCGCTGGTTACTAGCTCTACCATAGGAATGTATCTTATCTTATGTGGGGACCAGTGAGTGCAGACCGGCGACACTTCGACCCAGTGGGATCTTTTATATCGACACTCTCCCAATAACGACTGCCATAGATGTTCATGGCAGCCGGGGCCGACGGCTTAACGTGCTCTCCGAGGCACGGAGCAGGCGATAATTGTCAATCAATACGCACATAATTTCGAAAAGTCATATAACTTCCGAAAGTCAGAGGTGCGCGACGTGGGTTCGAACCCGAGACCTCTGCATTGCAGTCTGTTGGTGTCCCCACTGAGCTATCGCTGCTCTTCTACCATACGTAAGAAGTTTATAGGTTTTATATTAGGTAATGGTTGTTCCGAGCCTGGATGTGCTTTGTATCCGTTGCTTGAATGTTTGTGTTGTCCACCGCGATACAGGAATTATTCCTAGAGCGGTAGTACAAAGTATTTCATTACATCAAAACAAGGGCACTTTTAAACATTTTTTACGAGATAATATTGCGAGGGTGTCAGAAGTGTCACGAAGACTCTTGCTTTGTCCCCGCATATATTATACTCAACTACAAACTATTAGTTAACAGGAACTAGTAGATGGATCTAGATCAAACGAGTGAGAAAAGCACTGAATTCATTAAATTTGCTTAACACGTCACTGGTACACGATATAATTGGAAGAGAGGGGCCCCAAATTAAGGGTATGCCGAATATCGACGTTGAGTTGTGAGCGCTAGCGTTTTTATTTGTACTAACGGTCGCCTACTGATCAAAATTCGACCAAAATTCCTAAGCTTGTTACTTTGTTTTCTTTTTTCTTTATTACATATTTGTAAATAAGGTATAGGTAACCATAGTTACAAAGAATTGTACGACGTCAGACAAACAATGCCGAAATGCTACGAACGCGATTCGATTGCGTGTGTCAAATGCATGGATGTGTGCGTGTAGTGTTTTTCCATTAATTTAATGTATTTCTAATGCATATTTTAGAAAAAATATTAGGATTCGCCCCTCCTTCTTCATATAAACTTTAACTGTGCCAAATTTCATACTCCTCCATTTGCGCAAATTTCATAAAAAGGGGTACTAAGTTTTTGCTTCACGTATTAATATATATTAATACGTGAAGCAAAAACTTTGTACCCCTTTACCGATTTCTGACTGTAGAATGCTAGACAAATGGCGTAATAGTTTAAGAGGGACAAAAAAGTTTTATGTTCTACAAATTGTTGTTCTGAGTCGGGGTGTATTTTGTGTCCTTTGTCTCAATGTTTGTAAAGCTCCCCGCGATACTGGGATTATACCTATTGCAAGCACTGTAAATAAATGAAATTAAGCTAGCAACCAGAGACAATGGAAAAAGCATTATGTTTGGACTCTAGACTGCGCGCGTTGGGCGAGAGGACAAGGGCTCTGAGGGTTAGTTAGTTGGACGTGTTTTAACTGCATTTAGACCCACAATCGGGCTATTGTGCGTAAGTGACTAATACGAAAAATTGTTCAGTTACTCATACCTCCTCAGCTTCGTCCAGATAGAGAGTGAAGGACCGGTGTTGCGCAGTACTGTTTATCGTTTCTGGACTGTTTAGTAGTTTCGCCCGTTGGTTGCTCACGCTTTTACAATGTAGGAGCAAGTGAGCCGGTGTCTCCTAGATCCATGCAGCCTCTACATAAGAAGCTGTCAGTGATGCCGATTTTGAATAGGTATTTGTTGAATGAGCAGTGGCCTTTTATTATACCTACTAGGAGGGCTCTGAGGGTTGTGCAAGAGTACTTATTTTTTTTACGTTTTGGCATACTGACAGGTCGTCAAAAAGTAGGATACTTTATAGAAGGAAAAATTCCAAATCGCTTGCGGTTATGCCTGGCGTCGGTTGCTCTTCGGTAGGCGTAAGCAAAGGCTTGCACTCCACTTCTAATTACTGACAACTGCTTCATACCATTATTTATATCATTACTCCTTGGATTTGGCTGATACCTATCCCTGTGTTACCTGAGTCTAATAACACTATCTTAAGACTGCGCCGAGCGAAATGTGCCATAACAGGCGGTCACAGTTAAGTGAATAAAATCAACACTTATTGTTTAATACAAATATAAAATATACATTTACCATAACAATGAATGTGTTTACAATTACTCCTTGTAAAAAACTTAAAATATATAATAATTTCGCATACAAAATTACGTGAATTTACTCGAAAAATGCAAAAACGTAAGCTCGTGTTACGTGATTTTTAGAACAGTAAAAATCTATCCCATTTTACAGCTTAAAAAAAACATAAATAGTTATATTTCAATTTGTCCGTCCCAAATATTTAAGTTATTGGTTGACAATAAAGATACATATCTATCAAAAAAGCACTTTAAATCGACCATACAATTTTACTATGGCGGCCGCGCGCCGATTTGATTATTCGCCGTACGAGCTCTGTCCTTATCTGTCTTACGCTCGGCGCAGTCTTAATATCAACTAACTACCGTATTAAGTTTATAATTAGACAGGATTTATATTAAGCGAACTTAAGATTTATATATTGTTGTGTTACGTTTACGAGAATGTTTAACATTGAAATTGAACTACTTTTTACAGATTTTATCGCGTTGTTTATTTTAAAAACACTAACTGATATTATAAATGCGAATGTGAGTTTGGTTGTTTGTTTTACTTTCACGTCTTAACTACTCGACCGATCATCATGAAATTTCGCATACACGGTATCAGGGTTACAGAAAAGGACATAGGGTACCTTTCATCCAGAAAAAAGTACAGTTATTAATGTAACGTAACCTAAGCTATATTTACGCGAGCGAGGCCGCGGGCAACATCTAGTAATTAAACCTATTAAACTACTACTGTTAAACTTTACAACTATTGGAGCTTTTTTCGGCCTCGATGGCGTAGTGGTTAGTGTAACCGACTGCCACGCCTGAGGTCGCGGGTTCGATTCCCGCACAATTCAAACATTTGTGTGCATGAACATGGATGTTTGTCTTGGTCTGGGTATTTCTATGTACAATAGTGTTTACAAAAAAAAAGTATATTTGTATGTTTATCCATTGTCTAGTACCCATAGTACAAGCTCTGCTTAGTTTGGGCTAGACGGTGTTGTGTGTATGTGACAGAATATTATTATTATTATTCTCTTTATTACTCTTTTTTTTCTAATAAGTACACTTTTAAATATAAATATAAAACTATACATATTTAAAAATATAAAAACTGAAATGACCCACCGACATCGGGAACAGGGTCCAAGCTGCCGGTGGTTAGGGCCCCAGAGAGAGGAATCTCGTCACAATACGCGCCGTGTCGAGTAGTACTGCCTTTTGCATCAAGGACTTGATCCAGCCATCTAACGCAAGCCTCTGCAGGTGATGGTCTTAATATTATTATTATTTTAATAATTAAAGTATTTAGATTTACGTTTACACTTACCCTGAAGTTTCAATTGCTTTTCAGCAACCATAGTTCTCTGTGACTATGGCTGTTTTAAACTTTAAAGTGCCTACAATACCATTTTTTACTATATACTATTGTATTATCACGAATAGTTCCTGCCTATATGATTAACTGCGTCCGTGGTGCAGTGGTAGTAAATGCAACTACGAGGAAGGAGGAGGAATACGAGGTCTCGGGTTCAATGCGCAGCAATCGCAATCTCTAACGCTGTACCACTGAGTCATTGAATATATGTCCCAATCCAAGTAGGACATTGAACCAGAAACCACTCGATTGGCATTTGCGTATGCGTTCGAATAAATGAGCTATGTTCGCAAACGAAATAAAAAATACGCTTTATATATAACTAGCTTTCCGCCCGCGGCTTTGCCCACGTGAAAATCCAAATTTTCAAGTTACTAGCTTCAACGGTGTAGAACTTTCATATAAAAGTGTTTCACCCTTTCACCCCCTTCGCGATGGAATTTCCAAAAATCCTCTCTTAGTGATCCCCTACACTCTCCAAGGAACATACATGCCAAATTTCAGCTTCTTCCGTTCAGTAGTTTCGGCTGTGCGTTGTCTGTCAGTCACTCAGTAACGGAAGAGTTTTATATATATAGATTATATGACAATTCGAAATTATGTGCGTATTGATTGACAATTATCGCCTGCTCCGTGCCTCGCAGAGCACGTTAAGCCGTTGGTCCCGGCTGCCATGAACATCTATGGCAGTCGTTATTGGGAAAGTCAGTACCCTCTAATATCCTGACACTGGTCTAGCCTTAGGGTATTGTTAGCCTTCGGGTTGCGGAGGTCAGGTGGCAGCCGCTTCATGTAAAATCTGATATCCAGTCAAATCCGGTTAGACTAGAAAAGCCGACCCCAAGTGACTTGGGAATTATAAAGGCTAAGAAAGAAGAGAGAAGAAATCTATTTTTATTTAAATTTATACTTTACCCGACGTTGCGGTTGCTTTACAGCAGCTATGTTCACGGGGAGACTAAGATGGTGGTTGTCTCAATGTTCTGAAGTGTAGTTATTTCAAAGTACCCGAAACATAATTTTATTATTTGTGTTTCTATTTAGGCAGAATGAGCTCAAAGTATCATGAAGTCTAGCTGTGGCTGAAGGTAGTTTTCGAATAAAATTTAAAGGACTAGCTACTTATTGGTCGCTTAGAGTTCGAAAATCGATCACAGATACTGTTTTTAAATTTGAGCTTTCTACACTTCTTTATATAAACCTTAACTATGCCAAATCTCAATCTTCCACGCGACAATATTCTCAAAAAGGTGTACCTAAAAAGATGTCTGTCTCTTCACGTATAAATATGTAAACGACAGATTTTAACCGCAATCATATTTTTCATCTCTCTCCTCTTTTTTTTAAAGACATCTCTCGCACTATGAACTATTCTTGTGTTAACAAAGTACACCCAAATTCAGAACAACTATGTATGAATCACACCAATTTTTGATCCATGCGGGGATCGAACCCACAACACACGGTACAGAGACAATGGTGAGGCGACCCTTTAAACCGCTAGACTATCCGTGCAGTCATTATTAAGAGAAATATGAGATGAAAGCACATTTAGAATGTGTAATGTGTGTACGCGACGCGTGGCGGAAACGACTCCGGACGGACGGACGGACATCACGCGTGTTTGATAGCTTGTATACGCATTGATATGTGTGTTCACCGACTACATAACACAATAACTGCTGTCATTACTAATATGATAAATGCGAATGTGAGTTTGTTTGTTACGGTTTCACGCCTTGACTACTCGACCGATCATCATGAAATTTTGCATACACGTTGTCAGGAGAACAGAAAAGGACATAGGGTAGCTTTCATCCATCACATTTATAGTATTAGTTAGGTTGTCAAATGGACATAAATTACAGTTCAGTTCGCATTTTAAGTTTTGTTATATTAAATTAGAATTTTAATTTGGTCATTTGGAATTGGCTGTATGCTTACCCATTGCTGGGCTCGGACCTCTTCTTAATATGTAAGGTTTAGGTGATAGTCTAACACACTGGCCCAGCGCCGGCAGACTAACTTCGAGAAAGTTATGGAGAACTCTCAGATATATACAAGATTTCTTGATGTTCGCCTTCAAATTAAAAGCGAGTGATAATTTATTATTTAATACGCACATAAATTCGAAAAGTCAGAAATGCGTGCTTAGGGATCGAGCTCGAGAACTCTGCGTGGCACTCCGACGGTTTACCACTAGGCTTTCATGTATTTAAAAAAGCCGAGGTACGTGCTGTGGGGTCAAACATGAGGTCTACGTGATAATGCAATGTTCTTCCTAGTAAGCTATCGTGAGTTGTTGCGTAATAATGTTTATTACATAACTAAGAAGGTTATATAATTAACATAATCTCACAAATTATACTGAATATATTATTCTAAAATGAAAGATTTAAACATGCCCGAATTGCTGGAGCGATTTTGATGTAGTTTGGTAGATATGTACTTGAAATACGGGACAAGAATACAAGAGTTATACCCAAGAATCTTAAGCAAAATTGTAAACATCACTACATATTATAAAACAAAGTCCGCCACCGCGTCTGTCTGACTGTTTGCGATAAACTCAAAAACTACTGAACGTATTTTCATGTGTGTTTCACCAATAGACAGAGTGTTTGATGAGAAAGTTAAGGTGTTTAATTTGTTAAGGTTTTGCGGGTCGGTAGTATACAAAAAATAAAAGTTTAAGTATGTATAAACTTTAGTTGTAAGTGGGAGTATTAGACTTATGCCAGAGGTCTGTACATTTCGTCGGTCATGTTTAAGTCCTGCCTATATACGCCTATATTTTGCTGCTTCATCATGTCAAAAGCGAGTTGCCGTCTTATTCTTCGACATCAGAATTGGGATCTGAACTCCATTCTCACTGGTCTTGGCAATAGCTCAACAAGCGAACGCCACGTGGACAGCTGCGAGAACGAACATTGAAACTTATATACCATTCTTCATGTCTAAAACAGACAACTCCCGCACTAGAAATAGGTCCTGTGTCGCGGGGGACTTTACAAACATTCAAATAACGGACACAAAGAACATCCAGACTCGGAACTACACAACTATTTGTGGATCACACAAATTTTTGTCCTGTGTTGGATTCGAATCCACAACATTCGCCGCAGCGGCAGTGGCGGGGCCAAACCACTACGCCATCTGTGCAGTCACGTTTATATATTTACGTCGTTAGCTGATTTGCTTTAAATCATTAGTTCCCTAAGTGGTCCAGGTGGAGGTGGACTCGACAGGGGTCTACGCTGGCGTGACAAAAAAATAGGGGTTCCACAATTCGTAAGCGGAGGTCCACGAAAATTAATTTGCTTTCGATAGTGAAGAACTAAAATGTTGGCTTGACTTCTCCTATCAATAAAGTGTTATAGAAATGTAGCTGCAGGGGGTCCACCGGAACCTACTAAATTTAGAACCTGGTCTATGTGAAAAGAAGTCTGGGAACATCTGCTTTAAATTAATAGACTGATTTGACTGTTCATACCAAGAATTTGGTTCTAGGAACATATTGGACACACACTTATTGACCTTGACCTTTTATTAGTATTGCGCATAATTGCATTTGAGTTGCATGGTCAAGGACTCAGAGAATGTATAGTATCGTAAACATATTCGGATATATTTAAAATTTTAATAGGACGTTGGACTGCCACGTAGACGTCTCGAGTTCGATCCCGGCTTTAATCTTTGACTATTCGAAGTTATGTGCGTATTAACCTCTTGTATGCCGGAATACCAGACATAATAGAAAAAGCATTGTGTCTCGCGTAGATCCACGTTCCGGCATACCACAGGTTAAATAGTTAATTACCGTTCGCTTTAACGGTGAAGGAATACGTTGTGAAAAAGCCTGCATGAGATTTCTCCATTATTTTCTCGAAGATATATAAAGTCGGCCAAACCGCACTGGGCCAGCGTAGTGGATTATGACCCACCCCTTCTCACAGTGCGAAGAGGCCCGTGCCCAGCAGTGGGACAATTTAATACAGGGCTGATTGTATTATATATGTACTTTGACGACTTGTTTAAAATGAGGTGAGTCAAAATGTCGTCGGCGATTAATTGATACTAAAAGCTACCCAATAAATTCTCATGTCTCCATCTTAATGACGTCATATGAGTTCTAATTTCAAATATATTTGACATCACGTTTGTAACCTCCATACTCAAACATCTCAACACTCGACCATTTAAATATCTTAAAACTTATACCGGCCTGTGTGAACCGAGTGTAAGAAAAAAAAACTCGTCCATCGCACGCACTCCTTTGTCTGTATGTGTGTTACGCACACATATACGACAAGTGCGTGCATGGCAAAAATGCAACTCCGCGACTTGGTTAAATATCGGACGCACTGGAAACGGGGTGGAGACGGGTACAAATAAAAAAGTTGATACTAAATATTTTAAGGTATTAAAAAGGTATACACAACTTCTTTTTGCATAAGTGTCAAAGGATTTCCTATTATCAGACATCCTAACTTAATATTATAAATGCGAATGTGAGTTTCTTTGTTTATTTGTTTATTTGTTACATTTTTACACCTTAACTACTCAAACGAACATCATGAAATTTTACATACACGTGATCCGGGGTTCAGAAAAGGATATAGGGTACCTTTCATCCAGAAAATACTTCTGTCACTAATCTAACCTAACCTACATTCCCATGTCCCATGATAAGGCACTCCGATAAAACCAGAAATAGATACCTAAGCCTCAGGACCAAAGGCTTGACGTGTAATTTGGGGCAAGAGAGTGTGCAACACCGCCAACTTCCTAACTCCTTAAAATAAATTTCTTAATAGAAAAACTCAATAACTTTTTGTGGCCCGGCTTGAATTTAAACTCAAGATCTCATGCACTGTAGGTGCACTCAGCACCGCTGTTCCACAGACACAGAAATATGTATTCAGGCTTTGAGCATGCGAAAAGAATAAACTACAATAGATTGGCGAAAAAAGCGTAATATACAAATGTAATCGGGGCCAATAAGCCTATTAGTAAATGCGAATGTTAGTTTGTTACGCTTTCACGCCTCAACTACATGACCGATCAACATAAAATTTTGCATACACGTGGTCCGGGGTACAGAAAAGGACATAGGGTACCTTTCATCCAGAAAAATCTTCTGTCACTAACGAATCTATATTTACGCGAGCAAAGCCGTGGGCAAAATCTAGTAATCGATACGTTAGAACGATTATTAGAAGGCTGCATGAAGATCGATGAACTGTGAAAGATGTTGATCGGAATACGCCAATCTAACAGTTCAAATACTTGAAGCACAATATCAAACCATGCATATCGACGATTGATCTATAATGTATTTTTTTTATCAGGTCTTCACTAAGGAATGGAATATGTACATATGATTAAGGTCACAAATACATAATACCGTTAAATTTTATAATAAGCGTTTTTTTGCTCATTATCTTAGCATCAAACCATATATCTACGTTTACGTTATTTTCTTTGACGTAACACAGGCTCCATAAACATTCAGTCAAGTTTTCTATAGTTTTTAATCCTACTAATATTATAAATGTGAAAGTTTGTGAAGATGCATGGATGTTTATTACTCTTTCATGCAAAAACTACTGAACCGATTGCCATGAAACTTGGTATGTAAAATTGTAAATAGCTGGAAAC
Source organism: Catocala fraxini (assembly GCA_930367265.1). Taxonomy (NCBI): domain Eukaryota; kingdom Metazoa; phylum Arthropoda; class Insecta; order Lepidoptera; family Erebidae; genus Catocala; species Catocala fraxini. Next base: position 2,739,584 of record OV884047.1, read on the forward strand.
CTGGATTATTACATAGGCTTTTTATCCCGATATTCCCACGGCATCGGGACTTACGCGGGTAAAACCGCGAGGTGCAGCTAGTTTAGTAATAAGATTAATTACAACTTGAGAAATTTATTAATATGAATTTTTTTTTACTGTAACTCAATGCAACAAAAACTAGGCAATAAATACAACCAATAAATCTCAAAACCTGGATGTAAAGTCGCATGTACATCTATCATGTTTATAGCATAAATACATTAAATATGATCATATTACTAAATGCTCATAAATTTCTAACTACCATCTAACGGGCTAGTCTAATACTAATAAAAGCAAGTGCGTTCATAGAACGAAGTTTTACGCATCATTGAAAATGATAAGTGGGTAGGAAGTTGATTGAAACACACCAGTTTATGTTCAGCTTTTTGTGTCTGTATTAATACCACACGGAATTAAAGGGCTGACACAGATGAGTGATCTTTCATAGATAGTAATGTATTTTGTGGTGCCCATTGTTGTTACCTTCCAACTCTTTATAACATGCCAGCTGAAAATAATTTAAATGTAATGTTAGGTATGAGTCAAATTATTTTTAATTTTATTACATATCGATATATAGAGTCACTGTTTTGGAAAATTCGATAAAAATACAGTTTAGCCACTCCACACCCGTCATTATTCCCAACTTCCCCAACTGGCAAGGTGAATGAACTCACGAAATGAACGCACACACGCACCCGTTTCACGCACACACACACAACACAGGACACGTTGCCGTAGGTTAGTAATGTTACCCAAGTTCATTGAACGTTTTTTAATTACACCAATCACTTACTACTAAAGTTTAAGGTTGACGGAGTTCCTTTTTTGAAATTTTCGTAATTTGAATACTTTGGTTCGAGACTTACTTAAATGCTTTTTACACGTTTTTGGAATATTCGAATTTTAAATGAATTATGTTTTAATAATTTTATGGAGTATTCAACTTTTAAATGAATTGTTTTTGTGAATATTGTGGTATTACTGAGATATAGATGGCGGTTCTTGTCGAATTTTAAATACAGTATATTTGATTTAGTAATCGTTATTATAAAAACGTGGTTATTAATATTTCACGATGCAAATGGGCAACTAGCGGAGTATACAAATTGTACTACACATAACGGTTATAACTGTAAGTCAAGAATTTATTGAGTATGGGGCGGAGTACCACGGCCTCAGATGTATATTTTTCTGTATCTGGTTTTTATAGTTAAATGCCCGAGTTATGCATGATGATTCACAACTTAAATATATTAACAAAGATAATACAGAAATATGTATCATTTTAGCTGGGGATTACGAAAGAGGTCCAACTTTTTGTAGAACTTGCTTATTGAAATTAAACTACATGATACGAATTTTGCGCGTTGTTAATTTTAAAACACTTTATTACTTAATTTTAAAACGTACGCTACTATTAAGGAACTTTACTAAAATTTAAAGCTATTTAAATAATTAATACTATTTATTTTTAAGTATACACTTACCCTGACTGGCTGCTGAATAGCAACCAAAACGTCAAACGTGGTCAAAATTATATAATGAAGTCCTAACATAAACAATGCGACAAAAGCCGGATAAAGTAGTTTCAATGCAATGTATGACATTCGTATAAACGTAAGCTAGAACTTGCTTATTGAAACTTTAAAGTAAATAGGTAGATGTTGATTCCAAATCATTTAATTTCTGATCGAACAAATTTTAATTATTCAGAATCAGCAATAGCTCAATGGGAAGATCGTTAGCACTGCCACGCAAACGTCTCCTGTTTGATCCAACAACGTGCACTTTAGAAAAGACAATTGTAAAAAATATTTATGTTTTAAATAGTTAATTATCACCCGTTTTAGCGGTTAACGAAAACATCGTGAGGCTTAAAAGACATTACACATCCTCGATAATGTTATGGAAAAATTATAGGCATGCAGCTTTGCCTATAAGTTCTAACTACATAATGTTCTCGAAGATGTGTGAAATCTGTTCGCACTAGGCCAGCGAAGTAGGTAAGCTATGGTCTAACCGTTCTGATACCAAGAAGGGGCCGGTGCTCAGCATAAGGACTGATTGTAAACAGAACTGACACTATTATATAATATAATACCAGCTCTGTATTAACCTGCTATATACGGATTTTATCGCGTTGTTTATTTGACACTTTATTACAAAATTTTGAAAATTGTTACACTACTTCTACTATTAAACTTTACAAATTTTTAAGCTAATTAAATTATTATTAAACTATTTAGATTTAATTTATTTTTACACTTTCCCCGACGTTTCGGTTGCTTTTCAGCGGCCATGGTCACGGGGAGACTAAGATGGCAGTTGTCTCAATGTTCCAGTGTAGTTATTTCAAAGTACCCGAACATAATTTAATCATTGGTGTTTCTATTTACGCAGAATGAGCTCAAAGTATCATGAAGTCTAGCTGTGGTTTGCTTCTTCTTGGGTTTGACTATTTTTATTACTGGATCCCAAGCTGGTGGTACATTCCAACCATCTTCTCTATTAAAATTAGGATGTTTTTGAATTAGTTAATTTCAATGAATAATATTCGCGTAAATAGAAGACAATATTCTGTATTAACCTGTCCCACTGTTGTGCACGGGCTTCTTCTCATTTTGAGAAGGGCTAGGCCATAGTCCATCTCGCTGACCCAATGTGTGTTAGCAGACTTCACATATCTTCGAAACTATTACGGAGAACTCGAGAGAGATAATTAACTGCCACTACACGCACATAACTTCGAAAAGTCAGAGAGCCCTTTGGGTTTAAACTCGAGACCTCTTCGTGGCAGTCCAACCGTCTCCCACTAGTCTATCGCAGCTTACTGCTATTATTATATTAGAATTAAGCTGAACATGCATTGAAACAAAACACTTTGTTTGATAACAAACTTCGCACGCATCCTAGCTAATATTACTTAAAAATGCGAATGTGAGTTTGTTTGTTACGATTTCACGCCTTAACTACTCGACCGATCATTATGAAATTTTGCATACACGTTGTCAGAGGATAAAAAAGGATACAGAATACCTTTCATCCAAAAAATGTACTGTTCCGGACCAAGGCCATGAGCATAAGCTAGTACACACGTATATACATATATACACGAGTCATGGGACAAAAAGTAGGTACCTACTTTAAGTTGTATATACCTACTTACATTATATATAAGTTGCTGTGTCTTGTTAGAGATAGTTCAGTAAATTACAATTACGTTTACAAACGGATTCTCAGAACAGAATCCATGATGCAACTTGTATATTTGGTTTGAAGATATAATATCGGTGTGATTATACCATAGATATTTCCATCCAAAATTTAAATATGATACACTTGTCGGTGAAGCAATTTCAATCTTTCTCGGTCCGATGCCAAATCCTTCGAACGGATTCGTTAGCGTATTTTTAAGCAGTCGTCATCCTCTATTGTTTAGCCACAAAAGCGTAATTGATGTCAGTAATTGTTTTTATATGAACGCGCGATTCTCTATAAGAACTAGTCAAATTTAAAAATTATTTAGAATTTAATTCTCCAATAAAGACAGAAAGGAATATCCTACCCCAGGAAGATTATAAGCTATCTAACATCACGCTACGAAACACAAGAGCAGAGCAGAAGTCAAAAACGTGAATGAAACTGCGAGTGACACCTAGTTAACAATCCTAACTAATATTATAAATGCGGATGTGAGTTTGTTAATTTGTTTGTTACGCTTTCGCGCCTTAACCACGCGAGCAATCATTATGAAATTTCGCATATACGTTGTCAGGGTAACAGAAAAGGACATCTACTTTTCATCCAGAAAAAGTATTATTACTAATACAACCTAATCTCCACATTTATGCGAGCGAAGCCGTGGGCCAAATATGGTTACTAATTATTTTTTGAGTAGGTATCATAATGTGTTAATGAATATTAAGAAACCGAATAGTAATAGGTATATCAGGTATAAATTCAGGACGTTTAAAAAGGATCCACACTCGCTAAGGACAAATAAGAAAGACTTTAGGAAACAGGCTGTATGTTATTAGACTAAGTCGGATTCATTTGACGAAGTACCTACATGAACATTAGTGAAGCAGTATAGCATTTGTATACCTGAAGACGTCTTATAACGTCCTCCAGACCGAATTTCGGTCACAGCGGCAAATTTGGACGAAGACAGGACATCTGCGCAGGAGATGCACAAATTGCACAAATGTATACGCAAACAAACTAATATTCGTATTTATAATATTAGTTAGGATTACATTTAAAATTTCAATACTCAAGCAATCATTAGTAATAGGCATCGGTAGTGATATTTTTGTTATTGCGAATTGCTCGTATATTAGATACTTACGGCGATAACCCATTTGAAACTACTTTTTGATAACCTATACATATATCCTACCGAAATAGACCACACCCTTGGATTTCCAAATCTGTCCAAATCTATCTACTAGCAACAGACAAAAAGAAAAACAAAATTACTATAAAAACCCAGTTATTTTATAAACATAATGTATTCATAAAACAATTGCCAATCATCCATACGAACATTATAAATATGAAAGAAACCCTGTCTTTTGATTATGTTCTCACGGCTCAAACGTTGAACGTATTTTGATGAATATGGTGAAGATAGAATAACGTGGGCTTGAAAAAACATACGAGCTTACAATGGCGGGTGTACTACAGATTTCTACTAGTTACCTATATTTTATAAGCATACCTATTTTTCTCAATAAACCTATTTGCCCCAGTCCCCTGCTCACCCTGCTACGTTTTACAAGTTGAATGACCGAAGCGGAGGCGTGCAGCGCAATTCATCAAACTGCAATAATGTGTGTAAACGGGATGGGACCTAGATGCCGACTAGTGAATAGGGGTAGACCTCCCCCTCAGCGAACAGCGCTTGATAGACCAACCGCATAAATAAACTGTACGATTTTTAAAATTAGAAAACACCAATATTGGCTGTTTATTCCCGAAAAATTCAACTGTTCCATTCTTAAAATTGGAAAACAATAATACCATTCATTTAATGCACAAAAATTCAAAAAATAAATGTAAAATATGTACCTATTCATTTATTGAGTTTCCAAAAATGAATAAATTTACATTTAAGTTCTTTTTTTAATCTTGTCATTTACTTTACGATATCTACTTAGCCATTTTTAATAAGTAACAAATGCAATAGTTAGAAGTTCTAAAAAGTTCGTACTGCAATTAAATATTTATTACCGTCAAGCGTTGCAGTGCTATCATTATTTATCTATGAAGCGCTTGTCGCTTTTTTTATAAGTTTCATCCCCTATCTATCGCTGACAGGGGCGCCGCTATTGGCGGAGCCCTACCATGGTTTTCTAACTAAAATCATGAAAATACTACCCTTTATACCAACACTGGTTTAAACAAAACAATAGGCCATTTTACTTTTTTGCTTGGTAATCTACGAGGGGTCTATTTAAGGGGGAACGACCGGGTGAGTAGCTAGTTTAGCCATTTACGCTCAGTTTGGTTTGTGAATAATATTAACTGTATTGCGTTCCATAAAATTAATTAACCATTTAAATTATTTATCGTGATGACTACACGTTTTTGTCCTAAATATGGTATAAGTTCGTTGTTATGTTAATTCTAGAGGGTATATAATCATAAGTAGCTCGTTTTTCTCAGTTAAGTATAGGGGAGGGTGACAATTCAGAACTTGAAATAAGTGAAAAAAGGTTAAACACTACGGTGATAATATCAGGCTAGCCTTAAAATGCACATTAAAATACTATTGATTGTTAAGAGAACTTTTAATGCTTTTTAAATACCTAAATACGAGCGACGATGTCGATACTGTATTCGCATTTGTATTATGTATTTTAAATGCTATTGAAATAATTATTCTTATACAAAGAAAGCAATTTAAATTTGTAGAAGCAGTAAAAGCAAATTTATTTTATATGAAGTAATAATCTATTATTCAGAAGCAATTTTAATTTACTCAAATAACAACAGCATAAATGTTGCACAAAAAGTATATAATATAGATATTTATTTTCTATAAGTGTTCTTAAAACAATTTTGAAAAGCGAACACATTACAATTTTATAAAAAAATAAGAATTTAAAAAAAGAACATCATAAATCAAATTCGCATCTAAAAATCGTAGTCCCATACCTAAAAACCGTGTTTCTATTAAATCACTAGCCGGTCCGGTTTCTGACCGGTCCGGACCGTGTTTTTGTAGCGGCAGGTGACGGGATACGGACTCGTCTTATTGTGAATCGCCGGTCATCCACCTTGTGTGAACAACTATACATTGAGATTTTATTCATTCGATCGGCCGTAACTGTGGCCTTTTTTTTAAATTTTGTTTTTATTTCATTTGAGGGTTTGAATTTAATTAGGCATGCCTGTATTCTAAAATAAGAATATTCATAGACATTACCCGTTCGTAGAACCTAGATCATAGATAATGAAATTTATGTACTTACTTAACTATAACTTCAATAAACACATTACTTCACATTGTTTTGCAAATATGTATTAACTAAGTAAATAAAATTATACATATATACACGTATTTTTTGTGTAAGTACCTAGAATACTTCGAAGAAGTAATAAAAGTAGGGTTTCAAGTTTAAATAACTTTTATTATAACAAAAAGTTAACGTCATTTTGATAAAACTTAGATGCAGCCATATTGAATATTTTTCATCAGCTGCGTCGTATTTATCTTACACATAACATACCTACACCATACATAGCGTTATGTAAGGCATTTACGAATAAAAATTATTAGATCATCATTCCAAAAAGGTGGCATGGGCAGGTACAATGTAATTAAAACGACCTTAACCAATAGCCATCAAGTCAAACAAAAACAAAATCCGGTTCCAATTCGAAGTTAGAACGCCGAAATTCAAAACACGTTTGCGCGTGCACACAAACACATACACATACACGCATAACATCCGTGACCTACGTCAACGTTATCGAAAAATATATTAAAAATACAAATATATATGGGAACGTATGCCTCCACACGCACGCTGAATATAAAATATAATAAAAATTCATAATAAAAGGATATTTTTGGCGCGATTCGCCATTCGAATGCAGCTCACGGCTCGGGACAGATAATTTTTGTGACGCACACACACATAAAAACGCACATCGACGCAAAATTTCAAAAAGCGAACGACGTGAATGAGATAATCGGTATTCATTGTGCACACCAAAATGTGTATGTTTCGTAATGAGTGCGAAAGGGACAGGTGTATTTCCGTTGTTTCGTCCGGCCAAAATGCGGCCAATATAAGAATGACGCGTCTAAGGCCGTTGACCTTCAGGGTGGAGTCAGTTTGGTTGAAAACTTTTTTATTTCCATTTTTATTTATTTAAAGAACAGGCAAAGAGCTGTAATGATTTCTTGGCATTTATTTATTAAAATTACCATAATATCGTAATATATATTATTACGGTAATAATAAATGATAGGTGGCTGGATATCTAGATAAATATTATTTATTTATAAAATATGTGGTTACGGGATAAATAGATGGACGATACTTTTTGTTTTGCGATGATGCATGACATACGTACGTAGGTGCTTATTACTAAAACGGTAATTAAAAATGATAATAAACTTAGAAAGAACTGCAGGTGCATTTAAAATAATCGTGGTTGTAAATAGCTCAGCTGTTTTCGAGATAATCGGAAACGTAGTAACGGACAGACGTTAACTATTCGTTTAATTATTTACACAATGTAACTATTTGAAATATTTTGCTATTACATAAATTAAATTATTTTTTATAAGGACAAGAGGACCAATAAAAAGTAAGGGCAAGTATTTTTATTCAAATTTATTTTGGATGCGTAGAATTCTAAGTCGACATGGCCCGTAGAAACGATTTATATGATTCAAAGATTAATATTTTGTGTTTATCTAGTTAATTTTGTGATCTAAGGGTCCAATTTTCTTAAGAATAACTGTAATAATAAAGTTCCAATTAGTTTTAGTGTCATAAATATTAAATGTGAACATAAATTGCATTTTAGTTTATTAGACTAAATTCGGACTGTATTTTGAACATATTTTATTAAGAGAATTGTCATTCGGAAGTCGTAAAGTTTTTTGGGCATATATATATCGTTTTAGCTTTCTGAGTCGCAGCGGTACACCGCCGGCTAGAGAGAATAGGATTTCAATTATGTTATCTCTTACAAGAAATATTTACATAACTGTAACATCGGGTTCAAATTGCATTATAAATTTTCTCTTAATTGTTTATTTTTGTGGTTAAAAGGGGCAAACTAAAGATATTTTAACACATTTTTCGGAGGCTGGCTGGCTTAGAAGATCGCGCCGGTGAGGTGACGATTGAAATCTGGCGCGTGAGGCTGAACAGTGAGCGACCCACGTGGCACAACGCCAGCGCCGTTCGCGTGTAGCCCGCATATTCAAGTGTTGAGACTAAGACAAAAATTTGTGAGTCTCATAAATGGTTGTCCCAAATTTGGATGTTCTTTGTGTCCGGTGTTTGAATGTTTGTAAAGTACCCCGCGACATAGGAATTATTCCTAGTGCGAGAGTTGTTGTTTTTTAAAAGAGAAAGGCAAAAGAGAATTATTGTAGTCGTAGCCGGGAAGCATTTCTTGCCTGCATTTAGCACTGCTGGCTGGGTCGCTGATGCAGTTTTAATTCCGACCTACGTTTAAGACAGGGAGTTAACATACAGTGGTAGGTTTAGTCAGAAGGATTCGGGACTTTCCTTTCCTCGTAGAAGCCCGACATAATATCCCCGCTCCGCTTTTCCCACGTTAAAAAGAAGAATGATGGTACACACAGCTACACATCAAGTTAGACATCCTGTATACGCATAGCTACATACAAAATAGAGAATTGTCGTAAAGGGACAGTGCATAGTGATGTCGATGTAATGGTAAGGATAGAGCGTAACAAAAATATAGTACGCCCTCTCGCACGATTCGCAGCGTTCAACTTCTTATGGTTCAAAGTCAAAACAAAAAAATGTGTGATCCAGGAATAGTTGCTCCGAGTCTGGATGTTCTTTGTACCCGTTGTTTGAATGTACAGGAATTGTTCCTAGTTAGTAGATTTTATTAAGACTGCGCCGAGCGTAAGACAGATAATGACAGAGCTTGTGCGGCGCATATTCAAATCGGCGCGCGGCCGCCATAGTCAAATTGTATGGAGGATTTGAACTGCCTTTTTGATAAATATGTATCTTTATTGTCAACCAATAACTTAAATATTTGGGACGGACAAATTGTAATATAACTATTTATGTTTCGTTTAAGCTGTAAAATAGGATAGATTTCTACTGTTATAATCTAACAATCACGTAACACGAGCTTACGCTTTTGCATTTTTCGTGCAAATTTACGGCGAAACTATAAATTATTTTTTAGTTTTTTACACGGAGTAATTGTAAACACATTTATTGTTATGGTAAATGTATGTTTTATATTTGTATTAGACAAAAAGTGTTGATTTTATTCACTTAACTGTGAGCGCCTGTTTTGGCACATTTCGCTCGGCGCAGTCTTTAGCTATGAATCAAAGTGCCTGGTATCCTGCAATAGGCGCACGTCTTACGTTGGACGCAAAGCATATCTACCTCGGTGGCGCAGTTCTTGCAGGTTTCTCCTCATAGGCTCAACCCTTTGCCTGAACCTAGCAACTAACTTAAATGTAGCTTCAGTAACTTAGTAAACTCACTAACCTATATATTTTGACGTTCATAATTGTTACTTTGTGACCTAAAAGAATAATAGATTTCTGACTTGGACTTTGATTTTGACAGTTGTATGTAGGTCGTGAATATGCGACAGTTGTTCCTGAAGACTTAGGTTCAATTGACTGGTTGGACAAATTATTATTAACCGGTCGTATACCGCCGGCTCGCATACCAGCCGGCAGATTTGTACCCGTCGTAGGCCGGTGGCTCGCATGCGAGCCACCAAATTGGCGCCAAAACGCCGCGCGCCGCCTTCGCTTTAGCTTAAGCTAACGTAAAACCAATTTGGTGGCTCGCATGCGAGCCACCGGCCTACGACGGGTACAAATCTGCCGGCTGGTATGCGAGCCGGCGGTATACGACCGGTTAAGTTATCTGTTACGAAATTCTCAAGGAGTCAAGGCTTGGTAGACGGTAATAAACTCGTTTCGACATTTCGCCAGTTCACCTATGTGATAGCGTCACATAGATGAACTGGCGAAATGTGAGTGTAATGCACCTCTTTCTACACCTAGACTATGTATTTATTTGAGCAGCGATAGCTCAGTGGGGAGACCAACAGACTGCAATGCAGAGGATTTCGGGTTCGAACCCACGTCGCGCACCTCTGACTTTCGGAAGTTATATGACTTTTCGAAATTATGTGCGTATTGATTGACAATTATCGCCTGCTCCGTGCCTCGGAGAGCACGTTAGCCCGTCGGTCCCGGCTGCCATGAACATCTATGGCAGTCGTTATTGGGAGAGTGTCGACACAAAAGATCCCACTGGGTCGAAGTGTCGCCGGTCTGCACTGACTGGCTCCCACTTAAGATACATGTATTTATTTGGCAGATAAAGTATATTAGTGTCGATTAAATGTTCCGTTGGCAGATGGCCTTTGGATCGAGTTTTTAGCTTGCTTTGATTGATGTTAGCGCAAGTAATATTGATGTAATTTTACAATACATGATGGACCGAATTGAACCTGCAACCAAGACAAAACGTAGCATTGTTTTGTCGACTAAGTTAATCATGGCTCTTCAGCAATTGATGGAACTCAACGACAGATGGCGCTAAACATCAGCTTTGATGATTATACTGAGGCAAGATTATCATTATTGATCAAATTATTCGCATTTAGTAAGTTTATTATACCGTTAAGCGACGGCCCAGTGGATAAGGCATTCTACTTGCGATCGAGAGGTCGCGGGTTCGAATCCCAGCCATTGGTGACACATGGTGGTCACATGTGTGAATTAATCTTATGGGTTATCTATTTATGTTTTAGAAATAACATTATGGCACTACTAAGATCCCGGGTATCCCCGGGGACTTTATAAGCATTTAAATAATGAACATCCAGCCTTAGAACAGCTGTCATAGATTACACCGTTTTAGTCCCGCGCGGGAATCGAATCTACAACACTGATTGGCTGCTGCGCAAAAACATTAACTTAAACCACGGTGCCATTGGTGCAAACTAATTAATCTTAAAACAATATAGATGACGTTCGAATTTTATTCGATATTTGATAATTGAAGACGATGAATGCGCCTTCCTAAATAATCTATACTAATATTATAAAGCTGATGAGTTTGTTTGTTTGTTTGGTTGAACGCGCTAATCTCAGAAACTACTGGTTCGGATTGAAATTTTATTGTTGGATAGCTGATTCATCCAGGAAGGCTATAAGCTATATAACATCTCGCTACGACCCACAGGGTCGGTGCAGTAATCATAAACGCGAGTAAAACCGCGGGCACAGCTATAGGATTATAAATGCGAATGTAAGTTTGTTTGTTACACTTTGATGCCTTAGTTGTCAGGGGACCAGAAAAGAACTTAGGGTACCTTTCATCCAGAAAAAAGTACTGTTACTAACCTAACCTTATCTACATTTAGGCGAGCGAAGCCGCGGGTAAAATCTAGTGATTTTATAACGGTTTGTTTGTTGCCCAAATATTACAAGAAAAATAATGGCCGACAATTAAATGTTTTAAAAATATACAGTTAATTTGTTCAAGAGCAGTAATGAGTTACCAGAAATAAAATATTAGTTTAAGATGGTAAAATATAGGTGGCGCAGCATGTCGCGGGATCATTGGGTCCATTCGTCTTGTTCTGGAGTCGCCGACCGGCGTCAAGGCCGCGTCGAATTTGCGGCGCGCGCGCACCTACACCACATGGGAATGTGGTATAACTTAATAATATCACTTTTTTATACTGATTAATAATAATAGTAAACTCAGCCCTGTATTAAACTGTCCCACTGCTGGGCACGGGCCTCTTCTCAGTGTGATAAGGGTTAGGCCATAATCCACCACGCTGGCCCAGTGTGGGTTGGTACACTTCACATATCTTAGAGAACGTTATATAGCACTCTTAGACATGACTCTTTGACATTAGAACCAGTAGTTCCTGAGATTAACGCATTTAACTAAACAAACAAACTCTTCAGCTTTATAATATTAGTACAGTATTGGCGATTTAAGAGAGTGGCCGTGAGTTTCTTGCAGGTTTCTTTTCAGGCTCAACCCTTTGCCTGAAACTAGCAACTAACCTAAATGTAGCTTCAGTAACTTTAAAAAAAGAGCAGCGATAGCTCAGTGGGGAGACAGACTGCAATGCAGAGGGTCTCAGGTTCGAACCCACGTCGCGCAACTCTGACTTTCGGAAGTTATATGACTTTTCGAAATTATGTGCGTATTGATTGACAATTATCGCCTGCTCCGTGCCTCGGAGAGTACGTTAAGCCGTCGGTCCCGGCTGCCATGAACATCTATGGCAGTCGTTATTGGGAGAGTGTCGACACAAAAGATCCCACTGGGTCGAAGTGTCGCCGGTCTGCACTGACTGGCCCCCACATAAGATACATACTTTAAAAAAAGAGCAGCGATAGCTCAGTGGGGAGACCAATAGACTGCAATGCAGAGGGTCTCAGGTTCGAACCCACGTCGCGCACCTCTGACTTTCAGAAGTTATATGACCTTTCGAAATTATGTGCGTATTGATTGACAATTATTGCCTGCTCCGTGCCTCGGAGAGCACGTTAAGCCGTCGGTCCCGGCTGCCATGAACATCTATGGCAGTCGTTATTGGGAGAGTGTCGACACAAAAGATCCCACTGGGTCGAAGTGTCGCCGGTCTGCACTGACTGGCCCCCACATAAGATACATAGTAAACTCACTAACCTATATATTTTGACGTTCATAAGTGTTACTTTGTGACCTTAATGAATTAATAATTTTTGCCATTGCCTTGGCTTTGACTTTGATTTTAATTTAATATTCAAGCTTATTTATATCGTATTACAGGTAATTATAATAATAATATTCTATCACATACACACAACACCATCTAGCCCAAACTAAGCAGAGCTTGTACTATGGGTACTAGACAATGGATAAACATACATATATACTTATTTTTGTAAATACATACATATTATACATAGAAACACTCAGACCAAGACAAACATCTATGTTCATGCACACAAATGTTTGACTTGCGCGAGAATCGAATTAAATTAAATAAGTACATTTTTTATTTTATTTATGTGGTTAGTGGCCAATCTGCTGTCAAGAGGTGTTCAAGCCTGGCAATTTGGCAACAACCGGGACTGACATTTTACGTGCCCTCCAAAGTAAAGAAATACCACTAAGCGGTCAATCATCTATAGACTGACCGCACCCAACGTTGCTTAACGTTTACCGATCAATGAGTGCAACTAGCTATGAGCGCCTCAATAAATACTTTTTCACGTTTATAATGCAATGGGTGGAAATCGAATGCCACAACATCTCGATTGCAAGCCTTACCTATCTATTAATGCTCTACCTCTTCTCATTAGTATTAATAATAACAAAGTATAAACATATACGCAAAACTCATTTACATACAAACATACATAAATACAATGTTGCATATTAAACTTTAATGTAGGTGTACCTAATTGTGTTCTTTTTTTGGACGTTTATCTTATATAGTATTATCTTCTTTCTTAAATTGAAATTAAACTGCTATATACGGATTTTATCGCGTTGTTTATTTGACACTTTATTACAAAATTTTGAAAATTGTTTCACTACTACTTCCATTAAACTTTACAAATTTTTAAGCTAATTAAATTATTATTAAACTATTTAGATTTAATTTATTTTTACTTTTACACTTTCCCCAACGTTTCGGTTGCTTTTCAGCAGCCATGGTCACGGGGAGACTAAGATGGCAGTTGTCTCAATGTTCCAGTGTAGTTATTTCAAAGTACCCGAACATAATTTAATCATTGGTGTTTCTATTTACGCAGAATGAGCTCAAAGTATCATGAAGTCTAGCTGTGGTTTGCTTCTTCTTGGGTTTGACTATTTTTATTTCTTAAACTAAACACTCTTCAATTTTCAAATATTTTCTTTTAAATACTGTGCTCAACCATAATGGGATTCTAAATTAACATGTAAATTATCTTTATCACTATTATTGTTCGTATTTGTAATTGGTTAATGGGTAGATAAAGGTACATTCAAATTTGCCCAGTGTTTTAGTACTACGTAATATAGGCTTTTGCTGAAGTCAATATTTTCACCATGATACTTCTCTTCAGAAATTTTACCTGTACTGGCATTCTCGTCTCACTATCGCACGCAGACATAAGCCTATATGTGTGCTATAGGACCAACGAGGCAAGTATACAATCACTACATATTATAAAACAAAGTCTCCCTCCGCGTCTGTCTGTTCGCGATAAACTCAAAAACTACTGAACGGATTTTCATTCGGTTTTCACCAATAGACAGATTGATTCATGAGGAAAGCTTAAGCGAATGATTTGTTAAGGTTTTGTACTATCCTTGCGAAGGTGTTTTTATTTAAATATAGAGTTGTGTAGTTATTGGCTGCGCAGGCGCACGTCGTGTACGGCGTAGCACGAAGGCACATCACGCTACATTCGTTCCGTGCTCTTTGTAATCGCTCCACTCGCGCACAACCTGGTTTACTTCTCTCTCTTGTGTTTTAGATAACTGGAGGCCACTGTGTGCACAACACATACACACTCACACACCGTATATCCGAAAGGTGTCCTTATCTGGGTCCTGACATAATAAAAAGACTAAATTGTCAAATTAAAACCGAAATTAAACTCTCTTTCAACTATCTCGGCGTCTATATATTTTTGACAGAAATACTAGAGCTTTTGTCAAATGATCTTTTCTCGTATAATAAATGTGAATGTGAGTTTGTTGATTTATTACGTTGCAACGCTTTTCCTACTTGACCCATTATCATGGAATTTCGCATGCACGTTGTCAGAGGAACAGAATAGCACACAGTGTATCTTTCATCCAGCGAAAAGTACTGTTTCTAATTTACTAATTTACGTGAGCGAAGCCGCGGCCAAATCTAGTATGTAAATACATGAGGAGACTTCTAAAAGGGCGTTCTTTATAATGCAATATTGTGACTGACAACGTTGCCAATAGTGAATGGACGGTTGCGTATGAAAGAAAGAAGAAAGAAAAACACTTTTATTTGCCACAAATATAATTAAAACACACACACACAAGTAGAAAGAAAATAGCTTAATATATAATATTGTCTTCAGTTTACGCGAATGTTATTCATTGAAATTAAACTACTGTATTCGGATTTTTAAAATAAACAACGCGATAAAATCCGTTTCAGTAGCTTCATATAAAAATAGAATAGAAAGTAAATTCAAAACCGAAGATAAACATGCAATATGTAACAAATTGGTACGCATTCAGCATATGCTGTATTGTGGTCGATAGGGGTCCACAATAGAGCGCTGATTTTCAGGTATGAGGTCTGTATGAGGTCTCGGTTTGAATCCTGGGTCGGATTTTTGGGTTTTTCTGTTAAGAAATCTCAATAGCAGCCCAGAGTTAGGAATTTGGCGGTGTTACACAACTCCGTGCCTCGGAAAGCACGTAAAGCCGTTGATCCTGGGCCTGATCTCTCTCCGGTCGGTGCCGTTCCAATGGATCATGAGAGTTAAGGAAATAAATATTACGAACGCGATTCGATTGCGTGTGTCAAATGCATGGTTGTGCGTGTAGTGTTTTTTCATTAATTTAATGTATTTCTAATGCATATTTTATAAAAATATTAGGATTCATCCCTCCTTCTCCATATAAACTTTAACTGTGCCAAGTTTTATTATTAATACATAGATAAAACAAAATATTAATTTATTTTCTAGATAACCGACCCAAGTATTGAACCCGGGATCTTATAAAACAAGGCAAACATGCCACTGAACCGACACTAAGTTACGGTCAATGAACATATAAGTACTTCTAACGCCTACCCTATAAACTCACACCTGCTGGGCAGATGTCTTGCTCCACATTAGATAGAACAGGTCTGTACCTCACCAAACATGGACCTTAGAACAACTGTTGATAATTGTAGTGATCTTTGTAGTTTATTATCTGTCTGTCTGTCTGTCTGTCTGTACGCTCAAAATATTGCTTTAAACAATGTGTTACTTTTCTCCAAGCAGTGTTATCGCAAATATATAATGTGTGTGTTGTGAGGTAAATTTGCAGGTGACTTGCGCCTGAGTTTGATACCTGTTTAATTATATTTTTTAATTAAAAGAGCAGGAATAAATCTTGTTTCGCGGGGACATTACAAACATTCAAACAACGGACACAAAGAACATCTAGACTCAGAACAACCATTTGTGGTTACACAATTTTTTGTCCCGTGCAGGATGCGAACCACGACACTCGGCGCAGTGGCTGTAGCGAGGTTTTGTGTGGGATTCGAACCTACGGCGCAATGGCAATAGCGAGGCGATTACTTCAGGCAATACGCCATCCGTGCAGTAGGATTAGGTTGTATTATGGACGGACAGTAGGAAATAAGTGAGAAGTGAGAAGGTCTTATCGTGTAGTGGCCTGCCGTTTCATACGGCTGGCCGAAACCTCGGCGGGGTCGCGACCGCATGTGTAAGTGATTCGCGCGGCCCCGTCGATAGTGGTTTTGTCGAGGAACACCGTGGTAGGTTTAGTCGGTATTCCGGGAGGTCCATTATCATTTCAACATTTTTCTTTTACCCCGGTTAGTCCGACATAACCCCTCCGCCCGCCCCGCGAAAGGGGTATGAGACAATGCATAACCCCACGTAAAAAAAAAGGTTTATTCCAAGCGAGCATATTATTAATTATTTTAAGTACAGACCTTATAGTCCCTATAAAAAATTGTATAGTGTTTATATAATTATGTATATTATTAGGTGCATAGACGCAGGTCTATAGGTAGATCATAGGCCACCTCTGGAGGGTGCTCCAATAATGACAAAGACAATGCTCTGTGACAAGCCTTACTTTTCCAAATTAAATAAATCTTCAATAATAATAATATCAGCCCTTTATTAAACTGTCCCACTGCTGGGCATGGGCCTCTTCTCATTGTAAAAAGGGTTGGGCCATAGCATACCATGCTGGTCTAATGCGGGTTAGCGGTCTTCACATATCTTCGTTAACATTATGGAGATCTCTCAGACGTGCAGGTTTCCTCACAATGTTTTCTCATGTTCACCAAATTGTACCGAATGTGACATAGTAGATGTGTATCATATTTTGATGGAGTGCGTTCGGAACGAGGCAGCAAGAATAGAAGTTGTTAAAAAATACAACATTAATTTATATATGATCGGTAAACGTAATGACATTCTAGCTTTTCCGTTATCAGAGGAAGCCGAGATGTTAATAAAATTAGTAAATCTTTGTATAAAACGTAGAAGGTCATTGGTACTACGTGTTTCCTCGAGGGTGACATAATCATTGTGATTTTTTTTTTTTTTTTTTTTCTCCACATACACACAACACCATCTAGCCCAAACTAAGCAGAGCTTGTGCTATGGGTACTAGACAATGGATAAACATAGATATATACTTTTTTTTTGTAAATACATACATATTATACTTAGAAACACCCAGACCAAGACAAACATCCATGTTCATGCACACAAATGTTTGACTTGTGCGGGAATCGAACCCGCGACCTCAGGCGTGGCAGTCGTTTACACTGGTTAGTGTAAACGACTAGTGGTTACTACGCCATCGAGGCCGACAATTTTTTTTATTAAACCCTCTATTATGAATAAAGAAAAAAAAAATGGTTTTCCTTGTCGTTATAGCGAGCGATAATTAACTATTTAATACGCACAAAACTTCGATAATTCAGAGATGCGCGCCTTGGCATAGAATTCGAGATCTCTGCGTGGCAGTCCAACAGTGTCCCACAAGGCAATCGCAGGCTATTCTTCTTCAAATATTAAAAAAATAGCGACTGCCCACGACTTAGTATGAAGTTATTTTAGCACGAATGTTCTACCGACTTTCAATCTATATTTTATTACTTGTATATAATATAGCTATCCTTCGAAAAAAGTCCTTTTTATAGATGAAAGGCACCATTTGTCATTTTCTGTAGGTACCCGAGACAAAGTTAATGCGAAATTTCATAATGATCGGTCGATTAGTTAAGGGGTGAAAGCATAACCAACAAATATACTGTTTTCCAAAAATATTAATTTATTGACCAAATCTACATAAACGCGAGCGAAACCGCGAGCAAAACCTAGTAGTCTATATTTCGCATAAACTCCAACATCATGTATAGATCTTGTTCAGTAAGTGTGTACAAACGACGCCCGGGTACGTCGCTAGGCTCGTGGACGTCGAATAAAGGAGTACGTTTTATATTTTTCCGCGGACAGTCCACAATTCTGCCTCGTTACATACCTGTGAGGGGATTACGCTTACATGCGTTTAGGACTAAGTACGGACAACACAAACATACAGGCAATTTCATGTCGTTCAAATAATAATATACTTTT
Organism: Catocala fraxini; assembly: GCA_930367265.1. Lineage (NCBI taxonomy): Eukaryota > Metazoa > Arthropoda > Insecta > Lepidoptera > Erebidae > Catocala > Catocala fraxini. The sequence goes on from OV884047.1 coordinate 2,758,209, forward strand.
CCTATTTATTACACTTAAATCATTTACCCACAACAAACGCAAATATCAGCTGTCCTAAAATATTTATAATATAGGTATAATAATATCAGCCCTGTACCTACTGTCCCACTGCTGGGCACGAGCCTCTTCTCAGTGTGGAAAGGGCTGACCCAGTGTGAGTTAGCAGGCTTCACATATCTTCGAGAACATTACGATAACTCTCAGACATGCAGGTTTCCTCACAATGTTTTTCTTGACCATTAACGCGAGCGATAGTTAACTGCTTGATTCCCACATAACTTCGAAAAGTCAGAGATCGCACCTTGGGTTCGTACTTGAGACCTCTGCATGGCATCTCAACGGTAGTACGACATAACCAAGTGTACGTGGCAGGTCCACGTAATTTTATGATAATCGGTCGCCTAGTCAATGCGTGAAAGCGTAACAAACAATGAAACGAACAAACTCACATTCGCATTTATAATATTAGCTAGTATAGAAATTTCAGATAAATGATGTATATGCAGATTTCCAAAAGATCTTTCATAAACTTTGTCAGGGCAACAAAAAAGACACCGAAAAACTTATATCCAGAGAAAAGTACTTTTTATCTAACCTATCCTACATTTATGCGAGGGAAGCCGCGGGCAAAATCTAGTAATAAATTTGCAACACGAAAGCATTATTTGCGGACGGTACGTAGTGTTCAACGGCACGAGCGTGTCGATTGGGCAATAATCTGCCACTGCGTGATCATAGCGCGCCGTAGCGAAGCGAAGCGAAGCACAGCGCAGCAGCGCAGCGTGGCGCAGCGCCCACTGGGTTACTAGCCAAATTGACCGTGTCGCCATCTAGCGGTGCACACAATCAATTAATTACCATCGTTTTTGATGCACCCGCTGATCAAAGTAGGCGTTTTTATGTTGAATTGTGTGCATCATTTTATGTTTGTGATGGGAATTTGAATATATTGACCTATGTATTCCCTAAGGGGGAAGGCACAGGTATGTGACGTCACACACACGTCATAGGTTGTATTATGACACACTTGACACTCGTACTTCGCCGCGCGAGGTGGCTTATGTATTTGCGACCAAATAATAGGGTGGTTGCCTATGTTTATTTTGTATGTTATTATAATAGCTTTCAAAAGAAACCTTTTATGTGAGACAACAGCATTACAATTGGGTGCAAAATAAAAGAACAATTATTATTGTTGTAAAAATCGGTGTGACAAAATCTCGTCGGGGTGTCGCTGTTTCATTCATACTTCTGCACTTAAAGAGCGCTTACGTCACATTTAGTATAGTACGTCCTACTTTACTGTCGTCATAATTTGACTATTACCTATTATTTATATATATATTTTACCAGAATTAAAACGCAGCTACCTTATAGTAGGTATACTAAATATTTCCCGCGGCTACGCTCGCGTAAATGTACGTTAGGTTAGGTTAGTAACAGTACTTTTTTTTGGAAGTACTGTACCCTATGTCTTTTTCTGTTTCCCTGACAACGTGTATCCAAAATTTCATGATGATCGGTCGAATAGTTAAGGCGTGAAAGCGTAATAAACAAACTCATAATCAACCTAAAATCTAAAGAATAAATCTAATCTAAAAAACACCGATTCCTACCAAGGATGCTTCGCGAGGCAATTGAAATCAAAAAACATCCTAATTTCAATAGAGAAGATGGTTGGAATGTACCACCAGCTTGGGATCCAGTAATACAAATAGTCAAACCCAAGAAGAAGTAAACCACAGCTAGACTTCATGATACTTTGAGCTCATTCTGCGTAAATAGAAACACCAATGATTAAATTATGTTCGGGTACTTTGAAATAACTACACTGGAACATTGAGACAGCTACCATCGTAGTCTCCCCGTGACCATGGCTGCGAAAAAGCAACCGAAACGTCGGGGAAAGTGTAAACTTAAATATAAATAGTTATAAATTATAATAATTAGAAAGTTTCTAAATTATGTAAAAAAGTGTCAAATAAACAACGCGATAAAATCCGTATATAGTAGTTTAATTTCAATGAATAACATTCGCGTAAACAGAACACAATATTATGTAAAACTCACTTCTGCATTTATAATATTAAGTAAGGATTAATGAATGGTTTTAAAAATGTTTATATTTTAGATATTGGTAAACAAAACTTTATTCATTATTTACATACACACAGTTGTTCTGGAATAGTAGAAAATTAAATTCATAATCTCTGCTTGCCTAATAAAGAAACAACAAGACTTTTTATGTATGTATATATAAAAGGTTGAGTAAGTGAGTAAAACGGTACATTTTGTAGCAATCAGACAGTTTTTAGTGCCGGAGGAGATTACTACTTAAACAAATCCTCTCAAATGGAGTCGTTTTTACATTAATTAGAGAGATTTATTTTAATGTCCGGATTGAGTCACTTTATTACCTTTTATTCATGAACCCTATTTGACTGTCTTGCTGCACTGCAGCATAAGTTTACAGTTATGTTTGTTGCCGATTGTGAGGTCTTCAGTTTGGTTCTCGGCTTTATACACTAAGTATCACGTATAACGTATACATACATATATGCATAGATTCACGCTTGTTTCCCAGAGAGGTAGGCAGAGACTACGGATTTCCATTTGCTACGATCCTGACACACTTCTCTGGCTTCATTCACTTTCATCACATTCCTTATACACGCCCGTCGGTTCAAGGTGCTTTTAACCTGGCCTTTGTCCAGAACGCCACCGATCTGATCGAGAAACGTTCGCCTAGGGCTTCCTCTTGCGACTGTTCCATTCACACTAGCCTTATAAACTTGCTTAGTCAGTCTTTCCTCGTCCATTCTTTCTACATGCCCAAACCAGCTTAACATACCCTTTTCTATTCTTGTCACTATATCCACTTTCATGGCGCATCTCTCTCTAATCACACTATTCCTTATTTTATCTTTCAGAGTTACATCACATATATTTCGCAGAGCTCTCATTTCTACAGCATTTATTCTGCTCTCATGCTTCTTTTGCCATACCCAACTTTCACTTCCATTCATAAGTGTGGACACTAATAGTCCTCTATGAACAGCCAAACGTGCCTTTTCGGATACATTTCGACTGTTCATAAAAGCGCGTAGAGCTCCATTCCCTTTTTTGCCGACAATCGTTCTCCTTTCAATATCTCCCTCATTGAAATTAAACTGCTATATACGTATATATCTCCCTCATGTTTACATTTCCTTGTAAACAAAATACTCAAATTTCACTCACGCCCGTCGGTTCAAGGTGCTCTTAACCTGGCCTTTGTCCGTAACGCCTCCGATCTGATCAAGAAACGTTCGCCTAGGTATAACATATACATTTTGTTTTAAAAAAAATACAATTTCCTCATTACTACCTAGTCTTGTGTTGCGGGGACTTTACAGCCATACAAACAACGGACAGAAAGAACACCCAGATTCGGAACTATCATTTGTCGATTACACAAATTTTATCCCGTGTGGGACAACACGCGCGGCAGTGACTAGTTTTTTTTTCCTGGATGAAAGTTAATCAATGTCCTTTTCTGTAACTCTGACAACGTGTGTGCGAAATTTTATGGTAATCGGACGAGTAGTTAAGACGTGAAGTATAACAAATAAACAAACTCATATTTGCATCCGAGCTTAATCTTATAAATGCGAATGTGAGTTTGTTTATGCTTTTACGATCATCATGAAATATCGCATACACGTTGTCAGGGGAACAGAATAGGGATCGGGTACCTTTCACCCAGAAAAAAAGCACTGTTACAAATCTAACCTACAAATGCTATTATAATTTTAATTAACTAATTCCTAACTGAATTTAGTGAGTTGGTATTGTCAATAGTCAGAAGGAATGAAAATAATAAGTCAAATTTTAACACCAGTTATAAACTTATTTATTAATTATAACTTATACGCGTACAATTATAGACGCGGGTCTATTCTGTGCCCTACGAGTAGCGACTGCTTTTTAATCGGAGTGGTTGGCGAAACGAACTCGTAATAAGCTCGTCAGCAAATATAAAAATGTGTCGCCACATAATATTGATGTATTAATATTTTTTTTAATGACAATTTGTAATCAATTAAGGAGTATTTATTTTTTATCAATTTTAATTAATTATTATTATTTATGAAATTTATTGATTTTTATATTGTTTACTATTTTATATTAATATATTGTTTTTTTTTTTCAATCATATTCTTCTTCTCCCTAGCCTTTATATTCCCAATTCACTTGGGATCGGCTTTTCTGATCTAACTGGCTTTTGACTGGATATCAGTTTTTACACGGAGCGGCTGCCACCTGACCTCCGCAACCGAAGGCTAAAGATATCCTAAGGCTAGACCAGTGTCAGGATATTACAGGGCACTGACTTCCCAATAACGACTGCCATAGATGTTCATGGCAGCCGGGATCATGATTTTTTTCAATCACATTATAATTTTTTTGTTATATAATTAAATTTAACTATTATTTTCATCTTGACAATTTATTTTGATATATGTATTTATATACCTTTAAGGCAAAACATAGTGCACTATAAACTGTTATCATTATATGACCATAAATGTAATTCCACATATTTTTATTTTCATTATTATTTTTGACAAATAAAATTCTCTTCTGTCCTATTCTAGGTTAAGATCTACATTCACGCCAGTGAAGCCTTTGGCAAAATCTGTACCTATATATACTATATACATCTATCTATAACAACATTTGTCGTATTTCCGAGGCACCTTGAAAATACCCCATTCTACACCTTCCCGCATTGAATTCTCATAACACCTAGGTATGCTATATCAAATCTGTATCATGTGTGTAATATCTGTTATGGTGGCCATGCTCCTAAGGTGCGACTGAGCGGTGTGTTTATGGTGTCTATAAATTCAGAGTGCTCGTAACTACCTTTTGCATTAGCTCGGAGCAGTACTATAGGTTCTCGAATGCAAGTTTTGGTTTATCACGTTTGAAAGATAGCCAAGCTGAAGTGGCAGTGGGCAGGGCACATAGCGCGCAGAACCGATGGGGCAGATAGGTTCTGTAGTGGCGGCCATGCAATGCAAGACACAACTGGGGTAGGCCTCCCACAAGGTGGAGTGACGTGACGACCAGGTCGTCGGTCCACCTTCTGGAAGCAAGATTTTGTCCGGAGTTATGTTCGCGTAAATATAGGCTAGGTTAGGTTAGTAACAGTACTTTTTTCTGGATTAAAGGTAACCTATGTTTTTTTTCTTCCCCTGACAACGTGTAGGGAAATATGCGAAATTTTATAATGATAATATTCTATCACATACACACAACACCATCTAGCCCAAACTAAGCAGAGCTTGTACTATGGGTACTAGATAATGGATAAACATATATACATACTTTTTTATTTTGTAAGTATATACATATTATACATAGAAACACCCAGACCAAGACAAACATCCATGTTCATGCACACAAATGTTTGACTTGTGCGGGAATCGAACCCGCGACCTCAGGTTACACTAACCACTACGCCATCGATTCGAGTAGTTAAGGCATGAAAGCGTAATAAACAAACTTACATTCGCATTTATAATATTAGTTAGGGTATGTATGCGTAAACATAAGTGCACTCTCTATTTCATCACTCTAACAGTCACGATAAGACAATCCGATAAAACCAGAATAGATACCTAAGCCTCAGGACCAAAGTAGAGCCTCGCTGATTTCAGCATGAATGGGCCGGCTCGACCGGGGAAGGACTACCCTCTCACAGAATATCGATGTGAAATACCAGTATTCCTACTGTTGTGTTTCGTTCGGTGATTGAGAGTGCCGGAGGCCCAATGACCCCTTTTCTCCCATTCCCGCTCCTTCTCCTTCCCACTTCCTTTCCTGAAGGGTCGGCAACGCGCAAGTGATGTCTCTGGTGTTGCAGGCGTCCATAGGCTACGGTGACCACTTACCATCAGGTGGGCCGGGCCGTATGCTTGTTTGCCAACTTAGAAGTATACAAAAAAAAAAAACTAAAGGCTTGTCGTGTAATTTGGGGCAAGGGACTGTGCAACACCGCCAACTCCCTAACTCCTTAAAAGAAATTTCTTAATAGTAAAACTCAAACTTTAACGAAAAAAGCGTAATACAAATGTAATCTGGGCCAGTAAGCCTATTAGTAAATGCGAATGTGAGTTAATTTGTTACGCTTTCACGCCTCAACTACATGACCGATCAACATAAAATTTTGCATACACGTGGTCCGGAGTACAGAAAAGGACATAGGGTACCTTTCATCCAGGAAAAAGTACTGTTACAAATCTAACCTCACCTACATTTACGCGAGCGAAATCTAGTATATTATTGTGCACAATTTTTAGACTCATAATCTGTAGAGACGGCAATCGGACGCAATCGCAAAAAGATGAGGCGTAGGACTAACGGCACGAACGACTACGACTACTTTTCAAGACACAAGGATGAAACATCAGTCAGTTTTCTATCAACAAGAGACAGAAAACCTAGAAATTTACATGACACACACACACACATACGCACGCATACACACATTCTCAAAATTAATGTTTTGCTACTTGTGGTAAGAACAACGATAGCAGAAGATGGCAGACAGGAGGCGTTAGCCTGCCACGCAGAGGTCTTGTCGTCGAGTTCGTTTCCAGGGCACGCATCTCTGACTTTCCGAAGTTACGTGCGTATTATATCGTGAATTATAGCTCGCTTTAAAGGTGACGGAAAACATCGTGGGGTAACCTGCATGTCTGAGAGTTCGCCATAATGTTCTCTAAGATATGTGAAGCCTGCCTACCCGCACTGGGCTAGCGTGATGGACTATAGCCTAAGCCTTCTCACACTTAAATGAGGCCCGTGCCCAGCAGTGGGACAGGTTAATACAGGGCTGATATTATTATTATTATACTTGTAGTAGACCTTACACTCGTTTTTACTGAGCCTGTTTTCCACAACACAGGGAAACCTAATGTGGGAAACAGTGTTGTATTGTAACAAAAAGAAGCCAGAAATAATTATATTTTCCTTTCATTTATTTCAATTTCTTACTAACCCAACCCGGGATAAGAACCTGGTATCTCAAGATGCAAACCTGTATTCACAGCCACAAAATCAACACGACAATCAGCTTACGATAATATTTCCATTCGAGTTCGCATCGAGAACAACTGTTAGTCTTTCGGGGTAGTACAGCGGGCATATGACCCGTGGTAAAATTTTAAAACCTCTTTTAAAGGTTTACCGAAACGCAGAACCGATCGTATACTCTATCTAACAAGACCCAGGTATCAATATATCTATCCACAGTTTAGTGAAGATGACCTTAATAATATCAGCTCTGTATTAAATGTCCCACTGCTGGATACAGGCCTCCTTTCATCGTGAAAAGGAGTAGGCCATAGTCTACCTACTACGCTGGCCACGTTGCGGGGTTTGCAGACTTCACATATCTTCGAATACATTATGGAGAACTCGCAGGCATGCAGGTTTCCTCACGATGTTTTCCTTCACAGTTAAAACGAGCTACAATTAAGTTTTTAATACGCACATAGCTTTGAACAGTCGGAAGTATTAGAACTATGTATGGCCTGGACATCGCATGACAATGTTTTTAAAAACCGAACATTTGCTAAAAATATTGCAGCCACATACTGTAGCAAAATATTGCCAGTTTAAAAGCCGCTTAAATCCTTACCAATATTAGAAATTCGAAAGTAACTCTGTCTGCCTGTTACCTACGACATGACTAAACCACTTAACTGATTTAGATGAAATTTCGTATAGAGATAGTTTAAAACTTAGGGAAGGGACATGTAGTAGCCACTTTTTATTTATGCAGATACCGCGCGGGCAGGGCTGCGCGCAAAAACTAGTTGGTAAGTCATAAGACTGACCATACACTAATGTACCACATAAGATTCCTGATAAATGAGTATACTTTCTTAATACTTCGTCTCGATCTAACAGATTTAGTTTACTTACAAACAATTTCCTAAAGCGAAGTGAAAGTCACAAACGAATCGAGTCGTGCTGGCAATACTGAATAAAATCTGATATCAAAAATAATAATCGTTTATAATAGCGGCCCCCCTCCCTCAGTGAACGTACGGAAACACACGAAGTTAGCCGACGACATCCGACAGCTGGCGATAGTGTCCAGTGAAAATTGTCCACGCGAAACTATGGTATGCTGGTAATAGGACAATATGGAGTTGTACACGTTGGATAAGAATTAACTAATGTTAAGGCGTTATTATTTCTTTATATCTAACCAAAATAGTAATTAGGCATACGGTCCTTCTGTAAATGTAATATTGCGGGACACCTGGTACCCAAAACACAAGTAAATTTTACATTGGGTACCAGAGTTCAACAAATTCTGGAATAACTTGTCTCATGATATATGTGTATGTGTGTATTCATGCTAACTGTAACTTTATAAAAATAAATATATTATTATTAGCATGGATGCCTGCAACATCATAGGTCTTAGTCGCTGGTGACCCGTAAAAGAAAGGCGTCATTGCTAGTGCAAGGGATAGACGTCAATTTATTGGTTCCTTGCCCTGGTTCAAATTTTTTAGAGCCAGGGCTAAATGGTTAAAGGTACTAGTAAGGTAGGTTTTTAAATAGAATCCTGAGGATCCATCGCTTTTTAGTATCATGTCGTCCATAGCGCTAACAATTCTTATAGGTATAATATCAGATCTGTATGTAAATCGTTCCACTGCTGGTAACAGGCTGGTAACTCTTCTTAGTTTAAGATGGGTTAAAGATAACTGCCGCACTAATAATAATTCCTGTGTCGCGGGGGACTTTACAAACATTCAAACAACGGACACAAAGAACACCCAGACTCGGAACAACCATTTGTGGATTAACAAATTTTTGTTCCGTGTGCGATTCGAACCCACAACACGCGGCACAGTGGCAGTGACGAGGCGACCACTTAAACCACTACACTATCCGTGCAGTGCTACGTCCTGGAAGGTTCTGCCATCTTGTCTAATTGTTGGATATCGTGATTTCTTAGAGAGTAAGAAGATGAGATGAATTGATTGGAAAGCTGAATATGTTCTATGTAGGCCATCCTCCGCAATTTTTTTAAATATGTTATCTATATATATATATGTATAGCGATAGTCTAGTGGGAAATCTAATGGGAAATTGGACTGCCACGCAGAGGTCTCGAGTTCGATCCCAGGGCACGCATCTCTGACTTTACGAAGTCATGTGTGTATTAAATAGTTAATTATCGCTCGCTTTAATGGTGAAGTTAAACATCGTGGGGAGACCTGCATGTGTGAGAGTTCTCCATAATGTTTTCGAAGATATGTGAAGTCTGCCAACCCGCACTTTGCCAGCGTGGTGGACTATGGCCTAATCCTTATTACACTGAGAAGAGGCCCGTGCCCAGCAGTGGGACAGTTTAATACAGGGCTGACATTATACATTATTATGTTAGCTAAACTGTACTTCAATTTGATAATGTTTTCTTATCCAGCGTTTGTGAATCGTTTCTTTTCCCACTCACCGGTCGATATGTGTAACATTTAAATGAATATCGAGTGTGGCCGCTTTGTGTCGTGTGTTTAATAAACTTATGAGCCGCACTTTCTAATGAATTACGATATCTCTCGGTGTTCTAATGTTTATCTCTATGTCTGATGTCATTCTCTCATAAATATGTGTTTATGAAAGCTTTTATTGTTACGTAGATTTTAAGATGCGTGTTTTGGAATATGGTTAGATCAGCAAAATTAAGTAATAAACGTTTTACATAATATTGTCTTATGTTTACGGGAATGTTATACATTGAAAATCTATACTAATATTATAAAGCTGAAGAGTTTGTTTGTTTGTTTAAACGCGCTAATCTCAGGAACTACTGGTTCGAATTGACAAAATCTTTCAGTGTTGGATAGCCCATTTATCGAGGAAGCATATAGGCTATATAACATCACGCTACGACCAACAGGAGCGGTGCAGCAATGAAAAATGTTGCAAAATCGGGGGCAATTCTCTTATATGAAGAAGACGAAGTTGCGCGGGTCAGCTAGTTATAAATTTAAAAAACTAGTTTAATATCAATAAACATTTCATTTAAGTTACTAGTAACCCATCCCGGCTTCGGACTGGTAGCATAGGATCAGCTTATTGCATCAAGCGATTTTCGGCACTACGCCTGCATTCAAGAGTCTGTTTACGAATAACATTCGTAATCAAGCAATGCGCATTATTACGCCAATAGCAGCGTTACTGAATTGTGCCCTAGCGACCCACCCAGCCTTCGCACGGGCACAAAACCTTAACAAATCATACACATAAACCTTCCTCCACTCTTTTTTTTGTGAAAACCGCATGTGAATCCGTTCAGTAGTTTTTGAGTTTATCGCGTACAGACGCGACGGGGGCCTTTGTTTTATAATATGTAGTAAATTGCGCCAATAATTAAGGAATCTGCTAAAGGTATAAGCGAGGCTTGTTCAAACGTGGCAGTAAGCACAGTCGACAATAATATGTGGATTAAGTGAATCACGTAAAGGCTCGGGCGCATTGCACGCGTGATGTAACAGCGCACTGGCGCTAATAAGATTTGTAGCACAAAATACTGCTAAACATAGTACTGTGGGTCGTGTGGCGGACAGGCTCAGTAAGTGCGAGTTCGATTCCGAGCAACACTTACAAACTTATCATGTTTTTATAACTAGATTTTGAATGCAACGTAAATATAGGTTAAGTTAGGTTAGGTTAGTAACAAATGGACCCTTCCCTCCCAGGGGCATGGTGGAGGAAGTATTTTTGTGTAGTGGCCTGCCGTTTTACACGGCGCGGCGGGCCGAAACCACGGCGGGATCGCGATTGCATGTGAAAGCGATTCGGCCCCGCCGTCTATGGTTATGTCGAGGAACACCGTGGTAGGTTTAGTCGGTATTACCGGGGTATCTCTGCCCCGGCGAGCCCGACATAACCTCTCCGTCGCCCCGCGGAGAGGTATGCGTCAAAGCGATCCCGCACGTTAAAAAAACATAACATATGGACCCTACGTCCTTTTCTGTTCCCCTGACAACGTGTAGGTATGCGATATTGCATGATGATTCGTTAAGACTGCGCCGAGCGAAATGTGCCAAAACAGCCAGTCACAGTTAAGTGAATAAAATCAACACTTTTGGTTTAATACAAATATAAAATATACATTTACCATAACAATAAATGTGTTTACAATTACTCCGTGTAAAAAACTTAAAGTAATTAATATTTTCTTCTACAAAATTACGTAAATTTGCACGAAATATTCAATAACGTAAGCTCGTGTTACGTGATTTTCAGATTATAACAGTAGAAATCTATCCTATTTTACAGCTTAAACGAAACATAAATAGTTATATTACAATTTGTCCGTCCCAAATATTTAATTTATTTGTTAACAATAAAGATACATATTTATCAAAAAAGCACTTCAAATCCTGCATACAATTTGACTATGGCGGCCGCGCGCCGATTTGAATATGCGCCGCGCGAGCTCTGTCACTATCTGTCTTACGCTCGGCGCAGTCTTAAGGAGTTAACGCGTCAACGCGTAACAAACAAACTCACAATACATTCATAATATTAGTTAGGATACTTTTATTGATTCTTAAATTGACAGCTTGATCTATTTTTTGTTTTGTTTGTGCTATTGTGTTACTGCTTTAGCAAAAAATGTTTCAATCTTTCTTCATCCCGGCATCTCCTTCCGGCTGTCTTAAATATAAATATCGGTAATATATATATTTTTTATTTATTTATTATTATTATTTATTATTTAGTAGCAGCGATAGCTCAGTGGGGAGATCAACAGACTGCAATGCAGAGGGTCTCGGGTTCGAACCCACGTCACGCACCTGTCTTTCGGAAGTTATATGACTTTTCGAAATTATGTGCGTATTAATTGACAATTATCGCCTGCTCCGTGCCTCGGAGAGCACGTTAAGCCGTCGGTCCCGGCTGCCATGAACATCTATGGCAGTCGTTATTGGGAAAGTCAGTACTCTCTAATATTCTGACACTGGTCTAGCCTTAGGGTATCGTTAGCCTTCGGGTTGCGGAGGCCAGGTGGCAGCCGCTCCGTGTAAAAACTGATATCCAGTCAAATCCGATTAGACCAGAAAAGCCGACCCCAAGTGACTTGGGAATAATAAAGGCTAAGAGAGAAGATGTATATTTTTTGCCCCGCTTAGCTTATGCCTATTGGTACATCTTTGAAATGTCTCCCAAAGGACTCTAGTACGATCCCTAGATGCGCATCTTCGACTTTTCGAACTTATGTGGGTACATATTAAATAATTTATTGTCACTCGCTTTAACGCCGAAGGAAAACATCTTGAGACAATCTGCTTATCTCAGAGTTCTTCATAATGTTCGTGAAGATATGTGAAGTGCCAAGACACACTGGGCCGGCCTGGTGGACTATGGCTTAACCCTTCTCGCACTGAGAAGGGGCCCGTGCCCAGCAGTGGCAGTTTATAAAGAGGGCTGATATTGTATATTGTAAGACCTTAAGTCGTGCGAAGACCCGAGATCAGACTATAAAGTTACACGGATACACATGTATCTATTAATAATATCTGCCCTGTATTTAACTGTCCCGCTGCTGGGCACGGTTCTCTTCTCAGTGTGAGAAGGGTTAGGCCATAGTCCAAAATAGTAATGAAGCAAGTGAGAGTGCCATAGTAGGAAGTGGTCTCCAGGCAGGTATGAATCTATATAATTATATGCATATATATGTTGGAGCAACAAAATATAGGCGTGGTATTATACTTCGTACGTATACTAATGATAGGCAAATACAAGAGAAATAAAACAATAAAGGTTGACTGTGATTATCTCTGATTTGATCCGTAACGCAGCGAGTTCGTCACCCGAATGTGTCCGCGCGCAAGTCTCCGGCGCTTATATAACGTCAATATGACACTGACAGTTATAACTGTCACTCCAACCGACACATCGGCTCTATGGCGACCTCACTCAAGCTTACGCTTGACGTTCCGAAACAAACCAATAGATGGCGCTTTATTCAACTCCAATTACAGAAATAAATTGCAATACAATGATTATTTTCTTGACCCTCCGACATATACATATATAGATTCATACCTGCCTGGAGACCACTTCCTACTATGGCACTCTCACTTGCTTCATTACTATTTTGGACTATGGCCTAACCCTTTTCATACTGAGAAGAGGCTCGTGCCCAGCAGCGAGACAGTTAAATACAGAGCTGATATTATTAATAGCTTATGAGACAAAAAATGAATTTAGAGCGAATTTAGGCATGTTAAGCTCGTGTAAAAGGCGAGTGAAGCTACTCAGCAGTTCGGTCGGTTGCTAAATAAATTGACTTAGCTAGTGAAGCCGTATGACTCAGTAATGCGCGCCCTCACTGTTTACCTTAAACATTACCTAATGTTTGCATGGATTCGGTGACGTTGGCGAACGTATTTCGATAGGTATTCTACTAAATAACACACTAACTTTAGAAGTTTCTGTACATCTGGTAAATCTGGTACCACCTGTATTTTGTGCAAATAAATGTTTCTGTTTCTGTCTGAAGGATAAGTGTAAATGACCTTAGTTCTAAGCAGTCGTATTTTGAAAGGATTATTTAAAAAAAAGAGAGCTCAGTGGGGAGACCAACAGACTGCAATGCAGAGAGTTTCGGGTTCAAACCCAAGTCGCGCACCTCTGTCTTTCGGAAGTTATAAGACTTTTCGCAATTATGTGCGTATTGATTGACAATTATCGCCTGCTCCGGGCCTTAGGAGCCTTAGGGTGTCGTTAGACTTCGGGTTGCGGAGGTCAGGTGGCAGCCGTTCTGTGTAAAATCTGATATCCAGTCTAATCCGGTTAGACTAGAAAAGCCGACTCCAAGTGACTTGGGTATAATAAAGGCTAAGGGAGAAGAAGATTTAAAAAAAGAGGAAGAAATCACTATACTGGTGCCGCAATGGTAAGTTCTGTATACAATAAATTAGAGCTTAGGTATGTATATGTTTTCTTTAAAAAATACAACTCCTGCACTAGGAATAGTTCCAGTGTCGCGGGAGACTTTACAAACATTCAAACAACGGACACAAAGAGCACCCAGACTCGGAACAACCATTTGTGAATCACACAAAGTTTTGTCCTGTCTGAGATTCGACAAAACACTCGGCCTAGAGGCGGTGGCGAGGCACGCACTTAAATCACTGCGCCAGCCGTGGAGTCCTATGACCAGTGACTTTTGCCCATTTATCAAACAACTTTTAAAATTGGTGGTACCAGATCCTTTAACACATGGAATGCCGTGTAGCAGACACAGTAGAATAGGTACCTATGTAGTTTTCGCAGTCATTCCTGATCGGTATCAGGGATGTTGTGAATATTCGCATGCGCATCCGCAATTGTGGAGCTTCCGCATCGATTTGGACATCTGCATCCGCATCCGCAATAATCAACGCGATGTTAATGCGGATCCAGAAATAGCGTAGGTTACAATAAGAAAGAAATCAGTTGTTCAGTAGTACGTGTTTAATTTACGAACCTTTGCAAAACAGGCTTGAACCTGCGAAGGCGGTGATATTATATACTTTTTATTAAATAAAATGAACAATAATCATCAACATCCGCATCCGCAATTGCAGAGCTTCCGCATCGATTTGGACATCCGCATCCGTATCTGCATCCGCGGACGTGAGTTTTCAAAAATACTTATCCGCATCCGCGGATGTCAAAATATCTGCATCCGCAACATCCCTGATCGGTATGGTGACTGCATGAATGGCTTAGTGGTTTAAGTGGTCGCCTCGCCACTGCCACCGCGCCGAGTGTTGTGGGTTCGAATCCCACACGGTACAAAAATTTGTGTGATCCACAAATTATAGTTGTTTTGAGTCTGGGTGTTCTTTGTGTCCGTTGTTAGAATGTTTGTAAAGTCCCCCGCGACACAGGAATTATGAGTAGTGCGGGAGAGGTATTTAAAAAAAAATGTTAAGGCTTCATGGAAGCCTAGGTGGCTTCGGCTAAATTGTTATTTCTTCAAAACAGGCACTATGAATGAGGTACTAAATATCATGAGTCACCTCTTTGGTTGAATGTCGGTCACTCTTCGTAGCCGACATTTATCATGTCTGTTGGCTACGTCTACTGACCCAATTGTGTATCCAAAGGTCAACATCACGAATTCAATTTAAAGACCAACTTAAGTATTTGAAGCGAACAACATTCGAAAAGAATTTGATGAGTGAACTTAAAGGAACATTTGGATTGGAGCACGATTCATATCTGAAATCTTTGCCTATCTTACAGCAATCGAAACTAATATCATAAATGTGAATGTGAGTTTGTTTGTTTGTTACGCTTTCACGCCTTAACTACTCGACCGATCATCATGAAATTTCGCAGCCACGTTGTCAGGAGTACAGAAAAGGACATAGGATACCTTTCATCCAGAAAAAAGGACTAACCTAACCTACATTTACGCAAGCGAAGCCGCGGGCGAAACCTAGTTAATAATATAAATGGAAGAATGGAATAGTCCATTGTCGTAAAACAAATAAATTTTCTTTCTGCGAGGATATTATCTCGTGGAAGGAGACGGGGGAGCAGATCCGTGAGAAAAATATCCTTGCGGATCTGAGCCGCCGCCGGCGGACCAGGCTTGTCGTCTAGGAGTCGTCGATTTCTGGCCTGCGTTGGGCACTGCTGGGTAAGTCGTTGATGTAGTTTCAGTTCCAGCGACCCACGCACCATAAAAGGCAGCGAGTTGGCACACTGTTGTTAAAAAAATGAAAGTATATGTCCAGCATTAAGCAAATTAATGATTAAGGTGATGCGATGTTCTTGGGACATCAAATATTAAGACTGCGCCGAGCGTAAGACAGATAATGACAGAGCTCGTGCGGCGCATATTCAAATCAATTAATTGTATGGAGGATTTGAAGTGCTTTTTTGATAAATATGTATCTTTATTGTCAACCAATAACTTAAATATTTGGAACGGACAAATTGTAATATAACCATTTATGTTTCGTTTAAGCTATAAAATAGGATAGATTTCTACTGTTATAATCTAATAATCATGTAACTTACGTTTTTGCATTGTTCGTGCAATTTTACGTAATTTTGTAGACGAAAATATTAATTATTTTAAGTTTCTTACACGGAGTAATTGTAAACACATTCATTGTTATGGTAAATGTATATTTTATATTTGTATTAAAAAAAAACGTGTTGATTTTATTCACTTAACTGTGACCGCCTGTTTTGGCACATTTCGCTCGGCGCAATCTTGAGTATCTCACACTAACAGTCTCAAATGTCAAAAGCATACACTCGTTCTTTCGATTCAGCAACTATTAGCATCCAGACGAATAATAACTAGACAAATAGATGCCTCAAACTTTTCTATTTTCCATAGTCTAGTATTTTTACTTAGTTATCTTTAAATTTCTTATTCTAGTCTAGACAAGATAGCATTGTACGATAGCTATAGAACAGAAAGTTGGTATTTTGAACAGATGTTGGCAAGTGAACCATTATGTAATCTCATTGACAATCGTTTTAGATGTATTTTCTTGAAACTTGGTTAGTATAAACAGCTAGTGTCAGAATTCTTTAAAACCAAGTTTGACCCAAAGACTTTATTGAAATATAACTACTTAATACGAATTATCGCGTTGAATTAACACTTTTATCCCATAATTCTGAAAATATAACTCAACTACCTTTTTTTTAAATTAAACTGCTATATACGGATTTTATCGCGTTGTTTATTTTACACTTTATTACATAATTTAGAAACTGTTACCCCGTGAACATGGCTGCTGAAAAGCAACCGCAACGTCAGGGCAAGTGTAAACTTAAATAAAATAGTTTTAATAATATAAATAGCTTAAAGTAGTAAATTTTAATAGTAGTAGTGTAACAGTTTCAAAATTATGTAAATAATAATAATAATAATGTCCTCCAGACATCGGCCACGGCGGCCAATCTTAACAGACACTGGCCATCTGCGCAGGAGATATTATAGTGCACAAGTATGTGCGCAAACACAAGTGCACTCTCTGTTCCCTAACCCTCATGATCCGATGGGACGGCACCGACACGATCGGAGAGAGATCAGGCGCAGGACCAACGGCTTTACGTGCTTTCCGAGGCACGGGGGTGTCTAACACCGCCAACTTCCTAACTCCGGGCTCGTATTGAGATTTCTAAACAGAAAAACACAATATCTTTTTGTTGGCCCGACCCGAGACCTCGCATTCACTACCACGGCACCATGTATTTATGAAATAAAGTGTTAAATAAACAACGCGATAAAATCCATAGAAAGTAGTTTAATTTAATTTCTTAAAACTAAGTTTGACCCAAGGATCTTATGCTTACACCCATTTTTGATATACTACCGAGTTGGCAAAAACCCTAGTACCTTCTATCTACCTGTAAATAGACACGGATGGTGTAGTAGTCTATAGTCGCGTCGTCACTGCCACTGCCCGAGTGGTGTGGATTCAAATCCCACACGGGACAAACATTTATGCGATTCACGGATGGTTGTTCCGAGTCTTGATGTTCTTTGTGTCCGTTGTTTGAATACCTATCTGTGAAGTCCACAGCGACACAGGAATTATTACTAGGGTGGAAGTTCACTTACAAATTAAAAGATATAACGACGTATGCAATAAGTTAGCGGTATAGTAGACTTCAATCGGTTGTATAGTAGAGGGTTCATCAAACTTCTGACAATTACTTTATATTACGGCAATTACAGACTTAGGTACCTACTAAAATAGCTTTCGAGTACAATTATTAGCACTAATTACAATTAGAGCCGAGAGTATCAGCAGTTTCGTTTGGATGGTCTGTGGCGATTTCGCACAGACGAAGAAGTAAGTTCCGCCTACATCTAACAGATGGCGCTAAATACGCTCAAATGACGTCACAATCCTGCATCGCGCAAACGGAGTTTACACAGCCACTAACTATATAATATACAAGCTCCCGACATCAACCGTTGGGCCGCGGCCCGCCAGGCACGATCAACCGGCCTGGTCGGAGGATCCTCCCTTTGTGTTGAAGGGACATCACACTCCGTTCCTCCACAGGTCTAATCTTCTACGTAGCTTCCGAACAATTGCTTCTTGACATTCGTCTAACTTCAAAATGTAACCGTCGCCCCACCAAACCATTCCGCTCACGTGACTCGTCGACGTCACGGCGTTGTTCGCTCTCGTACAATGAAATCAATTGAGTGTCTTATTATCGCAAAATTATCGTAGTCTCCGACGAATATATGTATATTTGCAATCAGCTGTAACTAAGTACTAGTCAACAAGCCGTGACTGACGGCGCCCGTGTGCCTACGTTTCAGGATTGCCTACACTTATTATTATACTATATAATACTACTAGATTTGCTCCCGTCTTTGCTCGCATAAATGTAGGTAAGGTTTGGTTAGTAATAGTACTATTTTTTGGATAAAAGGTGCTAGGTTATCTTTGTTACCACGTTGCCAGGGGTACAAAAAATAACATAGGATGATATACCTTAAACTCTTTTCTGTACCCCTGACAACGTGTATGCGAAATTTCATGATGATCGGTCGAGTAGTTAAGGCGTGAAAGCGTAACAAACAAACTGACTTACATTCGTATTTATAATATTATAATTAGGATAATACGAGAGCCTGATATTACTTGAATGTGTGCCATATATGTTTTTACACACACAGCACACATCTTTATGTCGTGACGGATATCGTAGACAAAGATTTGGAACGTAATTCCACTGTAATACACTACTTACGTAAGTTCGTGACAATTTGTGTTAATAGTTGCGATTTTGTTGTAAATCAACGCATCCTGCCTATCCCAATACAAGTTACACGTGTTTTAGTTTCGTACTAGTGATGGGACATGTAGTTTGTATTTAATCGACTAATACATTTAGCAATCGATGATCTGACTCGATTTTATTAGTAGGTAACTAGATTTTGCGGCTTAACTTACATAAATGTAGATTAGATTAGGTTCGGTCAGAAACAGTACCTAGTTTTTCCTGGATGAAAGATACTCTATGTCCTACTCTGTACCCCTCACAACGTGTATATGCGAAATTACATGATGATCGGTTGAGTAGTTTAGGCGTGAAAGCGTAACAAACAAACAAACAAACTCACATTTGCGTTTATAATATTAAAGTTAAGATTCTTCTCACACTGAGAAGAGGCCGTGTCTAGCAGTGGGACAGTTTGATACAGGGCTGATATTTTAATATAAGACTGTTAAGAAACTCTCAGTAGCTGCACGGATAGCGTTGTGGTTTAAGTAGTCGCCTCGCGACTGTCACTGCGCCGAGTGTTGTGGGTTCGAATCCCACACGGGACAAAAATTTGTGTGATCCACAAACGGTTGTTCCGAGTCTCGGTGTTCTTTGTGTCCGTTGTTTGAATGTTTGTTAAGTCCGACGCGACATTGGCATTATTCCTAGTGTCTTCTTTAACAAAAGTATAAAACGATCTCAATCTTATTTCGTAGGACTTAAAAATAAGCCTGAAATGTAAATGTAACTTAACCACTGCTTATCACTCGGGATGTAGGTATAGTCAATGTATAATAATAATAAGTTTATTTTTATTTTTTTCACAAATATATTATGACATTCAAAGAAGTGTTCTTAAAATTTAAAGACATGTATACATCTTTATTATACCTTATCTTATCTTATCTAATCTTATGTGGGGGCCAGTCCGTGCAGACCGGCGACACTTCGACCCAGTGGGATCTTTTGTGTCGACACTCTCCCAATAACGACTGCCATAGATGTTCATGGCAGCCGGGACCGACGGCTTAATGTGCTCTCCGAAGCACGGAGCAGGTGATAATTGTCAATCAATACGCACATAATTTCGAAAAGTTATATAACTTCTGAAAGTCAGAGGTGCGCGACGTGGGTTCGAACCCGAGACCCTCTGCATTGCAGTCTGTTGGTCTCCCCACTGAGCTATCGCTGCTGTTATCTGCTTATGTAAGTCATTAAAACATCATGCCTGCCATACCTATATTGCTTTCGTTTGAACAGAGAATTTAAAAATTGAATTTATGAAATTTAAAATATGTTTGATAGTACTACTAAATTATTTAGTCGAATAATCAAGTAGAGTCATCACTATTTATTAGAACCAATGTGGGAGCTAGACCGCTCGCATTCCGACCAAATTGTCTCGTCTCACAACCCACTATTTTTAGTATGGCGCACATATTGTAGATATTAGTGCTCAAGGCACTTCCTACCTTGACTGGTTGGATTCAGTTTCAATTAATTTGTTTGTCTGACAAAACAAGATGTCTGTCCACCATTTTAGTATTGTGTCCCGTGATCTTCGTATCAAACGACTTATTATAGGCACCTATGCTTGATTTTGTCCGCGGCTCCGTTCGCATTATTTTTGATTTCATAAATAAATGTGTACCTATCCTTCGCGAATAGTTTTTTTATCTGAATGAAAGGTATTCTATATCCTATTCTGTACACATGATAGGTTGGGATGGTTATAAACCCTAATTCCGGCGGGCAGAGTTCTACGCTTGTATTGGTGTTTGCGCTTGTTGAGGTCTCGAGTTCGATATTTGAACCTCAATCCTAACTAATATTATAAATGCAAATGTGAGTTTGTTTGTTTATTTGCTTGCTTTTACTCTTTCATGCCTTAATTATTCCACCGGTCATCATACAATTTCGTATACGCATTGTCAGGAGTACAGGAAAAGACATACGGAACCTTTCATCCAAAAAAAAGTAGTACCCTGACAAAGTGTATGCGAAACTTTATCATGATCGGTCGAGTAGTTAAGGCATGAAAACGTAACAAACAAACTCACATTCGCATTTGTAATATTAAGTTAGGATTGCTGCGAGCCACGGGAGCGGATTAGCAATCATAAATGCGAGTGAAACCACGAGAGAACACCAGTAACAAATAAAAGAAGTCGGGTTAAATCGTAGTCTATATAAGTAAGCGAATCGTCAATCTACTAAAGTCCCGTACAAGACTTCCTAGCGTGACACACTCAAGCCGAACACAATAAATTAACTCGAAGTAAAAAACGATCCCTAAGGAATCACTTGCAATGGATTTATAGTTCAGATGTAGAAGGTAACTTAACCAATATAATGTACCAGCTTCAAATTCAAACTTAAAATATATTTATTCATTTGGCGGCCTCGATGGCGTAGTGGTTAGTGAGCCGACTGCCACGCCTGAGGTCGCGGACTCGATTTCCGCACAAGTCAATAATTTGTGTGCATGGACATGGAAGTTTGTCTTGGTCTGGGTGTCTCTATGTATAATATGCAAGTATTTACAAAAAAAAAACCTATATACCTATGTATGTTTATCCATGAATGGAACAGTCGCAAGAGGAAGACCTAGGCGAACGTTTCTCGATCAGATCGGAGACGTTCTCGACAAAGGCCAGGTTAAGAGCACCTTGAACCGACGGGCGTGTATGATGAATGTGATGAAAGTAAATAAAGCCAGAGAAGTGTGTCAGGATAGTAGCAAACGGAAATCCGTAGTCTCTGCCTACCCCTCTGGGAAACAGGCGTGAATCTATGTATGTATGTTTATCCATTGTCTAGAACCCATAGTACAAGCTCTGCTTAGTTTGGGCTGGATGGTGTTGTGTGTATGTGGTAGAATATTATAGGTATATTTATATAATAAGCAGCGATAGCTCAGTGGGGAGACGAACAGATTGCAATGCAGAGGGTCTCGGGTTCGAACCCACGTCGCGCACCTCCGACTTTCGGAAGTTATATGACTTTTCGAAATTATGTGCGTATTGATTGACAATTATCGCCTGCTCCGTGCCTCGGAGAGCACGTTAAGCCGTCGGTCCCGGCTGCCATGAACATCTATGGCAGTCGTTATTGGGAAGTCAGTACCCTCTAATATCACGCACGCATATAATTCACGCATAATGGACCAACTTAGAGTTCAAATGCGGAAAAGGGAGTCCAATTACCCTCTAATATCCTGATACTGGTCTAGCCTTAGGGTATCGTTAGCCTTTGGGTTGCGGAGGTCAGGTGGCAGCCGCTCCTTGTAAAAACTGATATCCAGTCAAATCCAGTTAGACTAGAAAAGCCGACCCCAAGTGACTTGGGAATAATAAAGGCTAGGGAGAAGTATTTATATTATATTACCGCATTTTTTTTTTGATGCTCTATTATTTCATAATTTTGAAAATTTAAACTACTATTGTTATACACTGTTACTAGTTACTGTTTACTACTATTTAAGCTAAGATTGGCCGCCGTGACCGAAATTTGGTTTGGAGGACATTATCAAAATTCAGTCAGCAATTAACCCGTCAAAGAGTTATTTAAAGACCGACGCCTTTTTTCGAAAGGGTAACCAGAGACTACGAATTTTCTCTATCTACAATCCTGGCGGGTAGCGGTATATCCCTGACTTTACTCACTTTCATTATATTCCTTATGCACGCACAGCGGTTTCGGGTATGTATGTATGTATCTTATGTGGGGGCCAGTCAGTGCAGACCGTCGACACTTCGACCCAGTGGGATCTTTTGTGTCGACACTCTCCCAATAACGACTGCCATAGATGTTCATTGCAGCCGGGACCGACGGCTTAACGTGCTCTCCGAAGCACGGAGCAGGCGATAATTGTCAATCATTACGCACATCATTTCGAAAATTCATATAACTTCCAAAAGTCAGAGGTGCGCCCAGACCCTCTGCATTGCAGTCTGTTGGTCTCCTCACTGAGCTAACGCTGCGGTTTCGGGTAAGTACTCTCAGTCTAATATTGTCTTACGTTTACCTACGTAAACATTAAATTCAAAGTATTATTAGTGTAATATTTTCTAAATTATATATCTATTAAAATTGTTAATAAACAACGCGATAAAATCCGTATAACTAGTTTAATTTTAATACTCTCAGCTTATCTTTTGTGCAGAATGTCATCCATATGAATGTCTACATACATATTATACATAGAAACACCCAGACTAAGACAAACATCCATGTTCATGCACACTAATGTTTGACTTGTGCGGGAATCGAATCACTAACCACTACGCCATCGAGGCCGCTGTTATCCCAATCCGATCCGAATATCCGAATAAAGAGATTTAGTTTTAATTGTATGAGGACATTTTTGTATCTTCATTTTGCGTGTGCCAGTAATATGTATAATATTTAAGTACCTATGTGCTTCTTTTCTGTATATAAAATCATTGGTATATAGCTTCAATCCCGAAAAAATATGACTTAATACATAACTATATATCACTACATTTTGCCCGCGGTTCGCTCGCGTACCTAAATGTATAATAATAATACTGCCTGTTACAAAAGGCAGTCATATTTAACACTTGCAGAATAGTAAGAAAATTTCTACAATGCGAATCAGACAACTCACATTCAGTAACACACACAGCTACTTTGTGTACAACCCACTTACAACCTATTTTTGATGTACACTTGGCCTAGGCCCGTGCCATCAGTTTCTTTCCGGTTAACCGAGAAAAAAAAACCAAAAAAACATAATAATAATAATAATAATAATAATATTCTACCACATACACACAACACCATCTAGCCCAAACTAAGCAGAGCTTGTACTATGGGTACTAGACAATGGATAAACATACATATATACTTTTTTTTTGTAAATACACGCATATTATACATAGAAACACCCAGACCAAGACAAACATTCATGTTCATGCACACAAATGTTTGACTTGTGCGGGAATCGAACCCGCGACTTTAGGCGTGGCAGTCGGTTACACTAACCACTACGCCACCGAAGCCGACATGTATGTATGTTGGGTTGGAATAGTAACAGTACCCTCATTTTTCTGAATGAAAGGTACCCTGTGTCCTTTTCTATACCCCACACAATGTGTATCCGAAATTACGTAATTATCGGTCGAGTAGTTAAGGCGTGAAAGCGTAACAAACAAGCAAACATACTCACATTCGCATTTATAATATTAGTTAGGATACTAAAATGATAAGGAGGGAAGATTTGTATTTTAGTTTGTAATGATTACCTATTGGTCGAGTAGTTAAGGCGTGAAATCGTAACAAACAAACTCACACTCGCATTTATAATATTAGCTAGGATTGTATCCATGAACATCCAATTCATCATGGTGTGATGTTGAATAATTTGTCCGTTGGCCCCATTGGTGTCGCAGGTATGTAGGCAGCCTAAACTGTTATGTGGCAAGTTGCGTCGATGCCGCGACTAATTGGGCAGTAGAGTCGCAACTTTCACCCGCTATGCGACAACCACGCTATCGGAGGCTGTGGGATAATTCTCTTATTTAAAACTAAGCATACCTCGTTTTAAAGGCATGCTAAGACCAGCGATAGCCTAGTGGTAGACCGTCTGACTGCTACGCAGGGGTCTCGAAGATTCCTAGTCACACATGACTTCGAAGTTATGTGCGTATTAAATAGTTAGTTATCGCTTGATTTAACGTTGAAGGAAAACATCGTAAGGGAACCTACATGTCCGAGAGTTCTGCGTAATGTTCTCGAAGATATGTCAAGTCTGCCAACTCGTACTGGGCCAGCGTGGTGGACTATGGCCTAACCCTTCTTAAACTGAGAAGAGGCCCGTGCCCAGCAGTGGGAAGTTTAGACAGGGCTGATATTATTATATAGAGCAAATAGGGTCTGTCTTTATTCTTGAATAATTACAGTAGAACAAAAAAGTAAATTGTTATCCTTACTAATATTATAAATTGGTAACTTTCTCTCTAACACTTCTTCACAGCTAAACCAGTCAATTTGGATGACTTTAGATGAAATTCGTTATAGAGATATTTTGAAATCTAGATGATGATGTGTAGATACCGTGCGGCCGGAGCCGCGTGCAAAAGCTATTATTATCTGTATCTAACACTGCCATGTTCGTATATTATCCTTTTTTTCATAAAGAATAATTTATTTCTTATACATACATACATACATAGATTCACGCCTGTTTACAAGAGAGGTTGGCAGAGACTACGGATTTCCATTTGCTACGATCCTGATAAACTTCTTTGGCTTCATTTACTTTCATTACATTCCTCATCAAGGTGCTCTTAACCTGGCCTTTGTCCAGAACGCCTTCGATCTGATCGAGAAACGTTCGCCTAGGTCTTCCTCTTGCGACTGTTCCATTCACACTAGCCTTATAAACTTGCTTAGTCAGTTTTTCCTCGTCCATTCTTTCTACATGCCCAAACCAGCTTAACATACCCTTTTCTATTCTTGTCACTATATCCACTTTCATGCCGCATCTCTCTCTAATCACACTATTCCTTATTCTATCTTTCAGAGTTACACCACATATGTATATTTCGCAGCGCTCTCATTTCTACAGCATTTATTCTGCTCTCATGCTTCTTTTGCCATACCCAACTTTCACTTCCATTCATAAGTGTGGACACTAATAGTCCTCTATGAACAGCCAAACGTGCCTTTTCGGATACATTTCGACTGTTCATAAAAGCGCGTAGAGCTCCATTCCCTTTTTTGCCGACAATCGTTCTCCTTTCAATATCTCCCTCATGTTTACCTTTCCTTGTAAACAAAATACTCAAATTTACAACCTCTTTCACTTGCTCCACTTTTTCTCCATCAGTCATAGTATTACACATCGTCACACACTCTTCCTTTTCAAATACCATTACTTTCGTCTTGCTTACATTTATTTTCATTCCTTTACTCTCAAAAACACCATGCATAATAGTTACCATCGCCTGCAACTCTTCTGCTGATGACGCAAGTATTACTTGGTCATCAGCATAAAGAAGACATTTGACAAGTAACTCATTCATTCTTAATACCCATCCATAATCTGTTAAATCTTTTAATATTATTTCTAAAATTCTTCTATTTTTAAAAAGGTGTTGCTGAAGACTTAACGAAATATATTTTATCAACGGACAAGAAGAACAACTTAACTCAGGACAAAATTCGACATTGCCTTTAAAAAATAAAGAATAATATATACCTGTGTCCCTACGTCGTAGGAACGATGGTGTCCCCCATGACACAGTAATCGTGACCTCGGCTGGACGTCGGTGTGCCCACAACATTTATATGATTCACCATTAATAATAACGGCACCCGCTTTACTGCCAATTAAATATATTCACAATCATTTCTATGTATTTGTTTTAGGTAAGTACATAAAATTTATGACCTTAGCAACGGCCTTTTCGCCATTTTCATGTTATAATTAAAATACCTATGCTTGCGGTTTTACCCGTGTTTAGGGTTATTGCGCCACCCCCGTGGGTTATAGCGTAATATTATAAAGCCTTCCACGATAAATAGGCTATCCAACACTAAAATAATTTTTCAATTCAAACCAGTAGTTCCTGAGATTAGCGCGTTCAACCAAACAAACAATCTCTTCAGCTTTATAATATTAGTATAGATTATAGAATATTATAGAATTATAGATTAATTAATTTGAAATTTCCTATTATAGCAGCGACAGCCTAGTGGGAAACCGTTGGACTGTCACGCAGAGGTCTCGAGTTCGATACCAAGGCGCGCATCTCTTTTCGAAGTTATGTGCGTATTAAATAGTTAATTATCGCTCGCTTTACGGTAAAGGAAATCATCGTGAGGAGACCTACATACATATCTGAGAGTTCTGATTAATGTTCTCAAAGATATGTGAAGTCTGCCAACCCGCACTAGGCCAGCGTGGTGGACTATGGCCTAACCCTTCTCACACTGAGAAGAGACCCGTGCCCAGCAGAGGGACAGTTTTATACAGGGCTGATATTAATACCTATTAGTATTATAAGCTTTGTTGTTATATGTACCTCTGTGGATGCTGTGGTCTCTTATAACTGAAGGAGTGGTAGGTACAAAACTTATGTTTATGATTCCCGCACAAGTCAAACATTTGTGTGCATGAACATGGACGTTTGTCTTGGTCTGGGTGTTTCTATGTATAATATGTATGTGTTTAAAAAAATAATTATATAAGTATGTTTATCCATTGTCTAGTACCCATTGTACAAGCTTTGCTTAGTTTGGGCTAGATGGTGTTGTGTGTATGTGGTAGAATATTATTATTATCATTATTATTATATGTTTGTGCAATTTTATGTATATTTTTGTATGATCCTTAATAAATCATAAGATATTTCTTAGTCTTATCTACCAAATTAATTAAAAAATGAACACCAAGTAGGAACTACATATATGCCAGATCTAGCAATACTGCCATGAATCTGGCTGCACGGATGGCGTAGTGCTGTAAGTGGTCGCCTTACCTCTGCCACTGCGCCGAGTGCTGTGGGTTCGAATCCCACACGGGACAAAAATTGTGTGGTTGTTTCGATTTGCTACTGAAGGTGACACTCGACGTAGAGGCAGTGGCGAGGCAACTACTTTAACCACTACGCCATCCGCGCAGTCAAAGATATTGAGAATTATCAATAACACTATGCCTGACCCGGGGGCTAAAACCAAGACCTCAAGCACTCTCCCATTCACAATCACTGCGCCACCGAGTTACAACACATTTAACCGATTTAACTAATTAATACTGAACCAGACAATGTAAAAATCATTATGTCTGGAGCTAAGCCCGAACATAATCCAACAGATTAAAAGTCACTCTTTCTATGCGAGCTTACTTAATTATTAAACAACAAAGAAAGCACTTAAACGAACAGTAACGAAATATTCGGTACAAAACGGTACAGAGTAGGTACAGTCGGCGACGAAAAATGCTTCGTGTCCCCACGAGACACTGACGGACGACGATAATTAGTCTTAAAAATTGCGCGCCCAATGTACTTTACACTGCCGGACATAGCGAGGTGCACACCTAGATTATTCTTACTTATTTTGGTTTTTGTTACTAGATTTTGCCCGCGGCTTCACTCGCGTATATCTTCTTCTTCTTCGTGTCAATGGTTCTTCTTGTGTGAACTATATATTACTCGCATAATATTTGACTATTTTAATTGCGTTAGGAGCTTTGTGCGGTCGCCACAACCTCAAATATTGTACAAGTGCTCGAGCAAGAAGGGCCAATAAATTTGGCATTGTCTGTTCGCGTAAATAAAGGTTAGATTAGGTTAATAAGTTATTTTTTCTGAATGAAGGTACCCTATGTCCTTTTCTGTTCCCCTGACAACGTGTGTGCTAAATTTCAGAATGATCGGTCGAGTAATTAAGGCGTGAAAGCGTAACAAACAAACTTAAATTCTCATTAATAATATTACTAGCTGCCCGGACAGACTTCGTTCTGTCAAAAGTAATTTTTCATTTTTTTATGTTTACTTTATTACTAAGGGGTATGAAAAATAGATAGAAGCCGATTCTCAGACCTACTAAATATGCATATAAAATTTCATAAAAATCGGTCAAGCCGTTTCGGAGGAGTATGGTAACTAACATTGTGACACGAGAATTTTATAGATAAGATGTAGTTAGGATAAGGATTAGAATACACACGAAGCTGCGATAGCCTACTGGGACCACTAAACTGCTACGCAGAGGTCTCCAGTTTGACCTTAATGCACGCAGCTCTGACTTTTCGAAGCTATGTAAACCACTAAATAGTTAATTACTGGCTCGCTTTAACCTTTCAAGTCTTGGAAGGCGAGACATGATTCAAAATCTATGTGTCTGATCAATAGGTTACCGGTGAAGAAAAACATCTTGACTATTTACATCACAACGAGCATTTTATACGCACGTAGATTCGAAAACTCCGAAGTGTATGCCTTAGAAAAGAACTCGAGACCTCTGTGTGGCAGCTCAACGGTCTCCCACTAGATTTTGCCCGCGGCTTCGTTCGCGTAAATACAGGTTAAGTTAGTAACAGTCTACCCTATGTCCTTTTTTGTTCCCCTGACAACGTGTAGGTATACGAAATTTCTTGATGATCGGTCGAGTAGTTAAGACGTGAAAGCGTAACAAACAAACAAGCTCACATTCACATTTATAATACTAGCTACATCAATTAAAAGTAGTAGAAATTTGATACAGAGGTGGTTTAAAATCTGGGATAGGAATCCCAGATTTTAAACCACCTCTGTATCAAATTTCATCTAAATCGGCTAAGTGGTTTAGCCGTGAATAGGTAACAGACAGACGACAGACAGACAGTTACTTTCGAATTTATAATATTATTAAGGATAAGTTAGGATTTAATTCTCTCTGAGCGGGAGAGGGAGCGCTCAAACCTTCTCCCAAACCGCAGAACCGGGCGCCGGAAGGCGCGAGACGACCTCCAGCCACCCTGAGGTTTGACCTGGGGGTGGCGGGCTTTGTGGGCCTGCCCGCCATCCGATCAGCACTAGGTCCGAGAGGCGGCGTGCGTGTTCCTAGGTTCCTAGGGGTCCCTCTAGGAAGGGGTGACAGTAAGGATTTTAAAAGTAGTGGTGACCAAAGGGTAGGTCTTATCGTGTAGTGGCCTGCCGTTTCATACGGCGCGCCGTATGAAACGGGCAGAACTATGAACTCAGCGGGGTCGCGACTGCATGTGAAAATGACTCCCGCGGCTCCGCCGATTGCGGTTCTGTCGAGGAACACCGTGGTAGGTTTAGTCGGTATTACCGGGAGGTCCATTCTTATCATCATTACCATCTCTTTTTTACCTTGGTGAGCCCGACATAGCCCCTCCGTCCACCCCTGTGGAGGGGGTCAAAGAATTCCGCCAGGTAAAAAAAAATGGATTTAATTCTCTAGGTCATGTATTTTGTCGTACAGTGTAATGTCTGTTCTAAGCCGTGTAGCCCGTCGTATAAGGTTCTGGGCTATGTCCCCTTAGCATTATCTCATTTAAGTAAGGCCAGTCTGTTAATTGTTCCGCTCGCAGACACAATGCTTATTAAATTATTACTGATATCACCATTTTGAATGATAACAAGCCTTATGAGCTTAAATTTTGAGTTTAATGTATCTGAGGTTCGAATCCTCGAAGGGAAAGGCAGATGAACAAATTAAAATAATGTTTTACTCATTGAAATTACTTTATACGGATTTTATCGCGTTGTTTATTTGACACTTTATTACATAACTAGCTGACCTGCGTAACTTCGTCTGCATCACATAAAAGAATTTTCTCCCGGTTTTGCAACATTTTCATTGACACTGCGCTCCTGTTAGTCGTAGCGTGATGTTGTCTTCCTCGATAAATAGGCTATTCAACACTAAAATATTTTTCTATTCGGACCAGTAGTTCCTGAGATTATCGCGTTCAAACAAACAAACTCTTCAGCTTTATAATATTAGTGTAGATTTTGAAACTATTAAGTACACTTCTACTAATAAACTTTAATACTTTTTATGCTAATTATATTATTAATTTTATCATTAATAGTATTAAATATCATTAATTATATTAAATTAAACTCTGATGTTTTATTGTCAGAAAAATGGAGTACAATGAGCAGCAATAGCTCACTGGGGAGACCAACAGACTGCGATGCAGAGGGTCTCAGATTCGAACCCACGTCGCGCACCTCTGACTTTCGGAAGTTATATGACTTTTCGAAATTATGTGCGTATTGATTGACAATTATCGCCTGCTCCGTGCCTCGGAGAGCACGTTAAGCCGTCGGTCCCGGCTGCCATGAACATCTATGGCAGTCGTTATTGGGAGAGTGTCGACACAGAAGATCCCACTGGGTCGAAGTGTCACCGGTCTGCAATAGCTTGCAATGTGTGAAACTTATTCTATGAGTTAGAGTTACCACAATACTTACTAATACTGATTCCCAAAGTTCCTTATAAATTTAAATAAATATTAATTTCCTAATGTAATTGCTATTTTGTCCCAAATATGTTCCTTTTACGCACTGTTTTTTTTGTATAGATCATTTGTTATACCGTCAGCCGAAGAGTAGGTACTTTAAAATACATCCTTGATCTCTGGGCAAAACTTTGGGCATGACATCACAAGCCCGACAACGAAAAGATTTTATATACCTAATTTTAACCTTGCTTTGGTTTTGATAACCATATGCACACAAATGTAGGACGAAAAAGGAATAATTTTAAAAGAGGGGCGAATGTGGAACACTTTGGAATTTGGAACATAATGTAGGGGCAAATGCGGAACAAACCGGTTTATTGCTCGGCTTTTAATTATTGATGTAGGTATGAGCACGTGTTTTTCTTAGTTGCTTCAATCTTAGGTATACCTATAGGAATGCAATATGCATCTTGTAGAAGGTTCTAATAGATTTAATTTAGTAGGTAACTAGATTTAAAACTGTAAAATTAGATTAATTTAGGCTAGATTTGTAACAGTAGTTTTTTCTGGATGAAAGTTACTCTAGGTCCTTTATTGTTGACCTGACAACGTGTATCTATGCAAAATTTCATACATTCCTATGCAAGAAGTCAGGCGTGAAAGGGTAACAAACAAACACACAACACAACACATTTACATTTGTAATCTCTCTCTCTTCCTAGCTATGTATCCCCCATGGTGGTGGTGACCCCACCACCACCACCACTTTCCTTATGATATTAGTTAGAATTCATATTTTGTTTAGTTGCCTACCTAAATCTTATAGGATAGAGTAACCTATACTGGACCACTTCTGATATAATGATATATGTATAGTTATCTCGGACTCCGTTTAAACTACAAAGTTGAAACATGACTCATAATATAGCTTGGTTCAGAAGCTTTATTATATCAGTCTGTTAATACTGTAGCACTGTCGCAAATATAGAAAAATATCAATTTATTAAAAGTTGTCGTTCGGTCCAATTAACGCAACCAGTATCTTAAATTGGACCACCAGTACCCTGAATTGTACCACATCTAAACAAGAACACCAGCATACATAAAAAATAAACGGTTTGTTATCATTTATTCTTTAAACATAAAAATCAGTCTTTGTCCTTTGAACTTAATCAGTATTTCAAATAAGAAGAATTTTACTTAACAATTATCTTTAAAAATCTTACATAATCAACATAACACGGTGTCTTTAAGCTTTCTAACAAATTATACAGTCATTATAAACTCAAAAATATAAATTATCAACAAGAATTTATAACTCTGAATAGCATAATAATTATAATATTAATTCAAGCAATTATCACATATTATGTCAGGGTAAGTTGTCAGGTGTAATTTAGGAACTTAGAAGTGGTCCAATATAATATGGAACAGCGTAGATTTACAAATTGTCATAAAAATAAAAATTATAACCTTTACAGATTCGTGTTCATTTGCCGGTATTTAAAACAGTATAAAAATGCTTCCTTATGGAATATCTTACAAAATTATAACTTATCATGTTACAATGAACAATCTCTTTTGGTAGGTACCTATATTTAAACTTCTCCTTAGACAACACAAAGAAAATTAACATCGATACAGGTCAAAAACAATAGTTTTCTCTCACAACCGTAACAGGTACCTGTCAGACGTCGATACAAAATGACAGTGTAAGAGGCGCCACAAATGCCTCTTTTTCTGTTACCAGCGTAAAAAAATAGCGTCTATTTGGTAGAAATATATAATTGGTACAATTTAAGCGCCGCCGGTTCCATATAGGTTAAGTACTCCCCCCTATAGGAATGCAATCTAATTCTAAATCTTATAAGTCTAGGAGGTTCTAATACATTTTTATTTAGTAAATTTCGTTTCAATATATCCATTTTACCTACACCTAAATTAACTAATTTACATGTACCTACCTATACCTAACTACCTATTAAAATAAATGCATATTCAATCACCAAAAACTGAACGAATAAATGGCATTATTTATTCAAAATCATTCACACTTGACACCTATTCACTAAATGCTAATAACACACATACATAAATCACACACATACACACACACGAACACACACACACACCCACAGTATATAAACGCGCATTCCACGCACACTAACACAGCAACATTACAAACGGTATGATAAAGTATCTATGTGTGCGTCTAATTCGTTTAAAAATTCGGCCACTCGTGCGCATCTTTTAATTTTCTTCACAGCGATTGGTCGGTTTGTGTTTAGAAAAAATTAGAAGGTCAGCGTAGCGAGCTATGATTGGTGGGACTTTTGGGCTGTGATCGTGAAATAGATTGTTTTCGTCGGTTAGATTTTTGATAGTATGTTATTGGTCAGTTTACAAGTAAATGTTTATCTACAATGACGTAGAGTCGACAAATAAATTAAATAATTATAAGTTCATTTTATTATATACTTCAATGTATTTTTTAAGAGTAAAGAGATTAAATGATTATTTTATCAATTAAATGAAGTGAGCCATGAAAAATTTATGTTCTTTTTAATTACCTATTTCTTTAATTGAAATAGGTGAGTCATGAAAATCTATGTTTATTTTTCCATTTAAGTAGTAAAATAAATTTAATTTATCGTCAACTAATTGATCGTCTCTTACCAACATAAAGAAAATTATCAATGTAATATTAGTTGTAGTAATGTCTTTGTAATAGGTAGATACTATCGTAGCCATATAATAATAGATGCATACCACGCACCCTTAGCAACAGAAAAAAATGGCGCCATTATAATCCAACCGGGACCCCATTTTTGCTCACACACACATACACACAGCTGTGCCCGTAGTAACACAAGGTGCACGTGTGTGCGTCTAACGTTCCCCCACTCCCGCGCATCCGAAATTTGATTCGTGTTAGACGATTGGCCGCTTCCATCTTGGATTTTTTATTGCCCGCTAGACTCGTTTTATTTTTATTTATTGCTTTTATTAACATGGCCGCTTTTAAGTTTAGTTTATATTAAGTAGCGCGCTATTTTTTTTCTAAGATTTTATGGTTATGTCGTTAGAAATTTGAAAAAGGTAAAGATTAAAATAGAAATGTGTTTCTGTGTTCATTGTT
This sequence comes from Catocala fraxini, assembly GCA_930367265.1. Lineage (NCBI taxonomy): Eukaryota > Metazoa > Arthropoda > Insecta > Lepidoptera > Erebidae > Catocala > Catocala fraxini. The sequence goes on from OV884047.1 coordinate 2,792,129, forward strand.
TCTTAAATTATTTTAGTTTATAGATGAAATGTAGTTACTTATTATTCAAATTCGGTGTTAAGATTATTTAATTTCGTCTATAGTACCTATAGGTAACTTCCATTGGCCTCTTTACATAAGTATGAGGTAACTGTTCAAATAAGCACTGTGTGGAATGCCGCATACTTCAGATTTCTTCATAATATTTATGAAGACGAGAATAACCTAATTTAAAATGAAAATGCTTACACACTAATACGGATTACTTATATCTTTCAATAAAAGGTCAGTATAATAACAGAATTACTAAATATTATATTTAAAGAACAAAACATGTACCAGACGAAAAATAAACAATAATTATATAAAATGATTGTATCAGTGGAACAAAAATTAAAAGGTCCGTCGCCGAATTGTGACGCACACATAGCCAACCAGACGATGTCACGCACACATTGTTGTTGTGTACGTATACGATGGAATGGTGAATGCACACTGTCGGTACTTATCCATCGAGCTTGTTGGCATGGCTCGGGGCGGCGAGAGTACCTACCTAACTGTTTCTACGCCTGCCAATATCTGTTATGGTTATGATATAAAGCCATGATCGCTATATAAAATGTCGTAAATCCAAATTTCTATTCTAACTCGTTTGATTTCACGACATTTAGGCCATGCATCGATAGCTATAACCTTGTCGTGATAATTTAGCAACTGTCTTAATATTTTACAGTGTTAATACTGTATAAATATATGTGAGAATTTGTCCACAAAAATGAGAATGAGTTCTAGCAATAATTCACTATTATAATTCGAGTAGGCACAGTGCCGTGACTTAGGTATAATTATTGTTTTATTTGAAATTGTATGGGTATATTATGAGGCACTGTCTTATGTTTTTAGTATTTGGGGTACTTTCCAACAGAGGTATCCAACAGCCAACATGCTAGCCGAAAGTGTGTATCCGCCGTCACTCACACAAAGAGCCCCCAATTCTCATTCGGAGCGCGCACAGCACAGTTTCCGCGGTGGCAGCGAGGGCAACGACCCTGCGTTTTGGAGGGCGCCGGTGACGTCACAACACTGACCTGCCACAACGACCTTGAAGCGTTTTCGGTTGTCCCCGTTTTCTGACGGATGTTTACGAAGTTTCAATTTCGAATTTCGGGGAATTCAATTTGGGATGTCGAATCTCGGGCAATCGGGCAGATTTCAATTTGGAATTTCCAATGTAGGTTAATTTAATTAGCCTGGCTTTCAATTTGGAATGGATATTCATGTTGGGAATTAAATAATGTAATGTGTTCATTTGTAACTGGACAGGTAAAATGTTTTACTGCGATTGGGTAAACACAGAGGTTTGCGAACGATATCGACACGTATTGTAGTTGAATTATAATATCTATAATATTAGGTACATAGGTGTACTTAGATTGATGGCTTTTACATAACATTGTCTTCTGTTTACGCAAATGTTATTCATTGAAATTAAACTACTATATACGGATTTTATCGCGTAGTTTATTTTACACTTTATTACATAATTTAGAAACTGATACACTACTACTAGATACTATTAAACTTTACTAATTTTTAAGCTAATTAAATTATTAAAACTATTTATATTTAAGTTTACACTTTCCCCGACGATTCGGTTGCTTTTCAGCAGCCATGGTCACGGGGAGACTAAGATGGTAGTTGTCTCAATGTTCCAGTGTAGTTATTTCAAAGTACCCGAACATAATTTAATCATTGGTGTTTCTATTTACGCAGAATGAGCTCAGAGTATCACGAAGTCTAGCTGTGGTTTACTTCTTCTTGGGTTTGACTATTTGAATGACTGGATCCCAAGCTGGTGGTACATTCCAACCATCTTCTCTATTGAAATTAGGATGTCTTTTGATTTCAATTTAATAATTGATGGCTTTTGCAATTTAATCTTAGACTTTAGGTTACGTTTAGGTAACAGATCGGCTAAAATATGTATATATGGTGTAAAAACAAACAAACAAACAAGCATAATGCCTGTCTACAAACGTGAACAACAGCCTATGCCAAGCCAACACGAGAGTTATCACTGACTCTTAAAATCTTCTGACATAACACCGCTGTAAGAAGCCTTCTTAGTGAAACATAACACTGGATCTTCTACAATCTAAGGATGGTACCATAGCTGGACTGCATTTTAAGCGAAATCCCTGTATATCGATCTGCTCTACCTACCACAAACAATAAACTTGTAAAGCGTTTCTTCCATTCAAAATCGTTATATGTGGTACCCATTCACAAGTGGACAATAACATGATGAACTAATCTAATACAGAGTCAGTATATTTAGCTAAGTAAGTGATCAAACTGCGGGCAACGCCTGACTGTGGACCTAGCGTAAGTTCGCGTGAAGAGACAAAACTAAGACTTGACAAAACATGTGAGAAAGTTAAACCACTGTCGTCTTCGATGGCGTAGTGGTTAGTGCAACCGACTGCCACGCCTGAGGTCGCGGGTTCGATTCCCGCACAAGTCAAACATTTGTGTGCATGAACATGGATGTATGTCTTTACAAAAAAAGTATAATAATAATAATAAAAACACAGAGAGAGAGACTGCACTGCAGAGGCTCGCGTTAGATGGCTGGATCAAGTCCTTGATGCAAAAGGCAGTACTACTCGACACGGCGCGTATTGTGAGGAGATTCCTCTCTCTGGGGCCCTAACCACCGGCAGCTTGGACCCTGTTCCCGATGTCGGTGGGTCATTTCAGTTTTTATATTTTTAAATATGAATAGTTTTTATATTTATATTTAAAAATGTAATTATTAGAAAAAAAAAGAGCAATAAAGAGAATAATAATAATATTCTACCACATACACACAACACCATCTAGCCCAAACTAAGCAGAGCTTGTACTATGGGTACTAGACAACGGATAAACATACTTATATCCTTTTTTTTTTGATATCCATAAATATTATACATAAAAACACCCAGACCAAGACGAACAGCCATGTTCATCCACACAAATGTTTGACTTGTGCGGGAATCGAACCCGCGACCTCAAGCGTGGCAGTCGGTTACACTAACCACTACACCATCGAGGCCGACATGTATATATGTATGTTTATCAATTCTCTAGAACCCAAAGTACAAGCTCTGTTTAGTTTGGGCTAGATGGTGTTGTTGTTGTTGTTGTGTGTATGTGGTAGAATATAATATATAATATATTATATTATATTATATTATATTATATTATACCCCTCTGGGAAACAGGCGTGAATCTATGTATCTATTAAAGTAATTATGTCACATCGATTTTGTTTTTAATTGTTGTAGTCTTGCGTTTGACCGCCATCCCACCTGATGTTAAGTGACGATGGAGGCGACGATGGAGCACACTTGCCTAGAAGATACCTACTCACTCGCGACTTGAAGACACCCTGATTGTACTCCTCGGGTAATACAAACCTAGGTAATGGGTTTCACTTCTTTGCGGTACGAACTAAATGAGGTAATGGTTAAGGTGGTCATCTCGCTGCTATATACTTTCCCGAATGTTGTAGGTTCAATCGACATGGGACAAAGATTATTGTGGTCTATAGTCGCGGACAAAAAGAACATTCAGACTAACAATTATGCGACATCTTCAAATTTTATCCAATACAAAATCAACAGATAATTTGAAGTCATACTTATGATTACACAACTTTACGCGGATTTTATCACGTTTCTTATCTTTATATATATAATTCTACTGTACGTGTGTATGTCACTGAACTCCTCGTAAACGGCTGGACCGATTTTGATAAAAAGTTGTGTTTGCATGTGGATTCGAGGATGGTTTAGATTTGGGTTATATTTTTTGTTTTTTCGTGTGTACAGGACAACGTCTGTCGGGACAGCTAGTTTTGATATATATAATTCTACTGTACGTGTGTATGTCTCTGAACTCCTCCTGAACGGCTGGGCGATTTCGATAAAAAAAATTGTGTGTTTTCATGTGGATTCCAGGATGGTTTAGATTTGGGTTTTTTTTTTCGTGTGTACAGGACAACGTCTGTCGGGACAGCCAGTTTTTTATAAAACACTATTATTATCTACATAATTTTGAAACTTTAAACTACTATTGTTTAACAGTTTTACTGGGTAGGTAGGTACTGTTTACTTTTATTTAAGCTATCTAAATTATAAAAAGTTATTTAGATTTAATTTTACACCTCCGACGTTTCGGATGCTTTTCAGCAGCCATGTTCACGGGGAGAAAATCAAATTCAAATTCAAATTCAAAATAAATTTATCCAGATTAGGTTACAAGGTAACACTTATGAATGTTAATGTTACACTATTTTTTTCGCATTCACGTTCAGCAAAGCGAGGGTGTGGGGCTCATGAGAAGAACGGGCAAGAAACTCATGGTCACTCTTCTTAATCGCCAAGTTTTTGTTTACAAAAATCACTACGTTTACGGGAGACTACCCGTAGTATTTTTATTAAAAATAAACAAAATGATAAAATCCGTATAAAGTAGTTTAGTATAAACGTAAAAGAGCAGCGATAGCTCAGTGGGGAGACCAACAGACTGCAATGCAGAGGGTCTCGGGTTCGAACCCACGTCGCGCACCCCTGACTTTCGGAAGTTATATGACTTTTCGAAATTATGTGCGTATTGATTGACAATTATCGCCTGCTCCGTGCCTCGTAGAGCACGTTAAGCCGGCGCTCCCGGCTGCCATGAACATCTATGGCAGTCGTTAATGGGAGAGTGTCGACACAAAAGATCCCACTGGGTCGAAGTGTCGCCGGTCGGCACTGACTGGATATCCACATAAGATAAGATAAGATTAGTATAAACGTAAGTCATAGTCTTGCTGTGACTAGTTACCCCGTGCTAACCCCGGCCTGTTTACAGGAATACCTGGATCGTTATCAGAGGTCAGCGGCACTGATAACGCAACTGTTAAAATATTTGTGCAACAATGCTAAATATATTTTTAATATTTAGCTCACAATAATATGTAGGTACGTATTTTTATTAATATTTTCCTGTCAAAGTTTTAATGTAGATAATTTAATTTTGGTCTAACTGATTGGGCATTAATTTACTCATGAACGTCACAGTGCTTAGTAAGTTTCTCATGCGGGTATCAAATCTACAACTCTCAGCGTTTTGGTGACCAGGTGACCACATAATCTTTTGTTGTAAGCTCTATTTGACCAACATGGAAGAAGAACGAACGAAAAACATTAAATATAAATTCTGTTACTATTTTTGTTTAAATTTAAACTTCAGACCATAAAAGAATGAAATAAGACGTTCGCCAGATAAAAACAAACTTCTTAAAAATAAGAAAGTAGCCAGAAGGCGCTCATGTTACCTCTTTCTTATTTTTGACACTTATAGACCACTTAGTCATACTAAGTGCTCTTTAAATTCTTAAAATATATTATTCAGCTCATATTTAGTACCTATTCCTATATATACTAGCTTCAAGAATCTTAAGGTATCTTTAGGTGGTTCTAGAAAATTACATCCTAACAATATAGGTAGACGACTGGATGTTGCCCGCGGTTAGGTTGTAATAGTACTTTTTTCTGGATGAAAGGTATGCCCTTTTCTGTTTTGTCTGTTCACCTGACAATATGTGAATTTTTATAATGATCGGTCGAGTAGTTAAGGTGTGAAAGCGTGACAAACAAACAAATAACACAAACTCACATTCGCATTTATAATATAGGATATTTGTAATGTATTAGTCATTGAAATACGTGCAGTAGACATACTGCCTTTTTTCTGTAGGATAGGCAGAGATTACGGAATTCCACAGACTACGATCCTACCAAATCTTCTTCATTCGCTCTTATAATATCCTTTATGCACGTATACCTACTTAACCCGACCTTTTACCAGAAGGTATCTAATCTAGTAGTTTGAATGTTTGTAAAGACCCCCGCGACACAGGTTTTATTGCTAATACTGCTGTCTTTTTTTTTAAAGAAAAGCTAGTATATAATTTCTACCAGGTACTTGAATACAGACGTAACAATAGCAAATTAAAAAAAAAATTTCGTTGTATGCTTGTCTATGTTTCCACCCTCCAACCAATCACAGTTTAATTTATCTCAATAATATCTTGGCTGATCTTTACGGCATTTTTTCGTATTCCCAAACCATCTTACAACAATATCTAAGCTCAAGAACAACAGAACAAGATGGCGAAGTCTAGCCAAATAATAAACCATGAACCGAGTTAAAAATATTTAGCACACAAGTCACAACAAAGAATAGGTTGTGGCACTATCGTTAAGCGAGATAGCGCTATATGTGATAAGGCGTATGTGAGAGGGAGGGGGGACACCGAAAGTGACGTGATGCAGAGTGCAATGAACTAGGTTTTGATGATACATCGACGCGACAAACTTGCATTGTTTATTTATATGAAGTGGTATGGTTCGCAATTGTGCACCAAGTATTTCAATATTTTGATGATATTAGTTCATAATTGTCAAGAAAAACATCGCTATGGAGGTTTATGGATGAACAGCATACCTAACATCAAAAATCAAAAAGGGTCTTCTTGTTTCCGGATTGCATACCAACACATAGTTTTATACGTAGTATTTTAATAGTCAATGTAAATTTTGTAATATTATAAATGTGAATGTGAGTTTGCTTGTTTGTTACGCTTGAACGCCTTTACTACTCGGCCGATCATCATGAAATTTCGCAGACACGTTGTCAGTGAAACAGAAAAGGACATAGGGTACCTTTCATCCAGAAAATATACATAAATTTATACTTACGTAGTATTTTAATTACCAATGTACCTACATTTTATAATTTGACTGTCACGCATATGTCTGGAGTTCGATCCAAAGGCGCACATCTCTGTCTTTTCGAAGTTAAGCGTGTATTAAAATAGATAATTAATTATCGCTCGCTTTAACGGTTAAGGAAGGCATAATGAGAAAACCTGCATGTCTGAGAGTTCTCCATAATGTTCTTGAAGACATAATTATGATGTCTGCCAACAGTTACAGTTGTATTATATGTAGGTTTATGTTATTTTTATTACCATTATTTTGTTGCAGTCATTACCTTGACGTTAGTACGAATTGCTATCGTAGTGGCACTGACCTGCCCAATGCCGCGCAAGCGCACACATCCCGACTGCATACTATTTATTATTTGTTAATCATCATTAATATAACATATTTTAGTTATATTTAGCGCTGTCTGGCTTGAAAATAATTGTCCTGTACACGTCGTATTCTGTACGTGACCAGTTTCAATGCCGTTCGTTTGGTTTATTGTCTAAATATCTTTATATATATAATGCTACTGTACGTGTGTATGTCACTGAATTCCTCCTAAACGGCTGGACCGATATTGATAAAAAGTTGTGTTTGCATGTGGATTCGAGGATGGTTTAGATTTGGGTTATATTTTTTGTTTTTTCGTGTGTACAGGACAACGTCTGTCGGGACAGCTAGTTTTGATATATATAATTCTACTGTACGTGTGTATGTCTCTGAACTCCTCCTGAACGGCTGGGCGATTTCGATAAAAAAAATTGTGTGTGTTCATGTGGATTCGAGGATGGTTTAGATTTGGGTTTTTTTTTTCGTGTGTACAGGACAACGTCTGTCGGGACAGCCAGTTTTTTATAAAACACTATTATTATCTACATAATTTTGAAACTTTAAACTACTATTGTTTAACAGTTTTACTGGGTAGGTAGGTACTGTTTACTTTTATTTAAGCTATCTAAATTATAAAAAGTTATTTAGATTTAATTTTACACCTCCGACGTTTCGGATGCTTTTCAGCAGCCATGTTCACGGGGAGAAAATGAAATTCAAATTCAAATTCAAAATAAATTTATCCAGATTAGGTTACAAGGTAACACTTGGGCACGGACCTCTTCTCAGTATGAGAAGGGTTACATCATAGTCTACCACGCTGGGGCTGGCCCAATGCGGGTTGGCAGGCTTTACATATCTTCGAGAACATTTAGAGAACTCTCAGATACCTAGGTATGCAGGTTTCCTCACGAAGTTTTCCTTCACCGTTAAAGCGTTGTTTCAGCTTTTTATATTCTATAATCATAAAATGATATCTTTAGCAGAATTTGTGGCTAGTTAGAGTATTATTGAAACCTTTATTTTTTAAATAAAAGGTATGTTTTGATCATTGTGGACCCTGCACAGCAATTGAGGAGAGAGGAAGAAAGATTTCTTTAAACATTTTATATCATTATTTTAGGAGGTTATCGCTGAGATATTTGTTAACATTATAATAGGATTTATTTCTTCTCCCTATCCTTGATTATTCCCAAGTCACTTGGGGTCGGCTTTTCTAGTCTAACCAGATTTGACTGGATATCAGGTTTTACACGGAGCGGCTGCCACCTGACCTCCGCAACCCGAAGGCTAACGATACCCTAAGGCTATACCAGTGTCAGGATATTAGAGGGTTCTGACTTTCCCACTAACGACTTCCATAGACGTTCACGGCAGCCGGGACCGACGGCTTAACGTGCTCTCCGAGGCACGGAGCAGGCGATAATTGTCAATCAATACGCACATAATTTCGAAAAGTCATATAACTTCCGAAAGTCAGAGGTGCGCGACGTGGGTTCGAACCCGAGACCCTCTGCATTGCAGTCTGTTGGTCTCCCCACTGAGCTATCGCAGCTCTATATATAATATAATAGGATTTACTTATGAATATATTATCAATTTATTTTTTAAATAGGTACATTTTTATTCTGTCTATTTTAATTAATATTTCGGCTGTTACTACAGTTTATCCTCGAAGGGTCAATGTGTGTGTATAAAAGTGTGTTTGCTGTCGCTACGACTTCACGCGTGTGTCTCTGATTCAGCGAGATTACTCAGATAAACTCATTTCTTATGCCTTTACGCTGACGTTTACTGATACTAGGTATTTCCCGTGGCTTCGCTTGCGTAAATGTAGGTTACGTTAGTAACAGTATTGAAATTAAACTACTATATACGGATTTTATCGCGTTGTTTATTTAATACTTTATTACATAATTTAGAAACTGTTACACTACTACTAGAAACTATTGAACTTTACTAATTTTTAAGCTAATTAAATTATTAGAACTATTAAAACTATTTATCTATATTTAAGTTTACACTTTCCCCGACGTTTCGATTGCTTTTCAGCAGCCATGGTCACGGGAAGACTAAGATGGCAGTTGTCTCATTGTTCCAGTGTAGTTATTTCGAAGTACCCGAACATAATTTAATCATTGGTGTTTCTATTTACGCAGAATGAGTTCAGAGTATTATGAAGTCTAGCTGTGGTTTGCTTCTTCTTGGGTTTGACTATTTGAATGACTGGATCCTAAGCTGGTGGTACATTCCAACCATCTTCTCTATTGAAATTAGGATGTTTTTTGACTTCAATAGCCTCGCGAAGCATCCTTGGTAGGAATCGTTGTTCTTTAGCGAGAATCTGTGGTTTGTCAAATCTCAGGTAGTGGTTGGTTGGATAAAATCTGTACATAGTAGTTTAATTTCAATGAATAACATTCTCGTAAACAGAAGACAATATTAAAGGTACTTACCTAAGTTCATTTCCCTGAGCACGTGTATGAGAAATTTCATGATATGACGTTAAAGTGTAACAGACAAACAAACTCACATTTGCATTTATAATATAGATAGGTACTAGATTTTGCTCACGGCTTCGCTTAAGGTAGGTTAAGTTATGTTAGTAACAGTAGGTACTTATTTCTTTTTAAATCAGTATAGTCATGTTATTCAGTGATGTCGGTTTCATGATGATCGGTCGAGTAGTTGGGGCGTGAAAGCGTAACAAACAAACTCACATTCGCATTTATAATATATAGGCGGGTACAGACTGCTGTAACGTAACATGCAATGTAACAAGAAAGGAGCATTTCATAAGTGTGGACGCAGCGCGCGCACGAACCGAGCATGTACCTACTCGCATCTGTTTCCAGCATGCGCGCGTAGCTGTTGCTATGTCTTCTACCTTCATTTTTCGCGCGCGTTCCGCAGTACAGACACACACAACCCGTCCACACTGGTGCTCTGTGCTTTTGTGTTCGGCGAAAAAACCGACAAATGGCGGCGCGCACGTATTTAAATTTTGAAATGCTCTGTTCGTGCGCGTAGTGTGCACGGTCCGTGTGTCGTGGTCCGCAAGGCGTCCACACTATGGGAATTCTGTTACATTGCATGATACATCGCGACAATGTGGACGACAAATTAATATTAATTAAAATTAGGATATCGATAAAAAGTATATGATGACGTGTCCATTCCGTGTAACTGTTTAAATAATGTGACGTCTCATAATATACATTTCTAATGTAACAACTGCACGTCATTGCGCAGGTCAGTGATGTGAGTAAAACAGCTGCGCAAACGCAAACAAGTTTCAAGAACAACTACTTTATTACATAGTTTTTTATTATATCAAGAAACAATCAATATACGTGTAAAAGAAAATATACCTAACTTTATATTTTATTATTTTAATACTAATTGCTGGGCAAACTATTTTTGCCTAGACCAAATTGTACAGACACGAGAGGTATTTTATATCATCATACGGACGGCGGTTGAGTAGTCGCCTCGCCAGACTAGAAACTGTTCTTTGAGGATCACATTTTTTTAATACAATTCCTCTCACGCACTTGAAATAATCCCTGTGTCGCGGAGAACCAAACAACGGACACAAAGAACACCCAGACTCGGAACAAGTATTTGAGGCTCACAAAAATTGTTGTCACGAGATTCGAACCCACTACACTAGGAGCAGTGGCAGCGGCGAGGCGATCCCTTAAACCACTACGCTATCCTTGCAGACTTATTGTGCACTGTGTCGATCGAACCCACAGCGCATTGGCAGTGAGTCAACCAACTTAACCACTGTGCCAATGCAATTTGAGGAAAACAGCAGAATAAGGATATTAAGAAGTTTACTTTAAAATTGAGTTACACAGAAATAATTGGGTTTACATAATTCCAATGACATCACCTAGAGAAGTAAGCATTTATAAAGTGGGACTTTCCTTAAAGATGTTGCCTAATATACGACACGGATTCTTAGAACTAGTTACTCAATCTTATAACACCAGCCCTGTATTAAGCTGCCCCGCTGCTGGGCACGGGCCTCTTCTCAGAGTGAGAAGGGTTAGGCTATAGTCCACCCACTGGCCTAGTGCAGGTTGCCAGACTTCACATATCTACGAGAACATTATAGAGATCTCTCAGACATGCAGGTTTTCTCTCGATGTGTTTCCTTCACCGTTAAAGCGAGCGAGCTATTTACTATGCACATAACTTCAAAAAATTTATGATGCGCGCCTAGGCATCGAACTTGAGACCTTTACGTGGCAGTCCAGCGGTATCCCACAAGGCTATTGCTCCTACTAAATCTTAACTTAAAGTAATTGAGCTTCTTAACGGTATTTATTTTCACAGCTATGTGTAACTGCAATATAGAGGTCGGCAACGTTGCCAGTAATTAACAACAATATTGTGCTATACATGGCAATATTTTTTATGAGACTACTTCCGCGCTATAGTTTGTCCGAAACCGCTGTACCGCGCCTTAGGTATGTGCGCGGCGAGACGGGGGGAAAACACAGGCTAACAGGCCGCTATCATTCGTCAACGCTCACGGCAATCCTCTCCGTCTCGCGCGCACATACCTAAGGCGCGGTACAGCGGTTTTGGTCAAACTATAATAATAATTCCTGTGTCGCGGCGGACTTTACAAACATTCAAACAACGGACACAAAGAACACCTAGACTCGGAACAACCATTTTATCATAAAATGTTTGTCCCGTGTGGCATTCAAACCCAAAAGACTCGGCGCACACTATGCCATATGTATTCTAGGATATGCCAAAAAGAGTAGGCAAGGATGTGGGTACTTACATTTCGTGAACTATGTCTTAGAGTCTACATAATAGGTGTCAGTTGCTGTACTGGTACTGAAAATTTCCTAACAAAAATATCCAGTGACATTTTGCCTATCCCAGAATTCAGCCACAAACCTACGTTATGGAGTCAAAGAGACTATAATTATAATTTCTGAACTGCGCTCGATTCTCCACTTTACCTGATAATGAATGCCAGACATAATTGACAACTTTTTGCGTCTGGCCTCCGGTTGGCCTTCTTAATAAACAAGAACTATTATAGGATTAACGAATACTTTAAGATAAATCCCAAACTTAATTGTAATTTTTGTTTTCTTTTGTGTAAATAATTCTCTTTTGTGTACTTACCTATGTTGTACATAATTTCTCATTTGCACGTCCCATTGGATAGAATATGCTGTGGACATTGTATTTGATATACCATGTACCATGTTCTATAAATAATTTTTAATAGAATTTTAGGTGCCTCACGTTCATAAGACCTTCCACTTGTGAGTTCATTCGCCCTTGTCTACGCTACCCAAATATCTTCACTACAAACCCAGACGCGTCTTTCACGCCTCTGCCTTATCAAAACAAAGGCATACTCATAGTTCAACGCCCCTTTATCAATTTACTCCAATTCCTATTTTTATCAGTTTGTGTTAACAGATTATCTGTGCACTGACGTTTGTGTTCAATGTCAAAAAACACGCTTTTGTATGCATTTTTTATATTTGTCACTGATATAGTGCGGCTGTTTCTGTTAACCAAGAAATTCAGAAGTGATACTGCAATTACGGAGTGTAAAAAAAACTATTTGTCTATAGCCTCACCAAATTACCACTGACACTGCGCCGAGTGCTGTAGGTTCGAAATTTTCGAAACCCACACGGGACAAAAATTTGTGTGATCCACAAATGGTTGTTCCGAGTCTGGGTGTGTTTTGTGTCCGTTGTTTAAATGTTTGCAAAGTCCTCCGCGACACAGGATTTAATCCGAGTACAAGAGATGTCTTTTTAAAAAGAAACGAATCCATACATTCGATAGATTAGGCTAGTGATTGCAGAATTAAATAGGTTTTCGGTAACGAAAATTATTGTACAATTTAAAAAACCGGCGCATTTAATACTAATAAAAATTGGTGAAATATGGTGAAGGAATATATGTACATCGCGAGGAAACCTGCATTTGTGTTAGCGAAGATGTGAGAATTCTGTCAACCCGCACTGGGCCAGCGTGGTAGACTATGGCCTAAGTCTTCTCACATTAAGAAGAGGCCCGTGCCCAGCAGTGGGACTGTTTTATACAGGGCTGATATTATTATTATCACATACCTACCCTTATTATAGTTTCAACTGCGCTTGAACGTTACAAGTCACGATTTACCCGATTAGCAACGTAATCAAAAATGTTAATGAACGTCTCACCTAACCTAATTGCTTACTGAGTTTTCTAATAAAACTAGATATTGCCCGTGATTAGCATTAGATTAGGCTAGTAACAGTACTTTTCCTAAATGAAAGGTATATCCTTTTCTGTTGCCCTGACAACGTGTATGCGACATTTCATGATGATCGGTCGAGTAGTTAAGGCGTGAAAGCGTAACAAACCAGCAAACTCACATTCGCATTTATAATATTGGTGTGGATTAGGATATATGATATCTCAGTAAGCCTTGAAATACTGGTGTTAAGGTACAAAAGTAATTGATATTGTATTGTTTGTTACAGACCACCTGGTAAGAAGCGACTGAAGATTGACGTTCTATTCTCATTATAAGAAAGACGTAACTGAAAAAAGAAAACCAGATCCAATATAATATCTAATGATCCCACAATTAAAACTACGTGAAAATCCATATATAATATACCTAAGTATAATTGATTGATAATAAATACAAATAATACTAGCTTTATAACAAACAATTATCTAAAATTTATTCGAATGACAGAAACAATAAAATTCGAATAATTCGAATAATTGACAACCGCGCATCACTATCCTACGCCAAAATAAATAGTAATATCTGCGCACGAGTGACGTGATCTATAAAACTGGTGGTATATTTGTTGCTTGTTGTTATTAAACGAAATCAATAAATACGCGATATTGACCCAGATGTTCACGCAGTGTCAATAAACTCCTGACTTTTTATATTCGGACGAATTTATATACATGTTGAGACAGCTATAGGTATAACTATGAGACTTTTAACCACGTATATATCAACAAGAGCACTTTACGGCTTCATAGACCATATTCTAGGCCACAGTTCTGGGCGGTAATAGATAAGGCATTGGTCTTGCGATCGAGAAGTCGCGGGTTCGAATCCCATCCATTCCACTACTGACATGAACCCACTCCTTAAACAAGCATTCTAGCTTAGCTGGAGGGGTTAGAGCCTTATATGGTATTAGACCTGACCCATCCTGTCGACAGATATTTAAAGATCTTGGTTTGTTACCGCTACCATGTCTCTATATTTACGAGATATGTATGTTTGTATGTAAAATCAAACACTTATTTAAAACTGCATATGATGTAAGCCCGAGAAATAGACGAGATCCACATAGACTCGTACTTAGTAATATCCCGAGGCTTACGAAATATTATAAGAGCTGCTGAGCAATGTGTGTTCGTATATTTAATAAGGTACCCAATAATTTCAAATCTTTGAATTCTAGAATGTTTAAAATAAAATTACCTAAATGGCTAAATGTTAATAATTATTATAATATAAATGATTTTTTACAAATTAAATGCTAACTAACTTTGTAATTTTTAAATGTTGCTTGCTGCAGTGTTAGCAAAACGTGTATGACCATTATAATTGTACCCTTACATCTTTTTACACCGTGTTTTAAGCAAATAAATATATTATTATTATTGTTTGTTAACAAGAATAATAATAAAATATTTATTTGCTCAATTTAAAAAAAAAGCACGGTGTAAACAAGCGATAATTAACTATTTAATACGCATATAACTTCGAAAAGTCAGAGAGCCGCGCTTTGGGTTCGAATTCGAGACCTCTGCGTGGCAGTCCAACGGTTTCATAATAGGCTATCGCTGTTCATCTCATATCGATATCCACCCTATTAGGGCACTCTAAGACATAAGCGTAAGACTATGTCCCGCGTCTAATATACCGCAGTGTGTCAAGACAAAAGTCTTTGCCAGTGTTAACATACAGATTCGAAATGTGGTCGCTCACTACAGGCCTTATTAAAAAGCAGCGATAGCTCAGTGGGGAGACCAACAGACTGCAATGCAGAGGGTCTCAGGTTCGAACCCACGTCGCGCACCTCTGAGTTTCGGAAGTTATATGACTTTTCGAAATTATGTGCGTATTGATTGACAATTATCGCCTGCTCCGTGCCTCGGAGAGCACGTTAAGCCGTTGGTCCCACTGCCATGAAGATCTATGGCAGTCGTTATTGGGAAGTCAGTGCCCTCTAATATCCTGACGCTGGTCTAGCCTTAGGGTATCGTTAGCCTTCGGGTTGCGGAGGTCAGGTGGCAGCCGCTCCGTGTAAAAACTGATATCCAGTCAAATCCGGTTAGACTAGAAAAGCCGACCCCAAGTGACTTGGGAATAATAAAGGCTAAGAGAGAAGAAGAAGAATACTAGTAATTGTAAACCCAAATTGCTAGCAATAAAAAGAAGTTCTGACTGTTGTGGCTAAATTTACATTTTGCGTACATTTTTCTTGAGCAAAGGGCATTGTTCCAATTGATTTTATTTAGGTCAGCGGCATAACGGTCCTCGCTTCGAATGTGTGAAGCCAAACTTTCTGGTGAACTCCTTAATTTCTCAATATTGGTTGGGTACTAACTAGATCGCCGAGATACTAAAGATAAGATAAGTATGTAGGTACATGGTGGTCAGTTAAAATAGGATCTGCATATTTTGCCACTTGTGGCGTACAAAAATTATATTTGAATGCACGAGACATCAAAGTTAAAGGAAATACGGAAATTACACAATATTAAACTAGAAATTAAATGTTATTAAACTTACTATATTAGAATTTATATTTTAGTGCACAAGAAATTGTTTTTATGCACGAGACAATCAAGTTAAAATTAACACAATAAATTATATTCCATACATTGAGGGGACAGAAGGGATGAAATATTTTAGGCTATCTATCGGGTTGTTCCCGTGCCTCGGAGAGCACGTTAAGCCGTCGGTCCCGGCTGCCATGAATATCTATTCAGCAGTCGTTATTGGGAAAGTCAGTACCCTCTAATATCCTGACACTGGTCTAGCCTTAGGGTATCGTTAGCCTTCGGGTTGCAGAGGTCAGGTGGCAGCCGTTCCGTGTAAAAATTGATATCCAGTCAAATCCGGTTAGACCAGAAAAGCCGACCCCAAGTGACTTGGGAATAATAACGGCTAAGAGAGAAGAAGGATCGGGTTGTTCCGGCGTCATCCTATGACGTTTCATCCTACACTGTTTTTTTCTAACTCATTATTATCATTATTCACGTTCCTTACTTAACCGACAGGAATTATTTCATTTTTAATTCTTTATTCATCCTGTAAGTATTCCTAGCTCAACCGATTACGAAATTACCCAAAAGCTTTAAGGTTTGGGTGACGGTCTGAACAAAAATTACTGTTTTCGTAATCTATATCTACACTTATATTATTAACAGGAAAGACTTGCTCAACCGATTATAAAAATTTTCTCAATTTGAAATCTTTATTATCACCGAGTACCTAGCATAGGCGTTATTTTTTTTTAAAGTACTGTTACTAACCTAACCTAACCTACATTTGCGAAGCTAAGGGTTGTTCTGCTATCCATACTTTTGTCGGCAATATTTGCCACGGGTAGATTAAGGAACGCATTTCGGTAGAATAAAGAAACTTTATTAAAATAATGTAATCGGATCAGTTAGGCATTCTAGTTTAGGATGAGTAAAGAATTAGGATGAGACGTCATAGGATGAATACGGAACAACCCTATCGATCTTGTAAGGAAGGAATACAAGAAATACCACACTGTTAACACCAAAACCATTCATCGAACGTGTTAACACCAAAACCATTCATCGAACGTGTTAACACCAAAACCATTCATCGAACGTGTTAACACCAAAACCATTCATCGAACGTGTTAACACCAAAACCATTCATCGAACGTGTTAACACCAAAACCATTCATCGAACGTGTTAACACCAAAACCATTCATCGAACGTGTTAACACCAAAACCATTCATCGAACGTGTTAACACCAAAACCATTCATCGAACGTGTTAACACCAAAACCATTCATCGAACGGACTGTCTAGACATATTTGGAACAACAATTTTAAGCCCAACAATTGAAAACTTAGAACAATCCGTGTATGTCTGGATCCTACAAATATTTGTGCCGGGTAGACAAACAATCTAAAACACGATATACCTTACTTTTTGCAAACACAACACATGCACAACTGCACGGATGGCGTAGTGGTTTAAGTGGTCGTCTCGCTACTGCTGTGGCGAGTGTTGTGGGTTCGAATCCTACACGGGACAAAAATTTGATAAATTTGAGTCTGGATGTTCTTTGTGTCCGTTGTTTGAATGTTTGTAAAGTCCCCCGCGATACAGGAATTATACCTAATGCGGGTGTCGTCTTTTATAAAAATAATGAAGATAATGAATGAAGTCAACGTAACACTCCAAGATAAGAAAGGATTTTGACGTCTTGTGTCAAAAACTGATAAAAATACACACCCATGACACAATCATTTGACACGTGCACAGTAATGTGTCACATAGGTGCGTTTGTGCCGATGACATTGGTCTACCCTTGGGTTTCGTCTGCAATCACATACTGACGCATATCGTTATGTCTATCCAGCTATCGGTCGAAGAACTTAGATAACGAAATTGCTGGACTTTGTAAGGTATTTTTTATTAGCTAGGTTGGGCACAGATTCTCGTTAAAACTTATGATTTTATTGAAATTAAACTGCTATATACGGATTTTATCGCGTTGTTTATTTGACACTTTATTACATAATTTTGAATATTGTTACACTACTACTACTATTAAACTTTACTAATTTTTAAGCTAATTAAATTATTATTAAAACTATTTAGATTTAATTTATTTTTACACTTTCCCCGACGTTTCGGTTGCTTTTCAGCAGCCATAGTCACGGGGAGAATAAGATGGCAGTTGTCTCAATGTTCCAGTGTAGTTATTTCAAAGTACCCGAACATAATTTAATCATTGGTGTTTCTATTTACGCAGAATGAGCTCAAAGTATCATGAAGTCTAGCTGTGGTTTGCTTCTTCTTGGGTTTGACTATTTTTATTACTGGATCCCAAGCTGGTGGTACATTCCAACCATCTTCTCTATCAAAATTAGGATGTTTTTTGATTTCAATAGCCTCGCGAAGCATCCTTAGTAGGAATCGGTGTTCTTTAGCGAGAATCTGTGGTTTGTCAAATCTCAGGTAGTGGTTGGTCCCCTGTTGCACATGTTCACACACAGCAGACTTCAACGAGCGTTGGTGTTTTACATCAGCTATGTGTTCTTTTATGCGGGTGCCTATGTTTCTCTTGGTTTGACCAATGTATGAGAGTCCGCAGTCACAATCTATTTTATAGACCCCTGCATCTTGTAAAGGTAGTTGGCACTTGACAGATGGTAAAAATGAAATCCATATCCAAGCTGTTCATTTTGATTAAAATGATTTTAATCAAAATGAACAGCTTGGATATGGATATCTCATACATAAGATCACAGATCTCTACAGAAAAAGAACCGTGTAGTGTTCATGTATTAAGTTTCCAGGTTAATTAAATAGGCTCTATGCTTTTAGCAGCAACCAATATTTTTTTCATGGCGACATCACAACTACTCCTTTGAGAAGTTTTTGCTTATAAAGACCCTTTCTTACTTCTATCCATCTTCCCCACACTTCTTTCTTCTTTCTTTTCGTGTGGTTAGTGGCCAACCTGTTGTCAAGAGTTGTTCAAGCCAACCGTAGGCTTCTGACATGGCTTAACGACTGCTGTCAATTTGACAACAACCGGGACCGACTTTTTACGTGCCCTCCGAAGCACGGAGTATACCTTTTGTCGCAGAAGACTCTACCCCACAACGCTTGGCGTAGTAACAAGGCGACTTCTCAAACCACTACACCATCTATGCAGTCACGAGATTGAGCCGCACACAAGTGCCGGATGTCGTAACAGCTTTCATTTTTTTAACGATTACTAGCAATTTGGGTTTCAAATGTATTCTTGTTAACCCCTCCAGCTAAGCTAGAATGTTTGTATTAGGAGTGGGTTCAGGTCGGTAGTGCAATAGGTGCGATTCGAACCTGAGATTTCTCTATCGCAAGTCCAATGCCTTATCCATTGGGCTTAAAAGAAAGAATGAAAGATATCCCTATTACTTTAAGCGGCTATTAGAGGATATTGTCACCATTTACTAAAATGCCTGTTTTATATCTTGATGACCACTCTTACTTGTCAGGTAAAACGCAGTATCATCGTTGCTAACACCGGTTTCCTGTAAGATGTCACTTCCCTGTATCGGTTCATTCATAACGTCACCAAATAATCGGCGACTGCCGGCTACTTAACTCATTAATTCGTTTTACGAACGAAGTAGCGATACCCTAGTGGGATACCGTTGGACTGCCACGCAGAGATCTCGAGTTCAGTCCCAAGGCTCGCATCTCTTACTCCAAGTTGCACACAACTTGGAGTAAGAGATATTTAATAGTTAATTATCCTTCGCTTTAACGGTGAAGAAAAACATCGTAGGGAAACCCGCACGTATGAGAGCTCTCCATAATGTTCTCGAAGACATGTGAAGTCTGTCAACCCGAACTAGGCTAGCGTCGTGGACTGTGGCATAATTCTTCTCACACTGAGAAGAGGACCGTGCCCAGCAGTGGGATAGTTTAATACAGTGCTGATATTATTATAATATATTCGTTTTACGCCTGTAGTATATCCCAACAGGTCTTATAATTCGGTCTTTATATACGTGTTAGGTACAAGTTATACTTACCTATGTATATCATATGAAAAAGTACTGAGCAGCGATAGCTCAGTGGGGAGACCAACAGACTGCAATGCAGAGGGTCTCGGGTTCGAACCCACGTCGCGCACCTATGACATTCGGAAGTTATATGACTTTTCGAAATTATGTGCGTATTGATTGATAATTATCGCCTGCTCCGTGCCTCGGAGAGCACGTTAAGCCGTCGGTCCTAGCTGCCATGAACATCTATGGCAGTCGTTATTGAGAAAGTGTCGACACAAAAGATCCCACTGGGTCGAAGTGTCGCCGGTCTGCACTGACAGGCTCCCACATATGATACATACATACATACCTATATCATATATATTTTAGCTCACATACTATAGGGGTATTTCGGTAAGTACGTAATGACGCTATTAATATTTTGAGGTAAAATCCCGTATTCCATAAGCTGAGATGGCTGCACATAACCGTCATTCATTGTTTATGTATATAACTATTAATGACAAATAACATAATATGTATGTAGATTTAAACCATGGTAACTGATTCGTTGACGCCAATAGCGTAAGCGTGAGCACTTGTTTAGCTCATTCGTCGATGATCGTTTCCACATCTCGAGTTCGCGTAAGCAATTCTCTAAAATCTCACTGACAAACTCACTTGATGACAGTGAAATTGTCTTTTACTAGAATTTTTGTTTGTTTTCTTGTTAGTAATAGCTAGTTACTGCCGAAATCTCGAATTGTCGGCCTCGATGGCGTAGTGGTTAGCGTAACCGACTGCCACGCCTGGGTGTTTCTATGTATAATATGTATGTATTTACAAAAGAAAAACATATACATACATACATAGATTCACGCCTGTTTCCCAGAGGGGTAGGCAGAGACTACGGTTTTCCATTTGCTACGATCCTGACACACTTTTCTGGCTTCATTCACTTTCATCACATTCCTCATACACGCCCGCCGGTTCAAGGTGCTCTTAACCTGGCCTTTGTTCAGAACGCCTCCGATCTGATCAAGAAACGTTCGCCTAGGTCTTCCTTTTGCGACTGTTCCATTCACACTAGCCTTATAAACTTTCTTAGTCAGTCTTTCCTCGTCCATTCTTTCTACATGCCCAAACCAGCTTAACATACCCTTTTCTATTCTTGTCACTATATCCACTTTCATGTCGCATCTCTCTCTAATCACACTATTCCTTATTCTATCTTTCAGAGTCACACCACATATATTTCTCAGCGCTCTCATTTCTACAGCATTTGTTCTGCTCTCATACTTCTTTTACCATACCCAACTTTCACTTCCATACATAAGTGTGGGCACTAATAGTCCTCTATGAACAGCCAAACGTGCCTTTTCGGAAACATTTCGACTGTAGAAAGAATGGACGAGGAAAGACTGACTAAGAAAGTTTATAGGGCTAGTGTGAATGGAACAGTCGCAAGAGGAAGACCTAGGCGAACGTTTCTTGATCAGATCGGAGGCGTTCTGGATAAAGGCCAGGTTAAGAGCACCTTGAACCGACGGGCGTGTATGAGGAATGTGATGAAAGTGAATGAAGCCAGAGAAGTGTGTCAGGATCGTAGCAAATGGAAATCCGTAGTCTCTGCCTATCCCTCTGGGAAACAGGCGTGAATCTATGTATGTATGTATTTCGACTGTTCATAAAAGCGCGTAGAGCTCCATTCACTTTGTTTCCCGCAATCGTTCTCCTTTCAATATGTCCCTCATGTTTACCATCCCTTGTAAACAAAGTACCCAAAAGTATATAAGTATGTTTATCCATTGTCTAGTAGCCATAGTACAAGCTCTGCTTAGTTTAGGTTAGACGGTGTTGTGTGTATGTGGTAGAATATTATAATTTATAATATATATATTTTGAGATGATTTTTAATGAATAGGCCGGTAGTTCATGGGTCATGTGTTATTTCGGCTCTATCCTAGCTTTAGGTCTGTAAGAGTCTAGCAATATATCCGGTAGCAGTATGTGACCCTTAAAACTAGGATGGGCTGTAGAAAAACTTCTCAACATCTTCACAAACTTTTATATTAGGTACATATTTCTATTTATTATTATTTAATGGGATAGCTTATCAGTATTAAAACTCGTACTGCGGTTTTTCTATAACTAGTAGCCAAGTTTGGTACGCTACTTAATTTGTTAGGGATAAATCTATACAATATCTGGCCCACATATATTCTGTCAAATTAATAATTCGTTCAACGGCTTGTGGTTTGTGCGTCAGAATTTTGGGAAATAAATAAGCTTTATTATTAAATATTATATTTCAGATGTACAAAATAAGGAAAACAACAAATAAAGGGCCTCAGTTGAGCTGATACAAGCTTTTTCAAGCGTTAATATCATTAATTTAGACTTACAATTGCTTTAAGGAAAGATTGCGCAAAAATTTGGGAACCACTAATAAATTTTGACCCAAACCGGCACGTGCTCATCTATTGCCAGATTACCAGATCACCTATAACTATTATCGTTAATAATATCGAATAGGTATATCAGTGAAGCGTGTCTGACCATAAGATAATGGAATTAAGGATGCGATGAAAGGAAACAAATGGAAGAGGTGTAAGTCTTTAAAAATTTTATTTTTGAGAAGTAAGTGTCGCCGGTGAAAAAGATATTTGATCTTCTCCGGCCAAGTCGACGCATTTTTAATGTTACCAAATATTTTTTGTAACATTATACTTCAATCCTTCCAATTGAAAGTTCATGTATGCTATCCACGAAGCAGCGATAGCTCAGTGGGGAGACCAACAGACTGCAATGCAGAGGGTCTCGGGTTCAAACCCACGTCGCGCACCTCTGACTTTCGGAAGTTATGAGACTTTTCGAAATTATGTACGTATTGATTGACAATTATCGCCTGCTCTGTGCCTCGGAGAGCACGTTAAGCCGTCGGTCCCGGCTGCCATGAACATCTATGGCAGTCGTTATTGGGAGAGTGTCGATACAAAAGATCCCACTGGGTCGAAGTGTCGCCGGTCTGCATTGACTGGCCCCCGCATAAGATAAGAAGATGCTATCCACATACTAAAAGGTAAAGTTGAAGAAAAGCTTACTGCCTGTCTTTTTTAAATCAAGCTTTCCTTGCATTTAGGATAATTTTTATGTCGCGAGAAAAATTATTAACATAATTAAGTGATAAAATACGCTTATTTTAAGCGTAGGTAAGCATAAAATGTAGTACCTAATCCAACCAGTCTCTGACAACGTCCATCGGTAGGTACTGTTGTTAGACAGTAGGAGTCAATAAACTAGCAGATGCCAGCTATCAAAAGGACAAGCATAACTTTTTAATTTCGGACGCTTAGAGCATCAATGTTGTGTGTAAGCTTCTCAACTTAGTACTTAGACAGGTGCCATTTTGGCAAAATTGTTGCCATCCGTAAAAGCGCGCCAAATTGCCGCTACTTAAGTGACTAAATCAGAATTAAAATCATATGCGTTTTTCCCTGGTAGATATTTAGCAGCAGAAATAAACAGAAGATGACTTTCTATTTTAGGGGTATCTTGTTAATATATTGCTTGTTGTCGAAGTCTATGACAATTGCATTTAAAGTTACTCCCGCTCTGGGATTAATCTATATCATTTAAAAATTAAAAGCTTAAATCTTATGATTTAACTTATTTATGGGACTTGACTTTATTTATCAATGCTAGTAACACTTTGAATCCTGTCACTATAACCGTTCTGACTTCACTATAGGTACACTACAATATGAAGCTGAAGAGTTTGTTTTTTGTATGAACGCGCCAATCTGTAGAACTAAGTACTAGTCAGATTTGGAAAATTATTTTTGAGTTTGATAGCTTTTTCAGGAAGGTTATATAACATCACGCTAAGAGCCACGCGACCTTTAATCATAAACGTGGGTGATACCGTGGGGGACAGTTAGTAAATAATAATAAGTAAATGGATATTATGTCCAAATTACCGTCAAAAACATAATACGTGGTGGTGGAGGAAGCGAGTGGTGGATAACCTTCACCTTTTCGACAAAACTACCTATTTTCCTTTTATATTAAGTGAACTTTTAGTACGCCACGTTTTTGGTACGAATCTTGTAAAATTAAAAGGTTTGTATAAATGTATCGCTGTTTTGTGTGTAAACTGTCCCACAGCTGGGCACGGGCCTCTTCTTAGAGTGAGAAGAGATAGGTCATAGTCCACAACGATAGCCTGGTGTGGATTGGCAGACTTCTTCGAGAACATTACATTCTTTAATTATTAAATAGATAAATAAACATTACGGAGAACTCTCAGACATGTAGGTTTCCTCACGATGTGATTCTTCACCGTTAAAGCAAGCTATAAATAACACAAAACTTCGACAAATCAGAGGTGCGCGCCTTGGGATCGAACTCGAGACCTCTACGTGGCAGTCCAGCGGTCTCACAATAGGCTATCGCTGCTAATATTCTTGAAATTTATCTAGATGAAACTAGAGGACGCCTTTGTTGGGTGACAGCCTGACTTTCAAGAACCCGATAGTTAATTACATACAACGTATGCACACGTATTGTAGTGGCCTGCCGTTTCATACGGCGGGCCGAAACCTCGGCGGGGTCGCGACCGCATGTGCAAGTGATTCGCGCGGCCCCGTCGATAACGGTTTTGACGAGGAACACCGTGGTAGGTTTAGTCGGTATTCCGGGAGGTACATTATTCTTATTCCATCTTTCTTTTACCCCGGCGAGTCCAACATAACCCCCCCGCCCGCCCCCGCGGAGGGGTATGCGTCATAACCATCACCCCCACGTTAAAAAAAAAAGCACACGTATACCTATGTAATAAAGTATTATTTTAGTATTTTTGTGGTCAGGGAAATAAAGGCTATTTTCATTTATTATTATTTATTTTATTTTTCCCTGTACCGTCCCACTGCAGGGCAAAGGCCTCCCTTTGATCTTTCCACTCCTTTCTGTCCAGCGCCAATGGTCTCCAATCCCGGTTAAATTACGTTTATATTTTCATTTAATTTCCATATTTATCCGAGTATGACAGTAAGTCTGTTTGGGGATATAGGTACCTAATTGTATTTCAAATAAGTATGGCATTCCGACAATTGACAGAATAAGTTATACTCACTATAAATTCCGCGAAATAAATAATTGAGACGTCATACGGTAAACGTCAAATTAATTAAAAATAATGATTACTTCTAACCCGAAATAATATATTTGCGATAACAATAGCAGCCATACACATAATATATACTTCGAGGATGAAATGTTATGAAAGTCATTATGGCGAAATTTTGTTATCGATGTAACCTTATACAGCTTTTAGAGTTGCATCGACCTGTGTATTTAAAATGCTGATATACACAAAAAAATTTACTGCGCAGAAAATACCGCAGCATAAACACTTTTATTTAAAAATAATGCTATAAATAATATAACAATTTGTTTATTTTTAAAATAATTATGTAAATAATGCTTTAACTCGCCACAAATGCTGTAATATACATATATAACTTCATAATTATAGAACATAAATAGCTAAAAAAAACTATGTACACCATACAAAAACACAAAAAAATCAAGAAAATTGAATTTTCTGTTTTTTGACTCTCCTAGAAAGTAGTATTTTGGCTTTTACCACGTTCAGATCTTCGAAGGGTCGATATAACACACACACATACACACACACAACACACAACTACAGGCAGACATCAAACTTATAAACACATGGACCCTGCTTCTTACAGCGACTCCTGAAGCTTCGAATCCCTTCTCAACATTAGAACACTATACAAGATTGTTTGCTCGTGATCCTTTAAACGCCAGGTTTTCCAGGTATACCTAATCGTAGTTCTCTGGATTTGTTCTCCCAAAATGCCTAAGGCTCCACGCCTAACAAACATTTTGAAGTCTGCAAATACATTTTAAAATATTACACCAAAATAACAAATGTCAAACACACCAAGTCGCTTCAGTAAACATGATTAATTTTACGTGTAAGCGAGACAAAGATATATATTTTTATGTGTGCAAGCGAGAACCTTCGTCCATGACCCCACACAACAGACGCCGAATTGGTATGGTCAGTGACGATAAGATAGCTTATCTATGCCTTTAATTTGGTAGTTTCTGAACGCTGTTATTATTGTCAAATGACGTCGACTGTTCTTGAACTAATATGAACTTAATACAGGATAGTCTTTGTGTAGTTTTTGTGAAAAATAATGATAGTGGTTTCGTTTTAGGGTTTTAGGCAAAGTTTATGAGTTTGACCGTAGTTTGGTACCTGTTTTGATGATAATGTTGTTTATTAACACAAGTGATATTTAAGTTCGATATGAAGTACCTACATGGAGAGTTTTCGCAGCAGGTAAGCTATTAAAAATATGAATATCATAGACACTTAAGTAATCATTTCCAACTTTTTAATAGACCTTCGTGATACAACAGAATTGTCTACGGTCAATAAACGTATAACAAGTACGTCACTCGAAGCTTTAATCGAAATTTAAATTCGCAATAATATTGAAAGTAAAAGCTAACGCACACATGCACACCGGCAGTAACAATATACATGTTGGCGTGAGCCTGACCTTTCCCAACGTAATGGCCGGCGACGCCCGAATACAGGGGTCGATGACACGACGAGGCTGAATGTGCAGTGCATTCGGCAGGACTCGGCATTAAAAAAATAAATCGTCACTTTCACTGTATGGAAATGGACGACACGATTTTCAAATTTCATTTTCTGTTTACGATTTTATTTGCAATAGTAATTTGTTGTTGGCGGGAAATAACATTACATAGGTGTTGTAAGTTATTTATGATCATGTTTTGAAGAAGCTGCGGTTCCTTAGGTCCTTTCGATGTCTAGTCATAGGATAGCAAGCGGTTGAGAAAATGACTAATTGGTGATACAATCGCTTCAAAAATTTATTTTTAATCAGCTGGAGTACCTACTGCACACATAACTACTACATATATTGCTAAAATAACGCAGTAAATGTATTGCAATATCCGAAATGAGTGAACTGTTGATATTTAACTTATGTGTAATAACTGCACAGTCATGTGATAAACATCGAAATGTCTAATAACATCTTGTCCTGTCTTGTCTTACAAAGCTACTTTATTTACTACAACAATTAACTGTTACTTATAATAACTTTAACATGATGTTAACTACTTGCTACAAGTTTTATTATGTCGCCTAATATATTTTAAATTATTTTTCTTATCGTTTTCAAAATGACATAGACAGTGTTCTTTTCATAAGCGTTCTATTTTTGAAAAGTTGTATATTGCTTTAACCTTTTGATTTTAATTATTTAAAATTGGAACTGATTTTTTAATATGGTGATGTAAAATGGCGACATGCGCATGATTGAAATTAGCTCATTTTACAATGTGTAATCGGCATATTTTCGGCAATTTTGGAACGATAATGTTTTTTTTTCCATTTAAACAGACAATAGAACTCCCGCACTTAGAATAATTCATGTGTTGCGGGGTGCTTTACAAACATTTAAACACATAAATTTTTGTCCCGTGTTGGATTCGAACTCACAACACTCGGCGCAATGGCAGCGGCGAGGCGCCGACTTAAACCACAACGCCATCTGTGCAGTTAATGGTTGGTTATGTTTTTGTCCACTATTATAAAAATTAGAGCCATGAAAGGTGTATGCATGTAAATCCATGTTTGTTAAATTTATTTTAGGTGATAGAAGAGTTTCTTGGTTGATTGCGAAATAATACTTAATGAAATAGGAACATAGGTACATATACAGTATGAGTCTTCATAAAGTGCACATATGAAAATCAGTGAAACTAGACATAATTTTACCGGTAGGAAAATAGTAAGAAAAGTCAGAAAAAAATATTTTTCGTATTACACCTATTTACATTTAGCAGCGATAGTCTAGTGGGAAACCGTTGGACTGCCACGCAGAGGTCTCGAGTTCGAATCCAAGGCGCGCATCTCTGACTTTTCGAAGTTATATGCGTATTAAATAGTTAATTATCGCTCGCTTTAACGGTGAAGGAAAACATCGTGAGGAAACCTTCATATCTGAGAGTTCTCCATAATGTTCTCAAAGGTATGTGAAGTCTGCCAACCCGCACTGGGCCAGCGTGGTGGACTATGGCCTAACCCTTCTCACAGTGAGAAGAGGCCCGTGCCCAGCAGTTGGACAATTTAATACAGGGCTGATATTATTATACCTGTTTTTTAGTAGTTGTGGTCCTTGCGCCAAGAAAACCTTGTGACTTTTGAACAAGGTTAAAACAAAAACAGTAATAATAGTAAATGTGTAGGCAATATCGAAAACCCGAACCAATCGCGAAGAGAACAGAAGAGAAGAACAAGAGTAAAAACAGAGAGGTACAAAGCGGTTTAACCCATAATTTATTGTACTATTAGATATGTATACTTTTTTGGCGACCTCGATGGCGTAGTCGGCGTAGGTTGCGGGTTCGTTTACCGCACAAGTTATCAAACATTTCGCTAGTTCTAGCTTTAGGTCCCATGTCAATGTGGACAAGCCTATTACTGACAATTTCAGACTCCGTATTGCAACTAAGAATACCTTGACTGAAACACCCAATAATAATTTGCCTGACCCGAGTATCAAACCCGAAGCCTAGCACAGCACTCGTACTCATGACCGTTGCACCACCGAGCTAGTATATAATAATAATATACTTAATAATATTCTACCACATACACACAACACCATCTAGCCCAAACTAAGCAGAGCTTGTACTATGGGTACTAGACAATGGATAAACATACATACCTATATACTTTTTTTTTGTAAATACATACATATTATACATAGAAACACCCAGACCAAGACAAACATCCAAGTTCATGCACACAAATGTTTGACTTGTGCGGGAATCGAACCCGCGACCTCAGGCGTGGCAGTCGGTTACACTAACCACTACGCCATGGAGGCCGACTATATCGCACTCTTAATAAAACAGCGACTTAACTCGAAATTTGAAAGTATGGCAATTTGAACTCTAATTGTATATGTTAAATTCTAATACTATATTTGTGTTAAATCTTTGCAATAGAGTTCAAATTTGTTTACTCCAAAATACTGAGATAAGTCTCTGTTTTATTAAGGGTGATGGGTGATAATAGATAAATGATAATAAGTATAATCTTCTTTCTCTTTATAGATATACTAGATTTTGCCCGCGGATCCGCTCGCGTAAATGTAGATTAGCTTAGGTCTAAGGATATATTAGTAAGAAAACGTTCTTCTGGATCTAGAAAAAGGTCCTTGTCCAGCAGTGAAATAGTTTGTACCTATACCATTAAATAGCATTTTAAAACATGTCGGCCTATTTTAATGATAGGAGATATTATAGTCACAAGTGTGTACACTTACACAAGTGCACTCTCTATTCCATTATTCACATGACCCGATGGGACGGTAATCCGACACGACCAGGGAGAGATCAGGTGCAACTTCCTGACTCCGGGCAGAAATACCCAATAACATTTTGTTAGCTCGACCTGGATTCTAACCCTCATAAACAGTCGCATTCAGTACCGCTGACCCACTGAGGTAGTCAACACAGAGAGTGCACTGCTAGCGCAAGGTACAAGTGCCAGCGATCACCTGTTGATACGGACTTTACAGACCTCTATGCATCCTGCTCACTACAGGAACGAAATCCTAACTAATATATAAATGTGAATGTGTGTTTGTTTGTTTGATACCCTTTCACCATGAGTTTCTTGCAGGTTTATTCTCATAGGCTCTATCTTTTGCCTGAACTTAGCAACTAACCTAAATGTAGCTTCAGCAACTTAGTAAACTCACTAACCTATATATTTTGACGTTTATAAGTGTTACTTTGTGACCTCAATGAATAAATGATTTTTGACTTTGACTTTGACTTTGACACCGTCTTCACAAATCATCATGTAATTTCGCATATATACGTTATCTGGGGTACTGAAAAAGACCTTTAATCCAGAAAAGACCCTTTAATCCTTTAAGACGAAAGTAATGGTATTTGAAAAGGAGAAGTACATGACGATGTGTAATATTATGATTGATTGAGAACAAGTGGAGCAAGTGAAAGAGTTTGTATATTTGGGTACTTTGTTTACAAGGGATGGTAAACATGAGCTACTCGAAGATATTGAAAGAAGAACGATTGCTGGCAATAAAGTGAATGGCGCTCTACGCGCTTTTATGAACAATCGAAATATATCCGAAAAGGCGCGTTTGGCTGTTCATAGAGGACTATTAGTGCCCACACTTATGTATAGAAGTGAAAGTTGGGTATGGCAAAAAAAGCATGAGAGTAGAATAAATGCTGTAGAAATGAGAGCGCTGAGACGCATATGTGGTGTGACTCTGAAAGATAGAATAAAGAATAGTGTGATTAGAGAGAGATGCAGCATGAAAGTGGGTATAGTGACAAGAATAGAAAAGGGTATGTTAAGCTGGTTTGGGCATGAAGAAAGAATGGACGAGGAAAGACTGACTAAGAAAGTTTATAAGGCTAGTGTGAATGGAACAGTCGCAATAGGAAGACCTAGGCGAACGTTTCTCAATCAGATCGGAGGTGTTCTGGACAAAGGCCAGGTTAAGACCACCTTGTACCGGCGGGCGTGTATGAGGAATATGATGAAAGTGAATGAAGCCAGAGAAGTGTGTCAGGGTTGCAGCAAATGGAAATCCGTAGTCTCTGCCTACCCCTCTGGGAAACAGGCGTGAATCTATGTATGTAGGAATTCTTTCATCATTAAAAGAGTACAGTCCTCGAGGGATGGAAATTGATTGAGAAAATCTTGACTAACGCGAACAAAACCGCGGACAAAACGTAGTATTTAATAAATAATACGTAATTTTGTGAGTGTGCCAAGGGCACGAGAACTATTTGAGAGATATTTTAATACTGTCCCTATGTACCTTGAGATAAATATATTCGGATGCGTAAGCGCATTGCTGTCTGATCTATTTCTAGTTTTATACGTAAAGATTGCAATGTGTGCAGATTTAAATATTTTAATGTATAATTTCGAGATCTGGCGAAAGGGTTTTCTATACTAATATTATAAAGTGGAAAGATTTTGATTTATTGTTTGTTTGTATATTTAAAAAAAAGTACTGTTTCTAACAAAACCTAACCTTCTTATACGCGAGGAAAGACGTAGTTAAAATTAAAACGCTGAACTACTGTCCGCGATGATGAACAGAACTGATTTTATTTCTAGAAGATTTACAGAGGCTGTTTATAGGATAAGACCCATAATCTAATGGAGTAATGTGATGCGTTGCGTGGTGTGGTACTTTGGGTTACGCCAACGTAACTCATATATATAATAAATATTAAAAAAAGAGAAAGTAAGAATAAATATAATAATATCAGCCTTGTTTATAAACTGTCCCACTGATGGGCATGGGCCTCTTCTCAGTGTCTCTCTTCTCAGAAGGGTTAGGACATAGTCCACCACGCTGGCCCAGTGCGGGTTGACAGACTTCACATATCTTCAAGAACATTATGGAGAACACACATGCCAGTTTCCTCACGATGTTTTCCTTCACAGTTAAAGCGAGCGATAATTAACTATTTAATACGCACATAACTTCGAAAAGTCAGAGGTGCGCGCCTTGGGATCGAACTCGAGACCTCTGCGTGAATATTACTAACTAGCTGACTCGCGCAACTTCGTCTGCTTCACATAAGAGAAATTGCCCCGTTTTCGCAACATTTTTAACTGATGCTCCGCTCCTTTTGGTCGTAGCGTGATGTTATATAGCCTATAGCCTTCCTCGATAAATGGATTATGCAACACTAAAATATTTTTCAATTCGAACCAGTTGTTCCTGAGATGAGCGCATTCAACCAAACAAACAAACTCTTCAGCTTTATAATATTAGTATAGATGTTTATCGTCTATATTATGAGGTAGGCTGAGGTAGGTATATTTGACCCATATTTGATCAGATTTGTTTTAGGTCGTATGAAATAGGAAGCGAGCCTTTTACCCTGGCAGTGTTTTCACTCAGCATTTTGACAGAAAAATTAGATAAAGCTTTGTTCGGCTTGGAAATGGAACCGAAGACCGCACGCACAACAGTCACTTACATAACCACTGCGCCACTGAGATCATATAATAATCCGGTTGTAATATACTTTTACCTTGACATTGGATTTTGGAGTCTATTCCTGGTATTGAAAATATTGGGTGGACGGTGTAGTAATTTAGTTGGCCGCCTCGTCTCTGCCACTAAGCAGAGTGTCTGAAGTTCAAATCCCGTACGTGACAATAAATTACGTGATACACAAATGGTTGCTCCCGGTCTAGTTGATTATTGTGTCCGTTGTCTGAATGGTAGAAAAGTGTCCCGGGAAACAGGAATTACTAAAAAAAATCGTTTTAAAAGACTCGATTGAACAATTTCGATTTGAATATAAAACTAATCCTAACTTATTATTATAAATGCGAATGTGAGTTTGTTTGTTACGCTTTCGCGTCTTAACTACTCGACCGATCGTCATGAAATGTCGCATACACGTTGTCAGGGGAAGAGAAAAGCACATAGGGTACCTTTCATCTAGTAAAAGGTTCTGTTACTAAATTAACTAAATCTACATTAACGCTCAGAATTCCCTTGAGGAAGACTATCCATTCACACTTTCATTCATTCAGTCATTCATATTTGAACGACATTGTCAATCTTAGAGTTCCAAAAAACTCTTATACAACAGATTTATCCGTCCGTCTGTCTGTTATACAACTTTCAACTCAAGAACCGTAAGAGCTAGAGACTCGCGGTCAACGCCATTCGACTCAGCATAGTCGATATAACCCCGAAATTACTTTGACCTTTGACCCCTGACCTGATCAAGGTCACGTGGTATCACGTGACCTTTGCATATATTGTTTTTCGAACTCTAAGATTTACGGCAGTTCATTGTCGTTTCTTTTTATATAATATAAGTAGGTATTATTAAAAACTAAAATAATGAATATTTAATATAATAGACCTTCAAATAAGTATATATTTTAATAAAACATATACTTATTACTAGATTTTGCCCGCGGTTTCGCACGCGTAAATGTAGGCTAGGTTCGGTTAGTAACGGTACTTTTTTTCTGGATGAAAGGTACCCTATGTCCTTTTCTGCATCCCTGACAACGTGTATACAAAATTTCATAATGATCGTTTGAGTAGTTAAGGCGTGAAAGCGTGACAAACAAACTCACATTCACATTTCATGATATAAGTCAAGATTTTGAAGTGTATTATTTTTAAAAGATAACTTTCGTTCTAAGCTTTATTCGTGTGTCGCGGGGACTTTACAAACATTTAAACAACGGACACAAAGGCCACCCAGACTCGGAACAACTATTTGTGGATCATAAAATTTTTTGTCCCGTGTGGGGATCGAACCCACAACAGTGGCAGTGACAAGGCGATCACTTAAACCACTTCACACCGTGCAGTCACTATAGTAAAGGGTTTTTAAAGATGTACCTTTAATTTTATTGTAAATTACCTTTTGCCTGCGGCTTCGTTCACTTAAAAGTAGGTGAGGTTAGGTTATGTTAGTATGAAACAGAACTTTTCAAAAATAAATGTTGTGTACATGTAATCGGTTGAGTTGTTTTTGAGTTAAATCCTTACAAAAAAATAAACAAACATCAAATATTTCGTCTTTGTAATACTGGTATAGATGTAGATTATGGTTATTGATTTTAAGAGCGAACCCGTGTCAAATAGGGCCGATCAAATGATCATGTATTTGGTTAAAATATTGAGAAATATCAACATCTAGACGGTTTCTAAGTATGTCAGTAGATTGATGCCAAAACCGCAGTTTTTCGGCAAGCATTTGATAAACGAATGTATTGCTATATTTGCACATTTCTATGGCCTACATTTATTGTGATGAGTTATATTTTTCTACAATTATATGTTTGAATCTAAGAGAAGAAACGTGTCGGCCGTAGGTTTAAATAATGACATTTTATTCATTACATATCACGATATCCTTGTAGCGGTTGACATTGAAATAATGGTAATCATACAGATAATATGAGAATTAATGAACAATGAACACCGTGTTCGAGTTTTCTCGGCAGATTAATAAAAAAAAAGTTGTGACGTAACCAAAGAGTCGGTGCATAGGCTCGGGTGTTTGCACAGAGTGTTACCGATATAAAATGACATCGTTTGCACATTAAGAACGCACCATCGCATCGGCCAGTTTATTGACGCCGCATCCGTCTGAACTTGCGAGTTTAAGCCTCTGTGAATGTCATCTAGCCTCAGTACAAGTGCAGTGACGTGCTTGTGTGCACCTATACGGCGTGCCTGCGTGCCTCTCCGACACACGATAAAACAACTAACATATTCACCCGCCATTAAAACACATCAAAAGATGACAGTTCAAATTCAAATTCCGAATGTTCGAATTTAGAAATGCACGCTCAGTACGCGCGCGAAAGAGACGACCATAGCTTTGAACGTCTGCTATTTCGGTGACGTCGGCCGGTGCATAGCGAAATATAATGAAAAGTGGCATTCAGTAATTTCGTTGTGTTTACGCGTTGTGCTAGTTTATTTGGTTAATAGCGGGTTGTTTCTCTAATCGGTGGCGTCTTATGGACGACCGGTGGCGCCCTCTGCGAGTTGCATATTCCCGCTATATACATACGCATGGTTGTAATTCATGGAGCTGTCAAAACAATAGCGACCTCGTGGACTGAGGGATTTTTAAATGGGACTACCCCATCTGGGGCACGGCGTGATGTGTGGTAGTGCATCTAGTTTTTGGCGGGGAGACACTGGCGAGCCCGTAAGCGGAAAATTGAGCTAGCGGTGTTTTTTTCCAAACTTAACCTACGACAATCTTCAGTTGCGCGCGAGCTGTCCCCGCACGCGCCTCGCGTGCCACCCGACACGAAAATCTACGAAAATCCACCGAATGGACCCCGAGCCGTGGCGAGCCCCGCCGAATTCACTTTCCGAACTCCATGTGAGTGTGTTCAAAACGTTCCATTTTCGAATGCAGCGAAATAGTCGCGGCCGCGCGTTCGATGACCTCATAAAGTGAAACTATTTTTTTTTCTTTCACTTTGCTCAAATTTGTGATGTAGCCATAGTGCCTTGCTCGTACAAAACTTACACAATTTTGTGATGTCAAAGTGCAAACTTAGATAAAACTAGTATAGATAGAGTGTTAGTGAACTATTATTTATGGAGATACAAACGAGAAGGAACATTATTTGTGCATATGGACAGATACTGCATGGACTTTAGGTGAGTCTGATTATATTTGAATTATAAATTAATCACGTCTCGGCACTGGTCGTTCGTAATTTATTAAGTCACTTCTATGAACGCCAATCTTAATCTATGAACTTGATTGGGGCGAGTGAAGTTGTCGCTAGTGCGTTGCATTGCTAGATTGCGCCTGCAAATTCACTCATGTGACCATAGTGAACTTGTCGCAAATCAAAATGCGAGGGAAAAGCGCCCTTAGTGACGTGTAATTTAGGTGATGTTGGGGTTGTAAATGTGTGTGTTGTTATTTTTGGGTTGACGAACTTGCGAATAGATGTTTTTGTTTGTTAAAACACATGAGTATATTTGAGGTGCATCGCCTTTGGTCGTGTGGCCTTCGTGCTATCAGTGTAGGTATGAACGTAGCTAACCTATTAGTTCTGCCTAGGTTTGTAGCTTGTAGCCGATAATACTCGAACTCAATGAACGATACCATGAACAACGTTTTTATTTCATCACTTTTATAGATCACTGTATTTTTTCATTCAATCTAATATTGTCCTCTTTGTTTTTATGTACTCGTGTAACAATTACCGTTATCTATTCTTTATTTAAAATGTTAAAACATTCTTTTTATAAAATCTATGATTAACACTGGCCATTTTTAATTTTGCTTTGGGGATGAAAGAAAGCTACATTTGCGCTTGCGCAGGCAGTCAATGAACAGAAACCGGCTTATTTGTAGGGCTACTGAACTGAAGTACTATTTTTATATGACACCAAGTTACTTTAAGATAATAATAATAATATAATATGCGTTCACCTGTTTGCAATTATAACTTGTTTTAAAATATTATAGGTACCTACATAAAGAATTTATAGAAAATAACGACTGGTTTTTGCACGCAGAAAAGGTTTTGAATTGAAAATGATGGAGAATAGAGATAGATGATTATTTTTTCCACAAAGGTTTTATTTTATAACAATTTAGGGCTTATTCGTCGTTGGCTGAAGTCTTATTATGACGGATACAATTTTATTAGAATATAATATTTAACCATAGTCTGAAATAAAAAAGTTAAACGGAACTGGCATAATGAGTTCGGCTAATCCTTTAATTAAAGCTAATGGAAGTAGGTTCCATAGACATCTGCCTATGTCTAGGACTCTAGGATAAGTACTTACACACGTGTAGTAACATAGGTACGTAAGTGGGTATATTAAAAAAATAAGGATGCCTCATGCCATGACAATGAACAATCGGTGAGATGACAGCTATGACTGATAACTTGAATGTCAATACAGCGCCAAACTGATCATTTCCTGAGATAATATCAGTAACTTTAAATTAATTTTATTCAGAATTCAACAATCGGTATTTTTGCTTTTCGAAATATATGTGTTCTATTTTAATAACAGAAAATACATAATGATATTATATCAGATAAACACCAAAATCGGTTCCTTATTTCTAAACGAACTCGAATTGTTCATAAATAAATAAACAATCGACGTGCGATTTCCCGCCAGCACATCAACACCGCCTATAGAATTAAGAATATTATATTATAATATTTGAAAATAGAACATTCGATATTCAAAAGTTTAACATTTCCGAATGCTGGTAATTATCCATCATTCGGTAATGTTAAACTTTTAGTTGTTTGTGGTCTTACTGACTTTATACGCTAACATTTTACCTTAATTCTCCTATACCTAAGTAATCTTCCAAAATATACAAAACCATTGATAATCTACGCGTGCTAATGTTATTGTAAATAATTAATTACCGGTAAATCCAAGACAAAAACTACTGCCTGAAATTCCCACAAAATTTATGACAAATAAGGAAATAAGGTGTTATTGTTGTATTGTTAAAACTACGACTGTAGGTTTGGTAGCACAGACTATGAATGGGTATCGACTGGTGAGGTCTTTGTGGACATTGTCGGCTGAATCAGGATCAGATTGCCTACAAAACTATATTGAATGACATTTCAGCACAAATATTATTGTATCATAGCCAGGAAAGAGCTCCTTGAAAAAAGGCCAATTTCGTAATACTGGCTAGGACGCTTAAGATTTTAAAATTTGAATGGAGTGGCTTCAAACTTCGTAATTAAATATTTTGTATAATATTTCACTTCATTGATACATTCATGGTCAAATTTAAAATCTTTTATTTATTTAGGTCACAACGTAACACTTGCGAAAGTCAAAATATATTATAGTATAACTTTCAGCAAATAAAACAAAGAATGATCAAAGAATTACTACAGGTGAGCCCGATCCAATGCCATCATGGCTGCCAAGTCTAGTATGAATAAGAAATATCTACAGAGTATGCCTAAAAATGGCGTAAGAATTTCGTAGTAATTTTCTTGTACCTACATAGAACGTTGCTTGATGATTTATCGTTTGTGAACTAAATGTATTTGGAATACCATTTCTA
The DNA here is from genome assembly GCA_930367265.1 of Catocala fraxini. Lineage (NCBI taxonomy): Eukaryota > Metazoa > Arthropoda > Insecta > Lepidoptera > Erebidae > Catocala > Catocala fraxini. Next base: position 2,829,746 of record OV884047.1, read on the forward strand.
GAATACCGTTTACAAATGATGTCTTCTAAATAATTTTGGTACTATTAAGGTGAGATGAAAAACTTTAATCAATGTAAAGTGTCAGCTTTCGTTGTGCAAAATAACATATCAGCTAGATATAATTAACATAATTGGATGAGGTTTTTGATGACCCTTTCGCCACCTCACGCGTCACTCAAGATATCAAGAGATTGTGTTTTCCGGAAACCAAACGATCAGTCCGAATGAAGCGTTTTCGATTGCTGATATTCCCAGGCCTCAATGACGGAGGTGTCAGAGGGCGCAATATCTCGCGTTTTATGTTTATGTAATTATTTCTAATAAGATAAGATATCGGCAAGATATTGGAAGTGGTTAGGAATGATGAATGTACCATTGACGTGGTTAGTTCAGAGATATATGAAGAAATAGATTGAATTGAGACTGCTGGGTGACAGTCAGCGAAGTATCTTTTGATTCTGTCGTCAGTGGCAGAGGTCTAGGCGTGTTTTGGATCAATGATGTATGATAAATCACTGGTTAGTTATTGATGAGATTAGTACAAGATCAAGGTAATTAGCCTTAGGAAATAAATACCTATCCAGGAGTGGCTACATGACATCATGGTATTTAGGATTATGATTTATTACATTTTGCCCATAATCGCATTTATAATATTAATTAGGATTCAGTTACTGCTTTCAGAATTTATTTGTTCTATAATAAAAACCATACATAGAAACTCTCTAGCGACTAGTACGCCATATTTGTTACCTAATTAAAACGACAATAGATAGGATAGAATAGATAGTAAATTTGCGTGCTTAAGGTCCATCATAAGGTTCAATACCTGTTTAAAAAGTTGACCAGCAAGATGAATTAGACCTTCCGCCGTGGTAACCAAAAAGCGGTTGCATTAGGCAAATAGGTACCAGTAAAAATGCAAAAAATGCTTAATAAATTTGTATGGTAGAATGTTTCCGTTTTATGTGCACTTGCTTTAAATAAATATTTTGCAGTGTCCTCTAATTCGCTATGGCTGTAAAAGTCCGCTTAGTTTTGAGCAACTATTATAAAATATTTAAGACTTAATGTATGTAGACTTAGTTTGCAAATAAATAATTAATATTTAAAAATATATGTAAATCAGATAACATCATACAATCAGGCAACCAAACATTTAAATCGTAAAAACAATAGTTATAAATAATATGGAAGAAATTTGTTAAATTTGACTGCCTAAGTTGGGCAATACGACAATTAAATCGGTCAATAGTCCCAACTTTAAAGGGTAAAACAGACAAACGTAAGGATTAGTAATTTTAGACATAGAGATAAGATAGGTACTCCAACTAAGTAAAGTCATGTATGACACATATCAAAATGCTAAATTAATGCGCAGTATCGACGGTGATGTCATTGTCACCTATTTTAAATAATATAGATATAGTTTTAATTAAAATCTACGTAATAATATAGTGAATACATTAAGCAGTTTGTAAATTGTTGGCTGTTTAGATTTACAGCCTTTGCCACTTTGGCACTAATAACAGCGAATGTCATTAATGTCATGTGTAATTAAAAATATAATTATGCCATAGATATGTGCTTGTTTCTGGTAATGGGCGATCATCGATAAAAAAATAGGCAGTAGTGCCTGAAAAACAATGGTCATCGTTATTGTCTGAGGCCATACGAAACATCGTGACGCGAACATGATTGATCGAATCTATCTATGATATTTTTGGTTTAGAATATATGACTAAGATTCAAATGGTAATGTGATGTGTGATGATGATCAGTGATGATTCTAATGCAGAATTGTAAAAGATCCCAATATTCGAATAAATTTTTTCGTAGTAATTGCGTATTGCGAATTATTAGATTATGTCTGATACATTGCTGGAGAAAAACAGCCAACAACTAAAGTTAGTTTGTTCTTATGCATGTAAAAGTAAACGACTAGGAACTGCCACAGGGGGTATTGAGCTGCATAATTGAGTTTATGTCCGGAAATTGTCTATTGCTACTGATATTTTACGGACTTAGGGCAGAGATCTCTGTCTTATAGATAATAATGGACTGCAAATAATATTCTAACTAGTATTATTAATTAATTAATTGCTCGACCAATCATCATGAAATTTCGCATACATTTATTTCATCCAAGAAATATTACTGTTACTAACTTAGGTTAGGTTAGGTTAGTAACAGTACCCTTAGCCTACATTTATGAGAACGAAGCCGCGGGCAAAATCTAGTAGGTAATATAATAATCATAAGTGTGACAATAACGGTGCTTAGTATTTCCTTCACTCGTCCTACAAAAATAGGCGAATCCAGGCGGTAATGTGTTAGCTGTAACATGTAACCTACTCTTAATAGCATGTTTCATAATTTTTACAGATGCCTTAATTGTATTCCATAATTATTTGAACAGACAACTTAGCATTGCCTATATTGCGATTACTATGCATGCACAATCTAACAATGGATACTAAAATCGTCCAAACTAAATACAACTAGCCATAGAACGTACTAATTGTATTTCACCTGTACGAAAACAAACACGAGTCATGTCGTATTGGTGTTAATAAAAACACATTTGTTGTATTACTATTAAATAACTTTTCATAAGGTCTAATACTTCATGCTATAGTTTAACTTTGTAGTTTGTACATGGAGGTAAAATTTTGTGCGTGTGGAAGGTCTGGATCAAAATAATATGATACGTACTTTAAGTAGAATATCACGGGTCTGATAAAAACTGACAGTCAGTCTATGCAATCCATTGTCTGCCAATAAAAAGTATCTAACTTCGTCGGTCAAAGGATTTAACTACATTCGAAATTCAAACCAAACGTCAGATTTTAAAATTAGATTAAAACAAATAAATCCATAGATTACATAGAACCACATTTATCGCCAAAAAATTCCCGCCCGAAAAATACCGCGGCCGGTCGAAACAAAGGGTTATAAAAAAGTCAGTATGCAACACAAATCACTTAGTGGCACGTTAGCGAAATATCGATCGTCTAGAAATAATGTCCAAACGCGCTGTAAATATTTGAGGCGGACAATTCGGTACAATCGATATTTGCTGGCTGTCATATGTGGCCGGTCATCGACCAAGGGAACAGGAAAAGATTTATTGTTATACTATTAGTGTAATAAGTTATATTTTTGAGGATAAATTAAATATAAATATTGAGTGTAGTTGATATAATGTTGGATTGCTAAGTCTGTAGTTGTGAATTGAAGCATACGTTACGCGCTGTGGACGGAAGTGTTTAAAACTTTCGGTGTAAAGAGTTTCTCAAAGAAAAACATTACATAATTCACTTAATATATGAGAAAATTTAAACAATTACAACACAACAAGTACATACTACTATTTTATATTCGATCAGTCGAGTTTAAGTTCAAGTTAACAATCACAAAAGTCACAAGCTAGGAATAACAATTTTATTTTTGTTTAATAAGTAAATTTTCCATCTACCTACTTTAAAAAAATATAAATTGTTGAACAGTTCCTGACGTTTTTAGGTAGCTTATTATAAATAACTGACCTTCCTCATACTGTAAATAATTTTTACCGTGCGTACTTATGCGAGGCAGTTCTATAGTATTTCTGTTTCTTGTGTGATATCCGTGTGATTTGTGTTTGAATGTGATATTAGTATGAGTTGATTTGGTTTATATTTCAAAATTATAGTAGCAGTTATATTTAGTTTGTTATTTATAACGTGCTTAACGTTAATACAGTTATTTTTAGGTTGAAAGATTTTCATGATGATGTGTGAAATGTTCTCAAGTAACTATTGACCCGAATAGTAGACAATTGCTCGGCTCGTTTCTTTTGAACGGTGGGTCGGTCTAAATGATGGAGGAATTAGTCAACAGTGTGGATATAATAAAAATCACATAATATTGCTATTTGTGCTGTACATTCTACGTAAAAATCAAAATCGATTGTCTATTAGTAGCCTCAGAAATAGGCAAATATATTGTTTCGTACATACATACATACATACATAGATTCACGCCTGTTTCCCAAAGGGGTAGGCAGAGACTACAGATTTCCATTTGCTACGATCCTGACACACTTCTCTGGCTTCACTCACTTTCATTACATTCCTCATACACGCCCGTAGGTTCAAGGTGCTCTTAACCTGGTCTTTGTCCAGATTTGATCAAGAAACGTTCGCCTAGGTCTTCCTCTTGCGACTGTTCCATTCAGTGTGAATAGCCTTATAAACTTTCTTAGTCAGTCTTTCCTCGCCCATTATATTGTTTCATTTTTACTTATTTACCAATCTTACTTAATTAACTACACACTTTGTATTTGATAAATAGTAAGCGATAGGCTACTGGGCAACTGTAAGACTGTCACGCAGACGTCTCGAGTTCGATCCCAAGGCGCGCATCTCTGACTTTTCGAAGTTATGTGCGTATTAAATAGTTAATTATCGCTCGCTTTAACGGTGAAGGAAAACATCGTGAGGAAACCTGCATGTCTGAGAGTTCTACATAATGTTATTGAAGATATGTGATATCTGCTAACCCACACTGGGCCTGCGTGCTGGACTTTAGCTAACCCTTCTCACACTGAAAAGACGCCCGTGCCCAGCAATGGGACAGTTTAATACAGAGCTGATATTAATATTATAAATTATTAATTAATTGCAGAGCTAAATATTACATCCGTATATCACCTATTTTCGAAAAATGCATTGATATTCAATCTGTTTACGTCTCTATATTAATTAAATATGACTTTAGCCATACCTAAGCATTCGGGCCACATCAACCTAGTCTTTTTTTTGTTAGAATTTAAGGCACAGAACATCTCGCAGAACAATAATTTGAGGATCATACGCAATAATTTTCCCGTCTGGCGTTCGAACTCACATTACCCAGCGTGGCGTCAATGGTAAGGCGAACGCTTGGCCTGCACCAGGCGTGCAGGTAGTAACTTATCTTAAATGAGGGCCAGTCAGTGCAGACCAGTGACACTTCGGCCCAGTGGGATCTTTTGTTTCGACACTCTCCCAATAACGACTGTCATAGATGTTCATGGCAGCCGGGACCGACGGCTTAATGTGCTCTCCGAGGCACGAAGCAGGCGATAATTGTCAATCAATACGCACATAATTTCGAAAAGTCATTATAACTTACGAAAGTCAGAGATGCGCGACGTGGGCTCGAACTCGAGACCCTCTGCATTGCAGTCTGTTGGTCTCCCCACTGAGCTATCAGGCAGTATTATTGAAATGTTACTTTGAGAGAGTGAGACCCGACTTTAAATGTTGATATTATTCGTAAATGCAGCAGCTACAATGCTGAGCACTTTATTTACTTTTTGTGTTTACCCTTCATATGATATATTTTTGGGGGAGGCCTATGTCCAGCAGTGGACATCTTTCGGCTGAGATCATGATGATATTGTGTACCTATAATTAGTAGAAGAAATAATGCAGTTTTATAAGTATTTGTTATCGGATATTTAGTGATATGTTCTGTTTAAAATAACTGTTAAGTTTTCTTATGTAAATCTTCTCTCTTAGCCTTTATTATTCCCAAGTCACTTGGGGTCGGCTTTTATGGTCTAACCGGATTTGACTGGATATCAGTTTTTACACGGAGCGGCTGCCGCCTCACCTCCGCAACGCGAAGGCTAACGATACCCTAAGGTTAGACCAGTGTCAGGATATTAGAGAGTACTAACTTATTGTCTTTCCCAATAACGACTGCCATAGATGTTCATGGCAGCCGGGACCAATGGCTTAACGTGCTCTCCGAGGCATAGAGCAGGCGATAACTGTCAATCAATACGCACATAATTTCGAAAAGTCATATAACTTACGAAAGTCAGAGGTACGTGACGTGGGCTCGAACCCGAGTCCCTCTGTATTGCAGTCTGTTGGTCTCCCCACTGAGCTATCGCTGCTATTTTTGCATGTTTTCTTATGTAAATAAAGATCTTAAACCATAACTATCCATAGCTCCGTCTAAGGTGTATATTCCTTTATTAGTAGTGTACCTACTTGCATTAAGAATTTAAATAGCCGTTAACGATTAAAACATTCGTACAAGTAAACAGCATCCTCCTTAGTTTGTTATGTGAATACTTATTTCTAACTCTTATTTAAGTGCCATTTGTAAGTCACAGATATTTTATTATTCTTTCCTTGTACAATGTGCATATTATATTTTAATTTCAATAATTCAAGGAGAGAAAACTATAAAGTTGTGTAACGATTCTAACAGAATAATTATATTATCAACCTTTTAAAAGCAATATTGCAATTTTTGTTGATTCGAAACAGTGTGAATATTTATTTATTTAACTAAAGATTAACGTCAAATAGTATTGACTTATTTAATCAGATTAATTAATGATATGTAAAACCTCACAAAATCCCAACTAATATTATAAATGCGAATGTGAGTTTGTTTGTTACGCTTTCACGCCGTAACTACTCGACCGATCATCATGGAATTTCGCATACACGTTGTCAGAGGAACAGAAAAGGGCATAGGGTACCTTTTATTAAAAAAAAATAAACATAGATAATTGACATAACCTACATTTATGCGAGCGGAGATGCGAGCAAAATCTAATTCTGGAATAATTCCTAGTGCAAGTGCTATCTTATCTTTTAAAAATGAATAAATGTCATCGCATATAAACCAATGTTTCAACCCTCAGTGGCCCTATAGTGTAACCCTTTTCATGATGACAGCAAACTGCAACCTGTCATTAAATAAGCAATCGGTTTATTATAATTATTATTGTTTATTGTTAAACATGTCATCGAATGCAGGGGCTGTCGACACCTGTGTTGCGACAGCGAGGTGTCAAACACTGTCATTATTTTACCCTATTTTGTTACCCTGTACATCCTTTATATGAAGCAAGAAAAGGGTTAAGTTATCAACTGTCCAAAATTTATATTACTACTTAATTTTCTCGTTTGTCGTAGTTACGATGCTTATGGCAGCCTTCAGAATCGCTGTTGTAATTTTAGTTCCAGCGACCCACCCATCATACAAGGCAGCGAATTGGCATACAGGTGGTAGGTTTAGTTGGTAGACTTGGCAGTGCCCGGGACGTTCCATGTTTCCCCGGGTGAGCCCGACATATATTATAAATGCGAATGTGAGTTTGTTTGTTACGCTTTTACCCCTAACTACTTGACCGATCTTCATGAAATTTTGCTTACACGTTGTCTGGGGAGAAGAAAAGGACATAGGGTACCTACCTATCATCCAGAAAAAAATACCGTTTCTAACCTAATATAACCTACAATTACGCAAGCGGAGCCGTGAGCAAAACTCTTATACAACAGCTTTGTCCGTCCATCTGATATACAACTTTCAACTCAAGAACCGTAAGAACTAGAGACTTGTGGTCAACGCTATTCGACTCAGCATAGTCGATATACCCCCGAAATGACAATGACATTTGACCTCTGAGCTCAAGGTCACGTGGTATCACGTGACCTTTGCATATTACTTGAACCATTTTTTCGAACTAATATTTACGGCAATTCATTGTTTATTCTACGCCTGTCATTTTAAGATGAAACTTTAGGAGTGTGGCATTATGAATCACTATGAGACCTTTACAATGATCTGAATGCGGTCATCTATGGAATGTTACATAATTATATACATAATATACCTATCTACAGCCTTATATGACATAGACGCGTAAAGTTGTGTTAAAAAAAAAGACCCATTTTTCATTTCTCATCTGAGGCAGTAGGTTGTACCTAGGTAGTTAGACATGCGCATTAGTCATCGACAAACGCGTGTTATGAACTTCGACAACATAAAAAGTAACTACATTATTAAGTAATTTTCTGTAGCTAATAGAACTTCATAAATACGCGGGAAAACTAATATTAGGTACCAAATATACAGAGGAAGCTAATAGCTACATCATATTATGTCTTGTATGCCATTTTATGACCATATTAACGAATATTACCAACGTAATAGCACAATGTACTACAACTGTAATAATAAAACTCAATAATTATTATTTGTTCAACAAGTCTAACTAAAATTAAATTACCTAACTTTCGAACGATACAAGAAACTTCTTCAAACAAAATGGCGGATTGGCGGCTATTTTTTTGTCTATGCACTAACGGCCGGCGTGTGTTAGAACCAGTTTCTTGCGTTTCATACACTTAACCTTGTCATTAGGCTCGCCAAGTCATTTTCAAATTTAGAACGTATACGTCACTCACTCGCGTTCATAAATAAAACCTTATAACTTTTGTATTAAAGTTGATATTATGTTGTATAATTTTGTACCTGTGACGTTTAGTCATGAGTGATGTTAGATTTTCGTCACACGGCACTACGTTCCCCTCCCAACGCACGCGGTGGCAACGCACGGTAAATTGCTCTACATGTTGATGGTCTTTTTTATTTTTTGACTAGCTGCCCATTAGAAATTGCTGTGGTTGCTGTTAAGATGTGACAGTAAAGCTGTATTTTATGTTTTTTAAATTGCTGTCTTACGATGAATAGACAGTCTCGTGACTATTATTATGGTTATAGTAAAGCGAGCATCCTACGTTTTATTTCTATAATAGGTAGGTAGCAGGACATGTCTCATTTTATTTCTAATTATAGTAAAAAGAAAAATAATCGCTCGCTGTATTGTTATCAACAAATAATAATATCCAAGTACACAATGCAAAAATAATAGGTGTATTATTGTTTATGAAAATTAATAAAAATACCTCGGTTTTATATTAAAAACATCCTCCATTTAATATGATGATATCACTTAATAATGAAATAATAGGTAATGCACATGGCAAACTGGCATTTAGAAACCTAATAATAGTCGAGTGCATCAAGGATACAAACTATCTTGCGCGCTATCAAATAGTTCAAGATACAAGGTGTCTTTATCTAATTCAATAGCACCCTTCCCACATGCCGGCCAGCGAATCGTGACCTCCCGCCAACCATTACACATCATCTATTACATCAGATCGTTGTAATAGCCTTCTGCGCGGGAGATCAATTTAAACAAGTCGCCCGACATTAGCCGATCGACTCCGAGCGCAGCCGAAAGCATCTAAACATGGCGGCGTCACGGTTTTGAGGTTAAGGTTTGACATTTCGAACCGTTCTAAACAAAATGTAGTGTCCGCCTACCAATTTGTGCCCTAACACATTGTTTTAGAGTTAATTTTCGCTTGTTGTTTGATTGATTATGAAAGGATAAGGTCGTAAATGGCGCGCAGCCGTTGTCATTTTCTTACGCTGCTCGTAATATAAGGTCTTGATCTTTACATTGAATTCTCGGCTACCGCGTTATTTCGTCGGTTCGCGCGTGCGTTTTCTCACGGATCCATTCGCTCATTATTGTCGTTTAATAATGGACTGTAGTTTGACTTAGCCCGCCATTAAACCTTCTTTTTCTGTTGGCTCGTATCTTTTGTTTCGTGGTACTTTAATTAGTTGGTACGTGTATGATTTGTGTTTTCTAAGCGCACGGTAGCGGCGGAAGGGGTTGGTACTTGTTTCTACTCCGCTGTTGTGTTATTAACTGCTATTAAATGGGCACAAGCATAACTGTGGACATGCATTACATTTGATTTTATGAAATAATATGAAACTTAAAAAGAAACTGGGCTTGTGGGCGATATTGAGTAGGGTCGGGGTCGCGGGGTCTTGATTTCAGTTCTTGCCTTGAATAACATTTTATTTAGGTACTACTTGAACAATTTTCAGTATTAACAAGGTATCTCAAAACCACTTAAAACAGGTATTATGTAATTTACACGTGCACGGTGTAGGAATCCTTAACATTATCTAATTTTAAATTGAAACAGACGTTTAGCGTTTGTGTTCGTCAATCTCCACAATTACTAAACTAATTTAAATGTAGTTTTTAGCAATGTACGACATCTTGCCCGCGACGTCGCTCGCGTAAATGTATGTTAGATTTGGTTAGTAACAGTACTTTTTTTTTGGATGGAAGGTACCCTATGTCTTATTCTGTACCCCTGACAACGTGTATGCGACATTTCATGATGATCAGTCGAGAAATTATGGCGTAAAAAAGTAACAAAGAAACAAACTCACGTTCACATTTAATATTATAAATGCGAACGTGAATTTGTTACGCTAGTTAGGATATGAAACTTGAAATGAAACTGGGCCTGTGGGTAAATCTGCGATCTCTACTTATGTCTGCGATATCATAACACCACCTAAGGTGTACCTACCTATCAGTTATGTAGATAAAGGTACTAACACTTTACAATTGACTTATCTTTTGATCTGCTACCCGGCTTAAATAAATATTATATCTTTCAACATTATACCTACTACATAAAGCTATGAGAAATAATTAATAATATCAGCCTTGTATTAACCTATCTCACTGCTGGGAATCGACTTCTTAGTGTGTGAAGGGTTAAGTCAATAAACTTATAATCCACCATGCTGGCCCAGTGCGAGTTGACAGACTTCACATATCTTCGAGAACATTATAGAGAACTCTCAAACATGTAGGTTTCCTCACGATGTTTTCCTTCACCGTTAAAGCGAGCGATTATTAACTATTTAATACGCATATAACTTCGGAAATTCAGAAACACGTGCTTGAGAATGAACTCGAGACCTCTGCATGGCAGTTCCACGGTCTCCCACTAGAATATCGCTGTTAGAAATGGTTCACCCTTGTTTGATCGAACAACGTTAGATATAATATTACTAAATCGAACAACGTTTAAGAAAATCATCACTTTGTATAATATCGTTTGATAGAATTTTCAGTTCATCGAATATTTATTTGCTATAACAACATTTGCGCTAATGATCAAAAGGTATAATGTTCATTACCCCGACTCAGAGTACCTCGACTCGGCTAGGTTAGGTTAGAAGGCGAAGGCGGGAGCGAAGCGGAGCTGAGCTCCCGCCTTAGCCTTCGTGGTTTTTTTTTTTTTAAATTAGTTCAAATGAAATTAGTTCAAATAAATAATTACGCTAAATAAAAATTTACCAATAACTTATTCGGTCAAATGAATAATTCTTCGAAATGACTTTATTGCAACTAAAATTCGATTTAGTAATATTATATCTAACGTTGTTCGATCAAACAAGGGTGAACCGTTAGAAATAGCTTAGTACAAAATCTTAGATAATATCTCACCTACCTACACTACGGAAACCATACGAAATTAGTTACACAAACATTACATAACATTTGTGCAATAAGAATTAGATATGTTATACCGACTTCACAATATTACAGTGCCTACAAAATTATGTATTTAAAGGAAATACCCGTACACACAGCGACACGTCAACCTAGACTGTTTGGACTTTGAACTATTAGAAGTTGAACGCTGCGAATCGTGCGAGAGTGCATTATATTTTTGAATGTTTAACTTGTGCGGGAATCGAACCCGCGACCTCAGGCGTGGCAGTCGGTTACACTAACCACTACGCCATCGAGTCGTCATATCGTATATCTATTAATATTTCCTATTAAATACATTATGAACAATTAAGCAGTGTCATGTCATAATACTATCTATGTAAGTGCGGGTAAGCTTTCGGCGTATTATAGGTAAACGTATCAGAAACGAATTGTGTCATGTATATTATTACTCCAGTGTATTGTATATATACTGGTGGCAAAAGAAAAAGAAACAGACCAACATTGTATTGGTTTAAAACCTCTTTTAATATTCGAGCACAATTCTTATTTAATATTCAAGACAACCTCGATACATTGTTACTGGTATAAATATTAGATAAATTATTACGGAGATATTTTCACCCTATATTTTTCGATTTATAATGTCATACAGCTGAGCAAGTATTTCGCGTCACAGACATAATTATGTGCGTGTTAGGTAGTCAGTAATGGCAGCTAGATATAATATAATATCAGCTCTGTATTAAACTGTCCCACTGCTGGGTATGGGCCTCTTCTTAGTGTAAGAAGGGTTAGGCTAAAGTCCACCACGCTGGCCCAGTGCTGGTTGGCAGACTACACATATCTTCGAGAACATTATGGAGAACTCTCAGACATGCAGGTTGTCTCACGATGTTTTCCTTCACCGTTAAAGCGAGCGATAATTAACTATTTAATACGCATATAGCCTCGAAAAGTCAGAGATGCACTTGAGATCGAACTCGAGACTTCTGCGTGGCTGTCCAACGGTCTCCCACTAGGCTACATAGCTATTAGCTAGGCTACATATATTTAATTAAATTCGACAATCGGAAAATATCAAGGCCTAACCTATCCCAAAATGCGGTCATTTAATAAACAAATTTTATATCCACATAACCTCAAATAATTCGATGTAAATGTCAATTGAAAAAACAAGTTCTGCTCTATAGTCATTTGCCGTTTGTTTGTGAAATATAGATAAAAAATTATTAACATCGTAAGGGCTTATAATAAAAGGGTGACAATTCAAATAAAATGATAGAATTACAAGTGAGAAACGGTAATGAAAATTGCTGTAAATTGCCGTAAATATTAGAGTTCGAAAAAATGGTTCAAGTAATATGCAAAGGTCTCGTGATACCACCACGTGACCTTGAGGTCTGAGGTCAAAGGTCATAGTAATTTCGGGGGTAATTATGGATTATAATGAGTCGAATGGCGTTGACCGCGAGTCTCTAGCTCTTACGGTTCTGGAGTTCAAAGTTGTATAACAGACGGACGGACAAAGCTATGTATAAGAGATTTTTGACCTCTTAAAAGTAGAAACATTAATTAAGTATTATATATTGTGTTCTGTCAATCTATACATACATACATTTTACTTACATAATTAAATTCAATATCAAAACGGCAACCAAATTTTTCCATATAAAAACCTTTCCATTCTGACTTTCGACATTTTCCGCGGATTTTATGCAAATATTAGTAGTTCATAGTAGTAGAATAGAATAGAATAGAATAGAAAAGGGTATGTTAAGCTGGTTTGGGCATGTAGAAAGAATGGACGAGGAAAGACTGACTAAGAAAGTTTATAAGGCTAGTGTGAATGGAACAGTCGCAAGAGGAAGACCTAGGCGAACGTTTCTTGATCAGATCGGAGGCGTTCTGGACAAAGGCCAGGTTAAGAGCACCTTGAACCGACGGGCGTGTATGAGGAATGTGATGAAAGTGAATGAAGCCAGAGAAGTGTGTCAGGATCGTAGCAAATGGAAATCCGTAGTCTCTGCCTACCCCTCTGGGAAACAGGCGTGAATCTATGTATGTATGTATGTAGTAGTTCATACAAGCCTTGTCCTGACAATTACAAACAACAAAAAAAACAGCCATATCGGTCGAGCCATTCGTAAGTGATGCTCCGTCATACATGTGGCAATTGATTTTTATTCATAGGTATAGATTAAGATTGAATTCTTTATAGACCAAATCAAAGTATGAATACCGAATTCTAAAAATCATAGTCTCAAAATTTTTGAATACAGAACGTTAGTGTTGCGAATTGGATCGATTGTAAACATTGGTTTTACGAAAATCGATCGGTCACGTCGTGCGAACAGTTAATCGATACGTATTATAAAACAATGCGCTCTTATCACTCACCGGTTATAGTGGCTACATGACGCTGCGCCGCTAATATGACGCTTTTTGCAAAAATTTTAATAGATGACTACAATTTAAAAATATGTCTGAGGAATATTGAGAAAGCAAATAAGTAAAAGACCGTCAGTAAAATCAATAATTCTCGCACAAGTCAAACATTTGTGTGCGTGAACTTGGATGTTTGTCTTGGTCTGTGTGTTTCTATGTATAATATGTATGTATTTACAAAATAAAAAGTATATATGTATGTTTATCCGTTGTCTAGTACCCATAGTACAAGCTCTGCTTAGTTTGGGCTAGATGGTGTTGTGTGTATGTGATAGAATGATAGAATATTTCCGAGAGGCGGCGTGCGTGTCCCCACACGCGCCTCTGTGTCGAGTCCGTCTTCCCTCTAGGGGGGAGACAGTAGGGTTTCAATTAAGAAGTGCCTAAGGTAGGTCTCTCGTGTAGTGGCCTGCCGTTTCATACGGGCGGCGGGCTGAAACCTCGGCGGGGTCGCGACTGCATGTGCAAGTAATTCGCGCGGCCTCGACAATAGCGGTTTTGTCGAGGAACACCGTGGTAGGTTTAGTCGGTATGTGATAGAATATTATAATATTATATTATATAATAACAGTTTGATGTAATCATTTGCAGATATGGCTGACAAGAGAGCAGATACAAAACTACTAAAAAGTTATTTTATTTCCAATCCTTTTTAGTTATTATAAGAATTAAAATAATTAAGTATAGTTATTCTTATTGTCTTACGTTTACGCGAATGTTATACATTGAAATTAAACTCTTTATACGGATTTTCTCGCGTTGTTTATTTTAGAAAACTTTTATTACATAATTTTGAACTATTACACTACTATTATTAAACTCTACTACAATTTAAGCTATTTAAATTAATTAAAACTATTTATATTTATACTTCTTCCCGACGCTTCAGTTGCTTTACAGCAGTCATGGTCACCACGGGGAGTCTTCTGTTTACGCGAATGTTATTCATTGAAATTAAACTACTTTTCACGAATTTTATCGCGTTGTTTGTATAATCCGTATAATAAATAAATAATAATATAATATTCTACCACATACACACAACACCATCTAGCCCAAACTAAGCAGAGCTTGTACTATGGCTACTAGACAATGGATAAACATACATATGTATCTACTTTTTTGTAAATACATACATATTATACATAGAAACATCCAGTCCAAGACAAACATCCATGTTCATGCACACAAATGTTTGACTTGTGCGGGTTTCGAACTCGCGACCTCAGGCGTAGCAGTCGGTTACACTAACCACTACGCCATCGAGGCCGACAATTAGTTTAATTATTATATTTTTATATTTTATGTTAATAAAGCAGTTTAATTTTAATAATTTAGCATATTTACTAAACCTTTGCTTAAGTGTTACTTTTATCTTACCTAATAGTTCTTTTATAATATTCTATGTAGTCATCGTTTATTGGTATAAATTTACGAAAGACGACGACAGTAAAAAATTTGCTACATATTTAAAAAAATATGGATGGGTCCGGTATATAACGGACAGAATAAAAACATAATTATGAATCGCAACCCGCCCTGGCTTCGCACGGGCAGTACAAAACCTTAACAAATTATACACCTAAACCTTCCTCATGAATCACTTTGTCTATTGGTGAAAACAACATGAAAATCCGTTTAGTAGTTTTTGAGTTTATTGCCAACAGACAGGCAGACAGATAGACGTGGCGTGACTTTGTTTTATAATATGTAGTGATAGTGATAATACAATAAATGATTATGCACACGCTTACAGCGATCTTAATATACTTACTGTGCACTCCTAAGTAGGTATTTGGACGAGGGAACCTTTTCTCAGAATCCCTTTATCTGAACATTTTGTTCGTATAAAAGATGGCGCGCCATTTTATCGTCCCTGCATTTCGATGTCCGTTTTGAATAAACGTGTAAGAGCTCTGACACACACTATTGTCTTTGTTACATGCAAAATCAGATAGATTTTTTTAGGATTCAAGGTAAAATCTTAAAATACGTAATTTATTATTAATTTTATTGTACTTTGTAGGCGTTTGTTGTGTGTAGTACATTAGGGTCCCCACAAATCTATCAATGCTTTGAACATATAAACAGTCGTATCGAAAGTAAGTATTTATTTTAACATCGCAACGTCCAGTAACTATTATATAATACCAGCCCTGTATTAGTCTGCTGGGCATGGGCCTCTTTTCAGTGTGAGAAGGGTTAAACCATAGTCCACCACGCTGGCCCAGTGCGGGTTGGCAGACTTCACATGTCTGTGAGAACATTATGGAGAACACTCAGACATGCAGGTTTCCTCACCATTCCTTCACCGTTAAAGTTAGCAATAATTAACTATTTATTACGCACATAACTTTGAAAAGTCGAGTTGCGTGCCTTGGGATCGAACTCGAGACCTCTGCGTGGCAGTCCCACGGTCTCCCAGTAGGCTATCGCTGCTTTTCAGTAACTAATATTGTTATTATTTGTTTTTGTGAGCCTAATGGTAAAGATACAAATATTTTTAAGATACTTTCATATTTTTCTTATTGCCGATCAGTCAGCATCAAAGGAGTTTAGGTTTTTCCCCTAGCTTCTATTGGGTATGAGATCTAGGTGTATGTGGCTGACTCACTGATAAAGTCCCACTGTAGAGTGCATTTCACAGAGCTGAGATTTTTATTTTTTTGGGGAGTAGGTATCTATATACTTATATTATAAAGATGAAAGATTAAAATTTTTTGTTTGTTTGTATGGATTTAACTCAAAAAATACGCAACTGTTTTTAAAAATTCTTTCACCATTAGAAAGTTTTATTATCTCTGAGTAACATACGACACATTTTATTTAACACGTTCAGCGCCAAGGCATCTGTGAGGCAAATTTTGTGGAGTGGATAATTTTTTTTTTGCATAAATGACATCTCCTGGTCCTAAAATACTATGTGAACTTGATTTTTTATTTTTACCTATTTTCCTAACCGATTTTTTTTTAGGTGTATCAATCATATAATATACACTGGCCCCTGAGACCGACTTCTGGTAAATTCAGTCTCACAGGCCAAGTGTATATTATATTATATACACTACTTCCCCTACATTTATGAGTTGCCCCCTTTTTTTTTCCTTATACTTTTATTTATTAACCTTATTTATCAACTTGGCCAAAGAAAACTTTCTTTGCTGCTCAAGTGACAACTATTTGCTCTGGATGCAATTGTTTTTATAGCAGACCCTGCTTCAAAAAGTCCACAGTAAATAGAAAAAGCAGGTGGATTATTAGAATAAGTAAGAATAAATGAATAAAAAGGCTGATAATTATCGAAATAAAAAGTAAATAAATGATTAGGTATATGAAAGTCTAAATTTCAACAGTTTTATTTGATAAAAATTCGTTACTCCTAAACAATAATAATGTCCTCCAGACCGAATTTCGGCCACGGCGGCCAGTCTTAACAGAGACTGGCCATCTGCGCAGGAGATATTATAGTGCACAAGTGTGTGCGCAAACACAAGTGCACTCTCTGTTCCCTAACTCTCATGATCCGATGGGACGGCAATCCGACACGACCGGAGAGAGATCAGGCGCAGGACCAACGGCTTTACGTGCTTTCCGAGGCACGGGGGTGTCTAACACCGCCAACTTCCTAACTCCGGGCTGCTATTGAGATTTCTTTACAGAAAAACCCAATAGCTTTTTGTTGGCCCGACCCGGGATTCGAACCCGAGACCTCATGCACAGCAGTCGCATTCACTACCGCTGCGCCACGGAGGCAATATAACCTCCTATCAAAATAACATTTCTATACCCCAAATACACCAAACGATTTGTGAGGGCCAGGGCTGCAAAGTTGCCAAATGTTCGGCCCGGTGTATATTCACTGATACACTAGCCTCTGAAGTTGAATACTCCAGGCTAATAACCAGATATACACTGGCCTGTGAGAGTTGCACTAGGGTGTATAATGACATATACACGTGGCGCTTAACGTGTTAAAAAGTTACTGTTGCTAAGATAACCTAACCTAGTTTTATACGAGCAATGCTGCGGGCAAAAGCTAGTGTTACCTATATAAAAGACAACGTCGCAGGACATTCGACGCGATCATCTATCTTAATTACTGACGGGAGTTATTTTGAATCTTATAGGGAGTTATTTAGCAGTATAAGTAAAATACACATGTGCATCATTGTTAAGATAAAATATTTAGTTGAAATTATAGATGTAATTAAATTTTGAGTTATATTGTTAACTTGCAATAATTCACAAACGCGGTTATTCAATACGGGCAACGATTTGTGTTCTCAATTTAAAATCCGTTCGGGGAACACGAAAAGATAACAAAAATTTCCGCGCCAATTCTGCGGAAGGACACGCGACACTATGTTTGAATTCAGAACTGTTTCGGCGAACCGCCACGTTCGACTGCTGTTTATAAAATGATATTACACGCTATTTTGAATCTTATAGTTAGAACAATATGAAATATAATACTGTTTTAAAATGTCAGTACATTTTTATTATCATTTGATCACCCATTACTAAGATGTTGTGATCGAATACAGTTTAAATAGTTTCCGTTGTATTCGGTTGCTTTGGAACAAAGTAATGTTGTCATACTCGTAATGATACTTTATGGTATTTTTATATTTAGGTAGATATCTCACTGTTACGAATGGCAAAGAGTAGCAGAAGTGTGTAACACTAAGATTTTGAGAATATTAATTGCCACACGCAGACATTTATTATATATTTTTCTTTTCGAAATTATGTGCGTTAAAATTTTTTAATTATCGCCTATTTTAACGGCGAAGGAAAAACACCGTGAGGAAATCTGTATGTCTGATAGTTCTCCATACTGTTCCAGGTTTAGGCCAGCGTGGTAGACTGTGGTCTACCCCTTTTTAGGTACATTAAAATGTCAGAGATATGCACTTTAGGATCAAACGTGAGGCCTCTGCGTGGCAGTCCAACGATCTCCCACTAAGATATAGCTGCTGTTTACAAGACTGTTAACAAGATATTATAAATAGGTGGAAGTGAAATGCAATAAATACCATTCAAATGCCGCCATGACAACGATTAGCAACAATTTCTACTAACTTATTAGAAAACTTGCTTGGACTTGCTGTGTGCGCACTATAGCTAGACCTCTCTCGTCACTGCGATACGACGCGATAAATGATCATATCGGTGGCAGTGATCAGGTTCGTGGCAAGTTTCTGATCCCCACTGATCATGGCCTTGCCACCGTTACTTATTGGTCGTGAGTGCTAATGTTACGACATATGTACGATGACGAGATAATCACAGTTGGTTGACCCGCAAGCACTTTTACCTGCGTCTTACATTTGTTTTGTGTAATGTTATTCTTTAAGTTTTTTGGCCTTGAAATACCCGTGAAGGTAGAGAACGTACCACGTAGCAAGACCCAGGATGTCATGGAGAATAAGCTGAAGAATAGGACGAAAGTACAATATTTACAGTACTAGCTGGCAGTTTCACCCACATTTAAGGTCACTGCTCAATAGACAATTTGATCTGCAGAGCCTGTGGTGAACGGGACGCGTCCATATTACACCTACTGTGTGAATGTGACGCGTTGGCTGGACTAAGGATGGGTCTGATGGGGTTGGCATATCCGAACCCTGAAGACTTCAGGCTTCTCCCTCTGAAGTGTACGCTGCGATTGATGCAGTACATTCATAGGGAGATAGCTAAGGGATAGATCTCGGGGCCGACACAAAAGTTTCCACTGGGTCGAAGTGTCGCCGGTCTACACTGACTGGCCCCCGTAACAAGATAAGATAAGAAAAGATAAGGTGACTGTTCCGTTTCTATGGCTCAAAGCGTGATGATATATGCGTGTGTTACTTCTGAATAAAAAGGCTTTCCAATGGTGCGAGAATTATTAAAAACGGTTCAGTAGTTTCAGAGTTATTCATTATAAACAAAAATATGAATATTTTCTCTCTATAATAAGTATTATTAGCTTTCCTCGGGTATAATGAAGAACTTGCTTCACGGTTTTTGGTTCCCCGGACTATATGGCCTGCCCACAGACTTACTAAGGAGTATGCATACACTATAACTATAAAATATAAGTCTATGTTATTATTTGGTATAACTATAGGCCGGTGTTGCCACTCAAAGAACAGCTCTTCAATTAAAAATACGTGCATATTAATTATAATCTTGTCAATTTGTGAGGTATAAAAATTTCGTAAGCAAAGCTTGACGAAGAAGGATCTTGTACCACGCACGGAAGAGAGAAAGATACGACGATATCCATACTAATAATACTAACTATTATTATAAATGCGAATGTAAGTTTGTTTATTTGTTACGCATTCACGTCTTTAACTATTCGACCGATGATCATGAAATTTCGCAAACACGTTGCCAGGGGAACAGAAAAGACGTATGGTACCTTTCATTCAGAAACAAATGAGAAACGGCAATGAATTGCCGTAAATTTTAGAGTTCGAAAAAATGGTTCAAGTGATATGCAACGTGATACACGTGACCTTGATAGGTCATAGTCATTTCGGGGGTATATCGACTATGCTGAGTCGAATGGCGTTGACCGCGAGTCTCTAGCTCTTACGGTTCTTGAGTTGAAAGTTGTATAACAGACGGACGGACAAAGGTGGTGTATAAGAGTTTTTTCGAACTCTAAAAAGTACTGTTACTAAAGTAACCTAAGCAACAATTAACGAGCGAAGCCGCTTGCAAAATCTAGTTTATATATGATTTGTAGATATTGGCTTTTACCCGCAGGTTACCTCGATCAAAAACAGTCCCTACTTTGTATCTGGATTAATGTCCTACCCTAACTCCCTTTTTTGTACTCCTATCAACGTGTCTACAAAATTTCATGATGATCGGTCGAGTAGTTAAGGGGTGAGAATGTAACAAACAAATAAACTCACATTCGCATTTATGATATTAATTAGAATGTACAAGGTTTGCGTTTTGCATTTCGTCTCGCTCCGCGGTAAGTGCCGGCCGTGTCTCGCATATCGTACCCAATACGTCATCGGGCCGCGCATCGCCGATCGAGTGTTTATGTGTACCGCCTTTTTAGCTGAGCATAATTCCACAGAGTAGTCTACAATTCAGAGACTTCTTAAACTATGGATAATTTGAATAGTACTTATAATCAGTGTGAAGAAAGTGAACAGGTTAACCTTGGCGAAATGAGCATCGATGGTTCACTCATTGAACATGAAACACCTCCACCTCAAATAACATTTCGGAAAGTTACATCTAACTCGGACATTCAATCTCTTCGAGACGATTTTCAATCATTTCAGTCATATATTTTAGCAAGACTTGATGGCTGGTTTTCAAAGCAAGAAAATATGATGTCTAAATTCGCTGATGAGTTTGGCGAAATTAAGTCGTCCATGAACTTTATAAATTCGCACTTCGAGGAATTGAAAGTCGCGACTGAAAAAGTAACAGCGCGTGTCGAAGCACTGGAACAACGCTCGCAATCGTATATAGTTGATTCATCCAAGATAGCTGTTTTGGAATCGAGGATAGATGTTATGGAGCAACAAGCCCGTATGTGCAACGCAGAGGTTCAAAATGTACCTGAAAAACGTGGCGAAAATCTGCACACCATTTTGGAGAATATTGCTAACCTTGCGAACCATCCGTTGAACAAGCAGGAAGTTGTTTCTATTCACCGGGTACCAGCTGCCAGTAATAATACCAGACCTAAAAATATTATCGTTAAATTTTCAAGCCGCTCCCTACGTGACGATTTTATATCTGCTGTACGCCTAAAAAAGGGCATTACCTCTGAAGATATAGGCATTGCTGGTTCACCTCACAAGGTCTATATTAACGAACACTTGACGTTGAGAAACAAGCATTTGTTTCGAGAAGCCCGGCAGCGAGCAAAGCAACACAATTATCGATTTGTATGGGTCAAGCATGGAACCATTCTGGTTAAAGCTAACGAAACCTCGCCTGTCATTGCTATACGGTCTGAGCAGGATATGTGTAAAATCAAATCTAGTACCTAAAGTTTCGTGTATAACTAGTATAATATGTATCAATCAAATATTAAACTTGTTTGTTAACAGTGAGTGCAGTCTCTGTGTTGCTAACTACTCTATACGTTTACTTTCATTAGTTACCTCGTACTGGTTGAACAAAAATTGTTTTATGTATACCTACTTATTTCAATTATTAAAAGTCGTATTTAAGCAGTTAATATTAATGTTACAAATAATTAACGAAATGTTATTTATAAGTTTTCTATATTATGTTAATATCGGTAAAACTAGTTTCTGTGTTAATAATGTAATCATAAGAGTAATTTTTTATTGCGATTGCTACTTTTGTGTTGCAGTGTCAGTAATACTTTTTATAGAATGTAGTGATAAATGTTAGATAAATTGTCTATTTATTATCAGAATTGTAGGGGACTTAGAACGAAACTTAATACGTTGTTTATGAATACTTTAGCTGATTCCTATGATATAATCATATTGTCGGAAACATGGTTATTGCCAAACATCTCAGATAGTGAAATTATGGATTCCCGATATGTAATTTACCGTTGTGATCGAGATAGGGCAGCGACAGGTAAATGTGACGGTGGTGGTGTGCTGGTGGCTGTTCGCAGTGGTATTTCAGGTGAACGTTGGACCCTTGGCTCGAACTCCGGCTATAATTTGCCAGGTATGTTGTTACCTTCAAATATAGATTATGTTTTACTGAAGTTACATTTAATGGGAACATGCCTATTTATCTGTGGTGTATATATACCTCCCAAACAGACCCAAGACACATATGTCACATTTTTGAATGCTATAGAAATTGAGTTGACCCGTGCTAGCAAATCAGATGTTTTTTATATTGCAGGAGATTTTAACTCACCTCTTATGAATTGGCATGACGTGGCTTCTAATAGTACCCAAGATAGTGTTATCAATAACCGTTTTAATACATTTTTTCAATCTACTAGGAGTGTGCAGTGTAATACTTTAAAGAATAACATGAATCGTATCTTGGATTTACTTATCACCAACGACATAAATTGTATATGTGAACCAGTTCATAACGTATTAGTGCCCATCGATCCGCTACATCTTCCTTTTTATGTATTGATTACGTGTAATGTTTCAACTAAGCCCTTAAAAACGACACCTACATCTAAATATTGTTACTTAGAAGGCAATTATACACTTATTAATGAGTGTATAAGTAACACGAACTGGCATGATATTTTCAATGGTCTTTGTGTACAATCTGCGGTGAATGTATTTTATGAAAAGATTTATGAAATCATCAAACAGTATATACCACTTCGAGTTATAAAATCAAGTGATTTTCCTATCTGGTTTAGTACTCCACTTAAACACATATTTAAAGATAAACAAAGAGCGTGGACTAAATGGAAAAAATATAACTCGAAGTTGTACTATGAAGAATTCTCTATATTTCGTGCCAGGTTTAAACTTTTGAGTAAACAATGTTATGAAAACTATATTCAATCTGTAGAGGATAGCATAAGGGGGGATGTAAACAAATTTTGGACATTTATAAAAAATTTTAATAAGAAGTCGGGTGTTCCGTCTTCCATGAAATATAGTGACCGGGAATCTGATCAACCGGAAGTTATTGCTGAATTTTTCTCTAGCTTTTTTGGATCAGTATATGAACAGGGCGGGTTTGGAGTGGATCTCGAATCTTTACCTTTTAATGACAATTGTAATTTCATTTTATCAAATTTTTATATTTCGAAAGAGCTTATTGTTAAAGAACTTAAACTTTTAGATATTACCAAGGGTCCAGGGCCGGATGGTCTGACGCCGTTCTTCTTAAAGTCTACTGCTGATACCATTGCATTGCCTTTGCATATATTGTATAACAATAGTTTACGAGAAGGTTTAGTTCCTGAAATTTGGAAGTTGGCTAATATCATACCTGTATTTAAAAGTGGCAATAGGAATGACGTCACCAACTACCGTCCAATTTCACTATTATCAACCTTATCAAAGGTCTTAGAACGTCTAATACATAACCACATTTATCCTTATTTACATAATATTATAATTGCAGAGCAGCACGGGTTTGTAAAGAAGCGATCAACTATTAGCAACTTAGTGTGGTATGTTAATTTTTTATTTGACGGTATGGATAGAAGAGTACAAATTGACGCTGTTTACACAGACTTCTGCAAGGCCTTTGATAAGGTGGATCATGATTTGCTACTTAAGAAGCTAGCTTTTAATGGAATCAGAGGAAATTTGCTAAGATGGTTCACCTCTTATATAAAAAATCGCTCGCAAAGAGTCGTTATCAATGGCTTTACTTCTGACAATATTATAAAGGTAACTTCAGGCGTGGCGCAAGGCTCCATTTTAGGTCCTCTCCTTTTTGTATTATTTATTAATGATATAAATGAATGTTTTAAGAATTCACATTTCTTACTGTATGCTGATGATTTGAAGGTTTACCGTGAAATCACTTGTTTAAATGATTGTCATAAGCTTCAAGACGACTTGAATCGCTTGTCTAGTTACTGCTTAGACAATAAACTTCACCTTAGTGTTTCAAAATGTAAATCAATAACGTTCACGAAAAAATATAACAATTTCGTCCAGGACTACTTCTTGTCAGACAGTAAATTAGAAAAAGTAACCATCGTGAAAGATTTAGGCGTATATCTGGATAGCAAACTCCATCTTGATGACCACATTAACCACATCGTAAATAAAGCGTACCAGATGTATGGGTTTGTGATGCGCACTTGTAAACCTTTTAAACGTCAATCTACTTATCTTCTGTTGTATAAGTCCTTGGTACGATCCCAGTTAGAATATGCAACATGTGTTTGGAATCCTTATTATACTAAATACAAAGACCAGATTGAAACAGTGCAACGAAAATTTTTACGATCCATGAACTACAGATGTTATCGCTCTAAGTCCTCCTATGATAATCTACTATTGAAGTTTTCTTTGCCTACATTAGAATCACGAAGAACGTTTTTAGACATTATGTTTTTATATGACATCTGCCATAATAGATTTAACTGTAATAAGCTAGTAAATCAAATAAGTATTCGTATACCTCATCGTTCGACACTTCGAAGTACACGAAAATGTTGTCTGTTTGCACCAAAAAAGTGTAAAACCAATGCAGGAGAACGCTGCCCCCTGCGTAGGATAATGAATGTGTATAACACTAGTTTTACTGACGTTGATATATTTGCATGTCTGCCCTCTAGTTTTAAAAAACACATAAGAAAAATAATTACTTCTGAATAGAGTTACAAAATTTGCTTATATGTTAAGTATACTATGTAATTGATAGTGGAAAGTACTTTCGGTAAAGGTACATTCATTGTTAATTATTTGCGGACAATGTAGTTGGTTTCACTGTAAGTAAGTAATTTGTCGTTTATATGTATTAGCTTAAGCTACCAGTGTAACTGTTTGTTGTCCTAAATAAATTAAAAAAAAAAAAAAAAAAAAAAAAAGGTATTTTAGGTCAAAATTTACTTAGTTACATGAATTCTTAACGTACATACTTTCTGATATTTGCCAAATTTGAAATACCATTTTCGTGTATAAAATTATTTAAAGGTGTCTGCCTACTACACTGTCTCATACCATGACCGTACTAGGAACGTATCAGACACGAAAAGCAACACGATACGCCCTGCTATAGGAACTGATGGCTGACGGAACTGTCTAGTGGGCATAGTCTTATACATTTCCTGATATGTTTTTGCCTGATACGTTCCTAGCACGGTCATGGTATGAGATGGCGTAGTGGGCAGACTCCTTAAATCTATACATATAAAACTCTTCCGTTACTGAGTGACTGACCGTCAACGCACAGCCGAAACTACTGAACGCAAGAAGCTGAAATTTGGCATGTATGTTCATTGGAGAGTGTAGGGGAGCACTAAGAGAGGATTTTTGGAAACTCCACCCTGAAGGGGGTGAAAGGGGTGAAACCCGATATTCACACGGGAACGGGACTTACGCGGGTGAAACCGCGGGAAAACTACTAGTCTAATATATACTAAAAATGAAACATACAAAATAACAAAATAACAATAGCAGGAAAAAACGCTGCATATTAGTTATCTGTGTTTTACCAAATAATATAACAGGAAAACATTAATTCTATAAAAAACATAACATTTGATTTGTTACTATGAATAATAACAGTCAAATATATTTTCCTGATTACTTAAAATAATAATTAAAATAATATCACACACCACACTGGCCGGACAATGCGATGGTATTGGAAAAGGCCAAACATATGTGCAAAATTTTGATGATAGGGTTATGGACAGTCAAGTATAACCTAATTAATATAGAAAATAGTTTTAAAAGACATCTCCCGCAATAGGAATAATTCCTGTGTCGCGGGGACTTTACAAACATTCAAACAGTGGACACGAAGAACATCTAGACTCGAAACAACCATTTGTGGATCATACAAAGTTTTGTCCCGTGTGGGATTCGAACCCACAACACTCGGCGCAGTGGCAGTGGTGAGGCAACCACTACTCCATCTGTGCACTCAAATCAATATATTCAAATCAGCCCATTGCTATATACTAGATATAAGCTTCTCCCATTTTACACCATAAAATCCAGTCTGTCCAGTCCAACCCAACACTTAATTTGCATTATTGCATTTCAATCCTAACTAATAATAATAATAATGTCCTCCAGACCGATTTTGGTCACGGCGGCCAGTCTTAACGGAGACTGGCCATCTGCGCAGGAGATATTATAGTTCACAAGTGTGTGCGCAAACACAAGTGCACTCTCTGTTCCCTAACTCTCATGATCCAATGGGACGGTAATCGGACACGACCGGAGAGAGATCAGGAGCAGGACCAATGGCTTTACGTGCTTTCCGAGGCACGGGGGTGTCCAACACCGCCAACTTCCGAGCTCCGGGCTGCTATTGAGATTAACAGAAAAACTCAATAAATATTTCTCATGCACAGCAGTTGCATTCACTGCCGCTGCGCCACGGAGGCAGTTAATGCGAATGTAAGTTTGATTGTCTGATCATCATGTAATTGCGCATAACGTCCCATCGGATCATGAGAGTTAGGGAACAGAGAGTGCACTTGGGTTTGCATATAATTGTGCATTATAATATCTCCTGCGCAATAACGTTTCTTGATCAGATCGGAGGCGTTCTGGACAAAGGCTAGGTTAAGAGCACCTTGAACCGACGGGCGTGTATGAGGAATGTGATGAAAGTGAATGAAGCCAGAGAAGTGTGTCAGGATCGTAGCAAATGGAAATCCGTAGTCTCTGCCTACCCCTCTGGGAAACAGGGGTGAATCTATGTATGTATGTTTATCCATTGTCTAGAACCCATAGTACAAGCTCTGCTTAGTTTGGGCTAGATGGTGGTGTGTGTATGTGATAGAATATTATAGGAATATTTATGTAATAAGCAGCAATAGTTCAGTGGGGAGACCAACAGATTGCAATGCAGAGGGTCTCGGGTTCGAACCCACGTTGCACACCTCTGACTTTCGGAAGATATATGACTTTTCGAAATTATGTGCGTATTGATTGACAATTCCTGCGCAGATGGCTGGTCTCCGTTAAGATTGGCCGCCGTGACCGAAATTTGGTTTGGAGGACATAATTAGTACTCGTGTATAATAAGCGTGGTTATCCAGTCCTCTATTGGTTCTACATATGGCATTTCTATGATTCATCACACCAGCTTTTAATTTAAGTTGTTCAATAAATGTTTTTTCTATTATAGTTTTTTTATCGCTAACACGTCACGGCTTAGTAAATACAAATTTGTTAGATATTCGTCGACCGATACTTGTCGATGACTCACATATCGCATGCTTAATAAAACAGCGACTTAACTCGAAATTTGAAAGTAAGCCAATTTGAACTCTAATTGTATATGTTAAATTCTAATATTATATTTGTGTTAAATCTTTTCAATAGAGTTCAAATTTGTTCAATCAAAAATACTGAGATAAGTCTCTGTTTTATTAAGGATGCGATATGTACATGAGTTTATTTAGTTAAATTGTATGTAAGCTTGTAAAAATGTTAACAATTTAGGAATTCAATTTTCGTCTACATACAGCTGGTAAAACATGTAATCCTAACTTCCTAACTGTAATATTATTAGAGGACATAAAATGCTATTATTTACAACTAGATTTTGCCCACGGTTAAGTTAAGTTAGTATCAGTACTGTTTTTGGATGATAAGTACCTTATATCCTTTTCTGTACCCTGACAACGTATATCGAAATTTTATGATGATAGGTTGAGTAATTAAGGCGTGAAAGCGTAACAAACAAACTTAAATTCTCATTTATAATATTAGTTAGGACAAACGTGAAGGGCAGCGATAGCTCAGTGGGGAGACCAACAGACTGCAATGCAGAGGGTCTCGGATTCGAACCCACGTCGCGCACCTCTGACTTTCGGAAGTTATATGACTTATCGAAATTATGTGCGTATTGATTGACAATTATCGCCTGCTCCGTGCCTCGGAGAGCAAGTTAAGCCGTCGGTTCCGGCTGCCATGAACATCTATGGCAGTCGTTATTGGGAGAGTGTTGACACAAAAGATCCCACTGGGTCGAAGTGGCGCCGGTCTGCACTGACTGGCCCCCACATAAGATGAGAAGATAAGATGTGAGGTAGTTTGTCTGTTAAGCTTTCACGCCTTAACTACTCGACCGATTACCATGAAATTTCGCATACACGTTGTCCGGGGAACAGAAAAGAACATAGGGTATCATCTTTCATCTAGTAAAAAGGACTGTTATACTATATTAACATATATTTACAAAACCTAGTTAATAATATTTGCCTTTAATAATGCTGTAATTATTATTTTAGGTCATTTCATTATTAATAATCTTTTATAGGTATTTACATAATTGTGGTTCTATATTTAAATAATAAAAATATTCCGACATTAAATAAATGAGTAACGTTACCTAAGTAGGTACTTGAATAATATTGTGTTAAAATACTCACTTGTTTTGACGTAAATTGGTAGAGGCCTATGTCCAGCACTGGACTGCAACGGGCTGATTAATTGAAGGGCTTTCAAAATATTCAGTATTTCAGTAATCTTTATTGCCACTCTACGATGTTTATGATGATGGTACAAACTTAAAATTATTTTTTTATTGGTCCTGTTTGGTCACAGCAATTTTACACAAATATAGCTTACATGCTAATTGAATACGTAAACACTAGC
Source organism: Catocala fraxini (assembly GCA_930367265.1). Taxonomy (NCBI): domain Eukaryota; kingdom Metazoa; phylum Arthropoda; class Insecta; order Lepidoptera; family Erebidae; genus Catocala; species Catocala fraxini. Next base: position 2,858,609 of record OV884047.1, read on the forward strand.
TGTGCCCTCGGTTTTATCCGCGTTTATGGCTACTGCACCGCCTCAGTGGGCCGTACCGTGATGTTATATAGCATATAGCTTTCCTCGATAATACGCTATCCAACATTACACGAATTTTTCAATTTGAACCAGTATTTCCTGAGATTTGCGCGTTTAACCAAACAAACAAACTCTTCAGCTTTATCATATTAGTACCTATACCTAGGTTTGACAGGATGATTACACATGACCACATAATAATTTAACACCACACAAATAATTTATATACAACTTACAAATCTAAATTTTACAAAATATACAAGCAATTTTGACTGCATGAGCAATCGAAATAAGGAGAAAATTATATATATTTAGGTAATCTCTAAGCTATTAAACTATGAAAACAGCATCAAGATAAAAAGCAAGTAAGAAACGGCCATGTATTGCCGTAAATCTTAGAGTTCGAAAAAATTATATCACGTGACCACGAGGTCAGAGGTCAAAGGTCATAATCATTTCGGGGGTATACCGACTATGCTGAGTCGAATGGCGTTGACCACGAGTCTCTAGCTCTTACGGTTCTTGAGTTGAAAGATGGTATCACGTGACCACGAGGTCAGAGGTCAAAGGTCATAGTCATTTCGGGAGTATATCGACTATGCTGAGTTGAATGGCGTTGACCGAGAGTCTTTTGATCTTACGGTTCTTGAGTTGAAAGTTGTATAACAGACGGACGGACGGACAAAGCTGTTGTATAAGAGTTTTTCAAACTCTAAAATTGAATGAGAAGATAATGATTAGCAGTAGAGTACTGTTTAATATGGAAAGTTATCTTTGAAAACCTTGATATATTGTCGAGTTTCGTCTATCGAGAATGTTGTATACTGTAAAATATTACCTAACAGTCTCAAAATCACATATACATCTAACTGCTGGGCACGGACCCCTTCTCAGTGTGAGAAGGGTTAGGCCATAGTCCACCACGCTGGCCCAGTGCGGGTTGGCAGTCTTCACATATCTTCGAGAACATTATGGAGAACTCTCAGACATTCAGGTTTCCTCACGATTTTTTCCTTCACCGTTAAAGCGAGCGATAATTAACTATTTAATACGCACATAACTTCGATAAGTCAGAGGTGCGCGCCTTGGCATCGAACTCGAGACCTCTGCGTGGCAGTCCAACGGTCTCCCACTAGGATATCGCAGCTGACACTAATATTATTAATAGTTTCAGAGATTTGTTTGTTCGTTTCTTCCTAAAACTACTGAACCGATTTTAATAATTCATTCACCATTAGACAGCTTTGTCCAGAAGTAATACAGGCTATATAACACACTACGAGCTGAGCAGTCATCTTAAATGCGGGTAAAACCGCAGGAACAACTAGTGTAACTATAAATAGACGAAGCGCACCTTGGTATCGAACTCGAAACCTCTGCGTGGCAGTCCAACGGTCTCCTGAGGCTATCGCCACTACAAATCACATAAATTACTGTATTCCCTACTGCCAAAAATTCAATAACTATTCGTGAATTCCCATCTCTCACTCAAATCAAACCTGCAAACCTCAGTAGACTTGTAACAAAATAAATGTGTCTACCCGCAACCGTTTCAAAAATAAATCTACCCTATAGCCATCTAGGTACAGACAACCACACAATTGTTTCAGTTAGTTATAAAATAAGTGAGCCACTCGCTTAGCGGCCGTAGGAAATTAAAGTTCCGACTGGCAACGTTTTAAACACGCCGCAAATATGTTTATTTAATTTAAATGAAAACGCTTTTGTTCTTCATCGTACCTGTTGATGCTATTGTAACATCGGTTTTAGTTCGTTTTACAATAAATAGTAGTTTTGTTATTTATTCTGTATAACTTATACAGAGGAAATGGCATGTATGCGTGAAGTTAATTCTCAACTCCATATTAAAATATGTTTAGAAAATCTGTTTTCAAATCGCTGAGCCAATCATAAAAATGTGTATCCGAAACTTTGCGGCGAACGAAAAAATAAGAATATTCCTAGCATGATTTTTTTTAGTCTTCTCTCTCTCGAATTGTCTTTGTTCCGTTATTTCGCGACGTACAAAACGTTTCTTTATTTGCGAGGTCGGGTCTATGTTATTAGACATGTGAATGTGTACCTAATAATATTTAAACTGGCAATCCCAAAAAATACTTTGCCCAATTTGAACCACGATCCCCTTAATCACAAACAAGCTTATGCCATTGGACCAAAAGATCATTGCTCTTTTTCATTCCAAATCATTCAACTGCCAAGGATTTTTTTACAAATCACATTTATTAAGATTTTGACCACAGTTTCGCTCGTTAATATAGATTTTATCAATAAATTTATATTGCTTGAAACACTATTTTTTGTTATGATGATAGCTACCCTATGTCGTGTTAGTACTCCTGATAACGTGTATTCGAAAGTTTCACGTTGTTCGGTCAAGTAGTCAAGTAATAAAAGCGTAAGAAACAAACAAACTTAAATTTGCATTTATAATATTAATCAGTATTAACAGTCACTAATTTGAATGTAATATGCAGTCTACAGAAAAATACTCCAAAATTAAATACTATAATAATAATGTCCTCCAGACCGAATTTCGGTCACGGCGGCCAGTCTTAACGGAGACTGGCCATCTGCGCAGGAGATATTATAGTGCACAAGTGTGTGCGCAAACACAAGTGCACTCTCTGTTCCCTCAACTCTCATGATCCGATGGGACGGTAGTCCGACACGACCGGAGAAAGATCAGGCGCAGGACCAACGGCTTTTACGTGCATTTCGACGCACAGGGGTGTCTAACACCGCCAACTACCGAGCTCCGGGCTGCTATTGAGATATCTTAACAGAAAAATTCAATGACCTTTTGTTGGCCTGACCCGGGATTCGAACCCGAGACCTCATGCACAGAGTTGCATTCACTACAGCCGCGCCACGGAGGCAAAATACTATAGTTAGTTGAAGTAAATAGCTTTCAGCTTATAAATAATATTAGTATCTAATTTATGTAACAGGGTTTTATACGCTGAAACGTCAGGCGTTCCAAAATGGCACGCAAATACATAGCGCGATCGTGTTAATTCCCGTCACCTATTACCTAAATCATGGAGCAAAAGGATATAAGTATTACTGTATACATACATAGAATCTGCTGCTGGCTGCGTGGATGGCGTAGTGGTTTAAGTGGTCGCCTCGCCACTGCCATTGCGCCGAGTGTTGTGGGTTCGAATCCCACACGGGACAAAACTTTGTGTGATTCACAAATGGTTTTACGGAGTCTGGGTGTTCTTTGTGTCCGTTGTTTGAATGTTTGTAGAGTCCCCCGCGACACAGGATTTATTACTAGAGCGGGTTTTTTTTCTTAATATAAGTATTACTGTATACATACATAGGATCACACCTGTTTTGCGGAGCGTCAGTAGAGACCATGGGTTGCCACTTGTCTTGCTTAATTAACTTTTATTATATTCTTCACTAGGCTTTGCCCGCGGCTTCGTTCGCTTAAAAGCAAGGTAAGGTTATGTTAGCAACAGTACTTTTGAAAAATAAAAGTATATATAGCCTATGTTAGTGTTACTCATGATAATATATCTTTCTAATGGTGAAATAATTTTCAAAATCGGTTAGTTAGTTTTTGAGTTAAATTCTTACAAACAGACAAACAAAAAATCAAATGTTTGCCCTTTATTATATTAGTATAAATCGTTAGACGTTCGTTGGTTTAGAGTTTTTTTTACTACTATAGTGGCAAACAATCCTACCTGATGGTAAGTCCCCGTAGCTTATGGACGCCTGCTACACCAGCAGAGGCATCACTCGCGCGTTGCAGACCCTGTTCAAACCTTTTAACACGCTTATTATTGGAGTATTCTTCCCTGGCCTTTCTGCAGAACATCTCCCTTTTTCTATATATTTATGTTTCTTAAAAAGTCGACTACCTTTGTCAAAATATCATGGAGGACACTACAAGCATTTACACAACTGCCTTTAAAATCTCAGATATGCAACAATACTTTGTGGATCACAGAAAATGTACCGTGTGGCATTCGAACCCACAATACTTGGTCTAGTGACAGTGGTGAGATGACCACTTAACACCTAAAACTACCTTAATCTTCTGCATTCGTGCAGCCAGATATCTTTAGAGAACATTCACCAAAGTCTTCGCTTGTCAATCGTCCTATTCACATTATACATTCTTGATTAACCTATGGAGTCGCAACGGAACACCGATGGAGGCAACAGATTTTAATATGGTCGTTGCATATGTTAGATTTTGTATATTTTACACACAAAAGTAACTAAGCAATTAAAAGAAATATGTTTGCACACAATATCAACATTAGTTGTAAAATAAGGGAGTAATTAATATTTAAAATCCCAATTAATATTATAAATGCGAATGTGAGTTTGTTTGTTACGCTTTCACGCCTTACTACTCGACCGATCATTACAAAATTTCGCGTACAAGATGTACGCGAAATTTTCAGGGAAACAGAAAAGCCTTTTATCCTGAAAAAAAGTACTTATACTTACATAATTATTTTTTTAACGTAGGTGATTTGTTTGACGCATACCTCTTCGCGGAAAAGGGGAGCGGAGGGGTTATGTCGGGCTTACTCGGGAAAAGATGGAACGTCCCGGGTTCTACCGACTAAACCTACCACGGTGTGACAACTTGCTACCTTGAATGGTGGGTGGATCTGAAACTGAATGTGAGTTTGTTTGTTTTTTTGTTACGCTATCACGCCTTAACTACTCGACCGATTATCATGAAACTTTGCATACACATTTTCAGAGAAGGACATAGGGTACATTTCATCCAGAAAAGTCCCTACTGTTACTAATATAACGTAAACTATATTTTTTGCCCATCCATATTATCACCGCAAGTAAAACCAAAATACAGCAGTACAACGTTAGCTCGTTGGCAGTAAGTACTGATGGCATATAAAACGCAGCTCGGCGCTAAGCCGTGAGTTTTGCTGTCGGTACCGAATCACAGACACTCGCCGAGCCGGCCGCTTCGGAACTTACAGACAGACGGCAACACAAGTGTTTAGACAACCAAATATATAAATCAAAATTGAAAATCAAAAATAAATTTGTTCAGATTAGGTTACAAGGTAACATTTATGAATGTCAAGTTTACACTATTTTTTCTGCGAATTTACATTTACTGCCACGTTCAGCAAAGCAAGGGTGTAGGGCTCATGAGAAGAACGGGCAAGAAACTCATGGTCACTCTTTTTAATTGTCAAGTTTTTGTTTACAAATCATAAGAGCTGTAAGGTGCTGCAACCATTTCTCCATGACTATTACTGAACATACTCAAGCATTTAATAAAATGTGATGATAGCCTCTAAAGCAGCAGTATGGTAAATAGGAGCATCCACTTACATGTACATTAATAATCAAGACAAGGCATGCTTGTAGTCCGTAGTTTAATCTTACTGTTTAAATAAAAATGTAGTAAGTAAATCATCGAATTCCACGATACCAAGGTCGACCAGTCACCACAAGTATATTTAAGGAATACTTGATTCTGCCATTTTGTAGATTAGGTTAGGTTAGGTTATTAACAGTATTTTTAAAATGTACCCAATGTATGTCTGTACCACTAACAAAGTGCAGGCGAAATTTCATGATGATCGGTCGAATAGTTAAGACGTGAAAACGTAACAAACAAACTTACTTACTTTCGCTTTTATAATATTAGTTCTTTTTTCTATAATTAACACTGCTGAACTTTGCTTTGGTTTTACAAGGGTAGGCGATTGGGTAGGATTAGTTCTGTAAAAATAATGTTAATTACAAGTGTTGTCTTTGACTTGTCAAACTATGAAATTCGTGAGATTCGAACCCACAACACTTAGTGTAGTGTCAGTATCAAGACGGCTACTTAAACCACTACACCATTCGTGAAGTCGTCAATACCGAGCTTGATCAAATATTATTGAAAACCTATTGTTTGGCGGTGAAACGAAGCAAAATATCTTGATTCATTTAGATCACAAAGTAACACTTATGAACGTCAAGGTTACACTAAAACTATAATATAAATTTACAGTTGTTGCCACGTTCAGCAAAGCAAGGGCGTAGAACTAATGAGAAAAACGGACAAGAAACTCATTTTTTTTCAATTTTACAATGCTGATTACTTTACAAATTATATTTGTAAGGAGCTGCAACCATTATACCATTTGCCTAAATATAAACGCTGTGACTGAATAAGTTAATACCCATTTTAATAAACCGCTTTTGTGTATGTCTGTACATGGCAACAGCGTGCGACGTCGGCATCGTCAGCGTATCTGTCGAGATTACACTACAGACTACAGACGCCCAAACTGCGCCAATACACAACACCTGTTGAAATAACCGCTCACCGCGCTTTTCACAGATTACTGGCCGTATTTACATTCGCCATTCCACTGCCACTGGACCGGTGGTATAGCTGTATGAGGTTTTGGACGAAACGATTTATTAGGTGTTTCTGTCAGATAGTTAATGTGAGCAGTGTCTGGATGCCTTTAGGCTTGATGTAATAAACCTGTGAGGTTTCGGGACGATCAACAATTTATTGGGTGTTTCTGTTAAGAAGTTAATGTTAGCAGGGTGTCAGGAAACAGGCTTAAACTTGACGTAATATGACGATCCTAAATGTAGGTAGATGATATGAGATAGGTGTAATACATCTGTCTGTCTATTCGGAGATATACTAGCGTAGCGAGTCTTTACATGTATATTTGGCATAGAATATTTAGTCAAGCTGAAGTGGCAGTGGGCAGGGCACATAGCGCGCAGAACCGATGGCCGTTGGGCAGAAAGGACCTGGAGTGGCGGCCACGTATCGGAACACGCAGCAGGGTTAGGCCCCCACAAGGTGAACCGACGACCTGGTAAGGGTTGTGGAAAGCGGTTGGATATGGGTTGTCCAAGACCAGTCCGCGCGGAAAATCTTGGGAGAAGCCTATGTCCAGCAATAGACGTCATTCGGCTGAGATGATGATGTTGATTTAACTTTTCTATTGCGAAAATAATATCACGTGGTTAAGATTTGAATGGGGCAGCAGCGTCAATTAAAACTTTTTAAGTTCATTAGATTTAATGGCCACCTTGAAATTAAGTAACTTTGCCAAGTTGAGCCTTAGGCTGGGTGATCATTTATGAAGCGAACATTAATCTGAATTATGATGAAGTTTGATACCACATTATTGCTATCCCAATTTGATGTATCACTCAACTAAATATTGACCAAAAGGTCATAACCCAGTAGTCAATACTTGAATGACAGTAGGAGAAAGAGAGAAAAGTGTGAGGTAGAGTCATAATTGTATAGGATAAGTATACTTATATATAATATCTGCCGTGTTTTAAACAGTCTGACTGCTAGGCACGGGCCTCTTCTCAGTGTGAGAAGGTTTAGGCCATGGTCCACCTCGTTGGCAGAGAACATCATGGAGAACTCTCAGACATTTAAGTTTCCTCACGATGTATACCTTCACCGTTAAAGCGAGCGATAATGAACTATTTAATACGCATGTAACCTAGAAAAAACAGAGATGCGCGGCTTGCGATCGAACTCGAGACCTCTGCATGGCAGTCCAAAGGTCTCCATTAGACTTTTGCTGCTTATACCATATGGTTATCCATACTTATACTATATAACATACTATACTTATGTATATTATACACAAAAAGTGTGTATAAGCTATAGAAGATACACTCCTTGCACGCGTACACCCTGATAAATACACCCATAGGCTTACTATCAAACAATAAGTGATTTTCCACCTCCAGGATACAAAAAAAACTAACTTCCATCCATTATCATCACACAATAGACGCAGCCTCCATACACATCTACAATAAGTAGCGTACCCACAAAAAACGTCACAGTACGTTCATTTTTCAGTAAGAGCCCTGTAATGTTTCGAAAAATTCAGGATAATTGTAGATAGTGCAATTTTACGGTCGGCGTCGGGAGTTAAACACTCTATTTGCCAAAATGGAGGGTAGGCGAGGAACGTTACGTGCTAGCTGTATGTATGTGAGGGTGTAATTTGAGAAGAAGGCTTTATTTCAGTCTTAGTACTTTGTAGCCTTGTTTTTTGTAAAGATGCTGAGGATGTAACTGTGATGTTTGATTGATGGTGTAGTGGTTTAAGGGACCACCCCACTTCTTTAAACCACGTGAAAAAATAAATGTGATTCATTAATAGTAGTTTATGCCTGAGTTTTTTATTAGGAATGACAATTCCAGCTCTAGGAATAATTTGTGTCACGGGGTAATAGGTCTTACGTGGTTAGAAGTAAGCCTAGTACCGTCTTTCACATTCCAAAAGATAGAGATGCTGCTTTTTGGAAGAACACATTGAAGGACACGAGATTCGAAACCAGGACATCACCTTTGGCGTTAAATATAAGCGATAACGGATCCATCAGCTAGCTACACCACTTAAAAAACAAATTATTAATCTTTTGAGTGAATGTTGAGATTTAAATTTGATGGCGATTTAAAAGAGTAGCCTTGAGTTTGTTGCAGGTATCATCTCATAAGCTCAACCTTTTGGCTGAACCTAGCCACTAACATAAATGTAAATTCAGTAAATTTAATAAATTCACTAAAGCCTATGACGTTAATAAATGTTACTTTGTGACGATAATGAGTAAATTATTTTTGACTTTGAGTCGCAGCGGCACACCGGTGGGTGGATACAATAGATTTTTAATTATATCTAGTATTCTAAGACTATCAAAAAACTGTTACCAAAAATCCCGTCAATGCAGGGTTCCCTAAAAATGCCGTCACGTGTAGTGAGTTAATTTCCTTTGTGGTTTATGTGTAAAAAAGCCGTACAATTTCCCCGAATGTCGCGTTGTCGCGTCACGGCACGCGACACAACGTTGTTGCGCGACACTCGACTATATCTAGTCGTAACAACTAGTTAGCCGAAATGGATCGCGTAAAAAAAGGAATGGAGTCGATAGCGATGAAAATAATTAGTGGAATTGTGATTTTTAATTTTAAAAGTATTTCCTCCCCCAAGGTTTTCCACACATACCGGTATTGGGTACTATTACGTACATATATCTTTTGGACTTAAAAAGTTTTAATCGACGCTGCTCCCCAATTTTGATCTTCACTGCGTAATATTATTTTCGCTATAAAAAAGTTAAGTCAACATCATCATCTCAGCCGGAAGACGTCCACTGTTGGACCTAGGCCTTCCCAAGGTTTTCCAAACAGACCGGTCTTGGGTCACCCGCTTCCAACCGCTTCCCGTAATATTTACCAGGCCTTTGCTCCACCTTGTGGGGAGCTTACCCCTGTTGTATCTGCTGGTGCGTGGCAGTGGCCACGCACCAGCAGATAGCCGGATAACCGGATAACCGATAGCCGTTGGGGCAGAAAAGTTCTGGAGTAGTGACTCCAGAACTTTTCTGCCCCAACGGCTATCGGTTCTCAGCCAACTGCCACTTTAGCTTGGCTATCCAGAGAGCATTGTCGGCAACTTTAGTTTTTCTACGGGTCTCCTCATTTCTCTATCGATCCCGGAGGGAAACCCCGATCATAGCTCTTTGTACTATCCTCTGAGTGTCTTTGAGCCTTCTAATAAGGCCATGTATGTATCTTATGTGGGGGCCAGTCAGTGCAGACCGGCGACACTTCGACCCAGTGGGATCTTTTGTGTCGACACTCTCCCAATAACGACTGCCATAGATGTTCATGGCAGCCGGGACCGACGGCTTAACGTGCTCTCCGAGGCACGGAGCAGGCGATAATTGTCAATCAATACGCACATAATTTCGAAAAGTCATATAACTTCCGAAAGTCAGAGGTGCGCGACGAGGGTTCGCACCCGAGACCCTCTGCATTGCAGTCTGTTGGTCTCCCCACTGAGCTATCGCTGCTCTCTTTCACACGTATCTGGTTCACATGTATCTGGAATATAATCATCAACGAAAATGTACGTGAAGTGTATCTTCACAAATAGAAGGACAGGCGATCGAGATATAAACTCATGACACCGTGCAACACAAAATAAAATATATCAACGACCCACTCCATACGGTTCGGTAACACGAAAATTTCGTAAATCGCTACTAGCACTGAAAGCGAGCGAAATTCGTGGAAAAAACACTGTAAACTACAGCCTGGCGCGCTGTAGCCACGAAAACGAGAAAAAACGAGAAAGCAACCGACGAGAAACAACGGGGTATTGACGAAAAACGAGAACTGGTACGTGTCGTGGCCTCGCAACAGTGGGAACGCTATTGAAACCTAGCTTTTTTACCTTTTAAGTATTTAGCCATTGTTACCTAGTGTCGGTGGTTAAACATTTTTTGGGTGAGAACTTTGATGGCGGATTTCGGTGAATTAAATTTTGCCTCTTGCAGTTTTAAAGGTACCTATATTTTTTAGTTTTGTTACCATTCGACGGGAAAAGTAAACGTTTAGAAATTCTGTATTAAACCGGCGTTTTGTGGTTTTAGTCGTTATTGGTATATCAAAAGTGTACTATCTTAACTAGTTTGTTTGCTTGTATGTTAGGCTCGACCGATCATCATGAGATGCCGTATACAGGTTGTTGGGTACAGGAAAGGACAGACACATTTCATCCTGTATAAAAGTACTGTTATTGAGAGAAATATCACTATCATTACATATTATAAATCAAAGTCCCCCGCCGCGTCTGTCAGTTCGCGATGAACTCAAAACTACTGAACTGATTTTCATGCGGCTTAGGTTAAAGTGTATAATTGTTAAGGTTTTGTATCCGTGCGAAGCCGGGGCGGGTCGATAGTGTTGGTAAACATATTTTGTACACCACTGAAAACTAATACAGCAAATCTTTTTTTGAAAAGTGTAAGAGTGTGAATGCGATGTTATATTGTCGATTTTATTTTTAATCATTATGTGTGAACAGACATACTGTGATTAGAACGGAATCGATACCATTAAAGGAACGGACCATATGTCCGTGTTGGAAACAGTTGCAATTGATACAATAGAACATAGAAACCATTTATTTTTAAGTAAAATTAGAAAATGTACGTATTCTTACCGATGATGAACTTTTAATAAGATTTCTATCATAATTGCTGGTTACTTCTACTATCTAACATCTTGTTCTTTTTTTTTATTCAACCACGTTGGTAAACAAGCATACGGCCCACCTGATGGTAAGTGGTCACCGTAGCTTATGGACGCCTGCAACACCAGAGGCATCACTTGCGCGTTGCCGACCTTTTAGGAAAGGAAGTGGGAAGGAGAAGGAGCGGGAATGGTGGAAAGGGGGTGATTGAGCCTTCAGAACTCTCACTCGCCGAACAAAACACAAGAGTAGGAATACTGGTATTTCACGTCGATATTCTGTGAGAGGGTAGTCCTTCCCCGATCGAGCCGGCTCATTCATTCTGAAATCAGCGAGCTGAAATCTAGTAGTGGATTCAGGTTGAAAGTGATTGTAGTTAAGTTTTTAAGGTAAATTAAGATTGTAAATTAGTTCAGCTTGCTATTCGATTCGAAGTCTCAGAGAGGAATTAACGGTATCCCAACTTAAGGTGGTATACTACGTTTTAGTAGAATCCAAGCTTACGTATAGTATCCAGTTTTAGGACAATAGCTACAACTATAACACAAGCAGCGATATCTCAGTGGGGAGACCAACAGACTGCAATGCAGAGGGTCTCAATGACTTTTCGAAATTATGTGCGTATTGATTGACAATTATCGCCTGCTCCATACCTCGGAGAGCACGTTAAGCCGTCGGTCCCGGCTGCCGTGAACATCTATGGCAGTCGTTATTGGGAAAGTCAGTACCCTCTAATATCCTGACACTGGTCTAGCCTTAGGGCATCGTAAGCCTTCGGGTTGCAGAGGTCAGGTGGCAGCCGCTCCGTGTAAAAACTGATATCCAGTCAAATCCGGTTAGACTAGAAAAAGCCGACCCCAAGTGACTTGGGAATAATAAAGGCTAAGGGAGAAGGGAGAAGAAGCTACAAGTATAACATAAGCGCAGCATTTATTTTACAAAACGGGCTATAAGAACGATGCTACGATTAGAACAAACCGAGTCATGTTAAACATACTTTTTGGAACTGTTTATCTTAACGGCACCGAGACTCTATATTTTAGTAACATTGGGATCTTTATCAAACATCTTTATAGTTTTGAAACAGCAACACAGAGAGAAAACAGATTAATAACTCGCAGAAAAGACCTTCCTTCAATAATACAAGCTAAACTAAATGTAATAATAATAATAATAATAATAATTTATTTAAAAATGATGAAATATAGTTCATCAAAGCACTCGTTATCAACCTGCATTGTTGTTTAACAAATTACCAACACAACTAAAAGTTATACAAAATTCAATTCTATCTGTCGGCCTCGGTGGCGTAGTGGTTAGTGTAACCGACTGCCACGCCTGAGTTCGCGGGTTCGATTCCCGCACAAGTCAAACATTTGTGTGCATGAACATGGATGTTTGTCTTGGTCTGGATGTTTCTATGTATAATATGTATGTATTTACAAAAAAAAGTATATATGTATGTTTATCCATTGTCTAGTACCAAAAGTACAAGCTCTGCTTAGTTTGGCCTAGATGGTGTTGTGTGTATGTGATAGAATATTATTATTATTATTATTATTTAAATATAAATTAAAAAGCATATTTACTAAGAAAATGCTATAAAAGTATAGATGAATTGTTAAATGATAAAGTAATTTTTCGAATAGTAATTATAAGGATATATTAATGTTGATATTTTTGAATTTATATTGACATCTAAATCCATTTGAAGCATATTACTTTTGACATTGTTAATTATATTGTGTATTCTAGCGTTTATTTTTGACTTTTAACATTGTTCTGACTGGTTTTTATGTATATATTTTTTTTTGACATAAAATGAATGAGATTTTGTTTTAATTCTTTAATTATTGTTGACCTTATATTATATTTCAATTGTATTTAACTTTGTCATAATATTAATGTGCTTCTTTTCGTTTTTATTTTACTAAATGTAAAATAATTTTCAAAACTAATGTAATTTGTTCTGAAATAAATGACTTATAATGAGTTATGACTAATTATCATCATGAATCAAATCCTATTGGATTTCCAGTTGTAAGGTTACTGCTTGTTACTACTTAATAAGTAGTCTACATGATAAACATATATAGTGTACTTTCTTAAAGTAATGGTTATGCATGTCGAAATCTGACCTCGTCTACGGATATTTCCAAAAGAACCATATTTTATAAATATTTAAACACGCTGACATAAATTAAAGCCGAGGATCTCTACAACAATATTTGTCACTAGCTTTTACCCGTGGATTCACTCGCGTAAAAGTAGATTAGGTTATGTTAGTAAACATACCTACTTTTTTAAAAGTATAGCCTATGTTACTTAGTGATAATTTTTTTAATCGTTTGTATAGTGTTTGAGTTAAATCTTTACAAAGAAACAAAAAACCAAATCTCCTCTTTTATTAGTATAGATTAAAATTTTGTATATGTATCATATGTGGAGCCAGTCAGTGCAGACCGGCGACACTTCGACCCAGTGGGATCTTTCGTGTCGACACTCTCCCATTAACGACTGCCATAGATGTTCATGGCAGCCGGGACCGACGGCTTAACGTGCTCTCCGAGGCACGGAGCAGGCGATAATTGTCAATAAATGCGCACATAATTTCGAAAAGTCATATAACTTCCGAAAGTCAGAGGTGCGCGACGTAGTTTCGAACCTGAGACCCTCTGCATTGCAGTTTGTTGGTCTCCCCACTGAGCTATCACTGCTCAAAAAATAAAAAAAATTGTGTATAGTGAAAGATTAAAATGAAATTACTTTTACAGTCGCCAGTTCCAAGCGAAACAAGGTGTTGGCATATGAGATACAACAGGACACGACCATTGTAGTTTTTAAATCGCCATTAAATTACAATTATGGTGTTTAACAAGGCATATCTGCATGGTATTACAACCTCATTTGAGGTCCATAAAAACTTTTTTCGTTTAATCAAAAAAAGACCACACGAAAATTTAAAATTATTTCAGCATGGCAACAATTTTAATGCCATCAATTACAAAATGGAGTATAAAAAAATGTAACAGTGGCATTATATTTTGGTCCTAATAGCATTTTAGCGTGTAGTAGTGCACTGAGCATTTACCTACTGGTAATAGTTTTTGTTTGTTCGTGATTTTGGCTCAGAAACAAAATATTTTCGTACATTATCATATTTTCATAAAACCTTGAGTATTAACGTGAAGCAGACCGTGATGTCGCCATATTGCTTTTATACGTGTAGTCTTATACTTAAATTTGGATTGATTAAAAATATTATATTTTGCTTTAGATAGGAGACCAACAGACTGCAATGCAGAGGGTCTCGGGTCCCACGTCGCGCGATTCTGACTATCGAAAGTTATATGACTTTTCGAAATTATGTGCGTATTGATTGACAATTATCGCCTGCTCCGTACCTCGTCTCCTCTCGCACGTTAAGCCATCGGTGGCGGCTGCCATGAACATCCGTGGCAGTCGTTATTGAGAAAGTCAGTACTCTCTAATATCCTGACACCGGTCTAGCCTTAGGGTATCGTTAGGCTTCGGGTTGCGGAGGTCAGGTGGCAGTCGCTCCGTGTACCTATAAACTGATATCCAGTCAAATCCGGTTAGACTAAAAAAGCCGATCCCAAGTGACTTGGGAATAATAAAGGCTCGGGAGAAGACTATATTTTGCTTGCAGCTACGCTTGCGTAAATATAGGTTACGTTAGTAACAATACTTTTTTTCTGGATGAAAGGTACTCTATGTACTTTTCTGTTCCTCTGACGACGTGTATGCTATATTTCATGATGACCGGTCAAATAGTTAAGGCGTGAAAGCGTAACAAACAAACTCACATTCCCATTAACAATATTAGTTAGGCTTTAGTCCCGAAGGTCGCATTTCATTAATTTTGTTCATACCTACTTCAAAACATTAAAGATTTGTGGATCACACGCCCTGGGTTCGAACCCGCAACGCATGGTGGCGGTCGTCGTGGTTCTAGAAAGTTCAGTTTTTACTTAGATTCGAGGTCAATTGTTAGACCTCGAGCTGCTGAAGTCGAGAATATGTATCCATAGATATAAGATATTATTGGCGATATAAATGTGTTTACGAGTTAATTTATTTAATTTAAAACTCAATAATTTATTGCATTTCATATGTAGACACAGCTGTTATATTAACATAAGAAAACTATATTTTGCCCGTGGCAATTACACAAATTTTAGTCCTGTGTGGGGATCGAACCCACTTAAATCACTACGCCATCCTTGCAGTAATTAGGTCCTACGTAAAAGGTAGCAAACTTATTGCCTTTTATTGCCCGGACAGTATGTTTTGACTGCTCATTGCCACATATCTGGTAGGCTTTACGTCGAGTTTCTTTAATTTTCCCCTAGATGATAAAAAGCATTACCAAGTAGTAGAGCCTCGCTGATTTCAGCATGAATGGGCCGGCTCGACCAGGGAAGGACTACCCTCTCACAGAATATCGACGTGAAATACCAGTATTCCTACTGTTGTGTTTCGTTCGGTGAGTGAGAATGCCGGAGGCCCAATCACCCTCTTTCCCCATCCCCGCTCCTTCTCCTTCCCACTTCCTTTCCTAAAGGGTCGGCAACGCGCAAATGATGTCTCTGGTGTTGCAGGCGTCCATAGGCTACGGTGACCACTTACCATCAGGTACCGTACGCTTGATTGCCAAATTAGTCGAATAAAAAAAAATGTAGTTATCACTTCCCATACACACAACATTATTTGAATGATTTATGATTACAACAGTAATCCTAACTAATATTATAAATGCGAATATAAGTTTGTTTGTTACGATTTCACACCTTAACTACTCGACCGATCATCATGAAATTTCGCATACACGTTGTCAGTGATACAGATAATGACAAAGGGTAACTTTCATCGAGAAAAAAGTACTGTTACTAACCGAACGTAACCAACATTTACGCAAGTGAAACCGCGGGTAAACTCGAATAAAAAGATATTACAAAGAACACGTGTATTCAATGAAGTTCTAATATAAATAATCATATGCAATAGATGACCATCAATAGCTGACCTAGTTGTTCTACCGAATCAGCAGGCTAACCTACATCTTGCCAGCCTTGTGCCCATTCCTGACAGATAATATCATATTTTGAGCTGGATAGGATACATGTTGGCACTAATATAATATCATTACGACTCTATCAGGAAGCAGTTACAGGGTTTGATACTCAAACGGGACAAAATATCGTCTTACTATATTTTGGCCGCGGCTTCGCTTGCGTAAATGTAGGTTAGATTAGATTAGTAATAGTACTTTTTCCTGGATGAAATAATAATAATAATAATAATATTCTGTCACATACACACAACACCATCTAGCCCAAACTAAGCAGAGCTTGTACTACGGGTACTAGACAATGGATAAACATACTTATATACTTTTTTTTTGTAATTATATTTTTATTATATGTACATTGAAACACCCAGACCACGACAAACATCCATGTTCATGCACACAAATGTTTGACTTGTGCGGGAATCGAACCCGCGACCTCAGGCATGGCAGTCGGTTACACTAACCACTACGCCATCGAGGCCGACAAAAGAAAGGTACCTTATGTCGTTTTCTGTTCCTTTGATAACGTGTATGCAAAATTTCATTATAATCGGTCGAATAGTTACGACGTGAAAGCGTAACAAATAAACTCACATTCGCATTTATATTAGATAGGATTTGCCAATAAGTTGCTCCGAATGTGAGTTAAGGTATTGCATCGAGAGTTCGTGGATTCAAATCCGGGAGGGATTCGAATCATCAATAGCACTACCAACATGGACACCTGATTAAACCATTTTAACTTAGGTGGACAACTAGAAACTAAAAAAGGTGGATCACAAAAAAAATTGTGTCCCGTGGAGATCGAACCCACACCTGTCTCGTCAGTTGCACCTAAACCACTAGGTACGTTCTCCGTGTAACCTTTTGCAATAAATCATTCAGTACATTTGTGCTAAGATATTATTTTACGCGTGTCACGTGAGTTGCCACAAACACTTATATTCGTCTCATCATTCTCTTGCCCTGGTCCCAATTTATTTGGGGTCGGCGCAGTATGTCCTTCGCTTCCATACTTCTCTGTCACCCGTCATCTGATCATTTACCCCTTTTCCTTTCATATCCATCCTCACACAGTCCATCTATCTTTTCCTTGGCCTTCCTCTCCCTTTTCGTCCCTCTACCCTCATATCCATCACTTGCTTACCTACATACGTATTATCTCTTCGCATAACATGTCCATACCAAGCTAAACGATTTCCTTTCACTTTCTCATCTATGGGCACCACTTTCAGACTACCTCTTACGTATTCATTCCTAATTCTGTCCATTCTCGTCACTCCATACATCCATCGTAACATTCTCATCTCTGCTACATGCAATCGTTTCTCGTCCATCTTCTTAGTAGCCCAACACTCAGCTCCATACAGTACGACAGGCCTTATCACCGCCTTATATTCGTCTAAATATAAATAAAAAATCTTGATCCTCTGGCTATCAAATATCGCTTATATAGGTAGACCGTGTGAAGACAGCATTCAAATATTTCGCAGGTAATACGAGTCCACGATTAAAACAAGTCAATAGTAAGTATAATGAACTTATATGTCTACAACATATTTGTGTTTTACTATCTATTAAAAACGTTGTTTGAATTTCTTTATGTACCTACGTTCGTCGTGCCTCGGCAAGCACGTATAGCCGTTGGTCTGCCGCCTGATCTCTCTCCGGTCGTGTCGGATTATCCGTCCCATCTTATCATGCGAGTTAGGTAACAGAGAGTGCACTTGTGTTTGCGCACACGCATGTGCACTATAATATCTCCTGCGCAGATGGCCATTCTCCGTTAAGACTGGCCGCCGTGACCCAAATCGGTCTGGAGGACATTATTTGTGTATGTTCTTATCATAAACGGCAACTCCCGCACTAGGAATAATTTCTGTGTCGCGGGGGACTTTACAAACATTCAAACAACGGACACAAAGAACATCCAGACTCGAAACAACCATTTTTGGATCACACAAAATTTTGTCTCGTGTGGGATTCGAACCCACAACACTTAGCGTAGTGGCAGTGGCGAGCCGACCATTAAACCACTACGCCAATCGTGCTGGATCCTAAACTGTGAGAAAATACGAACTATTCGCTGTTGAGGTCAATATTTTGCAAAGAATCTTAAGATAATATAACAATACAATTACACTTTAAATCCAAACTAATATTATAAATGCCAATATGAGTATGTTTGTTTGTTACGCTTTCACGCCTTAACTACTCGACCGATCATCATGAAATTTCGCATACGTACACGTTAACAGGGGTAGATATAAAAAAGGGAAATAGGGTACCTTTCCACCAGAAACAAGTACGATAGAAATTAATTGAAAATCTATATTAACGGAAGGAAAGTCACAGGCAGAATTCAGTAATTTATAATCTACTCTAATTCAAGAAATACCTATATTCAAATATATAAAATAACAATCCTAACTTATACCTAAAATATACATAACAAAAATAAATTATGAATACTAAAAAAAATAATATGTAACGTTTATTTCATGGGAATAAATATTTATTTGGCATAATAAGTGGCATATCCTATTAGTAAATCCGTAAATTATGTCTAAGCATCGTTTCCCGTTTCAAATAGTAATATAATAAATTAAGAAAATAACAATCACTACACGGAGTAAATTAAATATACATTATACTTAACAATATTTGTTCTACCACATTTTAAAAGGCACAGTACATTTACAAAAAAAATGCGACTGCCTAAAATAAAGACATCAAATCAAACAAACATTTGCTATTTCCAACTCTTATTTGCAAGATGTTGCAGCCATTACCGTATATAATAGCGAACTAAAAACAACATCTTTAATGTTAAGGCACAATTTAGTTTGCGTAGTATTAAGTGATAATACAGACAGTAGCAAGAGATACACATAAAAAATAAAAGTGTAAGTGAAGTCAGGGTTTTAACATAGTTAAGAACGGTCACAAAACTTCTGCGCGCACGCAAGTACCTGTTCGTACGATGTGCTTGCGCAGCGCAATACAACACTCGCATTCTGCTGTAGTGTAGTATTTTAACAAATAAGTATATTTATGCCTACGTTAATGACATAATATCGTTATCTTTATAATACAGAGACTTAACTGGAAATTTGGAATTTAGGCAATTTGAACTCTAACAAATACACTACTGAAGTTCAAATTGCCTTACTTTTAAATTTCGATTTAAATCTCTTTTATAAAGAGAACGATATCGTTCAATTTTAATAAGATGCTGGGCAATATAAAAAGTTTTCATTTATTTATCTTAAACAACTACAACGAAGCAATAATACTGATATTTATCTGTAGTCTCAAAGATTTTACAGTAATTGAAAACACGGGTATTCGGCACATAATCTGACACGTCTTAGAATACCAGTCGTAACTAAAAATATATTGTGCCAGCCGGTGTGCCGTTGCGACTTAATAGGTTAAATTAGAATATTTTTTTTTTAATACTAGGAACCGATTCGATAAGTCTTAAAGAGTACACAATTACCGGTCACCCAAGGTATACCTATAACTCACGTCCGAAAAATTTAAACAGTTTTTGGCACCGCAAGGTCCAAATAACACTCGTTAGGATTTACTGAATTTTCTGCCAGCTCACCGTCAATGAAATGAAACTACTTTATACGGGTTCTGTCGCGTTGCTTATTTTAAAACAACGCTTTATTACATAACTAGCGACCCGACCAGGCTTCGCACAGGTTATACAAAACCGCAAATTAAACACCTAAACCTTCCTCATGAATCACTCTGTCTATTGGCGAAAACCGCATGAAAATCCGTTCAATAGTTTTTGAGTTTATCGCGAACAGGCAGACAGACGCGGCGAGGGAATTTGTTTTATAATATGTTGTGATTTTGAACTATAACACTACTATTATTGAACTTTACAACAATTTAAGCTAATTAAATTATTAAAACTATTTATATTTATGTTTACACTTTCTCCGAAGTTTCGGTTGCTTTTCAGCAGCCATGTTCACGGGGAGACAACCACACAGCTCGCTGCTACTTTAAATAACAATCCTATTGCTGTCCGACGAGCATATTTTCATGCTGTTACTAAGCAGCGGTAGTGAATGCAACTGCTGTGCATAAGAAATGTTAATACGAGCCCAGAGTTAGGAAGTTGGCGGTGTTAGACACCCCCGTGCCTCGGAAAGCACGTAAAGCCGTTGGTCCTGCGTCCACTTGTGTTTGTGCACTATAATATCTCCTGCGCAGATAGCCAGTCTCCGATTGGCCGCCATGACCGAAATTAGGTCTGGAGGACATTACTGAGAATTATCTAAACGAATATCCAAAAGAAGTTATCGACTTGGAATCGGAATCGAATCCTAGACCTCACGATCGTTCGCAAACCAATGCAGCTAAAAGAGGCAACCAAAAATAGGATTTAAATTAGTTGTACTAGCTAATATTATAAATGCGAATTCGCGCCTTAATTACTCGGTCGGTCATCATGAAATTTTGCATTCACGTTGTCAGGGGAACATAAAATGGCATAGGGGGTACCTTTTATTCAGAAAATAATACTGTTACTAATGTAACCTAGGTACATTTACGCGAGCTAATCTGCGAGCTAAATCTGATCCAACTGTTTTATTGATAAGGTCCATATCCAAGTCCAAAATCAATAGCTTATCAATTTTAACCTATGTCTGGGTACTGAAGGATCATTGATAGGACATACCTACCAGCATGAAACGTTCAGGCTATTTTCAACACCCGACGCTAATCAAAAACATGGGCATGTTTTTGATACAGTATACATCCATATTTTTCCTGTTTCATTATAAAATACAAATACTCGTTATTCACAAAAAATACATGTTATAAACCACACGTGTGTCAAAGTACAGTTATATTATATGACTTATAAAACATTTTGTGTGTCAGTGTGTCAAATCTAGTACGTGCCTACTAATTCGGTAGTGATGAATGAGTCAGCATGTTGCACAAGTGTTGTGAAATAGTTGTCCAGTCAGCAATAGCGAGGCGATCGATGTAGACTATTTAAAACTTAATGTAATGTACAAAAACAGTTAATGTGGATCTTCTTCTTTAAGAATTTTGCTCTTGTCAGTGGAGTATCCGCCATCTTTCTCGATCTTCGGCCAATACTTGACCTCCTTATAAGACATGAACTTTGCCTTCTCTTTTATTTGGTATATGAACGCCCTTCTGGATCAGCCCCGTCTTCTCTTGCTTTCCACTTTGCCTTCTATGATGTTTTTATGAAGTCTTCGTGTTTTATAAGGTGGCCAAACATCTTTCCTCTCCAAATTTTGCGTTCTTTCTTGGACAAGGTTCTTGGACAAAGTGGATCATGTGAAGAAATTATCAATAAAATAATGTTTATGACCTGTTCTTCTGCTAGGCACGGGCCGCTTCTCAATGTGAAGAAGTGCTAGCTCATAGTCTATCACGCTGTTCTAGTGCGGTACAGACTTCACATATCTGCAAGAACATTGATAAGAGCATAGATATTTAAAATGTACTTATGATGTGTTATCACGTTTTCTCCAAATTTACTACGAAAATGGTATGTAAACAACATTTTATGCTACTGCCTACTATTTTTATATTTCTTTATATTCTCAACTTATAAAAAATAAAAAAGACAACTCCTGCTCTAGGAATAATTCCTGTGTCGCGGGGGACTTTACAAACATTCAGACAACGGACACAAAGAAAACCCAGACTCAGAAAAAACATTTGTGGATCACACAAATTTATGTCTCGTGTCCCCCGCACAATAATTTGTCGAAAATCGAACCCACAACACATGGTGCGGCGGCAGTGGCGCAGCGAGCATTTAAACCATTACGCCATACGTGCAATTTAATATTGTAAATGTGAATGTTTGTAAGGCTGTTTTTATTTTTATATTCAGTCACGCGTAAACCACTGAACGTATTAAATAATACTTAACACACAGACATACCACATCTCATAATCAAAGTGTAAATATTGTAACACCTTTTGCAAATAAACATTATTATTATTATCTTGCAGTATCATATAAGGTACTTTTTGTCCCGGTAATGTGGCTTTATGGTCGTACCGCACGAGATGTGCGAAACGACAAAAATATATTTTTGGCGTCGATTCGCACACATTCGGTTGAGTTCGAAAAGTACCGATCTGAAAAGTAAGGTGTGCGAATTGACAATGAGTATATTTTTACATGTCGTGTCGCAAAATTCGTTCCTACAGATTAGTGCGGAACGACCAATAAGTTGGTAATGTTTGCCCTTACGATTTACGCAGACAAAATTGCGAATAAAACTACTTAGGATTCTAGATTTGATTGTTTTTAATTGCGGTATTTTTTCTATTCAACAGATTTGTTAATGACGTCAGAGTCCATGAAGCAAAACACATTTTGATGCGGTTGCACTTTAGCTTACTGTACGAGCTGTGTGTGTGTTTCTGTTAACTAATAACATATTAACTAGAACTTGGTGTATAGTCAGCCTTGATTATGACTTGTCGAAAGAGCGTGTGTGTATTAAAAGACATCAACAATTTGTTATAGAACGTACATCATACATGTCGTACCTATATATTGACCCTTCGAGGATAAAGTGTTGTTAAAGCCATTATGGCAAAAATTTGTAATCCATGTAACCTAATTCAGTTTGCCGAGCTGCATCGACCTGCGTATTTAAAATATTGATATCCGCAAAAAAAGAAATGGTTTTACTAGCCAGAGAATACCGCAGCATAAAATCAAAATCAAAATAAATTTATTCAGATTAGGTTACAAGGTAACACTTATGAATGTCAAATTTACACAATTTTTTTCTGCGAATTTACATTCATTGCCACATTCAGCAAAGCAAGGGTGTAGGGCTCATTAGAAGAACGGGCAAGAAACTCATGGTCACTCTTTTTAATCGTCAAGTTTTTGTTTACAAATCATAAGAGCTGTAAGGTGCTGCAACCATTTCTCCATGAACTATTACTGAACATACTCAAGCATTTAATAAAATTTGATGGTAGCCTCTAAAGCAGCAGTATGGTAAATAGAAGCATAAACACTTTTATTAAAAAATAATACTACAATTTGCTCAAAAAATGCTGTAGAAGATATAATTTCAAAATTATAGAACATACGAAGCTAAAAAATCTGTGTTAACCTATTTTGATTGTTTTATTATAACATTCAAAACAAAGAGAAAAGAAAAAAGTAGAAACGATTGCTTTTGTTTTTGGCTCTCCTGGAAAACCTATTTTGGCTTTTACTACATACGTAAAGAAAGTCAAAAGTACAAACAAACAAACATTTTTCTTGTTAAGGAAAGGGAAATTTGCTTTGTATGCAATAAACTCCAAGAAAATTAAAATATCCAACGATAGTTTACTATGACTCAAAATGGTTACGAATATGTTTTGCGATTTTGATGCGTGCCGAAGTAGGTACCTAGTTTCCAACAATAGTTCAAAAGGTGACGAACAATACTGTGACATCAGCCAGGATAATGTCTGAGGATGTCGATCATAAACATCTATTATACATACCATTTAATCCGCATAACTTTTGACAGGGCCCAAACAATAGTTCTCATCGATTAGATTATAAAAACAACTGCTTTTGTCATTTGACCTTCGCTATAATAGTGAATAGGTCATGTTTTGATAGCTAAGAATAGTGAGCGAAATAGTTCAATGGGAAATTGGATTTATTTTATAAATTATGGTAATACCTGCTGTGTATCCGGAAGAATGGTTGTTTGTTAAATTTAAATGGGATGTTTCTTAAATAGTTCACGTTTAACTGAAGTGACAGTGTGGACCTTTGTGTCATTACATCATACATATCATTGTCTTTGGTCAGTTTTTACCTTCTGTATTGTTATGGGACAATTTTGCATAGACTGTTTGAAAATATGTAAGGAACTTACTGTAGGTGACACATCTTTTAAGATACAGATATTTTTAAACGTCGCGTTTGTGAAGTGAATGCTGTCACATTTACAAAAAGTCAAACATTGCTCCTGATCATTTTGCTTTGCACCTTTAAATATTTAAAAAAGATGCTGAAGTCGGCTTAGCTTACTTAACTCAAATGATAATATCATACATATATACATACATACATAGATTCACGCCTGTTTCCCAGAGGGGTAGGCAGAGACTACGGATTTCCATTTGCTACGATCCTGACACACTTCTCTGGCTTCATTCACTTTCATCACATTCCTCATACACGCCCGTCGGTTCAAGGTGCTCTTAACCTGGCCTTTGTCCAGAACGCCTCCGATCTAATCGAGAAACGTTCGCCTAGGTCTTCCTCTTGCGACTGTTCCATTAACACTAGCCTTATAAACTTTATGATAATATCATTTAATGATATAATATTTAGTTATGCTAGAATACGACTAACAATTCTCAATCAGGATTAAATTAAACTAAAAATGTACTGACAAACAACAGCAAATGACATTGAATAAAAACAGATAAACGAGACTTTGGAGAAAATATCAGAATCTAAAACTGTCAGATCGTTTGAGGATAAAATAAATAGTACAAACGACAAATCACATGACATACTTTTATGAATATAAGCCTTGAACAAAATAATTTTCAAGGCAACCCTTCAAAATTATGCACAGAAATCAGAATACTACAAAAAAATTGCACTCGTTCCCCTCAATATGTACCTAATGCAATCTGTTTGGTATTCGTCTAGACCAAATGCATTTTGACAAGGTTACTTCAATGTCGGTGCAGCGACGATGTAAAATGAACTGAATTGGAGTAGGTAATATCTAAAAATAGATTCAAATGAGTATCTAGATTCAGATCAAAACGTAAATCAGTCTGAATTCGGTGGACCAGATGGATGGGTGTAGTCTAAAATTAAAGATTACTAACAACTTGAGATGCTAATTAAAAGTATTTGTGTCAATGACAAAATTGTTATATCAGCAAAGTCTATACATGTATCAAATAAGGAATCTTATACATATAATAAGAGAGGCAGATTTATACAAAATACAGGCTAACAGGCCGCTGTTATTCATCAACGCTCACGGCAATCCCCTCGTCTCGCCGCGCACATACCTATGGCGCGGTACAGCGGTTTGGGCAAACTATAATCGCTCACGCTAGCTCAGATGCCAGAAAAACTGTATGCAATTTATACAAATACTAGCTTTTGCCCGCGGCTTTGCCCGCTCAAAAGTATATTAGGTTAAGTTATGTTATGATCGGGCAAGGCACGATCGTTGCGATAGGTCCCGTTTTTGAAGAGTGGCTGGAGAGGTGGCACCTTCCGGCTGACACAGCTATTGACTGGCCACGGTTGTTTTGGCCAGTTCCTGTGTCGCATAAGCTGGCAGGAGACGCCCGGATAACATCACTGCGGTGACTGTCGCGATGTTCTTGTGGACACGGCACTGCACACGTTGGCAGATTGCCCCGCCTAGGCTATAGAGCCACGATTATGACATCGAGAGTTATTTTTAACTTGCATATTCAGTAACAACTATACGACATAATGGCTGCAACGAGGTATAAGGCTTTACTTCTATAAAATGGCGACAAATATTTTTGGATCTTGTCAAAATTTTAAAGCAATTTGAATATATAATTCAACATAAATAATACCTTGCAGATAACGAGATTCTTATTTAATGGCATTTTAAAAGAAGTAGACGTGACTTTATTGCAGGAATCTTTAAATGAGCTCTTAACTCTTTCTCCAAAACGTCTTCAATATGGTCAAATTTCTAAACCTTTTTGTTGTGAATAAATGTGATTAAAGATTTATTATTCTCGTAAATATATATGTGTATGATTTTACTCAAACATAATTAATGAAGAATATTATTTACTGGTCAGACGTCAAATTACTAAAGTCCGATTATTTTACATTTAACCAATACTGAATTATGGTCTACACTCAAATGATCACTACCAATGCTGGGAATGCTGCAGGCTTGGTACCAGTCCAGAACAACTAATTCTTTGAAGTACACATTAGATGCGAATTACCTCGAGTCTAAGTCTGCTGTTGCAAATTGGAAAAGCCGTCGCGATACAGGAATTATTTCGAAAGCGAGATCTGTCTTGTGGTAATATATCTAAGTCTTCTTCTCCCTTAGCCTTTATTATTCCCAAGTCACTTGGGGTCGACTTTTCTAGTCTAACCGGATTTGACTGGATATCAGTTTTTACACGGAGCGGCTGCCACCTGACCTCCGCAACCCGAAGGCTAACGATACCCTAAGGCTAGACCAGTGTCAGGATATTAGAGGGTACTGACTTTCCCAATAACGACTGCCATAGATGTTTATAGCAGCCGGGACCGCCGGCTTAACGTGCTCTCCGAGGCACGGAGCAGGCGATAATTGTCAATCAATACGCACATAATTTCGAAAAGTCATATAACTTCCGAAAGTCATAGGTGCGCGACGTGGTTTCGAACTCGAGACCCTCTGCATTGCAGTCTGTTGGTCTCCCCACTGAACTATCGCTGCTTATCAATATATAGTGAAAGAATATCTAAGTATATCAGGAAAAGCCTTTAGTAAACCTTGAAATTTCTCCTCGATGTTACTATTACGAAATACCGTTTTCCTAGTTATAAACTAGTATTTAGACCTTGAGCGATCGAAGGCTCTATCGATCTTAACGTTTGGCTCGAGTTTCTTTGTACCTTACGAAAATCACGAATTATCTGACAGTCAGATCTTTTCAAGTGGCCTAAAGAAAAGGCTTTGTCAATACAAATCGCTTAACTGTTTAATTCTCAAACATAACTTGAAACTAATTACTTAGTAATTAGATTAGTTCCCAAAGGGTAGATATACAACAGAACGAAGGGAAGCCATTTTGTATAAACAAAATCCAATATTGTGATGTGTGTGTGAGTTTGTTTGCACATGTGTGCGTCGCCGCTGCCAAGGGTGACGCGCTGTATTCATAGTGCGGATGAAATGTTATTATGTTTTCAAATTATCTCCTACGTTTACGATTTTCTTTCATGACTTTTTTATAAAATACCTACTAGCTAATAGGTTTACACTCGACTCCGGCTGTAGTACAGTTGTTAATTTATATTTAGCCTATTTCGGGATCGATAATTTGAAAAATGTCCTCATCATCCTGAGTATTATAAATGCGAATGTCAGTGTGTTTTATTGTTACGCTTTCACGCCTAAACGACTTGACTGATCATCAAACCATTTTGCATTCACGTTCTGAGGGATAAAGAAATGGACATAGGGTACCTTTTATCCAGAAAAATATATTGTTACCAACCTAACCTATATTTACGCGAGGGAAGCCGCGGGCAAAATCTAGTAACTATATATAAATTACAATATATACAAGGTAGCATTAAAGCAAATCTCCTATTGCCAATACCGTAGGAATTTCAATAAGCCAGTCTTATTCCTTGCTTCCATGGCAACTTCTATGGAAAATTTCAGTTTCTAGGTCCAAGGATTAGGACTTAGCGTTCATGACTCGACCAGTGAGTTGGTCAGGACTTATCGTTTTATACATATTAATTGATGATTCAATTCGGTTGCCGACATACGTGTTTGCTGATTTGAAGAAACAACTTCGAAATAATTTTCATTACGCCCTAATTTATTTTTATCTTCAGAGGCCTTAAATGACTCTAATTAATATGTAAAATATATAAAACTCCATTCAAATCTTAAAAGATTACCTCCACTGACTTAAACGTAAAATAGTTTTGGTACCTCATAGTCGCTTTACATTCTTACTTATTTAAAACCTTGGGTGGGGTCAGTTGTTATCCACGTGTTAGACACGTATATTTTATGAGTAGTAGAGCCTCGCTGATTTGACCTGACTACCCTCTCACAGAATATCGACGTGAAATAGCAGTATTCCTACTGTTGTATTTCGTTCGGTGAGTGAGAGTGCCGGAGGCCCAATCATCCTCTTTCCTCCTTCTCGCTCCTTCTCCTTCCCACTTCCTTTCCTAAAGGGTCGGCAACGCGCAAGTGATACCTCTGGTGTTGCAAGCGTCCATAGGCTACGGTGACCACTTACCATCAGGTGGGCCGTATGCTTGTTTGCCATCTGAGTCGCATAAAAAACAAAAGATTTAGCTATAAAAAGAAATTTATATTTAGCTATTATGTTAGCAAATTTTTCACTAATTATTATGGGTAGACTCCTTACCTTTCAAATATTGATTTATACGATTGTGTATTTTTGGTTAAAGGTTACCCTATGTCCTTTTCTGTCTCGCTGACAACGTGTTTGCGAAATTTCATTATAATCGGTTGATCGGTTGTTGAGAGCAGCAATAGCTCGGTGGGGAGACCAACAGATTGCAATGCAGAGGGTCTGGGGTTCGAACCCACGTCGCGCACCTCTAACTTTCAAAAGTTATATAACTTTTCGAAATTATGTGCGTATTGATTGACAATTATTGCCTGCTCCGTGCCTCGGAGAGCACGTTAAGCCGTCGGTCCCGGCTGCCATGAACATCTATGGCAGTCGTTATTGGGAGAGTGTCGACACAAAAGATCTCACTGGGTCGAAGTGTCGCCGGTCTTCGCTGACTGGCCCCCACATAAGATAAGATAATCGGTTGAGTGGTTAAGGCGTGAAAGCGTAACAAACAAACAAGCAAACAAACTCACATTCGCATTTATAATATTAGTTAGAATACGGTATGGATGTTTCTGCTGTATAAATACAAAACTTTAAGAGCATCCAGTTCAGACTATAGTTAGTGCTTGCAGTAGATTTATACTTGTTGATTCAGGCTGGCTTCGCAAACGGTGTGATGTAACACAATCACATTCGTTTGTTAAACACATGTTGGTGCACGAACATCTATGTTTATATTGCTATTATTGTTATTATAATCACAATATCATCTTTTACTGATAATACAATGTTTTAAATTATGTGCGTATTGATTGACAATTATCGCCTGCTCCGTGCCTCGGAGAGCACGTTAAGCCGTCGGTCCCGGCTGCCATGAACATCTATGGCAGTCGTTATTGGGAAAGTCAGTACCCTCTAGTATCCTGACACTGGTCTAGCCTTAGGGTATCGTTAGCCTTCGGGTTGTGGAGGTCAGGTGGCAGCCGCTCCGTTTAAAAACTGATATCCAGTCAAATCCGGTTAGACTAGAAAAGCCGACCCCAAGTGACTTGGGAATAATAAAGGCTAAGGGAGAAGAAGACAACGTTTTAAACAATTCTTGGTATGCGTATCGTTTAGAAAAATGAATACGTGCTATAGTGTAACTATCAGCCCTGTATTAACTTTCCCCCTGCTGGTCACGGGCCTCTTCTCAGTGTGATGTACCCATAGTCCACCATACTGGCTTATTGCGGTTTGGCAAACTTCATATACATTCGAGAATATAATGGAGAACCCTCAGACCTGCAGGATTCCTCACGAAATTTTGCTTCACCGTTAAAGCGAGCGATTATTAACTATTCAAAACGCACATAACTTCGAAACGTCTGAGATACGCGCCATAGGATCGAACTTGAGACCTCAGTGTGGCAGTCCAAAGGTCCTTCACTCGCCTATCGCTGCTAAGAAAAAGAAAATGGTTGTCTAAGATGGCGCACTTGCGATTGAGAGGTATTGGGATTGATTTCCAACTACTATACTACCGATGTGAACCTCACAACATTTAGCTTAGCTGGCAAGGTTAGCAAATATATTAGTAATTTGTATCCCAAATTACAAGTAATTGTGCTTTAGATAGACTTTCTTAACATACATCGAACGGACACAATCTACATCTAGATTCGTTACAATAAATTGGGGATCACACATATATTTGTCTCGTGTAGGATTCAAACCCACAACACTCAACGGAACAGCGGTGAGGCGACCGTTTTCCCAAGCCATCCTTGCATGCATTGATAACTACATGCATATTTGATATGATTTTATAAGGCTACATTACACGCCATTTAAATATCCCCTTTTCTATACTTATCTACTTATTACATGTTAAAGAGCAGCGATAGCTCAGTGGGGAGACCAACCGACTGCAATGCAGAGGGTCTCGGGTTCGAACCCACGTCGCGCACCTCTGACTTTCGGAAGTTATATGACTTTTCGAAATTATGTGCGTATTGATTGACAATTATCGCTTCCTCCGTGCCTCGGAGAACACGTTAAGCCGTTGGTCCCAGTCATGAACATCTATGGCAGTCGTTCATGGGAGAGTGTCGACACAAAAGATCCCACTGGGTCGAAGTGTCGCCGGTCTGCACTGACTGGCCCCCACATAAGATACATAGATACATATTACATATTAACAGTTGTCCTCGGTTACACACAGGTTTATGATGACTGCCCCATTGCTATAGCTCATAGCGTGATGTTATATATCAGCAATATCTTACAAGCAAACTTACGTCTGGATAATGTAACTATCGAATGGTGTAAGAAATATTAAAATAAGGCCAGCTGTTTTGGAGTTTATACATCTTAAACAAAAATAGAAACGTATGCTCCTTATAAAATTAGTATAGATAAACTTTAAACAGTCAAAGAACATCGAAATTCTAAACAATTATTTGAATACTAGATTTTGCCCGCGGCTTCGTTCGCGTAAATGTAGATTAGGTTAGATTACATTAGTAACAGTACTTTTTTCTGGATATAATACTCTATGTCCTTTTCTGTTCCCCTGACAACGTGTATGCAAAATTTCATGATGATCAGTCAAGTAGTTAAGGAGTGAAAGCGTAACAAACAAATTCATTTAAGCAGTTATACCTAATATTAATTAGAATTGTCTCATATTTATTTTACGCAGAAACACCACGTATTCCACGTATTATGACGTCGTTTATGAAGCATATTACCGACCAAAACAACCCCCGTGCCCGTCTGTTCGCCGCCCTAATCGATACGAATCTCGGGAATCCAAATATAGACCTCCCTCTAGGTTACCGGGTCGATATGACGTCATAATTTAGTAGATTGTGATGTATTGCGTAAACATTTAATTATATATCGAAGTATCAACGATTTTCCTTAAGTAAGAATTATCCAGAAATA
Organism: Catocala fraxini; assembly: GCA_930367265.1. NCBI lineage: Eukaryota > Metazoa > Arthropoda > Insecta > Lepidoptera > Erebidae > Catocala > Catocala fraxini. The sequence continues at coordinate 2,889,845 of OV884047.1, forward strand.
TGTTTTCTCTTCTTTTGTTTGGTTTTAAAACTCAATAGCCGCTTCAGGAATGTTGCCTGTGTTTGGAACTTTACAGGCATTCAAACAACGGATATAAAGAACACCCAGACTCTGAACAACTGTTTCTGGGATCAAAACCATAACCCTTGGCGCTATGACAGTGGCGAGGTAGATTACTTGCGCCATCTGTACAGTCAACATCTATATATTAATACGTGAAGCAAAAACTTTGTACACCTTTTTACGAAAATTGCGCGGACGGAGGAGTATGAAATTTGGCACAGTTAAAGTTTATATGGAGAAGGAGGGGCGAATCTTAATATTTTTATAAAATATGCATTAGAAATACATTAAATTAATGAAAAATCACTACACGCACCCAACCATGCATTTGACACACGCAGTCGAAGCGCGTAACTATGGTTACATATATCAATATATAATGACATTATTAGTAATATCTTACAGGCAAACTTTGGTCGAATTTCGAGCACTCGGCGATAGGTAGTTCTTGTTACTATGTCTGAAATAGCACCGATAGCCTAGTGGGAGACCGTTGGACTGCCATATATATATATATATTATACTTAATATTCGCTTGCTTTAACGGTGAAGGAAAATATAATAATCGTAAGGGGAAACCTGCATGCATGAGAGTTTTCCATAATGTTGTCCAAGATATGTGAAGTCTGCCAACCCGCCCTGGGCCAACGTGGTGGACTATGGCCACCCCTTCTCACACTAAGAAGAGCCTAGCAGTAGGACAATTTGTATGCAGGGCTGGTATTTTACTTCCAAATATTTGACGGTAACTAGTAAAAGCCTTGTGTGCTGTATTCTTTGTCTTTTAGACCTGGCTGTCTACTTCGACATGCAAATGTAGTATCCTGGCAAATGGTCAGTGTCATGCCATAGTGGTTTAAGTGGTCGCCTCGCCACAGCCGCCGCGTCAAGTGTTGTGGGTTCGATCCCCACATGGCACAATAATTTGTGTGAACCACAATGGTTTGAGTCTGGGTGTTTTTTATGTCCGTTGTTTGAAGTTTTACTGTTTCACTCCCGTGGCTTGTAGCGTGATGTTATGTTTCATCTAGATAGGTACAGCAGCTATCTAATGAGGAAAGGATTTTTAAAATCGGTTGTCTATTTTTAAGTTTACATACAAAAATACAAATCTGTCTCTATAATATACCTACTTGGCTCTATATTTCTATACTAATATTATAAAGCTGAAGGTTTTGTTTGTTTGTTTGAACGCGCTAAACTCAGAAACTACTGGTTCGAATTGAAAAATTATTTTAGTGTTGGATAGCCCATTTATCGAGGAAGGATATATGTATATAACATCACGCTACGACTAATAGGAGCAGAGCAGCAATGAAAAATGTTGCAACAACGGGCAAAATTCTCTTATGTGAAGCAGACGAAGTTGGGCGTGTCAGCTAGTTCTAAAATATAACAGCAGCGATAGTGGGAAACCGTTGAACTGCCACGCAGAGGTCTCGAATTCGATCCCAAGGCGCGCATCTCTGGCTTTTCAAAGTGATGTGCGTATTAAATAGTCAATTATCGCTTGCTTTAACGGCGAAGAAAAACATCGTAAGGAAACCTGCATGACAGAGTCCTCAATAATGTTCTCATACTGACCTCATCCAACGTTGCTTAACCTCGCTAATCGTTTACCGATCAGTCAGTGCAACTGGCTATTTATTTATTTAACAATGCTTACATAAAATCATAAATGCGAATATGAGTATGTTACACTTACACGCCTGAACTACTCGACAGATCATCATGAAATTTTGCATACACGTTGTCAGGGGTTCAGAAAAGGCCATAGCGTACCTATTATCCAGAAAAACTGTTTTCGAGGGATAGAATATTCTCATAGCCTACAAATAAACTATATTTACGTGAGCGTAGCCACGGGAAAACTCAAACCCTTGGACCTAGAAACTGATATTTTACATAGAAGTTCCCATGAAAACAAGGAATAAGGCCGGCTTATTAATCTCTGAGTCTTTTTTTTATGTGGGTCTGTGTGTCTGTCTGTTACTGACAGGCATAGCTCCGGAACCACTAGACCGATTGACTTGTAACTTGATGTGCACCTTGGGGTCATACCTCGGTCAAATTTGTATAAATATGGGCCCTGTGGGTCAAAAGACCCTCGAGATATAGGGGTCATAAGGTCAGGGGATATCCACCAGCAAAGTGATTTGGAAGTCCAAGGGAGAGGCTTTTGCCCAGCAGTGAGACATTACAAAAAGCTGATGGAAAGAAAAGGTCACATGAAGACGAAGAGATTGAATCCTGAGATTTTACACCCATCTCGTTAAAAAACTCACGGTATTGGCAATAGGAATGCCTAATCCATTATGACGTAAGGAGAGCTTCGATAAATTACCCAATGTTTCACATACGTTGCAGACACAAAGTTCCACACAACTCTAAATCTACAGTATACCACGAGCACTCAACAAAAGACGTTGCCGTAATTTCGCCGGACGGAAATAAACCGGCTGTCGTCCGGCGCTGTCCGACATTCGTCCGGCGATCCGTTTCACTCACTTTACCACCCGCACCCCCCTATTGATTTTGTTCGTCCCACTTTCGTGACACCCCACCCTCCCTCTTTTTAAAACGACTAGACAATGGATGGTTACGAAAATTTTTAAATAAGACGTGCCTTGTTTTGTTTTATAATAAGCTATTTGTAAACAATTGTGTGAAATGAAGCGGATATATTTATAGATCGTGTACCTAATTGTGCTGCGTGAAGTAGGCAAGGAGCTCAAAACGAAGACTGGTTCCAAAATGTAGTCTTTTAATTGATAAATGATATGAAATTATGTCAATACTTATATGTGATAGGAATCACATATAAGTATTGTATATTGTTGATTGATGCTCCGGCTTTTGAAGCAATGATATGTAAAATAACAGAGAATGATTGAAATTAAAAGAAGAAAATTATGGTGTTATTTGGATTTTCTTTTCTTCATAAAGAAATACGTTTTCTGGATATACATATGTCATATATATTCTCCTTCGAATATACATTTGTATCTTACTTGGTACTACGAAGATTCTTTAATATGATTTATCCATAAGTAAATACGCTCATGACGAAACCATTGATTTAAGTCGAAAAAAAATTATTCTTACGTTTTACGTTAAATATTTAAATTAGCTTTCTTGCATAATTACGCCGGATATATGTGAGGTCCTTAGATATATATAAACATTTACTTATCGAAGTATTTCTTTGCCTTATAATTATTCCAGGACATCTTGATATTTTGTGTAGAAATTAATAAACAACTTCAAAGTAATACATTTTATTTTAATTTACTGACCAGATCAGAGATTTTTTTGCAAAAGGCCAACTTAAACGTATTCTAAATAGAGAGATATACGTGCATTGTGGTAAATGAAAATTACGTAGTCTCTGCTTACCCCTGTCGGAAAACAGCTGTAAGGTTATATAGCTTATCTATATTCTTCATCTTTTTATTTATATACATACATATATCAGAAAAAAAAAAAAAAAAAAAAAACCAAAACCTAGTTTAGCTAATAACTGCAGTGTTAATTTTACGAATCATAATTAAAATCATTTTACGCGGCAGTTTTAGGTGATTTATATATTAGTTTCCTTTAGTACTTGGTAATTTGTTGAATAGACCAAACTGTGTTTCTGTTAAAACATTTTTGTATAGTAACGTAATAACTGCAAGATGTAGCAGCGATAGCTCAGTGGGGAGACCAACAGACTGTAATGCAGAGGGTCTCGGGTTCGAAACCACGTCGCGCACCTCTGATTTTTGGTAGTTATGACTTTTCGAAATTATGTGCGTATTGATTGACAATTATCGCCTGCTCCGTGCCTCGGAGAGCACGTTAAGCCGTCGGTCCCGGCTGCCATGAACATCTATAGCATTCGTTATTGGGAAAGTCAGTACCCTCTAATATCCTGACACTGGTCTAGCTTTAGGGTATCGTTAGCCCTCGGGTTGCGGAGGTCAGGTGGCAGCCGCTCCGTGTAAAAACTGATATCCAGTCAAATCCAGTTAGACCAGAAAAGCCGACCCCAAGTGACTTGGGAATAATAAAGGCTAAGAGAGAAGAAAGTAATAACTGCAAGAAATCTCTTTTACTAAACTGTCCACGTCACAGACCTGAAGCACGAATATTTGGTTAAAGTGATTTAATTATATTGTTTTATTGGTCATAGTAATATTGCACTTCTTTTAGTCAAATTGTTTCTTGTATGGCTTAGTGTAGTAGGCATGTATAGCCATTGATAAAAGGTGATAAGGAGCTTTGAAAGCTATGTGAGCTCATAGTACATTTTTGTTGGCTTCAGAATATAAGCTATTTAATGTAAGAACATGAATATAATATAATTAATATGGTAATTAACCAAATTAAGCTCTTAATTCCGTCCTTTATAGATTAATAAATTAACCTCTAATCCTAATTTCTGAACAAAAACTACCAAACACCGTATACTTTTCATATGAAAAGCATACGGTACGGAGTTTGATAGTATTCACATAAATATTTTCTATTAAATTTAAAAATGCGTTAACACGTATTCCATTTATTATACTCAGGAAAGTTTTATTACATCATAATTTTTGAGGTAATTTAGCAACATAGATTCCAACAGCTCCAAAAAAAACTCTAGAGACCACAAGAAAGAAACATTTTCATTTGCGAATCGAACCTAACAACGCTCTCTATCTCGTGCCCAACCACATTTAACTATCATACTACCTAAAAGCTTTCACCTAAAGAATTTAATCTGGTGTTCTCAAAAGTATGTCTAAAGTTAAAGCTATACATAATATAGCGAGTAGATGCGAAGTAAACGCAAACGGAACGATATCTTTATAGCTAGTCCTTAGGAGTGTCGCGTCGATCGAACAAAATCAATACAATAGAAGTGTTTTTAACGTACGTCTGTATGTAGGTAGATGCAGGAGCAACAGTTAGTGTACACCTCAACGGAGCGCTGGATTAAGGTTCCAGATTCTTCTTAAAGAAAGATCTGGTTGATCTACAAGGCGTGTTTTCTCCTTTGCTGGGTTAAAGCTACAGTTTCTTCTAAAAAAGTTCTGGTTGATCTACAAGGCGTGTTTTCTCCTTTGCTGGATTAAAGCTACAGTTTCTTCTAAAAAAAGTTCTGGTTGATCTACAAGGCGTGTTTTACCCTTTGCTGGGTTAAAGCTACAGTTTCTTCTAAAAAAGTTCTGGTTGATCAACCAGGCGTGTTTTACCCTTTGCTGGATTCAGGCTCCAGATTCTTCTTAAAGAAAGATTTGGTTGAACTACAAGGCGTGTTTTCTCCTTTGCTGGATTGAGGCTCCAGATTCTTTGTAAAGGAAGATCTGGTTGATCTTGTTACAAAGCGTCTTTTCTTTTTTGCTGAATTATGGCTCCAGATTCTTCTTAAATAAAGATCTGATTGATCTTGTAACAAAGTTTTCTTCTTTGCTTTGAAATTGCGACCTTAAGATAGTCCTATAACCTGGATCTTCAATTTTGTAAAGACTATAGTCCATTATGCAAAGGTTTTAAGGAGACCTTGGTCAGGTGAGGGTTGAGATTTATACTTATTTTGAGAAATGCAGTAATGGACATCGATAGCAATACCTGTCAGATTGTTCTGAGATATAGCTGATGATACCTTGTATCTGGGCCTATGAATATTAAAGATATTTAATGTAAACATGGACTCTTCTGTCGCCATTAACTTAAAAGCCAAATAAGTCACAAAAATAAAATCTGCTTTGCCAATTATTTTATTAGAACTCCATCATCTTGCAAGATTTTTAAACAAAATGGTTAAACAATTCGATTAATATAGTGTCTTTTGGGATAAATGTCTTACCAAAATTATCATACTTTTGGCATACAAGTTATAGTTATGCTATAATGTGAGAACAAGAAATCAAAGATTCAGTTAGATCTGCCGATTATTTCATTTGCTAAAATGTCAACAACAACATTTTTGAATGGGTAGGTTAAGGTATGGGTAATAAATAAACAATCAACAACTCTGAACCCTTTAAAACCAAAATCTAAAATATGTTTTTTTCATATAGGTCACAAAGTAACACATATGAACGTCAAAGTTATTAATGTAAATTTACATTTCAATTTACCTGTTGCCATGTTCCGCTAAGCAAGGGCGAAGAGTCAATGAGAAGAACTGGTAAGAATCTCACGGCTGTATTGTACATTTTACAAGTCTTTTCTGTAAGGAGCTGCAATCAGTAAAACACTTACCAATCATAAAACACTCAGCCAATACCTAAATAATATTTCAAAGTTTGCATCTAATAGCAGTTTATGATATAATTGGAGCTTATAGCCCACACTTATGTATGGAAGTGAAAGTTGGGTATGGCAAAAGAAGCATGAGAGCAGAATAAATGCTGTAGAAATGAGAGCGCTGAGAAATATATGTGGTGTGACTCTGGAAGATAGAATAAGGAATAGTGTGATTAGAGAGAGATGCGGCATGAAAGTGGATATACTGACAAGAATAGAAAATGATATGTTAAGCTGGTTTGGGCATGTAGAAAGAATGGACGAGGAAAGACTGACTAAGAAAGTTTATAAGGCTAGTGTGAATGGAACAGTTGCAAGAGGAAGATCTAGGCGAACGTTTCTCGATCAGATCGGAGGCGTTCTGGACAAAGGCCAGGTTAAGAGCACATTGAACCGACTGGCGTGTATGAGGAATGTGATGAAAGTGAATGAAGCCAGAGAAGTGTGTCAGGATCGTAGCAAATGGAAATCCGTAGTCTCTGCCTACCCCTCTGGGAAACAGGTGTGAATCTATGTATATGTATGTAACACCATAGCTTATAAGTTAAGATGTCACAATCTTATCAAGTCTCATACCACGTCTTGCTTTGTGTCCTATTTACGAAGAAACAGCCTTCTTACAAACGGAGTACCAACTAACTTGTTAACAACGAATGTAAATATATAAATTGACATTAAAATTTGTCAATAATAATGTACCAAATGATCATATTTCAACTCCTTCCCCCTAGCCTTTATTATTCCCATGTCACTTGGGGTCGGCTTTACTAGTCTAACCGGATTTGATTGGTTATTAGTTTTTACACGGAGCGGCTGCCACCTGACCTCCGCAACCCGAAGGCTAACGATACCCTAAGGCTAGACCAGTGTCAGGATATTATAGGACACTGACTTCCCAATAACGACTGCCATAGATGTTCACGGCAGCCGGGACATCTATGGCAATAAAAAGTCATATAACTTCCGAAAGTCAGAGGTGCGCGACGTGGGTTCGAACCTGAGACCCTCTGCATTGCAGTCTATTGGTCTCCCCACTGAGCTATCGCTGCTCTTTTTTTAAAGTATGTATCTTATGTGGGTGCCAGTCAGTGCAGACCGGCGACACTTCGACCCAGTGGGATCTTTTGTGTCGACACTCTCAATAACGACTGCCATAGATGTTTATGGCAGCCGGGACCGACGGCTTAACGTGCTCTCCGAGGCACGGAGCAGGCGATAATTGTCAATCAATACGCACATAATTTCGAAAAGTCATATAACTTCCGAAAGTCAGAGGTGCGCGACGTGGGTTCGAACCCGAGACCCTCTGCATTGCAGTCTGTTGGTCTCCCCACTGGGCTATCGCTATCCCTAAATGGTCACATTCTAACTACTACTGCTAAAAATAATCCCGAATTTTAATAATCTTAGTGCTCGATTTATGAATGTTTGCAAAGTTCACCACGAATATCCCTGGTAGTTGTCTTTTATAGAGATATTATTTACAAATAAATATAATTTATAACACGTTCAATAAGAAATGCACATAAATTTGAAATTGACCCCTATGTAAAACATTTATGCAGAGTTCTGCTTCTCTTAACTGAAAATTGAAGTCTGTAACATAACATATTGTAATACTATGTGTAACAAACACCGCGACCTTGTGGCAGACATTGCACATATGGTAATATATGAAACTAGGTCTAATTTAATTTCAATGCGGACGCTCTCAACGCTGCATGACGTACTCCATTGACACCTTTACAATACACCATTAGATCATTATTGTCAACGTTTTAATTTCTACCTTCACCATCGTTGGCTCATATTGCTGAAGATAGGTACATTTCCAAGGATATAAACAAATCTACGGTAGCTTATGCTATTTATATCCGAAGGCTTATTAATTCTGGTTTAATCAGTACATATTATAAAACAAAGTCCTCCGCCGCGTCTGTCTGTTTGTCTAAACGAAGTTTGTTCGCCATAAACTGAAAAACTACTGAACGCATTTTCATGCGGTTTTCACCAATAGACAGAGTGATTCATGAGGAAGGTTTAGGTGTATAATTTGTTAAGGTTTTGTACTAGCCGTGCGAAGCTGGGATGGGTCGCTAGTTGTCTGTATATTTACTGGTCAACTTTGCCTCGCCTAAATTTAAATGAACAATGTGGTCGTCGATAGTAAATCTTAATCCTTTCACCATTTGCGAAGGCCTAATAAGGTTAAATATCCGCTACTAGGTGAATAAAGATAAAATTAATTCACAATTTTGATGACGTTACAATTCTGTCTGTAATACGTAGTCGGCGAATACATGGTATCTGTAAAGAAGTGTGAGGGTTAAGAAAGAGGGTTCTTAGTTTTTAGTTTTAGGACAAAATTCTTGAGGGCTCACCTCGGAGATTGGTAACACAAGCTGGTCGTGAACGACCCAACCTAGCAACGAAAATGAGTGCATGCCATTTTGTTTGAAAATCTTACAGCTAGGTACCAGTAGTTCAGTTAGATCGCAACCGATCCAAGGTACTTCGTAGTACTAAATGTCTCATTACCTCAGAACTCACTGAAATCCCTACAAAAGTAGTTAGAAATTGAGTAGTATTATTTGAGCTCCATTCGTCAAATAGACTTTTTTCATATCCAATTATTGCCTATATTGCCTATATGATATGCCCAAAAAACATTTGCATCATTTTAATAAGGATCTATTGCTTTTTATACCATATGACGGCATCGCAGTATCAAATTGATTCTTTAACAAGAATATTAGAATAATCCATTACAACAGTTATTTTATGAATAATTTTTCTGTAGGTAATACATTGTAAACTACACCATAGAATCAATAACCACTCCCATTAATCATTAACGAATTCAACCATGGCGAACCCATACTTAGTGCGGTTGAAATAAAGTAGATAAATATTCAAGGCATGCAAAAATGTCTAACAATTCAGCATTTGTCCTTATTCCCATGAAAGCGACTCATAAGAACTAAGTGCTATTGATTATCGAATTATGCGACGTTTTTACAACACACGATACAGATACGATTCATTTGTCATTTAACTTCGATAAAAACGTTGTAGAATGCAGAGATTATATAATATTATATTCAGTTCGGTCAACGGGGGTACAAATGCACATATAGGGTATTAGGACGAAGATGAAGGATATACACTTTTGTAACTAAATGTTACAAAAGGCTTTATGTGCTTATCTATAGATATAAAAATCAATTGCCACATGTATGTCGGAGCATCACTTAAGAACGGCTCGACTGATTTGGCTGCTTTTTTTGTTGTGTTTGTAATTGTCAGGACAAGGTTTGTACGAAAGAAAATTTTAGGAAAAACCGCGGGTAATGTCGAAAATTTAAATGGTATTTTTGTAAGAAAAAGTATTATTGACGTTTTGATATTGAATTTAATTGCGTGAAATGTATTGACAGGACAACGACTGTCGGGTCAGCTAGTAATAATATAATATCAGCCCTGCTGACGCACTGACTCTTTTCAATATGACGGTTAGGTCATACACCACGCTGACCCAGTCTGGGTTGGCAAATCCACATATCTTGGAAAACATTATGGAGAACTCTTCAGACGTGCAAGTTTCCTGACGATATTTTCGTTCACCATTAAAACGGTAATTAACTATAAAATTGTGTTACTCTACGGGGTGGAATGTATGCCAGGTTTAAAGCATAATATAACAGATAGATAAAGGTATTTATTTAATGATACGGATTAGAAGGCGAGCCTTCTTCCACACTACGGTAATAAATGTCTTCAATTTTTGCCACAGCACCTAGTATTCCATCATTCGAATCTAGTCTAACCCAGACATGTTTCCGGGTCGTCGGTAATTTTGTCATGAGCCATCCTCTATATATTTTATATAAATATTTCTTACGTAATGAGTTTCACGCTCTAATATTTGTAGAAGGCTAACGTAACATATAAATATTATTTATGTCTAAGCCAAGAAAAAGCATTTAAAGCTCACGACTAAACGACTACTTTTAAATGACCTTGTATTCATTTTATACATGAAATATTAAATATAATTTGTTATAAAAATGTCGCCACTTATTGACAGGCGATACGTATTAATTTATAGATCAATAAAATTCTTAATAAAACATGTCTGGGACATAACTTAAGAACTTGTAGGTCTCATATCTAAATACACTAATATTGAGAGAAAATTTTTTGTTTGTACATGGACAGTAACCTATGAAACTACTGAAACGATTCGAAAATTGATTTCGATAATATGAAGCAGCAATATCTTTGAATGTTATTATGCTATGTTTCAAGCTACAATACTGCCTCCGTGGTGCAGCGGTAGTGAATGCGACTGCTGTCCAAGAGGTCTCGGGTTCGAATCCCGGGTCGGGCCAGCAAAAAGTTATTGGGTTTACCTGTAAAGAAATCTCAATAGCAGCCCGGAGTTAGGAAGTTGGCGGTGTTAGACACCCCCGTGCCTCGGAAAGCACGTAAAGCCGTCGGTCCTGCGCCTGATCTCTCTCCGGTCGTGTCGGATTGCTGTCCCATCGGATCATGAGAGTTGGGGAACAGAGAGTGCACTTGTGTTTGCGCACACACTTGTGCACTATAATATCTCCTGCGCAGATGGCCAGTCTCTATTAAGACTGGCCGCCGTGGCCGAAATTCGGTCTGGAGGACATTATTATTATGTTTCAATAACTAATGGCATAAAATAAACATTATAGGCAAGAAATTTTGGATCCCACTCAATTTGGAGCAGCTGACTATAACAAGCACCCTCGTAGCCAACATCTTTGTGATGTGATGAAATATGGTTTCCAGGTTTTTTAAGCTTCTGTTGTGCGAATTGCCTCTCTGTAGATATTGATTGATTATAGACTTGAGTTACCATAGCAGTTGGTCTCCCCACTTGAGCAGTGATAGCTCAGTGGGGAGACCAACAGACTGCAATGCAGAGGGTCTCGGGTTTGAACCCACGTCGCACACCTCTAACTTTCGGAAGTTATATGACTTTTCGAAATTATGTGCGTATTGATTGACAATTATCGCGTGCTCCGTGCCTCGGAGAGCACGTTAAGCCGTCGGTCACGGCTGCCATGAACATCTATGGCAGTCGTTATTGGGAGGGTGTCGACACAAAAGATCCCACTGGGTCGAAGTGTCGCCGGTCTGCACTGACTGGCTCCCACTTAAGGTACATGCCATAGCAGACACAATAATATTGCCGACACTAATTTTAAAATAACTGTATACCTAAGTGTTATAACACTTTAAGCAATTGTATGAAAAATTTAAGTGTAAGGCTCTGTTTTGTGTGACAATTACAACTCGACATTAATATATATTTAGGGTACAATTTGAATACTACTGTCCTTTAATACCCACATACATTCCCTAAAAGCGACTCAAATATGTTTAAAATTTTAACATATGCTAACCGCAGGCTGGCCATAATTACTCTGAAGACATTAAATTCCAATTCTACGTCTTTAAAACTTACTGTACACCATGAGAACTAACACATGTCTAAATGCTTCAAATTATTGCAAACCAACTTTTTAATTATCAGATTCTATTCTATTAAAGCCTTTCTTTCTTTCGTATTTACTGGAAATTTTATTTTTCTGTAGACGTTCTGTAATTAGACTGAGGCTTCGGTGGGTGTCTTATTACAGGAAAATGGTATGCAGTCAATTTATAGCTCGAAAAGAAGAAGATAGCTGGGAACTAATTGCTCGTAGTTTAAATATATGATAATGTAATTATGTAAAACGGTTGAAATTACATACTGCTCAGTTTTCTTTAGCTAGTTAGTTTTGAGCCCAAACGGAATAGCACTGACGTGGCGATACGAAGTCATATACCATGCTTTTGATGGTTATATTTTGGTAACCCTGGTGAGACCAGCAGTCGGGCAATCCTGAATAATATTGACATCCTGGCATTTCTTCCATGCTTGACTTACTCCTATTGCGTGGTTTCTGTTTAGGACACTCCTGACTGACCTTTTTTTTTTCAGAATCAGAATATGCTCTTTCTGGTCAGAGAACGTTCCAAGGTCTTTAACTTCTGACTGCCAGTTATCATTAGCTGCTTGCTAGTTGTTCGCGGTTTTATCGATTTGGGATGGCCATCTTCGCTGCTTATCGAGTGATTCAGTATCAATTAAGAGATTAAATGTTTTGAAGAGACAATTATTATTTAAGAAAAATTTTGACGTTAAAAGAGTCTCAGTCCTCTTAGTTGAATGTGGTACATCACTGATTGGTCATGCTCTGATATGATGTTCATTCCCCTGATAGCATACTTAAAAACCTCACCCAAATCTCTATAAAACGTCAAAAATGCAGATAATTGGATCAAAGATATTCAGAATCCAACATGCCCTGTGCCTGTACCCGAGGTACACCACCTGTGGCTTCGTAAATTTAGTGTATTTCCATCTCTTTCCCACTCACAACAATGGTCTAGAACCGTCTCTTTCACTCCTGTTTTCACAAATAAGTTGCATCCGAAAACAAAATAGAAAACCTATAAGATAGCACAAAGGATATAAGACTTTATTTCTTAGACGAGAAGGAGTATTTTTGAATGCTCTAGGTTGGACTGAAAATTCTTTGTCAGCCGAGCTGAAACTTTCAGAGAGAAGGAAATGCACTACGTTGTATACTCTGATTGTAATATAACGGTGTTTAAAATAAGTAGAGATGGCTTGAACTGTATCGATGTTGCGGTTGAAATATCTTAAGAGTTCATTCACAAAACAACTTAGTTGCACCACCGATCGTCAGATTTATAACCACCAAAAAGTTTACTGTGTACTACACTGGGCGTTACATTTTGAACAAATGCATTCTCAATTTTGAGTATTTCTTGCATCACTATAATGTATTTATCAAAGACATCAAGAAAATAGGAGCTTAAAATTAGGATAAAGTACCTACCCCAATCTAGAAACAGATTAATAAAAAAATACACGTCATGCCTTAGAATACCAGACTTAATGAAAAATCTATTGACTGGCCACTAGTGTGCCGCTGCGACTCAAAAGATTTAATTATGAATTTCTGTTCTGTAAACAACTTGCAAGGAAATATAAGGCGTTTCTATTATATCTACATTTCTTATATACCCGAAGTGGTCAATAAAGTGTTTCACTACCAAGATGACAAATAAGCATTCTCTCCGCCTGATGGTAAGTGATTATCGGACCCACTTGCCAGGAGAAGACCAGGGATATGACTTCACAATTGTCTTCAAAAAGAAGCCTCTATGCAGCTAACGTAAGGGAACAAAGATTGTTCTAGTCTATCACTGGAAGCTTGGAACTGTCTTAAAGAGTCTAGAAACCTTACCTCGGAATCCTAACTAATATTATAAATGCGAATGTGAGTGTGTTTGTTTGTTACGCTTTCACGCCTTAACTACTCGACCGATCATCATGAAATTTCGCATACACGTTGTCAGGTAAACAGAAAAGGATATAGAGTAACTTTTACCCATAGAAAAGTACTATTTCTACAAGCCTAACCTACTTTTACGCGAGCGAAGCCGCGGACGAAATCTGGTCATTGTATAAAAGCTATGCAATTTTTTAGAGTTCGAAAAACTCTTATGCACCATCTCTGTCTGTCCGTCCGTCCGTCTGTTATACAAATTTCGACTCAAGAACCGTAAGAGCTAGAGAATCGCGGTCAACGCTATTCAACTCAGCATAGTCAATATACTCCGATATGACCATGACTTTTGACCTTTGACCTGAAGGTCACGTGATGCCATCTTTACTCAAGAACCGTAAGAGCTAGAAACTCGCGGTCAACGCCATTTGGCACAGCATAGTCGATATACTTCCGAAATTACTATGACCTTTGACCTCTAACCTCAAGGTCACGTGATACAATTTTTTCGAACTCTAATATTTATTGCAATTCATTGCCATATCTCACTTGTTTAGTATGAAGCCAGTCTGCTTCTTCATGTTCCATTACGAAGAAAGATTCTTCTGTGCCTTTCTTCTCAAAACACTGTGCACTGCTCTGTGAGACTCTGCCTACCATTTTAAAGATTCAAGTGTAATCCTACAAAAAATTGTTCAGTAAAGTCTGTGTATATTTTAACAACAGGATATAACCGGAAATAAATTGAGTCATCGATTGTCAATACAACACTGGCCGGTTAACCGGATTGGATTTCATCCGTAAATGACCGTTGTACCGGGTGAATATTTAACCGCGTTTGGTCCAATTTAACTAGAACGATGCCGTTGGAACCAGCCGAACTCAAAAGCCTTTATTTCCTTTCCGGCCATTAATTTATTGTTTATGGCTGACAGTTATTTTGATGGTCTTTAATTTTATTTGTGAGTGGACGTAAACAACTGTTGATTGGATCCTGAGATAGTCGAATAGTCTCTTTTTTACTACTGTGACATGATTCGAGAGGAAGAAACATTTGTTTTTATGCTTATTCTCTTATTGAGAGTATATTTTATTGGTGGAACCATCGCTCGATGAAAGGTGCCCTATATCATTTGCTGCCAGACAACGTGTATCTACCTACCTATGCTAAATTTCATGATGACCGATTGAGTAGCTAAGGCGTGAAAGCGTAACAAACAAACTCACATTCGCATTTATAATATTAGTTAGGATTTATACTACACTTTTACATAACTCTTCACACATACTTATTATTATAAATTCGAAAGTGACTCCATTAGTTACGTAATATAACTGCTAAATTGCTAGACCGATTTCTATTAAATTTTGTGATAAGATAGCTTGAACTTTAAGTAAGGACATAATCTATTTAAAAAGTTGGTGGATGAATTTATTGGTTAAAGCTGGCAATAACTAAAAACTGTATTCTCTATAGTTAGATACCTGAAAGGCCCATCTCAATGAATTCTAGATTCGCCGGCGCACGCGCAGGTTTCTAAGGGCAAGGGTTAGGCTTTCACTCCTGGTATGCCTGTTTGTTTTAAACACGTTTTGGTTACACAATATCATTATGTAGCCACTTTCCTATTAGCGAATGGAAAATTGGTATTATAGTCAGAGAAAATACTCATCAATTTTATAAGGCGGAGCCATTAATAATTTTCTGGCCAGTGATAAACCTCAAGTGAAAATATTTATTTAACCATTTTTTATTTATTTAACCAGTTTTGCTTGCGGGACTTCACGACCACTGCTGGTTATATCGGTGTTACACTGGTGAGAGTCCAAAAAATCCATCAAGTGTCTATATTAGGCAGTTTGAAGAAGTCTGTCTCTATAATATTGTCTTATCGTTTATGCGATCGTTATACATTGAAATTGAACTACATTATACGTCTTTTGGCGAGTTGTTTATTTTAAAAACTTTTATTACATCATTTTGAAACTATGACAATAATTTAATTTAACTTTATTACAATTTAAGCTATATAAATTATTAAAACTATTTAATAGTAGTAGTAGTGTAACAGTTTTCAAAATTATGTAAAAAAGTGTCAAATAAACGCGATAAAATCCATATATAGTAGTTTAATTTCAATGCATAATATTCGCGTAAACAGAAGACAATATCAAAACTATTTATATTTGCTTGTCTGAAGCCATGTTAACGGGGAGACTAAGGTGGTGGTTGCCTCAATGTCCTGAAGATCACTTTTTAAATTACAGTAAATTTCAATAATCGTAGTGTCGTTGTTTCAAAATTATGTAATAAAGGTCTATAATATGTAATAATAATGACCTCCAGGCCAAATTTCGGTCACGGCGGCTAATCTTAACGCAGACTGTGTGTGCGCAAACACAAGTGCACTCTCCGCTCCCTCACTCTCATGATCCGAAGGGACGGTAATCCGACACGACCGGAGAGAGATCAGGCGCAGGACTAACAGCTTAACGTGCTTTCCGAGGCACGGGAGTGTCTAACACCGCCAACTTCCCAACTTGGGGCTGCTATTGAGAATTCTTAACAGAAAAACACAATAACTTTTTGTGGCCCTGACCTGGGATTCGAACCCGGGACCTCATGCACAACAGCCGCATCCACTACCGCTGCGCCACAAAGGCAGTTAATAATAATGTATGTACCTACCTATAAACAACGCGACTAAATCCATATAGAGTAGTTTAATTTCAAATTCTGTCTGCTTAGCAACCTGGTGCTAAGTTTGTAATGTTTAAATGTATTCAGTTGCCCTGTTATTCATTATCCCTCAAAAAAAATTTTCCTTATTACTCAGTCATGATTCTAAATCGTTGGATTTGATGAGACCATCTCCATTTTATCTTTGAGAGGATATAATTAGGTACATTTCTTATATCTCATATTATCGGCAAAAATGACAAATACCATCATTACAAACATGCATAATTTAGTAATATGTAGGTATATGTATAAGAAAATCGAACTTTTTAGAAACGATATTTTAATAATGTATGTCAGCTATTTGATGACCATTTGTTAGTATCACTAACGATATAAATACACCAATAACGAATATTTGTAAAATAAATTTAACCCAATTTACACAAACAAAATCAAAAACACGAAATTTTTTATTAAGCATACACTTCTAATTTAAGTAAAATATTGTGGTAGGAAATTTATGTTCAACAATAACCACAATAAATTCTGTAAAAGTAGTTTAATGCAACAATACAATATGTTAAACTAACAAAATGGATGCCACAGCAATAGAACACACGATACATGAAAACACATTTAGCACAAGCTTTTTATCACTTATCTGACACGATAACGACATATCAGACGCACAAAATGGCCGTTATCTATCATAGTAACAACGATTGGCCTAGACGATTTACTAGGAAGCTACGAGTTTTGACATTGCGCGCGACCTTGCGGGCAGCGCTGCCATTGGTCCAAAATCCAAGATGGCTACCGACGCCGACGCAACCAGTGTCATTGTTTCTGATAATTAGATGACCGGTTTTGTGCGTTTTTCAAACGATGCAAATTCGTGTTGAGAATGTTGATTTGCATTATAATGGCCGACGTCTATTCTATTTATGAACTTGTTTGTTTTTGTAGGGGCGACGCGGCACCATTTTGTTTTCATCTTAGACATGCTTAAATGAGATTTTGTGTCAGTCATGCTTGTGAACTACGTACCAATTCAGTACTGTTTACTTCGAGCCGCGCCTCAAGTAGAAAGGTTCCATAATCCACCTCGATATTGATAGCTCCTAGAATTTACTGGAGTAGAATAACTTCTGCAACGAAGTAGTGAAATAACCCTTTTCATATTTATTTAACCTACTCTACTTTCTAAATTTATACATAAGTAACAAATATTTATTAGACTGCTCTGCTTTTGTCAGTAAAATTACCTACCATACCATCTTTCTCTTGAGTTGTGTAAAACATCTCCATTTTCTTACTCTTAGCACTTGGCTTTCAGAATTTTCATATTAAGTAGGGTACAGTCTACTGTCATGCTGCTAAATTGCAGCTGGAGAGGTTTAGATCATATCTACCGCTATATGATCTTCAAGAAAAACTCTTACTGTTGAGAAGCTCGTGAAGTTACCAAGTTAAGTCTTAAACCTTTTCATCTCTTTTGTGCCTATACATACCTATAATTGTCACTTGTTTTGGCGAAAAGAGAGCATCGTGACGATAGCTGCTGAGGGTTTTCTGCAATGATGTAGAAGGCGTGTAAAGCGTAGGACACATACGTCTTACACGCATTATTGCGGAGTATACCGAGAGCGGCAAGGATGCCAGTATCTAATTTCTGGCATTCTGAGCGCTGGTTCGTCTCCATGGTAGATCAAAAACGCGGTAGGTACAATAAAATTTAATGAAAATAAAAAACAGTATGGAACAGATTTTTTGTCGTTTAATTCAGGGAAAATTAATTGAAACCTAACATACTAGTCTATAGCCAATTTCCTTCATTCAGAGAGCTGGCTCTTATCCACGATAAGATTTATATCACCGGACATGGAACACTTTATAAATTAACTCAATAAACAGACAAACCGTTTTATTATACATATAGTTATATTGAGGACAGCTTATTTCAGCCCTAACAAGTTTATTTTTACAGTAGCAGTTACAAGATAATTAGTACTCAGCCGGTTTGAGCCCGAACTTAGTCATTAAAGAAACTATCAAATGTTATTTGCTATTTTATAATAGTTGTTACTAATTAAATTGGTTATTTCTGGTTGCTTGTGAGAAACTGGTTATTGTAACCGCAGACCCTGTGTGGTCTACTTTAAAATTAATTATAAGGTGTGATTAATACTATGATTATAACAGCTGTCCTATTTTATTAACAAGCTTACTGCAGATTCCAGGACAGGCAAGGATTAGTTTAAAACGAGATGGTTTAGGCCATAATCCAGCACACTGACCAATTGTGGGTAAACAAATCATATATATCGAATACATAGATACACATCAGAATTGCCAGACATGCAGGTTTCTTCGTGTTGTTGTGCTTTACTGTTAAAACGAGCGATAATTAACTATTTAATATGTACAAAACTCTGAAATGTCAAATATTCTTTAGCCAAACAATATTTTCACTGTATCAATGTGTTTTATAATTTACTGCACAATATTATTTTATATCCACTAACAAAACTTTCTTATGAAACCTATAAAAGATGAAACAAAACAAAAAAATACGCAAACCACTTTAATAATTCAACCACGAACGCACAAGACGGTTGAAGAAACTAAAAAAATATATCTATCTTACTCTGAGGAGGGAAAAAGATTAAAAAAATAACGTTTTAATAATTCACTAGAGTAAGTTTTAAATGGCCTGGCTAAATTGTAGGGGGAGGACACGCCACTTGGTCCTCAAAGGGATGACTTAAGATAATTTGAGCCAAACACCTCTTTAAGCTAAGAAATTAGTCGGTCATGGAGATGAGATGGCAGGCACCTTCTTTTTGTAAAAATGGAAGATGTAATCAAAAACTCTACGTCCGTGTTCATGTTGTGGTAATAAATTTTGGTGCCAGACAACCTTTTTAATATTAAACAGGTACCCTCAAACATATTTTATTTCAAAGATAAATATTATAAATATTTAGACAAGAATTAGACTGAGGTTGGGAACTTAAACCACTTAAGTAGAAAACTCCACACAGAACGTATGATCTACAAATACTTATTCCGAATCTGGATGTTCTTTCTTTTAAGACCGTTGTTTCATTGTTAGTAAAATCTGCCACGATACAGAAATTATTCTTTTTGCAAAGGAATCGTGAAGAAACCTGCATGTCCGAATCTTTTTGATAATTTTCTCAAGCCTGCCAATCCGAATTTTTTCACTCATAGTAAAAGGAGGCCAGTGTCCAGCACTGGAATAGTTTATTAACAGAACTGATTTTTTATAGTAATCCATAGACGGGCCTGACAGCCCAAAGTATGTATGTGTAAGTTTGAACTTAGTTTCCATCTGATCGTGAGATCCTGGCATCCATTCCCGGGCCGAACAAGGATTATTCTGTGGGTAGATTCTCGGTAGTAGTTTAGGTTCGTAACCAAATAACTCGGGTCTGAAAACATAGCTAAGTTAACAAAATGTTGGAGCAAAACACCACTGTCCACCTTGTCGTAGATTACAAGCGTAAGTCTATGTATGTATGCATAGTATAAAGATAAATAAAAACTTAACCACTCACTCATAAACGTTGATCCCGTTTTTATAACTATACAGACATTACCTTTGTCTCACAGAACTGATACTCTTACTCAATTATATACCGTATTACAAAATGCATGGAGTACAGTATCAAGATATCCAATAATTAAAGTAAAGGTACAGCATAATAAGGGAAAAAACTGCACGAAAAATTGATAAGGGGTGGTAGTGATAAGGGGGAAATCCCCCTCCCGTTATCGACCGGGGAACCACCCAGGGTGTATAAGTATAAAAAGCGTAACAAATTTTCGTCTTAAGAAAAGGAAAAGAAAAAATGTATACAGCCACCCCTCTCTGGGGTAGGGTGGGATCGGGTTGGGGTGGGGGGATGCATTTTTCTCGCGGTCCCTCTCACTCTTTGGACGTAAGATGTTACAAAGCTTTCTTTGTTAGAAGCTGGTTAATTAGATTTTTGGTCAATGTACTCAATGTTATGATTTTTGGTGCACTTGTAATTTGTCTTTGTGATTATAGTAAAACTGCTGAAATCGTCGCCTAATACTATTGATTGAATATTCAATATTAAAATTATATGAGAAAGAATGTTCTAGATCGATCGACTGCAGAGTCGACGTTGAGTTTCGAGAGAGATAAACCTCGTGCGTTTTTATGAGTGTTATTATCAGATATATCTTCTGCCTCCATCGTGGAGGCAACCTGCATGGCTCAGTTTTCTCTATATCCATAGTATTCAAAAACCGTAATGAGAATGTGTCTTACACATTAAACATGTTTTTTTAAAACGATTTCACGTCTGCTGTTTATTGAATCTAAAAAAAAGTCTTTTTAGAATTTTTCGTCTATCTGTCTGTGTTTCTGTTTGTGAATTGCGGGATAAATTTTGATGTTATTTTCACAGTTAGTAGCTCAGGATTCAATTTAAGATGTTAGCTTTGTCTTATCTTATTCTGCTTAGTAGAACTGTAGATATGGCACATGCATTGTTGCAAGCAGCTGCCACGTGGACGAATTCATAGACAGAATCTAACGTAAAGTGCTCTGATGTTTTGTCTAGCAGCCGATTACAGAAGACCGTCGTTAGCCGCAGGTCAAATACATTCTAATAACTATATTTCTACCAGATTTTGCCCGTAGCTTCACTTGCGCAAATGTTAGGTAGATTAGGTTACTAACAGAACTTTATTATGGCTGAACTGTACCCTATGTCCTGTTTTGTACCCCTGACAATGTGTAAGTGAAATTCTATGATGATCGGTCGAGTAGTTAAGGCGTTAAAGTAACAAACAAACTCACATTCGCATTTATAATATATGTAAGGATTGATAATTAAAGTTTGTAATCATATAAACTCATTTGATAATGTGAAGGAGGTAATTCTGTTTGTCTATAATCGTGGTCTTGTGCATAAAATTCTGTCTCACATCTATATAATTAGAAAGCGCTTATCAGATGATTAGGTGCAGTTATAAGTGTCGATTATGTTGATACTAACTAATTTTAGCCACAGTTCTCTATCACTTTCTAGTTACGAACATTAGAAAAATCTGTTTTGGATGTGGATATTCACAGCTGTCTGGTTAGTTCTCTAATATTACGTCATCATAAAAAAAATATTCAGTATGTTTGATAAAAAACTAAAGGTATTACTATTTGTAGAGTTTTAAGAGATCATTGCATAACGTTCATTATTTTAAAATAATTTTATTTTAATTTCATTTATTTTCAAGTGTACCTACTTAATAGACTATCTACACACGTTATCAGGTAAACAGAAAATGGCATACGGTACAATTTATTCAGGAAAATACTGTTACTAATATAACCTAATCTACCTTTACATGAATGAAGCCGCGTTTAAAATCTAGTAATAGAATAATAACGTAAAATAATTTGAGTACCACTTAAAAAAGATGAGGACTAAAAAAAAATGTTGCCCGTCTTATAATATACCAAAAAATATTGTAATATGCGTCATAGAATTCCTGCGCATCACAATCGACTGGTAGATTGCCTTAAATAACTCACAATTACTTATAATTACCATTGAAACTCTTAATACCAATGTTACAAGATTTCCCCATAACATATACGTAAGGGTAACTCTGTAAAAGGTTTTACAGAGTTTCCCTTACCCCCCGATCTCGTCTGTTCTCGTAGCCGTCTGTCACAGTAACCTATATAAAACGCCACGCTGGCCCATTAAGCCTCCCTGGTACAGCCTGCTGGGGCAAACGTGAAACGCTCTTCTCTTCATTATAGCTTACACAAAGTTGGGGTGTGATTCTGAATGAATAAAATAGGCATGATGACAGGTTAAAAATAAGTGATTCTAATTAGTCCATCTTTAAGATTAGTGAAAAATATTGGAGACCTTTTTTTTGTTTTAACAAGACAATAAAAAGGTATACCGCATTAAAGATCGTTGGGGCTTGTGACGTCACACATTTGTAAACTATGTACCTACTGACATGTGACGTAACACGAAATTTAAACGCGTTGTATCTTCTTCTCTCTTAGCCTTTATTATTCCCAAGTCACTTGGGGTCGGCTTTTCTGGTCTAACCGGATTGGACTGGATATCAGT
Source organism: Catocala fraxini (assembly GCA_930367265.1). Taxonomy (NCBI): domain Eukaryota; kingdom Metazoa; phylum Arthropoda; class Insecta; order Lepidoptera; family Erebidae; genus Catocala; species Catocala fraxini. The sequence goes on from OV884047.1 coordinate 2,912,413, forward strand.
TTTTACACGGAGCGGCTGCCACCTGACCTCCGCAACCCGAAGGCTAACGATACCCTAAGGTTAGATCAGTGTCAGAATATTAGAGGGTACTCACTGTCCCAATAACGACTGCCATAGATGTTCATGGCAGCCGGGACCGACGGCTTAACGTGCTCTCCGAGGCACGGAGCAGGCGATAATTGTCAATCAATACGTACATAATTTTGAAAAGTCATATAACTCCCGAAAGTCAGAGGTGCGCGACGTGGGTTCGAACCCGAGACCCTCTGCATTGCAGTCTGTTGATCTCCCCACTGAGCTATCGCTGCTCTTTTAAACGAAAACGGTGTTGTATATTCGTTATTATTAGTTCGTGGGACAAAAGAAAAAATACGTGTCCAATATTTTTTTCTTATCTAAAATACGGACTAAAATCTTTTTTTAGTTATCATGTCTATTATGTGATACTCAAATTAAAACATGTAACTCAAGCTATATATTACTCAAGTTGAGCTAATTTTGATAATTGATTTGTTTGCTTTACAATAGGTACGATAATAAAAAAGCAAAGAGTACCAATATACTAGAAATTATGCCTTGTCAGATTTGTAAGCAGATGAGTCCAATTAGGTATCTATATATATAAAACTCTTCCGTTACTGAGTGACTGACAGACAACGCACAGCCGAAACTACTGAACGCAAGAAGCTGAAATTAGGCATGTATGTTCCTTGGAGAGTGTAGGGGAGCACTAATAGAGGATTTTTGGAAATTCCATCCTTAAGGGGGTGAAAGGGGTGAAACCCGATATTCACACGGGAACGGGACTTACGCGGCTGAAACCGCGGGAAAACTACTAGTATTTTATATAATTAAACAAAAAATCAACCGTCTAAAGATAACCTATTTTGTCTTTGGGTGACAAACTCGTAACCTACAATCAAGACAAATATACCACAGTGCCTTGCCACATGAAATATTTAACAAAACTGAAAATACTGTAAAATGAATGATAACTAATAAACCTACCACGGTAACATAGTATTCTACGAAGGTTAAGTCATAAGTAACAAGTGTTATGGACACAGTTGGATAAGTCTCGTATTTGATTCCTGTTCCGGGCACTTTGCCAAACGGGTCAAGAGTAAACTTCTATCTCGTTACATAGTAAATACGTTCGCAGCTGTGAATCAAAACAAAGGGGAAATGAGATTTTGGATGCTGGAGATACACGTATTTTATTTAAGAGTAATTCTTATGATTTAATGCCGAAGAAAGGGCGCTATGGCGCTCATTAGGGGAGGGCTATGTCCAGCAGTGGACTATTATAGCCCGATAATGATGATAATGAATGTCGACTGTGTTTATTATCTATACTTCTATACTAATATTATGTAGCTCATAGCCAGTTGCACTCACTGATCGGTAAACGATTAGCGAGGTTAAGCAACGTTGGGTGCGGTCAGTCTATAGATGGGTGACCGCTTAGTGGTATTTCATCTGAGCGTCTTCGTGCTTCGGACGGCACGTAAAAAGTCGGTCCCGGTTGTTGTCAAATTGACAGCAGTCGTTAGGCCATGTCAGAGGCCAACGGGCGGCTTGAACAACTCTTGACAACAAGTTGGCCACAAACCACACGAAAAGAAGAAGAAGAATGAAGCTGGAGAGTTTGTTTGTTTGGTTGAACGCGCTAATCTTAGGAACTACTGGTTCGAATAGAAAATTATTTTAGAGTTGGATAGCTCATTTATCGAGGAAGGTTATGACTATATAACATCACGCTACGACCGACGGGGGCGGCGCAGTAAACATAAACGCGGGTAAAACCGCGGGCATAGCATAGCATAGGTATTATATATTGAGACTATGTAATTCTACATATATTGCCGCCATAGTCCCGTGACATTTGAGATTACGGCTGATCGTGAAGTCTTAGGTTTGATCCTTGAATAGATTATATTTTAAATGGCTTTTCTGTAAGAAATTCTCCGTAGCACCGATAAAGAGACAGTTATTGCATATTTCTGTATATTTTAGCTTTTAGTGCAAATAATAATTATTTTTAATTGTAAACCTGTGTTAGGTAGATATGTAATTAATAAATATTTATGTTAAAAAACTTATAAAACGCAGTATTTTAAGACAGACAGAGTCTGGAATATTAGTCAAATTCTACAAATATTATAAATATGAATGTTTGTAAAGATGATTGTGTGTTTGTCAATTTATCACGCTTAAACTGTTGAATGGATTTAGATCAAACTTAGCACATATTTAGAGCAAATCTTGGATTAACATATAGGATATGTATTATCACACTATACGAACTACCGCAAGCGACGCCGTGAACAGTAGCTCGTCCTAAATGTGAATGTGAGTTTGTTTGTTTATTAGTTACGCTTTTACGTCTTTACTACTTGACCGATCGTCATGAAATTTCACATGCACTTTGTCAGTGGTACAGAAAAGGAAATAGGATAATTTTAATCCAGAAAAAAGTATTGTTGCTGACGTAACCTTACCTACATTTATGCGAGTGGAACCTGATGCAAAATCTAGTAAGATATATTAGATAGCGATAGCTCAGTGGGGAGACCAATAGACTGCAATGCAGAGGGTCTCGGGTTCGAACCCACGTCGCGCACCTCTGACTTTCGGAAGTTATATAACTTTTTGAAATTATGTGCGTATTGATTGACAATTATCGCCTGCTCCATGCCTCAGAGAGCACGTTAAGCCGTCAGTCCCGGCTGCCATGAACATCTATGGCAGTCGTTATTGGGAGAGTGTCGACACAAAAGATCCCACTGGGTCGAAGTGTCGCCGGTCTGCACTGACTGGCCCCCACATATGATACATACATAAGATATATCATCTCGCTATATAATTTCGCATGAAACATCACAAAGCTTACCAGACAACAGACAAAAAAATAAATAAAAAAAATAAATAAAACGCATACTTACTAGAGAGGGTGCAACCGCTTAATATCCTAGCATACGCTAAAATATTCACAAGTAACCACAAAATTCAATTTGTAGTCAGAAACGCCCGTATTCTAACTGAACAGAATGAAAACACTTCGGGAGAGTAAAAAAAAGGGGAGAAGTGGGGTGTTTTGTACGAGGAATTAAATACGGGAGGTTTTAGGGGAGGCAAGAAGTAGGAAGACGCCAGATGATTAATTATTAGTTTGTGTGTGTTCGAAGATAGCGCACCCGTCGCAGACGCCTGTGTGTCCGATACCCGGACCCCCCGGCAGGGTAGTGGGCGCGCGGTGGCAGGGGAGGGGCGATATGTTTTTATTAATTACATTGATTCATTATGTGTGCTTAGATGGTAAATAGACGCGCATGACGTATGTTACAGCGCATGTTTTAGTTCACAGCTTGTATTGATTAAATTTCTTTGACCTGTCGCTCCTGTTGGGTTTCTTCAGATTTTCTGTGTATGCAAATTTGAACTGACTCATAAGCGTCCGATTATTTTGCGTGTGATGTAATGTTATACGTACATACATACTTAGATTCACGCCTGTTTCCCAGAGGGGTAGGCATGTAATGTTATAAGACAAATTTTAACTAGGTTTTTCTGTTAGACAATTCTCAATTACAGTATAGAGTCTGAAGGTTGACAACAGGCTTCGTAGAGTCTGTTAACGTGTAACGTATGGTAAATGGCTTTAAGGATCCTAGGAGCTGGGGATAAGACCTGTCTGTAACTTGTCCATATATTGCTTTAGGCACTGAAAGGCATGGCTGACGTCACTTTTAAGAGCTTATTGTAGACAGAAGGTCGTATCCTACAACCATAAACCATAGTTGTGAAATGTGGGTTTCATACTTTTTGATTGCACGGATGGTGTAATGGTTTCAGTGGTCGCCTCGTCACTGCTACAACGCCGAGTGGGTTCGAATCCCATAAGGGACAAACATTTGTGTGATCCACAAATACTTGTTCCGAGTCTGGGTGTTCTTTGTGTCCGTTGTTTGAATGTTTGTAAAGTCCCCCGCGACACAGGAATTATTCCTAGTGTGAGAATTGTCTTTTAAAAAAAGAGGAAAGTATTATAAAATTTTTCTTTTAGGCAATTTTAGTACCTTGAGGTGTGGAAGATGGCAGTAGACACCATGTTCTATAACCATAGATGGTGAGAGATGTGGGTTTAAAACACTTGCCTTCCCTGGGATATAAGAGAAAAATTGTATATATGTATATCCTAACTAATATTAAAAATGCGAATGTGAGTTTGTTTATTTGTTCCGCTTACACGCCTTAACTACTCGGCCGATCAGAATGAAATTTCGCATATGCGTTGTCAGGGAAGTTTGTGAGGATGGATGGATGTTTGTTATTCTTTCACGCAAAAACTACTGGACGGCTTTTAATGAAACTTAAGAGTATTATTTTGTATACCTGCATCAGAATAACATATAAGCTACTAAAAAATCTATCTAAACATAAATTTATAGTAACGCGAGCTAAACCGCAGGCAGAATGTAGTTTTACTTACACGTAATAACTGGTGACTTATTGCTATCAACTGAAAATTTCACACAGACATATTCTCACGCCAATATCTCCGATAGTGTGAACCTACTGATAAAGATCATATTATTTAACTAGATTTTTCCCGCGGCTTAGCATGCGTATAATTATGTAGGTACGGTTATGTTAGTAATCGTTATTTTTAAAATAAAATGTAGCCTATGTTACTCGAAAATAATAAGTATAGCTTTCTTACGCCGTAAGAATTTTTAAAACAGGTAATTTAGTAGTTTAAGGTAAATCCTTACAAACAAACAAACAAAAAATCAAATCTTTCCTCTTTATGATATTAGTAGGTATCTATAGAGAACGTATCAATCAACATTCGAATGCAAAAACATACAATTCGAATACTTCGTGCTCCACTTTTATACGAATAAATGCCCTTTTTCCCTACTACCCTACACCCAGATAAGTCCTGTGGCCTTGGAGGCCCGCCTCACAGTATTGTGGTAGGTCAGTACCGGGAGTTGCCCAATTCGTGTCGACGACCGTCGCCCTTTCCACGCCGATTCTGAAGGTCATTGACATCGGAGCTTTTACCTTGTCACGTTTACCTATGTATATCTTGAACTTTAGTATATGTGATGGATCTCTTTTGAATGCTATTGGTATTATTTATTATCAAACAAGTGTGTTGAAATTAAACCGCTTCATAAGGATTTTGTCGCGTTGTTAATTTTAAAATAATTTTATTACATAATGAATTATGACTCTAATAATGAACTTTAATACAATTTAAGCTATTTAAATTAATAATATTAATATTCTATCATATACACACAACACCATCTAGCCCAAACAAAGCAGAGCTTGTACTATGGGTACTAGACAATGGATAAACATACATAAAACCTTTTTTTTTTAGTAAATACATACGTATTATACATAGAAACACCCAGACCAAGACAAACATCCATGTTCATGCACACAAATGTTTGACTTGTGCGGGAATCGAACCCGCGACCTCAGGCGTGGCAGTCAGTTACAATAACCACTACGCCATCGAGTCGTCAAAAAATTAGAACTATTTAAGTTTACGTATACCTACTTTCCTTGACGTTTCGGTTGCTTATAAGCAGCCATGTTCACGGGGAATTTAAATAGATTAACTTGTTGTCAAGTTCAATAATAGTAGTGTCATAGTACAAAATTATGTTATTAAAGATTTTAAAAATAAATAACGCAACAAAATCCGTATAAATTAGTTTAATTTCAATGTATAACATATGCGTAAACGTAATACAATATAACAGACTAGCTGACCCTCCCAAGTTCGTCTGCGTCACATAAGAGATTTTCACCGTTTTTGCAACATTGTACATACACCTTCCTCGATAAATGGGCTATCCAACACTAATAGAATGTTTAAATTCGAACCAGTAGTTCCTGAGATTATCGCGTTCAATTAAACAAACAAACTCTTCAGCTTTAGGTATAATATTAGTAGATATAGATAGGTGTGGTCAGAAAAGCCTGTTTCATAATCACAAATAAACAATTATCTACAAGATTAATGTCATGCCATCACTCTTACTCAACGTAGCAAGAAAAAGACAGCATGCGATTAATATAGCTAGTAAATTTAACTTGATCAGTTTGAAACAGGTCTTTAGGATAGTTGCATGTAATTTTTATACCCTAAAAACATTTTGTCTGAGTAAATATGGTTCCATGGTATAAGTTTAAATTTGTTTTCGGCTGCAAGCAAAATGTTATTGTTTTTATGATGGAAATTTCTCAGTAAGAGCACGGAGTCTATGAAAATACTCACTCTCATTACGTGGAACGTATTTATACATAGCTGGCGAAAAGTAAGTGTTTAAGACTGCCTTGGTAATTTTCATTGACCTATATAAAAGCATCTCTCCAAGTCAGGTCTTCAATTCAATCCCAAATCGTGCATCTTTGAATTTTCGAAGTTACGCGCGTATTAAATAGTTAATTATCGCTCGCTTTAACGGTGAAGGAAAACATCGTGAGGAAACCTGCATGTCTGAGAGTTCTCCATAATGTTCTCGAAGATATGTGAAGTCTGGACACGTTCTGGGCCAGCGTGGTGGACTATGAGCTGACCCTTCTCTCACTGAGACGAGGCCCGTGTGCAACAGTTGGTCAATTTAATACAGGGCTGATAAGAAACATAGAGTGGCCCTTTGCCTAAGAATAAAGAAATACCTACAGGAACATAAAATATTAGATCTTTGTAGTGGGACAGATTAATATAGTAATAATAATATTCTATCACTTACACACAACACCATCTAGCCCAAACTAAGCAGAGCTTGTACTAGGGGTACTAGACAATGGATAAACATACATATATACATAGAAACACGCAGACCAAGACAAACATTCATGTCCATGCACACATATGTTTGACTTGTGCGGGAATTGAAACCGCGATCTGAGGCGTGGCAGTCGGTTACACTAACCAATACGCCATCGAGGCCGACGACTATAGAGCTGATATTAAAGAACCAGTCTAGACATTTCGAACATTTCTAGTTTAGGTATTTCGTAGTAAATATAGGTAATGACAGAATGGTATACATAAATTTAATCGTAGCCTTGTTGTAAGGACGAAACTGCAAGCTACCTACTTACCTACTTAGACAAGGTCGTTACAGTCTAGATTATAATCGGAGCTAGAATTTCAGATAGATTTTTAGCTACGGGTATTTGTATAAATAATTCTTTAAAACCGTTTACATTTACATTCTAAATGTGTTATACTGTTTAAGACTGCGCCGAGTGAAATGTGCCAAAACACGCGGTCACAGTTAAGTGAATAAAATCAACACTTTTTGTTTAATACAAATATAAAATATACATTTACCATAACAATGAATGTGTTTACAATTACTCCGTGTAAACACTTAAAATAATTAATATTTTCGCTTACAAAATTACGTAAATTTGCACGAAAAATGAAAAACCTAAACTCGTGTTACGTGATTTTTAGATTATAACAGTAGACATCTATCCTATTTTACAGCTTAAACGAAACATAAATAGTTATATTACAATTTGTCCGTCCCAAATATTTAAATTATTGGTTGACAATAAAGATACATAATTATTAAAAACCACTTCAAATCCTGCATACAATTTTACCATGGCGGCCGCGCGCCGATTTGAATATGCGCCGTACGAGCTCTGTCATTATCTGTCTTACGCTCGGCGCAGTCATAATGTTAAGGTTTCGTTATGAACGACTAGCTTCTGCACTTCTGTGGTACCTGCATCAATAAAAAGTAGCCTACGTCCTTTCCCAGGTTTTAAACCATCTTTGTACCAAATTTCATCCAAATCGATGAAGTGGTTTAGCCGTGAAAAGGTAACAGACAGAGGGATAGACAGAGTTACTTTCGAATTTATAATATTAGTAAGGTAGTAAGGATAAGGCCCAAGACCAGTCTGTGTGGAAAACCTTGGGGGAGGCCTATGTCCAGCAGTGGACGTCTTTCGGCTGAGATGATGAAGGATAAGGATAATGCTTTGATAAAATAAATGTGTTCTTATCGGAATACAGTATTTACAGTTCTTTAATCATTTATATCCATCGAGAACAGTAATTTTTTTGGATGAACAACGTGTATACAAAATTTCATGAAGATCAATCGAGTAGTTTAGACGATAAAGCGTAACGAACAAACATACATTCGCATTTATAATATTAGTTGGGGTAAGCTCTACTGTTATTGAATATGACCACACATATCTACAACGGTATTAAAGATGATAATGTACCTTCCGGGATACCTACCACGGTGTTCCTCGACAAAACCACTATCGACGGGGCCGCGTGAATCACTTGCACATGCGGTCGCGACCCCGCCGAGGTTTCGGCTCGCCGTATGAAACGGCAGGCCCTACACGAAGAGGCCTACCTTTTAGGCAAAACCTCCACCAAACCCTACTGTCCCCCCCTAGAGCCCTTCTTTCTGAATACCCCACACAACCTACAGTTACCTTCCTATCTCACATTTTTCTAAACTTCTCTTTTAAAAGACTTCTCCCGTACTAGGAATGACTCCCGTGCACCTTTAAAAAAGTATTTTATTAAAATAATACTCTATTCCATTCTATTTTTCTCGGCTTATGTACCTATAGATACATTGGTAGTCTTAAAATACTAGAAACTTGAAATACTAGACGTATATTTTTATTTTCTTTGCATTAGCTATCAGGTACTGTTGAATATTATCTAAGACTTATTATCAACAACCACCTTTAAAAACAGGTGACGTATCGACAAACATATATATTGTATATGTGTATCTTAAAGGTGTGTTAGCTGTATGTGACTTTGTCTATTTATAGTTACACTAGTTGTTCCCGCGGTTATGATGACTGTTCAGCTCATAGTGTGATATATATAGCCTGTATTACTTCTGGACAAAGCTGTCTAATTGTGAATAAATTATTAAAATCGGTTCAGTAGTTTTAGGAAGAAACGAACAAACAAATCTTTCAAACTCTTAATAATATTAGTGTAAGCAGCGATATCCTAGTGGGAGACCGTAGGACTGCCACGCAGAGGTCTCGAGTTCGATCCCAAGGCGCACACCTTTGACTTCGAAGTTATGTGCGTATTCAATAGTTAATTATCGCTTGCTTTAACTGTGAAGGAAAACATCGTGAGGAAACCTGCATGTCTGAGAGTTCTCTATAATGTTCTTAAAGATATGTGAAGTCTACCAACCCGCACTGGGCCTACGCGGTGGACTCTGGAGTAACCCGTCTCACACTGAGAAGAGGCCGGTGTCCAGCAGTGGGCAGTTTAATACAAGGCTGATATTATTATATGTAACAAAAACGAACTACTTACTTCACTATTGTCTCTTCTCCAATTATTGTGATTACCACACGGTATACATTTTGTGTGATCGACATATATGTAGTTGTTTCAAGTCTGGTATTCTTTGCCTCCGTTTTAAGTGTCTTTAAAATCGTCCAACAAAAGCATCTCCATAACAAATGTTGTTTTATTAACAAGAAAGCACAAGAATAGGAACTTGTTTTAAACATTTCAATGAATTACTCAACCCACTTACATTTCTATATTCCAACTTATATTATTAACGCGTATGTGAGTTTGGTTTTTACGCGTTCACACCTTAACTACTCGACCGATCATCGTGAAATTTCGCATACACGTTGTTAGGGCAACAGAGAAGGACATAAGGTACCTTTTATCCAGAATAAAGTACTGTTACTAACCTATACTAACCTACATTAACGCGAGCAAAACCGCGGTTGAAATCTAGTTCCCTATAATGTAAACATTACCTTATGTATGTATCTTATGTGGGGGCCAGTCAGTGCAGACCGGCGACACTTCGACCCAGTGGGATCTTTTGTGTCGACACTCTCAATAACGACTGCCATAGATGTTTATGGCAGCCGGGACCGACGGCTTAACGTGCTCTCCGAGGCACGGAGCAGGCGATAATTGTCAATCAATACGCACATAATTTCGAAAAGTCATATAACTTCCGAAAGTCAGAGGTGCGCGACTTGGGTTCGAACCCGAGATCCTCTGCATTGCAGTCTGTTGGTCTCCCCACTGAGCTATCGCTGCCCTCAAACATTACCTTAAGAAATCTTTATACGTAGAAGTGTACCATTATATTATTATGTAATTTTCGTGTTCCTTTAAGTTAATGTGTGTGAGTGTTCATACACATACACAAAACACACACTATTACACACCCATATTACACATTCTGTACGTCAGGAGAACGAATTGGATTTAGCAAACGAAATCAATTGAATACGAAATATAATGGTCGGCCTCGATGGCGTAGTGGTTAGTGTAACCGACTGCCACGCTTGAGGTTGCGGGTTCGATCCCCGCACAAGTCAAACATTTGTGTGCATGAACATGGATGTTGTTTTGGTCTGGGTGTTTCTATGTATAATATGTATGTATTTACAAAAAAAAAGTATATATGTATGTTTATCCATTGTCTAGTACCCATAGTACAAGCTCGGCTTAGTTTGGGCTAGATGGTGTTGTGTGTATGTGGTAGAATATTATTATTATTATATTATTAATTTCATATTGCTAATTGCCAATATTTCATTGAATGGCTGAGTGCAAGAATGCAATTAAAGCTCGATTTTCGTTCTAGTAAAAGATTATGTATATAAATAGCACATACATAGTATATTCACTGAATCATTTCCATTTTCTCTTTAGACGTAGTTCATTTCTTATAAGGGTGGAGCTGTAATACGTTGCCTCCAAAAATATATTCAATTTTTACATTGAGTTGAGTATTGAAAACAATAATGCAACTTAATAATATATGCCACTTAGTAAAAAAAGAAACACATGATGTGTAATATAAACAAAACGATACAAATACTTCTCCCTAGCCTTTATTATTCCCAAGTCACTTGGGGTCGGCTTTTCTAGTCTAACCGGATTTGACTGGATATCAGTTTTTACACGGAGTTATCTTGCAACCAATTTTAATACTGTTTGCACTAAGATTCTAAGATAAGATAAAATATTTATTTCGTATGTGATTTGTTTTTGTGCATTGTTAGAATGCTAGACATAGTTACAAAACTATTTTGTCCGACTGCCGGTGTGCCACTGGGAATAAATAGGTTAATCGTAGGTATATAATGAATGGATCGAACTTGAGACCTCTGCGTGGCAGTCCAACAGTCTCTCATTGGGCTATCGCCACCGTTAAAATAACTACCCAAGCTAAAATTAAAATATTTGATAGAAGTTAAATTTAAACATTGAACAAATATAACCGTCCAGTGTGCCGCCGCCCTGAGTTTCTCGGTCCCAACATTTTTGTCTTTTTCACGCTTCAATTTAAAATTTTATTTCCCCGCTTGACCCAAAGGGGAAGGAGGGAGAGTTGGGGCGAGAGAGGGGGTAGAAGACACTCATTATGACCAATTTCACCCGACTGTTTTTCCTACCATTGTTACAGTACTGATGGCTCATTTCTACCCTTTATTTCAAGTTTTTGTTAAGATTTTTCACTCTACGGAAAGAAAACTTGGGGGTTATTTTTACGATTTTTATACCCTCCCTCGTGACAATTAAGCACTAAGAAATGGGTCGGGTGTTTTATAATATTTTTTTTTTGTTTATTTCATTTTGATTGCGGCAGTGAAATTAGCACTCATTGTCGTTCATAATTGTGCTTATTCTTTACTGACTGTATTAATTATAAATATTTTGTTTAGATGTTGTTGTGGTTCGTAAAGGTTGTATTTTTGTAGACACACACGTCACATACCTACCTACATATGATTACACATAGTTCATGACGTCACAACATTATAAACTACTAGCTTTTTAATTTAAAGTAGGTTAGGTTAGCTCAGTGGGGTGACCAACAGACAGCAATGCAGAGGGTCTCGGGTTCGAACCCACGTCGCGCACGTCTGACTTTCGGAAGTTATATGACTTTTCGAAATTATGGGCGTTTTGATTGACAATTATCGCCTGCTCCGTGCTTCGGAGAGCACGTTAAGCCGTCGGTCCCGGCTGCCATGAACATCTATGGCAGTCGTTATTGGGAAAGTCAGTACCCTCTCATATCCTGACACTGGTCTAGCCTTAGGGTATAGTTAGCCTTCGGGTTGCGGAGGTCAGGTGGCAGCCGCTCCGTGTAAAAACTAATATCCAGTCGAATCCGGTTAGACCAGAAAAGCCGACCCCAAGTGACTTGGGAATTATAAAGGCTAAGAGAGAAGAGGTGAGATTAGGTTATATTAGTACTTTTTTTTAAATGTTGCCTATGTTACTCGGTGTTACAAAAGCTTTCTAAAGGAGAAATCATTTTTAAAATTGGTTCAGTAGTTTTTGAGTTAAATCCTTATAAACAAAAAATCTAATCTTTCTTCTTTAAAACTATAGAACCTAGTCTAGGTTCTAAAAGGAAGCAGCGATAGCCTAGTGGGAGACCGTAGGACTGCCACGCAGAGGTCTCGAGTTCGATCCCAAGGCGCGCACCTCTGACTTTTCGAAGTTATGTGCGTATTAAATAGTTAATTATCGCTCGCTTTAACGGTGAAGGAAAACATCGTGAGGAATCCTGCATGTCTGAGAGTTCTCCATAACGTTCTCGAAGATATGTGAAGACTGCCAAACCGCACTGGGCCAACGTGGTGGACTATGGCCTAACCTTTCTCACACTGAGAAGAGGCCCGTGTCCAGCAGTGGGACAGTTTAATGCCGGGCTGATATTATTATATTCTAAACGTAGAGAAGACTTCTGTCCATTAATAGAACAGTATAGGCAAACATATTTTTTGGATCTTTGTATATACGTTCATAGTTTAACGCCTCCGTTCCTGAAAAGGCGCATTACACCCAAATTTCACCACCTATGACTTTAGGTCTCCAGTAATAATGGGCGAGGCTATTGCAGTTTCAGACACCGTCCTGATACTGAAAATGTCTTTGATTTATTTATTTTAGAGAAAAGCAAACAGTTACACTCGATGGCGTAGTGGTCAGTGTTACCGACTGCCACGCCTTCGGTCGCGGGTTAGATTCCCGCACAAGTCAAACATTTGTGTGCATGGACATGGATGTTTGTAACTACCATAACCATAACTAAAAGAACAAAATCCAAAATGGCTACTTCACCCATTCATAGATAAAAAGACAACCTCAAAGACACTAGCTGTTCCGTCTTAGTGGTCGTTTCGCACAAATCTGTACGCAGGAATAGTGCGAAACAACACCTTTTGAAAATAAATCTTTATAGGTGTCTAATCGTACACTTATAATTAAAATGCGGCGCACACCGCACCACCACCGTTGTCTCTTCGCACAATAACAGATTCGTGCGAAAGTACGCCGTTACGTAGTAGACTGTAGACTCTGTATTAAAATTCTTTAAAAATATGATACTGCCTAAGTGACGCAGCAGTAGTGAATATGACTGTTGTGCATGAAGTCTCGGGTACGATGCCCAAATTGAACGAAGTACTATTGGATTCATCTGTCATTATCAGTAGCTTCACGAAATCTGATACAGTGTCCGCTAGACGGCAATGGCGTGACCCTATAACGGAGGACCTGAACACAACAAGCGAAACAATAATAATAATATTCTATCACATACACACAACACCATCTAGCCCAAACTAAGCAGAGCTTGTACTATGGGTACTAGACAATGGATAAACATACATAATTATATACTTTTTTCTGTAAATACGTACTTATTATACATAGAAACACCCAGACCAAGACAAACATCCATGTTCATGCACACAAATGTTTGACTTTGAGTACACCTCTACTAAGCTCTTTACAGATACAGTGGTGAAACAGATTTTTCAATGCATTATATATCACACTATATACGTAGATATGTTAAAAGATTAAACATTTATAAAATACTAGCTGATCCGATAGTCGTTGTCCAGTTGATCTATATAAAAATACATTTTACGTAAATAAATTCAATATCAAAACGTCAATAAATTTTTCCCATATAAAAATACCCTTTTAATCTTCGACGATTCTTGCGGATTTTCCGCAAATTTTCGTTTATACAAACCTTGTCCTGACAATTACAAACACAACAAAAAAAACAGCTAGATAGTTCGAGCTGTTTGTGATGCTCCGTCATACATGTGGCAATTGATTTTTAAATAGAAAAACATTTCCCACTAATATCCCACAAGTGGATAAAGTTACGCCACGCTTACAATTTGATTGCGACGTCATAAACTTGTGTAAGTTGGCCGCAGTCTGGCTATATGTAAGTAGGAGAACGCAACAGGCTTCTGAACGCGCCAGTTTCTAGTAAACAAAGACTTGGGACACAGATCTTTACATTTATTTTAACTGTTAAATGTAACATCATTTATTGTTACAAAACATTTATGTATAGATCTTCTGTTAAGTATTAGAAAAGGCGTTTTAGAAAGTCATAAGACATGCTTTTACAATTGTTGTATTAAAAAAGCATGTTGTTTGTATAATCTTGGTAAAATTATTCAAATACAACCTTCTTTGGTTGTATTCGAATTATAAAAGTAAAGTACTGTTTTATGTCTAAGTCTAAAGAGGTTCTATCTCCGTAAATAACATGGCATTTTTATTTAAAATACGTTCCGCAGACAAGCATTAACACAGAACGTAGCCAGACTCATCTAAAAATTACCAAAAAAAATTGACGAAGGGGTGGGTACTACCCTCACCCTGGCCAATTTAATGTGCACCGCTGTATTGATTCCCCGGCATTCTTTCACACAGGCGCGGAGGAGCCACCCCCCACTCGCCACCCCATGCTTCCGACACCCCCACGAACTTGGGATAAACTCGGATAAGACTTTTTCGGGACATGGTCACTATGAGTAGATTTTTGAGATATTCATATTTGTGTAACGTAAGCTGTCTGTTTAAAATACATATATTTGATTTCGAATGTTACTAATATCGAATTGAAAATAGATATTTATTCATTCTTTATTTAAATTTGTTTATTGTATTCCATTTTCAAATTACTGACTTAGTCTTGATTCATTATTTAAAAATTTGGAATGGCATCTCATATTTCTATAAAAAAAGAACTGTGTATTTCAAATTCCGAATCACTGTCGAAATAAACGTTAAAATGTCGCATCGACATTTACATATTTCTACCAACATAATAAAAACCGACGACAAAGTCCTTAACGGAATTTTAAAGGAATAGTTCTTCCATTAACACTGTCGTATATTTAGATGAACAAAGTTAGCAGTGTCGCCAAATAAATCTATGCGGCGAAAGCAACAGGTCTGAACGAGCAACGAGCAACACAGCCTACTGTAAACTTCTGTTCGTACTTATTGCTGACTCTTGTGAACTACGCAGAGATCTTGCACTTTGATATTGTCGACGTGTATTTGGCGATGGGAGTTGGGAGCGTGGCCCGACTTTATGTGAATCGAGACAATCGTAACAGACATTCGAATAGCTGCTTGTTATATGCCCTCTATTTTATTGTTACTTGGTACTAATGCTTATATTTTATTCGAAATTTGCGTTGTAAAAATGCACTATGTTAAAAGATCTACTTACTTACATAAAGCAATTTGATTATAATAACAGATTGTTTCATTCTAGAATAAACATTAAAATAGGCAACAGTAAAATTCGATTCATTTGTTTTCGGGTATCGAAATTTACATGAAAGCTACATAAACACTAACCAGCCACATGCCTGTAAAATAAATTCCACACAGCAAAAACCGAACGTACGAAATTCTAATAAAAAATATCAACAGCGTAAGCCTTGCTCTGGATTCATGATAAACTCGTATCAAACGGCGGCCAAAACTAGCGATCAACAAAAACAAAAGCGTTGCGCAACAGGTACACCAAACGCGCACAGCATAACTAAAGTCTACACAAAACTGAGCCGAAACCAACAGCAGACCAACTCCCCAGTTCGCACAAAGACGGTCTGTGGTACGCTCCAAAGTTGACACAGAAACACACTAGTACATATAGCCGAACGAACTCACACAGCACAATCGAACACTATACGAAATTCTTCTAAAATCAACAGTATGATCATTGCACTTAACACAAAATTTTACTCTGTACGAAATTCCAAACTAGTCATAGAACAGTAAAAAACATACAAAACTATTCTCATGATAGCAGTTGGCAAAGAGTTGTGCTTTCTAAAAAAATATACTGTGACATTGTATGCATTCCATATGCTCGAAATTTAAATTCAAACAGGTGTATTTGGTTGCGAGATTTGAATTTAAAATCGGAATTCGTCATATACCTAGTGTAGTTTGTAAAATAAGAATTTATATTTTAAACAAAGGTCTTATATTATATTGTCTACGGATTATTAGTACTGCGATAATCGTTAAATTTGTAATGAATAGCTACCTTCCTAATCATTTCTAAGAGTTTATTATCAATCTCTTAAACTGACTAGTTTTATCTGAAGGAGCGCGTGTCAATGAGTCACATCGAACTATTTCGTCATGGCGTCGTAATTTTTTATTAGGCTCTCTTTAATGTCCGTTAACCCGCACAATGGCGCGCGGTTGGCACAGGCGCGACCGAACTTCCCGCCTATTGAATTTTCGCCTACAAAGGAAAGTTTTCAGGAAACGTACCGGGTTACCGGCACCACTCCGTTTTATATTTTAGTTCAACTTTCACGAAAATGTTTAACGGATAGTGTGTTCAATTAAAGTTTCTCTGCCACAATGGATGCAATAGATCAGTACCGTCTCGTTTTATTTTAAAATCTGTTGTAAATATAAATTAATAAATTTAATAAATAATAATAAAATCGTTCGGTGCAGGCCACCAACGAAAACCGTTGGAAACTAATTAAAAACATCAATTCCCCGCGCCACGGTACGGGGGAATATTTCAAACGCACGCACACACACACGCGCCCCACCCCCATGCACACACACTGACACACACACTCGCAAGACGCACACAACAGTTAAAAATAAGTCCCGGGCCATATCCGCGTGAGAGAATGGTCCCGCCACTGGCCTGGAATAGAATACGGTATCTAGTATTGATAGGGTGGCTATTTACTAGGGGTTGATTTGTTAACAATCTCACCAAACTTCTCGAGGGGTCCGGATATGGTGCATAATATGATAGGGTACTATTAATCACATTGCAGAAAAATCAAAATTCAAACAGATATTACCGAATTCAAACGATTCCTATTTCAAATATTTAAATAAAAAGTAATATTTCAATACGACATTACCAAAACAGCATTTCCAAATAACACATAGTAGATAATCAGTTATAGCGTGTTTCAGTTGAACAGTTGCCCAGTTCTAGAAGTTATCCGCGGGGAGACGGGGATAGCGGTGCGTCTTAAGGCCGAGCAGGACGGAGCTCAAACCGAGTTATCGTAAATTGATCTGGGCCGGGGTGGCGGGCGGCGCGGCCCCAAATTTGACAGCCATGGAAATTGGCGGGAAACATTATTGGTCGTCGATTCGATTTTTTATTTTTCTTTATTGTGTGTTCAAATTTTGAATTGTGGGTTTGGAATTGTTGGCTGGTTAGATCTAAATGTATGGCATATATCGATGGAGCTATCTCTTTGTGTTTATGGCTCGACGTCGCTTCTACGTGGCCAAACAAAATGATGAGCGAAGTATCAATAAGCGGTAATGCCTAAATATCGTACTCTGTATATGAGATCGCAAACGCTCGATTCAGTTGTTTCCCAGAACAACATGAATACAAGTGACGTCATTTCGTATACAGCTTATGCAAAAAGCGAAAAGTACAGGCGTTATACACAAATCAAAATTCCCGTCGAATATTTGAATTTAAAATCGCCTACGCGCACTTCATTATGCGAAATTAGGAATTACAATTTATGTGAATCGAGAATCGGCGCATAACTCGTAACTGGGGCATGTAGGTCAGGGATGCAGGATGGAGATTTACTATTTATTTTTGCACTTTATTATTATTTTTATCGCGCGATAGAACGTCCTCGACGCAGACGAGCCATAACAATGTATAGGTTTAGCGAAATACCCCTTTGTGTCTTAGATGATCCCGGCTCACGTACAAGCGGCCTCATAAAAGCTTGCACACACCAACATCTTAATAACAGAATCGGAACGCTTCGAGCGATTTTTAAAATAAGAATATCATAACTGGCCACCGAGGGGCCGCGGGGAGGCGGGGGCGGTGGATTTCGGAAGAACGTTCGCACCCCCCTCAAGTTTTTAAAATAAGAAAATTTCGGTGGAGCGTGATATTTTTAAAATAAGAACCTCTTTCGTGGCATATTCCGTGGAGAGAGATTTTAAAATAAGAATAGTTTCGCGATACCCCCCGGCCCTGGCCCCCTTCGTCTGGAGTTTGAAATAAGAATTCGGGGGCCAGATTCGGGTGGTTCGGGCATATTCGGTGGGTGTCGGGTGTTCTTGATGAGGATCGGAGGTTTTTCGTAGAATTTCGTTAGCTCCTTTCGGGGCCGTTGACCGGCGGAGTCGATACTTCGATGAATGTTATAGTAATTGGATCGAGTTTAGTGTTTTTATTTCGCTAGAGATGCTAACTCCGATATTCGAAGATAGCTTGGCTCGTTCAGGAAATACGAGTTAATGAAATTTTAGTTTGTGCGGCGACTCGCTCAACGAGGCCAACCAATTGAATTAAGTTTTGACCTCCACTATGAAATGTAGGCTTTTTGTACCTAGCCTATATTGAATTTAAGGAGATTTTCCGTTAAAACTAGATTATATGCGTATTAGAGCGTGAGTGCTTGCAGTTGCCAATTATTTTGTGACGGTATGAAGTCGGCTCGCTCGAGAAATTCTTACCCTTTATAGGCAAGCGGTGTAAAAGTACTGTTATTACGCTTCGAAACTCTTACTTACTGGGAAGTATGTTCGTGAAGCTGCGGGTACCTTCCTTTTTCTTTCCTTTTTCCTTGGTAGGTCCACCTGTAACCATTAGTAGGCGGTAATCTTAAGGCCTTAGGTAGTTTGCCAGAACAGCTCAATGAAATAAAAATTGCAAGAAAAAGTGGAAGTGTCCAGCGGTAGGACTAGATCCACCAACAGACAGAAAACCGAAGCCAAACCTTATGGTATTCCAGTGAACATGTTAACAAGACAATAAGGAGGTGCTGTGTTGATTAGCAAGGAGATAATGGTCCTATGTCCATGGCTCCGTTTTCGCGGGATTTCTATAATGCACCTGGTCTTGCAGTCTAGTTCGACTACACGAATGCCACAGTGGTTCAAGTGGATGCCCCACCACTGTCACTGCGCCGAGGATTGTGGATTTGATCCCACTCGACAAAAAGTTGTGTAATCCATAAATAGTTATGAATCTGGATAGGTATTCTATTTGCCTGTTGTTTGAATCTTTGTGAAGTCTAACGAGACAGAAATTATTTCTTGAGCGGTAGTTGTAATTTTAAGAAAATCAAAAGAACCAGGGCTTTATTTTAGTAAAGCTAACACACGTTTTCTAAAATGTAAATTAACATAAAACTTGGTTAATAAACAGTCACGTCATCTGTTATGATTGGCTGACTGAATTGGCGTCAGCCAATCGTATGACACGAATTTAAATTTGGAACATAATTGACGAGCCGTTGTAGGACACGGATCTCCTATATTAGTCAGCAAGTAATTAAATATTAGTCAGCTTTGGGCATTGATTCTGGGAATCCGATCAGTAATCTATGATAACATTGACTAATCCATATTCATATCATAGCATAATAATATCAACCCTGTATTAAATTGTCCCACTGCTGGGAACGGGCCTGTTCTCAGTATGAAAAGGGTTTGGCTATAGTCCAGCACGCTGACTCAGTGTGGATTGGGAGATTTCACATGTCTTCGAGAATATGATTGAGAACTCTTAGACATGCAGGTTACCGATGCTTTCCTTCACCGTTAAAGCGAGCGATAATATTATCGCTGACATATGCATATGCACATAACTTCGAAAAGTCGCAGATGCCTTGGGATTGAACTCGAGACCTCTGCGTGGCAGTCCAACGGTCTTTCTTTTAGGCTGTCACTGCTTGCTTTATGTCGTAGTGTTAAATTCTTCTTAGAGTACTAACTCTAAGAAGAATTAAACAAAACGTAAAGAGAGAGATATGGTTTTTCATACGTCTGAGTCTCCGAAATCGAAAAGGGTGTGTTAAGCTGGTTTGGGCATGTAGAAAGAATGGACGAGGAAAGACTGACTAAGAAAGTTTATAAGGCTAGTGTGAATGGAAAAGTCGCAAGAGGAAGACCTAGGCGAACGTTTTTGATTAGATCGGAGGCGTTCTGGACAAAGGCTAGGTTAAGAGCAGCTTGAACCGACGGGCGTGTATGAGGAATGTGATGATAGTGAATGAAGCCAGAGAAGTGTGTCAGGATCGTAGCAAGTGGTAATCCGTAGTCTCTGCCTACCCCTCTGGGAAACAGGCGTGAATCTATGTATGTATGTATGAGTCTCCGACAGACGAGAGGTTAAACTTCTTGCAATAATATTGTCTTCTGTTTACGCGAATGTTATTCATTGAAATTAAACTACTATATACGGATTACATCGCGTTATTTACTTAACACTTTTTTACATAATTTAGAAACGACTACTATTAAACTTTACTAATTTTTAAGCTAATTAAATTATTAAAACTATTTATATTTAAGTTTCTAAATTATGTAAAAAGGTGTCAAATAAACAACGCGATAAAATCCGTATATAGTAGTTTAATTTCGATTGTTGCTATAATTTTAGTCGTAGTACAGTCAGCAACATAAGTACACATGTGTAACTACGAATGCCTCTATGTTTGAAAATTATAACAAATGTTAGTTTTTATATCAGTAATAGTAATACAGAATTATAATTAGGATTTTAATTCGTAACTTTTACGGATTTGATCAATGTTCAGCTATTTATATCGCTGACTGTAGTACCTGTTATGTAACATTTTTTAAAGTAACCTTGAAATGTTAGGCACGTGACGCTTTTCAGTATCAAAAGTTTGGGCCATAGTCTGCCACAATGGTCCGAAGGCTTTTGACGATTTCTTAAATATTGTGTAGAAATCTTAAGACTAAAAAACGTTAAGTCTTTTTTAGTAAAAATCGTAACCTATTCTATTCTATCCATTATTCGATAGTATAGATTGTAATTTGACCAAGCTTCATTTATTTTCTTGTTTTTTTAGAGTCTGAAAAAAACTCTTATACAAGTGCTTCGTCCGTCCGTCTGTCTGCTATACAATTTTCAACTTAAGAACCGTAAGAGTTCGCGGTCAACGCCATTCGACTCAGCATAGTCGATATACCCCCGAAATGACTATGACCTTTGACCTCTGACCTCTGACCTCTGATCTGGTCACGTTGTATCACGTGACCATTGCATATTACTTGAACCATTTTTTCGAACTCTAAGATTTACGGCAATTCATTGCCCTTGCTCACTTGTCTTAAGTAACAACAAATAATTAATATCCTCCGGTCGGTTGAACTATCGAAAGATAGGTAATTGAGTTTTTTGACATTTATTTATTTAATGAGACAGTTTCACGAAAATATAACCCGGCACATAGCGGCCACACAGTTTCTTTTACACCTCAAACAAAATCAATTGACCAGCTGACCAAATTATTGAGCCGGAAGAAGCCTAGAATTTTCTCGAGCGCCTCGGCTAATTTTAAACGAAGCGACTTCACAGTTGTGGAAGATTTGTACACGTGACGTCATCGCATGGAGAGGCATTTCTGAGAAGTGACGCCTAGAACTTATTGTTACATCACAGTAATGTAGGTTCTTGCTTAGAACTTCAGTAATTTGGATTAACAGGTGTTTCTCACTAACCGTTTTAGCTAAGCATCTAATATAATATTATATTGCCTTACGTAGCCATGTTCTAAATATATATACTAAGAGTTATGGCTTTCATTCGTTAGGGCAAAGGTCGTTAAAAGGTTTTTACAGGGTCGGCAACGCGCAACTGATGCCTCTGGTGTTGCAGGCGTCCATAGGCTACGGTGACCACTTACCATCAGGTGGACCGAATGCTTGTATGCCACTTTAGTAGTATAAAAAAAGAAAAAAGGTGTACATCGTCACCTTAGTAGTAACGGACTGTATGCGCACAAGTATATGACAAGAACCTACGGAACCGTAAAGTACCTTCAGACTTTTTGTTTTTACGTTGGTGAATGCTTTGCCACATACCTCTCCGCGGGGCGACGGAGAGGTTATGTTGGGCTCATCGGGGAAAAGATACCCCGGTAATACCGACTAAACCTACCACGGTGTTCTTCGACATAACGATAGACGGCGAGGCCGCGCGAATCGCTTTCACATGCAATCGCGACCCCGCGGTGGTTTCGGCCCGCCGTGTGAAACAGCAGGCCACTGCATAAATAATATTTCCTCCACCATCCCTCTGAGAGGGGGGACAAAGACACGATACAGAGGCTCACGTGGGAACACGCACGCCACCTCTTGGACCTGGTGCTGATCGGGTGCCGAGCAGGCCCACGCAGCCCACCACCCCCAGGTCAAACTTCAAGGTGGCTGGAGGTTATCTCGCGCCCTCCGGCGTCCGGTTCTGCGGTTGGAGAGAGGGTTTAAGCGCTCCCTCTCCCGCTCCGCTGCCTCCTTGATGGAAAAGCCCTATCAGCCCTATCCTAAGCCTAACCTACCATATACTATGTGATGAATAAATAAATAGATAGATAAATTCAGGATACTTGCACCATGCGTCTAAAGGCGCGATTCCATTGGGCTAATTACTTGCATGCAAGTTGCAAATGGCATGCAACTTGTACAAACCTGCATACAACTTACAACTTGTATAGGGTAGTTTGAACTTGTACATATTTTTATTCAAGTGACCTGCAAATTGAACGCGCAGACGCTAACTGCAAATTGCACGTTTCGAATTTCAAACAAGTGAAGTATTCCGCACATGATATCTATCGCTGTACAAATTATCGAAACATAATGTCTGTTAGGTGGGCCCACGAGAATATAATCATTTTTATTGAGGAGCATGTCTTCCACCCATGATGGCCTACTCAATTGTTGAACATCTGCACTTGTATGCAAGTGAGACCTGCATGCAATTGCACCCTCTCGAAAACATGTTTCCAATGCAAGCAACTTGTACGCAAATGTGATGTCATACTTGCATGCAAGAGTTGCCTAATGGAATCGCGCCTTGAAGGTAATAGGCGCTCAGCTGATTCAAAGTCCCACGTAATATTAGCGAGTTTGTTACCTTTACCTCATTTTTTTTTTGCATTAGCCTTACTATGTCCCGCTGCTGAGCAAAAGCCTTTCCCTTGGATTTCCAAACGAGTAGCGATTTTAAGAAACGTGATTTTAACTAATAATCTAGATACCTTTGTTAGTTGACCTTTCGCTGCTAAGCATGTCTATAGTACTGGGAGGTCTAGTTGCACTGGTTAACAAAAAAAATCGTATATTCCTCACGAACATTATAAATCCGAATGTGAGTTTGTTTGTTACGCTTTTACACCGTAACTACTCAATCATCATACAATTTCGCATACACGTTGTCAGGGAAACAAATTAGGATATAGGGTAGGTACCATTGATCCAGATAAAGGTACTGTCCCCGAAGGATAGAAATGTATTGTCAAACTGTAGATTAACGCGGGAAAAATAAGATGATATATTTTTTTATTTAAATTATATGGCTTGTTCTAATTTCAAATATTGTTTTATTTGTAGGTTATCGTGCGGGAAAAACTAGATTGTTTTTTTTTATAATTTAGTGTACTTAATTATATGATTTTTTCTACTTTTAAATATTGTATTCTTTGTATGATTGTCGCACGGGAAAACGTAGTAATTTTATTTTTAATTTAGGCTTATGGCTTGTTCTAATTTCAAATATTGTATTGTTTGTAGGGTTGTCGCACGTGTGCCATGGCGGAGTGCTCGTTCGCGCGCTGCCAGCAGGAACGTCGCGCGATTCGCAAGGAGCTGCAGCGCTGGACTAAAAACATGGTCTACATATTAGGTGAGTGTCAAGCTTTATTTCTCTATTCTCTTTTTAAGATGGCGTCGTTTGAAAGAAAATGTCAGTGTTGAGGAATAATCATTGTTAGTCGTAAGTGTCGAGAAAAATAATATAAATATTATTTATTTTAAGTTTTTACACGGTGTAATTGTAAACACATTTATTGTTATGTTAAATGTATATTTTAAATTTATATTAAACAAAAAGTGTTGATTTTATTCACTTAACTGTGACCGCCTGTTTTGACGCATTTCGCTCGGCGCAGTCTTAACTACTCGACCGATCATCATGAAATTTCGCATACACGTTGTTAGGGGAACAGAAAAGGACATACAGTACCTTTCATCTAGAAAGAACTACTCCTAAAATTAATAAATAAAACCGCGGGCAAAGTTTATTAAACTATAATTGAAACTACAATGAAAAACATACTGGGTCTACATATAAACTTATTTAGTTGTATGATTTTGGATACAAAAAGCTCTTGTCAATGTAATACCAGACATAATTGCAAATCTATTGTACTTAACTAGCCGCCGGTGTGCCAGTGCAGCACATTAGGTTAATAATCATAGTCGTATGAATTCACTGAGCACACCTTCTATATTAGAAAATGTCCTGTCTGCCACAGTTTACTGTCGACCAGACCACGCACACACACGCTCACACTCACGTTACTGTAATTGGCCGAATAACAGATTTTACGAGATACGACAGAGTCAGTAAACTCAACAGAATAAAGTCAAAATAAAAAAAAGGCAATTATAACGTAGTAAAATCAGGTCTCGAGTTCGATCCCCGGGGCACGCATCTCTGACATTTCGAAGTTATGTGCGTATTACATATTTAATTATCGCTCGCTTTAACGGTGAAGGAAAACATCGTGAGGAAACCTGCATGTCTGAGAGTTCTCCATAATGTTCTCGAAGATATGTGTAGTCGGCCAACCCGCACTGGGCCAGCGTGGTGGACTATGGGCTAACGCTTCTCACACTGAGAAGAGGCCCATGCCCAGCAGTGGGACACTTAAATATAGGGCTGATATTATTATTAAAGTCTGTCATTGATTTTTTATTGTTACGAAAATACGTAATGTATAATTACTAAGTACAATATTTCATTCACGCCTACGCTCCCGCCATATTTCTGCCTCAAAACTTCGTTAACTAGATAGCGTCCCTAAATTCCTAAGTCGATGTTTAATAAGTAATTTTTTGATTAACAATATTAATATTAAATAACATAGCTCTTATTGTGTTTCAATACATTTAATAATTGAGACATCTTGCCATAAAATTCACTAAAAACGGATAAGTCAATGAACTATTCAAAATGCCTAAACGCGTCGAATTGCTATGGAAACCTATTGTAGACTTTCAGTAAAGACTGGGCGCGGCTCCGACGCTCTGTCGCCTAGATTATAGACTGCCGGTTTATGCAGTCGCTTCGTCACTACCATTAGGAGGTCCGTGGGTTTGAATCCGATACAGGACAAAAATTTGTGTATGCTACTCGGTTTCTTGATTCTGCGGGCTCTTTAAGTTTCTTGTTTGAATGCTTGTAAAGTCACTCGGAATTATTTATTACTAGATTTTGCCTACGGTTTCGTGTATGCGAAATTTTATGATGATCGGTCGAGTAGTTCAGGCGTGTAAGCGTGACATACTCACATTCGCATTTGTAATATTAGGTAGATACTAACTACCCAACAGACGTCAATCCATAGAAAAATATAAAAATCCATTTAAATGCCATATTTCCGCAGATTTTTCGCAGATTTTCGTTCATACAAATCTTGTCCTGACAATTACAAACACAACGAACCAGCCATTACGGTCGAGCCGTTCTTAAGTGATGCTCCGTCATACATGTGGCAATTGATTTTCATTCTTTCTTTCTTCTTCTTTTCCTGTGGTTAGTGGTCAACCTGTTGTCAAGAGTTGTTCAAGCCGCCCGTAGGCCTCTGACATGGCTTAACGACTGCTGTCAATTTGATAACAACCGGGACCGACTTTTTACGTGCCGGAGACGCTCAGATGAAATACCAGTAAGCGGTCACCCATGTATTTTTTTTTTTTTTTTACGTGTGGGAGTGCCTGACGCATACCCCTCCGCGGGGGCGGGCGGAGGGGTTATGTCGGATTCGCCGGGGTAAAAGAAAGATGTTGAAAAGATGAAGTACCTCCCGGAATACCGACTAAACCTACCACGGTGTTCCTCGACAAAACCACTATCGACGGGGCCGCGCGAATCCCTTTCGCATGCAGTCGCGACCCACCCATCTATAAACTGACCGCACACAACGTTGCTTAACCTCGCTAATCGTTTACCGATCAGTGAGTGCAACCGGCTATGAGCGCCTCATTGATTTTTATTTATATAGAACTTAGGATTATACTTCTACTCACCCTACGCTGAAATACAGCTATATAAGACAGTTTATATAATTTACTCTGACAGAGTTAAAAAGTATAATAATAAAATGTCCGTAAAACAAACCACGAAACAGTTTTGTGTACTTTGCCGCAATATCCCGACCGCAAAAACGCTCAAAAGCTTGTGTCTCTAAAAATACCTGTTACACTTACTTGCGTGTGTGTGTATGTATGTTAGCGTGTGTGTGTGTTCAGAAATTTAGTGTGCAACTTGAGTATGAATTCTGTTTGTTTGTTCGTCGCTTATTGCGATTCTAGTTTAGTTTTGGATGAACAAGTTTTGAACGTTGAAGTTGTTGGTTATGAGTGTAGCTTCAACGTTTGTTTGGTCTAAAGGGCTAGGCAAAGTTTGATTAAGCTGTCCCTTTAATATAGGATGGTTTATCTTGCTTTGAAATGCGTTTAACCTTTTGAGCGCCAACCTATGCCAAACGCGATGTGTCCAGCGCCAAGCTGTAAATCCATAACAGGTGAAAAATTTTCGCTACTTAAATTTTGCTGGTTTTAAAATAAACAAAGGCCCCTATTGAAATAAAAATATCAAAGTAGAGTTTTAGACAATAGTAAAATTACGCATAAAATGAAAAAATATATATTTTATGTATTTTTTTTTAATAAATGTTACGATTAGACCTTGTCTAATATAGAGGTGGCGTGGAGAGCACGGAAACGTTTGTCTTCTATACAAGAACGTGGCGCTCAAAAGGTTAATATGACTGCTTGCATGTGCATGAAATATGTTTGCAGATTATTGTGGAGTCCTGAATTCGATTTTTTTTTTAGGAAATTATCAGAATCGGCAAAGAGTGGAAATGTGTTCGATAGACTCGTTAGCTGTTAAAGAGGTCCTTAAAATTAAATGTAGATGAGGAAATATGTGGAGGACACTTCTGTCTAACCTTTGGAAAATATACAGGTGACAGCTGTGTTTATATGATAATAATAATATCAGCTCTGTATTAAACTGTCCCACTGTTGGGCACGGGCCTCTTCTCAGTGTGAGAAGAATTACGCCATAGTCCACCACGCTGGCTTAATGCGGGTTGGCAAACTTCACATATCTTCGAGAACATTATGCAGATCTCTCAGACATGCAGGTTTCCTCGGGATTTTTTCCTTCACTGTTAAAGCGAGCGATAATTAACTATTTAATACGCACATAACTTCGAAATGTGGAGATACGCGCCTTGAGATTGACCTCGAGATCTCTAAGTGGCGGTAGGTAGTGCCTTTATGTAATATAAGCATCATATTATTTTACCAAGCATAGTTTCAAACTCAATGTTCCAACTTGAGAGTAAAATCCGTAACCTCTCGATCGAATTCCACCCGCTGTCGATTCCAGTACTGCGTCAAACTCTTACCAAAACAGAATTAAATATTGTTTAATAAAAAGATATTTAAAACTTCAAGTAAAATTAGACAACGATTTTTTTATCATTTATGACATTTTAGTAAGTTATTTTAATTTCTAAATATTTATAACGACCAAAAAAGTTGAACTTTAAATGAAAACAGAAAACTGTCAGTCAAAGAAATTAGGAGAGACAAATAGGTTTTCTATTTTTAAAAATAGGTACTCAATAATTTTTACACCATTTCCTAACGTTCTATTTTTAAAACTAATAGATAAAAGAGGTTCTTCATGTGTACAGATTAGATATAAGTACGTAATTATGTAGTAGTGATTATATTTGGGCGCGTAAGAGATAAGGCTAGCGGTAGGAACCTAATTCTACACGTGGGTATAGAGGCCAAGAGCGCTGCAATGTGCGCTCTACATTGATGCCAAACTCGACGGCACACGTAACTAGTTTTGTTTCGATACTGATAACAGAAATTGTTTTTATTAATTTATTTTTCAATGTACATCAACACTTGTTTATATTAGATTTTAAGAGTAATACATTTTTTTATAATCTGGTGACAATGTAACAATGTTTTATTTAAAATATTGTAATAGGCTTGCGTTTGGGCTTCGTACGTAAATGTGGTAGATCCACCATGTACATGTGCCGCTGGTCTGTTTGTCTGTTAAAGGTAAACACCGCAATAATAATGCGAGTAATTGCTAGAGATATATTTTCTCAAAAATATTTATGTTAGGAGTTAATCCTGTTCCAGTAAGCTGCTTAGATTTTTGTTTTAGAATTGTGTCAGTGTGTACGTCTATTAGTAAATTGTTTAAAGTATTAAGGATAATTGTGGTATACATAACAATATGTTATTAGGTAAAAATAGAATTAGATACCTAGACTACTTACCAAAAAAATCGATGCAGATATTAAGAAAGGAAGCAAGAAATGAAAAGAAAATTGTGTTTTAAGAGCGAAGTGTAATTTAAAAAGAAGTATGTATTATTTAATAACAATACATATTCTGAATCCATATGTAGTAAATACATACATACATACATAGATTCACGCCTGTTTCCCAGAGGGGTAGGCAGAGACTACGGATTTCCATTTGCTACGATCCTGACACACTTCTCTGGCTTGATTCACTTTCATCACATTCCTCATACACGCCCGTCGGTTCAAGGTGCTCTTAACCTGGCCTTTGTCCAGAACGCCTCCGATCTGATCAAGAAACGTTCGCCTAGGTCTTCCTCTTGCGACTGTTTCATTCACACTAGCCTTATAAACTTTCTTAGTCAGTCTTTCCTCGTCCATTCTTTCTACATGCCCAAACCAGCCTAACATACCCTTTTCTATTCTTGTCACTATATCAACTTTCATGCCGCATCTCTCTCTAATCACACTATTCCTTATTCTATCTTTCAGAGTCACACCACATATATTTCTATGTCAAAATTTATGCATATCGGTATAAAAATTCTACTTTCAGAAATTAAGCAATTTTGAATAAAAGTTGACATTTAATCGACTAAAAAACATATAATCGAATAGTATACAGAGAATTCAATATTTTCAGTAACTAGCTTGTACCCGTAGTTTTGGACCAGCGATTGCAAGCCATAATTATAGAAATATAGTATTTTGCGACAAAGGGTAACTAACTATGCCTATATAAAAGCAGCTATTATGTAAAAAATGAAATATACAAAAAGAAAACGTTGTTACGTTGCTACGTCAACACTTTCGATTTTATTACGTTGACAAAACAATGTTTTAAGTTTCATAAAACATTTATTAAGTAAACATAAATATAACGCAAATACAAGTATTACAGTTAGAAGGCACACCTCAATCTTCATCTGACTAATAAGATATATTATAACGAATGTGATTTCAAAATGTAGGCAGTACATGACACAAAGAGTTCACGTCAAAACTAACGAAACAAGAAGTTGCAGCTATTGCGAGGACGGTAACATGGACATAAATTAATCCAAAAATGATTTGGCACATTAAAATAACATTCATTATACGAATGAAGAAACTAAATTTAAAGTTGTGTTCTATATTTGAAGAAAATTTTGTTAAGCTTGTAATTTTAATAACATAGTTCACTTATAGAAAGAAGTTATTGCTTTAATAATTACTTTTAATTTATCTATGTGTAAGTGTCTACTCTGTTTCCCAATTTTATTTTTATTTTCGTGTTATCAAAACGTAGGATAAAATCTAATGCTAATATAAATGTGATACCGTGTGCGACCATTGTGGCGCGGTGCATCGGTCGGCGGTAGCGCGCATGCGCCCTTCTGCCTCTCTGCCAAACAACCTGTTGCAACTGGGCCGGCGTGCACTAATGCAACTTCTCTCCCGCAATCACCAGCTAAATTATTCAATATCGAGTCTCTAACTACCGCTAACGGCCCCAAAACCACTCAATAATTATCCATTAATACAATACCCAGTGCATTCAAAATTTAAGCCAGCAAATCGGACCGCTAAATCCAAAATTTAAATTTAGAACGATCGTCTTGTAAGTGCGTCGCGTCTTGAGACTAAGACGTCGTAGTGAAGTGCTGTGTGAATTGATAAATAGGTGCTTTTTAAATATAATATATTTAACCGTTATATAGCTACTTTTGTAAATAACGTTATAATCGTGTACTGTTTTTGAAAGTTAGTAAAGTTCGACGGAAAGTTGGTTAAAGTCAATTTTGTAAATCGAATTTCGGTTTCGGAATTCTAATTCGGTGGTGCAGAGTAATTGCAGCGGCTGGCCGAAGTTTAGCGGCGTCTGAAAACGTGAAGTTGGCATTCGCAAGCAACAAGTGTTCGTCTGATGCCTTCCCCGGTAAATGTGCCACTGTTAAGAGTTTGCATGCCCGCTGCGCCGGGATTACGCTGCGTACACTACCTCGCTCCCGTGAATTCGGGATTTTCGTTGTTCCTATTTGTTGATTTGCAGCTCGTGTTGATTCAGCCGACACGTTTTTTTGCGCTAGTGCTTATTCGCAGTTTTATGTAACAGTATTAACCCGCTACTTACTTTTTCATTGTTTAATTTTTTTGCGTAAGTGGGTGGGGCGTTCTTTTGTTTTAGACGGGTGTCTACGTCACACGCCATCTTAGGTCGACAAAAAAGTGTCATGGCGTCTCGAACAGAGTAAGTTTTTTGTTCTAGTTTTCGAGATACGCGCATTTCGGTTACGTAATTTTAAGAAGGATTTTTACCCCTTGTTGTAGCTTATTGTAACAAGATGTTTATAAAATGTCAAGAGCGGTATTATTATGTTTAAATGCCAATTAGAAGTCGTTTTTGTTGTTAAGTTTTCCTCTTAGTATGCGATTTCCTTGTAGGTACTTTTAAATGTCTATATAAGGATATAACTGCTAACTAGTTTACGTCTATGAATACGATATAACTCAATCACTTGTACATAACGAGTGACTGTGTATATATTTTGTCTATAAATAACTAGCATTGACGTTTTAATTGTAAATA
The DNA here is from genome assembly GCA_930367265.1 of Catocala fraxini. Lineage (NCBI taxonomy): Eukaryota > Metazoa > Arthropoda > Insecta > Lepidoptera > Erebidae > Catocala > Catocala fraxini. Next base: position 2,943,767 of record OV884047.1, read on the forward strand.
TAAAATGATTAATAGAAAACCTACAAAATAAAATGAAAAATTTTAGACCACTGCACTATTGGACACAGATACAATAATGAAAAAAAACTAGGCAAAGACCCTTGGCATACTGCAGATTGGTAAAAACTTACGCACGTTCGAGAACATTATGGAAAACTCAAAAACACGCGGTTTCCGAACCAAATTAATTTTCGCAAGAAATTCGCAATTGCTTTCGGAGTTCCTCATACGCTATCGAAACCACTTATTCAGCAGTACAATGATGAACTTCCACGAATACTATATATATTTTGTGCTACCCACATCTCCTCAATTCCACTTACCTAAAGCCCACGATTCGCACAGCAGGAAATTTTTATACAACTATTCTGCCACGATTTATTGAAGTATTTAATGGAAAAATCGTCTCATTAGTGTTCTTCCAGGTGCAATTGATGTAAAATATGCAGCTGAAAATCTTCTTTTGAAAATATTTCACGAAACAATCATGCAGTATTGAAATTCCGTTGAAAATCGTATCAAATATATACTGGTTATTAGAATTTATATATACGTGAAGAGAAAACTTTGCATCCCTTTTTAAGAATAAACGGTGCATGGAGGAATTTTGCTTTCGACATACTTAGTTAAAGTTAATATGGAGAATGAGTGTCGACAGATACAATTTACAAAAAATAATAGTATCACGGTCGAATCTTGATCACTGCGCATTCATATGTAATTACTATTGTTGGTTCTGAAGCCTCATATTCATATCGCTTCATTTAGACGTTCGTGAAATCTGACGGCTTTACTCTTACCGTATTGTATATATGATTACACTTTCGTTAAATGGTGACCCATCTTCGTGATTGATTGCAAGTATGTTACTTGCGACGCCATTAATAAAAAAGAAACATATTTTAATTAATAGTTATTTTTTAAAAAGACATTTTATGCGCAGTCTTTCCTATGTCGTAGGAGACTACAAACATGCAAACAACGAACACCCATATTTAGAAAAGCTTTTTTTGATCACACAAATTTTTGCCCCGTGTGGCATCGAACCCGCAACCCTAGGCACAGTGGCAGTGTCAAGGCTACGACTTACACCACTACGCCATTTGTGTAGTCAATAAAAACAGAGATGTGAAATGCGAACGGGAATTGGCAGTTACACGATTCTGGGTCAAATTCATTTAATTGGGATTATAATATCCATATTGTACGGTGTTGCCAGCCGTTATTTTCGTTTTGAACTTTTATAATTCGCCCGACATATTTGGCTGGGTTGTAAATGACAAGCCATCACGGTTCAATGGTGGAAATACGTGGGTTTGTGTCTGTGGGTGACAGACGTGGGTTCGAATTGAGGAAAAAAATATATTTATTCGTGAAATACTGACACGTTGACAGTAAGTTGCTCTGGATTTATTGTTACGTGAAATGTTTGAAGCGTCTTGCCTTCACGAGTCTACGGCAAGTTAGATATAATTTAGATAAGGTTGACCTACCTAGTTTTTAAAAACCTAATCTGAATTATTTCTTAGCAGAATCCTCTCAAAGTGGACTGCAGTGATATTGAGCTATCGAATGTCCAAAGTTTTTAAAAGAAACTGTGCTTTTCGGAGATCCTGTAGAGAGTGTACCATTAGTAGCACTCAATGTAAACGAACAGATTGTATCGTCATCATATATTGCCATATATTTTGATTAGCTCATCAATGTCTTGTTCAGAGACGATATGATACGATATTTGGTTATCGAGCCGGTGTACGATAGGTATAATAAATGTGAAATTATTTATAGCTTCAGCCTAATCCAAAATTTTTAGGTCTCGGCGATACAAGCCTTGAGCTTAGCATCGATACCACTGATTATCAAAGATATTGTAAAACAAAATTATTTTTATTCTTGGATATGAGAATATGTTTAGAAGACTGTACGGTACCGCAGTGATGGTGAGTACGACTGCTGTGGTCTGGTTTGATTCTGTGATCAGACAAAAGTCTTATTAAGTTTTCCTTATGATCTTCTTCTTTTCGTGCGGTTAGTGGCGAACCTGTTGTCAAGAGTTGTTCAAGCCGCCCGTAGGCCTCAGACATGGCTTAACGACTGCTGTCAATTTGACAACAACCGGGACCGACTTTTTACGAGTCCTTCGAAGTACGGAGACGCTCAGATGAAATACCACTAAGCGGTCACCCATCTATAGACTGACCGCACCCAACGTTGCTTAACCTCGCTAATCGTTTACCGATCAGTGAGTGCAACTGGCTATGAGCGGCTCACGGACCTTTTGGTAAAGTCTCAGTAACAGCACAAAGTCTGGTATTGTGCCTGGTAGGTAAATGGCAAAAGGCATGCTATCTATTATTTGTTTTCTCTTTATTGAATTTATAGGCTTAAAATCTAAACAAGATTATGTACCACAGCAGTCCCAGTAGCCCTATCGTAGACTAAAATACAAGCGGCGAAGAAAGAGGACTGATACTTCAGAATTTAGTACTGTTCAAATTACAAAGGATTCTAAAACCATATCTAGCGAAAGGAATGATACACAGCTGCCTACCATTTAGGAAATATTGACGTGAGTGTAATTATACATGTATAAGAGAAAAGGCAAACAAATCTGTTGAGATTCAAGACTCTAAAAGACCTTATAGCACACTCTCTGCTCTCTTGCTACGATAGTACAGTAAATATTTTATTTTTTGAAGTAGGCGACTTGCATATGATACTCCTAATGTGTCATAACTTATAACTGTAACAAGCATTTATCTATCATGTGTTGCAATGCCAGAATTTGAAATATAATCATGTCTGGCCACCGGCGCTCCGCTGTCGCTGAAGATGTTTTGTCACATAAACATTCCTTAAGAAAAGACCTCACAATACACTCTCTGCTCTCTTGCTACGATAGTACAGCAATTCCTTTTATCTGTATAGCAGAAAACTTGCATTTGATACTCCTAATGTGTCATAACCTATAGCTGTAACAAGCATGAACCTATCATCTGCTGGAATGCCAGAATTTCAAATATGTCTTTAAACGGTGGGTCGTTGGTTCGCCAGACTGACACTTGTGGCAGTGAAATATATGTAACTTGCGTGGTACTTATACTATACAAAATAGGAACCGCAGTGCAAAAGACACTAGCAGCAGAAGCTTTTGGATACTTGATCCTATCACAAGGTTGTTCCGCTATCTTCAGTAGTGATAGCTTTCCTTCAGTCCGGATGCTTCAGAGTTAAGCGGCAACTCCAGATATTACTAAAATCGTATAATACGTTGTTCCTAGTGGCAACAGATTGCGTGTGAACGCTCTTAGTCTGGACGCTAGCGGGCATCATTAATCAAATGATTTTCGAATAGTTGTGCACAACACGATAAGCACTTTGTAGTTAAGAACACATTCGAATACATTTCTCCATTTTGCTACTGTAAATGTTCTTACGCCAATAGGTTAGCCTTCTATTATTTTAGACCTATCTTATCTTATCTTATTTCGGGGGCCAATCAGTGTAGATCGGGACACTTCGACCCAGTGGGATCTTTTGTGTCGGCCCCGAGATCTATCCCTGAGCTATCTCCCTATGAATGTATTGCATCAGTCGCAGCGTACACTTCAGAGGGAAAAGCCTGAAGTCTTCAGGGTTCGGATATGCCAATCCCATCAGACCCATCCTTAGTCCAGCCAACGCGTCACATTCACACAGTAGATGTAATATGGACTCGTCCTATTCACCACAGGCTCTGCTGATCAAATTGTTTGCCAAACCTAATCTGCACAGGAAGTCGTTGGTGCCAAAATGGCCAGTGAACGCTCCTGTGAGCAGGCGTATTTGGCCTAAGACCTAAAGCATTGCTGATGAAATGTGACAATAGAGACTCTGCCTTCAGGGATGTATAAATGTGATTCTATTTTGTTTGCTTCTTACGCTTACACGCTTTATCTACTTGACCGATCATCATGCAATTTCGCATAAACGTCAGGTGTACAGAATAGGACATAGGGTACCTTTCATCCAGATAAAGTTCTATTAGCGAGCTAGTGTTTTAGCCGCAAGCAAAAGCTGAAAAGAATAAAAATTATTCTATCTAACTTATGTATTTTTACTATGTATAACTTCAGATAGCTGATATGTGCCTATATTCTCAACTTAACTGCCTCCATGGCGAAGCGGTAGTGAATGCGACTGCTGTGTATGAGGTCTCGGGTTCGAATCTCGGATCGGGCCAACAAAAAGCTATTGGGTTTTCTGTAAAGAAATCTCAATAGCAGCCCGGAGTAAGGAAGTTGGCGGTGTTAGACACCCCCGTTAGTCCTGCGCCTGATCTCTCTCCGGTCGTGTGGGATTGCCGTCCCATCGGATCATGAGAGTTAGGGAACAGAGAGTGCACATGTGTTTGCGCACACACTTGTGCACTATAATATCTCCTGCGCAGATGGCCAGTCTCTGTTAAGACTGGCCGCCGTGGCCGAAATTCGGTCTGGAGGACATTATTATATTCTCAATTATGCTCTTAGATATTTCTTGAATTTCAGGAAATGTAACATACGTTATGGGTTCATTTTTAATAAACTATATTATATGCAGGTATGCCTGATCCAATTTATTTGACGAAATCGAAATTTTATCGCAAAATTTGCCTACGCAGTTTATTGCATTCCAGCGCGCCGGTATTCTTTGGCTCATACGGATGCCGGTTTAGAACTCGATAGAGACTGCCTTGGCATAGGGCGTCAGTTTAATTCCAACCAGCTGTTTTTATTATAAAAATATTGGCTTGTACATATTGTGTGAGCTGTTGCCTTCCTTACTTAAAAGGTTACTTGGATACAAAACTCGCAACATGGTAGAGCTGGTTACCAGGAAGTTTGGCTACTTGTATCTTGGCCAGACTGCAAAACTTTGCACTCTTAGCCGAGGCACGTGTGCCCTGTGTCCTGTGAACCTGTGTTCTTCCTTTAATCCTAAGTTCTTTAAGCAAAGCGTGAAAAATGTACCTGTTATCGTGATTTTCTCTACTTTGACGGCCCAGGCACACCTTCTAATGTCGTCAAAGTAGAGACCTCTAGACTTTACGCGAGGTGGTTGTGATGCGGAGGGCTCTGTTCGTGGACTATAATGCTTATCATAAGGCGGTTTTCAGTCGGTGTTATTTTTCAGGAGCACCTGGATTTATTTTGAGTCTTTATTTATCATAAAGGATTTTTGTACGATATAACGACGATGCCTTATCATACTCTTTCTATTTTTTGTACTATAGTAGAAGTAGTTAATAGTTTTCTCTCTCTCTCTCTCTTCCTAGCTATGTATCCCACATGGTGATGGGGTCGGCCTTCCTTATTTTCTCCTCCACTTCGCTCTGTCTACGACATCATCGTCAGTAACATTTCATTCTCTCTTGTCGTTTAGCACTACATCTTTCCACCTTGTCTTGGGTCTTCCTCTGGGTCTCCGACTGGGGAGGTCAAGCTGTAGTGTAGTGTAGTAGTTAATAGCTTAGCTTAGCTTAATAGCTCCTGAATTAATATTGTTAAATGACATATTTTTCAAATTAACCTAGAAATTGTCTATTGTTAGAATGCTAGGCATAATTGAAAACCTATTGGATCCGACCGCCGGTGTTCCGCTGCGACTCAATGGGTTAAGAAATTTGCAGTCACAGCACGAAACGTGCCCGGTAGATGATACTCTACTCTGTTATGTAAAACTCAAGTCTGTGGGTGGAATAGAGAGGAATAATACGAAAACTGGCACTAAGATGTTTAGAAGCTTAGTATACATGTGCCTACTATTATATTAAAGGCTTATCAAAGTCAAAGCTTATTCAAAATAAAAAATATATAACGCTATATACATTTTATTAAACCAACTAAACTAGTACTTATAATAATATAAAATAAATTAAGAATTAAACTGCTATATACGGATTTTATCGCGTTGGTTATTTGACACTTTATTACAAAATTTTGAAAATTTTTTTTTTTACACTACTACTTCTATTAAACTTTACTAATTTTTAAGCTAATTAAACAGCAACCGAAACGTCGGGGAAAGTGTAAAAATAAAAATAAATTAAATCTAAATAGTTTAATAATAATTTAATTAGCTTAAAAATTAGTAAAGTTTAATAGTAGTAGTAGTGTAAAAAAAAATTTTTCAAAATTTTGTAATAAAGTGTCAAATAAACAACGCGATAAAATCCGTTTATAGCAGTTTAATGTCAATGAATAATATTCGCGTAAATAGAAGACAATATTATATAAATTAAGAATTCTAACTAAAATTATACATGCGAATGTGAGGTTGTCTATTTGCTTGTTTGTACGCTTTCACGCTTTAACTACTTGACCGATCATGATGAAATTGCATACTTGTTGTCAAGTTAATAGAAAAGGACATAGGGTGCCTTATATCCAGAAAAAATCACTGTCACTTAACTAACTTACATTTACGCGGGCAAAATGTAGTATTAAATAATTAATGTTACTGAAGCTACATTTAGGTTAGTTTAGCAAAAGGTTGAGCCAATATGTCTTAGGTAGACTTCTGCCTCCCCCTCAAAGGTTATATGGTCATGACAGTATGTTAAATAGTACATTTTTCTACGCAGAAGTGTCGTTACTCTAACATTTTCATATAAAACTTGCTTACCTGTCAACTTCAAACATGCAAAACAATTATCACAATCACTGGACAAGTCACAAGTTACCCTCTTTATCAGCTTTACCCCACATTTTTATACAAAGATTAAGGTTAACTAGATGTGACAACAATGTTTATTATAATCCGCGGGAACATAGACGTTCACTAACCTTTAATAATGAGTTATGTTGTGCTACTTGCATCTAAAAGCGTCCGAAAATTTGAACTGTATATTTTCTGATCATCGTGCGAGCCTAGCATACTGCGTTTGTCCTTCCGTGTTTCCCACAGAGAATCTTTCTCCCCACTACAACAATATAATATGTTTGTGTTGCATAATGTTTGCGATGCTGATTCATGATTAATGTGGTATTTGTATTTGATTTAATAACGTGTTCTTTATCTGCCTACATATAAAATAATGTAATCACCGGTAGATAAAATCTGTACTAAAATCTATTTCATACCAAGTTTTGGCGCCGTATATATTCGATTTGGTAACATCTTATCTACGCATCAGCCCTGACCCGATCGAAACAGAAAGTTCCTCAATAACCTGATGCATTATTGTCGCAATTTATACTCTACCTATCCGAACCTATCTTTCAATGAAACAATTTATAAGCAGCAGAATTTAAAACAAGCAAGCAGGTAATAAGAGTTTTGCTATATGTAACATTTCTAGTAGAATAGTAAGTCACAATTCCTGTGTTGATAATAACCCTTGTATGTATGTATCTTATGTGGGGCTAGTCAGTGCAGACCGGCGACACTTCGACCCAGTGGGATCTTTTGTGTCGACACTCTCCCAATAACGACTGCCATAGAGTTCATGGCAGCCGGGACCGACGGCTTAACGTGCTCTCCGAGGCACGGAGCAGGCGATAATTGTCAATCAATACGCACATAATTTCGAAACGTCATATAACTTCCGAAAGTCAGAGGTGCGCGACGTGGGTTCGAACCCGAGACCCTCTGCATTGCAGTCTGTTGGTCTCGCCACTGAGCTATCGCTGCTATAAAGTAACCCTTGTAAGTACTAATGGAAAGAACTACGTTAAAGATCTAGTCGACATATTTCTAAACTAGTGTTTTAACAAATTTTAGATGACCAAACATAATCGGATGCGATCCTCCTGTTATATGCAACTTAACTATATTCTACTTATCTCAGACTAGTATCACATGTCAAAACAAAACATCCTCTTCAAATAAAACACGTGACAATGGCAAGATTCTGATGCGATTCAAAATGAAGAACCGAAATCAACTCTAGTTAAAAGGAGTAAAAAAGTAATGCTCTTTCATTTAACCATTTTAACGTATCCTTTAGCGCGACTGTGATTGGCTTTGCTTTGAAAAACGAATACGTGTCTAAACTCACGCCGACGGCATTTTCATCCCGTCTGAACTGAATCCCATAATTGCATTATACCTCGTTCTCAGGATCCTTAAACTAATTACTAAACTGTACATATACCGTGTCAGAGGTGCTTGTGGTCATATAATCCACATCAAAGGCGTAACGTATATAACAATATGTTTAAAGCTTACATTACGACACGTTTACACGAGAATTACCTGAAATTGTCGTGAAAATTTTAAATATTAACAACCGTTTTCAGGCTTATTACTTAACCGTACATACATATAATCACACGCTTATCCCCGTGAGGATGAACAGAAATGTAATGCATATCTTTATTTAGCCACCTTTATTTTAGACCTCACACAATAGAGGGCAAATCTATTCCCGTCGGACAAATTCGCAGACTTCCTACTAGTATTAAACATTTTCAGCAATTGCACCTTTCTTCACTGTATTAAACTGTCCCACTGCTGGGCGTGGACCTCTTGACAGTGTGAGAAAGTTAGTTAGTCCATGTCAACCACGCTGGCCTAGTGCGGGTTGGCAGACTTTACAGATCTTCGAGAACATTATGAACTTACTCTCAGATGCATATCTAAGAGCCTTTCATAAATATGTAATCAAACATCATGAGGAAACCTACATAGATTTCCTCACGATGTTTTTCTTCACCGTTAGAGCAAGCGATAATTCACTATTTAATACGCACATAACTTCGAAAAGTTACAGATACGAGCCCTAAGATCGAACTGAAGATTTCTATGTAGGTAACGGTTACCCAAATGCCATCACTGCTGAGTAGAACATAACATTGCCTATTAACGTAAACACAAACCACTAGCACAAAACAGCTACGCTCAAACTCACTGCCATAGTACTCCCATGTCTCTTCCATTCTCTTTAAGTGTATATTCACGACAAGTACAAAAACGCGGAAGGGTAAGCAGAACGAGAGGCTGTTTACATTATTAAGTATAGAACGGTGATGTTATGAACACATTAAGACCGTAATTGTGCAATTACGGCGCGTAATTAACGCTTCAGGGGTAAGGACTTCTTGTCTAGATTGCAACATCTTTGTGTGTTGTGAGTCACAGGGATGTCGCGGATGCAGATTTTTTGACAGCCGCGGATGCGGATGCGCATTTTTATTTATTTATTTATTTAGGCGAGATTAATCTTTATGACTGTATTGTTTGATTCGTTTGGCTATAGGATGTCTCTCAACTCAGTGTGCCTTTTGGCAAAGGCTTCCTCCAGTAGTTTCCATTGCTTCCTGTCTTGAGCAACTCTCCTCCATTTGGGTCCCGCAGTAAGTTTCAGCTCATCTTCCCAGCGCATTTGTTTCCGTCCTCGACATCTCTTGCCATCTCTTGGATACCAATTCGTTGTAATTTGGCTCCACTTTTCTTGTATAGATCTCAACATATGGCCAGTCCATCTCCATTTTTGGAGGTCGATTTTTCCAGGATATCGGTTAAGTTGGTTTTTGCTCTTAATTGCACATTGCTAATTCTATCTTGCTTTCTTGTTCCTGTCATGCTTCGTTCCATACCTCTCTGGCACTTTCCTAGTTTGTCTCTATGGTATTTTGTAAGGGATCATGTTTCGCAGCCGTAGGTGATGCACGGATGCGGATGTTTAAAGACTCACAGATGCGAATGTCCAAATCGATGCGGAAGCTCCGCAATTGCGGATGTGGATGTTGATGAAAATTGTGCATCTTATTTAATAAAAAGTATCTAATATCACCTCTGCAGGTTCAAGCCTGTTTTGAAAGGTTCATAATTATAGCTATACCATTTTCTAGAGTTTCTTGATTCTCATCTCCACTTGAAGAATCATCGCGCCATTCATCGGCCCACCCATTATCTTTCTTGTCGCAACCTGCGCTATATCTGGACCCGCATTAATATCCGATGCGGATGCGGATGCAGACGTCCAAATCGATGCGGCAGCTCCACAATTACGGATGCGGATGCGTATATTCGTAACATCCCTGGTTGTAACTATAATGTAGAGTCTGTCTTATGGGAAAATATCGTTACTGGGCGCTACAGAAAGGGGAAATATGAATAAATGGTTACTCAAAAACAAAGATGTTTGATTGCTCGTATGGTGTAGTGGTTGAAGTAGTCACCTCGCCACTGCTACTGCGCCGTGTATAGTGGGTTCGAATCTATAAATGATTGTTCCGAGTCTGGATGTTCTTTGTGTCCGTTGTTTGAATGTTTGTGAAGTCACCGCGACACGGGATTTACAACGAGTGCGAGAGTTGTCTTTTTAAAAATAAAATAATGATATGTAATCGTTTAAGTCACAAAGTAACACTTCAATCAATCACATAGACCTCTCCCATTTTACGCCACAATATCCGGTCTTCCGCCTTCCGCATCCAGTCTGACCCAGCTACCTTTTTCGGGTCATCAGCCCACCTGGCCGGGGAGCGTCTTACCTTACGTTTACCAAGTCGCGGTCTCCACTCTAGGACTCGCTTGCTCTAACGGCCATCACTCCTTCTAGAGATATGGCCAGCCACTTGCCACTTCAGCTTGCTTATTCTGCCAGCTATGTCGGTAACCTTAATTCTTTGATGGATAACCTCATTTCTAAGTTTATCCCTCAAAGACACAAACACTTATGAACGTCAAAATATATAGGTCAGTGAGTTTACTAAGTTACTGAAGGTATATTTAGGCTGGTTGCTCAGGCAAAAGGTTGAGCCTATGAGAAGAAAACTGCAAGAAACTCACGGTCATTCTATTAAATCGCCAATTTAATATAATTTCTCGACCGGTCATCATGACATTTCGCTTATACGTTATAAGGAGCATAAAAAAGGATATAGGATACTTTTCATCCCGAAAAAGTACTGTTACTAACCTAAGCTAACCTACATTTACGCAAGCGAAGCCGCGAGCAAAATCTAGTATCAAAATATAAATAGGTCTTGTTGAAGGTGATGTCCTTGTCTTAGGGTACCTAGTGAGATAAATGGTGTGGTAGAAATAGTGAACTTATAGTCTAATATGAGCAGCGATAGCTCAGTGGGGAGACCAACAGACTGCAATGCAGAGGGTCTCGGGTTCGAACCCACGTCGCGCACCTCTGACTTTCGGAAGTTATATGACTTTTCGAAATTATGTGCGTATTGATTGACAATTATCGCCTGCTCCGTGCCTCGGAGAGCACGTTAAGCCGTCGGTCCCGGCTGCCATGAACATCTATGGCAGTCGTTTTTGGGAGAGTGTCGACACAAAAGATCCCACTGGGTCGAAGTGTCGCCGGTCTGCACTGACTGGAACCCACATAAGATACATACATACATATAGTCTAATATTGTCTTCTGTTTACGCAACCATGGCTGTTGAAAAGCTACCGAAACGTCGGGGAAACTGTAAATTTAAATATAAATAGTTTTAATAATTTAATTAGCTTAAAAATTAATAAAGTTTAATAGTAGAAGTGGTGTAACAGTTTTTAAAATTATGTAATATAGTGTCAAATAAACAACGCGATAAAAGCCGTATATATTAGTTTAATTTCAATTATAGTCTAATAGTTTAAAAATGACAAAACGATTCTTTTGCTTGAGAAAAATAGACAAAAGTAAAATTAGAATTACGGCTAAAAGAAATTACAGATGCTAGTAAAATATTAATATACGAAAAGCTAAAGAGATAGGAAAGTAAAAAAGATATGGGTAACGAACCCATAACATTCGGAATAATATCAGTAGCGAAGCGATCATTTACAGCACTAAACCATCCGTGCATATTCACATAATAACCGAAAACAAATATTGACAATCTAATACATTCATTTAAAGTTTTCGATTAATCTTTCTTTCAGCAACAACAGCACTACGATAGATACAGCCGTTTCTAAGAACATGAAAATAAAACCCAATCAGTGTACAAAGCATAGGGGCACGATAGCTGATCGCTGTAATTGAAACAATAAGTTCCCGAGATAGCATCGCACACACAAACACACAACGTACGAAGGTCGCGCTCGGTATTGAGTTACGTACACACAGACATACATACAGCTGAAACTTTTAGATATATGCAATAGTACGAATAGTAATGACGTACAAAAACTACATGTTACGTGTTCGCAGATCATGTAAAGATGGCGTGGTAGCTTATGTGGTTGCCTCATCACTTGCCCACCGTTGGGCATCCCCACAAGTGTAAAATGAGTGTGACCCACAAAAAGTTGTTTGGGAGTCGTATTTTATATTAATTACAAAAAAATGCGAATGTGTGTCTGTTTGTTACGCTTTCACGCCTTAACTACTCGACCTATCATCATAAAAATTCGCATACTCGTAGTCAGGGGCACAGAATAGGACATAGGGCACCTTTCATCCAGAAAGAAGTACTGTTACTAATCTAGTGGCCTCGCGTGAGTGTTGTGGGTTCGAACCCCACACGTGTAAAAAGTGTGTGACCCACAAATGGTTGTTTCAAGTCTGGGTGTTATTTATGTCCGTTGTTTGAATGTTTTTGAGACCCCCGCGACACAGAAATTATTTCTAGAGCAGAAGTTGCTGAAGTAGTATTTTTAAGAAAGTATGCTGACTGTCTGATGGTAACTGGTGACCACACCACGCTACGGTAAACTTGAAACAATAGGACTATCCTAACATCTTAAAAGATGTTACCTTACTGCCAGTGCTTTGGACAAATAGTACTAGCGATGTTCTGGGCAATACACGGACTATCTAAATGCAAAAGGATTTCAAATCGGATCGGTAATCCTAGAGATCAGCACATTCAAACAAACGAACAAACTCTTCAGCTTTATATCTTATCTTATCTTATGTGGGAGCCAGTCAGTGCAGACCGGCGACACTTCGACCCAGTGGGATCTTTTGTGTCGACACTCTCCCATTAACGACTGCCATAGCTGTTCATGGCCGCCGGGACCGACGGCTTAACGTGCTCTCCGAGGCACGGTGCAGGCGATAATTGTCAATCAATACGCACATAATTTCGAAAAGTCATATAACTTCCGAAAGTCAGGGGTGCGCGACTTGGGTTCGAACCCGAGACCCTCTGCATTGCATTCTGTTGGTCTCCCCACTGAGCTATCGCTGCTCTATGTTCAGTTTTATATATGCCTTTTTATCTTGATAAAAAAAGTTATATTAATTGAATTTACATGTACAAAAGCAACGATTATAATATACAACGTAATTAATATACCTAAACGAACAAAACTACTTATCAGTAAAACAAATTAAAAAGGAATGGCATACAAAACATATGACAGTAAATATAAAACGATTGTTAGTATAGATATACTGACATTATATTATATAGCTATATATTTATATATGCCTGAGGTCGCGAATTCGATTTCCGCACAAGTCAAACATTTGTGTGCATGAACATGGATGTTTGTCTTCGTCTAGGTGTTTCTATATATAAAATGTATGAATTTACAAAAAAAAAGTATATATATATGTTTATCGATTATCTAGTACCCATAGTACAAGCTCTGCTTAGTTTGGGCTAGATGGTGTTGTGTGTATGTGGTAGAATATTATTATCAAATACAGAAACATTATCTATTGCTTGAAAGCAATGATGAAAATGATTAAATCCCATTGGATCTTAAGAAATTGTTAGTAGTAACGATGAATAGGTACCTATAGTGAAAATGTGTGCTCAACTTGCTCGATCCGTATTGGACCCAAAACATGAACCAAAATTTTAGTCTAATGCATCTCTCCTTACTGTAAAACAGGTGTGATCTCTGTTTGTTTTGTCTGACAACTCCCACACTAGGAGTATGTCCTGTGTCGCGGTGAACTTTACAAACATTCAAACAACGGACACAAAGATCACCCAGACTCGGAACAGCCATTTGTGGATCACACAAATTTTTGTCCCGAGTGGATATCGAACCCACAACACTCGGCGTGGCGGCCACTTAATTACGCCACCCATACAGATAAAGTTGTTTTAGTTCTAGAAACATCGACGCTATTCTGTCTTCAATTCTTTAGATCGTCACTACTCCATTTAACCAATATAGCAACACCCCTGCTTATACCAACCTGTCCCCCACACACATTTGTCGACTACGTTTCAATCTCGTACAGTCTGAGCCTATTAATGCCCGACTAGGTACCTGAGAATTTCCTCACAGAATAACCTAATCAGACTGTAGTCTCTAGACATCTAAGTTATTCCTAAATAAACCAAACCTAACGACCTTTGATAAATAGAGCCTAGCTGAAAACTAGTGCCGTGCAGCAAATACTGAGCTGGAGCCTTTGTTATGCATGTACTTATGCCAGTTTATATTTATTCTGTATGTGTAACCTTGTAAATGCTGTCTTAATTCTATAAATATGTAAGTTTTGTTTTGTGGAAAATAATGGTTAAAATAATTTCAACTATACAATAATTTCATTATAGCAAATTTGAAGAGAACATATGATTACAATTTACATTTTTAATTTTTTTCTAATTTTTCTTATTTGTATGTCAATATCAAATAAAAAAACATCTTGACAAACTTAGATTCTACCAAAAAACAGGAAAGACTTGACAAGGGGAGAAAAAGGGACTGACCTGTTTTGTGTTTACGTATCTAGGTATATTAAAAAGAAACGAATTGTGTCCAAATCGTTTCAGCATTTAGATAGAAAAGCCTTGGAACTGCAAGCCCTTCTTCTTAAAAAAAGACAACTCTTGCATTAGAAATAATTCCTGTGTCGCGGGGGACTTAACAAAAATTCAGACAGCGGACACAAAAACACCCAGAATATGTATGTGTATAAAAAAATCGGCTGAGAAACAGATGAGAAAAAGGTTCCGAATTATTTTATATTTCTCTTTTTATACTAAAATTCAAGATACCCTTTACATTCTAATTCGACATTTTACATTCTTACAAAATGGACGCTTGTGGAAAAGGTTATGACGTCTCACATGTTCTTACAAAAGGCTTTATTTTTAAAAAGATAGTGCATTAAAGCTGCTTTGTTATTGTGGCCTGTATTCTATTGTGTATGTTTCATGGAAAAGTATAAGCTGTCTTGTTTTGTTCACCTCAAACAGCTTACATAATACACGTATCAATATGGTACAAGATGGACAAATACAGTTTTTTCTTTCTGTTTAATATGCATGTGTTGCAAGGTTCGATTCTCCAGTCAACAAGCTAGTTACGGCATAGCTTAGAACTATTTGGCGTGGAGACTTCCTTACACAATAATGAATTTCCAAATTATGGTGATACAGTTAAAGAATTTTCATAAAAATTTGGATTTCTCCAGTCAGGTGAAGCGTTTTTGGGTTTTCTGTTTTAATATTCAGAGTAGCAATAGGGAATCTGGATATGGACCCGGGTGATGGAAATAGCCGTCCACTATTCCGCAGGACTTGAAATAAAGTTTTGCTGAAACTAAAATCAAAGCACACACGAGTAAAAGTTACTACACACAATAAATAACCCATATGAACACTATCCTGTCAAATTAAATACTCACTAATTAAAAATTTGATGACCAATTATGTTATAAGATCACTATATTTTTGACCATAGTTCAAAAGTATCTACGTTGCCGTACCATGTTCCTCACAAATATTCAAAATGTCCATCATAATTATGCTAAGTCCTAAAATGTTGTGATACGGACAAAAAAGCCGTATGTCGACCATTTTTTTCCAGACAAAACAATCAAACACAGACACATGAAGTTTGTTTTAACAATAAAGGAATTCTGCGTAATGTTCTCGAAAGTGCTCAAAATCTGCACTACTATAAAACTGGTACTAAATACACGTCACAGAGTGGATAATTTGTCAAGATGGCTGATATAAAATTTACTCATTCGCATTTTAGAAACTTAATAATAAAGTAATCAGCTCTAAATGCAAAAAAATTATTGAAATTTGTAGCCTGATCATAACATTAAGTACCCTAATCTATATTTGTGTTCAAAACCTTCCATTTAACATATTTATTATAATACAAGTTAAAATAAGTGTAAAGTTAAGAACGCTACAAAGTATTAAAATTTTTACATTATATATTTAATATTAAAATCACAATGACCAATTTCAACGTTATCGCAGAATTTAATATAGATAAACATTACAACTAGCCAGTTTTCAAGTGTTTTATCAAAATAGTTCTAATCATTATCTATGATTACCTAACGCTTGCCAGAAAACTCATCACAAACCAAATTTTACAAAGCATTACACACCGTCCAATCGAATGTCAACCTTATTTTGATGGCAATAATAACAAAAATTGAACTTGTGCCCCGTAACAAATTTTTTGATGCTACTTTCATCATGGTAACAGCGCCATCTCTACGGATTCCAACAAAATTTTTCACTGAACCATTTTCTTATAAGAACTACGCACACCACTGTATTCTCTATGCACCTAACGCACACAAGCACAGCTCTCTATACAATCGAACGCACCCACACGCCCAAGAAAAAAACGATAAAAAAGTGCACACAAACTCAACTTTCGTGTACACACACTAGACAAGGACAGACTATACATTCGGGGAAAATTCAAATTTTCCTTCTAGAACACTTTTTATTGTTTTAATTATGTTATGACAAAATTTAGAAGTGATTTGGATTAATACAAAGAGTACGATAAGTAAAGTATGACTGAAATGTACAAGGTTCATACAAGCTCGGACACACACACAGACGCATGCGTACGGACGACATTGCACTTTGTCTGTGTAGTGGTGGCAAATACTGCGACTGAACGTTCTTGATCTTGAGTTGAGCACCGTTTCTGAATGAAGGAACACGTCGCGCGTCGGTTTTAAAGCTCTCTGTCGTTGATTATAAGTGACAATTTAAGGTGAATACAGCTCCAAATTTTTCTAAGTGTTCTTACATGACGAATACTATATATAAAATCTAATTTTCTAATTTTCGACGACTTGGACACGTATTGCGATACATATAGATATAGAAACCGGTTTATGGTAGCGATCTTACAGTGAAATATCTTCGGCTGTGTTTCATTTCTTCAAACTGCACCTAAAGTTAACCTAATTTATTCGTTTGCTTGTGGTGATGATTGAGAGCAAGTTACGGTACTTACTGCATAGAACAATATTTCGTGGAGACTTTTATGTCATTTTAATTATGTTATTTTTAGTGATTAAAAAGCGTAGTCAAAGTATTTCCATCAACATTTGGATATAAACGGAGAAATAGTAGTGAGTTTTGTTTAGTGTGGATGTCAACGTGAAGTATCAAGTTTGTTTAGAGCGCGCGCGCGGTCGCAGTAAATACAAGGTAATGGCTAAGTACGCACGCCGTCTAGTACGGTGTGCGCGCTCGGTGCAGTCCCGCCTTTGCACAATCCGTGGAGCGTCGCATTTCCGTTCCCGACACACTACAGGACCAGAACACGCGACATAACCGCTAAAAACCTCCGAAATATAAACAACAACCCAAATTATTGAAAAAAATATTTTGACCACAGACTATATTTTATAATAAAAAAAATATTCATATCATTCGCGTAGTGGTTTATATTAAGATAAATATTTTGGGATTAAGTGAGTTTTTTCCGAATTTTTCGTCGTATTTAAGTGCGGTTAACATTGGCCTGCGATGCAAGACACATATCAGATAGAAACTTAGGACACGAACTATATTTTTTATTTAGTATAAGTAATAAAGGAATATTTTTGTGTATAGTGACTGTCGTGATGTGTTACAATATATTATGCTGTGACAGTGTCATTGCTGTGAAGTACGGCTGATTGGATTTGTGATTCTATGCCGAGGTGACGCCGATTTGTTATTGCAACTTTTTTCTTTTTTTTACAAAAATTACTACCGAAGTGTCAAACTGGACGGAAGAGGAACCGGCCACCTCTGACGCATGTGAGTACCTACAGTGATACGCGCTTGACGAAACAAAGAACTTTTTAATTTTTCAAAGTCAATAATATGTGCCCTTAATCTTGCGTTCTCCTTGACTTAACCGCGTGCGTGTGTGCGTGTGATGCATATGTAAAAGCACGCGTAACGGTCGTGGTGTGCGTAGGGTTCACGCACATTTTTTTGTGTTTTCTTACGAGACCCCCACCACTCGCCCCACCTATACTCGTTATCGTTTATCTGTCCCACTCTTTTTCTATGACTACGCCGTTTTACATTGCACCGGTGCGCGTGTGTGCGTGAGCCGCGCGTGTGTGCGTTAATAAATTGCAACCTATATTTTGATCGAAGGCCAATGACGGCATAGAGAAAACGATTCTATTTTCAAATTTCTTTTTGATTTCAAATTTAGAATGGTTTTAATCGAAAGAGATTAACGTATGTGTCAAATTTTAATTTGGAACTTTTTTGGAAATGGAATTTGGGAATGAAACGATAAAATATCAAGTAAATCGTTTAAAAGTTATTATTTTAGTAATTTATAGTTTGAATATTAATAATTAAGGGAACTAAATAGTCAAAATGAGTTTAATACTTTTAAAATTCGTTTATTACCGGTGCTACGAGGTTCTACGCGGCATCGTAGGCTAAAATAATGCCGACGGAACTTATGACACGCGCTTTATATTTCAATTTTTCCAAGTTAATTAATACATACTAGATGATAGATTTATAGTTATTTAAGTGATTTATCAATAATTATATATAGTTCAGAACATTTAAATAAGTTTGCGGGTTTAATAGTAGAATTTTATTATATTTAATTTTTGTGTATTCTATATTAAATGCAATGCTATTTGTATATATATATTTACAACAGCGATATTATAAACACAATTGCCTTAGAAATAACACATAGAGCTATCATAAGGATATGTTATTAATAACCCGAATTCTAAACATTATTAATAACTAAATTTCGGACGTTAACTATATTATTATTTTCCTTGAATTAAACCAAAAATAATTCATGAGCAGCGCCGGTTTCTTATCAATGTACAAAAAACATATCGTTTTGACGACAATGCGTGTATTTATAAAAATAAGGCCACGTATGCTGTCAGGAAACTGCAAAGCATTTTATTCATATACATTTATATATTGGAATTATATGAACATACATCGGCATGCAAAGGACCTATATACCTACTATAATAAAACACCTATAGAAACTTGAATTTAATGATACTGAAAATTTACATCCAATTCTAGTTTTTTTTGGTTTGTAGGAAAACTAATAAATATTTGACGTTGACGTTAGTCAGAAAGCTGATAATAGACTAAAAAGACGGCATCCGAATACAGATTCTAATACATTTGTTTAGTTTAATCATTTTCACTTTTCGTAATGGGCAATATTAAGAATATAATGTAAACCATTATTAATTTCTACGTCATATATTAACCTTCTGTATTAAAAACATATTGTCTCAGAATAACATGCTGATAGTAATTAAAAATTTATTATACCTAATAGAATATTAAGTATTCAAACGTCAATAAAATTTGTAGTAAATCTTAGTTAACCGTCATCAGAGCTGAAAACCGGGCTAAAATAACAAAATTTCAAAATAGGAATCAAAAAGTTCAAGTTCACGCCCTTCAATTGGCAGCGCTGAGTCCTTGCGCGCGCGCTCGGCCAAGGCGATCTGCGCGGGCGACTGTCAATGTTACTACACAGCGTAACTAGTTGATCGCCGCCATATTGGACCGTTTGAAGGCTACGCATGGCTGATGTCTTAGTTGCTTTTACTATGATAGTTTGCTTGAGATGTTTGTTTTAAGCATGTTATATCTTAATCACGAATTTGGATGAGATCTACAAAATTATCAGCTTACTTTTTTAGATTTAGTTACCATATACTTAGCAATAACATACTTTTAATGCCTAGAAATCTAGAAAAAGAAGAATTTGAGATTCAGTCATAAAATCAGTCTCGAGTTCTCCTTTCAAAATGCCGCTCATATCCAGAAATCGGTAAACATTCGATACGATACGATAGTGACGAGTAGTTTTAGGTATACATGTTCATGTTATATACAAACCTAACAATAAAATTTAAGTACGTATAAGGTTGAGGTCTAAAGTCAAGTAAATATTACCTTTTAGTGTCTAAATATAGATTCAAGATTGTTGAAAAGCTAATAAAAACCATTTAAATTAAATTTTACTGGGTCAACAAGGCGTTTATAGTTTAAATTATGTAAGCGTCGACACGGCGCGGCGGCGGGGCGGCGGCGAAACGGCGACGGCGGACGTGGCACGAAGTGTTTAGGTGCGCCCGCGCCGGCCGCGGCCAAGGCGAAAGTCGCACGATCTATGCGAAGCTTAATTTGTAGATGGCGCTGACTTTTGAGATTGTGTACTTACATCGTAGTATATAGATTTATAGTATCTCTCTTGTCTACACGTTTACAGTTAGAGTTTTTACTGTGGTTGGATTTAATGATGTAGGTAGTGCAGACATTCTTTTAGCATGCTGCGTGAGAATAACTAGGTTCTTAAAAATGTATATAAAATCTTATATATGATTTTCATTCTAATGTCTTTTATAAAATACGTTTAACAAACTACACAGTTAGTTCATTAAAGTTATTATTTAACTGTTTTTCGTGTGGAGAACTAATGTCACAACTATTAAAATTTTAGTGTCAAAAATAAAAATTCTAATAAAATTGTTTCACATAATAAATGCGATGCATATAATTATTATGAATGCGAACATAATAATATATACACATTATAAATGTATAGCCCTTTATCACAAGCGGTGCACAAAACGTTCAATGTCACAAACTGGTCTATAGCCGCCATTTTGAATTTATTCCCGCCTAACGCTCAGATATTTATAATAGTCGCCTGCGCACCGACTGGGTATTAATATGAACGGCTTTTTGTTACTTGATTTGATAATGTTTGATGGCGAATTTATATGAGAAATATCCCATGTAAGAACAGTATTGATAATTATTTTAATGTTATATACAATAGTATCTAGTTACTATATAAGTATCTTAACGACTTAGAGACATATTTTCCAAAATAGTACTAGCACTTATACAAAAATATTAATACTTCAGAATTTATTAGATGGTTTTGCGCCTAGTATGTTTATTATAGTTCTATTTACATTTCTACCTTGAAAAGTTGAATAATTAATTAGTATTTCATAGGTACTTCAATTCTGAATATAATATCTGAGAAAATAAATCTCCCACACTCCTTTGTCAATAACAACGAATAATAAAGTATAATACTGATAACCTCATAATGTTGCCAGCGTCTATTATGTTTTAAATTTCATGTGTTGTTCAATATTCAGTTTAATATTAAGTAATACTCTTTACTATCGCCATAACATTTTTACTGCTCACCTATACACGTATAGTTAGAGCTACAGACGACATATTTACGTCAATGCACCTTTTATTCAGCCACTAAACATCATTAAATTTCTTTATTATCAAATATACAGATAAATTACGCTCTCTTCTCTAGTATTTGGTGTTCTAGCAACTTTTAGAATACAAAATGAGGCACATTTACAACAAGGCTACTATTTCAATGATACTTTATCTTTATATTAAAGTACAGGAAAGAAAGAAAGAAGAAAGAAAGAAACATATTTATTTTGGCACACAAAAGGGCACAAGCAAAACATGAAAAAAAAAAACAAAATTTAGACACAAGAACGCAATTACTTATAATTTACTAACTTACTAGTCCGTTTAGAGTTAAATTGAGCTTTTATTATTAACTGCACCAGCATAAATAAATTCAATTTTCGAATAGTGTTTCGATTTGAACTAACTAGCTATTGGTTATCTGTGTCAAACAAAATAGGCACTATTTCGAGATTCGAATGTCTCCTTCGTTAAATAATAGATATGTTGACCGTTGAGCGAACACTATTTCATTTTGAAATAAGAATTTCTAATTTTAAATAGGTATTGACAGTTTTGTATAAAGTAGGTAATTAACTTGAAGCTGAAGGTTATCAGTGTTTCTGTTTATTTGAAAGAAGTAATAAGAAATGCACAAGTACATATAGCTCCAAGTTAGCGTTCAAAATGGCAGTAAGTCCCCAAAACTGTGATGTAATTAAATCCCGCGAAACATCTGTTGGCAAAACAATGAGTTGGCCAGACGTAATGAAATGAACCAAATGAACGAAAAAATGCATTACACCGCTTTCGCTGGCGGCTGAATGACCTCCATTATGTTTTGGTCGTTTTTTGACAGACAATGTCTCTTTCCTCACGTCTGGACTCATTTGGCTTTTATTATGTGCAGCTGATGGGAGAATAATCATTCCATAATATATCATTATTGAATTTCAATAGTAACTGTTTTAGTAAGAAATATCTAAAATCGACTATTTTGTCATCACAGTGACGCTTATTTGAAGTAAGTAAATATAAAATATAAAGTAGATTAAATGTATATTTGTGGCAGAACTGATTAAATCTATGTTTATGATCAGGAAAGGATTTGCTACTACACATAATTTAAATCAAAGCCCTCGTAACTGGAGACAGATTAATGTTTGTAATAAAATTAATATGAAACAGGGAATCAATTATTTTTTATCATCAATTTAGTATCATATCATAGCACTTCGAAGCTATCATAATATGATACGTAATAATACTATTTGATATTTCCAATTAACATATAACAACAGTATATTTTATAAATCTAGTTATTTAGTTAGTCACTATAGTTTAGTAAACCCACTTATTAGAAAACTTACACGTACCTATATACATTTTATAAGGGACCGAAATAAATGTGTTTTGGTTTGGTTACAATTACTGTGATATAATTCGGCAATGACATTGTCAAATTATCAATTATATTACGATTATAAACAGGAACAATATATCATCACTTATACAAGCATAAAGTATGAGAACATAGACCTTTAACTCATAACGGTTAAGATGAAGGAAGTAGGTATACATAAATATAACCTTTAAAGCTCTTATATAAAACTTTACCAAAAAATATTTGGTAAATAACGCACATAATTAACGCTTTTATATAAAGTTTTACCAAAATTTGACGAAACAACTTCACAAAATTGTGTCCTTCATTTTTATTTGCCTGTTTTTTAACAGTCGCGCCTCAGCCGAGTGACGCAAGTCACGTTTTGTTTTATTTGTACGTATTACTCATTATGGTAACTTGATAATTGAGTTTTAAACAAATCTTTTATAAGTGTATTATAATAGCGTCTTTCAATAAATTGTAAAGACGAATTTGTGAGAGGTAGGGGCGGCGTCGTATTCCGAACCAGGGGCTTACTTTAAAATATTGTAGTCTTGTAATCTTGCGTTGTCTATGGTTACTAAGTTCCACAGCAAGGAGGCGTTATGCTGTCAGCATAGTGCCGACGATCTTTATCCTCTCGCTGGCGGCACAGCAATTCCTTTTCAGCAAAGTCGGCACGCGGTGATCATACTTCTAGTATTGCAATCATCTACAAAATACGATGGCTATACTTTATCTGGTAGGACGTATATGTGTGTCACGTTAAACCGCTTATTTTCAAACAATATCAAGCGGAATAATTCAAAATTAGAATAAACATCTGAACAGAAGTTGACCATGTAACGATAATTTATGTTTTTTGATCTTATATACAGATAACATTTAAGACTACATCCGTCGCCCACGTGCAATTTCCTTTAGGTGGGTACTTCAAGAGCTGGACACTGCAAGACGTTAATCTAGTAATGGTCTAGCTTATAGTCAAGTTATTGATCTGTATGCTCGTGGGTGTCCGTTTTCTTAGGTAAAATTATCTATATAAAAGTTATAAGAAGCAAAATGTTTAAAAAAATACCCCATCATTTATTATTTTCTTTCGACGAGGGTAGAATATCATACAGACCATCTTTCCATTTTCAAATATCATTTAATTCAAAATTGGAATGTAAATGTGTTCCATTCTCTTTTCAAATTCAAAATGTTACGGCATCCATTGTACACGGTAGTACCAACACTAAACCAATAACTAACCGAGTTCAAAACGAATCTACCCGTTCAGTACTCCGTTTCGGTCCTCAGTACACCTGTCTAGTTCGGCCTACTGTCCGCAACCTAGATATTTGCGTTCAGACCGAATAGTTCAGATTTATTTAATTGCACTACTAGTTGACCTTGTTTTTGAGAATAAACTTGAATGTATTTAGTTTAAGCTCGATTGTAAGATGATATTAAATGGCTGCTGGGTTATATTACGGAATCCTTTTATTGTAATGCGTGGTTTTTTGTTAATATTTTGGGTACTAAGCTGTTTTCATAAACTAGATAAGGTCCGGTCAGTATATTTTCATAAAAAAAATTGTACCTGAACTAAGACGACTTATAGCTAGTTTTTTACTACATAAATTTAAGACTAGGATACTCAAGAACATAGAAATCTTATTCTTTGAACTTCGATGTGTCTCCAACGTAAAATAATTTCGATACGAACTCGTTATTTAAAACAAAAGGACGTTGAACTATTCTTAGAGAGAGAAACGTAAAAAATTATACCTCGAAGCAAAGTATTTTAAACATATAAATATAAATTTCGGTCTATCATGTAATCCTAGATTAGATGGAGACGAGCGTGATCATATTTAAAAAAAACACTGTAATGATATTCTCAGCCCAGCAGCACCGAATCTGGAAATATGCCTGTTAGACGGTAACCAACTCCAAGTCCAAAACCGAGTTGGATAAAATATTCAGTAACATCTAAACTGATCATGCTTCATAGTACAATATGATAAAGAATATCTAAGTTTAATATTATTGCATGTATATTAGTGTCAAACTGTTCTCATACATAGATTCACGCCTGTTTCCCAGAGGGGTAGGCAGAGACTACGGATTTCCATTTGCTACGATCCTGACACACTTCTCTGGCTTCATTCACTTTCATCACATTCCTCATACACGCCCGTCGGTTCAAGGTGCTCTTAATCTGGCCTTTGTCCAGAACGCCTCCGATCTGATCAAGAAACGTTCGCCTAGGTCTTCCTCTTGCGACTGTTCCATTCACACTAGCCTTATAAACTTTCTTAGTCAGTCATTCCTCGTCCATTCTTTCTACATGCCCAAGCAGCTTAACATACCCTTTTCTATTCTCGTCACTATATCAAGTGTTCTCATCTAAGTGAAATAAAGACTTTAACTAGAAAGTCACAGCAAAATTGACCCCGACATTTCTAAACATTGTAAAATCGTGCCTATCTATAGAAAATCGATATCCCTTTGAGTAACGAAAGTTCGATTACTCGACCGCTGGCAAAACTAATATTCTGCCTAAACTGATTAGGTTAGCAGCGAACCATTACATGCACCATAACCTCGGAGTAACTACACACGTTCAGTGGACATGACAATGTTAAAAATCAATACAGAATCTGAATAATGACTTTTTAAATAGTATGAAGCAGTCACTTCGCATATTAACGCTTCCTCATACATATATACAATAACAAACATGTGTGTTTGTAAACAAGTTGAAAACTACTGTTTACTACAGCCGCGAAGATCACCGAGATATTTAGTGACGAAATTTAAAACAAACTAATGAACAACTAAATATTTTTTGTGTGATTAATTTTCTTACTCAGTTTGTCTGACAAAGATGATAATGAATTATGTTTATTGTCAACAGTAAACAGACTTAAAAGTTAAACAGAGTAGCAGAAAGAAAGAGTCTGTTATTTTCTATTATTTGGTGATAATATGAGCCGGTTTGCATACTGGAAACTTGGGCAAAGCAGGGTAGTGGGACCGTTTGTGCGTTTTGCTTAATGAGTAAGAGATGCGAAGGCCTACATGCTTCTCCCATTCCTATCCTTTAGATAGTCCCATGCCCCTATTGCCGAAGGAGCAGGCAGATGACTATACCACTTTAACTAAGGTCTCGCTAAATATAATTTTAGGTCCCGTAGTAGGGGCGAGGCAGCAAAGGTCTTCCAGGCAGCAAAGGTCTAGAATCTGTAGGTACGGCTACTGATATTTATCACCAAACGGGCCGTGTGTGTAATAATATAACACATTCGCATTTATTATTTTTCATGGTTTTCGAAAGTACACGTTAGCCGTATGTTGTCCAATGTTGACATAAGCCTTTTCAGAAGATTTTCACGAAGTTGTGCTACTTCATTCTAATAGCTTTCTACCAAGTCAAGTCTTCTATCGAACGAATGAAGGCAACACATTTTCTTGAATTTCACAAAAAATCTGATTTGTGATGATAATCTACGACATTTTAATTTGAATATTTATTACGCTTGCCAAATTATGTTGGTTGATAGACAAGACAAAATATAAGTCGAAGTGGAGAAAGAAAGCAAATAAGTGGACTACCACAGTGAGATTCAGAAATACGTAGAGATTAATAAATTTGAACTCATCAAATGGCGCAATTTACGTTTTATCTCAAGGTTAGTTTAGTTTGTGTTTTTAGCTGCAAATACCGCCTTCACAAAGCTTTATAATATATAAAACTTCACAAGGCACGAAAATAATCTCTGGTGTCTCGAGGAATATGCAACACTAACTTCTATAACATCTATTTTCTATATTAATTTTGTACTGACATCCATGGAATAAATTATATCTTGACATAAAATACTTCAAAGCTATTCAATGAATAAAATAATTGCAAATATTAATAAAAATATCATCTAAATCAACCAGCCATATTTATAATGTCGCATAAAAAGTCCATAAAACTAAAAAATATAAAACGCGCAATAATTTCAAGTAGCAAAACTAAAATCTAAAATGGCCGGCGTCGCGGATCAGTTTATCTATCGCAAAATAAATTGTGAGTAAAAAGTGATGCACCTCATCCGTCTACGGCTTAAAACGAGAAACAAGACTCGGACAAAAAGCCCTTGCGCCCGGTTCTAAGGCATACTCGTTTGTTGCCTTTGCCTTCTTATTTTGTCTATCGCGTTTGAAATTTATAAATTCCTTTTTTGAATTTTATTGACATAATATCTTTCGTTAAAAAATGGAGATGATAATAAATGCAGCTGCCAATGCTTTTTAGATTTTTTATCTTAATGTTCCCATTACAACTAAGCGTTAATTTAAGTTGCATATTATAACTGATAATCGCACAAACACGTCGCCTTTCCACCTGTTGTTTTACAAAAGGCTTTCACTGAAATATGATAACCCGTTTTGGCGAGGAGTTCGATCGAGAACCGGTCGGCATGACCTACCTCACTGCTTTATGCCTTATACAGGCAATCGTTCTTGCCGAAAATGCTGCGTAACAAGATTCTGAGTTTAAGGTTAAATTTAAATTCCGTTTATTTCCTGGTACTGAGTGATGTTTTAAATAAGTATTACATTTTTTGAACGATCTTTATTTCTGACACTACACTTTGCGCTGACGCATTAAATGTTTTCTTCGTTTTAGGGAGGTTAACGGATCTTGGAAGTAAAATATTTCCAGGAATCCTTGTGAGTAGAGGATTTCCAGAATTAATGGAACTCTTTAAAATATGAAATATCTCATATTATGTGATCTAAAACATTGTGATAGGTACTGTTCATAAAGGTTGTAATGTCATGCCACGAAGATCAGGGCCAAAGGCGGTCGCTCGGTGAAAATACCAAAGTCTGGTTCCTTGATAGGTAGTTTAACTGTAGATATACGACAACGATTAAACTAGGAATTAAACAGAAAACATCTAAGACAAGCATATAGGTACTCAATTAATAAATTAACCTCCATATTGAAACCGGTTAATAAAATATTATTTTAGGTTTAAAATCTTAAGTTACAGCCTCAGTTTACTATTACATAGATAAAAGTAAATAGTAGATATTATAAAATAGATAAATTAATGTAAAATCTAGTTCGTGTTAATTGAAGCAGTGACTTGTACCGGCACTTGATACATACCTAGTGCAAAATCGATATTGACTGAAAATGGTTGTACTCAGAGACAAGACAAAGTAAGAACATCAGTAAAATCCGGGCTTTTGCTTGACTAACCCGGCTCAGTAAGTACTCAACAGAAGTCGCAGCCAGATAATCTCATGTGGTGTTCCAGCGAGCTGTGAGCTGTACCCACAACGTCAGTCATTTTGCTTTGCCAGTAGAGCAACTGCTTTCTAGAAACATCGGCAGTACGCTAGCAGTACTCCTGGAAGTCAAAGCATCCATAGGCTAAGGTACCCACTTGTAAAGCGGGCCTTTAACAACTTGTTTACATAAATTACTCATAAAAATATTGTTATCATTTTTAGTTTAGTTTTACCTGTCGTAACTAATATGCACTTTATTTTATCACTTAAGCTAATATAGAAGATGTCATTTAAGTTCTATAGCGTCTCTCTACGGTTGTTTCGAGTTTCAACTGATTAGGGAGTGTCTGGCCACCACCCTTTAAACTTCTTTCCGAAATACATTTCGGAGACTAATTAATTAGATGACTGAAGTTTTGTTTCAGTCGGGGAGAGTACGATTTTTGACGTTAGCTTTTAATTTGGAAGCGCGGATAATCTAATTGAATATGCTTGATTGCATGAGGTAATTGTTGTCTGTAGCTTTACCAATAACTGACAAAGTATTTGTTTTTAAGCCTTATATATTTTTGTAAATGAGAATCCTATTAATATTATAAATGTGATAGTTTGTGAGGATGGATGAATAGATGGATATTTATTACTCTTTCTCGCAAAATCTATCGAACGGATTTTAATGAAACTGCACAGTATAATTGCCCTGTATTAAACGGGGACCCCCGCTGGGCACGGGCCTCTTCTCAGTGTGAGAAGGTTTAGGCCATAGTCCACCACGCTGGTCCAGTGAGGGTTGGCAGAATTTACATATCTTTGAGAAAATTATGGAGAACTCTTAGACATGCAGGTTTCTTCACGATGTTTTCGTTCACCGTTAAGCAAGCGATAATTGACTATTTAATACGCACATAACTTCAAAAAGTCAGAGATACGCGCCTTGGAATCGAACTCGAGATCTCTGCGTGGCAGTCTAACGGTTTTCCACTAGGCTATCGCTGCTTTTAAGCTACTAAAAATATACTTTATCATAAACTTACATTAACGGGACGATGCCACGGACAAAATCTATACTAAATGAGACTTAAATAAAGATAGATGACATAGAAATAAAAACAAATCCCTAATTATAGTTTAAATACATTATGTATTGCTTGTACTGTAAAATAAGAGAAGCGTCTAACATTTATTCATAAATACAAGATAAATAAAATAATTATCAGACAGTTACCAGTTCGGCCATCGCACCATACATGGTCGCTATGAAACCCGTGGTATCAAAATTGAACCAGCATTAGATATTAGAACAACAGTCGGCTCGTTAAATATCAGTGTACGCAATATTATAGCAGTTAGTGGGTTTGATATTGAACTACAGTTAAAACTATAGATGACTACGAATGGCGTAGCTGTTTAAGTGGTCGCTTCGTCACAGCCACTGCGTGAAGTGTTGTGATTTCGATGTCGATACGAGACAAAAGTTTGCTTTATCCACAAACAGCAAAGCAGCGACGATGGAATACCCTTATCTTATCTTAGGTCCAGTCAGTGCAGACCGGCGACACTTCGACCCAGTGGGATCTTTTATGTCGACACTCTCCCAATAACGACTGCCATAGATGTTCATGACAGCCGGGACCGATGGCTTAACGTGCTCTCCGAGGCACGGAGTAGGCGATAATTGTCAATCAATACGCACATAATTTCGAAAAGTCATATAACTTCCGAAAGTCAGAGGTGCGCGACGTGGGTTCGAACCCGAGACCCTCTGCATTGCAGTCTGTTGGTCTCCCCACTAAGCTATCGCTGCTCTTGGAATACCCTTAGACTGCCTTGCAGATTGTCTGTCACGAGTTCCATCTTTCGATCGATTTGTGTGCGTATTAACTAGTTAATGTTCGCTCGCTGTAACGGTGGAGAAAACCTATATGTCTGTGTTTCTCCATAAAGTAATCAAAGATATGTGAAATCTGCCAGCCCAAACTAGCCCAGTACTCTATCCTTCTCACACCGAGAAGAGACCTATGTTCAGCAGTAAGACGCTTTAATACAGAGCTGATATTATTATTATATACAAATAGTAATTGTTCCAAGTCTGGGTGTTATTCGTGTCCGTATTTTGAACGTTTGTAAAGTATTTACAAAGATCCCCGCCGCGTCTGTTAGCAATAAGCTCGAAAACTACTGAACGGATTTTCATGCGGTTTTCACCAATAGGCAGAGTGATTCATGAGGAAGGTTTAGGTGTATAAATTGTTAAGGTTTTATACTACCTGTGAGAAGCCGGGGTGGATCGATAGTTTTAAATAAAACGATATGTTTTAAGGTGGCAGCCCTCACATTTTATGGGTATACGGTATGGTTGTAGATAATCGTTCCGCCCAAAGCTACCGGAGCCTCCGTGGATCCCGCCAGCGGACCAGTTCGCGTCATGCGAGTTATGCCTTATATTTATATCGCTGTTATTATCAGGGTGAGCCACACACTCGATGGCCGACCAAATAACTTATTTATTCGTAGAACTTCAATGCAATCACAACTGATACTTTAGCAATACGTTTTGACAACAAATTTTGACAGATTATATTGACATTTTGATTAGCCCTTTGATTAATTTTGACCGGTCTTTACGGCAATTTTGACAGGTCTCTAGGGAAATTTTGATAGGTCAGGACATCTACTGATAGACATTAAAATGTTGCCTTGAATTTTTATTAAGTTGGAATACTGATAGATGTATCGGCCAAGCTTAAACTAAGCGTACATTAACTTAAATCTGTTTGTTCGAAATACACTTCACGACGTCAACGAAACACGTCCTTGATGTTAAATGTTGAGCACAGTCATGTTTAAACTCAATTTCAATGAACTTTAGCAATTAAATGTCATTAGGTACTTTAGCTCACGAAATATTTATTTTACAATATCTACTTCGATTATCGTTAGCCTTCGGGTTGCGGAGGTCAGGTGGCAGCCGCTCCGTGTAAAAACTGATATCCAGTCAAATCCGGTTAGACCAGAAAAGCCGACCCCAAGTGACTTGGGAATAATAAAGGCTAGGGAGAAGATCTACTTCGATTATCAAAAATAACGATAGTGTTCTTACTACTTCAGATATAGGTACTGCCTTTTGATTATTTAAATTTTTTGTAGATTGACATTAATTTATTTTTCTCCATAAGTCAAGCAGACTTTTTTCCTTCACAAACAAAAAAATACTTTAACACAGATTACACAAGTAAAAGTCCATCCCAAGACAATTTTTATACAAAGACCTCTGAAATCGTAGTCCATATCTAGAACAAGATCTCGTGAGACATAGAATTACCCAATTGATAGAAATGAATGTGTTGATATTCTAAAAATATGACATATTTCATAACACAGTGCTGAGAACAGTGCCGGTCACCCGACGCACGTCCAGTGCGTTGTGTATGCGGGACAAAAAACAAAATAACGTCCCGGTGAACGGCCGCCCGGCCGCTCGGCGCTAGCCCAGGGCTTGCACCATACACTTCAGTCATATACCTTCCAAGCTACTGTTCAGATCACAATATCACCTGTGCCTCCTTCAGAAAAAGTTATTTCTGTTGATATTTTAAATAATGGTAACAAAAATCGATTATTAAAAATTAATTCTAAATTATGTTGACAAATGAAAACAGGAGTCAAATTTGATTTAAACTCAAAATAGTTGAACATTTGATTGTGGAACTTGATAGATTTCGTATTCAAACGAATCTTTTTCAATTAACAAGTTTCCACTGACGTCACAGCCTCGTGCTTTCAGGCAAGAAAAAGTTCTTAATTTGAAAAAGCCCTTACTATAGCTATAAATGATGGTTCTCTGCGTTCTAAATTTTAATTTAGATTCTTTTTTATATTCAGCTATGTTTATTCTTGTTATGTCATCTCAGGGTAATGGAAAACCTGGAAACCTGTGACTCAATTTTTTTTATTATACAACTTGGTGGCAAACAAGCTTACGGCCCAGAAGGTCACCGTAGCCTATAGACGCCTGCGACACCAGAGGCATCACTTGCGCGTTGTCGACCCTTTAGGAAAGGAAGTGGGAAAGAGAAGGAGCGGGAATTAGGGAAAGATGGTTATTGGGACCCCGGCACTCTCACTCACCGAACTAAACACAACAGTAGAAATACTGGTATGTCACGTCGATATTCTGTGAGAGGGTAGTCCTTCCCCGGTCGAGCCGGCCCATTCATGCTGAAATCAGCGAGGCTCTACTACTCAATGCCTTCTTATTTTGATAAGTAAAAAAGAAAACAAATTATAGAACCTGTCGTTCACTTATTATGTTGATAGCGATAAGACTGCTTTGCCAGTGTCGGTAGCTTAGAGGCGTAACTCACACTTACTGTGGAGAAGATCTTATGATAGTTTAACAAGTGCAGCAATTTAAATTACATAGATATCAGCTGGTGTTGCTCTCTTTATTAAGGTTCTATAACGTTGTTGAATAGTTCAGCTGTCTATTTTATAGTAAAATAGAGCTTTGCTAACAAAATATATACTGTTATGGATATATTGTTGAATGAAGACGTTTTCACTAGGTAAGAAAAAGAGGGCCTCTGTGTCGTGTTTTATATAATTAATAATAATAGTATTCTACCATATACACACAACACCATCTAGCCCAAACTAAGCAGAGCTTGTACTATTGGTACTTGACAATTAATAAACATACATATATACTTTTTTTTCTGTGAAACATACATATTATACATAGAAACACCCAGACCAAGACAAACATCCATGTTCACGCACACACATGTTTGACTTGTGCGGGAATCGAACCCGCGACCTCAGGCGTGGCAGTTGGTTACACTAACCACTACGCCATCGCGGCCGCCGTTAGCTAGCTGACCTGACATAAGAGAGAGATTTTCCCCGTTCTTGCAACATTTTTTATTGATGCTCCCCTAATATTGGTCGTAGCGTGATGTTATATAGCTTATAGCCTTCCTCGATAAGTGAGCTATCCAACACTAAAATAATTTTCAATTGGAACCAGTAGTTCCTGAGATTACCGCGTTCAACCAAACAAACAAACTCTTCAGTTTTATAATATTAGTATAGATGTAACGCTCTTTAATTTAATGATAAATATAAAATAGTAGACATATTGCTATCTTTTTTGTCATTCGGAAGTATTACTACACCTAATAATAAAGATACCAGAGCTGTAAATTTAAAAAAAATTAACTGACACACTGCTAGGTACGGACCTCTAGTGAGAGAAGTTTTAGGCATTAGTCCATAGTTATTTAAAAACATACTGGTATGTCTACCTCTATTAGCTCCAATAGTCTAGCGAGAAGCGTATTGGACTACGACGCAAAGGACTTAAGTTTAATCCCCTGGCACGCACCACCATCTATGTGAAATAAGTTTAAAGATCTTTATTAACTCAAAAAGAACATACAGTCCACTTAATGAGCATAATAAATTACATTATAAATACAAAGTATTAAAAAGGAAAAAAGAAAACGAGTTTATATTTATACTTTAGCGCGACCCAGGAATGGTATCTATGACTGCCCGAGAAGTGCGTAAGCGCACCCATTAAGCTATCGTATATATGAGTCAAGCAAGTGCCATACTTGACGTTAAGAAATAACGAGATGGGTGTAAAAACCCAGGATTCAACCTCTTCGTCTACATGTGACATTTTTTCCATCAGCTTTTTGTAATGGCCCACTGCTGGGCAAAAAAGCCTCTCCCTTGGACTTCCAAATCACTGACCTTATGACTTTGTGACCCCTATATCTCGGAGGTCTTTTGACCCACAGAGCCCATATTCAAACTCGACTCAGGTATGACCCCAAGGTGTCTGCACACCAAGTTAGAAGTCAATATTTTTCCATTTAAAATATGTGACCCCTACATCTCGGGGGTCTTTAGACCTCAAGGGCCCATATTCAAACTCGACCGAGGGATGACCCCAAGGTCTCTTGCACACCAAGTTACAAGTCAATCAGTTCAGTGGTTCTGGAGCTATGCCTGTCACTAACAGACAGACACACAGACCCACAAAGGCACAGTAAGGTATTCTTAAGCTAATAGTAAAATAACTTACAAGATTTTGCCCGCAGTTTCACTCGCTTTAATGTAGATTATGTTAGGTTAGCAGTATAAAAGGTACCTTATGTCCTTTTCCGTACCCTTGACAACGTGTATGCGAAATTTTATGATGTACGGTCGAGTAGTTCAGGCGTGAAAGCGTGACATACTCACATTCGCATTTATAATATTAGGTAGATACTAGCTACCTAGTGTGAAACCGTTGGACAGCCACGCAGGGGTCTCGAGTTTGATACCATGTCCTTTTTTGTGCCCCTAACAATGTGTATCCAAAATTTCGTGATGATCAGTCGAGTAGTTAAGGTGTGAAAGCGAAACAAACAAACTTACATTCGCATTTATAATATTAGTTAGGATTTATAATGGTTAATTGATAACGGTCATCTCTATAAAAAAAAGTTGCTGATACGACATTCTTAGGCTTCCAGCAGCCTTCTTAGAAGTTTGACTATAACGTCATAATATTGAGTCATGTGTGCTATTTGTCTTCCAAAACTCGTGCCGAGCCTTAAGTAGACGCCAGGCCGTAGTCTTGACCTAATAATTCATATCTTGAATAAAGTATTTAAGCTAAGACATACCATCTAAACAGATTTCATTATTATGTTTACCAAACCGTTGGGGACGCATTTAACAATCCTAACTAATATTATAAACACGAATGTGAGTTTGTTTGTTTGTCACGCCTTAACAAGTCGACGGATCATCACGAAATTTTGGATACAGGCTGTCAAGGAGACAGAAAAGGACATATAGGGTACCTTTCATCCAAGAAAAAGGTTTGTTACTAACCGAAAGTAACCTTCATTTACGCGAGCGATGCCGGGGACAAAATGTAGTGTAATATAATTAGTACATACCCTACCTATACCCAAAGGAGTAGGCAGAGTTGAATTACACACCCATATTGGACCAGATACGTTTTTAAGTTTCACGTTTATGGGGCCAACCTATTGGCGCTTATTACCTATTTCTGACATAATTAAGTTTAAAGAAAAAAACAGGAAAAAAGGGCCGTGCTTAAATAAATTGTTAACTAATACTCAGCTATCTTTCAACTACATAGGTTTCAAATCCTTGATCAATGTAATCATTCATCAAGGATTTGAGTCGCTGTTACTTAATAATTATTATTTAACTGACTGACTGAATCAACGCTGAGTACTGTTTACATGTGAGTTTTTTCCTGATTAGTCGCTAGTTAGCTACCTCTAAAATATTTGAGAGTGGTTTATAACTAGCTAAACTTAAAGACTCGTTGACAGTTAGCAATTTATTGTTATCAATAGTTAACGAACTTGTTAGTTAAGCATGTTATTTACAATTTATGAATAACTTATCAAAATATCTCAGGAGACTGACAGTTCCTAACACGTTTTAGATATAAGCCTCCTTTAATTGCGTTTTGCTTTGCTTTTGTTGTCTGTGTAGCAAAAAATGGCGGGTGATCGGCCGGTGTAGCTGCGAGACAGGTTTGACGGTCGGTTGAGGCTTTGCTAATAGTTGTAAAAGGCATTTAAAGCTTTATTAATACGCAGCAATGGTGTATCAGTGTTTTGTAGATTCCTTTTTATAAGATAGACGGTGAAGTCGACATTTTTTATACGTAGTAAGATTTAATTACAATATTTAAACAAAACTGTTAAACAAGCGTCTTTCAGAAATAAATAGGTTAGGTTACCTACCTGTAACAGTACTTTTTTTTAATAAAATGCAGTCTATGTCACTCGGCGATAATACCGCTATCTAATGATGAATTAATTTTTAAAATCAGTTGAGTAGTTTTCGAGTTTAACCCTTACAAACAAAAAATCTAATCTAATACAAAAATAATATTAGTATTGATAATAAAATAGTTGTATGTTATTTATAAGTGTGTATTATTCAATATTTAATGTTTTATCATAATAAGTGATTATTTGTTCATTTTAATTATTTTAATATATTCTTTAACATTCAATTCCAGAATAACATTATTACCATAAAATAAAAAATATTATATGTAAAATAATTAAATACCTAATTATTATTTAAATCAGGTATTGTTAATGTAAATTGTAAAACAGTAGGTATCAATCAGACCTTATTTAACTTTAAAAACATTGGTTTTATGCAATAAGGATATAATATATTAATTATAAAAATAATATATTATTAATAAAAATTGGACTAGACTAGACTAACTAGACCTAGGCGAACGTTTCTTGATCAGATCGGAGGCGTTCTGGACAAAGGCCAGGTTAAGAGCACCTTGAACCGACGGGCGTGTATTAGGAATGTGATGAAAGTGAATGAAGCCAGAGAAGTGTGTCAGGATCGTAGCAAGTGGAAATCCGTAGTCTCTGCCTACTCCTCTGGGAAACAGGCGTGAATCTATGTATGTATGTATGTATGTATGTAATAAAAATACGGTGATGCATGTTTTGGCAATCACTTTAAATATTCAATAACATACCTAACTATTAAAAATAATTCTGTACTTATGTGATTGTAACTTAATAAGCTGGGTGTCATTGAAAGCTGTCCCTAAGGCGAGTTTTTGTTTGTAAAACAACAATATTATTACATCGGTATTTTTCCTAATAACAAGCAATAGACGTTCTTTTTTGACGTAGCAAGTCGAAATCTCTGCTCACCCCTCCAAAATACGGGCGTGAGTCTAAACCTGAGTAATAAATGGAAAGTTTAATATTATCAAATTCAAATAACTTTTTTCGTATACTTATGTTTATCGCGGTTTATATTGCTTGAAACTGCACATCTATTCTTTATGAAACATCATAACTATCTAATATTATAACGGAGAATGTGAGTTTGTTTGTTAAGCTTTCACGCCTTAACTAACCGACCGATCATTATGAAATTTCGCATACACGCTGTCAGGAGAATATAAAAGGACATAGGGTATCGTTCATCCAGAAAAAAGTACTGTTATTTACCAAACCTATATTTATGCCAGCGAAATCGCGGGCAGTCTTGTCTGATATATTCCATATTCCATGACCGTAAAACTCAAAAAGAAATTCAAAATAATACATACTATTTTATTTGTACGCTGTCTTCGTCTTTTGATATCACCACTGAATCTAGATATGCTTTCTTCCAAAACACCTATAAACTTGATCTTTAATCCTTTCCCATGTGCTGCAAGAAGTCCTCGCGAATCAATCACTTACTCCTTAATTCGGAAAAGACAGAATGATAAATGACTTCTCATCCTTCATATTATAAAAAACATGCGAAGCAATAAAGAAATTACTGCATGAACTTATGTTGAAGTACCAACCCTATATCTACATATCGTGGCGAGCGGCTTGACAGCTTTTGAGCAAGGTCTGCTTTATGAACAGCTCTTGATTGTAAGATCAGATTGACTTCGATAGAAACACTAATAATATAGTTTAGGCTAGGGTCTTCTACATTTTATTGGAATAAGACCCTATCATCACATTTATAAAATCCTAGTGATTATAAACTCTTGGTACTCAGAAGCAAATAACTCTTGGGTACATCTTAACAAAATCTATATTTTGTTAGATTCAAATTCTGTTGCTTTTATGCCAAAATTTTCTCAAAAGATACTCAGCTTGAGGGTATAGAATAGCATAGAAGCTAAGCGGCAATATTTTGTGTAAAGATAAAGAGCTTCAGAACATCCAAAAAGACTAGGAGTATCACTAATTCCCCTGGATTCTACTGAATTTTACTGTAGTAAATTAGCCTTCTAGCTGTAGTCGTAAAACCTGAAATGGATTATTTTCAGAGAATGCCCCTTCTATGTATTTACGCTAATTGAAAGACAATATTTTATTTGATAGTACCCAAGACAAAAGTATTAGGTATCTTTATCCCTCGATTATCTATACTGATCTTATAAAACTGAAGAGTTTGTTTATTTGTTTGTTTGAACACGCTAATCTCAGGAACTACTGGTCCGAATTGAAAAATTATTTTAGTGTTGGATAGCCAATTTATCGAGGAAAGCTATAGGCTATATAACATCACGATATCTTGATGTTATATAGCCTATAGCCTTCCACGATATTATCGATCGATATATTAATCCGCTCCTATTAGTCATAGGTCTAATAGGAGCGGAGCAGCAATGAAAAATGTTGCAAAAACGGGGAAAATTCTCTTATGTGAAGCAGACGAAGTTGCGCAGGTCAGCTAGTTAACAATAAAGCTAATATACTTTGTATACCTATAGAGGATTTTATTTATCAAAATAATATATAAAGAAGCTGCTTAGCTATAAGTATTTCTTGTAACGAAATCAAAATTAGGATCTAAGGTATTCCAACCCATTTATTTGTGCTTATGAAATTAACATGCTTTACGTAAGTAAACTCTCGTTTATTAACTGCAATCTCTTCTAAAATGAAATCTTGTTAAAATATCAAAATCAAATTTGAATTATACCGTGTATCGCCATCTTGAATATCTCGTCGACAGCCCTGCGCTCACGCGTCAGCGCGGGCAGTTTGACAGCTTTTGAGTCGTTCGCTTTTTGAATTGTGGGCGTAGAGTATCTTTTTTGATTCGATTGGCTTAGGTTGCCAGTCATTCTGGCTAGTTTGTTTTTTATATTTTATGTTGCTGTTCATTAGGCTGCATGGGCCGGTATGTGGTCTTTATGTAGCAACAATGGGAGATGATGTAGAGTAATGGGGGTCATTTAGGTAGAATGAATAGAAATGTATTGTATTTATATCTAGGCACTGTATTGCAGTCATGGTTTAACTTAGTCGTGAATATTTAAAGTAAAGAGACCGATATTAAAAAAATACACGAAATGAGAATTAAGTCCTTGTGTATTTTTTTGTAATAGTTAGGTATTAGATTCTTCAGTATAAAGATTCCAAGCTGTTACGGTTATGCTGCTACGATATAGCTATACGAGATTTTTCTCAGGGATTTGCTCGCGTAAATGTTAGTAACAATGTGTTTTTAGTGTAAGATGTCAGGTATCATATGTCCTTGTCTATACCCCTGACATACCCGCTATGTCAAAAATTTTATAATGATCGGTCGAGTAGTTGGCGTGAAAGCGAAACAAACAAACTCACATTCACATTTATGTTATTAGTTAGGATTTACAAAAGCCCTTTAGGTCTGATTTAGGTCCTGCTTAGTCACTAATTCCAATTAGCTATGAATCATTCTTCATAAGAAATTCGTTATGACTGTTTTACCAAAACTCAGCGAGTTAAAACACAATGCATCCATGTATTTTTGCACATAGTAACATATATCGCTCATCCAATAGAACAACGACGTAATTGCAAAATAGTCGGAAATGACATTTAAATGTCATAAGTTCACGTTTCGAAAGTTCTATCTATGACAAAAACGACAGAATTATTCTAACGATATTTTTAAAAGTTTTCTTGAGTTATCTCATGAAGTTATTATAAATAATTATTGATAGTAAAGTAACATACATAAATATTAAAAGATTTCATTAAAAATTAAATTTTTAATGAAATCTTTCAATATTTAAAAAAATTATTGGAAATATATTATATTATATTTATAATATAATATAATATAATATATTTATAATATAATATAATATAATATATTTTATATTTATAATATATAAAATATATAAGGTATATATTATATTTTCAATTTCAAACTTTTAAAACGTTCTCCTGAAAAATAGCCAAAACGTAATTACGTCATTGTTCTATTGGATGAGCGATATATGAAAAGACTACAAAATTGATGACATGCATGACGTGAATGAATTACTTAGAATTAGTTTAAATTTGTTCGTTAAGTACCTTCAAATCCCGGTTTGGGCAAAATGTAGTTTTCTGTTAGGCAGTTCTAAATGGCAGCATTAGATTTTAAACTTTACTCAGTAAATTGTAACAAGCTTTCTCCTTACAAGGTAGGATTTAAAAAAAAAACCCTTTATTATTCTTAAAAAAGACAGCGGCGATAGCTCAGTGAGGAGACCAACAGACTGCAATGCAGTTTGAATCAACGTCGCGCACCTCTGACTTTCGGAAGTTATATGACTTTTCAAAATTATGTGCGTACTCCGTGCCTCGGAGAGCACGTTAAGCCGTCAGTCCCGGCTGCTATGAACATCTATGGCAGTCGTTATTGGGAAGTCAGTGCCCTCTAATATCCTGACACTGGTCTAGCCTTAGGGTATTCGGGTTGCGGAGGTCAGGTGGCAGCCGCTCCGTGTAAAACTAATATCCAGTCAAATCCGGTTAGACTAGAAAAGGCGACCCCAAGTGACTTGAAGATTCTTAAAAAAGACAACTCTCGCGCTGTTATTAATTCCTGTGTCGCGGAGACTTTACAAACATTCAAACAACGGACACAAAGAACACCCAGACTCGGAACAACTATATGTGGATCACACAAATTTTTGTCCCGTGTGGGGATCGAACCCATAACATTTAGATTAGTAGAATATTAAGAGTACTCTATGTACTAGTCACTATACCATCCGTGCGGTAAAATTTATAAGTCTATATTACGTTACTTAACTAAAAAAACAGGTTTGATAATAAACTCTATGGTTAGTTTATGGTA
This sequence comes from Catocala fraxini, assembly GCA_930367265.1. Lineage (NCBI taxonomy): Eukaryota > Metazoa > Arthropoda > Insecta > Lepidoptera > Erebidae > Catocala > Catocala fraxini. The sequence continues at coordinate 2,984,436 of OV884047.1, forward strand.
GTTTACATTTGTGTCATGGCTGCCATAACATATTAATATTGAACATGTTCAAGTGAAGTTATTGCGGCACTACTGCTCATAGAAAGTATTAAAAGTAGGCACAATATTCTCCAATTTCCGCATATTGCTTTCCATACCGTTTCAATATTATTGTAAATAAAATGAAAGCTGTATTTCAAACAATACCCAATTTAATGTAAACAAAATAATAAATAAGTTATGGTTTTGATAAGCCCCCTCTCGCCTGCCTTTCATGGTAACACAGTTCATCTTAGTTCAGCTCAGCTCAGCTGCATAAAGTCAAGCTGTGATGCCTTAGAAATTGTGGACGCGAAACTTAAGAGCTTTTCAAAATATATTATCAATATTATGTTATTATACTCTAATTACACCATTTAACTATATAATTATTATTATTAATTATAATTACAACATAAAAAATATGTACACGTTGTAGTAAAAGACGGGTAAATAATATAATAAGGCAGTATTTACATAACTGGTTTTCAAGTCGTAAAATTATTTAGCTTCGCTGTCGTAACATGCCCATAAGACTGGCAACCTAGCTTCGTTGAATGGCAATGCTGATTCTTTGGATCAGAAATATCCAGGCTGCCGATCATATAAAATCATTGTAACTAAATTTAGAACAGAAGAATTTCTCAATTCGTCTAGTATTTCCTTTGCTCCCTTCCTCATATCTCTGTAATTTTTAACCCACACGTGACAAAATTTTGTGTGATCCACAAATGGTTGTTCCGAGTTTGGTTGTTCTTTGTGTCCGTTGTTTGAATGTTTGTAAAGTCCTCCGCGACACAGGAATTATTTTTTGAGCGGGAATTGCCTTTTTAAAGTAAATAATAAATAAAACTGGACTTGAATAACACTGATAAGCAAGTCTTTAGACTTAACTAAGTCAGTGTTAAATAATTTAAAAATATTTGTTGGCTGTTGATTTAGTACTTAATAGTTTATTTAAAAAGGCAAGCCCTATATACATGTATGCATGACAGAAAATAAACTAAATCCCATCTTGGTGGGTTTTTCATTGGATTCGAATACGAGACCTCACGCAGATCATTTGCATTCACTACAGCTGTGCCACCGACGCAGTTTGAAAAGTAAGATTGAAGATATTAAAATCAAACAATATAGTCTTCTGTTTACGCGAATATTATTCATTGAAATTAAACTGCTATATACGGATTTTATCGCGTTGTTTATTTGACACTTTATTACATAATTTTGAAAACTTTACTAATTTTTAAGCTAATTAAATTACTATCAAAACTATTAAGTCTCCCCGTGACCATGGCTGCTGAAAAGCAACCGAAACGTCGGGGAAAGTGTAAAATTAAATTAAATCTAAATAGTTTTAATAGTTTTGATATTAATTTAATTAGCTTAAAAATTAGTAAAGTTTAAAAGTAAAAGTAGTGTAACAGTTTTCAAAATTATGTAATAAAGTGTCAAATAAACAACGCGATAAAATCCGTATATAGTAGTTTAATTTCAATCAAACAATATATTTTTCAAATCTAAGATTGTCTTAATAACTAATATACCTTTTATTATTCAAGATTATTACTCAATATATATCTATATATTACTCAAGGTTTTGTATCTATATAGTACGATATGATTTAAAAAAAAGACAGCCGAAGAGATAATTAAATTTTAAAATCCTTGATTAATGGTGTGTAAAAAGGGTCCCATATTATTGGGATATTAATGAGTAGATAAGTATATTAATGATAATAAATAATTGTTGTAGTCACCGATAGTCAAAGGTTAAAATTTTATCAGTTCAATATGCTTTTTATGAGTCATTTATGCGTTTGTATGAACTATTGTGTTCCTGCCTATTATAGAGGTTGCTGCACTTTCATACACATACATTTACATCAAACTTTTATATATAATATAAATACTATCAGCCCTGTATTAAACTGTCCCACTGCTGGGTAAGGGCCTCTTCGCAGTATGAGAAAATTTTAAACTTTTATATAGATATATCTGTATTTAAATACGGTTGGAAGCAAAAGAATTTGTTGACATAATTTAGAAGGCTTAGCATGCCTTTTAAACTTTGTCAACAAAATCCTAACTAATATTATAAATGTCAGTTTGTTTGTCTGTTACGCTTTCACGCCTTAATTACTCGACCGATCATCATGAAATTTTGTATACACGTTGTCAGGGGTACAGAAAAGGACACAGTGTACCTTTCATCCAAAAAACAACCTAGTGAATCAATGCTAGAACTACATAGAAGATTGTCACCATGAGGTAGAAGTTCTTCCTAAAGGAGACCTCATTTTCCTAATATGTTTAGAACCAGAGAATAGTCAAATGTGAACATAAATTATTTTTTTAATTAAAAAATTAATTTTTTTAAATTAAATTAAAAAATAATAATTTTTTTTTATTCACCATTTCCCAAATTGTTTTTTTAAGAGAATTATTCTTCTCATTCTTTGCTACTGGTTGATTAGTAACAGATGTTTTAATTGAAACAAACGGAAGTAATAAATCATACACGACCCGAGTATCGAATCTGAGACTCAATTTATTAATTAACCTGAAACGTACAGTGACTTATACCCAATGTCTTAGTCATGCCAATGTCTTAGTCATGCCAATGACTTAACATACGGAATTCCGGTGTGTATGTTTGTTTGTCAACAACATATCAGAAACATGCGATAACTAATAATTTTAATGAAACATTGTTTGTAAACCTGTGATTAAGATGTGAAGCAGAACATAATAACAAAATAAATAATATTGACAATCATTTATGGTACGTGAAAAAGTAAATCAGGTTGAAATTCATCATCTCAGCCGAAATACGTCCACTGCTGGACGTAGGCCTTCCCTAAGGTTTTCCACATAGACCGGTCTTGGACCACTCGCAACCAACCGCTTCCCACGACCTTTACCAGGTCGTCGGTCCACCTTGTGGGGACTATCCTTGCTGCGTCTCCCGCTGCGTGGCCGCCACTCCAGAACCTTCCTGCCCAGTTTCCAGAATTTGGAGAATTGAAATTATAACAAAATAAAGAATCGTCGTACGGAGAAGGATAGTATGCCTACGATATCTTAAATGGACTAAATTATTAAAGTAAATTAAATCAAAGGTTAGCTTTCATTTTATGTCAATCTCTATGCTATCTAATTGTGAAAACCGCATTATAATTCATTTAGTAGGTATTGCCTAAAACTGACAATAAAATAAATACTGGAAACTGACATTCTAAGTACAGACCTTTCGTACACCCTAAGAAGTTTTCATAAATATCTCCTATAAACAGAATCATTACATAAGCTTATTATATAGTAGTATATACATTATGAATTTAAGAGCAAATTTTGATTTAGGCAGGGAACTGCATTTACTCTTTTAAAACCTCAAGAAAACCCCTCTAGATAATTTCGTGTATTGCTTACATGCCAAATCTTAATATCTCACATTTTCTTCAGTTGAATCACCCAGTCGTTGTTAACTTACAATCAAGTACCAGCTGTCATCTTGGGCACTCATCAAGTATACAATTTAATGACAATGAATATCAAACAGAGAAACATGGTATTTGATTTGATTCGAGTCCTACAAGCGAAGTGAATTGTATTTTATATGGTTGAGCGACTATACCTCTGGTTTATAGGAAAATGTCGCTGCTTAGTCTCAGACTTTCAGCATCAAAGAAAATGCTACTAAAATATTAAGAAACTCTCAGTATTAAAATAAATCATTAGTTAATACCTGTTCCTGTCTAAGACGATATAATTTTACAGTAATAATTTATTTTCCGTGTAGGATCGACCCATTATCTGACGCGGTGATTCCCGATAACTTGTCTTAATTTTAAATGAAGTTTAAAGAGAGCATTATTTTCATGGAGGGCAGCACTTTGGCTGTATATACCATTTACGTCTCTTACAATTCTCTTACCATCAGGTGGTCATCTGCTACCAGAGGCAGTAGAAATACGAGACCTGTTAGCTTTTGTATTTTAAGATATTGGGCAGTCTTTTAGTGTAACTTGAAGACTATCCATTCAGCAGCTGAACTACTTAATCTAAGTCATATATTTAAAGACCTTCTGTAATAGGTATTAGGTTGATTTATTGAACAAATGGCCACAATATATCACTAACAATGTCCCATTTAAAAGCAGATTCCTCATACGAAGTGATATCTCCTCGTATGGGTGTCACCCGATACGCGAAGTTTTTATTAGCTCTGTCTGGACAGTCGTGCCCAAACGGGGCGACGACCTCTGGCCTCGATATCCCGTCATACATTGTCTATATTATGAAATTTTAGGCTGTATTGGCTGACATATCATATGCAGTTTGACTTCAATCATTTTGGACAATCTAAGTTATAGCGTTTCCAGAAATATGTAACTATAATGCGGTAATCGCTTACTATCAGGCGATCTCCTATACCATAAAAAAAACTATATATTTTTCTTTTTAAGAAGCTTTTATTGCTTAGCTACCTTTGTAACATGAAGACTTTACTTCGGAGTCCGAGCGTTGTGTATGCCAACGCTAAGTTTGTCTCGGATTTGAATGCCGATGTGACCAATATTGTATTGGATTTTTTGTTGAAGAAATGCTTAATAGGATAATGGGAGTCTGGTTTTATAGCCCGTAAAAGTCATCGTCTATTATGTGCGATCATCAACTATAGGTGGCGATCTGTGAGTTCAATACACCTCTTTCTACTTCTATGGATAAACACATAAAACTATGTATAACATCATAAAATGCCCAGCCTCTATCACCAAATGAATAAAACTGTTATAGTAAACTAACATCGAACGCGAAACAGTATTATCTTCAAAACTGTATGTATACAATATGAAAACACAAATCATATTCCCGTCCCCCCATTCTTCGTCCCAAACACCGAAATATGAGGTGAAATATTAACAAGGGGTGTGGGTGGTAGATCGATAGCGGTCGAGTGGACGATTCGACACGACCTATAAAACTGCTAAGATGCTGGGGCAAGGGGGGATCGTGGATTATCATCGGACAATAGCTGGATGAGGCTGTTTGAGATACAACCTCTTAATTAACCTGTATGTATACCGGTTAACCTGTATATATATCGGTTAACCTGTATATATACAGGTTACCGTGTAATATACAGGTTAATTAAAGTGATAAGTAAAACTAAAACTCAGTTTAAATGCTTGGATTTCCCTAAAACCTGTATCTGCTTAATTTAAGAAGTACTGTTAAGAAAACCGAAGCAAAATAACTTATTTGCACGGACGGTGTAGTGGTTTAAGTGGACGCATCGCTACTGCCACAGCGCTAATGGTTCATACAATGATAGTCAAACAAATATTGATTCGCACACAATTGGACAAAAATTTGCATGATTCTCAAATAGGTGTTTAGAGTGATTGTGTTTTGCATCAGTTGGTTAAATGTTCATAGAAGTTTCCTATGACACAGGAACCATACCTAGTGCAGAAGTTGTCTTTAAAAAACACCTTGTTTTTACTGCGGTGTGTAGCGAAGCCAGAGACTTTGAACAGATAGTTTTCCTGCCTAGTTTCATTGCGCTGAGAGCAATGCAACATCTTTCTTGAAGTGTTGGTAATATGCACAAAAAACCCTTGGTATTTCAAGTGCCAAAGTGCTTCAGTAACTGCTTACCATCAAATTGTTCATACTTCAATAAAAACAGAAATGCGCAAAAGGTAGAACTTATAATCGGGACAGATGTCATCGTTAATGTGTAGCCCATTAAACCTAATTACATATAAGTTGTCGTTTTTAAATAAGTAAACCATCTGCCTAATGCATTTGCTTAATGTATTAGAACTAGATATATGTAAATATATGTTCGTAAAACACCTGTGTCTAGTTCAACGCTCATTGGCTACCAGTTGCAATAGAAAAACCGTTGATATTTGAATTTAGTACTTAGTAGTTCCAAATCCAACCACCTGTCAACTGCGTGGCGCTAGCATCGCCAGAATTCTATAGTTTTAATTTAAAATTTTGTTATAGAATATGTCTCTGTATAGTCGTTGTCTCTACTGAGAATTGGTATTTTCAGCAAACAGGGATGTAGGGCATAATGGGACCTTCTTTTATACATGAGAGTTTAACTAGGATGGAGCGAAGTTACTGGGGAAGGCTACTTCCCCTAAGGAGTCTGGAATCTTTTCTTGATTTTCTGCTGACAGAATACCTTCTGTCATCACAAGATCAATAGAGCATTCCAGACTTCTTAAGGAGGTGCTGTTCTTACAACACCAGTAACCTTTGTCTCTTGCACTGCCAATCCCGAAATTCACCAACTCATGAACGATGACATTCAGAAGTGTTACTTTGTCACCTAAATTAATAAATGATTTTTGTCTTTGACTCCAAAGTAGTTTATAGTTTAATATAAATAAAAACGCCTAGAGAAACTTCACTAGTAGCTTAAACAAGATTTAGTGTCGTACTAAAACCACTTTAAAAAAGTCGCAGCGGCACACCGGCGTATCGCCATATCTGGTAACTTAGACTTGACAGAATGACGTTAATAAATGAACAAGTTTTGAGCTACAAAATGTATATACCGCGTCCGTTATTATCAGATCCACGTTTGAAGGGTCAAAGATCTGAGCGATCGTGTCTGGTACCGTCTTCAGTCTGAAATTCAGACAATACACCAGACAGCCAGTGTGTTCAGTTCCAAATATTACGAGTCGATATTGTTGCCTCAGGTCGGGACACGGGTGAACGACCCTTTGACAAACACTTGTATACGCTGTCCTTGACACAATTCTGGAAGTTGTTTGGTACTTGGTAAATGTAAATGTTGTTCATTTGTGTTATAATAGTATTGCGCTTGTTAATATTTAAGAGAGTAGGCAGCAGTGTGCAGGGCATGTTTTCAGCAACTTTTATCTGGTCATAAAACCGACCCGATGGCATAGTGGTTAGTGTAACTGACTGCCACGCCTGAGGTCGCGGGTTCGATTCCCGCACAAGTCAAACATTTGTGTGCATGAACATGAGTGTTTGTCTTGGTCTGGGTGTTTCTATGTATAATATGTATGTATTTACAAAAAAAAAAAAGGATATATGTATGTTTATCCATTGTCTAGTACCCATAGTACAAGCTCTGCTTAGTTTGGGCTAGATGGTGTTGTGTGTATGTGGTAGAATATTATTATTATTATATAGTCTTATAATATAATGTTAGATGAACCTATAGGGCACTACTGTATTCAATTAATATATTAGTACTGTTTATACGTAAAAATAGAATTGTCCTGTCTTCCCGTCACATGAGAAATAAGGACAGTTTAATATATTGCCAGCTTATATAAACCTAGTGGTCGTCTTGCCACTGTCATTGCGCCGAGTGTTGTGGGTTCGAATCCCACACGGGATAAAAATTTGTGTGATCCACAAATGGTTGTGCCGAATCTGAGTGTTCTTTGTGTCCGTTGTTTGAATGTTTGTAAAGTCCTCCGCGACACAGGAATTATACCTAGAGCGGGAGTTGTATTTTTAAAAGAAAGAAAGAAGATAGGAAAATTAATAAGGGAAAATAAAAATAAAAAAAATTTGAAAAGAAAATATTAAATATTTTAAAGTATATTAATAGAAAAATTAAATTTTTTATAGTGAATTATGTATTGTAAAAGAATTTTGTAATAATTGAAAATTAATTTGATTTAATGTAGTTTTAATTTAGTGCATCTTGTGTATCAGAGATTATTAAAAAAAAATTTTGATTTAGAAATTCTCGAATTTAAGAGAGATAATTAATTATAAAAGTTGTGTGATCTGGACAATGTTTTAATTACCACTCCGCTACTCCTTAAATGCCAATACTATATATATAATCCTCCTCATTGATATCGATGAGGACCTTATGGATCTTTTCTTCGATGAGGCTATGGCATGCTAGACAGAACATGGTCTTAAATGCTCTATTACACGTGTGGCAGAAGAGTTGGATTGCTGCGTTGTATGTGTACGTATAAGTAGATATTGGTTATTTTTAACTATTTAGCGTTTTAAGTCAAAATTCAACAGAAGAATACAAAAGCTTATCTAGAAATCAAACTCGAATTGCCATTTAGGCGATTGAATTAGTGGTTATAATTTTTTTTAAAGACAACTTCCTCCCTCCCAATGTCTCCTGTGTCACGGGGGACTTTACAAACAATCAAACAACGGACACAAAGAACACCCAGACCCGGAACAACCATTTGTGTATCACACAAACAACTATGCCACCTGTGTCCAAGTTTGACAATTAAATATGTTTAAAATAAATTTAGTTGTGAAGTCCCTGAAACTAGAGTAGGACATTTGATAGCAGACAAGTGATACTTGTGTTATCTAGAAGTGGCGATAGCTCAGTGGTTAAGAGGTTCAGACTTGCCTTGTAAGTACTCTCCTGGTTCGAGCATAAGTAAAGTAGTTGACAAAAATATTAAGTAATATTGGGCAATAGGTTTTCAAAACTCCAAAATATGTAATTCTCATTTTATTTATTCATTTATTCAGCTAATAATATCAGTTTAAATATGAAGTTGTCGCTTTGTATAAAGAAAATCGGTTACGTTGTGATTTCATGCTATTTCATTAATATTTTTTTGTATGGCCAATTCGAATTGTTTTTTTTTCATATATTTAGACCACTATGGTTTGCCTCTAACAAAAAAAAACATCAGCCATCATATAATTATGGCAAATTAAAACACCGAATACCTACGGACAGACACTAAGCGATATCAATTTGATATAATAATAATATCAGCCCTGAATACAACTGTCCCACTGCTGGGCACGGGCCTGTACTCATTGTGAGAAGGATTAGGCCAAAGTCCACCATGCTGGTCCAATGCGGGTTGGCAGACTTCACATATCTTTGAGAACATTATTGAGAACTCTTAGACATGCAGGTTTCCTTACAATGTTTACCTTCACCGTTAAAGCAATCGATCATTAACTATCTAATACGCATATAACCTCGAAAAGTCAGAAGTGCGCGCCTTGGGATCGAGCTCGAGACCTTTGCGTGACTATTTACAAAAGGTAACTAATATCTATTATTACTAATAATACATGTTATTAATAATAACATTGCATTGCATTTGTTAGTGATCGTAAGAGTGCTTTGTGTCCATTGTTTTGTAAAGGAACAGTGACATAATATGTGTTCCTAGTTCGGGAGTTGTCTTTTTAAAGAAGTAATGAGAACAATTCCCATTAATTTTTGTCAGTTTATGAAAACGAGCAGATACAGGTACAAAGGTATTATATAAATACTAGCAATCGGATAAACAAGCTGGTTGGTTGGTTCCCTCAAGACTTGTGTTATTCAGAGGTAAAAAGTTAGTTTGTACGTTGTTTTTGACTAACAGACCTATCTGGAGCTCTTCGTCGAAACTTTTTGGTAGTTTCAAAGAGTTCCTTACTAAGAAACAGGAACGAATCTGTACAAATAACAAATTAAACGGTTTTAATCTTTCGCCATTCGTATTATTCTATACTAATATTATAAAGAAGAAACATTTGATTTTTCATTTGTAGGGATTTAGCTCAAAAATTACTCAACCAATTTTAAAAATGCTTTCAACATTATAAAGCTATATTATAACTTAGTAAGATAGGTTATATTTTATTTAAAACACTAAATACTGTTACAAACATAAGCTACTTCTACTCGAGCGAAGCCGTGGGCAAAACCCTAATATAATTTTAGACAATGTGTCTAAGTAGTGGTTAATTATTTAAACAAAATTATCTGACGTTCTGTTTTATCGTACATCTAATTTTGTGAATCCTAATATCTACAAAATACAATTGTTATTTAGAAAATTCATTCTGGAATGAATAACCAAACTACATATATAAGTTAATAGCAATAGGTATATATTATTAATCATTTTCATTTTGTCTTTATAGTTATATTTTTATCTAACTTGTCTTCAGTATTATTTCAGATATGTTTTATGTCCGATAGTCATAGGAATCATAAATAGATTACTAATTAATACTAGCGGTCGCCAAGTGGTCGAAATTCGCCCATAATTTATTTTAATTTCAAATTTGATCGTTATTAAGGTTTTATTGTCTATAACCATACCCTTATAATCACATTTCATTCAGTCACCTACTCTACATACATATGTATGTAACCATAGTTACGAAGCATTTTACGAAGTCAACCGAACAATGCCGAAATACTACGAACGCGATTCGACTGCTTGTGTCAAATGCATGGTTGTGTGCGTGTAGTGGTTTTTCATTAAATTAATGTATTTCTAATGCATATTTTATAAAAATATTAAGATTCGCCCCTCCTTCTCCATATAAACTTTAACTGTGCCAAATTTCATACTCCTCCGTCCGCGCAATTTTCGTAAAAAGGGGTACAAAGTTTTTACTTCACGTATTAATATATAGATAAAACTACAATTTATATTAAACACCTAAACTATAACAGGCAAGATGTAAGTGCAAAGCACTCACTTCCTTCGAAGATATAATATAAATATTATATTTTAGCTACAAAGTGATTCTTAGTTGAAACGTATAACACAAGCATTTCATAGAGAGATGAAATCTCAATTCCTTCGGCATGAAACTGTGAAGACACACAGATTCACTGACGCAGCATCCGTGGCACAGTGCCAGCCGGTGTCCCCAGCTAATTTGTAACTATTAGCGTCTGTCTGTTTGTCACACACGTTTATGTAACGATTACCGTAACTGCTCGTACGAGATTGAAAGTGCAAGTAGTTTGTTAATTTTAATAAGACTGCCTGCACGGATGGCGTAGTGGTTTACGTGGTCACCTCGCCACTGCCACTGCGCCGAGTGTTGTGGGTTCGATACCCACACGGGACAAAACTTTGTGTGATCCACAAATGGTTGTTCCGAGTCTGGATGTTCTTTGTGTCCGTTGTTTGAATGTTTGTAAAGTCGTCCGCCATACAGAAACTATTCCTAGAGAGGGACTTTAAAAACAAAATAATTAAATGAGATTTTGTAGCATTAGGTACAGTCAACTACATAACTAGCAATACAAATTTGTAACAATATTTTATGAATTAAAATCTAGTTATTATTATACATAAAATATAATACCAGCCCTGTATTAAACTGTCCCACTGTTGGGCACGGGCCTCTTCCCAGTGTGAGAAGGGTAAGGCCATAGTCTACCACGCTGGCCTAGTGCAGGTTGCCAGACTTCACATATCTTTAAGAACATTATGGAGAACTCTCAGACATGCAGGTTTCCTCACGATGTTTTCCTTCACCGTTAAAGCGAGTGATAATTAACTATTTAATACGCACATAACTTGAAAAAGTCAGAGATGCGCGCCTTGGGATCGAACTTGAGACCTCTGCGTGGCAGTCCAAGGGTGTCCCACTAGGATATCGCTGCTATAGTAATAGCAGCTATTATTTTCCAATATTAATTATTAGGTATTCTCTTAGGTCACAAAGTAACACTTATGAATTGACAATTCGATCTGCAGAGGCTGTGGTGAAAAGAACGAGTCCATATCGCACCTACTGTGTGAATGTGACGCGTTGGCTGGATTGAGGATGGGTCTGATGGGACTGGCATATCCAAACCCTGAAGACTTAGGCTTCTCCCTCTGAAGTGTACGCTGCAGCTAATGCAGTACATCCATAAGGAGATAGCTAAGGGATAAATCTTGGGGCCGACACAAACGATCCCACCGGGTCGAAGTGTCGCCGGTCTGTACTGACTGGCCCCCACATAAGATAAGATAAGATAACACTTATGAACGTCGAAGCGGTTAGTGAGTTTATTACATTTACTGAATTTACATTTATGTTAGTTGCAAGGTTCAGGCAAAAGGTTGAGCTGATGAGAAGATACCTGCAAGAAACTCAAGGTCCTTTTTTTAAATCGCCATCAAATTATAATTCCAATATATGAATGAACTGTGACTAAAATAATTATCCTTTAATTGTTAATGTTGTAAAATATGATGATAGAGCACTTTGAAATTTCGGGCATGTTTATCGAATGATGTCGCTAACTGACATAGATAGACAGAGCCTATCCTTAGTAGCACAGCGTTTATACATGCGTCTGCTTTGTACGAGGTCTCAGGTTCGATAACCAGGCAATTCGTTTTATTGTTGCCCGTTTTGCTGAATAGCATCTTGACCGGAACAGCTACTGGCTTGCTTTTCATTAATAATAATAATAATAATAATAATAATAATGTCCTCCAGAAGGAGTTTGGGTCACGGCGGCCAGTCTTAACGGAGACTGGCTAATTACGCAGGAGATATAACAGTGCACAAGGGTGTGCGCAAACACAAGTGCACTCTCTGTTCCCTAACTCTCATGATCCGATGGAACGGTAATCCGACACGACCGGAGAGAGATCAGGCGCAGGACCAACGACTTTACGTGCTTTCCGAGGCACGGGGGTGTCTAACACCGCCAACTGCCTAACTCCGGGCTGCTATTGAGATTTCTTAACTGAAAAACCCAATAAATATTTTTTGGCCCGACCCGGGATTCGAACCCGAGACCTCATGCACAGCAGTCGCATTCACTACCGCTGCGCCACGGAGGCATTTTCATTACATGGGTCCTAAAACATACTTAGCGTAACATGAGTATACACAAGTCTTTCTGCCCCTTGGGAGATAAAGCTTCAGACTAATATTTCTTGCTCGTCAAAATGACCACACTCCGCCTGATGGTAAGCAGTCGTGTGGTCTAAGAGCAGTGGCCTCCACACCGTCCTCATAGCAGCCGAGGCGATGTTGAGGCCTCTACTTTGAAGGCCTGTGAAGGTGCTTTTTCACGCCCCGCTTAAAGTACCCAGGATTGAAGGAAGAACGAAACACGTGCCTCGGCAGAGAACTCCATGCCTTGATCGTTCGGCAGAGGTATGAGGACCCAAACTTGTTGGTGCGCGCTCTAGTCGACTCTACCGTGTAAGGATGGCATCTGAGCCCAACACGCGTTGTTCTGGATAGGAAAGGGGATGGCGTATTAAATAGTTAATTATCGCTCGCTTTAACGGTGAAGGAAAACATCGTGAGGAAACCTGACTGAGAGAAGTGTGAAGTCTTCTAAGCCGCACTGGGCCAGCGTGGTGTACTATGGCCTAACTTTGCCCACATTGAGAAGAGGCCCGTGTTCAGCAGTGGGACAGTTTACACAGGGCTGATATTATTATGTACTGTTAGGTTATGTTAGTAACAGTACTTATTTTTAACAGTACTGTTACTCAGTGATAATAAAGTTTTCTAACGATAAAAGAATTTCTAGAATTGATAGAGTAGTTTTTGAGTTAAATCCTTACAAACAAACAAACAATAAATCAAATCTTTCCTCTTTATAATATTAGATATAGATGTATAATTTCAGTGATGTTATATGTTTTTACCTAATTTGTTTCCGTCTCACTCTGTTTAGTAGTGAGTGATAAGGATGAGAGCGCACGTGGAGCGCATGTGATTGCGCACGTTGATGCCTAGTGACGTCACTACTATATCTAGTCTAAACACTAACATTTTAGTATTAGCTCACTGAGATAACTACAAATTGTGAACTTTTAACTGAATTTTAATAGATACCCTTTGAGTTATATTTAATACTCGGTGTTGCCTGCACTTCGCACACGTGGCATTCAAAAATAAGAACATATCTAAGCACATAGAGCACGCAAGCACTAAGATTTTCTCAATCAATTTCCATCCCTCGAGGACTGTACTCTTTTCATGATGAAAGAATTCCTACATACATAGATTCACGCCTGTTTTCCAGAGGGGTAGGCAGAGACTAATGATTTCCATTTGCTACGATCCTGACACACTTCTCTGGCTTCATTCACTTTCATCACATTCCTCATATCTAAGTATACTAATATTATAAGGAGGAAAGATTTGATTTTTTGTTTGCTTGTTTGTAACAATTTAACTCAAAAACTACTGAACCGATGTTAATAATTCTTTCACTATTAGAAAGCTATATTATCACCAAATAATAAAGGCTATACTTTACGTGAGCAAAGCCGCGGTCATAAACTAGTATATTATACAGAAGGTATTTATGGAACAAATTGATGACGTATTGTCAATTTTAAAGTAAACTAACAACTACTTAGTAACAAAACTATAAAACACCCAAGTCCAACATAAAATGTTTAAAAACATTAACAGTTCAACACAAAAGCAGATCTCTACAAAACTGTTTAATCACTATCCAAATAGTGGCCCGCCATTTTGGCGGGAGCGGAAAAAAAACATTTTAGAAGGCGGAACTAGGCAGAGGGGTTTTGTTAAAATTCCAATGTGCGTCGCGTCGGCGGCCCAATGGCGTGAGCGGGCGGAGCCGACCCACTCGATGTGCTGACTTTTCGACAATGACTCGTTTTGTTCGATGATTCCAAATTCAAATTCTTCGTGTTCGCTTTTCCAATTCTGTTTTTTGTTTTAAGAATAGTGATTAGCTTGTCGCTGGCTGTTTTGCGAGCATAGAGTACACTATGGACTTGACTGTGTTTTCTTTTAGTGTCATAGAGAGGGGACAATATAATTAATACTCATTATCATACTCATAAATAAATTAGAGATACACTTTAAAGACAAAATTACCCTATGACCAGACTAAAAATAAATACTTAAGTTGCGAAATGTGTGAGTTTAAAACCTTATTTTATGTCGATATCTAGCAGTAGTACATTTAACAATTTACTTTAAATATTTATTTATCAAAGCATGCACGAGTTTTATAAAGTATTTAAAAACTGGTAGTTATTTTTACTTTCTTTATTTCAATAGAATTAAATAACGGTAAGTACCAGTTATAATTATAAATCTTTAGAATAAATAAACAATAGAAAGCAAGAAATAAATAAATTCAGGGTTGGCAGATAATTAAGTATTCAATCAAACACGCAAGGTGATTGTGATATAAAACATTGCATTTTGTCTCCTAAAGATTTTCTATTTACGCGGGGTAAATTTACTATAAACAGTTGGCAACACTGATATTTGTATGTCATGATAAATGTACCTGTTTAACATACGAAACTAATAATGGAAATTTATATTTAAATTGGAAACGTATTTTATAGCTTATAAATAGTAAATTTATAGACTGCTTACGAGTGAGAAGACAACCAGGTGTAAACCCACACGGCCACATTGGCGGATGTGTTTAAGACCCCACGATAAAAAGGGTGACTCTATGGCCATCTGTGCATAGTACTAGTAGTACTAGCCCCGCGTTGTTACTAAGTAATCCTAATATTATAAATTCGGATGTAAGTTTGTTTGTAACGCTTTCACGCCTTAACTACTCGACCGATTTTCATGAAATTAAAAGAATTACACGTTGTCAGAGGAACAGAAAAGGATATAGTGTACCTTTCATCCAGAAAAAAATACTGTTACTAATCTTACCTAACCTATTAGTATTTAGGTTTCAAAATCTAATTTCTTTATACATGGCTTAGTACAACGCTTACTAAAATGAAGTATCTTATCCTTTTCTACAACAAATGCAGCGTTCTGGGGCTCTTGTGTGTAATAGCCTCTTTGTGCCTATGGGACATTCATATCTCTAGTGTTGTAATTTGTTCATAGTCTATGGTAACTGTTGAACACCAAGCAGGCCAAAGCTTATAGCCACTTTATGGTCGGGTAAAAAAATAAGTCCTAAAGTAACACATATAAAAACATAAATTAGGGAAATACATATTCATTAGTTGATATTGCGTAGGTACTACAAAAATAATTAATATTACACTAAAATAACATTGACATCAATTCATAAATTATACAATCTATTATGCTTGAGCCTAATTATTTTTAAATTAGAATATAATGTAGGATACGAGCAATATGTACAATTTGAGAGAATATTAAAAAGAAATCAATACAAACTTATTTAATACAAAACAGTACACAATTCTACAAAACTGTTTAAAGTCTAAAAACAAACTGTTCGATAACTCAGGTTTATGATGTACCCTACAATCTACTACCTTATAATCAAATATAATCAATTAGTGTGTAAGAGAGAGAGAGAAAGAGAGAGAAAAGACATACTTTTCTATTGATACACAGAGTAGGACGCTCGCATATTATGGAACAAAGTATGATGCATAACATGTTGCTCGACACATATCGTAATATACGATCCTCCTTACTTACTAAATCCATAAAAAAAGTACTAAATCAGTGATGATTGAACTATTAAGTCAATTACAAACCGTCGTAAAAATTACTAGTGAGAAACAGCCAGTGGGAAGTTATTATAGCCTTTTACTTTTGCGTTTCACCGGCCATCGGTAGGACACTGCGTCTATTCGCGCGCTATGCCATGCTCAATGACTTTCCAATTTTGAATTTGACATTAAATATGGCGGGGTTGTCTTTCGAGCTGTCAAATGGCGCGATGAATTATGATGTATGAATTAAAATACGATTTCGTATTTGTTTAAAGATGTATGACGTTTTAAAGTAAATATATTCAAGTAATTCTTGCATGTAGCGTCATCTAGTATTGTTTATTTTGATATTTCTCTTGGTATAGGAACAACCATACTTTTTTCGCGGCCTTTCGAAGATCTGCACCCTAAAAAGTAGTTATCAAACACGTTTACCGTTATGAATAACTAGATTTTACCAACGGCTTCGCTCGCGTAAATGTAGGTTAGATTAGAAACAATACTTTTTCTGGATGAAGTAAGTATAGCCTATGTCCTTTTTGATCCCCTGACAACTGGTATGCGAAATTTTATGATGATCGGTCAAGTAGCTAAGGTGTGAAAGCGTAACATACAATCAAATAAACAAACTTACATTCGCATTTATAATATTAAGCTAGAATATCAGTAAATATTGTTTAGCTCCGAGTCAGATTTACACACAGCTGACGCTGTAGCTTATGTAGTGATTGCCATGTAGGCTTCCGGTTCTATTCCCACACGGGTTAACAACATTGATCTGTAAATAGCTGTCCCAAAATTTAGTATTTTTGTGTTCTTTATTTAACTATATGTTTGCAAATCTCTTCGTGACCTAAGGAAAAGTAATAAAAGCAGGTAAATTAAATCATGATTGAAATCCTAATTTATTTATTATTGAAAGAGATATTGGTTTATAAATTCAAATACAATTTAAAGCAATGGTTATATAAAGTTATTATTTTACTTTAAATTATCCTTGTAAAGTTTAAAAGTTGCTCCATTCCGTTCAATTAATCAACGATAATTGGTTTTTAAATTAGGAACAAAGAGATATTGGTAGCTAAAATCAGATACAATTTAAAGCAATGGTTATTATATAAAATTATTATTTTAGGTACTTTAAATTGTCCTTGTAAAGTTTAAAAGTTGTTCCATTCCGTTCAATTAATCAACAATGATTGGTTTTTAAATTAGGAACAATACTAAACAAGTTAATTACAAGGACGTTTGAATTAAGAACATTCGAACACGTGACATTCGTTAAGATTCAATGTAGATCTTAGATAAGGCGTGATTCACACTAGGAATTAATTATTTAAATAATTATTACAATATATTAGGGGTCATAATACTTACCTTTAAATCAATATCCTTTATAGTGGAAATGTGTTACAAATATAAATTTACTTATAATAAAAATACTAGAATATTTATAATCATCAACAGAGTCCTAGGCCCGGTTCACTCTAAAATGTGATTGTT
Source organism: Catocala fraxini (assembly GCA_930367265.1). NCBI lineage: Eukaryota > Metazoa > Arthropoda > Insecta > Lepidoptera > Erebidae > Catocala > Catocala fraxini. Next base: position 3,002,165 of record OV884047.1, read on the forward strand.
TTGACGATAGTCTTCCAATTGAAATTAAACTACTATATACGGATTTTATCGCGTTGTTTATTTGACACTTTTTTACATAATTTAGAGACTACTACTATTAAACTTTACTAATTTTTAAGCTAATTAAATTATTAATATTATTTATATTTAAGGTTTAGGTTAAAAAAACATCCTAATTTTAATATAGAAGATGTATCACCAGCTTGGGATTCAGTAATACAAATAGTCAAACCCAAGAAACAAACCACAGCTAGACTTCATGATACTTTGAGCTCATTTTGCGTAAATAGAAACACCAATGATTAAATTATGTTCGGGTACTTTGAAATAACTACACTGGAACATTGAGACATTTACCATTTTAGTCTCCCTGTGACCATGGCTGCTGAAAAGTAACCGAAACGTCGGGGAAAGTGTAAAATTAAATATAAATAGTTTTAATAATTTAATTAGCTTAAAAATAGTAAAAGTTTTATAGTAGTAGTTTCTAAATTATGTAAAAAAGTGTAAAATAAACAACGCGATAAAATCCGTATATAGTAGTTTAATTTCAATGAATAACATTCGCGTAAACAGAAGACAATATTAGATAGTCTTCCAAATTGTGCAATCAGTTTAGTCAATTGCAAAAAGCTTCAAAATTTCCATACTCACTTAGTTACAATGAATTATAAACTTAAGTACTTAAAATACGCAATAAGTTAGAAGCATGTACTTAGACCAAATTCAACAATCCAAATATACCCCACTGTTACTTTAATCAAAAAGATTTTTAACATAAGCGAAAATATCATCAGCAGACCTCTTAATTACATTGAATGGGTAAGCACGAACACACAAACAGACATGTGGCTTTTCAAGATCCAAATTATGATCCAACCCCAATTCTACGCATACATTCACACTCACACACACACACACACACACACACACACACACACACACACGACAATGACACACAAATAAACAACATTACCAACACAATATCTTAACTTGTGAACAGAGGAGGTAAAGTGTGACGCACAGGGAGGGCTTTTACATTAATTAGATTGAGACTGACGGAGGTGCGGGCGCGCCGTTGATTCAGCGGTGTAGCGCACGTGTTTGTGACCTTGCTTCTTTTATTGCTAGAGTTTCTCCAGCCGCTTGAAGAATCATGCTTTTACAGCTGCTGTGATGACAGCTAATATCCTGAAAATCATCTGCTAAATACTCCGTTTTTTCTGGGTTTGATAAAACAAAATAACACATATAATAAGTAACACTTATGAACGTCAAAGCAAAAATTTTTTTTTTTGCTTTTTTCAGCAAAGCAAGGCTGAAACCAATAGACAGAGGTAACAGCTTGTAACAGCGGTTGTCTAGTTGATAGCCTGTTGGATTGTCACGCAGAAGTCTCAAATTCGATACCAAAACACGAATTTTGGACGTTTTAAAATTATCGCACCCTTAATAAAACAGAGACTTATCTCAGTATTTTGGATTAAACAAATTTGAACTCTATTGAAAATGGTGACCTTAGATTCAAAAACAGTCAATCAAAAACACGATAACACTGACGTTTGCAAAAAAAATGCAAATAGTCGACTGCAAAAGCAAAAAAGGCTTTTGAAAATGTTTACTACAAAGAAAATATAAAAAACCACTTACGATTTGGCGTGGTTATGCATTTTAACGTATATTAGCATAAACTGAGTTTAAAATGACCTACATCCCTTCGTTTCCTTAAATACCTAACGTTATATTTGCATTATCACGAAACCACATACAAAGGAATTACAAATATTGTATTAATTACTTCAAATGCACATTGCAAGTACTTTTTGCATCGATTCGTCGCCATGTTATAAATGTATCGTTCCAAAGTTTTCCTGTTTTCAACTTATGCGTAATTTTCTAATTATTATTAATGTTTTTTATAACCTATTTTGATAATGTTATATTCGTGTTATTTTACGTAGTCGCATTTCCCTTCTCGATATTTTGTTGTGTACGTACTGAGAATATGCCAAGTATTTAGTTATTGCTTCATACATACATAGATTCACGCCTGTTTCCCAGAGGGGTAGGCAGAGACTACAGATAGCCATTTGCTACGATCCTGACACACTTCTCTGACTTTATTCATTTTCATCACATTCCTCATACACGCTCGCCGGTATAAGATGCTCTTAAACTGGCCTTTGTCCAGAACGTCTCCGATCTGACCGACAAACGTTGGCCTTTTAAACTTTCTTAGTCAGTCTTTTATCGTCCATTCTTTCTACGTATTACACTAACATCTGACCGAGGGATTCCATGCCCAGGTTGGGGCAAAGTGCTCTGTGCCTACTAGAAGCGATAGACGATAGACTTGATTCCTATATGGTGGTTACTAAAACAGCTGACTAAACGTGTGTATAGCTCTCTATCTTCCCCGTTGAAGATAGACAGGGGTGATGCTAAACTATCTCATATGATAAGTAAACAAGAAAGAATTAAATTATGTAAGTACAATTTCTGTCTCGACTGAAACTTAGAACGAAAACGAAAAAGCTTTTAAAATATTTATCTTTAATACTCTTTTAATTTGGCATGAACTTTTAATGAAATAACATAAGACCAAGTTGTTTTGAAAGTATTTTTAACTCTTGAATTTGTACTCCTAACATATCCTGTTTATATGTAATCCAGCCATGGAGATTATCTCTGGAGCAGGTTAACAATGTAGCAGTATCTTTATTAAGTGCAAGTTGCAACGATACACGGTCTCCCTAATATCGTCAGTTCGAGACAGTCGTCATGTCAACTAGTATTCAGATTTAATCGGCGATAGCCCAATAGATAAGGCGTAGGACTTGTGATCGAGAGGTCGCGGGTTCGAATCCCTCCCATTGCACTACTGACGTGAACCCACTCCTAACGCAAAAATTCTAGCTTAGCTGGAAGGGTTAACAAGAATGCTAGTAATTTGAAACTCGTTGGTTGTAATCTTTAAAATTATGTAGGTATTATGTAGACAATTTACGTGTTTTTCTAGTTGGCGTGTCTAGATCCTATTTTGAGATGGACAGTGATTGAATCGTACATGTCTCGTGACCTATAAACTGTATTATTTTCACACCTACACCACACCCACCGGGCATTTGTCATGTATCGTTTAGATAGCGTCAAATTAATGAGGATACCTTCGTCGTACTAATATGTTCAGCTCATTGCTCATACTTTATCATAGCATCCATGCTATGTTGAATTATACGCAGACCTCAAGAGGAATGGCAGATTTGTATTAAACCCATATTTTACAACTAAATTAAATTACTCAGAGACAAGACTCAGAAACTCAGTCTTACCGTGACCATGGCTGCTGAAAAGCAACCGAAACGACGGGACAAGTAATTTAAATGAGTAATATTATGATTAAATTGCGGTAAAATCCGTAGAAAGCAGTTTAATTTCAATGTGTAACATCCAAAAGCCATTTTTTGGTCCTAAATAAGTATGGCGATATATAAGATATATAGAAGCGATTCTGTACTGTGTATAAGAATTTGCAACGGCAAATATTTAACAATTTGTATTGAATCCGCAATTGACTAAATCTTAAAAGCAATCTTATTTATTCGTACTATAATTAAGCATCAGACATTTAAAATTAGCCTCTGCTTACACGATGAAGGAAAATATCGTGAGGGAACCTGCTTGCTTGAGAGTTCGATGTAATGCTGATATGTAAACTCTGCTATGGCCATCATAGTGCACTATCATCTGTAGGTACTAGGTGAAACCCTTCTATGGATAGGAATGTTCTAGAATAATCTTGGAGATGACGGTTTATAACCAGGACTTCTATTTATCCAGATAATTTATTTATAATCTATATATTGTTGCCAGTCTCTCGGTTTTCTATCGGATACATTTCGGAGAGTGTGCAGAGGAACTGCATAATTTGATTCCTCCTTCCCCATTCTACCATCGGACGACCAGACAATCAGACCAGCGACACAGGTACATGGTGGATATACCACATCTACGCACGAAGCGTTTTGCTTCCAATTTTATTATGCGTACCGCTTAGAAGTGGAATTCGCTACCTAAGTCTGTGTTTCCCGATGAGTACAATCTGGGTGTCTTCAAGTCGCGAGTGAATAGGTATATTCTAGGCAAGCGTGTTTCATCGTCAACTGCATCGTCACTTAATATCAGGTGAGATTATATATGAGATACTCAGAGTATAATAAATAACTTTAAAATATATATGTTACTAGATTTTGCCCGCGGCTTCGCTCGCGTATATGCAGATTAGGTTATGGTAGATTCGCAACAGTACTTTTTTCTGTATGAAAGGTGTATGTCTTTTCCTGTTCCCCTGACAAAGTGTATACAATATTTCATAATGATCGGTCAAGTAGTTAAGGCGTGAAAGCGTAACAAACAAACTCACATTCGCATTTATAATATTAGTTAGGATTAGGATATATAATATGGGCTCTAACGGATTTTTACAACTAATATAATTATAGCGTCATTAAACCAATAAAATTAGCAATATGGACGTCATAACCAACGCATAAAATATGACTCAAGCGTATTGTTCTTTCATAACTAAAAAGCTGATATTGTATAATATTTATTTACCACAATAAGTTGGCAATCACTTGAAGTTACTGTATCGGAGGCAGGTAGTGTATGCGACTTTTGAGCATAAGGTCACGGCTTCGCTTCCCGGATCTGGCAAAGTATTATTGCCTATATTGTTAGTGTGTAGACTTATTCCACCTTATCCCGCCCTCCCCTTTCCTATCCAGAACAACGAGTGCTAGGCGTAGATGCCATCCTTACACGGTAGAGTCGATTAGAGCGCGCACTAACAAGTTTGGGTCGTCATACCTCTGCCGAACGATCAAGGCATGAAACTCTCTCCCAAGGCACGTATTTCCTTCTTCCTTTAATCCTGGGTCCTTTAAGCGAGGCGTGAAAAAGCTCCTTCTCAGGCCATCAAAGTAGAGACCTCAACATCGCCTCAGCTGCTATAAGGACGGTGTGGAGACCACTGCTCTTAGACTACATGACTGCTTACCATCAGGCGGAGTGTGGTCATTATGACGAGAAATAAAAAAAAATTGTCTGGTACGGCGCACGGTAAACAGCAATAGGGGCCGGAAGGGCCCATAATCCGTGGGACCTAAAGCTATAGGTGATGAAAAGTGGGTATAATACACCAACTTTGCTTAGCCCTACGAGAACATATTCGTTAGACTACCTTTTTTTTCACGCACTACCAATAATTCCTGTGTCGCGGGGACTTTACAAACATTCAAACAACGGACACAAAGAACACCCAGCCTCGGAACAACCGTTTGTGGATCACACGAATTTCAGTCCGTTGTGGGATTCGAACCCACAACAGTAGGCGCAGTGGCAGTGGTGAGTCGACCACTGAATATAATAATAATAATATCAGCCCTGTATTAAGCTGCCCCACTGCTGGACACGGGCCTCTTCTCAGTGTGAGAAGGGTTAGGTTATAGTCCACTACGCTGACCCAGTGCGGGTTGGCAGACTTCACAAATCTTCGAGAACATTATGAAGAACAGAGATGCAGGTTTCCTCACGATGTTTTCTGTCACCGTTTAAACAAGCGATAATTGACTATTTAATACGCACATAACTTCGAAAAGTCAGAGATGCGCGACTTGGTGTCGAATTCGAGACCTCTGCGTGACAGTCTAACGATCTCCCACAAGGCTATCCACTAAGTTTATATAAGCTGGCAATATATTAAACTGTCCTTATTTGTCATGTGACGGGACGACAGGACAATTCTATTTTTACGTATAAACAGTACTAATACATTAATTGAATGCGATATCGTCGTGATTGTAACGCATGCAAGTGTCGACCTATAAACGACGTTTAGCCGCGCCCATACATTACCGTGTGAACTAGCCTTTATTTGCCCGCGATGTTTGCGCTCGGTGTGCGAGTGCCTTTATTCTAATTGAACGTTTAGTGTGGACTAGATTTTATATTTGTTTAACATCGCTGTTTTTTTTTTTAATAAACTTTGTGCAGGTATTGGTATTAAGGTATGTATATCAGTTAGATTTTTCTTTTTATTATTGAAATTACGAACTTGTCTTAGTTTTTAGAGTTCGAAAATCTCTTATACAACAGCTTTGTCCGTCTGTCCGTCTGTCTGTTATACAACTTTCAACTCAAGAACCGTAAGAGCTAGAGACTCGCGGTCAAAGCCATTCGACTCAGCATAGTCGTTATACCCCCGAAATGACTATGACCTTTGACCTCTGACCTCAAGGTCACGCGGTATCACGTGACCTTTGCATATTACCTACTTAAACCATTTTTTCAAACTCTAAGATTTATGGCAATTCATTGCCGTTTCTCACTTGTTATATTTATTGATTAGTTGCTTTTGTAACCAGTGTGCGCTGTATTCAAATTAATTATTAAGTAAAATTCAATCTGTTTATCGACAGCTTGCAGACACGTGTACATTCCATTCCTGTTAAAATGATTTACAATAGCGCAATAAGTAACTAAACAAGACAATAACTAAGAATATTCAAACGTATTCCAATAACATCCATATGTAAATTCAAAAAAGGAATTCTAAAATCAAAACACGTCCAACATTAAATCAATTTAAAAATGGAACACAATGACATGTTTCCAGTGAGTATTATTTAGCGTAATAACCGATTCGCGAACGCAAAAAATTGCGTGCAAAGGCAATTTGGTCCACAATGTAACGAGTAGCGTTCTAATGACAAAATTAAGAGGCCGCGCGCACTGGCTGGCCGCACGCAACGCATAGATAAGGCGGACGCACACACCCATGTTGAATAACCAGATTATGTCGTTGAACAAAGTCATTTTTGTATTCACATCGTTCAACAGCGGCAAGAAAAGAAAGGAAAATATTCAAAGAAAAAATCTACTTACGGAATCTTGATATAGGTACGTACTTGCTACATTACGAATGAATCATTTCAGAAATTAATTTCTAAGAAAGCTTCCCGAATAAACGAATAGAGTTTTATTTGTTTGAATAACATTCAAACAATCCACGTGAATCTCGAAACTCATCTAAAGTCGAAATTAAGTGCAGCATATTTCCAACATGTGATCTCAGTTGAGTTCAAAACTCGTTTTCAGAAGTACCAACGTTATGATTGCTTTAATTTTAATTTACAATTAACATCAAATTCAACCATAACCTAGCCCAAGTACATCGGGATGCGTCGCGGTGTGCGTCCGTCCTAACGTACGCTTTTTTGCGTGCGTCCAACGTGTTAACGCACTCAAAAGCATCCGCGTTACGCACACACGCGAATTGTGTGCGCACGAAAAATGCGAGCCTGTCCGTGTGTGCGTGTCACCGCACGCACACACACACGCGCGCGCGAAGGACACGCCGCGAGGGCAACGACCCCGCTTTTTTGCTAGAGAGCGCGTATTCCACTACTGCCGACGAGCATTGGCCGTTGCACAATTTTTTCCTTTTTTTTTGCTTTTTTCCTTTTTCGAAACACCCGAAGATCGTTCACTCCGTCAGTTGATACTGCGCTATTTTTATGTACTTGGGAATAGGGATATGATGTCAGTCTTATTTTGTTTTATACGTCTTACCGGTTTATATATCCCGTTTGTTTTGATTGCCCATTTAATTAATGTTCGATGGGTTGCTTGACATTCTGTTTTGCTTATCGACGTTTTAATAAAATAATATTTTGAAACGTAGTTCGTTTATGAACGTGTTTTTATGATAATTTAATATTGGACCAAGCAATTTCAAGGGCCCTGGGGTCATTGTGTTTTGTGCATACGATAATATACACAAATACCTATGAAAATAAGAATGTTTACTTGAAAAAGAAAATTGAAACAAGAACTTTAAAGTTCTTTGGCCCAGTCCTTTGTATAATTTCAATTTTGTATTCACAAAACAAGTAAAACGCGGTATATCTGTGGTATCGTAGCAGTCAATACGTCAAGGCAATCGATGGACGCTGTCAGTTCAATGAATGTTACATGACAAGTCATTCCACGGCACGCGGGTAGTTTGTCAACCTACGCGAGAGTACAGCACTGGGACAACGTAAAAATATTAAAACGGATACTAAATACAGCAAGTGTAAATAGATTATATTCGTATATCCAATATGAAATACTAGTTCAGAGGATCTGGTTCTGGTTTAAGACGGTTTGGATTTACCAAAGCTCTCTTGGCTTTGATTTTATGTTTAGTTTTTGTATAGTTTATTTCATTTCAGACTTTAAACACAATACGTTTACAGTTTTATACAGACAGTATTTATTATTTATTGTGCAATGTGATGTATACATATTGCGTCCAAAATTATATTCATAACTAAGACTATTTGTTATTGTGACTACATTATTAGATAAACCCTAAATAATTGTGACAAAATTCCACATAAATCAAGTACAAATTAATACAGCCTCGGACCACTAAATCCCAAGTTATCGGTTTCAAGGAAATTTAAATCAGTACCTACACATCTAATACATTTACATTGCGTCAATATTTTACTTTTAAATGCGGTTTATCACGAGTTAATGTCAACTACGGTTTAATGGTCGAAACTTGTCCCGTAAGAACCGGATCAGGTCGGTTAGAGACGGTTTTTTAGCCGTTATACGCGACATTTGAATATAAAATGAGCACCTAATAAATATAAATAAACAGCAGGTGCATTGTGCCTGATGATAGTGTAAAGCAGTTTTAAGATTATTATTCTTGAGTTAAGATATCATATTATAAAAACATGCTACAGCTCGTGGCGTATAAAATATCAATGTTTTAAAGATGCGCGATGTCATTTTATATACTTCTTTTGGAATAAATAAATGATATTAAACATAATTATATAATTAAATGTTGATATGATTATTTAATACATTAGTTTTGTGACTGAGCTGGCGAATCGAAAGACATATTCATATGAATTGAACAAGTTGGTAGAGACCAGTTGATTTGTAGTCAGCGATTGCATTTTATTACTGCAGACGGTTTGCGAATTCGCTTTACAGTTCATGTGTCTTCTTTCATTCGTAAAATTATATTTATATGTTACTTTGGTTTCGTTAATATAGTACTGGTTCTATGCTTAGAAGAAAAGAATATCAAACCATGATTCGTACTTAATAAAAGATATTATTAGCGTCTATTTATAGTATAGTTGCAGCTATGACGTGTATCCTTTTGGATAATCCTTACTATAATATTTTAAATGCGAAAGTTTGTATGGATGTATGGATGTTTGTTACTCTTTCACGCAAAAATTACTGGACCGATTGCGATGAAACTGATATGTAGATAGCTGAAGACCTGGATTCACACATAGGCTACTTTTTATCCCGATGTTCCCACTGGAACGGGACTTACGTGGGTGAAGCCGCAGGGAAAAACTAGTATGATATAATTCATAAAAGACAACGTAAGTGTTTAATTTATTAATTTTAAAGAGGACAGAAAAAAAATTGTCTAATCTAATTTCACGCCAATATAGAACTTCCTAACAATATCACAAACAACGCTGTTGAACATTCGGCGCGGAGCCCACCCCAATTCCGTCCCTAACCTACCCCAAGCGGACGCAGCGTGTCCGTGTGCGTCGCACGCACACACGCAACTGAACACCTTGCGAACTTATGACGACACGAAATTCGAATGTCGTGTTCTTTTTTTTAAATTTCGCAAACATGTTCTTGTTTTAAATTTCAGCGAAAGTTATTTTGAGTTTTCTGATTATGTTGTTCGGCCTTTTTGCGCGGTAAATAAAAACAAGTTTCAAGTTTATTGCAGTTCCTTCATACATACTCGATTTTATCTGAGACAGTAAGTTGTCATTTTTACGATATCCGTAAAAAAATCCTGACATAAATCGTGGCCTGAGTTTTAATACAAAATCTGTATAAACACTTATGAATGTCAAGTTCAAAATAACCTTCACTAAAATGCCTGCATCGGTAGATTACTGTACACGAAATACGGCCTTTTCCTGACGAATGTCAGACGGAATGTAGCGCGACAATGCTTTCCGCTAGTGACGTGACGTCAGCGGTATCTTTAAAAGATTAGGTTGGGGCTAACTGATCATTCTGGCTTATGTCATGCCCGCCTACGTGCTCCGTATTCATTGTATTATTATAGCACGAATAATACAGCTTATTATTCGTACAACATTTATTAAGAGCAATCTGTATTAATATAAAAATAGGATTTTAAAGTGTCTTCTTTATATCATTTATATATAATATTCAAATAAACTTTACCCTTCGTAGTGATTTGATTGCATAAAGACTTACAACGAGGCGATTAATCCCTTATAAACAAACAATAATTCATTTAAATACCGTCTTATATGACTCGTCGAAAACATTTCATTGTGTTTGTGTGCCGACCCATATAATGCGCGCGTGTGTGCGTGGCCTACATAAATACAAATACAAATTAAACCCGCCCAATTTGTGTGCGTGCGGTGAGCTTGTGTGCGTAGCTTCTTCGCTCGGAATTCCAAGTTTGAAATTGGAATGAATGACGGTTAGGTTACTGACCTACGCCAATGGCAGGCGTTTCTTTTTTTTTAAATAAGTATTTTTTGTTTTATTTTTTTATGTTAATCTTTTGAGTTTTGTTCTAATGTTTATATGCGTAACTGGAAATGCGTTTAGTTGTTTTGTTCGCAGATAAAAGGGCGGGTCTTCACATACTTTATATGCAGTAGTGATTTAAAAGGAAAACACTGAACGGTTAACTTGATTAATGCGTACGTCGTATTGTAATTACGCATATGAAATCTAGAATTTTCGTGCGTTGTCCTTACGCATTACCTACCTTAGAATGACGAGGAACTTCATAAACTATATTATTGTTTACTGTAAATGCGTGTCATATAACTGTCATTGTGATGAGTTTAAATGAAATTGATACAGTAGTTTAACCTTTATTTATTTATTTATTTATTTATTTTAAAACAACATACAAACTTACTTATTCGAATTAGTTTCTTTAGTAAGTATGAAAGGTTGTATTCAATGCTGAGCACGTACGCTTAACTTCTCATGGGATTAAGAGTAGAAAGACGGAAAAATAAATATAGAAAATAGTTGTTAGTATATTTTTGTATCGCTATTTTAAATAAAACATTCCATTTTAAAGTTCATACCCTTTTTACGTATAGATATTTCGTCATAGAAATATCGTTACAAACACAAAATAATTCCAAATTCAAATTTATTTTTTAAATATGGAATGTTTCTTTTTCTCTACTATTTCTGTCGAATACAGACTATAAAATATATTTTTTTCTAGGTTTACATATAAAAATATACTAGGTACTATTTTTATTATTAATTAGGATAACTGTATAATTCATTATATTTATTATCTTAAGGTCAATTAATATGTATTCATCAGAAAAACCTTAACTGTGTAAAAGACATCTTGTAATTTTTTTAATGAATTCATACATATTTTATACTAGACGTGGATGTTTAAAAAATTCTATTCGGAACTTTTAATCAAGTCATGATACATAGCAAGTATATTTTCAGATATCTAGATATTTTTTTAATTCCGATTCCCCTCTGCCCACAAACAGATATACCTAGAGCTATAGACATTACCAAAATCCGAACTTCCGGTATAAAAAAACCTCTTCCGTCCATGGTCCCGTAGGTCGTGCTTCCCTATGCGTGTGGGAACGAGAGGTGAGATATCGGAACTACGGTGTTAGAGTGAGACGGCGTGAGGGCGACGACCTTTAAAACAAATCGTTGGTAGAAAGGGTTCGGTTTCAGTACCGTCCGCAAATTAGGCTGTAATTATATTTTACTGTTTTTATTATAATGAAGATTTTTTTCAGATAAGCACTTAATTTGTCTTTAATATTTAACTTCTGCTTTCCGTAATGGTCTCGTGGCAAAACTATCCACTTATATTAACGTACGACCACGAGGTCTCGGGTTTGACCCCCGGTAAATTGTCTTATTATGTTTTCTATACTAATATTATAAAGAGGAAAGATTAGATTTTTTGTTTGTAATGATTTAAATCAAAAACTACTCAACCGATTTTTAAAAATTCGCCATTAGAAAGCTATATTATCACCCAGTTACATAGACTATATGTTATGTAAAAAAACTGTATGACTAATGTAATACTGTTACGAACATAACCTAATCTACTTTTTCGCGAGCGATGCCGCAGGCAAAAACTAGTATTTGATATTTACCTTCTAGCATTTCCGTATTGGTCTAGTAGCATAACTATGTGGTTATAATAACGTACGATCATGCGGTCTCGGGTTTGAATTCACGCCCTTGCTTTGGCGAACGTGGCAACCGGTAAATGTAAATCCATATTATTGTTTAGTTAGTGTAATCTTAACGTGTCAACACAAAACGTGAACTATGGGACACCATCCGGAAGCGCAAAATTGCCTATCTGGGACACGTATTTAGATATGAAAGATACAGCCTCTTGCAACTCATTATAATGGGAAAAGTAGCAGGAAAGAGACACCTTCGGGAGTGGACTGGAGTTGAGAGTGCTGCCCAACTATTTCGCCTCGCGAGGGACCGGCAGAAATATGCTGAGCTGACTGCCAACCTTCGCTGGTCAGAGAGGCACTTGAAGAGGAAGAAGTGTAACTTAGATGTACATAAGTGTTATTTTGTGACCTAGATGAATAAATATATATATATATATTTAATTTTTGAAGCCCGGGTAGGGCTGAATATTATTAGGTATGTATTGTTTTCTGTTACACAATTTTCAGCATTCAGTTTGGGATACTGTGCTCGATAGTCGTCAATTGACTCATGAATTACGTGAAAATCATAGTTGACAAAGGTATCCCTTCTTTTCGCATAATGTTTTCCTAATATACTTTGGCATAACTATTTTGGCATAATTGTTTTGGTATAATAATAATAATAATAATATTCTACCACATACACACAACACCATCTAGCCCAAACTAAGCAGAGCTTGTACTATGGGTACTAGGCAATATATAAACATAAATGTATTTTTTTTATAAATAACAAAAAAAACACACAGACCAAGACAAACATTCATGTTCATGCACACAAATGTTTGACTTGTGCGGGAATCGAACCCGCGATCTCAGGCGTGGCAGTCGGTTACACTAACCACTACGCTATCGAGGTCGGTTAGGTGACCGAACGAAAAGTGAGTGCGATGCAACTTTCTCTACCTCTACGGGTAAAAAGGCATAAGACTGTATGTCTGTGTGTCTTGGAATTATCTCTTCTTATTTCTTATCTGATTTTGAACATCTGGACTGATAAAATCCTAAGTATATAATTTTATAAATGCGAATGTGAGTCTGTTTGTTACGCTTCCACGCCTTAACTACTCGACCGATCATCATGAAATTTCGCATACACGTTGTTAGGGGTACAGAAAAGGACATAGAGTACCCTACATCCAGAAAATGGTACTATTACTAACCGAACCTAACCCACATTTACGAGAGAAGCCACGGGGTAATACTATATAATATTATTGTTGTATAATTATGTATGTAATCTATATATATAAAACTCTTCCGTTACTGAGTGACTGACAGACAACGCACAGCCGAAACTACTGAACGCAAGAAGCTGAAATTTGGCATGTATGTTCCTTGGAGAGTGTAGGGAAGCACTAAAAGAGGATTTTTGGAAATACCACCCTGAAGGGGGTGAAAGGGGTGCAATCCGATATTCACACGGGAACGGAACCTACGCAGGTGAAACCGCGGGAAAACTACTAGTTTTATAATATAAGTGATCAATCATTAGGTAATATGTATTACAATGTAATTATATACATTTGACTTATATAAGTATTTAGTGCAATGACTTTAATATCTGTAAAAGATTACCATAACATAATCTTTTCTTATCTTATCTTATGTCGGGGCCAGTCAGTGCAGACCGGCGACACTTCGACCCAGTGGGATCTTTTGTGTCGACACTCTCCCAATAACGACTGACATAGATGTTCATGGCAGCCGGGACCGACGGCTTAACGTGCTCTCCGAGGCACGGAGCAGGCGATAATTGTCAATCAATACACACATAATTTCGAAAAGTCATATAACTTCCGAAAGTCTGAGGTGCGCGACGTGGGTTCGAACCCGAGACCCTCTGCATGCAGTCTGTTGGTCTCCACACTGAGCTATCGCTGCTCTAACATAATCTTTACTCTGTCATTCTTTAAAATGCTGTAGTAGCAAAACGGTAGTGTATGCGACTGTTGTGCATGAGGTCTCAGGTTCAAACCTAAGGTCGGGCCAAAAATAATTACTGGATTTATCTATCACTAACTTTTGCTTGCGACTTCGCTTACGTAAAAGTAGGTAGTGTTAGGTTATGTTAGTAACAGTACTTTTTAAATAAAATATATCCTATCTGTCGGTGATAATACAGTTTTCTAATGGTAGTAGAATTTTTTAAATCGGTTGAGTAGTTTTGAGTTAAATCCTTACAAACAAACATACAAACAAATCTTTCCTCTTTGTAATACTAATATTATAAAGAGGTAAGTAATAATATTGTCTTCTATTTACGCGAATATTATTCATTGAAATTAAACTGCTATATACGGATTTTATCGCGTTGTTTATTTGACACTTTATTACAACATTTTGAAAATTGTAATAAATTAAATCTAAATAGTTTTAATAATAATATAATAAGCTTAAAAATTAGTAAAATTTAATAGTAGTAGTAGTGTAACAATTTTCAAAATTATGTAATAATGTGTCAAATAAACAACGCGATAAAATCCGTATATAGTAGTTTAATTTCAATGAGGTAAGATATGTTTGTTTATACTAAAATAGACACAAGATACTCAATGACAGGCCAGAGTTAGGAAGTTGGCGGTGTTTTACACCCTGTGCCTCGGAAAGCACGTAAAGCCGTTGGTCCTGCACCTGATCTCTCTCCGGTCGTGTCGGTGACTTCCTATCGGATCATGAGAGTTAGGGAACAGAGAGTGCACTTGTGTATGCGCACATACTTGTGCACTATAATACTTATATGCAGATGGCCAGTCTCTGTTAAGATTGGCCACTGTGATGTTGCTTTCATTATGTTTTATCCTAACGAGTCCTAACTAATATTATAATTGCGAATGTAAGTTTGTTTATTTATTTCTTTGTGTTTGTAAACCAAAGCATGGGCATAGCCTAGTTAGACTGCCACGCAAAGGTCTCGAGTTCGATACTAAGGCGCGCAACTCTGACTTTTCGAAGTTATATGCGTATTAAATAGTTAATTATCGCTCGCTTTAACGGTGAAGGAAAACATTGTGAGGAAACCTGCATGTCTGAGAATTCTCCATAATGTTCTCGAAGATATGTGAAGTCTGCCAATCGGCACTGGGCCAGCATGATGAACTATGGCCTAACCTTTCCCAGCAGTGGTACAGTTTAATACAGGGCTGATATTAATATTAAATCAAAGCGGGTGTAATATCTTTCTGCTTATCCTTCAATAATATAGGTGATTATGTAAGTATGTAAGTAATAATGGATAGTAATATTTGTAAAAAATTTCAATTTCAGACGCAATATAAATTTATACGTACAGACGTCTGCTTATTTCCTAATGAATGAAGAAGCAATGCTTTATATTTCACGTAAGGGTAAAATCCACAACAAACAAACAAACTCACATTCGCATTTAAAATATTAGTTAAGATGTAAAAGTTCGTAAAGATGTTTGCATGTTTGTCACTCAATTACGCGTTACTGTTGAACGGATTTTGACGTAACTTCGAATATAGATAGATAGACCATGTCCTGGGACGTGACATAGAATTATTTTTATCACAGTAATGAGGTAGAATAAAATGCTTGTCTGTTTTTCTTAACGTGCGTTTCCCTAAAACTACCCTACGATTTGGAAAACTCTTTTAGCTTTTGATAGCCCAATTCATAGGATATATATAGGCTATATAACATCACGCTACGATCCACGGGAGCGACACAGTTTTCAAAAACATGAGTGAAACCGCGGGGGTATCTAGTGCAGTATAAAATACATAAATAAACTTTATTATTAGTTATATTTTATTTATATGACTGCACGGATGGCGCAGTGGTTCAAGTGGTCGCAGTGCCACTGCCCCGAGTGTTGTGGGTTCATTCCCCACATGAGACAGAAATTTGTGTGACACACAAATGGTTGTTCCGAGTCTGGGTGTACTTTGTGTCCGTTGTTTGAATGTTTGTAAAGTCCCCGCGACACAGGAATTATTGCTAGAGCGGGACTAACTTTATATAAATACAAATGTACAATTATTAATAGTAAGATAATATAAATAGCAGTTGCTATGCAACGTTGATTAATTACTACTACGTTATTAACTGCTACTGAAATGATTAACACGATATGTTACATAACATATTATATAATCTGTATGGTTATTAATATAGTAATATGGAACCGTTCATTTTATTATACTATATACATGTATGTATGTATGTATGTATCTTATGTAGGGGCCAGTTAGTGCATACCGGCGATACTTCGACCCAGTGGGATCTTTTGTGTCGACACTCTCCCAATGTGCGCGACGTGTGTTCTATCCCGAGACCCTCTGCATTGCAGTCTGTTGGTCTCCCCACTGAGCTATCGCTGTTAAATATAACATAGTATAGAATAGTATAGGCAAAATATAGTCGTAAAATTATTTAAATATGCTATTAACATTTGCTAGTTTTCTTGAAGCTGTATACAATACGTTTGAAACGATGAAAGCACCTACATTTTTAATATTAAATTATTTTGTTATGTACAAAAAAATTAGATCTGATTTAGCCCACGGCTTCGCTCGCGTAAATGAAGATTAGTTTTTTTTTTAAGTTTATTTTAGCATCAGTATTTTTTCTCGATGAAAGGTTCCTTATATCCTTTTCTGTGCCCTTGACAACGTGTACGCAAAATTTCATATGATCGGCCAAGTAGTTACGGCGTGAAAGCGTAACAAATAAACAAAAAAAACTCTCATTCGCATTTATAATATAAGTACCAGCTATTAAGAGAACCAGCACAATCATTTTTAATTTGACAACACAATTGCCGCACATATGTTTAACTAAATTAGCTCATTGCCATAACAGGCAATATTATTGCCCTTATTATATAAAATTGAATGGAGTATTTTGTTGTCGTTACATTTATCTAGGCGCACCCTATCCCCTAGCCTTGTTACGGGCTAGACAGGGACCTAGGCGAAAAATTACTAGGGTGCACACACACAAGCACAATCATACGTGTTCTTACTAGCCAGTGTGTGTGTGTTTACGTGTGTGTGTGGGGCAGATGTTTTCGAATGTTGAGTTACGTTTGAAGATATTTATTAATAAGTTGTGTTTTCTATTTAAATAAACTAATTTTAAATTAATATTCTACCACCATAACCTGGGTTATAAGCTAATTTAATCGGTGAAGATAAAGATAAAGATAAAGATATATTTACTTGTGAAAACATGTGTGTGCGATATAACAATACATGCATATTCCGAGATGTTATGGACAATTTTTAGGTCAACATGTTTTACCAATATAGGCATACAAATACAGACATTATATTAACAATCAAAATGTTACATCATAAGTATAATCCGCATATTATATTAATTAAAATTATATAAGAGATATGAATAATATTGTTAGAAAACGTGCATATCAGAAATTCAAATAATAATTAATATCATAGTCTTACAGTTAGCTGAAGGACCATTAGGCCGGGACTCCACCAAAGCAGAGATGTGTGCTGTGTTCTGTGCGAGAAGGGATGTTTTTCAGCTCGGGTGCGAGGCTTTGAGTGTTCAGTCGTCCGCGCACAGCTCACATCTCCGCTTCCATCGCGCCATACAAATATTACACATCTCCGCACAGCGATCTCCACTGAAGCTGAGCGGAGAGATGTGTTAATAACACAATTCTATTGGTTGTTTAAAAAGCATCTCCTCTCCGCTCGTCTCGTCTCCGCTTTGGTGGAGACCCGGCCTTAGACTTCTTCTTTCGCAGTAGAATAACTCCCTTCTGCCCGGCATAGCGAGGCTATAAAGACAATGTATATACGACTAAATCTATACTAACGTTATAAACAGGAAAGTAAAGATATCTAATATTTTTACAAAAACTACTAAACCGATTTTGAAAATGCTTTCACTATTAGAAAGCTATATATTATTTAAAAACATACTGTTACTAATATAACCTCAAATAACGTATTTTTATGCAAAACCGCTTAAAATCTAGTAAGAAATAAACAAGTGAGAATCGGCTATGAATTGCCGTAAATCTTAGATATCGAAAAAATGTTTCAAGTAATATGCAAAGGTCACGTGATACCACGTGTCCTTGAAGCCAGAGGTCAACGGTCATAGCCATTTCGGGGGTATATCGACTATGCTGAGTCGAATGGCGTTGACCGTGAGTCTCTAGCTCTTACGGTTCTCGAGTTGAAAGTTGTATAACAGACGGAATTTTTGCCTTGAATGACTGCACTGCACTGTGAGTTGAATCTCTACACGGGACAAAATATTGTGTGATCCAATAAAACTTGTTTCTGACCTAGATATTCGCAGAAACCTCTATAAGCCGTGTTGTCAAGAGCAGCGATAGCTCAGTGGGGAGACCAACAGACTGCAATGCAGAGGGTCTCGGGTTCGAACCCACGTCGCGCACCTCTGACTTTCGGAAGTTATATGACTTTTCGAAATTATGTGCGTATTGATTGACAATTATCGCCTGCTCCGTGCCTCGGAGAGCACGTTAAGCCGTCGGTCCCGGATGCCATGAACATCTATGTCAGTCGTTATTGGGAGAGTGTCGACACAAAAGATCCCACTGGGTCGAAGTGTCGCCGGTCTGCACTGACTGGCCCCCACATAAGATAAGATAAGCCGTGTTGTCGCTCTGCCAACTACGCTATTGATGGTCCTACGTGAGGGATGGAAAACTGCTTCTAATAAATTTCAATAATTATCTATGAAACAGCAGCGATAGCATAGTGGGAAGCCGTTGGACTGCCACGCAGAGGTCTCTAGTACGATCCCAAGGCGCGCGCGCTTTTCGAAGTTATGTGCGTGTTAAATAGGTAATTATCGCTCGCTTTAACGGTTAAGGAAAACATCGTGAGGAAACCTGCATGTCTAAGAGTTCTGCATAATATTCTCGAAGATTTCACATATCTTGCTGCCAACCCGCACTGCGTAAGCGTAGTGGACAATAGCCTAACCCTTTTCACACAGAGAAGAGGCCAATGCCCAGCTGTGGGACAGTTTAATACAGGGCTAAATCTTCTCCCTAGCCTTTATTATTCCCAAGTCACTTGGGGTCGGCTTTTCTAGTCTAACCGGATTTGACTGGATATCAGTTTTTACACGGAGCGGCTGACACCTGACCTCCGCAACCCGAAGGCTAACGATACCCTAAGGCTAGACCAGTGTCAGGATATTAGAGGGTACTGACTTTCTCAATAACGACTGCCATTGATGTTCATGGCAGCCGGGACCGACGGCTTAACGTGCTCTCCGAGGCACGGAGCAGGCGATAATTGTCGATCCATACGCACATAATTTCGAAAAGTCATATAACTTCCGAAAGTCAGCGGTGCGCGACGTGGGTTCGAACCCGAGACCCTCTGCATTGCAGTCTCTTGGTCTCCCCACTCAGCTATCGCTGCTATCAATACATATATATAATATATAATACCGGGCTAAATATTATACATTATAATTATGTATTAGACTAGCTTTTGGCCGTGGCTATAATACTCGTTCCTATCCTGGAAGTTCTTTATGCCTGTTGTTTGAAAGTCTACAAAGTTACTACACAGAACTTATTCCTGATGCTAATATGGGATTGGTCCTTACAGAAAAGACTAGTAAAATATACAATACTATAAACTTGGCGATTGAATAGAGTGGCCATGAGTTTCTTGCCAGTTCTTCTCATTGGTTCAACGTCCTTGCTTTGCTGAACATGGCAACAGGTAAATGTAAATTCATTATAAAAAGTGTAACTTTGACGTTCATAAGTGTTACTTGGTGAGCTACATGAATTAACATATTTTGATTCTGGAGCTATCTTCATAAATAAACGACACTGGTGACCCATAACCTATTGCCCGAGTTCATCCGAAAATGTCCCATCAATCCATATTTCGGCCATTGATACATCGATAATCCATCAAAAGCAGTGTAACGGAATTCGTGTGTGGCTGTAATCCTCACACTAGACATAAGGTCACGTTCGTCTCACAAAATAAATCTGGCTGATCAACAAACGTATAAATACATCTATACAAATAAATGCAATTGAAATGTCTATTTGTAAAGCATATCATATGAAAGTATATACGAAAAAATATTTTCAAATGTTTGTCTGTCTGATTGATCCGGCTAATCTCGGAGACGGCTGGACCGATTTTGACGGGACTTTCACTGACAGATAGCTGTTGTTATAAAGAGTAACTTAGGCTACTTTTATTTTAGTTTTTTTTTTGTTAAGCGACGTATGGACGAAGTCGCGGTTAACAGCTGTTACAAAAAAATATTATTCCGCCTTGCTGGTTCAGTAATATGAGTGTTAACTGCCGATTGGAAGGTCGTGGTTTTGATTACAAAGTAGTGTAGGCTTATAAAGTTCACTGTTCATATTCTTATGCTTCTATGAAACGGCTTTTTGCGTTTTCTAATACTATATTAAGTATTAGCTTTTGCCCGCGACTTCGTTCGCGTAAAAGTAGGCTATGCTATGTTAGTAACAGTACTTTTCTTTAAATAAAATGTAGTGTTACTCGCTGATAATATAGCTTACTAATGGTAAAATAATTTTTAAATCGGTTTTATTAGTTTTTGAGTCAAACGCTTACAAACAAACAAACAAAAAATTTAATCCTTCTTTGTAATATTAGTATAGATAGATACGCTCTGTAAGACCTAATAAGAAACTGGAGAACATTTCTTCATATTTACTTAACCCTGTAGCGATATTCAGGCATGCCATCATCTTCCTAGCTTTATTATCCCTAAGTCTTGAGGCTCGATTTTCTAGCCTGGCTTTGGCTACAAATTTAATTGCCACGAAATGATCGCCATCTGCCCTCGTCAATCTATATCATAACTATATTCTATAGATAGCCTATATAGCAGAATATTGGCGGGTACTAACACCCTGTATGTAGGTACTTCAAAGAGTCGGGCCCGAGGGCTTTACGAATTCGCCGCGATATGTACGTATGACTTTATATAAATAGTAACTTATCTTTCTCTTATCTTTATAGCAGCGATAGCTCAGTGGGGAGACCAATAGACTGCAATGCAGAGGGTCTCGGGTTCGAACCCACGTCACGCACCTCTGACTTTCGGAAGTTATATGACTTTTCGAAATTATGTGCGTATTGATTGACAATGATCGCCTGCTCCGTGCCTCGGAGAGCACGTTAAGCCGTCGGTCCCGGCTGCCATGAACATCTATGGCACTCGTTATTCGGAAGTCAGTGCCCTATAATATCTTGACACTGGTCTAGCCTTAGAGTATCGTTAGCCTTCGGGTTGCGGAGGTCAGGTGGCAGCCGCCCCGTGTAAAAACTGATATCCAGTCAAATCCGGTTAGACTAGAAAAGCCGACCCCAAGTGACTTGGGAATAATAAAGGCTAGGAAGAAGAAGTAACTTATCTTTCAGTCTAATCATGAGTCTGTGTGTTCTTTGTGTCCGTAGTTTGAATGTTTGTAAAGTCCCCCGCGTTACAGGAATGATTCCTAGTGCGGGATTAACTTTAATTTAAAAGAAGAGACCAATTGAAAGAATTAATCACTGCGTCGAGTGTTGAGGCTTTGATCACGGGACAAAAATTTGTGTGATTCGTAAATACCAAGTTGTTCCGAGTCTGGGTGTTTTTTGTGTTCGTTGTTTTAAAGGAGTGTTAATACAACGGCTAGCATTGCCTTTTGAAAAAAATAAATATCGTTCCATAAAGAATATGTTTAAACTTCTCTTATTCCAATTACATCGACTTCTCGTCATAATTGACGCTTTAAGAAATGAATGGAGACATGCTTGTCCCAACATAGGGTATGACGTTTTTATTTATATGTACTACCAATGACATTATATACTAGAGCAGCGATAGCTCAGTGGGGAGACCAACAGACTGCAATGCAGAGGGTCTCGGGTTCGAAACCACGTCGCGCACTTCTGACTTTCGGAAGTTATATGACTTTTCGAAATTATGTGCGTTTTAATTGACAATTATCGCGTGCTCCGTGCCTCGGAGAGCACGTTAAGCCGTCGGTCCCGGCTGCCATGAACATCTATGGCAGTCGTTATTGGGAGAGTGTCGACACAAAAGATCCCACTGGGTCGAAGTGTCGCCGGTCTGCACTGACTGGCTCCCACATAAGATACATACATACATATACAGAACAGAGGATATGTTACTACGTACAAAAATTAAGGCTCAGAATTGACAATCAGCTCATTTTTCTATTGTTCTCAAAACATAATAGCTTGCGAAAGAGAAAAAGCACAATATGAATGATAGGGATTTTCTTCTCGTAAGCTATTTTGTTATCTTATGTGCTGTAGTAGTACTACTTATTTATCATTTTTTTAACACAAGTATAGTTTTCATATTCATTACAAAACTGTATGGATCAAATGTTCAACGTCCATTATTATAAAAGTGATATATCTAGTCACTGTCACTACATCACTGACACTATATATTATAAAACAAAGCCCCCCGCCGCGTCTGTCTGTCTGTTCGCGATAAACTTAAAAACTACTGAACGGATTTTCATACGGTTTTCACCAGTAGACAGAGTGATTCATGCGCAAGGTTTAAGTGTATAATTTATTATGGTATTGTACTACATGTGCAAAATTGGGGTGCATCGCTAGAATGTAATATAATTGTGTGATAACAATTTTTTATGGCACCTGCTTCCATTAAGTTTGTATTGACATGATTAGTGGACATTCATTTTTATAACAATTTAATTTTAAATACTTAACTGTTAGTTCAAGATTCTACACATGTCTACGATTGAATTTGTTGGCAAGTGCAAATACTTAGATATAACTAAATTAGAAGTTCAGCCAGACATGTTGACGGGTTAATACCAATAGTCGATTAGTACAGCAGAATAGCCAATGGTTTTCTCTTATTAAAAATATAACTCCTGCACTAGGATAATTCTTTTGTGTGGATCACACAACGTTTTGTCCGGTGCGGGATTCACCCACAACAATCGGCGCAGTTACGAGGCATTTTAACCAGTACGCCAATCGTGCAGTCAAGCCAACATGGCGTATAAGCGTGAGACGTTTATAAATTAAGCTTAACGAGTCAATTATATAAACTAGATGGTATAGTAGTTGATAGCTCAGTGGGGAGACCAACAGACTGCAATGCAGAGGGTCTCGGCTTCGAAACCACGTCGCGCACCTCTGACTTTCGAAAGATATATGACTTTTCGAAATTATGTGCGTATTGATTAACAATTATCGCCTGCTCCGTGCCTCGGAGAGCACGTTAAGCCGTCGGTCCCGGCTGCCATGAACATCAATGACAGTTGTATTGGGAAAATCAGTACCCTCTAATATCCTGACACTGGTCTAGCCTTAGGGTATCGTTAGCCTTCGGCTTGCAGAGGTCAGGTGGCAGCCGCTCCGTGTAAAAACTGATATCCAGTCAAATCCGGTTAGAATAGAAAATCCCAAATGACTTGGGAATAATAAAGGCTAAGGGAGAAGAACGTATTAATAATAAATGTATCGAAAATAACACATTAATATCCTCTCCACGTTTGACTCTGTTCCAATTCAGTCTACCAAATTGGCATTTGTTAATTAGATCAGAACGGTTTAATAATTGAACGCGAGGCGAATGAGGGAGACAAAACATATTTAGGACACACATTACTGTGTGTGGGATAGAGAGGTCGATATGTGAATAAAAAGGTGTTCTTAAAAACATGCGGGTAGGTTTCTCTGGGTTGTACAATTATCTACCTACATATAAAGACTTTAAGCTAGAGTAGATGTGTTCATTTTGTTTGCTATAGGTACGGATGGCGTAACGGGCAAGAGGTCGCCTTGCTGCTGACGCTGCAGCGAGTTTTGAGGGTTCGACTCCCATCTCTTCTTTATACTTCAGAGCTTTACGGACAGTCTTGAACTGCATAAGACTGTTTTTTCAAGTGGGGTAATGCGTTTGAGCATCCCCTTTTCACGGGCATAGGGGAGCGGAGTGAATATGTCGAGCTCACCCGGGGAAAGATGGAAAGTCCTGAATCCTTTCGACTAAACCTACCTGTGTGCCAACTTACTGTATTAAATGGTGGGTGGGTTGCTGGCATTGAAACTACATCAATGACAACTACATAAGCCCTTGCCCAACCTGCGAATCGAACTCGGGACAGCACAGCAGTATCTTAGGCTGCGCTACATAAGTGACAAAAATTACCGTTAAAACAAATAATAATATTCTACCACATACACACAACACCATCTAGCCCAAACTAAGCAGAGCTTGTACTATGGGTACTAGACAATGGATAAATATACATATTATATACTTTTTTTTTGTAAATACATACATATTATACATAGAAACACCCAGACCAAGACAAACATCCATGTTCATGGACACAAATGTTTGACTTGTGCGGGGATATCATCGAGATCTCAGGCGTGGCAGCCGGTTACACTAACCACTAGGCTATCGAGGCCGTATATCGTTTATTTTTAAATGTCGAAATAATAAAATCATTTCGAAATTTAAAAATTAGACAGTTCAAATTTCGAATGCCAATAAGTTCCTTTTTTAAAACGTTCATCATCATTTGAAATTTTAACGTTATTTAACTGGCAAAGTCCTTTGTACAAACAAGTATCACGACGTGATTTTCTCAAAATCTCTTTGCGAAATGCTACGGCTGTAATCCGCAGCGGTATGGTAACGAAACAATATCTATTGTAATGTAATGAGCCGATTCCGATGCGAATTTTGTATTCTAATCTCGGGGTATATTAGGTTTTGTCTGCACGCCATTGAAGAACAACTTTTAAGATTCAAAACTGTGATTACTTCTCTGTGTTTGTATCTCCGTTATGTAATACAGATATAACATTGCTACTTGAATAGTATATATGTTTTTAAATCAATATTACCGATAGGATAAACGGGATAATCCTAACTAATATTATAAATGTGAATGTGAGTTTGTTTGTTACGCTTTCACGCTTAGACTACCTACTTGAACGATCATCATGAAATTTCGTATGCACGTTGTCGAGGCACAGAAGAGGAGAATAAGTTATATCTAGAAAAGCACTGTTCCTGTTAAAAAAATAGAAAGTTATTGATAAAATCTAAATTAGTGTGAGTAAAGCCGCGCGCAAAAAGTAGCATGCTTTATTAAAAATAATTTCGTATTACGTTGTCAGGGGTACAGTGAAGGACATAGGGTAAGTTACATCCGGAGAAAGTATTCTTTTCAGTTCTCGAAGCATAGAGATTTATTGACATAGGTAATCTAAATTAAGCGAAGCCGCGGGCAAAATATAGTAAGCTATATTTTAAAACATATCTTAAAGCGATGTGTTAGGCGGAAGTATGAATAATAATACAATTGATTATCAATTCCTAATCTTTCAAGTATATTTTATTTTAATTATAACTTAATCAATGACTCAGTTTAATTAATAAGAGTTAGACAATATATATTTAGATATTGCGTAATTACTAATTCTATGTTACGATTGTTAAGGTACGGCATTTTAAGATATATCTAACAAGTGGCGCTGTCTATTGACAAAACGTGGAACTATACAGATGTAGCAATGTTTTACGAAGAGCAATTCTATTTTAACATGTTAAAATGTAAAAAACTGTCATTTAAGTAATCATATCTAAAAAAATGTGCTGGCGATAATTTTTTGAACTTTGTGTGTTTATCAAAAGTTATGCTCGTAAAGTCGAGACAGGCTATTTTTATTAGCATGTTCCTATGTCCCACTGGAACAGCAATTTTTGGATCACACAAATTTTTGTCCTGCCTGGGGATCGAACCTACATTACACAGAGCGCAAAGGCAGTGGCGAGGCAAACACCTAAACCACGTTAAGTACTAGATTTTAGTTTTAATAGTTATTGGAGACTTTCCACTTTATATAAAACTGTTACCAATACAAGTGAGAATCGGCAACGAATTGCCGTAAATCTTAGAGTTCGAAAAAATGGTTCAAGTAATATGCAAAGGTCACGTGATACTAAGTGACATTGAGGTCAGAGATCATAGTCATTTCGGGTGTATATCGACTATGCTGAGTTGAATGGCGTTGACCGCGAATCTCTAGCTCTTACGGTTCTTGAGTTGAAAGTTGTATATCTAACAGACTGACGGACGGACAAAGCTGTTGTACATAAGATTTTTTTTTAACTCTATTAAAAGTGTATTCTAAGTGAATCATAGTCACTTAGAAATCTATTCTAAGTTCTGTTGTTGTCACTGTGATAAGAATTCTGTAATTCCGGAAGGCATTTCAATAGATATTACTTATGATAGGTACCCGCTATCTGCATGTTATCAGTGACAAGACTTTTAAATTACCTGTAAGTGGAGATCGAACCCACAGTAGTCGAGTCGATCGCTTAAAACTACCACGCCATCCGTGCAGTTTATACTACAGGCTGTCCCAGAATTAGTGAATTAAATTGTAACGGGAGATTCCTTAAGTAAGGATGATGCAATTAAGGTAAAAAAAATTATGACGTGTGTGTAAAAATAAAAATTCAAAGTATTTAAAAAAGTACGCCTTTTCAGACTTTCAACTACAGGTACTTCGTTTATGGCTAATTTTCATTTTCTTTCACTATTATTTTAAAAACGATTTATTTTAAAACTGACGTAGTTTTGAAATATTATGTTTTCTTGCACCAAAACTTAGATTTTTTATTTTTACACTTATTATTTTGCACATTTGAAAGATCCTTACCTAAGGAATCTGGCGTTACAATTTGATTCACATATTCTGGGACACCATGTATATAATACTAGATGTACCCGCACTTTCACTCGTGTTTATGGTAACTGCGCCGCCCCCGTGGGTCGTAGCGTGACGTCATATAGCGTATAACCTTCCTGGATAAATAAGCTATCCAACACTAAACGAATTTTTCAATTCGTACCAATTGTTCCTGAGATTAGCGCGTTCAACCGACCAAACAAACAAATGAACTCTTCAGCTTTATAATATAAGTATAGATAGACTGGATGACGATACAGGCTTGTTGCTATAGTTTTTGGACTGGTTTGAGTTCTCTCAGGATATCTTCTTTCCAGAACATTTCATAAAATTCATTTTATTCTTATTTATTCAAATGGAAAAGCAATAAAGCTTACACTCATTTTAAAGACTATCTCTCAAACAGCCGCGTCAACAAGTTATCATCTTGTGGTCTTCTTTCTTCCGTATAGCTCAAAACTTGTACCTAGAAGTTCCACGATCTTCGACCCGAGTCGGGAATTTTCTAGAAACCTTATTTATTCCATTGTCTAAATCACAAAAGCGGTAAAATATTCGTGATCTCCAATTCCTTGAGTGCGGAATAGTTGAAAGGTTCATTTCAATCGATTGGCGTGGGTGGCCGACACAAGAAAGAAGTCACTTTACAAAACAAAAGGTTAAACTCCAAAGAAAAAGTCCCAATTACGTTCCCTGAACTCCCTCCACCCCTCGCGCCCCTCTGACCGCTCTTCTCACTCCCACTGCTACCCTTATTCGCCCCCTAAGGCTGCGGTGCTATTTTCAGCGGACACTTTAACGATATTGGAATTAAAAGGTTATTTAATTAGAAATTTACTATGTAATGGATCCTTACTAAAAAATAATTGAAGGCTTCATATAAAATGACCCGAACTAGCAATGATAATTATAATATTGAAAATTGGAAATACAAAATCTGATAACATTTTAGCTCAATACCTATTCCTTTTTTATGGTCTGTATTGTATGTTAATGTCCTAAATCCAAAAAGTTTATTTTGATAAGCTAGAAAATACTTTCCTTAGGACGTAAATATCTGTTAGCAAAGAGGTTCTTAAACTTGATGGTCTAATATAGTATTATATTTACCATATTTACTTACTAAGCAGCGATAGCTCAGTGGGGAGACCAACAGACTGCAATGCAGAGGGTCTCCGGTTCGAACCCAGCACGTCGCGCACCTCTGACTTTCGGAAGTTATATGACTTTTCGAAATTATGTGCGTATTGATTGACAATCATCGCCTGCTCCGTTCCTCGGAGAGCACGTTAAGCCGTCGGTCCCGACTGCCATGAACATCTATGGGAGTCGTTATTGGGAAGTCAGCGCCCTATAATATCCTGACACTGGTCTAGCCTTAGGGTATCGTTAGCCTTCGGGTTGCGGAGTTCAGGTGGCAGCCGCTCCGTGTAAAACCAGATATACAGTCAAATCCGGTGAGACTAGAAAAACCAATCCCAAGTGACTTGGGGATAATAAAGGCTAGGGAGAAGAATTACCATATTTACTGCCATAAGCACTAACAGGTCTTAAACTGGATAAATTTGCGTTCATGACCCACGGGAACAAACCCATGACGGACAGATATTATGCAATAGAGCCTTCCCATACTAATTAGTATTTAAGAAGAGGCAATCCATCCAAGCACCAGTCTAACAGTCTTTATACGGGTAATATTGCGAGTCTCGTTTACCAAGTAGTGTCTATAAATCTCGAGAATATTCATTAGAGTATCCAGTGTCCAATAAATCTTATCTTAAATATCATGTAAGATTCCTTCCCGGTTTATGCTGTACCATTTCAGAGCTGTTAAAGTTTGACGGGGTTATTATAAAATGGAGACATACCATGTTTAAACCGTAGACTTTAGTCTTTCCCGACGAATAAATATAAATTGCGCCGTTTAGTTCCGAATATAATATGCTATGTGATCCAATTGCAAAAGGTTGTTGCACCTGAAAACTTATACTTTCCATGGCTACGAAAAAATAATATGCTTTAAGCTAACAAGGTACTTTGTATGTATATCGTAAACTACTAATAAATATATCCCCAGCTTTTGAAAGCATACGCATAGCCACACAAGCATATGTTAACACAGTCAAACAAATATCAACTGCTGTGATTGACTAAATGGGTCAGCAAAAGACAATCAAATCCCTTGAGATGAGTTTGATTTTGACACCTCGTTGAATTAATCTTTTAAAAACCTATTTTAATATAAAAATCTCTCGAATTACTGAATAGTTGAAGTTATAGTAATTGTATTGTACATATACTTGACTTTCATTGACGATCATCCCACCACTCAAAACGCTAAGAACAGTTAAACGATTTTCCAGATTACAGGTACTGGGACATCAAATATCCTAACAGACCACCCAGCGACACCACTATTAATAACAATAGGACATAAAACGAAAACGAACAAAGAAATATGGTATTGACTGTGTAGTTGTATTGATGTTACGCTTGGGGAAATATATCGCAGTATCAATATTTCTACAGCATAAGACCTGTTATATCAATGGAAGGCTAAACTACAGAATAGAGTTTAAACTGTTAAGATGCCAAGAGTATATTAAATAAGTGACGAGAGAAGTTTTAACTGTATTTGTGGTTAAATTTCGAATTATATTAGACTTTAGCTGCGGTCGACACAATTTGGCATAAAAACTGCGTCTTAGCGTCGTATAGGTACCCAAATGTTTGTAGCTGTATGTAACTTCATAAGATGATCTTAAGATGGATTTATAACATCGCTATTTCTGTGACATGTGTATGGCCATCGAGAGGCCTAATGCCTTTTTTAATATCTACCGGAATAAAAAGAGAACATTCCATTTTCAAAATAAAAAAATCGCTATTCGCTTTATATTGATATGTGAGCGATCCATCCGCTTGCAATGGCGCCCGCGTTTTCCCCAAAGAGTTTTATTGCACTGTCCGACGGAAGTAATTTCGTAGGTCCGACTTTTAGTTTTTAAGAAAGTTCATTTTCTTTAGCCAGACATTTTTGTAGCAATATACAGGCGGAGCCTGGTGGTGGCTCGCTAACTCGAGAATTGCTTTATTCTTAGTTTTAGTAATTTGAAAGTTTAAGTGACTTTCGAGAATGTTTCTAAATGACAAATGCTGAAGTGGTGCCTTTTTTAAAGCTTGTTTTAGGATAGTTCGCTGAAACTTAGAACGTTTTGCTGTAATAATTTAATCGTTAACCGTAATTTATGCTTTTTAAACTAATTTTGTTGAACGGTATGGTAATTCGTATTAAATTTAATAACGTTAGTATTAACAGGATTCAAAAGACTGCTTGTTGAGGCACAAATTGACATATAGTATTAGTAGTAGATATCAACATATTGACTGAAAGAATTTTAAATAATATGTTTTTACGGCAATGCCATATTTCTGATGGTTTTACTCAACAGTAGTGACAATATGTGAATTTATTTGTGCCCCATATTCATAATAACAAAATGGCGAAAATTTAAATGGTATTTTTATATGAAAAAAATTGATTGACGTTTTGATCCTTCATCCTCTTGCCCTGGTCCCAATTTATATGGGGTCGGCGCAGTATGTCCTTCGCTTCCATACTTCTCTGTTACCCGTCATCTGATCATTCACCCCTTTTCCTTTCATATCCATCCTCACACAGTCCATCCATCTTTTCCTTGGCCTTCCTCTCCCTTTTCGTCTCTCTACCCTCATATCCATAACTTGCTTACCGACATACGTATCATCTCTTCGCATAACATGTCAATACCAAGCCAAACGATTTCCTTTCACCTTCTCGTCTATGGGTACCACTTTCAGACTGCCTCTTCTTCATTCCTAATTCTGTCCATTCTCGTCACTCCACACATCCATCGTAACATTCTCATCTCTGCTACATGCAATCGTTTCTCATCCATCTTCTGCCCAACACTCAGCTCCAAACAGTACGACAAGCCTTATAACCGCCTTATACATGCGACCCTGATTGACGTTTTGATATTGAATTTAATTACGTCAAATGTATTTTTGTATAGACTGACAGGACAATGATTGTCGGGTTAGGTAGTACAAAATAAGGAAATAAAAAGAAAAATTAAGTGCAAATCTTGCACTATCTTTGCTCTTGAAGCACATACGTAATTGTATGTATACATACCACTGTATGTGTTTGTGAAGGTATAATCTCGCGTCGTAATGAAGTTACAATTCGTTAATTAATCTTTGTTAATTTCAAAATGCGTTATAACCTAATCTGTGTAATGAATTTGAGAGGTTGAATTCCAATCAAGTTTGGTGATATCAGTTTGGCTATTAAGATAACGTGCAAATAGGAATTATGTGTATCTACTTGACTAGAAATTAATTAAACACCTAATGCTTATTCAACTAGTATTTGCTGCCATGTTTAGATGCTGTAAGAAGAGTTTCCTGCAGGTTTCTTTTCATAGGCTCAACCCTTTGCCTGACCCTAGTAACTAACCTAAATGTAGCTTCAGTAACTTAGTAAACTCACTAACCATGAATATGATCTAGATTCGGATGGCGTAGTGACTTCGACGGCGAGTGTTGTGGGTTCGAATCCCACACGACACAAAAATTTGTATGATCCGCAAATGGTTGTTCCGAGTCTGGGTGTTCGTTGTTTGAATGTTTGTAAAGTCCCCTGCGACACAGGAATCACACCAAGTACGGCGGATGCATTTAAAAAATATTACAAAATGTTCCAAATTTAAAGTTAAAACTGCAACAGGATATCTCATTACAGCATCACACGTGGGTTAGCTTGTCACGTGTAGTTTGAAGTAGTGACTCAGAGCAACATTGTGCTTTATCGCCGAATTATACCAAGTGTACATACCTACATGTCTGCTTGTGACCCACTTCAATCGCTTGAGGGTTCATGGTCGTCGGACTTTTGTTTTTTTAGGGCCCTAGCGTAGTGTCGAGCTAGAGATATACGAAGCGCCGAAATATCGTTTTGGAAATTAAGGTAGACCGTGCGATATGCTATGCTATGAAAGTAAGCAGAGCTATTAATACTATAAATACAATTATTGTAATTGTGATATTATATAATTATAGATTTTGTCCGATGCTTCGCTTGCGTAAATATAGTTTAGGTTAGGTGTAGTACCTAACAGTTCTGTTTTTTTTATGCATCTATGGTGGCAAACAAGCGTACGGCCTGATGGTAAGTGGTCACCGTAGCCTATGAACGCCTCTAACACCAGAGGCATCACTTGCGCGTTGCCGACCCTTTAGAAAAGGAAGTGGGCAGGAGAAAGAGCGGGAATGGGGGAAAGGAGGTGATTGGGCCTCCGGCACTTTCACTCACCGAAGGAAACACAACAGTAGGAATACTGCTATTTCACGTCGATAGATATTCTGTGAAAGGGTAGTCCTTCCCCGGTCGAGCTGGCCCATTCATGCTGAAATCAGCGACGCTCTACTACTGAACTACTTCTGTTCCCCTGACGACTTATATGCGTAATTTCATAATGATCGCTCGAGTAGTTAAGGCGTTAAAACGTAAAAAAACTCACATTCGCATCTATAATATTAGTTATCATTTCGTATATGTTTCACTCTCTGTGTTGAGGAACTTGCTAACATGGTAACAATATACTTTAATTTACAAAAACAGATTTTTCTAGACCGCATAATTTTCTATCATACAGTCGTCAATCTTACAACACTAGATACATTGGCCGTACCATACCATGAGCATCATTCAGACTATAAACGTTTTCTATCTATGTGTGTTTGCATCTTTAACAATATACTTAGCTAAATTAAAATATAATGTATAATGTATAATGTATAATTAAATACAAAATAATTATAAATGTATTACATGCTATGTATATAACCGTATCTAAACATGTATGATCTATACGTACATTAACATCCTTAAATACTGTATAATATTATTATTATTATTATATGTAGCATGCAATCGTTACAATAATCGCTTTGCATCGCGACCGCTGCGCTTACGCACTGTGCCGCCATCTTAATATCACAGTGAACATATTGCGCATGTATTATGACTCCATTGCGCATTGTCCTTTTTTCGTCCGTCCGTTTATTTGTTTCGTTGATGAATTATTAAAATTATTCGCGTGAACCCTGACTGACATATATTTTATGCGTCGAGTTTTTATCAAAAGAAAATAATATTACATTTGTTGAGTAATGAAGTGGGTCGTTAAATTATACCTACTGGCTCAGAAGCGTAAATGTTAATACTTTTAAATTTTAAATTTATTTTTTATTTTATTATTTATTAATTTAATTTTAAATTTTGATTCCCGGGACGATTAAAAGTGCTAGTTTTTGACCACGGGTTTGCTGGTCGAACAGTACTTTTATCTGGATGAATGATCCTATGTCTTTTTTTGTACCCCAGACAGACGTTGTAGAAAAAGATGCAAGTAGGACCTTTTATTGATTTTGTCAAATAACTTCTATCCCACGGAAACAGTACGTTTTTGTTGGATGAATGTGACGTGTTACCCTATGTCCTTTTGTGTACAAGTAGGCGAAATTTCGGTATAATCAGTCAAGTAGTTAAGGCCTGAAAGCCTAACAAACAAACTCACATACGCATACATCATATCAGCAAGGATAAACCAATACGAACATTTTTTATCGCCCTGTCTTACTTCCACATATACAACAACATTACTTTAAAATACCGGTGCTTAACTTCACAGTTTAAAACCTTTACAAACATAATCAAGCTATTTATAATTCATGATATAATTTCCATTTTGCAACTAATCTGGTTCTAAACGCTAGGTCGTTTATCGACATAACACCTAATACCGAGTAAATCACACACCGACTGATAACATGCTAATACGAACGTTATCAGTACTGATAGTGTATCTCAAGTGCATCGCTGTTAGGTACCGAAACTTGCCGCCATTTTGTTTTCGACGAAATGTATCTATTACCTATGTACCTACTAGTTATCATGTATACTAATATTATAAAGCTGAAGAGTTTGTCCGTTTGGTTGAACGTGTTAATCTCAGGAACTACTGGTTCGAATTGAAAAATTATTTTAGTGTTGGATAGCCTATTTATCGTTAGTAGGTAGGCTATAATATAGCCGCAGCAGCAGCGATAGCTCAGTGGGGAGACCAATAGACTGCAATGCAGAGGGTCTCGGGTTCGAACCCACGTCGCGCACCTCTGACTTTCGGAAGTTATATGACTTTTCGAAATTATATGCGTATTGATTGACAATTATCGCCTGCTCCGTGCATCGGAGAGCACGTTGGTCCCGGCTGCCATAAACATCTATGGCAGTCGTTATTGGGAAAGTCAGTACCCTCTAATATCCTGACACTGGTCTAGCCTTAGGGTATCGTTAGCCTTCGGGTTGCGGTGGTCAGGTGGCAGCCGCTCCGTGTAAAAACTGATATCCAGTCAAATCCGGTTAGACCAGAAAAGCCGACCCCAAGTGACTTGGGAATAATAAAGGCTAAGAGAGAAGAAGGTAGGCTATAATATCACGCTACGACCCATGGGGACGGCGCAGTAATCATAAACGCAGGTGAAACCGCGGGCATAGCTAATTTGGTCGTAAATTATATTTCATATCGCTAAGTGATTAGGGCCTCAACCTAAACTACAACTACGTGAGCGAAGAGGAAGGAAATAAATAAAAAGAAACAAAAAATTCGACTAATTTATATTTCATCATGCATTTGCGAAATAAGTATACATTTGTAGATCTTATAAGTTAATACAATTGTTGTCACCCTCGGGCACGCCACGATCGTGGCGGTAAGTCCCGCGTTTGAGGAGTGGCTGGAGAGGCGCCATGGCGCTCTCACCTTCCGGCTGACACAGGTAATGACTGGCCACGGTTGTTTTGGCCAGTTCCTGTGTCGTATACGCCGGCAAGAGACGCCCGGTTTTCACCACTGCGGCGCTGCACACTTTGGCGGTTTGCCCCGCCTGGGCATCGCAGCGCCCTGAGTTGATCGCGGCAGTCGGATTGGTTGCCCTCTCGCTCCCGGCCGTAGTTCAGTCTATGGTCCGGAGTGAGAGGTCGTGGAACGCCGTCGCCTCCTTTTGTGAGGAAGTCATTTCCATCAAGGAGGCGGCGGAGCGGGAGAGGGAGCGTTTGAACCCTCTCCCCAACCGCAGAGCCGGGTGCCGGAGGGTGCGAGACGACCTCCAGCCACCCTGAGGATTGACCTGGGGGTGGCGGGCTTTGTGGGCCTGCCCGCCATCCGTTCAGCACCAGGTCCGAGAGGCGGCGTGCGTGTTCCCACGCGCGCCTCTGTGTCGAGTCCGTCTCCCCTCTAGGGGGGACAGTAGGGAGTTCTTAGATGTGCCTATAGGGTAGGTCTTTCGTGTAGTGGCCTGCCGTTTCATACGGCGGGCCGAAACCTCGGCGGGGTCGCGACCGCATGCGAAAGTGATTCGCGCGGCCCCGTCGATAGTGGTTTTGTCGAGGAACACCGTGGTAGGTTTAGTCGGTATTCCGGGAGGTACTTCATCTTTTCAACATCTTTATTTTACCCCGGCGAGTCCGACATAACCCCTCCGCCCGCCCCCGCGGAGGGGTATGCGTCATGCATTCCCCCACGTAAAAAAAAAAAAAAAAATTGTTGTTCTCTCACCATATTCAACCATAACGCATGCAGAAGATAAAAGACATTTTGATTTAAATAATAGGTATAATACTACACATTTAAAACAGCAATAGGTAAATGGATACATAATGTCATGGAGGAACAATATATTTGTAAAAAAAATTAAATATAATGTTAAGCGATAATAATAAAATGATATAATGTCACACAATTAGGATAATAAAATGAAAAAATGTCATATCATATGGAATGTGTGGGAATAACAGCACAACGTAAGGAAATCCTCAACAACCCGAGGTCACTCCGCGAAGCCTGCGAAGACCCGAGGAAACGTCTGTGCTTCTGGGCGGAGTTGGCCTGGCTATCTCCGTAACCAGCCGACTCTCACGCATAATGGACCAACTTAGAGTTCAAATGCGGAAAAGGGAGTCCAATTACATATCATATGTGTAATTGGACTGGACATGGATTGACAATTGAAACATATCATGTATGTTTATCCATTGTCTAGAACCCATAGTACAAGCTCTGCTTAGTTTGGGCTAGATGGTGTTGTGTGTATGTGGTAGAATATTATTATATTATTATTATTATTATTATATGTAATAATAAAGAAGAAAATATAATATATACATATACATATATATCATATTAAAATTGCTTAATATTTTACACAGTTTGATTGCAAGGAGAGTAATTTAGCTTGACTGGTCTCTTCGTAACTATACCACTGAGTGACGTTATGCGTCATAATAACAATATCAGCCCTGTAATAAACTGTCCTACTGCTGGGCACGGGCCTCTTCTGAGTGTGTGAAGGGTTAGGCCATAGTCCACCACGCTGGCCCAGTGCAAGTTGGCAGACTTCTCATATCTTTGAGAACATTATGAAGAACTCCCAGACATGCAGGTTTCCTCACGATGTCTTCCTTCACCGTTAAAGCGAGCGATAATTAACTATTTAATACGCACATAACTTCGAAAAACCAGCTGCGCGCCTTTAGAGACCTCTGCGTGTCCAACGGTCTCCCAGTAGGCTATCGCTGCGTTGTGCGTTTGTGTTAAAGGTTCAATAAAAAAAAAGACCATATAGAGAAAGTAAATGATGAATTATGAAGTCTACATTCAAATATCTCTACAGGAGATGATCTATAACTAAGTTACGCCATTCCCACAGCGCAGGGGACGCGGCAGAGTTTCTGTTACATAATTTGTAATAAGCAGCGATAGCTCAGTGGGGAGACCAACAGACTGCAATGCAGAGGGTCTCGCGTTCGAACCCACGTCGCGCACCTCTGACTTTCGGAAGTTATATGACTTTTCGAAATTATGTGCGTATTGATTGACAATTATCGCCTGCTCCGTGCCTCGGAGAGCACGTTAAGCCGTCGGTCCCGGCTGCCATGAACATCTATGGCAGTCGTTATTGGGAGAGTGTCGACACAAAAGATCCCACTGGGTCGAAGTGTCGCCGGTCTGCACTGACTGGCCTTCACATAAGATACATACAAACATAATTTGTAACTGATTAAGAGACAAAAACGCCGGCGTCTTTGATCATGTGCAACCAGAATGTCTATATCCATTCATAGAGTTCTCATTCTATTCATGAGAATGAGATGTAATCATAAAAATTATTAAATTAAATTTTAGTTCATTAGTTTTTGTCTTTCTAGCTGTCAATTTCTACAATAGGCTGAAGCAATTGCATCATGATTTTTGTGTTTGATTAATTGAAATAAGCTTAAGTTAATATTTATTATATAGCTTCATTAAATCAGTTGACAATTTGAAAGGTGGATAATAATTTTAAACAGCGTTAGGATAAAGACTAAAGACGTTATGATCCCAATGTATTTCAGTTTTTCCTGAACACAAGCTACCAGTACGTGTACTACGCATTACATTTTTAATAATTTATTATTGTTTGTTCTTTATAACCTATTTTGTGTTACATTATATTAAAAAACATTTGCTCGGTAAAATATAGTTTATGGACAACATTATTATATATTACAACCACGAGCAACATGTACCCGTATTCAACAATAAATTGATTTGATGTGATTTCAAACTGCTATGACTAAAATAATACATGAAAATGTATTATTTTATTATTTTATTTATTACTTTATTTAACGCCTTTTGGAAAAGAAAGATCTTTTTAAAATAACAGATGTGTGGTGTATTAGCTATAGTTCGTGCGTTTCAAACGTTATTGACGTTGAAATATTGAATCAAAGAACATACAGCGACGAGAATTAGAGTATTGCACCATCCAGGCCATTTTTATTGGCCAAAGTAAACGTGAGTAGCAGACAACATGTTATTTAGTCTGAATATTTATCAAATATTTAACATTGATACTTCTAACTACAAAAAGAATACGATAAACGACACAAATAATAGTTCAAATTATTCTATATATAAAAAACGTATATTCTCCAAGGAATCCGTTATACCAGTTATGTTTTTGAGTCCCACGTAAACGTGGTTAACATTTTACACATTACAATTTAAAAAATTCTTAGCATGGAACCTAGTATCGACATGGGAATCGTACTGAGGACCATACGATCGCTCATAAATATAAGTACACGATTTTGCCGGAGTACCATTGAAGCAGAAGATTTCTAAATTGACTCTTATCGATCGCATTTCTCATCTTTTCACAATCTCTTTCTATCTTCCATCTGTCCAGTTTTCCTCTAATTGTTCTCACTGTCTTATTTTCTCCAATACCTCGTTAAAATTTTCTTCTAAACCATTTCTCTCTCCTTTAATTAACCGTTCAATTACTGGCAATTTCTTTTTATTGTCCGGCAAGTTATCATCTTGTCCATTTAACTTCCCGTTCAAGCATCATTTAATTTGTCATCCAAAAATCTTCCAACCTTAACACTTCACAAGTATATCTCGGACACCTGATAACGCTAAATTCTAATAGTTCAGTTAAGTGTAATTGGTATCAGTAGAAATAAGATAAGAGCGGGTGGCATAGGCCACGCGGAGACAAGGCCCCGACACGGCACTGGCCGTAGATTCGATAACGCCTTCATATCCGGGGAGACACCTAATAATTGTCACCAGAATACTGTGATTTGTGATATGGTGTTCTATTTACACGTAAATCGCAACGTAACATATTTTGTGGTCAAAACGAAAGACTGCATGGTAGTACGCCCGGATCCCACGCTGACTCTATTCAAAGGAGTTCGGTATTCTCAACGTTTTTCTGTTGCTATAGTTGGGGTGGGCAATCCGAAGGTGTGTGGCGAGTTTCTCTCTTCCCAATAATTTTATTAGATGCATATAATAACGCTATTATGTGAGTTTCGTGTTATTTCTTATTAGGAATTGGACTTGCGATAGAGAGGTCGTGGGTGGGAATGTCATCCGGTGCTATACCACCGTGAACCCACTCTTAACATAAGCATTTTAGTAAGCTGGAAGGTTTAAATAGAATATTAGTAGGTTTTTATAACCCAAATTGCTAGGAATCCTTTACGAACATTACTCTGTAGTGTCTACAGGAAACCGATAAAAGAGTTTCCAAATGCTTCTTTTTATCTTATCTCAGCAAAACTAGGAATAACCAAATTTTAGTGTTTGTAATCTAGGTAACGACTAACCATCAAATGCGCCTTCGTTTCTTGTCATAGAAAAACTTTGGCAATAATTACTTGGAGAGTAATTTTATTCTTTAAAAAGATAGCGTTCTCAATTTTGGGATACATCATAGGGAACTTTACAATTATTAAAACAACAAATACAAAGGGTGCATGGTTTCGGACAACTTTTCATGGGTATGAGTTCACCCACAACATCAGGACACCCTACCCGTAGAATCAACCCGCTGACATAAAATATATCTGAACCCAGTATTTACACATTATGAAATACGTACAGACAATATTAAATATCCATTTAAAATCTTTAGCTTGGAGTGATTACAGATAGCTTCCTTTAAATTTTAATTTACGTTTATCTGTGTTGCTATATAATATAAAAGGCTTTTATATCAAAAGACTATGGAGCAGATAGGCAGTTATAATTAAAGCAATTATGACTATCTGAAATCATCGCAAGGCAAACAAGAAAAGTGATAATATCTTGTGTATTATTATTTTTGTTATGTGGGAAGTTGGCTTCAGGGTTATTTATATTTAGGGGGTATTGAATACCCTTACTGTTTTTCAAAAAGCTACATTTTTATATTCCAGCCTGGTGTATTCTTAACTATAGTTATCAAAACTGTCAAATTTAGTATTACTACTAAAAATCAATAGTTTTTTGACACTTGTATTATCTAGACTTGAAAATAAATTTTACTGGATTTTTTATTGTTTTCTAAGTTTTTTCTTTTGCAATGAGAAATATTTTGTCGGCTTCGGTGGCGTAATGGTTAGTGTAACCGACTGCCACGCCTGAGGTCGCGGGTTCGATTCCCGCACAAGTCAAACATTTGTGTGCATGAACATGGATGGTTGTCTTGATCTGGGTGTTTCTATGTATAATATGTATATATACAAAAAAAAGTATATATGTATGTTTATCCATTGTCTAGTACCCATAGTACAAGCTCTGCTTAGTTTGGGCTAGATGGTGTTGTGTGTATGTGGTAGAATATTATTATTAATATTTTATTTATACATAGTTAAAATTAAACATTAATTAACCTTCTACCACGGCATATTGGTCAAATAGAATTTCAAAAATACATAGCTTTGCGTCTGTATTCATTCGAAGGTTAAGCAGAAGCGTAGGTAAGTGTAATGTTTCTTTTTTTCTTTCTTTCTTAAAGTGTGTTCCTATATAACACATCACACGCGATATATTTAACCTCCAAGAAAAAGGGGACAAATTCATTGAGCCTATATTCAATATATAACATAATTTATCACCGGTAAGACAATCTCAATTAATTTCGTACAATTACCTATCCGAAATACAGGGTCAAATATCATTTTATAACCTCAAAATTGCTTGAATATATTCGTTGCTATGACATTACAAACACAGACAGCTATTAAGCCGGTGTATACGTATAATATTACCTAACAAACATGTAAGTTATAGCCGAGTTATATATCAAAGTGTCGAGGCAGACGAATCTCGTTATCTTCGACCTTGGCAGCTCTTGTTAGTGTCATTATGACAGCGATGCACTCACTACAGATTGTACACATTAAACTTAGTATGTTATTGTGTTATTATACGAATTTGTCAATTAGAAACTCCTGTGTTATCACGGCTGATATACTTGTGAGGCTTGGTATGGGTTGTAATTAAAATGGTACATACATATTCTGCAGTTTATTCTTGAGGGAACCCCGGGTATTATAAGCTGTCTAATCGTTTACCATTAGGGGGACCCTATGCTTGTTTGCCATCGAATTGTAGAAAAAGATACAGAAAATAATTGAAAACCTTTCAGAATTTTAAGCTAACAATACCTATAGAAAATATGCTAAGTAGTCTAATACTAACCACAGCAACTGTTCGACTAGTAAAATACCAGAATTAGACTAACTTTAACAACAAAAAAGATATGAATATATCCTTAATTTTGGTAGTTACCTAATTATTATAATTATCTTATAGTCATTCAAATTCATATTTTCAATATTTGATAGAAGATATTAATTTATAAAAAATAAATTAGAATATGCCCAAATATCCTTCTCCCTTAGCCTTTATTATTCCCAAGTCACTTGGGGTCGGCTTTTCTAGTCTAACCGGATTTGACTGGATATTAGTTTTTACACGGAGCGGCTG
Source organism: Catocala fraxini (assembly GCA_930367265.1). Classification (NCBI taxonomy): domain Eukaryota; kingdom Metazoa; phylum Arthropoda; class Insecta; order Lepidoptera; family Erebidae; genus Catocala; species Catocala fraxini. Next base: position 3,043,679 of record OV884047.1, read on the forward strand.
CCACCTGACCTCCGAAACCCGAAGGCTAATGATACCCTAAGGCTAGACCAGTGTCAGGATATTAGAGGGTACTGACTTTCCCAATAACGACTGTCATAGATGTTCATGGCAGCCGGGACCGACGGCTTAACGTGCTCTCCGAGACACGGAGCTGGCGATAATTGCCAATCAATACGCACATAATTTCAAAAAGTCACATACCTTCCGAAAGTCATAGGTGCGCGACGTAGGTTCAAACCCGAGACCCTCTGCATTGCAGTCTGATGGTCTCCCCACTGAGCTATCGCTGCTACTAGAATATTCCCAAATATGCTTGCTTATAAATAATTTCTTATTACCTAATAAATATGCGTATTTGTAAAATATATGTATGCAAGCTTTATTAATAAATATCTACGGTGTCCAATGTCGTGCAGTAACAGAAACAACCTGACATGTTTTTGTATGTTATGCCGTTCTGAAATTCAAAAGTTTTCACATTTTTAATCATCACAAACATTCTCTCCTAAAAGTGGAATATAAAGAACGTGTGTTGATTGTAGTGCTGTGTGATACTCTTTTGTGAAGGCGAGCCAAATTAGGGGCTCATAAGTAACCATAGACACTGCCATAAATTATTATATAGAAATAATAACGCACTAGCTATGCGTAATGAAATCAATTTACATTCTTATATTTGAATAATATCTGTTTATATTTAATTGTAGAATCTTAACAAAAAGAACACTGTTTGACTACGGAATGTCGACTATACAGCCAAGCGGGTAACTGTAAATATAATTAATATATTTTTAAGAAACGCTTACGTGATTGATTAATTACTACGCATTAATAAACTTTATGAAACAAACGCTCTTATCTAATACAAGAAGCCTTTATCCACTAATTATAATTATTTTCAGCGAGCAAACAATCCATTTATACGATGAAAACATCGAAACAAAACATTCCTCTACAGAAGCAATTAATATAATAAAACCTTTATTTAGGCCAAACAAACTACCCACTGAACTAGCAGCCGTACGCACGAAAATACATCCGCCTCTTTCTAACGTATGTAAAACCAAGAGTCGGTCTCTCTCGCACGTTCGAAATACCGTAAGCAAGAGGCACAGTGGGCGGGCGCGGTGGTTTTTTTTCACGGTTAGATAACGGCCCAAACGGTTTCGTATCTAAGCTCTTTTCCGTAACGATGTTGACTTTAGGCGACGATAAAGAATCTCTTTTTTAAACAAAATGGCGGATAATGCGATTGAGTGGTTTTAAATCAAAAATATTTATATCATCCTTTGTGGAATCTATGAACGGTGTTAGTAATTACATATTTATTTTGTATCGCAAATAATCTTCAGTATAGTTACATGATTATTTAAATTAATTGAAGAGAAATAGCACAATATTGACACAAGATCTCATTATCTCATACTAGTTTAATAAGACCATAAAGAAATAAGTAATTTATTTCTAACAGAATATTATTATCGATGACATTGCGTAATTGTCTGAAGAATTCACAACAATAAACTAATCCATTATTTTCATAGACAATGGCAGGCTATAATAATTCATAATAGTTAAGTAAACTTAACTCATAATGTCAACACAAATACTATTCTAACAGTCTAACCACTTCCTTAACGGACGCCATTTTGGATTTTTACGATTAGTGCTAATAGTGCGGATCAATCATCATTGGTACTCTGTGGTTGGCTGTTTAGTTAAACACTTAACCTAATTGGTCAGTTTTTAGTCAGTTTTACCTAGTAATAATAGGCAAAATTTCCGCCTAAGTTTACCTACTATTTCAAGTGCGCAGTTTCAATTTAATTACTGCATACTGTAATTTATATAATAATAACACTGAATAACGTGTCGCCTATGCCATGAAGAGACAATAGCTAATTAAATTGTGTGTACTGATCAAATCTGAATTCAAAATGGATGTCAAATTTTCTTTGTCTAATAAATATCAAATTTGCCATGAAAGAACATGGACTGAATTATCAATTATATTCTCTTGAAATTATGTGTGGTTCGGTGGAAATAGAAACGCATTATAATTTACAATATTAGGTATCGTATAAATTGTATTAGTTGACCTTCATTATAATCACCTAGATTTATATTTTATTGAAATGATATGAGTTTTATTTTAGTTTTTTAAAACCTGTTATCGATTTTTTATTTCATTAAAATAATAAATGTACAAGACTTTCTACATCACTATCTACAGTACAGTTGGGTCTATAATAAATTAAAATTCCATTTGTGAAAATGTGTACGAAGCTTTTTCAAACAAAACTCAAATATTTGAGTTTCAACTGCGTATTTGTGCCACGCGAGAGTAACGTAACGCAATCTAGGCACCAAGGTTGCGCCCTTGGTGCCCGACACCAATACCCTCTAATGTATGTAATTACATATTTATTTAACATTGACAACAGAACTGAGCTAAATTTAGATTATTTTAACTCATATCGAAGGATTTCAATGATTGAAATGCATGATTTGACATAACTGGCTAAAAGCATCGCCTGTGTCTCACTTCTCGGAACTCTATACTGTCAATTTAGGCGGGAGAAAATATTCAACATAAAACTTTAATAGAAATTATACGTGAACGTTTATAAATTCTACTCGATTCTCGATTATTCAACTTTATTTCGTGTAGATCAAATCGATTTTTCAAGCTTCCAAATTATTCTGAAATGAAATGTTTTCTTGCCAAAACATTTCTAAATTGGCGTTATCAGGTTTATTCTTTTGTTCTCATTTAAAAATTGGATGTGTTCCGCTTTAGAATACAAAGCATGCAAAATGTTTTTAAGCAATTACATTATTCGTTCGTTCGGCTTGTGACGCTGTCGCGCCAGGAAGCCGTGCTCCTTAATAAGGGTCTCTCGTGGTCGAAAATACTTGTATAGGCCTCAACATTACGTGAGTACTAGCTGTACTTTATACTGCTGTATAGGGCACTGTTATTAACTATTATTTAATCCTACAGAATAGGCATTTTCCAAAAACGACATGGCTAAAGTATGCCACTAAATTAAAAAGTTTCGCTGTCATTTATTTTTTATAATTCCAAAGTCAATTATTTTCGATAAAATTATAAATTTGATTTTAAAATTGAGAAGTTTATTAGTAGCGTGTTTCCGATTCTTTTTGTTTCATAATGCCGGCAAGTGATTTTAATAAATCTTGGCAGCTAATAATAATTTAGATAGCACAGTTTTATATCAAGTCAAGTAGATATTACCTAATATAAATAAAAAGACGGTATACCTATTTTAAGAAGACTTCGTATATTTTTTAGACTTTGTTATTTTGTGATTTTCAAACTCAGACCTATTTTAGATCTGTAGGTTTATTTGATATTATCTTTTTAAACTGCAATAATAAAATGATAGACCACTATATTACCTATAATAAATAGGTACTCATAAAGTAGTGAACAGTTTCGAAATTATACCAATTTTAAATTATCGGAGTAGCTAGGAACATTATTAGAACGTTTCTTTTAGTCCATATTCTTTTACAGCGACCTACTAATAATACTGGCAACATTTTATTTGAATTTGCCTTTATAGAAATAAAAATATTTTGCCGCGGAAGCTGTTGTTTTGTTAAGATAAACACTAAATATTGTTGCTTTTTCCAGCTTAAAAGGTAGATGGCAGTATCAAACAGTTACTTTTTATTGATATACCACTCCAGCTTATTTCTTTATTGTCTTTTATTATAGATATCCCAAAATATAATTACATTACCATTTCTACCCGCTTAATTGACCAACCTAATATAATACATACAAATAACATTTACGATTATTTGAAGTATGCGGCATGTTAGTACATAGGTATAATCCAAATGAAACGTTTTATCAGAGAGCTGGAAACGTGCTAATCCCCTTATCGACCGTCAGTCGTGATAACAGTGTTGCGCTAGTGAAATATCATGTTTTGAGGCTATATTGCGATCCTGTAAAGTGCTTCACCGTATCTCTGAGCTAAAATTTATGATTTGCGATATTTACTACACACCTATACACGTCTATTTATTTAGTATTTATTATAACAAAAGGCTTTACGCCATCTAATAGTCCAAAAGTCGTAAAACAGTTAAATTATGAATACAATATTTAGCCGTCGGGAAACGGGCGTCAGTATAAAATATGGTATGAATCATACAGCCAGTACTGTCAAACGGCAACTAAATATCTGTTATTAATAATTAATCTCTTCATTTTTGGTTACTTTAAAACATTTCATATACAATAAAATAATTTTAGAACAATGTAGAGCCAGGGACATTATTTTTTTAAATATGAATTGAACTGTAGCCCGTATACTTATTGCAATTTCTGAACGTATGAAAATACGTAAAACTTCAATTGTCATTTAAAAAAGGACAGTGTTCCATTTTTTTTAAATCTCGTATTATTATTTAAAAAACGAACTGTGTTCTATTTTTATTTAAGTTGATTATAATATTTATCCTATGTACACCGACACGTTTCTTCTACCCAAGACCACACCTATCCATTACACGCTTCACAATAATTAAAATGTCCACGAGTAGTACATTTTGTAATAGAACTACTTTTATTTCTGTTCATTGATATGACATTAGTCTAGAAACAATCATGATTGGATCTTTAGTATTTTGACCTTGATCGTTGATACGAATCTAGCTTCGAGGAAAGTTAAATAGAATTTAAGAAATTGTCTCAATTGTTTGGCATCATTCATGTACCTACTGATTCTAATTATTATTGTACCTTCTTAGTCTATGCTATATACTGAGCTCTAGGTATAGAGCAGCGATAGCTCAATGTGGAGACCAACAGACTGCAATGCCGAGGATCTCGGGTTCGAACCCACGTCGCGCACATCTAACTTTCGGAAGTTATATGACTTTTCGAAATTATGTGCGTATTGATTGACAATTATCGCCTGCTCCGTGCCTCGGAGAGCACGTTAAGCCGTCGGTCCCAGTGATGAACATCTATGGCAGTCGTTATTGGGAGAGGGTCGACACAAAAGATCCCACTGGGTCGAAGTGTCGCCGGTCTGCACTGACTAGCCCCCACATAAGAAAAGATAGTCTATACTAATATTATAAAGAGGACAGATTTGATTTTTTGGTTATTAGTTTGTTTGTAAGGGTTTAACTCAAAAACTACCCAACCGATTTTAAAAATTGTTTTATCATTAGAAATCTATTTTATCACTAAAAAGTACTGTTACCAACTCAACCTACTTTTGCGCGAGCGAAGCCGCAAGTAAAAGCTAGTTTTCTTATATAATAATAATAATAATATTCTACCACATACACACAACACCATATAGCCCAAACTAAGCAGAGCTTGTACTATGGGTACTAGACAATGGATAAACATACATACAGACTTTTTTTTTGTAAATACATACATATTATACATAGAAACACCCAGACCAAGACAAACATCCATGTTGAAGCACACAAATTTTTTGACTTGTGCGGGCATCAAACCCTTGACCTCAGGCGTGGCAGTCGGTTACACTGACCACTACGCCATCGAGGCCGACATATATTCATAAGTGTACCAATTAGAAACACATTATAATAAAATGGCTGTAACTACTTGACTATTTTCCTAGTAAGTCGAGTCCAAATTACTTTAATTACATTTATTTATAATTAATACCTATTGTATACTTTAGTAATAACAAAAGTAGTAAGTACAGGTATCTTTCAACCACTTTTAAACTTAAACTCAATCATTTATAAGAGTAATTAGATGTTTTTACTTATTTAATTGCAGCAGCATACCGGCGGCCTTAATTATGTCTGTTATTCAAAGACTTGACAGGTTAACACATAAAAGCTAAAATTAATAATTTAGGTATTATTATAATTCCTGTGTCGCGGGAGACTCTACAAACATTCAAACAACGGACACAAAGAATACCCAGACTCGGAACAACCATTTGTGGTTCACATTTTTGTCCCGTGTGGGGATATGTCCCCACAACATTCGGCACGTCAGCAGTGGCGAGGCGTCCACTTAAAACACTACGCCATCCGTGGAGTCACCACTTCTTAATGCATCCCTTTTTAGAGTTCGGAAAAACTCTTATACGACAGCATTGTCCATCTGTCGGTCTGTCCGTTATACAACTTTCAACTCGAGAACCGTAAGAGCTAGAGACTCGTGGTCAACACCATTCGGCTCAGCATAGTCGATATACCCCCAAAATGACTATGACCTTTGACCTCTGACCTCAAGGCCACGTGATACCATTATTTCGAACTCTAAGATTTACGGCAATTAATGGCCGTTTCTCACTTGTTAAGCTTAATTCTGATATTTGGTTACGACCGAACGTGTGCTGAGTGCTCTGGGATCTTTAGTAGCTCAATCATTCTTCATTCAGCGCACGTGGCTAAGACGCCGGAGTGTTGCTATTATTTACTTCTTTATATACAGTTAGACATAAATAAGACAACAGACTTAACGCGATCATGACTTATTTATGTATTTTTGAGTTCTGGTTACACGTGCCATTGTCAGAAAATGAAGTCAGCTTAGAACCATGGCCAGTGCTGATCCCAATATCTGATTATAATCTCTGTTAGAGAGATAAATTCTTGACTTGACCCAATGTTTGTATTTTCTACACTGTATTAAGGAAGTAAGTGGGTACTTTGTTATTTATCTTCAAATGAAACAAATTTTTCCTGCGTTAAAGTCTATTGTGAATCTAATATAATTCAAGTAAAGTGCGGAAATGTAGCGAAACGCCTTGTATTCGCCTTGGATGCTGATAGAATGCTAGATTTCACAATATCCCGAGCATCGTGACAATCGTGGAATAATTCTCGCAAGGACGGAGTATATGTTTGTGGCACTTAGCGGAAAATACATTAGGTACAGATGACGCCGCTCATTGTCTCCTAATTATTCGATGACGTGGATATGCACGGGCCAAATTTAAATGCGTTATAACTGCTGAAGTTTATTTTAATCATTTTAATCTATTGTCCACTGTCTGTACGGTAATGAACAGTCATCGTAATTATTAATACTTACCTCTTTAATAGTTGTACAAAGAAGGCAAGCTAAGGCGCTGGAATAAGGATTTTAAAATGGAGTCTACTTCAAGAACTTTATAGTTAAGGTGATTGTATAAAGGGTAGCCAACAATCTGAGAGAAGCATTTCTTTTAAAAATGTATTAACTTTTATAATACGCCATTTGCATTCCATTCGAATGATCGATCGGCAGAGGCAAAATCTATCGGATTCTCACAAAATCGTTGCAGTTGATCTCTAATCTTGATTTTATTTGTTTCTAGAACCTTCGATATTGCGGACTCTATTCCCAAGTGAAAGAATTATATTAAAAATGAAATGAAGTTACAGTAACTTCGTCCGCTTGAAGCCGTGTATCCAATTGACCGATCTCTGAATAAAATACTGGTTTGTAATTAACTTTACGTTATTCAATGCTTTTGTTATTTTACCTTTGCTAGCAAAGCTACAAATTAACCGCAGTACGCCATGAATACATGTCATAAAACTGTAGATACCTGTGCAAGCTTTTAATACTTCTAAAAGTGATTATTTATGGGCTTTTAACAATACCTAACATTTCATGAGGTCATTCTAGTTCAAGATAGTGAAAAAGATTACATACAATCAGATTTTATGTCGTAACAATTTCACTTTCATGAGAAACTATGATTTTCTAATAGATATTCTTGCTTACATTCAACCAGTAAGCGGTATTTTGTCGTTGCATACTAAACTGTTTTGATCTGCATCTTTTGTGACTGACATGAAAAGGACACAAGGTTTATTAAACTGATATTGGTCCACTTCTGACGGTTCTCATAATTTAGGTGCCATCTATAAAGTAATGTTTTTCTCTTAATCCAAAATCAATAATTAATTATGTAACAAACTCGAATCTTAACCGTCTGTTGACAAATAAAACTTCAACATTGGACTTCATTAACGACTTGGCGGGGATGTCAACAACTTTTTCTTTATCTTTCGATTCCCATTCGGAAATAAATTTTAATTACCTTTTAACTTCTTACAAGGTAGTAAGATCGAACTGTTAGGTATCCAGTTTTGTTTACAAAATCTCGAAGATACTTTCAAGTTTTAAGGTGCAATTAAAAACCTTTCTGCAGTCAATTCTAATGGAAAATCGAGATGACAAAGCTCCTAATATATTATAGAGATACAAAGAGAAAAGAAAACTTCTTCGAAACTGGCCGATCTTACTTTGGGAAAGACAGTAAAGTAACTGCTTGCCATCGTATTGTTTTAATTCTTTTTTGTGTATGGGAGTGAATTCCTTTCGAGCAGTTATTCGTTAAATACCCAATTCCACTAATATGTCTGTGGAAAGAGTATTTAAAGGTCTATGTACCATTGATTAATTTCTTCTTTAAAACATATACCTATACCCAGGTAAAAGATAATTTAAAAATGTGCTACTAGGCTTAAATATGTTCACCTATCTGCACCGTACATTGTCATCCGACTCACAATGCAAACATGAAATCTGATTTTACTAATAGTATTATTACGCACACTCATATATTTTTTTTTAAAGAGACATCCCGCTTTTGTCGGATATCTTGTATCGTGGGACACTTTACAAACATTTAAACAACGGACACAAAGAACACCCAGACTAGGAACAACCATTTGTGGATCACACAAAGTTTTGTCCCGTGTGGGATTCGAACCCACAACACTTGGCGTAGTAGCAGTGGCGAGGTGACCACTTGAACCACTAAGCCATCCGTGCAGTCAAATTTCAAATGTCGTTCTTAATGTGTGAGTTCACTTTTCTTAGCGTGGACACATTTCTCGTGCCATGTAAGTACGATGAGGCCACATATGTGCTTTAAATTGTTGTATATACGTATTTATAACAGTTATATCGTCACAACTTCGACCTTTAATGTCCTACAAAGGTTTCATGTTAACAAAATGTTAGCACCAGTGCATCATACGTTTATCTGTGTCAAGGTGATGTACACTAAGCTGTCAACTGCGTATTTGTCAGTGAAAATATATACTATAAGCACAGCTCGTTCATTATCCTTCGATTGAAGTATCAGCTTATTAACCCCGTTGCTATACGGACCTTGTGTGAAATAAAAGGGTCACAGCTAATCAATCTTGCTGTCAATACAGGTTAGACTTATTTATTACTTATTTAAGTAAGATTTAAATAGATAATGTGCGGTTGCACTGTTTTTATCTGTGTCAGTTTATTCCGTAAGAACGCCAGCGTCCAGACATAATACTTTTAGGTCCGTTGACAGGTCAAAAAACCTCTTCAGTAAATAAAGGACTTATTGATTAAAATATTAAGTTATACTGTCCGCAGTTTATATTATATTAGGCTTCCAGTATTAACAGGTTGTAAGCCACGTTATTTCTTCTTATCGCTATCTAAATTTATCTTACATGAAAAATTAGACGCACAATAATACTAGTCATGCCTTCAGTCATCAGTTTTATTCACCGTCCTAATCTACTTGATCTACGGTACTCAATTCGTGGTAAATAAGATTCGTTATTCTGTCTTTCTGCGGCAATACATCTGCGAACTATAAAATGTTGAAGTACTAACCTCGATCGTCACAAAACAAAATCCAATTATAGGAATAGAGTGACCGAATATCAACACAGTTGACATGTCAGCGGTGCTATTTTAACCGCTAACCATCGACAATTAGCAGTCGTTTATCACAGTGACAGATAAAGCTCGTTAGCCTGACTGTTCAGTTCACAATTCAGGTCATTCCTCAACACTCATACTTCAACGTCACACAAAAAATAGATGAAAGATTGTAAGGGTTAATGTAATTGAACAATACTTCACAACACTTAGGTACATTTCGTATAATTTATTATTGTTTTGAGTGAAACTTATCTTGTATCATGTATCTTATGTGGGGGCCAGTCAGTGCAGACCGGTGACACTTCATCACGGATCTTTTGTGTCGACACTCTCCCAATAACAACTGCCATAGATGTTCATGGCAGCCGGGACCGACGGCTTAACGTGCTCTCCGAGGCACGGAGCAGGCGATAATTGTCAATCAATACGCACATAATTTCGAAAAGTCATATAACTTCTGAAAGTCAGAGGTGCTCGACGTGGGTTCGAACCCGAGACCCCTCTGCATTGCAGTCTGTTGGTCTCCCCACTGAGCTATCGCTGCTCTTATCTTAATTATGCTTTGGTAATAACAGGGACATCTTGGTTCCTTGGGCTGGCTGTTTAGTGACCTCATCTATAGAAAACGTGCGAGTGATATTTATAACTTTGCAAGCATCCATAACCTACAGGTTATGGATACTTGCAAAATATCACTCGCATATACATTTTTTTACTTATTTTACTCGGAGAGCACGTTAAGCCGTCGGTCCCGGCTGCCATGAACATCTATGGCAGTCGTTATTGGGAAAGTCAGTACCCTCTAATATCCTGACACTGGTCTAGCCTTAGGGTATCGTTAGCCTTCGGGTTGCGGAGGTCAGGTGGCAGCCGCTCCGTGTAAAAACTGATATCCAGTCAAATCCGGTTAGACCAGAAAAGCCGACCCCAAGTGACTTGGGAATAATAAAGGCTAAGAGAGAAGAATAAGTATGCATCAATAACCTAGGCTGAGACTAAAATTATTTACAATTAAAACAGAATAACTGTAAAATATCACACAGTAAAGCTTGACGCGCTATTATGAAAAGGAATAACAATATTTGCTTATTGTAATAAGAAAAAATTACGATCCACTTAACCGTAATTCAAAACGTGCAATCCTAAATTTCATGTATAGGTACATGATATAAAGTGTATGTACATACACCGGATTTTTTTTTGAGTCACCTTCCTCTCTATGGACGAATCCTGTGTCGCGGAAGTCTTAACAAACATTTAAACAGCGGAAACAAAGAACGCCCAGACTCAAAACAACGATTTGTGGATCACACAAATGTTTGTCCCGTGTGGGATTCGAACCCACAACACTCGGCGTAGCGACAGTGGCGAGGCGACCACTTAAACCGCTACGCCATCCGTGCAGTTGTGTTTTATTTACGAAAAACGAAAATCGCTGTAAATAATTCTCTATAACTCCAGTCGCTCTACACTTTCCTCCACTCTTACTAAGAAAAATTATGTCCAACAGTTGGCAATATATGTGTTTATCATATAACTATATACGTACTTCGTTTGTTATACTAAACAAACACAATAATGACGTTTAATGTACTAATACTAATTACTTACACAATCAATTTGCGCGTGCGCCGCTAACATGTTTTATGGCTAGTTAACAGCCAATAACTTTGCGAAAACCTGTAAAATTTAAAGGATTATTTGTTCTCTCATACTAGGAACAGTTTATGTCACAAATTTACATTTTAGTCAACATATGAATGATATTACTTACAATGAATGGAGGTTATGTAAAATCATAAAGCTGTTTCAAAATTGTAGAGGCTGTTTGTGTTACGAAATGTCTTTGAAATTATGTAAATGATTTTTATTCTACTGTTACACCAATCTGGCTTATTACACACGTGGCATATGTTTGCTGCAATCATGAGGTTTCAGGAACGATTCCCGGGTACGGAATAAGTGATTAAGATTATCAGGGAAAAAATCTTAATAGCACAGATTCAGGTAATGTGCCTTGTAGACAGCAATAGCTTCACCTTTTATGACATAAACCTAAAATATGTAAAATATGGTGCTATACACCTCAGCTTGCTCTTCTAGAATATACAGGCGTGAATGTATTACGTACATTACGTTTTAATGTATTTTTGTAGAGTATTCATTTGTTCATCGACGTTATATTTGACACATACTTGTAGCGCCATCTGTTGTCACAGTACATACACAAACATGTTTTCCATAGACAATAATTGCAAGTTTTAACCTAGGTACAAAATTTTAATGTAGTTAAAATTATTTTAATTAAAGAAGCAATGAAACTGCCCCTTGAAATAAATATGGCGCAATATATTTTGTAATTTAGCCTTTCAACACGTAAAATTATTTACGGCTCTTAAAGTTAGCAGGAATGCAATTAAATTGTTAGCCTATATTCCTGCTCACTCCAGTTTGAATGGAGGGCAATGTTAAACATACGTAGCGCAAGCCGTAGATCGAAATGCACAAGTGATCGCAAGTGCACGATGCGCGGGAGTCGACAAATAAATAAAGCTGCGCGGTCTAGGCCGCGTCGCTCTATACCAAGGTCACTCTAGTGTCACCATGCCGCTGCACTAACTTGGACATTATCCTTTATCCTTAAGGAATGATTTTAAACTATATATTTGTATTATTGGAGCAAGATTAAATAATGTCACTGTAATAAATAGGACCACAAATCTTAATGCGGTTCCAGTTAGATGATAAATATCTGAAAACTAGTACCCTAAAATATTCTGACCTTTCACGAGACATATATAAGCTGTGCTTAAATTTATTTATCCTCGTTTCATGTGATTAGTCTTAAATCGTAGATCGGGTTTACTTAAAACACTTGAAATATGGTTGAAAAATTTATTTCCTAGTTAATTGTATAGGGTAATAATTTGTTTTATGTGTTAATGATATATTTTGTATAAGCTGCTGGATTTGGCCTTCGCAGTACAACTTAATGTGCTATGCCCTAAATTAAATGTTACTGCACTTTGTTGAAGGACAGTGCGTGGGCGCAGGACAGTGCGGTCTAAGACACGCGTCACTGCACTCGGAAGGTCAAAACTAATGGTATAATTATACCATCTATAGTGCTCATTAATTTTCGATACCATTTTCGCCAAAGTTCGCGTTCAAAACACATTTAAAAAAAAATTATAGTTTAATCTAATAAACTTTTAGATTCATAATATAACAGTTATAACTTGCGCTTTCGATCATGTCTTTTTTAAGAAATATTTTGAGAAAAGGTACTAATCTATGAACTTCTTTAGAATTTAATTTCTCCACACAACTAACTAACCGATTACGATTACCGCAATACAAGCCTCGAGCCTAGTGCGGAAGCCGCTGCCAATTTTAAAAATGTGTAATGTAGTAAATAAATAAATAGATTATAACAATATTAAATTACAAATATTTTGTAAAATAAATGTTATATTACATAACCTTGTGCTCTGTAAAATTAATCTAAAACGCATCATCCAATCCACACATCTAAACAGAACCCATATAAGGAAAACGCCCAACTCATGGTCACCGCATGCGCCCGCGCAGGCCTAACCTAGAAACAAGCTGGATTTCGTGACATTCGCCGCTCGGGCGTGTGTGCGTGCCCCATTCAGCATTACGTCTGTGTGCGTCATAGAACTAACATGATATCTAACCAACTCTGCCGCGGGATTTTAAACTTTATTTTAATTAGTATAGCGTTTATTCGTGTGGAGGTGTGACAGTAATTTATTTGTAAAGTCAGTTGACATGGCATTGGTCGCTTTTGGTATGATAAAATGGGCGTTACTATATTAGTTTGTACATTTATAGAATAGTTGGTGTTTAGTGTTTAGTACATTTGTGCCATTTTTGTGTGTATGCGGCTAAATGTAAGTATATAATATTTAATACGTACACGTTTGATAACAGATTGAAATATAGCTGTAACGTGCATGTTTTAAGGAAAACTTGTCTTTTTGTTCTAAGTATAAATAACGAGTTATAATAACTTTAATTATGACAAAACGGTCTTATTTCATTTTATAAAGTAAAATATTTACTGCTTGAATATTGCTGTGATAAATATCATAGTGAAATCCATGCGTGATACTTAGTCTCTTACTTTAATTTAACGGTTACTCCCGTTCTAGAAACCGTTTCTTTTTAAACTACAGTAACTACTGAATATTATCAGTTAGAATAACAACAATTTATTTGATTATTTATAATAATAATGTCGAAAATATGGCAACACAGTTTTCGTCTTTAAAAACTTGCGAATTAATAACAATATATGCCTACCCCTCTGGGAAACAGGCGTGAATCTACGTATGTATGTATTAAATATAAATGCGATAATAACTCTGACTCATACGTTTCCACTTGCAGAACCTCATATACCACTAAAGGAAATTTAATATACGTAATTGTATAGTATCTATTTGTTTGTCTATCATTGTCATGCCATTGGCATATTCATCTAAGTGACACATCCGCGCCACGTTCAAGGCATCCCGAGGCATAAGGGTACCCTAACCGCACATCTGATAAGGTCATTTTATTTAGGAACAAGGTCTTCTAAGTCCCGTTGATAACGTATTCATTTTGAACTTCGTCTGTTCAATTATAGTTTTTATATAACAAAGATATAGGTAAGCATTCTAGCATGATTCTAAAGTCTTGCCGTATCTTATAAAAGCTTGCTATATTATTACGTGCATAAGCAGAGTAGAAAAAAAATTCGAGAAGGGATGCAAGGTAAGGTCTGCTCCTCAAGAACACTTATTTACTGGGTCAACCGTAATAATGTCAAATAGTTAAGGCGTAACAAACAAACAAAGAAACTCACATTCGCATTTATAATATTAGTTAGGATTGAGATCACTTCATGGTAGGGTCTAGGGCTATCAAAACGTTGCATCAATTAGTTGGCGGTGCGAATGATCCGCCCAAAACTTCGATTTCGTCCATGAGTTCAATTCTTGACGACGAATATCATAGATTGTAGCACATTTGGTCGCATGAGCCGCATACCCTATTCAGAACTCCGTTGGCCCTGACACGGCTCAGTACGTGCGAGCTACTATATAATATATATTACATAAATGTACGTTTGTTTTGATACATCCTTGTGCCTACACAAGGTTGAGAGCCCGTTTAACGTAAGTTGTTGATTTTAGATAGCTGTATCACTAATAACGATAATTTTAGTTGAGCTTAATTGTTATCTTTTAAATAATATCAGCCCTGTATTAAACACAAACAATCCTACTCCTGCGCGAGGGCCCCTTCTCAGTGCACCGAGTGTTGTGGGTTCGAATCCCACACGGGACAAAAAATTGTGTGATCCACAAATGGTTGTTCCTTGTGTTCTTTGTGTCCGTTGTTTGAATGTTAGAAAAGTCCCAAGAGCGGGAGTTGTCTTTAAAAAAACGTCGGTAGTATCTGGGTGTGATATTCGTCTGCCCACGCTTTCGATGTTAAATGTGTGAGATTATGAATCTATGTAATATTAAAATATTAAATATGTCTTTCTTTCTTTGTCAGGTAAGCAATCTGCAAATTTGGTTTCACCATCTTCCATGACGTTCCTGTCCAACAACAAAAGAGGTCGGTCTTTTCAAACTATTTCTATTCACATTGTTGAGAACGGCAGTCGAAAGGAGAATGATAGGCTTCTCTTATCTAATATTGTCTTCTGTTTACGCGAATATTATTCATTGAAATTAAACTACTATATATTATATCTTATCTGCTAATGATTTAAAACTTCGTCCAATTATGTTTAGATTCACATTTTATTATTGTAGATATTTTCACGTTTGAATGTATTTTTTGTTAAATTTAATGTAGGTAGTTAAGATTAAATAGATGAGGTCTAAGTAAAAAAATTTGAGAATTATATATGCAAGGAAATTATTTTATGTCCTTGAGTTAATAATAAATATACCTATTATATCGATCTCTCCTCTCTTGTCAACTTAGACACCTTATACAATTTATTTCTTCAGAATGTTCACCGAGCTCTTCACCTTATATTTGTATATTCACATGGCGATATAAGAAAAATACTAAATAATTTCACAAATGTGCAGGGGTCTATAAAATAGATTGTGACTGCGAACTCTCATACATTGGTCAAACCAAGAGAAACATAGGCACCCGCATAAAAGAACAAATAGCTGATGTAAAACACCAACGCTCGTTGAAGTCTGCTGTGTGTGAACATGTGCAACAGGGGACCAACCACTACCTGATATTTGACAACCAACAGATTCTCGCTAAAGAACACCGATTCCTACCAAGGATGCTTCGCGAGGCTATTGAAATCAAAAAACATCCTAATTTCAATAGAGAAGATGGTTGGAATGTACCACCAGCTTGGGATCCAGTAATACAAATAATCAAACCCAAGAAGAAGCAAACCACAGCTAGACTTCATGATACTTTGAGCTCATTCTGCGTAAATAGAAACACCAATGATTAAATTATGTTCGGGTACTTTGAAATAACTACACTGGAACATTGAGACAACTGCCATCTTAGTCTCCTCGTGACCATGGCTGCTGAAAAGCAACCGAAACGTCGGGGAAAGTGTAAAATTTAATTTAGTCTAAATAGCTTTAATAATAATTCAATTAGCTTGGAAATTAGTAAAGTTTAATAGTAGTAGTAGTCTAACAGTTTCAAAATTATGTAATAAAGTGTCAAATAAACAACGCGATAAAATCCGTATATAGTAGTTTAATTTCGATGAATAATATTCGCGTAAACAGAAGACAATATTCACAAATGTGGTTATTTTTAAAGAATGTGTGATTTTCTTAATCTATCTTTAAGTCAAATTATAAAAATAATAGCGTTATGTTTGATTAAAGGTAGAGGTTAACATTCTAGTTATTAACCTCTACCTTAAATCGAAAGGTTATTTTTTCCTAAGTAGGGACAAGCCATCCATTTTCTATCCACGATAAAACATCAACTTAAGATCATAGGTCATAACTTTCTACCACCTAAATAGTGAAGTCGCGAACTTAGAGGACATTAGAAAATAATATTACACTGTAATTTGTTATTACGAACTGTTAACGTGGGATAACTGCTTAAACTGCTATTTTTATAACGTACCTATAGAAATCACTGGCCAACAATATTTTAATTTTGTTTTCATTTTAATAGTCTCCCCGTGAAAATGGCTGCTGAAAAGCAACCGAAACGTCGGGGAAAGTGTAAAATTAAATAGCCTAAATAGAAGTAAACGGTTACTAGTAAAAGTGTTAAACAAAAGTAGTTTAAAGTATAATAGTGTTTAGGGTCTTGGGTTCGAACCCCCGTTACGCACCCCTGACTTTCGGAAGTTATATGACTTATCGAAATTATGTGCGTATTGATTGACAATTATCGCCTGTCCGTACCTCGGAGAGCACGTTAAGCCGTTGGTCCCGGCTGCCATGAACACCTATGGCAGTCGTTATTGGGTGAGTATCGACACAAAAGATCCCACTGGGTCGAAGTGTCGCCGGTCTACATTGACTGGCCCCTACATAAGATAAGATAAGATAATAGTGCTTATAAAATAAAATAAACAACGCTATAAAATCCATATATACTAGTTTAAAATCAACAATATTTTATTCTAAATTAAAATTTTAAATATTTGGCGTTTGAAAATCTAATAGTTTAAGTTAGGCACAGATTGACGTAATAAAAAAAGCTTAAGCTTAATTCTCTTTCAATTTAATGTGAAAAGTGCATTTTGATTATTTTATACCGTCATCTACGTACATGCTACATTGTTAAAAGCCGTTCTTACTAATCCTTTCATCTGCTAATTGCAATAAGTATGTATATTAGTAATTTGCTTTTACCTTTAACAACTAGGATTTCTAATTCCTAATAAAATATTGTTAAAGTAAGCTTTCAATATTATTTTATCGGATATTTTAATATACGTTAATCTTCACATCTAGGCAGGTCTTAGTTCTGTTCTTTGTTCGACTGAGAGCCGATGTTTTAGTGACCAAATAAAGCTTTACTTAGGGATATATTTTAATAGCACCTTAAACCGGCGAGCGTGTATGAGGAATGTGATGAAAGAGATTGAAGCCAGGGAAGTGTGTCAGGATCGTAGGAAATGGAAATCCGTAGTCTCTGCCTACCCCTTTGGGAAGCAGGCGTGAATGTATGTATGTATATACACGTTGTTTTATTTGCTTTTACTGTACTGTGTCTTTGTGGTAGTGTTTCTGTTCATTACAGTTGTACTGAGCCACAGCGAATTGTAAGTCCATAGACATACTTATCAAACGTCAAAAGGCAAAGAAATTAATTTTATAAATATACCATAAACAATATACATTTTATATATTTTTTTAGTATGTCTATGGACTTACAATTCACTGTGGCCCAATACAGCTGTAATAAAGAGAAACACTCCCACAATCTTATCTTATCTTACACATCGACCCAGAGGGATCTTTTGTGACGACACTCTCCCAATAACGACTGCCATAGATGTTCATGGCAGCCGGGACCGACGGCTTAACGTGCTCTCCAAGGCACGAAGCAGCCGATAATTGTCAATTAATACGCACATAATTTCGAAAAGTCATATAACTGCCGAAAGTCATAGGTGCGCGACGTGGGTTCGAACCCGAGACCCTCTGCATTGCAGTCTGTTGGTCTTCCCACTGAGTTATCGCTACTCAACACTCCCACAAAGACACAGTACAGTAAAAGCAAATTAAACAACGTGTAACTCTTCCGTGCGTTATTATTAAGGCGGCCATCTATATTCACGTAATCGATGCTATATACCTACTTTAAACAATTCGTTCTCAGAATTCAAACAACTCATATCAATCAATTGTTAGGATTCTAATAATATTAAATGCTCGCGAATTAATTAATATTTTTAATATATAATCATACAATGTTCGAAATTCAAAATTTGCGCGCCAGCTTATAGTTCTCCAGGCTGGCCAACTGCAGAACAAGTAAAAACTGTAACTGAATAATATTATAATATTATAGTTAGTACTATAATATTATTGCATTATTATTGTTGAAGTTGCTTTTCAAACCGGAAAATAATTATGCACTAATTGATTTACCTACGTCAAATATATTCCAAGTAACGTGTAAACTAAATGTTTCTGATGCATTTTGCCTATTACAATTCGAAACGCATCAAGCTAAACATTAATTGGTGCATGTGTGGATTTTCCCTCTGTACATAGTTCAGTACCTAAGAATTATTTATAGTTTATCATGTAGTTTTGTATTTAAATAGAGGTACAATACTACTAATAGAAAAATTGTTTGGTGACTATTTGATGATAGACGTTATTGGTACCTAACTATTTATTTTGAGCCAAATCGTTTTCATCATATATAACATGCTCCAAAAGAATAAAGATGTCTGTGTGGCAACTCTCATGTGTATCTTAGTCATCAATTCGTGTTAAATATTGATAATTATCATCATTATTTAAAATTTTACTTGGTTTTACGGTAACGGTCTCCAGCTTAATCTCAAGGCTCTCTGCCTTACATATCGTAAGAAAACCTGCATGTCTGAAAGTTCTCCATAATGTTCTCGAAGATATGTAAAATCTGCCAACCTGCAGTGGGCCAGCGTGATGGACTATGGCCTAACCCTTCTCACACTGAGAAGAGGACCGTGTGCCTAGCAGTCGGACAGTATAATACACAGCTGATATTATTATATGCTAGACAGTGAACTTTAAAGACATGTTTAGGAGTAGCGCTTTAAACTGTTATATGTATGTGCTAGCCTTGTCGCGTGCTTTTTAACCACGATTACTAGGTTTACTCACTAGTTCGACATTCACTACACACTCAGCTAACCGTCTGTAAGTTGGTTGACAAGAGACCAATAATAATTCACTTATTTTGAATATTACCTATGTATCTTATGTGGGGGCCAGTCAGTGCAGACCGGCGACACTTCGACCCAGTGGGATCTTTTGTGTCGACACTCGCCCAATAACGACTGCCATAGATGTTCATGGCAGCCGGGACCGACGGCTTAACGTGCTCTCCGAGGCACGGAGCAGGCGATAATTGTCAGTCAATACGCACATAATTTCGAAGTCATATAACTTCCGAAAGTCAGAGGTGCGCGACGTGGGTTCGAACCCGAGACCCTCTGCATTGCAGTCTGTTGGTCTCCCCACTGAGCTATCGCTGCTCACAAATTACCTATACCATGACATACAAGCTTGGAGTAGGAATGTAAGATTCTTATATAAAACTAGCAATTATGCGCGACTACTGTCCGCGTGAACAGCAGTTTGGCTAAGATTTTCTTTCCTTGGATGACACTATGCATCATAATTAAAGTTATATTGAACGGAACAAGATAGGCTTAGTATTTAACTCAAATTCCAAGTTACTAAACTGTAAAAACCGCATCAAAATCCGTTCTGTGGTTTTTGCGCGATGGCGGACTAAAATTCTAAGAACCACTATTTTGAAGTCAGACTTCCTCTAAATATTCGTTGCTAATTATTATTTTTAAAATAACTGCAATGTATTGGCACAGTCTCGTTACAGCTTAGTAATAATATATGTAGATCGGTTGACGAGAGTGATTTTTATTTGGCGTATTTGTCTATGGTAAATGCTGAAGAATCTTCTGATTCTAACTGTTGTGGTTTATGAACATTCTTACACACAGTCTTCTCAATTAATTAAAAATAAAATGTGTGAATTACTTGCATTGTACCTATATCATTTTTGAATTTTGAATTAGTTCACCTGATGACGAATAGCGACGTCATGTAATAATTTTTGAGTGAACATTTTACCTTTTGCAAGAATGCAGTTCAGTTCACCGGCGTTAAGGAAAATCTCTTAGCAAAAAACGTGACATATTACCGCATTTAAAGTTAATCGAATGATTTATATCTGTATTACGCAATGCTAACCTGATATTGGTTTACCTATCTGTATTTTATACTTGTTTTTCTCAAGCTTATTCTACGAACCGTGCGT
This sequence comes from Catocala fraxini, assembly GCA_930367265.1. Taxonomy (NCBI): domain Eukaryota; kingdom Metazoa; phylum Arthropoda; class Insecta; order Lepidoptera; family Erebidae; genus Catocala; species Catocala fraxini. Next base: position 3,064,419 of record OV884047.1, read on the forward strand.
CACGAAATAGCTATTCGAAGATTTCACGAAGTATTTGTCTTAATAAAAAAATTATCTCCTTACGCGGAAACAATGATTTCCTTTCAATCTTAAGTTCAAGTTAACAAAAGAAGTTGATTCGGTGTGATTCGAAACGCCATTTTCTTTCTTTATTGCAGTGGCCATTTTAGAATTTGCGCGCGCTTCCAACTGTCATTAGGCAGTGATGCCAACATTGTGAAATTACGAGTTGTGTTCGCGTTCAACTATTAAATTACGGGTTCTTAGACCGCTGTTGTGTGAGGCGTGCTTAATTTTGTGCCAGTTATAAAGTAATTTAAGACACATTATAAAATGGTTTTGGGTTGTTACTAAAATATTAAATAAAAGAGAGAATGAATAAGTGCTTAAAATGTAGTTATGGGCATAAAATTTTATGCATGTCACAAATATATTATTGACGATATATTTTTATGATATTATGATTACATTTACCTTATGCAGCTTTGTGCAAACATTAGATATGTTTAACTATATCCCGCATGCGTATACGACAGCCTACTAAGTATTTCCAAATCCTCAAACTCTACGGACCTTTAATTGTTCTTACTATGGCCGATATCTCGTATTTGAAAATTTGTGTTCCAACACTAGAAGGACTATTTACTTCTGTTAACAATAGTCCTCTAATATTAGCAAACTTATCTATGATTCCACTGGAATACCAGTTTCCATAAAATGTAACACATATCCAATAATATCTATCAATAAAAAGTTTAATGATAAAAGTTTCCAACTAGATACCTCGTACGCAAAAGCGAAACTGTCCCGTGAATTTCGATCGGAACTTCGATATTTACGAAGTTCGTTGGAACGGCCATATAATATTGAAACCGCGAATAAAATCAATACCGTGTAGGTTAAATACCGAAACAATTTCAATGAAAATAGTTTCGACAGAGTTTTGTTGTCAATGGCCGGCGTGCTGGCCCGTAAAGTTGGCAGCACTGCCACAATGGATGCTTATATTAAAATAGTTGCGTTCATGTTTTAATGATTGCATAACTAACACCTGTGGCCTAGTCATCCATTCAATGGATTTTTTTATGATTAAGCTTGTTAAACATAATATTATTGTAATATTTAGTAGACTTGATATGAATTTCCCAATGCCTTTGTTAAAATTTTGTATTTTAAAGTTGGCGCTATTGTTTTTAAATAAAAAGTCAGCACGTTGAATGATGTTATGTTTGAATTTAGAATAGTTAAGCTTTATAAACTATAAAGTTGGACGAAGTTATTTTTAAATGGATGAGGGAGTTGATGTTTTGAATATTAGGTATTTTAGTTATTTCATATATAATTAAGTAAGCATTTATTAAAATTCTTGTTGATTACAGACATAAGAGAGGTTAAGTACAGTAACAGTAACATGATTATGGACGCGCTAAAATACCCAACAACAATTGGAAATCCATAGTCTCTGGTTAGCCTTAACTAATCAGTCATGTGGCAAACACGCATAGATGGTGTAATGGTTTAAATCAGAGGTACCCAGACCTTCTCAAAGACCACTTTCAAAATTTTGCAGTTTCCGGTGGAGCCGCTGCAGCTACCTACCATATTTCTTGGCATTTATATTTGATCAAATCTCGTACCCCTGGGGATCCACCTGGACCACTTTGGGAACTAATGTTTGAAATGGTCACGTACCACTGCACCGAGTATAGTGGATTCGATACCCACTAGGTACAAAAAATTATGCGACCCGATACAAAAACAGTTTCGAGTCTGAATATTCTTTGTGTTCGTTATTTCAATGTTTATAAAGTCCACCGCGGCACAGGATAGATTCCTAGAATTGTCCTAGTGTTGTCCACGAGAGTTGCTTTTTTCTAATAAAGTATATAGTACGTAGTACTACGCATATAAAGATAGCAAATCATTCGAGAACATTCCTACTAACATTCAGCTCCGTTCACGCGTAAGTAAACGCGATGTTATTCAAAGTCAATTATCGTATACAAGCACTAATCAATACAAACTGTTCAACAGTTAGTTACAAAGTTCTCACAAAAAGTTGTGAGTAAAAAGCAAGCGATTCATTTTGAAGCAACATAAGGTAGCGGTCACGTTACGCTTCGACAGGCGTAGGACTCACTCGTACCGTGAGAAAGCTGCACTAATCACTATGCTGCTCATAGTTGCGATAGTTTCAATGGCAGTTCATTGGCTACTTGTTGCAAAACGATTGGATTTGGAATAATTAAGAAATTGACTATAGAGATGCATAAAGCAGTCTTATTTTTTATTTTAAGTATTGATGTCTTAAGTATATCATAAATGCATAAGTAATTTTGTATACATTTGGTAGTCGTATAAATTTGTCATCGGAGGTGCAAATGAATTGAAAATTTGTTAAAAGCTGTAACAAATCATTAACAAATTTTAGAAATTAAATTGGTTAATACGAAGTTAGTGTATTAAGAGATATACATTGTGAAATATTTATCAGATTAACAGTATGCGTGATCTATGTAGTTAATAACTTAGTTAATAACTTTTTAATTCAAGTTTAACAAATTTGTCATTGCACCAACACATTTTTACAATTTTTAACTAAAAAATTTCCATTTTTTGTAAGAATTGGTGTAACTTTCTAAAAAGAACACTCATACCGCATGCACATTAAATATCCTACGACTATTAATTACTGATTTGTCGTTAAATTTAATTGAAATAGTATTGAGTATGGAGATAGCTTGAAAAATAGGAAAGAGCGAATGTTATTACATAGAAAGGGGGTCATTGTATCCAACTTTATGTAAATATAATCGAGAATAACTATTAGTGTATAATATAAAATCATTAACTACAATATTAATCAAAATGATGCTCTTTATGACGTTTTTATGAGAAGTCTATTAAGACGGAGTATTAAAAGTTAACTATTAACTTAGGTAAATAAGATATATACATTTTGGTCGGGAAGTATTACATAGGTATTTTAAAGCTTTTGATAGAAGTTTTAACAATATAGAATCTTTTAACTCAGTCGGGAATGACATGTAATCTGATCGGCTTATATCGTGTGTCGTGAGAAACAACTTTAAGGATAGCCACAGCTGGCAAGAGTATTTTATTGTAAATTGTCAGAGAAGACGCCATTAGTTCTAGAACGAATAGAAATTGCCATGCATCGATTTCACCCTACCGTTTCATTTTTGTTTATCAACGTGGACTGTGACGTCACTTTAGAGTTTTTGGGAAAACTGTCGAAGAGGGTCAAGTCTGAGACCTGTTAACTGTCTGACTATGCTATTACTTAAATTCATATGGATACCACAGTTCCAAAGTAAGCCACTCCGAGTGTTGTGGGTTCGATACCCACACGGAACTTTGTGTCTGTTGTTTAAATTTTTGTAAGGTCCCCCGCGACTCTGGAATTATGCTACAGGATAAGCTGTCTTCTTTTGAAAAGAACAACAGAAACATATCTGAAATTCAGTGACATTTAGATAAGTATGAAAATCTGTACCGTACTTGCAATTTCCAAATAGAAACAAGTCAATCCCTCAATCTTAAATCGTGCCATATATATAAATTATTCAGGAGTGCAAGAGCCTGCCATTATTTGGTGAGGATGCCAGTTCACTCGGACAAGTTTCACACAGTTACTGAGTTTCGCCCGGTGAAAAGCGCAAGCGATACTTGTAATCGTGATCATAGAACAGTAGGTAATCGCTTACCATCTGTATGCCTGGTTGCCATCCTGGTAGTATAAACAAATGCAACTGCCTCTTCCAACTTTCTTTGCAAGTTCGCTCCCAATTATCACATGAAATTCTGATCATTTTGGAATTGTTCCACTATTAAAATGTGATATCGATACATCTGTTTCAGTTTTTACAGAATTTGATACCATAATATTATCGTGGATATGTCCGAAATTCATGGTTCCGCCGAGTTCTCCCTAACTTACTTTAAATTGAAATACTAACCTGTGTGGAATTAAATCAAAGTCAAAGTCAAAAATCATTTATTCATTTAGGTCATAAAGTAACACTTATGAACGTCAATATATATAGATTATTCAGTTTGAATAACTTCGATCTCAATGTTCAAGAAATGTTAAGAACCTACTGTAATAGTCATACTTTCTCCAGAGGAAGTATACAAAAGGAAACCTATCAAAACGGATAATACTGAATCAGTTTGACATAAAAACACAGACATTAAAACAGGTTCTTCTAAACCAGCAATCGAGCATGGCTTCCACTGGCTGTGGGACTAAGAGCCGTTAAGATATAATTTTCTACTACATTTACAACAAATGCAAGCTAGAAAATGTAGTGGTGTTTAAAATGCAAGTTTAGTCTTATGTAGTCATCAGTTCAAAGAAAAGACCACACAATAATGAATATTTTAGCATACTTTGTTGAAATAAAAAAGCACCTACTTGGACTCGTAAAGTGAGCCACTTTCACGCATACAACAGCATCTTCATGGATGATGGAAAATATAACCAACTTTTGAGAAGATAAAAATATGGACAAATTGAATTGTATTAAAATTAACTTCAATAACTGAATTTTAAATTAAAATTTTCAAATGTAAATCTTTTAAACTATGTGACAGAAGAGTATTATGACAAAATTCAGCAAAATAGAGTATGTGATGCTGACTTAAAATCAATTGTGCCGTTGGCGCTTGAAATAAGAATAAATCGATTAGTAAACATAATTTTATCCGATGCTAAATCATGTGTATTTTCCATTCGTAATCATTTGTCACGTATACAAAAAGCAGGAATGGGGCGAGATTTTCGGTATTACATACGTTGAGATCTTATACTAACTTAAGCTGCTTTTTATCGCAAGTAATGACAAGCACAGAGCGCAGACAAGATCTATGATGGCAAACAGTCATACGGCCTGTCCGCTGGTAAGCGGTTTCCTTCCACCTCTTAAGCTCATCAAGTGAGGTATAACCAGTTGCAATTTTCAAAACAGGAGTAGTCACTTGTAACAGGGACCCCAGCCACAACTTGCTCAGTGTGTCTGTGGTGAGCTGGAGCAGACAATGGCACATTTGTTGGTTAGCCTTCTTGACCGAGCACTTGCACAATATTTAAGTTTTATGTGGCCACTCCTAGCGCAATTAAAATTGCCGAATATTACGTAATAATAATATATAGTTCACATAAGAAGAACCATTGACACGAAGAAGAAGAAATTGTAACAACAGTGCTGTTAGTGCTAAAGACTTACATACCTCTCCTTATACTTTCTGGAATGATGATCCCGTCACTCTAGAAATTAGGAATTAAGCTTTCCTTCGAGAACAGTACCTTTTTCTGGATGAAAGGTACCCTTTACCCTTGACAACGTGTTTGCGAATCATGATGATCGGTCGAGTAGTTAAGGTGTGAAAGTGTAGCAAACAAACTAACATTTGCATTTAAAACTGCGATGGTTTGGACTTGTTAAAAGGAGACCGAATACGTAAGAAACCTCATCCTCAATGACCCTGGGCAGCGGCGTAGATGGAGACCAAAGATGGGATAGTTGAGTGTTGTGAAAAATGACATGAAGCAGCGTGACCTTATTGAAGATGATATCCAGGATAGGACAAAGTGGAAGATAAAGAGTAGGAAAGCGGACTCCGGAGCAAGACGGCGGGACAAACACTTGGAAGAAGAAGAAGAAGTTAGGACCTTATCTCTAGGGTCGGAAACGTGTCAGCGATATCTCTGACATTGCAAGCGAACATGGACGACATGGCTCCAAGCTTGCAAGCAAGTTTGCCACTTTCGATGTATAAAGAAAATATAAAAAATTACCATTGACATTAATACCATGAAATTATACAGTTTAAGTGTAATATGTGACGTTAGTTTTTCATAGCGGCAGCTTTTAAATCAATCTTATGGCAGCCATATTGTTAGAGGAGCGTAATAACACACAGTTATTGTGCTTTAATGTTTATGTAATTAATACTTTAGGTACACTGTATTATGTTTGTCAAGTGTGTGTATACTTTGCTCAGGCTGTGGATTGTGAGTGGAATGGTCGGTTTGCGTACTAGGGTTAGTGGTCACCTCGCCACTGCCAAAGCGTTGATTGCCGGTTTAATCCTGGGTAATTATACATATATCGCACTCTTAATAAAACAGCGACTTAACTCGAAATTTGAAAGTAAGGCAATTTGAACTCTAATTGTATATGTTAAATTCTAATATTATATTTGTGTTAAATCATTGCAATAGAGTTCAAATTTGTTTAATCCAAAATACTGAGATAAGTCTCTGTTTTATTAAGAGTGCGATATGTGATCCATAAGTGGTTGTTCTGATTTTGGGTGTTCGTTGTGTTTGTAAAGCCTCTTGTGATAGTGGGGTCAAATCTCCTTACAAAGGTACAAAGGTCCTTACCTAGCGAATATCCCGTTACAATTTAATTCACATATTCTGGGACAATCTGTATAATCTGCGATAAAAATGGTACCACACTTAATAAAGAAATAAAATCGAATTAAAATATACTACTTATATATTATAATATAAAATTCTATGTGACTCTTGGCATGCCAACTCCACTATTGTATCTGCCAGCGTTTAGCAGTCTGTTATTAAACATATCTTATGGATATAACTGATTCACATTTAGAAGTCATATTATAAATTTTTATTTGAGTCTACAAATTATAATAATTTTAGAAGAAAACTATCTAATGAGTACTAAAATAATTATTATATAAAAATATTCTTTTTATTATTATAATAATTACTATAATTTATTTTTATTTTTAGCCTTATTAAGACCAGAGATGATTGAAACTACGAGCTTTTATTGAAAACTACGTATGCCCATGATTTCGTATATTTTAAATATCCTCCAATATTTTCCTCCAGAATTTAATCTATTGCGAATGTTATCAAAATAAGTCCAATTTTTGACCGTAAAGTGTCAGAAAGAGGCGTTCTCACTTATAAAAATCTTTTTCTTCTAAGAAGAAGACTTATAATAATAAAATACTTAGTACGTAATGAAAAGAATGAGTCGCAAGAGGAAGACCTAGGCTACCGTTTCTTGATCAGATCGGAGGCGTTCTGGACAAAGGCCAGGTTAAGAGCACCTTGAACCGACGGGCGTGTATGAGGAATGTGATGAAAGTGAATGAAGCCAGAGAAGCGTGTCAGGATCGTAGCAAATCCGTAGTCTCTGCCTACCCCTCTGGGAAACAGGCGTGAATCTATGTATGTATGTATGTAAAAGAATGAGTAATTTACTATTTGTATAAATAGTAAATACTAGTACTTTTAAAAGTCAATTTAGTATTACTTATTATCCTAACTAATATTTTAATGCGAACGTGAGTTTCTTTGTTTGTTTGTTACGCTTTCACGCCCTAACTACTCGACCGATCATGATGAAATTTCGTATACACGTTGCCAGGAGTACAGAAAAGGACATAGGGTACCTTTCATCCAAAAAAGAACTGTTACTAATCTTACCTAACCTACATTTACGCAAGTAAAGCCGCGGGCAAAACTACTAATATATATATATAAGCAGCGATAGCTCAGTGGGGAGACCAACAGACTGCAATGCAGAGGGTCTCGGGTTCGAACCCACGTCGCGCACCTCTGACTTTCGGAAGTTATATGACTTTTTGAAATTATGTGCGTATTGATTGACAATTATCGCTTGCTCCGTGCTCGGAGAGCACGTTAAGCTGTCGGTCCGGGCTGCCATGAACATCTATGGCAGTCGTTATTGGGAAAGTCAGTACCCTCTAATATCCTGACACTGGTCTTAGGGTATCGTTAGCCTTCGGGTTGCGGAGGTCAGGTGGCAGCCGCTCCGTGTAAAAACTGATATCCAGTCGAATCCGGTTAGACCAGAAAAGCCGACCCCAAGTGACTTGGGAATAATAAAAGCTAAGAGAGAAGAATATATATATATGTGTGTGTGTGTGCTTAAACCGTTATGTAAAAGCGCTTTATGTGACCTCTCTGTTACTCGGGAGCCATGTGTGCTCAACATTTTACAAAAACAACAATTTCTACTGTTTATCGCGTTTATCGTTAGTCGACAAACTGTTTGTCGACGTATCGATATAAACGGTTTTATCGATAAATTATTCCTATCACGTACTCGACAGAGTTTAGTCGGAACAACTAATTGCAGTAATTTTTATATCTTTCTCTTTGATGTTTTATGTTTGTCTTGGTATTTAAGCGTGTGCTGAACTATTTACAAATACGAGAAATGGTTCAAAGATATCAATTTGTAAATGTATGTTTAGTTATTTATATTCACGTTGTTTTGTCGTGTTATTATATATTTTGTGGGTTTTATTCGAAACCATAAACGAGAACATTAATATATGAATATATGACCTTTTCATGGAGGGTAGAATGCGTATAATTTGTCTATAGTAAATTATAGAAGTTAGGATAGAGCAGCGATAGCTCAGTGGGGAGACCAACAGACTGCAATGCAGAGGGTCTCGGGTTCGAACCCACGTCGCGCACCTCTGACTTTCGGAAGTTATATGACTTTTCGAAATTATGTGCGTATTGATTGACAATTCGATAAATAATCGCCTGCTCCGTGCCTCGGAGAGCACGTTAAGCCGTTGGTCCCGGCTACCATGAACATCTATGGCAGTCGTTATTGGGAAAGTCAGTACCCTCTAATATCCTGACACTGGTCTAGCCTTAGGGTATCGTTAGCCTTCGGGTTGCGGAGGTCAGGTGGCAGCCGCTCCGTGTAAAAACTGATATCCAGTCAAATCCGGTTAGACCAGAAAAGCCGACCCCAAGTGGCTTGGGAATAATAAAGGCTAACGGAGAAGACGTAAGAGGTAGTCTGAAAGTGGTGCCCATAGATGAGAAGGTGAAAGGCAATCGTTTGGCTTGGTATGGACATGTTATGCGAAGAGATGATACGTATGTAGGTAAGCAAGTGATGGGTCTGAGGGTAGAGGGACGAAAAGGGAGAGGAAGGCCAAGGAAAATATGGATGGACTGTGTGAGGATGGATATGAAAGGGAAAGGGGTAAATGATCAGATGACGAGTGACTGAGAAGTATGGAAGCGAAGGACATACTGCGCCGACCCCAAATGAATTGGGACCAGGGCAAGAGGATAGTGATGACATAGTACCAGAATCAGTGGAACTACTGAGAATAGAAAATCTTATTTCGGTGATGCTAAAGTACATGTCACTGAGTTTTATAATACCCGAATGGAACCTTGACCACTCAAGGTAAGGGACAACTTGAGCCACAAAGCTGCTAGTCAATAGTTTAGTCGGCTTGATCTTATTGTGTTTGTAATTAGTATTAAATGTATAAAATACGTATACATTTGACCTTATTGATTTTGGGAAACAGGCGTGAATCTATGTATGTATGTATGTATGTAATTTGATGGCGATTTAAAAGAGTGGCCTTAAGTTTCTTGCAGTTATCTTCTCACAGGCTCTACCTTTTGCCTGAACCTTGCAACTAACATAAATGTAAATTCAGTAAATGTTATAAACTCACTAACACCTTTGACGTTCATAAGTGTTACTTCGTGACCTAAATGAATAAATGATTTTTGACTTCGACTTGAGGTAACGGTTCCGATCTCCGGTCGTGCAGAGTTATTGGAAATTTCTCGTAAAGAAATTTCAGTAGCCACACGGGGTTTCAAACTGGTATACGGTAAAATATTCACCTCCCTTTTATGCAGGACCTAAATAGTTACCGGAAACAAAAAATGCCAGAAAAGGCGACGTTTGTATGTAAAACATCTCTGCCTACTCTCTAGAGGATACACGCGTGAAACTATTAAACTATATTGTAAAAATACTACCTCGATAGCGCATTGACTAAACAAGCAAAAAATAAAAATATAAAATCGGTGCGATCTATGGATGGATGCACCGAATCTTTTTTATTAAGGTTTTTACAGGGTCGGCAACGCGCAAGCGATGCCTTTGGTGTTACAGGCGTCCATAGGCTACGGTGACTACTTACCATCAGGTGGGCCGTGTGCTGGTTTGCCATTTTATTAGCATAAAAAAATCTCCATAAATACCGTTATTGCAATATTTTCGAGGTTACTGTGACAACGTATTCAAACTAAAATAAAAATCAGGTACCAATAATAATTCTGAGGCCATTGTCGAATTGTACAGAAATAAATAATCATTTTAAACTCTGTTGCTATAAGATAATTCAATGAGCTGCAGTAACCGTTATCCCCTCTAGTTGGTAGTGGCCGGTCGACAGTTGTTCCATCTACTTATAGTTTAAGCCAACATTGACCGGTTCATTACATAGCTCAAATAACCCCAATGAAAAAGCCACACGAAATAAAAACAACAATGATGCCTATTAATTATCTTAATGACACATTAAAGCAATAAAATACAACAAACGGTAAATTAAGATCAATTTAATATACTACTTCCCACTAAACAACGATCATCTATCAAACAATTTCTGTTCCACACATAAATTAGATTCCTTACGGTCGAACTAAAATGATGTACGCAAAAACATCCCCCGGGCCATCGCTACCTGTGCATCTGCCGACCAATAGGTGACCAGCAAAAAATAATTATAATTTAAACATAGTGGACCTTTTTTCCAACAAACACTGACCTTAAAAGGAACCCATTCGATGGGAGATGTATTAAAAATTGAAATAACAACTTGCGTGCAACGACCGCGCGATAGATAACTGCTAAAATGCAACAAAAGATGCCACGCGGGAATTGCAAATGAGATCTTAACACTATAAATTTAAAGAACTATTTCGAATAAACATTAGCGTAGCAGATGTTGTTCGAAATGAAGATTAGGGGAACTAAGGCATAAAAAGCGGTCAGCCAATCGCGCCCCGCGCTGGTCTGCCGTCCCGCTCGCACGCGCGTCGCACCGCTCTTTCTAATGCTCATATTTTTTGCCATCTTATTCTAATTCCTCATTCAAATGGCCTGCGTTCGATTCCAGAGGTCCGTAACCTTTTATGTCATAGAAGTTTTTTCGTATTTTTTGTTCTTTATCGAGTATTTCGGTTGAATTAATTACGTAAGCATTAACGCTGTATTTTTTTTAACAATTATAATTGTTATCATAGATTCTGATCGATGGGTTTTATTTTTCCATGACTACGCATGGTTGCGTGTGCCGTGGGCATGATGGAAATATAGATAAACAATGTTTCATGGTAATAAAGTTTTTATGATATTTTTTCGTCAATTCTCGCTGTGTGCCATTAATTCATTCGTATATTAATGCTGACGTGACCGAGTAATTACATATTTAAGGAATGGTTAAAGAAGTTGTTGTATGTACATTATGTATATTTTTTATATTGTAATTGATATAGGAACATAAATGGATCATAAAATTGTACTCAAGAACCTGTAATGTGTGTGGATATATAACAAGTTACGCAGAATTCGTTAAGTTTAACTTCGTTGAGTATTGTGTGCAAATGCCTTATAATATTGCATATGCATAATTTGAAATGTTCAAGCGATTTAGTAGGTTAGCTTAAGGAATTCTTCCTCTAAAAGGGAACTAAATGCACATGTATTTCCTGTAAATACGTAACGTAACTTTTGTAATATGTTACAATTTATAAGTTCAAAAAATCCATACAAAATATATTATTTTATTGGAATGATGCTAGTATTACATATTAACACCATATACCTAATATCTACAACTTATTTATTTTTCGTGTTTTAAATCGTCGTCTCATCGTCGTCTTTTACGGTTAACTATCACTATAGTTTTGTTGTAAACCACTTAAAAAGGTCATCATATTACTATAAAATATATTATATCAATAATATAACTACGAAATCTTGACATTATACAGAAATTTCTTTGATTTTAATAATACTTGTTGTGTTTTCCAACATTATAATAACACATTACTTGATTGGCCGATACTACAGTTACGTTAACGACAAAAAAGCGTATATAAAAATATATGTAAGTAATCGTTACAACCCGACATGACCATTCCTATCTCTCACATCTTGTATTCCCACAACATAAATAAATACTCAGTTTAAAACTTGAGTACTTACGTTCTTAGTTCAATAATCTAGTTATACTTACATAGATGCCACGATGAAGTGCTTTGGGGTCGTACAAGATGCACTACATCCGGTGGACGATTGTCTTTACCGAGATTCAAACCTGTTTCCTTGGCATATGTCTGGTGGAGCTTTTGTTTTTGTATTAACATCGGCTCTAGTACTTATGTCTGTACTGCAAGTAACTGGTATTGAGTTTACTTAGATTTTATCGTTAACTTAAAAGTCAATAGGTTCTGTTTTGTTGTGCAACTAAATTAATTTGTTGTTTAATGTTATTTATTTTATTTTATATCGTGGCTTAGGTAGTTTGAAGGCTAGCTCAAGTATGGTGATATGAAAATTCGTATGTGTTATTCTGTATGTAGTTTATTTTCAAGTTTCGCTTTACTATGCCTAAAAAAGGGAGATGTTAAAAATTGCTTGTATTTTCGTAAACTGGGCTGTGTGTTTGAACTATGAGCAGTTCTAATTAGAAGTGTAATGTTAGACTTTACGAATGTTAATGTAATGAACACAAAATATCTAGATACGAAACAACCATGTACGGATTATTTTGTTCTTGAATATTGATTTACGGCCCGATAGATATACAATGTCCACTTAAACCTTAGCGCATCCGTGCATATATATTCATAAGCCGTGATATGTATAATTTTAGCTATAAATTTATTTATTTAACCTTTAGCTCCGTTCGGTAAGTATATAATACCATTAAAAACAATTAATGCATAACAATTACGTAATTGGAAAAACACACATCCAAGGCCAATAATACATAAATAAGATTAACTTTTTGTAATTCACTAGAACACTGGCGTCATTTTATTGCAATCCTTTAAACCCATATAAGGCAGGTCGACAGCCATAATGATGTTAGAAAAAAACTTGCTACTAATACAACATATCCAGAGAAGGACATTGTTTAATAATGATAATTAAAAGCGAATAATATGTGCAATTCCACGCGCATATTCGCGATGTGCCAAACAAGGACACGGGTTGTTTCCGTGTTGAATCACTTGTGATGCGGCCCAAGTCAGAAACGATTAGCGCGTCTGATTTATACGATGAACGATGTGACTCATGTAATTGAATAAGAGGACATATTTATATAGCGATTGATATAAAAAGGAGGTTTTATATTTCTAATAGATTGAAATGGATGATGAATTATAGTAAGGTGTACGATGTTTAGGATGACTTATTTCGAAATGGCGTTAGAAAACATAGGTAATATTTGTTTTAAAAGTAGAATATTATATAGGGCGTAAAATCCATAAATCCATTATTGTAAACTTATGTATTATAATACCATTTTAAGGTATTACACGCCGATAGGTATATGTAAATAGGGTGGTTTCATATTTTACTATGAGTTAGTTTATTTTTTCGAATCAAAGTAAATAGTACCTAATATTTCTCTTTACTTATGGAATTGCTATGACTTACAGTTTTACATAACCATTATGTACCATATTAGTAAACAGAACTAAATTTGTGTGAATCAGGTTAAACTATGACAATAAGCTCTAGGTGATTCGTCAAGAATAATTTCCCTATTTCAAATTCTTCACTGAGTCAATATTTCCAAGTATTTTCTTTAACAATCATCCTTATACGTCAAGGTGTTGTTGCTAAACTAGCTTCAATTTATTGTACATTCCAAATTCCAGTACACGTGTCCAATATCAGAATTGTCAACAATAGCCTCCGCTTCCTCTTCTCAGTTAGACCGCCATTCAAACACGCATACACAAATGCGAACTGACTCACGTCGACCTTGAAATAGACTAGTCTAATCGTGGTTTTAGCCAATCAGTAGTCGGTACACGATGCACACCATCCTTTGTTTATCATCGACACGCCACACCAAATGACCCTTTTGTTACTTTTCAATTTTAATTGTAGTTTCATTATTGGTCTAATAGCCATTGTTGAGATGTTTATAATTTGAGAAAATTGATTTGTCAGTTATTGTCGCTAAAATTGTTGTGGCAGTTAAGGATAAAAATGTAATTATGATTTGCCAATCACTGGTGCTGTAATAGGTTTATCCTGCCTTTTGTATTTTGCATAGTTAACCTTTAGCTTGCATTGAGCGATATTTAAATTCTTTACATCAAAATAAAAAAGATAGTGTACATCATAATTTAAAAAAATCTGGTGTGAAAGCTTAAAATAAAATTCAAATTATATTTATGTTCATTTATACAGTTCAGCATTATACTGGATTTTTACATCTTTAAATACTCCTAAATTATGCTAGTTCTACAACCACAAGACTTAGATTAGTTATCAGCAACATCTGTTAAAAACAAATTTAAGTTCGCGACAGCCATTTCTAAAAATCAATCTTGACTTGACTACTACCGACGATACATTTCTGCTTTAATTGAAACATCACAAGAAACCATACATTTACAACAATTAGGCGATCGCTCGTACGGTCCGGAGATTATTCTCGCTTTCAAAACACATTAGCCACTCCGATTTACTTGGAAGCGACTCTAATGTGTAATTATTTTTTTTATTATTCCACGCCATGGGAGTTCAACGATTCCATTAATTACAATATTAACATGTGAAGGTTCCGCTTCAGTACCGCAGGTTCAGTTAACTTAAAATACTTTGGTACGAGAAAATTACTTGTAGTTTGCACAGTTTTTATTTTACTTTCTTAGCTGTTTTTGTCTTGTTTCAATTTAACAAGAACAGTAATGAGGCAGAAAAATTGTTATCAATTAAATATTGTAATATAAAATGATTTAATTTTATTGTGAGAAATAATTATATTGTATTGAAGCGCCAGTCGCTGCGTTGGAAAAAAAGATAATTTAAGGATAGAGTAAAATATGCACTCGATAACGATCGCTCATAAAAATATTAAAACTATAATTAAGCCGTCAGTTTAAATAAAAGGAGATAAACTGAAGAGTTATTGAATAATTTAACTATAACATTTGCCAACAATTATCATTTTTCGCCTCGGTAATCAATCAAAAACAATTACCTTCGAGATTTTGAAACTGACTCTTATGTCTCTAATATTAACATATAGAATCGCTTAAATGGAGACAAAGGAACTAGAGATATAAGTTTTATTGCATAGTTAAGCGTGCATTGTTATAAAACTAACCTATATTTTATATGAAAATTATTGTGAAGCGGCAAAATAGTAGGTACAACTTTAGCTAACTTACTAAAAAACATAATTTGAGCAATCATAAATCAACCATGTTCCTTAACTTTGAAATTGAATGAATAGTGTCGGATTCAAACAATCTCTGTTAATTTGTTTTTAATTGCTATCGATGGCAGATTCAGCGGCCCATCTAATGGTAAATGCTACATAACACATATACATGGCATACGTCTTATGTCTATACCATACGATAGGTACGTCTATGACAAGCTAGTACTAGACCTTGCCAACTGTTGTACAAGAGGATGAATAAGTGGGACATCAACACCATCGATAACTTGAAAAACCCGAGTAACCAGAATTACAAACCAGACAGTTTTTAAGTTGGATAATGCTCTGACTGATACTTTAATTATGAAATTCTCTTTGTAGTGAAATTTCAAAACATTTTAACATAGGTACCTACTATACATACACTTAAAATCAACAATGACCAACACAGTTTCCTAAATTAACTCGTTATAATATCTTATCGAAAATAAAATAAAAACCGGATCTCGAAATTTAAATTTAAAAACAAGAACCAGTAACAGTTACCAAAGGTTGACGCCCCCGAGACGGATGTTATAGACAATGAGTAGTTCTTATACTCTATGCTAATACGCGCCATTTTTATGTTCGCAATTCAAATGCTGACGCGTAATGATTTTTTTACGATAAACTTTTACGCTTCTGCGTAACGCGTTTACGGGAAAGTTACGGTGAATTGTAGCGTACAAATAATAGTATTGTGTGTTATACTTTACAACTAGAGATAAATATAGTTTTACGCTATGGTCTTGGTTAAAGGTAGATCATAGATACCTTTATCTTCATTGGCCCGCCTTTTTTATCATCTCATTCGACGATCCCAGTTGAAGTTCATATTGAAAACTACCTTTCATTATTGTTAGGTGAAGGCAGTTGATACGTTCAAATTATTATTAAAGAACAGCTCAAATGCATTTGTTTATTCTTCGATTCAATTCATGCCATAGTATGAGGTTCTTCAAGAAAGGTGTAATATAATATAATATAATATTCTACCACATACACACAACACCATCTAGCCCAAACTAAGCAGAGCTTGTACTATGGGTAGGTACTAGACAATGGATAAACATACATACATACTTTTTTTGTAAATACATACATATTATACATAGAAACACCCAGACCAAGACAACATCCATGTTCATGCACACAAATGTTTGACTTGTGCGGGGATCAAACCCGCGACCTCAGGCATGGCAGTCGGTTACACTAACCACTACGCCATCGAGGTGTTCTATTTACGCAGAATGAGCCCAAAGTATCATGAAGTCTAGCTGTGGTTTGCTTCTTCTTGGGTTTGACTATTTGTATTACTGGATCCCGAGCTGGTGGTACATTCCAACCATCTTCTCTATTGAAATTAGGATGTTTTTTGATTTCAATAGCCCCGCGAAGCGTCCTTGGTAGGAATCTGTGTTCTTTAGCGAGAATCTGTGGTTTGTCAAATCTCAGGTAGTGGTTGGACCCCTGTTGCACATGTTCACACACAGCGCGATAAAATCCGTATATAGTAGTTTAATTTCAATGAATAATATTCGCGTAAACAGAAGACAATATTAGATAATAAATATCTTTAAATATAACCTAAACAGAAGCGAGTAAAACCACGGGAGAAGACTAGCTCTCATTTCAATGAACTCGTCTGACATATTCGTCTGTATCTCCGGCCATTCTCTTCAAGAAACACATGCACATATGCTTAAAACTAGTTTTTTCTTGTATTACAAATTATTGCACTTTTTGCAGTACACTTGACAATGCTCTTAACAAATTGCAGTACGTTGGCCGGTGTGTGCATTGTACCTAGTTCGTTAGATATATTAAAGAAAAATATTTCTCAAAGTCAAGCTTGTGACAGCCATTTTAAGATTGACGGCTGTTTAATATATGACGTTGTAATTTATAAATGTTCATTATTCATTTTATATATTTACAGACAAATGTAATCTCTCTGCTTGCTTCATTTTCACGATTAAACTGCTGAAAGATTTCCATGAAATTTGATTTATTGGAATCGTTGAAGGCACGACCACGGGCTACTTTCTAAAATCTATGGCTATACTCAGCAGTAAAATCTAAATACAATAGTAAAATGTGTCACGAAAATACATTTGTCAAAAAACAGTATAAACACTATAATTGGCAAAATTATTTATCTGACCCCAATAGGTCACTCATCCAAAACAGACCACGACAATTAAAGTCGCTAACCTCAACAACACAATTTATTAAACATAAAAGCATTATATCAAAAACCGTTTAAATTGTTGGCACATAAAAATCGTAACTTACGTAAACACTCCAATAAACCGACTATAACCGATAAAGTACCGATCACTGACCGTTTGAGTCATCAATCATCGGAATGTATTGATAAAGCGTGAAAAATACAAATCGTAATTCGGCCCTTGGCCGACTGCGAAGATATCAAATACATTTTATATAGGTATGTGACCGTAAGGGCTAGGTGCGACTGCTAGCGAACAGCGGCACGCTGGAAACTTTATTTATCACTTGTATTATTGGAAACGACCTATGCGTCATTACTCCGGTCTCGCTGCACCCAAAAAAATTAAACGGAGCCTAAATAAGTTTAATTTTAAACTACCAAACTGTTAAATATTCATTAATATTTGTCTGTTCAGTAGTTTTTTCGTGGTATTGGAATAAACAAAGAAGCAGGCAGACAAACTCTTAAAATCATTGTTTTAGGTTCAGAAGTCTCTAATTTGTTGAACCCAATAAACTTTTCAAAATACCCTAATATTCAAAAAAACGGTCTCGTTACAATTTTAAAATACGATAAATTATCTACTACTCTTGTCATGTTTATCTATGCATTCGCTTAGAAAATAAACATATTAGGTATAAGCAGTGTTGACTACTTTGAATCGTCTCTTGGCGATAAAGATTTCTGGATTTACTTCCTAATTGATAATATATATAGCTATATCACAAACTTAAGGGTTGTCTTAAAGAAATCACTTAACATCAGGCTTACTGCAATAACATAAAACTATAGTATAAATGTGTTTAAATAATGTAATATTTTTATATTACATTATTTATTATATCCGGCTATATATCAGGAGGTAGCTGATATATAGTTACCAATATATAAGGTATTTTCAAGGGTTATTTAATTAACGACATTTTGTGTTACATATGGAACAACATTAGTATTCTTTTATACCCGCTGTACTCCAGCAGTATGACCTATACTCAAGCCATTTATATTCAGTGGTGCTAACTCACACATTTTATCACTTGCAATAAATAAGCTCATTAATTAATATATTGGATAATTATTTGCTAGAGACAAAAACACCTCTATAAATTGTGAAGACGCAGTTCGTCGACATTTCGGTCGTAGCGAAAGTTTTTTAGCTAAGAAACGTTGAAAGACCGGTTCGATTTGAATGATCATAGCTTTCGAATATAAAATAATATAATTGGTGTATATTTTATACAATTTAGATCCATTCACTGTAATTTAGAAATTCGATTTGAATCAAGATATTGTTACTTTAGTATTAAATCTGTGATAATTGTTATAATAATACGAAAAATATTATGATGTTGGTATTAAACATCGAAAGAAAACAAAAAAAAATGGTCGAATGTAGTGATTTATGTGACGCCATTCGGTTTGAATTCCGAATGTAATCTTGTAAGCGATTAGTAAGCTTTGAAATGAATGTCCCACTTGAGATAAGAAAATAATTCTTTAAGATTATTTTACTGTGTCCATTTTTTTGTACTATGATTAAAGTACCGAAACAATAGCAGCGATAGCTCAGTGGGGAGACCAACAGATTGCAATGCAGAGGGTCTTGGGTTCGAACCCACGTCGCGCACCTCTGACTTTCGGAAGTTATATGACTTTTCGAAATTATGTGCGTATTGATTGACAATATCGCGTGCTCCGTGCCTCGGAGAGCACGTTAAGCCGTCGGTCCCGGCTGCCATGAACATCTATGGCAGTCGTTATTGGGAAAGTCAGTACCCTCTAATATCCTGACACTGGTCTAGCCTTAGGGTATCGTTAGCCTTCGGGTTGCGGAGGTCAGGTAGCAGCCGCTCCGTGTAAAAACTGATATCCAGTCAAATCCGGTTAGACCAGAAAAGCCGACCCCAAGTGACTTGGGAATAATAATAGTTTAGGGAGAAGAAGATTAAAGTACCGAAACTTTGAGAGAGTTTGGAGAGTTTTAGGTACCTTGGTCGTATCGTGACGTCTAAGATGACTGACGATGACGATATAGAACGCCAGAGACGTGCTTTGTGCGTGGTGGGCAATATGATTTCCAGGTGATTTTTTAATGCGGCGCCTTACGTAAAGATTACACTTTTTAGATCATTCTGCCAGACGTTCTACATATGTCAGCTCTGGACCGAATACACTGTTAAATCGCCCAACTCCGTCAGAGTGGCATACAATAACATATATAGGCAACTAATGGGGTTATCACGTAGCTGTAGCGCGTCCGGAATGTTTTTTGATGCGCGTATTGATACTTTTAATGCAATTCAGCGTAATAGAATAGCGTCTTTTATGTCTGGACATAAAAGACGCTATTCTATATTTTTACACATGGCAACTCTGGAGTTGCCATGTGTAAAAATACTATCATTATGAGTCTGTCAGACCACCTGCTGCAGACTGTAACTACCGACGATGGATGGCTATTGCCACTTAATTTATTTTAACTATTACTTAATTGTGTGTCGACCTTGTGTATGGATCCCAGAGTCCGAAATAAAGTATTCTTATTATTATTGAATCATAATATTAGTTATATACCCAAGCAGTTTCTGGTTTTTTAGAAACTTTGAGAATATTGAGAATATTTACCTAATGCTAGTTATTTTAAGTTAAATCTAGATATCTTTACCTATGTTTCTTAAATAATTTATTTGGTTGATTCCAGGTCTAGAACGGGTGGCGGAGGAGTTGATGGGTCGAAGAAAATGGAAACTATATCAGGACGCATTAATTCCAAAACGGGGGGAGGGCGAACGCTCAAGCGACGAGGAATCGGTCCACACAGACCCTCCTCCCGCGCTCAAGATCAAGACCATAGAGCAGATCAACGAGGACGAAGCAAAGGACGAAAGGTCCGAACGATCGGACAGACCAGAACGATCAGACAGATCGGATCGGTCAGACGAGAAGCCGCGGCGTCCGGAAACGATATTGGAGACGTTGATCAAAAGGCCTGCGACTCAGCCGAAGGTGGAGCTGTCAGAGGAGCCTTCGGACTGGAAGCCCCAGGACAAGTGCTACTTTTGCACCGATGGGGAGCCTGTCCCGGAGGCGAGGGCAGGAGGCGCCACTGTAAGTACCAGCTCTCTATACTGTTCCATTGATACGTCTATGCGTAGAAAATTCCAAATGTTTGGCCTCCAACGTTCAGATAGACATTGTCATTGTGCTGACATTATTTTGACTAAGTCGTACGTTATACAAAGTAATCCAGTTGTTGGGCTTTCATGTCCCCTGATGATACTGGATAGGATAGTTGAGAATGGATAGGGTTTTGTACCCTGATTATTATATCCCTGTCTGTAATATGGCCCCAAAACTTTATACTGTATCTAAGTGCTGATGCAAACATACCATGGTAGGCAGTTAATGTTGTCTCACAATTCGCTTGCTACCATCGTCAATGCTTGTCCTGGCTATCACTTAACTTAAACTTAAAATTACATTACACACGTAACGGTTTTGTGCCCATATTTCACCAGCTGTCTTAGGTCCTACATAAGATAAGGAACTACTAAACACATTTTCAGATTCCATGCTGATACTGAAAGTTTTCAAACAGACAAATCCACTTCCACTTCTTCCGACCTGGATAACAAACCGGGAATTTTACGATCAACGACAAACAACAAATGCCACGGAACCATCTACGAAAATCATTATTCTGTATATCTTTCTTCATCTTTTAATACAATTCCCGCATTAATTATATGCATAACGTTAATACAATTCTCGTCGCTGGAGACTGACTTAACAAACATTCAAACAACGGGGCACGGGCCTCTTCTCAGTGTGAGAAGGGCTAGGTTATAGTCCACCACGCTGACCCAGTATGGGTTGGCAGACTTCACAAATCTTCGAGAACATTATGGAGAACTCTCAGACAGGTTTCCTCACGATGATTTCCTTCAACGTTAAAGCGAGCGATAATTAACTATTTAATACGTACATAACTTCAAAAAGTCAGAGATGCGTGCCTCGGGATCGAACTCGAAAGCTCTACGTATCAGCCCGTCGGTTTCCCACTAAGTAACGCTCAGGCTGTGGATCACAAAAATGATTGTCCTGTATGAAAATCGAAGCTACAACAATCTCAAAGCTCAGAGCAGTGGCGAACCGACCATTTAAACCTAATTAAACGTAGTTGTTAAATAGCTTGTACGATTTAGATCAAATCAAAATCAAGTGCATACATACACATCTGTCTTATAACAACAGATATATGTACAGACATAGCTCTATCTTGTCCATTATACAATAACATAAACCCAAGGACAAGATTGGACACGGTAGTACCCAGATGTCCGCCACATATGTACGCACATACCTACGTGACGAAGGTAATTTTGTTACAACACAATATGTGGGGCATGTTATAGGAATCAGATTGGATTTGGGTTAGTTTACCATAGACCTACGATGTATGTACCCAAAAGAGATGTCATATTTTGCCTGCTATGTGATTATATCTATATTAATATCATAAAAGCAGCGATAGCATAGTGGGAAGCCGTTGGACTGCCACGCAAAGGTCTCGAGTTTGATCGCAAGGCACGCATCTCTGTCTTCGAAGTTATGTGCGGATTAAATAGTTAATTATCGCTCGCGTTAACGGTGAAGGAAAACATCGTGAGGAAACCTGCATGTCTGAGCGTTCTCTTTAATATTCTCGAAGATATTATGTGTAGTATGCCAACCCGCGCTGAGCCAGCGTGGTGGACTATGGCCTAATTCTGCTCACACTGAGAAGAGGCCCGTGCCCAGCAGTGGGACAGTTTAATACAAGGCTGTTATTATTATAACTACATTATATTCATTTTTTATATCTTGTAAGGTTTTATCTTTCGTACAACCAGGTCACTAACAGGTCTTGCCTTCAGTATGTACCAGGTAGTCAAAATGTCACAGGAAGTCCATGATGATTGAACAAGTGTAACATGATTCACTTGAGGTCCAAAGTTCAAGTACGGTTCATTTTGAATTACTGCGCCATTTATTTGTGCATTCTTGCGTAATTGTATATCAGCGCTGATTCAATGTTACAACTGAGACACATGTCTCTTTCCAATACCAGTTGTAAGAAAAAGATGAGTGGTTATTGAAATGTTGAATTAGTTTCATCTCGCAGTAACACATCTTTACTATATGCGACTGATATTGTATTATTTGTCCTGTTTACAAAGTGTCCCACTGCTGGGTGTAAACCTTTGCTTATTATAAGAAGGATGGGGCCATAGTCCACTACGTTAGGCCAGTGTAGACATATGTTATAAATATTTCGAGAAAGTTATGGTTAATCTGTCAATTGCTGGCAAGGCAGAAAAGAATAATTGTATCTAGTCGCTGCAGCTGAAAATGGTAAACTCACAGACACAGTACATACATATACAGTATTCTATCTTCATACAAACGGTCGGAACTCGAGTCATACCTACGCACCGAGAACTCTCAGACATGCAGGCTTCCTCACGATGTCTTCCTTCGTTAAAACGAGTGATAATTAACTGTTTAACGCACATAACTTCGAAAAGTCAGAGATGCGCGCCCTGGGATCACACTTGAGACCTCTGCGTGGCAATCCAACGTTCTATCTAGAATTGAAAGTGAGGGAACAGAGAGTGCAGTTGTGTTTGCGCACACACTTCTTCTTCTCCTTTAGCCTTTATTATTCCCAAGTCACTTGGGGTTGGCTTTTCTAGTCTAACCGGATTTGACTGGATATCAGTTTTTACACGGAGCGGCTGTCACCTGACCTCAGCAACCCGAAGGCTAACGATACCCTAAGGCTAGACCAGTGTCAGGATATTAGAGGGTACTGACTTTCCCAATAACGACTGCCATAGATGTTCATGGCAGCCGGGACCGACGTCTCAACGTGCTCTCCGAGGCACGGAGCAGGCGATAATTGTCAATCAATACGCACACAATTTCGACAAGTCATATAACTTCTGAAATTCAGAGGTGTACGACGTGGGTTCGAACCCGAGACCCTCTGCATTGCAGTCTGTTGGTCTCCCCACTGAGCTATCGCTGCTTTGCGCACACACTTATGCACTATAATATCACTTGCGTAGATTGTTAATATTCGTTGAGAATTCAGTCTGAATTCAGATTCTTATTAAGCTTTATACCGACTAGGTTTAACTAGAATAATAATTGAACCATTGCCATCTGCTCCCTAAGATAACTGCTACCCATTTTAAAAGATTACATATACCTCATAAAATGTTTAAATATATTAAATACTGGCTTTTGCCCGAGGCTTCGCTTGCGTAAAAGTAGATTAGGTTATATTAGTAACAGACCTTTTCAATAAAATATAGCATATATTACTCGGTGATAATATAGCTTTCTAATGACGAAACAATTTTTAAAATCAGTTGAATAGTTTTTGAGTTAAATCCTTACAAACAAAAACACAGAAATTCAAATATTTCCTCATTTTAGTATTGATATAGATATCGAATTCTCATAAAGATGTTATATAAATGACTGACCAGCTATGTGATGGTAGAATAATACCATTGAAAAATAATACAATGGCTATGTCAGAAATGACATCACAAAAGGTCATCATCAATAATACACGTTATAAAAATATTTTGATGTCATATTGATGATTTAATAACGACGAGTTATATTACTAGATCTCACGTATTATTAAAAACCTACTAGGTACATAGTACCTGACTAAGTCTAGATTGACCAATAAGTGTAGAATTATAGATACATCGAGCACCATATTTAAGGCTCGGTACTGGATTCTGAGTAATGTTTTCTTTACAAAAATAAGTATTTTTGTTAGTTACCTTAAATTCACTCATTTATGCAGTAGAGTTTTCAGATTGGCAAACTGTTTAAGCTGGAATATAATTTAAAATGTCAGGCTTTATTTGGAGTTATACATACATACATAGATTCACACCTGTTTCCCAGAGGGGTAGGCAGAGACTACGGATTTGCATTTGCTACGATCCTGACACACTTCTCTGGCTTCATTCACTTTCATCACATTCCTCATACACGCCCGTCGGTTCAAGGTGCTCTTAACCTGGCCTTTGTCCAGAACGCCTCCGATCTGATCAAGAAACGTTCGCCTAGGTCTTCCTCTTGCGACTGTTCCATTCACACTAGCCTTATAAACTTTCTTAGTCAGTCTTTCCTCGTCCATTCTTTCTACATGCACAAATCAGCTTAACATACCCTTTTCTATTCTTGTCACTATATCCACTTTCATGCCGCATCTCTCTCTAATCACACTATTCCTTATTCTATCTTTCAGAGTCACACCACATATACATATTTCTCAGCGCTCTCATTTCTACAGCATTTATTCTGCTCTCATGCTTCTTTTGCCATACCCAACTTTCACTTCCATACATAAGTGTGGGCACTAATAGTCCTCTATGAACAGCCAAACGTGCCTTTTCGGAAACATTTCGACTGTTCATAAAAGCGCGTAGAGCTCCATTCACTTTGTTTCCCGCAATCGTTCGGAGTTATAAGTACTATTTAT
Organism: Catocala fraxini; assembly: GCA_930367265.1. Lineage (NCBI taxonomy): Eukaryota > Metazoa > Arthropoda > Insecta > Lepidoptera > Erebidae > Catocala > Catocala fraxini. The sequence goes on from OV884047.1 coordinate 3,089,531, forward strand.
ATAGGAATACGACGCGCCTTTGTTTGTTGGTGATCTTATTTTTCTGGCTTTGTCGGTAACCAATTCCCAAAAACATTAATTGTCAATTACACTAGGATTCTCAATTATAAAATCAATAAAAACAATCAATATTATCATAAACTTGTCGGAAGATAGATTTGGTCAGGAATCACGGGGTCAGATGAATGTATTAAAAGTAGCCAGTGAGGCGCTCATAGCCAGTTACAATCACGAACCGGTAAACTATTAGCGAGGTTAAGCAACGTTGGGTGCGGTCAGTCTATAGATGGGTGACCGCTTAGTGGTATTTCATCTGAGCGTTTCCGTGCTTTGGAGGGCACGTAGAAAGTCAATCCCGGTTGTTGTCAAATTGACTGCAGCCGTTAAGCCATGTCAGAGGCCTACGGGCAGCTTGAACAACTCTTGGCAACAGGTTGGCCACTAACCACACGAAATAGAAGAAAAGATTAAAAGTATTGCGATTTTCGTAATCTATGAACATAGCTACAGACTTAAACAGATAAAGCAGTATATTCTACCCCACCAAGTCGTTATAAATTGTAATCTAATTTAACGTCGATAAACTAATACCGTAAAATTTCATTCATACGTAACCGTTAAAACTGCTCTGTATATACCAATGATACAACTGACAACGTGGAACATATTGACGTACGAAGACACAGTTTTCTTTATTCCTTTTTACTCACAGCCGACAAGATGGATGACAGATATAAAAGCACAAATAAAAAGTACATTCCTCATACAGTCGATACATATGCAGTTTTTGTTGTGTAGGCAATAATTTCGTTGTGATTGCCTGAGAGTTTCCCAGGCGATGCACAATGGCACCCAATAACTAAGCCCCGTTGTTATAATTGTATACCAAAACTGGCTATTTTTATTGTTATGTTTAGGGAGCAATGTGTGGAGAAAACAGCAGTATTGTACTTCATATAATTATACTACTAAGATGGAAAATAAGAATTCTACCCGCTGGATGGTAAGCGGTCAATTTAGCAAAGAAGCTATTAGAAATTGCTGAAGTGCCGCTTGTGTGTTGCTAGCCTTTCAAAATGGAGTCACTGTGTTGCCATCGCAAAAAACTAAGCTTATTAGCTCTTTTTATGACTCTGACAATCTTAAGAAGTAAGGTATGACAAGATAAGAGGAGCGATAGCTCAGTGGGGAGACCAACAGATTGGAATGCAGAGGGTCTCGGGTTGGAACCCACGTCGCGCACCTCTGACTTTCGGAAGTAATATGACTTTTCGCAATTATGTGCGTATTGATTGACAATTATCACCTGCTCCGTGCCTAGGAGAGCACGTTAAGCCGTCGGTCCTGGCTGCCATGAACATCTATGGCAGTCGTTATTGGGAGAGTGTCGACATAAAAGATCCCGAATCGAAGTGTCGCCGGTCTGCACTGACTGTCTCCCAGAAAAGATAAGAAGGTATGACAATATTAAGGGTATTTCGCTGCGATCATCTTTTAACTGGAGATATGTGGAGGTCTTGCTGGTTGGCTTAGTCAGGGTCTGCAATGAGTATTCCTCATGCTCTTACTCTCTTATAATATCCTTATATGATTATCATTACCGGTATAAAAACAAAATCTTAAGATTATACGCAAATGTGAATTGAATTTTTAATTGTGTGATTGTAGTGTTTTCTATTATGCAGTGAGAATTTTTCGCGTTCATATTTTAAATTATAGATGTGTATATATTTAAATGTAGTGGGGCTACAACCTTTAAATACGGCAACATTTCTGGACACAAGTTCAGACACACAATGCCGACACTATATTTGAATTATAAAAATAGTATCATCTTGCTCACTCATATAAAAAATTGTACACTACCGTTCTCTATCATGTAAATGTGTTAGCTCAGGTGAGGACCTCGTCAATGATTTAAATCTTTGATTTATATGCCAGTTTATTTTCTCCCCCATAAGTAGTTCACATTATATTTGACATTTATACAGCTACTTATCTATTCATAAGTACTCTAATGGGAATCGTATCGGAATACTTTATTCGTTATTTATTTTAAGCTATAAGGTGTAGCACTTCCAACCCTACAAAAAAAAATTATTCGAATATACCATCATGTCTTTGAGTGATGGCATTTGGCCACTATTCCATATAATAACAAACTATTAAGCATAATAATTTTAAAAGTTTAGCTTTTATATGTATGTATGTCGTATTGTTGGACAAAATCCTCTTCCATAAAAAACATTTATATAAAGCAATTTTTGCTGATGACAAGGAGGCTTTAGTTAGAATCAGGTCGTATAAAGCGAGTAAAATGCAAGATAAGGACAGGTCTGTGTCCATAAAAAATCATTTATATAAAGCAATTTTTGTTGATGACATAGAGGCTTTAGTTAGAATCAGGTCGTATAAAGCGAATAAAATGCTAGATAAGGAAAGGTCTGTGCAAGTATTGTATGACTAAATAAAATATATTTACAAGCAAAGCCTTGCTACTAATATCCTTAACAAGCAAGCATGCAAAAAGTCAATAAATTTTTTATTCCTTTCTATTCAATATCTTATTGTCATCATCTTATTGTCTACTGTTAGTACTGTGTGTGTGTGTAGTGTGTACTGTGTCTATTTATATATAAATAATTAATAATTATTTTGTATTGGTAATGTAGTTTCATGTCCAATATTATGATTGCAGCCTAAATATAAAAAATATGTCTTCATTACAAAGTAGAACGGCTCTTACACTATATTAAAAATGGGCAACATATAATTTTATTCGTGTGTATTTTAATAACAAGTAAGTAATATATAATTTTCTAGATATTATAATATATAGGTACATACTATATCCATTTTAATACTTTTAACGTTAACTTATAGTCTACGGACTATATAATATAATTTTAAACAGAGAGAAAATTTATTTTCTTTTGCTTATAATCAAATTTACAATGAATAATCGTTTATAGTAAAATTAAAATAAAATATGCTTGTTCTTTGTGTAATAATAATCTAGAATAATGGGTTGCATAATACCATTATCCCTTCCATTTCCTGAGGCTTCTAGGGCGAGGAATAGCACACAACAGACGGAGAGATCTGAGCAGAAAAATAATTTTAATTGTAGTAAAACAACAACGCTACGCCTGCGTTTGAAGACGTACAATTAAATTGAATTTCAAGCATAACAGTCTTCACAAATAAATAGATTGTCGGACTGCCAGTCAGAGGATTGTAAACCAAATGCAGGCTCCAAAACACCTGCCTATTAAAAATTAATTATCCACTCGCTTTAATGACAAAGGAAAATATCAAAAGGGGACCCAAGAGAACTTCCTGTAACGTTATCAAAGATAAATTACGCCCGACCAATTTTCTACAAACTTGTGTGACAATTTCAAAACAGAACTGACATAATTATGAAGATTTAATTAATTTCCTGAGTATAATAAAATGTTACTTACAATAACAACATGGATGCATCCGTAACAATTCTAATCACTGTCCGTCCATAATTACAGTTTATTGTAAAGCTAGGAATAGCATGTCTAAACCAAGCAAAAGCTTAGCCAGCCTAACCAGAGCCCCGCACTCTCGTACATGTACCATTCCTGCGAACAATAACCAACGACAGCGGAATAGGAAGGGGTCATCTTACACCAGCCGTGCAAACCATAGTTTCAATTTAGAAAACAATGGCTTATCCATTTTCTACGATTCCACGTCAAAGTAGAGTTGGTATTTTGATTAATACGCGCGAAAGAGATGGGGTGCGTAAACGTCACTATACATACAAAACTGGACCTTCTCGCTTTAAATATAAAGTCGAAATTTCCTTTCACGGTTGTGTTGTTACTGAAATAGTGAATGTGTAGGCGTAGAGCATGAAAAGTAGGCAGTGTAAGAACAGAGAGTTGAGTGGAGAGGACATTGTTGCTTTGTTTTATAGTGTACTTTTTTGTGTGTTGTTACAGAGAGGTTAATTAATTTTGTTTGCGTTTATTTAATAATGGAATGGAGCCATGTTTTAATTGAATTGTAAATTAATAGGTTCAATTTAAATTGGACTTGACCTTACGATGACTTTTGAAACCGTCAAATTATGCATCGTCGACGTGGAATTTAAAGTTTATTGAATATTTTACATGTTTACCTAGAATAAAACTGACCTGCAGTACAAAGAAATTCAGTCATTATTATCTTTATATTACTATAATAACCAGTTTTAGCGCCAATAAATCTATCCTAACGCCTTTATGAAACAAATTTCTCAATGTCAAATCCTAAGACATACAATGGACCACAAACTATTTAAACACAAAAAGTATACAAATGAAAAATAATGTTAATGAATGCTACTTTTTACTTGTTAAAAATGGAAATATATCGTAACCAGCAATTGTTTGGTGGCTAAAAACTATACAGGCATCGAATGTAATTGCACAGGAAAAGCGGCCGGTGCATGAAATAAATGCACTGGTAACGCTCGCTCAAACATCTCTCAAAACTGCCACGCTTATTATTGCTTGACGAATACCTGGAAACTAAACAGCTAGAGTTAATTATTTTACTGCAAAAAAAGCTTTTAGATCAATTTTATAAAATAGTTTTAACAGAAAATACGTATATTACTTCTTGTGTGTATTTATAAAGTATACTGGCCACATATTTTCTACCTATTTAAAAGCTAGAAAATTAATACTGTTGTGCGTGTTTGTATGGCAAATCATTTATTGCTCATTTCAATTGTTCACGTCAAGTCATAAACTTTCGAGTCTATTAAACATAACATATATTTTTTCTAGAGTAAAAAAGTTTACCCTCGTTGAGTCTCCACACCCCTCGCTAGCCGATCGGTTAAACAGCATAGGCCGGACAGAAAAGCCTATAGGGGCGGTCCGCGGAGGGTGGAAACCTGGGAAAATTCACGTGCAAGGCCCACCCCTCGGCGAAACACGTGCGGCCAAATAGCCTGGCAGAACGAACGCCTTTACTAATCATTGCCGCTCGCGAAAAAAAACATTTGACGTTTCACGTGACGTTCGAAGTTCGAAAATTTTCGACAAAAGATTTACGTTTTTTTTGTAATTTTTTTTAAATCCCGTTTTATAGTGTAAAAGGCGTGTATGTGAAGTGCCCGCTTTGTTCGAGTGGTTTTTATAGAGTGTGAAATGTTAAACGCAACATGAGCGGATTTCATGGTTAGTTAGCGTTATTAGTTTCAGACATGAAATATACTATGTTTAGTTTGAATGCTTCAGTGTTTTTTCAGCTTTTTTTCTGTAACGTGTTGAGATAAACAGAAATAACTCGGTATGATTGGTGTGCTTATGAATAAAGTGTAAGTTGTCGCGCGCAGTTTTCTTTATTGGAGCTTGCTTTTTATTCTTATATTAACTTTTTAAATGCTCTGTGTTATGTAACACTTTTTGTATGTTATTATGAGTGTAACACATACTTTTATGCGTCATGCACAGCGATTATAGTGTTATGTTTATGCGCATGCAGTTTTTGGCTTTTGTATACACACAAGATTTACAAAATATTTTCAAAGAGTTAAAAGCTATATGTATAATATTTCTCAAAATAGTCAATTAATATTAAATATATATTCTGTAGAGCCCCCGTGATCCCGAAATAGGGTTTTTTTTTTTTTATTAACCTATTTATCATGCTATGCTGTTGACTTTTCTTTACATGAAAATTAGCTTTAATTCAGTAGAAGTGCCTACGCGGATGTTGAAAGCGCTCATCTTAGTTACTTTATGCACTATTTATTCGATCCAACCAATAAGTAAAAAGATGTCATCCTCAAATAGACATTCTCTTTAAGTTATCTTCGTTTCAATATATTTAAAATATACCGTCATATACGCAGCGTACATTCTCTAGAAAGAGCAACAAAGAGACGCCATTACTAGAAAGAAGAAAATATATTAAGTTCTAATAGTCTTGAATACTAACTCTAAATTCTATAACGCCTGATAGCTACTGAAAAGAAATTACAAGGGTACGTCTTTAAACAGCGATAAGCTACACACTCAGCATCTAATTGGTTGTTAAAACCAACCTTTATACCCACAACCTCCGCTCCGTTAATTCCTCTACACTTAAAACTGGCTCTTAGCTGTCAAAACAAAGCAACTCTTTCTTTTTTAATTGCCAACACTCACTCAAATGGCTGGCATAATGACAACTAATCCCTAAGGATAATTTACAGAATTGTTTCTTGAAACAAGCCTCATTCTCTCTCTGTGTTTATCCCTAAGTAAGACGAAAATAGCAAGAGATTGGTTTTAAGAAAATGTACTACCGTAAATTTACTTTAATACACAATCTTTCCGTGCTTCGGAGGGCACGTAAAAGGTCGGTCCCGGTTGTTTTCAAATTGACAGCAGTCGTTAAGCCATGTCAGAGGCCTACGGGCGGCTTGAACAACTTTTGACAAATGGTTGGCCACTAACCACACGAAAAGAAGAAGGCACAATGACATAATCTATTTATAAGTCCATTATTATTTGCTTCAAGCAAACCAGGCCTTTAAAACTAAAATTCTCCTCTTTTAATCCACTACTTTTACAACTATTTCGAATAATATAATTAAAACTGTAACCTTTTTTCGAGAGATTAGTAACTAAAGGCATGTCCTATTTAGTAAATGCTGCATTAATCCTATTTACTTGCCTGGACTAGTAGAACTTAACTTAAACAACTTTTTATTAAGTTTAAACGTGACCTAAGCTGACCTTCTTTAACCAATCTCCATTCACTAATCAAGTTTTAGGTTATTAACAATAATATAAACAAACAATCTGAACATTAAAGTCAGTAATTACTACCATGAAATCCAACTGGAAATATTAAAAGAACCGGCTGTTTACATTATGTGTTCAAAGGTAAACATTTACTCAAACAATGCTTTTGGAATTTGGAATGGTCTTTTTGCCTTGCCTTTGACGTAAAAAGCAACTTTACTCTAAAGATGTTTCTTGCATCGCAGGGACTTTACAAACACGAAAACAACGGTTACAAATAAGATCCAGACTCTAAAGAACTATCTTTTAATTTTGCACTATTAATCCAAGTGATACAATATCTATATCAAACCACAAAATAATATTATTATGTCAACACACAAAAATCATTTTCTCCGTAGCGTCGATCTGTCTCTTTAGAAGCGAGTATTGGATAAAACTTCTGCGTAATCTATATATTAATACGTGAAGCAAAAACTTTGTACCCCTTTTTACGAAAATTGCGCTGACGGAGGAGTATGAAATTTGGCACAGTTAAAGTTTATATGGAGAAGGAGGGGAGAATCCTAATATTTATATAAAATATGCATTAGAAATACATTAAATTAATGGGGAAAACACTACACGCACATAACCATGCATTTGACACACGCATATATCAGCAATATCTTACAGGCAAACTTTGGTCGAATTTCGAGCACTCGGCGACCGCTAGTATAAATAAATATATTTTGTGAATTAATATACCTATCATTGCGTATCGTGCCTCAATAAACATTTATCCACTGCACAGTTTTGTGTACCGTAAACTGTTTGGTCCAGCGAAGGTTTAACAGCTGCCGAAATCATTAAGCTCATGATTTCTCTAAGCTCTACCTCTAAGTCTTATGTGTCAAGGGATCTATAAAACTACTGCAGATTTCGTACTTGATTGAAGAAACGTCCTTTTCAGTTAGAAAGCTTGCGAAGACGTAAGAATAACTAATAGAGCCAATACTCATTAAAAAACTGTCTAAAAAGGGAAGCCGATCTAAGTAGACTCAATGTTATAAATATCACAAATGGTGTTCTAGACAAACGTGAAATGTAAATGGCATTTTAGTAATAAGAACATTATAAAATAGAGTGCCGATTAACTTAGTAATTGTTAAATATAGACAATTCTAGATTAAGATATGTTTGTTAGATTTTTTTATTATATACGACCCCGTCTCCCTGTGACCATAGCTGCTGAAAAGCAACCGAAACGTCGGAGAAAGTGTAAAATTAAATTAAATATTTAGATTTAGAGTTTTAATAATAATTTAATTAGCTTAAAAATTAGTAGTTTAATAGTAGTAGTAGTGTAACAGTTTTCAAAATTATGTAATAAAGTGTCAAATAAACAACGCGATAAAATCCGCATATAGTAGTTTAATTTCAATGAATAATATTCGCGTACACAGAAGACAATATTATATATACTACCTACTAATTAATTAATATCAATATGTAATTTCAATAATTTGCATGTATTTATTAAAAATTGTTAAATGTAAGTACTTAAATTTTGCACGCCACATGTGGCAAAATATGCAATACAAGTTTAAAAGTGACCACCTGAAACCTGAACCATATTCTAGCAAATAAAGATTATTATTAATGTAAAACGAAATGTTAGTAATAAAAACATATGAAAACTGTTCAAAATTAGTGCAGATCTAGTATAATAAAAGTACCTATGTGAATATAAATTGCCATTCCGTAGTCCAAATATGTAAAAACTGTTCAAAATAAAGTCCCTATTTAATTTTATATATATCGAATGTCAGTAATTAAACAATATTAAAAAAATCGAATTATAAATTGCATTTCTAATCAAAATAGTTAAAACTGTTCAAAATATTTTTATCTAGTCTAATAAACATTAAATGTGAATATAAATAACATCAGTAATGAAACCATATAAAAACTATTCAAAATAGATTAGAATTTGATCTAGTCTAATAAATATTACATGTGAATATAAATACCATATAATTTAAAATTAGTCTTATATTAGACAACGTCGAAACTCTATTTTGAACAGTTTTTATGACGAGAATTGGTTGTCAGACAATTTATATGAAAAACACCCACTTCGATCTATTCATGTACGTTAACCTGGCAACTATGTTAGTATTTACGTCATAAGTAACTAATTGTGTACGACAACCTTGCGTCAGATAGTGGGTTATCAATAGCTCAAACTATGCTCACTGATAACGCGGCCTCGGCTGAGTACGACTATTTGCTAATCCATATGATCGATCATAGGTATCACTGTTGAAATAAGTTATAACTTAATTATACTGCAATATGAGCTGAAAGTTTTAGGTCGAGGTATATTGCGCTTATATTTCGAAAAACATGTTTAGGTTCGAAGTTATAGTACTCAGTTACTGACCTCTACGTACTGTTACTTAACACTATCTAAAACAAAACAGGGAAGGCAATCATTCTGGTACTTGACAGGCAACTGCCTATGAGCGCATAAACAAAATAAAATGTAGTACTTGTTAACAAACTGTCCATTGATTGACACAGGCCTTCGGATATCAAGAGATTCCTCTCCCACGCAAGATATCATAATAACTTCAAACTTATAAAAGACGTAAAGCCGGTTTCTCTAGTCTGTTGACATCCACTTACAAGTAACCATATATTAAATTCTAGATCTCGCCCGCTGCTTTGCTTACGTAGGTAATTGTAGATTAGGTTAGGTTAGGTTTGAAACAGTAATTTTTCCTGGATGAAAGATAGCTTATGTCTGTGTTATTCTGTAACCCAGACAATGTGTATGCGAAATTTCATGATGATCGGTCGAGTAGTTAAGGTGTGAAAGCGTTACAAAGAAACAAACTAAAATTCATCATCATCATTAGGCTATAATAGTCCATTGCTGGACATAGCCTTCCCCTAATGAGCGCCATAGCGCCCTGTCTTCAGCTTGCCGCATCCAGCATCTGCCTGCAGTCTTTCGCAGATCGTCATCCCACCTGGTCGGAGGGCGTCCTAAACTCAAATTCGCATTTATAATATTAGTTAGGATTCTGAAGGTCCAACTGTAAAACTAATTAAATATCCATGTCTAAATTGGTATATTTGTGTGTTTGTCGGCCTCATTGGCGTAGTGGTTAGTGTAACCGACTGCCACGCCTGAAGTTGCGGGTTCAATTCCCGCATGCACATGGATGTTTGTCTTGGTCTGGGTGTTTCTATGTATAATATGTATGCATTTACAAAAGAAAAAGTATATATGTATGTTCATCCATTGTCTAGTACCCATAGTACAAGCTCTACTTAGTTTGGGCTAGATGGTGTTGTGTGTATGTGATAGAATATTATTATTATTATTATTATCACCATATAAGCCCACTATTACCTACAGGTCCCTCCGAATGTCAATGTTAAAAAGACAGAGAGAGGAAGAGCCAGAGAAAACCAAACACAGATATAGATATAAAGTGAAATATCAACAAAATTCACTTAAAACCAATTTCACAGGGTGAAAACAGATTACCCAAGCTTATTAGATAAAACGTTTGCTTAAAACAATGTATTTGTGAAATGCAATAACACACACTTACCTAAATTGTTAAATTATCCCCGATTTTGTCCAGATAGACTCGCAAACAAGAAAATATGAAACTTTATTTAAACTTTAGTGTCTTCTGTGTACGCGAATGTTATTCATTGAAATTAAACTACTATATACGGACTTTATCGCGTTATTTATTTTACACTTTATTACAAAATTTTGAAACTGTCACACTACCACTAGATACTATTGAAATAGATATATATGAAATAACCACACTGGAACATTGAGACAACTACCATCTTAGTCTCTCCGTGACCATGGCTGCTGAGAAGCAACCGAAACGTCGTGTATATAGTAGTTTAATTTCAATTAAACTTTAGTATCATGGAATGAAATATAAACGGAAACCCACATAATAATTGCTTATATTAACGTTACAGTAAACAATTTTATAGATTTAACGTACATAGTTTTATATTAAGATCCAATTCTGAATATTCTTCCAAATATTGACTGAAAATTAACATTATAAACAACAATGAATACTATAGGATATAGCATCCTCACATTCACCGTAGATTTTTGACAAGCTGGAGCAGGTCCGCTTAGGAAGCTACAGTACAGAATACTACACACAACACATGAGTTTTGTGTGCGATATCTTGTACCTATTGTGTTTACCTTGTGTTGTGTTTCGTCAGTCAATCTTTCCATGCTTCTAGAGGAGACGCTGTTTTACTTGTAAAGATAATAACTAATCTTTGCTTCTTGCACTGACAATACAGCGACTTCTAATTCAAATGGCGACCATCCGAATGTTTCTATACTCAACCCAATAGAATTAATAATAATTTATGTAAACAATCGTTTCATGCCTAATATATAACGTATTATATAACGTTATATAACGTTATTTAGAAAAGTCAAACTCTCTTTGAAAAGTAATTAATGAATACAATAAGCCGTATGAAAATCCTTCTTTTGATAAATAACCATAAATTTATTTACAGAAAGTATTATATGATAAAAGTCACTAAAAGTTGTTAACCTTTTTCTCAAATTCTATTGGGATAGACTATAGTAGGTATTACAAGTTTCTATAGGTTATGGTAATCACTTACCATCCAGCGGACCACATGGTTGCTTACCTCTTTTATAATACAAGTCAATAAAAAACAAACGTCGAAATAACCAAAACGGTATAATTACAATAAAAAAACTAAATTAAAAGCTGTTAAATAAAATATTTTCTTTTTGTTAATTCATTTATTATTCATTTTTAAATATGTATACCCGACTAAAGACAAGAGTATGGATTCTATTTATTTAAACTCGAAATTAAAATCACTCAAAACACATCTTGTTTATCATTTAATATTTATTTTTATCTTCTTAAAATAATGGATCACAATATGCGTGTCATAGACTTATTTCTATTAAATAATCAATATAAAATTCATATTAGCATGCATATTAAAACTCCAATTACGGTGCTTTATCAATTTAAATAATCAATATAAATAAATATCATAGCTTTTTATTAAAGTCCTTAAAACAATCTATTAATTTGAAATATGAAATTCAATTTCATATAAAATTGTTATTACTTTACCATATTCTTTATAAATTCATTATTAAAGTTATACATACCATAAACTAAAAAGGCAGACTCCATTTTAAAAACCAAGAATGGCGCGTACTTATTTTGAATTTCGATTAAGTTATGACTGTAATAGGCATAGAGTCCAATTTAGATTTCATAATAGTGTTGTGGACTAAAATATAATAATATTTCGACAAATATAAATCGATGGTATACCTTAAATAGTCTTCGGCGTACTGTTACAATGTATCGTAATACAGATTTGATCTGAGCAATGTTAATGAACCTCCAGTTATATCAAATTGGCTCTAATAGTAGTTACCATGACCCTATTGATAAGTACATGGCTTACAAACGTCTTATATAATAAATGTTATTGTGGCCAGTATTCGGTATTATATAGTATTATATACTAACGATAGAGTAAACGAGCCAACAGTTATGTGCACGATTTCTGTAGGGTCTACAGCAATCGTAACAAGTAATAAAGGGCTTCCGACTTTATTTTAGACTTCATATAATAGATACTTGTTCCGGCATAACATTTTATATGTATTGGTACGTCTAATGAACATCCTTACGAGCATTAGAATTGAATCGATACATGTAGAAATACCAATTGATAATTAATGCACTAACTAATTATAAAGCATTAACATATTCAATATTCAAACCACAATATATATTTATATATACACCAGACCCCTAATTCGAATAGAGAATTAGAACCAAATGAAAAAAAACAATTGTTCTCGAACGTATTAATAAAAATACTATTCTAAATTCAAACGGCCCATTAACCGGTTCCCACGGCGGCCATGTTGGTTCGTCCTCGCCCGCTATTGGTGGAGGCCGCAAGTTTAGAATTAGAATGTAGACCCCACCATTTGGCGAGCGGCAAATTATGTTGCCAGTTTTTTATGTTCCAAGTTCAAATAGGCAGCTGTTCGATCGTCCGTTTTTAATGGTAATCCTAGGAACCGTTAGAAAAAAATAAAAAATTGATTGGGATTTGAAACCGGGCAATTACAGTGCCTTTTAAGTTGAGTACTTTCGTCGGTTATTAAATAGCCACCTGAAATTATAGAGCATAGAACTACACGCCATGTAATAATAGCAGTGGTACGAACTTATCATCAGGAATTTCTTTATTGATGTTAGTGCAGCTTGTGTCCGCACCAATTTAGAATGGCTAAGATTAAAATACCAAATGACATTGACATACAACAAGTATGCCAATGCCGTTTGATATTTTGCCATTTATGTACTAAATAGTACCGAGTCACAATGATTCAAAGAACGACATCCATATACACTCAAGTCACAGCACTACGGTGATATCGAGAGGATAAAAAAACATTCCATTATCAAATTGAGAATTCAAAGAACTATTTAATTTTCGAACCGCTTGTTCTTTTTTACTAAAGTTTATGGCTAGGTATACGCATTGTCTATGTGCACTTTGGTTATGGCCATAAAATGATTTTACGGCAAAACTGTATTTATTTAGCTCTATACTTGCATTTATTGAGTATATTTACTCGATTATAAAGTTCCATAACTCGTTTACTTATATATTATTTAAAATTATTATGGAAATATATTATAAAGATTTATACGTAGATATCTTGTTTTCATATGCATTTCCATTAAAACTGCATACTTAATACCATGTTAATATGTATATTAAAAAGTACTGACTTGTAATTTTCATGATTGTCAGAGAATTAGGTATTTAAAGTGTAAGGGTGTTATGTAAATAAAAGTATAATTAATATCTATCATCTTTAAAAGAATTAGAATCTTTAGCAGATACACAGTTTAAAAATAGAAAAATCGTTTACTAACTGCCAATAATTTTTTTAAAGACATCTCCCGCGCTAGTGTCAAGTCCTGTGTGGCGGGGGACTTGACAAACATTCAAACAACGGACACAAAGAACACCCATACTCGGAACAACCATTTGTGGATCACACAAAGTTTTGTCCCGTGTGGGGATCGAACAAGGCAACCATTTAAACCACTCCGCATCTGTGCATTCAAATGTTGATATTCACGTAAATAATCACGTCAAAATTTGCATCTATTCCCTAATATTATGGCTATTCGACCCATAATGTTTATAACAACGTTTTGATTGTTGACATGACATGTTTCTACAACCACCTGTCAATGTTCGTCAATTACTTTTGTTGTTGATAATAGTCAAATTACTTGAAAAGCCGATTTGCCATTTTGACAATTTTGAAAGCCTTGTATCAAATTTCTTTTTGTTATTATTCGTAAAGCGATTTAACTAACTGTCAGCCGGTTCTTGAAGTGCTAAACAAAACTAAAATTTGTTAGCAGGCAGTCAAACGCATTTCAAATGCTGTGCTTGGCTAAATGAATTAGCAACAGCCAGTCAAATCATTTGACACGAATTTGACATTGACACGTCGTTGATTAGACTTTGAAAAACCGTGTGTAAGATATGTTAAGACCGAATACTTACTTCCAATTAGAATAAATATCTTTCAATTAGAAGCGATAGGCTAATGGGAGACCACGCAGAGATCTCGGGTTGATCCCAAAACGCGCATCTCTAACTTGTCGAAGTTATGTGCGTATTAATTAGTTAATTATCGCGGTGAAGGAAAACATCGTGAGGAAGCCTGCATGTCTGAGAAGTCTCCAAATTGTTCTCGAAGATATGTGAAGTCTGCCAACCCGCATTGGCTAGCGTGTTGGACTATGGCCTGAACCTTCTCACACTGAAAAGAGGCCCGTGCCCAGCAGTGGGACAGTTTAATACAGGGCTGATATTATTATATATATCTAACCTTAATATCGTAATCCTTTAAGGTTACAGGCTAATAAACTGCACGGATGGCGTAGTGGTTTAATTGGTCGCCTCGCCATTGCCACTGCGCCGAGTGTTGTGGGTTCGAATTCCACACGGGACAAAAATTTGTGTGATCCACAAATGGTTACGCTGAGTCTAGACGTTCTTTGTGTCCATTGTTTGAATGTTTGTAAAGCCCCCCGCGACACAGGAATTATTCTCAGGGCGAGAGTTGAATTTAATTTAAGAAAATAAAGATGGCTTCTGCTTCGTTGCAAATATATTTTTTGCTGTGTCTTGTTAATCTGTCAACTCTTAGAATACCAGACATAATTAAAAATCTATTGTGTGGCTACCGGTGTGCCGCTGCGACTCAATAAGTAAAACTAGAAAGCTGACTTCAGTAAATTTAAGGACTAATAAATCTGATTATAACAAAGACATTTTGATAAAGGTTTATAAGCTTAATTTTAAAGTAAATTTTCATTAACAAAGTGACTGAATATGTTTTTAAATCCTTTGTCATAACTATTTTATTTATATCCAGCCCGATTAGCAGTAACCGAACCAAAATTCATCTGTATCAGTACATTCGTTCCGCATTTAATATATTACAACACTAGCAAACATACCTATGAAAACATTTTAAATTATATTTAATAATTAATAATACCATCCAATTTATTCTAGAGTGACAGGAAACTCTTTACTTTAAATGAAGTCTCCTGATTCCTAACGTTGGGATCGACAGTTAATCTATCCAAATCGTCGGTCCCGCCTGCCATGAACATCTATGGCAGTCGTTATTGGGAGAGTGTCGACACAAAAGATCCCACTGGGTCGAAGTGTCGCCAGTCTGCACTGACTGGCCCCCACATAAGATAAGATAAGATAATCTATACAAAACAACAACACCGAGTATTTCATTCAATAATAAGGCATAATGACTAAAAAAAGTTTTCAGTCTGTCTTTTAGATTAGTAATGAATATTCGACTCTCACTTTTCTTTTGTCCCACAAACCATTAACAACGGAGACACAACGCGTTTAAATTTCTTGTTACGTCACTTGTAGGTACAAATCTTACAAAAGTGTAACGTCACAAGATTGCATTTTAATGCGTTATATAGTTGGAAATTTTAATTGTTTTGTTAAAACAAAAAATAAGTGTTCAATATTCATTGAAATTAAACTGCTATATACGGATTTTACCTCCCCGTGACCATGGCTGCTGAAAAGCAACCGAAACGTCGGGGAAAGTGTAAAAATAAATTAAATCTAAATAGTTTAATAATAATTTAATTAGCTTAAAAATTTGTAAAGTTTAATAGTAGTACTTAGTAGTGTAAAAATTTCCAAAATTTTGTAATAAAGTGTCAAATAAACAACGCGATAAAATCCGTATATAGCAGTTTAATTTCAATGAATAATATTCGTGTAAATAGAAGACAATATTAAGTGTTCAATATTTATTAGTAATCTAAAAGATTGACTAATTAGAATCACTTATAATTAACACTGTCATCATGGTTATTCTAACCTCTGCAATCCAACAGATTTTGTTTCTATAAGATGAGCATCGATCTTATGCTTGTTGGCCTTCTTAGAGGTATGTTACAGTAAACGCTTATAAGCGCTTAACCTATAGACGCTTACAGAACTAGTACTGCAAGCGCCCATAGGTAATACCTAAGTATTACCTGCGCGAGGCCGACCCAGTAAAAAAACAACATTAATCCAACTAATCTCAATGATAACACTGCGTATCCACTATTATTTAGTAGGTAGGTAGGTACTCACTACTACACAATTTTTTGTCCACGGCCTCGCTCGAGTAAATGTATTAGTAACAGTACTTTATTCTGGATGAAAAGTACCCTATGTCCTTTTCTGTCCTCCTGACAACGTGAGTACGAAATTTCATTATGATCGTTCGAGTAGTTAAGGCGTGAAAATGTGTCAAACAAACAAACAACGATATAATACTCTCCCAGACAGACTTGGATACCCCACTATCCTAACAGTTGACAACAATATTCTAATGACCACGTAAGAATTTTTAAGGGCACCGAGTCTCATAAATATGTATGAAAGAAAACCGAGGGCCAGTAAAGACCTTTAAAACCTAAGTATACATATATACATAATATCGTTAGTAAATATATACTTGATACGTATGACGCAGCGTATCTAAACAAGCGTTAGTTAATATTCAAGGTGGACATGATTAGCGAAACGTCAAGGTGAGCCGAACTGGTCGCGGCACTAGCGGCGCCCGCGCATACACTGCCATAGAGTAAAGCGTCGTAGATACGACACGCGACGTCTAACTTTATATTGTGCCTGCAACTACAAGGACAGTTAGGAATCTTTTTAAATAATGTTCTATTTTTAATCTTTCTGCAAGTGATATTGATATACTACATATTATAAAACAAAGTCCCCCGCCGCGTCTGTCTGTTCGCGATAAACTCAAAAACTATTGAACGGATTTTCACGCTGTTTTCAGCAATAGACAGTGATTCATGAGGAAAGTTTAGATGTATAATTTGTTAATGTTTTGTACTACATGTGCAAAGCCGGGGCGGATTGCTAGTGTTATATATAGAGCCAAGATAAAATGTTTTTGGTCATGTACCAACAGTATATTTATTAGAATGAGACGATAATAACTATATATCTTTTTTGTTTTACTAACTTCATTATTGTCAATATTAAGTCGCGTTAAAATAAGACAGAGAGTAAGAGTTCTTTTTTCTGAATGACGGGTAGTATCTGTCCTTTTCTGTTCCTCTGACAACGTGTATGCGAAATTTCATGATAATCGGTCGAGTAGTTAAGACGTGAAGTGTAACAATCAAACTCGCATTCGCATTTATAATGTTAAGTTAGGATTAGGATTTCGCGACAGGAAATTAACACTTCTCCCGACCCGAATTAAACCTGAAACCTCATGCACAACTGTCGTATTTACTCTCGATTAAATCTTTGATTTCTCGATCCACGTGGACATAATAATGTAATTTAATACACATGGCACCACAAGGTCAGTTATAACAATTTACGTGGCAAGACAACCTTCGCCATCAATATACTAATAGAAATTATATTCCTAAATATCATTTTATAAATAGTAACTATCGCTGGCTTTAACGGTGAAGAAAAACATCGTGAGGAAATCTGCATGTCTGAGAGTTCTCCATAATATTCTCGAAGATATGTGAAGTCTGCCAACCCGCACTGGGCCAGCGTGGTGGACTATGGCCTAACCCTTCTCACACTAAGAAAAGGCCCGTGTACAGCAGTGGGACAGTTTTATACAGGGCTGACAATAACTAACGCCGCGCTGAGGTGTTGTGGGTTCGAGATTTTATCCCGTGTGGAGACTCGGGACAAACATTTGTTTGATCCACGAATGTGTGTTGTCCCGAGTCTGAGTGTTCTTTGTGTCCGTTGTTTGAATGTTTGTAAAGTGCCCCGCGACACAGGAATAATTCCTAGTGTAGGAGTATCTTTTTTAAAGAAAGAAAGAGTTGCCAGTTACAATTTAAATAAAGTAAAAAGGCAATATGTAATACACTTATCGCCAACTATATGTCTATGTCTAACGTTATAGAAAACGAGCTTATTGTCATCAACCGGACACATGGCAAGCCTTCGAAGGCTGTTACTGAGAATTTTATCATCCAATAAGCTTTAACTGAGACAGGTATCGAATTCAAGACCTCAAAATCGCAAACATATGCAGACTGTTATGCCAGAGGACCTAGAAAATAGTTGAATAGTACGCACACACACACACACACACACATGCTTATGCGTACTGCCAATTGGTAGTAATGTTTATTCCACTGAGACACTTACCTGACATACTGGTACTGCATGAGTCCAGTACCTGGACAGGCTGGTAATCTATAATAGAGGTCTCCTAGTACAGATAGTATCTCACATAGTAATAATAATAATAATATTCTACCACATACACACAGCACCGTCTAGCCCTAACTAAGCAGAGCTTGTACTATGGGTACTAGACAATGGATAAACATACATATATACTTTTTTTATGTTGTAAATACATACATATTATACATAGAAACACCCAGATATCCAAACATCCAAGTTCACGCACACGAATGTTTGACTTGTATAGTAGCAAAAACATGTCTAAATTTAAATTTAGTTTATTTTCTACAATTTTGTATTTTGTAGCTATGTGAGAGAGAAACAATAAACTATTATTATTATTATTATTCTCTTTATTACTTTCTTTTTCTAATAATTACATTTTTAAATATAAATATAAAAGCTATACATATTTAAAAATATAAAAACTGAAATGACCCACCGACATCGGGAACAGGGTCCAAGCTGCCGGTGGTTAGGGCCCCAGAGAGAGGAATCTCCTCACAATACGCGCCGTGTCGAGTAGTACTGCCTTTTGCATCAAGGACTTGATCCAGCCATCTAACGCGAGCCTCTGCAGGTGGTGGTCGAGGCTCTTAGGTATTAAACCATTGACTGTAATGACTATTGGCACAATGATCGCCGAGTCCACACGCCACATGTCGACAATCTCGTGAGCTAGGTCTAAGTATTTCAACTCTTTTTCTTTTTCAGCTTTCACAAGATTCTCGTCATGCGGAATGGTAACATCGATGATCATTGCTCGGCGCTCCAATCGGTCTATCAGCACAATATCTGGCTTGTTCGCCACAATTGTCCTATCAGTGATGATAGACCGATCCCAGTACAAAGTAGCACTATTATTATTATTATTAATATTAATAGTAGCTGGATAATATTTCAATAGGATGTGGTCCACACTATATCGGAAAAATTTAAATATTAACAATAAACACCGCAAATATAACCGCCTTAGTATTTTAAACGACATTCCACAATTTATACAAACGGTATTCATAGATAATGCATAATCTATCAGTAGGTTGTTTCCTCACTTAACTAGTGTTTGTACACTACTTTGCTTGCGCCTCTTCTAACAAAGACTGTTTAGTTTTATATTTATCCGAAATAAACGTTCTAAAGATGTTTTTTATATACTTGCAAATTATTAATATAGTATTAAAACACCAACGATAGCCTAGTGGGACCGTTGGACTTCCATGCAGAAGTCTCGAGTTCAATTCCAAGGCAATACGCACATAAATACTAAAAGTCATTGATGCGCTCTGACTTTTCGAAGTGATGTGCGTATTAAACAGTTAACTATAATGTAAATATTGTAAGGAAACCCGCATGTCTAAGAGTTCTCTATAATGTTCTCGAATATACTTATGTGTAGTCTGGCAACTTCACTGAGCCAGCGTGGTGGACTATGGCCTAGCCCTTCTCACATTGAGATGAGGCACGTGCCCAGCAGTGGGACAGTTTAATACAGGGATGATATTATTATATTATATATAGCCTTCGGTTTTCCAATTATGTATTTTTCGCAAGAGGAATCCTAAACTAACCACAAAACAGCAATATTACCAACTAGCTGACCCGCGCAACTACGTCTGCGTCACATAAGAGAATTTGCTCCGTTTTGTAACATTTTTCATTGATGCCCCGCTCCTATTGGTCGTAGCTCGATCTTATATAGCCTATAGCTTTCCTCGATAAATGGGCTTTCTAACACTGAAATAATTTTTCAATTCGAACCAGTAGTTCCTGAGAATAGCGCGTTCAACCAAACAAATAAATTCTTCAGCTTTATAATATTAGTATAGGCAGACCTTGGTGTAAAATAAGTCGTACGCGGTAATATCAAAACATAGAAATGACACATCTCTGCCTATCCTACAGATGCAATATAATATGGACTTTGATGATACAAATCTATAGGTACTAATATTATAAAGAGGAAAGATTAGATTTTTTGTTTATTTGTTTGTAAGGCTTTAACTCAAAAACTACATAACAGATTTTAAAATTCTTTCACCATTAGAAAGCTATATTATCACCGAGTAACAGGCTTTATTTTACGCAAGCAAAGCCGCAAGCAAAAGATAGTTTCGAATAATTAAACAAGTCACAAAGTCCACCGATCAAAGTCTATTAAAGTATCCTGACGCAGTACGGAGTCATGGCCGGAATTCATTAATAATCACTTTGATTTTGATTGTTGTATAATTATTGTGAGATTGTTCAATAAATTTGTACACTTACTAGATTTCGCTCGCGGCTTCGCTTGCGTAAATGTAGGTTAATAACTGTACTTTTTCTGGATGAAAGTTACCCGATCTCCTTTTCTGTTCCCCTGATAACGTGTATGCGATTCATGATGATCGCTCGAGTAGTTAAGGTGTGAAAGCGTAAAAAACAAATAAAAAAAAAATTAAAATAAAAATTATATTACATCACATACACGCAACACCATCAAGCCCAAACTAAGCAGAGCTTATACCTACTATGGGTACTAGACAATAGATAAACATATCGCATCCTTAATAAAACAGAGACTTATCTCAATATTTTTGATTAAACAAATTTGAACTCTATTGAAAAGATTTAACACAAATATAATATTAGTATTTAACATATACAATTAGAGTTCAAATTGGCTTACTTTCAAATTTCGAGTTAAGTCGCTGTTTTATTAAGAATGCGATATGTACATATATACTAAAAGTATAAATACTTTTATAAATAAACTCATATCGCATTTATAATATTATTAGTAAGGATTTCAATATGTTTGCTTTGAATAAACTCGACGTAGTTTATTTTGCATACATGCATTTCTTGCTTGCCCAATTATTGTGTGTTTACATTTTTACGTAAAACTAAGCATAGTTAACGATTTTTATTGTAAATATCAATGTACAAAGTTCGTAGTAAGATTATATCTAATCAGATGTTAGGACATATTTGGTTGTTGAATACAAATAATCAACAACAATCATAAAGGAATGATTCCTTTATGATTGTTGTTGATTGTTTGTTTTCGCAAAAAAACGTCGCGTTCCACACAAGCAAAGCTGTGGGTGTAGCTACTAATCTGTCTTCATCATGTGCACATATTAAAATAAGGGAAACTATGCTTAATATCAAAATTAAATGAAATATGGCATGTTTTTATTAATTGTTCGCTACTGTGACCCCCTCCCCGTATAAACCAAAATGGTGTAACTTTTGCAATGATCTATCACGACAAAACAAACTCAATAATGATTAGGAATAATTAAGCGTGTTTATTAAATCGTTAGCCGTGTTTATAAGTATGGTTATGTAATGTAATAAAAGTGTAAGTCTATAGTAATATTTATAGCTCAAGAGTTTGTTTGTTTGAACGCGCTAATCTCAGGAACTACTGGTTCTAATTGAAAAATTCTTTCAGTGTTGGACAGCCCATTTATCAATAAAGGCTATAGGCTACATGATATCACGCTGCGACCAATAGGAGCAGAGCATAAATGAAAAATGTTGCAAAAACGGGGCAAATTCTCTTATGTGAAGCAGACGAAGTTGCGCGGGTCAGCACGGATGCATATAAAAGTTTAATTTCAATGGTTTCTGTCGATAAAATTAAGCGTCTTAGATTGCCTTATTATAATATCTGCACATTATGAAGACTCACACTATATATAAGCCTAGCTGACCTTAACCTTTGATCTAATAAAAGGTCTGTGCCAAACATTAGGCTTCGTTAGCAATACCTACATATGTTAAGTAATACAACATTACAAAGTTGTCAGGTCATTACACAGATAACTCACTTACGCAGTTTAGAACAGTATGTTCATTACACAGATGTGATAATAACATAATCATGTTGCTACTATAACTATACAAGTTCATTCTCTGTTTCCTAACTCGCATGATCCGATGGGACGGTACCGATACGACCGGAGAGAGATCAGGCGCAGGACCAACGGCTTTACGTGCTTTCCGAGGCACGGGGGTGTCTAACACCGCCAACTTCCTAACTCCGGGCTGCTATTGAGATTTCTTAACAGCAAAACCCAATAACTTTTTGTTGGCTCGACCGGGATTCGAAGCCTAGACTTCATGCAAAGCAGTCGAATTCACTGTCGCTGCGTCACGGAGGCAGTTATAAGTTAGATGACTAACTTTACGCACAGTTTAAAACAGTATGTTCATTACACATATGTGATAATAACGTAACTATGTTTCACAAACACATTTTTTTTTATCAAAATCAGTCCAGATGTTTAGGAGGAGTTCAGTGACATATACACGTACAGTAGAATTATATATATAAAGATAAATTATCAACCAAAAACTTGGTTAAACAGGATCTGGCAGAATATTTACTAGTAGTAAAGATATCAAAACGACTGTCGACATTTAATTTGTCAAATTCAATTAATATTCTAGGCAGAAAGCTATTCACTGTAAAATTAGTGTGGCACGAAGGTCTATATAACAAGACTACGTAAATTTCTTACTGGAATTCTTAACTTTATTTTCGAAAGAAGTTCAGGACAGTCGATCTTACCCTGAGCAATATTGAGGAGAAAAGTTATGTCTGAAATGTTACGTCTTACATGCAAAGGCAGAATATGCAATTTCACACAGCGCTACTCATATGTGAGGTCGGCTAGATGGGACAATTTAAATTTGAAACCTAATTATCGAATAAATTTAAATTTGAAACCTAAATATCGAATAAATTTAAATTTGAAAGCTAAATATCGAATAAATTTAAATTTGAAACCTAAATATCGAATAAATTCAGATTTGAAACCTAAATATCGAATAAATTTAAATTTGAAACCTAAATATCGAATAAATTTTCTTTGAATCATCTCTATCTCATTGGAGTAGCAAGCGTAGCGCGGGTTCCAAATCTGTTAGGCGTATTCCAGGTGACTTCGTACATAGGAGCAATATAGTACTTTAACGGTTAAATAAGCTATCCAAGACAAAAAAAAATTCTATTCTAACCAGTAGTTCCTGAGATTAGCGTGTTCAACCAAACAAACAAACAAAATCTTTAGCTTTATAATATTAGTATAGATTCTTAAGCTAAACAAATTGTAATCCAATTTCGTCTGTTCCACTGAGTATTGAACCTGCGTTTAATGCCGTAAATACTCTCGAGAGAAGCCTTATAAACGACAACAAACAAAGTTCGAACACTGAAATCGCTCCGTAAAAACCGAGCTAAGAAAGGTAGACTACACACACACACACACACACACACACACACGACACAATACCCCTTAAACTTGAAGCTCTGTAAGTTGAAAAGTATGCCTGGTCAGAAAATAGCAAACAAATTTTCCTGTATTATGTCCCTGGAAGTGAATACGGTTTCTGAGGATCTTATAAAAGCCCTGTTCTGCCAGTATGTATGTATCTTATGTGGAGGCCAGTCAGTGCAAACCGGCGACACTTCGACCCAGTGGGATCTTTTGTGTCGACACTCTTCCAATAACGACTGCCATAGATGTTCATTGCAGCCGGGACCGACAGCTTAACGTGCTTTCCGAGGCGCGGAGCAGGCGATAATTGTCAATCAATACGCACATAATTTCGAAAAGTCATATAACTTTCGAAAGTCAGAGGTGCGCGACGTGGGTTCGAACCCGAGACCCTCTGGATTGCAGTCTGTTGGTCTCCCCACTGAGCTACCGCTGCTCGTTCTGCCAGTAACTTAGCAGGAATACCCTCCTGGGTTATTGATGTTGTATCTCTTGCGCTTGCGTTTACTGCACGAATGATGCTGTGGTTTCAGAGGTCGCCTCACCACTGCTGCCGCGCCGAGGGTTGTGGGTTGGTAACACGTCGAAAAATTGGCGTGCTCTATAAATAGCTGTTCCAAGTCTGGGTGTTCTTTGTGTCCGTTGTTTGTAAAATCCTCTGCGACACGGTAATATGCCTGCCAACGGAGGTGTCTTTTAAAAAAGAAAAATTCAATGATCACTTGCAGCGTCGGCAATGTGTGAATCTTTCAGCATACCAGTGTGGTTTTGGTCTTATCGTTTACAGTATTCTAATATTTAACTATCTTTTTATAAAATGAAATAAGTTTATAATTTTATCGCTTAGCCAATACGTGGTCCTTGGAGTCCAGACACAATGCTATTTTCATGTCTATATTTTGCTTATTAAAACATCGAGCGGTATTTCATATGCTTCTTTTTGGTTCTCGTATAAGGTCACATTTAAAACAGCATCATAAACAGGTACGTAACCATATTCTTAAAATGCTATTTAATATTTTATAATGACGTAGCATTACAGATATTGAAATCATGGACACCGAATTGGGATACAGCAGTTTGAAGACACACCTCATGCCACAATCGGCCTCGATGGCGTAGTGGATAGTGTAACCGACTGCCACGCCGGAGGTCGCGGGTTCGATTCCCGCACAAGTCAAACATTTGTGTGCATGAACATGGATGTTTGTCTTGGTCTGGGTGTTTCTATGTATAATATGTATGTATTTACAAAAAAAAAAGTATATTTGTGTGTTTATCTATTGTCTAGTACCCTTAGTACAAGCTCTGCTTAGTTTGGGCTAGATGGTGTTGTGTGTATGTGGTAGAATATTATTAGTATTTGGTAGAATATTAATTGTATATTGAATGTTCAGATATATTCCGTAATACGATAAGAGTAAAGATACTTTGTTTCTGACATTATCCCTCAGCATGTCCATCGAAGCTTCTACTTGTATGAAGAACAAGCTGTGTCTGCGGTTTCACCTGCGTTTATAGTTACTGCGCCGCTCCTGTGGATCGTAGCGTGATGATAATTAGCCTATAGCCTTCCTCGATAAATAATCTATCTAACACTAAAATAATTTTTCAATTTGAACCAGTAGTTCCTGAGATAAGCGCGTTCAACCAAACATACAAACAAACTCTTCAGCTTTGTAATCTTATATTTATATAAAATTCTCGTGTCAAAATGTTAGTTACCATACTCCTCCGAAAGGGCTTGACCGATTTTTATGAAATTTTATATGCGTATTTAGTAGGTCTGAGAATCGGCTACTATCTATTTTTCATACCCGTTAGTGATAAAGTAAACATAAAAAAAAGAAAAATTACTTTTGACAGAACGAAGTCTGTCCGGGCAGCTAGTATTAGTATAAATAATGACGAGATTTTGTAAGGATCTTTTCCTTGGCCAATTCGGCCGCGGAGATACAGGCATCTGTAAAAGTAGTTCTTCTATTACTGTTTCGTATGTTGTTCAAGAGTTCTGACGACCTATCTGTACCATAAAAATTAAAGAAAGACTTTCATTCCTATTTTTAGTTACAAGGTAATCGATTGCCATTGTTGGATCGTGTGCTTCTTGACCACGTATGTAGCATATAAAAGGTATATTACATAAAACTCATAACGTAGTATTTGTTAAATGTTACTGCAGATTTGTTTCCCAATAAATAGCGGATAAGATCGATAAATAACATGCCATATTGTTATACAATGTTGATGATAAATAGTTATGACAGACGATTGTGAACACGAACGCCTTAACCTTCGAATGCCGGAACGATGAAGATATTGTTATATACTTGCGTGTATTAAGCATACACTTGTACTTGCATAGTGTTATTTTAATTTTAATTGTAGGTACTTTTTAGTTACACCTGCCGACACGCGTTAAAGAATAGTTTGTTTCGTTGAAGTTTGTAGTCCTTGTCAATAATTTAATGTAAGAAAGAAAGAAAGAAAGAAAATATGTTTTATTTTTATCTCCATACATAATCTTAAAATATATAAACTATAGGTTACTTAAACTAATATTATAAAGCTGAGTTGTTTGTTTGTTTGGTTGCACGCGCTCATCTCAGGAACTACTAGTCCAAATTGAAAAATTATTTTAGTGTTGGATAGCCCATTTGTCGAGGAAGGCTGTAAGCTATATAACATCATGCTACGACTAATAGGAGCGGAGCATTCATGAAAAATATTGTAAAAACGGGTACAATTCCCTTATGTGACGCAGACGACGTTGCGCGGGTCATCTAATAATACCTATATACAGTTAAGCAAAAGACTGTACATGGAGATCAAATTAGGCAACTGCGTAAAAAGAAAGAAGTTACGCCTTAAACGATCAACCTTTTATGCTGAGAGGCAACTTTGACATTTATACATTCTCACGTTTGTTTTATCGAAGGTATAGCCAGAGGTCTATTATATCCACATTTTGATAAGATTTTTAGGTAACACGTACTTACCTTATCTGTCTAGAGCCTATTGCTCTCTCCCGGGCATAGTTGCCGACACAGAGCGATCGAGATAATTCTAAAAATTTCTTAATACAGTTACCCAATAACACTATATAACCAAACTGCATATTTAGACATGAGCAATTCTACGGTACAACAAGAGCCAAATACGCCTGCTCACAGGAGCGTTCACTGACCATTTTGGCACCAACGAGTTCCTGTACAGATTGAGATTGGCAAACAATTTGATTTGCAGAGCCTGTGGTGAACAGGATGAGTCTATATCGCACCTACTATGTGAATGTGACGCGTTGACTGGATTGAGGATGGGTCTGATGGGATTGGCATATCCAAACCCTTAAGACTTCAGGTTTCTCCCTCTGAAGTGTACGGCTGCGGTTGATGCAGTACATTTATAA
Organism: Catocala fraxini; assembly: GCA_930367265.1. NCBI lineage: Eukaryota > Metazoa > Arthropoda > Insecta > Lepidoptera > Erebidae > Catocala > Catocala fraxini. Next base: position 3,116,863 of record OV884047.1, read on the forward strand.
GGATATAGCTAAAGGATAGATGTTGGGGCCGACACAAAAGATCCCACTGGGGCGTAGTGTCGCCGGTCTGCACTGACTGGCCCCCACATAAGATAAGATAAGATAGACATGAGCAAAACACAAGATACTCACAGCAGAGGTCTTAAAACAATTTACTTATTTGAGTAAACATTGCAATTGTGAACGTTGCAGATAATTTGTTGCAATATTAAAATTGGCTTAACCCTCAAAAATTAGTCCTATTGATGACGTATTTACAATGTAAACATTTAAATAAAAGTCACTATATCCAAACTAATATTATAAATGCGAATGTGAGTTTGTTTATTACGCTTTCACGCCTTAACTACTCGACTGATCGTCATGGAATTCAGCATACTCGTTGTCAGGAGAATAGAAAAGGACAAAAATTTCTGCTACTACCTTAACCTAACCTTAATTTATGCCAGTGAAACTGCGGGAAAAATCTAGTATGTTCATATTCCTAAGTTGGTTTCTATGCATTTTCTCATATGCCTACGGTATGCTAGACAAACGGGTAAAAACCCAAACTATGTTTACTTTGCACATAATAAATGACAAGCCTATCCATCTTGTTCGTATTATACACCTTACTCGGCTGTATCATTAAGAATTTCGAGAACAATGTTCGAAATTACTACACAGGTAGGTACACCTGACCATGACATCTTTCGTCCAATGATTTAGCGTCTTACTTCGAGTAAACTAGCATCTTATAACATAGATTCGATACTACTACATCAAGAAATGTCTAGGCCTTGATAAATGACACTTGACATTGCAATTTGATTAATTTCAAAGCTGGAAAATCGTGTTTTGCATTAACAAGCCGATTTCTTGAGCGAAAAGCCAAGTTTCCATAAATTGTCTGTTTAGATACACGTTTTGTTTCCAGGAAAAATGTGTGAATGACTTCCTCATAGTCGATAAAGGCCAGTGTGTTGTAATACCGGAAAATTTACTCTGTGACGTTAGGGAAAATCGCACCTGATCAAAATCAACCTTGATTCCGATCATCTGTTTAGTCGATGATGTAGAATTTATTGAAGATAATCTGATAATGATGCGGAGGATGAAATCTAGTTATGCTTTTAGATATTATGTTTCGGAAGTCTACACCTAAATTGGAAGGTTTTACTTAGCTAGGGTTTAAATGTAAATCTAAGGCACGATTTAACTAATTTAATTTAATAGAATAGGCGTCATACTGCCTAAAATAATTTACGTAAATGTTTCTAATTTGCTGCTTTTCATGCGTGCGATGTCACGGGCTTTCTTGTTACGTTAGAGAAGAGAAATGGCATGACTTTTATCTTATAGATAAATGCTATCTGGAGGTGGTGGCACAGGCCCTTAGTCTTTCACCAAACTGATGAAACTTAATAAAATTAAATGAAATTATGAATTAAATTTAGGCTATCTTGGAAGATAGCCTTAACTAACTTGGTAAATGACAAATTAATTCGCAAATAACAGTCCGTAGAGTTAAAGTTTTTGACATACTCATGATGGATATAAGACTGAGGGCTCTTGGCTGATGTTCAGCAGTACTAACCATTGTGTTGTCTGTTCCAGAGTCCAGCATCGGAGTCAGACAGCAGCTCGGTGTCGGGCGCCAAATCCCCGGCGTCGGCGCCACCGCTGCTGCAGCACCTGCTACAGCTCCAAGCGCAGAACCCGCAAACTATAGCCCAGGTACACCACTTACAGAACACACCTAACTTCACCAGGGCTCAAAACCATACACCTTCATCTAAGAATTTAGATAGACCCTGATCCTACATCGATGGCTGTCGGCGGAGTATGCCTTCATTTTTCAAATATCCTTATCAATTGTCATCTCATCATTAAATCCTTTTCCTTCACACACTCCAATCACTGTTGGTCTTCATCTATCTTCCCTAATAATATTTACCTAAGAACTTAGATGATTAGGCGAAAATCTTTCAGAAGGTTTAATTTTAAGGATAGAATAGAGGTAGCAAGGACCTACGGCTCTCCTATCAGAAGCTTTCAGGCATCAGCTTGTGTAGGCTTATTAGGAGACAGAATATTTTAAAGAATATTAAAGTAGCGGCAATGTTACGGCCATCAGTGTTTATAACAGCTCGGCCCGTTGGCTACTCGTGCTGGATAATTTAAGCAATAAGACACCAGTGCATATAGCTCTTGTGTGTTGTGAAAATGCTTACATCTATGTCGGTATAAGGAAATGACTGAATGCAATATTTAAAACGGATTTATTCAGATGTTTTCAACAAGTGCCTACCTTGTAGAACACCTTTATTCTAATTTTTCTCCTATGGTCGCCATGTCTTCATATATATTTTTGTCGGCGAAAAGAACTATGAACTATGCATTGATTCTTCATATCTCCAATATTATTATAATTATAATAAAGCGTACTGATATGCTGTCCTTTTCCACGTATTATATAAATTATCTAAAATAGAGCAACATAGCCAGGCAACTATGAGCGTCATAGATTACTTTGAATCTGTTAAAACACCACGTGAAATCGATCAGTTTTCGATTATAAACAAATTAATTTTTGACTGTTGCTTTTTGATGCAGTATTTAATGTTTACGTGTCGGTTTCATTACAATTATATAATCAATTCGATCTTATTAATTGCTTTAACTGACTTAAGGAACTTGTACACTACGCATACCAACAACTAATTCAAAAACGCCCAGGTCACCGTGTGATGAGTTCGTTGTCTCTTTGTGATAGCTGACTTTTTCTATGAAGATATACTAGTTCAGAAATCTTGTCAACTAAAAACAGTTGAATTAGAGCGATAGAATATATAACATTGTCTATGATGACTGCTAAAACTCTCCGAAGATCCTAACATCTAACGATTCACTAATGTGAAAAAATTAGCTACTGACGCTGTCGTACTAAAAAACAATCGGTGGCATAGAAATGCTCAGGATATTACCCAGATGACAGAAAAGACTGTATTGAACGAAGCCGCTCCATGTGCCGATATATTGCCCACATCCAGTAGTTACAGCTAGTTCTACAAATTAATTTAATTAAAAGCTTAATGGCAATAGAAATTAATTTGAAAATCAATTAGTTCAAAGAGACCTAGTATTGCCATTTATGGTCAGGTTCAAAGCACCCACTATTTTCTACAGGTCTTTACTTCAGCCCATTCCTCCGACTTTCTAAGCCTATACATACGAGATCTTATACAATTCTAACGACCCGCCCCGGTTTCACACGAGTAGTACAATACCTTAACAAATTATACACTTAAACCTTCCTCATAAATCACTCTGTCTATTGGTGAAAATCGCATGAAAATCCGTTCAGTAGTTTTTGAGTTTATCGCTAACAAACGCGGCGGGAGGACTGACTTTATAACCGATTTCAAAAAAAGAGGAGATTCTCAATTCGACTGTATGTTTTTTTATGTGTGTTACCTCATAACTATTTCTAGGTCAACCGACTTTATGATTCTTCTTTTAAGTACTAGTAAGTTATGAGTTAACAAGTGTATGTGTGAGTACGAGTGAATGAGTTAAAAGTTAGTTGACATCGACTCCATTAATAACAATAATTTTATTATTCACAGGAATACGCAATTATTTTTTAACTTTTAGTACATTTTTTGTTTTAGAATATTCATTTTTGAAGTTGGTTTTATTTTTGTGTTAAAATGTTTGTTTATATAATATTTAGTGAGGATTGAAATTAAACTACTATATACGGATTTTATCGCGTTGTTTATTTGACACTATTTTACATAATTTAGAAACGACTTCGATTAAACTTTTCTCATTTTTAAGCTAATTAAATTATTTAAACTATTAACTCTATTTATATTTAAGTTTACACTTTACTGGATCCCAAGCTGGTGGTACATTCCAACCATTGCATCCCAAGCTGGTGGTATATACCACCAGCTTGGGATCCAGTAATTCAAATAGTCAAACCCAAGAAGAAGCAAACCACAGCTAGACTTCATGATACTTTCAGCTCATTCTGCGTAAATAGAAACACGAATGATTAAATTATGTTCGTGTACTTTGAAATAACTACACTGGAACAATGAGACGACTACCATCTTATTCTCCCCGTGACCATGGCTGCTGAAAAGCAACCGAAACGTCGGGGAAAGTGTAAACTTAAATATAAATAGTTTTAATAATTTAATTAGTTTAAAAAATAGTAAAGTTTAATAGAAGCAGTTTCTAAATTATGTAATAAAGTGTAAAATAAACAACGCGATAAAATCCGTATATAGTAGTTTAATTTCAATAAATAACATTCACGCAAACAGAAGACAATATTATTTAGTGAGGAATTTGTTTTTAGCCATCTTTAATATAACGCCAATTCTTTTGCACCTAGTGAATAAAGTCTCTTATGGTGTATGAGATAAAGTCGTAATATTGCATAATAAGGTCAGCTTTGGAATACTAAATGTCTACCATGATCTCGGTACAGTACGAAGTCAATTATAGCCGAATAGTTCAACACTGCAGGTTGTTTTCTTGACACATATTAATTTATTACAAAGCGATATTGTTCGAATTTGGTTTTCCTTTACTGGTTTTGAATGTTTTGAGGCAATGCTGGTTTTATTGATCTGTTTTGGTATATGATTAACTTATTAAACCAAGTATTGATGTTAATAAAATTGTCAAGAACCCTTTATTCATATTACAAAGTAATATATTGGTGCCCTAGTATAAAATATAAAGTCCTAATTGTTCTTCCTTGAAAAGGATCTCTCACTCATCCTTTCGAAAGAAAACCTCTCAGAAAACACCCTTCAGAAGATGTCTCCTACTTACATACTCATCACGCGTACATGTTATTATATTAGAGGAATATCCACATTTTGATATTTAAGCAAATAAACGACACATAGGTAACCCGTCTGCCAGTCATAATTAGTCAATGTGCAATACCAGTCAAAGGGCCTGACAGGCAACTCAATAACATTCAGTCTAACCCTTACATTTGGACATAACTTTTTGTGTATGTGTGACTATTTACGATGACAATAACACCTTTACCAATTCGTACGAAACCATCCAACGATGACATAGACGTATACCTGTCACTTCCTATTATATAGAGTATGGTATAAGTGCGTAAAGTTAGCGTGACAAAAAGTTGCGTGATGAAACATTCTATATTACACTCATGTCACTAAACTATCCAGATAATACTAACACGTGGTGTAAAATGACGTGTGTGCAGTTCCAGCAGATGATAGCGGCTCTGGCGGCGCTGGGCAGCGGGCTGGTGCCTCCACCTCCCCTCTCGCAGGCCTGGATGATGCAGAGGATCGTGCATAGGCAGCAGGTGGACCGGTAAGTCTTACTACTTATATGATTTAATGATATAACAGCCTATTGACCAAATTCAGACATAATGATCAAACCTCTGACCATATCCAGACATAATGATCAAAGCGTTGACCATATCCAGATATAATGATCAAAGCTTTGACCATATTCAGACATAATGATCAAAGCGTTGACCATATCCAGATATAATGATCAAAGCTTTGACCATATTCAGACATAATGATCAAAGCGTTGACCATATCCAGATATAATGATCAAAGCGTTGACCATATTCGGACATAATGATCAAAGCATTGACCATATCCAGATATAATGATCAAAGCGTTGACCATATTCGGACATAATGATCAAAGCATTGACCATATCCAGATATAATGATCAAAGCGTTGACCATATTCAGACGTAGGTAATGATAAAAGCATTGTGTCTGAATGACGGCTTCAGTACGCCAGTGGTCGAATTAAAAGATGTATATAGATCGATCTACGTCTTTTAAGGAATTAAAGGGAGGTGAGATGATATTTAGGAATCATGATTAATGTTTAAAACAAAAAGGTAGTCAAGAGTATCAAATAAGTGTACACGAGATGTTTAGAAATTGATTTTTGTAATTATATATTCACGTTATTAATTATTTCATTACTTTTAACAAAGTATTAGTCTTAATTTTTTAGCTTTGAAAAGATGAGTAGAAATTACTTAATACGCGATACTAGCGTCAGAGTCCATAAACCTTCACAGGGTTTGGTATTGTTAGGTAATCCTAACTAATATTATTCATGCAAATATTGTTTGTTTGTATTTTTTGTAACGCTTTTATGCCTTACGTACTAAACCGATCTTCATGAAATTCGCATACACCTTGACAGAGGTATATAAAAGGACGTAGGGTACCTTTCATCCCGAAAACAATGGTATAGTTGCTAAAATCTAGATTAACGAGAGCGAAACTTGGGCAAAATCTAGTGAGCAATAAATAAAAACTAAAATTTAATTTAAATCATTGTTGCAAACCTTTTAGCAGACTAACACAAGATCGTTAACGATCTAAGTCCGCATAGCCTACCCGACCGTACGCCATTAGTTGTAATTTTGAGAAAATCTACAATGAATAGAAAACGCCTTAACCTCCATATAGGCGATTTGCCATAACCGTTTTACAAATATTAAGGCACGATCCACACTATAGCAAACAACATGACAATATTAAACTCTGTAAAATACATAGCAGCATACTGCCACCGTATTCTGTTTCTTTTGCACTGTAGTTTACTGCAATGAAAGATATTTAATGAAGCTAGCAAAATATTTTTTTCGATACTACGTAAACGTCAGTTAGGTACATACTTAAGAAATATTTGGAGTAATCGTCAATAAAAATGTCACCTCGATCCTCAAATGAAACGCTGTTCTTGGGTCTTCTGTCACCTATTCAATATTGATATGTTGCTTGCATTGAGATGCTTTAAGATCAATATGCATAAGCATAAGCATAAGCATTTAGCAAAGCGCATCGCACATATACGGCGAATTAGACAGAGGTTAGATAAGCTGTTGTTCGTTCTCCTAGAGCAGTCCAGCTGTAGGTACGTAAATATAAAGTTAATGATAATATATGTAATTTTTAATTTTAAGATATTAGATATGTTGCAGCATGTTCGCTCGTACAAATTTAAAATAAAATAAAATTTACTTGCAGGCCGATAAATTTAAAAAATCTCAAGTGCTGGAACTGTAGGTACTGTTTTGTGAATAGGTTATTTTTATTAAAATATTTAGCAATTTGAGTTGCAAATTACTTAGCTTCATCTTACCCCTTTACTTTTCTTCTTAATCTATTGGGATTTGCTAGTATTCACTCATGCTTAGTGCAATTGGTGAAAATCCGACCCACGACTTTTTTATCACAAGTCTAAAGCCTTATTTGTCGACCACGTAACAATTCAATTTTTTTTACAATGCTTATTCGCTTGTATTCGTTTCGTAGTGGTGTTACGCGTAAAGTGTGGATCAAACCTAACGCCAGTATGACAAGGCCAGCCATAGGATTTATGATGATTCCTCACAAAATTATACCCGCATTGAATGGCGCCGTTCTAATGGCATTGAAACAAAGTTTAAGGCACTATCGAACATACTTTCAATATTTTGTTAAACAATGCATCTTAATCGTCTATTATAAAGAAAATTATGTTAACACGAGTTTAGATTTAATCTGGGTGCGGTAATGGTAGGGTATAGGTTACTACGTGTGTGAGGTGTGGCTGGCGTAGTGATTTAAGTGGTCAACTCGCCGCTGCCATTGCGCTGAGTGTTGTGGGTTCAGGATCAGGACAAACATTTGAGTGACCTACAAATGATTGTTCCGAGTCTGGATTTTCTTTGTGATCGTTGTTTGAATGGTTGCAAAATCTCCCGCGACACAGGAATAATCTCTAGGGCTGGAGATGCATATAAAAAAAAGAGGAATCGTCACCAGCAAGCATCGATAAATCAAAAATTCTAAATAGCAGCTTGACGTAAATAAGTTTGGTGTAGTAACACCACTCTTCTTCTTCCCAAAAAAAAATTCCCAAGTCACTTGGGGTCGGATATCAGTTTTTACACGGAGCGGCTGCCACCTGACCTCCGCAACCCGAAGGCTAACGATACCCTAAGGCTAGACCAGTGTCAGGATATTAGAGGGTTAACTGTTAACTGGTGTAGTAACACCACTACGAAACGAATATACGCGAATAGGAAATGCAAAAGAAAATTTTATTCTCACGAGGTTGACAAATAAGGCTTTATAGTTGTAATTAAAAAATAACCAACAGACTGCAATGCAGAGGGTCTCGGGTTCGAACCCACATCGCGCACCACTGACTTTCGCAAGTTATATGACTTTTTGAAATTATGTGCGTATTGATTGACAATTATCGCCTGCTCCGTGCCTCGGATCTTAACATTAAAAACCGTCCAGGGATTTCTTTAAATACATATATTATCACTAAAATTATATTTACGTACCTATAGCTGGACTGCTCTAGAAGAAGGCACCCCGTGCCTCGAAAAGTAAGTAAAGCCGTTTGTCCTGCGCCTCCCATCTCTCCAGTCACTTCGTATTGCCTTCCTATTGAACTCATGCACTAAAATACGTAATATTCTCTATAAGATTGGTCACTATGATATTGGGTCTTAGGACCTATTTAGGAACCGTGTCTTTGTTTGCTACTAGCATAACGGGTAAGCTGTATTCACATAGTGATAAATCTAGTACCCTAATGCTAACTAATATTATAAATGCGAATGTGAGTTTGTTTGTTACGCTTTCACGCCTTAACTACTCGACCGATCATCACGATATTTCGCATACACGTTGTCAGGGGAACAGAAAAGGACATAGAGTAACTTTCATAAAAAAAGTACTATTACTATTACTAAACGAACCTACATCGACTGCACGGATGGCGTAGTGGTTTAGGAGGTCGCCACTGCGCCGAGTGTTGTGGGTTCGAATCCCACACGGGACAAAAATTTGTGTGATCTACAAATCGTTGTTCAGAATCTGGATGTTCTTTGTGTCCGTTGTTTGAATCAAGGATTTTGCGAATATTCGCATCCGCATCCGCAATTGCGGAGCTTCCGCATCGATTTGGACATCTGCATCCGCATCCGCATCCGCAATAATCAACGCGGATGTTAATGCGAAACCAATAAAAAAACAGTTATTCAGTAATAGGTACGTGTTTAATTTATAAACCTTTGCAAAACAGGCTTGAACCTGCGAAAGCGGTGGTATTAGATACATTTGATTAAATAAGATAAACAATTTTTCATTAGCATCCGCTTCCGCATCGATTTGGACATCCGTATCCGCATTCGCGGATGTAATTCTCAAATATCCGTATCCGCATCCGCATCCGTCAAAAAATCTGCATCCGCAACATCCCTGGTTTGAATGTTTATAAAGCCTTCCGCGATACAGTAATTATTCCTAGTGTGGGCGTTCTATTGTTAAGAACATATCAAGTTATTGTTAAAACATTTACGCGAGCGAAAAATCTAGTCAAATCTAAATTAAAACTTTTTCGAAAGTAAAGTATTCCCAATACTTCGATACTACAGAAATAAGCGACGCAAGGCTGAGTCGCACACATGTTATATAAACACTATCTTTATGCAAACTTACGTCCGTAACACGTATGCTGATTCAATTTTTCATACATAACTTTACCCAAGGACTTGTGCATGTATAAAATATTGAACTCCTAATCAAATTCAACATTAATTCACATTCTGGCGTTTATTATATAACAATTGATTGTTTTAAATGCATAATATATACAAATAAATAAAATTGAAGTGTCCGTTTGTAATGTCATAGCCAGTTGCACTCACTGCAGCTAAGCAGTTAAGCAATGCTGGGTGCGGTCGGTCTATAGATGGGTGACCGCTTAGTGGTATTTCATCTGAGCGTCTCCGTGCTTCGGAGGCACGTAAAAAGTCGGTCCCGGTTGTTGTCAAATTGACAGCAGTCGTTAAGCCACGTCAGAGGCCTACGGGCGGCTAGAATAACTCTTGACAACAGGTTGGCCACTAACCATACGAAAAGAAGAAAGAAAGAAACACAGCTTTTTACTAAATGCATATAAAAGTATATAAGGTACTTATATCAAATGAGCAATTTTTAAAATGTTTGTCCGTCTGTCTGTCTGTTCCGGCTAATCCCCGAAACGGCTGGACCGATTTTGACAGGACTTTCACTGACAGATAGCTGATGTTAAAAGGAATAACTTAGTCTACTTTTATATTAGTTTTTTTTTGTTAAATTCCACGCAATCGAAGGTTCGCCTTCGCTGAGACGCGACCTATCTGTATATTAAATTAGTTCAGTAGTTAAACCAACAATAAGCTTTAAACAGATAGACTTACTGTTAGATACATATATAATACTGCTAGTTACCTGCGTCTTCGTTCGCATTTCTTTGTAATGTAAACATCACAAACTTCCATCTCATCTATCACATTCAAAATAATACTTAATACTTGTAAGTACAATGGTTTTGTATAGTCACTGCCTAGTATGGATAACGAATCCATTGCATAGGACGTAAATATTAAAGGAAGCCTTGCCTAAAACCACTGCGCTATTTGATTCTATACATCAATACGAAAAGAAAATTCTTAAAAAGCAAGACATGCTTATATTGCGCGTACGAAGGAGGATTTACAATTTGGTATAATAATATCAGCCCTGTATTAAACTGTCCCACTGCTGGGCACGAGCCTCTTTTCACTGTGAGAAGGGTTAGGCCATAGTCCATCACACTAGCCCAGAGCGGGTTGGCAAACTCCCCATATCTTCAAAAACATTATGGACCACCTTCAGACATGCAAGTTTCCTCACGATGTTTTTCTTCACCGTTAAAGCGAGCGTTATTAAATATTTAATACGTACATAGCTTTGAAAAATCAAAGATGCGCGCCTTGGGGATCGAACTCGAGACCTCTGCGTGGCAGTCTAAACGTTACCGATAGCCTATTGGGATTTGGCATAGCTACAGTTCATATACGAAAAGGTATACCTATAAAAAATTACGGCCAAAATACCCACTGGTAGGTATAATAACTCAAAAAGACAAAACTTATAAACTCAAGCAATAAATGCATGTGTATATATGTATCTTATGTGGGGGCCAGTCAGTGCAGACCGGCGACACTTCGACCCAGTGGGATCTTTTGTGTCGACACTCTCCCAATAACGACTGCCTAGACGGTTCTTTCTCTCGGTTTTCTATCGGATACATTTCGGAGAGTGTGCAGAGGAACTGCATAATTTGATTCCTCCTTTTCCATTCTACCATCGGACGACCAGACAATCAGGCCAGCGACACAGGTACATGGTGGATATACCACATTTACGCACGAAGCGATTTGCTTCCAATTTTGTGATGCGTACCGCTAAGGTGTGGAATTCGCTACCTAAGTCTGTGTTTCCCGATGAGTACAATCTGGGTGTCTTCAAGTCGCGAGTGAATAGGTATCTTCTAGGCAAGCGTGCTCCATCGTCGACTGCATCTACACTTAAGATCAGGTGAGATCGCGGTCAAACGCGAGCCTATTAGAGTATAAAAAAAAAAAAAAAAAAAAAACGTTCACGGCAGCCGGGACCGACGGCTTAACGTGCTCTCCGAGGCACGGAGCAGGCGATAATTGTCAATCAATACGCACATAATTTCGAAAAGTCATATACCTTCCGAAAGTCAGAGGTGCGCGACGTGGGTTCGAACCCGAGGCCCTCTGCATTGCAGTCTGTGTTGGTCTCCCCACTGAGCTATCGCTGCTCAATACGTATATCAATGCGTGTGTATACTACAAAAAGAATAGGTATACTAGATATCCAATTTTCATATGATTAACCTTGGTACGTCGTCGACAGTCGTATCGTTAGCTGAGCACACGGCCAGCATACTAAACAGTTGTTACAACGAGTAATCCTCGTTGCAATGGCAATCGTTGTACATTTTGGTTAGACATAAGTACCCTGTCATTTGAATGAACATCTTAATATATCGATACAACGTGTAATAGACAAGCGTGGTCATACTAAAACACAAATAAGATAAAAAAAAAAATATTGCTTTCGCAGTCGATTAATTTGTTACAAATTGTAAGTAAACTGTGTTTGGTTTTGTAATTAAACTTCTTCTTCTCTCTTAGCCTTTATTATTCCCAAGTCAGTTGGGGTCGGCTTTTCTGGTCTAACCGGATTTGACTGGATATCAGTTTTTACACGGAACGGCTGCCACCTGACCTCCGCAACCCAAAGGCTAACGATACCCTAAGGCTAGACCAGTGTCAGGATATTAGAGGGTACTGACTTTCCCAATAACGACTGCCATAGATGTTCATGGCAGCCGGGACCAACGGCTTAACGTGCTCTCTGAGGCACGGAGCAGGCGATAATTGTCAATTAATACGCACATAATTTCGTAAAGTCATATAACTTCCGAAATTCAGAGGTGCGCGACGTGGGTTCGAACCCAAGGCCCTCTGCATTGCAGTCTGTTAGTCTCCCCACTGAGCTATCGCTGCAAGCTACGTACTTATTATAAATACATGTTATCGTAGTATATTTTAACTATTTAAAAAAGATAAAATATCCGTATAGTGTAGGTTAATTCAAATTCAATGTTCGCGTAAACTTAACATAATATTGAAATTTCGGAAAATTATTTTTGCAATGACAAATTTATGTTAAATTTTCACATGATATTGGTATGCCATATTTTTTTATACTACAAAAATGGCAATCCTGCATACGGCCTACCTGATGGTAAGTAGTCACCGTAGCCTATGGACGCCTGCAACACCAGAGACATCACTTGCGCGTTGCCGATGCTATAAAAACCTTTTAACACCCTTTTTGAAGAACCCCATACTGAAGTCTTGTGGGAAAACCTCAGCAGAGAGTTCATTCCACAAACTGAGCGTCCGGTTTGTTATTGACATTTATTATTGCGCTCTTACTGCGAATATACTTTTAGGAAAAGCTATACTCATGCGTCAGAACATTAAACGCAGAAAAACACAAGATTATTTGTTAATCATCATCATCATCATCATCTCAGCCAAAAGACGTCCACTGCTGGACATAGGCCTCCCCCAAGGTTTTCCACACAGACCGGTCTTGGGCCACCCGCATCCAACCGCTTCCCGCGAATTTGTTAATAAAGGAATATATATCGTCCATATTTTTCAGACCGTTAAAACTGTATATAAGTACATACATAGGGACAAAAGATTCAAACAATATAGCTAGTACCGAGATGTACGGGCAAGCCAGCCTAATTTGTAATTTAAATGCGCTTAGTTGATTCTACAGCATTGTGCTACTCATCTCCGTGTATCGTTACGTCATAATACTATGTTGCGTTTAGTTATCTTTATGGCTGCCATTTAAACACTTATTATTTTATTAGCTTCGATTTAAATTGTATTATACTTTAACTTATTACTTATTTATAATAGTATTATACTTGTTTTTTAAACATAATAGCAACATTATTAATAATTTGTATGACGTCAGGGCTTCATTAATTGGTTAGCTAGACACAAAGAACATAACGCAATCTGTAGAACACAGCGATTTGTTCCGTTCGGAAATTTAACTTGCATAGAACAGACATTTTTAGTGATGAGATTTCCAAATTAACCATTAATTCATTAGCTGAACGATAATGGAAAATTAAGAATATAATCTTAACTAATATTATAAATGCGAATACGAGTCCGTTTGTTTGTTAGGTTTTCACGCCTTAACTGCTCGACCGACCATGATAAAATTTCGCATACACGTTGTCAGGGGAACAGAAAAGGACATAAGGTACATTTTATCTAGAAAAACGTATCTAACCTAACCTAACCTACATTTACGCGAGCGAAGCCGCGGGCAACATCTACTAAATTGTATTTTGTGTTTTAGAGTTCGAAAAGACTTTTATACAACAGCTTTCTCAGTCCGTCTGTTATACAACTTTCAACCAAGAACCGTAAGAAATAGAGACTCGCGGTCAACGCCATTCGACTTAGCATAGACGATATACCCCCGAAATGACTCTGACTTTTGACCTCTGACCTCAAGGTCACATGGTATCACGTGACCTTTGCATATTACGTGAACGATTTTTTCGAACTCTATGATTTACGACAATTCATTGCCGATTCTCACTTGTATTTATAGCCGATAATAGACTTCTGGGTAAAAAATAACGCATGAAAGAGGCACATTATAATGGAATTTACTGTGAATCAATTGTCAGTGTATGCTAATACAAGTTAAACGTTTCTAAGTAGTTATGAATTATTTGGTAACATTTGACTCGATTATAACTAGTACCTGGTCTATAACTATACTAATATCATAAAGAGGAAACATTCGATATTTTTTATTTGTAAGGATTATACTCAAAAACTTCTCAACCTTAGTTGCCCGACTCGGGAATGCATCTCGAGACCTCATGTACAGCTGTCACATGTAGGTATGTAACTAGTTAAAATATTATGACGATTAGGAGTAGGAGACCAGGACAAACCCATTGCAGCACCAAGAGTACACTCTTGGTGCTGCAATGTTTTACGAGGTAGTTTCTTTTTCATATTGATTTCAGTGTTACTTACTTTACAATACAAAGTAGCAGCGATAGCTCAGTGGGGAGACCAACAGACTGCAATGCAGAGGGTCTCGGGTTCGAACCCACGTCGCGCACCTCTGACTTTCGGAAGCTATATGACTTTTCGAAATTATGTGCGTATTGATTGACAATTATCGCCTGCTCCGTGCCTCGGAGAGCACGTTAAGCCGTCGATCCCGGCTACCATGAACATCTATGGCAGTCGTTATTGGGAGAGTGTCGACACAAAAGATCCCACTGGGTCGAAGTGTCGCCGGTCTGCACTGACTGGCCCCCACATAAGATATACTTTATAATACAAATTATTGATGACTTGTAGCATATACCTACTTGTATGGTTTTCCCTGGTCTTCTACCACTTATCGTCATATTTTAACCGAGACTGTTAATACAGATCAGATGAAAATATAAATAGGCATGCAAATATATACATATATTATAAGCCTATTATTGTGGTATTTAACCACCAGAAAATAATAATAATATAAAACAAAACTGAAGCCAGTTATTCCCCCGTATTCTAGAGCCAGATCATTCCTTATTATATTTCCAGTTTCAACTAAATCTTACGAGATGTATCAAGGCTTTTGTGTGACTTGAAAGATTATTTTATCTATTTTATTTAAGTGCTTTATAGTTGACAATTATTATTAATAAACGTTATAAATAATACAGTACGCCAATTACGAAGAATACCATAAAAAACTATGTTGTTACAATAGTTTAAAGAGTTTTCATTGTTTTAAGAAGATAAGTCCCGTCCTAGGAATCTTTTCCGTGTCGCGAGGGACATTTCGTTTATCACCAAAATCTTGCGACATGCAAAAAAAAATGACCAAAAATGTTTCCAATACAAATGTATTTTTTAAAACAACGCCTGCCCTATGATTCATATCTGTTTTACGGAGGACTGTACAAACATTCAGTCTACAAAGTCAAGTTCGAAACAACAATTTTGTAGATCTGAGATCTGTTATAAATTATAACAGAAGTATCCTGTGTGGTGGACCGAACCCACAACACTCGATGCAGTGGCAGTGTCGAGGCGACCATTTGAACCACTATACCTTCGAAAGTGAAAGCGACTGCTGTGCATGAGATCCGAGATCTCATGCACAGCAGTCGCTTTAAATTTTAAATCCCGGGTCGGGCCAACAAAAAGTTATTAGGTTTTCTGTTCAGAAATCCCAATAGCAGTCCGGAGTTAGGAAGTTGGCGATGTTGTACAGCCTCCCTGTCTTAGGAAGCACGAAAAGCCGTTGGTCCTGCGCCTGATCTCTCTCCAAACGTGTCGGATTACCGTCCCATCGGATCATGAGAGTTAGAGAACAGAGAGTGCACTTATGCACACTTGTGCACTAAATATCTCCTGTGCAAATGGCCAGTCTTGTTAAGATTGTCCAACATGACCGAAATTTAGTCTGCAGGACATTATATATCAGAAAGAAAGGTACAAAACTGAAGCTTACCAAAATCTGGTAGCTAAAGATATTTGTCTGGCGAGCCCCTACGTCTTGTAAGGCTGTTGCGGAAAGCGGATGCGTCACCGACAATCGCAGTTCCGTCGCCAACGTGCCGCGTCGAGATTTCGTTTCTTTGAGCAAGTAAACCGATTTATATGCCATTCTGTGTGATGTGTAGCTACCGCTGTTAGTATTCGTTCTGACGCCAAATTTACTTACACGCCTTTGAACGGTTTAACTTTGTATCTCTAGGTAAATAGTTCACTTGCATGCGTAGAACGATTTAGCATACTTTTACTTTTCAAATCTTATTGGAATAAACTATTGTTAAAAGTACACACAACAACTCATATAAGAAAAAGTATATCAAATTTATTTGTAAACATTTGGCGATTAAAAAGAGTGGCCAGTTTCTTGCCTGCTTCTTCTCATGGAAGCTCTACTCCTCGAACGGGCTTTTTACAATGCAAATTTTGATTTCCTTATAGATTTAGGTTGTTGACTTTGACTTTTAGATTTTTGGATTTTCCTTATAGGTTTGACTTCGACTTTGAGAAAGGGAAATTCTTATCTTTCTTTTTTGAAACACAATTTCTGCACTAAGAATAATTCCTGTGACTCGGGGTACTTTACAAACATTCAGCAACGGACACACAGACAAAGACACAACAAATATTTTTTTGATGTAGTATCTGTTTTCAACGTCGTATTAACCTTAAGAAGTAACTGTACAAAGTCAACATTTAAATTGTCTCGCGACAGCCAAAGCAATCTTTTTATAATAATTATCTATGAAAATATTTTTCAGTCTATCCATGCAACTGAAGTCTTAAACAGTCATGCTCTTTCTTAGACTAAGTAATATGGATATCATCGTTCTCTTTACCAACAGGAAACTAGAAATCTATGTGCCTACAGAAAAGCGACTCCTTTTAAAAGTCGGTAACTCACAAATAACCGACTTTTAAAAGAAGGATACTCTAGGTGTCACACAGGCTAGAGTAATACTCACTATCAAAACAGGATCTTTGGTTGTCTTCTATCTTGAAACTATACAAAAAGCACCTTACAAATCTCAACTAGAATAAATATTCTGGTTGAGATTTGTAAGACCAGGTGCTTTTTGTATGATGGAAATCCACTCGCCGATAATAAACCTTGCCTTTTTATAATACCGTTCAAACGATTCAACGTCGTAACTATCGCCTAAATTCCAACCATCTACCTGAAGGTATGATCCAAAGAAAACGGCGTTCGAATAAAATCGTGTCGTACAAATTCGATAGCAGCATATCGAGTGCACGTCTGAAGAAGCAGTCGACAATACCGTCACGCTGCACGCTGCGCCTTTGTGTGTCTCGTCAGACACTGTACGATTCGACTGCGCATATCTCCAGGCACGATATTGAAACGTTATTTAGGTCACACTTTAAATATTTTTGTTTAAGTCATAGTTTAGTTATGTAATCCAGTGTACCTTGTGAGAGAAATAAATCTATTATTATTTTTATTAAACGATGTTAAGGAGAAAAAATTGGTGGTTGCAATCATAGCTGCAAAGTCTGTTTATTCCTCCGGGTAAAAAAGATAATGTAGTTTTAGTTTGGTGATGTTTAGTCGCCTATTTTGTTTCTACATTAAGTATGACTAGGATTATAAATCGAACGAAACTGTAGCTTAACAATTTTAATAATTTATACTAATTCTTCCTTTTTATGGCGTCGCTCGCCTTTATAAGCTGAGTCCTTGTACGTGGAGACAAAGACCTATTTATAATTTTTGATGAAGATATTTTTGCACTGATGGAGTTAGTCAAGTTAGTAAGCATATAAAAAAAATATCTTAAAAGGCAGTTATGTAAAAAATATATTTATATTCTGTTTACGATACGTCGTTGTTTAAAATAGGGCAATTTTAGGTATAGTGCAAACTATATCTAAAATTTTCTAACAACTACAACAAAAAAAATTATATAAATATTTTCACCATTTTAATGCGAGAGAAAAATATGTATCAATAATTTAAATGGCATACAAAAACTATTTAGCCTCTCACCTTAACCATATCGAAACCATAATAAAATCAGGCATTAGTATGCCGATGGACAAAATAAATAAAATTACTTGAATAGATATACGGTTTCGGCAGTAAATAGAATATGCAACAATATGTATCAAAATTGAAATACTACCATTGATACACCGAGAGAATCTGTTGAAGTGTGTCCAGATGCATGTGGAGACACTATACTCGATTATTTTAGAGCGAGAAACGGTGAGTAGCAACAAGTAAACACAAAGTGGCATACAAATTCAATATCGAGCACACGTCTGAAGAATCGGTTGACAACAATACACACCCGTAACTGACTAGGTTTCGTTCGTGTCGCTTATGTTGAGGAACGGTATTGAAACGATATCGTTTCAGCTTTAAATATATACATTATGTAATGTAAACTCTTGTTATTCTACAAATTTCACACACATACCTACATATTTTTACGTCTACATATATCACCAAAAATCTAGGCAAAGGGTTTGTTATGTTAAAATTTGACCAGAGATTTTTCGTTTTGGGTTACATAATAATGTAATTATGGCTAGGCTATGACTGTTCACCATTTAACAGTTGAGTATTTGAAACTACTTTTAAACTTCTAAATCTGCAATGAAGTGCTTAGAACACCAAGTCATTGCTATTAAGACCTTAAAATGTATCTCACATAACTTTTCATACGTCGTTTGTGTATAAAAGTCGTACGTCCACAATATCGCTTCCATACCGCTTCTATGCCGTACCTCGGCACGACGCGTGTCACCTGTTCGGTTCGACAATGTTTCCCTATTCATTATTATTGAGACGTTAAAATGGCCGCGAGCAGATGGAAATTCATGCCGAAGACATTGTTGCGGTCTCACTAACAATAGCAACTGTTCCGAATGGAGAACTCGATCGATTCACTGGGAGAACTGGGATGTCCAAACTTGTGATGTGATGGGAGAAATGTCTTCTGATTTATAAAGAGTAAGGATGGAGGTTATTGACTAATTAATCTTCGACTTAAAAACAACAGTAAAAGAGAAATTATCAAAAATAATTTACATTTTAATCGTATTGATGTTGGTATAGTACGAAGTATAATAAGTAATCCAACCTCTGAAAAAGCAATGATGTTTTGCGAATTGGCCAATTGTCTACGTTCGTAATATTAGTATTAATCTATGTAGTTAGTGCTTAGTGAATATCTTTTATGTGATGTTGTAACCTGGTCGTGTTTTAATGGGACTGACATATAATTACTTTATATAAGTCCTCAAAAATATAAAGGAAAATACCTCCGACTTCAAACTATGCGTGTTGTAAGTTTGACGCTTATGTGTTTGGCTTCGTAACTCCCAAACGGATGGACCGATTTCAATCCGATTTTAATTATTTAAACATATTATATTCAGAATTGTCTTTAGATGTGATACATTACTATCTGCTGTTTAGAAACTATGAGAATTATTGTGTTTTTTTATAATAATAAACTTTGAATTATTTAGACGTTTTATGTGTCCAGGTATTTTATATTTCTAGCCGACTGCCTCGTTAGTCCTATGACATAAGTTTGAGCTTATATTTGAGTGCGACCGTGGAGACCCAGATTCAATTCTTGGCTAGCACAAAGTGTTATTGGTCCTCTCTATTACGATGTTCGCAATAGAAGTGCGCGCTAGACGGCAATAATCTCGCCATCTTTTAAATGAGAACTAAAGCGTAGCTGGCAAAATTGGGTGTATCTGCCGTGTAAGACTCTTTTGGCTACGCCTTTGAGGATATACATGCGTTGCTTTAATAATAATAATAATATCAGCCCTGTATTAAGTTGTCCCACTATTGGCACGAGCCTCTTCTCAGAGTAATTGTGAGTAGGGTAAGGCCATAGTCCACCACGCTGGCCCAGTGCGGGTCGGCAGACTTCACATATCCTTGAGAACATTATGGATAACTCTAAGACATGCAGGTTTTCTTACGATGTTTACCTTCACCGGTAAAGCGAGCGATAATTAACTATTTTAATACGCATAAACTACGAAAAGTTAGAGCTGCCTTGAGATTGAACTCGAGACCTCTGCGTGGAAGTTTACATACATACATAGATTCATGTTAAGCTGGTTTGGGCATGTAGAAAGAATGGACGAGGAAAGACTGACTAAGAAAGTTTATAGGGCTAGTGTGAATGGAACAGTCGCAAGAGGAAGACCTAGGCGAACGTTTCTTGATCAGATCGGAGGCGTTCTGGATAAAGGCCAGGTTAAGAGCACCTTGAACCGACGGGCGTGTATGAGGAATGTGATGAAAGTGAATGAAGCCAGAGAAGTGTGTCAGGATCGTAGCAAATGGAAATCGGTAGTCTCTGCCTATCCCTCTGGGAAACAGGCGTGAATCTATGTATGTATGTATGTAGTTTAAGTATGACATAATTAATAACGTGTTTATTGGAGATATAAGAGTATTCGGCAAAATATAGTATTCGTAAGTGCAGTGACTGGTTCGTCTCGTGTTCAAGAAATAGACGTAATGCTTTCACTTCAGCACTTTAGATTTAACTAGAACTATAATAATATTAATATCCGAGTTTATACATACATACATAGATTCACGCCTGTTTCCCAGAGGGGTTGGCAGAGACTACGGATTTCCATTTGCTACGATCCTAACAAACTTCTCTGGCTTCATTCACTTTCATCACATTCCTCATACACGCCCGTCGGTCCAAGGTGCTCTTAACCTGGCCTTTGTCCAGAACGCATCCGATCTGATCGAGAAACGTTCGCCTAGGTCTTCCTCTTGCGACTGTTCCATTCACACTAGCCTTATAAACTTTCTTAGTCAGTCCTCGTCCATTTTTCTACATGCCCAAACCAGCTTAACATACCCTTTTCTATTCTTGTCACTATATCCACTTTCATGCCGCATCTCTCTTTAATCACACTATTCCTTATTCTATCTTTCAGAGTCACATCACATATATTTCTCAGCGCTCTCATTTCTACAGCATTTATTCTGCTGTCATGCGTCTTTTGCCATACCCAACTTTCACTTCGATACATAAGTGTGTGCACTAATAGTCCTCTATGAACAGCCAAACGTGCCTTTTCGGATACATTTCGACTGTTCATAAAAGCGCGTAGAGCTCCATTCACTTTGTTGTTAGCATAAAGTCATATATCAAATATAGGAAAAAAGGGTCTTTTTTATATTTAAGTGTATTTAGTTGTATACGACTTTAATGTTACTTACACACATGATTAGTAAAATAGCACACAATTGTAACTTATGTGATGGAAACAAAATGGCTGCGTTTCTCACGAGCTCATAAAACGACTTTAAAAAAGAAAAGGTTTTATATTTGACGTGACTGAGATACCAATTAAGCGATCAGTATAATTATAATGATATTATTATATATTAAATACGTACTTGCGGCATGGTCCTACATTGATTTCTTTTAAATGCTTCTAAGCACTTCGTCATAAACTATAATATTTGCTAAATATAACTGGTCGCTCGCTTTAAAGGTGAAGAAAAACATAGTGAGGCAACCTGTATGTCTGAGAGTTCTCCATCATGTTCTCGGAGATATGTGAAGTCTGCCAACCTGCACTGAGCCAGCGTAGTGGACTATGGCTTAACCCTTCTCATACTGAGAAGAGGCCCGTGCCCAGCCCAACAGTGGGACATTTTAATACACGGTTGATATTATATAACTGGCAATGTCGGTATTATTATATACCGAAAAATAATATATTGTCGGTCTCGATGGCGTAGTGGTTAGTATCACCGACTACCACGCCTGAGATCGCGGGTTTGATTCCTGCACAAGTCAAACATTTGTGTTCATGAACATGGATGTTTGTCTTGGTCTGGGTGTTTCTAAGTATAAAACGTAAGAAATTACAAAAAAAAAAAATTATGTGTACCTATGTTTATCCATTGTCTAGAACCCATAGTACAAGCTCTGCTTAGTTTGGGCTAGATGGTGTTGTGTGTATGTGTAGAATATTATATTATTATTATTATTATTTGTTCTATTTTGAATTTATAAACTGCGTTTTTGGCAAACGTTGTTACTGATTTAGAAACTTCAGAACACTACTTTGTTCCTGATCATGAAACTAAAAACAATAATTTCAGACGCATTTAACATTTATTTCCATTACCTAATGCTTATAAAGTCACTAACAAAATTATCTAAATTTAATGACACATAACTTATGTAGTTAAAACAATAGCCAGACTTATACCATACCTAAAACTAACCGCACAAATGTAACGAAAAACAACACACAAATTAATTTTGATAATACTTGTTTCAAACAATTATATTCTTTATGAACAATTACAAAGGAGGCTGATTCACAGTACTTTGTTTAAACATATAGAATAATTATCGAAACAAACAGGACAGATAGGACAGACGCCGTTGTAGGTCGTGGCAGTAAACAAACAACATAAAACCTATTCAAATATGGCTGGTGCATGTATTTAGGCGGTAATATTTTGTGGTTTGAAGCAGCTGGCTTTTGAATACGTCGAGGTCTGATCATCCTTACTGAGGAGCATAGCTTCTCTTAGATTGAAAGAGTTTAAACTCTATCTTGCTCGCTGAAGCAGTTTGACAAATTAAAGCAGTTTAAAAACCCTTTTGAAGATGTCTTTTATCACTTTTCTTCGTGGTGTCGTTACGTACCTTTAGAGGAAATAGATGTATTATGGTTGCACTAATAAAGTTATAAATTTAAGTCATACATAGGCTAGATAAGTTACATTCCGGCAAAAGACAAAGTTTTGAATGTTTCACAAACATTTAATATAGATATGAGTAAGACGTTTTTATAATTATATAGCGGCTTATAATTATGTTTTTGTAATTTCTTGCGATACATTCTACGTACTTAATTATGTATTTTGTATAAGAAGGAGGCAAGATTATATGTCACCGAAGTAAAAATAACTAAGTTAACAATACCAGATGTATCACTCGCACATTGCCAACTCAAAAAAGAAGTATCCATGCCATTTTAAGAGACAAATATATAGAGTCCTATTACTAACATATATCTAATTATAGCAGTCGTGTATTAAACTGACCCACTGCTGCGCACGCGCCTCTTTATAGTATGAGAAGGATTAGGCTATAATCCACCACATAGGCCCAGTTGGTAGACTTCACATATTTTCGAGAACATTGTTAAGAACTCTCAAACAGGTTTGCATTCTGCATTGGAGGTTTCCTCAAGATCGTTCGGTCACTAAAAATTATACCCATAGGAGGAACACAGTACAAGGTGGTAAAACTTCTAATAAAGCCAGTCCTATTTGAGGGTTCTACCAAATTTAAGCATAGGTATCTCCATGAATACTACATGGATCCTAATTCTTTTATTGATACGGAAATTGTAGACAAAAAGTACCTACACAAGAGTTTATAGATACGACATATTACATACAGTCTTTATATATATAAATCTTCTGTGCGTGTGTTTGTAATTAAACTCCTCCAAAACGTCTGGCTTTTTTTTTTCGTGTGTACAACGCAACGTCTTTCGGTACAGCTAGTATGTATATGAATGGTACCTACGCATAATTTAGCAATTCTCTAGTGCCAAGGTTATCTTCTCAATCAGTGAGACTACCATGCAGGTCTTAGCCAAGTGAATTAAAAATAATATTTATAAAATGCCTAAAGCTTTTTTTGTCTGAGTAATTATAATTATTCCGAATAACTTCAGGCAAAATGACGGTTAATTACTGAAATAATTAACCGCAAACGATTTTAAGTTAACGCGTCATTTTATAACTGCTAACAACATAATTGTTTGTAATGCAAGAATACTACAAAAGCCGGTGACGTATAACATGTTTGGAAAGAAACATAGACAATAATAATAATATAATAAAAATGTTTATTTCAGTAACTTAAACAACTACTACAGTTTATCTTACATAGTAGTTGTTTAAGTTACTGAAATAAACATTTTAAGACAAAGAGTATCTCTTTGTGGAGACATCGTTACTGCACTTACTAGAGATGGTAAAGCTGCAGAACTAAATGCTAGTGACTATGACCTGTCTGTATCTGAAGACTTTATACTATCAGCTTTAAAATTTGATAACAAAAGCTTATCTGTTTTTCTGATATTTTCTACTCTTGACCGTAGTTCAACCAAGCTTCCGCTAGAGGCGCAACTTGATAATTAAAAACATACCTACATATTCTATTTTTGAATTTATTATGTTCGCGCGTAATGCGATTGCTTCTCCGTGTTAAATAATACGTTTAAAAATTTAAAAGTAAAAGTAAACGCTGATAATAAATGACAAAAGTCACAACCACTTTTACCTTCTACGAAGTCATTGACCTTAAATGTAATTAAAAATTATTTATTGTAAAATATTTATTAAAATTATGTAAATTTTAAACAATGCTTGCGTTTTGCATTGCATTCAGTTACAGCTGTGTAAATGACACGCTTCGCAACAAATTTGATGTAGGTACCTATACATTATATACTATGCTAGCTATTTGTTTAATAACTCATAACACTATATTTCGAAGTCATATTCAGGAGGCGTATTCTGACTGAAAGTTGTTTACTAAAATATTAAATTAAACTAAATAATTTTGTAAAAATTGTTAAAAATTTTAGAATAATGAATATTAAAATGATGAAAGATTACTAATACAAATTGTGTGTTATTTTTAAACTATTTCTAGGAAATAATTTGACTTAAAAAAGTAAAATGTGTGATATATGTTATAATATTTTTACTTATTTTGGTTTATTTATCAACATTCATTGGTAAGAAATTATACCTTTATTTTCCATTTGATTAAAAGAGCTTTCATAAAAAATGAAATACATGTAATTTTAGGAAAATTTGTGAGATATTTCAACGCTTTCGAGGTGTAACTGAACCGGCAGTGAAGCACCATCGATGACTGTCCGAAAATATTTGAAATAAAATAAGTACAGCAATAATTTTATTTAGGTACGATGAGTTTTGTGTGGAAATATGTATTTTACAGGGAAATTAATTTTGAGAGTTAACGGTTGTTTCAATTATAGTAAACATATTAGTTAACTGTGTACTTGTTAATTAAATTTTAATAATGGCTCATGGAATTTTCTTTTATTATATATATATATTATTTTAAAATTGGGATAAATATGTTTATAGTGCAAAACTAACAAGAAAAATTTTAGTATATTTTGTGATATTATTTGCTCGTGACGTATCCTTTTTTTCTTAATTAATTTCTTTACATTATCATATTACCAAAACATTAATATATTTTATTAAAATCTTAAACACGTTTATCAATTTTAACTATACCAACTCTGACAATCCTACGTGTGCGCTATATGCTTAAGGGACAAGGTTTTCGCCTCACGTATTAATTAATAGATATTATAGATTCTATAAATAATAATAATATATATTATTATTATATTATTATTATTTATAGAATAGCCCCACAATTTGCATTAAAAGTCGCACACCAATGACATCGCAATGAATGGTGACCGAATTTCAATAGAGTGTGCATCGTGTATTCTGCACAAATTATAAACATATGTGGTACTTTTATGTTATTATAATTTTTTAAAATGCTGTGGTCTCGTTGCCACTTTTGTTTTGACTACCAATCACTTTATTATTCTTACAGGTAAATCTATTTGGTTATAATATTATGCGTAATTAGTTCAGGTGCTACAGAGTCTGAGATGGCACAGTGGTTAGTTGGTCACATTGCCGCATCACACTGTGCCGAGTGTTATAGAAGACAAATATTTGTGTAATTCATAAATAGTTTTTCCGAATCTGGGTGTTCTTTGTGTCCGTTGTTTCAATGTTCCTAAAGTTCCCCGCGACATGGGGACAGTCCCAAATTAAATGGGATTTACCTTAATAAGGCGACTGGCAACAGACACACAGCACCTATCCTCATACGAATTACCTACTCCGATATAGGTATAACTACCCATTTCGGAGTCAATTTACCCATCCAAAAACGTATCACTTCATGAGTTCATAAATGTAATTTGAATAATTTAACTAATCCATGTTTCTATACAGGCTACCAGAGGTGTGTGAGAAGGCGCCTGCGTCCTCTTCCCCGAACCAAGCGGAACAGCCCTTGGACCTCAGCAACAAGTCCACCTCCAGCACCAGTGGGACCCCGCCACCCGATGCTAAACTCTTCGACAACAGGTGAGAACCATTGTGAATTTCTTGCTAACAGGCCGAATATATTCTGGTGATAATCTATGTTAAGAGTACCTTAACATCATGAACGGCAGCAGACAAGACAAATTATATCTGGAATTCCAGCAATAGATTAGGGTTAGTTCCTATATTCAGGAGACGAGTAATTTAAGCTACAGACAGATAGATTATGATATATTTTTATAAATCAATTGTCCATATGTCGACTTGTTTCTTAAATATAGAAAACCAGCCTAAATAGTATGCATGTATGTATCATATGTGGGGGCCAGTCAGTGCAGACCGGCGACACTTCGACCCAGTGGGATCTTTTGTGGCGACACTCTCCCAATAACGACTGCCATAGATGTTCATGACTGGGACCGATGGCTTAACGTGCTCTCCGAGGCACGGAGCAGGCGATAATTGTCAATCAATACGCACATAATTTCGAAAAGTCATATAACTTCCGAAAGTCAGAGGTGCGCGACGTGGGTTCTAACCCGAGATCCTCTGCATTGCAGTCTGTTGGTCTCCCCACTGCTCAAAATAGTAACTAACATATCATATAGATCATGCAAGTTTACGTTTTAATGCTTACAACGCTTCGACCAGGTTACACTCACGGTTACACCGGCCGTGGTCACTAGTGGTTGTGGTCAGCATACTTGTTACGTATTATATTTATGATCTAAACAGATAAGCGCGCCTGAAAAATGTGATGAGAGTGAATAAGCATTACAGATATTTCTTCTTACTTATTTTATACCTTAAAAATACTTCATTAGGGTTCTGGCCATATGTTACGGGGAACTTTACAAAAGATATATTAATCGAGATAAAGTGCACCTAGATTCAGAAGAATCATTTGCGAGTCACCCATTCCACGGTAATGTTATCCCGGGTCGGGCCAACAAAAAGCTATTGGGTTTTTCTGTAAAGAAATCTCAATAGCAGCCCGGAGTTAGGAAGTTGGCAGTGTTAGACACCCCCGTGCCTCGGAAAGCACGTAAAGCCGTTGGTCCTGCGCCTGATCTCTCTCCGGTCGTGTCGGATTGCCGTCCCATCGGGTCATGAGAGTTAGGGAACAGAGAGTGCACTTATGTTTGCGCACACACTTGTGCACTATAATATCTCCTGCGCAGATGGCCAGTCTCTGTTAAGACTGGCCGCCGTGGCCGAAATTCGGTCTGGAGGACATTATTATTATTATTATCTAACAGTATTGTAACTCGGCTCTGTCCTTGAAATAATTACCTACAGCCGCGCGGGCCGCGAATACGCGAGAGGGCTGCCCACCTACAGTACTTTAATTTCATCTATCTACTTTAGTTTCTTTCTAGTTTAGTGATTGTAAATATTATAAATATTTATTGAAATAAATGTAGTTGTTGTGAATGAAATAGGAAATGTTCAATAAAAATCATGTTATGTTTTTGATTAATAGATTTAATAAAAAAACAACCTTATATATTTGAGGCTGAAAAATATTTGCGCCTCGACTGAGACGTACGAAAAGCTTTATTGTTAAATTTAATAATGTAAAAAATAACATTCGGAAAAAACCTTTAATTAAAAATATTTTTGTTTACAATTGTACTTTGCCATAATCATTATGTGCTTATTTCAATCAAATATTAATAAGTCGCATGCTTACTGTTTACAAAACCATCACACCGTCCGTTCATCGCTGCGGAGCATTCGCGACTGGTTACGAACCGAGTGCATACCGGCCTCGAGGCGCGTAGTATAACTCGCGTTCCGACCGTTTGTATGAAGATAGAATACTGTTAGATAACATTACCGTGCCCATTCTGTGTGGTACTCAAACACTCAACGCGATGGTAGCGTCGAATCTATCGCTTGCCTAGCCATCTGTGCACTCACATAAGATTTCAGAAAGTTGAAAGCCGTAGCATCTGCTTACTTCTTCTGCGAAACTAGCGTGAGTCTTTATATGTATTATTCTGCTAGGAGGAAAATAATAATGGGAATCACTTCATAACCGGTTACCATAAGTTATGAAAGGCAATTTTTTGTGCGAATTGTGGCTAAAATATTTGACATCTCCGCCGCGTCTCTGTCTCAAATGTAAGGCATGTTTAAATAAGCTGTCATTAGCTATAACGGTAAAAAAAAACGCGGCGAGGAAAACTGCATGCCTAAGAGTTCTCCAAGGTATTCAGAGTCTGTCAATTCTCGCGCTCCATGTAAAATGCTCGCAGCTGTTCCTCAGGTTAAACTCCTAAGGTTGCATTCTAAGAGCAATTATTGGAGTTAATTAATAATGTAAGAATCAAATTAATTAGAGTAGCCCCGTGACCAAGGCTACTGAAAAGCCCCTGAAATGTTTAAAAAAGGTGCACGTCTATACTAATATCATAAGGTTTTTTGTTTGTTTGAAATGATTTAATTCAAAAACTACTCAACTGATTTTTAAATTCTTTCACCATTGGAAAGCTATATTATCACCGAGTAACATCGTAGGCTACATAATATTTCAAACGTATGATTACATCTAACCTAACCTACTTTCATGCAAGCGAATCCGCGAGCAAAAGCTAGCCATTTATAAAAAGTAGTAAACAAAATAATATAAAATAGTTTTATTACAACAAAACTTAATAAAATTTTAATATAATATGTACATAGTAAATTCAAGACAATAATAAGCAGTCTATTATTCATAAAATATAGATTGTTCTATAATCAATCCATAGATACTTTTATTTTTATATTACCCGTTAAGATGCAGTTTCTATTATACAGTTAATTTCTATTATTTATAAATCTATATCCGCACATAACAATCCGTGTCCCAGACGGTTTAATAAGCAACTACATGTACCCTGCACGTCCGTTCGCGATCCTTTCAGAAGAAAATACCCTATGTTCTTTCTCAGCTTATAAATTATTTCCATGTCATGTTTTATTACAATCAGTTCAACGGTTTAGCCGATATTATTATAACATATATAGTATCAGAATTAACAGTTTCTCAGTTTGGGTGATGCAATTTATGTGAAGTTAAATTTAAATAATACGGCTAAAATATTATAATGTCAAAGAATTCTCTCAGACCATAGAACACATTATCTGTTAACCACATTTTGAAACTATTTCTGATTATATATTCGTTATTTTTTATATCTACGGGAATCTATATATTAATACGTGAAACAAAAACTTTGTGCCCCTTTTTACGAAAATTGCGCGGACGGAGGAGTGTGGAATTTGGCACAGTTAAAGTTTATATGGAGAAGCCCTCCTTCTCCATATAAACTTGAAAACTATGCAATAAGCAGCGATAGCCTAGTGGGAAACCGTTGGACTTCCACGCAGAGGTCTCGAGTTTGATCCCAAAGCGCGTACCTCTGAGTTTTCAAGTTATGTGCGTATTAAATAGTTAATTATCGCTCGCTTTAACGGTGAAGGAAAACATCGTGAAGAAACCTGCATGTCTGAGAGTTCTCCACAATGTTATTAAAGATATGTGAAGACTGCCAACCCGCACTGGGCCAGCATGGTGTACTATGGCCTAATCCTTCTCATACTGAGAAGAGGCCCGTGCCCAGCAGTGGGACAGTTTAATACAGGGCTGATATTATAGATAGCGGGCAAAGAACACCGAAACTTGAGAACAAAACTATGTGTCCAAGCTAATTCGGATCGCACTGCGGAGCAACTCACCCCTTACCAACTTCCTTCCTTCTCTCTTAGCCTTTATTATTCCCAAGTCACTTGGGGTCGGCTTTTCTAGTCTAACCGGATTTGACTGGATATCGGTTTTTTACACGGAGCGGCTGCCACCTGACCTCCGCAACCCGAAGGCTAATAATACCCTAAGGCTAGACCAGTGTCAGGATATTAGAGGGTACTGACTTTCCTAATAACTAATAGCAGGCGATAATTGTCAATCAATACGCACATAATTTTGAAAAGTCTTATAACTTCCAAAAGTCAGAGGTGCGCGACGTGTGTTCGTACCCGATACCCTCTGCATTGCAGTCTGTTGGTCTCCCCACTGAGCTATCGCTGCTACCACCCCTTACCAACTATTGGGGATATAATATAACATTTAGCACATAAATGCGACGACTAAACGTATTTGAATTAAATTAAGGCCAACGCTAATGTCTAATCCAATTAAGTTGCATTTACTTAGATTAAAGTGATAACAGTGTTTGTTAATCGGTCACTGTGATGGGTACCTACAATTAGTTTTATGTACCTAACTAACTGTAAGTAAAAAGGCGTGTTCGGTTATGAAAACAGGTCAAAACTTTCATGTTTGTTTCAAAAAACGTGGAAATATTTAAGCTTTTCAATAATATGAGTTTGAGACAATAGATTTAAGTAATTTCAAGTCTGTTTCAAAAACGTCGCAATATGAGCCCTGGTTTGAGACTGGAGATTTAAGTACGTTTCATTATTTTCTCTAAGTCTAATAATGATAATAGATATAGATGCTGCACCGATGGTGCAACGGTTCTATAACCTTACCAATCTGATTGTAGAGGGTTCAATCTATACGGAACAAACACTTAAGTGGTCTACCGATAGTTTGATCGGAGCCCGAGTGTTCTTTGTGTTCATTGTTTCAATATTCGTTAAGCACAACGAAAAAGTTAATCTAACGTTCATGTAAAAATTCCCTTTTTAATATAAGATATCTATATATATAAAACTCTTCCGTTACTGAGTGACTGACCGACAACGCACAGCCGAAACTACTGAACGCAAGAAGCTGAAATTTGGCATGTGAGGAAAGTGTAGGGGAGCTCCTTGGAGAGTGTAGGGGAGCACTAAGAGAGGATTTTTGGAAATTCCACCCTGAAGGGGGTGAAAGGGGTGAAACCCGATATTCACACGGGAACGGGACTTACGCGGGTGAAACCGCGGGAAACTACTGGTTAGATATAAATCTAATGAAATCAAAAATATTTGTTAGTATTAAATATTATACGTTTACTAAGCCAACAGGCATTACTTAGGCATACAAATCAGGAGTAAGTTACTATTAGTGTGTACTTACTACCTTGTTACTACAAAACGGTAACTAAAATTAGACATCATCTAAATAAGATGCATTCGCTTTTTTCCAATAATGTTGAATACAGATACAGTTTTAAACACCTTAATACCGCTTTTATAAAGAGACTGCCATTTTAATTAGCGCACCTTTATTCAGAACTGGTACTTCATAAACCTTAAAGAGTATGGACGTGGTGTGATCTTCAAGTCGTGAATATATAGTATGTAGGTACCATCAGGCGATCGGTAAACGAAGGAGTGTCCGTAAGTGGATTAGGAATGCAACGGCTCTATCTGTACTCATTTATAAACGACATAGCATTACTTCCAGTTTATATAGCTAGCTATCCTGCAGGATAATGTATCAATGGTTTCTGGTTTACATTGACTGTATGGCAAAGTGGATTAAGTGGTTGCCTTATGACTACAACGAGTGGCGTAGGTTCAAACCACACACGAGGCAAAAAATTGTGTGATCCAATTGGTGGTGCCCAGTTTGGGTGTTCTCTGTTCCATAGTTTGAATATTCATAATGTACTTCGCGATACAGGAATAACGCCTACTGAAGCAGTTCTATATTTCAAATAAGAAAAAATTAAATACGTTAGTCAATATCATAAAAACGAATAGTGATGATGTTAATTATTCTCTGACCGAATCAGAGACATTCCGGTCTAAAGTCAGTGTCTTCTGGCTGTCATCGTGCTGTACCGGTAGTTTATGTGACTGTTGTGCTGGACGTCTCGGATATAGCCTGGATCGGTGCAACTGCTGTTGAGTTTTCCTGTTTAGAAATTCTCATTAGAAGCACGGAGTCTGAATCTAGTCGGTAAACGGCAATGCACTTCATTTAAACACCTATTACAAGGTTCTAAAACCTCTAGCCGAACCTCATTTTTAATAATAATAAAAGCCTTTAACTGTCTCACTGCTGGGCACAGGTCTCTTCTCAGTGTGAGAAAGGTTAGGCCATAGTCCAGCACACTGGCCCAGTGCGAGTTGGCAGGCTTCACATATCTTCGAAAACATTATGAAGAACCCTCAGACATGCAGGTTTCCTCACGATGTTTTCCTTCACCGTTAAAGAGAGCGATAATTAACTATTAAATACCCACATAACTTGAAAAGTCAGAGGTACGCGCCTTGGGATCGAACTCGAGACCTCTGCGTGAAGGTCCAACGGTTTCCCACTAGGCTATCGCTGCTTATTGTATATGCATTTTTAGAAGCTAGTGGAAAATGGTCTGTCTTTGGTTATATCACGAGAACATGAGTATCTTGATCCTCTCTACTCTGTTTTGAGTCATTTAATGATCTATAAAATTACAGAGAAGCATAATAATGTAGCTTACATCTAAGTCTCTGTAAGTACATAATGCTAATTAGTAATTATTAATAATTTGCTATTGTAGTTATACAATTACATGTGATGCAAGGGTACTGGTTTGAGTCCGCAGTGGTCAAATTTATCACCCGGTAGTGGTGATAAATTTTCCATTGTGCCTTTTTGACCTTCAGTATATAATTTTAAGTAGCAACACTAATTATCGAATGCGAAGTAATTTTATTTAAATAGTATTGCATGAATTGTCTTTGTGGTGAGATGAGGCTGATGAGGTCTCGGATTTGATTCCTGGGTCAGAGTGTTATTCTTCAGTTCTTATTCAGTGGCAGCACGCAGTCAAACAAGATCATATACTATTATATGGTTTCTAAAACCATACTAGGCGAAATGTGGATCTAGTATACCTCTGCCGACACTTTCGAGGATATAGGCGATAGATTATGTACCTAAGTTATTAATAGTTATCCTTTTAAACCGCGGCGGTACACCGGTGGCCAAAAACAATAGATTTTTTATTCTGTTTACAATGACTTGGCCAATTAATGTCACAACCATGTGGTAATTATCGATGTATAAATATTGACTTTAAACCCTTAGCTTTATCTAGGAAGCTACGTTCTAAAGCACAATAGCAAAACTTAGACTAAAATGTAATAAAACGTAGGTATTCGCGAGTTAAGCCGGCGCGCATTAACGATTCGCCACGCCACCGCCATAGCACCATTGGTCATAACGCGATCGAAACATTCGCTCTGGACGTACATTATAATCGCACTTCCTATTGAAACTCGCCCGAGTTGGATAACACAAACAATAGTAAAGTGAACGCACCCATTAAAACATGAAAACGAAACTTTGAACGATCGACGGGGGTCAACGTACTTTTGACAGCGCGCCATCACAACTGACAGATGTTCATTTGACGCCATATTATCGCGGCCATTTAAAATTATATGTCATTGTTAATTTGTGCTACTTTATAGGTATCGGGTTTAATTGTGATATCGTATGCTTATGAGGCGCCCATAGGTTTGGGTTTCAGGCCTACAATGAAAAGCTTGATATATACACTTATATAAACTGTAACAAAGCTGCTTTTTTGTTTGAAGACTGCTTTCGTCTTCTGTATTCGAAGTTTTAAATACGATTCTGAAGTGAACAAAAGTGTTATTGATTTTTTCTGTCAAGTAATCCTCATTATAAGCAAAGAGTTTGCAACTGTGACGGATAGATGCCAATAGTCTAGCTTCTTGTTACGTAGGACCTATAACTACTAATCGCTGGAAAATGTAGGATTTTGGCATTACAGGTCAGCATACCTTTTTTGGAGTTATCCCCGAAAACATAGGCACACATTATCATATCCTTAGCCTTTATAATTACAATTATTATTATAATATAATATAATTTATTTTTCACACACACTCATTTCTCACACAAGTTGTCACGGGAACAGAGAAGGACATAGGGTACTTCCAGCCAGATAAAAGTACTGTTACTAACATAACTTAATCTAACCTAACCTTCATATTCGCAAGCGAAGCCGCGGGCAAAATCTAGTGCGTCTATATTTAAGTTCACATACATTACGGATAGTTAATTGTCGCTCGCTTTAACGGTTAAGGCAAACATCGCGAGGAAACCTATATGTCTGAGAGTTCTCCATAATGTTCTCGAAGATATGTCTACCAACCCGCACTGGGCCAGCGTGGTGGACTATGGCCTATCCCTTCCCACACTGAGAAGAGGCCCGTGCCCAGCAGTGGAACAGTTTAATACAGGGCTGATACTATTATTATTATTACATTACAGATCGCACCTAAAACGTCTTCATACAAAACTATATACATCAAATAAAAAGGCATAAATCTATTCGTTCTCTAAGTAGTGATCCCTGAAAAGCCCCATTAATCCCCGTTGTCTGATGTCAATCACATTTCGCTTGTTCAAAGTCAAAGAACCCATATCACCAAGTGTCAACGCTCTACTTAAGCAAGAACAACATTGCGAAAGGCGAGTTTATCGTACCTAGTAGTTCACAAGAGTTTTATTATTTACGGTGATTCATACAAGTGATGAAATTGAAGTTCTTGTATATTTTTTTATGATAACACTTGAGTGTGTATAGTTCCTTGTTTTGACGCAGTTATTGTAACTTTTATTGTTGTTCTTGAGCACACTGTAATGATGCATAGAGTAGGCATCTAAAGAAATGTCAATCATTTTTTTATACGTTTTTATTATTTCACTCGTATAAATGCACGGATGGCGTAGTGGTTTAAGTGGTCGCCTCGCCGCTGCCACTGCGCCAAGAGTTGTGCCTTCAAATCCCACACGGGACAAAAGTTTTATATGCTCCACAAATGGTTGTTCCGAGTCTGGGTGTTCTTTGTGTCCGTTGTTTAAATGTTTGTAAAATCCCCCGCAACACAGGAACAATTCCTTGTGCGGCAGTTGTTTCTTTTTAAAAGAAAGAAATAGAGAAATGTATTCGTTGTAATGAAAGAAAATAAAAACTTTATTTCACACATATAGGTACATAAAAATCTGTGAAATTTGTTCAAAAGTGTGTGATTTTCTTATATTTAAAGCAAGGTATGTTCGAGAGAGTTTCGTCGGTCACCTAAAATAGGAAATACGTTTGGAGCTGTGTTTATCTAATGCTATTTTGCTAAAAACAGCTTTGATTAGGCAATGATCTCTACGTCGCTGGTAGCTTTGCAAAATCCACATTCGGAACAAGTGTTTGATCCGTTCAGGAATCAAATTTACGACTCTCACAATGGCGCTATATACTCTTGAACCATTGCGTCATCCAGTCATTGCACAACCAATAGTATATTTTAATTGTATACCAGTTCTAAGACTTACAAACTGGATCACAGATCTATCTCAAGAGCCGTGTATCTTCCAATAACCAATGTAACATAAATAACTTTATTAAATTCACACAGGAAGATTTTTGAACTCACGGATGCTGGAAAGGGTCGTAGCTCGCATGAATATGTTTATGATATTTCGAACCGGATCTGGTTTCCAGGGCTTACGCCATTTGCAAAGCCTATTGTGATACAGAAAGGATGATGTAGCGCATCATGTCTTCCTCCCACTGTTATGGAGATAATCTCCCACGCAGGGATTATCCCCAATGCCAGACTCTGGCAAACCATTTTTGTCCTATGTGGGTTTAGAACCCACAAACCTACGAGCAATGCCAGCGGCGAGATGATCACTTACAACATAATGCCTTCCGTGAAGTCCATTTTCTACCGTTAAGATTGACCATCTAAGAAAAGGCAGTTTTCATTGTTAACTTGAACTAGAAGATATGGTGTTTGAAGTATTTACAATAAAGATAATTATTCCCTATAAACTCAAAGGAAGCAAGCGTCACAAAATAATATAAATAAGTCATTATCTTCGCTATTTTCCATTTTAAAACAAGTTAATAACCTGATAATTGCGCCTAGACGCTACGCATAAAAACATCGTTGCAGCACCAATATTATACACAATAGCCAATCGATAACTGAATAAATTCACTCTCTGGGACCGCGATCTGGGTCGCATGACTCGCCAAAACAAATAAAAATGCACCGATAGTCTGTTGGTGCATCGACCTTGCATCCTCGACCATCGCCGCCGAGCGAAAATACACTTTAAATATTCCAAACATG
This sequence comes from Catocala fraxini, assembly GCA_930367265.1. NCBI lineage: Eukaryota > Metazoa > Arthropoda > Insecta > Lepidoptera > Erebidae > Catocala > Catocala fraxini. The sequence goes on from OV884047.1 coordinate 3,153,170, forward strand.
GTACAAATTCATATGAGAACTGTCTCGAAAAATAAGAAAGCACAATTCAAGATGAAACCGAAGACGATGTAACCAAACAAACAATTTTATACTTTATAGCCACAGGTTTAAGGTGGATTTTTATTTAGTAAGGGCCTGTAGGGAACATGATAAAGATGCATTCATAGTAGTCCGTTATCGGCGAGACCGAGAGTAAATATTTCGCATTTCGCGTTATCTCGGATTAAAACGACAACGTACGGTTTTGAAATATTGAATTTAGACGATTGTGGGCCGTTGGCTGCCGACCCACTTGTGATTCACACGTATCGTGACGTCACAACACGTGTGACGCCTTTCAAAGGACGCGGAGACAATGTCTGCCTGTTGAATCACCAGATTTCATTACGAACGAAAAGAAAAAGGACAAAAAGCCAAGACGCCTTTCGTTTTCTTTCTCGTCTTTTTAAGTCTTAACGCTCCACGTTTAGTATGCAAAGTTTATTGATTTATCCCGTTGCATATTCAGGGTAGTCCGTCTGGATTCTTTGGACTCCGTCGACTGGAAATTAAAATTATTAAATTGTTGTGTATTCAATAAGGAGTGGGCGTGATGAGCTGATGTGGTGTTTTTTGTTGCAGGTTGAAGCGCACAGCGCTGGAGTGCGCGGCGGGCAACAGCGGCGCGCGGCGCGCCTACTCCGAGGAGGAGCTGATGTCGGCCGTGCGCGACATCCAGGCGGGCCGCCTCGGCACGCGCCGCGCCGCGCTGCTCTACAACATCCCGCGCTCCACGCTGCGCAACAAGCTCAACAAGCTCGGCGCCAACGCCGAGAACGTCGACTCGGAGCCCGACAGCGACGAGCGACCCGAGTCCCCGCCCTCAGTCATCCTCAAGATCCCGACGTTTCCACCGCCCGACGACAAGAGCCCCTCCCCGGCCGGCATACCGATGAGCGCGCCCACCATCGCGCCCGTCACGCCGGTAGGGCCGCCGCCGCAGCCGCCGCTACTGCTTCCGCACTCCGTGTTCGCCGATCCGCCCTCCACTCAGCATCTCTTCACATCCCTCAGTGACGTCATTGCTAAAAGCATCAGCCAGAAATTCCAGCAACCCCTCGATCGACCGCATCATCAGCCCGGTGAGCTGCCCTTCATGCGCGCCCCAGACCGCCACGTGTCCGTCATAAAGACCCCGCCAGATAACCAACGATACCCCGCCCCCGGGAACTCGAAGGCCACCACCAACAACAACGGACAGCCCGCCACCGGCGGCAAGGGCACGCGGCCGAAGCGCGGCAAGTACCGCAACTACGACCGCGACAGCCTCGTGGAGGCTGTGAAAGCTGTTCAACGTGGAGAAATGTCGGTGCACCGAGCCGGATCCTACTACGGCGTGCCGCACTCCACGCTCGAGTACAAGGTCAAGGAACGTCATCTCATGCGGCCGAGAAAACGCGAGCCGAAGCCGTCGCAAGACACCAAGCCGCAGCCGCCGAAGCCGCCGCCACCGAAACCACCGACGAAGCCGTTCTCCAACGGCATGAACGGGCCGGAAACGCCGGGCTACCCGGCCGGCTACCCGTTCTGGGGCGGCGGGGGCTTCGCGCCGCCGCCCGCGCCGGAACTGTACGCGTCGCACATGATGCGACGACTGCGCGATGAGGTGCCGCCGCCGGCCAACGGCTCGTTCCTCGAGGGCATCATCCGCTCGAGCCTGGAGCGGCCGGCGCTGCTGCAGCGGCTGGCGGGCGAGCCGCGCGCGGACGCGGCGCCGGGGCTGCTGCGGCGCCTGGCGGGCGACGACGAGCCGCCGGCGCGGCGCCCGCGGCTGGACAGCTCGGACCAGGCGCTGGCGGCCGAGATGCGCGAGGCGGTGCAGCGGCTGCGCGCCGACAAGCTGCGGCCGCGCAACGGCACGCCCACGCCGCCGCCCGGCGCCGGCCCGGCGCTGACCGGCGCGGGCCCGGCGCCGCTGCCGCCCGCGTCGCCGGCGCCGGCGCCGCCCGCCGCCCCGCCCGACCGCGCCTAGTGCTGCCCTCACTCTTTGTGATAATATTATGTAAAGTACTAAAGTACATTCCGCCGCTCGCCGACGTCACGCTAGTGCAATAGGGCTGGGGTTTGTCGATAACTGGCGCGATATCCGTGTATACTGTTGTAGTGACAATAAACTTAGTCGCAGCCTCCTCCGTACGCGCCGGCGCGCAGGTGTCGTCGCTTCGTGCATTTACTTCACGATTACCATGCTACGCGTATGTAGTGTCTCCAGTTTTTGTTTCCGCTTCCCTCGGTCAGTCCGGACAGTCCTCGACACACACACATACACACACACGTATCTACATCGACACACATGATCACCAAATATCACAATAGTTACCTAAAAGTCACAACCAGTTCAATATATCACAGCTTTACTAATGCATTATCACACAATATAATAGTAGTGTTTAGTGTCCCATGACAGAGATTCGGATGCCGTCGCTTGTTACTTGCAGTTGCGTTCCTATCTCTAAACAAACCTTCCTTTGTCTTAAAAGTTTCTTTTCACGTACCTACTATGTACTAAATATAGGTATGTCTAACATAGGTACGTAGTACTAAATGTATGTATTCTTCGTTACCTATTTTCCACAAACCACCATTTTAAAGCTACTACTTTTTCTAAATTCAAATGAAATCTAACGGTACTGCAGGTTACAAACGGCGCTAGGGTTGTCCAAAATTCACGCAAATCCAGAGCCTCAAATTTTGACCTTGTTTTAAGTAAAAGACAACCAAAAGTTAACGTTATAAAATTAACTATTTAAAATAATTTTTAAGTAATTAAAAAAAACAATGTAACAAATTAATTATAAAACTAGCTATGAGTGTAAATGTTATCGATTTTTAAGTGAACTATTGCAGATTTTGTGCGGTGTTTTTATAATTAGATAGGTAATATATTGAATGAAATTATTAGCGCTATTGGCGGGTAGTGCGGCTGTGGTAACGTCGCCGCGTCGCGTCGGGTCGTGCCGAGTCGCGGCGGGTAGCGCCGAGTCGCGGCGGGTCGCGCCGAGTCGCGACGGGTCGCGCCGAGTCGCGGCAGGTCGCGCCGAGTCGCGGCCGGTCGCACGCAGTCGCGACATCGACAGCGACGAGCGACAGCAGGGCACTAGTTGTAGAAAGGGAACGCGTCTCAACGGTCAGCTCAGCTTCGCCTATACGAAGCTACGTTCGGACTTATGTGCAATTATTATTTTGTATAAAAATAGTAATTTAAACTGTGTCTAAGCTAACACGTGGATTTCCATATTACTGAATGTGATATTTAGGTATTACGAGTGCGGTTTGATCGACGACCTGCGGGGACCGCCGGGCCCCATACATATATACACGTACGTACATTAAATACATCTAGTGAACTTATATATTTTATGTACTATTATTGTATCTTAAGAAGATAATATTCTTATTTTTCATGGTCCAAGTTTTAAATGTTTTATCGACTATACAAAAATGTGGATAATCATTATTATATTCTTGTCAACTTTAAAATTATAATTAGCCCAAAAATCTTCAAAAAAAATGATATCTTCAAATTTGTGAAATTTTTTGGTGTTCAATCAAAAATTATATTATGAAGTACGAGATGAAAATGTATACGCTCTCCCAGAATAAATTTAGGTAAAAACTATTTGGATATAAAATTATCATACGATACTTATTGTAAGTTATGTGTACATGTGCGCCTCATGGAAATTAAGAAGTCTTTGTATTATGTATGTAATTAAAATATACATAATTATATTATATACAAGTTAAAATTTAATGTCGTACATTTTTCTTCGGAGACCACGAGTGATGTGCAAAATAGAAGTACATGGGATCGTACTCGACATTTCGACATATTATATTAACTATATCCACATCGGACCCAAACAAAACAATTTATTATAGAAAAGTGATATATGACTACATTATCCAAAATTAAATACATATCCCAATGCCGAGATGTCGAACACTATCTTTCAAAAGGAAAAACAAATTTTTATATTCAAAATTTTAAACTAGTCGATAGCATGTCTTCACTTTTGTTTCTCTGTGCATAATTTTCGACGTCTTTTTAGCATTTAATCTTAAAAAATAATCTATAAACGTTATGTGCATTTATCTGAGTGATGAAAAGTTTTGTATATTGAAAACAAATATAAGATTATTTACCGTCGTGTTGACATCCCTACCAGACCGCATTTCCAAATTTGAAATGTTAAAAATCGAACAACTTTTTCTTTGAAATACGTACACAAATCTGTGTGTTATGCCTGACATTTGTTGATAGCTTAAAACAAAAAGGTTATTTTGTGTAAGTTTGTACAGATAATGATAATGGATGGGACAATTTGCAAAGAGAATTTAGGTAATAATCAACATTCCGTTTAGAATGTTATTAGATTTTTTTAATTAATAATATAACTATTTTTTTGCATCGGGAACAAATAATTATGTTGTTTAATCTTATTTTGTAACGTTAGTTAATTTTAAGTGGCTTTATTTTATGAAAATAACCTTATATATGATTAATTGTCATATTATATTGAGATGTTATACATTCATTGTTTTTGTGCAAAGTGTTTGGGGTTCTATTCCCGGTTAAAAAGAGAGTTGCGACTGATATGTAGTAGAATATAGCCGAGTGCATGATGGCGCTGGTTCGGTCGGTACAAATGGTATACGCCGCCTTAACACTTAAAAATGTTATCGACAGTGATCTCTACAACACTAAATAATCACCGAGGCGCGTTCAGTAGCATTCACTTACTTAAATATCGTAACATGCTACAGCAACGTTGTCTATACGAGCACAGGGTCCTTGAACGTGACGTCTATTTCCTTAAGAAATACGGAGAGAATTAATATTATCTCTCATTTATTACACGTTATGTCAACATCATGACGTCATATTCAAACATCTCTAAGTCGTTGGTTATTTTCAATGATAGAACGAAGGCTGGAAGTTGTTTGCAAACCACACGGCCTAAATAAAAACAAAATACAAAAAAAAATTACTGCCTCTGTTCAAATACCTCATTTCGAAATAGCGATGCAAATTTTATCATAATATCGAGAGCCCACTTATTTGGTCCGAGTGTAGTTTGAAAACAACGTCCTTCCCACATTGAAGAGATCACTGGTTTATTAGTGAATCATTTTTATTGTATATTGTTCAATCATTTTTCCACATAGTTTAAGCATTTTAGTTAATATTGTAGTGTATTTTTCAATTAAATAGGTAGTCCGTAGCAATTCTTTAATATTTTCTTGTTAATTTTTTTTCGTAAATGTAATAAATTCTCCGTAAGGGTTAGGTTAGTCTTGAACGGTCCTCAACTGGTCCAGGAACAAAAGACAATGAAGGGAAAGTTGCATTTTTAATTAAATCATAAAAATATACCATAAGTATCCGCGACATAGCGAGTCGTCGATGCGTCTACTTTAGTTGGAATATTCGATCGAACTAACAAAGTGCGAACGTTAACTATTTTCAAATTCGACTTTTGAATTGTGGAATTCGATTTTTGAATTTGAAACGTTTGGTATCGCGGGTAACTCGTAAAAGACATTGCCAGGATGTTATTTTACTAAGCATTTTTATGGACACAAGTTGTTTGTTTGTGTGACTGTACCTAACTTTGTGTGCCGTTCCCCGGCCGTGCACTGCGCGTGTCGCCATGTTTGTTGGATCATACGGGATGTTATTTGTAGTAGTCTGTTGAAACACCGCGCCCCGCGTGTATGGCCGGGGACGGCGAGTTTCTATAAATGTAAGAATCACCTATTGTCGTCACTAATTGTTTTCCCTTTTACATCTTGTATGTATTTCTAGATGGTTAATTTTTAAACATTAACAATTATTGTACTATTATTACAATAATTGACTTATTATTATTGACATTTAGCATTATCGTGGAAAGGTATAGAATATTGAATGAAAGTTTTTAACGTCTTCACAGACGCAGTACGCGAGTGCTAGACATTCACGTTTTTTATAAAAATTATGTACAACAAGAAGCATTTAATTTTAGAAATATAAAATACCTATAATGTGTTAAATTTATTGACGCAGCGGACTTGACGTTCGCTGACGTCACGTATTTATTTTGAATTAACGCTTAAAAAAATTACATCACACTGCTGGGGGACATTTTCTTAGAATGTTTTCTTTGCAAAATTATTATTGGGATTCTTTTTGTGATTAAAAACAAATCAGTTAGGTAATGGACCAATGTATAAGCTAGATAAAACTGTTATTTCCTAAAGAATCGATAAATGGCTCACGATTTTTTTTATAATATATAAACCGTGAAATGAGCTAACAAGATCAAATTATAATATTGTTATTTAATTATTGAGTACAAGTTTTAATGAAATATTTTTTTTCAATATACCTTACTCGCCTCTTTATTTTTGTTATTTTGTTCCTTTAGTTTTTATTATTATTGTTTATCATAAACAGATGAATAGATTTCGAGTTTAATTTAAGCGACTCATAATTATTTTTATTATAAATAATTTATAAAATATATATCTTTCAATTCCTCAGTAAGAAAAGTGATGTTTCTAGGATATCTAACAACCCATATCATAAATGAGCGATATCGTAAAAAAATTGGCATAAATAATGTGATTGGCACAACACTATTGTATTAAATCTAGTCAAATTTTTAGAATGGTGAAAAAATTGAGAAGCTAAGCTTACGGCGATTCGACTGAATTTTTGATAAAAAAAAAATTAAACAAACGTCCAAAAACGTCGCTAGGCGACTTAAAAAAAAAGTTGATTTGAAATTGTGGAATTGTAGCCGATGTTTGTAAAAATACTGTTTCTTACTTATACTGTAACTTGAATAGGATGATTTGAGGTGAAAAGTAACGTTTTTTCATATGTAATGTCCTTTTATCTATAGGATCTTTATACCTTACGTTAAATATCATAATGAAATGGCTGGTTAGGCAGGTGTAATAATGTGCGAGGATATTTAAAACCTGTATACAATAAATTTCTTTCATTTGTTGACTTTTTTGTTTTATTTCAAACTCTATTACCTTGACACTTTTTGTATGAGGACTTGTAACGTCCCTAAGTCATCTACGTCAGTCACCAGTCTACTGGGATCGACGCACAGTCATAGATTTCTGGACTTGTCATAAAACAATAAAATCTCAAATTGTAATAACCCAAATATAACGTCGTTACTTATGAAAGCCGTTTTTCTGCATCTAATTTCGTAATTTCTATACAAAATACAATAGTAACTTTGAAAATCATTTTTGTTTCGAGAATAGAATCTTAGATTTAGAAAATCTATTTTCGAAATAAAATAATCTTAATCAATATATTTTTTATATCGTCGAATGTCTTAAAATAATATTGATAAAATAGTTCGTATGAAGAATAATACGATACAGATTTTCTTCATACAAAATAGCAGTTTCATAGACAACGACATCAATGCAGGTACTTTGAATACATTAATTTATAAAACAGTCGTAAAACCACAATATGGCTATAAAAAGCTATATCCTCAGGTAAACGAAGTTATATATCACCAGCTATATATTCTAACACATAGAGGCTAAAACTACGGCTCTCTCAATGTCCGCGCTGCTTCTGAGAATTACTACAGAAAAAAATTACAACTGACCAAAAAAACGACACTAACTAATAAGTAGACTAGCCACGAACAAAGTAACTGGAGAATTATATATCTCTACTTAATAATAAAAATAGAGGCAGCGATAACTCAGTGGGGAGACCAACAGACTGCAATGCAGAGGGTCTCGGGTTCGAACCCACGTCGCGCACCTCTGACTTTCGGAAGTTATATGACTTTTCGAAATTATGTGCTTATTGATTGACAATTATCGCGTGCTCCATGCCTCGGCGAGCACGTTAAGCCGTTGGTCCCGGCTGCCATGAACATCTATGGTAGTCGTTATTGGGAAAGTCAGTACCTTCTAATATCCTGACACTGGTCTAGCCTTAGGGTATCGTTAGCTTTCGGGTTGCGGAGGTCAGGTGGCAGCCGCTCCGTGTAAAAACTAATATCCAGTCAAATCCGGTTAGACCAGAAAAGCCGACCCCAACTGACTTGGGAATAATAAAGGCTAAGAGAGAAGAAGACTTAATAATATGTAATACACGCGTTGTATTAAACTGTCCTACTGCAGGGCATGGGCTTCTTCAGTGTGAGAAGGCTTAGGCTATAGACCACCACGCTGGCCCATTGCGGGTTGGCAGACTTCACATATCTTCGAGAACATTACGGAGAACTATCAGACATGCAGGTTTCCTCGTGATGTTTTCCTTCACCGTTAAAGCGAGCGATAATTAACTATTTACGAGTAAAATGCACATAACTTCGAAAAGTCAAAGTTGCGCGCCTTGGCATCGAAGTCGAGACTTGCGTGGCAGTCCAGCGGTCTCCCACCACCTAATGATAGTTTTTATAAATAAAAAATATCCAGATAACAGGGTATTAAAGTTTCTTCTAGGTTTCAAGCAACCGTAGAAATAATTACCTACTTCTTGACCACTTAGAGAAGAAGATAATTGATTAACTAAGCACATTGGTATATATAACGGGGGCCAGATGGGCTGTTCCGACCTCGGAAATTTAGGGCATCCAAGGGCTTCTAGTCAAAGTCTAAGGTTTTATATAGGTCATCACTGTTTAACGACAGAAAAGCCTGGGTACTAACTGTAGATAGTATCTAATAACTGGATGTAGTAACTATATTTTTGTAGACTGCAATGCAAGGCCAATTGTGTAACATGGGTTAAATGTTTATTGTCAAACGGTCTTGAAGATGCCTCGCGCTGAGATGAAAGACTGAATACTGCAAGTTGGAGTACGCCCGGGTCCAAGACGCAGCTGTTCCTATCCAAAAATGTTTGGTATTTTCAACCTTTTTCTATTGCAATAGTCCGGGGGGGCAATTCGAGGGTGAGTGGGGGATCCCTCAACCCAATAATTTTATTACTTGATCATTGTTACGTCATAAGACTAGGCAAAGTATTGGTAAGTTACAAACAGCTAAATATCGTTTTATTTGCGGTTAAATATGACTCTTCTTCTCTTAAAAAGAGATACATAGATTTTTACCAATATATACTGTGGATTAACGTGGTGTGATGTCTCTCCAACACAAAGGATCCTCCAATCAGGCTGGGTAATGAATGCAAATAGGCTATAAAAACGTACTACGAAATTTAAAATAGGATAACCGAACTGTCCTTTTAAACACATAGAAGAAAATATTACAATCAATTTATTACAAAAGTAAGCAAACATTGGCCAAAACATATTCATAGCTTATACTGAAAAGAGTGTTTTCTTTATACAGCAATGATAAGAAATATGTATAGGGTCCTACACCTGTACCTACTTGTAACCCTCTTGGGTTACAAGTAGGTACAGGTGAAAGGTAAAAGGGACACAAAGATGATATGTATGGAAAGGAAAGAGAGAGATAACTAGGTATATATGCTGCTAGAACTCTTAGATACTATCAGAGTGAAACACAGTAATAGAGTCAAGGAAGTATTACTCTTAGGAAAGTGGTATGTTCCCAGGCGAGCTTTTTCATTCGTGCTGTCATCGTAGAAAAACAGAGAGTGCACTTGTTGTTAAGCTCCCACTTGTGCACTAAAATATCTCCTTCGCAGATCTCCGTTATGATTGGCCGCCGCGTGACCATTTAGTCTAAAGGACATTACTGCTAGGAAAACGAACAGTAAAAATCAGTCTACTGATTGCTCGGCCAATTTAAGCCACACTTTTTAATGTGATTGTAGCGATTGTAGAAATTTGATTCCGAGATCTGACGAAGATACCCAAATATATAAGCGCCAACATTTGCCACGGGACCAACGAGAGCAAACATCTGTCAATTAAACATCGGCTTTACTGTAAGGCCACTAAACTGAAGAGGAGTAGGTAATTAAAAAGAAATTGAATAGTAATAATTACCTACTATGAAATAAAAGCAACCTATTTCTATGGCCATTGTGGGAGCGAGCAAATCGAGGGAGTGTAGTACGTACCTTCATTCTCTATAATTATTTTACAATAGATATCCGCCAAGTAAGGCATAATTCAATTTCAATTATTCATAAAGCTAACAATACGTAAACATCTAGTTAGCAACGAACCTACAAACACACTGACACAATATACAATTGAAATAACACAAAATAACTTGACAATCACAAAATATCAAACATAAATTACAGTGTACGGTTGACAACCTTCACCCCATTCGTTGTTAAATTACATAAAATTAAATATTCATAACCTATAATCGTATAAACGGATGCGATCTAGTTAAGATACATTAAGTAGGCAGGTAAAAAAAAATATTATTATGTTGCGGTGGCCGCCATGTTGGTCTGCCGCCATTTGAACAAAAACGCGCGCTAATTTGACAGTTCGCGTCCACCAAATGTCTTGTATTTTTCGGATACGTGTTGAAGGATAATATTGTCAGTAACAGAAATATAATCGAGGATAGTTCCGTATATTATTATTTTACACATACAAAGGTAAGTGGATTACGATGCGATCCTAAACTGCCTTTGAAATTAAAGGGTCGCATGTATAAGGCGGTGGTAAGGCCTGTCGTACTGTATGGAGCTGAGTGTTGGGCTACTAAGAAGATGGATGAGAAACGATTGCATGTAGCAGAGATGAGAATGTTACGATGGATGTGTGGAGTGACGAGAATGGACAGAATTAGGAATGAATACGTAATAGGTAGTCTGAAAGTGGTGCCCATAGATGAGAAAGTGAAAGGAAATCTTTTGGCTTGGTATGGATATGTTATGCGAAGAGATGATACGTATGTAGGTAAGCAAGTGATGGATATGAGGGTAGAGGGACGAAATGGGAGAAGAAGGCCTAGGAAAAGATGGATGGACTGTGTACATACATACATACATAGATTCACGCCTGTTTCCCAGAGGGGTAGGCAGAGACTACGGATTTCCATTTGCTACGATCCTGACGCAATTCTCTGGCTTCATTCACTTTCATCACATTCCTCATACACGCTCGTCGGTTCAAGGTGCTCTTAACCTGGCCTTGGATGGACTATGTGAGGATGGATATGAAAGGAAAAGGGGTAAATGATCAGATGACGGGTGACAGAGAAGTATGGAAGGGAAGGACATACTACGCCGACCCCAAATAAATTGGGACCGGGGCAAGAGAATGATGAAAGGTAAGTGGATTACGGAGTTTCAGAATTTACTTTTGATTATTATTGCTTGTTAAAATGATTACACTCCGCCTGAAGGTAAGCAGTCGTGTAGTCTACGTGCAGAGCCCTCCATACCACGTCCTCACGTGAACTGGTGCCAAGGTCTCTAGGTAATTTGCCGGTTAAATAGGTGCTTTTGCACGCCCCTTGTAGGACCCCGGATCGAACGAAGAAAGAAACACGTGCCTCAATAGAGAATTTCAAGTTTTAACAATTTGGCATATATAGATATGAGGAGCCAAGCTTCTTGGTACGCATTTTAATCACTTATTGCATTCCTGCATATCTCACTTGTTTCGATTTTTATGTCATGTAGTTAGACTAGTAAGAAGATTATAGCTTGGACTGATGTGCAAAGACTATTTTTATTTCTTAGGTACTATGAAAATGAAAATATCCGCAAAATAAGTACTAAAACAATTGAGACAAAGAAGACCTAGACTCCATCCTGATTCTCCTAGCCAGTTGCAGTCTGGAGTTTAGAACATTGCGTTTATATTAAAGAGAAAACCAGTCCGCCATACTACGAATTCGACAAAATCTAAGCCTAAATCCAAAACCATAATTCAAAGGGCCATTACAGCTTTAAATAGTAATAATTTTAGATACCTCATCGTTATTTATGATATTGGAGTCAATCACGATATTTATCAGAGATCGAGTTACACAATTTAAATTTAATTTATGTTTAACAAAATATTTGTAAACATAAAGCTAGGAAATCCTTGACTTCTTAGGTAATTGATTGTCCGTTTATTGCAGGTGATAATTTTACATTTAATTAAAGTAAATGGATACTTCGAACATCCGTGATATCTTACCCTGAGATTTAGTCTACTAATTCAAAGAATCAATTATAGGAAATGAAGACTCTGTGAAGTATTCCTAAGCAACTATTGTTTATGTTATAAAGAGATGCTTGAAAATGTTGTTGAGATTTTCTATCAGCAACATTTTAGAAGTAGTGTGGTATTTCTTTTTCTTTTTTTATACAACAAAGGTGGCAAACAAGCATATGGCCCACCTGATGGTAAGTGGTCACCGTAACCTATGGACGTCTGCAACACCAGAGGCATCACTTGCGCGTTACCAGCCCTTTAGGAAAGGAAGATGAGAAAAAGAAGTGGGAAGGAGAAGGGGCGGGGAAAGAGGGGGAAAGAGGGTGATTAGGCCTCCGGCACTCTCATTCGCCGAACGAAACACAACAGTAGAAATACTGCTATTTCACGTCGATATTCTGTGAGAGGGTAGTCCTTCCTCGGTCGAGCCAGCCCATTCATGCTGAAATCAGCAAGGCATCACTACCTTACCTACATAATATATTACATACATACATTATAGCCTTTGGACCTGGGCCAGTAGACAATTCTTCTCATTGGTTCTACGGTTTTGCTTTGCTGAACATGGCAACATGTAAATGTAAACGCCAAATTTACACATTAATAAGTGTAAATTTGGCGTTCATAAGTTTTACTTTGTGATACTACTTACATGAATAAACATATGTCTGATTTTGATTTTTAGTCGCTGTTATGTATAAAATATAACTGGTGTAATATGGGTCAGATAAACCGCCATAATATAATAATTACGCTTTTATTTTTAAGTTATGGACTGTGTTCCAAAACTCAAAAATAAAAGCGTAATGATCAACCTAATGCGTTGTAGTTATTTGTTTTTACAACTGCTTGTATTTGCCGCAAATGAAACCATGACTTTTTCGGATTGCGTTTATATTTACCATGTAATAGAAGGGTACCTGTTCGTGAAAGTATTCAGAAACGCAATGACGTTTTTTTTTGGTTAAACTAACAACTCTTGCATTAGAAATAATTTCTGTGTGGCGGGGGATTTTACAAACATTCAAACCAACGGACACAAAGAACACCCAGACTCGGAACAACCATTTGTGGATCACACAAAGTTTTGTTCAGTGTGGGGATCGAATCGAGAACAGTCAGCGCGGCAGTGAGGTCGCCTCGCAGCAGTGCTCCGTGCAGTTGAACTGCTATTAACAACAGCCCTAACTTTCTTCTTTTTCGTATGGTTAGTGGACAACCTGTTGTCAAGAGTTGTTCAAGCCGCCCGTAGGCCTCTGACATGGCTTAACGACTGCTGTCAATTTGACAACAACCGGGACCGACTTTTTACGTGCCCTCCGAAGCACAGAGACGCTCTGGTGAAATACCACTAAGCGGTCACCCATCTATAGACTGACCGCACCCAACGTTGCTTAAAGTCGCTAATCATTTACCGATCAGTGAGTACAATCGGCTATGAGCCCTAACTAACATCTGCCCATCTCGTGAATCAAACCTCAGAATTGCCGCTAAGATAACAAAAATTTAAAATCTTTATATATATAAATCTTCTGTGCGTGTGTTTGTAATTAAACCCCTCCTAAACGGCTATACAGATTTTGATGAAATTTTTTATGTGTTCAAGTGGATTCGAAAATGGTTTAGATATGGATTTTTTTTCGTGTGTACAGGACAACGTCTTTCGGGTCCGCTAGTACTTTTATATAAAATTACACCCTATTAAAATAATCAAATAGTTTATGAATAATATTTCGAAGGAACCCTAAAACTAACCAAAAACAGTTGCTCGGTAATTTCGACCGCAAATAACGGGCTTCCTTAACTAAAATGATATTTAGCTCGATCCGCAGAGCACTTTCCGCGTAGCCAGCGGGTGGACCACTTGCGAGCAAGGCCGAGGTTTTGGCATTGTAAAAAAAGTAAAAACGCCAAGATGGCCGCCGGCTGATACTCGCACTTCAAAAAATAATAAAAAAGCAACCAGTTTTAAGCGAGTCCAATTTGGTGGTTATTTTTGTCGAGGGCAATGAAACATCTATTTTTGTGAAGAAAATAGTATGCCAGGACTTTATAGGCTCATTTTAAAGATTTCTTGCCAACAATTGCAAATGAATTTGATGTCATTCATTCTTAATGTGTCATTTACGATAGAATATTGTGTAGTTTATAATTATTATTAATTTTATTATTGGTTAATTGTAACAAAGATTTTCAACACGTGTAACAACATATTTAAGAAATAAATTACATTTATCGTGGAAATTAATAGATCTTACTTACGTTCGAAACGATTATCAATATCATAGAAAATCTTTATATTGAGCCGGCTTGTTCGTGGTCCGAACATTTATATTAAATCTAGGTATAGAATATTAGTTTATTTATAACGACCGCTTCTTAATTTTCAGGATATCCATTTAAAAAATAAATTTAGTTACAACCATTGAGTTATTAAGTAGGTGTTTGGTACTAGAGAGGACGTCTCTTAAATTGTTTGTAACGCGAATAAGAGTGCATGCTCTCTAATTCCATCAATCTAAGTCACTTACCTGATTGACACGTATGATTGCAATATTATTTACCAGTAGCGTAATACATGTGATGATATGTTTTAATATACAAATTTGGACACAGGACCAACGGCTTTCCGAGGTACGGGGGTGTCTAACACCGCCCACGACCGAACTGTGGGCTGCTATTGATATTTCTTAACAAAAAAAAAACAATAACTTTTTGCTAGCTCGACCCGGGATTCGAACCCGAGACCTCATGCACAGAAGTCGCATTCACTACCGCTGCATGATACAATATCTTTTTTAACGACCAAATGGAAAAATTGGAACAGTCTGTCCCTTTTTCACGAAGACACACTATCTATACAAACTATAGAAATACTTTTTAACTCATTATTTATAGCACAATAAGAAACGGAGATAAAGCGGTGAGTGGTAGCAATTGTTTCTAACAACGGCAGTTGTTAGAAGAATGAATTTTAAGTTTACTTTTAACTTTTTCAATAAAATATTGTATAAACCGCGAAACAGATAACAATATGTCTTACGTGTTTTAAACCATAAAAAGCATGCGTTGATGAATAACTTGTAACTACAAAATAATCTATTGTAAATTATTGAACGATTATATCTAAATTTGTTGACTAGTTTTACGACCGCACGATTTTTTTACTTACAGTAATTATAGCTATTTATATTTATAATGTTATAATTTAAATTTTTTTGCTTTTATACTTATATTAATTACTATATTTATGTTTCCGAAAATAAATACATTATTTAAAAAAAAATATTGGATCTTTCGCCTCGACGTAATTAAGAAGAATAGGACTAAAAGATAGCGATAGCTCAGTGGGGAGACCATCAGACTGCAATGCAGAGGGTCTCGGGTTCGAACCCACGTCGCGCACCTCTGACTTTCGGAAGTCATATGACTTTTCGAAATTATGTACGTAATGATTGACGATTATCGCCTGCTCCGTGCCTCGGAGAGCACGTTAAGCCGTCGGTCCCGGCTGCCATGAACATCTATGGCAGTCGTTATTGGGAAAGTCAGTGCCCTCTAATATCCTGACACTGGTCTAGCCTTAGGGTATCGTTAGCTTTCGGGTTGCGGAGGTCAGGTGGCAGCCGCTCCGTGTAAAAACTGATATCCAGTCAAATCCGGTTAGACTAGAAAAGCCGACCCCAAGTGACTTGGGAATAATAAAGGCTAAGAGAGAAGAAGAAGGACTAAAAGATTTTATTATTTATATCCTTATATTACTTACTTAAACAATATTGTCAAGTTTACAAAAGTGTAAAATAGCTTAATTTACTAAGTTAGTACCTATGTGGTTAAAATTACTGTATTGTTCTTCTGAGTTATGTTGAAATAACAGCAATATCGTAATAAGTATTATTGTTAAAAACTTTTTAACATGTAATTGTGGTGAATAATTAATTAATTAATAATATCCATAGTTAAGTAGCACGTATCTACTACTCCGCATCACGGCTGTATAACTCCATAAGGGTAGGCAGTGAGGTTAAGTTACATTTCACGAGCTTCTTAGATAAACAGTTCCTATAGGTATTAGAGGGCAAATTATTACCGCTTGCTGTTACTGAATACTACATATCAGTAAAACCTTATAGCATTTTGAATTAGTCAAGTCAGCTCCTGGCTCTGCTCGGTGGCGTAGAGATAACGCGACTTCTGTGCATCATGTCTAAAGTCTGAAGTTAGATCCCGGGTTGGACAAAGTGCTATTTGAGTTTTCTATTAGGAAATTCTGAGTACTAAGTCGGGAAACAGGCTCGTCCCTACAATTACCAAAAATAAAAGTTTCTTTTACTTCGTTCTTTTTTCAAAAGACAACTTCCACACTAGGCATAATTCCTGTATCGCGGGGGACCTTACAAACATTCAAACAACGGACACAAAGAACATCCAACCATTTGTGGATCACACAATTTTTTGTCTCATGTGGGATTTGAACCCACAACATTCGGCACAGTGGCAGTTGCGAGGCGGGCACACTATGCCATCCGTACAGTAAACATTGATGTGATGATTACCCCTTTGAGGATTAGCATGAGACTGTATGAACGATCATCAAATCCCGGATCTCACAGCGGTAAGCGCAAACTTCCGACATTCAACCAATAAGATCAAGTCACTACATAATAATAATACGAAGTTCTAAATCTAAGCAATAAACTAATCCGCCATCTTCTAAAACCCATATACATTTGCATAACTACGTATTACATAAACCTGCCTCAACAAAAAAGCTCCAAACACAAAACAACTTAAAAAAGTAAAGAAATCACCGTCCAACCCTGACCGTGCGCAAGCGCCGAACGAAGCCGAAATCAGCCGAAAACGCCCGAATCGTGGCCAAAAGCGCGGCCGTGACCTTACTCTTGACTTACTTCTTGTATGTGTGAGTTTGTATGTAATTCGGGTACTTTGACTGGTTGAAGGTTTTTATTTGTGTGGTTGGCAAAGAGTAAGTAAATGATGGAATGGAGAGGAGTCGCTTCGTCATTTATGTTATCCATATCCTACTAGTATTATAAATGTAAAATTTTGAGATGTTTAGTAGGTACTCAATCACGCGTACGCCGATGAACTGATTTGGATAAAGCTCTGCAATCTTGTCATGCAGATAGACCTCGTCCCAGTACACACAGGATATTTTAAATCTTATTGGATACTAGCTACTAGCGACCCGGCAGGCTTCGCACGGGTAGTACAGAGTACCCCGCCGCGTCTGTCTGTCTCTTCGCGATAAACTCAAAAACTACTGATCGGGTTTTCATGCGGCTTTCACCAATCGACAGAGTGATTCATGAGGAAGGTTTAGGTTAAGGATTTTTATTACCAGTGCGAAGCTGGGGCGGGTCGCTAGTAACTGTAAATAATAAAATACATCTCATAATATCACAGTAGGTATTTTGTTTCTAAAGTGCTAAACTGTAGCACAGCTTAAATTAAGTTTATAGAAGAATATTTTAGATAGGTAATTACTGTAAACCTGATTTCTATAGCTCACATCACCTGTCCAGTCTACAACTTGAGCGATTCTTTGGCGCGCAATTCGGATACTTTTTGTCGGGTTCCACGCACACAGGCACACGGTTACGTGCTTAGTGTGTATGTGTGCACATTTTCGCGGCGTGCAGTCGTTTGGGCAATGCACTCGCTCGCACAATGCCACTGACCTTGGTCAATGCAGCTGCGTGTAGGGGGACGAAAATCGGCCCGCCAATTCGGTGGTGTTCGCTTACTTTTTTTAGACTTCTTTTTTATTTTTGATAGTGTTGTTGCAAAGGTACTTTTTTAAATATATTTTATTAGTGTTTTACGTGTATAAATGTTACATCGTTTGTATTTTATAAAAAGTATTATAATCAGCCCGCTTGATGGTAATAAATTACCACTGGTCTTCTGGTTTATGAACTCGAGACCATAATATTGAGGATTTATAAAAAGGTGTCATGGTGCTGCCATTACAAGAAGAAGAAGCCACGAGGTACACCTGCCGGCAACAAAGCCCTTCCTTGTGCAGAAAAGCATACGATACTTATAAATATAAGATTATTTAACAGCGATCTTCTGAACGGTGAAGTGAGAGATGAAGGGAATTTAAAAGAAATCTTAAGCTGCTTGTCAAACTGCGGCAAAACTCTATTGTTTTCCAAATATTGGTGGCATTCCAGTAATTGACAGCTTACGTAAAGAACCAGTTTAGTTTACTTTTTGATAAGCGATGGAAAATAAGTGTATTGAAATGACGTCATCTTAAACTTGCTGTATGAAAGATTAATTAAGGAACTGTCAATCTAACTTATGACAAGTGATTTCATTATATATAATACCAGCCACAGGCCTCTTCTCAGTGTGAGAAGCGATAGGCCATAGTCCACTACGCTGGCTCAGTGCGAGTTGGCAGACTTCACATATCATCATGAACATTGTGGAGAACTCTCAGATAGGCAGGTTTCCGTTGCTTCCTTTCTTATAGGACGTATATAGCAATAAAGATTTATTTCTCTTTCTTTTCTTACTATGTTATCCTTCATCATTAAAGCAAGCAATAATTAACAATTTATTAACTAATAACTTAAAAAGGCAGAGATGCGTGCCTCGGTATCGAATTCGAGAACTCTTTTCTTTTATTTTGTATTGACTGTTGCTTATTCATCAGCCAATTACAGCTGGTGACATGCGTTTTACTGATAGATATTTTTTTAAGTTGATCTGTCTTTTAAAATTGCAAACTGTTGCAATAGGACATAGGTACACAGGAATAGACGGCCTCGATGGCGTAGTGGTTAGTGTAACCGACTGCCACGCCTGAGGTCGCGGGTTCGATTCCCGCACAAGTCAAACATTTGTGTGCATGAACATGGATGTTTGTCTTGGTCTGGGTGTTTCTACGTATAATATGTATGTATTTACAAAAAAAAGTATATACATATGTATGTTTATCCATTGTCTAGTACCCATAGTACAAGCTCTGCTTAGTTTGGGCTAGATGGTGTTGTGTGTATGTGGTAGAATATTATTATTATTATTATTATTATGTACAGTTTTATATTCTCGAAATTCATAAAAATTTCGGTCAATGAATGAAAACCACGGGCTCAGACCAAGTGGAGTTCATTTGTGGGTGACTGTTCAGGAGCTACATCTTCTTATTATTATTATTATTATTATTATTATTATATTATTATAAATGCAAATTAGAAGGAACACATTTTGAAAATTCTAACTAATATTATAAATGCGAATGTGAGTTTGTTTGTTACGCTTTCACGCCTTAACTACTCGACTGATGTTCATCAAATTTGGTATGCAGAAACAGAAAAGGACATAGGTTTCCTTTCGTCGATAAAAAGTACTGCTACTAACATCACCTAACCTAACCTACATTTAGACGAGCGAAGACGCGGTCAAAATCTAGTAAATCTGAGTACTTGACCTTATCAACGATATTTCCCTTCTTTATGGTTTTATAGGGATGTAAGTACGGGGTTGAAACTATGTCAATCCCATCATTCTTATACCTACAGCGTGTAACAGAAAGGTGTGGTCATGTAATTTAAGTGTCACATAATATAGCCCCTGTACAATAAAGTCGCCACACAAATTTTTGTCCTATGTGGGAGTCGAACAACACTCGTCGCGGCAGCACTCTCTCAAACCACTACTCCACCCGTGCAGTCAGGCATCATCGACGACTTGCGAGTGAAACTGACGTGTAAACATGGAACAAGTTAATCTTCACTTCTTTACTGTTAAAACACATTTATTTCCACCCACAATTTCACAATAGTATGATACCCTAGCATGCTTCCTAAGGCTATAGTTTAGTGTGTGAGTAAATCCTAGCATACAAATGAAAATTCAAAATCTTCTCACTGATAAAATAATCTACACCAGGTATATAATATCGCCTTTGTATATGAACTGTCCCACTGTTAGGCCCGCGCCTCTCCCCAGTGTAAGAAGGGTTAGGCCATAGTCCACTACGCTGATTCAGTGCGAGCTGGCAGAATTCACATATCTTTGACAGCTTCATCGATAACTCTCAGCCATGCAGGTTTTCTCACGATGGTCTCCTTCGCCGTTAAAGCAAGCGACAAGTAATATGCTCATAACTTAACTCTTGGGATCGAACTCGAGACTTCTGCGTGGCAGTCCAACGATCTCCCACTAAGCTTTAACCTACACTGAAATAAATACATAATAAACCTGGTAGGTATCATAAATTACTTCATTTAAAAGGAGCTAATGACTATATTTATCTAAGTACAATATTTTTCAATTATTCTACTATTACAAATGATTACAAAATGTTCTCAAAATGTAGTTATTTATGTTTTGATTAATCTATATATATATAAGTACTACTTATACTTATAATATTATACTTGAACTAATTATATCTTAATTACTTTATCCAAAATCATTTCTAAAAAGGCTACTAGCAGTTTTATTTATTTCTTCTCACACACAATACTTAAAATACCTACATGGAGAGGCACTTCTTACATTAGAAAATAGAGCAGCGATAGCTCAGTGGGGAGACCAATAGACTGCTATGCAGAGGGTCTCGGGTTCGAACCCACGTCGCGCACCTCTGACCTTTGTAAGTTATATGACTTTTCGAAATTATGTGCGTATTGATTGACAATTATCGCCTGCTCCGTGCCTCGGAGAGCACGTTAAGCCGTCGGTCCCGGCTGCCATGAACATCTATGGCAGTCGTTATTGGGAGAGTGTCGACACAAAAGATCCCACTGGGTCGAAGTGTCGCCGGTCTGCACTGACTGGCCCCACATAAGATAGATACATACATACATTAGAAAATAACACAAAAATGTATAGAGTATGTGAGGAGCTGGTTTCTGTGGTGAGCAAATATATGCCTCTAGAACAGCTCACCAGATCCTCACCTCGGGCTACAAGTAATTAGGTACGTATATTTTCGATAAAGCATTAGGTACTTACATAATAACACATTATCACAAATAAGTATAAAAGTTAACAATAAACCCCGATCCTAGATTATTTCTAATGACACAAACTTAGGTATCCTAATCCTAACTAATATTAGGTTTACATGCGAATGTAAGTTTGTTTGTTTGTTACGCCTTCACGACTTAATTACTAAAGTCTATCCCAGTAGAATTTGAGAAAAAGGTAAACAACTTTTAGTGACTTATATCATAAAATATATTTCTGTAAAATAAATTTATGGATATTTATCAAAAGAACGACTTTCATATGGCTTATTGTATTCATTAACTACTTTTCAAAGAGAGTTTGAATTTTCTAAATGACTTTATATTTAATTAGGCATGGAACGATTGTTTACATAAAATAATAATTCTATTGGGACAGAGTATAGACCGACCGTCATGAAATTTTGCATACACTTTATCAGGGGTACAGAAAAGGACATAAGGTACCTTTCACCCAGAAAAAGTACTGTTACTAATTTAACCTATCCTAACCTACATTCACGCACACAAAGCCGTGGGCAAAAGCTAGAGTCTCAATACGTTTTCAAACCACCATATACCTACAAGTGACTATTTAACCCACTGCACGAGCAGCGATAGCTCAGTGGGGAGACTAACAGACTGCAATGCAGAGGGTCTCGGGTTCGAACCCACGTCGCGCACCTCTGACTTTCGGAAGTTATATGACTTTTCGAAATTATGTGCGTATTGATTGAAAATTATCGCCTGCTCCGTGCCTCGGAGAGCACGTTAAGCCGTCGGTCCCGGCTGCCATGAACATCTATGTAATGGCAGTCGTTATTGGGAGATTGTCGACACAAAAGATCCCACTGGGTCGAAGTGTCGCCGGTCTGCACTGACTGGCCCCCACATAAAATAAGATAACCCACTGCACCCTCGCCATCACAACAACCATCTTATACCGGTAACAAGCAAGGTATCACTAAGAACCCAAGGCTATAATTACGGCAAGCTTCAAAACATTCAAGGATCTAACCCGTCGACCGCGACCCGGTGACGTGGACAATTTAGTATTTAGTACAAAAACAACAATTATGTACAGAATGGCATGGCACGCGATCCCTACGTAATATGAACGCTGACGGCAGGTGACTCTGTTCTGTATTACTTTTTGTTCAACACAAATTTCTAGGTAATTTGTGTAAAGGGCATTTGGTGAAATGGCGATAGATGTGCTCTTTAAGATAGTGTATTCGTAATTATAGTTTTGCGTTAAGTGTAACGTAGATATTTTTTTGTTGTTAAATTTTCTAACCGTTCAGGTTTCAAATTGCTAGTATTCTTGATAACCCCTCCAGCTAACCTAGGATGCTAGAATTAGAAGTTGGTTCACGTAAGTAGTGCAATGAGTGGGATTCGAACCCGCGACCTGTCGACCGCAAGTCCAATACTTTATCCCAATGGCTACCGCCGCTTCAGATAATATATTATTTGTTTAATAAAATAACTGTTATGGTTATGAGACAGTAAATGAGTAAGAATACGTATGGGCTACGCTTATTCTCGGTTAGCATCCTTATCTTAATTCACTATGTACTACATAATATTGTAAAACAAAGTCTCCCGCCGCGTCTGTCTGTCTGTTCGCGATAAACTCAAAAGCTACTGATCGGATTTGCATGCGGTTTTCACCAAAAGACAGAGTTATCTATGAGGAAGGTTTAGGCCCGGCGGCCATTGGCGGCACGGCATATAATATCAGTCCTGTATTAAACTGTCCCACTGCTGGGCACGGACCTCTTCTCACTGTGAGAAGGGTTAGGCCATAGTCCACCACGCTGGCCTAGTGCGGGTTGGCACGGCATAGCAAGGTATTTTTAGGCGACGAATAAAAATATAACCTAATCATATGGAAATTAAGTTGAAATTTCAATGTTAACAGTCGTAAGTACAAAAGCAATACCGCGGTATGCTTAGGCATGCCGTGTCGGCAGCCTTCGGAACGCTTCGGCATCCCTCAGAACGCTTTGGCAGTCTTCGGGATACCGCGCCAAGAAAGCGCCCACCCGTACCCGAAGTACTTTAGACGCTTCGGTATGCTTAAGGACGTCGCGGCATACCTAAGGATGTCACGGCATAGTTACCGCCAGTGTGCGCTTACATGTAGGGATGCCGAAGGATCCTCTGCTGTGCCGTACCGCCAATGTGCACCGAGCCTTAGGTGTAACATTTGTTAAAGAGCAGCGATAGCTCAGTGGGGAGACCAATAGACTGCAATGCAGAGGGTCTCGGGTTCGATCCCACGTCGCGCACCTCTGACTTTCGGAAGTTATATGACTTTTCGAAATTATGTGCGTATTGATTGACAATTATCGCCTGCTCCATGCCTCGGAGAGCACGTTAAGCCGTCGGTCCCGGCTGCCATGAACATCTATGGCAGTTGTTATTGGGAGAGTGTCGACACAAAAGATCCCACTGGGTCGAAGTGTCGCCGGTCTGCACTGACTGGCCCCCACATAAGATATATACATACATCATTTGTTAAGGTTTTGTACTACTCGTGCAAAGTCAGGGTGGATCTAAAAGATCGATCGAAGGCGTAAAAGTATTCAAACAAACAAACTCACATTCGCATTTATAATATTAGTTAGGATTAGGATTATTTAGAAACCTGCCGGTTTAATAGAATCGACACCAACTGCAGTAATTACTTAAAAATATTTAATCTTTGACCTTAGACATTGTTTTCATACATTTAACTACAATTAAGGTCATTATCGATACAGGAACACACACGGTTTAAACTGCACACTTAAACACTGTAATTTATCCTACTAACTAATATTATAAATGTGAATGTGAGTTTGTTTGTTACGCTTTCACGCCTTAACTATTCGATCGATCATTATGAAATTTTGCATACACGTTGTCAAGGGAACCGTAAAGGATATAGGGTACCTTTCAGCCAGAAGAAGTATTGTTACTGACCTAACCGAGGACTGTACCTATATTTAAACGAGCGAAAATCTACTATCATTATAAAACTGCAAAGACCCTCTCTGTATACGACATATATTGTCAAAATTTAAAGGGTAACTCGGCTATATAGACGGAATGCAAAACTATGGTTTATAAAAATCGTCTGTCTGTCTGTCGATTTGTACAGTCATCACGCAAAAATCACTAGACGGATTTTAATACAGTTTTCATTGTTTGGTAGTTTCAGTTACAACTTGAAATCTATGCTAAGTTTCATTAAACTCTGCTTAAGAGAACTGAAGATATGATGCATAATGTCAATTAGATGAATGTCGACTAAGCAAAGTTCAGTTCACGCAAGCGCAGCCGCGAGCATTGTCTAGTCTACAATAAACCGAAATAATGTTATAAAAGGTCTGTCTATCTATCTGTACCGGCATCACGCAAAAATCACTCAACGGATTTCGATGCAGTTTTTGGTGTTTGGTAGCTGTCGTTTTATTTAATTCTGGTTAGTAGAACTAAATGTATGGTGCATAGCAGGGATGTTGCCGATTTTTTGACATCCGCGGATGCGGATACGGATATTTAAAGGCTCACATCCACAAATGCGCGTGCAGATGCGGATGCGATGTTGATGAAAATTGAGCATCTTATTTAATAAAAAGGATCTAATATCACCTCTGCAGGTTCAAACCTGGTTTGCAAATGTTCATAAATGTAGCTATACCATTTTCTAGAATTTCTTGATTCTCATCTTCACTTGAAGAATCATCGCGCCATTCATCGGCCCACCCATTTTCTTTCTGGATCCGCATTAACACCCGCGTTGATTATTGCGGATGCAGATGTCCAAATCGACGCGGCAGCTAAGCAATTACGGATGCGGATGCGAATATTCACAACATCCCTGGTGCATAGTGCCAAGCAGATGAATAAACTTAGTTCACGCGAGCGCAGTCGCGGGTACCAGTTGTCTAAACTGTAAACACTCGGAACGGTTTCAATTACGCGTTTTTAACCCTAAAACTGTGGGTTCCTGTGAATTATCATCGCATGAGCGACAAGCATTAGTTCAAAATGTTACTATTTTCGATGAAACAACTAATTCGCTTGCGTTTTAGGGTTAGATTAGTAAGTTATGTTTTTCTTTTTCAATATGGCGATCGTCACATAAATATGGAATTTCAAGAATAGGTAGTTAGCAATGGTGTTTATTGTTATAAATTGGCTCGTTACACCGCATAATTGTTACGGCCTGCGGTTTTGGATTCGGTTCCCGGGTCCGCCAAATTGTTGTCGACGTGCCGAGTCACTGCACACTACCAGAACCAGAAGCACAGTTACTTAGGTATTCATTTTATTTATCCTTTAAATAATAATAATAATGTCCTCCAGACCGAACTTCAGTCTTGGCGGACAATCTTAACGGAGACTGGCCCTCTGCACAGGAGATATTATAGTGCACAAGTAGGTATGTACGCAAACATAAGTGCAACTCTGTTTACCAGATTTTGGTAAGCTTCAGTTTTGTACCTTTCTTTCTGATATATAATGTCCTGCAGACTAAATTTCGGTCATGTTGGACAATCTTAACAAGACTGGCCATTTGCACAGGAGATATTTAGTGCACAAGTGTGTGAGCGAACACAAGTGCACTCTCTGTTCTCTAACTCTCATGATCTAATGGGACGGATAATCCGACACGACTGGAGAGAGATCAGGCGCAGGACAAACGGCTTTACGTGCTTTCTGAGGCACATGGGTTTTGAACACCACCAACTTCCTAACTCCGGGCTGGTATTGAGATTTCTTAAAAATCCCAGTACTAGGTATTTTGTTGGCCCAACCCGGGATTCGAACCTGAAACCTCATGCACAGCAGTCGCTTTCACTGTCACTGTCAAGGCTGTCAAGGCCAAAATGTCAATCCGAATCCTAACTAATATTATAAATTTAATGCCAATGTGAGTTTATTTGTTTGTTTGTTACGTTTTCACGCTTTAACTACTCGACTGATTACTATGAAATTTCACACTTGCCACCTGACCTCCGCAACCCGAAGGCTAACGATACCCTAAGGCTAGACCAGTGTCAGGATATTATAGGGCACTGACTTCCCAATAACGACTGCCATAGATGTTCATGGCAGCCGATAATTTTCAATCAATACGCACATAATTTCGAAAAGTCATAATACTTCCGAAAGTCAGAGGTGCGCGACGTGGGTTCGAACCCGAGACCCTCTGCATTGCAGTCTGTTGGTCTCCCCACTGAGCTATCGCTGCTAACAAGTAAAATACAGTACAACAAATCGACCTCGATGGCGTAGTGGTCAGTGTAAGCGACTGCCACGCCTGAGGTCGCGGGTTCGATTCCCGCACAAGTCAAACATTTGTGTGCATGAACATGGATGTTTGTCTTGGTCTGGGTGTTTCTATGTATAATATGTAGGTATTTACAAAAAAAAAGGTATATATGTATGTTTATCCATTGTCTAGTACCCATAGTACAAGCTCTGCTTAGTTTGGGCTAGACGGTGTTGTGTGTATGTGGTAGAATTGGAGGAGAAAAGAAGTTAGGTATCCGAAAGATAAATCGCATGCTGTCTCACTCTTATTAGGTTAAAGAAGAGAGATGGCGAGTCTTTTATCTTATAGATAAATTCTATCTGGAGGTGCCAAAAGCCTGAAGCCCTTAATATTATAAATTCGAAAGTAGGTAACTGTCTGTCTGTCTGTTACCTATTCACGGCTAAACCACTCAACCGATTTGGATGAAATCTTATACAGAGGTAGTTTAAAACCTGGGAAAGGACATAGGCCATATTTTTTTTATGTAGGTACCATGCGGGCTGAGCCGCACACAAAAGCTAATAGTCTATAAATAAAAAGTAAAAAAGGTAGGTACTCTCAATTTGAGAATAGCGATGCAGTCGGTCGACATCACGCGACCCGCGGGTTAACGTCACGTATCCGTATCGTGAACCGTATCTGATGGGTTTACCTACGTTTTAACTGGGTTTAAAGCTTTTCAGAAGGTATTTAGTTTTATTTTGAGCTTTTTTGGGATATTTAACGAAAAAATTTCAAAAATATTAAAATAATAGGTAATAATTATTTATTGATTACAGTGGTAAAACATTAATAATAATAATAATAATAATAAAACGTTTATTTCGGCAACTTGCTCCATATTTTGTTAGTTTTTTTTTTTTTTTTTTTTTTAACGTGGGGGAATGCTTGATGCATTCCCCTCCGCGGGGGCGGGCGGAGGGGTTATGTCGGACTCTCCGGGGTAAAAGAAAGATGTTAAGAAGAAAATGTACCTCCCGGAATACCGACTAAACCTACCACGGTGTTCCTCGACAAAACCACTATCGACGGGGCCGCGCGATTCACCTTCGCATGCGGTCGCGACCCCGCCGAGGTTTCGGCCCGCCGTATGAAACGGCAGGCCACTACACAAAAGATCTACCCAAAGGCACTTCTAACACTCCCTACTGTCCCCCCTAGAGGGGAGACGGACTCGAAACAACAGAGGCGCGCGTGGGAACACGCACGCCGCCTCTCGGACCTGGTGCTGAACGGATGGCGGGCAGGCCCACAAAGCCCGCCACCCCCAGGTCAAACCTCAGGGTGGCTGGAGGTCGTCTCGCGCCCTCCGGCGCCCGGCTCTGCGGTTGGGGAGAGGGTTCAAACGATCCCTCTCCCGCTCCGCCGCCTCCTTGATGGAAATAACTTCCTCACAAAAGGAGGCGACGGCGTTCCACGACCTCTCGCTCCGGACCATAGACTGAACTACAGCCGGAAGCGAGAGGGCAACCAATCCGACTGCCGCGATCAATTCACGGCGCTGCGATGCCCAGGCGGGGCAAACCGCCAAAGTGTGCAGCGCCGTGTCCTCAACTACGTCGCGGCAGTCGCCGCAGTGGTGACAACCGGGCGTCTCTTGCCGGCGTATACGACACAGGAACTGGCCAAAACAACCGTGGCCAGTCATTACCTGTGTCAGCCGGAAGGTGAGGGCGCCATGGCGCCTCTCCAGCCACTCCTCGAACACGGGACTTACCGCCACGATCGTGGCGTGCCCGTCCATATTTTGTTAGTGATACAACTTACGTAACTATGTTAGTACTTACATATAATTAAAAACAAACAAAATAAAACCTACAATACAATACAATTTAATTCATGTATTTTCCTGCAGTATCAGACCCGTAGCTGTGCATACGGGTCCAATACTCCAGGAAAACGCCGGCCAGCCTATCCCCAATCACCTTCAGTATGCCGTTGGCGCTCCCACGAATCCTGCGTAACAATGATGCCGTTCTTTTCCTCATGATTGCTGAAAAACTATCTGTAGTAGATTCAGCAAACATGGCTGACGCGCTACAGAATCGCGGTAACCCCAACAGCACCCGGAAGGCGTTGTTGTACTGGACCCGAAGAGCGTTGTAGGCCCTCTGCGTATGCTTGACCCACAGGCTGCATGTGTAAAAAGACTGACAATAAGCCTTGAAAAGGGTGATCTTGACCGGTCTCGTACATCTTGCAAACCTACGGGCCAACATATTGCATCGGACCGACAACGCTCTCCGTTCCCGTTCTATGTCCTGGTCATCATTTAGATTCTCGACTAGTTTGTGTCCAAGGTATTTAAAACAAGGCACTCTGTTTAGAGCAACACCATATAAGTACACTGGCGGCACTGCCCTGTGACCCTTTGCAGCAACCCCAAACACCATGAACACACTCTTCTTCACGTTGTACAGGAGGCCGTGAGTCAAGGCGTATCTCTCACAAACCTCAAGCAATCGTCTGAGCGCCTCAATCGAGGGACTCAGCAGCACCATGTCGTCCGCGTAAGATATGCTATTTATGATTTTACCATCTACCGAACATCCAACCCCTGTGCTGCTGAGTTCCCCGATCAACTGATCGACATACAAGCTGAACAGCGTTGGGGAGGTCAGACCACCCTGCCTTACACCACATTCCAGACCATACGTCTCAGACAAAACACCCGACCATCTGACCTGGTTAATCTGGTGATTATACCAATACCTGAGAAGCTCAACTATCTCCTCTGGTTGTTCCCGGTCACGCAACTTTGTCCATAGGACGTTATAATTAACCAGGCCAAACGCTTTCGAAAGGTCTAAGAATACAGCATACACAGGTGTGTTCCTGCAGGTGTAGTAACTGACCGTGTGCTTGAGCGCCAAAATAGCTGTTTCTGTAGACAGCCCAGCTCTAAAACCGAACTGTGCGTCATGTAAATTGAGCTGTCCAGACATCCTACGCCCGAGCACACTGTCAAGCACCTTAGCAGTTATAGTAGCCAATGAGATTGGTCGATAGTTCTCCTTGTCCGAGACGTCGCCTGTCTTATTTTTCACTATAGGTACAACAATCGTACTCATCAACTCAGCAGGCAGGTATGAGTGCCTAATACAAAAGTTAAATAACATAGATAAGACCCTAGGAAGATGCGGACCGGCGACCGGCATGTTGGAAATGTTCTATACTAAGGTTATCATGACCAGGAGACTTACCCCTAGTCATGGTTTTTATAACCTTCCCTATCTCCTTCGACGAGATGTAAATCGGGCTAGACGACCCAAGTCTCTAGTTAATACAGTCCATAAAATACTTAATATAGGTTATATTATATGTGTGCCTGTACTAGGCTAAACCTGTGTCTTAAATTTAAGGTGAACTGATTGTTTTTTTTTAAATGCTTGTATGTACTGCGCTAGGAATAATTCCTTTACGCGACAGTCTTTAGAAACATTTAAATAAGAAACACAAAGATTATCCGGATTCGGAACAACTATGAACACGGACCTATTTTCGTTCCGGGGGTCGAACCCACAACAGTCGACGCACTAGCCAAAACCATCATTTAGCCATCCGTACAGTCAAAGTAAAAAATGACGATGTTACCCGTTAGCTAGAATACAACATGAACCTCAGTTTTATTATAATATTCAATAATGTTTTATTTGACACTAGACCCTGCCTACGGCAGCGGCGTTGGCAATGTGAATAAAAAAATTATAAGAGTTAATCCTTAATCCAGGACATGGTATATCTGCCAGGTTTCATCCAAATCAGGTCAGCAATTTAGGCATGATTGAATAACAAACATCTTCTTTCACGTGTTTAAGAAATACCTAAGTACCTAGGTACCTACTTTTCAAAGAAAATATTAGTCGGGTAAAAAATTGCATCTTTCCATTTACACCAACAAACGACACTACGCTAAAAAAGTAATTATATTACTCCATTAATGCCATGATTGTAGAGAATACAAAGAAAACCCAGCAAAAAAGAAAAATCTTAACAAAGATTTTGCAGTCGCAGATTTACAGGTGCATTAAGGCCTCTTTCTTTCCACTATGAATAAAAATAACGAATGGTTCTTTTTGTTTTTGTTGCGAAATGCGCCGAAGATAAAAAGTGACACAATTACTAATTAAAAACTTAAGATTTCCGCAGCGGACAATTTTATAGGAGTTCAAGTTGCCTTTCAAATTATACTTATAGCGACCTCTAACGGTATCTTTTTTATTATGGGTTAATAGGTCGTGTTTTTAATAGTTAACTAAATTATACGGCAGATGGCGCGAAGTCAAAATAACTAAGTCTGAAAACAGCTTCTATAAAAATATATAAAAATATATTTTTAAAGCAGTGATATATAAAAATATATATTTGTTGAATAAATTATTTTAATTCGGAGGATAATTATATTCTTTATTAATTTAAAATCTTACTGACGTGACGCTACTAAAGTTGAGAACGCAACCATATTATTCTCTGTCCGAGCAAAACGAAAATGTCAAATTAGTGTTACCAAATCTATTGAGTCTCCCTAGAAAGTGGCTATTTTACTTATATGAGTCTTATTGTAATTTCATTTGCTACTATAGAATTAATTATTCTATTGTAAGGCAATAATAATTTACAACCTTATTTTATTACCATTATTTAATGTTACCATCCAGTAATCAATGAAGTTCTATGACATCGTTCTTATGTGTAAATAGCAGATAGACATTAAATACCGCTGTATTTGGATTTCGAGAGCATACTAAATTTAGCTCACAATATAACGAAAACTGTATACTATTGCAAAGTGTTGCTTTATCTCGTGGTATTATTACAATGTTTACTTTGACATAATAAGGGTATTTTATTTGTTTAGTATGACAACCCCAAATTTAGTACCGTACGAAACTACGCGACGTCGAAACCGCTTCTACGTCCGCGCTAATAAAACTCGTTGAAAATGCATACATCAAAATGGTAGAATCGCTACAAATGTTTTTATTTCTATTTAAATCTAAATACAGACGAAAATGTTCATGGTTCTCACCATTCTTGTGTTCTGTGCTTATAGTGTTATTGTTCTGTGATGGTGTTCTATCTAAGTGTAGTGATCATAACTGTATAAACGGTGTGTGTAAAAATGATATGTGCGTGTGCTACGAGGGATGGCAGGGTCCGGAGTGTCAGTTCTGCGGCGGGAAAGTCAAGTGAGTCGTCTTTGTGGGCCTGTGGTGCTCGCAATACGTTTTGATTTGTTTAGTTCAGTGACCTCTTTCTGAGGCGCGCCTTACTGACAAGTTAGTTGAATTTGCAAGAGAAAGCCCGCGAGGATTATCCAATTATACACTTTGGCTTCTTTCCTCGATCCTGAGCGTAGCCCCGAAGGTCACAGCTCGTCGTTACGACACTCAAATGTACATTGTTATTAACTTGTTCTTTAACTGGTACCACAATAGAGGCTAACCTTATATCAAGCTGGTCATTCAAAAGGGCAATTCAGGGGCAAATTACCGCGAGATTATCTGAACACTTACTTCCCTTTATACTCTAATATCCCACACATTGCAATCTATTATAAAATGACACAATTAACAGTGAATAATGAATGAAAGGAGTAATTTTTCATGAATAGTCTTTTTATATAACCTATCAGCTGACCATGTAGATGTTGTAGCATCTGTATCCTGATATAAGATCTAGGAGGCATGATTGCATCAAAAAGAAGCACTAGATTATAATCCATTTATATTAAGAATTGAAAGAATAGCTATTGTCTAGTATTAAATAACATCTGAGTCAGGTTGAATTTAACCAATCATCTACCATGGTAAATTCATTGTTGATTAGGTTTTAGTAGTTACACAGTGAGTCATCAATAATTTGATAAATGTCTATGCTGTTTGTGAGCCCTACACCTGGCCCTAGCACCAGTCATGTCATAACTAAGTCTCTTTTTGAGAGTACTTTTGAGACTACAGGGTCTATACAGGAAGTAAACAAGTCCTACTTGCATATTGATTGACAATTATCACCTGCTCCGTGCCTCGGATAGCATGTTAAGCCATCGGTCCTGGCTGCCATGAACATCTATGGCAGTCGTTATTGGGAGAGTGTCGCCACAATAGATCCCACTGGGTCGAAGTGTCACCGGTCTGCACTGACTGGCCCCCACATAAGATACAGATCATAAAAATTAATTATTTTATGATCCCTACTCTTTAATTAGCTAGAAACCAGACACAATTAAAGAAGCATTGTGTTTGGGTCTCAGGCTCTGAATTTTGGCCAAGAGAATAACTTGTCAATTGTTGCAATAACAGACATTATTGAAAATCTATTGCATCTTGCTGCCTGTATGTCGCTGCCACTCGATAGGTTAATGAGACTTATTCTCTTGTCTGTCTTGTTGCTCCTGTGGCATACATTTGTATCCAATTATGAAAAGTCAGGTACAATTTGCAGGTAGGGTAGTGCTATCAAGGCTTTTCTCTTAGGGAAAGCACATACTGTAGAAATGTGTTCCATGGAAGACAAAATGCTTGATCCGAATGAGGTGGCAAATAATAAGATTGCTGGCAAAATGTAGGTGTAACAGAAACTCTGTGTAGCTTTGGATATGCAGTTGTTAAGTTTAGTAGTATAGATTTCCAATAAGAAAAGCTTATATGACAATACCTACTGCCAAATGACAATTGGGTGATCTCAGAAACCAATTGAGTAAACAGCACACTGGTATACAGACACTACACTACACTACAGCTTTTCAATTATGTCTGGTATTCCAATAATTGACAGGTTAAAGAACCAGTGGTAGTACAGTCACTCTCAAAATTATGAATACGAAATAAAGTTCCATTTAAATGTCTATATTATACAATATGCTAAAATATTGTTTACAACTTTTACGTATATGTACTTTATTATTATTATTTAAGTAGATAATGCATTTACATATGTATTAAGTATATGAATAATTTAATTAGCCGAAAACCAGGCACCAGGCTGAAAGAGCATTGTACCTGGATCCCACGTGCATTGGCCAACAATTGGCAAAAGAATTAGAATTATTTTAATAAGTAACGTATGCTTACATTCTTTATTCACCTGTCAATTCTTGGAATACCAGATATAATTGAAATTTACTATTACTACTCCTGGACTACTGATATGCCACTTATATGGTTAAGATTTATGATGTCACCCAATAGTAATTTGGTGGTGGATATTGTCATATATCTGATTTTCTTCTTCTGCTGCAACTTAATGGGTTAAAAGATTATATACACTTATTGTATATATATTTTATATAAATTGATCTTGTTACATCTGATTGTTTTATTCTGAAATCCAAGGCAAAGTGCTGATAACACAAGCAAATAACTGAAGAATCACACTAGGTATACATTATTTACTTTGTTCTATACCATTGTTCTTCCTAGCATGTGAATGGTAATCTACATGATGTAAGCGTAGCACACAACAACTATTTACAATTAAAATGAATGATAACTTAATTGTTACTAATCATATAACTTTGACGGTGACCTCTAGACCAACCATTGCACTATGCATATCTGGAGACACTTGACGTCCAGTTGTGGACTATGACAAGAAATACATTAATTGGTATACAGTCAAAACCAGATGTAACGACATTGAAGGGACCATATAACTTCGGACATTATGTCCAATAGTTGTTATAAGCAATATACACAAGTACATAGTCATATTAATTGTCATATGTATGTTTAGAATTTTCAAATATGTACAATTATGTAGTATGGGTATAGGTTATGCTTAAGAATCCTTACTAATATTATAAACACGAAAAAACTCTGTCTGTCTGTTACCTAATCACGACTAAACCACTCATCGATTTGGATGAAATTTGATACAGAGATTTTTTTAAATGTAGGAAAGGACATAGGCTTTTTGTTGATATAGGATCCACGCGGGCGCAGCTGCGCGCAAAAGCTAGTTTGTAATTAAATAATTAAAGTGTAATTATTTTATGGACATAAAATATTTGAATTTAAAATATTATCAAAATGTTTAAACATTTGTTAGTCATAAACCATTAAATGGATTTGGATGCTTGATTGCTGATGCTTGATTTGGATGGAACTTGGCATACACAACCTGGATTAACACATAGGATACATTTCATCACAATTCACGCATAAGAAACCATGGAGAGAAACTACTTTTGATAAAATAAAACTTTGTTCATCATAAATCTTCATACCTAATTAATCCCTTAATAGCCGAATTACCGGATGCAATGGAAAAATATTGTCCCTGGGCCCTGCGGACCTTGCATTGGCTAAGTGGTTAAGCTTTAATATAATAATCTGTTTTATAGTAATTCCAATCAATTAGGTTAATATCAATTACCACAATGATTTTTTTCATTGTGTCATATTCCCACACAATAAAAAAAAGCGTAGTGTTTGGGCAATAGGGTCCATTGCGAGCATGGGCCAAGAAATTAATTTAACTAACCATTACACTATCCCTGTACAATGTAATTGGAAATAGCCAATGACCCCAGTATGGTGCATTCGAACATCACCACAAATAGTTGTTCCGAGTCTCCGGGTCGGTTTTTTGTGTTTGTTGTTTAAAAGTTTGTGAAAGCATCTACGCCACAGCCCTTATTACTAGTGACGGAGTTTCTTTTTAATTTAAATTGGTAATACAAAACCAATGGTTACTTAGGTACATACCATTATTTATAATCAGTTTTCTTTTACATGTTTATATTATCAGTGTAAACATTCTTACTTATAAAATAGAATTACCTACTTGTCTATAGGCTTGTTAAATACAGAATAAAAAAGAATAGAGCTTAAAATGCAAATAACACAACATTTCCTTATTGGTTATTACTTATTACAGTAGAAAGCCTTGTTGGTACCCTTGGGTATGATTGTAAATAACCATAAGGTTCATTTACTGGGTCAAGCAAAATGTTAACTGAATGATTAAGATTTTCAATCAGATAATTTGCAAAATGGAATCTGGCAATGAAACTGGTAGCTATAGCGGTGGTGACTGGATTACCATCTACTGACCCATTGCTGAAGTCCATTATATAAGACTTTAAATTATAGCTGGAGATATGTGGGTGTAGTACCGTTTACAGACGTAAGTATACAGTATGTGTTTGTTTGGATCTTTATTGATGACCTTTTTTAAGATTTTACTTCCAATATTAGGATTAAGTATCCATTAGATGCCAATGGTCTTACTATAAGGTTGGGGAAAAAGTTTCTTCGCATTTTATATGAAAACTCAAGACATTATTTTCAAAGTTTATTTACATTTAATTATAATATATACTTATGTGCCATTTTGTTCGATGACTGTCTGCCATCTTGTAGATAGTAACATGATCCCGTTGCTGTAGAAATGTTGGGACTTCTACAAGTAGATTTGGCAGCCCTCTCTTGATTTTAACCTGATACTGTCTAAAGAATTTGGAAGAGACCGAAACAGATGGCAATCTGAAGGTGCAAGGTCAGGGCTATATGGTAGATGCATTAATACCTCCCAGCCAAACTCTCTTAATTTTTGCTGAGTGACTAAAGATGTGTGATGACTAGCGTTATCGTGATGAAAGACCACACTCTTTCTATTGATTAATTCCGGCCGCTTTCTCTTAATTTCTTGCTTTAATCTCATCAGTTGTTGGCAGTAGAGATCTGAATCAATGGTTCTGCCCGGCGGTAAAAGCTCATATGGACAATGCCCTTCCAATTCCACCATACACACAGCATCACCTTATTGCGAGTTAGCCCGGGATTACTCAGTCTGTGAAGCCTGGCCGACCTTTTTCGCACGTTCTTATCGTACGTGATCCACTTTTCATCACCAGTTATCAATCTCTTCAAAAACGGTTTGGTTTCATTCGTCTCAATAAAGAATCGCAAATGACTCACTCATTTTGACAGAAAGAAAAACAAATGAAAGCCGGCGGGAAATAAGATTTTACTAAATTGTTTCTTTTTTAAATGTAACCTTTTTAATGGTATCAAAACCAGCCAGATACAACTAGTACAGCCAGAGATTTTATAAAAAAATTATACAGACTATAGGCGAAAAGAATTTTGCACCAACCTATTATAACTAATGATGTGTGCACCCCTGATCCATGACTAGATCATGGTATGGCACCCTTATGTATATGAGTCCAACTCCCATTTGGCCTATTTTTATTATAAATTCACCTCCATTTATCAATGATTCTCCTATACACTATATACATACATACATACATAGATTCACGCCTGTTTCCCAGAGGGGTAGGCAGAGACTACGGATTTCCATTTGCTACGATCCTGACACACTTCTCTGGCTTCATTCACTTTCATCACATTCCTCATACACGCCCGTCGGTTCAAGGTGCTCTTAACCTGGCCTTTGTCCAGAACGCCTCCGATCTGATCAAGAAACGTTCGCCTAGGTCTTCCTCTTGCGACTGTTCCATTCACACTAGCCTTATAAACTTTCTTAGTCAGTCTTTCCTCGTCCATTCTTTCTACATGCCCAAACCAGCTTAACATACCCTTTTCTATTCTTGTCACTATATCAACTTTCATGCCGCATCTCTCTCTAATCACACTATTCCTTATTCTATCTTTCAGAGTCACACCACATATATTTCTCAGCGCTCTCATTTCTACAGCATTTATTCTGCTCTCATGCTTCTTTTGCCATACCCAACTTTCACTTCCATACATAAGTGTGGGCACTAATAGTCCTCTATGAACAGCCAAACGTGCCTTTTCGGAAACATTTCGACTGTTCATAAAAGCGCGTAGAGCTCCATTCACTTTGTTTCCCGCAATCGTTCTCCTTTCAATATCTCCCTCATGTTTACCATCCCTTGTAAACAAAGTACCCAAATATACAAACTCTTTCACTTGCTCCACTTTTTCTCCATCAATCATAATATTACACATCGTCACGCACTCTTCCTTTTCAAATACCATTACTTTCATCTTGCTTACATTTATTTTCATTCCTTTACTCTCAAAAGCACCATGCATAATAGTTACCATCGCCTGCAACTCTTACATACACTATATTTTGTATTACATTATACACTATATTTTGTTTTACATCTTATACACTATATTTTGTTTTACATTATGCAAAACAAATTAAAATTTAAATTGGACTAGGATTTGTAATTTATACAACTTTGTCCCATCTTTATAGGTTTATTTAAAATGCAATTCTTCATTGATTCAGGTCATATTTATTTATTTTGTGATACTTCATTGCTGTGATAGGATCGAAAGCATTGTCTTGTAGTCACCTTATTAAAACGGGTTATATTTAAACAGGCCTGTAGCAAACAGTTACTAGTTAAACTAATGTAAGTAGGTATGTATATAGATGATAACATACATTTAAAAACGAATATTAAACAAAATGTACTGCTATACCATAAAATTATTGGGAAGAGAAGAACCGGCAATCCACCCTCAGATTGCCCACCCCAACTATTACAAAAGAAAAAGGTTGACAATACCAAACTCCTCTGAATAGCCACAACATGGGAACTGTCATACTCCAACTTACAGTATTCCACTTCGAGCATAAAATATGCGTCAACACGTGTTTCGCCTTAGCTCGAGACATCTTCAGGACCGTTTAATAACAAATGAGCCTATTCTATTCCATTTGAGTAGGTAATTCAAACCGAATAAAAATAAAGAAACATTGTTGTATTTACAAACTTAAGCACAAGAAAAAGTCCTTGTTTGAATATGGAATTCTTATTATGACAAAACTATTTCTAATAAGGAAAACTAGATATCCTTTGGCACACAACAGAAGTCAATTGACAACTCGCCTTGAAAATGGATTCAATGAGATTATCATAAACAATTAGACTACCAGGTGTTCAATTATGTACTCATTAATACATGTAGATCTTGTTTGGAGCACTTGTAATATATTTATTTTACTGTTCTGATTTTATAAGGTTTATACTTACTTACTATTGTTTATCTGCAATTGGTACTTGGCCTGCTTGGCCATTTGGTCCATGGCCTTACCACCTTAAATTGGTATCAAGACAATTGACTCAAAATATAAAGGTACTTTTAGGTAGCTAGTCAAATGTATAATGCTTTCTTTTTACACTTTCTACAACATTTATTTTACATCAGATTTAAACTTTATTTTGTCTGTGAATACCATACATACATAGATTCACGACTGTTTCCCATAGGGATAGGCAGAGACTACAGATTTCCATTTGCTACGATCCTGACACACTTCCCTGGCTTCATTCACTTTCATCTCATACACGCTCGCCGGTTTAAGGTGCTCTTAACCTGGCCTTTGTCCAGAACGTCTCCGATCTCCGATCAAGAAACATTCGCTTAGGTCTGCCTCTTGCAACTGTTCCATTCACACTAGCCTTATAAACATTCTTAGTCAGTCTTTTCTTGTCCATTTTGTGAATACCAATACTTAGCGTGTGGAAATTAGTCGGTCTTTATTACATTATTATAAAATATTAATATAATTATAAAACTACACAAAGTTAGAAGAAATTTCTTGTTAGGTATCATTTTGTTAAATAAATTGGATAGCAATTTTACCACTTGTAACAATGGATATAATGCAATACTTTTAATCAGGAAATCAACACCAGTTTTTTATTAACTTATCAAGGGCAGTTGCAAGAAAAGTATTATACTTATTGGTATTGTAGTTACTTAGTAAAGTGTAATGTTATCCGTTCTTTCATCATCAGTATTAGATGTC
Organism: Catocala fraxini; assembly: GCA_930367265.1. Taxonomy (NCBI): domain Eukaryota; kingdom Metazoa; phylum Arthropoda; class Insecta; order Lepidoptera; family Erebidae; genus Catocala; species Catocala fraxini. The sequence continues at coordinate 3,192,367 of OV884047.1, forward strand.
ATGTTTCCATGTCCCTGAAAGAGACATCAACCTGCGTCGCATTGTGCGCTTGCGCAGCGCACGTCATGGGTCCGAAGTAGATTTATCCCTCGTTTACACGTTGCAGTTTACGGAAGCGTTAATATGCGTGTGTCCTCATCATAACATAAAATAAAAGGCGGTGAAATACCCGTGCTATGCCGAGATTATTTTCACATAATGGTGCAAGCCCACTTCTATTTGGTCGAATTTTATACATGTTTATTTTTATTTTAAAATAAACAAATACTTCAACTCCTAAACATTTACATTCAGCAATAAAGCTTTAAATAAACATGTTTTTTGCCCAAGTGATCTCTAATTTTGGTGATTTCTCGCATCATGCGATGCGCATGTGCATGTAGTATCAAGCTGACAACTATGTCAGCCATGGAACAAACCAAATAAAAAAGTTAAAAGAATAGGTGAAGGCCCCGAATTTAAAATCTAGATCCTAAACGCAGATTATCTTATCTGCATTGTCAACACATGTGAACTTTATCTGCATACAGCACCTACCCGCCATTTTTAAAGTGACCATCGGTCCATAAACCGACTGTTTTTGTTATATTATGTTATGTTAATCTGACAATATGACAATAATACATAATATATGTGCAGTACACGCGTGTGTCATTGTCATTTAAATAATTAATTATGTATCAAGGATGCGCTGTTGATTATTTTAGTATTTTATTATGAAGTTTTTTTCAATTAGGTTGATGACTCTGGGAATGTTTTGTATTGTGCTGTTCTACAATCGATGTATATTTACAATCAGGTTTTCCAGTGTCTGGTTTTAAAACAACGACATATGGTTTAGTTTTGTTTTAAACGGTATGATATGTATATGCAAAACATATTTTCCACGGCATATGACTGTGTTGCTACTGAGCGTTTACAGGAAAACACTATAGCAATGTCGGATCCATGAGTGAGAAGCCACTGTTAGTCGTAAGCATCAGGGATATCTTTTGTGCCTTGTAACAAAAAGGGCATTGCCTGGCAAGACCCTTTGAAATACTGGTTTCTACCTTTTAAAGTCAACAGCGTGGAAACACGCTGAATATAGTATAGTATTAGGTTTTGAAATAGACAATACGTAGATCTACCTGGACTGTCTTTGAAAACATCAATTATTTCTGTTTTCCAGTTTAACGTCCCCAACGGGCTTCATAACCGATGGCCCGGGGAACTATAGCGTCAGCACCCAATGTTCCTGGTTGTTGACGCCGCCTCGTCTCGGCCCCACACCGCCACCTCTAAGGGTGAGGCTGGAAAGCTTCGCCACGGAGTGCGGGTGGGACCACCTATATGTGTACGACGGTGACAGCGTCAGAGCAGAGAAGCTGCTTGCTGTGTTTAGGTAAGTGCTGTGGAATATCACGTTGCTACTGCGCAGACCTCTGATTGGACATTATTAACCGGACATTACTAGTTATTATAATATGTAGTGTTGTATTTACTAGCGATAGCCTTGTGGAAGTTCGATGGACTACCACGCATAGGTATCCAATTCAATCCCAATCCACACACCTCTGACTTTTCGAAGTTGTGTTCGTATTAAATATTTAAATTTCACTCGCTTTAGCAGTAAAGGAAAAAAATGTGCGGAAATTTGCATGTCCATGTCCTCCATACCAATTCTCAAAGATGTATGAAGTCTGCACTGAACCAGCGTGGTGGACTGTGACCTAATCCTTCTCGCACTGAAAATAGGCGTCTGAGAGTTTACAACAGAGCTTATGTAAAATATATCGTGACAGTGGAATATCGGTCACCCTTTGACCATTACTGTTACAAAGAGTCACCTAGCCCTTTGTGTTGGAAAAATATTCCTGCTCAAAAATGCTCCATTGCTTCTAAAAGCCGTGTTCATAACTGAAATTTGGTAGAACCAACTTTTCAGCTTAACCATATCGTGAGATGATGATAAAAGCATTGTGTCTGGACGCCGAGGCCGACGTCCGTCATCTGATATGCAAATTCATTATCATACGTCAGTTGGAAATTCAAAATTATTCGTCGACTGCCTTGAAATGATTTGTCATTTGTACATAACACGATCGCGGTGTGATATTATTACGCCACAGAAAATGGTGCTGCTGGTATCAAATGTACCGGTAAACATTTTTATCCGCTAGGTTATTAAGTGTGGCAAACACGACTACTTGGTGCTTAAGAGCGTAAACAGATTTAACTGAAGCAACTAACGATACATTTTAACGTGTGTAGGCAAAGAACGTCAAATGTCGGCGTAAAACGTCAGTTGTAACTGTCAACTAAAACTTATGTTCAAGCTGCACGTATAGAGTCTTGCGTATATCGGATGGAAGGAACTGGCTTTGCCGTAAGCTAGAATAAAAATACACAGAGGAAAATTTATGGCTTTTTGCCATGGACACTTACGAAACGGACTGGTTGCAGAAATTCAGCTTACAGTGTACAGGCCGATATGCCAGTGGAAATCGTGATGCTGAGTTACAAAGCAATACAAATTCAATCACAATAGTCTGACATTGTCGGCCTCGATGGCGTAGTGGTTAGTGTAACCGACTGCCACGCCTGAGGTCGCGGGTTCGATTCCCGCACAAGTCAAACATTTGTGTGCATGAACATGGCTGTTTGTCTTGGTCTGGGTGTTTCTATGTATAATATGTAAGTATTTACAAAAAAAAAGTATATATGTATGTTTATCCATTGTCTAGTACCCATAGTACAAGCTCTGCTTAGTTTGGGCGAGATGGTGTTGTGTGTATGTGGTAGAATATTATATTATTGTAGTTTTATTGATTATTCGTTTTGGTTAGCTTCACTTTCGATCAAGTTTCTGCTACCAACATAATGAAATTGACCAGTGACCTAATTTACAAAGTCGCATCCGTCCCAAGAGGATATCTATATAGGATTGAGATCCACGTAAATTAACACGACGGGGATATTACGATAAAATCCATTGCCTTGAATAGTGTGTGTCAGTGCCACTGCATATGCTTTTTAATACACATCCAAGGTGGTAACTATGCGTTCACTTAGCCAATAGTAACTGATTACCGTAGAGTGTGACTAGCGTGCGCAGGCTTCTTCAGGCATCTTTCCATGCCAGGGGCGACATTTGTGTTATCCCTACCTTTAAAAAGAATAGCTTTGCTAGCAGCTTAGTGCTTCTTAACCCTCGGTGTACAAGGTGAAAAATCTCCTCACCCATACAACGTGGGGTTATAATAACCCCAGAGACATCGGTATCTACTTTGAATCTGAATCTAGCGCAATAAGTTTAAATATATTTTTTTGTTAAGAACATTACTAAACTAATGAATAATACACAAAAGTGTATAAAATTTAACATTTATTATAAAAAAATAACATACATTTCCGTATAATCAACAAACTGGCAGAGAGTCACAATATCTTTATATATATAATTCTACTGTACGTGTGTATGTCACTGAACTCCTCCTAAACGGCTGGACCGATTTTGATAAAAAAAATATTGTGTGTTTTCATGTGGATTCGAGGATGGTTTAGATTTGGGTTTTTTTTTTCCTTTCGTGTGTACAGGACAACGTCTGTCGGGACAGCTAGGTTTTTTTATAAAAAAAATTATATCTTGTATGAAATATACTTATTTTACTTATTAATTAATAGTAGACATATTTGGCTTTATAAAAATAATCACAATTAGTGCTTAATTCATTAATTAATACAGCTTTTTGAGCGAGATAATTCGTTATTTAAATCAGTACAATTTTGACACATCAAATTCAGATTAGGTATTGATGTTTTATCATATAAAGACGATTGAAGGTTTATTTCGGCATCTTCCACATCCGTTTCACTTTGATTTCAGAACCCTCTTACTCATATGATCATGTTCGTCGTCACTACTAGAAAGAAAATTATCATCGTTTTCATAGGCGGAGATTCATGATCTTACAGTAAGGAAGGCGCAATAACGTCATCCTGCAGCTTGTTAGACATATTTACTATTTGTACATATAATAAAACAAAAAAAGTATAAAATACTCTTATTGTTAGCATTAATAACAAAAACAACACAGAAGTAGGTACATACTTTTTACTACGTCCCATACAAAGTGTGGTTAAAAACGCCCCAGGGACCACTTTATGCGCTTGCACACACGACGCTGGCGCGCGCAGCACTGTTCCAACGCTGTGATTTGACGCGTCAATATTTTAAACCCAGCTACTGTGTCAATCAACTTATTTAATTGCGTTTCAGTATAAATTCAACACATTTTAAAAGTGTTGGCATTAAAATAACCTTGTACACTGAGGGTTACAGGGAGGCCAGAATGACCTTTCTTTATCGTATCACAAGACAAAGTTGCGTAGCTTCAATCTTCTGTAAACCAGACCTCTTCAGATTAGACAAAATCCAAGTTTTAAGCAACGATCCGGTGCCCCACTTCTCATATATTAAGGTGGCATACATGCATCCAGCCTACCTGATGATAAAGAATGAACGTAGCTTATGAATAACATATTAGTCGAGCCAGTGTGACATCGCAATAAATTCATCCTTGCGCTGCCAAGATCAAAGACCACGGGATGTCTTTGGGTCTTCAACTCTTAAGGAGCTATGAAAATCCTACCCTACCACTAAAAATATATCTTCAGGACATTTTAACGCGTTACTCTGTAAGTTTCGGTTTAAGGTTTGATCTCTAAAGCGCTTGCTATCTTCCTTAAGGTGATAGACCCGATAGTTTAAACAAGTTACTGAATTCGAATGCTATGTTATATATCCTAAACTAACCTGTCTATTTCAGTGGCGTGTTAGAAAATGGTGAATCGAGTTGGACACGACAAGTGATAGCGCGGTCAGGGAGTGCGCTGCTCCACTTCTTCAGTGACGATGCTTACGCGATGGAGGGGTTCAACGTGACGTACGCTGCGTACTCCTGTCCCTCCAACGATCATAGGACTAATTGTTCAAGTGAGTAAAGCCTTAAGCCCACTGCCATGATCCGGAGCGATCGTGTGTGGTAATGTTTCATACTAATTCGCTCCGCCTGCGGTACCGCTTGGCCATCGGTGCCGCTCCGCCTCCGGTACCGCTCCACCTCCGGTACTGCTTTACCACCGGTATCGCTCCGCCACCGGTACCGTTCCGCCTTCGCTGTCTGTCTGTGTTGCACTTTAATCATTATCCAAAGCACAATCTGTTGGTAAAGCTTAGCGAATTTTGCCAAAACGCGTATGCTATAATCGAATCTATTGTTTATGTCCTAACAAGTCGATTATCGATTGTTTTACCTACGTTTTTAATGTATTACCCAGATCTTAATTTACCATCTAAATACACCTGATCTTTCTGACCCAGTACATGGCTCCCTAAAACTAGACAGACTTTTATAGCACTTAAGCCAATTGACAAGTAAGAAAGCCCACGCGTTGAAAACGCAGTAGAGAACACACATGTTAATTCATTGTTTAAATTTCCAGATCACGGTGACTGTGACGATGGCACGTGTCGGTGCGAGCCGGAGTGGACTGGGGACGCGTGTGACCAGCCTCTGTGTCCAGGTGACGTACCGTTTATTAAGCGTTTGGTAAAGTCTTAGAATTCATGGATGGCGTAGTGGTTTAAGTGGTCGCCTCGCCACTGCCACCGCGCCGAGTGTTGTGGGTTCGAATCCCACACGGGAATACTTGTGTGATTCACAAGTGTTTGTTCTAACTCAGGGTGTTCTTTGTGTCCGTTATTTGAATTTTTGTAAAGTCACGACACAGGAAGTACTCCTTGTGCGAGAGTTGTCTTTATAACAAAAAAGAAGAAATTCGGTTCATTATACCATCTGTTCTGTGCCCACTGGGACCAATGGAAAGAAAAAAAACTCAAGACTCAGAACAACGATATGTGATAAAAAGTAGGAGAAAAATAGCCTGTAGTATACTTGGATCAACACGTAATCTAGGTCTCCAGCTATCTACATAGTAAAGGACATTGTTCAGTTGCCATACATTATTAGGCTAAAAACCAAGAGCCAGAAAAAATAATAAATATGTGGTTAAGGATGACCGCTTTCAATTAAAAGTGACTATAAGTCACGGACACTTCTGAATATTGCTTCTGAATAATCCGGGAGGTCCATTATTATCATCCTTATTCCATCTTTCTCTTTTAACCCCAACGAATGATAAACAAACATTGATGAGCAGCTCATCAAAGCACACTAAAGGCATTATGATATTATAATATTAAGCTATTATAATATTAAGCTATTATAATACATTCTAGATTAAGCATAGGTAGGGATTAAGCAAGTAGTATTTTACTCTATAATTTCAATTATTTTCACAATTTAACAAAAATTTCAAAGGTGTTTCGAGGTAACAATAAAATCAGCTCACGTAACAAAAGTTAAGTGAAGAAATACACATTATATGATTAGTAATAAAATTTAATGGAAAAAGTGTGTTACTGTGTCAGATATTTTATTACATTATCGCTATTACGAATTTAACAGCCCAACAGGTGATAAAAACTGTGTGGATTATTTACGGACAGACCTATGCCATTTATTACCAACCATTTTAATACCATATTAGCTTATGATAGCATCGATAGCCTTGTGGGAGACCATTGGACTACCACCACAGAGTTTTCGATCCCAAGCCGTGCATCTCTGACTCGAAGTTATGGGCGTATCAAATAGTTAATTATCGCTCGCTTTAAGACTCCGCCGAGCGAAATGTGCCTAAACAGGCGGTCACAGTTATGTGAATGAAATCAATACTTTTTGTTTAATACAAATATAAAATATACATTTACCATAACAATGAATGTGTTTACAATTAATCAGTGTAAAAATCTTAAAATAATTAATATTTTCGCCTACAAAATTACGTAAATTTGCACGAAAAATGTAAAAATGTAAGCTTGCGTTATGTGATTTTTAGATTATAACAGTAGAAATCTATCGTATTTTACAGATTAAATGGAACATAAATAAGGATATTACAATTTTTCCGTCCCAAATATTTTAAGTTATTGGTTGACAATAAAGATACATATTTATCAAAAAAGCACATTAAATTCTCCATACAATTTTACTATGGCGGCTGCGCGCCGATTTGAATATGTGCCGCACGAGCTCTGTCATTATCTGTCTTACGCTCGGCACAGTCTTAACGGTGAAGGAAATACATCGTGGGGAAATCTGCATATCCAAGAGTTCTCTGTAATGTTTTCAAAGATATGTGAAGTCTGTTAACCCGCACTAGGCCAGCGTGGTGGATTATAGCTTAACCCTTCTCACGCTGAGAAGCGGACCGTGTCCAGCAGTGGGCTATACAAGGCTGATATTATCATATTATATTATGTAATGTTTTCGATGACAAAGTGTTTATCTTTAACACTTTGATTAAAATTAAAGTATTATATACATTAAAATACCAATGCTTTTATAGTGTTTACATACACAGAACCTCGCCTATATACCCGAATTAATTGTTTAGGCATGTATTATTAATATCGTAAAACAAGATAATAATATATTATCAGTAAAATAACGAAACACTCGTCAAAACAGTCCAGATACAACCGTATGGGAATACCCATTAAATATAATAAAAAATATTATCTACTGGGAATACCCTGATATCATGTAAATATTAACCCAATTTGACCTTTTCATGATAAATGTTAATTTATTTTTAAATGGTATAATAATAAAGTTTATTATTACAACATTAAAATTATTACAACAATACAATGTAAGTGGACTCATATAATAACAAGACTAATCTAAATTTATGTAATTTTATGATATTATTAAGTATTTATATTTTGACATTAGAACATAATGAACTGATTTATGATATTTATTTATGACATGCAAATCCAATTTTATTTCAATGTTATAATATTTTCTTTCTAATTTATTTCTTAGTTATTTTGTTGATATATTTTGATATATGTATGTGGTATAATATTTTTATAATGCTGACTCTCTTGACATTACTTATTTATCATGTATGGATTTATAATCTGAAAAACGTTTTATTATTATTCTCTTTATTACTTTTTTTTCTAATAATTACATTTTTAAATATAAATATAAAATCTATACATATTTAAAAATATAAGAACTGAAATGATCGACATCGACCCGACATCGGGAACAGGGTCCAAGCTGCCGGTGGTTAGGGCCCTAGAGAGAGGAATTTCCTCACAATACGCGCCGTATCGAGTAGTACTGCCTTTTGCATCAAGGACTTGATCCAGCCATCTAACGCGAGCCTCTGCAGGTGGTGGTCGAGGCTCTTAGGTATTAAACCATTGACTGTAATGACTATCGACACAATGATCGCCGAGTCCACACGCCACATGTCGACAATCTCGTGAGCTAGGTCTAAGCATTTCAACTCTTTTTCTTTTTCAGCTTTCACAAGATTCTCGTCATGCGGAATGGTAACATCGATGATCATTGCTCGGCTTTATAATAATAATAATAATAATAATAATGATTATTATTATTATTATTATAAAGTATCGTCACATTTTAGGTAATACACTTTAGGTAGATTTAATAAATAAATACATCATACATGTTTACTAGGTCTCTTAAACATTTGCAATCTTTGTTAGTTGTTATACTATTAGTAATGAGATAATATTTTCTTTAACTAGAACTTTTCTTTTGTATTTGTGTGTGGGTATTTGATTTAAATATGAGACTTTATATTTGAAAATCACTATATAGTGAGTTTCTCATAAGATATACCAATTTTTTTTTTACACCGGAATTTGTGCAAATCTCATTCCCCATCGCCGGTTTTGGGGCGGGCGATATGTCGGGATCCAGTCCCTAAGATGGAAATTTGGGCTGAACCGACTAAAACCACCGCGGTGTTCCTCACACCTTAATGGCGGGTCCGTGCGGATAAGATAAGATATAATAAGATAAGCTTTATTTGCATAAACATGTGTGTGTACATACAAAGAACGTGCATACATACAAGATGACAAAATAAATTAAGTGCAGACATGTTTGTCACAGTATGACGTGCAAAATAATCATCATCAATAAATCGCTCTCGCATTCAAATTGCGACCCCGTCAAAGGTTCGACCCGCCGATAGACGTGGCGGATCCCACACAACCATCACACAAATTTACAAAACGAATTCACAAATACACAATAAAAATTGACACACAATTGGGGGACCTGGTCCCCGACGTTATAGCGGGGGACCTAATCCCCCTTCCGACATCGAGAGGCGTGCGCGGAACACGAACGCCGCCTACTCGGACCTGCGCTGATCGGGCGGTGGACTGCCCAATGGGTCCACCGCCCACAGGCTTCTACTCAGGGTGGCTGGAGGTCGTCTCGCGAAGATATATAACCTATGAGTTAATTTGAATTAACTGTAGATAAAGATACATATGTGCTGATGGCATGTCTATGTTTGACCGGAAATGTCCGATAGAATTAATAATAATGCTAAATTACTGATATGCAGAAACAATAAAGTGTTTTGTAGTTTGTTCTCAAAATCAATCTTAAGGGTTTGATTTGGTAATATAAAAAAATATTTTATCGCATTATGATATTATACTTTATCCCGTTTTGGTATGTATTAATTATCATTGTTATTATTACAAGTAATATTCAGCTGAATTTATTTATATATTTTATGTCGTTATTTATAAATAAGTTTTGGTTATTTATCAAATTGTTTGTTTAGATGTGATTTTTTTTAAAGGAAATAATGTTCTTAATTAATTGAATATATTATAATTATTATTTAATTAAAACTGTATGATGAATTTATGTTATTTGTTGTTGATTGTTTACTTCTACTCGTCTAAAGGTTTTTTTATTTAGGGTGATATCATCATCCGAGAAATAATATTGATTCAAAATAATGTAGACGAAAATAGGCCCGGTCAGGAGACGGTAATGACAATACTCTCAATATTTGTCGTGTGGATATGAAAGGCTTGACAAATATTATAAATGCGTATGTGAGTTTGATCAAAATCAAAGATCAAAATCAAAAATAGATTTATTCAAGTTAGGTTACAAGGTAACACTTATGAAAGTCAAAGTAACACATTTTTTTTCTGTGAATTTACATTTACTGCCACGTTCAGCAAAGCAAGGGTGTAGGGCTAATGAGAAGAACGGGCAAGAAACTCATGGCTACTCTTTTTAATCGCCAAGTTTACAATAATATTTCGTTTACAAACCATAACTGTAAGCTGCTGCAACCATTTCTCCATGAACTACTACTGAACATACTCAAGCATTTATTAAAATTTGACGGTAGCCTCTAAAGCAGAAGTATGGTAAATAGGAGCATCCACTTACATGTAGGTACATAAATATTTAAGACAAGGCATGATTGTAGACCGTAGTTTAACCTGTGGTATGCCGGAACGTGGATCTACGCGAGACACAATGCTTTTTCTATTATGTCTGGTATTCCGGCATACAAGAGGTTAATCTAACTGTTTAAATAAAAATGTAGTAAGTAAATTATCGAATTCCACGAAACCAAGGTCGACCAGTCACCACAAGTAGCACCCGTTCACGAGTACGACGGATGGGCCAGCCATCGCCCCCCTCGCCATATTGAAGGGAAGGGAACTACCCGGTCCACGACGCCACCACAAACAATGACATTTGAGTGAGCATGACGGTCCTTGGCATGCGAACTCAGAATAAGACTCAAAAAGAAAACTTTACGGAACTGTCCATGATCACGAGTTGTCTTCATTGCACATTTTTCTCTATTAAAATATGACTCAGTGTAACAACAATGTGAATTCTAGCTTAAACAAGGTGTAACATTACAAAGAAAAATATAAAAAAAAAATGTGTTCGTATTTGTCATTTAACGTCCTGTGATCTGATGCAAATATTAGTGCCATGGATGTTTGTCATTTAAATAATCATCTATATTATAATATGCTTTGGAAATTAAGCAAGTTTTAATTTTAACTTTAAATGTATTATCTGGTTATTCTAGAATATTGGTCGTAATTTTATTATAAAAACGTATACCAAGACCCATGAAGGAACCATGAAATTTATGTAGACGGTAGAATGGACACATAATTTATATTTATTTCTAGTATTGATGTTATGTATGTCACTATTTTTTATGTATAAATGTATATTTTGACAGACGTGCATAATATTAAAAAAAATATATATTGTGATGCTACAGTTAAAATACCTATATTCTTAAATTTTTCTCTGAGCGAGATTCTAGTTCTTAATTGATAAATAGCACGCACAGCTCTTTTGTGCAATATGAATACTACTTTGTATATCAGCTGCTTTACCCCATTATACTATTCCATATGACATAACGCTGTGAAAGTAACTAAAGTAAACTAACCTGGCTTTATCAACGTCAATTAATCCACGGACTTTTCTAATGGCGTAAGCCGCCAAACTAAGTTTCGTTGAGAGATAAGATATGTGCACCCCATTGTAACTTTGAATCAAGTGTAATGCACAGAAACACTGTGGATTCTATTGCTTCCAGTACCTCACCATTCAGTGTTATGCTAGGACCAAGATGTTTTACATTAGTCAGTGTGAATTTAACACATTTTGTTTTTTTTGGTGTTCAGTACTAAATTATTTAAAGTAAACAGTTTTGCTACTTGAATTAATGCACTGTTTACTTTGTCAAAATGGTCCCTATTTACTTTAAATATTAAAGAAGTATCGTCAGCAAACAGTACAACATCACAAATATTGTTCAAGTAAAAAGGTAAATCATTTAAATAAATAAAAAATAAAAATGGACCTAAAATCGAACCTTGCGGCACCCTTAGCTGTACAGGTAAGCTATTTGATTTCAAGCCATTGACTTCTACACACTGGATCCTGTTATTTAAGTACGACGTAATTAAATCCAGTGCATTACTCTGAACACCGTAATGACTTAGTTTCCGTATGAGCGTATCATGACAGACGCAGTCGAATGCTTTTGAGAGGTCGCAAAAAACACCAATAGCATTTTGTGACTTTTTCCACGCTACATATATGTTTGAGTAAAGCTACTTCTGCATCCGTTGTTGAACGACCCTTAGTAAAGCCATATTGGTTGTCGTGGAAGAGGCTATTTAAATTAAAATGTCTGATGCCCGTTTTCACCAACATCCCCTAAGTTTAAGGGATCCCTAAGCATGGTTAGGGGGCCATTAGGAGATGGTTTCTGTTTCACCAACACTTAGGGGTGTCCTAAACGTTAAAAGGTCCCCTAAATTTAGGTGGTCGGCATTTGGGCCCATAAACCGGCACATACGTAAGTGAGCTCTCACATAGTCAAGATGGATTGTGATATAAATGAACTTTTTGAAAATTTAGGAACTGTTTCTACTATATTCAACGCGATCAACGTAAATAATAGCCGTAGACCAAAAATATAACGCCAACGACCAAATTATTTCGAAAGTTTTGATGAAACTGACTTCTTTCGGAGATATAGGTTATGCAAATCTTCAGTGTTGTATTTATTAGAAAAGATTGAACACACCTTAGAATTTTCTTAGAAAAACAATAGACAAAAATTTGTAAAATAACTCTCAACGAACAACAAAGTCAACAATGTCAACAATCAATCAAATTATTTAAATTAAAACCCACGAAAGAAGTGTCAACAAACGTGACCACAGATTATACATGAGGTGTCGAAATGTTTACACAGAGTAAATATGCAAGGAAATTTGAAATTAATTAGATATATGGATGAAATATTATTTAATATTGCTATCAAAGCATAACTGAATAATAACTGTATTTGTATAATTGTATACTTAAAAGAATTTTATAAAAATCAATTTTGTTTCAAAGTATCGATAAGTTCAAAGACAACTTAGTCACTATTATCGAAAACAAAACGTCACATAGTTATGTGTTTTAATTTTAACCCTAATTGGGTGACAAAAATGATGGTGAAACATAATTTTATTTAGGGGCTAGGTTGGGGGAGCTTTCAAGCTAATGATCCCATACTTATGTGGCAGTATAGGGGATGTTGGTGAAAACGGGCATAAGTAATTGCTTGAGTATGACTTTTTTAAATATTTTGCTAAAAGCTAGTAGAATTGATATTGGCTTAAAATTACTAAGATCAATTTTACTACCGGATTTAAATAAAGGTATGATTTTACTATTTTTCATCAAATCTGGATAAGTTCCCAAATCTACACACCTATTAGATAACCCACTTAAATAAGGAGCAACTATATATTATACTTCTTACGAACATAACGGAGATACTTCAGAGATCTCCCGTATTTTTAGATTCCAGAGATTGAAAAGCGTTGATAATATCAGTCGCGTTAACATAATCAAATCTAAATAATACTCTACACTTTGTTACGCTGGAATGTAATAACCTCTCTGCGTCTATAGATGAAGAACTTAATGCGCTCGTGATGGTAATCGGTACACTAGCGAATAAATTATTGAACAAGTGTTCATTCATCGGCATTATTTTTGATCATTTTATTATTGTCCATCAGACTAATACTATTGTCTCTTTGAGTTATCTTGCTACTAGCTTCGTTAATAACTTTTACTTTAGACCTAAACGTATTGTCAAATTCTTTCTTAACAATACCAACAAAGCTATCATACTCCTTATTAGAAGATTTATCTTCCTTTATATTAGAACATAGGTACTAGAAGAAATTTATTTCTAAAATGTTTGAAGCGATTATTTGATAAAGGCCTAACAATTATCTTTTGTTTAATATTAATGTTTGTTACGCTTTCATGCTTTAACTACTCGACTGATGATTATGAAATTTCGGATACACGTTGTTAGGGGTACATAAAAGGACATAGGGTACTTTTCATTTAGAAAAAGTATTGTTACTAACCTTACCTACATTTACGCGAGGGACGCCGCAGGAAAAATAATTGGCCAAATTGGATTTTGATGAATGAATGAAATTTAACAGTATTATTGGTTATATTGATATAAATCTAGTATTGTATATGTTGTTTCCAGAGGAGTGCAACGCTGCGTATGCGGGCGGCACGTGCACGGCGGCGGGGTGCGCGTGCAGTGCGGCGCGGCGCGGCAGTGCGTGCGCGCGCCCCGCCAGCGCCGCGGGCTGGGCGCCGCCGCCGCCCGCGCGCGCCACGCCGCCGCCCGTGGCCGCGCACGCGCTACTGCCCTACAAGGACGACCTGCTGCGCATCGGCGGGGAGACCTTCGCGCATGCGCACTTCATGTACAGGTCGGTTGCTATACTAACACGTGCGCGCGCCCCGCCAGCGCCGCGGGCTGGGCGCCGCCGCCGCCCGCGCGCGCCACGCCGCCGCCCGTGGCCGCGCACGCGCTACTGCCCTACAAGGACGACCTGCTGCGCATCGGCGGGGAGACCTTCGCGCATGCGCACTTCATGTACAGGTCGGTTGCTATACTAACACGTGCGCGCGCCCCGCCAGCGCCGCGGGCTGGGCGCCGCCGCCGCCCGCGCGCGCCACGCCGCCGCCCGTGGCCGCGCACGCGCTACTGCCCTACAAGGACGACCTGCTGCGCATCGGCGGGGAGACCTTCGCGCATGCGCACTTCATGTACAGGTCGGTTGCTATACTAACACGTGCGCGCGCCCCGCCAGCGCCGCGGGCTGGGCGCCGCCGCCGCCCGCGCGCGCCACGCCGCCGCCCGTGGCCGCGCACGCGCTACTGCCCTACAAGGACGACCTGCTGCGCATCGGCGGGGAGACCTTCGCGCATGCGCACTTCATGTACAGGTCGGTTGCTATACTAACACGTGCGCGCGCCCCGCCAGCGCCGCGGGCTGGGCGCCGCCGCCGCCCGCGCGCGCCACGCCGCCGCCCGTGGCCGCGCACGCGCTACTGCCCTACAAGGACGACCTGCTGCGCATCGGCGGGGAGACCTTCGCGCATGCGCACTTCATGTACAGGTCGGTTGCTATACTAACACGTGCGCGCGCCCCGCCAGCGCCGCGGGCTGGGCGCCGCCGCCGCCCGCGCGCGCCACGCCGCCGCCCGTGGCCGCGCACGCGCTACTGCCCTACAAGGACGACCTGCTGCGCATCGGCGGGGAGACCTTCGCGCATGCGCACTTCATGTACAGGTCGGTTGCTATACTAACACGTGCGCGCGCCCCGCCAGCGCCGCGGGCTGGGCGCCGCCGCCGCCCGCGCGCGCCACGCCGCCGCCCGTGGCCGCGCACGCGCTACTGCCCTACAAGGACGACCTGCTGCGCATCGGCGGGGAGACCTTCGCGCATGCGCACTTCATGTACAGGTCGGTTGCTATACTAACACGTGCGCGCGCCCCGCCAGCGCCGCGGGCTGGGCGCCGCCGCCGCCCGCGCGCGCCACGCCGCCGCCCGTGGCCGCGCACGCGCTACTGCCCTACAAGGACGACCTGCTGCGCATCGGCGGGGAGACCTTCGCGCATGCGCACTTCATGTACAGGTCGGTTGCTATACTAACACGTGCGCGCGCCCCGCCAGCGCCGCGGGCTGGGCGCCGCCGCCGCCCGCGCGCGCCACGCCGCCGCCCGTGGCCGCGCACGCGCTACTGCCCTACAAGGACGACCTGCTGCGCATCGGCGGGGAGACCTTCGCGCATGCGCACTTCATGTACAGGTCGGTTGCTATACTAACACGTGCGCGCGCCCCGCCAGCGCCGCGGGCTGGGCGCCGCCGCCGCCCGCGCGCGCCACGCCGCCGCCCGTGGCCGCGCACGCGCTACTGCCCTACAAGGACGACCTGCTGCGCATCGGCGGGGAGACCTTCGCGCATGCGCACTTCATGTACAGGTCGGTTGCTATACTAACACGTGCGCGCGCCCCGCCAGCGCCGCGGGCTGGGCGCCGCCGCCGCCCGCGCGCGCCACGCCGCCGCCCGTGGCCGCGCACGCGCTACTGCCCTACAAGGACGACCTGCTGCGCATCGGCGGGGAGACCTTCGCGCATGCGCACTTCATGTACAGGTCGGTTGCTATACTAACACGTGCGCGCGCCCCGCCAGCGCCGCGGGCTGGGCGCCGCCGCCGCCCGCGCGCGCCACGCCGCCGCCCGTGGCCGCGCACGCGCTACTGCCCTACAAGGACGACCTGCTGCGCATCGGCGGGGAGACCTTCGCGCATGCGCACTTCATGTACAGGTCGGTTGCTATACTAACACGTGCGCGCGCCCCGCCAGCGCCGCGGGCTGGGCGCCGCCGCCGCCCGCGCGCGCCACGCCGCCGCCCGTGGCCGCGCACGCGCTACTGCCCTACAAGGACGACCTGCTGCGCATCGGCGGGGAGACCTTCGCGCATGCGCACTTCATGTACAGGTCGGTTGCTATACTAACACGTGCGCGCGCCCCGCCAGCGCCGCGGGCTGGGCGCCGCCGCCGCCCGCGCGCGCCACGCCGCCGCCCGTGGCCGCGCACGCGCTACTGCCCTACAAGGACGACCTGCTGCGCATCGGCGGGGAGACCTTCGCGCATGCGCACTTCATGTACAGGTCGGTTGCTATACTAACACGTGCGCGCGCCCCGCCAGCGCCGCGGGCTGGGCGCCGCCGCCGCCCGCGCGCGCCACGCCGCCGCCCGTGGCCGCGCACGCGCTACTGCCCTACAAGGACGACCTGCTGCGCATCGGCGGGGAGACCTTCGCGCATGCGCACTTCATGTACAGGTCGGTTGCTATACTAACACGTGCGCGCGCCCCGCCAGCGCCGCGGGCTGGGCGCCGCCGCCGCCCGCGCGCGCCACGCCGCCGCCCGTGGCCGCGCACGCGCTACTGCCCTACAAGGACGACCTGCTGCGCATCGGCGGGGAGACCTTCGCGCATGCGCACTTCATGTACAGGTCGGTTGCTATACTAACACGTGCGCGCGCCCCGCCAGCGCCGCGGGCGAAAGCTTCTGCTAAAGCAAAGCTTAAGTTAAAAAATTACTTTTTAAATGGATTTCTATTGTGTTATTAAATTTTTATTTATATACACATTTTAACACTACCCAAACTATTTACTACTAATTGATGAGCACTTTCCCTTCTATAATTAAATTTACATAATCCTATATCGGTAAATTGCTCAAATTTCCAGATACAAGACTGCCGAACAAGAATGGGAGGAAGTCCAAACCTATGAAACTCCAGCGCCGAGGTTTGCCCACTCGGCCGTCATGTATGGTGACGAGCTTATTGTGTTCGGAGGCGTCGTCATATCAGACGAGCCTGAGAGAGGGTCAGTATCACAATTTTTTATGATATTCATCAATGGACGTGATGACCAAAAAAAGATTTTAGTCTGTTTTTCAGATTAGCAAAAAACATTGGACACATATTTTTCTTTTGTCCCACAAACTAATAACAACGAAGATACAACGCGTTTAAATTTCGTGTTACGTCACTTTCTTCTCCCTAGCCTTTATTATTCCCAAGTCACTTGGGGTCGGCTTTTCTAATCTAACCGGATTTGACTGGATATCAGTTTTTACACGGAGCGGCTGCCACTTGACCTCCGCAACCCGAAGGCTAACGATACCCTAAGGCTAGACCAGTGTCAGGATATTATAGGGTACTGACTTTCCAATAACGACTGCCATAGATGTTCATGGCAACCGGGACCGACGGCTTAACGTGCTCTCCGAGGCATGGAGCAGGCGATAATTGTTAATCAATACGCAAATAATTTCGAAAAGTCAAATAACTTCCGAAAGTCAGAGGTGCGCGACGTGGGTTCGAACCCGAGACCCTCTGTATTGCAGTTTGTTCGTGTTACGTCACTTGTTGGATAAATTTTACAAAAGCATGACGCCACAAGCCCACTCTCCCGAACTTAATGCGTTATCTTAGTAATTTTTATTGTTTTGTTTATACAAAAAAGGGATCCAATATTTTTTATTAATCTAAAAGACGGACTAAATAGAATTACTTATTTTGAACCATGTCATCATGCCTATTCAGCATTTCGTATACGGCAAAAGAGATAAGGTCGCATACATTTTTCTATTTGCAATTAATACGCTATACAGCTGATGTGCAATCTATTTCGCCACTCTTATATTTCGATGTAGTGATATATTTGACGACTCGATGGCGTAGTGGTTAGTGTAACCGACTGCCACGCCTGAGGTCGCGGGTTCGATTCCCGCACAAGTCAAACATTTGTGTGCATGAACATGGATGTTTGTCTTGGTCTGGGTGATTCTATGTATTATACATGTATGTATGTATTTACAAAAAAAAAGTATATATGTATGTTTATCCATTGTCTAGTACCTACCCATAGTACAAGCTCTGCTTAGTTTGGGCTAGATGGTGTTGCGTGTATGTGATAGAATATTATTGTTATTATTTGCAGACACTTGTACATTAGAATTTTGTCTACAAAAGAGGCTAGTCTCCGTTAAGAGGCCGCCGTGATGGAGAATCAGTCTGGAGGACATTCTACTGCTGTTTACTATTGAGCTAATAGGACTGTGACTTTAACTAGACAGCTAGTTGAAGTTAATTTACTTAGTGATCAATGACTGTACTAAACAATGGGGACTATCGTTTTTGTGCTCACGAGTTGGGGCTATTAGCGAGTAAGGTTCTGTCAAAAGCTGTATTTGTCGGCGATCATTATCGGTTTCTATGGTTACTGTTGAGGTGACAGTAGATTATGAGGTCTATAGACCTTTATATCTACAAACATCTCTAGCGGTGAGTTCAAGTACGATAGCCCTCATTGTATGGATGAGTTAGTGGTAAGATAGACGAGGAACGTATAGGCTACCATCCTTACTAATATAATAAATGCGAATGTGAGATTGTTTGTTATGCTTTCACGCCTTAACTACTCGACCGATCATCATGAAGTTTTGCATACACGGTATCAGGGTTATAGCAAAGGACAAAAGATACCTTTCATCCAGGAAAAGTACTGTTACCTGCATTTTCGCGAGTGACGCCGCGGGAAAAATTTAGTACTGTATAATTATCGATTTGGTAGATTGTCCAAATAGTGTACACATGTGTCAAATTAATATAAGTTCTCTGCGGTATTAATAAATATGTATGCGATCAATTACTGTATACAGTGAGAATGTGACTTGTTGATCATATAATTTCTGTAATTGCGTCATGGCACCTCACGATTGGCTGCGAGGATTCGAACCAACGAGGTATAAAACAGAAAATATATATATTGCCTAATTTATTATTACAGGGGTGGCCTGGCTGGTTTAGAAGGTCGTGCAGGTGAGGTGACGAATGAGATCTGGCGCGTGAGGCTGAACAGTGAGCGACCCACGTGGCACAACGCCACGCCGCTCGCGTGCAGTCCGCACAGACAGGCTCCATTGAAGCATTGTGGTAAGAACTTTGGTGTCCCAGTTTTGTCTAAAGCTTTATTATCATAACAGTATTCATATAATTTATCAAGCATGGTAAGACGTTACTGAAGTTGCTGTGTTGCCAACTTGTCAGTGCAAGGAACAAAAGTTGCCGATCGGTCAATGACAACATAATGTAGAGACATTATGTTGTCATTGACCGATCGGCAAATTTAAAGAGTTAAATAGCTTAGAAACCTCACAGCAGCGACAGCTCCTCCGACATTCTCCTAGAGTTTGATGAAAATCCCAGGTTTGAGCAAAAATCCCGCTGTGCCCTACCTGTTTTAAATATTTTCATACAAGGCATCGATCTGATGGACTCTTCTCAAATTTTAGTAACATATTCTACTGCACGGATAGCGTAGTGATTGAAGCGGTTGCCTTGCCATTGCCATCGCGCTGAATGTTGTGGGTTCGATCCCCACACGGGACAAAGATTTGTGTGATCTACAAATGGTTATTCCGAGCCTAATGTTCTTTATTCGTATCAGTTGTTTGAATGTTTGTACAGTCTCCCGCGGTACAGAGCGGAACGGAACGGAACGGAACACAGGAATTAATGCTAGCGCAAGAGATGTCTTAATAAAAAAAATATGCTGTAGCAAGCATAGTAAGAGGTTACCATAGCTTCTGGATGGTAAAAAAAAAATCGCTGAGTTGCTAACTTGTCAGCACAAGGAACAAAGGTTACTGGTCGGCTAATGATGGCACAATGTCTCTTTAAGTAGCCTAGCAACCGAGCTCACTGTAAGAATAGAACACAAAGTTGTTTGACTGCAATATTATGTAGCGTTAAGGGGAATCTCGAGATTAGAGAAATATTCCCAGCCGAATAGCTCTCCTGACCTTCGCGTGGAGTTTGAGGTAAACCCACGTTTGAGCAAAAATACCGCTGTCTGTTTAAAATAAATCATATAAGGTAATATTGATCTGCTGCACTCCTTCCAAATTTAAGGAACATTTAGTAATTATAAGTCATAAAATCTATATACATAAATAAAAATCAATTGCAACATGAATGACGGAGCATTACTTAAGAACGGCTCGACCGATTTGGCTGTTTTTGTTTGTAATCGTCAAGGCAAGGTTTGTATGAACGAAAATTTGCGAAAAATCTGCGGGAAATGCTGAAAATGTAAATGGTATATTTATATGAAAAAAAAAAAAATTGATTGATGTTTGGATATTGAATTTAATTACGTGAAACGTATTTTTGTATAGATTGACAGGACAACGACCGTCGGCTCTGCTAGTTATATATGTAAATTGATTGCAGAATAAAAGTTTGGTTATTAGGTTGCAACAGTAATTATTGAACCCTACAATATAATGAGTAGGCATCCGTTTATCTAGTGCATTAGTTTCCAAAGTGGTCCAGGTGGACTTCCAGGGGTCCACGGTAGACTTGACGGGGGTCTACGTAGGCGTGACAAAAAAATGGAGGTCCACAATTTGTAAGTCAGTCACACAGTCATATAAAATAAATTTTCGTGGACCCCTGTCCACGAAAATTTATTTTATATGACTGTTACTTGTTAAAACCGGCTGCAATAAAAAAAGGTCATTACGTAGAGATTTCATCAAATATAAATACGAATGCCAAGGAATATGGTAGAAATGTAGCTGCACAGGGTCTGCCGGAACCTGCAAAATTTTTAAAGTGGTCTACCAGAAAATTTTCTGAGAACTTTTGATCTAATGTCTCTAAGGTTATTATATATTGTTATTCCAGGTGGTCTCCATGTATCTGGGCACACCGCTGTCATGGTGTACCTAGGGCCCACGAAGAAGGCTGTGATGTTAGTGTTCTTTGGACACTCACCCCATTATGGATATTTACATTTAGTTCAGGTAAACGCTGTTTATCTTTAATATCGTGATATTTGCAGTACAAGAAAGCTAGGTTACAAAGGAAAGTATTGTACAGTTCGTCTAAGCGTAAAAGTCATAAGCATGTTCCAATAGAAGCAGGACTTCCCAAGTTCGCATGACTTGAGTGCTTGTGTTGCAGGAGTACTACGTGGAGGAGGGCGCGTGGGCGGGCGGCGCCACGCGCGGCTGGGCGGCGCGCGGCGGCTTCGCGCACGCCGCCGCCTGGGACGCGCTGTCGCGCCGCGTGTACGTGCACGGCGGCCTCGTGTCCGAGTCCGAGGCCACGCAGGTACTCTTCGACCCGCCAGATGCCGGTACCCTAGCTCGCTGCTCGTGGGCGGGCGGCGCCACGCGCGGCTGGGCGGCGCGCGGCGGCTTCGCGCACGCCGCCGCCTGGGACGCGCTGTCGCGCCGCGTGTACGTGCACGGCGGCCTCGTGTCCGAGTCCGAGGCCACGCAGGTACTCTTCGACCCGCCAGATGCCGGTACCCTAGCTCGCTGCTCGTGGGCGGGCGGCGCCACGCGCGGCTGGGCGGCGCGCGGCGGCTTCGCGCACGCCGCCGCCTGGGACGCGCTGTCGCGCCGCGTGTACGTGCACGGCGGCCTCGTGTCCGAGTCCGAGGCCACGCAGGTACTCTTCGACCCGCCAGATGCCGGTACCCTAGCTCGCTGCTCGCCGACCTTGTCGACCAAAAGAGCCAAATACTTATAGATAATACATTATTGAAATCTATTCAAGGAGCCATTTTTGTAACGCACGGTCTGTGCCCACCCGCATCCAAGCGCTCCCGCGACCCTTACCTGGTCGTCGGTCTACCTTGTTGGGTCCTACCCCGGCTGCGTGTTCCGGTGCTCGCTACACTTAAGATATAATAACCAGACATTTACAGAATGCCAATATGCTACAGTACAGACATTACCATCTAAATCCGTCGTAAACGTCAAATGTGTGATTGTGTGAATGTGATTATGATGGCAAAATATCGATATTTTGCTGCTTGCGTACGCGCATATATAAGACAAATTATCACTGATTGGTTGTTCTTAAATTTTAGATGCTAATAAGTTTGTTGTAATTTTTATTGCCACGTTTCTGTATCTCAATGATTCTCGATAGTTGTGCACAATGAAACACGTTATGTTATACATAGACTTATTTATATAAATATACCTCATAATAATTTCCTCCAGACCGAATTTCGGTCACGCCAGGCCAGGCCAATCTTAACAGAGACTGGTCATCTGCGCAGAAGATATTATAGTGCACAAGTGCGCAAACACAAGTGCACTCTCTGTACCCTCACTTTCATGACCCGATGAGACGGCAATCCGACACGACCAGAGAGTGATCAGAGGCGCAGGACCAACGGTTTTACGTGCCTTCCGAGGCACAGGGGTGTCTAACAACGCCAACTTCCTAGCTCCGTGCTGCTATTGAGATTTCTTAACAGGAAAACCCAATAACTTTTTGTCGGCCCGACCAGGGATTCGAACCCGAGACCTCTTGCACAGCAGTCACATACATTAGTGCTGCTCCACGTAGGCAGTTATATAGACCTACATATTGATCATACCATTAGTAAGTCTCAACCTACCAGTATGAGTGATACATCTATATCACTCACACAGATAGGTCTGATCATTTTATATATTTTTAAATATTTACGATCAGAGTGCCTAGTGCGAGTTTGTTCTACGTTAACGCGATCGACACGTTGATGATGTTTGGCGCTCCGATTGGCCCGCTCCAAGCGTTTAACCAATCAGAGAGCCAAACGTGGTAACCTTTTCGATCGCGTTAACGTAAAAACAACTCGCTCTAGGCACACAGGTGATGTAGTCAGTACAGAATGTGTAAATTAAATATGTATATAATATTTTCAGGCTCCGTCCGCATCTTTATTTGAGTACGATCCAGAGATAAGACTGTGGCGCCCTCTGCAATCGGCGCCGACTCCTAGATATTTACATACTGCAACATTCATCACGCCAGGTAAACATAAAATAACGAGATATTACTTTTTATTAAACAGTCAATTATCGCTCGCTTTAACAGTGAGAGAAAACATCGTGATGAAACCTGCATGTCTGAGGGTTCTTCATAATGTTTTCGAAGATATGTGAAGTCTGCCAAGCCGCACTGGGCCAGCATTGTGGACTATGGCCTAACCCTTCTCACATTGAGAATAGTCCCGTGCCCAGCAGTGGGACAGTTTAATGCAGGGCTAATATTATTTGTTTCGACTATTTATTTTTGTCCTTACTTAATTTAATAATACTTCGACATTATTGTTTTTGGCATACTATTTCAGTAGGCATAAATATCATTTAGGCTAATGCTTTTTGCCCTAATTTTGATTGGCATAAAGTTATAAGTCATATATAACTTGGGTACATAAGTGTAGTGTAGCAAAAAGTTAGCATGCGGCGGGGGTGGCTCTTGGACCACCCCTAACCGCCATCATGTTTATTTGTTTTGTCTACAAACACAAAATTTACAAAACTTCAAATTTATGCTTTAGAATAGTATGTGTTTATGATGTTAAGGTTCAATTTGTTTATGAATGGAACGGTGTGTTATGGAACAAAAACGAACGTCCTTTCTGATTAAAGTATTTATTGAGACTGCTCTTGAGGTGCATCTAACCGACACTTATATTATGAATTGGACATACCGCCCACCAAAAACAATAGTTTTTAACTAATTTGAAAATGTACAACAAAATATAATAAATAGTGAATTTTTCAGGTTATTTAACCTTAAGTGGACTGTAACAATCATATCAAAAATATCGTTAATCGGAACTCTAAACAACAATATAGACTAATAATCAAGGAATCACTAAATAACATTTGTTGCATTCATTGATTGTATTGATTTTATATCATTTACTTGTATTTCTTATCCGCCCACCATTCTCACTCGTCACTTGGCAATTTCGGCAATGGTATTAATTTGTTCAAAGGTCTTTTCAACTGATTGTTTCCCATAGTCCGGACAGTTATCACTCTGACCAAACCGTCGGCACCAGGATGCAAATGAACAATTTTGCCTAATAGCCACTTCGTTGGAGGCAAATTTTCCTCTTTGACGATGACCATATCTCCAACATTAGGCGATGGAACCTTAGTTTGCCATTTGTACCGCTGCTGCAAGGTATGCAGGTATTCGGATTGCCATCGAACCCAAAAACCTTGTGTTATTCTTTGAATTAATTGCCATCTCGTTAAGAGCCCAACCTTACTGTCTTCATAACTAGTATCAGGAACACCAATAAGTGGCTCTCCTATCAAAAAATGTCCTGGTGTGAGTGGCGTTTCGGTACAATTATCGATTAGACACAAAGGACGTGAATTAAGCATCGCCTCAACTTGTGACAAAAGCGTGGTCATCTCTTCATACGTCAACTTTGTATCTTTGTTTATCCGGGATAAGTGCCTCTTGGCTGACTGAACCCCGGCCTCCCATAGACCTCCACAGGTTGGCATTTTGGGTGGTATGAAATGCCATGTAGTGCCATCATTTGCTAAGAGCTCAGCGGCTTCTTTGGCAACGTTGTTCCTACCTGCCTGGAACATTTCTCGTAATTCCTTTGCGGCGCCAACAAAATTGGTGCCGTTGTCGCTCCATAAATGTGAACAGTGGCCTCTTCTTGCTACAAATCTGCGAAACGCCGCTATAAATGCTTGGGTAGTCAGATCGGTAACCGCTTCCAAATGAATGGCCCGAGTCGCCATGCAAACGAACAAGCAGATATATCCTTTAGTCGCATGGTGACCACGACCTTTAGAAGTTCGTAAAAATACGGGTCCAGCATAATCTACGCCACTGTTTTTAAAAGCCCGGTGTTGAGTTACTCTAACAGCTGGCAACTGACCCATAAACTGATTTCTCGCTTTGGCTTTATGGACTATACACACTTTGCACTGATGAATACATCTTTTCACAGCAGATTTTAGGCCACCTATCCAATACCGGCTTCTCAAGTATGCCATCATCACCTGAATGCCACCATGCAGTGTCCTTGTGTGTGCTTCATTAACCAATAATTTAGTGATGTGTTGATTAGCAGGGATAATTACAGGATGTTTAGTAGCGTCTGGTAAAGACGCATTATGCAACCGCCCTCCTACTCTCATTAAACCATTCTCATCTAGAAACGGTGAGAGTGAGATCAGTGAACTTCTCTTTTTTACCTGTGCAACTTTCTTTAATTCTTCAATTTCCCTTTCGTAGACTAAATTTTGATAGTATCTTATGCATTCTTCTAATATTTTGTTAAGTTCTGTTACTGTTAAGTAAGTTTCCTTTCTCTCAAGATTGTTTCTCTTTAAAAATCTTTTACAATATGCTAAAACTCTCTTCATTCTCGATAGTGATGAAAATCTCTCCCATATTGGTTTGTCTTCAAGAGTAACGTGACATGTTGTTTTTATCTCTAGTGTAGTTTCCGGAATGTCATATCTAGCAAATCGATTTGTCAGTTCCTTTAGCCAATCAGGACCATTCCACCATAAATCTTCAAAAATTAATTCGCTTGCCTTAGTGCCCCGTGTTGCTATATCTGCTGGATTATCAGCAGATTGGACATGATGCCATGCATCCTTGTCTAATGTTCGTGTGATGTCTGCAACTCTATTTGCAACAAATGTGCGCCACCGATTAGGTTGAGATTGTAGCCAGGACAGCACGACCATAGAATCAGTCCATGCATAGATGTTATGTTTAGAGATCTTCAAAACATCCACTACATCAGCTATAAGTTCTGCTAGTAAGGCTGCTGCGCATAATTCTAATCTTGGAATTGAGAGTTGCTTCAATGGGGCGACCTTACTTCGAGACGCGATCATCGTCACATAGATTTTACCAGCATCAATCACCTTGAGGTAAGTAACCGCCGCATATGCGTGAGTGGATGCATCTGCAAAGCCATGCAATTCTATTTGTGTAAAATTATTCAGCGTTGTTCTAAACCATCGTGGTATTGTAAGGTTTTGCAAATGCTGTAGCTCATCTCTATAGCTCGTCCAATCTTCTCTTACATCAGGCGGTAGCTCATCATCCCAATCCAAGGTGAGTAACCATAATTTTTGTATGAAAATCTTGGCTGTAATAATAACCGGTGATAGCCAACCAAATGGATCAAATAGACGGGCTACGTCGGAAAGAACAGATCTTTTCGTTATAGGACATCTCAGTTCAGGTAAGTTCACTGTAATTTTAAATGTATCGTCTTTTCTATCCCATGTCAAACCAAGAATCTTTACAATTTTATCTAGTTTGATGTCTATTTTATCTTTGGTAGGTTGATTTTCTTCTTGTAGATATCTCAAAACCTCTTCAGAATTGCTAGACCATTTTTGCATTTTAAAACCTCCTCTTTCTAGTATTGTTTTAATTTCTTCACACATTTTCTTTGTTTTGTCTATATTTTCATTCCCTAACATCAAATCGTCCATGTAAAACGACTTCTTGATTAGAGAAGCTGTATCAGGATACTGCAGAGCCTCGTCATCAGCTAATTGATTTAAGGTGCGCACCGCCAGATATGGTGCAGCTGCTGTTCCAAAGTAACAGTTGTCAACTTGTAACATTCTAAATCTTCTTCAGGGTTGTTTCGCCAGACTATGCTTTGTAAATTCATGTGCGCATCTGTCATGTTAATCATTCTATACATCTTGACGATGTCTCCAACCACACATATTTTATGTGTACGCCAAGAAATAACCAAGCTGCGAAGATCGGGTTGTAAAGTAGGACCAACCATCATGCATTCGTTAAGAGAACACCCGTTAGAACCCTTGGCAGACGCATCGTAGACCACACGGACTTTACTGGTCTGTTTGTCATCGCGAACAACAGCGTGATGAGGAAGAAAGATGGAGTTCTTGTCGTCATTAGACCTTTTCATGTGACCCATGTCTATGTACTCGTGAATGACTTTGGTGTATTCTGTCTTTAAAGTTGGTGTTTTTAGAAATTTCTTTTCTAACTGCTTAAATCTATTTATTGCTATTTGTTTCGTATCTCCACATAACTTTACTGTCTCTTGAATACTCTGTTTTAAAGGTAAGTGTACTGTGTATCTTCCATTTATTCTTTTCGTTGTATTTTTGTAGAATTCTTCACATTGTTCTTCTTCCCGAGTCAGTACACTCCTTTTCTTGTATAAGCTTGTCTCTATCTCCCAGAACTTCTTTAACATATTGTTGTCTTCTGATACCGTACGTGTAGCATGTAGTGTAGTTATTTTGTGTTTGTCGCTAGTTGATTTGTATTCGCTTTGACCAGATAGTATCCAGCCTAAACTTGTTTTCTGAGCCACTATGCCATCAGACAGTCTTATCAAACCGACTTCTATTATTTTACAAAATATGTCGGAGCCGAGTAATATGTCAATTTTACCCGGCGTGTTAAACATAGGGTCAGCCAATAATAAAGTTTGAAGTTCTGGCCAGTTCATCGAAATGTAATTCGCAGGTAATATTGTTGACACCGATTTCAATACGTAGGCCTTCACTTGAATAAAATCCTTCTTATTATGTCGCGATGTAAAGGACAGGTCAACTACATGTTTGATGGGTACCAGGTTTCCTTCTCCAATCCCCGAGACTACACCATTTATTTTAGTCCTCTTTAATCCCAAGAGTTCCACTACTCTTGAAGATATGAATGAAGCCTCTGAGCCTTGATCGATCAATGCACGAAGTAGATGTGTTGTACCGTCGCATGAAATAACATTTACTTGTGCTGTAGCCAGTAACACTTGTCGACCAGGTTGTTTCTTAGAGAAGTGTGCGTTTGTAACCCTTTGTTCTGATATTTCTTCTTGTGTACCATTCTCCTGTATAGTTTCCTTGACTTGGTGTAGAAGAGAATGATGTTTTCTACCGCAGACTCGGCATGTCCTCTTTTGTTTACAGTTGTAGACATTGTGATTCGGTACTAGGCAATTGTAGCATAGGTTTTTATTTTTAACGAAGTCACGTCGCTGCTGTACCGGTTGTTTGGCAAATTCTTTACAGCTGAATATATAGTGTTCACCCTTACAATACGAGCACGACGGTGGAGAACGGCTGACGATGTGCGCAGACGGTAGGATGTCGTTTGCATTATCCTCTGCTGTGATGTGGAATGTTTTGTGGGATTGTGCCTTCTCCTTTGTAGTTGTTGACGTCATGGGAGCAATTAGTTCGAGCGTACGGAACTTAGACTCGAGAAATTTCTTAAACTCCTCCCACGTAGATAACTCATCGCTTTTCTCCTTATAAGATTGCTCTTCCCAATCCTTTAACGTCTCTGAATCCAGTTTCTGCCCAACCAGAAAAACGATTACAGGATCCCAAGAGTCAGTGCATATATTCATGTTACGTAGGCTGTTGATACATTGAACTGTATTGTCCAGCAAAGCTTTAATTTGGCCAGCTGATTGGGTAGTTATCCTTTTCTGGGTAAACAATCTTTTGAGTATAGATGACACAATCATTTTTTTGTTGCCGAACCGTGCCTTGAGTAGTTCCCATGCTTGTGTGTAATTGTTTTCTGTTATTTGGATATGACGTAATAACATTTCGGCTTCTCCGGAAACGCTTGTCTTTAAATAATGCAACTTCTGCACGTCGCTAATAGAAGTGTTGTGGACAAGCGCTGTAAACAAATCTTGATATGTAGGCCATTCGTCATATCTCCCCGAGAAAGTAGGTAATTGTATTCTTGGTAGCTTAGCAAAGGGCAGCTGGCTATTTTGTGATGATATAGACATATTAGAAGCTTCTGCTAATCTTTGTTGTGACTGCAACTTTGATAGAAGATCTGATAAGTCAGCATGTAAACAAAGATACATTTCTTCATATGTGTAATATTCTTCATTAAGAAAGTATGGCAACACGCCGCGCTGCTCACGTGGAGTAATCTTCATAAGGTTGTTATTTGTTTGTTTAAATGTATCCCAATACTCCTCAATGCATTTAACCCTTGCCTTAATATAACCTTCCGTCAATCGTTGTTTCGGGCACTTTTTCATGTTAACTTGAGCCTTCTGTATCATTCCAGCTACATCCTCCAATGTAGACAAATATTTTGCCTGTTCCGAAGTAGGTGACGTCATTTTGCAAGATCAAATAGTCCAAAATTCAGCACAAACACGTTCACTACAATGTCTTTATTCACGAATTATTTTTAATATTATATTAAATGTGTTCACTAATGAGTTGTAAACAAGTTCTGATTCTCGGAATCGTTCTATTGTATTCGCGCGGCCGAGTCCACCAGCCGTTCCATTCAACAATCCGGCTCGTTTTAGACCATATGTTTATGATGTTAAGGTTCAATTTGTTTATGAATGGAACGGTGTGTTATGGAACAAAAACGAACGTCCTTTCTGATTAAAGTATTTATTGAGACTGCTCTTGAGGTGCATCTAACCGACACTTATATTATGAATTGGACAGTATGCTTAACAATTATTATGCTTATAGTATTATTATACTTAAAAAAATGTACCTATAACCTAAACAGTTACGCCAAATTAATATCGTGCGTAACTTTTATTAGGATAAGTAAAAGTATGCCATGTTAAATTATGACATATAATTTTATGCGAATAAATAGGGCAGCCTGTGACACAGGTAGTTAATATCTAGTTCAGAAGTCAGAGACACCAAATATTTTCTGTAGAAAGATTTAATGCCAATAAAAATATTATTATTATTATATTTGTGACGTTATGCTAGTCAACCCGCTTTAGAGGCGTAGTTGACCTAGGATTTTAATTGAAATTAAAGATGAACAACGCCATCAATAAGCATATATTTTCACTTACAGCAGGTGTATAAGAATAAACAGAACTACAATTAAATTCGACTAGGTAGTTAGTGGTATTTCAGGGCGTGGTTCAAGATAAAGGCTTGTTACGTGGTCCCGGGTAGAATGGACTACTTAACTTCAGTAGGCAGCGCAGCGGAAGGAGGCACCAGGGCGCGTTGCGGGTATGTAGGGCCGCCGCTGGGGAGGAGAAGCCGATGGAGGGGCGCCGCGAGCACGGCCGCTCAGCAGCGACCGGTCCGCGTCACATATTAATTTACAAAGTACCACTTAGAAAATCACAAGTTATAATAATGCAAATACGATCCCATCTCCTTTACAGACTAGGATGTAAAGGGAATGAAATCTAAAGTGCCTATTGGTGACACTAGAAAAGGGCTATAACATGTATTATTTTGTTCCAGGCGTGATGTTAGTATTTGGCGGTAACGCACATAATGACAGTGCGGCGGCGTCCAATCCTGCAGCTTCCAAGTGTTACTCGGCCGGAGCACTATTGTATGATGTTAGGTAATATTATTTCAATATAGCTTTGTTCTTATTCAATGACGGCTATCGCGCTTGAATTCACTGTTAGAGCCGCTGGTGGATAATAAGGTCTCTAAACCTCATATTCTATAGTCACTTCAACACTAGCCATAGAAACTGACAATGATCACCGCCAACTACGGCTGTTGACAGCAGATTTGCCAGGATCGATAGGACCTTACTTGCTATTGACGCAGACTGGTGAGCACAAAAACGATGATAGGCCTCCCATTAAAGCATTTATTTTGTAATTTTATATAGTATGTTAAAGTGTTATCATATTCAAGCATTTATAGTAAATACAAAAATTTTATATAGTGTTGTGGGTTTGATCTCCACACGGGATAAAAAATTGTGTGTTTCACAATTAGTTGTACCGAGTCTGGATGTTCTTTGTGTCCGTTATTTGAGTGTTTATAAAGCCACACAAGTCCCTCGTAAAGTACATAGGAATTATTCCTAGAAGAGGGATTATCTTTTAAAAATAAATAATAATAATAATAATATTCTACCACATACACACAACACCATCTAGCCCAAACTAAGCAGAGCTTGTACTATGGGTTCTAGACAATGGATAAACAAACATATATACTTTTTTTTTGTAAATACATACATATTATACATAAATAAAAACCAACATACTCAGTTTAATCGATTACAAGTGTCTATTATATTATACATACATTTACCTAATTTAATACCCTATTAATGTACCATTCAGTGCTAAGATCTGCTAGGAATTTGTTGTCGCCGTGGAATAGCTATCTTCTAGCCCGATCTAGCAACAACCGTGAATGTACTCGGCCACAATTCAGTCAAAATATCCTTCAATCACCGGGCTGTAAATCAAGTTAGGTTAGCATAATCGAACAATAAAACGGTTCCGATTATAATTAATAAGCTTACCCCAACCGAGAACAGCTTCTTCTCAGCTGTTGCCCTCAGCACGCCGCCAAGGTCACACGTGTTTCACAAGATCACGATCTTCGCGATCGCAAAGTTCCATGTACTCAACAACAATATTAATAATAATAATAATAATATTGTTTATTTCTTTCAAAAAGGTAAGTATATTGATATGTTACAATAAGGTACAGCATGAACTAAAACCTTAGTGAGAGCTGGAGTTTGTATTAGGTACGAAACCTGTGTGACAAATCTCCAGGCTCTCGCCTTTAGTAATACAAAAATATGCAGCTAGAGATTGTAAAATATTACACGTATGTACGTGATTACAAACCAAAGTTAAACAATATTTAATTTGCCTAGATTTAAGCAAAATAAGACGTAATTATCTCAAGCAGCTTCGTGTTCAAGAGCAAGATTTTTATACAAGTGACATTTTTGATGTTTCGTTTTTCTTGACTCCCGCGTTTGAGACGACGGGAATTGCAACCAAAGTTGCCAGTGGCAAAATTACGTCTGGGACGTAACAATCAATGTATAATTTCTCTATATCAAATACTGTAACAGATAATATAAAGTAATAGAAATAGTGTAGTTTATCATATATTTTGTGGTATTTTATATATAAAATATAAAATTTTATGACGAACAAATAAAAAGTTTTTTTTTTTTATTTTCTCAAAAAAACGTCACTCGTACTAGGAATTATTTCTGTGTCGCGGTTGGCTTTACAAATACTCAAACAACGGATACAAAGAACACCCAAACACCAGAACAACTAATAATTGTCGATCACACAAATTATTGTCCCGTGTAGGGTTCGAACCCATAACAATGAGCGTAGAGGCGACCATTAAAACGACCACGCCATCCATGCAGTTAGTTTGGTTGAATTGAAATTGTAGTGTGTCTGTGTGTGCTTAGGTGCGGCGCGTGGTACGCGGCGGCGGCGCCGGCGCCGGGGGGCGGGGCCCGCGCCGCGCACTCCGCCGCGCCGCTCACTATCGGCGACCGCAGGACCGTCTACGTGTACGCGGGGTACGTATACTCACCACTACTATACTGTGCGTGTGTCGGTGCTTAGGTGCGGCGCCGGCGCCGGGGGGCGGGGCCCGCGCCGCGCACTCCGCCGCGCCGCTCACTATCGGCGACCGCAGGACCGTCTACGTGTACGCGGGGTACGTATACTCACCACTACTAAACTGTGCGTGTGTCGGTGCTTAGGTGCGGCGCCGGCGCCGGGGGGCGGGGCCCGCGCCGCGCACTCCGCCGCGCCGCTCACTATCGGCGACCGCAGGACCGTCTACGTGTACGCGGGGTACGTATACTCACCACTACTATACTGTGCGTGTGTCGGTGCTTAGGTGCGGCGCCGGCGCCGGGGGGCGGGGCCCGCGCCGCGCACTCCGCCGCGCCGCTCACTATCGGCGACCGCAGGACCGTCTACGTGTACGCGGGGTACGTATACTCACCACTACTATACTGTGCGTGTGTCGGTGCTTAGGTGCGGCGCCGGCGCCGGGGGGCGGGGCCCGCGCCGCGCACTCCGCCGCGCCGCTCACTATCGGCGACCGCAGGACCGTCTACGTGTACGCGGGGTACGTATACTCACCACTACTATACTGTGCGTGTGTCGGTGCTTAGGTGCGGCGCCGGCGCCGGGGGGCGGGGCCCGCGCCGCGCACTCCGCCGCGCCGCTCACTATCGGCGACCGCAGGACCGTCTACGTGTACGCGGGGTACGTATACTCACCACTACTATACTGTGCGTGTGTCGGTGCTTAGGTGCGGCGCCGGCGCCGGGGGGCGGGGCCCGCGCCGCGCACTCCGCCGCGCCGCTCACTATCGGCGACCGCAGGACCGTCTACGTGTACGCGGGGTACGTATACTCACCACTACTATACTGTGCGTGTGTCGGTGCTTAGGTGCGGCGCCGGCGCCGGGGGGCGGGGCCCGCGCCGCGCACTCCGCCGCGCCGCTCACTATCGGCGACCGCAGGACCGTCTACGTGTACGCGGGGTACGTATACTCACCACTACTATACTGTGCGTGTGTCGGTGCTTAGGTGCGGCGCCGGCGCCGGGGGGCGGGGCCCGCGCCGCGCACTCCGCCGCGCCGCTCACTATCGGCGACCGCAGGACCGTCTACGTGTACGCGGGGTACGTATACTCACCACTACTATACTGTGCGTGTGTCGGTGCTTAGGTGCGGCGCCGGCGCCGGGGGGCGGGGCCCGCGCCGCGCACTCCGCCGCGCCGCTCACTATCGGCGACCGCAGGACCGTCTACGTGTACGCGGGGTACGTATACTCACCACTACTATACTGTGCGTGTGTCGGTGCTTAGGTGCGGCGCCGGCGCCGGGGGGCGGGGCCCGCGCCGC
Source organism: Catocala fraxini (assembly GCA_930367265.1). NCBI lineage: Eukaryota > Metazoa > Arthropoda > Insecta > Lepidoptera > Erebidae > Catocala > Catocala fraxini. The sequence goes on from OV884047.1 coordinate 3,226,252, forward strand.
GCACTCCGCCGCGCCGCTCACTATCGGCGACCGCAGGACCGTCTACGTGTACGCGGGGTACGTATACTCACCACTACTATACTGTGCGTGTGTCGGTGCTTAGGTGCGGCGCCGGCGCCGGGGGGCGGGGCCCGCGCCGCGCACTCCGCCGCGCCGCTCACTATCGGCGACCGCAGGACCGTCTACGTGTACGCGGGGTACGTATACTCACCACTACTATACTGTGCGTGTGTCGGTGCTTAGGTGCGGCGCCGGCGCCGGGGGGCGGGGCCCGCGCCGCGCCCTCCGCCGCGCCGCTCACTATCGGCGACCGCAGGACCGTCTACGTGTACGCGGGGTACGTATACTCACCACTACTATACTGTGCGTGTGTCGGTGCTTAGGTGCGGCGCCGGCGCCGGGGGGCGGGGCCCGCGCCGCGCACTCCGCCGCGCCGCTCACTATCGGCGACCGCAGGACCGTCTACGTGTACGCGGGGTACGTATACTCACCACTACTATACTGTGCGTGTGTCGGTGCTTAGGTGCGGCGCCGGCGCCGGCGCCGGGGGGCGGGGCGCGCGCCGTACGTATACTCAACGGGACTGTACTATAATCATACCACTTATACTTACTTACACTAACATATGCAATTTTATAATACTAAGTTTTCCCCGTAATTTCGCTCGCATAAATTTTAATGCAGATTAAGTTAGTAACAAAAGTCGTGCCGGGGCGTCCGCGTCGCCCAGGAGTCATCGTCCACAGGCATTTCTTTCCTGCATTAAGCGCTGCTGGGTGGTTCGCTGATGTAGTTTCCGTTCCAGCGACCCACCCACCATACAAAGCAGCGAGTTGGCACACCGTAGTATGTTTGGTCAGTAGTCCCCGGCACGTCTTATCATTCCTCTCCGCTCCCCTTATTCCGCGGAGAAGAATGCTTCAATGCATTCTCCCACGTTAAAAAAAAAGGTTAATTTAATAACAGTACTTTTCCCTGAATGAATAGTACCCTATATCCTTTCTGTTCCCCTGACAATATGTATACGAAATTTCATGATGATCGGTCGAGTAACTACTACGATTACTACGAAATTTCGCATACATGTTGTCAGGGGTACAGAAAAGGTCGTAGGGCACCTTTCATCAGTAAAAAGTACTGTTCCCGGGGTTTAGAAATTGAAAAAATTCAGATTAACGCGATCGAAACCGTGGGCAAATCTAGTACCAGATAAATAATCAGTTATCTAATTCCCAGGTTCGACGGTCGGTTGCGGTCCGATGCACTGGTATACGAGACGGGAGAGGGATGCTCCCGACACACGCACGAGACTGCCTGCCTCACGTCATCACAATACACCGCGATAGCGTGCGTGTGGCGACCGCGAGATAAAACTTGTGTAGCGGTAAAAATATTATTTAAATATAAAACATATACCCTCCCTGTCTTAAAAAATATATTATTTATGGTCTCATCAACTCTCATCATTTTATGTAATTTTTTTTAGTTTTTGCTTTACTGTTCTTGTATTACGGCACAGCGAATATTAAGGATATATTACAGTCTGTAAATTTATGCATGTACAAGACGCACGGATTGCATAATAGTTCAGGTGGTTGCCTCGCCACTGCCGTTGCGCCGAGTGTTCGGGGTTCGAATCCCACACGGGACAAAACTTTGTGTGATCCGCAAATGGTTCTTCCGAGTCTGGGTCTTGTTTGTCTCCGTTGTTTAAATGTTTGTAAAGAGTCCCTTGCGATACAGGAATAATTCCAAGTGCGGGATTTACCTTTTTTTAAAAGAAAAAGGAAAGGAGAAGGCTTACTATTCCTATAAGTGTGTCTATAAGTGTAACGTAACAAGGGATGATGAACCATTATTACCAGTGAGAAACCAGACGCCGGTCCATTGGCATTTCATGCTTTTTGCTGCACGAGCGTGTGATACACTACAAAGTTCCTAACACAAGGCCGCTATTAAAATTTTAAAACCATTAACTGTGCTAATGCTAACCTCTTTCACCCAAGAACTAATTATGGAAAAAGAAATTTAATGTACGAAGGTGCTAAATTGTATAAAAAAATTATTTAAATTTTTTTTTTTTTAATTATTGAAAAATATCAAAGAAGCAAAATCAACCTTTAAAACATACTTAAAATAATATTTAACATCTAATCTGAGCGCACCTTAGTTCACTATTGCACATGTAGCTTCTAGCTACGCTCGATCTGTGTAATGTGCGCGCCCAAGTATTGTTTGCTCGTTGTTTATTTAAGTTTTTTTACTGGTACCTTATATATTGTATATTGTATTTTTATTATCTTAGAATTCTTCAATTCAAATCTTGTATTTTGATTGAATGTGTTGAGTGAAGTGCTTCGATATCTAAGCGTACACCTAGGATAATATTATAATTTGTTTGTATTTAAACTTTCTCATGTAAGTAAATTATTGTAAAAATTCTTATGAGAAATAAAGATATCTCAAGCCTTAGTATTATAAATGTAAAAGTATCTATGTCTGTATATTTTTACGGTGAAACAGCTGAACCAATGGGGTGTTTAATATGAAGATACAGACAGCTTGTTTTAACTCTTTGACCCCCACGTCAAAAAGCAAAAGCTCTCGGCCCCAAGCTACGATTTCATCCTTTAATTTATCATGTAGTCGTGATCGTGGCGGGCTGGACATATTCTGTATTGTCATGTATACATGACTTTGAAGCGTTTAATATTTTGACCGCCACGGTCAAAAGATTAAACGCGAACGCTGAAATAAATTAGAGCTGCATTGGCTTGCATAATTTAGTAAAATGTATATTTTTGTTTGCAGCTGGAAGAAGTAGGATGGAAGGAGTCGTTCGATGGCACCGTAAAGGCTTGCCTCACTGAACCTCGGTTTGGTAAGGATAAGCATTTATTTTATTACGGTTTCGGAGAATTTTACAAAATAATACTTCGAAAATAATATTTCCAAAATATGAACACGTTGTCATCTATTACGTGAAGCGGCTTAGTTAACAGATACTTGTTTTATGATTAGTTCAACACTCATTAATGATCACACTTAAATATCAGTTTCGTTTCCAAGTGAGTAGTGAGAAATAATAATAGTTTGAGAGTTCTCAAAGGGAATAGCTACTTTCGGCTTTGCGTGAACAAATTGCTCAGTAAAAAATCTATTTACCAATAATTATAAATAATTAATTAAAAATATTAAACAATACCTCGTTGCAGGAAATATTTCGGTAAAAAAGGACGCATAAACAAATATTTAAACTGATAAAAATTATAGGCACCGCCATTTTTCTTCTTTTGAGTTCCATTCTGGGTTACCATATAAATAAACGTGCATTTTTAATAAGATACTTGTTTTCTTAATAACGTTTACAAACAGAGAGTTGGTTCAGATATTAGCCGTTAGATCTAAAAAAACAAAGGCTTGTATAATAATTTACACATTATTTATCGATTTGTATATTAAAATCCGTAAGTCACGTTAATTTTTTTAACTGACAACATTTACAATGTCTTCTGTCAACAATGACAACAAACAAACATCCGCTACTCGCGCGCATCTATCTAGTTTGATTTCGGGAGCGACGAAATGACTTTTTAAAAACTAAAAATAAAAGTAACTAAAATGGGAATCGAATTAAGAGTTTATTAAGACGACCCGAGCTTTACAGATTCTATGTAAGACTAACTTATTGTACTTATTCTAATGTATCAACACCGGATGACATCGTAGGCGGTGGTCGTTCCAGAACATTCGAACATCACGCCACGTCTAGCTGATAAGGAAGTGCAGCGTACGGGATACTGCACCTGCACTGACTTATTGCAGCATAAGGTTATAGGGAATATAACTCCTCCCCCCTTGGATCGAAGTTAGCGAAAAAGAGGTATATTTTTCGAAAACTTCGTAAAACTCTAAAACGTAATAATAGTTACAAAAGAAAAATGATTATATAAGTACAGAAATGATAAGACCTAAAATAATATCAAGGGCCAAGATGTATAACACATAGGTACTACTTAATTTACCTCAAGATAATGAATATAATTATTTAAGTTACTAATAAGATAGGGCCCTGATTATTTGTATTTTCCTCCAACTCAGTCAAATCGTTGGGCATGATTTTCTTGGAACACATTATCTTTATTACATCTAAATACTTATGTGTAACTATAGCTATTAACAATAAAACGACGATCGCGTACAGTACGAAAAGGGCGACACTAACACTATTTCTTTCGATTTCACTTGTTTCACTTTTTACACTATTGGCACTACTTTTCAGAATGCAATTTAAATGGCGTATGTCGTCTAAGTCTATTCCTTTCAGATCTACAGGCTCCATTAATGCGGCGTCAGCATATCCTTGCGGTAACTTAGGTAAGTTGATAATCGGTACCGACATATATTCCGTCGGCAGTGAGTAAGATCGTCGTCCTTGTATATGGGCATTTTCTATATAAACGTCACACTGTTCATCTACAGTTAATATATAAGTGCCTCGTATGCGCTCCTTCGTGTTGTCATTGCCACAAGTTTGTGAAATAACTTGGTAATGTTTTGAATAAACTATCCACCTATCTGGACCAATCCTTTGGATTTTTAAGTATTCTGGGTTTACTTTACGCGGAAAACAGCGTGACAAGGTGGAATGGTATTTCAATAATTGTTCAATACAAGTTTCCTCAGCGTACTGGACGATATTATTTTCAGAGCAGAGGTATTCTTTAGCTGTTATCTCTCGGCATGGTTGGTCAATCGGACGATATCTTGTCCCTTCTACTAATAGGTAAGGAAACTCAGGAATAATAACAAGGGTTTGGTTAAAGGAATCATCGGCCATAGGAAGGGAGTACAATTTATAATAACTATATGTAACATTATCAGTTAGTGGTACTTCAATGATAAAAGTGATTTCATCACTTTTAAGGTAAGTTTTTACACATAAAGATTCTTCAATATTAATAAGATTTTGACTGTTTACAGAATACATTAAATTATCATGTTTACTAATCTGTTCTAACAAGTTCAACAATTCATTGGAATTTATTACGGCCTTATGTAGTACAGACAATTTACTAAAAGCCAAGGCCGTTTCTAACTCACCAATTTTTATATAAATAGTTCTAAAGTTTACAATAAACTGGTAAAGTAATCCAAATACATAAGTCATATAAATTGAATGATTATTATTTGTATTAAGATTGTTCACAAGGCCTTCAATTAATTTAATGCGTGCGTTCATTTTATTACTATTTTCATTAATTATTTCCGTAGAGTTTAGGAAATGATCCAACATTTCAGATATCACAGTAAATTTATTTGATATTGCCTGTTCTTTTGTTTGAATGTTATTAATGAGTTGCTCATATCTAATCGCATCTGCGTGGTCGAGGTTACCTGTTATAATTTTAATAAATGATCCTAAAGGATTTATAAGACCACGTTTAGATCTTTTGGAAGGTATTAACTGCTGTAATTTTTCTACAGTTTCATTACGAATATACTCTACTTGTGTTTTAAGATTCATAAATTCATCCATATAGGACCTATTAGGGTGTAGCATTTGACTAAATTCAGAATATTTTTGAATATTGAAAGTCAAATCTTTACTTATGCCTTGTAGTTTGATAATTTTTACTATAGACCATTTATCGTGTTGTACAAAAGCTTGACCTAATTTCACCGGGAGAATACCAGGATTTTGTTTACTCTCTACTGCTTGAAGGTCCAGGTTTGGGAGAGCCCAACTGATCGTTGTCCAGCTTAGCAGGACTATACACCACCTGTGGAGGACGTTTTACATTTTTAACAGGCACTTTTGTGTCTCTACTTTTAAGCTTTATTGGTACAATATTGCGTTCTATCTGTCCTGTGACAACAGCTTTTTGAAACTTCGGTTTATCTTTAGATTGTCTTTTATTGACAGCTTTAGCAAAAATCGGCTGTCCTAATGCTAATTTTGGTTGTGCTTCTCCACCCCGCTTGCCTATAATCTTTTCTTTTTGATCATTTAACCTTTTTGAAATAAATCTATAAACAGCTTGAGTTCTTTTCTTATGGTCCTTAATTAGTTGCTGTGTGTATGCTTTATCAAATTCGGAGTCAAATGTAGAATTTAATTCAGTGTGACCAAATGCAACTTCGAAAGGTGTTAAATCTGTGCTACTATGGATTGTGTTATTGTAAGCCATAACAGCATAAGTCATCACAGGCGCGTCTGTGAATTTCCTTTCGTATTTGGCTAACCTATACACTTCGATTATTGTGGAGTGGAAACGTTCTATTAACCCCATAGAATTTGGGTTGTTGGGTGTAGTGATATGCAATTTTATTTTATGTAAATCTGTAAGTTCCTTTAGTAATTCATTATTAAATTCAGTCCCCGGGTCAGAACTGATTTTCTGTGGTAACCCATAGAAAGAAAAGTATTTCAATAATGCCCTGACTACTTCAGGCGTTGAGCGAGACGGAATTTCTATAGCTTGGCCTAGTTTACTGAATGCATCAATAAGTGTTAAGTAGTATTTAGATTCTATACTAAATATATCAATAAAAATTTCCTGGAAAGGTGCATTCTGGGTTTGTGTAAGTTGTAATACTGGTCTAATGGGATTTCTGTCGTATTTAGCGCATTTGCAATGTTCACACGCATTAATAATAGCGGTAACAGTCTCATTAAAATTTTTCCAATGATAATTACGACGAATTCGTTTTATAGTTTCTGAAATCCCGCGATGACACGTTTTGCCCTCGTGTAATTTAATAACAATAGCTTTTTGTTCTTGTTCATTTTCTACATAGACTACTCGCTCGGTGCATTCATAAAAGTTTACCATACCTTTCTTAAATAAGGAAATTATAATATTACTAAAAAGCTTTTTATGTTCTGGGTTTTCAAAGTAAATGAAGTATTTAATTTTTGGTTTAATATATTTTTTTAGAGAATCTTTGATAAGCTCATGATTGTCAACGGGCAAAAATACTTCTAATACCTTTTGATTATCCCTAGATAAATCTCTGACTTGGGTGTCATTTCGGAACCAGCTAAAAACGAGTATTTGGTTCGGTTTTGTATCTATGGCCTCGTGTAGAATAGGAATTCCGTGGGATTCTAAATCTTTAGCTGAATGAATTGTTTGTGTAGATGCAGATTCAGACGGTACGGGATACTCGGGCGTTTGTTCAACTACTACTGTCTCGGTGTCTGATATAGTTATCGGACTAGCTGTGACCGTTCTTTCAGAGTCAGATATAGAAATGGTCCTAGAGTCATCAGTACTTCGTCGTTGTGTGCTGTCAGTAATTTGTTTGGTAACATCGTCTAAATAGCTTTGAAGTCTTTTCTCCTTCTCATCTACATTAACAATCATTGAACTGTCGTCGGGTTCGTTTGTTCCTAGAGCATTAAGCTTAATGCGGGACAACGCGTCTGCGTTTACGTTTTGTTTGCCATTTTTATATATAACATTAAAATCGTACTCTTGTAAGCGCAATCGCCAACGCGTTAACTTGCTATTTGGTTCCTTGAGTTGATATAGCCAGACTAGGGGTCTATGGTCAGTATATATGTCAAATTTGTGTCCATATAAGTAGGGTCTAAAATGTTTGGTGGCCCATACGATAGCTAACAACTCACGTTCAATGGTACTATATCTTTTTTCAGTATCTGTCAAGGTTCGGCTAGCATACGCTATGGGTTTGTCACCACCCACAGGGCCTTGTGACAATACCGCGCCTATTGCGACTTCAGAGGCGTCGGTTGTTAGTACAAATGGTCTTGTCATGTCTGGGTACTGTAATATGGGGGCGTTAACTAATAATTCTTTACACTTTTGAAAAGCCTCTGTATATTTTTGATCGATAATAACTTTCCTACCTTTCTTTAAGCAAGCCGTCAATGGTTCAGTAATTTTGGAAAAGTCTTTAATAAACCGTCTGTAATAACCAACGAAACCTAAGAATCGTTTAATTTCCGTATGTGTCCGTGGAATGGGGTATGTAAAGACTGCTTGTATTTTGTCATTGTTTGGTTTTAGCCCGTTTTTAGTCAAAGTGTGTCCCAAGTACTGCACTTCCTTACGTAAAAATTCGGACTTGTCTAATTGTACTTTCAGATTCGTTTGGCGTAGTCTGTCAAAGACAGATCGTAGTCTTTTTATATGTTCTACGATTCCTGATCCGTAAATAACTATATCATCTAAGTACACTAAACAGTGAATACCCTGAAGGCCTCTTAAAACGTTATCCATTGTCCTTTGGAAGGTCGCTGCAGCTGTTTTGAGCCCAAATGGCATACGGAGAAATTCAAAATGCCCATTCTGCGTAGAAAACGCTGTTTTTTCACAGTCAGCAATCTCGATTTGGTGATAGCCAGAAGCCAAATCGAGTGTGGTGAAATAATTGCTTTTACCAAGTTTGTCAAACAAGTCAGATATGTTAGGAAGTGGGTACTTGTCATCAATGGTAATGTCATTGAGTCGGCGATAGTCTACGACCATTCTATATTTCACCTGGCCTGAAGCGTCTGCCTTTTTGGGTACTAAATGTACGGGGGCACTCCAAGGCGAGTGTGACTCTCGAATGACGTTATCTTTCATAAGCTTTTCTACCTGACGTTTGATTTCCTCAGCTTGGGCTGGAGGCTGTCTATAGGGCTTAACGTAAATTGGATCTTCATTAACGGTACGTATGTGATGTTTAACATGGTTAGTAAAGGTTAGAGGTAGCTTTTCGCAATAAAATATGTCTTTGTACTCGTAACATAAGTTATTAATTAAGTCACTTTCTTCTTGGTTTAGGTGGTCTAGTCGTAACTTCTTTAACTTATCTGTAAGCAATGAGTCAATCTCAACATCCGTAAAATCAGTCGTGTTATTGACTAAACACTGTTCATTGGTGAATTTAGAAACTTTAAAAGGTGCTGTGATAGTTAACTTTGCATCAAGGTCAGTAGCATTTTGTATAACAGTTGAGGCAAGATAATTTTCGCATTTAACTATTGCAGCTGGCATTCGAATGCCATCATGGAACTGTTTATAATTTAAAATAGCAAAACCATCTTTCTGATTTACAGGTAAACTTACTCTATGTTCTGTACGGGGGTCTAATTTAAATTCAAGGTCTGTATTACAAATAATTGGAATATTAATATCATTTGTTTTTAAAATCCTATCCTTGAAACTTATGTCAGCTCTGAGTCGAGACATTAGGTCCATTCCTATCAAACCGTCATACCTATCGTCAACGTCATAAATGTAAAACTTATGATAACCATATTCGTTGAAAATTGAAAAAAGTGGGATGTTAGCAACTTCAAAATGTTTACTAGTAGCATGAGTACTTGTCACTGTAAATGGTTCATAGAATATTGAATCGGCAAAATATTCATTAACTTTTCTAGGACTTATGAAGGACCTGGTACTGCCCGTATCTAGCATAAATTTTCCATTTATGTCAGGAATATATATATAAGGATGTCTTAAATTAGCATCATAGTTAAGTTCTATCATTTCAGGGTAATTTGCTGCGTATCCATCTGAAAATTTTGTACGTCATCTAAATCATTGCTATTTTCAGGTGAGTACGGTATGTCCGCATCCACGTCAGGGATCTGATCTACACAACCATGGCTAGTGTACATATTTGTATAATCATAATCAATTTGCGTCGACATATTATACATATTTTCATTAAAACCGGTGTTATAAATATATTGTTCGTCACCAGTATAAAGTTCATTTACAGGTAAACCTTGTGTTGGCTTAACCGGTGCTGGTGCGGTTCTCATTGATACGTCACGGTCATTAACGAAAGGCTTGGGTGGACGATAGCCTAAAGGTTGCGAGGGTCTTTCGCCTAATTGCGCAAATGAGGGCTTATATCCAAACTGTTGTGGTTGTTTATCATCAAGCATTGTCGGCCTATTCCCCGGTAGGACTGGGGGTCGGTATCCGAATTGATTCGCGGGTCTAAACCCAAATTGTGTTGAAGGTCGGTATCCAAATTGAGTTAACTGTGGTCTAAAACCTATGTGTTGATTAGGCATATTTGGGCGAATAATATTTTGATTTTGTATACCAAACTTAAATTGACCTTGGTGTGGCTGAGGCCTAAAATTGTTATTATATTGCAAGGGTGGCTGTGTAAGAACTGGTTTCGGATTGGCTGAATTAAAAGCTGATGATGATCGGTGTTGTAACATTTTACTACGTAAATTATACTGTTCCTGAAAGTTAACTTCTTCAAGGACATATTTTAGAGCATCCTCCAAAGTGTTTGGGTTTTTAATTCGAACAATCCGTACCATATGTTCTGGTAAATTGTACATAAAAACGTTAAGAGAAGTATTGTTATAAATAACTCGCTTAGCCTCTCTCAAAGTTACACTGCTATTCTGATTAACTTTGGATATAAGTATAGCGCGGATATCTTGTATACGGCTACAAAATTCTAAATAAGATTTCTGTTTAATTTTTAGGGTTTCTAACTCAATAGCAACGCACTCCTCGCTTCTAGGATCGCCAAAATGTTGGACCAATAACGATTTTAATTCATTGTATGTCTCAAAGTCACCTCTTTCACTAATAAGGGCTGCTGCCTTACCTTTTAATTTACTTGTAATGGTTTGCATTAAAAATTCATTTCGTTCTGAGGTTCCTTGATATCTACCAATAACATATTCGCACTTTCGCAAAAATAAACTAAGTAAATTTGTTTCACCGCCAAACTCAGGAATCAATCTTAACACATCACGCGGTATTAATAATTCCGGTAATTGCATAGATAACGGCGTATCGGTACGAACAGACGCAGCTGCCGCGCCTGCCGTGGGTACAGGTATCTGAACTGGATTCATTTTAAAATTTTACACACACATAAAAATATAAAAATCAAACAATATAAATCCTTAGGTAAGTAATTAAATCATATGAAAAATGTTATTCCATATAATTTGGAATAATATAAGCAAACGTATGTAACGACTTTATTCACTTAATATTCTTTAAAGAAATTATTTAACTATGACAACTTATTACGAAATTTTATCGTGTATAATTATTTTTCATACGATTTAGTTTTAGGTTTTATAAAACTATTAGTCATATACTGAAAATACACAATGTTAAAATTTTATCAACAAAAATTGTGTAGGGAATTTGGGAAGGAAGTAGAAGGTTACTCACAGTCCAACCGCCTTATACATCTCTGCTCACCTGCGTTATGTTACGCGTAATCGAAACTTATTTATTTGGTTCGTGGATTGCCGTATGTAAAGCGCGTCACTGATTTTAAGCACTGCCTCTACGTAAAGTCTGTAACCAGTCGCGAAGTACGTTATAACACTTTTCACAGTTTTCAAACGCGACTTTCCGCGAAGGCTAACAGCGGCAATTCTACCGGCTGCGCCAGTTTGATTTCGGGAGCGACGAAATGACTTTTTAAAAACTAAAAATAAAAGTAACTAAAATGGGAATCGAATTAAGAGTTTATTAAGACGACCCGAGCTTTACAGATTCTATGTAAGACTAACTTATTGTACTTATTCTAATGTATCAACACCGGATGACATCGTAGGCGGTGGTCGTTCCAGAACATTCGAACATCACGCCACGTCTAGCTGATAAGGAAGTGCAGCGTACGGGATACTGCACCTGCACTGACTTATTGCAGCATAAGGTTATAGGGAATATAACTATCTCCTCCTTGCGTTGTAAATATTGTTTCGGTTGCTTTTTTCAAACGTTTTAATCTGCTATAATGGACTCTGATACCGCTCCTCATGACGACCCGGGCTTGCTTTTGGACACCGAAACTGCTTCTAATGTTGACCCTGGCGCTATTTTGGACCCCAAATCTGCGTCTAACGTTGACCCTGGCGCTGTTTTGGACCGAATCTGCTTTAAACCACGACCACGAGCTTCAATCAACACATACTTCAAGCCGCCAACGAAGATAAGTCAATTTTTACCATCCGTCAAGTGCCAACTACCTTTACAAGATGCAGGGGTCTATAAAATAGATTGTGACTGCGGACTTTCATACATTGGTCAAACCAAGAGAAACATAGGCACCCGCATAAAAGAACACATAGCTGATGTAAAACACCAACGCTCGTTGAAGTCTGCTGTGTGTGAACATGTGCAACAGGGGACCAACCACTACCTGAGATTTGACAAACCACAGATTCTCGCTAAAGAACACCGATTCCTACCAAGGATGCTTCGCGAGGCTATTGAAATCAAAAAACATCCTAATTTTAATAGAGAAGATGGTTGGAATGTACCACCAGCTTGGAATCCAGTAATAAAAATAGTCAAACCCAAGAAGAAGCAAACCACAGCTAGACTTCATGATACTTTGAGCTCATTCTGCGTAAATAGAAACACCAATGATTAAATTATGTTCGGGTACTTTGAAATAACTACACTGGAACATTGAGACAACTGCCATCTTAGTCTCCCCGTGACCATGGCTGCTGAAAAGCAACCGAAACGTCGGAGAAAGTGTAAAAGTAAAAATAAATTAAATCTAAATAGTTTAATAATAATTTAATTAGCTTCAAAATTAGTAAAGTTTAATAGTAGTAGTAGTGAAACAATTTTCAAAATTTTGTAATAAAGTGTCAAATAAACAACGCGATAAAATCCGTATATAGCAGTTTAATTTCAATGAATAATATTGGCGTAAATAGAAGACAATATTATAGAACAGCTATGTGTCAATTGCGCTACCGATATAAGGCATCGCAGAAGACGCAGACTAGAGCTACTTGAAGTGCTATCAGTGATTCGACAATGGACTGCCCCTCAAGTGGTAAGTCTATTTTCTAAGCCCTAACATGTTTCCTGCAAATACTATTTCACAAACTACTTCACAATATCATTAATGTGATATTAAGCTATTCTAGATCAATTTAGCATTTCTTAAGGGTTTAAAGTTTTGTTCGATGGGTTACATTGTGTGTTAAGGTATATGTCTGAACCCTTCATATTAACAGTCCACATTCACTAAAAATCAGACTTGAATCTCCATTAAATCTATTTATCATGTAACTTAGTACTGTGTTAATGATAGCTGTAGAAAATACAAAAAAAAAAAATGTTTGTCTTATTTACAGATAACAGCTCAGCGCTTAGTGTGTCATTCATGCTGGATGTTTACATTTAATTATTCATCAGCTCAAGAAAATGATCAAAGTGGAAATAGTGGTCATCGTCGACAACTTTGTGTCAATTGTCAATGTTTAATACTGTGTGTTAGATCACATGTTCTTAACACTAACTATGAAAGAGAAACACATATAAGAAATGTAATTAGCGAGTGGATAGCACAACGACAGGTGAGCATAGTGTTCACATTTTTATGTATTATAACTATGTAGTACATATATTTATTTTAAACTAGCTATCTCCATGGTTTCATTAATGTGAATTAAATTAATAAAATAATAGTAAATAAATTATAATATTTAAAATAATAGTTCTTTTATTTTATCCACAGACCTAATACCCTAATATCTTTGGTCTAGACCCCTATCATTCTCCGATATCCTCCTGCCCTTATACTTCTTTATTACATAAATAAGGTATCATCTTTATAATAAATATAGATGTTATGTATATTGTAATATTATGTAGGATCTAGAAAAGGCATATTTTAACAACTTGCTGCAACTTTATTATTATATTTAGTTTGTTTTGAATATAAGATATTAAAAAAGCAATGCATTTATTACTATAATTAATGTTCACGCCAAGCCGAAGCACCCTAACAAACTGAGCAATTCCCTTTGCCACGAGTCTCTTTGGCGAATGTCTAAAATGTTGATTAAAGTTAGAGCCAATAGATTTACGTGGCGTCATATGCCGTTTGTTTTTTGTTAAAAATATAAATAATTGGTTTGGCGTTGACAACGCTGCTCGTCCTGTTTCCGTGCGCAGCCGAGGGGCGGTGTGGCGCGGCCGAGTCGTGCGCGGCGTGCACGGCGGCGCGCTGCGCGTGGTGCGGCGCCTGCTACCCCGCGCAGCTGCACTGCGCGCGCCGCACGCACCAGGTACGTGCCTACTCACACGTCACTGTGCCGTCACCTCAGAATACAGAATGAACCAGATGCTTAATGCGTGCGGCGCCTGCTACCCCGCGCAGCTGCACTGCGCGCGCCGCACGCACCAGGTACGTGCCTACTCACACGTCACTGTGCCGTCACCTCAGAATACAGAATGAACCAGATGCTTAATGCGTGCGGCGCCTGCTACCCCGCGCAACTGCACTGCGCGCGCCGCACGCACCAGGTACGTGCCTACTCACACGTCACTGTGCCGTCACCTCAGAATACAGAATGAACCAGATGCTTAATGCGTGCGGCGCCTGCTACCCCGCGCAGCTGCACTGCGCGCGCCGCACGCACCAGGTACGTGCCTACTCACACGTCACTGTGCCGTCACCTCAGAATACAGAATGAACCAGATGCTTAATGCGTGCGGCGCCTGCTACCCCGCGCAGCTGCACTGCGCGCGCCGCACGCACCAGGTACGTGCCTACTCACACGTCACTGTGCCGTCACCTCAGAATACAGAATGAACCAGATGCTTAATGCGTGCGGCGCCTGCTACCCCGCGCAGCTGCACTGCGCGCGCCGCACGCACCAGGTACGTGCCTACTCACACGTCACTGTGCCGTCACCTCAGAATACAGAATGAACCAGATGCTTAATGCGTGCGGCGCCTGCTACCCCGCGCAGCTGCACTGCGCGCGCCGCACGCACCAGGTACGTGCCTACTCACACGTCACTGTGCCGTCACCTCAGAATACAGAATGAACCAGATGCTTAATGCGTGCGGCGCCTGCTACCCCGCGCAACTGCACTGCGCGCGCCGCACGCACCAGGTACGTGCCTACTCACACGTCACTGTGCCGTCACCTCAGAATACAGAATGAACCAGATGCTTAATGCGTGCGGCGCCTGCTACCCCGCGCAGCTGCACTGCGCGCGCCGCACGCACCAGGTACGTGCCTACTCACACGTCACTGTGCCGTCACCTCAGAATACAGAATGAACCAGATGCTTAATGCGTGCGGCGCCTGCTACCCCGCGCAGCTGCACTGCGCGCGCCGCACGCACCAGGTACGTGCCTACTCACACGTCACTGTGCCGTCACCTCAGAATACAGAATGAACCAGATGCTTAATGCGTGCGGCGCCTGCTACCCCGCGCAGCTGCACTGCGCGCGCCGCACGCACCAGGTACGTGCCTACTCACACGTCACTGTGCCGTCACCTCAGAATACAGAATGAACCAGATGCTTAATGCGTGCGGCGCCTGCTACCCCGCGCAGCTGCACTGCGCGCGCCGCACGCACCAGGTACGTGCCTACTCACACGTCACTGTGCCGTCACCTCAGAATACAGAATGAACCAGATGCTTAATGCGTGCGGCGCCTGCTACCCCGCGCAGCTGCACTGCGCGCGCCGCACGCACCAGGTACGTGCCTACTCACACGTCACTGTGCCGTCACCTCAGAATACAGAATGAACCAGATGCTTAATGCGTGCGGCGCCTGCTACCCCGCGCAACTGCACTGCGCGCGCCGCACGCACCAGGTACGTGCCTACTCACACGTCACTGTGCCGTCACCTCAGAATACAGAATGAACCAGATGCTTAATGCGTGCGGCGCCTGCTACCCCGCGCAGCTGCACTGCGCGCGCCGCACGCACCAGGTACGTGCCTACTCACACGTCACTGTGCCGTCACCTCAGAATACAGAATGAACCAGATGCTTAATGCGTGCGGCGCCTGCTACCCCGCGCAGCTGCACTGCGCGCGCCGCACGCACCAGGTACGTGCCTACTCACACGTCACTGTGCCGTCACCTCAGAATACAGAATGAACCAGATGCTTAATGCGTGCGGCGCCTGCTACCCCGCGCAGCTGCACTGCGCGCGCCGCACGCACCAGGTACGTGCCTACTCACACGTCACTGTGCCGTCACCTCAGAATACAGAATGAACCAGATGCTTAATGCGTGCGGCGCCTGCTACCCCGCGCAGCTGCACTGCGCGCGCCGCACGCACCAGGTACGTGCCTACTCACACGTCACTGTGCCGTCACCTCAGAATACAGAATGAACCAGATGCTTAATGCGTGCGGCGCCTGCTACCCCGCGCAGCTGCACTGCGCGCGCCGCACGCACCAGGTACGTGCCTACTCACACGTCACTGTGCCGTCACCTCAGAATACAGAATGAACCAGATGCTTAATGCGTGCGGCGCCTGCTACCCCGCGCAGCTGCACTGCGCGCGCCGCACGCACCAGGTACGTGCCTACTCACACGTCACTGTGCCGTCACCTCAGAATACAGAATGAACCAGATGCTTAATGCGTGCGGCGCCTGCTACCCCGCGCAGCTGCACTGCGCGCGCCGCACGCACCAGGTACGTGCCTACTCACACGTCACTGTGCCGTCACCTCAGAATACAGAATGAACCAGATGCTTAATGCGTGCGGCGCCTGCTACCCCGCGCAGCTGCACTGCGCGCGCCGCACGCACCAGGTACGTGCCTACTCACACGTCACTGTGCCGTCACCTCAGAATACAGAATGAACCAGATGCTTAATGCGTGCGGCGCCTGCTACCCCGCGCAGCTGCACTGCGCGCGCCGCACGCACCAGGTACGTGCCTACTCACACGTCACTGTGCCGTCACCTCAGAATACAGAATGAACCAGATGCTTAATGCGTGCGGCGCCTGCTACCCCGCGCAACTGCACTGCGCGCGCCGCACGCACCAGGTACGTGCCTACTCACACGTCACTGTGCCGTCACCTCAGAATACAGAATGAACCAGATGCTTAATGCGTGCGGCGCCTGCTACCCCGCGCAGCTGCACTGCGCGCGCCGCACGCACCAGGTACGTGCCTACTCACACGTCACTGTGCCGTCACCTCAGAATACAGAATGAACCAGATGCTTAATGCGTGCGGCGCCTGCTACCCCGCGCAGCTGCACTGCGCGCGCCGCACGCACCAGGTACGTGCCTACTCACACGTCACTGTGCCGTCACCTCAGAATACAGAATGAACCAGATGCTTAATGCGTGCGGCGCCTGCTACCCCGCGCAGCTGCACTGCGCGCGCCGCACGCACCAGGTACGTGCCTACTCACACGTCACTGTGCCGTCACCTCAGAATACAGAATGAACCAGATGCTTAATGCGTGCGGCGCCTGCTACCCCGCGCAGCTGCACTGCGCGCGCCGCACGCACCAGGTACGTGCCTACTCACACGTCACTGTGCCGTCACCTCAGAATACAGAATGAACCAGATGCTTAATGCGTGCGGCGCCTGCTACCCCGCGCAGCTGCACTGCGCGCGCCGCACGCACCAGGTACGTGCCTACTCACACGTCACTGTGCCGTCACCTCAGAATACAGAATGAACCAGATGCTTAATGCGTGCGGCGCCTGCTACCCCGCGCAGCTGCACTGCGCGCGCCGCACGCACCAGGTACGTGCCTACTCACACGTCACTGTGCCGTCACCTCAGAATACAGAATGAACCAGATGCTTAATGCGTGCGGCGCCTGCTACCCCGCGCAGCTGCACTGCGCGCGCCGCACGCACCAGGTACGTGCCTACTCACACGTCACTGTGCCGTCACCTCAGAATACAGAATGAACCAGATGCTTAATGCGTGCGGCGCCTGCTACCCCGCGCAACTGCACTGCGCGCGCCGCACGCACCAGGTACGTGCCTACTCACACGTCACTGTGCCGTCACCTCAGAATACAGAATGAACCAGATGCTTAATGCGTGCGGCGCCTGCTACCCCGCGCAGCTGCACTGCGCGCGCCGCACGCACCAGGTACGTGCCTACTCACACGTCACTGTGCCGTCACCTCAGAATACAGAATGAACCAGATGCTTAATGCGTGCGGCGCCTGCTACCCCGCGCAGCTGCACTGCGCGCGCCGCACGCACCAGGTACGTGCCTACTCACACGTCACTGTGCCGTCACCTCAGAATACAGAATGAACCAGATGCTTAATGCGTGCGGCGCCTGCTACCCCGCGCAGCTGCACTGCGCGCGCCGCACGCACCAGGTACGTGCCTACTCACACGTCACTGTGCCGTCACCTCAGAATACAGAATGAACCAGATGCTTAATGCGTGCGGCGCCTGCTACCCCGCGCAGCTGCACTGCGCGCGCCGCACGCACCAGGTACGTGCCTACTCACACGTCACTGTGCCGTCACCTCAGAATACAGAATGAACCAGATGCTTAATGCGTGCGGCGCCTGCTACCCCGCGCAGCTGCACTGCGCGCGCCGCACGCACCAGGTACGTGCCTACTCACACGTCACTGTGCCGTCACCTCAGAATACAGAATGAACCAGATGCTTAATGCGTGCGGCGCCTGCTACCCCGCGCAGCTGCACTGCGCGCGCCGCACGCACCAGGTACGTGCCTACTCACACGTCACTGTGCCGTCACCTCAGAATACAGAATGAACCAGATGCTTAATGCGTGCGGCGCCTGCTACCCCGCGCAGCTGCACTGCGCGCGCCGCACGCACCAGGTACGTGCCTACTCACACGTCACTGTGCCGTCACCTCAGAATACAGAATGAACCAGATGCTTAATGCGTGCGGCGCCTGCTACCCCGCGCAGCTGCACTGCGCGCGCCGCACGCACCAGGTACGTGCCTACTCACACGTCACTGTGCCGTCACCTCAGAATACAGAATGAACCAGATGCTTAATGCGTGCGGCGCCTGCTACCCCGCGCAGCTGCACTGCGCGCGCCGCACGCACCAGGTACGTGCCTACTCACACGTCACTGTGCCGTCACCTCAGAATACAGAATGAACCAGATGCTTAATGCGTGCGGCGCCTGCTACCCCGCGCAGCTGCACTGCGCGCGCCGCACGCACCAGGTACGTGCCTACTCACACGTCACTGTGCCGTCACCTCAGAATACAGAATGAACCAGATGCTTAATGCGTGCGGCGCCTGCTACCCCGCGCAGCTGCACTGCGCGCGCCGCACGCACCAGGTACGTGCCTACTCACACGTCACTGTGCCGTCACCTCAGAATACAGAATGAACCAGATGCTTAATGCGTGCGGCGCCTGCTACCCCGCGCAGCTGCACTGCGCGCGCCGCACGCACCAGGTACGTGCCTACTCACACGTCACTGTGCCGTCACCTCAGAATACAGAATGAACCAGATGCTTAATGCGTGCGGCGCCTGCTACCCCGCGCAGCTGCACTGCGCGCGCCGCACGCACCAGGTACGTGCCTACTCACACGTCACTGTGCCGTCACCTCAGAATACAGAATGAACCAGATGCTTAATGCGTGCGGCGCCTGCTACCCCGCGCAGCTGCACTGCGCGCGCCGCACGCACCAGGTACGTGCCTACTCACACGTCACTGTGCCGTCACCTCAGAATACAGAATGAACCAGATGCTTAATGCGTGCGGCGCCTGCTACCCCGCGCAGCTGCACTGCGCGCGCCGCACGCACCAGGTACGTGCCTACTCACACGTCACTGTGCCGTCACCTCAGAATACAGAATGAACCAGATGCTTAATGCGTGCGGCGCCTGCTACCCCGCGCAACTGCACTGCGCGCGCCGCACGCACCAGGTACGTGCCTACTCACAATCATTCACCGTCGATGATGGACTGGTTGTAGATAATTTTAAGTGGCCAACACATCTGCGCAATGATATAAAAGTATGGGGGGTATACCATCACTTCCTGGCCCTTTTTCCACGTCTAAGGACCTTAAGAGTTTGTGTATCTCATCTGCACTAAAAGAAAGGTGGCAAAGATCAGCGGTTAACGTTTGAGGTAAAGTATTGTCGGGAGTCCATGTATTAAGGGGCGCGTAGTTGGTGTACACTTTTGCAAAATTTTCTGCAAATAAGTTGCATACTCCTGATGGGTCAGATGAAGACTTATTATTATCAGTCATTTCTGCCGGGTATAAGCTGTTACTTTTACGTTTACTCTTGATGAAGGACCAAAATGTTTGTGGATCTCTTTTAAGAGCGTGCTCCAGTTTATTAATGTAGTTGTTGTAACTTTCTATTTTTGTTTTATTACATCTTTTTCTTATGATATCAAATTCTATAATGTCTAAAGGATTTTTGTATTTCTTTACACGGCAGTGAAGTTTGTATTTTTCTTTCAAAAGTCTTTTGAGTTGCTTGGTGTACCATACTGGATAGTAGTCCTTACGCAATATTTTGTTAGGTACGTTTTCTTTGATAAGATCATGTAATATATTATAAAGTCTATCCACCATGGTATTTACTGATGTAAAACATTTGAGTTCCTTATTCCAGTCTATTTTCTTTAGAGAACGAAAAATTTTACCGTATTCAGCTTTGAAAAAATTTGGTTTGCTTGTAGATTTATTTTGCAGATCATGAGGATTTGAGGATAGTGGTACAAAAAGTATTTAAATAAGTATTTTATTTTTAAGTAACGCATCAATATGCCGTTTTATTTAATATAAAAATTATATATATATCAGGCACTGTAATAAAAAAAATTATAATTTATTATGTCTGGTTTCCAGTATACAGTAAATAATTACTCCACCTTTATAAAAATAACTCGAATAAAAAAAATATGGTCATGGTTATTCTATATCACCAGTAAAATGCGTGGTTAAAAGGAATTACACAATTTCAAAATCATTCTGTATAAACTTTTTACGATATGGCTGTATAAAGTAATGAGTTAATTTGAATGAATATAATACGTGTAATTCTTCTTTTTGGAAATACGTATAAATAAATAAATAATAATCTGAGCACAATAAACATTTACTTTCTAAAATAAAATCAACATTTACTTTTTACAACATTAAGAAATAAATGTACCTACAGTAAAAAAATAACATGATTTTAACATTTAATATCATGTTATTTTGTTGTAATTATTTGTTATTCTATTAAAACATGTTCATGTACATGTTATTATCATCAACAGAGAATATAAAATAACATGTTTTTATGATTATAATGACAATAGGTTTCTTTCAGGTTTCTTTTCATAGGTTCAAGGCCATTTGCCTGAACCTAGCAACTAAACTAAATGTAGCTTCAGTAACTTAGTAAACTCACTAACCTACATATTTTGACGTTCATAAGTGTTACTTTGTGACCTAAATGAATAAATGATGGCCTTGAGTTTCTTATAGTTATCTTCTCATAGGCTCGACCTTTTGCCTGAACCTAGCAATTAGCATAAATGTAAAATTAGTAAACTCACTAACCCCTTTAAAGTTCATAAGTGTTACTTTGAGACATAAATGAATAAATAATTTTGGACTTTGCGTACTCTGTATCATGTACAGATGGCGCTGACAATAGACGAGTGTGGGTCAGACAGCGAGTCGCCGCGCGAGGCATGCGGGCGCTACCATTCGTGTGCCGCGTGCCTCGCGCATCAACATCATCACAATCACGTAAGTGTAAGTATATGTCTAAATTATTACTTACTGCATATTCCCTGCGGCTTTGCTTGCCTTGTAGTACATATTATCAAAAAAAGTCCTTTTTCGGGTTAAAGGGTACTCTACATCCTTTTCTGTACTCCTGACAACGTGTAGGCGAAATTTCATGATGTTCGGTTGAGTAGTTAAGAAGTGTAAACGTAACAAACAAATTCACGTTCGCATTTATAATATTAGTTAGGATACTCTGTAAAATATAGCTTGGGTCCTGTGATAGATGTTATCCGTATCACGCTCATCAAATAATGTATTTTAAAAACAACTTTATACTTTATTGATAAAAGTGCATCAATAGTGATGTTTCTTGCATCATAATAACATAACAAAACATAAATCCGAATGAAACGTTGTGCATAACGAGAAAACAATTATTTTAAATAACGTGTATGATAGTACCTATAATACATATGTAATTAAATGCATTGTTTTCTTTTTGTAAATATAATTATAATACATGTAATTACAATAATTATACAAACATCAATGCGAATAATAACATTATTCGATAATTTATAATCGAATATTATCAACATCGTCCCAGCCCTCGGCATAAGTATTACAGGTCTGAAGCAAGATTTTACAAACTATAATGCATAATATGATTTGCAAGTTAAAGAACTTTACTTTGGTGTGCTTGTATTTGGCACCTACACCATTGAATGTATAAATATCTCTAAAAATGTATATATATGTATGTCGGATATAGAGTGTGACAGTAACACCATTGACTGAGATAATGCGGTCGTACAATAGGGTGATCGAGCAAAGTGAAACAATAAATGCACACTAATCACTTTTATTGTCTTCACAATAAATTAACACGAATGTCTTGCACGAAACGAATGACAGTTCCTAGCGAGGAGGTCCGCACTCGACGACGGTAGAAAGATTCCGCCGAATATAGGGCGCGCCTACATTTAAGTAGGTTCTGTCGTAGCACGCGAAGTTGGCTGCGTGTTGACGTCATCGCAACAGTGCTGCCACATCTTCACTAACCTGCCGCGTTTCGTAATTGTACTAATGACCGTCTCCGACATGTATAATAATAATAATAATAATGGTTCATGGCGGCCAATCTTAACGGACACTGGTCATCTGCACAGGACATTATAATTACAATATTAAAGTGTGTGCCCTAAAACAAGTGCAATCTCTGTTCCTCAACTCTCATGATCCGATGGGACGGTAATTCGCCATGATCGAAGTTAGGTCAGATGCAGAACCAACGGCTTCACGTGCTTGCTGGGCACCCGTGCCTATCACAACGTCAACTTCCTAACTCCGGGTTGCTATTAAGATTGCGCCGAGCGTAAGACAGATAATGACAGAGCTCGTGCGGCGCATATGCAAATCGGCGCGCGGCCGCCATAGTAAAATTGTATGGAGGATTTGAAGTGCTTTTTTGATCAATATGTATCTTTATTGTCAATCAACAATTTAAATATTTGGGACGGACAAATTGTAATCTAACTATTTATGTTTCGTTTAAGCTGTAAAATAGGATAGATTTCTACTGTTATAATCTAAAAATCACGTAACACGAGCTTACGTTTTTGCATTTTTCGTGCAAATTTACTTAATTTTGTAGGCGAAAGTATTAATTATTTTAAGTTTTTACACGGAGTAATTGTAAACATATTCATTGTTATGGTAAATGTATATTTTATATTTGTATTAACCAAAAGTGTTGGTTTTATTCACTTAACTGTGACCGCATGTTTTGGCGCATTTCGCTCGGCGCAGTCTTAAGAATGACTTGTCAGAAAACTCTATATCTATGTATGTAATTTGTGCTTAATTAATATTGTTTCACAGGGATCAGAAGAATTAAGTCAGCGGGCCTGTTACTGGGACTACGACACAATAAAATGTAAACCTGTCAATTCATCAGAAGATATTAGGTACGTTTCTGTTACTTTTTCTCTTTGACCTCATGTCATCTGTTAGTGTCTGATTATTTTTGCTTACTCTTACTCTTTCTGCCAACTACTTCTCTAACCAAATTCTCACTCTACCTCTTTCGCCATCCCTTTACTGGTTAACTTTCACTTTCGCGAACCTTTCACCACTCTATCAGTTCCCTTTCTCGACCCCCACTCCCATATTCTCGCCCCCCTTTTACCCATTCTTCGCTTCTCTCTCGTCAACTTCACACCTCCCTCTCTCTCGACAACCTCTTTCAACCAACTTGTCTCTCTCTCTCTCTCTCTTTCTCTCTCTCTCAACCATCTCATATGAAGATATCAATAGGGAAAGCGAGAGGGAGGTGGAGGGAAAGTGAGAGGGGATGGAGGGAGAGCGAGAGGGGATGGAGGGAGAGGGAGAGAGATAGAGATAGAGAGAGAGATGGGAGTGAGAGGAAGAAGAGGAGATAGTAAATGGAGACAAAGAGAAGTATTTGTCTCGATTTATTATCTCCTCTACTTTCTTACCTATCTCCTCTCTTTTTCTTCCCCTCTCTCTCTCTCGCTCTCTCTATATCTCGCTCCCCCTCCATCCCCCTCCCGCTCTGTCCTATCTCCTCTGTTCTGTCGCTGTCACTGTGGCGCTGCACCGTGGTCGCCGTGGTCGCGCGCTGTGACGGCGACGGGCGAGTGCGCGTGTGACGAGGGTGCGTTGCAGGAGCGTGGCGGCGGCGGGCCCGTGCAGCGCGGCGTGCGCCACGTTCCAGACGTGCGCCAACTGCACCGCCGAGGAGTGCATCTGGTGCGCCTCGGCCGGCCGCTGCGTCGACAAGGTTCGTCCGCATTACTTGGCTCATGGGGCTCGACGTTGTAATACTGATGCGACTTAAAACAATTTTACAATTCGAGTTACTCGAGCCATTTTACGGTTTCACTCGAATATCCTTCGCGTGCCGAGTCACTCGAATAGTTGTCATGTCACTCGAACGCGGTATGAAACACGTGGAACAAAAAAAAAGGCATAATTCGAGTCTATATTATTTTTATTCGAATACGTTTTTACCGTAGTAAAGAGTCAAGTAAAAAATCACTCGACTATAATTGGAATTAAGTCGCATCACTAATAAGCGACCACATTTCTCTAATATAATCTAACAATCCGTCTAGAAGTCGTAACAAGAACCGAGAGCTTTTCATACTGTCCGAAGTTAAGATGGGTACAACAACTTTTCCTAGGTTTAGGGCGCATGAGACCCGATTATTCGAATAATTCGAATGTCGACTGACGTTTATGAGTTCAAATATTCAATTATTATTCGAATATTATATAACTATACAATATTCGAATAATAATCGAATACTGCTAGGTAGCAGTGAAAAATAAATCAACATTCGAATGCACAATGTTAAATACCGAAATGCCGGGGCTTTCACTATTGAGATATACTATTGGGAGTGTAGCAGTGTGAGTTCCAGTTAACCCTGTGTGTGACCGCAGAACGCGTACGGCGCGTCGTTCCCGCTGGGCGGGTGCCGCGCGTGGCTGACGCTGACGGGCGGCGGCGGCACGTGCGGCGCGCTGCGGGGCTGCGCGGCGCACGTGTCGTGCGCGGCGTGTCGCGCCGAGCCCGCGTGCGGCTGGTGCGACGACGGCGCGGGCGGCGGCCGCGGCCTGTGCCTGCCCGGCGGCGCGCGCCGCCCGCACGCGCCCCGGGTCTGCGCGCAACACAGGTCACTACATCTATACCTACTACTAGCTCCAGGGACAGGCGTGAGGTGTAACACAAGTATGATGTCTTGCAGGTGGCACTTCACGGCGTGTCCGCTGTGCCAGTGCAACGGTCACTCGGTGTGCGACGGCGAGGCGCGCTGCATACAGCCGTGCGCCGGCCGCACCGTGGGCGACCACTGCGACGCGTGCGCGCCCGGGCACTGGGGCACGCCGCTCAACGGCGGCGTCTGTCAACGTGAGCACACTACACTTATATACATACAACCAGTAGATTGACTCCGTCATTATTTAGAAATAATTGGTGAGGCTCTGGTGACCTGTAACACAGGTATCCTGATACCTTTCGCGGGCACCAGCATCTCACAAAATTCAGTGTGTACCATGATACCTTCTATTGTAATTTTGTGGAGAGTAAAATAAATGAATTAGTCACAATTATTTGTGGAAGAAAACATGTCATCATTCAATCATCATCATTGCAACTGGAAACAGCATATTGACTTGCTATGTGCAAAACTAAAAAGATTCGTGTATGCATTAAATCACTTACAACTTACAACTTGGTGACAACAATAAATGCAACTTTATGTGCCTACCACGGCTATGTATCATCACTTCTTCGGTATGGAATTATCCTATGGGGTAATTCCGTTGACATGATTAGAGTATTTAGATCTCAAAAAAAATGGGTGCGTGCATTACCTGGAGCACAAACCCTAGATATAGGTGCAAACCGTTATTTAAGCAATTAAATATTCTGCTTCTACCTAGTCTGTACATCTATGAAACATGCCTGTTTGTACATAAATATAACAAGCTATTCGAGAAATACAATGATGTAGTTAGTTACGAGCCCGTTCGCCCGTCAAGGTTCGCCCCCTGGAGGTATTTGTTAGGTTTCTTCTTAAGACTGCGCCGAGCGAAATGTGCCAAAACAGGCGGTCACAGTTAAGTGAATAAAATCAACACTTTTTGTTTAATACAAATATAAAATTAACATTTACTATAACAATGAATGTGTTTACAATTACTCCGTGTTAAAAACTTAAAATAATTAATATTTTCGCCTACAAAATTACGTATTTTGCACGAAAAATGAAAAAACGTAAGCTCGTGTTACGTGATTTTCAGATTATAACAGTAGAAATCTATCCTATTTTACAGCTTAAACGAAACATAAATAGTTATATTACAATTTGTCCGTCTCAAATATTTAAGTTATTGGTTGACAATAAAGATACATATTTATCAAAAAAACACTTCAAATTCTCCATACAATTTTACTATGGCGGCCGCGCGCCGATTTGGGTATGCGCCGTACGAGCTCTGTCATTATCTGTCTTACGCTCGGCGCAGTCTTAAAGTCCACCCAAAAATAGGTGCCCTGCGAAGTGGGGCTGCGTCTTTCTATGAAAGGAGCGAAAGTTAAGGGGCGTACGGGCTCGTAGTCATGTAGTTGTGCGCCCAAGCCGCCATATATGCAAAATAAATATATGCTAAATGTACCCAAACAAAGAATTGACGTATTCAGCAAAAGTTCTTACTATACAGTAAGTATATTAAGAATAGATATATCGCCATTCGGCGAGCTACATATATAATAAATTACCAGACATATTTATGAATCTCCCCATTACAAAATTCAAGAAACAGTTGCATGAACTACTCTTTAATAAATGTCTGTATTATATAAATTACTATTTCAATGGAAAAATATGACTTTATAAGCTACCCATTATCCTATGACGTGATTAATAAAAATAGCATTATTAAATTCTTATTATATGATTAACCATTTTAAATAGCTACAAATACAGCTCCACAAACAATACTGTTTGTTGTTACCAATTTAGTAGATTAAGATATAATAATTTAGATGACTAATTGTAGATGTTATTCATGCTTTTATCTCTTACATTAAATAATAACATTGATAACTTATAACATGCATATAAATAATAATCATTTTGTGTTTTTTTTAATCATTGTGAAATTGTAAAGGCTTGTTGCAATTATATTTCTGTCCATTTGATTTTAATCTATTTTATATTACGAATATTTGTACACTGTTCATTCAGTAGAATATTATGTAACTCCAACCAATCTGACAATATTCTGACAAATAAATTCCCCCTTCCGTCCGAATATTCATTCCAAGCAGACGTGTTTTTTAGTTTTAGACAAAAATATTTTTCTTTGCTCACGCGAATTCAGTACGTAATTGGTAGCTCAGTGATATCCCAATTGCTTGAAAATCTCGAACAACACTATTTAAAATACTACGATCGCCCCTGCCCCGCGCGCACTTCGAGTAAACAAGAGGGACCTAATAATTGCCCTCTCGCTCCATCACTATTGCTGACATCGCCCCTGCCCCGCGCGCACTTCGGGTAAACGAGAGGTACCTAATAATTTCCCTCTCGCTCCTGCACCGCTGATCCCAGTCGACGTAGCAGCACCGAGTTACAGCCGCAGGCGCCTGCTACGTAAAGCGTAGCGCATTGGATAAGCTCGTCAAGTAAGCCTGTTTATTTGTAAATACTAATAACATAAATAAACAAGATGCAACGTTCTCCACCACTCAATAAAATACTGTCTACATCGGACACAAATATCAAGTCGAAGTCTGGTGAGGGCGAAGATACTAGACACCCTCATATCACAATGAGAGATAAACGTCGGCGGGTCTCTGATGAGAGCTATGATGAACTTACAGCATTCAAAATGGAGATTAAAGAAATGTTGCTAAGCTTTCAAGACACCCAAAATAAAAGATTCGACTTACTGAGCAGGTACCTTGAAGAAGTAAAATCACAGAACTCCTCCATTTTTATTACAAACCAGGAAATAGAACACTCTCTTGAGGATATGTCTCATCAACTCAATTCAATGCAATCCAAAATCGACGGATTGGAGGATCAACGAAGGAACCTTGTGAGCCAAATTTCAAATATCGATGACAAATGCGAATTTCTAGAAAAATCTCTTAAAAAAACCAGCATCGAACTGAGATATATTCCTCGAGTACAAAAGGAAAACAAAGACATTCTCTTCAACTACATTAATGAGCTGTCGAAATGTTTAAACATCACTCTTTACCCAGGGGACTTACGTGATGTTTACCGTGTGCCGAACAAGAAGGATCCTTTAAAGACCACTGTAATTGCGGAATTTTCGAATACTCTGTTAAAGACTAAATTCTTGAGCACCGCCAGGCACTACAATAAAACCAAGGAACTGAAGATCCTTAACCTGGGAATTGAAAATAACACTTCGGCCCTCTTTCTATCTGAATCACTTACTTCTAAATCAAGACGGCTACACTTTCTCGCAAGAGATGTTGCAAAATCAGAAAACTTTAAATATTGCTGGACATCGAACGGCAATGTGTATTTAAAAAAGAAGGATGGCTCAGAATACATACAGGTCAAGAATGAAGCTCAGCTTGTGAATTTGAAGAAGTCAGATTGACTAGGTTTAATTTTACTTATCATAATACTGTCTATTTGCCAATCCGTCATAACTTTAGTTCTTTTACACGCATTTAAACTAAAATGTAACATAAAAATACGTAGCTACCAGACACCTACACATACACAATTACATATACTAAAACGCAAGTCACTACATCTGAGAACATACAATCCTACTACATACACTCGCAATCACAACACTATATTTACCCGCACTCAAAATATAGCCGCGTGCATACCCAATTACTTAATATTAATTAATATATTTAATTTTATATTGTCACTAATCAGAAATAGTTCACACATTGCTGTGAAAGGTGCACAAATCAATGGCTTACAATTTTATTTAGTCTTCATGTTTACAAAAACCACATACTTAATTTATTTCTATTATAATATACCGACATACCGAGTAGTGACGCATTTTAAATATGTAATCTATCACTATGTTCGATAATAATAAACTCTTAGATGATATTGATAGTATGAAACTGACTAATTCTATAGAATTGCATAATCCTGATATGTGTAAACAACACCTTGGTGATACTTCGAAACAATTTACAGTTTTTTCGCAAAATATACGAAGTATAAATAAAAACTTTAACTTTCTAATCGTACTTTTGCATCGTCTACAATTTCAACCAGATGTTATTGTATTAACTGAATGTTGGCTCGATGAATCATTTAATGGATTGCACTTAGACAGTTACAAATGTTCTTACTCAACTAAATATTTAAATAAATGTGACGGAATAGTGATATTCACTAAAGCGGATTTACAAATATGCGTGTCGGAACCGGTCATTAATGATGCTAACTGTCTACGATTAGATATTGCTACACATACTATAATAGCGATTTATCGATCACCGTCTTTTCAAAACATAAACAATTTTCTAATTTCTTTGGAAAACATTATTAAGAAATGTAAAAGCCAACACTGCGTCTTAGTAGGTGACATCAATCTTGATATTAAAGAGGATTCCACTGATAACCGAGCAGATGAGTTCTTAAGCTTAATGGCTCATTATGGCTATGTATCTGGGCATAACATACCAACACGAGAGCAAAATTGCTTAGACCATTGTCTAATCAAATCCTCTCAACCGTCTACGACTATTGTTTGTCATTCCAATGTTACAGATCATAGCAGCGTACTATGTAGCCTTGGTTTAAATTCCTTAAAAGAAAAATCTAGAAAACAAGCCACTAAGATCAACTATGAAAGCTTACATGAAGACCTACAGAATTTTGACTGGTTGGGACTATATGATATAACCGATATTACGGAGGCGACACAATATTTTATCTCCAAAGTGAATAACCTTATTGAGAAAAATAAATCTACTCAAAACTTTCGCAGCTCCAATATAATTGTTAAAAAATGGATTACGCCAGGTCTTTTAAAATCAATTAGAATTCGTGACAAATTACATATCGATGCTAGGAAAGATCGCAACAATCTTGAATTACAAAATAAATATAAGACCTATAGAAATATTTGCGTCAACTTATTACATGAACAAAAAAACAAATATGAACACAACCTCCTTGAGAAAAATAAAAATAACTTAAAAAAGACATGGAACTCTCTAAAAATAATCTGTAATCTTAATAAATGTGAAAATAAAAACGATCAATTATTAAAATTAAAAGCCGATGCTATCGAATCTCTAAATACAGTAAACAATTACTTCAGTACTGTTGGTGAGCGTTTGGCGGAGACAATTCTAGATGAATTGGAAATAACTGAAACTGAAATAGGCAACAATATAAGCCTTACCAATAATTACAATAAATCACCCCATTCACTATTTTTACAACCAACAGATGAAATTGAAGTTATCAAAATCATAGGTACGCTAAAATCCAGTCAAGCTACAGGTCATGATAACATTAGTAATGACATGTTAAAGCTTAACAAATATGTGATTGTGACGCCCCTGACATATATATGTAATCTTAGTTTATCATCAGGAATAGTTCCGAATAATATAAAAATTGCAGAGGTAATACCTATTTTCAAGGCAGGTGATTCACTAGAACCGGCTAACTACAGGCCAATTTCACTATTAAGTACGGTGTCGAAAGTGATTGAGAAGGTAGTCAATGTGAGACTACTTAAATATCTAGAAGTAAATAGCCTTCTAGCTTCTAACCAATATGGATTTCGCTCTGCCCGGTCCACGGAAGACGCCGTCACGGGTCTTGTTGATTTTGTAACTGATAAAATTAACGACGGACAAAAATGTGTTGGTGTTTTCCTGGACCTGGCGAAAGCATTTGATACCGTCTCACGACCTATATTACTAAAAAAACTAGAACTGTTGGGGGTTAGAGGTCTAGCGCTACAATGGTTCCAATCTTACCTTAGCGAACGGAAACAGCGAGTGCGAATAGGAGAACACACAAGCGATTATGCAGACATTGTTTATGGCGTGCCTCAAGGCAGTGTTTTGGGTCCTACTCTCTTCTTAACCTACATTAACGATCTCTGTTTACTTAAACTGCCACACGCAAATATTTTTACTTTTGCAGATGATACTGCTTTAATTTTCTATGCCAAGACATGGACAGAGGTTGTTGATGTAGCCCAGGAGGGCCTTAGATGTACTGCCAGCTGGCTGAAAAACAATTTACTAACTCTTAACGCAAGTAAAACAAAAGTCATAGCCTTAAGTATAACCAAAAGATCTGCTCCTAAGCAAGCTCTAAAAGTCCAACTGCACACATGTCAGTCTGTCAAGCAACCAACTCCATTGCAATGCCAATGCCCGACTATTGAACAAGTTTCGTGCATAAAATATTTAGGCATTATGATCGATGAACATCTATCGTGGAAATCACATATTGATGCAGTTACGAAACGTGTAAGGAAGTTAGCTCACATATTTAAAAAAATTAGGTCTGTAGCAGAACAGCAACTTATTCGAACCGTATATTTCTGTCTCTGTCAATCTGTCTTGGGGTATTGTATCATTGCTTGGGGAGCGGGGAAAAAAACATATCTTCTCAAGCTAGAACGAGCTCAGCGAGCTATTTTAAAAATAGCATTTAAAAAACCATGGCGTTATTCTACTAATACACTGTACTCAGAATGTAACCTCCTTCGAGTGAGACAGCTTTATATTAACTCGGTACTTCTCCGCTTTCATAAAATTGCGAAAACCATAGCGCGAACCTCTTACAGAACTCTTAAGTGGGATATACCGAGAGTTCGTTCTGTTTTTGCTCGTCAATCTTACACTTTTATGGGACCCTATTTATACAATAAATTCTACAAAAATAATAATACAATAATAAACCTAACATCATTCCGCCTTAAAACTACCATCCAGAAATGGCTAAGTCTCAAAGACTATGCCCATACCGAGAACCTCTTAAACATTGGTTTTTAATATCACATGCACACGGACTTACACGTATAAGCACACTGACTAATACACACACACACACACACACACACACACACACACACACACACACACACACACACACCCACACACACACACACACACCCACACACACCCACACACACACACACACACACACACACACACACACACACATACACACACACATACACGCACTAGCCTCTATTATTTCTTTTTTTGTTTCTAATTCCTTTTTATTTTTCATTATAATTTTCTTTTAATTTTTGCCACCAAGAAAATAATATACACAAGGAATGCATATTCTTTTATTAATTTTTAACTAACGGAAGGGACTGGACCCCACGACACAGGGAATCCTAGTGTGGGGGCCAGAGATATATTGTTTCTCTTATAGTGTCCAAGTGTACTGATGTAAAATGTGTATATGTATTGTACTAATGTTTGAATGAATAAATAAAAAATAAAAAATAAAAAAAAAAAAAAAAAAATTGTTATTATTATTGATATCTTATAAAACAAAAATAGTAAATTAATTAACCATGACCAAATTGACCATGGCGGTGGTGGTAGGATGTGAAGATGGTATTTTGAAGACACCTTCCTCCCCTCCTCCTATGACCAAGCATGGTATTTTGAAGACCCTTCCCCTCTCCTATGACCGATCGTCGTATTTTGAAGACCCGTTCCCTTCCCCGCCTGTGACCAAGAGTGATATTTTTGAAGACCCATTCCCTCCCCCTCTTGTGACCAAGAGCGGTATTTTGAAGACCCTTCCCCTCCCTCCTATGACCAAGCGTGGTATTCTAAAGACCTTCCGCTTCTGTGGGAGCTTCTGGGGTAAAACGGGGGTCTTCAAATCAAACCATTCTTGGTTGTGACCATGCATGGTATTTATTTGGAAGACCTTCTGAACGAGTCACGTAGTATGAATTCCCTTATGTAGGCGCACAATGCTTATACATTCCTCGCTAGAGTATTTTATATTATGGTTGAGTGGTGTGTGTATTGCAGCGTGCGAGTGCAACGCCCAGGCCGTGGCGTGCGCGCCGGACACGGGGCGCTGCTACTGCAGCACCAAGGGGCTGGCCGGCGACCGCTGCGATAAGTGCGACAATACCAACCACTACCACGCAGACATATACAACAAAGGAGCCTGTTATTGTGAGTACAAATCATCTTGAATTTTTTTAACGTCGGGAAATTCTCCTGATGCTTGTCCTCTCATCACAAGGGGAGACGAGAGTGTTATGTCGGGCTCCCCCGTGACTTCGGGCCTATCGACTAAAACCACCACGGTGTGCCAACTCGCTGCTTTGTATGGTGGGTGGGTCGCTGGAACTGAAACTACATCAGCGACCCACCAACAGCCGTGCCCAATACAGACAGGAAAGATCTGCAGGCGACGACTCCTGGCCGACGCCACGGTACGACAGAGAGCGTCGCTCCGACTCAAAGGCTTGCGGGCGGGAAATCTCCGTTACGTGAGTACCCATCTGACTCAATACCTTAGCAACATCTCACTGTGGCCAACACGCAATTCATATTTATAGCCTAGCCAGCCTGCGTTGTAGTCACTAGTCCTCTAATATACATAAACTCACAGTAAAGTACGGTTATATTTTCAAATCGTATAATACAATATATAACATTGTTATACATATTTTAAGCAGCGATAGCCTAATGCTAAATCAATGTATAAACTTTCTGAGGCGATACCGCACAGACGAAGAAGTTACGATTAAGTCCAACAGATGGCGCTGAAGAAAAGAAAATAAGCGCTTAAAACTACGTACCTCATACAATACTGAATCGCACAAGTGACATTTACACAGCGACTAAATATATATATATATATATAAGTTCCCAACATTCATTTATTTTATTTATTATTTGGAATAACGAACAGTTACACATTATGTCCTTATTACTAATACATTTTAAATAAAGTTTGATTAAATGTGCAACCCACACTATTATCAGTATCACACAGCTTACATAATTATAAATTTATGACAATTTTGCAACAATCAAACAAAAATTGAATAAAAATTATGAATTTTATACCATGTTTCTTACATTTTTAACTCAGTTTCTTCAGTGGCTATTTTTAATGTATAGCGAAATTTACTAGCAGGCCTACTAAATATATCCAGTTTAGTGAAAAGCTCATTGTTTATTCTACATACACGTCGTATAGGTGCGTGGAATCCAGCATTAGTTTTATACGATGATACAGCAAAAAAGGGCTGATATCGCACCTCTCGTGTAACAACAGTTCTTGGTATAAGATAACATATCTTGTTTATTAGGTCGCAACAGTCATATTTGTTACTGCATAAATTAAAAAGAAACATAATATTGTCTTCTATTTACGCGAATATTATTCATTGAAATTAAACTGCTATATACGGATTTTATCGCGTTGTTTATTTGACATTTTATTACATAATTTTGAAAATTGTTGCTCTACTACTACTATTAAACTTTACTAATTTTTAAGCTAATTAAATTATTATTAAACTATTTAGATTTAATTTATTTTTACACTTAATAAACAACGCGATAAAATCCGTATATAGCAGTTTAATTTCAAAGAAACGTAGTTTCTAAAAACAGTCCTCTATACTTCAGGCTCATTATTTTAAATTGATTAAGTAAGTAGTCATATGAAGGGGAATTGTGGAAACACCGGTAATGTGTGGATTTGAGAAATTTGCGTTGAACCCTCTCCAGACTCTCAACATATTTGTTGTCATATGAGTACAGCATACTCCAGTTGTTATCTGACCAAAGTTTTGTGCAAATAAATGTATGTACTTGCATGCTTAACATTAATCGAAGATCGCATCACAAAGCCATACATACCATATGCTTTTTAGTTATAGCGTCAATATGTTGATCTAGATGTAGTTTACTATCCAGCAGTACCCCAAGGTCTCGGACAAAAGGCATTTTTGACAAAATGGATTTATTAATGTTGTAATTCTCAACAATCTTATTTTTGTTTATTGTAAACGATAAAGCAAAGCACTTGGAAATATTTAATTGTAATTTTTTTTTAAAACAATAAAATTAGAGAGGCGGTCTAAATTTGCCTGTAATAAACTACAGTCAGATATTTTTTTATTGATTTATATTTTTATCCTATCAACCGCCAGGCACGATCACCCAGCCTGGTCGGAGGATCCTCCCTTTTTGTTGGAGGGAAATCACACTGTTCCTCCACATTTCTAATATTTATTTTCTATTTTCCAGACGACTTAGCAGTAGACTACCAGTTCACATTTAACCTGTCAAAGAAGGAGGATCGGCATCTGTCGGCCATCAACTTCCGCAATGCGCCGGTCAAACCGGATGTAGACGCAGACTTCAGTATCACGTGCTCGGCGCACGCGCGCATGAACCTCACCGTGCGCACGCGCGCCGACCCGCAGGAGCGCACGCTCTTCACCGACGTTAACTGCACTAACTTTAGATTTAAGTAAGTGTATGTCACTTCTATCGTGCCATTACTATGACACAGGTACTTTCTAACATATTACATTACAATAATACCTGGCCCTTTGGGAGGCTTTCATGGAGACATGGTTCCAACGTGAAGAGGCCCTTCAAGAGGTTTAATTTAAGGTGGGAAATAACACCTATGGTGGCACTAGCCGCAGCAGACATAGCACTGTTGCTACGTATTGACTTTAATATATATGGGCTATAGGGATAGGTTTTTGATGGACGGGTATAATGACAACTGTAGATGAAAAACGGCGTCTGTCCTAAATACTCTTATAGTATCAAGTCGAATGGGCAGACGGTGACTCGCCAACTCACTAGATGGACCCCCTGAATAGCCACCATAGGCATACAAGTCAGCAGCAGAGAGCAACACCGATGCGAGTGGCTAGGGGTGTCGAGCGATGCGGCGGCGGTTTCACCATCACGGGTCTCGTGACAACAGAGACCCGGAACGGGTATTATCGCTTCTCGGTTTATTATTACTATTATTAATGATGATATTTCTGTTCTATAGGTTCGCAAAATCGGAGCATGCATTCGGCGTAGAAGACAACGTGACGTTGACGACATTTTTCGTATACGTGTATGACTTCCGACCGCCGCTGTGGATACAGATATCGTTCTCTCAGTACCCCAAGCTGAATCTGCAGCAGTTCTTCATCACATTCTCATCATGTTTCCTGCTGCTGCTGCTCGTAGCCGCAGCGTTATGGAAGATTAAACAGGTACTGTCATATAGACATATGTTTATGCCTACTCAAGACTACTACTGAATTCATACAAAGTCAATTTACTTGAAATTAAACTACTTTATACGGATTTTATCGAGTTGTTTAGTCTCCCCGTGAAAACCGTCCTCCCCGTTCAATGTATAACATTCACGTAAACATAAAACAATATTCTGTTTTTACTTTACCGCAAAACTCGAACACCCTTTTGGTTTTATACCCCTAACCAGAATGGATTACGGTTTAGGTTTCGATTATCAGTATCAAACCGATAAAACCGGAAAACCGGTAATTTACTATAAATTCCGTTCAACAAAATTTACCGGTTAATTGCAGTAGATGAAATTGAGTTAATGTGACAGCGGCTACTGCAAGTTCGAGCGTCTGAGTTAAACCGGTTAATTTAGCTCACAATAACGATTAGCGGAATCACAATAATGCGGTTTTGTGTTAACCGGTAATCAAAATAATTTCGGTGTCATTGAAACCGTTAATTACCTGGTTATATAGCTAGCGGAATTATAACGTTTAAAAGAGCAATATGAACCGCTACTCATTAACCGGTTTCGAGCCCTTTACGACAATAATAATTGGTTACATTGCCTCAAAATGCTTGTAACATAAAGGGTTATCTTTAAGGAAAATTCACTGTCGTGTTGCCAGTGATCTCTCTGCAGATTATATAAACGACGGCGTCATAAACATATCAATCGCCATTGTCACTACAGTTAGCAGTTATGAGATTTGTGTAAGGTAGTATATTATTACTGCATAAGTATATGTTATTTGCAGAAATATGACATGTACAGAAGACGACAGCGTCTGTTCGTGGAGATGGAACAGATGGCGTCGCGACCCTTCAGCCAGGTCTGCGTAGAACTGGATAGGGGCGCAGTGGGTATGTATTATAAACACATTTTAACTTGAAATACACGATGTTACGATGGTGTACTCATTTTAGTAGGTCGTAATAAATATTATCGTGAACAAAAAAAATAATTTAAGAAGATTAACAAAAACAGAATTTAAGTTTTTTCATATTGTTTAATTTAATCTTAAGTGTTCCTTTGGTGGATGGCCAAATGAAGTAGTTCTTGATACATATGGATATATATTGACTGATACCAGTTATATATAATATAAATACATATTGAGCTACGACTGTTACGCGGCGCTATTGCATACTTGCTTCTGACTATATACATATAATATGTAAATACCAATAATTATTAGCTTTATACTTATTGTATTTCAAATTTGGAAATTTGCAATGCTGCAATGTAAATCATACGAAATTGGGTTTAATGCCTCGTGTAGTAATGTGTGCAGTCGCGCGCGATAAAGGATTATTATTATAAAGATCTCGCCCGGACCGCTGCCGCTGCGCTCGCCGTAACAATTCGTAGCTAAGTACGGAGTGGTATTGGCATACAACTACTTACCCATTTAAATCCCCCGTGACGTAGGATGGGGCTCAAACTGTTCCCCATTCATCTCCAGATAATTCGGACTCGTCGAAGCGACACCTCGTAAAGGCATTAACGTGAGGTCTTCAGTGCAGTCCGCACGGAGTGCATCAAACACGCTCAATATTCTCCGACGCGTCTTGTCAGCACTGTCACAATCTAGATCGAACTCTCTTTCTTTAACGTACCCCCACAAAAAGAAGTCTAAACGGGTCAGATCATGGGTACGCGGTGGCCAGGCCGACGGTCCGAGCCTCGATCCATCGGTCGCTGAATAACTCAGTAATACACTCACAGGCGAACCTTACAACGTGTGGTGGCGCACCGTCGTACTGCAACCACGTCAGCCCATACTGAGCTAGCAGCAAGACATCTAGTACGTCATTTAGATGCTCGGTAATAACATTGAAATAACGTGGTCCGTCGAGCCGCTGCAGTACAAATATTGATCTGAGTATTCTGTTAATATAAACATCAAAAAAGTCGGCGTGAAGTAGGTATTATTTTGAATTAATTTAATATAAATGCCGAAATAAGATGTATCATCCAGTGCTAAGACCTGCTAGGAATTTGGTTGCGCAGTAGAATAGCTATCTTCTAGCCTGATCTAGCAACAAAAGTGGAGATACTCAGGCCACGGTACATGGCTCTAAGTTTATATAATATAAAAGGGTGTGAGGTTAGAATACAGACTCACCTTAAATTTTCCTTCAGTCAACTGGCTGTGAATCAAGTAGGATTAGCACAATTGAACAATATAATGGATCCGATTATAGTAAATACGCTTACCCCCACCTAGAACAGCTCTTCGTAGGCGGCGACCTCAGCACGACGGTAAGGTCAACACGTGCTCGCAGATTCGCGAACTCCAACAAGTTTTCTTCAATAATGTTCACAATGCACACAACAGACACGACACACTCGTGTGGTGCGTGATTACACTGTCCAACTGGTATTTTATAGTTTTCAAAAGGCGAGGAAAATTAACATCAGCTCGCGAGTTCAACAAGTGGTTTTAATAATTGGTTATAATGCACACAAGAGACGCGACAATAGTATGCGCGTAGTGATTATAAACCAAGTCCAACAATATTCCAA
Organism: Catocala fraxini; assembly: GCA_930367265.1. NCBI lineage: Eukaryota > Metazoa > Arthropoda > Insecta > Lepidoptera > Erebidae > Catocala > Catocala fraxini. The sequence goes on from OV884047.1 coordinate 3,265,089, forward strand.
AGATTTAACCAAAAGGAGGCGTAATTAACCAAAAGGCCTCGTGTAGCAATGTTCTAGTTACAAGAAAATTTTAGATACCATTGACAATTGACTTTTGACGTTTTACGTTCTGATTGCCGCGTTATAGACAACGAAAATGAGACCAAAAGTTGCCAGTGGCAAAATTATGTCTGGACGGCACATAAGATTTAAATTTCGCCGTGTCAAGGTAAAGTAAAGTAATAATCAAAATTAAACATTGTTTTTCAGTAATTGTATGCCGTGGCAGGATCGAATCTATCTTGGGACCTAATTAGAATAACTTTTACTGAATATTCAAAGTCAAAGTCAAAGTCAAAAATCTTTATTTCCATAAAAATGTGCAAACAATTCTTGGACACTATTATATTAATAAAAAATAATAATAAAAATAAATAGAAAGAAATAAAAATCTAGCATTAAAAAAAGCCTGTTCGAGGAGTAGAGCTTTCATGAGAAGAAGCAGGCAAGAAACTCATGGCCACTCTTTTCTATCGCCAAATGTTTACATCAGTACAATTCAAAGTAATACATCAATACATTTTCCTTATATGAGCTGCTGTGTGTAGTTGTTACAATTATTTATTTCAATAAGATTTAAAAATAAAAATTTGTTAAATCCAAGATGCATATTAATAACAAATGAAATAATAGTCACCGCGACTCATATTACAGTTAACTTAATAATATGATTAGAAATAACCTGTGAGTGGAAGCAACTCAATCCCAAGCATTGTTATCTTCTATATATTCAGTGACTGAGTAATTTTACCTTTCGAATATAATTATTTTTTTACAACTGTTTTAAATTTATTAAAACTTTGATTTTGAATGTCACTTGGGAGTTTATTGTAAAAGCGCACACATTGACCTTTAAACGACTTATTAATTTTTTGAAGTCTGTTTTTGTTTCTTGTATTTATATTATGTATGTCGCTTTTCTTATAGTATAAATCAATGTTCTTATATACATTAATTAAATTGTCATATATGTATTGGCTGGCTAACATTAATATATTTATTTCTTTAAATTTATTTCTTAATGTATCCCTTGTTTTCATGTTGTAAATTGCTCGAATAGCCCTTTTCTGCCGTACGAAGATAGTTTGAATGTCGGCAGCATTCCCCCACAATAGAATACCATACGACAATACACTGTGAAAGTAGTTATGATAAACTAAGTAACAGTAAGTTGGCGAATTTTTCTGACTGCGTACGCTGCGAGCTGAGCCTGTTCGACAACTTACTAATTTGTGGGCCCCACTGCAGCTTTGAATCTAGTGTAATCCCTAGAAATGGGGTGGTATCAAGGTCCAACACGGCGTCCTTAATTTCTATAGGTGTCTGCACTTGTTTGACATTTGGGGTTAAAAATCGAATACATTTGGTCTTTCCCCCATTTAAAAGTAGGTTGTTAACATCAAACCAGTGAACTAATTTAGAGATAGAAAGAAAAAAAGACAGATAATGTTATTTGTTCCACGCTCATGAGGTAACATGAAACACAATCAATATGTATAAGAAGAACAAATAAGGTCCTGCTTCAGCGATGTTGCAGTATATCCACAACGCTGGTATTCTTGCAGAGCCCGCATGATTTCGGTGCATGTAGGCAGTAACATATGTATGTTATGTATGTACATAACTCAATAAAAATAATAATAAAGACGTTATATTATAATGTTTGAGCGCATCATATTAATGTTGTGTTACATTTCTGAACGACTCCGACCCCCGGCTCTTGTCAACAAACATGACACTGATTGTCATCAATGTCATCTAATAATTCAATTTCTAATAACAAATTATCAATTACAACTTTATAAGCATATGATATTTTATGATAGGTAATATTTAGATAGCAATGTATACATCGTTCAGGACCGTTTCTTGGCGTTTTAATTTAGATAATAGTGAGGTATCATCCGCAAACAAGCTTCGAATTAATATTTATCATCAAAAATAATTAAAATTATCGGGAGTTCCTTTATGGATCGCAGGGATTATTTCAAAGTATCTAAATTTCAGCTAGGTGTTCAATTAATCTTCCTACAGATGAAATAAGAAAGTAGGTACCATCCGTAATCATGGGCCAGGTGGTACTTTGGCCGCTACGTTCTCGCAACGTGGTCGACTAGGGGAACTAATTGACGGAGATTAATTACACACACTGGAATCACGAATTTCACGGTATTAAATTATAAAAAAGGAAGTTATTACAATTTAAATATTGAATACAATTTATGGACCAGAGCAAAGTTATGCTCAGAGCGGGAGGCTTCGATCGTGGTCCGACCGATAGTAGGCGAGACACTTACCTTTTGGTGCTGGAGCCGATGAGACGAGCGCAGCGCGAGGTCCTCCACCCCTTTATATTGCCGCGCGGTGAGGTTTGCGGTCACAGTGGGCACGTGTGCGTGCGCCTGCCTATATTCGTATATCAAAGCGGCGCGTATCGTTCGTTAACCTGTAGCGTCAGCTGATATTTTACTGGCGTTTCAGTTGCGTTTTCTTTTAAAAAAGGTTTTTTTTTAATTGCCCTTTTATTTGGTTATTCGAACATAATAATAATACGTGAAAAAGCAAAAAATAATAATAAAAAAAGCGGAATTAGTTTCGATTTCTTTTTGTGCTGTCGTTTCAATAGTCCTAAACATTACTGCCTGTCTTCGTTTTCTGAAGCGATTCTCTAACACAGTGTATAAGTAAAAATGCGTTATAAGCTTAACGACTAAACCATTGGCCTAACGGTCTCGATGGCGTAGTGGTTAGTGTAACCGACTGCCATGCCTGAGGTCGCGGGTTCGATTTGCGCAAAAGTCAAACATTTGTGTGCATGGACATGGATGTTTGTCTTGGTCAGGGTTTATCTATGTATAATAAGTATATATTTACAAAAAAAGTATATATGTATGTTTATCCATTGTCTAGTACCCATAGTACAAGCTCTGCTTAGTTCGGGTTAGATGGTGTTGTGTGTATGTGATATAATATTTATTATTTATTATTATTGGTCGCATCCAGACACTTCCTCTATTCGGCCAAGTTATCCTCGGTCGGTCTGGGTAACTTCTTCGGTTTTAACATCTAATGTGACGTTATTGTTGCAATGAGCAGTTAACGGAAACATTTGAGAAAATATGGTTTATCTATTGTAACTCGGTCTGTCTAGGCAACTTCTTTGGTTTTACCACCTAGTGAGACGTTACTTCTGCAATGAGCAGTCGACGAAGACACTCGAGAAAGCATGGTTTGTGTATTGTTACTCGGTCAGTCTGTGTAACTTCTTTGGTTCTTACACCTAATGTGACGTTACTTCTGCAATGACAGTCGACGAAAACATTCGAGAAAGTATGGTTTATCTATTGTTACTCGGTTGGTCTGGGTGCCTTCTTCGGTTCTATCACCTGATGTGACGTTATTTCTGCAATGAGTAGACGACGAAAACACCCGAGAAAGTATGGTTTATCTTTTGTTACTCGGTCGGTCTGGGTAACATCTTTGGTTCTTACACGTAATGTGACGTTTTTTTGCAATGAGCAGTTGACGAAAACACTTGAGAACGTGTGGTTTATGTATTGTATGGTTGGGAATGCTTACATAGTAGTATGTGTTCCAGGTTCGGGCGTCCCCGCGCCGGTGGCGCTGGAGCCGTGTCGCGGCGGGCGCGCGGCGGTGCTGTCGCTGCTGGTGCGCCTGCCCACGGGCGGCACGGGCCGCGCGCCGCCGCTGGGCGGGCTGGCCGTCGCCTCCGCGCTCGTCACGCTCGGACACCACTCGCACCACGATGTCACCAACAAACGGCCACGACATCACTGATACACAGGTACGTGTCGCGGTACCGGTACGTGCTGTCGCTGCTGGTGCGCCTGCCCACGGGCGGCACGGGCCGCGCGCCGCCGCTGGGCGGGCTGGCCGTCGCCTCCGCGCTCGTCACGCTCGGACACCACTCGCACCACGATGTCACCAACAAACGGCCACGACATCACTGATACACAGGTACGTGTCGCGGTACCGGTACGTGCTGTCGCTGCTGGTGCGCCTGCCCACGGGCGGCACGGGCCGCGCGCCGCCGCTGGGCGGGCTGGCCGTCGCCTCCGCGCTCGTCACGCTCGGACACCACTCGCACCACGATGTCACCAACAAACGGCCACGACATCACTGATACACAGGTACGTGTCGCGGTACCGGTACGTGCTGTCGCTGCTGGTGCGCCTGCCCACGGGCGGCACGGGCCGCGCGCCGCCGCTGGGCGGGCTGGCCGTCGCCTCCGCGCTCGTCACGCTCGGACACCACTCGCACCACGATGTCACCAACAAACGGCCACGACATCACTGATACACAGGTACGTGTCGCGGTACCGGTACGTGCTGTCGCTGCTGGTGCGCCTGCCCACGGGCGGCACGGGCCGCGCGCCGCCGCTGGGCGGGCTGGCCGTCGCCTCCGCGCTCGTCACGCTCGGACACCACTCGCACCACGATGTCACCAACAAACGGCCACGACATCACTGATACACAGGTACGTGTCGCGGTACCGGTACGTGCTGTCGCTGCTGGTGCGCCTGCCCACGGGCGGCACGGGCCGCGCGCCGCCGCTGGGCGGGCTGGCCGTCGCCTCCGCGCTCGTCACGCTCGGACACCACTCGCACCACGATGTCACCAACAAACGGCCACGACATCACTGATACACAGGTACGTGTCGCGGTACCGGTACGTGCTGTCGCTGCTGGTGCGCCTGCCCACGGGCGGCACGGGCCGCGCGCCGCCGCTGGGCGGGCTGGCCGTCGCCTCCGCGCTCGTCACGCTCGGACACCACTCGCACCACGATGTCACCAACAAACGGCCACGACATCACTGATACACAGGTACGTGTCGCGGTACCGGTAAAGTAATTAGATAGTTAAATCCAACCACTTACAATACTGCTCCTACATTAGCCAAATACCTAACTGAGATGTAGGTAACGGAGACTAGCAAATTAAAAACAAGTAGAGCGTACACTCGCCCGTTTGAATGCCCCTACAAGTTACGTCATCCTTCGTCATGTCAAATTAATTATTTCGTTTATGACGTTCGGCGCTCCGATTGAGCCGCTACAAGCCTTTAACCAATTAGTTTCGTAGTAACAACTCACACTAGGCACCCAAACGTGACGTGACTTATAGGAGAGCGTTCAAACGGGCAAGTGTACTTGCTTACTCGCCACAAAGGTATTTAAAGGTTAGATGCATTTAAACTTTCTTTCATGGTTACATATATATGGGCATTACTGTGGAGTCATTGCTAAATCTCGCACATTGATAAACATGAACCATCGTTGTCGCGTCATGAGCTCCTTCGACTTTAATGGGAAATATTCAAGACAACTAAAATTAGTGCATTGTTGCTCCCTAGCAAAACTTTAACAGCTTGCGGTTGATCGCGACGACCCAGGTTTGATGTTCGAGTCGAGAAATTTTACTGAGATTTTGTAAAAAAATACCAGTAGTAGCACGGGGTCTGAAAATAGCCGTGGTAGGCAATTGACTTGTGCTCTGTTGAGTAGTATTTAAAAATATAGCTTGCAAATGTGGTTGTAATACTCTATCACCTAACTCCTCTTCAGGCAAATGCAGGTGTAAAAATATATTTATACAGGTGCCGACAGCATGGGGCCTTCGGCTGCCCTCGCCTATAGCATTCTCAGGAGAACTAAGCCGTATCCCCCCTCTTCAATAATGTAATTTATAATACCTATGAGTATTTGACACTAAATGTATTCTGGGTGTAAGGGACAGCGTACCGAAAACTTTAGCAAGACGTCTTTCTGTAAGCACATAATAATATTACGACGCAAACTTCTGTTAATCATAAAATCGCAAGATTTAGATTTTATATTGATTGTATCAGTACCCAATGGATTGCTACTAATACAAGGCACCGCTCGAGCGCGTGTAATGTAAACAGCTGATTTGTTTAAATCACGACGATTTATTTACATTGCTGTATCTTAGTAAAGTGTGGTATATTTTGTCTTTATTTAATAAAATGGATGGTTCATGCATTATGTTATAATTAGTCAGAACAATGGAAAAATTCATAAAAATGATTTTTTCTAAAGAAAATTCTAACGATTTTAACTCAGAATACTTTCTTATTCAGAATACCGATAACTGAAATGTAGATTCAGAGCATTCTGAATCTACTAATTCAGTTATCGGTACGCTGTCCCTTACACCCAGTATAAAATCTTACTCGTCTGTTTTCTTTAACTATTTTATGCATAATTATGTTTGTGTAAATTATTTTTATACTACAATCCTGTGTATGTACAACAAAAACATTAATTGGATGTATATTTGTTTCAGATAGTGACACCGATGTATATAGCTGATGTATGTATGAACATTGTACATAGGACACATGTAGTGCATTGCTCAAAGTGTAATATTTTATAAATAATACTCAGTATATTATCGTTTGTATGACGGGACGCGTTAAGTACACAAATTTTTGTAGCGATACAAACGTGACCGACTTTTGTATTTAATACAAATATGACTGAAAGCTTAGTAAATTTTATACAATACCTTAAAATAGTGCTTTAGTGTCTTTGCCAAGACTGCAATGTACATGCATTTAGTTTTCAATGATTTAATTTTAATGATCCGATGGGACGGTAATCCGACACGACCGAAAAGAGATCAGGCGCAGAAGCAACGGCTTTACGTGCTTTCCGAGGCACGGGGGTGTCTAACACCGCCAACTTCCTAACTCTGGTCTGCTATTGAGTTTCTTAACAGGAAAATCCAATAACTTTTTGTTGGTCCGACCCAGGTTTAGAACCCGAGACCTCATGCACTGCAGTTGCATTCACTACCGCTGCGTCACAGATATATTATTGCATTGAGGACGTCTACTAAAGACGAAAATATTAATAATATTAATATTGAGTAGCGAGCGTAGTCAGTGCGACCATATAAGTGGCATCATTGTATCACCTATGTAGACACAGCCTCGCTTGGATTTTATATGATATAACAAGCGGGACGAATCTAGTAGAAACATCTTTCAGCATAATATTTTTTTCCTTATATACTTTGGCATTATATTGTTTGGTATATAGCAAATCTGGTGAGGTATCCTTACACGACCTTTCTTCTTTCGAAGTCAGTATTTATTGACAACACGACAAATAGGTTCTTTCAAGTTGCTCCGTGGTGGCCCATGGGTCACCCCAGGCTGCAAGTTCTGATAATAAACAATTTACTAAAAAAAAATGCTTAAACTGCTATACGTAAATAATGTGTTGCCATGTTATATTATGTCTTAAAATGTTATGCATATGGATAGGAAACCTGTGTGACAAACCTAACTAGTGTCTCTCACAAACTAACTAAAATTAAACTCCTCTTCAAGTAGGCATGTTGGTAGGACGATATAAATATCTTCAGATCATGTCATGTCGTTTGCATCGCTACAAAAATCGCATCACAACCACTTTTAATACACGAACGACAAGTTATTTTTTATTGTAAAAAAAGAAGATAATAAATAAGTAATCCTAACCATTTCACTTCCATATATAAAGTTGCCAAAATACTCTAATTTAATGTCACTTTAAAGATTATGCACATATAGAATGCTAGTACTGGAACATATTTGGACATTTTATAAAATTAATATGCCTTGGAGCGTTCGTACTGGGAACGGCAAAGTTTTGAAATTACTACAAAAATGTTTTGATTAGTTCGCCTGTGTTGAGGACTATGAAAGCCTAATGCGACAGCATTGATGGGGCTCTTTCAATGCGGGCTTTCGTGCTTGAATTCACCGCTAGAGGTGCTAGTGGATAAAAAGATTTTCAGACCTCATACTCTATAGTCACTTTAACAGTAACCATAGAAACCGACAATGATCACCGACAAAAACGACTTTTGACAGCAATTTAACAGGCTTGACAGGACCTTACTCGCTAGCGGCTCACTGGTGAGCACAAAAATGATAGCCCCCATTGATTAATCGTTAGCGAGCAACAATTTTGCTATAGAACAATACTGTAATGACTATTTTATTTTGTTAGGTGATACATACATATATATTAAATGTTGCAGGCAGCTGTAATAAAATTGGTCAGACTTTTATTCAATAACTAATGTACATATTATTAAGGCAAAATATATACGATTAATTTAGATTTTGAAAGATTATCATGAGTTGCGAGAAGTAATTATGAAACGATTAGAAGTTTAAGACTGTTATCTCCATTAATATAACATTGGTCAAGAAATAACCACGTATATGTTCTATTTTGAACATCATTGGTAAATATATGGTCTTTGGCTTGGTATGGACATGTTATGCGAAGAGATGATACGTATGTAGGTAAGCAAGTGATGGATATGAGGGTAGAGGGACGAAAAGGGAGAGGAAGGCCAAGGAAAAGATGGATGGACTGTGTGAGGATGGATATGAAAGGAAAAGGGGTAAATGATCAGATGACGGGTGACAGAGAAGTATGGAAGCGAAAGACATACTGCGCTGACCCCAAATAAATTGGGACCAGGGCAAGAGAATGATTGGTAAATATATGGTCTTATCCTCAGTCACTAATGTGATCAGTTTAAAAGTAGAATCCATGACTCTAGGATGGCGTAGTGGTTAAATTGGTAGCCTCGCGCTGTGTGGTCCACAGATGATTGTTCCGAGTCTAGGTGTTCTTTGTGTCCGTTGTTTGAATGTTAGTAAAGTCCCCGCGATACAAGAATTGTATCTAGTGCGGGAATTGGATTTTTAAAAAAACATTGCTAAAAGCGAGTTAAATTGAACCATCTGTGCCTAAAAATAGAAAAAAGTAGAGCTATTGCCGTTCCCAATATGCACCCTCTAAGTTATTGTGCTTTAAAAATTTGGACTGCGTTCGTAGGATTTAGATTCCATTGCATTTTTTATTTATACTCTTAATTTGTATTGTTTTCAAGGGCTGGATTATTGATGCTGTGATTTCGATAAAATAATCAATGCACTAGGCTTTAGAGCTTCAAAAGAAAATAGTCGGCACTCACGAGTTTTGATCGCGATATCGTAATACGATGTAAGGAATTATTATGACATATTAAACAATATATAGTCAGGCGCCTGCGTTTGCAGACTGTACGTTACAAAATGTATGCGCAGCAAAGACCGTCACTAGTAACGAAATATAATTGATAGTATTGCATGAACTAAACACTTCCTTAAATAGTGTTGTTCGAACTAAATGCTTTCCTGTATAGTATTTTTTGAACTAAATGTCTCTGCCGACTCTTATTTTCACATACAATAATTAACATACAACAGGTAACTATTACGGAATTTATTTCAGTTTATTTAATTCTGTGGTTCTAAGATATTGAAAGCTTAAAAATCGTTACTAATCTTTGGTCATATCAAAACCTATAAACAATATACTAAAATTGATTTAATGTTAAAAAAATCTATTAGCTTCTTAATACGCCCACCGTTCACTAATAGATTACTAGGTTATCGCATACTAATAAATAGTTCGCTAATAACAGTACCCACCGTTCACTAATAATTCACTAGCCGAGTATTGATTATAGATTCGTAATCAGTATGCCTATTAAATTAATAGTTTGCTAACTTAACAGTTCACTAATGAGTGTTTTTCACTAATAGGTTACTAATGGCCTTTTATGCTAATTATTATGTTCAAAAACCACAGATTAAAGATATACGATATATGTAGATATCATTACATATTATAAAACAAAGTACGTACGTAAGTACAGTTTGTCTGTTCGCGATAAACTAAAAAACTACTGAACGGATTTTTATGGGGTTCTCACCAATAGACAGAGTGATTCATGAGGAATGTTTAGGTGTATAATTTGTTAAGGTTTTGTACTTCCCGTGCGAAGCCGAATACGCTAGCTAGTGTTATATAAATTAGAGGAAAAGAAAATGATTTTGCTTAATAAATAAGTTTTAAATGGGTGATGTCATCGAATCACAGTAACAATAATGTTTTGCCCATTAGTGTTGTCGCGATTATTAATAGTCGGTACTTGTAATTAATGAAATAATAATAATATTTATTTTCTCAATTAGAATATTTTAGCTAGCAAATGAAATGCTTGCAGAATAAAGTAAAAGACATATGTTTTTCACATAAAATCGTAGGTGTTTTTTTAATATAGTATTTTTTTTATAATTCGTTGTTATTCAGTGTTGAATGTAAATGGACAACGATGTAATCAATAACGTGTATCATCACAAAGGTTTGTCGGGTTTGAAGACGGACATTTATAAAATGGAATAACTAAAAAGTGAAAGAAGCAAATAATTTTTAACAACCGACATTGATATAATTAAATATTATTACGTGCAATCTATTTTTAACCGGTCGTATACCGCCGGCTCGCATACCAGCCGGCAGATTTGTACCCGTCGTAGGCCGGTGGCTCGCATGCGAGCCACCAAATTGGTTTTACGTTAGCTTAAGCTAAAGCGAAGGCGGCGCGCGGCGTTTTGGCGCCAATTTGGTGGCTCGCATGCGAGCCACCGGCCTACGACGGGTACAAATCTGCCGGCTGGTATGCGAGCCGGCAGTATACGACCGGTTAAATCTCTATCCAGATATTGCTCTCTTAATAAAATTAAGACTTATCTCGAAATTTGGAAGTTAGACAATTTGAACTCTATTGAAGTAGTAAGTAAAGTTCAAATTGCCTAACTGCCAAATTTCGAGTTAAGTTTCTATTTTATCAAGTTAACGAATGGTCATTATTATTTGTGTGAGTCTGTTATCGCGCGTTTTATTGATGTTTTCTGTATCTTTCTATTCTGTTCCTCAATATCTCCTCGTGCGATATAAGTTTTACTATCTGGTATTCACGCAAATTATTAAAATCGGACTTAATTTTAATAAGTAGTTGCCCAAACACAAGTTTTAATTTAAAGAATAATTTTTATTACAGAGTGGAGTAATTTTACTAACTAAAATATCAATATAATATACCTAACGTAATATTTTATGGCTCTATTAAATTCATTGAAATTAAACTGCTATATACGGATTTTATCGCGTTGTTTATTTGACACTTTATTACAATCCGTATATAGTATGTACGTGGTACAGACAATAATGTGCATATATATATCCGTATACAATACAATCCGTATATAGCAGTTTAATTTCAATGAATAATATTCGCGTAATTAGAAGACAATATTATGCTCTATTAAATATTAGGTAATTATACTGTACTGTATTATAAACATAACAAAGAAATGTGCTGCAAAACTACACGCCGTTTTTTTTAGAAATTGCTTCTTAGTTAGTTGTGTCGTCTTCAAACCGATGGAATCAAATAATATTATTTATACGTAAAGTCACTGTTACATATAATAATTAGATGTAAATAGTGCGGCTTATAAGACTACGATATTCATATTTTTCTTACGACTGATGTGTAAATGATGTAAAGTATAAAGATTTTTTTGTTCTGTGTGACAGCGTTTTGTTGTGGAATGGTGTGGCGGATCTAAACTGTATAATTTTATATTCCATTAGCTTCTGTGAACGTTTACCGGGATTAAAAATACTCTTCTAACACATAGGATACTTTTTTCTCAGTAGTTAGTTTGTGTGTCAAGTTTCATTACAAATATCCAAACACCTTCACAAAGTTTTACATAATTATATAATATTAGTAGGATATTGTTTATATTGTATAATTTTAACCTCCATATAATGTATATTGCAGCAAAACCATATTTATGGATCCATTACTCACAATACATCAAAATATATTAAAAACCAAGTAAAGTTTTAATTTTAAGGTATGACGCAATACTGTCATAGATAATTTATTTTGCTTGTTGAATTTGTTATTATATTTCGGGATAATACATGTATTAAAGTCTTATATTTCGAGATAATACATGTATTATCCCGAAATATAAGACTCGTTCGACTTACCTCCAATTTATTTATTTTCATTTATTGCTCTTCCATTTATATAGACTTAGAGAAAGGGCAAACACAACGTTACATAATCTTTTTGTCGTTCCTGTAAACAAAATGGCTTCTTATCTATCATATTTAAAATTAAAATGTTATATATTAATATTATAAAGATGACAAATAGATCTCGCCACAACATTCGCATACATTTTTGTATTAGCCTTAGATGTAAAGACGTATTTTACTAAAAAAATATTATAATTCAATAAAAGCTAACTCTATATGCAATCCTAATAAATGGTTTTTAGTTCGACTTCCATATTTTTATGCTTTATTAAATATTAAATAATAACATTGCGGTTTTATAAAGAGATTAAAAATATAAGATTTGTTTTTATACTTTTTTATTATGTTAATGAATTATATTAAGCCAGATACCTTGAATAATGAGGTGGTATAGACGCCCTAATTTTATAACAAACCTAAACGTGTTAATGATCTCAATAAAATGAAAATGTGTTTTAAACTGAGAATCAATAAATAATTAGCTAACATAATAAATTATGGAACTAAGACTATTTTTCAAAAACAGCGTTTTAGTAATATAGTTTCATTACTTATTTTATAGTTTCTTAGCCTCTGTGGTTGGTTTCAAGTTGGCTATCTTATCGCCATAATATTCTGAATGCACCCGTATCGCAAAAATACTGATACTGAAAAACATTAAACGGATATTCTAGAAATGTTTAATACGGTATGTCTTATTTTAATTTAATATTTATTACTTTATCTAAATTAATAGTATCATGAAGTCCGTGGACCAGTTTCAAGACTATTTAGTAACGACCTTTTTTTTAATAAAATCTTATTTGATGTTAGCTTTGCTGTCTTTCTGAATTAAATAACATATAAAAAGATTGTCGAATTAGTTTACTAATTGTATATTTGGAAGAAACACTTATAAAAATATAATAAAGGGCAACCAACTCTTAACCTGTCACATCTTGGAATGCCAGACATTATTATAATCTATTGTCTGGCCATCGGTGTGCCACTGAGACTCAATAGATTGAAGGATTTAAATAACCTTTAACGTACGATTTAAATAAAATAAAAACTGTCCTCACACAGGATAAAAAATTGTGTAAATTACAAATGATCTAAGATCTTTGTGTGTGTCGTTTAATGTTTGCAAATTCGTCATAATATCATGACCATGGAAGCAAACTTTCTAAGATTAGACATTCAAAAATATTCCTCATTTAAAAAGCAACGATAGCCTAGTAGCCTGCCACGCAGAGGTCTCGAGTTCGATCCCAAGGTATATAATATCTGACTTTCAAAGTTATGTGCGTATTAAATAGTTAATTATCGCTCGCTTTAACGGTGAAGTAAAATCATAGTAAGGAAAGCTGCATGTCTGAGTGTTCTCCTTAATGTTCTTGAAGATATGTGATCAGTCTGACAACCCGCACTAGGCCAGCGTGGTGGACTATGGCCTTACCCTTCTCACACTGAGAAGAGGCTCGTGCCCAACAGTGGGACAGTTTAATATCTGATATTATATACATTCAAAAATATGATTATAAACCTGGTTAGACAATTAACTTTTTAAAATTGCTCTCTAATTACCATTGCATTTATTTATGTCTCATCACGGTATAAGTTGTCGTTTTTATTAATAGTCATAGTTTCCATAGGCTTGCATTGTTATTAACAAAGTTATCGTATGCACGCTAAAATATTAGGAATCACTCGGATATATTGTATAATATTTAATGCAATTAATATCAATTTGTATATTGTCAATCACGAATAATAAAACAATCAGTCGAATAATATAATTATTATATATAATGTTAATTCTTTTATTCGCTCAGATGTAAAATTTTAATAATTTAAATCTTTACAATTGAAAGTAAGTTGCTTTATGAGAATATATCTAAATGTTTGCTTTAAATTAGTATTTCAAATTATTATAGTGATAAAGTATTGTAAATTGTAAGGGTACAATAAACAGTTATTTTTAGATTTATTTCAGTTGGTAAAGATTTAAATTATTTGAAATTCTGTTCGGTGAAATAATGTTATAATTGGATATATTGTACAACTGAAACGCTCGGTCTCTCGCTTTCTCCTATCTAGCCTTTGAAATATGTATCTGACATACCTATTTGTAAAAAACTGTTTATGATCTCTAAAGATAAAAAAATATATTATAATGCATCATCGTATCAGAAAACACGACAATGATCGCTTCAACAAGTTGTTATGTTTAAAGTTATATATTAATATATGATTTTAAGCCTAAACGAAATTTTGTCGAGTGCATCACTTAATGTAACCATAGTAACAGAAGGCAATAGGTAGATATGAGCGGCCGTGTGTTAATGATAAAGTTATGCTGATTTGTTTCAATTCTAAACATAAAGAGTTTCAAGCATTAAAATGTAAACATAAACTACTTGTATGTTTATGTATAATCAATTGCGAACGTAGTAACATTATAGTGACCATGCATCAGTGAATGTATTAAGTCACTGCAAATGGTCCATACCATGTCACACTAGTCATTAGTGTCAACTGGGTAATACAAGTAGCCACTACATACTACTAGTAAGTACTACCAGTGGTCACTGGGTGCTACCAGTGGTCACTGATTGCTACCAGTGGTCAATGATTGCTACCAGTGGTCACTGATTGCTACCAGTGGTCACTGATACCCAGTAAGAAAAGGACTGCAGTAAAACTACTAAACATTATTGATGTGAAACAATCTGGCATGGTCTTAAAAGACTAAATAATTGGTTCCATATAATTTTACAGCAAAATATTGTATGTATATCATAATTATATCCATATCCTTATACCCAGTTATATTTTTAATCATTTTATAGTTTTATTATTGCTAAACTATAACAAATATCGGCATAAAATGTATCTCTAACATCATCGTACACGAATGAATATTGTAAAAATACAAAAAAAATACCAGTAAAAAAACAGTTCAACGATTTTGATAAATATTTTTAATATCGATTATAAAAAATAAGCAATAATAATGTATCGATCTTGAATAATCACAATTGCTGTATTATCATTTAATGTAAACTGTTGGAAGCCTGTCCAGTAATAGAGTTAGAAATGGCTAAGCATAAATGGATGCCTAGTCGCATTATCCAGCGAATGATCTCGAAATGAAAGTGCAAACTGAAATCAAGCATCTCCTTATCAACTATAACTTAAACGAAATTTCTTCTTGCTTTGCATGAAGTGTCCTTATTTACAATGCCTATTTATTTTGACTGCCTTAACACGACACGAACTTTGCAATTCCTTAAAGATATATGTATGTGTTAACCGGTCAATCGTTTGCTTTCCCTAGTTATACTTTAGGTCTTACTAACGCGAGTGAAAGAGACGATGCTATACATACTTTATAGCTCTGTCTCACACTTAATTAAAATAATACTTCTATAAGAAATGGTGGCTTAAATCTTGATCGAAAATAAACGTAAATTATCCTGATCGCCACCGATATGATCATTTCTGATTGCTCATAGTGATCGCTGGATCATGCGACTTAGGTCAAGAAGTTTGTGACTTCTGAGTTTGTAACTCGTAATAAATTAAAATACATTTAAACTGCCAACAATATGAGATGGATTTTATATAATATTGTGTTATCCAGTGTGGGTGCGGTGAAGATTCACTACTAGGGAAACCCTCTCCATTTTCAGGTAATTTGGGAAATCCAGAAAAATGTTGTATACATACTTATAATTTTATCATTTCAATTATAATTATACTGAACCGGCAAAACAAATATTTATAAATGAAATATACAGAATGTATATTTCATTTATAAATATTATTCATTTATTATTATTAGAATAACCTATAATTTTATATTTCTCATAATAATACCGAAATAATTTTGTTAATTATTTATTTATTTAGGATGTTTTTTACATTATATTTTCATAATGGTAAACTCCCTATATGTGCTGTAGCTATGAAATGGATGCCATATAGTAAAGTTAGTTTTATATTTTTCGTATAACTGTCAAATGTACTGTCAGCAAAAAAATATCCTAAAATTTAACCTAATAATATGAAAAAAATATTTGTAGTGTTCTGTATAACAATTCAATTGCCTATTATAACAGTAATAACATCTAGTCTTACAAGAATGGTTGTAATTGTTACAGAACTTTTTTTGCCGACGGTACCTACTTCACCCACACAAAGTTAGTCTTCACGCGAATGTAATAAGATATTGTTCATACAATATAACTATATATTTAAATTATATAGACAATAGTTAAGCTAAACGTTAAGAGTTGTAAATATAATTGAATATAAATTATTATTGTAATTCAAAATAAAATTATCGATCTGTATTTTGTGGTTTTATTTCGATATCAAGAAAAGATTGCAGTAGCGTTTCTTTCATACAAAGTCTATATTCATTGAATCTAAATTGTAAATGAAATGAAATTATTATTAAACTATTTAGATTTAATTTATTTTTACACTTTCTCCGACGTTTCGGTTGCTTTTCAGCAGCCATGGTCACGGGGAGACCTCTCCCCGTGACCATGGCCATTTTTAAGCTAATTAAATAATAATTTAATTAGCTTAAAAATTAGTAAAGTTTAATAGTAGCAGTAGTGTAAAAAATTTCAAAATTTTGTAATAAAGTGTCAAATAAACAACGCGATAAAATCCGTATATAGCAGTTTAATTTCAATGAATAATATTCGCGTAAATAGAAGACAATATTATGTAAAGTCTATATTATTATGTATTTTACCGCGTACCTCGGTGGCGCTGCGGTAGTAAATGTCTCTCCTATGTCTAAAATCTCAGGTTCGATGTCTAGGCCGAACAATGTTTTATTAAGTTTTCCCATCTTTTTGCCGAGAGTTTCTTAATAGCTACACGATGTCTGGAACTGTTCCTGGTAGATGACATTGTGCACCTATTAAGTGGGATCTACAACCATAGGTACGGGAAAAATCCCTTGACTAGACTGGGGTATTGTGCCTGGCGGACTTTGAACCGACTATTGATTTCGGAAACAAGTTTTCAAAGGTAATCGTTACTCGATCTGTATACATCTCTTAGCGAAAGTATAATTATATCTTTAATCTCTTCTTAAAAAGACAACTACTGCACTAGGACCAATTCCTGGATGGCTTTGGAGATTACAAACACTAAAACAACACACATATTTCCAAAGACGAAGAAGTTCCGAACAGATGGCGCTGTACACAATAAGCGCTTAAACGACGTGGACCATACAATCCTGCATCGCACAAGTGAAGTTTTCACAGCGTCTAAATATACTTAGTCTTGCTATAAATATTGTTACAACGGAAAATATTTTTTCTATTGCATAAAACATTTATTACTGCAATGTCTGTTTGTTTATATAATAACATTAAAAATATTACAAGTTCCCGACATCAACAATCGCGCCGCGGCCGGCCGGCACCTTGTCTGGTTGGAGGATCCTATCATTGTGTTGGAGGGACATCAGATCACGTTCCTCCACAGGCTTACCGTGGTTCATAATAGTTCCATCAACCTGAATAACGCTCTACATTTTTTATAGCATAAAAGAAACTATTTTCTATAAACTCTAGCTATCAATTCTGTCAGAACTGTCATTCTTGTAGGATTTGTAAACATTGAGAGGTCCTACCACTAATCTCAAATTTTATTTATTTTTACGGGAAAGATATGTAGAATTGTCTTCTTTTTAAATTTCTATTGTATTTTAGATATTTTATATTATGTGCCATTGTAGTTTTGTGTCAACCACTTCGTAAATGGTGAGAATAACTTATCCTAATGAGACAGGCCTATGGTATAATTGCCTATCTTCTTCTGCTAGTGCCATATCCAGAATAATGAGAATACTTGAGGATTTGAAAAAGATCCTCATGTCGACTATCTTTTACGTGCTTCCTACGAAGTATAAAATAGAAATGAACATTGTCAGTCGACTCTGAGAGTAGACACATTTTACTAATAAATCTTGAAGTTGTGTAAAGTATTTTTCGTTATAATAAATCTTTGATATATTGGTAAGCTTTAGGTACCTATGCACTTGTGTAACACTAGGGGTACCGAATACTAGAATGGTACGATAATAGAAGGATGCCACGGGCATAATTTCAAGCAATCCATCAAAATTTAATTACTAGGTTCAGAAGACAATGGATGGAGTAAAATTTTGCTTGCTTGTAAGCACAAGATCGTCTATCCTGTAGTCAATCGTCTATCTTCCCTTAAAGCTTGTTTTAGTAGGTAACAAGACAAAGGTCAAGAAATCCAGGCGCTGCCGCCTATAGATGACCATTTAGAAATAGGTAATGGGTCTGATCTATCAACCTATTTAAATACTAGATGCATGTAGGTACGCGTTCTAAAATAAAGACTGACTTCTCCTCATACAGTACCAAAAGTGTGTATAGTCGCTTTAGTAATGGATACAATACTGCCATAATTATTCTGAAGAAGTTCCACGGCGAGGAAATGTTACATTATGTTATGATATCATTCTATAGAGCTTCATAACTAATGTTTACATCAGTGACATAGTATGACGAAACACGTACAACACAACGTATTCGTACATTACATACGATACGATTGTGTTTAGCTAAATAATAAGGAAAACAATAGGAATGCAGGTACAATAATAAAATAAACTATCAACATGTTCACATGAGACTTTATTGTGAATATTACTACTCAATATTATTTAAAACGTACAAATGTGTACTTATTCTTATATAGCTTGTGCTGAAAAGCGATTCTTACTAAGTCTAGCTTATAAAAAGAAGTAAGTAAGAGTAAATTGACGTGGGAAATATATAATGATGTGTGTGTGTGTGTGTGGATCGAGTTGGAGCCGTAAAAATAGTAATAATTTAATTAACAATGTAAACACAGTGAAATTAAGCTACAGTACAAAGTCTCCCCGCGATCATGGCTACTAAAACGTAACCGAAACGTCGTGGAAGCCACGGGCAAAAGCTAGTGTAGAATTAAAACGTGTTACATTATTTAATTTATGCATGTTCCAGCCACCTAAATATGTCCCAGTTTATATTGCTGTGTCTGCTTTTGATGGCCCTGGTAGTCGGCATGCCAGAGGAGCATCAGTATTGTGCAATCCGATACCGAAGACTCTGCCAAGGGAAGGGACGACATATAGCGTGCCAGTTCCCCGACGTAAGATATTTGATTTCTTTATGATTCTGTTATCTTATTGTTGTATTCTGTTATAAGATAAGATTTACCACAAGGCCAGTTTGTTGGTTTAGATGGATCCAATCCATTGGGGGCCACATTGGGAGCCAAATAAGCTACGTTATTTTTTTACATAATAGAATCCCAACTAGTATTATAAATGCAAATGTGAGTTTGTTAGTTTGTTAGTTTGTTACACTTTCACGCCTTAACTACTCGACAGATCATCGTGAAATTTCGCGTACACTTTGTCAGGTGTACATAAAGGGACACAGGGTATCATGCATCCAGAAAGAACTATGGCGCCCGAGGGATGGCTACTAAAAAGTAAAATACCTATCCTGCTTAAGAATATTTCATATTTGTCTTATTGTATCATGTTTGTAATGTTGTAGTCTGGAGCCGGTCCGTCATGCGAACGCTACACACAAATAAAATTCACGAATGATTTGAAGCATTTCGTAACACATTACTTAAACAGGTAAAACTATACTATAACTATGATTTTAGCGTATTGCGCAAGCGTATATCCTGCTATTCCATAATCAGTCAGTCGACAGTCCTAAGCGATGGACAAACAGAAATATGTATTTGACTAGATCATGTTTGGTAAACAGTCATTTCATTTGTGGACCATTGACCGGTGTTGTTGATCCGTCTCTGCTCATGTTTAAATAAGAAACCATAGTGTGGTGCTATTTCGCACGTACTTTTCATTTGTATGTGGCAACTAAACCTACTAATATTAAACTGTAAAACTGTGTATTTGGGTATAAATACTAATTCAGAGGAATTAGAGTGTCTAGTGCGAGTTTGTTCTATGTTAACGCGATCGACACGTTTATGACGTTTGGCGCTCCGATTGGCCCGCTCCAATCTCTTAACCAATCAGAGAGCCAAACGCGGTTAACGTTTCGATCGCGTTAACGTAACAACAACTCACACTAGGAACTCAGAACCAAAGTCTTTTATAATTTATGTACATCCGTTAGTTAAGCCATTTATCATCATGCAAAAACTAGCAAACTGATTGCGACGCGTCAGAATCTATAAAATTTTAAGAGTTTAGTAAACTGGCATTTAACTTATAATCTACACTTCAATTCATCTAATTCGGTTCAGTAAAACTGGATATATGATACATAGTATAACTCGCGTAAATAACAGCACGAGGAAATTGTAGTCCATGTGGAGTCGCTAATTCTTTATATCGACCCTTCGAGGATGAATTGTTGTAAAAGCCGTTTTGCCGAAAATGAGTTATTGATGTAACCTTATTCCGTTTTTCGAGCTGCATCGACCTGTGTGTTTAAAATAATGATATTCGCAAAAAAAGAAATGGTTTGTACCACCCAGATAATGCCGAAGCATACAACTTACCTATATTATTAAAATAATGCTGTAAATAGTAGCTAACTCGCTACAAATGCTGTAAAATACGTCAATACTAATATTATAAAGCTGAAGAGTTTGTTTTTTGTTTGTTTGAACGTGCTAATCTCAGGAACTACTGTGAAAAATTATTTCAGTTTTGGATAGCCCATTTATCGAGGAAGGCTATAGGCTATATAACATGTCGCTACGACCAACAGGAGCGAAGCAGCAATGAAAAATGTTGCAAAAACGGGAGAAATTCTCTTATTTGAAGCAGACGAAGTCAGCTAGTAATTCTATAATTATAAAACATAAAGAGCTTAAAAAACTATAAACTATGTTAATATAATACCGAATTCTCGGTTGGCTCTTCTGAAAAGTACTTACCTACTATTTTGGCTTTTAATACATTTTAGCCTTGAAGGGTCGACATTATAGAATACCAAAATTTTTTTTCTACGATATAAGCCTTAAATAACGATTCAAACAAATAAGTAATTTGAATAATGGTACTCAATGATGTTGCATGTTGGCAGGCGTCGTCAGCGTATAGCTGCTGGGAACGAAAGAGTCCGCGGTGGAGTCCACCTGCCGAAGCCACAGATTATGATGCTCGTTGTTAGTTAACGCTGTTATCTTATCACAGTATTATTTATTAATTTTATTTCAACCTGAATCGTCCCACTGCAGGTCAAAAGCCTCCCTCTTGCTTTTCCACATATCCCTGTTATGCGCTACTTTGCACCAGTCTCTCCTGTAGCTACCTAATTCGTTATCACAGTAGTAACATTAATCTTCTCCGTAGCCTTTATTATTCCCAAGTCTCTTGGGGTCGGCTTTGTACACGGAGCGACTGCCATCTGACCTCCGCAACCCGAAGGCTAACGATACCCTAAGGCTAGACCAGTGTCAGGATATTGGAGGGTACTGACTTTCCCAATAACGACTGCCATAGATGTTCATGGCAGCCGAGACTAACGGCTTAACGTTCTCTCCGAGGTATAGAGCAGAAAATAATTGTCAATCAATACGCACATAATTTCGAAAAGTCATATAACTGCCGAAAATCAGAGGTGCGCGACGTGGGTTGGAACTCGAGACCCTCCGCATTGCAGTCTGTTGGTCTCCCCACTGAGCTATCGCTGCTCTTAGTAGTAACATTTATAATTTATTTAATTTAACACATTTATTATACTGACAGTGACTGCACGGACTCACACTGCGCCGAGGGTTCGAATCCCACACAGGACAAAAAATTGAGTGATTCACAAAAAATGGTTGTTCCGTTGTCTGATGTTTGATTGTCATTGTCATTCCTAATGCGGGTTGTCTTTTATTAGCTTACCTATCTTATAAGCTACCTTACCTATCTTTAAAAGTAAACAATACTTACATAATATATTATATTATTATATTATAGTGCAACTAAGACAATAATATTATTTTTACAAATTTTACACAATATTAAGGCTGCGCCGAGCGTAAGACAGATAATGACAGAGCTCGTGCGGCGCATATCGAAATCGGCGCGCGGCCGCCATAGTAAAATTGTATGGAGGATTTGAAACGCTTTTTTGATAATTGTGTATCTTTATTGTCAACCAATAACTTAAATATTTGGGACGGACAAATTGTAATATAACTATTTATGTTTCGTTTAAGCTGTAAAATAGGATAGATTTTTACTTATAATCTAAAAATCACGTAACACGAGCTTACGTTTTTGCATTTTTCGTGCAAATTTACGTAATTTTGTAGCCGAAAATTTTAATTATTTTAAGTTTTTTACACGGAGTAATTGTAAACACATTCATTGTTATGGTAAATGTATATTTTATATTTGTAGTAAACAAAAATTGTTGATTTTATACACTTAACTGTGGACTCCTGTTTTGGCACATTTCGCTCGGCGCAGCCTTTAAATACGCATACGCATTTTTGCGCAACTTCTTTGAACTTCGGCAGGCTAATATAGCGATACGCAAATGCTATGAAAACAGAATATCGTGTAGGTATTCTAAGTCGGCATTCGCATCAAATGTTCATCTATATTTTATCTTCCAGGAATGGGATCGTGAGCTAGCACTTCTGGCTCAAAGATTGGCAGATCAGTGCCATTTCGTGCACGACGACTGCCGAGCTACAGGTAACTTTGTCATACTCTTCTCTCTTAGCTTTTATTATTCCCAAGTCATTTGGGGTCGGCTTTTGACTGGATATCAGTTTTCAGTTTTTACACGGAGCGGCTGCCACCTGACCTCCGCAACCCGAAGGCTAACGATACCCTAAGGCTAGACCAGTGTCAGGATATTAGAGGGTACTGACTTTCTCAATAACGACTTAACGACGAACTTTGTCATACTACAATTTATAAAAGTATGAGTTATGTTTTATTGCACAGATGGCGTAGTGGTTTAAATGGTTGCCTCGCCATCGCCACCGAGTGGGTTTGACACCACCCGGGACAAAAAAATGTGTAATCCACTAATAGTTGTTCCGATTGTGGGTATTCTTTGTGTCTGTTGTTTGAATGTTGTATACTCGACACAGTGGTAGTAGCGAGGCGTCCATTTAAACCACTGCACCGTTCACGCAATCTATGCTATCGGTAATATGTAATGTAATATCAGCCCTATATTAAACTGTCCCATTGCTGGGCACGGGCCTCTTCTCAGTGTGAGTAGGGCTAGGCCATAGTCCACCACGCTGGCCCATTGCGGCTTGGTAAACTTTACATATCTGCGAGAACATTATGTAGAACTCTCAGACATGTAGGTTTCGATGTTTTCCTTCACCGTTAAGCGAGCGATAATTAACTATTTAATACGCACATAACTTGGAAAAGTCAGAGATGCGTGCCTTGACATCGAACTTGGCTTTTCTTTTCGTGGCAGTCCAACGGTATTTTTTTATTTATTCATAGAAAATATAAGCTTACAGTGTACACCAAATCGCTTATATTTATGCTAATAATACTACAAAACATTACATACAATGTTAATAAAATCTTAGACTATCAAAATAAATAAGATAAAATAATATTTGTAACAACAATAAAAACAACCTTTT
Source organism: Catocala fraxini (assembly GCA_930367265.1). Taxonomy (NCBI): domain Eukaryota; kingdom Metazoa; phylum Arthropoda; class Insecta; order Lepidoptera; family Erebidae; genus Catocala; species Catocala fraxini. Next base: position 3,288,762 of record OV884047.1, read on the forward strand.
ATCAACTTAGGAACTATAAAATTACTTTTTAACATTAATATGTTTATAATATGAACATATATAATATATGAAAGTTGGGTATGGCAAAAGAAGCATGAGAGCAGAATAAATGCTGTAGAAACAAGAGCGCTGTGAAATATATGTGGTGTGACTCTGAAAGATAGAATAAGGAATAGTGTGATTAGAGAGAGATTTGGCATGAAAGTAGATATAGTGACAAGAATAGAAAAGGGTATGTTAAGCTGGTTTGGGCATGTAGAAAGAATGGACGAGGAAAGACTGACTAAGAAAGTTTATAAGGCTAGTGTGAATGGAACAGTCGCAAGAGGAAGACCTAGGCGAACGTTTCTCGATCAGATCAGAGGCGTTCTGGACAGAGGCCAGGTTAAGAGCACCTTGAACCGACGGGCGTGTATGAGGAATGTGATGAAAGTGAATGAAGCCAGAGAAGTGTGTCAGGATCGTAGCAAATGGAAATCCGTAGTCTCTGCCTACCCCTCTGGGAAACAGGCGTGAATCTATGTATGTATGTAAATGTTTATAAATATGTTTAAAAATTATGTTTTGGGAATCAAAAAATATATATGTGCAGCTGGATCTACATTGAAGGAATTCATTAATAAGTTTAAGGAAACAGCTATGTAAAACATTAAAATTAAACTCTTTAGATTTAGATATGTTCCGAAGTGTATTAGCTAAGCCTACTTGTACTGAAGGTAAACTAGTTTATAAATTTATATTTAATAGTATTAAGAAAATCTGTTTGTAAATATGTGTGAATTTATGGGACTGCCATGAACCATGATTGGTTAACAGTCCCTAATAAAATAAAAAAAAAACGTTTATTTGCTCTAAGCATGGAGCTGTTGTGAACTTGGGAAGAGCGCCACATAGGTGGATAGCACAGAAATTTATTATGTGTGTGGATTCCCGCCTGAGTTGCAGTGTTTCCAAACCTACCATGACTGACACAAACATAAAAGAATAGAGAAAGTGGTAATATCCATATTGACGTTTGTATAGGTATCTACAGACTTTACGTTGGATTTTTCGAACAATATAGTATACAAATATACTTCCAGTAGACTATCGCTGCTCGGTAGACAAACAAGGCACATGAAATATTATGTGTAAAATCGTGGGCACAGACATATAGGTATTTTAGCAGAGTAACTAAACAGTTGCACTTTTGTATTTCAGTAAAATTCCCGTACGCCGGTCAAACGGTGGGAGAGGTCCGGTGGCGACGCTTCAGTGATTCGGACGAGCTGAGCGCGCAACGCGCGATCCGCCGCGTGCTCGACGCGTGGTGGGGGGAACGGAGACGCGTGCAACCGAAACAGCTCATAGCGCCGTTCAGACTCACTGCCAAGTATGGATTTTAACTAGTAGATACATAACACTCGTTTGTACTGAGCTTGTTTTCCACGACACAGGGAAACCTAATGCGGGAAACAGTGTAACATTATTGTAATTAAAAGAAGTCATAAATATGTATATTTGCATTTTCATTTTCAAGTATGAAAAACAAGTAGAAGTGAGTTATTTTTGTTTCTATATTTGAACTTTGACTGGTTCAGTGACGGATTATCCTTAAGGCAAATTTGGCATATGTGTGCCTAAGGGCGCGAGGAAGATATTACACATGTCCTAGCCTACCTTATCATGTTGCCAAATTTATGGACGCCAGAGGGCGCCTATCTGCTGTGAACCTAATGTACTCTCGATATTTAATCTGCCTGTAATCATGGCCATTTTTCAGTAGCCTTCCTGATTGACCAATCATTTCCAAGCAAAGCATTGTTTATAATTTATATGAACTTAATGCAACAAAATTCCTTACATGGCACTAATTCTCATTCATATTACAAAAAATTTGGATTTATGTAATTTCAAAGGATGGAGTGATATTGCTTGCTAATTATGTACACGTCGCTCAGTAGTAGAAAGTCGAACGCAATTCATATTTTATTGTAAACTAGCGACCTGCCCCAGCTGCGCACGGTTAGCACAAAACCTTAACAAATTATACACTTGAACCTGCCCCACGTATCACTCTGTCTATTGGTGAAAACCACATGAAAATCAGTTCAGTAGTTTTTAAGTTTATCGCGAACAGACAGACAGACGTGGCAGGGGACTTCGTTCTATAATATGCAGCAATTATAAATTTTTTATTACTTCTCTACAAAAATTTACTAAAATCCATCTTTTTTGTTAAGAAATGTTATGTTTTAAATTTCGAAACCTTTTCAATTGGAGTAGTTCCTCTTTCCAGCTGGAATACTCATTGCATTCTTTACCTACCCACAATTCTTTTTCAGAGGCACGATCTGGGGTCACTTCAGCCAACTCGCCGTGTGGAACCTCCAAGCGGTAGGCTGTGGCGCTGTGCGACACGGGGCACGACATCCTCACCTACTGCTTGTCTGTGACTTCTCACACACTAACATGTTGGGCCAGAGGACTATAGTGCCTGGACCTCAAGGCCCGTGCCCAATACACACAGCGCGCAGACTTCGGAGCGCATACCCAGCGTTATGTGGACCGGTAATTCATTGCTACTAAGTTACTCTTCCGCAGCAGGGGTAGGCTCCAAGGTGGACCGACGACCTGGTAAGAGTGGCGGGTAGCGGTTGGATGCGGGTGGCTAAAGACCAGTCTGTGTGGAAAACCTTGAAGGAGGCCTATGGCCTGCAGTGGACGTCTTTCGTCTGAAATGACGATGATGAAGTTATTCTTTGAAATTAAATTTATTGCTCCATAAGATATGAAAGGAAAATACATTGGTTTAACAAAACTAAAAGATAAGCAAAGAAAACCGCTTTTTATTTTAACCGGGGGATCAACTAAAATAAACGATATATAAACAAAATACAAATAAATAACTTTTTTTTATAATGCCATTTACGTATCCCTCCGCGGAAAAGTGAAGTGGAGAGGGTATGTCGGGCTCACTCGGGGAAAGATGGTAAGTTCCGGGCCCGGGTCAATTTCTATTTTATGATTTATTTTAACAGTTTTTGTGTGATTTTTATTTACTATAAAAACTTAATAACAATAATTAAATTACTATGCTCTTTAAAAAACTAAGCCCATTATATATTTAAACTATGATTTGAATGTCAAATTCACGAGAAAATCCATAAAATTGAAATATCGCGTTGAAGTTAATGATACTGTGTAGAAGTAAATGATATAGCTTACTGGGGTAAATGATAAGGCGTTGAAGGAACGTTAATAAAAATCTGAACTTGTAATCAACGTTTTATTAAGAAATAAAACAATATTCCTTTGATTTAACAAAATCAACCTACGGCATTGCTTTCTTAATAACAAATTACTTAACTTAAAATATATATCACCAAATGCTTTGATTTGAACATAAGTAAAATGAACGTCATATTTATAAATAATCAGCCTTGATCTCACTTCGACAATATATCTTATTTTTTACGTAAATAAACACGTATGAATAATTAGATAATTAAAAAAAATATATCTCAAAAGTGATGTGTGCAATATAAAAACACCTTAATGATGAATAAACAACATTGATCATTCTTTGGTAATATTACGAAATAGTAATTTATACAATGAATAAAAAATAACTACACACTTAATACCGTTGTGGCCCAACCATGAAGGTATATGTACGAAAGAATCATAAAAAGTATAAAATCAGGTAAAGCTGTAGGTTATAACCATGTGTGACTGCAGAGGTGCTGGAAGCTGGCGATGAAATTGCTGCAAGTTTGTTGCGTCGCCTTTTCAAACTATGTGGGCAGCAAGGCCAAAACCCAGATGATTGTACAAAAGCAGTCATTGTTCCACTGTATAATATAAAGGCAAGGCTCACAGCAAGTTGTAGGAATTATCATGGCATCAACCTGCTGAATCTAGTGGGCAAACTGTATGCTAGAATATTGATAGATTGTAGAAACAAAGATAATAATAGATTGTGAATATGTCTGAAGATAATATTTGGCATGTTCAGGCAAGTTTTAGAAGGGGAATGGTATGGATGCCTTAGGTCCGTAGCTGAAAAGATTTTGGCAAAAGGCAAACAATTTTTAGCTTTTATTGGCCTGAAGAAGGCCTAAGATATAGGGGAGAGGAATGGATTATAATCGTTATTAATGTATGGAGTGAGTAGCAAATAATTGCATTCCTATATTGATATACATATATTAGCGGAAGCTGGGTATGGTATAAGAAGCATGAAATTAGGATAAATCCTGATAAAATGCATTTATTGCAGAGTATGAGCGGTATCAAACTAAGCGATAGACTGTACAATAATACCACGATAAGAGAGAAATGTGAACTTAAGGAAGTTTAGAGACTAGAATCGAGATTCGAGAGAGAGAGAGAGATCGAAACTCACTTTTTGCGTACTTTCATTACCAACAAGTGTATATTCATTAAAATCTCGATCGCGACTGAGAGACCCTGCGGCGGGGGTCCACTTTGAATGCATTCGGATATTTGAATTAGTAATTTCGTTGAACAAACTTTATAAAACAAAACAGACCTTAACAGTAAAGATGCCGCCGCTTCAATATTTAAAATTCGTTGTAATACAAAATGTCATCCATCTAGGTCCGTCACACCGCACCACACGAGGTGGAGGAAGAAATAGAAGAGTACGAGGATGAAGAAGAATTAGAAGAAACTGTTGACGGTAATATTTCTCCTAACTTTACTTTACTTTACCTTACCGTACCTTATTTTACTTACGCTAATTTTACCTAAACTTACCTAACATTACCTGAGTATACCTCACGTGTACCTTGACTTTAACCTTAATCATGATATACAGCTCGTTTGGCAGAAGGACCTTCTTCTAACAGTTAATGCATTTCACTCCGTAAGTAAGAGTGTGGAGCGCTTATATCACCGCAAGTTCTCGAACTGGTGGTGGAGTGGTAGGTGTATTACTACAAAAACATGTAAACTATGTTAAGATAAACGAGATCACTAACAGTGCACTCGAATATATTATAGAAGTTTGTGCAATTGAACTACCGAAAGAAAATCTATTGTTAATTGATATGTATTGGAATAGAAGAGATGAGAATATATTTTATCAACAAGCTGACTTTAATATTAATTTACTTACTGATGACTCAAAGAAAGAAAATGTGAAGTGAGTGTGAATGAAAAGAATACGTTGAAATAAATATGTGAAAATATGTATTATTATTTATTTTATTTTATATTTAGACTCCCTTTTATTTCAACATTATATTTTTTTATTATTATTATTATTATAAATATTTAAATGACTCTCCGACTTTTATCTGCAACGATTCTAGCTCATGCATCGATAATATATTAACGAATGAACCTAAGTTGATTAGTGATGTTAAAGTGGATCATAATGGTCTATCAGATGGACATGCTGGATTGTTCTACACCACCAGTTTAGAAAAGTAAAAGTTTTAAGGGTCATAATGAGTATATCTATAGATTAAAATATGAAGCAAAAACTTTGTGCCCCCTTTTTACGAAAATTGCGCGGAAGGAGGAGTATGCAATTTAGCACAATTGAAGTTTATATGGAGAAGGAGGGGCGAATCCTAATATTTTTTATGAAATATGCACGAGAAATACATTAAATTAATGAAAAAACACTACACGCACACAACCATGCATTTGACACACGCAGTCGAATCGCGTTCGTAGTATTTCGACATTGTTCGCCTGACGTCGTACAATTCTTTGTAACTATGGTTACCTATACCTTATTTATATGTAATAGAGAAAAACAGAAAATAAAGTAGCAAGCTTAGGAATTTTGGTCGAATTTTGACCACTAGGCGACCGCTAGATTCCTTTATCGGGCAAAACTCGAAGCTGTTCCGCTAAGGCCGAATTAAGAATTTCGTTACAAAATTCTTGTCTGAGAATCACAGATAAGACTTTAAACAGTTATGTATGCATACCGGAGCTATAACTCGTCTATACCAATGTATATAATCTGGTTCAATATTATATGTCTACATTATGTCCAGAAGTACAAAAATAAACAGTATTTTAGTAGTGCTGATGTGTTTTAATTATATCCTACTAGATTTAGCCTGTGGCTTCGCTGGCGCAAATGTAGGTTAGGTTACATTAATAACAGTACTTTTTCTAAATGAGAGGTATGTTTTTTCGCTGTTCTCCTGACAACGTGTATAAGAAATTTTTATTATGATTGGTCCAGTAGTTAAGAAGTGAAAACGCAACAAACAAACACATTCGCATTTATAATATTAGCTAGGAATCAATTGTGGCGTACTTTTGTCAGCACTAGCGCTAAATTGTTTTACATTCCCTACTGATGTAAACGCCAGGTTTTGGCAAATATAGTTGAGTAAAACACAATTTCTAACTGTATCTACTTATGTTTACAAATTAATATATGATTAATTGATTGTTGGATTATTATATTTTATTTAATGAACAGGAAAGGGCATCCAAATTGAACTTAACGGCATCAGAAAAATGTGGTATAAAAGCTAAGTACTTAACATCAGAGACTACGTTTTGTTTTGGAACATTTGTATACCTGCATACACAGTTTTGACCATATCCCCGAAGGAGTAGTCAGACCTCTATTAAACCTACATCGATCAGACGTATCGCCTGATGGTAAGCGATTATCGCCGACTATGGACACGCAACACTAGAGGACTCACAAGTGCGTTGCCGGCCTTTTAAATTTGCTTTCCTCTCCACCTCCTAGAGGAGAGAAGGGGGGTTGAGCCTCCAGTACCCTCACTCACTCGACGAAACACAACGCAAGCGCTATTTCACGCCGGCTTTTTGTGAGGCCGTGGTATCACTCCGGACGAGCCGTCCCATTCGAGCCGAAGCGTGGCTCTCCCACGGTTGGTGGCTCTGTTACTGTTACTGAGAGTTTCTTGGAAAAAATCTTTATAACATTGCTGCTCTCACGAATGGCACTGGCGCTCACTACCGCTAGTACCGCTGTCATAATATAATTAGAAAAATAAAATTTATTTTCCGTTCAAGTGGGAGACGTGCCGACACCGAGCATTTGGGTCAAGAGAAGAAAACAAGAGAAGTCGGTCCCTACCGAGAACTCTCGAATAACTAACACATCACCCGTGACCCTCAGGGAGTTCGCTGAGGAAGTCACCAGAAAGCTGGACATTGACCTGTTCAGGCTGAAACAACGTAAACTGTTATATTTCAAACCTAATTAGTATTAGAGATTAGTGACGTAGCGTGTTTGATTATCTATACCGGCGTCATAAGGATAAAACTAATCAATTTTTTTTAATAACTGTTTTTATCTGTTTGGAATCAGTAACACGCATCTGCCAGTAAATTTATAAAATAAATTATTTTGGCAGTTACTAAAAATGTATGCATCTACTACCATTCTAAGTACAATACTCATTAAAAAAATTTTTTGGCAGATAGGTATTTCTTTTTCCTATATGACGGTAATATATTTTAGGAGGAACATAACAACGCAATATCTCAAAGATTTATAAAGCCGGCCCTTTTTCTCTGTAGGCTTATTTGAAGGTGTCAACTAGTTATAGACGCTCATCACATACTCCACACTACTATTCACGCACACCACTCTAACACACACACACACGCACTCACTCACCTTTAGTATAGATTATTATAAGTGCTTTGGTATATTTTGTTTGTTTAAGTAAAGTTAAAGTATCTTTAATTTTATTTTACTATTATTTTGTTATATAAATAGTTTTGTTGAATAATATAACTATCGCAGAAAGGCACTGGCTTCACCCGTAAATTCTGCGGGTACAACAAGGGCCAAATACGCCTGCTCACAGGAGCGTTCACTGGCCATTTTGGCACCAACGACTTCCTGTGCAGATTAGGTTTGGCAAACAATTTGATCTGCAGAGCCTGTGGTGAGCAGGACGAGTCCATATCACATCTACTGTGTGAATGTGACGCGTTGGCTGGACTAAGGATGGGTCTGATGGGATTGGCATATCCGAACCCTGAAGACTTCAGGCTGCTCCCTCTGAAGTGTACGCTGCGACTGATGCAGTACATTCATAGTGAGATAGCTCAGGGATAGATCTCGGGGCCGACACAAAAGATCCCACTGGGTCGAAGTGTCGCCGATCTACACTGATTGCCCCCGAAATAAGATAAGATAAGGCACTGGCTTCTGTAACACAGGTATTACCACCTAGCACAGGAGTCAGGGACTTGAAATAATTGTAAAAACATATTGCATTAATAAACCTGTTATTATAATTAAATACTTTGATTGATTAAATACATAATTTCAACATTTTGATTTCATAGTTACTAGGATTCCAATCCGGTGGTACATGTCATACTATCTATGGTGGCTTTTTGCTAAAATGTCATCATTCATCATCATTTCAGCCTATTGCAGTCCACTGCTGGACATAAGCCTCCCCCAGGGTGCGCCACAAGGCCCGATCACCCGTTTTCGCCATCCAGTCACCTCCAGCCACCTTTTTCAGGTCATCGGCTGCTAAAATGTATTTGGTGGCAATTGGTGTTCTTTTACGACATCTAAAGTTATGGCTAATCCCCTGTTGCACGTAGTCACACACAGCAGACGTCACCGTGGTATCATAAAATGTGAGAATGACTAAGGCTCCTGCAATTACACTTAACAGGCTTATTATGAGTATATGCGTGGACTAAGGGACTCCATTTTTTTGTTTAATAATGTTGGGTATTTTGGTATACCTAACTAAACATAAAATCACTGGAAAGAGAGGAACCCGCCACTCACTCTCGGCGTGCCCACCCCAACTGTTATAGATAAATGTGGACAATACCGACCTCCTCTGGATAGGGACAACCACGTCGCGGGACCCGGGAGTTCTCCAACTTGCAGTATTCTGCTTCAAACACAACTTATTTTGGACGCATAAATTGTGTTCGATGAGGAACGTTTATTTCGATTCAATATTTAAATTAGTACTTGAAGACATTTTAACAATTACGGTATTCGATTACTGTCGTCAAACTTACTTACAGGAATGCTGTATACAATTTCTTTTAATTTGTACTTGTTATTGACTACAAACTTGGCTAATAGGCATTTGAGACTTCATTACTAACGATAAACTTACTTGCTAAACATCCGTGTTTGTTCATACAGCTCAATTTGCGTTAACTATGACACCTATTCTGCCAAACAAAGAACTTATAAGAGAGGATTTGGACAGAGACAGAGAACGAACAAGGGAAGAAGAAGCAAGAAAAAAGGCTGTGTTCAAGAAGGACAAGCTTTTCAATCCCATAGTGCAATCTAATTGGTCACCCAAAAAAACCTTCAAAAGACCTTTAAAGCTATGGCAGTAAGTTTATCATAACCTTTTAAGTTTACCCATTATTCAAGTCACTGATTACTTGGATTCAAAAAGAGCTGTTGGAGATACGCCTACGATCTCCGAGTTTCTTAGACTGTAGAGTTCGTCATCATAAGATCGGAACAACAAGAAAAAGCTTTAGAGCCTTTTTTGTAACGCGCTATCTCTCTAATAATAATAATGTCCTCCAGACCGAATTTTAGTAACGGTGGCCAATCTTAACGGAGACTGGCCATCTGCGCAAGAGATATTTTAGTGCATAAGTGTGTGCGCAAACACAAGTATACTCTGTTACCTATCTCCCATGATCCGATGGGACAGTAATCCGACACGATCGGAGAGAGATCAGGCGCAGGACCAACGGCTTTACGTGCTTTCCGATGCACTGGGGTGTCTAACACCGCCAACTTCTTAACTCCGGGCTGCTAATGAGATTTCTTAACAGAAAACCCAAAATCTTTTTGTTGGCCCGACCCGGGACTCTAACAAGAAATCTCATGTACAGCAATCGCATTCATTACCGCTGCGCCATGGAGTCAGTTATAACGCGTTAATAATATGATAACCAAAAGGTGGTACAGTCCTTCAAATTCGCCAGGTCTGTAAATTTTGAATCAGGTATCTTTATTTTCAGACATTTACTATAAATAATCTTATTTTATACTTCTCGGGTAACAAAAATACATAAGGTTACGGGTTATTGCCAAGCATGGCTAAGCAGCCTGTAGCGTACATATGCTTGCAGTACGGTATTGCCATATTAGAAAATGCAAACATGTTCATTATAAACGAAGCTCCTAGACTGACCATCTGAACGATCCCCGTCCTTAGGTATCAAATATATATATATGTATATATATATAATAAATATTTCAATAAGATCATTACATAATTTGACTAATCTTTTATTATTTCCAGTCAATCTCTCGAGGCCCTTTCGATTCCTGAGAGGGAACGCCAGCAGGTGATTCCCCTGTCAGCGTCACAGTCACCTCGACGACTACCTTTAAAAACTCCGGCGTCCGTAATGGTAGAGTTATATCGTCCTACTATCAGAGAGGATACCACAAATGAAGTAACAGAAACGGTATGATGGACTCGGTATTTCTTATAAACTAAAAACATCTTTTCAATAGAAATTTCAAGTGACTTTAACGCGTGAAAGTTATATTTCGCTACTTCACGATCACATCATGAATAGCTAGATTTAGCCCGCCGTGGCCGAAATTCGGTCTCGAGGATATTATTATTATTATCAGCTTATAATATAATTTTGGAATATCCTGAGACAAAGATATTGTAAACCTCCAGTTCTACTGACCAGAATTGAATAAACTGTTGCAAGCTATATACATACGCGAAGCTGGAACTTACAGATACAAAATATCTATTAACTATTGTTTTGGATAGCAGCGACAGACGCAGAGGTCTCGGGTTCGATCTCCAGGCAAGCAACTCTGACTTTTCGCAGTTATGTGCGTATTAATAGATAATTATCGCTCGCTTTAACGGTGAAGGAAAACATCGTGAGCAAACCTGCATGACTGAAAGTTCTCCATAATGTTCTCGAAGAAATGTGAAGTCTGCCAACCCGCACTGGGCCAGCGTGATGGATTATGGCCTAACGCTTCTAACACTGAGAAGAGACCCGTGCCCAGCAGTCGGACAGTTTATTACAGGGCTGATATTATAATATTGTTTTAGATTCAGATCCGTTCAAATAGTATATTTAATAAATTCAATTTGTATAATTTAGCAGTCCTTTCCCAAGGCTTTCGAGTCATCCTGGAATCGCCACTTAGGTATTCTCTGTTGCCGCCGCCCATACCTGGGTGCATGCGACAGACTATCAAAATGAATGAATTTAAAAATATCTCCCATATACAGTTTTTTTGACGTTTAGCCGACACATTTCTAGACTCCGCAATGCTACTGAATTCCTTAATATTATTCATCTTCTTCCTTATTATTATTATTATTTTATTATTTTTCGACCAATGGTAGTTTTCAGAAATACGGGTTTATACCAAGTATCCTGGTCCTTGTGTACTAGTTTATAATGTTATGCTGTGTGATGTGTGACTGTGTTGTGTGGTGTACAAGATCTGTGTGTGTTGATGTGTCCTGTGTTGTAGAGTCTGAGTGTTCGTGGATGAGGAGCAAGGTGGTTGGGTTTATGAAACGGCGAACTATGGAGCAGGTGTTTATTACTATAGATTTTTGAAGAGGTATTAATGTGTTTGCATGGAGGTCTAGCTGTTTTTGTGCTACACTTAGATTTTTTGGTACGACACCAGTTGAAGAAATGTGATGGGGATGATTTTAACGGTATCTTGGTGCCACATTTATTTGATTTCGTCGGCTAATTTTTATTATAATATTATTAAGTACAAAGTGATATTTTTGCAGGAGCCTGCGTTTCGTCAAAGATGGAGACAGTCACGAGTTAGACCTCAGAGGTAATATTCTCTTACATAAGCTTTATTTGATTGCAATGTGTTCCCTAGAGTGTCTTGACGTGACAACGTCGTATTGGTTAGCAGATTCACAGAAGAAATCAGTTGGGTCGGGCGGCGGTCATACCTTCTTACATACGCGATCCATCATTTTAATATTTGCAAAGTATCTCGCAACATATTACTCAGTCAATCAATCACTCCGCTGCAGTCCACTGCTGGACATACATAAGACTTTTTTTTTTTTTTTTTACGTGGGGGAATGCATGACGCATACCCCTCCGCGGGGGCGGGCGGAGGGGTTATGTCGGACTCGCCGGGGTAAAAGAAAGATGGTAAAGATGTTAAAGTACCTCCCGGAATACCGACTAAACCTACCACGGTGTTCCTCAACAAAACCACTATCGACGGGGCCGCGCGAATCACTTTCGCATGCGGTCGCGACCCCGCCGAGGTTACGGCCCGCCGTATGAAACGGCAGGCCACTACACGAAAGACCTACCCTATAGGCACATCTAAAAACTCCCTACTGTCCCCCCTAGAGGGGAGACGGACTCGACACAGAGGGGGCGTGGGAACACGCACGCCGCCTCTCGGACCTGGTGCTTAACGGATGGCGGGCAGGCCCACAAAGCCCGCCACCCCCAGGTCAATCCTCAGGGTGGCTGGAGGTCGTCTCATACATAAGCCTCTATCATTCTGCCCAACACATTTTGTCTTCAGTCCATCTGATGCAAAAAGGGAGGAAGGTCATATTTCTTTACTTTATATTTTGATTTGTATTAATTTTAATTAGTAATTATTTGTTTACAGACCGGGTGCGAATGCTTTTGTGTTTACAACGACACCAAATCAGCCTAAAAAATCAATTGTTGTGAGTAGCTTCATAGTATTTATATAAATAGAATATAAGAAATATGATTTTTCAGCGATAGCTCAGTGGGGAGACCAACAGACTGCAATGCAGAGGGTCTCGGGTTCGAACCCACGTCGCGCACCTCTGACTTTCGGAAGTTATATGACTTTTCGTAATTATGTGCGTATTGATTGACAATTATCGCCTGCTCCGTGCCTCGGAGAGCACATTAAGCTGTCGGTCCCGTCTGCCATGAAAATCTATGGCAGTCCTTATTGGGAAAGTCAGTACTCTCTAATATCCTGACACTGGTCTAGTCTTAGGGTATCGTTAGCTTTCGGGTTGCGGAGGTCAGGTGGCAGCCGCTCTGTGTAAAAACTGATATCCAGTCAAATCCGGTTAGACTAGAAAAGCCGACCCCAAGTGATTTGGGAATAATAAAGGCTAAGGGAGATGGAAGAATATAAGAAATATGATAAATTTCGCATAAATAATGTTCCCTAGGCATAGTGTAAAATTATGTCAGACCATCGAGACAATATCACTTCAATATACCTAAAATATGTTATAGAGTAAAATAGTAAATCAAATCTATATAAAATATAGATGGATCTAGTCTTTAAGTGACCAGGTGAAGCTTCTGAGAATATGGGACTTAGCAACCTCTCTAAGGTCTATTGGCTCCTTACCATAGAAAAATTAACACTGACTATATCAAGGAATCAGCAGCGAAAGCCTAGTGGGAAACCATTATTGCCACGCAGAGGTCTCGAGTTCGATCCCAAGGCGCGCATCTCTGACTTTTCGAAGTTATATGCGTATTAAATAGTTAATTATCGCTCGCTTTAACGGTGAAGGAAAACATCGTGAGGAAACCTGCATGTCTGAGAGTTCTCCATAATGTTCTCGAAGATATGTGAAGTCTGCCAACCCGCACTGGGCCAGCGTGGTGGACTATGGCCTAACCCTTCTTACAGTGAGAAGAGGTCCGTGCCCAGCAGTGGGACAGTTTAATACAGGGCTGATATTATATATTATATTATATATATATCAAGGATATATGATAAATTACTATTCGATGACAGGAATATGGGCCGTTGTTGCATACGCATGAGCGAGACATAAGATTAACTACCTAAGCATAAGTCCCTCCGGCCGTGATGGCAACTGAGTTTGGCAACCAGTTGCTTAAAAATATTGGATATTCTTTTTACTCAACCAGTTGCCAAAGACGAATGTCGATTCTTGATACGCACCTATAATATTTTACCTTTGCAGTTTCGCAACCAGTTGCCGAAGGAGTAAAAACTTTCTTGTTACTCAACCAAATCTGCTAAGAATTCAAACTTTTTTCAGATGTTCAGAATATATTTTCTTTTGTTACTGACGTAGTTGACATCTATCATTTTATTTGCCTCTTGAGGTTATCGATTAATTGCAATATATGTGTAATACACATTAGATTACTGTATTTACTGCACGAGTATGTGTACGATTTAAGACCAGTATAATAGTCTGTTCCGGAGACATCAACATGTCTACTTTAAATGTATACCCAAATACATCTAACATTGAATTCATTCGTTCAAGAAGAGGAGGTGTTTCTGCGTTGTACGATGGTAGGCGTTACAGCCGTAAAAAAATATATGTAAATAAAAACTCATTTTGGAAATGTATCCTTACAAAAGGATGCAGAGGTAATATTACTTTAAATACTCGTAATGAGATAATAATGCAAAGAGCACACGAAACCGATTGCAGACGTAATTTTGCGAAAACCACATTTTTGAAAAAATTGGATGATCTCAAGAGAGTGAGTAGTTGCAATTTTGAATCAATCCCCAAACAATACGACAATATGGTTCGTGATTTAAAAAACGATGGATATAATTTCGTCGGCGATATACCAAAGTTCAGCAGTGTGAAAAGTGACCTTTACAATGGGCGAAACAAAGTAGTTGGTACCACAAAAATGCGTTTCTCAAATGCTACGGACGTTGAAATACCCATGAAGTACCAACATTTTTATCTTTGTGAATATGAAGATGGAGATTTTAGAATCATTGTATTTTGTATTCGTGATGTGACAACAAAAATGAGTAATTTCAATCATTTCTTTGCTGATGGCACTTTCAGAAGTTGTCCAAAGTCCTTTAAACAGTTGTATACCATTCATGGCTATGATGAAATTAACAATATCATAACTCCATTATTTTTCGCACTTCTTCCCGATAAAAGAAATAACACATATAAAATTTTGTTCAGTATAATTAAATCTCAAATTCCTACCTGGAGTCCAAAAAAAATTACATTGGATTTCGAAATTGCAGCAATTAATGCATTTAAAGACATATTTCCTGGTATACTTTTTAAGGGATGTTACTATCACTTCAACCATGCGTTATGGAAAAAGGCGAAGGCCTTACAAATAAAAACTAGAGTAAAAAAAAGGCATGTGGCGAGATGTATTGGAATTGCACGGTTACCAAAAAAATACTTAAGAGAAGGATATGATTATGTAATGGCAAAAAGACCTGTTGGTGAGGAAATCAAAATGTTTAATAAATATTTCCAAAAGCAGTGGGTTAATAAAGATTTTTTTGCTGAATCTTGTTGTTGTGAAACTGAAAAATTTAGAACTAATAACAATATAGAGGGATGGCATAGAAAGATCAACAGTTTTATTGGTAAGAAAAATCCAACGTTGGCACATCTACTCGATGTTTTAGAATCTGAAGCGACATACTATGATTTGAAAAAAATTACACCTAAAAAAAAGAAGGAGTACGAGGAGATCGATGAGGAAATTGGGTTAGCGATAAAAACTTTAAATGAAAACAAAATTAGTGTCGGACACTGTCTCGAAATTATCAGTCCATTTGTTATCCCATTCTAAAGACATATTAACTACCTACTAAATTCGAAGTGTACTTATAATTTCAATTTTGTTGCAAATGGGGAACCTAGTTGTTAATTTTCAGTAACTTTAAGCTGTAGTTAGGTAATTACATGGAATAAAGGCATATATATACACCTATATTATGTTGTTTTCACGATATTATTATTTGAAACATAATGTACCTACCCTTGTTCCCTTTCGATGACGCCACTCTTAAGAAATTTAATCAAACAAATTCAATAGAAACCAAATTTTATATGCATCTGATTGAAAACATCCTAATTTAATATAATACAGACCTTAGTCCTTATTTTGATTTCCACAACTGATGTTAGTTACGAACTGAGAGTGGTAATTCTTCTTAAGTAACCACACCTTTTGAGAAAATCTTAGTTGGCAACTAGGTGCGTATCAAGAATCGACATTCGTCTTTGGCAACTGGTTGAGTAAAAAGAATATCCAATATTTTTAAGCAACTGGTTGCCAAACTCAGTTGCCATCACGGCCGGAGGGGCATAAGTTAGTAGGTCCGTATCATCGTTTACATAAAGTTCACAATTCATCTGCGGGTCTCAGTATACGATTTTTTTATAAACTACCTATTGATATTAACCATTACTAAAATTTAAAAACGCCGTTAAAATCAGCTTATCCGGCAGGGCAAGTCAATCAATGATTCAATCAATGGTTACTTAAATTATAAAATGATTAAACTCATGGAACTTGTTTCATATAGGATTCAAACAATATATCTATTATATAAGTATGTATGTATGTATCTTATGTGGAGGCCAGTCAGTGTAGACCGGCGACACTTCGACCCAGTGGGATCTTTTGTGTCGACACTTTCCCAATAACGACTGCCATAGATGATAGGTGTTCATGACAGCCGGGACCGACGACTTAACGTGCTCTCCGAGACATGGAGCAGGCGATAATTGTCAATCAATACGCACATCATTTCGAAAAGTCATATAACTTCCGAAAGTCAGAGGTGCGCGACGTGGATTCGAACCCGAGACCCTCTGCATTGCAGTCTGTTGGTCTCCCCACTGAGCTATCGCTGCTTATTATATAAGTAAAAGTAAATTCAGTAAATTTAATAAACTCACTAACCGCTTTGACGTCCATAAGTGTTACTTTGTGACCTAAATGAATAAATGATTTTTGACTTTGACTTTGACAACACTTTACAGAGTGTATACCTTTATACAGTACAACATTACATTTGCAGGCATCTATCAACCTGGACAAAGAAGACATCGACCAGTTATTTCGCGACACCGGCTTCAAATTAACGTGGAGGAAACCTTCATGATGTGCAGTATATGTCTTTTCGTACATTATCGTCGTTTCATTTTATCATTTCGTACCTCTTGAGAATATCCTGTCATAAAAATCATTTTTGACAGTTGTGAAGATCGAATCACATACGGGGCAATTTTTTTTTCTTTCAAAGGTAGCTTTCGCTCTAGGTGTAATTCCTGTGTCGCGGGGGACTTTACAAACATTCAAACAACGGACACAAATAACACCCAGACTCGGAACAACCAGTTGTGGATCACAGAAAGATTTTCATTTCAAAATTATATTCGTGAATGACAAATAATTATTCTTTATAAAAGTCTTAATATTTACGACGGAATTTTGGTCACGTTATCCAATCCCAATTGCGGCAAACCATCGCAAACACACGTACTTTTTCTATTCCCTCATCTTGAGTCATGAAACGGTAATACGACACAACCGTCAATCAGGTGCAGGCCGTCTTTGGAGGCCTAGCGTAGCAGTGTGTGTCAGTAGCAATAATCTACTGAGAATTCTGCCAACCCGCACATGGCCAGCGTGATGGCCTAGTCCTCCTCACACTGAGAAGAGGCCCATGCCCAGCAGTGGGATATTTTATATACAGGGCAAATATTATTATACTGAGAATTTATTCTTAAAGAAACCCAATATAACTTATTGTTGGTCCGACCATGATTGAATAATAATAGATGCAGTTGTTTTAAGTTCAAGCATTTTTTGTATGCTCATGTAACCTATTGATGATCATCTTTATTTTTGCCAATATTATGACTCTTTATGTGAATTGTTATCTGCTGCTTGTGCAATATCAAGCTAAACATCAAACAACACTGCCATGTGACAAACCATCAAAGCGGGTACATAGTTTTGAACATAAGGATACTAGATTACTAAGGTGGCAAACAAGCATACGGCCCACCTGATGGTAAGTGGTCACCGTAGCCTATGGACGCCTGCAACACCAGAGGCATCACTTGCGCGTTGCCAGCCCTTTAGGAATAAAAGGAAGTGGGAAGAAGAAGGAACGGGAAGGTGGAAAGAGAGTGATTGGGCCTCCGACACTCTCACTCACCGAATGAAACACAACAGTAGGAATACTGCTATTTCACGTCGATATTCTTTGAGAGGGTAGTCCTTCCCCGGTCGAGCCGGCCCATTCATGCTGAATTCAGCGAGGCTTTATTATCATAAAAGATTAGGTTAGTTAACTTTTATCTGGATGAAAGGTACCCTATGTATTTTTTTGTTCACCTGTCAACGTGAATGCATAATTATATGTCGTGTAGTTAAGGCGTGAAAGCCTAACAAACAAACAAACGAACTCACTTTCGCATTTGTAATATTAGTAAGGATTTGGGCCCAAACGAAAGATTAGAAAATAACTTTTTTAATGACACTAAAAGAGACCATGTTGCTGTGCGGGTTAGTATCTTGAAGTATTATAGAGCCTAGGCTAGGTTAGACAGTAAAAACCTTTTTTTTATTGTTCGATTGTTCTAACATCAAAAGGTTATCACTAAAAGTCGACTTATAATAATCAATGTAATCTAATATGTTCAATTTAAGATCGAAGTATCTTAAAAAAAAAATAAACAATCATACCTATCATAAACTTTTTTTTTGGATTTTCTGCTGTATTTCAGCATAACTAATAGGACCAATATTGAATCCCAATGCTTAGGGAATGCATTTAGAAAACCCTTCTTTAGTGCTACATTTCAAGTTTCTTGCGAATAAAGCTATGCGTTGGTACGTCAATCAACATCACAAAGTTAAGTTATCACAAAGCATATTACGTTTTTCATTTTATAAGTAGATATGGCATCGCACTTGGTAGAACCGGATATCCGGCATACAACCGTCATACCGCGGTATGGTAGGCGGTTTTGGTCCCCCGTTATCCAAAGTCGAGTTGGACGCAAAGAGTTTGCCCAGAAGACCGGCTTTCTCTTTTGCGTCGTGGGCCAACGAATCATTTCCCATGTGCAGGGGTGGAAATTTCCTTCGATAGCTTTGGCAAGAGACCAGAATGCACGAGTTCCCGAAGGAAGACGCTCGAGCTTCACGGCAATTTTATCGATGTGCTCCGACTTCACCCTTGCAATGTCTCTTTTGAAGGACCTTAAAGCAAAGTTATATACCTTTTTTAGTGCGCTGGTATTTACATCACATGCCGTCACCGCATTAGCCCAGGCTTGGTAAGCCAAACCAAGGCCGAAATATGCCACCAATGCGGGACACAGAAGACGGAATAAAAAGCTCCATACCCTGTAGCACTACATCAGCAATAGAATCAGTAATAGCATTGGGATCTGACGCAAAGAAGGACCGCATCCCATCCCAATCTGCTAACTTGTAGTGCCACATACGGCGGCCGCGTGCGACACGCGATTGCGGCGAGCACGTCAGAGGCACTGTACTCCGGACAAGGCAGTGCTCTGAAGAACCAAGTGGGGCGCCAACAGATACGTGGTAGCCATCCGGGTGTGAAGTCGAGGCCGTCATACTTATTAAGTTAGTGAATAACCCAAAAATGTACAGAGTAGTGAGAAGCTGGTGACATAGGAATGTAGATTACGGCTCCACGGTATATGAGAGTCAATCGAGTTGGAAATAAATAAATATGAACACATATTGCTCTGTGACGAAAGCATGCATTTATTTATTTATTTGTAAAACAGTAAATAAAACAGGTGGTTCAGATGTATCTTAATTATTTTGTTGAATATGTTGAGGCTGTACCAAAAAACGTTCGTTATCCGATGGTCTGGAAACATAGAATGTGTATTTTATAATAACTTCGTATAATATTAATTATCGCTTGTTCTAACGGCAAAGGAAAAAATCGTGAGGAAACCTGCATATCTGAGAGTTCTTCACAATGTTCTAATATTCTCAATGATATGTGCGGTCTGCCAACCCGCACTGGGCCAGCGTGGTGAGCTACGGCCTAACCCTTCCACACTGTGAAGAGGCCCGTGCCTATTAGTAATTAAATTATTATCAATATCAGAAACAAGTCAACACCCCCAGGAATAAGCTTCATATTCCCACAAATACATAATAGTGTTACGTGCTGGGTTCGACGGATAAGAATGTAAACAATATTACCGACTAAAACACGTTTTATTCAAACACACAATTAAATTTAGACACAACAAACACTATACTTCACTTTTCCACTGTAACTAGCTTTAAACTCCGTAGTATTTCCACTTCTGTTCGATTTTATGAACACTTGATCGCTTACGATTGTAAACTGTCTCGGCGGTGCGCGTGCGCCCTATTTATACGCGGGTAAAGCGTTTCTAGAGTTTTCTAGTAGCGCTATACCCGGTATGTAAACAGTACGATGATTCGAGAAAGTACCAGCGTTCTCTCTATGATTTCACGTACCGTACTACGTAGTACCGTAAGATGTCAATAGATGGCGGTGTAATAAATTATTAGACGGAACTGCCGAGTCTTTCCCACAATGCCGAGCGATGTCACTGGGCGTAACAATATGTACGTTACACATTAATGAGGTGTGCATAAGAGATCTATGCGCTGAGCACAATTGTATTCGAATCTATACACAACATTAGATATACATAAATACGTGTGCCACGCCTTAGAAAATATGTGTTACGTTGCATTCTCACGGTAATTTCCAAAGAGAGAATAATTTTATATAACTCCATAAAAATTATCTATTTCTAATTCGAATAACCATAGAAGCATCGGTTCTTGGTAAACACCGAGTGGTAAAATAAATGTCTTTAAAATATAATAATTATTTGACTCACCCATCAGGATGATCTAGCCATGAGATGTTTGTTTCGACTGTTTCAAAGCCCTTCTCCTGTGGTGAACTTTCACAAAATTCGCGCCTGTTTAATAATCAATATATATTAGTACATAAACATGATTACTTAGAATATTGGTATGGTATAATTTAACTTACTGCATTCAAATTCTGTTTTTGTAATCTATTCGAAATGATTATTCTAAAAACAAAAACTGTTTATATTTTCTTTAATGTTACCTGCCAGTTTGGGTTGCAAATTACTACTATTATTGGCAATGCCTCCAACTAAGACGAATACATAATTATTAGAATTACATTCACGTGGATCCAATCCACGAATTCTTGATCGCCGCCACCGTAACTATAGGATTACGTTGCTCCGACGTTTAAACAGCAGGTATATGTTTTATATTATAGGTACGTAGTAATTTGTTATGTAGTAGGTAGGTCGCTAACGTGATGCTGTTTTTTTTATCACTATCAACGGATCACTCGTAAAAGCATCCAGGTATGACTTAAAATATATAAATATATAGCGAACAGAGGCGCTAGCGGATCAGAAATGTCAAAATACACAGAAATAAAGGGATCATAAAGAAATTATATTTGTTCGCCACTGAACTACATAGACAACAAAAATGCCTCGTTACGTGTTCTTTTTGTAGTGAGTTCGACAAAGGCTCTACACGCATAAGCTAACACCAAAGAACCTTTTACTTTTCATTGTGATTGTATATTACTGCAATCAGATAGGGTAGGTAAGGGTTTGTTCACAATACTAGGTGAATCATCATCCTTTGACAGTCACGCCCAGTTACAGTATAAGCCATAGCTTCAGATGCTTGATGTATCCATCACTATTTAATAATTCCCTGGCTAGTGTTGCTGTTAGCCTCAAGTCTGTCACCAAAGACCTTATGAATTAAAAAAACTGGATAATAATTCACTTGCCTTGCCTCTACTGTCTTGTTATCATCAGAAGATAGCAAACAATCTAAGAAGGCACCGTTACATTGCGTGCTGGTGTACAGGAAAGGTCCCATGCACTCCATCTCCTTGTTCACTTTGAATACAGATGCCACACCGATCAGGACCTCGTGAGAACCGATCCAAGTGACGATGGGTCCACCATGATCATTCTAAACAAACCAAGTTCAGATTGCAATTAAGTCAAATTCGATAAACACTAAATCTTTTCGAGATGTAGTGCCGATCTAGTCAAACGTAAATTGAAATTAGACCTAGCTAAGCGGCTGATCGACGCTTCGCGTGACCAGAGGCTGGTATTTTCTTTGCACAAAGAATAAATATTGCCATTCAACGTGGCAATGCTGCCAGTCTTCTGGGTACGTTGCCAATTGACGATGATGTGGAGGAATATTTTCTCTCTTTAATTTATATTTCTTGTAAATAATTTGTGTATATATTATGTTAATTATGTCATGAATAAAGTAGTATTATGTTGTAACTGATATGTTATATATGTTCACATTTGACATTTATTTTAATTTAGGAGAATACCATTTGTAATATTGATGACACTGAGACTAGATCTGACCTATATTAAACCTCTGTTTCTAACCAGAATTGATCCTCGGCATTACGCAAAGGTTGACTGGTAGAAAATGCCTGACGCATTCCGTTCGCCTCTGTTTCTTATGAATACAAAGTGATATAGTAAAATTAAAATCAATTGAATCCAGAATCTTTATGATAAAGATTGAAGATGCATTCGACAGACTAAATTTTAAATTTTACGTCTAAAGATTGATTAATAATTTTGCATATTACCTATTTAGTCAACGATGCAATTTAAGTAAATGATGAATAAGTACTAAATTAGGGCTTTAGATAACAATGAGAGTAAAAAATTGTATTTTTGAATTACTGAAAATTATATTAAATAAAGCATTAAAGTAAGAATGTAGTTAATGCGTTCGTTGTGAGCGTACCCGACTGTTACCTGTACAAAGTGTTGGATGACAGCTTTTGGTCGCAAGACCCACATCTTGCGGCCAAAAGCTGTCATCCGTCGATTTCACCGACAAGTACCAGCCGAGCGCACTAGTAATTGGTGTGCCAAGGGAAGTTTTACTAACATTAAATTTTATAATATCTTAATTGGACGTAGTTATGCACAAACGTTCCGACCCACAAGTCACTCAAAATTAAGATAACATGACTGGCATACCTTTTTTGACACCTTACATCATTTGAGCAAAATATTTCAAGGCCTATGGTTTCTTCCTTGGTATTTTTTTAAAATGTAGTATGTTCAAATCCACTCTGTTACTAAATAAGGGTTTTCATAAAAACAACAAAATGTAACACGTGGTGTGAACCATTTTAATGAGTACGATTCCTATATAATATCTTGTTAAAATGATTCAATAATTTTGGAACGTTTTAGTAAAACCCATTTAACTTTTGTTTTCTTGAAAAATAATGTTTCATGCAAGTTGAAACGTTTTGACAAAACATAATTTAAAAAAAGAAACTATATATACATAATAAGTTTTGAAAAAATAACTGTTCACTTCCGATTTGTGCCAGAGGGGATAACTGGTAACTTTTTTCTCAATTACCACCCGTGACACCAGGGGGGTGACAATCGCTACTATTTCTTTCCAATTGCCTACTCCGACCAGTTTAAATTATATCTTTTCTCTTTTCAACAGTTGGGAAAATTTGTCACCCGGGTGACAACTGAGAAGAAAATTCCCAGTTGTCAACCCGGGGAACAGTTCTAGAGGGGACTACTGGGAATAATCCTTTTTGGCCATAGTGCATCTCATGATAATTCCAAATACGGTTAGGATGATATGTTTTATTCCGGAGTTATATTAAAAGTATCATATTAAAAGTTGTATTATAGAAATAACGTTGTTATTAGCTTTTTTGTATAATTATACCTTGTTTAGTTTAACAGTTGCACATAACCCTATATACTATTAAATGCTATCATAAAGCAATCTGGAATTGTGTAAACACTACATATACATATATGTAAGTAAGAGATAAATATTGAAAAAAAAAATTGAAGAGAAGCACTATATATAAAGGATTTAGATTTTTGTTTGTTGTGGCCTAATGGCAAACCAATTGCTCCAGCGAAATTATCAGATTTACAGTCTTTATACCTGTATATCCCTAAAAATTGTCTCACATTTTATAGAACCTTGAAATGTTTTGAGGAAATCATAAACAATATCGATGGGTTTTGTGGAGAGCCAGATTTTGAAATGTTGTTAACTATGATTGAAATAATGTAGACGTAGCGTATATGTAGGTATATGATTATGTTTCTTTTTAAATACAATTTTGTTAATTAGTATTTTCTTGTATTTATTTACTTGTTAATATATAGAACCACTTATAAGTTAGAAATTTTAAGTACATTACTAGTTGGAAAATTTTTGCAAATTTAAGTAAAATGAACGTCCATACAATATATATTTTTTTCAATAACGTTCCAATCCCATTTTATCTAAATATTTCCCAATATATATTATCAAGCAATAGGTACATTATTTAAGTAATGAATATATATTTTTTCAATAAAACCTACAGTGTTCATCTATACACTCTATACTAGTTAAAACAAAAAAGTGTATGATGGAAACTATTAATTTGCGATTATTTCAAAATGGAGTTGTTGTGGGTTGGAACGTTTGTGCATAACTACGTCCAATTTAGCCTGAAATAAAAGGTTATTATTATATTATTATTATAATAAGTGTACCTGACAAATTCCATGTCGCCTAGTTTCCGTGACATCTAGTGGTATCGAACTATTGGTATAATTATTGCTTCTAAAGTATTCTGTAATGTTTGCACTATCTTCAACTTTCTCTATAGTATTATTATCTCCTACTAATGAATTTTTACGACTATTTTCAACTAGAACAATGTCCGCCTGGTCTGTACCGTCTTCGCACTGAAAAGAAATATCAACGTGAAATAGTAAATAATGTTAGAATCAGATTTGTGGCCTATAGAGCTAGTAATAAAGTTGAAAATATCCAGACAATGATATCATAATTATCAACACAATAGTTTTTTATTTGTTATTTGGTAACGAAATAAATCATTTTGTATTAATGCGATAGATAGAGAATGAAAAAGAGTAACTTGATTTTTTAATGCATGTATTTAGAGTTGTAACAAATCCTCGCACATGTGACGTGATCCTTCTGTGACAGAATAAAATGCTCTACTGCGTGCAATCGGTATGGCATCTGAGCCTAACCACCATCTTATAAAATATTGCATACGCAACAACGAGACAAATCTATACACTCTGTTGCTTCTTTCTCGCACTTATAATAAAAATACTTGAATCGAAGGTATTTAAACCGGCATGTGTTTTTGTGGTAGTATGGATGCTTTAGATCACACGTGCCCAGACTTTTTTCTCATAGACCACTTTCAAAATTTAGCAGGTTCCGGTGGACCACCTGCAACTACATTTCTACCATATTCCTTGGCATTCGTATTTAAATCGGTAAGGAAGTCCATGCAATAAAAAAATTTGATCCAATGTCTACAGACAAATTTTTTTTTAGTATTTCTCTAACCGGAAATCAGTAGGTTCGAGATCACTGGTACTGAATATAGAATATGTATGTTTTTACAAGTAACAGTCGCTGAGCTTCTTAAAATATTATCTGCCTACAGTGATAGGTGAAGTCAAGCCAACATTTTAGTTCTTCACTATCGAAAGCAAATAAATGTTCGTGAACCCCCGCTTACGAATTGTGGATCCCCATTTTTTGACAAGCCAACGGAGACCCACGTGGACCCTGGGGGTCCACTTGGACCCCTTTGGGAACTAATGCTTTAGATGAACGTGTAATCTAAGCAATCAATTTAAAATAAAGCTGGATTTACTTACAGATAAGCCTTCAAATCCTAACAGCTTCTGCTGTTTTGGAGTACAACCATCGGCAGACGGTGGGCTGTGAACTTTCAGCATACCTTGCGCGTTTATATTTCCTTCAACTATTGAACAGATCATATATTTGTCTATCACAAAGGTCATGTTGCTATACGCTACGTAGTGCTTCTTGCACTCATCTTTATCAGCTATTAGTATTGACGCGTACTGTAAGTCCTGAACGTTGTAGTTGTTTGAATCGTTGGGCTAAAATATAAAATATTAATCAAACATTTACACACTTATCAAGAATATAAAACTGAAGATTAGGCATCAGCGCAGGACATATAGCGCAAAAGTGTGTGCATTCTATAAGACATAGTCCGATAAGACGGCAATCCGTAATGACCAGAGAGATCAAGCGCAGACGAACAACTTTACGAGTTTGAACCACAGCAAATTTCCCAACTTTGGGCCGCTTTAATCCGGGAATCCGTTGAAGCTGGTGCTGCTCGGCTAAAGAAGTAGCTTCAACATACAATATGTGCGCCTCTAATATAAATTTCCAAGCGTCTTTAAAAACCTTGCAAGCTTAGTTATGTTAACAAATTTAAGACAGTATGAGTTTCTTGTCTGCTTCTTCTCTTTGAGAGCTCTACTCTTCAGACATTTCTGATAGGCTGCAAAATTACAAAATCTGCAATTTCACCAGTAATATTTTAGAATGTGCAACGTTCATCTTAAACATAATAGTATTGTACTGTTACCATTCGCCATTTTTTCTTGTGCCCCCAACCCAATGCAATAGCATCAATATCGACGTCTTGAAACTTGTCCTCATAGTTCACTTGTATCGCTTTAGGTATGTACGAACAAATCACTTCGTACTCTCTGTCATTGAAGTTATAAGGCGATTCTACTTTCACTATAGCTATATCTATAAAGGCCCACTTTTCCAGTTTGTCATAGTCCAACTCGTAGGCTGAAATTAAAAGCGATTATAAAATAACATATGTTTTATTAAGCCTATGTCTAGCGGTGGACGTCTTTCGGCTGAGATAATAATTATCATATTTATTTATTGACAGAGAAAATAAGATACATCCTTACACTATATCAACAGTGTTAAAGCGTACCAGCCTTAAATAATTTTAGCTTAAATTAAAATTAATTCTTAAGCTATGTTAATTTATAGTGTATACAAAATAACTTAAGTTCAAAAGGTTATGTTTAAGCCTGCCCGAAGTAGGATAAACCTGTGTTTCAGGACACCACTTGACAATTTTATTTTACACTAGCGCATTATTAATACAAATATTTACAGTCTAAAGTATATCTACGATTAAACGTGTTTAGGAAGTAATATACAACTTTAAATTTACTTTTAATACCATTTTAAGACTTCTAGCAGTTTTTCTGTGTCCGTATAATGTAATTTTCCTAGGTGTTCCATTAACATGATACTACATATTTTATTACTAACATAGAGTCTGAAACGATTTACCAACAGTCGATTGGTCTATGAACTGTTGGTCAACATTATCTTTAAACCATTAATTTTTCATCCAAAGGACTTTTCACCCACGAACGTTTCGCCAACAACGTTTCGACTTAACGTCAGTGACGTTAACTACTTAAAAACTTATTAACCATAGAAGCATAACCAACAGAATATCTTATCAATCTAACGTTAATAAGTTTACCAAAACTTTCGATAGATTTGGTAAAACTGAGATGGGTCTATAGTTTTTTATACATTTCCCATCACCTGATTTGAATATAGGAGTAATAACAGTTATTTTCAGCATTTTCGGAAAAAATCTATTATTTAAACAAAATTGAAATATATATGTGTTATTGGAAGAGCCAGTAAATGCTCAAATCTTTTAAGTATTTTATTAGATATGTTGTCCCATCCAACAGCACAATCTTCCTTTAAATAAGATACAATGTGTAGTGTCGTAAATAAAGTGGTCTTAGAGCAATTTTGGGAAGAATCGACAGGGGTCTTGATAGGGCGTTTTCTGCAAAAAATTTACCACCGTTGAGAAAGTATGAGTTTATTTTATCTAATGCCTCGTGAGGACTAGTCGTTGTTGACAATAGGTCAAACAGGTGTCCAGGAGATTTCGATTGAGATGTATTACTTTTTATAAATTTCCAGACGAGCTTGCTGTCATTACCTGCCTTTTGTTATTCATTTCTGCTATATTGTGTCTTCAACTTTTTTAAAAGATGGTTACAGAAAGTTGCGATATCTTTTATAAGTTTGAGCAGATAGTTCATTGTTAGGTGCGAGTATTAATTGTTGGTGTAACTTGTCCCTATTTCTTATACAACTCACGAAGCCCGGCGTTATCCAAGGCTTAATATTTCTATATTTATTAAACACTTTTACTATCGATGTGTTTTCAATACCCCATGACGCAGTGATATAATAAAATAGCTTAGAGAAGCATTTGCATCGTTACAACTGTAAACAGGGTCAAAATTAATGCACATTATATCGCATTCAAGGTTGTTCATATTGACCTCAGAAAAGCTTTGCAGACAATTAGATGATGATGATGATGGTAAAATGACCTTGCCTCGGTCATCTGGCATGTGTTTTCATGCGATGGTCAGGTCTGATTTCTGACTCAAGCATAGTGTTATTAGATTTAGTAAATTGCTTAATAAATGGACGCGAAAATATGTTTTCTGGCGTATACACCAAAGACTGGTGAAATGCCTACATTTCCCCAGCTGTGTTTTAAGGTCTTACGTAATAATAAGGAGCAGGCGTATTACCATCCACCAGTACAGTTTTCAGACGCCATTCTACTTAAAATTATCTAAGACAAAACCCAACAACATTGCTCCAGCCAGATAGCACACCTAAGGCCAAAAATTGTCATCTCACATATGCCGTGGCACTAACCAGTTCGGCTCAGTTGCAGAATGTCGACATCGCAAAATTTGTACAGGGCGTAAAATGTCTACAGGGCGCAAAATGTTCCTTGCTCAGAATGTCCCTTTCTCAAAATGTCCCTTCCGCAGAATGTCCCTTTCTCATAATGTCCGTTTTGCAGAATATCCCTTTCGCAAAATATCACTTTCTCAAGCTATCCCTTGTTTCCAATTCCTTTGTATCCGTAAAAACCAGTTATATAGTAGTGTAATAGTCAGATTTGGTTGGTATCACTATGGAATCCTCTGTACGCGATTCTGATTCGTACTTGACTGTTTTTACGGATATAGTCAGATTTGGTTGGTATCACTATGGAATCCTCTGTACGCGATTCTGATTCGTACTTGACTGTTTTTACGGATATAGTCAGATTTGGTTGGTATCACTATGGAATCCTCTGTACGCGATTCTGATTCGTACTTGACCGTTTTTACGGATATAAACAAATTGAAAACAAGGGACATTCTGCGGCTGAGCGATCAGTTCTTTCAAAATTAATATAAAGTACAAATATTTAAACAAAACTTACATTTGGGCACACACGTGAAAACTATTTTCTTTTTCATCTTGCTTGTACATTTATCTGTGTATATCTCTGCATCGGAAACATATTTGCTGTAACCAGCTATTGCGTACAAGTGTTTGACGTCTTCGACGCAAGCTGCTGATGTGACGATGTATTCGCTGGAAACCAGTGCACCTCCACATAGCCACGCGTCGTACGGCATCGGTGACACCCGCGACTTTGCTAAATATACCTGAAAGTTACTTTGCAGTGATGATGACATCTTTTGTAATTGCAACTGCGACATGATTTACGAAACTTTAGAAATCGATTATTTAAGTAAAACAAAGCAAATACATGCTTAATCTGTACCTATATTATGATTGTTATACTTTAATAAAAAAATATGGTTGCTCAGTAATTGGAACTCGAATGTAATTCTCTTTTTATCCTGACTGATATCATAAATGCGAATGATAGTTTGTTTGTTTGCTGCGCTTTCACACCTTAACTACCTGACCGAACATTATGAAATTTCGGATACACGTTGTCAGGGAAACAGAAATAGGATGACGTGCCTTTCATCCAGAAAAAAAGTACTGTTACTAACCTAACCTATAGTTACGCAAACAAAGACGCGGGCAAAATCTAGTGTTTTTATAATGTTAGGATTCAGTTATTATTTTTGACAAAAAGTTTAATTGGGCCATATTTCACACTTATCCGTGTACATGCAATTTTTTTACAATTTCTCCAATAGGAGTGATTGCCGCCTCCGGGAAGACTTTACAAACATTCAAACAACGGACATAAAAAATACTCAGACTCAAAAAATTGTAGACCACAATTCTTTTGTTCCGTGTGGGCATCGAAACTACTAAATTCGTTACCTTCATACATTGCCTACTTACCTACATTTAAACACAATGGCAGAGGTGTGATGACCCTTATTAATTGTTATGAAAGAAGATCCAGGTCCAGCAATAAAATATAAGATTATCGTAAAGTTACCAAAGATATATGTATGTACATATATAGAATAATAATATTTTACGTACCACATATTTCTTCGGTTCTGTAACTTTTAGTCCTTCTAATATTCTTCGCTGGCAATTCCATTCTGAAATGCGATATAATCATAATATATAGCTATTACATAATATTGTCTTCTATTTACGCGAATATTATTCATTTACAAAAAAAAAAGTATATATGTATGTTTATCCATTGTCTAGTACCCATAGTACAAGCTCTGCTTAGTTTGGGCTAGATGGTGTTGTGTGTATGTGATAGAATATTATTATTATTATTATTATTATTATTGAAATTAAACTGCTATATACGGATTTTATCGCGTTGTTTATTTGAACGGGGAGACTACTCCCCGTGACCATGGCTGCTGAAAAGCAACCGAAACGTCGGGGAAAGTGTAAAAATAAATTAAATCTAAATAGTTTAATAATAATTTAATTAGCTTAAAAATTAGTAAAGTTTAATAGTAGTAGTATTGTAACAATTTTCAAAATTTTGTAATAAAGTGTCAAATAAACAACGCGGTAAAATCCGTATATAGCAATATAGCTATTATCTTCTGTTGATTAGATTGACTTTAGATTTGCAACTATTTTTAATTATTTTTGGTAAAATATAGAAGTGAGCGTGAAGGTCTTTTCATTCCGACTGTAACACTGTCGGAAGAAAAAGACCTAAGCGAAAATACTCTGATCAGAAACTGGGCAACATGCGTGATTCTACATAATATGTATGCATGATGTGACGTTGTGGCAACCGCGAACAGATCAATGGATTTCTAGCAACTTTGCTACCATGATGTTTGGGTAACTAAACATTTAAGAAAAATATTTCTTCCATGTCTCCGAAAGCGCGTTTTTAGTGAACTAATAGTTGTTATACATCATGTGTTCTGGAGACTTATGGTCAGTCCCATACCTAACAAGTAAAAGTTATCCAAAAGATAAATCGCATGCTATCTCACTCTTGTTAGGTTAAAGAAGAGAGATGGCGAGACTTTTTATCGTATAGACTAGTTGACCTGCGCAACTTCGTCTGCTTCACATAAGAGAATTTTCTCCGTTTTTGCAACATTTTTCATTTATGCTCTGCTCCTATTGGTAGTAGATAAATGGGCTATCCAACACTGAAATAATTTTTTATTTTTTTATTCAACAAATTTGGCAAACAAGCATACGGCTCACCTGATGGCAAGTGGTCACCGTAGCCTACGGACGCCTGCAACACCAGAGGGATCACTTGCGCGTTGCCAACCCTTTAGAAAAAAAAGGAAGTGAGAAGGAGAAGGAGAGGGAAGGGGGAAAGAGGGTGATTGGGCCTCCAGCACTCTCACTCACCGACGAAACACAACACACAGTAGGAACACAGCTATTTCACGTCGATATTCTGTGAGAGAGTAGTACTTCCCCGGTCGAGCCGGCCCATTCATGCTGAAATCAGCGAGGCTCTACTACTACCAAGATTATTCAATTCGAACCAGAAGTTCCTGAGATTAGCGCGTTCAACAAAACAAACGAATAATCAAACAAATACTTTAGCTTTATAATATTAGTATAGATAAATGCTATTTGGAGGTGGTGGGACAAGCCCTTACATACATTAAAACAATGTATAAGTAACCTTTTTATGGTTAGTTTAAGAATACCTAATGTGCTTACATATTATATTGACGTAATACCAGTAAAATAGCTGAAGAAACGCTGCAAGCAGTTCTACCACTACTTCATATTTCTGTATAGTATTACAGACGCGCGGTTATACAGGTTGTTTGGTACATCGTTTGCCAAATTGAAATGGCTGAAAGGATTTCATTTGCTATAGTTTAAGCACCCTAACCCACTTTTTACGCCACGAAATATTTGTTGAATAACGAAACTTATTTTCTTTGTTAAATTACTATACTCAGCTTTTAAACCAAAATTTAAAAGAAAATTGCTGATATAGACTTAAAATTTTGTTCTTGTTTTTATGTTTACCGTTGTTTCTCAATAAAATTTAGAATTACCTACTTGCAAATAACACGAAATCTCCTTTTTATTTACTGACAAATTTGGTAAACTAAAAACTGGTAAAATTTAACCTATGAGTCAACTTTACATCGCGATAAAAAAGAAATTAAAAGTGATCGCGATCTTCCGTTTTGTATAAAAATTCTCTAGTCTATTTACTTGCAAATGGTATAATGTATTATAAGATATATGCCATAATAAATAGTTAATACTTATACAAAATTATTAAATTTGTGTCTCATGTACACAAATTCAGTGAATCAGGCAGAAATCAATTTATGGCATGATTATTTTCGCTTGGATAACTTGGGCGATTATCTCACTTCTGTGCATGTAACTAACCTAAGGTTTTATTAGGCATGAAATTAAAAATGGTTTGCTCTCAATCATTTATTATTTACATTTACATTTTATTACAAAGCTTGCTTTAAATTGCTTGCTTTTCAATACGTGTTTTCATTTTCATATACAGGTTGATTTTGAAATCGTGTAATTCCTTTTAACCACGCATTCTACTGGTGGTATAGAATAACCATGACCATAGTTTTTTTTTGTATTTTTTTTTTGAAAAATTCATGATCCGTTTTTTTCATGAAAAGGTTTCAGATAGTCATATGTTAAGGCAATATAAATTTTTACTAATTATATAAAAATATATTTCAATAATTAATGTCGTAAATAATAACGGGCGGTCCTTTTTCATGAAGACGCCTTTGTTTGAGAATTGCAGTCAAGCTAGGCAGCTGTGCGATTTCTAGAACCTTCTCTTTGGTTACCCTGTCTCGCCATGATATGCCCAAAATTTTGGGTAGGCAACGCATGTAAAATGAGTTTAATCGACGCTCTTGTTTTGCGTACGTTGTCCAGGTCTCAGCCCCGTACAGGAGAATGCTTAATATGGAAGCCTGAAAGACTACTATTTTGGTCTTTATAATGAGATATTTGTTGTACCATACTCTTGTACTAAGCTTCCCGAACATGGTCGCCACTTTGCCAATACGTGTGTCGATCTTCGCTACAAGCGAGAGATTGTTTGACAAGGTCGACCCTAAGGAACAAAACCTTTCAACTACATATAAACGAGTGACATTTAAAAAAAGGAGCTTCTTGAGTGCCGTGTGTTAGCACAACTGTCTTTTTGATGTTAACAGACATGGCATATAGGGAACTGGCCTGAGAAAATTTGTCCAACATAGACTGAAGCTCAACTTGCGTATTGGCCACAAAGGCCGCGTTATCAGCAAAATGAAGACTATTGACGAAATGGTCCACGCGGTTTCTTTTAGATTTAAGGAGAGAGATGTTAAACATCTTTCCGTTAGTCCTCGTATGCAGGTGGATACCCTGTTGGTCGTCGCCGAAAGCTTTGTGTAATATTAGCTAGAAATATATTCCAAACAGGGTAGTAGCCAAGACGCAGCCCTGGCATACACCTCTGCAAACGTCAACTCAGATGTACAGCCGTTAAAAACTACGATGTCCTTCATATCCTCGTGAAAAGATTCAACGAGGCTCAGGAGTTTAGGCGGACACCCAATGCTCTCCAACGCTGAGTATAAACCTTCTTTGCTGACCGTGTCAAAAGCCTTGTTAAGGTCAACGAAAGCCACACACAGGGAAGTATTCTGTTCTCTTGCAATTGATTAAGTTATTTATTCACCAAAGAATTGGCATAACAGCTTTTATCCATCGCATTCTTCACGACTTAAAAGTTTATTTTCTAATAAATTTATTTCTTTATGTATTTCAATGCAGTTCATATGCTAGCATCCGTCAGTGTCTGTTGTTTAGTCTTTATTTGTAAAATTGATACTAATGAATGCCACTTACCGTGGAAAAGCAGAGAAAAAATCACAACTTGATATATGTTCAATGTATACATAGTTATAATAACAACTGGCCTTGAAGAAAATTGCCTATTCAAATGTTAATTTTACGGTATGCAATATAGTTATTAGTTAGATGCTGATTGAAATGTTTGCTGTATTTTGAGTAATCGATTTGAAAAATCACAAATATTTTGTAAAATTACTGCCTTCAAGCAATTTGAAGACAAATTCTTGAGTATAAATGAAGCAAAATATTATAATATTAAATAAAATATATACAATATAAATGTAAAAGATCACAAGGCATATCTAGCGATATATATTTTATAAAAATACCAGTAAAATTATTATTGCGATAAATATGACTAAGCCATAGGAAAGATTATATGCATATGTAAGCTTTATAAGGCGGTATAAACAATATTGGCGATGTTTTGTAGTTCCAGTCCTTCAGTATATAATTTTTGTGTTTCCACTTTATGTCGCAACTAAAGTCACGAATTAATTTTATAACTAACTAGATTTTGCTATCCACCCGTAACTTTATAAATGCGTTCATGCACCATATCTCTGATTTTCTTAAACAGAATTAGATGAAACATTACCAAACTATAAACAGCATCAAAAATAGTCCCTCCAAGTCAAACTGGTTGATGTTTTCTAGGTCAGCCTTGAGTTTGGCCCATTCCTTACTAATGTTTTCGGGAACTGGTTCGTCCCACTGAATCTTTAATAGCCACATGGCTATTAAAGATTCAGTGGGACGAACCAGTTCAAAATTAAAGATTCTCTTCCAAGAGATGTCTGTTGGAAGGGAATCTTTAATTTTGTAGTTACAGGTACAATCCATCCAAGTGGATCGAATACCTTTAACATTATCGGACATTATAATACGTTTGGTAATTTTGGAGTTTGATGATATGATTTGTGATAAAATTGTAAAGTTATCTTCGGTGGGATTCTAACGGAAACCTAAAGTTATAGTTGTACCTAGTTGTTTAAAGTTCAAACCTTCCTGATCGTAATAGTTTTATTCTTGTTGTTGCAGTAGTCTGCCATCATTAAAGATCCACTTTCGCAGGTTAAACCTTCCTAATTTGAGTAAATCGTATAAATCTTTTTGTTATTGTATTGATGATGCTAGTAAATGGCTACTGTCAATCGACATCGTCCATATGGAACAATTCATCGATGACCTTGGCTGCTTCAGGAAACTTGTGTCCTTCGTCTATTGCTAATTGTCTCAAAGTCATCATGGCGAGGAATGGCGAGGCTTTTGTCCCGTACATCACAGTAGTAAGTTGATATTCATTTAGTTCTTGATATGGATCGTCTCGCCACCCTATTTTTTGTAGAAGTTGGTCTTCTGGATGGATCCATATCTGCCTGAACATTTTCTCAATATCTGCGGTAAACGCATACCGATATTGCCTACATTTTAAGATCAAAAATTGAAGATCATGCTGCAAGTTGGGTCCAGTATACCAGTCAACTTTTTTTTTTTTTTTTTTACGTGGGGGAATGCATGACGCATACCCCTCCGCGGGAGCGGGCGGAGGGGTTATGTCGGACTCGCCGGGGTAAAAGAAGGTGGTAAAGATGATAACGTACCTCCCGGAATACCGACTAAACCTAACCTACCACGGTGTTCCTCGACAAAACCACTATCGACGGGGCCGCGCGAATCACTTTCGCATGCGGTCGCGACCCCGCCGAGGTTTCGGCCCGCCGTATGAAACGGCAGGCCACTACACAAAAGACCTACCCAAAGGCACTCCTCACAAATTATCCCTACTGTCCCCCCTAGAGGGGAGACGGACTCGAAACAGAGGCGCGCGTGGGAACACGCACGCCGCCTCTCGGACCTGGTGCTGAACGGATGGCGGGCAGGCCCACAAAGCCCGCCACCCCCAGGTCAAACCTCAGGGTGGCTGGAGGTCGTTCCGCGCCCTCCGGCGTCCGGCTCTGCGGTTGGGGAGAGGGTTCAAACGCTCCCTCTCCCGCTCCGCCGCCTCCTTGATGGAAATTACTTCCTCACAAAAGGAGGCGACGGCGTTCCACGACCTCTCACTCCGGAC
This sequence comes from Catocala fraxini, assembly GCA_930367265.1. Taxonomy (NCBI): domain Eukaryota; kingdom Metazoa; phylum Arthropoda; class Insecta; order Lepidoptera; family Erebidae; genus Catocala; species Catocala fraxini. Next base: position 3,324,709 of record OV884047.1, read on the forward strand.
CATAGACTGAACTACGGCCGGGAGCGAGAGGGCAACCAATCCGACTGCCGCGATCAATTCACGGCGCTGCGATGCCCAGGCGGGGCAAACCGCCAAAGTGTGCAGCGCCGTGTCCTCAACTACGTCGCGGCAGTCGCCGCAGTGGTGACAACCGGGCGTCTCTTGCCGGCGTATACGACACAGGAACTGGCCAAAACAACCGTGGCCAGTCATTACTGTGTCAGCCGGAAGGTGAGGGCGCCATGGCGTCTCTCCAGCCACTCCTCAAACACGGGACTTACCGCCACGATCGTGGCGTGCCCGAGTATACCGATCAACTTTTTTTTTTTTTTTTTTTTTTTTTTTTTTTTTTTTTTTTTTTACGTGGGGGAATGCTTGATGCATACCCCTCCGCGGGGGCGGGCGGAGGGGTTATGTCGGACTCGCCGGGGTAAAAGAAAGATGTTAAGAAGAAAATGTACCTCCCGGAATACCGACAAAACCACTATCGACGGGGCCGCGCGAATCACTTTCGCATGCGGTCGCGACCCCGCCGAGGTTTCGGCCCGCCGTATGAAACGGCAGGCCACTACACGAAAGATCTACCCAAAGGCACTTCTAACACTCCCTACTGTCCCCCCTAGAGGGGAGACCGACTCGAAACAACAGAGGCGCGCGTGGGAACACGCACGCCGCCTCTCGGACCTGGTGCTGAACGGATGGCGGGCAGGCCCACAAAGCCCGCCACCCCCAGGTCAATCCTCAGGGTGGCTGGAGGTCGTCCCGCGCCCTCCGGCGCCCGGCTCTGCGGTTGGGGAGAGGGTTCAAACGCTCCCTCTCCCGCTCCGCCGCCTCCTTGATGGAAATGACTTCCTCACAGAAGGAGGCGGAGTATACCGGTCAACTGTGGCAACTTTACTTTCAACGAGCAACTTGACCTAGTGTACCTCAACTTACATTTCATTATTTTATTTACTTTCATTTAATTTTTTTTTTCATTTTCATTTTCATTTCATTTATGTCTAGTAAATAAATAAAAAAAATACTTTGGTGAAAACTTTGATTTATAATCTTTGTAAAGTTTGTGCCAGCTCTGAAAAAATGTGTCCATTTGTATGAAATTTCAGAAAAATTGGCAGAGTATTCAAAAATGTGGTATCTTTACCTGATATCCAATATGTGTAGGATTTGTCCCGTAAATGCCCACGTAACGTGGGCTGTAGGGATCAATATTCTCTAGTAAAATTGCTTAAGTAAGTTGCCATATCTGTGTCCATTTTCACCTGTGTCATATTTTTGAACACTGTAACGTATTTATTTAACTTTTTGTAGATATAAACCGTTGAGGATGTAGGCACATGTCTTTGCTACAGACTAGATATGTATATATGTATATTTTAAAGTATCATATTTAATGGAAAAACTGATAAAACGTCAAAACATACGGTAATGTTGCCACAGTTGACGGTACATTAAATCATTCAATGTTTTATTAGTAGAAGTTTTTGATAATGCATTGTAAACAATACGCAATGATGTGGAAAAATCATTCAAGAGCCTGATTACTCAATGCCGGTTTCCTGTGACCTAATTGTTTGTACTCGTCAATGAATGATTTATATTCGTTAAAAACACGTATGTTTATTATGTAATCTTTCCTCCAGCTGTAAGAATTGGCCTATGACTTTATTCGTAGACTTGCCTAAATATTCTTGAAAATCTGGTTCAATGGGAGTCTCACCTGGTATCTCCCGTCTTTCAAACGTGTCGTTGTTGCCTTCTATGACTGAATGCATGCTATATCTTCAGACGATAATGTTTTATCGTCTGTGATATCTTCTATCTCCCAAAACTGCTGTATTTCATAAAGATCCTTCTGAACGACATTACATAAGAGAGATTTCATACCACCACATAATATCCAACCCAGACGAGTTTGTTGTATAATAGGAAGTGACTCGCTGAGTCTACACATCTTTCCTAAGATAATATTTGAATATACATCGGAACCCAGCAGCATGTCTATAGGGCGCCTGATGTTGTGATCGGGATCGACTAAATCTAAATTGTCCAAAAATGGACATGCCATCTTAGGGAAGGTGTATGATGGTAAGTATTTTGTGAGAATTTTCATGATATACACATCGACATTAAATGAATAAGTGCTGATTGTCGACATACAATGCAATTTCATGGTTCCCTTGCAAATGTTTTCGCTGTCCTATACCCGTAATAATATTCTGACATCTATGCCGTGGCAAAGCTGACAGCTGTGCACCGTTTTCCGTAATAAGCAAATTCGTAAAATCCGTAATCCCTTATAATTTGATTTTTAGTTTAATTCCTACAAAAACACTTTTTGTGTATTTTTATCACTCTAGCGTAATAAATAGACAAAAATAAATTTTATCTTTATTATTTAAAAATTTCAGTAATGAAAAAAACAAAAAGTGGAATTATAGGTCCCCAGGATTTGAACCACCCTCATTATATTTTGATGATGTGATGAAGACTTGTTGACCGCTCCGCTATTGAAACCTGCGATACATTAGGCAAATTTAAGGATTTATTGTAAATGCGGACTAACATAAACACTGTTGTTGAATATAAGGGATAGTAGTTATTATAGTTATATACAGAAGAACTCGTTTTTGTCTCGCCTTGCACACATGCACATGACGAACTTCACCTACTATCATTACATTGAATAATGTTTCATTGTTTGCATTAAAACATCATACACACAAAGATATTCGCTCGGATCAGTATGCAAAGGTTTACTTTACGATGCTACTCCACTTTTGTCTTTGACCATACATCAATCTTTAATTCTATCAGTCAGCTACTTTCAGTCAATTCATAATCTTTATCACACAGCATAATTTGTTTTTCATTTTATAGGAAGATATGGATCAAGCCCTTTCCTTTTGAATAATAATAATAATAATGATTTATTTATTTCTGTGATTTATTAAAATTAAATAGCTAAATTATATCAGATGTCCTTTATTTGAATAGCCAACATCTCACTTATACAGTTGCAAATTACAGAGTGTAGACTATAGACAAGAGAAAACAATTTTGCCAACCTTAAAAGCATAAAGCATAACCTAAAGAACTATGTACCAACATTATAGTATAATATATTTCCATTGCTCCTATTTTAACAATTTCTCCTCACATAATACACAATTCTTACAGTACATGGATACTTATTAAGTTTGTGAATAACACAAAAATGTATAGAGTATGTGAGGAGCTGGTGACGGATAGGAATGTAGATTACGGCTCCACGGTATATGAGAGTCAATCGAGTTGGATATAAATAAATATGAACACATATTGCTCTGTGACGAAAGCATGCATTTATTTATTTATTTGTAAAACAGTAAATAAAACAGGTGGTTGGAATGTCTCTTAATTATTGTGTTGAATATGTTGATGACGCTCGTTGTCCGATGGTCTGGAAACATAAAATGTGTTTTTATAATAATAATAATATTATAAAAACTTCGTATAATAATAATAATATTATAAAAACTTCGTATAATAATAATAATATTATAAAAACTTCGTATAATAATAATTATCGCTTGCTTTAACTGTGTAGGAAAACATCGTAAGGAAACCTGCATGTCTGAATGTTCTTTATAATGTTCTCAATGATATGTGAAGTCTGCCAACCCGCTCTGGGTCAGCGTGGTGGACTATGGCTTAACCTTTCTCACACTGAGAGGAGGCCCGTGCCCAGTAGTGGTACAGTTTATATACAGGGCTGATAATATTTTATTATATTATTGTATAATAATTGAATTATTATCAATATCAGAAAAAAGTTATCGTCGTGAATAAGCTTCTTGTCCCTACAAATACGTTAAACACTAAAGCGGTGTGCAGGGATCTATCTCATCAATGCGATGAGTATAACTACATTTAAATTATATATATTCGAATCTGTAGAGGAACGTCGGGGTCACCATTGTGGTTGAACCTCGTCTGATGTCCCTCCAACACAAAGGGAGGATCCTCTGACCAGGCTGGTTGATCGTGCCTGGCGGGCCGCGGCCCAACTGTTGATGTTGGGAATTTGTGTAATTATGTATACTTAGACGCCGTGTAACTTTCACTTGTGCGATGCAAGATTGTATAGGGAACGTCATCTGTTGGATGTAGTCGGTAATTTAGTCTGTGCGGAGTCGCCATAAATCTATGTATATACAACATTAGATATAGGTACATAAATACGTGTGTTGCACCTTCAAAAGTAGATGTAACATTGCATTCGTACGGTCATTGCCAAATACATAGTAATCTGATATAAACTCCATAGAAACTATCTATTTCTATTTCGAAAAACCATACATATTATGTAGATTGGTTCTTGTTGAACACCGAGTGGAAAAATAAACGACCTTAAAATATTATTATTTGACTCACCCATCGGGATGATCTAGCCATGAAATGTGTGTTTCGACAGTTTCAAAGCCCTTCTCCTGTGGCGAACTTTCACAAAATGCGCGTCTGTTTAATAATCAATATATATTAGTACATAAACATGATTACTTAGAACATTGGTATGGTATAATTTAACTTACTGCATTCGAATTCCGTTTTTGTAATCTATTCGAAATGATTATTCTAAAAACAAAAACTGTTTATATTTTCTTTAATGTTACCTGCCAGTTTGGGTTACAAATGAATAGTATTATTGGCAATGCCTCCAACTAAGACGAATACATATTATATACGTTAGGATTACTTTCACGTTGTTGGATGGGGGATCCAATCCACGAATTCTTGCTAATTCGAATTAAGAATTCGCCGCTACGGTAACTATAGGATTACAGTTGCTGCGACGTTTAAACAGCAGGTGTATGTTTCATATTATAGGTACGTAGTAATTTGTTAAGTAGTAGGTCGCTAATGTAATGATGTTTTTGTTTTATTGCTGTCTACGGATCACTCGTAAAAAGCATCCAGGTTTGACTTCAAAACATACAGCGAACCGAGACATTTTGACATTTGGAAGCTGTGATTTGACAAAGGTTTGACACCCATACGCTAAGACCAAAGAAGATTTTCTTTTTCCTTGTTTTTATATATTTCTGCATTCGTCTTTACAGCCATAATCAGATAGGAAGGTAGGATTTGCTCACTAGGTGACTCATCACCCATTGACAATCACCCACAGTTGCAGCATATGCTATCGCTTCAGATTCTTGATGTTTCCATCACTGTTTATTAAATGTCTGTTAATAGACAGTGATGGAAAGTCCTGTCTTGCTGTAAACCCATAGTCTCTCACTAAAGAGGTTATGAAAAAGAATCTTATTAATAAATCACTTGCCTCGCCTCTTCCGTTTTGTTATCATCAGAAGATAACAAACAATCTAAGAAGGCACCGTTACATTGCGTGCTGGTGTACAGGAAAGGTCCCATGCACTCCATCTCCTTGTTCACTTTGAATACAGATGCCACACCGATCAGGACTTCGTGAGAACCGATCCAAGTAACGATGGGTCCACCGTGGTCGTTCTAAACAAACAAAACCAATTAGATGATCGTTAACCCCTTTCTGCATTATTTTCAGTTATTAGATTGCAATTAAGTCAAATTCGAAGAACACGAAATCTGTTTAAAATGGAGTTCTATTCTAGTCAAATGTAATATAAGTATGTTCACATTTAATATTTATTTTAATTTAAATGAATACCATCTGTTATATTGATAACACTGAGACTAGATCTGACCTCTATTTTGAAACATCTGTTTCTGGTGAAAATTGATCCTCTGCATTACGCAAAGATTGACAGGTAGAAAATGCAAAACACATTCCGTCCGCCTCTGTATCATATCATATGCATACAGAGTGAAATGATAAAATATAAATCCATTTAATCCAGAATCTTTATGATAAAGATTGAAGATATATTCTTCGACAAATTACATTTTAAATTATTAGTAATTTTGCTTATTATCTTTACCTTAGTTATCAATACAATTTTGGATAATTATAAATAAGTACTAAATTACGGCCTTAGATAATAATGGTAGACGAAAAATAATCAACTGTATTTTTAAATTACCGAAAATTATAATAAGTGTACCTGACAAATTCCATGTCGCCTAGTTTCCGTGACATCTAGTGGTATCGAACTATTGGTATAATTATTGCTTCTAAAGTATTCTGTAATGTTTGCACTATCTTCAACTTTCTCTATAGTATTATTATCTCCTACCAATGAATTTTTACGACTATTTTCAACTAGAACAATGTCCGCCTGGTCTGTACCGTCTTCGCACTGAAAAGAAATATCAACGTGAAATAGTAAATAATGTTAGAATCAGATTTGTGGCTTATTGAGCTAGTAATAAAGTTGAAAATATCCAGACAATGATATCATAATCATCAACAGCCTAGTGGTTCGATTTCTGCGTCCGAACGACAAGAATAAATGAACTAACTCAAGTGTAAAGTATCAAACATAAGCTAGCTTAATATGTTTTTATATTTAGCCTTTTTGAGTTTGAAAAATCTCTTATACAACAGCTTTGTCCGTCTGTCTATTATACAACTTTCAACTCAAGAACCGTAAGAGCTAGAGACTCGCGGATTCAGCATAGTCGATATACCCCCGAAATGACGATGACCTTTGACCTCTGACCTCAAGGTCACGTGGTATTACATGACTTTTGCATATTACTTGAACCATTTTTTCGAACTCTACGATTTACAGCAATTTATTGCCGTTTCTCACTCGTTATTATTTAAGTACGTAAAAAATAAATTTGAACACAATGACGTACCAACTATGTAACAAGCATGCTATGGAAGAGTGGAATCTCCTAATACTGGCGTTATCTGCTTAAAAGGAAGCTCCAATCACGAAAATGTTGATACACATATTTGGTAACGAAATAAAACATTTTGTATTATTACGACAGCTATTTAAAAAAAGAGTAACTTGATTTTTAAATGCATGTACTTATTTAGATTTGTAACAAATCGCCGCACATGTTACGCGATTATATACCTTCTGTGGCTGAATAAAACGTTTACTGGGTGTAAACCGTATGGGCGAGCCTTACCACCATCTTATAAAGCATTGCATTCGCAAGAACTAGACAAATCTATACACTCTGTTGCCTCTTTCTCGCAAATGCAATCAAATACTTAAAAAGAAGATTGTTAAACCTCAGCAAGTGTTTTCGTGGTAGTACGGTTGCTTTAAATCTCTGTACGCGTCTTCAAAGCGATCGATTGAAAATTAAGTTGAGGGTACTTACAGATAAGCCTTCGAATCCTAACACCTTCTGCTGTTTTGGAGTACAACCATCGGCAGAGGGTGGGCTGTGAACTTTCAGCATACCTTGCGCGTTTATATTTCCTTCGACTATTGAACAGATCATATATTTATCTATCACAAAGGTCATGTTGCTATACGCTACGTAGTGCTTCTTGCACTCATCTTTATCAGCTATTAGTATTGACGCGTACTGTAAGTCCTGAACGTTGTAGTTGTTTGAATCGTTGGGCTAAAATATAAAATATTAATCAAACATTTACACATTATCAAGAATATTAAACTGAAGATTAGGCATCAGCGCAGGACATATAGCGCAAAAGTGTGTGCATTCCATAAGACATACTCTACGACAACTTTACGAGTTTGAACCACAGCAAATTGCCTAACTTTGAGCCGCTTTAATCTGGGACTCCGTTCAAGCTGGTGCTGCTCGGCTACAGAAGTAGCTTCAACATACAATATGTGCGCCTCTAATATAAACTTCCAAGCGTCTTTAAAAACCTTTACAAGCTTAGTTATATTAACAAATTTAAGACAATATAAGTTTCTTGTCTGCTTCTTCTCTTTGAGAGCTTACTCTTCTGACATTTCTGGTAGGCTGCAAAATTACAAAATCTGCAATTTCACCAGTAATATTTTAGAATGTGCACTGTTCATCTTAAACATAATAGTATAATTACTGTTACCATTCGCCATTTTCTCTCGTGCCCCCAACCCAATGCAATAGCATCAATATCGACGTCTTGAAACTTGTCCTCGTAGTTCACTTGTATCGCTTTAGGTATGTACGAACAAATCACTTCGTACTCTCTGTCATTGAAGTTATAAGGCGATTCTACTTTCACTATAGCTATATCTATAAAGGCCCACTTTTCCAGTCTCTCATAGTCCAACTCGTAGGCTGAAATTAAAAGCGATTATAAAATTACATATGTTTTATTAGGCCTATGTCCAGCAATGGACGTCTTTCGGCTGAGATAATAATAATAATATTTATTTATTGACAGAAAAAATAAGATACATCCTTACACTATATCAACAAAGACACGACACAGAGGCGCACGTGGAAACACGCACGCCGCCTCTAGGACCTGGTGCTGATCGGGTGGCGAGCAGACCCACGCAGCCCACCACCCCCAGGTCAAACCTCAGGATAGCTGGAAGTCGTCTCGCGCCCTCCGGCGCCCGGTTCTGCGGTTGGGGAGAGGATTTAAACGCTCCCTCTCCCGCTCCGCCGCCTCCTTGATTGAAATCACTTTCTCACAGAAGGAGGCGGCGGCGTTCCACGACCTCTCACTCCGGACCATAGACTGAACTACGGCCGGGAGCGAGAGGGCAACCAATCCGACTGCCGCGATCAACTCACGGCGCTGCGATGCCCAGGCGGGGCAATCCGCCAAAGTGTGCAGCGCGGTGTGCTCAACAACGTCGCGGCAGTCGCCGCAGTGGTGACAACCGGGCGTCTCTTGCCGGCGTATACGACACAGGAACTGGCCAAAACAACCGTGGCCAGTCATTACCTATGTCAGCCGGAAGGCGAGGGCGCCATGCCGGCTCTCCAGCCACTCCTCAAACACGGGACTTACCGCCACGATCGTGGCGTGCCCGAATGTTTAAGCCTGCCCGAAGTAGGATAAACCTGTGTTTCAGGACACCACTTGACAATTTTATTTTACACTAGCGCATTATTAATACAAATATTTACAGTCTAAAGTAAATCTACGATTAAATGTGTTTAGGAAGTAATATACAACTTTAAATTTACTTTTAATATCATTTTAAGACTTCTAGCAGTTTTTCTGTGTCCGTATAATTTAATTTTCCTAGGTGTTCCATTAACATGATACTACATTTTTTATAACTAACATAAAGTCTGAAACGATTTACCAACAGTCGATTGGTCCATGAACTGTTGGTCAACATTATCTTTAAACCATTAACTTTTCATCCAAAGGACTTTTCACCCACGAACGTTTCGCCAACATGACTTTACGTCAGTGTATGCTTAACCAACAGAATATCTTATCAATCTAACGTTATTAACGTTAGATTAGTTATAGTTATATAGTTTTTCCAAAACTTTATAATATATATAATATTCTTTTTTTATAATATTCTACCACATATTTTTTTTTTTTTTTTTTTTTACGTGGGGGAATGCATGACGCATACCCCTCCGCGGGGGCGGGCGGAGGGGTTATGTCGGACTCGCCGGGGTAAAAGAAAGATGGTAAAGATGTTAAAGTACCTCCCGGAATACCGACTAAACCTACCACGGTGTTCCTCAACAAAACCACTATCGACGGGGCCGCGCGAATCACTTTCGCATGCGGTCGCGACCCCGCCGAGGTTACGGCCCGCCGTATGAAACGGCAGGCCACTACACGAAAGACCTACCCTATAGGCACATCTAAAAACTCCCTACTGTCCCCCCTAGAGGGGAGACGGACTCGACACAGAGGCGCGCGTGGGAACACGCACGCCGCCTCTCGGACCTGGTGCTGAACGGATGGCGGGCCGGCCCACAAAGCCCGCCACCCCCAGGTCAAACCACATACACACAACACCATCTAGCCCAAACTAAGCAGAGCTTGTACTATGGGTACTAGACAATGGATAAACATACATATATACTTTTTTTTTTTTGTAAATATATACATATTATACATAGAAACACCCAGACCAAGACAAACATCCATAATTATGCACACAAATGTTTGACTTGCGCGGGAATCGAACCCGCGACCTCAGGCGTCGCAGTCGGTTACACTAACCACTACGTCATCGAGGCCGACAATCTTTCGATAGACTTGGTTAAACTGAGATGGGTCTATAGTTTTTTATACATTTCCCATCACCTGATTTGAATATAGGAGTAATAACAGTTATTTAAAAAAACTAAAAATTCCATTATTTAAAGATAATTGAAATATATGTGTTATTGGAGGGCCAGTAAATGCTTAAATCTTTTAAGTATTTTATTAGATATGTAGTCCCATCCAACAGCACAATCTTCCTTTAAAAATGATATAATCCTTAATACCTCCTCAACGTCGGTGTCGAGTAAAACAAAAGAGCGAAGTGTCGTAAATAAGGTGGTCTCAGAGCAGTTTTAGGAAGAATAGACAGGGTCTTGATAGGGCGTTTTCTGCAAAGTTTTTTCAACGTTGACAAAGTGTGAGTTTATTTTATCTAATGCCTCGTGAGGACTAGTCGTTGTTGACAATAGGTCAAACACCTGTCCAGGAGATTTCGATTGAGATGTATTACTTTTTATAAACTTTCAGACGAGCTTGCTGTCATTACCTGGCTTTTGTAATTAATTTCTGCTATATTGTACCTTCAACTTTTTTTAAAGATTATTACAGAAATTGCGATATCTTTTATATGTTTGGGAAAATATTTCATTGTTAGGTGCGAGTTTTGATTGTTGGTGCAACTTGTCCGTATTTCTTATACAACGCACGAGGCCCGGCTTTATACAATGCTTAATATTCATATATTTAACAGACACTTTTACTATCGATGTGTTTTTCAATATTCCATGCCGCAATATATTTTATTAACATAATAAATGCTTAGAGAAGCATTTGCATCGTTACAACTGTAAACGGGGTCAAAATTGATGCTCATTATATCGCATTCAAGGTTGTTCATATTGATCTTAGAAAAGCTTTGCAGACAATTAGATGATGATGATGATGGTAAAATGACCTTGCCTCGGTCATATCGGATAGCACACCTAAGACAAAAAATTGGCATCACACATATAGCGTGGCGCTAACCAGTTCGGCTCAGTTGCAGAATGTCGACATCGCAAAATTTGTATAGGGCGTAAAATGTCTACAGGGCGCAAAATATTCCTTGCTCAAAATGTCCCTTTCTCAAAATGTCCCTTTCGCAGAATATCCCTTTCTCATAATGTCCGTTTTGCAGAATATCCCTTTCGCAAAATGTCACTTTCTCAAGCTATCCCTTGTTTCCAATTCCTTTGTATACGTAAAAACCAGTTATGTAGTAGTGTAGTAGTCAGATTTGGTTGGTATCACTATGCAATCCTCTGTACGCGAATCTGATTCGTACTTGACCGTTTTTACTTATACAAACAAATTGAAAACAAAGGGACATTCTGCGGCTGAGCGATCAGTTCTTTCAAAATTAATATAAAGTACAAATATTTATACAAAACTTACATTTGGGCACACACGTGAAAACTATTTTCTTTTTCATCTTGCTTGTACATTTATCTGTGTATATCTCTGCATCGGAAACATATTTGCTGTAACCAGCTATTGCGTACAAGTGTTTGACGTCTTCGACGCAAGCTGCTGACGTGACGATGTATTCGCTGGAAACTAGTGCGCCCCCACATAGCCACGCGTCGTACGGCATCGGTGACACCCGTGACTTCGCTAAGTATACCTGAAAGTTACTTTGCAGTGATGATGACATCTTTTGTGATTGCAACTGCGACATAATTTACAAAACTATAGAAATCAATTATTTAAGTAAAACAAAGCAAATACATGCTTAATCTGTACCTATATTATGATTGTTATACTTTAATAAAAAAATATGGTTGCTCAGTAATTGGAACTCGAATGTAATTCTCTTTTTATCCTGACTGATATTATAAATGCGAATGATAGTTTGTTTGTTTGCTGCGCTTTCACACCTTAACTACCTGACCGAACATTATGAAATTTCGGATACACGTTGTCAGGGAAACAGAAATAGGATGACGTGCCTTTCATCCAGAAAAAAAGTACTGTTACTAACCTAACCTATAGTTACGCAAACAAAGACGCGGGCAAAATCTAGTGTTTTTAAAATGTTAGGATACAGTTCTTATTTTTGACAAAAAGTTTAATTAGGCCATATTTCACACTTATCCGAGTGCATGCAATTTTTTTACAATTTCTCCAATAGGAGTGATTTCCGCCTTCGGGAAGACTTTATAAACATTCAAACAACGGACATAAAAAATACTCAGACTCAAAAAATTGTAGACCACAATTCTTTTGTTCCGTGTGGGCATCGAAACCACTACATTCATTTACCTTCATACATTTCCTACTTACCTACATTTAAACACAATGGCAGAGGTGTGATGACCCTTATTAATTGTTATGAAAGAAGATCCAGGTCCAGCAATAAAATATAAGATTATCGTAAAGTTACCAAAGATATATGTATGTACATATATAGAATAATAATATTTTACGTACCACATATTTCTTCGGTTCTGTAACTTTTAGTCCTTCTAATATTCTTCGCTGGCAATTCCATTCTGAAATGCGATATAATTATAATATATAGCTATTATCTTCTGTTGATTAGATTGACTTTAGATTTGCAACTATTTTAATTATTTTTGTTAAAATATAGAAGTGAGCGTGAAGGTCTTTTCATTCCGACTGTAACACCGTCGGAAGAAAAAGACCTAAGCGAAAATACTCTGATCAGATATTGGGCAACATGCGTGATTCTACATATGTATGCATGATGTGACGTTGTTGCAACCGCGAACAGATCAATGGATTTCTAGCAACTTTGCTACCAAGATGTTTGGGTACCTAAACATATAAGAAAAATATAATATATATTTAAAAAGTATTTCTTTTAATGTATGCTCTTGTGCAAGTTATAGCTGCGCGCCATGAACGTTAAAGTGACGTTACAATATGATTTGTTTGACAACTCTTGATCGGTCACGTGTTGTCAAATATGTTGTAAGGGATAATTAAAATTAGAGTGCGCTCTGCACTGTTATTTTAATGATCTTTGTTGTTATATCTCATTACTATTCATAGGTAATGGAAATTAAGAGCACATGAATAACATATAACAACGAATTACCATCCAATTTTAATTTCCATATATATCTTAGCGTACCTATGTATATAATAATATGTACCTATGTGTTGAAGTTACTTCTCATGGACCTGCCCACTGACACAAACTAAATAGCTACAGATGGCTGGGTAAATACACATAGAAACACCGATCTTAAAATGCATGCAATTAGACAGCTGTAACGCACGTGTATGTGGGTCTATGAGTGAGAAAATCTGTTTTCGCGAACTGTGTAGAGTTAGGCTTCTCTATCTGGTTATTTTGTCGCAAGCTGTAAATAAGCTGTAGTCTGCATGTGTATTCGGCGTAATTAAACGTTATTTGTAACTGAAAAATGCTATTTAATTAACTTGAACCAATTAATCAATATAATTACTTGTATTTAACATCCTATGTAGTACTTAAATCCCATGTAGGTACCTGTATTTGGAATTGAAATAATAAATAAATACTTTAATGCTATCTGCAAAAACTTCCTTACCGCCCAAAAAATATAAATTAACAATAATAGCAGTAATAAGCAACTTTAATTCGTAACCAACACAAAATATATGTTTTATAGCAGTACGTATTTAATTGCATATGCTTTTGAATACGTGTTTTCATTTTCATATACATATATAGAAAAAACACCTTTTTAAGATGTAAACATAAGTGTCATTATTTATAAATGTGTATGCGTGTACATACGTGATGACATATGCTATCGGCGTCTCCGATGCCTTGAAGATCCCACTTTTCCCGTCTTGTGGGTTCTTGTGGACACAGAACTAGAGAAGATTCTCTACGCCTGTGTCTACAGGTCGCACAGTGGAGATCAGGAGACAACCAGGCTCACAGAGTACTTAAGTGAGGCGGCGGATACCGCTCCACAAAGGTACCCGACTGCCCAAGTAGTGCTACTGGGGATTTCAATGCCCACTACGAGGAGTGGCTTTTCCCGTACCAGTGCACTGACCATGTTAGGAAAGAAACGCGCAAGCTCGCTTTAGCGTTAAACCTCACCCAAATGGTCCAAGAGGCAACGAGGGTTCCAGATGTTGACGGTCAAAGAGCCAACTGCCTGGACCTTCTGCTGACAACTGACGCAGACCATTACTCCGTGTCGGTGACTGCACCTTTAGGTAGTTTCGACCATTGTCTGGTGAAAACTGTATCTACTCCCCGCCCGTTCACGGCTTCAGTAGCTCCCGGCGGGTCTGGCGATACAAGTCGGCAGACTGGGATGAGATGCGGTCATGTTTTGCATCTTATCCTTGGCAGCCTACTTGCTTCGCTTCGGGTGATCCTACAGCGTGCGCCGATGCTCTCACAGATGTGTTACGTCGGAGAATGGAGTATTTTATTCCATTCTCTGACCTGAACACGTCAAGCAAGGCTCAACCCTGGTTTGGGGCTGAATGTGGACGCGCTAAAGCGCTGAAGCACAAAGCTTACCTTGCTTAGGTTAACGCTCGAAATACTAAGGCTAAGGATTTACCAGACAAGAAGAGAGCCTTTAACAAAGCTGCCAAGTCCTGCAAGAGAACTCTACGGAAAGCTCGATTTGACCACATACGCCGTGTAGGGAACAAACTAGCTTCTTACCCTACGGGTAGTAAAGCATTTTGGTCCCTGGCAAAGTCAGTCGAATTGAATTTCTGGCGCCCCTCACTGCCACCACTGCTGAAACCTGATAGATATCTGGCTCACACTGCTGAGGATAAGGCGAATTTATTCTGCTCTATCTTCGCAGAATCTTCGTGTCTGGAGTCTGCAAGCGTGACACCGCCGTGTCTACCAGTTTGCGAGACCCTCATGTCAGATATATGCATACGTGAGACCGAGGTCCGTAAAACGCTGCAGAATCTAGACATGAACAAGGCTAGCGGTCCTGATGGTATTCCAGCCATAGTATTGAAGACCTGTGCACCTGAGTCGTCACCCGTGCTGACACGCCTGTATCGCCTCTCCCTGGCAATAGGACAAGTGCCGAACTCTTGGAAGCTTGCTAATGTGCAGCTTGTGCCAAAAAAAGGCAGTCGAGCCGACCCTGCGAACTACAGACCCATATCAGTTACCTCCATACTCGGTAAGAGTATGGAACGTATACTAAGCAACCGACTCCTGACATACCTAAAATCAAATAGTCTGCTCAGTGACCGGCAACACGGGTTTCGCCGAAACTGGTCCACAGGAGACCATCTAGTGTATGCAACGCATTTATGGAGTGGTGGAGTGGAGAGAGGCCATCGAGAAACATGGCGAAGCATTGGCAGTTTCGCTTGATATCTCAAAGGCCTTCGACAGGGTCTGGCATGATAGCCTTATCAGCAAGCTTCCGTCCTTTGGCCTTCCCATTGGGCTCTGCGTTTGGATAGCAGATTTCTTGAAGAGGCGCTCGATTCCAGTAGTCATTAATGGCTACTCGTCAGAACAAAAGGCAATTAATGCCGGGGTTCCACAGGGATCAGTACTCTCTGTAACTCTCTTTTTGCTACATATTAACGATCTGCTGAAACCCGGTACGTTTGTGTATACAGACGACAGCACGCTTGTAGAGAGTTACGTCTCCAGCGCTAGGGCCAGTGGAACACAGATACAATTGCTCAGGGAAGCTATGATCGAGCGTGTGAACTTAACTTTGAAGGCAGTCTCCGATTGGGGTGATGCCAACATGGTTAAGTTCAATGCCTCTAATACCCAGGCGTGTTTTTTTTTCGCAAAAAAGAGCTCATTCCAACTGGCTCTAACTTTCCGAGATGTATCCGTGCCAATAACTAATCGCCTTGAGCTTCTGGGTATGTCATTGACTCCAACCCTTAAATTTGGCTCCTAAATTGAGGCAAAAAGCCAACTAGCCGCTAAAATTCTGGCCATCCTCAGTAAGGTGAGGCAGTATTTCATGCCAGAACATTTGCTTAATTTGTACCAAGTACAGGTTCGATCCTGCATGGAGTAGGTACTATTCTCACCTCTGGGATGGCTCTGCAAAATATCAACTGGAGGCTGTGGAGTCAATTGAGCGGAAGGCCAGGAGACTTATCGGCGATGACCAACTGGTCAACACATGACTCCAAAGCTTGGACCATCGACGTAATGTTGCCAATCTCTCGGTTTTCTATCGGATACATTTCGGAGAGTGTGCAGAGGAACTGCATAATTTGATTCCCCTTCCCCATTCTACCATCGGACGAACAGACAATCAGACCAGCGACACAGGTACATGGTAGATATACCACACTTATGCACGAAGTGTTAAGCTTCCACTTTTATAATGCGTACCGCTAAGGAGTGGAATTCGCTACCTAAGTCTGTGTTTCCCGATGAGTACAATCTGGGTGTCTTCAAGTCGCGAGTGAATAGCTATCTTCTAGGCAAGCGTGCTCCATCGTCGACTACATCTTCACTTAAAATCAGGTGAGATGGCGTTCAAACGCAAGCCTATTAGAGTATAAAAAAAATGCTGTGGGTATACATGATAATGCCTATAAATATAATACACACAGGCCTAGATTAAATTATTTCCGTTGTGCGTATATTATATCGTGTAATTATCGCTGGCATGTTTTATGAATAAATAAAATAAATAAATAACAACACGTATGTACATAGTTAAGTTACTTTAAATATAGCAGCGATAGCGCAGTGGGGAGACCAACAGACTGCAATGCAGAGGGTCTCGGGTTCGAACCCACGTCGCGCACCTCTGACTTTCGGAAGTTATATCATCATCATCATCATTTCAGCCTATTGCAGTCCACTGCTGGACATAAGCCTCCCCCAGGGTGCGCCACAAGGCCCGATCTACCGTTTTCGCAATCCAGTCAGTTATGTGACTTTTCGAAATTATGTGCGTATTGATTGACAATTATCGCCTGCTCCGTGCCTCGGAGAGCACGTTAAGCCGTCGGTCCCAGCTGCCATGAACATCTATGGCAGTCGTTATTGGGAGAGTGTCGACACAAAAGATCCCACTGGGTCGAAGTGTCGCCGGTCTGCACTGACTGGCCCCCACATAAGATACATACATACATACTTTAAATATTCTAATTCGGACGTAATAAATAAGGTAATCCTAAGTCATTTAAAAATAACACTCGATGTGTAAATCTAATTATTTATTCACCAAATAATTTGCATAACAGCTTTTATCCATCGCATTTCTCACGATTTAAATGTTTATTTACCAATAAATTGATTTCTTTATGTATTGCAATGCAGTTCGTATCGCATCCGACAGTCTCTTGTTTAGTCTTTATTTGTAAAATTGATACTAATGAATGCCACTTACCGTGGAAAAGCAGAGAAAAAATCACAACTTGATATATGTTCAATGTATACATAGTTATAATAACAACTGGCCTTGAAAAAAAGTTCCTATGCAAATGTTAATTTTACGGTATGCAATATAGTTATTAGTTAGCCGATTGAAATGTTTGCTGTATTTTGATTAATCGATTTGGAAAATCTTAAATATTTTATAAAATATTGCCTGCGAGGAATTTCAAGGCAAATTCTTGAGTGACTTGATAAATTAAGCAAAATATCAGAACATTAATTTATATCTGCGCAAAATTACGAATATAAAATATGTAAAATATCGCAAGGCATACTTTATAAAAATACCAGTAGAACTATTATTGTGATAAAGAGAAATATGATTAAGCCATAGGAAGTATTGTATGCATATATTCTAAGTTTTATAAGGCGGTATAAACAATATTGGCGATGTTTTGTAGTGCCAGTCCTTCAGTATATAATTTCTTATGTGTTTCCACTTTATATCGCAACTAAAGTCACGAATTAATTTTATAACTAACTAGATTTTGCTGTCCACCCGTAACTTTACAAATGCGTTCATGCACCATATCCCTGATTTTCTTAAACAGAATTAGATGAAACATTATCAAACTATAAACAGCATCAAAAATATGCCCAACAGTCCCTTTAAACAGTCTATCACAATCCCAGATTGTCAAAAATATATCTCACTAAGTTTTGCCCGCGGCTTCACTTGTGTAAACGTAGGTTATTTTTAGGTTATGTCAATTTCATATTCCTTGGAAACAGTAATTTTTCTGGTTGAAAGGTACTCTATGTCTTTTCCTGTTCCCCTGACAACTTGTATGAGGAATTTCATGATGATCGGTCTAGTATTTAAGGCGTGATAGTTTAACAAACAAACAAACTCACATTCTCATTTATATTAGTTAGGATTACAGACCACAAAACCCTTTATATGCTTGTTTTTTACAAGAGCAATGAACGCGTGTCAGTAACTACACAAGCGATACATAACATATTACACTTATATTCTCGAACTGACGGTGCTGGTTTCACAGAGTGCCAGCCGTCACTGGGTTTTAGAAGTATATTCGGTATTATGCATATATTTAAAATATAAAAAATAATCCCTGTTTCCCTTGGTCACGCGATAGCTTGAGAACGACTTTAATGATTTCAATCATCTGTTTTTTAATACTTTGTGGAAGGTTCTTACGGAAATTGAATAATTTCAGAAGCAAAGAGTATTTTAACTTCGCGGGTTTGACAGTTCGTCCAAGACAGGACAACGTTAGGTAAGCTAGTTAACGATAAATCCCGCCATACGTTTTACTTATCAATTTAACTATGCAATTAACTCCTTTTTACTGTCGTAAATATTGTCAAGTTATTCGACCTGATACAGTTTATTGCTGATTATTAATTTTCTTCCAATTTACATAATAACACCCGGTTATCCACTACACAAATCTAACCTTTCCTGCCCACATCATAGGTCATCAGAAAACATTTAAGAGCTTACTATCACTAGATGTTAAGTTTGCTCGTTATGGGTTAAGTACACAAATACCCAGCAGTTTCGTTGTTTGTTGGACAAAAATTCCGTAATCCAGATCGTGATTCGAAAATAGTTGTTTCTTGTAGGTACTTGTAGGTCTTTCGTGTAGTGGTCTGTCGTTTCATACGGCGGGCCGAAACCTCGGCGGGGTCGCGACCGCATGCGCAAGTGATTCGCGCGGCCCCGTCGATAGTGGTTTTGTCAAGGAACACCGTGGTAGGTTTAGTCGGTATTCCGGGAGGTACATTATCATCTTAACATCTTCTTTTACCCCGGCGAGTCCGACATAATCCCTCCGCCCGCCCCCGCGGAGGGGAATGCGTCATGCATTAACCCAAGTTAAAAAAAAATAAGGTTAAGACCGCGGGCCA
The DNA here is from genome assembly GCA_930367265.1 of Catocala fraxini. Lineage (NCBI taxonomy): Eukaryota > Metazoa > Arthropoda > Insecta > Lepidoptera > Erebidae > Catocala > Catocala fraxini. The sequence continues at coordinate 3,344,046 of OV884047.1, forward strand.
GCAGGACTAGATTCGGAGATAGAAAATAATAAGACGGTTAGTTTATTTTTGTACACAAAACTTTGTTTATTTAAATTAAATTATGCTTAATACGGTACTGGGTCATTTTCCTGGGCGGCCTCGCAACGGTCGCTGTGGTCGCATTAAAAATCTTTCATTATCTGCCGGTCTGAAACACAAACAAAATATATAATATATCAAAATATATAATACAGACGTCATGAAATTGTGTATATATTTATATGTATGTAGTATTGTATTGTCATTGGAATAATTACAATCCGTATTGAATAATGTACTGGGTGGCAGCCGTATTTTTGAAATCACGACCGCACGATCACATATGCTTTAAATATGCAAGGTAATAAGCGGATAGCAAATCGTAACCATCTCGTAATGTCCAACGGTGATGGTTCTGGCAATCATGTATTTCTCTCCTATAGTTGTAAACACAGCCAATCGTAGACATATGTCATTAAAGTAGCAAAATACTACTAATAAATGCTTGACTTTTCAGCAGCTCGCTTACTTTTGTGGCCACTCCACACAGAAGTTCCGACTACATCCAACAGATGGCTATGTACACAATAAGCGCTTAAAATGACGTCCCTCATACAATTCTGACTCGCACAAGTGAAAGTAACACAGCGACTAAGTATATATACATGTTCCCGACTTTAACAGTCGGGCCGCGGTTCGCCAGGCATGATCACCCAGCCCGGTTGGAGAATCCACCACCACGTTCCTCTACACTTTGCGTCCAAAATATGGGTCACTATAATTGTTTTGTTCAGTCATTAATTATGTTAAGATAACAGGCCCAACAAAAATACATATGCATTTCGTTACCTTTTAGTTAAAATTTATTAATAAATGGTAATAGGATTGACATATATAAAAGTAAGATATTACATTAATTAGTAATACCTACATGATAAACATATAATGCGCGTATGTTTTGTGTGATCTGTTACCGTAACTATATTATTGACTAAATAAAAAAATAGTAATTCATTTTGACACCTACCCGTCTGGATGGTTCATCCATGATATATGCCTTTCCACTGTGTCATAGCCTTTTTCCTGGGGTGGACTGTCGCAGAGATCTCGCCTGGCCAAAAGAAAATATTTAAAATTTATAAATCGCTCTAACGGTGAAGGAAAACGCCGTGAATAAACCTGCATGTCTGAGAGTTGTCCATAATATTATCGAAAATATGAGAAGTCTGACAACCTACTCTGGGCCAGGGTGGTGGACTAAAGCTTAACCTTTCTCACACTGAGACGAGACCCGTGCCCAGCAGTGGGACAGTTCAATATATGGCTGATATTATTATGCTTTTTATATCACAGGTATTTTCTAACATATTATATGAAAAAAATACCTGACCCTTTGGGAGGCTTACACGGAGACATAGGCCTAATGTGAAGAGGCCCTTCGAGAGTATTAATCAAAGGTAGGATGGAACACCAGCTAGTGCTGCTGTCGGTGTTCCGGCTAGTGCCGCAGCAGGCGTAGGACTATTGCTACGTATGAATTCTAATATATGGACTATGGGTATAGGTGTTTGGTAGTCTGGTATATTGGTAACTATGGATGAAAAACGGCGTCTGCCCTGAATACTCTAATAGCATCAATACAATGGACGGACGGTGACTCGCCAACTCACTAGATGGCCCTAAATAGCCACCATAGGCTTACAAGCCAGCAGCAGAGGGCAACATCGGTGTGAGTGGCTAGGGGTGTCGAGCGGTTCGGCGCCGGTTTCACCATCACAGGTCTCGTGACAACTAAGACCCGAAGTGGATTTTTTCGTAGTTATTTATGCCCTTGAAAATAACACTTTCATCCCCCAAGAATATAACTCAGACCGGCCGACTAAGGCAAGACAGAGTTGAGAGTCCTAGTCTCTTGAAATTATACCCCAGCCAGCCAGTAACGGCAAGCCGGCAACGAGGCTTTAATCGACTCTCTGAGGCATTCAGGACCGCAGCGTCGCCACTCACATTCAGCTCGCCACAAGCTTCCCTGCGGTTTGTACGCTTTTATTTATCCTGGTGATACATTTTTTGTTTATATCACAAGGCGAAGATAGTAGATTAAAAGCTAGAGTACTGTGCCCTCCGATATCGTGTTAGTCTCATGATGAGATAACGACTGTCCCAGAGGGATATTATTATTATTATTAATATTAATAATAATATCTCTATGGGTTATGGCATTTCATCATTTGTCGTCACGTCAACATGCCGAAAGTGTAATTGTGACCCCAATGGCGACTTTCTTGTTTGATATTTGGATCGAATTAACTACTATTTTTTTTAAATTAGAAATGTTTGATATTTTGATAGATTGATAATTCCGTTTCAATGAAATGGAAACGACAGACTTTTTCAAAGTCTGGGTCGGAATCTCGTCGTCGGTCGTAGGTAAAAATAGATCTCACCTATATTTTCCTGTTCTTTCGTGTCTCTGAACATTATTATTTGATTCTAAAATGCAACTCAGAAAGGCTCCGTTACACTGAGTACTCGTGTATAAATACGGTCCTATGCACTTATAATCGTTATCCACTTTGAACACAGAGGCAACACCGATGAGAACTTCGTGAGATCCTACCCACGTCACGAGTGGGCCACCATGATCATTCTGAAAATATAATGCATCCATTATTTGTTAATTAACTTTTCATATTATTACTCTATTACTGATATAACCTGGCTCTATCATTCAGTCTGTTTGTCCTCTGTTGGATAAAGACGTTGGTCCACTTGTCCTTCCGATTTTACTTCAGGGTCTTTAGTTCTTCGGCAGATACATCCAGCCCCTTAATCCCAGATATTGCATTGTAAGTGTTTTATTAGATAAATAAATATATAACCTCGCTGTAATATATAATATAATAATATCTAATTTAAGTTTCTCTTATAAGTGCAGTTCTCAAATTAAAAAATCGTAGTGTCTACGTGATTGAACCTACGGTACAGCGACAAACATTTTAGGGCTTGTAAACTGGACTGAGTACAATGATATGTTAATTACACAAATTTGATTTGTATAAGATTTAAATCTTAACCCAGCCTTATCTGCTGAGCTATAAGTAAAATAAGTATAAAATGTCCTACCTGACATATTCCTTGCTGCTCGTGGACCCTTTTATTTTTATTTTTTGGGTGATCGGGCTCTTTCTCTTCATAGTCCCTTCGAGTTCCATCATGTAAGTCGTAAAAACCGTTCTCTTCTGACACCTCGTGTGATAGCTCTTCACACTGGAAAATAATAACATCCAATAATCCAAAGCATTAAACAGTGGTATAGACAACTCATAAATCCCAAGCTTTATTTCTACCTATCACCCATAATCCCAAACCAGAAACCTACAATTGGCAGACGTAAGTGGAACGAGCGAAATCCAATCCATTATCAAAAAGTCGCAACCATATTTAACTTCATCATACAGTTATTATTCCCAATAGCGCTAGGATTTGCTTGTTAAACTAACTAGATTCAGCTAAATAATAATTAATCGTGATTGTCGAATTTTTCGATGATATTCTAAGGATAGGCCATATTTCAAAGTATTAAAACTTTCTATTGCTTCTCTTAAATATTATCTGTCATAAATGTGTAAGCTTGGACTTTGCTCTTAGCTGTTGGAAATAGCCACGTTTCTCGTGGATAGCCAAAGCTTAAAGTAACAACATTTTGTAAACAACCTTTAAATAAAGGATGTTATGATACTTTTTTGTAGGAATGTTTACTATTATTTGTATCTATCCTTTTCAATCAATTTACGTTCTTATAATGTCTTCATTTGTTCACTTCTTAAAACTACAGCTAAAAAATAATATTATATAAAAACTTACTGATTGTGCTGGTATGTTATCAGGTTGTAGGGGATAATCACCTGCGTCAGTACCTTTGTTATAAGTATTTATACAACCAGTTGCATTTCTGTCACTTTCAGTAATCAGTTCGCCCTTCTCATTTAAATTGCCTCTTTTAAACGTACAAATCATGTAATTGTCTATCACGTAACTCATGTTCGTATAAATCGCATAATGTTTTTTGCATTCACGTTTGTCGTATATCATTGTTGAACCGTAGCGTAACATAGGTTGATTGTAATTTCTTGTATCGTTTGGCTAAAAAATCGCTTAGGCTGTAGTTTAAATCAAAGACACCTTTTGCTTTTAAATTACTAAATAGTACCTATAGTAATTTTTAGTAGTTAATGACGTCTTGAATTGTACATACTAAAATGGATATTATACAACACGAAAACTCGACGTTTAGAAGTCGAAATCCAGACACAATGTTTTTTCATTGTACTAGGTATGGTTATATTGACTTATTACGATTCTTTTTTTATAAAGACCATCTTACCCTTCGCCACAGCTCGGTATGACCCCATCCCAAGACCATAGCATCAGTACCAGGTTCTTGATATTTGATTTCATAGTTAATAACTATAGGTTCTGGTATATAACTGCAAGAGTTTTCGAAGGCGACATCGTTCGGTGAGTACGCCGATTCCACTTTGACTAGTGCGATGTCTATATAAGCCCACTTGTCCAATCTTGCGTAATCCAATTCGTATGCTAAAAATAATTTAAGACATTAGACAAGATAAAGATATTACAGCCCCTTCTAGTTATCTCTGAAACCTACCAATAATTTGCACAAACTTACATTTAGGTACACATGTATAAATAACTTTTTTTCTAGTTTTCTTGATACAATCATCAGTGTCGATATTTTCGTTTGTGATATATTTCTTATATCCTGCTACAGCATACAGATGTTTCACGTCCTCAACGCAAGCGGCTGATGTTAGAATGAAGGTTGGAGAAACCAGCGCGCCACCACATAACCAAGCGTCGTAAGTTTGTACATCCACATGTGCTTTGACTAAATATACCTGGAAATTGTATTTAAATAAAAAATTATAACAAAAGCTCTTTGACAGTAATGGCTTCCGTTGTGGCGACGCTTATGTACGTACACAGACTGCTGTCTTTGAGTAACATAAGAGACGCTATCAACAGAGAAAGGTAATCACTGAGCACTATACCAAACTACAAATAAACATGAGGTCTAGTCGTGTAGGATTAAAATAAGAAGTTACTGGTCTACTGTTAGCCTCTTGTGCTATGCTCGGATCACTAGGGTTACATATAGTGCTTTTTCATTAAACCTGGATAAAAGGATTAAATACACAAACGTGATGCGAAGTAATCAATGATACTATATGGTTGGCGTGCGTTGTACCACAATAAAAAAGAGCGCAGAAACTTTTAAGTACCTATTTACTTAGGCATAATATGAACTATGCAAATCTTTCAAAATCTATATCACCTCGTCTTAGTTTATACTCTTACAATGCATGTTCGAATGCAGGGTCAAGTAGTTGGTTGGTATACAATAAGAACAGCTTCTTACCACATATTTTTTGTCCGTGTTAACTTCAGCTCCACCCACAATTCTACGGTCACCGTTGCACGCTAAAATATAAACGAGGTCAATTAATGTACTCCATTTTATGCTGATTTACTTCTGTCGTTTCATTTGGAACAGGATACACGTTGTTTTGGACATGTTATCGACACCAGGCGGTATAATATTGCATAATGATGTAAACGTGACTTACCCTTTAAAATTAATAAAAATACCAAGTGATTAATTTTTATCAAAAGCATTTCTTTAGTTGCAACTACCTAATCTACCCTTAATTTCTTAAAAAATAAATTTCCAGTCATAGCAATTTTACGGTATGTAGCAAAGCCATTTCTCTATTGAATTGCTGATTAAAATTAATATTTTCCATTAATTTTGCATCGTTTTCCTTTGATATTAAATTTGAATATGATTTCAATATCTGCGTCTATAATATTTTTAACGTACATTCTGAAATGTGAGTTTGTTAAAATCGATAAATATTTACGAACTAGCATGATTTCTCATAATATGTGTACACGTGGCATTATTCAAACAAATAATAATGATGTAATATTATAAACTGTGTTTTAGCTGCAAACTGTCAGCGTAGAATCGTAAATGGAACTAGAGTTCAAGGAGATCCTAAATATTTGGTAAGGTGCCAAAAATATATGAAACATAGGTATTGGTTTGTTCAATTATAGCTTGTAGTTATACACCTTAACTATAGCGACGTTGAAATGCGCGCCTATACTTACATTATCAAAAGCCTTGCTAAGATTAAAACGAATGCTGAAGCACAAGTAGAACAAACTAGTATATATCAGTCTACAGTAAAAGGTAACTAAAATTTAAAATCTAGATTAAGCAAATCACTTTCTACACCATCATAATTCAAGAGCAAGATCGTCATTGTCACCAAAAGTATCGGTATCGGTACTGTATCCCTCGTAAAGCACACAACATACTGTATAAAAACACACTGTAGGTATTAGAAGCTGCTGAAAAGTGTTACTATTGCATCACAGACTTTCTTGAAGACACAATTTAAAAAAATGTTGATATCTTTTAGTTTGTTAGATTAAGTTTGGTTATTTTATAGATTTTTTATTATTTGTTTTTTTAATTTTCTTTATAGTTTATTATTAATATGTCAATATTTGTACGCCAATATTGGCAAGGCAAAGAACTGCACTTTTATTTTTTTTGTATCATCTTTTAAACCTGTGTTTAGCAAATAAACGGAATTTGAATTTGAATTTGAATTTAGAGCTCTTGCTCTAAATTCAAATTCAAATTGGATGACGTGTTTCTAAAGTTATACTGAAAAAAATATAAAAAAATTGAGCTTTTCACTTTAACGAATTTGAAGTACTATTTTATACACCTTTACTACCTATTACCTGCCCAAGTAACCACAATCCAAACTCCATAGTCGTTGATCGTTCTTACCTGTGTTGGGGACATGCACAGAGAAACTTTCACCTTTTATAAAATAACGAAGGTCTGGCCGTCGAGGGCTCTTGGGCTGTATTACAAAGCATATAAAACTGTTTGCTAATTGTAATTTATTTTTGTACCTCCTAGTTTAGGAAGGAAGTGTCAAATGGAATTCTTAACGAGACACACTACTTCGTCGAAATTTAAAAGGATAATGCTAAATACAGCTCTGTGTATATATTAGAAACTCGCTAGAAACAATTTTGATAAGCTTATTCCTGTCGGCCCTTATTTACCGAGCGAGAGATCTCGCGCACCGATTCTGCCTTCGGAGTCAAAGCATTGTCATTAAGTTTTTCTTTAAGTTAATTCTCGAATCAAAAAGTACAGGAAAAGTTAATGCCTATTAATAAAATTATGCTTAGCTGTAACTAGGTTAGATAGTAACTAAAATATGAAGGACAAACGCAATACGACTATAATAAAAAATATACCATATGGAATTATTGAACACCGACAACATCTTATATATACTTATAGTATATTAAATTATAAAAATGTTAGATGGCGTGAAAATCCAAAAGAATACTAAAATACGAATCATTACCATAATTAAACCTTTTGACACAAATTTATAATCAAACTGTTTAATTATTTTATTGTTTTTGCATGGGATTATCTCAATATGATTAAGTTTTATAACTAAATATGGGCAATTATGACTGCGCCGAGCGAAATGTGCCTTTCGAAACAAGCGGTCACAGTTAAGTGAATAAAATCAACACTTTTTGTTTAATACAAATATAAAATATACATTTACCATAACAATGAATGTGTTTACAATTACTCCGTGTAAAAAACTTAAAATAATTAATATTTTCGCCTACAAAATTACGTAAATTTGCACGAAAAATGCAAAAACTTAAGCTTGTGTTACGTGATTTTTAGATTATAACAGTAGAAATCTATCTAATTTTACAGCTTAAACGAAACATAAATAGTTATATTACAATTTGTCCGTCCCAAATATTTAAGTTATTGGTTGACAATAAAGATATATATTTATCTAAAAATCACTTCAAATCCTCCATACAATTTTACCATGGCGGCCGCGCGCCGATTTGAATATGCGCCGCACGAGCTCTGTCATTATCTGTCTTACGCTCGGCGCAGTCTTAAGGTCCACTTTGGTAACCTTTTATTAATACGCGTATGAATTTACTCAAAGCTTTTTATCAATGTGTATACATTTTAGGTATATTTTGTGAAGGCATTCGAATCAGATCGGAAATACACAGGATGGATGTGCGGCGGCAGTATAGTTCATCCATTATATATCTTAACATCAGCGGCTTGTCTCGATGATGTACGGTTTATGTATGCTATCGCTGGCTACAAGAAATACATCAAAAGTGAAGATATTGAAAAAGATGAGTGTACTCAAAGATTTAAAAAGAAAGTTGTAGCCAGATGTTTTCAAAAAGGTAAGATAAAATTAAATCCTTGTGATTAAACATAATTGAAAGGAATACTAATTGTAAGAGCCCATATAGAGCAGCGATAGCTCAGTGGGGAGACCAACAGACTGCAATGCAGAGGGTCTCGGGTTCGAACCCACGTCGCGCACCTCTGACTTTCGGAAGTTTTATGACTTTTAGAAATTATGTGCGTATTGATTGACAATTATCGCCTGCTTCGTGCCCGGAGAGCACGTTAAGTCGTCGGTCCGGGCTGCCATGAACATGTATGACAGTCTTTATTGGGAGAATGTCGACACAAAAGATCCCACTGGGTCGAAGTGTCGCCGGTCTGCACTGACTGGCCGCCACATAAGATAAGATAAGATAAGAGCCCATATGGTAAAGCATGAAAATATTAGTGGGACTTAGTTCTAGTAAACAAAAAAGACAATTAGGAATGAAGATTAACAGAGGTACAATAGATATATATAATGGAGAATTTAAGATACTTAATTATATTTATATGCTACGGGAAGTAATATTTATGATGTCAAAACTTTTCCCCTAATGAGTATAATATTTCAGGATCGGATATAACAAAATGAATTAACATTATCATCATCACTAAACTTATTAATGCAAATATTTGATTCAGCCAAGTTAAAACTGCATGTCTTCATTCGCATTAAAAGTCACATATCATTAAGCTCATCAATTTCAATGACAAATTCTTCAGCTTCAACATCTCGGCAGTGAAAGCGTAAAAAACGAACGAAAATAATTGTCTTTCCAATTTAGATGTTTTCACTTGCTAATGGAGTATATTTATTTGCAGAATATGATTTAAAACAGTTTAAGTCATTCCACTGGAACTCGAGAGATATAGGACTAGCGAAAGTGGAATCACCGTATGACTTTCGAGATCCCACATATCTTAAATTCTGTTCTTATCAGCCTGAAGCTATATCTATTAATTTTCATAGCAATTTTGAAGAACAGGGCACATCGGCAGTGACATTTGGGTGGGGACATAAGAAGTATTTCCGACCGGTAACTATGGCATTTCATACACTTAAGACGTTTTATGACAGCAGTTTGGGTTTCTCAAACTAGCATACGCTATCAATATAGAACAGTAAATTAATAGTAAATAATTGCAAATAATGCTACATAAGGCAGTTCTAAAGCTGATTGTATATAGGCTATTGCATGTTTGCTGCAATATTAGTATTTAAATAGCGGATTTTGAGTTATGTTCAATCAAATTTCGATGTGAAACCTAAGATTGGTTGTCTTAAATTCCAATGTCCATTTCGTGAATAAAAAATGGCAATATGTGTACCTGTTACCTGCCCAGTAATTATATTCAAGGGACAAGATTATTTATTAACATTATACTGCGTTTCTCTAGGTTGGTGATTTTATAGACTACAACGAGCCGTTTGCACACTATGCTTCAACTGTGGTCATTGATAAAGAAGATTGCAAAGATAAATTAATGGGACACACAGAATTAAAAACAAATGTAGATTTGTATCTCATATGTACTCTAGGACCGGGCATTCTCGACGAAACTGGCAACATTATAGATCATTCAGGCTTTTTCGGAGAGGAACTCGAAAGCATCTGTAATATAACAAAGCCTTTAATGGATAATCAGGGTGCAAGGAAGGTATTTTGCCATATACGACGTGTAACATAGAGGTGTGCTCATATTTAAGCGTTACACATAATTGGTATACATAGTTTTCACTAATTTTCTTTTTAATTGCCTTATCAATTCACAGTCTAGTCGATACTCAAACAACACTTACGTGGGCGACTGCATTGACGCATACCTCTCCGTGGGGCGGCAAAGAGGTTATGTCGGACTCACCCGGGGAAAGATAACGACGTCCCGGAAAACTAACTAAACCCACCACGGCGTTCCTAAAAATTACCTGAGTCGGCGAGGCCGCGCGACTCATTTTTACATGCGAATCGCGACCCCGCTGAGGTCTCGGCCCGCGCCGTGTGATACGATGGCCCTACACGAAACTACCCTACTTAGTATAATCTAAAATATACTATCCTTTGTGGGGGGACGAAGTAGGCACGACTAAGAGGCGCGTGTGGTAACACGCACACCACCTCTCTGACCTGATAGGATGGTGGGTAGTCCCACGGAGTCCACCACCCTCAGGTACAACATTATGGTGGCTGGAGGTTGTCTCGCGATTTCCGGCGCCCGGTTCTGCGGTTAGGGAGAGGGTTGAAACGCTTCCTGTCCCACTCCGCCGCTTTCTTGGCAGAAATGACTTCCTCACAGAAGGAGGCGACGTCATTCCAAGTCCTCTCGCTCCGGACCACACATTAAACCATGGCCGAGAGCGAGAGGGCAACCGTACTGAATGCCGCGACCAACTCACGGTGCTGCGATGCCCAGGCAAATCTATCTATTATATCTATCTATCCAGGTAAGTCTCCACAACAACATCGCGGCAGTCGCCGAGTGATAACATCCGGGCGTCTGCTGCCGGCCTATGCGACACAGGAACTGGCCAAAACAACCGTGGCCAGTCATTACCTATCTTATCTTGTTACGGGGGCCAGTCAGTGTAGACCGGCGACACTTCGACCCAGTGGGATCTTTTGTGTCGAGTCATTACCTAAGTCAGCCGGAAGATGAAGGCGCTATGCCGCCTAAACAGCCACTCCTCTAACACGGGACTTATCACTGCAATCATGGCTTGCCCATACTTAAACAACACTAAAAGTTGACTTGATGACCTCGGTGAACCGTTTAAATCACTATTGTATTATAAAACAAAGTCGTGCGTCGCGTCTATCTGTCTGTTCGCGATAAACTCTAAAACTACTGAACGGATTTTCAAGCGATTTTCACCAATAATAATATAATATAATTCTGATTCATGATGAAAGTTTAGGTATATAGTTTGTTAAGGTTTTGTACTACCCGTGCGAAGCCAGGGTGGATCACTAGTAATTAATAAATAAAATGTTTGAAATTGTCTTACATTTGTAATAATTCGTTGTAATCCGGGGATATACATAGGTTAAGTTACAGATACACATTACAGTCCTAAAATATGACCATACCTTTCTGTTACACACTGTATATTAGATATTACATCTAATTATTTATTCTTATGTTATGTTCTTGAGGTGAGTGGAGTTTGCAGACTGTTTTGATGGGATGTACTGCCAGAAAGGGAGTTAGGTACATCTTGGACTCGCAACATATATACCACCTTCTTTTAAGTTCAGCAACGCATGAGTTCAGAGTTCCTAGTGCGTGTTGTTTTTACGTTAAGGCAATTGAAACGTTTACACCGCGTTTTGCTTTCTAATTGGTTACGATCTTGGAGCGGGCCAATCGGAGCGCCGAATGTCATAAATCGTGTCGATTACTAGCATCTTTAGGCCTGGCAGATTTTAGCTAACAGCTTTACTATATATAGCTTCAGTAATTCTGTTAGAATGAATAATGCAAGCAGCGATAGCCATGCAGAGGTCTCGACTTCGATCCCAAGGCGCATCTCTGTCTTTTCGAAGCTATATGAGTATTATATATCGCTATAATTATCGCTCGCTTTAATGGTGAAGGAAAATATCTAGAGGAAACCTGCATTCACATAAGTCTGCCAACCCGCACTGGCCAGCGTGGTAGACTAAGGCCTAACCCTTCTCACACTGGGAAGAGGCCCGTGCCCAGCAGTGTGACAGTTTAATACAGAGCTGGTTTTATTATGAATGATGCGAAAGTCCAATAGTTCATAATAATAGTAAGGTATTTTAGAAAATAAAACCAACCAGTAATCTTTTTTACTACACAGTCTTTTAGCAGCAACGATATCGACACATACAGCACAAATTCAGTATACAATATGTCTACCTGGGGAACAGTTAAATACAGAAGACAGGGGCCGTGCCAGGTTAGTATGCTCATTATCTAAAGTTGAAGAAAATTGTGTATTCACGTACTTATAATTATTATTGAAAAAGTTTGGGAACATATCTGGATGTTTGCTTCTGATGCATACCCAAGGGTTGGCGAGAGGGTTATGTCGGGCTCTCCCGAAACTTCGGGCCTACCGAAAAAAACCACCACGGTGTGCCACCTCGCTACTTTGTATATTGGATGGGTTGATAAAACTGAGACTACATCAGCACCCCACCCAGCAATGCCCAATGCAAAGATGAAGTGTCTGCGGGTGACGACTGCTGGATGACGCCCCGGCACAACATGGGGCATCGCTTCGACTCACACCGATAAACAATGCCCTAACTTACCACACATATAATACTTCTTTTCTGGTATGTGTTGGTATAGGATTCACGCGAGCGATTCGAAAAAGAATCTAGTTTAAAATATGTTCAAAATTGTTTTTCTACCTTCAATGTTAAGAACCCTAACTAATACCAAATGTGAATGTTAGTTTGTTTGTTTCTTACGCTTTCACACCTTAATTACTCGACCGATTATCATGAAATTTTGCATACACGTTGTTAGGGCAACAGAAAAGGACATATGATACCTTGCATCCAGAAAATAGTACTGTTAGTCTCACCTAAGCTACATCTACGCGAGCGAAGACGCGGGCAAAATGTAGTTAATTAAAAAGATTTTTCACAGAACGACCATGGTGGTCCCCTCGTCGCGTGGGTTGGAGGAAGAGAGCATGTCATCGGCGTAGCCTGTGGTTTCCAAGTGAACGGTGACATGGCGTGTGTGGGACCTTTCTTATATACAAGCACATATCGCAACGGAGAATTTCTGTATTGCATACTGAAATAGTAAGTTTGTTTTTCTACATCTATACTAATATTATAAAATTGAAAGATATTTTTTTGTTACGATTTAACTCAAAACTACTCACCAGATTTTAAAAATTCTTTCACAATTGGCAAGCTATATTATCAGCGAGTAACATAGGCTAAAATTTATTTTAAAAAGTACTGTTACTAACATAACCTAACCTACTTTTACGCAAGTGAATCTGCGGTCAAAAGCTAGTGTTTAATAATTATGAGAAGTTTCAACGATGAATGTTGATGTTCAAGTCACCTAGCAGTACCTGTAGTAGTTATTGTAGAAAAATAACAAACCCTAACTTCTGAACAACAAACAAGCTGGTGTTCAGCTACTTGTGACGCTGACTGTACATGGATAGACATTTTATGAAAAATAATTTTCGTCGGTGTTCTATAAAATATATATTATTTTATCATCTTAAGTAATGCGGGGCTTTGCTTATTGTATAAAAACCATAAAAGGGTAGATATATTTGTAGATGTTATAACCATTTTAAAACAATGAAGAGATTAAAAGCGCTAATCACAGCGTAGGTAATCAATATAATGTAAGATCATGTAAGATCATCATAGTGTGTGAATATATAATAATAGTAGAGATAATATAAATAGAGATAATATAATAGAGATAATAGTAAATTGATAATAATAATAGAGATTATAGTAAATTGATTTACATAATATTGTCTTCTGTTTACGCGAATGTTATTCATTGAAATTAAACCACTACATATATACGGATTTTATCGCGTTATTTATTTTACATTTTATATAACATTGGGACAACTACTATCTTAGTCTCCCGTGACCATGGCTGCTGTAAAGCAACCGAAACGTCGGGGAAAGTGTAAACTTAAATATACATAAATAGTTTTAATAATTTAATTAGCTTAAAAATTAGTAAAGTTTAATAGTATCTAGTAGTAGTGTGGCAGTTTCAAATTTGTAATAAAGTGTAAAATAAATAACGCGATAAAATCCGTATATAGTAGTTTAATTTCAATAAGTAAATTGATCAATAAATAAAAATTAATTAATTAGTAATCATAAAAAACTAATTGATTACCTACGCTGTGCTTAGCGCTTTTAAAGAGCTAACTCTTGATTGTTAAAATGATTAAAACATCTAGAAATATATTATTCTTGGTCTGGGTGTTTCTATGTATAATATGTATATATTTACAAAAAAAAGTATTTATGTATGTTTATCCATTGTCTAGTACCCATAGTACAAGCTCTGTTTAGTTTGGGCTAAATGGTGTTGTGTGTATGTGGTAGAATATTATATTATATTATTATTATATACATATATAATTGTAGGTAACTTCGTATGTACGTTTCTAAGTACTACAATGCTACACTATAAATTATTTATTTTAGTTCAAGAGCGGGGGTATGTGTACATGTACCGCATAATGGGGAAAAAGAAAAAAGCCTTAGAATAATAGAAGAAGAAATCAATTGGGAAGTCGAGGCTGAGAGGTAAAGTAACGCCACACTAAACTATCCTAAGGAATATTATAAATCCTAACTAACCCTACTAATATTATAAATGTGAAAGTTTGTGGTGATGGATGGATGGATGGATGGATGGATGGATGGATGGATGGATGGATGTTTGTTACCCAGAAACTACTGAAATGATTTTGATGAAACTTTACAGTATTATTGTTTATTTATCAGAATAACATATAGGTTACTAAATAATCTATCTTAATATAAATCTACACTAACGCGAGCGAAGCCACGGGTAAAATCTAGTAAGTATATGAGTTTGTTTATTTGTTTGTTTGTTATTCTTTAACGCCTTAACTACTCTACCCATCGCCTCGAAATTTCGCATACACGTCGTCAGGAGAACAGAAAAAGACATAGGGTACCATTCATCCCGAAAAATGTACTGTTACTAAACTAAGCTATATTTACGCGAGCGAGGCTGCGGCAAAAATGTAGTAATTAATATAACATTGATTTATCTTTGTTGCGTGAGTAATGAGTAGTGATCGGAATAGGTAGAGCTAATGTACCTAAAGTTCAAAGAACAGAGACAAAAAGTGAAGACTTCCTTACGACTAAAAATATTATATTTTAAACAATTTTAGCTGTTTGTTATAATAATTACAATGCAATATCTGCATTTATTACTGCCCTAATTTAAACCATATTCTAAGTATAATTACTAATTATACTAAGAATACGGTTTAGTTTTGTTTACATATAAAAAACATATAATATTTAAGTTTATAACAAAAAGCTGAAATTGTATATATATATATATATATATATATATATATATATATATATATATATATATATATATATATATATATATACAATTTTATTTCTGTATATAGTAAATAATATAGGTACTTACATACTGCTTGGATGTGGACTATTTGTGCAATAATGTATATATATATGTACATAATATGTAAGTACGCAAATTAAAGATGTTTATTTTCAGGTTATTGGGGCTTGATTAAGGAGTATGAATCATACATAACAAACTATTCAATAATAAAATTTATTTATTATGTATTGTTGTTTCATTTTATTTGATATAGTTTGACCAAAACCACTGTAGCGCGCCTTAGGTATGTGCGCGGTGAGACGGGGGGGATTGACGTGAGCGTTGACGAATAACAGCGGCCCGTTGGCCTGCCCCCCCCCCACCTCCGCCGTCTCGTCGCGCACATACCTAAGGCGCGGTACAGCAGTTTCGGTCAAACTTCAACTCATCCGTACAACAATCTAAAAATAGAATCAGTGTCCATCTGCAATGTGACGGCGCAAAGTTGAGCATATATTTTTTTAATGGTGTATTTTTAGTACCATCTGCATTGTACAGTATCTGAAACTGTTCCCTAAACATAGCACTTTACTTAATGCAATAATAATCGCTGCTACAACAAGCTATAAAATCTTTTGATTCACTCCATCATGCAATTTGCCAAAATATACATATGTTTCTATGCATTTAAAAGGGAAAAATGTACGTTTCGCCTAATGCCGCCTTATCTCATCTACGGTTTACCACAAATATCAGTTACTGACGCAAATGTTTTGAGCCACCACCATTGAAAAGCGACACATGATTCATTTCTAAAGCTGGAAATGTAGGTATTTAAAAAAGGGGTCTTGACGCTCAGAAGTAACCGCAAAGCTAATTAGAAGAATCATTATTAAACTTTTCCTTAGTGTTAATAAATACATTTTTAAATATTATACGATTTTATATATTTTACAATGTTTTCACTTCCAGTTATCTCAACATTTGACGCTCGAAGGTATTAAACTTGTAAACTTTAATGACAAATACTACTTAATATTATGAATGCAAAGGTATTGCCGTATATTTGTTACGTTCTGTAGAAAACATAAAGATTATAAAAGTTAAACATACATAGCTACGGGTACTTAACCTTTAAACTGGCTATTATTACTAGGTAATGCAATATGTGGCTGCAATGTTTTCAACTATAGCCTGGCCAGTACAAAACATATAAATACATCGCCATACCAAACTGGCTAAGAATATCCAAAATATTGACGCGTCTTCTATTGCCGGCCAGTATATTACTCCTTAACTGCAAATCTTGTAACAAAAGATAGATAAGTTCTACAGTCTAATAGCCACTCCTACAACAAACAAGTAAACGTTATCCGAAAGATAAATCGCATGCTGTCTCACTCATGTTAGGTTAAAGAAGAAAGATGGCGCAACTTTTATCTTATACATAAATGCTATCTGGAGGTGGTAGGACAAGCCATTAATCTTATAAATATTAGGGACTATAATCATATCGTAGGACAAGCCTCGATATATCGCAAGAAAATATCACATGAGTAGTAGAGCCTCACTGATTTCAGTACAGGCCGGCTCGACCGAGGAAGGACTACGCTCTCACAGAATATCGACGTGAAATAACAGTATTCCTACTGTTATGTTTCGTTTGGTGAGTGAGAGTGCCGGAGACCAATTACCCTCTTTTCCCCTTCCCGTTCCTTCTCCTTCCCACTTCCTTTCCTAAAGGGTCGGCAACGCGCAAGTGATGCCTCTGGTGTTGCAGGCGTCCATAGGCTACGGTGACCACTTACCATCAGGTGGGCCCGTGTGCATATTTGCCTCCTAAGTTGTATAAAAGTAATCTTTCAACATATCGAAGCTGATGTTTTACCCTATCATTGCCATCGTAGTCACATGATGCACTACTATTAGGGTAGGAAGGTTCCTTCGAAGACAATACCTATAAGCCTATACTTTTTGCTGCAGATTAAAGAGTACTGTCTACCGTCACAGACTAAAGTACGCCTATATTGATCTGTACATACATATGTATGTATTCAAATCCATTGTGAAATAAAAGTTGAGAAAAGATACCGACTCGCCCAGTTTTTTTAAATCAAATCTAATAATTGAAGTTTGCAATACCGTAAGCAATAAATTTTCAAGCTAAATCATCCTCAGAATGTCTCATATCACATCGAAGAATATTATATTTTTCTTACTGTAGATTGGTGACTCCTAGAATTCATGACGTTGTGTGAAAACCACGGGGTTAGAATTTAACTCAGCTAATATTTCCAAAGATTTTGCAGTCAAATTATAATTCAGACACTTAAAATTTTGCTTTCAATTGACATCTGTGAAAAATTATGTAAGGAAATTCCAGTAAGTTTTACTTATTCACTCGTAATTCTATGGTTGACCGCTCACATGAAATTGAGCTTGAGAACATTTATAATTGAAATAAACCTATTTCAATGTAACAAAGATGCTGTTGAAGTGCTATTATATATTTATTTATATAGCTGGCTTTTTAAAGTGTTAGTATATATATTTGGAATAAAATAATTAAATGTTAGATTCGGCAGAAACATGTTTAATAACTTTGTACATGCTGTGAGCTTAAAGATCTAAATCTAGCAATTTATTTGTTAATAAATTATTATTAAAAATAATAATGCCAGATTTAAAGCCTCAGACAGCTTAAATTCAGTAGTACATATTCATTCTATTATGAATAAGAATAAAAATCATATATAATTTTTTTAAATAAATGAAATTTGATGTCAGGTTTAAATGTGTTTCCTTTTTATTCAGTATGTTACTGCCAAGGAACAAACGAGCCTGGAGTTGACAATACAATCGGAAAGAAATACGTGGTAAAGTTGATGAAACGATATTTTTTTATTATAGTCTTGTAAGTCTAAGCATTATATATCTATTTGTGCTTTCATTGGTAAGGAAAAAGACTTGATCTTTCGAAGAGTATTGGTTACTTTGGTATGGTCATAGAATGTCATGTGCAGTTTCCTATGTGGTGATCTATGTGATAAAATTATGTTGGCATCCAAAGATATATGCGTGTACTTAATATAGCAAAACAGGATATGAAGAAAAAGCCTAATATTATAAAGAGGAAAGATTCGATTTTTTGTTTGTTCGTTTGTAAGGATTTAATTCAATAACTACGTAACTGATTTTAAACATTATTTTACCATTAGAAACCTATATTATCACCGAAATGCGTAAACGTTGTTTAGGTCAGATTAGTTCAGTAATAGTCTCTTCTAGCTGAATGAAAGATGACCCTATGTAAGGACATAGACAAAGAGCAGCGATAGCTCAGTGAGAGCTGACTCTCGTTGGTCTGAACCAACAGACTGCAATGCAGAGGGTCTTGGGTTCGAACTCACGTCGCGCACCTCTGACTTTCGGAAGTTATATCATCATCATCATCATTTCAGCCTATTGCAGTCCACTGCTGGACATAAGCCTTTCGGAAGTTATATGACTTTTCGAAATTATGTGCGTATTGATTGACAATTATCGCCTGCTCCGTGCCTCGGAGAACACGTTAAGCCGTCAGTCCCGGCTACCATGAACATCTATGGCAGTCGTTATTGGGAGAGTGTCGACACAAAAGATCCCACTGGGTCGAAGTGTCGCCGGTCTGCACTGACTGGCCCTCAAATAAGATACAAGGACATAGACATAGAAAAGGTTCTATTCCTCAGACAACGTGTAGGCGAAATTTCATGATGATCGGTTGAGTAGTTAAGGCGTGAAAGAGTAACAAACAACAAACTCACATTCGCATTTATAATATTAAGTTAGGTTAGCCATAGCCAGTTGCACTCACTGATCGGTAAACGATTGGCGAGGCTAAGCAACGTTGGGTGTGGTCAGCGGGTCTACCGTGAAAATATTTTTACGCAATGACGTGCCGAAACGAATTACGAACGAAATAATAAGCATATACCTACCATGAAAATACTTCGGATTTTTTAGGACGTACAAATGTCATACGACGATATTCGTGACGAATGTCGGCGCGAATGATGTTTCATGGTAAGAATTAGCACGAACGAACGTACGCAATTGCGTATAACGCGTTTCACGGTAGACCCCTGGCTATAGATGGGTGAACGCTTAGTGGTATTTCATCTGAGCGTCTCCGTGATTCGGAGGGCACGTAAAAGGTCGGTCTCGGTTGTTGTCAAATTGACAGCAGTCGTTAAGCGTGTCGCATCTCAGAGGCCTACAACTCGGTGTCGGCTTGAACAACTCTTGACAACAGGTTGGCCACTAACCACACGGAAAGAAAAGAAGAAGAAGTTAGGATTCTCCGCAGGCCTAGACTTTTGCCACAACGACAAGCAGCAGTAATTAAAATGGGATTGTTAAGAAATGGCTCGACAATATGTTTAATCAAGATATTTTCGCGATGTCATGTCAACATTTTTAAGTCAATGATTTTGGGTTTAAATATTGCAGGTATATTTTGTACAATCTCCGTTTACGACGAAAGATGATAGTTGGCTGTGTGGTGGTGCGTTAGTGTCACCCACTCAGATATTGACTGCGGCGGCATGTCTTGTCGAAGCAGAAAATATTTACGCCATAGCTGGATACAAGAAGTATGTTGATACTAAAAACATAGAAAGAGATGAGTGCACACGAGCCAGAAAACAAAGAGTTGTCAAAATTATAGTTCCCACAGGTACAAAATTAGTTTACACACATTAAAAACTAGTTATTTAACTCCTTAATTTACTAATCAATCACTTCAGCGTGAAGCTTACGTTGATAATAATTGTGTAGCTTAATAAAATAGCACATAATCTGAGCTTCCATCATCGCATAAAAATAAATTACTTATGGAATAAAGTACATCTATAATAAATTGACAGTTGCATGAAATTCAATCATTTCATAATTTATTTGATAAGTAACTTTTAGAAACAAGGCTAATAAATCTAATAATATTACAGAATATAAATTGGCATATGAGAATCCCGCACAATGGATCAACGTGGACGTTGGAGTTGCGATTGTTGAGAAACCATACAATTTTAGCGATCTCACCTATCGAGTATATTGCTCTTATGAACCACAGCCTATATTTGTAAACTTTGAGAACAAATATGAGCTAGCGAGCACACACGCCGTTGCATTAGGATGGGGTGGTACGGCTCCTGAAAATGTAAGCAACTATTTACTTTCTTATTTTTACTTTGTACGTGTTACAATTGCATTAATGTGTCTGATGCCAAAATTAAAGGCTTGTTTAATAACCGTCAGTGGTGTACAGCTTCGCATACTACTGCGATCGATATCTTAATGGTACTTATTTTGCGATCTAATGTTTGTCTTTAATTTTTGCGCACAAACCAAATTTTTGCTCTGAAATTAAATAACAACGATGGCATATAATTCCAGATTAGAGAACCGACAATTATATTTTTTGCATTAATTTTTTTTTTTATATAATTACATCTTTTTACCTTTTGTAATGTATGAACAGAATTTTATATTGCAAATATTTACAAGGAAGAAATTGGCTTTTATATCCATGCCGTCACATAGATGAGGGAAGACAAATAATTGAACACGGAAAGTGAACATAGTCCTGACAACAATACATGATTGTTTATTTTATAAAATGTGTTTACAATTTTAACAAATTATAAAAAATATTCATTTAATTTTACATAGCAAGGCGTCACCAACTCTCAAGTACTGCAAGAATCGTCAACAGTTATTGTCGACAAAACAGTATGTGCTAATACTGTTAACACCCAAGAAATTGTTTACATTATAGAAAAATATTTACTGTGTGCCTCCAATAACGTGAATGACGCTAGCAAAGAAACGAAAGTGGAAAAAGAAGCTAATAACGACTGTAAAGTAAGACGTTATGATTTGACCAGAGCCACGGATAGTAATGGTGTAAGTAAAAGAATGTATCACATTTATAAGCAAAAACTATTTTCATTATCTAAAGTAACGAAGTACACTTTTTATCTATGTCACAATATTTATCTTTAATAATATTATAAAGAAGAAAGATTTAATTTTTTGTTTGTTTTTAAGGGTTTAACACAAAAAATATTCAACCGATTTAAAAAATTCTTTTACCATTAGAAAGCTTTATTATCATTGAGTAACATAGGCTACAGTTTATTTTAAACAAGTACTGTTACTAACATAACCTAACCTTCTTTTACATATGCGGAGCCGCGAGCAAAAGCTGGTCTATAATCTATACTAATATCATAAAGCTGAAGAGTTTGTTTGTTTGGTTGAACGCGCTGATATCAGGAACTACTGGTTCGAATTGAAAATATTTTAGTGTTGGATAGCCCATTTATCGAAGAAGGCTATAGGCTATATAACATCACGCTACGACCCAAGGGGGCGGCGCAGTAACCATAAACGCGAGTGAAACCGCGGGCACATCTAGTAATATTATAAAGAGAAAAGATTTTAATGATTGTAAGGAATAAACTCAGACAATACTGTGCCGATTTAAAAAATATACTTTACTCATTACAAAGCTAGTTTATCCAGAAGTAACACAAGCTATACATCACCACGCTACAAGTCACGGAGGTAGAGCAGTAATCATAAACGTGGGTGAAACCACAAGGGACACTTAGTCATTATATTATTAAATCGGTAAAATATTGAATGTCAATCAGATGGTTCAACAACTAATAATTTCAGCTAAAAAGCACGAGGCATTTATGGTTATGTACGATAGTTGCTAAAACACTTAATCAGAAAACGAATTAAATATCAACGACAATTACATTTTGTAAAGACACATCATAATATTCTGGTAATTTGAATTGGTAACAGTGTTTCGAAGATGACTTTGGATTCAGGCGAACCGATGAGAAAAATAAGACTGGTACAGATAAAGAAGAGCAGAATGGAGTGAAGTCACCGACAAATCTCACTGATATGAAGAACGATACCAGTGCAAACTATCTCTTCACCAGCTTAAAGACCAGAAGATCTTCTGCTTCATCTTTAGGTCCATGTCAGGTAACTATAGATATTTATTTATGATAATAAGCCTAGTACTGTCAACAATTAATAGGTTACAAGTGAAAATATTAACCAAGACAATAATTTAAAATGTAATGCATGCTTAATTACCTATAAATAGTAATACAATTGGTTAGGACACAAAATGTGCCTCACGTGTGTATGTGATATTGTAGTAGCAGTTGGTAAATCAGAATAAATAAATAAAGATGTATTAGGTGGCTAGAAATTATGCTACTTATTAATTAGTCAGTTTTTAGAGTAGTAGAGCCTCGCTGATTTCAGCTTGAATGAGCCAGCTCGACCGAGGGAGTACTACCCTCTCACAGAATATCGACGTGAAATAGCAGTGTTCCTACTGTTGTGTTTCGTTTGGTGAGTGAGAGTGCTGGAGGCCCAATCACCCTCTTTCTCCCTTCCCGCTCGATCTCCTTCCCACTTCGTTTTTTTCCTAAAGGGTCGGCAACGCGTAAGTGATGCTTCTGGTATTGCAAGCGTCCATAGGCTACGGTGACCACTTACCATTAGGTGGGCCGTATGCTTGTTTGCCAACATAGTTGTATAAAAAAAAGTTATTAGTTGTCGTACTTAGTAACCGATTACTGTGTGAAAAAAGTATAAATGCTCGTTACACCACAGATCATTCTATATTATCTTCTGCGCTAATACCTAGCCTACCTATCTACGTTGATGTTGATTATTGTGACTGAAATTCTGTGTAGAGGATATTTTACCATCAAATTGTACATTTGGAAGTAGCTCCACCACATACCTACGCCATCACTGACCACTGTGGAGCCACGATGTATGTAGCCTTGTTGTAGCCGCCGTAAGTAGTCCAGTGCAGTAATATTTTCTAGGACTTGTTTTTCAGAGTGGTCATGGATGTCCTCTCATACGATGGGTTGGAGACAAAGAAGTAGTAATAGGAGTCGCATCAAACGCAAACAAAAACGATGAATGCAAAGGACCATTTCTTTATGTCAGTACAGCTGCAACATCTAAAATAATTAAATGTCTACTAGAGACTAATTCTATGACGTAAGTTTTAAAAAGGTAATAGACCAAATAATGATAAAATTAATTTAAAATGATAATGATAGTGTACTACGTAGATATACTATAAATTTGTGACAATTTGCTATAAAAAACCAATATCATTATAGGATAAAAATAATGAATATTGTCGTAGCTAGTAATTTTTAACACTCCTAAGTGCCAATAGAGAAAATAGACTAAAATGCAGTCAGGCCAATAGTATTAAAGACATTATTAATATATAATTATTACCTATTAAACTTCAGCCACATTTAATCATCTCAATCTTTGCAGGCGTAAATTCTGCAACCAAGAAATAAGTGATAAAAGATATGAAGTTCAAGAAATAGATATTACTTGGCCTGACGTTGCCGAAAAGGCGCCTCCACCCTTGGCGATGCCGATAATAAAGCGATCAATTCCGGATGATGGGCCACTTGTTCACCGACCCACTAAGGATATTGTTAATGATCCACCACAACTACAGGGTCGTTCGTATGATCAATCATTTCAACAGCCTCGTGCCCAAGGATATGATCAGCCTCCTGATCAAGAATATAACCGAGGACAAACATATCAACGACCACGAACACAGATGGAGGAGCAACAATTTGGAATGAAACTTATACCGAGAAGTGGTCAAACTAACGAGCAACCGGCGAAACCATTCGGGTCCCCATTGGAGGGACCAGGACAGCAATTTGAATCACCGCCGGGTCAACAATATGATGCACCGCCGGGACAGCAATATGATCAACCACCAGCACCTCAATACGAACTGCCGTTGGGTCAACAGTATGACTCACCACCGGAGCAACAATATGGTTCACCCCCGAGTCAACAATACGAATCCCAACCAGGACAACAATATGGTCCACCGATGGGACAACAATACGAGCCACCAGGTCAACAGTTTGAACCACCATTGGACCAAGATTTTGAAACACCCCCAGGACAACAATTTGGAATACCACAAGGTCAACAGTATGAACCACCATCTGGTCCACAATACGAGTCGCCCCAAGGTCCGCAATATGACCAACAATTAGGACAACAATACGAACAGCCACTGGGTCAACAATATGAGCCCCCACCGGGGCAACAATATGCCCCACCACCAGGTCAACAAAACGAATCACCACCGGGGCAACAATACGAACCACCATTGGGGCAGCAGTACGAAACACAACCGGGAAGTCAATATGAATCACCGCCAGGAGAACAGTATGAACCATTACCGGGACATCAAAATGAACAACCACTGGGTCAAAAATATGACCCACCACCAGGACAGCAATACGGGCTAGCACCAAGGCAACAATTCGATCTTCAGTCAGGTTCACAGTACGAGCCACCATTGGGACAACAATTTAAATCCCCTTCAAATCAACCATCCGATTCACTACTAAAACAACCGTTTAAATCCCCATCGTTTCAACCATCCGAACGACCTCTGGGGCAAGAATATGAAACTCCGTCTGATCAACCATATGATCAACCACCACGACAATACGAATCATCACCAAGCCAATATAAGGGATTACCGACTCAGCATTATGATTTTCAACCGAGCCCACGATATGACCAACCAATAGGGCAACAGTACGAGCCACAAGCAAGTCAACGGGATAAACTTAGTGAAACACAAGGACAAGTAAACCCACAAGGACAAGTTAACCCACAAGGACAAGTAAACCCACAAGGACAAGTAAACCCACAAGGACAAGTAAACCCACAAGGACAAGTAAACCCACAAGGACAAGTAAACCCACAAGGACAAGTAAACCCACAAGGACAAGCATACCAGCAAGCGTATGAAGATCTTTACAGCCCACAATTTCAATCACCGGGAAAGCAACCACAAAGTCAATCATTTATGCAATCTCAAAAACAACAACCTAATGTACAAACATATGATCAAAAGCCTTTTAAGCCATACCAACAACCAATGGACAAAATAGATACACGATACCAGAAACCTTTGGACCAAATGTTTGCACAAATACGAGATGCGCAAACTGAATCGCCTCCACAAACGGGTCCTCCAGCACACGAGGAAACGTTCGACCAACTATATAGCCACCTGCATGAGCCATCTTTTGATCTGCCTCATGAAGTTAACGTACCACAATATAGTGGTCCACCTGACGAAGGATTTGAAGATTTGGACCATGGGCCGGAGCCACCGAATAACCAGCAGTTCGCATCACACCCAGCCACTACCGATCAAACTAATGTAGCGTGAGTTCTGATCTCTTTCTTTTGGACCCTAATTTGAATCGTTTTTGCAACCATATTATCTAATGTTGGTAGTATAACCGTTTACCGTGCAATACCCGTCATTGAAATGAACATTGCACGTCTACTACAGCAGCTTAAAGCGAAGCTAAAACTCGAACAATTTATCGCTACGTACACAACTCACACCGTAAACATATTGGGTCAAATAGAACTGCTACTAGAACGACTATGCATTAATCCGCTTTTTGTTAAATTTAATTCCAATTACAATCGGACATTGGCAACACAACTTGCTTTCACATTGATGTTTTTCATTTTGTTGTGACTTGTGACTGATCATATCGAAAACACATTTTTGGTTCAATTTTCGATTTCATAACTATACTGATACCAGAATTTGAGTTGGATATTCGAGAGCGCATTAGTTTACGTATTTGATTATATAAAGTGGTTCTTACAAATTGAATATGACTTAGATTATTGATTCACTCTGTGAGAGAGTGCCTAAAATGCCTGACGGTCTTTGAGCCGTGGTAACAAGAGTCACTAAAAATTGGTATCGAAAATAGCTCATAAAGGTTGATTCAAATAATAGTCAGTATATTTACATACAGATTTTTGTAGTCAGTTCAGTATGTTTTATTCGTTTCAGGCGAAACGACGACGTTAGAGTGCGCCCTCAGATGCCGGTAGACTACCAGAATGATTACTTCTTCTACAGCTACAGAAGAAATGGTAGCAATTTATAAAACTGTGTAACTGATTTATAGTATAATATTATAGCTAGATATTTAAATTAAGATGTAAATATTAAAAGTAATTTGCCTCAAGTATGCAACAAGCGGGCCTCATGTATTTATAGGTCTTTATTATGTTATCGTTTCTATAAACGTCTATGGATAGTGCATACTGGTGCTCACTTAAAAACTGTTGTCTATTTATCAAATGCCTACGAGCACAAGGTAGTGCTAATTCATACAGTCTGTCAATAACTGTCAATGATCGAAGACAGGTGATAGAAAGTACCGGCTAAAAGAGCCGTTAGCCAGTATTTTTTTACCATCCTGCTCCGCAACCTCTCGCAAGACTCTTTTCCTTACTTGTGATATAAACGTTAAAATGTGTAAAGATTGTCTATTAGGATGTATTTTACTTAACCAAGCCAATTGTTAAATAGATGGGAATGAAATTTGGCCAACTATAGACCACGAACTGGATTAACACATACGATGAATCACTGGGAAGCCGTGAACAGAAACTAGTTTATCATAATCTGTACGAAGATTATACACATCTCTCTATCTCTAATATCTTCTTCTCCCTTAGCCTTTTTATTATTCCCAAGTCACTTGGGGTCGGCTTTTCTAGTCTAACCGGATTTGACTGGATATAAGTTTTTACACGGAGCGGTTGCCACCTGACCTCCGCAACCCGAAGGCTAACGATACCCTAAGGCTAGACCAGTGTCAGAATATTAGGGGAACTGACTTTCCCAATAACGACTGCCATAGATGTTCATGGCAGCCGGGACCGACGGCTTAACGTGCTCTTCGAGGCACGGAGCAGGCGATAAAACTATAAAACTATATCTAATCAGTTAATTAGTTTCAGCTAGTTGTAATCATATAATGAGTTGTACCTCTTCTAAAGTCTTTATTATTTGTGATCGAATTAAAGCTTTTCTGTAAAGAAAATAGGGAAGAAGCATATATCCGATTTTATTATTAAAAATAGAGTACACAAAACTAGGTATAGGTTTATGTTTCCTCATTTCATCTCTAACGCCTTTTTCTTAGGATCCGCATGTCCAGAACTGCTCATGTGTACTTCTGGTATCTCTCGCGTGTTTATGCGACGATAGGCTACTGAGACCTATCTCTTACGGACGTATGCAATTTGCAATCATACAGATAATTAAAAAGAAATTAGGTCACTGATACAACATACGCTTGCCTGACAAAATGACCTGCATGAACTTAATAAAAGTATATTCAGACCGTCATGGGTTTATAATTTATTGTTCGCCCAGTAGTCTAAATCCAACGCTAATGTTTATCGAAAATTTAAGTTATTTATTTATTTTATTTATTTATTTATTTAAAAGCATCCTTAATCAGAACGGCTACAAGCCAATTACACTAATTAAGGTATATTTATTTTAAAAACAATCAACTAGCGCACAGATCTCTCACAAAACTCCAAGCATACTGACATAATCGCCTTCCATCCATCCGCAAACAAATCACAATTCGGATTTGCGTCCAAGATAGCGTTGAGTGCGGTAAGTACCCGAGGAACGGGTGAGTTTCTGTGTGCCACGGTGCAGTAAAAAGGTGGTGCAAATAACTTGTGCCTCCTGCTACGTCGATAATTATCGGGCACGTAAAACCGACATACCTTGTCATGGAGCTGAGGGGCCTCAATGACACCAAGTAATATTTTGCACATTGTTCTGATTTGATCAAGTCTTCGTCTAACTTCAAGTGAATTGTACCCCAGGCTACCTAGGAGATACTGTGTGGGATACATGAATGGATAGTACCTGTTAGTGCGTTTGTATAAAAATCTCAGGTAAGCCTTTTGGACCTTCTCTAGTAAGAGGACGTAGGTACTTTCGTGTGGATTCCAGACGCAGGCACTAAATTCTAATTTACTTAGAACTAGCGACTGGTAGAGTGTTCTGACTACATCATTACCGTGAAAGTCCCTGGCATTCCTGAGGATAAACCCAAGTCGTCTAAAGGATTCCTTAGCGGTTAAGATGATATGCTCGTGAAAGGTCAATTTAGGGTCAAATATCACGCCTAAGTCTTTCATACTTTCGACTCTGTTGATAGGATCGCCGTTTAGGTTGTAAGGAAAGAGGATTCGATGCCTCTTTCGTCCAAAACTCATAATGCAACATTTACTTTTATTGAACTCCATTTTTGCATCAAGAGTCCAATTGTTTATGGCTTCGATATCTCGTTGAAGTGCCTGGCAATCAAATGCGGACTGTATTTCGCAAAACAACTTTAGATCGTCCGCATAGAGGAGACATTTTGCATGTTTGAGCACTGTTGGCATATCGTTTAGCATTATAAGGAACAACAAAGGCCCAAGAACTGATCCCTGACTCACTCCAGAGCGTGTATGAAATGGTTTAGATTCATACAAACCAAGCTTCACATACTGCTGACGGTCACGCAGGTAGTCTGCAAGAAGGCAAAGTAGTTTTGGAGCGATACCAATAGAGCAGAGTTTTGCAAGTAGTATGTCATTATTCACACGATCGAATGCCTTTTTTATATCGAAGTATAGGACATCTACTTGACTGCCTCGATCTAGTCTTGTTGATATGAAATCGACAAGAGTCAGCAGGTTTGTGTTGACTGAGCGCTTGGATCTAAACCCATGTTGCTCATCACATAGATGTTTATTGACCTGAGAGTAAATGTAATTGTGCAGTATGTTCTCGAAGACTTTAGCGGGTGCAGATAGTATAGCAATAGGCCGATATTCTTCTACAGATCCGTAATTACTGCTTTTAGGTATCGGGGTAACCCTTGAAATCTTCCACTGAGGTGGATAGAGCCCCGTTCCAAGACACAGATTGAAGATATGGTACAAAGGTAGACATAGATGTTTTTTGCCACGTTTGAGTACATTGGGCATTAATTTATCTGGACCTGTTGAACTGGAGTTTTTCAATTTATTTATGCTTCCTATAACATCATACGGAGTAAAGTTTGTTCTATTTACATAGGTACTATCCTTACTAGCATGACCGGTTATCTGCTGTACATCTAGTGATGGTTTTTCCGGGAGGAAAACGCTTGAGAAGTATTTCGCAAATATCTCAGCCGCTTGGATACCTTTAAATGTTTCTCCATTAGACGTAATAGAGGGTTCAAAACCACCCTTTGTGCGCAAGTTTGACACGTACTTCCAGAATTTATGCGGGTTCGTTCTTAACTCCTTTTCTATCGTGTTTGTGTAACAACTATACGCAATTTTGGCTCGGTGTTTAAGTTGGGCTCTCAAATTAGAAAAATATTTGTATGTGTCGGACGAGTTATCGCGTTTCCACATAGCATGAAGTTTAGTCTTACGACGTAAATCCTTAATAATGTCCTTCGTGAACCACACAGGATATCTTTTAGTTTTGTTTTTTGATCTTCTATTTTTTGGCACTGCTTGATCAAAAATACTATAAATTATTTCATAAAAATACTCTGTCGCCTGACATGGGTTGTTGCATTCTAAAACTTGATTCCATGATTGGGTAGAAAGTAATGTAAACAAGAGGTCATTATCACATTTCTTAAAATTCCAATCCCTAGTGGCGTCGATATTACTAGACTCAATCAGATCAGAACAATATGCAGTATTGATTCTTACCTCAACCTCCAACGGTGGATGATAAGCGTCAGGAAACACTATACCATCAGTAGGAGTGACAGTAACATCACGCACATCTACGCTATCTCGGACCAATACCACATCTAACATTCCTCCATGCAAATTAACCACTGTATTCTTCTCATTCAGGCTGCAAAAAGACATAAAATAACAATAATAATTTTTAACAACTAAATTAGCACTATTTTTATTATTATTATTATTATTATTATTTATTATCAGGCAGGCAGTTGAGACAACTGATAATGCCTGTATCCAGATGTTCCTCACTGGTTCCTCTGTCTGCAGTTCAGTAAATGTTTATCCAGTCTATTCTTGAATTGGTTAACATTTTGGGCTTGTATTGTGTCTTCTGGGAGTTTGTTCCACGCTCTGACCACTCGGTTACTTGAAAAGTGCCTATAGGGATTGCTATTAGACATTCTAGTGCATAACTTATAGCTGTGACCTCTTAGGTGAACATTTTCATTTCGTGTGAATAAATTCTGAATTTCCTGGAGGTCATAGTGCCCATTTAAGATCTTGTAAGTCTCGATTAGGTCCCCACGGTCTCTTCGGTCTTTCAAAGTTGTAAGTTCTAGTGATTTTAAGCGGTCTTCATATGATCGTCGTTTTAATACCCGTGGTATTTTCGTAAAACTCCGCTGAACTTTCTCTAACTGTTCAATGTCTTTGTTAAAGTACGGGTTCCAAACTTGGAATGCGTATTCCAAAATGGGTCTAACAAAAGTCTTGTGTATCTTCAGCATCATTTCGGGTGTTAGAACTCCAAAAGCTTTTCTTACAAGATAGACCAGTCTTTTTGCTTTCTTGACAATTGTGGTTATATGTTCTTCCCATTTTAGATCCTCAGTTATCTTCACTCCCAAGTCTGTTTGCACCTTCACTCCTGTCAGTTGTGCATCACCAAGTTTATAGGTTAGGTGTGGGTTACGACTGCCTATGTGTAGGACTGTGCATTTTGCAGCATTAAGATTTATAAGCCATTCCTTAGACCAGTTGGCTATTTTGTTTAAGTTAATATCACCAAAAATTAATACAATTCCTTTTAAATCGTTTATAAAACTTTCAACTTTGTGAAACCAGGTCTTCGTTTTTGGCACTAGGTTTAATATACACGACACATACATGTACAGAACGACCGCCCCATGAAAAACTTGCCCATAGATCCTCACCGCTGTCGGTTTCGAACTCGGGGCGCCGACGTAGTGTAATGGGCGCACGTGCCGCGAGTAGCACTCCTCCACACGGTGATAACCTGTCGCGACGTAACACGCTCCAGTCTTCGGATAGAAGTTCCACATCTGTTACAGACTCGTCTAGGAAGGTCTCTGTGACAGCAACTAGGCTCTGTTCCAGTAAGGCTAAGTTATTCCTCCAAGTAGTAAGCTTGGTTTTAATACCTCTCACGTTTTGGTATAGTACGTATAGGTTAAGGTTTTGGTTTTTATTGTTCATTTGTGTTGGTTGCTGCACGAAAGGGCTGGTTTATATTAGTTGGTTCGGTTACCGGTTTCTTGGTGGTCGTTGTGGTCGACTTTTTAAAGTTTATCCAGGCTTTAATTCTGGCATTCATAGGCCAAACATCTGCCGAGTAACACTTTTCGTAACAATTAATTGGCACGCCGATCTTAAACGAATTGTAATTACCCTTTGTGGTTAATTCGTCGACAGTACAATCCTTACCATCGCATAAATGTAGCAAGTACTTACGGACTTCCTCAGCGCTAGACTGCATGTTCCACAAGTGAAGATATTTACGTGGTTCGACGGCCTTGAGAGATGTTACGTCAGGGCCGGCTGCACCGCATAAGAAAGCTGTGCGACGTGCGCGCTTTTTGACAGCTTCAGCCCAAGATTGCGTAATCGGTTCGCTCGGTCTGCTCAAATGACATTGTTTTTCCTGGTTAGATACTGTATTCTCAGGTATATTTAGTTCGCAAGGCTTCTCGCGACGGGAAGTGCATTCTAGAAGTAACTCAAGCTGTGTGTCTTTGCCATTATGTTGAGCAACGTCGCTGGATTGCCTTGTAGTATGTTCTTGTTCGAGATGGTGCACTCTCGAGTTCAAATCACTGATTGTCGCCTGCATAGATATATTTTGTGACCTGAGCGTAGATATAGTATCCTTGAACTCCTCATGCTCCCTTATAAGGTTTTGGTATTGACTCCTATCAATATCTATTGATTCTTTAACTAGTCTCAGCTCCTCCTTAACCGATCGTAGTTCCTCAACAATTAACGTGCTAATAGTGTCGTTCAGTTGTGCCGTTAATTTGCTAACTTCGTTCTGTATGATTCCTTGCACTATTTCGCGAACCTCCCTGGTGGTCACCGGGCTGCTGTTAAGCTTTGGAGGCGAGTGTAATGCTTGCCTTTTCGATCCTCTAATAGTGACATTAGAGTTAAATCGAACCGGTGTGTTATCATCCCTTGACGTCTTCGGGCTTTTGCTAGTGCATGTTGGGCAGATCCAGTTTGAAGAAAGCTCCCTATTACAATTAGTCAAGCAAGCGTGATGAAACGCTTTCCTGCACTGCACACAGCAAGTATATTTTTCATCATCCGCTCCCCCAATGCAGCAACCCCACACCAATTGTGTTTTAACATGCTTAGACATTGCGGCAATAAATATTTATTACGGTGGTGTATACTATTATAATAAAAAGTGAAGTTGATAAAACGCCTTACTCGCTCTGCTCACAACAAAAAGTAATGCACTGCACTGGTACCGCGCACTCCGTGTTGACGTCGCCGGCGCCGCCCTCGTACGTGTTCGGGACCCGAACAGCAGCCGAACGCAGCGATGACAGCCAATCGGGTGCTCGCCGCCCGCGCCGTGTGTAGTCCTTGCACTGTCGATGTGTGTGTGCTGGGACGGTGATCGTTGAGCCGCTAGCCGATGAGTCATGCGCTTCACAGTGACAAGCAAATAATTTTGCAAACGGTTTTAGTTAAACTGTGTTTTTTTATAGTCCACTTTGGTAAATCAAAAAAGGAATGCGTGTACAATGTAGCTTAGACTTTAAGCTTCACAACGATATATAATTTGAACTTATTTGGTAACTTTATAGCTAGTTGCGAATTTATTACGTAGGAGCACAGTAGGTTTACGTGTTAACGCGCTAAAGGTTATTTTACGGTATTTATTTATGGTAAATAAATCAGAAGAAATACTGTACAATCTATAAAAAAAGTACTTTTCCAAAGCTTTTTTCTTAATAAACTAAAACTCGTCAAAAAATAGGAAGTCGGTGGATGAACCGAGGAGAAAAGGTACTGAACTGTTTTACATATTTATAGATAGATAGACAATGTAATAAATAAATTATAACTAAGGTCATGTAAATTAATATTCTTGCTATATACATTTGCAAAAAAAAAAAGATTTCTTGCACTTTAAATACCTTTAGTTTATAAAATGTAAATGATTGAAACAATAAGATATTTTTATGGTGGTTGGTCATCTATTATTCTATTTATGTTGTTGGATGCGGCTGGCCCAAGACTGGTCTGTGTGGAAAACCTTGGAAGTAGCCTATATCTAGCAGTGGACGCTTTTCGGCTGAGATGATGATTCATATACCATCCGTAACTCCTTTAATGAATCAATCACTCCGTAAACGTCCACTGCTGGGTATTAACCTCTACTGGGTGTAGTTAGGAACACCCCATCTTTAGCGTCACAATATTCGTCTCCCACATCCAGTGGGGAAGAAAGAAAAAGTTATTAATTGATAAGGACAATATTACACGCTTACTAAAATCCTTAATAAGCATATCAATGTTAACAGTAACTATATGCATATATATATCTTTTATATTTCATTTGAAAAGAAAACGGTGTTCCTTATGTTAATTAGAACAGTTCTTATAATACTGCTTGTAAACTGTGAGTATGAAAAAGTGTAGTATTCTGTTATAAACGCCGTTTGTAAAGACACATTTCTTCGCCCTAGCCTTTATTATTCCCAAGTCACTTGGGGTCGACTTTTCTGGTCTAACCGGATTTGACTGTATATCAGTTTTTACACGGAATGGCTGCCACCTGACCTCCGCAACCCGAAGGCTAACGATACCTTAAGGGTAGACCAGTATCAGGATATTAGAGGCTACTGACTTCATGGCAGCCGGGACCGACGGCTTTATATTAGATTTTGCTCGCGCCTTCGCTCGCGTAAATTTAGGTTAGGTTAGGTTGGTAACAGTACCTTTTTCTGGATAAAAGGTACCCTATGGCCTTTTCTGTTACCCTAACAACGTGTATGCGAAATTTTATAATGATCGGTTGAGTAGTGAAGACGCAAAAGCGTAACAAGGAAACAAATAAATTAACACTGGGTGTGCCTGCTTCGTCATTCGCATTTATAATATTAGTAAGGATTGCAGTAAAAACTCACTAATATCATCCATTTTATTTTCATAATATTTTCTGCATATCTGCTAGCATAGACATTGCAAATAAATAAATTTTCGTTATGAAGCATGAAGCTGAAAATTGTTTGAATCATAGTTGAAAACCTTTTGTTTCTCACTGCCAGTTTGCCGTTGTGATTTAACAGGATAATACTTTTTTAACTTGTACTGCGACTTAAGTTCGCCCACTGCGCGGCAGGGCTTAGCTCTGGTCCACAGCGGGGTACTGACTTAAAATTGAGATTTTGCTCAATTTGGAGCAGTTTGGATAGGGCAGTAACTTACCTCCACCCTGCGAAAGATCACAGGAAAACTACCTTGTTTTATAGTTCTACGATAATTAAGTAACCTTCACACACTAAGAAGTGGCCCATTGGGACAGTTTTTATACAGGTCTGATATTATTTTCATTATAATAATTAAGGTTTCCATGCTCCATAAAAGCGTTGTGCTATTACCAGTTATTTTTGCATAGATCCATTTAATAGACTATGCTTGCTTGCCAATTTAGTTATTTAGACCAGTTTAAACATGAGAAGCAGCTGGTATAACAAACAACTTTATTTTTCTGATATTTTAGGTATAGCATGTCAAAGAAGGCTTGTCGGAGGCAAGGAGCTGGAAGCAGGCAAAGGATACATGGTAAGATTGTAAATTACGTTAAAGTTTTCCTGATTTTAGTAAAATGCACATTTATTTTACCTAAATACAGAATTTAGTCGTTGTTACCTGTAGGTATTATCTCGTTGCCAACATGTACTGCGTGTAACAAGTTAGCAAGGAGATAAATTATATCTTGGGGAAGGACATAGTCTATACCATACCTTTTATGTTGATCCAGGGCAGAAACTATTAATATATATTTATAGGTATACATCGTATGGAATATAGCAACCAAGGCAATAAACCCTGAATTTTGGGAAGTAAGAGGACGCGACGTTTTTACTTTATGTGGTGGGGTTATACTGAACCCAAGTTACGTTCTAACATCAGCGGCTTGTCTATTAACCAAACCACAATTGTTGGTTGTCGCCGGTTACAGAAAATACGTACCTAATGCCAACGATCTAAATGACAAATGCTTACCAATTGCCCAGAGAAAAATTATATCGAAGTGTTATTACAATGTTAAGTCGTACTTGTATTACAATTATATTACTTTTTTGATCGTGGCTTTGTTGTCCAATAGGGAAACGAAACAAGGCTATAGAATGGAGAAATATAAAATAAATTTTAATTCTATTACATTATAGACATTTTGTCTGAAACCACATACCAAGCCAATGAACAGTCTATTTAATTATTGCAGTTCTTATACAAATCTACAGTTCTACTCAGAACTTGTTTGCTTCTTTGTTTTTAAAAAGACAATTCCCGCACTAAAAACATTTCTTAAATCATGGGAGACTGTACAAACGTCTAAGCAAACGATACAAAAACACCCAGACTTGAAACAACCATTTATGAATCACCACACATTTTGCTGTCCAGTTTGAAATTTAAATCCACAACATTTGGAGTACGCAGTGGCGATGCAACCACTTAACCACAACATCATCCGTGTACTCAAACAACAGATAGGTATAACTTTAATCTTTATAATTGACAGCCTTAAAAGGAGTACATTGGAACACTGCGCCATATTTCGAGAATGTAACTTCTTGGACGAATAATGATATCAGCGTTGCTAAAGTTGATACACCGTATGATTTCTCTGACAAGTCGTTTCTAACACACTGCTCATACATACCGAGTGCCGTCAAACTAAGTCACAAGCCGGTGAGCCCAGGCACTGATGTTGTTGTACTAGGATGGGGATCCCCTAAACACCATCGACCCGTGAGTACAAAAACCTTAACTTAAACGCGAACTGACGAGGGTTCATAAATTGCTGGCGGTTCCGTGCAATACCATCGCACGCTTTAACTCACTCATACCCGGTCACTAAAACAACTTATAGCTCTCTTGAACTTTAAGAGGAGACGAGAGGAGATGTGTTTTAAATAAACCAACCAGATTTCGTTATTTTCTCAGCTCATATCTCCTCTCCGCTTTGGTGGAAATAACCTGCTAGCTTCGCAGCTCTTCTTCTCTCGTCTCTCAAGCAATTTTCTCTACTTTGGTGGATACCGGGCCTGAGCCAGCAGTTGATATTTTTGCGGATGACTCGAAGGTATTATTATAAGAATGTATGAGGTATTGCGAGCAGGACGCGCGAAGACAAAATTTAAAATTTACGTTCTATTATTGTGATCAAATAGTGTCATTATCGCAAGTCGTTCTATTTGATGGAAAATAAATAAAAGAATCGCGTGGTTTCAACATCGGCTGAATACAACTTAGACGTTTTGCCTACCCAGTAATTCTTCAATTTAGTCTTCTTCCTTACACAGATTTTTGTTGTCCAGACTATCTGACCTAAACCCATGTCGTGCTTAAGAAACGTGCCGTTATTGGTCAGCCAGCAAGAGTGGTCATGAATTTCATAACTGCTTCTTCTCATGAGACCTTTATCAATGCTAAATTTGTATTACTAAAATTAGCTTATGCTAAGATTATAAATACAAATACGAGTTTATTTGTTTGCTACGCTTTCACGTCTTAACTGCTAGACCGATCATTATGAAACTTCGCATATATATTGTCAGAATTACAGAAAAGTATAGTAACTTTTCATACTTTACAGAAAGATTATTACTATGATGTAAATCAAAAATATTTGATGGCCACTGCAACAGTAGTGGTCGATAACGAAAAATGCAAGGAGGCTTACGCTAAGTATCACATTCCCATGGCATGGAAACTATGTACCAATAGGCCAGGCAAACTCGAACCTGATGGTACATACCTCGGCGATAACCGACGTGGCTATTCAAACGTGACGGCTGGGAATAATGATCAGGTTTAATATTTTTATTTAAACGAGTACATTTTTATCCCAATACCTAATTATGATAATGCCCAGTCCTTCGGTCTAGAAACGATGAAGGAAGTACTGCGCAACACCGGTCCCTTATTATCTTTCTGGACAGAGCTGAGGTTGTATGAGTAACCGAATAACTTCCCGCGTCGGTGACTTACGCCCAATGACCCAATTTTGGAGCTAAGTGCGGATAACACACGTCCAACTAACTAGTGGCCAGTCCTAACTATAATATTATAAAATTAAATGCGAATATGAGTTTGTTTGTTACGCTTTCACGCCTTAACTAATCAACCGATCATGATGAAATTTCGCCTACACATTGTCAGGGTAACAGAATAGGAAATAGGGTACCTTTCATCCAGAAAAATATATTGTTACAAACATAACCTTA
This sequence comes from Catocala fraxini, assembly GCA_930367265.1. Taxonomy (NCBI): domain Eukaryota; kingdom Metazoa; phylum Arthropoda; class Insecta; order Lepidoptera; family Erebidae; genus Catocala; species Catocala fraxini. The sequence goes on from OV884047.1 coordinate 3,381,954, forward strand.
ATCTACATCTACGCGAGTGAAGCCGCAGGCCAAATCTAGTATATATGTACATATGTATATTTATGTGGTTTTCTTTACTAATAAACAATAATTTGAAATAAGATCCATACTAATAATTATTGCGAATTCTTAAAAGGAAAATTAGATAGCTCATTGGAAATCATCGTTAGCATGCCTTGTATCTTGTATCTTATGTGGGGGCCAGTCAGTACAGACCGGCGACACTTCGACCCAGTGGGATCTTTTGTGTCGACACTCTCAATAACGACTGCCATAGATGTTCATGGTAGCCGGGACCGACGGCTTAACGTGCTCTCCGAGGCACGGAGCAGGCGATAATTGTCAATCAATACGCACATAATTTCTTTTAGCATGCCTTAGTTGTTAGTTGATAAATACATTAAAAGGCTGCTTGGTAATTAAGATTGTATGAGCATGTGAAAGTAGGATCACTGACTTTTACATTGTAAGCTATTCATGAAACCGAATCTTAGTTTTAAGCGATAAAGGTTATAAACTTACATCATAGAATTAAAAAGAAATCTGATCTTTATTATTTTATTTTCAAAAACTATGATGGCTGAGAACAGTGCTTCTTAACCTTATAAAGATGAGGTACAAATGGTCCCTCATCTCGGGACAGACAACATTTTTGTTTTGCCAAGGATCTTATTGCTGACGGTGATAAAAGTTATTATTTCTATGACCGCCACGGTCATGTATATCCATGACAAAGCGATGTGAGTCCAGCTTGCCACCGTCGCGACTACATGACTGACTTTTAAACGCTAATAAATCTTATAAAAAGGTATTGTTTTTCTTATTCGTGTTGTTAATTATGTGGCTCAACTCAGCCCAATTTATAATAGGTATGTGAATTGTTAACTATTTATTTCATCCATATTAGCATAAGATCACAAAAACGATGTAGCTATAAAAATATGAAGTCGTAACTTGGCACCGAGAGCACGCTTTTGCTTTTTGACGTGGCGGTCAAAGAGTTACACATATATAATTACACGAAACCCAAAATATTATAATATTTACAAATTTAAAATATTTAATTTTATGATGGCTTTGAGGAACACTTCGGTTGCGATCAAAGACCACCGGTGGTCCACGGACTACCGGTTAAGAACCATTGGCTTAGAAGAAAGAACCGTAACAGCACCAGAGTTTCTTTATTAGCTCTGGATTTAACCACGAACTTTTAGTAGCAAGAATATTACCCGGACAAGCCGAATCATCATCAATCAATTATCGTTATTATCTGCCTCGGAGAGCACGTTAAACCTTCGGTCCCGGCTGCTATGAACATCTATGGGAGTTGTTATTGGGAAGTCAGTGCCCTATAATATCCTGACACTGGTCTAGCCTTAGGGTATCGTTAGCCTTCGGGTTGCAGAGGTCAGGTGGCAGCCGCTCCGTGTAAAAACTGATACCCAGTCAAATCTGGTTAGACCAGAAAAGCCGGCCCCAAGTGACTTGGGAATAATAAAGGCTAGGGAGAAGAAGATCTGATTGAAAAGAAAATACATAGCAGTTATTAAATAAGTGTATATCATTAACTTTCTGTTTAAGAAGAAACCCATATATGTTTACGACATACAGCATGTATCGCGCAATGATACAGTAGTATTCTTTAATACTCCACAAGATGTTACAAGAAGAAATGGACCATGTCAGGTATATTAACTATTGCTTTAGAATTTAATAATATGATAAATAATATCAGCCCTGTACTATCTATCTATCTCACTGCTGGGCACGGGCTCAGTGTGAGAAGGGTTAGGCCATAGTCTACCACGCTGGCCTAATGCGAGTTGGCAGACTTAACCTAGCTTTAAGAACATTATGTAGATCTCCTAGACATACAGGTTTCCTCACGATGTTTTTTTTCATCGGTAAAGCGGGCGATAATGAACTATTTAATGCGCAGTTAACTTCGAAAAGTCAGAGATTCGTGCCTTGGGTTCGAACTCGAGACCTCTGCGTGGCAGACCAATGGTTTCCCACTAGGCTATCGCTGTTTTTTGTGGAGATACAAATAAACATTTTCTTCTCTCTCTTTCTATCTTATTTTTCAGAATGACCATGGCGGACCACTCGTGGTATGGATTGAGGGGGAGGAACACGTTGTCGGTATAATTATAGGTTACCTGGTCAATGAGCATTTAGAGTGTGTCGGACCCTACCTCTACCGAACTCTGCAATTCGAGAGCAATTTTATACATTGTACTACGGAGGTTCTAAATAAGACGTAAGTTTTTAGAGTTCGAAAAAACTCTTATACGACTGCTTTGTCCGTCCGTCCGTCCGTCTGTTATACAACTTTCAACTCAAGAACCGTAAGAGCTAGAAACTCGCGGTCAACGCCATTCGACTCAGCATAGTCAATATACCCCGAAATGACTATGACCTTTGACCTCTGACCTCACGTGGTATCACGTGACCTTTGCATATTACTTGAACAATTTTTTCGAACTCTAAGATTTACGGCACTTCATTGCCGTTTCTCACTTGTTATTCTTTTAAAGTATACGTGAGTATCGCCTGTTTTTGTTAAATGGAAATATGAATTATAAATAGAAACAGAAAATTATAGTAAAGCTCTTATAATTTGCATCATATTATTACTTAAGAAATGGACCTACCGCAAATTTTAAAATAGTGTAACCCAATTCTTTAAGACAAAATTGGTTGTTTTCGTACATTATTATGATATTGTAAAACTGAGATTAATGATTAGTCCCCACTAATTATCAATCCTAATATTATAAACGCGAATGAGAATTTGTTTGTTTGTCTGTCTTTCACGCTTTCACGTCTTTAACTATTTAACCGATCATCGTCATTCGAGACCTCATGCAGAGCAGTCGCATTCACTACCGCTGCGCCACGGAGGCAGTTGAAAATATAATATTCTACGCATACACACAACACCATCTAGCCCAAACTAAGCAGACCTTGTACTATGGGTACTAGACAATGGATAAACATACTTATATCCTTTTTTTTTGTAAATACATACATATTATACATAGAAACACCCATACATTCAATGACAATTAGAAAAATAACCTGGAATTTAATAATTTTATTACTAAATTTATAAATTAAAATATAACATGTTACATAAAATTTTGTAAATAATTATTTAATAAAGGAGGTCCTTGTAATGCTTTATGTTTGAAATCTTCATTTCGATCTTTTAGACAACGGACACTTAGGCGATGTGACAAACCACCTGAGGAAAGAGGCTATAGAACTGAAGAAGAACATATCAAATGGGACTAAATCATCGGGTAAGACATTGATTAAGTCGAAATTACCGCTTGGTTATAAGCGGCAGCGGCACACCGGCGACCAGGCACAAGGTTTTCAATGATGTCTGGCATTTCAACAGTTGACCAATCAGGTTTAAGCAATGGCGCACTTAACATGGCTTAACCCACTCGTCATTTCTTACTATATAATATGTTATCAACATTGAAATAAGCTGGAAGGGTTAGTGGAAGTGTGTCATACCAAAATACTGCCAACTATTTTGAAGTTACACGTCTCTCACGTTTCAATAATATTGTTCTAAAGTTAAAAACATTAATTTATTATTTAAATATAGTAGCAGTATAATTTTAAATCTGAATTTGTAGCTTAATTATTTGTGTTTACCAACCAAATAAGTAGGTATAGATATTATTTTAAAATAAATCATCAATCGTCGGACTGTTTCGAATGATCTTGATGGTGGTCATGTGGCATTCGAGGAATAAATTGGAAAGACAATTTTCTAATTAGGTTACTACTATTAGATTTTAAATATAATAAAGCATATAAACCATTTTTGTAAATATTTAGTATTATAATTATTTGTGTTTTTGTAATTATGTTAATTTTGTTATCTTTTTTAGTACATTTGTAAATATAGGTTATAAAGCATATTAAGAACTATGAGTATTTTATTATACACACAGTAATATATGTATGTATATTCGTGTACTTAGAATATATATTTTTTTAAGACTACGAGTATTTTCTGTGTCGCTTTGCACTTTACAAATTTAAACAACGGACACCAAGAACATCTAGACCCGAAACAACTATCTGCGGGCCAAAATTTTTTTTCGTCCCCTTTGGGAACGAATCCGTAATCGGCGTAGTAGCAGTGGCGAACCGACTACTTAAACCATTACGCCACCCATGCATTCAATGACTTCATTAATAAAATATAACACTTTTACATTATCTTTTAAAAAGAAAATACATTTCAGAGTTAGATATTCAATTATTCAGAATAGTGTGCGTTTAAGTTTTCAATACGCTATCTCTTACACCGATTATATTAATACAATTTATATTTATTTTAGGTAATTAATAGTTATTACAAACATTATAAATATCGTTCTCTACTCATGTCTCTTTGTGGTCGCATCTTCACTCTAGAATCCCTGAAATAAAAAAGGAACTTTTAAAATTAATATATCTATATTGTCTATAAATCTATCTAATATTATAAAGAGTAAAGATTAGATTTTTTTTTGTTTGTTTGTAAGGATTTAAATCAAAACGTTGTCAGTCGATTTAGAAAAAACTTCTTCTAAGCATACTTAATACTATTCTAAGCCATCAGGATTTGTAAAGCAGTGAAATTCGTGTTCCTAGACCGCAGTTTGAAGAGTTTTAAAAACGTGACTTAGATCTCTCGCCTGAATTTCTGATTCCGTGCCGTTGTTTTCATTGTAAAACGACCGACGTGAGCCACACACATGATCTACTCACTTGCGTACCGTAAACCTTACGAGCAATACGCAAGTAAGTAGTTTGCGCATGTATTGTGTCGTGTATAAGCACCAAAAGAGCCTTTATTCATGGCATCACTGTGGCGGCGGTTATTGCCGTCGCGGTTTTGTTTGGGCTGCGGCTCTGATGTTTGCATTAAATCTATCGCCATCGCTATGGTGTGATGACTCGATTGACTTGCATGAAGCAAGCATACGAATGCAAGTGCGACTATAGTGACACTGCCCGCCGCCATCGCCATGGTATGACTTGATTGACCTGTATCTAAGAAAACATACGAATGCAAGTTCTGCTTCAGCCACACTGCCCACCACCATCGCCGTGGTATGACGACTCGATTGACTTGCATGAAAGCAAGCATACGAATACAAGTACGACGATGGTGATACTGCCCACCGCCACGGCCATAATATAACGACTTAATTGACTTGCATGAACGCAAGCATGAAAAGCAAGAAAATTAAATGAACAAACGAAACGTACCGGTTATCCGACTGTGTTTTTGTAGTATGTTTGTAATTTGACTCATATTGGTGTTTTATAATCTGTGTAATAGGCATTTGGTGCTGTCGTTTAGGTTTTAGAGGGTTTTTTGTTTCTTCTTTTGTCTTTGGCCAATGTACTCTCACAGTTTGTACATTATTACTTAAATGATGACATAATGCTCGGCTGAAAATGAAACTTAATTTATACTAACAGTTTCGCGTTATTATTATTATTTTCGTCGTGTGTATTCGTGGGTGTTCGGGTCTACGCCATTTCAACGATGGGCAATGTTCTTCCTATTTGCTTACTAAACATTTTATTTTACTATCTAATATCTACTGATGTGCAATTACAGTTGAACGGAAAAGTATCCAAAGATAAATAAAGTAGTTTTCTATATTTGATTTTATATGAAAGGCAACAGTAAATACCATTCAAAGGAAACCTTTTATTAAAGTATTTTAGTAATTGATTGGAATATGAAGGAGCAATTAATTATTTTAAATAAGGATGTGAAAAGGCCATAGCCTTATGCGGTATGCGGTATGGGCCACCCACAAATTTTCTATCTTATCCCGTATCATATATTATATATATTATAAATTTATATCGCCATCTCCCTCGCATATCTGCATGGTAATAGCGGCTACTTTTAATTGTAGATACTTTAGCTTCCTCATAAAGAATTAAGTACATTTACCTAAAATAACGTACAATACTTTATGATAAAGTAAGTACGAGCGGCAACCTTAGACATAATGACGGCTTTTTGGCCGATTGCAGTAAGAAAGAAAGAAGTAGTGTGATTGTACGTGTACAAGATCCGACAAATTAAAAGAGAACAATTTCTAGTTTAGGAGGTTCTGTCTCTGAATTTCTATGTATATGAATGACATGTATACAGCCAGTCACTGGTTCTGCTCAGTATATAATATTTACATGCGTTTATTCAAAAATTTGCAATTTTCAAGATGATGTTTCGACCAGGTTACAACGGCCGTGGTCACAAGCTAACTGGTGCGGCGAAGTCATGTCTCCGATTGCGAGGCAGAAGAATTTTGATCAACCCTCACTTTTCGTATGTTTGACTTGTATGTTTGTGTGACAGTACCTACATGGACAAATAAAAAAATACTTACGTCTCATTACTCTCCGCCAGTAAGCACTGTATTAATGACCCTGACCTCGCCGTGCCGACATACAAGTAAGGTCCCTGGCACTCATATTGTGTACTGTATATGCTAGTTAGCGCGATGCCTATGATGACTTCAGACTTCCCGATCCAGGTCACTAACGCACCACCGTGATCGTTCTGGAATTGACACGATCGGAAACTGAAATCTCTTGGAAATTATACTACTAATATAATAAATATGTAAGTTTGTATGTCTTGCTTACATTATATTTCTTATCTTTATTTCATTATCTTATATTTTTGATTATTATCATAACTAATGCGAATGTTTGTTTGTTTGTAACGCTTTCACGCCTTAACTACTCGACCGATAATCATGAAATTTGATTATCCAGAAAAAAGTTCTGTAACTAACAAATCTTTTTTTTTGTGTCTTTGTGGCCAACCTGTTGTCAAGAGTTTGTTCAAGCCGCCCGTAGGCCTCTGACGTAGCTTAACAACTGCTGTCAATTTGGCAATAACCGGGACCGACCTTTTACGTGCCTTCCGAAGCACGGAGACGCTCAGATGAAATACCACTAAGCGGTCACCCATCTATTAATCTCGCTTATCGCTTACCGATCAGTGAGTGCAACTGGCTACGAGCGCCTAACTAACCTTACCTACATTTACGTGAGCGAAGCCGTAGGCAAACTTTTTCTGGATGAAAGGTACTCTATGTCCTTTTCTGTTCCCCTGACAACGTGTATGCGAAATTTCATGATGGTCGGTCGTAACGTGAAAGGCGTGAAAGCGTACTAAACAAACTCACATTCGCATTTATAACATTAGTTAGGATTAGAAAGTTAGGATTATACAACGCTCAGTCATATTATAAATTGTACAGCATCTTTCTCTATCTAATATGTAAGCTTAATCTTCTTTGTGTGAGGCCATGCTGTTATTGAGAAATTCGCAGTCCTCACGCAATAATGCGTATAAATCTACAGATAGTTACATGTGTGGTTTGATATTGCTATGTATTATACTCTAGTCCATACATATTTCTTGTTTCTCCTATCAGTTATCACATATGTATATTCTAACATATAATGTATATCAGAAAAATACCTGGCCATTTGAGAGGCTTACACAGAGACGTAATATGTATGTATGTAGATCCAACGTAAAGAGGCCTTTCAAGAGTTTCAATCTAAGGTGGGATGGAACACTGCCGTGAATACTCTTTTAGCATTTCCTTATCTTTAAGTTTAAGGAACTTGAGTGTCGATACAATTACTTAAATTTACCTCACATATACCTCCCGCATCATTGTACTTGTTCAAGTTAACCACTTTAGTTTCAGGTTCAATTTCTTGAGAAATATTGTGGATCACTTGCCTATTTCTGAAGAGTAAATCATCATCTTCATGACACTAAAATAATTACTAAATTTAGTACCTACCAAGAAAATGCTGTAGGTATATGTTTATGAAACACTAGTCTTATCATTGTTTAATTCTTAAGTAGACTATTCTCCATTATTTTTATTACGAATTACTGGGTAGCTAGAACAAAAAACTAAGAGATAAAACATCAATACAGTTGGCGAAGAGGTACTAGAAGTTGTGGAAGAACCATGGTCTGATGTCCCAACACAAAGGGAGGATCCTCCGACCAGGCTGGGTGATCGTGCCTGGTGGGCCACGGGCCGGCTGTTGATGTCAGAAACTTGTATTTATGTATTATAGTCGCTGTGTAAATAACACTTGCGTGATTCACGATCATATAGCGAGCGAGATTATAAACACCTATTGTATTCAGAGCCATCTGTTTTCTGTCATCAAAACTTCTTCGTCTGTGTGGATTCACTACAGAGTCATCTTGCACTATCAACGGGCTGAATTGCGGATACGAGCTTCCTAAGTGTTGTGATCTCCAAATAGTTGCCCTGAACGAGGGCTTCAATATTTGTATGAGTATATCACTAATACAATACTCCTTAAAATAACAAATTTCTTCTTCTCCTAGCAAAAATGCCTGCGTCACGTTACAGACGGTCTTTCTAAAAGTCGAAATCACAGACGCAAAGAACACCCAGACTCAAAAGAACAAGGCCAGTTATCTCGTAGGTGACCGAGTTTTTTAGCAAGTAGTGAAACCACTGATCATCACATCACAAGTTTACTTTTGGTACAGGTTTGCATTTGTAAGTGGACGGCCGCAGGATAAATAAAGATGATTTGGACTCCCAGTAACAAACTTCGTTGTTTAAATAATAGCCTACCGTGATTCGAAAATTCAGCTCTATTTTGTACTTGCCTCAAAACTTTCATTTAAATTGAACCGTCTCCACTTACAGCCGTCGCCAAGTGAGTCGTCTGGAATTCTTTCTTTTTCTCCTGTACTCGAATATCCAGAGCCAAAAGCACATATGAGCGACTGGTTTACAATAGGTGTCAAGTCTTTACTAACGTAGTTAGCACAGAAGGTAGTGTTTGTAATAACTGTCCGCGCTTCTCGTAGGAATTTGGAGTTAATATCTTCTTTTTCACCTGGCTGCGGGGAATAACATTAAAGTTCTGATTACTGTTTTGGAACTTAGTATGTTTTATTATGCGAAAAGCGTCAACAACTAGAATGCAGCTCCGATAATAGTAACTTTATCATACGCGTTGCCGACTCCAGGGCATAGCGCATAACGCTTCTATTCATAAATTATGGCGACATGGATGTATTTAAGCATACAATTTCCCTGATGGCTATCATTATATACTCGTTACATTACTTGTTGGCCACGCATGATTAATTGTTAGTACAAGCTAGCACGTAATAATCTTACCATGCATGTACCGAGCATGTATGCATGTGTACTACCGGGATACTATAAAAAAGATCTACGATCTTGTGTAAGATTGTCTGTAGATATTTTTCAAGGCGACCAATATTCTCTCAGATACTTCTCCTATACACAAGGTTTTCCAGCAAATCCGTTGCGCCCTGCCTTTGTTATAATAGGATATTTTAACGACATATCCGAAATGTTTAAATTTTCACTTACTTTCCGTGCCTTAGTTCCTCCCCAGCCGTAAACGACTGCAACTGTATTTGGCTCTTCATACTTTTTATCGTAATTGATGAGTATTTTAGCCGGTTCATAGGAGCAAACCAAACGGTAAGACTTGTCGGAGAAGTCATACGGTTTTTCGACGACTGCGATTCCAACGTCGACTCTCATCCAAACATCCGGATTGACTGAGCCGTGTTTTTTAAATCCTTTAAATCAAATTTAATTATGAGTTGACTTGTTATTAACAGAAATATCACAGACCTTCTTGTTTGTTGCTCAAGACGACCCTTAAGGTGTCGACAACCTTAAGGGAGCCCTATGTCCAGCAGTGGACGTCTCTCGGCTGAGATAATGACGATGATGATGATGATAAAGCTTACCTGAAGGGATAATGAATTCCACAACCTTTTGCTTCCTTGTCCTAGTACACTCGTCTTTATCAATGTCCACCCCACTCACATACTTTTTGTAGCCAGCTATAGCATATATATAGGTGACTTCAGTGAGACACGCCGCTGACGTTAGGATGCGCTTCTCTGACACAAGGGAACCTCCGCACAGCCACGAATGTGGTTGAACATCGGAATACCGTGAGTTCAATAGATACACCTGAAATTATTAATTAGTGTTGGAATTATTGAAAGAGAATTTATAAACACGACTCTTGGCTTAGAGATACAGCGCCTAGAATATTATCCTATTTATTATACTTAGCAACAAGGTCGCTTGTGACACTTTACTATTACAGATGAACTATTATGTCCATTATGCATTATGTACTTATCATCACTATAAATGATTAAGTAGGAATATTTACTATTTTTAAAAGAGCAACTTTCTCCCCTGTGTTTCCTTCTGTGTCGCGAAGGACAAACGCTCAAACAAAGGACACATAAAAAACACAGATTAAAAAAAAAAAGTTGGCATTGTAGGGATTGAATCTACAACACTCGACGCGGCGCCAACCGTACTGGGCTTCTTCTTTTTTGTTGCCTAAAGCCTCTAAGCATTTAAATCCAGCCATGAATTCAATTAGATATCTCTGTTTTTGCAAGGATTATGAGGCTTTCTTGAGCTTTCTTACAGAGCGGACTCTATTGCTATCAGTAGGCGAAATAGTTGGGTATATTCCTTACACTGCCAGCGTAGCCACTCCTTGTAGCTACACTATTTAAGATTTAATAATACAGTATAACTTACCATGAACCTCTTTCCTTGCGGACTAAATTTGCCGTGTGTTATTCGCCGCTGACACGAACATGCTGCATCAGAATAAGAGAATATAAAGGAATTACACCAGTTTAAACTTAAAGTAGATTTATTTAATATTTCCATTTCTATTTATGTTTAGTTAGTTTTTATTAGTGAACAAGATTTATCCACATAAAATTCACAAATACTTTTATATTTATACATTTTAGCTATCTGCACACCTCTTAAGCGCGCAATGTGCTCAAAAGAGGTACGACGTTTTCGTATTATAGTAATAGACAATAAACTCTGCTTCCCGGCTGTTTCTATTTCATTATTTACGTATATGCGTATATGCATACAACCATTATTCATATTCGATAATGAAAACATAATGGGCACTGAAAGTTCCTGCAACATCACTTCTTTCGTCTTCACTTGAGAAAACTACGCCATGATGCTTCGGCTGAAACTCGAAGGATGCCGCAACTATTACTTCATTCAACATAGAAAACTAAGTCCTAAAATAAACTTATTTTGTTTCATTTTTAACTATGGCTGTTCTCCTCTAGGTGCCGATGATTCTCTGACTGCACAAAACATTGCTCTAATTAAATTTAATTATACTAACATTTAATGTGCGCTATGCAAATGATTACCATGCAAATCTTGAACATCATGATCGAAAATTGAAATAATTATAACAAAAGCAATAATTTCTTTTTCATAAAAAGTATTTTAATTAAGAAATGATTTAACTTTCAAGCAAGTGCAGTCAACCGCGGAATGCAATCATTATTGTTTAAAAGATGAAGCAATATTTTGTTTTGCTTAAAATTGCAGGACGAAGATGCGAAGCTTATTTTTTTCATACTATTTTGGATAAACAAGATGATAGAAATACGCAGAATATTAATTTTAATTATGTGACATAGTAAGTCATTAAATAATTGTTTTTCGTGGCTCTACTTCTTAAGTAATGAATAACGTGATGAATATTTAATTCGCGATTTATTACTTTGATGGCCCACCCAATTTTTTTTTTTATCTTATTTTTGTTATATGGACTATATTTTACCACGCGTTTTTGTCACAACTCGAAGACGTAACCTGTAACTTGTTACAAATGTGAACCCAGGATTTTACAGATACGATAACCCACAATTTATACATAAAAAAACTTTAACGATAGCTGGTTCTTCGACAACTACGACCAGCCCTCTAATGAATCAGATTGTCTAGTCCTTCGACTTGTGTTTCTTTCGTTTTCTGTTGAAACTCCAGCATAACCCTTTACAATGCTCGCTGAATTTCTTTAAATTGGTGAGTCAGTTGTACGAACTTCTGTAAGTGATCTCATCACAGCTTATTGTCATAACAGATAGGATACACTTACGCCTTACTAAGGTTGAGTTTCTTTATCATAAAACAAACGATCAGCTACGAAAAGTAAAATAGTAGGTACGTGTCAAAAATTAACTGTCCGTAGGTAAAATGACTCGTTTTTCGGGGAACTGGGCGCTAGTTTACATCTTATCAAATGACTCGTAGGTTCAATAAAAAACGCAACTATCTGAACCACAGTGTAATATATATTTTAAGCTAGACTTAACATAAACATCGTCCTCAAGGCCGCCTGTCCACTGAAGCGGAGCGAGGATGCGGAGCGAAGAAACGGAGAAGTATTAACCGATAGGATTGCATAAAATCTCCGCTCCGCTCCAGTATGCAATCCTATTGGTTAATATTTCTTCGTTTCTTCGCTCCGCAGCCTCATTTCGCTTCAATAGACAAGCAGCCTTAAGCTAGTAAATAATAAATACTCGTCATATTGAAATAACTTCTAAAGGATCGAAGACATTGGATTTTTCAGTAGAAATATCTGAAACTTTCATCACCATTGACCCTATTTTAAAAATAAGTCCTTCCTTCGGTTCAGTGCGTTCCAGATTTAAAGGCTTTTCAGGCAGTTCCTCATCTCTGGCTCTGTTCCAGAATACAGCTCTCTCAACTATTTTATAACCCATAAGTTCGGCTGAAGAAGAACACATTCTACGTCTGCAATTTAAAATAATAAATATTGATTTAAAAGGTTTTATAGGTGTTTCAATCTTTAACGAAACCCGAGCACTGTAGATGTATTTAGAGAGAGAGGGAGAGAGAGAGAGAGAGAGAGACAAAGGTTGACTTATATTAGTGCTTGAATAATTTATACTAATATTATAAAGACAAAAGATTTGATTTCTGTTTGTAAGGATTTAACTCAAAAACTACACAACCGATTTTAAAAATACATTCATAATCAGAAAGTTATATTATCACCGAGTAACATAGGCAATATTATTTTTTTTTTAAATGAACGCGCAGGCAAACGCTAGTACACTATAAAGCTTTGATGGCCTCGATGGCGTAGTGGTTAGTGTAACTGACTGCCACGCCTGAGGTCGCGGGTTCTATTCCCTCACAAATCAAACATTTGTGTGCATAAACATGGATGTTTGTCTTGGTCTGTGTGTTTCTATGTATTCACAAAAAAATATATATATATGTATGTTTATCCATTGTCTAGTACCCATAGTACAAGCTCTGCTTAGTTTGGGCTAGATGGTGTTGTGTGTAGGTGGTAGAATATTATTATTATTATTATTATTAAAGCATATGCAGCATATAAGTCTTATGAATGCTTAAACTTTTTAAGTATACTCATCAACAATTATTGTCTAAGTGGTGTTATTAAACCGGTCTGTACATTGTGACATCGATCACATAAATTTTATCTAGCCAATCATTGCCATCACATCTTCCAAGTACTGCGAGATGTGCCGGCGCTGCTGCTGCAACCGCGGAAACCCTCAAACGGCGCAAATATAATAATTTAGTTGGAAATTACATTTTTGAGCCGTTTGGGGTGGAAACCCTAGGTTCATGGAGTCCGAGCGCTCGTATTTTGTACAGGGAGATCGCAAAACGCCTGATCGACGTTTCGCGTGTTCAGAAGGCTGGTATTTTCTTAGCCCAAAGGATCAGCATTGCCATTCAACGTGGCAATGCTGCCTGTCTTCTGGGCACGTTACCAGTTGACAGCGATGCTGAAGAATTCTACGATGCCTAAACCATTTTTGTAAATATTTAATATTATAATTATTTGTGTTTTTGTAATTATGTTATGTTTTTTAATACGTTTGTAAATATAAGTTATTAGATTATTTCGTTTTAAAATTAATTATGTAAATATATTGTATTGACCAGACCAAGTATAATCCAATTAAGAAGTTAAAATTAAATAAATTAAAAAGATTCTCTAATCTATTATGTAAGTTTTAGTTATTCTTTGCATTCTCTCAGCTTGTTATGCTCTACAATGCTCGGAAACAGACGCACTTTAGAGTGGTCAGTTCACGAAGATAAAATTAAAATTATCAACATACGTAAAATCTTTGCTCATCAACAAGCATTTGATGATCGGTCCGACAGCTGACGTGCTGGTGAATAGATAAGGGCCGACACATTCATAGTTAGAATCGTAGAGGCTGTTCACTGCGACGCCTATCATTATTTCCACTGCACCAACCCACGTGATCAGGGGTCCGCCATGGTCGTTCTGTGATAAAGGTTTTATTATATATTAGTAAGGCACACCATGTTAATACAAATTACTATTAATAATACATAAGAATATGATCAGATGTACACATATCCACTTAATAATGAAGAGAAAGATCAGCGATAGCTCAGTGGGGAGACCAACAGACTGCAATGCAGAGGGTCTCGGGTTCGAACCCACGTCGCGCACCTCTGACTTTCGGAAGTTATATGACTTTTCGAAATGATGTGCGTATTGGTTAACAATTATCGCCTGCTCCGTGCCTCAGAGAGCACGTTAAGCCGTTGGTCCCGGCTGCCATGAACATCTATGGCAGTCGTTATTGGGAAAGTCAGTACCCTCTAATATCCTGACACTGGTCTAACCTTAGGGTATCGTTAGCCTTCGGGTTGCGGAGGTCAGGTGGCAGCTGCTCCGTGTTAAAACTGATATCCAGTCAAATCCGGTTAGACCAGAAAACCCCAAGTGACTTGGGAATAATAAAGGCTAAGAGAGAAGAAGAATAATAATATGTAATATAATTGAGCAAAGAGCAGTAAATAGTTCTTTGGTCACAAAAGTCGCTGCACGAGAGACATCTTGCTGATCTCGGCCAAGAACAAAGAAGCGTCGAACGAATGGCTACGGAGCGGAGACCTCTTTACGGAGACAGAGGCTTTTGTGATCGCTATACAGGATCAAGTAATAGACACCCGAAATTACCATAAACACGTAACCCGTATACCTAACCTTCCCACCGACTTATGTAGACGTTGCCATAGTAGTTCTGAAACTATTCAACACATAACTGATTATAAGCATAGACACGATCAACTTGCAGCAATAGTCCATCAGAACCTAGCACACAAATATTCTTTTATTGACAAAAAGCTCCCTACTACAAATATAAGCCCAGTACTGTTTTAGAGAATAATTCCTTTAAAATATACTGGAATAGGACCATTATTACCGACAAAACCATACACTACAATAGACCAGACATAACTATACTAGATAAAACAAAACAAAACTGTTTTCATAATAGACAGCAGTAGGTATGTAACACACAATCTCCTCGCTATGCACGCAGCTAAAATGTCAAAGTATGTTGATTTAGCTACCGAAATAAAAAGGCAATGGCAGGTAGACATCGTTAAAATCATCCCTATTCTTATGTCTACAACCGGCATAGTCCCTAAGACCCTTCTATTCTACATAGCCTGAGCACACTAATTGACATGCCAAAATCTACAATCACACTCATACAAAAAGCAGATGTCGCCTCACACGTAAATTTCTTGCATCATCTACTTCTTAACTTTTCCCCTCTGGCACACTTGGCTAAGGACCGTGTGTCAGGTTTTTACCCCTTTCAAATAAAAATGAGTCTAAATATAAAATGAAATAATAATAATTATATCATCCCTGTACTAAAGTCTCACTGCTGGGCATGAGCCTCTTCTCAGTGTGACAAGGGTTAGAACATAGTCCACCACGCTGGCCTAGTTTGGATTGGTAGACTTCACATATCTTCGAGAACATTATACTATATATACTATAACTCTCAGACATGCAGTCCCTTCACCATTAAAGCGAAATTAACTATTTAATACGCACATAACTTCGAAAAGTCAGAGATGCGCGCCTTGGGAGCGAACTTAAAACCTCTGCGAGGCAGTCTAACGGATTCCCACGAGGCTATCGCTGCTTTTATTACCATAAACCATTATAATGAATGGACTAACCCTTCTAATACTGCAGCGAAGCACTAACAGCAGAACTGTTAATAAACTGGGCTGATATCGTATATTATTATTTACCCTTAAATACGTCAGACGTAATATTGTTAGCTACTCCATTATATTATCTTATATCTTTTTAAACTCTCAGCAAGGGAAAATAATTGTGTTTTTAGAAGTACTGCCTAAATACAGCATGGAAAATACTTCTGATCTACTTGCACACTCACCTGGCATATTCCTTGTCTTCTGTATAGTTTTCTCGTGTCCCTAAGACTGTTATTTAGTCGTACACCGATATCACTTTGATTTGAACTGACCACTCCAGAAGTATCGTTCAACTGGCGCCTAAACGTAAAACTGTAGTCTTCGTCTGAACACTGAAAAGAAGCCATGCACTGATCTTTATTTATACTAATAGTGACGCGTTGGCTGGATTGAGGATGGGTCTGATGGGATTGGCATATCCAAACACTGAAGTGTACGCTGCGGCTGATGCAGTACATTCAGGAGATAGCTAAAGGATAGGTCTTGGGGCCGACGCAAAAGATCCCACTGGGTCGAAGTGTCGCCGGTCTGCACTGACTGGCTCCCACATAAGATAAGATAAGATATACTAATATTACTTATAAACTGTATTTAAAATAAGATAATTTTAACAGTCAAATTAATATAAAATAATATTAAAAGCTCTATGATGTGGCATCCATCTAAACTAATATTATAAAGAGGAAACATTTGTGTTTTTGTATGTATGTTTGTAATGTTTTCACACAAAAACTACAGAACCGATTTCAAAAATTCTTTCGCCATTAGAAAGCTGCATCTTCACTGTGTGACATAGCCTATAAAACATTTTCAAAAAAAATAGAACTCCTTAATAAAAATGCATTAATATAACCCAAGGTGTGAAAAATTTGTCATAAAAAATCTGTCATCGCGTGCGTTGCGGAAACTATTGACGATAGAACAAAAAAAAATGTTCCACAGTATTATAGAACGTATCAATATCTACAAAAACGTCCACAATACCATATGTATTTTTTAATATATACCTAACTACACCTATATAGGTGTAGTTAGACTTATTAACTTCTTTAGTTGTAGTTTTATATATTAAAATTAGATAACAAATTAAAAGTAGGTTTTGGGTAATAAACTAAAGTCCACGCGGATGATGTCGTGGGCAACAGCTAGTATTATATAACAATATGTATATATATGCCACTGGGGTAGAAAGGTTCTGGAGTATTGGCCACGCATCTGAAGACGCAGCAGGGGTAGGTCCACCGCAAAGTAGACCGACGACCTGATAAGGGTCGCGGGAAGCGGTCGGTTGCGGGTGGAAGATAACTCTTTATATTGGATTGCACCGACATGTTAATATTGCAGATCTACTGTTAATATGTTATTACCAAACTATTGCGTCAACCATTATTCTATAAGATTGCAATAAACCATTTCTGTTTCAATTTAACAAAATACATTTAGATTTAATAAATATTTACAGTAGTGTAGTGTTTACTCATCATTCTAACTTTAAACATTAGCAAGCTTACTTATAATTACTCTCAAATAATAGTACTGAGTACTAACTTTTCAATATAATAGTACTGAGTCTTAGTTATAGCGTTTATATTCATACGTAAGGCGACTAAAGTACTACCTCATTTCCAAAAATCGCCGTTTTCTTGTCATCTTCCCGGAATTCGGCGCATTTGTTGCCATGCCTCAAATTCTCTTCAAGCACTAACCCCTCTGCGTCCAGGACTCCCTTGCCGTGCACACATATCATGTATCTGTCTATTGTGTCCGAAACGTTGACGCCTATGAAATTCTTCTTGCAATGCTCCTTACTTTTAATTTTCAAAGAAACCTCTTGGAGAGATTTTGCATTTCGGTCTGTTACGTCGTCGGGCTGGTAACAATCATAATAAAAACATTTTTAAATTAAAGTTACTTTCGTTAACTGCGTACTTAGCATTAATTAAATTATCCGCGACGTGAAATCCCGTGGTTAATAATACGCAACTTCGTTTTTTTGCACATGACATCACCGTATTAGTCAGCTGTAACCACGGCTGGTATAACCTGGTAGAAACTTCAATATTTAAAAGGTAAACATGCATGATCGCGTTAATACTCGCTACGTATTAAACATACATATATTATGTAACGCGAAAGTTTAGAAATTATTATTATATTACACTTCTAATACTCTTTTAGAAGTTCTTCTCATATAACTTTGCACTTTATTGCGAGATATAAAAAATATTTTTTTGAACTGCCTCCTTCTATAATAGCCAGGCAAGCAAATCTTATAAGAAATATGTTCTGTAATATTTAATTATAATAATAATAATAATAATAATAATATTCTACCACATACACACAACACCATCTAGCCCAAACTAAGCAGAGCTTGTACTATGGGTACTAGACAATGGATAAACATACATATATACTTTTTTTTTTGTAAATACATACATATTATACATAGAAACACCCAGACCGAGACAAACATCCATGTTCACGCACACAAATGTATTATAATTATAATTCTTATAACTTGTTTTTGCGACGGAGATTTCATTGGATAACGATCCAATGGAAAAGCAAACAGATTCTTAGAATAAGATATTCCCACGCTCACCCTGATTCCTCTATCGCGTCCCCATCCTAGAGCCACGACGTTGGTGCCAACTCTGTCCACTAGCTGGCTATAATTGATTTGTATGGGTGCCGGTATATACGAACAATATATTCGAAACGATATATCTTCGAAGTCGTAAGGCGTTTCCACCGTAGCGACGCCGACATCAATACTCATCCATTGAGTTGTGTTTGAGAAGTTCTCGAGTTGCTCTGAATTGTATTAATCGTGTTATTAGTAAATATAGTAGCAATCATTATTAGGGATAAGATTTGTACCACTATTTCTTAATGCATGAGTATTATCATAATTGCACAGAGATTATATTCGAATGTATTTTAAATATAAGGTAATTTTTATATTAGCTACACTATACACTCATCTGTATTCAAATGCCTTAATACGCATTACTAATTAAATACTAGGTTACATGCTTGACAGAATGGGACAGCGTGTTAGAACCTTATACGTTGTCTCTTTCTCGCATATAGATAATAACAATGACCAGACCGAATTTCGGACACAACGCCCGATCTTAACGGAGACTGGCCATCTACGCAGAAGATATAGTGCATAAGTGTGTGCGCAAACACAAGTGCACTCTCTGTACTCTAACTCTCATAATACGATGGGACGGTAATCCGACACGACCGGAGAGAGATCAGGCGCAGGACCAACGGCATTACGTGTTGTCCGACGCAGCGCCGTGTTTAAAACCGCCAATTTCCGAACTCCGGTATTTGTCAATTCAGCCAACAATAATTGCCGCTATACTGGGCACACAGTAGCCAAAAAAACAGCTCAGATAAAAAAATATAAAACGGTACAAATATATTTTATTTTCTTTACAAACATTTTTAAGTGCTAGATACAGGATATGCATTATCTGTACAAGTAAATAAACAAAAGCACGAAATTATTATCAATTACATACTGATTACAATAACATACATACAGAACGCTTACAAAAATTGTTTAATAAAACCGTCAAACAGTTTTAATCCTGGTTCATTCTCTTTTACATACCAACTTTCTTTCTTTAACCGATTCCACCAAGCGTGCGCCATAACGTATTTCTTATCAATAGGTAGAACACAATCCAACGCAGATAGAGTCGCAACACAAGATATATCAGCCAAGGTCAAATGATCGCCCGCTAAATAAGGCATAGTAGTGAGATATTTTTCAGTAACGCTATACGCTTCTTCAATATCATTCACTTGGTCGCTTGTCATACCCATTCGGTTCTTAACTACACTATAAATGACAGTCCTTAACCGTGGAAAAAGGATCGTTGCATCGAAGTACAAGCGCTGATCAACTATCGCCCTTGCAATCGAATTCGTAGGGTACAGTTTCCTATGCTCGTCGTTGCCGTATGCCGACACTAGATAGGTTATTATCGCGTGGCTGTCAGCTAATACAAGGTCACCGTCTTCCAATAGAGGCACTGTGTGTAAAGGATTCTTTTTTAAATAGTCCGGTTTGAATTGTTCTCTTGTAGGTAAATTGACTTCGCGGGTTTCAACGTTTAGCCCGAGGATGTTCACAACCATTAACGTGGCCCGAGCCGGCGGGCTAACACTGGTTTTATAAATTATTATCGACATTTTGTTCACAACTGGTGTTATTTTACAATGTTATGTGTTGTATTGAAGACTATTGCAATTCGCTTATCGCGTTGATAAGTTGATGCTATCCGTAAAGATAGGTGATATATTAATCTTGAATAATATTCGGACTGTTTTGGCAATACGTCCGCGCACTTGAGCGCTCCCATTCTTAGCCGCCATTATGATGACGTCATTTGTTTTGCTATTTAAAAATGTTATGTACACACAGCGACACATCAACCTAGACTGTTTGGACTTTGAACTATTAGAAGTTGAATGCTGCGAATCGTGCGAGAGAGTACGTTATATTTTTGTTACGCTCTATCCTTACCATTACATCGACACCACTATGCACAGTCCCTTTCCGACAATTCTTTATTTTGTATGTAGCGTAGTTATGCGTATATAGGGTGTCTAACTTGATGTGTAGCCGTGTGTAAGTATTTTATTTTGTCTCGTTTCTAGATTGTTTAGCTAGATGGCGCTTATTTTTGTGGTAGAGTGATTTATCATTGTAAAATAACAGATGCATTATAATTAAACGACTTTTTATGAATTTAATCGCATTATAAAATAAATAAAGTAATTTCAATATATAACATTCGCATTTTAAATAACAGATCATTTAACGTAAAACCATCTCACACTTGGTCGTTCTTATTATATATTGTTTTATTGTAGACTAGTAGTTTGCCCGCGGTTTTACCCGCGTAAGTCCCGTGCCCTTGTGAATATTGGGTTTCACCCCTTTCACCCCCTTCAGGGTGGAATTTCCAAAAATCCTCTCTTAGTGCTACCCTACATTCTCCAAGGAACATACATGCCAAATTTCAGCTTCTTGCGTTCAGTAGTTTCGGCTGTGCGTTGTCTGTCAGTCACTCAGTAACGGAAGAGTTTTATATATATAGATTCAAATTAATTCCCTTTCAAATTTAAGTTTGACGCTTGTATGATTAACGTTTTTAGTCAAACCAACAAACCTACACATAACCTTGAAGAAGCATAGGTATGACATGCATTTGGGAAACCTTAAAATATTTTAAAAAAGTAGCGATGTCTTAGTGAGAAACCCTTGGACTGCCACGCAGAGGTCTCGAGTTCGAACCCACGCCGCGCATCTCTGACTTTTCGAAGATATATGCGTATTAAATAGTTAATTATCGCTTGTTTTAACAGTGAAGGAAAACATCGTGAGAAAACCTACATGTCTGAGAGTTCTCCATAATGTTCTCGAAGATATGTGAAGTCTGCCAACCCGTACTAGGCCAGCGTGGTGGACTATAGCCTAAGCCTTTTCACAGTGAGATGAGGCCTGTGCCCAGCAGTGGGACAGTTTAATACAGGTCTGATTATTATTATTAAAATATTTAACATTTTGTTTTTATTATTTGTTGTGATATCTGTCATAACGACTTATAATTTTTAAAGAGTATCTAGGATCACACAATTGATTTTTGACCGACAGGCGGCGTAGACTAGGTAGGTATGTAGTGGTTTCCGAATATCACCTATTGTATACGGAACCCTAAAAATATATACAAAGATATTCTCAGGCCTCTAAAGAAGTAAAGTGTATCACACCCAAACTCAGACAAAAATGATGGAACGTCTCCTAAAAATTAAACTCTGTATCATTCTAACTAATACCTATTATAAATGGGAATGTGAATTTGTTTGGTTGTTTGTTACGCTTTTACGTCTTAATTACTCGACCGATCATCATGAAATTTCGCATACACGTTGTCAGGGGTACTGAAAAGGACATAGGGTACCTTTTATCCAGAAAAAAGTAAGTACTAACCTTACCTAACCTACATTTATGCAAAAGAAGCCGCGGGCAAAATCTAATTGATAGTCTATATGTTCGGTGTAATATAACCGAACACCTTAGTAAGCAATAAGCGAGTCACGCGTTAACCTAATTACATCAAACGCAAAAAGAGTCAGTGCACTTTCAGTGACCGCGACATTCGGGTGCATTCAATGCAACATTATAACATTTTCATCAACATAACATTTAACTAACATTTTTAACATTTAAGAACTTATTGTGGAATTGAACAATAAACTATTAGTGTGTAACCTTTAAAACATATCTTTTATTCAACAATCACTGCAAACCTCGCGCTACACCGTACAGTTTTTTTGGTCCTTCGAGGCTCGCGCGGCTCGTATACCTACCGTAAAGTCGTAAAGTATTCGGGCGAGGTGTTGAACTAGTTAACGTTTAGTGCTTGTTATGGTGTGTGTGGGTGTCTGGGTGTAAGGATTGCAGTGCTAACATTGGAGGAGCAGCAGCCGCAACAGAAACAGTGGAGCTAAGTACAAATCAACGGGCAAGCAAGTAATATATTTCCATATTCTTAGCAAACATACAATAAAAATACAACATATTGTTAAAAAAAATACAACATATTTAACACTCAATCGTCATGGCAGAGATTATTGATATTCAAGCGATGATTTATGACAGCATCGTCAAGCTTGGCATTAACATTAAAAAAGACAGCGCTGATAGAAAAACATTAGACTACTTCAAGAGGCGACTGAATACTTTGGAGGAATACTGGACGGAGTATGAGGGAAATCATGACAAGATTAGCGGCGAAGTAAGTCAATCTCACTCTTATTTCGTCAATCGAGAACTGGAGAAGACATCAAAGGCATATGAAGAAGTGAAAGCCTTGATCAACCAGCAGTACCAGAAGTTCTTGTCTAGGACGGCTAATCCGGGTGAACAAGAGAGGTCACCGTACAAGACAACAGTAAGTGCTTTCCAGCCGGAGGAGGAAGAATCTACAACGCTGGCAGGACCCAGCTCGCAAACCCATATTTTAAAAACAAGTACGGGGACAAACAGTAAATTCGACGATCTGTTACGGCGTCAACAAGCAAATTTCAAAGCTTTTTTGCGAACAACTTCAAACATTGATGTAGATTCCATTTCGGAGAAATGGGAATTTGAAGACGTTTTGAAAAGTCTTGAAGCGAGATGGTCAACAATTGATACTCTTCACTGGGAGATTGAGAGTGAGTCAAACGAAGAAAATGAGTCATATAACTGCCTATTCGATAAGTATGAGAAACAATTCAACAGCTTAAAAAAATCTATAAATAGAAAGATGTGGTCCGTAGTACATAGGAACAAGTCGACTCCCCAACTCGAAATTCCGGTATTTTCTGGCAATTACAATCAGTGGGTATCCTTTCGCGATCTTTTTACAGAAGCTATCCATAACAACCCATCATTATCTAACGGCCAGAAGATGCAATATCTCAGGAGCAAAGTTCGCGGCGAGGCTGAAAAGCTTATACAACACTTGCAGATTAGCACAGATAATTATTTGGTATCTTGGGATATTCTTACGCATCGCTATAACAACAAAAAACTGATATTTTCTTCTCATATGAACATTCTCCTGAACCTTCCTAACATGCAGCAGCAATCGGTGTATCAAATTAAAAGAATTCACGATACAACATTTTAATGTCTAAACGGCATAAAAAATTTAGAAGTGGACATAACATCTTGGGACCCTATCGTGGTCCATATTTTAGGCCAGAAGTTAGATAATGAAACATATACTGACTACATAGAGTCATTGAAAAATTCAAGAGAATTACCTCTACTTCAAGAATTTCTTGGATTTTTGGAAACCAAATTTACGACCCTTGAAACAGCCCATAGAAAACAAGACACTGGATCGCCGAAACATTCTCATACAAAACATTATAATGCCATACCCAATGTAAAGAAATCTATTTATAATTCATATAATAAGTCGAACAATACGTACAATAACCCCAATAATTCCGTTGCGAAATCTATGCACGTGACGAACATCAAGTGCCCGATGTGCAATAGTCAGCACGGCATTTATAATTGCAAAAAGTATTTAACTCTAAGTGACGAACAAAGAGCAAAAACAGCCAACAAATTGAAACTCTGCACTAATTGTTTATTTAGTCATAATGGCAATAAGTGCAATTCTACATTAACATGTCGTAAGTGTCAAGAACCGCACAATACGCTTCTACATGACGCATTTAAGAAACACCAAAATTTTTCAACACCGTCGTCGAGTCGTAATCATATGACACAACAAGATCATGAAAATTTCGCAGCTACGTCACACACTTCCCAAATTGACAACTCAGAGATACTGCTTGCGACAGCGTTATTGCAAGTCAAAGCCTCTGATGGTTCATACTATACCATGCGAGCTTTGGTAGATCAAGGCTCCCAAATATCATTAATAACAGAAAAGGCGGCTCAGTTGTTAAACATTAAAAGACAGAGATGTAAGGGAGTTATTTTCGGTGTAGGACAGAGAGAAAGCAATTGCAAGGGAGTAATTTCTATAGAATGCGCTTCGTTATGTAACAACTTTACGTTCGAAGCGGAAGTTTTTATTATGACCAATCTTATAAAAAGCCTACCAAACAAAAGCTTCCCAAAACCAGATTGGTCGCATATAGCTAACATACAGTTGGCAGATCCCGAGTTCAATAAAAGCCGCCCCGTGGATTTGTTACTTGGAGCTGACATCTATGCGAACATAATTCTCAGTGGTATTATAAAAAGTGGTAACAACTATCAGCCCTTAGTACAACAAACACAGCTAGGTTGGTTGTTATGCGGTAACGTAAAAACATATCAATGTAACGTGGTGCTGAATAACCTCGAAGATGTAAAAAGGTTTTGGCAGGTGGAAGAGATTAGTGAGACGTCAGACCTATCACAAGAAGAACAAGAGTGCCTAATATTTTATGAGTCAACAACAAAAAGAACAGAAGGGGGCCGCTATGAAGTTAGAATACCACTGAAAGAAGACTTGAAATACAAACTGGGTTCGTCTAAAGTTATGGCAATTGCTCAATTAAAAAATTTAGAGAATAGATTTAAAAAACATGAACATCTGGCGAGTAAATATAGGTCATTTATGAGCGAGTATCTCGAGTTACAACATATGAAACCCGAAGAATCAAACACAATAGCAAGCTTGCAATGCTACCTACCTCATCACGGTGTACAGCGTGATGAGTCATTAACTACAAAGTTACGAGTAGTATTCAATGCGTCCGCAAAAACATCAACAAAGTTTAGTTTAAACGATATAATGTATAAAGGGCCAAACATGCAAAAGGATTTACAGTCGTTGTTATTACAGTGGCGACAGTATCCTTACGCTTTTACCGCGGACATCGTGAAGATGTACCGCCAAATCTTAGTAAACAGTACAGACCAACACCTTCAAAAAATCGTTTGGAGGGAATGCCCAGAACAACCCATACAAAGCTTCCAATTGACTACGGTCACTTATGGTACCAAAGCAGCGCCGTTTTTAGCCATCAGGACATTAAAACAGCTGGCGACGGACGAGCGCCTCAAACATCCTGAAGCAGCAAATATCCTGGAAAACTCATTTTTCATGGATGACTTGCTTTATGGCGCCTATAACATTGAACAAGGAAAATACCTTATTAATGAATTAAACCAACTATTAAAATTAGGTGGATTTAATTTAAGAAAATGGACTTCGAATAATCACGAGTTATTGGCGAGCGTAACACAGAATTCGAAGGAAGACATTTATAGCTTCAAAAACGAAGATACGTCCAAAACATTAGGCCTATGCTGGGAGACAAAACAAGATCATTTTACATTTAATTGCAATTTCACACTAAAAATAGAAAAACTTACTAAACGAACACTACTTTCGGAAATTTCGAAATTGTTTGACCCATTAGGCTGGTTAACACCGTTATCTACAAAACTAAAATTACTTTTCCAAAAATTATGGCAAACCGATATGCAATGGGATGATGCGGTATCTGGGGACGTATATAAGGAGTGGTCTAAGTTAACAGCGGATATCGAAAACATCAAAAAATGTATGGTGCCGAGATGGATTTTAACACAACAAGATAGTGTTATTGAATTCCACGGTTTTTGTGACGCTTCCATGGAGGCCTATGCATGTGCAGTATACGCCCGAACAAAACACAGTCAGCAAACTATATTAGTAGCGGGCAAATCTAAACTTGTACCACACAAGAAAGCGATAACACTACCGAGAATTGAGCTATGTGGTGCACATCTATTAGCGAAACTCATGAACAAAATTAAAGAAAGTGTTAGCTGTACATATGAAATTTATGGTTGGTGTGATTCTATGGTGGTGCTGAGCTGGCTGTATGGTGAGTCAGCACGCTGGAAACCGTTTGTGGCCAACAGGGTAAACGCTATAAAACAGATTATGCCGAGTGACAGCTGGCATTACGTAAAATCTGCAGAAAACGCGGCAGATTGTGCTAGCAGAGGTCTAACAGCGACTAAACTACTAGAACATTCCCTATGGTGGCATGGACCATCATGGTTACTATCTTTTGATGCGAAAATAGAACAGAATCTTCAGCTGTTATATACAACAAATGAGGAAACAAGAAAAAATAAACATGTCAACATTATTGTGCAACAAAATATTAGTATTATTGAAGATTTATTGAACAGTTACAGTTCGTTTAGAAAAATAGTACGTATATTGACTTGGATACTTAGGACATTGACACCGATTTTGCAGCGTAAGTATTTGCCGCCGTACCTAACATTGCAAGAATTGCGTAAAGCTAAATTAACAATTATAAAGTACGTACAAAGAAATGAATTTGCTGAGGATATCGATAGAATTATTCGGGTCGGCAATATTGGGTCTAAAAGTAAATTATTAAATTTAAATTGTTTTATTGATACAGACGGTATTTTGAGAGTGGGAGGACGCTTAAGGCATGCAAATATGAGTGTTGAAATGAAACATCCCAAAATTATACCTAACAAAACACGTTTGGCGGGACTGCTTATTGACGAATCCCATTTATTAACATTTCACGGGGGCCCTAAGTTGACTGTGGCTACCCTTAGACAACAATATTGGATACCGGGTGGAATCAAAACAATCAAGACGCAGTTGCGGAATTGTGTAGTTTGCCGGAAGCACGACTCAAGAAAAGAACATCAATTGATGGGAGATCTTCCCGCGGCTAGAACAAACCCTGCCCCGCCATTTTACCACACGGGAGTAGACTACACTGGTTTCGTGGAGGTGAAATCCAACAAGGGCAGAGGTGTCCGTACAACAAAAGGATATGTCGCTGTGTTTGTTTGCATGGTGACAAAGGCCGTGCATCTGGAGTTGGTATCTGACCTTACCAGTTCTGCATTTTTAGCTGCACTCAACAGGATGGCAGCTAGAAGAGGAACACCACATCACATGTACAGTGATCAAGGTACAAACTTTATCGGGGCAAATCGGATGCTGCAGGAAGAATATGACGAAATAAAACAAGTTTTTTCTGACAATTTACTCTCGGAGGTTGTAGATATGAATATTGAATGGCACTTTAACGCACCATCCTGGCCTAGCGCTGGAGGGTTGTGGGAAAGAGCAGTGCGTAGTTTGAAACATCACTTGAAAAGAATTGTCGGTGAACAACGACTAACATTTGAAGAGTACGCCACTATTCTAACAAGACTAGAAGCTTGTCTTAACTCCCGACCGTTGTGTTCGCTTACTGAAAACATTGAGGATTTAGAATATTTGACACCGGCTCACTTTTTGACAGGAAGATCTGGCCTAGCAGTCATTGAGACAAAATTTGATGCGCGTACACGATGGCATTTAACTAACAACATTTTCCAGAGCATTTGGTTTAAATGGAAAACCGAATACTTAACACAGTTGACTGCAAGAGCTAAATGGACGAAACCTCAAAGAAATATGAACATCGGAGATATGGTCGTTGTACATGAAGATAATGTTCCAGCTGGGAAATGGATCATGGGCAGAGTCATAGACGTACACCCTGGCAGTGACGGATACGTACGTGTAGTTACCTTGAGGACGAAAAGTGGCATTATAAAACGGCCGATTGTCAAACTCTCGCTCTTGCCTATTGAAACAAACGAACAGCGACGCATTTCTCCGGTAACAAACCCCCAAACAACAAAAACCGAAGAAAAAACCTTTACCGAACATAGCCAAAAGAATACTAGAAGGAGAAAGGCAAACCTCGTTAACTTCTCGAACATTGTTATGGCTTTAACATTTTTTATGACTCTTTGTGGCAGTGTAAGCGGTACATATAATAGTATATATAGCAGTTTAGAAAGGAACAGTCTCTGTTCTTTGATCCGATCGGCAAATTAAGCTTGGCTAAAGATAAGTGGACTCTTGTAATATTTTATGATATGTCTCCGTATTGGGAAAGCATAAACGCATACAACAAAATAATAACATACTTAGATACAACATGCAAAACAATTGGCGGCGAACATTGTAACACGATAACCGCTCAGCTGACGCACGAGGCTAACGAACTAAAATATTATAATAAACTTTTGCTAACTCAACAGTCTGGCAGTCAATCCAGACAGCGTCGCGGCCTTTTAAATGGAGTAGGCTATTTAGCAAATTCATTGTTCGGAGTATTGGACGAACATTTCGCGGAAAAGTATACCCAAGATATTCACCTGATACGGAACAATGAAAAACATATTGTCGAGTTATGGAAGAATCAGACATCTGTTATTGAGTCAGAATATAACTTATTACAGCGAACAGCAGCATTTATGAACAAACAACATAAAACTATAAACCAACATTTAATGAAACTCAATAACAGATCGAATAAGTTACAAGAAGAAATTAACCATATTTCGTTAGTCCAGGAATTTACAATGATGTCGTTAACTGCCAGTAACTTATTACGTAATTTAAAAGGAAGCCAGGATACACTCGTAGACATTCTCAGTAACATTCACCACGGCCAGTTTAGTATACACTTACTCACTCCTGAACAATTACAGACAGAGCTTAACACGATTTCGGCGCATTTATCCGATGACACGATGTTGCCAATTGAACCACATAACATCAGAGAATTGTACTCCTTACTACATTTGAAGGCGAGACTCACAGAAAACTATTTCCTGTTTGAAATAACATTTCCATTGATTGGTAGAGACATATTTAAATTGTACAGAATGATATCTATACCACATCAGTTTGAAAGTTCTATGGTGGAACTTATCCCGCTAGCAGAATACATCGCGACAGATTTGAAACGAAGCACATACATAACATTTACTTCGGATGAACTACCGCTTTGTGTCAAACAGAAAACATGGATATGCGATTTGAAGAAACCCGTCTATCATCAAAAAAGCGATCAGATTTTTTGTGAACTAGATCCCAATACAGAGAAGTGTAAGATTAAGAGGTCCAGATGTAAAAACAGATGGGTTTCACTCACCAATCCGTCCCATTATCTCTACCATTGCTGTGATACATATCCGGTGAACATACTTTGCGGGGAACAAATTAGTATAGA
This sequence comes from Catocala fraxini, assembly GCA_930367265.1. Lineage (NCBI taxonomy): Eukaryota > Metazoa > Arthropoda > Insecta > Lepidoptera > Erebidae > Catocala > Catocala fraxini. The sequence continues at coordinate 3,411,593 of OV884047.1, forward strand.
ACATTTATCTCAAGCTGGAATTATAAACATAAAGCCTGGTTGTTTGTTAAAAAGTAACGAATTTACACTGCATATTCCAAAGAACTCCGACAACAAACTCAATTTAAGTAGCTCGGTTTATAGCCCAGATATAGACCAAATAAATTTTTTGATGAACACCTCTATGACGTGGACTGATCTATCAAATGTATCAGAATCGAGTGATATAGAATTTGAGCTAGATAAATTACATCAGCGAATAGAGGAGATGAAAAACAGCAAAGGAGAATTGGAAGATTCACTGTCATCCCATGATATTCATCTCTACGCGGTGAGCTACATACTGGTGGGAGCGGGAATCACGGCGGCTGGCGCCCTGTGGTGCCGTCGTTGGCAGCGGATGCGAGCACGAAGAGCCCGCATATCACCGGACATCGAACTTCAGCCTACAGTGGGCAGTAGTGTAGTGAACAATGCGCGGGTGGCTGACCGACAGCGTAGTCTACAAATGAGTAGTGCAAGTGCGCGTCCAAATTTGGCTCACCAACAGCCTAGTGTCCAAGCTATCAGTGAGAGTGCGCGATATTATATGGGTTATCAACGACCCCATCCGGATCATATTTATGGTGAAATAAACAAATGTGCAGTGAAAGATCAATCGTGTTCACCCATACCTAGAAAACATTTAGAATTAAGATCATAAATACTTTGTTTTTATCCTTATTCATCATTTTGTAAACATCATTGCCATTACCATCTCATTTAAACATTTCCTAATCTCATCTTTTCATTCTTTGATGCCCCGGAATATGTTCGGTGTAACCGAATAACCGAACACCTTAGTAAGCAATAAGCGAGTCACGCGTTAACCTAATTACATCAAACGCAAAAAGAGTCAGTGCACTTTCAGTGACCGCGACATTCGGGTGCATTCAATGCAACATTATAACATTTTCATCAACATAACATTTAACTAACATTTTTAACATTTAAGAACTTATTGTGGAATTGAACAATAAACTATTAGTGTGTAACCTTTAAAACATATCTTTTATTCAACAATCACTGCAAACCTCGCGCTACACCGTACACTATACTAATATTATAAAGCTGAAGAATTTGTTTGTTTGAACGCGCTAATCTCATGAACTACTGGTTCGAATTGAAAAAGTCTTTATGTTGAATAGCCCATTTATCGAAGAAGGTTACAGGCATAAAACGTCACGCTACGGCCAACAGGAGCAATGAAAAATGTTGCAAAAACAGGAAAAATTCTCTTATATGAAGCAGACGAAGTTGCGTAGTTCAGCTAGTATATGTATAAGATTCATACCTCGTGGGACCCGAATCTTTATAATTTTCCGTTTAGTAAATTTCGTACAATTATCTTGGTCGATATCCATTCCATTAACGTAAGATAAATATCCAGCTACGGCGTAAATGTTCTCCATCTCAACTATGCAAGCGGCTGACGTCAGAATCTGTGATGCAGACACCAGTGCACCACCACATAACCATGAGTCATCGGCCACTGTGACGTCACGGGACTGTATTAGATATACCTAGAAATCACATAGCACATAGTACTCTAGAAATGTGTAGTTAATAATATCTAATAATAACACCAACAAACAACTTATACTTAATATTGTCTTGTTTACGCGAATGTTATTAATTGAAATTAAACTACTATAAACGGATTTTATCGCGTTGTTACATTTACCAGGTGCCAACTACCTTTACAAGATGCAGGGGTCTATAAAATAGATTGTGACTGCGGACTCTCATACATTTGTCAAACCAAGAGAAGCATAGGCACCCGCATAAAAGAACACATAGCTGATGTAAAACACCAACGCTCGTTGAAGTCTGCTGTGTGTGAACATGTGCAACAGGGGACCAACCACTACCTGAGATTTGACAAACCACAGATTCTCGCTAAAGAACACCGATTCCTACCAAGGATGCTTCGCGAGGCTATTGAAATCAAAAAACATCCTAATTTCAATAGAGAAGATGGTTGGAATGTACCACCAGCTTGGGATCCAGTAATTCAAATAGTCAAACCCAAGAAGAAGCAAACCACAGCTAGACTTCATGATACTCTGAGCTCATTCTACGTAAATAGAAACACCAATGATTAAATTATGTTCGGGTACTTTGAAATAACGACACTGGAACATTGAGACAACTACCATCTTAGTCTCTCCGTGACCATGGCTGCTGAAAAGCAACCGAAACGTCGGGGAAAGTGTAAACTTAAATATAAATAGTTTTAATAGTTTTAATAATTTAATTAGCTTAAAAATTTGCAATGTTTAATAGTATCTAGTAGTAGTGCAACAGTTTCAAAATTTTGTAATAAAGCGTAAAATAAATAACGCGATAAAATCCGTGTATAGTAGTTTAATTTCAACTAATACTCAATACTAACATTACTAACAGTTGGTTACCCACTTTAATTAAGCGATTTGTTATCCGCAAGCGCACTCAAGCAATAAACGGTTGTTTATGTAGTACTGTTAATATAGGATATTATCATTATTTGGGAAATATTACCAAAATTATAAACACATTGCGTAAAAAATGTGTATGTAATTTTTATATACCTACCCACATTTCGCATGCAATGTTTTTAGGTCGCACTAAATAGGGTATGAGCCGTCAACTAAAAATCGCCTCCGAAAATTTCTTATTGAAAATATAATTGCAAACTTATACCTACTCCATTTGGTTAGGTACTGAACTGAAGGTAAACAATCTTGATGTGTCTTTGTAGCTAAAAACTCAGTTTCAAAATTAAATACTGATAGAGATCAATGTAAATACAATAATAACGATTACTAAATCAATTGAACCGTTAGTTTAAGCAGTAGTTTATTTGTTCATTATGTTTGTGTAAAAAGTAACATCAGGATTGTTTACCTTTAGTTAAGTACCCAACCAAATGGAGTATAGGTATGTCATGGACCAAGGAGACAGCAGCAACCAGTGTCGTCTTTCGAATATTTGGCGACTCCACACAGACGAAGAAGTTCCGACTACATCCCACAGATGGCGCCATACACAATAAGCGCTTACAATGACGTTCCCCATACAACTCTGCATCGTACAAATGAAAGTTACACTGTATATATACAAGTTCCCGAAATCAACAGTCGGGCGGCGTCCCGCCAGGCACGCACAGCCAGCCTGGTCGAGGACTCCTCCCTTTGTGGAGAAGGTACATAGCACCACGTTCTTCCACAAATATAACTGACATCGTAACCTAAAGAAAATATAGATTATAGTCACTTACCATATATCTCTTTTGAGCATGAGTTCGCGAACCCTTCACAATTCTGCGTTGACAAAGGCATACTGCAATTTTATTTTATCTTATAAACATTGAACCGCATAACTAAATCTGAACGATCTTAATAGTTTAAAATATCTCGTGTTTTGTATTGCAAACGTTTAGAGTATTATAAGTTTATGCACCCAGAACGTGGACGTAATAGTAATTTTATTTAAGAAAAATGCCTGAGCTTTCATCCTTTTGCCTATATAGCTGGATAAGTTTATCTTAAACCCACATATCTCTAGCTATGGTTATATATTCTTAGAATGGACGCGACAGCGAACTGTATATACAAATAATATATTTTAATAGCTGAAAATGTATATGTAGCGATAGCTCAGTGGGGAAACCAACAGACTGCAATGTAGAGGGTCTCGGGTTTGAACCCACGTCGCACACCTCTGACTGTCGGAAGTTATATGACTTTGAAATTATATGTGTATTGATTGACAATTATCGCCTGCTCCGTGCCTCGGAGAGCACATTAAGCCGTCGGTCCCGGCTGCCATGAACATCGTTTCGAGGCAGTCGTTATTGGGAAAATCAGTACCCTCTAATATCTTGACACTGGCCTAGCCTTAGGATATCGTTAGTCGGGTTGCGGAGGTCAGGTGGCAGCCGCTCTGTGTAAATACTGATATCCAGTCAAATCCGGTTAGAATAGAAAAGCCGACCCCAAGTGACTTGGGAATAATAAAGGCTAGGGAGAAGACGCTAAAGATGTATATATATATATCTATTCTCAACAATAATTAATTAGAATGATAAGGAGTCATCATAAGTTAATTTAAAAAAGGTTCCGGTTTTCTTCAGTGTATATCTCACACACTCGTTCCTGTGTCGCGGGGGACTTTACAAATATTCAAATAACGAACACAAAGAACACCCAGACTCGGAACAATTATTTCTTGACTTGATCCGACTCGGAACAAGTCAAGACACACAAGTATTTGTACATCACACAAATTTTTGTCCCGTGTGAAACGGAAATAGTTTAAATCCAGTTAAGCCTATAATTCCTGATAAAATGCTGAAATTGGGTTCTGGTTGTGATTCTGAATGTAGTAAGTATTGTACATAGTCTAACAAAGCATTACAGGTTTCTTTACGCAATAAAAATACACAATAAAGTTACTTAACATTTAAAGCAGAATATAAATGCAACAACACAATAACTGCACTTAATATTCATAGCACTGACATCTGATTCAATTCATTCCCCATACATATGTAGACTTTATATTGAACTGTGTACACAAATACATAAAATTTATGACGTAGGTACTACCTATATCGATGCACGATTTTATTATTAACCATAAATTTTCAATATATTATAATAATATCGAAAGTAAACTACATTAGGGCTGTTACGCATTAATACATAGTAATATTAATATTATTATATCTGCCTCTGTGGCGTATTGGTAGTGAATGCTGATGTGTATGAGGTCTTGGGTTCAAATCGAAGTCAGGCTGCCAAAAAGTTATTGAGTTTTTCTGTTAAGAAATCTCAATAGCAGCCCGAAGTTAGGCAGTTTGGGATGTTAGACACCCCCGTGCCTCAGAAAGCACGTAAAGCCGTTGGTCCTGCGCCTGATCTCTCCTGTCGTATCGGGTTACCGCCCTATCGGAACATGAGAGTTAGGGAATAGAGAGTACATTTGTGTTTGCGCACACACTAATTGTGCGCTATAATATTTCCTGCGTAGATGGTCAGTCTGCGGTAAAATTGGCTTTCGTGTCCGAAATTCGGTTTAGAGATCATTACAATTTTTTTTTGTTTTAAATTGGCATTGTTTTCTTACTTTGCTAGACCGTCCTACTGTGGCTTGATAAGCTTCAATTAAGTTCGAGAACATCGTAGAACTATCAAAAACACCTGATTTTTTAAGGTGATGCCGATCAAATGCCGATTTAGACAAAGTTAGTAATCACACACACACACACACACACTAATACATAAAATAATGCAGAGTCAATGGATTTATGCGACAATAACTATTGAAATATATAAGCGCTTAATGTGAAACCGACTTTATAAATGCAATATATCGCACCCTTAATAAAACAGACTTATCTCAGTATTTTGGAAAAAAACAAATTTGAACTCTATTGCAAAGATTTAACACAAATATAATATTAGAATTTAACATATACAATTAGAGTCCAAATTGCCTTACTTTCAAATTTCGAGTTAAGTCGCTGTTTTATTAAGTGTGCGATATGTAGATTCCAGTATAGTATAATAAAATTTTACATTATAAAATTAAATTTAATATTCCTGTTTACTTAAAGATATTTTATTTGTTGTAGCTCTACGAGCACGTCACAAAGACAAGTCTTGTAATACAAATATGTTTTATTTTTATAATTGTGTGTACACACAGCGACACATCAACCTAGACTGTTTGGACTTTGCACTATTAGAAGTTGAACGCTGCGAATCGTGCGAGAGAGTGCGTTATATTTTTGTTACGCTCTATCCTTACCATTACATCGACACCACTATGCACTGTTCCTTTCCGACAATTCTCTATTTTGTATGTAGCGTAGTTATGCGTATATAGGGTGTCTATTTTGGTGTGTAGCCGTGTGTACAAATTTTGGACAGGAATAAACTTCTTTTAGACACTTATAATTGGCGCGATGCTGTCAAACATCGGCGCGACTGTTCAATATTTAGGGCGTAAGTCGCATGTTTTAACTGATAAATGTATATTTATAGTGTATTGCAGCGTCTTTAGCCTTAGCATTCTATATAGCGTTTCAGAAAGTCGTAAGATAACTTACGATTGTGTATGTTGCATTTACAAGAGGAAGATTGAATAAACATATTGTACAATAAAACCAAACATAGCTAATAACGAAATTTATTTACACGTTAAAATATTTTATATCTATGCTATCACTTATAACATTTTTTTGAAAATAGCTATAATAATCCACCATTTGCAATATACAAAAACTATAGGGTATGAGAGTACATTCATTACCTTTACAAAATTTACAAACATTCAACATTATACTTACACGTTAAAAGACTTTACTTTACTTTACTAACTAATGTGTTGGATATAAAAATTATGGAATCTTTTTAAAGTTTTATTTTTTTTATTTAAAGTCGTAGATTAACATTAAGACTGCACAACGAAATGTAGTACCGGAGTTGTAGTATATAACCGTATGACAGAAAAATCGTATTATGGAAAATTAAATGTCATACTACACAGCTCAGTTACGACATTTGGTTGCACATAATAAAATAATGACCTAAAAATTCAATCAGACAATAGTATTCTTAAAAATATACTTCTCGAATGTCCCTAATTTATTATACTAACAAACGAAACAATACATTTTATATTTTGGGGCGATAGGGTGTTGTTTGCAGATGCCAATAACTATAACTACTTTTTAGCGAATTATTGTAATCAGACATATTTTACAAAAGAATATGCTGTATGTATATTCGTTTTAGAAAACCATACACCTAAATACAGTTCCTTCAGAATCAGTAATAGGATCATTCCATGCCTCATGTCTATGTTATCTTGAAGGTAAGCAAAAGTATATCATGCCTACATTTGACCAGCAATATTTTAAATTGAGGTTCATTCAGTATATCATGTTGATAGTCCTGATGCAGCCAGTTATTCTTGAGACTTACATTACATACTCATATTTAAATCACATCATAGTCGTAGCTAAAGAATATAACAAATAAACTACTTACATAAAGTTTAATAGGAAGGGATATTGTGATATTTAATCCTATATATGAAGAACAGGGAACAAGACGAAAATAGATTTGAAGAAATGAAATACCGTGTACATTTAGGCCGAAAATTATATGCCCATTATCTTTACTAATATTATAAAGTTGAAGAGTTCGTTTGTTTGTATGGTTTAACGCGCTAATCTCAGGAACTACTGGTTTGAATTGGAAAATTATTTTAATGTTGGATAGCCCATTTATCGAGGAAGTCTATAGGCTATATAACATCACGCTACGGTCAATTAGAGTGGAGCATCAATGAAAACTGTTACAAAAACAGGGATGATTCTCTTATGTGACGTAGATGAAGTTGCGGGGGTCAGCTAGTATCAATGTAAAATATTATTCTTACAAACTTCATGAAACGTACAATCTCAATTTAGAAATTATATTATCGCCGTTCGACTTGATACCAACAAAATATTCAGAGGTAGTTACGTATAAAATCTATATTCAGTGTGATGATTAACGAATATTGTCGAATTTAGCCGAAGATATACGACCTACTAATGTGATGTATACTTAACGAAAGGCGTAGAAAAGTACCCTGAGCTTATACAGAATTCATGAGGAATATAATATTGGCGATTTGACAGATCTATCTATAATTTTCCATACTAGACGTAATATAAACACATTATATCTTAAATTATGTTAAATAATATTAAGTAAAACCATATATAGATTGATTATTGGGATACGAAGGTAAGAAGGCTAATGTTAGCTAAGGCAGGTGATTGAATCTATCAGATTTTTTGTATAAAACTGTAATTATGTCTTGTAGGCATGGTCAATAAAGAACTTAGTACTCAAAGGTCTCTAGGTCAACCTAAATAAATAGGAAAATATTTCGTGCGCTTCACAGCACGGACGGTGGGATATCAACAATATAATTCTCGAACGTTCATTGGCGTATGCAAACAACAAATTACAAATAACAACAATATTTATAATTAGAGAGCTACCTAACAAATTATGGAAACTCCTTACACAAAAATGTATCAGTCAATATGAACAAAACTATACATAATTTTTTATTAACACTGCATCAACAATGTTGGGTCTATACAATAAAAAAGTATGGAATAATATTTTGATATCACGTGGGTATATAATATGTTATGAAGACACGATTATGGACGTTAAATCGAATACAAAAGGAAGTATGAAAAACTTTTGAGGCGGCGTGACTGCACATAGGACGTTTTCCATCAACTCATTTACAATATAATCTTGATAAAACAGAAATGATTATAAACCTATTGTATCCGGCGGCTGGTGTCCCGCTGTGACCCAATAGGCTTCAGTAAATGAATCGCTGAAAAGTCTCGTGTGTTTAAGTCACGGCGTTGATTCTTTCGTAAATAAACAGTTGTTAGTAAAAATAAGAAACAGATAAATAATATATCTTATTACATCATCGTGTCTGGTGTTGACCGCGTGATGTTTATAAGAGACGTACTCTAGTCGCCTTACAAGAGTTTTATATACATATGCTTCACAAAACACGGCACTGAATCGTACTAGCCAGTACGATTCAGTAAAGCTTCTTTCTAAAGACTTTAGACTTTTCTCATTTTATACAATCCAAGCATGTCAGTGACAACTGCACAGGTACAAATATGAAACTTATATTATTGTCAAACTCACGGTCTCGGCTTTTTCGTTTCTAGTAAGAAGCTCGCTCAGTATTCCTTGTTCTGTATGCTTATAACATATGTAATATTACTCTGGAAAACATGTCGTCCTTTCATCAGTCAGGTATTCAAATAAGGTATATTTGATGTGATGTAATATTAACTATTATAAAAAGAATATACAAAATATATGGTATATCACCATGCGGTCAACACCAGATATTTATAGGCAAGTATGTGTATGTATAGTATACGAGTCGACCACGAAAACCAGTCACGTGTGAGGTGAATGACCTTAATTCTACACGCCGAAGAAACTATCGCTGTCAAATATAATCATAGACAATAAGAATAAATACAAACTATTTTCTTGGAATATGTTTTGAACGGTTGTAAGAAACATTTGTCAATCAAAATAGAAAGATATAAAGTTTATTCTAACTTAAGACGGCTGTGAGAGATTAACACGTTGCGCATTAGCAGTAGACTACAATATACTGATTGATTAATTAAAAGCTACCCAGATAGCTATCCTCAATGCCCCCATTAGAGTGTATTCGATTTATAACTCATTAACAAAAACTGTTTTATTTGTAAAGACAGTACTAGGAATAATTCCTGTATCGAGGAGGACTTTACAAACGTTCAAACAACGGACACAAGGAGTATCCAGAATCAAAACAACCATTTGTGGATCACACAAAGTTTTGTCCCGTGTGGGATTCGAACCCACAACACTCGGCGCGGCGGCAGTGGCGAGGAGACCACCAAAACCACTACGCCAGTCGTGCAGTCAATCTCACGTTACTAAGAGTTCTCATAGCATCCAACACGATAGATACATCATTAGCACACCGTTGCATATATTTTCTAAAAGCCTAAAAGCGCCTCTAGCGGATACGTCCTTGTACTAATCAAAATGTATTGAAAAGAGATGCCGACAATACAATATGTCGATATGCGTTGAGAGCTATGCTACCTCATAGTAATCCCTCAAGAAGTAGGATGTCTTAAACTTTCGACCACAAAGTTTATACATGAGAGATGTATTAACATGTATACATGACAAAGCAAAATGTGTCGAGCACGCCACGGTCACGACTACATGACAAATTAGAGAATGAAATCGTAGCTTGGCGCCGAAAGCACGTTTTTGCTTTTTTGATGTGGCGGTCAAAGACCACAGTTCCCGTAAAGACGTATCATAAGTATCAGTACCTGTATTCAGTAATTAAGAGACTCACATGTGACTGTTTTTTGTGGTTTGGTTATACGATCCATGTCTAGCGTAACGATAGCCAGAGGAGATAAGAAAGCCCAACTATAAAAAAAGAAATAGTAAATTTACAAAATAGACAGATGCATATCTACCTGCTTATTTTATGAATATTACGATTTCTAATCAAAACTGGCTCCCAGCTGATTTGATCTGAAATTCTTATGCTGCGCCTTTAGTTTACAACTGTGGTTCCTCTATAGCGACTATTGATAAAAAGAGTTTAGGTCAAGTCTCTAAAAGTTAAGGATTTCTTTCCTACAAAGATGGAGTCAATTGGATTGCCGCCTTTGTGGGAAAAACACAGCGAATAATACAGTAGGTTGCGAGCAAATGTATAAGATAGGCTGTTCAAAGTATGGCGTTGTTTTGCATTTTACATATACCCACTGTTTATAAAAATAGTTTAAACTTGTGTGTATCATACGTCTTATTAATGTTGACATTAGAGCCATAAAAGAAAAACTAAACATGTCTTCATCAGAATCATTCTATGAAAATATATGTCTGAAAATTCAGTCCCTATGATGTATTGCTTGCTTCATTCGGAGTGCCTAGTGCGAGTTTGTTTTACGTTAACGCGATCGACACGTTTACAACATTCGGCGCTCCGATTGGTCCCCTCCAAGCTCTTAACTAATCAGACAGCCAAACGCGGGAAACGTTTCGTTCGCGTTAACGTAAAATCAACTCGCACTAGGCAGCCAGAATGGTGAATATCACCTGTCACGTCTGCATAAGAGCGGTTAATTATCACAACAATATTAGGATATCTCCTGTGGCTAGGCTACTGCGCGCTCAGCGCAGCTGCTGCGGGGCGCGGGGGCGGCGGGGCGCGGCGCCGCGGAAGCACTCGTCGCACACGCGCACGGGCTTCAGCTGTCCGTAGCGCGGGAGAGGGATGGAGTTTGAGCTGCACGATGCGCAGAATACTTTACCTGGAAATTATTACTATACATTGAAATTAAACTGCTATATACGGATTTTATCGCGTTGTTTATTTGACACTTTATTACAAATAAACAACGCGATATTAGCAGTTTAATTTCAATGAATAATATTCGCGTAAATAGAAGACAATATTATATTACTATACATTTTAGATAAAGTAAGGGTGTTGAGAAAATTATTATTATATTTGAAGGGTACAGTGTATAAAATGAGATTAATGTGTATTAAAGAGCAGAGATAGCTCAGTGGGGAGACCAACAGACTGCAATGCAGAGGGTCACGGGTTCGAACCCACGTCGCGCACCTCTGACTTTCGGAAGTTATATGACTTTTCGAAATTATGTGTGTATTGATTGACAATTATCGCCTGCTCCGTGCCTCGGAGAGCACGTTAAGCCGTTGGCCCCGGCTGCCATAAACATCTATGGCAGTCGTTATTAGGAAAGTCAGTACCCTCTAATATCCTGACACTGGTCTAGCCTTAGGGTATCGTTAGCCTTCGGGTTGCGGAGGTCAGGTGGCAGCCGCTCCGTGTAAAAACTGATATCCAGTCAAATCCGGTTAGACCAGAAAAGCCGACCCCAAGTGACTTGGGAATAATAAAGGCTAAGAGAGAAGAACAGTGTATAAAATTAGATAATTTCAAAAAGTATGAATTTGTTTGGCGCATTCTTGTTTAGGACTTTTATTTTTGATATGTTAACAGTACTCAGTTCGTGTTTTGAACTTGACTATATTATAAAAGTTTAGCTATCAGTTCAAGCACTAAAAAACTAATATTAAGTATTTTCACGCCTAAACTAATTGACCGATCATCATAAATATTTTGCAAACACGATGTCAGAGCAACAGTAAAAAACAAAGTACCTTTCATCTAGATAAAAGCACTACTACTAAACTTTTTACATTAACGTGAGGTCTGTATATACAATGCATTTGTATTGTATATACACATATTTTTTTGCGTTCGCGTGAAAAGGAAAGCGATATGGTTTATGACGAACTGCTGTTACTAGCCTTTTTTTTAACAAGGGGGAATGCTTTGTCGCCTCCGCATCCGCTCCGCAAGGGCGGCGGAGGGGTTATGTCGGGCTCAAAGATGTTGGTGACATCCCGGTCCGACCGACTAAACCTATCACGGTGTTTCTTCTCACAATCTGTGACCAGGGCGCAGGGTTTACTTGCGCATTCATCTTGCAGCCCCGGCAGATTCGCAGACTCGTCACATATTTAGGTAATACTTGAATGAGCGGCGGGCCTGCGCCTGCACGCGCGCCAGCCCAGCGCCCATGGGCCGGACATCGCTAGCGCCCGGCACGTCCACTGCAGGCCGGGACGCTAGTGTTCGCCTCCCTTCCCCCTTCCGCCGCCTCCTTAGCGAACATGACTACCTCGCAGTAGGAGGCGGCGGCTACCCATGCGCACTCACTCGTGACCGTAAACTCTTACATGGCCGGTAGCGAGAGACGTTCCATCCCGACTGCCACAATGAGATCACGGCACCCTTCCACCTAGGCTGGGCACTTATCCAGCGTATGCTTCGCCGTCCTCGGGGCAGTGCCCGCAGTATGTTGCATGCAGTGCCCGCAGTATGCAGCATGGAGGAGTGGCTGGAGAGGCACTCCTCCATGATAGATCTTACCGCTATCGCGGCGCGCCCTGCCCTTGACTACACAAGTCGTGCTTTCCAGTCCGCCACCAGAATCTGACGTAGTGCGCATCGCTGCGCCTCGATTTCGATTTCGGTAGGGGGCGCAGGTAACACCCCAGCGCCTCCACGCACCAGTGATGTAATGGCGTGAGTGCTCTCGTTTCCAGATCCCAGGGCGAAGTGCCGGCAAGGAGACTTGCCACCTCGAAGGAGATCGTGCGGTAACCTCTTATAATCCTAATGGCCAACGCGCGTAATATTGCCGCATTGCGGGCCGTCAGGGAGGGCGCCCAGACAGGGGCACCGCATAACGCCATGGACCCATTGATTGCATGATCCCATTATAGAGCATCCGGCAGGAAACGTCTGGCCTCCCTAAATTGGAAAGCAGCCGCGAAAGAGCGGCGGCCGCACCCATGAGTTTCGGGACCAGCCTCCGGAAGTGTTGTCCGAAATTCCATCGGCTCTCGTGGACCAATCCCAAGTATTTCAACGTCGACTCGATGCCGATGCGAACGCCTCTTACCATAATGCTGGACCCTGGTGGAGGTTCTTCTCGAGGCCTGTGAAAACTGAGGGCCTCGGACTTGATAAGGGCCATTTCTAGGCCCAGCCGGCAGGTTCTTAGAACAACTTGTGCAACCCCTGCTGTAGCCAGGATGCCCGCTTCTCGGTGCGTCTTCCATCGCGTAGTGACTAGGGTGTCATCTGCGTAGCTCGTCACGGCGACACCACGGGGAAGCACACCGCGTAACACCCAGTCGTACCCGACGTTCCACAGGAGCGGCCCAAGAACAGAACCCTGTGGAACACCACACGACATCTCTCGCCGAACACATCCGACCGCTTGACCCGGATAGACAACGTATCGTTCATTCAAATAGGCCCCGACAATACGACGGAGGTAGTTTGGCAATCCATGAAATACGAGTGCCTCCTTAAAACAACTCAAGGGAAAGGTGTTGAAGGCATTAGCAAAGTCGAGCGACACCGCCAAGACTGCCTCATCCCGGAATACCGTTCCTCCGTTAGAGCTCTTACGCGTAAGATCGCATCCGCGGTGGAAAGCCCACGGCGGGAACCAATCTGGTTGTACTGTTACTAGCCTAACTTAATCTGTATTAAAGCGAGCTAAGCCGTGGGCGAAATGAAGAAAAATATCTTGTTTCTTTTGGGTTATCCTAATGTAGGTAGACTTTATGTAGAGTGTCATACCGCAGTTGCGACAGTGGTGCCTGCGGCGGAAGGCGGTGAAGTGCGCGGCGCAGCGCATGCAGGCGGGCGCCGCGATGTCCGGCACCCACTCCGGCGCTGACTCAACACACTCTCTGCTCTCTCTGTAATGTATGTAGGTAGTGACATACCGCAGTTGCGACAGTGGTGCCTGCGGCGGAAGGCGGTGAAGTGCGCGGCGCAGCGCATGCAGGCGGGCGCCGCGATGTCCGGCACCCACTCCGGCGCTGACTCAACACACTCTCTGCTCTCTCTGTAATGTATGTAGGTAGTGACATACCGCAGTTGCGACAGTGGTGCCTGCGGCGGAAGGCGGTGAAGTGCGCGGCGCAGCGCATGCAGGCGGGCGCCGCGATGTCCGGCACCCACTCCGGCGCTGACTCAACACACTCTCTGCTCTCTCTGTAATGTATGTAGGTAGTGACATACCGCAGTTGCGACAGTGGTGCCTGCGGCGGAAGGCGGTGAAGTGCGCGGCGCAGCGCATGCAGGCGGGCGCCGCGATGTCCGGCACCCACTCCGGCGCTGACTCAACACACTCTCTGCTCTCTCTGTAATGTATGTAGGTAGTGACATACCGCAGTTGCGACAGTGGTGCCTGCGGCGGAAGGCGGTGAAGTGCGCGGCGCAGCGCATGCAGGCGGGCGCCGCGATGTCCGGCACCCACTCCGGCAAGCGCTCCGGCGCTGTCTCAGCACACTCTCTGCTCTCTCTGGGGAGCACACGGCACACGTTTATGTCATTCAAAGAGACAAGGTTATCTATAACTAAAGACGAGGTATATCTTAGCAAAATTGTTCAATCGCTGCCAAATTGTCTGACTCAAGGAATTTTGTTATCAATTAAAAGATAGTAGTTTTGACTTAACCATCGACGCATACATATAAAGTTTATATATAACATTTATTTTGTGCATTTGTTGCAGTGGGACGCTAGCAGAGAAATGACGTCATAGTCCACAAGGCAGCGACGTAGCCGCTTAGGACGTACCTGTAAGTCAAGTCGCCAGTAGAGACAGACGCTTGTAGGTTGCCGGCGTCGGCCGACTTTCTGCGCTCGGCGGGCGGCGCGTGGGTGGCGTGTGTGTCGTGGGTGGCGCGTGTGTCGTGTGTGGCGTGGGCTGCGTGTGTGGCGTGTGTCGCGGGCTCGGTGCGCTCGGCGTCCGTGATACGTCGCGACGCGCGGCCGCTGCCGCTAGACGTGGAGTCCGACGTGCTGTCCGCATACACTTCCTCCGCTGAGTACACGCTGTCGAATGAGCTGCCTGCAATACAAAAACATCTATTATGTCATTTTATCGACACTGGACTGCACGGATGGCGTAGTGGTTTAAGTGGTCGCCTCACCACTGTCACTGGGCCAGGTATTGTAATTTCGAATCCCACAAGCGACAAAAAATTGTGTGATCCAAAAATGGTTGTTCCAAGTCCGGGTGTTCTTTTTGTCCGTTCTTTGAATGTTTGTGAAATCTTCTGCGACACAGGAATTATTCCTAGAACGGGTGGCACCGTTTAAAGGAAAAATCTTTGAAGTAAGCAATGAACCGAGATAAAACGTTGTGTGGGTCAATGGTGCCATCAGGTGTGAGTGGATAGCTTGGTTATATAAATATACGCATACTAAAGACTGAAACTAATCTAAACGATACAACTATCGCTGTAAATATGTTATTCGAATCATTAGTATAGTTGTTAGCACTTAGGTGTTTTTTTATAATAATTGTATTTGGATAATAATTACAACTAATATATAATATATCATTATTGAAACACACAATTATACATTAAGAAACACATCAATTTGACACACATTGTCTGTCAACCTAACTTATCTCTACTTACAGTGGTGGACATATAATTAGAAACAATACATAAAACTTAGGTAAACACAGAATGAACTATCGTTATGAGTAAAAAATATTAGATTAAATCACTATTAACTATGCCAGAATCTAGCCAATGAGTTAACAAACTCATAAAATATTTAAAAAAAAGGAATCTGTTAAGGTGATAAGGTTGTAGTTTGCACTGTGATTTGGAATGAGAAAATCACGTCTGTTCCGTATGATTTCTATTGGCAACTAAACTTATTATTCACACACATTAGTATATATTGAACTTGGTACATCATTAATGAATGAAATGGAATTGTATGAGATAGCTTCAACATAAGCCGCCCACCAAAGAACCTATGGTTCTTTCAAAATTTACAAACTGCATGCAATATCAAAACACAACAAGACATTCATAATCCAGCATTAAATTAAATAGATATGTATTATGAAATGTGGGCGTAAGTACATAATATACGAAACTATAATACTAATTTGTGTCTGTATCTATAGGTAGGGCGCACAACTTCGTGACACATCGCTTGGTTACGTGATCTCCACTTTTCACGCTGTACACTCTGGTAAAACCGTCGGGACCGGGATGTTTATCTGTTATTCGTCCCATGCACCACTTGCCTGGTGGTAGATTATCATGTTTGACTAGAACTATATCTCCAATTTTAAATTCTTCTTCGCGTTTCAGCCATTTAGGCCTGTGTTGAAGTCTAGTCAAATACTCGTTTTGCCATCGCGTCCAGAAGTCGTTCACTAATTTTTTAGTATATTGCCAACGTGTTAGATTGCTCATTTTGATATCCTTTATATTTGGATCTGGTATTATAACTGGTGGCTCGCTTATTAAAAAATGACCAGGTGTTAGTGGCTGCACGTTGTCGTTGTCCATTGGGCATAATGGTCGGGAGTTCAAACAGGCCTCAATTTCACAAAGTACCGTTGTCATCTCTTCGAATGTTAGGTTGGTAGTGAGTATCCTCCTCAGGTGATATTTTATAGATTTGACTCCGGCCTCCCAAAGTCCTCCAAAAGTCGGTGAGTAGGCTGGTATAAAATGCCATTGAGTTCCGTCGTTAGCTAATAACTCAGCAACTTCTCCTTCAAGTTGCAGGCCAGCTTGCTTCCAGGCATCTGACAATTCCTTGTTGGCACCGACAAAATTTCGCCCTTGGTCACTCCATATATTTGTGCATTTACCTCTGCGTGCGCAAAACCTTTTGAAGGCATGGATGAATGCAGTTGAACTCAGATCGCTGACTAACTCCAAATGTATTGCCTTTGTGGCCAAACATACGAAAATAGCTATATACGCCTTACTGGTTCTAGCGCCTCGACCCTTAGTCATTAAAATCTGAAGTGGTCCAGCGAAGTCGACTCCTGAATTAAGAAAAGCTCTTGCAGGTTTTACGCGTGCTCGCGGTAAGTCGCCCATTACTTGCGTCTTGGCCTTAGCATTTAGCTTTGCACATACTAAACAGCGGTGAACATACTGTTTTACCAACGCCTTTGCTCGAAGTATCCAGTATTTAGATCTGAGGTAAGTAAGCATCAACTGTAATCCTCCGTGCAATGTCTTTGTATGAGCGTCTGCCACTATAAGAGTGGTAAGATTGGTGTTTCTACCTAGAATTATTGGGTGCTTGATTTCGTCGTCTAGCTCCGAGTTCCTGAGCCGACCGCCTACTCTCAGGATACCAGCACTGTCAAGGTAAGGATCGAGAAATTTTATTTTACTTGATCTCTTCACAATTTTCTTTCTTTTCAGTCTATCTATCTCTTCTTCGAATTCTTCCTCTTGTGCTCTCCTTATACAGATTTGCAAAGATATTTGAAGTTCTTCTGTTGTCATAATGTTATCTATGTTATAATTCAATTATTTTTGTTTCAGAAATCTTTTGCAGTATGTGATTGTCCTTATTAGTTCTTTTAGAGTGTCAAAATTATCAAATTGTGAACATAATTTGTTTTTCACTTCATTTTCATTGCTTGTTATTTTCAGGGCTTGCACAGTGTTCTTCTTTCTCTCTAATTCTGTAGGTATTATGTTTGGTCTAGTGAACTGTATCTTCGGTTGTGACAACCATTCTGGTCCATTCCACCACAAATCACAGCTTTTCAGATTGGCTACGGACATTCCCCTAGATGCAATGTCAGCAGGGTTGTCGTTAGACTGAACGTGATACCATTGATTGCAGTTTAAGTTGGTTGTAATCTCAACAACGCGATTGGCTATAAATGGTTTCCATCGATTTGAATCGCCAAACAACCAGGAAATTACTATTGACGAATCAGTCCAAGCGTAAGTTTGTGAAGTAGGAATTCTCATAGCCCTTTGTATTTGTTTAATCAGCCTAGATAATAATAAAGCTCCACACAATTCAAGCCGTGGCAACGAAATCGTTTTTAAGGGAGCGACTCTTGTTCTTGCAGCGATTATAGATACTATGACTGTACCATCTGGGTGTATGACACGGCAATAAACGACAGCGCCATACGCCTGCACAGACGCGTCACTGAATCCGTGGATTTCGATGTTCTCCTTGGTTGACGTTCCCATCCACCTGTTTATGAAGATTCCATTCACGTTTTCTAAGTCGGATCGTATTGTAGCCCATCTTTCAGATAACGTATGGTTCAAGGTTTCATTCCAACCAACCTTCTCCTGCCACAGTTGTTGGATAAGAATTTTTGCCATGACAAGACAGGGGGCTATCCAGCCGAGCGGATCGAACAACTTTTGAATGTCGGAGAGAACGCTGCGTTTTGTAATGACTTCACCAATGACAGGTAAGTTTAATTTATATTCCAGCTGATCTGTTCCTAGGTTCCACTGTATACCTAGTGCCTTAACTATTCCATCGATATTCAATTTCAGGAGTGCATTGGATGTTCTCTCATTTGGATCTATGGTTTCCATGAAGTCGCGACTGTTAGATGACCATTTCTTCAATTGAAAACCACCTAGATGTAGTAGCTCTTTTAGATCTTGACTGATTCTTATGGCTTCTTCCAGAGTATCACATCCCGACATTACATCATCGACGTACAAATCTTCTCGCAATATCCTGGCAGCTTCGGGATACTTGGCGCCTTCATCATCAGCTAATTGCATAAGTGTCCTCACGGCTAGATATGGTGCGGACGCTGTTCCGAAAGTTACAGTCAAGAGTCTGTAGTCCTTGATTTCTTCAGATTGCTTATTTCTCCACAGAATCCTTTGAAAATCTGTATCTGCTTTATTAATCCATATCATCCTGTACATTTTTTGAATGTCGGAAACGAAGGAAATGGCATGAGTTCGCCATCGTATGATTAGGCTTCTCAGATCATCTTGCAGGACAGGACCTGACAGAAGTTCATCGTTCAAAGAGATACGATTGGAGCCTTTGCACGATGCGTCGAACACGACACGAGTCTTCGTGGTTTCTTTATCACTTCGTATCACCGCGTGATGAGGTAAGTACACTGATTTATTTTTTATTTGGTCACAAGGTACTACTTCCATATGTTTCAATTCTATATATTCGTTCATTACTTTTGTGTATTCTTGATAAAGTTCTCTATCTTTGTTCAATCTTCTTTCTAACTGCTCTAATCTTCTTTTTGCTATTTCACGGGTGTTTCCTTCAGGTGATCTTGGGTGTTCGGTGTTAAACGGTAGTTTTACAATGTACTTCCCATCCTTGTCTCTCTTATATGTTTTCTTGTATATGGTTTCACATCTTTTTTCTTTAAGTGTAGGTGTTCTATCTGTGTCTAAATCAACTTCCCAAATTGTCTTTAGTAAATCTTCAATGTTTACTTCTTGCTTCAAAACCTTTATTGCTATTTCTTTTTCACTGAATTTTACAGATATTTCACCCATCAATATCCATCCCAAATGAGTGTTTTGGGCGCATGGAGTACCTGGTGGTCCTTTAATGAGACCTTATTTAAGAATTGCTGCGTACTCATTTACTCCTAGCAGTAAATCTATTGTTCCAGATGCGAAATGATTTTCATCTGCTAGTTGAATTCTTGATAAGTGTGGCCAGTCAGTCTTCATAATGGTGCTTGACGGTACATTTGCAGTCAAGTGCTTGGACATCACGTAGGCTTTAATAGGTAATTGAAAGCTTTCTTCCCATCGTGACAACAACTGAACTTCGACCTCATGCTTGACTTTAACCTTCATGGATTCCATTCCAGAGACAATTGCGTTCACTGGAGATTTGTGTAATTTCAGGATCTGAGTTGCCTTCTCACTTATGAAACACGCTTGAGATCCTGAATCTATTAGCGCCTTCAATACAGTAGTGTTTCCATTGTCACTCTTCAAAATAACTACTGCGGTGGCTAATAGAGCAATCTTCTGCCCGGAGATGTGATGCGACGCAACCACTGCATGATGAACCTTCTTCTCTTCTACATCTGCTTGAGATGAGGTCGACTGGTGAGAATCTGCATGGGATGTCGACTCATCCATATCCCTTGGTTGATGTAAAAGTGTATGATGGCGTCTCTTACAAATGCGGCAGGACACTGGCATACGACACTTGAAAACTGAATGTCCCGCTGCCAGGCAGTTGAAACAGAGTTTGTTTGTTTTAACGTGTTCTCGTCGATTGTTAACTGTCATTTTAATGAAGTTACTACAGTGGCACAATGTATGCACTTCTTTACACAAAGCACATATTTTCTTCTGTTCATTTTCAGAGGTGGTGACGTGGAAGACACGCTCTTTGGTATTCTTGCTACAAGAGGTAGGGTTAACTAGTTCGAGCGTCCGGAATGTAGATTCTAAAAATTCACGTAAGTCTTTCCAGGTAGATAATTCTTCTGAATTCACCGAATAAGCAGCCTGTTCCCACTCCTTATGTGACTCCGAGTCCAATTTCTGGACAACCAGAAATATAATTATAGGATCCCAGGAGCCGGTAGATACTTGCAAATTATTCAAGCTGTTGATAATCTCGCTGGTGGTATCCAAAAGAGCTTTCAGCTGTGTTGCAGATTGAGTGGTGCATTTCTTAAGCGTAAATAATCTTTTAAGAAGTGCATTAACTATAAGGCGTTTATTGTTGTAACGTTGATTCAACGTTTCCCAAGCTTGTACATAGTTCGCACCGGTCACTTGAACGTGCTTTAGTAAAGATGCCGCTTCGCCTGCAACGCTAGTCTTTAAGTAATGCAATTTTTCAACATCACATAATTTCGTGCATTCGTGAATTAATGACGTGAATAAATCCTTATATGTAGGCCATTCTTCATAGTTTCCACAAAATGTCGGTAACTTAATGCTAGGTAGCTTTATCCTTGTGTGACCTTCGCACGACACACTGCTGCATGTAGAATGATCAGCTGTCTTGTTTGTTTGCGCAGCTAATAAGTCCTTCAGGTCTCCTAACATGCACATATACAGATCTTCTAGCAAGCAAAATTCATCATTAACGAAGTACGAAATCACAGCGCGTTGTTCCCGTGTGGTACACTTGAGCAAATCCTGATGTGCCTTCTTAAAAGTGTTCCAGTACTCTTCAATCGTCTGTATTCGAGTTTGCAAATAACCAGGTTTAGACAATCGGTCCTTGGGGCACTTCTTTAGATTAACTTGAATTTTCTTGAGCAACGATGCTGTATCTTCAAGTATACTCAAAGCTTGATCTGCTTGGGACGTCATCGCTAAGTCGTGAAGTTATAGTATATTCCAATGTCTATCTAATTACGGCGATTTATAACATCAATAATAATGTAATAAACCGTGCTAATCTATTTGCGTAAACAACTTCGCTCGATGCTTAGGAATGTGGGGTCCTATTGTTCTCGCGGCCGCAGCACAGGTAGCCGATCCGTCGCGTCGATGTTTATAGATAATCCGGTTCGATATTCGACCATATGTTAAGGTGATAAGGTTGTAGTTTGCACTGTGATTTGGAATGAGAAAAACACGTCTGTTCCGTATGATTTCTATTGGCAACTAAACTTATTATTCACACACATTAGTATATATTGAACTTGGTACATCATTAATGAATGAAATGGAATTGTATGAGATAGCTTCAATTATACATTAAGAAACACATCAATTTGACACACATTGTCTGTCAACCTAACTTATCTCTACTTACAGTGGTGGACATATAATTAGAAACAATACATAAAACTTAGGTAAACACAGAATGAACTATCGTTATGAGTAAAAAATATTAGATTAAATCACTATTAACTATGCCAGAATCTAGCCAATGAGTTAACAAACTCATAAAATATTAAAAAAAAAGGAATCTGTTCTATCTTTAATTATTAAAAGAGTTTAAATATGAATGATAGTTGAATTTCTATTACTGGCCGCTTGGACAATTAATTAGAAAAAGGATCCATGGTTCGTTCATTTTTGAAATTTAATAATCCTTCTTTCGCCTTTTCTGTAGTTTCGGCGGCAATTCAACGTCAATTTGGATTTTACGCATTTTTTTTTAATTACGTGAATAATAATTTTTGTTAAAAATGGGTAAATATAAGAGTTGTGACGAGTCAGCTAGGCAATTAATTGTTAAATTACATTTAGATCGAAAGTGGACTTATAGAAGAATTGCTAATCATCTAGAATATTCTGTGAAGAAAGTTTTCAACGGTATTGCTCATTATAAAAGAAACGGAACTACTAAAAGTGTTGTTAGAAAGGCTCGTCCAAGGAAAACGTCTCCCCGGCAAGATTTGCAAATAATACGTGTAGCTAAACAAAACCCGTTTAAAGGCTCCAACGAGATTAGAAATGAAGTTTTTGCACCTGATGACCCAAGGAACATTTCCTCGAAACTGGAACGCCGCAGATTAGTGGAAGCTAAATTGTTCGGGAGGGTTTCTCGCAAGGTACCGCTTCTTACAGGTCGGTTCACGAAAGTTGACCACAAATGGCGGCCGTCGCGCATATGTACATTCAGGAAGAAAAGACTTAAGACAAAATAATATTTTATTGTTAGTAAAATAATATATGTACCTAGGTACCTAATAATATTGTAATTGGTGGTTATGAAAATAAATTAAACGTAAGTAATTTAAAATGTTTATTAAAATAAATTGAACTAAAAATATTATGTATAAATAAAACACATTTCTTCGCTGTCGCTATCAAGTTCCATAATTCCCTCTATCATGGAACTTGAGGGAATCGTAACCCTTGAGGAACTAGGGCCGGGTTCCGTATTAAATTCTTCATCTTCCGTTGATTCAGAAAAATCCACATTTGTCAGATCTTCGCTCTCATCAGATTCTCCCACACGAATAATTAATTCAAATTCAAATTCAAATTTTTTTCAAATTCAAATAATTTTATTCTTCCGTAATTCGTCTTCCTTTCTTAATTCATCCGTAAGCTCATCCACGACGTGGTCACTTTGTATATAACTTTCTTTAATTGATTTTACTTTGTCAGTTAACTTTTTCCATTCCTCTGGTCCCATCAGATTCACTTTTTCTTTAATCAAATCTACAACGCAGCCAATATTCCAATTTACGTTTTTGCTACTCTATTTAAATCTGGATTCACTCACGATTTAAATCTGGATGGTATGGTGGAAGACGGAGAATATCGTGACCATGTTCCATCAAAATTTGGTCAATTGAGAATTTCTTAAAACGATCTTTGATCTTTTTTATTAAGTCGTACAATTGAGGTTTAAACATATTGGGATCAAAGCTAATTCCATTTTTGGTGAGCCACGCCTGCATATCTGATTTACGCGAATTAGATGTCGGGGCCATATCATATTGTTTGTTGTAGTATGAGGCGTTGTCTACCACAACAACGGAGTTCGGTGGGAGATTGGGTATCAATGGAGTTCGAATCCATTTTTGGTAATATTCAAAGTTCATATCGTCATGATAATCTCCCGATTTTGTGCCCGACTTGAAACTTAATAATGCATTGGGCACAAATCCAGCCTTTGACCCGGCATGAACGATCACGACTCGTTGGCCTTTTGAGATAGGCTTTTTCAGACCTGCTGTAGAACTGTCAGCCCAGCCCATGGGTTTAGTATGTGTGGCATGGACGTATGATTCATCAGTATAAATGATCGGTCTTTTATGTCTTCGATATTCTTTTGCAGGTAATTGATTCGTAACAACCGAATAGCGGATGTTTCTATTAACATCTTTCGGTTATTTTCTGTTCTTTTCCACTTAAATCCAATTTTTTTTTATTATTCGTCCCAAACATTTTTGGATCCTTTAAAGTTGATATCTTCACTCAATTTCGCTCGTAACTTTTCTAAAGTCGGCAATTCTTTTTCAGTTATATGAAAGTTATGTATACACCTCTTAATTACCCCTTTGTCAAAGTCGTCAGCGTCTGTGACAGGGTTACCGCGCGGTCTTTTTTTTTCAGGGATTCTAAAAACCACCACATTTACTTTCTTTTATAATTCTTTGCACTGTTGATACAGACGTGTTTGTCGCCGCTGTCGTTTTTTTATAAGCTTCGAGCGTTTTAGGCTCCCTTGAAAAATATTTATACACGTCGTATACCATTCTTCTCGACTGTCTATTCAGAGCACTGCCTTTTCCTCGGGTCATATTTAATCCACTTAAGTCATAACTTAACAAAAACAACGAAAACTTAACGATTAACAAAAACAATCGAAAGCAAATAACTAAAATAACGTTTATTAATTAATAACTTAATTAATAACTTTTCAATTGTAATTGAGAGCTGTGGGAGCGTGTCAATGCGGCGATTGACGAATCGCGACAGAGCGGCCTATCACGCGACGCGCGCGCTCCAATGGCGTCGCTCCGTTCTTGACGCATTCCGCCCGCGCCTCACCCCGCACCTCCACGGGGACCTAAAAAATGATTTCTGCGCAGTGGTCATCTTTCATGAACTGACCTATATCAAGCAACACCGAGAGAAGCGATTATTATTTGCAAAGAAATATCTCAACTGGACCGTACAAGAATGGGAAAAAGTGTTATTCTCGGATGAAACAAAAATAAATATGGTGAATTCAGTCGGCAAACGCTACGTTAGACGTCCAATGAACTATGCTTTTGATTATAAATACACGAGGAGCATAGTCAAACACGGCGGTAGTAACATTAAAGTATGGGGATGTTTTTCTGGTTGCGGAGTTTTACCCGTCCGTAAGATTGAAGGTATAATGGATCAATTTCAATACAAAAACATCATAGAAGAGACATTGATTCCCTACACCGACGACCATTTGGCTGTGACCTGGATCTTTCAGCACGATAACGACCCAAAACACACGGCCCGCAGTGTTAAATCCTTTCTTAGTGAGCAACGTGTTACCATGTTAGACTGGCCTGCAAATAGTCCCGATTTAAATCCTATTGAAAATTTTTGGTACGTCGTTAAAAAAACTGCGTTAACCGTAATTCCAGTCAATATGAACTTTAGGAAGCCTTTGAAGCCTTTGAAGCCTTTGGAACTCTTTATATTAAAACCTTTATATTAATACTTTGAAAAATGAAAAACTTTATATTATTTTGACATTGTATTGATGTATATCTATGTAACTAAATATTAATTTTTGAAATTTTGTAAACCATACATAATTTTACATAAATAATTTGAAATTGATGACGTTAACACGTTAATAACTTTGATATTTACCTCATTTCTTTATTGTTTCTAATTACTTGTCCATGACGGATGGTACTGCAAATGTCGTTTAGTTGTTTGTACGTAACTAAATATCTAAATGATAGTTGTAAACTCGGATATTTATTTGTTTTTTAATGAATTATAAGTTGTTGAACTTATTCTATGCATTTTGTTGTTTTATTTCCATAAACAAAAGTTTGTGTAATGGCCAATAATGTGAAATACGTCGCAAGTGTTTCTAATTATATGTCCACCACTGTATATTGTAAATGTGAAAATGAGTGTGAAAGTATTTAGATAAAATTTGACCTACAGGTTCCTTAGTCTTTAACAAAAACTAAAAAAGTAAACTTGATGGTAACTAACCGTTCTGTATAACCTGGTCCTCAGTGGGCTCATACTCGATGGCCGGTGTCTTCTCCTCCGGCGGTTCAGGCTCGGGGTCACACGACTGGTTCATGAGGAACACAGACTTGAGTATGTTGCGTAGGTCCGCCGCGAAGTTCGTCTGCAACTGGTCCGCGACCCCCGCGATACACACGAACAGCCGGTGGATCAGGTCCTCGCTTGACCTGCAACAACAAATGAATATATAATAAAAATATATCTATAATTTATGATTGCACATGAACGAATTATTTTTGTCGTTCAAAGTCTTAAGATTTATATATAAGTAATCAATTAGTTAATCGTAAGTTTTCATCAAAAAAATAGTTAACATAAATTTGCAAGCAAATACACGGTATTTACACACAAAAGTGTACACAAACACGCATAGACGCGTACGCACGCACACATAGTATACGCACACACATGTAAACGTGTACTCAAAACATACATAGACGCGTACGCACACACACATTGACGTGAACGCACACGCGAAAAGTCATGTACGCGCACACGCATGAAGGCGTACGTCCACACGTATAGACGTGTTCGCACACAAGCATAAACGCGTACGCACGCACACATAGACGTGTACGCTCACACATATAGACGTACGACAGAGCAGATTTGGGCTATATTCGGCTAAGAGTAATCTGACTTGATCTGGAACCGCTTTATTGCACGGGCTAAATTCGAGTGCCTCTGTTTTGTAGCGGTGTATTAAATTTTCTTTATTTGTCTCTAATAAACTTATTGGGAAGAGAGGAAGGAAGGAATCCGAGAGTGCGTGGCGGATTTCTCTCTTTCCAATGATTTTAATACAATGGATTACAATATATTTTCTCTACTTTCTTAGTGGTTAAGCATTATACTTACTTGAACTTGCCCCGCGCTTGGTGTCTCGCCGCTAGCTCTTGCGCTTGCAGCGCTAACGCTATCTGTTCGTCGTCTGCGCATTCTGATGTACTACACCTGCTACTGCTGGAAACATTACATACAACATAATCATCTCCAGTTTCCTGAACTGTCATACATAATCTCACGATCACAATCCACGATGAGATTTTTTTGTCTGCTCGGATGGCGTAGTGGTTTCTTTGGCCGCCTCGCCACTGCCACCGTGCCGAGTGTTTTGGGTTCGATGGGACACAAACGGGACAAAAATTTGTGTAGTCCTCATATAGTTGTTATGAGTCTGGGTGCTCTCAGTGGTGAGCTCAGTGGGGAGACCAACAGACCGCAATGCAGAGAGTCTCGGATTCGAACCCACGTCGCGCACTTCTGACTTTCGGAAGTTATATGACTTTTCGAAATTATATGCGTATTGATTGACAATTATCGCCTGCTCCGTGCCTCGGAGATCACGTTAAGCCATCGGTCCCAGCTACCATGAACATCTATGGCAGTCGTTATTGGGCAGAAAGTGCCCTATAATATCCTGACACTGGTCCTGACCTTAGGGTATCGTTAGCCTTCGGGGTGCAGAGGTCAGGTGGCAGTCGCTCCGTGTAAAAACTGATATCCAGTCAAATCCGGTTAGACTAGAAAGCCGACCCCAAATGACTTGGGAATAATAAAGGCTAAGGGAGAAGGAACATGTGTTTATTTTCAAATTTTATGTTACACGATTAGCGAGGTTAAGACTGCGCCGAGCGAAATGTGCCAAAATAGGCGGTCACAGTTAAGTGAATAAAATCAATACTTTTTTGTTTAATACAGATATAAAATATACATTTACCATAACAATAAATGTGTTTACAATTACTCCGTGTAAAAAAAAAAAAATTTTTCGCCTACAAAATTACGTAAATTAGCACGAAAAATGCAAAAACGTATACTCGTGTTACGTGTATTATGGATTATAACAGTAGAAATCTATCCTATTGTTACGCCCAGTGCCATCTCTCAGCATTGTGGGGAAGACTCGGCGGTTCCGTCTAATAATTTATTACACCGCCATCTATTGACATGTTACGGAACTACGTAGTACCTATGGGTACGCGAATCGTAGAGAGAACGCTGGCACATTCTCGAATCGGGTATGGCGTTACTAGAAAATTCTAGAAACGCTTTAACCGTTTATAACAAGGGAAGGCCAGCGCTCACCGGGTCAGTTTACAATCGTAAGCGGTCAAGTGTTCATCGAAGCGAACGGAAGCGAAAATACTACGTAGTTTGAAACAGTTACAATGAAAAAGTGTGGTATAGTGTTTGTTGTGTTGTAAATTTAATTTTGTGTTTGAATAAAAGGTGTAATAGTCGGTAATATTGTTTGCATTCTTATCCGTCGAACCCAGCACGTAACACTATTTTACAGCTTAAACGAAACATAAATAGTTATATTACAATTTGTTCGTCCCAAATATTGAAGTTATTGGTGGACAATAAAGATACATATTTATCAAAAAAGCACTTCAAATCCATACAATTTAACTATGGCAGCCGCGCGCCGATTTGAATATGCGCCGCACGAGCTCTGTCATTATCTGTTTACGCTCGGCGCAGTCTGAAGCAACGTTGAGTGCGGTTAGTCTATAGATGGGTGACCGTTTAGTGGTATTTCATCTGAGCGTCTCCGTGCTTCGAAGGGGGAACGTAAAAAGTCGGTCCCGGTTGTTGCCAAATTGACAGCAGTCGTTAAGCCATGACAGAGGCCTACGGGTTTTATCAACTCTTGACAACAGGTTGGCCACTAACCACACGAAAAGAAGATTGTGTATGAAGACGCACAGTAACTGCAATCGTGCACTTCGCAACACGCGCAACCCACGGGTCGTCACACGACACTCGCTACATATCTTTAAGTACAAATCTAACTGCCGAGTAATAATAACTCGTGTAAGACCTAATTAATATCCGTGTAAAAACTAACTAGCAATAATCACTTTTTTTTAAAAGGTGAATTCGTGTACTTCTTAACTATCCAAACTTTATAACAGCTAACTATAAGAACTATAAACTTTACTACATGTCTGAGTTAAACTAACCCGTACATATTGTATGCCCAAGTGGCGGCACACAGCTAATCTATAATGAAATTGTGTAAAATCTTCTGTACCTGTCATTCACAATAAAACAAATTGAATTTGAATTCACAGTAAATACTAATAGAATCAGTAACTTACCTCTCGTCAACAAAATGGTCCAAGTTTAACCTAAGCGGTGTGTTCTGATTCTGCGTCGACCGGTTATCCAATATCACAATACCGGGCGACCAGATCTTGCCCTTCTTCTTTTTGCTCTTCGTCGCTGATTTCCGCGCTTTCTTCGGCCGACTACTACTCTGAACACTCGGCCCGACGTCAACGTTAGAACTAACATTATTGTCTTCGTCTACAAGCGAACTAATCTTCTTGTCGGCTTCTCTGTGCCTTCTCAACTCAGTGATGACTTCGTCTAACGTCCTGTAGTCATCGTCCCCCGCGTTGGCCCCCCAGTCCTGCAAAACCCGCCGTGCCTCGTTCACACTCGACGCCTCGTTCAACTCTTCCTCGTCAGAACTTAACCTATTGATAACTTTATCCATTATAGTCGATGAAGACCCCGCCTCGTTC
The DNA here is from genome assembly GCA_930367265.1 of Catocala fraxini. Taxonomy (NCBI): domain Eukaryota; kingdom Metazoa; phylum Arthropoda; class Insecta; order Lepidoptera; family Erebidae; genus Catocala; species Catocala fraxini. The sequence continues at coordinate 3,440,832 of OV884047.1, forward strand.
TTCCTACTATCGTCCTCTACATAAGATATATTTACAGTTTCATTATTTACATCGGAAAAGGAACTTTCTAGCGTATTTTTGGTGTGTTTGGTGTCGTCTGTTTCGCACTCCGGACTCTTTAATACCCTGTTTTGTTGCATGAAGTGATTGTCCTTCATCTCTTTAATGTCTTTCCCCTCGGTGTCGGGCGATCTATCTAAACTAGTATTTTCAGTACTGACGCCCGAGTCGACCGGGGATTCGTGGTCACTCTCGTACCCTAACATAAACTTAACCCTTTCGTCTTCTCTTTCTAATGTCATCTTAGCAGAATGGAAACTCGTATTGTCACCGTCCGCGGTTTTGTTATCTACATAATTATTATATTCCTCATTGGTTAGTAGCAGCGAACTTAAATTAGCGTTAGCTATAGATATATTTGTATTAACTATATCCGCGTCAATATTGTCGGGGATTATGAGCGGGAGATCAGCGTTCAGTATTGCACCGTTCATGTCATTACCGGACTCGTCTTCTTGGTTGAACACGGCCGAGTTGTTGTGTGATAGAGACGATAACACGGCCGGTTCGTGACTAATCGCGTTGGGTATTAAATACCCGTGACTCGTTGAGGGCATACAACTTAATTGTTCGTTCCTCGGGCCGGAGAAGCCGTACGCCTCGGAGTCATCGGTCGCTATTAGCGTCGGCACGTCGTTCGTTGAGAACGAGTGCATTTGATTGTGATCTATGATGTCGACGTCACTCGCGGCGATGGACGACAGCCGGTCGGCAATCTCCGTGACCTGTTCGTTGAGTGACGTCACGAGGTCGTGGTCAGGTAGTTGTCTGTTGGCGTCGGAGGAGACAGCGTTGATGACTAGCGGGTCAAACATCATGAGGCCGTTTGTTGAGAGATTTCTTAAGGACGAAAGGTCGCTGTTCACTTCTGTCTTGCTTGTTTTTCTAGATCTTTCAATGTAGTCTCTGCTGTCGTTGGTTTGGAATGTGTCTGTGCTCGTTGTGTCGGAGTAGTGTCGTGATGACGTCTTGATCGTGTCGTGTTCCGAGTCGTGTGCGTCCGTCTCCTCGGCGCCTTCGCTCAAACGTCGGAGGCCGTCGATGATGGGAGTCATCACTTCGATGTTGTCGGGCAGGTAGTCGCTGTCCGTTATAACCGGTTCATTTGAACTGCGAATACGAAAATAAGCTTAGTGAGAAAATGAAATTAGAGAGGTGTTCTGTCAATAGGGGTGGGATAAGTGCAATTTCGAGTTAAGACGTTAGTTATATGATGAAATTGCAAGAGTTACCTTTGCTGTGTGTAGAGATCGCGGCAGTGAGCATGATCCGCGTAGAACCTCGACACAAAATCACCTAGGTCAGGGTACGGACATGACCAGTCGTTGGACGTTTCCGGTTCTGTAAATAAGAATACAACACATTATATAATAATACCACACAAAGGTTTAGCGGAGGTGAATTTGAAGTGATCTATGTTAAATTTCAGTAAAATAAAATAAAAAGCTATCTGAACAGTCCGAGGCAATACAATGTGTCTTAGGTTCACTACAGCCTCGCGAACTAAGCATATTAGGATGTGTCCAGATCTGGCGAATGCGCCACGAATGCGCCGCTCGCGAGCTACATGCGTGCCTTTAAGGTTTGCGCGCCGTTCTAGCGCCATCCGCGCCGTTCCAGCGCCGCCCGCGCCGTTCTAGCGCCGCCTGCGCCGTTCTAGCGCCGCCCCCGCCGTTCTAGCACCGGCCCCACCGTTCTAGCGCCGGCCGCGCCGTTCTAGCGCCGTCCGCGCCGTTCCAGCGCCGTCCGCGCCGTTCTAGCGCCGCCCGCGCCGTTCTAGCACCGCCCAAGCCATTCTAGCGCCACCCGCGCCGTTCTAGCACCGCCCGCGCCGTTCTAGCGCCGCCCCGCCGTTCTAGCGCCGCCCCCGCCGTTCTAGCGCCGGCCCCGCCGTTCTAGCGCCGTCCGCGCCGTTCCAGCGCCGCCCGAGCCGTTCTAGCACCGCCCAAGCCGTTCTAGCGCCGCCCGAGCCATTCTAGCGCCACCCGCGCCGTTCTAGCGCCGCCCACGCCGTTTTAGCGCCGCCCGCGCCGTTTTAGCGCCGCCCCCGCCGTTTTAGCGCCACGAGCTCGCGCCGGTCCAGCGTCCACAGCAGCGAGCGGATCTTGTGCGGAACGGACGGAACATGTCCGACATCTGCTCTGTTATATATAACCAGCAGTAGTACATACCAGGCGGCAGGCCCAGCGCGGCGAGGTTGGAGATGTCCTCGTTGGTGCACAGCAGGCGCTCCAGCGCCACGAGCTCGCGCCGGTCCAGCGTCCACAGCAGCGAGCGGATCTTGTGCGGAACGGACGGAACATGTCCGACATCTGCTCTGTTATATATAACCAGCAGTAGTACATACCAGGCGGCAGGCCCAGCGCGGCGAGGTTGGAGATGTCCTCGTTGGTGCACAGCAGGCGCTCCAGCGCCACGAGCTCGCGCCGGTCCAGCGTCCACAGCAGCGAGCGGATCTTGTGCGGAACGGACGGAACATGTCCGACATCTGCTCTGTTATATATAACCAGCAGTAGTACATACCAGGCGGCAGGCCCAGCGCGGCGAGGTTGGAGATGTCCTCGTTGGTGCACAGCAGGCGCTCCAGCGCCACGAGCTCGCGCCGGTCCAGCGTCCACAGCAGCGAGCGGATCTTGTGCGGAACGGACGGAACATGTCCGACATCTGCTCTGTTATATATAACCAGCAGTAGTACATACCAGGCGGCAGGCCCAGCGCGGCGAGGTTGGAGATGTCCTCGTTGGTGCACAGCAGGCGCTCCAGCGCCACGAGCTCGCGCCGGTCCAGCGTCCACAGCAGCGAGCGGATCTTGTGCGGAACGGACGGAACATGTCCGACATCTGCTCTGTTATATATAACCAGCAGTAGTACATACCAGGCGGCAGGCCCAGCGCGGCGAGGTTGGAGATGTCCTCGTTGGTGCACAGCAGGCGCTCCAGCGCCACGAGCTCGCGCCGGTCCAGCGTCCACAGCAGCGAGCGGATCTTGTGCGGAACGGACGGAACATGTCCGACATCTGCTCTGTTATATATAACCAGCAGTAGTACATACCAGGCGGCAGGCCCAGCGCGGCGAGGTTGGAGATGTCCTCGTTGGTGCACAGCAGGCGCTCCAGCGCCACGAGCTCGCGCCGGTCCAGCGTCCACAGCAGCGAGCGGATCTTGTGCGGAACGGACGGAACATGTCCGACATCTGCTCTGTTATATATAACCAGCAGTAGTACATACCAGGCGGCAGGCCCAGCGCGGCGAGGTTGGAGATGTCCTCGTTGGTGCACAGCAGGCGCTCCAGCGCCACGAGCTCGCGCCGGTCCAGCGTCCACAGCAGCGAGCGGATCTTGTGCGGAACGGACGGAACATGTCCGACATCTGCTCTGTTATATATAACCAGCAGTAGTACATACCAGGCGGCAGGCCCAGCGCGGCGAGGTTGGAGATGTCCTCGTTGGTGCACAGCAGGCGCTCCAGCGCCACGAGCTCGCGCCGGTCCAGCGTCCACAGCAGCGAGCGGATCTTGTGCGGAACGGACGGAACATGTCCGACATCTGCTCTGTTATATATAACCAGCAGTAGTACATACCAGGCGGCAGGCCCAGCGCGGCGAGGTTGGAGATGTCCTCGTTGGTGCACAGCAGGCGCTCCAGCGCCACGAGCTCGCGCCGGTCCAGCGTCCACAGCAGCGAGCGGATCTTGTGCGGAACGGACGGAACATGTCCGACATCTGCTCTGTTATATATAACCAGCAGTAGTACATACCAGGCGGCAGGCCCAGCGCGGCGAGGTTGGAGATGTCCTCGTTGGTGCACAGCAGGCGCTCCAGCGCCACGAGCTCGCGCCGGTCCAGCGTCCACAGCAGCGAGCGGATCTTGTGCGGAACGGACGGAACATGTCCGACATCTGCTCTGTTATATATAACCAGCAGTAGTACATACCAGGCGGCAGGCCCAGCGCGGCGAGGTTGGAGATGTCCTCGTTGGTGCACAGCAGGCGCTCCAGCGCCACGAGCTCGCGCCGGTCCAGCGTCCACAGCAGCGAGCGGATCTTGTGCGGAACGGACGGAACATGTCCGACATCTGCTCTGTTATATATAACCAGCAGTAGTACATACCAGGCGGCAGGCCCAGCGCGGCGAGGTTGGAGATGTCCTCGTTGGTGCACAGCAGGCGCTCCAGCGCCACGAGCTCGCGCCGGTCCAGCGTCCACAGCAGCGAGCGGATCTTGTGCGGAACGGACGGAACATGTCCGACATCTGCTCTGTTATATATAACCAGCAGTAGTACATACCAGGCGGCAGGCCCAGCGCGGCGAGGTTGGAGATGTCCTCGTTGGTGCACAGCAGGCGCTCCAGCGCCACGAGCTCGCGCCGGTCCAGCGTCCACAGCAGCGAGCGGATCTTGTGCAGCAGCGTGCGGAACGGACGGAACATGTCCGACATCTCCTCTGTCAAAAAATCATAAATATTATATTAGTAATCTTTCTTTAAATTTCTATTAATCGTTTTAAGACCAGTTGTATTCGATTCTTTAAAGATACTTCGCACCTGCTTTTGGACATTACTGACAATTAATGGTACCGGATCGCAACGTATCGTAGCGAATTGAGGCAAATTGCGGATGTAATGTCTCACGGGACCAACGAAGGAGTCAAATACATATATTATAATGATTGTCTGCTTTAAATATTAAATCATAATCACCTGGCGGCTTGTCAATGCTGAGTGGTCCACTGGAGTATATCAGCAGCCCACTGACGATAGCCAGCCGAGGAACGGCGAACATCAACGCGGGGTCGTAGGAATCCACCTGTAACAGAGTATTATTTTAATAGTGTGATATAATATTGTCTTCTATTTACGCGAATATTATTCATTGAAATTAAACTACTATATTCGGCTTTTATTGCGTTGTTTATTTGTCAAATAAACAACGCGATAAAATCCGTATATAGTAGTTTAATTTCAATTAATAGTGTGATTTATCTTTTATTTATATAATTAATGTTATAAATAGGTTATATTGGCCACAACAAACCGAGTCGATTGCCAGCTAAGTAGTCGTATATAGACCAAATTACAAAGGTAAAGTGTGTCTAGTATACAATTAAAGAAAATAAAATGACCTGAATTTTGCTTAGAATGTATCAGATGTTTTCACATAATTACATATTTTGTCAAAACAGAGCGGCATAATGACCGTCTGTATAGTCAGTCGTTCGATCGAATCTTCATTGACTCTCCATAAGCTGACTCTTACGAAGGTTTGTATCTCTTTTGCTTTGGGAAAGTCTGAGCGCGGACACGGTGTCCTTTTGTTAGTAGGTCAAACCTAATGGAAACTGACTTTACACCTCGAATTTCTTCAGTATGACTTATCGCACATTATCTAGAAGCGCTTCTAGCGGCAAGCTTCGTAAAGTCTTCATGCATGTGTTGGTTGTAGGTACTGACCTGTTCCTGCGTGAGCAGATTCTGCTTGAGCGCTCTGCGAAGACTCTCGGAGAAGAGCACACAGATGAGTTGCTGCGCTTCGAACTCATGCGGCGTCTTCACGTTCACCATGGCGCTCACGTAACATAGCTCGAACTCGGCAAACAGTCTGAAATAACACATTATAAAATTAGCTTAAATTATTAATAATGTCGGCCCTGTATTAAACTGTCCTACTGCTGCACGGGCCTCTTTTCACTGTTAGAAGGGTTAAGTCATAGTCTACCATGCTACACGCCTAGTGCGGATTGGCAGACTTCACATATCTTCGAAAACATTATGTAGACATGTAGGTTTCTTCACGATGTTTTCCTTCACAGTTAAAGCAAGCTAAAAATAACTATTTAATGCGCATATATAACTTCGAAATGACAAAGATGCGCGCCTTTGGATTGAAATCGAGATCTCTGCGTGGCAGTCCATGGGTCTCCAATGATATAAGCAGCATAGCCTAGCGGAAGACCTATGGACTGCCATACAGAGGTATCGAAGTACCGCCCCTCTGACTTTTGGAAGTTATGTGCGTATTAACCTAATGAACCGCAGCGATACACCGGCGGTCAGGCATAATAGGTTTTCAATTATCACTGGCGAATGCCAGTCAATAATAGACAGGTTAAATTATTAAAGATCGCTTGCTTATCGCGATAATTAATAATAACCTGTCTGTACTACTGGCTGCACAGATGGCATAGTGGTTTAAGTGGTCACACACGCCACTGTTACTGTGCCGAATGTTCTGGGTTCGTATCCCACACGGTATAAAAATTGGTTCATCCATAAATGTCATGTCCGTTGTTTGATTGTCTGTGAAATCCAGCGATACAGGTGATTACATCATTATAGATTATATAAGTCTTTTATTTTTATAGAAAACTAGTTGCCTTTTATTAAGACTTGATTGTAGAGTCAAACTTATACAAATCCTTACTAATATTATAAATGCGAATATAAGCTTGTTTGTTTGTTACGCATTCACACCTTAACTACTCGACCGATCATCATGAAATCGCATACATGTTTGTCAGGGGAACAAAAAAGGACATAGCGTACCTTTGATCTAGAAAAATTACTGTTACTAACCTAATCGAACTACATTTACGCAAGCGAAACCACGGCCAATAGCAACTAATACTATAAACTCTAAACTAAAAATAAGTAAGTACAATGTTTTCAATTGTGTTGTCGTATTGAGCCTTTGGTGTGCGATGGCGATTTCCACTGGTAGGTATTTTATCTAAATATAGCTATCATGTATTTTTCCAAGTTGGACCATAACAGATGCGGGTACAGAATAGTAGGACACGCGCAGATAAGTGCAAACATTAACAGTCATATTTATGCTACGACAACAATTTAAACTACCGCTCGTTCTGATAATGCGTAATCAGTTAACTTTTTAAGTGAAATAATGAAAGGAATGCCTCTGTTAGAAAATTCTCGGTAGTGTTAAGGAAATGTGTCCGATAATAATAATAGGCTCGTATTTATAAATACATAATATAATAATGTATTTATAAATGGGCTGATAGAGGAGCTCAGTAGCACCGGAGTTGGTTCCTCAATAGACGGTGTATGTGTCAACAACATTAGTTACGCGGACGATATGGTGCTGCTGAGCCCATCTGTCAAGGCCCTTAACAGGCTCATTGAAATTTGTGAGGGTTATGCGGGGGCACATGGTCTCAGGTATAATTGTAATAAAAGTGAACTACTTATCTTTAAGGCTGGGAATAAGTCACCTAAAGAAATTCCACCGATCAAACTGGGAGAAGTTTCATTACAGAGAGTCACCAAATTTAAGTACCTGGGACACTGGGTCACCGAGGACCTTTGAGATGACCTGGATATTGAGAGGGAACGTAGGGCATTGGCAGTGAGGTGCAATATGCTGGCTCGCAGGTTTGCAAGGTGTACAAGGGATGTCAAAATAGATCTATTAAAGGCCTATTGTCAGACATTTTACACCTGTAGCCTGTGGGTTAGGTATACGCAAAAATCTATCAGTGCCCTGCGGGTCCTATACAATAATGGTTTTAGGATGCTGCTGGGGCTGCCTCGATTTTGCAGCGCATCAGGTATGTTTGCAGAGGCCAATACAGATTGTTTTAGAACGATAGTTAGGAAAAGGGTGGCTTCCCTGATGCGTCGCGTGCGGGACAGTACCAGCGGCCTCCTAAGCACTATCTTGCATAGAGTGGATTGTCCGGTGGTTAAACACTGGAATTTCATTCATGCATCTCGCCCCGTAATTTTTAATATAAAATAATAATTTGATTAATAAGTTTACTAACATAGTTATAAGTACTACTAACAAATTATGGATTATTATCTGAAATAAAATGATTATTATTATTATTATTATTATTTATAGTATAGGGCGAGCTTGTTTCCAGACTCCGGGCTGGTACTGAGAGATTTCTAGCAGAGAACCCAATTACGCCTTGCCAGACTTTGAAATTCGACCCGGAATCTCTCATCATCACATTAGAACCATAAGCATAAGTATTTTTTAAATACATTCCTAATGTGAAGCTATTTTTAATTAATATTTAATTTACATAATTATTATGTTTTGTTTTTTTTTTTTACAGTGCATGCTATGGTCTCCTGTAGATATCTGAAGGAGTAGGTACACTATACAAAACCTATGTTTATATACAATTTTGTTTACCTATATTCTTTGTTAGAGGTCCTTTACAAATAAAATAAGCGTAAACGAGATCACAAGGCCAATTTCGACGCAATCCAACAACAGTTTCATCGTTTGATATATTACACTTAAATCATTTAGTTGGTCACAAAGTTACTCGTGCTGGATAATTTGTATTTTTTTTTATATATATAGAGACAACACACGTCCCAGGAATAAATCCTGTGTCGCGGAGACTTTACTGACATTCAAACAACGGACAGGAAGAACATCCAGACTCAGAACAACCATTTGTGGATCACACAAATTTGTGTCCCGTGTGGGATTCGAGTCCACAACCTCTGCACAGTAGCAGTGGCGAGGCGACCACATAACCTATTAGGTACGTCATGCGTGCAGTCAAAAAAATCAGATAGATCCATTACCTTTCAACATACGTCCTTTCATAAAGACGTGTGTTTGTCTAACAAAAGTATGTTGACGCCATTTCGACGCCGTATTTCACTAATGCAAGAGCCCAACGCTCTAGAAGTATCCTATATAAAGTATCGCAGAAATGTTATATATTAGTTTTAGAGACAGTTTCCTATTGTCGGTAGCTAGTCATGGACAGATAACCAAAGATTTTGCCCTCACTGTACCTAGATCGCACAAAAGATGACTACAATAAGAAGCGTGACTTAAAAAGAGAAGGATAATGTACAGTTTTTAATATTAGTAGAAGTGATAATACGTTACTTATAATTCATATTTCATGTTGGTATTATGTATCGGATGACAACTTAGCGTCCAAAAAGGTGGACGTATTAAACGTAGTAGAGTGCATCCTTGATTTACTATAAAAAGCAGACGGCTATAAAAACTGCAACGTACCTGTCAAATATCCTCAAACTTTCGTGCAGCATATCGTCGTGCTGCGAGAGAGCCATGCCGCGAGGTCTGAGACACTGCTCTCGCAACAAAGAGCGCACGGTCTCGAGACTTCGAGTGAGCGCCTTCGCGAGTGGACGCATCGCTGCTGATTCTTCTTCGCGATTCATTATTGACGAACCGGCGGCTAGACACTGGAAATATAGAAAGAAGGATATTAAGGCTTATTTATGCAACATATTGTTCCAGTCTGCCTCGTTGGACCGTTGTGTAAGTTTGCATACGATTGTAAGATTCTGGAAACGGGTCTCAGGCTCAAGTTTAAATTGGTTTTATTTTTTATACATTTTCTGTACAGAGTCGGGAATTGTTTCCGGTAGATGCTAAAAGGTTGAGTCTCCTCTGATTAAAAGGGTTTATCGAAATGAGAAGTCAAAGCGTTTATAATAAATGAAGGCCTTAGTGACGACAAAGTGTTTCCCTTTTTGCTCGGAAAACTACTCAGACGTTATAATACAAAGATATTTCACGAACACTAAAACCGCACGATCAGCAGTTATCAAAGCTTAGCTTATACCGCAATTATACGTAAATACCCATAAGCCGAACAAATGCGTAGGCCAAATAAATACAAGGTGCCCCGAAGAGTTCCTTTTGGAGACATTATTTTCTGCAATACGTCTACATACACGGCGCAAACTAAAATAAGTCGTAAAGTAGTATGGAATAGAGCGCATTCTTGCTCAAATATGCATAAACTGTATAATTATTTCGTGAAGATGATTAAATCCTCGATATTTGTAACTTACAGTGTTGACATAGTTGTGTGAGCTGTTGGCAATATCACAGATCTGTCGAATAGTTGCTACGCCACTGGTTTCCACATTATCGACCTTTGCCCCTTCATTTTCTAGAGTAACGGGTTCTCAAACACGGATTCATTTTATGTTACGTTGAATACCAATTATTTGGTATCGGGATGATTAAGCCGATCGATTCGATCAGATGATAACTGATAGAGATATTTAGAAGAAGACTTACTGTAGCGACCTCAATAAAATTTGAATCAAACAAAGACGATGATGTGTATGAACAGAGTCGCTCCAGAGGGCAATACTCTTACGCTAGATTTATTGAAACTACACCAAGTTGTACAGGAAAGCAGCATTAGAGTTACTGTATTACCGTTTTCGCCCGGTGAGTCACCCATTCCTATTCCTTATTAATCCAATCTTAAATTCCTTTTACCTAAAATCAGCACAAAAGTCATACGCCTTATATTGCAAGCAATCAAAAACTACGATATCCGCTTATCTTCAGTACGAATTCTTACTCGATACATTCGTGTATAAAAAAGACGTTTAACATATTTTTGTAACTCATCAGTTTCGTTAAAAGGCATTTTAGTAAATGTATGCCAATGACAAAACCTAATGGCACGCACACGTTAACGAAATCGATGAATAGGTACATCAAAAAGAAACATGTACTAGGTATGCGATAACATTCATAGCAAGACATATTCATTATATATTTTTTAAACCTCCTTCGGGCACCAGTCTCGCACAAGTTAATTTACAATATGCTATTTACATTGTTGGCTATACATGCGTAATTATAAAAAACTATTGTGAAGAGAGAATAAATTATGCTATAATATAAATCTGATGATCTTTTGTTCTTGATAGAAAACGGCCTGGCTGAGTTCTCTTGGCATTGCTTTAACATTGCCAAGGGAACGGCCATGTCCATAAGCAGTGGAAATTGCTTACGATCCGAAAGGCTGCATGGTGGTCTGCCATCAAAGTCATTTAACACTAATATAATAAAACTCAAGGTGTATTCGTTTTTTGTTTGAACGCGCTTATCTATGGAACTACCAGACGGAACATAACAAATATTTTCGTATTTGATAGATCAATTCTTGAGGAAGGTTATAAGCTATATTGTTATATGCTTACCCGAAAAAGAGATGTTTCTCACTACGAGGCACTGAAGCGGAGAAGATATCTCACACGTGGGTCAAACCGCATAGCACACAGAAAGAAAGCTAGTAAATAGAAAATCCCATAGACCATGCCTACCTCCGTGGTCCAATCATGTAAGCGCAAACGCATCTGGCGATAGACCGGGAGAGCTCCAGTTGGATTCGGATCAGGCAAAATGTTATTAAGACCAATTTCTACAACACAAATAAAAGCAAATGGTGCAAGGTACCCTTCTAAATAAACGAAATAATCACGGCAGGATGTAATAATTTCTAATCATGATTATTTATCGGATGCCCTAAAGGTTATCCATTGTTCCACTTGATGGTCAAGAATGTTATGATACCACAAATTAAATGTACCACCGCGTTCAACCTTGGAATACATCCGATGTTTAGCACATAATGTAATTAAAAGGCCATTAAGAATGTAACAATATATTTTTTCACCGCACGTGATTGGTATCATCGTGATTTTGAACTAGTTTACAAGAGCTGATGACATTTTTGATGACCCAGTTTCGCTTTATAGGTAAAGGTCAACGGAAACTTTCTTACAGACTGTCATATAAAAGGATATGAAGCCGTTCAATAACATAACGCTTTTTAAAGCCTATTGCCAAGTATTTTACACGTGCAGCTTGTGGACCAACTATACTCAGCGGGCTATCAGCGCTCTACGGGTCCAATATAATAACGGGTTCAGGATGTTGATGGGGCTGCCCCGTTTCTGCAGTGCATCAGGTATGTTTGCACAAGCACACGTCGATTTATCTAATTTTAATATATAAAACTACAACTAAAGAAATTAATAAATCTAACTACACCTATATAGGTGTAGTTAGTTATATATTCAAAAAATACATATGGTATCTCGGACTTTTTTGTAGATATTGATACGTTCTATAATACTGTAGAACATTTTTTTGTTCTATCGTCAATAGTTTCCGCAGCGCACGCGATGACAGATTTTTTATGACAAATTTTTCACACCCTGGGTTATATTATTGCATTTTTATTAAGAATCCCAATTTTTTTGATAATGTAAAATAGCCTATGTCACTCAGTGAAGATGCAGTTTTCTAATGGTGAAATAATTTTTGAAATCGGTCCCGTATTTTTTGTGTGAAAACATTACAAACATACATACAAAAACACAAATGTTTCCTCTTTATAATATTAGTTATACAATATTAGACAAAGAGTCTTAATCGCCTTGGAAAAACAGTGAAAAATCCTTACTAATATTATAAATGCGAATGTGAGTCTGATTTTTTTATTTGTTTATTACTATTTCACGCTTTAAATACTCGACCAACATCATGAAATTACACATACTCATTTACAAGGTAACAGGAAAGGACATAGGGTAACTTAGAAACATGCAGAAAAATGTACTGTTACTACCAACACCTAACCTACATTTACGCGAGACAAGCCGCGGGCAAAATCTGGTAATTTTTACCTTAAAATTTTTCGTTAATCGTGTTAGCCTAAATAAAAGTAAATATTTATATTATTTTTAGTTATGGACCATCAGTCAAGCCTTTCCTTTACACTCATAGTACGATGGGACGGCAATCTAAACTACCTTTCTTTCTTCTTTCTTTTCGTGTGGTTAGTGGCCAACCGTTTGTCAAGAGTTGTTCAAGCCGCCCGTAGGCCTCTGACATGGCTTAACGACTGCTGTCAATTTGACAACAACCGGGACCGACTTTTTACGTGCCCTCCGAAGCACGGAGACGCTCAGATGAAATACCACTAAGCGGTCACCCATCTATAGACTGACCGCATCCAACGTTGCTTAACCTCGCTTATCGTTTATCGATCAGTGAGTGCAACTGGTTATGAGCGCCTCAAACGACCGAAGAGAGGTCAGAGACAATGACAAATGATTTTATGTGGTTTCCGAGACATGGACGAGTGCAACACCGACAAGTTTCTGTCTCCGATTTGCTATTGAAATTGAAATTCTTGTCAGATAAACCTAAACACTTCACCGGGAATCAACCTCGAGAACTCATGCACAGTAGTCGCATTCACTACCGCTCCGCCACCGTAGCATATATAACTACCAAGGTGGTAAACATGGTAAACTTGTGTAGGGACCTTCTATATTCCAAGCTATGAAAGTCAGTAAATGCAAAATCATAATTATAAATCAAGAACTCTTTGTGACATACTTCTTTCAATCCCTATACTACATTTAGAATAACATAAATTTCGTATGCCCCATTCTTCCAATCACACGTTCAAACGTTTGATAGAAAAGTAAAAAGAAGCTCACCTCAGCACCGAACCATAGCTGCCCAGCCAAGTTGTCCTGTAGGATGTCTTCTGGAAACTTGACGCGGAATCCTCGAGCCACTCGCTCGTCGCCCAGCAGCTGGTCCATTATCTGACTTGTGATGTTCAGCACGCGGTCCTGACAATAAAAAAAGGTTTGATTAGTATACCAAGGGAATTTAACACACAAATATTTGTTTGGAAAATTTTACAAGCTTCTTGAGAGAGCCTGAATCGCACTTATTGCTATGTATACCCTTTTAAAATAGACGTCTCTCTGCATCTGTAGTAATAATATTAAACTGTCCCACTGCTGGGCCGCGGTTAGGCTATAGTTTACCATATTGCCCTAGTGCGGGTTGGCAGACTTCACATATCTTAAAAATACTTATGGAAAGTCTCAGACATGTAGGTTTACTAATGATGTCCTTTACTTTAAAGAGAGCGATAATTACCCGTTAAGACTGCGCCGAGCGCAAGACGCGGTTGGACTGAAACAGAGCTCGAAATACAAATCAGCGCGCGGCCGCCATAGTAAAATTGTATGAAGGATTTGAAATGCTTTTTGGTTAAATATGTATCTTTATTGTCAACCAATAACTTTAATATCTGGGATGTACAAATTGTAATATAACTAAGTAGTTATGTTTCGTTTAAGCTGTAAAATAAGATAGATTTCTACTGTTATAATCTAAAAATCACGTAACACGAGCTTACGTTTTTACATTTTTCGTGCAAATTTACGTAATTTTGTAGGTGAAAATATTAATTATTTCAAGTCAAGTCAAGTACACGGAGTAATTGTAAACACATGAATTGTTATTGCAAACGTATATTTTATATTTGTATTAAACAAAAAGTGTTGATTTTATCAACTTAACTGTGACCGCCTGTTTTGGCACATTTCCTTGGGTATAATAAAGGCTAAGAAAGAAGAAGTTGGTTATCTACTCCTGAACATAATATAGTAGTATCGATATGTATCGACATAGCGACATAGCCGGGGCCTCTGCATCTTCATGTATGTACATGAAGATGCAGAGGGTAACCATATAGAATCAAAAAGGAATCTCCTCGCGCCCGAAATACCAACAAAGTACATTGACAATATAAAATTAACAAAACCAAAATTCTCATTGCAATCTGAGGAATGTATCCATAAAACTTTATGTTTGACTTACTTTGCAAGAGTTCGGTCCAAACGTAACATTTATCTGAATTAACACAAAGGGTATGTATACTTTTTGTCGCAAAATAATGAATAGTACCCTGAGGCGGGACAAACCGAACTCTGCAGCTGTGTAGCCGCAGGTATAAATACCTGAGTAAAAAGCGAGTTCGGCTGTTAAGATGTTTAATAATATCATGATAACACCTAAAAGGTATAAAATTGCAACAAAATTGTATCAAGCGATTTTATCAGATTTTAAAATGTGCCTGATAAATGAAAATAAATTCACGGTGTCAAGTAAAACCTGCAATAATCTATACTAATATTATAAAGAGGAAAGATTTGGATTGTTGTATGTTTGTTTGTAATGATTTAACGCAAAAACAAATACGCAACCAATTTAAAAAATTCTTTCACCCGTTGAAAGCCTATCACCGAGGGACATAGGCTATATTTTATTTAAAAACAAGTGAGAAACGGCCATGAATTGCCGTAAATCTCAGACTACAAAAATAGTATCACGTGACCTTGAGGGCAGAGGTCAAAGGCCATAGTCATTTCGGGTTATATCGACTATGCTGAATCGAACAGCGTTGACCGCGAGTCTCTAGCTCTTACGGTTCTTGAGTTAAAAGTTTTATAACAGACGGACGAACAAAGTTGTTGTATAAGAGTTTTTCGAACTCTAAAAAGTACTGTTACACCTAATCAAACCTAATCTACTTTTACGCGAGCAAAGCCGCGGGAAAAGCTAATAGGTTATATTTTTAAGCATTGAGAATTGAGAGCAATGTGACATAGCGTTACTAGTTCTTAAAGAGATGATACTACATTCTTGTGTAGGAGGGAGATGTTCATGTAATATAAACGTAGTTTTATAAACTTGAGAAAATCCTACTTAAAGTGGTCACCGTAGCCAATATACGCCTGCAACACCAGAGGCATCACTTGCGCGTTGCCGACTCTTTAGGAATCAAAGGAAGTGGGATGGAGAAGGAGCGGAAAGGGGGAAAGAGGGTAATTGGGCCTCCGGCACTCTCACTCACCGAACGAAACACAACAGTAGCAATACTGGTATTTCACGTCGATATTCTGTGAGAGTCCTTCCCCGGTCGAGCCGGCCCGTTCATGCTGAAATCAGCGAGGCTCTACTACACTCCAATATTGGGATACCAGACATAATTGAAAACCTATTGTGTCTAGCCATCGGTGTGTCGCTGCCACTCAATAGGTTAACACAAGAGCACAAGTTACTTTAGTAAGCTGAGTTTTAGAGGCTCCTTATGCAGATTCGGTTTTGTTAGCAGTGAGATCTTTGTTTTTGTTTATTTTGATGCCCTAAATATTATGCCCTAGGAACGCTACAACTACGTTTTAGAGTCAGCTCTTGAATCGGTTGTTACAGTTGGACAAGATCAGGTCATTAGGCCGTCTATAAGCTTATATTTCATCATAACATGGAAAACATTCTAAACTAATGTAAATACAGTACGTGAAAGATTCATAAACTTGATCACTCTTAAATATACAGCTATAGATGTAAAGAAACCTTTGATATACTATTAGCCTAGATAATAAATAACTACTTAATGACGAAAATTAGCTTTAATTTAGTAAAAGATTGTCAAACTACTAATTGCCGAGAAAATTGGCATAGTGGACGTACACATAATATTGATTGGGCCAAGTATCTTAAAGACGAGAAAGTTGCAATATTAATATATAAAACCAACATCTACATTCTAGGTAGGTACATAGTAATACATGACATTCACCCGTATTAAAAGGCAGCTGTAACATGTAGTAGCTTTTTTTACACAAGTATTTGATGGCCGAAAGTTTTGTTTTTATAAGACACCTTTTGCCAGTAAAGTTGGCAACGAAGCGAGCTATTGCGACATCTGGATACGACTTCTACAGCTATGAGATTGATATTATGTTTCGAACGAATCCTAGCCAAATTTATTTTAGGTAGATTACTAACCCCTTCTGTGTACAAACAACGCTTCTGCTAGAAGTCAATATTGCAAAGGATTGAATTTTCGCTCAATATTTCGTCCGCAAAAGCACATACAAAGACCTTTATTGCGACTTAATCTGCCATTATCTGTTAAGTCTCAGAATACCAGACATAATTAAAATCTATTGTATTAGGCCACTGGTGTGCCGCCGCGACTCAATAGGCTAAAAACATCAAGTCTATATGTTTATTGACTAAAATGTGGTGTGGCAGATCTACATTTAACCAGCGCCAATTTAGTAATTGAACTAACTTCGAAAACTCAGAGATGCGCGCCTTGGAAACTATCCCAAGGCGCGCATCTCTGACTTTTCGAAGTTATGCGCGTATTAAATAGTTAATTATCGCTTGCTTTAACAGTGAAACATTGTGAGGAAACCTGCATGTCTAAGAGTTCTCAATAATGTTCTCAAAGATATGTGAAGTCTGCCTACCCGCACTAGGCCAGCGTGGTGGACGATGGCCTAACCCTTCTCACACTGAGAAGAGGTCCGTGCCCAGCAGTGGAACAGTTTAATACAGTCAGTCTTATACCCCGGCGTTACTGGTGAAAATATTTTGAAGCAGGAAACCCAGATTGCCGAAATACGCAGTTATTCAACACTCGGGTGTATCAACATGTAGTATAATATTATATTACTGATCAAATATTTTTAGTTTGCGTCTGATCTACTATAACCTTTTGTCAGTTGAGCAAACACACAAGTGTTAGCCGGCCAGCTTAATTACAACAGGAAGTAATGATAAAAGTATTATGTGTATGTATGACTAGATGTTCCCGCGGTTTCACCCAACGTTTATCGTTACTGCGCCGCTCCCGTGGGTCGTAGCGTGATGTTATAGCCTATAGCCTTCCTCGATAAATAAGCTATCCAACATTAATATAATTTTTCAAATCAAACCAGTAGTTCCTGAGATTAGCGCGTTCAAACAAACTAACTCTTCAGCTTTATAATATTAGTATAGATAAAAGAAGTGTTTGGACGAATAGAGTAGTTGCCTACGTCTTATATTGTTTTACACACAAGACAAATAAATATTTTTGTGCAAACAGTAAGTATATGAATTGGTTGCAAAATAAGATAATTACTAACTAATATATATATATTGTAAATACATACATATTATACATAGAAACACCGTATAAATTTAAATCTTTGTATTATAGAGTTCCTAATTCTATAATGCAAAGATTTTTTTAAATTACTCAACGTAACTATTTGACTTGAAAAAATGAGAGTCAACTTACTTCGTTATTCTCGAACTTTAAGCATCGGCTGTATACAACATGACACAGATATCACATAAAACCCCAAACACCCTAATTAGATTATTAAATCGTAATAATAATATAATCATTAAAATGTTATTTTATGTACTTAAATATTTTAATTTAACGAATTAGTTCTCCTTATTGTGCGCGGATAGTGTGGGTATATTACAATAAATCTAACATTATTGCCTTTTTTGCATCAAAAACCTTATTGCCTTTAATTATGATACATTTTCGTTTATTTCATTCGTATTCTATAATTTAATTAGTTTTAATTATTTTAGGGATAAAAATTACCTATATAAAATATTGCTGGAATTGATTAAGTAGCCGATTTGGAATAAACTACTTTCAGGATGTGCGTTTATTATGTTACATGTTGTTATGTTTGTCAAGGATTTTTCCGCCACCGCTCAACAGGTTAACGACCTCTTCTATTGAAAAACGTGATACACAAAGGGTCCTTAACAAAAGAGAAAGAGTATACGTAAAGCCTGCTACTAAACAGGATGCGGTTTTAATCACCTACAATATGGAAAGAGGTGAATCAGACTACGATATTAGAAAAATTATCTAGAACTTTTAAACTGTCATGCATTGTCTAATACGCAGTCAGTCCATAAAATACGCAGGCAACAAACCTGGACTGCACGGATGGCGTAGTGATTTAAGTGGTCGCCTCGCCACTGCCATTGCGCCTTGTGTTGTGGGTTCGAATCCAACACGGGTCAAAAATTTGTGTGATCCAGAAATAGTTGTACGGAGTCTGAGTGTTCTTTGTGTCCGTTGTTTGAATGTTTGTAAAGTCCCCCGCGACACAGGAATTAATCCTAGTAAAAGGATAGTCTTTAAAAAAAAACCGCTTCAGTGATACAGTAGCTCGCTATAACAGGGCACAGGTATAATGCATAGGATCAATGTACAATTTTGTGCACATCTTATCTCCGTTCGGGATGAATGCTAATGTTTTTTTTTAGCGATACAGTTATTAACAAAATTTAAACTTATAAAGAGCTTAGACTATATTTAAACTTATATAAAGCTATTTTTTTTTTCTTGGTTTGTAACGATTTCAATCAAAAACTACACAACCGATTTAAAAAATTATTTCACCAGGAAGCTTAAGTATTGTTTCTAACATAACCTAACGTACTTTTATGCAAGCAAAGCCGTGTTAAATATATTGTCTACATTACACTGAAGTATAAGCAGGTGATTAAATCGGCCCCTGTATAGAATGTATACACGACATTATTCGACTAGATGTTATAGGTTGTCGGCCGAAAGGTCACGCACGCGCCGAGCCACACACGCGGCCAGGTGAAGAGCCATTCGTACATAACGATGTATACCTACTCATGAAACGTTTGCCGTAAAAATGTTTTATACCTTTAAAGAACATAAAAAGTGTGGATAAGAAGCTACGGAAGAGTTCCAGTACTGTTATTTATAATTAAGACAGGTTTATCGTTCTGTACATCGAAGTGTTGATTACCATAATTGGGTCTGGGCACTTGGACGCGTCCGTGACTACATCCCATACACGAACCTGTATACATACTAGCATGGTCATATATGATGTTTAAGTCTAATGAATATAATATATCTATGAATGCTTATCATAGATATATATACATACATATATGTATTCATTATTGCATAATATAAATATAATAACGTCCTTCAGATCGAATTTCGGTCACGACGGCCAGTCTTAACGGAGACTGGCCATCTGCGCAGGAGATATTGATTAAAACGATGCGACGGTAATCAGACAGGACCGGAAAGAGACCAGGCGCACTATCAACGGTTTGCCCGAGGCACGGGAGTGTCTTACACCGCCCACTTCCTGACACCGGGTTGCTATTGAGATTCCTTAAAAGAAAAACCTAATAACTTTTCTTGGCCCGACCCGAGATTCGAACTCGCGACCTCATGCACAGTAGTCGCATTTACTACCACTGCGCCACGGAGGCAATAATTATAATATAAATAGAAAGCAGAAATACAGATTTTAAGATTCTGGCATTTTATTCGAATGAATGTATCGACCGTTTTGAACAATTGCAGTTTAAGACTGCGCCGAGCGTAAGACAGATAGTGACAGAACTCGTGCGGCGCATATTCAAATCGGCGCGCGGCCGCCATAGTAACATTGTATGGAGGATTTGAAGTGCTTTTTTGATAATTACGTATCTTTATTGTCAACCAATAACTTAAATATTTGGGACGGACAAATTGCAATATAACTATTCATGTTTCGTTTAAGCTGTAAAGTAGGATAGATGTCTACTGTTATAATCTAAAAATCATGTAAGACGAGCTAACGTGTTTGCATTTTTCGTGCAAATTTACATAATTATGTAGGCGAAAATATTAATTATTTTGTTTTTTACACGGAGTAATTGTAAACACATTAATTGTTATGGTACATGTATATTTTATATTTTTACTAAACAAAAAGTGTTAATTTTATTCACTTAAATGTGACCGCTTGTTTTGGCACATTTCGCTCGGCGCAGTCTTAAGAGTATTCTGGCAAGATGAAGCGAAAACTGGATTGACAAGAGCAATAATCTCTACCTACTTCCAATACAGGCGTGAGTGTATGTACGGTAACGAGCCACTCAAACGTGTCCGAGAATGCCAAAACGGAGCGTGCAACACACGATGTACGGACCACGCGATAATTTTTATAGTTACATAAAGATACGGCCGTCTACCTATTCGTTTGACTTGGCTCATGTATAAATCAGTGCACTTGAGAATTGTTATTCGCCTTGGGATAAAATATTCTTAGTCACGAATGAGCCAGGATTGTCCTTTTGTGTTTATATTGTAAAACTATAGAACGAACTGAGAGGAACTATGTGCACATATGATTCAACGAATACTCTTTTGCTGACGATCTAAACGAGATGAGGGACTAAAAGTATTGGCTTACTTCAGGAGCGGTTCTCGATAATCTATTATGTCTGTAGTTTTTTAATACTTACGGTAGAAATTAGACATTCCCACCTAAATAGTGTGAAGCTTTTAATTTATTATTTTTTTATTATTGTAATGGTGCAATAATAAATAGTAAAAAATTATCTGTATCATGTGAATGTTCAGAATCAGCCTGCTGAACTGAAGCAACAGGTTAAAAGAAAGTGACGTTTGCTGGACAGACCAGACTCTCTGCGATTACTGAAAATTACTTAACGTAAAATCTAAATATTACTGCCTGACCCTAGATCCCAAGCTATAATATAAATACAAACTTATGCCACTAGAACAAAAATGCACAGCAAAACTAAAACTATAAATATAACAAGATTATGCCCGTGGATTCGCTCGCGTAAATGTTGGTTACGTTAGGTAAGTAAAGGCCCGCCACTCGATCAGCACCAGGTCCGAGAGGCGGCGTGCGTGTTCCCACGCGCGCCTCTGTATCGTGTGTCCGTCCCGCCCCTCAGGGGAACAGTAGGGATAAAATTAGTGGTGCCCAAAGGGCAGGTCTATTTGTATAGTGGCCTGCCGTTTAACACGATCACGGCATTAACCTCGGCGGGGTCGCGATTGCATGTGAAACCGATTCGCGCGGCCCCGCCGATTGCGGTTATGTCGAGGAACACCGTGGTAGGTTTAGTCGGTATTACCGGGATGTCGCTCACCATCTTTCCCCGGTCAGTCCGACATAACCTCTCCGTCGCCCCGCGGAGAGGTATGAGACAAACCATTCCCCCATGCTAAAAGAAAAAAAAATAGTTAAAGTACTTATTACTGTATAAAACCCTATGTCCATTTCTGTTTTCCCGACAACGTGTATGTGCAATTTCATGATGATCCGTCGAGTAGTTAAGGCGTGAAAATGTAACAAACTAACGAATTCACATTCGCGTTTATAATGTTAATTTGAATAAGCCAGTAGACACCTCACCTTTTTTTAATAACGGTGAAGACTTTTTTTTTAAAGGAGAGCTTTGTGTTATTTCGGGCTCACCCGGCAAACCGGGTACTACCGACTAAATCCACCACGGTCTGCCAGCTCGCTGCCTTGAGTGGTGGGTGGGTCGCTGGAATGTAAACACCTAACCTAACCCAACTGTGGATAAAATATGGAGCACATCAATGATATACATAAAATAAAATTTCGGTACACACTAATTCTCTAAATAATGTATTTATGTCATCTGAAATGGCTGCAAGTTTTGAATTTACCTGTGGGAAACTACAAGTCAACAATGGGTCATTTATGCGAGTCGAGTATGATTATTTGGTAATCATACTGCCGTTCATTGAGAAGTTTACCGAGTTTGAAAACGGTATTATGTTTCACATAAAAGCAAATCTAAGTCTGTTTCATGTAAGAGGTAGGCAGAGAATATATACGGATTTTTATCCTCTAATATCCTGAAATTTCATCTCTCTTTCTGTATTGGCTCTCATTCCTGATGCATACTCTTTGGATACTTGAAGAGTACTACCAAACACTGGCTTCTAGGATTAGATTATAAAACAGAAAGTATACCTACTACAATTGGATATACGAACAACTTTATGTATAATAATGATAGCTTAAATTGTTATCTATATCTCTAAGTATATATTTGATTTTGTATAGATTCTACCAAAAACAAAAAGTGTGTGTGTGTGATGAGTACTAAAATTGTATTATAAAGTCAAATACATGATAGAAAATCGTATAATAGACCGCTAGCATAAAATATTTTCTTTAGCATAAATTGTGAGAAGGCACTGACTTCTATAACTTAGGTAGCTCATACCTAGCTCAGATGTCAGATACTTCAAATATTCTTGTGTAAGCATTTTATGCAAATAAATGTTATTTATTAACCATAATTCTTCTTCTCCCTTAGCCTTTATTATTCCCAAGTCACTTGGAGTCGGCTTTTCTAGTCTAACCGGATTTGACTAGATATCAGTTTTTACACGGAGTGGCTGCCACCTGAGCTCCGCAACCTGAAGGCTAACGACACCCTAAGGCTAGACCAGTGTCAGGATATTAGAGGGTACTGACTTTCCCAATAACGCCTGCTATAGATGTTCATGGCAGCCGGGACCGACGGCATAATGTGGTCTCCCAGGCACGGAGCAGGCGATAATTGTCAATCATTACGCACATAATTTCGAAAAGTCATATAACTTCCAAAAGTCAGAGGTGCGCGACATGGGTTCGAACCCGAGACCCTCTGCATTGCAGTCTGTTGGTCTCCCCATTGAGCTATCGCTGCTTGTAAACGCTTATAAATATTATTTATTAATATTATTATTTATTATATTTTAAAACTGTGTTTGCCCGGAGCGTCTATACCTTGATCAGAAAGCGTTCTCATCATCATATACTCACGCCCAATTATCTCAAACGATGCAGACAGGTATATGTGTGTGTATGTCACCTTCATATCGCCAGCTATATTTTCCATCCCACACCAAGGTCGCCAAGGTCATTAATTCACTATTCAAATAAATATTACAAAACAAACATTGTTGGATGCTTTCCTATAGGAATTACAAGCGTGTCAGTGAATGGCGTGACCTAAGGGATATGAGACCAACAAATGGCTTTGTGTCTAGACACTGTTATTATGACATCCCAAGTGGCGCAAGGTCTCGGAACAACGCACAATATGACACACCTTTACATGCAATATATTTAATTAAAATATGAATATAAAGTCAAAATGTTTATGTGCTTTTTTTCAGAAAAGTTTACTCCTGCACTATGAATTATTCCCGTATCGCGGGGGACTTTACAAACATTCAAACAACGAACACAAAGGACACCCGGATTCGGAACTACTATTTGTGGATCACACATTTTTTTGTCTTTTGTGGGAATCGAACTTAAACCTAATGAGCGTCGAAGATTGTAATTAATTTCTATCTATATATAATAATTATGATCTCAAATGGTTGATTTAGAGTTTAGTCTCACCAGTTGTTCGTTAAGAAAATGTATATTTTAATTACAGACAACTGATCTGCTGTCCTTTAACTAAAATGCCATTAACCCACAAGCGCGCGATTATGACTTTTTAATGAAAAGTAATACAGTTTTGAATTCGATACTAGAATATAGATATAGATAGATAATTATATAGATAAATAGCTTTAAATTTGAGTAAAATTATAGATAGACAATTTAATACTATTTTACTATCTATTAAAAAGTCATATTCGCGCGTTTGTGGGTTAACGGCATTTTAGTTAAAGGACGGCAGTGATTCGAAACGTGCGTAACGTACGGAAATAAGATAATAGTGTATAGGTTAGGTAATACGTTTTATTTATGGATATTACGTTAGGGTGTTTAAAGTTGTGGCATTCTTACAGCGACCGATTCTAGCCTTCATTATCACACTATATTACACTGCCTGTTTGTGAATGAACAGTCAGTCATTCCACAATAGGAGGCGGCGCACGCTTTGGTCTTTCTTTCTTCTGATGTTGATTGGTGCGATGACTCAATTATTTTATTGATATTAATGCTAGAGTAAAACAAATGTCACCAATTGCGGCAATCCAAAACAATCCTAAATTTAAAAACGTCTATTATACGCCCTAGCGTCGCACCTGCTGCAAATAACCGTCAGATTATACGCACCTCAAACAAATAATTATAAATCATACTAAAACGAAACAAAGCATACAACTATCACCGCCGAAGCATTCGAACTTTTATCTAAATGTTAAGGACAAACGTGTAAGAAACATAATAATTGAATACACATATATGTAGATAACAACATGGCGATAAATCGCGTCCACACACATAAATAGATTAGCGGCACGTGGTGTTCTGATAACAAAGTAATACTGATTAATGTCGTATTTGCTGTTGGCCTAAAATGTCGCGTTATTTTCCACTAGCACTTAAGATATATGTCGGCAGAAACTCGGATTCTGAGGTGAGCTGATTCGTGATAAGATAAGTCTGAAAAGAACTGAAGGTGTTGTGTTCTATACCTTGAACGCATTTAGTATTTAATGTCTATGCCAACTCGTGGTGATAAGGAACTAATAGGCACCGATATGTATCGAATAGTAATTATTGTGACAAAATATACACGTCTATTTAATTTAATTTATTTGTTTGCTTAACCTGTTGAACGCCAACGTCGTCTATACTCGACATGCGCAAGCGTGCCCTGTGCGCCAACGTCGTCTATACTCGACAAAACTGTTTTTTGTCGGTTCACAGAAAAATACAAAATAAACATATTAAATCATTAGTTTTCTGTGTTTTAGTGATACAACTTAAAAATTGAATCCCCAATTATTACTTAATTGTATACAGCAAACAAAATTGTTATTAGTTATTGAAATATTTGATCATAAATAACAATATATAATATATCGATTTTCGGGCTTGGCGTACAGGACATGAAGGTGCCGTTATGGCGTGGCGTTCAAAAAGTTAAGGGTCTCCAACAAACACTGTGAACATATTATTCACAAAGAAAAATTCAAATCAAATTATAACATTTTTGGTTTGTGTCTCCTGTACACAAACCAAAAATGTTACACCTAACTTGATTTGTATTTTTTTGAATTGTATTCCTGTAAGTGAAGGATCACTTACAGAAAACCACAACATGCGTTATATACCGCTGTTGCGCTGTATGCGTTATATAACATAATTATTTTTATTATTATGATAGGAAAGATCAAAATCTACACTCTCTACTACTCCAAATTAGAAGCGTCTAAACATGAAACTACAACGCAGTGCTACAAAACTATATTATAAATGATTATTTTAAAAATAAATATTCTGTCACAATAATAATGTTTTCAAAGATATGTAAATTGCAAATGGGGATTTTGGTCTTTTCTATACAGAAAGCAAAGGCCCATGCCCAACAGTGGGATATTTTATTAACAGTCCTGATATTTCGTGTATATTAAATCGAAGATATTTGTGAATATTTTTATATTATTCCATAATTTGTAGATATGTATTACAATATATAAATCCACATCACACAAAACAATAATTTATAGATAACTGTGTCGTACAAAACGACAAGATGTTTTATCGAAATAGCTGAAAGCTACACAGACTTGTTTATCTAGAGGAAATACTTCAAATGACGTAAAAATAGATGTGATAATATAATACTGTATTTAATATACGATACTATGATATTCAGTCGTTGATGCTAAACGATTGAGCGTAAGCATACTTGTAAAAGATAAATAATCTTCGACTAATATAAAAACTAAGCTATTATACACTTAAATGAAACAATGTTAAAAGAAATTATCTATGTCACAATTTGAAAAGGTTGCATCGTCGCAGGTTCTATAATTGCGATTTTAATAGACAGTTTAGTTTTTAAATTGCGAAGGACAGCTTATTCGCTGGTAAGAAAAATCTGTGTAGGCATCTCAAGAGACTAAAATATTCAACAGGTGTGAGATAAAATATTAACACAATCGTAAACAGTCTCGCACTGGGTAAGTAGGCCAGTTATACAGCCTAGATTAGTGATAAACTAAATTGACAAGTATTATGAATTACAGTCTTAATATTAAGATCGTGTTTGATACGTATAGCTCTCTATAGCGTAATCGTTCCAGTCAGTAAGTACCAGTAAACACGCAAATAACTTCATTTGCTTTGGAAATACTAATCACGCAGTTTGTAATACATTTATACGATTGTTACATTATGTACTTACATTTGATTTTTGGTACAAGTTCATTTTATCTGTGCGAAGCGACGGTTCACTCACACTGCGTACCGAAAAAACGGGATATATAACACCAATATATTTAAGGGATATGTAACCCCAATTTTATCATAATACTAGATTTTGCCCGCGGCTTCGCTCGCGTAAATGTAGGTTAGGTTATGTATGCAACAGTACTTTTTTTGGATGAAAGGTACCTTATGTAATAATAATAATAATAATAATAATAATAATAAAGACGTTTATTTCATAACAGACGAAGACATGATATAAACAATGTAGGAAAAAAAAATAATTAAACTATACTACTTAATAATAAATGTACACGCCCGTCGTCCGTACAAAAATAGGAGGCCAGTTCAGCAATATTGCCGGGCATATGTGCCCGACGCTGGTTTTCAACTGGCTCCTTAATAGACACGGACGTCAAGACCCTGAGAGCAATACTTATCCCATTATAACATTGAACATTCACACACAGACATTACAGTAACCGAATATCCAGAGATATATTTTTTCTTTTTATATCATAGCTACATATTATAATTAATTATAATTATAATTAATATAAAATAATAATTTTTCTGTTTCCCTGAAAACGTGTATGCGAAATTTTTTGATGATCAGTCTTGTAGTTAAGGCGTGAAAGCGTTACAAACAAACAAGCAAACAACATTCGCATTTATATATAGATAATATAATAGGTTAGGTTTTCGTACAGTATTTTTCAGCTAAATGTAGCAATTAGTCGTGACATACGTTTGCTAAACATTACTGGCCAGAAAAATATTGTTCAAATTAAGCATTAAACAATGGCTACCAATTAAAGAAGTGCAAAAGACCGCTTAATAAAATAATTTATATTAAAAAGACAACTTTCGCACAAACTTTAATATAATTCCTGTGTCGCGGGCACTTACAAACATTCAAACAACGGATACGAAGAACAGCCAAAAACTGTCGCATATACATACATATAACAGGCATAGGTACCTACTGAAAAAATTGCAGACTATAACAACATTACAGCCATAATATATCTTTATGCTACTCTTTAATGGTTGTTTACTTAACGTAATTGCAAAATGATTACAGCACCGCTGTCTGGACATAACTCTTATTATAACAAATTAAAATAATTACATACTTTCGACGTGTTTCATATTGTAAACAAATCAATTAATTATTATAGTAGTACATACTGTAGTGCAACAAAATTTCTTGCTCATAGTGCCAAGAGGCATTTTTTGTACTACCACAATATGCTATCTCTTTCTATGATCGCTTGGGTTATCGCAATACGGTTGAGGTAAAAATGTGTCCTTTCTTAGGCTGCCTGTCCATTAAAGCGGAGCGAAGAAACGGAGAAATATAAAACAATAGGATTGCATAAAATCTCCGCTCCGCTCCAGTATGCATTCCTATTAGTTAATATTTCTTCGTTTCTTCGCTTCGCAGCCTAGCTCCGCTTCAATGGACAGGCAGCCTTACGCCAGTTAACGGACACAAAGCATATAAATTTTTGTCCATCCATCTGGATCGAAACCACAACACTTGACGTAGTGCTAATGGCGAGGTGACCATTTAAACCATGACACCATCTGTGCAGTCACATCCCACTCACCCAAAACCGACCCAAAACCGTGACACCAACTGAGACCCTGGGAGAGCCACGCTTCGGCACGAATGGGCCGGCTCGACCGGAGTGATACCACGGCCTCACAGAAACCGGCGTGAAATAGCGCTTGCGTTGTGTTTCGTCGAGTGAGTGAGGGTACCGGAGGCCCAACCCCCTCTCCTCTCCCGGGGGGAGGGGACAAATTTAAAAGGCCGGCAACGCACTTGTGATCCTCTGGTATTGCGGGTGTCCATGGGCGGTACTCGCTTACCATAAGGCGATCCGTCTGCTCGTTTGCTTCCTATACCATAAAATACAAATAAAAACAAAAATACACATAAAAAAAATCACAGATCAAAAAGACTTATATAAGAACACACGTCATGTTCAAAGATTTTAAAATATTGCCCTTGTACTAGTGTCGAGAGAGATATGCGTGTCCAGTATATAATAATTACCCAGAGGTAACTAGTTAACTACATACACGCCTGTTCGCGTGACTGCCTCCTTGGACTCGTGGCATATGAGTTATGATTACAGCTAATCGTGAGCGACCCGATTTAATTTTTGGATCGGACAAAGTATGCTTTTATGTTGCCAAATTTTCAGTAACAGCACTGAGTCTACAATAATAATATCAGCCGTGTGTAAAAACTGTCCTACTGCTGGTATAGTCCTTTTAACAGTATAAGGTTAGGCCATAATCCACCACGTTGGCTCAGCGCGAGTTGGCAGATTTTACATATCTTCGAGAACATTATGGAGATCTCTCAGAAATGCAGGTGTCCTCGCGACATTTTCCTTCACCATTAATGCAAGCGATAATTAACTAATTAATATGACCTACTGCTGCACCACCCAGGCAAGCATGCGACGAATGTGGCTGAACTGCATTACACCGATTCCTCTGGCTACACCTTGAAAGATATGCCTACACCTTGAAAGATATGCCTACAATCTACATACATATGTACGTCACAGATGTGACCATTTGTGCACACCCTAGTTTCGCAAATAGTTCCAGCTAACTGCTTACCTTGCAAATCAAACCACGATCACAACAGAGCGAGCAACTAAACGTAAGCACAGTAACACAGTAGCACACTTACGACGCCCAGAACTCGAGTGTTTTCGTAACAACTAATTAGGTCTGAACCCGCCAATACGTGCGCATGCGCATCTACTTGACCGACATTGTTTATGAAATAATAATTTGGACCACTCGGTAGTAATAATAACTTTGTGGCGTATTGGATTTTATTGTTTTAGACTAGCGACCCGCCCCGGCTTTTCACGGGTAGTACAAAACCTTAACAAATTATACACCTGGACCTTCCTTATGAATCACTCTGTCTATTAGTGAAAACCGCATGCAAATCCGTTCATAAATTTAATGCAGTCGCACTAGGCGTGAACGTAATATCAATGTGCAAAACAGATAGACTTATTTTTCTCGAGTGACGATATTCAGGGAGAAAACAGAGGAATACTCTTGTATGGACGAAACGCTGTCCGTATTCCTTCTTAAGAAATGCTGGTAAGACGGGCTACATTTAGCCGAACAGCCGAATTCAATTCGACTTTATTCGAGACACTGTCCATACATGTATTTATGTGTGTGCGTCCGTTTTAGTTTATTACATTGAGCCGACGATCTCACTTCATTGAATTTGTGCTATAACACAAATTAATTACAAACTTGCAGTGAGAACGGTCATAAGAATATACATATATACAAAGGCCATAAGCGTGTGAGAAGACATAGTTAACAAATACATAATAGGCAGTTCCCGTTCTTTAAAACTACATTAAAAGCGTAACTAAAGCAGTAATTAGTTAAACAGTAATGTTTATAGTAATTAGTCGCGACAGTGTTCTCTAATAAGCACGTGCGTTATCGAGGTCAGAGAGTATTTCTTCAGAATTTGTAAAAGACTACCTCTGAATGGTTACAGGGTCGTCCATCACCGCTTGTACTGTGTATTGTGCTACCCACCTCTTACACATCGTAAATATTATTGCCTAGATGATTGTCTAAAATGTATGTATCTACACGAAGTAATTGTAGACTGCAGATGTGTCAAAACGTCAGACATGTTATTAGTTGCTTTTAGGTTGAGGTAAAATAGTATGTATGCACAGTGCACGATTGTTCAAACCAATCTTTGTCATCATGGATCACCATGGTGATTACTTTTAAGTCAGATACTGTGTATTTGTATGAACAAATACACAGCATCTCTGAGTGCCTAGTGCGAGTTTGTTCTACGTTAACGCGATCGACACGTTTAACTCGTTTGGCGTTCCAAGGAGCCCGCTCTTAGTAAAACGTTTCGATCTCGTTAACGTAAAAACGACTCGCACTAGGCACCCTGTATGTCATAACATTAACTACAAATAAATACGTTGACTATACTGTCGGAAGGCTAGGTCCAATAGGGACAAAGGATAAAGTGTTTGGCACCAGAAAACCTAGCAGAGCTCTCCATAAGATGGACAGACAGTCCTGATAAGAGTCGCGGTAAGCGGTTGAGTGAGGGCGGGTCAACACAGGCCTTTAAGGAAAACCTTAATTGCCAGACTCCGCACATAAAACCGAAGCAGTCAAATTCAATAACGCATGCCCGGTGTTCTAGCGTAAGACCTCATAATTAGCCACAAGTCCAAACAGGAAAATAGAGGCAGGCATCAATGAAAATTATTCATATTAGTAGTGGTGCGGTAAGAGAGTGATGTCGCAGATTAAATCAATTCAAACTCCTGGCATAATGAAACATATATGACTCAGCCCGTTCGGGCACAGTACCTTTTTCTGGATAAAAGGAACCCTGTGTTCTTTTCTGTACCCCTAGCATGTATGCAAATTTTTTTGATTATTATCGATCGAGTAGTGAAGGTGTGAAACCGTAACAAACAAACAAATAAACTGACATTTGCATTTATCATATTAGTTAGGAAAACCTTTCAGCTTATCGACGTACAATAATAAAAGTATTGGGTCTGGACGCCGACATCCGTCGACGAATTAAAATGGTCAATTTTATTGTATTCGCTAAAACGTGATTCCGTCAAATGGACTGAGGTCGTCCGCTTTTTACATTAACACGGACGATCAGTTAATCTGTTAACAGAGCGCGATGTGAACGAGACTGACCCTTTGGAATCAAATGTCGGCCTGCGGCGGAAGATCAGCGACCGAACTTCCGTTCAATCCGATGTTACTCTCTTCTATATACATCCCTTGCTTATGAGAAATGATACGACGTCCTTATTTACATTAAGTAATTCATCTAAGTTGTAAGATTACATATACGAATAGAATTAGATTAGTTGTGATTGCAATGTTGGTCTCTTATAACTTATGTTTGCGTTAAAGTTCAGGGTTGTATTTCTGGGATAAGCAAAATTAAATGTTATTAGGTTTTACAGGTGGGCCACAACAGTTGTTGTGTATCACAACACATAGTTTATAGTAGTA
Source organism: Catocala fraxini (assembly GCA_930367265.1). Lineage (NCBI taxonomy): Eukaryota > Metazoa > Arthropoda > Insecta > Lepidoptera > Erebidae > Catocala > Catocala fraxini. The sequence goes on from OV884047.1 coordinate 3,472,434, forward strand.
TCATAGTATTATAACACATAGTTATGTGTTCTTCTTCTTTTTCGTGTCTATGGTTCTAGGGTGAACTATATATTATTTGAATAACATTCAGACATTCTAATTGCGTTAGGAGTGGCCGCACAAAGCTCTGATATTGGGCAAATGTTCGGGCAAGAAAGGCATACCAACAAAAAAATAATAACTATGTGTTAAAAGATGGGACATTTTCAATAGCGTCGTTTAAGAACCGATTTCGATGATTATTTTTTTTATTTGAAACCTGGTGCTTCTACTGACACCGATTCCATTAATAACAATAATTTAATTATTTACAAGAAATCGCAATTATATTTTTACTTTTTAGTGCATTTTCCTTTTAGAATATTCCTTTTTTATGACGGTTTTTTTGTTAAAATTTTATGAATAAATATCGATACTTCGTATCTCTTTCAGAATCGAGTGATTCATATGTTTTATTGACAATCGCACACAACCACTTTAATTCTCTGCAAAAACATCGCAGAGACAGTCCAATGACTGACAACGAAAACAAACAATACTTTACGTGAAAGTTTCAATGTCACATTGTAATCACCACGAGGGTGACGAACATAAGTAGGTACAAAACAATATGTTGACAGCCGGTGGCGTGTAGTAGGTATGTACGCCTACGTCTGACGTGTACACGGGACTTTTTGTATGTGTTTTTGTTTGAATATATTGACTTGACACGTTTGCTAACATTCTTATTTGGATAGTTTATTTATTTATTTGGAATTAGATTTCGCTTACGACTTCGCTCGCATAAATGTAAGTTATGTTAGTAACAGTATAAAGTAACGAATAATAAAGGCTAAGGGAGAAGAAGATGAGCCGCTGTTTGTAGTTCTAACAATAATTTATTACAATGAAATTTTAAAAGTAAATGTTGGGTATATAAAAACATGGCAGCAGTACTTTCGTACTACCCACAGTTTATTATTGACTTCTTCTTCAGCTTTTCAGCCAGCTCTACTAATCAAAAATTTACGTAACTGGCAGGGCAATATGGCTATTAGCTGTTCTATTTTACAGTTCGTTTACTTGCTGTCAATGTCAAAAACTCAAACCCTTTGCTTTTAGACGTTACTATAGCGACACGGCTTAGTTTCATTAAGATTTTACTTTAGTCTAAAATCTGGTATAATAAATAAATAAATAAATACCCTCATCTGTTACTTAACGATAATAAACAATATATGGTAGATAATATATACGTTGATACATCGCAAATAGGTTGCCTAGCTAAATCACGTGCTGATAATGTTAAACAATAAAATGTTTGTGACATTTTTAGCGGTGAGAATATTTCCATGTTTAATTGCCGTTCACTGTGTGTGTGTGCGTGAATTTTGGCGCGTAGCATTGAGTTGTACATTTGTTTCTCTTGTGTCTTCTGTCTTAATAATGGTGGTCATTTTGCTTGACTGCGCACACGGTACGATGGTTTACATGGTCACCATGTCAATGCGCCGAGTTTAGAGAGAGACACGAAGTTCAGGTCAAAGTCATTAAATAATATATTCGTTTACTAAGCTTTTACTCGTAGCTAAGCACGGTAACAGTACTTTTTTCTGGATGAAAGGTTTACTATGTCCTTTTCTGTACCCCTGACAACGTGTATCCAAAATTTCATGATGATCTGTCGAGTAGGTACGGCGTGAAAGCGTAACAAACAAACTTACTTTCGCACTTATAATATTAATTAGGACAACAAACTGTTATAGGTACATTATATTCTTATAGCTCATACAGAAATTGATGTTTGGGTTATTTGTACCTACACTGTTATCCACATGTCACCTACTTGATAAAATTTATAGAAATTTTGATTACTAATTAATACCTACTTACTATTTACTATGGTAATTAAGACTGCGCCGAGCGAAATGTGCCAAAACAGGCGGTCACAGTTAAGTAAATAAAATTAACACTTTGTTTAATACAAATATAATATATAGGTACATTTAACATAACAATGAATGTGTTTACAATTATCCCGTGTAAAAAACTTAAAATAATTAATATTTTCGCCTACAAAATTACGTAAATTTGTCCGTCCCAAATATTTAAGTTATTGGTTAACAATAAAGATTTTTAGAGATTTTTATCAAAAAAATACTTGAAATCCTTCATAAAATTTTACTATGGCGGCCGCGCACCGATTTGCATATGCGCCGCACGAGCTCAGTCATCTGTCATTATCTGTCTTACGCTCGGCGCAGTCTTAATACATATACGAAGTATAGATGCGTAATTTAGCGTAAGTATTACATGGGTAAAACCGCGGGGAACAGCTAGTCGTCAATACGTATGGAATAACATTGCAACCAACACACATATCGTAGTACATCAAAAGCTATGGAAATTCATGTTAGACTGATCAGTATGTCGTCCATAAACAAACGAGGAATAAATAACAATTAAACCAGTCTTAATTAGAAACGGTAAAAGCAGAATTGAATAATGAACTTTCTACACCAGTTTCTGGTAATCTTGTCAGGTAAACTGATATACTGCTTTGATATTAGTACCTACTGAGTTGAAAGTGTCCCGACAAGGCGATGTACCGCCTGTATTGTGCAGAAATACCCTACCGGCCAAAAGTTTGAGACCACAAGTTAAAATATTATTTCACAATAAAATTTGTTAAAAATACATATGATAAACAATTAATTTGAACACCTGCATATACAATGGATATTTAACTATTTTTCGAAGTCATTATTTCTATTTATTTTTATGTAATCATCGTACAAAGGTCTTTTGTCTAGAAACATCAATGGGCGCCGCGTGCGGACCGCGCGCTAAAGTCATTGTAATATTATTGTTACCTGACTATTATTCATTATTTGGGCTTTGTTTTGTGTTAACAGAATTTTAGGAAATTTTAACTTCCTAAAACACTGTGAACACCTGAGTTTCCATGGAGTAAATATTTCTTAATCTTGGTTAGTCCGAGCTCGTCGTTCTTACAGTGAAGACATCTCATTATGGGAAAAGTACGCCAAATTAGCGGTGAAACTCGTGCTGTCATCATTGCTTTACACAACGAAAGCAAATCTGAACGTGCGATTGCTACTCAGCTCAAGTTGTCGAAGACTTGTGTTCATAACACAATAACCCGATACAAGGAGACTGGCAATAATCAAGATCGTTCGCGGTCGGGAAGGCCGAGAGCTACCACTTCTAGCGAGGATAAGTTCATCGTGGTAACAAGCAAGCGGAATAGACGCCTGACAGCACCAGAAATCCGCGCTGAAGTGAACAAATCCCGGTCTACACCTGTGTCATTGACCACAGTGAAAAGAAGACTAAGAGACGCTAAGTTATTTGGTCGCGTAGCAGTGCGAAAACCTCTCTTAAGGCCACAAAACAAAAAGAAGAGAATGCAGTGGGCCCTTACCCATCGAGACTGGAGTGAAGAAGACTTCAAAAGAGTTCTTTGGACAGATGAGTCCAAATTTGAAGTGTTTGGGAGCAAAAGACGTGTTTTTGTTCGGCGGAGTGCCGAGGAAAAGATGATGCCAGACTGTGTCCTGCCCACAGTGAAGCATGGCGGTGGTTCCGTTATGGTTTGGGGTTGTTTCTCGAGCCGTGGAACTGGAGATTTGGTACGAGTCGAAGGAATTATGAAAAAGGAGCAGTACAAAGCAATATTGGAGTGTAATGCTGTACCATCGGGACTTCGGCTAGTTGGAGATGGCTTTATTTTCCAACAAGACAACGACCCTAAACACAGCTCCAAATTATGCCGGGGTTATTTAGATACAAAAGAAGCAGAAGGGGTGTTAAAAAACATGGTGTGGCCCGCTCAGAGCCCCGACCTTAACCCTATAGAACTATTGTGGGAAGAGCTGGACAGAAACGTGCGCAGTTGTTGTCCCAGCTCACAAGAAGATTTGTGGAGAGCATTGCAAGAAAGCTGGAACAATATTTCACAAGAAACAATCGACAAATTGATTGCCCGCATGCCAAGACTTGTCAACAAAGTGATTCAATGCAAGGGAGGGTTTTTTGATGAAAAAGCTGTTTAGCTTGTCAACATATATTTTAAGTTAAATTGTCGAAATATTTAATATTTTTTATTTATATTTAATTGCATTTGCCATACTTAATAAATATCACAATAAATCCTTTCATGTTTAGCTTTTTATTTTGAGTTTTACATCCATTTGCAACTTTAATGTAGGTGGTCTCAAACTTTTGACCGGCAGTGTACTTTGGCAAGACCGGAGTGAAAGATACACAATTCCATAACATAGTATATTTTTCAGGCCAAGTTTAATGATAATTCAATGACACCATATCTTATACTTACTATATTTTGCCTAAAAGGCTTGCGTAAAAGTTAGGTAAAGCATTCATCCACGATAAAGAAAAAGGTTAGGTTAAGTTATATTAGTAACAGTACTTTTTTTAATAAAATGTAGCCTATACTCGGTGATAATATAAGTTTTAAGTTGTTTTTGATTTAAACCCATACAAACAATCAAAAAATATAGTGAATGCGACTACTGTGCATGAGGTCTCGAGTTCGAATCCCGGGTCGGGCCAACCAAAAGTTATTGGGTTTTCCTGTTAAGAGATCTCAATAACAGCCCGGAGTTAGGAAGTTGGCGGTGTTGGACACCGCCGTGCCTCGGAAAGCACGTAAAGCCGTTCGCGTTGGTCCTGCGCCTGATCTCTCTCCGGTCGTGTCGGATTACCGTCCCATCGGATCATGAGAGTTAGGAAACAGACAGTGCACTTGTGTTAGCGCACACCCTTGTGCACTATAATATCTCCTGCGCAGATGACCAGTCTCCGTTAAGATTGGCCGCCGTGACCGAAATCGGTCTGAAGGACATTATTATAATAGACTAGCGTTAGCTAAGAATCAATTAAAATGGACTGTACGGAGTTTAATAGAAAAGAACCAATAGGTACTTCACTGTTACTATTATACATATAATATGTATAATGTATTAAACAGTCCATCTGCTGGGAACGGGCCTCTTCCCAGTGTGAGAGAGTTAGACAGTCCACCACGCTGGCCCAGTGCGGGTTGGTAAACTTCACATAATTATCTTTGAAAACACTATAGAGAACTCTTAGGCCGTCCGCTGAGTTAAGCGGGTGCACGGAGCGGGCGCCCGCGCGGCGTACTGTTTTCTATTATCATGGATCTCTCCCGCCCCGCGAACAACGTGTTCGCGCGACGGAGCACGCGAGCAAAGCTGTTTCTAGGAAATCAGTGAGCGCTGCTTCGTTACTTCCGGCGCTGCGAGAGGCGAGAGTCGGTCGCGAGCGCCCGCGAGTCCGTGACGGAGCACGGCGCGGGTCTCCGCGGCGGGCGCCCGCTCCGTGCACCCGCTTAACGCAGTGGACGGCCTTAAACATGCAGGTTTCCTCACGATGTTTTCCTTCACCTAAAGCTAGAGATAATTAAATTTTTAATACGCACATAACTTTCGAAAAATCATATTTACGCGTTTTGGGATCTAACTCAAGGTCTGTGCGTGGCAGTCCAACGGTATCCCACTAGGCTATCGCTGCTGTAAGTATTACCTACTAGATTTTGCCTGCGGCTCCGCTCGCGTAAATACTTTTTTTTTATTTTATTTATTTTTATTTATTTATATCAACATACAATTGCCTTTACAGGTATCTACCCAATACGACAATGTAGCTACATAAGTGACAAATACATTAGAGTTACTCTTATGAATTCCGCCAATGTACAATTAAATATATCGATACGCTGAGAGACGTTATTTAAAATATTAAGTGCGCGCCCGACTGGTGAGTATTTTAACAAGTTAGTGCGAGCCACTGGAACATCGAACAATTTTCCTCGCGGCGCCTGCCGCAGCCTCGTTTTAGGAACCACTAATTTAATTGAATCTAATATTTGAGGGTTATTTAGTTTCCCACGAAACACTAAAAACATGTATTTGGCTAGTGCCAAGTCTCTCCTAGCTTCCAACTTATTGTACCCTACCATTCCTATCACAAAAAGAGTAGGATACATCAAAGGGTAATAAGGGTAGACTCCATATTGTTTCATATACAGGTAACGGGTAAACTTATTCTGAATCTTCTCCACCATGAGACTATATTTAGTTTCATAGGGATTCCAGATGATAGCACTAGTTTCCAACCTACTTCTAACTAGCGCATTATATAAAGACTTTACCGGTGATGTGTTATTAAAGTCTCGAGTTTCTCGAATGATAAAGCCTAGGTTTTTGAAAGACTTTACACAAATTTGTTGTATGTGAGTACGAAACATTAGTTCCTTGGTAAATAGAACTCCGAGATCTCTCACTGATTCTACACGTGGTATTGTTTGACCCTCGATCTGATACTCGAAGTGCATTGGCCGTAAAGCGCGAGTGAATGATACAACATTACACTTCGATACGTTAAAATGTAGCTTATTAATTAAACCCTACTTTGCCACATGATCTATATTTAGCTGCAGCCGTTTATGGTCCGTCATGTTGTTAATTTTGAGGAACAGCTTTAGGTCGTCAGCAAGGTGAAGGCAACCCACATCTTCGATGACTTCTGTATAATATAGATAACGCACCCGCGTAAGTCCCGATGCCGTGGGAATATCGGGATAAACAGTAGCCTATGTGTTAATCCAGGTCTCCAGCTATATACATACGAAGTTTCATCACAATCAGTCTAGTAGTTTTTGCGTGAAAGAGTAACAAACATCCATACATACAAACCTAAGCGTTTACAATATTAGTAAGGATTAATATATTCGGCACATACAAGTAGGTCACTTTGCGTCATCTGCAGAACTCAATATCTGTGGTTGAAGCTCTGTTACTGTGGTTTTATCTGCGGGAATGGCTCAATAGTTGATGTGGCCATTTTGATACGTTTATCACACAGTTTTTCGGCATCTGTGTTCTTTACGTACTTTGTCCAAAACGATTTTAGAGAGTAAAATAAACAGAAAATTAATACTCTGAATTGTCTTTTTGTTTTAATGCTTGTTAATGATTAAATAAGCAGAAACAATGGAAAAAGTGTTGTGTCTGGACGTAAACTTCGACACAAATACACATAATATCTAGAATAGAAGTGGTTCTTAATTTTTCTCTTTTATATATCTTCAGACAAATAAGTCCATAGTGAAAATAATAAGTGATAAATTTAAGTACCTAGGTAATTGTTTTAGCAATTGACGAATACGAACCTTGCCGACCCTCGAATTGTCTGGTACTGACCCCAGAAGAGTTCAACTCAAAATTCTAGAGTTATATGTTTAGAGGCCGACGCTACCCCTGGATAAAACCTCTAGATTTTTAGATACGCTATATTAAATAACATAAGCAGCGAACACAAACCAAAAACCGATGTTTTACCCGTAAATAAATATACGACACCGCTAGATAACTTGACAATATATAAATTAACTAGCTGTCCCGACAGACGTAGTCCTGTACACACGGAAAAAAAAAACAATTCTAAACCGTCCTCGAATCCACATGAACACACAATTTTTTTATCAACATCTGTCCAGCCGTTTAGGTGGAGTTCAGTGACATACACACGTACAGTAGAATTATATATATATAAAGATGATAAAATAATAAATATTTTATCGGCAAGCTATTTTAAATACAAATTAACAGCACGCTTACAAGTTTTAAGTACTTATAAGTACTTAAAACTTACTATTTATACTATATATACATAGATACATACTATATATATATATATATATATATATATATATATATATACGTACTATTTATGTACACAGAAATGATTAAAGTTATGCAATGTGAAACAAGCTCTCGTATTAAATTATAATATATTGCACTCAATTGAGATAACTTGTAAACGGTAGAACAACGCTAACGTATAATTAAAATGAAACGTAGGTATACAGCTGCAGTAATACATTACATGTATGAGTATTTAATTCTCACTTATATTATTTATATGTTAGTACGTTTGTTTATCTGTCGCGGGATATTTACCTATTTATTAATTTGGACAACCAGTAGTTATTATATTCTTTAAATAATAAAAAAATGAAATTCTTTAAAAAAGACATCTCCCGCAATAGGAATAATTACTGTGTCGCGGGGGACTTTACAAACATTCACACAACGGACACAAAGGACAAACAGACTCGGAACAACCATTTGTGGATGACACAATTTTTTATTCCGTGTGGCACTTGAACCCACAACACTTGGCGTAGTGACAGCGGCGAGGCGACCACTTAAACCACTAAGCCTTCCGTGCAGTCGAATTAATGCTTATTCTAACAAAAAAAAACAATACTAATACTCGATGCACAACTTTTTAAGTTGTCACATCATGCACCATAAAATATTATTGGCTACATTTTAGAGATCCGATATCTTATAGTACGCAAACCATTTTGTAATGTCACCCATCGCTGGTATTTTGGCATCGCTGCAATATTGCTTCTGGTTGGAACAGTTGCCTCTGTGATCCTCGAGAGTGAGCCTCTATTATATATATATATATATATATATATATATATATAGTATGATTACTCAACTTTTATACAACTAAGGTGGCAAACAAACATACGGCCCACGTGATGGTAAGTGGTCACCGTAGCCTATGTACGCCTGCAACACCAGAGGCATCACTTGCGCGTTACCAACCCTTTAGGAAAGGAAGTGGGAAGGAGAAGGAGCAGGAAGGGGGAAAGAGGGTGATTGGGCCTCCAGCACTCTCGCTCACCGAACGAAACAACAGTAGGAATACTGCTATTTCACGTCGATATTCTGTGAGAGGGTAGTCCTTCCCCGGTGGAGCCGGCCCCTGAAGGCCTGAAGGCCAGCGAGGCTCTACTACGCATATAATGTTATACAAAGATGGTCTTATAAACAAATTAGGTCATTATGGCCCCTATCGGGCACAGTAAATTAGGATATTGACATAAATGCTTAAACTTACTTACTACATTTTTATTTAAACAGTTAGATTAAACTACGGACTACAATAATGCCTTGTCTTGATTCTTAATGTACATGTAAGTGGATGCTCCTATTTACCATATTGCTGCTTTAGAGGCTACCATCACATTTTATTAAATGCGTGAGTATGTTCAGTAGTAGTTCATGGAGAAATGGTTGCGGCACCTTACAGCTCTTGTGATTTCTAAACAAAAACTTGGCGATTAAAAAGAGTGACCATGAGTTTCTTGCCCGTTCTTCTCACGAGCCCTACACCCTAGCTTTGTTGAACGTGGCAGTAGATGTAAATTCGCATAATATTTTTTTTGTCTATCTTTGACATTCATACGTATTTTCTTGAAACCTAATCTGAATAAATTTATTTTGAATGTACATGTTTTTCGCATATACCCTGAAGAAGTAAGTATGTAGTATGTTACACGCACATTTCGCCAGCTAGGTATTGTTTTACATCACATGGAACTTATTCCGTTTAGCGCGAGCCTATATTGCCGTCTCTTGTAGAACTAGACTACGTGCAGTTACTATTAATTTCTTGACATTAAAACGGACCCAAGGATTGAATCCGAGACCTCATGCGCAGTAGTCGCATTCACTGCCGATGCGCCATTGATGTACTATTTAGTTGTTCAGAGCAGCGATAGCTCAGTGGGGAGACCAACAGACTGCAATGCAGAGGGTCTCGAGTTCGAACCCACGTCGCGCACCTCTGACTTTCGGAAGTTATATGACTTTTCGAAATTATGTGCGTATTGATTGACAATTATCGCCTGCTCCGTGCCTCGGGGAGCACGTTAAGCCGTCGGTCCTGGCTGCCATGAACTTCTATGGTAGTCGTTATTGGGAGAGTGTCGACACAAAAGATCCCACTGGGTCGAAGTGTCGCCGGTCTGCACTGACTGGTAGACATATGATACATACAGACATTTAGATGTTCATCTCAATTACTATTACTAACTATTACAGTTAGTTAGTTATTCAGTTAGTTCTTATGACGATACAGTCAAACAAGACTTTTAGTCGATGCTCACATTATCGATAATTTAAGAGGCACAAGATATCTAAAAGACCTAACCGTATTTCCATTGGCCAACTGTCAATGAACGATAATATGCCCTCAATTAAATGACAGGTGCCAATTAAAAAGCTGTCAGGCGCCTGTATACCTGTCCAATTACTATCCCGTGCCATATACGGGACATAGAAAAACTACAGCATAATGAGTATGTAAGTAAATAATGATTGGTTAATTTAAACCAACTTTGTATAGGAATGGCGAATATTTAAACGAATTTGTTGTTGTTTTTAGGTTATCGCGATCGAAACGTTTACCGCGTTTGGCTCTCTGATTGGTTAAGAGCTCGGAGCGGACCAATCGGAGCGCCGAACGTCATAAACATACAAACACAAAAAACTCGCACTAGGCACTCTTGTAGGGGTTTTAACCTGCCACCCGCAGTTATGTTACACAATGTTTTCAATATTTGGTTGGGTTGTTCCGTATTCATCCTATGACGTCTCATCCTATTTCTTTACTCATCCTAAACTAGAAGGCCTAACTTGTCCGATTACATTATTTTAATATTAAAGTTTTAAAGTTTCTTTATTCAACCGACATGCGTTCCTTACTCTACCCGTGGCAATACTACCGAAAGAAGTATGGATAGCAATACAATTTTTGGCTTTGTAAAAGTAGGTTAGTTTAGAAATAGTACTTTAAAAAAAATATAGCCTATTGTTAGCGTGTCAGCATCGGCCAGGCAGGGATTTGTTTGATTGTATGTCTTCTTAGGGTAGGTAGGCAATGAATTGTATATTTCTTCCGTTTAAAACTGATATATTGAATTTTACAATAATACAAAATATGTGCTCACGATCGTCGTCGTTGAGAGAGTACATTCAAAATTTTATGATAAAACAGTATGTACGATTAGCGGGGCGCGCCCCGATCTGCTGCACCGAACGATGCCGCCGATGCCGCAGGAGCCTCTCCACGCAGCTACTAGATGGCGTTACTTGACACCTATGTTGTAGCAAAAGTTTTCTAATGGTGAAACATTTTGTAAAATCGGTTAAGTAAATCTTTCCTCTTTATAATATTAGTATAAATATAAATTACTAAAACAGTATTTTTTGTTCAGACCGTTAAGCTAAACCTTAGAGTTTTTGGATAATACGTACAGCTACGTCATCGGTTGAGCTAGGAATACTTATGGAACGAATAAAGAATTAAAAATGAAATAACTGCTATCGGTTGAGTAAGGAACGTAAATAAGATGAGTTAGGAAAAAAAACAGTGTAGGATGAAACGTCATCGGATGACGCCGGAACAACCCATATGGTTACTAATACTATAAATATATTTTTGCCTTGCTAATACTTTAGCACTTACCATTAATATATTTTAACACTTACTATTAATATATTTTTGCCTTGCTAATACTTTAGCAAGGCAAAAATATATTTTCCTCATTGTTCTAAGAGAAAAAGAAAAAATAATACTCTTTGATCTGAAGAAAGCACAAACAAGCACGATTACTTATGTGGTACCTACTACATTAGTTTGCTTTCAGACGCCTTCATTAACGAAGAAAAGTAAGTAAAGCGTATATGCCAAGGAAGCGGCAGAAATGCAATATAACTGTGCTGGAATATCACAGGACAGCATTATGTTTGTGTAATCTATATATATAAATCTCTTCCGTTACGAGTGACTGACAGACAACACACAGCCGAAACTACTGAACGCAAGAAGCTGAAATTTGGCATGTATGTTCCTTGGAGAGTGTAGGGGAGCATTAAGAGAGGATTTTTGGAAACTCCACCCTGAAGGGGGTGAAAGGAGTGAAACCCGATATTCACACGGGAACGGGACTTACGCGGGTGAAACCGCGGGAAAACTACTAGTCATTAATATTATATTAACAAAATAGATATATATAGCGTAAAATAAATCATAAATAATTTATTCATTTAGATCACAAAGTTGAATTTAATTTATAACTGTCAAAATATCAAAATCAATTCGGTTTACTGTTATAAACCGCCAATTTTCTTTTCATAATTTTAGATCTCATATCAACAAGGTGTTGACGCCATTATGTCATATATTACTGACTATATAAATGTTAATGTAACCCTAACTAGTAGGTATTATAATTGCCAATGTGAGTTTGTTTGTTTCTTTGTTATGCTTTCACGCCTCAATTACTCGAACGATTATCATTAAATTTTGCATATATCTATACTTACTAATATTATAAAGAGAAAAGACTTGTTTTTGTATGTTCGTAACGATTTAACTCAAAAACTACTCGACCGATTTTAAACATTCTTCCACCTTTAGGAACCTATATTATCACCGAGTAACATAGGCAATATTTAATTGGAAAAAAAATCCTACTGTTTTTCACATAACCTAGCATACTTTTACGCGAGCAAAGCCGCGGGCAAAAGCTAGTGTTCAATATAAATAATTAACTTTGAAGTGACGTCAAAGAACAGCGTGAAGTGCGCAAACTGAGGAAAAGAAGTGCGTACACGCTTCTGTCAGGAAACACGTTTCAGTTCACGGAATGTCGATAAGATGCTTGAAATACTTATATTATATCATCACTACATATTATAAAACAAAGTACCCCGCCACGTCTGTCTGTCTGTTCGCGATAAACTCAATAAATACTGAACGGATGTTCATGTGGTTTTCACCAATAGATAGAGTGATTCATAAGGAAGGTTCATGTGTATAATTCGTTAAGGTTTTGTACTACACGTGCGAAGCCGGGGCGGGTCGCTAGTATATATTATAAAACAAAGTCTCCCGCCGCGTCTGATCGTGATAAACTCAAAAACTACTGAACGGATTTTTATTATGGTTTTCACAAATAGAAAGAGTGATTCATGACGAAGGTTTATGTGTATAATATGTTAAGGTTTTGTACTATCCGTGCTAAGCCGGGGCGCATCGAAAGTTCTCCACAATAAAATGCTCTATTTCAGCCAGCCAGCATAAGGAAACTCAAAACTAATTACGCACTATTAGTATACAAACAACTCGTTTAAGTAATAACTGCTGTGACCTTTAAAACTATGTAACACACACACACCGTTAACAGTAGGTAGTTGATAAGCTCTTTGTCCTACAATGCACATACGTCAATTCTATAGACGTGTTGAGATTATAATTGCGACTGGACTGATGGCGTAGTGGGTTAGGTGGTCGCTGCGGCATTTCCACTGTGACGTGTTCGAATCCCACTCAGGACAAACATTTTTTAGTTCCGAGTCTGAATGCTCTTTATGTATGTTCTTTGAATGATTGGAAAGACCACCGCGACACAGAAATTGGTGCGATGGTACTTTTTTTTGATAATTAATTAAAGAACTTCTCATTCTGTAGACCCTATCAATTATTCGTGCTATTCATTCTAAAAAAACGTTTTTGTCGTCGTAAATCCTACTATGAAGTGGTCCGAGCAGCGGAGTAAGGTCAGATTGACAGAAAGAAATACGACAAAATCGTCACGGTACCTTTTCTTAATATTACTACCGGCCTGAAGTTTCGGACATACATTATCATGGTAGACTTACTAATTTAATAACTTATAGCCTATTTTCAGAGTCTGTAAGAGTTCACAAGCTGATAATGGTTTATTCCCGTTCAGTAACACCCAGATATGTAACAGTGTGAGTCATTAGGAATTTAATTCCTGCTGAGTAACACTGTGACATATTGCGACTTTTTGTTCCTAATAAGTCACACCAAATAACACCAATGTGTAACAGTGTGACTGAACAAGAAAAAATATTCCCTCTGAGTTACACTGTGTCAAAACGACCCTTTTTTTCTCGTTGAGTAACACTGTGACATGAAAAATACTACTTTTATTATATCCAAAGGGTTCTCAGTTGTACAGCGTTGTAAATTCATCTGTGGCGTGGAGATGTCGACACATATGTATTATGATATAATTTTTTTATTTATTTTTCAACACAACCATAAAACATAATAATAAAATAACGAAGTAGTTAATTATACTTCTCACGCATTTAAGTTGTTATTTTTCTTATTTATTTTTATGGCAACCGTAATTCAACAGCGTGATCTCTGATTGGTTGTAAATAGCGTGCGCCTGCGACGCAAGGATCGTGTCCGTTAATGAACATAAATAAAGTGCATGTCCACGCGCTTCTTAAAATGGCGGACCACACAGCGTCTTCACCAAAAAATGTTAATAATTTAGTATTTATAAAAAGAAAAGGTGGGAATATTCTTCTTCGCGGTGGACATGAGTATTACGCGAGAAAAAAACATAATAGTGGTTTGACAGTGTGGACGTGCACTAAACGGAATGTCTGCAAGGGTCTTCTTAGGATTAAAGTAAGTTAGTTTAATACACACATACATTTATGCTTATTTTATAAAATATGTTTAGTCTGCTATCTCTTATATGTGATACATACTCATTTTTGTAATATATATGTATATGTTCGCCTCTTTATTGCGAAAACTACAATGTCACATACACCAAGCTAAAAAGTTTTAATGGCAATTTATCGTCAGCCTTAACCTCAAAAAAAGTATATATGTGTGTTTATCCATTATCTAGTACCCATAGTACAAGCTCTGTTTAGTTTGGGCTAGATGGTGTTGTGTGTATGTGATAGAATATTATTATTATTATAACCTCAGTAAAAGTGTATTAGATTTCTTTTTTCGTTTTAGGATGAACAAATTATTGAAGAAACACACCATAAATGCGAACCTGATTTTGCCAAAAACGAAATTCAAGAATCACTACACAAATTAAAGAAGACAATAACAGCACCGGAGTACCCTAGCATTCCTAATCAGTATAATGCAATGGTAGGGAAACTAAAGGATTCGGGACTAAACATGATTACAGCAGTTCCAAGTTTTTCTAGTATTAAAAGCTCACTGTATAGAGAACGAAATCAAGCAGCTGGAGTTTCAAAACTTCAATTTAAAGATGTGCTAGACGTCGAAATACCTTGTCAATATCAAGATTTTCTGCTGGCAGATTATTCATGCGCCACAGATGAAACACGAATTATCATATTTTCTTCTACTGAGGCAAGGCAAACTATATGCAACCTTACTCATTTTTACGGTGATGGCACTTTTAAAAGTTGTCCTGAACCATTCGATCAGTTGTACACAATACATGGAGATAATGACAGTACAAGCAACTACACTGGTATAACTCCTTTAGTTTATGCCTTAATGAGCAATAGAAAAGCTCATAGCTACGTGGTACTATTTAGTATAATCAAATCCCAATTGCCTAATTGGAACCCCCATACATTTAAAACGGACTATGAAATGGCGGCCATGAAAGCGGTATCTACCGTCTTCCCATCCATTACAGTGAAAGGTTGTTACTTTCACTATAACAAAGCCGTATACACCAAAGGGCGAGAATTAAAAATGAAAACGGATCTTAAAAAGAGAAGGATGGTGGGCCTCAGTGCAGTTCTTCCCCTACTCCCAGAAAAAGAAATAACAAACGGGTGGCAATACATCATGGATCGATATGGTGCCGAGGATCCGGATACTAAAAACTTCATTAAATATATGCAAAAATACTGGCTGCGGGATGAATTTAAAAAAGTATGGTGTGTTTTTGGAGAAACACATCGTACTACAAATTCCTTAGAAGCTTGGCATGCTAAATTAAATAGAAGGATAATGAAAAAGAATCCAAATTTAATGCATTTCTTGCATGCACTGAAAGAAGATTCGTCCATACAAAGTGTTCGGAATATTCTAAGACATAACAAGACAGATACTGCAAATAGACTAAAGAATGTTCTGCTCAAAGACAATTTCATACAAGAAGCACAGCTCGAGTTAACGCAAGGTCTTGTGACAGTTGGCCATGTCTTAGAAATTTTAAGACACTAGAGTTAAAGATTTATTTTTAATTAATGTAAATATGACATGATTAACTGTGATACAAAACCAAATTACCAAAAAGGCTGATTATACACAATGTACAATTATAGGAATAGGTAGACTGTAGATATTGTGATTTAGATACTGTGATTTTATTATTTACTGGTAGTACCTTTATGAAAGAAATCTTTTTAAATTGTTATTCTTTAACTTTTACGTTGTTTGTATGTACATTATATATATATATATATATAATAATGTTTTTTAATGTTTTTGTACTATTATGTACCTACATAGATGTTTGTATGTTATATTTAGTTGATAATCGTGCTATATTTTTTTACCTAGAGTTTTTAAACCCTTTAAGATTGTTGATTATTGTGTAAAACTTAAAAGAACAGTTTACATTTTTATTTTATATTCATTTAAAATAATTCCAGTGTACCTATCTATAATGAAGGAATTTATGATAATTCTTTAATATATGTGATTCATACTAGAAAATACTTTTTTTAATAACAATTGAAAGCCTACCTTAATAAAAGTACCTAGTATATTTTAAGTAACGGTGATACTCAACGAGAAAAGGAGTGTCGTTTTGACACAGTGTAACTCAGAGGGAATATTTTTTCTTGTTCAGTCACACTGTTACACATTGGTGTTATTTGGTGTGACTTATTAGGAACAAAAAGTCGCAATATGTCACAGTGATACTCAGCAGGAATTAAATTCCTAATGACTCACACTGTTACATATCTGGGTGTTACTGAACGGGAATAAACCCTGATAATCAGTAATTTAATTAAATAAAGGTAATCTTGTTTAGTGTTTCATTACACCGAGCCTACAGCATCACACTTATAGATAACCCTAATTAATCCGACACAATTAAAGTCTACGACATGATCTTGACTGCACGGATGGCGTAGTCGTTTAAATAGTCGCCTCGCCGCTGCCACTGCGCCGAGTATTGTGGGTTCGAATCCCACACGGAAAAAAAAATTGTGTGGTCCACAAATAGTTGTTACTAATTTGGATATTCTTTGTGTCTGTTGTTTGAATGTTTGTAAAGTCTGCGGCGACACAGAATTTACTCCTAGTAAGGGTCTAGTCTTTAAAAGAAACCGCTTCGGTTACACGGTAGCTCGCTATAACAGGGCACAGGTATAATGCATAGGATAAATTCCTAGCGGGGGAGTTGTCTTTAAAAAAATATTAACACAATCTAACTAGAATGTCAGACATAAGCGTCTGAACGCCGCTGGGCCACTGCAGCTCAAAAAACTAAAGTACCTACTTATAAAAAACGACATTCCTGAATTCGCAACGGAGTTGCCTGCATGTTGTCCTACATTGAATTAACCTTTTGAACGCCAACGTCGTCTATACTCGACATGCGCAAGCGTGCCCTGTGCGCCAACGTCGTCTATACTCGACAAAACTGTTTTTTGTCAGTTCACAGAAAAATACAAAATAAACATATTAAATCATTAGTTTTCTGTGTTTTAGTGATACAACTTAAAAATTGAATCCCCAATTATTACTTAATTGTATACAGCAAACAAAATTGTTATTAGTTATTGAAATATTTGATCATAAAAAAAATATATAATATATCGATTTTCGGGCTTGGCGTACAGGACATAGAGGTGCCGTTATGGCGTGGCGTTCAAAAGGTTAAGGGAAAGCGTTCAACGGTCATCTAATTAGGCGTCTTTCTTAAAAACGAGAAATACAAGCAATTAAACTCTCACGAAGGTGACTTTCCAAAATCAATGAATTTTTTTTTTTAAGTTTTTTTTTTATGGTGTACAAACTTTTTACCGCTGCTACACACGCTCTGGAACTATACTTTTTCCTGGATTAATAGTATGTCCTTTTCTGTAACCCTGACAACGTATATGCGACATATCATAATGATCAGTCAAGTAGTTAAGGCGTGGAAGCGTAACAAATAAACAATCTCATATTCGCATTTATAATTATTAATTAGGACATTGCAGTTTGGAGGATGATTTATGATCAGTCAAGTAGTTAAGGCGTGAAAGCGTAACAAATAAACAATCTCATATACGCATTTATAATATTAATTAGGATATTGCAGTTGGGAGGATGATGTATCGTCTCAGTTTGTTATAATTATGATTCTACAGGATAACAGTTAATAATGACTTTAAGTGCTTGTCCCACCACCTCTAATTATCATTTATCTATAAGATAAAAGTCTCGCCATCTCTCTTCTTTAACCTAACAAGAGTGAGACAGCAAATTTTACTTGTTAGTTGTGGGACTGGCCATAAGCATTCGCGTTGCATGATATATGCATAACGTCAAGCATGCATGATCGCGTCAATACCCGTTGCATATTATGTATATCGAATACAAATTGGATTTCGTATATACTTAGATTTAATAATCCTGCTTTCTCAGATTCTAGCTAATGCCAGAAAGCGACTCAAGCGACAGTTTGCCGTCAATAATCGCCAACGATAATAATATAACCTTATAACGAAGGGATCATAAGAGAATTTCTTGCTTCAAGTACGTACTAACTTAGTGGTAAGTATATATGGTAAACAGTTAACTAGCAGGGAATGCTGAAGCCTGGATGAAAATCCTTAAGCCGGCTATGAAAAGACGAGAGTAGGCTGTTGCAAAAACAACCCAGTCAACGGAGTATTATGAAAAATATCGTTGTATTTCTTTTATAAAAGACTAGTAGTTTTCCCGCGGTTTCACCCGCGTAAGTGTGATACCGTGTGATTATCGGGTTTCACCCCTTTCACCCCCTTCGGGGTGGGATTTCCAAAAATCCTCTCTTAGTGCTCCCCTACACTCTCCAAGAAACATACATGCCAAATTTGAGCTTCTTGCGTTCAGTAGTTTCGGCTGTGCGTTGTCTGTTAGTCACTCAGTAACGGAAGAGTTTTATATATATAGATTATGCCGTAAAATAAGTTCAAAATTTAAATTCACGTTAGTTGCCTCAAATTGTGTATCGTCGTTACTTCTTAACTAATATAATAAATGTAATTTTGAGTTTGTATGTTTGTTTGTTTGTTAGCTTTGACGTCTTAATTACTCAACCGATCATCATGAAGTTTTGTATACACGTCAGCCGTGCAGAAAAGGACATAGGGTTCATTTCTTCCAGAATAAGATAGAATAAGGAATAGTGTGATTAGAGAGAGATGCAGGCATGACAGTGGATATAATGACAAGAATAGAAATGGGTATGTTAAGCTGATTTAGGCATGTAGAAAGAATGGACGAGAAAAGACTGACTAAGAAAGTTTATGAGGCTAGTGTGTGAATGGAATAGTCGCAAGAGGAAGACTTAGGCGAACGTTTCTTGATCAGATCGGAGACGTTCTAGACAAAGGCCAGGTTAAGAGCACCTTAAACCGGCGAGCGTGTATGAGGAATGTGATGAAAGTGAATGAAGCCAGAGAAGTGTGTCAGGATCGTAGCAAATGGAAATCCGTAGTCTCTGTCTTCCCTTCTGGGAAACAGGCGTGAATCTATGTATGTATTTCAGAAAAAAGCACTGCTGTTAACCTAATCCTTTTTATATTAAGCGCGCGAAGCCGCAAGCAAAATCTAGTTTGTTATAATGTTAATTTTTTTATACAGACAGCTCCCGCACTTGGATTAATTTCTGTGTCGCGGAGGTCTTTACAAACATTCAAACAACGCACACAAAGAACACCCAGACTCGGATCAACCATTCATGGATTACACAAATTTTTGTCGCGTGTGGGATTCGAACCCACAACATTCGGCGCAGTGGCAGCGACCACTTAAACCACTACGCCATCCGTGCAGTCAACTGTAGTAACATCTAGTACACACAGCGACACATCAACCTAGACTGTTTGGACTGAACTATTAAGGCCGATTTACATCTGACGAGCGAATGCTCATTCTATCCCCTCTTCGTCAAATTCTATTAGTGTAAACAGAGATAGAACATTCCTTTGTTGTTCTATCTAGCTCGCATGTCACTCTATGGAATATTCTAAGAATGCTCGCTCGCTTGATGTAAACGGAACTAGGCGGGCTGATGTTTTTATTTTTAAAATTCTTTACCGAAAAACCGGTAGGTTCGAGACCACTTGATACTGAATATGGAATATGCAAGTTTTTACGAGTAACAGTCACTGAACTTCCTAAAATAGTATCTGTCTACAGTGATAGGTGAAGTCAAGCCAACATTGTAGTTTTTAAATTTCGTGGTGGATCCTCGCTTACGAATTGTGGGCCCCTCCCCCCCTTTTTCCACCCACCCCTCGGTTACGAATTGTGGACTTCCCATTTTTTTGTCACGCCATCGTAGACCCTCGTCGTGTCTCCCGTGGACCCGTGGGGGTCCATCTGGACCACTTTGGGAACTAGATAATGACTTAGAGCGTTCTTACGTGTTTGGACGTGTTCGTTCCCCGGAGCGGTCTCTTCAAAGTGTTCTTGTGTTCTAGCGATATGAATACATACTTATAAGCAATGAGCATTCGTTCGGCTGATCTAAACATCTATTGTGCAAGAATTCTAGTTCTTGGTTCTCATTCTTGCTCGTTGATTAAGATTAAGAAACAATGCTCTTGTTCTAGCTCCAGCTCTTTGTTCGTTCGGTCTAAGCCCACCTTTAGAAGTTGAACGCTGCGAATCGTGCGAGAGAGTGCGTTATATTTTTGTTAAGCTCTATCCTTACCATTACATTGACACCACTATGCACAGTCCCTTTCCGACAATTCTCTATTTTGTATGTAGCGTAGTTATGCGTATATAGGTGTCTAACTTGATGTGTAGCCGTGTGTATCTATAAATAATATTTATGTATAAAGTATTATAAGGATGTATAATTAATTTAATTTGCCTTTAAAGTCTTTCATACTATGTACGTAATTTCTTACAAATCCTTAAAATTCACATCTTAAGATTTCACCTACCGTAGCAAAAAGAGAAAGAACCAGAAATCTTAATCCCTGATAGGTTACATTGCGCGAAACGAATAGTATACCTACATTTTAGCGTATGTAATCCGCTAATGGAATCTCGATGTCCCAGTAACCGAAGTGCGCACTCGAATACATATGAATTGCACAATTAACGTAAGCCTTTCCTTTATATGGGACCCCGGCTTATTGCGTGTCATTCAAATGTAGATTCAATAACAACGTTTAGTAAACAAAGGCTCAGAACTAAACAAACAGCCTGAGTTTATAAGGCATTGTAATCCCAACTAATATCTATACCAATATTAAAAAGACGCAAGATTTGATATTCTTTTAGTTTGTATGTAACGATATAAAAAACTACCGATTATAGAAATTATTTAGTCATTAGAAGGCTTTATTTTCACCGAGTAACATAGGATACTTTAAACAAAAAAAATTTTACTCCTCACCTAACCGACTTTTACGATCGAAATTGCGAGCATAAGCTAGTTTATAAATATGAATGTGAGTTTGTTTGTTTGTTGCGCTTTCACGCCTTAAGACTGCGCCGAGCGTAAGACACAATGACAGAGCTTGTGCGGCAAATATTCAAATCGGCGCGCGGCCGCCATAGTAAAATTGTATGGAGGATTTGAAGTGCTTTTTTGGTAAATATGTATCTTTATTGTCAACCAATGCTTAAATATTTGGGACGGACAAATTGCAATATAACTATTCATTTTTCGTTTGAGCTGTAAAATAGGATAGATTTCTACTGTTATAATCTAAAAATCACGTAACATGAGCTTACGTTTTTGCATTTTTCGTGCAAATTTATGTAATTTCGTTGAAAAAATTTTTGTTAAAATATTAATTATTTTAAGTTTTTAAACGAAGTTATTGTAAACACATTAATTGTCATGGTAAATGTATATTTATATTTGTATTAAACTAAAGTGTTGATTTTATTCACTTAATTGTGACCGCCTGTTTTAACACATATCGCTCGGCGCAGTCTTAAGTACTCGATCCATCATCATGAATTGCACACACGTTGCCAGGGGAACAGAAAAGGACACCTTTTATCCAGAAAAAGCAACTATTACTAATCTGCCTAACCTTCATTTACGCGAGCGTAGCGGGAATATCTAGTATGAAATCAAGTACCTAACTATGAAAATAAAGACGATGATCTTTCTTGAAACGATTTAAACATACCAATAGGTATGTTTAAATCGTTTCAATATAATGACACATAAACAATATATGTATAACATGAATCCCCTATAATAATAGGGGATTCATGTTATACATATATTGCATAGATTAACGCTAGTCTATATAATATTCACAAAGAAACATTTCCAGAATTTTCCTTGAGTACAGACTGCATATCTATTACGTTCATGTTTGCAATGACTAGTAGGTTTTTATCGCACAAATGTATTTAAATTAATTCAGTATTAAGCCTGAGATATCAGGCTTCTGCATATGCAATCGAGTCCTCAACATCAGTTCGTTAGACGGATGGAAAAGTCTAGCTGTGTCTTGGAATTCTAGGGCTTGCCATCGAGAGGTATAATCTCCATTTGGTTAGGTACTTAACTAAAGGTCTTGATGTGACTTTCTACACAAACACATATTAAACAAATAAACTACTGCTTAAACTAACGGTTCAATTGATTTAGTAATCGTTATTGTTGTATTTACATTGTCTCTAGCAGCATTTCATTTTTAAACAGATTTTTTAGCTAAAAAGACACATCAAGATTGTTTACCTTTAGTTAAGTACCTAACCAAACAGAGTATAGGTTATTCGCCTGTTTTCTTGTTTAATATTCAGACGGGCACCTGCATCTAAGTAATTCCTGGTTATTAAACAGAACACATCAAGCTATGATGTTATAAAAATTCTAGAATGCAACCCAATATCTGGATAACAGATGAATTGAGGTCAGCAGACGACCATAATTGAACTGTTAGTTGTCCTTGTGTGAATGAATCATGCTGCTGTATCGAGATCGGTAAACAATATAAATGAACAGAAACTCGTTAATGATGTTACGGAACAATAAAATATTAATCTAAGTTACCAACTTTCCGGTGTAAATAAGGGACGTTATCGTAAAGTGAACACATCATAGCTTGATGTGTTCTGTTTAATAACCAGGAATTACTTACATGCAGGTGCCCGTCTGAATATTAAACAAGAAAACAGGCGAATAACCTATACTCTGTTTGGTTAGGTACTTAACTAAAGGTAAACAATCTTGATGTGTCTTTTTAGCTAAAAAATCTGTTTAAAAATGAAATGCTGCTAGAGACAATGTAAATACAACAATAACGATTACTAAATCAATTGAACCGTTAGTTTAAGCAGTAGTTTATTTGTTTAATATGTGTTTGTGTAAAAAGTCACATCAAGGTTGCGTACCCAGGTTGGCCGATGTAAAGATAATCTGTCAAGGTGGGGTTATATAGACACAAGTGCGAATGCATGTGACTGCGGCGTATCACCACAGACAATGGGTCATCTGTTGTCATGCCCCGTAAGCCCAGAATCGTGCACACTGGCTGACCTATATCAGGCTAAACCAAATGCAATCCGCGTTGCCGAAAACTGGTCCAAAATTATGTAAAATGTGTTGCCATCGACACGATAAGTAAGTAAGTATCGTAAAGCAAGCAAGCCACATTTACTATCACTACCTATCTATATATTAAAACGTGAAGCAAAAACTTTGCATCCCTTTTTACGAAAATTGCGCGTACGGAGGAGTTTGAATTTTGGCACAGTTAAAGTTTATATGAAGAAGGAGTAAACCTATTATTTAAAAAAAATATGCATTAGAAATACATTATATTAATGAAAAAACAGTACACGCACACAACCATGCATTTGACACACGCAATCGAATCGCGTTCGTAGTATTTCGGCATTGTTCTTCTGATGTCGTAGATTTCTTAGTTACTATGGTAACATATCTTAAGTACCGTGAAATGTGTTTATAAGAGTATAGTTACACAATATAACCTTAATAAAAATCAAACTTAAAATTTAAATCAATTATGGTCGAATTTTGACCACTTGGAGACCGCTAGTTATTACAAAATAAAGTAACATTTTCAATTATTTGCTCACCTTCAGGAAAAGCAAGTTTTCCTGTCATGATTTCCTCCAACGATAAGTAGAGTACATAATTAATTATTTTAAAATACAATCGGCATTCATATTTTGAACAAAGGCATGAATATGCAACACTTGTCTTCTAACGCCCGTGGGAAAATAACTGGCTTCAAGTTTATATACATTACGTGTACATATATATGATCCAGTCCATATTCTTACTTATTTTATTCAGTGAACAAATATGGTAAACTGATTAATAAATAAATAAAAATGTTTATTTTTAGTTACAAAAAGTACATTTACAATTCAGGTAATTGGAGTCACCTGTTATGCAAAACAATATGCTTGTGACAGGTGGCACCGCTCCTCTGAAGAACCGACGACGGGTAGGTAATTATATAATTTAAAATATAATAATTATATGATAGTTAAAGACAACACATGGATACCAATAACTATGTATGTACTTTCTTTCTTTTTATGTCATCTCTATTTGTAAAAAGGAGAGACAGAAAATTTCAGCGATAGCCTTGTGGGAGACCGTTCGACTGCCACGCAAAGGTCTCGATTTCGATCCTAAGGTAACGCCTCTAACTTTTCAAAAGTATGTGCGTGTTAAATTGTTAATTATCTCTCACTTTAATGGCGAAGGAAAACATCGTGAGGCACGTCTGAGAGTATATGTTCTCGAAGATATGTGAAGACTGCCAATCCGCACCCGCGCCAGCGTGGTGGACTATGGCCTAACCCTTCTCATACTGAGAGGCCCGTGCCCAGCAGTGGGACAGTTTAAATATATACAATAATATTAGCCCAGCAGCTAATATTATCTATTATAATATATATTATTACGATATAATTTGGAAGATGGAACTGAACTGAAAATATAATGAGCTTGTTTGTTTATCGGAAAATACTAGTAAGAAATAATGCTCCACACATAGGAGCAGAAGCATCGTTTTAGCTCAGTAACCAGAAAAAGTAACTTGCACGAGAATAGAACGCAGGACTTCCTAGTTTGCCTCAGACTTAGCGTACACCATGGGGCCAACGAGTCAGTTTCAATCACTACAAATTATTAAACCGCTGCCCCGCGCCACGTCTGTCAGTCTATTCGCGATAAACACAAAAACTACTAAACGGATTTTCATGTGGTTTTCACCAATAGACAGAGTGATTTGTGGGTTAGGTTTATGTGTATTATTTGTTAAGGTTTGTACTACCCGTGCCAAGCCGGGGCGGGTCGCTAGTTTCATTATAAAGCCGCAATACAGACGGGACAATAAAATAAGCATTATCAAAATGTGGCGACTGACATTGGTACCGATATAGCTCGATACCAGCACTCGACGAACTCATTTCCATAAAGAAGCAAGATATTGCCGCTTCACTTGCCTCTTCGAACAACACCCCAAGATCGACGAACCGTGAAACCAGATGTTACTCAACTCAATTGCTTGCTATAGCTGAAGAAAATTTCAACTGATTCTTTAGTAATAAGTCAATTCCTTTTTCTGCCCTGTACGGTTTCGTAGACTTGATTGTTGTTGTGGTTTGGTGAAAGCGGAGAATACAGAAAGGACACAAGTAAATGTGGTTATCTCAAGAGTACTCAAAAAAATGTAGAAAGCCAAAGTTTGTAGTTTAGATCTAAAAACTAGAAACTTAGCGATACACTTTACTTATATTTTAATTTCGTTATGGGACCAATTTTCTTCTAGTTACAGCCTGTTGAAAATCACCTAAAAATTTGGATTTCGTTTTTGCTTCATAATTTTTTGTGAGAAGTGTAATATAATGCCCGACAGATCGCGCCTTGCGGTGTCAGCAAAATGCAATGAATTTAATGACTCTGTATAATTATGCCCCTTATTCACAGAATAGGGAGAACAGTGAAAAAAACATTGTTGCCGAGCCCTGGGGTCCACGTGTTAGGAAGACTTTAGTAGTAGTTATAAATGTATTGTCTGCATATTATGCTTTCCATCGAAAATAATAAATATTTTTGTGTCTCCATTTGTATAAAAACTCAAAGACCTGTATTTATGTGCATCGTAGCATCCTAAAGGATGAAACAATGCGATTATTTTGTTTAAAATAGATTTTAAAGGGACGAAATATATTATCTTTGATAGAAACATTACTAACCGTTTTAATATTAAGCTCTTGCCAAAAATTGTATAAGAAAACACGGCAAAGAAACTAATAATAAGAAAAAGTTTAGGAGTTAGGTAGGTTGTTGTTCAATTTATTGATATTCATTCATAATTTTCACAACTATTATAAAAAAATACAAGTAACCCATAATAATGTGTCAAATAATTGTCTAACGACCAAGTCAATTGAGTTCTATTTCAATAGTAACTAAGCGTCACATAAAAATAGTTAACATGTGTCTTATGCAAATATTGCTAATAAAAACATACAAGCAAACCCTTTTTTATTAAAAGTTAAATAACTCCATTAAATCCTTTATAGTAAGCTAAAATTACGTCACGCAGTTATTCAAACGAACAAATCTAAAGGTCAAGGAGAAGTATTCAAAGTTTTAAATCGAATTTTATTGCGGATATTATTCTGAACAACGTCGCCATATTACAATCATGTAAAAAAAAACAACAATACATCTCGCCACAAAAGCAAGGCTTTCTCCCAAATAAATACACGTGCACCTTGAAACTCCGCATTAATCAATGGCCGGCGAGTTCTTGCCGTACCCCCACCACGACAGTGCGTATTGTGACGCGTTCGTGGCCTCCACAACATGCATCATGCGCGTGAGTCACATTAACAACAAAAAGAACGCAAAATTACACTCCGGCTGTTCAAGGCATTGCGTTATACGTTTATCTAGACATGTAATTGATGCACAAATATGTACGTAGATATGTTATGGGCAAAAGAACTTATGGGCCGTCTGATGGAGCAATTACTAATATGGTCGCTTACTACATCAATGGACTTTAACGGGCGTTGCCAGCGTAACAAAGAAACCTTTGCCTGCAACGCAAGAGGCAAAGACCACAATGGTCCCCGTTATAACAGAACGCCAATTCCCCAAAGACACTGACAAACCGAACTAATAGTGCGCAGCAGGATCAGTGCAGAAATAGAAGTCAAGGTATGACTACGAACTTTTGTATTTCGGAGATACTTTTTCATTTTCATTGATTGACCTAAATACCAATTCACGTAGAGATGCCTCTGTTGATTCACTCAAACAAAAGTTTACAAACGTAAACATGTTACAAGTTTAACATTGAAAGTAAAAACCCCATCTCTTTTCAATTCGGCATATTAAGATTAATCTTTATTTAAAAAAAAAAAAAGACATCTCACGCAGGAATTATTCCTACACAAACATTCAAACAACGGACACAAAGAACATGTGCATACATAAGCACCTCTATAGTTCAAGGCATATTTCCGAACGAAAACGTATCACACCAAAGCAATTATAATAATTGTAACTATTAAACTACATTTATGTTAGTCGATATTAGTCTGTTCTCGGTACGATTAGTAAACTCGTTAGCAAACTTGTTGAAAATGGATGCATTGATTTCCTTGTTTTTAATTATTTAATGGTGCTACTGGGAAACCGTAATAGATTTATGCGATGACACATAGATCTATCAAAAAGTATTTACTTATATTTAATAATAATAATAATGATATTCTACCACCTACACACAACACCGTCTAGCCCAAACTAAGCAGAGCTTGTACTATGGGTACTAGACAATGGATAAATATACATTTTATATACTTTTTTTTTGTAAATACATACATATTATTTATAGAAACACCCAGATCAAGACAAACACCACGCGAGATAGATCTTAGAGAGGTGTGGCAGAACAGTGACAGTCATTGTCTGCTTTTTAGAATAAGGTATCTAAGAGAATATTTGCAAATATTGTATGTATGTATGTATCTTATGTGGGGGCCAGTCAGTGTAGACCGGCGACACTTCGACCCAGTGGGATCTTGTGTCGACACGCTCCCAATAACGACTGCCATAGATGTTCATGGCAGCCGGGACCGACGGCTTAACGTGCTCTCCGAGGCACGGAGCAGGCGATAATTGTCAATCAATACGCACATAATTTCGAAAAGTCATATAACTTCCGAAAGTCAGTGGTGCGCGACGTGGGTTCGAACCCGAGACCCTCTGCATTGCAGTCTGTTGGTCTCCCCACTGAGCTATCGCTGCTCAGTGCAAATATTGTAATTTGTCTGTTTCTATTATATATAACGCATCTTAGAAGGAACTACTAATGCTCACTTGCTAACTAATATTATAAATGCGAAAGTGAGTTTGTTTGTTTGTTTGTTACGCTTTCACGCCTTAACCAGCCAATCATTATAAAATTTCGCATACACGTTGTCAGGGGTACAGATTAGGACATGGATATTCATCTAGAAAAAATGATTTGAATGATAAAAATTAAATAGCTTATCATAATTCTGTTATCTCAATATATAGATAACTATTATCAAACAAAGAAGCACAAGCGATGGTAGCTCATATAAGGCATTAAACTTGCGATCGAGAGTCACACCCATTGCACTACCGACGTGAACCCACTTCTAACACAAGCTTTCAACTTAGCTGGAGGGGTTAACAAGAAACTTTTGGAGTTCTGAACACTTTATGGTAATAGTTTGTTCAGCTCACTACGGTGAATTGGTCATTGGGGTTCTTTTATACAGGGCGTCATTCTTAAGGTTGACCGGCCAAGTGAGAGAGGCACAACTAGCCGCATGAGAGAGGACGGCGGTTCGTTAATCTTTTGGTGGCTGGGGAGATGGTAACCCGCTCGAGGGCGCCGTGCAGTAAGTCAAGTTGCCAGACCATTTAAATACTATGCTCAGTAAAAATTGGATTTGTATACCCTAAAGAAGATCTGAGAATGCTATACACTAGAGAAACACGAAAACGAAAAGTTTTTTGAAACTAAGCGGAACAAAACGGAACTAAGGAAGATGGTACTTCGAAGAGCTTTAGGTATAGCCGGGGACATAAACTCTGTGCTGTCATAATTATAAAATACTTCATCTAACGTTATTATGAAGAACGTTTGATATGACTCATATAGTTTAAGATTAATATTAGAAATGTCCGCGTTGTGCGATCACGTCATGTTTACTTTGTTGATATAAACAACCACGTGTGCCGCTTATCCGAATATATATTTAGATATTAATATGCATTAATATACCTTTATCATTATAACAGTCACTTGTTAATATTTTGGTGATATCTCGTTAAAAACCTGCTGCGCGACTGATAAAATACGTCAACGCTATAGATCATGTTTTTACGGTAAATAACGCAGGTATTTATTACGTAAGACGATTTGCGAAATGGAGTCTGGGAACAAGTCTTATTTATATAAATTGTTTAACTGTGTTATTATTTATTTTCTTATGGGAAGTGTGTATATACGTAAGATAGTTTTAACCACGTATTAAATGAACAGCTTTTAAACGTATTCAGTGCCCGATGTCAGAGTATATACAGAGTGTAAAAATAATGGATAGTCATATTATAATATCGTATGGTGCATACGCAGCAGAGGTAGGCCCCCCACAAGGTGGACCGACGACCTGGTAAGGGTCGCGGGAAGCGGTTGGATGCGGGTGGCCCAAGACCGGTCTGTGTGGAAAACCTTGGGGGAGGCCTATATCCAGCAGTGGACGTCTTTTGGCTGATATGATGATGGTGCATAAAATTAATGTAGAACTCAAAAAAGTAAATATATTAGATTATAATTTTCAATACAGATAATATATTGAAATAACGAGAATGTGTATTTTAAAAGGTTTTGACGCAGTGTGTGTAGTGACATCAGACAGATAAGTTAATTGGATAAACTCTAGTGGGATTTTTATTCTTTTTCGGATATGCCCAGTAAATTAATTAAGAAACTCAATTACCTAATATACTATTAGACTACGGATCTTAATCGCTTTGATAATTATTAAAATGTAACTACACCTAACTATTAGACAGACTTAAATCGATCGTGTAAATCTAATAACATTACTAATAATGACATACAAACAAAATAAGCAAACTACTAGAATACTTTATAAGGCTACCTAAATAATCGAATTGAACAAACAAGTTCCAAACAAGAAGATAACTGATACTTTCAACTAGAATACTGAGAAAGAAATAGTGTTTAAATAATATCCAAAAAATATGCATACGGTCTACGTATAAATTAAAGTCTACCGATAGTTGTGTGCCTTATTTCAAACAGTTTAAAATATTAACCTTACCTTGCCTTTATATTCTTGAAGTAGCTGTATTTGTAAAAACTAATCCAAATCGTTTTACGCGTCTCGCTGATGTAGTCCCTCGAAATAGGCGCGATAGTAGCAAATTATGTCTGCAGACTGCTACGGCACTTATACGCAAGAGTGTTTTCTGCATGGCCCCACTCATATACAATAAGTTACCCAAAGTTAGTTAGGGCTGGCCCTCTTAGACCTCTACATAAAACAAGAAGCGACTATGGCCGCAATACGGCTGAAACACCAGGGCCTGTGGGTAACCACTAGGAGCTCACATGCATCGATCTTAGAGCGAGCTATAGCTTATGAACCAATGCTCGCCGCTCCGTGTGATAAGATCTCCAAACAACATTTATTTAACAAAAACTACCATGTACAACTTCATGAGGAACAGAGAGATCAATCGGGAATTAACGAGGTCCGAGTCTACACTGACGGCTCAAAAACCATACAGGGAACGGGTGCAGGAGTTCATTCCCTGGATCTCAATATTAACACATATATGACACTAGGCTTACACAGTTCCATCTTCCAATGCGAATGTGTGGCCATCACGAAGGCCGCCACCGCGATCGATAGGAGACGGATTGAAGGCTACAGGATACGAATCCTCTCCTACAGCACAGCAATACTTAGAGCCCTAGAGAGCAATAGCTGCAACTCCAGGCTCGTTTACGAATGCCACCTTGCTCTCGAAAGAATATCCATAAAAAACACAGTGACCTTACAATGGATAAAGGGCCACAGTGAATCGCTGGGCAATGATGCTGCAGATGAGTTGGCTAGAAGAGGGTCGGGAACCACCACGGAAGGTCCATCTCCATTCCTCCCTCTACTATTCTCACAACTAAAAACATGGATGCGGCTTCGCACTCAGAGCCAACATAATAAACGCTGGGCACGGACAACGGACTGTAGACAGTCGAGAGCAGCCCTACCGGCCATCTCACCACGTCTGACACACCGCCTGCTCAACCTATAAGATTGGACCTTCGGACCATCGTGGGGATCCTAACAGGACACTGTCCCCTGAACAAACATCTTTACAACATCGGAGCCACAGACAGCCCACTCTGTAGGGGATGTCTGACCGAAGAAGAATCTGCTGCCCATGTAGTCCTGGAATGTGTGGGAGTAACAGCACAACGTAAGGAAATCCTCAACAACCCGAGGTCACTCCGCGAAGCCTGCGAAGATCCCAGGAAACTTCTGTGCTTCTGGGCGGAGTTGGGCTGGCTATCTCCGTAACCGGCCGACTCTCACGCATAATGGACCAACTTAGAGTTCAAATGCGGAAAAGGGAGTCCAATTACATTACAAGTTACCCAAATCTTGGAAGGCATTGAGTGAATCATTATTTAAAAAAAAATTAAGTTCCTTTTTAGTTAATAAAGCTTATTACAATATTTCAGATATATTTGCAAAAAAAGGGAATACATTTGTTTGAATATTTTTAAATGTAAACACTTTTGTGTCGAATTTGTGTATCTGTGTAATCTTAATTTATGTTGTTGGTATTGCACCTTTCGCATGCCTAATGGTAAAATATGGCTGAACCTGTATAATTTTATTTAAGATCATGTACTGTACCCATGTTTGCGAAAAAAATCTTAACTTCTTAAAATCTTATCTTATCTTACAGGAGAATGATTCATTACCAGGGTGCCTAGTGTGAGTTGTTTTTACGTTAACGCGAAAAGTATATCGGCTTGGCTTTGGCTCTCTGATTGGTTTTGAGCTTGCAGCGGGCCAATCGGAGCAACAAACGTCATAAACGTGCCGATCGCGTCAACGTAAAACAAACTTGCACTAGGCACTAAGCACGTTGGATGCATGTTCTTTGTAACACGAGACCTATAGGCACGTTCGTTGTGTCACCTGGGAATGGCAGACGACAGCCATAGCACGGTAATGATATCTATAGAGTACTGTAACTCGGCTCTGTCCTTGAAATAATTACCTACAACAGCGCGGTTCGTAGACACGCGTTAAGGCTGCCCGCCTAAAGTATTTTAATTTTATCTACCTACTTGAGTTTCTTTCTAATTTAGTGATTGTAAATATTATACAAAGTGACGCAAATGTTATCACATTAAATGATATATTGCCTTAAGCTGGTTGATATAAGACGGATAACATAAACAAAAAACCTATTTTCACAGAAATGAAGAGATATTTTTTGAACAAATGAAGTTTGTAATATATTATTATAAAAATAAAATCTTTCTATTTCAATGTTCAATAAAATTAAATCATCACAAATCGCACGCTTACTGCTTACAAAACAATCACACCGTCCGTTCGTCACTGCGGCGCATTCGCGACTGGTTGCGAACCATGCGCATACCAAGGCCGAGGCGCGCAGGTATGACTAGAGTTCCGACCGTTTGTATGAAGATAGAATACTGTATAGATATCATTACCGTGGCCATAGGCACGAGCCGCAGCGGCACGGATATAAGCTGACAGGTACAACACCCACGCTGCGCCATTTCAATATCATAGGTATACAGATACGCTATATGAGTACCTAGCGATAGCCTAGTGGGAGAGCGTTAGACTTCCACGCAGAGGTCTTGAGACCACCTCTGCTTTTTCGAAGCTATGTGCGTATTAAATAGTTAATTATCGCTCGCTTTAACGGTGACCAAAAACATCGTGAGGAAACCTACATGTCTGAGAGTTCTCCATAATGTTCTTGAAGATATGTGAAGTCTGCCAACCACTAAGAAGAGGCCCAGTATCGGGACAGTTTAATACAGGGCTGATATTAAACATATGGGTAGGTATACAGTCTCGTTGGTCTCGTGGCAAAAGTTCGCGACTGATCGTGAGGTCTCGAGCCCGATTCCCGGGTCGGACTATAGACACTGATAGTAAGTTCTTAGGAGCAGCACGTAGTCTATGGTAGGTATCATCCTCGGCCTATTACGTGAAACCTAAAGATATAGTTGGCCTAATGGGGGTGCAATCCACCTCTGCCCTGTGAGGATATACCAGCGGGAGCAAGTAGGTATGTGTTGAATAAAGCGACTAAAGGGGTAAAGCGTCAAACTTTAACATTTAATAACACGACGATAAGCAAAACTACGACTAATTAAATTTAAAGAAAGAAAATTAAGTACATATTTTAAAATGAGATACATTAAACGCTGGAACGTTATAGGAGCGTTAATCCTATTAACTATTAGATTTTGCCCGCGGCTTCGGTCGCGTGAATGTAGGTTAGACTAGTAACAATATTGTTTTTTTTTTTCTGAATGAAAGTATGAAATATGTCCTTTTCTGTTCCCCTGGCAACGTGTATGCAAAATTTCATGATGATCGGTTGAGTTGTTAAGGCGTGAATGCATAACAAACAAACTAACATTCGTATTTATAATATTATAGTAAGGAAGTAAGGATTTCATTACCATCCCTCAGCAGTATTATAATAACAGAGCTTTAAGAGAGAACGAGATATAGCTCAGCTGCCTTTCCTCGTTAAATAAGATGGTATGAAGTTACCTTATGCAATTATCAAATCTATGACATATTTTTTAGTTCAAGTAAAATTTTATGTAGGACGAAAAACAGGTCATTTGTGAAACGAATTAGCATATTGTATACAAACGTATTGCAATGTTAACGTACCTTGGCCAACCAAGGTTACGGATGCTTTGACTGAGTACATTTTAGGCAGGCACAGAAGACTATATTGGAAAGCCTTAACATTTTATTGCTGTGATGTTTATGATGAGAGTGGTCATTTTGACATATAATAAAAATATGTTAAAGCCAGAAATAGTACAAAATTAAGCAAAGATTCTGAGATAGACAAGTATTCAAAATTTATTTATATGCAATTAAGGATACGACCAGCCTCATTGCATTTAAGTATACTTTAATGTCGCAATCGAAATTCAGAGATCCCTCTGAATTTTGATTGCGAAATTCTGTAGTGTATTAGGGTAGTAGATAGCAGAAAGAAGTACTACCTACTTCCCCATCCACATAGCTTCGGTTAAAGCAAAATATATAAAGTTCTTTAAAAAGAAACAGTAAACTTATATGAATAAGAGGGGTACAAATTACTCAAAAGTAGATTATTGTATATATATATATATAGTATATTATTACTAAATAAATAAATCGGCATTGTAATCTCAATACAAAACCATATTTCACTAAAGGTTATTTGTATCTTGCAAACAGTGGTTGACGTTATTGTCTGGTTCGTAAACTTTTTTTGAGAGTTTTATTTACAATTCTATTCTTTACAAACACGTCATATTTCTTCTTTGAAATCTACGTCAATGAGAAATTTCTTAGTAAGCGGTTCGAAATATATATTTAGCAATGTAATGTCATTTCAGCTTCAAATTTATGTACTAGGACATCAAACAAATGCTGAAATGCGTTTACAGATAGCATCTCGAATACATATTCTTAAATGATTAGACCCAGCACAACTTAATTCTCCTCCAGCAAAGGTCAAATCTAGAGCTCATAACCCTACAAAGATGTTTCTGAGAGACATACTCTATAAGATGGAACAGTCCGGGTATCAAACTATGTATGTTTTTGAATGGTTAGGCAGAGCACCACGCTATTGACCGCCACCTACCCGCCAGTCCTAGAGTTCACACCACAACAGAAAACTTTCTAAAAGAAATCTCTGAAATATTGAACAATCTGGTTACGGAACTATGCATATTTCTGAATGGTTAGTCAGAACACTGACCTATTTATCTCCAGCTAAGATCAAAAAACAAGGAAATTTTTGGGAAAAGGCTCTGAGAAGCTGAACTATCCGTACGTCTAAACCGGTATTACAAATTCATCCAAAGTTTCGCTACTTCACCAAAGAATTAAGCCATAAGACATCTTTTTATTTCCTATACAGTGACGTCAAACCGTCTCCAATAGAAATATTTAAGCGTGTTACACAAATACATTTAATACTCATAACATTTTATTATGTGGGTTAACGATAGTTTCATTTTATTATATACTAAGTATTTACGTCACGCCACAATACTAACCACTCCCAATGGTATTAAATCGTTTGTCTGTTTGTTATTATAGGCGAAAACACTGAACTGGTTCTAAAGCTATTTAGTAAAGACGTTTATATGGCCTATGGTCTTGTTTGTCGGTTAAGTGAGTCATCACTCATCACTGATGAACAACTTGTCAGAATTTTAAAAACAATTATTATTAATAGTCGGTGAGCGGTAGTAATAATGCAAAATATATATATATTTCGTTATACCAAGTTTTTCTTGGTTAACTTACTGAAAATATCTATGTTACGCTCCGAACACAAAACACAAAGTTATCACATCCGTAATATCATCAGTAGGTACTTTTACATTTTTCATCTGCCATAATCTTATCATACTAGTGATTTTAATTTCTTAAATGTAAGGAACTCTGTATAAAAGGCGTTAAAAACGACTGTTTGTTTTGCAAGCCTAACTGCTTCGCGTGCACTTGGACTTCAAAACGCGTAATTAGGATTTTCTATCAAAGAATTCCTAATAGCAGAACGAATTTTGGACCTTAAGTACATGTCTGCCAAAATGTGGGTCTATAGTCTCCGGTCGTGAGACTAGAAACGTATGTTTTGCAGAGTATAATAGATAGGCTATATAGAAACTAAATCCTTAAACTTCACGCAAGTATTAAATACTTTCGCTACCCAGTTTTTTCAGTCTTTCTACTATTTATCTAAAGCGAATCCCAGATTTATAGCCAAAAAGGTTTTCCGCACCAGTTAACCCCTATTTAGAACGATATATATAAGTCTTATCGCGTCCCTCACACGTCTGTCAAGCCATTTTTCTCGGAGGTCTTCTCGTAAAGGCCGCAATATTTTCACAATAAATAAGCAGACGAAATTCTTATATTGGGCACTTAAATTATTGGAAAGGTCTGAGTATAATTGTGACCTCATTTTTTGAAGATTATATTTACTATATTATTCCTACTTATGGATTTACGGAATAATAGGTACCTATAAAACAATTTATATAAATAACACTGTTTCAAATAGGCACCACAAAGCTTCGTTACAGTTTCATAATCGAGATTTAGAAGAACACCTATAAATAATATAATAATAATATTCTACCACATACACACAACACCATCTAGCCCAAACTAAGCAGAGCTTGTACTATGGATACTAGACAATGGATAAACATACATATATACTTTTTTTTTGTAAATACATACATATTATACATAGAAACACCCAGACCAAGACAAACATCCATGTTCATGCACACAAATGTTTGACTTGTGCGGGGATCGAACCCGCAACCTCAGGCGTGGCAGTCGGTTACACTAACCACTACGCCATCGAGGCCGACAAAGTTTCATATACTAATATGAAGCTTACAAAGATCTATTTGTACATACATTTGCTATATCTATGAAATATTGGCATTGAGTAGTTACTAGTTAGTGGCGTCTACAAGGTTTATGTTTAGCGGTAAGAATTTTACGCCATGGTCCTGCCACCAGAGAATCCTACTGAAGTCGGCTATGCCGCTAAAGTATCGCACAGGTCTTTATATTGTTCCGTTTAAACTGACAGGCAGCCAAAATAAAAATACGGTTTAGTAAATTCTATACGTTTCACGCTAGACATAATATGAACAATGTTTTATGCTTAAGTATAAATGTGACGTAATATGCGAGGTCACCATTGTTATTGATTATACACCATGGAATCTAATTCACTGTTTTCCCGAAAAGTATGTACTCAGTCCATGATATAGAAGCTTTCTGAGATAGAGGAGCCTTCGTATACAACGTTATTCTTAGTAATGTGCATACCTCTCAGGGGGTGATTATACTTGTTATTATGAACAACTTTGGTTCTGGGACATTGCCGAAATCGCGGCAAAACAATTGATAATCGGCAATGAATCGCCTTAAATCTTAGAGTTCGAAACAGTGGTTCAAGTAACAATAGGTACGCATAGGTCACGTGATACCACGTGACCTTGAGGTCAGAGGTCAAAGGTCATAGTCATTCCGGGGGTATATCGACTATGCTGAGTCGAATGGCGTTGACCGCGAGTCTCTAGCTCTTACGGTTCTTGAGTTGAAAGTTGTATAACAGACAGACAGACGGACGGACGGACAAAGCTATTGTATAAGAGTTTCTTCAAACTCTAAAAACAGCTGTTCCATACAAAATTGAACATTGACCATAGATTTTTTTTTCGGGCAGACGCACATTGCTGGCTTCTTTATTATTGTTATGCATTAGTGTGTTGCAGTCATGTTTGAAATAAAAACATGTGTTTTCGACAAAAATTATACTGTCTATTCTTGATTAATTTTCATTAACATAACCCAACATGTGGATAACGTTGTGAGGTACATACTTACTACCAATTTTTTTATGTAAGTTATTTTATTTTAAGAATTGTATGTATCTGTTTGTTTTCCCAAAAAAAAAAAAAAAAAAATGTGTTTTTTATAATTAACGATGCCGAAATATTCTATATCATTGTCTGACTATATACGTTTCGGGAAAACAATGAATTAAATTAGGTACATATTTATGGAAACGTCATTTGGGAACGAATACCGATCATAGAACGGTTTAAATTGAAAATGTAAGCGATTTGATATGCTTGAACTTTAAACTACTCTAATTTAAATGTTGATGCATATCAAATCGTTTTAATGGAACTACTTTATACGAATAACCAACACGATGAAATCCGTATAAAGTACGTAGGTACTTTCCTTCTTCATTGCATAACATTCGCGTAAACGTAATACAATGATATTAACCACTGAGAACAAATGTTAAATTATAGGTATATTTCATGAAGTGTCGAAGTTGGTATAGTACCAAAAATACGTTTAAGGTAACGAAAATAAGTACTTATTATAGTAAATTAACTGTTCTCTTTTAATTTGTTTTCGTCATGATTTCTTTTTAGTAAATATGGAAAATTAAAGTTCTGGAACAGTTAGTACTGAATCGATTTATCGATATAGTCTACGTTTTTTTAATGGTAAACTTGAAGGACTGGTGTTAAAATACATAAGTATGTAATACGAAGAACATACATAACGCACTCTTAATAAAACAGCGACTTAACACGAAATTTGAAAGTAAGGCAATTTGAACTATAATTGTATATGTTAAATACTAATATTATGTTTGTATTAAATTTTTGCAATAGAGTTCAAATTTGTTTAATCCAAAATACTAAGATAAGTCTCTGTTTTATTAAGGGTGCGATAAGATGAGTCATGCGACATTATATTCTCCACGACGCCGTTTAGCTACATGGCGTTGTGTGTCATTTAAATCTCATTTTCGACATACCCAACGCGTGACAACGTATGATTATATAATAATAATAATAATAAAGCATTTATTTCCTCTCTCACACAGAAAGTTACAGAAAAAACAATATATAACTTAGGCTAAGATTAACATTTCTTATAAAGTGAAAATCTGCATGAGAGACTGGTATCTGTACTAGGATACCCCTGTATGACAGATTACCAGCCTCTCCTAACTCTGATTCAGAATTAAGAATCCAATTCTAAATCGAATCGAATTATGTCCCTAACCCTACCGTCCAAACGAAGAAACATACATCTGAATCATATCGGTATATTCACAACCTTTCAATGATATAAACCCTTACCTGTGCATGTCTCAGCTGATTAACAAGAGTGGAGCACCTCTCCGGGTCTTTCCGGCCGTCAAACGAGTCCAACTCCGCCGCGACCATGTTAAGAGCATCGTCGGCGAAGAAGAACTGTGCAAGAAGCGACCGGTCATCCCTCTGCAACAACACAAAATACAATTTAAATATCAAGTAAAAATATGGCCTAGCCCGACTTAAACTGAGACCCGATTGATATTCACTCGCTCCAGCGCACGTGAAATCAAATTGTTTAATTCCATTTGTCGTGTACTGTGACGTCACGTATAAATGACATCTAAACGAATACAATCGTTTAAAACCTTAAATTTTATGGTAAACAAAATAATATGTTTGTAGTTGTGTACCTATATATATTATACTAGCGAGCCGCCCGAGTCTCGCACGGTTAGTACAAAACCTTAACAAATTAAACACCTAAACCTTCCTCATGATTAGTGATACATTCAAGATTTGCATGCTGTTTTCACCAATAGACGGTGGTCTATTGGTGAAAACAGCACGAAAAACCGTTAAGTAATTTTTGAGTTTATCGCGAACAGAGATACAGACGCGGCTGGGGACTTTGTTTTATAATATGTAGTGTTAGTGATGATAGTTGTAGAATAATATATATGTGCACTAACGCAAATGTTTTTCTGTACCAGTGTGTTAATGTTCTATGTCTACCCAAAAGAGAGCATTGACTTTAGTAAATATTGGCAAAAGTTAATACTGTGCTACCCACGTTCAACTAGTGACTGACATGAAACAAAATATACAATCTAACGTTATTTTCTTTGTATGAAAACTAAAGTTTAGGATTAAATAAATCGCATCCTTAATAAAACAGAGACTTATCTCAGTATTTTGAATTAAACAAATTTGAACTCTATTGTAATGATTTAACACAAACATAATATTAGAAATTAGCATATACAATTAGAGTCCAAATTGCCTTACTTTCAAATTGCGAGTTAAGTCGCTGTTTTATTAAGAGTGCGAAATATAAATACGGTTTTAGAAGTCACTATATAATATAACGCCATACAGAGCTGCTCGTGTCAGCATGTTAAGCATATTTTAGTCACGTTATGGAGAGGGGAGATTCTAACTAATACCTATTACAAATACGAATGTGAATTTGTTTGTTAGACATTCACGCCTTAACTACACGACCGAGCATCATGAAATTTTGCATACAACGTGTCATTGTAAGGGGTACAGAAAAGGACATAGGGTATGTTTCATAAATCTACAATAACTCGAGCGAAGCCGCAGACAAAATCTAGTCTATACTAATAATCTATACCAATATTATTCTGAAAAAAAGGCCAGGTTAAGAGCACTTTGAACCGACGGGCGTGTATGAGGAATGTGATGAAAGTGAATGAAGCCAGAGAAGTGTGTCAGGATCGTAGCAAATGGAAATCTGTAGTCTCTGCCTACCCCTCTGGGAAACAGGCGTGAATCTATGTATGTGTGTAATATTATAAAGAGGAAAGATTTGATTTTCTGTTTGTTTGTTTGTAAGGATTTAACTCAAAAAATAGGTAACCGTTTTAAAAAAATCTGTCACAATTAAAAACCTACATATATTATCATCGAGTAACAAAGGCAATATTTTATTTTTAAAAATAGTATGTTGCCATCACAACCTGACCTACGTTTACACGAGCGAAACCGCAAGCAAAAGCTAGTAGGTACTGTATAAACGTAATAAATTAACTAAAGCAAAGTCAAACTCGAATAATTATATCGTGCCATCAGTGGCTTCAGGGATGACGATCAGATACAATCCAGTGTTTGGTATTCAGAAACGCACAATGGAGCGATCACAAAGTAATGGTTTTTCTTAATGCATGCCACTGTTGCAGATGTTACGATCGTTTCGATTTTAAAGCTTTGCTTAATGCATTTCATACAACTAAAACAACTGACGTTGACTGCACGGTTGGCGTAGTGGTTTAAGTGGTCGCCTCGCCGCTTCACTGCGCGAGTGTTGAGGGCTCAAATCCCACACGGCACAAAAAATTGTGTGATCCGCAAAAGGTTGTTCCGAGTCTGGGTATTCTTTGTGTCCGTTGTTTGAATGATTGTAAAAGTCCCTCGCGACACAGGAATTACTCCGGAGTCCCGTACGGGTTCGGATTGTCTTTTTGAAAGAAGGAAAGAAAAGACTATGTGATATCAGTGGCACTTAGGGCGTGGCTTCAGAGGCACCACCACTACATACTTTAGTCACTAAACATATACCTAATTTCATTTGTCATTCATAATAGATTACCGAGATCAATACGAAAAATGAGATAAAAATAGCTTTTATAAAAAAATGAGATAAAACTGACGAAAGACCTTGAACAGGACAAAGCTAGGACAGGACACAGAGCAGACTCAAGTTCAAGTGCGTTTAATCGTTCTAGCGTACTGGATGCAAATCTGGGTGAGTATAGTAACTTGCTTATGTGATGCTCAGGTACTGAATGCGACTGTTGTGCGAAACAAAAATGATGGATTTAAAACTAAATTTTGCTGGGTTTTACTGTCCTGGACAGGTCCACAAATTAACCCGGAGATAGGGTACTAACAATTTTTACACACTTCCATGCCTCGGAAGCATGTAAAGCCATTGGTTTTGCGCCTTATTTCTCTCCGTTCGTGTCAAATTGACGTTACATTGGCTATAAGCGTTAGGGGAGAGAGAACAAATTTATATCGTCAAATGCTCCTTTATTAGAAGATATGCTTTAATAATGTACGTTGCTTACTACATGCGGTGTTACACGGTGTGTGATATAGTTGGCGATTTGAAAGGTATATACCTAGTAAAAAACAATGATAAAACTATACTGTCACGTGACACGAATGACAACGAGATGTTTAATTTTGTAGGCAGCAATAAAGAGGTTATTTTAAGGCCTGAAAGTATTAAAAGATTTCCACTTTTCCTTTTCTCCTTTTTTTAAAAGACAACTTCCTCACTAGGAGTCATTTCTATATCGCGGGAGACTTTTCAAACATTCAAACAACGGACACAAAGAACATCCAGACTTAGAACAACCATCTGTTCATCACACAATTTTTTGTCCTGTGTGGGATTCGAAGCCACAACACTCGGCGCCGTGGCAGTGGCGAGGCGACGACTATGAAGTAACACATAATCACGTAAGATTTTGTCTATGTTGCCAGTTCTACACAGAATATATGCTGTATGAAAGTCTTGACCACTTTCCAATAAGTATTAACAGTGTAATAGATGATGATATAATTTACAATATCAATTAATCTATCGTTTCTATAGCTCGTAAGTTTGAAAGAAATCTTTTTATACAATTTTTTGTTTATGTTGCGAAGTGTCGACTGATATTAAAATTCTCGAATAAAAAGATGATTTCACGTTAACCAAAATATTCATACGATAAAATAATAATCTACACTTAAGAAATAATATATCTAAAGAATCGTCTGAGGAAAGACGAAGCAGAGTAAGATCAATTGCATCCAATTTCGCCATCTATGGCTAGGATTTATAGTTGAAGGCTGCTGCCACTGAAGTTATTATAAAAAAAATATCAAAACTGTAAAACTAAACCGTTTAAGAACGACCATACTTTCTTTGAAGGTTTTTAACAATATCTTATTTATTGACCTTATGTCAAAATAAACATTAACAATATTATCGCCTGCTCCGTTATGTGACTTTTGGAAATTATGTGCGTATTGATTGACAATTATCGCCTGCTCCGTGCCTCGAAGAGCACGTTAAGCCGTCGGTCCCGGCTGCCATGAACATCTATGGCAGTCGTTATTGGGAAAGTCAGTATCCTCTAATATCCTGACACTGGTCTAACCTTAGGGTATTGTTAGCCTTCGGGTTGCGAAGGTCAGGTGGCAGCCACTCCGTGTAAAAATCCGATATCCAGTCAAATCCGGTGAGACTAGGAAAGCCGACCCCAAGTGACTTGGGAATAATAAAGGCTAAGAGAGAAAATGTCAAAATTAACACATATGCATAAGAGCTACTTTATACGGATTTTGTCGCGTTAAACATATGATGCGAATAAACATGCATTTTTGATTGCCAAACAACTATACCGAATGGTATACAATGTAACAAAACTACAAATAACTACCTAGCAGTTAGATTGAGATTAATCACAAACTAACTTTAATCACAAACTAACTACTAGGTTGGTGTTTGTATAGTTAAGTAAATATAACATTTCACTCACCAGCCAACTTACTGGCATAACTCAAACGAGCCTACGGACCTTTGCCAAACGACCTCCAATGTGACATCTCCGAAAATTTAGGATAAGTACGCTCTGGTAATAGAATTATACCGCGCTAAAATAAAACATAAGGCGATTTAATAGCTTTTGACCACGACATCAAGAAAAATATTTGTACCTGTCACGATCCATTTACCGGCTAAAAGATTATAAAAAGTATGTTTATTTGGCTATTATATCAGAGTACAACCCAGTTTTGTGATGTCAATGTACTAGTTAACATTGATATCAGCGTACTGGGTGTACCTTTGGGTCATTCCACTTCAACATAAAGAAGCCTTTTGCTCGTATTTCAGAGGTATTGTTATGATATCGAGTTAAACATTTGGTTGTTTTCGCATATTTATAGGAGCTAGAAGAAATAAAGATAAATATATCGCCATGTATTTTTATTGTCTATAGGTCAGGCCACAGCTACCAAAGTTGTGAACATATACTACTAATCTGAGTCAAATACTATATTTATTAAGAAAGCACTTTCATTTAATATTTGCTTTGATTCTTTCGCTTATCGCCTGCCTCCAAACCAAAGAGCAGAAACGATTTCTCTGGGTAATTGTAAACTATCTTAGTTTTAGATTTTACTTCGTTCTTCGTCACTCTAGCTTTGCCTGTGCGATATTTCACGAGTAAAATTTAATAGACAAGAAGCGAAGTCTTGTTTTGCTTTAAGTTAAAAGTAGCTTCAAATATACATTTGAGCCGTTTCGATTACAAAACCAAAGAATTAAGTTTGTCATAGCTTCGTATCAAAAAAAGTTTGACGAACGGTCCTGAAGAAAACGAAGGGCAAGGATACACAAATATATCTTGTAATTTTCGCACATATAGCAGTCATTGAAGTATATTTAGAAAGTAAGGCTAACGCTCAGATATGTCGAAACAACTAATTTGGA
Organism: Catocala fraxini; assembly: GCA_930367265.1. Classification (NCBI taxonomy): domain Eukaryota; kingdom Metazoa; phylum Arthropoda; class Insecta; order Lepidoptera; family Erebidae; genus Catocala; species Catocala fraxini. Next base: position 3,516,561 of record OV884047.1, read on the forward strand.
TGTATTACTGATGGATGTTTAGATACGTATTTCTAAATACCGTATTTATTTGTGACACACAAGAATTAGTTATTGTATAATCACATACTATAGAGAGTCCAGAAACACAAACTGAGCCGTATCTCAACAGGCCTAGTATTCAAATTAACATTCAGAGTCCCAGTAACAAAATTTCCTCGAACTGTGCATGACTGTTATCACAAGGCCAAAGAGCAAAAATGTATAAACATTTATCTCAACATTACGTAAGTAATTGAGACTGCAATCTCAACGTCAGTAGTAAGACTATAGAAACGCGGAAGGTTTCTCCAATTCGGTTATTGTGAGCCTGTAAGCTTGTACCTATAATGCAAGTAATCCTATTAAACAGTTTCGTTGTAAATGAAAAGATTTCTTTGATATTACATAAATGAAGTCTAGGATTAAGTGAACGGCGCGAGATCAAGGTGACAGACGTCATCGCTTGAATTTGTCACTTTCGAGTTTTGCCTCCACCTTACATAACCCTTGCTGTTTCAATATCGACCTTAAATACTTTGCAATAAAGTCTTTTAGATTGGATAGTTGATATGTATGCAAATTAACTTAATAAACATAGTTGTGCAAATAAACAAACGTTTGTAAATTATAAAGAACCTTGTATTTAAAGACGAATTGTGGGGTGGCGTAGGTATATTTAAAACGGTTCGAATGATACAAGGAAAACAGAATACAATGTGTAATATGATATGATTATCTTTAAAACTTGTCATTTTTACTGCCGTATGTTCAATTGTTCTAAAATTTATATACACAGTCATACTCATAACAGCAACGTAGGTAAGTGTATGAAGCAGTATAATGTAGTAAATGAAACAAAACTCGGTACTTATACAATAGAATAAATTGTGCGGAAACAATGGTGTCTAACTACAGTATTCAAACACATATGGTAGTTAAATAAAACAGATCACTTGAATAGGCTATATAAAGGTGTCCCAAAAGTTGACGTCAAACCGGAATCAGGTAACAGACTAAGTTATAAATTTCTAATAGCTATGAGAAAATATAAAAATTCATTTTAAAATAAAACAAAGAAGTCTATACTCTGTGACGGATTTTTCACTCCTGTTACTACAGATATATACATGATATTTTTGTTTTGTAATCTAGTCTCGTATACTGCTTCTTTAAGCTCTCGATATTTTTCGATTATTCGCTCCCACGTAATTAGGCCATTGGAACCGTTTTTCCCGGTTCCAAAAGAACCTGTTTACCAGGTTCTAAGGGTTTAAAAAAACCTGTTCCAAAATTTCAATAACCAGTTTTTCGATTCTTTCGGCCTTTTGAAAAACATACGTAATATCAATACAGAGAATACAACAGTTTCAGCTTCATTGACGTCAGCACATGCCAGTGTATCTACTTCAAAGGAACTTCCTGAAGTACTAAAAAATAAAAACTAAGTTAACTGATTTTTTTGAGAGCAATGCTAATCCAAGTATGCATGTGATGGTGTCTCGAAATGGCTTCGCTAGATGGAATTCCTATAAGAACGTTGCAAAAGTTCCCAAGTATTAAAATATTTTTTTGAAAAGGCTGGCAGCAAATTATCCAAGACTGCTGATACCATTAAACATGATTCTTGAGGAATGTGATAAAAGGAGGCTAGACGTAACTAATGATATAAAAGCGATTTTAGCAAGTGAAAACAAGTTTTCAATATCTTTTGATGAATGGACATCCAATCACAACAGAATATATATATGCCTTACTATGCATTCACCAAATTTCTTTAGAGAGTGCTCTTTTCGAAATCTTGGTCTCATAAGAATTCATGGATCTATGAACGCAGCAAAATCCGTACAACTAATTGTGTCTAAGTTGGATGAATACGGTGTATCTTTAACTCAAAATATCGTCGCTCAAACTACAGATGGCTGCAGCCTTATAGTCGCTTTTGGGAGGTCCCTCAAGTCGTACAATCAATTATGTATTGCTCACGCAATTGAGCTAGCAAATGTGGACGTGATGAACAATCATAATGAAGACTCCGAAAAAGACAGGCAGCTGGTACAGGAGCAGTTGGACGTCCTTAACGATGATGACGAAGATTTGCCTCTGTCAGAATTAGCCTTAAGAATGCACATGGGAGAAATTAATGACGAAACTGATTTTATAGAAAATAATGACGACGATAGCGCTGAATTCAACAATGACTTGCCACTCCTAGAATTTATACCTCCACAATCGTTTACATACTATGATCTCATATCTAAAATTCGGAAAGAAGTAAGTAAAAATTTTTGAAATCTCGCCTACTAAATCGACGACATACCTTATAAGCATGTTGCAAAGCTGATTTTGGGCAGGAGTGCTTTCTGATATTAGATGGGAAAACTTGGTGGAGCAGCTTTGCTGCCATGTTAAATCGTATTTAAAATTAAAATCATCTATCATTAAGGCATTAATTGATTTGAAAATCGCTATTATGTTTACTGACGATGTCTGGAGAAACATGAACGAGTTACACAATATAATAGATGTTACTAAAACTGTGATTGAAGCACTATGCCGACGCGATTCAACTTTACTTACAGTCCACGTTTGCCTAAAAATTGCAATAAAAACATTGCTTGAAATAAACACCCAACTAAGTAATAAAATGGTGATTGCTTTGCGTAAACGATATACAAAACGACTAATCCAAGCATCAATTCTGCGAGACTTAACCAATCCGGACGAGTATTTTGAAAATATTGTAGACGAAGATGCAGCTGTCTTCGTCCGGCCCTCAAGCGATGAGATGCTACAATAAATCTAATTCAACGCACAAGTACAAATCGAAAGGCTCAGGTTACGCCAGATCTTGGAAGGGACAATCTGCATGAAGTTAACTTACAATCTTATTTATCTAATGAAGAGCAACTAAATAGAGAACTGAGCCAAGCTGTTGCTACAGCTACTGAATCGTCATATTATACATCGAATGATATGAATACCCCTGTGAGATAATAGTGGTCATAGACAACGGGCCATTACCTATCGCTGGCCTATGAGCATTTAAAAATCATTTCACCGACTAGCGTAGAACTGGAACGAATATTTTCTTCAGCTATATGTATAATCTGTAATAGACTGCGATCGTCCTTGAGTGACAAAACTTTAAACGTCTTAATTTTTTTGCGTTCATATTATTTGAGTAAAAAGAAGAATGTATAATAGGTTTTAAGCTAAAGCATAATCCGTTATTTCCTTATTCTATTTTTGTTAAAGTTTTATAAAGATAAAGATAGCTTTATTTGTTATACCTAATCGATTTCTAATATTCTTTTCAGCGTGTTCACTACATTAAAGTTATGTTGTTTTATTACAATCGTAATGACTTGTTATGCGATTTTTATTTTAAACTACTTATTATAAGTCTAATGTAGAATTTTAGGAAGAAGACTTAGTATTGCCTAATTAATAATAACTGATTGTAAACAAAAAAGACTGATTAATATTAAAATTATCTATATTTGTGATTTGGAATGAACTGTTTCAATTATTATTCTTCCTTTAGAAAACCTTTATTATAACCCGCCTACTATAATTAAATCCAAGGAACCGAAAAAACCGAGCACCTAGTTCTAGCTTGCGTTAGGAATCGGAAAAACCGGTTCCTAAAATAGGTTCGGTTTTCGATGCCCTACACGTAATGGGAAAAGTGTCTACCAGAATATTTCTAGATATCGTGTTGTGACTGGGACTTTCGCCGGAAAATCCCTGTTTAGATAAGCAGAAAGTGCGAAACAGCCATTGTTATTTTGTCATTTCTAAGAAATTTTACAGTAAACGCAATAAATAAAGAAAATTATGGCCACGAAACGTGCTGAAATAAAAGTGAAAACATTTATCAGTTATTGAAAATCATCTGACAATAGTTCCATACTAGGTCAAGTTGATTATTGGCCTGTATCCAAGCGGACGAACATTGTTGAATCAGAATATCGAGGAAAATCTACTATTTACAACTATGTAGATATATAAAACAAATTTAGTGTTTTAGCTCAAATTGACCGAGAAACGAATTTAATAAGAGCCAATTATTTATATGGATTAGGAGACAATAGAAGCAGGCAAACTAATTCTTGCTAACTAAATTGTAGGCAGAAATCTAAGTCAGTATTGACTGTTCAATCATCACGTCACATAGAGCAACGGATTGTTTAAAACCATCGTCTGTAGTAAAGGGACGCGTAAACTGACCAGCCAATAATAAATGTCCTCTAGACCGAATTTCGGCCACGGCGGCCAGTCTTAACGGAGACTGGGTATCTGCGTAGGAGATATTATAGAGCACAAGTATGTGCGCAAACACAAGTGCACTCTCTGTTCCCTAACTCTCATGATCCGATGGGACGGTAATCCGACACGACCGGAGAGAGATCAGGCACAGGACCAACGGCTTTACGTGCTTTCCGAGGCACAGGGGTGTCTAACACCGCCAACTTCCTAACTCCGGGCTGTTATTGAGATCTCTTAACAGGAAAACCCAATAACTTTTTGTTGACCTGACCCGGGATTCGAACCCGAGACCTCATGCACAGCAATCGCATTCACTACCACTGCGCCATGGAAGCAGTCAAGACCAGCCAATATACATACAACTTTGGCCCGTTTGAATTGGGTTAGTTTTTAAGTTAACTTCGCAATGGCCGGGACATCCCCGTGGGATTTGGAGGCTGAAGTGCTCGCCGAAGAAAAAGTAAGCTAACTTGCAGTTGAGAGATATACTCATAAATACTAGCCGGCGCTTACAAACAGCAAACAATTTGTCACAAACTGTTTGTATAGTACGAACATACTGTTAATGCGAAACACTAACAGAACCCGAGGCATCATTACAGTGATTCACTTCGGATGTAAACACATTGGTTTCGCAACGACACGCTTGTTGAAACTGACATCTGCAAGCATACCCGTTTTGTTGTGTGAAATCTTTGCAAATACGGCATCTTGTCAAATATGACGATGACATTGTTAATTTTGATATATATACAAAACTAATTACACTTTTAAATTCAGTTATATTATTATATGGGCGTAAAAGACAAAAGCATCAGCCTTGCTCAGTTGCAATCCCGTAGAACTAATTGACGAGAGTGCTTACTCAACAGACGAAAATGGGTCATGACATTTTGCGTTCTGTAAACAAGTCTCGGTTGAATATGGTTATCAAAACATACCTAATGACGTGCTCAATCTTTTATGAAGTTAGATAAAAGGAGAACATAGCAATAACATAACGATACAATTGTGATATAACAGCTGATAGTGGGTAGTTGGATAAAATCATGAAGTCTACTTACTGAGATGGGTCTATGCAAATTTTGTCACACGAAATCACGGACATAAAACATTGTTGTATCACATTGAGTAATCGACTAGTTACTAAACAATGTTGGCTATGAACTTGGTAATGTGGCAATAAGCAAGTCATGACACAATTGTCGGATAGTTGCAGCTCTGGATGACAGCCGAGACAATTTTCCGTCATGCCGTTGGCACCTTGAAACTAACAGATGTAGAAGACAGCTCTATTATGAGTTGTATAGATTAAATTCATTGCAGTTTATATATTTATAGCCCAGCTATTGAGAAAAGGCACAATTGAATAGATGAAGGGACTAGATGGATTTAAAGTTGACAATAAAGAGATGACGCATATGACTGACTTGGAGTTAATATTTTATCGAGATATTGGTTGCCTTGTAAAATCTCTATTGATACTTGAAGAAAAAGCTTTGTACACCTTTTTAAGCATTATTGTACGCACATAGGAGTGTGAGTTTTAGCATAGTTAAAGTTTATACAAGGAGAGCAAAAAGCTAAAATGATTATGAAAAGCGAAGAAATTGCGGCCGAATTTCGACCACTTGGCGACCAGTCATATCTATGTATAAGGATAGGATCGCATTGCGGCGTGCTTATATGATGTATATTTGCTAGACTTTGCCTACGTCTTCATGGATTACAGTACACGCGCGCCGTCATTTATGTGGATTACTCATACACACTATATATGTATATACTAACTATAAGGAGTACCTTATCTCCGGTTCTACTGAACGACAATATAAAATATAAAACTAGTCTTAGATTTCCTTGAACAAGCTATAAAATTCGAATAGAATAGGTATTAACGCAAGGTTAAAAAGGAAACAAATAGAGATAAATAAATATTGCCAATAGGCAAGGCCTTTTCAAAATTATCGCAAAGTAGTAGTAGGTAGTACAAAACGTTAACAAATTATATACCTTAACCATCCTCATGAATCAACCTGTGTATTGGTAAAAACCGCATCAAAATCTGTTGAGTAGTTTCTGAGTTTATCGCGAACAGACGAAGAGACGCGGCGGGGTCCTTTGTTTTATAATTGTAGTGACAACCTTACTTTTATTTATAACAAATACCTAGAATACAACTTTATATTTTTGCAGGATCATTTACGAATAGGCGTGGTGTGCTTTCGCCGGCAAATTTTCTTCATTTTAATAACAGTAGCAAGCATTTAAGTAACCGTTCGCTGTCACATGTCAGGCAGTTTGATTGATGTGGCTAACTTTCGAGACCGCACAATTTAGGATAAACGCCGTCAAAATTTAATAGCACTTAGAAAAAAAACAGTAATGATGTACATTTCTCTTTAGTACAAGATTTCGTAAAAGAAATATGTCGTAGTTTCTGCAAGCGTCGCTGCATAATATATGGATGTATACACAGAGACTGATAGTTTTCGGTGACTATAACCATTATATATTACTAGCTGACCCGCGCAACTTCGTCTGCATCACATAAGAGAACTTTCCTCGTTTTTGCAACATTTTCCACTGATGCTCCGCTCCAATTGGTCGTAATGTTAGGTTAATAGGAAAATTCCCTTATGTGAAGCAGACGAAGTTGCGCAGGTCAGATAGTAATTCATACAAAATACGAATATTTAATATTAGGCTATGTTACTAACAGTACCTTTTATTTTAAATAAGATATGCCTATGTTACCCGGTGATAATAAAGTTTTCTAATTGTGATACAATTTTTAAAATAGGTTATGTATTTTAAGGGTTTACCCTTACAAACAAACAAACATAAAATCAAATTTGTCCTCTTTATAATATTAGTGTAGATTAATATAGATATACTGAATGTTGGTAGTTCTAATCGCATTAAGGCTACACACGGTTGGAAAAGAGAGCAGCGGCGTAAACAAACAACACATGGGGAAGCAGGCCTTATATGTGAGACGTAGTGCTTTAAATTTTAAAGTTCTTAAAATATTTTTTTGGGCAAAAATGTTGAGTTTTGTAGAAAGTGGTAGAAAAAGTATTTAAGTATAAAGGAGACACGGACAAAAGATTATTATTTTTATACTAGCTGACCCGATAGAAGTCCTGTGTCAGACGAACTTAAAAAACTCGATAGGTTAAAATAGTCGTTAAGTTTTCTGAAATTATCCAATTTTTAGCGAAATATTCTTCACATAAGAACCTTCTACAAAGTAACAGAAAACTTAAAAAAAAACATGCGGGTCAGTCTTTGGGGACTGCCGATAGAAGTGAAAACTAAGTAACCTGTGAATTGCATCGTCGAGCTATTAGATTATTATTTTTGAATTTTGAATGCGTTCGGTGACGATGACGCGATTCCATGATTTTTGTTCACCCAAGTAGTGCTCAATGCTTCTTAAGAAGTTTCCACTTCAAAAAACGATGAATGAAATCGGTAGAGTCGTCTACAAGTTATGAAGTGACCAAAGGAAACAGGGATTTATTTTTATAAATGTATATAGATAAAGTTAATAGTTTTGTCAATACATTCAAATATAATTCGAAAGCAGTTTGCAAATCGGTTTCCAGATTATCTATTCATATTGAACTAAATGCATTCTCAGAATTAATCCAGGCAGTTAATTAAAGTTATTGGACATCTATACAGATATCTCGGTCCGTGTTGGCAACCTAACGATCGATTTGTAGCATAATGTTGAATGCAAAGCACAACCAATGAGGTTAATGCAGGGAATTTCCATTCAAATCGTTCGCTATGCGTGTGTGAGTAAACAGTTGCATAAATATTTTTAAAACTAGCCACCTGTCCCGGCTTCGCACGGGTAGTACAAACCCTTAACTAATGATACACCTAAACCTTCCTCACGAATCGCTCTGTCTACTTGTGAAAACCGCATGGAAATTCGTTCAGTACTTTTTGAGTTTGCTTACTCTACTTTTTGAAACGCGGCGCGCGGCCGGGACTTTGTTTTATAATATTATGTAGTGATAGTGATAATGATAATGATGATCTCCATGAAGCATATTGGTAAGGCGAGCCGGCTTTTGGACTTATATGGAGATAGGTAGAAGCACCAGGCCAGATCGCCTCTTTTCGTAATTTATGACTACGGCAAATAATTAAATGAATGTTTTTCGGAAGATTAGGCAGAGACTCAGATTTCTACTTGGTACGATCTTGACATACCATATTGCTTTATTTTTTCATCACATTTTTGATGCACGCTCGTGGGCTTACGACTCAAAACTTAGCGTTTCTACACATGTTAGCATTAAAATGAAATTCAAATTTAACCGGCATTACCTAGAATTTATAACAAATACCAGTGAATATAGAGAAAACTTACTTGTAGTCTATGGCCAACATCTAGTAGAAACTTTTAAAAACTTTCATCTTGCGTTTTCCAAAGTACACTATGGGATTCCCAATACGACAATTGTATGCTGGCAAACAAAGAGGAAAAACCCAAGACGCTACTGGATAATCTCGGTAATTCATCGTAAGTAAATAAATGTAAATCGTAGTAATAATCTTAAGTCAAATTTATGAAAGAATAAGTACTACTGTTTACGGCATAACATGGTCATATTTAAGGTTCGTAAATTATGGTTAACAATCTCATAGTAATATACCAAAAATATATAATACAATATTTTTCTAGCGGCTTCTCTCGCTTAAATATAGGTTAGATTAGATTTAGGTTATGTTTGTCACAGTATTATTTCTGGATAAATGCACCCTTTGTCCTTTTCTGCTCCCCTGACAAGGTGACGGTATGCGAAATTGTATGATGATCAAATGAGTAGTTAAGGTGTGAAACGTAAGAAACAAACAAACTCATATTCGAATTTAAAATATGTATACCTACATGCGATAGCCTAGTGGGAAACCGTTAGACTGCCTCGCAGAGGTCTCGAGTTCGATCCCAAGGCGCGCATCTCTGACTTTTCGAAGTTATGTGCGTATTAAATAGTTAATTATCGCTCGCTTTAACGGTGAAGGAAAACATCGTGAGGAAAGCTGCATTTCTAAGAGTTCTCAATCATGTTCTCGAAGAAATGTGAAGTCTGCCAACCCGCACTGGGCCAGCGTGGTGGACTATGGCCTTACCCTTCTCACACTGAGAAGAGGCCGTGCCCAACAGTGGGACAGTTTAATACAGGGCTGATATTAATATACGGTACCTACATGCGAAAGTAACTCTGCGCGGTAGCTTAACTAAAACAAGTAGTGTTAACATAAACAGATTTACAAACTTAACAGACAAAATCTCACGGCTCAACTGATGAATATTTTTTAATGAAACCAGAGAAAAGAATATTTGCTTTAATTACAGGTAATAACCAGTTATATTTCAAATTTAGAAGTTTCCAGCTTCGTCGCAATATTATCTTAAAATTTGGTCCCACAATTTACCTCTAAGATAAGTAAACAAATCATAATCATGGCGTACATTCATGGCTAATGACAGGGTATGTTTATGGCGTAAATAACTATAGCAGAAAAGTTATGTTCATAACAATAGCCTCTACCGTAAACAGCTTGAAGACACGCAGAAAACAATTGTTTGTTTTTAAAAGACAACTCCCGCACTAAAAATAATTCCTGTATCGCGGGAGACTTTACAAACATTCAAACAATGGACACAAAGAACATCTAGTCTCGAAACTACCGTCTGTGGATCACACAAATTTTTGTCCCATGTGGGATGCGAACCCACAACACTCGGCGCTGTGGCCACTACGCCAACTGTGCAGTCAACAATAATAATTAGAAATGCTACGATAAACATATATGATACTACAAAAATCATAACATATTCCGGCCTACATATACCAAGAATATGATAATGAAACGTAAAAACTAAGCGTGAGATAACTGTTCAAAATATTATCCAAACTGTCTAGACAAGTCGTTAATGTATTTGCACAGATGGCGCAGTGAGCAACCGTTAGCTGAGTTTTGTGGGTTCGAATCATATATGGGTCGATTATTTATGTAATCCACTAATTATTATGTGTCTCCGTACTTAGTTCCTATATGTTAGTTGTATGGTTTTAATGTTCCCTGGGACTCGGGGCTTGCCACCCAATATTATTAAAACTATTTTTAGTAAAGTTTAATAGTAGGTAGTAGTAGTGTAACAGTTTTCAAATTTATGTAAGAAAGCGTTAAATAAACAAGGCGATAAAAGCCGTATAAAGTAGTTTAATTTCAATGAATAACATTCGCGTAAACAGAAGACAATTTAAAATATACGCTAATAGTACAGTCATTTGTTAGTTTTACCTGGAAAGTTTCCCGGGAGTTTTGAAAATTGGCAGTATTATAGATTTTGAAGTGCTTTTTCCGAATTTCAACTTTGCCATCTCGGAACTGTGCCGCTCGCGCCGCCATATTGAAAAAATGGCGACTGATAGCAGTTTTTTGACAATATCTCCTTTTCCAACTCATTTTACGATAAAATCATGTTACACAAAATTCAACAAGAGAAAAATTTCTATAACAACACTCTGTTTGTAAAATCTATAGTTTTGGCGTACGAGCGCTGCAAAGTTTTATTCATCCACAACAACAGGTGTTTTTCGTATATTTACGTAAAATAACTATACTATACCCAGTGCTGCCAGATTACATTTCTTTTACAGATAATTTTTTTTTTCTAGTTTACTTTAGTTTAACAACTTTTTATCGTAAAATGAGTTGGAAAGGAGATATTGTCAAAAAACTGCTATCAGGCGCCATTTTTCCAATGTGGTGGCGCGAGCGGCAGAGGTACGAGGTGGCAAAGTGGAAATTCGGAAAGAGCACGTCGAAATCTATAATACTACCAATATTCAAAACTTCCGGGAAACTTTCCAGGTAACACGTTTATTTCGGACCAAATGACAGTACTATACGTTATCAATTATCATATAATTTAAGAGACTTGCGGTTTATACTGTAACACTTAATTCTAACTTTATCTGTGAGTAGAATACAATGTATTATAATGAGATGGCTGCTTATACAACCGACATTAGCTGTGGGTAGAAAATTAATAGGTTGACGGACAAAAACAAAATGACATGTTTGAACACGTTAGTAGGTCTTTTCCATTCATAACTTAATGTAACAATTCTATATGACTTTTAATAAGATACAGTATGGGATATTTTCTAAACGAATTTTAATGTATCCTAACTAATATTTGCTTATTTGTTTGTTACGCTGTTACGCCTTAACTACTGGGCCGATCATCATGAAATTTCGCATACAGGTTTTCCGGGTAAACGAAAAGGACATAGGGTACCTTTCATCCAAAAAAAATATTGTTATTAATACCTGACCTAACCTACATTTACGCGAGCGAAGCCGCGGGCAAATTATATTTTTTTTATATTAACAAGGTGACTAACGTTTATACTGCACGGCAATGGCGTGTTCTCTTTTTAGAGTTCGAAAAAACTCTTATACAACCGCTTTGTCTGTCCGTCCGTCCGTCCGTCTGCCTGTTATACAACTTTCAACTCAAGAACCGTAAGAGCTAGAGACTCGCGGTCAACGCCATTCGACTCAGCATAGTCGATATACCCCGAAATTACTATGACCTTTGACCTCTGACCTCAACTTCTTGGTCATGTGGTATCACGTGACCTTTGCATATTACTTGAACCACTTTTTCGAACTCTAAGATTTACGGCAATTCATTGCCGATTCTCACTTGTTGTTTTTAAAAGGTAACTCCCGCACTCGTATTATGTCCTGGTCCTGTGTCACGGGAGACTTTACAAACATTCAATAAACGAACACAAATCACACCTAGACTCGCAACAACTATTTGTGTATCACACAAATTTTATGCCCGTGTGGGGAATTGGGGATTGAACCCACAACACTTGAGGCTGCAGCAGTGGCGGTGCGACCACGTAAACCAGTACTCTTTCGGGTGCTTCCGGGCTTATATGAAGACACCGATACCAGACAAGCCGTTTATTTGCCCTAGTCTATACTAATATTATAAAGAGGAAAGATTTGATTTTTTGTTTGTTTGTTTGTAAGTATTTAAATCAAAAAGTACTTAACCGATTAAAAAAAGTGTTTCTCCATTAGAAAGCTATATTATATTATCAGCGAGTAACATAGGAAGGCGCTAAGTGATTGGCATGGCGGCGTTACAATAGGTGGTTAGAAATAACAAACCTGAGATATGCGGACGATACGACAATAGTTGCTTCAAATGAAGGAGAAATGGCAATATTGCCTAAGAAAATTGAAGAGGAAAGTGCCAAGCTCGATCTCAAAGTTAACCATACAAAAACCAAAATTATGGTGGCGGATAGAGCTCATCTCCTTCCTACCTCAAATATGCTCGATAAGTATGAAAAAGTCAACGAGTTTGTTTATCTTGGGTCGAAATTCGCCGACGAGCTGGCATGGCTAAAAGTGCAATGACCATCCTAAAGAAGATATGGAGGAACAGAGGTATACATCGCAAAACTAAAATTCGTCTGGTTCGAGCTCTCGTGTTCTCCATTTTTTTGTATGAGGTCATCATCATTTGAGAGATCAATAAGATCGATGCTTTTGAGATGTGGTGTTGGCGGAGACTACTCCAGATACCATGGACCGCCATGAGGACAAATGAATCTATTTTACAAGAGCTCAACATCACAAAGCGGCTTACAACCGTCTGCGAAGAGCGGGCCCTCAGTTTCTTTGGACATATCATGCGGTCACCTAAGCATTGTCTAGAGAAGCTCTTAATATTGGGTCAAGTTAACGGAAAACCGCCAAAGGTAGAACACCAAAAAGATGGTCGGACGTTATAAAAAACGCATAAGGCGGAACCTTGCAGCAAGCAGTCCACGCAGCACTCAGCTGCTCTCATTGGAGAGACATCATTTGTGGTCGCGATCCTCAGAATTGAGGGAACGAGGAAGAAGAAGAACATAGGCTATATTTCATTTTAAAAAGTGTTGTTACTAAGGGCCAACCTAACCTACTTGTACGCAAGCGAAACCGCGAGCAAAAGCTAGTATAAAATAACGTTAACACCGGACTGGCAAAGCAGAACAGTCAAAAATTTTGAAATTAACAGCACTTATTTCAACGAATTACGTTATCCTCGACATTGACATTCGCTTCACCTACACTACAAGACAGTTGTTTTAAAGTTTTTATAATCAAACGCAGTTTGCATGAGTCATAAGATTGTAATTGTAAGACGTGCGATACAATAATTTCTAGATTAGTCTACGATGGGTCATTGTGCCGTATTCGATAGAATAGTGGTCAATGAATAGGTACCTAATTCATATCGAGGCATGATTTATGTTGCATTGGAAATGTGTTTTCATTCTTTATGTTTCAATATTTCTACTATGCTGAATACAATAGACGTATAATTACAGTTGTTATAGTGGTAATTTACCAATTTATACAAATATTAATAGCTGAAAATCAGCGATAAAATATATATATATAAATAATATATAAAGCAGCGATAGCTCAGTGGGGAGACCAACAGACTGCAATGCAGAGGGTCTCGGCTTCGAACCCACGTCGCGCACCTTTGACTTTCAGAAGTTATATGAGTTTTCGAAATTATGTGCGTATTGATTGACAATTATCGCCTGCTCCGTGCCTCGGAGAGCACGTTAAGCCGTCGGTCCTGGCTGCCATGAACATCTATGGCAGTCGTTATTGGGAAAGTCAGTACCCTCTAATATCCTGACACTGGTCTAGCCTTAGGGTATCGTTAGCCTTCGGGTTGCGGAGGTCAGGTGGCAACCGCTCCGTGTAAATATTGATATCCAGTAAAATCCGGTTAGACTAGAAAAGCCGACCCCAAGTGACTTGGGAATAATAAAGGCTAGGGAGAGGAATTAATAGCCGAAAAGTTTGTTTGTTTGGTTTACCTTTAATTTTAATAAAATCCCTGTTATTATTAAAGAACAACCTCTTAGATTATTTAAACGGGATCCCTCGCTTTATTATTGTTACGGAAATGCTATCCTAAATGATGAAAAGCAAATCTAATTATATGGGTTAAGTGTGCGACATTGTTTATATTGTGTAATTCTGTAACAAAGATTATTATTTATTATGTTTCTTTTAAATTGGTTTGTAAATGATAGATATAAGTAAGAATATTAAACGTTTAATTAATGTTTGCATGCCTAAACGGCAGAATGTACACGGATTCAACCACACTTTTGTAACCTTATTGTAAATACCTACATTTTAAGCAAATAAATAAATATTATTATTATTATTATTATTATTATGAACGCGCTAATCTCAGGCACTACTGGTGAAAATTGAATAATTATTTAGAGTTGGATAGAGCATTTATCTAGGAAGGCTACAAGCTATATATATATATCATCATGCTACGACCAATAGGAGCGAAGCATCAATGAAAAATGATGCAAAAACAAGGAAAATAATAATAATAATGTTTTTATTTACAAAATAGTGATTGTAGTACAAAATGAAAATTATACATGGTCTTACAACTATTTTACGTACAATCCTGTGGGTGAAGTTCTGTTACCCTTGATAGGTTAGTTATCAGCCTGTAGTATGGATTAACTTATTCTCTTATGTGACGCAGATGAAGTTGCGCGGGTCAGCTAGTATACTAATATAGACTGACAACTAAAATGCACTGCAAAGCAAAGGCATACACACATAGCGGCTCTAGATTACAAGAGATGGAAGAAATTCCATCTCTCTTCATCCAGAGGCGCCATGTTTAATTTATTATACCTAATTATATTAAATCTAGCACTTGTGGAGCTTCAGCCTGCCTTCAGTGAGGTCATATATGAGATGTGAAGTAAAACTAAAGAACAAAGAGAAAACAAGAGGCTTTCTACGTTATTTTCTAACTAATATTCTGAATGCGAAAGTAAGTTTGTGTATTTGTTTGTTACGCTTTCACGCCTTAACTACTCGACCGATCATCATTAAATTTTGCATTCACGTTTTCAGGGAAACAGAAAAGGACATAGGGTACCTTTCATTCAGAAAAAATACTGTTACAGACTTAACCTAACCTACATTTACGCGTGCGAAGCCGCGGGCAAAATCTAGTAGGTACTGTTTATAAATATTATGGTTGACCTTATTCTTTTACACAAAACTGCGATGCAACGTCGCATCGAAAAATCTACGAACTGCCACGACGCATTGTAAGAACTTGTGAATTCATTAGCATCGCGCATTCGAATCATTTTCGAATCGTGGAAGGGATCGCCTTGCCGCACGAAATCGCGTCGCAGCAATTCGTGTCGCAGTTTTCTGCGTTGCGAATTCGCATCGCGCCGATTCGCAGTTTTGTGTAGGTACAAGCTCTAAGAGCTAAAACACGCTAAAGAGATTCACGGCGGCTTTCGAATAAGTACTGCCTAAAAGTATTCTATGCACATAGTTTTGTACATTTCAATAGTTTATTAATTAACTAGATGTGCCTGCGGTTTCATCCGCGTTTATGCTTAATGCGCCGCCCCTGTGGGTCGTAGCGTGATGTTATATAGTCTATAGTCTTCTTCGATAAATGAGGTATCCAACACTAAAATCATTTTTCAATCCGGACCAGTAGTTTCTAAGATTAGCGCGTTCAAACATACAATCAAACAAAAACTCTTCAGCTTTATAATATTAGTTTAGATTATAAAGACTATATATACTAGACTACTATCATAATAAGAACAACAATTAGCAAATTGCCATTCCTTTGAAGTACTTACACGCGTAACTATAAAAACTAGCGGTCGCCAAGTGGTCCAAATTTGTCCATAATTTATTTAAATTTTATATTTGATCGTATGTAACCATAGTTACGAAGCATTTTACGAAGTCAACCGAACAATGCCGAAATACTACGAACGCGATTCGACTGCTTGTGTCAAATGCATGGTTGTGTGCGTATAGTGTTTTTTTCATTAATTTAATGTATTTCTAAAGCATATTTTATAAAATATTAGGATTGGCCCCTCCTTCTCCATATAAACTTTAACTGTACTAAATTTCATACTCCTCCATCCACGCAATTTTCGCAAAAAGGGGCACAAAGTTTTTGCTTCACGTATTAATATATAGATAAAACAAACAATCAACTGCACGGTTGGCGAAGTGGTTTAAGTGGTCGCCTGCCTGCCACTGCGCCAAGTGTTGTGGGTTCGAATCCCACACGGGACAAAAATTTGTGTGCTCCACAAATGGTTGTTCCGAGTCTGGGTGTTCTTTGTGTGTCCGTTGGTTGAATGTTTGTAAAGTCCCCCGCGACACAGAAATTATTCTTAGGGCAGAAATCGTCAGTCGAAAATTATAAACTAAAGAAGCAATATGGAAACAGCATTATTTCTTTCGGGAGACATTGTCGCTAGAGTATATATCAATTGTACGCAGCCGTAACAGCTACTAAATTTGTACCTATTGACAGCCAAAGTGATTGCTTTTCTTTTTTATCACTAGGGATTGTCCCTGTGTTATTGTAACTCGAATCACCTTGGAAAAAACGTACAACCGATCGATGTAGAGAACTTATATGCTGCCGTCCTTTAACTAAAATGCCGACTTTTTAATGAAAAGTAATATAGTTTTGAATTCTGTACTAGAATATAGATATAGATAGATAATTATATAGATAAATAGTTCTAAATTCTAGTAAAATTATAGATAGACAATTCAAAACTATTTTACTATCCATTAAAAAGTCATATTCGCGCGCTTGTGGGTTAACGGCATTTTAGTTAAAGGACGGCAGTATGGTATAATGGCTGCACACCATGTTGATACGAGTTGTGAGTACTGACAATATAATATTAGCACTCTTAACAAAACAGACAAGACTTAACTCGAAATTTGCAAGTCAGGAACTGTAATGTAATTAGAATTATAATTGCCTTACTGCCAAATATCGTGTTTAGTCGTTGTTTTATTAAGAAAACGAATTAATTTAATGGCGATTAAAAAGAGTGGACGTGAGTTTCATGCATATATCTTCTCAAAGGCTTCATCGTTTACTGTACCTAACAATTAAAGGGAAATTCAGTAAAATCACTAATCAATAAATGTTGAAGTTCTTAAGTGTTACTTTGTCAAATCCTAACAATATTATAAATGTAAATGTGAGTTTGTTTGTTTGTTACGCTTTCACGCCGTAACTACTAGACCGATTATCATAAAATTTCAAATACACATTGTCAAGGGTACAGGAAAGGACATAGTAAAGCTTTCATCCAGAAAAAAGTACCTACTGTTCCCGTGCTTAGCTACGGGTAAAAGCTTAGTAAACGAATGTATTATTATTGACTTTGACCTAAACTTCGTGTCTCTCTCTAAACTCGGCGCATTGACATGGTGACCACGTAAACCATTGTACCGTGTGCGCAGTCAAGCAAAATGACCACCATTATTAAGACAGAATACACAAATTAACGAGATACAAATTTACCAACTCAATGCTACGCGCCAAAATTCACGCACACACACACAGTGAACAGAAATTAAACATGGAAATATTCTCACCGCTAAAAATGTCACAAACATTTTATTGTTTAACATTATCAGCACGTGATTTAGCTAGGCAACCTATTTGCGATGTATCAATGTATACATTATCTACCATATATTGTTTATTATCGTTAAGTAACAGATGAGGGTATTTATTTATTATACCAGATCTTAGACTAAAAGTAAAATCTTAATGAAACTATGCCGTGTCGCTATAGTAACGTCTAAAAGCAAAGGGTTTGAGTTTTTGACATTGACAGCAAGTAAACAAACTGTAAAATAGACCAGCTAATTGCTATATTGCCCTGAAATTTAGCAAAATTTTTGAGTAGTAGAGCTGACTGAAAAGATGAAGAAGAAGTCAATAATAAACTGTGGGTAGTAGGAAAGTACTGTCCATGTTTTCATATACCGAACATTTACTTTTATAATCTCATTGTAATAAATTATTGTTCGAACTACAAAAACCAGCAGCTTATCTTCTTCTCCCTTAGCCTTTATTATTCCCAAAACACTTGGGGTTGGCTTTTCTAGTCTAACCGGATTTGACTGGATATCAGTTTTTACACGGCTTTTAAACAGCAGCTCATAGCCTCATACAAGAAAAAAGATTTGTATTGTTAATAAACATTTGGCGATTGAAAGGAGTGGCTATGAGTTTCTTTCCTGCTTTTTCTTATGAATGCTCTACTCCTCGAAAAGTTAGTTTTTCAATGCTAAACATTTTATTCCCTTTTTATTATTATTTTTTTATTAATATATTTTATATCATTAATTGAAGTGTCCAAGAATTGTTTGCACATTTTTATGGAAATAAAGGTATTTGACTTTGTATTTTCCGTTCATCGCGCATAAATAAATGCATGCAAATACTGGTATAGAATCGACTTGACCGAAAATCGTTCTACACACTCGTCTATGTGAGCGCGTGTATCTGTTTATATTTAATTTGTAACATCAAACTGTCAAATCTGTCTTCTAAGTATAGTATAATTACGAGTACATGACCTTTCCAAACATTGACCTGTGCGCACAACTTATCGTTAATACAAAAAAAAGAACACTTCTTTATCTTCACATTACCATAATACTAAAATTGCGTTTTCATATTACCATATTTTACGTGTTATTACTGAGTAAACGTGATGTACGTGAGCTCAATAAAACTGTACCTTAGTACGATAAAAATCTAAGCCTTACTTAGTAGTACATTCGTTTTATGTACTTACGTATTATTAACTACCGTCGGTTACGGTTAACTGAACGTTGCCTAGTAATAGTTTTCTTTATACAATGATGTTGCTAAGTACTTCTTTTTTTAAATTCGTCGGCATTTATTTTTTTTCGGACTGAATATGGTTACACTATAAAGTTATACTGGTGGCCAACTATAGTGCGTCTTTGGTAACTACGAGGTAGGCAACGGAACTATTTCTTTCTCTTTAATTAAAAACTAACTTACGCTCTAGGAATAATTCCTGTGCGGTCGGAGACTTTACAAACATTCAAACAACGGTCAGACTCGGAACAACTATTTGTGGATCACACACATTTTTGCCACGTGTGGGTATCGAACCCACAACACTCGCCGCGGTGGCAGTGGCGAGGCGATCACCTAAACCACTACGCCATCCGTGCAGTCATGCTATGCACTTAACTCTTTACATAGTACTTGGCTTAATGTTTGCCCATAGAGCTAAATAATTATGTAATATGATTATTGCTGGGAACACAATAACCATGGCCAATATATTATACTGAACCATATACTTTAAAGTGGAAAAACCTTTGTCTTCTGATCTAAATCTATATCTCATCAAAACTCCATACTTGACACAGAAAGGTATTATGCAACATTTATGATAGAAGACATTTAAATATATGGGAGAGACGTGCCCCATGTATGAATTATTGCCATAAGTTATATCATACCTCCCTCAGTCTTCTACAAGGAAAATGTTTCAGGGAAACTCTGATAAGCAACACGTTTGATATTTTATTACGATTTCTAAAAGATCTCTGCTAAAAACTACAACGTTATCTTGTAAAAAATACATGACGTAATCTGGAAACATTAGGTATTTAATTTTATGAACACATAACTGTAATTAATGACTACAACATAACACGCTTGTAATTGACAGAGAAGTTTTACACCTGCAATTAGCTAGCTGTAGCTGTCTGGATAAATTGGTTTCGAGCGTATTTCTGGCTGTGTGCTGCTACTGAGTATTACCTAACAGACACCGAATAGCGCGTTGGTGGATCCAGTAAGTTGCGATATCATTAAAGAATAGTATAGAGGAAATAAATGGCTACAACTATCATTCGTTTGCTACATCTGTGGTTAGTTGTTCTATACTAATATTATAAAGAATGTCTCCAAACCTAACTACATCCAAATGTATCTAGGTTTTGAGATAGAAGATAACTACTCATCCGATTTAATTTATTATTTCAGTATTCGAACAATAGTATTCCAGATAAATATAAGTTATGTATATTATTATGATGAAAACGGTAATCGGAGCGAGCCGCTAGTCTATACTAATATTATAAAGCAGAATAGTTTGTTTGTTTGCTTGAACGCGCTGATCTCAGAAAATACTGGTCCGAATTGAAAAATATTTTCAGTGTTGGATACCCCATTTATCGAGGAAGGCTATAGGCTATATAACATCACGCTACGACCAATAGGAGCGGAGCAGCAATGAAAAATGTTGCAAAAACGGGGAAAATTCTCTTATGTGAAGCAGACAAAGTTGCGCGGGTCAGCTAGTGTTTAATAAAGCCAAAAGGTTTCTTTCTATATTCTTATATTGCGATGTAATAGCGGCATTCCATCAAGCAATTTTTTCACTTTACGATAAATACGTGCTAAAATATAACGATGAATTTAAAAAAAGGCTATTAAAATCAAGTTTTTGTTTGCACCTCCTGACACAGAAACTTAGGCACTTTCGAATCTTAGCGATCGATTTCACTATCGATAGATAATAAATAGAGTTCGTACGAATAGTATTTATTATCTATGATCTGTATTTTACTTAGTTGTCTTTGAATTTATTTAAGCGTCGGCCAGCGACAGACGTTTGCGTGCCATTATTCGGTAGGATAATGTTATTGGACTATATTGTGTTACAAAAAAATCTCAATAACAGCACGGAATCTGTAAATTTGCCAGGTAAGCGGCAAAAGGTTCGCATGCACGTAGCTAGCGAAAAGTGGGTTTATTAAACCTCTAATCATTCTGAGAGTAAATTAAAAAACCGATCCGGGTTTTAGCCTCAGGACCTCTGCCAGTATGTATATATGCGCAGGCTTACACATATACCATTAAACCAACGAGACATATCTTGGATTATTAGGTTATAAACAGCAGGTACGATTCTACCCTCTTTGACTCTAATCACTTTCTTTGCAATTAGCTTTAAGTCTGCGCCGAGCGTAAGACAGATAATGACAGAGCTCGTGCGGCGCATATTCAAATCGGCGCGCGGCCGCCATAGTAAAATTGTATGGAGGATTTGAAGTGCTTTTTTAATAAATATGTATCTTTATTGTCAACCAATAACTTAAATATTTGGGACGGACAAATTATAATATAACTATTCATGTTTAGTTTAAGCTGTAAACTAGGATAGATGCAAATTTACGTAATTTTGTGGGCGAAAATATTAATTATTTTAAGTTTTTTACACGGCGTATATGTAAACACATTCATTGCTATGGTAAATGTATATTTTATATTTGTATTAAACAAAAAGTATTTATTTTATTCACTTAACTGTGACGCCTGTTTTGGCACATTGCGCTCGGCGCAGTCTTAATGCTAATCAACTAACTACTATGACAAGTCAATGCTGCCGTAAAGCGGTTGCTACGTGGATAAAAACATCTACTTTACGATGAAGTGTCTCACAGACCACGTGACGCAGCAGCTCAAGTATGTTATGCGAACGATGTAATAGTCCACATGACCGACAAACACTCATGAACAGGCCACATTGATGACTCACAAGTTCATAAAATTATTGAAATGTAATTACCACAATTGATTAATTGCGCTGATGGCAAAGTGGTGATGCCAGATCCCCAATGTACAGAGAGAATAATGAATCACTGATAACTGTATGAAGACCGAGCTTTCTATGGACCCTTTTCTATCGTTCCAATGCATATTTTGTGTTCGAAGCGGAATACTGGAAGTTGGAGTACGCCCGAGGATCACGATGCGGCTGTACCGATACAGAGGAGTTCATTCTACCTAGCCAGCGTAAATCCCACGAGAATGCATACTGGGATAAAATAACCTTACGATTTAATCCAAGACTTGGTGGTGGTAGCGTGATGGAATAACAAATATCTTCACAAACCTTCACATTATTTATATAAAAATCAAGGGCTATTTGCTATTTGGGTTGAAAACTACTACCATATCATTCACTATTATAATCTCCAGCTAGGCTGTAACGATAGTGGTAGAAAAAAAAATCAGTCCGAAGACCTGACTATCGTAAATCACAAACTATTGGGTAACCGCGAGCGTCATATACTTAGTAGGATTATCGGTAAATATATAAGCATAAATAATTCCATGTACGTAGGCATGAATCAACAGCCAATATCACAATAACACGTAATAATTTCAACAAAACTATTATTTCATTGCGTTCCGATGAATAAACGGCTATGAGATCACATGACTGTCGCCTCTATTCACTATTAAACCTTGTCCGTATGCAAATACTGGGCAACGTCCGAGATCATCACAAAGGAACGAACTCTTCCGTCAATTAGAACTCCAACATCAATTATAACCTTTTGGAAGATCATAATACATCGAAAACGGAAAAATACACGAACATTTCATGACGTCATTTGATACAGTACATCATAGTCAATGACTCGAACTCGAAATGCGAAAGCAATGACTGCAAGACAAAAACGTTAGGGCGTTCACTCCTAAGCGAAATGGGTGAATGTTAATCACCTCAACAATCGTGACGTAAACATTGTACATGGTACATATGTATTTTTACAGTAGCGTAGGTAGCATCGTATATGTATATAATATATCCCCAAAGGGTTTGAAAGAGAGAACTATAATAAAACATATCTGGTGAAATATGGGTACTATAACCCATATATCAACTGAAACTTAACTCTCGTATATTAGAGGGCGTGTCTATAACGGTCTCATTTAAAATTCAATTCAGATGTCTGTGCTGCCATTGATAAATTCCAATACCACTTCACTCAAGCCAAAAATCTAAAGACTATCAACTGCGCATACGCATTTACGCCACAAGTCAAACGAAACACATGCCCTCGAATAGCGGTAGTTTCTTTGCACAAACGCATGGAACAGCTATTACTTAACAAACGATGACATAATAACATGTGTGCGTGTTCAGCTTGACATTCCTCTGATACTCGGATTTATATGTATACACACATAACTAATGGTCCGTCGCGGCAAATAACAATCACGATCGCTGGCATTCATAAAACGACGTATATACAAACGTACGTTACGTGCAGAATATTATCGCAGTTGGTAGAAAGCAATCTGATATGAGAGGAAGTCTAGGAAATAAATGTGCGATGATGTCATCGTAAATGCACTTTTTGGGACGAATCAATGTTCTACAATAATTGATATATTTCATGGTGAATGATAAATTGAAAAGCTGGACAAGTAAGTATGTGCAAAAAGATATCTTTATAGGAACGTCGTAAGGTCTATCAAATGACGTCACAGCGAATCCTATTACGTATGAAGTATGAATCCGACATAGTTCTTGTACATCTAATAGGAATCGATACACTGTGTTTCTACTGGACTGACTGGTATACCTGCCGAATGTCTCTATTACATTTTCAAAAAAGTTATAGGCCGGGCTAAGAAACAGCTGTTAAAACATCAAATACATACTGAACTTCACAGGCTTCATACTCAAACATATACCCGTACAAAGTGTTTAAGTTAATAATAACAGACAGACTAATTTTATATTACTTATTATTTATGTTTGTAAGATGATTGCTTTTATAATTATTATAAAAATAGATATGGAGATGCTCGCTATGCATTTCCAAGCTAGAAATATTTCTGCTGCATTAATTTATCTTCTCAGGATTGCAATATGGACAAATGAGGAAAGACTTTCAGACTGATGCAAAATCTATTGCTATCTTACTGCATTTTATCCTCAATTTCTTGCTAATAGTCATGGTTATGACTAAGAATTTAAGGATACAATAACAATAATTATGAACATCAAAGTTTATTGTGTGTTTACAATTACTCCGTGTAAAAACTTAAAATAATTAATATTTTCGCCTACAAAATTACGTAAATTTGCACGAAAAATGGAAAAACGTAAGCACGTGTTACGTGATTTTTAGATTATAACAGAAGAAATCTATCCGATTTTACAGCTTAAACGAAACATGAATAGTTATATTACAATTTGTCCGTCCCAAATATTTAAGTTATTGGTTGACAATAAAGATACATATTTATCAAAAAAGCACTTCAAATCCTCCATACAATTTTACCATGGCGGCCGCGCGCCGATTTGAACATGCGCCGCACGAGCTCTGTCTTACGCTCGGCGCAGTCTTAACGTAAGGGGTAAAGAAAAATGTGTTAGCCTAGTATATCGGTAAGTCGATTAGTTCGTACCCGAACTAACCAATTCTAACTGGATTTAATCAAGCGAAATAATCCTGCTATTTACCTCCTGACACAGACATGAAGGTTAGCGCGTCAGTTTTGGACTTATATTTCATGCCTCTGTTATTCTTACCTTCAAATAAATGACCATATCAACAAATAGTATGACCTTGTTACGTCTTCAAAAAACTACACACTCCTTCATACTCCTTCCACACTTAATATTTCAAGGGGATACTGGCCTTCGATGTATATGAATAAACTTCTTAACCGTGACCTTTCAATATGGCTCTACTTTTCCCAGTATTTTCTTTACTCTAAGTTTAAAACTTAACACAATAACATATACTGTAAGTATAAAGCGCCTGTTTCCTTTACGCAAAAGACGCAGCGACAACCACACACTCCATTTGCTCGCTAAAGATGACACGCGTCTCGCACTGTATTCAACAAAAACTAAAGCATAGCAATAAATGCTCTATGTGTTATAAAATGGTACGCGGCTATCATAAAACGCGCCATATGACGCATCAACGATCCAACCGCGTAAAGCATAACATCATCGCGTTGGGTACATTTATGTCCTCATAAAGATAAGTAGCAGTGCCCACGATTGTATTCGAATTACCTATATTCGAATGAATCGACGTCACTACATAGATGAGTACGCCGGGCCGATGACCATACTAAGTACATAATTATCTTGGTGTGCATAACTATATTTATATGTTTTTTTATTATTCATTTATTAAAAGACAACTTCCGCACTAGGAATAATTCCTGTGTACTTTACAAACATTCAAACAACGGACATAAAGAACATCCAGACTCGGTACAACCATTTGGGAATCACACAAATTTTTGTCCCGTGTGGGATCAAACCCACAACACTCTGCGCGGCAGCAGTGGCGAGGCGTACACTTAAACCACTACGTGATCCGTGCAGTCATATGAATATAATCATACGCATGATTCAAGATAAGACAGAGACACGAACATTTTGCCAGTTCTTTTTATAGAGTTCGAAAGAGTTAGAGACTCGCTGTCAACGCCATTCGACTCAGCATATTCGATATACCCCCAAAATGACTATGATCTTTGACCTCTGACCTCAAGGACACGTAATACCATTTTTACGAACTCTTAAGATTTACGGCAATTCATGGACGTTTCTCACTTGTATTTAGGTATCACGTAGGTAATAAATAACATCAATAGGCAAGTTTATTGTCTTCCAATAGACACATCAGCATCCGATAGTATCACCGCGTGTTTATCACCGGAAAATCTCCAATACTTAAAAACTACTCGATACAGCAATCGGATCCTCAGTATCTTGGCGACAGCCAAGCACTTGAATTTACACGATAATAAAAAATAATAATAACCATTTATTTCAGGCTGCATAGTATAAATAAATTCCTTAACCTAATTTACATAATGTTAGTAAACCTTGGCACATTAATTAATAATATCAAGATTTAAGACTGGCTTGATGGCAGCGTTGGTGAATGCGACTGCTGGACAACATGACGTCTTAAGTTCGATGCTGGGTCAGGCAAGGTGTTATTAGGTTATTCTGTCAAGAAATTCACAGAGACTGGAACTGTGTCCACGTAACGGGAATAGGATCGCTCCTTATTACGTGGTACTTGAAACGAAAGCGAAATATAATTGTAAATACACCCTTGCCTACATATTTGGCACTATGCCAAGCCTATGTATACAATATGTATATAAAATATGTTTATAAAAAGTTTTTTTATTTTTATAAAGTTTAACGATCGCTCTAGTTGTAATTCCTGTGTCGCGGGGGACTTTACAAACATTCAAACAACGGACACAAAGAACACCCAAACTCGGAACAACCATTTGTGGAACACACAAATTTTTTCCCCGTGTGGGATTCAAACCCACAACACTCGGCGCAGTGGCAGCGGCGAGGCAACCATTAGGCCATCTGTGCAGTCAATCCGTGTAGGTTAAGATAGTAACAGTACTTTTTTTATTTAATTTTTTCGATGAAAAGTACCCTATGGATCTTTTCTGTTCCCCTGACAATGTGAATGCTGTTATTTCATGATGACCGTTTGAGTAATTAAGGCGTGAAAGCGTAACAAACAAATAACCAAACTCACATTCGCATTTATAATATTAAATAATTATGTACCACTTAAACTGTACAAAACATTGAAATAATTTATATGTGATATGTTAGGCGTTTTGAATAGGTATATAAGTAATCAATCGAGATAAAACACTTACAACTAATATATGACTATCAACTATGTAATTATCTGGTTCTGATAGAATTTCCACTTGATCGTGCTTATTTTGAATTAGGCTATCAGCAGAAGTAAATGTACTCAGATTGCCTAATATATAATAATAGGTATAGCCTATCTTAGGAAATTTAAATTCTTACTAATATATAAACTAGCTTTTGCCGGCGGTTCCCTCGCGTTAATGAATGCTAGGCTAGATTAGTAACAGTACTTTTGTCAGGATGAAATATACCCTATGTCCTTTTCTGTTCCTAAGACAACAAGTATGCGAAATTTCATGATGATCGGTCGAGTAGTGAAAGCGTAACAAACAAACACACATTCGCATTTTAGTTTGGTTTAATCCTAACTAATATTATAATGCAAATGTGAGTTCGTTTGTTACGTTTTCAAGCTTAAACAACTCTACCGATTATCATAACATTTTGCATACACGTTGCCAGGGTTACTGAAATGGACCTTTCATGTATAAACAAGTACTATTCCCGAGGAATAGAAATGTATTAACAAAATCTAGATTACTGCGAGAGACGCCGCAGGCAAAAACTAGGATTAAAATATTTTGATTAGAAACAACCTGACGTTATTAGTAAAGGGCAATTAAAATTACTCCTTTATACAAGGTCGAGGTCACACGCTAGCGAAGTTCTAAGTCAAAGGGTATTTTAAAATGTTTATAGTAATGCAATCTAATGCTACTAATTCAACGAAAAGGAGTTGTTCTTAGCTCTTTAATTATTAAATCAGATTATTAATTGTATATAAAATCTATTATATTCTTGCGTGTTTTATCATTGCATTGAAATTATTACTTTTGTAGAAAACTAGCTTTTACGTGGCTTCGCTCGCTCGGTCGGACACAATCTTTTTTTCTGGATGAAAAGAAGGAGTGGTACTGTAAGTGCTTTTTTGTACCTCTAACAACGGTATGCATAATTTCATGATGATCGGTCTAGTAGTAAGAAGTTAAAGCGTAACAAACAAACTCACATTCGCATGTATAATATTAGTTAGGAATAAACTTTTTTTTTTTTGTTCAACCGCCATGTTGATCACGGACCATGCTTAAAAGCAATAAAAGAACTAACAGTTTTATCAAAATCAACAAACATATTTACAGACAGACAAAAATATGCCTATACAATAAAACAGCGACCTATAAAACTCTAAACAATGGCCTACAGGATCAACTCATTATCAATCTAAGTCTAATCATATTATTATCCGTTAGGTACTTAATAAGAATCGTACTTCAAGGCCCGGTTTCCACCAAAGCCGAGTAGCGCCATTCTGTAAATCGAAAAACTAGATTTGTAGTGAACACTAATACAAATGTCGATCATTTACTTCTAACGAAAACATTTATTTTAAAATAAATTTAATATATTAAACTAATTTAATCTCCTTAAAATTTTTCAAATAGGTTTAGGTTTAAAGAATTTATTCTCAAAAAAGACTCATAAGCCACTTACATGAGAACTTATTTTAGCTTAAAGATAATAGAATTTCATACAATGGTCGTCTGAAACATTTATGTAAATATTTAATGAAATTACAATTAATATATTTTAAGTGAGAAACGAGCGGTTGTTTTTAATATAATGAGATAATGTGGACTTAAATAAGTTAAATGTGCTAACATTTCTTACATGTGAGGGAAGACTGTTATAAAGTTTAATACCTTCAAAAGTTATACTCCTTTTTCCATAATTGGTTCTTATTTTTGGCAGAACAAGTAGACTTCCTCGACGTGTGGTACGTTTATTTATGTCGGATTTTTTTATAAATGACAAGTTAGTATGAATTGTTTTATTTAGAATTTTTCTGATTAGTAAGCAGGTGCTATATATGTAAAGTTGTTTAATATTCATAATTTTAGTTTGTTCGTAGACATTGCAGGTTGGTGTTAAATACGGTAACTGAAATAATACTTTTATTATTTTATTTTGTTTACTTTGTAATTTTTGTAAGCTAGTTTTTGTAGTACTGCCCCAAATTTCGATAAGATATAGCAAATGTGGTTTGACTAATGAATTATAAATATTAAATCTTAATTTTCGTGGAATGCATTTACTTAAAAAAAAACCAAATTCCTTCAATGCTCGCACTAGGTATAGTTATTAAATTTGCTGAATCGCGGGGTACTCTACAAACATTCAAACAACGGGTACTAAGAACACCCAGACTCGGAACAACTGTGGAACACAAAATTTTTGCACCAAATTAAGTATCGAGCTCAAGACACTCGGTGCAGCGGCAATAGCGAGGCAACCACTTAAACCTCTACGCCATCCGTGCAGACAAATCCTAACTAATATTATAAATGCGAATATGAGTTTGTTTGTTGCCCTTTAACTACTCGACCGATCATCATGAAATTTAGCATACACGTTGTCAGAGGAACAGAAAAGGATATAGGGATATAAGGATATATGTTACGTCAATAAGGGTTTGGTTAGGTTAGTAATTTTCGGGATGAAATTCATTTCAATTCATCCCGAAAATTATAATTTATTAATGTGAGCGAAGCCGCGGGCAAATACTAGTTTATAATTAAAAAAACATCTCTGGGTGACCAGCCAAAATAAAGAAGCTTTGTTTCTTGAAGATTTGTATAGTAAGTACTGTAATTCGTATTTATGATAATGACAGAATCATGCGATTGATAACATTCCAAGATTCTGTTGATGCATACATACTACATACTACATACTAGTAATAATATGCACTAATGCATATTATTACTAGGTCAGTGTATGTATTTTACACCTATATGGGAACGACCAATACATACAAAGATCATAGATACGCCATGCTACGTTTAGATAAGGTCACCTTTCTGTACGTTACTGATCATCTGACACACAATGTAAAGATAACATCTGAATTTTAAATATATAGTTATCACGCTCACTCATATTAAAAATTGTACGCTATCGTTCTCTATCATGTAAATGTGTAAACTTATTCGTAGCAAAACCTAGTGGGACACCGTGGTACTACCACGCAGGTCTTGAGTTGGATCCCAAGGCACGTATCTCTGACTTCGAAGTTATATGCGTATTAAATAGTTAAGTAACGGTGAAGAAAAACATCGTGAGGAATCCTACATGTCTAAGTTTTTCATAATGTTTTCAAAGATATGTGAAGTCTAGCAACCCGCACTGGGCCAGCATAGTGGAATATGGCCTCACTCTTACACTGAGAAGAGGCTCGTGCCCTTAAGTGGGACAGTTTAATACAGAGCTGACATTTTTAAGCTTATTCAACTTTTTGTTCTGGTGGTCACCTTTTCGGGCGATATAAGCAAGGTGATGGCACATATATACCTATATGTTTTAAATTGTTGAATGTATAGGATAAAGCCACACTTTACATAATGTTATTCAAACGTAATAGTTTTCTTTCCTACTTTGTATCCACTGTATTTCAAAATAATAGTCCTAACAAGACAATGCGTTTGTAAAGTCATAATTCATTTATACGTATTATGTGACTAGGTACATGTGTAATGTTATAAACGCCAGAGCTATTGTCAACAGAACTGTACGTTATGCAGAGATAAAAGAGACAGCTAAAGGAAGAAGATTAAACTTGTTCTTACACAAAAAATTTGAATATAATGTATTTTTGTTGTCCTTTTAGCATACTTTTTCTATACTTACTTTGAAGTTCTAAATAATGTAAATGACTTTAAAATGGTAAGGATTCAAGATCAGTTATTACAAAGAATGCATTATTCGAACAATCATTATTTTGTATATTGGCAATGAGTTACTACGCTTTAACCCAATGGAACTCAGTTTTTGCTTATAAAAACCAACACTCTAACTTGTAAATCTTACATTCTAAAGAAATAATACTTAATTAACAGATATATGCAAATAGTAGACTTTGCCCGAGACTTCGTTAATGTAGATTATGTCAATAAACTTCTAACCCCGGGAAAAATCCTTTTTCCTGAGATATTTTATGGTATAGGAGGCAAACGAGCAGACGGATCGCCTGATGGTAAGCGATTACCGCCGTCCATGGACACCCGCAACACCATAGGAGTCGCAAGTGCGTTGCCGGCCTTTTAAATTTGCCCAAACTCCTCCGGTTGGGCCTCCGGTACCCTCACTCACTCGACGAAACACAACGCAAGTGTTATTTCACGCCGGTTTTCTGTGTGGCCGAGGTATCACTCCGGTCGAGCCAGCCCATTCGTGCAGAAGCGTGACTCTCCCACGGTGTATCCTATCTCCTATTCTGTACCCCTGGCAAGGTAAATGCGTAATTTGACGATCAATTAAGTATTGATGCTTGAAAGTGTAACAAACAAACAAAGTGACATTCGCATTTATAATATAGGACGTGATACTAATTTTTGAATGACAAGTTTTCAGTAAAATTAGTCACTTGGCTGATCTATCCATCTATAATATTATTAATTTCCATAAATGATCCATTTTTGTTCTAGAGATACGCTATGATGTAGGTACTATGAAACTGTAGTCAGTTTGTACATGTGTGGTTTAAATTAATAGAAAAGCTGATGATTGCCCGCACCAACACGATAAGCAAAACGTGTACTAATCATATGTCACATAGTAATGTTTACTAATATACGCTGCGTACTACTGTGGTACTAAGCCGAGTGTAATGTGATGACCCGCAGGCGAGGTGTGGTGCTTACGTCAAATTATTATCTCGCACTGATAACCGTTTTGACCATGTGTTCGTGCAACAGACGGAGCATTTATTAAAAGATTTTTATTCGTTATTAATTATTATACATCATCGTTATGCTTGCAAAATTCGACAAATATATGTATACTAGTAGTTTTCCCGCGGTTTCACCCGCGTAAGTCCCGTTCCCGTGGGAATATCGGGTTTCACCCCTTTCACCCCTTACAGGGTGGAATTTCCAAAAATCCTCTCTTAGTGCTCCCCTACACTCTCCAAGGAACATACATGCCAAATTTCAGCTTCTTGCATTCAGTAGTTTCGGCTGTGTGTTGTCTGTCAGTCACTCAGTAACGGAAGAGTTTTATATATATATATATAGATTATATTATGATGGATGGCGCAGCAAGCAAGTCGCGTGTTGTTGGTGGTTCAAATCCCACATGACGTGATCCATAAGTCCGACGTTGCGTTACTTGAGTTTGGCGCATATCTTACGCACGGTCAGGTCGCAGGTTCGGATGCCCGATCGGATAGTGTTGCCTATATCTTCAGAGATATGCAGACGTGAATCTTTATATCAGCAGTATTTACGACAGATTGAGAACGTGGTTTTCGAGAAAGCCACTTTCGGAAAAGTTTGCATTTTGTGAATTCTGCTTTTCGAGAAAGTACTTCAAAAGGTTTTGAAATATTTTACGAGAAGACTACGTATATTGTTCACGAATAAACAAGAGTCTGTCTCTAAATAAAATTATGTCCATGCAACAGGTTAAATTGGTTTCTCCCAAAGGAATTGGTATATTTAGAAAGAATATAGGTACTTAAGACTGCGCCAAGCGTAGGACAGATAATGACAGAACTCGTGCGGCGCATATTCAAGTTGGCGCGCGGCCGCCATAGTAAAATTGTATGGAGGATTTAAGGTGCTTTTTTGATAAATGAGTATCTTTATTGTCAACCAATAACTTAAATATTTGGGACGGACAAATTGTAATATAACTATTTATGTTTCGTTTAAGCTGTAAAATAGGATAGATTTCTACTCATAATTTAAAAAACACGAGCTTACGGCTTATTTAGGTTATTATTGAATTAAAGAATAGCTTACACTCTATAAAGGAAGATATTCTAAATGAGCAATGTAACAGACAATGGATACGAAATGAAACTATCTACCTACTGTAAAAATGTAGTGCCGAAATTTACTGTTTACCAACATTACAATACCCGGATAACGGTTACCGCGAGACTCAAACAATGGGAACAAAAACAATGCCAAAAGAAATCAGATTATAAACTCGAGACACCCACGAAGTTTAATCGTTGAATGGCCAGACGGCATCATTCGCAAAACATTTGGCAAAGACGACCGAGTTTCGCTATTGGGAAAGCGATGAAAAAAAGTGAAAGTGTGCGAGTGAGACATAACAATCCGTCACGTTACCTAGAGCAGTACAGCAGATGTGGCGTCATAATTCGATAACGTGGATTAAGGATAGCAATATAATAAATCGATCGTGAATAAAATTATATTGTTGCAAATGTAGTGATAAACGAAGCCACTTCAGGTGGACGTCAAATGATAAATAGTTATGAAATATTACTTATACAATTGAGTGACAGTTGCATCTTTATTACTTTAGCCTTTGAATGTAACAATATGCTCGATCGTCGTTTACAGTAATATTTTCGTATGTTCTAAGAGCGATCAAACTTTCGCTTGTATAACTCACGAATGCTGATGATTTTTGCGAAGGTAACGATAACATTAACACAGAGATACGTCCTAGAAGCTATCAGTTTACAAAATGTATTTAGAAAGCGAAACATTTTACAATCTTTGACTGACATCAGAAAAATTAACAAGAAAGGCGAGTATTAGAGTATCAAACAGCGTAAATAAAAAATGTTATACGAGTTACTGAGGCAAAAAAGATATGCCAGGATCAGAGTAATCTTTACCTGTAGATATCTATCTATATATATATATAGTTCTTCAAGCCTCAGATAAGCGTAAATAAGCAAGTAGCATACCGTTATTTTAAGTTTATAATAGTAGGTCATTAAGTATCCAGGTTAAAATCCAGAAGTACGACTGGAGTATCCACACGGCGAATTACAAATAGCGGGAAGTGACATCAAGGAAGACCCAGAACCTCTGGCGAGACGAACAGAACGTATACAGGAGGAATTAAGTCCTGATTGCAATGAATAATATATAAATATGGTTAACGGAAGGAGGATGGCGGCCTTTGCCCCGCAGCGGAACAGCAACTAATGGCACCCGTATTCTCACCACTATAACACCTGTTCAGCAGTGGTGACCCTAGAAAACACCGAGTTTAGACACTGATGAAGTCACGGGGAAAGCTAGACTGTGTTGTCCCGCAACGAATTTAAACAGAAGTTATACTAGAAAAGCAACTAGGCTTATAATAATAATAATATTAGAACAGTCACTACACGGTGTAACGAATCTAAAAATGACAAAAGGCCGTACGGTACCAGTGCGATTCAGTCCACTAATCTGAATTCGTCATCTAATTGCAAGATAATTGTGGCACAACGGGACAAAGGCCGTGGTCGAAGTGCACAGATCAATTTGTCAATCCTAATAAGGATGTATCAGCACTAGTAATAAACTATTCACATGGATAATTCAACAAGCATGCTAACAAAAGGAAAGTTTATTGAATCTCGGCATCCTGCTCTCGGGTATCTCATTTTAAATTCTTCTAAATTGTCTCGTATCCGGTTCAGAATAAAAAATTCTTTGGCAATGCTCGAGGCTATCGCAATTTTATGCACCCCTTTGTTTATGTCTCAATATAGGTATATTTTCTTAATAGTGGATATTTAAAATTATGTTAGGTGGCCATTCTGATTATGTATTTGACAGTAAATACTGTCCGTAGGTAAAACGTCTATCGTGACTATTTAGTCAAGTTAAATTTCATATAAATAATGAATTCTCACTAATGGAAATAAAATATTATACCTATTTACTAATACACAAACCCAAAGACTAGAAAATCACATTATTTTACAATTAATAATGAGAAGAATATTTTCTTCCACCCTTGGCCATCTTATTATTTTTCAAGATTATCATATTCTATAGAAGCGACAAGGGACCTAACGCCATCTCTTTAGGGATTGTCATTGCTTGCGCGAGGACAAGACATGTCTCATACTCGCGCATGTAATGACAAAATAATGCTTTCAATAATGGTAAGGATCCTCGTGGATCCCAGAATAGGCACACCTCATAAAGTTTATCAGCTCTCATAATTAAAAATTAGTTCTTATGATAAATCAGCACTAAAATAAGCTTTACACTTAACACATATTCGATATTCAAAATAAAGAATAAACAGTAACAAATTGTGTGTTCAATTCAGTTGGAAATAAATGGATATTAACTTATGACGTTACATCGTGGTTTAGATGGTAGATAGCTTATCAGAAAGATAATTAATGTATTCTAAGTAAAAATAAGTTTTAGGTGCATAATATACTTTAAGTACGGACGACTTTTTTAATTTATTTGTTCAGTTTATTAGAACAAAAACATTGTTATTTGCAATGAGAGTTTATACAGAAATGTCACTTCAGTGAAACAATGTGCCATCAATTGGTTTCAAACGTTCAGCTCTAAGCTCTACGACTCGATGGCGTAGTGGTTAGTGTAACCGACTGCCACGCCTGAGGTCGCGGGTTCGATTCCCGCACAAGTCAAACATTTGTGTGCATGAACATGGATGTTTGTCTTGGTCTGGGTGTTTCTATGTATAATATGTATGTATTTACAAAAAAAAAAAAAAAGTATATATGTATGTTTATCCATTGTCTAGTACCCATAGTACAAGCTCTGCTTAGTTTGGGCTAGATGGTGTTGTGTGTATGTGATAGAATAGAATAGAATAGAATTTATATACTATTTTAAGTGCGGCGTTACTCGCATAAATGTAGGTTAGGTTAGTAACAGTACTATTTCCTGGATGACAGGTAGCGTATGTCCTTTTGCTGTTCAAAATTTCACGGCGATCGGTCGAGTAGTTAAGGCATGAAAGCGTAACAAACAAACTTACATTCGCATTCATAATAGTAAGAATTCAAAAACTTAACTGTTAGGTCCTTAAACTGATCAAGTTCAAACAAAATCTTTATTATTTATGATAATACTAACATTTTTATGACAATTACATATTTATTAGCATTATTATTCATCAGGCTTAAAACAAACAGTTGTCACACTTAAGTTTTGTAATGTTTAAAGCACAAATCATACACAAATATGAGAAAATAAATAATCTACTTAAGTATAATGTTATATTAACATTGTTCAATAAATATCATAATACCTATTTGAGATGATAATATATCTATTAAATATTATAATACCTATTTGAGACAATATAAATATATCTACCCATACTATAGATTGGACAGCATATTAATAATAAAACCACAAAGGTGCATAAATTAATCTTATCAAGCACATTTGTTTTATTTAAATAGTTTTCCTGCATGTCCTGGCCTGATACGAGTCTATCAAGTCATCAAACTATTAAAGAAGCATTGTGCAGACAACAGAGTTAGAAAATAGTTCCAGCTGTGCTGCAAAACATGCAATGACTATTACCAAAGTACAGCAATAACTGGTCTTGGAAGCAGCTGTTATGAAACATGACCTATTTATCTGATGGGGCATTTAATTAGATAGCGTGTTAAAGCTGACATAGTTAGTTCTCTGAATATTGCAAATGAAAATTGGCATCAATATTACGAGGTACATTCTACATCCTGTGTCCAAAAGTGACTTGTTTTAAAATTGTGAGCACAACCTGTCTATATTTTTATTTTGAACCTATCTAACTTACTATGTGTATTTATACAGTGATGTTGTAGTCTTACTGACTACCCGATATTGATTTAATAATATTATATATTTATGGTTTCATAAAGGATTTTGTAATTGATCACTTTTGACAAAAAACAGATGATGGCTAATAGTTGCTTGAAGTTTGTTATTTTTCATGTTAATTAAATATTTAAACAAATTGTTGATTAATTTAGTAACCTTATTGATGATTAATTAATAAACCAGTGTGACAAGGTAACCGGTTCTTTACACCACAAACATTATAAATACATTTATTTTTAAAGAAACCACAGATGTAATTAAGATTTCAAAATGTTGTTAGAAGATGTAAGAAATTTCTATATTAATGTCTAAAGTCTTAGGATACCAGACATAAACCACCAGTGTGCCGCTGACTCAATAGTTCTTGTCTAGTATTTCTTGGATATTTATTCGTGATAATATAATAATTGTCAATATCTTTTCAATTGATACCTTTTTATATAATCTTACTTACTTAACTGGTTTTAATTATTATATTTTATCAGCCTTCATAAATAAAAGCTAATAACAATATATACTGATTTTACTTACATTTATCTGCATACCTAGAGACCTACAGTAGTAACAAATATAACTCTTACCACAAATATTTTGAGAAGGAACAGTATGAAAATATTGGGTATACCAAATATGTCAGTTATTAAAAATAAGTGCAGTGTAATGAATCTAGTTTATTGAATGATCTTTTAAAAAGACCACTTACTCTAATGTAATGGCTGGCCTGACCTAATAATAATGAAAATAGATAAGTATTTTGTATAAAGAAAAAGCAAACAGCATGTGAGTTAATTACTTACAGTATAATAATTAAGTATATATAAATTAACAACAATTAGTTACTCAACAATTTTATGTCATATATATTACCTACTTGTTTGTATAATTATTTCCTGTATAATTAATTTATACTTCTGTATCTGTGAAGGTTATAGTGATGTGTACAGAATAAATATGTGTGCCTGTTAACTTGATATTATGCATATAATTATGCAAATTGTTAAGCTCTGTTAGAGCTACCTCTCTGGTTTAACGGTATGGCCAAATAACTGCTAAATATCCACATATTTAGCAGTTATTTGGCCATACCGTTAAACCAGGACCGCTCCTGGGTTGCTTTATGCTTTATTTACATTAACAAATGGGCATCCAACTGTGTGAAGGAAATGGCAATGCTTTACATCAAAACAGATTACAGAGTAATCAATTTTAGAGTAAGTAACTAGTTTTCAAGGGTATAATTATATACCTAATTATATTTTTACAATTTAAAAACTTGTTTGCATAAATAATAAATGGCAGCAAAGGTTAGACACACTTCGTAAAATAATATTGACAAATATTATTCAAGACCACTGAGGATGATTCATATAATATGAGTTCAATTATTCAGTCAATACTTTCAGAGTGTACAGTAGGTATTGATAATAATTTCCCGTTCAGGTAATTACCCAATAAGCAATGTTTTTCTAACATTAATATTGAGTCATGTAACCAGAACCCAGACAATGTAATAAGCATTGCCTGGACCATGGAATTGTTTTATTTTATAATTGTTGTTTTATTAGCAAATTATATTATATAAACAAAAAAATTTTAAACTTTTTTTTCTTATCTTTAAATATTTGTGTTACTACTAACACAAATATTTAAAGTTTAGTTCAATTGACATAATTATAATAAAGTATTCTGTAGTTTAACACAGATATCTACAATTACTATAGTAACTACTAGAATTAACTATTTAATTGTTAAAATGGTAATTATGATAGCACAATCACAAACATTTCAATCTCTTGGCCAACACTCAGATACCGGGTCCAAACGTAATGCATTTTTATAGCCTCAGGTTTTCCGAGTGACTGATGATAAATTTACTGCAGGCAATACTACTATTTCAATAGTATTACTTATAACATACAACATTATGAAGGATTTACAGTGGTAGTTATTGAGCACTTGTATCAATTTGAATAACTTTACCTTGGTCTGGATGACATTGGTGACATGAAACATGATTAAATTACTAGATTTCCACATTGCCTAGGACTTGTAGCTTTATTATACAAAACTGTTACTTTTTATATTATATACTTTTTATTTTATTGGCAAATAGCCGTAGAATCAATAAATAAAATCCTAGTGGAACTGTATGGATGGTGCAGTCGGCAAACAGCACTGAGTGTTATGGGTTGGAACTGCACACACTGCATTTACTAGTAAGTGTTCAGAGTCTAGGTGTACATTGAGTTCATTGTTGTGTGTTTAGCCGTCTGTGACATGGGGCTTGAACTCTAAAGTGAGGAGTTCTTTTATGTAAACATTAAAATACAGTTTTATTAGTAAAGTAGTTACACTTGGATGAATTAGCGCCTGTTAAATGTATCTACATATTTAATGAATATATTTTTATTTACAAATAGTAATATCACATTGTACATTGTTCTGTTATTAATATTTATACCTACTCTTAATTTAAATATCATAATAATATTTAGAATAAACTTCAAATGTCCACTTTAGTAGTAGTTACAAAAAATTTGATTTGTATACCTATTGGTTGACTAGAAATCTACTGTTTCATACTCAAGAATTGAGATAAGGATGGGTGACCTTACAGTCAACAATGCCACTGTCATATACATGTATTTAGAATATCAATAACAAACAAATACAAAAAAGGTCTCAGGTACCTAAATTTATACCCACAAAAAATGGCCATAACATTACCACAGGACCATTACAAAAGTCGCAAAATAAACCAGTTAATCAGGCTTATATTGAACCTGCTATTTAACATAATGGCAATGTTTACTTGCTATAATATAGTCAGAGATGCGTACGACTACTACTACAACATATTTTAACAACTATTGAACACTCATTTACATACACGTCGTATTGAATTCATACAATACTGAACTTATGACGTAAGGTCCACTATCTTTCTCCCTATGATTTAACTTCCTATACAGCAATAAGATATCGAACTGTCTACATTAACAATTAGAACAATGGAAGGTAGAGGGAAAATCAAACAGAAATATTTACTGAATCATCTCAATCAAAGCCAACAAAGAATGACAACTGGTAAAACGCGATTTATAAATACTACACCCACAACATACTTTTTTGTTATTATTGTATTGATACACACCCAGAAAAACGGCCTGAACATATAGTTTATCATTAACATAGCCTAGATGAGAGAATATTATTGAAATAAAGTGTTGACGTACCTTCGGTTTGTAGAACCACTTTCTTAGTGACTCCATTGGACCAGTTTTATATAGCAGCCTCATAAGAACAGATCACTGCACATCCACACACATTATAAAAAGTA
This sequence comes from Catocala fraxini, assembly GCA_930367265.1. NCBI lineage: Eukaryota > Metazoa > Arthropoda > Insecta > Lepidoptera > Erebidae > Catocala > Catocala fraxini. The sequence continues at coordinate 3,556,283 of OV884047.1, forward strand.
TTAGCACCAATAATCACTACGTAAATGAAAACAGAAAATTGATTTTCGTCAATATTTACGTCAAATAACACAAACGGCAGACATGTTTCCACTAACCGCGTTCCGTTCGCGTTACGGAATGAATGATGAATTTAATCAACTGAGTTGAATGAGCGACTAGTGAAGCGCACGACTTTCAAGAATAGTATGAGTGCTTTAGTATGGCAAAAGAAGCAAATGATAAATTAATATATGATATTCTAGTTTATCATTTATACTGTGCCAATATCACAAACCATAAACATGTTTGATCGTTTTATGTTCAATCTCTCTTTTAGATGCACATTTAAAATGATATTTGTTAGTGATGTACATAATGTCATAACTTGTAATAATATATTATGTCATTTAAACTGTCACTTTCGTACAATATGTTATTGTATTTTCATGTTCATGATTTATATAATACAATTTATAGCCTATTCAACTTACGCCTGAAGACGAAAACTTAACCATATAAAACACTATTTGAACCATTTAAACCATTTATTTTCGTTACACATATATACAAAACTTACATATTTATAGAATTAAGACAGCATTTACAAGGTTACACATACAAAATAAATATAAACTGGCATAGGCACATGCATAACAAAGGGCTCCAGCTCAGTATTTGCTGCGCACATGCACAACACTGGTTTTCAGCTGGGCCCTGACAATTAAATTAATATTAATAGCACATAAATGTACACAAAGAAGACAAAAGGTTACAAAACATCAAAGCATAAGTTAAAAGGACCCTAACACATTTGAAAAGAAAAATATAAAAAGCAATATATTCATAAACGTGTAGATAATATATACATATATATATATATATAAATATGGCTGACACAACATATACGACACGACACACAATAACAAGTATACCTAATGGTTACTATTCTGCTATCATATTAAATCCTTTTTTGTAGATTCAATAATTCTTTGCGCAAGTAGAGATTCTAGATACCTTATATCTTTAAAAGTTCTGCGTTAAGTATTTAATGAAATTAAATATTAAATACTTCTGCTATAGTAAGAATTAATTATAAATAATAGATACCAATTTTGCTGGGTGTAAAACATTGACTCAATACAAAACAAAATAATATTTTTATTATAACGTTTTGGCCACGCAATGTCGGTATGGCGTTGTACACAACTGTATTAACTGTGTAATGTAGGTACTTCGAGTATAATCATTGAAATAATGAGCAATTTATTTTGATTGATTAATTTATATAATCATATAAATTGTATAATATTTTATTAAAATATTATGGTTTGACCAAATCAAGTAGTTAAGTATTATTAATGATGCGTGAAATCCGAAGGCTTTCATATATTTATTAGACATGTAAACAAATATCATAATATGATAGACGTAAATATCTTATCTGTAAGATTTCGACTGAATAAAAATTTACTTTGGTTTTAACTGTTTTATATGGATTACGTTAATATTCATATACATATTAGTTTATACATGATCTGCTTATAATTTCACTTAGATCTTATATTAATAAATAAATGTATCGCACTTGAAGTACTTGTAATATTTTATGTATATGAGTCTTATAATAAATTTTGTAATTATACAAAACGTTGACTAAAATTTAAAATGAACTTTATATACTTAATAATCGACTACTTTCATAACCTACATCAATGATATAAATTATTTAGTCTGTGTACAGTGTAGAAAGAATGAATGAATGAAGTTTAGTAAACAGCGCGAGCTTTGAAATACTGAATACACGACTGAATTATTGTTATTGCGTTTTATAAACTAATATAAAATGATAAAAAGGCAAACATTGCAACATGGAAAATGGCATAAAGGGTAAGTATTTAAAATTATTTCTGTAACTTATACATCATTTTTGTATTTGTGTAATAATAACTTTATAAATTCAAACAATGAACTTTTCTAATGTAAGGTTTCAAGTAAAAGTAATACGTATGTAACTCGATTAATAATGTAAGTACAATTAATTTAATCATGTTTAGTAGGTAAATCACAAACCTGTAATTATTTATTTATTGCGACGTAATTGTGTTTAAATATTAACATTATTTACTCTTTTTGATGCACAAAAAATAACATAGTATCTGTCAAACTGTATTAAATGTTGAAGATTTTAATCATTAAACATATTGGTACACCGTAGTTTTAACCAAAATCTACAAAGTGATAAGTTCTGTATTATCACTAAGTAATCCGGGTACTCAACAGGTAATAATATATATAGATTGCATGTCTTTAAATATTTTTATTAGACTGTCTCTGTGACCCAGCGGTTATGAATGTGAGTACTGTGCATAAGGTCTGAGGCTTTTATGTACTGAATGAAATTTTCAATAGCAGCATGGAGTCTAGGACAGAACGTATATGTACATATCCCCGAATATACAGGGTGTCCGGTAATTAATGGATAACCTTGAAATGTCTTATAGTGGAAATGATGGCCGTTCAGCAAAAAATATGAATAAATATCTGTCCTGACTACTGATACCTGAGATATTTTTTTTTTTATGATTACTATATTTAACTTCCTACTACATAACGACCATAAATAAATGAATTCCATCGGTTTTTGTTGTTTTATTATTAAACACTAATTATGCTAATAGATATACAGTCAAAAGTATGACTAGCTATTGCACTTTTCAGAGTTCGAAAAACTCTTATACAACAGCTTTGGCCGTCCGTCCGTCTTTCTGTTATACAACTTTCAACTCAAGAACCGTAAGAGCTAGAGACTCGCGGTCAACGCCATTCGACTCAGCATCTTATCTTATCTTATTCGGGGGCTAGTCAGTGTAGACCGGCGACACTTTGACCCAGTGCACAGTGCACCGAGCAGAAGACAAAAATAAAAAACACGTGTATCTATTTCCACGAAATTGTGTTTATTTTTGTAAACGTCATTAGTTATTATAAAACTCCAAGCAGTTAAAATCTGTGGCTTTACGTGTTTACTTAGTTTTAACTACCTACTCATTAGGGTATTTGAATTGTAACAAAATAATCACTTCATTATCATTCAATAATTGTTATTTGTACGAATCGCACATCATAAAGAAAGTTCTACATTATTTGTTAACCAATTATGGAGATCACAGGCCAAGGTATGTACTATCAAATATTAATATGAATAAGGCTTGAATGGATTACAAATATGTTTCTACATGTCCTTTATCTTGCTTTGTATAATTCATTTATCATTTATGTATTATCAAACTTTGTTGATGGTTTTAAACGAAAACGTCAAAACGTGTTTATGATTTTGCTTCTAATTAGTTCTACCGTAAATGTAGTTTCATATTTACATTCATTAGTCTGTCTAATTTCTTTGTGTCTCTTGTTGTCTATTTGCTAATAATTTTTTTATTATTTTTTTCAGGCAGTGACCGATGTATAAAAATCTCTGATCTTGTTGAAGTATGGATAGAAAACGAAAAAAGTGAAAACAAATTGCCGTTTTTAATAAAATTTGTTCCCTATTACAAGCGCAACAGTATTCAGAACAAATAGGAGACGAAATAATGACCGCAAGCAGACTTTTTTGTGTGCAAATGAGCAAAAATTGGAAAGAAGATTGTCGAAATCGCCATAGACTTTTACAACGATACAAGACTTGGTTGCAGCAGAAGATATGGTTGTCACATTGTCTAATAGCTGATTCAGTGGACCATGAACAGCCTAGCCCTAGTCGTCCACGTGGCCACTCAAGCCTTTTGGAGAAGCATCTTTTAAAACAAAGAAAAGGCGTTTAGCTGAATTCGCATCTAGTAGAACATCCGATAGGCTACGTTTTGCTGCGGAGATGGTTGATAATACAACTATTCCAGATCAGACTACTACATTAAGTCCACATCAAGCACTGGCTTTGTATTTAGGTTTAGATTTAACTGAACATAAGATCAGTGGTGAATCCACTTCCTACAACTTGGATGTCGATTTACCTTTTGGTCAAAAATCTTCAGATTTAGACTAACTCCAAATCGTTTTTTATGTTTTTTTATTAGATTATAGATAATAGATTCTTTTTTAATAATAAATATTTATTTTTACTACATAAATAGAGATATGATTTTTGACCCAGTTTCCTATACCTTCAATGCACTGTGCAGTGGGATCTTTTGTGTCGGCTCCGAGATCTATCCCTTAGCTAAATCCCTATAAATGTACTGCATCATATATATATAATATGTAACGGGTATTAACGCGATCATGCATAATGTTTACCTTTTTTATGCTTGACGTTTCGACCAGGTTACACCGGCCGTGGTCACAAGCTGACTGGTGCTGCGATGTCAATACCCGTTACATATTATATATATATATATATATATCATGCAACGCGAAAGTTTAAAAGTTATGTACTGCATCAGTCGCAGCGTACACTTCAGAGGGAGAAGCCTGAAGTCTTCAGGGTTCGGATATGCCAACCCCATCAGATCCATCCTTGGTCCAGCCAACGAGTCACATTCACACAGTAGGTGTGATATGGACTCGTCCTGTTCACCACAGGCTCTGCAGATCAAATTTTTCACCAATTTCAATCTGCACAGGGAGTCGGTGGTGCCAAAATGACCAGTGAACGCTTCTGTGAGCAGGCGTATTTGACCCTTGTTGTACCCGCAGAACTTCCAGGTGAAGCCCGTGGCTCTGTTTGCAATGAATTTCTTGGAGTGTTCCATACCCACTCTAGCCTATGTTTATCATTGCCATGTGCATTCAAAGCTGCCTTGACGGTACTCTCAGAGAGTCCTACTTATGGCTCGGGGCCCACAAATAGTTGCTCCGAGCCCTTCCTGGCTAATTTATCAGCCGCCTCATTACCTTGCACCCGTGCATATCCCGGAACCCACACTAGCCTGACTGTGTTTTCCCGGCCAAGTTTGTTAAGAGCTTAAACACAGTTCAGGACCAGTCCGGAGTCCACCCTACAGGAGTTCAGAGCCTTAGGAGCAGCTTGACTGTCACTGAGAATATAAACACTCTTGTCAGTGACATTATTGTTGATATTCTCCTGCGCACAAGCAATTATAGCATAATATATATATTTCCGCCTGGAAGACCGTTGCATATTTGCCCATGCTTTGGCTCATCTTGCAGTCGTTGGCATAAATACCAGCGCCTGATCCTGTTTCCATTTTAGAACCATCGGTGTACCAGATGAGACAACCCTTGTCAGGGGATTGTAGACCTTGTCTCCATTCGTCCCTTGTTGGACCTATATTTTTTTTTTCGTCTCATTACTGACGATATGCCCCTCGAAATGACTAGGTATGACCTTTGACCTCTAACCTCAAGGTCACGTGGTATCACGTGACCTTTGCATTTATTGTTTTTCGACCTCTAAGATTTACGGCAATTCATTGCAGTTTCTCACTTGTTTAATATTATTATATATCTTTTTTTTCTGAACGGCCATCTGTTCTACTATAAGACATTTCAAGGTTATCCATTAATTACCGGACACCCTGTATAAGCAGAGGTGTCTCTATTACACCTGTTCGGGGATATAAGCATGAGGCTATTTATATAAGGGAACGTACCCATACTATGTGACCCGTTCAGGGAAGTGAGGAAGGTCGTCGAAATATCACGCTTGATCACAGGGGCAGAGGGGGAGCTTAGGTTATCGTTACGTAGTCAATATAGCTTTTAGGAAAATCTCGCGCTTTTTCGAGATATATTCTAATATTGAGCACCGTTTAGCGCTTTTTAAACTTAAAGATGGCAAAACGCAGTAAACGCCGTATTAATAAAGATAATTAATATGTGCTAAATTTTTTCTTTTATCATTTTGTTCGCAAAAAATATTTAAAACCATCTTTATGAATTACTACGTGAAAACTAGAGCTGTCACCGAGAGGAGAAAGGGTGTAAATTTAGTTTATTGTAATTTTAGATTGTGGTTACGTTCTTTCTTTCTGTCGGAGGATCAGGAGAGTGGCACAAACAAAAAGAGTCCTTTATCCAGCAGTGGGTAAAGTCTGGCTGTGCATTCTGATTATGATCTTGTTTATAATATCAGCCCTGTATAAAACTGCCCCATTGCTAGACACGGGCCACTTTTGAATGTGTGAAGGGTTAGGTTCTAGTCCATCACGCTGGTCCAGTGCGGGTTGGCAGATTTCACATGTCTTCTAGAACATTATGGTGAACTCTCATACATGCAGGTTTCCTCACGATGTTTTCCTTCACCGTTAAGCAAGCGATAATTAACTATTCAATATGCACATAACTTAGAAAAGTTAGAGATGCGTGCCTTGTGATCGAACTGGAGACCTCTGCGTGGCAGTCTAACGGTCTCTCATTAGGCATAACGCAACATAGGTGGCGTAATACCTGCCCTTCTGCCTGCCTCTTCGAAGATAAACAGACGTCATTTTAAGTATCTATGTGGGTAGCTGGATGGACGGTACGATAAGTAACTTAGGCGCCATTTTATACAGGCTGTCCCAGAAGTCGACGTCAAGCCAAAATCAGGTAACAGGCTAAGTTATAATAGCTATCAGAAAAATATTTAAATAATCAAGTTACGTATTTTAAAAATAATAGGCATTTCAAAAAAGTTAAAAAAGTTCTTCACCTTTTGACGGTCTTTTCACTCCTGTAACTGCAGATATTAAGCTTTAGAATGATTTTTTTTTGCTATGCAGTCTTGAATAATCGAAAGAAATCGAGAGCTTAAAGTAGCATTATTTGAGATTACATAACACACTTCTGGGACACTCTGTATATATAACTAGCTTTTACTCGCAACTTCATACGCGTGCAATATTGAAGTAGCCACCTATCTATATTTATCTTTCTTTGCATGTAAGAAGTTGATCTACACTCATAATGACTGCACTGCTATTGTGCCGAGTGTTGTGGGTTTGAATCCCACACACAAAATAACACTTTGCTCGACCCGGGACCTCTATCTCACAATTGGCAAAGATTGAGCAAATGATCAATCTGGAAATGAGTATAAATCAACTGTTTGAGTTGGAAAGACTGGCTCTTTTGTCCGATAATTTAAATAAATTAACGGACAAATGAGCCAGTCATTCCAACTCAAGCATATTCAATAGTTGATTTAATCGTGATAATTAATAATTTGTCTTTAATTAATATTTGCAGGAACATTAGTAATGTTCTACCTAACTAATAGTAGGTATAAATGCGATTGTGAGTTTGTTATGCTTTCACGTCGTAACTGCTCGACAGATCATCATGAAATTTCGCAAAAAAGTTGTCGGGTTTCAGAAAACGACATAAGAAAAAGAAAACGTCCAGGAAAAGTCCTGTTCTCAAGGGATAGAAAATTGACATTACCTACATTTACGCGAGCGAAGCCGCGGTCAAAATCTAGTACATGTAAAGGTCACAGACATTTAAAAACTAAAGGTCGAGTTATAAATACAACAAGCAAAGAATGTTTGAGAAAACATTCTGGATTGTTGTGAAGTTATTTGTTTCAGTCATGAATTTTATCGATACGTCGTCATATGATAGGCGAAGACTCGTTAACTCCGAAGAATTGTTTCTCGGAAGCTAAGTACCTATCTATATATAGTTATATATCGATCTACCTACATGTTTTATTTTGTCACACTACACATGGACTGCAAGATCGCAGTATTGCGCGTGCGCTCCCACCGCGCGAACGTGAAATCTGTTGACGTGTGTGTTATTGTCGCTATTATAGTAAAAAGTAATTAGCGAATGTTGTTATTTCCTAGTAATTATATAGTCTGGTCTTATTATCGTGATGGTGCAGTGCAAGTCATGCAAACTATCGCTAGCCCGAGCGAAAGCTGACAGCCTTTTAAAGTGTAAAGGTGGTTGTGAGGGTACGTTCCACAAAAAGTGTGCCGGTAAAATTAAGGCGTTTACTGATACCGGACTATGTGATGAATGCCAGGTCACGCCGTGCATCCGACAACCATCAATAGCAATAGAAATCGATGTCTCTAAAACTACACCAGAAAAATTGCTGTCGGAGGTGAACGAAAAACTAGCAATTGTGTTCAATATGAAAACCACGCTCGAGTCCATGGCCGAAGATATCAGTTTCTATGCTGAAAAATATCAAGAACTGATCGAGGATAAGGAAAAGATGAATAAAAAGATTAAGGCGTTAGAACACAAGAATGTGCATTTAGAGACCTGCAATAAAGCCCTGGAGGAAAGATTAGTATATCTAGAATTACGTGAGAAGGAAAGAAATATAGAAATATGTGGACTGGAAGAACAGAACAATGAGAAATTAGATGTGGTGATAAAAAATATAGCAAACAAGTTGGGAGTAGACAATGAGGTGATATGTGAAGCTAAGAGGGTAGGAGAAATCAAGTCTGAGAAACTGTCGCAGCGAGACAAAAAACCACGGCCGGTGGTTATCACGCTGGCTACGCGTGCTATGCGTGATAAATGGATTGCCACTAGAAAATCCCATCAACTTTCAAATGACGATATTTTTGCCAACGGAAATAAGCAGCGAATCTATGTGAACGAGGATCTTACGAAGCACATGCGGAGTCTATTATGGACAGCTAAGTATGAATTAAAACCTTTATACAAATATATTTGGATACAAAACGGTAAGGTCTTAATAAGAAAAGACGATCCGACTGATACCAAGATCAAATCAATACGCACTTTAAGTGACATAAACATGTATGCTGTAAACTAAAACATGTATGCTGTAAAAAAATTGTGTCTAGTGCTACCCTAACGTAAATACAATATTACCAAAATTCGATAGTCAAATATCACATGTAACAACTAATATTACATACAATAAATATACATGTTTAGAGGATTGGGAAACTGATTTGCTACAATCGAAAGATAATCTGAATATTATACACTTAAATATAAGGTCTCTCAGAAAAAACTTTGATCAACTGCAAGTATTGATAAACAGTTGTAAGGAGAAGCTTGATGTCATTGCACTAACTGAAATTAATATAAGAAAAAATGAGTCATGTTTATACAAAATTGAAGGTTATGACACATACATAAATACGAGGGAAACTACAAGAGGAGGAGGCATTCTGTTGTATGTAAACAACAGTCTAAACTTCACTGCTAATATAATAAAATCTAATTATTTTGAAATGATAGATGGGCAGCTTATGTTGGCAGATAATAGAAAAATACATATTTTGATAATATACAGACCGCCAAAGACGAACAAGCACGGATTTGTAGAATCGTTGCATAATTTATTACTAAAAATTCCCGTTACCCATGAAATATTATTGATTGGTGATACGAACATGGATCTGTTGTGCAAAACCGGCTCCGGCAGTGCAACCAGTAATTACACAAACAATATGAGCGAGTTAGGATTGGAATGTGCGGTGCGTGACGTAACGCGGGAAGAGGTATACGGCGACCGTGTGACGCGGTCGTGCATCGATCATGTGTGGGTGCGAACGCAAGGTATGACAACTGCATATGTGTTAACTTGTAAACTGTCCGATCATTACGTAATTGGTGTGTGCTTCTATAACAAACTGGTTAGTAAATATGACTCAGATGTTTTGCAATCTAACAGAACTATATTATGTGATAAAAAGATTTTAGATAAACTTAATGATGTTTCATGGGACGATTTGTTAGAGTGTGTTTGTCCATTAGATTTGTATAATAAATTATGCTCAATTTTCTCTAATACCTATAATGACGCTAAAACTATTGTAGCCATACGCACTAAGAGAAAAAACAAACCTTGGATTACGCCACAGCTTAAAAAAATGATTGGTATTAGGAATATGATGTTTAAATGTTGGAAAAATAAACCTGAAGACATGAATTTACGTATTCAGTATAACAGATTTAGAAACCGAGTTAACAAATTTATTAATTCAGCTAAAAATAAATATCGAAAAGAAGAAATTAAGAAATGTAAAAAAAATGTTAGAAAAATATGGGGTACAATTAATTCGTGGATCGGTAATAAGAAAATGAGCGTAGACAGAGTTATTTTAAAGTACTTGGGAAAAATAGAAAAGTCAATTAGTGATATCTGTAACAAGTTTTCGGAAACATTTACAAAAGAGATCTTAGGTATAAGACATGAATGTAACTACAAATTTCTGGATAGGTCTAGCTACGTTAAACCTCAAAATGTATCATTAAGATTCCAAAAGGCGTATCCAAGAGACATAGAAAAAATTATTAATTTACTTAGCGGTGATAAGTGTGAAGGATTAGATCAAATTAGAGTCAAGGAAATAAAATTATTAAAAACTTATTTGAGCCCTATAATCGCCTTATTTATTAATATGTCAGTTGAAAAGGGACCATACCCTGAACTATTAAAATCGGCTATAATTAGACCAATATACAAACATGGTGTGCGCAGTGATTATTCCAATTACAGGCCTATTGCCATATTGTCAGTAATAAATAAAATCGTAGAAAAATTTATTGTTAATCAGTTAAGTACTTTTCTTGAAAATCACCATATATTAAGTAATGCACAACATGGTTTCCGACGTGGGCGGAGCACGGCGACGGCTTTGGCACGGTTTGCTGACGATGTCAACGAGTGTTTGGATCAGCGGAAGCAGGTGGTGGTGATCTTTATTGATTTTAAAAAAGCATTCGATACGCTGGAACACCACCAGCTGCTTCAAGCTATGGAGGAGTGCGGGGTTGCCGGACCGCTGAATGAGTGGTTCCGTGCGTACCTTACAGGTCGAACATTAAGGACGGTCGTTGACGGCGTCAGTGGAGAACCAAAAAATGTCACTTGTGGTGTGCCGACCGGATCCGTTTTTGGCCCCGTCGGATACATAATGCATGTGAATAGCATGTGCAATGTAGTCCGTAATTGCCGTATATACATGTATGCTGATGATACGTGCTTGGTTTATGCTGATAAAGATTTAAATACAATAGAAGCTGTTATACAAGATGATTTCACTAATATTATTAAATGGGCCCATGATAATGGAATAATAATAAATATAAACAAAACCAAGTGTATGCATATCCGATCTCCTTATCTAAAGAACCTGGAATCTTCACCGTGCATATTAGGTCATAGCTATGAATGTTTGCACAAAGGGGAATTGCAATTGTGTACGTGTGAAAAAATTGAGGTTGTGGAAGAGTATAGGTATCTGGGGTTACTTATAGATCGCTGCTTCTCATGGAAATCACACATTTCACACCTGTGTGATAAACTTAGACTGGTGCTAGTAAAATTCCACCACCTCAGTTTTATATTGGATAGGGCCACTATGTATATGATTTACTACGCCTTAGCTGATTCACTACTCTCTTATGGCCTGGCATGTTATGGAAACACTTTCAAAACATATTTGGACAAAATAAAATCAATACAAATAAGGTTCATGAAACTATTAGTCAGTAAGAACGTAAAAAACCGTTGTAAAAACAGTAACTACGAAGATTTATTTCTGGAATGTAAATTGCTGCCAGTACATGAGAGGGTAGTGCTTTCGCTAGCTTTAGAACAATATGATAATGAGGAATTTAAAACTTACATAACACACACAAGATCACAAAGAAGTAGAAGCATGAGATGTGTGGTGCCCATGTGTAATAATTACTATGGGCGCCGGTGTAGAAAGTACCTTGTTCCGTCAATTGTCAATAGCCTTCCTTTAGACATAGAAAACAGCTGTCTTACCAAAACATCATTCAAAAATAAATTGATTAAATACCTCCTAGATATTGTGCATCAAAATATAGCAGAATCTAATTTGCATGTTTAATTATAGATTTAATATTTGTATTTATAATTAGTGAAAAAGTGTAAAATTTAATTATATTAAACTATATTAAGAATAATTATATTATGGGAGCTACGTCTGCCGTCAAACTGTTATGCAGTTTGGTAGAAGTAAGATGTCTGTATAAATAAAAAAAAAAAAAAAAAAAAAAAAAAAAAAAAAAAAAAAAAAAAAAAAAAAAAAAAAAAAAAAAAAGAAAAAAGAACAAGAATATAATAATATCTTAATATTATAAATGTGAATGTGAGATTGTTTGTTATGCTTTAACGCCTTAACTACTCGATCAATCATCATGTAATTTCGCATACACGTTGTCAGGGGAACAGAAAAGGACTCAAAGTTATTCTAACTTTCATCCAGAAAAAAGTACTGCTTCCGAGGGATATAAAATTGACATAAACTATATTTAGGCAAGCGAAGCCGCGGGAAAATCTAGTAAGTTATATTCGTGTAATTTTGAACAGAGCTGGCAAAATGTGGGCTTAACAGACTGCTGCTTACACCATCAGTGATGTAAGTACAGGCATGCTACAGAAAAGAATATCCTGCGATCAAATTATCTGCTATATATTAGGTACTGCGCCGCTCTCGTGGGTCGTAGCGTGATTTTATATAGCCTACAGCCTTGCTCGATAAATAGGCAATCTAAAACTAAAGAAATGTTTCAATTCGAACCAGTAGTTCCTGAGATTAGCGCGTTCAAACAAACAAACAAACTCTTCAGCTTTATAATATTAGTATAGTTTTTTTAGTATTAGTAATTTAAGAATAATTATTATTCTTACAGAAAGTTTTGTTCGATATAATGCTGACATCGAACACGTGAATTGTGCCTGTTTTGCAACGTACAATAATTACTAAATTAATTATCATCAATCATCAAACATCAAAAAGTTGCTAGGACAATGGGTGCATTTAAAAATTCATTAGCACTATATTGTCCTCTGTTTACGCAAATATTATTCATTGAAATTAAACTACTTTATATGATCAGAAGGCTGGCTTTTCTTGGCCCAAAGAATTAGCATTACCATTCAACGTGGCAATGCTGCCAGTCTTCTGGGCACGTTACCAGTTGACAGCGAAGCTGAAGCTGAAGAATTCTACGATGCCTAAAACATTTTTGTAAATATTTAGTATTATAATTATTTGTGTTTTTGTAATGATGTTATCTTTTTTAATACGTTTGTAAATATATATTAGATTATTTCGTTTTAAAATTAAAAATGTAATATATTGTAAATAAAGAAATCTTTATATGGATATATTACCACTTTATGCGATGAAATCCATATAAATTAGTTTAATTTCAATGCAATAGCATTCACGTAAACGTTAGTCAATATAATATTCTTATTATAATTTTACAATAATTATTTGTGCAGATCGTTCAATTAATTATATGCTATTAATATTTAAGTATTAAGCTGACCGTAAGTTTTTACTTTAGAATTAGAATTTATGTATTTGCTAAAAAGTTTTGGTGCAGTTTAAGTTAAGTTGGCGTAGCTCGTCAATACGTCGGGCACGACACGGTCGTGGCGGTAAGTCCCGTTTTTGAGGAGTGGCTGGAGAGGCGGCATGGCGCCCTCACCTTCCGGCTGACACAGGTAATGACTGGCCACGGTTGTTTTGGCCAGTTCCTGTGTCGTATAGGCTGGCAGGCGACGCCCGGTTGTCATCACTGCGGCGACTGCGGCGATGTTGTTGTGGACACGGCGCTGCACACTTTGGTGGATTGCCCCGCCTGGGCATTGCAGCGCCGTGAGTTGATCGCGGTAGTCGGACTGGTTGCCCTCTCACTCCCGGCCGTGGTTCAGTCTATGGTCCGGAGTGAGAGATCGTGGAACGCCGTCGCCTCCTTCTGTGAGGAAGTAATTTCCATCAAGGAGGCGGCGGAGCGGGAGAGGGAGCGCTTAAACCCTCTCCCCAACCGCAGAACCGGGCGCCGGAGGGCGCGAGATGACCTCCAGCCACCTTGAAAGTTTGACCTGGGGGTGGTGGGCTGCGTGGGCCTGCTCGCCACCTGATCAGCACCAGGTCCGAGAGGCGGCGTGCGTTTTCCCACGTGCGCCTCTGTATCGTGTCTTTGTCTCCCCCGCTCAGGGGGATGGTGGAGGAAATATTCTTCGTGCAGTGGCCTGCCGTTTCACACGGCGAGCCGAAACCACGGCGGGGTCGCGATTGCATGTGAAAGCGATTCGCGCGGCCTTGCCCTCTATGGTTATGTCGAGGAACACCGTGGTAGGTTTAGTCGGTATTACCGGGGTATCTTTTCCCCGGTGAGCCCGACATAGCCTCTCCGTCGCCCCGCGCAGAGGTATGCGGCAAAGCATTCCACCACGTAAAAAAAAACAAAAAAAAAAAAGCTCGTCAATACGTACGCCAGTGTGTCACCTGCAACTAGATATTTACTATATCGTTATTATGTAGGTAGATATTGCCGAAATAATGACACACCACAGATTTCACCAATGCGACGTCTAGCGATCCGATGTTGTTCCCTTTGAACGTTACAAGCGTATCTATTTCAAATAGAGAAGATTATTTTGCTCGTTCACTCTATTGTCTATGAGTTGTTTGTTTTTCTTTTGTTTGTCGATTAGGATCTTACCTTTTACAAGATAAATATTTGGTTTTGAGTTAATTGGGTAATTTTGATTGCTGGTAATTTGAGTTTATGATAATCCTCTGTACTTACTAGATTTCGCCCGCAGCTTCGCTCGCGTAATGTAGGTCAGATTAGGTTAGATTAGTAACAGTACTTTTTCCTGGAAGAAAGGTACCCTATGTCCTTTTTTGTTCCTCTGAAAACGTGTCTGCGACATTTCATGATATCCGTGAAGTAGTTAAGGCGTGAAAGCGTAACAAACAAACTCACATTAGTTGGGATACTCGTATTAGGAAAGCTTTAATCGACTACGAAATAGTGTGATCATATCATATCACAGACAAAAATATATAGTTTACCTCGGAACAACTATGAAGGTGCTTATTTGTGAATCACACATGTTTTTTTTCGCACAAGGATCGAACCCCTAACATTGCGCGCACTGGCGGTAGCGAGGGCATAATTGCCACCACTGCGATATACATACAGTTAAAATTAAATCTATATATTAATACGTGAAGCAAAAACGTTGTACCCCTTTATACGAAAATTGCGCGGACGGAGGAGTTTGAAATTTGGTACAGTTAAAGTTTATATTATGGAGAAGGAGGGCCGAAGCCTAATATTTTTATAAAATATGCATTAGAAATACATTAAATTAATAAAAAAACACTACACGCACACAACCATGCATTTGACACACGCAGTCGAATCGCGTTCGTAGTACTTATTTCGGCATTGTTCGTCTGACGTCGTGCAAATCTTTGTAACTATGGTTACATATAGCTTATTTATATGTAATAAAGAAAAAAAGAAAACAAGGTACCAAGCTTAGGAATTTTGGTCGAATTTTGACCTCTAGGCGACCGCTAGTTATTTTTACTGCATGTAGGTTTGTCGCATTATAATATATGTATATATAGGTAAACGCTTACGTACGTAAGAACATTAATTAAAAAAAAAAAGTTTTTAGTCTATCTATCCGTGAGAGAGAAGTGTTACAGACTCACAATTCGCAAGCTTCATTTAGGTACAACATGCCTTACAGCTCTTGGTACAAGAGAAAAAGCTTAAAAACACCATAGCAATCTTTCTGAGCATTGCTGTTCGAACAACGAAACAATCGCAAACTTACGGTACTACAAGACTAACAAGACAGTTTTACATATATAACAGACTTATCAACCACCTTTAAATGCTAATCATTATCTTGTAAGTTGAAACTAAACTGCTGCATACGGATTTTATAGCGTTTTATTTAAAAAATACATGAATTTACACTAACGTAGTATAGTTGTGATAAAAGTAACTAGTATTATTTAATCTATGGTAGAGTAACTATATTTTTGATACAAAGTCGTCAATTAAATTGTAACGGGAGATTCCTTAGGGAAGGACCTTTCAAATGTGCATATTAAAAAACAGTAAAAAATAAGGGCATTTGAGTAAAATAAAAAAATCTAAGTTTTGGTGCAAAAAGTACACCAAAATAATGCTGCGATTTCAAAATAAAGTCAGTTTTTTTAAATAACCGTTTTTAGTTTGATGTATCAATCCTTTACAAATAATCATAGTGAAAAAAAAGCCATAAACGAAGTACCTGTAGTTCAACATCTGAAAAAGACGTACTTTTTTAAAAACTTTTGATTTTATTTTTAAACAAACGTCATAATTTTTTTTTATCTCTGTTTAATGTTCCTTACCTAAGGAATCTCCCGTTACAATTTGATTCAGATATTCTGGGACATTCTGTATAAAAAATTATATTTAAGCGCACACACACATTTTATCTAGTAAGTAATTCCTCGATAGCATCGAGAGCAGCGATAGCTCAGTGGGGAGACCAACAGACTGCTATGCAGAGGGTCTCGGGTTCGAACCCACGTCGCGCACCCCTGACTTTCGGAAGCTATATGACTTTTAGAAATTATGTGCGTATTGATTGACAATTATCACCTGCTCCGTGCCTCGGAGAGCACGTTAAGCCGTCGGTACCGGCTGCTATGAACATCTATGGCAGTCGTTATTGGGAGAGTGTCGACACAAAAGATCCCACTGGGTCGAAGTGTCGCCGGTCTGCACTGACTGGGTGCCAGTCATAAGATACCATAAGCCATAAGATACATACATACATATGTAATTCCTCGATCAGCGATAGCATAGTGGGAGACCGTTGAGCTGCAACGCAGAGGTCTCGAGTTCGATCTCAAGGCGCTTACTGCCTTTTCGAAGTTATGTGCGTATGAAATACTTATTTAGAGTTCGCTGTAACGGTTAAGGCAAACATTGCAAGAAAACCAGTATGCCTGACTAAAAATGTTGTCGAAAATATGAGAACACGCATTAGGGTAGCGTGGTGGACTATGGACCAACCCTTCCCACACTGACTGAAGCCCGTGCCCAGCAGTGTGACAGCGTATGCACAAAGCTGATATGTATTATGATATATGTAGCTAATAGCGAGATAAACAAAGCGTGCATAATACGAGATTGTCTTGTTAATTACTTATATAACTGCATACGAGGTAAGTAGCGCTATAATTTATAATTAAGTTATGATTTAGTAAGAAAGGGATGAGGGACTACATAATGGTGTGACAAGTAAAGTTTTGACTGCACGTATGGCGTAGTGGTTTAAGTGGTTGCCTCGCCCTTGTCACAGTGTCGAGTGTTGTAGGTTCGATCCCGGTCTGGGACAAAAATTTGTGTGGTCCACAAATAGTGATCCCGTGTCTTAATGTTTGTAAAGTCCACCTAAAATCTCAGAAAATAATAGAAATAATATAGGTACATAGTCGCAGGACTTTTTTTTTTATGCATCTAAGTTGGCAAACAAGCGTATAAGCACCTGATGGTAAGTGGTCACCGTAGCCTATGGACGCTTGCAACACCAGAAGCATCACTTGCACGTTGCCGACCCTTTAGGAAAGGAAGCGGGAAGGAAAAAGAGCGGGAAGGGGGAAATAGAGTGATTGGGCCTCCGGCACTCTTACTCGCCGAACGAAACACAACAGTAGGAACACTGCTATTTCACGTCGATATTCTGTGAGAAGGTAGTCCTTCCCCGGTCGAGCCGGCCCGTTAACCCAAGGAACCAACGCGACAGTGTAATTAATGAGTATTCAAATATTTTTAGGAATCCTAACTAGTATAAGAAATATGAATGTGAGTTTGTTTGTTACGCTTTCACGCCTTAACTACTTAACCGATCATCATGAAATTACATACACGTTGCCAGGGGTACAGTGCTCTGTACCCCTGGCAACGTGTATTCGAATTTGCAAAATGCAGGACTTTAGGTACTTAATTTTCATCTAGAAAAAAATTTCTGTTTGTAGTATCAAGTTCATAAGATTGATGCTATATAAATGCTACGATTCTTTGTATAAAATACAAAGTACGCAGAACATTGGCAGGAAACAAAGATTAATCGATACGTGACCTATAAGCATTTTTTTTTAAAAGTATTATGAAGATGTTAAGCAAACTTACAGGAATAATTTTGATTAATAAGCGACAGACCTTTGTGACTCACAAAGTGACAAGCCATCCCTGAAGGATTAAAACAACAATAACAGCCGAGGGAATGAGCCGAATTTCAATGTAAATTGGTCGATGAATTATGATGATAACTTACTAAAGTATAAAGACTGTGTGTGCGTGGCAGAGCCCAGGCCAAGACCTATCTTAAATGATACTTGCTAAATCCGACCACGCCCAGTAAGATATTTTTACTTTGCTGTTCCCGTGGGCACTTTAGGATTAAAGCACATAATAACATATATAAATGCAATGTTGTTTAATCAATTCGTATTAATGTAATGACTAATTTTCAAGTTTTGCAATAATAAACATACGGCAGTAGACATATTAGGTATATAAAGATATATATAGGTATATATATGTATACTAGTTGTCCCGACAGACGCTGTCCTGTTCACAAAAAAAAACTCAAATCTAAACCATCCTCGAATCCATATGAACACACA
This sequence comes from Catocala fraxini, assembly GCA_930367265.1. Taxonomy (NCBI): domain Eukaryota; kingdom Metazoa; phylum Arthropoda; class Insecta; order Lepidoptera; family Erebidae; genus Catocala; species Catocala fraxini. The sequence goes on from OV884047.1 coordinate 3,574,685, forward strand.
CAATTTTTTTATTAAAATCGGTCCAGCCGTTTATGAGGAGTTCAGTGACATACACACGTACAGTAGAATTATATATATAAAGATTAACTAATCTCTAATTAGGAATAAGTAGACATTTACAGTATTCATTTCTAAAATTCTTTGTTAACATATTAGTAATCTCATATTTTGTTGAAAATTGCATCCGTAAAGAAGTGGCGCAGTAGGGTGAGTGTGGACTAATATTTTTTTAGAACGGATTAAATTTGCCATGACCACATTAAAGAAGAATGATTATTAGTAGAATATTGGTTAAAATTACACATTTTCTTTATTGTATTTTTGTAGTAATCACTTAGTCGAAGCGAATACAATCGATGTGAGGTCAAAAATGCCAAGTTTGGTATACCGATTCTGTATTCCGTAAGTCAGCAAACCAACGGCATGATACCCGAAAGACGTAGGCTATTTTTACCACGTCTCGTTCGTATCTCTGAAGGAGATGTCTTTGTGGAATTATTCTGAACTTGACGTTGATTTTATTTCCTTTTACAAAAAATAACTGTGAGAAAACTTTGTTCATTTTTGCATTATTTTTATACTCTGAACGTTTTGTCTCACGTGGGCGAATAATAGCTGAAATGAATTATGTGGTGTGTTACTAAACTTTGTATTCCCCTGTGCTGTGAGGAATGAGTAAATGAATAAGTTATAGTAAGTTGTCATGTTTTAGCTTTTCATTAGAGGTGTCTGGGCTAATTACGGAGTTCGGTGTAGAATGCCTTATTGAATTTAAGAGTAAATATACTTTGTGATATGTGTATTAAAACTGTTTTAAACGTAACAAGGTGATCTATCTTACTTACAACTGAAATACTAAGTGATCATCCTTGATTTATGACACAAACCACCAATATGTTTTAATAGAAATTACTGATTTAAAATAATTTATGCACGTGCTTTTTACAAGTCAAATTGAAGTGCCTATGTTAAAACTAAACTCAGTAGTACTGAATACACGTTGTGCATTAGGTCTCGGTTTCATTTCCCTAGGCATGCAGAGTCATGGGTTGTTTAGTCTATAACTGAGACCAATAAATGGCGATAGGCTTTTTACGTGAGATTTTAATCGATATCTCGAAATATAGGTGTATATATATTTAACTACCCTCTACCTCTGGCTATGTATATATCTATGTGAAAATATAATATGCATCTCTTTTACACCTACGTGAAATGACAGTGAGCACATGCTCAAGGTCATTGTTAGGACAATAATTTCCACTTAGTACATGTCCCCAAAATAATTTGTCAATGAAAGATTCTGAAAACAACGATTTACGATAAAATTTTCTTCAAAAGAATTAATTGATAAAATTATACGTCACTTAAATGGCGGTGCCGCAATATTCTTTTGGGGAAAGGCCAATAATTTTTGCAGGATGACGCGAGTTAGATAGTGGGCGGAGGCCAAAGGCTTTTTAAAAAGAAAACACAAGATGTGTTCCGCTTGAAGAGCAGACTAAGACTGACTTTATTTCTAACTAAAAGCTTACAACTCAATTACAGTATCAAAGGATGTCTTACATTACAGATAGTGGTTTTACTAAACCGAACGTGGAACCGCTTCTAATTACTCTTATTTAATTCTGGTTATCTCTATATAACTCCGCCTCCCTTAAGATGAAGGCGCATCGAAGGCTGTGACTGAAGCTGAAGGTTTCCAGATTCCGGTTAGTGGACTGTGATTTGCGCCGATCTAAGTTTACACCAAAATTTGTAGATTGTTGTACCGGCGCCGGTTAGGAAGGCTATGATGTATTTATATGATGGCCAACTGGGTGTGTTAGAAATGAACGCTGCGTTTTCCTCTGAAATCTGGATATTTTCCGATTGGTGTAGAGCGTTTTTCAGGTTGTCTAGCTCTATGTTTTCTAAATTGATCCTTATAGGTACGATCTTCATGCTGTTCTGCAGTGAGCTGTACCTGAAACATTTTCAGGACGCCTTAGTAAACGGAAGTGTACTCTAATTGTTTTGGCGTTAACGTGTTTATCTATGATTTCGGCTATTTGTTCGGGGTCTATTCTTATTATTGTATACGGACCTAGGTATTTAGGTTCGACCTTATTGCTTCTAGCTGTTTTCGCTACTTGCTTGTGCAAGTATATCACCTTTGAACTGTGCTGTTTCTGTGTTTTTATTTGCTCTATCTATTGCCTGTTGCTTTTCGCTTGATAATTTGCTATTGATGAGCTTTTGCGTGCTTTCCATTGTTAGCTTATGCTTTAAAACGTATTCTTGGTAGAATTCTTGGGGGCAATGTAACTCTAATGGGTTTCTACTATCACTATGATCGTATAATAATTCAAAGGGCGTAAAGCCGGTTACCGAATGAATGGTATTATTGTAAGCTATGACGGCGTATTTCATGAGTTTAATGGGTTCTTCTTTATCGGTTATTCTTTTCATTTCGGCTAAAGTAGAGTGTAATCATTTTATCGGTGAGTTTGAATTGGGGTTGTATGGTGTAGTGAAATGAATGAGTACATTCTGCATTGCACATATCTCTGTAATTATTTCGTTATGGAATTTTGTGTCGGAGTCCGTTGTAATCTTCTTCGGTACTCCTATTACAAAGTATATACTGAGTAATGCCTCAACGATATGTATGCTGGTTGATGCAGTTAAAAGGATTGCCTGCGCATATTTTGTGAAATTATCTATGATAGTTAAAAAGGTTGTGCCGCCGCTGCTGTATAGGTCCATAAACATGTGTTCCATTGGGTTGTGTGGTGTGTCTGTTAATGACAGGGGTTATTTTAGGGGATTGCGTTCATACTTGGCGTTCATACTATTCTTTAGGCTTTTTTTGCATTTATTGATTAATTTTTGTATGGATGATAACATGTTTGCCAAGTGATAATTTCGGTGTATGTGTTTATATGTTTCTTGAATACCTCTATGTATGATTTTCCCTTCGTAATATTTCCTTATTAAATCTAGTTGTTCGAAAATGTTTTCAATGAGTGTGACCCTCTCTAATACTCTTCTCAGAGAGAACTCAGATGAGAGAACTGGCAACAACAGAAGTCGCCTGATGAATGCTAGGAAACAAAGAAAAAGGAATCTCAGGAGTAATCATGAGCATTGCTGATGCCAAGCTGCTTCTACCCGTCTTCAAGCTGGTTCTCGCCTACTACTGCTGCTGCTGTTGATGCTGTCGTGTTTCACCCACGGTGGGTTTTTAAACGCGTCCCGGAGTCGAGTCTCAATGATTTGACTTTAAGACTGCAACTGGTGATGATGGGCCAGTTCGACCGGGGAAGTACTACCCTCTCACAGAATATTGATGTGAAATAGCAGTGTTCCTACTATTGTGTTTCGTTTGGTGAGTGAGAGTGCCGCAAGCCCAATCACCCTCTTTTCCTCTTTCCGCTCCTTTTCTTTACCACTTCCTTTTTTTCCTAAAGGGTCGGCAACGCGCAAGTAATGCTTCTGGTACTGCAGGCGTCCATAGGTTACGGTGACCACTTACCATCAGGTGGGCCGTACGCTTGTTTAATAGATCGCGACATACCGACTGCGCGAGACAGGTTGTGGGCGGAGGCCGAAGGCTTTTTAAAAAGAAAACACAAGGTGTGTTCCGCTTGAAGAGCACACTATGACTGACTTTATTTCTAACTAAAAGCTTACAGCTAAATTACAGTAACAAAGGATCTCTTACATTACAGATAGCGTTCTTACTAAGAACCGCTTCTAATAACAATAGGGCCGTTATGTACGGACTGGTTATCGCTATATAACTCGCGATAAAATGTTTTTTTTACGAGTAACTTCTGCAACTCTCTCTCTTTCGAATAATCTTTCTAGCTTGATGGTTTGATAAAGAGCTGAGGACGTTTTTTTGTGCCGGTATACATTGTTTTCGGTACGAGTAGGTATAAAGTTAAATTATAAAGTGTAACTATTAATTTATTTAAAAATAATTATTATAAAATGAGTATTACGAGGTAAAGCGCTGCCCTGAATCCTATCCTACTAATATTATAAATGTAAAAGTTAATAGTAATAATAATATTCTATTCTACCACATACGCACAACACTATCTAGCCCAAACTAAGCAGAGCTTGTACTATGGGTACTAGACAATGGATAAACATAAATATATATATTTTTTGTAAATACATACATATTATACATAGAAACACCCAGACCAAGACAAACATCCATGTTCATGCACACAAATGTTTGACTTGTGCGGGAATCAAAGCCGCGACCTTAGGCGTGGCAGTCGGTTACACTAACCACTACGCCACCGAGGCCGAGTTTGTGAGTATGGAAGGATAGATGGATGTTTGTTACTCTTTCATGTAAAAATTACTAAACCGATTGTGATGAAACTTAGTATATAGATAGCTGGAGTCCTGGTTCAACACATTGGCTATTTTTATCTCGATATTCGGCGCAGCTAGTAACTTATACATACATAGTATATATAGATTCACGCCTGTTTCCCAGAGGGCTAGGCAGAGACTACGGATTTTCATTTGCTACGATCCTGACACACTTCTCTGGCTTCATTCACTTTCATCACATTCCTCATACACGCCCGTCGGTTCAAGGTGCTCTTAACCTGGCCTTTGTCCAGAACACCTCCGATCTGATCAAGAACCGTTCGTCTAGGTCTTCCTCTTGCGACTGTTCCATTCACACTAGCCTTATAAACTTTCTTAGTCAGTCTTTCCTCGTCCATTCTTTCTACATGCCCAAACCAGCTTAACATACCCTTTTCTATTCTTGTCACTATATCCACTTTCATGCCGCATCTCTCTCTAATCACACTATTCCTTATTCTAACTTTCAGAGTCACACCACATATATTTTTCAGCGCTCTCATTTCTACAGCATTTATTCTGCTCTCATGCTTCTTTTGTCATACCCAACTCTCACTTCCATACATAAGTGTGGGCACTAATAGTCCTCTATGAACAGCCAAACGTGCCTTTTCGGAAACATTTCGACTGTTCATAAAAGCGCGTGGAGCTCTATTCACTTTTTTCCCGCAATCGTTCTACTTTCAATAGTTCAATAATAATAATAATAATATTCTACCACATACACACAACACCATCTAGCCCAAACTAAGCAGAGCTTGTACTATGGGTACTAGACAATGGATAAACATACTTATATACTTTTTTTTTGTAAATACATACATATTATACATAGAAACACCCAGACCAAGACAAACAGCCATGTTCATGCACACAAATGTTTGACTTGAGCGGGAATCGAACCCGCGACCTCAGGCGTGGCAGTCGGTTACACTAACCACTACGCCATCGAGGCCGACGATATAACTTATAACGATGAATATTTACTAAATTAATTGTTTTCCTACTTTAATTAATTTACGCTTAAGTATTACTGATGCACTGGTCATCATGAAGTCTCATGTTCGTTCCCCGGGTGACAATTGCTTTATTTTGGTTAAATTTGTTATTTTGTTGTGTCGTGGTGCTTTTAGTTGTATAGGTACATAGGTGTGTTTCTTGTTACATGGACCTAACTGTACAGCTTGAGTATGCTTCAACGGTATCTAACCTTGGGCATATAACATATGTGAAAAGACATAAGTACCCAGCGGCGTAAAGACAAAAGGTATCCATAAATATGATGATGATGAAATATATTTGTTCTTAATGAGAAAATAAAGATATTTTATTTAAAATTTTGTCTACCTTAGACTAGTTGGTTGAGGGAAAGGTATTTCCTAAAACATATAAGGGGAAGGGTTTTTCATTTCAAGAATCGGTAATTAGAAAGCTTTTCTGTGGTCGCAACAGTTTTAACCTATTGAGCGCAGCGGCACACCGGTGCCCAGATGCAATAGGTTTTTAGTTATGTCTGACTTTTGACAGGTTTATAGCTATGTCTGGTATTTGACTGGTGGCAATTGACAGGATAATTTATTATTGTATGATAAATGAAAGATAAACTGATAGAATAAAAATAAGTATATTGCATGAAAAGAGTTTTATAGATTTACAACGGATTTGATTATTATATATATCATTGATTATATATTGAGGAGACCAACAGACTGAAATGCAGAGGGTCTCGGGTTCGAACCCACGTCGCGCACCTCTGACTTTCGGAAGTTATATGACTTTTCGAAATTATGTGCGTATTGATTGACAATTATCGCCTGCTCCGTGCCTCGGAGAGCACGTTAAGCCGTTGGTCCCGGCTGCCATGAACATCTATGGCAGTCGTTATTGGGAAAGTCAGTACCCTCTAATATCCTGACACTGGTTCTAGCCTTAGGATATCGTTAGCCTTCGGGTTGCGGAGGTCAGGTGGCAGCCGCTCCGTGTAAAAACTGATATCCAGTCAAATCCGGTTAGACCAGAAAAGCCGACTCCAAGTGACTTGGGAATAATAAAGGCTAAGGGAGAAGGAGATAGATTATAATATATTGAAGAGTAAATTGTGCGATAGATCGCCCGCAAAGCTTGTTGTTGTACTAATTTATATGGAACTAGGTGTGCCCGCGGTTTCACCCGCGTTTATCGTTACTGCGCCGCCTCAGTGGGCCGTAGCGTGATGTTATGTAGCCTATAGCCTTCGTCGATAAATAGGCTAACCAACACTAAAATAATTTTTCAATTCGAACAATTAGTTCCTGAGATTAGCGCGTTCAACCACACAAACAAACAAAGAAACTCTTCAGCTTTATAATATTAGTATAGATATGTATTTCGCTGCGCGTTGATGTCAGCATAAAACTGTAACTATTAATATGTACGGATTTGCTCGTTCAATTATCATCAATATACAGTAACAAAGAATTGCCCGCGGCTTCACTCGCGTAAATGTAAATTTTTCAATAGGTTTCTCTCTCAGGAACAGCGTTTTTAGATGAAACCCTATTGATCTACCCTACGTCCTTTTCTGTACCCCTGAAAAAGTGTATGCATAATTTCATTATGATCGGTCGAATAGTAAAGTCATGGAAGCGTAACGACAAAATACCCACATTCGAATTTATAATATTAGTTAGGATTAGGATATCCCAAAAATCACGATAAATACTGTTAAACGGAAGTACATATTACTTCCGTTATATAACGGATCGTACCTATACAATGTATAGGTACTCGAATCAATCCAATATTTTGTGATTATATATAGATTTCCACTTATAATCTATATATTATATAAAACTCTTCCGTTACCGAGTGACTGACAGACAACGCACAGCCGAAACTACTGAACGCAAGAAGCTGAAATTTGGCATGTATGATCCTTGGAGAGTGTAGGGGAGCACTGAGAGAGGATTTTTGGAAATTTCCCCCTTAAGGGGGTGAAAGGGGTGAAACCCGATATTCACACGGGAACGGGACTTACGCGGGTGAAACCGGGAAAACTACTAGTTTCTCATATACTTTTTTAACTATAGATTTGTTTGAGACTCCTTTCATATAATAATTTATGATAGATAAGATCATTGAATAAGACAAACCATTCGTAGAGACCAGCTTATTCAAATGCACAGATAAACAGCATCTATGCGTTTAAGCATGATTATCTCCACAATCCTATTATTATAAATAATAATAATAATAATAAACTCACATTCGCATTTACAATATTATAGTTAGAATACTTGATAGTTTTTTTAAATATTGGTAATTTAATTAGGTTCAGAACTAAATTGTCAAATATTTTTAATTTGCAACACATTTCGGGCTCAGCTATTTCCTTAATAAATTGGTACAATTATACAAACTGATTTAATGATCATAATATGAGAATCCAGAGAATTAATTCGACTTTCACTTTGGGTCTTTCCCAGTTAATCCTTTCTTAAGTGCTATTAAGAGATGGTACGGAATTCGTGGGTGTCCATTGAAACTATGTGCCGTCAAACTTATCACATATGTGGGCAGATTTGTATCACAATTCACAATTACACATATTACAATGCGAAACTAGAATTGTTTATTAGCGTTTGTGTCATTAATTTAGTTAGATGAAATAACAATAATAAATAAATTTATTCGCCTAAAAAAGGAGTACTGCAGTGGATTTAAATCATGATTTAAAATAAAATCTTAATATGTGACTCGCTCGCGTAAAAGTAGTTTAGATTAGGTTAGGTTTAACACTATTTTTTCTATATAAAATATAGCGTTACTCGGTGATAATATAGTCTTCTAATAGTTAAAGAACTTTTAAAATCAGTTCAGTAGTTTTTGAGTTAAATCATTTCAAACAAACAAACAAAAATTAAATCTCTAATCCTAAGTATAGATAATAATCATAGTTATGGCAAGAAAGGTTACTTTGACATCTTTAAATTATTATAAGCTACTTGCCTGAACTAGGTTATACCTGTGTTTCAGGCGATCACTTGACTATATATTTTAAAAGTGGACATTTATTTAAGTAATCTGTTGGAACATTGATATAACCTGTTAATAAACAAGTCTGCTGTAGCCGAGCATTTGCTGGAGTCTGGACCAAATCACTGATTGAATTACATAAACCACAGGTTTTATCCACCAATCGTCACTATATTACTCCCGGATGGTATGTAAAGCGATTGAAATTAAGAAATATCGCAATTTCAACCGGGAGGATGGGTAACGTTTGTCGACATCTTGGAATCCAGTCAGCGGCAAATGTAAACATCGCCGCAGTGACTTAGGTCCTCAGTGTGTAGACGTCGTTAGTGCTGTGTGTCGAAATACCAATAGTGCTAATATATAAAGCTAAAACTGGTTGTACAACTACAAGCAACTGTCTCATACAATAAAATGCATTTTATTTTATTGTATGCTAGTTAACCTAAAGTAAACCTAAAGTATTAAAAAATTGTAGCAAATTTTCTGTGTCTGCGTAGGTAATTGACTTTACCTAAATATTTCGTTACCATAACGTTACAATTTTTAAGAGTAACTACTGGGTATTCTGAATACATGTAGCTAGCTGTAACTGAATGTGAAACGAAACACAATAAAAACATTCCGACATTGGGAAAAGCCCTACATGTCTAAAAATCTCCATGTACTGGAAAATATGAGAATTCAAGTCAAAGTGAAGTTCTAATATTATTAATAAGAGAGGAACTCGGCAGGCACCATCGAATTGGTCACCCTAACTATTGCAATAGAAACTGGTTAACAATACCGAACTCCTCTGGATAGGGACAACCGCGTCGTGGGACCCGGGCTTACTCCAATTTGCGGCAATCCATTTCGAACACAAAATATACGTCGACAGTCGGCACGTGTTTCGTCTCAGCGCGAGGCATCTTTAAGAACGTTTGATAACGAATAACTTATTCGTTGCTAAACTGGCTGTCCCTATCCAGTGGAGTTCGGTATTGTCAACCTTTTTCTATTGCAATAGTTGGCTGGGCAATCCGAGGGCACGTGGCGGATTCCACTCTCCCCAATAATTTTATTACAATGGATTTCTGTCAATTAACGCCTAATTCAATTCAACAAAGCAAAATTCACCAATAATGACTTGTAGCTAGAAATGCGACGATTTAAACAGGCGTATTTTATAATTGGCAAAAAAACAGTGCCTTGAAAAAAGCCTAGTAATTTATTTTATAACGGTCTACGTCGCGGTATACCATAGTATGTGATGTATAAAGTATTTAGTTCATAGTTTGTGGCGTATTCTCCGAAGGAATATCAACGCCCACAGTTATTAATTAATATAACGCGTACAATGTCACAAATTATACTCTGCGGAATGATTAGAAGATTAGAAGCTGTCCCCACAGATCATTAAGAACCCCTTATATTGAAATAGTAAAGTACACTGGAAGTGTCAGGAGCGCACTTCATTATTTACGAAAATTCTAGTTCCAATTTACTATATTTCAAATGTCAGTGATAATTTCTGTATCGCGGCGAACTTTGCAAATATTCAAACATGTGTCAGAAACTACACCCAGACTCGGAACAACTATTTCTGGATCAAAAAATATTTGTCCCGTTTGGGGATCGAACCCAGTACACATGACGTAGTGGCAGTGGCGAGGCGACAACTTAAACTGCTACGGTAGCAAAAAAGCATACGGCTTGCGTGTTAGTGGATAAACATCGCGATGTTGATGGTACACGACGCAAGTAGCTGGCGCGGGTCACTTGCATGCGTGGTTTGTGTTGGTGATTTACACGATGCATACAACACTCGCATCGCAAGTGACCTAACTTAATATTAAGTTCCATCGTCCTACGTGACAGCATTTTCATCCCCATCATTTAGTTAGTTGGTTGGCAGTCTCCAACGGTGCTATTCTCCAGAAATTTTCTGTCTCGTATAACAAAACTATGGAATGAGCTGCCGTCTGCAGTATTTCCGAACCAATACGACCTTCAAAAACTTCAAGAAAATAGCGCACTCCTTTTTAATAGGCCGGCAACGCACTTGTGACATCTCTAGTAAAGTTCGAAAAATACCATCTTTCAACTCAAGAACCATAAGAGCTAGAGACTCGCGGTCAACTCCATTCGACTCAGCATAGTTGATATAGCCCCGTAATGACTATGACCTTTGACCTCTGACCTCAAGATCACATGATACGATCTATCAATTCAAGAACTGTAAGAGCTAGAGACTCGCGGTCAACGCCATTCGACTCAGCATAGTCGATATACCTCGAAATTACTATGATCTTTGAACTTTGACGTCAAGGTCACGTGGTACCCTTTTTTCAAACTCTAAGATTTACGGTAATTCATGGCCGTTTCTCACTTGTTTAAACTGCCAAGTGAACCCTTCGACAGTTTAAAAGACTGTTACGAAATAAACATATTTTCTTACTAGATTTTGCCCACAGCTTCGCTTGCGTAAATGTAGGTTAGGTTAGGTTAGTAACAATAATTTTTCTGAACAAAAAGTACCATATGTCGTTTAGTGTACTCCTGACAACATATATGCGAAATTTAATGATGATCGCTTGGGTAGTTAAGGCGTGAAAGCGTTACAGACAAACTCACATTCGCATTAATAATATTAGTTAGGATTAGGATATCGAATTAAAATGCCGGCTTTCGAGCCCGGATTTTAATATTAAATGGTTTTAAACAACATTTTATTTCTACATATTTATGAGAATTTGTCTTCTGGGCAGCGCAATGATTATAGAAGTAAGACACGACAGGTGTTGACAACCACCGGTACCGACGGTTTTCAATGCTTAGCGATGCAAGAGGTAAGCTTTATTCTTCCTTTCATATTCCGGGCTAATATAGAGAATTATTTGACAGAATATTCGATAAAACCTTTACTAGCACTGACCTGGATATAAACTGGGCAAGAAATATAGCGCGGAAGCCTTCTACAAAAATAATATTTTATGTTTATAATATACTAGCTGATCTATCAGACGTTGTCCTGTCTTAAGCGAACTGTAAAACTCGCGAAGTTAAAATAGTTGTTAAGTTTTTTGAAATTATCCAACTTTCTGGGCAATTTTCTTAACTTTTCTTTCCGTACCTTCTAAAAAGTAATAGAAAACTGTAAAAAAATTATGAATGCAATCGGTAAAGTCGTTCTCAAGTTATGGCGTGACCAAGAGAAACAGGGATTCATTTTATTCATTTCACTTGTCTTATCTAGTACGTCTATATATCTGGCTCAGTGCTATATCCTAGACACACGTAATCATTAAAACTTCTATGTAATTATCAATTCAGTGAGAATAAATTATAAGGGAGAGTGGTTTACGTATATAATATATTAATTTGGATCACATTGATGACATTAACTAATTAATTAAGGTCTTATCATATGAGGATGACGTCATTGGTTGTAAGCTCGACTGATTCGATGATGCAGTGTAGCGGGTTCTTTTAACCTTTATGAAGCTTTCCTAAATATATGGCTATTACTGTTCAAATTATATAAAGTTTTAGGTTTTGCTTGCGGCTTTCGCGTATATTATAAGCAAATGTGAGTTTGTTTGTTACGTTTTCACGCCTTAACTACTCGACCGATCATCATGAGATTTGCACACATGTTTTCAGGGGTACCTTTCACCTAGAAAAAGGTATTGTTCTCGAGAGATAGCTAGTTATATTTTACGTATGCGTGTAATTCTTTGAAACCGAGGAAATCTGATTCATTCATCCATAGGAATGAGTCAGTTTTCTTCAGTTTACTATTTTTATTTTAGACTGGCGATCCGCCCAGGCTTCGCATGAGTAGAACAAAACCTAAACCTTCCTCATGAATCATTCCGTCTATTGGTGAAAGCCGCTACAAAATTTTAATAACCAAATGTTAAAAAACAACAGCAATATTCATGATAAACCAAACGCTTACAAACTCTTTATAAACATAAAACAAAACAAGTGAGAAACGGCAATGAATTATATAATATAGTAATAATATTCTATCACATACACATAACACCATCTGGCCCAAACTAAGCAGAGCTTGTACTATGGGTACTAGACAATGGATAAACATACATACATAATAATTTTTTTTTGTAAATACATACATATTATACATAGAAACACCAAGACCAAGACAAACATCCATGTTCATGCACACAAATGTTTGACTTGAGCGGGAATCGAACCCGCGACCTCAGGCGTGGCAGTCGGTAACACTAACCACTACGCCATAGAGGCCAACATAAATTTATTATTTAATGTTTGCGCACTAAGCAGGTACGCTGTGTGGATTACTCTTAGTGCGCTACGAAGTAGTGCGCTTCAAACTGGTGCGCAACATGGCATGCCTCTTTTATCTCACAAAAGAAAACTTTACCACCATATTTACATAACCATTCAAAATGTTTTCCTCGTTTAATTAGCTAACATGACCGTATTTCATTATATCTTTCATACCTGAAGCATAACATTGCAAGAAATGTGAAGGATCGTCCTTATACTAGTATTGATTGTACGTGACACTAAAACTCTCTCTAAAACGGTATACTACTATAAAACATAGGGCTCAATCTTAATCTAAATCCTAACTAATATTATAAATCCTAACTAATATTATAAATCCTAACTAATATTATAAATCCTAACTAATATTATAAATCCTAACTAATATTATAAATCGTAACTAATATAATAAATCGTAACTAATATTATAAATCCTAACTAATATTATAAATCGTAACTAATATTATAAATCGTAACTAATATAATAAATCCTAACTAATATTATAAATCGTAACTAATATTATAAATCGTAACTAATATTATAAATCGTAACTAATATAATAAATCGTAACTAATATTATAAATCGTAACTAATATTATAAATCGTAACTAATATTATAAATCGTAACTAATATTATAAATCGTAACTAATATAATAAATCGTAACTAATATTATAAATCGTAACTAATATTATGAATCGTAACTAATATAATAAATCGTAACTAATATTATAAATCGTAACTAATATTATAAATCGTAACTAATATAATAAATCGTAACTAATATTATAAATCCTAACTAATATTATAAATCCTAACTAATATTATAAATCCTAACTAATATTATAAATCGTAACTAATATAATTAATCGTAACTAATATTATAAATCCTAACTAATATTATAAATCGTAACTAATATTATAAATCGTAACTAATATAATAAATCCTAACTAATATTATAAATCGTAACTAATATTATAAATCGTAACTAATATTATAAATCGTAACTAATATAATAAATCGTAACTAATATTATAAATCGTAACTAATATTATAAATCGTAACTAATATTATAAATCGTAACTAATATTATAAATCGTAACTAATATAATAAATCGTAACTAATATTATAAATCGTAACTAATATTATGAATCGTAACTAATATAATAAATCGTAACTAATATTATAAATCGTAACTAATATTATAAATCGTAACTAATATAATAAATCGTAACTAATATTATAAATCGTAACTAATATTATAAATCGTAACTAATATAATAAATCGTAACTAATATTATAAATCGTAACTAATATTATAAATCGTAACTAATATAATAAATCGTAACTAATATTATAAATCGTAACTAATATTATAAATCGTAACTAATATAATAAATCGTAACTAATATTATAAATCGTAACTAATATTATAAATCGTAACTAATATAATAAATCGTAACTAATATTATAAATCGTAACTAATATTATAAATCGTAACTAATATAATAAATCGTAACTAATATAATAAATGCGTATATGAGTTTGTTTGTTACGCTGTCACGTCTTTACTACTCGACTGTTTATTATGATAGGGAACTGTCCACTTTGTATGGGGGTTTTGGCTTGGAATGGACAGTCACTGAGAATAATAATTATATATTAATTTAAAAGCATTAACCAGTAGGAATTAGAAAAATAATAAAGTTTTGTGTCCAGGCGTCCCTAATTAATATAATAATAATATTCTATCACATACACACAACACTATCTAGCCCAAACTAAGCAGAGCTTGTACTATGCGTACTAGACAATGGATAAACATACATATATACTTTTTTTTGTAAATACATACATATTATAAATAGAAACATCCAGACCAAGACAAACAGCCATGTTCATGCACACAAATGTTTGACTTGTGCGGGAATCGAACCCGTGACCTCAGGCGTGGCAGTCGGTTACACTAACCACTACGCCATCGAGGCCGACGCGGTAATTCGTTTGTAGTGGTGGTTTATATAAAGGTATTTGAAATAAAAGATCATTGTTTTTATTTTATTATTCTGATACATATGTTATTAAAGATTATCTAGGAACTAGGCTGGTGGATTTAAAGTGTTTTGATGTGTTGCCCAACTCAAAAATTAAATAATTGTCATTATGTGGGCGCAGCAACCTACTGTCCGTCGACCGTTGTCTGTCCTATTGTTTTTATGTATGAAATCTGTTCACGTTAAGCCAATAATGGACAGTTACCTTTCGCGTACACGTTGTAAAAAGGACATAAGTGTATATTAATCCAGAAAAAAGTGCTGTTCCAGAGCGGGTGAAGCCGCAGGCAAAAGCTAGTAGACCAAAAAAACGACAACTTATTACAATGTTATTATTGATTTTTGAAAGTGAACTACGCAAGAGTTTAAATGGGTGCATTTCTCGTTTTAACTTTGAAAGGCCTAATTAGGTGACCATCATTTTTCACCCAGCAAAAAGTTTCGAAGCGAAGCTGCAGGAAAATTCATGTGGACCATAAATTTTACAACTTCGGGGCGATTGTTAGTGCAATTTGTAGCATGAAACCCATGAAGAATCGTTTTGATCGTCATACACACTAGTTTCATAGCATAAAGTATCGAAAGGAAACCTTATGTGTTATTCCTAGCAGGCCATGACGTGGTACGAATAACGGAGTAATAGTATATAACAATAACCTTATGGGGGACCGTAGGTCTGCGACGCAGAGGTGTCGAGTTCGATCCCAAGGCACGCATTTCTGACTTACCGAAGTTATGTAGGTAATAAATAGTAAATTATTGTTCGTTTAACGGTGAACGAAAACATTGTGAGAAAACTTGCATGTCTGAGAGTTTTTAATAATGTTCTTGAAAATGTGTGCAGTCTGCCAACCCGCAGTGAGCCGGCGTAGTGGACTATGGCCTAACCCTTCTCACACTGTGAAAAGGCCCGTGCCCAGCAGTGGGATAGTTTAATACAGGGCTGATATTATTAGTATATAGCTACATTATTATTATAATAGTTTAACCTATCTATAGGTAAAACATTGTAGAGAAAGACTAAAGAAAATTCTTTAAAGATAAATGTTGAAAGATAATAGTGTTAGCGACAAGCGTGCAGCACGACCGTTTCTGAATTGACAATCATGCCTAGTATAGACCGCAATTATAACGAATATTACTTAATTGAAACCACTTAAAACAAGTAATCCATAAAATAATATCAACTACTAACATTTAATTTCACAAAAAGCGAAAAACAATTATACGCTTATCATGCGTAAGCGATATTAACATAAATATTTACTTACTTCAGTAAAACGGAAACGTAGCTTACGAGCGTTCCCTCGCCGGTAATTGGTGCAGAGTATTGTAAGGCTTTACCTCGAACAGGTGATATAATTAAGTACACACTCGTAACAACTCGTTTAATGATACCCAGTCACGTTCATGGTACACAAATATTAATTAGTTAACTACTAATTTCAGTTCATTATTCGGTCGCAGAAATAATTTATTAATAAGCTGCGTCATCAGTTAAAAGGTTTTGTATTGTCGATGTCAATTGACAGGTGTGGCTGCCAGATAATTATGGTAGTGGATTGTTTTTTACGATTGCACAAAGGTATTCGAAGTAGCAAAACTAATAATGCATTAAGTTGGCTGGGGGTTAAGATGGTGGCAGGTGGAGCAAACCGTAATCGAATGGCGACTGGACGGAGGAATGAAAAAGAGGTGGTAATTTTTTTTTTGAAAATGTCTTATGTGTGTGTGCCGCACTAGGAATAATTCCTGTGTCGTGTGGGACATTACAAACATTCAGACAACAGACACAAAGAACACCCAGATTCGGAACAACCATTTAAGGACCACACTAATTTTTATTCCGTGTGGAAGTCAAGAAGTTAGCGGTGTTAAACATCCCGTCCCTTGGAAAGAACGTAGAACCGTTAGTCCTGCGCCTGATCTCTCTTCGGACGTGTTGGATTAGCGTCCTATCGGATCATGGGAATTAGGGAACAGAGAGTGCACTAGTGTTATCGCACACACTTGTGTTGTTTACGATTGGCTGCCGTGACTGAAATTCAGTCTGGAGACCATTATCATCAGGCAGGTTCCCTATTTATTAACATAAAATGATATGTCGTAGTTTAACATGGCATACTTTTACTATCCTAATAATAGTTACGCACAATATACATTTAGTATAACTGTTTAGGCATAATTTTTTTAAACATAATTATTATAAGCAGTCATTGTTAAGTATAATATACTAAAGCATAAATTTGAAGTTTTGTAAATTTTGTGTTTGCGTTTAATAAAATACTTTTCGTATATACAATAAACATGTTGGCGGCTTAGAGCTGACCCTTTTTTAATTTTTTTATTAAGCAAATTTGAAATAAGTTCTTTATTTCATTTTGGAGTTTTAACCTTTACGGGTATTTCAACCCCATCATAACTTATTATTTAAGTATTTTAAGTCTAAAATGGAGTATACTACATGTTTTGAGCCTCAGAAACCAAATTTTTTAGAATCTACATAAATAATAATAATAATAATTCTTTATTGTGGATCACAGGTACATAATACAGAAGTTATAGTTTACATCATTTAGTTCAGCAATGTCCCGCCCACTGGGCGTACAAAAGTTAAATTAAATGGAATTGTACATGCATTAAATAATAAAATTTATTATATCAATATGGATCGCAATGTCACAGAAATTATAAACAGGCAAAATATAAATAATGTAAAAGTAGAGATTACTGAACACGTCATGATTGAGGTATAGAATAATGGAGCAGAGATTTATCACTCATGAAATCATTTACTGTGTAATAACATTTATTTATTAATAATAATAATAATATATTTTTATTTTCAATTTGTGAAAGGTCCTTACCTAAGGAATCTCCCGTTACAATTTGATTAACATATTCTGGGACACCCTGTATATGCCTAAATAATATTTATATCTACTAAAATAGTATGCCAAAAAAAAAATTATGTTAAAGTATTATTATGACACAAATAAAATGCCTAACTATGCCAAATTTAATTAGGACAAAACATATTAGTCGAAACAAAGGGCTCCCCATCAGACAGACCTTACTTTGACTTTTTATGTACATATATTCAGAAACTGTGAATGCTGTTTTGTACTGCAACTAGAGTTCTTTTGCCAATTGTGGTATGTAAGTTAAAGAAACACACAATGTGCCATTTTGTGTCGTCAAAAGTCATCTGAGGCCAAGGTCAAATAGTACTTGGGATTTTGTCTACAAGACTTTTTAATAGTAACACTTAACGAGCAATTTCTATATAATTTACATAACGACGAGTTAGACAGCCATCTCGCTTTTGTCATGACGAAGTAACAAAATATAGACGTTGTAATATATCTCGTACGTGTATTAATGATAGGCAAACATGAAAGGAATGAAACTATAGAGGTTGTCTTTGATTAACACTGATTTGATCGGTAACGCAGCGAATTCTTCACACTGAATGCGTCCACGCACGTGCTTCCGGAGCTTATATAGTGTGAATATGACACTGATAGTCGTAAACTCCAGCTGAAACATCGGATCTGTGGCGACCTCAATCAAGCTTACGCTGTCAGTTCCCAAACAAACCGTTCCCTCAATTCTGAGGATCGCGACCACAAATGATGTCCCTCCAATGAGAGCGGCTGAGTGCTGCGTGGACTGCTTGCTGCAAGGTGCCACCTAATGCGTTTTTTATAACGTCCGACCATCTTTTTGGTGTTCTACCTTTGGCGCGTTTTCCGTTAACTTGACCCAATATTAAGAGCTTCTCTAGACAATGCTTAGGTGACCGCATGATATGTCCAAAGAAACTGAGGGCCCGCTCTTCGCAGATGGTTGTAAGCCGCTTTGTGATGTTGAGCTCTTGTAAAATAGATTCATTTGTCCTCATGGCGGTCCATGGTATCTGGAGTAGTCTCCGCCAACACCACATCTCAAAAGCATCGATCTTATTGCTGTCGCGACTTTTGATGCACCATGTTTCAACACCATACAAAAAAATGGAGAACACGAGCATTTAGGTGATTATTTTTTCGAGGCTTCGATATACTTAACACCACGAAGGGTTAAGCAAATGTTATGATTTTTCTTCTGGTTACAGTTTTGGATTTTGTAATGTGTATTCTCTGAAACTGCTTTCTTCCGTCGTCGTGAATTGAGCAAGTTCGTAAGCTGACATCTAGGTGTTTTAAAAAAGGTCTATGATTTTAAAAATCCTATGACAGTAAGTTAAGCTAGCTCATATTATCAAAGTTTCTGTTCCAGCGACCCACCCACCGTTCAAGACAGCGAGTAGGTATACCGTGATCAGTCGGTAGTACACGGGGCGTTCTATCATTCCTCGGGTAAATTCAACATAACCTCTCCGCTCCCACTTTTCCCGCGGAGAGAGATGCGCGGAGAGAGACGTAAATGATTTCCCAATGTTAAAAAAAAGGTGAAATTATCAAATTAACGCTTAGCTCTTATTTTTATTATTGGCAAGTATTTTGCCTGATCACCGCGTCCCACGATCTGTTGTAAAAGTAAAGTAAAGAATATAGTTGATTTATCATTGGAAGACTGTGGGCCGTAGACTTAGTAAAATGTTGGAGGGATTTTTGTAAATAGTATTCAGTTAACCAAAATTTTCCGTGGAATAATGAACGAAAACTAACGAATATTTTCTTTCGCCACTGTTCATACAGCTAGTGTCAATTATCCAGGGATATAGGATGATTTATTGGGAGGCTCTTGTCCTACCAATAATCGCCTTGGCTTGGGGTGGAAGAGTTAACAGGGCATCCTTAGGCTCTATGGAGTCACATCTTCGGCACAGCACAGTGAGAATGGGTTATGGTCGGAGAACTTTACAAACATTCACAATTTTTTTGTCCTGTGCGAGGATCGATCTTATTTCTGGATCACCCACGCGGACAGAGGCAACTTAAACCGCAGTGCCGTCTTTGCAGCTCAGTTAAAACTATGCACGAATAAAATACACAGTATAGTTTCTCGCCCTATGATAACAACCTGTTGCACATTAGACAAATACCCGTTGTTTTATTAGGCGCCCAATCTTTGAGCAAAGGTCAGTATTTATAAGTCCTGAAGCTGTCAAGTGAGAAGCTTTTGCAGATATTCTCGTCAAAATATAACAAAACTGAAGTTAATTTTATACTTGCATATAATTTAAAAGTGACGTATTCGTAATTACTTATGGATTATTTTTATTTATTTAAATGCACGTAACATATTTAAATTGATGTTAGTATTATCTAACTAAATTCTTTAATTAAAATAAAAAATTACATTATTAACATAATACATACAAATAATTTGTCGGCTTCAGTGGCGTAGTGGTTAATGTAACCGACTGCTACGCTTGAGGTCGCGGGTTCGATTTCCGCACAAGTCAAACATTTGTGTGCATAAACATAGATGTTTGTCTTGGTCTGGGTGTTTCTATGTATAATATGTATGTATTTACAAAAAAAAAGTATATATGTATGTTTATCCATTGTCTAGTACCCATAGTACAAGCTCTGCTTAGTTTGGGCTAGATGGTGTTGTGTGTATGTGATAGAATATTATAATTATATACATGCTACGCTGCTCTGCTATGAATTTTATGCATGCTGCGTTGCTATACATGCAATGCTGCTACGCATGCTATGCTTCCGTGTATGCTATGCCGCTTTGCATGCTATGCCGTTGCTTTCCCTGCTTTGCCTAGTGCCTCGGAAAACACATCTGCAACTTTGTTAACTACTACTAAGGATTTCTTGACCAAAAACCCGATAAAAACCGTGACCTGAGTTATAAGATTTTCTAACTTAAACTTGCTTTAAGATAATAATGAAATCCATTATTACATCGATTTATACTCACTCATCCATTCTTCCTTCACTCTTTAACAAATTAGAGGCATCGCCAGAATTCTAATTAAAATGCAGTCTACAGCGAGAAAAACGATGACTGTTGCAATTAGTTACAAATTAGTTGCTTTGAAAAATTCACCAGAAAAGTGTCTTGTGTAATCTTTTAGAGCCATTTGAGATCTTACTGATAATAGAGTAGTTGGCTCTCATTTTTTTATATGTATAAATAAAAATCAATTACCACATATATGACGGAGCATCAGTTAAGAACGACTCGACCGATTTGGTTGTTTTTTGTGTTGTGTTTGTAATTGACAGGACAAGGTTTGTATGAACGAAACTTTACGATAAATCTGCGAGAAATGTCAAAAATTTAAATGTTATTTTTATATAGAGAAATTGATCGACGTTTTTTTATTGAATTTAATTACGTGAAATGCATTTAAAATCTAATAGTAGGGATAAATGTCAAATAACAGAAAAAAGATGCACGATACAAACTGTGACGTAACTGCTATTTAAATGCAGCTGTCCGACGGAGATAGCAAACAATCTCCACTATATCCCCACTTTTTCTAATAAGTATAATAATTTAAAATATTTATAACTGAAAATGAAAAATCTTTATTTGTCTCAAGACAGTTACATTAATTATCAATGAGACATCCCCAGTAAGTAATTGATATAAAGCTCTAAGATATCCAGTAAGTAATAACTACCTAATTTTACAACCAATTTTAATACTGTTTTTTATTAGTGTTTGTTCTTGTGTGTATGCAAAAATACAAAATTATAAGCTAACCTATTACAGACAACATCTAAAAAGGTTTTAATGAGAACATATCGGGTATATGATATAAACTAGAAGATTGCTTCGTTTGTCACGCGTAACATGAGTTTGCGGTTTCGATTTCCAGGTCGCACAAAATGTTATTGGGTTTTCCTGTTAGCAAATTGTCCATAGCAACACTGGGTGTACAAATTAACATGGTAGAGTATACTCTCATTCCCTATTTCGTGGGTAGACTCATAAAGGTTGCTGTAGTAAATTTTAGAAACCATTCTGAATATTTTATTTTTTATTTAATTCAGTAGGTACAAAAGTAGAGCAGCGATAGCTTAGTGGGGAGACCAACAGACTGCAATGCAGGGGGGTCTCGGGTTCGAACCCACGTCGCGCACCTCTGACTTTCGGAAGTTATATGACTTTTCGAAATTATGTGCGTATTGATTGACAATTATCGCCTGCTCCGTGCCTCGGAGAGCATGTTAAGCCGTTGGTCCCGGCTGCCATGAACATCTATGGCAGTCGTTATTGGGAAAGTCAGTACCCTCTAATATTCTGACACTGGTCTAGCTTTAGGGTATCGTTAGCCTTGGGGTTGCGGAGGTCAGGTGGCAGCCGCTCCGTGTAAAAACTGATATCCAGTCAAATCCGGTTAGACCAGAAAAGCTGACCCCAAGTGACTTGGGAATAATAAAGGCTAGGGAGAAGAAAGAAGAAGTACAAAAACAGACAAGCGTTTAGCATAATCAAAATAATGGTCTTTCTTTTTTATACATCTATGGTAGTATACAAGCATACGGCCCACCTGATGGTAAGTGATCACCGTAGCCTATGTACGCCTGCAACACCAGAGGCATCACTTGCGAGTTGACGACCTTTTAGGAATGGAAGATGAGAAAAAGGAAGTGGGAAGGAGAAGAAGGGGGAAGGGGAACGAGGGTGATTGTGCTTCCGGTAGTCTCACTAACCGAACGAAACACAACAGTAGGAATACTGGTATTTCACGTCGATATTAAATAATAATAATAATAATATTCTACCACATACACACAACACCATCTAGCCCAAACTAAGCAGAGATTGTACTATGGGTACTAGACAATGGATAAACATACTTATATACTTTTTTTTGTATATATATATACATATTATACATAGAAACACCCAGACCAAGACAAACATCCATGTTCATGCACACAAATGTTTGACTTGTGCGGGGATCGAACCCGCGACCTCAGGCGTGGTAGTCGGTTACACTAACCACTACGCCATCGAGGCCGACATTCTGTGAGAGGGTAGTCCTTCCCCGGTCGAGCCGGCCCATTCATGCTGACATCAGCGATAATGAGTAAATCTGACATCCAGTTTCATTTGTACACAACATTAATTATTGTCTACAGTAGGTACCGTACGTATAAGTTTACATTAATTTTGTTAAATAAACTAACACATAAGAGTGGGAAAACACAAATTTTTATAGTTTTGAATGTGTTGAATTTGTCGTGAAAACATCTGTTTGAGAGCATATAGAATTATATTTTTTATCCATTCTGTACAGTGGGTTATTCTGAGATATATTGTTGTCGCTTGTAGGAACACACTAAACAATATAAAGTACTAATTCTTACAAAAATTACTTGAGCGAAGCCGCGAGCAAAATCTAGTCTCGTTATAAATAAAATGTAATAAATAAAAGAGACCAGAACCAAGAAGACTGAACAAAAATGTGTGATTTTTTATTATAATTATAATTACCATTTTTTATTTAATTATTTTCGAGGAGTTTATGCTATAATGACTAAGTGTATGCATACATGCAGAAACACTTTTTAAAAAGACAACTCCCTTGGAATATAGTATAATATAATAATATAATATTCTACCTCATACACACAACACCATCTAGCCCAAACTAAGCAGAGCTTGTACTATGGGTACTAGACAATGGATAAACATACATATATACTTTTTTTGTAAATACATACATATTATACATAGAAACACCCAGACCAAGACAAACATCCATGTTCATGCACACAAATGTTTGACTTGTGCGGGAATCGACCCGAGAAAATAATTTCTGTATTGCGGGGGACTTTACGAACATTTAAACAAAGCACACAAGAACATCCAGACTCGGAACAACCAATTTGATAATCATACAATTTTTGTCCCGTGTGGGATTCGAACTCACAATACATGGCGCAGTAGCAGTGGTGAAGCGACCACTTAAACCACTACGCCATCTGTGCAGACACTAATATATAACACAAAGACATACAAGCAAGCACAACTCCGCGTTTTTAATTTTACTCCCTTACTTACACATGTAATTGGTTGCACCACAGGCGAAGCTAACGGGCAAACTAGTTGTTACTCCTAAACAACAACGTAAAGGGTTAAAAGTAAGGGTTAAACTCTAAGTTACAGTTACACGTTTTGGCGGGACGCAAGTTAACTGCGTATCTACTGCTGGCGCGTCTACAATGGTGTCACGGCTAACGGAATATATATCAGATTTTAGTATTTTTCGTGTACGTATACAGTAAATATACTTTTCCTTTTGTATTGTGTTTTGTTAAGAGTTAAAATAAGATGTTTTGTTAAGAGTATTAATTCTTGAAAAAATTGGATAACGGTAAGGCTTTTTTTATAGCCACTTCTTCGTTAAAATTAAAGTTGAGCCGTAGATATAGTATTGGACATTAGACCTTATCTAATGTCCTTGTCTAATGCCAGTCAGTGCAGACCGGCGACACTTCGACCCAGTGGGATCATTTGTGTCGACACTCTCCCAATAACGACTGTCATAGATGTTAATGGCAGCCGGGACCGACGGCTTAACGTGCTCTCCGGGGCACGGAGTAGGCGATAATTGTCAATCAATACGCACATAATTTCGAAAAGTCATATAACTTCCGAAAGTCAGAGGTGCGCGACGTGGGTTCGAACCCGAGACCATCTGCATTGCCGTCTGTTGGTCTCCCCACTGAGCTATCGCTGCTATATAGTCTACAGTACAGTAGATATATAGTCTTTTGTGATTGAAAAATATCAAACTTATTATGACGCGACAAATGATTTTTTTGGTATAAAGCCTTTTTTTTTTGTCAATTCAAAACGGAAATGGTTAAGTTTGTGTCTCTGATGATGTGACCATCTGCATTGCAGTCTGTTGGTCTCCCCACTAAGCTATCGCTGCTCTAAAAACTTACTGGACGTTAAGTTATTGTTAATAGATTTAAGATATTTTATGATGTTATTGTATTTACGTATTATATTTTAATTATGTTGCTATACTATCGCATTAGGCTAAAATCCTTTAATGATAGATTAATAGTTAGAAATAAACAAACAAATAAAAAAATATCAATTATGACTGGCATTCGAAGCATTGATAGGTTTACTTAGTATTCGTGGATGGAATAATTGTTTTTTAAGTAATTTTATCAAGTTACTATGATATGGTGAGCTTTTACATATTCTCTAAGGGTATTTTCAACACTAGATAGAACCTATTTTCAACACTAGATAAATAATGTCTATATATGAGTTGTAAAAGATTGCCTCTAAATTGTTTTTTTAATATGATCCTAAATTTCAGGAAATCATATTTATATTTGTAATAAGCGTAAAGAGAATGTTCAATTTAATTTCCATTTAAAAGTTGATAATTTGGCTAAAAGTTCAAATAAAATTGCATTAATTTTATATAGGAAAGCGAAGTGAATTGTTCATTAAGAAAATGTGAAATTGAATGTTCGTTCTTATTATTAACTTACATATAAGTTCTGATAGAAGTTGAATTCGTATTCATTTATTAAAGTTACAGTTTCTAAGTTTCAGTAATCTTATTATTTATTATGAAATTCGGCATAGGGTACTTATATGATTCGGCAATTTATATAGGAACTATGTATCAAATAATTATATTATACGTCTATGAAATACATTTCAAATCGCTTATTTACACGATTGTGCCTACATAGCCAGTGTACATCCTTTAAACTTCAAAATATCTAGCTTTTCAATTGATTATATTACAGCGTTTACTCATACAAATATAAATAAAGATATATAAATACTAACGAATTTCAAGTTCATATTTCAAACAAACTTGTGCATTATAATATATACTATACTATACACTGTAGTAAGAGAAAATACAAACTGCCACGCGCCTTTCTACGTTCATTGTAAAACAGCCCCGTTCATATAAAAGGCACGACGGTTCAGAACGGAGCGTAGTCAAGCCAGACCTCTCCCAAGGATTCGAACGTAACCGATCACCGAACTTCGAAATTTGAAATTGTTCTGGGTCAGCGTTTGTTTTTAAATTACGTTCTATTCTGTGGAGTTTGTGACGTCACCACGTTTTGATTGGTCCCGTAATTGAAAAGGTAAGCTTTTTTTTAATATTTGGCAGGAAGAGATGATTTGTGCACTGATTGATTTAATTGAGAGGTTCTCTTTTTAATTTAATTCGTTATTTTTTATTTGATGTGTTGTAACCAATTACTAATTTCAAATTAAATAGATAGATGCGTTTTAACTTAAAGCTCCTGGGCGATAAGTTTAACAAAAATTAAAAATGATTTATTTCGATATCACATATATTAGTACTTATATCTTGGGATGGAGGAATCCTTTTAAGTAAAATGATATCTGTGTTAGGAATAATTTAACTTATTAATTAGGTGGTAAATAATAAGGAATTTAATGCGCAATAAGCTTTTAAAATATATTAATTTACGCTAAACAACAGAAAATAATCTCAGTTATAATTATCAGATAACTTCCAACTGCAGCTTTTCTTGTCTTTAAAAACGATCTATGTAACTCAGGTATAGTGCAACAATCTACTAACGAAATTATTTTTAGATTTGGCTCAGTATTTCCAGAGATCACCCTCTATATAAAGCAAACAATTTTAAGTTATTTTAATATTAATAAATATAAATAAAGCTAGCATTATTTACTAGGTTTAGCCCGTGACTTTGCCCGGATATGGGAACGCAGGACATAGTCAATCTGTATTTCAAATTTGATACAAAACCGTTCAGCAATATTATCGTGATTAAATAACAAACATCCACACATCTTCACAAATTTTCACAATAATTATATTACTAGTTGACCCGACAGGCGTTGTCCTCTCAATCTATATAAAAAAATATTAATGTTAAAACGTCAATAAATTTTCCCTTATAAAAATACCATTTACAAATTTTACGCCTAAGATACCTTTGTGGAAGAAAAATAAATAATATTTATTTATTATTATTATTATATTAAAATTTTCGATATTTGCTGCCGATTTCCCATATTTTTGTTCATACAAATCTTGTCCTGACAATTACAAAAACAACAAAAAAAAGCTCTGAAGTGATGCTCCTTCATACACGTGGCAATTAATTTTCATTTATATAGCCAAGCATATTAACTTCAACAAAATTCTAACTAATCTGTCAAGTCTTAGAATTCTGGTCATAATTCAAAACCTATTGTGTTTGGCCGCCGGTGTGTCGTGGTTTAAAAGGTTAAGTCAACCATATTAACACAAATGAAAATGACAATAAAATATGGCTAATTACGTATAAACAAGAACAAGCTGTAACTTACAATTCTAGATCTCTAATTCAAATATCCCTACATATTATAAAACAAAGTCTGCGCCGCGTTTGTACGCGATAAACTCAAAAACTACTGAACGGATTTTCATGGGGTTTCCACCAATAAACAGAGTGATGATGATTCATGAGGAAGGTTGAGATGCATAGTTTGTTAAGGTTTTGTACAACCCTTGCTAAGCCGATGCGGGTCACTAGTATCAGGATAAAATTCAATGCTTAATCAGGTATGTGAGATCTAGTTAACTAATTCGAGGTTTAATTTTACAGTTGCAAGTATACCTTGGATTGTTGTAAACTACAATTACAACTGAGTGAAAACCCGCTTTTGGACCCAAACCTTTGGACCTTAAGACAATATCTGTTCTTATGTTAGCGTAAGAGTTAAAGTTTCGTAATCACAGGTGATTTACACACTTGTAATTCTCAAGAGAGAAATACTTAGGTCAAGTTGGCCAAAATGAAGAAACAGCTTTTCATACAAAATGCTGAAAGCTCACAAACCTACTTCTGATATTCCTTTACTTTACTGTCATCACATCTTTGATTATATCCTATCAAATTTTATAAATGTATGTTTGTTTCTTTGTTACGCTTTTACGCCTTAACTACTCGACCGATCATCATCATTCGCATACATATAGTCAGAGGAACAGAAAAGTATATAGGGTACCTTTCATCTAGAAAAAAGTACTGTTACTAACCTAATCTAACCGACATTTACGCAAGCGAAGCCACGGCAAAATCTAATAGATAATAAATAGACACTATTTTTATAAATATAATTTTGTTCCCTAGTAGGTACGTGGGAGTTAATACATCTTTAGTAAAAAAAGCGTCTGGTACCATAGTACCTTCGTATATATTCTTGTGTGAATATCTACATATTATGAAACAAAGTCCTGTGGAGGAACAGGCTGTGATGTCCCTCCAACACAAGGGGAGGATCCTCCGACCAGGCTGGTTGATCGTGCCTGGAGGGCCGCGGCCCGACGGTTGATATCGGGAGCTTGTATATACAGTTAGTCGCTGTGTAAACTCCGCTAGCGCGATGCAGGATTGTGAAGCCATTTGAGCCTATTTAGCGCCATCTGTTAGATGTAGGCGGAACTTCTTCGTCTGTGCGGAGTCGCCACAGTCCCCCGCCGTGTGTATTTGCCTGTTCGCGATAAACTCCAAAACTACTGAACGGATTTGCATTTGGTTTTCACCAATAGACAGAGTGATTCATGAGGAAGGTTTAAGTTTATAATTTGTTAAGGTTCGTAGTATCCTTTTTTTCTTTTTAAACTTGTGGAATGCTTAGACGCATACCCCTCCGCGGGGTCGGGCGGAGGGGTTATGTCGGACTCACCGGGGTAAAATAAAGATGTTGAAATGATGATAATGGACCTCCCGGAATACCGACTACACCTACCACGGTGTTCCTCGACAAAACCACTATCGACGGGGCCGCGCGAATCACTTGCACATGCGGTCGTGACCCCTCCGAGGTTTCGGCCCGCCGTATGCAACGGCAGGCCACTACACGACAAGACCTACCCCATAGGCACTACTCACTTAAAAGCCCTATTGTCGGATACGACACAGAGGCGCGCGTGGGAACACGCACGCCGCCTCTCGGACCTAGTGCTGATCGGATGGTGAGCAGGCCCACGAAGCCCACCTCTCCCAGATCAAACCTCAGGGTGGCTGGAGGTCATCTCGCGCTCTCCGGCAAGGTTTCTACTACCCGTGCGAAGCCGGGCCGCCTCGCTTGTCTAAGTATAAGTTTAAGTAACAAATTGTCTAATCAGCCAAAAGTACAATATTAAAATATATTGCATTTACTTTTTTTCGGCAGAATAGTATTCGACTCAAGTCAAGTGTCAAGACAAATGTAGATAAAGAAACTTATAAACAAATAAACACTAAGTTATTGTAAAACGAGACTATATTTTACGAAATTTTATTCCCACTCTTGCGGTCAAAGAGCACCAAAACATTTTACGGTATTGAAATTTTAAATTATATAAATTTGTTTGGACATTTTCATACAAAAATCAATATTTCTCTTCTATTATAAAAACCTGCAAAGAGCCTAGCTTTCGCGGCAGCCTGATATTGAATATATTTTTGAGAGCATTGTGATCAGTTCTTCAAGCTTCTGAAACCAAAATAATGGTTCTAATCTCGGACCATTTGTTTCAGCATCATGTAAAAATTAAAAACGATTTTTATGCTTCAAATATCAATAACAATACCAGCTCTGTTTTAAATTGTCCCACTGCTGGGCACGGGCCTTTTCTCAGTGAAATATCAATATCAACTGGAATTGACCGAATTACATTACGGCATTCGTTAGAATTTCATGTGTATACGGTTCGATAACGCAGCCTCAAGAAAGTCTTAGTCGAATAGGATAGTAATCTAATCGGTATTGAATAGTGTAAAGGTTATTTCATTTATTTAATTGTAATTATAAGCTCTGTGTGCCATTTGTAAGCACCCTTCCTCGCTGTCATAACATCTTTGTTCAATTGTATCCACCCTTATTGTCTCTTTTCAATACAGAGTATACTTGGCAGTATTATCTTAAGCTTATATAAACGTAGACTAGCACAACATTTGTCTTTTATCAATTGTAAGACTATTACATAATAATAATAATATATTCTAATAATATTCTACCACATACACACAACACTGTCTAGCCCAAACTAAACAGAGCTTGTGCTATGGGTACGAGACAGAACCGTAGAATCGGGCGCCGGAGGGCGCAGGATGACTTCCAGCCACCCTGAGGTTTGACCTGGAGTTGATGGGCGTGGGCCTGCTCGCCACCCGATCAGCACCAGGTCCGAGAGGCGGCATGCGTGTTCCCACGTGCGTGTCTTGTCTCTGTGTCGTGTCTTTGTAAGGGTGACGGTGGAGGAAATATTTTCTGTGTAGTGGCCTGCCGTTAAGCACGGCGGGCCGAAACCACGGCGGGGTCGCGATTGCATGTGAAAGCGATTCGCGCGGCCTCGCCGTCTATGGTTATGTCGAGGAACACCGTGGTAGGTTTAGTCGGTATTACCGGGGTATCTTTTCCGCGGTGAGCTCGACATAACCTCTCCGTCGCCCCGCGGAGAGGTATGGGTAAAAGCATAAACAGACGTACAAAAAAAAAATGGTTATGAGACAATGGATAAACATACATATATACGTTTCTTTTTTGTAAATACATGCATGTTATACATAGATAATATAATAATATCATACTTCTTTATAAACTGTTTGTTTTGTTTTAAAAAAGACAACTCTCGCTCTAGGAATAATTCTTGTGACGGACTTTATAAACATTCGACTCGACGGCGTAGTGGTTAGTGTAACTGACTGCCACGCCTGAGGTCGCGGGTTCGATTCCCGCACAAGTCAAACATTTGTGTGCATGAACATGGATGTTTGTCTTGGTCTGGGTGTTTCTATGTATAATATGTATGTATTTCCAAAAAATAAAAAGTGTATATGTATGTTTATCCATTGTCTAGTATCCATAGTACAAGCTCTGCTTAGTTTGGGCTAGATGATGTTGCGTGTATGTGAAAGAATATTATATTATATTATATATATATTCAAACAAAGGACACAAAGAACAGCCAGACTTGGAATAACTATTTGTGTATCACAAAAAATGTTGTACCGTTTGGGATTCGAACCTACATTACTCGGCGCAGTAGCAGTGGCGAGGCTAGTAGGTACTATCCATTACGCCAACTGTGCAGTCATGAACTATGTTCATTTTAACGGTGAAAGAAAACATCGCGAGGAAACCTGCATGTCTGAGAGTTCTTTATAATGTTGTCGAAGATATGTGAAGTCTGCCAATCCGCACTGGACCCGCGTGGTAGACTATGGCCTGATCCTTCTCACACTGAGAAGAGACCTGTGCCCAGCAGTGGGACAGTTTAATATAGCGCTTATATTATTATATAGGAAGCAACACCAAATAATACCGATACCAATTTAGTACATTCATTTGTACGGAGTTAAAATAGAACCCGTTCAATTGCGATTGAAAGCATTTTTTTTCTTTTTTTTAACTCGGGGATTTGTGCAAATCACTTTCCCCATCGCCGGTTTTGGGGCGGGCGATGGGGATATGTCAGGATCCAGCCCATAAGATGGAAATTTGGGCTGAACCGACTAAAACCACCGCAGTGTTCCTCACACCTTTATGGCGGGGTCGCGTGGATCGCTCTCGCATTCAAATCGCGATCCCGTCAAAGGTTTGACCCGCCGATGGACGTGGCGGGTCCCACACAACCATCAGTGATTGTAACCTTGACTTTGGGATACTCAAGGTATATTTTTACATTAAAATAACCAAGAACGTCCTTTTTACCCTTATATTAAGTCAATAATTATAATATTTGGCATCCTGTTGCGTAAGTAATACGACACCAAATTTAATTGTATTGTCTAGAGTACTCTAAAGAATATTGCTTTCAATAAATATTATTTTTGACATTTAATTAGTTATAATTTTATTTATTGTCATCGTACTCTTGCCCTTTCATATAATGTAAATGTCAGTGACGCGTATAGTAATGCATTCGAATAATATTCGAATATAAATGGTTGAATGACGAAGCGTATTACACGATGCAAGCTTTTCTTTATTTTTATGATTGTTTTTTCTTATTGTACACAATTTATGAATGTTATACGCTTAACCCCAGGACACACGAAAACCTATGTTTTCATATGTACACCTTTTTCCGTCTATGCTCACAATAAATGGATATTATTTGATTTGAATACATTTGTTTACAGCACAATACGTTTAATATATGGCCTCGATGGCGTATTGGTTAGTGTAACCGACTGCCACGCCTGAGGTCGCGGGTTCGATTCCCGCACATGTCAAACATGGATGCATAAACATGGATGTTTGTCTTGATCTGGGTGTTGCTATGTATAATATGTATGTATTTACAAAAGAAAAGCATATATGTATGGTTATCCATTGTCTAGTACCCATAGTATAGGCTCTGCTTAGTTTGGGCTAAATGGTGTTGTGTGTATGTGATTTAATATTATTATTTAATTATTATTTTACCTCTGTGGCGCAGTGGTCGAATCCCGGGTCGGACTAATAAAAAGTTATTGGGTATTTCTGTTAAGAAATTTTAATAGCAGCTCGTTGTTAGGATTTTGGCGGTGTTAGACGCCACCCATTCTTTCTACATGTCCAAATCATCTTAAGTTCTGTTGGAAATACAATCGAATAATGACAGCTACATATCTAGACTTGCAGTTCGATGCAGTGTGTGATACAAATATACATAAATAATTTGTTACGTGTAATAACGAAAGGATACATTATGGGTTTTTAAACTCGATGTATTTTTTACTTTTACTTTTAACCGCTTCCATTGGATTATATCTTCGCTATGATATAATTTTATATGCCTCATATGTCAGTGCGCTCAAGTGTAAAAATGCAAAAGCTCACAGACTTCGTGACATAAGCTTTTTTGTAAATAAACTTACAACATTTTAGTTCAGTGCAAAGTTGCTCGCATCAAAAAGAAATGAAAATAAATTTATTTATTTTTCCACGAATTATTTTTCTGTCCATATTTTTTATTTTGGAGTTAGGAAAATGTGTTGCCTTTTAATTTTGGGTATAAAAAGGGTATATTGATAAATTGCATTTTATGAAATAAGTTTGTTACCTCAAAACGCTTTTAAATTACGGTATTATTTAATTAAGATGCAAGCATCTTTTTTTTTAACTTGGGGGAATGCATGACGCGTACCCCTCCGCGAGGGCGGGCGGAGGGGCTATGACGGACTCGCCGGGGTAAAAGAAAGATGGAATAAGAATAATGTACCTCCCGGCATACCGACTAAACCTACCACGGTGTTCCTCGACAAAACCACTCTCAACGGGGCCGCGCGAATCACTTGCACATGCGGTCGCGACCACGCCGAGGTTCCGGCCCGCCGTATGAAACGGCAGGCCACTACACGAAGAGGCTTACCCATTAGGCAAAACGCCCCCCAAACCCGACTGTCCCCCCCTAGAGGAGAGACGGACTCGAAACAGAGGCGCGCGTGGAAACACGCACGCCGCCTCTCGGACCTGGTGCTGAACGGATGGCGAGCAGGCCCACAAAGCCCACCACCCCAGGTCAAACCTCAGTGTGGCTGGAGGTCGTCTCGCGCCCTCCGGCGCCCGGCTCTGCGGTTGGGGAGAGGGTTTAAACGCTCCCTCTCCCGCTCCGCTGCCTCTTTGATGGAAATGATTACAAGACCTCAAGATGCAATCATCTTGTATAATATACAACATGTCACAGATATAACTTACAACCTCAAACACCCCAATTAGATTATTAAATTGTAATAATAATATGACGACTCGATGGCGTAGTGGTTAGTGTAACCGATTGCCACGCCTAAGGTCGCGGGTTCGATTCCCGCACAAGTCAAACATTTGTGTGCGTGAACATGGATGTTTGTTTTGGTCTGGGTGTTCCTATGTATAATATGTATGTATTTACAAAAAAAAAAGTATATATGTATGTTTATCCATTGTCTAGTACCCATAGTACAAGCTCTGCTTAGTTTGGGCTAGATGGTGTTGTGTGTATGTGATAGAATATTATTATATTATTATTATAATATAATCATTAAAATGTTACTTTTATGTACTTAAATATTTTAATTTATCTAATTAGTTCTCCTTATTCTGCGCGGATAGTATTATTTATTAGGTACAATAAATCTAACATTATTGCCTTTTTTGCATCAAAAACCTTATTTCCTTGAATTATGATACATTTTTGTTTATTTCAGCTGTTTAATAAATGGGTGAATATAATTTAATTTGTTTTAATTATTATAGGGGAAAAAATTACCTGTATAAAAAATTGCTGGAATCGATTCAGTAGCCGAATTTGAACAACTTTTAGGATGTGCGGTTATTTTGTTACATGTTGTATAATAGCTGTCCCGCGGAACCACAACTGCTATTACTACATTTTACCCGAGGCTTCGCATATGTAAAAGTAGGACAGGTTATGTTAGTAACAGTACTTTTTCTGGATGAAAAGTACCCTTTTCTGTACCCCTGACAACACATATGCTGAAATTTTATGATGATCGGTCGAGTAGTTAAGGCGTGAAAGCGTATCAAACATACATTCGGATTTACATGTTAGGAGATTTTTACTAGTAAATCTTCAATAAATTACTTAATCCACGCCATACGTGCAGTCGTGCACGGATCTCGTGGTTTAAGTGGTCGCCTCGCCACTGCCGCTGCGCCGAGGGTTGCGGGTTCGATCCCCACACGGGTCAATAATTTGTGTCATTGACAAATGATTGTTTCGAGACGGAAACAAAGAAAACCCAGATTCTTTGTGTCCGTTGTTTAAATGTCACTAAAGACGTACGCGAGGTCTTTAAATAAAAGGAAATATCAGCTTGTAACGAACAAGCATTTTTTTTCTCTCTGTCTGGTAACATGCCCGAAGCCAATAACTTCGTAAACCTTCGAAACATGACATTAATACAGTCCTGACTACCCTTTAAGATATGAATAGGCAATTCTGTGGGTGTATGTATGCATTAATTCAAATTCAATTCAAACCGATTAACTCGTTTCATTATAACATCACTTAAAAAACCACGTGAAATTTTAAATTTATCGTTTTCACATAAATTTGTCAATGGTAATATAAATTGTCCTCATCTGGTACAGAAACTTAATATAACAATCACTCATAAACTTCCACGGCTGTCCAGATACTCCATGTTTACACCTAAGCGATCCAAAACTAACCTAGGCTTTTTCTCTCCTATAAATAGGCTCCAAGCGGAATATAATTCGGTTAGTAAAAATAAGGATATTGATATATTTTGTCTAAGTTTACCAACTTCTAAAAAGATAATATTATCACTATGCTGAGATTCAATATTACAGTAGTATAAAGATTTTTTCTTTCAGTATACACTAATTATGTAAGAAATTGTTAACTTAAGTTTTTATTTTTTACTTCTGGGAAGCCTTATGCTCCCAACTATCGTCTGTAATTTGCTTTCCGTGGCAACCTGTAATTAAGGCAGCACTAATACTTGTATACCACTGACTTTATAACTTAACTTTTAAGGTGTATGTTCTTGTTGGTTATCCAAATAAATAAATTGATTAATTCCGGTTAATAAACGAAGATAACTTCTATAGGATACAGGTAAATAAGATACAGGTAGTTCCAAGTTGTCCTTGATTGTATTACCACGACGAGGAACTAGCGACATCCCTGGATAATCATATGCGAACACGAGTCCTTTGCACCGTTATCTCTTGTGATATCACTTTTAATTGTTCGAGAAGTTAAAGAACCAGTTTGTGATCTTAACTTATCTTAGTTAAAACTTACAGGAGTTGCATTCGCTTTAGAACTGCTTCTAAGTCTTCAGCTCATAATATCGCAACTGTTGCTTGCAAAGTTCTAATTTTTTTAGTAATAGTTATTGTTAGTAGTGCGTTTTATAAATAACTAGATGTGTCCGCGGTTTCATCCCCGTGGGTCGTAGCATGATGTTATGTAGCCTATAAACTTCCTCGGTAAATAGGCTATCCAACACTAAAAGGATTTGTCAAATCAAACCAGTCGTTTCTGAGATTAGCGCGTTCAACCAAACAAACAAACAAACTCTTTAGCTTTATAATATTAGTTTTGATTAGTTTTAGCCCGCGCCATCGCTCGCTAGAGGATAGTACTTTTTCTGGATGGAAGATATTCAATGTCATGTACCTACCCCTGACTACGTGAATGCGAAATTTCATGTCGATCGATCGAGTAGTTAAGGCGTGAAAGCGTTACAAACAAACAAACTCACATTTGCATTTAAGGATTATATGACTGATTTTTTTAGGCTAGCCTTAGATATTAGTGACGGACGCACGGTGCATTTATCGTGAGTAAAGCGACAAGTCACGGAACCGGTATTGAAATATTGCAGTGACGCGTTTATAAATATCCTTTAAGGGGATCTGATATACAAAGTAAAATTGTCAAAATGTCAGAATGACACAAAACGTTTATTTCGCGAAAGCACACTTTACGAAACTAACCCGACTACTTTTGAACGTAACTGTTGCGGCTGCAATGTCGAACTACTTCAGTGACGCGTTATTAAAGATTATTTAAACGAATTTTACATATAAGAATATATTGCATAGGGCATAGAGCAGCGATAGCTCAGTGGGGAGACCAACAGACTGCAATGCAGAGGGTCTTTGGTTCGAACCCACATCGCGCACCTCTGACTTTCAGAAGTTATATGACTTTTCGAAATTATGTGCGTATTGATTGACAATTGTCGCCTGCTCCGTGCCTCGGAGAGCACGTTAAGCCGTCGGTCCTGGCTCCCATGAACTTCTATGGCAGTCGTTATTGGGAGAGTGTCGACACAAAAGATCCCACTGAGTCGATCTGCACTGACTGGCCCCCACATAAGATAAGATAAGATATTGCATAGGGCAATAACGTGATCACCCTCAGTATTTACCAACCCTTTGGATAGTTAAAGATGTTCATAATGTTAACACGATGGTGTACGCACACTTCGCAAAACATTCTTCACAACGTTTACGACGCAGAAGTCTTCTTCACAGAATGACAACT
The DNA here is from genome assembly GCA_930367265.1 of Catocala fraxini. NCBI lineage: Eukaryota > Metazoa > Arthropoda > Insecta > Lepidoptera > Erebidae > Catocala > Catocala fraxini. The sequence goes on from OV884047.1 coordinate 3,611,386, forward strand.
AGTCAAAATGTCTAATGTATTGTTACAAAGAGCTTACAGTTTTTCCCCGTTAGAAAAACCGCTGTAATGACGTAAAATGTCCTCAAAGTATATAAATAGCTACCGAAGATTGGCAGCGCAAGTATAACTTGATCCTGTCCGATTTTAGTTTCCAGTGGCGTCGTATTATTAGTCCCCAACTTTGGCACGTTTACAGATGGTGTATAAATTGGTATAGACAGGAGCTTACGCGTTCAAGATACTGTGATTATTGCTGATCACTTATGTGATATTTGACATTTATTCTCAGTTCTATTTCAGTTACACCAACATATCAATATATTACTAAGGTTATTTTAAGAAGTCTTCACTTCGATCCCTACCTATTCGTATTATTTTGTGATACAATTACGATTTCATAAAATTATATCGCAATTTTATGAAATTGTAACAATTAAATAATGTATAATGATTGACATTGTATAATACTTGCATGCCGCCAGACAGGCGAAACATGATGTTCATAATTATGGAACAGCTCGCCTTGTATTGTCAATTAATTGGTGACAATACAAATGTGCCGGTTCACTCTCTTAGATAAAATCGGTGTAAGTTTACTAACGCCGTTCAATAAGGGTTTCGGCGATCCACCTACCACTTTGATCATAGGCTAAGCCATCGTTTACCATCCAGCGGGCAATATGCCAAACTTTTTGTATATGAAAACATTTGCTCACGAGTTTTTCTTTTTTTTATACAACTTTGGTGGCTAACAAGCATAAGGCCCACCTGATGGTAAGTGATCACCGTAGCCTACGGACGCCTGCAACACTAAAGGCATCACTTGCGCGTTGCCGACCCTTTAGGAAAGGAATTGGGAAGGAGAAGAAGCGGGATGAGGGAAAGGGGGTGATTGGGCCTCCGGCACTCTCACTCACCGGACGAAACACAATAGTAGGAATACCTACTGCTATTTCACGTCGATATTCTGTGAGAGTAGTCCTACCCCGGTCGAGCCGGCCCATTCAGGCTGAAATCAGCGAGGCTCTACTACTCTAAAAGAAGACTGTAGTAGACTTACCTACTGTTAATATTATTATAGTTATGAGCAGCGATAGCTCAGTGGCTAGACCAACAGACTGCAATGCAGAGGGTCTCGGGTTCGAACCCACGTCGCGCACCTCTGACTTTCGGAAGTTATATGACTTTTCGAAATTATGTGCGTATTGATTGACAATTATCGCCTGCTCCGTACCTCGGCGAGCACGTTAAGCCGTCGGTCCCGGCTGCCATGAATATTTATGGCAGTCGTTATTGGGAGAGTGTCGACACAAAAGATCCCACTAGGTCGAAGTGTCGCCGGTCTGCACTGACTGGCCCCCACATAAGATACATACATACCTACTGCTACTCACTCATATCTATGAATGAGTTGTTTTATATACTCACATAGGTATATGGATCCAAACTTTATATCCACAACGGCTGGGTCCATATACCTATGTCTATGTAAATTGAAAAAAGTTACTATTCATTTTCAATTCTCAACTTATCTAGGTGTTTTAAATCCCCATAGAGCATGGAGTGATTTACGTTTAAACAAAATATTGTGTATAAATCACAAAGTTTTGTAATATAATTGATTACGATCTCAACTGTTATGGATCCGAACTCCGTAGAGAAAAGACTTTCAATTGGCAACCGGTGTCGAGTATTTATAACTCTATAAAAAGTTTAGCATCAATAGGTATAGGCAGATATTTTGAATACTAGCAAGGTGGCTTGTTATCATAACGAACGAGGAACCTAGTAGAAGATTCTTATACTGCCACGCAGACGTCTTAAGTTCGATCCCAAGGCGCGCATATCTGACTTTTCCAAGTTATGTGCGTATTAAATAGTTAATTATCGCTCCTTTAACTTGTAAGATAGGTTAAGATATGTAAAGTCAGCCAACCCGCACTAGGCCAGTGTGGTTAACAATAGCCCAATAACCCCTCTTAGATTGAGACATTACATAATTATATCGGAAGACCTTAAAATACGAAAGTTATTTTGCGAGGATACCGGAACAGGCTACAAGGTTTAAACTCCCTTAAACTGAAAGCATAACTATAATACCATCACGCAAACAGTTTTCCCCTTTAAACAAAGATATTTACACCCACAGCGTAAAGCTTTTTAAGAAAATTAAGAAATGTAATTTTCAGATTATTCGCCAGATCAGGTGGCATCACGCTGCCGTACGTCGTAACTCGTTCCAAAGCCATAATAAGTACACGTAAAAAATACGTGTTTATACTACGCGTGGGTACAAAGAATAATATTAGGTATACAGAAAGACGTAATATTATATGCAAATATACAGCTTAAAATGTTGTGTGTAAAATATATTGTCTTGGGGTTAAAAGTTAATGACCACTTTTTGAGTTCAAAACCGCTAAAAACTAAGTCCAATTTAGATAAGAAGACTTCGGTATTAGTTTTTTTAGCCTTGGTTTGTCTGTGCTACTTTCACACCTTAACGACTTGACCGATCATCGTGAAATTTCGCATACACGTTGTCAAGGGTACAGAAAAGGACATATGGTACCTTTCATTCAGAAAAAAATACTATTCTCGAGTATAGATTCCAATAGAAATTTATTGGCAAATCTACATTAAGGCGAGCGACGCCGCAAAATGTAGTACTGATTATTGGGAACTATATGTGAGTACCGTATGGAGATTAAATATAAATAGTTAGCGTAACCAAAGAATGGTCTGAACACCAAAGGTACCTGTAAGTATCGTACATCCGACTCGCTTTCTTCTTGGGTAAGAATCCTACATGATTGCGGGGCATTTGAGCATACATATTCTCATCTCTTATAAACTGTATCGTTGAAATGAACGCCGGCCAGCTGGCTTTCTCTCATGTCCCTAAATGCTGTAAGACATCGTCGTACTATCTTCCAGCTCTGCTTCTAAATCATTAATTGAGGATAGAAACACTAAAAATATCTATCCCTTTTTAAAGAATAACGTCATCACACGATATAATATTGTCCTCCAGACCGAGTTTCGGTCACGGCGGCCAATCCGTAAGACTGGCCATCTGCGCAGTAGATATTATAGTACATATGTGTGTACACAAACACAAGTGCACTCTCTGTTCCCTAACTACACTCATGATTCGCTGGGACGGTAATCTGATACGACCGGAGAGAGATCAGGCGCAGCACCAACGGGTTAACATGCTTTCCAAGGCACGGAGTTGTCTAACACTGCCAAATTCCTAACTCCGGGCTGTTATTGAGATTTCTTAACAGAACCCAATAACTTTTTGTTGGCCTGACCCGGGATTCGAACCTAAGACCTCATGCACCGCATTCACAACAGTTTCGATCCGAGAGCATCACCGATATCGCTCTAATCAAACGTGATATTTGTTTTAGAACATCTTTCTTTCTTTCTTTCAAAACACATATTCTATATATATAGACGACTCGATGGCGTAGTGGTTAGTGTAACTGACTGCCACGCCTGGGGTCGCGGGTTCGATTCCCGCACAAGTCAAACATTTGTGTGCATGAACATGGGTGTTTGTCTTGGTCTGGGTGTTTCTATGTATAATATGTATGTATTTACAAAAAAAAAAAGTATATATGTATGTTTATCCATTGTCTAGTACCCATAGTACAAGCTCTGCTTAGTTTGGGCTAGATGGTGTTGTGTGTATGTGGTAGAATAGAATATTATATTATATTCGTAGGTGCACACACAAAGTGCTCTTACAAATTGTGTTACGGCTAAATAAAAATACATACGTCGGATAATAATAGTGTTTCTATGCCTCAATATGATGGAATAAATACAGTTATTTCGTAGTTCGTAGTCTAAAGCTTGCTTTGCTTCTCATGAAATGAAATAATTCTTTACTCCTCGAACAGCCTTTTTTCAATGCTAAATTTCAATTAATTAATATATCAGTTAATTGTCGTGTCTAATAATAATTTACACATTTTATGGAAATAAAGATTTTTGACTTTGAAAGAGTTACGGATATAGTTATATCAGGGTACAGATAATATAATACTATACTAGTAAACAGGGGTAGCAGCGATAGCTCAGTGGTGAGACCAACAGACTGCAATGCAGAGGGTCTCGGGTTCGAACCCACGTCGAGCACCTCTGACTTTCGGAAGTTATATGACTTTTCGAAATTATGTGCGTATTGATTGACAATTATCGTCTGCTCCGAGCGTCGGAGAGCACGTTAAGCCGTTGGTCCCGGCTGCCATGAACATCTATGGCAGTCGTTATTGGGAAAGTCAGTACCCTCTAAAATCCTGACGCTGGTCTAGCCTTAGGATATCGTTAGCCTTCGGGTTGTGGAGGTCAGGTCGCAGCCGCTCCGTGTAAAAACTGATATCCAGTCAAATCCGGTTAGACCAGAAAAGCCAACCCCAAGTGACTTGGGAATAATAAAGGCTAAGGGAGAAGAAGACTAGTAATCAGGGGTAGACCAAAGTGTACGGCACCCACATCAACTACACGGATGGTGTAGTGGTTTAAGTGGACGCCTCACCACTGCCACTGCGCCGAGTGTTGTGGGTTCAAATCCCACACGGGACAAAAAATGTGTAATTCGCAAATGGTTGTTCTGAGTCTGGATGTTTTTTATGTCCGTTGTTTGAATGTTTGTAAAGTCCTCCGCGGTACAGAAATTATTGCTAGTGCGAGAGTTGGATTAAAAACTTCACGCCAGCTAGTTTTTTAATCCCAAAAAGAAGCCGAAGACAATTATAGCCTTCCAGTATAATCATTTACACAGTTATATGCGGGTACTTTATCCCCTAACGAATCATGCTGTATTCTAACACCAACTAAATCTACCAAGGTGTTCCTCGACGTGACCAGAGTCGGCGGAGCCGCGCGGATCGTTCTCACAACATGCGAATCGTGACCCCGCCGAGGTTTCGGCCTGCCGTATGAAACGACGGGCTCCTACGCGAAACTACCCTACCCATAAACACAATCTGTATGCTGTGGTGTATGTGTTTAGGTTACATAAATTAGTTCTGTGATATAAAGAGATTTTTGCAAATAATCGACATAATATGTATATGAAAATCTCGTGTCACGTTGTTTGTGGTCGCACTCCTTTGAAACGGCTCCACCGATTTTTATGAAATTTTAATTGTATATTTGGTAGGTGTCAGAATAGGTCGTAAAGTATATTTCATACCGCTAGGTGATTAGGCTACAAGCCATGGGGCCGGACTACTAAACATATACGAGGATGAAACCGCGGGGACAGCTAGTATTTATATATAAACCGGTATGTGGCCGAAATTGTAATAAAAATCCTTTCTAATATTATGAATGCCAATGTGAGTTTGTTTGTTTATCACGCTTTCACGCCTTAACTTTCACGATCATGACAAAATAAACGCATAGTTACACGTTGTCAGCGGTATACAGAAAAGGACGTCCAGAAAAAAGTACTGTTACTAATACATCGTAACCTTACCTACATTTACGCGACCGAAGCCACTGGCAAAATCTAGTAATTAATAAAAGACTAGCTAGTAAGATGGAAGGCGCAACAGGGGTAGGCTTCCCACAAGGTGGACCGACGACCTGGTAAGGGTCGCGGGAAGCGGTTGAATGCATGTGGCCCAAGACTGGTCTGTGTGGAAAACTTTGAGGGAGGCCTATGTCCAGCAGTGGACGTCTTTCGGTTGAAACGATAATAATGAACATGGATATGAAGATAAACCTTGTATTTTAAGATACCATGCAATTCCATAAAAGGCACAAAACAAAAAATCTATAATAATATAAACTTTACAAAATCACTACTATTTAAACTTTAATCTACGCTGTTAAATTCTACCTACGTTATGATCTGTTCCTACTTAATTTTCCAGCCAATATGGCGGCTGCCAATGGTTCGTGTAATAACATGCAATGGCTTTGCAACATGTTACATTAAATTAAATATTATGAGGTAGAACTATTTGTAGTATAATGCGTATTAAGACTGTTCAATTATGTTAACATTTTCTAGGACAGTGGTCGGCAACCTGTCGTCCGAAACAGCAAAATATAGACAATCCACATATGAAATTTTTTCGGAGACATTTTATAAACTTAAGCTATGATTAAAAGTACACCCTCGAGCTTGTCTTTGTCAAATAAGTATTAGTTTGAGCAGCGATAGCTCAGTGGGGAGGCCAACAGACTGCAATGCAGAGGGTCTCGGGTTTGAACCCACGTCGCGTACCTCTCACTTTCGGAAGTTATATGACTTTTCGAAATTATTTGCGTATTGATTGACACTTATTGCCTGCTCCGTGCCTCGGAGAGCACGTTAAGCCATCGGTCCCGGCTGCCATGAACATCTGTTGCAGTCGTTAATGGGAGAGTGTCGATACAAAAGATCCCACTGGGTTGAAGTGTCGCCGGTCTGCACTGACTGGCCCCCACATAAGATACATACCTTATAAGTAATCAGTCCTCCGTGCGTGAAATGTACTTAAAATGGGGTACAACGTTCTCTTCACGTATTGATATGTACATACATACATATATTAACGCCTGTTTCCCAGCGGGGTAGGCAGAGACTACGGATTTACATTTGCTTCGATCCTGACACACTTCTCTGGCTTCCTTCACTTTCATCACATTTTAAGGTGCTCTTGACCTGGCCTTTGTCCAGAACGTCTCCGATCTGATCGAGACACGTTCGCCTAGGTCTGCCTCTTGCGACTGTTCCATTCACACTAGCCTTATAAACTTTCTTAGTCATTATTTTCTCGTCCATTCTTTCTACATGCCCAAACCAGCTAACATACGCTTTTCTATTCTTGTCACTATATCCACTTATTGATATGTACTTGTTTAATAAGACAACTCCCGCACTAGGAATAATTCCTGTATCGCGGAGGACTTTACAAACATTCAAACAACGGACACAAAGAACATCCAGACTCAGAACAACCATTTGTGGATCACATATGTTTGTGCCCCGTGTGGGATTCGAACCCCGAACACTCGGCGCAGTGGCAGTGGCGAGTCGACCACTTAAAACACTACGCTATTCGTGAATAGATAGTCTCGAAATGCCAAACATGCACCGCGGGGACTCATTTCACTGTGTTTATTTTTTTGTCGTGAGGTTTACGCCCGACAACGTTTTCATATTCCGTTTTCTAAGAATTTCTGAAGCGAAAATACCAATATTACTTTGTTCGAAGCGGGTATCTAGATCTTATGATGGAAATTTGAAATATTAGCGCAAATTTATGTAACACTTGTGAAAAATAAAATAAAAAAGCCGACGTAAGTGGCATACAAGTTGAAACCAGTGTGTATAAAAATATCACAGACATAATCCTAACTATTATTATGAATGGGAATGTGAGTTAGTTAGTTTGTTTGTTACACTTTAACGCCTTAACTACTCGATTGATAATCATGAAATTTTGCACACATGTTGCCAGGGGACATATAGCATCACCTCAGATGCAAAACATAGAGGCAAATTTCAATTGCTGAGGTAGGATCGCGAATAGTTCGGTTGACAAGGCGAAGGCACGGTTTGTCAAGGTCACAGGTTCAAGAACTGCTTTGTAGATTGCCTTTTACCTCTGTTATAATTGACATAGTCAAACTGTTGACTATCAACAGAGTCGGATTCTTGGTTTCCATCTTAAATGACTTCGTTTTGAAATGTGTAGTGTTCGTACATATATTTTAACGTTCATATGTGTAACTTTGTGAATTCGTGAATAAATGAATTTTGACTTTGAGTATTTAACAACGTGTATTGGGTACGAAGCATGCACGTTAAATATAGGTAAGTAAGTGAGAACAACGTTTATAAAAAGAACAATATGCACTTTAGTAATCCAAGGAGGAATTGCTTTCTTAACATAATTGAGTTTTTTTTATATGACAACTCCTGTCCTAGAAATAATTCCTGTGTGCATGGGACTTTACAAACATTCAAACAATGGACACAAAGAACATCCAGAATCGGAACAACCATTTGTGAATCATACAAAGTTTTGACCCGTGTGGGATTCGAACCCACAACACTCGGCGCAATGGCAGTGGCGAGGCGACCACTTAAACCACTACGCCATCTGTGCAGTCAGTACAGTTTCCTAAGAGTCTTTACCGTATATTCCTGAAACTAAAAACCGAACCTTTAGATTTTATTAAACGCCATAATATTCAATAACGACTCATTAATTCAAAATAGGTTTACTTATAACTTAGACACTCGTAAAATCGCTTAGCCAAGCTATAAAATTACTTATCCCTCCGTATTGTGCTGGAAAGAGATAATACATAAATATGTGTATGGCACTTAACACAGATTAAATATTATCTTTATGACATTATAAAGTGATGTGAGCCTATTTTAATTGTCTATAAATCTATTCAAGACCATAATTACTATCTACTTACTTATGAGTGTAACGTTTATCCTTAATTTAATATATTTTGTAACTATAAACTAAATGTAATACTGCGGGAGACCTGGTATCCAAAACACAAGTTAAATCTTACATTGGGTGCCGGAGTTCAACAAATTCTGTACAACTTGTCTAATGATATATTATGTATTGTGTTCATGCTAATTGTAACTTTTTTGAAATTAATATTTTATTATTATTATTATACTCTTTATTTCTATCTTTGCAAAACATTTTTCATTTTTAAATATACATATGTAAAAAATTCATTTAAAAATATGAAATGTATGGTACCGACATCGGGAACAGGATCCAAGCTGCCAGTGGTTAGGATTCCAGAGACAGGAATCTCCTCACAATGCATGCCGTATCTAATAGCACAGCCTTCTGCATCAAACCCCTGATCCAAGCACCTAACGCGAGCCTCTTTAGATGGTGATCGAGGCTCTTGGCAATTAGACCATTGACAGATATGACTATCGGCACAATGATTACCGAATCCACCTCCCACATGTCGACAACCTCGCGAGCTAAATCGAGATATTTAATTCAATCAATTAGGTCAATTGCTTTGGTCTTACCCAAAGCAATGACCATATCGGAGTCAGGTGGTAGTTGCATTGAGGCAAAAGCGTAAATAGACCTTTTCGCTAGCTATATTTTAGACTTCTTGTAATTAGAAGTGAGCCTAGTGCTCTCTACTGAGCACATATCCAAATCCCGTGTTTTTTCGGAGAAATCCCCTCCATAAAACTGACTAACCCTTTCAGCGATCCGAGAAATGCTCTGCGGACCTCTTTACCGCGTGAAACCTAAGCACAAAGTTACGCTTCAGAACAAACAAAGCAGTCAATAAAGTTGAAATAACTTACTCACTGATGGACTGCCATGCAAAGGTTCGAGATTGATCACAATGTCTGCGTTACTGACTTTTCGAAGTTATGTGCCTATTAAATAGTTAATACTCGCTTCAACGGCGAAGGTAAACATCGTGAGGAAACCTGCACGTCTGAGAGTTCTCCATAATGTTCTCGAAGATATATGAAGTTTGCTCAGGGTCAGCGTGGCGGACTATGACCTAACCCTTCCCACACTTGGCCGTGGCCAGCAGAGGCACAGTTTAATATAGGGCTGATATAATTTTATTATAATTTTGTTCCAGCTACAATGGTGACCAACGCTACTCTTCTGTTGATATTCGTGACCCTGGCCTCCGTCACGGCTCAAACATTCCAGTACTCACGAGGATGGACGAACGGCAAGCGCGACGGACACAAGAGGAGTGAGGAACTCAGAGATATAGCGTCCAACTTGGACAAGGTTCTATCTCCGTGTCAGTTGAGCAAGCTGAAGTACGTCTTGGAGGGAAAGCCGCTTAATGAAAGGGTTGGTACAATACTCTACTTAGTTGTTTTTTATAGACAGATAATCTCGGGTAGGGATTCCTTGTCACTGTATCACGGACAAAAGTGTGCATGGGGCTTTTGAATACGGTAAGGTGACATATTTTTTAAATAAATTGTACGCGTCTAGCATTATGCTTTATTTCCATTTTTTTTAATACTCTAAAAGGCTTGCGTTTGGCCGCGATCTCACCTGATCTTAAGTGAAGATGCAGTCGACGATGGAGCACGCTTACCTAGAAAATACCTATTCACTCGCGAATTGAAGACACCCAGATTTTACTCATTGGGAAACAGACTTAGGTAGCGAATTCCACTCCTTAGCGGTACGCATTATAAAATTTGAAGCAAATCGCTTCTTGCCTAAATGTGGTATATCCACCATGTACCTGTGTCGCTGGCCTGATTGTCTGGTCGTCCGATGGTAGAATGGGGAAGGAGGAATCAAATTATGCAGTTCCTCTGCACACTCCCCGAAATGTATCCGATAGAAAACCGAGAGACTAGCAACCTTACGACGATGCTCCAAGCTTTGGAGTCGTGTGTTGACCAGTTGGTCATCGCCGATAAGTCTCCTGGCCTTCCGCTCAATTGACTCCAAAGCCTGCAGCTGATATTTTGCAGAGCCATCCCTGAGGTGAGAACAGTACTCCATGCAGGAACGAACCTGTGCTTGTTACAAATTAAGCAAATGTTCTGGCATGAAATACTACCTCACCTTACTGAGGATGCCCAGCTTTTTGGCGGCTAGTTGGGCTCTTGCCTCGATATAGGAGCCAAAGTTAAGGGTTGGAGTCAATGTCATACCCAGAAGCTCAAGGCGATTAGTTATCGGCACCGATACATCTCGGAAAGTTGGAGCCAGTTATTTATTTTCTTAATTTTCTTAATCTTTGTACTATTATATTCATCCAAATAAATAGATTTAATTTTAACAATAATTTGGATAAAATTTCCCTTATTCTGTATTTATCTTTACAACTTTTCAGCACTCACTAGTGGTAGACTTAATATAAAAAACCGTTCAGTAGCTTTAGTTAATTCTCGGATTGGTTGCCCTCTCGCTCCCGGCCGTAGTTCAGTCTATGGTCCGGAGTGAGAGGTCGTGGAACGCCGTCGCCTCCTTTTGTGAGAAAGTCATTTTCATCAAGGAGGCGGCGGAGCGGGAGAGGGAGCGTTTGAACCCTCTCCCCAACCGCAGAGCCGGGCGCCGGAGGGCGCGAGACGACCTCCAGCCACCCTGAGGATTGACCTGGGGGTGGCGGGCTTTGTGGGCCTGCCCGCCATTCGTTCAGCACCAGGTCCGAGAGGCGGCGTGCGTGTTCCCACGCGCGCCTCTGTGTCGAGTCCGTCTCCCCTCTAGGGGGGACAGTAGGGAGTTTTTAGATGTGCCTATAGGGTAGGTCTTTCGTGTAGTGGCCTGCCGTTTCATACGGCGGGCCGTAACCTCGGCGGGGTCGCGACCGCATACGAAAGTGATTCGCGCGGCCCCGTCGATAGTGGTTTTGTTGAGGAACACCGTGGTAGGTTTAGTCGGTATTCCAGGAGGTACTTTAACATCTTTACCATCTTTCTTTTACCCCGGCGAGTCCGACATAACCCCTCCGCCCGCCCCCGCGGAGGGGTATGGGTCATGCATTCCCCCACGTAAAAAAAAAAAAAAAAAAAAAGAAAGCTTTAGTTAATTCACTAAATAATAAACTCGACGTTCATAAGTATCACTTTGGGACCTTACTAAATAAATTATTTTTCTTCGATTAAACTTTTAGATGTTCTGTAGCCAGGGGTTTTTGAACTGAACAATAATTTATTAATACTTGTCATTGTAACTAATGTAGAACTTTGGCTAAAAAGTATTTTAGCAATCCAATGCAAGCTTACTCTGATAGATTTTGTTGAAAGCCGGTCGCGAAGTTACGTTGACACTTATTAACTTTGGAGCTGAACAGGGAATAAGACTACACAAGCAACGTATTTGGAACCATTCAATTTCACTAAAACTGGTTAACTCCAATGCTTTGTATTATTAGTTTCTGTTTATCTATTATGGCAATCCGTGCAATGCTTTAAGTTTTAATTACCGTCATCGAGATAATAATATAGATGTTCGGATTAATGGAGAGGTCAACGTAAATGCACAGAAGCAAATATATTTACTAAATCTATGTTGAATCCCAAGAGTTAAAGAAGTTATGCTACTAGCATAATCCTAACTAATATTATAAATGCGAATGTGAGTTTGTTTATTTGTTATGCTTTCACGCCTTAACTACTCGACCGATCGTCATGAAATTTCGCATACACGTTGTCAGGGGAACAGAAAAGAACATAGGGTACCTTTCATCCAAAAAAAGTACTGTTACTAACATAACCTAACCTACTTTTACATATGCGAAGCCGCGAGCAAAATGTAGTTATAGAATATTTTGCAATTCCATCGACGCGACATTGCGTTTTAATGTTAATAATAATTAATATCATCACTGTTTACACTCTGTCCTAATTGAGCTTTTACAAAACCTTTTCTTTAAAGTATATGTACGTTTATCTTTGATGTTTTGTTTATCTCTGCACTTCGTTTCAGGAATTACACTTACTTGAATTCTTATATGCTATAAGGTTATCATTAAAATAAGTTTAGAATTGTGCATGGTATACGATAATAGGCTCGTACAATATTTGGTGACGCTTTGAATAGAGAGCTACCTAAAGGTGTTATAGCTCTGAATACGAGTATACATAAAAAACATACAAGTTTAATGTGTAATAATACATAATAATAATAATAGTAAACTATTTTAGATTAGATCACATACACAACACCATCTAGCCCGAACTAAGCAGAGTTTGTACTATGGGTACTAGACAATGGATAAACATACACATATACTTTTTTTTGTAAATACATATATGTATATTATACAAAGAAATACCCAGACCAACACAAACATTATGTCTATGCACACAAATGTTTGACTTGTGTGGGAATCGAACCCGCGACCTCAGGCGTGCAGTTACACTAACCACTACGCCATCGAGACATATCGTCATTATGTCAATAATATACTTTAATATTGTATATTTTCCAGCTATTCATCCCCTGCGACTACATCGAAGATGACGACACCCCCAAGAGATACAAAAATGACAGAAGCCAGGATCCTCTCTTCGAGGCTTTCCAATGAAAACAACCATGTTTAATTATTGTGCCAAAGAATACTATGAGATTTTTACTTTATTTATATTATAGTTAGGTGACAAGGACCATTTTGATAGATTTTATTATTATAATGTTAATTAAATAAATGTAAAGTAATTTTATTTTTCATGTAATGCATTTATGGCTGGTATCTTGCATTACAATCAAAATATTGTCGTTTACTTTCTTCACGATATTATAAATTATAATCACGATATATTAAAATGTTTAATTATGCGGCAAATAAAAATAATTACTTATTTATAAAGAGTTAAGTAAAAATGTCTACTAAATGAAAAATCCTACACATTTGTCAATATGTCCGATATGATTCGCTTATTATAAATGTAATTTGTGCTATTTCAAGGTGCAGTACCTACTTAAAGTTTAATTATACTTAGTGTTAAACAATGTTAAAATGTTGACAACAATATTGTATTGTAACTTATATTGAACATAATAAATATAAGAAGTATTCTTGGGTTTTTCATTCTTACTTTTAACTATAAGGCTTGTTAAAGTAAGCACATAATGCACGTTAGTATCTTAATATTATGACATTATAAATATGTATATGATTTTATATTTATAGAATTCCCTAGAGCTCCAAATCTAATGCTTTATAAAAAGTTTTGTGTTATACATAATCTCTCCAGAGCTTCTATAGGACAAAGTAGTTAGTAGATACCACAGTAAAAACAGTAAAAAAATGCTTTAACTAATGACGCACGCCTTAAGCTTTTATTCACCATCACGCAGTCGAGCACTCGAGCCTATGCTTCGCTGATGATAACCAGTCATAGCTTGGGAAGTGAGCATCGCTAAGATTATCATAGAAAAACTAAAAGGTTACAAGTGAGGGAACGTATCCATATTGTTTAAATTTTTCTCCCCTCTGCCTCTCTCAGTGACCAACTGTAGTATATGCCAAGATTCCCCACTCCACTTCTAGCTTTCAGGTCGTTATTTATAAATATGGCTATAAATCATTTTTTGAAAACAAAATGAACTAAAAATAATTTGGCTCATATTTGAATATAGCTTGAAAAAGCGTGAGATTTCTCTAGAGGAAATTGACTCCATGACGAGAACCTAAACCATCCGCTCGCCCCTGGGACCAAGCGTGGTATTATGAAGAGCCCTCTCCCTCATGAACGGGTCACGTAGTTTGGGTACAGCAGCGATAGCTCAGTGGGGAGACCAACAGACTGCAATGCAGAGGGTCTCGGGTTCGACCCCACGTCGCGCACCTCTGACTTTCGGAAGTTATATGACTTTTCGAAATTATGTGTGTATTGATTGGCAATTATCGCCTGCTCCGTGCCTTGGAAAGCACGTTAAGCCGTCGGTCCCGGCTGCCATGAACATCTATGGCAGTCGTTATTGGGAGAGTGTCGACACAAAAGATCCCACTGGGTCGAAGTGTCACCGGTCTGCACTGACTGGCTCCCACATAAGATACATTGGGTACGTTCCTTAACGCATCTAGCGTATTATATGTTGATCTGTGTTTTCTCTAATTTTCCTTTCTTACAAATTTCTTCAAGACAAGTTATAATTAAGTCTGTGGTTACCATCTAATTACTAGTTTGTTACGAAATAGATGGTTGGCAATGATACACATAGATAGCTTAAGACATAATTATTTATTTATGTGCAATAATCTGTTATGGCCGTTTGAGGCGAAGTTTTAAAACTAATTTTATTTATAATACCTAGTTTATGGCAATACTTCCCACGCTTAGATTGTGAAAGAATCTTCCTACTGGTTAAACCTAAAGTAGGTATGATGTAGATCTCAATTTGATAAAAAGCGTAGGGAATAGATATGTAGGTTGGTACGCTGGCAACAGACAGCGATGTAGCATGACATAGCGATACAATATTGTGTTTGTGGTTGATTAGTAGACTAGATATTGGCCGCGGCTCCGCTCGCGTAAATGTAGTTTAGGTTAGTTTAGATTAGTAACAGTACTTTTTTCTGGATGAAAGGTACCCTATGTCCTTTTCTGTACCCCTGACAACGTGTATGTCAAATTTAATGATGATCAGTCCAGTAGTTGAGGCGTGAAAGCGTAACAAACAAACAAACTCACATTCGCCTTTATAATATTAGTTAGGATTAGAATAGAGTAGAATAGGAATTTGTGTTTTGTACATATTTTATTTGGTATATTGTAATGCTTACTTTAGTACAAAAGTAGGTTTTATAATTATTTTGGATTCTGAATTTATTTTTCTTAGCACAGTGCCATCTGTTATATTTAAGAAAAACTAATCTTTACTTTTTATTCTTACTTCATGAAACGTCATGAAGTAATACGAGTTACCCAGTGTTATACTACTGTCATATTTTTGTGGGTTCAATGAAATGTTTTAGGGGATATGGCGTCGAGAGATGGCGGTTTTGGCAATGCAAGGTGCTCGTTATCATCGAGAAAAGACATACATGAGTAAATTTTAAAGCAATATTACTAAACTTAAGATTTACTAATGCTGCGTGTAAATTAACATATATTTGAAGAGACCATTATACTTACGTATTTCAAATACTATATTAATTGTACCTGCCTGAGTACTTAACTTTTACAATCCAGCTGGCCCTATGTTATAAAACGTACTACTAAGGAATTTGGAATATAAAACCATATTCAATAATAATTATAATAATACAAATTTACATGTAAGTGTAACTAAAAATATGTATACTATTTGTATGAATCACTATATTACTACGCCATCTAGCGGGAAGTAGCGCAACAACTATCTGCTCTTACATACAGCTACATTCATTAGTACGTCTATTGAATACTAGAGGGAACGAAAGATGAACCTATGGAACAAAACTGAATATGATATTTAGTAACGCTTTTTCGTAAAGTTAAAACAGATTGGTTAAATAGTTAAAATTAAATTAAAAGTTATGGAAAATATAAGTGTGACTATAAAATACAATAACTATGACTGCATGGATGGCGTAGTAGTTGCAGTTGCATAGCCATTGCCACTGAGGGTGCTGTGGGTTCAATCTCCACATGGGACAGAATTGCCTTACTGACGGCGTTGCCTCCGCTGATTTCCATTATTATAAATATTCAAACGGACGAAGCCGCTGACTTAGATAACTTATTACTTGCGTAAGTATTCTTTACCTTGTTTCGATTGTTATCGCGCGGTAGCCCATAAACCTGATAACAAAATAAATAGCTCATTGCGTATCGCCTTTTCCTTTTGAGTTTAATAGTGTTCGTGTTTTTTTTTAGTTATACGACTAATTTGGCAATCAAGCATACGGTCTGATGGTAAGTGGTCACCGTAGCCTATGGACCCCTGCAACACGAGAGGCATCACTTGCGCGTTGCCGACACTTTAGGTATAAAAGGAAGTGGGAAGGAGAAGGAACGGGAAGGTGGAAAGAGGGTGATTAGGCTTCTGGCACTCTCACTCATCGAAAAACAACAGTAGGAATACTGCTATTTCACGTCGATATTCTGTGAGAGGGTAGTCCTTCCACGGTCGAGCCCGGCCCATTCATGCTGAAATCAGCGAGGCTCTACTTCCTACAAATAATAAAATACAAAATCGTTGGTTTATGCATATCATCATGCTTAGAAATTCATGATCATCAGTCTTGTATTTTAGCGTGAAAGCGTAACAAACGAACAAACTTACATTCGCATTTATAATATTAGTTAGGATTACCTTATTCGAGCCAGACGAGATATGTTAACCCTTTTAAAAAAACTCTCGGTAAGGTATTTAGTCAAAATAATTACCCTACCACTTAGGGGTGCGCTTTTCCTTAGAAATTATATTTGAATCTTTACTTGGAAACCCCTGACTTTGATGTTGTTTATCGATTAGACAGATGATTCGTTATGAATCGATAATCGTTATGAATCGTTATGAATTAACTGCGCCTGTTGAACAGAGGGACAATTAAGACTTGTTCAAAATAGATTTCCGATCTAGTCTCCCGTTTCAGTGTTATAAATATCACATTGCATTTCATGTCTACATTCAATATGCCAAAATATTGTAGACTAAATTCTGCCCGCATCTTCGGTTGCTTAAAATTAGGTGAGGTTATGTCAGTAACAGTAAGTACTTTTTTAAATAAAATATAGCCTTTGTTACTGGGTGACAATACAGCTGCTCAATGGTGAAAGAATTTTTAAAATCGGTTGTGTAGTTTTTAGTTAAATCCTTACAAACAAACAAGTGAGAATCGCCAATGCATTGCCGTAAATCTTAGAGTTCGAAAAAATGGTTGAAGTAATATGCAAAGGTCACGTGATACCACGTGACCTTGAGGTCAGATGTCAAAGGTCATAGTTATTTCGGGGTATATCGACTATGCTGAGTCGAACGGCGTTGACCGCGAGTCTCTAGCTCTTACGGTTCTCGAGTTGAAAGTTGTATAACAGACAGACGGACGGACGGACAAAGCTGTTGTATAAGAGTTTTCTCGAACTCTAAAAAACAAAAGTCAAATCTTTCCTCTTTATAATATTAGAATAGATATTTTCCATAAAATTAAAATTGCCATGATTATTGAGATGGCTTCACACTAATTATTCTTGAAACCTTTGGGTATCGTGTAGTATATTAGGATATTGGGTCTAAGATTGAGCATCGCTGGTGTAGTTAGGTTTCTGGAGTGACTAGTGTCGACATATCATTATAAATAGACACAAATAGGCCGCATAATAAACAGGACTGGTAAATAAGAAGCATTGTCATTACAATGCTTCTTATTTACCAGTCCTGTTTATTATGCGGCCTATTTTAGTATTAATCCAAATAGGCTATAAAATAACAAGATTTTTTTTTTAAATTCATTTAGATTTAACCCTACATCATACCCTTTCAGGGCGCATGCAAATAAGAGCTAGTCAGAGTAGGAGGAACAGCTGCCCCTTTGATGGGACAACTGCCCCATTTTGTAAAAAATAGGCTCTGTCTACGACAGAGGAGCTACAACAACCAGTGATGAAGACTATAAAAAAACCCTACATCATAAAAAGGCATGCAGCATTTGTATGATGTAGGGTTATGGTTTCTTCGCTTAAACCTATAGTACGCCTGATTGTAATAGTGTCTGCATCTTACAAAAGATCGTAGTATCCTTGTAGTATGTGCTAGCAGTGAGTAGGTCCTCCAAAGTCCTTTAAGGTTTGCAACTCTATGAATAATACTGTTGGACTGGGAATGTCGGCGGTCTGGCGGTATTTTTGTACAGAATAGGCCATAGGCTGCATACATTTACACGGATAGCGTAGTAGTTAGTAGCCACAGCTACCGCGGCGAGTACTGTGAGTTCGAGACCTACACGAGACAAAAATGTATGTTATCCACAAATAGTTGATCTAGGTCTGCGACATCTTTGGTTTACACATAGAGCGGTTGTAATCTTTTAAAGAAAATAATTAAAGTACCCGCTTAGCGCTGAGCACTGAGCTATCGCTTAGCAGCGATAGCTCAGTGGGGAGACCAACAGACTGCAATGCAGAGGGTCTCGGGTTCGAACCCACGTCGCGCACCTCTGACTTTCGGAAGTTATATGACTTTTCGAAATGATGTGCGTATTAATTGACAATTATCGCCTGCTCCGTGCCTCGGAGAGCACGTTAAGCCGTTGGTCCCGGCTGCCATGAACATCTATGGCAGTCGTTATTGGGAAAGCCAGTACCCTCTAATATTCTGACACTGGTCTAGCCTTAGGGTATCGTTAGCCTTCGGGTTGCGGAGGTCAGATGGCAGCCGCTCCGTGTAAAAACTGATATCCAGTTAAATTTGGTTAGACCAGAAAAGCCGACCCCAAGTGACTTAGGAATAATGAAGGCTAAGAGAGAAGAATTAAAGTACCCGCTTGTTTTTAACTTTAATTGTTCTAGAGTAGCTTAGTTAAGATATATCTTAAAGTTTTGCCAACCGGTATACATAGACATTAAACTTCTTTAACAGATATTATCGTCTACGTATATATTTTGTTGTTCAACAATACACTGTCTTACTAAGAAGGCTAAAATGTTCTGGCCACAGGGACACAACACGAGTTTCTTAGCTGTGATATTCTGTGGCATGACAAACTGCCCTAGTTAAGTTGCACTATGAGTGCAAAATACAAGATTCTAGTATCAATTGAGCTATGGCATATCTCTATAAAAATGTTTGTAATTATGTTTGTTAAGAACTACTTCCAACAAACACCTCTGTAGCCTTCCCATCATTACAATCAATTGCCGATTTCCAAACACACAAAGACAGCTCTCTACATAACATTTTAGTACATAATAACTACGTATGTATACCGAACTATAAAATTGTTCTACGTGTAGCCCACCCATATGCCTTCATGACATTCTAGCTTTATAAAAACACACCCTAACACGGGTTAGTAAGGTGGAATTTAGTTTGTTGTGTAGACATCTAATTTGTGCTTCATCTATCATTTGAAACTAGGATCATTAGCAGTTAGTAGTTCAGTACAGGTTGCGTTATCGGGCCATTTAAAAGCGTATTAACTTGTACCAACGTACGAAATGATAGTCAGTAATGGTGGTTCACTTGTGTGTATGCTAAGTGTGTATTATTAGGGAAGTGGGGCATGGTCGGTTGATTGAAAATTCGTTTTGCTTTTCATGTGTTATTAGAAACGTATTCGTTGTCTTTGCGATGGCGAAGATGCTACTAATTTTATTGACGTTTTATAACTAAATTACATGTGGTTTCTGCAAGGAAAGTCGGCGTTGTGATCAATTGAAATTGACATATGTTAAATGATTTGATTCACTCTTGCTAATTCTGTCAGACAACAGCAGTTGATATGCCATTCACATTCTGTTATTTTTGTGCTGATTTGCCATTCAGATAGGTACCTGGTATATTTCTGTTATTCATAGCAAGGTTTCTTTGCAAATCAAATCCAGCACTTGTGATCAAATTCTGCTGTACTGGATTTTACAGGCATTAGGAGAATTTATAATCTGATGATGAATGATGGCGTAGTGGTTTAAGTGGTCGCCTCGCCACTGCCACTGCGCCGGGTGTTGTGGGTTCGAATCCTACACGGGACAAAAAATTGTGGGATCCACAAATGGTTGTTCTGAGTCTGGATGTTCTTTGTGTCCGTTGTTTGAATGTTTGTAAAGTCCCCAGCGACATAAGAATTACACCTAGTGCGGGAGTTGTATTTTAAAATAATAAAAAAAAACAAACATTTAATTAACGCAAATTAAGAACATTCAGTATCAGAACAGAATTGACCAGTGTTTCGCTCAAACAAAGTTAGTTGCAAGGTAGGCCGCAAATATAAACCAAAGACTCAACGACTCATACTGCAGACTAATTTCCACCTTCAACTAAATAGATAAATATTATCGGGTTAATATATAATTTCTGAAAAACTGTATTTATACCGTTTTGTTTATACAGTTGACGTATCACTCATCAAAGTTAATCACTTTATACCACGTATTCTTCGATATCACATGGGTAAAAATCCGTAAAATATTATTATTTCTAATTAAAGCATACTGCAACTGTATAATTACAATGTTTTGTAATTGAGACATTCTTAATTTTACATTATCAGAGTAATTAAACAAATCACAGGCATGCATGACATTTAAATTACATTTAAAGAGACTACCTACTTGCTTATGGTAAAAATATAACAGTGACAGATATAATTCATAGTAGTGAAAGCAACAATCATTATTTACAACTTAACTAATATTAACAAAACTAACCACTTATAAATAGAACAAAATGAAGAGTAACAAAATATGGGACTGTAAAAATTAATAAAAAAGGATGGCCGGTTTAGGCAGCGTCGTAAAATTCCTCAGCATCGCTGTCGACCGGGAGTGTGCCCAGAAGACTGGCAGCATTGCTACGCTGAATGGCAATGCTGATTCTTTGAGCCAAAAAAAGTCCAGCCTTCTGGTCACGCGAAGCGTCGATTAGAATTATTAAACCACTACGCCATCATTCATCATCAGATTATAAATTCTCCTAAAGATTAGATAAACCACAAATCGAAAAGTTTAATTATATTAAAACTAATTAACAGTATAGAAAATTAAAATTACAAAAGATTATAAAACATTACTAAGGAAGTGTCTGAATGATAACAATTATCAGTCATGTTTCAATAAAATTAGTGTACGAGCATGGCCACATAAACTTGTTTACTTTTTTATTGTTTATGCAATAATAACTATGTCGTACGTTTTGCTGACGATAGGTACATGTCTGCATAAACGAAGGCGTCAATTATTTCTTAAGCCTAGCGAACTTGTATTTATCTTTACAATATATTTTTAGAACAATTAATACTCTGGTTATTTACGGACACTACAGAGCAGCGATAGCTCAGTAGGGAGACCAACATACTGCAATGCAGAGGGTCTCGTGTTCGAACCCACGTCGCGCACCTCTGACTTTCGGAAGTTATATGACTTGTCGAAATTATGTGTGTATTGATTGACAATAACCGCCTGCTCCGTGCCTCGGAGAGCACGTTAAGCCGTCGGTCCCGGCTGCCATGAACATCTATGGCAGTCGTTACTGGGAGAGTGTCGACACAAAAGATCCCACTGGGTCGAAGTGTCGCCGGTCTGCACTGACTGGCCCCACATAAGATAAGATACAGACACTACAAACACTGAAGTTTCTTTTCTTTGCAGATCCCGTTCTTAACTATAACATTTACAAACACAACATATCTCGGTGTACAGGTAAAATGCTTGTACAATTATCTTTTTCCAAAGTCAAAGTCAAAAATCATTTATTCACTTAGGTCACAAAGTAACACTTCTGAACGTCAAAGGGGTTAGTGAGCTTATTCCATTGTCTGAATTTACATTTATGTTACTTACAAGGTTCAGGCAAAAGGTTGAGCTGATGAGAAGATACCTGCAAAAAACACAAGGCCACGCTTTTAAATCGCCATCAAATTATAATTTCAGCTTAAACGTAAGATGATATTATTATTGAGCTGAATCACTCTTTTGCAGGAACATTGTTTCTGCATTGGCCCGGTAAGTAAAAGTTCTTGAGGTTTACATAACTACCTATTCCATTTCTTCCCTTTCATTCCATCTTTATGATCTTTACGGTCGCGGTAGCAGTCCTACATATTGTAAGCATGCATGAGAATAACAATCACTTGACTTGAGACTCGCTTGACATATTACCTACTATGTACTTTTTAAAAAAGTCTGTCGATATCTGTATTTGTGACTGCCTAAATTCGCCTTCGTAAATTCGTTTTTTATTGAAATTAAACTACTATATACGGATTTTATCGCGTTGTTTATTTGACACTTTATTACATAATTCTGAAAACTGTTACACTACTACTACTATTAAACTTTGCTAATTTTTAAGCTAATTAAATTATATTAAAACTATTAAAACTATTTAGATTTAATTTAATTATACACTTTCCCCGACGTTTCGGTTGCTTTTCAGCAGCCATGGTCACGGGGAGACTAAGATGGTAATTGTCTCAATGTTCCAGTGTAGTTATTTCAAAGTACCCGAACATAATTTAATAATTGGTGTTTCTATTAACGCAGAATGAGCTCAGAGTATCATGAAGTCTAGCTGTGGTTTGTTTCTTCTTGGGTTTGACTATTTGTATTACTGGATCCCAATTCGTTTTTTATTTTATGTATTCGTATTTCGTATGTTTTACCACTGTAATCAATAATTAAAATAAATTAAAAAAGTAATAAGTAAATGAAATTTAAAAAAATATATTAAATTATTATTAAACATATATGCGTCATGCTACGTTATACAAAAAAGAAACATTTATGTTAATACGAAGATGAGATCGAAAGTTACAAAAACAAGATAAAAAAGATATTAAAAACTTATTACACAGAGACTACATGCTTACACGAGCTTTTTAGTATATAACTTGTTAAAGGTAATTTGGTATACCTCATTACCTGCTGATATCTCGCATGATTACACCGTAATGATACAGTATAGCTTACTATATATACTTGATGAAATTGGTCGTCTGAAGATGTAGGCGTTTAGATTTGACTAGTGATGTCAAACTGTCGATACTATTTTATCGGTGTGTTTATTCTTCGAAAGTCAAAAACGTTTATATTTCGAAAGGAGTATTGTTAGTGGCTTAATTATTAAATTGATAGGTGTTTCTGGTCTTATTTTATTGCGTTTTTATGATAGGCTTGACTTTGTTGCTTAATTAAATATAATTATAAAGTCTATAAAAAGAGATCCAATGCCAAACCTTTATGTTCTTATATTTACCTCCATTAAAATTACATCGATTTTAACTTAGTCCTTTTCGGCGCAAGGATGAAATTAATACATTTAGTCACTTAAATTAGTTAGGCTTTGATTATCTCGCCGGTACGATGTCTGTCTAGTAATAAAATCGAAATTCTAGTTACTTTTGCCATGCGTGAAATTTACAATAACAATTTTAAAGATATATTCTCCCAAAATCTTCTATAACATTAGCAAAATGTAATAAATTAATATTATTCCTGATTTCAGAAGTTTCTTTTTTATGTTTTGTTGTTCTAATGTAAAGTAAGAGATCCAAGAGATTACATATCTACGTACCTCTATATATCTTCCATTCTATCTTTAATTCCTTTTCTCTAGAGTGTTATCTCTGGTTTTGCAAGTGATCACAAGCTATAGTACCTAAACGCTTACAGTAATATAAGACCCTAATGTTGTGTGCAACCTTTGTTACATAAAAATGTCAAGAAATATAGTAATTAACTATATTCTGTAGAAGATTCTAAATCAAGCAGATATATCTTAACATATTTATGAAGATGGTTTTCAGCTTAGTTAAGGCACAAATCTTGAAATATCTTACGTTTGAACACAACGTTTAAGTTAAAGCTAGTATAAAATGACAACGAGCTGGTAATGACGGTTACAATGTATTGCTGATGAAATTGCTCGTCTCTGTGAAGACATACTCCGGTCGTTTAGTTCCGACTCAAGCTCAATTAGACGCATAGAGATGCGAAGGTGTCGATAAAATTGTTATATTATCGAATTTAAGTATACGGATAAGTTGTTATTATTAATACGTTATTAGGCAGATAGATATTTAATTATTTTATCAATGTCATCCATAATCATCCAAACATCTAAAACATTATTTCAGAACGAGATTCAGGATGGGTTTAATTTTGTAATGAATGTATGCCATGACGTTTTAGGTATGTACCTATTATATGAAAAAAATATATTACCTATATCTTATAGATAAGTCCTAGATTTTCACATCTGTTCCTTTATCGTGAACCTATAAATATATTTTAATGATTCTACATAATAAAACTTAATTTTAGTTTATGGATCATCATCATCATCGGGCTATAATAGTCCACTGCTGGACATAGCCCTCCCCTAATGAGCGCCATAGCGCCCTGTCTTCGGCACGCCGCATCCAGCATCTGCCTGCAGTCTTTCGCAGATCGTCATCCCATCTAATCGGAGGGCGTCCTACACTACGTTTGCCGAGTCGCGGTTTCCACTCAAGAACACGTTTACCCCAGCGGTTGTCGGTTCTTCGCGCGATATGGCCAGCCCACTGCCACTTCAGCTTGCTAATTCTCTGAGCTATATATTATTAGCTATATTAGTTTATGCATACTATACTAATATACACATTCATATGACATTATTACGTCTAAGTCATTTAAGCGTATTTGGTATAATTTAGTGTGTCCACAAAACATTAATTGAATGATTACTTAAACAGATCACTAGTTAAATGTTTATGATCATTCGGAGTAAGTTTATATAAATTAGAATATTTAATATTAATTTAACTTAAAATAACTTTACGAAACATCTTATTTTATAACACAAGCTAATAACATATCCCAGTATTAAATGTAAATGAATACCTACCAAGTCAATTCGAAATTCTGTTTAATATAGTACGCAATTATCGAGTTCAAACATAATTCCAAATCGATATCGATACTTCGCAGTACTGCCCTGTCGATTGTAAGAATGAGATGCCATAGACTTAAATCCGTTTCCCGCCATCGCACAATCTGTACCGCGACCGACCAATCACGAGCGTGGAGGGCGGCGCGAAACTGGCGAGCGAGCCCGCTGATAGGTCGAAAATATTAAACGGGTTGCTCATACCAAAAAAAATATCCTTACAATTGAGTGCCACTTTTTGTTCGTGTTAAATTGATGAAAAAAGACTAGGAAAAATTGGTACAGAGATGTAATAAAAAATGATTTATTATTCGCGTCGCTCAACTTTTTAACTTATTGGACGTTAATGACTTTTGATTTTTTGAAATTCCCTCTGCTACCGTTCTTTTTTTTATTTATAGATACTGTCTTGCCACTTTTTATTTTCGGGTATTCTAATTTAGTAGATTTAATGCAGTGGACTGGATGCAATTATATCCGTTTCGTTGTTTCGTTTGTGTGTGTTGTGACGTCATTTTTGTGTCAATCTATTTATTGTTGAATAATTTACGAGTTTAATGACGGTTTATGAATAAAGTCGTGTCTCGCGTGGGATTGGATATCGGTTTGGGATAGGGATATAGATTGTGCTGTGTAATCTTCTATATCATGCTTTTAAAATTAAATTTGTAATAGGTATTATAATTTGTTTTGAGGCTTTCTGTACAACTAATATTATTCATTTATATATTGTGGAAGACTTACAGCTAACATTGCAATATAGCAATAGATGTAATCATTTGATAGCCAATTACAAGTCTTTGCATTTAGTTGTCATAATTAAAATATAACGGTATGTGGACGACATGTTCATTTTACGATATCTAATCACTTTTTATAATGTTATGTGAAGTTAATTCAATATTTGTCATTCTTATTAGATCATAACATTTATTATTTCTAAACCTAACTAATATTATAAATACAAATGTGAGTTTGTTTGTTTGGTACGCTCACGTCGTAATTACTCGACAGTTCATCATAAAATTTTGCATACACGTTCTCAGAGGTACAGAAAAGACATAGGGTATCTTTCATTCAGAAAGAAGTACTATTTCTGAACTATCGAAGACGCGGGCAAAAGCTTGTTTTTTTTTAAACTTTGTTTAAATTTAAACTTTGTATTCATACAAAGAGGAAAGATTTGTTTGCTATCGATAGACTCTGAAGCTATTAAACTAATTTTAATAATGTATTCAATATGTGGAAGCTACTTTATCTGGAAATAACATGGCGATATATCATCACGTACGAGCCACGGGAGCGGAGCAGTAACCATAACCGTAAGGTGAAATCGCTGGAGACAGCTAGTCATAAAGTTTTGGAACAATATATTGACTACTTAGAGGACTCCATCCGTAATGCAAAGGATTTTCCTGCCTTTTCGTGCATCATGTGGAAATACTGAACTTATTTTTTACCAAACACCTGCAAACACTGACCTACTCCGATACGGAGAATTTGCTTATAGTTGTAAGATTGCCTTAAGTCATCAGTAATTTGTAATAATATGTAATCTAAGTTATTTGATTTTACAATATATTTTAGTTATTTGTATTGTGTCAATATACATATTTATTTTAATTGAAATTATACTACTATGTACGGATTTTATCGCGTTGTTTATTTGACACTTGATTACATAATTTTGAAAATTGTTACACTACTACTACTATTAAACTTTACTAATTTTTAAGCTAATTAAATTATTATTAAAACTCTTTAGATTTAATTTAATTTGACACTTTCCCCGACGTTTCGGTTGCTTTTCAGCAGCCATGTTCACGGGGAGACTAAGATGGTAGTTGTCTCAATGTTCCAGTGTAGTTATTTCAAAGTACCAGAACATAATTTAATCATTGGTGTTTCTATTTACGCAGAATGAGCTCAAAGTATCATGAAGACTAGCTGTGGTTTGCTTCTTCTTGGGTTTGACTATATGTATTAACAACGCGATAACATCCGTATATAGTAGTTTAATTTCAATGAATAATATTCGCGTAAACAGAAGACAATATTTATTTTAAGTTTATGCACATTGACCTAAACCCTAATATTACTTGGCATATATTTTTTGTAAGTAGAGAAATAGCTTGAAACTCCTGTCTAAACCTAGTTCAGGCAACCACCTTAGAATGCACAATGTCGGCCGATTAAAGTATCTATAAGTAAAACATGTACCAGATTAAGGATAATTATAATTTATTGTAGTATAATATTATTTTAGACTAATAACGAAAATGTATACTCATGTATTATTATTGAATAAATTATTATTATTATGATGAAGTTTTTACAGTTTGACAGTTTGGGACTTAATTTTACATACCTATCAGCGCATCAATTTCCATTTAGTAGAATCGGTGATTTTGTAATTTTTTCTATGTAATCTATATACAATTGCGGGCAACGGATGCGAAGTCGCGGGTAAGAGCTAGTGTTATATACTTTGTAAGTTTATTAGAAGCATTTGACTGCATTATTAATCCCATGGCGTAACGCTTATGATAGCGTGCGATCGTGAGGTTTTAAGTTTGATTTTTAGGTCTGACAGTGTAATGACACTGGCTTGTAACCAATGGGTTATGTTAGGAAATTATACCTAATTAGTTTAGTGGGAGACCATTTGACTGCCACGCAGAGGTCTCGAGTTCGATCCCAAGGCGCGCAGCTCTGACTATTCGAAGCTATGTGCGTATTAAATAATTAATTAACGTTCGCTTTAACGGTTTTTTTCCGTGTAGTTAGTGGCCAATCTGTTGTCAAGAGTTGTTCAAGCCGGCCGTAGGCCTCTGACATGGCTTAACGACTGCTGTCAATTTGACAACAACCGGCACCGACCTTTTTTGTGCTCTCCGAAGCACGGAGACGCTCAGATGAAATACCACTAAGCGGTAACCCATCTATAGACTGACCGCACCCAACGTTGCTTAAGCTCGCTAATCGTTTACCGATCAGTGAGTGCAACTGGCTATGAGCCATTGCAAGGAAACCTGAGAGTTCTACATAATGTTCTCGAACATATGAGAAAGTTACTAACCCGCACTGGGCCAGCGTGGTGGACTAACCCTTCTCACACTAAGAAGGCCCGTGCTTGTCATTTCAATACAGGGCTGATATTATTTTATCATAGGAAATAATTCCAAAAAAAATTTGTTTGGGAAATAAATACCAGATTTTTCTTTCCAGATTTTTTGTCTGGAAATGGAACACGAAATTACTTAATAATTTTGTGTCCGTTGGTTGAATGTTTGTAAAGTCCCCCGCGACACAGAAATTTATCCTAGTGCGCGAGTTGTTTTTAAATCAAGAAGAACAAAAAGAAACAAGTGAAAATCGGCAATGAAAAAATATTCTGCGTAAATAGAAACACCAATGATTAAATTATGTTCGGGTACTTTGAAATAACTACACTGGAACATTGAGACAACTGCCATCTTAGTCTCCCCGTGACCATGGCTGCTGAAAAACAACCGAAACGTCGGGGAAAGTGTAAAAATAAATTAAATCTAAATAGTTTAATAATAATTTAATTAGCTTAAAAATTAGTAAAGTTTAATAGTAGTAGTAGTGAAACAATTTTCAAAATTTTGTAATAAAGTGTCAAATAAACAACGCGATAAAATCCGTATATAGCAGTTTAATTTCAATGAATAATATTCGCGTAAATAGAAGACAATATAATGAAAAAATAGTTCAAGTAATATGCAAAGGTCACGTGACACCACGTGACCTTGAGATCAGATGTCAAAGCTCATAGTCATTTCGGAGGTATATCGACTATGCCGAGTCGAATGGCGCTAACCGCGAGTCTATAGCTCTTACGGTTCTTGAGTTGAAAGATGGTATCACGTGACCTTGAGGTCATAGGTCAAAGGTCATAGTCATTTCGGGGGTATATCGACTATTTTGAGTCGAATGGCGCTAACCGCGAATTTGTAGCTCTTATGGTTCTTGAGTTGAAAGATGGTATCACGTGACCTTGAGGTCAGAGGTCAAGGGTCATAGTCATTTCGAGGGTATACAGACTATGTTGAGTCGAATGGCGTTGACCGTGAGTCTCTAGCTCTTACGGTTCTTGAGTTGGAAGTTGTATAACTGACAGACGGACGGACGGACGGACAAAGCTGATGTATAAGAGTTTTCGCGAACTCCAAAAAAAAGCGGCGACAGCACCGTAATTAGAAATAAAAAGCTAAGAGAGAGAGAAAGACTGACTGCACGGATGGCGTAGTAGCTTAAGTGGCCGCGTCGCCACTCCCGCCGCGCTGTGTTGTCGGTTCGATTCCCTCAAAGAATAAAATAAAATTGGGTTCCGAAAATAGTTGTTCCGAGTCTGGGTGTTCTTTGTGTTCGTTGATTGTTTGTGTTTGTTTTTTTTATGTTTCCCCCGCGACACACAAATTACGTCAAGTGCGAGAGTAATATTTTAAAAAAATAGAGGGCCCGACAAAAATATGTAAGATTTCATCGCACAAGAACTTCAATGTTCATCATAGAGATATTTAGTTACAAAAATCATTCCACTCGAGTCAAGTACACGTTCAATTCAGATTAGCTATCAGTGTTGCCACAATAAATCGCGCGACTCGTCGCAAAATAAAGTCGTCACAATATCGCATCGGTATCGCCGCGCCCACGGACGACTGGTATATGAGCGTCTTCGCTGTAAAGACTGACGTACAACACGATAGCAACAAAGGGCCAATTCTGACAAAATATTTCTACACTATAAAACAAGTGAAAATCGGCAATGAATTGACGTAAATCTTAGAGTTCGAAGAAATGGTTCAAGTAATATGCAAAGGTCACGTGACGTTCTTGAGTTGAGAGTTGTTTAACAGACGGTCGAACGGACGGACAAAGCTGTTGTATAAGAGTTTTTTCGAACTCTAAAAAGGATATAGGGTATATTTCATCCAGAAAAAAGTACTGTTATTAATACATAACCTACGTTTACGCAAACGAAACCGCGGACAAGATCTATCATATTGCTGAGAGGATATTTCATTCTTTTCTTTTGTCTGATCTTCGATAAAGTAACTGACTGATTAAAATAATAATTAATTATTGTCAAATACCCATTCAGTTTGATGCGATACATCTATTTTAATTTAATAAGCGATAGCCTAGTGGGCAACCGTTGGACTGCCACGTAGAGGTCTCGAGTTCGATCCCCAGCCGCGCATCTATGACTTTTCGAAGTTATATGCGTATTAAATAGTTAATTATCGCTTGCTTTAACAGTGAAGGAAAACATCGTGAGGAAACCTGCATGTCTAAGAGTTCTTAATAATGTTCTCAAAGATATGTGAAGTCTGCCAACCCGCACTGGGCCTGCATAGTGGACTATGGCTTAACCCTCACGCTGAGAAGAGGCCGGTGCCCAGCAGTGGGACAGTTTAATACAGGGCTGATATTATAATTAAGAAAATACCCGGCCCTTTGGGAGGCTTACACGGAGACATGGGTCCAACTTAAAGAGGCCCTTTAAATGTTTTAATCAAACGTGGGATGGGACACCGACAGCGGCACTAGCCGCAGCAGGCGTAGGACTATTGCTAACTATGGATATTGTAACTATGGATGATAAAACGGCGTCTGCCCTGAATACTCTAATAGCATCAATCGAATGGACAGACGGTGACTCGCCAACTCACTAGATGGGCCCCCTGAATAGCCACGATAGGCATACAAGCCAGCAGCAGAGGGCAACACTGGTGCGAGCGGCTAGCGGTATCGAGCGGTGCGGCGCCGGTTTCACTGTCACGGGGCTCGTGACAACGGAGACCCGGAGCGGGTGTCCCCGTAGTTATGCTCTTGAAAATGACACTTTCACCCCCAAGTATGTAGATCTAGCGGCCACCCTCTGACCAGCCGACCAAGGCAAGCCAGAGTTGAGAGTCCTACGGGCGCTCTTGAAGTTCCACCCCAGCCAACCAGGAACGGCAAGCTGGGGACGAGGCCCGACTCTCCAAGGCATTCAAGACCGCAGTGTCGCCACTCACATTCAGCTCGCCACAAGCTGCCCTGCTGCCTTTTTGTTTATATCACAAGGCGAAGTTGATAGTTTAAAAGCTAGTGTACTGTGCCCTCCGATATCGCGTCAGTCTCATGAGGAGATAACGACTGTCCCAGAGGGGTTATTATCATTATATTATCCGATAAGAAAGATTACGTCGCTGCTGTCGTCGCACTGAGTGTTGTGGGTTCGAATCTCTCAAGATACAATTTATGTAATCCTCGAGTTATTGTTCTCAGTCTGGGTATACTTTATGTCCATAATAATTGTATATTACAATTACTGTGTACATTTTGTAATTGTAAAATACTATTACAGGACCGAAACGTATACCCACACAACGGTAAAATAAAGCCTCTCGGGCTTGAACGCTAGCGCGGGAGTTATCTTGTTATTAAATACTAGCTTTGTTGGTAATAGTACCTACTTTAAAAAAGTAAAATGTTGCCTCTGTTACTCGTTGACAACATAGCTTTCGAATGGTGATTTTTAAAATCAGTTGAGTAGTTTTTGAGTTAAACCCTTACCAATAAACAAACAAACAATCAAATCTTTCATCTTTATAATATCATTATTAGTATCGAAAAGAAAACGTCCGCGGTCCGCGTTTAGTGTGCTTCATTCCTAACAGTTCAACGTCTGTATTGAGTTATCCGTGGCCCTAAGTTAGGTGCAAGTTCACTGCGACGCGACGCGACGCTTATCAATGCTAAATAAATTGCGAAAATAATCAAAAGTTAGTCAGAATTGTTATGTTCTATATGAAACGTTTTTTTCAAATGCTATTATTAAAATGGATATTTTGGATACTTTATGCTTTTCTTTGTTTTAACGGAAGTATTTAACGTCGGCTGAAATAATAGGTTTTGGCATTCCAACAATTGACAGGGTATGAGTGAACATATTACATGTATCTTATGTGGGGGCCAGTCAGTGTAGACCGGCGACACTTCGACCCAGTGGGATCTTTTGTGTCGACACTCTCCCAACAACGACTGCCATAGATGTTCACGGCAGCCGGGACCGACGGCTTAACGTGCTCTCCGAGGCACGGAGCAGACGATAATTGACAACCAATACGCACATAATTTCGAAAAGTCATATAACTTACGAAAGTCAGAGGTGCGCGACGTGGGTTCGAACCCGAGACCCTCTGCATTGCAGTCTGTTGGTCTCCCCACTGAGTTATCGCTGCTCTGAATTGAACATATTACATACTAGCATTTGCCCGCGGCTTCACTCGCGTATAAGTAGGTTAGATTAGGTTAGTAATAAAATATAGTCTATGTTACTCGGTGATAATATAGCTTTTAATGGTTGCACTCACTGATCGGTAAACGATTAGCGAGGTTAAGCAATGTTGGGTGCGGTCAGTCTATAGATGGGTGACCGCTTAGTGGTATTTCATCTGATCGTCTCCGCGCTTCGGAAGGCACGTAAAAAGTTGGTCCCGGTTGTTGCCAAATTGGCGGATTGAACAACTCTTGACAACAGGTTGGCCACTAACCACATGAAAAGAAAGAAAGAAAGAATGGTGTTTTTTTAAATAGGTTTAGGAGTATTGTTTTAAATCCTTACAAACAAAAAAAAACAAACAAAATACCAAACTTTTCTTTTTATAATATTACTTTAGATATCTAGCAGCGATAGCTCAGTGGAGAGACCAACAGACTGCAATGCAGAGGGTCTCAAGTTCAAACCCACGTCGCGCACCACCGACTTTCGGAAGTTATATGACTTTTCGAAATTATGTGCGTATTGATTGACAATTATCGCCTGCTCCGTGCTTCGGAGAGCACGTTAAGCCGTCGGTCCCGGCTGCCATGAACATCTATGGCAGTCGTTATTGGGAAAGTCAGTACCCTCTAATATCCTGACACTGGTCTAGCCTAAGGGTATCGTTAGCCTTCGGGTTGCGGAGGTCAGGTGGCAGCCACTCCGTGTAAAAACTGATATCCAGTCAAATCCGGTTAGACTAAAAAAGCCGACCCAAGTGACTTGGGAATAATAAAAGCTAAGGGAAAAGAAGATAACGTTGTGGCATAGATGTATCCAAAATCCGTATAACATGCGTTTTTCGTATACTCTAACGTAATATTATAAATGCGAATGTGAGTTTGTTTGTTTATTACGCTTTCACGCCTTAATTACTCAATCGATTATCATGAAATTTCGCAAACACATTGTCAGAGGTGCAGATAAGGACATAGGGTACGCTTCATTTAAAAAAAAAAAGTATTGTTCGCGAGAGATATCAATTTATTGACAAATTGTAGGTACAAAATTTTGCCCACATATAGTGGGCAAAATTTTGTACCTACCAACATAATCTACGAAGCTGTTAAATACTATACTCCATTTGGTTAGGTACTTAACTAATTGTGGGACCCGCCACGTCCATCGGCGGGCCAAACCTTTGACGGGGTCGCGATTTAAATGCGAGAGCGATCCGCGCGACCCCGCCATAAAGGTGTTCCTCATACAGCGCGGTGGTTTTAGTCGGGTCAGCCCAAATTTCTATCTTATGGGCTGGATCCCGACATATCCCCATCGCCCGCCCCAAAACCGGTGATGGGGAATGAGGTTTGCACATTTACCAGCGTTCAAAAAAAAAAAGTTATTTAACTAAAGGTAAAAAATATATGTTTGTGTAAATCTTGATATGACTTTCTACACAAACACATATTAAATAAATAAACTACAGCTTAAACTAACGGTTCAATTGATTTAGTAATCGTTATTATTGAATTTACATTGATCTCTGTCAGTATTTTATTTTTAAACTGAGTTTTCAGTTAAAAATACACATCAAGATTGTTTACCTTTAGTTAAGTACCTAACCAAATTGAGTATAGGTGTTACCCCCGGCACAGGTTCCATGACTCTAAAGAAGTAGGTATACGTAACTATCCCACATGTAGTACCTATACTCTTATTTCTATCCCATGTACATAATGTGACGCTGAAAACAACAGCTGGCGAAATGTGGGTATGATATCCATCTGCCAACTCTTTTAGACATAATCAGACGGGAGATTGTACAATAAGCAACTAATTACATAATTTTCTCGTACTTAGCAATCACATATGGGATGTGATTGCTAACACTGAGATACCCAATAACTGCCTCCGTGGCGCAGCGGTAGTGAATGCGACTGCTGTGCATAAGGTCTCAGGTTCGAATCCCAGGTCGGGCCAACAAAAAGTTATTGGGTTTTCTGTTAAGAAACCTCAATACGACCCCAGAGTAAGGCAGTTGGCGGTGTTGGACACCCCGGTACCTCGGAAAGCGCGTAAAGCCGTTGGTCCTGCGCCTGATTTTAGTAAAATATTGTTTCACGCCGGTTTTCATTTGTTTTTCTTTCTGTCAAAATGAGTAAATCTAATGAAGAAATTCGAAACATATTAAAATTTTATTACAAAAAAGGACAATGCAACATGCAACAAATGCAACGCAAGCAACAATAAAATATTTGTATTTGTAAAAATGTATATATGTATGTTTATCCACTGTCTAGTACCCATAGTACAAGCTCTGCTTTGTTTGGGCTAGATGGTGTTGTGTGTATGTGGTAGAATATTATATTATATTATATTACTCTGCCAACCAACCTATACCAACAAGTCAGCGGTAGAAAACCAAGGATGTCTGACGAAGAAAATCCACAATTTTCCACAAACAAGAAGTTGATATTGCGTAGAGCTGTAGAACATGACGTCGGACTGTGTAGGCGTGGTATGTTGAGGGCATTCATTAATACGGGCCCCGTTTATCGCGCTTTCATTTAAATGCCTTCGTCTTGTAACAGACGGCTCATGGAACGGATACACAAGAAAGTACTGCACTAAGAATTGAACATTTCACATAACCACGTCGGTTAAGATGTTCGGTTATTAATTACACTTCTGAATCGTTCGAAAGGTTAAGCGATTCAATATAATGTATTAGAATAATTATTGACAGATATGCAACAGCGTTAATCGTGTATTGATGATTGAAGGCAACAAATAAAAAGGTGGAGGAGTCAAAAATAGGTCGTTAATACGGGTTACGATATAAAAAGGTTATTGCATTAAATCACAAAAATCGACATATGAATGTGTCGCGGTCTAAAAGGTTTCAAATCTTCATTCGAATATACGTTTATATCTCGAATAATAATGACTTACAACTTTAAAATCATCATTCACGGTATAATTTTCAAATCATTTGATTAAGTTTCTTAAGAGTCGTGGCTCACTTAGTCGTTGGAAGCCTCTACTCGAACGTCTGGCTAGACGTTCGAGTAGAGTAATCCTTTTTGTCCGTTGTTTGAATATTTCTAAAGTCACGCACTACATAGGAAATACGCCAAAAAAAGCAAATCTTTGTTATGCTGTACAAATGAATAATGTCACCAAGATTTAAGCTTAAAAAGGCTTATCAAATATATCCCCGTACTTTCTGTCCGTCACAACTCAAGTCAATAATAAAGTTTGAACAGAACATAATATTAAATAGCTTTTAACATTCCACTTACTATCTTAATGTTCCCCCAAGACATTTATATTTAGTCCTATACGTGTTCAATGTTTACCTTTCTGCATTTTATCTGTGCCTTTTTATTTTTTTATGTCGCGTTTTGGGACCATTGCCGAAAATAAAAAATGGTTTGCAAACGCGCGGGAATTTTTGACGTTATGACTCAGAGTTAGAAAAGGTTTTGTTAAACATAGGAAAACTTCTATGGTTAGATTTTCTGTTTTAAGAGTAATGTATATGTATATATTGTGAGCGAATGGTGATTGTATTATTTGAATATGTTTATCTAAAGCAATAAATAAGCTAATGATCAAAAGCAATTGATCAAATTGGAAAACTAGTTTTTCTTGTTCAGCCTGGCGTTATTGCTCCCGTCATATGGCAGGGCATTTTACGCTATGTCCTTTCTTACGCCTTTTAATGAGAAGGTTCGTTTGCTTTTATATCATTACTAGTTTTTGCCTGCGGCTTCGCTCGCGTAAATGTAGGTTAGGTGAGGTTAGTAATAGTAGTTTTCTGGATGAAAGGTACCCTGTGTCCTTTTCTGTTCCCTTGACAACGTTTATGCGAAATTTCATTATGATTAGTGCAGTAGTTAAGTCGTGAAAGCGTCACAAACAATGAAACTCACATTCGCCTTTATAATATTAGTTATGATTAGGATTGATGCCGTTTTGCTCTTGTTTCTTTGGCCCGTTTCATAGCCTTAGTTTACTTCTTACTTCTGAGCCTTAACTCTGAGGAAATACAAATATATTTGTTTTAAGTTCTATACTTCATCATACGACTCTTGAACATCTAAACGCTGTGTTAAATCAATCTCCTCCCTACCGCCTTTAGACCGACGAAATAGGAGGTTCGCTATTAAGCGTTATTTGTTTGATATTTGTCCTCCACCAATTAAACACTATAATTTTCCACCTTATTGGTTCAGTGTCATAAGATTGCGTTTATTTTTGCGTGCGATTGGGAGTCCATTGGGATTTTCAGCAGCATGAAGTTTGGCATTACGTCCGATATATGAAAATATGCTCGCTCCCTATTGGGATCGCCAGCTGTGAGTTAAGCTCAGCTGGCAAATATGGTCAGTCTGGCAAGTATCTATGACAATATACCTTTTCGGTATATTGCCGTGAGACTTTGTTATCTGTTATGTATAAAGTTCCAGTTTCAAGTTGAGATTTTTGAAAATTATCATTATATTGACGATTAAAAATGATGATCTAATAAATGAGTACAGAACCCTTTCGATCAGACATCGGTTCTGAATCCAATCTCAAATGGAAGTGATTTGTGTGTCCAAGCCTCACATATTGAATGTTTTAAAACCTTTTAAGTTAAAACCTGCTTCGATAAAATTGTTATAAACTTGTAATTAATTGGACATATTAAATACTAACATTTTTCTTGTCTTAGATTGTTAAGTTTATGATTTGAACATTGTTTGTTTATTGTAATAGTTTGTACCGTAATAGCTAAATATATACGCCTTTTTCCCAGAGGGGTAGGCAGACTACAGATTTCCATAGATAATAGTTAGATTAAACATTAAAACAAGATCTGATCACTGCCTTTTGCAGGCAGACATTGATAGACTTTGCAACTGGTGTTATCTTAACGCTATGGAGTTAAATATAACTAAATGTCATCACATTACATTCTCGAGGAAATGGCGAAATATATATTTTAATCAATTTATAGAATTACATTAGAGTTTTGTTTAGAAGTTTCGCGAGCAAAACTGCGGGTAAAATATATTGTGCTATAACTTGCAGTTTATTTTATTCTGCGTAAATAGAAACACCAATGATTAAATTACGTTCGGCTACTTTCAAATACACTTCAGAATATTGAGACAACTACCGTCTTAGTCCCCGTGAACATGGCTGCTGTATAGCAACCGAATGGCGTCGTGGCAAAGTGTAATCTTAAATATAAATAGTTTTAATTACTTTAAATAGCTTAACTTGAAGTTAAGTTCAATAATAGTAGATAGCGTTGTAGTTTAAAATTATGTAATAAAAGTGTTTTAAAATACGCGACGAAAGCCAGAAAATAGTTTAAGTTTATGGTATACTAGAAATCAAATCCTATCTATACCTACTAATATTATAAAGCTGAAGAGTTTGTTTGTTTGTTTGGTTGATCGCGCTAATCTCAGGAACTTCTAGTTCGAATTGAAAATTATTTTACTTTTGGGTAGTCTATTTATCGAGGGAGGCTATAGGCTACATAACTTCACGCTACGACCCACGGGGTCGGCGCAGTAACCATAAATGCGGGTGAAACCGCGGGCACAGCTAGTATAATATGACTAGCTGGTCCGCGCAACTTCATCTGCTTCACATAAGATTTGTAACCCGTATTTGCAACATTTTTCATTGATGCTCCGCTCCTATTGGTCATTGCGTAATGTCATATAGCCTATAGCCTTCCTCGATAAATAGGCTATCCAACACTAAAGTAATTTTCCAATTCGAACCAGTAGTTCCTGAGATTAGCTCGTTTAACCAAACAAACAAACTCTTTAGCTTTATGATATTATTATAGACTAGAAATCAAATTCTATGTAATATACAATATATATGTAATATATACAATATATGACCGTTGTATGTTGTTCAATATCGATATGACACTGGTACCTAAACGCGGTGCCCACTTCGATATAATTTTTATGAGATCTCTCATCTTGTATGGATGGGAAGCTACCAATTTTGATACTTTGGTGAGTATATTTTATTGTTAGGTTTTGGAATTTATGTATGTATATATCTTATGTGTTTGCATTTATGTATGTATCTTATGTGGGAGCCAGTCAGTGCAGACCGGCGACACTTCGACCTAGTGGGATCTTTTGTGTCGACACTCTCCCAATAACGACTGCCATAGATGTTCATGGCAGCCGGGACCGACGGCTTAACGTGCTCTCCGAGGCACGGAGCAAGCGATAATTGTCAATCAATACGCACATCATTTCGAAAAGTCATATAACTTCCGAAAGTCAGAGGTGCGCGATGTGGGTTTGAACCCGAGACCCTCTGCATTGCAGTCTGTTGGTCTCCCCACTGAGATAGCTCAGTAGTAGCTCAGCAGCGATAGCGCTGCTCTAGGTTTTGGAATACTCACTGGTAATATGCAACATATACTAAATATTCTTTTAGTAAAAGAAAACGCGCGAGTTAAGCCATGTGTAAGCAAATAATAGATAATTTCTACGTATAAATGAGCCCTTTGTATCTTGATTTGATTTTATATAAGTCTACTTTCACACTCGGAATGATGCCTGTATGGGGAGAGACGTTACAAACACCCAAACAACGGACACAAAGAACACCCAGACTCGGAACAACCATTTAAGAAACACACAATTTTTTTTGTCCCGTTTCATCGAACCCACAGCTCTCGACGAAGTAGCGGTGCCGAGGCCATTTAAACCAGTACGCCATCGGTGCAGACATGTGCCAAGTTTTAAAACTGTCGATGTAAAGGGTAGACGTATCAAAGCGCGTGGCGTGCGGTACGTGAGTGAGGTACATACACATGCTGTGCTCTCTTTGTTATTGTTATGTAATTCGTCAGGGACGTTTACTGTATTATACATTATAACATAAATTTATCTAATATATATTTACACACGATAAAGTAATTATAAATATACTAATAATTATAATATGTACTAAATATTTACAAAACTGGTTTAGGCTTCTCAGAATTCATTAGCATCGCCGTTTACTGGCCAAGTGTCCAGAAAGCTGGCTGCATTACCACGTTGAATGGCAATGTTGATTCTTTCGGCCAAGAAAAGTCTTCTTCGTCGTCGTCAGTCTTCTGATCACGCGAAATGAATAAAATAATTATTTTACAATATCAATCTCTTTGTCTCTTCATTATATACTCAATATAATATTAGACAAAGGGGATTAGTAATTATTTAAAGGTACTTAATACCTATTTTTTTTCTGACGTTTTACTAGAACACTTGAAATCTCAGCTATATTTCATGTGTTAACCACCATTCTCAGAATGCACGAATAAACTTTGTCAAAACTTGTATACATTATACATACTTAGTCGCTGTATAAATGTCACTTGTGCGATTCAGGATTGTATGACGTCATTTGCGCTTATTGTATATAGCGCCATCTGTTGAATGTAGGTGGGACTTGTTCGTCTGTGCAGAGTCGCCACAATACCATTTGCCTACTACTGAATTGAACTTCTTAAGTACATGTTATATTTGAAGTGGCAAGTATCAAAACTGTTGTTTTAAAGGGTAGATGTACCAAAGCGCGTGGCGTGCGGTACGTGAGTGAGGTACAAACGGCCACATACCGTGCTCTCTTTGTTATTGTTATGTAATTCGTCAGGGACGTTTACGATGCTGCGGTAACCATTCCTTATCGTGTATTGAGTTCTACTGAATTTTATACAAGAGCCTTTACCACTTTTATGGGCTGCCTTGTTTAGATACGTTGTTTTGTGAGATTTGGTTTGTTTTGTTTTGTTGATATAGTGACAAGAATAGAAAAGGGTATGTTAAGACTGCGCCGTGCGTAAGACAGATAATGACAGAGCTCGTGCGGCGCATATTCAAATCGGCGCGCGGCCGCCATAGTAAAATTGTATGGAGGATTTGAAGTGCTTTTTTGATAAATATGTATCTTTATTGTCAACCAATAACTTAAATATTTGGGACGGACAAATTGTAATATAACTATTTATGTTTCGTTTAAGCTGTAAAATAGGATAGATTTCTACTGTTATAATCTAAAAAAGGCTAGTGTGAATGGAACAGTCGCAAGAGGAAGACCTAGGCGAACGTTTCTTGATCAGATCGGAGGCGTTCTAGACAAAGGCCAGGTTAAGAGCACCTTGAACCGACGGGCGTGTATAAGGAATGTGATAAAAGTGAATGAAGCCAGAGAAGTATGTCAGGATCGTAGCAAATGGAAATCCGTAGTTTCTGCCGACCCCTCTGGGAAACAGGCGTGCATCTGTGTATGTATGTATTGTTTTGTTGTACCTAAAACAAAGGTTATTTGTGAACAGGCATCCTAAATAAGCCTATCCTACTAATATTATAAATGTAAAAGTTTGTGAGGATGGATGTATGGTTTTTGCTCTTTCACGCCAAAACTACTGAACGGATTTTGATGAAACTCTACAGTATTATTGTTTATACATCAGAATACTAAAAATCTATCTTAATATAAATCTACATAAACGCGTATGAAGTCGCGGACAAAATCTAGTATACTATAAATGCAACAAGTAGCCTAACTAATGTAATTAATGCGAATATGAGTTTGTTTGTTTGTTTGTTACGCTTTTAACCCGTAACTAATCGACCGACTATAATGAAATTTCGAATACACGTTATCTGGGTAACAGAAAAGGACATAGGGTACCTTTTATCCTGAAAATAGTAATGTTACTAACTAAACGTAACGTAGTGAAGTCGCGGTCAAAATCTAGTATAATATATGTATTTTTTATATTATACGTTTGAAATACATCATCATCTTAATCAACAGTCTGAATTTGGGGTGAGCAAACCGAGGGTACGAGGCGGGTTCCTCTCTTCCCAATAATTTTATAACAATGGATTGGCGCCAAATAACGCCTAATTCGATTCAATATACAAATGTAATATTTATATCTATGTATGTATGTATGTATCTTATGTGGGGACCAGACAGTGCAGACCGGCGACACTTCGACCCAGTGGGATCTTTTGTGTCGACATTATCCCAATAACGACTGCCATAGATGTTCATGGCAGCCGGGACCGACGGCTTAACGTGCTCTCCGAGGCACGGAGCAGGCAATAATTGTAAATCAATACGCAAATAATTTCGAAAAGTCATATAACTGCCGAAAGTCAGAGGTGCGCGACGTGGGTTCGAACCAGAGACCCTCTGCATTGCAGTCTGTTGGTCTCCCCACCGAGCTATCGCTGCTCATACATTTGTACTTAAGTGGATAACAAAGGTCATGAATGCAAAACTAATTCAATTTGCCAACCAACAAAATAAAAAGCACATAAAGTTTTAAGTCAAGCACATGTATTAAAATTAGAATTAAAAGATATAATAAAAATATAGCATCGATCTGTTTCCGCCCGGGATCGAACCGGGGGCCTTGTGCGTGTGAAGCACACGTGATAACCGCTACACTACGGAAACATGTCTGTTATCGATAAAATATTCGACCCGGTGGTTTCGAAATTAGCCCATCATTTTATTTCCTTGTAGGAAATTGCGTGTTGTGGCACAAATCGCGAAGAAAAGTCGCGCTAATATTGCGCAATACAAATCCTATGGTTTTATTTAAAACTATATTTTACCCACGGCTTCGCTCACGTAACTGTATGTTAGTTTAAATTAGGTTGAGAGGCGGCGTGCGTGTTCCCACGCGCGCCTTTGTGTCGAGTCCGTTTTCCCTCTAGGGGGGAGACAGTAGGGTTTAAAGTGAGAAGTACCTAGGGTAGGTCTCTCGTGTAGTGGCCTGCCGTTTCATACGGCGGGCCGAAACCTCGGCGGGGTCGCGATCGCATGTGCAAGTGATTCGGCGGCCCCGTCGGTAGCGGTTTTATCAAGGAACACCGTGGTCGGTCGTATTCGGTATTCCGGGAGGTCCTTTATCATTTCAACATCTTTATTTTACCCCGGCGAGTCCGACATAACCCCTCCGCCCGCCTCCGCGGAGGGGTATGCGTCAAAGCATTCCCCCACGCAAAAAAAAATACTTATTATAATATGAAGAATAATAAAAGATGCGTTAGTTGCTTAATATAATAGCTAATTAGATCTTCTTAAGACATGTTTCCGTAGTGTAGCGGTTATCACGTGTGCTTCACACGCACAAGGCCCCCGGTTCGATCCCGGGCGGAAACAGAGCGATGCTTTTGTATTTTTGTTTGCTCTATTGTAAATTAGTTTAAAACCAGAATAGAAAAACATTGTGACTGTTATTTTATTCGACAAAATTGCAGTTTGTTTTGCGTTTTGGTATTTCGATTTATTATTATTCGTAAACATCCTAACTTAATATTATAAATTCGAGTGTAGGTTTGTTTGTTACGCTTTTACGCCTTAACTACTCAACCGATTATCCTGAAATTTCGCATACACGTTGTCAGGGGAACAGAAAAGGACATAGGGTACCTCTCATCCACAAAGAAGTACTATTTTTAAACTAACCTACATTTACGCGGACGAAGCCGCAGACAAAATCTAGTTGATAGTTTCTTCCCACGGTTTCGCCTGCATTCGTCCCACAGAAACGTAGACTAGGTGTAAAAGGTATCCTATATCCTCATGGAATATTTGTGTGCCAAGTGTCATTGAAAACTGATTAACGATTTTCGCGTGATTGAGTATGAAATATCCAAATATCACATTCATACATCCAAATATCTTCACAATCTTTCACATTTATATTATTAGAAAAATTACTAAGACATCGTATTTTCATTGGCATTTTCATGCGGCTATGTTCGCGTAAACTATACCTTGCTTGCGTTTTTTTTTACGTGATACCTACTAATAATAAATATGCTAAATAATAATATTATTCAAGCTATTTATGTCAAGCTAGGTATAATATATCTAGCTTGACTTTTTGTTAGTGATGTAGTATTATAATTGTTTATATAATTATAAATATTCGCATGCCTTGCCTGTATTAGGCATGCGAATATAGCTTGAACTGTGCACCATTGTTCAATCTGTTAGGTACCACCTGTATTCGATGCGAATAAATGTTTTATGTTTCTCTCTTTCTTTCTACAAATAATGTATCATAATCTGTTTACTGGTTTTTGTTTGATGACAGACTAACGTATAGATAAAATTCATAAAACCTCAAAAAATATTGTACACACAGCGACACATTAACCTAGACTGTTTGGACTTTGAACTTTTAGAAGATGTACGCTGCGAATCGTGCGAGAGAGTGCGTTATATTTTTGTTATTTTGTCTCATTCACGCTGAACGGGACGTGACGCTCTATCCTTACCATTACATCGACACCACTATGCACAGTCCCTTTC
Organism: Catocala fraxini; assembly: GCA_930367265.1. NCBI lineage: Eukaryota > Metazoa > Arthropoda > Insecta > Lepidoptera > Erebidae > Catocala > Catocala fraxini. The sequence continues at coordinate 3,655,051 of OV884047.1, forward strand.
CGACAATTCTCTATTTTGTATGTAGCGTAGTTATGCGTATATAGAGTGTCTAACTTGATGTGTAGCCGTGTGTACACCGTACCTACCTCGTTACTTTAATGGTATTAATTTGTGCCTATGTCAACGTATCGTACGGTCTTGGGTTCGATATCCTTTTTTTATCGTGTGGGATTGCGTTGTTGCATACCTCTCCGTAGAAAAGTTGAGCGGAGAAGTTATGTCCGGCTCACCCCGGGAAAGATGGAACGTCCCGAGTAGTACCTACTTACGAAACCTACCACGGTGTGCCAACTTCCAGTTTTGTATAGTGGGAGGTCCACGGAAACTGAAATGCGAGGTAAATTAAAAAATATCTGTAAAGAACTACTCAGTTGAATTACGGGGTCTGAAAATGTGTTCGATAAAATACTATCAGAGAACGCCCCGCATAACGTGGTTTTTAAAATTTAGCTGACTATATTTTAATTTTATACTTATCAGCCTTTGCCTTTGGTGATATATAGGTAGGCATGAGTCTAAGTTATGATAATAATAATATAGATTGACGCCAAGATAGAACATACTATAAAATTAACAGCAATCAAAACCTCGGGTTATTCCTGATTTTGCGTCAAACAAACATTGATTCAATTAAACAATCCTACATAATATGCTCGTCCAACCATCTCCAAATCACATCAAACTACATATTGTATGAACGAACGTATTTGCAACACAATATATTCTAGAATATCAATACCACATTGATATTCAGTTGCAGTCGCCTGTATGAAAGTTTGATGGCATCAGTATTGCAGTGATTCGGATTGGATCCGTGCGTGCCGGGGTCCAAGGGGGTCTGCCCAACATTTTATTGGTATCTTGATTTTATAAGACTATCCACCGGTGTGGGAGGAATTATGCCGGTACAAGTTTTATTTGAAAAGACAAGTTTATTCTATATCTAAAATCGTTCGGTTCTCTTGAATAATATTGTTGAAGTGTACAATATTTTCTTGTTTGGTCCGGTTTGTTTTTGTACGAAGACGTCTGCACTAATGTTATAAGAGGAAATATTTGTTTGTATACATACAAACAAATATTTCCTCTTTTTTTATTCATTAGCTTATGAGGCTTGCAGCGATAGCCTAGTGGTGTATGTTAGACAGCCACGCAGAGATCTCGAGTTCGATCCCAAGGCGCGCATATAAGTTATATGCGTAATAAATAGTTAAATATCGCTCGCTTTAACGGTGAAGGAAAACATCCGTTTGAAGACATGTGAAGTCGGCCAACGCGCACTGGGCCAGCGTGGTGGACTATGGCCTAACCCTTCTCACACTGACAAGAGGCCCGTGCCCAGCAGTGGGACAGTTTAATACATGGCTGATATTATTTACTATTAGACTTACTATTAGATTACTTTTACTATGAGATTACTTTATTCTGAAGTTAAATAACATCACGCCACGAGCCAAGGGAGAGCAGAACAGCTAACATTAATGTGGGTGAAATCTAGTGCAGTAGATTTTTTTTAATAGTATAATAGGCAAACGGGCAGCCGGATCGCCTGATGGTAAGCGATTACCGCCGCCCATGGACACCCGCAGCACTGAGGAGTCACAAATGCGTTGCCAGCCTTTTAAATTTTCCCTCCCTCTCCCTCAGGAGAGGAAGGAGGTTGGGCCTCCAGTACCCTTACTCACTCGACGAAACAACGCAAACGCTTTTTCACGTCGGTTTTCTGTGAGGCCGTGGTATTCGTGCCGAAGCGTGGCTCTCCCACTGTTAGTCTACAATCAACAATATATTATATTGTAAAATTTGTAAGATTGGATGTAAGAGGTAATGGCTTTGCTGAGCCGATTTGAAAAATCTTTTTGTTTAGTCCGTTTAAAGTGGAAGAATTTGACGACGGTATATGTATGACGGAATAAGTGCACTAAATTTATTCTTTATGTAAAATTTAGATGTTCAACTATTCGCTATCAATGATAATTTCCGAATCATAATCGAAAATCGGGTCAACTCGAATTGATGACGCAGAGATAAGAACGAGAATAAAATTTTCGAGTTTTGACGTCAATCGATTAACGTTGGATGCAATCGAATAATCACTGGCACATCTCATCATATAGTTTACTAAATTTTGCCTGCAGTGTCACTCGCATAAAAGTAGGTTAGGTTATGTTAGAAACAGTACTTTTTTTAGGCGTTCATAGCTAGTTGCACTCACTGATCGGTAATCGATTAGAGAGGTTAAGCAATGTTGGGTGCGGTCAGTCTATAGATGGGTGGCCGCCTAGTGGTATTTCATCTAAGCGTCTCCGTGCTTCGGAGGGCATGTAAAAAGTCGGTCCCGGTTGTTGTCAAATTAATAGCAGTCGTTAATCCATGTCAGAGGCCTACGAGCAGTTTGAACCACTCTTGACAACAGGTTGGCCACTAACCACACGAAAAGTATGCAGATGTACTTTTTTTGATTAGAGAGAGATGTGGCATGAAAGTAGATATAGTGACAAGAATAGAAAAAGGTATGTTAAGCTGGTTTGGGCATGTAGAAAGAATGGACGAGGAAAGACTGACTAAGAAAGTTTATAAGGCTAGTGTGAATGGAACAGTCGCAAGAGGAAGACCTAGATGAACGATTCTCGATCAGATCGGAGGCGTTCTAGACAAAGGTCAGGTTAAGAGAACTTTAAACCACAAGCGTGTATAAGAAATGTGATAAAAGTGAATGAAGCCAGAGAAGTGTGTCAGGATCGTAGCAAATGGAAATCCGTAGTCTCTGCCTACCTGTCTTGGAAACAGGCGTGAATCGATGTATGTATGTACTTTTTTCTGGATAAAGGTACCCTAAGTCCTATTCTGTAACCTTGACAACGTGTATGCAAAATTTCATGTTGATCGGTTCAGTAGTTAAGGCGTAAAAGCGTAACAAACAGACAAATTCACATTCGCATTTATAATATTAGTTAGGATTACATTACGATAATAGTTTATTGTCAATACAACTGGGATTGCCCCAGCGGTCGCTCATCGGTTGCGTAATTGCAAACCCTAGTGCTGAGTAATTAACTATAGTGGTTTCTATTAATAGCTGTATTAAATTTTGCGATATTACTCAACCGCGTCACGTTCGACACTACAGTCCCCCAGCGTCAGATAGGGTAGAGATAATGTGGGGCGATTATATCTCCAGAAGAATGTTGGTTAAGAAAATGTGACGGCGCTTGGTGCTGTTGATCTTACAATATTTTTAACACAATTATTTATTAACACATTCACGGACACAAAACCACTCTCAATAATTTGTGATATAGCACACAAACCTTCCATACAAAGTGACATCACGTCTGGGGACGTATTGCGACACTACACGGTATTAAAAGTATGTGTTGCGGCAGTATCGGTCAGACACGTAACCGCCTGTAGGCGGACATTCATACCAAGTGAATTCTAAACCGTGTGTTACGGTAGGAGTGTATTGCTGTGGCTCTAGCGGTCTTTATTTTAGACTAAAACGGCACAGAGTCGTATCCTTCCTATAAATGCTATGGGAAATAGTCGGCCGTGCACGGAGTTTTACTTTTAGTGTACTTTAAATAGCTGCAGCCGTAGTGCCATATTATGAGGGTCATAATTAACGTCTCTCGACGTACTGTCCAGGAATATGTTAATTAAAAGAAAATATGGTAATTGTAATTGTAATTGGACTCCCTTTTCGGCATTTGAACTCCAAGTTGGTCCATTATGCGTGAGAGTCGGCCGGTTATGGAGATAGCCAGCCCAACTCCGCCCAGAAGCACAGAAGGTTCCTGTGGTCTTCGCAGGCTTCGCGGAGTGACCTCGGGTTAGGATTTCACACATTCCAGGATTACATGGGCAGCAGATTCTTCTTCGGTCAGACATCCCCTACAGAGGGGGCTGTCTGTTGCTCCGATGTTGTGCAGATGTTTGTTCAGGGGAAAGTGTCCTGTTAGGATCCCCACGATGATCCGAAGGTCCAATCTTTATAGGTTGAGCAGACGGTGTGTCAGACGTGGTGAGATGGCCGGTAGGGCTGCTCTCGACTGTCTGCAGTCCGTTGTCCGCGCCCAGCGTTTATTATGAAATAATTAAAAAATATTAAAGAAAATATGGTAATAATCCTAACTAATATTATAAATGCGAAAGTGAGTTAGTTTGTTTGTTTTGCTTTCACGCCTTAGCTACTCAACCGATCATCATGAAATTTTGCAAACAATTTGTCAGGGGTACAGAAAAGGACATAGGCTACCTTTCATGATAATCGGTTGAGTAGTTAAGGCGTGAAAGCATTACAAATAAACTCACATTCGCATTTATTATATTAGAATATTAGTTAGGATGACAATTACATCGGGTCATCAACGCTTACGCTTGGCGCGTGCCCGTCCTGGGCTGTTCAAAATATCAGATGCTCTTTTAACTCAATTATGTACTGCAACTATTGATTTTGTAGGGCTGTTTCAATGTGTATTAAAGAGAGAGAAATTGTTTCGATTTATTCAATTGGAGTGTCTATATTCTTCTTTTCGTGTGGTTAGTGGACAACCTGTTGTCAAGAGTTGTTCAAGCCACCCATAGGCCTCTGACATGGCTTAACGACTGCTGTCAATTTGGCAACAACCGGGACCGACTTTTTACGTACCCTCCGAAGCACGGAGACGCAGACGCAGATGAAATACCACTAAGCGGTCACCCATCTATAGACTGGCCGCACCAACGTTGCTTAACCTCGGTAATCGTTTACCGATCAGTGAGTGCAACTGGCTATGACTGGCTGGCTATATTAACAATTAGTTTTTGCCGGTGTATTGCGTTTGCTTTTAGTAACTTTTTCGCCGCGCCGAGTGTTATGGGTTTGATCCCCACACAAGACAAAAATTTGTGTGGTCCTCAAATAGTTGTTCCGAGTCCAGGTGTTCTTTGTGTCCGTTGTTTTAATGTTTGTAAGATCCCCCGCGACACAAGAATTATTCCTAGTTCGGCAGTTGTCTTTTTAACACGCTTTTATTAGCTTGGTATGTATCTATGAATCTATGTAACGGAATCTTTGAACGTGATTTTCATCGCTTTCAAACCGACGGATTGATTTGGAACTTTGCACACTTATCGAGGACCGATGACAATACAATAATTTAGAAAAATATTTATAAATAAATATTATAAAAATAAATAATAGTAAAAAAAATAAAAAGTACGCTTTATAAAGTAGAAAATAACTTAATAATTTAAATTTAAAAAAGCGTGGGGGTTCTATCGAAATATATTAGAAAGCACCCCACGCTTTTTTACATTAAAATTATCAAATTATTTTCTGGAGTTATATTTTGTGTTTTTTAGAGTTCGAAAAAATACTCAAGAACCGTAAGAGCTAGAGACTCACGGTCAACGCCATTCGACTCAGCATAGTCGATATACCCCCGAAATTACTATGACCTATGACCTTTGACTTCAAGGTCACGTGGTATCACGTGACCTTTGCATATTACTTGAGCCATTCTTTCGAACTCTAAGATTTACGGCAATTCATTGCCGATTCTCACTTGTTTTAAACTATTACATATTAAGAAGTAAATTAATAAAGTTTCTGTCACCCTTAATTTTAGCCTTCCCCGTCGGTAGACCATGGGCTAGTGTGTGCCGTTGGTAGGTATGATTTTGAGGGTGTGCAAGTGTGGGTTTGTTAAATCAATGATATAACTAGTGATTTTAGTATGCTTAATGTGTATGCACGCTACTAGGTGCAGATTTCTTTTCAACTTCGGTCGTAAAGTCGTAAAGTAAGTAATTTCACTCATCGTCGTATCACATAAGATTTTCATGTCACTGTGTGTTTTCTACCATCGTCGTACAGTACATGTTTTAAAACCTGGTGCAATCTCGCAAAAGACCCTACAAAAATCATAACAAAAGATTAGCTGTCCTAATATGGCTTGCTCTAAGCCACGGGCTAGACAAATAACATTTTCGATCTTCTCAAACACAATTTGCCAATCTAATTTCCAATTCAATTACTAGTGCTGAATATCCAGTTACCAGTCCAGTGAGTTTATCCTCCAATATACTGGAAATAGCTCAACAGCATTGGATAAGACAAAGTTCCCATTAGTCAAAAGTTGTGGTCCAGCCCGACTGGACTATGAATAGCCACCATTCAAGAACCTCGGTGGGAGGCTTTCGTTAATTGAATTTATAGATCGACGTATTCTGGCTTATATGCTGGAAAACTAATTTTGTTTCCGTGGTGTATATTGACGATTGGAAGTAGATCCCTTGGTTTTGTGACGATATATTTGTAGCTGCCGTTTAGGTTGCTGTTTTGAATGCTGAGGCGTGCGAAATACTCAGAAAGATAGATTTTCAGAAGTATTGTATGTGGTGAATTAAACAATTATACAAGTGATACTTAAACAAAAATAAGCAAAATATTTTAAATAAATGTTAAATTCTTCTCTCTTAGCCTTTATTATTCCCAAGTCACTTGGGGTTGGCTTTTCTAGTCTAACCGGATTTGACTGGATATCAGTTTTTACACTCCGCAACCCGAAGGCTAACGATACCCTAAAGCTAGACCAGTGTCAGGATATTAGAGGGAACTGACTTTCCCAATAACGACTGCCATAGATGTTTATGGCAGCCGGGACCGACGGCTTAACGTGCTCTCCGAGGCACGGAGCAGGCGATAATTGTCAATCAATACGCACATAATTTCGAAAAGTCATATAACTTTCGAAAGTCAGAGGTGCGCGACGTGGGTTCGAACCCGAGACCCTCAGCATTGCAGTCTGTTGGTCTCGCCACTGAGCTATCGCTGCTTTTATTCTATATTATTGCATATTGCATATTGCATTTATTTTATATTTAAATAAATGTTAAATAAGAAATCAAAATAAAAATGCCAGTGCCCTTATTGACATCTACTTAGCACTAATTAAAATATCCTTACCTCTCAACCAACGCTAGGTCGCCGGCATCAGAGCTTAACCAGACTAGTGATAGTCTTCTCTTGTTTGAATAGCTTTTTGTATTTTCCTATTTTTGATAACTAGATTGGTAGAGAGGTTAAGAGAAAATTGCGATAACACTGCTCGATTTGACCAAATTAATCTCTCACAATCAACAGCTGAATAATAAATGACACCATTAGATAGACGAGGACTCCATAATGAATGATTATTAAAATTCGTCTTCTCAATTTTCGAATTAAGCGATTCGTTAATTGATTTGAACACGTATCTATGAATTGTTGAAATAATCGTATTGTGTATGACGTCATATTAATTATTCTGCGAACACGACTCACTGTAGTTGTCGACGTAGCCGTCGGCAGGCTCATTATGTGACGTTGATACCGATTCATTTGTATCGATACCGTGTTTAATCATTGTACAACGATTAATCGGTAATTACGTTGCGGCAGTTCGTAATTTGAAGGACGAATAACAGACAGCCTTTGTTTAAATTCTGATAGATGAGCTTTTACTGATATTAAAATTAAATCGATAACTGAAGTCGGATCATTAATTTGGGCGGTACAAATTGTATCTAACACCATCGTTCTTTTATACTATTGAGAGGTGGCAAACAATCATACGGCATGCCAAAAAGTATGCAGTTTCTGTAGTTTAGGATAGTTTGCAATGTCAAAGGCATCACTTACGCGTTGCAGATCCTAGAAAAATGACATGTTACTTTTCTGGATGAATCAGTCGTAACGTCACTAAATTATCTATGGTGGGCTCTTTCACATTTCCCTCGTGTTTTAAGTACTGTCGTCATAAGGAAAAATAACGTATCTGCCATAATTGTCATATTTATTACAAAAATACTGGCAGATTCGTCTCTTTTTACAGATGCCAAAAAATACGTGAAATACTTAATATTCGGCGAAAACGAAGTGTACATATAACAAATATTATGTTGCAAGGATTCTTCATACATTTTTATTGCATTTTTCCATTTCTAAAGCTATAAGAGCGTTATCAATTACACGCAAAAACAAATTTATTTTACTACTAAAGTTTTGGCCGCGACTTCGTATGCGTAAATGTACATAGGTTAGGTCAAATTAGTAACAGTACTTTTTCTGGAAAAGTTATCGACAAAACAATAACTTGAATGAAAAGTATTTACTGACATGGTGTCTTTAGTAACATATTTTAACTGTCTCCTCTGTATTGATAGTCAGAGTAAAAATGGGTAAACCGATTTGTACCTTCTTAGTGACCATGGTTTCCAGAATTTATCTAATGTATACATAATAGAAAATGTATTTGAAAATGTGTTAAATGTTGATAAAGATTAGTTGACTGCGCTCGTCTTTAAAATTCTATTTCCTCAGTCGGACTGCCCTCTGAACACTCTCAGATATGATCTGGTACTTGTTCCTTTTCTCAAACTGGGAAGAGGCCCGTGCCCAGCAGTGCCGATATTAATATTATTTAATATAAATTTGTTTTATGATTCTGGATTCCTTTTTTTAATGATGAATATCAATAAATTTATAAATTACATATACTCGTACAATGATCATAACTGTTATTTAAAAAACTCTAACTCTAACTTTGAATAAGATTAACTTTTTGAAGGGAAAATTAAATACATTTTGTTGAGAACCTATTTCTTTAAAATGAACTTGCATATTATCTAGATAGTTAACAAACTGACTGCCATGACAGGGATAGTAGTAGAGATAGACTAAATAGTGATAGCCGTCAGTTCATCTAGATCAGTATAATAAACATTAAGGATTTAAAATACTTGTCCAAACTGTACTACAAACCGTATGTTCGGCCACATATGTAGAGTTACAATTCCCAGTCCAGCCGAACAATCTCGCAGGCTAGACACCCATCCCCTTTTTAATTCGTCAAACATAAGTCAGCCAGCGATAAGCTCTCGTATTAACTCGATTACTCGTCGACGCGACGCGATTTTTTGTCGCGATGTCGCAGTCGCAGGGGTCACGAGATGAATTAAAATTACCTCTCTGCGTAATTCAGTGCATGTTTTTTTTTGGATGGGGAGTTATTGCACTTTATTGGTTTGGCGATCCTTGATTTTGTATTACAGATGGCGTGATAGTGCAATTGTTTGAGTGGTTTCTTCACATTACCGAAGTGTGCATTGGAAGAAACTGAATTATTGAATTAACCATACTGTGGCGTTCTTCTGAGTGTGAGTTTTCCTTGACACAGATATGGTCACTTAAGACCAAAGATAAATAAAGATCAGTATACTCGTAGAGGTTGATGTTGAAATTGACTTTCATAGGACTTAGTTAATTATTTTAAGTCATTGGACGCCATAACGGCTAACAGATGCCCGAATTATTGACATTTATCTGTTGCACGATATTGATTTTAAATTTTATTAAGTACATTACCTTTGAATCACCTACTAAAATATTAATATTAATGATCTGCCAAAATATTCCGAAGGCCGGATGTTCGTTATTAAATCACACGTAAATAGTAAAAACCCAGCAGTGATAGCCTATTGGGAAACTGTTGGACTGCCACGCAGAGGTCTCGAGTTCGATTCCAAGGCGCTGACTTTTCGAAGTTATATGCCTATTAAATAATTTACAATCGCTTGCATTAACGTTGAAGCAAAACATCGTGAGGAACTCACATTTCTGAGAGTTCTCCATAATATTCTCGAAGATATGTGAAGTCTGCCGACCCGCACTGGGCCAGCGTGGTGGACTATGACCTAACCCTTCTCACACTGAGAAGAGGCCCGTGCCCAGCAGTGGGACAGTTTAATACAGGACTGACATTATTAAACGTTAAATGGATTCGCATGAAACTTAGCATACAGATGGAATATGTCCTAGATTAAAACAAAAGACACCTTTAACCCTAATAATAGAGATTTTGTTGTATTTCTGTTTGTCTTTTAAACGTATTATTAGACTACAAGGCATGTAGAAAGAATGGACGAGAAAAGACTGTCTAAGAAATTTTATAAGGCTAGTGTGAATGGAACAGTCGCAAGAGGAAGACTTAGGCGAACGTTTCTCGATCAGATCGGAGACGTTCTGGACAAAGTCCAGGTTAAGAGCACTTTAAACCGGCGAGCGTATGAGGAATGTGATGAAAGTGAATGAAGTCAGAGAAGTGTGTCAGGATCGTAGCAAATTAGCAAATGGCAATCCGTAGTCTCTGGTGGGTAGGCAACAGCCGTGAAACTATGTACATATGTATGTATGTAGACTACAAGAGTGATGAACCCCAGTGGCCATAACCCGTAACTCTTAGTCCCGGCACCAACAACCAACAACCAATAACCATAATAAGTGTGGCACTAAAACAAAACCATGGCTAACGATATCTCAATAACACTAACATCACCCTCGCCCTAACAATTAACTTATTGCAGCGCTTGAGGGTTAAATATAGACTAAAGTCTATGTGTGTAGATATGACAGATATTTCGTAGGCATTTAACTGGTGGATTTTTGTGTAAAAGTTGTGAATAAGGTTATAAGTTATAACCCTTTGGTTTTGGGTTATATTGTCGGCCTCTATGGCGTAGTGGTTAGTGTAACCGAGTGCCACGCCTGAGGTCGCGGGTTCGATTCCCGCACAAGTCAAACATTTGTGTGCATGAACATGGATGTTTGTCTTGGTCTGGGTGTTTCTATGTATAATATGTATGTATTTACAAAAAAAAGGTATATATGTATGTTTATTCATTGTCTAGTACCCATAGTACAAGCTCTGCTTAGTTTCGGCTAGATGGTGTTGTGTGTATGTGGTAGAATATTATTATTATATTACAGGCATTTTTTCTTTTAGTCGTTTTATTTAAGCGAAAAGTTTAAAGACCTGAAGCAATCATATTTCAACAAAGCCTTTTTCTTAAAGATTGTAACAATGCCGTATAAAATGTGTAGGTTTATATAACTCGACAAGGTTTAGGATCGCACGAAACTAAAAGTAGACCTACAATTAATTTTACTGTGTTTCAATGATCTTTATGTAAATTTATACAATGATTTATAAATTTTGCTCTACACTAACACTATCATATCCATAACTATAGAAGTTGTGAGTATTGTAAAACAATAACTTGCAAAATATTATTTTCTACCTATTCCTCACTCCATTTTATTTATAGACAATCGCAATTTTATAGACGGAGACTGTTAGAGCCCGCGTATTGAGCTTTAACGCGCCTTTGAGGGTTAAGTAATGTGCCCACTCTAACTAGACCCATAATTCTCATGCTTTTCTTTCAATTTATAAAAGTGTGAGGGGTCCAGATAAATTGGAGATAGGGATAAAATTTATTTGTTTGTGATTGGATTATAATCGATCTGGTTGATAAGGTCTTATGAACATTCGTTGTGGTTTATTTTTAAGTGATTGCTGCGAATATAATTGATTTTCGGTGATTAATTTAGGAGGTTGAGGTTCATAAAATAAGCATTAAAGTGTATAAGATGTTTCAGATCTTTGTCATAAAAGTGGTTCTTAAGTTGATCGTAAATATTAGCAGAATGAGTACCTACTCATTTTGGAAATAGCTTGTATCTATATCTGTACTAATATTATAAGGCGGAAAGATTTAATTTTTTGTGTGTTTGTTTGTAAGGATTTAATTTAAAAAGTACTTTACCGAAAAAAATCGTCGTCACGAAGCTTTATTATCACCGAGTTACATAGGCTATATGGAATATTTTTTAAACTACTAAGCTACTTTTACGCGAGCAAAGCCGCGGGCAAAAGCTAGTCGTAAGTATAAGCAGAATGAGAACTCATTTTGGAAGGACATGGAATAGCCTGTATATCTTATATAGCGGCTATGTTTTAGCGCTCATGTAATAGAAATAAGCTTACTGATTTCCATTGGACACATTTCCAGAGCCTTCTGGTACGGAGACTTACATAAAATATTCTTTTTCCCTAATAACACTTTGACTGATCAATAAAGCATGCAATATAAACAGATATTTTGCAAACAAAATCACTCAATGCTTTATGTAATATAATAACATTGGGAGATTGTTTTGTTTTCATTTTGTTTAAAAATTTGGTTTATATCTATACTAATATTATAAAGCTGAAGAGTTTGTTTGTTTGTTTGAACGCGCTAATCTCAGGAACTGCCGTATCGAATTGAAAAAATATTTTAGTGTTGGAGAGCCTATTTTTCGAGGCAGGCTATAGGCCATATAACATCACGCTACGACAAGGACGGCGCATTAATCATAAACGCAGGGGAAACCGCGGGCACACCTAGTATTCAATAATATTTTGAATAGGTTGAACGGTATTTTGTTTAAAACCTTACAAAAAAAAAAAAAAATCTTTTTCTTTATAATATTGTAGTAGTATAGATTATATTTTGCCCGCGTTTGTCTAGATTTTATCACTGTATTTATAACCGTCGGTAACAATAGATAATTTTTTCTGGATGAAAAGTGTTTATGTCACAACATCACGCTACGATCCACGGGGGCGCCGCAGTAACCATAAACGCGAGTGAATTGGATGAATTAGATGTGATGAGTGGAGAGACCAACAGACTGCAATGCAGAGGGTCTCGGGTTCGAACCCACGTCGCGCACCTCTGACTTCCGGAAGTTATATGAATTTTCGAAATTATGTGCGTATTGATTGACAATTATCGCCTGCTGAGTGCCTCGGAGAGCACGTTAAGCCGTCGGTCCCGGCTGCCATGAACATCTATGGCAGTCGTTATTGGGAGAGTGTCGACACAAAAGATCCCACTGGGTCGAAGTGTCGCCGGTCTGCACTGACTGGCCCCCACATAAGATAAGATAAGATCGCGCAATTGACCGTTTTGTACCGGATACTTTATAATTGAACCGTTTGGCTGCGTCGATGGCGTAGTGGTTAAGTGGCCGTCTCGCGTCTCCCCTGCGCCGTGGGTTCGTATCCTACACGAGACAAAAATTTGTGTGTGTCAAATGGTTATCCCGAATCTGGATGTTCATTGTGTCCGTTGTTTAAATGTTAGTAACGTTTCCCACGCTACAGGAATGATTCTAAGTGCAGCATTGTATATTTAAATAAAAAAATTGTATTATGATTTTTCAGGTATATGTATGAGATTTATCTTAACAGCAGACGTACTATAGTGTATTGTTTTTTGGCGATATATTCGTACGTATAGTATAAGGACCGGATTATAAACTTACAACACAACGTCACCTAGAAAGCTGCAAAACAAAAATGAGATTGAGCTGGTCACGTTTGCGGTGCTTTTGGCTAAAATCAGCACAGATTGGATTCCAGATGGTGCTAAGCGGCAACGTGGTAGACCAGAGCGTCGATGGCGGGACAAATTATTAGCTACAGGAGAGACTAGTGCAAACTAGCGCATAATAATAATAATAATAATATAGTTCTTTCCACCACCGGTATCATACCTGAACATCTTCACCATAGTCTGAAATTAATAGACCTTAAAGATTCCCATTTCATTCCCGATTCATTATGCTCCAAAAAGCTGCCATTCTGAACACCTGCAGAATAGTAAGAAAGTTTGTGTCTCTTGATGAAAACGAGGCTACACAAAACACTTCATCTACATGATCTTAAACACACCACACGCTACATTTACTTGGTTTCGGCCCGTAACTGTAGACAAAACCAGGCCTGAGCTGAGAAAAAACAAACGTACTCATAATAACAATGATAATATTCTACCACATACACAAAACACCATCTAGCCCAAACTAAGCAGAGCTTGTACTGTGGGTACTAGACAATGGATAAACGAACATATATACTTTTTTTTCTTTTGTAATTACATACATATTATACATAGAAACATCCAGACCAAGACAAACATCCATATTCATGCACACAAATGTTTGAGTGTGCGGAAATCGAACTCTGCGCATAACAGGGATATGTGGCAAAGCGAGAGGCAGGCCTTGCCCTGCAGTGGGACAATACAGGCTGTAATAATAATAAATAATAATATGCTTTTGCCTCGACAGCGGCCATTTTCTCAAGTGTTTTGCCATTTATTACATGTATGTTAGTTATTTGTGACAAAAACAGTTCTTGCATTTAGTGTCAAATAGACACTTGCTACAAACGCTCTGTATTAATCTTCTCTCTTAGCCTTTTTAATTCCAAGTCACTTGGAGTCGGCTTTTCTGGTCTAACCGGATTTGACTGGATATCAGTTTTTACACGGAGCGGCTGCCACCTGACCTCCGCAACCCGAAGGCTAACGATACCCTAAGGCTAGACCAGTGTCAGGATATAAGAGGGTACTGACTTTCCCAATTACGACTGCTATAGATGTTCATGGCAGACGGGACTGACGGCTTAACGTGCTCTCCGAGGCACGGAGCAGGCGATAATTGTCAATCAATACGCGCATAATTTCGAAAAGTCATATAACTTCTGATAGTCAGAGGTGCGCGACGTGGGTTCTAACCCGAGACCCTCAGCATTGCAGTCTGTTGGTCTCCCCACTGAGCTATCGCTGCTCTGTATTAATAAGTTATGTATTATTATTATTTGGCACACTTGACATGTCATGTATGTATTTCAGTGAAGTGACTCAGAAACAATAAATAGTCGGCTCAGTCGCTTGTAAAACAATCTGTTGTCTAAACAAACAACTGTAACTGGGTGTCTCGCATCACGGTGAATTAAAAAAGTACCTCTAGGGCTGCCACTTGATGGCAAAATTTATTTTAGTTGTGTTTTTTAATGACATGTAATTTATTTTCAAGTGTTTTATGATTATGATTTTTTTTTTCAGTGTATCCTAATCGTAACTAATATTATAAACGCGAACGTGAATTTGTTTGTTTGTTACGCTTTTACGCCTGAACTACTCGACTGAACAACGTAAAGTTTCGTATACACGTTCTCAGGGGCACAGAAAAGGACATAGGGTCATTTCATCCAGAAAAAAATATTTTTACAAACCTAGAACCTACATTGCCTGATTTGAAACATAACATTTGTCATAATTTTAAAAGATAAAGACTATTCATGTAGGTAAATGTGTACTATTTATTTATTATTATTTAGATAATAAAATAAAAATAGCAGCGGTAGCCTAGTGGGAAACTATTGGACTGCCACGCAGAGGTCTCGGGTTCGAACCCAAGGCGCGCATCTCTGACTTTTCGAAGTTATATGCGTATTAAATAATCAGTTATCGCTTGCTTTAACGGTGAAGGAAAACATCGTGAGGAAACCTGCATGTCTGAGAGTTCTCCATAATGTTTTCGAAGATATGTGAAGTCTACCAACCCGCACTAGGCCAGCGTGGTGGACTACGGCCTAACACAATGCTCAGCAGTGGAACAGTTTAATACAGGGCTGATATTATTATTATATTATTATATATAATAAAATTAATAATAATATTTAATGTAATTATGTTGTTGACTGAACGTTTTATAATGTAAATCCGAACTAATATTATAAATGCAAAAGTGAGTTTGTTTGTTTGCAATCCTTACACACCTTAAACTACTTACCTTACACACCTTAACTATTTGACCGATCATCATGAAATTTTGCATACACGCTACCAGGGGCATAGAAAAGGACATAGACTCACAACCTTTATCGAGTAAACAGTACTGTACCCGAGGGATAGAAATTTATTGAAATAACCTACATTAGCTATTCGAGCAAAGCCGCGAACAAGATCTAGGTCTTACTAATATTATAAACGCGAAAGTTTGTATGTATGGATGTTTGTTACTCTTTCACGCAAAAACTACTGGACCGATTGTGATGAAACTTGGTATGTAGATAGCTGGAGACCTGGATTAACACATAGGCTATATAACATCACGCTACGACCCACGGGGACAGCGGGCACATCTAGTCATTCATAGATAATTTAATCGTTTTTTATACCTACAACTCGCCTGTCTAGTAAAATCTAGATTTTACTAGACTCTTGAGACTCTTCTACTTTACTGAAATCTCAGTAGTTTTATCTTAGTAGTATCGTAGGTATCACAACAAAACTAAAATATTGTGTAAAATATAAGTTGTATCCCTGGCAGCCCTACACCGCAATCACCCTTACCGCTCATAGCAGAGTGCGGGACAATAAAAACTCGGAGGGGCGTTATCGAATTATCTCATAATATAATAGCAGGGCGATATGCATGCACTGGAACATCTGATGTTATGGCGGCTGCTATGCGAATTTAATTATTTATGAGTTATAGATTGGTTTGTTTGGCGTATAACTTTATTAGTCAGTGTCATGGGTATTGTATATTGCTTTTGTGTGCCATGGTGAATGTCAATGGTGCTTTTACTATGTTTGTCTGTTTATTTTCAGATGTGCATATACAATTAAATGAAAATCGAATTTAGTTACCACCAGCGAGACCGCGGTACTTTATAAATTGTGTTGTAGATTCCTAACTTTTATGAAAGTTAAATATAAATGATTTAATTTAGTTTTTAAATACGCAATCGTATAATATTATTGTATATAGTACCATGTACCCCGTGACCATGGCTGCTGAAAAGCAACCGAAACGTCGGGGAAAGTGTAAAAATAAATGAAATCTAAATAGTTTAATAATAATTTAATTAGCTTAAAAATTAGTCAAGTTTAATAGTAGTAGCAGAGTAACAATTTTCAAAATTTTGTAAGAAAGTGTCAAATAAACAACGCGATAAAATCCGTATATAGCAGTTTAATTTCAATGAATAATATTCGCGTAACTAGAAGACAATATTTTGAATATAGTATTGAAAAAAAAAGGATTATGCTTATTTTTCTTCGTTCTATGTCAACATTGATATCGTGGTAATTTACTGTGATGAGTAGTATTTATGATAGTTGCTCAAATCGTTCAAATGTGATGAGATGTTAGCACACCATTAAAAACAGTTTCTCATCTGCACAAACTTTTCTGTTCTAGGTTTGAACATTATCTTCTTTTGTGTAAAGTATTACTGTCGTATTCACTCTGAAAATAAATAAAATAAAATAAAATATTCTTTATTTCGGATAAGCAACATCCATATGGGTTAGTAAACAAAAGATAACTTATACCTATGTTAGTAAACTTATTATCTATTTGGAAACCAGGCTGTTGTTCAAAATACACCTTTCAACAACATCACCTAACAAAGGGGAATCATACCTCCCCGCTATGGTCTTCAGGATGGAGTTAATACTGTTAGGATGTGCAGGTACCGAATTGAAAACATTTTTGCAAAACTTCTTGCTAGGATAATCTGAAATATTTTATGCGATAGATTCAATAAAGCAGGTATATAATTTATCATTGCAATGAATTCACTAATGTTGCTTTAACCGCCATACAAATGATTTTCTTCTATTTGCTTAAATTGAATGTTAGCAAACCAAACAAAATTCAACGATTTCACGTCGCATTAACTTTTAATCTAACAGAATAAACGGAGCGTGAGAAATTCACAAATATGATATAGACATCGAATGGACCTGTCGCTTTGGGACCTCCTACATCACCCTTTAAGCCCTTCTAATACATCGTATGAACAAGATGTTGCCCATTCATTCTGATCGCTTTCACAGTCAAGTGCAAAATTCGCTACTGCACTAACGCATCACATATTATGAGAATCACGCCTCACTACCAATTCTAAAAGAGCTTTAGCATCTGGTGCTAACACAATTGAATTTGTATTCTCGCTGTCTAGTTTTAGAGTTTCTATTTGATCTGTTTCGGAATGCGCAACAATAATTACATCGTCTACGTACAAAACAATATAACTCACATGTCCTATTTCTTCAATTTCTATTTCTATTGCAGTGATTTTAGAGTTTGTTTTCAAATGTATAAAAGTATCAATATCAAGAGTCAGTTAACGCGGCTAGTCCCTGGGGGTATAACAAACCCCAAAGCTTTGGGTACAGATGGAAAGTTTATGAAGGCGCACTTGTTAGGGAATTACAAAAACCGTGTTATTGTTTTGTACGCGAGGGGAGATTTTATGTGTTAATAAAAAGTGGGTGGAAATTGGCGCCTGTGAATTGTGATTGTTTGTCTCTAATGTTATTTTGATAGATGGGTGTATTGTTTGATCTTTTTCTAGTTTGGATCACTTGTAATTCTTACTTTAATATTGTTTATATAATCTTATCTTATCTTATGTGGGGGCCAGTCAGTGCAGACCGGCGACACTTCGACCCAGTGGGATCTTTTGTGTCGACACTCTCCCAATAACGACTGCCATAGATGTTCATGGTAGGCGGGACCGACGGCTTAACGTGCTCTCCGAGGCACGGAGCAGGCGATAATTGTCAATCAATACGCACATAATTTCGAAAAGTCATATAACTTACGAAAGTCAGAGGTGCGCGACGTGGGTTCGAACCCGAGACCCTCTGCATTGCAGTCTGTTGGTCTGCCCACTGAGCTATCGCTGCTCTTGTTTATATAATACTTGGTGCGTGTAGTTTGTGTATGAACAAAGATGAAGAAAGTATTGTGGAGTTTTTTTTTTATTGCCATCGGTGGCATACGAGCAAGTGGTCCACCTGATGGAAAGTGGTAACCGCTGCTCATGGACTTCAGCAATGTCAGGACACAGCAAAGCCGCTGCCTACCGTGAAAGAAGAACTCTCTTTAAACCTCGTTTGAAGAAGGACATATCATAGCGCTCGGGAAACACCGAAGCAGGCAGTTCATTCCAGAGCTTGCACGTACGTGGGAGAAATTATCGCTGGAAGCGTACCGTCCTGGATTTGAACGCTTCCAGGTGATATGGATGAACCCTGCTTCGTTGTCGAGTGGTACGATGATAGAAAGGGGCCGCTGGTACCAAATCAAACAGTTCTTCAGAGCACTCTCCGTGAAAGAGTCGGTTTAAAGTTCTTCTAGCAACCAATATATCAGTTAAGACTAGTCCTTTTGGTAGCATGAGAATTCAAATTGGGTTGACTTCATCAGACAATCAAGAGATATAGCATGTTTTAGAAAAACTAATAACAGAACATTTAAGAATGAACACAAATCATGCAAAAATAAACTAAAATTTTAGCCGCTACAGTTTAAATTTTACTTTTATTATATTGTAAATAACAATTCTATAATACCATTATTACCTTTTGGAATATATTAATATAAACGAAAAGGCTATAATTATAGGATTGCCTACTAATCCTTTTCACGTATAGAGTTACATTCGAACGATTAGATCTCAGTCATCGCTAAGCGTGGGAGTAAATAGAATTCGTGTGACGTCCTCCAAACATTTATAACTTGTCTCTTGAGAATATCATCTGTTTAGGGGTCTACATTAGCCATTATATCTTGACCTTCCTCTCCCCTTTCTACACATTCAACAAAATAATGACGACG
This sequence comes from Catocala fraxini, assembly GCA_930367265.1. Lineage (NCBI taxonomy): Eukaryota > Metazoa > Arthropoda > Insecta > Lepidoptera > Erebidae > Catocala > Catocala fraxini. The sequence continues at coordinate 3,674,390 of OV884047.1, forward strand.
GGTAACAAGTTTATGAGTGAAGGGTCAATTTATATTGGGCTCAGTTGTTTAGACTAGTTGATTTCGCACGGGTATCCCGTTTTCTGATTAGACGATCAAACAAGTGGGAAATATTATCAGATGTATGCTTGTAGGGTCAACAATTATATTTCATATCGTTCTATCTACACTACTCAAGAGGATAATTTGTATGTTATAATAAAAGTGACCCTTTAGCACTTTGTTCACGTGGCTTTGTTATCATTGGATTATATTTAGTTATCAGTTTTGTCATCCCACCTGGTCGGAGGGCGTCCTACACTACGTTTGCCGAGTCGCGGTTTCCACTCAAGAACACGTTTACCCCAGCGGTTGTCGGCTCTTCGCGTGATATGGCCAGCCCACTGCCACTTCAGCTTGCTAATTCTCTGAGCTATGTCGATGACTTTGGTTCTCTGTCGGATGTATTCGTTACGAATCCTATCCTTCAGAGAAATTCCGAGCATAGCTCTCTCCATAGCTCGCTGAGCAACTTTGAACTGGTGGACCAACCCTACCGTGAGTGTCCATGTCTCGGCTCCGTAGGTCATGACGATCTGCGAAAGACTGCAGGCAGATGCTGGATGCGGCAAGCTGAAGACAGGGTGCTATGGCGCTCATTAGGGGAGAGCTATGTCCAGCAGTGGACTATTATAGCCTGATGATGATGATGATGATGATGATGATGATCAGTTTTGTGATCTGGTTTATCAGTTCAATATTTATAAAACTAATTATTAATGTCATAATTATCTTGACCGTTTGTTGAACTTAGGTTTATATATATTTATGAAGTACCACATTATTCAAACGGCGACGGCCTAAAATATAAAATTTCAGCTAGCTAAGTATTGTAAATATTTTGGCGGTTATCACCTCGGGATAGACGTTTGGCATGGTATTGAACTTGTTAAGCCTAATTCTCACCTGTCTTAGAGACAGAGTGACCGTGCAATTCTTGATAGTTTTCTGTTTATAGGCTAAACCTTGTTTCGCTTGGAATCTGCCACTGTAAATCCTAACTAATATTATAAAAGCATATCCGAGTTTGTTATGCTATCACGCCTTAACTGCTCGACCAAGCAATCGTGACGAAATTTCGCTTATACGTTGTCAGGGTAACAGAAAAGGATATAGGGTACCTTTCATCCAGAAAAAGTACTGTTACTTACATAACCTAACTTAACATAATCTGCATTTACGCGAGCGAGGCCGCGGGCGCTATCTAGTAGAGCATAAGGTATTGTGGGAGTAGACGAAAGTTAGTATTGTTTAATATTTACTATTTGGCACTCCTAAGCTGCATTTTGAAATCTTATTTTTCAGCAGTTGTTGTATGTGTAAAGCGAATTAACTCTAAGGAAGATTGCAATCAAAAAATTTGGTATTGCCTTAGGTGGGCAAGGTTTCTAAGCTACTTAAAGAATCGGTGTCCTGACAGGGTGCAGTGTGATCTTCGCTCCTTTCACTTTTATCATCGTAGACAATCGTTGATTCATATCTGAAGGGAGCCGTTTTCATGTTATAAGTAAAGCGGCTTGATCGTGTTTTGTAGTGTTTTATCATCTTCGAGGATGAAAAAGTCAAAATACTACTGTTAAGGCGATTCAAAAAGCCAGTTTAACAGTTTTTTTATTTTTTTTTTTACTTTTTTGCATTGAGTGCTATAATAAAACGACTACAACATAGGTTTTTAGTTCTTTTTGTTCTATAACTATGGAATTTTATCTTTTACAGCGTTTATAGCGAGTTAAAGTATAACTTACAACGTGTTTTTTAAATGAATAATATTAATAATAACCGAGTTGGCGAGGCAACGTCTGCCCATTGCATTGATGCTATTACAGTATTTAGGGCAGACGTCGTTTTTCATCCATAGTTAGCAATATACCGGTCCTCCAAACACCCATACCTATAGCCCATATATTAGAATCCATATGTAGAAATAGTCCTACGCCTGCTGTGGTTAGTGCCGCTTAGGTGTTCCATCCCACCTTTCATTAAAACTCTCAAGGGCCTTTTCACGTTGAACCCATGTCTCTGTGTAAGCCTTCCAAAGGGCCAGGTATTATTCTGATATAATATGTTAGAAAATACCCGTGATAAGAGAATTATAATAATAATAAGCTCCCCAAAGGCCGGGTATTTTCCTAACGTATTAGGGAAATACTCGTGGAAGAGAAACAAATAATAATTTATATAATTTAAAATTAGTAGTACTAACCACTGAAACTAGTAGAAAGGTCACCCATCCCTGTACTATAATGGTTAAGAACTGTATCACAAATAATAATTATAATTATAATAATTTTTTAATAATTTATTTATTTCTCTCTCACACAGAATGATTACAAAATCAGGTCTTAAACTAGGTTTTACATAATCGAGTAAGTGTAACTACGTTGGTTGGTATTCATAACATTTAAATAACATTTAAAAGGTGAGATCTGTGTGAGAGACTGGTATCCGTACTAGGCGGGAAACCTGTATGACAGAAGACCAGCCTCTCCTACCTCTAAACATGAAGTTGTTAGTGTAGTTTGTGTTTATAATGTTGTTTATGCGTTATTTTCTGGGTAGTAAAACCTTCTTTTTACGAATATCAACATGTTTAATACATAGGTCGATGTAGCTCCTAAAACTAAATAAGATTACATCAATAACTCATTTTCGTCAAAATGGCTTTTACAACATTTCATCCTCGATGGGACGTGCTGTTGTTAATTCACCGTTCTTGCTGTATTACTACTATTTAAGGGAACTGCATCGCTCAAACCTTAAAAACACGCTCGGTTTAAATAAGTTTGTAGACGAATCCTTTTATGCATTTCTCATAAAAAAATATACATGTAAACTAGATTATATGGGTAACACATCTTATTGATTAAAATTTTAATTAAGTTGTCCAAATGTTACCAAAAATATTGAGAAAATAGGTCGTTTTAAAACCAAATATTACATTTTCTATATAACGGCTGAGATATTCTATATGAAATTTATAAAATAAAACACAATACATAAAACACACAATATATAAAACACACGTAATACCCTATTTAATAATGTGTATTGTTTATTTTTACATATATGTATGTTTAAAAATTTTGTAATAATCAACTATAACCCGAATCTTTACAAAATTCTCCGCCAAGCAGCCCCGCTACGTCCGTGACGCTTACTCGGGGCTGCAAAGCCCAGATTTTCAAGGTCATTGGGCAATGTAATGCCCGTAAAAAGACCATGCTCAGTGTGAAGACAATGCGTTAACAACTGAGAGTGATCTTCATCACTACGCCTTCTTTTTAAAGGAAGAGTATTCATCGGTTACGGTAACTCTTTCCACCTGGCTTATTATACACTTCTTTGACACCTTGCCATTGTAGTATAAAATATAGACTGGGATTGAACTCTAAAAACAATACATGAGTGCATTTACAAACAAAAGAGAATACACATCGAAGCAAAACCTAGGCTCCGACAGAACAATGAAACGAAACACTTTTAATATTTGATCAGGCAACTTTTCAATGTTAAAAATTCTCAGTCCCCCCTATTATTTTCAACACCCTGACTCGATAACGCTTTTATGTTCCCCCTAAAAGAAAAAATGAAACAAAAGAGTAAATTTAAAGTTAAAATGGACTTTGACGGATGACACGGCTGACCCGTCAGCTTCTTGTGATGCCGCTGAAATATTCAGGAGGCGTCAACGGTACGGAGTTGGGAACACTTGTGGTCGTGACTAATGTGTGCAGAAGTTCACTTGTTTAGTGTATTGTGTGTCAAGTTTGTGGGTAGATGTAAGATTTGTGGCTGTAAGGGTTAAGGTTAAATGAAAACTTTTCTTTTTATATGCGGCACGTTAGCTATGCTATTCTGAGGAAGATGGTTGTCTTAATTTGACAATACTTATATTTATTTATTTATTTAAACACATTTATAATATGTTTACAGGATATGTTAAAACGATATTATAAGCTAAATATACATAATTTATATATATATTTATCTGTTACCAGTTTTGGCCGCGACTTCGCTCGCCTAAATGTAGAGTTTAGTTTTTTTGATGAAAGGTACCCTATGTCTTTTTCTAATCCTTCAACAACGCGTATGCAAAATTTCATGATGATCGGTCGAGTAGTTAAGACTGTGCCGAGCGGTATGTGCTAAAACAGGCGGTCACAGTTAAGTGAATAAAATCAACACTTTTTGTTTTATACAAATATAAAATATACATTTACGATAACAATGAATGTGTTTACAATTACTCCGTGTAAAAACTTAATATAATTAATATTTTCACCTACAAAATTACGTAAATTTACATGAAAAATACAAAAACGTAAGCTCGTGTTACGTGATTTTTAGATTATAACAGTAGAAATCTATCCTATTTTACAGCTAAAACGAAACATAAATAGTTATATTACAATTTGTCCGTCCCAAATATTTAAGTTATTGGTTGACAATAAATATACATATTTATCAAAAAAGCACTTCAAATCCTCCATACAATTTGACTATGGCGGCCGCGCGCCGATTTGAATATGCGCCGCACGAGCTCTGTCATTATGTGTCTTATGATCGGCGCAGTCTTAAGGCGTGAAGCGTAACAATCAAATAAAGAATCAAACTAACTACAAAACTAACATTCACATTTTTAGTATTAGTTAGGAAGGTAGGATTAGGACTAGCTAGGATTACTTAGGTTGTCTTCTATTTACGCGAATATTATTCATTGAAATTAAACCGTTATATACGGATTTTATCGCGTTGTTTATTTGACACTTTATTACAAAATTTTGAAAATTGTTACACTACTGCTACTATTAAACTTTACAAATTTTTAAGCTAATTGAATTATTATTAAAACTATTTAGATTTAATTTATTTTTACTTTTAATAATAATTTAATTAGCTTAAAAATTTGTAAAGATTAATAGTAGCAGTAGGGTAACAATTTTCAAAATTTTGTAATAAAGTGTCAAATAAACAACGCGATAAAATCCGTATATAGCAGTTTAATTTCAATTACTTAGGTTGCTACAAAAAAATCGCACGATTTTATTTCATTTGAGTAATTTAGTTTGTGTTTTTGTTTGCATGTAGCTGTTGCCAGTCTAGGTGTTTTTGTGTCCACTGTTTGATAATTCATAAAACGCAGCAGCAACCTAGCATGTGAAACATATTAAATAAACATTTCAACATCGTTGTTCATGGAATTGAAAACATAATCATAGAAACTAAACAATTTTTCGAAATGCTTTTCCAATGAAATTATTTTCCAATACCAGGCGTACATTTTTCCATGTCACGCAAATTCGTTTTACGTTTTCTTGTCAAGCAATTCTGAGTCACGGTGTTTGAAATTGTAACCGTTGAGGTCTTCCATATTGTTTTCTGCCATTGATACAATGATATATATTATAATATCAGCCCTGTATTAAACTGTTGTACTACTGGGCACGGGCCTCCTCTCAGCGTGAGAAGGGTTAAGCAATAGTCCACTACGCCGACCCAGTGCGGGTTGGCAGACTTCACATATCTTTGAGAACATTATGGAGCACTCGCAGACATGCAGGTCCTCACAATGTTTTTCTTCGTCATTAGAGCGAGTGACAATTAACTATTTAATGCGCACATAACTTGTGTCTTGTTTAAAAGAAAAAAGACCCGCATAATTTTCAAACATTCATACAACGGACACAAAGAAAACCTAGACTCCGAACAACGACTTGTGGATCACACAAATTTTTACTTATAATTTTTTTCACTTTGACTGGTCAGGGATGCGTGCCTTGGGATCGAAATTGAGGCCTTTGCGTTGCAGTCCAACGGTTAGGTTAGGGTATCGTTGCTATTGATATGATACTGTTGAATAATAAGTTCTTAAGAGGTCCTCATTCTCGTCATGTGATTGTGTCAAGTGTACAAATCGTTAGCAAAGTGGCATCGACCGAATTAGTCCTGTGTGCTGCAGGCTCGTTAATGAGCTTCATGTCGCTCCGCATCCTTAACTACACCGCTTACGACAAAATGGAGTGAGCATTAAAAGCCGATTGAATAATTCATGTCTTTTCTATTCATGCGTTATAAATTCTTTTTATACCTTTGCCTATTTAGAATTAGGCTATAGGTTTTTAATACTAGCAAAGTGGTAAATCAGCATACAGCCCGGTTGATGGTAACCAGGAATGGATGAAAGGAAAACGATAGGAGAAGTAGTACCACCATTCCCTTTTTATCCCCGACATACAGTTACAGAGGTAAGAGGGTGGTACTTCTCCAAGTAAGCCTGCTGGTCTCACCATCACCGAATTCTTGGCAACGACATGCTGCGATGCTTCTCGAAAGTTATGTCAAGCGTAAGGATTAATTTAGATATCTGTTCCTTTTGTTATTCGTATTTAGGCCAATCATGTCCCCGGAAAACCTTACTGAGGTCTGACATTTTGTTCAACTGAATCAGCTTCACTGTCGATCTACAGTCAACCCTACTGTGGCTCCTCAATGAGCTTTTTATCGCTCTGCATTCTGAACTACACCGCTTACGGCAAAATGAAGAAAGCATTTAAAGCCAAATGAATAATAATTCATGTCAGTTCTATTCACCTCTCATTCTAATTAGTTATTTTTATACCTTTCTCTATTTTGGTAAGGTTGTGAATTAGTTCACAGGTTGTTTACACTATCGACATGGCAAAACTAGTAATCATAGCCAGTTGCACTCACTGATCGGTAAACGATTAGCGAGGCTAACAACGTAGGGTGCGGTCAGTCTATAGATGAGTGACCGCTTAGTGGTATTTCTGAGCGTCTCCGAGCTTAGGAGGATATTCGTGTAGTTCAATCAGCTATATTTTAGGTCCCACATAAGTGGCAAGGCTATTGCCGGCTATCGGCCACAATTTCCAAACTACGAACTGTCAATGCTTTCCAAGTAAGAAATCCCAATAACTCTTTACCCAGGAATCGAAACAGAGACCTCACAACGCATGCAAAAGTACGCCTAAACTTACGCCACCATGGCATAAGTTTAAGCATATGTTTGTAAACATCAACAAGGCAATCTAATCGACTAAATAAATCGACTAACATACTTCAAATTTTCAAAGCGTCTCGGTAAAGAATGCCCTCTCTATTCCGTTAGTAGTCCATGGTTGACCTCAAATTGCATGCCGCTCCCGGATTATATGTGATGCAGACCTAATCAGTCTCACTTACATGCTAATTGCTTTTCGTTATTGTGCGCTAAATAGCGATAAACCCTAACATCTTTATTATTTAACACCCCTGCTTTATGCTAAATAGACTTTAATAGCATGTAGGTTCACGGCTGTGGAATTATGTGCGGGGTTACGCAAAAATCAATTACAGTTAATAATTTTGTCTTACGTTTACGCAAATGTTGTACATTGAAATTATAGTACTATATACGGATTATATCGTGTTTATTTTTATTTTATAGCGCAACTAGATTTTCCCCGCGGCTCTGCTCGCGTAAATGCAAGCTTCGGTCAGTAGTAATAGTTCATTTTTCAGGATGAAAGTACACTATGTCCTATTCTGTACCCCTGACTATGTGTATGTGAAATGGCATGACGATCGGTAGCATAGTTAAGGCGTTAAAGCGTAACAAAGAAATTCACATTCGCATTTATAATAATATTAGTTAGGATGAGAAAGTTTGCTTGATTGAAAGGTCCTAGCGTTTCAAGCTCAAATGATAAAATTAGATTAACCTCAAAATTAAAACGTTCTTATTTATAATATTAGTTAGGATTAGGATTATTACATTATTTTGAAGCTACTAAACTACTACTATAAAATTGACAACTATTTAAGATATTTAAATTACATAATATTGTCTTCTGTTTACGCGAATGTTATTCATTGAAATAAAACTACTATATACGGATTTTATCGCACTTCACTTCACTTTATTACATAATTTAGAAATTACTACAATTAAACTTTACTAATTTTTAAGCTAATTAAATTATTAGTAAATTTTAATAGTAGTAGTTTTTAAATTATTTAAAAACGTGTCAAATAAACAACGGGATAAAATCCGTATATAGTAGTTTAATTTCAATGATATTTAAATTATTAAATTATTTAGATTTTAGTCTCATACAATTTTCTCGACGTTTCGGTTGCTTTTCAGCAGCCATGGCCACGGGGAGACCTTACCTAAAATAGTCTAAACAACGCGATAAAATAGTCTAAACAACGTGATAAAATAGTCTAAACAACGCGATAAAATAGTCTAAACAACGCGATAAAATAGTCTAAACAACGCGATAAAGTAGTCTAAGCAACGCGATAAAATAGTCTAAACAACGCCATAAAATAGTCTAAACAACGCGATAAAATAGTCTAAACAACGCCATAAAATAGTCTAAACAACGCGATAAAACAGTCTAAACAACGCGATAAAATCCGTATAAAGTAGTTTTATTTCAATATTACTTTCATATTTGGCAGGTCTTATTTAGGGCTGGTGTTAATATAAAACTACTCAGATCTCGCGGCTTCGCTTGCGTATGTATTGCCAGAAATGACAATACAGATATTATTTAATTTAAATGCTATCAGATACTTAAAAAGTCATTATTTTTATTTTAAATACTTAAATGAGTCAAGTTAGTCAATAGAACTGTATAACAATTTCACTACACTAATTTTATTAATCTAATATATATTTACTACCGTATTAACAAAAATAACGTAATAATAAAAATACTAATAATTAAAATACTTAACATAATTATATACTTACTAATATTTACAAAATGGTTTAGGCGTAGGCAGTATTGCCACTTTGAATGGCAATGTTGATTCTTTAGGCCAAGAAAAGACCAGGCTTCTGTTCACGCGAAGCCTCGATCAGGCGTTTTGCGAGCTCTCTGTACAAGATACAAGCGCTTGGACCCCATCACTTAACTTACTTACAAACGGTTGTTTTAATCTGTTTCAAGATGCCACCCCTGAAGGTTAGATTTATCGAATATGATAATATGTAGGTATTTGTTTACTTTTGAGAGTATTTCTAAGAAATTGTAACTAGGGCCAACCTTTTTCTCCATTATAAATATTATATTTATAATATTGATAAGTGTTATATAATATTTATTTATGCAGCTATAACCTAGTGGGATACCGTTGGATTGCCACGCAAAGGTTTCGAGTTCGATCATAACGCGCGCATTGCAGACTTTTTAAAGTGATGCACATCACTTTAATATATTTATTAATTATAATAGTATTAAATAGTTAATTATCGCTCGCTTTAACGATGAAAGAAAACCTCTTGAAGAAAGTTGCATGTTTGAGAGTAATAATGTACGTAAACATATCTGAAATCTGCCAACCTGAACAAAAGATATGTATTTATCATAATATACATATGTATTTATCACTACATATTATAAAACAAAGTCCCCCACCGCATCTGTGTGCGCGCATCTGTGTGTCTGTTCGCGATAAACTCTAAAACTACTGAACGGATTTTCTTGCGGTTTTCACCAATAGACAGAGTGATTCATGAGGAAGGTTTAAGTGTATAATTTGTTAAGGCTGTACTATCCCTGCGAAGCCGGGACGGATCGATAGTTAAATACAAAATAGGATAAAGTAAAAAATTTAATTATTCATTTTAATTTGGCGGTTTTCAAAATAGAGTTTCGATTTACTCAGTATCATTACTATCAGAAATGGTATTTTCCTAAATGAAGTCAACAACAAATGTGAACATAAATTGCATTTCAGTTCTTCGATGTTTTTTTAGATTACATCGGAACTCTCTTTGGAATATTACTGCATGAATGTCGTAGTGGCTTAAGTGTCCGATTCGCCACGGCCATTGTGCCGAGTGTTGTGGGTTCGATCCCCACACAAGGAAAAAATACTGAGCTTCCGAAATAGTTGTCCTGAGTCTGGGTGTTCTTGTGTTCCTGTTCTGAATGTTCGTTAGGTCTCTCGCGACACAGGAATAATTCGTAGTAAGAGAGTAGGCATTTAAAAAAAATGTTTCGAAGTGAGTAAACATTTTTTTTTCATACGCTTACTAGCCATTTGGGTTTTCATTTACTAGTGTTCTTGTTAGCCTCTCCAGCTAAGCTAAAAAGCTTGTATTAGGAGTGGGTTCAAAAAATGATTCCAGAATGTTCGACATTAGCTTTTAACATAAAATAATATTGGTAATATGACAAATACCACTTGTATACGAATATATGTATATTCTCGACAGGTCTATTAAAGTTAATTTTAAACTTAATTTAGTTGAACTATCAATGTTTGAACTAGTCAAATTGCGATGGCGTGTCGGACTATGAAATTAGTCACAAAAATGCGCATGTCAATTTTGTCGTGTTACCTACTGTGGTAGGGCTGGTAAGAATTGGTTACTCATAGAATACTGGGTTAAGCCCATGGCTTCGCTCGCGTAGTGGTAAGTTAGGTTAGTAACAGTACTTCTTATGGATGAAAGGTACTACCCCCCTAGGACTTATGTTCTACTAGATTTTACCCGCAACTTCACTCGCCTAATGGTAAGTTAGGTTTGGTAAATTGTACTTTTACTGGATGAAAGTACCTCATGTCTTCTGTTCACCTGACAATGTGTTCGAAATTACGTGATGGTCGGTCCAGTAGAAGCGTAACAAACAAACAAAGAAACTCACATTCGCATTTATAGTATTAGTTAGGGATATACACAGTAGTAACTGCTTTTTATATAATATTGTCTTCTGTTTACGCGAATGTTATTCATTGAAATTAAACTACTATATACGGATTTTAACGCGTTGTTTATTTTACACTTTATTACAAAATTTTGAAAATGTTACACGCTACTAGATACTATTAAACTTTACTAATTTTTAAGCTAATTAAATTATTAAAACTATTAAAACTATTTATATTTAAGTTTACACTTTCCCCGACGTTTCGGTTGCTTTTCAGCAGCCATGGTCATGGAGACTAAGATGGTAGTTGTCTCAATGTTCCAGTGTCGTAATTTCAAAGTACCCGAACATAATTTAATCATTGGTGTTTCTATTTACGCAGAATGAGCTCAGAGTATCATGAAGTCTTGCTGTGGTTTGCTTCTTCTTGGGTTTGACTATTTGAATTACTGGATCCCAAGCTGGTGGTACATTCCAACCATCTTCTCTATTTAAATTAGGATGTTTTTTGATTTCAATAGCCTCGCGAAGCATCCTTGGTAGGAATCGGTGTTCTTTAGCGAAAATCTGTGGTTGTCAAATCTCAGGTAGTGGTTGGTCCCCTGTTGCACATGATCACACACATGCTTTTTATATGTTTGAGATATATTATGAAAATTTGTGCATTTCAGAACCTATTACATCCATATATTCGATATACCTAATAATAATATCAGCTCTGTATTAAACTATCCCACTGATGGGCACGGGTCTTTTCTCAGTGTGAGAAGGGTTAGGCCATAGTCCACCACGCTGGCCTAGTGCGGTTTGGCAGACTTCAAATATCTTCGAGAACATTATGGAGAACTCTCAGACATGCAGGTTTCCTCACGATATTTTCCTTCACCGTTAAAGCAAGCGATAATTAACTATTTAATACGCATATAACTTCGAAAAGTCAGAGATGCGCGCCTTGGATTCGAACTCGAGACCTCTGCGTGGCAGTCCAACGGTTTCCCACTAGGCTATCGCTGCTTCTTTATTTTTTTTATTTATTCTTTTTCATATTTTCGATGCTGTGTTTTAAGTCTTTTATAATGGTCGAGCTTATTGCTATCCTTCTAGAATATTTGTTGTCTAAGTCTAAAGTCTAAAGATAAAAACTCAATTGAATATTTCTCGAACTCGGGAACAAACAGGGTTGACTACAAAAGTAGCGTATAAGAATTATTTTACATTTTACTTTAAAACATGGATGGTGTGTCTCTAGGAAAAATGAAGATGGTATAAAAGGAAAAGATAGGAAAGTATATCATAGACAATGCGTAAATAGATGCTACCAAATGAGACAGTGCTTTAAGAAGACATCCAAAACAACAGTATTTATTTTTTATCATAACATATTGTTGTTATGTCATATTAATTTTAAGCCAATTCACAACTTAATGACTACATTCTCTCGCAGTGCAGTTTGCACGCTATACCAATTAAACATCGGCCCCTGGTTTGATTCCCGACTGTAGACATGCCCTTGCGACTTTTGTAAACTAATTTGAGACAATTGTCACGCGATCCGGCAAAAAAAGAGTTTCAAAGCTTTTTTAAGGGCCCATTATTTTAATACGGATGTTTTGTGGAAATTTAGAAGTAATTTTGTTTTGAGGACAAAATTGTATGCATACTGTTTAGATTTTTAAATCAATAAAAATAATAAAATGTTTTGTTTGTCCTGTGGCGGTTGCGTTTACAATTACTGCACGTTCTCGGTTTGATTACTGGGTTGTGCAAAGTATTCCATTTTGACTCGATAATTTTGGCTTTCGGTGTGGTGGTGGACGGTAATAGTTTTGCATCCTTTTACGCCGGCCTAAACATAGCTGAAAAAATGTGGGTGAAATAGAACATTGCCTTTGGGACAATATAGCTATGAAACAAAAATGCACTGCAAACTAGTAACGTGAAATATTTTTTTTTTTAGTTTTCATTTCATTTTTATATATTATGTGATGACGCGGCTTCTGCAGTATTTATAAAAATTATGAATCAACACGTACCGTGTATTTTTTCGGAATAAATGGTCACGGCGGCCATTCGTAACCCGAGACTGGTCAACTGCGTAGGAGATATTAAAGAGCACAAGTGTCAAGTGTCCATAAAATAATATAAGTAGAACAAAAAGTAATAATAATAATAATAGATCGATCAGAGCGCCGTGCAATGATTATCGATGTCACCATTCCGCATGACGGCAATCTCGCGAAAGCTGAAAAGGATAAACAACGCTCGTTGAAGTCTGCTGTGTGTGAACATGTGCAACAGGGGACCAACCACTACCTGAGATTTGACAAACCACAGATTCTCGCTAAAGAACACCGATTCCTACCAAGGATGCTTCGCGAGGCTATTGAAATCAAAAAACATCCTTATTTTAATAGAGAAGATGGTTGGAATGTACCACCAGCTTGGGATCCAGTAATAAAAATAGTCAAACCCAAGAAGAAGCAAACCACAGCTAGACTTCATGATACTTTGAGTTCATTCTGCGTAAATAGAAACACCAATGATTAAATTATGTTCGGGTACTTTGAAATAACTACACTGGAACATTGAGACAACTGCCATCTTAGTCTCCCCGTGACCATGGCTGCTGAAAAGCAACCGAAACGTCGGGGAAAGTGTGAAAATAAATTAAATCTAAATAGTTTTAATAATAATTTAATTAGCTTAAAAATTTGTAAAGTTTAATACTAGTAGTAGTGTAACAATTTTCAAAATTTTGTAATAAAGTGTCAAATAAACAACGCGATAAAATCCGTATATAGCAGTTTAATTTCAAAGGATAAACAAATTAAATATCTCGATTTAGCTCGCGAGGTTGTCGACATGTGGGATGTGGATTCGGCAATCATTGTGCCGATAGTCATATCTGTCAATGGTCTAATTGCCAAGAGCCTCGATCACCATCTAAAGAGGCTTGCGTTAGGTGCTTGGATCAAGGGTTTGATGCAAAAGGCAGTGCTATTAGATACAGCACGCATTGTGAGGAGGTTCCTGTCTCTGGAATCCTAACCACCGGCAGCTTGGACCCTGTTCCCGATGCCGGTGGGGTACCATACATTTTATATTTTAAATGTATATTTTTATATATGTATATTTAAAAATGAATATGTATTGCAAAAATAGAAATAATAATAATATTTTTGGACCCCTAACCACCGACAGCTTGGACCTTGTCTCGGTGCCGGTGGGTCTCCATAATTTTTATATTTTTAAACGTGTTTTTTTTTAATATATTTAAAAATGTAATTTTTATTGATTAATGATGAATAAAGGTGATAATAATAATATTCTACCACATACACACACCATCTAGCCCAAACTAAGCAGAGCTTGTACTATGGGTACTAGATAATGGATAAACATGCATATATACTTTATTTTTTGTAAATACATACATATTATACATAGAAACACCCAGACCAAGACAAACATCCATGTTCATGCACACAAATGTTTGACTTGTGCGGGAATCGAACTCGCGACCTCAGGCGTGGCAATTGGTTACACTAACCACTACGCCATCGAGGCTGACAAAAAAAAACAAAAAATAATGGTTTATTACTGCATAAATGTACAGAGGTGGAACATTATAAAAGGAAAACACTGATACTTGTAATAGTGCGTGTGCCACAGAATACATACATTAATACGTAAAGCAAAAACTTTGTACCCCTTTTTACGAAAATTGCGCGGACGGCGGAGTATGAAATTTGACATAGTTAAAGTTAATATGGAGAAGGTGAGACGAATCCTAATATTTTTATAAAATATGCAATAGACATACATTAAATTAATGGAAAAACACTACACGCACACAACCATACATTTGGCACAAGCAGTCGAATCGAGTTCGTAGTATTTCGACATTGTTCGGCTGATGTTGTAGAATTCTTCGTAACTATCATTACATATGTATGTGGAGTAGGTGACCAAATGAAATGTCATAATAAGAATATCCTTTGATCGTTAAATCGATAACTATATGGTTATAGACAATAAAACCTTAATAACGATCAAACTTAAATTTAAATCAATTATGGTCAAATTTCGACCATTTGGCGACTGCTAGTACATATTAATACTACAATATACATCAGTACCAATATGTACCCTATGTTAGTCTCCTTTGGTTTCCTCACTTGGCAAGCCTGTATCGAGGAAACCTTGCATTGTATGAGAATAACTTTATTTATGCATGTGCTTAGTTAAAACAATGGAAAAAGAAATACAATCAAAACATTTCTATTCCAACAAATTGAAGTAATATGAGATTGAGTTATGTCAATCCTATTTATATACTGTCCCACCGATGGGCACGAGCCTCTTCTCAGGATTCTCATACTAAAACCTGTGCTCATCAGGGCTAATTCCTAATTTATCACGCTGGCCCAGTTTGGATCGGTAGACTTCACATATCTTTGAGAACATTACGTATAGAGAACTATCAGCCATGCGGATTGTCTCATGATTTTGTCCTTTATAGTTAAAGCGAGCGATAGCAGCGATAGCTCAGTGGGGAGACCAACAGACTGCAATGCAGAGGGTCTCGGGTTCAAACCCACGTCGCGCACCTCTGAGTTTCGGCAGCTATATGACTTTTCGAAATTATGTGCGTATTGATTGACAATTATCGCCTGCTCTATGGCAGTCGTCATTGGGAAAGTCAGTACCCTCTAATATTCTGACACTGGTCTAGCCTTAGGGTATCGTTAGCCTTCGGGTTGCGGAGGTTAGGTGGCAGCCGCTCCGTGTAGAAACTGATATCCAGTCAAATCCGGTTAGACCAGAAAAGCCGACCCCAAGTGACTTGGGAATAATAAAGGCTAAGAGAGAAGAAGAGTTAAAGCGAGCGATAATCATTTAATTTAATAAGAGCAGCGATAGCTCAGAGGGGAGACCAACAGACTACAATGCAGAGGCTCTCGGGTTCAAACCCATGTCGCGCACCTATGACTTTCGGAAGTTATATGACTTTTCGAAATTATGTCCTTATTGATTGACAATTATTTATATATTATTTATATTTATTATTTATTATATATTCTAGGCTACAATTGGCATAATGTTTTGTTAGCACAACATACTCTAATATTTAGTTTATTACCTATTTATATACTATTAGTTACTGGTACTAACAACTTTCACAATGTAATTTGTTTTAAATATTATTATGAAATGGAACTATTCCATTTAGTAAACACGTCTACACAAACATCCAACATACATAAACCATACTATTCATATACCATATTCACACGTTATACATTAACTCCTTACATAAAACAAACATATTTTCTAAGTTCTTTACATATCCCGTTATTTAAACTGATAAACATATATATTACGACCCTCATAAAATATAAATTATATTAGAAAGGAAATAATTAAACGTATGACACAAAAAATTCGATAGTACACAACAAAATACAACAAACATTGACATGATATCCGTGTCCGACTCATCGACCTGTGATCTCGATGACTGCATCACACCTAATTTCGAGCCCGCTAACTCACTAAAAATTTTAAACCAAAACATCAGAAGTATAACTAAAAATATAATGGGCTTACAAACTATCTTAGCTAGAACTAAGGTGGAATGGGACATTATTACACTGACGGAATGCTGGCTGTCCAATACACATAATATTCCTAACTTAGTGGGGTATAAGTACTTTAACACCATAAAAAATCTTACACAAAATGAAGGGGTTGTGGTCTACGTACTCGAAAATCTTAAGGTTAGGTTAAGTTAAAGTTAGCACCCTGGATCGTAATTTCCTCCACGGATACGTGGAGGAAATTACGATCCAGGGTGCTAACTGCCTTCAAATAAAAATTTACGAACACACTATCTTACTATCAATATACCGCCCGCCTGGATATAAAGCCATCAAAGACTTTCTTCTCTCGCTAGACACAGCCCTCAACAATATTTCGAAATACCGAGATATTATTATCACAGGAGACCTAAGCATAAATATCCATGAACAATATACCGACACAAATAAAAATTGCTACCTCAACTTGCTCGCGTCGCATGGCATTCTGCCTGCACATACACTACCCACACGGCTTCAAACATGTCTAGATCATGTTGCCTTAAAATCTAGCCTACCTGCTTACACACTAGTTGCCCATTCCGCAGTAACTGATCATGACACCGTCCTGCTAAATCTTGCAACAAAGGCCAATACGTAAAAAGAAAACTACCACGCGTATCAATTACGCACAATTGGACGTAGACTTACAACTTATCGATTTTGAACCAATTTATAGCATTCAAAGTCCACATCTAGCTACAGACCTAATGATCAGATTAATCACACGGACGATTGAATCAAACACTATAGTAGCTAAAGTTCCAAACCGTAAAAAGATAGTAAAGGACCGGATCACTCCAGGCCTTTTACATTGTATGCGTCATAGAGATTATTTAAATAAAAAATCAAAGTATGACTCTGATAACATTATTTTAAGAACGACCTTTACAAGATACCGAAATTACTGCAACAAGCTAATAAAGCAAGCCAAGATTAGCTACGATAAGGCTTGCATTACTGATGCAGGCAATGACACAAAGCAGTTGTGGAGGGCCATCAACACCATAACAAATAGGGTCAAAAAACGGGATAATCAACACGAACGAACTGCTTACAATATCTAGCACTCCACTTCAATATAGTAGTATAGTACTAGTAGTTAATATAATAAATAGTTTCTTTGCAGACATAGGGAAAAATCTTGCTGAAAAGATTGCTGCCACAAATACACCAAGACCACCGTCGACACTCACACTTAACGCCTCACAATCAATGGTCCTTTTAAACGCAGATGAAGCAGAGGTTGGAGATATAATTCTTGGCCTTCGTAATGAATGTGCCTCGGGATGGGATCGAATATCTTCCACACTCTTAAAAAAAACACCTTGCATTAGTTGTTCCACCTCTAACTTATATCTGTAACCTCTCACTACAAACAGGACAATTCCCTACCGCATTCAAAAAATCTATTATCCACGCAATCTATAAGGATGGAGACAGAAGCCTTGTCAGCAACTACAGACCTATAGCTGTGTTGCCTACTTTATCTAAGGTACTTGAACGAGTTATGAACCGCAGACTCGTTGATTACTTGATCAAGTACAATATCCTTTCACCATCACAATACGGATTCAGAGTTGGCAGATCAACGTCCGATGCTGTTCGTGACTTGACATACCACATTGTCACCAACCTAGACCAAGGTCAAAAGGTCATAGGAATCTTCTTAGATCTTGCTAAGGCCTTCGACATGGTTTCTGTCCCCATTCTTATCGAGAAAATGGAACGCATTGGCATTAGAGGAACACCTCTCAGGCTTTTTGAGGACTATCTGAATGAGCGAACTCAGTGCGTAAAGGTGGATGAATATATCAGTGATGAGCAAACAAACACTTACGGAGTGGCACAAGGTAGTGTAATTGGCCCGATGCTCTTTCTCATTTATATGAATGGCCTGGGTTTACTCACCATTCCAAAAGGTAAAATAATTACCTTCGCAGATGATACTGCGCTTTTATTCAATTCCAATACTTGGAGTGATGCCTATAAACATGCACAATCGGGATTTAATGTCGTTATAGATTGGCTACGAAACAATGTCCTCACACTAAACACTGCTAAAACCCACTATGTCACATTTGCAATCAGACAAAGGTCAACACCAAACTTAACCACAACTCTTTCGATCGTAGCTCACTCGTGTTCCAAATCTCACAATCGTACGTGCTCCTGCATACAACTCCACAAAACTGACATGGTAAAATACCTTGGGGTAATAGTAGATAGCAGCCTACGATTTCATAAGCATATATTCACGCTTAGTAACAGGATGCGAAAATTGATGTACGTTTTTAAGACCCTGAGGCATGTGGCAGATGATAACTTAAAGAGATCCGTATACTTTGCCCTTGCACAATCTCTGTTATCATATTGCATTACTACTTGGGGTGGTGCTCCGCAGACCACTCTTCTTGAATTAGAGAGAGCTCAACGAGCAGTACTAAAGGTGTCTCTGTTCTTGCCATTCAGGTATCCTACTACCCTTTTATATAAGAAAGCTAAAGTGCTCACAGTGAGACAACTATTCATACAGCAAATAGTCTTAATGCAGCATAGTCTACTAAAATATAATCGCTCTGTGTCACATGGCAAAAGACGATACAATCCAGTAGATAGAACAAAACTGCAACTTATCACTATGTACTCAAAACATTACTTTTGCCATTTAGGTCCTTATTTATATAATAAAATTAACAAGCTTTTATCGATTTACGAACTTCGAAAGGTAAAATGTAAAATGAAATTAAGTACCTGGCTCCAGGACTTAAGTTATGACGACACCGAAAAACTGCTTGCTGTTTTAATATAGGGTTATGCATACGCACACGCACCCACACGCCTACGCAACGCATATACATACACATACACATACACAAACACACAAACACACACACATACATGCGCAAACACACACAAACATGCACACACACACACAAAGCATTTTTTTTATTTTTTTTATTTATATTATCTTGCATGCAATCAAATGTTAGACCACAATCTATTGTGAATCTGAGTACTTATCTAATAAGTTATAATAACTAAGATAAAAATGTAAACACCGAAGGAGGAGACCTGGCGTCCTGAAATACAGGCCTTGAGCCTAGTTTAGGCACCAGTTTCCTACAGTATAATAAGATACTAAATGTGGAAAAATTCATATTATGAGAAATGTATGTATTGTGGTGAGAAAATAAATCACTTTATTATTATATTATTATTATTATTATTTAATTATCGCCTGCTCCGTGCCTCGGAGAGCACGTTAAGCCGTCGGTCCCGACTGCCATGAACATCTAGGGCAGTCGTTATTGGGAGAGTATCGACACAAAAGATCCCATTGGGTCGAAGTATCGCCGGTCTGCACTGACTGGCCCCCACATAGGATAAAAGATACAAGATTTAATTTAATACGCACATAACTACGAAAAGT
Organism: Catocala fraxini; assembly: GCA_930367265.1. NCBI lineage: Eukaryota > Metazoa > Arthropoda > Insecta > Lepidoptera > Erebidae > Catocala > Catocala fraxini. The sequence continues at coordinate 3,694,168 of OV884047.1, forward strand.
CAGAGGTCACGCACCTCTGACGTTTCGTAGTTAAGTTGCGATCAAATTATTGCTCTGATATGAGTATGGATGTACTTTATGTCTGTTATTCTATATTTTTTAAGTACCCAGCGACACACTGCCAGGAATGAATGCGAGAGTGACCATTTAATGAAAGAAATTAATGTATTTTTTGTATTCGGCAAGCTGATGTTAACAAAATCCTAACAACCTAGTATTATAAATGCGAAAGTGTGTATGTTGGCTTGTTCGTTACGCTTACACGCCTCAAGTATTCGACCGATCATCATGGGATTAAGCGTACACGTTGTCAGGGGAACAGAAAAGGACATTGACTTTTCATCCAGAAAAAGTACTGTTACCAATCTAACCTAACGTATATTTACGCGAGCAAAGCTACAGGCAAAATCTAGTAAAATGTACAGGCAATATTTACAATTTGATAACGCTTTTACTCTTGATACATTTGATCACTTTATATAATGAAATTGACCTACTAGCAATGTAACAATAATAGCCAATTATATCTGGTCTCCAAACGTTCAGCCTCTAATGACATCCATTCCCAAAGTAAGGTGACTTATAAACGGCGCCGTCAAATCGTTTTCATCGCTAAACATCGATTATACGGAGACATCCTTTAAAATATCATTTGGAATAACCTTGGCATTCACCTCAAACGCCAAACTCCATAAGCAGAAAAATTATCCATATTCTACCGCACCTATTGCTGTTTTCATTCCAGTTTATAACTCACTTGATACTTATAAATCAGCAATGGAAACAAAATGAAGCGGCTGGTAGAAGGCAGGTGAGTTTCGTAGTAAAAGAATGGTAAGGCTAACAAAAACATTCGGTTAGTTTTTTCCTCGCTTCATAAAACAAAAGACTGTAATAACAGCACAGGAGTCACGTCCAACCATAATGTCGGATTATATGAAACCTTTTTGATATTAAAATTGTATTATAGTTCATATTCAAGTAATGGGGTACCTAATTGTCACTAAATCGTCGTTTGAGAGCGGAAACGTGGGCATTTTTGTTCAAAATCGATTTCGCTTATAGCTTTGTGGACAATTGTTTTCGGGTTACAGATGTATAATTTGGCCGCCGACGATGTTTTTATACTTCAAATATCAGTTCTACCTACCGTATTTATGTAATAGACCGTCGGTTCTGCAGTTATTATGTATTTTAGTGACCATTAGAAGCGTATACTTTATTATTTTTAACTATGGAAATAATAAGTGTTTTCAAAGTAAAATTGGATTCAAATTCATTTTCCTTGTAGTCATTATTAGATATTTTTGTGAGTTCGTGTAAGCTATATCTAGGTAATAGTAGAATATGGTTATATTTAGGGTGCATAACATATAGTATAAAGAAATAAAGCGCAATTCCAAGTCTGAATGACCTTAGCGCTAGTGCTGACTTGTAAAATCTTAATATACCAAATAATATTAACGGAGTCGATGTTTTACCATCTGAGTCGAAGGAACAAAGGTTCAAACGTGCAGTATATTTGTCAAAAGCGATTTGTGGAAGCAAGATAAATAGAAAATAATCTTGCTTTTGGTCCACAGTTGCAAAAGTGACGCTTAAAGCAAGTCCACAAGTGTTGAGCGCGCTCTATGTTTACATATACTTACTCTAAGGGTTTAAATTAATGTCCTCCAGATCGAATTTCGGTCACGGCATCCAATCTTAACGGAGACTGGCCATCTGCGCAGGAGATATTATAGTGTACATGTATGTGCGCAAACACAAGTGCACTTTTTGTTCCCTAAGCCTCATGATCCGATGGGAGAGATAATGCGACACGACCGAAGAGAGATCAGGTGCAGGACCAACGGCTTTACGTGCTTTCCGAGGCACTGGGGTGTCCAACACCGCCAACTTCCTAACGCCGGGCTCGTATTGGGATTTCTTAACAGAAAAACCCAATACGTTTTTGTTGGCCCGACCTGGGATTCGAACCCGAGACCTTATGCACAGCGAATCCGAATGTGAGTTTGTTTGTGTCGCTTTCACGCTTTATTTACTCGATCATCATGACATTTCGCATAAACGTTGTCAGGAGTATAAACAAGTGAGAATTGGCAATGAATTGCCGTAAAAAATGGTTCAAGTAATATGCAAAGGTCACGTGATGCCACGTGACCTTGAGGGCAGAGGTCAAAGGTCTTCGTAATTTCAGGGTATATCGACTATGCTGAATCAAATGGCGTTGACCGCGAGTCTCTAGCTCTTACGGTTCTTGAGTTGAAAGTTGTATAACAGACAGACGGACGGACGGACGGACAGACAAAGCTGTTGTTTAAGAGTTTTTCGAACTCTAGAAACGACATAGTGACATAAACACTTTTCATGCAGGAAAAGTATCTATTTTTCCCAACGGTTATAAATATAGTTATAAAATCTAGACAAACGCGGGCAAAATATAGTCTATACTAATATAATATTAAAGAAGAAAGATTTAATTTCTTCTTTGTAAGGCTTTAAACAAAATACTGTTCAACCGATTCAAAAAATTATTGAATACTAGATGTGCCCGCGGTTTCCCCTGCGTTTATGATTAATGCGCCGCCCTCGTCATAGCGTAATGTTATATAGCCTATAGTCTTCCTCGATAAATAAGCTATCCAACACTAAAATAATTTTTCAATTCAGACCAGTAGTTCCTGAGATTAGCGCGTTCAACCAAACAAACAAACTCTTCAGCTTTATAATATTAGTATAGATTAGAAAGCTATATTATCATTTATCACCGAGTAACACAGGCTATATTTTACGTGAACGAAGCCGCGAGCAAAAGCTATATATTATAAAACCAGAATTAAAAACATACCAGTAATAGATACGGTGACATCAAGCAAAGGTCCAGCAGCGGCACGGTATCTGGAACTAAGGCTGTCTTCTACGTGGGACCTAAAATGATAGTTTACAAAATATATTTCGCAAACTATCATTTTGACTACCTTCTGACTACCTTCGGAGATAAAGGCCTGATATGTATAAGGCAAAAATAATACAACTTGCTGGGAACTTAGCAGTTACTGCCTAAAGATGCTTATGGATGCAATTATATTATTATATACAGGCTGTCCGGTAATAAATGGATAACCTTGAAATGTCTTATAGTAGAACTGGTGGCCGTCAGGAAAATAATGTTTTTTTTAATTACCTTATTTAACTTTCTTGTACAGTACGACCATAAATGAATGAATTCCATCGGTTTTTTGTTGTTTTATTATTAAACACTAATTATGCTAATAGATAGACAGTCAAAAGTGTGACCGGCTATTGCACTTTTTTATTATTTTTTTTCTCGGTGCGGCCGTCTTTTCTAATATAAGACATTTCAAGGTTATCCATTAATTACCGAAAATCCTGTATATTATTATATTCAATGCAACGGCAACGAGTCTGGAACTGAGGCTGGCGGACGTGAATAGGCTCGCTCGCTATTATGTAGGTCCTAAAAATATAACAGCCTATATGTTACACCCACATTTAGCTAGTTATATTTTTAGGTCACACACACCTCTGTCTCTGACATCTAACCAGGAATATATAAGTATATGTTATGTTATCCTAATCCTAACTAATAGGTATTATAAATGCGAATGTGAGTTTGTTTGTTTGTTTCGCTTTCACGCTTTAACTACTGGACCGATCATTAGAAAATTTCGCATAGACGTTGTCAGGGGAACAGAAAAGGATGTTGGGTACCTTTCATTTGAAAAAAGGCTAATGCACGCATCGGCAGAGTGGGGCCTCCTAAGGCCGTCCGCTGCGTTAAGCGGGTGCACGGAGCGGGCGCCCGCCGCGGCGACCCGCACCGTACTTCGTCACGGACTCGCGGGCGCCCGCGACGGACTCCCGCTTTTCGCAACGCCAGCAGTAACAAAGCAGCGCTCACTGATTTCCTAGAAACAGCTCCGCTGGCGTGCTCCATCGCGCGGACATGGTGTCCGCGGGGCAGGCCCCGTCGCCCGCGCCGCGTGCCATGATAATAGAAAACAGTACGTGGCGCGGGCGCCTGCTCCGTGCACCCGTTTAACGCAGCGAACGGCCTTATAAACACAGGCAAATGTTATACCTAAAAGGAGCGCTCCAAAAATTTTGTAATTCGATTAAGCTCAGTTAATGAAAATAAATAATTTTATTTTTTTACATTATTGTGGTATTTTAAAAATTTATGTTAGTTAGCGTTGAGAAAAGTGCAAAAACAAACGAGATCGGTGTAAAAACCCAGGATTCAACCTCTTCGTATTCATGTCACAGTCTTTTTCTTCATCTTTTTTAATTGTCCACTGCTGGGCAAAAGCCTTTTCCTTGGACTTCCAAATCACTCTGTTGGTGGATATCCCCTGACCTTATGACATTATGACCTTGTGACCCCTATATCTCGGGGGTATTTTGACCTATAGGGCCCATATTCAAATTCGACCGAGGGATGATCCCAAGGTGTCTGCACACCACGTTACAAGTCAATCGGTCCAGTGGTTCCGGAGCTATGCCTGTCACTAACAAACTGTCACTAATATACAGACACACAGACCCACATAGTGTTTTCATTAACCTCTTCGAAGAAGACTTAGAGGTTAATAAATATAATGATTATTCAATAAATTATAATTTATTGAATAATCTCTAGTACCTATTAATAATTAAATTAATAGGTAGTACTAATACTTATTAATAATTAAATACGCCTATATTCTATCGCAAACTTATGTATAAATGCTGCATGCTTTTATAATAGGTAGGTATGTAGGTTGCGATCGATTATGAAATTATTCTAGGCGCTTACATCTCAGATTGTTGATATGATTATATTAATGTACAATTAATTTAAGATAATTTAATTGAATATTTTAATCACTTTATTTACAATATATTAATTACATAATTAATTTTAAAACGAAGTAATCTAATATATATTTACAAACGTATTAAATAGATAACATAATTACAAAAACACAAATAATTATAATACTAACTACTAATATTTACAAAAATGGTTTAGGCATCGTAGAATTCTTCAGCATCGCTATCAACTGGTAACGTGCCCAGAAGACTGGCAGCATTGCCACGTTGAATGGCAATGCTGATTCTTTGGGCCAAGAAAAGACCAGCCTTCTGATCACGCGAAACGTCGGGCGTTTTACGATCTCCCTGTACAAAATATTGAAATAATAATAATATAATATTTAAATATAATAATATTGAATATTTAGTTAATTAATGAATATGCATGGCAAAACACAGTAAAAGAAATAGATAAGATGTTAGATGGATGATATTTATTTATAGAATTTATCTATAATTAGATTCACAATTAGTAATCTTAGAAATGGACTATATTGCCTAATCACTAAGAGTATTATAGTAGACTTGTGATGGATAAGATAAGATAAGATTTTATATTTGAACATGGTGTTAGTAATTTAACAAAAGTTGCAAAATATGTATTAAATTATTAATTCACGCTTATGGCTTAGCCAGCACGTGCGGATTGAACGGTATGACAGTACCTACACTTTTTGCTATTTAAAAAATCCTATATAACTTAATAAGTAATACCTACTAGACTTCGCCCGCTCGCGTTAATGTGAATATATGCCAATCTACTAAGTACTTTTTCCTGGATGGTCTTGGTAAACTCTATGTCCTTTTTTGCATCAGTGACAACGTACTGGGCCAGCGTGGCGGACTATGGTCTAACCCTTCTCTCATTGCCCAGCAGTAGGACAGACAAATATACAGAGCCGCTATTATAAAAAAAATTGGATCTGTATTTAAACACCTTAGTGCTGTCATATACACGGTCACAGTAAAGCCAATAGTGGCCGCCATACCGAACGACGAAGGTTTGCATTCATTTTGTACAAATTGAACGTTCAAGTGGCCGCATCTAAGCCACAAGCTGCGAGAGTGGTGCCACAGTCACCGGCTTCGCTTGTATTCAGTAGAAAAAACTATGAAGCTATGATTTTTTACTCGAGGATAACCCAGAAGTCGGTGTCTTATACATTTGTCTCCGAAAAAGGCGTGAGACTTTGTATATATGCATGTTGGAAAACCCGTAATTTACAAATGTTGTCTAGAGGTTCCTCATACTCCTATGAGTAACCTGTGGCACAGCAGTAGCCAGATGCACTACAGTTCTAATTATGTCTGGTATTCTAAGACGTGACAGACTACCAATAAAAATGATTTCAGTTACGTTTTTCAACACGAGTCATTAATTTCAATATGAGTAGTAGTGCCTCGCTGATTTCAGCATGAATGGGCCGGCTCGATCGCGGAAGTACTACCCTCTCACAGAATATCGACGTGAAATAGCAGTGTTCTTACTGTTGTGTTTCGTTTGGTGAGTGAGAGTGCCGTAAGCCCAATCACCATCCTTACCCCTTACCCGCTCCTTTTCCTTCCCACTTCCTTTTTTTCCTAAAGGGTCGGCAACGCGCAAGTGATGCTTCTGGTATTGCAGGCGTCCATAGGCTACGGTGACCACTTACCATCAGGTGGGCCGTATGCATGTTTGCCACGTTAGGTGTATAAAAAAAAATGTATATTATAATTGCTTATCTATCTCTAGTGCAAATTAACAGAACCGAGAAATTAGCTTTTCTGTTTTGTGTGCAAAATGAAAATGAGCTCTCGTGTTCTCCATTTTTTTGTATGGTGCTGAAACATGGTGCATTAAAAGTCGCGACAGCAATAAGATCGATGCTTTTGAGATGTGGTGTTGGCGGAGACTACTCCAGATACCATGGACCGCCATGAGGACAAATGAATCTATTTTACAAGAGCTCAACATCACAAAGCGGCTTACATCCATCTGCGAAGAGCGAGCCCTCAGTTTCTTTGGACATATCATGCGGTCACCTAAGCATTGTCTAGAGAAGCTCTTAATATTGGGTCAAGTTAACGGAAAACGCGCCAAAGGTAGAACACCAAAAAGATGGGCGGACGTTATAAAAAACGCATTAGGTGGCACCTTGCAGCAAGCAGTCCACGCAGCACTCAGCCGCTCTCATTGGAGGGACATCATCTGTGGTCGCGATCCTCAGAATTGAGGGAACGAGGAAGTAAAAGAAGAAGAAGTGCAAAATATTGCCACACTATAAATCATTATCAATCCATTTACATTGAATATTATATATTTTATTTATTTTGTCTTATCTTACTATCTATTTATATAGCCGTAGACGGCATGCGTATTAATGAGTAATAAATATAGTTTATCCGGAAGCTTTACGCTGAAATTATGAATTTTTATATTAAATAACATTTTATGTTAGAAACGATGCAAAAAAAAAATTACGGTCTTAAATAGATTTTTAAAAGGCAGCGTCATATATATCTATTAAATTGCAGTTTAATAGTCTATAGTTTAAAGAAAAACATTGTTGTAAAAGGAGATCCACGGGGTCGAAGTCGCAGGCACAGCTAGTAAATAAATAAAAAGATAATTTATAATCTCTAAACTAATTATACAATAATGTAATCGCATCTAAGAGCTGCAAAGTCATGGCCTAGAATATTTTTATTACATAACTATCATAAATGAGTGCATAATAAATTATTGATAGGAACTTTGGTGCCAATAAAAAAATTGCATAGTCATATTGATTAACATAATATATACAAACAAATTATTTACAACAAGGTTAACCTTAGAGAGAGAATAAATATATGAAAACTAGCTGACTCGAAATGTTCCTCTGCCATAAATTCATTCGACAGGAATACCCTACACACATAGCGGTATGAAATATACTTTACGACCTATTCTCATACCTACCGAATATACATAAAAATCATATTTATTACTAAAAAATTGTGTATTTTAATATTATTTATTTAATCGTACTCCTTTTATTTATTTTTCTATCTTATCTTATCTTATGTGGGGGCCAGTCAGTGCAGACCGGCGACACTTCGACCCAGTGGGATCTTTTGTGTCGACACTCTCCCAATAACGACTGCCATAGATGTTTATGGCAGCCGGGACCGACGGCTTAACGTGCTCTCCGAGGCACGGAGCATGCGATAATTGTCAATCAATACGCACATAATTTGAAAAGTCATATAACTTCCGAAAGTCTGAGGTGCGCGACGTGGGTTCGAACCCGAGACCCTCTGCGTTGCAGTCTGTTAGTCTCCCCACTGAGCTATCGCTGCTCTCATTTATTTTTCTATATTACCTATTTAATCTTTTAATTTCATTATAAATCAGTACGTTCGTTCGTGAGTCGCTCGTAGGCCTCAGCTAAAAGTCAGCGCTGCGGTCATCCGCAGCATAGGCTGAGTGCTTTTTAGGCACGCTCTGCAGTTAACTGTTATTGTCTGTACTATAATATATGTGTCTAATAAAGAGTTCATTCATTAATACCATATAAATTCATTTGACAGGGATACCCTAATCACTGTGTGGTATGTTCGTTGTGTCCGGTGTTTGAATGTTTGTAAATTCCTCTGCGATACAGGAATTATTTCTAGTGCGGAAGTTGGCTTTTTATAAAAAACGCACATACGTAAGTCTTCGTTAACTTTGGCAGCTGTGTCGGAAATTCGGTGTGGTGTTTAGACTTTATTTTCTCCTTCGTTCGGTTGTGGTATAGGTAGTTATAGTAAAACAAAACAATACGATATTTCAATATTTTATTAAAACGTCCACCTGGATGCAGCCAACGCAATGAAAATTTGACCATTATACATCATTTACATTAATTATTATTATATTAATGCGATAAAGGTACCTAGGTTTCACAATAAATTGAGCTACGTTACATACTAATACTTACTAACCAAGGTTCTTCATATATTTACAAATTTCTATACGGAATGCACATTTTTAACTTACATTTAAAAGCATTATATATTTTTGTATATTATTTATATTTATATTAAAATTATACATACCTATATAGAAGTCGGAAAATAAATAAAACCGTATTTTGTATTTAGAGTTTACATTAATATGCTATTATTTTATTAGTATATAGAGTTAGAAATTGAGATCTGAGTGAAAATACAAATAAAATACAGAGAGTAAAAACTTATTTAAATATTTACAAACATGTTACATTCAAATTTATAATAATATTATTAACACTAATACATGTATGAATAGGATGTTGGAGCGGCATTTTAGATAAAAAGAAATAAAATAAATGCAGAAAATTTTGTTAATAATATAGCAAATATATAATTATTATCATAAAAGATTACTATTTTTCAGAGATGAATATTTTCAAAATGCTTTATTATATTGAAAAAACAACAATCTATTTTATTTCATTTATTTGTAATTCTAATTATTTTTTACATTTACTACAATTATAAATGTAAGCCAGACTTAAGAGCGATATGCTATTACATAATTAAATGTATTTACCATCGAATTAAGTAACTATAATTATAATACTGATTATTTGTATATACAAAAATGTTTATTTATTGCTACTTACGGTGAATTGAATAAAAATGAATTATTATTTAATACGGGCTTGTAGCTATGGACTAGAGAATTGAAGTAAAATGATGGAAAGGTATTATGTTCTTTAGTTATGCACCAATGAAAAAAGAAATGTTGTAGTCGCCTTTATTAAAACAAATATTTGGATATACATATGTATATAGGTCTATGGCTTAAGTTAAACAGTAATTTTTTAGAATTCCAGAAATAATTATTATCCTTTTGAGTCTGGCCACCGGCGTCCCGCTGCAACTCAATCTATACTAATATTATAAAGTTGAAGACTTTGTTTGTTTGTTTGGTTGAACGCGCTAATCTCAAGAACTACTGATTCGATTTGAATAATTGTTTTTGTGTTGGATTGCCTATTTATCGAGGAAGGCTTTAGGCTATATAACATCACGCTACGACCCACGGGGGTGGCGCAGTAACCACAAACGCGAGTGAAACCGCGGGCACATCTAGTAAGTTAATAAGATTTAGGCGACGATGACGAAAAGACAGAAAGGACTTTTTGATCTCTTTAAGAATATTGTTTTAAATACTAAAATGACGGCTGTAAGCATGTGTAAGTAAATAATATTGTCTTTTGTTTAAACGCGAATGTTATTAATTGAAATTAAACTACTATATACGGATTTTATCGCGTTGTTTATTTGACACTTTATTACATAATTTAGAAAGTACTACTATTAAACTTTACTAATTTTAAGCTTATTAAATTATTAAAACTATTTATATTTAAGTTTACACTTTCCCCGACGTTTCGGTTGCTTTTCAGCAGTCATGGTCTCTCAGTCACCATGGCATTGGCGTGAATTAGCTTAAAAATTAGTAAAGTTTAATAGAAATAGTTTCTAAATTATGTAATAAAGTGTAAAATAAACAACGCGATAAAATCCGTATTTAGTAGTTTAATTTCAATGTGTAAGTTAAGTTTAATATATGTGGGATTTTTAGGGTCAGTCCACGTACTATTGGGTTTTCCTTCAAGAAAACTTCACAGCAACACGGTGTCTGGAACAGTGACGGACAATAAGGCCTTACGTTACCAGGGACTTAGAGACATAACCGGGGAAATGTGGCTGTAATAGCCCTGTGCCTACCTCTTCGGGGATACAGGCTAAAAACAACCAGAAATTTTAATAAAGGAGTAGATTCGGAAAAAGTTTAGTAAACGATTTTCGGCGGTAGTATGAAAATAGTTATACTTTCGATCTCCATACGTTATATTTCTAGCATTCATAGTTGATCCGGCTTTCCATGTAAGCCGGTGTAATAAATGCAATATATTTTTGCTGTTGGGGATACAGGCGGATCGGGGATATCTTCTCCCTAGCCTTTATTATTCCCAAGTTACTTGAGGTCGGCTTTTTCTAGTCTAACCGGATTTGAAAGGATATGTGTTTTTACACGGAGCGGCTGCCACTTGACCTCCGCAACCCGAAGGCTAACGATACCCTAAGGCTAGACCAGTGTCAGGATATTAGAGGGTACTGACTTCCCAATAACGACTGCCATAGATGTTTATGGCAGCCGGGACCGACGGCTTAACGTGCTCTCCGAGGCACGGAGCAAGTGATAATAATTGTCAATCAATACGCACATAATTTCGAAAAGTCATATAACTTTCGAAAGTCAGAGGTGCGCGACGTGGCTTCGAACCCGAGATCATCTGCATTGCAGTCTGTTGGTCTCCCCACTGAGCTATCGCTGCTCTATATATGCTGTGGATCGGGGATATAAGACTACGTAGTTGGAAAGAGAGGAACCTACCACGCACACACGGATTGCCCACCTTAACTATTGCAATTGGCAATGGTATACAGACTACGGAATCTACACTAATATTATAAAGCTGAAGAGTTTGTTTGATTGAACGCGCTAAACTCAGGAACTGCTGGTTCGAATAGAAAAACCCTGGTAGTGTTGGATAGCCCATTTATCGAGGAAGGCTATGGCTATATAACATCACGCTACGAGCAATAGGAGCGGAGCAGCAATGAAAAAGTTCTCTTATGTGAAGCAGACGAAGTTGCGCGGGTCAGCTAGTTCCTCATATGGTGGATGGTGGATCCGGGCGATTGTTATTATTTTGCAATGAATTTCTGATAAATAACACCTGATCCGATGCAATATGAATGCTATTTGTGTTTTATCGGCTGAATCACGTTGATACATATTAAAGTAATGTGTCTGGACGCCGGCGTCCGAACGATGTTTAATGAGTTTTTGTAAATTATATTATCCTACTAAAAGTAGACATAATTCTGCCTATAGTTCATCTGATTATAATAAAATTGCATAAAGCATTGTATTTTATATATAACTAACTGTTAGCCGCGACTTCGCCCGCGTGTAATTATAATTTAATTAAGAAAAAAGTTTGTTCAGTTCGCAGACATTTTTTTCTAATATAAAAGTAGCCTAAATTATTCCTTATAACATCAGTTCAGTTCCGTCAAAATCTGTACAGCCGTTTCAGAGATTAGCCGGAACAAACAGACCGATGGAAAGCCAAAAAAAATTAAAGTAGATTTATTTCATGTGAATTTAGTAAGAAGTTGTTATTTTGACATTACACACAGACACTTCATGTATAGATAATTTATTTCACACGCATTTTTGAGAAATAAATTCAACTTCGGTAAAATTCATGAGCGAAGAAGTAAGCTTACTGGTATTTTAAATAAGTTCACGATAGTACTGATGTAGAGCCTGTGTACAAAGTAGCGGCTTAATTAAAAGCCTTTGGTTCCCGCCGGCGAAATCTTAACTCGATTTGATTATTATTATAATGCAACACTTTTATCAGCTTTAGACTTTAAGGACATGAATTTTAACCTTTAATCCGATAACTCAAGGTATAAATAAAAGTACTGCTCTACCGCTAATTAAATCAATCTCAATATTGAAAAACTTATTTCACTCTCATTTTAGGCTTTATAACAAGTTCTCCGTAATCTTGATTTAACTACAAATGAACATACACTACTGAAACAAATACCCTTTTGAAATTATTTTTACTTACATGAAGGCCGGTCTAAGCAAAATGGTGATTGTATATAACGCAAGTAGCGCGGGCTACATGCGCAAGCTACTTGCATCAGTTAGTCATACTTGCACCCGCGGGTAGTTGGTTGCTCGTTGCTCTGGTACGTTGACGTTAATAAGAATTACAAAGTGTCATCGATGCTATGTCTATTAATACTAGATAGTAATTTTGTTAATAAGAATATTAAGATCATTATCACAAGAAAGAATGTTCTTGCAGCGGCCATAGAAACTGGATAGACGATACTGTGATAAATGATTTAGTCCTGTCAATTTAGTTCACATTAACAAAGGTGTCATAAAATATGCCGCCGTTCTTAAATTGCTTTGCTACCATTAACGAGAAAGTAATTGACTAAATTGATAGTCTACATTATATTCTGTTTGACATGTGCATGTAAATTGAAAAGTCTGGAACCGATGTGTAGCTAAAACTTCTTCTTACAGTGTTCTAACGAACGCACTTACTCAAAAGCCTTCGTAATTTATTGTATTGAAGAGTTACGTGGTTAGATTGGCGCATGGATTAAACTTGATTATCCGATAACTAATGGCGAAGGAAAACGTCGTGAGGAAACCTGCGTATCTGAGAGTTCTCCATGAGGAACTCAAAGATAATATGTGAAGTCTGCCAATCCGCACTGGGCTAACGTGGAACAGTTTAATACAGGACTGATATTATAATAACCGGTAACTGCATCATCTGTCAACAGCTGTTAGAAAACCTATATATACATAAAGAATGAAAATATAGATATTGAATAAATACATTAAATCTATTTCTCGCAGAATTGCAGTATGATTTTGGTGTACAGTGCCAGTTTCATTCGAACCTGACTGTTATTCCGTGATTGTTATTACAATATTTGAAGTACATCCTTATGTAATGCACTACAGATCAACATATAGGCGACGCGACAGGGGGAGGGTGCGTAGGGGGTGCGGTATTTGGGTTCGCATTCATAAACCCGTTTTGGTTCCCAGCCCAAGGTTGGAGATTCTGCAACGCGCTTAATGCCGTGTTCGATGGCGGTGCTGGGGCAGTGTTTGATGGATTTTGGTAGTGTAATGCTGAGAGAGGTGTGGTGCCCGGTGGTGGTTCAGGGATGTAGCCTTTGGATAGTGCTTCTGCTTGTAGAGACAACATGAGACGGTTGGCCGCTTGACGTTCTGCTTCTCGCTCTTCAGCCGTCTGACGTCTGTAACAAAGGGGTTATCTGTAAGTTATGTCGTAAACTCAATGTGATCCTTGAGGGCAAAATAGTTTTATATACATTTTCAAGTTTTAATAAAAAATTAAACTTTTAATTTAAACTTATTAAATATCTATAATCTGACACCGTAAAAAAGGGGCCTAAAAAGAACGAAACAACAAAATAATTCAGATAGAAATTCAGACCATGACCACGACCACGGCTCTACCTTGACTATTTTTGTACCAATGCATTTCTGAATAACTTTTTTATTTAATACATTTTACTAAAATTTTATAGTCTATGTCACCCGGGCCATTATTACGAGTCTATTGACACCTCATTCATTAAAATCGGTTCAGAAGTTTAGGCGCTACGGGGGAACATACAAACATACATACACAGACTGCCAAAATCATTACCCTTCCTCTTGGCTTCACCGTAGTTGGGTAAAAATACACTTTTGGCTACAAACAACCAGATATTTAATAAAGTAAGAAGATTCGGGAAAAACTGAAGTACATATACGATTTTTAGCGGTAGTATGAAAATTGTTATACTTTCGATCTCCATACGTCATATTTCTAGCATTGATAGTTGATCCGGTATTCCATGTGTTATATTATAACTTATAACAGCTTATAAGCCAGTGTAATGAGTGTAATATATTTTAGCTATTGGACGATATTTCACCCCTACAAATACAGGTCCTATTTTTTAAATTAATATTTTATTTTATAATTCAAGACCTTTTTAATATTATCTCATATTTTAAGTCACAATAAGTAGGTTGGTTGTAAGTAAGGTTGGCAATTAGATGTCATCGTTTCATGTTAAAAATTTTAGTGTGTCTGTTTGCAATATGATTGATAACCCCTTCGAGTATTTTAGAGAATTAAATATAGAGAACACAGCTCTAATAATGTAATATTTATTTATATCTCAATGACAAAAATAAATCCAATACATTCAGCATTGAACTTATTTTAGTCACTGGAATTTCAGTGCATTTATTTCTATCGTATTAAGGTAATCTATCAATAAATGAGTATTTAATTAAAATAGTATCACGTGTAAACAGACCGGGTAGTGGACAGCACACTAATGGGTTCGCAGAATTATTCAGCGCTACTTCGGAGCGGATACATAATGTAGTGCAGTTATAAGTTTATGCTATCGGTAGTATTACTAACGATATGATAGTTGCAAATTAGATTCATGTTAGCTTTAAGCGTGTTTCATTATTATAGTTGGTTGGAATAATTTTAGTAATATGTTTGGGTAAACATACGATATTATTATTGTACAAATTGCATTGGATTGTTTGATAATGTTGTAAATAGTTTAGTAAGGTTTCATGTTCTTCTTGAATCATACTATTACTACTGTAGGTTCATATGTTACTATTGACATAGTACATGATTTAATTTGTTGGCACGGATTACGATAATGTTTTAGTAATTGTCTCGTTTATACCAATACATTGAATGTGTTTTAAGACTGCGCCGAGCGAAATGTGCCAAAACAGGCGGTCACAGTTAAGTGAATAAAATAAACACTTTTTGTTTAATACAAATATAAAATATACATTTACCATAACAATTAATGTGTTTACAATTACTCCGTGTAAAAAACTTAAATTAATCAATATTTTTGCAAAAACGTAAGCTCGTGTTACGTGATTTTTAGATTATAACAGTAGAAATCTATCATATTTTACAGCTTCAACGAAACATAAATAGTTATATTACAATTTGTCCGTCCCAAATATTTAAGTTATTGGTTGACAATAAAGGTACATTTTTATCAAAAAAGCACTTCAAATCCTCCATACAATTTTACCATGGCGGCCGCGCGCCGATTCGAATATGCGTCGCACGAGCTCTGTCATTATCTGTCTTACGCTCGGCGCTGTCTTAATTATCACATAGGACAAAAATTCAATGATTCCGTGAGAACCAGCAAAACAGATTATGGATTTTTTCGGAGGTGCAGTTGTTTGTATCAAGTCCGTTGTTTTAATGTTTGATACATCTGTGTAGCATCAGAATTATAATACTGACAGATCGATCTTTACAATACAAAGCACAATAAAATGTACAAACGCCATAAGCATTCCGTTGAAGCGTCAAACTCTCTCAACCATTTAATAAACATCTTTATAAACCGAGTTGGTAATCTACTGTTTAAATTTTATGGTGTGATAATACTTGTGGCTACAAACGGCTCACTCAGGTGTATAACCCTTATAGCAAACTAATTCACCCATCTCTACCTGACTATTTAATTGTCACTGATCACCCCACCGCTGTCAGAACTCATGTAATATTAACATTACCGCTGAAAGCCGTAGGCGGGTAATGGTGGTTTAAGTTTAATATTGTTAGTCGAGCGTGAAATTTGATTAGGAATATAGTTTAGTTTACTAAGATGGTCTTACGTAGGCGGTTGTAGGTTTTCGTTTATTGGTGACCTTGCTTGTTGATACGGAGAATATTTTTAGCAGATGCCGTAGCGGTTTGGGTGGTCGTCTCGCCACTGCCATTGCGCCGAGTGTTGTGGGTTCACAAGAGAAAAATTGTGTGGTCCATAAATAATTGTTCCGATTCTGGGTGTTCTTTGTGTCTGTTGTTTGAATATTTGTAAAGTCCCCCACGATACAAGAATTACTCCTAGTGCGGGAGTTGTTGACAAAAAAACGTTTATGGTAGGTATTTTGAACACAAATGTTAGTTAGATACTATTACTAGCGGATTCGACATACAATGTCCTGCCTAAATTGCCATAAAAATTACAAGTCAATCCATAATTACTTTTTGTCATTTGCTGACAAAAACATGCGAAGTGATAACTTTTATATTTAGATTTTACAGCTGTTTTTGTAATGCTATTAATTATTATACACCCGCCAATATATATTGAAGAGACATTAAAATAAATATACTTATCTATCTATAATATTTTTAAAATAAACGTTAACTCAAAGATATTTCAATACATCTTAATAAAGCATATTCTAATTTGTACAACGACTGAACAACTATAGTCTAATGAGAGATTGTTGGACGGCCTAGCAGAGGTTTCGCACCTTTGATTCTCGAAGTTATATGCGTATTAAATAAAAACATTGCAAGGAAATACAGGTCTGAGAGTTATTCATAATTAAAAAAACTCGAAGATATGCGGAGTCTGTCAACCCACACTGGGTCAGCATGGTAAACTATGGCGTAACCCTTCTCACACTGAGAAGAGACCCGTATTCAGCTGTGGAACAGTTTAATACAGGGCTGTTATTATTATGATAATATGACCTGCATTTGAAACTGCAGTTTGAAGATTACGGGATAGATTCGTAATTAATATCAGACGCTAGATCACTACGCTTCATCCTTACATTTTATCTCACATCTTTATAACTCACACAATCTCATTACATCTTTGCAGACTTCGAGTGAGTTGACTTCGAAGTCAAGTAGAGATAGCTCGGAGCAACCCTCTTAACACGACGAGTATTTGCATAATTTATATTCAAACTCATCGTCCGACCAGTCGGACTTGAAGTTGACTCACTGATTCGAATTACGACTTTATTTTGCAAGATTGAAACGTATTCTAAGCAGAGTGGTTTGAGATATCGAACGATTTATCGTTTACATTGAATTGTTTGAGTTTAAGTCATTGTGATGGTTGGTGAGGGATAGATTTGGTTATGTATAGCTTCAATTGTTTTATATAGAAGTGCTTTGTTTATTATTGTTTTTTAATCTTGAGTGCCATTACGCCATTATTTTTGGTTATTGTTTCTGCTTTGTTTATAAAAAAAAAGTTTGTTACGTTTTTATTCTTAGGGCTTTTTAGGTTACTGCGCAGTATTAAGCTATCACAAGGGATGTAAACATAACTGTAAGAATTATATAGGTTTATTTATTTTTAAATAACTAGGTTTTGCCTGGGTCTTGTATGTAATGTAGGTAAGGTTGAGGTTAGCATAGGTTAGTAACTGCACTTTTTCTGGATGAAAAGTACCCTATGTTCTTTTTTGTACCCGTGACGTGTAAGAGAAATTTCATGATGATTGTTCGAGTAGTACGCGTGAAAACGTAAGAAACAAACAAAAAGCTCGCATTCGCATTTATAATATTTGTTAGTATAGTAGATATATTATAATAAACGGTGGACTTCGTCAGTTTTATAGTTTTGCCATATATGGAAAGACTCACGCCTAAATAACGACTAAGGGCAAGGTAGAGGTGAATTAGACTCAATTTTCGTAAGCTGAATTTTTAGGTTCAAATTATAACGAGCGAGCATTTTACCAGATATAATTTTAAGTCACATTTACAATCATCATGCTGTTACTAAGAATTTACGAGCAGCGATAGCTCAGTGGGGAGATCAACAGACTGCAATGCAGAGGGTCTCGCGTTCGAACCCACGTCGCGCACATCTGACTTTCGGAAGTTATATGACTTTTCGAAATTATGTGCGTATTGATTGACAATTATCGCCTGCTCCGTGCCTCGGAGAGCACGTTAAGCCGTCGGTCCCGGTTGCCATGAACATCTATGGCAGTCGTTATTGGGAGAGTGTCGACACAAAAGATCCCACTGGGTCGAAGTGTCGCCGGTCTGCACTGACTGGCTCCCCCATTAGATACATACTATGAATTTTCTAACAGAAAATTCCAATAAGTCTTTTACCGGCTCGGCAATCAAACACTCAATAGTTAGTTCATTATCATTATTTTGCGAGTGAAAGAATACGCCGTAGCCAATTATGTGGCGATGGTACCAACGAGCTGGCTTTGCCTGGGAGAGTACTATCGTCCTACAAAAAAACCGGCGTCAGATTAATACAGTTACAGTTGTTTTGCCCCGTAAGTAAGGCATATCCACCTATCTCGTCCATCTTTAATCTTAATCCCCTAGAATTGCTAATGCACAAGCGAAATCTCTGATATTGTAAGCGTATGGTAATCCTAACTTAATATTATAGATGCGAATGTGAGTTTCTTAGTTAAGCTTTCACGGCTTAACTACTCGACCGATCATGATGAAATTTTGCATACACGTTGTCAAGAGCATAGAAAAGGACATAGGGTATATTTAATGTAGAACTGAGAGTACTTTTACTAACCTAACCTACATTTATGTGAGTGAAACCGCGGGCAAAGTCACTTATATAGGCGAAACGTAAACTAATTTGCTAATTCTCCCAGTTTCCCATTTCTCTACCACCAGTCACGGTTGTCGTTTGCTACATATTCTTTCCTATCTTCTTTTACCGCACGCATTTTAAAAACGTCTCTACCACCCACGCATGTCTGCATCAATCAATCCAAATTCAGGCAACTCACTTCTCAATGTGTAACTACCCTCAAAGATTTTGTTTATCACGACAACTTTGCAAGTAGGTAGTACATTCACTGCGGTATCTCCTTGAATAATCCTGTAATGACGAGTATCACCGCAGAGGCGTAACCGCAGCCCAACTCGACTGGTTGCGCAACCGATTGGACGACTGTAATTTTAGAGCATCCTTCAGCTAAGGATATGGTT
This sequence comes from Catocala fraxini, assembly GCA_930367265.1. Classification (NCBI taxonomy): domain Eukaryota; kingdom Metazoa; phylum Arthropoda; class Insecta; order Lepidoptera; family Erebidae; genus Catocala; species Catocala fraxini. Next base: position 3,713,466 of record OV884047.1, read on the forward strand.
TTACTAGATGTGATATAACTTTCGTTTGCTATGCAATCTGTATTGGTTGATAATAGAGTCCCTAATACGAAGCGCGTTTTAAATTACGGTCGTTTCGCATGACACACATTTACAACCTTGATTAAACAGTAAGGCTTTATTTCTATCTACATATAGCATGTACCACATACAAGCTCTACACCAAATTTCAGTTTAATAGGAGCAGTAGTTTAGGCACAGGACAGATTTTTAGTTTTTGCTAAACTGCAACAGGTTGTATCTGCCCTAACAGCTGACCGAGAGTCTAAGCATAGGTATCTAAGATCATGCACTTAAAGCGACAAAAATGTAGGAGACGTTACCGCTCTGCCGCCGCAATTGTTCCGGGATACCCGTCACAACAATGAAAGAAAAGCAACAATGAAACAATGAAATACAACAGAATGCGACGTTGCGGTTTTGTTATGCAGGTGACCGCAGGTTAGTATAAATGTTTATACATGGTGTTTGCGTATTAAATTGATTTAATTTGTTTGAAATAAGTGATTTTCTATTTTTATCTTTATCGAGTTTTGAACCGTTTCGAATTATCACTGAGCCCATATGGAATACTCTGTCCATTTAATGTCCATGGATCATAGCAACATTGTATATAATTTAAGTGCGAAATGAAGCTATCTAAAAAAGAAGGTGTGTGAATCAACACCTTAGAGATATATTTTTTTCAAAGTGTCGTATCGTACAATTCGTACGAAACGACCAAATACCCTAAATTACTTGTATCTCTACTATTAAAAAAGAATAAAAAGTAAAATAATCTAACTCATTTATTAATTTTTAGGACAATGATGGGTATTGTCTGCATGTCTGGTGCAGTGGCAAAAAATCTTAGGAGCTGTACGAAGATATTTCCATGCACAATAATAACTAAAATGTAAATATATTAAACACAATTCCTACAGTAATAAACATGACGAAGCAATGCCTTTATTTTCCTAAGCACCTATTATTATTTCAACACAATCATCACAATTACCTGATCGCTAAATCATGTATGGCAACCGTTAGTGGGTTTTTATAGAATATTATATTTATAAACATTATACTATGGCGCCAATTTATTTATTCTTCATGTTACATCTATTTTAATTTATATTTTTATATATTAGTTTATATATATATGTTATATACTTATCAGTTATAATTTATATAAGTAATATATATCTTACGTAGTTTTGTGTTTTGTGTTTGTAAATTATTACAAGAGTAGCTGATGTACGTCCGGGCGTCACTTGGGGTTACCAAATAATATCAGGGTTGGTTTGAGGTATCAACCGCAAACCAACAATAAACCTGAGTGGTAACCTCATTTTTCATAATATATGTACTTTTTTTTTTGTTTTGTTTTCTGTGTTCTAATATTTGTGTATCGTGTACCTACATATATTTAGAAAAATAAATGTTTACTTTACTTTACTTACTTACAATATAGATTACATCCCCGAAGTATTAGTCAGTTTAGTTTACATAGCTTTTACAACTACGCTCATTTGTACCTTGAAACTACGCTTTGGTGGCACATCTAGTATCTTTATAGCCGTGTTATTAAGTAGACAAGTACTTAGATAATATTACCACAACTGAACTCTAAGTGGGCTCTACTTAAAAGGGGTGAACACACTTTAGGGTAAACGATATTTTGCTTTTAAAATATTAATATGCTTAAGTATAGGCCTTTTTGAACTTGATATTTGACAGTTTTAAACGGGTGAATAGATAATGTGGTGTTGTAAGAACGACCGTGTTTTTGAGGTTATTAGTTGCCGTTGTTTAAATCATGTGTGTGTGAGTTGTTTTTGGAGTTACAGACGTGAACGGGATACAGATATGGTAAAAAATTATTCTTAACTTTTCCGTTTATTAAAAATGACTGTCACACTATGAATAAATTTTGTGTCGCTGGAGATTTTACAAATATTCAAACAGCTAACACAAAGACTTGGAGCAACTGTTTGTGGATTACATACATTTTTGTCCCATGTCGGCACAGAACTCGGCGCAGTGTTAATGGCGAGGCGCCCACATTAACTACGACGCTATCAGGGCAGTTATTGGTTACTATGTTTTTCTTAAAATTATATTCAGCTACCGTTACGCCATATTTATTAACTTATTAAGACAAGCAAATAAATATGGACTAAACGTTTGTACCCACTGGTCATTACGCTGTATGTATGTATCTTATGTGGGGCCAGTCAGTGCAGACCGTGTGTGGACACTCTCCCATTAACGACTGCCATAGATGTTCATGGCAGCCGGGACCGACGGCTTAACGTGCTCTCCGAGGCACGGAGCAGGCGATAATTGTCAATCAATACGCACATAATTTCGAAAAGTCATATAACTTCCGAAAGTCAGAGGTGCGCGACGTGGGCTCGAACCCGAGACCCTCTGCATTGCAGTCTGTTGGTCTCCCCACTGAGCTGTCGCTGCTCTATTTTCAGTAACTGACGTTTTTATGACGAATATATATAGATAGATGGGGCACAACCATGCTTCTAGTGACTATCCCTAGCCGAGTGTTGTGGGTTCAATCACAATAATAATAATAATAATATCAGCCCTGTATTAAACTGTTCCACTGCTGGGCACGGGCCTCTTCTCATTGTGAGAAGGGTTAGGCCGTAGTCCACCACGCTGGCCTAGTGCGGGTTGGCAGACTTCACATATCTTCGAGAACATTATGGAGAACTCTCAGACATGCAGGTTTCCTCACGATGTTTACCTTCACCGTTAAAGCAAGCGATAACTAATTATTAAATACGCATATAACTTCGAAAAGTCAGAGATGCGCGCCTTGGGTTCGAACCCGAGACCTCTGCGTGGCAGTCCAATGGTTTCCCACTAGGCTATCGCAATGGGAGCAAAAAATTGTGTGATACACAGTTAGTGCCGAGTCTAGACTCACACAACAATTGAGGTGTAATCTGTGTCCGTAGTTTAAATATTTGGCAAGTCCCCCGCGATACAGGCAATATATCCAAAATATGATAGTCTTTAAAGAAAATGAGTAAAAGGCAAGACAGATACAGGTAGGAACAAGAAGGAATATCAATTTCAAATCACTCCTCACATCTGCTCTCGAAACTGCTATACAGACTTCGCAACTTCACCGTGATTTCGATAACGTTAATCTTCATTACTTAAGTTTCAACATTAAATACATTATTAAAAATACCTGACTGAGCATTGAAGCGAAACATAAGGCCGAACACACACTAATGAACACTTAAAACTTAATCGTTATTAAGTACGGAGACAAGATTATCAGCTCGAAATTTTCATTGCGATAAACCCTTTACATAATTGAGACTCTTAACAATCTTTGCGATATCATGTGTACTGGGCTTAAAAGCTTTATTCATCTAGAAAAACTTAACTTTGCATCTCATTTGAAAGATAATATACCTTATGTTGTTTAACATAGAGTTCAGGTTAGGAGTTTTATTAACGTGGTTTTTACTTACGCAAATTGATGTTCGGTTCATTGGAGGAGTCTTATGGTATCTTAATTAGCCGATACAAGGAGTTGGTGCTTATTTAGAGGTACGAGTATCGAATTTATATCTGCTAGTAATAATGTATAGGTTTAAGGATAGTAACTTGGTGGTAAGTACTTAGGGCTAGAAGATAGATGTAGGAAAGTCGTTAGTTTTCAATATTCGAACACATTTTCGATTTTTAAATTTTCTTTTTTAAACGAATTCTTTAGTAACAGAAGGGTGTGTTCCAAGTACGATTTTTAAATTTCTTTGTTTTTCATATCTATAAAGGTGCCGTTTAAAGAATCGATAATCTTGATACACTTTATAGAAGAGCTATCGAGGCACAAAATAAACTTTTTCCTTTTCATTTGTTCGCCACTGCATAAGATTTTTCAAATACGTATATACTTTTACCACGACCTTTTACCAAGACCTACGCTGAATGTTCTGGGTTCTAATCCCACACGGGACAAAAAATTGTGTGATCCACAAATAATAAATAATAAAAAAATTTTATCCACAAATGGTTGTTCCGATTGTAGTTGTTCTTTGTGTCCGTTGTTTAAATGTTTGTACAGACCCTAGCGATACAAGATTTAAGCCGCAGTGCGCCAGCTGTCTTTAAGAAAAAAGAAACAAAAATATTCCTTAAGTGAAATATTTCATTGAAATTAAACTGCTATATACGGATTTTATCGCGTTGTTTATTTGACACTTTATTACAAAATTTTGAAAATTTTTACACTACTAAGTACTACTATTAAACTTTACTAATTTTTACTTACTATTTTAACTTTACTATTTTTTACACTACCTGAGATTTGACAAACCACAGATTCTCGCTAAAGAACACCGATTCCTACCAAGGATGCTTCGCGAGGCTATTGAAATCAAAAAACATCCTAATTTTAATAGAGAAGATGGTTGGAATGTACCACCAGCTTGGGATCCAGTAATAAAAATAGTCAAACCCAAGAAGAAGCAAACCACAGCTAGACTTCATGATACTTTGAGCTCATTCTGCGTAAATAGAAACACCAATGATTAAATTATGTTCGGGTACTTTGAAATAACTACACTGGAACATTGAGACAACTGCCATCTTAGTCTCCCCGTGGCCATGGCTGCTGAAAAGCAACCGAAACGTCGGGGAAAGTGTAAAAATAAATTAAATCTAAATAGTTTAATAATAATATTATAATTCAAAATTTTGTAATAAAGTGTCAAATAAAAAACGCGATAAAATCCGTATATAGCAGTTTAATTTCAATGAATAATATTCGCGTAAATAGAAGACAATATTATGAAATATTTCATAAATAAGTTGTAGTGTGTGACCGATTGCCTCTCATATAGAATTGTACCGTAGCAAGTAAGAAACCAATCATTAGACTGAACAACATCTTTTATTTATCGACCAAACATCCATCATTGCAAAGTATCATACTTACAGAAAAAGCACAAAACACATGAAATTAAAACAATTAACTTATAAGCGAAGAAAGTGCCGCCATAATTCACGTTTCATTAGAACTGACGTGCAAATGAATATAAAGTTAATTCATTCGTTGAATTCAAACTTTAGACTGATATATGACCACCCCGAAGTAGAAGGTGCAACCACCAAATTAATGATACCTCCCCCTCCCTTCCCGCTAATGAAGATTCTAATGAGAAAGGGGAGATCTAGTAGGTTTGGAGGGTTCTAATTACGATGGTCTGCGTGCACGATAATGAATGATTGAACGAGGCGTTAAGTCTATTATAACGTTGCAAGAACTTTATTAGAACGGTTAATGTACGAGGCGTGGTGTATAGGGATGCGCCTAAAAAGTATCGGTAAATAGTCAAATCTGTTAACGTCTTTAAAAAGAATATTATAACTATTTAGTATTCTGCTTAATTTATTTTATTGTGTTAGGCTTAAAAGTACTGTACATTTTAGGAAAAATCGTTTATAATATTAAACTTGTTTAACATTAACCGTTCAAAAATTTTGCTTTGGTGCTAATCATAGCGCAATATTTTTTATATGTTAAAATATTTTACTTTATTCGTAATATTTTCAATTTAAAATCAAATCCTTTGTTTTCCGGAAGAGTCTTTGGATACTTTGTATCATCATCTCAGCCGAAAGACGTTCACTGCTGGACATAGGCCTCTCCCAAGGTCTTCTCTGTGTGGAAATCCTTGGCAGGGGCCAATGAATACTTTATAGCTATTAGAAAATACAATTCCAATAAGAAAATGGTAGCATGAAAATGTATTGAATAAATACAAAAAAATATCGATATTAAACGAATGAGCAAGCACAACACTACGTTTCGAGTTGAGTCCGCGTCTTTATAATTAGATAAAGTGGGGAACAATTAAACTTCCCTTAAATAAGCCAAACGTGGAGGGTGGCAATTAGTATTTTCAGGCTGATTATTTTATAAGTCGCGAGCGCTCGGATGGAAATATTTACTGGATACGGCTCTGTGAGTTTCGACAGTAAGTTATTATGTACTTGTATGTGATATATGCATATATAGAAATATTTTGTATTAGGTATATAATATGGTGTAATATATGAATGTATGTCGTAATCTACACAAATAAATAAAATTGAAGTGTGTGTTGGTAATGTCAAAATAACAGCTTTTTACTAAATGCATATAAAAGTATATACAGTACTTATATAAAAAAATCAATGTTTAAAATGTTTGTCTGTCTGTCTGTTTGTTTGTTCCGGCTAATCTCTGAAACGGCTGGAATAATTTTGACGGGACTTTCACTGGCAGATAGCTGATATTATAAGGAGTAATTTATTCTAGAAAATAGGGTGCCACGAAAAAGAAATTCCACGCGGACGGAAGTCGCGGGTAACAGTTTGTCCTAACTAATATTATAAATGCGAATATGAGTTTGTTTGTTTCTTACGCTTTCACGTCATAACTACTCGACCGATCATCATGAAATTTCGCATACACGTTGTCAGAGGAATAGAAAAGGATTTAGTTTGTAACAGTACTTTTTCTGATTGAAAGGTATCCTTTCATCCAGAAAAAGTACTGTTACAAACTAAATCTACCTACATTTACGCCAGTGTAGCTGCGGGCAAAATCGAATCAAAATCTATGGTAATCTTAGATTTAATTGTAATTTTTTTAGGACCATTCTGCCGAATAGACTGTAGTGTTACAACGGTCTTTTGTCACTTTGCAGCAAAAAAGAATTTATTAGAAAATTGTCTATGTATGTCATGTTTATCTTATGATAAACATGACATACATAGACAATACTTGTTTGTTTGACTGTGTGAATTGTTTAGGTATAACTATCGTTGGTAAACCAGTAGAATATTACATAAATAAAGAACTTGTTTATAAATGTTTAAATTTTCATGTCATTTAAATTGCGATTGTTCCTCAAATATTCGTTTCAACTTAGTGATTCCATTCTGGTTCATATACCAATTTTTATTTTCGATACTAAATAACGTTTTAACTAGTTATATATATATGCAAATGTGAGTTTGTTTGTTACGCTTTCACGCCTAATCTACTCGACCGATCATCACGAAATTTTGCATACACGTTGTTAGGGATACAGAATAGGACATAGGTCTTTTCGTCCAGAAACAGATTTTTGGGGTGAGAAGATTATTTTCAAAATGTTGATTAACAGATTAATTTGAGCGAATTAAATATAATTATCGCACCTGTTTACATCCATGGCGTCTGCCACTGCCACAGGGGGAGGTTTGCAGCAGAACCAGAGAGCAGCTGATGTGGCTGCTTTCTGGTTCAAAAGATATATTTATGGTATAGTAACATTGATTATTTACTTATAATTGTACTATCAGGGATCTTAATTAAAACACGTAAGACCATCTATTCTGGTTGTCATAATATTAAATACTAGCTTTTGCCCGCGTTCTTTGGCGTAAAAGTAGATTAGATTATGTTAGTAACAGTAAATATTTTTAAATAAAATATTGCCTATGTTACTCAGTAACAATATAGCTTTCTAATGTAGAAAGAACTTTTAAAATCAGTTAAGTAGTTTTTGAGTTAAATCCTAACAATCAAACAAATAATTTAATCTTGTCTCTTTATAATATTAGTATAGATATAGATGATTTATACATATGTTAAGGCAACACCGTGAGAAAACCTGGATGTGATGTTTGAGAGATATCCACAATATTCTCAAAGATGTGTGAAATGTGGCAGCCCACATTGGACCAGCGTGGTGCCCGAACAGTGGAATAGTTTAGAAAGTACGCAATTTTTTTATCGTTGTTTTTTACTATATGTATATATATATATATATATATATATATTTTTTTTTTTTTTTTAAGCTACAGCGGTAGCTCAGTGCGGAGACCAACAGACTGCATTGCAGAGGGTCTCGGGTTCAAACCCACGTCGCGCACCTCTGACTTTCGGAAGTTATATGACTTTTCGGAATTATGTGCGTATTGATTGACAATTATCGCCTGTTCCGTGCCTCCGAGAGCACGTTAAGCCGTCGGTCCCGGCTGCCATAAACATCTATGGCAGTCGTTATTGGGAAAGTCAGTACCCTCTAATATCCTGACACTGGTCTCGCCTTGGGTATCGTTAGCCTTCGGGTTGCGGAGGTCAGGTGGCAGCCGCTCCGTGTAAAAACTGATATCCAGTCAAATCCGGTTAGACTAGAAAGGCCGACCCCAAGTGACTTGGGAATAATAAAGGCTAAGGGAAAAGAAGACATATATATCGTAGTTTTTTTAAATTAGTTTGAGTATGAATCAAGTCAATATAAATAGTTTATATACTATATTCTTATTCATATACGGTATCAGCGCCATTTTAAATGTGCTATATGTAACTTCTAACATATTATTTATTTTGTATCTACACAGTTAGCACTCGCTCTGAGGAAAACTTATATGCAAGTGTATCCTGTTAGACCTCTAGCCCTCTTGGGGATAATAAATCTAGGAAAATGATGTCGCAGTATACTATGACAAAGTTTAAGAATAACTGCGAGAGAATATGTATAAATTTAAAAAGACAGGTCTCTTGTAAGTGGACTTTATTAAGTAAAAGTACAAAAAAGTAAAAAAAAAGATATAAGGCGCAACAAATATATGTATATGAGAGAGATGCGGCATGAAAGTGAATATAGTGACAAGAATAGAAAAGGGTATGTTAAGCTGGTTTGGGCATGTAGAAAGAATGGACGAGGAAAGACTGACTAAGAATGTTTATAAGGCTAGTGTGAATGGAACAGTCGCAAGAAGAAGACCTAGGCGAACGTTTCTTGATCAGATCGGAGGCGTTCTGGACAAAGGCCAGGTTAAGAGCACCTTGAACCGACGGGCGTGTATGAGTAATGTTATGAAAGTGAATGAAGCCAGAGAAGTGTGTCAGGATCGTAGCAAATGGAAATCCGTGGTCTCTGCCTACCCCTCTGGGAAACAAGCGTGAATCTATATATGTATGTAAATAGCTGTATTATATTAATGAAATCTATATTAATATTATAAAGCTGAAGAGTTTGTTTGTTTGTTTGTTTGGTTGAACGCGCTAATCTCAGGAACTACCTACAGGATTTAATTGAAAAATTATTTTTGTTTTGGATAGCCTATTTATCGTGGAAGGCTATATAACATCACGCTAGTGTATTATTAAATTGCATTTACCACAAATTTAAAGCCTACGCATCCAAGACAGAATCCAATCGTTATTGGATATAAGACATACACCAAAAATAAAAAAGTCGTAAATTTTCTTGTTTCATTATTTAATCAGTTTCATTTCTGACTATGCCTGGCAATTTGATCAATACCTACTATTGAAGTTTCTTATTTATGCAATTTTCAGTAAAATTCAAATAGTTGTATATATTGACGACCTCGATGGCGTAGTGGTTAGTGTAACCGACTGCCACGCCTGAGGTCGCAGGTTCGATGCCCGCACAAGTCAAACATTTGTGTGCATGAACATGGAAGTTTGTCTTGGTCTGGGTATTTATATGTATAATATGTATGTATTTACAAAAATAAAAAGTATATGTGTATGTTAATCTATTGTCTAGTACCCATAGAACAAGATCTGCTTAGTTTGGTCTAGATGGTGTTGTGTGTATGTAATAGAATATTATTATATATATATTGGAAAGATATCTACACACTATAAAGTTTTATTATACGCATTAATCCGTCAATGGTTAGATTGCACGATATAATTTAAAACGTTTTGTGCCTGGCCGCCGGTGTGCCGCTGCGACTTAATAGGCTATACACTAAACGATATAAAGAATATATCTAAGCATACAAACAAAGTTAATTATATATAAATTAATTTACTCCGCGTCAGCTCATTTAGTAAGTCTCTATATCCGCGTCGGCTCAGCCATGGCGCGGTCGTTCCTAACTAATTTATGTTCTCTAATTAAGATCTGCTTTATTAATTAGTTTGGGCAACTCTCTAAATTGGCTCCTTTTTTCTCTTGCGAAATCGCATCTAATTATTTGCTTATGAAATTTCAAGGTGTAGTAGCTAATTGGTAGATTTGACAACGTTTTGACAATAATTATATGTTTCAGTAGTAGGTTTAAGTGGTTTTATATTGCGAATTGCGATTATCTTTCTACATAGAAAGTACATACATAGACTTCTAGGTACTCCTAGATAGGGTTCCAGCTAAAAACCAACGCTGGTTCATTAACGCCTAGCACATGCTGAGCTGGTTACCTTTTCAGCGATACATACATACATAGATTCACGCCTGTTTTCCAAAGAGAATTAGGCAGAGACTACGGATTTCCATTTGCTACGATCCTGACACACTTCTCTGGCTTCATTCACTTTCATCACATGTCTCATACACGCTCGCCGGTTTAAGGTATTCTTAACCTGGCCTTTGTCCAGAACGTCTCCAATCTGATCGAGAAACGTTCGCCTAGGTCTGCCCATTGCAACTGTTCCATTCACACTAGATTTATAAACTGCCTGCTTTGTTACCTTGCTGAATAAATTATATTTCTTTCTTTCTTTACTCCTAGATACTCCTCTATTTACCCAGGGTAGGATAACAAAGATTTGCCGTAGCTTTAAGACACAACCACAGTACATACATATACAGTATTGTAACTCGGCCCTGTCCTTGAAATAATTCCCTACAACAGCGCGGTTCGTAGACACGCGTTAGGGCTGCCCGCCTACAGTATTTTAATTTTATCTACCTACTTGAGTTTCTTTCTAGTTTAGTGATTGTAAATATTATATGTATATTATATTATAAAAATGAAATACATAATGAATGAAATAGAAAGTGTTCAATAAAATTAAATTATCACAAATCGTACGGTTACAGCTTACAAAACAATCACACCATCCGTTCGTCACTGCGGCGCATTCGCGACTGATTGCGTGCCGAGCGCATGCCGACGCCGAGGCGCGTAAGTATGACTCGAGTTCCGACCGTTTGTATGATGATAGGTTACTGTATATTTATGTACTGTGACACAACACAGAGTCATCATATGTTTGACAGATGCTGCGTAATGCATGCTGCATCTTAACGCAGCTTACTCTTTGTGAAAAATGTTATTGTGGAGCAACTGCATGATATTCTAACGTTGTTTAATGAAAAAGGATATTTCACATAAAAAAATATACCTTTATATAATATTAGATGTTACCCGCAAAGTTGACCGCGTGGTCAAAATGTTTATTTCGCTGACCACTACATTTGTTCTAAAATAAAAGTAGTCTAAGTTACTCCTTATAACATCTACCAGTGAAAGTCTCGTCAAAATCGGACCAGCTGTTTCAGAGATTAGCCGGAACAAATAGATAGAAAGAGAGAAAATATTAAAAAAATGTTTTTATATGAGTACCGGATATACCTTCATATGCATTTACTAAAAAGCTGTTATGTTGACATTACAAACAGACACTTGATTTTTATTTATGTTAAAAGATTAACAACATTACCATTCAATATAAATCTTGCTAGACTAGATTTTGCAATATATATTACAGCTAATCAATAATCATGCGAGAAAAACGGCGAATATTTATTCGCTGGTATTTACCAGAACTATCGTTATTGAATTATACATATCTCTGATATTATAAGGTCTTGACAATTATTTATTGCCACCACTTAAAAAAATCACATTAATAATAAAACAAAAGAGAACGATCTGTCAAAAATAAAATCGGTTTAAAATACTCCGTACAAATAAACTTATCCTTCTTACAAGTGACTATCCAACAGCCATGTCAGAGGCCTACGGGCGGCTTGAACAACTCTTGATAACAGGTTGGCCACTAACCACACGACAAGAAGAAGTTGAAGAAGAAGAAGACAGCATATTTATCAAATTCAGCACATCAGACCACAATATTAGTGTTAGTATGAGTTTTTTTTTTGTATAAGCATTAATGTAATAACTACTGGATGTCCAAATTAATAAATCCTTCGTAACTAATATTATAAATGCGAATGTAAGTTTGTTTGTTACGCTTTCACGCTTGAAATACTCGTCCGATCATCATGAAATTTCTCATACACGTCAGGAAAACAGAAAATGACATAGTGTACCTTTCGTCCAGATAAGTACTGTTACTAACCTAGCTATCCTAACCTACAGTTATGCGAGCGAAGCCGCGGGCAAAATCTAGCAAATAAATAAATAGATCAGCAAAGAAATCAAACAAGAAATTTCAATTTTTCATGCCATTTTATTCTAAAAATACCCCTCAAAAAGAATATCCAAACCGTCAAACAGCGACCTAATAAAAATGTTCTAACGATAAAACTTTAGTGCCCTCCCTCAGCAGTTATCAAAACAGTCAAATAAATCCAGAGAACGTTTTAAAACTTCAAGATGTTGTTTCTCGTAAAAACTCCTTGCATAATGGATGGCTGGCTGAATCCGTTGGTGCTTCTTTAATTTTTGTATGATTATGAGGTGACCTGGCTTCTGAACTCATGACTTTTTAAATTACAGTATTGTTTTAAAAAAAAATATATTATTACTAGCTTTTGCGCGCGGCTCCGCTCGCGTGGTACCTACATCAATAAAAGTAGTCTATGTCCTTTCCCAGGTTTGAAACTACGTCTGTATAAAATTTCATCCAAATCGGTTGAGTGGTTTAGCCGTGAATAGGTAACAGACAGACAGAGCTACTTTCAAATTTATAATATTATATACTAAGGATAATGTCATTGTACTTTGAATTTTCCGCCTGAACTCTTCTATATCTATCTTATGTGGGGGCCAGTAAGTGCAGACCGGCGACACTTCGACCCAGTGGGATCTTTTGTGTCGACACTCTCCCAATAACGACTGCCATAGATGTTCATGGCAGTCGGGACCGAGGGCTTAACGTGCCGAGGCACGGAGCAGGCGATAATTGTCAATCAATACGCACATAATTTCGAAAAGTCATATAACTTCCGAAAGTCAGAGGTGCGCGACGTGGGTTCGAACCCGAGACCCTCTGCATTGCAGTCTGTTGGTCTCCCCACGGAGCTATCGCTGCTTGAACTCTTCTAAAAGGTATATGTTATGAGCGTTTACGCCTTGCTGTCTGTTCCAAATGGCAATGTCGCAAAATAGTGTCATGTTTTGAGGTAAATATTGGGTCTGAAAGTTTCGAAGCGTTACGTGCATGGTAAAAGGACTAGAAATATAATTATATACGACCTATGATACACTTCTGCTTGAGTCTATAGACTGTATACGGCATAAAAAATCTTTATTTCTCTAAGATTACAAATCACTTACAAAAAGAAATAAATTATAAATCAAAATAGGTTCATGAATGTGTAGTTTCGACGGTACTCTGAAAAATATATTAAACACTAGATGACCCGGTGTACTTCGTATCACCTATCCTAACAAATTTTCTATATTTTCACACCGTTTAAACCTTCCCTGGACTACGACAAAGATTTCAAAACCAAAATCAGTTAAATCGGCCCAGCCGTTCTCGAGTTTTAGCAAGACAAACGAACAGCAAATGAATTTTATCTATATAGAAGATTGCAAGACATACCTGATGGTGATGTAGGTAAATCTAAATACTTTTGTAATCTTCGCTAATAACGAGTTATTTGCTAATTACAGTTGAGCGAATATAGGGACAATAGTAAATAGGGCGAATATAGTACACCGGGTACATATTTCAAGTTAATATTTTTGTAGGTAATAGATTATATACGTTTTAGTTACGCCTTTGAATAAAGAGTTGTTTTAATAATATTTTATATGACAATAACGATAGCATTTTGAATATATATTGTATTTTAAATACCGTAAAATATAACATTAATTATTCGGAACAGGTTACAAGGCGTTAGCTCTTTTTATATATATTATATATTTATTGAACAATTATCTGTCTGGTTTCTGTGTTCCGTGAAATTTGAGAGTGTGAATCTGTAAAATAATTTTAAATTATTTATGGTCTTATTTTGACCACAAACTCATTTGAATCTAAACGACGATGTGGTTGACGATGCCTATACACTACCTATAAACTCGCGACTTAAAGATATTGAGATTCTAAATACTAGGAAATAAAAACACGGTCAAAGGGTTTCATTATTTGGCGAAACAAATTATAAATGTGTAAGCAAAGCGCGTCGTACATTCCTAACGAATATTATAAATGTGAATGTGAGTTTGTTTGTTACGCTTTCACTTAACTACTCGACCGATCATCATGAAATTTCGCATACACGTTGTCAGCAGTAAAGAATAGGACATAGGGTACCTTTCATCCAAAAAAAAGTAGGCGAGTGAAGCTGCGGGCAAATGCCAGTATATCATAAATGTACTAAACGCTATGCAACTGCTGAAAAGTATGTACTGCTTGAAGAACAGACATAAGTGTATCAGAATAGTTTGAACGTTAACGTAAAAATAAATGTTCAATCTTAATGTGACTTTCACAGGATAATACTATAGAACGAACAGTGGATAGCTAAAACGCATATCTAGAGGATTCTTAATCTATTTAATGTCGTCTTGATTTCCTTCTAAACTGTTTTAAGTAACTGTTGGAGGGATATCGCTATGATTACCAAGCTTGGCAAGCGTATCGATACCCACATCCAACGGTTTGACCACACTGGTACCTACTGATAAAACCGTATGAATTTATACATATAGATTGTGAATATTCAATTATTTATTAGTAAGTAAGCAGGATCGATTTGCATGCGACAGTAACATTCTTCCCTTAAGGTTCCTTACGTGATCATAAGGAAAGACGACGTGCAATAAAAATTAACTACCACCGACTACGAAACATATCACTCCCCTCGTTCCAACCCTCGGATCAATCGGCAAACGGATTTGTTTCTTAATTCTTAAGGAGACAGACTACAAGCAACAATTATACCGGAGACAACCGACACAACTCCAGGACACTCCTGAATCAAGAATAACAAGCCATTTACAGCTTTATTTCAAAACAAATACACCTCATTATCCTCTGCAAATAATATACTTGCGAAATTAAATCGCATGGAAGAAACACGATCAGAAATGTGCTCTTTGTGGTGGACATAAGAATTACTTTTGAGCATTAGGCTGAACACCCTAATTCGGGGAGTTTTAATATTCACTTATACAAGGGAAAAGAATTACAGGAAGAAAATGAAACAGGGTGAGTAAATAAATAAAGAAAACGAGACGCCTAAGGCCGCCATGTTGTACGTGGGTAACATTACGTGTGAGATCGTGCTACGATTCCAATTCGATTTGTCGATTGCCGATAGTCGAACACGATTCCAGGGAAATGACTATCGACCTTTAGAATGTGTAAATAGTTTGAGGAAATTGCTTTCGAATTTCGAATCCATAAGCGAATATTGAAACTATATTCGACTTTATAACTTGTAACAGAGTAAGGCGATAGAATCGATAAAAAAAGTTTTATGATATTATAGATTAAGATGTAAAACATAAAGTACTAACATAAGGTAATTTTGTAAAAATACTTAAATTTTTATGTCCCGTAAAGCCTACTTCCATATTCATTAACTAAATTGTTGCAGATTACATTTGTAGCTGATTAAAATTAAGACGCTTATCTTTTTAAAGGCTCTGCCGCTTACAGCCCCGCACGTAACATAAAATCGACTAAAAGCGAACATGAATATTTATTAAAAATCCACAGGCTCATTAATTGTAAAATAACTAGTAGACTACGCTGATCCGAGACGAGGTGGGCATAAAAATAACGTTAAAGGTAACGTAAAAGTCACAAAAATAGGCAATAAACTGAACAAACGGGTGCACAATACATGTAAAAAGTAGAATGTACGTCTTTTCCACCGCAGTTAATAATTGATGCCTCAAACTGCCGAGTTGTGTTCCTCATACAATATTTATCTCCCTAGCTACCCCATGTTACCGCCTGCTTGATGTTTTGTACATACTATATGTATAAACAGTACGTCCACTTAACTGCCTCTCTCTAACCTTTGTTATAGCAATTTGGTTGGTTTGGGGAACGAATTGATTGGGTGTACGCCGGAATATATTGGTTTCGTGTAATTTATGATCGTTTCGTTTTAATGTGATATAAAGTGAACAGTTTTGGTATGTTTAAATGACGGCAGCTTTGTATTTTTTTTATTAATCTATCTTTGACGTAGGTATTATATTTATTTGGATATATAATATTTATTTGGTAATTTGCCAAACCTTCCACATGTTCTATCTGAAATTTCTTCAGGTGTGGTCAGTGGAATAAGATACAGGCCGAATTTCCAAAAAATCATTTAAGGCATTACAATAGTCTAATTATTGTTTTGTAGTTATAAATATTTCCAAATCCAAGTTTTGCAAATATTTATTGAGTTATGTCGTTCTCAGTATTTTGTGGCATAACTGTAAATTGGAGCTTTGTGTTGGCTCTTGGTTGAGTAGGTGTGACAGTTCTTATTACGAGGACCTCAGATGTCCGAAGAGCGAATAGTGGACCGTGAGCTGGCAACGCAGCAATTCCTTTTTTGCAAGATTGTCAACGTGTGGACAGCTTCTCTAATGTTCCAATCAAATATTGTAATGTAACACAATAAAATATTGAGACACAGATTCTATATCCTTTTTTTGATAAATAGTGTATAATAAATTATAGCTTTAAAAGCATGAATAAACTTTCTACTTCTTTCAAAAACTCTGCTAATGACATTTAGCAATAATTCAAATAAATATATTAGTCATGTAACAGAAAAACATACACGCATCATCTATTCCGTTACAATTAATTCGAAAATAGAAATCATCTGACAATAATATCGATAGTTTATTTTATTAGTTTGTCACATCCTTATCTGTGTACACAGATAATCAATGAAGGCACGGATCATAATGCACGAAGCCATTGTTTACAAAGAATGAATGAACGAATGAATTTAAACTATTACTTACATGAGAGGTTGGGTGTAATTTATTGTGTTTCATTCATGTATTGTTTTCATTGTTGACAGATAATATCGGTGATTGCATATGTATGGTTGATTACACACGTTTTTAATGACCTAGTTGGAATACATACAGGAATTAAAAGGTTATTTGATAAAACAGTCCTACTACAAAGTACTGTTATACTAGGTGCAGTCCTTGAATTAGGAATTAAAAGGCAGTAGTGTTACTTCTTATGGAGGCGCTGTGCTGACAACAGGGTAGCCTTTATCCCTTGTAGTCGGCAGTACGAGAACGATATACCTGGTAATGGTAAAAGCTCAGTTGTGACACATATTTGCCATTTTAGTTAAATAAATCAATTATAAAGATAGAAAATTCAAAATGTATATGTTTATAAATCATTTGATAAACATAGTAACCGCGCCATTATAAACAAGTCTAATCTAATCTCCATCTCCTGATCATAGATTATAAATTGCATCCATAAACTATAAAGTATATGTAGGTAAAATAAAAATGCTAGTTTCTGAATATTAGTCTTTAGATAAATAACTAAGAAACTCTTCATCATAAAAATTAAAATAAAAGTTTAATGACACCGTTAACGTCAAATTAAAATTAATTATCGTGTATATAATGATGTACGGTAGCCGAATATTTTTACCGAGCAGACTCCTTCGTCGAGACCACAGATAATACTAGCTCATTTGTCATAGATAAAATGCCACTTCATTTAATTTATGTCTACCGTATCTTTTATAAAAATATGTGGCGTTTTGATTAAAATGATTTAGAAAGACATTTTACTTGCTGGCATTTATCATAAATTATTTGGGGAAAAGAAATGATAGAAATATCATAAAGAGACAAATATGAAGGTGAATGAAGTAAGGATTGACAAAAATAGTTACAGTTAGAATTCTGTAACCTATGTCTACTCCATTGGAAGACACCTGTGTTAACAGAGTCACGTACACTCGAAATCCATAGATAACTTTATAGTGTGTATGAATAGTTGTATTTCAATGATGTTTCGAAGTACCAAAGCACTATTTCGAGTAGAAATGCATTTAAGACTGCGCCGAGCGAAATGTGCCAAAACAGGCGGTCACAGTTAAGTTGATAAAATCAATACTTTTTGTTTAATACAAATATAAAATATACATTTACCATAACAATGAATGTGTTTACAATTGCTCCGTGTAAAAAACTTAAAATAAATATTATTTTCGCCTACAAAATTATGTAATATTGCACGAAAAAATGAAAAAACGTAAGCTCGTGTTACGTGATTTTTAGATTATAACAGTAGAAATCTATCCTATGTTACAGCTTAAACGAAACATAAATAGTTATATTAAAATTTGTCCGTCCCAAATATTTAAGTTATTGGTTGACAATAAAGATACATATTTATCAAAAAAGCATTTCAAATCCTCTATACAATTTTATTATGGTGGCCGCGCGCCGATTTGAATATCGAGCTCTGTCATTCAGTCCAACCGCGTCTTACGCTCGGCGCAGTCTTAAACGTAGATTTAAGCAAAACGTCTAGAACACCACGTAAGCGTGAGAATTTTTCATATGCAAATGGTTTTCAAACTAGATGATCAAATATTGCTTTAACATACAAGTTACATGACGCCTTTGACTGATTTGTTTCAGTACTAATCATTAATTGAAGTGAAGTATTTCTTGAAATGCTATGATTATAATATTAATGCGCAGAACGGGTCCTCTGAGCAAGTTTTACGCTTACGTTTGAGGCCAACGGTGTTTTATGCTTCCAGGGTTCAAATTTTGGGTCAGAAATACATTCTTATATAAAAATTCTAAGCAGCAAGGTTTGTGAATTGTGCTTGTACATGTCTATAGCTTTGCCTCCTATTTTGTGGGTTTTAAAACATCGCCTGCGTAAAGTGGGTGTCGTACAATCTCCTCCTATTCCTTAGGCGATATACAGACATGATTATCTATGTATAACACCTACATACCCTACCGGCCAAAAGTTTGAGACCACAAGTTAAAATATTGTTTCACAATAAAATTTGTTAAAAATACATATGATAAACAATTAATTTGAACACCTGCATATACAATGGATATTTAACTATTTTTCGAAGTCATTATTTCTATTTATTTTTATGTAATCATCGTACAAAGGTATTTTGTCTAGAAACATCAATGGGCGCCGCGTGCGGACCGCGCGCCAAAGTCATTGTAATATTATTGTTACCTGACTATTATTCATTATTTGGGCTTTGTTTTGTGTTAACAGAATTTTAGGAAATTTTAACTTCCTAAAACACTGTGAACACCTGAGTTTCCATGGAGTAAATATTTCTTAATCTTGGTTAGTCCGAGCTCGTCGTTCTTACAGTGAAGACATCTCATTATGGGAAAAGTACGCCAAATTAGCGGTGAAACTCGTGCTGTCATCATTGCTTTACACAACGAAAGCAAATCTGAACGTGCGATTGCTACTCAGCTCAAGTTGTCGAAGACTTGTGTTCATAACACAATAACCCGATACAAGGAGACTGGCAATAATCAAGATCGTTCGCGGTCGGGAAGGCCGAGAGCTACCACTTCTAGCGAGGATAAGTTCATCGTGGTAACAAGCAAGCGGAATAGACGCCTGACAGCACCAGAAATCCGCGCTGAAGTGAACAAATCCCGGTCTACACCTGTGTCATTGACCACAGTGAAAAGAAGACTAAGAGACGCTAAGTTATTTGGTCGCGTAGCAGTGCGAAAACCTCTCTTAAGGCCACAAAACAAAAAGAAGAGAATGCAGTGGGCCCTTACCCATCGAGACTGGAGTGAAGAAGACTTCAAAAGAGTTCTTTGGACAGATGAGTCCAAATTTGAAGTGTTTGGGAGCAAAAGACGTGTTTTTGTTCGGCGGAGTGCCGAGGAAAAGATGATGCCAGACTGTGTCCTGCCCACAGTGAAGCATGGCGGTGGTTCTGTTATGGTTTGGGGTTGTTTCTCGAGCCGTGGAACTGGAGATTTGGTACGAGTCGAAGGAATTATGAAAAAGGAGCAGTACAAAGCAATATTGGAGTGTAATGCTGTACCATCGGGACTTCGGCTAGTTGGAGATGGCTTTATTTTCCAACAAGACAACGACCCTAAACACAGCTCCAAATTATGCCGGGGTTATTTAGATACAAAAGAAGCAGAAGGGGTGTTAAAAAACATGGTGTGGCCCGCTCAGAGCCCCGACCTTAACCCTATAGAACTTCTGTGGGAAGAGCTGGACAGAAACGTGCGCAGTTGTTGTCCCAGCTCACAAGAAGATTTGTGGAGAGCATTGCAAGAAAGCTGGAACAATATTTCATAAGAAACAATCGACAAATTGATTGCCCGCATGCCAAGACTTGTCAACAAAGTGATTCAATGCAAGGGAGGGTTTTTTGATGAAAAAGCTGTTTAGCTTGTCAACATATATTTTAAGTTAAATTGTCGATATATTTAATATTTTTTATTTATATTTAATTGCATTTGCCATATTTAATAAATATCACAATAAATCCTTTCATGTTTAGCTTTTTATTTTGAGTTTTACATCCATTTGCAACTTTGATGTAGGTGGTCTCAAACTTTTGACCGGCAGTGTAGATCATTGCGCAGGCGTTAAAGATTTGCGCCGGCAGCCATATTGTCTAACACTTTAGAAAAAGGTTAAATAATCAAATGGTAATTTGCAGGAGAACAGTTACTTCAATGCAATATTATTAATATATAAATTACTTTCAGTATTCTATCGTTGCTTAACGCTCTCTTGGACTTCAACCCTGAAGTTGGTATTTTGCGATTTAATGGATGGTATTATTATTAGAATGTATGAGGTACTGTGAGGAGAACGCGTGAATGTCTTATTTTAAATGCATGCTATATTAATGCGATTAAATAGTCTAATTGGTACAGGTCGTAATATAAAATAAATAAATAAAAATTGTAAATATATTTGTAGAGCGCAATAAAATCCAAACAATATTTTTGTTAGCCCGCTAAAGTTTAACTTTTCAATAGCCCTATTGTTTATTAGTCCAAAAATGCTTTGTTCACGAGCGCAAAACAAGGATTCCAAATTTAAAAGTGCGAGACAATACGAGAGGTGCGTTCCGAAGTCGTGTGTTGGTGGCATCACAACCGATTACGTTCTAATGGACAAGCGGTGTTTGTGTTCGGAACTGATAACGCTTGCTCGATACGCGCGGCGCCATGCCACTGATTTTATTATAACAAAACAAATAAAAATCAAAAAGCCGATTGGCCAGGCACTCACGGACGATGTTCGTGATCTACTGTCTGATATTGAATTTTATTTCGCCTTTGTAATCTGTATCGACTGTGGGTTTTGTACATATTGTTAAGTTGGTAGCTTTGTGTTCTTAGTTTGAAATTGTGGAAAACAATGACTATAATTAAAATTATGTATTTTCTCCTGCATACGATATTAATGACCATATTAAATTGAAAACTTATACAGAAATTTAATTATGGATTATAATAAAAATATAGGTAGTCCTAAAGCTAAATTAATTTATAATGAATATAATATAACGAATATATGATTGACTATGGAAAAGTTATGAATACAATTTGACTTTTTATCAATTTGTTCTTCTATTATATACCTGCCAGTTGTTTTTTAGATTGATAATAAGTTATGACCTAAGAAGTTATGAGTTATTCTAAGCACAAATTAGTTTATCCATCAAACGTTTGTGCAAAAATCAATTTAATCTTTAATTCCTAAAAACACGGAATCTTCAGCGAAACGTTTACATTTGTAATATGACAGGTGGATATCACATGTACATAAATCTGTCCTAAATTGCTTTTTGCCGCCTTACAGGTGCCAACATAATGAACTAAACATGTTCGCTATTTCTATTTTGAATAGTGTCGCGTACAAAAGACATTAGCATTCGGATTCGGTCGATTTAGCCGCGCGACGTCTCTTTGTATTAACCGGCCATGTTAATGGGAGCTTATCTCAAGCTTCTTGTTTTTGTTCTCTTGTGTATTATTAAAAGTCGGGTTATCTCCTAACGAGGGACGACGTCTAGAATGCAATGTTGATAGGATTTGAGTTTCAATTGATTAATTTACAGTCTAATGTTTCTGACGGGGTAAGTAAAGGACTCGCTTTTAAATTACTTTTCGGAACATTAATAATTATGTCGTTGCTAGATAATTATGGGTATTTATTTTTTAATAGATCAAGATTAAATAGTGTGCATTTCCAATCTTTTGGGCACTAGCACATTATAAGCTTTATGTTTGATATGCATTATGCAATAGCATATCCAATACAAAGCTGCGTTTCTGTCATATAATAATTTAACAGAAACGCAGACGGATTTTGTGTCTTTGTTCGTGCAGCCTTGGGCAAAGCCCTGTTCTTTGGACACCTAATCTCAGTTTTTCTTTAAGCCATCAATATATCAGTGTCTTCAATTTTATCATATACACAATTAGTAATCATTGAATGTATTTTATAGTGTAACAAATATGAAAATAACATATTAGCTATTTTGTTTTGAATTAAAAGTAGATAACTGATTTAGTACACTCTACTTGTTACTACACATAATAATGAAGAGCTTGTTTTTTTGTTACTGGCAATCTCGTAAATATTTGAAACACCAAAGAGATACGACAACGTTTTAAAATACCAACACACCAATACGATGTTAACCGGGCAAAGGAATTTGGGGTTCAGCCGCATTTTAACATTTCCAAAGGGACATTTGAAATAAAAGACTCATTTAAAAGATTACGATAAAGCACATTCGATTTATTGTAAGGTTGTCGATATATTTTAATATGGCGTCAATTTTAGATTTAGTGACTGTTTGAAATGGCTCTGACGTAAGTTGGACGGTAAGTATCTACGGAAAATCTTAGTTTTAATATTATGATATTGAATTAGAAAATATTTTAAATGATTTTCCTATATTTATTTTGTGAATATTTACTTTTTTTGGGTGTATCTAGATAAATGTCATAGTTACCAGTTCTTAATGCAACTTTATGCGACTAAGATTATTAAGTTTGCTTTGTATAACAAATAGTTTTATATTCATTGACAGATTTTCCCAGAACAAAAATATCAACGTAGGATAAGATACTCTGTTATTTTTTTTTTGTACCAGTATGATGGCAAAATAGCGTGAAGTCCACCTGATGATAAGGGCATCGCATCCTAGACGCGGTTGTAACACTAGAAATCAGGCGGGCATTACTAGACATTTGAACAGAACAAGTTACTGTCCAGGTTAATACATGGCTGATATTATATTAAAATTTCTCATTATTTATAAATTTGATTAAGCTTAGGTTAGTTCATAACTCGTTTTTGATTTTTTAACTATAGTGTTCACTTTCCGGAGCAATAAATATTTCTTTCTTTCTAAACAACCGCATTCTGATCATCTGTAGTTTTAACTTGAGGTCATATTCGTATCGAATCGAGGTGAATGATTGCAACCGACGACGTGCTGTGGTTGAACATGAATCTTCGCCTTTAAAACATATCGTCAGTTAATACGTAGGTTTAATTCTTTTGTTTGTGGTGCGATCAATGTCATGGTTGAATGAGGTTTTATTGTTATGTATCAGTCCTTTCTATGATATAAGACCAGCTGTGGTCTAAAGCTTAAAAATACCTTGTATGGTGTATAGTAACCACCAGTTTCTTCCACAGCTTTGCTTGTGTGGTCATTAAAACATAGCCTATGTCACACAAGTATAGCAACGCTTTCTTTTTAAATTTGTCTTCTAGTTTCAGATATATGACTACTTCCTCTATACATTCCACGCTCAGGAATAGGATAACAATGGAACAAGTAAAAATTGATCGATAAATCAGGTCGGTTACAAAGTAACCTATTTAATCTATAGAGATTATGTTTCATAAATAAATAACTGCAATCACTATAGAAACTCTCATTTTACGAAGCATAGACGTGAAACCTATCGCTATCTGTGGCTATAAATGATATAAAAGTTTATGGTCGAACTAATGTTGCCATAAATTAAAATGTATGGTGTTGCAAGTTAAAAGCACTCAGAAAACACGTGTACATTTACTGATTGAACGATTTAATTAATTTATGTTGACCGAAGTTTTTCATGTAATTTATTACAACTATATTGCCTCTTTACATATTTATTGCATGTAATTTGATTAAAATTATCGTTTGAAATAAGTGACAGCTGTACTCATTTCATAGATTAATAGAATACAAATGGCGGATAGTTAGTGCTAACTGGCATTTAACCTATTAATGTGTAGAATACGTCTTGTTAAAGAAACCTCTGTATAATTAACTAACTAATATGCATTATGCTAATTATTTATTGTGTTATTGTTGACTTGTAGGTTAACCTATTTTAAAATGGCATTGTTTTAACAGAAAAATAGTTTGAAGCCATAACTTGTGATTAAGAACCCTTATTGGGTTCGAAACTAACGGCCAGTTTCACAACTATCAAGTAAAAGTTATCCGAAAGATAAATCGCATGCTGTCTCACTCTTGTTAGGTTAAAGAAAAAAGATGGCGAGACTTTTATCTTATAGATAAATGTTATTTAGAGTTGGTGGAACAGGCCCTAAAAGTGCAGATCTGTAAAATACATTGAGTCTAACAGTTTAAGGATTACAGTATGATTGACCAAAAAATCTCTAAAGTAATAAAACAGTTTAATTATATACCGAGTACTATGATTTTACAGCTAAGCTGTGAAAACTAAAACACGCGTTTGCGTACGGCTCCGCCCGCGTGGTTCTTACATCAATAAAACGTAGCTAATATCCTTTCCCAGGGTTTAATTAATTACCTCTGTGTGAAATTTCATCCAAATCGGTTGAGTGTTTTAGCCGTGAATAGGTAACAGACAGAGTTACTTTCGAATCTATACTAATATATGCTGAAGAGTTTGTCTATTTGTTTGTTTGGTTGAATAATCTCAGGAACTACAGGTTTGAATTGAAAAATATTTTATCATTGGATAGCTTATTTATCGAGGAAGGTTATAGGCTATATACCATCACGCTACGACCCACGGGGGCGGCACAGTAATCATGAACGCGGGTGAAACCGCGGGCACATCTATTAATATTAGTAAGTATGTTATACGTTGAACAAATTTATTAATATAATAATAATAATAATAATATTCTATCACATACACACAACACCATCTAGCCCAAACTAAGCAGAGCTTGTACTATGGGTACTAGACAATGGATAAACATACATATATACTAATTTTTTTGTAAATATATTCCTATTATACATAGAAACACCCAGACCAAGACAAACATCCATGTTCATGCACACAAATGTTTGACTTGTGCGGGAATCGAACCCACGACCTCAGGCGTGGCAGTCGGTTACACTAACCACTACGCCATCGAGTCGAGTATATGCTAGTAATATGAGACTAAGTGGGTGAAAAAAAATAGCCAGATGTCTTTTATGCGAATCCTGTGTCATACAAAACATCGCGCTTGCGTCGGAAGAACGTTAACCGATATTAAGATTACGTTCATTGAAACAATTATGTGGCGTAGTTACTATTATTGTATTATTAAGACTGCGCCGAGCGTAAGACAAATAATGACAGTGCTCGTGCGGCGCATATTCAAATCGGCGCGCGGCCGCCATAGTAAAAGTGTATGGAGGATTTAAAGTGCTTTTTGATAAATTTGTATCTTTAATGTAAACCAATAACTTAAATATTTGGGACGGACAAATTGTAATATAACTATTAATGTTTCGTTTAAGCTGTAAAATAGGATAGATTTCTACTGTCATAATCTAAAATACACGTAACAGTAGTATCGGTTCAGTAGTTTTTGAGTTTATCGCGAACAGACAGACGCGGCGGGGGACTTTGTTTTATAATATGCAGTGATAGTGAAGGACAGTCTTAAGTATGACCACTGCGTGTTTTTATGGATTCCTCTAAAACGCAAGTATTTCGTAAAATATCATCTATCCTATAAAGAGTTTAAACTATTTCTTCTGTGATTTAAACTATCAGTATCACTACATTATATAAAACAAAAGCCCCCGTTGCGTCTGTACGCGATAAACTCAAAAACTACTGAATGGCTTTTCATACGGTTTTCACCCATGGACAGAGTAATAATAATAATATTTCATCACATACACACAACGCCATCTAGCCCAAACTAAGCAGAGCTTGTTCTATGGGTTCAAGACAATAGATAAACATACATACTTTTTTTTGTAAATACATACATATTATACATAGAAACACCCAGACCAAGACAAACATCCATGTTCATGCACACAAATGTTTGACTTGTGCGGGAATCGAACCCGCGACCTCAGGCGTGGCGGTCGGTTACACTAACCACTACGCCATCGAGGCCGACGAGTGATTCATTAGCAAGGTTTAGCTCTATAATTTGTTAAGGTTTTGTATTACCCGTACAAAACCGGATTAATATTTTTGCCTTTACAGGTTAACTGGTGAACTAAAGACTTAGACGTTATATGAGCTATTTAAGGACCTTGATATTATATATTTAATCGTCAGCTTAACACTTAATTCTTGTTTACAACTTTTAAGTAAGTACGCAGACATATTTAAAAACCATTTCATGTCTAATAACCCTTTTAAACTTTTACGAGTTGTAATTAAAACAGATCATCCACTATGGGTATCTTTAAATGGCTCCTTACTTAGGTACAAACCTACACTATTAAGGACCGTCTATTAAATAAGAACTCTACGTTCAAGGAAAAGGTTCAGTAGGAGAGGTCAGGCATTTTAGGCGTTAGAGAAGACCTCTGTTATCTAAACGACGACGAGCAAAGGGAAGGAATGTTGACGCCGTCACTTAAATATAATTATTACAAGTATTTTAAACGCAGATAAACGACGTAATTAACTGTACATAATGTTTTATCAATAAGGTTGTAATAGTAAATATAGATACAGGTCGT
The DNA here is from genome assembly GCA_930367265.1 of Catocala fraxini. Lineage (NCBI taxonomy): Eukaryota > Metazoa > Arthropoda > Insecta > Lepidoptera > Erebidae > Catocala > Catocala fraxini. The sequence goes on from OV884047.1 coordinate 3,740,420, forward strand.
TTGTATGAAATTATGTTGTAGTAAAATTGTAATTTAAGTGGGCATATTGATGTCGTGAAATTATTCTCAAGCTTTCTCTCAGCTCCAAGAACATTCATAAAAAGTATTGTCAGCCTTGTAACATTATTTACTTTGTAACACTTTGAAGTTCAACACTGTATCTAGTTATTTAATATTATATTATAAATTATACCCTTAAATAACCACATATTAAACTCAAAAAATACTGTACTGATTTTCATGCGGTTTTCACCAATATACCGAGTGATTAATGAAGAAGGTACAGATTTATAATTTGTTAAGATTTTGTACTACCCTTGCGAAGCTAAAACGAGTCGCTATCTATTTATAAGAAAAGTATATAATATGTATATAATAAATAATTTAAGAGCTGTCTTGCTTGCCTTATCGGTAAAGAAAAATATTGTAAGGCAACCTGCATGTTTAAAAGTTGTCTATAATGTGCTCAAAGATATGTAAAGTTTGTCAACTCAGTCTAAGCTAGCGTGGTAGATTATAGTCAAATCTTCTCATATTGAGTAGAGGCACTAGAGGTCCTTGCCCAGCAGTGCGAAAATTTGTAAACAGAGCTGATATTATGTAATTATCTAGTAATTTGTTATATTTGAAAATGAAATAAGTCTTGTAAGTTTGACTATTTAGTTCATGTAATCTTTCCTTTTTATTAATTATTTTTTGCAATTTTATGGAGATAAAAGTAGTCTTATAATATCCTAATATTATAAATGCGAATGGACGTTTACTTTGCTTGTTACGATTTCAAGCCTTAATTACTTGACCGATTATCATGAAATTTTACATACATATATGTTGTCAGGGGTACAAGTAAAGGCATAGGGCATACCTTTCATTAATAAAAATGTACTGTATCCGAGGGATAAATGGTCAAAATTGAATTCCAATTTTTATAAAAACACTGAATGACTCACCTCCATTTGGTCCGTCGGTTCTGAAACCACGTTTTGACTTGAGCATCAGTCATTTTCAAGGTCTTCGCTAAGGAGGCTCTTTCGGCTGACGCGAGATACTTCTGTTTGTGAAACCTTTTCTCCAACTCAGCGATCTGAAGCCTTGTGAAGGAAGTGCGAGGCTTCTTGCGTTTCGGTGGTGTCCGATTCTGGTACGGATGTCCAATCCGCCTCGTGATGGGGAATGAGGCTGAAAGAATAAAGTAAGGCATTATTTTATGATCTTAAGCCTGCCTAATAAATAGCGTTGAAATTGCGAAAGATATGTACATTTTGTTTTTCCAAACTTTGTATTTTTGCTTTAATATGTATACCTATCTTCTTCTCTCTTAGCCTTTATTATGCCCAAGACACTTGGGGTCGGTTTTTCTGGTCTAACCAGATTTGACTGGATATCAGTTTTTACACGGAGCGGCTGCCACCTGACCTCCGAAACCCGAAGGCTAACGATACCCTAAGGCTAGACCAGTGTCAGGATATTAGACGGTACTGACTTTCCCAATAACGACTGCCATAGATGTTCATGGCAGTCGGGACCGACGGCTTAACGTGCTCTCCGAGGCACGGAGCAGGCGATAATTGTCAATCAATACGCACATAATGCCGAAAAGTCATATAACTTCCGAAAGTCAGAGGTTCGCGACGTGGGTTCGAACCCGAGACCCTCTGCATTGCAGTCTATTGGTCTCCACTCCACTGAGCTATCGCTGCCCTTAATTTAATAATATTAGGTACTACATAATAAAAGCGCATCCAAAATATGACCTGTTTTCGTAAAATATTAGTAACTAGCGACACGCCTCGGCCTCGGACGCAACTTAACAAATTATACACCTAAACCTTCCTCATGAAACACTCTGTCTATTGATGAAAACCGCATGAAAATCCGTCGTGCAGTTTTTGAGTTTATCGCGAACAGAAAATCAGACGCGGCAGGGGACTTTGTTTTATAATATACTAGTAGTTTTCCCGCGGTTTCACCCGCGTAAGTCCCGTTCCCGTGTGAATATCGGGTTTCACCCCTTTCAACCTCTTCGGGGTGGAATTGCCAAAAATCCTCTCTTAGTGCTCCCCTACACTCTCCAAGGAACATACATGCCAAATTTCAGCTTCTTGCGTTCAGTAGTTTCGGCGGTGCGTTGTTTGTCAGTCACTCAGTAACGGAAGAGTTTTATATATATAGATAGTGATAGTGTTAATAAAATCTTTTAGTTGTAGCTTATATGTGTTGCTCTATATTAATGAGAGAATACAGATATTTATTATTTATGGTTAGCCTGGAATTCAAATAAACTATTTCAACATCTGTAATTATTGAAGGTGTGCAGTTCGTTACAACAATAGCAATAACATAAAATACAAGAAATAGAAACGAAAAATTAATTTACATAGTTATTATTTTTTTATTTGGAGTAATAAATATAAATCAGATTCCCAATTTTCTTTGATCATAATCATAAAAACTAGGTGAAGATACGCTCGTAATAGGTTTATTCAAATGTTGCTCCGTAATTCTATATCAACAGAAACCATCAAGCAATTACAACTGCTACGACTCTTAAACGTACATTTACATCTTATCTTTGTAATTGAAATCACGATTTAATCGTCATAAACAATAAACATTTCGAGAGTTACTAAAAAATCCCATGAATAAATAATAATCTTATTAAAATACGCACTCATATTACTCATTATTATGCTCCTATGAAGTACGTATTACAGAACCATGTGATTACATAGTAATCAAAGTTTTCCGTCTATAATAAATGTTAAATTACATGTTGGCGATCATTCGTGGAAACTCGTCTTAAAAGACTGGCATACACAAACCGCAAGGTATCTTACATTTTAAAAAAGGAAGCAGTAATCGTTACAAATCGTTTCAAAGTAGCTGTTGCACGTTCTCTTTTCAAAATTACATTCAAGATGGCGGGCGTAATCACGTTTTAAAAATTCGAAACTCAATAAATTACTATTTAAATGGCACGTTGCGATTGGTCGAGCGGCCGGTAATGGTCAACGTTTTCCGTAATAGATCGATTTGCATTAAATGATCCGTGAGATGAGATCATGTCGTTTATAACCATATTGTTTTCAATGTCATGTCCATATTATTCTACAATCAACATAATAATGTATTTATGTCCATTTACTTGAACAATTTTATAATAATTTGTCTGTCTATTTACTGGACCGTAAATAATAATAGCTATACACGGCAAGAAATTAAGTTTGGTTTTGATTTGAACATTCTATGACGGTGAACAAAAAACTAGAAATGAAAACTGGTATCTGCTATTCATATTGTACAGCGTTTTTGTTCATAACCTATGATTACCAGTTATATATTGTCAGTATTCGATATCAAGTTATTAATGATTTTATTAGATATAGTTTTAAAATTACAAATATCATTGACATGTAGTAATGAGATGTAAAACTTAATTATAAATATGGGCTATATTTTAAGTTCATTAATGCACTGGACCGCAAAGAAAAATAGTCGGTTAGAAAATCTTCAATATCTTCAAAAGTAGTTAACCTAGCTTTAAGAAATAAATACTAAATTAAAGAATATTAAATGCCACATAAAATAATATATAAAACCTTTTTATTTATTTTGGATAATTGTATAAAAACTGAAAATGTAAAATAATGGTCGTTTTTTAATTTAGTACCATAAAATTCAAATCACTTCTTTGCGTTTGTTTTAGTTTTGCAATAAAAAGGTATAAACGTGATGTCTCTGCCTTATAAATTTTATTATTCTGAAGTTATCATGTCGTTAACCCCTGAAGAATGTACCAGGATCCTGACAACGCTTGAAGATGGGCACAGTCAGCGAAATACAGCAAGAACTGTTAGTGTGACTCTTTCTACAGTTCAGCAAGTACTCCAGCGTTTCCATGAAACTGGATCCAATCTTCGAAGACCAGGAACAGGCCGAACAAGTTGCACGACGGCGCGAGAGGATCGCTATATAGTATCAACAATTTTGAGAAATCGCTTTCTTACGGCTGTTGAAGTAAAGAATCATCATTTACGAGCTGAAGGAAACAGTCTGAGTACGGATACAGTAAGGCGGCGTCTGGCTGAAGCAAATTTAAAGCCATAAAGACCTGCAAATGGCCCAAAACTAGAAAGACACTACAGAAACTCAAGGTTGAGTTATGGTAGAGAACACGAGAATTGGACTCTGAATGACTGGTCAAGAGTTATGTTTTCAGACGAGTCTAGATTCTTTTTATACAAGGACGACGGGAAGAAGAGAGTGTACAGAATACCTAGAGAGCGCTATAACCAAGCCTGTATAGAAGAAAAAGTACCATACGGCGGAGGCTCTGTTCACGTATGGGTTGGGATTTCTTCCGAAAGCCGCACTGAGCTAGTGGTGATAGAAAATGGAACTTTATCTGCAAAAAGATATGTCACTGAAATTCTGAATGACTACGTTGGTCCATTTTTAGTAGACATGGGTGAGAATGCCGTTTTTATGTAAGACTGCTTGCCCGCATACAGCTCAGATAGTGTTTGCCTATTTTCAAGAAGTCGGTATCACACACATGGAGTGGCCAGCACGCAGCCCCGACTTAAACCCCATTGAGCATGCATGGAACGAACTGAGACGACGTGTACGTCAGCGGAATCCAACGCCAATCACGCTACGTGAAATGAAAGAAGCTCTAATAGAGGAATGGCAGAATATTCCGCAATATCGCCTCAAAAACCTAGTAGAAAGTATGCCAAATTGCATAACAGCAGTATTGCATGTTCGCACTCAAAGTACTAAAATTAGTGAAAACGGCACATTTGTAACCAATCTACATTTACGAAAATACTGGAAGTTTTTAGTTGCGTAGTTTACGCATTTTTATTTATTTTACATTTATTAACAATAAAAAGCTTGAATTAATTGTTTTTAAATCTTTAATTTAGTCTTTATTTCATAAAGCTAGATCAGGTACTTTTGAAGATATTGAAGATTTTCTAACCGACCCTTTTTCTTTGCGGTCCAGTGTATTTACCAATGTCTAGAACCGGCCGACACTTTTAATTTTATCTATGTACACATTTGACATCTACCTTTTAAAATTAAAACATCCAACCTTTTATAGAGTGATAAACTACGACACAATAAATACAGAATGCCTTATCGTTAAAAAAAAAATTAGTTATTTTTCGTTTTCAAATTTAGAATCGTATTAAACGGCGCGTTCTCATTGGTCGGCCGACAAGCGTAATGGCCGCCTCACGTGACCGCAAATTATGTAGCAATTGCTGGGGAGTACGTAACTTCGTAGTTTAAGATTGTTAGTGACTTTTGTTCCCCCCGCAATTTAAGTATAAAGGCAAACCTTTCGGATTATTCATTTCCGACAGCACGAAGTAGGTACCTATCATCTATTAAATTTTAAATTAAGTATATTTCTGTATTCTTTGTTGTAGATGTTCTTTAATGAATGTTCTTTTCATAACTTTTGAACATATTATACAGCAGTTGTTGACCAAAGACGCTCTACAGCAAGCAAATGTGGGGAGGGGGTAATCTAAAGTCTTCTTATTGTGGGTGTTCAAATAATATAATAATATAATATAATATTCTATCACATATACACAACACCATCTAGATCTAGCCCGAACTAAGCAGAGCTTGTACTATGGGTACTAGACAATGGATAAACATACATAAATACTTTTTTTTTTGTAAATACATACATATTATACATAGAAACACCCAGACCAAGACAAACATCCATGTTCACGCACATAAATGTTTGACTTGTGCGGGAATCGAACCCGCGACCTCAGGTGTGGCAGTCGGTTACACTAACCACTACGCCATCCCATCGAGTCGTCATGAAATAACTTTATGATACACTTACTGTATGCATATGTATTTTCTGGTAGCAGTTATAATTACTAATATAAATACATATGAGCAGCGATAGCTCAGTGGGGAGACCAACAGACTGCAATGCAGAGGGTCTCGGGTTCGAACCCACGTCGCGCACCTCTGACTTTGGGAACTTATATGACTTATCGAAATTATGTGCGTATTGATTGAAAATTATCGCCTGCTCCGTGCCTCGGAGAGCACGTTAAGCCGTCGGTCCCGGCTGCCATGAACATCTATGGCAGTCGTTATTGGGAGAGTGTCGACACAAAAGATCCCACTGGGTCGAAGTGTCGCCGGTCTGCAATGACTGGCCTCCACATAAGATAAGATAAGAATATAAATACATAATGACCTACGATCTAACTCAGTGGTTGCGGGGAGATGACTGCCGCGTGGCGCTGTTGCATACCTGCGCCTGACTATACTAAACTAACGCGTCAGCAATGTCGCTACAGCATCTAAAAACTTAACTTTACTTGGCATAATCGAGCTGATACTCTATCAGCACTATCTTTTAAATTAGCAACGCTGCGTACTTCTATGGCAACCATTTGTCAGCAATGTTTTCACATAGAAAATAAAACTAGCAAGTCATTTCTTCTTCAATCTTTTTATCTATACATACTACCTTATATATTTATTTATATAATATTCATAATTATTGTATGTCTCGTATTGTTTCTTTTACAATACACACTACATATTTACTGTTAATATTTATATTATTACAATACTTGAAACACTTGATTTTAATTTCTTATTAATTTTAGTATTTTAATTTTTTGTCCTTATTTTTTGTATTATGTTATTGTTTCTTATTCACGATACAGGCTTGCCTAGTGTGAAAACCACAGAAGTAGTTTTGTTTAATTTTGCCAGCGTTTGGCAAATTACTTTATTTTATTTATAAGGTGTTTTAGATTGATAAGTTTTTCTAATTTGTTAAACGCTGTAAATAAAAAAATTTTCATTTTTTCATTTTTCATTTAAAAAGTTAAAACCAATATTTTTGTATTGCCGGCGCGTTACAATTAAGTGCTTAGCGGCGTTGAAAATATTTCGCCTTATAACTACAGTTAAATACACACGCCTTAACCAATCGAAAATAAAAAATGTATAGTATTAGGGTGCCTAGTGCGAGTAGTTTTTACGTTAACGCGATCGAAACGTTTATCGCGTTTGGCTTTCTGATTGGTTTAGAGCTTGGAGCGGGCCAATGGGAGTGCCGAACGTCATCAACGTGTCGATCGCATTAACGTAAAACAAACTCGCACTAGGCAATCTGAATCCTACACACCTATGACTTTCTTGTTGGCAAAGTGTTGACGTACAAGTTTTGTCAAAAAGCAATCAATAACTGACTGTACTCCCTAAGAATACCTTGTAGGGACACAGTTTTGCTTGGTCAGTAAAATATACGTGTGTGTATCTACGCTACCAGGTAATCAACGGCTGCGACCGCAGTATTCATCATCTCAGCCGAAAAACGTCCACTGCTGGACAAAGGCCTCCCCCAAGGTTTTCCACACAGACCGGTCTTGGGCCACCCGCATCCAGCCGCTTCCCGCGACCCTTACCAGGTCGTCGGTCCACCTTGTGGGGGGCCTACCCCTGCTGCGTGTTCCGGTCCGTGGCCGCCACTGTAGAACCTTTCCGCCCCAACGGCCATCGGTTCTGCATGCTATGTGCACTGCCCACTGCCACTTCATCTTGGCTATCCGGAGAGCAATGTCGGTAACTTTAGTTTTCCTGCGGATGTCCTCATTTCTGATTTGATCCCGCAGGGAAACCCCGCCCTTTGCGTGACCTTGAGCCTTCTGATAAGACCCATAGTGAGCGACCCCAGTATTATAAAGTTTTATATTTAGTCACAAATAAACCATTTTCGTGTTCACAAGTCTAGCTTTATTTTGCTCTATATAATATACCTATATCTGTAACATTATGGTAGTCAACCAGCCTTAGAGGCGTGGTTGACTTAGAATTTAAATAGAAATTAAAGATGAACAACGCGATCAATAGGCATATATTTGCATTTACAAAAGGTGTATGGGAATAAACAGAATTATAATTATATTTAACCAGGTATTTAGTGGTAGTTCAGGGCGTGGTTCAAGATGAAGGCTTGTTACGTGGTCCAGGGTAGAAATGGACCACTTAACTTAGTTACCTTATGTTTTTCGTTTTATATTTTTATTGTTTTTATTTTTGTTTAATATGTAAAACGTAGGTTATGTAATAGAATTAAGAGCGCATCTCGCCGTAAAACAATTACGTTAGGCGAGTTTAGAACATGTAATAAATCTAAGTTACTATTGTACCTACATTAAATAAATAATCGATTGCGTAGTGGTTAGTGTAACCGACTGCCACGCGTGAGGTCGCGGGCTCGATTTCCGTACAAGTCAAACATTTGTGTGCATGGACATGGATGATGTTTGATTGATATTTATCTTGGAATAAAAAAAGTATATATGTATGTTTTTTTTTTTCATTGTCTAGTACCTATAGTACAAGCTCTGCTTAGTTTGGGCTGGATGGTGTTGTGTATATGTGTAGAATATTATTATATTACAATTATAATTGAAAAAAAAATATTAATGTTATCTTACAACCTCGTTTCTATTTCTATCACTAAATTTAATATGTTATGACTATGCCTTCTTGTAACAGTCTAAGCGTGATATTTTTAACCCATTGCAGTTGTGTGAGTGTGTATGTACGAACGGTCCGGCCGAATTGAGAGAGGACAATTCCTAGTTTGGGAGTTACCTTCAGTAAATTCCTACACGTATGCCAGCCAACAGCCATCTGTGTGCCTACGCTTAAGCATAAAACTTTATATTTAATCTAGGGTAGTACAAAACCTTAACAAATTATACATCTAAACTTTCTCATGAATTACTCTGTCTATTGGTGAAAACCGCATGAACATCCATTCAGTAGTTTTTGAGTTTATCGCGGACAAAAAGACGCATCGGGTGACTTTGTTTTTTAATTTGTAGTGATGTATAAACGTTTAAATATATATAGACAGTTTTAACATATAAAAGAACGATTACGGCCAGTGAAACACACATGTTACGTCGTCTCACATCAGGCTAGGGTGGAAAAGGGTGCGTTAACTTGATTCCGTGGCTGTAATCTGGTTAGGAGAGGTATGATTCATGTGAGCCATCCCGTGCCATACTGGTTTGTGTATGTACGGATATTTTCGGGTATTATGTGTGGAAGAGAATTGGGTTTTCAGGGTACCCTATTTGAGGTTATACAGAATCCTAATCCTAACTTATATTATAAATGTGAATGTGAGTTTCTTTGTTTCGTTTTCACGCCTAACCTATTGGACCGATTATCATAAAATTCCGCATACACGTTGTCAGGGGTACAAAAAAAGACATAAGGTACCTTTTACCAAAAAAAGTATTGTTACTATCGTAAACTTTTTTTTATAAATGCGAAATTCATTTATTGCTGTTGTTGGCAGACGAGACAGCAGTCCGCCTTCTGGTAAGCGGTATTCGTTACCGATGGACATTTTTTTGGTATCGTACTAGACATTCGAAGTCAGTACTACCAAACCGTTGAGTACCTACCGTAAAATTAATTAAAAGTTCCATTTCCTAGTTTCTTTGTCATTTGAAATCTGAATGCTACTGAAAAAGAGTGGCAAATGAATTAGTACTTTTTGTAAGCGTTTCGTTTGCAAAGATTGAGACATTAACGTAATCAGGCTTCGCTTAACAAAGAGTAACGTAATGGTTGGTTGTAATATTTGTAGTTTTTGTGTTGTTGAAGAGGTTAATGAAAACACTATGTGTGTCTGTGTCTCTGTGACAGTTTGTTAATGACAGGCATAGCTACGGAACCACTAGACCGATTGACTTGTAACTTGGTGTGCAGACACCTTGGAGTCATTCCTCAGTCTAGTTTGTTTAATATGGGCCCTGGGGGTCGAAAAACCCCCGAGATATAGGGGTCACAAGGTGATAAGGTCAGGGGATATTCACCAACAGAGTGATTTGGAAGTCCAAGGGAGAGGCTTTTGCCCAGCAGTGAGACATTACAAAAAGCTGATGAAAAAAAAGGTCACATGAAGAAGAAGAGATTGAATCCTGGGTTTTTACACCCATCTCGTTTATTTTTATAATAGTTCAGACACAAATAATTAAAGAAATGATTTGACTGCAGGAATCGCGTAGTGGTTTAAGTCTTTGCCTCGCCACTGCCACTGCGCCGAGTGTTGTGGGTTCGGATCCCACACGAGACAAAGCTTTGTGTGATTCAGAAATGGTTGTTCCAAGTCTGAATGTTCTTTGTGTTCGTTGTTTGAATGTTTGTGAAATCCCTCGCGATACAGGAATTATTTCTAGTGCGGGAGTTGTCTTTTTACAATAATATATTTTTTACCATGAAGGGGAATGTTCATACCTAGATATATAATACATACATACATACATAGATTCACGCCTGTTTCCCAGAGGGGTAGGCAGAGACTACGGATTTGCATTTGCTACGATCCTGACACACTTCTCTGGCCTTTCATCACATTCCTCATTCACGCCCGTCGGTTCAAGGTGCTCTTAACCTGGTCTTTGTCCAGAACGCCTCCGATCTGATCAAGAAACGTTCACCTAGGTCTTCCTCTTGCGACTGTTCCATTCACACTAGCCTTATAAACTTTCTTAGTCAGTCTTTCCTCGTCCATTCTTTCTACATGCCCAAACCAGCTTAACATACCCTTTTCTATTCTTGTCACTATATCCACTTTCATGCCGCATCTCTCTCTAATCACCCTATTCCTTATTCTATCTTTCAGAGTCACACCACATATATTTCTCAGCGCTCTCATTTCTACAGCATTTATTCTGCTCTCATGCTTCTTTTGCCAAAAGATAAATAATGTATTTATTTAATTATACTCTCACTAATCAGGTAATAGGCCTTCGCTGAATAAAACCTAACTACTATAAAGCCGATTTTAAATAATTATGTAACTACTAATCTTGGAAGAACTTCAAAAACGAATTGATTATTTGCTACTTAATACCTATTTCTGTTTGCTATTACTATGACTAGTTTTGGCCCGCGGCTTCGGTCGGGAACAATACCTTGCCTTCCTTCCTTTCCTGTACTCCTGACATCAACGTGTGTGCGAAATTTAATGATTGGTCTAGTAGTTAAGCCGTGAAAGCAAACAAACAAACACATTCGTATTTAATATTGTCTTCTGTTTACGCGAATATTATTCATTGAAATTAAACTACTATATACGGATTTTTACGATCTGTTTATTTGACACTTTATTACATAATTTTGAAAATTGTTACACTACTAATACTATTAAGCTTTACTCATTTTTAAGCTAATTAAATTATTATTAAAACTATTTAGATTTAATTTAATTGTACACTTTCCCCGACGTTTCGGTTGCTTTTCAGCAGCCATGGTCATGGGGTGACTAAGATGGTAATTGTTTCAATGTTCCAGTGTCGTTATTTCAAAGTACCCAAACATAATTTAATCATTAGTGTTTCTATTTACGCAGAATGAGCTCAAAGTACATTCGTATTTATTATATTAGTTAGGTTTAATAAATGTTTCTATATCTCTAGTATTTTTTTTTATTCAACCAAGTTGGCAAACAACCATACGGCCCACCTGATGGTAAGTGGTCACCGTAGCTTATAGACGCCTGCAATACCAGAGGCATCACTTGCGCGTTGCCGACCCTTTAGGAAAGGAAGTGGGAAGGAGAAAGAGCGGGAAGGGGGAAATAGGGTGATTGTGCCTCCGGCACTCTCACTCACCAAACGAAACACAACAGTAGGAATACTGCTATTCACGTTCATATTCTGTGAGAGGATAGTTCTTCCCCGGTCGAGCCGACCCATTCATGCTGAAATCAGCCAGGCTTTACTACTCAAAACTCTCTAATGTTGTAAATAAATATTATAAAATCTTGAATAACCATTTAATGACATCAACAATAGTCTTATATGTAATCGCTTTGTGAAAATTACCATATTCAACCCCATCATTCTAATTCTATAGGGAGCAACCAGGCTCGGACTAAAAAATAGAATTGCTGAAAAGTTAAGTCAAAATCAAGTGTAAATATACTTATTTCAAAATTCATTTAAAATTAAACAAATAATACTAATATTGTCTTTTGTTTACGCGAATATTATTCAATGAAATTAAACTGCTATATACGGATTTTATCGCGTTCTTTATTTGACACTTTATTACAAAATTTTGAAAATTGTGAACCCGTGGCCATGGCTGCTGAAAAGCAACCGAAACGTCGGGGAAAGTGTAAATATAAATTAAATCTAAATAATATTGTCTTCTATTTACGCGAATATTATTCATTGAAATTAAACTGCTATATACGGATTTTATCGCGTTGTTTATTTGACACTTTATTACAAAATCTCATATCATATCATATCTCAAAATCGGAGTCTCCCCGTGACCATGGCTGCTGAAAAGCAACCGAAACGTCGGGGAAAGTGTAAAATAAAAATAAATTAAATCTAAATAGTTTAATAATAATTTAATTAGCTTAAAAATTAGTAAAGTTTAATAGTAGTAGTAGTGTAACAATTTTCAAAATTTTGTAATAAAGTGTCAAATAAACAACGCGATAAAATCCGTATATAGCAGTTTAATTTCAATAAATAATACTAATTTACCGTGGTTTTACTGTTATATAACTTTAAGTCATGAGTAGAATACTGATGACTAAAAGTACGAGACGCTAAATATCTTTGGAAAGGACACTATTATTGTAAATAATTATAAGAAACAAAATAAACATATTATTAATTCATGATAACCCGACTTACATTTTAATTTCTATGCGACATTGATGGGATCCTAAGACAATGTGGCTCATTTTCCGGCTAAGAGCTTAAATATTAAAAAAAGCTTGTTGCACCAGTTTCAACCCTTAAGCTTCAACAACCATCCTCGTCACCATAAAAATTAAGAAAAACAATCCCAACAATAAAAAATCATGGGCGTTAATTTTAAAACGCGAACCCCTAATTACGTCAGTGAAAATGGCGGAGAAAAATTAACAAACAAATTAACATTGAAAGGTTTAACCGTCTGGGGTGAACCCTTTATGATATTACCGTACCCAACGCCCTCGGGCTCCGGGACTCGGGCTTGCCCACTCATACCAAATCTCTTTTATTTATATCACTTTATTAAACCCAACAGTTTGTGTGGAAAATGGTAAATTAAATTTGAAACTTTTTGCTTGGGCAAGCGTATTATTTCGGCCTGAAAATTTAAATGTCTGATTAAATATTCCCAGCATATACATACATAACGTATGACCTGCATTTACCGAATGTTGTTAGACAGTATTTGTTACTGGGTAGTAATATTTGGTTTTGCTTGCTTGGCGACACTAATACCTATTACCATACCTATGTAAGCAATTTTTTCGTGGTTGTTTGCAAGGCGAAATCTAGTTAAGAAGAATTCTTTATTCTTCTTTACGATGCTGCTGCAGAATGCTGGGCGAAAATCCAAACTTCTAACCGCCATATAATGTTTTATTTGTTCTTAATAATAAAGGCCATATCGATAATTGTACTAATATCGTATCAGTCCATGGACTGATTGTCAAAAGCCTCAATCCCATCTAAAAAAAGGTGCCTTGCTTATTTCTTGACGCAGCTCGCATCGTGAGGTGGTTCCTCTCTCTGGAGCCCTAACTACCGGTAGCTTGGATCTAGTGGATGCCGGTAGGTCGTTATACTTTTATATTTCGAAATGTTTATTTAATAATTATACTCTTAAAAATATAACTATTATTGTTATATTAATTGATAAAGGCCATATATATTTTTATTTGTATTTAATCATACTGGCATAGTAGCCTATACCTAATAACCGAGCAAGGGATTCACATAAATTTTTGCATCGAGAGATTTTATGGACCGGAGAATGATATAATTATAAATTCGGAAAATATTCATGGAAGGGTACTCAGTTATTTTCCATTATATCCTAACCTTGAAAATGAAACCGTGCGTAAGATCTATTAATTATTTATTTATTAGAAACTCAAGAGCTTGTTTTCTACAGACATGAATAAGAGAGTAGATAGCACAAGCAATATTGAGCAACACTAGGATTATCGTAGAATTCATTGCTAGTACTCTCTATATATCGCAAAAAGTTAAACTAATTACTGAGTTTCCGGGCATGTTTAGCGGTAAGAAGTGAAACACAGAGACAAACAGTCATAATGATTCACACCGGTAAATACAAGAGCCAATCAATACCGTGATCATGACATGATATGACATACTGCGCGATATTTTTCTGTCTCCATATGCGCTAAATTGCGTGATATATGTAGAACACGTCAAAAGTACATATTGAGATATCGTTTCACAATAATATAATAATATTTTCTAATAAGTCTGGTGAGGTTAAAATGCTTGTTTGTAAACTCATCAATTAGTAAATGAAAACTTTCATTTAGCTATTACCGTTTCATTTCCCCAATAACAATTTGCATACATCCACACTCCACAATATTTCAGCTGACGGCTTCAAAAACAATGTCAGTCATCTGAATTTTTTTATCATATTTGTCACATCATTTATTTTAATATACCCATTTTTTACAAGACGACGTTGAAGATGGATACACAGCTGTATACACTGCAGCTTTCACTTAAACGGGATAAATTCCCACTCATATTTTCGTACGAAATCCGCCCCCAAGTGAGTGAAGTGAAAAAGTAAGGACGGGAAGACGAATGCTTGACGTCTAATTGGCCCTCGACGTCACCTGGGATTATACGGAGCCGCTCCATCACTCTCCACAGTCGCATTTGTCCGCGCCTACGAACACCACACCCGAAAATACACACAATGAATAAACCTCTCATGTAAGCTCGCATTTGGCAATTCCATTTGATCCTGATTTTCAGTGCGAAAAATTCGCAACTTTTTTTACAAATCAATTTGCACGGCAATCATAAATATGCAATTACCTGCAACGAACACTACGGAGTAGAGAGTAAACATTTTTCAATTACACTGGACAGCGGTGCGATACGCAAAAACAAACGGACAAAATCTCATACATATTGTAGGTAACAAGCGTATACCAATTCCCACTAGTTACTAGCGAGCGAACGGGAATCGGGGATACAGTGGGCTCATGGAAAATTCAGCGGTTGAAATGCAATCGTGTTGGGTTTAGGTTGCATTTCCAAACGCTGCACTCTGGCGAACAAAAGGCCCGTTTTATGACGTTGTGCTTTTAGTGGTTGTTTTCTATCGTTATCCTGTGCAATAGCTTTTGTTTCGATTTGTACGAGCGCTCGTGCATTCTGTTTTGTGTTCCGATCTGTGTCGTACAGAGCTCTTGTTTGCTGCAGTTGGGGTTTGAGGAACATTCACCGATTGTTAGATAATACCTACTTTTATTTGTTTTAAAGCAATCTTTGACACCTATTTGGGTATCACGATTATAATGTTCAGTATCATTTACATATGTTTATGATAATAATATGTCATGCATTTTAAATCTTAATGTTTATAGACAATTTACCTAAATGAATACAGTAGTTACACAAATTTACAATAATTTGGTTCACAGCTATCGTCACTCGCGTATCACTTGAAAGTTTAGGTAGAGTATTTATTGAAACAATATTTAGATATTTAGATTATAAGTAGGTATCGTGTCAAGGCTTTTATTATCTACAAGGCATAGTCTCACGCTGTAGACGAAAATCACCAAATTAAAACGTAATTAAACGTTACCAGTTAATACGGGCCTTACTATTGGTATTGAATACGTCAATTCATACTCCTACAATTTCGTAATTGTTAAAGTATGAATTAAACATCGTCTACGAAACACTTCTATAATCTAGTCACCATAGAAGTATTCCGTATACATTCGTATACGGAATACTATATATATATTAATAATATGATAAATATTCATTTATATGTAGTATTTCCAGTACCTACTTGAAAATATTTTGCAAGTAGTAGAGCCTCGCTGATTTCAGTATGAATGGGCCGGCTCGACCGGGGAAGTACTACCCTCTGACAGAATATCGACATGAAATAGCAGTATTCCTACTGTTGCGTTTCGTTCGGTGAGTGAGAGTGCCGGAGGCCCAATCACCTTCTTCCGCCCTTTCACGCTCCTTCTCCTTCCCACTTCCTTTTCTAAAGGGTCGGCAACGCGCAAGTGATGCCTCTGGTGTTGCAGGCATTCATAGGCTACGGTGACCACTTACCATCAGGTGGGCCATAGGCTTGTTTGCCACAATTGTCGTATAAAAAAATAATAAAAATTACCTTCATATAAACCAGATATTGTGTACACAAGATAATGTGAGGATTTTTAAAGTACCATACTTCAGCCATGTGCTATAAATAGCTAATGCTATAACAATGTTAAATAAAACATATTTAAATAACACTACAAAAAGTGACTTATGGATAATACTTTAAAAATATCTAAGGAGACGTCAATTTGTTAATAACTGTAATATTTAATTTAGAATCCATTTTAGTTCGCGGTTGAAACTAATTTTAAATCTAAATATTGCTGAGTACTGTTTTATTATTATATTGCATCCTTTTATAACTTAGATTATTACTATTGAGAATATAAGAACGAAGTACTGGTATTATTCTAGAACAAAATATGGATTTCAGTTTTGGTATTCGCCAGTATTTCTGCACAAGTTGACGTAGAAGTTCAAACCATTTGCAACCATTATTTGACACTTGGCACTATTTCTACTTTAAGATATACTAATTTCAAGCAATTAGAGTAGATATCATATTTTAATAAATAAATAAATTATACCCTAATA
Source organism: Catocala fraxini (assembly GCA_930367265.1). Taxonomy (NCBI): domain Eukaryota; kingdom Metazoa; phylum Arthropoda; class Insecta; order Lepidoptera; family Erebidae; genus Catocala; species Catocala fraxini. The sequence goes on from OV884047.1 coordinate 3,757,186, forward strand.
CAGCCGTTGATAAATTATTTAATTCAAACGTGTAGAGGGCACTTATAACACTGTTTATCTATAGCTAGCTGCGATAAATTTCACATTGAACTAATTAGCATTTTTAATTCAGCATCTGTTAAGTATATGAATAGTCATAATACATTATCGGCATACAAGAACAAGTATTTATGGTGATTATTCAGGATATCATCCATAAAATTATACCAATAGTAATTTATAAACATTGTTTTGTCAGCATATTTCAAAGTACTCTGAAGCAACCTTTCTTTGGAGTGGATACAGCTGGCAAATGAGTTATGGTAACAGGTCACATAAATATATTTATATTTGTAATGTTATATCTTCGTTTTGTATGTGTAGTACTAGAGCAGCGATAGCTCCGTGGGGAAACCAACAGACTGCAATGCAGAGGGTCTCAGGTTCGAACCCACGTCGCGCACCTCTGACTTTCGGAAGTTATATGTCTTTTCGAAATTATGTGCGTATTGATTGACAATTATCGCCTGCTCCGTGCCTCGGAGAGCACGTTAAGCCGTCGGGCCCGGCTGCCATGAACATCTATGGCAGTCGTTATTGGGAAAGTGTCGACACAAAAGATCCCACTGGGTCGAAGTGTCGCCGGTCTGCATTGACTGGCCCCACATAAGATACATACATGTGTAGTACTAATGCACTTGATAATAAATCTAAATTAAAAGTAAGGTATTACAATCGTTTGACACGTATGTATTTTTTTGTTAGTGTATCTTGTTACCTTATCTCAAAACCGACTGTGCGTCGACTAGTTACTTTTGACATTAGCGTGACTGCTATATTGACATTAAATTATTGTTGACTGGTAGGACTTAGTATATAGTATTAATATCAATAATGCTATGTTACTTTGTTTTAATTGTATGTGTTGTACGCATTAATGCCAAACTGCTGCAGACTTTTAAATAAAACTTGTAAGGAGACGATAGTGATTGAGTTTAGAAAATAAAGTCGGGTTAACGCCAGCTTTGATATATTATTATATCCACTGAATACTTGATACTATAAAACTGAATGCACTGAATAGTCTAATTATGAAAGAGATGCATATTAAATAATTATGTCAAAAAGTAGATATTATGAAACTAAATTTGGCAAAATGACGAAATAATAGTGTGTCCAGTGTCAATAAAACTGCTATTGCATTTAATAGGAACGATTAACTGAATATAAATCACTTATTTATTTTGGCATATTGCGATTATTGATAAGTATATGATAATAGAATAATTAATTAATATAATTTATTTTTGTGGAAGTAGTTCGAATGTTAATTCGTAACACTTTGTGATAACAGAGTAAAACGGGCAAAACGAGATTACAACATACTTGTTTGATCGGTACTCTTTTTCAAAAGGTTCCACTTTTTGAAGCTATGTAAACTACCTTTAGTGTCAGAAGGATCAGAAGGTTGCGTGTTCAAATCACGTCACGCTCACTATTTTAATTTTTGCACTATATATTCTAACTGCGTGTTCGCGTTATTGTGTGCAAGAGATAAATGATAGGTCATTAGTTCACCAAATATAAAGATATTTATTTCAGAGAAATTACAATAGTCACAACTTAAGGTAACGAGGTCTATATGACGACTATCTCTGCATTACTTGTCGTGCGAAATAATGTGACGCTACTTAGTACCTAGAATTATATGTCAGCATAGCCACCACATACCTATTTCTGCAACTCAAAGTTTATTGAAATTAAACTGCTATATACGGATTTTATCGCGTTGTTTATTTGACACTTTATTACATAATTTTGAAAACTGTTACACTACTTTTACTTTTAAACTTTACTAATTTTTAAGCTAATTAAATGACTATCAAAACTATTAAAACTATTTAGATTTAATTTAATTTTACTCTTTCCCCGACGTTTCGGTTGCTTTTCAGCAGCCATGGTCACGGGGAGACTAAGATGGTAGTTGTCTCAATGTTCCAGTGTAGTTATTTCAAAGTACCCGATCATAATTTAATCATTTGTGTTTCTATTTACGCAGAATGAGCTCAAAGTATCATGAAGTCTAGCTGTGGTTTGCTTCTTCTTGGGTTTGACTATTTGTATTACTGGATCCCAAGCTGGTGGTACATTCCAACCATCTTCTCTATTAAAATTAGGATGTTTTTTGATTTCAATAGCCTCGCGAAGCATCCTTGGTAGGAATCGGTGTTCTTTAGCGAGAATCTGTGGTTTGTCAAATCTCAGGTCCCCTGTTGCACATGTTCACACACAGCAGACTTTTATATTAATGTGATTTATTTCAAAACTTTGTGTTACATTCGATATCAATCATTTGTTTTACATTGTTTAATTCATGTTTATAGAGACATAGTATGTATACCTATAAATAATATTTATATTATTTATAACAAAATATATAAGCATATATACATATAATATGAATGTGAATGAAGCTCTGTCTTTCAGTGAGTATATTTACTTGTTTACATTGTGAACACAAACGCTAATTGTTAGTATAGTTCATTCATGATTCAAACAAAAATTGTTTGACTGTCCAATACAATGTAAGTGGACTCATCTAATAACAGGACTAATCTAAATTTATGTAATTTTATGTTATGAAGTAGTTTTAGTTAATAAGTATTTATATTTTGACGTTAGAACATAATGAACTGATTTATGATATTTACATAATATTGTCTTCTGTTTACGCGAATATTATTCATTGAAATTAAACTACTATATACGGATTTTATCGCGTTGTTTATTTGACACTTTATTACATAATTTTGAAAACTGTTACACTACTTTTACTTTTAAACTTTACTAATTTTTAAGCTAATTAAATGACTATCAAACCTATTAAAACTATTTAGATTTAATTTAATTTTACTCTTACCCCGACGTTTCGGTTGCTTTTCAGCAGCCATGGTCACAGGGAGACTAAGATGGTAGTTGTCTCAATGTTCCAGTGTCGTTATTTCAAAGTACCCGAACATAATTTAATCATTGGTGTTTCTATTTACTATGGGTTACTTAGAAAGTAACGCGAACTATATCTTGTATCTTCAAACTGCATCGTTTTATTGTTCATAATTTTGTTCTTTCACCTACTTTAATTTATATTTTATTTTTATTTTGCACGTCATAATGACCACCCCGTACATAATTCCTTTAAATTAAAAAAAAACACATTATTCCTGCTTTTGAACCAAAAATATAGCAATTTAGACTGACATAAATTAATAAATTTGAATTTAGAATGGCACTGCACCGACGCTTTGGTACCATAAATCATAATCATGTGTAAACCTCTTTTTGACAAGCTTAACTTAACACAATGTTTGTTAGCTTTTCGTATGCAGAACGTCAAAACCATGATAAAAATAACTGAAACTGCAGCCTACATTATTTTTTTCTAGCAGGCCAGTATTAGGAATACAAGGCATAATACCTCTAACTCCCACGTCCGTGGGACAAACAGTGTGATTACATGCACGCTCGCACACTGCTCTCATTAAAATTTTGTCCGTGCTGTCGGCGCTCGGCCCACTGGGAATACGGGTCTACCTAATTGCGGATAATCTAGTTGCTGTATGGGAATTTTAGAGAAGTTGTATGACGAAACAGAATAGCCGATAAGACTTGGAATAGGCTCATATTTTTGTGCCTTAGCCTAGTTTTGTGTTCAATTGAAGAAGACAAAAGCTGTACCATGAAAATGACTATCTGAAACTTCGGGAAAAAGGGAAACGAAAGAAAACTTACAATGAAGTTTCTTCAGATTCTTCTCTTTTGAAATAACATAACTCCTTTGTTCGGACTACTTCATGAAAGGGTTTAAAACAATCAATAGGTTACGTACTGTAAATTGTAATTCAGGACGAATATCGGAATAAATGTGTTTCACAGTACGAGCGCTCGGCCCGAAACATCGGCATCTACGTTTCTCGGTAAGCTTGCCGGTCTTGGTCTCGACTTGATCTTGTAAAAAAGTGAAGTAGGTTCAAAGTTCGTATAGCTTATTTTTCCATCTCTAGTAACTCTTTTTCTATGTTGAGCAAGTAGACATATGTTGTGGTAACCACTGATCATCACACCAACTTACAACCACAGAGCAGCGATAGCTCAGTGATGAGACCAACAGACTGCAATGCAGAGGGTCTCGGGTTCGAACCCACGTCGCGTACATCTGACTTTCGGAAGTTATACGACTTTTCGAAATTATGTGCGTATTGATTGACAATTATCGCCTGCTCCGTGCCTCGGAGAGCACGTTAAGCCGTCGGTCCCGGCTGCCATGAACATCTATGGCAGTCGTTATTGGGAGAGTGTCGACACAAAAGATCCCACTGGGTCGAAGTGTCGCCGGTCTGCACTGACTGGCCCCCACATATGATACATACCATCACACCGGCCGTATGTTTGTTCGTAGTACATATAGAATAAAGTGAAAAATGAAGGTTCTTCAAATCAGTCATAAAATTACTCTCCATTTTCATTAATTGATTTGGATATTTTCAATAGCTTAGTAGTCTAACAGTTTAAGTATTATTACATTAGAAAATATTTCTTGGAAAATATTCTTCACATTTGACTTACGCGCGATACCTTACTGCTTCAAGTCTTATTTTTACTCAAGGGGGCAAAGCAAGAAATGTATTACATCCACATTTAAACAGCTACCTAGATTTTAAAGTCTACGAATTAGGGATGATTCTATAATGTCAGGCTCATCTCAAACAGAAAGCGTCCCGAGCTATCCAATAAAATTTATCTTAACCTACAAATTGAACTACAGCACTTATAATCACAAACCAATATCACAAGTTTTAAAGTAGCAGGGCAATACCTCTCAGGAGAAATCAAAATAAACGGACAGACATATAATGAATATTGGGCATTCAATTTCTGCAATACATAATTTGTCAAGCGTAAATGGCAATACCATTACCAAGAACAGATTTCAGAACAATGACTGTATTGAAAGTTAATGAGATATGTTCGGTCTCAAAGTTCAGTTGGATAATTAAAGCGCTTTAATATAATGTAATTTATTTATGATTGCTTATAATAACACGTAATAAGCCAGTCATATGACGGTAGGTATGCTTCTTGTATATTAAACGAGTTACATGCGGAAATTAAAGCACTTGCGTTGAACGCTTGCTTGCGCGAAATACCCGTGAAAGTAATTAGTATGTTTATGTTGTGCATGTAACCCGCGCGGATAACTTGCGCATGTAATCCGCGCTAGCTACTTGCGTGATGTAGAAACATCATTATCAACAATTCAATAATACGAATTTTACCTCTTTGTCAACCTAACTAATATTATAAATGCGTATGTCAGTTCGTTTGTTTGTTTCGTATTAAATACGTCACCGTATGAACTACCGCATACTTATTGTCAGAGTACAGAAAAGCACATAGGGTACATTATATCCAAAAAATATGGTTCCCGAGCGAGTGAAGCTGCATAAAAAGCATTATATTATATTGTTTTTGTCGGCTTCGGTGGCGTAGTGGTTAGTGTAACCGATTGCCACGCCTGAGGTTGCGAGTTCGATTCCCGCACAAGTCAAACATTTGTGTGCATGAACTTGGATGTTTGTCTTGGTCTGGGTGTTTCTATGTATAATATGTATATATGTATTTACAAAAAAAAGTATATATATGTATGTTTATCCATTGTCGTACCCATAGTACAAGCTCTGCTTAGTTTGGGCTAGACGGTGTTGTGTATGTGGTAGAATATTATATTATTATATTATCACCAGCTATGATTATAAACGGCCGTATCGCTAAGAATATGCGTCTTCTCAATTTGTGATTTCTTCATCGGCTCCTGTCAATCCTCATTGAATAACAAAACTCATAAATAGCTTCTATAACAGGCAATAGCACTTAACATGCACGGGGATTCTTCTAATCTTTCTTGAGCGAAACACAAATTGCAATATAATATTTTATGTTCGTCGTCCACGCCCCTAGGGGAGAATTCCCTCACATATATTTGCACATTTGAAATATGACGCCTTTTATAGCCTAGCGTGTTATGGATTGGCGATAAAACATATCAACTTGTGGATTACTTACCTTATAGATATGTTATGGACTGTATAAACCCGCGTTTTTGGACGTATCCGAGCGCCATTTTGATTATATTTTGTTTTTTATTTTATTCATTACAGAAAAGAAGCTTTACGATTATATTTTTGAAAATTTATAACGATAACGACCGCATCAAAACGGCTCAGTCGCAGAATATTCACTTCGCAAAACGTCTACCGTACGCAAAATGTCCCTTTCTCAGAAGGTCACTTTCGTAAAATGTCCCTTTCGCATATGTTACATAATTTGCTAGTTTTATTTAATTTGCCAACTGTTTATACTGTATGTATAATTTTGTTGAGTATAAAATATGTCTATTATTGTAGTTTTTATGATAGCTATCTAAATAATATATTATCTACTCTGGAACCCTTTTTACGCTAATCTGATCCTTACATGACCATTTTTTTACTGATGCCAAGGAATTGAAAAAGGACATTCTGTGAAAGAGACATTTTACAAATTTTGGAGATTTTGCGACTTGTAGACATTTTGTGAAGTGAACATTCTGCGACAGCTCAGTGGGGAGACCAACAAACTGCAATGCAGAGGGTCTCGAGTTCGAACCCACGTCGCGCACCTCTGACTTTCGGAAGTTATATGACTTTTCGAAATTATGTGCGTATTGATTGACAATTATCGCCTGCTCCGTGCCTCGGAGAGCACGTTAAGCCGTTGGTCCCGCCTGCAATGAACATCTATGGCAGTCGTTATTGGGAAAGTCAGTACCCTCTAATATCCTGACACTGGTCTAGCCTTAGGGTATCGTTAGCCTTCGGGTTGCGGAGGTCAGGTGGCAGCCGCTCCGTGTAAAAATTGATATCCAGTCAAATCCAGTTAGACCAGAAAAGCCAACCCCAAGTGACTAAGAGAGAAGAAAGAAGTAAAAATTATATGTGTGCTTAAAATAAATAAATTATAAAAAAACAAAAATATTAAAATAAAAAATACTTCTATATCATAATTATTTAAGTAGGTCTATTAATTAATTATTATTTTAAAAGAGCGCTGTATAAGAATATATTATAACTTATAAGAATATATCTTAAAGTTTCTTTACGTTGGTTTGACTTTCAGTAATGGACGATGTTCTTTGCTCTCTGTGGTGACTGCAAAACAACTCTATTTTTAAAGAGTTTTCTCTTCAATTTGGGCAACATGTCACTAGTTTTACAAGAATATTCACGTTGATAGTGCAATAGATGAGATTCGAACCTACTACCTTTCAATCCAATGACCTATATAGCAACACTTGGTGTTGTTATAAGCGAACTATATAGTAGGTAACCGTTTAACATCAGACGGGCTCATCCTAATAAAAATGTTTCAAAACGTTTTTATTACATACATACATACATACATACATACATAGATTCACGCCTGTTTCCCAGAGGGGTAGGCAGAGACTACGGATTTCCATTTGCTACAATCCTGACACACTTCTCTGGCTTCATTCACTTTCATCACATTCCTCATACACGCCCGTCGGTTCAAGGTGCTCTTAATTACTTATTTATACATTCATTCATTCATAATAAAAGATGATTTCGCTTATATTTAAATTTAATACATAAAATAGATAATAATGAGAACATCTGTTATATATCTAAGTATATAGTTAAGAAATCATAAATTAATAAAATGTGACCATTTATATAACCAAACTTATGTGACACTGTATATATTATATCCTAATTAAATTCCGAATAAATAACTTATTAATTTCGTTAATTATTCTATAGCCAACTATAATAAATTAATAATATATTTAACCTTATTAAAGAAATTAATATTAAAATTTTACAGTAATCTTTTGGCCTTTCAAGTCAGGCTTAATATTCAATCTGAATTAAATCTACTGTGATTAGATGTATTATATAATATTAGATCTTCTCCCTAGCCTTTATTATTCCCAAGTCACTTGGGGTCGGCTTTTCTAGTCTAACCGGATTTGACTGGATATCAGTTTTTACACGGAGCGACTGCTACCCTAAGGTTAGACCAGTATCAGAATATTATAGAGCACTGACTTCCCAATAACGACTGCCATATATGTTCATGGCAGCCGGGACTGACGGCTTAACGTGCTCTCCGAGGCACGGAGCAGGCGATAATTGTCAATCAATATGCACATAATTTCGAAAAGTCATATAACTTCCGAAAATCAGAGGTGCGCGACGTGGGTTCGAACCCGAGACCCTCTGCATTGCAGTCTGTTGGTCTCCCCACTGAGCTATCGCTGCTGTATATTATATAATATTCGATACAAGGGGTAATTCACGCAGGCAATATGAAATATATATAACTAGATTTTGGCCGCGTCGCTCGCATGGAATGTAGATTAGCTTAAGTTACAGTTAGAGTACTGTAACTAACCTAACCACGTTACGTGTTGTTTTTTCTGGATGAAAGGTCTATGGCCTTTTCCGTTTACCTGACAACATGTATGCGAAATTTCATGATGATTGGCTAAATAATTAAGGCTTAAAAGCATAACCAACAAACTCACATTCATAATTTTATAAATCTATTAATTTATTTTAATAGATTTATAAAATTAGTTAGGATTAGGATACACGGGGCAAAGCCGCAACATATGATCGCATATTACTTGTGAGATTCTCGGTTCGATATCCAAGACAGGCAAAATGATATTAGAGTGTCTGTTTAGAACTTCTCTGAACAGTATGGTGTCTGATGAATGTGGAATTTAAACACATCTGCCAACACTAAAATATGGTCACTTTTTTTTGTTCATCAAATTGGCATACCTGCATTCGGCCCACCTGATGATAAGTGGGCACCGTAGCCTATCGACGCCTGCAACACCAGAGGCATCACTTGCGCGTTGCCAACCCTTTAGGAAAGGAAGTGGGAAGGAGAAGGAGCGGGAATGGGAGAAAGGGGGTGATTGGGCCTCCGGAACTCTCACTCACCGAACGAAACACAACAGTACTGATAGACTGGTATTTTACGTCGATATTCTGTGAGAGGGTAGTCCTTTCCCGATCTAGCCGGCCCATACATGCTGCATTTTGCCCGCAGTATAAGATTAGGTTAAATTAGTAACGGTACTTTTTTCTGAATGAAAGGCACTCTATGTTCTTTTCTGTTCCCCTGAAAACGTGTATGCGAAATTTCACGATGATCGGTCAAGTAATTCTGGCTTGAAAGCATAACAAACAAACTCAAATTTATATTTATAATAAATTCAAAATAAATTTATTTAGATTAGGTTACAAGGTAACGCTTATGAATGTCAAAGTTACACTAATTTTTTCTGCGAATTTACATTTACTGCCACGTTCAGCAAAGCAATGGTGTAGGGCTCATGAGAAGAACGGGCAAGAAACTCATGGTCACTCCTTTTAATCGCCAAGTTTATGTTTACAAATCATAAGAGCTGCATGGTGCTGCAACCATTTCTCCATGAAATATTACTGAACATACTCAAGCATTTAATAAAATGTGGTGGTAGCCTCTAAAGCAGCAGTATGGTAAATAGAAGCATCCACTTACATGTACAATATAGAGCAGCGATAGCTCAGTGGGGAGACCAACAGACTGCAATGCAGAGGGTCTCGGGTTCGAACCCACGTCGCGCACTTCTGACGTTCGGAAGTTATATGACTTTTCGAAATTATGTGCGTATTGATAGACAATTATCGCCTGCTCCGTGCCTCGGAGAGCACGTTAAGCCGTCGGTCCCGGCTGCCATGAACATCTATGGCACTCATTATTGGGAGAGTGTCGACACAAAAGATCCTACTGGGTCGAAGTGTCACCGGTCTGCACTGACTGGCCCCCTCATAAAATACATACATACATGTACATTAATAATCAAGACAAGGCATGATTGTAGTCCGTAGTTTAATCTAACTGTTTAAATAAAAATGTATTAAGTAAATCTTCGAATTCCACGATATATTAATTAGGATTACCTAAATACGGCTTTATATTCAAACCGAATGAAATCTTCTGTGATCAAATGTATCATATGCAAGGGGAAATTCACACATGCAATATAAAATACATATAATACGGTCGGAACATATCATCGCATATTGGAAACCGTCAAATTTTCATAACGCGATGCCGGTTTCCCCGCGGGAAATGGGGGAAAGAGGCTTTGAAGGGTGCGGCTGATATTAGAGCTGTGTATAAATATATCGATGATTTTCTGCCACATTTTGTGGATAGATAAAAGTGTGGTGGCGTGTTATAGGTGTGTGATGCGCACGTTAAATTCTGTTGACGAGTGTCGATAGTATTTTTGTGTTTATCGTGCTGTAAATTTAATGGAGTTTTACTGGCATGGATATTATGAAAGGTTGAAGGAGATACTTTTAGATAATCTCAACTAATATATTAGACTAGTTTTGTCCGCAGCTTTGCTCGCGTAAATAACGGTTATGTTAGGTAAGGTTAGATTAGAAACTACTGTTTTTTGGATAAAAGGTACCCTATATCATTTTCTGTTCCCCTGAAAAATTTCTCATACACGTTGTATGCGAAATTTTTATGATGATTGACGTGAAAACGTTATAAACAAGCAAACTCACATTCACATATATTAGTTAGGATGCGAATGTGAGTTTGTTTGTTACGCTTTCATGCTTCAACTACTTGACCGATCATCATGCAATTTTGCATACACGTTGTCAGAGGAATATAGCAGCGATAGCTCAGTGGGGAGACCAACAGACTGCAATGCATAGGGTCTCGGGTTCAGTCCCTCTAATATCCTGACACTGGTCTAGCCTTAGGGTATCGTTAGCCTTTGGGTTGCGGAGGTCAGGTGGCAGCCGCTTCGTGTAAAAGCTGATATCCAGTCAAATCCGGTCAGACTAGAAAAGCCGACCCTAAGTCACTTGGGAATAATAAAGGCTAAGGGAGAAGAAGTTGTCAGAGGAACAGAAAAGGACATAAGGATCATCCAGAAAAAACGACTGTTACTAACCTATCCAACATTTACGCGAGCGAAGCCGTGGGCGAAAGCTAGTACAAAATTTAATATGAAATCCATATTCAATCGAATTGAAAAAATAACCGTATTGATTCGGTAGAGAATCGATAATTTGCCTTGTCAATGACAAATCTTTATGAATAAAAGACAACTCCGTTCCGCACAAGGACTAATTCCCGTGTCGCGCGGGACTGTACAACCATTCAAACAACGGACACAAAGAACCCACAGACTCGGCACAATCAAATCGTGCGCTAGCTATACAAATGAAAATTAACAAACGGGAAATTGCATACCTAGAAAATTAACAAACGAATTTTATTCAATGTTTTACCTAATCCACGATTAAAATTGAGTAATAAAGCAGGCTATAAAACGAGAATTGTTTTGAAACACTAAAACACCTAATCAAGTCGTCTTTAGTATTTTATTGATTTTTTATTATCTATCATAAGTACGTCGGTATCTTTACGCGTTTGCCATATTTTAAGTACCGTTTAAGATGTTTTTAAAGACAACTGTAATATAAATAGATTTTAATTAATGCGTAGCTGGTCTTGTGACTTGCGTTAAGGCTTACATGATAATTGTTTGATTCCCGATTCGATTCAAAAACACATATGCAACCTGGTGATTAACGGTTATCATAAACAATTTACCGTCCGCTAACTAAAAAGTTAAGCCATATGCATTCCATACTACTTAACATCTTTTTCGTTAGCGAGTGGTAGCTATGGACACAATACCACGGATATCTCTCATGCGTTATCGATCGTATAAAAATATAAATTATTATGAAGTCTGTACAAGGGACAAAGGTTGCTGGTCCTTTTAGGTATAAAGCACTACTGAAAAGCCTACTTAACGCATAATTACAACCTTAGATGGATTAGTAACAAATTACACAGAACAGCTTGGAATGAAGTCTTCTAGCTACACAGCACAGCTACTTTAGTAGCTCGGAAAGAGCTAGCTACAGCTAGAAGACTTTTCGAGCTGTTCCCATTTGAGCAAAATTTATTTAAGGTTGAGTATTCTTCTATGTACATATATCAATCATCTATCTTTGTCCTATACCTGCTAAATAACTTTTTAAGATGCTGCGTAGAACGGTTTCTTTACTAAAATGTATTTTAATACTTTAATTTAATTTAAAATAAAATAAATTAATAATTTAATTTAATTTAAATTAGTACTTTAATTTAATTTATTTTCCACTACCATTTTCAGACTGCGATTTTTTTCCGACGGAAACGTATTCTATATTACCTTTAAAATGTTGTGCCTATTGAAAGGCAACTAACGCACTTGGGCTAAAGCCTTTGTTACAGGTAACTTTATAAGTATTGAAACTACCTACATAAAGAACACCCACACTCAGAAAATAAAGTTCCGAGTCCGGGTATTCATCCACAAATTTTAATAAAATAATTTTACAAGCGTTTTCTTAAATAAACTTTAGCGCCATAATATATCCATACATAATTTCAGACTTTGTTGTTTTTCCTGGCAGGAAAAGTCAATTATTTGCCTGACACGGGAATTAATGCAAGATCTCATGTTTAGCACTCGTATTTACTGCCGTTGCATCACCAAGTCTAGCAGAAATATCTATGAATTAAATAGTTCATAGATATTTCTGCTAGACTTGGTAGCGTTGCACAAACGAACAAACAAAAAATCATGTCTTTCTTCTTTATAATATTATAAAGAGGAAAGGCATGATTTTTTGTTTTATTGTTTGTAAGGATTTAACTCAAAAAATAATCAACACATTTTAAAAATTCCTACACTATTAGAAAGCTATCACCGATTAACATAGGCCATATTTTATTTAAGAAACGTTCTGGACAAAGACCAGGTTAAGAGCATCTTGAACCGACGGGCGTGTATGAGGAATGTGATGAAAGTGAATGAAGCCAGAGAAGTGTGTCAGGATCGTAGCAAATGGAAATCCGTAGTCTCTGCCTACCCCTCTGGGAAACAGGCGTGAATCTATGTATGTACTGTTGCTAACATATGTATGTATCTTATGTGGGAGCCAGTCAGTGCAGACCGGCGACACTTCGACCCAGTGGGATCTTTTGTGTCGACACTCTCCCAATAACGACTGCCATAGATGTTCATGACAGCCGGGACCGACGGCTTAACGTGCTCTCCGAGGCACGGAGCAGGCGATAATTGTCAATCAATACGCACATAATTTCGAAAAGTCATATAACTTCCGAAAGTCAGAGGTGCGCGACGTGGGTTCGAACCCGAGACCCTCTGCATTGCATTCTCTGTTGCTAACATAATATTTTACTCGAGCGTAGTCGTGGTCAAAACCTAATATTTTATACAAAGGCTCTATATTTACTGTAACTTGGCCATTACAAATACGATTAGTTTCAGTATTTACTGAACAAAGCTCCACGATTCCATTCTCACGGATAATTATGTATACTAACCGTCAGTTTCTTACATAAAGTTATAAAATAATTACGAATGATTAACTCCACGATGGAGGCATTCACTTTGTCTGCCTTGACCTGTTTGTGTGCTCGTTACAATAATGGAATAAGCTAAACTCGTGCCAGCTCGCAAATTGTGCTCAGTTATTATACCTAAAGTAAATACTGTTCACGTCTTCATCTAGTATATAGATAAATATATATTTAAGGACTTGGACTGGAGATTAGTCCCATGGCATAGGCGCAGTCAGTTGTGAGGTTCTTGGTGCGATTTCCGAGTCGGTTCATAAAGTTATCAATTTCAACTAATTATCGACAAATTATTGGTAGAGTTAGATCTTCGTTCGGTGCTGGGTGTAAATACAAGGTGTCTGTGCCAAGATCAGCGCTCACTTCGTCACAGGCACCAATACCCCCTTGTATCTTTTAAACGGGGGACCGACCAATTCTGCAATTTTACGAAAAATTATCGACTACTTCACTACGTAAATAGATTGCCAGTTTGAAATGGTGGCTGTGCAAAGATGAGCCATACGTAAAGATAGATTTTTAGTAGCTTAGGTATATGATATTCTGATGTATATACAATAATACTGTAAAGATTCATCAAAATTGGTTTAGTCGGTTTCGCGTGAAAGAGTAACAAACCTCCATCAATCGTTACAAACTTTCACATTTATAATATTTGAAGGATTTTTCTGTTCAAAAATTCTTAGACGCAGTACGGTGTCTGGAAATTTTGATGCGTTATTATTTGGATTTTCAACATAATTGGTGAAATGTCGTATTAATAAACTTCTGCCTACCCACTCAATAAGTCATATTTTCAAAAATAATATATTATAAACATGCCAGTGTTCCATTGTCGATATAATTTCCTAAAGTTTTTGCATAGCCTGCTATTGTCTACACCGTAGAAAATATTTTGTAATTTAGTGGATATATTTCACATCAATTTAATTTATATAATATTGTATATTACATTAGTTAAATCATATTATCATACAAATAGAATGTATTTTGAATATTTTGATTGTCGGTACTTAGTGTCAATGTCCGATGCCCGCCGGCGCAATAAAATATGATCGTAAGATAATCCAATGGTATTGATATCCAAAGATGCTTAAGAGATAAATGTCTTTAAATCAAAGCAATGCAGTTAATAAAAATATATTACTAAGGAATAATTCTTTAGTTATATCTATTTCTATATTCTATATATCTTTGATATTAAACAACTTTATTTGAATTTTATTGCGTTGTTTATTTTTTATAAAACACCATTATTACATAATTTTAAAACTTTAAACTACTATTGTAAAACACTTTAACTAGTTGCTTTTTATTTATGTTTAAGCTATTTAAATTATAAAACCTATTTAGATTTAGATCCTATATTACACTTTCCCCGACGTTTCGGTTGCTTATCAGCAGCCGTCAGTCTATATACCTATCTTTTTTAGTGTAGAATGTTGTACATAGGTAAGTATACTTACATATATTATTCTTAATTACAGAACCACTAGATTATGCCCGCGGCTTCGGATACTAGGCTAGGATACTAAATACTGTAGAAAATAGTAAAATAAAAACAAAACATACAATTGAAACTATTTCTTGGATTTCAATTCCGATAATATATAAAAATGGAAGATTGATGATAGACTAATCACAATTATTGCGCATAAAATACATCCAAAATATCTGAGTGGTTTTTGTGTCCGTTGTTTTTAAAGTCACACAAGAATTATACCTAATGCGGGAAATGTCTTAATTCTTTTTTTACTTAGGCGGATTATGCGCTTTGCCGCTTAGAGGCATACAAAACCGTGTTACACAACTAGTATTGTATAAAGTCTATTATTAATTAATATTGAGAGGTAAACTCATCTCGTTAACTTACATCAAAGATTAGATGTATGAACCCGTTTGATATCTGGTTCATCCGACCACTATCTAGTCACATTAACATTATACATCGTCTTTCGAAGATAAACGATCTCCTACATGCTTTAGTAACTACGATAATATATTTTAATCGTGTCTTTATGCTTTTTAAAACGATCACGGTAACATAGAACCGCTGCCGAAATTCCCTTAATAAAATACTACTTCTATAATGCTAGGCATCCCTCGGGAACAGTAGTATTTCTGGATGAAAGGTACCCTATGTCCTTTTCTGTCATTTTCATCAATTTCATGATGATCGGTCAAGCAGTTAAGGCATGATAGCGTTGCAAACAAACTCACATTTGCATTTATAATATTAGTTAGGATAATATTAGCCGTGTATTTTAACAGTGCCATTGCTGCACATGCCTCTTCTCTTTAGGAAAAGGGTATAACCATATCTACCACGCTGTCCCAGTCCGCGGACTTTACATATCTTCGAGAACATTATTGCGGATTCTTAGACATGCAGTTTTATGTATAACAGTTTTCAGTGTTACGATATATTCCTTCATCCTTCAGCAAGCGATAACTTACTACTAATCAAAATATGGGTGCTGTAAGATCGTATTTGAGACCTCTACATAACATTCACTGGTCTACACACTAGCCAATTGCAACTCATCAAATCTTTCTTTCTTTTCTTTTAAAAGCCAACTCTCGCGCTAGGCATAAATCCTTTTTGTTATTGTGTCCAAAAGCTTTGACAAGCGGCAGTTCTAGCTTGAGGTCCACGACATATAATATGTGCAACTTATTTTTTTTAAAGATAGCTTCCGCCCTAGTCCTGTATTCTGTGTCGTGGGGGACCTTACAAACATTCAAACAACGGGCACAAAGAACACCCAGACTCGGTAAAACCATTTATGGATTGGATGGATATGGATTACACAAATTTTTGTTCCGTGTGGGATTCGAACCCACAACACTCGGCATAGTGACAGTAGTGAGGCAACCGCTTATACCACTACGCCATCCATGCAGAATCATTATGTAGAAGTGCTACCTTACAATTAGACCTTAACAAATTAGGCTTCAATGAGCCAACAAGTTAACACAGCTCTCATTTTTACAAAGCAAAACTGTCTATTGCAATTGGTTGTATAATATTATATAAAAGGTGGCGCAAATGTTATCACATTAAGTGATGTACTGCCTTAAGCTGGTTGATATAAGACGGTTAACATAAACAAAAAACCTATTTTCGCAGAAATTAAGAAATTATTTTTTTGAACAAAATAAGTAATTAAATTAAAATTAGACACTAATTGGAACATCATTGTAACTCGTTAACGGTCATAGGTTCCGAGAAATCGTGTTTGTCAACTCGCTAGGATCCGGAAATTCCCGGACCCGATAATACAATAATACAATACGACGGTATTGTAAAAGTTGGCCATCGTTTGTTTTAATATCGCTGCTTAAGGTCTTTGACACCTAAGTACGTTATCTATAACTTATTAATATATTATGTTCTGAAATTTCTAAATTATGAAAACAAAAAAAAACCTGTGGCTAAACTACTGAATACATTTGGTTCATAATTTGTAAATCGTCAAAGAATACCATGGGTATATGTGGTATCAATTAATGTGATAACATTTGCGCCACTTGGTATAATATCAGCCCTGTATTAAACTGTCCTACTGCTGGGCATGGCCTCTTCTCAGTGGGAAGGCTCAAAGGCCATAGTCCACCACGCTGGCCCAGTGCGGGTTGGCAGACTTCACATATCTTGGAGAACATTATGGAGAACTCTTAGACATGCAGGTTTCCTCCAATGTATTCTTTACCCTTTCAGCGAGTGATAATTTACTATTTAACACGCATATAATTTTACTTGAGACCTCTGCGTAAAGTCACCTGGTCTAACCATTAGCCTATTGTCGCTCAACAAATCCTTATGTAAAAGTGTACAACTAGACCTTAACAAATTGAGCTTCAATGAGCCAACAGGTTAGCACAGCCCTGATTTTTATAAAAAAAACAACTGTCAATTGCAGCACTGGCTGTACATAAAAAGCCTTTAGAGCAGATCAACGCCCAGTAATAGATGCAAAAAGGTTGTAAATATAAAAATCTGCGGTGGATATAATGAGGTCCGGGCCGGAAATGGTAAGCACCATTACTGGAAAGAAAAGAGGTCTATTACAAGGCTTATTACGTTCTTCATGGATTTCATAAAGTGATCGACGTTTTTGTTAGGACTTTCTAAATGTTTTACATTCAATATCAAAGTTTTATTTTGTAAAGGAATCGCATTTCGGTCGATGGAGCCGTTAAGTAACTGTTTTTAACAACTCAGTGAAGGATGAAGTCCGGTAAGTTAGATAAACATTATGGCTTTCGGTATTGAAGTTTAGGTGGTCTGGAATTTTTTGACATAACTGTAAAACTTAGACCAATATAATATTTATTTTAAAGACTAACTTATTAAATGATGTCTAGATAACATAATTTTAACATAGAATTGAGGAAAGAGGCATGTGATTTTTAATTCAAGATATAAAAATATTTTGTAGTTTTGTAAAATAGTGGATAATGACGTTATAGATATGTTCTACTTTAATTATTGTTAATATATAATAATAATATATATAATAAGCAGCGATAGCCTAGTGGGAAACCGTTGGACTGCCACGCAGAGGTCTCGAGTTCGAACCCAAGGCGCGCATCTCTGACTTTTCAAAGTTATATTCGTATTAAATAGTTAATTATCGCTTGCTTTAACGGTGAAGGAAAACATCGTGAGGAAACCTGCATGTCTGAGAGTTCTTCATAATGTTCTCGAAGATATGTGAAGTCTGCCAACCCGCACTAAGCCAGCGTGGTGGACTATGACCTAACCCTTCTCACAGTGAGAAGAGGCCCGTGCCCAGCAGTGGGACAGTTTAATACAGGGCTGATATTATTATTATTATATTATTATTATTGAAATTGTTCTATACTTGTATGTATGTATATATCAATTTAAATATGTGTTTAGGTGATGCAATGGTAGAACTGTGCATGTAATCTCGGGTTCGATTCCTGGTTGGACAAAGAGTTTTTGAGTTTTTCTGCCGGTAGGAGAACATAGTGTGGAACTATGACCTTGCTAGACTTGCCTCCATTTACGTATGACTTTGAAACTATAATTGGTTAAATGTATGTAACGTATGTTGGTGTATTTCTCAAATGTAATTTTTTATTTTTCATTTATTGCTAGGCCTGCCTCGTTTCCTCACCTCGGCTTCGATGGTGCAGTGGGTAGTGTAACCGACTGCCACGCCTGAGGTCGCGGGTTCGATTCCCGCACAAGTCAAACATTTGTGTGCATGAATATGGTTGTTTGTCTTGATCTGGGTGGGTCTATGTATAATATGTATGTATTTACAAAAAGAAAATGTATATATGTATGTTTATCCATTGTCTAGTACCCATAGTACAAGCTCTGCTTAGTTTGGGCTAGATGGTGTTGTGTGTATGTTATAGTATATTGATATTATTATTGTATTTGTTTTTTATTTAGTGTTCCTATTATTTCAAAGGGGTAAAAACCTGACACACGGGCCTTAACCAAGTGTGCCAGAGGAGAAAAAGTTAAGAAGTAGATGATGCAAGAAATTTACGTGTGAAGCGACATGTGTTAAGAAGAACGGCTTTTTGTATGAGTGTGATTGTAGATTTCGGCATGTCAAGTATGCTCAGGCTATGTAGAAGTGTCTTAGGGACTACGCCGGTTGTAGATATGATAATAGGTATGATTTTAATGGTGTCTACCTGCCATTGCCTTTTTATTTCGGTAGCTAAATCAACATACTTCGACATTTTGTCCGCGTGCGTAGTGAGGAGATTATGTGTGTTACATACTGCGATGTCTATTATGAAAACAGTTTATTATTATATTTTAATAGTTCATACAAAATCAATTTTAAGCGATGAATTCCATATTTTCATCGTTGTGATTATTAATAATTTTATGAAACATTATGAACAAACGGCTGCCCACCGCGCTCCGCGGCCGGTAGGCAAAGCGTAATAACCGCAAATTTGCGGAAATTGAACAAACAGATCTTACCGATAACTGAACTCAAATGACGCGCTTCAAATCACGCGGTTACACAACGTTATTGGTTAATAGTTAAGCTTACGTACTAATACAGCTACAAGAAATGTCGCGCGAAACGAATGTATAAAAATCATATTATGTAATGAGAAACTCGACTGATCTGTATCCACATATCTTTGGATAACTTCATTGGTTCTATGGCGTCAGTTTCTGTTATCATGTTTGGTACATCAACACCCTGGTCCGTCGGAGTATAATCGGTCTGCAAGTCTTAGAATGTCGGCACATCTCAAAATTTCAAAATTCTCTTTGGTAGTTCATCTATAAGTAACATCCAAACTAATATTATAAATGCGAATGTGAGTTTGTTTGTTTGTTACGGTTTCACGCCTTAACTACTCGACGAATCATCATGAAATTTCACATACACGTTGTCAGGGGAACAGAATAAGACATAAGGTACCTTTCATTCAGAAAAAAGATAAGTCGTAAGTTCAAGATCCACCCACCGATGTGAACACAATATTAACAAGTATTCTCGCTTAGCTGTCTCAGTTAATATGAATACTCTAAAAAAATTCTAAATAGCATTTTACGCTATAACTGTGAAATATATATTTCAATTTATATACAGAACCATATATATACACAGAACCATGTATATACACAGGGTATAAACTATTATTTGAGCATAGATGCACTCATTGATCGGTAAACGATTAGCGAGGTTAAGCAACGTTGGGTGCAGTCGGTCTATAGATGGCTCGCGAGACAACCTCCAGCCACCCTGAGGTTTGACCTGGGAGTGGTGGGCTTTGTGGGCCTGTCCACCATCCGGTCAGCACCAGGTACGAGAGGCGGCGTGCGTGTTCCCACGCGCGGCTCTGTGTCGAGTCCGTCTCCCCTCTAGGGGGAGACAGTAGGGTTTAAAGTGAGTGAGTGCCTATGGGTAGATCTGTTCGTGTAGTGGCCTGTCGTTTCATACGGCTGGCCGAAACCTCGGCGGGGTCGCGACCGCATGTGCAAGTGATTCGCGCGGCCCCGTCGGTAGTGGTTTTGTCGAGGAACACCGTGGTAGGTTTGTCGGTATTCCGGGAGGTACATTATCATCTTTACCATTTTTCTTTTACCCAGGCAAGTCCGACATAACCCCTCCGCCCGCCCCCGCGGAGGAGTATGCTTAATGCATTCGCCCACGTTAAAAAAATATATATATATGGCTGACCGCTTAGCGGTATTTCATCTGAGCGTCTCCGTGCTTCGGAGGGCACGTAAAGGGTCGGTCCCAGTTGTTGTCAAATTGACAGCAGTCGTTAAGCCATGTCAGAGGCCTACGGCCGGCTTGAACAACTCTTAACAACAGGTTGGCTACTAACCATACGAAAAGAAGAAGAAGGGAAAATTATAATTTTATAATTTTCTCAGGGTCTTTTGACTACAATTTGGCAGAATAGTAGGTACTTAGCAAGAAAATTATGTAACCGAAAACGTTGAGCGAAGAATTTTATGTGCATTATAATATTTGATTATTTTAACACTAAAAGAAAAATATATAAGATGACTTAATTAAAATTTTATTATATTCCACTATCTGAAAGTTAACTTTACATCCAACGAAAACCTATAAAAGTTTATATGGCATAATACCATATTATTACATATTTTAGCAATAACTAAGTTTATGACTGGAAACAAAACTTATAAGTAATTAACATTTAATAGCTTTATGTTCATTAGTACAAAGTTTCGCGTAAATATACTTATATTGGAAATAAATGTGTTGCTAATTGGCAAAAGCCTTACTAAAATTATAAACACGAAAGTTTGTATGGATGTATGGATGTTTGTTATTCTTTCACGCAAAAACTACTCGACCGCTTGCAATGAAACTTGGTGTGTAGATAGCTGGAGACCTGGATTCACACATAATCTACTTTTTAACCCGATATTCCCACGGAAACAGGACTTACGCGGGTGAAACCGCGGGGAAAAACTAGTATTTAATAAAAGCAACTGATTTTAGCGATAAATTAATCTATTTACTATTGATTTATCATTAGTCACTAAATACAAGTAATAAAAATCAAATAGATAAGAATTTAAGAGTCCTATACCTAAATTGATATTATAAAGAGGAAAGATTCGATTTTTTGTTTATTTGTAAGGATTTAACTCAAAAACTACTCAACCGATTTTATAAATAATTTCACCATTAGACCGCTATATTATCAATGAGTAAGATTTTTTTTAAATTCTATTCCTGTCTTTATGTAACCTACTTTTATGCGAGCAAAGCTGCTGATTATCTAATAACGACATTGCTTTAATTACTGTAATCAACATTGTTTTAATTCATATGATATCCACACAATTTAAAAATTGTTATGGTATAAAAATAAATACTTAAAATAATTGTTATCATTGTTTTACAACACTTTTTGTCGAGCAGCGATAGCTCAGTGGGGAGACCAACAGACTGCAATGCAGAGGGTCTCGGGTTTGAACCCACGTCGCGCACCTCTGACTTTCGGAAGTTATATGACTTTTCGAAATTATGTGCGTATTGATTGACAATTATCACCTGCTCCGTGCCTCGGAGAGCACGTTAAGCCGTCGGTCCCGGCTGCCATGAACATCTATGGCAGTCGTTACTGAGAGAGTGTCTACACAAAAGATCCCACTAAGTCGAAGTGTCGCCGGTCTGCACTGACTGGCTACATAAGATAAGATAAGATTTACAGCACTTTTCATCCTGTGCAGATTGGATTGAACCATTCAACAGTTTAGCTGTAGCGTGATTACCTTTAAATCAGCGCAGTGAAACCAAAAACTATTTCTATAAGCAGTAACTAATGGCGCCTAAAAATACTATCTCTGGTCCTTGGCGCCAAAGTTCTTTTTTTCGTTTCTTTAGCATTTCCGATCCACGTACGGTTGGTCCAATTCCGGGTAGTTATTGTCTCAATTATAGACTGTTCACCGTTTCCTCGTTGCCGGTGGTCGCAAAAAATCGAGCCTGCGCGCGTTGGGTTGCCGAAAAGCCTTTTTGTTTGATTTGTTTTACGCAAATTGACAAGGTGTGAAAAAAAGATTTAAGGGTAGTGTTCTGCAAATAAAAGGAGAGAAATAGTTCCTGGACACGTTTTCTGTCCTTTTTAATATATGATCGTGAGTACCATTTCTATAGTGGTAAGGCTTCAGGATTGTAAAGCATTGTTTTTACATAAAAACAAGTCAAGTGCGACTCGGATTCAGACACGAAGGGTTCCGCACAACAGCAAAAATCATGCTCCAAAAAATAATTAAGATTCTGTAAATTTACTTAGTCTTTGTTGATTACAGCTACCGTCCCTACCTACTTTTATTATGCATGCTGCGGCACCTTAAAACTTATGCATCAAGTAATGGTATTTTTTTTGTTAGAATAAGCATTAATGTAATAACTGCTGCCTGTTAAGTCTGCGCCGAGCGAAATGTGCCAAAACAGGCGGTCACAGTTAAGTGAATAAAACCAACACTTTTTGTTTAATACAAATATAAAATATACATTTACCATAACAATGTATGTGTTTACAATTACTCCGTGTAAAAAACTTAAAATACTAAATATTTTCGCCTACAAAATTACGTACATGTGCCTGAAAAATGCAAAAACGTAAGCTCGTGTTACGTGATTTTTAGATTATAACAGTAGAAATCTATCCTATTTTACAGCTTAAACGAAACATAAATAGTTATTTTACAATTTGTCCGTCCCAAATATTTAAGTTATTGGTTGACAATAAAGATAGATATTTATTAATAAAGCACTTCAAATCCTTCATACAATTTTACTATGGCGGCCGCGCGCCGATTTGAATATGCGCCGCACGAGCTCTGTCATTATCTGACTTACGCTCGGCGCAGTCTTAAAATAAATAAATTGTACATAAGTCTGACTCGCACTTGGCTTGTTTTATTATCTGTTATTCTATAACAAACAGTCTGTATTTCTACTACTGTGATGCAATAGAAACAGATACTGTGAAAATTTCAAACCCGCTGACAGACAGACAGACAGCAGAGATTTAGTAATAGGGTCCTGTTCACACTCTTTGAGTACGGAATCCTAAAACCAGTCAACGCTTTGCGGTCTCGCATATATTAAGGATGCTTTAAGAGCTGGTGGTAATAATGATTAGTTTTGAGGTCGAGTTTCAGTCACCCAGATTCGGAACAACCATTTGTGGATCACACCTGTTTTGTCCCGTGTGGGATTCGAACCCACAATACTCGGCGTAGTGGCAGTGGCGAGACGACCACTTTAACCACTAAGCCATCCGTGCAGTGCAGTTGTTAGATATAATAATAATAATAATAATAATATTCTATCGCATACACATAACACCATCTAGCCCAAACTAAGCAGAGCTTGTACTTTGGGTTCTAGACAATGGATAAACATACATAAATACTTTATTTTTTGTAAATACATCTAGACCAAGACAAACATCCATGTTTACGCACACAAATCTTTGACTTGTGCGGGAATCGAACCAGCGACCTCAGGCGTGGCAGTCGGTTACACTAACTACCACGCCATCGAGGCCGAGGTAATAATACTGGAATCATAGAAAGGTCCCTTCGATTAGAGCTTCACGGTTACACGGATCTGTTTTTTAATACAGTTTTAAGTGGTTATTATACCTTATAACAACAATTGAATGCAGTATGCTTTTGTTTTGCTTCTATGAATTTAAACGTTTTTAGACATTCGATTTGACACATCTTTATATACAGTGTGTTCCAGAATATGTGAATCTAATTGTAACGGATCTCCCGTTATCCTTAGATAAGTAAGACGTATCAAATGTGCTAAAAAATATATATGTCGATACGTTTGTTATAATTTATTTCTACCTATTAATCTATCATTAGAACCTTCTAATGCGATAGTATGGTAACATAACTAAGATACGATATTAGAATATCTATAGAGCAACTGCTGGTTCCCTAGCAACCCAATGACATAAAGATAGTTTACGGTAAAGTTAAATTATAGAATAATAATAATTATAATTATAAGTTAAACTAGATGTGCCCGCGGTTTCACCCGCGTTTATCGTTACCGCCCCCGTGGGTTGTAGCGTGATGTTATATAGCCTATAACCTGCCTCGATAAATAAGCTATCCAAAAAAAAAAAATTTTTCAATTCGAACCAGTAGTTCCTGAGATTAGCGCGTTCAAACAAACAAACAAAGTCTTCAGCTTTAGAATATTAGTATAGATAAGTGCTCGCTATGAAGACTGCCATGGTTCTTGCATACAAGCGAGTAATATACGCAAGTAGAGGCACTTGCGTGAATTACCTGCATTGTGTAAAAGATCGACGCAAGCTTTCTATACAAATAGCCTAGTTTGCATGCAAATGTATAGCTTGCGCATGTAACCTGCACCCTCTACTTGCGTCAAGTATAAGCAAGTAAGAGCTACAATTAACTAATTTAATACTATCATTCATACCATCTGAATGTAAAAAATATAAAACATAGGTACCATCTAAACCTACTTGTTTCAATATCAAGAATAACACATAACAATACTATCATACGAACCAAATAATTAAAAATAATTAAATTATGTACCAATAAAACCATACATAGGTTTTATTGGTACATAATTTAAATTTTTGTTATGACATTTAATTTTAAGAATATTTGGTACCTACATAGCAGCGATAGCTCAGTGGGGAGACCAACAGACTGCAATGCAGAGGGTCTCGGGTTCGAACCCACGTCGCGCACATCTGACTTTCGGAAGTTATGTGACTTTTCGAAATTATGTGCGTATTGATTGATAATTATCGCCTGACCGTGCCTCGGAGAGCACGTTAAGCCGTTGCTCCCGGCTGCCAGAACATCTATGGCAGTCGTTATTGGGAAAGTGAGTACCCTCTAATATCCTGACACTGGTCTAGCCTTAGGGTATCGTTAGCCTTCGGGTTGCGGAGGTCAGGTGGCAACCGCTCCGTGTAAGAGCTGATATCCAGTCAAATCCGGTTAGACCAGAAAAGCCGACCCCAAGTGACTTGGGAATAATAAAGGCTATGGGAGAAGACATAACTCGCACGGTTAAATAGGTACAACCAGTATTACATTTTTATTATTAACTCCCGACATCCGTCGCCTTAACAACAACAGGAATAACTACAAATAAACCTCAAATTACGTTACACCAAAGATGTCGAAGTTAACAAGTAATTTTCTGTCAGGATGAGTAAGTAACGGAACAAAAAAATCTGTCCCCAACCTGACCGGCGCGCGGCGGCAGACAAATTACAGAACGGGGCGCCTTCAATCTCGCCTCGGCCAAGCCAAAAAAAGGTAAAAAAAAGAAAGGTGAAAAAAAGAAAAATAAATCGTTCTCTAGCTGTGTCATCGGTTCGCACGCGAGCGTAATTGGACCGGAGGACATTGGCACCCGATTTGGACCCTTTTTTATAAACAAAGAAAGAAAAAATGTTTGTTATATTTTCGCTTTTTTGGTTTCTGAATTTTAGATTTGTGGGTCTGGGGATATCTTTGGATTTGTCTCTGATATATCGAAAATACAACAGTATTTCAATTGAGCTCTTCTTTTTATATGAATCCTTTTTGCAAGCATCAATTCTTTTTCATTCAATATAAAAAAAAAAATAATGAAAAAAAGCAGTGACAGCTCAGTGGGGAGACCAACAGACTGCAATGCAGAGGGTCTCCGGTTCGAACCCACGTCGCGCACCTCTGACTTTCGGAAGTTATATGACTTTTCGAAATGATGTGCGTATTGATTAACAATTATCGCCTGCTGCGTGCCTCGGAGAACACGTTAAACCGTCGGTCCGGGCTGCCATGAACATCTATGGCAGTCGTTATTGGGAAAGTCGGTACCCTCTAATATCCTGACACTGGTCTAGCCTTAGGGTAACCGCAACCCGAAGGCTAACAGCCTTCGGGTTGCGGAGGTCAGGTGGCAGTCGCTCCGTGTAAAAACTGATATCCAGTCAAATCCGGTTAGACTAGAAAAGCCGACCCCAAGTGACTTGGGAATAATAAAGGCTAAGGAGATGAAGATAAAGACGTATTTTAACAATTGTGTGGCTATTAATTTCAAATGAAATATTACATAGCTTATGTATTATCTAAACATAAAATACATTACTGGTTATTGAAAGAGAGATGCGCTGTAAAACGTAGAACATTAAGGTATAAATTAGGTACAACAAGGGCCAAATACGCCTGCTCACAGGAGCGTTCACTTGCCATTTTGGCACCAACGACATGCTGTGCAGATTAGGTTTGGCAAACAATTTGATCTGCAGAGCCTGTGGTGAACAGGACGAGTCCATATCACATCTACTGTGTGAAAATGACGCCTTGGCTGGACTAAGGATGGGTCTGATGCGATTGGCATATCCGAACCCTGAAGACTTCAGGCTTCTCCCTCAAAAGTGTACGCTGCGACTGATGCAGTACATTCATAGGGAGATAGCTCAGGGGTAGATCTCGGGGCCGACACAAAAGATCCCACTGGATCGAAGTGTCGCCGGTCTACACTGATTGGCCCCCGAAATAAGATAAGATAAGATATAAATTATAATTTTACACGTAAGCGGAACAAAATAGGATAAATAAAATTGTAAAATACGATCCAGTAAGATTCCAATAAGTTTCATTTGAATCATTACTTTATATTAAGATTGAACACCACTATTAATTATATCGTTGAAAGAAATCAAGTACAATTAACTTACCATTCAATCTGTCTTTAACAATCTGGTGAGCGAAGGCCGCCGCTGCCGCCTGCCGCATGGGATCCATGGTGACCCCCCAAGCACCCAGCGCACCCAACGCACGATGAGCTGGCACTCTGACCACCCCCGGATTACTCGAGAACCCATACCCGCCACCGATCCCCAACCCCGGTCTCAACAACAGTCCAGAATTAGGATATAAACCTGGTGTATGTGAAAAGTTCAAAGGCAAACCGGAATTGTCCTTTCCCTCGTCTCTAGCACTCTCTGATTCAGTGTCCTGATCACTCCTGTCGTCACTCTCCCCAGAATTCCGACGCTTGTCTATATCCTCAAAATGTTTCCCTAAAAGCCGAGATATGCTGAAAGGGAGGTTCACCCTCTGCTGTGTGTCAGTCAAGTGTTCGTTCGGGGAATCGTGGTATCTGTCGTGATAGCTGTGCTCAGAGTCCCGGTCTTCCGAGGCGATGCTCCTGTCGCAATGCCCGGACAGCCGGCTATCAGAGTCAACGTTGATCTCTTCCTGGTCATCATCAGAATGCACAGAAGACATTTTTATTAAGTTTCAGTAACCGTTTGCCCAAACACTAACACAAATTTGCCTTCACCGATAAGATGGACCGCATTTTTTTAAACAGCACTAATTTAAAAATCGTATCGATGCTATTCGAAATTCAAAATAAGAATGGAACATACGAACTCGTGTTTCTTATTTGAAAAGCTATGTTGGCGCGCTACGCTCGACCGCACGCGACCGAATCGTTACACAGTGTATCGGCCAAAACGAGCCAATCAGCAGTATCCCCACCGCTTTTCGAAATTCAAACGCGATAGTTTGACCGCACAAACGCCTCAACTATGCCCGTTGAGTGGAACAGTTTCCAACAAAAGCTTAATACGATTTCCAAACATAAAAACTCGTTTGGACTCACTAACTTAAACAGAACGATTCGCTGCGTCCCTTTCGTGGCATGTCTCGCTTCAATTGAGTCCCCCCATAACACCATTAACAAGCAACTTTAAACTTTAGCATCAACGCAATAAAGTTCATAATCACGCAGCAGAAGTTGGCCTTTGGCACATTTTTAGCGGTCTTGTAACAAGGTAAACACAACTAAGAACATTTGTAAAACAGAGACAGATACAAACTTTATCGCTGCGATCGCTTGCGTTAGAGCGGGACGAGCGTATATCTATCAGAGGGCGTGTCCCTTTTCTTGTAACGCGTCGTTTAAATCCAGTTATGGCCTGACAAATGGTGTACATATTAAGGGGGGCAATGTTAGGAAACTATTTTTGAATCTTTTAAGACAGTTAAATTATTTACGTTCGGCGGTCGACCGACCTCCTCTCCAGTAGACAATGCACTTTATAATAAAATAGATCCCAAGTTTCATGTTATGGCCATAGATAAGTAAGGATAATGTATTGCTGAAGATAGCTTCTTTATGCTATTGTATCCGACAGTCGGAGTGGTAAAGGGTGTTATATCATGGTTTTATGTGATACGGGAATGCTTATTCCTTTTACCGTAATGCTCGATCATAATAAATGGTATGACGTAATTGATTCGGATCGCCGAACGCAATTTGGTTAATTTTGGAGTTGTGCGAGTTTGCCGCTTGGTGTTGAGTTATTAGGTGTCCTTGTGTCAATTGGCTATTAGAATGATTAATGGTTTTCCTTTAATTGAATGTAAATTTTAATTGCGCTAAGAATAATTATTAGTTATAATATTATTATAATATATAATATATATTTCAATATGACAAAGGTTACAAGGTACATGTTCTTTTTTGTGAGACAACTCCCGCACTACGAATAATTCCTGTGTCGCGGGGGACTTTACAAACATTCAAACAACGGACACAAAGAACACACAGACTCGGAACAACCGTTTGTGGATCACACAAATGTTTGTCCCGCGTGGGATTCGAACCCATAGCACTCGGCCTAGTAGCAGTGACCAGTTAACCCACCACACCATCCGTGCAGCCAAGGTTAAGCCCACCACGTTGTCGCATTGGTCTTGTGCGGATTAGCAGACTTCACATGTCTTCGCCATGTTTTCCTTCACCCTTGAATAATTATTTAATTACAGAAAATATACAGTTAAATTATATAGCGTCTTTAACTCGATTTCATCTTCTCGCGTCAACCGTAAAATCCCGCATCCGTACTAAAATTGATTATTTTGCCCAAAAGTGGACTAACAATGAGATAACTCCACCCTACAAAGGATTCTGATGTTGTGTTCCTATAGAAGGTAGATTTCAAGGACGCTTAAAAAAATGGAGAGCAGATTTAAGTATGAACACTTTTCGTCAGATATATATATTTCTAATGCTGAAATAGACACATCTGACGGCTGAGGCTGCAAATCATCATCACTAGATACATACTACTAAACAAAGTTCCACACCACGTCTGTCTGTCTGCTCGCGATAAACTCATAAACTACTGAACGAATTTGCATGCGGTTTTCACCAATAGACAGAATGATTCATGAGGAAGGTTTAGGTGTATAATTTGTTAAGGTTTTGTTTTACCCGTGCGAAGCCGGGGTGGATTGCTAGTTACATTCTAAGCTATAAAAGAAATGGAATAAAGAAAAGTTTATTCGTGGTCTTAAGACGATATTCGACAAGGGCTAGGCAAATATATATTATACTAGCTGACCCACGCAACTTCGTCTGCTTCACATAAGATAATGTTTCTAGTTCTTGCAACATTTTTATTATTGCTCCGCTCCTATTGTTTGTAGCGTGATGTTATATAGCCTATAGCCTTCCTCGATAAATGGGCTATCGAACACTAAAAGAATTTTTTAATTCGAACCAGTTGTTCCTGAGATGAGCGCGTTCAACCAAACAAACAAACCAAATCTCCAGCTTTATAATATTAGTATAGATACACATTTCGCCAACAACGTTTTTGGGCGAAAGCGCAATACCACTTTGAACTACCTAGTAATCGAACCCGGAAACTTATGCATTACGCATATATTGCCGCTGCACTGCCGAGAACAAGCAGAGTATATAACACCTCTCACAGTTGTGTTATATCCACGTTTCGCAAAGTATGGTTTCTTAGATTGTCGGCCTCGATGGCGTAGTGGTTAGTGTAACCGACTGCCACGCCTGAGGTCGCGGGCCCGATTCCCGCACAAGTCAAACATTTATGTGCATGAACATGTTTGTCTTGGTCTGGGTGTTTCTATGATTAATATGTACGTATTTACAAAAAAAAGGTATATATGTATGTTTATCCATTGTCTAGTACCCATAGTACAAGCTCTGCTTAGTTTGGGCTAGATGGTGTTGTGTGTATGTGATAGAATATTATATTATTAGATCCTACGTATAGCCTATTGCTCTCCACCAGACATTTCTAGACACGGTGCTATTACCAAGAAATTATTGACAAAAAAACAATCACACATTGCCAGACACAGCCATTTAAACTGAGGCTTTATGTTTAGCTATTGAATATACTAACGCTGCGCTTAATAAAACCTTCTTATAGACAGAATATAGGTATTTAAAGAATATTTAACTTACCGTGAACGAGCAAAAAAAGATCGGGTCAACTAAAACCAACCACGGCTATCAACATGAATATATTCAAAAGAAATACAGCACAGAGAAACATCTACAATTAAATCAGCACTAATAACTTCACTGAACGGTTTTTATTTTTAAACTCCCGCACTAAGGATAATTCCTGTGTCGCTTGGAACTTTACAAACGTTCAAACAACGGACACAAAAGACACCCAGACCCGGAACTGAAAACCCGGAAATGGCAGTGGCTAGACAAACCACTACGTAAATCAATAAAACAATTCCTGGACAAATTCTGCCTACACTCCAAACTCAGAAATCAAATCAAAATACCTTTATTCATTTAGATCACAAAGTAACACTTATGAACATCAAGGTTACACTAACTAAACCATAAGAGCAGCGATAGCTCAGTGGGAAGACCAACAGACTGCAATTCGAACCCACGTCGCGCACCTCTGATTTTCGGAAGTTATATGACTTTTAGAAATTATGTGCATATTGATTGAAAATTATCGCCTGCTCCGTGCCTCGGAAAGCACGTTAAGCCGTCGGTCCCGGCTGCCATGAATATCTATGGCAGTCGTTATTGGGAGAGTGTCGAAACAAAAGTTCCCACTGGGTCGAAGTGTCGCCGGTCTGCACTGACTGGCTCCCACATAACATAAGATAACTAAACCCTAATATCAATCTACCTATTGTCACATTCAGTATACAAAGTCTGTAGAACTAATGAGAAGAAGGGTCAAGAAACTCACGGCCACCCTTTTTAATCGCCAATTTTACAATGCTGCATATTTTACAAATTATATTTGTGAGGAGCTGCAACCATTATACCATTTGACTACTAGGTACTGAATTGAACACACTTAAGCTTCAAAATTAAAAAAAGGAAAGAAAAAGAAAGAATATCGTAGATAAAATTTAAGCTTAGCATCTTACATCAGGCATGACAAAATAAGAGAATCTATTCATATGCACATAAGGTAACAAAAACAACGAGCGACTATAATGTAGTCTAAATCTAAATATCTACTATTGTAATTAGTTATAAATCATCATTCTCTTGCCCTGGTCCCAATTTATTTGGGGTCGGAGCAGTATGTCCTTCTTTTCCATACTTCTCTGTCACCCGTCATCTGATCATTTATCCCTTTTCCTTTCATATTCATCCTCACACAGTCCATCCATCTTTTCCATGGCCTTTCTCTCCCTTTTCGTCCCTCTACCCTCATATTCATCACTTGCTTACCTACATACGTATCATCTCTTCGCATAACATATCCATACCAAGCCAAACGATTTCCTTTCACCTTCTCATCTATGGGCACCACTTTCAGACTCCCTCTTACGTATTCATTCCTAATTCTGTCCATTCTCGTCACTCCACACATATACACATAATTACTTATAAATAATAACCGAAATTTACAAAACCTAGGCCGACCAGTCAAGTCAAGTCAAGTAGCATCCGTTTACAAGTACGACACTTGGGCCAGCCATCGTCCCCTTCGCCTTATCGAAGACAAGAGGATGACCCGGTTCACAAGATCACCTCCAAGGGACCTATGGGTGTCTTTTGTGGAGGCTATTAGTGATATTGCTGACCCTTGGTGCCTTACGCTGTCTTTTTGTAGCGATGAAAAAGCTCTCCTTCTAAAATTGCAACCGTCACCCCGTTGATAGTACTTATATACATGTCCATGACCTGCTTACTAATATTACAAAGAGTTTGTTCAATTGTTACACTTTCATGCGTTAACTACTCGAACGATCATCATGAAATTTCGCATACACGTTGTCAGGATCGTAAAAAAGGTATCTTTCATCCAGAAAAAAGTGTTCTCGAGTAAGCGAAGGTTCAGACAGAAGCTGGTTAACTTAAAAAAATAATGTTGAATGTAATTTTATGTTTATGCGTATTTTTGTGAAAAATGGAGGGATAGCCTAGAGAGAAACCGTTGCGCTGCCAGAAGTCACGAGGTCGATCCCAAAGCATGCACTGCTGGCTTTTCGAATTTATATGCGTATTTAATAGGTAATTATCGCTCGCTTTAACGGTGAAGGAAAACAGGAGGAAACCTGCATGTCTAAGAGTTCTCCATAATGTGTTCGATGATATGTTAAATCTGTCACTGCCTCCGTGGCGCAGCGGTAGTGAATGCGACTGCTGTGCATGAGGTCTCGGGTTCGAATCCCGGGTCGGGCCAACAAAAAGCTATTGGGTTTTTCTGTAAAGAAATCTCAATAGCAGCCCGGAGTTAGGAAGTTGGCGGTGTTAGACACCCCCGTACCTCGGAAAGCACGTACAGCCGTTGGTCCTGCGCCTGATCTCTCTTCGGTCGTGTCGGATTGCCGTCCCATCGGATCATGAGAGTTAGGGAACAGAGAGTGCACTTGTGTTTGCGCACACACTTGTGCACTATAATATCTCCTGCGCAGATGGCCAGTCTCTGTTAAGACTGGCCGCCGTGGCTGAAATTCGGTCTGGAGGACATTAAATCTGCCAACCTGCATTAAGCCAGCGTGGTGAGAGGCCCGTGCCCAGCAGTGACATAGTTTATATACAGTTATAATATTATTGCTATATTTTTGTCAACATTGTAACAAACTCGACTGTAGGTACTACAGTAAAAATATGAAACTGTTTTAAATGCATTATAATTATCGTAAACATCAACCGACAGTTACAAACAACCCAAAGATTAACTACAGTGAATCCATTCTCATAATTATAATGTATTTTAAATAACGTTAGGATTGCTGAGATTTATATTTAGGTAACATATCTTAAAGAGTGCCTTAGTAGCCCCGGGACATTGCGCAACTGCCGACCGTTAGATGTCCGGGATCGACGATTTTTATGACGAGAATCACAATACTGCAATGCGCAATGGCACATATTCTGCTTATGTTTGCAGTCCAGCATGTAGTCTCAGTTTCGATTCAGTCAGGCGCAGTGTGATTAGGCTTTCTGTTAAGAAATCCTTAGTATTAAATAGTAAATTATTGCTTGCTTTAACGGCGAAGGAAAACATCGTGAGGAAACCTGCATGTCTAAGAGTTCTCCATAATGTTCTCGAAGATATGTGAAGTCTGCCAACCCGCACTAGGCCAGCGTGGTGGACAATGGCCTACCCCTTTTCAACTAAGAAGAGGCCCATGCCCAGCAGTGGGACAGTTTAATATTATTGAGTATTTTATGTTACTGTGTTTTTATTTCTTCCTTTTTTATTATTATTTTTGTTATTTCTTTATATATTTATACACATTGTGCTCAGCCGCATAGCAATAAAGATTTCTTTCTTTTTTCGATTATTCTTTCTTTTCTTTCTTTCTGTCTTTTCTTTCCTTCTTTCTTCTAATACAGTGCTGATTATTATTACAAAATAAATGGGAATGGCCAATTGCCAATTATATTTGGTAACGTCGTTCAGGAAAGTACCACGCTCTTACAGGTAGTCAGCGTAAGAGTCGTAACAAGGTTTCTACGTCTTACGCTGTTAGTAAGAATTCCGATGGCTCGCATACCTACTTCTGCAATAAAAACTATCTATGGAGTCATCATCTCTTCACCATGGTCGATCAAATGAATATTATTCGATTTTTCTGTTAAGAAACAGCGGATTCAGGAAGTTGGCGGTGTTCCCCCTGTGCCTGAGAAAGCACGTAAAGCCTCCAGTCGTATCGGATTACCGTCCCATCGGATCATTAGAGTTAGGGAACAGCGAGAACACTTGTGTTTGCGCACACACTTGTGCACTATAATATCTCGTACGCAAATGGCAAGTCTCGAACGAGGTGACCGAAATTCGGTCTGGAGTACATTGTATTATGGCAAGCAGTCATATGCTATAGTAACCGCTTGCCATTAAGCGAGCCGTTTACATGCTTACCACCTTAGTCGTATGCAAGACACAACGATTACAACGCGTTGTGTTTACGTGCAATTCTCATTTTGTCAGGACAGAGCACATGTGTGGCGGGCCGATGCCTTCTGGGGAAGCGGAGGAACTGAAAGGAATCCCGGAATGTGAAGGGCAAGAGAAGAATCACGGGTGTGGTTTAAGTCTCTAGGAGCCTCGTGATTCGATAAGAGCGAAAGAGATCAATGGCGTTGTTGATTCACATTCTTTATAATTTAAGTCAAATAATTGAATTACCCAAACTCATATAAAAATACTAAGATTATTCATACAAATACTATTATTATTAATTATATACTCATACACGTTTTTTTAATTTACTCAAAAATAAATTATGTACGAGCTTTGCAAATCTGGTAGTAGGAGTAATTATAAAATGACAGAAAGGATGCATGGTACAAACTGTGACGTAACCTTTATTTAAACGTGTGCGAGGGAGATAGCAAGACATGCACACTACCACCCCACTTTTTCTTATGTACAAATTTAAAATATTAATTACCTACAGCACAAAAATATATTTATTTTGTTATTCGCTAAAGTAATAATATACAAAATCAAACATATGCAACAATCCTACAGATAATTTCCCACCCACAAAAAATGGGACAACGATAATTATGCATTTGTTTTTATTTAGAAAATTGGACAACGTTAATTATGCATTTGTTTTTATTTTGAAAATTTGACAACGATAATTATGCATTTGTTTTTATTTTGAAAATTGGACAACGATAATTATGCATTTGTTTTTATTTAGAAAATTTGACAACAATAATTATTATGCATTTGTTTTTATTTTGAAAATTTGACAACGATAATTATGCATTTGTTTTTATTTTGAAAATTGGACAACGATAATTATGCATTTGTTTTTATTTAGACAATTGGACAACGATAATTATGCATTTGTTTTTATTTTGAAAATTGGACAACGATAATTATGCATTTGTTTTTATTTAGAAAATTTGACAACAATAATTATTATGCATTTGTTTTTATTTTGAAAATTTGACAACGATAATTATGCATTTGTTTTTATTTTGAAAATTGGACAACGATAATTATGCATTTGTTTTTATTTAGACAATTGGACAACGATAATTATGCATTTGTTTTTATTTTGAAAATTTGACAACGATAATTATGCATTTGTTTTTATTTTGAAAATTGATCAACGATAATTATGCATTTGTTTTTATTTTGACTATTTGTTTTTTGCTTCTTAGTTTACTTAATTATCTCTATTCTAGATGTGTACCTACCTATTATTAAGACCACCACCGATATTTTACTATTTTAAAGTAAGCACGGAATAGGGCGCGATGAGAATTTTGGATTGAAAAACTAAAATCGAACTCGAAACTTCACTGTTTGTTCGCATCCAGACATACCTACGTGAAGTTTCCTACGGGACCAACAAAGCAAGCTAATGAGAAATGTGAAATTATGTTTTTTACTTCTCTTCATTAATTGTTTACATAAGCTACTTCAATAAGCTTGATTCTTCTTAGGTTTATTACATTTAGACACTATAGGTTTAATTATTACTACATTTTGCCCACGGCTTCGCTCGCATAAATGTAGATTTGGGTGAAAGGTAGGTACCCTAAGTCCTTTTCTGTTCCCCTGACAAAGTGTATGCGAAATTTCATGATGATCGGTCGAGTACTTAAGACGTAAAAGCGTAACAAATAAGCAAACTCACATTCGCATTTCTAATATTAGTTAGGATGTAAAAAGAAAGCTTCCTGTTCAGTTAGCTTAGTAGTGTAGATATTTTAAATTATAAAACAATTTAAGCACTTAATCAGTTCAAGTAAATCAATAGGCTAAAATTATCCTGCAATTACTCATCTAATAAAACCCAAATTAATAATTTGGTAAATACTATCAACTTATTTTGATAGAATACTAGACTTAATATGTACGCCACCTAGCGGCAAGTAGTAGTAATAAATATGCTGTGCCATCTAGTATTGAATAGCTTAAACCATGCGAAACATCTGTGAGTGATATCTTGCATTTTGTCAAAAAGAAAGAATATAATATAGATAGTCATTCATTGGTATTTTTATGGATGTATTAAATCAAAAATATGCCATTCTGTCTGTGTTTTCGTAAACCTTTTGTTAATTCTTCTAATGTCTACTAGATGGCGCAGAAATCACTAAAATATGCTTATAGTTAAACTCTTATATTACAATTTACGCATGCATTAAATTGAATGTAAAATTATGAAATAAGGTCCTTTAAATAGTTTTAACAAAATTGATTACCAATTTCGTGATACTTGTGAGAAACTCTGGACAAAAAGGCAATAACGCTCTGCACTACTTAGAAACAGAACCCAAAAACTCTTGCACTGCTGTCGCATACTCTATTTATTATATTTATTTGGACAACCAACAAGAACATGCACCTTAAAAGCTAGGAGTTACAAAGTCAGTGGAGGAGGAGCTAGGTGTTACAAGCATTGGTGCTGCCTTAATTACAAACATAGTTGCCACGGAAATGGCATAAAAAAATGCTATTAGCTTTATTTTTTATTTATTTTTCTACATGCATTTGGTTGAAAAATCTTCTCATAATGACCTTTTTGATCGCCGAGAAGTTGTCGGATTCAGCCGACAGAGCGGTTCGTAAGTTAGGCTGGGACTTTCCTTCATCTGGTGGCTTGATGTCGGTCAGCCATGATGGCACTTTATGTTGCAACCCTGAAAGCCATGGGGGAGTATCAATTTTCTTAGCAGGCATAGCAATATTTTGCTGCTGTTTCTTCTGTGCATTTTTGTAGAATTCCTGTTCTAATGAGTAGGGGGGTGCTGCGGTTGAGTGTGGAGGTGGTCGTCGTTGCGGTATTGGGTTTTGAGAAGGTGGTGACCGTTGTGTAGGTGGCGGTAGCAACTTTGGCGAAGGTGGTGACTGTCGCGGCGGAGGCAACTCGTCGGATGGCGGTGGCACATCGAAATTACGCGCAATGGGTTTTTCTCCATCAGTACGTAGTGCTTGCCTGAAAATAGTAGAACTTTATGAACGTTAAAATTCTTTTTACTTTGGATGGCATAGGTTTTTTAGTCTCGCCAAAGCCACTGAGTCGAGTGATGTGGGTTCGATCTCTACGCGGGACGAACATTTGTGTGTTCCAGGGTGTTCCTTGTGTCCGTTGTTAGAATGTTTGTAAAGATCCCCGTCAGGCGGGCACCTATTTATTATTCGTAGAGCGGGAGTTGTCTATACTAATACTATAAAGCTGAAGAGTTTGTTCGGTAGAACGCGCTAATCTCAGGAGCTACTGGTTCGAATTAAAACATTCTTTCAGTGTTGAATAGCCCATTTATTGAGAAAGGCTATAGGCTATATAACATCACGCTACGACCAATAGGAGCATAGCAGAAATGAAAAATTTTGCAAAGACGGAAAAAATTCTCTTATGTGAAGCACACGAAGTTGCACGGGTCAGCTAGTCGTTTAATAAAAAGTAAAAAACTAAAGTTTATTGCAGTTTCTACTATGTAGGTACGCTGTTAGACGTTGAATCAAAGCTCATACGTATGAAGAAACTAAGATGGTGGTATACCACCATCTAAGTCTGCCCGTAAACATAGCTGTTAAAATAGCCTAAATTAATATAATAATATTATTAATATTAATATTCTATCACATACACACAACACCATCTAGCCCAAACTAAGCAGAGCTTGTACTATGGGTACTAGACAATGGATAAACATACATATATACTTTTTTTTTTTGTGAATACATACATATTATACATAGAAACACCCAGACCAAGACAAACATCCATGTTCATGCACACAAATGTTTGACTTGTGCGGGAATCGAACCCGCGACCTCAGGCGTGGCAGTCAGTTACACTAACCACTACGCCATCGAGTCGTCAATATAATTGTAGTTAAATTCAATAATAGTAGTGTCATAGTTCAAAATTATGTAAGAAAATATTCTTTTTATTACAGCTTAACCGTATCGAGACATTATGAAAAAGTCATTGTGTCTGAAATAATCTTATCTTATCTTATGTCGGGGCCAGTCAATGCAGACCGGCGACACTTAGACCAAGTGGGATCTTTTGTATCGACACTCTCCCAATAACAACTGCCATAGATGTTCATGGCAGCCGGGACTGACGGCTTAACGTGCTCTCCGAGGCACGGAGCAGGCGATAATTGTCAATCAATACGCACATAATTTCGAAAAGTCATATAACTTCCGTAAGTCAGTGGTGCGCGACGTGGGTTTAACCCGAGACCCTCTGCATTGCAGTCTGTTGGTCTCCCCACTGAGCTATCGCTGCTCTTTTCGTATATGTAAAAACAGGGTAAAGGCAGAATACGATGTTTTTAAAAAGACGACTCCCGCACTACTATAATGTCCAGTGTCGCGGTGGACTTCACAAACATTCTAACAACAGACACAAAGAACACCCAGACTCGGAACAATCATTTGTGAATCATTCAAATTTTTGTCTCGTGTGGGGATCGAACCCACAACACTAGATGCAATGGCAACTGAATTAAAACAAATCTGTTGGTCTCCCCACTGAGCTATCGCTGCTCGTGTCTGAAAGAGAGACAACAATAAGTGTAAAGATATTGAATGTTACCTTTCTGGGTATGACGGCCAATTCAAGACAGTTTCCTTGACGTGATTCTTGGTGGAACCTAACAGCTTTCTGCACATAGGTCTGTAAAATTACGAAGTATGTTGTCCAAACTAATATTATAAATGTGAATGTGAGTTTGTTTGTTTGTCACGCTTACGTTATTGGTCAAGTTGTTCAGGCTTTCACCGTAACAAAATGACGTTCGAATTTATAATAATAGTTAGGACTTAATGGTTTTATACCTTTTCCTAAACATATGTATCTCTACATATGTAGAGAGTGGAAGCGTTGCAGGCGATGGTAACTATTATGCATGGTGCTTTTGGGAGTAAAAGAATGAAAATAAATGTAAGCAAGACGAAAGTAATGGTATTTGAAAAGGAAGAGTGCGTGACGATGTGTAATATTATGATTGATGGAGAAAAGGTGGGGCAAGTGAAAGAGTTTGTATATTTGGGTACTTTGTATACGAGGGATGGTAAACATGAGGGAGATATTAAAAGGAGAACGATTGCTGGCAACAAAATGAATGGAGCTCTACGCGCTTTTATGAACAGTCGAAATGCATCCGAAAAGGCACGTTTGGCTGTTCATAGAGGGCTATTAGTGCCCACACTTACGTATGGAAGTGAAAGTTGGGTATGGCAAAAAAAGCATGAGAGTAGAATAAATGCTGTAGAAATGAGAGCGCTGAGAAGCATATGTGGTGTGACTCTGAAAGATAGAATAAGGAATAGTGTGATTAGAGAGAGATGCGACATGAAAGTGGATATAGTGACGAGAATAGAAAAGGGTATGTTAAGCTGGTTTGGGTATGTAGAAAGAATGGACGAGGAAAGACTGACTAAGAAAGTTTATAAGAAAGAAAGAACAAAGAATATTTATTTATTTGACAAAATAAAATATATAATAATAACAGGTAAAATAAAAAAAAATATAATACAATTTGCCAAATGGGACCTAGTTCAGCATATGCTAGGCTAAGGAAGCCTGACGCTGGTTTTCAACTAGATCCCTTTAGTGACTGCACGGATGCTAATAACAATTCCAAGAAAAAAATAATGATAAACTGCTATATACGGATTTTATCGCGTTGTTTATTTGACACTTTATTACAAAATTTTGAAAATTGTTACACTACTACTACTATTAAACTTTACTAATTTTTAAGCTAATTAAATTATTATTAAACTATTTAGATTTAATTTATTTTTACACTTTCCCCGACGTTTCGGTTGCTTTTCAGCAGCCATGGTCACGGGGAGACTAAGATGGCAGTTGTCTCAATGTTCCAGTGTAGTTATTTCAAAGTACCCGAACATAATTTAATCATTGGTGTTTCTATTTACGCAGAATGAGCTCAAAGTATCATGAAGTCTAGCTGTGGTTTGCTTCTTCTTGGGTTTGACTATTTTTATTACTGGCGGCTGCTGGCTGAGGATGATGATGAGGCTGAGGCGGCAAGACAACAAGCTCCAACAGCCGCGCCGCTGTCACAGATCCCGAGAAAAGCCAGCCACAGTCGAGCGCCAGCCTGCTATACTGCCTTATGTAAGGGGTGTCACTGACAAGATTGGCTACATCTTGAAGCGAGCTTCAATCAACACATACTTCAAGCCGCCAACGAAGATAAGTCAATTTTTACCATCCGTCAAGTGCCAACTACCTTTACAAGATGCAGGGGTCTATAAAATAGATTGTGACTGCGGACTCTCATACATTGGTCAAACCAAGAGAAGCATAGGCACCCGCATAAAAGAACACATAGCTGATGTAAAACACCAACGCTCGTTGAAGTCTGCTGTG
The DNA here is from genome assembly GCA_930367265.1 of Catocala fraxini. Classification (NCBI taxonomy): domain Eukaryota; kingdom Metazoa; phylum Arthropoda; class Insecta; order Lepidoptera; family Erebidae; genus Catocala; species Catocala fraxini. Next base: position 3,798,413 of record OV884047.1, read on the forward strand.
TGTGAACATGTGCAACAGGGGACCAACCACTACCTGAGATTTGACAAACCACAGATTCTCGCTAAAGAACACCGATTCCTACCAAGGATGCTTCGCGAGGCTATTGAAATCAAAAAACATCGATTTTAATAGAGAAGATGGTTGGAATGTACCACCAGCTTGGGATCCAGTAATAAAAATAGTCAAACCCAAGAAGAAGCAAACCACAGCTAGACTTCATAATACTTTGAGCTCATTCTGCGTAAATAGAAACACCAATGATTAAATTATGTTCGGGTACTTTAAAATAACTACACTGGAACATTGAGACAACTGCCATCTTAGTCTCCCCGTGACCATGGCTGCTGAAAAGCAACCGAAACGTCGGGGAAAGTGTAAAAATAAATTAAATCTAAATAGTTTAATAATAATTTAATTAGCTTAAAAATTAGTAAAGTTTAATAGTAGTAGTAGTGTAACAATTTTAAAATTTTTGTAATAAAGTGTCAAATAAACAACGCGATAAAATCCGTATATAGCAGTTTAATTTCAATGAATAATATTCGCGTAAATAGAAGACAATATTAAATAATGATAATTAAAAAAAATTAAAAATATTACTAACATAAATAATTAACAAAAAGAAATACAAATATACATAAATTCATAAAAATGTCAAAACAAAAAAATATAAATAAATGAAAAAAAAATAGAACATAATAACAACAACATAAACAATATATTATATAATTAATAATACAATGTGAAATGTGTGTTTCAATACAAAAATGTAGACATAACATATAAACACATTAGAGAATTAAAATTAGAATTAATAAGATAGATTGTCAAGCTTTTAACGCTATATTAAAATAGTAATTAAATAATATAATTAAGAAATTAATGTCAATGGGTAACAATTCAATTTTCATATCAAAATCAGAAATTGATCATATCAGAACAAGGTTTCTATTAGTTATAATATAATAAAATAGGAAATAATATATATAACAATAATAGTTAATTATTCCAGATCTCAAATAAAAGAAGCATTTAGAATGGCATTATCCAGCTTCCGCTGCGCCTCCATGAGGAACTGTCTTAATCGGCTCCTAAAAGTCTTTATTGACCGGAGTTTACGTAGTGGTGGAGGTATATTGTTCCAGCACTTGGACGCGGCGTAACGGAAGCTTCCTCTAAATGCTTCTGACCTATGAGGTTTAATAGATAATTGCTTAGAACACTGCCTATTTGAACGTTCTCTGTCACCACCAACCCAAGTAAGCTTCTCGTACAAATAGCCAGGTTGTTTCAATTTAATGACGCCAAACAACAGGCAAGCCAAATGTAATTTACGCCTAGACTTCAATTTTACAACACAATTCTTATTCAAGAATGGAGTGACATGGGCCCTGAATGGGACTGTGTAACAAAAACGAACGCATGCGTTCTACACTCGCTGCACCTGTCGGTCAGTACGCGCCAGCAGCCGAGAGCCGTAAACTGAATCGCAATAATTAAGCTTGCTCAAAACTAATGATTCAACTAACTGAACGCATAATTCTTCTGTCAGGTAAGGTCGAATTTTATACAGAACCTTTAGTCGAAAGAAACAATTTTTAACAGATTCCGCTATATGCTTTTCAAATCGAAGACCTGTATCCATATTCATGCCCAAGTTCCGGGCTTCATATGCCTGCTCTAATAGAATTCCCTTTATTTTTACAATGGAGGTTGAATGCAACATGCCCAAATTAGATCTTGTCCCGAACACCATGTATTTTGTCTTTAAGGCTAGTCTGAATGGAACAGTCGCAATAAGAAGACCTAGGCGAACGTTTCTCAATCTGATCGGAAGCGTTCTGGACAAAGGCCAGGTTAAGAGCACATTGAACCGGCGGGCGCGTATGAGGAATATGATGAAAGTGAATGAAGCCAGAGAAGGGTGTCAGGATTGTAGCAAATGGAAATCCGTAGTCTCTGACTATCCCTCTGCGAAACAGGCGTGAATCTATGTATGTATGTATCTCTAGCAGCATAATAAGTAGCAGCAAATGAATATTACCAGATATTACCATTGTACTCATCTATCAAACGTATTAGTTATAAATCATTAACAAAAAACGGAAGATTAACATAATTTTGCGTTCATTTTGCTAAAGACTTCACTTTCACTCCCACAAAATACGATAGGCAGATTGTTCATAATATGAACGAATATAGATCAATTAACAAAGGCCATACTCAGTAATGCTTTTCTCGATGGCGCACGATATGAGGTTTTTGTACTTAAACACGCTGGTGAAGAGATAGGGGCCGTAGCACTTCATGTCTATCTCCTTAGTGTGGCACGCTGACATGATCCCTATCACCATTGAGCTCTTGCCCCGCCCCAATACAAGTGGCCCACCGTGATCATTCTGAAATAACAAATATAGTAAACCATAATATTGGCAACTACAGTTTTGACTGTAGTTGTAGCATATTCTTGCATGCAAGGACAAATGCTTGCATGCAAGAATATGCTTGTATGCAAGAATATGCTTGCATGCAATAATATGATTGGATGCAAGACTATGCTTGCATACATAGTCATACGCTTATACTGCAGTCATAAGGGGAAAAGACAAATCGATTATTTTCGAAATTGTGTTTTACTCATCTGCCAGTATTTTTACATAAAACTAGCTGACCCGACACACGTCTTGTCTTAGACGAACTGTCAAACTCGTAAGGTTAAAATAGATGTTTGTTTTATTTAAATTATCCTAATTAATTATTATCTACGCGATTTTCTTAACTATTTTTTCTGTAAGAAACATTTACAAAGTAATAGAAAACTGGAAAAAATGATGAAAGAAATCAGTACTGTCGTTCTCAAGTTATGGCGTGACCAAGGGATATAGGGATTTATTTTTATATATGTATGTATATCTTCTCTCTTAGCCTTTATTATTCCCAAGTCAGTTGGGGTCGGCTTTTCTGGTCTAACCGGATTTGACTGGATATCAGCTTTTACACGGAACGGTTGCCACCTGACCTCCGTAACCCGAAGGCTAACGATACCCTAAGGCTAGACCAGTGTCAGGATATTAGAGGGTACTGACTTTCCCAATAACGACTGCCATAGATGTTCTGGCAGCCGGGAGCAACGGCTTAACGTGCTCTCCGAGGCACGGTCAGGCGATAATTGTCAATCAATACGCACATAATTTCGAAAAGTCATATAACTTCCGAAAGTCAGTGGTGCGCGACGTGGGTTCGAACCCGAGACCCTCTGCATTGCAGTCTGTTGGTCTCCCCACTGAGCTATCGCTGCTACATGTATGTATATATAGATATAAAATCTGTCAGACATGCCTTTCTTTTCTTATCACATCAGTATACCCCTGGAGGTGTATGCAGAGGTATAATATACCTTATTTCGCCACAGTTACCTATAAAATGGGACGTAAAACCATGTAATCCTTGGTCGTTAATCGTTCATAGAGGATATAACACGTAACCCGTAAGAATATAGCTTGTAAAATTTAAATGTAATAATCTCTGCTTAACCTTACATACGTAAATCTACCGTTCATGTAGTTGGTCATGATCAACTATAATACTATACCGAAACCGGCATGCCTGAGAGGTCGCCATAATGTTCTCGTATATATGCGAAGCCTGCAAAAATAGAGCAGAGTTGAGGCAGTACAGCTAAAATCTTTCCCACATTGGGCTAGCGTGGTAAACTATGTCACAGCCCTTGTCACACTGAGCAGAGGCCTGTGCCCAGTAGTGGGATAGTGTATATATAGAGATGATATTGTTATTATTAAATAAAAAAATGTTGTACCTCGCAAAACCCTCCAATTGTTACACGTTGTCTTCTTCTAGTGTCGCGGTGCGCGGCAGTATGCACTTGCAACTCGCGTGGGTCAATTATCATCCGTCTTCTGGGTGCTGCTGGGTCGTCGTCGCTATCATCGTAATAGTCTTCTTCAGAACGTTCCAGTCCTTTGCAGCTTACCTCTCGTTCCTGCACATCACAATAAATACCATCAGCTGAGAATACATAAGTCTAAGGATTGCTAAAACATCCTAATCCTAACTTAACATTATAAATGTGAATTAGAGTTTGTTTGTAATGCTTTCACTCCTTAACTACTATTAGACCTATCATCATAAAATATTGCATACATTTTGCCAGGGGAACAGAAAAGGACATAAAGTACCTTTCATCCAGAAAAATTACTGTTACTTTTTATTACGTGGGGTAATGCATTGACTCGTTCCCCTCCGTAGGGGCGGGTGGAGGGGTTATGTCGGAATCACCGAGGTAAAAGAAAGATTGTAATGATGATAATGGACCGCCCGGTAATAACGACTAAACCTATCACGGTGTTCCTCGACAAAACCGCAATCGGCGGGACCACGCGAATTATTTTCACATGCAGTCGCGACTTCCCCAAGGTTTCGGCCCGCCATATGAAACGGCAGGCCACTACACAACAAGACTACCCTTTGGGCACCATTACATTTAAAGCCCTACTATCCGGACGGACACATGACACAGAGGCGCGCGTGGGAACATGCACGCCGCCTCTCGGACCTGGTGCTGATCGAGTGGCTGGCAGGCCCACAAAGTCCACCACCCACAAGTCAAACTTCAGGGTGGCTGGAGAACATCTCGCGCCCTCCGCGCCCGTTTCTGCGGTTGGGGTGTCTAGGTATTGCTTGTATCGTTTGTTTAAATGTTTGTAAAGTCCTCCGCGACACCGTATTTAAAGCCAGTGCGGGAGTAGTCATTTTACAGGAAAAACGAGACATGTACTAATACCTGTAAATAGTTTTAGAAAAGATTTAAAATACAGTTCCATATCTTTTTTATAAATTAATTTACAACAGTTTAGAAGACTTAGAAATAAAAGATTTTGATATCTAGTATCCATTACAAATAAAAATACAAATCTTTCCTTCTTAAATACTTACCAAGCACGCCGCACTTATAGGCTCGTTATCGGAGCTGTCCCTGGTGCATATCATTTCATCATTGATGATAAAATGGTACCTCTCATCCCAACGCTTCCTGCAACTCTTCTTTGATATCACTATGACATCTGTCTCCAATAACTCTACTGAGTTCTCTGAAGTCCGAAGCGGCGCCGTGTAATCAGCCTGTCAGTTTTTTATAACAAACGTATCACTAGGTACATATTAGAAAACAAGTCCTCTGCCGCGTCTGTGTGTCTGTCTATTCGCAATAAACTCAAAAACTACTAAACAGATTTTCATGCGGTTTTCACCAATAGATAGAGTGATTCATGAGGAAGGTTTAGGTGTTTATTTTTATAGGTTTTATACTACCCGTGTGAAGCCGGGGCGGATCGCTAGTTAGACGTAATAATTAAAAAACAATAATAAATACAATTTAACAGAAGGCGGTACATGGAGATCAAATTAGGCAACTGCGTCAGCTATTGTTGCAGTATAGACTGCAACGCTGGTATTCACGCAGGCCTATATTCATACATAAAAGTGTATATATATATTGGTGTCCCAGAATATATGAATCAAACTGCAACGGGAGACTCCTTAGGCAAGGACCATCCAAATGTGCTGTTCCTACGTCTCATCGGGCGCGCGCGCCGGCGGCCGGGAACCGGTTCCGCGGGCCACTACGTCACAGCGACCGAACCTCGGTCGCCCGCACCACTCGACACTTCTCGCTCGCCTATCCTTATACACACCACGCGTGCGCAACGTGCATATATTTTTGTATTTTTATATTTTAATATAACAGTCAAGTGCAACAAAATAGTTTAATTTAAACGCACACAAACCCAGCCAAAGAACACCAGCCGCACAACTGGATCTAGGCATTCAAACAGTGGTCCTTCGAGCTTTTGAACTTTGAACCGCCCGACCGACATTGGTCCGTCGAGCTAAAATTCAACCAGCAACTCTTCTGCCGACGTCAAGAAGTCTATCAGCAGCCGCCTTGAGCATTCAGACGAGCAGCTTCCGTCATTGGGAAGTCTTCCAGCGTTTTCTTGAGCATCGAGGTCAAGCCAGCTGCCCTTTCAGCATCCGTCCCTTCCGACCTTCCGTCTTAAGGAAGTCATCGAGGGATTCTGCGCTGCAAGAAGAGCATTCTGTTTGCGCTGCGCATCCCGCGCGTGGACTTAGAACCGCCTGACCGACCGCGCCTGTATATGTGCGCGCCTTAGAGGTCACTTAGAGGGCAGTCAACGTGGAGGAAATTTGAGTGAGTCCGTTCCATATCCTTATATATCCTGTCTTTTTTTTACATATCTTACCAGGAGTTTTAGAATAGTGCTGTATGGATCAGGCATATTGATCTCTTAATATCGTAGTCTTCATACGAATAGCTTATTCTTAACTTCATTCGCTTTGCATATTCTTATTCATAAAACGGCAGTGATTTCTTAATCGGTTTGTTTTGTTATTGCATTGTTATTTCAATATTTCTATTCATTAACGATTTGCCTTTATCTATCGAGTGAACCAAACCGGTTTAATCCGCTATACGAGTACACGACAGGTGTTGTTTACCGTTATCTGCGCCAGCTGTTTATTCATTTATACGTCGCTTCCGTAATATAACTTATTATTTCTTTCGCCTTGCTTGCACTAGACGTATTAATTTATTTAATAATTATGTCTGATGCAAAATTGAGAGAACTTGTAAAGAGGCGTGGCAGCTTTAAAGCTAAGCTTACTTCTTATAGCAACTTTCTTCGGCTTTTACCGAAAATAGGCTTAGATTCTTTTCAATCTTCTGAGCTGCAATGCCGTCTTAGTTTAATGGAAGCGCTATACAAGGAGTTCGACGTGTTACAGACAGAATTGGAGCTGTTGTCAGAGAACACGGACGACATGTACGCTGAGAGGGAGCAGTTCGAAGCGCTGTACTATGCGCAGGTGGGCCACGCGAAGGCGCTGCTCGCCGCCGCGCGTCCCTCCTCGCCCGCGCCTGCCTCCTACTCGTCCGCTGACGACGGTCCACTCCACGGTTCTGGCTGCAAGCACGACTTTGTCCGTCTGCCCAAGATAGACTTACCTCACTTCAACGGGGACTATCAGCACTGGCTCGAATTCCGAGATACGTATAGTTCTTTAATACACACAAACAGTAGCATTCAGCCCATTAACAAATTTCACTACCTTCGCGCAGCCTTGACAGGCAGTGCTTCTTTAGTGATTAAAAGTGTTGATTTTACAGCCGAAAATTATGCCATCGCTTGGCAATTACTACTTGATCGTTTCAATAATGAACGCTTGCTAGTAAACAATCATGTACAATCATTATTTAATTTCGAGAAAATAGATAAAGAGACTTGTAGGTCATTAAGGAACATGATTGATGTGACAAATAAAAATTTAAGGGCACTTGCCACTCTTGGACAGCCAACTGAATACTGGGACACGCTAATCATCTACATGATGTCCAAAAAACTAGATTTTGTGACCAACCGAGAGTGGGAAGAACATAAAAACAGTTTAGATACATTTCCTAATTTACAAAATTTTATAAAGTTCTTATCTAACAGAGCCGATTTATTAGAAACCATTTATGAAAATAAAAACTTAAAATCTACATATTCTACAAGTATTAGAGAAATTAACGAATTTAACAAATATAAAAACTATCTTACAAATACGAAATCAAAACATTTTAGCACATTAGAGAAATATTCATGTCCTATGTGTTCACAAAGTCATTATTTATTTAATTGCAAACATTTTAGAAACTTAGATGTAGACGCACGTTACAAAAAGGCAACTGAATCTAGTGTTTGTATAAACTGCCTTCGCCCTGGTCATACAGATAAGCGATGTCAACTATCACATTGCAAATATTGCAAACTCAAGCATAACACCCTCCTTCATAGGGATACATTAAATCAGACGGAGGACAACGTTGCCCTGTCCAGCAAAGCTGTTCTATCCTCTCAACAAACTAAAGGGAAAACTGTAATACTATCCACAGCTGTGGTGAAAGTGGCAGACGTCCGCGGCCGGCTACATACAGCCAGGCTCTTGCTGGACAACGGCAGTACCACCAATTTCATCACGCAAAGCCTTTGCGACAAATTGGGGTTGGTAAAACGAAGCGCTAGCTCCACTGTAACAGGTATAAATGGTCAAGTTTCTCATACCTCTAAATGTTGTAGACTTACAATACAGTCTTGTCATGGCGCTTATGAGGTGAACGTAAACTGTCTGGTCTTACCGAGGATCACGCAATCGCTGCCTGGTACTTTTGTGGATAAAACTCATATTGTTATCCCACCAGGTCTTCAGCTAGCGGATCCCACCTTTAACATATCCTCAGCCATAGATATACTTGTAGGTGCTGAGATATTCTGGGACGTCTTAGGTTCCAATACAATCAATTTAGGTAATCATCAACCTAAATTACAGTCTTCAAAATTAGGTTGGCTTATTTCGGGTTGTGTATATAAGCAACCTAGTCTTCAACAACCTTCTATGTGTAATTTTCTTACAAATGAGGAATCGAACCAGTTGTCTCGTTTCTGGGAACTTGATTCTGTGTCTCAGAAAGGTTCTTTATCCGTAGAGGAACAGGCTTGTGAAAAGCTATTCGAGGAAACTACATACCGCAATGAGTGCGGCCAGTTCGTTGTCACAATACCATTGAAGGACTCACCTGAGTGCTTAGGTGACTCTTACATGATGGCTAAGTGTAGGTTCCTTTCGTTAGAACGTAAATTTGAGCGTGACAGTGTTTTTCAAGATAGATATTTAAATTTTATACATGAATATATCAAACTTAATCATATGACAGAAGTTTCTAAAACCAAACCATCAAGCCATAAGTATTTTATGCCACATCACGGTGTCATACGCGAGTCAAGTTCAACCACAAAACTTCGCGTAGTATATGATGCCTCGGCTAGCACCACCTCCGGTAAGTCCTTCAATGACATTCAAATGGTAGGGCCAACCATTCAGGACGATCTTATGTCGATACTATTAAGGTTTAGGCAACATAAGTTCGTTGTAACGGGCGATATTGAAAAAATGTATCGTGCCATTCTAGTCACACCTTCACAGCGTTCGTTACAACAAATAATTTTTAGATTTGATTCTTCTGACTCTTTAAAAACATATCAACTAAACACACTCACTTACGGCACGTCTTCGGCACCTTATTTAGCAACCAAGTGCCTTGTGTCTCTTGCAGATGATTGTTCAGACCCTATTGTCAGCCAATCCATTAAAAAGGACTTTTATGTTGATGATTATTTAAATAGTGGTCATTCTGAGGAGTCTGTCATAAATGTATGTCACAGAGTTGTTAGTACGCTTAAATCTGCACATTTTCATCTCAGAAAGTGGCATTCAAATAGTCTTAAAATTTTAAAATCATTAACTAATAGTACTAAACAATTGATGAATACAAAACTAAATCTAAACGATGAATCACCTAGTAAAGCTTTAGGGTTGTACTGGGACTGCAATTCAGATAATTTATATTTTTCAGTAGATTTAAAATTGCCTAGGCGTACTATTACAAAACGAGTTATTTTGTCATTAATTAGTCAGGTGTTTGATCCTCTCGGCCTCGTTGGACCATGTTTAGTCCAGGCCAAATGTATATTACAAAAGCTTTGGCAACTAAGATGTGATTGGGATGAAGAAATACCATTAGAAATAAAATTCCAATTTCTTGAATTCATTAATTTACTACAAGCTCTAAACTCTTTACGCATTCCCCGTTGGGTGTCTTGTAATGATACACAATGTATGGAGCTTCACACCTTCACGGATGCCTCTGAGTGCGCTTATGGAGCATGTGTTTATGTTAGAACGGTATCACTTGACGGTACAGTTTGCGTTCGCCTTTTAACTTCCAAAAACAGGATTGCACCAATAAAACCCACGACCATACCACGTCTGGAGTTGTGTGGTGCTTTGTTGGGCGTAAGACTCTACTCTAAGGTACGTAAAGCACTTACTTTAAACTTCCGTCAGTGTTTCTTTTGGTGTGACTCGACCATCGTGCTGGGTTGGTTTGGTACATCGCCAAGTCGATTACAGCCATTTGTCCGCCATAGAGTAACTGAGATTCAAGAAACAACATCTGACCACTTGTGGAGCTATGTGCCTTCGAAGTCAAATCCCGCTGATCTAGCATCTCGAGGGGTGAAGGCTGATGCCATCAGCACGTCCACTCTTTGGTGGTCGGGACCCGAGTTTCTTCATCGATCTAATATCGAATTTCCAACGTCACCTAATACACAACACAATTCTTTACATGAAATATCATTTTCTACAATCATTGACAATACAAATAATCACACAAATAATAACCTTATTTTAAATTTAATTCACATATCATCTTCATTTACAAAATTAATCAGAATCGTAGCCCATATACAAAGATTTATTTCTAATTGTAAAAAACACAACACAATCAAACTATCCTACTTATCATACACAGAATTACAAACAGCACAAAACATTATTTTACAAATTTCTCAGCAGGAAATGTTCCCTGAGGAATACATTATTCTTAAAAATAATCAGCCCTTGCAAAAAAAGAACCGGTTGATTAGTCTTTCTCCTTTCATAGATTCACAAAACTTAATACGCGTAGGCGGAAGGCTACGTAATTCAAATTATAGCTATGACGTTAAGCACCCAATCTTACTATGCAGCAAACATCATTTAACTAAAATTATTTTAACCAGAGAACATAAAGCTATCTTGCATGCCGGACCCCAGTTGCTATTGGCACGCATTAGGTTGTAACATTTGCTGCGTAGAATCATGAGCCTAACTCATTTAACCTATGAAGAATTGTCAACATGTCTGATTCAGATAGAGGCTATTCTAAATTCTAGACCCTTAACGCCTTTGTCCACTGATCCTTCCGATCTATCTTATCTTTCTCCTTCTCATTTCCTCCTCGGACGAGCTCCTACGTCAGTGCCTCGTCCAGACTTCAGCGACGTCAACATCCAGCGATTGCCACGCTTTGAGCGTATCGAGAAATTACGGCAACACTTCTGGCAACGCTTCTCAAAGGAATACGTCTCTCTTTTGCAGCAGCGAACTAAGTGGCAGAACGCCGGACAAGACCTGAAGCCCGGGGATATGGTTTTAGTAAGAGATGCCCATCTGCCTCCTCTTCTGTGGCTACTGGGCAGAATAGTTTCCATCAAGCCCGGGACTGACGGGCGCTGCAGAGTTGCAGATATCCGCACGAAGAAGGGCATTATTACTCGTGCCTATAATAATATTTGCCCTCTTCCAGTATCTTGAAGACCGTCAGCCTTCAACCCGGGGGAATATGTTCCTACGTCTCATCGGGCGCGCGCGCCGGCGGCCGGGAACCGGTTCCGCGGGCCACTACGTCACAGCGACCGAACCTCGGTCGCCCGCACCACTCGACACTTCTCGCTCGCCTATCCTTATACACACCACGCGTGCGCAACGTGCATATATTTTTGTATTTTTATATTTTAATATAACAGTCAAGTGCAACAAAATAGTTTAATTTAAACGCACACAAACCCAGCCAAAGAACACCAGCCGCACAACTGGATCTAGGCATTCAAACATGTGCCAAAAAAATATAGAATCGCACTCTCTATTGGTGCAAACCGCATGAAAATCCGATTAGTGGTCTTTGAGTTTATCGCGAACAGACAGACTGACGTGGAGGAGGACTTTGTTTTATAATAGGCAGTGAGAATAAAGAACGACTAATAGTAGTACCTACATCAACAAATCTGTCCGTGGTGCCCCATCCAGCAATAGAAGCGAGGGTTGCAGTTTTCTCCAGCATCTCACTCTGGTTATTGTAATCCACTTTTAAAGGGATGAAGTCACAGCCTCGAATCCTTCGCTCGAAGTTGAATTCATCTTCCACCTTCACAATAGCGATATCACCAACCATCCAGCGGATATTGTCGAAGTCATCACCGTCGAAGAAATACGCTAAACATTTTATAAGTAAGTAAGTTTAAGTAATAAGTTGCCAGTTCCGAATTAGGGGCTATCTATAATTACGTCAAAAGTTAAGTGGGAGGGTGGGGGTCGATGAAGTATGACATTATGTGACAAGGGGTGGGAGAGATGAATTTTGTGACGTCACATTTTAAAATCTAATATATCGCTTTACGCGAGGGAAAGTGGGAATTCCTAAATGGAAATAAAACTAATTTTGCAGTTTTATATGAGATATTATAGTGCACAAGTATGTGCGCAGACTGAAGTGTACTCTCTGTTCCCTCACTCTCACGATCCCATGGGACAGCAATCCGTCACGATCGGAGAGAGATCAAGCGCAAGACCAACGGCTTTAAGTGCTTTCGGGGACATGGGGTGTCTAACACCCCAACTTCCTAACTCTGAACTGGTATAAAAGGTAGTGGGTTTTTTTTACTACTACCTTTTTGCTGGTCATGTTTAGAACCCGAGACCTCATGCACAACGCTCACATTCACTACCGCTGCGCCACGGAGGCAGATAAAATCTTTCTATATACTTACCTAATAAAAACTTAAACCTAAGACTATAATTATTTGACACGTCTCCCGCATGCACCCAGAGAGGTGGGCACAAATTGTGCCCAATTAGGTGCCAAAAGACAGTCGACGGCGACGAGGCAGACCTAAACGGAGAAGGCGAGATGACTTGGACGTCTTCGAAAGGGACTGGCATGAAATGTCTTCGAACAGAGTGGTTTGGAAGTGCAAGGGAGAGGCTTTTGCGCACCAGTGGGATATAACAAAACGCTAAGGAAAAAACACATTACTTACATTTCGGTACACATTTCCAAATAGCTCTCTTAGCGCCGTTGTTTATGCATTCATTATCAGTTACTTCCGGAGGAATCCATCTATGAACATGTTAACATTTTAATACGATGTAGTTCCAGAGACTTTCCTATAAACTCTTCCATTCATCCCATTTTTGATTTATTTTCCCTAACCAATTTTGTAGTAAACGTGGTAAGTGGTTACTGTAGTAATATCAATCCTGTATTAAACTGTCCTACTGCTGGGCACGGGTCTCTTCTCAGTGTGAAAAGGATTAAGCCACAGTTCACCACAATGGACTAGTGCGGGATGGCAAACTTCACATGTCTTCAAAAAACATTAGGAGAACTCTTAGATATGCAGGTTTCCTCACGATGTTTTCCAATACCGTTAAATCGAGCGATAACTAACTATTAAATACGCACATAACTTCGAAAAGACAGAGATGCGCTTTGGGATCGTGCCTGATACCATGGCGTGCATTCCAAAGATCTCAGACTAGGCTCATTACTACCAACATTGTTTAGTACGATCAAATAAAATTCTAAAGCACAATATACGTGGAGCTTGTGTTTGAAAATAACCACACAAAATGTATATATTTTATGAAATCACCGCACCACGCAATGGCACCTATCTGATTTGCATTTGGCCGTTTTCTCATGTGTTTACTTCAATGATTACTCTATAATACCCCATGTTTATAGTTCGTTTATTATACTATAGGATAAAAATCTAAAACTTTGGTAAAAGGAAATGTTTCTTGTATTTCCAAATTTCATGCCATGAATTTAAATTTTAAGCATTTCCAGTGGCAATAACGTAAGCGAAACTTTATCGTCAGTCATGAGCTGCGGCAATGCCAAAGGAGATCCCCCATTTTTATTACATCTTTGGGCCTACTTGTTACAGTCATAAAATTGGTATCATGTGCTAGAGAAATACACTAATTATACTTCTGCTTTATTTCATTAAAATTGGCAATTGCAATAATGAGATTTTTTTATTCGATTATGTAACTAGGTTAGGTTAGTTAATGGATAAGTTTTCCAGTCGCGTACATTAAAAATAAAAATATTACACTTTTAGCTGATTTGTAATGAGAAATTGAACAGGAACCAAATAGCACTGATACTTAATACAAAAATGAGAATAACATAACAGAATACATCACCGGCGCAAGCACAACCGAAATAATTTACTTTTGATTTTTTGACGTTAAACGTCATTGTCAAACTTGAAGTTTGAAGTTTAAGTGTCTCTCTAGCAGGATATAATTAATGCAGTGTAAGCGTTAATTATATCCTGTGTTTGTGTGTGTGTGCAGTAATTAACATAAAATATAATTTTACCATGGTAAATTAAATATTGTTCTTTGTGATTTTGTGTATTGATAAAATAACAAACATTTTACAGTAAGAATATTGATTGTAACACATGACTTTACAAATTAAGTCGTAATTAATTATCATCCTAAATTCAAATTTTTTTTAATGATTTTGTTTAGTGATAAAATGACTCTGTTTATGCAGTAACACGTGGGCCCAGAAATGTTCCTTCATATCTGATAAGGCTAGCCGCTGCCTACCGGAATGATTAAACCTACTCTAAAACATGTGAGAGACGATCCATCTTGCCGTACTGGGTAGGTAGGCTTCCACATGGAACGAGGAAAATCTTCATAAGGATATCTCTCGTAATAAAATTTGTTCTTTTTCAGCCAGCTATCTACGGCTCAAACAATAAAGCAATTTAAAGAAAGCACACAGCGTAGCCTAAAGTGATAAGGTTCTATTGCCATCGTTTGGGTACGGTATATTTATATTGTCTATAATAAAAATCTAGCTTTCGTCCGTGGCTTCACTAACTTACAAACAGTATTTACCTAGAATATTGTCTTCTGTTTACGCAAATGTTATTAATTGAAATTAAACTACTATATACGGATTTTATCGCGTTATTTATTATACACTTTATTACAAAATTTTGAAACTGTTACACTACTACTAGATACTATTGAACTTTACTAATTTTTAAGCTAATTAAATGTAATTTATTTATATTATATATTTATATTTATAATTTTATCCAGTAAAAAGTACTGTTACTAACCTTACCTTTCCTACATTTACGCGAGCGAAGTCCTGCAAAATCTAGTTTAAAATAGCCTATTAAAATGCTATAGATTTACCTGTGAGTTCCAGATATAACATAAAAATGTTTAGCGTCTTCAATACAAGCGGCTGAGGTGAGTATATGGCGGTCGTGAATGATGACACCTCCACACAGCCAGTAACTGTCTACTAGCTTTTGGTCCGCATTAGGGGCTGGTCTGAGGTACACCTGATAAACAAGACATGCACAAGTGAACTTTGAGAAAATGTAGTAGGCATAGAAGTAACTATACTACTATATATATGCGATAGCCTAGTGGGAAACCGTTGGACTGCCACGCAGAAGACTCGAGTTCGAGCCTAAGGCACGCATCTCTGACTTTTCATAGTTACATGCTGTAATGGGCTTCCTCTCCGAGATCGTTTAAAAAAAAGAAATTATAATGTACTAAACTATTTATTGGAAAACGTATAAAGAGAGGAGAGAACCCTAAGGCAACCGAAGTTCGTGAGAGCTGCGAATAGACTGATGGCGCAATTACACTTGGTCGTAAGCCCATATTCGGGTGCACGAAAGACGTTACTCGAATTCGGGCACCTGATGCATTAATTACATTGTTTTACTCACGTTCGGGGATGCGGGGAGTGAGAGAGGCGTGAAATGTTGTATCGTTCTTTATTATGTAAGGAGAAAACCTTCCGAAATGATTAAGAACGATACGAAAAAAAAAATTCCTGCGTATCATTTAACAATTGTCGCCATAGCGTCAAGGAGGCGGTGAAGTTGTCTCTCTATTTGAATAAATCATTCTGCGAGCCAATTCTATGGATAAAATAACACAAACAATATGTATGCTTCTTCGAAGAGCAACACTACTCATCGTGATGAGCAGCGAAGTAATGCTTGACAATTGAAAGGAAATTGGCGTCGGGTAACCAAAACGAAA
The DNA here is from genome assembly GCA_930367265.1 of Catocala fraxini. Lineage (NCBI taxonomy): Eukaryota > Metazoa > Arthropoda > Insecta > Lepidoptera > Erebidae > Catocala > Catocala fraxini. Next base: position 3,814,253 of record OV884047.1, read on the forward strand.
GCTGTTCGAATACGGGCGTACTCGACTCCGTTCATTTACACTTAGTCGTTTGTCCGAATTCCATAGGCAATCGAATACGAGTTAACGACTGTAGAGTTCACTATAGGAGGTATGTAAATAAAAGTCAGAATGTCACTGTACTGTACTGTTATTATATTGTTTCTTTACAACGTTTGGCACACTCAAATACACTAAAATACAAGGCCGCAAATTCTATAATATATAATAAACTTTAAGGTCTATAAGTTTAACATTGTCTACAATAATACAACTTCGATAATAGTCCGAACACGTATTACAATTTCTATAGCTTTAAGTAGACTGCTGTGTTATAAATTGAATCGTGGGAAAACGATGTAAGTGGCGCGTTGCACATACATAGCCAGATACGTACAATGCACTTAATTATGTATGTGTGTGTCCCTACAACGACCAAGTGTAATTGCGCCATGACTTTAATATGGACAAGCTGTCTCGTCAATGGTCAAACTGATGACTTAGCATAAATGCTGAGACGTATGACTGAGGGCCATATCATCAAGTTAGGGTTCAGTATACGGTTATAACAGTGCGAATTAAATTGTTAATTATCGCTGGCCTTAATGGTAAAGGAACACATCGTGAGGAAACCTGCATGTCTGAGAGTTCTAAATGATGTTCTCGAAGATATAAGAAGTCTACCAGCCCTCACTGGGCCAGCGTGGTGGCTTATGGCCTAACCCTTTATAATAACAAGGTTTTGTCTGTGCTATTGCGGACGAAGTCATCAAGACGAATAACTACCGGAAATATATCTTGAGGGATGGTACGGTTAACATTTGTCGTGCGTGCCACCTATCTGGTGAATCCCTCAGGCATATAGTTTCCGGTGGTTCTCGTCTTGCTAACGGCGAGTACTTGCACAGACATAACTAAGTAGCCAGGATTATTCACCAGCAACTTGCTCTGAAATACAAACTTGTAGATGTTAAAGTGCCGTACTACAGGTATGTAGCTGAACCGGTTCTCAAAAAGGGTTATGTCACGTTATAGTAGGATCGAACTATCATCTTAGAGGGGACTGGGCCGGCGCTATCGCAGGCCCAGTATGGGTTCAGAGCGGGGCCGTCCACGATAGACGCCCTGCTCTAGCTCAAAGACTGGACGCAGGAAGCGGTCGGTGGGGGGTACAAGGCGTTGGCTGTCTCGCTGGACATTGCCAACGCCTTCAACAACCTCCCGCATGGAACAGTACAGGAGGCGCTCCGGTATCACGGAGTGCCCCTGTATTTGCGGAGGCTGTTAGCCGACTACCTCCAGGACCGCGAGGTCCTGGTGGAGGGACGCGACGGTTTGAGGCGCCGTCGCGTATCCTGCGGGGTTCCACAGGGGTCGGTGCTGGGACCGCTCCTGTGGAACGTTGGCTACGACTGGGTGCTTCGAGGCACGCTTCCCGCGAGTATGCGGGTGGCGTGCTATGCCGATGACACCCTGGTCGTAGTCAAGGGGAGGGATCTCAAGGAGGCGGTGCGGTTGGCCGCGGTAGGAGCTGCCCTAGTGGTCGACCGTATCCGCGCCCTGGGATTGGAGGTTGCCCTCTCCAAGACCGAGGCCCTATTGTTCCATGGGCCTCGGGGAGGACCTCCTCCAGGTACGCGAGTGGCACTGGACGGGGTCCTGGTCCGGGTTGGGACCCAAATGAGGTACTTGGGTCTCATCCTGGATGGGAGGTGGACTTTTGGGGCACACTTCACCCAGCTGGCCCCAAGAGTCCTGGGAGCGGCGGCCGCCCTGGGGAGGCTGCTGCCCAACGTGGGTGGCCCGAGTGCCACCTGTCGCCGACTGTACTCCGGAGTGATCCGGAGTATGGCCCTTTACGGGGCACCGGTCTGGGCGGACGCCCTTAGTCGCGACAATAAGACCCTGCTGCGACGTCCGCAGCGGGTCGTCGCGACGAGGGCCATACGCGGTTACCGGACGGTGTCGTGGACGGCGGCTGGCGTGCTGGCCAGTGACCCCCCCTGGGAGCTACAAGCGGAGGTCCTCGCCGAAGTTTACCACTACGTGGCGGCGAGGTGGTCCCGCGGGGAGCCCCCGGGGTAGGAGGAGGTCGCACGCATGCGGCGACAGGCGCGGGTCGCCCTATTGAGGCGATGGACGGAGGACCTGGCTCCACCGGCCCCGGGCCAGTGGACGGTGGAGGCCATTCACCCGGTCCTCCGGGGGTGGATAGGGCGGCGATTCGGGTCGCTGACCTTCCGACTGGTGCAGGTGCTTTCCGGGCACGGATGCTTCGGAAAGTATTTGCACCAGATCGCGAGACGGGAGGCGACCCCGGCCTGCCACGAGTGTGGGGCGCCGGAAGACACGGCGCTTCACACGCTGGAGGCGTGTGCCGCGTGGTGGCCGTAGCGGCACACGCTTTCGGCCATAATAGGCGGAGATCTCTCCCTGCCGAGCGTGATCAACGCCATGCTCGGCGGCGAGAGGTCGTGGCAGGCAGTGGTCTCCTTCTGCGAAGCTATCATAGCGCAGAAGGAGACCGCGGAGAGGGTCAGGGAGAACAACCTCCTCGCTGACCCTCTCCGGCGCAGATGGACGGGAGCGAGAAGGAGGCGATTTGTCCGCCTTTTCGCTCCTGTATAGTGGGGTCACTGGTACAGAGTCGGGGGACTCTCTACCGGCTTGCACGGCCCCACACGTCTGGGGGATGGTCTTGGTGAGCAAGGCCTTCCCTCCATAGGTGCTGAGGCCCGGTCACCATCAGCCGGGCCAACCGCCAGGGCGGGATGGTGATTGCTAACGCGACCCCATCCCGCCCCACTCCGTCGGCGGAGGGACTGCTCACCCCAGGTTTTTAGTGTGTATACCGACCCCCTTCAGGGGCGGAGAGTCTCACATAACCACCCTTCCCCCCCCGGGGGAGGGGGTATCCATAAAGATTTTGCTGGGTCAAAAAAAAAAAAAAAAGGTTCGAACTATCATCACAGACAGGACTGTTGTGGCCAACAAACCTTAGATAGTGGTGATGCGCGCCTTTGGATCGTACTCGAGACCACTGCGTGGCTGTCCAACAGTCTATCGCTGCTTGTCTACCTATCAAATATTTGCCTATTTGAAATCTTAGCTGTTAATTTCTTTTCATTATCTTTGGAATAATAGGAAAAAATATCCTTTATATATAAACAATTTGGCTTTGTACTATAACGTAGGTTAAGTTATACTAATAGCAAATATGAACTTTATTTATATTGAAATAGGGTTGATAATCATCTAGACGTAACAGAGATACTATAAAAAGGATGTTTTCTAAGGTTTTACAAACCATATAAGGCCTGGTCTCGCCGACTTCGGTTCCTCCTAATATGCGTCTTGTGGGTAATGAAGGCAAGGTTTTATTATCACCAACTAATATGTCGTCTAGTTCATATATTGATTCTACAACAAAGTCACATATTTTTCACATTTGAATTTTCATACGATAGTTAATGTAATAATGTCTGCGACGTTTCTGCGTAAATAGAAACACCAATGATTAAATTATGTTTGGGTACTTTGAAATAACGACACTGGAACATTGAGACAACTACCATCTTAGTCTCCCCGTGACCATGGCTGCTGAAAAGCAACCGAAACGTCAAGGAAAGTATAAACTTAAATATAAATAGTTTTAATAATTTAATTAGCTTAAAAATTAGTAAAGTTTAATAGTATCTAGTAGTAGTGTGACAGTTTCAAAATTTTGTAATAAAATGTAAAATAAATAACGCGATAAAATACGTATATAGTAGTTTAATTTCAATTATGACCAGTTTCAATATTCATACCATTACCGACGGACAGTTTATTTTTGACACATAGTCTATGAAAATATGTCAAATGAAACTGAACGTTACTTCAACTCGTTTTTAGATATTAAAGAATTTAAAGATGGGTACATATCCTAAAAAGAAATTCGCAAGTTAAAACACATATCAATTTTAATTCATTACACTGTATCCATATCCATTATTAGTTGAAGTTCAATTATTACCAAGAAAATCTGAAGGTATCTTATGAACTCATGGCACTTGTTTATAATAATAATAATAATTATTATTTATATAGTGAATGTGAATGGAACAGTCGCAAGAGGAAGACCTAGGCGAACGTTTCTTGATCAGATCGGAGGCGTTCTGGACAAAGGCCAGGTTAAGAGCACCTTGAACCGACGGGCGTGTATGAGGAATGTGATGAAAGTGAATGAAGCTAGAGAAGTGTGTCAGGATCGTAGCAAATGGAAATCCGTTGTTTCTGCCTACCCCTCTGGGAAACAGGCGTGAATCTATGTATGTATGTATGTATTATTATTTATTTATTTCAGACTAATAATTCATTCAATTTATTAGTAACAATTAACTTAACCTAGTATTAGTAATACAATATAACAATACAAAACAGATAAACATATATAAGACATACATCTTTCTTTTCCCTAGCCTTTATTATTCCCAAGTCACTTTGGGGTCGGCTTTTCTGGTCTAACCGGATTTGACTGGATATCAGTTTTTACACAGAGCGGCTGCCACCTGACCGCTGCAACCCCAAGGCTAACGATACCAATACCTTTATCCTGACACTGGTCTAGCCTTAGGGCTAGACCAGTGTCAGGATAATATAGGGTACTGACTTCCCAATAACGACTGCCATAGATGTTCACGGTAGGGGGACCGACGGCTTAACGTGCTCTCCGAGGCACGGAGCAGGCGATAATTGTCAATCAATACGCACATAATTTCTAAAAGTCATATAACTTCCGAAAGTCAGAGGTGCGCGACATGGGTTCGAACCAGAGACCCTCTGCATTGCAGTCTGTTAGTCTCCGCACTGTGCTATCGCTGCTCTCATTAACCAATAATTATTGCGCAATTCCATTAGAAACAATGATTGATGTATGTATAGTTTAGACGACTTGCTATCATGCTAAGGATGCTGTTGGCGCTGCCACGCACTCTGCGTATCAGGGAAGCGCATCTTTTACACATCGTAGCATAAAAATAATCTACACGGTATTCTGCGAATATTCCCGATGCACTACACAATCGTGACAGCCCCATCAGCACCCTGAACGCATTGATATATTGGAACCGGAGAGCACTGTAGGATTTTTGAGTATATCTAGCCCATAGGTTGCAGGTGTAAAATGATGTACAGTACGATCTGAAAAGTGTTATTTTTACTTCATTGGAACAACGTGCAAACCTGCGACCTATCATATTCGCTCTCACCGCCAGCGCCCTCGGTTCCCTTTCCAAATCGTAATCGTTCTTGACGTCACATGTTAAAGTATGTCCAGCAGATACAGCGATAGCTCAGTGGGGAGACCAACAGACTGCAATGCAGAGGGTCTCGGGTTCGAACCCACGTCGCGCACTTCTGACTTTCGGGTGTTATATGACTTTTCGAAATTATGTGCGTATTGATTGACAATTGTCGCCTGCTCCGTGCCTCGGAGAGCACGTTAAGCCGTCGGTCCCGGCTTCCATGAACATCTATGGCAGTCGTCATTGGGAGAGTGTCGACACAAAAGATCCCACTGGGTCGAAGTGTCGCCGGTCTGCACTGACTGGCCCCCACATAAGATAAGATAAGATAAAGTATGTCCAAGGTACTTAAATTTATCAACTGTACGTAAAGCTGTACCATTAGTATAACCTTCGGAAAATCGCCTGCACTACCTTTTTTTTTGACCCCAAATACCATGAACTCACTTTTCTTTGCTTTGTAATTTAACCCATGCCGTTTAGCATACGATTCACAAATCGCAATTAATTTCTTCAGACCAAATACGGATGCAATCAGCAGCACAATGTCGTCAGCGTAACTTTCGTTGTTTACATTAATACCATCTATGTCACAGCCGACTCGGGTCCCACTGAGAGTAACAATCAGATTATTGACGTACAAGTTGAATAGGGTCGGTGAAAATAACCCACCCTGCCTCACTCTGCACTCCAACCTATATGGTTGCGACATTGTTCCCGACCACCTTACGTTATTTACCTGATTTCTAAACCAGTATTTGCAAATATTAATAAGCGCTAGGGGTAGACTCGAAGCCTCCAGCTTTTGCCAAAGGATGTCATAAGAAGCCAGGTCAAAGGCTTTTGAGAGGTCGAGAAAACATGCATTGACAGGGGTTGCCCATTTCGTGTAGTATCTAACAGCATGCTTAACACTTGCCAACACTGCTGTTTCTGTTGATAAATCTAGCTCGGAAACCAAACTGATTATCATGAAGTTGGATGTGTTGGGTCAGCTGTTAGTTGAGCATAAAATTTAGAAGTGTCTATAGAGTAGGTCTTTTTGTGTAGTGGCCTGTCGTTTCATACGGCGACGGGCCGAAACCTTGGCGGGGTCGCAATTGCATGTGAAAGTGATTCGCGCGGCCCCACCGATTGCAGTTATGTCGAGGAACACCGTGGTGGGTTTAGTCGGTATTACCGGGATGTCGCTCATCATCTTTCCCCCGGTGAGTCCGACATAACCCCCTTCGCCCGACTCTGCGGCGCCCCTGCATCAATGCATTCCACCACGAAAAAATCAAAAAAGACTGAGTTAAGCATGCTATCAAACACTCGAAAATTTATGCTGATCCATTATAGCTATGAAACGAGCATACAAAAATTGTACGGTGTTCAGCTTTAGAAAATGTATCGATAATCACGCCTTTTTTTACGTTAAGCAGTTAAACATTTGATAGGCAATATAAGTAAAACGTATTTATGTATCCAAATGAATTCATAGTAAGAAAAAGAACAAAGCACGCATTAACTTACCAGCTTCATATCCAAAAAGTAATATTGCAATCAAAATCAACACTTTCATCATAATCTTGAAATATAAAATGTTACATAATAGATTATTTCTTGTTGGAGTAAATTAACTTGCTTCATGCCATGCGTTATGTTTATGCGTTGCAACTTAATGCGTTGAAAAGGCTGATTTACATTAATTAAGATTTACTGACTAAATTCTGATCGACTAATTCCAATGACGGACTAAATCAGTCAACAATCACGAGAAATTATATGCAGTCCTCCTCTATTTGACACTAGATTTTGCTTCTGTCATTGCTCGCGTAAATATAGGATAGGTTAGTAACAATACTTTGCTTGGAGAAAAGGTACCCATGTCCTTTTCTGTACCCCTGACAACGTGTACGCAAAATTTCATGATAAACGGTCGAGTAGTTAAGGCGTGACAAACAAACAATATAACATTCGCATTAATAATATACTAGCTGATGCGCCAGTCGTTGTCTTGTCAAACTATACAAAAATATATTTCACGTTATTAAATTCAATATCTAAACGTCATTAATTGACGTTTTTTTTCCATATAAAATACCATTTAAATTTCTGACATGTCCCACGGTTTTATCGAAAATTTTCGTTTATACAAACCTTGTTCTGACAATTACAAAGACAACAAAAAATAAACAGTTAGATCGGTCAAGTCGTTCTTAAGTGATGCTCCGTCATACATGTGGCAATTAATTTTTATTTATAAAGATTGGTTAGGACCAATGCTGGATTTTTGTAGACAGGCGGATTGTTATAACTAAAGTGGCAAATAGCAATTCGATTCATCTGAGGTCAAGCATTTACTGATGGTCTACAGCAACATGCAATATCAAAAGTATATGTAGCCCTAACTCTATCCAAATAACCTCTCAGACACTCTTCTGTACACAAACGAATAGATACATCTTAAAAACCTATTTGGTTTTACTCACTCTATCCACTTTCTTCTTACACTCTTACTTCTTGTACTTTTAATTCAGTCTTTACAAATATCTAGGCCTGATTGTCTTAAACATTGGCTTAAGATTTTGCCTTCCAATAGCGCCAGGTATGATAAAAACTACCTCTTCCAATACCATTAAAACTAGGACACTTAATAAAGCTTTAGTTTTATATCTTCGAATAAATACTCGTGATCGTATAAAGTCTATAATGTTGCTACTGAATCAATGTTAATCAGGCTTTATTTCAATTGCAAAAAATACTTAACAAATAAAATTTAAATACAATCTTGGCAAAGCTTCAAAACTACATGCAGATTAAATTTAAAAAGCATTTTCACCTGGCACCACAAAAATCAACTACTTCAAGTCCAACGATTCTGGCGTTTGTCTTCAACGTCACTTTCCACATAAACCCGCTCATAAATTCACTCGAGCATGTTATTACAAATCCGCTTCTTATTTTTCAATTGTAAAAGTATTTTTATTTTTAATGAAGTAAGAAATGGATGAAAATTATAAAACATTGTGAATACTACATAAACATTTTGTAAAATTATGATTGTGCACATATTTTTAATGTGTTTAGTGACAATTACAGCTGGTAAGTAAGTTATAGTCACTAGAACCTAGATGATACAATAAAATTCTCTTAAATACGCCCACTTTACTAGTAGGAGTATTAAACTAAACCTCCATTATCAAATATAGTAAATTGTATGTGTAATAAATAAATAAAATATATGTCTGCTTATACTGTATCTTTAAACCTCGTGCACTTTTCATGACCTCAATTTAACTACGCAAGTGAAGACTTTAAACGCTTTATTACAGAACCATTTTTAGCAAGATATTTTAACTCACATTTTGTTATTAATTTGTAATTAAATTCTACAGGCGTAACAGTATAGTAATTTTATGAGAAATTACTGTGTTGCTTTGTAGTTTCACATTTATCGATTTCCTAATATGCAAAATATTACAACACAGCAGTTATCAAATAAATAACATATTTAAGCATCATGTCTTTATATCCTTAAGAGATGCGATAGTGATATGGCAACACAAATACGACCCTCTGCCGTACCATACACATAAATACCATCATAATATATACTTTGCTGGTCCAATGAGGCAATAACTTCTTGTTTTGAAGCCAGACAATCCTTGACCACAAATGGTTTAAAAATTTTATTCTAACTTTTGGTAGGCGCAAGAGGCTCGCAACTGAAAGACGTACTAAAAAAACTCAGGTGTCTTAACTAACGTAGGAAACCGAAAATTCTTTATATGTTTATCTTTATTGCAGTACCACTTAACCAAACAGAAACGAGTACACATCGTAGTCGTGATGAAATGGCAACACCTTTTACATCACGACGTATATTAGGAGGACGTCCGGTCGGTGACACCAGGCCTTATATGGTACAAGTATATTTGTAATTAGTACAAGTATTTTCCACCATCAATAATGCCATTGTATATTGAATCGAATTAGGCGTTACATAATTTTATTACAATGGATTTTCGCCAAATCGGATTCGGATTGCTCACCCCAACTATTGCAATAGAAAAAGGTTGACAATATCGAACTCCTCTGGATAGGGAAGTCCTGAAGATGCCTCGTGCAGAGGCGAAACACGTGTCGACGCATATTTTGTGTTCGAATCAGAATACTGAAAGTTGAAGTACGCCCGGATCCTACAGCGTGGTTGTCCCTATCCAGAGGAGTGGAGAGGTGGGCTATCGGAAGGTGCGTGGCGAGTTCCTCTCTGCCCAATATTTTGCTTTTTTGCCATTATAGGCAAAAACTTGACGTCATTTCACTTACTTAAATCTATTGCATGATCAGATAAACAGTATTATCATGCAATAGTCAAATCCAGAATACAGATAAGTTTATCAACTGAATAAATCAAACTTATAGCTGATGTTTTAAATAAGTAAGAAACGAATGAGCGTGACAGAACCAAAAATGATGCCTATATAAATTTGTAGTTCCTGTCATGAGTGCATACTTAAATATCCCTGACAGTCCAGGTGTGGGTCACGCCTGGATTCTCAAGCATAAAACGTGCTCCATATCTAATATTATTTATTTTTCAATTTAAAATGCTTGCAAATTTGATATGTTTTATATTTTTTGTACGCTTTCATTAAGTTTAGTACTTAAACAGGTGTACCTTAGGGGCGCAGAGGGTGCCGATGCAAAGATAGCGGATACAAACTGGAACTGCGGTGGCGTTATCATCGATCCTCGCTTCATCCTCACATCAGCAGCTTGTATTGAAGACGCTAAACATTTCTACGTTGTCTCAGGGACCCACAAGTAAGTTTACAATATTATTCGTATCATTATCAAATCCTAGATAAAACTGCCACATTTTTATGCATGTATTCAAACAACGGACGCAAAGAACACCCAGACTTGGAACAACCATTAGTGGATCACACAAATGTTTGTCTCGTGTGGGATTCCAACCCACAAAACTCGGCGCAATGGCAGTGGCGAAGCGATCATTGTACTTTTGACTTCTACTTTTATTATAGTTTAGATTTTATTTATTAATATTAGCTGTATTTACAGGTGGGTACCTGTAGGAGATAAAAGCAATGAATGCGTAAATAATGGCGCCAAGAAAGCTATTTGGAAATGTGTACCTAAAGGTAAATAAATAATTAGATCATTAAACTACATTTTCATTACTCTGAACCAGATATCTTTCTATCAGATAGGTGTTACTTCAATATACTTAAACATCTTCTTTAAATTTTGTGAATTGAAGTAAATATCTTGTGTTTAAAATAATAAGCAGTAAAAATAAAATTACACTATCTCTAACACTCCTTTTTCAAGACATGCCATGCCAGTTATGCAACGAAAGCGACCACGATGTTTTTTTAATCCAAGTACAGCTAATTAGAACGGAATTATTTTAATGGTGCAAATATAAATCTATTAATCTTAATATAATCTTTATATCTAATAAGCACCAATAGACTTGTGAGAGAACGTTGGACTGATACGCAGAGGTCTCGAGTTCGATCCCTAGGCGCGTAACTCTGTCTTTTCGTAGTTAAGTGCATATTAAATAGTTACTTATCGCTCACTTTAACGGCGAAGGAAAACGTCATGAGGAAACCTGCATGTTTGAGAGTTCTTTATAATGGTCTCGAAGGTAATTATTATGTGAAGTTCATCAACCTCCTCACACTGAGAAAGGGAGGGTGCCCAGCAGTGTGTTGTAACGTTGTGTGCGATTCAAAGTGTTAACGTAAATATTATACAAGAAATCTGGTTGGAATAATCATTTCATTCGCAATTCCTGCATTTATTTGTTTCTAATTTAATGTTATTTATATTGTTTTGATAAGCATACTACTTCGATGGTGATGACTTTGACAACATTCGCTGGATGGTCGGCGACATTGCTGTCGTGAAAGTAGAAGATGATTTTAACTTTGAAAGAAGAATTCGAGGTTGTGATTTTATACCCAAGAAGGTTATGTACAATAACCGTTCCGATGATATGGAGAAAGCCGGTACTCAAGGATCCATGGCTGGATGGGGAGCAACGGATAAGTTTGGTGATGTAAGATTGACCTTTAGTTTTACAATCAGTAGATATGAGAATTTCCTATATATCATGTACTAGCTTTTGCCCGCGGCTTTGCTTGCGTAAAAGTACGTTAGGTTAGGTGTAACAGTACTTTTTAGCCAGGGCAGGATGGTGATTGCTAACGCGACCCCATCCCGCCCCACTCCGTCGGCGGAGGGACTGCTTACCCCAGGTTTTTAGTGTGTATACCGACCCTCTTCAGGGGCGGAGAGTCTCACATAACCACCCTTCTCCCCCCGGGGAGGGGGTATCCAAAAAAAAAAGGTGTAACAGTACTTCGGACACGCTACGATCGGGGCGGTAAATCCTGTGTTTGAGGAGTGGCTGGAGAGGCGGCATGGCAACCTCATCTTCCGGCTGACACAGGTAATGACTGCCCACGGTTGTTTTGGCCTGTTCCTGTGTCGCATAGGCCGGCAAGAGACGCATGGTTGTCACCACAGCGGCGACTGCCGAAACGCTGTTGAGGACACAGCGCTGCACACTTTAGCGGGACAGTAGGGCTTTTAAAAGTGAGAAGTACCTAAAGGGTAGGTCTTCTTGTTTAGTGGCCTGCCGTTTCATATGGCGGGCAGAAACCTCGGCGGGGTCGCGACCGCATGTGAAAATGATTCGCGCGACCCCGCCGATTGCGATTTTGTCGAGGAACACCGTGGTAGGTTTAACAACAACAAACAAGTTATTCACAGTTAAGTGAATAAAATCAACACTTTTTGTTTAATCTTCTCTCTTAGCCTTTATTATTCCCAAGTTACTTGGGGTCGGCTTTTCTGGTCTAACCGGATTTGACTGGATATCAGTTTTTACACGGAGCGGCTGCCACCTTACCTCTGCAACCCGAAGGCTAACGATACCCTAAGGCTAGACCAGTGTCAGAATATTAGAGGGTACTGACTTTCCCAATAACGACTGCCATAGATGTTCATGGCAGCCGGGATCAACGGCTTAACGTGCTCGCCGAGGCACGGAGTAGGCGATAATTGTCAATTAATACGCATATCATTTCGAAAAGTCATATAACTTCCGAAAGTCAGAGGTGCGCGACGTGGGTTCGAACCCGAGACCCTCTGCATTGCAGTCTGTTGGTCTCCCCACTGAGCTATCGCTGCTACTTACAAACTTTTTGTTTACTACGAATATAAAATTTACATTCACCATCACAATGAATGTGTTTACAATTACTCCGTGTAAAAAACTTAAAATACTTAATATTTTCGCCTACAGAATTAAGTAAATTTGCACGAAAAATGCAAAAACGTAAGCTCGTGTTACGTGATTTTTAGATTATGACAGTAGAAATCTATTCTATTTTACAGCTTAAACGAAACATAAATAGTTATATTACAATTTATCCGTCCCAAATATTTAAGTTATTGGTTGACAATAAAGATATATATTTATCAAAAAAGCACTTCAAATTCTCCATACAATTTTACTACGGCGGCCGTGTGCCGATTTGAATATGCACCGCACGAGCTCTGTCATTACCTGTCTTACGCTCGCCGCAGTCTTAAGAAAATATTCGCATGCCTGTTATAAGCGAATATGTCGGGCCGTTACTTGATGTCACCATCTAATGAATCATATTCTTGGCAAATAAATATTTTTCTTTCTTTCTTTCATTCATTCAAGAGTTAGCAATACAATAGAACTATATACATATGTATGGATATTTTCTATCTTTGAAGGTCGTCAGAAGACCAGCATCCAACTCACCAGATTTACTCGAGACAGATGCAATTCTAATGTCAAAGAAAGCTTGCATGAAAAGCTGGGACTCGCGGTATCATTTTGTGATCCAAGATCACATGGTTTGCACCAGAGATATAACAGACGAGGCTACTTTGAGCGCTGCTTGTGCGGTCAGTATAATAATAATAATCATAATAAGTATTTATTTCTCTCTCTCACAAAGGTAAGAATATATAAGATAACACAGTACAGATATAACAAAATCTCAATCTTTTGTGGGGAGATTGGTGTCTATGGTAGGAATACCTGTGTTACAGATCATCGGGCTCCCACCTCTTGGACGTATAGTAGTTATAATGTTAACTAATTGTTGTTTACTTAGGTAATCTCATATTTTATTCTGTGGATAAAATTAAGTATATTTTAAGTCTATGCCGTCATAGTGATAAGTTATAATTGTGAATCTATAGGCACTGGGTTTTAATGTCTCTCCAATAGTTAAGAGATACAATTAAAATTATATTGTAATTAATTACTTTTAAGCTTTCGCGTTGCATGATATATATATATTTTTTTCTTTTTTTTTTACATACCGACAACACCATCTAGCCCAAACTAAGCAGAGCTTGTACTATGGGTACTAGACAATGGATAAACATACATATATACTTTTTTTTTGTAAATACGTTCGTATTATACATAGAAATACCCAGACCAAGACAAACATCCATGTTCATGCACACAAATGTTTGACTTGTGCGGGAGTCGAACCCGCGACCTCAGGTGTGGCAGTCGGTTACACTAACCACTACACCATCGAGGCTGACAATGTAACGGGTATTAACGCGATCATGCATAATGTTTACTTTTTTTATGCTTGACGTTTCGATCAGGTTACACCGGCCGTGGTCACAAGCTGACTGGTGCTGCGATGTCATGTCTCCGTTTGTGAGGAAGAAGATTCTTAATTCACCCTCACTTTTGGCATATTTTTGTTTGTCCATGTACGGTCACAAACTAGACTCACGGTATCCTTAACATAGTAGCATAGTACGTAATAGGAATACCGTGAGTGTAGTTTGTGACGGTACATGAACAAACAAAAATATGCCAAACGAATCGAGATCGAGATCGAGAATATTACGGATAACTCTCAGATGGATGGAGGATTTCCTCAATATGTTTTCCTTCACTGTTAAAACAAGCGATAATTAATTATTTAATACGCAGATTACTTCGAGAAGTTGTGCGCCTTGGGATCGAACTGGAGACCTCTGCGTGGCAGTCCAACGGTCACCTAAAATCGCTATTTGCTATTAATCTTCTACAATTGTTTAATTGAGGCAGGATGAAGTTAATTGTAAAGAGCTGGTATATTCCGAGGAAGAGGAAGACGACGCTCGAAGGCGAATGGTACTAAATCCCAACAAACTGGTTGTTCACACGTCCGCTCATATCGACGGAAGAAGAGGTACTCATCTTGGTCAGCGAGTGGCATCTGGGGGATTCTGCGAGGTACAGTCACGATTCATAAAATCTCAAAGACCCTGCGCAGCGCTTAGTAGTTTTAAGGCTCAGAGTATACCACATAACTGAAATTCAGCTTTATAAAATACAAGCTTTTCCTGCAGTTCCACTCGCGTAAATGTAGGTCAGATTAGATTAGTAACAGAACTTTCTCTAAATGAAAGGCACTCTATGTCCTTTTCTGCTCCCTGACACCGTGTATGCGAAATTTCATGATGATCGGTGGAGTAGTTAAGTCGTGAAACCGTAACAAACAAACGAAGAAACAAACAAACTCACACTCGCATTTAGAATATTAGTTAGGATTCATAAAATACATATTACTCAGGATTAAACATAAAATGCAGTAAATTAAAAAAAACCTCTTATGTATGTTCCCTGTAATACCTTAAAATAAAAATCTTTGGAAAAATATTATTTACTGCTAAATGGAATTGTGAATAAGATTTGCAATGATAGATAGAGATAGAGCCGGTAGCTCTCAATGTCCGTAATATATGACGGGAGCAATCAATATAATTATGATATGGCTGAGTTTGATACTAGTAGCTTTAAAAAACACGTATGGAATTAAATACATTGTATTTTCAATCTACTAATGATGATCTTGTTTTTGTTTTAAGAATGACCACGGAGGGCCGCTGGTCGTGGGCCAAGGCAAGAGTTCCGTAGTAGTGGGCATCATGTCAGCGTGCTTGGCGAAGGAAATTACCCAAAAGTGCTACGGCCCTTTTCTCTTCACCAGCGTCTTTAAGTACAGGAACCTTATTTCTTGTGCTATTGACAAGGATAACGGGTAATAAGATTATTCTGAATGATTATTTAGACTGCACGGATGGTGTAGTGGTTTAAGCGATCGCCTCGCCACTGCCACTACGCCGAGTGTTGTGGGTTCGAATCCCAGACGGGATAAAACTTTGTGTGATCCACAAATGGTTATTCTGAGTCTGGGTTTCCTTTTTGTCCGTTGTTTGGATGTTTCCCCCGCAACACAGGATTTATTCTTAGTGTGGGAGTAAGCTTTAAATTAGACTTAAGTCTCAACGAAGCAGGGAGGTTATCGTTCGACCGCAGATGCCTTGACTTTGATCCCACGGCGAGCATTTCTAACTTCGTAAAAGTATACGACGTTCCTTTTAAGTTAAAGGAGAACATCGTGAGGCTGATTGCATGTTATGTCTTGTTCCAAATAATTCTGCTAAACCGTACTGGGTAAGCATGGTAAATTATGCCCTAAACTTTCTCATATAGAGAAGAAGTCTAAGACCATTAAAAAACCTGCTTATATATAGGGCTGACATCATGATCCGAAAGCATTCCTGGTCAGGATATAAGAAAGCTTTGCCCTAAAACGAATTTAATCTTGTTTACAGGCCTCAATGTAGAAAACTACTAAGGACTTCGAAGACCCCGATGTACGAAACTACGTTTGATTGGTCTGATCATCCTGACGGGTAATAGCAATAACTCATCTCACTCACTCACCAACATCTTTCCACACTAGGGTTAAGAAAACTCTTCTAGAATTTGCTATTACGAACATTTAGTTTGAGGAATGACTTTCCTGTCATGGTTTTGCTAAGAGAGTACAGTAAGATTTTCTAAGAGGGGTCAAGTTTTTAAAGGAACCTACCGATAACCTATTGCTCCAAAAGTTTTTCGATGGGTTCTTAATATGAGGTGGTAGGTAACCCTGGTGTTAAAAACGTCTAGCTAGGCTATTGTTACCAGTTACCATTTATTGGGCTTAGTATTTGTCTGCTGTCACACAATATTTGGTAAAAGTGCCATTCATTCAATGATTCTGATACGAAAAAGTGTGTTTTCGGGTCGACATTGATCGATCCAGCCGAGAGAGGCGCTCTACTTCTGTGCAATGCTGCTAAACCTTCCTACTCAACTCACATCCGATTAAGCTGTTATAATTTTCAGTTGCTTGTTTGCCTTTCTGGCAACACCCACACGGTCTCAGCAGGCTATATACGGGTGGCCGGTAATTAATGGATAACTTTGAAATGTCTTATAGTAGACATGAAGGCCATTCAGGAACAAAAAGAAAAAAAAATTTCAATAGCTAGTCATACTTTTGACTGTCTATCTATTAGCATAATTAGTGTTTAATAATAAAACAACAAAAATCCGTTGGAATTCATTTATTTATGGTCGTAGTGTCCAAGAATGTTTAATAAGATAATTTAAAAAAATCATATCTTAGGTAGTAATGAGGATAGATTTTTTTTCATTTTTTTTTCTGGACGGCCATCCGCTCTTCTATAAGATAGTTCAAGGTTATTCATTAATTACCGGACACCCTGTAGATAGATTAGTTAGACCATGATATTGTTTGATAGTTAAAATAATGTATCTATTATTACAGGCCGTCGAAAACTAACCACAAAAAGAGAGGAAAGGTCATCGCCCATACCTTGAAACTACCTCTGATTCCTCGAGCAGCTTCAGTTACCACAAATAAACCTCAAGGATTGCGAGCTATCTTTAGTTAGATATAACTATAAGAAATAATCTTATTCACATTATGGTATTTTATTTGAATTTTCACCCGAAAGCATCACTATGATCAGATATTATAAACCGGCTATGGTGTACTGCAATGCAATTCAGTAAGTGAAAAAATTCAGCGACGAGTTCGTCGTTGAGACAGCCTACGGTTCGTCATTAATCACAGCGCTATCAAAATTTGTATTCAGTAAGCTCTAAGACTAGTCAGACGATGTCAAGGCTGCGCGTAAGAAAGACGATGTCTCCGCTGTAAATACAGATGTGTCACAAAAATCCAGTAAAAACAGGAATTGTGAATTTATGCGTATTAAAACGTATAAATCATTAATATGATTCTAAATTTATGACTAAAAATTGATGAATTGTCAGATTTTGATTAACTTTAAAATGTAAACATAAGGATTTTCTTTCTAAAGTTTTATTCTGGCTGTAAAACTGCGTACCCTTTGCTAAAAAAGTTCGAGTGGCGAATGACGCCATTTTGACAGTTCTTCGTAAACAACAACAATTTATTCAGTTCTTTCTTTCTTGTCTTTCTCTAGAATTTTGTGGAAAATGGATGTATTTTTTTACTATTATATCATTACAAAGTGCATTAACAACAAATTTAATGATTCTTGAAGTAGTTGGCTGTGACACATATGTGATACGCCGCAATGCAATCGGTAAAAATGGAGCAAGATCATTTTCCAATAATCTTCACTAAGTCGAAACATGTCGATATAGTCTTTGTTTGTATTAATAATTTGCATATTACGTATTATTCTACATTGTCTCCTTTTTGCTTTATGATCATCTTTTAAAGTTTCTTCTAGTAAGAAAAGTAAACATAGTGTACGAGTCGCCATTCTATAGAAATCTAAAACACTAAAAACAATAAATAGGTAACTTTTTTGATTATAATTTATTGAAAAATATAAAAAAACAGCCAAGGAAAAGCTTCTAATTCTTAGCTGTGTATTTTGACAGATAAAATCGTAGTCGAGGTCGAGGTCTTGAACGAGGCTGTTTTTTGCTTACAGAATACGAATATTTATCACTTTTCATCGATTAAATGTCAAACAATTGTCAAATTTAATTCCTTTCATCACCATCTACAGCGTTAAAGCGCTAGTGTAGGACGACGCGAATTAATGAATACCAAATAAAAAAATTAGCCGCTTCGTCGCTGTTAAGGCTTACTGAATCGCACTCCTGTTAAATTTTTCATTTCCAACCTTTCCTTCATGCCTTTTCGACTGTTTACCTATTACTGCTATTATTGCAGAGTTTTCCGATTTGAGTTCCATAGTGAGATTTTGCAGAAAACGCAGCCATTCAAAAACGCAGCCATACAAAATATCACGCTATATTTTGGTGCCGGATTGTCGTGCCACAAAATATTTTTTTTAATATTGCCTTTGGTAGGTTACCAGTGGTCCATATGATGGTAGCGGTAACACTTATTTCAGAAGTAATTATAACCAAGTAAACACTACAAAACTGCTAGGTTTTTTGCTGGGTTGGCAATACACGAGCTATAATGGTGGGATCCTATAAAGGGTTGAAACCGTAGATACTGAAGTTCATACTGATACTTTCCGTCAACATTCTGAAGTATTTCTCTAGTAAAATCAGATAAAGGCTAAAACAAGCAAAACTCCACAACTCATAAAACGTTACCAATATTACTTGAGAAAGACGAAATGTATTAAAATCTTAATTTATTTACACTTTCACGACTATTAATTGATATAATTTTTTGGGTTCATACTGAAACAATTTTCACCATAGGAGTGCAGTATCGAGCAATATGGCGTAAAAACCGGTACATAATATTGTATACTTAATCTGGACTAGGTTCAAAAGGTAGATCGCATATGATAGACAAATATGCGCCAAACACATTCCGTAGTTCCGAACACGACGCGGCACGGCATCAGAATCTGCCACTCCAAAAATGCTTCAATAACATCGAGCTATGCCGCTTGACTTCTCCGTCAAGCGGCAAATGTAGCTCGATGTTTGCTCTTTGGTAAAATACTGGGCGGCATTAAAAAGAAGCAGTCAGGAAGAACTTAAAACGACGTGTTTAGATGGCGCTAATCGGAAACGTAGTTGGACGAATTACACACCTCATCTGAGATAGCGCATTACTGTGAGATGGAGAAAGATGGGTGGTGCCATTTGCCTTTGAGTGGGTTGCCCCACTTAAAGATAGGCTTATATGATAATACAATGTCAAATAGCAGCGCAGAGTCCAAAAGTTTGTCGATCGACGGCAATAGGATAATTGTCTATATTTGATTTTGTAAATTAAAACAAAAGAGCAAAATATTAAAGCAAGTAGCAATCAAAAGATGTTTTTAGTAATGACAGCGATGTGGAGAAACACAAGAGGCACCTAAACGAAGACAGGTAGCGAGGCGGAAGTTTGTATCGTCCAACATTGTACCTGTGTTGGACGATGGAAGTGCCTGAAGCCATAAACCAGATTCCCATTCTCCCACAGCCAGCAAACGTGCTCGCTCTGCAACACTTACAGATGTAGTAAAAAGATTTTCTCTTACCGTGTTGCATAGCGGCCCATCCCACTGCCTTTGGGAGAATGGGTTGGTAGGCAAATCAGTATTTGGACAAGCCATTTTCCAGGCGTCCACGGCGTCGGTCTTACATAACACTTCTGAACTAACCAGTGTGGGTGCTAGAATGTACCTGGTTAATTCTTCCGTGCTATGAACCAAGGCCAGGAACGCCGGTAAACTGACATCTGAAATTTTGCGAACGCCGAGCCCGCCTAAACGAACAGGTAGAGAAGCTTAAAGCCAAGCTCGGTCGTCCAAGTCCACATTTAAAATTTGCCTTAATGTATTCTGTATGATTTTGTCAATTTTGACTACAGCGGTTAAATTTTCCAAAACTCAGATGACCTTAGAGCATGAGTAAATTTAGGGACGAAAAGGCAGTATCGCATTATAGTAAAAGCTGAATGTATATTAATTGAGAAAAGGCGGTCCGAAATTTCACAAATATTTTGGACTTTCTCTTTTAAGAAAGAATCAAAAGCTTCTTCAAAAACTGGGGACCGAAGCATGCGAAGAGAATTTGGTCATCGCCTGGTCTTTTTCAACATGCAAAGTCCTACAAGGGAAAGTCAGTAACTATTCCTAAGCTACTTTTGTGTTCTCCCGTTCAATGAGACCTATACAATCAGCTAGTTTTTTCGCCACTGCAGGTCTTGCGCCACGGGCATCTCTTTTTAAAACCGGAATAGAATTTTTTAAGTTTGCTAATTCTTGCCAAAAAGGAATTTGGGTGGTGGATGACTGTTCTGACGTAGAGGGGTTAAAAAGTACATCCTGGGAGTTATGCAATTTGCCAAAATGTACTTTCAAACCCCGCTTATCTTTGAAATATCGAGCTTGGATACAGTCGGGCAACGCAGCAAACCATTTAGCGATGTGGTAGGTTGACTAGCACTTATTTCCACATCGCCATCGCCATCATAGCCGTTTTGCATTAGACTTATACTAATAACTATACAAACACGTTATTACAACTAAACTCTTGTAGATCCTCGCCTACGTCGGCAAAAAAAAGGTTACTAGCCGGGCCATATGTTTAAGTTATCGCCCGTTATCGCCGCGTCCCACTTGAGTTTATATTATTGTGATTTACGTCGCACTCATAGTTCGTAGAATACAACGAAAGGTACTTCTGGGAAGCTTACAATGTACTATACAGGAAAATATAAACAAGACCATTTGTATTCAATTGTTTATATTTTTAGACCGGTTGGAATGACAGAATGTAAACAAATGACGACTCATATGCTATGTGTGCTGCTATAGGTAAATTTATTATATTTCACCTATAGTATTTATACTATCGTAATACCTTATAGTATTTCCTTTACAAAAACATAAAATAGTATATATAGTAATAGTAACACTTGCCTGAAAAAATTTTATGATTTTAGCGTTTGAAAATTACAGTAAAGCTGCCGTTATTTTTATTTCGCTTGCGTTACTTTATTGTTTTTAAAAAATGATCCTGAGCGAATGAATGCGTGGATACAGGTTAATTAATGTTGAAATTCCTTAATATCACTGACATTGCAACACAATAATTGACTTCTAAATTTGTTTTTACTTGACATTCCTGTACAATTACCTTATTTATTACAATAATTATTCACGGCATAAATTTGACATTAATTAACTAAATAACTAAATACTAATCAATATAATATCAAACCAATATAATGATCAACGTATTTTGTACAATATCTGTCTATTGTGTATGTATAACTTTAACATATTTACGCACCATTGTTATGGTAGAATGTGATAGGACCACAATTACCTTATGATCACTATGTAACCACATTTCTTGTAAATAAAAGATTATTATTATTATAATGATTGGTTAGTTGTTAATGGAGACATGTACTGAAAGAATTTCTTTTATTTTAAATAATCTATGACATAATTGAAAAATTAGCATAATACATAATATATTACAAATTATTAACAAAAAATGTTAACTAAAAGCTATACAAAAAAATTAAAAAGCGTCATAATATTCTTCCGCGTCGTCGTCAATTGGCAACGTGTCCAGAAGGCTGGCTGCATTGCCACGTTGAATGGCAATGCTTATTCCTTGTCCGATGAAAATACCAGCTCTCTGGTCACGTGAAGCGTCGATCAACCGCTTAGCTAGGTCTATATATACTTAACTAAAATAATGTATATTTAAGTCTGAAATTATAAATGAGAATTGAAAATAAAATAAAATTAGTTTCTTTAAGCGTCGATCAGCTGCCTAGCTACAATTATATTCTTAACTAAAGTAATGTACATTAGTCTGAAATTATAAATGAGAATAAAAATTACATTAATTGTCTCCTCTATAACAAAACTTCTCCAATTAATTATTTACCAACAACGTTGCAAAAGATTTTACTTGAAATCAATGCAGGAAATATACAAATTAAAACGTAACCAATCAAGTGTTCAGTTTGCCGTGAAATTTATAGCAAACATTTTAATTTGGGTACCACGTATGTGTACTCACTGATTCTTTCTTTCAAATGAAACGAGTACAATGATATCTTTATTGTGTAAACATGCTTTGTGTATTTTATTATTGTCATGTTATTCTGTAGGTGAGTATCTATTTTTAAATTTGCCATACGTCTACTTATGAACTGCCTTGGGGGGATAGCGATGGTGAATGCGACTGCTTGTCTGGACTCTGGTTCAAATGCTGTATCAGGCTGCTATCTCGGTATCCTGATAAAATGTTATTGGATTTTCCTGCCAAGATATTCTCAATAGCCGGAGTTATGAAGTTGGTGGTGCTTCATACCCCCATGCCTTGGAAAGTATGTAAAGCTGTTGGTCCCGCGCCTCTCTCCGGTCATGTCGAAATGTCGTCCCATCGGATTATGAGAGTTACGGAACAGAGAGTGCACTTGTGTTTACGCACACTTGTGCCCTATAATATGTCCTGCTTAGATGTCTAGTATCTGTTAAGATTGGTTGTGTTTATGATGTTAAGATCCTATTTGATTAGAACGGTGTGTTGAAGAATAAAAACGAACATTCTTTCTGATTACAGTATTTATTGAGACTGCTGTTGAAGTGCATCAAACTAAAACTTATATTATGAATTGGACAGGTTGGTTTAGTCTTTAACATTAATACATCCAAATTGTATCAAAATGTCAACCTAAGCCGTTGTATAAAATCAGGGATTTGAAATATTGACACCTGAAAATCTTCTTGAAACTTGAACAGAATCAAAAACCCAAACACAGTACAATGATGTTCTAGTTTATAAGATGCCATTATAGCTTTAGCTATAAGTAATACAAGCATTAAATAAATAATTGAGCAGGCTTAGGTTCAACAGAAGATGAAACGCAGCTTTAATGAAAAATAAATGACGTCGTTATCAACAAACACAATGTCACGTGTTTGAAACAAAGCTCATAATTTGTAGTCGTGGCGTCACACAATTTCGTAGTAATAAAACAATTTCCACCAACTGGATCAATACTAGTTGGATTTAGATATTGTTCCGTTTCATCTGTAGCTCTTCTGTCAACAGTTTACTTCATTTTCATATAATTATATTTTTTTTTAGATGCACATTCTATACCTGTAGCTACAACTATACCTAGAAAAGTAGAAAACATACTAAAAAAAGCAAATGTGTCTTACATACAGCAATTTCTTAACAATTCAAGAAGAATTGTTGTTGGGACAGAAGCATTAGAAAGTAGACCTTATATGGTAAGTGAAGAAGCTCAACTTTTTAGCTTATGTTGTGTAGGAATTATAAGAAATCACTTCGGATTTCTAAGATCTTAGAAGATATTTGGCGGTTTGTAGTTGCTGGTCATACATTTATATTATTCCTGCTTGCATTCCATCGCTTTTATTAAGAGATGTATCCTAAGTTTAGAGAAGATATTCTCGGTTGCTTCCTGCCGTGGCCCATCTGAACCAAACGACTCGCGTAGTTTGTGGCATGACTTCGGTGATGTAGTTTTCCCACACGACCAATTGGGTGTCACGAAGGTTTCTGTGGTTGATTTGTGTAGAATATACCACAGGCGGTAGCTCTGGGGATCCAAGTCAGGTGTCCTACCTGAGGTACCATCTTGCTATCTGACTGGGCGTGTCTGGGTATCTGTGTGTTTATTGGGGTTAACGGCAAACTAGTGACATTTAATGAGAAATATTTTTCATGTTTGGATCTTAGGTTTATTTGAAACTACCATCAAATAATCCGAAATATAACGACTACCGTCGATGGTTATGCGGCGGTGTGATTATCCACGAGGAATACATTCTCACGTCAGCTGCCTGCATCGAAGATGCTAAACATTTTTATATTGTCTCAGGAACCTATATGTACGTATACAATAGACAGTACATGACTAACACAATGTGCTTTTAAATATTCTGTGCTATCTGGTGAGTTATCTTTTTATGAATTCGATCCCAAGGCGCACATCTTTAACTTTTGGAAGTTATGTGCGTATAAAATAGTTAAGTATCGCTCGCTTTAACGGTGAAAGAAACAAGCATATCTGAGAGTTCTCCATCATTTTCACGAAGTGAAGTCTGCCAATCCGCTCTAAGCCAGCGTGGTGAACTATGGCCTAACCCTTCTCACACTAAGAATAGGCCTATGTTCAGCAATGGGGCAGTTTAATACAGTGCTCGTATAATTATGATTATTTAACATTAATAGTTAGTTAATTAATTGACAACGGATATTATAAGATTATGCTCTGGAACAAGGCTGCGCATTCCAAGGCTCTTGGACCACGAGGTGGCCTGCCAGCGCATTTGAATATGCCTGTTTACTGCAGTTGGCTGGTGATATCTGTCTACGGTTGCAGTAGTTGTCACCTTATTAATATTAATGTCGCGAGATCGACTGTAATTGAGATTTTCCGGAGTAGTATCTCGAAAGATCAAGTTTTGTGAAACTTTGTAGCAACTTATTCAATTATATTTTCTTTATGCATGCATTTTATAGGAATTTTACCGGTATCCTAAATATTTTGAATCTTATATCTCTTACCTTATGTACTTGTATCCCAAGATATTAAATGGTTTATATGGGTTTTATGCAGAAATAATAAAATAATATTAATATGCAACATTTTTCTGCACAGTCACGATGAGGACGCCGATCGTTACAACAATCCATGCATAAAAAATGGAGCCAAGAAGGCAATATGGAAATGTGTTCCAAGAAGTGAGTTTTGTAATTCTAACGTATCTTAAGTAATTTTTTTGTCCTGTTGTCTCTTACGTTTTATAATCCCTGTATCTCAACAGGTCTTTAGAGTACCTCAGGTGATTCTATGAGATGACATGCGGATTGTGTATATTAACGACATTGTGACAGCGATAACAGTAATTTAATTATAGAATCATTTCTATTTTAAGTGCATTGTACAAAATCTTAGAAAACAGATCGCGATTACTATTTAAGCTGTAACCTTTTTGTTGCTTCAGTATTATCCATACTAATATTATAAATTTGAAAGTAACTCTGTCTGTTACCTATTCATGGCTAAAGCACTCAACCGATTTCGATGAAATTTGATACAAAGGTAGTTTAAAACCTGGGAAAGGACATAGACTACTTATTATTGATGTAAGTATCACGCGGGCGGGCGCAAAAGCTAGTTATAAATAGAACAAATTGTCTATAAAAGTTTATTAGATTGCAATAAAGGTACTTAATGATATTTGATGATATTGATTATTTATGATGATAATGATATTTGATGTCCAAACTGATATAAAGCAGCCCTCATCCTTGATTATAGATTACGTGTTCGATGGCCACGAGAACGACAATATTAGATGGATGAACAATGACATAGCCATAGTAAAGACAGAGGACGAGTTTGACTTCACTCGACGAGTTCGAGGGTGCGAGTTCATTCCCCGTCCAATCTGTTATAACAACCAAACTCAGAAACTGGAGGAAGCTGACAATACGGGATCCATTGCAGGATGGGGCAGCATTTCAAGATATAACGAGGTAATTTTTTGTTAGCTTTTATGGATGGATGAAAAAGTTCAAAACGATTTGGAACATTACTTCTGTAAAAAAAGCAATATTGTTAAAAAACCAGTCAGCTCTATGCAACTCCATTTAAGTACTGCATATTTCAACGTAATATACTCTATATTTCGACAGTTAATGATATGATCTTGTGTATAATTCCTGGATAATGATTGACAAAACATAATAATATGTATTTCAATTACATAAAAATTTAATCGCAATATATGTAATGACTTTTTAAGAAGCAGTAAACATAGTTAATCATTTTTGTATTTGCAGCCTGCGAACGCAGACAACAAAAAGCACCAGTTGTTAGAAACAGCGGTGCGGATTATACCGAAAAATATTTGCAAAAAACGATGGGGCAAGCGATATCACAATATTATAGATAACTACATGATCTGCACTAAAGACGTTGTTCCTGACCTAAGTGAATTATGCTCAGTGAGTCCTTCTGCTTACCTTACAAGATCAAACTTATTAACCCCTTCGAAGTTCATAAGTGTTACTTTGTGACCTCAATGAATAAATAATTTTTGACTTGACTTAGCCAATCGGAACGCCAAACGTAATAAACGTGTCGATCGCATTAACGTGAAACAAACTCGCACTAGGCACTGTCTAGTTATGTAAAATCACTATCAAGCTTACTTCGGCGTCGACAGTGAACATTACAGTTTTCCAACAATCACTACAACGTTAATATATGGCTACTACGGCAGTGACAATCCTAACTAATATTATAAATGCGAATGTGAGTTTGTTTGTTATCAAACAAACGGTTGGACCTACCTACTAGACCGATCGTCATGAAATTTCACATACATATTGTCAGGGGTACAGAAAGGACATAAGGTACCTTGTACTTAGCAAATAAGAACTGTTCCCGAGGGATATAGTATTTTACAGAATCGCGCGGCTCATTACAATATTACATGCACTGATGGCGTAGTATATTAAGCGGTCGCTTAGCCATTGCAACCGCGTTCGTATTGTCATTTCGAACCCCACACAGGACAAAAACTTGCGTGGTCCCAAAGTAGTTTTTCCGATTCCGGATATTCTTTTTGTCAGTTGTTTGAATGTTTTAATTCTCGCGACACAGGTATTACACATAGAGTCAAAGTTGCCTTTATACAAAAAAAGAAAATTCATTAAGTACGACTCCTTGAATACAAACTGATTTCATAACTGTTTACAGGAGAAATACGTGGACTGTACTGACATTCAGTACGATGACGACGAAGATGAGCGGAGGCGAGTATTTAACCCCGAAAAGTTGCAACTACATTCTGCCTATCATAATGAAACAGCCTTACAAGCAGGTTTTAGAAAGCAGAATTATGGAAGCGGAGGCTTCTGTGAGGTAACTTTCGACAACTGTGCCCTTCCATTGTTATGTGGCAATCATTAGCGATGTTTTAGAACACGGATAGTAAAATGCAATGTAGTCCTATTTTTACCACCAGGTAGCCAAAAGATCTTATCAAATCTCAGTTTTTACTTTACCTTTTTAAAATTATTTTGTAATAAACCATTGTGACAACCACACACAGCAGCTCATTTTGGCGACTGAAGTATGAGTGGCCATGAGTTTCTTACCTGGTTCTCCTCATAAGAGCTCAACTCCCCGAATAGGTATTTATCAGAGCAAAATTATTTTATATTTGCTAATATTATTTTTTTATTTATATATTAGTTAGTTGACGTGTCGTAGAAGTGTTTAAACATTTTTATGCACATAAAGATTTTGTTTGACTTTTCTTTGACTTTCAAAAATTGCCCGCTTGATCCTGCTACTTGGATTAATGAAATATAGAATTTATTGGTGTTGATTTCGACATCCGTTCATTCATTACTTTTACTTCTACAAGTGTCTTCTAACTTTGTAATTAAATTTTGTAATAATATTTTCCAGAATGATCATGGTGGTCCTTTAGTCTACGGATCAGGTGGGGATTCTATCGTCATCGGCATTATCTCGGCCTGTCTCGTTAAAGAAGGGACCAATAGATGTTACGGACCATTTCTTTATACCAGTGTCTGGAGAAATAGAATACTTATAAATTGCGCTATTTACAAAAACCATGCGTAAGTTTCTTAAAGAATATTGAGAAACTATTCTAGAATTGCAGAAATGACCTTGGAGATGTTTTATGCTAAAAAATTTGTAACCAAGTACAGAATTCGTCGATCTCCTGTCCGCCAGCCATTGAGCCGTTAAGCAACTACTGGGTGGGTGCTGACCAGCGACCCACCGACCATAATAAGACAGCGAGTTGGCACACCGTGGTAGGTTTAGAACATCCCGGGTACTAACCCGAAACGTTTCATCTTTCCCCAGGTGTATTTATAATATTATTTAGGATTAAAGATTTGATATTAACTTATCATAAACAACAAAAAATAAATTGTGTCTGAGCCCCAGATTCCGAATGAGACAAGAGATTACTTTATTTATAGTTTACCTTCTTAAGTTACAGCTGGTAAAAACAATTTGAAATGTTTAAATAGAAGCAGTACCTATAACTAGAAAAGTCTAAAAAGTAATAGTTAGTAGCACAGCAACATCTTCTTGTAAGATGAGTGTCTGATGGTCTGCTGTTGTTAAAGCCTCCACCTCACTGCTTGTAGGCGTGTTAACAACTTAAACTTTCGTTTTTTGGAATACCATAATTTGAAACCCCAATAAGTAATAGAGCATATGATATGATGTTTTTTTTTAATAAACGTCGATATTTAATCTTGATACGATATAATTTTAGTTTACGCTCACAAAACTGACAAATTCAATACAAAATATAGCATCGTTATCTAGTAATACATCTAAATTATTTTAATATATTTACTTATCGTATTGGTTAGTACTATAACCTACCAGAGAAAACTTTTATGTGGGACAGACAATAATTTAAATATTATTTGTTTTAGCGGAAGCTGTAACAAATTATTTCGAGCTGGTGGTACATATACCGAAGAAGTAATGAAATGGGCTGATCATCCTGACGGGTATGTAGTCAATCAATTAAAGATAAGAAAAATGTGTATATATTTTATCTTTCTTTTATGAGAAGGACCGCCACAATAATGTACATATTATAAAAATAGGCATCATCTGATACAAATAAAGTGCTACATTTCTTTGTCCGATCACTGTCAACACGCAAGGCGAATCCTTTCTAATTCAATGGCAGATAGTATATTATAGTAAACGATTCCTCTGAATCTGAAGTAGTTTAAAGAAAAATTTTATAACATATATAGCTGTGCATTATGTGATTTCTCGCTGATAGTGGAACATGATCCCTGTTTTGCCGAGAGTTATAATTGTTTGATATTCAGGTTGTTAATAAACTTAATAGTATTTTATTATCAATAGGCCTGCGAAAAACGAGGTAAATTCAACAGCGCCAAAGTCCAATGACGAAGTTCAGAAAGAGAATAAAGCGATGAACAAAGAGCCAATAAAAAAAGCTCAGAAAGAGATTGAGCCAAAATTCGAAGCACCAATAAAACCGCAGAAAGAAATTCAGCCAAAATTGGTAAAGACAGCAGAGGATCTGAAGGATAACAAGCCGAAGTACGATGAATCATCATATGATGAGAATGAAAAAAGGAGACATTTTGATAATTTAAAGAGCTCCTCCGGTGCAACTACACCGAAGATGACTGGTGCCACTTCTTTACTTGATAAAGCTCTAGAGCACAGTGGGATTGTACTAAGGACCTTTGACGATTCAGAACCAAATTCAAATAAATCGCGTAAAAGTAAAAATTGATCTAAACAGAATAATAAATTAAATAATGAAAATGTAGTTTTATTTTATTTTCAAATTAACTGTATCCGCGATTTTATATGCAATAGAACGACTCACGTTTTTATTTTACAACCGATTTCAATGTAGCGACAGAGAATTTTTTATCCCAAGTAGCTCCTTGAGATAATAATTTGTGTCGCTTTATTTCATTTCAATTTATTATAGACTCTAAGTAAAGCTTAACTCAACGCATTATTGATAATCACAAGCATACTCATTTAGTCATGGTGGAGCTAAGCATACATAAATTATTTAATTGATCAATTGATGATGATCAAATCAAATGATGATTGATTATTTGACATTTTTTTAGAATTGATGTCATATTCACAACATGTTTTTATGTAGTCAAGATATAGCAATAATTGTTCAGATCAGTGCTTTAGTCAATTATTATAAAATTATATATTTTTGCACAAAATTTACGTAAATTCTCAATATATAATGTTAGTTCACTACCAAAAAGAATCCAAATCAAATATATTAATCAGATCAATCTCATAGCATATATAAACATAATGTATATGAAATGAAATGAAAGTTTATTCGCATGAGACATGGTTACAGGGGACGTTACAAAGTGTATGTGACTGTACTGATAGCACATATGCCTAAACCATTTATTTTGCGTTGCATAGTACCCTTTACTTTAGTATTATCTAGCGACCCGCCCCGGCTTCGCACGGGTAATACAAAACCTAAGCAAATTATACGGCTACGTATCCATTTGCATAAAATTTGAAGACATAGAATTATAACATGGCATACTTTTGTTTATATTTACACATAACAGCTGGCGCATATTTTTTTAAATCGTATTTTATCACATTTTGCCGCCTGGGATGGCCCGAGGGCCAGCCCGCGGCAACCTAACAAACCTAGTTGTCGGGTTGCCACTAATTACGCAAGCAAGGTCAGGTAAGGGGACCTCATTAGATTTCCTGTATGCTGAAAACAATTATGTCAAAGTATTATTCTACCAAAATAAAATATGCCAAAATAGTTATGACCAAATATATTGAGAAAAACATTATACGAAAAGAAGGGATCTCAAATTATTTAATAAGAGGTTAGAGCACAGCGGTATCTTCGTTGATACCGATTGCCTTGCAGCAGCTTGACTGGAGGCATACTACTATTTTAAACTAGATCGCAAGAAAACAATCATATTTTGTGATTTTACGTAGAGTTTGTAAGCAGATTCCTCTGAGGAGATGGTGGCAGTTGACGGTGTGATCTTTTACTTAGAACATAGTGACTGCTTTTTAGGTTTTGTTTCTCTAAACTAGAATGCCAAACCAGTTAGGCCACGAGGTAACTTAATTCTATGTGATGATTGAAATGTTGTTGATGATGATTGATTGATTGATGATGATGATTAGAAATGAGTGGGAGTACCTATCAGTATGCTCCCACTCATTTCTAATCATTTTAAAATCCTATCCTTGAAGTACCAGGGCGTAAGGTTGTTCGCCATTATGCTACATGCCACCTGAAAACATTGCACGCACCGCATGCACCCAGGTGGACACCAATCGTCACCAATTTTGTGCCACGAGACAGACGACGACGGTAGGACAGACCTAAACGGAGATGGCGGTTCGACCTAGACGCTTTTGAAAGGGACTGGCAGGGGATACCTCCCCTGCCTCACGCTGTTGGTGGATACACCAATAGTGTGATTTGGAAGTCCAAGCGAGAGGCTTTGCCTAGTAGTTACTGACCTCATAAAGTTGCATGTGTTTTAACATAGGCTCATTGAATGACTTGAAGGCTCTCTGTAAATCCTTATCACAATCGTGACGTCAGCTTGTGCGTATAATGTAATCAATTTCATTTCAGTAGTATCAGTACAAATATATATATAAAACTAAGTGGTCCACGCTTGGCCATAAAGATAATTAGATATCCCTTGTAAGTATCGGATACGACTTTAGAAATCACGTTTCAATTTTAATACTTTTCTTTCGTGCGTGAAATTAACTTTTATATAATTTCTTAATTTAAATGCACCCGTTCTCTTTGATTGTGTTTGTCTACGATGAAGTTAATATTATGTACATTGGTAACATTTTGGTTAAATGAAGGTAATTTAAATTTAGTATTTTCTTTTGTAGACAAATTATTTTAAGCTCTTCGTAAAAAATTGCTTAGTGTAATTATAAATTTCTATATAAATTTCTTGTGTCCTGTAATATGTCCACTATCTGATTAGTATCCGAAGGATTAGTTAAAATTTATATTTGTTTCAAGCACAAGATCA
This sequence comes from Catocala fraxini, assembly GCA_930367265.1. Taxonomy (NCBI): domain Eukaryota; kingdom Metazoa; phylum Arthropoda; class Insecta; order Lepidoptera; family Erebidae; genus Catocala; species Catocala fraxini. The sequence goes on from OV884047.1 coordinate 3,846,041, forward strand.
TAGTTACTTATGTATGTGTTAAGTCGTGTAAAACCGTTAAACATGTTGTTATTGCTCGTATGATATATTGAAAAGAGTCAATATTTTGCAATAGCATGTAGAATTTTACTATAGAATTGACAATTATTATTGGTGCATAGATAACTTTAATGAACCAGGTACAACTTTTAATTCTGTTATGGTAAGGTATTCTTAAAATTTCATCTATTTAATAGGGTAGAATATTTCGTGTAGGTTATTTATAAAAGTCTGATAGATATTAGTTTCTATGTGAGAAAAACAATTGAAAAAAATATTTTTTTTATGATTGTCTTCTGTTGGTTAAATAGTTTGATGTATTTTTACAAATTTTTAATAACTGGATTCAATGGTAGTTTTATTATCTACAGCTCGATCTCTTTAATATTATTTCAACATTACTAAAGATAGCTAAAGATTTAACACGAAATCATGTTATACATTTTGAAGCGATGATGGACAAATACTGCTGCCGTAAGCAATAGACTCGTGTTCGAAAGGTCATGAGTTCGATACTCATCTCAATAGATGATCATCTCACTACTGACATGAAGACACCCCTTTTTTAAAGCAAAGGAATGCATAGATGCATACCGCACCGCGATGAAGGGGAGCAGAGAGGTTATGTCGGGCTTACCAGGGCAAAAATGGAACGTCTTGAGTACTACCGACTAAACCTACCACAGTGCGCCAACTCACTGGTTTGAATGGTGCGTCGCTGGAACTGAAACTACATCAGCGACTCACCCAGCAGTGCCCAAAGCAGGCAAGAAAAATCCGCGGGCGACGACTCCTGGGCGACGCCCCGGCACGATACACGGCGTCGCTTCGACTCAATAGCTGGCGATGAGGCACCCCTGACACAAGCATTAAGCCTAACTAAAGGAACAAAAATACTAACATTTGTTACACATATTACCTACACGGCATCTCTAAAATAAAATGTATATTTGTCTCTAGATGTACGAGGTATAGAAGTCGCCACAACTATTCCACCAAAAGTCAATTCTATATTAAAGAATTATCAAAATGAAACAAGAAGAATTATAAACGGCCAAGAAGTTACTGATAGTATGCCATACATGGTAAGAATATAATTAAAATAAGAGGGGAAAACCAAATAAAAGTAAACGTGGCATATTTATATTGAGGTCGCGGGTTCGATTCCCACACAAGTCAAACATTTGTGTGCATGAACATGGATGTTTGTCTTGGTCTGGGTGTTTCTATGTATGTTTATCCATTGTCTAGAACCCATAGTACAAGCTCTGCTTAGTTTGGGCTAGATGATGTTGTGTGTATGTGGTAAAATATTATATTATTTTTATTATACATATATGAATTAAAGGCTGATGTTGTTAAACTAATAATCAAATGGTGAAAAACGATTTATAGACGCAAAAAGAGAAACTGCTTTTTCTATTGGTGCACCGTAGTAAAAATTGTTAAGCGCCCGTCGCAATAGTAGGGTTGCCAACCGTAGTCCAAAACAGAGTAAGTACTGCACTCTAGTTCATGTAGGTGTACTTTATAATTTCTATTTATAATACATGAATCCACGGATGGCGTAGAGGTTTAAGTGGTCGTCTCACCACTGCCACTGCGCCAAGTGATGTGGGTTTAAATCCCACGGGACAAAACTTTGTGCGATCCACAAATGTTTGTTCCGAGTCTGAGTGTTCTTTGTGTCTGTTGTTTGAATGTTTGTAAAGTCCTCCGTGACACAGGAGTACATTAAGTGCGGGAGATGTCTTTTAGAGTTCGGAAAAACTCTTATACAACAGCATTGTCCGTCCGTCTGTCTGTTATACAACTTTCAACTCAAGAACTGTAAGAGCTAGAGACTCGCGGCCAACGCCATTTGACTCAGCATAGTCGATATACCCCCGAAATGACTATGACCTTTGACCTTTGGCCTCAAAGTCACGTGGTATCACGTGACCTTTGCATATTACTTGAACCATTTTTTCGAACCTTAAGATTTACGGCAATTCATTGCCGATTCTTACTTGTTAAAAATAAATAATCTGTAATACTAATAGAGTACGCTTAAATCTTCTTTTGTTCACAATGTTTGTTATTTTAATAAATAACAAACAATGTTTGTTATCAAATAATTGTCATAACGAATAATTTTACTGTTTACTGTTAATAAGTTTATGAACGCAGCCGCCTGTTTAAAATTGAAATAAATGTTTCCCTATTTAGAGTTCAAAAAATTCTTATACATCATATTTGTCCGTCCGTCCGTCCGTTTGTCCGTCCGTCCGTCTGTCCGTCCGTCCGTGCGTCAGTCTGTTATACTGCCGTCCTTTAACTAAAATGCCGTTAACCCACAAGCGCGCGAATATAACTTTTTAATGGATAGTAAAATAGTTTTGAACTGACTATCTATAATTTTACTAGAATTTAAAACTATTTATCTATATCATTATCTATCTATATCTATATTCTAGTATAGAATTCAAAACTATATTACTTTTCATTAAAAAGTCATAATCGCGCGCTTGTGGGTTAACGGCATTTTAGTTAAAGGACGACAGTATACAACTTTCAACTCAAGAACCGTAAAAGCTAGAGACTCGCGGTCAACGCCATTCGACTCCCCATAGTCGATGTACCCCGAAATGACTATGACCTTTGACCTCTGACCTCAAGGTCACATAATATCACGTGACCTTTGCATTTTACTTAAACCATTTTTTCGAGCTCTAAAATTTACGGCAATTCATTATCGACTCTCACTTGTTTTATTCACTCAAATCTATGAAAAACTATATATAATCAAGCTCTTTTAAAAAAGTTGGTAACCCTATGCAATAGTCGGCTAGAAATGTTTATGTATACTCTAGTATGTATCTTATGTGGGGGCCAATCAGTGCAGACCGGCGACACTTCGACCCAGTGGGATCTTTTGTGTCGACACTCTCCCAATAAATAACGACTGCCATAGATGTTCATGGCAGCCGGGACCGATGGCTTAACGTGCTCTCCGAGGCACGGAGCAGGCGATAATTGTCAATCAAAACGCACATAATTTCGAAAAGTCATATAACTTCCGAAAGTCAGAGGTGCGTGACGTGGGTTCGAACCGGAGACCCTCTGCATTGCAGTCTGTTGGTCTCCCCACGGAGCTCTCGCTGCTTAATTTATGTATACTCTATATGTTTAAGTCTATTATTTTTTCTAATCTAATTAATAATACACCTGGTACGATACCTAAATACTTCCTCTTACATCCAGGTATACCTGAAACTACCTAGCAATAATAACAAGCAACAAGCCTACCGCAAATGGTTGTGTGGAGGGGTGATCATCCACGAGGAATATATTTTAACATCCGCTGCTTGTATTGAAGACGCTACACATTTTTATATTGTGTCTGGTACTTACAAGTAAGTACCTACCAATTTTTCATTTTATTTCGAAGTAGATTTTGCCCGCGGTTTCCTTCGCATAAATATAAGTAAGGTTAAATGAGTAACAGTACTTTTTCTGACTGAAAGGTCCCTGTCCTTTTCTGTTCCCCTGACAACGTATATGCGAAATTTCATGATGATCGGTCGAGTAGTTAAGGCGTCAAAGCGTAACAAACAAACAAACACACATTCACATCTGTAATATTAGTTAGGATTATATATAAATGCAATGAGCCTGATAGTAATTGGTTACCGGAACCAACACACACCAATGGCGCAAATGATGCGATTCATTTGCTAAAAGCTACAATTTTGTGTCAACGTCCACTGCCTGCCCTCGCTAACAACACAAAGTCTCCATCAGATGCTCTATAAACCAATCTCACTGTGAAAATCAAAGCAATGCAATTCAATGCATTTAAATAATTTACTTGCAGGTATGCAGATGAAGATGATAGATTTAATAACCCTTGTATAAAGAATGGTGCAAAGAAAGCAATATGGAAATGTATTCCTAAAAGTAAGTAGTTTATATATTTTTTTTAATATTAAATTAATTATAATAATATAATATAACTGAGGTTCGATCCTGCATGGAGTACTGTTCTCCCCTCTCTGGGATGGCTCTGCAAAATATCAGCTGGAGGCTTTGGAGTCAATTGAGCGTAAGGCCAGGAGACTCATCGGCGATGACCAACTAGTCAACGTACGACTATGACCAACTAGTCAACGCACGACTCCAAAGCTTGGAGCATCGACTTAGTCAGCCAGTCTCTCGTTTTTCTATCGGATACTTTTTGGAGTGCGCAGAGTAACTGCGTAATTTGATTCCTCCTTCCCCATTCTACCATCGAACGACCAGAAAATCAGACCAGCGCCACAGGTACATGGTGGATTTACCACATTTACGCACAAAGCTTACACACACAGCACACTTGTATAATGCGCTACTTCCACTTTTATAATGCGTACCGTAAAAGAGTGGAACTCGCTACCTAAGTCTGTGTTTTCCGTTGGGTGTCTTCAAGTCCAGAGTGAATAGGTATCTTCTAGGCAAGCGTGCTCCATTGTCGTCACTTTACTACAGGTGAGATCGCGGTAAAACGCAAGCCTATCAAAGAAAAAGGTTTTGAAAAAAATGTATAGTCAATGCAGGAAGTTTAAATTTATAACGTTTTAGATTATGTATTCGACGGTCACGAGAACGACAACATCAGATGGATGAACAATGATATAGCTATCGTCAAGATTGAAGACGGATTTGACTTTACCAGGCGGATCAGAGGTTGTGACTTCATTCCGAAGCCAGTCTGTTACAATAACCAGAGCCAAACGATGGAAAACCCGGGTACTGTCGTGTCTATCGCCGGTTGGGGTACTACTTCAAGATACAACGATGTGAGTCTTATAGTTTATATTGAAGCTTTTGCCCAGTGCAGTACTTGCACTTTATACGTAAGTTTATGTATTTCCTAATTTGTCTCGCCAACGACATAAACGTACGATAAACGTACCACGTGTTATCGGGCCGACGCGGATGGTCAGTCATTGATTGCCTTCTCTCTGCCCGTACTTGTGACGTAAGCGCTCGAGACAAATGTCATAATAGAATGTACATTACACTCAGCCATCACCTGTCCAAAATTTAAAAAGCATTTGGCTCCTATTTTATATTTGGTCTTATTAAGGCTGAAATGTCTGCAGTCTAATCCTAAATGTCTACATTGACGATATAATAATAACATTGTAATATTAACCCTTTATATAAACTGTCCGACTGCTAGGTAAAAGCCTCTTCTCAGTGAGAGAAGGGTTAGGCCACCACGCTGGTCCAGTGCTGGTTGGTAGATATCACATAATTTAGGAAACATTATGGAGAACTCAGACATTTAGATTTCCTTATGATGTTTATCTTTAACTGTTAAAGCAAGCGATAATTATACGCACATAACTTTGAAAAGTCAAAGGTGCGTGCGTGCCTTGGGAACGAACTGGTGACCTCTACGTTGCAGTCCAACGGCCTCCCACTAGACTATCGTTGCTTTGAAATATATTGCAGATAGTTGAACTGCAATTATTCCAACATGGTGTGTTATATTATGATATGATATGAATATTAGTTTTCTTTATTATTTGATTAATTTATTTCAGTGGGTTAACAGGAGGAAAGAGAATCAGCAAAATTTGTTAGAAGCTATGGTTGAAATAATCCCTAAAAATAGATGCAAGCGTCGTTGGGGCTCACGGTACCACAACATCATCGATAACTACATGATCTGCTCTAAAGACATCGGACAAAGCATGTCTGAAATCTGCAATGTACGTAAAAGTTCAGCTGAAGGCAAGCTATACAGTTTGCTAACAATAACACTAAAATATTGTACAACATATTGCCTCCTTAAAAAACCTAGAAACTACTTACAGAAGGAAAAATGAAGGTTGTTTCGATTCGATTGGCTATAGGACAGGCTACTTCCCCAGTTTGAGACATTATTTTAAACCATATAGAGATCAAGCCGTGTTCTTTCTAAGTAAAACCAAAGCTTATGCAATGGAAATATTGCTTCTTGAAGAAAAGAGAAATTGTATGTTTAAAACACAGTAGTATAGTGCGGAAATAAGTGGGTAACAGATAGCGCAGCAGACTTTAGCATTACTTAATAGTAATATGTTGTGTCTTCCTTGAGTTAGACTGTAGTAGATGATTCGATTTGCTTTCTGTCAAATATATTTTGCAGTATATCGCTGCCTAAGCATATAAAAATTAGCCAATTAAAACAAAAACATAAATGGAATCCTAAATAAATTGGTTCCCATAAAGACTAGCAATATTTTGATAAACACAATGTCAGAAATAAATATACCACACAGGTAATGCCTATAGTACCTCGCGATTGTCATTGCGTCATCGCGGGACAAACATTTCTGTAATCCACAAAATAGTTGCTCTGAGTTTCACGCGGTTCTCAGCTGCTATTCTATTTTTAAATAGACAGATGAATGCCGTCAATATTCTGTAAAAGTGTAGTTACTCTCCAATCGAGGCAGCCTTTCATGCTGAAACCAAGAAGGCTATCGCAGTAGTTCCGAGATACTTTATCACCCATGTTCTTATTAGATTTCTTATTCACATTCACCAGGAGAAATACGTGGATTGTTCAGATATCAGCTACGACGATGACGAGGATTTGAGAAGAGATACGAACGGCAAAAGCATAAGAAGAACAGAGAGAATTCCAATAAACCTACAAATGCATTCTGCTTATCACAACGAGACATTCAACAGCTCAATGAGGCGTCAAAGAGAAAAAGGTGACGGAGGATTCTGTGAAGTAAGTAATATTAAATAACTAAATTTTACCCGCCGTTTCACTCGCGTAAATGTAGGTTAAGTTAGTAATAGTACTTTTTCTGTACCTCTGACGTGTATATGCCAAATTTTATATTGATCGGTCGAGTAGTTAAGGCATCAAAGCCTAACAAACAAACTCACATTCGCGTTTATAATAGTTATGTATTAGTTAATATTATATAATATTAATCGTTTAAAATACCAGAATTATTAAAAAGGTTGTCAAATACTATGTTCTCAAACTTTCTTATGATATGTCGTCTAGTATTAATACAGTAATTATTGAGCTCGAAGCAAACAGACGTGCCTACATTACAATTATTTTTATTTGCATGTTGAAATGTTTTCTTTTAATTCTGTGACTGTGTGTGTAAATTACACTTTGTGCGAAGTTTAATTTAAGTAACAATAACTAGTATGTATAATATCTGAGTGATATCATGGATAATATTGAAAATAGCCCTCTCAATCAAAGTGCGAAAACATCACGCAGCCCTCCCAGCACTCCCCGACCGCAAGATCATGCCGCTGATCATACCGTGGAAGCCCTGACCAACAGTGACATGAAATATTGGATGTCCTCAATTGAAAAATGCCTGAATAAGGTATGTATTATTGCTGCAGAGGGGAAGCTTAACTCTGACCAGTTTAAACTCTTTTTTAATAAAAAATTTAAGATTACCACCTTAGCGCAGAAAATTGGAAGTAGGGTTTCCCAAATGGCAGTACAATATCAGTCGTTAAAACAAAATGCTATAATGGTAAGCACCTCTTACGATACCTTAAAAGAAAAACAAGAGCTGACGGAATGTTTGAACGACTTTAAAAATTCGATTAAGGAGACCATAGAGAATAGCTGTACGAAACCAGTCGTAGAAAATGTATCCTTTACTGATATGGTGAAATCTAGCCAAAATATGCCATTGCGCCCTAAAAATTTGAGCTCTATCGCAATTCATCCAAGTGATAAATTAAAATCTAATGACGAAACAATATCGTTAGTGCAGAAGATTATATATCTACTAAGAACGGAGGTGTCATTAAAAGCACTGAAACAAAGGAAGATATTGAAAATTTGAGGAAATCAGCCCAACTAAGTAGTGTCGGACTGAAGATGGAGGACACAATCAAAAGAAAACCTATCTGCCCTTAGCGACAAAGAGGTTTACGATTGCATATATGAGCAAAATATAGCCGACAAGCTCCGTAATCTAACCCGTGAAACATTTTTATCCTCTCTAAAACTCAGCCACAAATCAGAAAAAAGTAGGCACAAACATGCAACTTTATTATAGAAGTTCCACCCACCATAAGGAAGGCCCTTATCAATCAGGATCGAGTATTTATCAATTGGTCATCTTGCCCAGTTCGTGACTTCACCCTTGTGACCAGGTGCTTCAAATGCCAACAGTACGGACATGCCTCAAAGACCTGCCGTGAGACCATTTACACGTGTGGACATTGCGGTGAACAAGAACACCAGGTCAGTGAATGCACTAAGCAGTCAGATTCACCGAAATGTGCAACATGCTTGCGTTTCAAAAAACCTAGCAGTCACAAAACAGACGACTTCGAATTCCCGGGAAGAAAAAAGTTGAAACGAGGTATATAAATTTCATAGATTTTAATGAGGGCGCCTAAGAGCGCTGCCTTTTTATTTCTTGTTTAGAGCTAAATTTTAAAGGTATTTTAGATAATTTTCCATCTTACTCTTTTAATTGTATGTTTTCCATTTTAGTTTTAATACTATGGCTGAACACTTAATTAATGATATGGACAATAATCACATCTATGAATCAAAAGTGTGTGACACTGATAATTGCAGACAGTACTTTTCAGATTATGACAACCCATTAACGGTACTAACCCAAAATATCCGCAGTATTTATAAGAAAATAGATAGTTTGAACGTATAATTATACACAGGCTTAGTATAGAATGTAATGTCATTATTCTCACTGAATGTTGGCTGTCAAATAGAATTTGCAATCTACCAGTATTAACAGAATACAATACTTTTAATACTACGTTATCATTTAATCAGAACGATGGCGTGATTTAGATTTTTATATTTCAGGCTCTATGGAGTATATCCTTTTTACCCGCTTATGTATCCAACCTTGTTTATATTAGGCATGGTTGGATACAACGAGCTGAGAGTTAAGCGTGAGTTCGCACTTGTCTCATATTTATTTAAATTAATTAGGGGCAAGATACATAACGCCAAAATATTAGAGTTAGTGTATTTGAGTGTGCCGGACAGATATGTGTGGCGGCGACGTCGGCCTCAGCTGCTGGCTGTACCTCGTGGCCGCACTAATCTGTTGAATGAGGCGCCCCTGACGCAAGCGCTTCGCACTCTTAACCTCGTAGCAGAGGAGATGGACATTTTTGCTTGTACACTGAGTGAATTCACAAGGATAACATTATATACATATAATAAGTTTTAGAAAATAAGTTGTTCTTACATATTAGCTTTGCTTGCCTGGCGAAATCCCTATTTGCCACAGTTGAAGAGACAGAGGTCCAAGACTGCAACTGTCTCGTCATTAAAATAGGGACAGATATCGCGATTCTAGCAATCTATAGACCACTTTCGTTAAGTAAATTAGATATAATAATAATGAAACTTTTATTTCATAAAAGGAGCTGTAGTACAGTACATTAAGTAACTTATAAATAACAAACACCTAAATAATAACTACACTTAGCCGTTAAAGTACTGTCCTCTTGAATAGGCTACATAATAGCCTGTAGTAAAGAGAAACAGTGCCACGTCCTCGGAGATTACAATACAGTGTTTGAAAATTACAAAATTATCAATCATGTAAGTACTAACTATTCATTAATTTCAATTTCTATTCTTACAATTGTAGCATATCGTGTAACTTGTAAATGATTGTAAATTTTAAATATGAATGTATTTACGTGAGAACGTGTAAGTGTACCTATTGAGTGTTATGTAGTGTGTATTTGTGTGTGTGTGTGTGTGTGTGTGTGTGTGTGTGTATGTGTGTTTGATACTTGTATGTGTTTGTGTTATTATAGTAAAGAACGTATAAATGATTCCATTTCATCATAAGTTGCTTTTTGAAGAAACTCTTGAACAACTTTTTTACTCTCATAATAGGTATGATAGATTGTAAACAAACATTGTTGCATTTATTTTATTATATAAATATGGACGAACGAATATAGAAGTAAAATCTTTTTGTGAAAGAATATTTAATCCTAGGCAGGGAGCAAATTTAATCTCTACGACGGCGGTTAGTGAGCATAACGTATGGCGTATTAATAAGAATAATAATAATTTATTTAAAAATGAAATTACATTGTAGTTAAACACACAGTCTTATTGCTATACACGATGACAGTATACATTAACTACAATAATGGTGGTGGTATTACGATGTTGCAAGGGAATAGTTTAAAGAATAAAGTTTTGTCTTGTCAGACTTTGCAATTTTTATAAAGTAACGTTGTTGAATATAAAATTGGTCTGAATGCTGCAACGTTCAGTATGGCTCTGTATGCTATTTCTAATAGGTAGATAATAGTTTTACACGCCTCACCCCAGCAAGAGATATAATAAGCAATTATAGATTGACAAAGTGCGTAGTTTATATGTTTCAAATGCATCTTAGTAAACTAATGGTAAACCATGGCTTCAGGATTCGTTTTCTTGCAGACACCTTTGACATATTTGTATTATCTGATATAGTCTTTGATATTACATTCAGTAGCATATCAGTTGCACTATTGGGATCTGATGTCGTTAAAATAGCCGTAATATCTAATTGTTCAATTGTTTTATCTAAAGATTCAAAGTTAGTTTTTGATACGGTAGACACAGTGGCTTTAGGTGTGATCTAAATTTTGAGTCAAAGCCAAATAATGGTCTGTAATGGTTGATTCAAATATTAGAGTGGTGGCTGGATTTTTTGTTCGTATGAATGTGTGGTCAAGGCAACTATTAACCCTAGTTGGAAAGAAGTGTGCGAAAAGAAAACCATGATATGCAAGACACATGCACATTCAAATGGGATACGGTCTAAAAATGCCTGCAAGTTTAAAAAGTTGCAATTTATAGACCGTATGTTTTGGCAGAACGTTTTAATGTACAAATTTGGATTATTTAATATTTGACCAGACTGTTTCGGCATGCAGACTTGCAAGTCAGATCAGAGGTTTCATCAACGTTATCTAATAACGTGTCAATGTTATCAGTCATTAAAATATAATTTTGTAAGGGTAAAGGGGATGACAAAATTTTAAATAACTGTTTAAGCTGAGCGTAAGCATAAGGTAAACGTAAGCTGTGTAAGATAAGCGCACTAAAGAAGCAATAATTAGAATTATTCTAAGTGTAATAACAACATTAAGATTAAGGCAGCTGACAACAATGAAACATACGGAATATAAAGTTACCAACACGTTATAAGTATAGAACATGTAAGTGTATGGTATGAGAATAACGTGTGTATGAGAAGTGTATATTTTGCGTGTATGTGTATATGTATGTGTGAGTAGTATGATTGTAATTGTACAGAATTTAACATTGAAAACGGTAAAAAGAGAAATATGTAAATTTAAGCACAAATTAGGTACAATATTAGACAAATGCAAAGATATTATGTTATAACTAGGTAGTCATGCAGAGGACGTAAGTAGTTGATTTAACTGCAATTCATTATTTATTACAATGTGCTTACTGTCGTTTTCTTTTCTTAACAAAACTCTTCCATTTGATGTCCAGCAATGAGCATATTGATGTGATTTTGCAAAGTTCCTTGCAACGTAAAATAATCGTTTAGCTTTGGTTGTAGTAGCTCCGCTATGTATATTGGGGTTGATGCATCGTCGTAGCCAGCACAAGATGAATGAAGCTTGTTATTCGGGTTTGCAAGAAAGTTGTACTTCAGAAAGGTGTTTCAAAGCTCAATAGTAATGTTAGATGTTTTGTTTTTGTTTAGATGCTTGCCTCGCGACGTCACATATCCTGCTCGCGTAGTTCCATTTGCAGTTGTTTGGCTAATTGTTGTGCCATACTATACAAGTCACATTTCGTTTCTTGGGATCGTTTAGTAACATTGCGTATCTCAATGCAAGTTTTAACTTGGGTTCTTTCCAACCACTCCAGTTTCTCTTCGAGTATTGTTAATTTACTAATCGTAGTAGTACGTTCTTTTTCAAGGGTTAAAATCTTTAATTCTAGTGATACTAATTTTCAGAGACGAAGATCATTGATTTCTCCAGTTCGTCGTTTGAATTTTGTATTTTGAGTACTGGTCCTTTATATCCGTGAAATATTGTTCAACCTTATCAATCCTAGAATTTTGCATTGATATCAACTCATTAAAAAACGTTTTTAAATCATTAGTTGTTTCTGTCTTCATATTAAATAACTCTTTAGACAATCCCGAGATATCCTCATCTGATGGGCACTTGCGCTTAGCTCTTTGAGTGACGTTCTGTGTGGTAAGATCAGACGACACATCTTAAGCACACAGCTTGCGAATGTCAGATTCCGAGCTTGAGGGCGTTTTTAGATTTTTGTTCCCTTGGTCGATGATTTAGACATGGTGAACAATTTGAAAATATATAACGATTTAATTAAAAATATAGTCTCACCGATTGTGCAGTCTAGAGCTGAACGAAATATTTTCTACCAATTCCACTGCGACTGCAAAATTGCCTCTCTGATGGCCTCTTTCCCAAATGCCTTAAAAAAGTAATAATAATACCAATACATAAATCCGGTAATAAAAATCTCGTGACGAACTACAGGCCCATCTCACTGTTACCTTCTTTCTCCAAAATACTGGAAAAACCTTAATAAAAGATTAGTATCATATCTTGAAAAGAACTTCCTCTTCTCCGACATGCAATTCGGTTTTAGATCTAAGTTATCAACAGCAGACGCAGTACATCATTTAACCAGCTATATCTCAGAGGAACTTGGTAAGAGTAAGCAGGTAATTGGCATCTTCCTTGATCTGGCGAAGGCATTTGATACCGTGTCTGTTCCTATGCTTCTAAGAAAATTGGAGGCACTAGAAATTAGGGACACACAGTTACAGCTTTTCACAGACTATCTACAAGATAGGTACCAATGTATCAAGATAGATAACGTCGTCAGTGCCGATTTGAAATTACCACAATTCGGTATTCCTCAAGGAAGCGTCCTCGGAGGTACTCTCTTTCTGGTGTACATTAACGATCTCTGTAAACTAAGTCTACATCATGGCAAAATTGTTTCACACGCAGATGATACCGCGCTCCTTTTTTTCGCTGACACCATTGCCGAAGTCTATGAATATGCACAGTGCGGTTTTAATATAGTAAACAAATGGCTTCAATATAACCTGCCCACCATTAAATTTTGTATGCGTAGACACTAACCTCATTTAAGTCACATTAATTTATATGCACATTACTGTAATAACATTACAGCTTGCACTTGTCCTGTTATCTCTAGCACTACTGATACTAAATATTTAGATGTTATATTAAAAAAATGCGCCTTATTGCAGATCACAAACTCATCATACAGATCTATAAGGCATTGAGTCAGTCTTTAATTCAATATTGCATCACTTCATGGGGTAGTAGCGCAAAATCCTTCATGATAAATATTGAGCGGGCACAAAGAGTGCTTCTAAAAGTAGCAACCCGCCGACCCTACCGCTTTTCCATACATCTTTTGTATGAAAATTGTAAAGTATTAACTGTCCAACAGCTTTTTATAATGTACACCGTACTTAAACAGCACGCAAAGCTTACGTATACCATCAACCTTACTAACACTAAAAGACGGAAAGATATTGTCTGTAACACACTTTCTGAATCAAAGTTTGTTTTTACAAATAGATTTTTCGCACTCTTAGGGCCTTTTCTTTATAACAAGATAAATAAACAAACAGCTATATATGGCCTAAATTATGTAAGATCTAGGCGGATAGTCTGTCGGTTCTTACAAACTTTAAATTATGAGGATACTGAAGATCTGTTGATTGTTGTTAAATAAGCAATAACGAGTGCCATGATAATAATTACAATCTTGGCCTATTTTTGCATATATTAATATAATAAGTATGGTTAATTGTATATAACTTAGTTCCTGGTAGTATATTGTAAGTGCCTTTAACGCCTGTGGCACAGGTTGACCCTATTACAGGCACCCATATTATATTACCTATATTAAGTACTTAATGGACTGTATTCATATTTTACCACTGTAACCGATAAATAAATTATTATTATTATTATTCAGCTTAAGATCCTTGTAAGATCACTAAACGTACAATATACTTAAATATTTTTTCTCATATCAAGAACGATCATGGAGGTCCACTAGTCTTCGGCAGCGGAGTAAACTCAATGGTGATCGGCATCATTTCTGCTTGTCTTGTCAAAGAGAGGACTAACAAATGTTACGGACCTTTTCTCTACACCAGCGTGTATAAGAATAGGCAGTTTATCTCATGTGCTGTCTTCAAGGAGGTTGAGTAAGTGTTGTTATAGATATATGTAATATCAGGCCTGTATTAAACTGTCCCACTACTGGGCATGGGCCTCTTACAAGCAAGCGATAATTAACTAATTAATACGCACATAACTTCAATAGGTCAGAAATGCGCGTCTTGGGGCGAGACCTCTGCTTTGCAGTCCAACTTGAGACGACTAACGGTGTCCCACTAGACGTAGTATATATGATATAATATAATTATATCAGCCCTGTATTAAACTGTCCCACTGCTGGGCACGGGCCTCTTCTCAGAGTGAGAAGGGTTAGGCCATAGTCTACCACGCTGGCCCAGTGTGGGTTGGCAGACTTCACATAATTATCTTTGAGAACATTATTGAGAACTCTTAGACATGCAGGTTTGCTCACGATGTTTTCTGTCACCGTTAAAGCAAGCGATAATTAACTATTTAATACGCACATAACTTCGAAAAGTCAGAGATGCGCGCCTTGGGCTCGAACTCGAGACCTCTGCGTGGCAGTCCAACGGTTTCCCACTAGGTTATCGCTGCTAATATATATGAGTTCACTCTAAATGTTAATATTCAATTTTATTATATCTAGCAACCCGGCCCTACTTCGCACGTGTAGTACAAAACCATAACAAATTATACATCTAAACCTCTCTCATGAATCACTCTGTCTATTAGTAAAAACCACATGAAAATCTGTTTAGTAGTTTTTGAGTTTATCGCGAACAGACAGACCCGGCAGGCCACTTTGTTTTATTATATATGTAGTGCTAATGTAGTGATGACGTGACAAGCCTTCTCCAGATACGTTATCTTTTGTAAATTGTATATTATTATGTGAGTTCTTTATTGATAGTATGGTCCCTAGTTTACCTACATCTAACACTGATTTGCTAAAATTGATTCTTAAGAGTGGGAAAGACTATTGTGGCCAAATATTCTATGTCGTATGGACACAAACTATGACATAATGAGCCAGCATGTTCGGTAAAGCACTATACTATTACTCGAAATACGTAAGCATACGAGTTGCCAAGCTTGTAAGAGTTCTGGATGCTAACATACTTACCTCTCTCATTTCAATTAGTCTATCCCATCTTTAAGTTTACTCAAGGGTTGGATGCCGTGTGAGTGATACGCCTATTACCAGTTATCCTAGTCTACAGTAACAAATTCTTTGCCACAGTTGTTATATTAAAAAGAAACTGCCTCTATGGCGCAGCCGTAGGGAATACGACTGCTGTACTTGTCGGTCTTGGTTTCGAATCCCAGGTCCAAATCCAATATAACAATAACGTTTTGTTGCCTCACAAAAAGTGATTCAATTATTCTGTTAAGAAATCTTAATACCAGCCCAGCATTAGAACGGTGTTCGTTACCCCCTTGCCTTGGAAAGCCGTTGGTCTTGCGCCTGATCCTTTTCCGGTCGTGTCGGATTGCCGTCCCATCGGATCATGAGAGCTAGGGAGCAGAGAGTGCACTTGTGTTTGCGCACACACTTGTGCACTATAATATCTCCTGCGCAGATGGCCAGTCTCCGTTAAGATTTATATATAATATATATTAATATTTATTTAGACATGATTATTATATTTAAAAAATCGTACTTAATATAAGACTAGATACCAAAGTACTTGCGATGAAGTATTTAAAAGATAATTAATACCTATTGATTGCCCGACGTTTCGAGCGACTTACATCAATCGTGGTTAAGGGTTGACTGGTGTGAGCTCAATGTGAGTCGCGAGTAAGACAACGGGTCTTACTCGCGACTCACATTGAACCTAGTATTCAAGTCGTGAAAGTCAAAAAACGTTTAAAAATAGGTTCATTTTTATGTATATTCGAGTTATCATAAACTTGTTTTACATTGCATATACCGGAAAACTTAAATTAACTGTTATTATATAAACTTAAATGTTATTTTTTATTTCCATAGACCAAAGTGCCGTCGGCAATTTAGATCTGGCGTAACGCACTCGGAGCACGTACTGTCATGGAAAAATCATCCAGACGGGTAAGCTTATGTAATCTAACAAGGATTTGTACATAAAATACATAATTATATCAGTTCTCATATATTTATATAGGTACCAATACCCATGTCGAAACCCTTATTGGCTGTTAAATCAGTAGGTAGTTATTATAGAAACCGTTAAATCGGTACTAGCAAGGATCACATGATTGCCTTTTTTATTATAAACTCAGTGACCCGGTAGTCGTTGTCCTGTCCATCCATCCAGTCCTTGGTTGCAGCACCTCACAGGTCTTATGATTTTTAAACAAAAACTTGGCGATTAAAATGAGTGACCATGAGTTTCTTGCCCTACACCCTTGCTTTGCTGAACGTGGCAGTAAATGTAAATTCAAAGGAAAAAATAGTGTAACTTTGACATTCATGTTACCTTGTAACCTAATCTAAATAAATTTATTTTGAATTTGAATTTGAATTTCATCTATACAAAAATACTTTCCACTTAAATTCAATATCAAAACGTCAATAATTTTTCTCATATAAAAGTACCATTTAAAGGATAATGAACAATTTGGCCTATGAATCAACACATATTCCACCTAAAAAATAATTTGTATTTTATTTTATGACTTAATAATCAATCATTACAATCTCACGGACACTTTCGATTCTTATTTTCGTATTAAAAAGTATTTTCGCGATTTCAAATACATCGGCATCCATTGTTTACATCTGAGACATGCAGTGTTGCCATACCTACAGTTTTTACAATATGTATACGGTTTTATCAGATAAATTATTTCCTATTTAGCTTGTCTGTAATTTTTCTTACGTACTTAATACGAATGCTATTCTATAAATAGCATTATTGAACTTCATCATAGATATAACCAATTTCTTCGAAAGTCATAAGTTTTAATGTGAAAGACCATAATAAATACCACTTTCTCGGTATTATACGTTTTTCTATAGTGCAAGCATGGCAACACTTTTGTTTTCTTTTTACGTGGGCGAATGCATTGACGCATGCCCCTCAGCGGGAGCGAGCGGAGGGTTTATGTCGGACTCACCGGGGTAAACAAAAGAGAAAGATGGAATAAGGATGATAATAATGGACGTCCCGGAATATTCAGGTGTCCGTGACTTATATTCACTTTGAATTGAATGTGGTCATCCTTAACCACATATTTATAATTTTTTGTGGCTGTTGGTTCTTAGGCTAATAATGTATGGCAGCTGAACAATGTCCTTTTCGACATTTCCCGCGGATATTTCGCAAATTTTCGTTCATGTATACTTGGTCCTGAAATTACAAACACAACAAAAAAAACAGCCATATCGGTCGAGCCGTTTTTAAGTGATGCTCCGTTATACATGTGACAATTGATTATTATTTATAAAGATAGGGATAGGGAAAGAACAATATGACTGTACGGTTGACGTAGTGGTTTAATGTGTTAAGCCTTGGGTCGCTTAGGCCGATTGTTCAATCGTCAGATTATGACCCTATAGCTCAATTATTTAATTTACAGTTTTCTAACACAAAACTTGTCTAATGATGAAATTTACTCTAAATTTAAGGTTTATATTATAGCGATAAAAACAACATTAGTTGACTTAAGTAAAGCGTTAAAATTTTATATGTTAGGTAAATATGTATAGGTACCTAAGAAACCTATCTAAAACACTGGCAAATTATAACCGAAGAAAAATTTTTGTGGAAATAATTAAAAGTACAAAGCTAAATAAATACTATCCAATTCAAATTAACTTATGATATTTAAATCCTATTTCTTTTTAAGACCCGCTAGAAACGAATTGGAGCCTGGACAGAAACCAAGACAAGTACCAGTTTACGAAACGACAGTCCTACCACCGGCTGCCCCGGTCGTAAGAGCTCATGACACACTATCCACAGTGCCAGAGAAAGACAAAGTCTTCGCAGAAAGTGGCTTCATCTTGCGGCCGCCACATAACGAAACCAAAATTCCCGGAAAACCAGGCAATGTAACAAATGTTTAATAAATTAATACGCTGATTGATTTTTTTATTTGACCCAAGTTTGTATGAAAAATACAGTGAAATACTCGTAATTGTTAATTATAGCTTAAGGGCGAAGGAAAACGTCGTGATGAAAGCTGCATGTCTGAGTGTTCTCCATAACGTTCTTGAAGATATGTGGAGTCTGCCAACCCGCGCTGGCCCAGCGCGGTGGACTATGGCCTGAGCCACCTCACATAGAGAAGAGGCCCTTGCCCAGCAGGGGGACAGTTTATATTATATTATATACCCGCTAAAACCTAAAACTGAGCAGAATCGCCTTATTATAAAGGCTGTTGGTAAACGTACCTTGGACTCCTACCAAAAATCGCTATCAGGGCTTTAGCATCATATCTTAAAGCAAGGTCATTTCATGTGCGAGAATAAGTCACGCATTACATGCGTGCAGTGTATACCTTCTAGTTCTCATGCACTTAATGGCAAGGCGGTAAGAGTTATAGTAAAACCCTGGGTATACTTATGAAAGAGTTTTGCTGACAGCAGGAATGCTAATGGCTCTTGTTCCTTGCGGTGACTGCATACAGAACGTTTAATTTTATAAGCCTCAGAGTTATCACCGAACGAGCTCGAGCAATACCAAGTCCAGGCACCATTCCAGGGACATCCTTACCAACAAACAGTCTGTATGTTAAATTTTACAACTTGTAACCAAATCTTTCGAATTAAATACATTTTATAGTTTTCTGAAAATCTTTTAGAAGTCACTACAATGGCTTATTATTTTGAGATATAAGATTTTAGATTAAGCACAACACTATCTGTCAATGCATCAAACCACCTAGGCTACGTGACGTCACTCATGTTGACTATAAGTTTACACTTCTTAAAGCTTGTATGGTATAACCCATTTTACAAAAATGACCAACACGATTTAGCAAGCAATGCGATGATAATTAATTTACATTGGATCACTTTGACGCACTCAGACATGAAGAAAATTTATTTGGAAATTAAAAATTATTTGAAAAGCAAAGAAATGTTTGAATAATGTACATTTCCCAGAGAGTAGTAAACAATTCTGTATTCAATATAGGTACTGTAAATGAAAGAGAATAATTAATATGAATGCAGTCTGCCAATCCACATTAGGCCAGCATGGTGAAATATACAAATGTTATTTTTACCTGATCATACCGATAAGAGACCTTTATCCAGAAATGGGACAGGACAGGACTGATTTATTATAGGTAGTTACAATCAGGTGCGATTAAAAAAATGGTACTACAAATAAATAATACACGATGATAAAATATTTTTTATTCAAACGTAACCTTTTGCCGAGTTCTTTTAATTAACTTGTAGAAAATCAATTATCTTTGTATGTAACATATCTACCGGATAACAAAATAATTAATTTCATCCATCCATGACTTTCTAGTATTGTTCGAATAATTAACTAGGTATTTCGTTGTTAGATTAAATATTTTCCTTGCGATCCTTTTGGGATCGCTACTGGTGGCAAAATGACGAGGTTGGCACTACTATTGGTGACGGTTTTACTTATTATAAGTAAGATACTTTTAAATATTACAATTTTATTTATTCCAAAGGCTTACCGATTTCTGAAAGGTTAAAACGATGTGTCAATATGAAACTCATGTCAAGTGATTGGACTGGCTGTTGCTCATTTAATCAGACAATCAAAAGAGTTGACATGCCTTTGACTATCTGCACCACAACAAACCGCAATTTACCGCGACTTTCTAAAAGGCAGATTCCTCTCATAAAATTGGAGCAAATCATGTGCAATTTTTTTGCCATGGTGTAAAATGTAAACTAATACTTGACGAATAATAAATTAAAAGAATTAAATAATGGTTCTACGACACACTACTATCATTATTTGTAGAATTATTATTTTGATTTCTAAACCGCATGAAGTATAATTCCAGGTACGACATTATCATCCCCCAAAAAAGATAAAGAAACAAAAGAAGAAGGACACACTCACCATGAGAAGAAACACAAAAAACACAATAACACAAACTTGATAAATGACGAACCAGACGAAATACCTGACGACGGCTGGGATTTCGAAAACACTACCGTCGTAGATAATCGAAGAATTCTATTCAGTAAGAAAACGGAAAAAGCGAAGAGACCATATATGGTTCGTATACTGGATAGGCAGATTGCAGGTATCTTCTCATAGGCTCAAACTTTTGCCTGATTCTGTAAATTTAGTAATTCATAATTCATAATTCATTTATTTACTTGCGAACATGGGTACATAAATGTTGATATAATAGGCGGTAGGTTTCTTCCACATTCAGCCGTTTGGCGTGCAAATACAGTAATTAGGTATTCATGCATTCATTATACAAAATCAAACATAACAAAATTTAATTAGGGTTTTCTGTGTACTACGATCGTTTTTATTATAATAATGTTGAATAAATGAAAATAATAAAGTGTCAAAGTTCAAATTAATTAACAAATGTCAGGATTGTTACATGTCAAAAATTATAAGTTGTCAATTACGCTTATCTACCTATGTCATTAGTAATATAATAAATAAAAAATAAAAAATATAACAATGTCACTATTAATGATAATATTAAATTTTATACAAATTCAAAATAATAGGGGAAATTAATAATAATTAATAAAAAAAAAAAAAAAAAAATGCAAATGTAGACCTAGGAAATGCTCTTATCTTCTAAAAATTCTCGAAGTGAATAATAACATTTCGTTATGAGCAATTTTTGAAGATCCCGTTTGAAAATCTGTATATTTTCAGCGTTCTTTATGGATTTTGGTATATGGTTATAGATACGTGGAGCAGTGCAGAAAAAACTTTTGTGCATCAATGCAGTTTTGCTTGCCACAACACATAATTTGTCAGCGTGACGTACCCGTGATCTTTTTTCAAATAACTGCATATTTTGTCTGACAAACATGGCACACTCCAAAATGTAAATGCAGGGCAAAGTCATAAGTTTATGTTCTGTAAAGTAAGATTTACAGCTATCGGGCAATTTGATGTTAAACATAGTCCTAATGCATCGTTTCTGTGATTTAAATGCTAGTTGCCAGTCTGTTGAGTTTCCCCAGAACACGATTCCATACCGCAGCGTTGATGTTACCATACCATGATATGCTGTTATCATTGTAGATATGTTTGAAGTATTTCTTAGTTTATATAAGCAATATGCATACCGACTTACTTTCGAGCAAATATATTCTATATGCGCTTTCCAGTTCAGTTTGTTGTCTATTTGCAACCCTAAGAATTTTGTAGTTTCATTTTCTCCAAATGTATGACCGTTATAATTAATGTTTAACCTACAAGTTGACATTTTATCTCGTTGCTTGAAATCTATAAATTTGGTTTTATCTAAGTTAATTTTAAGGTTATTTGATTGCAACCATTGTATAATTAATGAAATAGAATTATTAATGTCAGATTCAAGTGATGTCAAAGATTTATTGGTAATAAATATAGTGCTATCATCAGCAAATAATGTCATATCGTAATTAGATCGCTGTGGTATGTCATTTATATAAATAATAAAAAGTAGAGGACCCATCACACTGCCCTGTGGGACACCAAATTTTACAGTTTTCACGTCTGACCTGTGAACTAATTCAGATTTTGACAGAAGACATACGTTCGAAATTTCAGTAATTTGCTGTCTATTGGACAAGTAAGATTTTATCAATTCATGTGCGTTACCCCTTATTCCAAATCGATATAGTTTATCTAATAAAATGTCGTGCCTTACACGATCAAAAGCCTTAGACATGTCCATGAACATGCCCATTGCTGGTTGTCCTTTGTCCATACTTGTTGTGACAGATTTTAGAAGATTGTATATAGCCATATTAATATTTTTGTCCTTGCGGAAGCCGTATTGTTCTGGAACTAATAGCTTCTCTTCCTCAAGGTAGCTATATATACTATTATGTATGAATTTTTCAAATATTTTCGCAAATATCGGAATTAGAGCAATTGGCCTATAGTTTTCTAATACTAATCTATTTCCTGACTTAAATAAGGGCTTCACAATGGTAGTTTTTAATATATTTGGAAAAACACCGATTTCAATACACATATTAATCAAATGGGATAGAATTGGAGAAATAATATTGCCCACGTCTTTTATTACAGATGTTATAATACCATCGTAGCCAGCGCTGTTTGTGTTTTTTAATGATTTAATAATGCAACATATTTCCTGGGGGGTGGTAGGAGCGATAAAAATCGAATTACAGTTATGATTTAATTGAATTTTGTATTTATCTAAGGATTGATTATTTACTATGTCAATATAATAATTATTAAATGCATTACAAATACTTTTGGGGTCATTAATTAGTATGTCATTAATGCTCTTAATACTACTTATACCTATTATTGGTTGCTTTTCCTTTGTGTTATTTATAACGTGCCATGTAGCCTTTGTTTTGTTTTCGGATGATTTGATGTAGTGATCATTTTTACTTTTTTGTGTTAGACGTATTATCTTTCTTAATCGCGTTGAATAGGATTTAAATTTTCTTTTGTTTGTTTCTGTCCGATTCCTTCTATATTGCCACATCATTGTACGTTTCCTCAAACTGCATAGTTTTAGTCCTCTTGTAATCCAATTGACTTTATTACCTGATGATTGTTTAAGTTTTACGATTGGAAAACACAAATCATACAATAGCTTAAACCATTCATGGAATATAGTAAATGCCGTATTTGGATTTTTTTCCATAAAAACATCAGAAAAACTAACTTGTGTTAAGTAGTTTTTAAATTTATTTCTGTTATCACTGGAAAAGTCCCTACTTTTGACATACCAAAACTTTAATCTACACCTCCTTCTTATTGGACAGATTAGTGTTTGTGCTGTGTGGTCTGAGATAGACAAATCGTCTATACGACTTTTACATCCCTTAACATTGTGAATGATATTATCAATGCAGGTTTTGCCCAAAAATCGAGTAATTTCTTTAAATTCGTATTTGAGTTTATATGCACTGAGAGTTTGCTCAAAATCCAGGGATATATTCGTTTTTTTTAATAAATCTATATTAAAATCGCCGCATAATATGAGTTTTTTGTTTTTATTGCTACATAGTTTACTAAGTAATAGGTTCAATCTTTCAAAAAAGCATTGTGATATGGACTTACTAATCTTTGGTGGTCTATAGAGGCAGACTATGTATAACTTTAATTCCGTTAATTCTACTGCTGAGCATTCGAATATATTAGCAAGTGACAATTTATTTATTTTATCTACAGTTTGGAATGTGTAACCACGTCTTATCAATATGCATGAACCTCCATGTCTATCGGTTCTCATAAACGAGGTGGCTAAAACAAAATTCGGTATCCTCAAATACTGCTCATCGCCTTTTACCATGTTATGCTCGGTAATACAGATAACATCAATTTTACTATTCAGTTCATCTAAGTGAAGAGCTAACAAGTCCGATTTGCTAAGTAAACCGTCGATATTCTGATGAATGACGTATAAGTTTTCATGCACGAAATAAATTATTAGAATTTTTTATTGAAACAATAGAGTTATCGAATAAGTTATAGCAATCTGTATTATCGCCAAGTATCTCATACTGCTCAACATAATATTTTAGATTCTGAAAGATGTTTTTCATGCCAGTATTGCCTAGTTCACCATTATTTTTATAGTGCACGTAGTAGTCCCAAGATAGGTCCAAGTTCGAATCAAACACTTGTGCGTAATTATGTGTTGAAATGTCAAGATAGAGCAAACTATTAAATATTTCTATACGTCCGTTAAACATGGCACAATAGTCACTTAATTTAAATGTAGGCAAACAAAGCATGACGTTAGTGTGTTGTATCTTCAATAATGTCTCTCTTATATCTATTATTAGGTCAAGATAATAGTTGGTTTTCCGAAAGTCTTCCTCACCTATTAGAATAATACAAAAATCTTTCATTGTGAAGTTGCGGAGCTTTTGATCCAGGCCGCTCAAAAGCTGTTGAATTCCACAACTTGGATAACTGTAATGGCATATTTGACTATATGAGAAGGTTTCCTCCGCTATAGATAGTATTTTATTTCTGTTATTGCTACTAATTATACACACGTTGTTCCTAGAAATTCGTTTCTCCGTACGTCTTTTTTCAGATTCTTGTTGACATTCCTCTAAATTTTGTGTGCTTGGCTCCTTATCCAATAATTCCAGTGAGTCCGTTTGTGTTTGCTTGGATTTCTTAAGTTCCTTTTTTTGTGGCGTAGGAGTTAATGTTTTATTTTTGAGTGATTTTTGTTTCCTCACGGATGAAGAGGTCAACATTAATGTGTCTGTTGCACTGCTAATTTTCTTATAATTTTCTATTGTATTTAATGAATTATTTAAGTCAGTTTTTAGTCTTAAATTTTCCATATTTATGTTCTCTATTTCCTTGTGCGCACTCATTAAATCTTTGGTAAGTAATTCAATTTTTTCATGTAAACCTTGCACAACTTGGCTGTTATTTTGTGAGACATCGGGCAAGCTCATCATTGACGTGTCGAAAATATTTGATTCTTCGTCTATTATGATATTACTTAAGTCGTTAAGTGAGTTTGTTCTAGTGAGTTTCCGATACGTAATGTTGTCGTTCATTTTGGTTAGAAATTTTATTTCTTAAACGAAACAAATTTATATTCCTGACAATCCGTTTTTTTAAATCGCAGTACACAACTGACTTATATATTTAAAGAAGTAATAATATCACAAAAAGTGGATGATGTACGGAGGTTCGAACCGACTCGCCTTAACGCGTCACTATACCACAGTCTTAACCATTACGCCACGGCTCGCTTAGCGGATATCTGTCAATTTTGTCTTCACTTGATACAAGTTATTATATTTCATAAACAGAAGTCGGTTAGTATGAATCATTAGTCAGGAATTTTTTCCACATTCATTCACATTCCTGTCGGTTGTTTGTACAAACTAAATCACTTTTTTCTGTTTGAATATCACTTTTTATGTAAATTTATTTCACGTTGTTTATTATTTGTACATTGTTTTATTTAATATCCACTGTTTCAATAGGTTTTAACACTTAACTTAGTCAATATTTATGTCACTTTTGCGTTATGTATTATTTAATTGTCCTTAGTATTTACGGTAAGATAACACTTCCACGTCTTTATTGGTCCATTAGGCACTTTATTAAAACGTTTACACACAACATAATGACTTTTTACTATTTTAGATTAACAAATATTACAGAGCTCTTAATAGGTGTTTACAAGGCAGCGCCATCTTTTGTTCATTCAAATTCATATAATTCATAGTAAACTCAGTAATCTCTTTGACGTTAATAAGTGTTACTTTGTGACGTTAATGAATAAATGATTTTGACTTTGACTTCGATTAAGGGTATACTAAATACTTTTGTATTAGTGTTAATTTTTGTATGTGTTTGTTGTACCAAGTATAGGAGATATATTCAAATTGAGGAAAATATTAGTTGCATCTGTCTTCCTTTTTCTATACTTGATGATGCCACGTAGAAATACACGTACTATTTACTATTACTTAAAATGTTTAAGCCTTTTAAATTATTATCAAAGCAATTTATAAGCTTCTTTAATTACGTGATTACTTCCAATATAAGTGCGCTTAATATTATGGATGATCCACTAAGTTCCATTCGTTTTTCTCTTTTCTTAATTGTTTATTTACATATTTGTTGTGTTATACAAAACGTTACCCGCGATTTTATTTGAGTTACTTCTATAGCTTATATCTTTCTCCAACTTTGCAACTATTTATTCTATGAATATCAACTTTCAATTGGTTAAGCGTTATAGTTACTAAAATATAATAAACAGACAGACATACAGTATGTTCATAATCTCTGTATAGTACAGTCAGCGACATAAGTCAGTAAACATCATACACAATAGTCCTTATTACAGTAACAATTTAAGAGTGGTTATTTTACTAACAATTCATTACAATAGAACACCAAAAAAAACATAAAATACTGTTACAAATTTGTTTAATGTATACTTATGTTGCTGTCTGTACCTTCTTATATACAGTATTTGAAATGTGAATTTTCGTGTAGGTTTAACACATTAAGCGCCATTATAAACCCTAGTGCATCTCTCACAGGCCAGTGTATGTCTGGTTATACACCTTGAGTAGTCAACTTTGAGGCCAGTGTATCAGTGAATATACACCGCACCCAACATTGTGTATGAAGACTTGTAGTCGTGGCCCTCACAAATAGTTTTCAAAAATTGCGATTCCCGCAAAATTTACCTCACATTCACGTTCAACACGTTGATTGTTTTTTTTTAAATGAAATGTCACGCTCAGCGCCAGGTCTTAATGCCTTGGCGCTGAGCATGTTAAGACATTTCTAACAGCAGTTCATCATACAGGTATATCTTCAACTAACAAAAGAGTCGGCGAAAGCCCATAAGTACCGTGGCTGGTTATGCGGCGGTGTGATAGTCGACCAGTACTACGTGCTTACTTCTGCTGCGTGTGTCGAAGACGCTGACAAATTTTATATAGTCTCCGGCACTACCAAGTTTGTTGACAGCTTCGATTATAAGAACGACGAGTGCGTCTGCAAACATCGGCGCAAAGTTGTCTGGAAATGTATTCCCAAAAGTGAGTTAGTCTCCTATGTTCGCTAAGTTTGAAGTTCTTCTAGCCTTAAGATAATAGTAGCTTGAAAGCCAAATTAATAAAATACTAGCTTTTGCCCGCAGCTGCGCTCGCGTCAAAGTAGGTTAGGTTAGTTTATGTTAGTAACAGTACGTTTTTAAATAACAAACAGCCTATTTTACTCGGCGCTAATATAGCTTTCCAATGGTGAAATATTTTTTAAATCAGTTGATTAGTTTTTGCGTGAAATACTTACAAACAAATAAACAAAAAATCAAATTTTTCCTCTTTATAATATTAGTATAGATGTATTCGTCGATATTGCCAAATATTATAACTCATTTTTATTTTTAGATTATAAGTTTGATTTCCAAGACAGCATCAAATGGTCGTCTAATGACATCGCAATAGTAAAAGTAGACAGAGCTTTCAAATTTGCCGTCCAAGAGAAAGGGTGTGAGTTTGGTACTTGTCCTATTACGTATAATAATATCAGCAGAGAATTGGAGAAACCCGGCACCAAAGGTTGGATAGCTGGATGGGGAAGCGGAAACAATTTCAGAGAGGTAAGTCTGTGATAGATTTCTTTTATCAATTACTACTTCGGGAACAGTACTTTTTCTGAATAAAAGATAACCTGTGACCTTTTCTGTACCCTTGACAACGTATATGGGAAATATTATGATAATCGGTTGACTAGTTAAGGTGTTAGAGCGTAACAATCAGACTCACATTCGCATTTATAATATGAGATAGGATTTAATTTGACGGTGGAGTGGTTGGTATTAGTAAACATTTAATTTTGTTTTTAGGGTGTATACCGTAGGCAAAAGGAAGTACACATACCTAAAAATTCCAAGTGTCTCCAAGAAGCAAAAGTGTGTATTATGGACAACGAGGCTTGTGCCAAGAAATGGGCTCAGAGATTCAGGGAAATTATAACGCAATACATGATCTGTACCAGAGATGTGATGAAGAGGCTCAGTGAGCAGTGTGATGTGAGTATCGATATTGCAAATTAATTCACGACATTAGAGACTTTAAAATAGAAAAGACATACATATAAATCATGTGTCGTGTGGGACTTTACAAACGACGAACACAAAGGACACCCAGACTCGGTACAAACATCTGTTAATCACACAAAGTTTTGTCTGATGTGGGATTCGAACCCACAACCGTATGCAACTTGCGAAAATATTTTATATATTTATATATTTAATCTCTGTTTTCTATTTAATAGAAAAGATATGCAAACTGCACGGACGTGGAAAGTAGACGTCAAGAAGATATTCAAAGACCAACTAATGTGATAAATATAGATCTTGGAAGACATTTGAGAGACCCCGATGACTATACTGCGAGAAGATCGTCCATGCAGGGAGGGTTTTGTGAGGTAAAAGCATTTGCATTGGATTTAATTGGAGCTTGAAGCACATAGTCTAAGTTCTTAATCAAAGAACGAAAAACGGTTATTAAACATTTACAAGAGAATTGAAATTAAACTGCTATATACGGATTTTATCGCGTTGTTTATTTGACACTTTATTACAAAATTTTGGTCTCCCCGTGACCATGGCTGCTGAAAAGCAACCGAAACGTCTGGGAAAGTGTAAAAATAAATTAAATCTAAATAGTTTAATAATAATTTAATTAGCTTAAAAATAAGTAAAGTTTAATAGTAGTACTTAGTAGTGTAAAAATTTTCAAAATTTTGTAATAAAGTGTCAAATAAACAACGCGATAAAATCCGTATATAGCAGTTTAATTTCAATGAATAATATTCGCGTAAATAGAAGACAATATTATACAAGAGAACTGTTAAATACCCGTATTGAAATGTTTAATACCCACATATAAAACTAAATATCGAGATATACAGATTTGCCAATATGCCTTGTGCTCCGTAAAATTTTCGCTCAATTCAATATAATAATTTTAATTAGCTATCGTTCTCTTTCAGAACGACCACGGAGGTCCTCTGATAGTAAGACATAAGAATAAGGAGACAGTTATAGGAGTCATATCCGCGTGCAAGATAGACCCGAAGACACACAGTTGTCACGGACCATTCTTATACACATCCATTTACAGGAATCGTCAGTTCATATCCTGTGCTATACATAAGGATGTCGAGTAAGACTTAATCCTAATCTATGTTAATATTTTATTTCAATATATTCCGTATTGGCTTCTGCCATTGCTCGCGTGTGGATTCTAGCTATATTATAGAAACATACTTATTGACGCATCTAAATGCCAGATCTAACCTCTACTTATAAACCAACAAACATAACCTGTTTACAAAATTAGAAAAATTTTAAAAAGTAATTGATCCTGCGCATGATTTAAGAAGTGCCGACTATATCCAACAGATGGCGCTGTACACAATAAGCGCTTAAAATGTCGTTTCACATACAATTATGAATCGCACAAGTGACATTTACACAGAAGAAAGAAAGAAAAATATATATAAGTTCCCAATATCAACCCATCACCCAGCCTGGTCGGAGGATCCTCCATTTGTGTTGGGGGGATATGACACCTTCCTTCCACGTTCCTTCACAAAAGCAGTAACATTTGAGAGTCATCTATGTAGATGATTCTCAATTTTGATTGCTTTATTATTCCAAAATGATTATACTTAGTCAGTTTGTATAATTACCAATAAATTGTTTATTTTATAGATCCGACTGTAGAAGAGTCTTTAGGTCTGGCATTACTCACGAGGAATGGTCTGTCAGTTGGGATAACGAGGAGTAAGTACCTATTTTTATTTTGTTTTTGTTTTGGTTTCGTTTCGATTATGTTTATTTTTGTACCTATTTCTTTCTATGTTATACCTACTTGTTATGTATTCGTAGTATGTGTCAAATAAATAAATGTGCTTTCTTTTTTTTTGAGAAGACAACTGCGCGTTAAGATTAAATCCTGTGTCTGTGTCGCGGGGGACTTTACAAACATTCAAACAACGGACACATAGAACATCCAGATTTGGAACAACCATTTGTGGATCACACACATTTTTGTCCCGTGTAGGATTCGAACCCGTAGCACTCGGCGTAGCGGCCGCGGCAGTGGCAATTACTTAACCCAAGATGCCATCCGTGCAGTCTAATCGTTTAAAAAACAGAAAAAATCTAAGTAAACGAGGTTTTCTTTAAGATCTTTAGATCTCAGCTAAAGTAAAAACCTTTATTGAACAAGAAAAATGGCTTGTATTTTTAACGATTAGAAAACGCTCCTTTCGTGTATATAGTTGTGTGTAAATTATTGTTAAACCTAACATCAAGGGATAACAAATTTTCGGCATAATTAAATTGTGGCTTTTAAAATAAATTAAACATATTTTGTTTTAGCGAGGATGACGATGATGATAAAACGAGGTAAGTGAAATCTTACTCCAGTAGTAAATATGTTATTCGTAAGAATAGCCAGATATGTAATGCTCTTTAACTAAAGCTAATTATTATACGTGTTACGTTCTTGTCTGAAGCAAAACGTGAAAAGAAATTCTATAGTATTATTTATTTTTTATTTAATACTAGCTACCCGCGGCTTCGTCCGCGTGGATTTTTTATTATCGCGATTACAAATTTTCTTTCTAAGTTGCCAGTGAAAGTCCCGTCAAAATCGGTCCAGCCGTTTCAGAGATTAGCCGAAACAAACAGACAGACAGTTTTTTTATATTCTGTATCGTATCGTATAGAGGTAACTTCTTATCAATCCTAACTAAAATTATAAATGCGAATGTGAGTTCGTTTGTTTGTTAGTTACGCTTTCACACTTAACTACTCGTCCGATGATCATGAAATTTTGCATACACGTTGTCAAGGGAACAGAAAAGAACATAGAGTACCTTCCATCCAGAAATAAGTAGATACTGTTACTAAGCTAACCTACATTTACGCGAGCGAAGCCGCAGGCAACATTTAGTAGCTAACATAACATTTCTTTATATTTGCGCTTTAACTCATCTTTAGACTTAACGTGTGAACTTTTTTTTGCAGTAATAATAAAGCTGTAAGCAAATCATCAGAAAGGTAAAGTAAATAGTAAAATGATTTAATATTTGTAATAGTGATATCCTTTTTCGTTTGGAACATTATTGTACAAAACTATGAGCGAGGTTGTAGATCAATTAAATGTGCACATAGCTTATTATTAACATTTTAATGTGAACATAGCTTACTATTAATTTTATTTATGCCAGAGTGCCATGCCAAGATTAAAATATTTTGAGAATAATAATACCTAATTAGTTTAAAAACGATGATGCTGCATTTAGAGTGGTAGCCATTAGACAAAAAGTTAATCCTTCTACTCAAGTATCTCCGAAGAGAGAGGTATCATAAATATTTATGACAGACGATACACAGAACCAGTACTTCAGAAATAACATCACACTGTATCTACCACATAAATTAAAGTCAATATCAAGTCAAAGTCAAAAATCTTTATTTCCATAAAAATGTGCAAACAATTCTTGGACAAGTCAATTTACTATTATATATAATAGGCGCTGATAGCTAGTTGCACTCACTGATCAGTAAAAGATTAGCGAGGTTAAGCAACGTTGGGTGCGGTTAGTCTGTAAATGGGTGACCGCTTAGTGGTATTTCATTTGAGCGTCTCTGTGCTTCGGAGGGCATGTAAAAAGTCGGTCCTGGTTGTTGTCAAATTGACAGCAGTCGTTAAGCCATGTCAGAGGCCTACGGGCGGCTTGAACAACTCTTGACAACAGGTTGGCCACTAACTACACGAAAAGAAGAAGACAATTATATTAATAAAAAATAATAATAAAAATAGATAGAAGGAATTAAAAATTTAGCATTGATAAAGCCTGTTCGAGGAGTAGAGCTTTCATGAGAAGAAGCAGGCAAGAAAGTCATGGCAACTCTTTTCAATCGCCTAATGTTTACATCAATACAATTCAATGTTATATTCTTTTCCTTATATGAGCTGCTGTATGTAGTTGTTACAGTTATTTATTTCAATTAGATTCAAAAATAAAAAATTGTTACAGCTAAGATACATACATATTAATAACAAATGAAATAATAGTCACAGCAACTCATATTGCAGTTAACTTAATAATATGATTAGAAATAACCTGTGAGTGGAAGCAACTAATGTGACATCTAATTTATTCTTAATCAAGAGTTATCTTTTTAGGGTGTATATGATATATGACACCATTTTGGTTTCATATATCATAAAACCCATCACACTACTATAACGAATTTGAAGCTGACCAGAATATAAAATTCGCACAGCCGCGGGAACATGTGACATTTTTAATTGGACGTTTTGAATAATCGAATGTCTTGGAATAATTCGACTACGATATATGAATAGTGATATTCTTACTTAACACAAGATCGCAAAATGCTGTTCATTTATAAATAGCTAAAAGTTATTATACGTGTTATGTTCTTGATTGCAGCAAAACGTTAAAAGAAGTTCTATAGTATTATTTATTTTTATTTAAGACTAGCTGTTACCCGCGACTTCGTCCACGTGGGCTTTTTATTCTCGCGAATCCTAATTTTCTTCTAATTTGCCAGTGAAAGTCCCGAAAAATCGGTCCAGCTGTTTTAGAGATTAGCCGGAACAAAGAGACAGACAGTTTCTTTTTTTAAATTTCTATATCGTGTAGAGATAACTTCTTATCAAATCTAACTAAAATTATAAATGCGAATGTAAGTTCGTTTGTTTGTTAATTACGCTTTCACCCTTAACTACTCGTCCGATCATCATGAAATTTAGCATACATGTTGTCAAGGGAACAGAAAAGAACATACAAACCTAACATTTTTTTTTACCTAGGCGAATGCATTCACGCATACCCCTCCGCGGGGGCGGGTGGAGGGGTTATGTCGGACTCACCGGGGTAAAAGAAGATGTTGAAAAGATAATAGACCTCCCGGAATACCGAATAAATCTACCACTACCACTATCGACGGGGCCGCGCGAATCACGTGCACATGCGGTCGCGACCCCACCGAGGTGTCGGCCTGCCGCGCCGTATGAAACGGCAGGCCACTACGCGAAGACACTTACCCATTGGCACTTCTCACTCACAAACCCTACTGTCCCCCCCTCTAGAGGGGAGACGGACTCGACACAGAGGCGCGCGTGGGAACACGCACGCCGCCTCTCAGACCTGGTGCTGATCGGATGGCGGGCAGGCCCATGAAGCCCACCACCCCCTGGTCAAACCTCAGGGTGACTGGAGGTCGTCTCGCGCCCTCTGGCGCCGGGCTCTGTAGTTGGGGAGAGGGTTTAAGCGCTCCCTCTCCCGCTCCACCGCATCCTTGATGGAAATGACTTCCTTACAAAAGGAGGCGACGGCGTTCCACGACCTTTCACTCCGGACCATAGACTGAACTACGGCCGGGAGCGAGAGGGCAATCAATCCGATTGCCGCGATCAACTCACGGCGCTGCGATGCCCAGGCGGGGCAATCCACCAAAGTGTGCAGCGCCGTGTCCTCAACAACGTCGCGGCAGTCGCCGCAGTGGTGACAGCCGGTTTCAGTCTCAGTCTCTTGCTGGCCCATGCGACACAGGAACTGGCCAAAACAACCGTGGCCAGTCATTACCTGTGTTAGCCGGAAGGTGAGGGCGCTAAGCTGACTCCAGCCACTCCTCAAACACGGGACTTACCGCCACGATCGTTGCGTGCCCGATAGAAACCTTTTTTTTTTTTTTTTTTGTTACCCAGGAAAAATGCTTCATGCACTGCCCGCCGGCTAGGGGACGGCACCGGCGGGGGAGTGTGGGACTCCCAGCAAGACGCGCTGGTCTACCCACTAAAAAACCTGGGGTGTTCCCTCTCTCATCCAATAGGGGGGGCCAGTTGGGAGCTCTTGAAGGATTCATCCATAGCAGGCCCCCCCATGTGGGTGTGGGCCGGGTCAAACGGACCCGGCCACCTCTCGTCCCCAGGGGAGAGCCTGACCGCTCTCCCCTTTCGACGGTAGAAGGCGCGCGGGAACACCGCGCGCGCCCTCTCGGGGTTCCTAATTTACGGGTGGCAGGGTCCCCTCAGGCCTTGCCACCCGGAACCCTTAAGTGGGGGGCAGGAGACCGACAAAAGCGCGTCTCCTGCGCCCTCTCCTCCGGCGGCGGACTTCCGGGGCGTAAGGATCATCCTCACGCCCCCGTCTCCTTCTGCGAGATGACAGTTTCGCAGAAGGACCTCATTGCGCCCCAGCACCTGTCGTCGCAGACCATCCTGGATACGACGGTCGGCAACGAGAGGTCGGGGCCAATCACAGCGACCAGGGCGCAGCGCTCCACGGCCCACGCCGGACACTCCTCCAGCGTATGCTGCGCCGTGTCCTGGTCACACTCCTCACAATGGTTGCACCTGGTTGCCGGCTCCCTACCGGCTATCTTGCAGAGGTACTCTCCGAAACAGCCGTGTCCGGAGAGCACCTGAGTGAGCCGGTAGGTGAGCGGTCCGCGCCGTCTGTCCGTCCACTGCCTTAGTACTGGACGGACAGCCTCGACGGTCCTCACCCCGTAGCGGGGCCCGATAGAAACCTAACCTAACCTATATATTTTGACGTTCGTAAGTGTTACTTTGTGACCTAAATGAATAAATTATTTTTGACTTTTGACTTTTGGCAAACAACCTTCCATCCAGAAATAATTAGGTACTGTTACTAAGCTAACCTACATTTACGCGAGCGAAGCCACAGGAAAAATTTAGTAGCTAACATAACATTTCTTTATATTTGCGCTTTAGCTCATCTTTAGACTTATCGTGTGAACTTTTTTTTGCAGTAATCATAAAGCTGCAAGCAAATCATCAGAAAGGTAAAGTAAATAGTAAAATATATACATATCTACGAAGAGAGAAGTATCATAAATATTTATGACAGAAGATACACACAATCATTACTTTAGAAATAACATCACACTGAATCTACTGCATAAATAATGTGACATCTAATTTATTTTTAATCAATAGTTATCTTTTTAGGTTGTGTATGATATATGAAACCATTTTGGTTTCATACATCATAAAACCCATCCACCCACTACTATAACGAATTTGAAGTTGCCAAGAATATAAAATTCGCGCAGCACATGTAACATTTTTTATTGGATGTTTTAAATGAATGAAGAAAAGAGCGTTCTGAAGCGATGGAAGGAATATTTTGAAAGTTCATTTGAAAGAGAGGAATGGCAAGGGCAAAGTTTCGAAATGAATGATAATGATAGTAGTAATCGTGAAAGCACATGAAATAATGAAAGCTTTATAAAGCACGAAATTAGAAAAGGCTTGGTGGGTATGATAGGATTCCAGTCGAAATGCTGACAGCTGGACAGGGTCTCATAGCAACTCAGTTGTACCGCCTTTTTAACTTGTGCTGGAATAATGGCCGTGTACTAAGTAATTGGTGCAAGGCCGTCATAGTACCTTTATACAAGGGAAAAGGCTCACAGCAAGATTGCAAAAGCTATAGAGGCATTAGCTTGCTCAGAGTCGTCGGTAAATTGTATGCGAAAGTGTTAATTGAAAGGATTGTGAAAGTAACCGACGAGAAAATATGGGATGCACAAACGGGATTTTGAAAGGGTATGGGATGTACGGATCAGGTCTTTTCCTTACGGAGCATAGCCGAGAGAGTTTTGGCCAAAGGTCAAAAGGTCTATTGCGCATTCGTGGATCTGGAAAAGGCTTATAATAAAGTGGTGAGGAATGAACTTTGGTCGGTATTGTCCATGTATGGAGTGAATAACACCCTCACGCGAGCTTTGAAATCTCTTTATGATGATTCCAGAGCTTGTATTAGGATAAATGGAACCTACACAGAATGGTTTAGCATCGAAAAAAGTGTTACACAAGGATGTGTAGCGTCATCTTGGCTGTTTAACCTATACATGGACAATTGTTTAAAAGATTTAAAAGATAGTGAATGGGCATTTAGAATGAATGAGTTACTTGTCAAATGTCTTCTTTATGCTGATGACCAAGTAATACTGGTGTACGGTCTCACCACCGTACATATATTTTAGCGAGTCAGCAACATACGCGGCAACGCGAATTGCGTGCTTGCTATATACTAATTACTTTTAATTATTACGGCAGTACACAGTTTACTGCCAACTAGTGAAAGACTCGCCACTATTTTATATACCTTTTATAACTTGAACACGTAACAACATTAAACTATTTGAACTATTACGGTGAAGTGTTTTCGTGTGTACTCTAACAAGCAACAATACCCTATCAACCAATAGTTAACACAAGTAAAATAGTGTAAGTGCTTAACGAGCTCTTACATTAAGTGGTCCTTCGAGCCGGATTCAAAGAGTGAGTAGTATTTCTATTTACGATAGCGAATCGGTTTAGCTGGTCTCCCACAAGCGGGTCGCCCCGGTTGAATTGAGAAGGCGCACATATCGTACGTAAAGTGCAAGTTGCACAGCACACCGCTGGCGCTAATTGCGTGCTTGCTAAAATATATGTACGGTGGTGAGACCGTACAACTGGCGTCATCAGTAGAAGAGTTGCAGGCGATGGTAACTATTATGCATAGTGCTTTTGAGAGTAAAGGAATGAAAATAAATGTTAGCAACACGAAAGTAATGGTATTTGAAAAGGAAGAGTGCATGACGATGTGTAATATTATGATTGATGGAGAAAAAGTGGAGCAAGTGAAATAGTTTGTATATTTGGGTACGTTGTTTACAAGGGATGGTAAACATGAGGGAGATATTGAAAGGAGAACGATTGCTGGCAACAAAGTTAATGGAGCTCTACGCGCTTTTATGAACAGTCGAAATGTATCCGAAAAGGCACGTTTGACTGTTCAAAGAGGACTATTAGTGCCCACACTTATGTATGGAAGTGAAAGTTGGGTATGGCAAAAAAAGCATGAGAGTAGAATAAATGCTGTAGAAATGAGAGCGCTGAGAAACATATGTGGTGTGACTCCGAAAGATAGAATAAGGAATAGTGTGATTAGAGAGAGATGCGGCATGAAAGTGGATATAGTGACAAGAATAGATTCAAATTCAATTCAAATTCAAATTCAAAAGTGAAGTGAAAATAGAAAAGGGTATGTTAAGCTGGTTTGGGCATGTAGAGAGAATGGACGAGGAAAGGCTGACTAAGAAAGTTTATAGGGCTAGTGTGAATGGAACAGTCGCAAGAGGAAGACCTAGGCGAACGTTTCTCGATCAGATCGGAGGTGTTCTGAACAAAGGTCAGGTTAAGAGCACCTTGAACCGACGGGCGTGTATGAGGAATGTGATGAAAGTGAATGAAGCCAGAGAAATGTGTCTGAATCGTAGCAAATGGAAATCCGTTGTCTCTGTCTACCCCTCTGGGAAACAGGCGTGAATCTACATAGATTACATATGTATGTTTTGAATAATCGAATGTCTTGGAATAATTCGACTACGATATATGAATAGTGATATTCTTACGTAAGATCGCAAAATGCTGTTCATTTATAAATAGCTAAAAGAAACTTAGCTACGAGAGCTCAAAATATCGCCCAGTTTTATCAAAATATCTTTTGATAAAACTGGACGAAATATTGGGGTCAGCATAAACTATCTTAGAATGTGCGGCGTTAATACATATTATTTTCTATTTTACAGTGATGACAGCTCCAAAGAAGTATTGAGACAAAGGTAAAGAAGGATAACTATTGACATTTATTTAAAGTATGTGAGGTCTATTAACTTTTAACACAGTTGCCTAACTTAGATGTCACGTTAGTCTACTCCTGCTTGTGCTAATAATGTTTATTTTATGTGCCTTCCTTACTGGTCCTGCGACTTCCCGAAAGCTTATATAAGCCACAAAAATAAGCACTAACCTATTAGCGGATACTTTTGTGACTAATCTTTGTTTGATTTCGGGTTAAAAAGAATCTCAGTATATGCTGACTGGCAAGTGTCCTATAGACATCAAGGAACTCTCTTGTATTACTGCGCACTCTTTTGGTGATATAGGTACTCACAGGCGTGGTTCATGTCTCTACGTAATGTGTAGACGAAATTATAATGTACTTTACAGCGAACAGACTACGACGCCAAAGAAAGAAAAGAAATCTAAAAAGGTCAAGAAAGAAGAGTCGAGTTCTGAAAGCGAAGAGGAAGTAGTCATAACTACCACGGAGAAACCTGAAAAGAAAGAGGAGAAACCGAAGTCTGAAGTAAAGACTGAGAAACACAAGAAAAAGTCCAAGTCTAAGAAACACAAAGCTAAAATTGAAGAGAAAGTTGAAAAAGTTAAGAAATCTAAAGAGAGCTCGGAGGAAACTTCCACGCAGACGACAGGAAAAACAGACCCGGCGTCCTACGAGTCGAGTAATGACGAAAACGTAAATAATCCCGATAGTGAATAGATTTTTGGGTAATATCTGGTTTAATAAATCAATATCGGTTTTAATTTTTGTTTTATTATCCAAATATTAATAAGTAGGTACCTACGTGAAAATAAAACTGTGTTATAATTGTTGGAATTCCAGACATATTGAAAACGTAGGTACTGCCGCTGCAGCAGCTGCCTGCAACTGATGAAATCATTTAAATTATAACTTCTGTTCGTACCAACGCTGCTACTGGATGGGATGGTATCTCGTCGTATATCCTAAAGAAATACTCTACCCTATTGGCACCCACCCTATACCATACATTTAATCTCTGTTTCGACACTGCTGTGTTTACTACTTCGTTTAAAAAAGGCAATTATTTACC
This sequence comes from Catocala fraxini, assembly GCA_930367265.1. Classification (NCBI taxonomy): domain Eukaryota; kingdom Metazoa; phylum Arthropoda; class Insecta; order Lepidoptera; family Erebidae; genus Catocala; species Catocala fraxini. Next base: position 3,884,690 of record OV884047.1, read on the forward strand.
CATTTTCAAGGGAGGGGACGGGACCTTACCTAATAACTATCGACCTATAGCAGTTTTAACTACATTGTCTAAGGTGCTTAAACGCTTAATAAATAAGAGGTTAACTTATTACTTGGAACACTATAAGCTAACATCATCACACCAATTCGCCTTTCGTGGAAACTTATTTACGTGTGATGCCGTCCAAGAACTGACTAGTGGTCCCACTTTCTTTGTAGAATATTTAGAAATATGTGTAGAATTTTCTATGAAAGTATAAAATAGTAGAAACATTGTATTAAATCCTATTCACATTATATTCGAAAAACCTGGCGTGGTCCCGCCATCTTGACGTTCATAAGTTTGCCGGGCTTTTATATGTATATTCTACCTCCGTGGCGCAGCGGTAGTGATATGCGACTGCTGAACGAAGTCTCGGGTTCGAATCCCGGGTCAGCCTACATAAAGTTATTGGATTTTCTGTAAAAAAGCTCAATACCAGTCCGGAGTTAGGAAGTTGGTGGTGTTAGACACCATTTTGCCTCCGCGAGCACGTAAAGCCTGATCTATCGCCGTTCTATTCAGATTGTCAATCCATCTCATCATGAGAGGTAGGGAACACAGAGTGCACTTGTGTTTGCGCACATACTTCTGCACTATAATATCTCCTGCGCAGATGGACGTCTCCGTTAAGAATGGCTGCCAATCTGTAGGACATTATTATTACCGTGGCAACCCTAGGGGGTACTTCCAGGGATGCCATGGGTCTGGAATCATTATTACCAGCTACTGTACGTATGTACAAAATTGGCGTGGTAGGGATAAGTGATATGTTAAAATATGCCGTACTTAATTGATCAATAAGTTTTTTTATGTATGTATAAATCACAATGTTTAAATACATAATTGGAATTTGTAATGTCATCAATGGTTACTTTTTCTTACATCGAATACCAAAAAAGTTTTTGTTAAAAAGAAAGTATATTCGAATGTTAAAGTTTGTTATTTCACTTCGTTTTCTAGGATGGCGAGAGCAACTGCGAGTAAAAAAGGGTTAAATAAAACAAATATTTTACTACAATGTTAGTAGTAGAATTGGGTAGAATTGCTCCCATAGTACTACTTAACTGCTTGGTAGCACCACGGGCAAGAAATGAAATGAAATGACTTTCATGCCAACCCGTGACGTCAGAGTAGGGCAGACTAGCAAGGACTTATGAAATAGACCGGCAATTACATGTTTCAGAGTATTCTATAATATGGTTAATCCAACACCACACCACACCACACTATATCACATCATATTATCATCATACACCAGTACGATAACACACTAAAACGACCAATAATACTATACATACTTCACAACCATTATACTTAATTAAATTTAATTTAAATAATATGCATGTTATCATATTATTATTATTTTTTGTTTTTGTTCTACATACCTACATGTTATGGAAGAGCGGAGGATCCTAATACAGACATTGTCTAAAAGGAGGCTCCAAACACAATGCATTGATGTATTAACCTTTAAAGATATTTCTATTTCTATAACACACTAAGACCGTGTGATGGACTATGATCAAATCATAATAATTATTTAACTGAATTTCTTCACAAACATTTCATATAAACGTCGATGTTATTTTTATTACAAGAGGAGGATGTAACAAGCAGCAAGGTTTTCATAATACTAAAATAAAACCAAACGGTATTTCGCCTAGAAAAATAGAATTTAATTTACCCTCAACCACTAAACGGCAGAATTTTAAAGTTCAATCACAACATTATTAAAGTTCAAATTGTAAATAACTATGATAGGATTAACATTCGTATTATTCATCACAACTAGTTCCAGAGATAAATATCACACAAGATACACACTCTCACAAATGAACAAAAAGAAAATAAAAAGCAAATAAATAAAGAGTTTAATAAATTTATTAAAAAAAAATACAAAACAATAAACGCTCGTCCATGTTTGCTACCCAACGTTATAAAATTACAAAATAAACTAGTAAATAGCATGTGTTAACAATTTATATACATAAATATATATTTTATAGTGCTTACAATTGCAAAGTGAGTAACAACAATAACGTAAAGGCACAAGACTGGTGTGTGCGGGTGAACTACAGATATATGTCAAGAGAAATGCATTTTAAATGTAAACGATAAATTCTTTATTTATAATCCAACCCGATAATAACTAAAAATTTCGAAAAATACTTCAATAAAATCTCCTTTCTATATAAAATACACATCTTTACGCTAAGAGAGACCAATGCTGTGCGAGGGTCTAACTCGCTAACTCTAATAGAATATTTTAAATATTATATCTTATTATGTCAATTATATATTACTTTTAAAGTCTTAAATTATGTGTAACCTAATACTGAAAAAGTAACTTTGACATCCACTTAGAGGGTTCAAATATTTATACCAACTTACGTTCACTTCACATGTGATGATGAATCAGCTTTAAAAGTTACCAGACTACCCGCCGTATGCGACGGACCATTTTATTACAATAATTTAAATGACAAGTTGGATACAAAGTTGGCACAAATATACAACAATTAGAAACGGAGCCCTAAAGTTCGAATTAAAATAAATACTCTTAACACTAATCAAATCCTTTCAAACTAATTTCTAACAAATTTTGGGACTCCGTTCTTACAAGCACCTTAAAATATTAAATATAAACTTTTTAGTTTTATTTCAATCTATACTATTACTAAAAATATAGCTTCTTTTCTCGTAATATAATTATGGAAGAATGCTTAAAATGTATCTGCATTGAGAAACGACGAGTCGTAAACATCTTATAGACGCGACAATCGCTTAACATGCTAACTTTAACTTTAGACTAGAGGACAACTAAAACATTCATAAAGATATAATTTTCGTTAAGTGTTTTATAAATACAGCTGACTCTGACGCCGGCCCGAAACAAACAACAACAAAAAACCATAGAGCGAACACATGTCCGAACTATCGACAAACTTAAAATCGAACCATCTCGCTTCTGCTTCGGTTAGGACGCTTCGCGGCGCACTGCACATCACACCACCAACAACTACTACAGCTCCAACTAACAAGACAACAGTAACTTTAAATGTAGCACATAACTAAGAATACACTCCAAGAAACACTGCGGCTAACTCCCCATAGTGATGGATGTACCAACAATAAACTGATTTGGTATGCAGTGTGGCCGCGACGCGTTAATTCAAGGGCCAGCGCAAAGAAAATCTACCTTAACGTTAAAGAAATTAGTGTCGGAATGCGACGGAACCCGTCAAGTCCGTGTGCAACCAAGCGAGCAACGTATATATGCGTGTTTTAGAAATAATTATAAGGTTGTCGTTAACTAAATATCGAATGATATTTTAACGTCGGTCGCATCGCCTCCTGAAGTCAATCAGTGAACCTGCAAATAAATATATTTCTTTATTAGTACCTCTTAAATAAGATTTAGAAATTAGTACAGTCATTTGGTCCGAAATATAAGAGTTACCTGGGTTTAAAACAACCCAATAATCGTAATAGATATAATATATACATGTGTGTACTGTACTTGTGTAAGCAAAACCTTGGCTTAACTTTTTCTACCCAACTTAGGAATATTTTAAATAAGTTATATGACGTAATCAGTAACTCAGATGATAGATATTTAATCCTTGGCGACTTTAACCTCAGCGGAATATCATGGCAGCGCATTAATTTTAATCGCGTATTACCTAGTAATGCAAATTCAATTGACGAGTACACTCTAACAGATTCTTTAAATACCCACAACTTAAAGCAATATTATCAAGTAACGTGTATAACAAAATATTAGATCTTGTTTTGTCTAATGATTTTCCTTTTGTTTTTGAATGTGAGGATCCGTTAGTGTCTATCGACCATCACCATAAAGCGCTGACCTATAAAGTTAAAAGTGATGAATTACCATGTTTAAAATATGATCCGCGAATAACATATAAGTTCGAATTGGGTGATTTTGATGCCATAAATCAAGAAATTGTGAACATCGATTGGCATGCCGAGTTTAACCGGTCGTATACCGCCGGCTCGCATACCAGCCGGCAGATTTGTACCCGTCGTAGGCCGGTGGCTCGCATGCGAGCCACCAAATTGGCGCCAAAACGCCGCGCGCCGCCTTCGCTTTAGCTTAAGCTAACGTAAAACCAATTTGGTGGCTCGCATGCGAGCCACCGGCCTACGACGGGTACAAATCTGCCGGCTGGTATGCGAGCCGGCGGTATACGACCGGTTAAGTCTAATGTTTTTGTGTTAGTCGAGTGTTTTTGTGTATTCATTAAGAAATTATAGTATAATTCAACGTACGTTAATAAACTCCCTATATGGTACACACACATCAGCGTTAAAAAAGTCATAAATTTTTTTTTAAATTCTTTCGTAAATATACAAAGTACATTAATAGGTCAGATTTCGAAACATAAGTTATTAAGAGAAAGATTAAAACGTCTTGCTACACAAATTATATATCTTCTGTTGAAGATTCCATCAAAAGCAAACCCTAAATACTTTTGGACATTTATTAGATCAAGGCGGAAGTTATCTAGTATACCAAGCTCGGTTAATTATGGTAATCTAATAACGACAAACGGTGAAGGCATATGTAATGTTTTCTCGAACTATTTTTATTCAATATTTTTGCAATCTTAAACGTCACATAAAATTTTTTTTTTTTCATTTTGGTTATTGCGCCTGATGCATACCCCCTCGCCAGAAGGGGAGACGAGAGGGTTATGTTCGGCTCTCCCGTACTTCGGACCAAAACCCCACGGTGTGCCCCTTCGCTGCCTTGTATAGTGGATGTGCCGCTGGTAAATAAACTACCTCAGCGACCCACCCAGCAGACTACGACTCCTGGGCGACGCCCCGGCACCACAAAGGGCGTCGGAACGACTCAATGGCTGGCGGGTAGGAGACCCCCATTCTCCCGCCTACGGCCTTCATTATGGCGGCATGAAGCGCGCGAACGCGCGCCTGCGCCGCCCGGTTCGCCGGCGACGACTCGGATCCGCAAGGATACTTTCTTCACGGATCCGATCCGCCGCCTCCTTCCGCGCGATGCGGGCGCGGTGGAGTGTCGCGGCGGCGCGGGCTCGACGCACAGCGACATCTGTGTATGTCGGTGTGCGGTGTGTACTTACCTCCGGCGCGGGCGCGGGGGCGGGCGCGGGGGCGGGTGCGGGCGCGGTGGAGTGTCGCGGCGGCGCGGGCTCGCCGCACAGCGACATCTGTGTATGTCGGTGTGCGGTGTGTACTTACCTCCGGCGCGGGCGCGGGGGCGGGCGCGGGGGCGGGTGCGGGCGCGGTGGAGTGTCGCGGCGGCGCGGGCTCGACGCACAGCGACATCTGTGTATGTCGGTGTGCGGTGTGTACTTACCTCCGGCGCGGGCGCGGGGGCGGGCGCGGGGGCGGGTGCGGGCGCGGTGGAGTGTCGCGGCGGCGCGGGCTCGACGCACAGCGACATCTGTGTATGTCGGTGTGCGGTGTGTACTTACCTCCGGCGCGGGCGCGGGGGCGGGCGCGGGGGCGGGTGCGGGCGCGGTGGAGTGTCGCGGCGGCGCGGGCTCGACGCACAGCGACATCTGTGTATGTCGGTGTGCGGTGTGTACTTACCTCCGGCGCGGGCGCGGGGGCGGGCGCGGGGGCGGGTGCGGGCGCGGTGGAGTGTCGCGGCGGCGCGGGCTCGACGCACAGCGACATCTGTGTATGTCGGTGTGCGGTGTGTACTTACCTCCGGCGCGGGCGCGGGGGCGGGCGCGGGGGCGGGTGCGGGCGCGGTGGAGTGTCGCGGCGGCGCGGGCTCGACGCACAGCGACATCTGTGTATGTCGGTGTGCGGTGTGTACTTACCTCCGGCGCGGGCGCGGGGGCGGGCGCGGGGGCGGGTGCGGGCGCGGTGGAGTGTCGCGGCGGCGCGGGCTCGACGCACAGCGACATCTGTGTATGTCGGTGTGCGGTGTGTACTTACCTCCGGCGCGGGCGCGGGGGCGGGCGCGGGGGCGGGTGCGGGCGCGGTGGAGTGTCGCGGCGGCGCGGGCTCGACGCACAGCGACATCTGTGTATGTCGGTGTGCGGTGTGTACTTACCTCCGGCGCGGGCGCGGGGGCGGGCGCGGGGGCGGGTGCGGGCGCGGTGGAGTGTCGCGGCGGCGCGGGCTCGACGCACAGCGACATCTGTGTATGTCGGTGTGCGGTGTGTACTTACCTCCGGCGCGGGCGCGGGGGCGGGCGCGGGGGCGGGTGCGGGCGCGGTGGAGTGTCGCGGCGGCGCGGGCTCGACGCACAGCGACATCTGTGTATGTCGGTGTGCGGTGTGTACTTACCTCCGGCGCGGGCGCGGGGGCGGGCGCGGGGGCGGGTGCGGGCGCGGTGGAGTGTCGCGGCGGCGCGGGCTCGACGCACAGCGACATCTGTGTATGTCGGTGTGCGGTGTGTACTTACCTCCGGCGCGGGCGCGGGGGCGGGCGCGGGGGCGGGTGCGGGCGCGGTGGAGTGTCGCGGCGGCGCGGGCTCGACGCACAGCGACATCTGTGTATGTCGGTGTGCGGTGTGTATTTACCTCCGGCGCGGGCGCGGGGGCGGGCGCGGGGGCGGGTGCGGGCGCGGTGGAGTGTCGCGGCGGCGCGGGCTCGACGCACAGCGACATCTGTGTATGTCGGTGTGCGGTGTGTACTTACCTCCGGCGCGGGCGCGGGGGCGGGCGCGGGGGCGGGTGCGGGCGCGGTGGAGTGTCGCGGCGGCGCGGGCTCGACGCACAGCGACATCTGTGTATGTCGGTGTGCGGTGTGTACTTACCTCCGGCGCGGGCGCGGGGGCGGGCGCGGGGGCGGGTGCGGGCGCGGTGGAGTGTCGCGGCGGCGCGGGCTCGACGCACAGCGACATCTGTGTATGTCGGTGTGCGGTGTGTACTTACCTCCGGCGCGGGCGCGGGGGCGGGCGCGGGGGCGGGCGCGGGGGCGGGTGCGGGCGCGGTGGAGTGTCGCGGCGGCGCGGGCTCGACGCACAGCGACATCTGTGTATGTCGGTGTGCGGTGTGTACTTACCTCCGGCGCGGGCGCGGGGGCGGGCGCGGGGACGGGTGCGGGCGCGGTGGAGTGTCGCGGCGGCGCGGGCTCGACGCACAGCGACATCTGTGTATGTCGGTGTGCGGTGTGTACTTACCTCCGGCGCGGGCGCGGGGGCGGGCGCGGGGGCGGGCGCGGGGGCGGGCGCGGGGGCGGGTGCGGGCGCGGTGGAGTGTCGCGGCGGCGCGGGCTCGACGCACAGCGACATCTGTGTATGTCGGTGTGCGGTGTGTACTTACCTCCGGCGCGGGCGCGGGGGCGGGCGCGGGGGCGGGTGCGGGCGCGGTGGAGTGTCGCGGCGGCGCGGGCTCGACGCACAGCGACATCTGTGTATGTCGGTGTGCGGTGTGTACTTACCTCCGGCGCGGGCGCGGGGGCGGGCGCGGGGGCGGGCGCGGGGGCGGGTGCGGGCGCGGTGGAGTGTCGCGGCGGCGCGGGCTCGACGCACAGCGACATCTGTGTATGTCGGTGTGCGGTGTGTACTTACCTCCGGCGTGGGCGCGGGGGCGGGTGCGGGCGCGGTGGAGTGTCGCGGCGGCGCGGGCTCGACGCACAGCGACATCTGTGTATGTCGGTGTGCGGTGTGTACTTACCTCCGGCGCGGGCGCGGGGGCGGGCGCGGGGGCGGGCGCGGGGGCGGGTGCGGGCGCGGTGGAGTGTCGCGGCGGCGCGGGCTCGACGCACAGCGACATCTGTGTATGTCGGTGTGCGGTGTGTATTTACCTCCGGCGCGGGCGCGGGGGCGGGCGCGGGGGCGGGTGCGGGCGCGGTGGAGTGTCGCGGCGGCGCGGGCTCGACGCACAGCGACATCTGTGTATGTCGGTGTGCGGTGTGTACTTACCTCCGGCGCGGGCGCGGGGGCGGGCGCGGGGGCGGGTGCGGGCGCGGTGGAGTGTCGCGGCGGCGCGGGCTCGACGCACAGCGACATCTGTGTATGTCGGTGTGCGGTGTGTACTTACCTCCGGCGCGGGCGCGGGGGCGGGCGCGGGGGCGGGTGCGGGCGCGGTGGAGTGTCGCGGCGGCGCGGGCTCGACGCACAGCGACATCTGTGTATGTCGGTGTGCGGTGTGTACTTACCTCCGGCGCGGGCGCGGGGGCGGGTGCGGGCGCGGGGGCGGGTGCGGGCGCGGTGGAGTGTCGCGGCGGCGCGGGCTCGACGCACAGCGACATCTGTGTATGTCGGTGTGCGGTGTGTACTTACCTCCGGCGCGGGCGCGGGGGCGGGCGCGGGGGCGGGTGCGGGCGCGGTGGAGTGTCGCGGCGGCGCGGGCTCGACGCACAGCGACATCTGTGTATGTCGGTGTGCGGTGTGTACTTACCTCCGGCGCGGGCGCGGGCGCGGGGGCGGGGGCGGGCGCGGGGGCGGGTGCGGGCGCGGTGGAGTGTCGCGGCGGCGCGGGCTCGACGCACAGCGACATCTGTGTATGTCGGTGTGCGGTGTGTACTTACCTCCGGCGCGGGCGCGGGGGCGGGCGCGGGGGCGGGTGCGGGCGCGGTGGAGTGTCGCGGCGGCGCGGGCTCGACGCACAGCGACATCTGTGTATGTCGGTGTGCGGTGTGTACTTACCTCCGGCGCGGGCGCGGGGGCGGGCGCGGGGGCGGGTGCGGGCGCGGTGGAGTGTCGCGGCGGCGCGGGCTCGACGCACAGCGACATCTGTGTATGTCGGTGTGCGGTGTGTACTTACCTCCGGCGCGGGCGCGGGGGCGGGCGCGGGGGCGGGTGCGGGCGCGGTGGAGTGTCGCGGCGGCGCGGGCTCGACGCACAGCGACATCTGTGTATGTCGGTGTGCGGTGTGTACTTACCTCCGGCGCGGGCGCGGGGGCGGGCGCGGGGGCGGGTGCGGGCGCGGTGGAGTGTCGCGGCGGCGCGGGCTCGACGCACAGCGACATCTGTGTATGTCGGTGTGCGGTGTGTACTTACCTCCGGCGCGGGCGCGGGGGCGGGCGCGGGGGCGGGTGCGGGCGCGGTGGAGTGTCGCGGCGGCGCGGGCTCGACGCACAGCGACATCTGTGTATGTCGGTGTGCGGTGTGTACTTACCTCCGGCGCGGGCGCGGGGGCGGGCGCGGGGGCGGGTGCGGGCGCGGTGGAGTGTCGCGGCGGCGCGGGCTCGACGCACAGCGACATCTGTGTATGTCGGTGTGCGGTGTGTACTTACCTCCGGCGCGGGCGCGGGGGCGGGCGCGGGGGCGGGTGCGGGCGCGGTGGAGTGTCGCGGCGGCGCGGGCTCGACGCACAGCAGGCGTGGCTTGTCGTCGCGCAGCTCGTCTCCGCCCGCGGCGCCGCCACTGCCGCCACTGCCGCCCAGCGACATCTGCGCCAGCGCACCCAGTACGCTCTCCATGCTCACGCTCGCGCCGCTGTCGCCCTCGCCCTGCACATACACAACACACACTTCGTACAACTGTTGAGCTCAAACACTAAATAAACTCCATAGCGACGACGTCTCTATCCATAGCAAAGTTGAGTCCACACCTCTGTGAAAAGTTACGGTGATACGTGGCAAATATGCGTGTTCGAAGCACTTTATTCAAAATTCTCTGTAAACCTAACAAACATGTTCTGTATGCGCACAAATACAGAACGTGTATTTTTTTTCCATGTAGTGCCATAATTGTCTTTACTTAATCTCACAATCGAACGGTCGAACCGCCTGTACGCTTGAAACAAAGGAATGTGTAGGCAACAGCTGTGCGGTCCCGCGGCAACGCTACGAAACACACCCCCGGCGGCCCCCAGCTGTTGCACGTGGCGCCACGCGCTCAAGTTGCAGTTAAAATATTAAAATGTCACTCCCATTGAAATATCACTTCTTTTTTTCAATCACTATAAATGACAAACAGGTATAGGCTGATATAAAACTTACTTTCTGAGGACTAGGCTTGAAGAAATGAAGATAACAGAAACCACGGAAACCCTGAAAAGAAAATCCTTATTTTATTGTTCATATTTTTATGCTATAAATCAGAGGTCACCAAACTATTTCTGTTGTGAGTCGCATTTAACTTTTCGAGAATCGTAGTGGACGTCCGGGTTATAGTTTGGTTATCCCTGTCATAAACAAATGAATTGAAAAATAAGCTTACCTTCCAAACCATGTTCTGTGGTTTGACTCCGCGTTCGGAGAGCGCTTGCTTTAAGTCGCGTACTCTCGTATTGGGACTGATGTTTGAAATCTGAAAAAGAAAGTCTCAATGGAATCGCTATTCTGGCATGTAAAATACTACCTAATATTATAAGTGCGAATATGATATTGTTTGTTTGTTTATTACGCTTTCATGCTGTCACGCCTTCACTAGTCGGCGGATCATCATAAAATTAGCATACACATAGTCAGGTGTACAGAAAAGGACAAAGAGTACCTCAAAAATTAGTAAGGAATAAAGGAGTGACAAATTTTTATTTACGTAGTATTAATTGTTTGTATTAAAAAGCTTTTTTTTTGCTCTTCAACTTGACCACACTCCTCCTGGTGGTAAGCAGTGATGTGGTCTAAGAGCAGTGGCTTCTACACCGTCTTCATAGCAGCCAAGGCGATATTGAGGTCTCTACTTTGACGGCCTAAGAAGGTGCTTTTTCACACCTCCCTTATAGGACCCAGGATTGATCGTTCGGTAGAGGTATGAGGACCCAAACTTGTTGGTACGCGCTCTAATCAACTACCGTTGTACACTACCGTGTAAGGTTGGCATCTGAGCCCAGCACGCGTTGTTCTGAATAAGGATTCAGGATAAGGTGGAATTACTCCCCGTGGTATATTCTGTAGAAACATGCCAAAGACGCAATGTCCCTACGGAGTTGCAGAGATTCCAGTGAACTCGTGACCTCTGGATCTCCGATGATACGGACACAGCCCGCCGCTGTAACCTGTCGAGAGCGTCCAGCAAGTACTGCGCGGAGCCATCCCAAAGATGAGATCAGTATTTCACGACAATATCCTACCTTTTCCCCTCAACCTCAGCCTGTTTGGGATGGATGTCCGAGATATCGCCCATGCACGGTACTGTCGTCCGCATAACAATGTATGTTGCCGAGATTCAACATATCATTGATATGTAGAAGAAAGAGCGTGGGAATAAGACGGTTCCCTGAGGCACTCCTGAATTGGCATGCATAAATTTGGCGCGACCGTCGCAAAGGACTTGAATACGACGCTTCTGCTGGAAACTTGCAACCCAGTTGCATAGTTGAGGGGGCAAGCCATAGGCCGGAAGCTTGGAAAGAAGAGACCGGTCACAGACTATCAAAAGCTTTGGCTATGTCAAGGCTGATAGCCAAAGACTCGCCGTGCTTGTCCTTAGCCTCACCCCAAAGGTGCGTGACGAACGCTAAAAGATCACCCGTTGATCGTTTAGCCCGAAAACCGTATTGGCGATCATCGATCAACGAGTGATCCTCCAGGTAGCGGACAATTTGGGTGTTGATAATCCCCTCGAACGTCTTGGAGAGCACTGAGGTGATAGCTATGGATCGGTAGTTGCCTGGCTCGAAACGGTTCCCCTTTTTTTGGAATCGGTTGAACGTTCGCTTCTTTCCAAGCCTCAGGCACAATGCCCGCGGCGTAAGACGTTCGGTATAGGTGCGTAAGTGTGGGAGACAACTCCGCTACACATCTTTTGAGGACCACAGCTGGGTTGCCGTCAGGTCCACTGGCTTTCCAAACATCGAGGGACTTGCAGTATCGCACGAACGTCACGTTGCCTGATACGTATATCAGGAATAGTGTAGCCGCAATTGGCAATGGTAGGCGGCTACAAACAGCAGTCATCGATTCGGGAGTTGGCTGCAAAGAGATTTGCAAGTAGATCTGCTTTCTCCTGTGGCCGAGGAGCCAGTGATCCATTCGGATATATCAAAGGGGGCAGCGAGGTCTGGCAGAAATTGAACTCCATGGCTTTGGCCAGGCGCCAATAGCTACGGCTTCCAGTAGGATGCGCCATGAGATTCTGGCCGAACCGTGCGACGCGCTGGGTATCCGTTCTTAAGTATCTTGCATCTTTGTGGTTTGGTTGAACACTGCCTTCAGGTGATCCACGTTAGGGTCGTGGAGAGCGCGAACCCTGGTCCAAGCGCGGTACGCTGCCTGTTTGCGTTCAACAGCAACAGCGCATTCACGACCGAACTAGAGCCTTTTCCTGCCGCCGCTCGTGACATTACTGTATGGAATATAATATTCCATACTCAGGATGATTTCACCAGCGACAGCAGTAGCGCTCTCTGATAGATCCCTGTTCCCAAATCACCGTTGAACCCAAAGGATGGATTCGAAGTACTCCCGCATTCCAAAAATTATCCCGCTTTGCCAAACTAGTGGCACCACTCGTCGGCAGACTACTGCCGACGAGTAGTGCCACTAGTTTCTTCTTCTTTTACCAGTCTACGCCAAAGTCCGTGATTTCATAAGTCGATCTTCAGTAGATGGCATATATAACTTTCAGTATGGATTTTGCACTGCATTGACGTAATATTTTGTACCTTGACAGAGAAGTCGATGTCCGGGCGTTGTCGCCGGGGACGACGTGGCTTCTCCTCCTTATTGTCTTTGCTGGCTGACTTATGAGAGTTGCGGCGACGAGCCAGGCGACGGCCCTTGCCACCACCCTTGCCTTCTTCGCCCTCCGTTGTGTTGCCCTGTAAATGTCATAGTACATCATGAAAAGTAGCACAAGCTTTGTTAGAGCCTTATAATAAATAGTCATGGTTTGTAATTACGGTAACTACAGTTTTGTTTGCATATCTTGTATTAAATTTAGTCTAAGGCCTGCCTATTTACTCCACTGCTGGGCACAGGCATATTTTTAATATGAGAAGGGTTAGATTATTTTGTGTTTTCGTCATCATACATCTTTAAGAACAAAAACACTATGCAGAAATAACCAAAAATGTAGTTTCCTTCAAATTCAAATCATTTATTTGCTAAAATGTGGTTTCTACAGATGGTGTGATACAGGATCAAAACAACACATTTGCCATCAAGGTCCCATGGCATGTAAATAAAGATCAAAATTAAATACTTTACTTTCTAAAATTATTAACATTAAACGTAACAGTTTATTTACAATTTAAATACTCGACAATAGAATAAAAACATTCTTGAACGAGCCATTTAAGCAAATGAGCCTTAAACTTATAATTAGATAATTCATGGAACTGTTGAGGCAGGCGATTTTCTATTTTTTTTTATTTAGGTTCTAACGAGCAGACGGATCGCCTGATGGTAAGCTATTACCGGCACCCATGGACACCCGCAAAACCAGAGGAGTTGCAAGTGTGTTGCCGGCCTTTTAAATGCGTATCGCCATAGAGTAACTATTACGGCTACACACTTCTGTCTTTATTGAAGGAAGAACAAGTTATTTGGATTTAAATATGGATATGGATTTAAACACCCGTTGTATTGAAATAACAAATATTTTTTATATTTTTTATGAGTTAATAATTCTGAATAATTTTTGATAAATATACAAGTTTCAAATATATAAAGACATGGCACACTTAAATCGACAGTTCACGGAAAATAAGCTTACAGGTTGTCCAGGGAGTTACGTTACGTCGCATATAGCTCTCACACACTGCTTCTGTGCTATAAATAATCTATTTACTTTTATCTAAGGTTCGATGCGACAAAGACATGATATGCTTGTAGAGCCATTTTTTATTCGCGATTTTGGTCAGTCTCCACAGAGCATAAACAAATCTGTTAATTTTATTGGAGGTATTTTGCTATGTAAGCCTTCCAATTACATTAACCATCTAGAGTTATCCCTAGAAAAGATAAATAATTTACCTCTGATAGAGTTTCCGCATTATAATGTAGGTTTTACTTATCCAGTGTACAATACCATAAATAGATTTATTTAGCACATCATTGCAGTAAAAATTAGAGTTGTTAGGTGCTATTATTGAGATATCGTCTGCATATGAAATACATTATGAGTTGTCACCGAAGGAAGATCATTTAGAAATAGAAGAAAAAGAAGTGGATCTAGAATGCTTCCCTGAGGTACAACAACTTTGTTGTATCTCATATTTGATTGAAAAGGCACCTCTTCATGTTTCGAGTTGTAACTTAACCTCTACAAACTGTTTTCTGTTACTTAGATAACTCATTAGCCAATTATGTGCAAGAACCACGAATTCCGTAGTGATTAATTTTTGCGTCAGTACTTCATGCGATACGAAATCGAATGCTTTACTCATATCAAAAAAGATTGCTGTAACTGACGTTTTTTCCTGTTAATATATTTCACTATGTTGTTCATAAGGTGAACGTAATTAAGGTAATTAATTACTTAGAAAAAAATAGAATGCTTAGCGAGTCTCAGTTTGGTTTTCGGGAAAGAAAATCAACTGAATATGCAGTTTTGATACTTGTATCAAATACAGTATCTAATTTAGACAAAGGCAACAAGTGTCTGGGAGTCTCTTTGGATCTCCAAAAAGCTTTTGATACAGTGTCTATTCCTATATTATTAACACGACTTGAAAACGTTGGCATGAGAGGTGTGGTTATGGATTGGTTCAAGGACTATCTATCGGGTAAAGCACAGACTGCGAGTGGCAGGATTTGAAAGTGACCATGCTGTTTGCAGATACGGTGTTCCGGAGGGTAGTACGCTTGGCCCTATACTGTTTATTATATGTATATGTCAGTGACTTATGTAATGCAACGAATATGCCCAGCATGAATACCATTATGTTTGCTGACGATACCGTCTTGTTGTTTAGCGGAGGTACTTGGGATGCGGTGTCCCATAAAGCAGAAGAGGGACTAGCAAAGGTTACTTCCTGGCTCTTCTCTCTTCTCTTCTTTCCATAAACACGGGCAAAACTAAATGCATCTGCTTCAGCAAATCTACCATAGGCCAGCCGCCAGTAACTCATAACTTACAAAAATCATATTTACCTCTGCAATCGTAAAATAGATAATGTAGGCTGTACCTGAGCAAATTTATCTCGAGTAACTTCCATAAAATATCTTGGTGTAACAGTGGATGAACAGCTTAATTGGAAACAGCATATAACTACTACGACTGCTAGGATTAGAAAGATGATATATTTGTTTAAAAACCTTCGAAACGTTGCAGATATGTACCTTCTTATATCAACTTCTAGAGCATTCTGTGAATACATAATAAGATATTATATCTGTGCATTGGGTGGCGCAGGTAAAACCTATCTATTATCTGCAGAGCGGGCCCAACGTTCGGTGTCAAAAGTACTAATGCAATTACCCTTTAGATATCCAACTACATCAGTTTACCGAAAGACCGGTGTCCTATCTGTAAGAAAGATATACATTTACGAAATTCTGCGACGTTACCATAAGAAATATGTACCAATCTTACCTCGTACATCAAAACGAGTAGAGCGTTGGCCAGTGCCTAAGTTATAACTATACTTGGGCAGAAGCATTTCAGCTTTCTATCCCCGTTTATATACAACAAATGTAACAAATAAAATAAAGGGACTAAACAATAACAGAATTTAAAAAAGTTGTTTCAAATGGTTGAATTTAATGGACTACAATGATATTGAGAATCTATTAACGTTTATAACTTAACATTGGTAAGCTAAGCTAAGTAAGTTTGCAATTGATTGATTGACTGCCAAAATTCCGATCCCAAGACACTGTCGTAAGGCCAATCATCGCACGCACACACACACACACGCACACGCACGCACGCACGCATGCACGCACGCACACGCACGCACGCACGCACGCACGCACACACACACACACGCACACACATGCACGCACACACACATGCACGCACACACACATGCACGCACACACATGCACGCACACACATGCACGCACGCACGTACGCACACACACCCGCACGCACACACGCACATACATACATAAGCAATCGCTTACTAGTGTAATAGCACTGAATTGAAGTGTAACTTAATTACTAATCCTTTGTTTTATTTTTTGTGAAAGTAGAAAATATTCCTCTTCATGATATGTGTTAATTTAATAACAGAATAATTGTAATTTGTATAATAGGGGGAAGACACTGGCTTCTGCAACAGTTTTTAATAATGCAGGGGGGTCAGAGAATTCTAAATTACTGTAGCTTAATGTGTGTCAATAAAGAATTTTTATTATTATTATTATAGCTAAAATGGTCGATTTTCTTTTCAGGAATCCACATTGCTTTTGGCATAGTATTTTGAATTTGTTTAAGTTAGATATTGTACATAACCTTTTCAAATAATATGGCAATGGAAGGAATGAATGCAATGAGACAATATTTTTATTTGTGTCATTTTTATCACCTTTTTTGGTGGTGGTTTTATTACTGTCATTTTTAATCTATCAGGGAAAATACTTGGCATAAGGGATAGATTAATTATGTGTACTAAAACTGGTCCTTGTGTTGTCTTCTTCACCGTCGTCTTAATTTCGTGTCTATCTCGTTCAGCGTGCACGCGCCACCCGCGCTAACAACATATATACATAACATATCGTCGTTCGGCATTCAATACCGCTAGAAAGCAACATTCACTAAATTTTACAAAAGACAAACAAACTTTATAATTAATAATGGTTTTGTACGACTCGTTTAGTCTTAATTTATTCATAGGATCACTTAATTTAACGTTTGGTATTTTAGAGGTTTTAGGTTTTAGGTATTTTTAATTAAATTCAGATTTTTGAACAAAATGTCACATTCACAATTTTGGATGCTGAACGACGATATGAATATCTCATCGTACCTCTCCTTCGCTCTGGCTCTTGTGCGAGCGCGTGCGGCGGCGCAGGCGGCGCGGTCGCTGCGCGGCGCGCTCCTCCACGTCCGTGTCCACCTCCTTCAGCGTGCACGAGCGACCCGCACTGCGTACATATGTATACTTCATAATTTATCATAAGTATATTTTTAACTTAATAAATAATCGCTATGTTATATCTGACCACCTTCTGCCAACTTCATATTTTTTTTTATCATTTAAGTTATGATGTGTTAGTATTACCAACATGGATCGATACGATGTAGATTTGCAAGAATACCGGCGTTGTTGTTATGCTGCAACATAGCTGACGCAGGACCTTATCTGTTCTTCTATGTACGAGGGGTGATCCAAAACGAATGATAATGAAAATAAAATAGGGTGAAATAGCCTAAGTAACATTTTATTTTTCTACATAGTCTCCTAACAAGTCAATACACTTAGTCCATCTTTTTTCTACACCCAAGATTCCCTTAGAAAAAACTTTCACCCCTCCCAAAACGCCGCGACATACGGGGACTTCGCTGTCTTCTTCAAATGTCTTGCCTCGGAGGTGTTCCTTAAGCCGAGGAAAAAGGTAAATGTCACTGGCAGCTAGATCTGGCGAATAGGGTGGGTGTTCGGGCAGTTCGAATATCATTTCTTTAATGGCAGCCATTGCAACTGTGGCTTTATGAGCTGGTGCGTTGCCTTGGTGAAACAGTACAACAGCTCGCAGTTTTCCGCGTCTTTTGGCCACCCGCAATTTTCTTATTTGGTCTACGTAGTAACCCCGAAATAGTGGCCTTTTCTAAATATTGAACAAATAAACATCGTAAAATTACCATGATTATTTATTCAGCGTCCCAAAAAACAGACGCCATAACCTTTCCCGCCGAACTTGACACCTTGAATTCGTTGAGCGGCGGTGAGGAGGCTCGCTTCCAAGGCATGGTCTGCTGTTTTGTTTCAGGATCGAAATGGTAGATCCAGGTCTCGTCTATGGTCACGGAACGTGACGTATGAGCCGCTAGGTTAGTGGGTGTATAAGCAAGTAAAAAGATATGCTTTTTTTATACAAGTACTGGATATATCTAGTTATCATTACTTTTGGATCACCCGTCGTATATTGGTTGTGTTGCCCGTTAGTAATTATCTCATAAGAATGTGAAACAAATAAAATTATTTTTCGTTATTTCTTAGTATAAAAAAGAAAGTACAGATCCTGAAGCATGGCCATAATCACGTCCATTTTTGTGTACAACACCTATGATTACCATAAGTATATCGAATAACAATCATGCTAACGAACAAACATGTATATCATCACAAGACATGGGTACCTTTCCAACACTTCCTTTCTTGCAGACTGTCGGGCGGCGGAAAATGCAGCGCGTACCTTTTGACTTTTGAAATGAGCGTGCGATACTATGATGTGACATGACCGCTATTCAATTGGAGGCGTGCAAAGGAAAATACCATATTTCTCATACCGAAATTTAAAATATTAATTGCTCCTTTATTAGTCAATGTCAAAAATCATTTATTCATTTAGGTCACAAAGTAACACTTATAAACGTTGAAATATATAGGTTAGTGAGTTTACTATGTTATTGAAGCTACATTTAGGTTAGTTGCTAGGTTCAGGCAAAGGGAAGCCTATGAGAAGAAACCTGCAAGAAACTCACGGCCACTCTTTTAAATCGCCAATTAAATATAATTTCAGTATTTTACAACTCATATCAACAAGGTGTTGCAGCCATTATGCCATTTGCTACTGATTTTAAAGACTAAAGATAATAACAATAATAACTTAATAATATTAAAGAGATTAAATAATTATTATTAAATCTTAAATAGGCAGTAGCATGGCATGATGGCGCATACAGTTACACTTTGTGACAATGCAAAGGCATCCCGTGACTAAATGCGGTTATGGATTTGTTTTCAATAATAATCAAAATGAGAAAAAGGATACTTGATAACATCACATATAATCACGAGGTATCACTACATTACTAAATTGACTTATGAGTAATACAGATCTTTGAATCCTGAATGCAACAAGCAACTAGTGCCATGAGTTTTTGTCATTAGTAGTCGTTGACTGAATAATAACCCTTCCGAATGAGCTGTATTTTAGCGGCGCCTTTAAATTGAAGCAATGGTAAATTAATTATATTAATGGGTAGTTTATTAAAAAACGTATACCGAGTCCCGCAAATGTATTGTGAACTTTATGTAAACGATGATATGGGCCGACTAACTTATGCTTATTTCTAGTGTTTACGTTATGAATATCACTATTATTATTATATAAGAGAATATTATGTTTAATAAACATAATGTTAGCAAATATATATTGCGACGCAACAGTAAGTATGCCTATTTACTTAAATCGATTTTTCAGGGAAACTCGTGGCTAAATTATAAATACTACGTACTGCACGCTATTGGAGAATAAAACTTGTCTCAATATCAGCTGCCTTGTCCCACAATAATATACCGTACAGTATGACACTATTATGCAACCAGCATCAAAAAGGTTTATTATGAATGCTATTAACTGTACCGCATAAAATGGCTGACAAAATAAATCAAAAGCAACTACCCTATTTTTTGCAACCATGTCTAAAGACACAGCATAATTATTAATTAAATTCAAAACACCACAAAATATTAGTTCACTTAATAATATATTTTGCCTAGAAATCAAGTCAGATACTCACAGCATCTCAATTTCTCTGAGCTGTCCGAGAATGGGCATTAGCTCCAGGCGACGGTTAGACAACAGATGCCACAGGATGCCAGTAGGGCGCTGACTCATGCGTTGAGTCGCTATCACCTATGAAAAATATTACAATGTAATCTAATAATTTCAATGTTTCCATAAACTGATTTACAATCTCTACTTTATCATGTGCACTCACCTGGGTTGGCGTGACAATGATGTCAATGGGCACATCGTGAGGCCCGAAAAATTCAGCCGGTAGTGTGTCAAACACCTGGAACAGACAATATTATTGCTTCTATAAGGTATAGGATCTAGAACGATATAATTGATTTCTAAAAATGTACTGTGCCGGTATTATACTTATTATAAGGGCATCGATGGCTTAGTACGACACCGTTGGACTGCTACGCAGAGGTCTCGAAATCGGTGGCACGTATCTCCCGACTTTTCGAAGTTATGTGCGTATTAAATAGTTAATGATCACTCGCTTTAACGGTGAACGCAGTCATAGTGAGGAACATGTCTGTGAGATCTCTATAATGTTCTCGAAGATATGTGAAGATTGCCAACCCGCACTGGGCCAGTTTGAAGGCTTAACCCTTCTCACACTGAGAAGAAGCCTGTGCCTAGCAGTGTGACAGTTTAATAAGTGTAATAGAAAAGGATAGTCATAGATTATAGGCTCAGTTTATACACCTTGCTTCTGCGGAGTACAAACCTCTTCCAAAAATGAGAAGATTCTAAGAGTACAGTCCATCAATCTGGCCTTTTGCGGGTTGGCAGACTTCACACACGGAGGAGGACGTGTAGACTTCCTTGCAATGTTTTTCTTTACCGTCAAAGTGACCGATAATAAACTTTTTAATACGCACGCCACTTCAAAAGGTTACATATTTCTGTTGTGGGTTTCGATTTGAAATCTTTGCTTCCAACAGTACGTGTAAAAAAGGTTATATATCTTCAAAAACATTATGGAGAACTTTCAGACATGCAGGTTTCCTTACTGTGTTTTCCTTGACCGCGAGCGATGATTTACTTTTTAATACGTACATAACTTCGAAATGTCAGAGATGTGCGCTTTGGGATCAAAGTCGAGACGTCGGTATATGGTAACTTGAAGTAAATACGGAATACTCGAAGTAAATAAGTTGACAACTTGAATAAGATAAGCTATCTCAATATGGCCCCCTACTGGTGCGCTAACTTACCTGACAATCGTGGACCGTGGTGGCCACAATTGTATTCGGCTTCATCGCCTTCATATGCATCATCAAGCCGAACTCCAGATCACCATAGCCTGCGGATATCATCACCTATCAATTGTTGGAATGCCAAATATAATTGAAAATTGTCATTGTAAGTTTGTTTCGTTCGGCTTAGAATTGAGGGTAGACATTTTTGTGATATCTGTATATCTTTACTGCATATGATAAAACAAAGACCCCGCAGCGTCTGTTCGCGATAAACTCAAAAACTACTGAACGGAAATTTTCATGTCGTTTTCTCCATAAGACGGGGTGATTCATGAGGAAGGATTAGGAGTATAATTTGCCAAGGTTTTGTACTACCCGTGCGAAGCCGGAGCGGGTCGCTTGTACAGAAATAAAACGAAACTAATCTTCACGACGTGAAATTGTCTGCCCATATGTTTCTTTTTGCCATTTTGTGATCAAACGTTAGTGTTATTTATAACCATAATATTATTCCTTTTATTATAGCTGTACAAAATGCGTTAGTCACGATATAATACTGACCAGCACAAACTGGGCCACACCATACAAATCCATTATTATCATCTATACTATATGCGATGCGAAATGTTTGTATGTAGAGAATCTTTGAAGCTACTGACCCGATACTAAAAATGTAATGAAATGTAAAACTTCACTAATAGAAAATTACACTATGCCAGATAGTAGGTACGGTCATTTGGTCCGTAATAAAGATGTTAGCTGGAAAGTTTTCCGGGAGATGTGAAAATTGGTAATTTTATAGATTTCGATGTGCTTTTCCGAATTTTAACTTTGCCACCTTTACTTTTGCCGCTTGCGCCACCATATTAGAAAAATGGCGCCTAATAGCAATTTTTGACAATATCTCCTTTCCAACTCATTTTATGATAAAAATATCTTCTACAAAATTAAACTTAAGAAAATTTATTACATAAATTATAGGAATTTTTCTAAAGCGGCAAATGTACGAGGTGGAAATGTTAAGATTCGGAAAAGACACATCGAAATATATAAAACTACCAATTTCCAAACTCCCGGAAAACTTTCAAGGTAAAACTACCAAATGATTGCACTAAAAGTAATCCTAACTAATATTATAAATTCGAATTTATTTGTCTGTTTCGCTTTTACGAACCGCGTTTGTAACCGCGTACACAAGTTTATTACTTTATCTACTAGCTTTTGCCCGCAGCTTCTCTCGCTCGGAAACAGTACTATTTTTCTAGATAAAAGGAACGAAAATTTTATCATGATCGATCGAGTAGTTAAAGCGTGAAAGCGTGAAAGCGTAACAAACAAACAAACCCCCATTCGCATACTAGTTAGGATTGTATATTTCATTCTCAAAAACCAACCTAATACATTACGCTGCTGTAGGCAACACAGTACTTTATCAGACTCATGATATTTAATATTATCGAATTTTTATCACAATATAAAAGATACTTATAAATTTTCCATTAATATAATTATTTAGTTAATTATTTATTATTTAGTTAAGTTTATTCATTTGTAACATGTAGCTCAATTTAAATCATTAAAATTTTCTATTTATGCCTTGTTGTTATACAGGGTGTCCCGAAACTCAACGATAAGCTGGTACCGGGCGAGTAGCCAAAGTATACCAGGTATGAAAAAAATAAGAAAATAAATCTATGTCACTTAGTCAAGCGATAATAGACATATTTTGAAAAAGTTGAATATTTGTCACCCTTCCTCGCATTTTAAGTACTGTGATCACAATTTTCACAATTTTACAGTGATTTTTTTAATAATGTAGTCTCAAATAACAGTGCTATTAATCACAACCACAAATCAAAGCAATAAACATTGTTAACTAAGTAAAATAAATTAAGTTTTGACGAATTATGGTTTACAAAATTATTGTCAGTTAACTTTCACACTGCATGTTGGAAAAAAATGTACCACACTACCCTTGGCAAGTTATTTCAAAAGATGGCCCATTTAGTCTAGATTTCAAAGTGGTACAACACTTGCCACTTTTCTTGCCAATGAAAGTGCTACTTCGTATCTTTTGCGAAGGGACCTCATGGAAAATTTAATCAAAATAAAACAATCAATTATCGTAACACTTTAATATCCTCCTAAAAGTAGATGCTCAAATTGTTTCCCTTCGGCACGAATACAAGCTCTGCATCGCCTCAGAAATGACCTCTTCACCAGTCGTGCACATCTACTCGCATTTATTTCTTCTGATGCTGTATCAATTTTTTTGCGCAATTCTAATAGATTTTGTATTGGTTTTCAGTGGACTTTTTCTTTTATGCATCCCCAGTAAAAAATCACAGTACTTAAAATGCGACCAAGAGTGTAAAATTATCAACTTTTTCGAAAAATGTCTATTATCGCTTGACTAAGTGACGTGGTATTTTTTTCTTTTTTTTTCTAACTCGTATACCTTGGCCTCTCGCCCGGTACCAGGTTATCGTTGAGTTTCGGGACACCCTGTATGTATGTGCATGCTATGGTTTCCTAAAATTGTAGGAGTACACTATGTATACAAAACCTATGTTTATATGTCTGTGCAATTATTTGTATATTTTTTTGTTGGAAATACTTAATAAATAAATAAGGCCGCCATATCACTAACTCAGTAACCTATATTACAGGGTTAATACTTCACCTCTTCCTTTGCCGATGCGATATCCCTCCTTGGAGACGGCCACGGATCCCATGACGACCAAATCTAGCGAAACGGTGTCTTCTATGCCTGGTGACAAAAATATATTATAAGGTCTTTAACTATGGAATCGAATTTGAAAAATATTTTTGCATTTATAAGCCCAATTCTTGAGGAAGGTTATAGGTTACAAAATCACGTTGCGAGCCACGGGAGCAGATCAGTTTTCATAAGTTTTGGTGAAACCGTGGAACAGCTCGACACAATGTATTCTATTCTTACCAATAGGTTTTCCATAGTTCTCCATCCCGTTGCGCGACACGGCCTTCCTGATAGCGGCGGGGCCGGTCTCTCCTTCAGGGAGCTCCAAGCGGTTGAGGAACCCTTTCTGCAGACGAGGCACCGGCACGTACAGGGTCTTGTGTTGCTCCAGGCATAACACCCTGTAGGCATAGGATACTTATATAGCAACGATGTTAATGACTGACCCACTGTAGACACGACTATTGCCTAACTCTTCTCAAACTAAGAGTAGTTTGATATGATTTAGGCCATATTTGTTCCCGCTGATTAAAATAATATTGCTGTAACACTGCGGGCACGAGCGTCTTCTTAGTGTGAGAAGACTCATCATAAAGAACTTTCAGATATGAAAATTTGTATGTCATGATTATTTTCCTTCAACGTTAAAGCCAGCTATTATAAATAATTTAATCTGTCAGCTTAATGATATAAAGACAATGATTACAGCATTAAGTCTGCACGCCGACGTCTATACGCCGATGGACGAATTAATACGCACATAAATTTGAAGGGTCATAGGTACATGCCGTGGCACTTCATCTATCTATCCACACTGCAGCTATAATAAAAACAATTTACTTATATTTGTATGGCCTAACCCTACTCACGCTGAGAAGAGGCCCGTGCCCCGCACTGGACAGTTTAATACAGGGCTGATATTATTACTAGTAGATGATAAGCAATTATCGAATAGGTATGTAGTAAAATCGCCGGTCATAGTGTATATGAAAGGAAATGACAAAGAACTGATATCTTCATAACGTACATAAGTTCACGCCCATTTCCTGGAGGGTTAGACTGACACTAACGATATCTACGAGCTTGCCATATCACACTTGTTTCGTTTACTTACAATATATTCAAGATACTCAGCTCATCATACACACACATACACATACCTACACACACATACACACCTAAGCCACAGTATTAAATTAATATAATTATATTAGTAATTATTTATTACACAAATTATATACATCTTAGGTATCTCCACACGGAAACAATAAATCGAGACAGTCCTTCTACACTCGGACTATTTTTGATAATTAGATTGCCAATCATTATGCCGAACATTTGTCTCTTAAGATACCGGCCTAGTTTAGGAGACAGGGTTTAATAATTAAAAGAAATTTCTTTTGTCAGTGAAGATTGTATTTTTATCTGCTATTCTACAAAATTGTAAAATAATTTTTGAGTTTTCCATGTAATCTTAATCGACTAAGGCTACTCTTTGCTGGCATTATCACCATGTTTTAAGGCATTGCTGTCTAATTCCAATAAAACAGCGCGTTACAGAGTGTATAGCTGTGACACGTTCCCGCGCATGTAATGACGACAATGCTTTATGTTTCTGTTCAGTCAAAAAGATTCAGAATGTCATCAGAAAGCCATCAGAAACTTAATTACCAGTATCAAACGAGAAAATCAGTTTTAGTTCTGAAAATGACAAAAGTCTATATATACATAGACTGTTGTCTTTTCATTCAGTAGGTACGTACTTACTTATTTAATATCTAAATCAAATGATTATGGTTAATTGTCATACATAGGTTGCCGATTTATTCACCTGCCATCTTTTAATATATCGCATCCTTAATAAAACAGAGACTTATCTCAGTATTTTAGATTAAACAAATTTGAACTCTATTGCAAAGATTTAACACAAATATAATATTAGAATTTAACATACAATTAGAGTTCAAATTGCCTTACTTTCAAATTTCGAGTTAAGTCGCTGTTTTATTAAGAGTGCGATATGCAAAGTACATATTTAAATAATATATTTAACATTATTTGTAAAATTATGCCGTTAGAAGCACGAGGTATTATAATTAGTAGCTATTCATCCCAAATGGACGCAGATAAGATGCTTATCTAATTGTACTTTGGTCAGATACGTCGCACGTGTGTCCCTTGACCGCCCGCGAGTAACCGTATAATCGGCGCCAGATTGTACGCGCATTAAAATATTAAAGGATATATTGATAAGAAATTAAATATTTTTTATGCTTATTATCAATACTAAATCGTGGTCGGCACTCTGTATATTTCAAACAGGTAGAGGTAGGTACTGTACGGTAATCTTGTGTTGTTGTGGGTGTCCAAATAAAATAACTTGATGATAGATATGGATATATATTGACATGATATAAATACATATAGGATAACGACCTAGCTCAGTGGTTGCGGTGAAACGACTGCCGCGTGGCGCTACTGTATACTTGCGCCCGATTACACAAAACTAACGCGTTAGCAGTGTCGCTACAGGTACCTTTCTTGCTTGCGTTATTGGTCTGAAGTTCGAAAAAGATACAGAATCGTGCGATTAGTAATTTGAAACTTTCTGAATCGACCTCCCGGGCAGACAACGTTGGCCATATATTCCATTTATATTTGCCTTATACAAGGTTACATTAAAAATACTAATAACCTTTTACTTATGTGTTTTTCACAGTACATTTAACAAGTTTTGTTCTACTAGATTTTTCAAATCTTAATATTTTTCTAAATAAAATAATCTAAAATAAAATAAATAAACATATTGCATGGAGATGCTGTGAAATAACTGCCTTGCCATCTCTCGAGACACGACGGAATGAACGTGACCTAGTATTTTTGTTCAAAATTGTAAGGAATCAAGTAGACTCATCTTTTGATGATTGATTCATCTTTTTATATGCGAAGGTGTTGGATAGTCTGCTTGATAAAATTCTAGCTAAGCATATTGTTCTCGAGGATGGTCAGTTTGGTTTTAGACCGAATCTGTCAACGGATAGTGCAATTTTATGCCTTAAGCAGACTGTCCAATATTATACAGACAGAAAGACTCCTGTAATGGCATGTTTCCTGGATTTATCGAAGGCTTTCGACCTGGTCAATTATGACCTGCTCTGGCATAAGCTCACTCACGACACCACTGTTCCGACTGATGTGATATCACTGTTTGGATATTGGTACAGTAGTCAAAAGAATACAGTTAAGTGGGCAGGCTCATATTCGGATATGTATGGGTTGGATTGTGGGGTGCGGCAGGGGGGGCTGAGCTCCCCCCGTCTCTTTAACCTATACATAAACAAACTGATAGGTGGGCTCTGCAGCACCAAAATCGGTTGTCACGTAGACGGTGTTTGCGTGAACAACATCAGTTATGCTGATGATATGGTGCTGCTGAGCCCATCTATCGGTGCAATGAGAAGGCTTCTTAAAATTTGTGAAAGTTATGCAGTGGCTCACGGGCTCAAATATAATACCGATAAGAGTGAATGGTTGGTTTTTAAATCGGGTAATTTAACCTATGAACAACTGCCTGAACTCTCAATCTCTGGGTCTCCTTTAGGTCGGGTTGCGAGGTTTAAGTATTTGGGCCACTGGGTCACTGATGACTTAAAAGACAATGTAGACATTGACAGGGAGCGCAGGTCGCTGGCTGTCCGTTGCAACATGCTGGCCCGCAGGTTTGCATGCTGTACGCAATCGGTAAAGATAACGCTTTTTAAGGCCTTCTGCCAGTCGTTTTACACGTGCAGCCTTTGGACCAAGTTTACTCAGCGGGCATACAGCGACCTGCGCGTACAGTACAATAACGCATTCAGGGTGCTTCTGGGATTGCCGTGGCGATGCAGCGCGTCAGGGATGTTCGCGGAAGCGTGTGTCGACGGGTTCGCCGCGATCATGCGAAAGCGATGCGCTTCCATGATGGCGCGCTTGCGCTCCACCTCCAATGGTATCCTGAATGTTTTTGTGGACCGGTGGGACTCTCCCCTTTTGCGAAGGTGGATAAGTGTTCAGACACACTTATCCAAATAAATAGAACATTTAAATGGCACACTGATTATTTATTTTTGTAAATTTAATTTAATACTAACCCTAGGCTAAGTTGTACAACTACTAATAATATATGGATGTAAATCTGAAATAAATATTTGAATTTGAATTTGAATGAATTTAAGCAAAGTTGGCTTTGGGTGTCCACGTATCAACGCAAGAAAAAAGCAATTATTTTCTGTGTCCTTTGCTAGGACTAATTATAGGAGGAATTCCTTTATAATAAGATCTTGCCGCTCGTTTAATAATCTTATTAATATCTGCAGTGACAATTCCATTGATGTGTTCCACCTTTCTTTATCAAAATTCAAGAAATCTATCCATGCCTGTCTTGTTCCTGCTTTGTGAAACTAAATTAAATAATATAACTTTATAACTTTGTAACTCTGTTCCTAGCACTGTACTTCTTTAAAATACTATTTTTTTTGTTGTTCTATTGTTACCCTAATTACTTGTGCATTTGTTATTTTAGATGATAAAATCAAATATTTTTTGGCGCTACTGTATATTTATATGTGGAAACTGCTTTGGATTAAGTGTAGTTAATTTGAACATTAATTATTTTCGAATTGTATCTGTTTGTTCCCCAATTAAAATTAAAATAAAATAAAGCATATTAATATTTAAGAATTAAGAAGTTAAAAATTACATGCACCACGCCTTCCACACAACGGCTTTCCCGAACCGCGGTGTGTTGTTTGATCATGCCGCTTTCTTTTGCGACCGTGTATAGTTTTAGATTAGAACAAGTAATTTAAATATAAAAAGTTTTAGTCGTGCGATTAGAACAAGCAATTTCAATATTTGTAAAAAATTCTCTTTAGTAGGTACTACAAAACTTCAACAAATGATACACCTAAACCTTCCTCATGTATCACTCTGTCTATTAGTGTAAAACTGCATAAAAATCCATTCACTAGTTTTTGAGTTTATCGAGAACAGACAGATAGACGCGGCGAATAACTTTGTTTTATAATATGTAGTGAAGGTATAAATGAGTCACGGGTAAAAGGATATTAGAATTTTTAATGAACCCTGCAAACTTTTTAAGATTATCGTTTATCGTTGTTGCTAGGCATATATTACATTTTTCGACATTTGTTGTTGTTTAGATTCCACATAATCGAGGCCGGGATTATCGCCCTCTACCGGGCACATTGCCAAACTTCGCTGTTGTTCAGAATCTTCCAAATCTACAAATCAAACCTAAAATTTCACGTGTATACATAATCGAGGTATAACATGATTATTTTTACCTACATATTTATTTGCATTTTGATCAAATTAGATAAGCACTTTCGTTATCATTTTTATTTAGCTATTAAAACATCCTGACTATAACAGGGAAAGTAACTAATTAATATTTTATTGTATAGCGTGAAATTACAGTAAGTAATATAGTAAATAGATTTCTGTAGTGTATTCATATTTATTTAATAAAGGAGGAGTTGTTAGATTTGGAAAAGTTTATATGAAAAAGTGCATAGAATATCCTAACTAATATTATAAATGCGAATGTGAGTCTGTTTGTTACGCTTACACGCCTTAACTACTCGACCGATCATCATGAAATTTCGCATACACATTATCAAGAGAACAGAAAAGGACATAGGGTAACTTTCACCCAGTAAAAAGTACTATTACAACATGTAACCTACATTTAGAGTCCCCGCAAACTGCAGACTTTCAATCGGTCGATAGTTTGGTTGGTTTCTTAATCAGTATGAAGATGTATGGGAGTGTGCACATTATGATTCCGTATCGGCCGATAAAATAGTTATAATAATACAATAATTTTTTATGATGGCGCTGTTTTGTTTCGGGTAATCTAGTAATTTGGAATGCATCGTGTAAAATTTTCCTTGCAGCCAAACTCGACTAAACTGTCGGTCGATCCAAAGTCTGCAGTTTGCAGGGTTTCTTACGCGAGCAAAGCCAAATCTAGTATAAAATAAAATTTGGTACCTTGAAAATTTTATGGATAGTGCTCGTGTTTCGACCACTAGAAGACCAACAGTTATAATAATATTATTAGACGAAACGAGATGGGTGTAAAAACCCAGGATTCAACCTCTTCTTTCATGTAACATCAGCTTTTTGTAATGTCCCACTGCTGGGCAAAAGCCTCTCCCTTGGACTTCCAAATCACTCTTGGTGGATATCCCCTAACCTTATGACCTTGTGACCGCTATATCTCGGGAGTATTTTGACCCACGGCCCATATTTAAACTCGACCGAGGGATGACCCCAAGGTGTCTGCACACTAAGTTACAAGTCAATCGGTCCAGTGGTTTCGGAGCTATGCCTGTCACTAACAGACAAACACACAGACCCACATAGTGTTTTCATTAACCTCTTTAAAGAAGACTAGGAGGTTAATAACACAGACTAGCCTAGAAAGTATAGGTTGAAGAGTGTTGCTACATCAATATTATATTCCAGCTATACTACCTATAGGTACTACTACTGAGATTATTCTAGCAGAGAAATCAAATACTGTTAAACTGGCAATTCGAAACCCTTCACGACCGACAAGCATGCAGTACTTATCAAAAATATACTAAAATATATAATTTAATTATACCATATATTTAACTTTTCATATTTGACATTTAAATATTTAATTTTAATTTTATGTAAATTAATAAGAATATTGTGTTTATTTTATAAAAGTATTTCTTTATTTTTTTGTTTGTTTATATTATGTAATCTAATCGGCAATGTAATGTAGTGTAATTTTTAATTAATTTAATTTAATGTACTTAATTTTAATTTTCTTTTATTGTAATTTTCAATTTGTAATTTTACTTCATTTTAATTTTTGCGTTCGAAATAATGTAATGAAAACTGTGAATGGAGTGCACACCTTTAAGTGATGTTTTTACTGTTCATCCCAGTTAATGAATGTGTCATATTAATTATTTTGCAAAAATGTCGTTGGTGTACCTTGAATGAAATAAATAAAACCACCAACTGCTTACAATCAGACAGACAGACAAAAGCGGTTATTTGTCAGACAAAAAAATACAAATTATATGGCATACTTCTTCTCTCTTAGCCTTTATTATTCTCAAGTCACTTGGGGTCAGCTTTTCTGGTCTAACCGGATTTGACTGGATATCAGTTTTAACACGGAGCGGCTGCCACCTGACCCCGAAACCCTAAGGCTAACGATACCCTAAGGCTAGACCAAAGTCAGGATATTAGAGGGTACTGACTTTCCCAATAACGACTGACAAATTATATGGCATACATACTGTCAATAACATTATGTACATAACTTATACTAATATTATAAGAGCAGCGATAGCTCAGTGGGGAGACCAACAGACTGCAATGCAAAGGTCTCGGGTTCGAACCCACGTCGCACACCTCTGACTTTCGGAAGTTATATGACTTTTCGAAATTATGTGCGTATTGATTGACAATTATCGCCTGCTCCGTGCCTCAGAGAGCACGTTAAGCCGTCGGTCCCGGCTGCCGTGAACGTCTATGGCAGTCGTTATTGGGAAGGCCTAGCCTTAGGGTATCGTTAGCCTTCGGACTGCGGAGGTCAGGTGGCAGCCGCTCCGTGTAAAAACTGATATCCAGTCAAATCCGGTTAGACTAGAAAAGCCGACCCCAAGTGACTTGGGAATAATAAAGGCTAGGGAGAAGAAGAACTTATACTAATATTATAAAGAGGAAAGATTAGATTTTTAGTTTGTTTGTTTGTAAGGATTTAACTCAACAGATATAAAAAAATATTTCATAATTAGAAAGCTATATTATCAGTTATCACCGTGTAACATAGGCTATACTTCTCAAATACTTTTTCTTTTTAAGCGAACGAGTCCGCACGCAGAAGTTAGTGTCTATATAAAAGTTTAGCTATGTAGCAATATTACTTTAATGAAAGAGCAAAGTAACCTTGATACATTATTAACATAAAAGTTAGTGTGAGTTCTCACCAACCCCATACGTAATTATGTAGCTGGTACAATACCTTGATGTTTTAGAATCATTATTAAAAAAGTTATGTCCAGCCACTAGTGACCGATACATTGTCGGCCTGGATGGCGTAGTGGTTAATGTAACTGACTGCCACGCCTGAGGTCGCGGGTACGATTCCCGCACAAGTCAATCATTTGTGTGCATGAACATGGATGTTTGTCTTGGCCTGGGTGTTTCTATGTATAATATGTAAGAATTTACAAAAAAAAAGTATATATGTATGTTTATCTATTGTCTAGTACCCATAGTACAAGCTCTGCTTAGTTTGGGCTAGATGGTGTTGTGTGTATGTGATAGAATATTATTATTATTATACGTTGCAACTAAGTACTAAATTAATCAAAGGACCTAATTTTTTAAAATAAAATGTTAGGTACTTCTGTTTTTTTATGCTTGTTTTTTTGTTGTAGGTACATTAAGTAATGGAAAATTCTTCCTGCACGTAA
Source organism: Catocala fraxini (assembly GCA_930367265.1). NCBI lineage: Eukaryota > Metazoa > Arthropoda > Insecta > Lepidoptera > Erebidae > Catocala > Catocala fraxini. The sequence continues at coordinate 3,916,672 of OV884047.1, forward strand.
AACAATCTTATTAAAAGTAAATTGTAACAGTTTAATGGTATTAGTAGCTGACCCGCGCAACTTCATTTGCTTCATATAAGAGAATTTTACCCGTTTTTGCAAAAAAATTCATTGCTGCTCCGCTCCGGTCGTAGCGCGATGTTTTATAGCTTACAGCCTTCCTCGATAAATGGGCTATCCAACACTAAATAATAATATTTTTTTCAATTTGAATCAGCAGTTCTTGAGATTAGCGCATTCAACCAAACAAACAAACTCTTCAGCTTTATTATATTAGTGTAGCTTAACCTCCGGAATTCCCTCTTTCGTGGAGTTTATGAAATACTATCGCTTAAAGTATTGCCTGAATTTACAGAGGTGCCTAAAGAACGCGATACTTATTGATCATAGATCTTCCGCCTATTCTCAGTATCTGCCCTCTTATGTATGTCACAATAATTACGTGTCAAGAAGCTCTTACACAAAAACATGTATCTGTTATGCCATAGTCCACCACGCTGGCCCAGTGCGGGTTGGCAGACTTCACTTCGAGAACATTAGGGAAAGCACTTGGCATGTAAGTTTCCTCACGATATTTTCCATCATCGTTAAAGCGAGCGTTAATTTAACTATATAATTTTTACGTTATAAAATCTTGTTCTACCAAAGTACGAAGTAACATCGCAATTCATTATGTATTAAATATTAGATCTAATTTATGTAATAAGCAGAAAGTTATAAAACATTCAACGTGGAATGCGTTAACCAAGATATCGGCCACGGTTTGCGTAATAATGACTGCGCTTGGGCATCGCTCGCCCGCTTCAAACCGTTTCATGCAGTTTACGGTTCTGGTTTCAAATTCAATTTTCGTTATATATATTCTTTGTATATTTGACAAATAGCTGGTTTTTAAGTTATTGCAATATATGGGTAGGGAGTTTTTAAGGGAACGGAATTGAAATTAATATGAGTGGATAGTAGACAGGTGTTTGTTTTCTAGCCTGGTTCGAGTGGTAGATAAGACTGATTTTGATGGACTTTCCGAAAGGTCAAAACCGAAAAAGCATGTACGTATATTTATATTATATTTGTCTGTTTCTTCCAGCATTACGTTGAACCACTGTACATTTGGTAGCTCGGGGTTCAACTTAATATCCAAGCCCCGTTACTGTGCCTGTTACTAAATAAAGTGTTTTTTCTTTACTGTTAGAATCAGTTTACTTAACCGATCTGGTGCCGCCGTGCCAGAGGTTAGGTACGTCGTACATACATTTTTTTCGTACATTAGTGCATAAGTAAATTATCCAGTAGCGCGAATGATATCTATACCTACTAACATTATAAAGAAAGATTTTATTTTATGTTTGTTTGTAAGGATTTACCTCAAAAACTACTCAACCGATTCTAAAAATACTTTCTCCATTGGAAAGCTATATTATTATCTCAGAGTAACATAGGCTGTATTTAAAAGAAGTAATGTTACCAACAAAACCTAACCTACTTTGACGCGAGCAAAGCCACATGCAAAAGCTAGTCGGTAATAAAATCGAGAGAAATGCGACATCTGGAAAAATGTGTTTAAGCCGTTAATCGTGTATTACTACTATTAAACGCAATAGCTATTTAGATACGAGTACTCCAAGCGTAACGGTTATTCTATTCGGTATATTCTACAATTTGTAGTGGGTTTGCAACATAATAAACTTTCTATAATACAGGCAACGGTTTTTATTAATAAGTACCATTGTAAAGTAAAACGACGATGCCTGGTCAGTACAGAAGTGACATTTTTGTCAGTTTTGACTTGAATCAAGAGGTATAAACCTAAAAAAAAATACACCCTGAAATTGTTTACTCTACTGTAATTATCACGCAAAACCATGCCGGTTTTTACATTGATAATATAGGGTTCAATATATGTAGAAGGTAATTTTGTTGTAAAAATATTTTAGTTGGCGTATATAATTTTGCCTAGGCCCTTTGGAAATGTGCTCAATAGAGGACAATAGAATCGCTCCCTATTACGTGACCTCTAAGGCATAGCTAACTAAAATTGGGTATAAATACACCATTGCACTTGCCCTTCGGGAATATACAGTCAAGAAGGTTACGTAAGTATGAATCTTAACAACAAATCCCGAGCATTTAATCAACGCTAAAAGTGTCGTAATTTCAAAAGGAGGTATAAAAGAAACTCTAGTTCGACAGAAAACAGACTTTACGTCAAATTTCGCAGCTCTTATATCATAGTTTCGTGCAATATAAACGTTCCGCACTGATGCCTGACTGACGGCACCCAGTTTAAAATCGCGAACACCTACTATACCTTCTATCTTGTGTCGTTATCGAGTTCGAAGCGTACACGGGACACTTTCCAGAAGTCGCATAATACGCGGCTAATTTTAGATTAGAGCATGGAGGTGCCTCATCGTACACCTAAATAGTTAAACTGAAAGAATTAGACATACATCTTAGTTCATATAGCTTGTAGTTCTATCATTTATTGGATTACCTATTACATGTATTATAGGTATAATATTACAGGTATTATCGCGCATCGATAAATTTACTCGATAAGTTTCAACTAAGAAATGTATCGATTATCATGAATAACATTTTACTTTCATACATTTTCGATTTACGTATTAATAATAGCGTTCGTTCTCATGTAGAACGATGATCATAAATATAACAAACTTTCACAACTGAATCAGCGCGTATGTGATAAATCTTTTTGTCTATTTTCAGCGTTAGTATAATCTCTGTTTGTAAAATTTAATTAAACTTTTTTTCTTTAATTACAATAGTTGTTTATTTTATTTTTTTATTTTCGTTATGAATTCTAGTATGGATACATTTTATGAACCAATTTTTTACTTAGGTATGATATATTATGATAAAAATTTATTAAAATATACATGAAATATGTCCATAACGGGTTCGAATCTCTGTAAAATGATTCTTACAGAAATTCGTACCCGTTGTCCTGAAAGGGAAAACAGAGCAAACATTTCCAACTAACTCAATAATATCAAATGTAAAATTACATTTTCAATTTTTAGGCCATAGGTGACTGCATTTGATCCACATTTATGATTAGTGCTCCGCTTCTGTGGCTCATAGTGTGATATTATAATCGCCTGGATAAAGTAGCTTTCTAATGATGAAATAATATTTAAATTCAGTGCAGTAGTTTTTAAGTTAAATAACAAACAAACATACAAAAATAAAGATACGTATCTTTATAATATTAGTATAGACATATCTTCTAAACTTATTTAAAATAAATTATAGTTAGAAAGGGATACAATGAGAAAGTGATGAGTTTTTATTCGTTTATATAATAGGTTCAGCATTCGCCTAACAACAATGGGCTATGTACCAATTTCTTTACGCAACGTATATCACGCTCAACTGAATTCACGATGAAGAAAATCTACTATTATACCATCGAAATAAAAGCATATTCGATTTAAAGAAAATTTAATATAAAAAGAACAATCCTTATTAATATTATAAATGTTTGTTTAAGACGCTTCCACGCCTGAAATAGTTGACTGATCATTATGAAATTTCGCATAGGTACACGTTGTCAGGGGTATAAACAAGTGAGAAACGGCCATGAACTGCCGTAAATCTTATTTCTTTTCGAAAAAATGGTATCACGTGACCTTGAGGTCAGAGGTCAAAGGTAATAGTCATTTCGGGGTATATTGACTATGCTGAGTCGAATGGCGCTGACCGCAAGTATCTAGCTCTTACGGTTCTTGAGTTGAAAGTTGTATAACAGACGGACGGAAGGACAAAGCTGTTGTATAAGAGTTTTATCAATTTCTAAAAAGGACCTAGGGACCTCGTCCAGAGAAATAGTACCTACTGTGTATTATAAATTTTTAGACTTCTATCTTTGGTCTCGCAGTAGAATAACAGCAGTGTTTTCCCTTGTTAGGAAATTCTTAATAGCAGCTTGCAATCTGAAAACGAATCTGGTAGACGGGAATAGACCGGCCACCTATTACGAGAGCCTTAAAGTATCACTTGGTAAATGAATGTGTAATACATATGTGCTTACTACTACTGATATTCCATATCTTATCTTATGTCAGTCAGTGCAGACCAGCGACACTTCGACCCAGTGGGATCTTTTGTGTCGACACTCTCCCAATAACAACTGCCATAGATGTTCATGGCAGCCGGGACCGACGGCTTAACGTGCTCTCCGAGGCACGGAGCAGGCGATAATTGTCAATCAATACGCTGATAATTTCGAAAAGTCATATAACTGCCGAAAGTCAGAGGTGCGCGACGTGGGTTCGAACCCGAGATCCTCTGCATTGCAGTCTGTTGGTCCCCACTGAGCTATTGCTGCTCTGATATTCCATATACTCTAACGTCATCAGTTAAACAGGAAAAAATTATGATATTTTCAGTATTAAAAAAAACAGATTTCTATTTGTGCCGGATAGACAGGAAAAGTCTCACTCACTAAAACATTAAAACAGCTGACGAAATCTGCAAGTGGCCTACACTTCTGCCCTAGATATCCTTCGGGATATTTGAATATCCCGTTTGCCCGACTCATGCTTGAGCAATATTTTACGTTTTATTTTGTAGGCATAATTATGTGACTTAGAGAAACCACGTTGTCTATCAGACGGCTCCAACGAATCCAGTTGTTTCGTTGCCAAATTACCAATACTGATTGAATTCATGTTCAGAAACGTAAGCAGTGACACGGGCCCAGTATAACAGATTTGGAACATATCTGGTCAAATACAAAGGGTATTATGGTGGGGTCAAGGGGACTTACATTGCGAGTAAACCTGCGATATAGAATACACCATAGTCATGTTATATATTATGAAGATGTTAGTGTACTATATCCAATATAAGGCCTAGCGTGCACTATTATAGCATACTAGCTGACCCGATAGAAGTTGTCCTATCTTATACGAACTGTCAAACTAACGAGGCTGAAAGAGTCGTTAAATTTTTTGTGCAATTTTCTTATCTTTTCTTACCGTAAGAATCTTCTACAAAGTATTAGGAAAAATTACCTTAAAAAGAATATGAATGGAATCGGTAAAGTCGTGCTCAAGTTATGGCGTGACCAAGGGAAACAGGTATTCATATTATATACCTATAGATTGTAGTAGGTACGTTCTATATCATCCAAAGGTTTATCATAGAAGCGCCGTTTAAATATGGTCACTTTTCATTTCGACAGATGACAACTTAACTACGTATTTAAAACAGATTTTTAAGTGGTTTTCACCATTAGACAGTGTGATTCATGAGGAAGGGTTTTTAAGGTTTTGTACTACTCGTGCGAAACCGCGGCGGGTCGCTATCTCTGATATTGACCCACAATTGTTCTCAATCATGTAAAAAAGGGTGAGCCCACTCTTCTTAGTATGGACACTTTCTCGTGTGAATCTAAGTAGGTACAGTGAGCAGCACATCTATGATTTAAATCTTCGACATCCCATTTCAGGGAATTGTACAAGTTTATTGTAACACCTTCCCTTTCAGCACTATAATTATTAACAGCATCGCGGAGGTGGGTGTTAATAACATTCAGACAACGGACACAAAGATAGTTGACTCGAATCAGATATTTGTAGATGACAAAATATTTTGTTCGATATGGATGTCAAGCCCACATCACTCGACGCCGGTGATAACTGGGCACTTTCTATAATCCTTAAAAGACTTAATAAAAGGCACATTTATATTGCCACTTCGGTTAAACTATTTCTTTCAAATTTGCCAAACAAGACAATACCTATAACAATTAACTAAGTTCATATATTTTGCATACGAAATAGAAACAGAACAGAACCCCTGAATAGCACTTGCTCCAACAAAACAAACGCAAAATTATGCTGTGATGGAACACAGTAGTTACTCTTAAAACAGATGTCACTGACCTCACGGGCTCCTGTGGCTTATCAGGATTCACTTTGACAGTGTTGGCGTTCTTGAAGATGTCCAGCTCAGCCAGCTTGGCAGCCGCCTCCGGGGCGCCCTTGAAGTTAGGGATCCTGTTGTAGACTGGACGCGGGAACATCGCCAGCCCATTCGTCTCCAAATGACGCCATACTTTCAACCGAAACGAGTGCTTCGTCAACTCCTCGGGTGCCGCTTTCTTGGCTGGAAGTTATTTATGTATAATTTTAGTGATATTGGTAGAATCATGAATATAATATTACAAGCTGTTTTACCACTGGGCTTCTTTTCAATGCCCACCACACTGGGAGATACGGGTTGGCAGACTACATAGGCATATCTTCGAGAACTTTGTGAAGTACTCTCAGACATGTAGGTTTCCTCACGATATGGTTTGTACCGTTGCGTGCCCATCCTTGTATTGTCCGGGACTTACCCCAGTATGTAAGGTTTCAAAAAATAATCTAGAACTTTATGTAGTTCATCGCCGTTTAGGCTCTCTCTGCCAAGGAGAATAACCATGAACCAGGATATCAGCGTCATGAGTAGTTGGTTATAGAGCCACATTATACCACGTATGATTTCGAAGTCGCACGCTGTAGAAGACGACCATACTGCCAGACTCCGTGCTGCTATAAAGAATTACTTGATCTTTCTTGATAGAAAAACACATCAGCCATCATTTTTGTTTGATAGCGACTTAAAAACTCGTAACTGCTCGTAATTTCACTATTGCATATCCTAAATAATATTATAAATGCGAATGTGAGTTTGTTTGTGTACTCGACCGATCATCATGAAATTTTGTATACACGTTGCCAAGGCAACAAAAAAGGACATAGAATACCTTTCATCCAGAAAAAAGTACTGTTACTTACTAATCTAACCTAACCTACATTTACGCGAGCGAAGCCGCGGGCAACATCTAGTTACATATAAATGTAGGCATGGACTGTATCGACATAGTAACTTTCGGCTTTCGATGAGTATAGACAAAGAGGAAATGATAATTATATAAAGATACCTATCTTATATAAAAATTATCTAGAGATAAACTTTCGTTGAATGATTAATTAGTAATTGCGGCATTATTTCGCCTCATTTGTAATCGATGATAAAGTGTTCGCTACATTCCAGCTGTAGTACAAATTCTGAGCTGTTAAAAGAACACAGCCGGTTCAGCTAATCGCTTCCTAAATACCACTCTATAATTTCTATTGGATAGACATACGACGACATTTTGGTTGCTTTTTACACAGTGGTGAGACTAAGATGTTGGTGGTGGACGTGTCATTGTCTTGAAGTGTAGTTATTTTAAAGTACCCCAACACAATTTTTGACCACACAAATCGTTAATCCTGTTGACACTAAGGCCTTGAAAGCTATCGAGGGTTCCCGAACGAGCGAAACCGCGTGAAAAAAACTATCCTAAATATTTGATTGGTTTGGTATTAGGACGTCCTAGATTCTTCAACAGGCGCTGTGCGACAACTTAACTAGAAGCAGTTTAGTGTACCTACCTAGGGCTACCGGGATCTGAGGGACCCTAAAAGTCTGGTAATATTTACGATAGGGCCTTGACCCAACATGTTTCATTTTAGTTTAGTTAAAGATTAATGCAGAGCTACCGCCCGTGGGGCCTGTGCTAGCAAAAACAAAGTTTGCCAAGCTGAAATGTATTCCAATTTAAACTTCATTCTCTGAATCTCAAATTGCCAATAATTGTATTTAATATTTACAATTATTTATTTATTATTATTATATTATTATATTTACAATGAAAGGGGAATAAAGACGGCTTATTTTCGTTTTTCTAGTGAAGACCTCAGCCGAAGTTCTCATATCATAGAACTAAGAAATTTTGTAAACAGGACTGATATTGTGACCCCATTACAAGCATATAAAACTCAAGAATAGAATAATATTTATATAACAAGCCCATAAAGAAACCTGAAGAAATGACCGCTGAATTCAATATTTGCTATTGCAGAATACTTTTTGCTTGTTGCATACAACTCAGCAACTTTTTGGCAAATGGTAGCTGCCACTTATGGACTCGACTGTTTCTTCGGCATTTTAAAAGAATTGTAGCAAAACTTAAAAAGTGGATGAATTGATGTTAATCCACAGTAAGCTATACTGCCCCCTTCAATCGAATTGAATTTGATAAATATTATTATATTTATTTATTATCGATGGTGTAGTGGTTTAAGTGGCCGCCACTGCGACAGCGCCGAGTGTTGTGGGTTCGAACCCCACACGGGCCAAAAATTTGTGCGAAACACATATGGTTGTTCTGAGCCTGGATGTTCTTTGTGTCCGTTATTTAAATGTTTGTAAAAGTCAAAATAAAATGTAGAAACGCAATGTTCCTATTCGGCTAAACAGTAAACACCCGGGAGTCGGAACAGCAGTTGCATTTGCACAAGCATGAACTCGGTAATAAAAAGTCACCGGCCGACGCTAGTCATATATTATGCACAGTGTTTTGCCTCAATGCGGAAATTGCACACCTAATACGGTCACTTACTCTGCATGCAGCACGCGTAAAATTGTCGCCGCGACATTGAAGTCTACGAAACATTTACGTATTTTATACCTACACTCTGCCCTGACTTCGCACGGGTAGTACAAAATCTTAAAAAATTATACACCATAACCTTCGTCATGAATCACTCTGTCTAATGGTGAAAGCCGCATGAAATCGTTTAGAAGTTTTTGAGTTTATCGCGAATAGACAGAAAGACGCGGCAGTTGTTTTGACCCAGCCGCGCTACCTTAAGAACACCGCTGGGGTACCTACCTGTTATCTTGGTTTTCATAACAGTAGGGCAGTTGTCTTTTTGATTTTATAGGTACCTTCTTTTACACCCAAGAGCTAACAGCAATCAAAACAAATCTTTTTATCAAAACAGTATTAAACATGGTTGCAAAACAGGACAATGATTAATATTTTACATTTGGATATTAGAAATGTGGAGCTGTAGTGGGATATCCTAGGATCTCCCTCGACAAGCTGCATTTAAATAGCGGTGACATCGAATCACGCATTGTTTTCTGTCATTTATAATTTACTCCTACTACCAGATTTGACTTTCTTGTTATCTTTTTCTATTCTTTATTTTTTGGGCATTCTTGTTATCTTATATTTTATTAGTGGATTCCAAAAATCTTTGTATTTTAGTGTCTGGGTCGTGTAACTATTTGACATCCTAACTAATACCTATTATAAATGCGAAAGCGAGTTTATTTATTCCGCTTGCACGCCTTAACTACGCGTCCGATCATCAAGAAAGGGAATTGCTCAGTTTATTAGGGTGCTTCGGCTTGGTGTGAACATTAATTATAGTAATAAATGCATTGCTTTTTTAATATCTTATATTCAAAACAAACTAAATATGATAATAAAGTTGCAGCAAGTTGTTAAAATATGCCTTTTCTATATCCTACATAATATTACAATATTGTCACTTATAATTGACTAAAAATGAGCATTTCATTGTTCAATCCATGAAATGCTCATTTACATAACATCTATATTTATTATAAAGATGATACCTTATTTATGTAATAAAGAAGAATAAGGGCAGGAGGATATCGGAGGATGATAGGGGTCTAGACCAAACATATTAGGGTATTAGGTCTGTGGATAAAATAAAAGAACTATTATTTTGAATATTATAATTTATTTACTATTATTTTATTAATTTAATTCACATTAATGAAACCATGGAGATAGCTAGTTTAAAATAAATATATGTACTACATAGTTATAATACATAAAAATAACACTATGCTCACCTGTCGTGGTGCTATCCACTCGCTAATTACATTTCGTATATGTGTTTCTCTTTCTTTGTTAATGTTAAGAACATGTGATCTAACACACAGTATGAAACATTGACAATTGACACAAAGTTGTCGACGATGATCACTATTTCCACTTTGATCATTTTCTTGAGCCGATGAATAATTAAATGTAAACATCCAGCATGAATGACAACCTAAACGCTGAGCTGTTATCTGTAAATAAGACAAACATTTTTATTTTTATGTATTTTCTACAGCTATCATTAACACAGTACTAAGTTACATGATAAAAAGATTTAATGGAGATTCAGGTCTGATTTTTAGTGAATGTGGACTGTTAATATGAAGGGTTCAGACATATACCTTAACACACAATGTAACCCATCGAACATAACTTTAAACCCTTAAGAAATGCTAAATTGATCTAGAATAGCTTAATATCACATTAATGATATTGTGAAGTAGTTTGTGAAATAGTATTTGCAGGAAACATGTTAGGGCTAAGAAAATAGACTTACCACTTGAGGGGCAGTCCATTGTCCAATCACTGATAGCACTTCAAGTAGCTCTAGCCTGCGTCTTCGGCGTGCCTTATATCGGTAGCGCAATTGACACTTCGGTCCAAAACAGCGCCAGGGTCAACGTTAGACGCAGATTTGGGGTCCAAAACAGCGCCAGGGTCAACATTAGAAGCAGTTTCGGTGTCCAAAAGCAAGCCCGGGTCGTCATGAGGAGCGGTATCAGAGTCCATTATAGCAGATTAAAACGTTTGAAAAAAGCAACCGAAACAATATTCACAACGCAAGGAGGAGATAGATGCGCGCGAGTAGCGGATGTTTGTTTGTTGTCATTGTTGACAGAAGACATTGTAAATGTTGTCAGTTAAAAAAATTAACGTGACTTACGGATTTTAATATACAAATCGATAAATAATGTGTAAATTATTATACAAGCCTTTGTTTTTTTATATCTAACGGCTAATATCTGAACCAAATCTCTGTTTGTAAACGTTATTAAGAAAACAAGTATCTTATTAAAAATGCACGTTTATTTATATGGTAACCCAGAATGGAGTGCAAAAGAAGAAAAATGGCGGTGCCTATAATTGTTATCAGTTTAAATATTTGTTTATGTGTCCTTTTTTACCGAAATATTTCCTGCAACGAGGTATTGTTTAATATTTTTTAATTAATTATTTATAATTATTGGTAAATAGATTTTTTACTGAGCAATTTGTTCACGCAAAGCCGAAAGTAGCTATTCCCTTTCGCATACACATTGTCACGGGTACAGAATAGGACATAGGGTACCATTCATCCAAAAAAAAGTACTATTACTAATCCAACCTATCTTTAGGCGAGCGAAGCCGCCGGCAAAATCTAGTAAATAGTAAAAAATTGTGTACCAATTACCATTTTCACGCATGTTATGTTCCCTGGCCTACGTAGTATTCTACCCACATTTCGACATTTAAGTAATTAATTCTAAGACAACTTCAATATGAAGCTTATTATATTTATGAAAGGATATTTAATTTCAACTGTCGCAATCACGCGTAGGAGTAATCGCTGTGTTTTGGGGACTTTGATTATAATTTACTAAGAAACTTTGAAACAACTCCGTATCATAATATTATCACAGTATTTTCTCGTGCGGTTATCGAACCAGTAATATTCAGAAATTATAGAATTCTAGTACGCGTTACCGTATTACAATATAATGTCTTATGCGGATAATTCACGTACGTATGTATGCACTAGTTATGTTTTTGGAATTTAGCGGTTTAACATCAGGTGGGATTAGATTTTATTTTGAACAAATAGAGTATATTTATTAACCAAGGTAAAAAAAGAAAGTATGTACCTAAGTATTATTTATGTAATACGCTATTTTGTTTCCATATCTTTTTGTTTTCCTAGCAACTATTATTTTACTTGGGTTATGCAATGACTAAACCTATCACGGTGTTCCTTGACGTTACCAGACCCGGCTGGGTCGCGCGAATCGTTCTCACATGCGTGACGCGACCTCACCGAGGTTTCAGCCCGCCCTATGAAACGACGGTCACCTACGCGAAAGTAACCTAGCCAAAAACACAATCTGCGTTATGCTCTACTTGTCACCTTGTGGGGACTCCTTAACGAGACTTCTGACAACCAGATCAACCAGATCTCTACAATGTATGTCTATATTAAAATAGGTAAATAATAACATTCTATTTAATTAAGAGAAGCTCTATTGTGTTCCTTTTCTCATTAAGATAACAATTAAAACTTGTAAATGTTGACATAGGTAAAATAAAGTATTTTCACAAACTTTAATGCGCTCATAAAATATGAGGACGTTTACGTACAACGTACAATCCTTTTTTATGAAACACGGGTGGCAACCCAAGGATTTTTCGACAAGCGAACCAAAGAAATAGCATCGCTATCATTGCGACATTGCCTACCTAGATAAAAACCAACAATAGCGTATTGAGAGATCGTTGGACTGCCACACAAAGATCTCGAGTTTTGGCAGTTGTATGTATTAATCTGTCCATTATTGGAAGGCCAGAAGTACTTGAAAACCTATTGTGTCGGACCGCCGGTGTGCCGAAAACACGAGGCTTCATATGCAATCTTTAGAATGATACGTATTATTGCATTTAAATGATCGAATATCATTCGAAATATACAGTTTTGTTCAACGCTAATTTACTAATGGGTCGTCATAGTTACACTTATTAACGTGAATTTACATTTACCTACCTGTTGCCTGTACTTTAAGACAATGAAATTTAACTGACGGCGATAATGTTCATGGTAATCGAGTTCAGGGTTATCATAATTCATATTAAAGACACAGATACTAGATAGGATTCCCAGCTGTACTACTATGTTAAAATACGTTCACCGTTCCAGACATTGTCTTTTGACAGAATTTAATCTATATACTAATACAAACGTAGTGCAGGGCGCCCTCCGACCAGGTGGGATGACGATCTGCGAAAGACTGCAGGCAGATGCTGGATGCGGCAAGCTAAAGACAGGGCGCTATGGCGCTCATTAGGGGAAGGCTATGTCCAGCAGTGGACTATTATAGCCTGATGATGATGACTAATATATAATAAAGTCTAGATCTTCAAGTTTGATTGTTATTAGTTTGGAAGCACTCTATGGAAGTACAAGTAGGGAGTAACCATAGACTAGGACGAAACCGAGTGGGCAGTATATTCAATACTTCTAACACTATTATTATTAAGAAATATATGTGTCAGCTTGTACATATCCAAACAGACTCAAACAACAAACCCAAAAATTTAAATAGTGTTGTTCTATACACATATTAGTGTTGATTGCATATTGTATACTTGAACAAAACAAACATAGTATAGAAATCATATGCTAGTCAAGGTGAATATTACACTCATGTAATTCAACACCTGAGCATATATGAATACATCACATAACAACAAACAGTGTGTTTACTCAAAATGAGTTTTGTTGCTCACTTATTAAAACTACAACATTTATTGATAAGAAAAACAGCATTGAATTTTATAACTCAATATAAAAAGAATATGTTTCGAGTTCGTAGTACTTATAAAATGTAAAGAATGGTTGATCAGTTTAATGGCTTGTATAAAAGACAGAAAATTGTTTGCTTCGGTGGCATACCGGTAATATACGCAAAAGATCTCTGGTTAAATTCCTGGGTTGTGCTTTGTGTTATCCAGATGTTTCTGTCAAGTCATTTTCAGTAAGAGTACAGAGTTAGGAACTTTGCCCATTATTAACAGCAATAAAATCTTTCCTTATGTTGTAAAGATAAGGTGTGCGAGTGTCAGTAATAACAAAAACTTGAAGTCCATAAACAGAATTTCCCAATATTTTATTAAATTTTTAATATTTTTATGACTTTGCAGCTTAACTGCGCATTAATAAGAGCAAGTACTTCTGTGTTAAGTGCTGGATCTGTTTATATATTCATATATACTGTTTCTTATGGGATACTAGCCATGCCCTAGTTTCACCTATGTTTAAAATTACTGCTCCACTCCCATGGGCATGATGTTATATATCCTATGTAACTTCTAGATCTAGATAAAGTAAGTAGCTTTGCAATGGCGAAAGAATTAGATACATAACCGATTATTTCTTTCTATAAAAAGTAATCCTTTAGAAAACCTTGGCTTGGTAACTTAAGTAATTTAAGGTTTAACTAGTTCATGTAACAGTCATAAACAGTAGTCATTAATTAAAAAGCAAAGTGTTGTTTTATCATGTTATGTAAAAAAAATGTTGATAAGGAAAACACTTTTAAAACATTCAAATAATGGACATAAAGAACACCCAGACTCGAAACAACAATCTGTTTCATAAATTTTTTTTGTCCCATGCTTGGTCAAACCCACAACACTGCACAACGGCAAAGGTGAGGCAACACTTAAATCACATTGCTATCTGTGCAGTCTATATGAGAACAGTATTTTAAAAATGGATGTTATAGTACCCAATTAACAACAAACAATCATATTTTTGTAGTTGAACTATCTTGAAAAATATTATAAGAACTTCATAATCATGAGAGCACGAGATAAGCAAATGCACGAACATACAGCAGTAACATAATAATATGTGATAAAGAAATATAAATACAGACAGATAAAACGGCAAGTAAATAATCAGGGAAGCTGACAAACTGATAAATATTCAACCATGACCTATGCATCGCCCACTCATAAATATCCACACAAATATAATATCAATATGTGGGTAGATAAAAACTTTTTTGTAAAAGGATTTCTAAATTTAAATATCTACAAAGGTAGATAGATGAGGTAACTGCATGCATAGACCTTCAAACCGATGATTCAATACAAATAGAAAATCTAATATGACCTCACTTACACATACATTATGGAGGTATATAAACTTTTTAAATACATAATAAATTGCTCAAATATTATACGGACTTTCATATATTTTTTCATGTGACAGTAAATAGCGAGTGCGATGTACACCACGTAATTCAACTACCTAATAAATCAACTGCATTTTTACAAAAGAGGTGGGCAGAACAGAATTATGTGAGTCATGTTTCACACTCCAATTAAGCTACCCACAGTATCAATAATTACAAGCGGAGGAAACAACCCAAATCGTGATAATCGATGCACGAAACACTAAACGCAAGTGAAATTACCACTGCAATCCGACTGCACAAATACACATTATTTTTTAACAACAGCGTCGAAGAAACTTCGCAGTTTTCATCATCGATTACATGCGGGTATTTCGAAATACACGCGGTTTGTTACTAGAAAAACATTTGTAAATATAATTTGGACTTTTTCCACTAGAATTTTCTCTAAATTAGCGAATAAAACAGTGGAATAATGATTGTTATTCCATTATTTTTAAGAATGAATGTGAAACTTACTGTTGTCCGCGGCTATTGGCGTGCCCTCTCCGTTCTGCATTTTGATATTTTACTGCAATCGGGAGCTTGTCTGCAGGTATTTCGATGATCTAAATGAAAACCATCAAAATTATTTGCAAAATAAAATCCTTCGCCGCCGGACGGAACCGTCACACACAAAAATAGAACGCGAAGTCGCGAATAAAAAACAAATGCAACCAACATGCCAATAAAAACAATAGTGATGTGCATTTATGACTAAATAACCTTTTTAATATTTAGTTTACTATAGTATTGTATAATTCATTTAGACACAATGTTCGCTTTATACTGACTATGTGTAAGTAATTATTGAAATTTACTTTTATTTATCTTTATTCTATTATTGTAGAACTAAAGAGTATATAATTATTATTAGTAGACCTTCAGTTCTTGACAGATGTCACTTTATTAAAATTTCTATGCGCAGCTCTACATACAATAGAACCAACATCAAGATAAAAAACAGTATGTTTTCTGTTACCAAAATAAACTAGGTGTAATATAGAGGCTTGTAAATAAAACGGTGTCAAGGGAGAACACGATCATTGAACTTCAATTGAATCCAATTTGAGGATTTTAAACTCCAATTCACGTACGATTGAACATTTTCAGAGTAAAATATCAGGTTAATCAGGTTGTTGATATCAATACCAACAGCATACAATTGCTCCTTAATAGAAATTAAAATACTAATAAATAAGTATTCATTAAATCAATGAATTATAAGTTTCACAGTTAACTCATACAATTTACAGCGAACAAGAAACGACAGCTGTTGGTCTATATTTTTCACGAATTAGGTACCTAAAATAAAGTATTTTGTTGCGTTCTACTTCGTTTTTAAATTCCTAGTAAACAGATTTATAAATAAAACTCACTATAACAACGTAAACATTTATTAAAAGCATTGAATAAATAAATTATCTGATTGTCTGAGACATATGGAGCGGAGTAAGCATAAGTTCGAAAGCCGCGTCTTTTAAATTGGCACCTCGTAGATTGGCTTCATGAAGATCACTGCCCGACAAATCACAACACTGCAAATAAAAATAGATTTTAGTAGACAAAACTTACGATGGTGAAACATCATTCTGATTGTTAGGTATATTTTAGACGCCATCAGCAGCGTTCTGAATTTTTAAACGTTGATACCGACTGAAAATTTACCTTTATATTATAATTACAATTATTAATCCACCACAAACTCTCTTAGTGACGCATCTTGGCTGATAAAACAATAACTTGTATGTGATGGTTCAGTTATTGATGGCGCGAATTATAGCCCAACGAACGCATATACTCATTCATAGCTTTATCAACGACAGAGGTTAACAGACTTTTTTCTCATAGACCACTTTCAAAATTTAGCTGGTACCGGTGGACCCCTTGCAGCTACATTTCTACAATATTCCTTTAAGCGGGACGACCTTTTTTTTTTTAGAAATTCTTTACCAAAAAGTCGGTAGGTTCGAGACCACTGGTACTGAATATGGAATATACAAGTTTTTACAAGTAACAGTCGCTGAGCTTCTTAAAATATTATCTGCCTAGTGATAGGTGAAGTCAAGCCAACGTATTAGTTCTTTATTATCAAAAGCAATTTTTCGTGGACCCCCCGCTTACGAATTGCGGCCCCCATTTTATTGTAACACCTACGTAGACCCCCATCGAGTCTCGCGTGGACCCTTCAGGATCCACCTGGCCCACTTTGGGAACTAATGGTTTAAGCTTTCTTTTTTTTTTAAGTTCTATCCTAATAGGAAGAACAAAGAACACAAGGTAATGTTTGTAAAGACGCTTTACAAAAATTCAAACAACGAATAAGTACAGAATTGTTGGATAACACAATTATTGTCACAAATATTATGTTGGTATGGAACCGATTACACTCGAGTGTTGTGGGTTTCATCGATGCAGTTGCAGTGGTGAAGCGACCATTTTAACTACTACATGTCCTCGTTGCTTGTTAATTCATTACAAGTTACTACATACTTCAAATCGCTTCTTCCTCATCGTTACCTATTTATATATACTAGCGGTCGCCAAATGGTTGAAATTCGAACATAATTGAATTAAATTTTAAGTTTGATCGTTATTAAGGTTTTATTGTCTATAACTATACCCTTATAATCACATTTCATTTAGTCACCTACTCCACATATGTACATATGTAACCATAGTTACGAAGAATTCTACGACATTAGCCGAACAATGCCGAAATACTACGAACGCGATTCGACTGCATATGTCAAATACATGGTTGTGTGCCTGTAGTTTTTCATTAATTGAATGTATTTCTGATGCATAATTTATAAAAATATTAGGATTCGCCATTCCTTTTCCATATAAACTTTGACTGTGCCAAATCTCATACTCTTTCGTCCGCGCAATTTTCGTAAAAATGGATAGGTATAAAGTTTTTGCTTAATATATAGATACCGGCTATACAAGTACTACAAACACAAGCGAGATTATCTTTGTTAGTCCTTGTAACTGTACAAATAAACTAATTCAGAGAGTCTCGCTGACAAAGCGAAAAATCAGCGAAGTACCTATTGATATTATATCTCAGTTTTATTCACACGTCATTTGGCGTCATTTATTAGTTATATTAGTAAGGAAGCAATCAGTAACCAGTCAGTTTTTGGGTCTTGACGGAAGGACAAGTAACTACTTGTCCTTCCGTCAAGACCGGAAGATGAATCGATACTTCGATCCTAATTCCTATGAAGTTTCATGGATATGAATGAATGAGAATGGTTTTTCCTAGCGTAGGTGATCTTTGTAGCCCCCGCCCCCCAACCCGCGACACAGGAATTATACCTAGTTGACTTGTAAAGAAAAAAAATATCATAGTTATCAGAATAATACCTCCAAGTCAGCTCCAGCTAAGACAGCAGTCCTTAGATCACAGTTCTGTAAATTGGCATTCTTCAGTGTGGCCACACGTAAATTTACGCCCGCCATATTGCTACCTTCCAGATTTGCACCTGCACAAAAAAACATAATTTTACGATTGTTTCTTTTTTAATTCTGTATTTTTTTTTATTCTAGCTAGCTGTGGCCGTTACCCTATGGCCCTATTAGCCCTGGAAACCTACCACTATACAGGTTAATATTAAGCAGCTATCTGCTTAGTCAGGCCATAAATACTGTTACAATAAAAAAAAAACATGATATTACATTTGAATTTGGAATCTATCATTCTTATATGAATATTCATTGTGTTTTCTCATTTTCTCGCCAATCGGTGTTAAATATTTTTGGGATAATAAAATGGAGTCGGGTGATAAAGATAACCGAATTGCTGTGATAGCATTACACAAAGTAGGTATGGAGCCAGATGCATTTTTGAAACACTCGCTTGGTATTAGTCGAATGTTTGTGTACCGAGCTATTGATAGGTACAATGAAATCTCTTCTGTTTGTGACAGAAAAAGATCTGGCCGTCCACGTAGTATTCGTACGATAAAGGCGATCAAAGCAGTGAAGGACATAATTCGAAGTAATCCTGTCCGAAAACAAATGATTTTATCTCGAGCAATGAATATAGCACCTACAACGATGTGGCGGATTTTAAAAGATGACTTAGGACTTGAAGCCTATAAGAGACGCACTGATCATAATTTAACTGATAATTTAAACATAAATAGTGTGGTAAAATCAAAACAAGCGGTCTTAAGTGGTACGCAAATGGAGGTCATAAAAAATGTATTTACTGACGAGATCATTTTTACTATTGAGCAATGTTTTAACAAGCAGAATGCCCGAGTTAAAGCTCTATCTATAGAAGCTACCCAATTAGTCGGCAGAGTACAACGTAGACATTATACGACTTCAGTGATGGTTTGGTGCGGTATAAGCTGTCAAGGAGTGACAGCCATATTATTGTGAAAAAGATGTCAAAAAACACAAATGTATCAAGAGACGATGCTTGAGGTGATGAAGACCATGTTCTATAACCAAGAATGGACCCGTCAGGAAGACTCAGCACCGGGTCATAAAGCTCGATCCACCCAAGCGTGGTTGGAAACGAACGTTTCGGACTTCATCAGAGCTAAAGACTG
Source organism: Catocala fraxini (assembly GCA_930367265.1). NCBI lineage: Eukaryota > Metazoa > Arthropoda > Insecta > Lepidoptera > Erebidae > Catocala > Catocala fraxini. The sequence goes on from OV884047.1 coordinate 3,935,928, forward strand.
GCCATCTAGTCCCAATCTTAATCAGCTGGATTATAATTTATGGTCAGTTTTAGAGAGTATGGCATGCTCTAAACGCCATGATAATATGAAGTCCCTAAAACAATCCATAAGATTGGCAGTGAAGAATTTTTCCATTGACAGAGTGCGTGTTTCTATTGATAACTGGCCTCAATGCTTAAAGGACTGTATTAAAGCCAATGGAGATCATTTTTAATGAGCTTCATATAATATTTTAATGTTATTATATTAATGTATAAAGTAACATTATAGTAATAAATGTTTTAGGCAATAGAAAAATAAAAGATTTTTCCTTGTAACAATATTTATGGCAAGACTAGGTATATGCCTGCTTCAGGTTTTAGCTCTATTGAATCTTCTATAATATATTTTACCTTTTAAATTCACCCCCTCCATGATAGCTCTCGATCCCGCCGGATCTTCCATGTTACAGCCTTTTAAATTGGCACCTAGAATACAAAAACAGTAATCTATACTAATATTATAGAGATAAAAGTTTTGTTTGGTTTTCAATCACAAACTCTAAACTACTGAACCGATTTTTATTATAATTCTACCAGTAGAAAGCTTATTTATCCAGAAGTAACACAGGCTATATAACACCACGCTAAGACCTACGAGAGCGGCGCTATAAGCGTGGGTGAAACCGCGAGTGTCAGCTAGTATTTATATACTTTCTTTAAGCCTACTTTGTAAGAATGTCTCGGCAAACCCCGGAATAGTTAGTTAATTGGCAACGGCATCATCAAAAGACAAAACAGCGTAGCATTGTAGGGAGTCAAGTAGACCGAGCTGATACAGTCAACGAGTCGATAAAAGATTCGCTAGATTTGATTTGCTTTACCATCTTAACTAATATTATAAAAGCGAATGTGGGTTTGTTTGTTACGCTTTCACGCCTTAACTACTCGACTGATCATCATGAAATTTTGCATACACTTTATCAGGGGAACAGAAAAGGGCAGAAGGTACCTTTCATCTAGAAAAACGACGGTTACTAACCTAACCTACATCTACGCGGGCAAAATTAATATTTAAGTTAACTTTAAATTGTTTAGTCTCAATAATGCCCGCGATACTGTCACCTAGTCGAGAGCTGAGTACGAATTGCCGATAATGAGTCTCGTTCTTCATCGAACCTTAGGTGGGAATACTTTTCCAGTCACAGTGCTCCAGGTTTTAGCAGAAATACCGTCGTTTTAAGTTTCATTTTTAAACTACTTATCTGAATGATTTCAAACCTTAAATAAGCTCATGCCTATTTAAGGTTTGATGGTTTGGAGGGTTTGGAGGTATGGACTAATTAGTATTTATAAGCCTATCATCATTGACAGGGTTATAAATACTAATTAGTCCATCTTTTAGATCTTTTAGATTAGCAAATAATTACTAAGATATAACGCATTAAAGTTCGGTTGTACGGGCTTATGACGTCACTATTTGTTAAAATTTGTACCAGCAAGTTAGGTAACATGAAATTTAAATGCGTTATATCTTCGTTGTTATTAGTTTGTGGGACAAAAGAAAAATATGTGTCCAATATATTTTGGTGATCTAAAAGACTTTTTTAGTCATGATGGGTATTGTATAAGATAAAATACCAACCTTCCATATTGGCACATAGAGCTTTGACGCCCAACAGTTGGGCGCCTTCTAGATTGGCGTGAGACAGGTCTGCGCGCTCGAGACAGCAGTGTGATAGATTCGCGCCACTTAAGTTGCACCGTGACAAGCAGGCATACTGGAATATTTTTTTAATTTTATTTTATTTGGTTTGCCAACAGTAAAGATATAATAGACTGTAGTAATACACATGACACAAAATGAGTTTGATACATTTATTATACCAGCACTTATATACTAATATGACATGACAGTTGACACTACTTAATTATTAATATTTAATAGATTAATGCAGTTATATGGTCTGGACTAAAATAATAAGCTGCAATAATCTTATGGCGTATAATGGCGTAGTCATTGCCGTTACGCCAAGTGTTGCGGGTTCGAGCCCCACACGAGACAAAAGTTTGAGTGATTCACAAATAGTTGTTTTGAGTCTAGATGTTCTTTGTGTCCCTTGTTTGAATGTATGTAAAGATCCACACGACACAAAATATAGTATTATTTGGGCGGGAAATATCTTTTAAAAAAATCCCACAGGAAGGTATTACGACTTTTTATACATTTCTGTGCATTTTAACATATTTGATGATTGCAATGATTATCCATACATTTTGAATAACGATGATGCAAGACGCACTGCCCGAAAATGTGTAAAAGAAATGAAATGATGAAATGAAGCTGGTGTGTCATAGGTTAAGAAAATTGCAAAAGATTTGCTGAAATTATTTCTTATAATACTAAAATTATGTTTTAATAACACCACACCAAATATTTTATTCTAAAATATAGATTCTGTGATATTAAATGCAGTGAATATTTTGTTGTCACTATTTAATGCCAAATGAAGTATGGTGATAATTCTATGTTAATTCAATGTAGGATTAAGCGGAGGTCTTATAACAATCACTTTTTCAATCTTACTTATAAGTATGTCTCTAAGAAACAGAAGTAGTGGAGTGTAGTGTACTTCATTTCGATTTCCTTATGGCAAAACCCAATAGCACCATAGCTTATTTTCCTTAACCAATAATATAGAAACTACTGCACATACAATTTATATCATTGAAATTAAACTACTTTATATGGATTTAATTATTATATTAATATTTACCTTAAAATTAATATACCTAAGGTCCAATCGGTTTAAGTCAGCACCAGATAAGTTTACTCCTTGGAATCTCAGTTCTAATTGTGTTGATGTTGTGATAATGGACCGTACTACGTCCATCCTATTCAATGCGTGGTTAGACCTACAATTGCTGCGTGATTCCTCGATGAGTTGGTTCAGTTGTGGTATCATTGAGTCTATGCCTGAAAATTAATTTAGTTGCTTATTGTGTGATGATGATGTATGAAAACAAGGGTTTCTCGCTATTTCTCTTGGACATTATTGAAATAATGTTTATATAATGAAATAGTATTGAGAGTTCCTTTTTACATTTCAATGGTCATTACACACTTATTCCTTCTAAGTTCTACCACATTTAAATGGATTTAGCCTTGTTTGTTTGATTTATTAAAAAGGTATACTTCTGGGTATTATAAATAATAATAATATTATATATATTATATAATATTATATAATATTCTATCACATACACACAACACCATCTAGCCCAAACTAAGCAGAGCTTGTATTATGGGTACTAGACAATGGATAAACATACATATATACTTTTTTTTTTGTAAATACATACATATTATACATAGAAACACCCAGACCAAGACAAACATCCATGTTCATGCACACAAATGTTTGACTTGTGCGGGAATCGAACCCGCGACCTCAGGCGTGGCAGTCGGTTACACTAACCACTATGCCGTCGAGTCAAATATATTATTCTTCTTTTAAAAAATAAAATAAACTATATAGAAGATAAACATATTTTCGGTAGCAGCTTAGGATTGTACACACAAGTGTGTCTGATAGATGACAATATGCTATTCCATAAGACTAATAAACATAGAAGCTTAATTGATGGTATAATACAACTTGTCAGTTGATACTTACCATAAAACACGGCTTCTTCCATAACCCCTCTAGGGTTTACATGATTATCTAATATCACATTGCCATGCCTCAGATAGTTTAATACGGGCTCAAAATACTCTGGACTTCGGTCAATCATGTATGCTCCTGTAGAATCAGTGGCACTAGGATTCATTAAGTACACATTTTTATCATCTGCAAACATTCTGGCTAACATAGACAGTGGCTCTTTAGCTAAAAGAGTTGCCCGGGATGTAGTAAAATGTTTCCCACCTACATTGAGCGTTATCCAGTCAGTAACAGCTTTACCATAACTAATAGTACTGTTATCACTTATATTTAATTCTTGCATTGCATTCTCAGTTTTATCACAATTTCCAGCCTCCACCTCGGAATCTAAACATAAATATATTCTGTCATCGTCTCTTATTACTTCCAATTCCTCAATTTCACAGCCATTTAAATATAATTTAAAGTTATCTGAAGTCAATTGAAATAGTCGCGATATCTTCGTTTTAAATCCTTCAAGCGTGTCTTCCACTGCCACAATTTTACCATTTTTGTTTTCATTATTTCTATAAACGTAAACCCGTTTCATAGTATGTATGTAATGTATAATATATTTTATTTTATAATTTTATATTCCTCGTAGAAAATGTAGAAATCAATACGGCTTGCGAACTTTGTATGTAAATAATGACATTGACAACAGCTGTCAAACTTAGTAATTTGCTGTAATTTGATATACGCAGATTAAAAAAATATCATAGTCGACTAATAATAAGTTGTGTTTCTAAGAATATCAAAAAACAACAATAAAATAAATACACATTATGTTACAACTTACGCACACAAAGCAGCAGTAACGAAAATCTTTTGCGCATTATTGCAAAGAGGTCGTCAATATATAAGCAGGCAACTATTGCCGATGTATACAAAACATGGAAAGCAAAGAGTAGAGTAATGTGGAAGGTAAACGAACTATATACTGGAAGCATATTATCGTTGTTCCACGTATTCATGCATTTTGTTTTCTGCATATATTTAAACCACAGATTGCAGGTATGAAAGCGTTGGCAATAGATATGTACTTACGTCTTGAATAAAGTAATTTTGACATTAACATCGCACCTCGCTAACTGCAGACCAGTATAATTATTGCATCTTACAGTGCCATCTCTACTCTTCGTTACTCAGTGACTAAGGACTAGGGACTAAAGTAAGTATCTACTTGAAATATTTCACTATGTTGAGCGCTGTCACACAATTTTTTTTATTGGGGAATGCCATTTATGTCCTTCTCTCTGCGGGAAAAGAATAGAGGCAGCGGAAGGAAAAACCCCCGTCCCACCGAATAAACCTACTACGGTGTGCGCTTTCCTCTGTTTACTGGACCGATGGAACTTAAGCTACTTCAGCGATCCACCCAGCAGTGCCCAATGCAGGCTTAGCGGGCGACGACTCTTAGCGGACGCGACGCTCCGGCACAACAATGGGCATCGTTCCAACTCATTGGCCAGCAGACGGGAGATCACCTCTCCCCCACGCGCAGCTCTCTCTATGCTGGCGTCTCCCCGTCGGCGATACTCTTTGTATCGATCTGCGAGGATCTCTCGATCTCTTAGAAGGATACGACAGCTACCCAATTCCTGTCGCTGTTGACCATATTTGCTTTGATCATGGCTGGCAACGAGAGTTCCTAATCGACAACATCCACGAGGTTTCGATTAGGCGGGTAGTCACGGCATTGTACAGAACAATCAATTGTAACACACGAACAATTTTCTCATGAATTTAAACCTACAACGTTCAGCGCGGCCTGCGGCAGCGGCAAGGTGACCGCTTGCCCGCTGCGCCATCGTATGTTAGCATATTTCGCTAGACTGGCTTATTATAAGAGCAGGTACCTATGTCACCTTAGCCTGTTTTCTGTTGCATTACCAGGGGCATCAGTAGATACTATCGCTTAGAGATGTGCGTAGTTGTATTCGAATAATAAACGATACATACATTAGACATCACATCGTATCAGATATACTTTGTAATCCTCTACAAGGTCGAGCTCACAGCTCGCTCAATCACTCAAGACTGCACGGATGGTGTAATAATAATAATAATAATAATAATAATAATAATCACTTTATTTGCTGAACAAAGGTTAGTACAATGGTCTTACAATTTATTCAAATTAGAACTCTTTGTTCTGCCTTATAGACATGCAAACATTAATAAAGAATATGCAGACTATTTACTTTACAATCATAATTAATAAGGTAGGTATAGTTAATTTAACAAGCTTTCTTAAGACAGCATCAATAGTGATAGTGGTCATCAACAAATCTTAATAATAATAATTATAGTAACAATGTCATCATTATAACAAGTCATACTGGAGAATTTTATTTAATAAAGTCAAGAAATAATATAAAAAGTAAAAATCATAATAAAAAAGTCATAATAGTATTTTTTATATGTCATGTCGTCAATAATCATTATCTAACGATTATCATAAATTATTTTCTGATAAAAAATCAGTAATGGTATAATAACATTTATGTATCAGGAAATTTTTAAGATGGTTTTTGAACATATTTGTATTCAGACTTGTAATGCTGTTTGGTAGTTTATTATATATTATAGGCGCCATGCAAAATATACTTTTGTGCATTAGTGCCGTTCTGGCTTTTCGTATACGAAGCCTATAACATGTATTGTTTCGCCTGTTTCGTATAACTTTATCCCCTAGCTTTTCGAATAGATCTGGATTAGACCTTACAAAGACAGCTGTTTCGTATATGTACAAGCAGGGCAGTGTTAAGATTTTGTATTTTATAAAATATGGTTTACAGCTATCTATGCATTTTAGTTTAAACATTGCTCTGATGCATCGTTTTTGTGCTTTGTAGTGACTAAGATGGTCGTCTCGCCATTGATACTGCGCTGAGTGTTGTGGTTTGATCCTCACACGGGACATAAATTTGTATGACCCACAGTTCCGAGTCTGAATGTTCTTTGGCTCCGTAGTTTGTTTGTAAGTTCCCTGTGACACAAAATTCTTAGAGCAGAAGTTGTTTTTTCAAAAATAATAAATTAATTATAGTGTTGTGTTATTATTTCAAAAGAAGACGTCAAATAGGTACCTATAGGGCGAGAAAGAGAGGGAGAGAGAGCGAGCAATTGTTTCTGAGCTGGCCGAGCAATAGTTGAAAACATTGCAGCCACATAAAGCAGTTAAAATATAGCTTTTTAGAGTTCGAAGAAACTTTTATACAACAGCTTTGTCCGTCCGTATGTTATTCAACTTTCAACTAAAGAACCGTAAGAGCTAGAGACTTGCGGTCAACGCTATTCGACTCAGCATAGTAGATATACTTACCCCGAAATGACTATGAACTTTGACCTCTGACCTGACTGAACTGACAAGGTCACGTGGTATCACGTGACCTTTGCATATTACTTGAACCATTTTTTCGAACTCTAAGATTTACGGCAATTCATTGCCGATTTTCACTTGTTTAGAATCCTTTTAACTCTTAAAATAAAGTTGTGTAAGAATGTTACTGAAGTCACATCACACCAAGATTTAGCCCGCGGCTTCGCTCGTTTAAAAATAGGTTAGGTATGTTAGTAACATTACTTCTTATTAATCAAGTATATCCTATGTTACTCGGTGATTATATACCTGCCTAATGGTGAAAGAATTTTTAAAATCGGTTTAGTTGTTTTTGAGTTAAATAGTAACAAACAAACAAAGAAACAAATCTTTCCTTTTTGTAATATTAATATCATTATATTATCATTTGTATAAATTAAATTCTTCGATTAATATCGGTAAATTAATTCCGTAACGCCTGACTATAATTCGGTCAATATTTCAGTTACTCACGAACACTGATTGCTGACTGCGTCATAAAAATAGGAGCATAGTATACTTACTAATCGTGTAAGTAGGTTCTCTCCGGCGCAGTGACGTAATCATTATTAATAGTTTCGACACGGAGCTGATATTGATTGTTTTAAAAAATGCAGATGGCCGTCGTAAATTACATCGTCTTGTGATCTTCGGAGGTATTGTGTTGACAGCTCAGAATATAGGTACATTACCGATGTGAAATTTCCATGAAATAGGAATGGATAATTCTCAGACATGCAAATAATAATATAATAATAATATGTATTACATCATTAAAACACCGGTTAGTAGCTGAGTATAAAAACACAAAACCTTATAAATTTACTTACAAAAAAATTATAATATAATATTCTATTACATACATACAACACCATCTTGCCCAAACTAAGCAGAGCTTGTACTATGGGTAAACATATATAACTATATACTTTATTTTTTTGTAAATACGTACACATTATACATAGATACACCCAGACCAGAAAACATCCATGTACGCACACAAATGTTTGACTTGTGCGGGAATCGAACCCGTGTAATCAGGCGTGGCAGTCGGCTACACTAACCACTACGCCATCGGTCGAGTATTTATTAATTTGTAAAAGATTTATAATCGGGTTGTTGATTTATTGTAGCTATCGCCCACAGTTTCATCCATATTTACGAACGTTATTATTCCCCTGGGTCGTATCTTGATGTTATATAGCCGAATAATAAAAATAACCAATAATAATAGGACACAAAGAACATCCAGACAGAACTACTATATGCGCAACACACAATTTTTGAACCTTGTGGCGATTAAATTTAGAATACTCACCAACACTGGTGGCAGTGGCAAGGCGACAACTGAGGCCATAATCGCCATCCCTGCAGTCGTCTATACTATCCGTCTTCGAACGCTTATTTTCATAATTATTAATGGCCTGTATCACTTGTATTATTACTTATCTATGTACTAGCTGTCCCGACAAACGATATCCAAATCTAAACCATCCTCGAATCCACTTGAACACACACAAAAAATTTCATCAAAATCGGTCCAGCCATTTAAGAGGAGTTTAATTACAAACACGCACAGAAGATTTAAATTATATAAAGATATTAATACGTGAAGCAAAATCTTTGTAGCCCTTTTTACAATAATTGCGCAAACGGAGGAGTATGAAATTTGGCACAGTTAAAGTTTATATGGAGAAGGAGGGGCGAAACCTAATATTTTCAAAAATATGCATTAGAAATACATTACATTAATGGAAAAACACTACACGCACACAACCATAATTTAGGTATTTTTAATTATGGCACAGGTATCATCTAACATTTTAATTAACCATGCATTTGATACACGCAGACAAATCGCGTTCGTAGTATTTCGGCAGAGTTCGTCCGATGTCGTAGAATTCTTTGTAACTATGGTAACATAATATTATGTATGTGGAATAGGTGACTAAATTAAATGTGATTATAAGGGTATATATATATATATATCCACACAATATATTGTGTGGATTATATTGATAGGGACAATAAAACCTTAATAACGATCAAACTTAAAATTTAAATCAATTATGGTCGAATTTCGACCACTCGGCGGCGACCGCTAGTTTTTATAAATCAGTGGCCTGTATCACTTGCATTTATTTATATTTAGACATTCTTACTTAATTTATTGTGGTAGAAGTGATTAGGGAGTAATGAATTAAAAGACGAGAATGGAATCAAATTGTTTTTTAATTTAGGTATTTTTAATTATGGCACAGGTATCATCTAACATTTTAATTGAAGTAAGAGAAACACCAGTTTTGTTAGGCCTTATTTCAGAATAAACTTTTTAAAAAACTTCACGGCATACTCCATCGGCACCCATCTGTTTTCCGTCTGGACAATTCGGTGGTACCACTATAATATTCTTTAGTCTTGGTAGGTTCGCAAGTTTTGGAGATTGCGTGGAGGTGGATGTTTCATTCGCCACAGACTTCGCTTGTGTCCTGATTATACTTGATGATGCATAGGCCTGAAAGAGACGAAATAGTTTTGATAGTTAGTTGATTAAGAGATCTAGAAGAAAAGAAATGAGACAAATTATTTTTGAGTGTTTACTTTTAATAATATCTCAATCTTGACTCTTCGACGTCTAACAGTGACTACTAATGCAATTTCTATAGTCTATTTAAACCACGTGGAGATCCATCACCGACATATCGACAGCTAAGTACAGTGACCGTCACGTAAAAAGAACGCTGGCCGTTTACCTGCGCACTGAGCGATTTATCGATCAAATTGGCGGTATGAAGGCGCGAGACGGGGGGACAGTCTGGCAGTATGTCTATGCGCGCACGCTATTAGTTCCTCAGTTGACCCACGCTGCATACTCATGCGCAGAAACATCCCCTCCACTGTCGCTCAGCGTTCTTTTTACGTGACGGGACCTATATGCATAGGTACATCACATGTAATAGGGACGAGTCTCATATTTCTATATTATCTTTCATACAAAGCAATGACTAATACCAAATTAATCATAAGAATCCAGCAATGCTAATGATGTCCAGATATTTTATGATATGCAAATGTGGCACCTTTAAATTTATAGTGGACATTTTTTTTAACGCGGGGATATGTGCAAATCACTTTCCCCATCTCCGGTTTTGGGGCGGGGATATGTCGGGATCCAGCCCATAAGATGGAAATTTGGGCTGAACCGACTAAAACCACCGCGGTGTTCCTCACACCTTTATGGCGGAGTCGCGCGGATCGCTCTCGCATTCAAATCGCGACCCCGTCATAGGTTTGACCCGCCGATGGACGTGGCGGGTCCCACACAACTATCACACAAACAGACAAACAACAAAAACACACACACCATTAGGAAGCTATATTATCACCGAGTAACATAGGCTATATTTTAGGCGAGCGGAGCCGCGAGCAAAAGTTATTATGTAATATAATAACTACATTAATTGTGTAAAGAATAGACCGATCTTTATTCAAATACATATTAAAACAAAGGATTTCACATATTCATGAACAATTAGTATAAATTATAATTAATGAACCTATTAAATAAGACATGAAATCATCTTACATGAAACTTGGATAAACAAGTATGGCAGAAAAGAAAGGACAATGTTTCGTGTACTAAGTTCTTATATAATTTGTATTTACTACTTACTGACAACATCAACACAGCGACGACGAAGAACAGAAACTTGCGGCTGGCCATTTTACCTTATTGAACTATAATAATGCCTTCAAATATAGTTGAGGTGTTTCTCTTATAATATTCCGCTGATAAATGACAGAAATGTCAGGTGCTAGGTAAATAGCTCTCGTTCAACAATTCCTCTGCATAAGCACCTATTGTACTTACATATATAATGGTAACTAATAAAGATAATATAGTTTGACAAGCAATAATGAAACATTGAAAACGTGTCGTGATATCGAGAATAATTACTTTATTGCGTCACTTAAGAAAGTAGTTGCGCATATTTGTGAAGTGATACTAGAGAATCTTGAGATACTGTGTAGATAGATATGCTATTGCATTGTTTACATCCTAATGTTATGACGTCAATAGCTGAACATAGGCTCGGTCTAATTGTTTAACTGTAAACATTGAAAATACTTATATATATAGGACTTAAAAGCAAATGCAGGCAGCGTTTCAACTCAAGCAATAGTCTGCCATCATAATATGGTTGTCGCATCGGCCTTGGTATCTTTCTTTCATTGTTCTAATGTCCTGATGGAACCGTTCTTTGTGTTGAATATCTCAAGAACCAGAGTCAATCCATACAAAGTAAATACAGTTATATTTTTAATACTAGCGATCCGCTTCTGTTTCGCACGGATGGTACAAAATCTTAACAAATTAACACCTAATCTTCCTCATGAATCACTCTGTCTATTGGTGAAAACCGAATGAAAATCCATTCAGTAATTTTTGAGTTCATCGCGAACATATCAACAGCCACGGAGAGGTTTTATTTTAATAAAATGTGGTTATAGTGATAGCGACAAGGCACTTCTTCTTCGAGAACATTATGAACGACTCTTAGACTTGCAGGTTTCCTGACGACGTTTTTCTTCATCTACTTTATATCTACATGTAAATTTCAACACAGACTTATCTGTACGTGCAATATATAAAAAATCTTGAGACCTCTGTGTGGCAGTCCAACGGTCGCCCGCTAGGCTACTTTTGGTTGAGTTGAACCAAGAGTTTGTTATCATTATCTTTCTTTTTTTTTATTACTGTGATACAGTTGAGTACTCAATAGATAGCGGTAACCTCTGCGGCATGGCTCTGTCTTCTTCGCATCCCAGAAGGCTTTTCCAATTCCAAGGAAATACAACAAAGCCTACCGTAAATACATAGATGAATGGTTACACATAGATTTTAGATAAGCTCACGGTCTACCTAATGGTAGGCAGTTAGTGTAACCTATTCTAATTCGACGAGGGGATAAAAGGAACACGGGAAGGATTGGGGCTTCGGCGCTCACACTCATCGGATGAAAAGAAACTGTAGTACATGTATCTACTGCAAAATTAGGTACGTCTATATATATTTATATCCAGAACGACACTTGCTGGACTTAGGTGTCACCTTTACATGGTAGAGCCAATTAGATCGGGTACCAAGAAGTTGGCTGCCCATAATATAATTCTCATCATAGCTTTAAAATTACTAAGTCTGACGCACGTGTTTACTTCTTTCTTTTGTCCTTTCGTGGGTTCTTCAAGCGTGGAGTTAAAAACACGTTCATAGCCTATGAACGTGTTTTTAAGTCAAAGTAAAGACCTCGGTACCACTTCACGTGAAGTTGTGGTGCTATGCTTGTGGACTACTCGACAGCTTACCACCACGTAGTAGTTTTGTAATTTGAGTGTAGTTATTCTGATAGCCAATAATGAAAAAACAGATCAATGTATGAGAATATTACTTTACCGGTTCAGCCGCCTATTCCTTTACCAACTTTTCTTTACAGTGCAAAAATATATTTAAATATATTTATGAGTAGTAGAGCCTCGCTGATTACAGCATGACTAGAAGCACTACCCTCTAACAGAATATCGACGTGAAATAGCAGTATTCCTACTGTTGTGTTTCGTTTGGTGAGTGAAAGTACCGGAGGCTCAATCAAACTCCCCCCCCCCCCCCTTCCCACTCCTTCTTCTTCCCACTTCCTTTTTTCCCTAAAAGGTCGGCAACGCACAAGTGATGCCTCTGGTATTGCAAGCGTCCATAGGCTACGGTGACCACTTACCATCAGGTGGGCCGTATGATTGTTTGCCACATTAGTCGTATAAAAAAAAACGTTAATAATTCCTGTGCGTATTGATTGACAATTATCGCCTGCTCCGTGCCTCGGATGAGCACGTTAAGCTGTCGGCCCCGGCTGCCATGAACATCTATGGCAGTCGTTATTGGGAAAGTCAGTACCCTCTAATATCCTGACACTGGTCTAGCCTTAGGGTATCGTTAGCCTTCGGGTTGTGGAGGTCAGGTGGCAGCCGCTCCGTGTAAAAACTGATATCCAGTCAAACCCGGTTAGACTAGAAAAGCCGACCCCAGGTGACTTGGGAATAATAAAGGCTAAGGAGAAGAGATTTAGGCAACCACTAGTGCAGTCAAAGTACTACTACTAGTAGATACTGTATGAGGCGTTATGGGTTGAATCCAGTATTTGTATTAATGGATAATATTATTAATATTAATAATATTCTAACACATACACACAACACCATCTAGCCCAAACTAAGCAGAGCTTGTACTATGGGTTCTTGACAATGGATAAACATACATATATACTTTTCTTTTTTGTAAATACATACATATTATACATAGAAACACCCAGACCAAGACAAACACCCATGTTCATGCACACGAATGTTTGACTTGTGCGGCAATCGAAATAAATATATATATAATATTGTCTTCTATTTACGCGAATATTATTCATTGAAATTAAACTGCTATATACGGATTTTATCGCGTTGTTTATTTGACACTTTATTACAAAATTTTGAAAATTTTTACACTACTACTACTATTAAACTTTACAAATTTTTAAGCTAATTAAATTATTATTAAACTATTTAGATTTAATTTATTTTTACACTTTCCCCGACGTTTCGGTTGCTTTTCAGCAGCCATGGTCACGGGGAGACTGTATATATAGCCTTGTATAAATTATTTATAATAATTTATACAAGGCTAAGTGTTTCTGTCAAGCTGTCATCGCTTCAATGTGTAATGAAAGTACAATCATGTCCTTTACGGCAAGAGATATAGTATCTTCATCTTGTTTTTAGCAACGACACCAATTAATACTAACATTCTCTATGCTTATTATATTTAAAATATATAATATAATATTCTGTATTAAATGTCGCACTGCTGGGCACGGGCCTCTTCTCAGTATGAGTTATTTTAAAGATGACTAATAATTTTACTAAACTACATAAAGTAATGTCAAAAATAGTAGCGATAGTGTAGTGGGAAACCGTTGGACTACCACGCTGAGGTCTCGAGTTCGATCCCAAGGCGTGCATCTCTGACTTTTAAAAGTTATGTGCTCGCTTTAATGGTGCCTTCACCATCATCGTGAGAAAACCTGCATGTCTGAGAGTCCTCCATAAGGTTCTCGAAGACATGTGACGTCTGCCAACTCGCACTGGGCCAGCGTGGTGGACTATGGCCTTACCATTCTCACATTGAAAAGAGGCCCTTGTCCAGTAGTGGGACAGTTTAATAGAAAGCTGATATTATTTATATAGCAATGTCTGCTTATATGTCTGCTCAGGTATATAACATATTTCATGAATTCCGTGAAAAGACATCATTAGTTTCAATGATTTATTTGTTGTATATTTAGATATTCTCAGTTATTTCAATGCCAAGACGGCGGGCAGAAATAATCTGAATATCCGTTATGTTAAGTATTCATATTAACACAGGTATGAGTAAAACTATTCAAATTTTAAAATAAAATGATGAGCAGTAATACTACTCAAACAAGTGAGAAACGGCAAAGAATTGCTGTAAATCTCAGAGTTCGAAAAAATTGTATAACGTGAGTCATTTCGGGTGTATATCGACTATGCTGAGTCGAATGGCGTTGACCGCGAGTCTCTAGCTCTTACGGTTCTTGAGTTGAAAGTTGTATAACAGACGGACGGGCAAAGCTGTTGTATAAGAGATTTTTCGAACTCGAAAACCATGAAATAATCGTATATAAGGTATACCTATATGGTTATTTTATGGTTTTCGATTGCATTTACTGTAAACAGGAAATATCTGTCAATAAATTATATTGCTTTTATTTATCTTAAAATCGCATGAAAATCCGTTCAGTAGTTTTTAAGATTATCGCAAACAGATAGATAGACGCGGCGGAAGAATTTGTCACGGTAATATTATCTAACAGTATTCTATCTTCATGCAAACGGTCGGAACGCGAGTCATACCTTCGCGTCTCAAGGTTAGTATACACTCGGTACACTACTAGTCGCGAATGCGCCGCAGCGATAAACGGACAGTGTGATGGTTTGTTAATATTTGATTGAAATAAGTACAAGTACTTACATAATAATTATGGCAAAGTGCAATTGTAAACAAAAGTATTTTTAATTAAAGTTTTGTCCATATGCGGATTTATTTCTCATATTTATTTAACAATAAAGCTTTTCGTACGTCTTAGTCGAAACGCAAATATTATTCAGTCCTAAATATACATATGTATAAGGTTGTTTTTTATTAAATCTACTAATAAAAAAAATAATCCTGAACACTTCCTATTTCATTCATGAAGAAATTTCATTTTACAGTATAAAAATATATTTAGGTACAATCACTAAACTAGAAAGAAACTCGAGTAGGTAGATGAAATTAAAATACTGTAGGTGGGCAGGCCTCTCGCGTGTTTGCGGACCGCGCGGCTGTAAGTAATTATTTCAAGGACAGAGCCGAGTTATAATACTGTTAGATAACATTACCGTGACTTTGTTTTATAATTGTATGTAGTGAGGTTGACAAGATGGTAACGATTTGTTGGACAATTACTTACGTTCACTTCAATAAATTACACGCTTGTTGTCAGCAACTAATGTACCGTGTCTTCATTTAATTACATTTACAATGTTAACGCTACTAACGTTACAAATAAAATACATTTATTATCTATCTTCTCGTCTACATTTATATTATGAAGAGAAAATATTTGTGTTGTCTTGTTCGTCATAAATAAACTCAAAAACTACTGGACCGATTTTTATTATTATTATTATTTATATAATTCATTATCCTCTTGCCCTGGTCCCAATTTATTTGGGGTCGGGGCAGTATTTCCTTCGCTTCCATACTTCTCTGTCACCCGTTATCTGATCATTTACCCCTTTCCCTTTCATATCCATCCATAGGAAGGCCAAGGAAAAGATGGATGGACTGTGTCAGCAGTCCATCCATCTTTTCCTTGGCCTTCCTCTCCCTTTTCGTCCCTCTACCCTCATATTCATCACTTATTTTTATAATTATTTCCCCATTATAAAGCTATTTTATCCAGAAGCAACACAGGTTATATAACATCACGCTATGAGACTCGGGAGCGGTGCAGTAATCTTAAACACGGATGAGACGGGAGTGAAAGTAATACCTTCCTCAAGGATTCGTCTATGAAATGCAAGAATTTTAAAATCTCACACGTAATGTCAGAGATTATCGCATTTAAACAAAATAACAAACAGTCTCTTCAGTTTTATTAACTTTATTTATTTATTAGTAGTCTAATATAGTAACTTCCTAACTTCCTAATGCTAACTAATATTATAAATGCCAATGTGAGTTGGACTGTTTGTTTGTTTGTTAGTTAGGCTTTCACGCCTTAACTACTTGACCGGCCATCATGTAATTTTGTATACACGTTATCAGATAAACAGAAAAGGACATATAGTATCTTTCATCCAGAAAAAAAACACTGTTACTAACCGAATCAAAACTATATTTACTCGAGCGAAGCCGCAGGCAATATCTAGTAGATTGTAACTATACGATCTTACTATATGCGATGAAAATTAAAGATTATTTAAATACGCATAACAAATAAACATTCATAGACACATTCCTTAATACTTTCACGCATTCACATTCCAAAATATTTTAAGCTAAATCGATGTCAATAATTCTGGCATAGTGCCCGCACAGGCAGTCAGAAGGACAAAGTTAACTGTAAACAACCAATGGCATTCATTTTACTGCACCAGAATACGATTTAGAAGCAGCGATAACCTAGTGGGATACAGTTGAACTGCCACGCAGAGGTCTCGATTCCAAGGCGCGCATCACTGACTTTTCGAAGTCATGTGCGTATTAAATAGTTAATTGTCGCTTGCTTTAACGGTGAAGGCAAATATAGTGAGGAAATCGAAAAATGAAAAAGAATTCTCCATAATTTTCTCGAAGATATGTGAAGTTTGCCAACCCACACTGGACCAGCGTGGTAGACTATGGCCTAACCCTTCTCACACTGAGAAGTGGCTCGTGCCCAGCTGTATGACAGTTTAATACGGAGCTGATATTTTTATTATAGATTACGATCGTTGTTTGATTTGTTATTTTTTTTATTGAATTAGTGAATTTTTTCTCTAAAATTAGGATACAGTACGACAGCTTAAAGTAGTAGGTAGTTAGCAATAATGATAGTAGATAATTAACAGTAATACATAATTATTCTATACTTTAACTACAGTTACAAGAATAGAATAATTATGTAACTTGATATGCCATTTGTGAATTTATTTGTTTCTAATTAAAAACAAATAAGCTTAAAAATCAAACAATTAAAATCTGATACGTACACAGCTATGCACATTTAATTATTTATCTATACTAATATTATAAATCTTGAAAATAAAAAAAGAAATATTATTTATTTGGCACACAAAAGGCCATACTTAAAACATGAAGAAAAAAAAGGGAAAGAATTAAAACATGAAGAAAAGAAAACGAAAGAAAAATATTTTAAGCTGAAGAGTTTGTTTGTTTGAACGCGTTTATCTCAGGAACTACGGGTCCGAATTGAAAAATTATTTTAGTGTTGGATAGCCTATTTATCGAGGAAGGCTATATGCTATATAACATCACGTTACGACCCCCAGGGGTGGCGCAGTAATCATAAGCGTGGGTGAAACTGCGGGCACAGCTAGTGATATTATAAAGGACAATGGCGGTAGATAGACACAAATGATATTTACCTCCCGTGCTAGTCGAGACTGTTGCAGCAAGGTAAGATTCTCGCTTCGGGAATAATATTTATTTTGCTTTGATTTCAGCGTCTAAGAAAACTTTTTGGTATTTTGTTTACTCCTTATCTATACTAATATTATAAAGCTGAAGAGTTTGTTTGATTGTATGTTTGTTTGGTTGAACGCGCTAATCTCAGGAACTACTGGTTCGAATTGAAAAATTATTTTAGTGTTGGATAGCCTATTTATCGAGGAAGGCTTATAGGCTACATAACATCACTCTGCGACCAATAGGAGCGGAGCATTAATGAAAAATGTTGCAAAAACGGGGAAAATTCTCTTATGTGAAGCAGACGAAGTTGCGCGGGTTAGCTAGTAAGCTTATATATCTGTTTTTTGTATGAATAATAACTAAACAATTATTTTGAATATACTATGAATCTACCATTGTCATGTACCTATGTGTGCCTTTTTATACTAGATTTTCCCCGCGGCTTTGCTCGAGTTAATCTAGAATTAGTCAATACATTTATATTCATCGGAAACAGAACTTTTTTTGGGTGGTAACTCTGTCAACGTGTAAGCAAAATTTCATGATCGGTAGAGTAGTAGAGTAAAGGCGTGAAAGCGTAACAATTGTATTTATAATATTAGTTAGGATTTTAATTATTGTAGCGATTTGTGTAATTTTTGAAATGTATACGCGATACAGTAATTATTCCCAGTGTGTAGTAAAAAACAAGTGAGAATTGGCAATGAATTGCCGTAAATCTAAGAGTTCGAAAAAATGGTTCAAGTAATATGCAACGGTCAGGTCAGAGGTCAAAGGTCATAGTCATTTCGGGGGTGAATCGACTATGCTGAGTCGAATGGCATTGATCGCTAGGCTCTAGCTCTTACGGTTCTTGAGTTGAAAGTTGTATAACAGACAGACGGACGGACGGACAAAGCTGTTGTATAAGAGTTTTTTCGAACTCAAATAAAACTGATAAAATCGTGTCTTCAATTTCAATCGCAATATAATGCCCTAATTCTATATTTCTCATAAAAAACGAAACAGCGCAATATAAATTTGATATCTACTTATATCTGTTTTTAAATACAACGTTTTTCATGAAGACGGGGCGTTTTATTTCACTTTATTACTAAAGTTAAATTAAGTATTATGATTAATTAAACAAGCTGAAAGCCATCGAAATACGAGAAAACAATATTACTAACAAAAATCGTCTTAAGTTTATATTGCTTCGTCACCGGAATTTTAAACAGAATAGTGCCAAGTTTATATGGTTCACGCATGTACCTATAATAAGCGACAGCATCTTTTCAGCAGTGAATCATAGTCGTACTAAAATTCTGTGCTTTTGTACTATAAAGTGGCAAACAAGTATATATTTTTTTATCTTTATTTATTATAAAAGATTTTTTAACAACAAATAATGACAATGTCAATCCCATCGTACCTTACTCTAAAAAACAATTGCACTGTCTAATCTTAATAGCTATTCATTCTAATATTCTAGCTGTATCAAAGTTTGGTTCGGCTAGAATACAATGAAATATACCGACATTATATAAATTTAATTTAAATTTATTAATAAAAAGCATAAACTAGCATATAGCCACGGTAGTCATACGTTCTACGAAGATCGCTTGTTGTGTAGTTTAGTAGGTCTAATAAAGTTAGTAAAATAAAGTAAACATTATTGCGATTGATTGACTAGATACAGTTCTTATACATATGTTTAAAAATATATCTACTCAATGACTGAAGTATATAATTTACAATTACACACATTTACCATTACATAGTTTACCATACCTGTAAAAAGGTACAAATACAATTACAGGTCACGTTACTTATTTATTAAGGATCTCCGACAGCGAATCCCACACACAAATGAAAATATGTAAGATTTGTATAGTATACATCTTCTTCAGTTATAGGAGACCTCAGCATGCATGTACTTATTATATTATAACAACAAAGCATATAAAAGAAATATTTGAAATTAAAACCTAAAATAAGATACACGTTAGGAATGAACTTAAATATAACACTTAATGGAAAACTTAAATAATTTCTTCCAAGCGTCCTTTATATTTTTGTAACTTTTGTATTAAGTATGAAAAAGTACATTTATTTTTATGTTGGTCGCCGAACTACCACTACAGGACGGTTTAGTGGAACTCCATATAAACGTGGTCCATTTATACATAAACGTGTTTTAACTTGTTACTTCCAACACAGAATTCTTATAAATTTTGCTCAGAGATCAACTTGGGAAAAACGCATTACAGGTCCAATCTTCACAAAAAAAATTCGTATATATTAAATGGGCAACGACTTTGTTTTGCTGGAATTGAGAGTAATCTGAACATGAGATCATCGGAACGAACATTACAAAGTTTCAATTGAAAGCGAACAAAATATAAAAATTAAACATTGGATTAAAATAGTCGATATTCCTAAAAGATTGGAAATAGGTTAATTTTCGAGTTTATTGCCACCTAGCCTAGCATGTATTCGACGTTAATGCCATCTAGCCAAGTCTATTGACATGTACCCGAAGCTATTGCCATCTAGCAGAGGCTATTGCTCTCTAGCCGAGTCTATTGCCATCTAGCCGAGGCTGTTATCATCTAGCCGAGTCTATTGACATCTAGCCGAGTCTATTGCCATCTAGCCGAGTCTATTGCCATCTAGCCGAGGCCATTGCCATCTAGCCGATGCCATTGCCATCTAGCCGAGTCTATCGCCATCTAGGCGATGCTATTGCCATCTAGCCGAGTCTATTGCTATCTAGCCGATGCTATTGCCATCTAGCCAATGCTATTGCCATCTAGCCGAGGCTATTGCCATCTACCCGATGCTATTGCCATCTAGCCAAGGCTATTGCCATCTAGCCGAGGCTATTGCCATCTAGCCGAGGCAATTGCCATCTAGCCGAGTCTATCGCCATCTAGGCGATGCTATTGCCATCTAGCCGAGTCTATTGCCATCTAGCCGAGGCTGTTACCATCTAGCCAAGTCTATTGCGATCTAGCCGAGGCTATTGCCATCTAGCCGAAGCTATTGCCATCTAGCCGAGGCTATTGCCATCTAGCCGAGGCTATTGCCATCTAGCCGAGGCTATTGCCATCTAGCCGATGCTATTGCCATCTAGCCGAGTCTATCGCCATCTAGGCGATGCTATTGCCATCTAGCCGAGTCTATTGCCATCTAGCCAATGCTATTGCCATCTAGCCGAGGCTATTGCCATCTCACCTGGTACTTGAAAAGAAAAATCTCGAAAAATAAATATAAACATTTGAAGCTAGCTTGGTATATCTTCAAAAGTTTTAAGAAGATCCTGTGCTTGATCTCCATGAGGGATCATTATTCTACTTATATTATAAATGTTAAAGTCTGTAAAGATATTTGCGTGTTTGTAATTTTATCACGCGTAAACCATTGAACTAACTTACATGAAACTTGGCAGACAGATAGACCTTGATCTGGATTAACGGTAATGACACTTCGCCTTTAGGCGAAATACCGGTCGACGCATATTAAGGGTTTGAAGCGAAATACTGTAAGATGGAGTACGCCCGAATCCCTCAATGGGGCTGTCCCTTTTCAAAGGAGTTCGGTATTGTCAACCTTTTTCTACTGCAGTAGGTGGGGTGGGCAATCCGTGGTGGGTTCCACTCTTCCTAATAATTTTATTACAATGTTTTACCGCCAAGTAACGCCTAATTCGATTCAATATAATTATGTATTTAACCCACAGGATAATTTTTATTTCTGTATGAGTTCACTTTAACTTGTATTATAAGTATCTCTTATTGTAATTGATACTATTGATCTAGCAGGCGTCTATTGACTACGACAAACCGCATCAAGCAGGCTGTATATTCATTGCTATATACTTAACGTTATAAAAAATCAAAATCTGAGATTTAAAATTGGTAATTAAAGCAGCCTAAGAGGTCATGTTCAATCCTAAGACACGCACTTGTGAAATATCAAAGTTGTATGCGTTAACATAGTTCGGTTGCCCTCGCTTTAACGGACGAACACGAAGAAACCTGCATGCCTGACAGTTATCCATAATGTTCACGAAGATATGTAAATTCTGCCACCCTGGGCTAGTTTGATAGACTATAGCCTAACCAAGAAGGGTAGGGTAGGGAATACTGAGAAGAGACCTGTATCCAGCAGAGGGACAATCTACATACAGGACTAATATTGTAATGAAATTTTAATGAAGGTCGCCGTCCGCGTTTGCAAGTTTATCCCGAAATAATAAAGCGTATATATCAATCCAAGAATAACCCGTCAATCTGCTCCAAAACATAACAAAGTCGCGGACAGTCACACTTTTCTCGTGAGTAATCCGAAATCGAGTAAAAACATAAAAATAAAAATAAAACAGAGTGACTAAATCATTCAATTAGTGTCATTGCCCGTTGATTTAATTAGATACAGTCTTGTCATGTGTTGTGACGTAAGATATTGGGACTAGGAAAGTGTTAAACCTATATAAAACTAGCTTTTGTCTGCGGTTTTGCTAGATAACAGTACTTTTTTCTGGATGAAAGGTACCCTATGTCCTTTCATGTACACCTGACAACGTGTATACGAAATTTCATGATGATTGGTCGAGTAGTTAAGGCGTGAAAGCGTAACAAACAAACCAACTCACATTCGTATTTATAATATTAGTTAGGACTAGTTACGATTCTGGTTCTTGATCTCAATTTTTTTTTTATTGTATGTTCATTTGGCTTATTCTTTTCTTTTTTTTTTTTTTTTTTTTTTTTTTTTTTTTTTTTTTATTTGTTAAACATAGGTAAATATTAAGGTGTTACATTTGTTTTAGTACTTCTATGTTTTGTCTTCAGGACATACAAACATTTGATAAATAAAATAAAATTGTTAGTGGTATTAAATTAATTGAATAATTTTGAAACATCATCGTAAAATACAACTTCTTAACTGTATCCTTTTAAATACTTGCATTTCCTCGGCCTACTGACAAATAATATATCAATTTCGTGTTGTATAATTAAGATTATATACTTCATATTAAAATAATAAAATGTTTGTAAAGGTGTGAGATCGATGTTGGCCCTGGTGTAGGTAATTTATTACATTTAATTTTCCTATTGTGCCTTTGTGCGAGTTCGTCATGCTCACTAAAATGTCTCGAAGTTGGTGGCGTTTCACATCGGGTCGTACGGTTCCCTTCAAAATGGTTGAGCTGTGCGGCGCTGATGTGTGCGTCATGCTCGTGAACGGATGCCTTCTGCTGGGACTGGTCGATTCGCACTGATCGGGCAACTATTATGTTAATTATTATTTACAATACATTGACTTGCATCGTCCACACATCCCAATCTATTGTAAAATTCATTGATATATGTAGGTATATATAAAAAAAAAATGAAAACAAAATACATCCATGGAGTTTCTTGTCTGTTCTTCTCCATAGGATTCACTTTTGGAACTGACACCTAGCTTTTGACGTTTTAAAAGTGCTTGTTACTCAGGCCTATATGAAATAAAAAAATTTGACTTTGACTTTGACAATGTAGTAATTATGAAAATATAGACCTAAGTTTTGATGTTGCATAGGTTTAACAGATCATAATTATGACCATATCGCGTCAAATGTGGTTGGTTTGATTCCTATACGACACATATATATAAGAAAGAAAGAAAGAATAAGAAAGAAAAATATTTATTTTGGCACACACAAGGGCAAACGCAAAACATGAAAAAAAAAACAGACCTATAATGAAACTAGAACAATAAAACTAATACTAAAGCTATGATTTCATTTCCGCTCACTGGCAACACCACACCTTTCGCTTAATTGAACGGAAGTCGGAAACTGTATATCTGTGTAATCCACAAATGGGTGCTACTTGTATTATCTATGTAGTGGTGGATTTGTGTTCGTTGCTGCAATATTTGTACGTACACACAGGTACAAAAGGCCGGCTTTTCCAGAAAAATAATCTGAGAAATGTATTCCAATAAAAATATAGATTTAAGTGCACGGACGGATTAGTGACACAGGAATTATGCCTGCAGTGGGAGATCCCATCAACTCAGCCGAAAGAGGTCCATTGGTGGTCATAGGCCACCAAGCCTTCCTATCACCAAGGATTCCATTTGCCCGCGGCTTCACTCGCATAAATCGTTATCCCTCGAGAACTGAACCTTTTTTTCTTGATTTAAGGTACCTACCCTATGTCCTATTCTGTACCCCTGACAGCGTGTGTGCGAAATGCCGTGATGATCAGTCAAGTAGTTATCGCATGAATGCGTAACAAACAAATACACAAACACACATTGGCATTTATAATATTAGTTAGGATTAGGATTCAATATTTAATCTGTCATATCTTAGAATACTAGTGATAATTTTATTAAAAATCTATTGTGTTTGGCGGTACAGGAGGCCAGACACAAATTTTAATTACATCTGGTACCTATTCTAAGACCTTACAGATTAAAATCTAAAACCGCAAATCCTGCTATGATAAACCTTTTCATTCATGAGATTTAGTATAAAAACGCCGAGACAACCTTTCTTATAAACTTTTTTCTTGGTTTTAATAAGTCAGTACCTAATTGTTCAAAATTGTTGATAGGATAGCGGTAAAGTAAACACATTTATCATATTCTCTAAATAGAAATTTAGTTAAGACTACCCCATTATCTGAATATTATGAACGCAGCAAAAGAGGCCTGGATCGTAGCAAAACTTAACCCTTTAAATAAGGCAGATACTATGGAGTATCTGCCTATATTTCTAAGTAGCAGTCACTAGTTTATATTGTATATGTGTGTATAAATACTAATCATGGGCTTAAAAAGCCTATGTAGCCTTTCCACATCTTAATCTATACTTCTATACTAATACTATAAAGCTGAAGAGTTTGTTTTTTTGTTTGAATGCGCTAATCTCAGAAACTACTGGTTCGAATTGAATAATAATTTTAGTGTTGGATAGCCCATTTATCGAGGAAGGCTATATAACATCACGCTACGACCCACGTGAGCGGCGCAGTAACTATAAACGCGGGTAAAACCGCGGGCACATCTAGTAAGAATATATAATAATTAGCTGACCCGCGCAACTTCGTCTGCTTCACATAAGAGAATTTTCCCCGGTTTTGCAACGTTTTTCATTGTTGCTCCGCTCCTATTGGTCGTAGCGTGATGTTATATAGCCTATAGCCTTCCTCGTTAAATGAGCTATCCAACACTAAAATAATTTTTCAATTCGGACTAGTAGTTTCTGAGATTAGCGCGTTCAAGCAAACAAACTCTTCAGCTTTATAATATTAGTATAGATACCACAAGCTTTTGCTCGCGGCTTCGCTCGCGTAGGTTATGTTAGTAATAGTACTTTAAAAAAGCAGTATTGCCTATATTACTCGGTGATAACAAAGCTTTCTAATGGTGTAAGAATTTTTAAAATCGGTCATGTAGCTTCTGAGTTTAGTTTTTGAGTTCCTTACAAACAAAATATCAAATTAAACTTCTATATACGGATTTTGTCGCGTTATTTATTTTATTTTACACTTTATTACAAAATTTGGAAACTGTCACGCTACTACTAGATTCTATTGAACTTTACTAATTTTTAAGCTAATTAATTTATTAAAACTATTTATATTTAAGTTTACACTTTCCCCGACGTTTCGGTTGCTTTTCAGCAGCCATGGTCACGGGGAGACTAAGATGGTAGTTGTCTCAATGTTCCAGTGTCGTTATTTCAAATTATTATTATTCAATAAAATCTTTATATAGTAGTTTAATTTTAATGAATAACATTCGCGTAAACAGAATACAATAAAATATCAAATCTTTCCTTTTTATAATATCAGTATAAATAACAAAGATATTTGTATTCACGTTTTTGTTTAACTATAAGCTATGATTAACTTTGAATGAAAACAAATTCTAATGGGTCTCCATTTTGAAGATATCTTTTGACACAGATTTTATAATTAAACCGTTACACTTGTTTACATTCATGCCAATACCACAGTGAAAACAAACCTATTATTGTGTTTTCATGCATTTCATTTTTAATTTACTGCAGAAAATTACTTCGATAATGCGAGAATTGAAATGTTTATTCATTATGCGGTGTTGAACGCTTTTGAAAGCGATTTACCATATTTTTTTTAAGATGATTTACAATTATTTGAAGATATAAATCCTATCATATTAACTGTAATTCCTTTTTAAATGATTAATCCGGATTAAGAATGTTTGCCTGTGTTGTGGCGGAGTTTACTAAAGTACAAGGTACACCCAGAGTCACAGTTAATAATTATTTATTTCTTTTCTTACCACAATATTAACATTATTTACATTTACTAGGTTACTTAGCAGCGATAGTTCAGTGGGGAGACCGACAGACTGCAATGCAGAGGGTCTCGGGTTCGAACCCACGTCGCGCACCTCTGACTTTCGGAAGTTATATGACTTTTCGATATTATGTGCGTATTGATTGACAATTATCGCCTGCCCCGTGCCTCGGAGAGCACGTTAAGCCGTTGGTCCCGGCTGCCATGAACATCTATGGCAGTCGTTATTGGGAAAGTCAGTACCCTCTAATATCCTGACACTGGTCTAGCTTTAGGGTATGGTTAGCCTTCGGGTTGCAGAGGTCAGGTGGCAGCCGCTCCGTGTAAAAACTAATATCCAGTCAAATCCGGTTAGACCAGAAAAGCCGACCCCAAGTGACTTGGGAATAATAAAGGCTAAGAGAGAAGAAGCAGGATACATAATCATTTATAAGGCTAGTGTGAATGGAATAGCCGCAAGAGGAAGACCTAGACGAACGTTTCTCGATCAGATTGGAGGCGTTCTGGACAAAGGCCAGGTTAAGAGCACCTTGAACCGACGGGCGTGTATGAGGAATGTGATGAAAGTGAATGAAGCCAGAGAAGTGTGTCAGGATCGTAGCAAATGGAAATCCGTAGTCTCTGCCTACCCCTACCCCATGTATGTATGTACATAATTATTTAAATTAGATATTTAGGGGAAACTGGTACCTACACTAGACTCGAGGCCGGTTTTTTCATTTTCGTATGTGGATGACAAAAATAATTACTAATACTACAGGAGTAAGTGACAGTTGTGTTTTTTAAAAATACTAGCGACCCGCCCCGCTTTCGCACGGGTAGCACAAATCCTTAACAAATTATACACCTTAGCTTTCATGAATCATTCTGCCTATTGGTGTAAACCGCATAAAAATCCGTTCAGAAGTTTTTGAGTTTATCGCGAACAGACAGACAGACGCGGCGGGGGACTTTGTTTTATAATATGTAGTCATGTCAAATTTGTGTAATAGGTTATTGGTGTTTTTAATGGAGACCTCAAATATTCGTGACATTACAGATCTACCTCAATCAAGGACTTGACGATGACCCTAAGGACACATAACATTAAGATATAGGAAGAGATATACTATATTTTAATGTTATGCGCAATGCTATGCAAGTCAAAAGATTTTATTTTTGTTACTGAGCTGCAGAACCTGCTTGTATATTCAATGTGAAAGATTGTGATGGTATTTGTTTTGTTACTCAATCACGCGAAACCGTTGAACGGGTATGGTGGGTGATCGGATAAAACTTGATACACATAGACTGCGATACGAAGATGTCTTAGATAAACACACAGGATATTTTTGTCCTGTTATGCATTCCCGTGGGATAACTGTGAGCGAAGCAGCGAGTAACATTATTCTATATTCAAAATGTACACGCGTGTGTTTGTTTGTTTTAAAACTCTCGGACTAGGGCCTTAATAAACATTCAAAGATGGATCCAGTATCGGAACTTTTTGGTTTATTTGGGCGATCCCTATATGAAACAAAAAGTTTCGATTCTGGTTCCTACAACTGGCAGTAGCGTAGATAGGTAGGTAGGGGACTACGTAAATCACTCGCGCCATCCGTGCAGTCAGTTTTATTTAACATCGGGTAAACGTAATCGAGCCATTTTCGAACTAAAAAAAGCTATGTCGGCGCCAAATATTACGCAAGGCTAAGCAAATTCTACTAAATCAACAGCTTCTAAAAATGCCTACTCAAATAATTTCTATGAAAGAAGACTCAGGTGCTTACGCATCCAGTTCAGGGAACTCAATTCATTTGGCAATGATTAGGCTTACGAGATAACCGGCAGATACGGGCGGATGACACGACGGGAAGCACTCGCTAACTCCCGTTTTATTTATAAAATCAGTGTCCAGCCACTACGGGCATCAACGCACGTCTGCCGAAATCTCACGCCGGCAATTTTACCCATGTCAATGTAACATTAGAAACTATTTCGACGCCGGCGCTTAGTGAATTTTGCTCGCGATTACGCGCGCAGTGTCAACAAACAGTGCAATTACACCGCGAAGATGGATCATTTGGACGCGCCACCTACTTATGCGCCTCCTCCGCCGCCTAAAAGGCCAAGACCGAAGATCACCCTACAAATACCTGATACTATAGTCCCGATGACACCTAGAGGTGCTACTACAGGCGCTTCGATCTATCGAGGCTCGCCAAGATTCGTTGGGATACCTCCAGGAACGCCAGGATCTCACATATCAGACCCTCACAATCCATATCTTATGCATCTGTATCACAACAAGGCTTCCGAATTCATGTTCAAACAGTTCGAAGGTTTCAAAGACTTTACTATGAACACAGCAAAAAGTGGTTTGAGTGCCGGTGAAAAGTCAGCGTTTTGGTTTTATAATAGGTTAAAACTGTTGTCGAGAAAGTGGTTCACGCATCTTTTCCTGAGTTTGTTGTTGTGCCTGTACAGTTTTGTTGGTGCTACTGTATTTGTGGCGTTAGAAGGTAAGTAACATTTTTAATTATTTTATACTGATCATAGTTCGTGGCGGTAATAAAACAGAAAGTTATCATTAGAAGAAAGTGAACGTAAGTAGATAATTTGATTTCAAGAGACTTATTTTTGTGCAAATTATACAAACCTCTTACCGTGCAAAATCCATCTCGTTATAATAGTTTGGTATATTTAATTAGGATAAATTGTTATAAAGAGAAAGAAAAACAATATTATTTAGACAAATTCGCGGCTACACATCATAAAAACAAGTGAACGTAAAAAAAAGCAAAGTGTACAAACATGAAAAATAATATAATTATACATAAACTGCACATGTAATCATGGTATATGTTCACGGTCGACTCAAGTAAGATTAAGCATATGTTAGGTGAACGCCTGGTTATATTTTAGAAGGGACAATATCAAAGACAGCCGTTTTTTTTTCGTATATTTTTAGGCAGCTGATGGTTACAATATTACGCGGACTATGGGCAAGTGCAGACGATGCTCAGTTTTTTAAAGTCCTAAAGCATTTAATACAAAATTGTCCACCTATTATCGATAATGCGATAAGATTACACCATAGCTGTAATGTGTACTTGAAGTAGGTACTAGCATTAAATGGATTGGTGATACATTTATTGTAATACATCCATAAAATTTTGCAAATGTATTGGTGCCGGTAAAGTGTGAAATAGTATAATTTATCTCTACTGTACGTCTGTATGTCACTGAAATCCTTCTAAACGGCTGAAACTATTTTGATAAAAAAATTGGTGTGTGTTCATGTGGATTTGAGGACGGTCTAGATTTGTTTTTTTTTTGTTACGTGTTTACTGTACAGCGTCTGTCGGAAAGCTAGTTATATTATAAATCTAGAGTAGTCATTATTAAAGATAAAGATAAATATCAGTGTTTACCTGTGTAATTTGGCAATAACTATTGTGTGCATTGATACTTACTATTTTAGTAGATTTTTTTAATTATACTGAAAACGTTGACTAATTTCTTTACAACTGGCAACTCTGTACGCGTCTCCGATTTGTTTTTGACGAGGTCGTCGATGACTTTGCAATTATACAAAATTACATAGGAAAAGTGTGTCCATTGTAGTGCTATTTTACTGTTTATCTACGGTTTTAATTATTTATACGATAATTTTCTACCATATCCACATCTGACAGCCCGTCAATAGAAATAGAAAAAGACAATGTGAACAAAAATAAACATTAACAACACACAATGAGGATCAAGAAAATTAGAAGAAATGCGTAGCATATTCAAAAGCATTTAAAAAAGGATATGTGGTCAGAGTGTTCTTTTAAAAATTTTGAACCAATCCTAACAAGAAACTGGGAGCATTTAGTGAAACATTGTAAAAATGTTTTGGTGCAATGACAAATTTCTTAAACCTGCCCTAAGAAGTTATAGTGAATAAACTAGAGCACAGACTTTTTTTGGTTAGGATTGCAACAACTTTTTGAAAAGAGCTCTTCGTCCACGTGCTCATCATTAGAATCGATTACGTGGAACCAATGATCATAACTGAAAATATATTTTAGGGGGTAGGGTGATGGCTGGCCCATGCGTCGTACTCGTTAGAGGAGTTCGGTATTGTCAACCTTTTTCTATTGCAATGCCAAAAACTAGACAATGGATAAACATACATAGATGTTATTTTTTGTAAATACATACATATTATACATACATAGAAACGCCCAGACCAAGACAAACATCTATGTTTATGCGCACAAATGTTTGACTTGTGCGAGAATCGAACCCGCGACCTCAGGCGTGACAGTCGGTTACACTAACCACTACGCCATTGATTTCTGAGGTGGAAATGAAGAAGTTTACCTATATTTATTAAAATAAGTGTTACCACAGTGGTCGAAATTTAAAAATGATTATTGTTGAAACTTTGAGGAATACATAATGAATTTACAAAAAATACTTGAGTTTTAGAGTATGGACTCTAAAACTCATTTGTAACAAAAGAACAAGACAAAAAAGACAATCGGTCGTCAAACGAAAGTAAAAATCGTTCTAAAGTATTTCGTCTATGCCTACTTAGGTATGTACTTATAGATATACATTTATACGAAAATATTATATCTAAGACATTAATCATAACTAATATTATAAATGCGAATGTGAGTTTGTTTGTTACGCTTTCACGCCTTAACTACTCGACCGATCATCATGAAATTTCGCATACACGTTGTCAGGGCAACAGAAAAGGACATAGGGTACCTTTCTTTTGGAAAAAGTTTATTAGTTAGTATTCCCTCGGATAGAAATTTATTTAAAAAAACCATAAAAGCGCGGGCGAAGCCGCGAGCAAAAGCATGCAAACTAGATATGTTATTTCATAGTAATGGACATTTAAAATCTGCTTGCCTTTCGAATTCGAACTCGAGACCTCTGCGTGATTATTCAACTATCTATCACTAGGCTATCGCTGTAGTCTGTAGAGTAACATATCTATATATATATATATATATATATATAAAACTCTTCCGTTACTGAGTGACTGACAGACAACGCACAGCCGAAACTACTGAACGCAAGAAGCTCAAATTTGGCATGTATGTTCCTTGGAGAGTGTAGGGGAGCACTAAGAGAGGATTTTTGGAAATTCCACCCTGAAAGTGGTGAAAGGGGTGAAACCCGATATTCACACGGGAACGGGACTTACGCGGGTGAAACCGCGGGAAAACTACTAGTCTAATATTAAATAAAATTGATTAAACTAGATTTTGCCTGTGGCTTCGCTCGCTTAAATATAGGTTTTATTAATAACATTACTTCTTTCTGGATGAAACTTACCCTGTCTTTTTTTGTTCCCTTGACAACATGTCTGCGAAATTTTAAGGGTTAAGACGTGTAAACGAAACGAACAAACAAGCTTATATTCGTTATTATAATATTAGTTAGCATACAGACTCTACAGAGCAGCGATTGCCTAGTGGGAAACTGTTAGGCCTGGCGCCCATTGGCAGCACGGCATGGCAAGATATTTTTGGCGACGAATAAAAATATAACCTAATCGTATGGAAATAAAGTTGAAATTTCAATGTTAATAGTCGTAAGTACAAAAAGAATACCGCGGTATCCTTAGGCATGCCATGTCGGCAACCTTCGGAACGATTCGGCATCCCTCGGAACGTTTTGGCAGTCTTCAAGATACCGCGGCAAGACAGCGCCCGCCCGTACCCGAAGTACCTTAGACGCTTCGGTATGCTTAAGGACGTCGCGGCATACCTATGGATGTCACGGCATAGTTACCGCCAGTGTGCGCTTACATGTAGGGATGCCGAAAGATGCCCCTGCCGTGCAGTACCGCCAATGTGCGCCGGGCCTTAGACTGTTACGCAAAAGTCGCAAAAGTCTCAAGCCCATTCCACGGCACGCACCTCTTCTGACTTCTCACAGTTACGTGCGTTTTGCTCTGCGCAGGAGATATTATAGTGCACAAGCGTGTGCGCAGACACAAGTGCACTCTCTGTTCCGTTACTCTCATGATCCGATGGATCGGTAATCTGTAATAACAGAAATCAGGCGTAGGACCAACGGCCTTACGTGCTTTCCGAGGCACGGGGGTGTCTAACACCGCAACTTCCTAACTCCGGGCTCCTATTGAGATTTATAAACAGCAAATCCAATAACTTTTTGCCGGCCCGACCGGAGATTCGAATGCGAGACCCTATGCACAGCAGTCGCATTCACTACCGTTGTGCTACGGAGGCAAGCCAACCACTTAAAACTATTGATACAACTAGTAAACATACATTATAGAGGTAAAAGATCGTTCCCTTTTGCTTTCCTTTTCATTCGTTTCAACGATAATAGAGGTCAAGGAATATGCCAATCTTCGTTTTCATTGACGCAGTGCTACGACAGCTTTATCCTTTAACTTTCTTTTATTGACGTACTTGCTAAAGCTGAAGCTCTTAAAACTGAGATTTTATCTACAGTTGATAGATGATCGATTGAATTAAGAACGGAAGTATCAAAGAAATCTGTTAACGCTTTTAGAAAAGGAAGGGTGTTCTGTCTGGCATAAAATAAAGTAAAAATGTTTTTGCATTGAATTATTATAATAATATCAGCTCCGTATTAAACTGTCCCACTGTTGGGCATGGGCCTTGTCTCAGTGTGAGAAGGGATAGGCCATCTTATCTTATCTTATTTTGGGGGCCCATCAGTGTAGACCGACGACACTTCGAACCAGTGGGATTTTTTGTGTCGGCCCCGAGATCTATCCCTGAGCTATCTCCCTATGAATGTACTGCTAGGCCATAGTCCACCGCTGGCCCGGTGCGGGTTGGCAGACTTCACGTATGAGACACTCGTACTCGGACGTACAGGTTTCTCACGATGTTTTCCTTCACCGTTAAAGTGAACGACAATTAAGTATTTAATACGAGTTATTAGCAATCATATTATATACAGAAAAGAAGCTGATATGTTTCTAATGTATGAAAAGTGAAGCATCAAAAACAATCCAGTCGTATTTCTATAGTTCCCAAAAAAAAAAGCGGTTTAACAGAATCTCTTGCAAAGCAGTCAAAGCACAATCGTTCGAATGATACCTCTTTATCTCACGTAAGCTTTTTGTTATCTATTGAGCTACTTATTTCAACACAATTACTGTATAATTCTTTATGTAGGTATATAGGAAAATTGTATGGATCAGATATGCAAGAGATCCCTTCAAAGTCAAAGTCAAAAATCATTTATTCATTTAGGTCACAAAATAACACTTATGAACGTCAAAATGTATAGGTTAGTGAGTTTACTAAGTTACTGAAGCTACATTTAGGTTAGTTGCTAGGTTCAGGCAAAGGGTTGAGCCTATAAGAAGAAACCTGCAAGAAAATTACGGCCATTCTTTTAAATCGCCAATTAAATATAATTTCAGTATTTTACAACTCAGATTAACAAGGTGTTGCAGCCATTATGCCATATACTACTGACTATAAAAAACTAAAGATAATAACTCAAATAACTTAATAATAATATAGAGATGTAATAATTTGGGCTAAGGTATATTTTTAATATAAATCTAAAATAGACAGTAGGATGACATAATGGCGCATACACTTACACTTTGTGACCATGCAAAGGCAGTTCGTGACTAAATGCCGTTGTGGATTTATAATCTTCATAATTATGACATAATTATCTTAGTGATGACTCGAAAAATAGGTTCAGGTTGCCGTGCAGTGGCCCTTAGGCCACCTCAAGCGGCCATGTGTGATAATATACAATTCAACATTAGGCTTATGTTTAAAAAAATTATGCGTGAGCTGTTATGCGTATTTATGTATATTATGTGGAAATATAATTAGGACGGACAAAAGTATGCCATGTCTTAAAATTTGTTGACAATTGTTAATATTGTCAACGTTCATTACTATGAAAGTGACTTATCTAGTGTTTAATATTATTGGTACGCGATAACGCGGTAACGCGAGTTAGAGTGCATTCTCTTAAACTCACTCGCTCTGAGCCAGGCGATTTCTGAGACGACACGTTTGAGTGCAATATTAATCATGCAGTACCGTAATACAAATGATGGCATGTTTTGAATATTAAAATGTTGCATTTTGTCGATGCAATAATCGACTAAGTGACTCAAAGTGCTTGCATACTCCTGCTACAAAAATTACTTGACATATCTCCTTTAGCATGGAGCACATTTTAGCCGGTTAGGTCCTAGGTATTTTCTGGAAAATGCCGAAAATCATCGAAAAATAAAAATTGTTGTTTACCAATTGCTAAATGATTGTTTCTTTTGGGATTAAATATAATGATCACCAAAAATACTAATTGCGCAGCAAAATATGCTTACTAAAATGTATCATAACGAGCACCTATACGCCTCAAATCACTGCATTACGTCTCGGAAGGGTTAGGTTATGTTAGGTTCCTTCTTAAACCCACCCAAAAATAGGAGCCCCGCTATGCGGGGCTCCGTCGACTTATTTTGATCTCCTTAAATATAATGCGGTTTTAATTTTGATAATCATTTACTATTTTTGCTATTTTCGATTGTTATATTTTACTATATCTGGTGATAAGTTAAACATAAGCCGTTTCTTTTTTCGATGATATGAGACTTAATTTATTGTTGTTGGATTCTTCTTGCTTACTTTGTTTAGGATACTCTCTAGCTAGCTTCTTCCAGAACTTTCCATTTGGTCGCAACTCTTTATCAAAACAGTAGATTTTGCTCGCGGCATCGCTTGCGTAAATGTGGGCTAGGTTAGGTTAGATTAGTAACAGTTCTTTTTTTTGATGAGGTACCTTATGTCTTTTTCTGTTGCCCTGACAACTTTTATGCAACATTTCATGATGATTGGTCGTGCGATTAAGGAGTAAAAGCGTAACAAACAACCAAATAAAGAAACTCACATTCGCATTTATAATATTAGTTACTGCCTCCGTGGCGCAGCGGTAGGGAATGCGACTGCTGTGCATGAGGTCTCGGGTTCGAATCCCGGGTCGGGCCAACAAAAATATATTGGGTTTTTCTGTTTAGAAATCTCAATACGAGCCTGGAGTTAGGAAGTTGGCGGTGTTAGATACCCCAGTGCCTCGGAAACCACGTAACGCCGTTGGTCCTGCGCCTGATCTATCTCCGGTCGTGTCGGATCACCGTTCCATCGGATCATGAGGGTTAGGGAACAGAGAGTGCACTTGTTTGTCCACATACTTGTGCACTATAATATCTCCTGCGCAGATGGCCAGTCTCTGTTTAGATTGGCCGCCGTAGCCGAAATTCGGTCTGGAGGATATTATTATTATTAGTTAGGATTTAACTTCCATTTATTTATTGTGATAAAGTACCTATTCTCATAGACATTCATGTGTTCTAGATGTTCAGAATACAGAGTGTGTATACTCAAAATCTGTATGCTATAATAGATTTCATTGATAAACAACGTGGAATCTCTGCCAAGTATAAAAAATACAATGTGTATAGAGATATCAATACGTCTACACTTTTTTTTGTGCCAGTCACCTTTTTTTAAATATATTGGAGATAGGTCAGGCACAGAGATCCACACACATCAGAGTAGCAAATCGCGACACAGCGTAGTAAAGTGCGCGAGGATAATCTTGATCCTAAGTAATCCTTACTAATATTGTAAAATACATTTTGACCGCGACTTCACTCGCATAAAAGTAGGTTAGTTTAGTAACAAAACTTTTTCCTGGATGAAAGGTACCCTATGTCCTTTTCGGTTCCCCTTACAATGTGTATGCGAAATTTCATGATGATCAGTCAAGTAGTTAAGGCGTGAAAGCGTAACAAACAAACTCACATTCGCATTTTATAATATAAGTAAGGATTTATAGAGTAACTCTGTCTGTTACCTCTTCACGTCTATAGGTACTACTCAACAAATTCTCGATACATATACATACAGAGATAGTTTACAACCTGGGAAAGGATATACATAGGTTACTTTTTATTGATATCGGGATACCACGCGGGCTGAGCCGTGAGCTAATATTATAAATGCAAATGTGAGTGTGTTTGTTTGATACTCTTTAGCGCCTTAAACAGTCGACCGATCATAATTAAATTTTGCATACACATTGTCAGCGGTACAGAAAATGACATGGGGTTTCATGCAGGAAAAAAGTACTGTTAGGTAATATTAGGTAACACGAGCGAAATCTAGTAAATTCTATTCTAAACCAATCTATGTTAGACTTAATGAACTCTTACATAATGGGTTCAAGTCTGTAAAAAATATAATGTAAACATAGAACACAGGTAGTTGACTTTCTAACTGCCTAAATGCACGTACGTTCATAAACTTACGAAGCGGTCGGCAGAATTTATTACTATACCTATATTTCGCCAGATATATGTATGTATTTTGAAGTCTCACATAATCATCTAAGTACTGGGTAAGATCACTAATGAGAATTTCGTAACAAAAATCCCGTAACACTTTGTTCTGAAATTGAACCTGTGCAACACAGCAGCCGCATTCAATACCGCAGCGCCACCCAGGTTGATAAATATAATATCTTTGTTATTAAATTCGACATATAGAACATGATAATGTATTTATGTAGGCCTTTTAAAATTTATGTAACGTTTTTAGAATACACTATGGAGGGTAGAGGTAAGGAGAATCATCTGTGTACATGAAAAAGTGTCCGTCAAAATGCATTAAATTAGGGTGGCGCCACATTAGCATCAGGGTAGATTTTAAAGGAAGCGCCAAATATCAATAAACGTAATATTCACAGTTCACGAAATAAAATCACTCTAGCTACACGTTTTCTCATAATAATTCTTTAAGGTTATATTTACTACATTATTTTGTACTACGCAAGTAGTTGAAATTTTCAATAAGTGACTACTTTAGTCGACAATAATATTAATTTTTTTAACTCGGCAAAGTTCAATTCGTTTACAATTGCTACATTCATACCAAACCCTTTGTATACACCAGCGCCATTCTGGAAGGTTTTTGAACTGTTATTTATAGCCTACAAATGAACCCTTTTTAAATTTTCTACCATATGAGATGACTCTCCTTGCCTCTACCCTCCATAGAATACACACATTGTGGTAAAATATACTTCAAACGAATTTTAGGTTAGGACATAGACATAAAATAAATATTCTCTATCTACGGTAGAATTTTATTCAACCAAAGACTAATAAAATTGTACTTATAATTTCAAAGCTTGCGTTTTGTCTGTGGCGGTATTCAAAAAGTTTTTACGTCCTAACCACATAGCGTCTGATTCTATTATTCAAATTTCGAATAGAAGGTGTGGCCATAAAACATGAGTTTTTTGTTTTTTAATTAAAGAGGTATATATTAATGTAAAAATGTAGAGCATCACATGTTTCGGTAATGTTCAATGTGTAAATTATTTTGAACTGTGTGGTTTGTGCGGAAACCGCAGCCTTTGATGAGGCGGACGTCGTGGCCGTACTGTATACAGTTACACGCGCAATCATGTGTGAATTAAAACGACACTATGAAAATATTTCTTTTAGTATTTTATTTACCAACATTTTATTAATTAAACCTATTTATGTTACTAATTATATAATATAAGCTTTGTATATATATAACCTGTTCTCACTGTGAGGGTTAGGCCATAGTCCACCACGCTGGGGCCCAGTTTAGGTTGGCACACTTCACATATCTTCGAGAACATTATGAAGAACTCTCAGTTTTCAGGGTTCCTCACGATGTATTTCTTCACCATTAGCGAAAACCTACTACAACAGTGAACTATTTAACCTAATGAGTCGCAGAGGCACACTGGTCTAGTCAGACACAATAGATTTTAAATAATATCTGGTATTTAAAGACTTGACATATTAATACGCATAGGTACAACTTCGAAAAGTCAAAGATACTGTTATGGCATAACCCTCCTCACAATAAGAAGAGGCCCAGCAGTGGGACAGTTTAATACAGGGCTGACATTATTAAACTAATCTGCTTCCAGAATATGCTTTTCGCATGAACAAAACATGGCGTCTTTATATTACAAACACAAAGAAGGCTAACTATTTATTAATAAATATTATACATCAAATATGATTCATTTTAAACCTTGGGTATGGTATCGTTTTCATAGATTCAAATTCCAATGGAAGACGGGTCAGTCGTTAAAAATAAGATGTCACAAACGAGCACATTACCAAACAATCTATTCTTGTCCGTTCGTCAGTTCTTTTTAACAGAGCATGCATCATGTTGTTAATTTATTACAAGGGAACTGGCGCAAACAACATCAATATCAATACATTGTAGGTACACATATTGGTACGAGTATACTTTCAAACAACTTTTCTGTTCGCCTACGCTATGTTGCCTCAGAGTCTCAACTTTATAACAAGAAAGATCTTGAAACACGAACATGTTAAACCTATGTCCAAAGTTTAATTCGTTCACGCCGTTCGCTATTAATGTAATAAACTTTTAATATCGTAAGCCTCTTACTGAACGCCGCCGCGCTGCCTTGATTTAATATGTTAACAGTTACCGCTAACTTCTAAAGCGTTTCATTAATATTATAGATTAGAAAGTATTGACCTTTTATGCTCAAAACTTGATGTTGCCTTAGTTAATAGAATTCACAATTTAATGCTGAAAATTTCATCGTTCGAGTTCACAACTCCATTGAACTTTCTGAGCCATAAATATCATTCGTCAAATCTGCTTATTCAGATTTAAATAACGAACGCGAATGACTAATTTTGCTAAATGACGTGAAATTTCCGCGGCACCATCATTAGTTTATTTCCACAGATTATGCCACATATTTTCGCGCTGATACGTATGTCACTGTCAACAACTCTTCATGCTAAAACGTCACTTTGCTGACGGGAAACTGTTTATTTAAATGCTTAGTACTTTAAACATTATAACTGTTTAAAATCCGATCGCAGTTGAACTAGAACGCGTCAGAAATACGGAACAGAATAAAATTAGTAATTACTCCTCAAGTATTACGTCTGTAAAAATGTTTAGCACTTAAGAAGTTTCTAGTTAAATAGTTTTTATATAAACAAAGTTCTCGTACCTGCGTTCGGTTTCACGGATATTTTTAGAATGAACATTCTTTAAATACTGCGGTTAAAAATATAACAAAGATAATGTCACAATCGGTTTGTGAATGTTCTTTTTAGTAAAGCATGAGTTATGTAATTTTCACTATAAAATTTCATTATAAAATGATGCACTCTATGGATGAAAAGGTAAAGGGTCATGTAGTGAATTCCATCTAAGGATTATATATACTACTTAATCTGCTAGACAAAAAATGGCGTATGCGCACATGTAACAAATAAATTTTCTTTCTTCTTTCTTTCTAACAAGGCTTCTTGCCCCTTATCGGGACATTTCGAGATCCTGTATTGCTATTTAATTTGGTGCAATAAATGTTTGTCCCGTCTGGGAATGTAACCCTCAGCGCTCGGCATAGTGCGCAGGTGACCACTTAATACGTCACGCCATCCATGCAGGAGAGCGGTCCTAACTTAATATTATAAATGCAAATGTGAGTTTGTTTGTTACGCTTTCACGCTTTCACGGGGTGGGCGGGATGGGGTCGCATTAGCAATCACCATCCCACCCCAGCGGTTGGCCCGGCTGATGGTGACCGAGCCTCAGCACCTGTGGAGGGGTGGCCTTGCTCACCAAGGCCACCCCCCAGACGTGTGGGGCCGTGCAAGCCGGTAGAGAGTCCCCCGACTCTGTACCAGTGACCTCACTATACAGGAGCGAGAAGGCGGGCAAATCGCCTCCTCCTCGCTCCCGTCCGTCTGCGCCGGAGAGGGTCAGCGAGGAGATTGTTCTCCCTGACACTCTCCGCGGTCTCTTTCTGCGCCATGACAGCTTCGCAGAAGGAGACCACTGCCTGCCACGACCTCTCGCCGCCGAGCATGGCGTTGATCACACTCGGCAGGGAGAGATCCCCGCCTAAAGTGTTACTAATATAACCTAACTTACATTTACTCGAGGCAAGCCGCGGGTAAAATAGTTTCAGATAATGAGCCATATATTAAGCAAGGTACAGACAGTTCTTTTTTCTTCAGAGTTCTGCTAATGAGAATGGTTTGCCAAACTACACAGCTATACTCTTGTCCAACCATTGCCACTAGCATGGAATTTGGGACGTCACAATTGGCAAAAGCATTTAGGTTTATAATAATTTGCTGCTGAACTGACGCGGTACTCCATTAAATCATTTAAAATAATGGGTTGTTAAATACAAACTATACCTACTTCAGATTTTAGTTGGCTTTTGCTAGTTTTAATGCTTTATTACTATAAAAATATATATTTTGCTCATTATTATAATATAATAATATCAGCCTTGTATAAAACTGTTCCACTGCAGGGCACCAACCTCTTCTTAGTGTGAAAAGGGCCAGGCCATAATCCACTACGCTGGCCCAGTGTGGGTTGGCAGACTTCACATATCTTCGAGAAAATGATGGAGAACTCTCGGATAAGCAGGTTTCCTCACGATGTTTTCCTTCACCGTTATAGCGAGCGATAACTAACTATTTATTACGCAAATAACATCGAAAATTCGGAGATGCGCGCCTTGTGATTGAACTTAAGACTTCTGTTTGGCAATCAAATGTGCTTCCACCAGGCTGTTTTTAGAGTTCGAAAAAACTCTTATACAGCAGCTTTGTCCGTCTGTTATATAACTTTCAATTCAAGAACTGTAAGAGCTAGAGACTCGTGGTCACGCCATTCGACTGAGCATAGTCGATATACCCCTGAAATTACTATGACCTTTGACCTCAAGGTCACGTGATACCATTTTTTCGAACTCTAAGATTTACGGCAATTCATTGGCGTTTCTCACTTGTTTATTTAATAGTTTAAAAGTAATTTTAATCTAAATGTACTCCGTATCGTGTAGACGAAAATAAATAAATCCTTCTCGTGGCATAAGTATCTATGCATTTACGTGAGATGTTTTCAGTTTTGGACTGTATTTTTCGCGAAATGTTTTTGGGTTTCTTTTGTTCGGAAATTTTCAGTAGCCTTGTAATGCACACAGTAGAAGGTTGGACTGCACAGATGGTGTAATGGTTTGAGTAGTCGCCTCGCTACTGCCATCGCGCGGAGTATTGTGGGTTCCAATCTCACACGGGACAAAACTTTGTGTGTCTACAAAACCATAGCTAGTGCGCCTAAAAAATACAACATAAAATATCGCCTGGCTCTTTATGCTGTGTCAGATTTGAAATGCTTGTATTTTATCTATTTCTAAGTAGACATCAAATATTATTTGTATTTCAGAGTTTGGATAATGTAACTAACTATTCGATATAAATAATAAAAATTGTAAGTCAACTACATAGGATAGTTGAATCACAATTTTCACTCCCGAATTTGTAGCTTTACTTGTATATGCAGTTAGCAGAAAGGTCAGTGCATAAATCTGTCGTGTAGAATCTATTTTGAACTACCTGCAGTGCCCCAGAACTGCGCCTAGAATATTCTATCATATCATAATATATTCTCGTGTAATAATTTTAAGTCATTCACGAGATAAAATGAAATGGGCGCTGCGCAAGGTAGACTGCAATAACTTCGCCGTCTAATAAGTGCGACCTAAAGCATTATTTACACAGATCCTTTAGGAAAGGAAGTGGGCAGGAGAAAGAGCGGGAAGGGGGAAAGAGAGTGATTGGACTTCCGGCACTCTCTCTCACTGAACGAAACACAACAGTAGGAATACTGCTATTTCACGTCGATATTCTGTG
This sequence comes from Catocala fraxini, assembly GCA_930367265.1. NCBI lineage: Eukaryota > Metazoa > Arthropoda > Insecta > Lepidoptera > Erebidae > Catocala > Catocala fraxini. Next base: position 3,977,880 of record OV884047.1, read on the forward strand.
AGAGGGTAGTCCTTACCCGGTCGAGTCGGCCCATTCATGCTGAAATCAGCGAGGCTCTACTTCCTATATGCTGAAATGCGCAACACATCTCTACTTATACTTTGAGACTATTCTAATTAAAATTAAACGTACAAATGTGAGTTAGTTTGTTTGTTATGCTTTCGCCCTTTAACTACTCGATCGATCATCATGAAATTTTGCATACACTTTATCAGGAGTATAAGATAGAAAGGGTACCTTCCATCTTATCCATCTCCTCCAAGGCCGCGCAAACACCAAACAATTTTATTTTTTAAGATATTTTGTTGAAACACTTACTTCTACAGTTAGTCAGTTTCAAATTTAAATATAGAATTCACAGTAGGTACCAACCCTAGCACTTATAAGACGAGACCACCCGGTAGAGACTCCCGCGCAGTTCATCTTAATCCGTATTTCAACACCGTTATATTAATCAAATAACCGTAAATTTAGCGTATGCGGTGTAAAATATCACGGTTTCCTATAATATTTAATCTTAAAATACAGTTTTCAACGGTGACTCACATAAAATTATTCAGGAATTGGATATTTATTATTAAATTTGTTTAAAAATAAATATACTACTCTATATTTACACCGTTTTAATGCCAATAGGTTTTTATTGCGTCGTGGGCGGATCATGGCCGAAGACTTTTTTCTAAGATTTCTCGTGGTGTGACCCTGATTTTATATTATAATATATTATTTTGTTTTTATACGGTTCACGCATATTCATATGAATGTGAATGAGATAATGATTATTCTAATAGTAATGTCACGATTATATAATGGTATATTGCTATTCATTTAATAGTTATAAGAATATTTCTTATCGCGTATAAGTCGTAGAACTTTGAATAAAGTATTTATTCTGATACTTATTATTATATAAAAATTATAACCTATCTATACTAATGTATGTAAAGAGGAAAAATTAGATATTTTGTTTGTTTGTTAGGAAGGTATATTATCACCGAGAAATATAGGCTATACTTTTTTTTTTTAAATACTGTTCCTTACATAACTTTACCTAACTTACATTTACGCAAGGGAAGCCGCGGGCAAAAGCTAGTTAGGTTATAAAAGGGTAACTGCAATGTCTTAAAACGGTGGTATTATAATCTTACATAAGAGAGAAAGAGTCAGAAACAGGACTCATATTGCTGTAGTTTTTATTTAATAAGTAACACTCGACACACTCACTTGCATAATTTGTAGATTATTGCATATGTTGTTTTGTAGGCATCGAACCTACGATACTCGGCGCCGGGTTCTCTATTGTGTTACCTAACTTTTTTATCCATTATCTAAAGTGCCATAATTTGTTTTGTCCTAATTATCATTTGTCCGAATGATAACTTGTCAGAACTTAATGTCACATAATATCACAGGCCATAAAATTTAAATTCCTACACACAATATGCCCTAAATTTGTTTGTCATAAATATAACAATCAATAATACATAAAAGACTTAAAACTCTTTTGAATAAAAGTTATAAGTCCGAAATTCAAATTATTTAATGTTTATCTATTCTAATAGTGATTTTAAGACTAATTTTTATTACAAAGCTTGGCTTTTGTCACGGCTCCGGCGCTGGGAGTCTCCGGTGGTCCCACACGTGCTAATCGTCGCAGACGGCTTTCGATCACCACCGCAGCTTCGGCTTGTTCCTACGCGCCTCAGCCGCGGCGGCTCGCTCGCAGCCTCCTACTCCTCACCCCGCAGGCCGCCTCGCCCCTACGCGCCTTCGTAATTCTAAATTATACTCTAGGGGTAGGGCAGACAAGACTGCGTGGAGTCGGATTCACAGCGATTCGTTCTGTCACTACAACCTAATTTTTAGCAAATGTTTTAGGACTAACAATTTGATTTTAAATGAACATTCGAAATAATACACCTTGTATAATACAATACTTAGGGCATATGACTTTATTTCATGCAAAATTAGGAGATTTAATTATTATAGTACTCGATATTATGACAGAATAGTTTTAGAACTAAAGATAACAAAAAAAATGTAGAACAAAATTTCGAATTTTTGAACGTTATGGTTACTGAAGTTTGTAGCAAACGTTTTATGTATAAAATTTTTCGGTCAAACAATTATAGGGGAAGAAAGGCAGTACTTCGGCGCAGCGTACTAGCGGGGTACTCAAACCATTGTGTCATCCGTGTAGGACTGAACCAATAAATAATAATAATATCAGCCCTATATTAAACTGTCCCACTGCTGGCCACGAGCCTCTTCTCAGTAAGAGAAGGATAAGGCCATAGTCTACCACGCCGGGCCAGTGTGAGTTGGCAGACTTCACATATCTTCGAGAACATTATGGAGAACTCTCAGACATGCAGGTTTCCTCACGATGTTTTCCTTCACCGTTAAAGCGAGCAATAATTAACTATTTAATACGCACATAACTTCCAAAAGTTAGAGATCTTGGGATAGAACTCGAGACCGCTACGTGGCAGTCCAACGGTTTCCCACTATCTCCAATGCTGACAAATGGGGACCAATAAAATGGTAGGTTAAAACAACATTGCAATGCAATATTTTTTTCGTTAGCTACTAAATCAAATTATATGGCTTCACATTTATTTACTTTTAAGCTCTGTCAGTCATTAAAAAGTTTATAGTTACCTACGTTAGTACAGTCTCCATACATTAGTTATTTCCCAAGATATTCTTAACTGGTAACACAGAATAGTGAGATAACAAATCAATGGAAATGACATCAAACTTCACACGTTTGGAAACAAGCTTTTATTGGAACGTAAATCTGTTTGGTTACTGGAATAGTCAGCATAGCTCTAAGTAGCTATATCTAATTTATACAGAATTGCCGCCGTATATACAAACAAATAAAATTAAAATGTCTGTTTGTAATATCAAAATAACAGCTTTTTATTAAATGCATATGAAAGTTTATACATATAATATTACCTGTGCAACGCAGTCTTCGTTAAGATTGGTCGCCATAGTTAAATGAACGTCGGTCAGGAGAAACTTATTTAAGTCAAAGACACATATCTTTATTTCCATAAAATTTCAAATTTTTAGACATGTCAATTAGCTAATATATTAATAAAAGTGAAAAAAACAAAAAAAGGAAAGAATTTAACACGCCGCCGTGTCACATATAGGTCATAAAGTCTGCATGTTTCCAGCTGATATGAACATCTATATTAGTCAATATATAGAGCACCCTTAGCTATACTGGCAAATGTTCCAATCTTAGAATATCGTTATCCTCTTAAGTTACTGATTGTTGGTAGGCACTCCGTGGCAAAATTGATATTTGGCCGAATTTGGTTGGATTAGACTACTGATCCAATATAGGGTCTTCTTCTTTCTAGCCTTTATTATTCCCAAGTTACTTGGGGTCAGCTTTTCTAGTCATACTGGATTTGACTGCTGCCACTTGACCTTCGCAATCCGAAGGCTAACGATACCCTTAGGCTAGACATGTTTCAGGATATGAGAGGTTACTGACGCTCCCAATAACGACTGCCATAGATTCTGATGTTCATGGCAGCCGGGACCGACTGCTTAACGTGCTCTCCGAGGCACGGAGCAGGCGATAATTGTCAATCAATACGCACATCATTTCGAAAAGTCATATAACTTCCGAAAGTCTGCGGTGCGCGACGTGAGTTCGGTTTGTAGTCTGTTGGTCTCCCCACTGAGCTATCGCTGCTATACCCTATAGCATATAAGGTACCTATAACTAATATTATAAATACGAAAGTAACTTTGTTTGTTTGTTACGCTTTCACGCCTGAACTTTTTTCATGATCGGGCACTCGACCGAAATTTCGCATACACGCTGTCAGAGATACAGAATAGGACATAGGGTACCGTTCATCCAGAAAAATGTACTGTGTCTAACCTAACCTACATTTACGCCAGTGAAGGCGCGGGCAAACTCGAGTAATAATATAAACATAAAAAGGTGTGTGAATTACGAATTGTTATTCTCAGTATTCTTGGCGTCCGTTGTTTAAATATGTATTTATAAAGTCCCCGCGACACAGGAATTTTGCCTAGTGCGGGATGTCGCTTTGAAATCCCAACTAATATTATCAATGCGAATGTGAGTTCGTTTGTTTGTTTGTTCGAGCGAACATAAGGCAATTTCGCATAGATGTTGTCAGGGGAACAGAAAAGAACATAGGGTACCTTTCATCCAGGAAAAGGTACTGTTTCTAACCTAACCTTATTACGAACGAATTGTTGTTTTAAGTTTGTGTGTTTTTTGTGTCCGTTGTTTGAATTTTTGTAATGTCTCCCGCTACAGGAGTTATACCTAGTGCGGGAGTACTTTGATATGCGCCGATTTGAATTGGCTCTTCCTTCATTCTCTTTATTCCATGGTTGGTAATCTAGTACCGCTATTAAAACTACTGAAGTTGAAGCACTTCGTGTCTTTAGACTCAAGATCGTCCTTAAGTTAGGTCCTTGAATAATTTACGTAGTTACTGGAACCATAAGTAAGCAAGTTCAGTCGTTAATTGTTTAAACTATGAGTTAAAGTTTTTGAGTAGGTTCAAGTTGGTTTACTGTCTGTAAATCTTGCCTGATAAACTAACATTTAGGTAACCAATACAAATAAATAAAATTGAAGTGTCTGTTTTTAATGTCAAAACAACAGTTTTTACTAAATACATATGAAAGTATATTATATAAAAAAACAATTTTATAAATTTTCCTGTCTGTCTGTTTATTCCAGCTAATTTCGGAAACGGTTGCACCGATTTTGACGGGACTTTCATTGCAGGTAGCTGATGTTATAAGAAGTAGCTAGGCCACTTTTATTATAGTTTTTTTTTGTTAAATTACTCGCGTTTGAAGTCGCGGCTAACAGCTAGTTTCAAATAAGAAAACATATGCTAAATTAATTTTAGCACGGGTAATACAAGTACGTAAGATTTAAAATAGGTTGGTCTATTATGTTCTTTTGTAAGAAAAATAAAAACGTTAGACCCATTATTTTCTTTTGGTTGAATTCTTCTTGATATATTACTAAATAAAATTAACCATTAACAGCGTCGTTAACGGTTTTAATGTCCATGTTTGTAGCGAATTCAATGTCACCCTGTGTCTGTCGGCATTACTAGTATTTATACAATTTGATTTACTGGAATAGGGTGGTCGAAATTTGGTTTTCAAGGTGACAATATATAATTAAATTTATTAAAAAAACACCTCCCGCTCTATGAATAATTCCTGTGCCGCGGGGAACTTTACAAACATTCAGACAACGGACACAAAGAACACCCAGATTCGGAGCAACTATTTGTGGATCACACAAAGTTTTGTGCCGTGTGGGATTCGAACCCACAACACTCGGCGCAGTGGCAGTGGCGAGGCGACCACTTAAACCACTACGCCATCTGTGCAGTTATCAAGCAAACCACGATCTAGTATCTCTCACTATCAAGAAACAGTAATGTATCGCCGACCCTACACTGAAGGAATTTTTCTGCCAGCGTCAGGTACATGACACTAGTCCTTCATGACCACAGCACAATGCCTCCTTCGATAGTTTGGAGACCCTGCTCACTGCACAAAATAATGACTTTAGGTTGTTTGCTTGCTATTTTTTTATTGTGTACTACAGCGGTTGGATTCTTCCAATATAAGCGTAATCTCCGGTTCATATGGGAATTTCGATACTTGCAATAATATGTAAACGAATGTTAGATGCCTGCACTGTGATGCAAGTTAGGAGATTAGCAAAGTATTTGTCTGTTATCCTAATACGAGTATTATAAACGCGATTGTAAGTTTGTTTTTTACGCTTCTACGCCTTAACTACTCGACTGATCATCACAAAATTTCGCATACACGTAGTCAGGGGTACAGAAAAGGTCATATGATACTTTTATGCAGGAAATGTACTGTTCCCGAGCAACCGAAGCTGCGGGCAAGACCTAGTATACATATAAGTTCAAATGGTAATCCACCTGAAAAATGGAAATCTCTCGTTTTACTAACTCCTAGCAAGTAGACCAAAACAAGACTAGTATTAGTCATAACGATCCATTTTCTCTCACTTCAAACTTTTCTACTCGTCATAACGAGACTATGAATATTATAAATCATTTTTATGACGCCATTTTTATTTGAATTCCAAGCTTGGTGAGTTTTATGTGTCGCCGGCGCTTTTAATGTCTAACCCATGATTGTTTTCAAAGGAAAATTTAAGAATTGTTATTCTAGGAAAAATAAACTAAGTACGTTATAAAATGATGACTGTTAAAATAATATATATCGTTAAACCAAGCAGGAACATGCGATCATTCGATTGTTTGGTGAAAGTATCCCAGTTACGTTTTCCTGTCGATGATAAATGGACAGCCATGAGTTTCTTGCATGCTTCCTCTCATAAAAGCTCTACTTCTCGAACAGGCTTTTTTCAATGCAATATTTTTAATGCCTTCTATTTATGTTATTTTTATTTTTTATCAATATATCAGTAAATTGACTTGTTTTGGCCTTTGACTTTGATCTGGAGTCGTAAATGTGGCAAGTCGCCATACAAAGGACACCCAGACTCGGTACTACTATTTGTGGAGAATGCAAAGATTTGTCCCGTTTTGGATTGGTTCTGGATACAAGACAAACATTCGACAACACTCGGCGTAGTGGCAATGGCGACTGGCGAGGCAACTATTTAAAATACTATGTCATCCGTGCAGTCAAGTCAACATGATTAATATATATATATATAGGTAGATAAAAACATTTACACATAAGTAAGAAACGGCAATGTATTGCCGTAAATCTTAGAGTTCGAAAAAATTGGTTCATGTAATATGCAAAGGTCACGTGATAGATACCACGTGATTGTAGTCAGAGGTCAAAGGTCATGGTCATTTCGGGGGTATATAGACTATGCTGAGTCGAATGGCGTTGACCGCGAGTCTCTTGCTCTTACGGTTCTTGAGTTAAAAGTTGCATAATAGACAGACAGACGGACGGACAAAGCTGTTGTATATGAGATTTCTCGAACTCTAATAAAACATGTTTTATTTGTTTATTTTCAAGTTAAGGTGCTTTATCTATACTATCTATACTTATATTATTGGTTTATTGCTTTTTATTTTATATTATTCAAAAATGACACAACCGATTTTAAAAATATATAAATAATATAATATAAATGTATTGTTACTTTCTTCTTTTACGATGGGGAATTTTTTGACGCATACGTCTCCGCAGGGCGACGGATAGGTTATGTCGGACTCACCGGGGAAAAGACATCCCGGTAAAACAGAATAAACCTACCACGGTGTTCCTCGACATAACCATAGACGGCGGAGCCGCGCGAATCGCTTTTACATGCAATCGCGACCCGCCGAGATTTCGGCCTGCTGCACGCTGTGTGAAACGGCTGGCCACTACATAAAAATTCTTCCTCTACTGTCCACTTGTAGGGGGACGAAGACTCGACACAGAGGCGCGCGTGAAAACGCACGCCGTCTCTCGGATTTGGTGCTGATCGAGTGGCGAGTGAAGCCTACATCCCCTAGATCAAACCTCACGGTGGCTGGAGGTCATCTCGGGCTCCCCGGCACCCGGTTCTGCGGTTGGGAAAGGGTTTAAGTGCTCCCTCTTCCGGTCCACCGCCTCCTAGATGGACATTACTTGCCCACATAAGGAGGCGATTTTGTTCTACGATCTCTTACTGTGGACCATAGACTGAACCACGGCCAGGAGCGAGAGGGCAACTAATTTGACTGCCGCGATTACACACGGCGCTGCGATACCCAGGTGGGGCAATCCGCCAAAGTGTGCAGTGTCCAACATCGCGGCAGTCACCGCAGTAATGACATCCGGGCGTCTCCTGCCGGCCTATGCGACACAGGAGCTGACCAAAACAACCGTGGCCAGTCATTATCTGTGTCAGCCGGAAGGTGAAGGGCACCATGCCGCCTCTCCAGGCACTCCTCAAAAACGGGACTTACCGCCACGGTCATAGCGTGCCCGAAATGTAACTTAATAGTATTATAAAGAACATTTATCGTGTCTAATGAACTTGCATGTTGAGAGGTTAATAACATGTGCCTACTAAAATAGTTTATAAACGCAAGAACATTTTGTTTGTTTGATAGCCCGACCTGTAAAAACTACTAAACATTCGCAGTAACATTTTTCCAGTTAAAGTCAGTAAGTATTGTGATTTATGTATCCTGTGTGTATTAGTTTTTGTGTCTCTGGTGTTGAGCTGTGTCGTTGTATCTGGGTCTCGAAATTACTATTCTGCCATCATAAAGCAAAAAAACGTACCTATGTAAACTTTTTTCGAAGTTGAGTTTTACGTATAAAAAAGGTGTAGCTACCAGTATTTTTAAATTTTATTTAAAATACATGCTATATGTACAACTTTTTTCCTTTACTGGCAGATAGGTACGTCTTTTTTCCTTATGACGGCAATATAGTACGAGTATAGTGATGTGCATTTATCGATTATAAGTCGAATTATTCGAATGAACATTTAAATCGAATAATTCGATACCTTGATACGTTTTCGAATGCATTGTTGATTGATTATAATTATATTAGCTATTTGCAATCATATCGACAGGTTTCACAGGTGCATAGCGGTTTTCAAATATTAAGGGCTACCGCCTCTAATATAAGCCAGTCTGTCACATCTTGTCAATCGCATCATCGTCTGTAGGGGTAAACTAAAGTGTTGTAGGTAGTCAAATAAATTAGTCTTGATAGATATGGTTATATGTTTACTGGTACCAGTTATAATATGATATATTCATAATTGACCTATAATCTAACTGAGTGGTTCCAGGGAGACGACTGCTGCGCGGCACTACTGCCTACTATATACTTGTGATACAAAACTAAAGCGTCAACAATGTCGCTACATCGTTAAATCAAGTTTCAAATAAATCAAAGAAGAAATAAAAGTATTGATTATAACATTTATAACTCAATTCAGTTACGATTTCAATCATAATCAGTGTAAACACTTGTTCAAATTATTTCCGAATTTCTTTTTTCGTATCAGTTGCACATCGCTATTAAGGCATGACTAAACTTTTCTATAAATATATTTTGGACAGTAATGACGCATATTATTAATTTAGAATGTTTCCTCAGGGCTCAACGAATCATATTTTATTTTTGTATACCAACGAATATATGTACAACATACAAATGTCTCGGATCGTATGACATAAAAAGACATTCGTGTTGCCGATGGATAATTTTTTTTAATGGTGGCCTTCTACCCTGATTTATGGAAGTAAAAAAACAGTCTAGTAGTTTTGTCTTACATTGCCTATAGTCAGCCAGAAGTAACTGCACATATTAAAATAATAAAGCTGAAGAGATTGTTTGTTATTTTTTGTTTGACCGCGCTAAATTTCGAAATTGCCAGTCGCATTTGAAAAAAATCTTTGTTCATTTGATAGGCCATTTTTCGAGGTAAACTGTGGTTCTCAGACAGGTTTTGCAGTTATCATATATACAATTTTATAAAACCGATTTTCTGTTACTTGGAAATATTTAAAACTTAGAGATAATAATAATATTTTTAATTAATTTAAATTTACTAGTTTAGTTTGAGTTTTGTAGATGTTATACTAACGAATTTTAAATTGAATGTAACTGCATATAGCACTCCATACGCAGCTAAATTCAGCAGCAATCAATCAGTGTAATACCATCGGATAGATACCAATAGCTCCAACACAAGTGCGGTACGTTGAAAATAGTTGCGGAAGCACGCACTGAAAGATTCATTGCTTCAAATAAACTATGAAATAGACTGGACGACCATGGACGTCTATTAAATTTTAATCCGAACTGTGAATTGAAAGACTGGACGGATGGCGTAGTGGTTAAAATGCTTTCCTCGCAGCTGCTTCTGAACCGAGTGTGGTGGGTTCAAGCCCCACACGGGACAAAAAGGGAACTGTCCACTTTGTATGTGGGTTTTGGCTTGTAATGGACAGTCACTGAGAATAATAATTATATATTAATTTAGAAGCATTAACCAGTAGGAATTAGAAAAATAACAAAGTTTTGTGTCCAGGTGTTCCTAATTCGTTTGTTGTGGTGGTTTATATAAAGGTATTTGAAATAAAAAATAATTGTTATTATGTTATTTTTAATTTATCATTTTATTTCATATGTTACTAAAATGTTGTCTAGGAACTGGGCTGGTGGATTTAAATTGTTTTGATATGTTGCCCATCTCAAAAACCAAATAATTGTTATTATATGGGCGCAGCAACCTACTGTCCGTCGACCGCTTATAGCTAGTTGCACTCACTGATCGGTAAACGATTAGCGAGGTTAAGCAAGGTTGGGTGCGGTCTGTCTATAGATGGGTGACCACTTAGTGGTATTTCATCTGAGCGTCTCCTTGCTTCGGAGGGCACGTAAAAGGTCGGTTCCGGTTGTTGTCAAATTGACAGCAGTCGTTAAGCCATGTCAGAGGCCTACGGCTTGAACAACTCTTGACAGCAGATTGGCCACTAACCACATGAAAAGAAGAAGAAGTTCAAAATGATGTAATCTTTTATTATAATATTTCTTCTAAAATAAACAACACGACAAAATCCGTATGAAGTAGTTTTAATTACAAGAATTATTTCTAGTGCGGGAGATGTCTTTTTTTAAATAAGAAGAAAATAAAGGCCGGGTAACATCAAATTTTTATTTAATTTGTACGCTGGCATTGTGTTTTTACGCTGGCGTCCAATCACAGTGCTTTTGTCAATGCGCACTATGCATCGTGCACGGATGGTGAAGTGGTGTTCTCCTGTGCCAAGTATTGTAGGTTCGGTTGTGCAAAAATCACGCATACAGCGTGTAACAAAAATCACGCATACAGCGTGTAACAAAAAGGTGTAAAATATAACTTATGTATCCTCAGCTCAAAACAAATCCTAACTAATATTATATATACGAAAGTAAGTTTGTTTGTTTGTTTGTTACGTTTTCACGCCTTAGCTACTCGGACAGATCATCATGAAATTTTGCATACATGTTGTCAGGGGTACAGAATAGGACATACGGTACCTTTCATCCAGAAAAAAGTACTTTTACTTTTATTTATTTTTTTAACTTGGTTAATGCTTGACGCATACCCCTTCGCGGGGGCGGGCGGAGGGGCTATGTCAGACTCGCCGGGGTAAAAGAAAGATGGTATAAGAATAATGTACCTCCCGGAATACCGACTAAACCTACCACGGTGTTCCTCGACAAAACCACTATCGACGGGGCCGCGCGAATCACTTGCACATGCGGTCGCGACGACCCTGCCGAAGTTTCGGCAGGCCACTACGCGATATGACCTACCCTATAGGCACTTCTCACAAATAATCCCTACTGTCCCCCCCCTACTAACTTAACCTACATTTACGCGAGCGAAGACGCGGGCAAATCTAGTAATTTATAATTTTATGACAATTTCAAACATTTTATTTATTTATTACTAGCGACCCGGCTTAGTACGAAAACCAAAACCTTAAGAAATTATACACTTAAACCTTCTTCGTGAATCACTCTGTCTATTGGTGAAAACCGCATGAAAAGCCGTTAAGTAGTTTTTGAGTTTTTGCGAACAGACACACAGACGTGGCGGGGGACTTTGCTTTATAATATTGCAATTTGCATTACATCAGTATCAAAACTGCTGGTCATTTCCGGGTTTACGGAGGTTATCAAATCAGGTATTAATGTTTCTTTAGTATTGACGGGAATGTGCTGATACTGATAAGTCGATAAAAAGAAAATGTTATTTGTCACGATTTTCCATTGTATAGTGGCAGTATTATGTGACACTTACATAATATGACCATACCTTTTTGTTATACGCTGTACATGGCAGTGTTAGATACCCCGTCGGAAAGCACGTAAAGCTGTTGGTCCTGCGCCTGATCTGTCTCCGGTCGTGTCGGATTGCCGCCCTTTTCGGATCATGAGAGATAAGGAACAGAGAGTGCACTTTTGTTGCGCAGATACTTGTGCACTATAATATCTGATGTGATGTTAATAAATAAATAAATATCTCCTGCGCAGATGGCCAGTCTCCGTTAAGATTGGCCGTCGTGACCAAAATTCGGTCTGGAGGACGTTATTATTATTATTATGGTGCTGATAGACTTCAGCATTCCCTTGTAACAGAACGTCAAGCTTTTGCCGTTTTAAAATTGTTGAACTGAACATCGAACAGGGCCAAGTATAGAGCCGAACATCGTTACGAACATTTTCATATATATAATACATATGTAATTTCGAAGCAAATTTACTGTCCTTTCGCTAGAATGCTCGCTAGAACCCTCAGGTTAATTTTTCTGTAATGTAACTTTCGCTAGAATATAACACAATGAACCTTTTTAGCAGCGGCTGTCACAAGTAATGCTAGAAGAAAAATAAATATCTACCTGTCACATTTCATATTCCATCATCCATCCAAAGCAATTATCATCCACCAAAACTGATATAAATAAATAAAATGTAATACAACCATATCTACTAACAGAATCAAGAAACATCCTACCATCACAAGAAGTAATCCTACGAGACCTTGGGATTGAATTTATCTGTAGCAAGCGTTGGGTTACTCGTAAGAAAAATGGGTAGAAGTAAAGGAAAAGGTAATTCTATATCGTTTAATTTTACCATATATATACATGCTCGCATATCTTCGAAAGGCTATATAATATCAGTCCCTTGCTAAACTGCCCCACTGCTGGGCACAGCCCTCTTATCAGTGTGAAAAGGGTTAGACCATAGTCCACCATGCTGGCCCAGTTGGTAGGCTTCACATGTCACATCTTCAAGAATGTAATGAAGAACTCAGACATGCAGGTTTCTTCATGATTTTTTCCTTCACCCTATCCATTCGTAATCCCATTCGAAAGGCTAAGCAGATTGAAATTATACTTAGACCAGCTTTCAAGCCTAGGCATCATTGCGTTGGTTCTAAAGGTCTGTTCCAATGAAACCTGCATTTAGCCTATATTTGTTCAATATTTATTAATTTCATACGTAAAAAGTGAATACAGTTCATAAAGTAATTAATATAGGTAATAGGGTAAACCTGTGCCACAGGCTACTACCAGCCTTGATGGTTAGGAGTGGTGCCCGGCTAGAACCAATAGGTTCCACCAAGAGTATAGGAAATCAGTCAATGTATTAATCAGAAATAGAATCTAAAATCGCATCCGGGCTTGAGGTGTTTGACGGCACTGAAGCTGATTGATTACTGCCTTTCTCCTCCGGGGTGCTCCGCCAGTCACTTTTGTCGCAACATGGTTACCACACAATTACGTCTTAATTAAGAGTAGATCTAATAGATGGCGTTATTCCCTTTTATAGCTTATGCGCCAAGCAATCAGTGAGGGATATCGCACTTGAATTATTCACCGCTAGTGGTGCTAGTGGATAGTGAGGTCTCTAGACATCATACTCTATAGTCACTTCAATGGTAACCATAGAAGCCGGCTATTATTAGCGCGAAATACAGCTTTTGACAGCGGCTGTGACAGGATTGATAGGACCTTACTCGCTAGTGGCGCTGTCTGGTGACCCCTAAAACAATAGCCCTCATTGGTCAATCCTTTACTTTTGGGATATATCTACCTTTAATTTATCAATGAGATTTTGCCCGCGACATCGCCCGCGTTGATTAAGATATTTTTCTTTCCCTCGGGAATAGTACGTTTTCCTGGATGAAAGGTAACCTATGTATGTCTACAGCAAACTGTACCCCGACAATGTGTATGCGAAATTTCATGATGATCGGTCGAGTAGCTTAGTCACATATATCTGTCTCTTTAAAAAAGAGAACTCCTGCATTAGCAATAAATCCTGCGTCGCGGGAGACTTTACAAACATTTAAACAACGGACACAAAGAACACCTAGACTCGGAACAACCATGAGTGGACCACACCAAGTATTTTTTTCTTTTATTATATTGACGGCAAACGAGCAAGCGGATTGCCGGATGGTAAGCGATTACCGCCGCCCATGGACACCCGCAACACCAGAGGAGTTAAAAATGCCTTGCGAGTCTTTTAAATTTTTAAATTTGTCTACCCCCGGAGGGTGGCGGGGTTGGGCGTCCGGTACCCTCACTCACGCGACGAAACACAACGCAAACGTTATTTCACGCCGGTATTCTGTGAGGCCTTTTCTATGAGGTTCCACTCCGGTCGAGCCGACCCATTCGTGCCGAAGCGTGGCTCTCCCCATGGTAACAGTTTTGTCCCATGTGGGATTTAAACCCACAACACTCAGCGCAGTGGCAGTGGCGAGGCGACCACTTAAACCACTACGCCATCCGTGCAGTCAAGATCGGTCGAGTAATTCAGGCGTGAAAGCGTAACAAACAAACTCACATTCGCATTTATAACATTCAGTAAGGATACTGATGCTACTTTTTGCTATTGCAGGTTTGCGTGATTTGGACTGCCTAGCATTGGCAGGCTACGACGATGACTGGCCAGATTTTGAAGCCATGTGCACACACTGTTTCGCATACTGTTGCGTATATGCTTTTAAATGTATGATCTACTTCTGGTATCTTGTCTTTGGTATGTGCTATGTTACTTTTCAGGTAGGATGTTGTTTCTTGTTCTGTTCTTAATAGCGATATAAACAAAATTTGTGAAGTCAGCACGTATAAGCATTCAGGGGATTGTCATTGTAACTTTTCCATCTGTAAAACTAACACATGACCTCTTTTAAATGCAATACCGCAAGTGATTATAAGACACATATTATAATAATTGGTACTATACAATAATTTACATACATACATAGATTCACGCCTGTTTCCCAGAGGGGTAGGTAGGGACTAAGGATTTCCATTTGCTACAATCCTGACACACTTCTCTGGCTTCATTCACTTTCATTACATTCCTCATACACGCCCGTCGGTTCAAGTGCTCTTAACCTGGCCTTTGTCCAGAACGCCTCCGATCTGATCGAGAAACGTTCGCCTAGGTCTTCCTCTTGCGACTGTTCCATTCACACTAGCCTTATAAACTTTCTTAGTCAGTCTTTCCTCGTCCATTCTTTCTACATGCCCAAACCAGCTTAACATACCCTTTTCTATTCTTGTCACTATATCCACTTTCATACCGCATCTCTCTCTAATCACACTATTCCTTATTCTATCTTTCAGAGTCACACCACATATATTTCATTTATTCTGCTCTCATGCTTCTTTTGCCATACCCAACTTTCACGTCCATACATAAATGTGGACACTAATAGTCCTCTATGAACAGCCAAACGTGCCTTTTCGGATACATTTCGGCTGTTCATAAAAGCACAATAATTTACATAATTAGAATAATGAATTATCACGAAGAATTTGTTATTGAAAATCTATATATCAAAATTCCGATCACCGTCTGATAAGTTAATGCAAAATTATATTTTTTTTAATTCCTAGCAGATAATAATTGAAAAGATAATGAATAATAATTAATTGATAATAATTAATTGATAATAATTTAATTGATAATGGAATAAGGCAATGTACTTGTAATACGTCCAAAATCACAAGAATGCGTAGCATAATTATTCAAATTAAATATGTCTGCGCGAGCCTTACCAATGATTACTGTGAATTCAAGTTATGTAAAATGTTAGGCTTAAACCCAAGTAAAACAATTTTCTACATATACAATATATACATACATACATTGTATGCATATAAGTGAAACATGCTTAAGTATACGAAATAAAGCTTTTACCTAAATATTATTTGGCGTTTGCTTTACTTACAGTAAGTTGATTGAACACGCTCACTGCGATATAAGGTCTTAAGACTGCGCCGAGCGTAAGACAGATAATGACAGAGCTCGTGCGGCGCATATTCAAATCGGCGCGCGGCCGCCATAGTAAAATTGTATGGACGATTTAAAGTGCTTTTTTGATAAATATGTATCTTTATTGTCAACCAATAACACTTAATACCATACCAATAACAATAACACATAACTATTTATGTTTTGTTAAAGCTGTAAAATAGGATAGATTTCTACTGTTATAATCTAAAAATCACGTGCAAATTTACGTAATTTTGTAGGCGGTAATATTAATTATTTCAAGTTTTTTACAAGGAGTAATTGTAAACACATTCATTGTTATGGTAAATGTATATTTTATATTAGTATTAAACAAAAAGTGTTGATTTTATTCACTTAACGTGACCGCCTGTTTTGGCACATTTCGCTCGGCGCAGTCTTAATGCGATCGACACGTTTAGGACGGTAGGCGCTCCAATTGGCCCGCTCCAAGCTCTTAACCAATCAGAAAGTCAAACGCGGTAAATGTTTCGATCGCGTTAACGTAAAAACAACTCGCAATAGGCACCCATCTCTGATAAGTTACCAACATGACTTTGAAATCACAATGAGTCGTAAACTTTGCGAAGGTGAAGTTGTCAACACGCACATTTGACATCGCAATCAATCGGCAAGAGACTCTAAAATTAGACGCAACACTGATGCGAGACTATATAATATCAGCTCTGTATTAAACTGCCCCATTGCTGAGATCTTCTCGGTGTGAGAAAAGGCTATAGTCCACCACGCTGGAGACCGGGTTGACAAACTTCATAATTATATCTTCGAGAGCATTGTGGACAACTCTCAGACAAGTAGGTTTCCTTTCGATATTTTTCTTTACCGTTAAAGAAAGCGATTTATAACATAATAATATAACTTCGAAAAGTCAGAGATGCCTTGTGATTGAACTCGAGACCCCATGGCAGTAACGGTCTATCACTAGGCTATCGCTGCCTATCGATGTGAGAAGCACACAATATTAATACTGGCCGTAAAGAGTCACGGAATGCATCATCGGTACAAAAGCAGAAGCCTTCAATCATCGACCCTTACAGTAGCATGTTTATACCACAAGTTTGAAGGCAATACTCAAGGGTTCAGTAAAGTTATCCGCGTATTAAATATCACAAATGTATACATGTCAGAAGCAAGCGATATCGATCACGAGGGAAGGAAGGAAGCTAGAAATGTGTTTATTCTGTTATGATTGATCATCGGCAGACGTGCCCGTGAACTTGCTGTGACATTGGCATTGATCACTGTCAGATAAAGCGGTTAGGGATGCTCAAATCCCGAGTCTCGTTTAAAAATGGAGCAAACGCACTAAGTTGGCTGGGTTGTATCGTTGTGAATTGATCAACCTAACTTCCTTACTATCTTAACTAATATTATAAAATAGTTTAGGCCGCGGCTTCGTTTGCATAAATGTAAGTTAAGTTATGTTAGTAATAGTACCTACTTTTTCTGCATGAAAGGTATCCTATGTATTTTTTTGTTCCCTTGACAACGTGTATGCGAAATTTCATGATGATCTGTTGACTAGTAAAGGCGTAAAACCCTTCGTGTTCAAGTCCGAGTTGGACTTGACATGATTTTTCTATTCGAAACCTGTCAAAACGTATATTTACATTTACGGTTTATCTAGTGATAGAAACATCAACCTTCATTTCATGTAAACAGCGTGTCTCGCATCTAGTTTGGCTTGTAACATTATTTGCATAAACGTATATTATCGTTTAAAATGCATCCATTTTCTAAATCCAAAACCAATTTATCATACTCAAAATTGAGGTTCGATAATGCATCTCAACCCTATTCTAAGACATACTCCACTATTTTCCCCTTTTCGTATGAAAGAGCTTATTTTTATTGCTTGAAGCGTGGGAAGCCATTAGTTACAACGTCAGTAGAGCCGATGAATAGTAAAGTGCAGCACATATATTGGAACTAATAGCGTATTTAGATACCTAGCATTTCATTATGTCGTATAAATCAGCCATCTAAATTAAACATATACGTGAACGTTAGGGTATACAGAATATTTAGCGATTGCAAGTAATTTTTTAATTAAAATATAATCTCTATTTATAAACTGCCCCACTTCTGAGCTCGGCCTTCTTCTCAGTATAAATAGGATTAGATAATTTGCAGGAAACACGTAATTGAGAATTCTATGGAGAACTTACAAGCAGATTACACATGATATTTTCCTTCCCCGTTATAGCTGCATTTAATAATTTTTAACAATAATAAATAAACGCATATATTTAAAAAATCAAATGTTGCCTGGTTTGCTTATATGTAGCTATACTTAGGCCTTAGGATCAAAATTTAACTTTTTTTAAATGGCACGTTCGTGTTGTAGCTCCAATATTGGATATGTTTTGTAAAAGCAACTACCCGTTAATAATAACGCATGTGTTGCGAGGGACTTGCTAACATTCAACCAAACGGATTAAAAGAACATATACAATCGGAAAAACATTTGTGGGTCACACAAGTATCTATCCTTTGTGGGGAAACTACGACACTCGCGGTGACAGTGGCGAGATCACTTAACTATTGACTTGCATCGGCACACCGGTGGTCATCCCTCTCTCTACGACTAGTCCAGTTTATGATATAGCGTTGCCCTACACCAACCGTTAGGTTATAATAGTGGGAGCCGCTGTACCTTCCAGTTCCCGAGATCACCTTCCGGGACCAGTTATAGACAGGTCTTGTCCCCAAATCTCGACTTCCCATATCTTCATTATGGTACCGGAGCTGTATAAGGCACGCTCACTGCCCGACGTACATCCATACGCCTACCCAAATAGGCCTACAAGCCGACCGGTGGCCAGAAGCAATATAACTTTATGTCTGGTATTCTATCGACCTGGTAAGGGTCGCGGAAAGCGATTGGATGCGGGTGACCCAAGATCGGTCTGTGTGGAAAACCTTGGGGAAGGCCTATGTCCAGCAGTGGACGTCTTTCGGCTGAGACGGTGATTCTAAGATTTGATAATCATGTAGTTTTAAATCTGAATCATGTAGTTTTAAATCTGCTGAAGGATTTATGAGAAGCTAAAGTCTTAGACGCCTTGTGTTTAAATAAAAATATATTTATCTTGGCATACTAAAGAGTGCAATAATACGGCCGATATATAAATCTGGGAGCCATTGAGATCACATAAATTATAGACCAATAGCCATACTCTCTGTTATTGATAAAGTTATAGAAAAATGTTTAATAGGACAAATAAATATATTTATAGAATGTCATAATATACTCTCAGATACTCAGCATGGCTTCCGTAGTACAGTCACGGCCTTGACAGGATTTGCTGATTATATGAATGAGTCCCTTGACGTTGGTAAACAGGTAATAACACTGTATATTGATTATAAAAAGGCCTTCGACACCCTGGACCACGACATTTTATTAGAGGCCATGGCTAAGTGTGAAATACAAGGCCCAATAAATGAATGATTTAGAAACTATCTAACTAATAGAAAAATACGTACAAATATAGCAGTTGTGTCTGGGAAGGAAATGGTAGTGGATCTTGGGGTGCCGACTGGATCCGTGTTCGGTCCAGTGGGCTATGTGATGCATGTTAATAGCGTGTTTAATATTGTGGAAAAGTACCAAGTGTATATGTATGCAGATGACATGCGGTTGGTCTATGCTTCAAAAAACATACAAAGTTACATACAAGAAGATTTTGAGAATATAACGAATTGGGCTCACAATAATGGAATTATCCTAAACTTAACTAAAACTAAATGCATGCACATACACTCGCCACATAACCAACGAGCTAAACATTGTTAAAGAACATCTTGAAGTAATAGGACATTCATATGAATGCCTGCATTATAATAAAATAAGCTATAATTGTAAGAAATTGGAATATGTAACACATTTAAATATCTAGGCTTAACTGTAGACATAAATTTTAGTTGAAAGACGCATATAAACAATATTTGTAACAAGTTAAGATCTATACTGGCACAATTTTATCAACTGAACTCAATATTAAATAAACAGACTTTAGGAACAGTATACTATGCGCTGGCTGACTCGCTGATCAGTTACGGCCTAAATATGTACGGTCGAATATTTAAAACATATCTACAAGATATCAAAGATTTGCAATTAAGATTAATTAAGTACTTGGTTACCAAAAAAGTTAAGAACAATTGTAGCAAAAATTATGATAAGTTATTCCCATACGTAAGATTCTACCATGAGATAAAAAATAGTTATTTAATTGGATGCAATCCAACATTAGTGAAGATTTTAAATTATTTGTAAGCAATAAATATAACACTAGACATGTAAGAGAGAAGAAACTCGTCCAACCAAAGGTCACCAATTATTACGGCGAAAGAATGTCCAAATTTGTTGTGCCTAATTAATATATTTAATACAGTAGAATTATTAAGAAAACTTCCTAAATGTAGCAAGGTATGTTAAAAATCAAAGCTGAAGTACTTGTTCCTTGGTGACATACAATGTCTGCTTGTCATTAAGAAATAATTGCTACGAAATACCTTGTTTCACTTCTATATTTTCTTTTTTTTTATGAACTATAATATGTAAGTACATAGTTTGTAATACCTATTACATAGTTTAACTACTACAAGTAAATAGTTTGTAAATATCTATGACAGTGTAAGGTTTAAAAAAATAACCATATCTCGCCCTCAAACGTAAAAATTTGGCGAGAGAATTTTTGTACGAAATCTAAAATTGTGTTAGAAAGGAATAAATAAAAAAAATCACAAAAAATAAACATCCATTCCGCTATCGGCCTTGTAAACTAAAGTTTAACTTTATATCAATCGTTGCTTCTTCAATTCTCCTCGGTCCATTAATCGTATGAAATCTGCTACGAATCCGTCGACATTTACTTTTCCTGACTAATTAGTGTTTATTGATTAATTGGTAAGCTACTATGTTCTATTGGTTACTACTAACTGCCTCCGTGGCGCAGTGGTAATGAACGCGACTGCTGTGCATGAGGTCTCGGGTTCGAATCCCAGGTCGGGCCAACAAAAATTTATTGGGTTTTTCAGTTAATAAATCTCATTAGCAGCCCGGAGTAAGGAAGTTGGCGGTGTTAGACACCCCGTGCTTCGGAAAGAACGTAAAGCCGTTGGTCCTGCGCCTGATCTCTCTCCGGTCATGTCGGATTACCGTGCCTTCGGATCATGAGGGTTAGGGAACAGAGAGTGCACTTGTGTTTGCGCACACACTTGTGCACTATAATATCTCCTGCGTAGTTGGCCGCCGTGGCCGAAATTCAGTCTGGAGGACATTATTAGTATAAAAAAAAGCGAGTTCCCAAATAAATTCTTTATGCAATGGTGGCACCATCTTATATGCACCAATTCTTACTAAAACACTATAGGCTTCCAAGATTCGGTTTGATTCCTGGGAAGAGTGAAATGATATCGAAGGTCCTGTCCAGACATTCTCAGTGGCAGTCTGGACTGTAACTGGTAGATCAGATAGGATCGACTCCTATAACGTGTGATCAGAATACATTCAGTTAAAGACGTCATGGCGCTGTTAAACATTCCTTGATAGAAAAATCCACCAAGAAAACCAAATATATATATTTTTAAAGACATCTCCCGTACTAAGAATAATTCCTGTGTCGCGGGGGACTTTACAAACATTCAGCAACGGACACGAAGAACACCCAGACTCGGAATATCAATTTGTTAATCACATAAAGTTTTGTCCTGTGTGGGATTCGAACCTCCAACACTCGGCGTAGTGGCAGTGGCGAGGCGACCGCTTAAACCACTGCGCCATCCGTGCAGTCTATGTTTTAGTATATTTTGATTGAAACGTCAAAACAACATATTCTTAATGCAAACGAAGGGTTTCAACCGAACTCAACAAAAAGAATGCTAATTCTACACGAACAATAAATCTCAATACAACACTTAATTACAAAATTTTAACAATTAAGTAGTAATAGGCAACACTATTAGTTTAGAAACGGGTCTTTTAATTATTGACCTTTTGCAACGCAATGACACAACCCTCGTGACTTTGTCTGAGCCAGTGTGTTTCTCGATTATAAGGCCGTAGAGCCATCTTGCAGGAGGCAAGTCAT
Organism: Catocala fraxini; assembly: GCA_930367265.1. Lineage (NCBI taxonomy): Eukaryota > Metazoa > Arthropoda > Insecta > Lepidoptera > Erebidae > Catocala > Catocala fraxini. The sequence goes on from OV884047.1 coordinate 3,999,857, forward strand.
CCTCCATAACTAAAACCACATCCCCTTTATTAGGTTCTACAGTCTGATGAGACCATTTGTACCGATGATGGAACTGGACAAGGTATTCGTGGGACCATCGACGCCAAAAATCTTGGACTAGACGCTGAGTTAAATGCCACCGCCTTAGTGTACTTACGTTTGAACTTTCGAAGTTTGACTCAGGCGGAAGCAGCAACGGTTCTCCAATTAAAAAGTGACCCGGTGTCAAGGGATATGGGTCGTCAGGACTACCGCTAAACGTAGAGATCGGCCTTGAGTTCAGACACGCCTCTATTTGAGCGAGCACTGTTGTTAGTTCCTCAAAGGTAAGAGTGCTGATCCCTACGACTCTTCTGAGGTGATGCTTGGTGGACTTCACTCCAGCTTCCCAAAGCCCTCCAAAATTAGGAGAGTGGGGTGGAATGAAGTGCCAACTAGTCCCGTTGGTTGCCAACCAGTCCGCAATGTCTAATGCTACGCTTGACCTTTCTTGGATGAACAAAGCCTTTAACTCTTTATTAGCTCCGACGAAGTTGGTGCCGTTATCACTCCACATCTCCTCGCAATGGCCCCGTCTGGCTGTAAAGCGTTTGAAGGCTGCTATGAATGCTGTCGCAGTCATATCACTTACAACCTCCAAATGAATAGCACGGGTAGCCATGCAGACAAATAGACAAATGTAGCCCTTTGTGGAGTGATATCCGCGCCCTCTTGTGGGCCTCACACTAATAGGACCTGCATAGTCCACTCCGCTTTTAGAGAAAGGTCGGCCGGCATTGACTCTGGCTGATGGTAATTGTCCCATTAAGGGCGGTACAACTCGAGCTGAATAACGTAGACAAGTCACACACTTGCGCACATATTGTCTAACCACACTCTTCGCATTGATGATCCAGTACTTGGATCTTATATAATTAAGGACCAATTGTGGTCCGCCATGTAGAGTGCGCTCATGAGCATCGGCAACTATAAGGTTCGTTAAGTGTGACTTGTGAGGCATTATTACAGGATGCTTCATGGTTTCCTCAATATCAGCTCTATGTAACCTTCCGCCAACTCTCATAACCTGATCCTGGTCGAGATAGGGATTAAGTTGAATAAGTTTTCCTCTTTTCTCAACTTTACCAGTTTTCTTTATGCTGTCTATTTCATTACAAAAATATTCATTCTGACACATTTTTATACATGTAAGTAGACCTTGATCAATTTCGGCAAATGTTAAACAATTATTTTGTGATTTAGTTTGATTAATAATTTTATTTTTTGATTTCAGTAACCTTCTACAATACGCAATTACTCTAGTTAACTTTCTCAAAGATGAAAATTTTATTATTATATTATTCTCTTCCTTATTGTTGATTATTACATTGCATACTATGTTTGATTTCCTTTCCTCTATGTTAGTTTGATTAAATTTCCTTATGCTATAATCAATTGTGCAGTTCCTAAGCCAGCTAGGTCCTCTTAGCCACAACTCAAGATCTGCACACATGGAAGGCTTTACTCCACGGGAGGCACAATCAGCGGGATTGTCTTTTGATTGGACGTGCGACCATTGATTGCTGTCCATAACGGTGAGAATTTCGGCAACTCGGTTGCCGACAAAGGTTTTCCAACGACTGGGGTGGCTCGCCAACCAGGCAAGAACCACTGATGAGTCAGTCCAGGCATGTACATTATCCCTTTTAATCCCCAAGGTGTCCGAAACTTCACGAAGAAGTTTTGATAGCAGCACCGCGCCACATAATTCCAGACGAGGTATGGATACCTGTCTGACGGGGGCCACCTTGGTTTTTGATGCCACTAGACTGACGAAAACTAAGCCGTTAGAATCAATGGACCGTGTATAGACTACTGCAGCATACGCTTCATTAGAAGCATCACAAAAGCCTTGCAGTTCAAGATGATGGTCGTGTCTGCTTGTGTGAATCCATCTAGGCAGATGGAAACCGACTAAACTGTTAAGTTCTCTCCTGTAACTAAGCCAATCCGTTGCTAGGTGATCTGGCAATGCATCATCCCAATCTATACCCGAAAGCCACAGGCGTTGAATGAACACCTTAGCTGTTATTATTGCTGGCGCGAGCCAACCCAGTGGGTCGAATAAACGGGCAATGTCAGATATCACTCTTCGCTTAGTCAAGGGTGTTTCCAGCGGAGGAAGATGGACAGTGTATTGAAATTCATCCGTATCTCTATTCCAAGTTAAACCTAAAATTTTCATGATCTTATCAATTTTGAAATTTACTATATCATGGGTTGCCTCTGTTCCGGTTTGTATTTTATTCAATAATTCGTTATTATTGCTGGACCACTTCTGAAGTTTGAAACCTCCACGTGCTAATAACTCATTTATCTCATGATAGATCTGTTTTCCTTCAGCTACAGATTCACAACCTGACAAAAGGTCGTCAACGTAAAAATCTTTAAGGATTCGGTCTGCAACTAGAGGATAATCCTTGCCTTCATCATGAGCCAGTTGTTGTAAACTACGCACCGCCAAATATGGAGCCGAAGATACACCAAAGGTGACACGTAACAAACGTAGATGTTGCAACTCCGAATTTGAGTTGTCACGCCATAAAAAACGTTGGTAGTCTACGTCATCGTCAGAAACCTTAATCTGCCGGTACATCTTAATGATGTCCGCTACTAATGTTATGGGATGACAGCGCCATCTTATAATAATTTGACGTAAATCAGGTTGCAAGGTTGGGCCAACCATCAAATCGTCATTCAACGAGACCCCGTTGCATCCAGAACAAGAGGCGTCGAAGACAACCCTAACCTTGGTAGTACTTTTATCCTCGCGTACTACAGCGTGATGCGGTAAATAAAAGGCATCGTTTCTCAATTTTGCTTGAGGAACTACTTCAACGTGTCCCAATCGAATATACTCCTGGATAACTTCTGAATACTGCTGTCTTAGCTCAGGATTGCCTGATAATTTTCTTTCCAGCATGTTAAAACGTTTACGAGCGATATCCTCCGATCTTCCATAAACGCAGCTAGGACGATCAGTTTTGAATGGCAGCTTGACTATGTATCGTCCTGTTGCATCTCTTTTGGTTGTGTTAGAGTATAGGTCCTCACACCTTTGCTCTTCCTCAGTGAAGATCACTCTATGAGGAGAAGACTCAGACTCCAATTCCCAAAATTTCCTTAGGAGGCTGTTAATGTCTACGCTTGCATTGCAACATACTGGTTGAGTCCTGAGCGATGTGTGAATCTCGCCAGATAGGATCCATCCTAACTTGGTTCTTTGGGCAACTGGTGTACCAGGTGGGCCCTTGACCAAACCATCCATTAGAACTTCACCGACCACGCGAGTACCTAACAGGATATCTATTTTACCCGGGGTAGCAAAAGACGGGTCTGCTAGGTCTAAGGATGAGATTGACGGCAGAACATTGACGATCTTCCTTTCAGGAAGACGTGATGTGAGTCTGCTCAATACATACGCATTGACATATAAATAAAATGTAGGATCTAGGCGTGACTGCATTTTGAAACTAACTACCCACTTAGAAGGCATCGAAGCCCCCTCATCATCGCCTAGTCGCAATATGTCGGTGTGAGCAGGTGTTTTCTTCAAACCGAGTAACTGTACTGCGGCCTCCGTGATAAAGGAGACTTGAGAGCCCTGATCCATCAAAGCTCTTAAAACAATAGCAGTACCAGTTGTTGACTCAATATCGACCAAGGCTGTAGCGAGCAGACCTTGGTTGTGTACATCTGCGAAACAACAAATGGTGTTTATGGTCTCGCATTGATTAGAAGAAGCGGCTGCCGCGGCAACCACAACATTCTTGTCCGCTGAACCCTCTACCGGTTCAGTGGCATCGACGGTTGTTTTAGAATGAAGGAGTGTGTGGTGTCTCCTTTTGCAAAGATGGCATTTGGTAGGCTGACGGCATGAATACACGGCGTGGTTTTTACCTAAACAATTGAAGCACAACTTATTGGCTCGAACAAAGTCGCGACGTGCATCACAATCCTGCTTTGCAAACTGCTTGCAGTGACACAATTTATGGTCACCAGAACACAAAATACAAGTTAAAGAAGCAACATGAAAGGTTTTTACATTAGTATTTGGACTATTATTCTTGGTTTGGGTAATGGACTTAGGACTTAAATATTCCAAAGCACGAAATCTTGATTCCAAAAAAATCTTGAACTCGGCAAATGTAGGTAAATTATCGTCAATACTAATTTTCGACTCCCACAATTTTCGAGATTCGTTATCTAATTTTTCGCTAATTAGAAATATTACAATTGTATCCCAAGCGTCCACATTAATGCCTAAGGTACATAAGCCATGTAAACAATCGACTGTGGTATCCAATAGATTTTTAATGGAAGTTGAAGACTCTTTAACAATTACTGATTGTTTGACAAGGCGCTTTAACATACAGTTAGATAAAAATTTCTTGTTGTCATATCGTTTACATAAAATAGACCAAGATTCACTATAATTAGCTGCAGTTACTGGTGTATGTCGCAGTAGCTGTTCTGGTTCTCCCGACAAATGAGATTTCAAATAGTGAAGTCGTTGTACATCGTCTAACGACCCGTTGTTGTGTATAAGGGACAGAAATAAATCTCTAAAACTAGTCCACTCAGTATAAATACCTGAGAAGGTAGGTAGACTAATCTTTGGCAATCTAATATTTGACGATGTTCTTTCTTGCTCCTTTGAATTAATCTTAGTAGTAGTTTTTACATTCATTTGTTCCTTAAGTTCTGATTTATACAATATGTAGAACTCCTCGGTATTATCGTATACATCAGTTGAAAAATACTCATTATTTAAATCTAAATCTGTCGCTTTCTCTATAATATTTCTATGTGTTTTTACAAATTGTTTCCACTGCTCTTCTAATGATTCTAATCTTGTTTGCAAATATGTTTGTGTTATACGATCCTTTGGTGACTTTTTAAAATTAATTCTAGCCTTTTCAATTATGGTTTTGTTGTTCAATTGTAATTTAATTAATGATTTCATTGTGACTAAGTATATGATAAATATGATACACAAGTTTATAATTATGAATTCACTAAAGTACAATACTGATCTAAAATTTCTAAGTTACAAATGAAGCTACAATAATGAACGTTAAAGATATGAGAATAACAACAAGCTTGCTAAAATTAAAAATCCAAGTAAAATCTAAAAAATTTTACAAGTGTTTAAACAACTTTGTACACCAGGGCGAAATCGGGCATGGATTCCCCGTATGAACCAAATTTGCTTAATTGTTCTAAGTCTAAAAACTACTTTACAAACTACAACTAATCAATTTTAAATTATTACAAGTCCCAAATGCTTCTACTTCACTATACTAATGTAATTTTCTATGTTTTATCACTGATGTTCCTCCAAAATCAAAGTTAATAATTGTTCACTACTTACAGTTATTGTTCGGTCAAACCTCTGCACGTCACTGCCGATGTGTTACGTCACTTTACTTGATGACACAAGCTCCAAACAGCACTCAAAATAGGACGCCTGGTGTCGTCGCCTCTCGAAACACTGGTTCGAGTTAAAAGGCACAGGTAGCGCCCTCTGCCGATAATCGCCACAATTCCAAATAGCGATGACTGCCGCTTTATTGCGCTTAATTGCACCACACACAACACTGAACACTTGAGTACACAAAATTGAATTTCACTCAGTCCGGAATCGAACTCTGAACCATACACTATTGCCAACGGCGCAATAGTATACACAGACAGCCAACGGATCGATCAACGACGAGGTTTATTGTTACAATAAACCCATCCGGCTCGAAGGACCAAAAAATGTTTGAGCTTTTAGCTGCACGGTTCGGTTTACTTAACTAATGAATCAATTAGAATGAAACAACCGTTTGATGCGAGACAAAAATTTATTTTGTTCGGGCCTTTATATACGTGCGTCGGAGAATCTTAACACCGCGATTCAGCCGGACGGCACATCGCCATCTACCGAGCGGAATGTCAACTTTATCACTCGATTGAACAAAGTGTGATAATATTACAACATTATCTAACTTTAGTTTTAAATATAACGGAAGGCAAAATGCTGCATTTCTAACCCAAAAACCCAAATTTTAACAGACTTCGTTAGCCAAAAATTCATTAAAGAAATTCCAAACACGCGAAAGATGCGGTCGAAAACATAAATAAAGTCATGAAAACGTCATATTGTAATATTTATGTTTTATGTTCAAACTCAACGATTGCTGCATTTACTCAGTTAATATAAATGTTTGTTCAGACGCATAATAAATTCAAATAAACGGCGCCGCGGTACTCAAATTATATTGTCTAAACGTGTGAACTAGATACTTAGACGGTGGCGTATTAACTGTTAACAAATTTTTGTTTACTAATGTAGGTATGAAATTATGAAATAACTAGATTTTGTCCGCGACTCCGTCCGCGTAAATTAAGGTTGGGTTAGATCAGTTACAGTCGGGCACGCCACGATCGTGGCGGTAAGTATCGTAGAGGAGTGACTGGAGAGGCGGCATGGCGCCCTCACCTTCCGGCTGACACAGATAATGACTGGCCACGGTTAGTTTGGCCAGTTCCTGTGTCGCATAGGCCATCACTGCGGCGACTGCTGCGACGTTGTTTTGGACACGGCGCTGCACATTTTGGTGGATTGCCCCGCATGGGGATCGCAGCGCCGTGATTTGCTCGCGGTAGTCGGATTGGTTGCCCTCTCGCTCTCGGCCGTGGTTCAGGCTATGCTCCGGAGTGAGAGGTCGTGGAACGCTGTCACCTCCTTCTGTGAGGAAGTAATTTCCATCAAGGAGGCAGCGTAGAGGGCGAGGGAGCTTGAACTCTTTCCCCAACCGCAGAACCGGGCTCCGGAGGGCGCGAGATGACCTCCAGCCACCCTGAGGTTTTACCTGGGGGTGGTGGGTTATGTGGGCCTGCCCGGCTTTCAGGTTCGAGAGGCGGCGTGCGTGCACGGGCGCCTCTGAGTCGCTTTGTCTTCTTCCTCCCACAAGGGGACAATAGGAAATTATGTGTATATATATTTTAAACAGAGAAGGTATATTCGTGTAGTGGCCTGTCGTTTCATACGGCGGGCCGAAACCTCGGCGGGGTCGCGATTGCATGTGAAAGTGATTCGCGCGGCCTCTGCGCGCGCGACTCTGGTTCGGTCGGTATTACCGGGATGTCGCTAGTCACCATCTTTCCCCCGGTAAGCCCGCAGTCCTTTTTTCTGGATGAAAAATACCCTATATCTTTTTTTGTATAGGTACAGGGGTAGGCCCCTGACGACGTGTATGCGAAATTTCATGATAATCGGTCGAGTACTTACGGCGTGAGAGCGTAACAAACAAACAAACTCACAATCGCATTTATAATATTAGTTAGGATATTCCTGTCCCGACTAGCCGCTAGAGTGCAGTATTTCGTATTTTAGTTATTATTGTGCCGTTTGTTCGTTTCTTAAGAGCGATTACGCCTTATGGGCTGTTCCGGTGAACATCGTCACAAATATGTCATATTTTAAGATTTCAAATGGGCTTTTTATCAAAATGTTTTAATACACTCTACAGACTAACGTAAAAGTGTATCATAAATGAAAAATAATCGAAACTTTCTACTCAATATTTACATAGTAGACTCAATCAGTATTTAAATAATTTAGACAAGAAAATAATATATTGTTACATGTATATTTTTTTATAATTTTATAATCTAATTATTTTGCACGTCATGCTGTAACAAACATGTCTGCACTTAATTTATTTTGTCATCTTGTATGTATGCACTTTCTTTGTATGTACACACACATGTTTATGCAAATAAAGCTTATCTTATCTTATCAGTTAAAACTATCATGTGATGACAGTTTTAAATTATAGCATTTAATATAATATTTCATCTCAAAAACCGCCAATATTACCTATTAATTTATTTGTATTTTCGAATATATTTTGTCGTTGTGTATTACGTACATTAGATACCTGCCTACCCCAACATGGACTATCTGTGACGTCATATTACAATTTAACTCTTTAAAACACACCTCAAGTGTTTATTTACCACGTTTATGACTGAACTGAAAACATAAAGCGTAAAATTTGCCGCTGTTTAAACCAAGGTTTTACTATTAACAATATAAAAGTAAATTGCATATTTAACACATATCCCACGCATATGTCGTAAACACAATTCTTATCCCCAGTGGAATAAAGACGTAAGAAGAATATGTCAACATTAGAGGAAAGCAAAAATACTTGGTCTAATATTACATTTATTATAGAAATCTAATCTTTTGTTTAATTTTGTGAAACAAATACATAACGTAAGATTAAGAGTATTTTTTTCAAATTTTGAATATTTTCGTATATATATAGTCTTTTCTTCTCTCTAGCCTTTATTATTCCCAAGTCACTTGGGGTCGGCTTTTCTAGTCTAACCGGGTTTGACTGGATATCAGTTTTTACACAGAGCGGCTGCCACCTGACCTCCGCAACCCGAAGGCTAACGATACCCTAAGGCTAGACCAGTGTCAGGATATTAGAGGATACTGACTTTCCCAATAACGACTGCCATAGATGTTCATGGCAACTGGGACCGACGGCTTAACGTGCTCATCCGAGGCACGGAGCAGGCGATAATGGTAAATCAATACGCACATAATTTCGAAAAGTCATATAACTTCCGAAAGGCAGAGGTGCGCGACGTGGGTTCGAACCCGAGACCCTCTGCATTGCAGTCTGTTGGTCTCCCCACTGAGCTGTCGCTGTTATATAGTCTACAGTACAGTAGATATATAGTCTTTTGTGATTGAAAAATATCAAACTTATTATGACGCGACAAATGATTTTTTTGGTATAAAACCTTTATTTTTTGTCAAATCACAACGGAAATGGTTAAGTTTGTGTATCTGATGATCTGACGCGCGCACAGAAAACCCTCAACCTCGTCGCGGATAAACTTGACCTGTTCTGTAACACAATGAGTGAGTTCACAAGGATGAACGATGTTTATAATTTGTTATGGTAATGTGCAAGAATCGTAAAATATACAGTGTGTAATATAGATAGATAATATAATTAATAAGATAAGGCTTATGTTTAACTTATCACCAGATATAGTAAAATATAACAGTCAAAAATAGTAAAAGATCACCAAAATTAAAATCGCATTATATTTAAAGAGATCAAAATAACTCGACGGAGCTCCGCTTCGCGGGGTTCCTATTTTTGAGTGGGTTTAAGAAGGACCCTAACATAACCTAACCCTTCCGAGACGGAATGCAGTGATTTGAGGCGTATAGGTGCTCGTTATAATATATTTTAGTGAGCATATTTTGCTGTGCAATTAGTATTTTTGGTGGTCTTTATATTTAATCCCATTAGATAATAGTGAACCGCACTATCGAATTAAGATTCCTTATTAGGATAGTGTTGTATAAATAAATAAATAAAATATTTACACTATTCGAAAATGCAATAAAAAATATTACTTAATTGTACTTACGCCTTTATTGCACTGGGTGTGCGATATAATATGCGAACTCATTATAAATCGGAACGTTTATATGAACACTTATTAACGAACATCAAACTTTAATATAGATGATGGGACGTGACTAAAGGCTCGTAAATGAAAGTTATTACAGTTTAGGGTGTATTCGTACTAGGCGTAAAGATTAGGTATGTGCACTATAAAGGTGTGTCCAAACTTTGAGCGGCAAGAGCGCAGCAGCAACACGCGTCGTTTGCAGGACACATTTTTGCCGCGCTCTAGTTAGGACGAAGCCGACGAATGTTTGCGTGTCAGCATTACACGGCACACCTAACACACGCCGCGCGTTTCAGTTGTCATCAGAACTAAAACGAAAGCGGTTGCGTGTATCGTAGCTCTGCTTATTATTAAAAAATTACGGCGAAGGACTAAGGAAAAACATATTTAAATGAGGAAATGCTGGATCAAACCACTTTATCAGTGGAGGATAAGATTATTCTTATCATGTATAAAGTGAAATGCTTCATAAGCAATACCATTTCGATGTGTACGACTTGTTTCTGGAACAAAACAATTTGTACCCACTTATTTTAAAAAACTAGACACCATGGTTCTAGTTCTGGTAGTTTGTAAACAGATGAATAACAATTGCGTCATGAGTATAGGAAGTACGTCTAGATTTACAACAATATACATACATACATACATACATAGATTCACGCCTGTTTCCCAGAGGGGTAGGCAGAGACTACGGATTTCCATTTGCTACGATCCTGACACACTTCTCTGGATTCATTCACTTTCATCACATTCCTCATACACGCCCGTCGGTTCAAGGTGCTCTTGACCTGGCCTTTGTCCAGAACGCCTCCGATCTGATCAAGAACCGTTCGCCTAGGTCTTCCTCTTGCGACTGTTCCATTCACACTAGCCTTATAAACTATCTTAGTCAGTCTTTCCTAGTCCATTTTTTCTTCATGCCCAAACCAGCTTAACATACCCTTTTCTATTCTTCTCACTATATCCACTTTCATGCCGCATCTCTCTCTAATTACACTATTCCTTATTCTATCTTTCAGAGTCACACCACATATATTTCTCAGCGCTCTCATTTCTACAGCATTTATTCTGCTCACATGCTTCTTAACCCAACTTTCACTTCCATACATAAGTGTGGGCAATAATAGTCCTCTATGAACAGACAAACGTGCCTTTTCGGAAACGTTTCGACTGTTCATAAAAGCGCGTAGAGCTCCATTCACACACCAATATAAACTATACCATAATTATTATATTGATTATTAAAAGATTAAAACTAACTCGATCCAGTAGTATTGCTTGTTTTTCTCTATTCTTTTCGCGCCTATAGCAACTTAAGACTTTTCATTTTAGATTTTAGTTCCTTCTTGGGAATATCAAAATTGTTGGTTATGTCATTTATGACATAACCAACAACAACTTGTTAAAACAAGCCTTCACATTTGTTTTTCTTATGGTATTCTTGATGTCGAGGATCCCATAACTCTTTAAAAGATCCATTCAAACAAAGAAATTTATTTCGTTGTCCATGTTTGTACGCAGAAATACGTCCAAACACCGATACTGACGAATGTTTACTAAGAATGTTCGTGCGCGGCAGGTAGCCAAAAGCGTTGGCGCGCGGCATTCGTCCAATCACAGCGCGGCGGCATGCCACACGATTTTTTTTTATTGTGTACAAGGCAAACGAACAGGTGGATCGCCTGATGGTAAGCGATTACCGCCGTCCATGGACACCCGCAACACTAGAGGAGTCACAAATGCGTTGCCAGCCTTTTAAGTTCGCCCCTTCTCCCTCCCTCAGAAGGGGAGGGAAGGTTGGGCCACCTCACTCACTCGACGAAACACAGCGCACGCGCTATTTCACGCCGGTTTTCTGTGAGGCCGTTGTATCACTCCGGTCGAGCCATTCGAGTGGTTCAAAAAATGGATTTATAATATTAGTTAGGATTTTTAAAATTGAACAGGCAACACGCATATTATCAGTCGCAAATTATAAGCTTAGTACGCTCCCCTACATTCGAACACTCATATACGTACGTTATTTGATTTTAGTACAAATTTCAGAACTAATTGATTTTAATTTGTATGTAAAATTAGTCGGAGATCGGAATAGCCAGAGGTCAGAATAATTATCACTGGGATTAACTATTTGATGCGTATGCTTTATTTAACACTATCCCTTAAATTTTATATTTTCTTTTGGGTTTTTAATATTCTATCAAAGGGGATTGTTGGCAAATTGCAAGTATACCTATACTGCCGTCCTTTAACTAAAATGCCGTTAACCCACAAGTAGTAGTATCCATTAAAAAGTCATATTCACGTGCTTGTGGGTTAACGGCATTTTAGTTAAAGGACTGCAGTTTTTTAGACGTACTTACGACCTCAATTAGTGTGCTGAATTATTATTTAATATTTTTCCTTAGTCATACATATTTATGTTTACATGTGTGTATATGTGTATGCTCATACATGCTTAATATTGTATCTAATATAAATACTCTCGTAGGTAATGATCAAATAAATAAACACTCTGAATACGCAATCGTAGTTTTCACTACAGTGTAAATAAACAATTGTGGGCTGTAATATAAATTTTATAAATTTATCTGTTATGTTTGAGCTAAATTTAATCAAAATCGGTCCAGTAGTTTAAATTTGTAATATTAACGTCAGCTTAAGACGCAGGGGATATATAGATTAAACTGGCTAGATGTTAAGATAAACATATTTTTTATAGTTAATATTATTTTTTTATGAAAGACTACTCTTGCTCTTGGAATAATTCCTGTGTCACGGGGGACTTTAGAAACATTCTGACAACAGACACAACGAAGACCCAGAATCGGAACAACCATTTGTAGATCACACAAATTTTTGCCCGTGTGGGGATCGAACCCAGAACATTTGGCGTGGCGGCAGTGGGGAGGTGTTCATTGCAGTGCAGTCAATATAAAACTGTCATCGCAAGTCTACTTTAAATCTCATATTAAATCATTAAAATAATTGGCGGTTGGATATTAGTGAAGCCCCTGGAACACAACTATAGTTTTTAGTACGATAGCCATCTTTAAAAGAAGAAAAAGAAAAGTCCACATTAACATCAAGTGCAGTCTGGCCGAATGCGAAGACATGTTTTACCAAGATGTTTTCTTTCACTGTTTCAACGGACAATAATTTATTGTTCAACGCATGTGACTACGAAAAGATGCATGCTGTATGATCATCTAATAAAAAACATGTTCACTAATATTATAGACGGGAATGTCAGTTTGTTTGTTTCTTACGATTTCACGCCTTAACTACTCGACCGATTCCCATGAAATTTCAGTTAGGGTACCTTTCATGCAGAAAAGAGTACTGTTATTATGTAGTGTATAAACTAACCTAAAGTACATTTATCTAAATGTAGTATTATAAATGCGGATGTGAGTTTGTTTGTTTGTTACAGCTTAACTAGGTACTCGACCAATCATATTGAAATTTCGCATATTCGTTGTCATGGATACAGAATAGGGTACTTTTCATCCGGGGAAAGTACTGTTTTCCAAGGATAGAAATCTATTCACCAAATCTACATTTACGCGAGCAAATCCGCGGGAAAAATCTAGTAATTATATTTATACAAGATTATAACGAAGCTCAGTTCCACAAAGTGAAGCTATCACTCTGTTAGATAGCTAATAAAAATGGCTAGTTACATCGTTATACGATCAATTTGTCTGTGTAATGATAGTAGGTAAACGATCCAACATAGTTTCGCAAATAGATGCGCATGAACGCGTTTATGTGCATACTTTTGGAGTTAATAGGTTAGTCTATATTCGTACAGACACGGATTATCGATGACGGTAGATGCGCAGTCAGTTTCTGACCGCGTGCCACTGTTGTGCACAGACGAGCATAATGGTGAACTCGCTTTGGAATACATGCAATTAATTATTGTTTACTAGATTCTGCCCGCGGTTTCGCTTGCGTAATTGTTGGTTATATTAGGTTAGTTACAGTGGTCGCGATTGCATGTGAAAGTGATTCGCGCGGCTTTCGGTGCAGTTATGTCGAGGAACGCCGTGATGGGTTTAGTCGGTATTACCGGGATGTCACTCATCATCTTTCGCCCGGTGAGTCTGACATAACTTCTCCGTTGCCCCGCGGAGAGGTAAGCGCCAATGCATTCACCAACTTAAAAAAAATTGGTTAGTAACAGTACTTTTGGTGCCCTTGACCTTTTCTGTACTCCTGACAACGTGTATGCGAAATTTCATTATTGCTTAATTATTGCTATATTATATGCTTGATCGGTCATGTAGTTAAGGCGTAAAAGCGAAACAAACAAACTCACATTCGCATTTATAATATTAGTTACTTTTTTATGTTATAACATAGCCTACGTTATTATCCTTAAGCCTGTTTGTAGATGGACAGATAGATTCGAAATCAGCTCTTAAAAATAGGCCAGTACTAATACTTTGAAATTAAACTACTATATACGGATTTTATCGCGTTGTTTATTTGACACTTTATTACATAATTTTGAAAACAGTTATACTACTACTACTACTATTAAACTTTACTAATTTTTAAGCTAATTAAATTATTATTAAAACTATTAAAACTATTTAGATTTAATTTAATTTTACACTTTCCTCGACGTTTCGGTTGCTTTTTAGCAGCCATGGTCACGGGGAGACGACGAGACGGGAGGGGAGAGTCGGAGTGTAAAATTAAATTAAATCTAAATAGTTTTAATAATAATTTAATTAGCTTAAAAATTAGTAAAGTTTAATAGTAGTAGTAGTGTAACAGTTTTCAAAATTATGTAATAAAGTGTCAAATAAACAACTCGATAAAATCCGTATATAGTAGTTTAATTTCAATGAATAATATTCGCGTAAATAGAAGACAATATCAGTACTAATACTGTTTACTTATACATTACTGATCTATTGTAAATAACAAGATTTGCTAAAATTACATCGGTCTGGCGGCTCTGGAATCTCGGCTTATTAGATATGTTATTTAGTATTGAAATAATAAGCAGCGATAGCTCAGTGGGGAGACCAACAGACTGCAATGCAGAGGATCTCAGGTTCGAACCCACGTCGTGCACCTCCGACTTTCGGAAGTTATATGACTTTTCGAAATTATGTGCGTATTGATTGACAATTATCGCGTGCTCCGTGCCTCCGTGCCGTCGGTCCCGGCTGCCATGAACAACTGTGGCAGTCGTTATTGGGAGAGTGTCGACACAAAAGATCCCACTGCAACTGGGTCGAAGTGTCGCCGGTCTGCATTGACTGGCCCCCACATAAGATACATAGTATTGAAATGATATTTATAGTATCAACTTTAATATCATACGACCGATAGTTTAGACTTTAGATTAACATGTTATTTAGATTGAAATGAAACTACTATACGTGGATTTTACTGTGGTTTATTGTTTAAAACAGTACTATTATATATTTTAATACATTTTTACTATTTAAATTTACACTTTCCCTAACGTGTCGGTTGCTTTTCAGAAGCCATGGTCTCGGGAAACTAAGATCGTGGTCGTCTAAATGTCATATTTATATTTGACTGCTAAGTTTTCTTCGTACGTACGTTGGACTGCCACACAAAGGTCTCGATTTCGATATTCCATAATAATAATATTTTATCACATACACACAACACCATCTAGCCCAAACTAAGCAGAGCTTGTACTGTGGGTACTAGACAATGGATAAACATACATACATATATACTTTTTTTTTGTAAATACATACATATTATACATAGAAACATCCAGACCAAGACAAACATCCATGTTCATGCACACAAATGTTTGACTTGTACGGGAATCGAACCCGCGACCTCAGGCGTGGCAGTCGGTTACACTCACCACTACGCCACTGAGACCGACAATGTTCTCGAAGATATGTGAAGTCTGCCAACCCACATTAGGTCAGCGTGGTAGACCTTAACCTTTCTCACACTGAGACCCGTGCCTTGCAGTCGGACAGTCCAATACAGGGCTGATATTATATAACGTTTGGCGACACTAAATTATTTAAGATAAAAATTATACAGCGTTTCTAACAGATTGTCTTTTCATTATTCCATGGTTCCAGACAAGCTGCGAGACGCTTTAATCGTACCTATATCGTTAATATGAAACTCTATTCTTATACGTCACGCTTTTGTGTGTACAAAATAAAAACTATAAAAGTTTAGCAACCATCTGTTGCATTTTTAGATAGCCTTGATGGCGTAGTGGTTAGTATAACCGACTGCCATGCCTGAGGTCGCGGGTTCGATTCCCGCACAAGTCAAACATTTGTGTGCATGAACATGGATGTTTGTCTTGTTCTGGGTGTTTCTATGTATAATAAGTATGTATTTACAAAAAAAAGTATATATGTATGTTTATCCATTGTCTAGTACCCATAGTACAAGGTCTGCTTAGTTTGGGCTAGATGGTGTTGTGTGTATGTGATAGAATATTATTATTATTATTATTTCTTACTTAATTACTTCTAACCGGACAGAGGGGAAAAGCTGCTCAATGCTCATTCATAGAGTAGCATAAATCTACCGTATAGAGCAACAAAATACCTACCTTTATGCGAGTTTGTGGTTCCTACGGTGCATGTAGTGGATTTCATATATGCGAAGAAGTGATCGCCAGTGACAATAGATGGAGTTGTACTCGAGTCCATTCTTCATACAACTTGTACCAAATCCAGCGTCGCGCATGCGAAGTTTGTACTGCAAGTCTCTGTATAATATACTGACTGCATGGATTAAAGGTTAGATTTTCGCTGCAGACTCGTGGTCACACCAGGTTATCACACCAGTGTGACTATCAGGAGTTTTTTTCTTGTTAGTCACACCGCCACTAATACAACACCTTTTATCGTCACTTGTCATTATCAACTAGTGCTGTTTTATCGATATGTAAATTAAAATTAAAATACATTAATTTCTTGTTTTTTGTGTTCCGCTAATTCTGCCGGTGTGTGTATTATATTAGAATAGAATAGAATAGAATTTCTTTATTTCGGACACACAAATATCCATATGGTGTTAGTAACATACAAAAAATAACTTATTGCCTAGTGTTAGTAACAATCAACCTCCGAACAAACTGCTGTACAATCGGAGAGCCGAAGCTCTCGGCTACAGTTTTCAGGATGCTGTTCTGACTGCCCCTCACTCTCCTCAGAAGCGACGCAGTTTTTTTGCGTACAATTGCATAGAAGCCGTCGGTGCGGGCTTGCGCAAACATATTCGACGCGCTACAGTATCGAGGCAGCCTCAACAACATCCTGAAAGCATTGTTATATTGGACACGCAGGGCATCCAGCGATCTTTTAGTATAATTGACCCATAGATTGCCCGTGTACAAACTTTGGCAGTAAGCCTTGAAAAGTGTTACTTTAACTTGGTCTGTACACCGCGCAAATCTACGGGACAACATATTACTCCGGACCGCTAGCGCCCTGCGCTCCCTCTCAATGTCTACATCGTCCCTGAGGTCAGCGGCAAGACAATGCCCTAGGTATTTAAAATTAAATTATTTTGAACTATTTAACGCAATATTTCAAGGAAATGTCCCAATGTTATTTCGCCATTTAATAGTTTTAATTGGGACGAAATTATAAAATTATCTTTATCAGTTTGGTCGATCCTTCGTTTTTTTTGTATATTAATATCCTTTTCATTTAATAATACTGTTAATAACTTTAGTATGGTTACGTAGTTTTTATTTATCTTTTTGTTTAATTGGGAGTGCCAACTTTCACAAACGTTGTTGGTTCTGTGTCTTTGACCAACTACATTCCAGTCAGCAATATATTATTCATCATTTAGCCATTGACGACCCATGTATGCTATGAACTGTTTAATCTTTTCCCCGCTCAATTCATTAGCTTCAGTTTTTATGTACTCCCATCCGTGTTTAACAAGTTCTAACGGAGTTAGCGGCAGTACCGAACATAATCCCACAATTCTTTTATGTATTTTACTTTTCAAACCAATTGATTTCGCTTTCCGCCATAAGCTCTGACAATAGTGATAGTAACACTTTTTAATCGATATAAGTGGAAACAATATTCTTAAGGCATTTGCTACAGCAATCTCGAAATCTGCGTGAAATACAGTGGGACACCAATCGGGGAATTTAGTTTTCAAGATGTCGAACAATGCAGCGTATGTTGACTCTTTTTTGTCACTCATGAGCACATGAATTAGTGGTACAACTGAAGTTTTTTGAGATGTGCTTCCCAAATCACCGAGGATCGAAAGCAATTGTGGAAATGGTTGTGGACAACTCTTAAAAGTCGCATCAATAAAATATTCTTTTACACTTTTTAATAATAACTTTGCGTCTTCATCACAAAATATTAATAGTCTGGTATTCTCATATTGATAATCAGCAATCAGACATTTTTCAAATGTAATACATTTCTAACTGGCCAGTACTATAGACAAGGTTGCAGTACCATATTATGAATCACGGATTATTCACAGCTGAAGACATGCCAGGTTATAGGTCAATTGCATTACTTGTCGATAAACCGACTACATTATGTTGGCACTGTACTAGCAATTACGGTATACATGGTGTGTGATAATCAGTAGTGTGACAAACAAGAAAAAAATTACCGTTTGTCATACTGGTGTGATAATGTGGTGTGACTACGAGTCGGGAGTCTAGATTTTCATACAAATAAATAATTTTATGTGATTCACAAATGCTTGTACCAAGACTGGTGTTCTTTTAGTCTACAATTTGAATATTTGTCAAGTCGTCCGTGAGTCGGCAATTATTCCTAGTGCGAGAATAGTCTTTTTATAAAACTGAAAATGTAACTAAAATGCTAATATTAAAATCAAACAACTTTATACGTTTCGGTTGTTTTTCAGCAGCTATGTTCACAGGGATATATAGCTGCTGAAACGCAACCAAAACGTCAGGGAAAGTGTAAAATTAAGTCTAAACAGTTTTTATAATTTAAATAGCTCAAACAAAAGTAAACAGTAACTAGTAAAAGTGCTTTAGAATAGTAGTATAATATTTCAAAATGATGTATAATAATACTGTTACTTATAAAAATAAACAACTCGATAAAATCCGTATAAGGTTGTTTAATTTCAATGTATAATATTTGCGTAAACGATAGAAAATATTATGTGAAATGCTATTAAACAAGTGCCCGATATCAATCGCTTGACCGCGATAGTCTTCAAAATGCCGAAACATTATTTCCTTATTTCGTTCCATTTCGAGGTATGCCGTTCATTTCGCCTACTTTAATATCACAGTCATCGTTACATTTACCGTGTAGGTTTTGAATAACCAGAATATTTTCGAAGAGTCGGTCATAGCTAACACATGCCTGCTATAAATCTAAAAACGACTCCAACTTTTGAATCAGAATTCTCACAAATAGCACTTTATACACACTGGAACAGAATTATAAACACTACTTTAGAATTCTGAATCGACAGCAAGTTGTCGAGTCCCAAACATCTACTTTGTTTAACGAACAAGAGCACCGATGTTTGCCAAACTTCTAACATCAAATACTTTGATCCAATTACTGTTCAAAAACATGGTGTAAAATTGTGAAAAATTCAAACAGAACCGCTATGAGTATACATAAAAAGTTACTTTTTTAACACATTCACGGACACAAAACCATCTCAATAATTTGTGATATGGTACACAAACCTTCCATACAAAGTGACATCACGTCTGGGGACGTATTGCAACACTACACGGTTTTAAAAGTATGTGTTGCAGCAGTAACGGTCAGAGACGTAACCGCCTGTAGGCGAACATTCATACCAATTGAATTCTAAGCCGTGTGTTACGGCAGGAGTGTTTGCTGTGGCTCTAGCGGTCTGTATTTTAGCCTAAAACGGCACAGAGTCATATCCTTCCTATAAATGCTATGGGAATTAGTCGGCCGTAGACGGAGTTTTACTTTTAGTGTATTTTAAATAGCTGCCTACAGGCGTAGTGCCATATTATGAGGGTCATAATTAACGTCTCTCGACGTACTGTCCGGGAATGTGTTAATATTTCACGACGTCAAACTTGAGCATCACAAATCACGAGTTGAAAGTCAACACGTCTAAGTACAACAATTGTAAACAAACAAACATAAAAATAAGAATTTCATAGAATTTTTATTAAGTTCTGTAAAGTTTTTTACTTACAAAAGTTGTCACACGTAAACATGAATTTAAAGAATTACTTGGATGATTCGTCTTTGTCTGTCATCTGCATATTACAAACTTTTCCCGCGGCTTCGCTCTCGTGGTTTTAGAGATCTAAGCCACGGGAGCAATGCAGGAACCGTGCATAACGTGATAAGTTATCTTTGGCCCGTAAACATGCGCTATGCAATGAACAAACATGTTGATCCTTTGCTGCATAAAAGAATTACGGCCTTTGCAGTTATCAGATAAGTGAAATTTTATACATCAAAGAAGAAAGGATTGATCATATGGTATACGTAAAATAACTAGGTACATATTATATCGAGTGAAAATGAGTCATTTATTTCTTTTGTCAATACAGAATGTTAATTGTTATTAATCCTTAAATAACTTGTACTTTATATCTAACTGATTTAGATGTTATTGTGGTATGTTTAAATGTCATCATGAGCAATAATTACTCTTGAAGAAGTAGGTATATACATATATTAAGACACTGAGTAGTGATAGTCTAGTGGGAAACCGTTGGACTGCCAGCAGAGGCTTTGAGTTCGATGCCAAGACGCGCATCTCTTACTTTTCGAAGTTATGTGCGTATTAAATATTTAATTATCGCTTGCTTTAACGGTGAAGGTAAACATCGTGAGGAAACTTGCATATCTAAGAGTTCTCCATGATGTTCTCGAAGATGAAAAGTCTGCCAACCCGCACTGAGCCAGCGTGGAGGACTATGGCCTAACCCTGCTCACACTGAGAAGAGGCCCGTGCCCAGCATTGGGACAGTTTAATGCAAGGCTGATATTATTATATACATTCGTAATGTTAGAGGTGCATACCATTTTATCAATGCAAATATTTCTAGATAAGTCCTACGTTATAGGAGCGGGTCTATTGCCTTAGTACGGAGTGTATGTGATTGCGGTCTCGGGTTCGAATCTCGAGTCGGGCCAACAAAAAGTGGTCTGCTAAGGGTTCTCAATACCAGTCCGGAGTTAGGAAGATGGTGTTGGAAGGTGAAGGTGTTGGACACCACCTGCTTCGGAAAGCACGTAAAGCCATTGGTCCTGCACCTGATCTCTTTTCGGTCATGTCGGATTGCAGTCCCATCGAGTTATGAGATTTAGGGAACAAAGAGAGCACTTGTGTTTGCGCACACACTTGTACATTATAAATCTCCTACGCAGACAGCCTGTTAAAATAATCTACCGTGACCAAAGACCTCATGACCAGCAATCGCTTTCAGTACTGCTGCGCTACCGACATCCTAATTCTCCAATGGAATAATTGTTCTATTTTTATACTGACTATTTATACTCATAGCAAAAATCGATCTGATCTAGAGGTCAAAAATTAAAATAAAATAAACTCTTTGAAATTAAACTGCTATATACGGATTTTATCGCGTTGTTTATTTGACACTTTATTACAACATTTTGAAAATTGTTACACTACTACTACTATTAAACTTTACTAATTTTTAAGCTAATTAAATTATTATTAAACTATTTAGATTTCATTTATTTTTACACTTTCCCCGACGTTTCGGTTGCTTTTCAGATTCAATTTTCAAAATTTTGTAATAAAGTGTCAAATAAACAACGCGATAAAATCCGTATATAGCAGTTTAATTTCAATGAATAATATTCGCGTAAATAGAAGACAATATTATAAAATAAACTCTCCTTCGAGCTTTTGATCTTCTAGAAATTAAAATAACAAAAGCACCGCACTTTTTGTGTGAAATTATCTATTTCTGGTAGGCTCAACATCCAAAAGAAAGATATTTGTAAGAGAACTAGCTGGATTAAAGTCTACCTACTCCTACCTATGTCCTCTGTAGTATCCCTGGTGTACTTGTATACAAATTTCACGACGATCGATCGAGTAGTTAAAGCAACAAACAAACTAACTCATATTCGATTTATAATATTATATAGGATAATGGAATCTAAAACACAAAACTAAAACAGTTATGCTCTTCAATCTCCCTCTTAAAAGTATGTCGTAATAAATATTATTAAAAACCATAAGAATCTTAAAAGCCGTCTATCTCATTAGTTCTAAAGAATATTTCACAAAAATACTACATTTCTTATTTACAACAAAAAATAAGCAGCTTGATATAATAAGCTTCAATTTATTAAGATAAATGAAACTGAATGATAACATTTTTACTACCAAACTGTCGTAGAGAATGAAGTCTAAAGAGATTTTCTTTCAAATATAATACAATCAAGCTTTGTGTCACTTATGTGGTACGTGAGACGCGAGTATTATTATTTAAAAAGAATTTCACGCCTATTTTAACAATTTATATTTGAGTGTTATGCTTCATTTATACTAACTATATTTAGATAACTAGCTTAACACTATACATATGACAGGAGGAAACAATTATTTACAAATGTGTCAATTATGTTCAATCATTAATGTTCAATATAATTTCGCCTGCATGGCTGACAAAAATAGTTGCTGTCTCACGGAGGACTTGACAAATAATCAAATAATAGACACAAAGAACACCAGTCTTGGAACAAGTATTTGTGAATCACATAAAATTAATTATTTGTATGATAAATCAAAGTTATAATATAACCCATGCCATCAATGAGTATATTATACAGAAACTTGCAGTACAAACTTTGCGAGCGCGACTCGGCATCTGGTACAAGTTGTATGACTTGAGTACAGCGCCATCTCTTGCCACTGGCAATCACTTTTTCGTATATAGTATGAAATCCACTGTATGCACCATAGGAACGACAAACTTGCACAAGGGCATTTTACTGCTCTATACTGTAGATTTATTCCTCAGTTAGGCTACTCTATGACATATGATTCTAATTTCTAATTTTTATCTAATTATTCACTGACATATTATTATCTTTACTGACATATTGTATTATTATTTGCATGAGATATTTAAAGTAGAAATTATAGTTTTATATAAATTGTTATTATATGATCATACACCACCGCATAGAATTATAATAAATTATTGGTAACCAAACTGCTAAATGGCAAATAGTGATGTAAAGCACATCACTAATTATGTACTGTAATTAACATTGTTTTAAATCATATACTTTCAACACAATGTAAAAATTGTTATGAAATAAATAAATAAATCTGTGTGAGTATTTTCCTCTGTCCTGTTAGAATTAATTTAACGAGTGATGCAACAGATAGTTACTACTCTTTTATAGTTTTAATTCTGTACGCACAAAAGCGTGACGTATAAGAAGAGACTTTCACATTAACAATATAGGTAATCATGTAATAATTAAAAGACAGCCCATTGAAAACGGTATATTACTTTCATCTAAAATAATCTATCGTCACCTATAATAAATTATAACTGTTAAGGAAAGAATATGGAGAAAACTTGACAGTCAAATATAAATAATACAATGAGACGACCATCTTCTAGTTTCACTGTGACCATGGCTGTTGAAAAGCAACCGTAAATAGAAGTTTAATTTCAAGGCTCTGTAATTACTTACTTGACTAAGTTCTGCGATTGTTTTGTCGGCCTCGATGGTGTAGTGGTTAGTGTAACCGACTGCCACGCCTGAGGTCGCGGGTTCGATTCCCGCACAAGTCAAACATTTGTGTGCATAAATGTGGATGTTTGTCTTGGTCTGGGTGTTTCTATGTATAATATGTACGTATTTACAAAAAAAAGTAGGTATGTATGTATGTTTATCTATTGTCTAGTACCCATAGTACAAGCTCTGCTTAGTTTGGGCTAGATGGTGTTGTGTGTATGTGGTAGAATATTATTATATTATGTGAATATTATATATTATTATGTTTATAAATTGTTATTTTTATATTATTTTCATTATATTCTGTTTTACTGCGAATGCCACAATATCTCAACTAAATGAGAAATATTTATAGATAGCATTTTACAGAAATGTACAATCAAATAGAGTATTCAAAGCAATTGATTTATTTGAATTGCATACCCATTCGCTGAATAATTTGTATTAATTCAGACTAATTAAGAGACTTTGTTGAGTATTAGATTTGCATTTTAGTTTTGCTATTGGCGTTGTAATTGGATGAAATAATAATGTTTCAAATAATAATTTATCGGTTTTAAATGATGATAGTAATGTGAACATTCGAAATATTTTCGAATAAGTTGACAACACTATGCATATGCGTTCTTGACAATGCAGTATAGACATGACATTGTGCACTGGTAGGGAGAATAACAGCAACCAAAACATCAACAATTACAAATATATATTTTTGAAAAATACAAATTCTATATGAACAGTAGAAATGACACGGTTGCGTAATCTTTCCAACGACTAGGTAATTTCTTTAAGAATAGGTAAATAAAGAATATTATTTGCATTTGTAAGTATCATAATAATGTATAATTACTATGATATTTAAAATGCAAAAAATCTTCTTTGTTTTTGGCCAAACTTTCTATGACGACACACGACGGGTTACAGTAGAGATTGTAAGTTCTTATTAAAACTTTTGCTGAAGGGAACCACAAAAATCTTAGGTCCACGCTCACGGTGGACAACGATCGTATCTACTTCAAGTTCAAATACAGCAGAAACGTATAGTATTAAGTTATCTTTGCGCGGAAGTTTATCTCTGTTTCCACTACATTTTCTAATGTTTAGCATTGCAACATTTCTGTTTCGTAGCAACCAAAAGATAGAGACGCGACACCGCTTCTTACATTCTATAAAACTGCTCCTATTATTAAAACATTTGAAGAAATATTTTCCTCGAGAAGATGAAGGGCGAAGTACAGGTTTCAAGTTCAGGCAAATAATTATTATGCAATGATTTTCTGTCAAGTAATTCTGGAAATGCCTCGGTCTACAAAAGTAGGCTTGTTCTATTGCGTCTGTCCTAAAAGCATACCTACTTAGCGAAGTGTTTAAAACCTCTCTGCCCACACTTTAATAGATATAGACTTAATGTAGTGTATGTATTTTCCACTTTATACGCCTAATATCACAAGAACCTTACCATAAAATTAGATATTTTGCGTAACTTTACATAACTGAAGTCACTTGAGATGAGTTAATGAATTGTTCGTAGTACTCGTATACGTAATTGCAATAATGATATTCTAAAGGCGTGAGCACATATGATTGATTCGCCGAGGGCCGAGCCAAACATTTGCCGAATTGGGAGTAAAAGGAATCCGTCGCCTCACAAACAACAATACTCAGTATTCGGCGCTTTAGATGGTCCAGTAACTCGTAGCATTCGCAAAATCTAGGTGTTCAGACAAGGGCTGTATGGGTGTATAGACACGCTCACTATTTCATGAATACCAAGCCGAGCATAATGGCATTAGGTCATCGTTTGGCATTCGGCAAATCTCGCATTATAATATCAGCTCTGTATTAAACTATCCCACTGCTGGGCACAGTCACTGTGAGATGGATTAGGCCATAGTCCACCATGCTGGTCTAGTACCAGTTGGCAGACTTCACAAATATTCGAGAACATTATGGAGAACTCTCAGACATGCAGGTTTCCTCACGATGTTTTCCTTCACCGTTAAAGTGAGAGCTGATAATTAACTAGGTATTTAATACGCACATAACTCTGAAAGGTTAGAGATTAACCTCCAAACCTCTGCGTGGCAGTCCAACGGTGTCCCACTAGGTTATCATATAGACATGCTCACTATTTAATGAATATCAAGCCGAGCATAACGGCATTCGGTCAGCATTTAGCATTCGGCAAATCTCGCATATATAGTCGCACCTTAATACAAGCGTAGTAGGTAATTCTGTTAACTAATTAGTAAGTCGTTCAACGTGTACGTTCTGATATTCAACGAATGTGCTCAGAAATTAATTAAAAGCATTAGCAAATCACGAGAGACCGATCTGCCAGTGACGTATGTATATTAACAGTATGTTAGCATATGCCTTTAGCCATGGTTACAGTAGATGTGAAAGTAAGAAGTATACGTTGACTATGTATACTACTCACTGTAATATTCCATAAATACCTTAAGGTCTACAATCCTGTGAAGACTCGAATTAGCATGAATATGAATGAGCTAGATGGCATGAGGCGCTCATAGCCAGTTGCACTCACTGATCGGTAAACGATTAGCGAGGTTAAGCAGCGTTGGGTGTGGTCAGTCTATAGATGGGTGACCGCTTAATGGTATTTCATCTGAGCGTCTCCGTGCTTTGGAGGGCACGTAAAAAGTCGGACCCGGTTGTTGTCAAATTGACAGCTGTCGTTAAGCCATGTCAGAGGCCTACGGGCGGCTTGAACAATTCTTGACAACAGGTTGGCCACTAACCACACGAAAAGAAAAAGAAGAACTAGATGGCGTTGTTTTATAAATTACGGCTATATTAGATATCGACGTTACGCTTCTAGTCAAATGTAATTCTTCACAACTTTTTTTCATTAGCTTTTTATATGTCCCACTGCTGGGCAAAAGCCTCTCCCTTGGACTTCCAAATTACTCTGTTGGTGGATGTTCCCTGCCAATCCCTGTCAAATGCGACTAGGTCGTCTCGCCATCTCCGTTTAGGTCTGCCCCGTCGCCGTCGACTGTCTTGTGGCATCCAATTGGTGACGATTGGTGCCCACATCTCTGGGTGCATGCCGCAGACATGTCCGGCCCATTCCCACTTCAACCTGATGGATTTCACACCTACATCAGTTATGCGTGTTTTGGAGCGCAGAGTAGTGTTTCGGACGTGATCCGTCCGTTTCACTCCGAGAATGCTACACTCCATAGCCCTCTGGCAGATCTTCAATTTGGACTTCTGATTCTCAGTCAGGGAGCATGTTTTGGCACCGTAGGTAGATACACATGTCGATAAGTTACCGCTTTAATGTCATTGGAAGATTAATCTTCAAAAGCTCTTTCATCGACCAGAAGCTCTTCCAGGCGTTATCGATTCGTCTGTTGATCTCTTTATCCTGTCTGCTACTGAAAGATACTATCTGGCCCAAGTAAATGTACTCATCGACATATTATATAACATGCCTGTCTACCATGACTCTGCGTTTCGTGCTGTTGATCATCACCTTAGTTTTTGTTTGATTCATTTGAAGTCCAACTCGAAGACTTGCGGAGCTGAGGTCTTGAAGCATTAGCTCAAATTCTGATTCTGAGGAGGTAAAGAGGACAATGTCATCGGTAACTAGTTATTTATTTTTTATTTCTTAATAAGTTATGTAATATCAATTGAATAAAGATTCAAAAATTGTTTAAGGTTAATTTGACAAAATTGAGTTAATTTTTATTTTATAGTAGTGCACCGCCATCTTTTGCGATATAACTAAACTACTTAACAGTTCTTGTATCGATTTCCGTTAGATGGTGTCAGATACCAGCTTATACCATTTTAGTTTTGACATGGTAGCTCTCACTGTACAATCTTAGTAAGAATCCTTAGATAAAACATCGTATTTCCTATCTCATGTGGCGTGCTTGTTTTTCGCTTGGCTCTCTTTAAACTTTGCCAAACACCTGCAAATTCCTGCTTCGAACAACGGACACAAAGAACATTCAGACTTGGAACAACCATTTATGGATCACACAAATGTTTGTCCCGCGTGGGATTCGAACCCACATTACTCGGCATAGAGCCAGTGGCGAGGTGATCACTTAAACCACTACGCTATCCGTGCAGTCGAATAAGGTATTCGTTTACATAAAGAGGCATCTCGCCAATTTTGAGTGCTTGATTATATTTAACTAGATGCGCCCGCGGTTTCACCCGCGTTTGTGATTACTACGCAGCCCGCGTGGGTCGTAGCGTGATGTTATATAGTATATAACCTGCCTCGACAAATGAGCTATCCAACACTAAAATAAATTCTCAATTCGGTTCAGTAGTTCTTGAAATTAGCGCGTTCAACCAAACAAACAAACAAACTCTTCAGCTTTATAATATTAGTATAGATAGTAATCGTATGTGATTGCTCCATGCATGTCCAAAACAACACTTGTTTTAAAGAACGCTTAGTGATCTAAAATCTTAAACTACCAAGTAAAAATTGCTTGCAATAATAATGTCTCCCAGACGGAATTTTGGTCATGGCGGCCAATATGGGTTAACGGAGACTAGCCATCAGCGCAAAATATATTATAGTATCCAAGTATGTGCGCAAACACAAGTGCACTCTCTATTCCTTAACTTTTATGGGACGGTAACCCGACGCGAGTGGAGAAAGATCAAGCGCAAGACTAACGGCTTTACGTGCTTTCTGAGGCACGGGGTGTCTAACACTGCCAACTAACCCCGGGATGGTATTGAGGTTTCTTAACAGAAAAACCAAATAATTTTTGTTGGCCTGACCCAGGATTCCTATCCGAAACCTCATACACAGCAGTCGCATTCACGACCGGTGCGCTAAGGAGACAGTTGCAATACAAGAGGAATGACTCGCACATTGTCAAACCTGAAAAATGAATTAAAGCCTACTTTTCCCCCCTTTTCCCTTTTCTCCTAATAAATGGAATGTTTCGGGAGAAAAAGATATGTGAGCCCTCTGATTTGTTTAATTGCGTGTAAGTGTAGTAGTGAGACGCAACAGCAGTATTACCTATCTGTCTGCATGGATAGCGTACCGGTTTACGAATCGCCTTGCCGTTGTCGATGTGCTGCTCGGCGCAATATCAGTTCGATGACTACAACAAAAATTTGAATAAGAAAATATGTTCAGGAGGGGATTTATAGGCGATTCCAATCTGGGCTGTTTGTGTGGTGCAACCCAAATAATTTCGCACCTTATATTGTGCCCTGAGTGTCCCAACAACTGCACGTATAAGGGCTTGATGATTGCTTCAGACGATGCAATCAAGGTGGCTGCATTCTGGGCCGGAACTATATAATATTGAGTTATGATTGCCACCGAAACGCTAAGAAGAAGAAGAAGAACAAAAAATAAGATCCACAAATAGTTATGTCGAGTCTGTGTGTTTTTTGTAGGTATCCGCTGTTGCAATCTTTGTAAATTCTTCGGCGACACAGGAATTATTCCTTGTGTGGAAGTAGTATTTTAAATAAAAATCATTAATAAGTAAGATATAAGCATAGCAGCGATAGCTCAGTGGGGAGACCAACAGACTGCAATGCAGAGGGTCTCGGGTTCGAACCCACGTTGCGCACCTCAGATTTTCGGAAGTTATATGACTTTTCGAAATTATGTGCGTATTGATTGACAATTATCGCCTGCTCCGTGCCTCGGAGAGCACGTTAAGCCGTTGGTCCCGGCTGCCTTGAACATCCATGGCAGTCGTTATTGGGAAAGTCAGTACCCTCTAATATTCTGACACTGGTCTAGCCTTAGGGTATCGTTAGCCTTCGGGTTGCGGAGGTCAGGTAGCAGCCGCTCCGTGTAAAAACTGATATCCAGTCAAATCCGGTTAGACCAGTAAAGCTGACCCCAAGTGACTTGGGAATAATAAAGGCTAAGAGAGAAGAAGTAAGATATAAGCATACACACACTCAAATTGCGTGCTTCAAGTTACAATGAGCTATTGTTCTGAAAAATAAATTGAAAGGTTATTAATATACGTTCAATTTATTTTCCAATAATGTTGGCATCTACTGCATTATTGGAAATAAGTTATGACGTATTCATCTTTAAAATGAATTATTATTCGCCTAAAAAGGAAAATGTCGTTTATTTATTAAAGAGCTAAAATACAAAGTTTGTCTGTGTAGATCATTAGTTCCTAAAGAGGTCCAGATGTCCACGGGAGACTCGACGGGGGTCTACGTCGGCGTGACAAAAAAATAGGGGTCCACAATTCGTAAGTGGAAAATTTATATGCTTTCGATAATGAAGAAAATGTTGGCTTGTCGCTGTCTCTGTAGGCAGATAATATTTTAAGAAGTTCAGTGACTGTTACTTATAAAAACTTGCATATTCCATATGCAGTACCAGTGGTCTCGAACCTACCGATTTTTCGGTAGAGAATATGTAAAAAACAAAGAAAAAAAGGTCAACTCGTCTATCGTGGTAGGTTCACTCCCGAGAATTTCAAACTCTTGTTTGATTCTTCACCAATATAAATACAAATGCCAAGGAATATGGTAGAAATGTAGATGCAGGGGTCCACCGAAACCTGCTAAATTTTGAAAGTGGTCTATGAAAAAAAAAGTCTAAGAGCCTCTGGTGTAGAGGTTTCAGTAAAAAAAATTGATAATCGGATTCGGAACAACCATTTGGAGACCACACAAATTTGTGACTCGTGTGGGATTTTAACCCTCGTCGTAATAGGCGACCAACACCACTACACCATCCGAACAGTCTTTCAGTGACCACACATTTTAGTTAAACACGTTATAAAACTTTATATCTTGAATAAGATTTAAGATCTAAGTCTTATCCCTACTTAGAACTCTAAATAATTAACTCTAAAACTTCGTCCGTGCAGCGATGCTTAATCCGGCGCAAAAGTTTGCCAATATAGAATTTCTTCTCAACAGTTTTAATATGGTTCCAATCGGAGGCACTATGACGTGAAAGCTCCTAGGTAAACGTTTTAGTTAAATCAACTTAGATAATTCCAGTGATTTTGAAATCTTTCTTTAATAGTTTAATGTGTAATTTATATGAAATCAAAATATATTTATTAATAATATTAGCTCGCGGCTTCGTTCGCTTTAATTTAGGTTACCTAAATAAATGTGTATGTCTCGGAAACAGTACTTTGCTTCTAGATGAATGGTACCCTATGTCCTTTTCGGTACTTTTCTCTTCTTCGTTTCGTAAAGGGTCAGCAATGCGCAAGTAATGCCTCGGGTGTTGCAGGCGTTCATAGGCTACGGTGACCACTTACCATCAGGTGGGCCGTATGCTTGTTTGCCACCATAGTAGTATAAAAAACTTAATCCTACATTATTTTATACTAGATTTTGCCTAGGCTATGCTCACGTAAATTCAGTTTAGGTTAGGTTAGTAACAGTACCATTTTTTTTATAGAATGGTCCTCAATGGAGCAGACGGATCGCCTGATGGTAAGGGATTACCGCCGCCCATAGACACCCGCAACACCAGAGGAGTCACAAGTGCGTTGCGTTCCTTTTAAATTTGCTCCACCAAAAGGGGGGAGGGTTGGGCCTTCGGTACCCTCACTCACTCGATGATACACAACACAAACGCACAAGTGATGCCTCTGGTGTTGCAGGCGTCCATAGGCTACCGTGACCACTTACCATCAGGTGAGCCGTATACTGTACCTTAGATGTATAAAAAAAAATACTCATATGCTGTGCTTATATGAACATCAACATTAGGTACATTTATAAATGCGTTACTACGACTAAATATGGCCACTTTTCTTGACGTTAAGTTGTCATACGAGAATGCCAACATGACGATTTAAATTATAGTATTATTACACCCACTAGTACTCTATCATGTACACACAGCGACGCATCAACCTAGACTGTTTGGACTTTGAACTATTAGAAGTTGAACATTGCAAATCGTGCGAGAGAGTACGTTATATTTTTGTTATTTTGTCTCACGCTGAACGGGCCGCGGGCGTCGCCGCACGCGCCAGTGCACCGTGATGGGTCTACACCACTATGCACCGTCCATATACGACAATTCTTTATTTTTTATGTAGCGTAGTTATGCGCATATACTTGATATGTAGCAGTGTGTACATACATGTGAAATAGTATATTGCGCTTTTTCAGTTCAGGCAAAATTATATTATGTTTTGGTATGAAAATTAACAATAGCATGACTCTGGCAATGCGATCTTGGATTAATAGATGATAATACATTAGCTGACTATGCATCTAAAGACAAAATTGCTGAAAAGTAAATGTACCTATGTATATTTATCTCTACTTATTACCTTAAACAATATATTTTATCACCGAATTTACGGCACATTTTTCTCCGAAATTCACTTGAACATCTTCGCAAATTAGGGTCTTCGTAGACATATAGCCGTCTTTCCCATCACGTCATGCCTCAGCTGAAACGAATTATTCAAGTTCAGCACTAAATTTTCTAGCATTTCTATATTGTGTAACTTTTCTACTCGTTTTCCATACAGCAAGATCTATGTGTCGCAGACCGGCTTAATGCGAGTGATATCTACTTGTCTTCGCTCCAGACGAAGTAATATTATACGTTTTAGTAATAAGGCTGAAAGGTACGATTATGTTGAAGAAAATTGTTTTGAAATACAGTTTTTTTATCATATAAATACTTGAAGAGAAAACTTGGTACCTCTTTTTAAGTATATTGCGCGCATGGAAAATATTTGGCATAGTTTAACTATGGAGAAACAGAATGCAAAAATTTATCTGAAAATTAAATTGGCTAATTATGTTAGAATTTTGTCCGTGGTTTCGCTCGCACGAAAACAGCACTTTTTAGAGTTCGAAAAAATTCTTATACAACAGCTTTGTCCGTCCGTCTGTCTGTTATACAAATTTAAACTCAAGAACCGTAAGAGCTAGAGACTCGTGGTCAATGCCATTTGACTCAGAATAGTCGATATAACCCCGAAATGACTATGACCTTTGACCTCTGACCTCAAGGTCACGTGATACCATTTTTTCGAACTCTAAGATTTACGGCAATTCATGGCCGTTTCTCACTTGTTACTAGATCAAAACTGTATATCCTTTCCTGTACACTGACAACCATACGGTGTATCTTATACTAGTCTTTGCCCGCGGCTTTGCTCACGTAAATGTAGGTTACTAACATAACTACTACTACTGTTAGTAACATAAACTATATGCTACTAAAATATTTTTTTTGGATGAAAGGTATCCTGTGTCCTTGTCTGTTCTCCTGACAACGTGTATGCAAAATGTCATGATGATCGGTTGAGAAGTTAAGTTGTGAAAGCTTAACTCACATTCGCATTTATAATATCAGTTAGGATGTCTGCTATATTAACATATTCATAAAACTGCTTTAAACTACAATTTTATTGCTATTTTTATCACAATACTGCCGCCACTGGCATCAAATTAATTTGACGTACAGATTGACTACAATTTAAGCTCAAGAAAATACCTCTTGAAACAATGTTCTAAGTTTATGAGCGCAATGAATATGCGAGTTACTACGTAATTTGAAACGATCCAGGGAATGAATTCACAGTGACTCGGTACATCCAAAATGCGCGATGTCGACTCAGTGCAATCGGTATTAGTTTGACTAGCCTCTTTGTTATTTCCTTAGCAATGTTGAATCGGGCATGCATATCTGAGTCACAAAAATGACGTTTGATATGTAGTATTTCATGTAGCATCCTTGGTCCAATACCGTAATTATAGCGAGACTGACGATTGAGAGGGTCAGATTAATGTATCCTAACTAATATTACAAATGCGAATGTGAGTTTATTTGTTTGTTTGTTACGCTTTAACGCCTTAACTACTCAACCGATCATTATTTAATTTCCCATACACGATGTCAGGACAACAGAAAAGGATATAGGGTACCATTAATCCAGAAAAATTAACCATGGGAGAGCCACGCTTCGGCACGAATGGGCCGGCTCGGCCGGAGTGATACCACGGCCTCACAGAAAACCGGCGTGAAATAGCGCTTGCGTTGTGTTTCGTCGAGTGTCCCCCCTTCTGGTGGGGCAAATTTAAAAGGAACGCAACGCACTTGTGACTCCTCTGGTGTTGCGGGTATCCATGGGCGGCGGTAATCGCTTACCATTAACCGATCCGTATGCTCGTCTGCGTCTCATTCCATAAAAAAAGAAAAAGAAATGGCTCTGTTACTAACCTAACCTAAACTGAATTTATGCGAGCGTAGCCTAGGCAAAATCTAGTATAAAATAATGTAGGTACAAAGTCTAACATAGCCAACAATTCCATTTTTATATGCATCTATGGTGGCAAACAAGCATACGGCCCACCTGATGGTAAGTGGTCACCATAGCCTATGGACGCCTGCAACACCAGAGGCATTACTTGCGCATTGCTGACCCTTTAGGAAAGGAAGAAGAGAAAAAGGAAGTGGGAAGAAGAAGGAGCGAGAAGGGGAAAAAAGGGTTATTGGGCCTCCGGCACTCTCACTCACCGAACGAAACACAACAATAGGAATACTGCTATTTCACGACGATATTCTGTGAGAGGGTCCTTACACAGTCGAGCCGGCCCATTCATGCTGAAATCAGCCAGGCTCTACTACTCCATAGTGTCTTGTAGATTACGTGAATTGAAAAAGCCATGCTATTTACATATAAAGGTTATTCATTGGTATGCTTTGATATTTTACGTTTACCATAATAAAATAATATAAAATAATAAAAATTATTTATTTTCTTCCACAAAGGTATCTTATGCATAAAATTACAAATGTACAATTAGTAGAAAACAGATCCTTTGTGGGAGACTGGTATCTGAACTAGGTTTCCCTGTCATACAGATTACATATTATACCATGAAACGCATTTCCGAAGATTTCTATCATTTTATGCGATTTGTGCCATAAACTTTTAGTGTTGCTAGCGTTTATAGGCTACGATAACCGTAGTTACATAAAAAAATCCTTAATATTATAAATGCAAAAGTGAGATTGTTTGTTTGTTACGCTTTCACGCCGTAGGTAACTACTCGCCCGATCATCATGAAATTTCGCATACACGTTGTCAGGGATACAGATAAGGATATAGGGTACCATTCACCCAGAAAAACGTATTGTTTCTAACCTACTACCTACCTATATTTACGCGAACGAAGCCGCGAGAAAATTTAATGTAATATAAATGTGAAACATTGATTTTTTAGAGTTCGAAAAAACTCTTATACAACAGCTTTGTCCGTCCGTCCGTCTGTCTGTTTTACAACTTTCAACTCAAGAACCGTAAGAGCTAGAGACTCGCAGTCAACGCCGTTTGACTCAGCATAGTATATATCCCCCCGAAATGACTATGACCTTTGACCTTTGACCTCTGACTACGTCACGTGGTATCACGTGATCATTGCATATCTATTACTAGAACCATTTTTTCGAACCCTAAGATTTACGGCAATTCATTGCTGTTTCTCACTTGTTGTTCTCAGAGTACATGTTCGCTTAGGAAAGACGTCATATCCATTTTCCAAAATCATTTCACCGCTGAAGGATAAGTGTTGTAGATTCACGCGGAACAATAATTTGTCTTATTTGCTAATTATTCTCCTACGTCTGAATCTTGTATAAATGAATGAATTAATTGTATGATCCTGTGACACATGGATTGAAATGAAGTGCGGGCACTGCCATTCTTACTATATATCCTGATATATATTCTATTATAACTGATATTATAAATGCGAATGTGAGTTTGTTTTGTTTGTTTGTTTGAAATGTCGCATATACGTTGTCAGGGTTGTATAATAAGACATATGGTATATTTTATCCGGAAAAGAGCATTGTGTCCTAGGAGTAGAATTTTAGTGACAAAATCTAGATTAAGATGATCAAAGCAGCGGGCAAAATCTAGTTAAAATTATAATCGCGAATGTGAGTTTGTCTGTTTTGCTTTCTTGTCTTAGCTACTCAACCGATCATCATACACGATGTCAGGGGTACAGAGAAAGACATGGGATATTATCTAAAAAACTTATGCTACTTTTCTTTAAGCCTTTAGATTTTCTAAAGACTGCTCTTGGTCTATGAGTAATGCCTGAGCCGCGGGCGCCATAACAAACATTTAAACAACGGACACAAAGAACACCAAATTTTTTACCACCACATTTAAACCACTGCTCTCTAAGCGGCGGCAGTGGCGACCACTTATACCACTTCGCCATCCGAGCAGTCTGAGGAAGTTGTTACGAGAGTTAGGGCTTGTACTACCACCTCCAGATAGCATTTATCTATAAAATAAAATTCTCGCTATCTCTCTTCTTTAACCTAACATGAGTGAGACAGCATGCGATTTATCTTTTGGATAACTTTTACTTGTTAGTTGTAGGAGTGGCCATTAACCTTTTAATGTCAGTATATTTATAGCTGCCCACCATATTGCAATATGCTTTATTGTACTCCAAGGATGTCTATAACTTTTGTTAATGGTCACCCATCTATAAAGTTTATGGAGACAACGTTGGTTAATCTTGTAAAACAGTCCTGTGACTGTGTCCTGTGACTTCGCTACTGCGTCAAGAAACCCCTCTCGAAAGTCATAAACAATGGTATGCTTGATATTTAAGACAGTTTTATAGTTTACCGTTTTAGCACTTTGACATCGGGTGAAGTAGGCTATCAAACTTATACGTATTCAGTAGTTTATTAAGATACTAGATTTTGCCCGCGGCTTCACTTGCTTAAGACTGCGCCGAGCAAAATGTGTCAAAACAGGCGGTCACAGTTAAGTGAATAAAATCAACACTTCTTGTTTAATACAAATATAAAATATACATTTACCATAACAATGAATGAGTTTACAAATACTTCGTGTAAAAAATTTACAATAATTAATATTTTCGCCTACAAAATTACGTAACTTTGCACGAAAAATACAAAAACGTAAGCTCGTGTTACGTGATTTTTAGATTATAACCGTAGAAATCTATCCTATTTTACAGCTTACACGAAACATAAATTTGTCCGTCCCAAATATTTAAGTTATTAGTTGACAATAAAGATACATATTAATCAAAAAAGCACTTCAAATCCTCCATACAATTTTACTATGGCGGTCGCGCGCCGATTTGAATATGCGCCGCATGAGCTCTGTCATTATCTGTCTTACGCTGGGGCAGTCTTAAATTTAGGTTAGGCTAGGTTAGTAGTAACACTGGCCCCCCGGCTGATGTCGGCGGTAGGAGCGCTTAGCTCTTTGCTGCCGAATATCGGGGGGCCGAGTGTCATCTGCCGCCGCCTCTATTTGGGGGTGGTGCGGTCGATGGCGCTCTACGGAGCGCCCATTTGGGCCGACGCCCTCGATCGCCACAACGTCGCCCTCCTGAGGAGACCGCAGAGGGCGATGGCGATCAGGGTGTCGCGGGCGTACCGCACCGTCTCCTTTGAGGCGGCGTGCGTTTTGGCGGCATCGCCGCCTTGGGATTTGGAGGCGGAGGTCCAGGCGTCGGTGTATTACTAGCGCGCGGACCTCCGTCTCCATGGCGAGGTTCCCTCGCATTGTGCGGTGGAGACGCGAAGGTCCCAGGCTCGACTGGTCCTGGAGGAGAAGTGGGCAGACAGACTGGCCCAGCCCCGCTACGGGGTGAGGACCGTCGAGGCTGTCCGTCCGGTTCTAAGACAGTGGACGGACAGACGGCGCGGACCGCTCACCTACCGGCTCGCTCAGGTGCTCTCCGGACACGGCTGTTTCGGAGAGTACCTCTGCAAGATAGCCGGTAGGGAGCCGACAACCAGGTGCAACCATTGTGAGGAGTGTGACCAGGACACGGCGCAGCACACGCTGGAGGAGTGTCCGGCGTGGGCCGTAGAGCGCTGCGCCCTGGTCGCTGTGATTGGCCCCGACCTCTCGTTGCCGACCGTCGTATCCAGGATGGTCGGCGACGACAGGTGCTGGGGCGCAATGAGGTCCTTCTGCGAGACTGTCATCTCGCAGAAGGAGGCGGCGGAACGGGGGCGTGAGGATGATCCTTACGCCCCGGAAGTCCGCCGCCGGAGGAGAGGGCGCAGGAGACGCGCTTTTGTCGGTCTCCTGCCCCCCACTTAAGGGTTCCGGGTGGCAAGGCCTGAGGGGACCCTGCCACCCGTAAATTAGGAACCCCGAGAGGGCGCGCGCGGTGTTCCCGCGCGCCTTCTACCGTCGAAAGGGGAGAGCGGTCAGGCTCTCCCCTGGGGACGAGAGGTGGCCGGGTCCGTTTGACCCGGCCCACACCCACATGGGGGGGCCTGCTATGGATGAATCCTTTTAGAACTCCCAACTGGCCCCCCCTATTGGATGAGAGGGGGAACACCCCAGGATTTTTAGTGGGTATACCAGCACCTCTTGCTGGGAGTCCCACACTCCCCCGGCGGTGCCGTCCCCTAGCCGGCGGGTAGTGCATGAAGCATTTTTACTGGGTAACAAAAAAAAAATAATATTAAAAAAAAAAAAAAAAAAAAGGTTAGTAGTAACAGATCGCTGATGTAGTTTTAGTTCCAGCGATCTACACACCATTCAAGGCAGCGAGTTGGTTCACTGTGGTAGGTTTACTCGGTAGTACCCGGGACGTTCCGTTTTGTCCCGGGTGGGCCCGACATAACCTCTCTGTTACCTTTTTCAGCTGAGAGGTATACGTCAATACTTTGGCCACGTTTAAATATATTATTTATAGCAATTAAATAAACTAGTATGTTTATAAAATACGCATCTACTTTGTATTTTAAAAGGCCTCATCTGCACTATATATAATTCTTGTGTCGCGGGAGTCCTTACAAACATTTAACATTTCGGCCTCGATGTTGTACTGGTTAGTGTAACCAACTGCCACGCCTGAGGTCGCGGGTTCGATTCCCGCACAAGTCAAACATTTGTGTGCATGAATATGGATGTTTGTCTTGGTCTGGGTGTTTCTATGTATAATTTGTAAGAATTTACAAAAAAAAAGTATATATGTATGTTTATCCATTGTCTAGTAGATACCCATAGTACAAGCTCTGCTTAGTTTGGGCTAGATGGTGTTGTGTGTATGTGATAGAATATTATTATTATTATTATTTAACAATGGACACAAAGAAAACCCAGACTCAGAGCAACCATTTGTGGAATACACAAATTTTTGTCCCGTGTGGAGATCCAACCTACAACAATCGGCGCGTCGGCAGTGGCGTGTCGATCACTTAAACCACAAAACTATTCGTGCAGTCAATTATGACAGATTGTGTTTGTAATACATGAATTTGAGCTATATGCCTATTAACATAAATTCCATGATTTGCACAGTCTATTGCAACGAACTTGGGATTTGCTAACTGTACACTAAAGACGGCTTGTCATATTCTGTTTGTCGTGCACATGTCAGTGACAACTACATTGTCATTGAGATAGCAATACACTGGTGAAATCTCAGAACAATAAGGCATTGTTCTGAGGATGATACAAGTATGAGACCTATATCGTCGAATTGATTGTACACACGGCTACACATCAAGTTAGACACCTATATACGCATAACTACGCTACATACAAAATAGAGAATTGTCGGAAAGGGACGGTGCATAGTGGTGTCGATGTAATGGTAAGGATAGAGCGCCGCGTTCCGTTCAGCGTGAATGCGACAAAATAACAAAAATATAACGCACTCTCTCGCACGATTCGCAGCGTTCAACTTCTAATAGTTCAAAGTCCAAACAGTCTAGGTTGATGTGTCGCTGTTTGTACTGACATCGTTTGAACCCGTCCCTTTTTTCGTACAAATATTATAAAATAGGGCAATTTTGTCTCGCGGCTTCACTAGCTTAAATTCAAATTCAAATTCATTTATTTTGCTGGATGAAGGTTTATAAAGGTGTTATACAAAAAGTTTGCTTTATATTAATACAGTCCTCCTTATTCTACCCATTAGGCATGCAATATTAAAGATTCTTTATACAATACAATAATAACAATGTCTCAATATTAATAATGTAACATAATCATTATTTTTAATAGTAGGTATTTTCAATGTCAGAATATAATATGTCAATAATAATAATAGTCAATGTTATATTTGGAAAGTTATGTCAAGCAGGTATATAAATCTAAAATAATTTGATGTCAAAATAAAATAAAATAACATTGTACCATAGTTAATAATTAATAATTAATAAATTAAAGGTTATGTTAGTAACAGTACTTTTTCCTAGGTAAAAGGTACCTACTTCATGTCCTTTTCTGTTCGACATCGTAAGGCGATCCGTCTGGTCGTTTGCCTCCAACCACATAAAAATAAAAAAGTTTATGCGAAATTTTATGATGATCGGTCAAGAAGTTAAAGCGTGAAAGCGTAACAAACAAACAAACATACTCAGATTCGTATTTATAATATAAAGTTGGGATACAAATGTAAGTTTGTTTGTTTAGTGGTTAAGCTTTTACGCTTTAACTACTCGACCGATCATTATGAAATTTTGCTTGTGCGCTGGTACCTACAGAAAAGGACATAGGGTACCGTTCTTCCAGAAAAAGTATTGTTCCCGGGGGATAAAAACATATAGACAAAATTGTGAGCGAAGCCACGGGGCAAAATCTAGTTAGTCACATTTTTGTCTCCAACAGAAACGCTGCGCGTATTTGCATGGTGTGTATTTTAGCTCGGCTAGTAATGTGGCCGTTGCTCAACCCTTACCTGGTTGTTTTATTGCAATTTTGGTTCATATAAAGTATAATTTGTCTTTTTTACTATTAAATGTGGGGTAGTACCATTTACTCGTTCCTCCCCGCGGTAAAAGTAGAGTGGAGAGGGTATGTCGGTTCAACCGGGGAAGTTGGAAAGTCCCAGGTAGGTACTACTGTACCCGGGGACTAAATCTACAACGGTGTGGTACTGCTCGCTGCCTTGAATGGTAGGTGGATCGCTGGCACTGGAACTTCTTCAGCGACTCACCCAGCAGTGCCCCATGAGTACATGTTAGCCTGTCTTACCCTCAAATTCCAGCTTGATTATGTCATCGCAATAGGCATGATGATAGGGTTAAAAATAAGCCACCCATATTAGACCATCTTTTAGATTAAGTTTAGTAATTTTTTTTGTTTTAACGATAAAAATGTATAATCTTTAACGTTAAAGTTCGGGAGTGGAAGCTTGTGACGTCACACTTTAGTAAAATTTGTACCTAACAGAAGAGACAAAAGAAAAAGACAATATGTCTGTTTTTAGTTAATTTTACTAGAAATTCCTTTAATTTCAGAAGACAGTATTCTTCGAAAAATGGTACAAAAAGTAATGTGAATTTCATAAATATTCTTGGTGACAAGGGACTTCTATATGACTTATGCATCGTACTTTTTCATTACATTAGCGTTTGTGCTCTGTAGGCATATAACCATACGTCTTATGAATATAAAGGATTATACACACTGTAGACAGCCAGACATTTGTTTTTTATGCTACATTCAGTGGAAAAGACCATTTGTTCCACCTAATGATAAGCTACTACCGGTTGCAAAACCAGGGATTTTCGCGACTTGCTAACCCTATAAAAAAGCAGTTAAAGATGGACAAAAGGTGGGAGAAGTAGGTATGAAAGTGAGACGCTTACCAAATCTAAATTTTTTTTAAAATTTTACGTTTAACCATGCTGTAGGTAACGCCTCCGTGGGGGCGGACGGAGGCTTAATGTCGGGCACACCCAGGGTAAGTTAGAAAGTCCTGGGTCCTACCGACTAAACCTACTACGGTGTTCTTTCACATGATCTATGGCCAGGGCGCAGGTATCGCTGGCGCATTACTCCTGCAGCCCCGGTAGATTTTGGCTGCCATTGAGTCGTGGCAACTTCGTCAAATTAACTTTTCTTCATGTGGAGAGGCGCGCGGGGAACACGATGCGCCGCCGTCTATGCTTACCAACCTGGCGAAACGCAGTAATCTTGTTCGTATACTAACGCAGGCTTCGTGCAATAGGGTGGTACTTTCCTGAGTCTGGCTCATTCGTTTATAATATCCCTAAATAATTAATTGGTAACGTCTTTATATTATTGGACCGTAAAGAACCATACAAATCCGATTGTATGGTAAAGTAACAATTGCTACAAGTGAATAAGATCTCAGAGCTATAGAGTGTAATGTGGTTATCTTATACTGTAACAACTTCTACGTGACACCTCTTGTTCATTGTAAAAAGTAACAAAAAAAATTACAAATTGATACCGAAACATACGAATACAAAACATCTCAATTCCACCAAACTGCGTAACAGTTTGTCGGCAGAAACACTCTCATTTATAACAACTATATACACTTAGCTTAATTATAAAATCTTAACTATCCTAACTATAATGTTATAAATATGAATGTGACTTTGTTTGTCTGATTGTTTGTTACGCTTTCACGCTATAACTATGCGACCGATCATCATGAAATTTCGCATACACATTGTCAGGAGTACAGAAAAGTACATAGAGTAAGTACCTTTCATTCAAAAAAGTACTGTTACTAACCTTTTTTTTTTACGTCGCGGAGTGCTTTGACGCATACCTCTCCGCGGGACGACGGAGAAGTTATGTCGGGCTCACCGGGGAGAGATACCCCGGTAATACCGACTAAACCTACCACGGTGTTCCTCGACATAACCATAGACGGCGGGGCCGCGCGAATCGCTTTCACATGCAATCGTGACCCCGCCGAGGTTTCGGCCCGCCGTGTAAAACGGCAGGCCACTACATAAAATACCCTCTACTGTCCCCTTGTAGGGGGACAAAAACACGACTCAGAGGCGCGCGTGGGAACACGCACGCCGCCTCTCGGACCTGGTGCTGATCGGGTGGCAGGCCGGCCCACGCAGCCCACCACCCCCAGGTCAAACCTCAGGGTGGCTGGAGGTCATCTCGCGACTGTTACTAACCTAACATAACCTGCATTTATGCGAGCAAAGTGGGCAAAAATCTAGTATTAGATACATTGCATGGTATGTCTCGGCAAGCTTAATGAACTGCCCGTCAGATCACCGACGCGGCATACCAGCTTTGAAAATACAATACAAAAAAGCGTAGAGCGTAAACAAGGATCTGTCCACTTGTGTATGATCCCTAACAGAATTGTGTTTTCACTGCGTACTACGGACATGTCGCAGTAAGGAATTACTTTTTATATTTTGATGAAACACACCTGCTTCACTGTTATGTCTGCACGGATGGCGTAGCAGTTTAAGTGGTTGCGTCGCTAGTACTACTGCGCCGAGTGTTGTGGGTTGGAATCCCACACGGGACAAAACTTTGTTGCCACAAATAGTTCTTCTGAGTTTAGGTGTTGGTTATATCAGTTTTTTTAATGTTAGTTAAGTCGCCCGCGACACAGGGATTATTCCTAGTGCGTGAGTAGTATTTAAAACAATAAAAAAGTAAAGGACTTCGCACATGAGGTGTAGTAGAAATCTATCGTATACTCTTCGAAATCGTCTATATTCGGCATTACAACAATTGATAGGTTAATCTATCAAGTCTTAGAGTACCAGACATAATTTAAATTTATTGTGCCTGGCTACCGACGTGTCGCTGCGTCTGAGGTCTATGCCTCGACAAAAGTGCGTTTTTCTGAATGGAAGGTAGCGTATAGCCTTTTCTGTTTCATTAACAATATGTACGTGAAATTTCATGACGATCAGTCTAGTAAATAAGACGTGAAAGCGTGACAAACAAACTCACATTCGCATTCATAATATCTGTCCTTTGACAGCGGCTCGCATACGAGCCTACATTGTGAAGGTACCTCAATTACCAGCGGCTCGGATTTTACTAACCTTAGCGCTTAAAACTGATTGTTTATCGGCTACGAATTGATGTTTTCGGATATTATATTATAAGCAAACTATAGGTTAAGTTAGTATAGCACGTCAAATATGTATGTATGTCATCGTACAGGCTGTGGAATACGTGATCTATATGTTATGTTTCAACTACGTCTCATGTGCAATGTTTTTTACTTACTTAGACTATACGCAGTGTGGCTATGATAACGTGCAGTGC
The DNA here is from genome assembly GCA_930367265.1 of Catocala fraxini. Lineage (NCBI taxonomy): Eukaryota > Metazoa > Arthropoda > Insecta > Lepidoptera > Erebidae > Catocala > Catocala fraxini. Next base: position 4,043,175 of record OV884047.1, read on the forward strand.
AGAGTATTTTTTCAGGAGTATGTTAAAGTCTTAGCTGGAAAATAAACTCATTTTCTCGCACAAAGACAAGTATGGTAATACTTTCATTAAATAAGGTATAAAACTGCTTTGAAAATTTTCCAGTGCGCAAGTTATATGAGATTATATTGTATGATAGTTCAGTCATAGTTAAAGAGCGACGTCATTATATATATTACTAGCTCACCCGCGCAACTTCGTCTGCTTCACATAAGAGAATTTTCCCCGTTTTTACAACATTTTATATTGATGCTCCACTCCTATCGGTCGTAGCGTGATGTTATATAACCTGTAGCCTTCCTCAATAAATGGGCTATCCAACACTAAACGAATTTTTCAATTCGAAACAGTAGTTTCTGAGATTAGCGCGTTCAACCAAACAAACAAACTCTTCAGCTTTATAATATTAGTATAGATTATCTTAACTTATATTATAAACTAGATGTCCCCGCGGTTTCACCCGCGTTTATCGTTATTGCGCCGCCCCCGTGGGTTGTAGCGTGAGGTTATATAGCCTATAGCCTTCCTCGATAAATCCAACACTAAAATATTTTTTCAATTGAAACCAGTAGTTCCTGAGATTAGCGCGTTCAACCAAACAAACAAACTCTTCAGCTTTATAATATTAGTATAGATGTCAATGTGAGTTTGTTTGTTACGCTTTCAAGTCTGAACTACTCGACGCGAAATTTCATGGTGATCGCCATGAAATTTCGCATACACGTTGGCAGCGATACAGCATAGGAGATAGGGTACCTTTCACCAGATAAACGGAAGCATATGGTTTAAGTGGTCGCCACGTTACTGCCACAGCACCGTGTCTTGTGGGTTCTATCCCCAAAAGGGACAAAAAACTGTTTGATCCACAAATAGTTGTATCGAGTCTGCGTATTTTTTGTGTCCATTACTTGTTAAAATGTGTTTTCTTTTTAAATATTGAGATATTTCCCTATGACCCATTCTATACTCCTGACAACTTCTTCTCCCTTAGCCTTTATTATTTCCAAGTCACTTGGGGTCGGCTTTTCTAGCCTAACCGGACTGGATATCAGTTTTTACACGGAGCGGCTGCCACCTGACCTCTGCAACCCGAAGGCTAACGATACCCTAAAGCTAGACCAGTGTCAGGATATAAGAGGGTACTGATTTTCCCAATAACGACTGTCACAGATGTTCATGGCAGCCGGGACCGACAGCTTAACGTGCTCTCCGAGGCACGGAGCAGGCGATAATTGGCAATCAATACGAACATAATTTCGAAAAGTCATATAACTTCCGAAAGCCAGAGGTGCGTGACGTGGGTTCGAACCGGAGACCCTCTGCATTGCAGTCTGTTGGTCTTCCCACTGAGCTATCGCTGCTTATATGCTGCTATACTCCTGACAACGTGTATGCAAAATTTCATGATGATCGGCCGAGTAGTTAAGGTGTGAAAGCATAACAAACAAACAAAGAAACTCACATCCGCGTTTATAATATTAGGCTAGGATTGTAGGAGTTCTTTAAATATTCTATTGGCATCTGTCTACGAATATAATTAACTTTTTTTTAATTATAACGTGGCAGACTTACTCTTATAAGATACAGTAATCAAAACAACATAAATAAGGCCAATTATAAGTTTTCACAAACTTTCACTACCATTGTCCAAAATGTCGGCTTTATCTTATTAATGAATGTTATTAAATAACGTTGGAACATTGCAACTGTACGATAACGTGTTATTCCCGCTGCATATGCATTAATACCTGCAGCGAATGTTTCCGGTAACGCGCAGGAAGCTAGCATCTGGGCCAACTGGGGCTGTTGCTAGGGCACCTTCATACTAACATACGCTGAAAACAGTTATTCTAAACCTATTTACATATACTATTGTCCGAAGTGAAATAAATTTGATCATTATTTTAATGAAAATTGGTGGAAAACATGAATTTAAATTTTGTCGACATGTTTTTCACAGGGAAAAACCTAAAACTAAATCTCTCTAATAGGCGTCACAGAATTCCTCAGAATCACAGTCGACTGGTAGTGTGCCCAGAAGACTGGCTGCATTACCACGTTGAATGCCTATGTGTTTTAGGTTTTACACTTCTACCTTCGTCATTGTGTATCACTGAATATACACCTTTTGATATATAAATACTGATAAGCGGTTGACAAAAACAACAGAAAAAGGGTACTGAATTGTTTTGCACTTATATATGTATGTGATGAAAAAAAATGTTTGTTTTTATCCAACTAAGGTGGCATACAAGCATACGGCCCACCTGATGGTAAGTAGTCACCGTAGCCTATGAACGCCTGCGATAACAGAGGCATCACTTGCGCGTTGCTGACCCTTTAGGAAAAAAAGAAAGTGGGAAGGAGAAAGAACGGGAAGGGGGAAAGAGGGGGATTGGGATTCCCCTCTGGGGAGGAGGGGGAAATTTAAGGCTGGCAATGCACTTGGTGGTAATCGCGTACCATCAGGCGATCCATTTGCTCGTATGCCGAAAAAAGCAATGTCTGCGATCGCAATGAGTCTGAATATCTACATATTATAACAATACTAGATTTTGCCCATGGATTCGTTGGCTTAAATGTAGGTTAGGTTAGTAACAGTACTTTTTCTGGATGAAAGGTACCCTATGTCCTTTTCCGTTCCCCTGACAACGTGTATGCGTAATTTCATGATGATTGGTTGAGTAGTTAAGGCGTGCGAGCGTAACAAACAATCAAACTTACATTCTCATTTATAATATTAGTTAGGATTATTGTCTTCGTTTTAATACAAATAAAACAGATATAAAAAAATATAAAAAATTTGTTTCAGAAAATAAAAGTAGAGGTCCCCGTTCAATGAAAATTGTGAAAAGAATTTTTTTTTAAGTTCATCAATAAAAGTTTAGTATTAAATTTACTTTATTTATTTACGAGATTATGTAATATAATTTGTTGAATAAATTACAGTAGTCACTCAGACTTAATAGTTCGATCGACGGGTTTAATTTAATCCGATCTCCTTTGATCGCCGGTGATACAATTTTAGAAATACAATAACTTTAAATACTCGTCTAGACTGTTATAATTGTTTCGTATTGTTTATTTAACACTGTTTGTATATTCAAGGTCAGAAACAAGTATGAGGTTTGATCGATTTTAAGCAGATATCGTTGGCTGGACGTTTCATTATAGGGACAACAAAAAAGCTATTAATTATGAACTGATCCACACAAAGGTGTATTTAGTTGGAATGTAAAAAACTATATTTTATGCAAAATAATACCTACCCTTGATAGTAACATTTGCGATTAGATCTTGTGACCACTCGATCGCGCTTATGCATTGACCATTATTTCGAAATTTTAAGATGATAAGAACTGTTATACCTTGTCCATCCATTCATTTTCTTTTTGACAGTTCGAGACAGTTCAAAATTAGTGACATAATTAGCCCTCACACGTTACCGATTCGATTTGAAATAATAAGCCATTTTATTTTAGAAGGACTTTAAATCGATTTAATGCAGCGAAATATTTTTAGTATAAATATTAAGTATTCGTTTATTCTTTTTTTTTTTAATTATATGTATATGAAATAAATAAACATATAAATAATAAATCATTAAAATAAAAATATTTATACATATAAATAATATAACGTACACGCGCATTAAATTCCAAAACATAAATTCAAGATTTCCACTTAATTCCTGGCAAATAATTAATCATGGAGTCATAGTTACTATTTTTATATTATATTTTTAAATTTAATTTACAGAAATAATACTTACATAAATGTAAATTATTTTTTTCATATGGTGATTCGTCTGTGGTTGTTTGTTATGCACAGGGCACTTCACTAAGTGGGCGTTACCCGTCAATAAAGTACGACATTACTGTAGTATATTCTTCCGAAAAAATAAACGGTAATTCATAGGCGTGATCTGTCAAAAAGACAATAAACGAATGGACAAGGTATAGTTTTAGTAGCCCATATATTATTCTAATGTATAACTAATATCTAATACTGTAAAGTTTCATCAAATATCGTTCCGTAATTTTTGCGTGAAAGAGTACCTACCTAACAAAGTAGTAAACATCCATCCATCCTCACAAACTTTCACATTTATAATATTAGTAGGATAGTAGGATTTAAGTCATGTCGATAAAGGATTATTACTACTTACCATAAAAGCACTGATAGTGTAAAAGCTTAAGTGGTTGCCGCCACAGACACTGCACTGAATCTTGTGTGTTCGATCCCCACACGAAATAAAACTTCTGATGATTTACAAATAATTGTGCCAAGGCTAGGTGTCCTTGTGCCCGCTGTTCTTTCTTCGGCTTTTAAAAGACAACTCGCACTACGAATAATGCCTCTATCGCAGGAGAATTACAAGCCTTCAAACAACGGACACAGAACACCGAGAACTACTGTTTGTACATCATACAAAATTATAGAATAAGCATTGCCATTCAACGTGTCAATGCTGCTAGTCTTCTGGGCACAATACCAGTCAACTGTAATGCGGAGAAATCTATGACGCCTATTAGAGGATTTTAGTTTTCATTTTTATTGCTGTTTTATAATATTTTAGGCTTAAGTTAGTTTTAAAGAATATTTTTTATCAATTGATGATAATCTTACAGTAGATAAATATTTCTGTTCTAAGTTAATATTAGGGGGTAAAAGTATGAAATTGCCGATTTGTACTGAAAAATTGAAACTCCTTTTTTCTAAGATGTACCATATTTATTCAATCGAAATATTTACCCTCAGTATCTGTACATTACTGCCATCTCGGAAGTTCATTTATGCCTTTACGATAGAACTCCGGGGATCTAGATTCGACAAACTGTGTGAAAGCTTTGTACTGCCTCCTGGGAAGAATTTTTTTTATCACAAAAATTGTCCAAATCTCGAAAAATATGGTAGTTCGTTGGAGCAAGGTCTGGCGAGTACGGAGGATGATGTATGGTTTCTAACTGCAGCTCCTGTAGAGTTACAACGGTTTCTCGTGGTCTTGCGTTATCATGGAGCAATAATGATGAAGATCGATTCACGAGTCGGGGCTGTTTCACTGCCAGTTTCACCATCATTATTCGAAGTACGGCAAAGTTAACATCTGTTGTTATTGCTTGATCAGACCTGAGAAAGTTATAGTAAATACACACACCATAAAGAGACCACCATACAGTCACCATTACCTTTTTATTGGTAAGCTTTATTTTATGGATTGGGCACTGTTGCGGTGTTTGACCTGGGGTCAGCCATTGCATTTTCCGCTTACGGTTATCGTAAAGAATCCACTTTTTGTCACATGTCACAATTCGATCAAATATTCCTTCATTTCTGTACCGATTCAACAAGGCAACACAAGTTTCAACACGCGTTTATTTCTGCAATCAGTCAAATCATGAGGCACCCGTTTTTCATATTTTTTTATCTTATTGATTTAATGCAAATGATCCAATATTGTAGGTAGGGTAACGTTAAATCATGCCGCTAATTCCTGGGTAGTTTGACTCGGATCGGCTTCCACCGTCTCCTTCAATTCAGCGTTATTCACCTGTATGGGCGGTCTTCCACCTGGTTCGTTCTTCAAGTCGAAGTTACCATTACGAAAGCGTTCAAACCAAAAACGCACGGAGTGTTCATTAGCAGTTTCCTCTCCAAACGCAGTGTTAATATAGTGTGCCGTTTCTGCCGCGTTAGTTCCACGTCGGAACTCGTATTAAAAAATGACACAGATTTTCGAAGTATCCATCTTTCCCGTCTAAGCTGAATAAAAAAACAATTGAAAGTCGGAAATCGAATGTTGCACATTTTTGAAAAGAAGAATCTCATCATTTATCATTTATATCATTTATAAATCTCACACCATGAAGGTTTTATGTCAATTCAAAGTATCTACTACTATACAACGGCTACTTCATACTTTAACCCCTATTATTAACACAAAATTATTAGTACGTTACATTTTTCTTTCACAAACGTTCTCCATGACAACATCGCCCTTACTTCCCGCTTTACAACGCGTGCACTCACTATTTACCTACGTATCGTTTCATTTATTAGCCTCGCAGCCTACGAGCTATGTGTGGAACAGTTTACAGATGTGCGGAACATTCTAGAACGGTTTGCAGATTGTCGCGGGATCTTGCAGCTTATACGAACTAAAGCGTCTCTTTAAGATTACATACATACATACATAGATTCACGCCTGTTTCCCACATGAGTAGGCAGAGACTACGGATTTCCATTTGCTACGATCCTGACACACTTCTCTGGCTTCATTCACTTTCATCACATAAGATTCTATAAGATTAGAGTTGGATTATTTTTATGAGTTACACTTCTGTAAATATAGTAACACGTATTTACATATATTCTTAAACTATCAATTATTGCAATGCCAAACATAATTGAAAACCTATTGTACTAGCCGCCGGCGTGCCGCTGTGTCTAAATAGGTTAAGTCACTTATATGAACGTCAAGTAAATATAGTAACACGCCTGTATAATCTTAACCTATCAATTATTGCAATGCCAAACATAATTAAAAACCTATTGTACTATCCGCCGGCGTGCCACTGTGTCTAAATAGGTTAAGTGATTTATATGAACGTCAAGTTAATATACTAACATGCCTGTATACTCTTAACCTGTCAATTGTTGTCATGTCAGATATAATTAAAAACCTATTGTGTCTGGCCGCCGGCGTGCCGCTGTGTCTAAATAGGTTAAGTCACTCATATGGACGACAACTGCATTACATTTATAAACAAACATTTTAATGATAGATGTGCCTACGTTAAAATATTTTCGACTTTCTGGACGTTAAGTTGTTATAATGCCAACATGACGAATTGATTCTTTTAAAATTCTTATTTCGTTTGTGAGCTTTTTGCCACACACGGCCATGTCAGCTCCATCATACCCTAAACTTAATAACTATTCTTATTAAACCTTATTTTTATATTTATACGTGTAAGAATATAGCTGCGTTAGACAGGGCTCAGCTAAAATACTTATGAAGGCACCAACATCCATCATACGCATTTTAAGAGGTTGAAGCATTATAGTTCTTAGCTCCTAGGTTCTGATGCACTCCCCCAACAGGTGATGAACATCGCCGAAAGATGTCCACTGCTGGACAAAGGCCTTCTCCAAGGTTTCCGTACACAAATACACAATATTGAAAACTGTACACTAATGTAAGTAATAACTAGACGTATAGAAGTATCACGATAGTTGCCGACTTTGAATGGAATGATTAAAGTTTTGATTGCACGGATAGCGCAGTGGCTTAAGTGGTCGCCTCGTCACTGTCGCTGCGCCGAGTGTTATGGGTTCGGACCCCAAACGGGACAAAAAAAAATGTGATCCACAAATAGTTCTTCTGAGTCTGGGTGTTCTTTGTGTCCGTTGTTTGAATGTTTGTGAAGTCCCCCGCGACACAGGAATTATTCCTTGTGCGGGAATTGACTTTTTTAGAAAACAAAAGGTCTCTTGTGGCAGGAATTTGTTAACTCTGTGGCATATCTAAGCTTGTGCTTTTATTTTCGTAGATTTGGTAGTGTTACCTTGACATTGGTTTTGTAATAGGTACTCAGAAAAGGCACAGTTAAGTCGAAATATAAGTAAACGACAAGATTTTACGCGCGACGCCGCCCGCATAAATGTAGTTTAGCTTAGGTTAGTTTTGTACTTTTTCTCTTGTGGTAGGAATTTGTTAACTCTGTGGCATATCTAAGCTTGGTTTTGTTTTAATACCCACATCGGGCAAACTATTATTGAAAGAAGTATCACAATAATACCAGGCTTCGTTTCAGAAGAGATTAAAAGTAATATTCTAATAATAATATTCTACCACATATACACAACACCATCTAGCCCAAACTAAGCAGAGCTTGTACTATGGGTACTAGACAATGGATAAACATACATATATACTTTTTTGCAAATACATACTTATTATACATAGAAACACCCAGACCAAGACAAAGATCCATGTTCATGCAAACAAATGTTTGACTTGTGCGGGAATCCAACCCGCGACCTCAGGCGTGGCAGTCGGTTACACTAACCACTACGCCATCGAGGCCGAGTCTCTTGTAAAAGGAATTTTATTTAGTCCCGTAACATAAGCTGGTTTTTATATCTTCGTGGGATTGTCAGGAACTGGTATTGGATATTTTGTTAAAAAAATACTGGCAGTACAGAATTTTGGATATAGGCAAAAGTGGAGCTGTGGTAGATATCTTGCTATCTCTCTCTTACACCTGCATTTAAATACCGTTTACGTCACAGTTTGCATCGTGTATCCTCTTTCTGTCATTTGACATTTTTCCTTCTAAAAAATTTAAATCGCTTGTGTTTTATTTATAATTAAGTACTTTTAATAAGTGATTAATATTTAAGAGTTTAGGTAATGTAACTATAAAATAGTAGCTGCGCCCCGCGGTTTCACCCGCGTAAGTCCCGATGCCGTGTGAATATCGGGATAAAAAGCTAATAATAATAAATAGCCTATGTGATAATCCAAGTCTCCAGCTATCTACATGCCAAGTTCGATCACAATCGGTTCAGTAGTATTTGCTTAAAAGAGTTACAAACATTCATCCTTTCATCCATCCTCACAAACTTTCATATTTATAATTTTAGTAAGATATGATTTCTCTTTTTTTTCTTCTTAGCCTTTATTATTCCCAAGTCACTTGGGGTCGGCTTTTCTAGCCTAACCGGATTTGACTGGATATCAGTTTTTACACGGTGCGGCTGCCACCTGACCTCCGCAACCCGAAGGCTAACGATACCCTAAGGCTAGACTAGTATCAGGATATTAGAGGGTACTGACTTGCCCAATAACGACTGCCATAGATGTTCATGGCAGCCGGGACCGACGGCTTAACGTGCTCTCTGAGACACGGAGCAGGCGATAATTGTCAATCAATACGCACATAATTTCGAAAAGTCGTAACTTCCGAAAGTCAGAGGTGCGCGACGTGGGTTCGAACCCGAGACACTCTGCATTGCAGTCTGTAGGTCTCCCCACTGAGCTTAAATAATAAAAAATTGAGAGTCAGCTACCCTATTTCAATACATATATTTTAATCTAAAATACAAGTAGCACTGCCTTCTTTTGAAAAGTGTTTCGTATAGAAGCTACGCAGTATAGTTTAGAACGCAGACGGTCCATTGTGAAAAGTCTAAGATTAATTTCTACCATTCACCGTTGTCTATCAAGCATTGTTAGCCCACTGAGTTATCGGCGGGCCATTCAAGCTAAGATCCAACTGATAAAGAGACTTAACAATAGTCTAGAGTCTGCAGTGTGTACAGTCAGCTTTATATTTGTGAAGAATGGCTATGTAAGATAGGTTTTAGAATATGATATAGGCAACCTTGCATTGATCTGATAACATACATTTAAGCTTGAATTACGCTTTCATAAATTGCTACAATGCAGCCTTACTTAAAAGTAAATTTCTGTGGTGTTAAGGTAAATGAAGATGGGTCGCAAATATTAAAATTAATTGTTTACATAATTTGATACTAAACATTAATATGTAATAGAGTAACAAGGAGATAAGTATATATAACGTATATTAAATACTCATTGTAATAACTCTTCTCCTTTTACCTTAATACCACAATAATCTAATGACATTAGTATTAGTATATTTTTACCTAAACTTTGTAATCATTCTCTCATTAAATATTACTATATAGGTGACTAGATTCTGCCCGCGACTTCGCCCGCTTAAATGTAAGTTAAGTTAGGTTAGGCTAGTAACAGTACTTTCTCGCTGTACTGTCTTCGCTCGCGTAAATGTAGGTTAAGTTAGTAGGGATTATTTGTGAGAAGTGCCTATAGGGTAGGTCATATCGCGTAGTGGAGTATTCCGGGAGGTACATTATCTTCCTACCCCAGCGAGTCCGACATAACCCCTCCGCCCGCTCCCGCGGAGGGGTATGCTTCAAGCATTCCCCCAGGTAAAAAAAAATAAAAATAGTAACAGTACTTTTGTCTGGACGTAAACTCACTGACGTATAGATTTTGACGTTCAGAAGCGTTAGTTTGAAACTTAAATGAATTTAGAACACTAACGTGATAAAAACCGTAATCTAACTTAAAAACGGAAATTTGATTTGTGTGTAATCACTAATCAAGCTTATCTGAATAAAACCACAACTAAATCGGTTCCGTAATTGTAAAGACTAGTTGCACAATCACGTTTATAATCAAATAACCTCTGTATTAAACAGTCCCACTGTTGGGCACGGGCCTCTTCTCAGTGTGAGTTAGTCCTTGCTCTACCACCTTGGTCCAGTGCGACTTGACAGACTTCATATTTTTTGGAGAACAGCATGGAGATTTTTTCCATCACCGTGTAAGCGATAATTAAGTCAAAGTCAAAAATCATTTATTCACTTAGGTCATAAATAACACTTATGGACGTCAAAATATATAGATTTGTGAGGTTATTTATACTCTGTTTGGTTAGGTACTTAACTAAAGGTAAACAATCTTGATGTCTCTTTTTAACTATGCTCTCAGTTTAAACATAAAATTTTGCTAAACATTAATGTAAATACAACAATAACGATTACTAAATCAATTGAACCGTTAGTTTAAGCAGTAGTTTATTTGTTTAATATGTGTTTGTGTAAAAAGTCACATCAAGATTTTTTATCTTTAGTTAAGTACCTAACCAAATGGAGTATAGTTACTGAAGCTACATTTAGGTTAGTTGCTAGGTTCAGGCAAAGGGTAGAGCATATGAGAAGAAATCTGCAAGAAACTCACAGCCACTCTTTTAAATCGCCAATAATAAGTATTTAATTCGCACATAACTTCGAAAAGTCAAGGATGCGCGTCATGGGATCGAACTCGAGATCTTTGCATTGCAGTCCAATTGTCTCGCATTATACTATTGCTGCTATTTATATATGTTTATATATGCTGTTTATTTATTGCATAAGAATAATCTGTATACATAGGAGCTGCTTTGCAATTCGCTGGCATGTGCCCACGACTAAATACCGCGATAAGCGCGCGAAGCCGGCCGGCTGTCATCGAATGTGCGCCCGCCGGTCGGCTTCCGTACAGTGCGTGCATAGCCGACAGAGTTTCTACAAGAATACGTGCCATACAAATAGTAACTTTATCTTCAAAGTATAGAGTTTAATTTCCTTTACCACAACAAAAATCACGAATAGCTCTTTACGTTATATATCTTAGAATATTTATTACATACATACAAAGCACATATCCCCAAAGAAGTAAGCAAGAGTATATCGCAGCAACATATCGCATAACATAACAATAATATCAGCCCTGTAATAAACTATCACACTGCTGGGCACGGGCCTCTTCTCAGTGTGAGAAGGGTTAGGCCATAGTCCACCACGCTGGGCTAGTGCCGGTTGGCAGACTTCACATATCTCCGAGAATATTATGGAGAACTCTCAGAAATGTAGGTTTCCTCACAATGTTTTCCTTCACAGTTAAAGCAAGCGATAATTAGCTATTTAATACGCTTATAACTTCGAAAGGTCAGAGATGCACGCCTTGGGTTCGAACTCGAGACCTCTGCGTGACAGTCCAACGGTTTCGCTTACGTTTGTTTGTATGTTACTCTTTCAAGCCTTAACTACTAGACCGAGTATCATGAAATTACGCATACACGTTTTTAGGACAACTGGAAAGGTCATAGGGTACCTTTTATCCAAAAAAAGGAATATCACTAATCTAACGTAGCCTACATTTACGCAAGCGAAGCCGCGGGCAAAATCCAGCAGCAATAGGTATATGAACAATATAAAAAAAATACAAATAATAATATTCTTTACAAAAACTTTAAAGAAAACCGAAAAATACTTTCATCAGTTTAGTACAAAGTCTCATTTTATATAATGCGAGGTCGACTGACAAAAGATAACCTTAACATTAATTCTCCAGAATAGATGAACATAACTTATCTTTACAATTCACTGAAAATAATTTATTTTCAGATGATATTAATGTGACAAAAGTAAGCGATCGATTATGATTTTAATCCTCAGATTTTATTTTGTAATTTTCGGGCCTGAATTTCGTATAAAACTAATCCATTAACTTTATAAAAGAAAAAGATACTGTGGTATTCCTTAAATCAATTCGAACTATCTTTAACCTGCGGTTTCCGTTCCTTTTTTTAAAGGAACCATCCATTTATCTAATAAACTATCGCTCGCTATGACGTTGAAGGAATACATCGTGAGGAAACCTGCATGTCTGAGAGTTAAACATAATGTTTCTAAAGATATGTGATATACGAACCCGCACTGGGCCATCGTGGTAAACAATGATCTTTTCTTAGTAAAAAGAGGCCTGTGCCCAACAATGGGACAGTTTAATACAGGGCTGATGTTATAATATACTTATATTAAATGAATATAAGTATATTATAACATCAGGCAGTGAATGATCAGCAGGAAAGAAAGCCTATGTCATTAGATTTCAAGATAAAAGTAATTTATTTCTATAAAATAGTTATAAACATTTTTAACATGTCGAAATTCAAAAGCCTTGCAATCTATTCCTATGGAAAAATCACGATGTGCTTTTGTTGCCTTGCTACATATAAGAACAGCAAACCAATAGACACATACATTTAATTTATTAGTAACCAGCGACCCGTTTCGCCTTTACACGGGTAGAACAAAACCTTAACAAATTATACATCTAAACCTTACTCATGAATCACTCTATTAGTGAAAGCCGCATGAAAATCTGTACAGTAGTTTTTGAGTTTATCGCGAACAGACAGACAGACGTGGCGGGGGACTTTGTTTTATAATATGTAGTGACGATGATAAAGTATAAGTAAGTAAATAGTATAATAATAATGTTTTCTAGACTGAATTTCAGTAACGGTGACTTGACGAAGGCTAGCCATCTGCGCGGTCAATATTATAGTGCACAAGTGTGTGCGAAAACATCAGTACACTCTCTATATGTATGATGTAGTGTAAGGAAGTATCTTATTTTTTCTGTCAATATATAAATATTTATTATTACAGCAGCGATAGCTCAGTAGGGAGACCAACAGACTGCAATGCAGAGGGTCTCGGGTTCGAACCTACGTCGCACAAATCTAACTTTCGGAAGTTATATGACTTTTCGAAATTATGTGCGTATTGATTGACAATTATCGCCTGCTCCGTGCCTTGGAGAGCACGTTAAGCCATTGGTCCCGGCTGCCATGAACATCTATGGCAGTCGTTATTGGGAAAGTCAGTACCCTCTAATATCCTGACATTGGTCTAGCCTTAGGGTATCGTTAGCCTTCGGGTTGCGGAGGTCAGGTGGCAGCCGCTCCGTGTAAAAACTGATATCCAGTCAAATCCGGTTAGACTAGAAAAGCCGACCCCAAGTGACTTGGAAATAATAAAGGCTAAGAGGGAAGAAGATATGAATAATAATTATTATACATATATTATTATTATTATTCATTTACTTTCATATTCCGATAGGACAGCAATCCGACACAACCGGAGAGGATCAGATTAAGGTCCAATAGTTTTAGGTACGTGCTTTCCGAGGCGAGTATGTAACAACTTCCTAACTCGAGGCTGCTATTAAAAATTTCTAGGCAAAAATTTTCAATATTTCTTTTTGTGTCAAACCCGGGATATAAGTAAAGATGTACGCAAATAATAATGAATGTTATGATATTGCCACAATGTTATCTCAAACGGGATTCGACAAATTGACTCTAATTAATTTTGCAAATATTACAAAATTTTTTATTTCATTATTCTCTGTTTGTCAAGCAATTCCGTGGTGAAGGATGAATTAATACGTTATTGCATAAAATATTATGTAAGTGGGAACAGCAATAGGAGTGACCAGAATAGAAATGTGACTCACATTTTGCCAGGTATATTTAGGTTGCAAGTAACCGTTTCGCTGTTTAACAGTCAAGGTTTCAGACCCCATGTTAATAGTGAAAACTTTTTGACACAAAGGCCTAATATCACTTTTCCAATTCGGGAATGATGGTAGTTACTCTAAAGTTCGCTGTTATAAAATTAGACCAACGACGCAAAGAAAATTCCAAACTATGTCCAACAAAATTGTTTCAAAGACCACCCTTTTAAAAATAACACATTGTTTCAAAGTACAAAAACACCGCAGCTGACCTAAATGAAAACGTACTCAGACATTTTCCTTCAAGTCTTTAAAGAAAATATAAAATATAGCGATGGAACGCTTTCTCCATCGTTGGCGTGTTTACCTCGCCCCACTTTATACACGAACACGTTTTCATACAATACACCTACATTACTTGTAGGTACAGTGGTAATAGTGCATTGCAAGACTGGGGAAGTAAATGGGAAGTTCCACCCCATCGTAAAATAGAAATTATAAATGCACAAATTGATTGATTTGGGGTGTAGATAGAGATAAAGAGAGATATAAATAAGGATAACTAGAGAAAGAGAGATGACAAGAGAGACAAAGGTAGGTAGAGCGTGTAAGAGAGCGTACGAGATACGTATCAGTATTTTATCAAGCCATAAAATATAATACTACCTTCTTGCATAGACTTAAATAATTACACGGTGTACACCTTTAGCCTAGTGTCGGCCTTTGCATTCCGAAGAATAAGTCTCTAATTTGATTCAAAATTCTTAAGCTTGCTACTTTGTTATCTGTTTTTCTTTATTACATATAATAAGGTATGGGTATGGTTACAAAGAATTGTACGACGTCAGACGAACAATGCCGAAATACTACGAACGCGATTCGACTGCGTGTGTTATATGCATGATTGTGTGCGTGTAGTATTTTTTCATTAATTTAATGTATTTCTAATGCATATTTTATAAATATAGGAATAATAATTCCTTCTCCATATTAACTTTAACTGTGCCAAATTTCATTCGCCTCCGTCCGTCCAATTTTCGTAAAAAGGGGTACAAAGTTTTTGCTTGACGTATTAATATATAGATTACAATAGATAATTATATAGAAAGAAAGAAAGAAATCATTCTTTATTGCCACAAAGAAACATGACTACATATTTTTCTTACAAAATATCGACGAAATAATAAAAAGACAATTAAATAAATAGTTCGTAAGTAAAAAATAGATACATATTATGCTATTGTGGCAACAAATGGTCTCCATTCAGCATTGATGTTGCGATAAAACTGACGTGATATCGCAACGCTGATTTTCAATGGAAACCACCGTTACGCATGGACGTCAAGCCAGCTGCATACAATTTTACAAATAACAAAAAATGAGAAGAAATAAACTATTACTTAACTTATTATTATAAAATCAAACAAAAAAAAATTAAAGACCCATACAGTATGCATGTATTGACTCATGCGGAGATCCAACCCACAACACTCGTCCACAACTATCGTTCGGTATTTTTATTTTTGTTATTAATATCATAGATAAGACACTATATACTGAATTAGTATTTATCTAGAGGGTTTAACAGTAAAGTAAATCATCGGGAGTAAATCTGCATATCTATACTAATAATTAAAAATAGGAAAGATTTGATTTTCTGTTCGTTTGGTTGTTTTTTTGTAAAAACTACTTAACCGATTTAAAAAAAAATCGCCTTTATTAAGCTGTATCTTATTCAAAAAAGAAGTACTGTTATAAGCATAAAATTAAATAATCTAATTTAATTTACTTTTACGCGAGCGAAGCCGCAGCTAGTAACTATATAAAATTTTAAAATATTTGTGATATTTATCCATGGATTTTACGGTAAGGGACAGCGTTGTGAGTAAATCTACATATCCAATAGTTACTATTTGAGATTAGCCAAAGGCATACACTCCATAATACTTTTCAAAGTGAATAAGTTCTGCCAACTTCAGGCCTGAGTGATATTAGATCACAGCTAGAAAGCTTTGTGTGGCATTAAGTAAAAATTCCAGGGACTTTCAATACAGTGGTCTCTATCGAGTTGTATACGTGTTCACGAGATAGGGCGCTCAGAGGCCATTAGCTATTATCCGACTTCAAAGAAGGTGGGAGTTCCATATTCAACGCGTGTTATTTTAGAAGTTTTGTTGTCATTTATTCATTACTAGCTTTGTCGCGCGGCTCCGCCCATAAAAAGTAGCCTATGTCCTTCCCAAGGTTTTAAATTATATCTGTACCAAATTTCATCTAAATCGGTTGAGTGGTTTAACTGTGAAAAGGTAACAGACAGACAGACAGAGTTACTTTCGAATTTATAATATTAGTAAGGACTTACAGTATTCTCGGTAAAGGAATTATTTATGTAATGTAACAATCAACATTGTGATTCTTTTTGTTGTAAATAATTATTAACCGTCTTAATTATTTGTCTACCGTTTACGGTTCTTTGAAATTACTAAACTGTAAGACATTAAGACAACTACCATCTTAATCCCCCTGTGAGACTAAGTGTAGGACAGCCCATTTATCTAGAAAGGCTATAAGCTATATAACATCACGCTACGACCAATAGGAGCGGAGCATCAATGAAAAATGTTGCAAAAACGGGGAAATTTCTCTTATGTGACGCAGACGATGTCGCGCGGGTCTGCTAGTATACAATATATACAATACAATATGCTGGTCTGACATTGATATCACCGAAAAGGTTGGCAAAAGTGTATATAACTTGTGATTTGAAGCAGTGCACAGTGAGAGAGGCAAAACTAAAAATAGATAAAACGGCTCGCTTCCCTATCGTACAATTCCACGGCAACTCTTCTAGAAGAGTTACGGGAGTATACGGGTACTAGTACCCGTATCATAAAATGCACACTCAAACTTACGTAATATTGTATAACATTTACATTATATACATATCAAAGTCAAAGTAAAAATAATTTATTCATTTAGGTCACAAAATAACACTTCTGAACGTCAAAATATATAGGTTAGTGAGTTTACTAAGTTACTGAAGCTACATTTAGGTTAGTTGGTTTGGTTTGGTTAGGTAGGTTCAGGCAAAGGGTAGAGCCTATGAGAAGAAACCTGCAAGAAAGTCACGGCCACTCTTTTAAATCGCCAATTAAATATAATTTCAGTATTTTACAATTATCTATATATATTCCTTTATATACTTATAGAAAATATTTAATTGCATAATACAATTTAAGACATTGACTACATGCATACCTTATTAAATTGCAACTTCATTTGTATCGAGACTAATGCACTTATAGAATATTATTATATTATTATTATTATTTTAATATTATAATCTTCGCATGGTTGTTGTTAATTTGTTTATTGTATTATTATTATATTGTTAATATTTTTAGCAATAAACAAATTTTTATTTTATTTTATTATTTATTATTACAGCGATAGCTCAGTGAGGAGACCAACAGACTGCAATGCAGAGGGTCTCGGGTTCGAACCCACGTCGCGCACCTCTGGCTTTCGGAAGTTATATGACTTTTCGAAATTATGTGCGTATTGATTGACAATTATCGCCTACTCCGTGCCTCGGAGAGCACGTTAAGCCGTTGGTCCCGGCTGCCATGAACATCTATGGCAGTCTTTATTGGGAAAGTCAGTACCCTCTAATATCCTGACACTGGTATAGCCTTAGGGTATCGTTAGCCTTCGGGTTGCGGAGGTCAGGTGGCAGCCGCTCCGTGTCAAAACTGATATCCAGTCAAATGCGGTTAGACCAAAAAGCCGACCCCAAGTGACTTGGGAATAATAAAGGCTAAGAGAGAAGAAGATCTATTATTAATACGCATATAAACTTTAAAAGTCAGAGGTGTGTGACTTGGGTTTGAACTTAAGATCTATACCTATGTGGTAGTTTTACGGTATCTCACTAGGCTACAGATGCATTTAGGCGTTAGTATAGAATATAGTGAGATTCAAACCCACAACGTAGTAATGGCGAGGCGTCCAAACTACTACGCACCATGTAGCCGCCTACCTGTTACGTATTGCCGTTAATATTTAAGATTCGTTTTCCAAGACTCCACTGATATAGGTCAGTGGGTCGAACCTTACTTATTTTGAGCGTATTCTGTAGATCGCGCATCACATCATGAGCCTCTATTCACTCACATAGACGACGTGCATATGAAGACCAGCTAGTATAATGTGAGTGGCCACTTCAATAGGCTCGCCATTAAGAAATTTCTAGAATAATCGGTGGAAGGTAGCTGTTTAAAAAGTTACAAAGTAACAAAGTGAATAGTAGAATACCTTGCTTTTGTTACAGTAATATTAGACGTATGGATAATCGTAAATAGAATTATAAATGCGAATGTGACTTTGTTTGTTGCGATTTCAGGCCTTAACTACTCGACCGATCATCATGAAATTTCGCAAATATTAGAATCAAACATTGAATCAATAGATTTGTGGCGACTCCGCACAGATGAAGATGTTCCGCCTACATCTAACAGATGGTGCTAAATACGCTCAAATGACGTCACAATCCTGCATCGCGCAAACGGAGTTTACACAGCGACTAACTATATATACAAGCTGCCGACATCAACCGTAGGGCCGCGGCCCGCCAGGCACGATCAACCAGCCTGGTCGGAGGAATCCTCCCTTTGTGTTGGAGTGACATCACACTCCGTTCCTCCACAGATTCAATTCTGATTAGGTTAGGTTCGGTTAGATTAGTAACGTAGTAGTAGCCAATTACGGTTATGTCGAGGAACACCGTGGTAGGCTTAGTCGGTATTACCGGAAGGTCCATTCTTATTAACATTACCTTCTCTCTTTTACCCCAGTGAGCCCGACATAGCCCCTCCGCCCGCCCCACGGAGGGGTAAGCGTCAAAGCATAAACCACGAAAAAAAAACTTTTGTAAATGTTCTTAAGTTGCCTTTGAAATATTTGATCTTCTCGATAAGAAGTCATAAAAAAGATGTCACTGCACTCAGCACTAGGCTCAAATAACCTTCAGTTGTTAAAATAACGTCTTCTCAGAAGGCTTTTAGACACTGTCTGTATAATAAGATTGTGGCCGCATAAAAGTAACAACCCGTGTAAAAAAATTTCATAATCTATATAGTTAGTATAGTTTAGGGTAAACACCGCTGCGTTTTCTTCCGCTTATATACGCCTATATGTTGCAAGTTCTTGCTCACAAATTAAAATACTTCTTTCTGTATTTCAGCTCCAAGCGAGAACAGCTACGACCGTAATCTGACGGAGACACGGAAGATTGTTGTGACGAGGATACGCAACTTCTATGCTAAAAACCAATCGCTTTTACTGGTAAGTACAAGTTTAGCCACATTCTTTGTATACCATCGTAGCTTTCATACCTTAACTTCTCGACCGATAATCATGAAATTTTACATACACGTTTTCAGAGGAACAGAAAAGGACATAGGGTGCCTTTTATCCAGAAAAAAAAAACACTGTTACTAACCTTTTTTTTTTTTTTTTTTTTTTTGTTTCCCAGGAAAAATGCTTCATGCACTGCCCGCCGGCTAGGGGACGGCACCGGCGGGGGAGTGTGGGACTCCCAGCGAGACGCGCTGGTCTACCCACTAAAAAACCTGGGGTGTTCCCTCTCTCATCCAATAGGGGGGGCCAGTTGGGAGCTCTAGGAGGATTCATCCATAGCAGGCCCCCCCATGTGGGTGTGGGCCGGGTCAAACGGACCCGGCCACCTCTCGTCCCCAGGGGAGAGCCTGACCGCTCTCCCCTTTCGACGGTAGAAGGCGCGCGGGAACACCGCGCGCGCCCTCTCGGGGTTCCTAATTTACGGGTGGCAGGGTCCCCTCAGGCCTTGCCACCCGGAACCCCTAAGTGGGGGGCAGGAGAGCGACGAAAGCGCGTCTCCTGCGCCCTCTCCTCCGGCGGCGGACTTCCGGGGCGTAAGGATCATCCTCACGCCCCCGTTCCGCCGCCTCCTTCTGCGAGATGACAGTCTCGCAGAAGGACCTCATTGCGCCCCAGCACCTGTCGTCGCCGACCATCCTGGATACGACGGTCGGCAACGAGAGGTCGGGGCCAATCACAGCGACCAGGGCGCAGCGCTCCACGGCCCACGCCGGGCACTCCTCCAGCGTGTGCTGCGCCGTGTCCTGGTCACACTCCTCACAATGGTTGCACCTGGTTGTCGGCTCCCTACCGGCTATCTTGCAGAGGTACTCTCCGAAACAGCCGTGTCCGGAGAGCACCTGAGCGAGCCAGTAGGTGAGCGGTCCGCGCCGTCTGTCCGTCCACTGTCTTAGAACCGGACGGACAGCCTCGACGGTCCTCACCCCGTAGCGGGGCTGGGCCAGTCTGTCTGCCCACTTCTCCTCCAGGACCAGTCGAGCCTGGGACCTTCGCGTCTCCACCGCACAATGCGTGGGTTCCTCGCCATGGAGCCGGAGGTCCGCGCGCCAGTAATACACTGACGCCTGGACCCCCGCCTCCAAATCCCAAGGCGGCGATGCCGCCAAAACGCACGCCGCCTCATAGGAGACGGTGCGGTACGCCCGCGACACCCTGATCGCCATCGCCCTCTGCGGTCTCCTCAGGAGGGCGACGTTGTGGCGATCGAGGGCGTCGGCCCAAATGGGCGCTCCGTATAGGGCAATCGACCGCACCACCCCCAAATAGAGGCGGCGGCAGACGACACTCGGCCCCCCGATATTCGGCAGCAGAGAGCTAAGCGCTCCTGCCGCCGACATCAGCCGGGGGGCCAGGCGGCTAAAATGGACGCGAAAGTTCCAGCGGCCGTCGAGGTAGAGCCCTAAGTATTTCATACTCGGCTCCACCCCGATGCGGACCCCTCCAACGATGATGTGGGCATCTGGTGGCGGCGCCCGCCGAGGCCCATGAAATAATAGGGCCTCGGACTTTTCCAGCGCCACCTCCAGTCCCAACATCCTAATCCTGCCGACAACCAGGGCAACTCCAGCCGTGGCAAGACGGGCAGCTGCCCCGTAATCCTCTCCCCGGGCCGTCACCAGCGTGTCGTCGGCGTAACAAGTTACGCCGACTCCCGGGGTCAGGGCGCCCCGCAGCACCCAGTCGTAGCCGATGTTCCACAGGATCGGACCCAGAACCGATCCCTGTGGGACACCGCACGACACCTCCCTCCGGAACGTCTCTCCGTTCCGCCCCACACAAAACACACTCCTCTGGTGCAGGTAGTCCCCGACTATTCGGCGCAGATAGGGAGGCACCCCATGAAATCGGAGCGCCTCCCTGATAGTCGCCCACGGCAGGGTGTTGAACGCGTTGGCGATGTCTAAGGACACCGCCAACACCACCCCGCGCGAGGCGACCGCCTCTTCCGAGAGGGCCTTGACGCGACTAATCGCGTCAATCGTCGATCGGCCCTCCCGGAAACCGAACTGTATTTCGGACAAGTCGGGGCCCACCCGCACCAGGTGCCCGGAGAGGCGGGCGACCACAACACGCTCAAAGAGCTTGCCCACCTCATCCAGCAGCACTATGGGGCGGTACGCGGAGGGAGAGTCCGCGGGGCGGCCCTCCTTTCTCAGGAGGACCAGCTTACCCGTCTTCCACATGGAAGGGAACCGTCCCGACTCCAGACAGGCGCTAAACAGTCTGAGGAGCCGGTCCCCTAGGGCGTCATAGGCCAAAACCCAGGCGCGGCCAGGAATTCCGTCCGGCCCCGGGGCGGTGTTTTTACCCCGGAGCCGCATCATTGCCGCGCCGAGCTCCGCCATGGTTACTTGTGGCGCCCCGGCATCAGCGCCGCCCTCCTCAATCTCGGGCGGCGCCATTACGGGAGGCGAGTGCTCCACTCTCGAAGGAAAGAGAGCGGAGACCACCTCCTCCAATTGCCGGGGCTGGAGACTCTCGGTGACCGGTGGGGCCCAGGGGCGCAACTTGCCCCTGACCGCCTTGTACGGACGGCCCCACGGATCTGCCTCGAGAGTCCCCAGGAACTCTTCCCATCTTTGGGCTTTGGCCTCGCTGATGGCGGACTGCAGGGCGTACTTTCGCTGTTTGCACGCATCCCGCAGCCGTGCCTCCACGGTCTGGTCACGGTACCGCCTACGTCTGCGGTACCTGGTGTACTGGCGACGCGCCGCAATGCACGCGGCGCGTTTATGACTAATGTCTTCAGACCACCAGTACACCTGACGCCTCGGAGGTCGAGCACTGGCCCGGGGCATCGACGCGTCACAAATCAGCGTCATCGCTCCCCGGAACCACTCCGCCTCTTGGTCGACCTCCACAGGCCCTTCGCCCATCGGGGTCCAGGCCTGGACGATGGAGGCTTCCACCAGCACGTCTACGTTTAAACGTTTCAACGCCCATCGTGGGGACGACGGGGTGTGCACTCTCCTCGGGCGATCGTCCGGGATCGCCGGCGAGGCGGAGATGTCGAACCGCACGTAACGGTGGTCCGACAGAGACTCCGCCTCGACCAGCACTTGCCAGTCCCGGACGCGGCGCGCTACGGCAGGGCTTGCAAACGAAATGTCCACAATGGACTCGCCCTGCCAGCGCACGCACGTTGCGACCGAACCCCGGTTCAGAACCACGAGGCCGGTCGCAATCGCCCACTCCTCCAGCGCGTCGCCGCGAGCGTCGGTGACAGGGGATCCCCAAGCCGTTGATTTGGCATTGAAGTCCCCCGCCACCACGACCGGACGCGATGGGTACCGATTAATCACGGCCCCCACCGCGCCCAAAAATCGCTCAAACTCGGCGAGGCGCCGGTTCGGAGAGAAGTACACCCCGATCAGGACGGTTCCCTCCCAATCAACACACACATATCCCTCGCCCCTGTCTGTCATCACCAGGAGCGAGGGTCCGGACGAAACAATGGCCGCCGAGCCCCCGAGGTCCCCAAACCAGTTGTGTCGGCTGGGGACGCAGTAAGGCTCGGCGACCAAGGCGATGTCTATTGACCACTCCGCCATGTGCTGCAGCAAGATATCCTGCGCCCTGGCGGAGTGGTTAACATTCACCTGAAGGAGGCGATGGACCATAATTAATTAGATGTCCATCGCCTCCCTACTGCTCCCTGCTTGGGAGGAGGCCGGGGCGGCCAGAGTCCTGGCGACCGCCCCTCTGGCCCTACGTCTTTTTGGTGGGGAGCAAGATTTGCTCCCCATCCGGTGCTCCGCCGGCTTTCCTGCAGCCAAACAGATGCTGCAGGAAAGTTTTGCAGCGGAGCAGGCGGCGGCTTTGTGGCCGGGCTGGCCGCAGCGAAAACAGAAGTCGCTGCGATCAGTTTCGGCGGTGCATTGCTGCCTCACGTGCCCCGGTTCGAGGCAGCGGTAGCACCGCCTAGGCCTCGGCTCCAGGAGCTTCACCTGAGCCGAGACCATCCCGACCAGCAAACGGCCGGCCGCCACCTTCTTTGTAGCAGCAATGGGGCAACGCACCACCACTGTGCACAAACCGCTCTTATCGCGGCGCATCTCCCCCACTCGGACCTGCGCCTGAGGGCAGGCTCCGGCTTGTGCCACCGCAGCGGCGACATCCTCGGAGGAGGCCGAGTCGTCCAGCCCGGTTATGCGCATTTCAGCGGACTTCACCGGGCGGGAGATCTTGACCTCCTCAGGCGAGAACAGGGACCGAATTTTAGCGGCTACCCTGTCCGCCTTGTCGCCGGAGGTGGCACCTGGGACCTCTAAGATTCGGGCCCCAGTGGCGGCAACTTTAAAACAAACGCCTCCAGCGAGGCCCATCTCGGCAAGATTCTCCTTCATGGCCTGAGTGGCCCGCCGGAGGACGCCCGCGTAACTAATTCCCTGCCGGAGCCCCTCCTCCGTCAGCTCCACCACAACGGCGGTGGAGCGTGGAGGGCGCAGGTCAGCCGGGCGGAGGCCCTTCTTTTTATTTAAGACCTGGGGAGCCCGGGAGGCCTTCTTCTTCTTCTCCTTCCTCTTCCTCCCGGTGACCTCCGTCCAAGGCTGTTCAGCCGACGTAGAGGCCACCGGAGCAGGTTTGGGCTGGGGGGCGGGGCGCGGCGGCGCCACAGTGGCAGTCGCCTTTCCCTTGCCCTTGCCTTTCCCCTTGGAAGAGGAAGCCGACGGTGTGGGGGCAGATGTCTGCCGTGTCACTGGCTGGCTGGAGAGCGCCGGGCCAGACGGCGCGCCCCCGACCATGCGGGGACGGCCCCCGAGCGGAGGGCCCGGGATCGGGACGGGCGCGAGGCCACAGCTGGCCAGGCACGCTTCTACGACGTTGCGCGCCTGAGCCACCGTGGCCCGCATCAGGTCGTCCGCCCAGGCGGGACGCCGGTCCTCCGCGGGAGTGAGGGGCTGAGCTGTGCGCCGTGAGAGAGGCGGGAACTCGTCCCGCGGCCCTCTGGCAGGCTTTGACTTGGCTGCATCGGCCCGAGCAGCAGTGGCTGCGGCCGCCTTCATGGCCGTTTGTGAGAAGAAGAGGTTGTCTTCCTCTATCGCGGCGTGTTGGGCCGGATGGGGGTCCATGCTGGACCAATCCACCCGCCCCAAGACCGCCCGACTGGGCAGGAAACCCAAGTTTCCTACCTCGGCCTAACGGCCACACTAGTAATTTTTTAGAGAGGTTGTCTTCCTCTATCGCCCCGTGTTGGGCCGGGTGGGGGTCCATGCTGGACCGATCCACCCGCCCCAAGACCGCCCGACTGGGCAGGACGCCTACGCTTCCCACCCCGGCCCAACGGCCCCCACTGGTAATTTTTTAAAGAGGTTTTCTTCCTCTATCCCCCCCGTCCCATCCCCGTGTCCTCTGCTAATCAGAGGAACACGTGGAGGGACCCCCATACGCGGCCCTCGCGGGCCGATAATCCCGAGACAAGATGCCTCGGGTTCCCTATGCGTGCCAGAGTATTAGCCACGAGTAATAATGCCCCCGAAAGGACATTATTACCCGAGTTG
This sequence comes from Catocala fraxini, assembly GCA_930367265.1. Classification (NCBI taxonomy): domain Eukaryota; kingdom Metazoa; phylum Arthropoda; class Insecta; order Lepidoptera; family Erebidae; genus Catocala; species Catocala fraxini. Next base: position 4,068,015 of record OV884047.1, read on the forward strand.
CCCGGGGTGCACCGGCCCAACGTATGCTGTTCCATCCCACGAGAAGTGTAGAAAGGACCAGCAGCCGTCAGGCACACTGGGAGGTTCTCTGGCCACACACCCCACACTGTTACTAACCTTTTTTTTTTTTTTTTTTTGTTTCCCAGGAAAAATGCTTCATGCACTGCCCGCCGGCTAGGGGACGGCACCGGCGGGGGAGTGTGGGACTCCCAGCGAGACGCGCTGGTCTACCCACTAAAAAACCTGGGGTGTTCCCTCTCTCATCCAATAGGGGGGGCCAGTTGGGAGCTCTTGATTCATCCATAGCAGGCCCCCCCATGTGGGTGTGGGCCGGGTCAAACGGACCCGGCCACCTCTCGTCCCCAGGGGAGAGCCTCACTGCTCTCCCCTTTCGACGGTAGAAGGCGCGCGGGAACACCGCGCGCGCCCTCTCGGGGTTCCTAATTTACGGGTGGCAGGGTCCCCTCAGGCCTTGCCATCCGGAACCCTTAAGTGGGGGGCAGGAGAGCGACAAAAGCGCGTCTCCTGCGCCCTCTCCTCCGGCGGCGGACTTCCGGGGCGTAAGGATCATCCTCACGCCCCCGTTCCGCCGCCTCCTTCTGCGAGATGACAGTCTCGCAGAAGGACCTCATTGCGCCCCAGCACCTGTCGTCGCCGACCATCCTGGATACGACGGTCGGCAACGAGAGGTCGGGGCCAATCACAGCGACCAGGGCGCAGCGCTCCACGGCCCACGCCGGACACTCCTCCAGCGTGTGCTGCGCCGTGTCCTGGTCACACTCCTCACAATGGTTGCACCTGGTTGTCGGCTCCCTACCGGCTATCTTGCAGAGGTACTCCCCGAAACAGCCGTGTCCGGAGAGCACCTGAGTGAGCCGGTAGGTGAGCGGTCCGCGCCGTCTGTCCGTCCACTGCCTTAGTACTGGACGGACAGCCTCGACGGTCCTCACCCCGTAGCGGGGCTGGGCCAGTCTTTCTTCCCACTTCTCCTCGAGGACCAGTCGAGCCTGGGACCTTCGCGTCTCCACCGCACAATGCGTGGGTTCCTCGCCATGGAGCCGGAGGTCCGCGCGCCAGTAATACACTGACGCCTGGACCTCCGCCTCCAAATCCCAAGGCGGCGATGCCGCCAAAACGCACGCCGCCTCATAGGAGACGGTGCGGTACGCCCGCGACACCCTGATCGCCATCGCCCTCTGCGGTCTCCTCAGGAGGGCGACGTTGTGGCGATCGAGGGCGTCGGCCCAAATGGGCGCTCCGTAGAGCGCCATCGACCGCACCACCCCCAAATAGAGGCGGCGGCAGACGACACTCGGCCCCCCGATATTCGGCAGCAAAGAGCTAAGCGCTCCTGCCGCCGACATCAGCCGGGGGGCCAGGCGGCTAAAATGGACGCGAAAGTTCCAGCGGCCGTCGAGGTGGAGCCCCAAGTATTTCATACTCGGCTCCACCCCGATGCGGACCCCTCCAACGATGATGTGGGCATCTGGTGGCGGCGCCCGCCGAGGCCCATGAAATAATAGGGCCTCGGACTTTTCCAGCGCCACCTCCAGTCCCAACATCCTAATCCTGCCGACAACCAGGGCAACTCCAGCCGTGGCAAGACGGGCAGCTGCCCCGTAATCCTCTCCCCGGGCCGTCACCAGCATGTCGTCGGCGTAACAAGTTACGCCGACTCCCGGGGGCAGGGCGCCCCGCAGCACCCAGTCGTAGCCGATGTTCCACAGGATCGGACCCAGAACCGATCCCTGTGGAACACCGCACGACACCTCCCTCCGGAACGTCTCTCCGTTCCGCCCCACACAAAACACACTCCTCTGGTGCAGGTAGTCCCCGACTATTCGGCGCAGATAGGGAGGCACCCCATGAAATCGGAGCGCCTCCCTGATAGTCGCCCACGGCAGGGTGTTGAACGCGTTGGCGATGTCTAAGGACACCGCCAACATCACCCCGCGCGAGGCGACCGTCTCTTCCGAGAGGGCCTTGACGCGACTAATCGCGTCAATCGTCGACCGGCCCTCCCGGAAACCGAACTGGACTTCGGACAAGTCGGGGCCCACCCGCACCAGGTGCCTGGAGAGGCGGGCAACCACAACACGCTCAAAGAGCTTACCCACCTCATCCAGCAGCACTATGGGGCGGTACGCGGAGGGAGAGTCCGCGGGGCGGCCCTCCTTTCTCAGGAGGACCAGCTTACCCGTCTTCCACCTGGAAGGGAACCGTCCCGACTCCAGACAGGCGCTAAACAGCCTGAGGAGCCGGTCCCCTAGGGCGTCGTAGGCCAAAACCCAGGCGCGGCCAGGAATTCCGTCCGGCCCCGGGGCGGTAGTTTTACCCCGGAGCCGCATCACTGCCGCGCCGAGCTCCGCCATTGTAACTTCTGGCACCCCGGCATCAGCACCGCCCTCCTCAATTTCGGGCGGCGCCATTACGGGAGGCGTGTGCTCCGCTCTCGAAGGAAAGAGAGCGGAGACCACCTCCTCCAATTGCCGGGGCTGGAGACTCTCGGTGACCGGTGGGGCCCAGGGGCGCAACTTGCCCCTGACCGCCTTGTACGGACGGCCCCACGGATCTGCCTCGAGAGTCCCCAGGAACTCTTCCCATCTTTGGGTTTTGGCCTCGCTGATGGCGGACTGCAGGGCGTACTTTCGCTGTTTGTACGCATCCCGCAGCCGTGCCTCCACGGTCTGGTCACGGTACCGCCTGCGTCGGCGGTACCTAGTGTACTGGCGACGCGCCGCAATGCACGCGGCGCGTTTCTCACTGATGTCTTCAGACCACCAGTACACCTGACGCCTCGGAGGTCGAGCACTGGCCCGGGGCATCGACGCGTCGCAGATCAGCGTCATCGCGCCCCGGAACCACTCTGCCTCTAGCTCGACCTCCACAGGCCCTTCGCCCATCGGGGTCCAGGCCTGGACGATGGAGGCTTCCACCAGCACGTCTACATTGAGACGTTTCAACGCCCATCGTGGGGACGACGGGGTGTTCACTCTCCTCGGGCGATCGTCCGGGATCGCTGGTGAGGCGGAGACGTCGAACCGCACGTAACGGTGGTCCGACAGAGACTCCGCCTCGACCAGCACTTGCCAGTCCCGGACGCGGCGCGCTACGGCAGGGCTTGCAAACGAAATGTCCACAATGGACTCGCCCTGCCAGCGCACGCACGTGGCGACCGAACCCCGGTTCAGAACCACGAGGCCGGTCGCAATCGCCCACTCCTCCAGCGCGTCGCCGCGAGCGTCCGTGACAGGGGATCCCCAAGCCGTTGATTTGGCATTGAAGTCCCCCGCCACCACGACCGGACGCGATGGGTACCGATTAATCACGGCCCCCACCGCGCCCAAAAATCGCTCAAACTCGGCGAGGCGCCGGTTCGGAGAGAAGTACACCCCGATCAGGACGGTTCCCTCCCAATCGACACACACATATCCCTCGCCCCTGTCTGTCATCACCAGGAGCGAGGGTCCGGACGAAACAATGGCCGCCGAGCCCCCGAGGTCCCCAAACCAGTTGTGTCGGCTGGGGACGCAGTAAGGCTCGGCGACCAAGGCGATGTCTATTGACCACTCCGCCATGTGCTGCAGCAAGATATCCTGCGCCCTGGCGGAGTGGTTAACATTCACCTGTAGGAGGCGATGGACCATAATTAATTAGATGTCCATCGCCTCCCTACTGCTCCCTGCTTGGGAGGGGGCCGGGGCGGCCGGAGTCCTGGCGACCGCCCCTCTGGCCCTACGTCTTTTTGGTGGGGAGCAAGATTTGCTCCCCATCCGGTGCTCCGCCGGCTTTCCTGCAGCCAAGCAGATGCTGCAGGAGAATTTTTCAGCGGAGCAGGCGGCGGCCTTGTGGCCGGGCTGGCCGCAGCGAAAACAAAAGTCGCTGCGGTCAGTTTCGGCGGTGCATTGCTGCCTCACGTGCCCCGGTTCGAGGCAGCGGTAGCACCGCCTAGGCCTCGGCTCCAGGAGCTTCACCTGAGCCGAGACCATCCCGACCAGCAAACGGCCGGCCGCCACCTTCTTTGTAGCAGCAATGGGGCAACGCACCACCACTGTGCACAAACCGCTCTTATCGCGGCGCATCTCCCCCACTCGGACCTGCGCCTGAGGGCAGGCTCCGGCTTGTGCCACCGCAGCGGCGACATCCTCGGAGGAGGCCGAGTCGTCCAGCCCGGTTATGCGCATTTCAGCGGACTTCACCGGGCGGGAGATCTTGACCTCCTCAGGCGAGAACAGGGACCGAATTTTAGCGGCTACCCTGTCCGCCTTGTCGCCGGAGGTGGCACCTGGGACCTCTAAGATTCGGGCCCCAGTGGCGGCAACTTTAAAACAAACGCCTCCAGCGAGGCCCATCTCGGCAAGATTCTCCTTCATGGCCTGAGTGGCCCGCCGGAGGACGCCCGCGTAACTAATTCCCTGCCGGAGCCCCTCCTCCGTCAGCTCCACCACAACGGCGGTGGAGCGTGGAGGGCGCAGGTCAGCCGGGCGGAGGCCCTTCTTTTTATTTAAGACCTGGGGAGCCCGGGAGGCCTTCTTCTTCTTCTCCTTCCTCTTCCTCCCGGTGACCTCCGTCCAAGGCTGTTCAGCCGAGGTAGAGGCCACCGGAGCAGGTTTGGGCTGGGGGGCGGGGCGCGGCGGCGCCACAGTGGCAGTCGCCTTTCCCTTGCCCTTGCCTTTCCCCTTGGAAGAGGAAGCCGACGGTGTGGGGGCAGATGTCTGCCGTGTCACTGGCTGGCTGGAGAGCGCCGGGCCAGACGGCGCGCCCCCGACCATGCGGGGACGGCCCCCGAGCGGAGGGCCCGGGATCGGGACGGGCGCGAGGCCACAGCTGGCCAGGCACGCTTCTACGACGTTGCGCGCCTGAGCCACCGTGGCCCGCATCAGGTCGTCCGCCCAGGCGGGACGCCGGTCCTCCGCGGGAGTGAGGGGCTGAGCTGTGCGCCGTGAGAGAGGCGGGAACTCGTCCCGCGGCCCTCTGGCAGGCTTTGACTTGGCTGCATCGGCCCGAGCAGCAGTGGCTGCGGCCGCCTTCATGGCCGTCACCTCCGCCCGGAGCTCCGCCAGCTGCCTATGCAGCCCCTCATTCTCCGACCTCCAGCGCCTCTGTAGGTCGGACGAAGTCCGCCCCCACAGATTGAAGAAGGCCTCCTTCATGTCTGCTGTCGCGGTTTTGAGGTCCCGGACAAACCCCCCCTTAAGGTTGCCGGACCGGGCCGCCACCCTCAAGACGGTCTCGGCTCCAGCCTCGAACCGTTGCCTGAGGTCGGCAACCGAGTCCCCTCCCGAAGGGGACGCATCCGCGACCTCAGCCGCCTTGCGGAGGTCCCGACGGGCAGGCAAAGGTTGCCCGTGGACCTTCCTCGCGGAGGGAGGCGGCATCGGGGAACCAGCCCTTCCTACACAGGGCGTCCCCTCCGCTACCTCCACCTCCGTGTCCGACCCAGCATCGGACGCGTGGTGCGACGTCTTCCGGCGCTTCGCGGAAGCGCCGGGCGCCGCCCAGAACTTGAGGGTGCGGGAAGCGGAGCTATCCTTCCCCTCCTCCCTCTCCCGTCGAGCCGCCGACGAGCACCGGCTCTGAGGCCGACTGGCCTCCGAGCCCGAGCCCGCCCGCGACTCGACGTCCATGTCAGTGCCGGTGCCGGCGCTGAGCACGCTTGACAAAGAGTCGCTGCGCGCCAGCGCCGCCACCCGACACCTCGACCGTGTTTTCGGCACGCCCGGGACACTGTCCCCGGCCGTGACAAAGCGACCTTTGGAGTCGCGCAATGGCACTCCATGCTCCTCCATCTTCTTCTCTTCATCTGGTTTGGTTTTATTCAATTTCTCCATTTTATACCCACGAGTAGAGTCGATTTAAACTCGACCCCCGGGTGACGCTCATTCCGGGGGAAGGCCTATATACTGCTGGGGGACGGCAGGTACCCAGAGGTTTTTACAACTTCGCTGTTGGGTGTTCTGAGTTTTCCTTCTCGCGGGCCGGCCAACTAAGGCAAGCCCCTCGGTCCCGTTGAGCCGCTAGACGTGATCAACGACACTCAACGGGTAACGATATGTAGACGGAGGCAGGGTTAGGTTTCCCCTCCCCTATGTGCTCCCGCCTAATGCCAGGGCTATTGGCAGCCCTCAGCCCTACGCACAACCCGCCCCGGCCTTACGGCCCCCACTGGTGATTTTTTAGAGAGGTTTTCTTCCTCTATCCCCCCCGTCTCAAATCCACGTGTCCTCTGCTAATCAGAGGAACACGTGGAGAGACCCCCATACGCGGCCCTCGCGGGCCGATAATCCCGAGACAAGATGCCTCGGGTTCCCTATGCGTGCCAGAGTATTAGCCACGAGTAATAATGCCCCCGAAAGGACATTATTACCCGAGTTGCCCGGGGTGCACCGGCCCAACGTATGCTGTTCCATCCCACGAGAAGTGTAGAAGGGACCAGCAGCCGTCAGGCACACTGGGAGGTTCTCTGGCCACACACCCCACACTGTTACTAACCTAGCCCAACGTACACTTACGCAAGCGAAACCACGGGCAAAATCTAGAACTTTATAAAAAATAATTTAATTAAAGCAGAGTGATGATACACATTAGCAAACATAGTAAAGTAAAATAGATTTTATAAAGGCTCACTTTAAGTCTGCGCCGAGCGTAAGACAGATAATGACAGAGTTCGTGCGGCGCATATACAAATCGGCGCGCGGCCGCCTTAGTCAAATTGTATGGAGGATTTGAAGTGCTTTTTTGATAAATATGTATCTTTATTATCGAACAATAACTTAAATATTTGGGACGGACAAATTGTAATGTAACTATTTATGTTTCGTTTAAGCTGTAAAATAGGATAGATTTCTACTATTATAATCTAAAAATCACGTAACACGAGCTTACGTTTTTGCATTTTTCGTGCAAATTTACGTATTTTTTGTAGGCAAAAATATTAATTACCTTAAGTTTTTTACACGAAGTAATTGTAAACACATTCATTGTTATGTTAAATGTATATTTTATATTTGTATTAAACAAATAGTGTTGATTTTATTCACTTAACTGTAACCGCCTGTTTTGGCACATTTCGCTTGGCGCAGTCTTAATCTTAAAATAAAAATCTAGTCATATATGTTTTTGACCACCAGGACGACAATTTCGACATCCTGCCGTACATAGAGAGTGACTTGCAAGCGTACGAAATGAACTACACCGAGTGTATGAAGCATATCAATAACAACAATACCACGAAGAAGACCTGGACCTTCTGGAACGCGATGTTTTACGCTGGCACACTTTATACTACTATAGGTGGGTATTTTACAACCTATTGTTTCATAAAAAGAGAGAATACGTTCATAAAAATATTGCCCTTCACGCATTATAAATGTATATGGAGCTAGCTCTTACCCGCATTTTGTCCGCGTTGAATGTTTTTTTATTTCTAAAATAAAATTAGTCTTATTTTCTCTTTATAACATCAACTATCTATCTACCAGTGACAGACCCGTCAAAATTGGTCCAGTCGTTTCAGAGATTAGTCGGGAAAAACCGAAAAGACAGCAGACAACAAAAATATAAAAGAAATAAAAATGTGTTTTTTTTATATACGTATCTACCGTAGGTATATACTTTCATATTATTATGCATTTAGTAAAAAGCTATTGTTTTGACATTACAGACACTAATATTTTATTTCTTTGTATTGATAGTAACCATTAATCAGGGGCACAAAATAATTGTTTAAGGGCTCAACCCATTGATGTATTTATGGCTCAACCCTATCAACAATACCATCGGGGTCCTTGGACACCCCCAGGTCCTATGGAGTTGTCGCTAGTGTTCATAAATATTACTCGTTCTCTATAAAATTACCGTTTTTGTGTATTATGCAATTATTTAAATCATAGATGTACCTAACTTAGATCGCACGAAAAAGTGACCACGCTAAGAAGCAATCTAGAGAGCTGACTTATTATTATAGACAGTTTCTGTTCCATTCATTATTTTAAAACACCGACACTATCAATTATGTTGCATACGAGCAACATAATAAATTCTAATTCAAACATTATTAATATTTCTTCATATTTGTGTCGATGAGTGATGTATTTTAAGATGAAGAATCAGCGAAGACAGCTGCGAAACGGACGGATACGCAATGCCGAATTACATCCTTTTATAAGTTTACTGTATAATTTTATTAATTAATTTGATTAAAGAACATCGTTCGAAAAAAATAAACTCAAAAACAATACGTTCTTTTATAAAACGGGTAATAAAAACCCTTCGATCTTCCTAATACTCAACTTGAGAACTCCTTGACAGATAAAAATTCTTTTCGCTGATACCAACCTGCATCAAAACCCGAGACCTCGTGATCCGCAGCCAATAAAAAAAAGAGGGGCGGAAAAAAAATTTATGCTATAAACAAATGCGGACACCAAATGTCCATGGTACCAACGAATTTATTTTAAACTAAATCGATAATCGTCTGATGATTCATCTCTCACCAAATGCTCGATTCAATCAGTAAATAACGACGTATCGATTGACAACTGGCACTGATATATTTTCTTTACTCCCTCATATATAAAACAAGGTTAAACCAGATCAATGCTGATTTAGCTCAGTCCAGAGAGACATAGTGTAAATAAAACGGCGATATATAGATAAGGCATTGGACTTGCGATCGAGAGGTCGCGGGTTCGAATCCCACCCATTGCACTAGTGACGTGAACCTACTCCTAGTACAAGCATTCTAGCTTCATAGCAAATTACTAGAAATATTTTCAAAATAATAAATAATTGTTTCTTGAAACGGTTTTTATCTTCTGCATTGAAATGTGGGGATTCAACAATTTATTTCCTTAAAATCAAGACAGCGAGGTTAACAACATTTTTGACTTCAATCTGTGCTTATAGTAACATAAATAATAAAAACTATGTTCTTTGTAACAACTTCAGATTTCAAGAACTTGAGACGAAGTACAACTTTGATTTTCTTGTTATAGTTATGTCTGTTGATCTAAATTCTAAAACAATTGGGTAAATGACTTATGAATGTAGAATTTGTAACCAAAACTGTTGATTTAAAACAATACGATAAATTACTTATGAATCTAGAACTTGTATCCAAAATATACAATAATTAAAAATATATCTAGTGTTCATTCTGATGAACAGCAAATATTACTAATTATAAGCAAATTTTAAATTAGACTATTTACATAAATATATTTAAGAATTAATTATCTGCGCTCAATTAATTACTGCCGAGCGCTTCGATCTCTTAGCTCCTTGTTAAGGTCCATAAAAGTACTAATGACCTGAACGTAACGAGGAAATTGTAGCGCCATGCTACATCCAAAAACATTATTAAAAGCTTGTAGTTTTCTAAGAAGTTTTAATAAAGCGCCTGGCGTAAAAAATTAGCAATACTTTACAAAACATCATGTTTCTATAACAAGAGGCTAGGCGGTGTTTATTATCGCTTTGTACATTTTAGAAGGAAGGATGGAACAAATAATGATACTATTTATAAAAATGGAGACCAAGTATTGCTTTTTTGTTTCGTCTGCGTTCGATGTTAACACTTTCAAAGCTTTAAAGAGAAACGATTTGTTTGATGCCTTTATAAAGGTAGATTTAAACGGCGACGCAACGCAATCCTTTTATGTCACTCCATGCAAGTTTACACAAAGCGGCACAGGAACATTAGAAATAAAACCTTTATTCTGGCTTAATTTTAACTAGAATTCGAGTTAAATTTTGCTTGTTTATCTGTTTAAATATAACCACAAAAGTGTTTCCATCTCAGGACTTTCAATTTATGTAAACCCTATTTTTAAATTACACGGTTAGCATTGTATTGAATAGATACAGCATATTGTTATTATTTTGAACGATGTTGTTGATATTCGACACAAAATATTTACCTGTCGGCAACAGATTTTCACACTATAAAATAAAAGCAGTATAAAAACTACGTTTTATAGCGAATTGTATAAAACAATATATAATAAACATTTGAACAACGACGCCTATTTTTAACTCGCGCTCAAGTGTTGATACAGACATTAGATATTTCACGTGATTCCAGTCTAAGAAGACCTTCCAAAATATAAACTTTCTTATAATTTCTTAGTGTCATTTGAACACGACGTATCAAATAAAAATGGTCGCAAATGTCGAGAACATTTTCTAGCGTACGATTGCAAGCACGAACCGGACTGAATTTAGGTGTAGTTGTTTTAAATTTGGAACATCGCCCGGCGGGCTTGGCGCTTTTTCGCTCAGTTCTTACGCGTCACAAACGCTCACTGTATTACGAAAACTGTGACAAACATTTATTCCTTCACGCGAAATTCTTTGTTAAAATAGTGAACATCTATAGAACCGCCATCAAACTCTATAACTCCAACTGTGATATAATCAAAATGAAGATGGATTACATTGCCTTATCTACGGATGTTTGTTTACGTCCGAAACCGTGGGGTAGCCAAAATAGATTCTTTTATTAGAATCTGCTATGACCCCGTTCAAAGGAGACTGTTATTGGATTTGCTAACGAAAGGTAAGTTTATATTTTATAAATTCTAATCGGTGTTGGCTTGCCTCATCTTATTTGTGTCATAATTATTGGCAGGCGATTTATTAGACACTGCCAAGTTTGATACCGGTCTTCTCTTTTGATCGAGTTCAATTCCCTTAGTCCATTGTGAGCCGTTGTGATAACACAACTTTTGTTTCAGTTTGCAGTGAGTGAGTGAGATTTGGTGGTGATGAGTGAAAACGAAGATAAGGAAGATATAGCAGTAACATTTCAAATTCCTATAATACGAGCTGAATCCGAAACGCAAACGCTTGGTCAATTGGTGTCAAGATCGCCTGATAGAAAAAACGACGACGAGATGGAGACCACTATTGATAAACAGACTATGTCTATTAGAAAAAGACGAAACTTATCTAAAAATAGAGGGCCTACTGCAAGGCAGCGAGAAAAGACTCCTGAACCCGGTAGAACGCCTGTACCTCACGAGGATACACCTACTTCTGACGATGAAGATTTTAAACCACAACGAAACTCAAGAGAAATTGAAGCGGATAGCAATTATGAAGAAATGAAACGCTTAGTACAAGAAAAAGCAAATGTCAAGGATCCTGTGTACGACCTTGACTCAGATCAACTAAAGGAAGCAAGGGCAGTGGCCGCACATGAACGTAGACGCAGAAGTATTTCCCCTTTTGCCGTACCAGATAAAGTTGATGGTGATTCTCCCTTAGAACGTAAAGGAAGTTTTATAGATCCAACTAATAAATTGTTGTCAACTAATTATGCCCTTAGTCCAAAAGATGAAGGATCTTCTCGTCGTAGTTCTTTAACCATTGAGCCTCCAAAAGATATCAAGGGCACTATTTCTTCTTCCTCTCCAACCAATAGTTCACCAAAAGATGGTAACTTTCCATATCCTAATACGCCGAAAACACTCGAAGAAATTATTTACCCAGATGAAAAGAAAACAGAGGCAAAAAAGCTTAAAACACCAGTTAAGAATGAAATTTTTTCATTTGAAGATAAAGATGTGAAACAAACTATGAGAGCCACCACACCGAAGCCTGACACACCAACGTCACCTGGTGAACTGGTGACAAAGGTGATACAAATAGAAAGAACTCCAAGTAAGAAATTGGTGGCAGATAAAAAACCAACTGTGGAAGTAAGGGAAAGGATTGTTAGGACTCCTAGTAGAAAATTACCAACAGACACTAAACCTACTATTAGTAAACAACAACCATATAAACAAATGAAAGATGAGCCTCAAAGCCGCGCGCCTCCTGTCAAACCTGCCCGCAGCAAATCTGCTTCTAGATTTGCGGTCAGTTTTTATATGAAATTATTTTTGATACTGTTTGTCGCTTTGTTAATAGCCCTTTATTTTTTACTGACATAATTCCGACCCATGCAATAAAATGATCATCATGTATATAGTTTGCCATAATTTAGTAGAATGAGAAGAATAACTAATAATCTATCCATAATAACATTTACAGAGTAAGACTAGTGAAAGTGAGATGAGTGAGGATCAACATATTGCCAGAACAGATGCATCGAAACGTAGAGCGATACCTGTACCACGTCGATATACGAAGAACAAATTGTCACCAAAACAAAATCGTTCACAGTCAGTACATCGTGTTGCTAATAATCCTGGAGTAGTAGATAAAACTGGAACAGGTATGAGTCAAACAAGTCGAGAGATCATCGAACTAATGCAAAAAGCTCGAGCCAGAAGCTTATCGATACCTAAAGATGATCCAAGACTTCCACCAGAGTATAAGGATTATCACAAAAATTTAAAGACTCCCAATAAAACTCCTACTACACTAAGAGGCAGGCAGGCTAGAGGCATGTCATGTCCTAAAACTATACAGATTATAAGTGAAAAAGAAATTCTGTCAAGTTTGTCTAAAAATAAAGAAGAATTAGACAAAAGAAGTAGACAGAGCTCTGGATATATCGATGCTAGTCAATCTGAGTACACGTCCAGTTGTTATTCAACGTCACCTAGTGAAAATGAATACGACTTTGATCTATCGGAACGAACAGCAGAATTGACACGTAAGTTAAATGTATTAAGCCAAGAAGTTGATAGACATGAGATGATGACAGGGATAATTTTAGCACAAGACGACAACGAAACTAGTAAAATCGAACAAAGTGAACCAAAGTCAGTATTAAGGAAGAGGTCAGTAGCCGATGCAAAAATCGTCGCGAGGAAAGAAAGTAAAGAAGCTTCCCAAACAACACAGAAAACTGAGAAAAAAGCAAAGAGTAAATCGCAAGATAACAAAACTAAAAAAGTTGTCAGATCAAGATGGAAACTAATCGCTAATTGGCAACAATTTAAAGAAGAACAGGCTATACACTGTGAAGCGATTAAAGTGCTTAGAAATAAATGTATGATTAATGTACTGATACTGATAATAATGTGTGGTTTGGGTGGAATGATGTTTAAAACATTAGAGGGGTCTTTTGAAAATGCATATAAGTGCAGTACAAGGAATGTAAAAAGAGATTTCATAGAAAATCTCTGGCGTGGAAGTCATTATTTGCGTGAAGAAGACTGGAAGTCAATGGCGAGGAAGAAGCTGTTTGAATTTGAAGACCAACTGCATACAGCCCACGAAGCAGGCGTCACATCTTACAGCGGTCAGCGATCTTGGAACTTTATGAACTCTTTCGTCTACTGCTTGACGTTAGTTACAACTGTCGGTAAGATCAAAACCCGTAAATCTATTTTTGTAGAACTCAGACAAATTCCAGAAATATCTCTTATTCCTACTGCAAATATTTCAATTAACGAACGCCCCATTACATCACTCTATTTTATATGTGTTGTGACATACTGACACTTTAATAAATCAAACACTCATATCTTTTGTTTTTTATTTTTGTCGACATTGTCACGTGTATGTTATATTTGATTATTCTCTTTGAGATCATTCTAGGAGAATCTTAAAATTATTCATACTATTTACTTACGAATTCTTCTGGTACTTTTCAGGTTATGGTCATATAGCCCCGAAAACCACATACGGTCGTGTAGCGACCATCGTGTACGCTATTATTGGGATCCCGTTATTCCTTATATTGCTGGCTGACTTCGGCAAGCTCTTCACAAGAATTATCAAGTTCTTCTGGGCATTCATCAGACGATTCTACTACACAAGAAGCTGTCGTAAAGTCAGACGAACCGGGCCTATGCAGGTAAATTAAATATGATATTCTTTACTTAAATCATTACAATAATTTTACATTTACAAGTAATAGTATCAGCCTTGTATTAAACTGTTCCACTGCTGGTCACGGGCCTCTTCTCAGTGTGAGAAGGGTTGGACCATAGCCCATAGAGAACATTATGGAGGATTCTAAAATTATGGAAAATCATTTACAAACACATTTTATAATAAAAAACACATTAAAATATGAAATTATGAGGACGCACCTGCATCAGGAATAGTTTAAGCTGCCGATGGTTAGGTATCCAGAGATAGAAAACTCATCGCAATGCATGCTTTGTTTAGAGACTCTACTTTCTGCATATAACCCACTTATGGTAATGATCGAGGCTCGTGGCAATTAGGCTATTCACGGTTATGACTTTCGGCACTGTGATTATTACATCACATCGTTTATCGATTAGTTTGCCAACATTGAAGTCACAAGAGAAATAAAAAAAGTGACAGTTTGAATGACATAAAAGTAAAAATATTCTAGATAGGAGAGGTAGAGATACAGTTGTATTACACTATCTCTCCTTTATAGAATATTTTCCAGAGACCTATTTCAACTGAGCGCCTGAATGCATGACATGCACGGTCTACAATAAGATTAATAAAAACACAAAAGACAAATAATTCATCAGTTCATTCAGTTTGCTGCAAGAACTATTAAATTAAACCTTTATACATCGTTTTTCTTTTCTAAGTTTGCGAATGTGTACTGCTCTGTTGTATTAAATATATTTTTTAAAGTATTAGGTTTTGCCCGCAGCGTCGCTCGCGTAAATGCAGATTAGGTCTGGTTAGGTTACTAATCGTAGTTACTTTTTTATAGATGAAAGTACCCTATGTCCTTTTTTGTTTCCGTGACAACGTGTATGCAAAATTTCATGATGATCGATTGAGTAGTTAAGGCGTGCAAGCGTTACAAGTAAACAAACAAATTCACATTCGCATTTATAATATTAGTTGGGATTTGAGACTTCACTACATTTGAATGTATAAACACTGCAAGATTCTGATCATTGAGTCACAATAAAAAAAGCATTGTGTCTGCCTTTTCATTTGAACTTCTTATTACAAAATCTGGCTGCCTTCACAACGGATGAGATTATTTGTTTGACAATAATAGGTAGACATATTATCTCTATGAATCCATACTTATAACTCAATTTGTTTGTATACAAACAAAATAACATAATAATATATCATTATGAATTAGTTAACTAATTGAAAAGTAAAGTAGCCCTGAGTAACGTTGACTAATAATTAATGAGACACAGAGTGAAGCTGAGGGTGGATCACAGTTTTTACTGTTTGTCTATCCTTAACAATTCAGTATAGACTGACTGGATGGCGTAGTCTATGTGATCGTCTTAGCTCTAACACTAAGGCGAGTGTTCGAATTCCACACAGGGTACAAAATTGTCTGAATTACATATGGTTCTGCCGAAATGAATAGCATATTTAATCGGTCCGTTCTTTAAATGTTACTAAAGTCGCCCTATACAGTAATTATTCCTAGTGCTGAAGATTGATTTTGTTTTTTAAATAAATTATCGTAATAATAATTATCTGCCCTTTATTAACCTGTCCCGCTGTAGGACACTAGCCTCTTCTCGCTGTGAGAACGATTAGGCCATAGTCCGCCACGCTGACCCAGTGCGGCTTGGCAGACTTTACATATCTTCGAAAATATTATGTAAAACTCTCTGACATGCTGATTCCTCACGATGTTTTCACCGTTAAAGCAAGCGATAATTAACTATTTAATACGCATATAACTTCGAAAAGTCAGAAATGCCTTGGAATCTTTGCGTGGCAGTCCACCGGACTCCCGCTAAGCTATCGCTGCTTCTCAAAATCAATAAGTCATACCTGTACATTTATAGATATATATGCATCGTTATAAACAGCCCCTACCTCGTGATTGGAAACATATATATAATATACGTCGGCATTAAAAACTCATGTGACATAATGTGACTAAATATAAGTTACGTGGGATCTTAAGTGTTATAACTTTTAATGAGAATTTCTTGCCAAAAAGCGTTGTAATATTTAGCTACTAGCTATTGAATAGCGATTAGAGCTGATTTACATAGATTTTTAAAGGGTTATTGGCGCTTGCTTCGGAACATCACATTGTATGACACTATTAGATTCTACCGCGGCTTTGCTTTCGTTAATCTAAATTTGTACCCCTCTAGAACAGTACTTTTTCTGAATGAAACGATTAATCATTTTCTGACAATGACAATGTGTGTGCCTCCGTGGCGCAGCGGTAGTGAATGCGACTGCTGTGCATGAGGTCTCGTGTTAGAATCCCGGGTCGGGCCAACAAAAAGTTATTGGGTTTTTCTGTTAAAGAAATCTCAATACGAGCCCGGAGTTAGGAAGTTGGTGGTGTTAGACACCCCCGTGCCTCGGAAAGCACGTAAAGCCGTTGGTCCTGCGCCTGATCTCTCTCTGGTCGTGTCGGATTATCCGTCCCATCGGATCATGAGAGTTAGGGAACAGAGAGTGCACTTGTGTTTGCGCACATACTTGTGCACTATAATATCTCCTGCGCAGTTGGCCAATCTCGTTCAGATTGGCCGCCATGACCGAAATTCGGTCTGGAGGACATTATTATTATTATACCCCTGACAATGTGTATGCGAAATTTCATGATGATCGGTTGAGCAGTTACGGCGTAAGAGCGTAACAAACAAACTCACATTTATAATATAGGAAAGGATATTGTGCTTATTACTACTCATATATAAAAACTTTCTAACTTTATGTTTTATTTAAATTAAAGCTTATATATATAATGTTTGTTCTATATAAAAGTTGGCCATACTCTCTGTTGTATCTCTGAATGTATAGCTTGGTACAAATAGCTCAAATAGCGATACAGTAATGTCGTTGATTTTCGTCGCATTGGCCAAGTCTATCTAGTTAATAATAAAATGAGACCAACAGACTGCAATGTAGAAGGTCTCGGGTTCGAACCCACGTCGCGCACCTCTGACTTCGGAAGTTATATGACTTTTCGAAATTATGTGCGTATTGATTGACAATTATCGCCTGCTCCGTGCCTCGGAGAGCACGTTAAGCCGTCGGTCCCGGCTGCCATGAACATCTATGGCAGTCGTTATTGGGAAAGTCAGTACACTCTAATATCCTGACACTGGTCTAGCCTTAGGGTATCGTTAGCCTTCGGGTTGCGGAGGTCAGGTGGCAGCCGCTCCGTATAAAAACTGATATCCAGTCAAATCCGGTTAGATCAGAAAAGCCGACCCCAAGTGACTTGGGAATAATAAAGGCTAAGAGAGAAGAAGATTAAATACACTATTGAAATAGATTTATTTCGTGCCGTAAACAGCAGTTTTTGGGATTAATAGGATTGTAAGTTAGTTTTTGTAATATACTAGCTGTTACGTAAGCACACATATTTTCATAAATAGTCTTTATCACATGCAGTTTATAAAAAGCCATGTATATTTATTTATACATTCACAGTTCAGATCAACCTTAACTGGAGAGCTAATATAGTGCCAAAACCAAAAGCTTTAAAAAAATGGATGATTTTGTGGTATAAATGAGTCCAGGAAAGTCACCTGGTGAAACTATTCACCTACAAGAAACCGGCGTAAAATTCATAACACTGTTACTGAGTTTCACCCGGTGGGCAATATCTCCAGTGGATACCGCACCTATTCGTTTAATTTTATACCTCGCGGCTTCGCTCGCGTCAATCTAGCTTTTGTCAATAAATGTCCATCTCTCGGATTTTCTAGATGAAAGCTATGCTATGTAAGAAAATACATAATTATACAGGAAAGGTGCTGTACAACATCGTGTGTGCAAAATTTCATGATGATTGGTCGAGTAGTTAAGACGTGAAAGCGTAACAAACAAACTCACATTCGTATTTATAATATAAGTTAGGTTCATTTGGTAATAATCTCCGTAAGTTCTCAACTAGAGTCTGGATATTCTTTTATATGGTTGATTTCAGAATCTCGTATTTCTTACATTGTTGCAGTCATGTTTTCTAACATTGCTGTTTCATTTACTAAAATAACATGACAAGGCAAGTGTAAGTGCCAATGTTCATAAGTACCGATAACTGCTTATAACACACTTCCAAGGTTGCAAACATAATTGTTAGTCACCTTACAAGTGTAAAAAAGTCGGTCTTCATTGTATTTTATCTACATCTTTATATATATAATTCTACTGTACGTGTGTAAGTCACTTGAACTCCTCCTAAACGGCTGGATCGATTTTTTTGTGTGTGTTCATGTGGATTTGAGGATGGTTCAGATGTGGGTTCTTTTTTTTGTGTGTACAATACTACGTCTGTCGGGACAGCTAGTATTTGTATAGAAATTAAACTGTTTTATATGTATTTTATCCAGTTGATTGTTAACACTTTTTTTATATACAACTCCCCGTGAACATGGCTGCTAAAAAGCAACCAAAACGTCGGGAAAAGTGTAAATTTAAACCAAAATAGCTTTAATAATTTTAAATAGCTGAAATTGTGTTATAGGTACAGTAAAAGCGTAATATTTTCCAAATTATGTGATAAGAGTGCTTTTCAAAATTATGTAAATACTAAACAACGTGATAAACTTCGTATAAAGCAGTTTAATTTCAATGTATAACATTCGCGTTAACGTAAGACAATATTACATAGTTGTACATATTTGGCGACGAATAATAAATCGGTCCTTAGAGTTGATAACGTCAAAAACCTAATAAAATATAGAGTTTTTTGGTGTTATTCGTATGCTCTATAACTAACAGCTGGTATTTTGATAGGCAATTATTTAATTAATGTGGCAAACAAGCATACGGCCCACATGATGGTAAGTAGTCACCGTAGCCTATGGACGCCTGCAACACCAGAGACATCACTTGCGCGTTGCCGATACTTTAGGAAAGGAAATGGGAAGAAGGAGCGGGAATGGGAGAAAAGGGGTGATTGGGCCTCCGGAACTCTCACTCACCGAACGAAACACAACAGTAGGAATTCTGCTATTGCACGTCGATATTCTGTGAGAGGGTAGTCCTTCCCCGGTCGAGCCGACCCATTCATGCTGAAATCAGCGAGGCTCTACTACTCTAGAATAGTATTTATTTTTGTACCTGATCTTAATCATAACAATATATATGATAGTATAGTATCTATAGATATGTGGCAGTATAGTGTAGGATGACATGACATGACATTATTAGTTATATCTATCTACTTGTAGAGATTGCCTGAAAGAAAATATAAAAAAATAGATTTTTAATTTTCTTTAGTAAACGTCTTCGCATATACTCAGTCAAGAGATAAATGTACAATGTGGTATAAATATGCAAACCCATTATAATTATATATGTGATTTTTTGTAATTAAAAAAGTAGCGATAGTCTAGTGGAAAACCGCCGAACTACCACACAGACGTCTCGAGTTCGATCCTAAAGCACCTCTGACTTTTCGAAGTTATATGCGTGTTAAACAGTTAAATATCGCTCGCTTTAACGACGAAGAAAAACATCATGAGGATTTCTGCATATCTGAGAGTTCTCCATAATGTTCTCGAAAATATTTACGTCTGCCAACCCGCACTGGGCCAGCGTGATGGACTATGGCCTAACCCTTCTCACACTGATAAGAGGCCTGTGGCTAGTAATGGCACAGTTAAATACAGGGCGGATATTATAATGAAAATCCAGCGTGGTGCATAGATCCCGTTGCATTATGTTGTTGATGTCGATCTCACCCGTGTTTAGCCGTAATTGTGCGGTCTACCGCAACTCCTGTCAACGTGCAATGTACATTACGGCGTTTTAGTCTAATTATGGATTATAAATGTTGTTACCGCGGGCAATGGGCTTGTTGAACAAACTTTAGGGGAATAATGGATTACTTACTGCACATTGTTTTATATAATGGAAAAGAAAGAGTCGTGTTATTGTTTTATGCTTACGCGAAGCTATACAGATTTTATTAAAAACTACGTATACAACAATATCTTTTGCCTGCGACTTTGTTCACGTAAAAGTAAGTTAGTTAGTTTAATAATAAAATATACCCCTCAGTGATAATATAGCTTTTTAATGGTGAAAGAATGTTTAAAATCTGTTGGGTAGTTTTTGAGTTAAATCCTTACAAACAAAAGATCTAATTTTTCCTCTTTATTATATTAGAATAGATAAATCTTGTTATCGGGGTCAATGGGCTACCTGAATAAACTATGATACGAAAACAACGGGGTATTTACTTCAAATTGCTTTATATTATGGAACAGAAAGTTTCGTAATATTGTCTCATGTTTACACGAGAGTTACAAAGCTTTTTTACAGACTACTTTACTTACACAATGATCAGATCGGAGGCGTTCTGGATAAAGGCCAGGTTAAGAGCACCTTGAACCGACGGGCGTGTATGAGGAATGTGATGAAAGTGAATGAAGCCAGAGAAGTGTGTCAGGATCGTAGCAAATGGAAATCCGTAGTCTCTGCCTATCCCTCTGGGAAACAGGCGTGAATCTATGTATGTATGTATGTATAACACCTGTATCGCAGGGGATTTTACAATAATTAAAACAACGGACTAAAAGGGCATCCATACTTGGATCAACTCGAAAGATGATTTCGAAGCCATAATATTTGGCATAATGGCAGTGGCTAGGCGACTTCTTAAACCAGTACGTCATCCGTGCAGTTTTTGAAATGAAAATTTCTTTAGGCGCGTTGAGCACTTTTTGGGTGAACAAAATTCATGGAACTCGCGTCATCGTCACCGAACGCATTCAAAATTCAAAAATAATACTCTAATAGCTCGACGATACAATTCACAAGTTACTTAGTTTTCACTTCTATCGGCAGTCACCAAAGACTGCCCCGCATGTTTTTACAAAAATTAAGTCAAAAGATTTGATTGTTTGTAATTGACAAGTTTTCAAACTATTATAATTATATATGAATTGTATCGCGTACTAACTGTCCCCTGCGGTTGCATCTACGCTCATAATAATAATAATATTCTATCACATACACACAACACCATCTAGCCCAAACTAAGCAGAGCTTGTACTATGGGTACTAGACAATAGATAAACATACATATATACTTTTTTTTTTGTAAATGCCTACATATTATACATAGAAACACCCAGACCAAGACAAACATCCATGTTCATGCACACAAATGTTTGACTTGTGCGGGCATCAAACCCGCGACCTCAGGCGTGGCAGTCGGTTACACTAACCACTACGCCATCGGTACGCTTAGGTTCACGGTTAGGTACTGCTAATAAATTTAAAACAGCATTTCTGAATATCTAATTTATTTTATTTTATTGTAAGGTTCGCCAACAGATTTTACATTTGAAACTTATGAACTAACATAGGTAAATATATTCTTGAAAATAAAGCAAATAAAGAAAAGTATATATATATTTTATTATTATTATAACTTCTTTTTTAGAGTTCGAAAAACTCTTATACAACAGCTTTGTCTGTCCGTCCGTCTGTCTGTTATACAACTTTCAACTGAAGAACCGTAAGAACTAGATACTCGCGGTCAACGACATTCGACTCAGCATAGTCGATATACCCCCGAAATGACTAAAACCCTTGACCTCTGACCTCAAGGTCACGAGGTATAACGTGACCTACGCATGTTACTTGAAAAAAATTTCGAACTCTAAGTTTTACGGCAATTCATTGCCGTTTCTCACGTGTTTTAAAGACAATCCGCACTTGCAATAGTTTTGCAAACGTTTAAACAACGGACAAAAAGAACGCTTAGACTCGGAACAGCTGTTTATGCAACACACAATTTTATGCTCCACGTGGGGATCGAACCCACAACATTTCAGTCTATAATAAAAAAATGTGATTCAAATAACAATCCTTTAACTATTACTGTTGTTTATCGACCCAAATGTTTACTAACTTATGTTTCCAAAACATCTTTGATCATATTTACTACAAAAACAATATTTACTCGCAGTACCCCTCATTATAATATGAACAAAGCATACTGAAATACAAAATTACAGAGAGTATTAAGGTTGAGTCCCACTCAACCACATGAATTCGAACCCTAAAGTCAAAAATCTGTTTACCACAAAAATGGGTATACAATTCTTGGATACGTCATTTAACTCAGTGCCTCCTGTGAAAAGTGATACAAGTCAAAAATCAACACTTTACAGGAGAACAAAAGAAGATTTAAAAAATCTAGTTCGCGTTCTAAGTGGGCTGGGTTAAACATGATATTTTTTTTGCAGATAAAAATATTCACTTTCACTGTTCATTTACATTTTTGTAGTCAATATTAGTTTTAAAGTAATTCTTAAAAAACCTGTAAGATGTACCTTTTTTATTTTTAATACATGCTAAAATGACGTGATAAATGATACAACTACAGTTAAATTATATTGCACTTATAAGTTGTCTTCGTGTAAGATAATAAAATTTATGTGCAAATAAATATATATCACACTTATACCCTGAAATACGAAAAATTATGTATGCAGCAATTACTTATAGAGGTTACAACTTGAAATATATCTAAATTCACGATATTTTTGCAAAAATTCTGCTAATTATATCACTTTGCACAAAATTATTTCCGAAACTATGGTAGATAGAAACAAGTGAGTAAATAATTTTTTTTTATTAATTCTATGTAAAAATTATAAAAACGGTACAACTCGCTTATATCACTCGCCACAGGGGGCACAGCTGACATGTTAATAAAAATTTAATAACAGATAAAATAAAAAATAGCAACAAAGATCTTATCTTATCTTACATCTGATTTGCACGGCTAAAAGAATTGCCTGACTATGTGCAATAGTTTAAAAGCTCACCTGCCACTATGCTGCACCGTCTGCTGTGGATGCCATCGCCATACGGGGCAAAAATATTTGCTCTGAGTCTGGGTATGTTTGCATTCGTTGTTTAAAACGAACGTAGAGTAAGAGATTATTAGTTATCAGTATATTATAATAATACCAGCCCTGTAATTGTCCCACTGCTGGGCACTGGCTTCTCCTCAGTGTAAGAAGGGTTAGGCCATAGTCCACCACGCTGGCCCAGCGCGAGTTGTTAGACTTCACATGTCTTCGAGAATATTATGGAGAATTCTCAGACGCGCGGGTTTCTTCACAATGTTTTCCTGCACCATTAAAGCGAGTGATTATTAACAATTAAATACGCACAAATCTTCGAAAAGTCAGAGATGCGCGCCTTGGAATCGAACTCGATACCTCTATGTAGCAGTCCAACAGTGTCCACTAGGATTATTTGAGTATATTAACTTCTTATTTTGACTACTGAGAATAAGAACCGGTACTGACAGCATAACTTTCTTAAGCACAGAGGAATGATTAAACGTGCCTTTTCAGCACTCAACCAGATCTTTCGATTTTATGGTAGTAACGTATTGCGTATACGTGACGTAAATGTAATGTCTGCCAAAGCCATGAGCCATTTTGCCTGTGTATCATTTACGCCATATATGAAAGGTATAGGTTTTCATGTCACGCCTGCACTAAGCGAGCTGCTGTATAATCTAGCCAACTCTTAAGCTTGTAGCAGAGGAGATAGACATCATTGCTTGTACACTGAGTAAATTCACAAGGATAACATTATATGTAATAAGTTTTAAAAAATAAGTTGTTATTATAAGGTTTGCTTCACTATTGCATTTGGTTGTACTGGTTGTACACACAGCGACGCATCAACCTAGACTGTTTGGACTTTGAACTATTAGAAGTTGAACGCTGCGAATCGTGCAAGAGAGTGCGTTATATTTTTGTTACGTTCTATTCTTACCGATACATCGACGCCACTATGCACTGTCCCTTGCCGACAATTCTCTATTTTGTATGTAGCGTAGTTATGCGTATATAGGTTGTTTAACTTGATGTGTAGCCATGTGTACCTGTTACAATAGTTGTAAGTGACGACTATATAAATTAAAAAAAAACGCGTGGTCCCCAAATCTCTAATAGTTATTATCAGTTCGCTAAATGATATTGTTATCGAAGAAAAAAGTTTGCTCTAACAATATCAATTCCAAAAAAATGAATGTATTTCCTTACTAAGTGGGCTTTAACCTTTATTGTCATTTTTGGATAACTAAAACAGCAAAGTAACCCTAATATTTTTTAGAACAATGAAATCGTAACAACTAACAAGAAATTCCTTAGGTATGTTATTCTTGAAAATAATGTTCAAATTTCCGTTGTAGAGGAAACAAAGCTAATGTTTTTCTTTTTATATAGAAATGAGTAATGGTTACGCTCTGGGCTACGTCTTGTCTTACATTCTTATAAACCTTTTGTTTTGCGTTCAACCGCAGCGATTGTTCTTTGCGCCAAAGCTGAAAGTATTTATTTACCGTGCTATTATTTGTTTCAGGAGGTAATGAAGGGTCTGAACATAGTGTACGATGTGGTTCGACGTCCATCGCAGATATTCTCCGAGGAAGATATTCAAGAAGATCCTGATGGCAATCTGCCGCCGCCTGTAGTGAGAAAGCCTAGTGATGTTCCTCCACCTTTGCCCCCTAAACCTGGTACTACTGGAAGAGACCTTGACAACATGACCGAACCAGAAACTCCAGCACCATCAGTCTTTGAAATAGATGACGAGTTTAATTTACCTGTATCTGTCGCCGTGTTCATTCTGTTAGTATACATTAACATTGGTGCTGTTGTCTACAGTTTGTGGGAAACATGGAACTTCTTCGAGTCCTTCTATTTTATATTTATCTCTATAACTACCATTGGACTTGGTGATTTTGTTCCAGACCATCCAATGTTCATGATGGCTTCAATTTTGTACTTAGTGTTTGGATTCGCTCTCATGTCTATGTTCATCAACGTCGTACAAGTGAAGTTGTCTAATACCTTCAAGCAAGCTAGTGCTAAGTTAGGAGCTACTATTGGTTTGAAAGTAGCTGAGGAAGACGGTAGCTTAGTGCCTATAACACCACCGCCAACTGAAATAGTACCTGTACACAAACCAAAGAGTGAAGTAAAAGAAAATGGCGAGAATGATGAAAATAAGAGTAAAGAAACAAATGATAATGATGCTAAGAACAGATAAACTTGTTGTTTCGCTATTAACAATCAGTAGAATAAAGTTTTAATAAAAGCCTTGCCTGTACGGTTGAGAATGCTTCTATAAGTCAAAGTCGATCTTGTAGATTCAATGTTCCATTGTAAATGGACGTTTCATTGATACTGTGATGATGGTAATAAAAGTAGTCCGTGGTGCTAAATCCTTGCTGTATGTATGTTTAAATTATATGTATTGTTACTAATGATTCAAATGTACTTAAAGTATATTTTACAGTGTTTGTTGCCTGTGTGTGTAAATAAAGATTTTTTACAAGTTACTTTTGCTTCATTTTTCTTTGTATAGACAACATTAGGTATAAACTAATGTAAGAATTGTACTAAAAGTGGGTAAAATTTATTTTTTTATACTATCTCATACTTACGTCCTTGGAACAACGGCTGCAAATAAAATCTAGACCCGAAAACACTATCTAGAACTATTTATGGATCATACAATTGTTGGTTATTTGTGACGGTCGAACCAGCAAAACAGCTTGCTAGAGGTTTAGGTGATCGCCTCGCCACAATCACTTATGCCTCTGCGCCATCCGTAGAGTCAATATATTATACATGTAATTAAATCGCTCAGATTATGATCTGTTAAGGTGACAAACATAGCTTACTGTCTGTCTAATGGTAAACTACGTATTGAAATACGTAGCTACAATCGCTTGCATTATTTATCCTGCGGGAAAGAAGTCTTAACAGCGCAATGCACAAAAAGATGTCTTGTTGCTGATGGTGCCGTCTTATTAGAGACTGACAACTTGGTCACTACAGAATTATACACTCAAGGTTATATAATTCTTCTTTGATGAATCTTAGGACTACCTTGGTGGTGGTAGTCAATGAATACGACTGTTATGCGTAAGCTATTGGGTTCTATTCCTGAATGGTTCCCAGACCAAAATATTGCCTAGTCAAGCAACGTATTATTGGTCTTTTGGGTACTAACATTTTCAGTAGAAGCACGTAGTCTGAAACAGTGCCCCGAAGTTTGCAAAAGCCCAGCTCCTTTACGTAGAACGCAAAACCATAACTTGTGTTCATCGCTATCTACCACTTTAGGAAAATATGGACTTCAGACTACGTAGTGTGTCTGCACCAGATTTTGCCCACGGATTCACTCGCGTAAATGTAGTTTAGGTTAGGTTAGTAACAGTACTTGTTTCTGGATGAAAGGTGTGTCCTTTTCTGTACCCCTAACAAAGTGTATGCGAAATTTCATGGTAATTGGGAGAGTAATTAAGGTGTGAAAGCGTAACAAACAAACTCACATTCGCATTTATAACATTATAATATCACTACATATTATAAAACAAGGTCCCCCGACGCGTTTGTCTGTCTGTCTGTCTGTTCGCGATAAACTCAAAAACTACTAAACTGCTTCTATGCGATTTTCACCGATAGACAGAGTGATACATGAGGAAGGTTTAGGTGTATAATTTGCTAAAGTTTTGTACTACCTATAGCTAGTATAGTATGGTACAGTAAGGATTCTTCGAGTATTTTCCAGTTAGACAGCTCCAGTTTATTAGATCCGAAATTCGCTATGCCCTCTTAAAATCCCAATAAACCAAATTTCACCAGCCAGTATTTCGAAGCAACAATACCTATTGAAAAGAATAAAATTTAAAATGTTGCTTCGATTTTTCACAACGAACAACAGACGTATCGTAATAAGTAACGATGTAGCTAAAACCCATTGAGAGGATTGAAAGGACGGTTGATATTTTTTTCGTATTGTTACCAGAAATGGATGAGAGCCTGCTTCAAAGCCTTCGCAGGAATTTAATTATGTCTGACAGTAATTGTCCCTCTGGTCTCGCAGTGGTAACAAGGACAATGCAATAGAAAAAGGAAGCATTGATTTAAAGTATTCACAAAAGAAGCAGCTCGTATTCGAATATGAATAGAAGGTTTGATGAGAATTTTATGATTTGTTGTTTGATAAAACTTGATACAATTTTGCTTGTATGTTGAGGCTAACCTCTGCAATTATTTAACAAATTTTTATATAATCTGCCTGCTGTTTCACTCGCGTTATATAATTGTCAGTAAAACCTTTACTCAGGAATAGTTTAAAGATACCTTGAAAAAGAAAAGATACCTAGTGTTTTTAAGAATCGATGCAGTAGTTTGGATGATTGCTAGTTATTTATAA
Organism: Catocala fraxini; assembly: GCA_930367265.1. Taxonomy (NCBI): domain Eukaryota; kingdom Metazoa; phylum Arthropoda; class Insecta; order Lepidoptera; family Erebidae; genus Catocala; species Catocala fraxini. Next base: position 4,095,072 of record OV884047.1, read on the forward strand.
ACATACAAATTTTACTTCTTTGTAATATCGAAATAGGTAGACATTCCAAAGATCAAAGCGGCTTTATTTGTGTCTCAATAAATGTTGTCTCTCCTCTATGTGCATTCCAGTGAAGTAAACATTCTTTAAGCCAAATTTTACCGGAATCCGTTTCGCGATATTGGCGTACTTAAGTAACAAACATCGATACATTGAGAATGTAAATACGCATTATAATATCTTCTCTCTTAGCCTTTATTATTCCCAAGTCACTTGGGGTCGACTTTTCTGGTTAAACCGGATTTGACTGGATATCAGTTTTTACACGGAGCGGCAGCCACCTGACCTCCGCAACCCGAAGGCTAACGATACCCTAAGGCTAGACCAGTGTCAGGATATTAGAGGGTACTGACTTTCCCAATAACGACTGCCATAGATGTTCATGGCAGCCGGGACCAACGGCTTAACGTGCTCTCCGAGGCACGGAGCAGGCGATAATTGTCAATCAATACGCACATAGGTAATTTCGAAAAGTCATATAACTTCCGAAAATCGGAGGTGCGCGACGTGGGTTCGAACCCGAGACCCTCTGCATTGCAGTCTGTTGGACTGAGTATCTTGTCTTTACTTTACTCGATTGACTTGTTTTTTGTCTTGAGTATTATGTACCTAATAACTTAGTCCCAATGAATAAAGAAGTTCATTAATTATATACCTGTCACAGCGGTGAAAAAAGGATTGCGATGCATGATGTTACGAATTAGATGCTGGGGCTTTGACAGGTTATTTATATTATTATAAGTTGATTTTACCCGCGGCTTCGCTTGTGTAAATGTAGGTTAAATGAGAAATGGTACTTTTTCTGGATAATAGGTCCGCTACGTCCTTTTCTATACCCCTGACAAGCTGTATGCAAGATTTCATGATGATCGCTCGAGTAGTTAAGGCGTAAAAGCGTAACAAACAAATTAACATTCGCATTCAAAATATTAGTTAGAAAGAAAGAAAATAAAGAAAATATTTATTTTGGCATAAAAAAGGCACATGCAAAACATGAAAAAATAAAAATAAAAAATAAATAAAAATTAATACAAAATAAAAAAAGGAACATTAATAAAACTAGAAAAATAAAACATATACTAAAACTATGATTTCATTTCCGCTCACTGGCAACACCACACTTTTCGCTTAACTAAACGGAAGTCGGAAACTACCTCCATTTAAGTCAAGGCTATTATTGTCAGTGAGCAGGCAATACAAATAATAATAGGTACAATAATATTTTAAATTATTTAAGTTTAATTTAAGTTTAAAAGTAATGGGAAAATGTCTGTCCTATCAGTGCCAAAATTTGGACATCACTCAGCGTACGTTACGATTGTTAAATCGCAACACTGGTATTCTACAAAATCCAAGAACGTTTATTTTCCCAAACAATTTACTTTCCAGCCGTATTGATCTAATCTTCCAGTCATTTCAAACGTTCTCAGTTATTAAACAGTCAGTCGCTGCGGTCCCGTTAGTGTTAATTCCCCCTTTGTCTCCGAAGGCGTGCTCAGTCCCTGATGAGCGGTATTATACTTTGATTGATTATGCCACTATATTGAATATTGAAAGCTTTTCCGTCGAATGATCGTGGAACGTCGGGTAACACGGTTTGTCACTTTAAGAATTTGTGTACTGAGTGAAAATTTATACTTAAATATTTTATCAAACCCCAGTGTTGCCTACAGAATGAATATAGATCATCGCCGACTAAGATTAGGTACGTTATATATATAATATGTAACGGGTATTAACGCGATCGTGCATAATGTTTACCTTTTTTATGCTTGACGTTTCGACCACGTTACACCGGCCGTGGTCACAAGCTGACTGACTAATATCTATATCATGTAACGCGAAAGATTAAAAGCTAATAAGATTAGGTACGGTAAAATGATTGTGTATAATTTGTAATTTTGTATGAGATCACTGCGAGTAAATGGTAGGTTGGAATTTTAGTTACGTGAAAACCAAGAGCAGCGATAGCTCAGTGGGGAGATCAACAGATTGCAATGCAGAGGGTCTCGGGTTCGAACCCACGTCGCGCACCTCTGACTTTCGGAAGTTATATAACTTTTTGAAATTATGTGCGTATTGATTGACAATTATCGCCTGCTCCGTACCTCGGAGAGCACGTTAAGCCGTCGGTCCCGGCTGCCATGAACATCTATGGCACTCGTTATTGGGAGAGTGTCGACACTAAAAATCCCACTGGGTCGAAGTGTCGCCGGTCTGCACTGACTGGCCCCCGCATAAGATACATACAAACATACAACCAGATAAATGTTGTGTATTATTTTTATTTTTATTTAAGACTAGCTTTTGCCTGCAGCCTTGCTTGCGTAAACATAAGTTAGGTAATGTTAGTAACAGCAGTTTTATTATTAAAATTTTGTGTATTTTACTCGGTAATAATTTAGCTTTCTAATAGCGTAAGAATTTTTAAAGTCGGTTAAGTCGCACAAAAAATCTTTCTTTATAATATTAGTATAGCAGGGACTCCCACACTAGTAACAATTATTGTGTCGCGGTTGACTTTTTGAACATTCAAACGACGAACACAAAGAACATTGACTTCAAACAACTATATGTGGGTCACACGATTTTTTGTACCATGTTGAAATCGAACCCAGTACTCTGTGTAGTGTCAATGCCAAGGCGACTACTGGATTCACTATGCTATTTGCGCAGCATATTCAGTCATTGTTAGTATTTTCTAATGTATGTCGGGTGATACAAGTAATATGAATAATGTAATTATAAGAACAGACAAAAATTGACGTAAATACCTTGCTTCCATGTTTTAGAATTCGGAAAAACTCTTATACAAGTCTGTCTGTTATACAACTTTTAACTCGAGAACCGTAAGAGCTAGAGACTCGCGGTCAACGCCATTCGACTCAGCATAGTCGATATACCCCGAAATGACTATGACCTTTGACCTCTGACTGGTCACGTGGCATCACGTGATCTTTGCATATTACTTGAACCATTTTTTCGAACTCGTAAGATTTACGGCAATTCATTGCCGTTTCTCACTTGTTTTCTAGCAGTGCTTTTTAAATTTTAATCATTTAAAAAGAACTTTACAGTGCAAAATACGCGACATGGAATTAAAATTAAAAATATGATGATAATGGTAATAATCATCTGTAGTGTTCTTAGGAGCCCTATGAACGTAGTGCAGCTTATTTAAATATATAAACACACAAGTTGCCAATTAATTAATTTACAAGAAACCTATAAACTGAGAGATGAGAAAATTCTAGATGTTTTAAATTTGAAAATAAGGTTCTATATTCAACATTTTTAGTTATTATTCTGAGACACACAATATATATGTTAGTCTATGAGGTATTTATCTATGCGTCTATGCCACGCGAAATAAAATTGCTATTATTATTATTTAGAAAGAATAACTTTTAGTCGAATAAGTTCATTTAGTAACACAGTCGAGTGTTATCCATAGTGTCGATCTACTGACGCAGAGTCGCTTGTCGCACTAGAATGATGTTAAGTATCGGTGTGTCGCACTAACTTCAGTAATTCGCATTAGAGTGATCTCGAGCTTCAGTGTGTCGCACTCTATACTCTAAGGTCGCACTAGTGTTCATTCGAGCTACATATGGTGAGTCGCAAAACAGTTTTGTCGCACAAGTCGTTATTTGCGTTAGCATTTATGGAATTCACTTAGTACATTCTTTAATAACCGTTTCATAATATTAAGATCTTTAGTAAATACTTGAAAATACAAACTAATAAGAAAAATAAGAACTTAATATTAATATACGTATACCTATACATACACAACTAAAATAACTAAACTAATTTTACAAAGGAAAATATAATTTTTTATTAAATTATTATAATTAGAACGCTGAATTCGTTTTAAAGAAATTTAAAAAGCTGTACATTGTCGAGGTTGGTTGCTTCTTTATATTAGATTATAGTTAATCATTAATTTATTACATATATTTGGTACATGAAATTCGTTTATTATAAGTTTACATAAGAAGTCGAATAAACCATAATATGGATTAAATGGCTTTTAACATAGAAGGCTAAAAGCTTACGTTATGTATATTCGATCATTTAGTATACTGTAGTGACGTTCACAGTCACCACCAGATACAATCACTTTTATATTTACGCGTAGCATTATTTATTTCACGGAAAACTACTGGTAAATTTATTCTCTAGGGTTCATACCTATATAGATATGTATTCACATACTCTGTCTGGGCGTTCCGTGCCCGTTGTTAGAATGTATGTGAAAGGAGACTTCAACAGCATTAATTCTCGTGTTAAAATCGAGTTTGTATAGTAAGTACATGGAAAAACCAAGAAGTACAGGTGGATTTATGAACATCTACCTCACAAACAGCAGCAACATCGCCACGCCAGTCTGTTTGTGACTACGGCCAGTGTAACCTGGCCGAAACGTTAAGCCTTATTAACCTGAGCAATCGTTTTGAATGTTAGTATGCAAACAGTGATGCGACTGCAGCGATAGACTAATAGAAGATCGTTGGACTGCCACGCAGAGGTCTCAAATTCAAACTAGAAACACGCACCTTAAACTTTATAATATAATAATAATAATAATATAATAATATTCTACCACATACACACAACACCATCTACCAAGAAAACACCCAGACCAAGACAAACATCCATGTTCATGCACACAAATGTTTGACTTGTGCGGGAATCGAACCCGCGACCTCAGGCGTGGCAGTCGGTTACACTAACCACTACGCCATCGAGGCCGACATTTAAAATGTAGGTATGTTATTGCACACTAAATAGATAATTATCAGAAGCTTTAACGGTGACGGTAAACATCGCGAGGAGACTTGTACGTCTGAAAAGTAACTACTTTTAAAAAAGACAGCTCCCGCGCTAGGAATAATTCTCTTATCACAGGTATTTTATAACATATTAAATTAGGAAAATACCTTTCCCTGTAGGAGGCTTTTACGGAGACGGGTCCGACATGAAGAGGCCCTTTGAGAGTTTTAATCTTCTAAGGTGAGATGGAACACCTACAGCGGCACTAGCCGCAGCAGGCGTAGGACTATTGCTACGTATGAATTCTAATATATATAGGTTATGGGGATGTCGAATGGGCAAACTGTGACTCGCCAACTCACTAGATAGGCCCCCTGAATAGCCACCATAGGTATACAAGTCAGCAGCAGGGGACAACACCGGTGCGAGCGGCTATATTATTACTATTTCAAATACAAATATTGTGTTATTTGGTTGAACAATTATCTATAGAATATGATATTATTGTATCTGAGTAGTTTATGTTGTCTCTCTCCTACGTTGCTGTGCACGACAGGGTCCATAATGAACTGTCATATTATTTTAGTTACCACCTAAGCCTACATTGTGGAACGCAATAAACAATTGAATATTGAACCAACACATAACAAGTTAATAATTTTCACTTATCTCATTTTATCTTAAAGAAAATATTCAAATTTACCTCCTAAGGTACAACACACGTCGTTTGATATTCTATCTTCATATTAACATTAGAGATATGGCTAAAAGAACAAAGAGAGAATACATTAAAAAACAATGTCTACAATCTGATTCGTAGAAAATACTCTCTGTAATAAAATAAAAAACATTTCGTTTCTATGCACTTATATGTACGTATGTTATACATAATTTATAGAGTGCTATATTACCCGAAATATCTCTTACTGTAGGGACCAGTAAGGACCTCTCATGTATTTAATAAAAAAGTTAAAATCAAGACAAATGGAAATCAACTCAATTGTATCCCAATTATTTAATATTATAAATGCGAGAGTGAGTTTGTTTGTTACGTGTTTACGTCTTAACTACTCGAATGATCATCATGAAATTTCGCATAGACGTTGTTAAAGGTCCAGAAAAGGACATGGGGTTCCTTTCATCTAGAAAAAACTTGTTGACAAAATCTACAGTACCGCGAGCGAAACCGCGGGCAAAATCTGGTATATTATAAAACTCAAAATGTCTTAATCATAGATAAGCGAAAAGACATGACGAGGGAAACGAATATTATAATAATAATAATAAGTCTCATCATAAGACTAACGCGATATCGGAAGGCACAGTACACTAGTTTTTAAATTACCACCTTCGCCTGCCTGAAATCCAGATATTCATTAATTTTTTTCTTATATCTTAACAAGTTATCACCAAAGATATCTAAATTAGCCAGTCGCTGAAAACTATTATATGATTTGGCTATTCTTGTTAAAGTTGAATTAAGACCTATGTTAGTCTTGTATCTACGGATATTGAGCAGCTTGTAGTTACCCTTGCGCGGTAGCCTCCTTGGAACAGAGGTATTAATTTTGGACAATAATTCAGGACAATCTATTCTATTGTTTAACAGGCTATATAAGAATAATTTATTAAATTGTCGACGTCTATCGTTCAGCGGCACCATTTTGAAATGTTCTAGACGACGCGCGACGACTGTACGATTTTAATGAATTATGTAATTTCATGTCAAAGACAAGATGACTGACGAATCTCCGTTGTATTCGTTCAAGTCGGTTTTTATGAACCTCATAAAATGGAGACCAAACCTGAGAGCAGTACCTACTCCAGTATGCTACGGAACAATGAATAAAATAAAAGAATCTTAGTTCTAGGCTGTATAAACCCTTTAGAGTTTCTGGCTATAAAACCACACATCTTAGTCGCATTCAATATTATTTTATCTATGTGTGCATTGAATGTAAGTTTACTGTCCATTAAAACTCCTAAATCACATATACAGTCGACTTGTTTAAGTGGGTGATAATTTATTGTGTATGTCGTTCTTTGTTTTTTTTTCAGGTAAAGGAAATATAATTGCCTTTCTCAGCATTTAAAGACATTTTATAGACCGTACATTATTTTAGAGGCCTTACATTAGCTTGGTGTGTCCCTTTTATGCGTGGGTAAAAAAAGTATTTTAGTGGTAAAAAACAATAAATGATTGACTTTACCACGTAACAATGCCTCTTTTTATTTTTAAGCAACGTAAATGTACTTTATTATTGTTAACCCATTAAGCCGACGACATATCGGCGGCCAGATACAAAAGGTTTTTAATTAAGTATGCCTGAAGAGCAGTGATAGCTCAGTGCAAAGACCAACAGATTGCAATGCAGAGGGTCTCTCGGGGTCGAACCCACGTCGCGTACCTCTGACTTTCGGAAGTTATATGACTTTTCGAAATTATGTGCGTATTGATTCTCCGTGCCTCGGAGAGCACGTTAAGCCGTCGGTCCCGGCTGCCATGAACATCTATGGAAGTCGTTATTGGGAGAGTGTTGACATAAAAGATCCCACTGGGTCGAAGTGTCACCGGTCTGCACTGACTGGCCTCCCACATAAGATACATACATAAGTATGCCTGGCATTCCAAAACTTGACTGGTTAATAATACGCTATCCTATTGCATAATAGCAGTAAACGACTGATTTACAATAATGTGTACATACGAGTGGTGGCCGGACCACTCGTATGTACACATTATTGTAAGAGTTTAAAACATTTTCAAGCTTAGGAGGTGTTTGTAAATTCCTACGCCTATGTAGCGAAATAATAAAACCTCCAACTTTGCTATTAATTAGCCTACAAGGCCTATAATATATAAAATTTCCGCCACAACTGTAAATAGGTTTTATTCTAGCATCCAATACGTTTACCCTTTTTAAGTACACAGCATCAAGCTTAAAACCTCTTTTTATTGTCATAGGCGTAACAAAGTGAATGAGGTTTTAAGTAATACAACTGTTTTATCATTTTAATCTGGCAATACAAATGTATCTATCGTTGATGTATATTATGTCATCATGTTTACTTCATATTTTCGAGCCAATTGATAAAAGGTGAAATTGAGTTAAAGCTTTTCCATTGCTCGTTGTTTAATTTTAAAATGGTGAACAATTTATGCGCTGTGAGTGGTTGCAACAAAGAAAGTTATCCAGGATGTGGATTATCTTTCCACAGGTAATATTTTACACTTTCTCATAAAAGATGAACACTTACTTTCTATCTTCTCTGATACAAAGAAACACTAGAAAAATATCCTGTATTTATTTATTTAGTGAATAATATATTCTACACACATATACACACATATTTTTTTTTTGAACGTGGTGGAATGCATGACGCATACCCCTCCGCGGGGGCGGGAGGAGGGGTTATGTCGTACTCGCCGGGGTAAAAGAAGATGTTAAGATGATAAAGTACCTCCCGGAATACCGACTAAACCTACCACGGTGTTCCTCGACAAAACCACTATCGACGGGGCCGCGCGAATCACTTTCGCATGCGGTCGCGACCCCGCCGAGGTTTCGGCCCGCCGTATAAAACGGCAGGCCATTACACGAAAGACCTACCCTATAGGCACATCTAAAAACTCCCTACTGTCCCCCCTAGAGGGGAGACGGACTCGACACAGAGGCGTGCGTGGGAACACGCACGCCGCCTCTCGGACCTGGTGCTGAACGGATGACGGGCAGGCCCACAAAGCCCGCCACCCCCAGGTCAATCCTCAGGGTGGCTGGAGGTCGTCTCGCGCCCTCCGGCGCCCGGCTCTGCGGTTGGCAGAGGGTTTAAACGCTCCCTCTCCCGCTCCGCCGCCTCCTTGATGGAAATGACTTCCTCGCAAAAGGAGGCGACGGCGTTCCACGACCTCTCACTCCGGACCATAGACTGAACTACGGCCGGGAGCGAGAGGAAAACCAACCCGACTGCCGCGATCAACTCACGGCGCTGCGATGCCCAGGCGGGCAAACCGCCAAAGTGTGCAGCGCCGTGTCCTCAACTACGTCGCGGCAGTCGCCGCAGTGGTGACAACCGGGCGTCTCTTGCCGGCGTATACGACACAGGAACTGGCCAAAACAACCGTGGCCAGTCATTACCTGTGTCAGCCGGAAGGTGTTTAACAGGCTAAAACATTAATTATTCTTTATAATACGGTATTGAAAGTTAAATTGTTAACAAATTTAAGTAGTTTAACATTTTAGGTAGGTAGTTTTAAAGTTCTGTATCGTTCTGTCATGTATTCGTTCTGTTCTGTATCATTATCAATCATTCAAATAATAGACACAAAGAATCGCAGACTTGGAACAACTATTCATGGATCACACACATGTTTGTTCCGTGTGGTGCTCGAACCCACAATACGCGGCATAGTGGCAGTGCGACTATTTAAACCTCCACGTTATCCTTTCAGTCAAAAATTTTGCAGTAATACTTCTACTGATAATATAATAATTGCTGTATGCTGTATGTGCATATAAAGATAATACACATAGGTCTAGATTAAGCTATTTCTATTGTACCTATGTCCTGGGCAAAAGCCTCTCCCTTGGACTTTCAAATTATTCTATTGGTGGATACCAGCGTTGGTTATACATTGCAACATTGCTGACGCAGGACCTTATTTGTTCTCATACTTATTGGTTGTGTTTCCTGTTACCTTATGAGCGTGGTACAAATAAAATAATTCTATTTTCTTTTCTTTCTAATTATCGCTGTCATGATAAATAAATATTTACTGTTTCAGACTACCTACGAACGCCGAAGTTAGAAATAAATGGATTGAGGTGATTCCTGGTAGAACAAACAATAACTCTGTCATATGTAGTTTACATTTTAAACGTACAGATTATCTGACGGAGGCAAGAAAAAGGTTGAAACATGGAGTAATTCCATCAATATTTTCTAAGGCAGGTAATTTATATACGGCATGTGTAGTTGTATTATATAATTCGTAATTATCTTTGAAAATACTGTCAATGTCAAGAGTTTAAATCCCGCTATCATAACTAATATTATAAATACGAACGTGAGTTTGTTTGTTTGTTTGTCACGCCTTAACTACTCGACCGATCATCATGAAATTTTGCATCCACATGGTCAAGGATACAGAAAAGAACATAGGGTACAATTTATCCAGAAAACAAATTCGTACCCGAGGGATAGAAAATTAACATAATCTTAATTTACGCGAGCGAAGCCACGGACATAAACTTAATAGTAGAAAATATTTATACTGAAAATAAATATCTATTGCTGTCTCTAAAATTTTGGATCTTTCCCGGGTCGAGCTGAGTGTCTTTGGAATTTTTTATTTAGAACTTTTCAATAGCATCACGGTATCTGGCATTGAAACCATTAAGATGCATTTAGTACAACCCCTATTACGTGGAACCGATAAACATAGTTGTCGAAATAATTGTGTGTAATGTTAAGTCTCCTGTAATATTGCATGGATACCTTAAAGTTCAAAATCCTGTAAACACTCGAATTAGAAATAGAATATGAATTAACTAGATGGCGTTGTTTTATAAATATTGCAACGCTTACTTATTTTAGCAAATAGGTCAAAATTCATATGAAATTATAATCACAACCTAAAAGGCACGCGAACACAGAGATAGAATAAAGTTTGCGTACGAACAGAATAGCGAGTCATCGAAAGTATCTATAAAATTAACTTCTTCTTCTCTCTTAGCCTTTATTATTCCCAAGTCACTTGAGGTCGGCTTTTCTGGTCTAACCGGGTTTGACTGGATATCAGTTTTTACACGGAGCGGCTGCCACCTGACCTCCGCAACCCGAAGGCTAACGATACCCTAAGGCTAGACCAGTGTCAGGATATTAGAGGATACTGACTTTCCCAATAACGACTGCCATAGATGTTCATGGCAGCCGGGACCAGCGGCTTAACGTGCTCTCCGAGGCACGGAGCAGGCGATAATTGTAAATTAATACACACATAATTTCGAAAAGCCATATAACTACCGAAAGTCAGAGGTGCGCGACGTGGTTTCGAACCCGAGACCCTCTGCATTGCAGTCTGTTGGTCTCCCCACTGAGCTATCGCTGCTATATATCTATAAAATAAACTACCCACTATAAATTAACAAATAGATTTGTAATTCTTTGCTTCTTGTTTTGCCCTGAAATGTGTTCTTTTTATAAATAAAGAGATTAAAAATATTTTATTTCTCAAAATTGAGTTATAAAGAAATCTACTTATTTTTATTTTATAGTAGTGCACCGCCATCTATTACGGTATAAATAAACTACTTAACACTTCTTATATCGATTTCCGTTTCTAGTTTTGAAATGGGTATGCATTTTTGCAGCTCACCGTACCTCTGGCTATAAGCTCAGTGGATATAAGATACATATATAGATGTATATAAAAACTTATACGTAAGCAGGAATAGCCAAATGTGGTGACTAGTTCAGCCATGCTGAGGTCTCGAATTCGAAATCACGACACGTACCTCTTTTGTTGCACAATTGTGAGCGTATTCCAAAGTTACTTATTGTTCGCTTGAACGGTAAAAGAAAACATTATGTGGAAACTTACACATCTGAGAATTCTTATCTTATATGTTTCAAACTTGAGGGAGGCCTATGTCCAGCAGTGGACGTCTTTCGGCTGAGATGATGATGATGATGTTTCAATGAATCTTTAATTGAAAGATTAGGTAGGTTAGGTTACAGGTAGCTTGGTAGGCATGAGGTTTACCATCAGGTAACCCTCATGCTTCATTGCCATTTTTGTTGTTTTAAAAACAAGTATTTAATACGCACAAGAACTATATCTTGGGTTCATTTGATCTACACAACATTTTTTCTTGTCGTAACATGGCAAGAAATATAGTTGTAAAGTCATGAGAGTTGTTTGAAGGGCGTTTAGAGGTCGCCATACATAGATGTGTTATTTATGATTCCAGATCACTGAACGTAAGAAAATCTGCGTGTTAAGTGTAATACGACTAGCTAAAACTCAATATGTTGGTAATGTTACATTCCAAGGTTCACCGAGTGAGAAAAGAAAGCAAGGCATACGCACCCAAACCCCTGCGGTATCAGCAGAATCAAAAGAGGAGGAATTAAAGCGTAAAACAACAAAAGCAGAGATATAAAACTTTAAAAATTTATGTTGCTTCTAATAAATTAGGAAATGTAAATGTAATAATTATGAAAGCGTTTTATTTTCTTTTTTCTAAAAACACACATATCTCCCGCTCTAGGAAGAATTCCTGGATTATTCCTGGTGTGGAAGTCTTTGCAACCATTCAAACATAAAGAACACAGGATTTGGAACAACTATTTGTGGATCTTGATCACACGTGTGGGGACCGATTTGCGTTATTTCAAGAGTAAGTTGTATGTACCTCGTATGTTGTCTTTATCATAATAAAGATAACATACCAGATTTTCCCAACGACATTGCTCACGTAAATGTAGGTTAGGTTATTTACAGTACTTTTTTCTGGATGAAAGGTACCCTAATGTCCTTTTCTGTTCCCCTGGCAATGTATATGCAAAATTTCATGATGATTGATCGAGTAGGAAAGCGTAACAAACATTTATAATATAGTTAGGAAGTTAGGATTTCTACTGCCATAAGAAACCACAAACTCACCACGACCGCTCTCTCTTCCTTTTGTCCAGAAACAGCGCCTATGATCGTGGTTTTAGATGTCAGACACGTCTGCAACCATTCATATTCATCATATTCGCAGCAGCAAATACAAATGAATGTGTAGCAGACAGCATTGTACTGAATCGATTCCAGCATGAATATTTTACATGTATTCATAAAGTTTGCTTCGATATACCTTAGTCGTTGTAATCGTTACCAAGAAAAATGCTTTGTAAAAGGAAAATAGTATGTGTCGTCGTCTAGACTGGTGGGCGTTAAATATTGTCACACCTACACTATTGCTTGGAGCGCAAAGGTAACTTAAAAGCATTCACAAATTCAAACAATTTTTAGGAACATTATATTATAGTTTCACAGTTCACAGAAATTATAGCTCAAAATCTAATGTTATGTTATTGCAGTGTGTGAACTGTCTTGACCTTTTTAAAGAAGCGCTATCAGTAAGGTTTTCTGGTCTATTGACTAGTATCTCCGATAGCAAAACCTTTATTAATACTAGTCGTATGTAAAAATAAAGCATTAACAACATTAACAAACACTAATTTGGTATTGCCCAGAAAGAGTATTTCAAATTTTCCAATAGTCAAATGATTCCAAATCATTTAATACATAAGCCGTAGTTTAAACAGTTTAATTTAAAAAGACGCTATTAATTAAAAGATAATTTTAGGATGAATGTTTAATATCAGTTACATCGAGAGCTTTAAGCATAGGTATGTGGTTTTCTATTCCAAGTCTGCGTTTGCACGTATATATCCAACAAACTCAAAATATTCTTGACTCGTTTTTTCATAGATAACAGTTTTTGCCCGATAAATTCATCAATAACAAATTTATCGTAATATTCAGACATTATTCTCCATATACTTTTTTCCCACTCAGCTAACTCGTTTAAAGTAGAATTACACCACTCTATGTGGCGATTTATATTGTTCATATTGATATTCTTAATTTTAAAATTATATTCTATTGCTGAAAAATCTCCTTCTTCATTATTAAAAGCGGTATTTATATCTGATGTTAACAATTTGTACTGTTTTAACAAAATGAACACAGCAACTGTGTCAAAAGTACATGTGTCTACTAACATGGGTAAGTCATCCACGTCGACCAAATTACATTGAAGGTCACGATTGAGTTCTGCTAAAAGATATTTATTGAAAAACTCATAAGGATTTCTAAGAGTATCACTAATGTTAACTCCAAACCTGAACTTCTGTATCAATAGCAGATTTAAAATCAAACTCGGTATTGCAACTGGAAATAATTCACATAGTGGGTCCATATGACTGTATCTTGACCAGCCAGTTAGAATAATACCTTTAAAGTTGAATACTCTTGCCTCACCAGCGAACAGGTAGTCCAGAATAAGGTTCATCCACATATAATGGTTAAGGAAGCGCTCTCTTAAATTTGGAAGAACAGCTTGGCGGCCATCAGCACCTTTGTATGCAGAAGCGATCCAAATATTGTTGAACGTTTTATGATAATTGTATAAATTAAGGTGTGACACACTAAGATCTGACGTGTAGTCCCAATAAACTGGCTCTATTTCAGCGATACCGGAATTCTTCTTTATATGCCATCGGCTTTTTCTACTTCGAAACATATCATCCCAAACTAGGACGGTTGTGTGGGGACTAAAAGTGAATATTAATTGTTTTACAACAAGCAGATGATTGACGAGTAAGTCTCTGAAAATAAAATGCGATTAATTAACATTTGATTAACTCAAGTTTAATAAATAATATTAGCCATATTTATAATTTGCATTACTACTCGGCACGACCTTCCGACAGTTTAAGCAGGTTAAGAGATAGTTTACTACGCTGGATTATAAAGGCCAATGTGAGATTGCCGACTATCATGCAATTTCGCTTCTAGTGCCAGTGATATCACTCGCGCATCATCATGGGAAGCCCTTAAACTAAAGGAGATTAAGCACAGCGCGCTGTTCAAGTCCATTGGGGCCTCACATTTATCCTTCGTAGGATTCCTCGTCTACGATGTTTGTTGCAGTGAATAGGATTATCAGGAACTCCTTCAGATGACGGTATGCTGTCGGTAGGGGATTAATGCTTTGCTTAACTTGGTAAAAATAACAACGCTCCTGTGGCACTCTTAGCATAGCAAGGGTCTATAGACCATGGTAACAACACATCGAACGAGCATTAGATGTGCATTAATATTTAAACAGCGATGAAACAAAAATCTACTTTCACATCATTCAATACACTCAATGTATCAGTCACTGAGCGTACTGAATCGTTATTTAAATATCCTAAAATATAAAAGCAAGGAGCACAGCTTGAAAAAATTCTATCTTGCCAAAATTTTTTTTTTAACTATATTCGTCTTTTATCTTATCTATAAGGTAATAGGGTTTGCTATCTTTACTTACATTTTTTTAACGTTCCTTCGAAGACACTTCTCACATTTATTCATGTGGTAAACCTCGTCGCATCCGATATGTATGTGTTTCAATGGTGTAATGCTTGCATGAAAATTTATTATCTGAAAATATATAAAAGATTGATGTTAATGAGTCCATAATTATTATCCTTCCTAGTATTATAAATGCGAAAATGTATTTGTTGGTTTGTGAATTGTGTTCTGGATTAATTGAAAACGTCAATGAGAATTAGCAAGCTAAATTGCTAGAAATAACATCGTTGTACCTTCTATCTTATATATCTAGCAAATAAATAATTAAATAATATTTGTCAAGAATAAACAAAGATTTTAACCTTGTTCTTATTGTGTCTAAAATGGCAGAGACTTCAATAAAATAAAAAGATACAACGACAAAGATTGATCTGGTTAAGAGTTTCAAGAAAACCTAATTAAAACTATTCACTATAAAATGACCAGGTCATATTAAAATCTCGTAAACTAACATCTACTAAAACTGGGTTCCTAGTTCTATAGCTCGAAGAGAAACGAGAAACTTTTGCCTTGAGTCATCTTACAGTGAATTCACATTGTAAAGCGCTGGCTGTATTGTCGGGCACTGCCGTGTCAAAGACATTCTTGTATACTAGGTGGTCGGTAAATCGGAGATCTTTTTAAACGTAGAAAGCTAACGTTCGTCAAAATGACGAGCATGCAATAAATATCTCCCTCTCCCTTTCTTATGGTTTTACCTATACAATCGCAGTTCAGCGCCAATTAATTATCCGCTAGACTGCGTCGCATAGTGGTTGTGTTAAGCCGGTAAATAATTTTGTAATACCAAAAGAAACATATTAATTTCTGAATAATATTTCCTGATTTAATTATTTTAGTGTAAGTGTAAGTGTAAAGTTGTAAGTGAATTATAGATCTCAAAAAATCATGTGCCATAATAATTGTGATTCCAGTACGTAAAAATAATCTTTAATTTATATCCCAAGTTTCCTTTAAACACAATAAACTTGATTAAATACATAATATTTATAATAAACACACGTTTTAAAAATGATCGTCAAAAAGTCGAATGGTTAGCTTATCATGGCAGTACAGAAAGGCTAGCTATCTAGGGTTAAAAGCACAAAAGTGAGTCGTCTGTAAACTTGATTTAATACAGATATACAGTAAATTTTTCACGTATTTTATTCTTTACCTGACGAAAAATGTATTCGGCTGTCTCCATGGCAACCAAAATACTTAGTAGCAGCACGTTGTTTAGAACTGTGCCATAGGCTGATCCTGCATTACCTACGTGGGATCTAAACAAGTGAGCAACAGCAATGAATTGCCGTATATCATAGAGTTCGAAAAATGGTTCAAGTAATATGCAAAGGTCACGTGAAACCACGTGACCTTGATGTCAGAGGTCAAAGGTCATAGTCATTTCGGGGGTATATCGACTATGCTGAGTCGAATGGCGCTGATCGCGAGTCTCTAGCTCTTGCGGTTCTTGAGTTGAAAGTTGTATAACAGACAAACGAAGGGACGGACGGACAAAGTTGTTGTATAAGAGTTATTTCGAACTCTAAAAACGTAACTGTTGAATATCAGGACCACCTTTACAAGTTATTTCAGTACTAATACTAATATTACAAAGAGGAAAGATTTGATTTTAGTTTGTTTGTAAGGATTTAACTCAAAAACTATTCAACCGATTTAAAAAATTATTTCATCGTTAGAAAGCTTTATTATTACAGAGTAACATGAGCTATATTTTATTAAAAGTACTATTACTAACGTAACATAACCTAACCTACTTTTGAGCGAGCGAAGCCGCAGGCAAAAGCTAGTATTTTATATGTGTACTTGCTTAAATGCTGTGAAACTGATATTTCGTTAGGGTGAGCCGCGTCATCAAACTTACACATTTTGTAAATAAGAATCGCACTCTTAATAAAACACTGACTTAACTCGAAATTTGGAAGTATGGCAATTTGTACTCGAACTAACACACTATTAGAATTTAAATTGTCTAACTTCTCTTCTCTGTTTTATCAAGAGTTATGTATGTATATTTGAATGAATACAGCACATATGCGACGCACGTTGCCAGCGGGCTCGTGTTGTCATGAGATATGTCGTACCAATTAATAATAATATAGTTTCTTGTATTTATATTCACATGTGCATTACACGTAGCCCCCAAGGCTACGTGTAATGCTTATAACCTCTTATAGATATAAATAATATTTACATTTACGCTTACGTTTACGCGAATGTTATACATTAAGACTGCGCCGAGCGTAAGACGCGGTTGGACTGAATGACAGAGCGCGAAATTCAAATCAGCGCGCGGCCGCCATAGTGAAATTATTGTATTAAGTATTTGAAGTGCTTTTTTGATAAATATGTATCTTTATTGTCAACCAATAACTTAAATATTTGGGACGGACAAATTGTAATATAACAATTTATGTTTCATTTAAGCTGTAAAATAGGATAGATTTCTACTGTTATAATCTAAAAATCATGTAACACGAGCTTACGTTTTTGCATTTTTCGTGCAAATTTACGTAATTTTGTAGGCGAAAATATTAATTATTTTAACTTTTTTACACGGAGTAATTGTAAACACATTCATTGTTATGGTAAATGTATATTTTATATTTGTATTAAACAAAAAATGTTGATGTTATCAACTTAACTGTGACCGCCTGTTTTGGCACATTTCGCTTGGCGCAGTCTTAAACATATTTAAAAACAAAGACAAGAGATAGCACTTTGTATTTGTGCATTAATTTATATTTCTTCGGACACATTCGAACCTTATTTTCGTTTTAAAAAGTATTTTCGCATTTTTAAATACATCGGCATCCATTGTTTACACCTGAGACACGCAGTGTTGCCATGCCTACAATTACAATATGTGTACGGTTTTATCAGAGAAATTATTCAATATTTAGCTTGTCTGTAAGAAAAAGTAGGAGTGTAGCGAGGATATACCGTGATATCATTCGGACAGCTGCTTTTAAATAGAGATTACGTCATCTTTTGTATCGTGAATTCTATTTCTGACATTTAGCAATTGAAACACTTGTATCTTATTTATTTATAAGTGGATTTCAAAAATACTTTATGTTTATAGTTTGGGTAACAAAACTTTAATAATAAAAAAGTGCATAAATCTAAGACTATTTATGGTATAACATATTAATGTTATTGTCATGGCGATGCGATTCAGTCACTACCCAGAGGCAGATTGAAGACATATCGAGGATTTTTAGATGATATAACCTCTCAGAAATCTTCAGTCTTTTATCGAAGGATCTCATCCCGTTGCTATAACATGGTGCGGTGTTTTCATCTGTGCGTTTGCTTGCAACTGCGATGTCTAAGGTACCACCGCAAGGTTGGCCAATGAGGGGTTTTCTGTTGTAAGGTTCACGGGTCCTTAATCATAGCTGGCAAAATGTGGTTACAATACACCGCTGCTTACACCTTCTGCATAATTATGTAAAACTAGCAACCCGCCCCGGTTTCGCACGGGTAGTACAAAACAACAAATTATACACCTAAATCTTCATCATGAATCACTCTGTCTATTGGTAAAAACCGCATGAAAATCCATTTAGTAGTTTTTGAGTTTATCGCGAACAGACAGACGTGGTGAGGGACTGGGTTGTTTTATTATATGTAGTGATAGTGAAGTTACCTGATCTAACATATCCTTCAATAGTTTCACGCTATTCGTGTTGCTTGGGCAGATAGAGTCTGGATAAAGATGATGTTCTCGCAAATTCTGGAACTCCTCCAATTTCAGCACATGTTCCATGTGTCCAAAAGTTTGTACTAAAGGTATTATCTCTATTTGTAACTGGGCTGCATTATTGAGGAAGTTTTTCAGCTGAAAAAATAATTAGAACCATCGTACATACTTGTATTTGAGTGCAAGGACTACTCATTTGATTAAGTGGTTTACAGCCATTGCCAGTGCTTCTAATGTAATGTTCGATCCTGATATTGAACCAAAAAAATTATGAAAAATTATGATTGAATATGGATCATAATCCACAGCTATTAGTGACCCGAGTACGGGTGTTTAGGATGGGTAGGCCTCCGAAGGTAGATTGATGACCTGGTAAGGGTCGCGGTAAGCGGTTGGATGCGGGTGGCCCAAGACCGGTCTGTGTGGAAAACCATGGGGGAGACCTATGTCGAGCAGTGGACGTCTTTTTATTTGTGTTCGTTGATTGAATATTTGTAAAGTCTCTCATGACACAAACATGATACCTCATAGAGGTGTTCTGATTTCAATACCCACACAGGACAAAAAATTGTGGTCATTTGATTTTGCGTCCGGTTATAAATTGTGTCTGTTATTTGAATGTTTGTAAAGTCACGACACAGAAATTTTTGTGAAATGAGGTGTGTTATAAAAATATCATAGCAAGGTAACTAGGTGCTAAATTTGTTTTTATTAGTTATATTTGAGTCGTCGCCTCTTTTATCTAGTGTCTAGATTATACAGCTGACCTAAGAGTCTAGCCAGTAGATAAATGTAGGTATCGTTAGGTTGAATTATTACGGGTAAACAGTAAAAAAGTTATTTGATGGGTAGGTTAATGGATGTGAAGTAAATTTTTATATTTTTATTTGTTAGATTAATATAATGAACGAGTATGTTTTTGAAGTGATTATATCTAGTCACCAAGAAACAATTGAGCTAGATTTTAGCGTAGTTATGTTTTTCATAGATTCAATAAACTCCAGACAAAGATAAGCCTGCTTAGTAAATCAGTTAGCTATTGTAAAAGTATAAAGGGTAGAGGTTAGGAGAATCTAGTGTGAGAAAAAGAGTCCGTTGAAAAGCGTAAAATTAGAGTGGCGCCACAATAGCAAGTGAGTAAATATTTAAGATAGTGCCTTATTATACTGGTAGTATAGTAAATTAAACAAGGAAAGAAAGACTGACGCTCAGTATTCAACATAACTATAACATAGGCGAACAAATACGCTTAATTATTTGTTAATAGGTAGTAATTTTAAATAAATAGTCATTTTTGTAATAAATGACTTCCTGTTTTCAAATCGGCACACTTCACGTCGTTTATAACTTGTACGGAAAATGCGTGCCTAGATTTAATAATAAGCAATATATTATTTGATTCTGTACCTAGACTTCATCACTTAGCGCTCTCGGGTCATGAAACTGGGCAATCTATAACTGCTAAGATGTCTCTAACTAACAATGTCAAGAAAAGTTATAAATTCTGGTTTTGAAACATAAGAGATCTTAGCGAAGAAAACATCGCTAAGTTTAAATATTACAATATCATGTCTATCATTCAACGAGATTTATAAACTACAAAACACGAATGAAGCTTTTGAAAGTTTTCATGATACGTTAACATTATTCTTCAGACTATGTCTTCCAATAAAAATAATAAATGGCTAACTAACGGTATAAAACAATGCCGCATCAAAATGAGGATCTTATATTTAACATATCAACTAAACAAAGACAATAATAATAATAATATTCTACCACATACACACAACACCATCTAGCCCAAACTAAGCAGAGCTTGTACTATGGGTACTAGACAATGGATAAACATAAATATATACTTTTTTTTTTTGTAAATACATACATATTATACATAGAAACACCCAGACCAAGAAAAACATCCATGTTCATGCACACAAATGTTTGACTTGTGCGGGAATCGAACCCGCGACCTCAGGCGTGGCAGTCGGTTACACTAACCACTACGCCATCGAGGCCGACATAAAACTAATAATAGTAAAATATATAAGCGATATTAGAGAAAGTTAAAAAAAATTATCAATAAAGCGCAGCAGTTTAACAATCATCTATTTATCACAAGATTTAAAAGAAAAGGCAAAGCAGCTTGACAAATTATTAAAGATTCCATAAATCATAAAAAACAGAGGTCCGGAATCGACACAATTAAAATAAATAATATAGTATATAAAGACCCTCATTAGATCTGCGATATGTTTAATAAATACTACGTTTCGTTGACAAATAATCCTAACTCAAATAAAAAGGCAGATCCTTCGTGAATACCACAAAATGAAAACAGCATCTTTCTTACACCAATTAATGAAACAGACGTATATAAAACTATAATAGCATTAAAGAACACGAACTCAACGGGATACGATGGCTTTAATACCAAGTTACTTAGCATTGTGCGATCCTCTTAGCTGTACCATTAACATATATTATATTAAACCTATCACTATCGCAAGGTATCTTTCTGAATAGATTAAAGAAATCCATCGTCAAACAGCTTTACAAAAAAGGTGATAAATCGCTAACAAGCAATTACAGGCAGGCTATTATCAGTAATAGCAAAAATATGTGAAAAGATTATGGTAAATAAATTAGAGAAATTCATAGCAACAAATAAATTAATAAAAAAAGAACAGTACGGATTCCGTAAACAAAGCAGTACCTCCCTTGCAGGCTTTTTTTAATTAAACATATAACCGATAGCCTAAATGGAAAAACCTAGGATAGCATGTGTATTCCTAGATATCTATAAAGCATTCGACTTTGTCTGCCATAAAACACTACAGTCAAAGTTATATAACTATGGTATACGTGGAACAGCCAACAACTGGATAAAAAATTACCTATGTAAAAGAGTACAATGAGTAGAAATTACAAAAACAGTAAATTTCCAGGAAAGTAAATACAGATCAACATACTGCCAAAACAACTAAGGTGTTCCCCAAGGGGGTTTACTTTCACCCCTTGATCTGCCAGACGCTATTAACGACAATTCTGTACTATTCGCCGATGACACAACTTTAATAACTAAAAGCAAAAATGAGCAAACTCTACACAACGAAATACTAGAGACATTGAAAAAACTATTACATGGCTTGATTATAATAACCTAAAATTAAATATGTCTAAAACGAATATAATTAAATTTAAACATACAACACAAATATAACGAGCCATAATATAATCTTTAATAACAAAACTATACAGATAATTAACGATTGTGTATTCCTAGGTATTAGTATCAACAAACAATCTAACTGGAAGCCACATATAGAGAAGACCACCAACAAGATAGATTGCGACCTCTACGTACTAAGACGGATCAGAGAGATCGTAAACTTCCAAACCGCTATAATATTAATCGTGTATCACGCATATGTATCTTCCGCGCTAAAGTATGGGATTATTTTATGGGGAAACTCTGTAGATATAAATATACTGTTTCGTGCACAAAAAATAGTATAAGAGCAATGTGAGGCGTAAATTATCTCGACAGCTGTAAACCATTGTTCCATAATCATAAAATATTAACGTTGTCATATGCCTATACATATTTGAAATTTGCAATTTTGTGAAAACACACTCCGTAGTTTTTAGTAAACTTGGCGACACTGAAAGTAGCCGTACGCGACATAAATATAGACTAAAACTGCCCCAAATTAGAGTCGAAAGTCTTTAGGAAAAATGTATGCTGTATGGCTATAAGGCTATAACCATTTACCTAATGATCTCACTAGGTTACCAATGACATTGTTTACGCGTAAATTATTTAATTTATTACTTCATAAGAGATATTATTCGGTAACTGAATATTTTAATGATAGATCCATAATCTAGATGACATTATTAATATAATAATAAATACATTACTGTTATTAAAAGATAGACATTTCTAGATTAAGATATGCGTTTGATAGAATTTTTAATATAATATTTTAAATGAATGTTTTAATGTGCTGTATATTCATTTTATTATCTTTTTTTTCCGGATTATATACTACTAATTAATTAATATCAATATGTAATTTCAATAATATGCATGTATTTATTTTAAATTAATGTAATTTCTTAAATTTTGCACGCCACATGTAGCAGAATACGCAGTACAAATTTTTAAATGTCCACCTTTATACCTGAACCATATTCTAGCAAATAAAGATATTATTATTATTATTGTAAATTCTCCATATAAGACGATTTTCCTTACCTCTACCCTCCATATAGAAAAATAAGACGTGATAAATAAATAAAGTAAATTTTTTGTAGTCTAATGATAATCTAATGTCAGAATTCCCAATAGTCTCGTAAGAATCAGATTTTTTTAAGATACTGTATGCCGTAATATGTATTCATGATGACAGATACCAATGAATTTATGAGCTCATCAAGACCCGAAGACAGAATACCTGATGTAGACTTTAGTCTACTATTAAGCATATCTTGACACAAAAACCCAAATTTAACTGCACGGATGGTTGGCCTAAGTGTTCGCCTCGACATTACCGCTGCGCCGAGTGTTGAGGGGTCGATCCTCATATGAGACTACAGTTTGTGTGATTAACAAATTGTTGTTATTCCTAATGTCTGTAAAGGCCGGCGCGACACAAAAGGAAAACAAGTGCGGGCTCGTGTTTAAAAAATTAATTACACTTTGAAACACCCGGGTATTGAATCGCATCGTTATTGCACTGTGTCTTACGTTAGCATAGTACTAAACAGCGGAGCCAACTTGCCAAAAACAGGTCGTTAGAAATACTGACGTTATTATTATATTTCTTTCTTTTTTAAAAGACTGCTCTCGTACTAGGAATAATTCCTGTTTCGCGGGGGATTTTACAAATATTCAAATAACGGACACAAAGAACACCCAGGCTCGGAACAACCATTTGTGGATCACACAAGTTATTTAAAGAATTGTTTTACCTAAAGCCAAAATAAGAAATATATAACTTGTTTTGCATACACCAAACGTTTTATCGCGTATTGAGTTAATAACCATGACGACACATTATTGCTTACAAAGTAAACTCACCTCTATTTTGTTATAACAGTTCCTTGAACTCAAATTAACAAGAATTCCTTCAAATGGAAACATGTCTTCATATTCCATCAATAAACCATTCACTCCGAATTTCTTGAAGAAAGGCAGAAGGCTGTCCAGATATTTCAATTTTAAAGGAGCTCCTTTCAAATCCATGTGTACCACAACGTGTTTTAAATTAATGAAGGTCTCTGAATGTGAAGTACTAAAATTATCAAGAAACGAATAAAACATTATTAAGTATACGGTTAGCGTTCCGACGATAAAGCCGAAAAATTTAAATTTTATTGTCTTCATTATTGATGCGAAAGAAAAATAACGGCAGACACAATAAAATACCAAAAATAAAATGACAGTGATATTCAAAGACTGACACAAGAACTCTTTGTATTATTTTAAAAGGTTCACGTTAAAAGTAGGCTGAGGCTGTATGTAATGCGATCGCTTACGAAGTGAATGAAGAAACAGCGTCTAGCAGTTGTAAGGGCTCTGTCTACGTAAAGGTACGTAACGTTAAACCGTTATTCGTGAAACAATGTTGTGTTATTTAACTTAGCGTAATTTAATTTACGAAATAAATAATTCAAAAAGTCAAGAAAAAAGGAACACCGTCATTACTCTTCCAGATGCCAGTTAATTAACAATAATAATATTAAAGCTACTGTAAGGTCTCGGTTTCGATTTCAGAGTCTGGCAAAGTGTCATTGGGTTTTCCTGTCAAGAATTAGTTCGTAGCAGCACAGATTCAATTATTGTACCCGGTAAACATTCCACATTCCCACAAACCCGGGCGTACTCCAACTTGCAGTATTCCGTTTTGAACACAAAACATGTGTCGACACGTGTTTCGCCTCAACGCAAGGTATCTTCAGGACCATTTGGCTCACTAGTTGCCAAACCATTGGTTGACGACTAATATTTCTTATATTATTTGATAACTCCTTTCTTTGTTTACCGTTTTTTATGATGAACAACGGTGCCGGTGTTGTATTATTTTAGTAGGTAGCAGAATCAACTGAGAAGTCTTCAGCGGCAAGCCAACCGTCGCGTCGGTCTGCGATGACTTTAAGTTGTACTCACTGTATGGTACTACATCACAGCGTCAGTATATATACATAATAAATTCCAATTTATTATGTACTCTTTATAAGGTATAACCTAATAAATTGTATGATACGGTTTTACGGTATCATACATTTTTGTAGTTGGCTTATCGTATTCTACAAAGCGTTGCGTGTAATTTCTACTGTGATGACGTAAAAGGAAGTGCTGCTTTCAAAATAGTAAAAAATTGTGTGCAGCTCGGTGGCTGTCCGCCACCAGCAAGGATTCTGCTAGCTAGCCGCGCGCCGCTTGTTACGTAATATATTTTATGTGAGTGATCTCGCTTGTGAAACATGCATCTTTCTATACGTTATCGATCAGTTTATTCAGCGCAAACTGGCTATCATAGCTATTGCACACGGTGTTGTTTTTAACACACAGTCAGTAGTCGCGGTCGTTTCTTCTTTTAGCCTTGAGAGTAGTTTGTTTATTTTTATAAATGGCGATCTTCAGTCGTAAATCTGACGTCACGTTAAGGATAAAAATTTTATGGCACTGCGATTAATTAAAAATTATTGGACCAATTAAAATAGTCCATGCCTAAAGTACTGAGTTACTGACGTATTTGATAAGGATTAAATTTTCTTTTTAGATTCCTTACGCATAAATTTTTATTACACAGTTATCTACACCATAAAATTGAATTACAGTAACATTGTTAGATTTTGTTACATTTATATTGTAGATTCCAAAAATCACAGCAAAAAACGTTGTGGCTTAAGTGGTCGCCTCGCCGATGCCGCTGCGCGAAATGTCGTAGGTTCTAATTCCACACGGAATCCTCAAATGGTTGTTCCGAGTTTGGGTGTTCTTTGTGTCCGTTGTTTGAATATTTGTAAAGTCTCGCGACGCAGGAATCAGACATACTGCGGAAGAAGTCATTCATCATTCTCTTGCCCTGGTCCCAATTTATTTGGGGTCGGCGCAGTATGTCCTTCGCTTCCATACTTCTCTGTCACCCATCATCTGATCATTTACCCCTTTTCCTTTCATATCCATCCTCACACAGTCTATCCATCTTTTCCTTGGCCTTCCTCTCCCCTTTCGTCCCTCTACCCTCATATCCATCACTTGCTTAACATGTCCATATAAAAAAGTCATTATAAAAAACAAATTAGTGTATATTTTCGCCTACATCTCCGAGGAGATAGGTAAAGATATACTTCACCCACAATTTGCCAACTATTTATTTAGATCCCACGTATTATACGTAACTGCCTCCGTGGCGCAGCGGTAGAGAATGCGACTGCTGTGCATGAGGTCTCGGGTTCGAATCCCGGGTCTGGCCAACAAAAAGTTATTGGGTTTTTCTGTAAAGAAATCTCAATAGCAGCCCAGAGTTAGGAAGTTGGCAGTGTTAGACACCCCCGTGCCTCGAAAAGCACGTCAAGCCGTTGGTCCTGCGCCTGATCTCTCTCTGGTCGTGTCGGATTGCCGTCCCATGAGAGTTAGGGAACAGAGAGTGCACTTGTGTTTGCGCACACACTTGTGCACTATAATATCTCCTGCGCAGATGGCCAGTCTCTGTTAAGACTGGCCGCCGTGGCCGAAATTCGGTCTGGAGGACATTATTATTATTATAATAGGCGCAAATCCCTAGGCGCTTACAGGTCCAGATTCCGTGCCGCTAGAAAATTCGTTTTGCATATTTTCTTTCTAAATAATTATAAGCCCACTCGCTAAGATCGTATCTCCTATATATCCGTAATTTCCATTTGCTTATATACCTTGCGGTCACAACATCATTTTGGCCTTCCTACAAGTAGCTACGTTACAGGATGATAGAAGACGACCTTCTGCGGCGTCATCAACCATTTAAGAGTTTGTAGTGACTCCACACAAAGCAAGAAGTTACGACACATAGCAAGAGATGGCATTGTACCTAATTATACATTACTCCATACAATCCTGAATCTCGCAAGCGAAGTTCAGTAAGAGTTCCTATATAAGTATATACAAGAACCCAACGTTAAAAGTCATAATTAATCAGCCTGGACGCAGTATGCTACCATTTTGTTGAAGAGACAACTTAACACATTCCTTTTTAATTTAATTGCACCATGTAGGTTACTTGAGGTTAGAAATTTTTTTACATAAATATCAAAAGCTACTGTAGTGAACCCTGAGTAGAGTCAAGACTCTACTGAGTTTTCAAAGTAGACTTACTAGTATACCTTCAAAATGTCTATCTAAAACTTTGGCGAGCGAAATATTAAGAGTTACATTATTCCGGTGCTCTGCTCACTTCACTGCAAGGTTAAGGATGATAAAATTAAGCGTTATGTGTTTCATGGTTCTAATAGTGTTTATGTTCTAAACTTCGGTATTTACATTTCATGGTTGGCCCACAGATTTACAAGAGCGAGTAGCGTTTAGCTATAATAATAATGAGATCAAGGGTGTCCTGTATCATAAAAATGCAAACCTATTTTAATATGGCCGAAGATTACATACTCTTTCTTTTAATTATGTACATAAAGCGACTCATCAACCTAGACTGTTTGGACTTTGAACTATTAGAAGTCGAACGCTGCGAATCGTGCGAGAGAGTACATTATATTTTTGTTATTTTGATTCATTCACGCTGAACGGGCCGCGGGCGTCGCCGCACGCGCTAGTGCACCGTGATGGGTCTACAACTCTACACTATGCACTGTCCCTTGCCGACAATTCTCTATTTTGTATGTAGCATAGTTATGCGTATATATGGTGTCTAACTTGATGTGTAGCCGTGCGTACAACTCAATTATATTTCTGGAGTGGGTACTTACTTGCAAGACAAAAATATATAAATAACTATAAACTTCTTATTAATACTTTGAAGCGCTTAGAGCAGCAGCAGCTGCAATAAGGGCTAATAAAATAATAACAGCTAAATACTTAGGTCACTGGGACAACTAAAGAAAATCTTCGTAAACGATCACATGGCGATGGATCCAAGCGCCTGCTCGTTAAAGCATAGCAAGTTGACGAAAGACAAACTAGAGCTACATTTAGATAACATTTTATAGATGTAGATAGATGTTAATAAACTACTAAACGGATTTTCATGCAATTTTCACCAATAGATAGAGTGATTCATGAGGAAGGCTTAGGTGTATAATTTGTTAATGATTTGTCCTACCCGTGCGAAGCAGGGGGGGACGCTGGTACTTAATAATTATTGAAGTTATTATAATATAAGGACGTAAATATAGGTTTTTGATGCGCCTACTCTATTTGTATGAGCATAGTTGCTACTGTATGTATGTTTGCTATCTGTGATACATGACGATGGATAAAACGCCTGCTCATAAAAGCATAGCAATGCTGCGAAAGATACAAACTACAGTAGAACCCGCTTAATACAATCACGCTTAATACGATTTCTCGCATAATAGGCTATTTTACGATAGTCCCTGCGACTTGAGACGTGTTTTCATACATTTCTTAACGTTTAATACGTTTCGTCATCTCGTTTAATATGCAGAGTTACCTGGATATTCTTCCATTGATGACAATTTGGCACCATACGAAATTCAATCAATTGAAGATCTTATTGAGAATGTGAGATTTGTCTAATTAAATAAATAACCTAAGTCGGTATAACAGCTTACACAATCGCTTTGGGAGAATATTGGACCTAGTGCTGTCGAACGATGTAGTCAATGTTGACGACCTCGATGGCGTAGTGGTTAGTGTAACCGACTGCCACGCCTGAAGTCGCGGGTTCGATTCCCGCACAAGTCAAACATTTGTGTGCATAAACATGGATGTTTGTCTTGGTCTGGGTGTTTCTATGTATAATATGTATGTATTTACAAAAAAAAAGTATTTAAGTATGTTTATCCATTGTCTAGTACCCATAGTACAAGCTCTGCTTAGTTTGGGCTAGATGGTGTTGTGTGTATGTGGTAAAATATTATTATTATTATTATTATTATAATGTAAGAGGCTGTGAATAACCTTTAGTGCCTATACCCATATCATAATGCACTCGTTATAGATTTAAAATGTTGTAAATTTTTGGCTCGTTGTAAAACATGTTTATATTGTGAGGTGGACTATGTATGCTAAAATTAATCAAGACATTCTTGGAATAGAATGGTTAAATGAATTTTATAATAAATGTAATTCCATATGTGAAATGCCACTACCGATTACCTATTTTAGGTGACATGAAGTTAACTGGGTTATTAATTCAATAAATTTTATGTTGTAAACTACAATTCACGAACAATACAATCCAAATTCAATAAAAACTATTCACCTTTAGTTCTCAGTAATAATTATTTATTATTTTATGAAACCATTCGTTCAATAATATATGTATCATACAACTAAATAATTTTCAGGTTAAAAGAAGTTAACCATGCAATAATAATTTCGCGAGACGACCTCCAGTCACCCTGAGTAGAAGCCTGCGGGCGGTGGACCTATTGGGGCCGTCCACCGCCCGATCAGCGCAGGTCCGAGTAGGCGGCGTTCGTGTTCCACGCACGCCTCTCGATGTCAGAAAGGGGACTAGGTCCCCCCGCTATGTTGTCGGGGACCAGGTCCCCCAATTATGTGTATAAAGTTTTGTGGGACCCGCCACGTCCATCGGCGGGTCAAACCTTTGGCGGTGTCGCGATTCGAATGCGAAAGCGATCCGCGCGACCCCGCCATAAAGGTGTGAGGAACACCGCGGTGGTTTTAGTCGGTTCAGCCCAAACATATGGGCTGGATCCCGACATATCCCCATCGCCCGCCCCAAAACCGGCGATGGGGAATGTGATTTGCACATTTCCCCGCGTTAAAAAAATGCAATAATAATTTACCTATGTAATAATAATTGTTGATGCATGTCGTGATGGTACAAAAATAAAAACCATTTCATTTCAATTTAATTGCTGAACGAGTACTACCAATACTCGGGAGATATACGAATAGTAAAATGATAATCTCATGTTACCAAACATCTACATATATTTTGTCTTAACTGGGTTTAAATAATCCTTGAACGGTTATAAAACATTTTACTGTAACTGTTTTAATTGTGTTTAGATAATAATAAGAACATTGGGTACCAATTTAAATTCTGTTACTCCTTATGTTATATATCCTTTGTCTATTAATAATAATAATAATAATATTTATTTAAATAATAGGTACAATAATTTATAATAAATGTATTGTATTGTATACATACACATTTGAATTGGGCAATAAATGAATTTTATTATTTATTATTATTACAATTTGTTAACAAAAGAGGAAGCCCGCAGTTAACAGCCTGGCCGAACCTACTCAGTATAATCATTGTTCAAAGACTTGAGAGCTGTTCAGTTGAGTGCGAGATTTTACTTACTCTGTCAATAAAATTGTTTATTGTAGGCAATCAGTCTACAATTAAATGTTTTGAAACAATTACAGACTCTTACCAATCTATTAATAAGATATTAAAGTAATTCTCGAGTTTCAAGAATCTTGAAATCACCGTATATACTGTACTTTTAATATCACGTAATTACTTTGAAACGAAAGTTTACGGTTCAATATATCCTTTAATCAATTTCTAATTTATTATTTAGTTATAGGTCGATCTATTTTCTGTAATTATTTACTCTTTGATTAGATTTTTGAGACTGTAAGTTTGTTTTGGCTTTACTCAGTGCAAATTATTAATCAAAATAAGTTAGTCAGTTTAGAAGCAATCAACGCAGTAGGCATGTAGCATTTAATCTAGGCGTGCAGAAAAAAATAAAACTTTTTAATGAATCATTTATTAACTTCAAAAGAACTAAAAATCAAACTATAAAGTTTATCATTTGGTCTTAATTTAGGTGCTATTGAATCTAACCATTTTGGAGTCGGTACTAAACAATGTTTTTGTTGTATTGTTGCGGATGTTGATAAGACCGACTCCAAATATTATTTTAAATACTAGATTATGCACGCGCCCTTTTTTAAAGACGTCTCCATCTCTAGATGTTATTTATGTGTCGCGGGGGACTTTACAAATATTCAAACAACGAACAAAACACCCAAACTCGGTATAACTATTTGTGGATCACACAAATTTTTGTCACGTGTGGGATTCGAACCAACAACACTCGCTGCTATGGCAGCGGCGAGGCGACCTCTTATACCACTACGCCATTAGTGCAGCCAATGACTCTCATATTCATAATTATGATACTCGATATACTAAAAATCTTAACAGTTTAAGGCCGTTTACAAGTTTTCACCACTATAAATTAATTGTTTAACGTAGTACAAGGTCAGCTATAAATTTTACATTACAAAATGGTATAAAAGCTGAATAGATTAAAACAATTTTCTTGTTACACTTCTTTTAAGTTGAGTAACAGTGGTCCCAAAATAATCCAAACCAAATTCATCAGAAAGTTCGTTATATGTCCTGCACGCTCGTATAGTAAAACAGATCTGCCTGTAAGTAGTCGTGACTAGGAGTACGTTCATGTTCAGTTGAACATGGCTGCTCAAAAGCTTATACTTATTAAAGAATTGCTATCTCTGCAGCGTCTCCTTAAGAAGCTCAATGACCCCAATTAACTGTCGGCACACGAAACAAGATTATTTGCCAAACGGCATTGAACTGCCAGAGTTTCTTTGCACAAGTTCTAGCGATATTTCTTAAAAACAGAACAACGAAACCGGTCGTAAATTTTGTGAAAAGCAAGTGTTTCAAAAACAGATGTTACATTTTTGTTCACAATAACATAATATGACTCGCTTTAATTCCCATTTTGACTGCATTGAATATTGTTTAGATAAACCTATTAATAGAATTATATGTGTGAAAAGCTTAGTGTACACTTGCCAGTTTAGAATATTATTTATATAGGTAAACTTGCGTTTGATCACGATCTCACCTGATGTAAAGCGATGATACAGTCGACGATGGAGCACTTGTCAAGAATATACCTATTCACTCGCGATTTGAAGACACCCAGATTGTACTTATCGGGAAATACAGACTTAGGCAATGATTTCCACTCCTTTTTGGTACGCATTATAAAAGTGGAAGCAAAGAGCTTCAGGCGTATATGTGGTATATCCACCATGTTCCTGTGGAGCTGGTCAGTTTGTCCGGTCGTCCAATGCTACCATCGATTTCGATTTGCATGATTTGATTCCTCCTTCCCCATTCTACAATGGGGAAGGAGGTCATGTCATGGTAGATACACGTGTCAGTCTATGTAAACTTCTATATAGTCTCTATTTACCACTTAAATACTAGCAGCCGCCGCTGATCTGAAATAATTGCAAACTAATTCTATTTGGCTGCCGGCGGGCTGCTGCTGCCGCAATCCAGCAAATGACAAGTTAAAGCAACTTCAGCCGTAATTCAAACCACATTGTAGCGAGGCGCTCATAGCCAGTTGCACTCACTGATCGGTAAACGATTAGCGAGGTTAAGCAACGTTGGGTGCGGTCAGTCTATAGATGAGTGACCGCTTAGTGGTATTTCATCTGAGCGTCTCCGTGCTTCGGAGGGCACGTAAAACGTCGGTCACGGTTGTTGTCAAATTGACAGCAGTCGTTAAGCCATGTCAGAGGCCTTGGGACTTGGGAGGAGGCGGCTTGAACAACTCTTGACAACAGGTTGGCCACTAACCACACGAAAAGAAGAAGAAGAAGAATCACATTGTTTTATAATACAACTCCAGCAATTATCATATCGCAAGGGACTTTTCAAATAATGAAAAAACGGACTTAAAAATACTCAGACTTGACAACTCGTATTTGTAAGTCTTGGCATGCATCGTGGCGAAGTGACCACTTTGCCATCTGTGCAGTTGGACTGCCACACTATAGTCTCGAGTTTGATTCCAAGGCGCGCATCTGTTAGTAAAGTGCAAGTTATGTGCGTATTAAATAGGTAATTATCGCTCGCTTTGTCGCCGAAGGAAAACATCGTGATGAAATCTACATGTCTGAAAGTTCACATAATGTTTTCGAATATATGTAAAGTTTTCCATTGCTAGTTGACCCGCACTGGTACAGTGTGGGGGACTATTTCTACTACTTCAGATTAGTAGAGCCTCGCTGATTTCAGCATGAATGGGCCGACCGGGGAAGGACTACCCTCTCACAGAATATCGACGTGAAATAGCAGTATTCCTACTGTTGTGTTTCGTTCGGTGAGTGAGAGTACCGGAGGCCCAATCACCCTCTTTCCCCCATCCCGCTCCTTCTCCTTCCCACTTCCTTTCCTAAAGGGTCGGCAATGCGCAAGTGATGCCTCTGGTGTTGCAGGCGTCTATAGTAGGTAGTGACCACTTACCATCAGGTGGGCCGTATGCCTGTATGCCATTTTAGATGCATAAAAAAAAACTATGGCTATATTTTGATGTATTTTACAATAGATTTGCACTGAAACTACGTGTTAGATAGGGAAAAACATATTTAAATATCTACTTCAACATTGAAAAATGCAGCCGTTAGTCCAAATTGGTTTACTACTGTAGTATCGTGAGATTTATCTTTTTAAAAGACAAATACCTTTCTAGGATTAAATCCTGTGTGGCGGGGGACTTTACAAGCATTCAAACAACGGACACAAGAACATCCAGACTCTTAACAATCATCTGTCGATCACACAATTTTTTGTCCCGTGTGGGATTCGAATTCACAACACTCAGCGCAGTGCTTAAAGTCGAGTCGAGCAATAATATGTTAATGGATTGTTATGTCAAGCGTTATCAGTACCAGCACGGAGTCTGGAACTGTGCCCCCTAGGCAGCAATAGGCTCGCCCCCAATACGTGGGATCGAAAGACTATAGCTAGTGAAATCTGCGTGTAATGCATGTCATTTACTTCAGACAATAAATAATAGTACAAAAAACAAAAATACACGCTGGAAAAAATTAAAATATATATAATTTAATAATTTTAATATCACAAATCGTGGGGTGGATATTTTAGAAAGCACCTCACGCTTTTTTACATTAAAATTATTAAATTATTTTATTTTTAAAGCGTGTTTTTTAAACTATTATTTATATTTAATTTTGTTTTTAACTATCTTTTTTCTAAATTATTGTATTATCATCGGTCCTAGATAAGTGTGCAAAGTTTCAAATCAATCCGTTGGTTTAAAAGGGGTGAAAATCACGTTCAAAGATTCCGTTACATATGTAGATATAAACCAAGCTAATAAAAGCGTGTTAAAAATACACTCCATACTAACAAAATCATTAGGTATATTTATTTAAATTCAAATACATAATTCTGGTGGTATATGGAATCAAGCCAATTAATCTAGAGGCCATTAAAAAAAAAGAAGCCCTTAACGTATTGCTCGAATGGAATTTAATACCAGACAGACCAGACATTCACTACTGTTGCGCCATTACGCTACAGGTGACAGATATTTAAAAAAAACGTTATCGATTTAAAACTAATATCCTATAGAATCTATTATTAACGTTTTATCTCGGTAAGCAGAGCTCTTACCGTTCAAGGCTAAGATGGGATTAATTAAAAGATATTGTATTAGGATGTGGGCGATATTAAATTATATTAAAATCGATATTATATTAAAAGTAAGTAAGGAAATTGCTGGTTGCATATTGGAAGAATAAAAGCAGGAACGTGCTCACTAATCCCAACTACTATTATAAAAGCGAATGTGAGTTTATTTGGTTGTAAAGTTTTCACGCCTTGACAACTTGACTGATCATCATGAAATTTCGCATACACGTTGTCAGGCGTACAGAAAGTGTGCCCTTAGGGTAGAAATTTCTTGATAAAATCTGCATTAACGCGATCGATATTTGGTATTCATTAGATTGAATTTTCTACTTAAAAGTGCACAGCCGGAGCATGAAGAGTGACAAGAGGCCGGCACACAACGATAATCTCGCCATCCATTTTGTGTAAGCTAAGTATATGGTTGATGAAATGTGTAATATGTGCCTACTCCTTCAATGATATGCAAGCGTAAATACATATATGTATGTATTTACGGTTTTTTAAATATAGCTCAGTGGGGAGACCTACAGACTACAATGCAGAGGGTCTCGGGTTCGAACCCACGTCGCGCACCTATGACTTTCAGAAGTTATATGACTTTTCGAAATTATGTGCGTATTGATTAACTTTGGAGAGCACTTTAGGCCGTCGGTCCCGGCTGGCATGAACATCTCTGGCAGTCGTTATTGGGAAGTCAGTGCCCTATAATATCCTGACTCTGGTCTAGCCTTAGGGTATCGTTAGCCTTCGGGTTGCGGAGGTCAGGTGGCAGCCGTTTTGTGTAAAAACTGATATCCAGTCAAATCCGGTTAGACAAAAAAAGTCGACCCCAAGTGACTCAGGAATAATAACGGCAAGGGAGAAGATTTACGGTTTTTAAGGAGATTAAATATAATGACCTCCAAAAATACTAATTGTACAGCAAAATATGTTTACTAAAATATATCACAACGAGCACCTATACGCCTCAAATCACTGCATTCTGTCTCGAAAGGGTTAGGTTATGTTAGGTTCCTTCTTCAACCCACCCAAAAATAGGAGCCGAGAGTCCGTCGACTTAGTTTGATCTCTTTAAAATATTTTAGTAAGCATATTTTGGTGTGCAATTAGTATTTTTGGTGGAATAAAGGCAAATAATTGAGGAACAGTTAAATACTACCCTTTTTTAAATGACAATCGATAAGATTGACCCTTAACTACTGAAATTCCATAATTTTCACTTTCATTGATTTACTTCACGCAATACCTTCGTTACTGTAAATTTAAAGCAGCCATATCAAATTAAGGACTTGCCGCCTTCCTCGACTTTTTTTATCTAAACAAAGGAATAATTACCTAAGTAAAGAAATTAGAAGCAAATTAATTATCAGCAGCAATACAATTAAATTTATAAAGTGATAAAAGAAACTTGGTCAAGTACAGCCTGCTTGAGGAAAATATTATTTTATTTAACACGATAGAAACTTGGGCGTTATATAATTTAAAATAATCATTGAGGGGAGATTTACTTTCAAAGAATAATAACTATTATTAAGTAGAGAAGTGACACTTACAGCCCCCGCCATTTTTGTTATGTCCGTTACGACGTAACAGTACGATTGGCAGTACTTCAGTGTCGGTTTCTCTCTGATGTTCTTTGGTATTATGATAATTAATTTATGATATTAATAGTTATTCATAGCAGCGATAGCCTAGTGGGAAACCATTGGACTGCCACGCAGAGGTCTCGGGTTCGAACCCAAGGCGCGCATCTCTGACTTTTCGAAGTTATATGCGTATTTAATAATTAGTTATCGCTTGCTTTAACGGTGAAGGAAAACATCGTGAGGAAACCTGCATGTCTTAGAGTTCTCCATAATGTTTCTTGAAGATATGTGTAGTCTGCCAACCCGCACTAGGCCAGCGTGGTGGACTACGGCCTAACCCTTCTCACAATGAGAAGAGGCCCGTGCCCAGCAGTGGGACAGTTTAATACAGGACTGATATTATTATATATATTATAATAGTTATTCATTATAAATTATAGTGGTTTGTTATTCTTTATGAATCTGTTTATAAAATATATAAACAAATAAGTGTTGAATATGTTCCCATGAATATAATAAAAATGTTATGCTCATAGGAACATATCCTTCATTTTAATTACTAGATTCTGCTTCACTTAAGTAAATTTAAATCGTGACAAAAAAAAAATATCCTTCGGGTAGGTACTTTTTTTCCGGATCAAAGGAGTTATGCGAAATTTTATAACGATTGGTCGAGCACCTTAGGCGTAAAAGTGCAACAAACAAAGTCACATTAGCATTTATAAAATTAGTTAGTATAGATAGGATTTTACCATGAATGTTGTTTTAAATTGAGATTTATGAGCAAAGTACATATATAAAATTATGCCAATAAGATATTCCAACCTGACCTCCAAACTAAAAAACGAAAACGAGTCGATAAATTTATACTGTAGTTACGTATAGCGTTATCTGTCTAGCTCGATGTGCTCAGCCCTACGATAATTACCTCACTAATCGTTTGCGGACAGTTTGGCGCTTCCATAATAGTACTAGGTGGTGAAATCACTTCACTTGTTTAAATGTTGGTGGTGTACTACTGCGCTTTATTTGACTTATCAACCTTAATGATTGTATAACTCCTGCGCAGAAACACTACCATCCCTAGATAAACATCTGTCGTGCAAACTGCTACATTCCACAAGAAGAACCTTTCTTTTTTTTTTTTGACCTAGGAAAATCCTTTAATGATACCCCCTTCCCCGGGGGGGGAGGGTGGTTATGTAAGACT
The DNA here is from genome assembly GCA_930367265.1 of Catocala fraxini. Lineage (NCBI taxonomy): Eukaryota > Metazoa > Arthropoda > Insecta > Lepidoptera > Erebidae > Catocala > Catocala fraxini. The sequence continues at coordinate 4,132,186 of OV884047.1, forward strand.
TTCCGCCCCTGAAGGGGATCGGTATACACACTAAAAATCTGGGGTGAGCAGTCCCTCCGAAGACGGAGTGGGACGGGACGCGTTAGCAATCACCATCCCGCCCCGGTTGGCCCGGCTGACGGTAACCGGGCCTCAACACTTGTGGAGGGAGGGCCTTGCTCACCAAGGCCATCCCCCAGACGTGTGGGGCCGTGCAAGCCGGTAGAGAGTCCCCCGACTCTGTACCAGTGACCCCACTATACAGGAGCGAGAAGGCGGGCAAATCGCCACAAGAAATACCTACGCCAACTAGTAGGTATAATAACAAGCAACTGCTCACTCAACATCGGCATGGAAGCTGCATGGAGACCAAGGAGACACCGATTTACATGCTCCTACATTGTAAAAGCGTGAGTAACCAACGGGCAAAATTACTAAAACAGTCCAGAAACGATAAAGATTTACTGTGGTATATCGGTTGCCTATTATCTTTCTGGACGAATAACATACGTACAAATAACCATAGCTTCTGCTCTTTCTCTTGCTTTTGCAATCCTACCCATTTCACTCTCTTGTTCCCGCTCTTGTTGCCGTTGTCCTGGCCACTCTAGGTTCTGTAGATTCAACAGCAATCCGTATAATAATAAAGACTGCAACTTATTGATACTGACGCAATAAGTTAGGGCAAGATTTCTGTTTGAATTTGTTCACATTTTTGACTATCATGTCTAGTTATCATCGTTTCATGCTTTAATCATCATCATGACTGAGCGACTGCACGGATGGCGTAATAATTTAAGTGGTCGCCTCGCCACTGCCACCTTACCAAGTGTGGGTTCGATCCTCCCCACACGGGACAAAATTTTGTGTGATCCACAAATAGTTGTTCCGTGTCTGGTCGTTCTTTGTGTCCGTTGTTTCAATGTTTGTAAAGTACCCTGCGACACAAAAATTATTACTAGCGCGGGAGATGTCTTCCTAAAAGATAAAAAATATATACAAAGTGGCGCAAATGTTATTACATTATTTGATACCACATATGCTACATGGTATTCTTTGACGATTTACAAATTATGAACCAAATGTATTCAGTAGTTTAGCCGTAGGACATTATTTTGTTTAATAATTTTGAAATTTTAGAACATCATGTAATGCAGAGATAACTGTACTTGTACGTGTCAAAGACCTTAAGCAGCGATATTAAAAAACCGTCGAATTGTGTCGGGTCCGGGAATTTCCGGATCCTAGCGAGTTGACAAAGACGATTTCTCGGAACCTATGACCGTTAACAAGCTGGCTACAGCGCACGATTGGTTACAATGGTGTTCCAATTTGTGTCTAATTTTATTTTATTTACTTTGTTCAAAAAAATAATTTCTTAATTTCTGCGAAAATAGGATTTTTGTTAATGTTAACAGTCTTATATCAACCAGCTTAAGATAGTATACCATTTAATATGATAATCTTTGCGCCACCTTGTATATGACCAAACCGTTGAGCCCCACTGCATATTGTATCACCATATGCTATTACCATAAACATATAATTTATATTCGAAATGCACAACTAAACTAAATCCCAACATTTACTGCATCTATAAATGCAAGGTGTTTGCAAAATAACAAGAAGCATCAGCCATATTTATATCGTTTACTGTCGAATATACGCTGGCTCTCTGCCAAAATACACTAAAGGAATTGGCATTACACGCAGCCTTGGCCGTGAACTTCAATTTTATAGATATTTCAGAGCTCTTTGTTAGAATCTCGGACCTCCTTGGAGCATGTCGTAAAAGGTGTTTAAGAGGACGAAAGACGTATTTTATGTGTGTTCACTACATTTTTAACAACGCATACTTGTACCCTGTTTTATGGAGAGCTTTACAAACTTCTGATGTAGTATAAAGTACATCCAGACCGGAGTAACATTCGCTGGCTACTTGGATTTTTCCAGTTAACGTAAATTCAATTCTGGTACAAGTGTTAAACTTAGTTGTACGAGCGTTGAATAGTCTTCTCGTGACCATGAATGTTCAAAAAAGTACCTACTTGCATCGACTTAAAGTGTTTTAAACGTTAATTGACTTTATTTAATTAATTTTTAGTGTAATATGTCTTTATTCAGAACTTTAGAATTTAAGATGCTTACCAAATTTCTGCATAAGTTTGCATAACGTTATGAGTAGGTAATTTTACATTATTATGGTAATATGCACAAGGATCTTTCAGTATTGCATGTAGTTTAATAACCTGTAAGCCACAGTGTATACCTATATAATATACATAAATTAAGATAAGATATCATTTAACTTCTGGCTGTTGCTTTTAAGTGCAAATTTGGCAAATATGACACGATACGTGATGTGATAATGCTGCTGCATAAGAGCAAAAAGCCAAGAGGAATGATTAGGCCCTAGTCTAAACAAAAAACATTTCTAAATTAAAATCGGTTTATCTGTTTAGTAGCTATGATGTAACAGGTAGATACACAGATACAAACGTTAAACTTATAACACCCTTCCGTTTACGTCGGGTGTAAAAAAGGTTACTGAACTGTTTTTATTCTTATCATTTTTGAGCACAGCAACGACGGTGTCCTCGATATAAAAGGACAAAGCCATCTCTATCAACCTTGGTGCAGCTCGGTTTGCGACACAAATATTGTTCTATGCAAGTGCTGAGTTATAGAATTGGCTATTTTGAAAGAGAATTTTTTACATTTACAGCGCATTTCCCCAGACAGAACATTTGCATACAAAAATATTAAATTTGGCAACCGCATTGTGAATTTTATTTTTCCGTGACGTTTGTATAAAAGTTAACCTAGAATTTTAGAAATTATTTTTCGTCAACATTTTACGCTTTTGATTACTTTGCTTGGAACTTGTTAAAGGTACCTATGGTTTCTTCTTATTTTGTATTGTAACGTATATTAAAATAATAAAAGCAGCGATAGCTCAGTGGGGAGAGCAACAGACTGCAATGCAGAGGGTCTTTGGTTCGAACCCACGTCGCGCACCTATGACTTTCGGAAGTTATATGACTTTTCGAAATTATCTGCGTATTGATTGACATTTATCGCCTGCTCCGTGCCTCGGAGAGCACGTTAAACCGTCGGTCCCGGCTGCCATGAACATCTATGGCAGTCGTTATTGGGAAAGTCAGTACCCTCTAATATCCTGACACTGGTCTAGCCTTAGGATATCGTTAGCCTTTGGGTTGCGGAGGTCAGGTGGCAGCCGCTTCGTGTAAAAACTGATATTCAGTCAAATCCGGTTAGACTAGAAAAGCCGACCCCAAGTGACTTGGGAATAATAAAGGCTATGGGAGAAGAAGACGTACATATATTAAAATAATAAACTTATTGACTTAAAAGTAAGTGGCTTATAATAGTTCAATTATTAGTGGGTAAATTATGGGTAATTTGTCGGCTTCGATGGAGTAATGATTAGTGTAACCGACTGCCACGCCTGAGGTCGCGGGTTTGATTCCTGCACAAGTCAAACATTTGTGTGCATGAACATGGATGTTTCGTCTTGGTCTGGGTGTTTCTATGTATAATATGGAGGTATTTATAAAAATAAAAAGTATGTATGTATGTTTATCCATTGTCCAGTAGGTACCCATAGTACAAGCTCTGCTTAGTTTGGGCTAGATGGTGTTGTGTGTATATGATAGAATATTATTATTATTATTAAATTTAAAGAAGAATTCGAAGCTATTCTCTTGAAAGTTGGATCCTTCAACTAAAGCTGAGTTCAATATTATTTTTAAATTAATGTCACCATATTTGAATTTTGTATTAAGGCAGAGGCATCATCAAATTTAGATTAGTCATTATGTTTTTATTTTCAAGGATATTTAATAACTAGCCTTTTGCTATGCTAGTATGATACATCCATGTCTATCTCTTCGCGCATACATGTAGGACATTAGGTGTATAATAATATGCACTTTTCTACGTTTACTTCTAAGGTACAGAGCTTTCGGTGCGCAAGACTGCACTTGACCGCTGTTTTACATTTTAATTTATTCTCCAATACATATCAATTGTATGAAACAGCTGCTGAATTTCTTGCGTCTAGTTTTTCTTTTGAAAGCCACAAAGCTACTTAACACGCTATAAACCTAGACATCATTCTTAGAACATAGCTAATTTTTTTAATGGCTTAGATAGCAACAAAAATATCTCTATTAAAACTCATCGTCTATAGGTATATAGTTGTTGTTTAATTAAGGATTACGGTCCATACATAAATAGATTCACGCCTGTTTCCCAGAAGGGTAGGCAGAGACTACGGATTTCCATTTGCTACGATCCTAACACACTTCTCTGGCTTCATTCACTTCCATCACATTCCTCATACACGCCCGTCGGTTCAAGGTGCTCTTAACCTGGCCTTTGTCCAGAACGCCTCCGATCTGATCAAGAAACGTTCGCCTAGGTCTTCCTCTTGCGACTGTTCCATTCACACTAGCCTTATAAACTTTCTTAGTCAGTCTTTCCTCGTCCATTCTTTCTACGTACTTTTTACGTTGGATTACACAACAACACACAACAAACACAGGCGGTCACAGTTAAGTGAATAAAATCAAAACTTTTTGTTTAATACAAATATAAAATATACATTTACCATAACAATGAATGTGTTTACAATTACTTCGTGTAAAAAACTTAAGATAATTAATATTTTTGCCCACAAAATTACGTAATTTGCACGAAAAATGCAAAAACGGAAGCTCGTGTTACGTGATTTTTAGATTATAACAGTAGAAATCTATCTTATTTTACAGCTTAAACGAAACATAAATAGATATATTACAATTTGTCCGTCCCAAATATTTAAGTTATTGGTTGACAATAAAGATACGTATTTATCAAAAAAGCACTTCAAATCCTCCATACAATTTTACTATGGCGACCGCGCGCCGATTTGAATATGCGTCGCAAGAGCTCTGTCGTTATCTGTCTTACGCTCGGCGCAGTCTTAAGTGGTCGTCTCGCAACTGCCACTGCGCCGAGAGTTATGGATTCGCTACACGGAATCAAAAATCGAACCTAGAACACTTGGCATAGTAGTAATGGCGAGGCAACACTATCACGCCATTCGTGCTGTCTAACAATAAACGGTAATAAGCTCCATAATTGTTACATGGCATTTTAAACCCTATTACATTTGGATCTAATATTACTATTATATGAACTATAAGAAAATATTTATTAGACCTGCCCTTACCGTACTTATATCATACGACAAAGTGTCTTCACTAAGAAGAGTGAGCTGAAATATTAGATACATACATTATTATATGTAGTTCAAATGGTTGCCACTGTTAATACGCTAAGTGTTGGTTCGAATTCCACATTGGGCAAAAAATTTGGCGTTCTTTGTCTTTCACGACACAGATATTATACTAAACTAGCTTTTGCCCACGGATTCGTTCAAAAGGGGGAAAAAAAATCTTGGAAAAAAGATACCCTATATCCTGTTCTCCACCTCTGACATAGTGTATACAAAATTTTATGATAATAAGTCGAGTAGTTCGTAAAAGCGTAACAAACAAATTACATTCGCATTTATAATATTAGTAAGGAGAATATGCAAAAAGTGACTTTTTAAAATAAAATACCTTGTACTGACGCCTTCCTTTTACATAGTCAGGCGCGATTATGCATTAGCGCCGCGAGGTAGTCGTCTCCCCGCAACAATTCAGTTAGGTCGTATTCCAATGTGTATTTTATTATAACTGATACCAGCAAATATATATCCATATAGTATACAAGCAAGTTATTTTATTTAACCATCTACAACGAGAACACTTTTCATTTACCACCACAACATAAAGTTTATTCCAAACAGATTTAATTATATGTCTCAAGTGACTACACTTCAGAAACATCATTTATTTTGTTCTACTTTTTCTTTCTAGCTAGAAAATATTCTTAGAAATTAAACACACAGATTTTATCGCGTTGTTTATTTTACATTAATGTAAAATAAACAACATGTTCACGGGGAGACTAAGATGATCTACCTATTACCATCTTAGTCTCCCCGTGAACATGGCTGCTGTAAAGCAACCGAAACGTTGGGGCAAAGTGTAAACTTAAATATTAATAGTTTTAATTAAATTAAATAGCTTAAATAGTAGTTAGTGTTAGAGTGTTTAAAATTATGTAATAAAAGTGTTTTAAAGTAAAAGAAACAACGCGACAAAATCCACATTAAGTGTTTAATTTAAATGTATAACATTCGCGTAAGCATAAGACAATATTAAAAATCCTTAGAGTTAAATGCATCTTTATCTTTTGCCAAACATAAGTTGTTGTTTCCGTGGACAATTCTACACGGTTCTAGATATATTAGTATAAATGTTAGAAAAGCATTCATTTTGAATTCCCTAAGTAAACACTGCTATCTTGTGAAAAGCGTCGCGAATCGGACGTTATTGTAGATGTAAACACAGACAAGTCACTCTTACATTGTAAAAGTTTATTAACAAAGTGAGATATCTGAGTACCTACTAAGTGACTGCACGGTGGTGTAGTGGTTTAAGAGGTCGCCTGGCCACTGTCGTTGCGTCGAGTGTTGTGTGTTCGAATCCCACTAGGGACAAAACTTTGTGTGATCCACAATTGGTTATTTCGTGTCTGGGAGTTTATTGTGTCCGTTGTTTGAATGTTTATAAAGACCCCCGCGACATAGGAATTATACCTAGTGAAAAAGATCTTTATTTTTAAGAAAATAGTTATACCCGTTTAATAGGTAGATTTTGTAATTGTAGTTATGTTGGTTTTTAATTGTATAGAACTACATCCTTGCCGCGGTTATAACAACGTGAATAGAAGGGGTGGCATACCGGGATAAAATTATAGTTTATCTTGATACTATGCCTACTTGTGTACTTAGTTTTATTTAATAATATCAGCCCTGTATTAAACTGTCCCACTGCTGTACACGGTGACTTTTCACTCTCAAACATGCAGACATCCTCACGATGTTTTCCTTCACCGCTAAAGCCAGCTATATAACACACACATAACTTCGAAAAGTCAGAGAAGCGCGCCTTGCGATCGAACTCGAGATCTCTGCGTGAATGCGTGCTTCCTAGAAGCCATAACTACAAAATAATGTTGGGGGGTCGAACATATTTTATTTGTTTGTCATATTTTCTACCTATTTATAGATCATTATCTACTTCCAAATACCGCGTGTACGTAGTCGTGGGCAACAGTTAGTTATAAATAAAGGAGTACACATACCATACAATTATAACTTTGGTACACATGATACAAACAACAAAGACCGGCATCAAGTTCACAGGCTGAAAGCGTGAAACTTTTAATTTAATGTATCTACCTACTTGATTTTGCCCGCGGTTTCCCTCACGTAAATGTAGGTAAGGCTTTTTTATACATATAATGTGGCAAACAAGTATACCTGATGGTAAGTGATCACCGTAGTCTATGGACGCCTGCAACACCAGAGGCATCACTTGCGCGTTGGCGACCTTTTAGGAAAGGAAGTGGGAAGGAGATGGAGCGGGCAGGGGGAAAGAGGTGATTGGGCCTCCGGTACTCTCACTGACCGAACGAAACAATACAGTAAGAACACTGCTATTTCACGTCGATATTCTGTGAGTGTCTTCCTTCCTCAGTCAAGGCTGGTCTTTTCCGTTCCCCTGACAACGTGTATGCGAAAATCATTCGTTCATTGCAAGAATTACATTTACATCAGCTATGTGTTCTTTCAAACACCAACACTCGTTGAAGTCTGCTGTGTGTGAACATGTGCAACAGGGGACCAACCACTACCTAAGATTTAACAAACCACAGATTCTCGCTAAAGAACACCGATTCCTACCAAGGATGCTTCGCGAGGCTATTGAAATCAAAAAACATCCTAATTTTAATAGAGAAGTTGGTTGGAATGTACCACCAGCTTGGGATCCAGTAATACAAATAGTCAAACCCAAGAAGAATCAAACCACAGCTAGACTTCATGATACTTTGAGCTCATTCTGCGTAAATAGAAACACCAATGATTAAATTATGTTCGGGTACTTTGAAATAACGACACTGGAACATTGAGACAACTACCATCTTAGTCTCCCCGTGACCATGGCTGCTGAAAAGCAACCGAAACGTCGGGGAAAGTGTAAAATTAAATTAAATCAAATAAATTAAAAAAATAGTTTTAATAGTTTTAATAATAATTTAATTAGCTTAAAAGTTAGTAAAGTTTAATAGTAGTATAGTGTAACAGTTTTCAAAATTTTGTAATAAAGTGTCAAATAAACAACGCGATAAAAGCCGTATATAGTAGTTTAATTTCAATGAATAATATTCGCGTAAATAGAAGACAATATAATATAATAATAATTGCCCAAATACGGTTTTAGGCCCCATGTAATAGAGTTGCCTAGAGCCTTTAGGCGTTTACCTAGTTAGTTCCAGACTTCGGGCCATTGAGAATTTCTTGAGAGAAACCAAAAAACGCTTTGCCCGATGCGGGTATCGAACCCGAGACGCGATGTAGATCAGTTGCAAACGAAACAGCCCTGGATTTTGCTGAACATATAAAAAGCTATAAATAAATCCCGAACAGGTTTGATTTGGTTTAAAAAAGACGACCCCTGCACTAAGTAATAATGCCTGTGTCGCGGGAGACTTTACAAATATTCAAACAACGGACACAAAGAACAGCCAGATTCGGCACAACCATTTGTGAATCACACAATTATCCCGTGTGGGATTCAAACCCACAACCCTTGGCGCAATGGCAGTGGCGAAGCGACCATTTAAACCACTACGCCATCCGTGCAGTCTTATAAGCTTTAATAAATGCATTCATTTTTACATTGCTTGCCCGTAAAGGAAAATTCTTTATGATTTTTTAATTACGAATATTAAGCCATCAAAGAAAATTTAATAAGCTTAAATTCATCTATAACGACCTCAATCAATATTCTTGTTGCTTGTATTTAATATTTAAGAGCAATAAAAAAATGTTTATTAAGTATACGTCGTATAAGAATTAATCCAAATTTTGACATTTTATTATCACCATTCCTCTTGATTGAAAATCTATGCGTTCTAAAGTAAACCAAAGACATTTTATCTGTTTGTAAGTTTTCACAGTTATAAAGTTTAATAGTCATTAGACATTAACCATAATAATAATAATATTGCTATTTTTATTCTACAATTGACTATATTTTAACTGTATGACATTTTATTTAATTTTTCTGAATTTTGATATAGAATGACTTATCTTTGGACTTGACATAATTAATTTATTATACTTTTATCAATGTTTGCATGCCACTACTCTGGTCCAAATACTTGCACCTTTAATGCCATTATTTGTAATACCATTTGTCACCGTATTTCGGCAAATAAATATGATTTTGATTTTAAATAATAATATTCTACCACAATCATGCACACAACACCATCTAGCCCAAACTAAGCAAAGCTTGTACTATGAGCACTAGATAATGGATAAACATACATATATACAATTTTTTTTGTAAATACATACATATTATACATAGAAACACCCAGACGAAGACAAACATCCATGTTCATGCACACAAATGTTTGACTTGTGCGGGAATCGAACCCGCGACCTCAGGCGTGGCAGGCGGTTATACTACGCCATCGAGGCCGACAATATACCATATACAATGACTGCAATTAAACTATTGTTCTATGTACTACTAAGAATATAGATTTAAATGCATTATAATGTGAGAGCAGGTGTTGCAAAATAAAATACCTTAAAGAAAATCCGAATAACAATTTTAACAAAATAAACGGCGAGATAATCCAAAACAAATAGATTGTTGTATTTCAATGCGTAACATATACTTATTTAAGACTAGTGACCCGGCCCGGCTTCGCACGGGTAGTAGAAAACCTTAAAAAATTATACACCTAAATCTTTCTAGTGAATCACTCTGTCTATTCGTGAAAACCGCATGAAAATCCGTTTAGTACTTTTTGAGTTTATCGCGAACAGACAGACAGTAGCGGCGGTGGACTTTGTTTTATAATATGTAGTGATATAAGGCAGTGTAGGTACATATTATTTCAGAGCAAACGCACAAATATTGAAGGAAATTAGACAACGGTTACTGTATTTTGACAGGCAAATGTTCCATTTACCCGTCAGAACCATTCAAATATGTAATATTTTCACAAACTGTCGGTAAGTGCTACGCCAGGTTTTAAATTTCTAGCCGTTTAGGCAATATTGACTATCAACTTGTAGGTAGACCCATGTAAAAAGTGATATCAGGTTATAGTCCTATTTAAATACGGCGTAAAAGGTAGGTATTTTTTCAGTCAAGTGGCCGGCATTATCATAGGAAAGTATTAAATGTCTTTGTTTCTAAGTAAAGTTCAGTCGCTATATTCGTAAGAGCGGTTGATTTGGTGTGATTTATTAATTATGAGTGCACGGATGGCGTAGTGGTTTAAGTGGTCGCCTCGATACTGCCACGGCTCTGAGTGTTGTGGGTTCGAATCCCACACGGGACAAAAATTTGTGTGATCCACAAATGGTTGTTCCGAGTCTGGATGTTCTTTGTGTCCGTTTTTAATGTTTGTAAGGTCCCGCGCGATACAGGATTTGTTCCTAATGCGCGAGGTATCTTATTTTTTTAATTATTGATGTTATCTGCCTCGGTGGCGCTTCAGTAATCAATGCGACTGCTATGCATGAGGTTTGGTGCCAAGGTTAGTTAAAGTGTTGTTGGGTCTTGCTGTCAATAAAAACTTAGTAGAAGCACGGTGGCTGTGACCGGTACGTGGTTATAGCCTTGTCCTTATTACGTGGTCCTAAAAAACATAATTTGTGAATAGTAGGTGTAATACACCTACCTATTCCTTTAGGGATAGGGACTGTAGATGGCGTAGTAATTAAAATGGTCGCCTCGTCACGCCACTGCGCCGAGTGTTGCTGGTTAAAATCCCAAACGTGACAAAAATTTGTGTGATACACAAATGGTTGTTCCGAGTCTGGATGTTACTTGTGTCCATTTTGAATGTTTGTAAAGTCACCCACGATACAGGAATTAGACCTAGTGCGGAAGTAGTATTTTTTTAAAAGTAAAGTAAAAAGAAATCTTAATTTAATTGGTAATTACGTTTTCGAGCTGTTTGGGGTAGAGACGCTGGGTTTATGGGGTCCGGGCGCTCGTGCGCTTTTTAGAGATATATCTAAGCGGCTAATCGACGCTTCGCGTGACCAGAAGGTTGGACTTTTTTTGGCTCAAAGAATCAGCATTGCCATTCAGCGTGGCAATGCTGCCAGTCTTCTGGGCACACTCCCGGTCGACAGCGATGCTGAGGAATTTTACGACGCTGCCTAAACCGGCCATCCGTTTTTATTAATTTTTACAGTCCCATATTTTGTTACTCTTCATTTTGTTCTATTTATAAGTGGTTAGTTTTGTTAATATTAGTTAAGTTGTAAATTATGATTGTTGCTTTCTTTATGTAAATAATGTCAAAAGAAATCTTTGAATAAACACAGTCAGGAGACTACTTTCGTAATTTCTGATGGAAATTACGGTTTCAGAATTTATCATTTTTGTTTAAATATTGTTCTTTATTGACTTTATGAAATATATTCGCCCGTGCTTGCAATAATATAATATGTGCTATGGCATAATGTATAACGCCCAACATTGTTTTGGACGGGTGTGGAAAAGGAATCTACATACACCACTTTGTATCTTATAGACTTTGTTGCTGTTGCAACCTTGCTTATATCTGGATGTCTTCTAGAATAATAAAATATGTGTGCTATTTTGGGTAGATTTTGATAATTTTATTAGCAATATGAATAAAATGGCACAAAATAATTACTGGGGGATTAATGATTTATGCAATGATTGAATATACCATATCAGTTTAAAATAGCTACAATTCTTAAATTGATAAAACAAAAATTCTATAAAATAGACATCTTTCTCAACGTAACACGACATGTACGACTGCGAAACATATGTAGTGTGTCGCAAATAATAGATAACCCTGAAACTGTCAACTGACCAGATTATCATTCTATCACTTACCCCACTTATATCACCATATGCCCATGGATGACCGAATTATTGATATTTTTGGTATTTAAAATAAAAATCGTACTTACTCATACAAAATCAGCTGCCATTTCTACTACTAACGACATTTTTTCGTTCTGTTTTTTTATGTCACTCCTGAATACTTGTATCATCAGACCAGTATCAAGTTTTTTGTTACAATCTAAGACAACTTCGCAAAAAATACTTATTCTCAAATTTTAACATATTTTTTAAGGAATTATGTTTTTTTGCGCCCCTGTATCGAAAAAGAAATGTCCATGGGCATATGGTGATATAAATGGAGTAAACGATAGATGATAATCTGGCCAGTTGACAGTTTCAGGGTTATACATTATTTACGGCACATCCTGTATAAGCAAATTTTAGACACAAATCAAATTCCATTGTATTTGTTTCGATTTGAATGCCATTTTGCTTCTTTTCCACACATTATTTGTTAATAATACTTGCTCTACCTAATTGACATCTCCCATGTGACCCATCATATAGGTGGGTGGAGCAAAAGAGTAGTCGCTTATATTTGAATTTGCACATTATTTTACAGACAAGAGCAAATAGTAATAAAAAAAAGTCTTTTTGCAAACAGTATTAGAATTGGTTGCAAAATACAGGAATAATTAATATTTTTCATTTGTATAACAGAATAAGTGGGGATGTAGTGAGAATATCTCGCTATTTCCTTGGACATCAGAATTTATTTAGCGGTTACGACAGTATCGTGCATCCTTTATCTGTCATTTAACATTTACCAGTACTACGAGATTTAAAACGCTTGTATGTTACTGACATTTGTAAAAAAAAACTTTATTATTTTTGTGTTAAGCTAATGTATGTATATTGAAACAAAGTAAGCGTTATTTCGCGGAAGTCCATTGCAATAAAATTATTGGGAAGAGCCGCCACTCTCGGATTGCCCACCCCAACTATTGCAATAGAAAACTGTTGACAATACCGAACTTCTCTGAATAGGGACAGCCGCGACGTGGGATTCGGGCGTACTCCAACTAGCGGTAATCCGCATCGAGCACAAAATATGCATCGATAAGTGTTTCGCCTCAGCGCAAAGCATCTTCAGGACCGGAATGAGCTCATTAGTTGCAAATAATTCAATAAAAAGAAATGAGTCAACTAACCTATTCCCTCCAGATTACTACAAGACCTTACAAAATTGCTTACCGTAATTCAGCATTTACATCTTTCATAACACAAAGTGAGCTCTAAATGCATTTAACCCTAAAACTGCGACGTACCCCAGTGTAGCGCTAGCACTCGCTACCAACTCAAGTTGAGCGGCGATGGTCACCCAACATTCTTGCAACTCCATATAGTGTTAAGGGCAAGCTTGTACCCTATAATTTCCTTGTCAATGTTGGGTATTAATGAAGTGAAAAGTTCGGTGATTTACTAAAGATATTTATTGTTATAGTTATACTAAACGCAGCGATAGCTTAGTGGGGAGACCAACAGACTGCAATGCAGAGGGTCTCGAGTTCGAACCCACGTCGCGCACCTCTGACTTTCGGAAGTTATATGACTTTTCGAAATTATGTGCGTATTGATTGACAATTATCGCCTGCTCCGTGCCTCGGAGAGCACGTTAAGCCGTCGGTCCCGGCTGCCATGAACATCTATGGCAGTCGTTATTGGGAAAGTCAGTACCCTCTAATATCCTGACACTGGTCTAGCCTTAGGGTATCGTTAGCTTTCGGGTTGCGGAGGTCAGGTGGCAGCCGCTCTGTGTAAAAACTGATATCCAGTCAAATCCGGTTAGACCAGAAAAGTCGACCCCAAGTGACTTGGGAATAATAAAGGAGAAGAAGATTTATTGTTATAGTTATGTTACAAAGTGTGGTTTAAACATAAATCCTATTATTATACATTAAGCAACATGTAACTAGATTTTGCTCACGCTCGCGTAAATGTAAGTAATGTAAGTTAGGTGAGGTTAGTAACAGTACTTTTTGCTGGATAAAAGGTACCCTATGTTATTTCTATTTTCCTTTGTCAATGTGTTGGCAACACTTCGTTCAACACGCATCGAATGAACGAGGGAACGAGAGCTGTCATCGATGCGGCTGGCGGGAATGACTCACCGAAGTTATTTAACGGCTGGGCACACGTGGAGCCGGCCTTCTTCTTCATTGAGACTCCGAATAAGCAACATAGGGATAGGTTACCGCTAACAGCACCTTTTTATATCCAATCTCAATCGAAATGTTCCTATCTGACTTAGAATTTTTAACATATTTTCTATGGAAGATCTGTCAACATTCTAACTCAGATAGCAATATTTCGATTGAGATTGAATTTAGAAAGCGGCAGTAAGATTGTTACAGTTATCATTTTTATTAATTAAGTAATAAATAAGTTTATTGTAGCTGTCTTGATTTATTTATTAGAGAAAATCATACATCTTCTTAGCAAACGCGTGTGCGAAATTTTATGATGATTGGTTGATTAGTTAGCGTATGAAAGCGTAACAAACAAACAAACTCACTTTCGCTTTCATTAGTAAGGATTATTACAATCGTCATTTTACAAGAATAATATTCTTTGTTTTTTTTTCTAATATAATATAATATTCTATCACATACACACAACACCATCTAGCCTAAACTAAGCAGAGCTTGTACTATGGGTACTAGACAATGGATAAACATACATATATACTTTTTTTTTGTAAATACATACATATTATACATAGAAAATAATAAAATATTAGTAGAAGAATTGCTGTTTGATGTTAGGTATTTCAGGAAAAGTAGGGAATATGTTTAAACGTTGGATTTCGTGTGTATCTGTCGATTTTTTGGTATCAAGTTCGATAAAAATGTATTATTATAAACGTTTAATTTTATCGTCAATCATATATTATATTTATTGTAATTCGTTTGGTTTCTATTGTACAATATAAATTACCTAAATACTATAATATTTTACCTAATCTGTTTATGTAGCTCTGTAGATATTTATATCTCTCATTATTTAAAAACAGAATAAATTGATAAAGCAGCTTAATAGCGCATTAAATCTCTTTTTACTGCATTAATAACTAACTGCTACTGGCATGAAGATAATAAAATGAATCTTCAATTCAAAAATATTTATGGCTTATTTTACAAATTTAAATTAGTAGCGATATAGCTTTATTATTTTCAAACAATTCAAAAAATAGAGAAAATAAATAAAGGGCTTAAAAAAGTTAAATTACATGTTTCAGTAAAGAACGTCTTTATACGCATTTTATAGCATTGTTTATTTTAAAATTCGATTCAATATTAAAACTACTAAACTTCTACTATTTAAATAATTAAACTATTTAGATTTTCACTTTTGCAGACGTTTCGGCTTCTTTTTAGCAGCCATGGTCACGGGTAGTCTCCTCTTTGCCATGGAGTTTAACAGTAGTAATAAAATTGTTTCAAAATGATGTAAAATTGTATTTTATAATAAAGAACACGATAAAATCCGTATAAGGAACTTTGCGGTGACTTTGGATTTAACAGGATACTGCATAATTATCAGCATTATTGTAATGTTACTGGGTTCAAAATTTAAGAGAGATTAAGATAGAGATATACTTAACACTGTTTCTTTTTTAAACAAGACCTTAATAACATTTGCTATGTGAGATCATGGTATACCTCGGGTCTCCAAAGGATCCGTTACTTTATGTATATGTCAATCAATCAATGGATCAGCTCACTGCAGTCCATTGCTGGACATTTTTTTTTTAAGACGACACTCTCGCTATTTATCATGCTTGTACCGTGGGGCACTCTACAAACATTCAAATAACGGACACAAAGAATATCCAAACTCGGCATTTCAGAGGTTTAATTCCAGCACGTATCTACGTGAACCTCTGACATTGACAAAAACATATCGGCTCACGTAGGTATGTATATACCCGAAAAGCTATACAGAGAGTGTTCACCTCATGCGATTTTACTATATACCGTTGCGCTACTGAGGTTGTCAAATGACAAGTATATTAGAAGCACTATCTCAAAGAACATCCAAACTCGGAACAATCATTTGTGGATCACACAAAGTTTTGTACCGTGTGGCATTCGAACCCACAACACTCGGCGCAGTGGCAGAGGCGAGGCTACCACTTTTACCACTACGCCATCCGTGCAGTCTTCTTGTAGTTCTTTGCTTTAGATATATGTCAATCAGCCCGCCAGTCCACTGCTGGACATAAGCCTCTCCCATCTTACGCCACTACATCCGTTCTTCCGCCTTCTGCATCCAGTCTAATCTAGCTAGGTAGCTACCTCCGGTCAGATGGATTGATGACCTAAAGAAGGTTCTTTAGGTCATCAATCCATCTGACCGGAGGTCCTACCTTACGTTTACGTATTGTAATCTTTCGATATCATCCGAGAGATTGTCCGAGCCAGTTATTGGAAATATATTGTGCATTGAACCTTAAATATTACGGTTATTATACTCGGTTATCAGGGATGCACACAGTATAGAAGTCAAGAAAACATTTGTATTTTCCCTTCTCAGCGTAGTTGATCAGTGAGCTGTTACTTCAGATAAAAGTTATGACTTCGTTATCACAAGTCTATTGAAAAGCTTTTAGGAGACCTTGCGGTTACAGCACTACGTGTCCAAATAATATAGTCAATGGTTTTTGAAGTATTACAGTTTATTCCGTAACATAATAGTTCCTTAGCTTACGGTCTTATGATCTAACTTATATTCTAAAACACAGGGGTTATATATTATATGAGCGACACACTTAGCCCATGCCACGGTAATGTTATCTATCAGTATTATGACTCGGACCTGGCCTTGAAATAATTACAACCGCGCGGTATGTAAACACGCTGCAGTTTTTAATTTCATCTACCTATACTTGATACTTGAGTTTCCTTCAGGTGGTTATAAATATTGTATATATTACTAAAAAAATAATTTCGTTGTTAATGAAATAGGAAGTGTTCAATAAAATCATGTCATGATTTTTGATTTGTAGGTAGATTCAATAAAAAACAACCTTATAAATTTGAGACAGAAAAATATTTGCGTCTCAACTGAGACGTACGAAAAGCTTTATTGTTAAATTTAATAGTATAGAAAATCCGCCTTCGGATAAAACGTTTAATTAAAAATACATGTACAATATCATTTTGGGAAACATGGACAAAGAGGAGAAAAAGGGATATCTGTCACTTGGTTATAGATACCTGCAGCTACTTTACAATTGATATGTTTTATTTTAAATGACGTCTATTATTATTATATATTATATTACCTCTATTTATATCACATATTCCACGAAATCATCACTGGGTACCACGGTGATCCTCGACAAAACCGCTATCGACGGGGCCGCGCGAATCACTTGCACATGCGGTCGCGACCGCGCCGAGGTTTCGGCCCGCCGTATGAAACGGCAGGCCACTACACAACAAGATCTTCCCTATAGGCACTACTCACTTAAAAGACAAGGACACGACACAGAGGCGCGCGTGGGAACACGTACGCCGCCTCTCGGCTCCGGTGCTGATCGGATGGTGGGCAGGCCCACGAAGCAGACCACCCCCAGGTCATACCTCAGGGTAGCTGGAGGTCATCTCGTGCCCTCCGGCGCCCGGTTCTGCGGTTGGGCAGAGGGTTTAAACGTTCCCTCTCCCGCTCCACCGCCTCCTTGATCGAAATCACTTCCTCACAGAAAGAAGGAGGCGACGGCGTTCCACGACCTCTCACTCCGGACCATAGACCGGCCGGGAGCGAGAGGGCAACCAATCCGACTGCTGCTATCAACTCACAGCGCTGCGATGCCCAGGCGGGGCAATCCGCCAAAGTGTGCAGTGCCGTGTCCTGAACAATGTCGTGGCAGTCACCGCAGTGGTGATAACCGGGCGTCGCTTGCCGGCCTATACGACACAGGAACTGACCAAAACAATTATAGCCAGTCATTACCTGTGTCAGCCGGAAGGGGAGGGCACTAAGCCGTCTCTCCAGCCACTCCTCAAACACGGGACTTACCGCCACGATCGTGGCGTGCCCGATACATATCAACTACAATTTGGATGAAAGAAAATCAAATTGTTACAAATATTTAATGATCAAATTGAAGATTAAACAGCCTTAATATTGTTAATATAACTCAAAGTCAACTTAATTTCAGTAAAGTTTAATTCCATTAACAATATCTATATATTGTACCTTATGCCAAACTAATGTGTCTTAAATGTATGTATACATAATTTTAATGTGTTAAATGAGTGCAGTGTTCGCCAACAAACTGTTACATAGTTTGGCGAAATTATGTAAAATGCAAAATAAAAAATAAAATTGAAAGAAATAAAAAATAAAAAATATCTTATTTTCGGTTAACTTTTATGTCTTGCGTTAGGAGATCCATCCGTTAGGCATTCGCCCACGTAAAAAAAAATAGGTGATCCAGCGCATAACAATATTTTATATTTTATCTCTCCCAAAATTATCTAGAAAGATTGTAAATTAACCCCTAAGTACGGACTAAATCATACTTAAAAAATAATCCGTAAATTTTCTAGTCAAAGTAATATTTTATTTAAAATTATTTCTTTAGTTAATCCTTATTTATGTTAGAAGAGAGCTGAATGTTAATCCGAATGTTATGAAAAGGTATTGTATCGATAATAGCATTCAGCTTAATAGGGAATTACGTTCTAAGATATAATGTAGGAGTATTATAAAGTATTCTTTAAAAAGTAAGCTTAGGTCAGCGCAAAACCTTGTAAAATAAGATGCTGTAGGTAATAGTAAATTTGTAAAAGTAATAATGAATTACTTTGGATACCGCGCAAGTAGTTCGATTAGAAACCAATTACCAATGCACCAAGTACAAAATTTTATAAGTATGTTCTTAAACCTGCCATGACGTAAATATAGTGTAAATTATTAACTAACTTGTAAATACAACTTGTAAAACAAACAAAAAATATTATCTATTTATAATATACTAGATGTGCCCGCGGTTTCACTGGCGTTTATGGTTACTGCGCTGCCCCTGTGAGACGTAGCGTGATCTTATATAACCTATAGCCGTTTTCGATAAATAGGCTATCCAACACTAAAATAATTTTTCAATTCGAACCAGTACTTCCTGAGATTAGCGCGTTCAACCAAACAAACTCTTCAGCTTTATAATCCTCTTTATAATATATTAAGTATAGATGGTTGTCTTAGCCTTAATACGTCATCAAGCATCCAAGATTACAGCGACATCCGGATTAATGGCAAGTCCACCACAAGCTCTAAAATTTAATCCGTATATCAAGCAGTGGCACGTTTAGCTGCCTAACTTGAATTAGTTCTCGCACAACTTGGTACCTATATAAGTTTTCGTACGCTTCGAGACTAATAATGCTAGTCCGACAATTAGAAGAAGACCTAAACCAGCTTGTCCCAAATTATACACAACCACGTCTTTTGCTCAACGACACAATCTCTACCTAAGCACACTCATTTACAATAAGTTAAACCAACATCTAAAGATACACAAATTGAACGCTCACAGATGCAATGAAAATGTCAATCAATTTTTACTTACCTTAGATTACGATGAAACTGAAGCACTAGTTAAACCCCTATATACATAAATACATAAGTACAGTCATATACATACACACTCATATAAAAACATACACACACACATACACACACACACACACCCACATACACACACACACACACACACACCCACACACACACGCACACGCACACGCATGCGCACGCGCACACGCACGCGCGCGCACACACAGATACATACAAAGTTTAAAACAGAGACTAATTGATTTACTAATTAACCTACATGAACCGTTTTCTTAAGTCCTTAGTTCAACAAAGTTTGTAACATAATTTCGGACGAATGGATGACCCTGATAACACAGGATTTACCTAGCTTCGGGGTCATTATTCATATAAACGAACAATAGAACTATGTAACTACAAAATATTTTTAATTTATACTGTGTCAGATATTATGTATTGTTTTGGAGTTTTTTTTTTTAATATAATATAATATAATATTCTATCACATACACACAAATTAATTTTATTATTATTATTGTTGTTTTTTACATAAGCGTGTTAGGTAAATACTACGGGTACTAGGTTTGCAGCTTTTGATTCTGCAGCTGCGGTCGCGTAAATATATAATATATATTTTTCAAAAAGCTACAAACTACACTGGAACATTGAGACAACTACCATCTTAGCCTTCTTGTGATCATGGCTGCTAAAAAGCAACCGAAACATCGGGGAAAGTGTAAAATTAAATATAAATAGCTTTAATAATTTTATAATCTTTAAAAAATTGTAATGATAATACATAGTAGTAGTAGTGTAATGTGTAATAGTTTCAAAATCATGTAATAATGTGTTACATAAACAACGCGACAAAAGCCGTATAAAATAGTTTAATTTCAATGAATAACATTCGCGTAAACAGAAGACAATATTATGTAAAAAGCTACAGTTAGCATGAACACAATACATAATATATCATGAGACAAGTTAATACAGAATTTGTTGAACTCTGGTACCCAATATAAGATTTAACTTGTGTTTTGGATATGTACCAGATCTCTTGCAGTATTACATTTAGTTAATAGTTACAAAATATATTATATGTATGTATTTACAAAAAAAATTAAGTATATATGTATTATGTTTATCCACTGTCTAGTAGAAACCCATAGTACAAGCGCTCCTTAGTTTGGGCTTGTTGTGTGTATGTGATAGAATATAATTATATATAATACTAGTAGTTTTCCCGAGGTTTCACCCGCGTATGTCCCGTTCCCGTGTGAATATCGGGTTTCACCCCTTTCACCCCCTTCAGGGTGGAATTTCCAAAAATCCTTTCTTAGTGCTCCCCTACACTCTCCAAGGAACATACATGGCAAATTTCAGCTTCTTGCGTTCAGTAGTTTCGGCTGTGCGTTGTCTGTCAGATATACAACGTGTCACAGATATAACGCACAACCTCAAACACCCCAATTAGATTAATATATCGTAATTTTTTTCGACTGTTCGAAGAAAAGGATTACTATAATTTACGTTGTTTTAATTATTTTAGGACAAAAAAAATACCTATATTAAAATGTCAGAAATGGATTCAGGAGCCGATTCTAAACAAAGTAGGTACTTTTAGGAAGTGCGTTTAATATGTTACACGCTGTATATATATTAGGTCTTCGTGTGAGCAGCTATGAAAATATGCGCAAGTGAGCACAGGATGTAGGTTATGTAAATTTGTTATTCCTCGTGAACACTATTTTTCTGGATGAAAGGTACTCTATGTCCTTTTCTGTTTCCCGGACAACGTGTATGCGAAATTTAATTATAATTGGTCGAGTAGTTAAGGCGTGAAAGCGTAACAAATAATTAAACAAACAAACTTACTTTTGCATTTATAATATGAGTTAGGATAGCTATGCTATAAAAAATGGACAATTAAATAGTATTTAATTTAATTAAAACTTTTGACGTCTGACTCGGTGGTGGCGTGGTAGTGAATGCGACTATTGTGCATGAGGTCTTGCATTTGATTTCAGTGTTCAGCAAAGTCTTATTGGGTTTACCTTAATTTTTAACTATGCATTTTTCTATTAGTAGTTAGATAATTACAAATCATCACCATGATTTAACCACCTGAAACGGTATTCGCTTTTCCGCAATCCTATTCTTATTATGACAGCGATGGCCTATATATCACTGGCCTCCTAAGGAACGGTTAAATGGGCACTACGAGCATTTATCTCTATTCGCTATTATATTATCTGATTCTAAATCATCATGCATTATTGCAGAGGTATAATATTCATGGCATATTTTATCAGCTACGTTTTAGGGTCTACATAATTGAATGGATGCAATCCTATCACTATGTACCAGAAACAGTTCAAAGCTTTGACTGCTCGGATTGCGTTAAATTGTCAACTCGCCACTGCTGTTTGATCCTTACACGGGACACAAAAATTTGTGTGATCCATCCACTCACTCACTATATATAAACCCTACTTTCTCCCCTAGAGGTGAGACGGACTCGAAACAGAGGCGCGCGTGGGAACACGCACGCCGCCTCTCGGACCTGGTGCTGATCGGATGGCGGGCAGGCCCACAAAGCCCACCACCCCCAGGTCAAACCTCAGGGTGGCTGGAGGTCATCTCGCGCCCTCCGGTGGGCATAGAGGCATCTCACTGAACTTTCAACATCTTATTGAACTTAACTACAATTTAAATTAATAAAACTTTTTTTTTGATTAAGCCTATTAGTGTTTTAATTTTCTTTTTCTTTCTGTTTTATAATATTTTAGGTATAAGTTAGTTTTAAAGAATTGTGGTTATATGTACATAGTTAATAATCTATTTATATATAATTTTACACTTTCCCACACGTTTCCGTTCCTTTTCAGCAGCCATGTTCGCGAGGATACAAAAAGGTTGGTTGTCTGAATGTCCTGAAGTGTAGGTAGTTATTTTAAAATACCCGAACATCACTTAATCATTGGTGTTTTTATTTACGCAGAATGAGCTCATAGTATCATGAAGTCGAACTGTGTTTTGATTTTTCTTGGGTTTGATTATCTAAATTACTGGATTCCAAGCTGGTGGTACATTCCCACCATCTTCTCTATTCAAATTAGGATGTTTTTCGTTTTCAAAAGCCTTGCGAAGCATCCTTGGTAGGAATCGGTATTCTTTTACAAGTATCTGTAGGTTGTCAAATTAGTCATAATTTTTCATCCTAACTGTACTTCCACCCTATAAAAGATCATTGCCAAGTTCATGCTACGTACCTGTAGTGACAAGGGTTTTATGGCGCTTTAATGAGGTGCTCTACTAACAGGAGACCAGTTATATGTGCTCTTTGTAGGACAATAAAAGTTCGCAAAGATAATTTGCTTTTTTATATTATTTAAAAAAAAATAGATGTTTCCCACACTGGTAGAGTAGAAGAGTGCCTGTGTCACGGTGGACTTTACAAACATACCATTTATGGATCACAGAAATTTTTGTCCCGTGTCGGATCGAACCCACAACACTCGGCGCGGCGGCAGACGCGAGGTGACCACTTAAACCACTACGTCATCTGTGCAGTCATATACGACATCGCCTCGTGATACACAATCGTCTATGGTACTACAGACATTCATAGGTCAATGAATAAATCAATCTACCAGCCCATCGCAGTCCATAAGCCTTGCCCGTTTTACTTCTTAATGTCTAGTCTTCCGCCTTCCGCATTCAGTCCATACCAGTTACCTTTTTAGGTCATTACTTTATTACTTCACATGGTCGGTGAGCGCCTTACCTTGCCTGTACCAAGTCGCAGTCTCCACTCTAGCACTCGTTTGTTGCAATGGTCTTTCAGCAAATATGATCAGACCATTGCCTTTTGAGTTTACCCTTTCCGCTAGCTATTTCAGTAACTTCAATTCTTTGACGAAAAGCCTTATTATTATTCCTAAAAAAAATAGCGTAAATCATTCCATATCTCGTTGCGCGCATTTTAATTTGTGGATCAGTTCTACTATTATTGTCTACAATACAGCACTATAGATCATAAGAGGTAGAACGCACTGATTATTTAAGATTTTCGTCTTTAGACATTACACAGTACACGCGATAAGAAAACTCGACGCAGTTTGCAAAATGCTGTCCAACCCAACTGGATCATTTATAGATATAGTATCTTTAACGCTACTATCTACACTTACATAATAAAGGGGAAAGATTTAATTTTTTGTTTGTTTGTAAGGATTCATCCCCAAAACGAACCAATCGACTTTAAAGATTCTTTCATCATTAGAAAGCTATATTATTACCGAGAACATAGGTTATATTTTATTTGAAAAAGAACTGTTACTAACATAACCTAACTTAACCAACTTTTACGCGAGTGAAGCCGGGGGCAATGGCTGGTAAAAAATACAAAGGCGTTAACACAAGCAACGTCAGAAAGTGCTACTTATTTCACCACTTGTAACACATTTCATTACGCAATATCTGTGTGACAAATGTATGAATCTTTATGGTTAAAGTTTCCGTAGGTACGATTCACAAATGTGGTTATTTGTGTAAATGGCACGAGAACTTGTCGAACCTAAACCAATTTCTCTGTGAGTTATTTATGGCCACATCTGAAATATGACATTGACGGATATGGCACCTACACGACTTCTTGTGCCTCTCTGAAGATGAAACTTGTAGAATATATGACAGAGATATTTGTTATTCTTATAGACATGAAAATTGTTTGTTGTAGGAAGTAGTAATATATTTCCACAGAATAAATTTTTCACGTCTACAATTTATAAAATATTTTGACCTCAGCTACGACTTTGACGTCAGCTACGATTGCTACGACTTTGATCTCAGCTACGACTTTAGTCTCAGCTACGACTTTGATCTTGGCTACGACTGCTACGACTTTGACCTCAGCTACGACTTCGACCTCAGCTACAACTTTAACCTCAGCTGCGACTTTAACCTTAACTACGATTTTGACCTCACCTACGACTTTGACCTTAGCTACGATATTGACCTCAGCTACGACTTTGACCTTAGCTACGATATTGACCTCAGCTACGACTTTGACCTCAACTACGACTTTGACCTCAGCTATGACTTTGACCTCAACTTCGACTTTGATGCTTTTGCCCGCGGCTTCGCTCGCGTAAAAGTAGGTTAGGTTATGTTAGTAACAGTGCTTTTTTTAAATAAAATATAGCCTATGTTACTCAGTGATAATCATAAAAGCATTCTAATGACGACATAATTTTTAAAATCTGTTGAGGAGTTTTTGAGTTAAACTCTCACAAGAAAAAACCAAATCTTTCTTCTTTATAAAATTAGTATAGAAATGCTGGCGTAGTGGTCGGTGTAACCGACTGCCACGCCTGAGATCACGGGTTCAATTCCTGCACAAGTCAAACATTTATGTGCATGAATTTGTATGTTTGTCTTTTCTGGGTGTTTATATGTATAATATGTATTTATTTACAAAAAAACGTATATGTATGAATGTTTATCCATTGACCCATAGTACCCATAGTACAAGCTCTGCTTAGTTTGGGCTAGATGGTGTTGTGTGTATGTGATAGAATATTATTATTATTATTTATTTACATAGGTATATAGTCTAAAGTCTAAAGAATAGGTAGAGGTAACTAAGTAATCTAAGTATGGTTCTGCTTTAATAAAAATAAAGGGTTAACTCTAACCATCTACCAGGCAGTTCCAGACTTCATGCTGCAATCAAGATTTTTGACATAAAATGCCAATAACACTTTAACCGAACTCGAAATGGATCCTGGGACCGCAAAGCTGTTGCAAACTCTTCCACTACGCATCTGAGGCAGTCTAAATAGATTTCCAATTAAACTGTTTTCGTAAACAACATAATTTATCGAGCATTATGATTATGAGACTGTTGGACTATCACACAAAGGTCTTGAGTTCGATCTCAAGGCGCGTATTTTTGATTCTTCCTAGTTACGTGCGTATTAAATAGTTAATAATCGCTCGCTTTCGTCATTCGGGGCCGACACAAAAGATCCCACTGGGTCGAAGTGTCGCCGGTCTGCACTGACTGGCCCCCGTAACAAGATAAGATAAGATCGCTCGCTTTAACGGTGAAAGAAAACATCGTAAGGAAACCTGCATGTCTGCATAATGTTTTCGAAGATATGTGAAGTCTGCCAATCTGTACTGGGCCAGCATGGTGGACTATGGCCTAACCCTTTCCACACTGAAAAGAGGCCCGTGCCCAGCAGTAGGACAGTTTAATACAGAGCTGGTATTAATATGATTATGATCTCATGATGTTTCGTTGATTGATTACTAATTTGTTCAAATTTGGCTCAATAAAAACTCTACAAAAAAAAGTTTTTCTCTTAAAAATATTCATCTATATATATGACGGAGAGCCGATATTATCGGCTGTGCCATGACGGGAACTTTGAAATGAAACGTTGTAACGAATCTTCAGACTTGTATTTCTCGTAATCAATCACAATATGTATTACAATAAACTCGAACAATAATTAGAACACAAACGGATTACTATTGGTAGCGCGGTGAATTCGACACAGGGCTGGCTATCTCAAAATTGGTCCGCTCCACCATTGAAACAAAAACAAACATCCGCCATTTTACTAGCGCGTCTCCCGTCCCTCCTCAAGTTAGTAAAACGCCTCGCACAGCGTCAGCGTGATACCAACCTAACGCAATGGTTACGTTCACTCAAAATAATGTTGCTATTTGCCAGCCGGGTATCGACTACACCTAAGTTAAACAACTTGACGCGACCAATTGAAAAAGTAGTTTGTCTATAGTAACACAATCACGTTCCTGAACGTAAACAAATTAATAAATTGTCTTCTAGTTACGCGAATATTATTAATTGAAATTAAACTGCTATATACGGATTTTATCGCGTTGTTTATTTGACACTTTATAAACACGCATAAAAGAACACATAGCTGATGTAAAACACCAACGCTCGTTGAAGTTTGCTGTGTGTGAACATGTGCAACAGGGAACCAGCCACTACCTGAGATTTGACAAACCACAGATTCTCGCTAAAGAACACCGATTCCTACCAAGGATGCTTCGCGAGGCTATTGAAATCAAAAAACATCCTAATTTTAATAGAGAAGATGGTTGGAATGTACCACCAGCTTGTGATTCAGTAATAAAAATTGTCAAACCCAAGAAGAAGCAAACCACAGCTAGACTTCATGATACTTTGAGCTCATTCTGCGTAAATAGAAACACCAATGCTTAAATTATGTTCGGGTACTTTGAAATAACTACACTGGAATATTGAGACAACTGCCATCTTAGTCTCCCCGTGACCATGGTTGCTGAAAAGCAACCGAAACGTCGGGGAAAGTGTAAAAATAAATTATATCTAAATAGTTTTAATAATAATTTAATTAGCTTAAAAATTAGTAAAGTTTAATAGTAGTAGTAGTGTAACAATTTTCAAAATTTTGTAAATAAAGTGTCAAATAAACAACGCGATAAAATCCGTATATAGCAGTTTAATTTCAACAAATTAATAAAATTACAATGTTAAATTATTTCTTCAACCGACCAAGCGTGGCGCCTCTGTCTCGCGCTCCGACATATATAATGTTTAGTATGCGGCAGCCAAGGATTCCTTTCTCGTAAATTTCATAGTCTCTCATTAATTAGGGCTGAAACTTTTACTATTTTTTTATGCCGCTCGCTTGGCTCTCAACCCGTTTAGGATATTGTACGACGAGCAAGCTTTAAAAGGAAATATATTTTTATAAGAGAAGTTAATTTAAAATGTTAATTATTACAGTACGTTCACGTTAGTTTCTTTTTAGAGACGCTCCGTTTGTTCTCTCTATATAATCCAAGCACATCGGTGATAGCCATGAATTACAACGATGATTTGACTTACAAAGAAATAAAAACTAAAATCAAAAACTGGCTGCTAGGTTTTTGCAATTCATATTGCAGAATTATATTGCTAATCATATTGCTTTATAATTCATATTGCAGAATTAATATTCTGCAATACGAATTATAAAGGTTTTTCACCAATATTGATTGTACAAAAAAAGGTGAGATAAACTTTGCAA
This sequence comes from Catocala fraxini, assembly GCA_930367265.1. Classification (NCBI taxonomy): domain Eukaryota; kingdom Metazoa; phylum Arthropoda; class Insecta; order Lepidoptera; family Erebidae; genus Catocala; species Catocala fraxini. Next base: position 4,159,913 of record OV884047.1, read on the forward strand.
TAATGTCAATAGCACTACGCTACCCTTGCTTATATCTTTTATAGATATCATAAATCGTTTCTTATCGCTAGCATAAAATTTTAATTATGTTAAAGTTGTGAGAAGGCTCTGACTTCTGTTACACAGGTAGTTAATACCTAGCTCAGAGTTCAGAGACTTCAATATTTTCTGTGTAAAGATTTGATGCAAATCTTCTTCTTCTCTCTTAACCTTTATTATTCCCAAGTCACTTGGTGTCGGCTTTTCTGGTCTAACCGAATTTGACTGGATATCAGTTTTTACACGGAGCGGCTGCCACCTGCCCTCCACAACCCAAAGGCTAACGATACCCTAAGGCTAGACCAGTGTCAGGATATTAGAGGGTACTGACTTTCCCAATAACGACTGCCATAAATGTTTATGGCAGCCGGGACCAACGGCTTAACGTGTTCTCCGAGGCACGGAGCAGGCGATAATTGTCAATCAATACGCACATAATTTCGAAAAGTCATATAACTTCCGAAAGTCAGAGGTGCGCGACATGGGTTCGAACCCGAGACCCTCTGCATTGCAGTCTGTTGGTCTCCCCACTGAGCTATCGCTGCTACCGAGAATGTTATTATTACCAGAAAATTATTAGTGTCGAGGTGCTTACTCCAACGTGGCGCTCCAATACGTATGGTTATTCTATTATACCTTACGTCAGTTGTCTCGAGATTAGTCGACCGGCGTGAGATCAAGTACAGAATACAACTAATAACAAGAAATTTATCTGCTGTGCCTGCTGAATATATTTATCGGCTGTCTTAGTGACGGGGATAAAACATAACTACATTCGTTTTTTATACATCAAATTCTTAACTGAAACCTTTATGATTATTGTTGATCAGACCCGAGATTAGAGCCCAGAATTATAGCTGGGCTATAAATATTCTAGGCTCAAATCTTGGGTCAAAAATCTAATATTTAATTTTATTTAGTGGTCAGTTACCTGCTAGGTTTTTAACTACGTATATAAAATATTTTATTTATATATTTATGCGTACCAATAACTACTTAACAAAAACACTTTTTTTTTACATAAAAAGCAACATAATAATATGGTCCCTTTTACAAGCAAGCATAGCATGCACACATTTTATAAAGATGATAAAGCGATATTAAGACAATTTAGAATAATACGAATGTATGTATGTATGTATCATATGTGGGGGCCAGTCAGTGCAGACCGGCGACACTTCGACCCAGTGGGATCTTTTGTGTCGACACTCTCCCAATAACGACTGCCATAGATGTTCATGGCAGCCGGGACCGACGGCTTAACGGGCTCTCCGAGGCACGGAGCAGGCGATAATTGTCAATCAATACGCACATAATTTCGAAAAGTCATATAACTTCCGAAAATCAGAGGTGCGCGACGTGGGTTTGAACCCGAGACCCTCTGCATTGCAGTCTGTTGGTCTCCCCACTGAGCTATCGCTGCTCTTAAGTAATTATTACTATAAAGTTAGGACTATAAAATTAATATACAATCTAATAATATGTTATATAAAACTAAGTATTAAATATTAGGTTATACAGTCAATTTAGAGTTTACAACACACTGATAATACATATATTTACGGAATGTGGCAAACGAGTCTACATGCACGTCTATGACATCAGAGTACCCTATCAATATATAAGCAATATACAAATAAAATTCGTATCTAGTAAACGATAGAACTGTCTTGTATATTCAAAAAGTTTACTTAAAAATGATCAATTTTCAACTACATTAACAAAAGAGTTTAAATAAAACTGACAAAGTTTCCAAGTTCCTTGGCGAAAGCAGTAAAACAGGGTTGTGCCGTACCGATTTTCTTCAAATTTTATGGTTGTCGAGAAATCGGTGTAGACTGGAATACACAATTATTCTTACGGTCCTTAATGCGATATTATGGTAGAAGCGGCATGTTTGAACAATAAAAAGGCGCTTAGCCACGAGACGCTAGATGGTAAAGACACAACGAACAAAAATCGAACCAGATAGGGAGCGAAGCGTTTATGTTTTTATGGAAAATGTTCGCCATGCGTCTGATTCAGTATATATGAAGGTATGTGTCAAGCAAGCATGTAGTTTGCCTAATGGTAAACGCCGCTTGCAATAGGTCCAATCCTTGAATCCCAAGTGCTAGTTGGACTTGCACACCGAGGACTCCGATAAACTTGTGATAAAACTATAAGTGTATGACTTTCAGTTTTTTTATTTACTCGTACAATGAGACATTATTTCCTCAAATTTTATGATTCAAGGTCAACGGGAGGTATCCTGTAGGTTTTGATATCTTTTCGAATGTCAGAATATGCAATATAAACGGTCGTATCTTTTGAATGCGTTGAATGAATTCTAGACTTGATAGACTTGATGTTAATTTCAACTTCATATCTCCATTAATTTATAAGTAAAAGGTCTAAAGAGACAGATGGACAACGAAGTAATTCTGTAAGGGTTCCTTTTTTCGTTTCGTTTTAAAGTAAGAAGGGCAAGGATACGACTAGGCCCTCTGCACTTTTGAGGAGCTTGGATCCTTTTAACGCAGAAAGTACTTCAAAGTTGTTTGCCTGTGATGTTTCATGAAATTGAGGTAAGTCAGGCTTCACCAGTTTGAACTGTAATTACAGGAGTAAGTAAAGATTCTGGCTTGCCCGACTGCTCCTGAAACTGAAATATTAAATTTATAAAAATATTAAAAGTAAGAATTTTTCAGAACCAAATACTTAAGTATTCTGCAGGTGGTCCTGTTTCATGCTGATTTGCATAATACTCTACAGAAAAGCACTGGAAAATTGCCAACTGCAAGTCTCCAAATTTATTATAATTTAAAATATGATTTAATATTTTATAATATGTGCATAGTAATAAATTAATGTTACGTTAGTCTGATTTGATATAACGCGCATGCGTAGCTTTAAATTTGGAGACCTATTTTTGTAGATTACCACATTAGGGCAAGATATGAGTTGGACTCGTAGAACAGCAATAAACTCTCCTTTATGACATGTGTGTCTTTGGACTCTCCTCTGTCTAACTGTTGTTAAGTCTATGGCTAAGCAGATATAGAACTGACTATCAATCATAAAGCATATTATAAATGCGAATGTGAGTTTGCTGGTTACGGTTTCACGCCTCAACAACTCGGCCGATCATGATCAATTTCGCATGCATGAAATACAATAAAAAAGGTGCTTCCCTAGAAAAAGTTCTGTTCCCCAGAGCTTTATTGCCAAAATCAACATTACCGCGAGCGAAATACATACGTAGTCTCCCGCCTTTGTTCTCGAAAGCGTGGGCATAGGCTATCAAACGTAAATAAAGATGGATGGCAGAGGCTCTAAACTAAGAATCTCTCTGATCTAAGAAGAGATGGATGATTTATGTATAAGATGGCACGGGTAGGGTAGGTTAGTTATTAAAGCCAGTGGTGATAGCTATAGGTTATTACCTTTAATTAGAGCATTCAAAAATACATTGCGTAATTCAGAAATTGTATAAATGCCTACAAGTATATAATATTCTATATTCTATACATACACACAACACCATTTAGCCCAAACTAAGCAGAGTTTGTACTATGGGTACTAGACATAATTTATTGCGTCTAATATGGTATGGTATAAAGGTATTACAATTATTTTGTACATACATATTATACATAGAAATGCCCAGACCAAGACACACGTCCATACAAACATCCACATCATGCACACAAATGTTTGACTTGTGCGGGAATCAAACCCGCGCGCCATCGAGGTCATGTAAAGCACTATACTTATACTTTTTAGTGGTCGAAATGTTTAATAATAAACTAGAATTATCAAACCACAACTAACATTGAAAATATGAAGAATACATAATATTATGCACTTACATTTAAAAAAACTGACGGTATGCAATTTGTTTTTATAACGCTAAATCAAAATACAATAAAATCGAGGAGATAATGGTTCTTAACTGTTTATATATTGATAATATTACTAGCGGTCGCCTAGTGCTCGAAATTCGACCAAAGTTTGCCTGTAAGATATTGCTGATATATGTCATTATATATTGATATATGTAACCATAGTTACGCGCTTCGACGGCGTGTGTGAAATGTATGGTAGTGTGCGTGTAGTGCTTTTTCTATAATTTAATGTATTTCTAATGCATATTTTATATAAATATTAGGATTCGCCCCTCCTTCTCTATATAAACTTTAACTGTGCCAATTTTCAAACTCCTCCGACCGCGCAAATTTCGTAAAAAAGGGTACAAAGTTTTTGCTTCACGTATTAATATATAGATAGATACCATTATCTTATCTTATGCGGGGGCCAGTCAGTGCAGACCGGCGACACTTCGACCCAGTGGGATCTTTTGTGTCGACACTCTCCCAATAACGACTGCCATAGATATTCATGGCAGCCGGGACCGACGGCTTAACATGCTCTCCGAGGCACGGAGCAGGCGATAATTGTCAATCAATACGCACATAATTTCGAAAAGTCATATAACTTCCGAAGGTCAGAGGTGCGCGACGTGGGTTCGAACCCGAGACCCTCTGCATTGCAGTCTGTTGGTCTCCCCACTGAGCTATCACTGCTCTAGATACCATTAAAAAACATACTAAGAGAATAATTGTATTAAAAGCTCGAGCTTAGTAACAAGAAATCTGATATTTTTATTTGTGAAACAAGAATATAATAATCACTGCTTATTTCCTCAGTCCCGACAAATATTCTAAGGCTTCTCTAGCAGAAAATTCGGATAATACTTGAGAAGTTGTTGTGAAATAAGATTTTCTTGTAGGTATATTTTCCTAGTGCCTAATAACATAATCGTCTTAGTTTTAAGCGTTTAGTTATATTTAAACAACACAATATTTTATCGTTTATGGGTTCTCTTAAAATAGTAATGCTATGAAGTTTTCAAATCTTCGGTTTATCTCTTGATTGCACGGATGGCGTAGTGGTTTAAGTGATCGCCTCGCGACTACCGTCGCGCTGTGTATTGTGGGTTCGATCCCCACACGGGACAAAAATTTGCCTAATCCACAAATAGTTGTTCCGAGTCTGGGTCTTCTTTGTGTCCGTTGTTTCAACGTTTTTAAAGTCCCCTGCGAAAAAAGAAATATGCCTAGTGCAAAAAAAGCCTCTGGATTTATAGAAAATCATTATGATAAAATATGAAAATATTATTTTATTGTGTCTAAGTGAAGTCACATAGCTCGCCTTCAGAAATGCAATATTTTATCTTACTATTAAATGCGTATCTTAAAATAGAATGTAATATAGTTTAGTTGAAAATAAAATGAAATCAGAAATCATAAATTTATTTATTTATTTCACCAACGACACTAAATTCTGAAAGACAGGTTTACATAAAAAAAATATTATCAGAAGCCAAAGATATTACGTACATCTGCTGTGATTAAAATCAAAATTAAATATGTTTTATTTCGATATCACATACACAATATATACAGTGAGCTGCAAAAATGCATTTCCACGTCTAAACGAAAATAGTATAAGCCGGTAAATTATGCCATCTAACGGAAATCGATAGAAGAACTGTTAAATAGTTTTGTTATATCGTAATAGATGACGGTGCAGTACTATTAAATCAAAATAAATTTTGTTAAATTTACTTTAAAACAATTATTAATCTCTATTCACAAAAGATTATAAAAAAAGAACACATTTCTTACACAAATGAAACCTGAGGGCAAAACTTATATAGCTGTAATTTATAAAACAACGCCACCTAGTTCATTCATATTCAGTCTAATTCGAGGGTTCAAAGTATTTTAGACCTTAAGGTATCCATACAATATTACAGGTGACTGTACTTATATCTTAGGGTATCCTTTTAATTATAATATTATTTTTGTGTTAGGATATTCCTCCATAACTAAGTTTAACTTAAGTAACATATCTGAATTATTTTTAAAATAAATGCAAAATTTAATGAAAATGAGTTTTATCTAAGCTAATGTATGTGTGTCTGTGTGTGTGTGTATGTGAATGTGTGTGTGACAGACTGAATTAGGAACAGCTAATCAAATCACTTGATATAGAGGATCTATTAAACAGCTTTTAAGAAACCGGGGGAAGGAAACATACATGGACATAATGGATAATTCATCCATCCAATATTAAAGTGTTATGCACTCGTCGGTGTAGCAATTTTCATCTCTCTCAGTCCGATGTCAGATTCTTCAAATCTCGACATGTATCTACATTTGCTTTTTCTTTCAGTTGATCTGTGTATTTTCTTCTTATTCTTCATTTCTTTATCTTTGCCTCTATTTTCCCTTCCATAATTTAAATTAGTAACTATTAATTCTCTTGAGAATTTCACTGTTGTTCTTGCCAAAGTTTCGTCATGTGGTAGCCCTACCCAAGAAGGTCGGAACTAAGGCATCTAGGCAGCGCGAAGTACGAAGTTCTGACGGTAACTTCACGCTTAAGTTGCTACACTAACTTAATATGTTGTGAAACTGCATGACCTACGTCCCAAATTCATTAGCAAACGACGGGAACGTTAGAAGCGTTGCTTTACATAAACACACATGTATCACACCTGTCTGTATTAGTAGATTGATACAGCAATGTATAGTTATTTAATACATTCTATCAGCCTTGGTCGCAAGTAATCAATGCCGAAGTTATATAACTAAGAGCAAGTCCGTGCTGAGAACTTTCTTAACGAAAAGCACTTTAACACTTTGGTCAGTTCAGTGATTAAACTTAGATTTCGAAACAGAAACTCACGGACAGTGCAGGCTGTGTCTATTGTTTGTGAGAAAACCTAAAAACTCTTTGTTTGATCCAAATATTAGGAAGGGATTATAATATATATTACTCGATATTGCCCGCGGCCTCACTTGCGTAAATGTTTGTTAGATTTTATTAGTTGCAGTACTTTTTCCCTGGAAAGACCCTATGTCCTTTACTGTTCCCCTGACAATGTGTATGCGAAATTGCATGATGATCGGTCGAGTACTTAAGGCGTGAAAGCGAAACAAACAAACTCACATTTGCATTTATAATATTAAGTTAGGATGTATGTATAAAAGTACCTATATAATCTCACGCCTATATTTCGGAAGATATGTTCTGCTGTAAATATTTAAGATCCGATCGTCCTAGGTATTTAAGACTGCGCCGAGCGTAAGACAGATAATGACAGAGCTCGTGCGGCGCATATTCAAATCGGCGCTCAGCCGCCATAGTTAAATTGTATGGAGGATTTGAAGTGCTTTTTTAATAAATATGTATCTTTTTTGTCAACCAATAACTTAAATATTTGGGACGGACAAATTGTAATATAACTATTTATGTTTCTTTTAAGCTGTACAATTGGATAGATTTCTACTGTTAATCTAAAAATTTACGTTTATTTGTAGGTGAAAATATTAATTATTTTAAGTTTTTACACGGAGTAATTGTAAACATATTCATTGTTATGGTAAAAGCAAATTTTACGTTTGTATTAAACAAAAAGTGTTGATTTTATTTACTTAACAGTGACCGCCTGTTTTGGCACATTTCGCTCGGCGCAGTCTTAAAACTGAAACGTCAAGTATTCTAAAAATGTAAATAATATACAGCAAGGTTAAGTTAATCCCAATATGTAGATGCAATGCAAAAGTACAACAGTTATTAATTTGTGTGATTCACAAAATTGTTCCGAGTTTGAGTATTCTTTGTGTCCGTTGTTTGATAATTTGTAAACACATATAGGTATTATTCCTAGAGCGAGTCACACAAAATTATCATTTAATTCACAAAAATTAATTATAGACATCAAAGTTTTGTGGTTAGTTGATTAAAGTAGAGGCTCAAACATGCAATTCTTCTACGTTACATTTGTATTTATAGAATGTCGAATAAAATAAAATAATGGAAATATTTCTATTGTAAATCCTACATGTTTGGTTCTGCTACTACATATTCCGTTTTATTTTTATTATAGTTCGTAAACAATGTTATTTTATGCCTATAAAATATGATGAGTGGATGAATAATTATTTGTATAACAACTGCGATATACGTTGTCAGACCGCAACGAGTCATTGCGGGTTATAAATGAGCGGGGTATGTTATAGTAGCATCGGGCACGCCACGATCGTGGCGGTAAGTCCCGTGTTTGAGGAGTGGCTGGAGAGGCGCCATGGCGCCCTCACCTTCCGGCTGACACAGGTAATGACTGGCCACGGTTGTTTTGGCCAGTTCCTGTGTCGTATACGCCGGCAAGAGACGCCCGGTTGTCACCACTGCGGCGACTGCCGCGACGTAGTTGAGGACACGGCGCTGCACACTTTGGCGGTTTGCCCCGCCTGGGCATCGCAGCGCCGTGAGTTGATCGCGGCAGTCGGATTGGTTGCCCTCTCGCTCCCGGCCGTAGTTCAGTCTATGGTCCGGAGTGAGAGGTCGTGGAACGCCGTCGCCTCCTTTTGTGAGGAAGTCATTTCCACCAAGGAGGCGGCGGAGCGGGAGAGGGAGCGTTTGAACCCTCTCCCCAACCGCAGAGTCGGGCGCCGGAGGGCGCGAGACGACCTCCAGCCACCCTGAGGTTTGACCTGGGGGTGGCGGGCTTTGTGGGCCTGCCCGCCATCCGTTCAGCACCAGGTCCGAGAGGCGGCGTGCGTGTTCCCACGCGCGCCTCTGTTGTTTCGAGTCCGTCTCCCCTCTAGGGGGGACAGTAGGGATAATATGTGAGGAGTGCCTTTGGGTAGGTCTTTCGTGTAGTGGCCTGCCGTTTCATACGGCGGGCCGAAACCTCGGCGAGGTCGCGGCCGCATGCGAAAGTGATTCGCGCGGCCCCGTCGATAGTGGTTTTGTCGAGGAACACCGTGGTAGGTTTAGTCGGTATTCCGGGAGGTACTTTAACATCTTTACCATCTTTCTTTTACCCCAGCGAGTCCGACATAACCCCTCCGCCCGCCCCCGCGGAGGGGTATGCGTCATGCATTCCCCCACGTAAAAAAAAAAAAAAAAAAAGCATACTGTGTAGAGTAACTAAATTTTATATTTAATCCATGCAAGTATAATTTGTAAAAGGTGAGCCATTTCTTGTGCAAAATATCCATCATAGAAATAACCCATCGGATAAAAGTTGTTTGTTATCATGCCTGATACTACCTTATCATGTTTTTAAATGATTATCACGACTGTAATTCAACAACGATTTTTCTATATTTCTTCTAGATCTTTTTTTTTATATAGGCTTGTACAATTCCTACGTTCTGGTTTTCAATAACAGCATTGCGCAGCCCAGTATTTCCTTATTTTACAATGCGTAGGTTATAATATACTTATCTTTATACCCCCAATATTGCAAGTGGTGACTTCTACGTGGCATAGGAACAAGGAGAGTAATCTAAACAAAGAGAGGTCTCCATCCAGGATTGAGTTTAATCAGGCTGCCATCCAGGATTGAGTTTAATCAGGCTGCCATCCAGGATTGAGTTTAATCAGGCTGCCATCCAGGATTGAGTTTAATCAGGCTGCCATCCAGGATTGAGTTTAATCAGGCTGCCATCCAGGATTGAGTTTAATCAGGCTGCCATCCAGGATTGAGTTTAATCAGGCTGTATTTGATGATAATGATGATGAACAGCCGCGCAGTCTAAGAAACCTTTGTTACTTTATAAAAAAACATACTAAAATTTTCTTCAGTAATACAATATAACAATACACATCAAAACAATGTGGTAATTTGCCCCTTTCAATATGTTGTTTACTCAAATGTTATTGCCACAAACTGTGGGACTTCTTGTTTCTGATTTCATGAAAATATTCCATTCCAAAGGCTATGTCTGTTAGAACTCGTTTACGTCACAAACATCGTCTAATAGCAGAAACTTTTGAGGAAATATTATTCGAAACGTGTCTGAGATAACACGTAACAAACATAAGTTGCTGAAGCAGAGAAAACTCGAGTTATCTTCTGTGAATTATCTGTCAAAACATGATAAATAACGTTCGAACAAGCATTCGCCGTTCCTGTAGAAAACTGTTAAATTTTCAAGGTTCTTTAACAGTTGAATAAGTTTGTTGTTATTTAGGAAAGTCGACGACAAATAATTGGTTTCCTCAATCCGATCGATGTTAAAGACAAAGATAAATATTTATTTATTACATAACTGTGTACAGTAACTGATCGTATTAATAAAACATGTTTTCGGACCCAACAGTTTGTCCATATCGGACATGCAACATATAATAAGGACATAAGGCAACAAAACTTAAATATTATAAATACATTTCATATTGCTTATCAAAAAACTCTTGAAAATTGTAAAATACCTTTTCAATTAACCACTTTTTTAACTTAATTTGAAATAATATTGTCTTCTGTTTACGCGAATATTATTCATTGAAATTAAACTACTATATACGGATTACGCCAAATAAGATAAGTCAATTTTTACCATCCAACTTGTGCCAAGTTTTTTTTTTTTTTTTTTTTTTTTTTTTACGTGGGGGAATGCTTGATGCATACCCCTCCGCGGGGGCGGGCGGAGGGGTTATGTCGGACTCGCCGGGGTAAAAGAAAGATGTTAAGAAGAAAATGTACCTCCCGGAATACCGACTAAACCTACCACGGTGTTCCTCGACAAAACCACTATCGACGGGGCCGCGCGATTCACTTTCGCATGCGGTCGCGACCCCGCCGAGGTTTCGGCCCGCCGTATGAAACGGCAGGCCACTACACAAAAGACCTACCCAAAGGCACTCCTCACAAATTATCCCTACTGTCCCCCCTAGAGGGGAGACGGACTCGAAACAGAGGCGCGCGTGGGAACACGCACGCCGCCTCTCGGACCTGGTGCTGAACGGATGGCGGGCAGGCCCACAAAGCCCGCCACCCCCAGGTCAAACCTCAGGGTGGCTGGAGGTCGTCTCGCGCCCTCCGGCGCCCGGTTCTGCGGTTGGGGAGAGGGTTCAAACGCTCCCTCTCCCGCTCCGCCGCCTCCTTGATGGAAATGACTTCCTCACAAAAGGAGGCGACGGCGTTCCACGACCTCTCACTCCGGACCATAGACTGAACTACGGCCGGGAGCGAGAGGGCAACCAATTCGACTGCCGCGATCAATTCACGGCGCTGCGATGCCCAGGCGGGGCAAACCGCCAAAGTGTGCAGCGCCGTGTCCTCAACTACGTCGCGGCAGTCGCCGCAGTGGTGACAACCGGGCGTCTCTTGCCGGCGTATACGACACAGGAACTGGCCAAAACAACCGTGGCCAGTCATTACCTGTGTCAGCCGGAAGGTGAGGGCGCCATGGCGCCTCTCCAGCCACTCCTCAAACACGGGACTTACCGCCACGATCGTGGCGTGCCCGATCTTGTGCCAACTACCTTAACAAGATGCAGGGGTCTATAAAATAGATTGTGGCTGCGGACTCTCATACATTGGTCAAACCAAGAGAAATATAAGCATAGCATAAAATAACAAACACCAACGCTCGTTGAAGTCTGCTGTGTGTGAACATGTGCAACAGGGGACCAACCAACCAATCTGAGATTTGACAAACCACAGATTCTCGCTAAAGAACACCGATTCCTACCAAGGATGCTTCGCGAGGCTATTGAAATCAAAAAACATACTAATTTTAATAGAGAAGATGGTTGGAATGTACCACCAGCTTGGGATCCAGAAATACAAATAGTCAAACCCAAGAAGAAGCAAACCACAGCTAGACTTCATGATACTTTGAGCTCATTCTGCGTAAATAGAAACACCAATGATCAATTTTTTTTTGAGAATAAATATTCTTCAAACCGAAATTATGTTCGGATACTTTGAAATAACTACACTGGAACATTGAGACAATTACCATCTTAGTCTCCCCGTGACCATGGCTGCTGAAAAGCAACCGAAACGTCGGGGAATGTGTAAAATTATATTAAATCTAAATAGTTTAATAATAATTTAATTTGCTTAAAAATTTGTTAAGTTTAATAGTACTAGTAGTGTAACAATTTTCAAAATTATGTAATAAAGTGTCAAATAAACAACGCGATAAAATCCGTATATAGTAGTTTAATTTCAATTAATTTTAAATATATTTCCATTTAATTCCTATATAGTTGTTGGTAATTCGTTAAAGACACGAATAGCGGTGATATACGTACTCTTATAGAACATATTATTATTAATCGTGGGAAGATTTATATTGTACTTATATCTACTACGAATATTGCTCCTTGAAGCAGATTTAAAATAAAAATATTGCATGTTATTTTTCACAAATAGGCTTAATTCTAAGATGTAGATACTAGTTAATGTAAGGTAACCCTCAGTTTTAAAAATGTTTTATGGAAAGTAGGATCAGTGCATTGATTAATAGAATTGGGCTATGTCAGCGTTGACTGTACTTTTTGGTGGGGTGGGTGGAAGTGATCGTTTCTGAAGTGAAAATTTCTTAAGGGGCGTTTAGCAATTTTTGGGTGAACAAAAATCATGGAACTCGCGTCATCGTCACCGAACGCATTCAAAATTCAAAAATAATTATCTAAGCTCAACGATACAATTCACAAGTTACTTAGATTTCACTTCTATCGGCAGTCCACAAAGACTGCCCCGTTTTTATAAAGTCAGTTCTCGCATTAGGAATAATTACTATGTTGCGGAGACTTTACATAAATTCAAATAACGGACAAATGAACACCCAGTCTCAAAACAACTACTTGTGGATCACACAAATTTTATCCCGCGTCCTTAACCAGGCGGCGTAGGTATCCCGTTGGGCAGAAATTTATTTATTTATTTATTGAAATTAAACTGCTATATACGGATTTTATCGCGTTGTTTATTTGACACTTTATTACAAAATTTTGAAAATTGTTACACTACTACTACTATTAAACTTTACTAATTTTTAAGCTAATTAAATTATTATTAAACTATTTAGATTTAATTTATTTTTACACTTTCCCCGACGTTTCGGTTGCTTTTCAGCAGCCATGGTCACGGGGAGAACGTCTCCTCGATGAATAATATTCGCGTAAATAGAAGACAGTATTATTTATTTATTTTAGGTACACAAAACAGAACAAAGTACAAGTAGGTTTGAACATAAATACATATTACAGTTATGTTCTAAAATATATAAATATAAATTAACCGAATATTATTCGAATGTAAAATGTTTTTCCGCTACAATTACATTTATTTTAAGTACATTCATATGCTACAATGCTACGTTGCGTCACTAATTAGTTTTAAATTGAGTCGAAAAGACTGTTCTTATTTTTGTAGTCATAAATGTTTTTCAAACTGGTTGATAAATCACTCAATATCGATTGTAATATTATATCATAGCGATAAAAATGTAAGTTTCAAATTCAGCACATTTTGTCCCTTAAATTTACTTTTAAATATAGTATTTTTAACTTTACACATCTTTATAACCTCTAATGTCACTAAATATTGATCGCACATCATTAGATTATTCAAAGCAATTGTAAAGCTTTAATAAAATTCAAATCCGGCTACTGTTAATTTAAAAAGATTTAGTTTCATAACTTTGAATTCAAGAAAATGAAAAATACGTAAGCTCTGTTTGAAGAGTTATTCCACCTCGGTGTAAGAGATTGACATGCAAAACCATTCTTTGTTGCCCATTTGAATTTCAGACGCCTCAATATCTTTCATGTTCAAATATATATTTGACGTTCTTATATACCATGGAACACCGAAAGCTCACTTGTAATTTTCATTATTTTGCCTGCGAAACGGTATTTTGTGTATCAAGTCTTAGAAAACCAGACATAATTAAGAATCGGTTGTGTCTGGCCACCGGTGTTCCGCTGCGACACAATAGGTTAATATCACTGTTATGGGATTGCGTCGACAGGCCATGATCACAACGCACACTTATGTATACCTGACTTAAAACTTGTGTCAATCACGAGACTACATTCTTTGTAATCTACAGCTAATAATCTTGAGTAAGGGAGTTTTTGTGCCCGTTTCAATGTTGTTAAAGACTTCCATGACACAAGATTAGCCCAGGTTGTTGTTATAAAATTGAACCGAGAAAATCTATGAAAGTGTTATATAACATTGTTGTTGTTCTTTTCTGTATTACTTAAATTTACATTTACACTTCCACGCCCTCGCCGGGGTAAAAGAAAGATGGTAAAGATGTTAAAGTACCTCCCGGAATACCGACTAAACCTACCACGGTGTTCCTCAACAAAACCACTATCGACGGGGCCGCGCGAATCACTTTCGCATGCGGTCGCGACCCCGCCGAGGTTACGGCCCGCCGTATGAAACGGCAGGCCACTACACGAAAGACCTACCCTATAGGCACATCTAAAAACTCCCTACTGTCCCCCCTAGAGGGGAGACGGACTCGACACAGAGGCGCGCGTGGGAACACGCACGCCGCCTCTCGGACCTGGTGCTGAACGGATGGCGGGCAGGCCCACAAAGCCCGCCACCCCCAGGTCAATCCTCAGGGTGGCTGGAGGTCGTCTCGCGCCCTCCGGCGCCCGGCTCTGCGGTTGGGGAGAGGGTTCAAACGCTCCCTCTCCCGCTCCGCCGCCTCCTTGATGGAAATGACTTTCTCACAAACACTTCCACGCCTTAACTACTCGACCGATCATCATGAAATTTTGCATAGGTACGCGTTGTCAGGGGCACTGAAAAAAACGTAGGTTACCTTTTATTCAGAAAAAATCCTGTTTTCTAGAGATAAATCTGAGGACAGCAAATCTGGCGACAAATATAGTCTATTAAGAAAAGCATGACAATTATATACATTTAATACTGTAGAGATTATCAATTATTGGTTGTCAATAGCAACAGGTCGTCCCCATGTTACGGGTGTCGCCTGTCAAGCACGGCATAATGTCGAGTGTTCTTGTACCAGAACGTTTCAAAAGAAACTGTCAGCATTTATTAAAGCTTCGACGTTAAAGCTCACAAAAAGTTGTGGGCTTTGACGTGATTTTTCGGATGGTTTGCTAGTGCCACACGTACGGTCAAAGACAAAAGCGGAGTAGCATCGTAAGATACACATTCACATACTGATCTAAGCAAATATTTTTGTGTGCGTGATGTTTTAACGCAAACAATTGAACATTACTCAATGTAATGATAGTAGGTGAAGTTCGTCATGCGCATGTGTGCAAGGCGACATAAAAACAAGATCTTGTATATACCTATAACTATAATAACTATTATCCCTTATATTCAACAACAGTCTTTCTGTTAGTCCGCATTTACAATTAATGCTTAAATTTACTTAATTTGATACCGGAGTCAACGAGTCTTCTCACTTTATCACTAAAATATAATGACGGTGGTTCAAATCCTGGGGTATTCCTGTACTATACACTTTCACTTTTTGTTCTTTTAATTACTTGAATTTTTAAATAAAAAAGAACATTAAACGATAAACGTTAATTTTGTCTACTTATTACGCTAGAGTGATAAAAAAGACAAACAGTGTTTTTAGGAATTAAACTAAAAATAAAATTATTTATTTATTATAATAATAATTATTTATCTGAATTAGTTCAATAAAAAAAAAAATCATAAATAAATAATAAAAATTATAATTAACTTTATTCAATTTATGACAATAATATTTCATTATAAAAAACAATGACAAAATATGATTACCGAAATTAAACTTTCAATACTGTATTATAAAAAAACATATTTAGTCTTAACTATTCAGATTCATTTTACTTACAAATAATATTTTACAATTGTAATGACAATTGAGGTTATAGCTTAATTATTCTTTTTCACAAGGAAAAGAGGATTGAAACTTAGCCCTCAATTCTAACATCGTCAACCAGCACGTCCCTTATTTAAAACAACTTTGTTTTAATATTTATTGTGACCTCTATTGTTCTAATACAGCTCAAGAGACGTCTATGCATGGAGGTCACATATCTTTTCAAGCTCCCTTCTTCTTCAAATCGTTTCACCCAATGACTTACATATTTCTCTGAAATAAAATCAAAAGTCTTATGACATGACATAATCGTAGATAGCGATTCCTTAACAGCGAAATCGTAAATCACAATACCATAACATAATATTTAAAAAATAACTTACTCTTAGAGTTTAGTCCAATTTCGTCGGCAATTTAAGATATATTAAGGCCATAATTATGCCATATATTTGCCCTGGATTCAATATTTATATTAGTTTGCATTTTAAATGTAGACTTTCAATCAAAATATAAAAGAAAGATTGCAATAATAATGACACAAACGCTCGTAACAAAGATCTCCAACCAACAACATCACATAATTCTATTCAAGTGAGAAATTATTATATATGAATAAAGAAATAAAAAAAATATTTAAATAAAAAAACCCTCATCGTTTGAATAACTGCGGTTTAAATAAGTCTTAAAGTAAAGTAACAAGTCATTGATATTTCAAATTTAAGAAAAAATACAAAAAGATTATCACTTCCTGGGGATCGAACCAACAAGCGTTACATTTTAAATCACACTATTACCAACTTAGCATCAACATCACATACTTGTTTATTTGAAATTAATACTCACAATCATAATTAAAACAGGCGACAGTATAAGTGAGGCGGGTTTATGTGTATGTGAGCAATGATTTTATTGAAAAAGGTCGTAAGTACAACTTGTTGTGATTCTATTGCTTGGTGAAACTGCTACTCCACTTTTGCACGTGACCATATATATGTGGCGTGTCAGATTTTGCTCCAACGCGAGATTGACGCTGTGCTCTTTTGATAGATGTCAGGCCTAAACATCGCTACAGGCTCACGACGTAGTTGGTGAATGCGAAAGTGCGCGCTGAAATTTGAGTGTGAATTTATCACTGGGATACAAAAAAAATATTATACATTGAAATTAAACTACTATATACGGATTTTATCGCGTTATTTATTTGACATTTTATTACATAATTTTGAAAACTGTTACACTACTACTACTATTAAACTTTACTAATTATTATAATTATATATATAATTATAAATTATGTAATAAAGTGTCAAATAAATAACGCGATAAAATCCGTATATAGTAGTTTAATTTCAATGAATAATATTCGCGTAAACAGAAGAAAATATTATGTAAAAATATTATATATTTTCTGCGGCATTAATTTTGTTACTGGTTTTAATAAACACCTTCATCAGTCATACCTGAAATGTATTTACTTTGTATGGATTGCCTCTGGTTCTTGAGATAATCAACAAAAAGAACAGTTCCATCAGGACATTAGAACAATGAAAGAAAGATACCAAGGCCGATGGGACAGCCATATTATGATGGCAGACTATTGCTTGAGTTTAATAAGGGATTGTCCTGAACATAAACACAATAGAAAAGCTTACAGATAAAGCGTTTTCTAATATTTATTTTTTAATGATTTTTTGTTAATAGCGTTTGTATTAAGGTTTCTTGTCGTTATTATATAGCCGCTTCTAAAATATATATTTAATATGCAATTGTATTTTTATTTCGACCCTCTTTCAGTCATATAGTTATAAAGTCTTATCTCATAAACTAGAGTCAATTTAGAAAATCTGATATTTTTCTCGTATTCAGCATACTGAACTTACACAAAATTGACTTCAACTTATTGACACTAGATTTTACCCGCGGCTTTGCTCGCGTAAATGTAGGTTAGGTTAGGTTAGTAACAGTGCTTTTTTCTGGATGCAAGGTACCCTATGTCGTTTTCTGTTTCTCTGACAACGTGTATGCGAAATTTCATGATGTTCGGTCAATTAGTTAAGGAGTGAAAGTGTAACAAACATACAAACTCATATTTTTATTTATAATATAAGTTAGGATTAGGATTCACCATCTAATAATTATGAGAATAGTAATCACGATCTTACAAGACATAACATTAAATTATAAAATTATCCGGTTATCAACTAATTTACTGTCTATTTATATATTATGAATCTGACAAGTTTTCTTTATCAACATAAAATATAAATTATCTGGACTAGTATATAATAAATAAACACGTAATTTTAAAGAAACTAGGCATTCTAAACAATGCCCTAATTACTTTGCCTGCATCTTATATACCTACTGTTATATACCTACTAAAATACAAATATAACATCTAAAATTTTCTTGTACATAACAAAATCTTACAAACGTACATAACCTACCTAACATAGGCTTTGCTTCCTTAGTTCTTACAATCTAATACTTAAAAACTGTGTATTTTGCAGGATTACAATGACAACCTGCTATCTATAAACCATTTCATTCCAATACTCACGTCAATAATAATAATAATAATAATATAGTCATTACAGTCAATGGTTTAATACCTAAGAGCCTCGACCACCACCTGCAGAGGCTCGCGTTAGATGGCTAAATCAAGTCCTTGATGCAAAAGGCAGTACTACTCGACACGGCGCGTATTGTGAGGAGATTCCTCTGTCTGGGGCCCTAACCACCGGCAGCTTGGACTCTGTTCCCGATATCGGTGGGTCATTTCAGTTTTTATATTTTTAAATATGTATGTTTTTATATTTATATTTAAAAATGTAATAATTTGAAAAAAATAGTAATAAAGGGAATAATAATATTCTACCACATACACACAACACCATCTAGCCCAAACTAAGCAGAGCTTGTACTATGGGTACTAGACAATGGATAAACATACATATATACTTTTTTTTTGTAAATACTTACATATTATACATAGAAACACCCAGACCAAAACAAACATCCATGTTCATGCACACAAATGTTTGACTTGTGCGGGAATCGAACCCGCGACCTCAGGCGTGGCAGTCAGTTACACTAGCCACTAAGCCATCGAGTCGTCAATGAAAACAAAGTCGTCATGATCAATCTATTGATCATGGCAGAAGGCACAAGTAGACTAGACCTTGATATTTTTTTATATATTCTTCTTCGTATATTGGTTACTAGCTTTTGCCCGTGGCATCACTCATTCGGGTACAGTACTATTTTTGGATGAAAGGTACCCTATGTCCCTTTCTGTACCACTGAAAATGCGTATGCGAAATTACATGATGTTCGGTGGAGTAATTAAGGCGTTACTTATATACAAACTCACATCGGCATTTATAATATTATACTTAGAATTAATACATTTAGATTATTTTTATCTTCCTTACATACAGAAAATAGAAGAGAATATATATAAGACCTATAAGATAGAGCCATCACATATTTTTTTGGGTATACTGTACTCATAGAAACCACTCGGACTAAAGTACGAGCAGATTAATTCGGAGTAAATAAATAAGAAAATTAATACTGTTCAACAATAGTACAAAGATGAAACTCTAAATAAACAGCCAAGAATAATTGGCTACCAGCCGTTTTAATGTACAACGACCAACAACTAGTAATTGAATAAAATTAAACATTTATCAATGTCAATGCTACAATTGCAACAATTTATTTGCGAGTAATGCGATTCAAACTGTTAGGTCTCGGCCTCGAAGTCAGCGATTCAAGGGCGGCAGCAACTCCCAGTACCGCCGCGGCGGCAGCGCAGTGGCGCGGCAACGCAGACCCGGTCTCGAAGCCGGCAAGCAGATCACGCAGCGCTAGAGCAGTGTAGAGTTTTTTTATGAGTATTAGTAACAGTAAAATAAATAGTATAGTAGATCCTCGCTGATTGCAGCCTGAATGGGCCCGCTCAACTGGAGAAGGACTATCCTCTCACAGAATATCGATGTGAAATAGCAGTATTCCTACTGTTGTGTTTCGTTTGGTGAGTGAGAGTGCCGGAGGCCCAATCACCCACTGTCCCCATTCCCGCTTTTTCTCCTTCCCACGTCTTTTTTCTCTCCTTCCTTTCCTAAAGGGTCGGCAACGCGCGAGTGATGCCTCTGGTGTTGTAGGCATCCATAAGCTACGGTGACGACTTACCATCAGGTGGGCCGTATGCTTGTTCGCCACCTAAGTTGTATAAAAATAAATTGTGGCTTTGTTCACGAACGAAATGTTTAAACAGTGACGACAACATCTGTTTGATACAAACGTCGGTAAAAAAGGAAAAAATAAAATGCACGATACTATATGAATGCAAACGTGTGGGCACCGCTAGACTGGCGCGCACCGCTCGTACGCCGCTCGCTGCGCCGCTGTCTTCGAGGCCAGTTCCATACAATTCTATGCATTGAAACGCAACGATCCCGTGCCGCCGCCGCCGCCGTTCCGCGCCCGCTGATTTCGTGTCCGTAGCCTTACAGCGCCGAAATGAAAATAAAATCAAATGATTTTTGCGTAGCATGTAAAACGTAAACGTTTATCCATGTAGATGTTGAATGATGAAACACTATATTGAATATGAATGTGCTGTAGGTATTTTCGCATGTGAAAAACATTGGCACGGATTTTTCTGACAGTAACGTTACCTTCAGATGTCATGCGCCGAACACTTTCCTTTTACAGTGAATGTTATCCAAAGAATCCTAAATAATATTATAAATGTAAATGTGAGTTTGTTTGTTTGTAACGCTTTCACGCCCTAACTACGCAACTGATCATCATGAAATTTCGCAAACACGTTGTCAGGGGTACAGAATAGGGAGCGTGGAACCTAATATAGAAATACGCTTGTACGATATGACTACATACAGAAAGTACAGCCAATAGAAATCTCTATTCCTAGACAGCACGTTCCGCCGAAAACTTTGATCATCCAACGAGTTTTGCAAAGGGATGATCACGCCTGAAACAGTCCTCTCCGCATAAATCTGAGCATTGAGGTTGCCCCAGATCCAAGTGAGATCGGTTCTTCCACCGATCCAAATACCAGCCCAAACCATTATTGTTCCACCTCCATATGAATGAACTTCCTGACAAAATTTCAAACGTACTTGATGCCCAGAAGTCCTCAAAATCCGAGTACGTATTGTGTCTGGTCTCACACCTAAACGAGATTCATCAGAAAAGCAAACACAACGCCAGTCTTCTTCCTCCCAATTTCTGGGTTCGCGAGCCCATTGTAAACGGGATCTACGATTGCAGGGTGCTATAGGTGGAACCCTCAGCGGCCTTCGAGAACGCAGACCCACTTCACGTAAACGATTTTGGATGGTTTGGTCGCTTAGCAGCATACATACATAACATCATGGCGGTCATGTTACGATTCCGTCGAGCAGTATTTTGGCTGTACCGGTTCTGTCTGTGAGTGGTGATGCGAGATCGTCCTCCATGTCGCTCAGCCACGCTGCCCGTGATACGATAGCGTGTCCAGAGACGACTTATAAAAGCTCTGTGTAGTGCCAAGAGTGACAGCCACAGTACATTGCCTGGAACCAGCTTGCAATATTCCGACGGCTCTCATCATCTCTTCTCGTGTTAAATAATGATATCTTCGCTCCATATTGATGCAGTTTTTTCCAGTTCCGATGCAGAAATTGTAATGGTTTTATAAAAACGCTATTACACACTTTTGTAGAAATCCTGATTGACAGTTGATTTTCTATTTTTTTATCGACATATAAAGAAAATAATTTTTCAAATAGTGAAAATCACTAAAAAGAACCAATTACAATCAAAAAAAGTTAAAATAATAATCCTCAATCGCGGTGAGCCTCTAAAACGTATTTGAACCCTAGACTCTTTTGATGTGTGTATTTAATATGCACATACACGCAGCCTAGTAAGAGACCGCTAGGCTGCCAGTCAGAGATTTTGAGTTCAATCCTAAAGCACCATTGACTTTTCAAAGTTATGTGGGTATTAAATAGTTAATTATCGCTCGCTTGAACAGTGACGGAAAACATCGTGAGAAAACATGCATGGCGGCGAGTTCTCCATAATGTTTTCAAAGATATGTGAGGTCTGCTAACCCACACTGAGCCAGCGTGGTGGACTATGGTCTAACCCTCGTCACACTGAGAAGAGGCCGGTGCTCAGCAGTGGGACAGTTTAATACAGGGCTAATATTATTATAGTTTCTGTTCCTTTTAAATCAACGCGGGTAAACCTTGAATATATCACTAACTTCTTTCCATTACAAATGAATGAGATACTCTAACAAGAATGTAAACATACTTTGTTCAAATTCTTGCAAGTAATCCAAGATTCAGGGTGCCGAGGTCGTAACCTTATCCCCATAAGAGATCGAGGAAAGTCATGACGCAATTCATAATTACCTACGATCAAGGCCCCTGTTTCAAGGCCTCCGGGATCTGAACAATACGGGTGTTGACCTCTAAAACGACTAATGATATCTAATGATCCGTTCCAGCCGCGTTCAAGTCTTGATATTTATGGAATTGTTCCAAGTTGGCAAACGTTACTGTTATTATGATTCGTTTATTACATATTATGTAGTCTTACGCCTCTATTGTCGTAGGGGTAAGCAGAGCTGTATGACATCCAAGAGATTAAAAAAACTGTAATTTATTATCTTACTAGCGACCCGCCCCGGCTTCGCACGGGTAGAACAAAACCTTACCAAATTATACACCTTCCTCATGAATTACTCTGTCTATTGGTAAAAACCGCATGAAAATCCGTTTAGTAGTTTTTGAGTTTATCGCGAACAGACAAAGACGCGGTGGAGGACTTTGTTTTATAATATGCAGTGAAAGTGTAGAGTCGTTTAGTCCACACAACCTCTGTCTGTCTGTTACCTTTCTAAATAATGAAAGTAAAGTACTTATTGCAAATTTAGGATATTATCTAAATCTACAACATTTTCTTTTTAACATGTTGGAATGCTTTGACGCATACCTCTCCGCGGGGCGATGGAGAGGTTATATCGGACTCACCGCGGCAAGATGGTGAGCGACATCCCGGTAATACCGACAACCTACCACGGTGTTCCTCGACATAACCGCAATCGGCGGGGCCGCCCGAATCGCTTTCACATGCAATCACGACCTCGCCGAGGTTTCAGCCCGCCGCATGAAACGGCAGGCCACTACAGAAATAGACCTGCCCTTTGGGCACCATTAATTTTGTCCCTATTGTCCTCCTGAGGGAGGAATACGATACAAAGGCGCGCGTGCGAACACGCCACCTCTGGGACCTGGTGCTGATCGGGTGCCGGGCAGACCCACGAAGCCCACCACCTCCAAGTCAAACCTCAGGGTGGCTGGAGATCAGCTCTGCGGAGAGGGTTTAAGCGTTCCATCTCCCGCTTCGCCGCCTCCTTGATGGAAATCACTACCTCACAGAAGGAGGCGACAGCGTTCCACGACCTCTCACTCCGGACCATAGTCTGAACTACGGCCGGAAGCGATAGTGCCCTATCGCTACCAATCCGACTGCCGAGATCAACTCACGGTGCTGCGATGCCCAGGGGGGTCAGTTCGCCAAAGTGTGCAGCGCCGTGTCCACAACAAAGTCGCGGCAGTCGCCGCAGTGGTGACAACCGGGCGTCTCTTGCCGGCGTATACGACACAGGAACTGGCTAAAACAACCATGGCCAGTCATTACCTGTGTCAGCCAGAAGGTGAAGGCGCCATTCCGCCTCTCCAGCCACTTCTCAAACACGGGACTTACCGCCACAATCGTGGCGTGCCCGGCACTGGGGTGCACAAGTCGCTCTTTCCACTTCTCCACTAGGACCTGGTGGAGCTGGGACCTTGCCGCCTCGACAGCGGGAAGAACAGGTCCTTCGCCCCGAGCCAGCGCGTCTTGGCGCCAACGATTGAGCGACGCCAGGGGCGCCGCTTCCAGGTCCCATGGCATCGATCTGGCGAGGAGACTCGCAGCCTCGAATGAGATCGTGCGGTAAACTCTCTAAAACCTGATGGCCATGGTGCGCTGTGGCGCACGAAGCGCTGAAATGTTTCGAGCCGTCAGGTTGTCCGCCCAAACTGGGGCCCCGTAGAGGGCCATAGACCGCACATCTGAATCTACCACTGCCGTGTCCCTAAGTTTTTCTTTTTTCATAATATATTTAATTTTATTTTAAGAACGGACAACAATTACACAGTTAGCTTGAATTTTCTGCTATTTTTATTTATCCAGCAAACAAATTTAACTTTCTGATATAATATTGTGTTACTTTTATGCGAATGTTATACATTCAAATCAAACTACTTTATACACACACATACACACACTATTGGTACATAATATGTAGAACATTATATTAAAACATAATACATTACATAATATGTAATATGTTAAACTTTAAACCACTTTATATATTATATATAGTAGTTTAAAAACTCTCAATTAATTTATAATAGTGCTACATATCTGGAACTACATTTCCAGATAAAACCAAAAATCTTTTCGAAATTGTTTTGGAGATGAAAACAGATTAATACGATGGACGATTTCAGCGATAATATCTCTTTTGCACATTAACATTTCGTTCGTGTTTAGCGAGACAGCAATAGATCTATTGAAAACCCATTGTTTAAACATTGCCTTTTTAATAAATTTTGCTACATTTGACACACATTACAGTCAAGTTTCTAGACAGTTATAAGTTATGGTGAAAGCACGGTGTGTGTCTACTAGTTTAGTAGTAACTTTAAGTAGGTATTACATCAGAACAAGTCATTGCCCAAACTTAAGGAGCTGATTGAAACTAGTTGACAATTTCATGGATGTTAACAAACAAAAGTATTATCCATTGTATTCGCTTTGCAAAGAACAAAAACGGAAAGATACTTTGAGAGAGGATTTGCGGTAATGGATATCGAAATAACGTAACTGTAAAAGGAAAAAGACGCTTTTGTTTGCTATGTCGTAAATATTTACGATTCCGATTCCAGATAGTATAACAGTTCTGAATTTATCATTAAGAATTTAAAAAGAGTGGATAATGTCGCCATGTCCGCATAAGGTGGCTTTTCGGTTTGGTCGCACCGCGAGCAGCCGAGATATTTTTTTGTTTCAAATTTTAATAGGCTTGCATTTAACTGCGACCTCACCGTATATTAAGTGACGATTCAGTCGACGGTGGAGCACGCTTGCCTAGAAGATACCTATTCACTCGCTACTTGAAGACAAGGCACCCAGATGTACAATCTGGGTGCCTTGTCTTTCTCATCTTGAGTTCTTTGTCGGGAAATGCAGACTTAGGTAGTGAGTTCTACTCCTTTGCGGTACGCATTATAAAAGTAAAAGCATAGCGCTTCGTGTGTATATGTTGTATATTCACCATTTACCTGTGGCGCTGGTCTGTATATCTGGTCGTTCGATGGTAGAATGGGGAAGGAGAAATCAAATCACGCAGTTCCTTTGCACACTCTCCGAAATGTCTATCTAAGACTAACTATACACATATGTGACAATAACAGGCTCCAGTGGAAGACCAGAGCCTGGTTCTTGGCACCAGGCAAATGCTGAACTGGAGTCCTTATTGCTGCAGCTGTAGAATGCATGTGTCTCAAGATGTTTATTGGATATTTTATGTTACTATATTTTTATTTATTTTTTTATAATTTAAAAAAAAGAAATTATCTTTATACACATTGTGCCACCTGATAAAAATTTCGTTCTTTCTTTCTATTAAGGCACATACTGCCTTCCTTAAAATGTTTGCGTAACTTATAGTGCGTTTCAAATACGAAGTCCCATTTGACAGTTGATTGTTGAACAGCGATAGTGAAGAGACCATTTCAATCGACACATCACGAAATCGATTACCGATTAACTTTCCAAACAAACTGTAATCGTGGGTTTAGAATCGAAACAAAAATTATAGAAACAGAAAAACAAAAAAAGAGGCCATCTAAGTTTGGCATATCGAAAGAATAGTTACATCAAAGTTATATATAACGTGTTTAATTGTAAAAGAAATCTGGACTTATCCTTGAATGATTCCTAGTATCACATACTTATTCCATACTTAGTATAAGGGTGAAATAAATGTGGTAGATATAACAGATTTTGATTTTCAAGGCGACTACTATTTAAAAGCTATGGGATACCATACACGTCCAATATCGCATCTTCAAATCCATTTTTTGAAAAAGTATATATATTAAGGGTTTGCAGCATGGGATTTAAGGTACTTTGCAACGTAATAATAATTAATACCAAATACAAATTTACAAAGTATTTCTCAGACAATCGTTTTTACCTCGAATTAGTTCGATTTTATCCGATTCATATTATTGTCGCGTCACTATGACTGAAAGTTAAAAAACTATCACTAAGTTATTTTTTTAAGCATATAATGCAAGCATAAAAAAATATGCAAGTATTGTAGTAAAATGTTATTTTATTTAGATGTTTAAATTATTTAAGACTCATATCAATATAAATTATTAGTTGATTATGTTTGTGAAACAATTACATAATGTTTTGTATAGATTGTAATTATTTTTAAATAGTCTTTACAACCATAATTAATCATTGTTTATTTTAG
This sequence comes from Catocala fraxini, assembly GCA_930367265.1. Classification (NCBI taxonomy): domain Eukaryota; kingdom Metazoa; phylum Arthropoda; class Insecta; order Lepidoptera; family Erebidae; genus Catocala; species Catocala fraxini. Next base: position 4,186,241 of record OV884047.1, read on the forward strand.
CAATTTAAATGAAATGTGCAGAGTTACGTGCTATGAAGTTACAAAAGAGACTTAATATTATTTGAAACAGAGTATAGCTGTAATTTACCATAGATGATATTTCCTCGATAAGTTGTCGTGTATTCGACGCTGGCATTTGTGGTCCCTGTTCGGTTTAATCGGGCAGTTGTCGGATCGAATCAATAGGATATTGTTCCACAAGTGTGCTCCTACCTCGTAAACAATTTCGCTAAACATCACGTAAGGTAGGGAATTCCATTATCTACATAAACATAAAATATATAATATTGTCTTCTGTTTACGCGAATATTATTTATTGAAATTAAACTACTATATACGGATTTTATCGCGTTGTTTATTTGACACTATATTACATAATTTTGAAATTTGTTACACTACTATTACTATTAAACTTTACTAATTTTTAAGCTAATTATATTGTTATTAAAACTATATAGATTTAATTTAATTTTACACTTTCCCCGACGTTTCGGTTGCTTTTCAGCAGCCATGGTCACGGGGAGACTCAAAATTATGTAATATAGTGTCAAATAAACAACGCGATAAAATCCGTATATAGTAGTTTAATTTCATAAAATATATATTTATATACACACCTACATAGACTGAAATCTGTTTATTCACAACGGGGTAGAAACAAGTGTATAACTATAAATAGTTTATAGTATTAGATACATTTTAAGGTTTTTACGGCAACGCGGTAGTGATGGCTCTGGTGTTACGGGCGTCCATAGGTTACGGTGACCACTTACCATTAGGTGGGCCGTAGGTATGCTTGTTTGCCACTTTAGTAGTATAAAAAAAGAGACAACGAAATCTTATTTTTTCCCTCTATAGTGAAATTTAGAGGCTGAAAATTTAAACAAAGATTATGCTAGCCCCATCATAACCTAAACAAAAGAAAGAGGAATATTAATACAGAGTTGAGTTCTGTTCAAATGACCAGATAACGATATCTTAATCTTAACAAATATTATAAATGCGAATGTGAGTTTGTGTGTAACATTTTCAGGCCTTAACTACTAGACCGATCGTCATGAAATTTCGCATACACGCTGTTAGGGTAACTGAAAAGGATATAGGATACATTCTATCCATAAAAAAGTAATGGTCCTTATCTGGCCTACATTTACGCAAATCCGAGGGCAAAATCTAGTTTATTATAGTTATGCCATAACACCCCCTCTTCGTTGGTTATGTTTCAGGAACTGCGTAATATTAGTGAGACTATTGTGGTCCACTAGACATATTTGTAGTCTCAATGCCGCTTTTGTCGGCCTCGATGGCGTAGTGGTCGTGTTACCGTCTGCCACGTCTGAAGTCGCGAGTTCGATTCCCGCACAAATCAAACATTTGTGTGCATGAACATGGATGTTTGTGTTGGTTTGAGTGTTTCTATATATATTGTGTAGGTATTTACAAAAAAAGTATATATGTATATTTATACATTGTCTAGTACCCATAGTACAAGCTCTGCTTAGTTTAGGCTAGATGTTGTGTGTATATGATAGAATATTATATTAATATTATATTATTGTTAATTTTGTAACATAAATCTCAGTAAGATATTATCCAATATAGTAATCGAATCTTGGATTAAACGGTTGAAAAAAAAACATAAACACAATCTTACGCCTCACAACCACGAGTCACACTATATGATTCTACTTAACCTTAAATTTAAAAGAAACGTATTATGCTCCTAGCACTTTATGACACAAAAATGACCGCGTCATAACAAACTGCACTGCAGCAAATGAATACTAATGATAAAAATTCTTAAGTTCATTAAAGCACGTAACACTAAGTATTCCATTAGAGGACCGTCAGAAATAAACGTAGAATCTCCCAACGAACTCGTTAACGGTGCTCACAGCGCACATTAATCAGAGCGTCCGTCGTTTGTGTTCTACAACTCTAGATAGTTCCACATTATTCATAGATTGTGAATCCAGTCTCATCTGTTTTATCGTCTAGATTTGTCTTTCCATAGATTCATACGTTCTTGAATAGAAGATGTTCGAGTTACCTCGAGATGATAAGAAATGATAGGTGGCCTCGAGAGTGTAGTGGTTAATGTAACCGACTGCGACGCCTAAGGTCGCGGGTTCGATTCCCGCACAAGTCAAGCGTTTGTGTGTATGAACATAGATGTTTGTCTTGGTCTGGGTGTTTCTATGTATAATATAAATGTATTTGCAAAAAAAAGTATATATTTATGTTTATCCATTATTTAGTACCCATAGTACAAGCTCTGCTTAGTTTGGGCTAGATGGTGTTGTGTGTAGTATGTGATTGAATATTTTATAATATTATTATTATTATAGATAAATTTATATTTATAAACAACCACTAGACAAGTAATAAAATGCGAACATTATCAATGTAATATTGTCTTCTGTTTACGCGAATGTAAATGTAAATTTCTTAGGCGATACGATATATACAGAAAACAGCGAGGGACTTCGAAACGAAAAACTACAAACTGATTTAAATCTGCAAAATTTAAGTGAAACCATCACATTACTTTCGAAGGAAAATAACAGATACATTATCTCAGACATACAACGTACAATAGAGCTAGAAATTGCCAAAGTGATTACAAGAGTAGTGGACGATTTTAAACAAGAAGTAAACAAATTAGCCATGCTAAATGAAGAAGATAAAGCGATCTAGAACAAATTATTAAGAGGATAAAAAACCTAGAAATAGATAACGAAAATATAAAAAAAGAAATAAAGAATGAAAAATCACTAAATCATTCGGAACTCCTTAGTAACGACGATAACAGCAAATAGTTCTCTATGGGTTAACAGAGTTTCCCAAAGAATCGGAATATGACTTATGAAACAGACTCAGACCTATTTAACATTTCCAAAATATTGACCTTATAGGGTACATAGAAAGTGTATATAAACTTGGAAATAAAGGTACAAAAAGTCGACCATTAGTAATAGAATTGCTGAGTAAAAGGATGGCTAAGTATATCACAGAAAATAGTTACTGCTTTAAAGGAACTCGCTTAATTGTCTCCAAATTCGTGGATGAAAATGAAAGAAGGGAGCGGTATATAATACGCGAAGAAATGATTAGGGCAAGAAAAAAACGGGCATTTTGCAATAATCAGAAATAATAAATTGCATATAGATGGCAAACTAACAACTCCAGAAAAATGTACCCAACAAGAGATAACCCGAACACAACACTACCAAACTGCAATCTGCAATCTACAGCATTCACGCGATAATAATACAGAAGCCAGGAACCATTCCTTTCGTACGCCACGATGATCAAATGACCAAAATTTTATTTCAAAATGCACTATGCCTATATAATAGACAATATATCCTAGAAGCATTTATTCAAGAAAAACCGATATTTAAAGCTAGCATAGCCAAGACCTGGTTGTCGCAGCAAAAAATATAATTTAATCCATTATTATATCCTTCAGAATAATACCGACTTTATCGACAGAAGTGATATTACTAATATGTCAATTGATTATGTTTTAGAACTGTGTGCAATAGAATTACCTGTGGAGAATATATTACTAATGAATATGTATTGGAATAGAAGAGAAGAGAAAACATTTTATCAAATGAAACAAATACTTAATAAATAAAAATAGTAAATATTTTAAACGTAATATAATCATTGGAGGCGATTTTAATATAAATATATAGGAAAATAACTTTAAAACAAACCAATATTTAGAGTTAATGTTGGAACACAAATTTACGGAACACGTAAAACAACCAACCCGCATAAAGTTGACTTCATCCACATGTTTAGACTTAATTTTCTTTTTTATAACTTTAATATCAACACTTTTTACACGTCAGTTGAATAATTAGGCTTCCAGACCACAACGGCGCTATTATCCGTTTGAATATATCCCAACTAACAACGCAAACCACTTAGTACATAAATGAAAGGTTATTTAATAATATTAACATACAAAAATTCAAAAATGAGTTACAAAATATAAACTGGTCAAATATACTAAAAGTAGATAAAAACATTAATGAATAACTACAGCGTTTTTAACACAATTATAACTAGTTCACTTAATAAATACAAATCCATTAGGAAAATTAAAATTATAGACACTTGCTAAAAATACTGGTTAACTACGAGCATTAAACATTAATCTAAAAATAACGGATTGCTAAAGATACTAATATTAAAATAAAAAGCCCTATTCTGATAGAATACTATAAAAATAGGAAAAAGTATTTGCAAAAATGCAGTAACAACATCGAAAAACTACATTAAATAAATAAAATGCATAAATCAAGTAATGAAGTGAAAACCATGTGGAGTATCAATGAGCGTACTAATAAAAAAAACAGATATGAAAAACACAACATAAAACTAGAACGTAATAATTTAGAAATATCTGAGCCAAAACAAGTAGCGAATATTTTTAATAATTTCTTTGCGTCTGTCGGTATGAGTAGTAGTCAGCCAGGAAATAACAAACCTAGTAGTACACGAGGTTCACAACCTACAGAAAACACCATGTTCTTGCGACCGGTCGACCCGTACGAAGTACACGAAATTATAATGAATCTCAAAAACAAAAAAGTTGCGGTATAGATGAGTTTCCACCTTTCCTAGTCAAACAATGTGCAAAAGAATAATTATTAACCTTTTATTTATTAATTAACCATTAACCTTTGAAGAAGGTACCTTCCCGAATCAACTAAAAAAAGCTATAATCAGACCTATCCATGAGAAACATTCAAAAACCGACCCCAATAACTACTAACCCATAGCCCTACTACCAACAGCTTCAAAGATATTCGAAAAAGCTGTGTGACCGAGTTTACTGTTTTTGTGAGAAATATAATTTATTTAATGAGTTTCAATATGGGTTTCGAAAGAACTGCCCAACTACATTAGCAGTGTATAAATATATACAAGAAGCCCTGAATATTTTAAATAATAAACAATATGCCATAGGGGTATTATTAGATATGACCAAAGCATACGACAGAGTCCAGTACAATATATTATTAAGCAAGATATATGAAATAGGTATCGGAGGTAGAATACACAAATGGTTCGCATCCTATCTACAAAATAGAGAGCTTCTTCTCTCTTAGCTTTTATTATTCCCAAGTCACTTGGGGTCGGCTTTTCTGGTCTAACCGGATTTGACTGGATATCAGTTTTTACACGGAGCGGCTGCCACCTGACCTCCGCAACCCGAAGGATAACGATACCCTAAGGCTAGACCAGTGTCAGGATATTAGAGGGTACTGACTTTCCCAATAACGACCGCCATAGATGTTCATGGCAGCCGAGACCAACGGCTTAACGTGCTCTCCGAGGTACGGAGCAGGTGATAATTGTCAATCAATACAAAATAGAGAGCATCAAGTTGAAATTGAATATTATAATAGTTACAATAAGGAAATACAACATATCCGTTCTGATAAACAAATTATCAACACTTCAATCCCACAGGGTAGCGTCCTAGGATGCCTGTTATTTTTAGTGTACATCAACGATCTCCCAAATACCATACAAGGCGTGTGTTATTCGCCGACGACATCTCTTTTTTTATTACAAGCCAAAATTCCGCAGACATAAATATCAAACTGACAACTCTACTTAATAGCACAGTGAACTTGCTGACCCAATACAATTTCGAAACTTACTCTAAAACCAAAACATTCCATCCACCACAGAAATCGCAGTTACATATTGATTTTGTATATAGAGACACCATAATAGAAAAGGTCAACGAATTCAGCTTACTAGGATTAAATATAGACACCAATATTAATTGGAAATCAAGTGTAAAAAAAGAACTAAATTATCAATATTTTGCTACGCTCTTCGGGAAGTTAAAAAGACCACTGATATGAAATCCGCTCTAGTCACCTACTATGCCTAGGCATCTTCGTGGCTAAAGTACGGAATCACCCTATGGGGTAACAGCACAGATGCTCCTTCGCTGCTAATTATGCAAAAAATAATAATAATAATATTCTATCACATACACACAACACCATCTAGCCCAAACTAAGCAGAGCTTGTACTATGGGTACTTGTATATGGATAAACATACATATATACCTTTTTTTTTTTGTAAATACATACATATTATACATAGAAACACCCAGACCAAGACAAACATCCATGTTCATGCACACAAATGTTTGACTTGTGCGGGAATCGAACCCGCGACCTCAGGCGTGGCAGTCGGTTGTTAATAAGAACAATAGTAAACATAGATAACACAGAAAGTTGTAAACCTCATTGCCGAAAACTAAAAATACTTGCCGTTCCTTGTATGTGTATTCTCGAAACATGTAAATTTGTCAGACAACACAAACATTATTACACAAGAATTGAAGATTTGAATACAAAATATACACTAGGACACAAAAATAAATTAAACTTACCAACGTCCAGATTACAAATGCATGCATCAAGTCCCTACGTTATGTCCATAAAAATATATAATAAATTACCAAATAATATTAAAATGAAGAAAAATTTAGTACGTTTATCAACTAAATAAAATACTTTTTAATACAAAAATGTACACGACACAATAATTCAAATTATGAAGTATATTTAAAAAATAAGTTTAATACTTACTTTATAACAAATTAATAATAAATTATAATAGAATATTAATTATAATATGTGAGTAATTAATAAATAACTTCTAAGCTCTAAAATTTATTTCAATATGCTTTGATAATAGAATGTTCGTTCTTCTCTGTTAATTTTGCCGTGCCCGACGGGGTCCATAATTGTTCCCTCTACATTTATAAGACCTGTATATACGTTATGGAGTGCAATAAACGAATTTAATTAAATTAAATTGATTGATTTTAATACTATTATTGATAATGAGCACGCGTCTACCGTGAATTGAGTGAATACGTAAACCAATGATATATGCATTGTATCACAGCAGCGATCCCCAGTGGGAGACCGTTGGACTGCCAAGCAGAGGTGTCGAGTTCGAACCCCAAGGTCGCATCTTTGACTTTTCAAAGTTATGTGCGTATTAGATATTTAATTATCGCTCGCTTTAACGGTGAATGAAAAAATCGTGAGGAAACCTGCATGTCTCCCAGACATTTTCCCCGTTCTTCATAATGTTCTCTAATATATGTGAAGTCTGCCAACACGCACTGGGCCAGCTTGGTGGACTACGGCCTAACCCTTCTCACACTGAGAAGAGGCCCGTGCCCAGCAGTGGGACAGTTTAATACAGGGCTAATATACCTACAATACTTACTGTTCACGGTCCAAATAATTTTGCCTCATAATTACACCTAAGTTTTGAGTGGGTAGTATAGTATGGGAGACAATGAAAATTCGCAAACAATTTTCGATTAAAGAATGTTCGAAATGAAGATTGTTTCTATCTGCGCAAATCAATTTATTCTTCTTTTAAGAAGATAACTACCGCACTAGGACTACACTACATAAATCCTGTGTCGCGGGGAGTATTTGTGCCTTATAATGCTTAAGTTTTGAGTGGGTAGCAGTACAATAGTATGTGAGATAATGAAAATTCGCATACAATTTACGATTAAATAATGTTCGACGTGAAGATTGTTTCTTACTGTGGGATCCATTATTTCAATACTTTCAAGTAGGTATTAAATTTACATAAGATGTTTTTTAAAGCTAGAAATATTAGCGCTATTTGCATGGCGCATTGCATGGCGTTAAAATGCGAATAAAATCGTATTCTATGTAATATTTTCTTACTTGCGTTACTAAGTATTTTTCGATGTATTCATACCTAAAATGATGTAACTTAGATGACTAAACGTCAAATATTTTCCCGCGCAACTTTGTCTGCTTCACATAAGAAAATTTTCTCTGTTTTTGCATCACTTTTCATTGATGCTCCGCTCCTAATTGCTCATAGCGTAGTTATAGGCTATAACAACGCTACGAGCAATAGGAGCAATAGAGGTTGGTATAGCCTTCGTTGGTAAATGGGCTATCTAACACTATAAGAATTTTTCAATTCGAATCAGTAAAACCAACACCAAATTAGCGCGTTCAACCAAACTCTTCAGTTTTAAAATATTAGTATAAATAAATAAACACCTGGGCCTACACCAAAGTTGCCGGGAAATCGAGTGAACATCGCTTTCGAGGAAATTACTCGCGCGTAGAGGGCTTACGTGAAAATGACGTCACATCAACTTATCATAAAGCTCTTTCCTCCGTCGTGCACGACTTGAATATCTAAAGGACCGACCGCAGGTGTTTTGTTCTTCAAAAACCTTGCAGACCATTAGTATTATAGATGTGAAGGTTTGTGAAGATCTTTGAATGTTTATGTTTGTTATGCAATCGCCTAAACTGTTAAACGAATCTGGATGAAACTTTGTAAACTCATAAGATAAGATAAGATAAGCTTTATTTGCATAAACATATGTGTGTACATACAAAGAAAGTGCATACATACAAGATGACAAAATAAATAAGGTGCAGACATGTTTGTCACAGTATGACGTGCAAAATAATTAGATTATAAAATTATAAAAAATAAAAAAAGATACATGTTACAATATATTATTTTCTTGTCCAAATTATTTAAATTTAATTAATTTATATTTAAATTATAAGATTAATCAGCATTATAATACAAATTCTTTTTCATTAAGGAACTCAGTCACGCTATAATATGCTCTGGCGGTCAAAAAAGTGCGAAGTTTATTTTTAAACATAGATTGAGGCAGTTCCTTCTAACTTTTTGGTACTTTGTTATAAATAATTGGTGCCATGCAGTACACACTTTTGCGCATCAGGGTCGTCTTAGCGGATTGGAGACAAAGTTGACTATTGTCGCGTCTATTGCGTGGAAACTCGTCGGCTCGACGCTTATAGTAATGCGGGTTCGACTTAACAAACACAGCTACTTCTAATATGTACAAGAACGGTAAAGTTAACATTTTGTAATTTTTGAAATAGGGCACGCAGCTATCTGTCTTCTCAAGTCTAAACATCGCCCGTAAACATCTTTTTTGAGATTTGAATGCTGATTCTTTTTCCGTATAGATTTATCGTTTGATACTGTCCTGGATTATCAGTTAGGTTAGAGTTTAGGGTTAGGACCCTTTTTGGAATTTTCATTCTGATATACCACTACCCCATCCGTGCAATCGAGTTGTAATGTAAGGAGTTATTAAATATTTATAGTTGTATTTTGACCAAAATTTCCGTGTTGTTCACGAGGAATTACTTGCGTCGTGTATCAAAACTATAAAACAAATGAACAGCATAAATTTTGTACGTTTAGTCTTTTCTACCGTCCGCCGTTTACTCATTTTAAATTAACAATGTTACGACACGACCGGAGAAGTAAAATCTACTTATCGATGTTGACTGAAATGTTCTATTTCAGCATATTTATATTTATCAACGTTGTGGTTCGACCTGAATGCCAATAAAATATAAATAAATGAATACTGGTTGAATAGATATTCCTTGCTAAGCCCGGTTTCCTTTCCTTTACAGCTGGCAGCCATTTAGTTGCTGAAGGAGCACGGTCACGTCCATTAGTGTTGTATTAGTTATTTCCGTAAGCGACGACAACCGCTGCTAATGTTACAGATTCTATGGGGTAGCATTTGTTTGCTTGAAGAGCCTAACCTCTGAAACTTCTGCAATAATTCCGAAAAGTTTATCAATAATAAATTCTAGTTACAAATTGATATTTAAAGCAATCACAGGAGAGATAAAAATTAAAAACATGAACGTTTTCTAAAAATAGTGAATGTGGGTGTATTTTGTATGTATGTATATGTGTGTCTGTGTGTGTGCGTGTGCGTGTGCATGTGCGTGTGCGTGTGTGCGTGTGTGTGTGTGTACTTTTTTTTCCAATTTTTATACAATGAATTACGACAACGATAACATGAAGTTGTAATATATATGTAAATATATTAGTCAATAGAAAGTCTTACTATCCTTTAGTAACTAAGCTATCTTAAAATAAAAATGTAATATATTATGTCCAACGACACATATGACGTTTTAACAATACCAATAAATTATCTTAGAGCAAAAGTTTTTGTGATTGTAAATGTTCACCAATTTACAAAAACAATATTTTGTTTTGTGTCACAATCGATATTAACTACGTTCATTCCAGCTATTCAACTTAATAATGAAATTACCGCATTGATTTACGTCGACGTTTACGATTAGGAGGTAAATACATTAGTAGTTTGGGTTTAAATGAACATTTCTTTACTTAATGTGTCACATTCAATAATAAAGAAAGAAATATACATTTATTTGTGGGAATATAGTTACAATAAAGGCGTTATAAGAATTCATAATACGTCTCTTATATTCTACCATGTCTGGTGTACAAATAGTTAACCTACAACTTTTCCTACCTAGATGACTCGATGGCGTAGTGGTAAGCGTAACTGACTGCCACGCCTGAGGTCGCGGGTTCGATTCCCGCACAAGTCAAACATTTGTGTGCATGAACATGGATGTTTGTCTTGGTCTGGGTGTTTCTATGTATAATATGTACGTATTTACAAAAAAACAAGTATATTTTTATGTTTATCTATTGTCTAGTACCCATAGTACAAGCTCTGCTTAGTTTGGGCTAGATGATGTTGTGTGTATGTGATAGAATATTATTATATTATTATTATAACTACTTACAGCTAGTTACCATTTAATCATATTATTAACAGTATTCTAAGATACATAAACAGAACCAAAACAAATACTTAAGTAAAGCAAACAGGACAAATATCTTATCTCATCATTAATAGAATAATAAATAATAATAAATAATAATTTTTTTATTGATTATAAAAGTACAGTACATAAAAACAAATTGAAACCCTGACTCCTGAGCTAGGCCGATGCCTGTGTTACAGGAGACAGTGTCTTCCCAAGGAAAAATATAATTACGTAATTATCAATAAAATAATATATTAGTGCATGCTGTTGTACGTGTATGGGTATGTGTATGTGTGTGTGTTGTATGTGTTGTGTGCATGTAAGCGTCTGAGTGTGTATGTGGTTTAAGTAACATGTGTGCCCTGCCAATCTAATCCTACTAATAATTTAAAGTAAAATATTTTCTGTTTGTGTGTAATCTAGTGATAAAAGTCATTTCTTAATATTTTTTTTGTGCTTCATTTCTAGTTATTAGGTTAATCCTAAGGATTTTATTCACTTTATTATAAATATAAGTGGCCAGGTAGCCATTTTGATGTCTAGCTGCTGAGGTCCTACATTTTACGGGTGTGCAAACTTTAGTAGCAGTTCGTTTCGTTAAGTTTGCATGGTCAATCGGAGTGACACGATGTTTTTTCGATATAATATTAAATATATACAATTGTCTAACCGTTAAGACACCACAATTTTCATAAAGGCTTTTAGTAGAGAATCAGTATGGTTTAAATGTCATGACTTTCATAAAATTTATACAATAACAACTTCAACAATAAACGTTCATTGTACTGATTAAATTGATAACGAAATGCCAAATTGATTTATAGTCACTCATACACTTATGCGGCATACGCATAAGTAGTGTGTGTTGTGTGATATGTAATTAGTTTCATCTCGAGTCTTCTCGTAAACATGGCTGCAAAAAGCAACCGAAACGTCGGGGAAAATGTAAATTGAAATATAAATAGTTTAAACAATTTTAAGTAGCTAAAATTTATTATAGGTTCAGTCAGTATTGTAATATGGATACAATATAATTAAGTATACGCGGATTGTAAATATGGAAATGAATTATTATTATTTTCAAAATTACGTAAATAAAGTGTTAATAAACAACGCAATAAAAGCCGTATAAGGTAATTTTATTTCAATTTATAACATTCGCGTAACCGCAGGACTATACTAAGCTTCAGTTTTTAAACTATCTGTTAGTGCAGTATTGTCATCATCGTCTCAGCCGAAAGACGTCCTCTGCTGGACGCAGGCCGATAGGCCTCTCCCAAGATTAACCACACCGTCAGATTTAGGGCCGCTGGCATCTAACCGTTACCCTAACTCTTACCAAGTTGTCGGTCCATCTTTTAGGGGTCTATCCCTATGCATCCTTCGGCGCGTGGCCGTTACTCCAGAAACTTTCCGCCCCAACGGTCATTAAGCTATATGATCTGCCCACTGCCACTTCAGCTTGCCTATGCGAAGTATTTATATGTACTTTTGCTTAAATTTCTATACCAACGATTGCTTGACTTGCTAAATTATTTAAAATGGATAGTGTAAATTTTATGTGATCCAGTCTGCTTCTTTGAAATTAGCACCAATTAACAATAAGTGCGACAATATAGTCTGGATACCGTCATTTGTTTCACGTTGACTACTAAGGACATTACCAGATTCCATTTTGCTACTGAGAATTTTCTAGAATAAAATCCCCAATAAAACCTTGCCTAAATTAGAAGAATAAGTTCATAAGAGACGAGGCTGTCACTCATATAAGTAGATATAAAAATGTCCACATTTTTCATACACACATAATCTCACGCATATATCCCGAATGAGTGCGGCATAACTTCCCCGCTCTCCTTTATCGCGGAGAGGTTTTTTTTTATACGACTATCGTGGCAAACTGGTATACGGTCCACCTGATGGTAAGTGGTCACCGTAGCCTATGAACGCCTGCAACACCAGAGGCATCACTTGCGCGTTGCCGACCCTTTAGGAAAGGAAGTGGGAAGGAGAAGTAGCGGGAATGGCGGAAGAGGGTGATTGGGCCTCCGGCACTCTCACTCACCGAACGAAACACTACAGTAGGAATACTGCTATTTCACTTCGATATTCTGTGAGAGGGTAATACTTCCCCGGTCGAGCCGGCCCATTCATGCCGAAATCAGCGAGGCTCTACTACTCACAAAAAGTATGCGCCAACGTTAAAAAAAGAAAAATAAGGTTATGTTAGAAACGTTACAATGTAGCTTATGTTACTCGATGATAATAAAGCTTTCTAATGATGAAATAATTTTTGAAATCAGTTGAGTAGTTTTAAGTTAAATCCTTACAAACAAACAAACAAAAAATCAAACCATTCCTCTTCATAATGTTAGTATAGATTCAAAGATATGCAACGTGCAGAACCCTTTGTAAGTTTATGAATTAAAATAATTATTTGATGCCGAAGCTACGTCAGTACGCATCTGTTATTGACATCGTGAACACACACATCAATGGAGTTATTCGAGCGATGCAACGATATTCGCCGTTTTGTTGTTCGATATTGGCGAACGTGAATATTGCTGCCAAATGAAAAATGGACGTGATTTGAAATGAACGTTTTAATTTCATATGAAAGGCATTTGAATCTTTGACTAATTAATTTATCTGATTAATAGACTACTAGATTTTGTTTACAACTTTGCTTGCGTACATATGGGTTAGGTTATAAACAATGCTTTTTTCTGGATAACAGGTATCCTATATCATTTTCTATACCCCTGATAACGTGTATGCGAAATTTCATGATGATTGATTGAGTATTTAAGGCGTGAAAGCGCAACAAACAAACTCACATTCATATTTATAACTAGATGTGCCCGCGGTTTCACCCGCGTTTATCGTTACTGCGTTCCCCCCATGATGTTATATAGCCTATAGCCTTCGTCGATAAATAGGCTATCCAACGCTAAAATAATTTTTCAATTCGGACCAGTAGTTCTTGAGATTAGCGCGTTCAAACAAAAAAAACAAACTCTTCAGCTTTATAATATTGTTACGCCCAGTGACATCTCTCGGCATTGTGGGAAAGACTCGGCAGTTCCGTCTAATAATTTATTACACCGCCATCTATTGACACATACATTTACATTACACATACATTGATACATTCAATGTCACTATCTGTTCATCTGACAACGTATATGCAAAATTTCATGATGATTGGTTGAGTATTTAAGGCGTGAAAGTGTAACAATCAAATTTACATTCGCATTTGAAAAAATGTACATATTTACCATATTTATGTAAAATATAGAATGTGAAAGCTTTCGTGTTTTTTAGAATTAAAAATATGTTTTCTTTCTTCTTTCTTTTCTTTTCATTTAAAATATTAGTTAGGATAGCATCAACACACATATTAAAAATTGTCACTATTCGTTCCCTATCATGCAATAATACAGGTACTGTCAATGCACTTTTGCAAGTTAAGTACGTTGAGGTCACATGTATTATTTGTATATTTGGTTCAATGCTTTTTCTGTGTTTTGGTAATGAGAGCTCTCTCAACAAGACAACCTAAAAAAAACACGCGATGGACGAAAATGTCTAAAATTATGGTAAATCATTTGCCTTAAGGGTTGTTTAAATATTTATGTAATATTCTTTGTATAAATGAATATTTGAGAGTCTATTTTATTTAGACAAATGAGAGCCAATGAATACATTTTCTTCTTGGTGGACGTATAATTTAATTAACAAAGACAAAATTTATATACCGTGTAATTTAATTAAGTGTTACTTAATTAAGTTGAAGCCGTACGCGAATTCTTAATTATTTTTCTTTTATTGTAACTGTCTAGTAATTGTTCTTATTATGCTTACGGCCAATTGAAAGGTCCTAATTTCGGTTCCCGAGTTAGGTAGTAGGTAGATCGCGAGACGACCTCCAGCCACCCTGAGGTTTGACCTGGGGGTGGCGGGCTTTGTGGGCCTGCCCGCCATCAATTCAGCACCAGGTCCGAGAGGCGGCGTGCGTGTTCCCACGCGCGCCTCTATGTCGAGGAGTCCGTCTCCCCTCTAGGGGGGACAGTAGGGAGTGATAGAAGTGCCAATAGGGTAGGTCTTTCGTGTAGTGGCCTGCCGTTTCATAAGGCGGGCCGAAACCTCGGCGGGGTCGCGACCGCATGCGAAAGTGATTCGCGCGGCCCCGTCGATAGTGGTTTTGTCGAGGAACACCGTGGTAGGTTTAGTCGGTATTCCGGGAGGTACTTTAACATCTTTACCATCTTTCTTTTACCCCGGCGAGTCCGACATAACCCCTCCGCCCGCCCCCGCGGAGGGGTATGCGTCATGCATTCCCCCACGTAAAAAAAAAAAAAAAACGGTAGTAGGTAGGTAGATGGCGGTTCGCTCTTTACTTTTTTTTTCTTTTCTGTCAGAGAGTGTGAACGTTAAGAAGTATGGTACATGTTACTGTAGTTAGTTATCATGTATTATCTTAGATTTTGTTTTTACATCTTACCTGGACGTTTTTTAGATCTTTTTGTTTTTGCAAGATTTGGTGAATTGCAACTTTATCGGAATCAGTCCATATTATCAATAAAGGATTTATATATACCTTTATCTGTAAGAATAAGGTTGCTCGTTTAGTATAGTACGATCCTTCAACGAAACGGAAGCCAGTTGACTGCAGGATGACCGTATAATATTTAACTAAAACATATCTTTTTCTTTTCGAGTCGATTTTACAATTATTTTAAATATGCCCAATGTGTAGCCGCGACAATCGCATCAGCAGTTGCATCCATCAATTCCTCAATGGTGCACCTATAGGGACAATTTGGGCATTTCAATAGATGTGACATGGTTTGATTGGAATCACCACCTTCACACTGTGCTTTGTGAGGCTCTCTGATTCCCCACAAGAAAAACATAAAGCCACTATAACAATTAAGGTGTTCTATAAGAAATGCACAACCTTAATTTTTATATGTTTAAAAACTGTACGGCCTTATAATGTGACCATACTTTAATGCTACTCACTGTGTATACGTGATATATTATACTGTAGGACATATTTCTTTCACTGTTCGAAATTATAGTGTTTACGGTACGTCAAAGTTTTATTTTCAACGTATTACTCACCTGCTTGTAAAATAAAGTGTTGAGTATTTTTAAATTACGAGGCGATGAAAAACATTTCTGGTGAAAATGATCGCCAGTGTTAGAACTGAAGGATATTTGTTTGATCCCGGTCATTGACGCGTTTCTTTTGGGAGTGAATGACAGTCGCTCAAAATATGAATAAACTAGCTTTTGCCTGCGGCTTCGACTCGAGTAAAAGTAGTTTAATTTATGTTAGTAACAGTACTTTTTCCATAAAATGTAGCCTTCGTTACTCGGTACTTTTTTTAAGTTAAATCTGTACATACAAAAATCAAATCTTTCTTCTTTGTTATATATAATCGCGTAAAGGTTTTAGTTTATTTGTCATATTTATATATTTAACCTGAAGTTCCGAGATTAATGTAAACAAGAATGGAAACAGCAAGTTAGTACTTTCCCTGCAGTAGAATAACGAAGAGCTGATTTTATTCTGAAGTTGGCCTAAGCAGTAAATTTGATGATAATTATAATAATAATAATAATCATTTATTTACTTTGGTAAATGATTCTTTTACATTTCCTTAAAACTATTACACTAATTAATTCAATACTAGGTAATACATATCATTAAGCATACATATAGAGCATACATATAGAGTACATATAGAGCAGCGATAGCTCAGTGGGGAGACCAACAGACTGCAATGCAGAGGGTCTCGGGTTCAAACCCACGTCCCGCACCTCTGAGTTTCTAAGTTATATGATTTTTAGAAATTATGTGCGTATTTAATTGACAATTATCGCCTGCTCCGTGCCTCGGAGAGCACGTTAAGCCGTCGGTCCCGGCTGCCATGAACATCTATGGCAGTCGTTATTGGGAAAGTCAGTACCCTCTAAAATCCTGACACTGGTCTAGCCTTAGGGTATCGTTAGCCTTCGGGTTGCGGAGGTCAGGTGGCAGCCGCTCCGTGTAAAAACTGATATCCAGTCAAATCCGGTTAGACCAGAAAAGTCGACCCCAAGTGACTTGGGAATAATAAAGGCTAAGAGAGAAGACTAGCTAATACATATCGCACTCTTAATAAAACAGCGACTTAACTCGAAATTTGAAAGTAAAGCAATTTGAACTCTAATTGTATATGTTAAATTCTAATATTATATTTGTGTTAAATCTTTGCAATAGAGTTCAAATTTGTTTAATCCAAAATATTGAGATAAGTCTCTGTTTTATTAAGGGTGCGATTGGAAACATAAATCTGCTTTACTTGTGGACTCCACACTAGGTCGAGCCTGTCTCGTAGAGTCTTTGAGTAGTATGTCTTTAGTTAAATAACAATCTGGGTCGATTCGTGTGTGTCGATTATATGATTACTGTGATTTAAAATAAAAACCGAACGAACATACTTAATAAAATACAAAAGAATTATAAAACAATTTAGGAAAAAAAAAGAAACAACCTTATTAATATAACAACTGATGTTGAAATTGTGCGCAACGTATGTATTTAGCCTTAACTTAATGCCTACCCTTATCTAAATAGTTCGAATAATTTAAATAGCTTAAATTGAAGTAAACAATAACTAGTAAAAGTTTTAAAATTATGTTATAATAGTGTTTATGGCTCGACTCGATGGCGTAGTGGTTAGTGTAACCGACTGCCACGCCTTAGGTCGCGGGTTCGATTCCCGCACAAGTCAAACATTTGTTTGCATGAACATGGATGTTTGTCTTGGTCTGGGTGTTTCTATGTATAATATGTATGTATTTACAAAAAAAAAAGTATATATGTATGTTTATCCATTGTCTAGTACCCATAGTACAAGCTCTGCTTAGTTTGGGCTAGATGGTGTTGTGTGTATGTGATAGAATATTAATATTATTATTATTATTATTATTATTATTGTTTATAAAAATAAATAACGCGGTAAAATCCGTATATAGTTTGTTTAATTTCAATAGTATTAGGATTTTGAGGCATTCCGTTGGACAGAATAATAAATTTTCTGATATCATATTAAATATATTTCATTTTCCTCACGATATTTTCTTTCACCGTTAAAACGAATGACAATTAACTATTTATTATACGCCTTGGTACTCGAGACCTCTGCGTGACAGTCCATTGGCTTACGAATAGGCTATCGCCGCTAACTAATAGGTACTGCTAATCCACGACAAGTTTATCTATAACTGACATCACTTGTTATTGTTCAATTACTTTCATCACCTATGCAAGCAACATCTACGCGGTGAATATTATGTTAATGCCCCTACTCGTAGAAGGCTTTTAGTATAATGTATTAAACCTTAAAGCGCGTCACGTTAAGTGAATCAATATTTCACGTCGACATATTGAAAGAACAAACTCGTGGATTTATTCATAGTGTAACTAATCGATAAGGTTTTATACATATGAAATAGTCATTTAGTAAAACATTCGTTTACCTATTTCTAAGGTTGTCAATACTTTAGAAAATTTGGTAAGGAATGCTTTTTGTTTGTTTCATTTTGATATTTATTAAACTGATTTTTTTTTCTTGTATAATATGACTGCTTCTAATGCGCAGCGGTAATTCATGCATTTGCTATTTATCAAGTCTTGGGGACGATTCTCAGTCGGGGAAAATTGGCATTTAAGCGGTGGTAGCCCAATGGATAAGGCATTGGACTTGCGATCAAGAGGTCGCGGGTTCGAATCTCACCTGTTGCACTACTGACATGAACCCACTCCTAACACAAGTATCCTAGCTTAGCTGGAGGAATTAACAAGATTACTAGTAATTTCAAAAACCCAAATTGCTAGTAACCTTAAAAATATTTTTATCGAGGTTTTTGTCTAGAGATTCTGGATACCACGGAAGAATAGGATAGAGCACGAGCCTCAATAAATTGAACCCTAATGACTTACGTTATTTTTAAGTGAATAATTTCCCATTTAATGAATCACCAGTGTATGTGATATAATTAGTTTATATAATTATAACGAGTACGCGCCAACAAGGTTAATGGCAACACGGTGCACCGTAAGTGTCTCACAACTTTATCGACATGTCACCTAATGTTAGAAATACGGGATTCAAATTGAATTTAAACGCCAGTCACGACGGTTCTGGAGCAGAAGCATCTCAGAGCGGTAATGACGTCATAACGAGCGAGTTCGTATAAACTGTTACTTGCTACTTTTTTGTGTATTATTTGACAACTTAACGCGGGAGAGTGCATAAAGAAATTCCTTTAAAAATGTTATACCAGATAAGGATATCGCCCAAGGGCGGCATTGCCGGAAATTTTAGTTCGTTCTAATAGTTAAGGCGTGAAAGCATAACAAACAAACACACATACGTATTTATAATATTAGTTCATCATTTTTTCAGCCGAAAGACGTTCACTGCTGGACACGGGCCTCTTCCAAGGTTTTTCACCCGCATCCAACCGTTTCCAGGCCTTCGGTCCACCTTGTGGGGAGCCTACTCCAGCTGCGTATATAAGTTAGAATTTACATTCTTTTCAAAGTCATATTCTATAAACTAATCGATATATGGCAAATTTTTATACCAGTGGTATAATTATCAAATATATAGAATATTAATAAAAAATTAGGTTAATTGACTTTAAGGGTATAATATTTAGTGTTAACGGTTAATTTCACACGACAGAATTACACAAATATTGTATGAACATGGCAACATACTGCGCCTGCACTCTTTGATGCGGTGCCAACGTCACGCGCCATCTGCGTACAAACCGAGATTGACAATGAATGACATCGTTTCATGGGAAATACTGAACGAACATCATGTAAATTGAAAATTCGAACACATTCAGAACGCGTTCTATGAATTTCATACGAAGAATTTCCGAGGTACGTGTTAGCGACTTTTAAAGATGTCTTTTTGGTACCTATCACTAATGGCTCTTGTATACGACGCGCGTGATATGCGCAGTTAGCATTTGCGTCGGTTTTACAAATCGTGGTAACGATCGTCGGGAACTAATCGCTCATGTAAAACTCTATAATTAACTTGCGCATGCAAGTACATGTTTCAAATATTAGCTATTCTTTTTTAATGATACTTATAAAAATCCACTACGCCAGAGTGAATTTTCATGAGTATCAGTAAAACAAGTGAGAAACGGCAATGAATTGCCGTAAACCGTCCGTCTGTCTGTTATACAACTTTTAACTCAAGAACCGTAAGGGCTAGAGACTCGCGGTTAGCGCCATTCGACTCAGCAAAGTCGATATACCCCCGAAATGACTATGACCTTTGACCTCTGACCTCAAGGTCACGCGGTATCACGTGACCTTTGCATACCACTTAAACAATTTTTTCGAATTCTAAGGTTTACGGCAATTCATTGCCGATTCTCACTTGTTATTTGTTGGATTGCATGCATCGTGTAGGTACATAATAAGCATTTTTTATCACATACTAGATTTTGCCCGCAGCTTCGCTCGCGTAAAAGTAGGTTTGGTTAGTAACAGTACAATGAATGAATGGTACCTTAGGTGCCTTTCTGTACCCCTGACAAACTGTATGCGAAATTTCATGACCATCGATCGAGTAGTTAAGAAAAAATGCGTCACATACAAATAAATAACCAAAAAAACTCACATTCGCATGTATAATATTAGTAAGGATTAGTTGGTTTTTAAGTATATCAATACTACTAAGGTGGTCATTAAGTATATACTTAACCCAATTGATCATAGGTAGTTAGTTAATTACTATATCACCAGCTGACTCTGCTTTACTCGCTCGTTCTGGGCCCAGGAATAAGAAATTACTGCGTTATTATCGCAATAAATAAAATTCGCAAATTCTTCTACTAGCAGCACAGAAGCTTTGTTTAGAGTACCTAAGAAAGAGACGCCTATTTAAGTAGCCCTGAAGAGTTTTCTAGATAAGTGTCAAATTTCATTGACCTTTGGAAAAGCTGATTTATACTATAAATATATATTGACCGTCAAAGTACAAGTTGATGCATTCAGGTCGTAATTTTACGATCTTTGCGTTGAAAGCCGTTTATAGGTATTAGGTGAACACAATTTTTAGGTCGTATTCTTTTGATAAAATAACGTAGCGACTATTGTATAATGTATATCGGACTCTTGATAAAACAGAGACTTAACTCTAAATTTGGAACTTAGCCAATTTGAACTCTAATAGTGTGTTAGTTCGAATTCAAATTGTGTAACTTCCAAATTTAATAATTTGTCGCTGTTTTACAAAGAGAACGAAAAGCTATTGGAAACTGCATCACACCTAAAACTTAATAAAGAGTATACTGAGTAGTAGAGCCTCGCTGATCATGAATGGGCCGGCTCAGCCGGGGAAGTACTACCCTCTCACAGAATCTTCTTCTCTCTTAGCCTTTATTATTCCCAAGTCACTTGGGGTCGGCTTTTCTGGTCTAACCGGATTTGCCTGGATATCAGTTTTTACACGGAGCGGCTGCCACCTGACCTCCGCAACCCGAAGGCTAACGATACCCTAAGGCTAGACCAGTGTCAGGATATTAGAGGGTACTGACATTCCCAATAACGACTGCCATAGATGTTCATGGCAGCCGGGACCGACGGCTTAACGTGCTCTCCGAGGCACGGAGCAGGCGATAATTGTCAATCAATACGCACATAATTTCAAAAAGTCATATAACTTCCGAAAGTCAGAGGTGCGTGACGTGGATTCGAACCCGAGACCTTCTGCATTGCAGTCTGTTGGTCTCCCCACTGAGCTATCGCTGCTAATCTATCTGACTGTATCTACTGTCTGTGACTGTAAATAACTGAGCTATCGACATGAAATAGCAGTATTTCTACTGTTGTGTTTCGTTCGGTGAGTGAGAGTGCCGCTCCTTCTCCTTCCCACTTCCTTTATTAAAGGGTCGACAAAGCGCAAGTGATGTCTCTGGTGTTGCAGGCATCCATAGGCTACGGTTACCACTTACCATCAGGTGGGCCGTATGCTAGTTTATCACCATAACGGTATTAAAAAAAAATATGTATGTACTCTTATTCGATACAGACCTTTATCAAGAAAGACGTGGTTGGTTCTCATCTTTCTACTTATGGTTAGATTAACTAAATACTTGGCTAGATCAGTCTGAACAGAATCTTTGACATGATAGTCCGTCACTGTATGTATTTACGTCCTATTAAAAATATAGCACAATAACCGCATCCACATCTCTTATATAATATGGGTCAAAGTATGAAGTTGAAGTTGTATAGTTATAGATACTTTGAATTGACATAAAACCTTCATGGTGTGAGATTTTCGAGTGAAACTTTTTTCACATGACACCTATAAGATTTTTCTTTTAAAAATGTGCAACATTCGATTTCCGACTTAAAATTTTTTTATTCAGCAATTAGCGCCATGGTTTAACGTTACCCTACCTACAATATTGGCTCATTTGCAACAATCAATAAGACAAACAAATATGAAAAATGGGTTCCTCATGATTTGACTGATCTGTAGAAAGATATGCTTGTTGAAACTTGTGTTGCATTGTTGAATTGGTACAGAAATGAAGTAATATTGGATTGAATTGTGACATGTGATAAATAGTGGTATCTTTACAATAACTGTAAGCGAAAAATGCAATGGCTGACCCCAGGTCAAATGCCGCAACAGTGCCCTAAAGCAAAGCTTACCAATAAAAAGGTAATGGTAACTGATTGGTGGTCTCTCCCATAGTGTTATTCACTATAGCTTTCTCAGGCCTGCAGCAGATGTTTAATGTGCTGAACCTTGAACAATGATGGCGAAACTGGCATGAACCAGCCCCGACTAGTGAATCGATCTTCAACCATTATTGCTCCATGATAACGCAAGACCTCACACTGCACGAGAAACTGTTGTAACTGTACAGGAGCTGCAGTTAGAAACCATACGTCATTCTCCGTACTTGCCAGACCTTGCTCCAAAGGATTACCATTTTTTACGAGATTTGGACAATTTTCTACGTGACAAAAATTTTCTTCCCAGGAGGCAGTACAAAATGCTTTCACACAGTTTGTCGAACCTAGAACCCCGGAGTTCTATAGTAAAGGCATAAATGAACTTCAGTTTAGATAGTAGCAATGTATAAATAATGAGGGTATATATTTCGATTAAAAAAAAATGGCATATCTTAGAAAAAAAAGGGTTTAAATTTTTCAGTACAAATCAGTAATTTTATATTTTGAGTCCTAATATAAGCTTGGATGTATTTTCTAGGCATTACAGAAACAATAAAACACAGCCATGCTTGCACATGCATTACCAGTTAGATTTCACTGCTGCTGGTTACTCAGCCATGAATAGCAATAACAAAAAGAAACTAAAACTGAAATATACTTTGAATAAAAAGCAATACCTGTGATGCTAATTCATAAAAATGTATTCTATAATTTTGAATACTTATCCCTTAGCCTAGCAATGTTGAAGTTCTAGTAAAAATATACGAAATAAAGCCTCTATTGAATCTGGAATGCTTCATTTACATAACTATTCAGCATTTTCTATATAAATCACCATATTGAGTGCGTACAGATACGCGAGTCATCTATTATTAGACGGCCATGGGCCGACTCGTAATGATGGAAAGGGTATCCCAGAATTTGAAACCTCTCGTTATGAGAGTACTCGAGGGAAAAATCAACAGAATCCTACATTCGAATGGTTTAGTATAAAAAATGTTAGCTTCGAAACAAAAATAAAAATATCATACTTTAGTAACATAATGCCGGAAAAGGTAAAAAGGATTTTAAAGGGTTTAATTGATGATTTGCTGTAATGAGTCGAATTTAACTCACGTTCAGCAAAAAAAAAGTTGGGTATTTTATGTTGTGGTCGGTAGTTAATATTTAAAAGGTACGCAGGCTTAGGACGGAACTATAGCTATGCAGCAATTTTCTTTCTATTTAATTTATTCATACTTAGTGCGTGTAGAAATGGATTTTGTCACGTAATACTGGCGATCCTATTGTATTACTAACTTTTGCCCGTGGCTTCACTCGCGTAGTGGTTAGGATAGATTAGGTTAGTAACAGTACTTTTTCTGGATAAAAGGTTCTCTAAGTCCTTTTTTGTAGTCCTGAAAACGTGTATGCGTAATTTCAAGATCACCGGTCATGAAGTTTAAACGTGAAAGTGTAATTTTGTAACGCACATGTACGTTTTTATAATTCACTAGATTTTGCGCACGGCTTCGCTTGCGTAAATGTAGCTTAGGTTAGTAACAGTACTTTTTTCTGGACGCGATGTCCTTTTCTGCACCCCTGAACGTGTATATAAAATTTCATGATGTTTAGTAGTTAAGGTGTGAAAGCGTAACAAACAAACGAAAAAACCCACATTGACATTTATAATATTTGACAGGACTAGCTTTTGCTCGTGGCACCGCTCTTTTGGGAACAATACTTTTTCCCTGGAGTAAAGATACTATATGTCCTGTTTTGTACCCCTGACAACGTGTATGCGAAATTTTATGATGATCGGTCCAGTAGTTAAGGATTCAAAGCCTATCTTATCTTATGTGAAGGCCAGTCAGTGCAGACCGGTGACACTTCGACCCAGTGGGATCTTTTGTGTCGACACTCTCCCAATAACGCGTGCCATAGATTTTTATGGCAGCCGGGACCGACGGCTTAACGTGCTCTTCCGAGGCACGAAGCAGGCGATAATACTCAATACTCAATACATTTATTGCACTCCACAAGTTAAATAGATGTTACAATGGTATAATATAAGAAACATGTGTGGGCCTTGTCGGCACGGCAAGATGTAGGAGAGAGGAGGAAGTTTTACATATTTTATTATTTACATATTTTACTTATGATTGATATTTATTGACTATTATAATATATAGGTCATTTTATTAAGGTGCGCTTACTATAGTTAGATAGATATATTACTATAATTATTTTTATTATATGGTATTCTATTATATAATTATTATTATATTATTTTATTTATGTTTTAATATTTTTATTAATTATATATTATTGTAGATTATCATTATTATCAAAGTTTGTAAAAAAAGAAAAGGAATTAAATGTCCCAGATATTATTATTATAAATGTATGTCATGTTTGTTTATATATTATAATTGTCAATCAATACGCACATAATTTTGAAAAGTCTTATAACTTCCGAAAGTCAGAGGTGCGCGACGTAGTTTCCAAACCGAAACCCTCTGCATTGCAGTCTGTTGGTCTCCCCACTGAGCTATCGCTGCTCTAATACTATATAATATAAGCCTAACAAACAAACAAACCCCCTTTCGCATTTATTATATATATTAGGCTACAAAAACACACATCTAGGTTACATAAATTTGTAGAAGCGGTAATATCAGTTACGATTGTGTAATATATCCTTGTGTATGGGCCTATTTAGGTCTGGTGGACAAACGAGCTGTGATGTGTACTTAAGTAATGTTACCGCGGACGTCCCCTGTCATAACCGACGGAGACAAATCGGTTCATGTCCTCCGAGAAAATAACTCTCATGGGTTTGATATTAAAAAATATCTCATTACATTTTCGGTTATGATGTTATACGTCAGTTTTTTATTGGATTGTTATAGTATTAAGTGCATGAAAGATATTTTTGATGTCTAAGACATTTTATTTGTAAGTCTTGATATTTTAGATTCTTTTTGAATAAGGTTTTGTATCAGTTTCCATTCGCATCTTACACTGTATATGAAATAAGAAATAGTAGATGAACACAATAAAAATTGAGGTGGAGAAAAGATGGTGGGTTTCCCATTGGATTTTTATTTTTCGTAATACGTTTTGTTAACATTGTGATTTGATATGAAAATGAATGTAGTGTGGTGATAAAAAATCATCAAAATCAATTTATATAATCACATAAGAAATATAACAAAAAATCATACAGCCGAATTAAAAACCTCCTCCTGTTTTGTAGTCGGTTAAAAAATAATCCGTAATTATCTCATTTCATAGTTGTATCCAGTAGGACAGGAGGACTTAGGAGTAGGACAGTTAGTATCACTTGCATATTGGTGATATGCAAATTATTTAATTTCAACAGCTACAAACAACAATGATGAACAACAACAATGTAATACTACCCTCTATAAACACTACGAAAAAAGAAATATCTAAATAAATACGTTATTAATCATAGAATATTTTAATAAATCATCCCTTTGTCCGAAGTTTTTAATTTTATAGTTGATACAAATATTTAGGTATATAAAATATGCATATTATAAAATCGACTAACTAAATCGTGCACCTATACTGCAATACAAACATTTATAGTTTTAATACACGACGCGGGTTTAAGCACAGGTTGAATTATTTGATTGCATATTAATTGTATGCCACGAAATAGTTTGACGAGTCGAGTCCAGACGAGACGATGTAACCCTTAAGACTGCGCCGAGCGTAAGACAAATAATGACAGAGCTCGTGCGGCGCATATTCAAATCGACGCGCGGCCGCCATAGTAAAATTGTATGGAGGATTTGAAGTGCTTTTTTGATAATTACGGATCTTTATTGTCAACCAATAACTTAAATATTTGGGACGGACAAATTGTAATATAACTATTTATGTTTCGTTCAAGCTGTTCACGCAGACAAGGCGTGAATCATAGACGGCGCTTGGGAATGCGCGGAGGGCGCGGTGCGGCGCGGGGCGATACAGCAGCGGCGGCCCCGCACGGCACTCCATCATCGACCACGGTCAGCGACGCGCGCGCACTCTCGTTGTACGGAGCCCTAACCAACATTATACTGTCTTGAACCAATATTATAATTGTTATAGTCCATTTCAAGTCTTTATTTTACGAGCCTTTAGTTAGGTCATCAACATTTGGTCCTTCGAAGCCTTCTATTTATATCCGCGTAACGTATTTCATCGAAAAATAACGGTCGCGCGGTGGCAGTACGGGCGACGTTGGTGGACTTTGATACGACGAGTCTTCAAAGCGCCGCGTCATTACAAGTTGCAGTCAACGGCAGACAAGCTTCGAGTTGGGGTCGCCTAGAAAATCTGCGGGGAGAGGACGTCTACAAGTTCCCGAAGTCTTCACGTCGACGGTGGTCAATCTCGACACAGCTGATCGAACCCGCCGAGACACCTACTTGCTTCGTGGGAATCAACACAGTCCGCCTTATGGATAAAGATAAGCATATTTGTGTATCGTTCCAAATTCCTTTCCAATTTTTCAGTTAAAATTCAAAGTCAAAAATTTCCGTTGCAACCGTTTTTCAGTTCAGTTTCGATTTTGAGTAAACAAGTGATTATTGACGCTGTTTTAAAGTGTGCTGATATTAAAACTACATAGAACCGGTTTCTTATTATAGTACATTCTGTTATTTTTCTTGTTAGCGAGCGAGCTTCAAGGTCACTGGCCTATTCATTCCGACAAAACATCTGTTTGCTGTTTATTAGTCACAGTATTTATTTGCTTTGCACCATTTTTTGCTTCTAATCTGCGTTATTACTTTTATATACCTATACTTCTTCTTTGTTTCTTCCGATTAAAAATATTTTTTTTATAATGGCTAACGAGGAGTTACTAATGAGAAAACGCAGTGCAATGAAAGCAAAGCTTACGAATTTCTGCAATTATGTAAACGTGCTTATGAGCTGCGAATCAATATCTAGCTTGCAGCGTATTGAGCTGGAGGGTCGACTTAGTAAATTTGATGTCCTATATAATGAATTTGATAATTTACAGTTGGAGATCGAGGTGCTCTCGGACAAGCCAGACGAGGCATACGCGGAACGTACTAAGTTTGAAGAGCGGTACCACGCAGTGGCAGCTGAAGCGCGCAGTTTACTCATCAGTGTTGATGCCGCCGTTGACGGCGGATCTGTAGCGGGCTCAGCGGACAGAAACTCAGGTGCATCGTTCCGTCAAAATTTTGTACGCTTACCTAAAATTAACTTACCTAATTTCGATGGTAGCTATCAGTGTTGGCTCGAGTATCGAGACACTTATCTTTCGCTTATACATAGTAGTGGCGCAATTGACGACATTAGCAAATTCCACTATTTACGTGCATCGCTCAAGGGAGATGCACAACAAATTATAAAAAATATAGATTTCAAAGGCGATCATTATCAGTTGGCTTGGAATTTGCTATGTGAGAGATATGATAATAGTAAAATTTTACTAAATAACCATGTACAGGCTTTGCTTAAAACCCCAGTAGTGTTAAAAGAATCTTGTGTAGTTTTGCGTCAATTTATTGACAATATAAATAAACAAATTAGAGCTTTAAAATCACTTAACGAGCCCACTGATCAATGGAGTACACTAGTGGTGATTATGATGAGCAGCAGACTCGACAAAGTAACTAGCAGAGACTGGGAGGAATATAGCAATACCTTACCCAAGTCTCCTACTTTGTCAGAATTTTGTTCGTTTATTAGTCGGAGGGCAGATTTGTTAGAGAAAGTTGAACGTAGTGATTCTGTAGAACAAAAAGTAGACAATAGTACTAACAGTCACATAGTAGATATACGGGATACTAACAAAAGCGATAGTTCAATCAAAAATCAAAATTATAAAAAATCTAAAAAGGACAGTAAGTGTCCCTTGTGTAAAAGGGAACATTTATTGTTTATGTGTGATGACTTCCGTAAGTTGTCCCTAGAAAATCGTTTAGCAAAGGTGAAGGAGCTTAATGTTTGTTATAATTGTTTACGTCCTGGGCACTCAAGTAAACGCTGTAAATTGTCTCACTGTAAATATTGCAATCGTAGACATAACACGCTTTTACACGTAGAACAGTCTAACTTACATGTAGAAGATCCAATGCCTAGTCTTGCTTTACCTAGTTTATCAGCTGACGTTTCTGGAGGTGCACAATCGCAAAAGGGCACGTCCGATAACGTTGTGCTGTCTAGTAACGCTGCAGGAAGTACTACCCGTTCTGTTTTACTCTCCACAGCTCTGGTGACAGTGGTCAGCAACCGAGGTGAGAAGTTTGACGCCAGGATCCTGCTTGATAACGGTAGCACAGCCAACTTTATCACAGAAACACTGTGTCACAAGCTGGGATTGCCTAGACGTAACACTAACTCTACTATATCAGGTATTAATAAACAGACATCTAATAGCACACAGTCTTGTAGGTTTAGCATTCAGGCTCGCAATTGTAACTACAGGGAAACTATCACTTGTATCATCTTGCCTGAAATAACTAGGTTACTGCCGTCTACAGCTGTAGATCTAGGCAACATCAACATTCCAGCAGACATTAAATTAGCTGATCCATCATTCCATATTCCGTCGGTAATTGATATTCTTGTTGGCGCTGAAGTGTTTTGGAATGTCTTAGATTCCTCCTCTATGAATCTAGGTAGGAATCAACCCAAGCTTCACGCAACAAAATTCGGATGGATACTTTCAGGATCAGTTCCATTGCGCTCACCTGCTAGTAACCAAGCACACTACTGTAACTTGTCTATGAATGAATTAAATAATAACCTCAATAGGTTTTGGGAGATAGATTCTGTACCGTCCAAACATGCCTTATCAAGTGAGGAACGTGCATGCGAAGATAGTTTTCGTCAGAATACTACTCGAGATGATCAGGGTCATTTTGTTGTGACTATTCCTTTAAAAGACAATCCTAACATTTTAGGTGAGTCGTTTCAAATGGCTAAATGTCGTTTTCTATCATTGGAGCGACGGTTTCTGCGTGATCCAAGGTTCAAGGAACATTATGTTGCCTTCATGCAGGAATACGAGCGTCTGGGACACATGACGGAAAATCGAACTTCGAGGAAACCTCATTCAGGTGACAATGTTGAGTATTTCTTGCCTCATCATGGGGTCATTAAAGAATCCAGCTCGACTACGAAACTACGGGCAGTCTTCGATGCCTCAGCGGCAACCACGTCTGGCGTCTCACTTAATCAAATCCAGATGGTTGGCCCGACTATCCAAGAAGATCTCCTATCAATCTTGTTAAGATTTCGGCAATACAAATATGTCATTTCTGGAGACATAGCTAGGATGTATCGTGCCGTTGCTGTTACACCTTCACAACGTTCGTTGCAGCAAATAATTTTCAGGACGGATCCGAAGCTACCGTTGAAGACATACAGTCTTAATACAGTGACCTATGGCACAGCATCTGCTCCATATTTAGCGACAAAGTGTTTAGTCAGCTTGGCTAACGCCGCTACCAGTACAACCGTCAAGTCTTCAATTGAACGAGACTTCTACGTTGATGATTACCTCTCAGGAGGAAATTCAGTCTCAGACGTAGTAGAAATGGTCAAGGAGGTTATATCTGTTTTAGCATCAGCGAATTTTCATATACGAAAATGGCAATCTAATAATTCGACAATCTTATATCAGGTTTGTAAATCCTCAAAAGTTTTAGATTGCTTAAAATTGTCTCAAGATAAGAACGTGGCATCGAAAACATTAGGTTTAAGTTGGATGTGCGAGGCAGATTATTTGGCGTTCTCCATTTCTATTGATGCTGAGAAACAGGTGACTAAACGACAGATCCTATCAGTCATTAGTCAAATATTTGACCCATTAGGCTTGGTTGGTCCATGTGTAGTCGAGGCGAAAATGGTTATGCAGAAACTATGGTTAACTAAATGTGAGTGGGATGAGCAGGTGCCTGAGTCTATATCTAATTTTTGGTACAGTTTCGTTAACACTCTTCCATGTTTAAATAATCTAAGAATTCCAAGATGGATTGTATGTGACAATGCTATAACTCATGAAATTCATGTATTTACAGATGCTTCTGAGAGAGCTTTCGGTTGTTGCGTGTATCTCCGGTCCGTGAATGGGCAAGGTTCAGTTAACGTACAACTATTTGCTTCAAAAAATCGTGTGGCACCGATAAAGCCCACTACCATACCACGACTCGAGCTGTGTGGGGCGTTGCTAGGCGCAAGGCTGTGTGCTAAAGTTCAGAGTTCTATCACTTTACCTGTTACTAGATGCCGTTTTTGGTGCGACTCAACAATAGTGTTGAGTTGGCTAGCTATTTCACCCAATTTATTAAAACCTTTCGTGCGTAATCGGGTTAATGAGATACAGGAGAGTACTGCAGGTCATACGTGGAGTTACGTGCCGTCCAAGGTCAATCCGGCAGATCTTGTTTCGCGTGGGCTGAAGGCTGACCTTATCAGCGAATGTTCATTATGGTGGTCAGGACCTCAATTTTTGTTAAATGATGAAAAAGACTGGCCAGCTATGCCCAATAAAACTGTGAAACAGGATCTACCTGAAGTCATAACATCCCACTTCATAGATCACTCGTTTCTCACAGATTCACAAAATCATGTACACTCGTCTCACATAAAAACATCATTCATTCATTCATTACTCCATAAATATTCAAATTTAAATCGATTACAAAGAGTTGTAGCATACATACTTAGATTCGTTTATAACTTAAAAAATAAAACCAAGTTACAGAACGCCCTGTCAACTCAAGAGCTTCAAGATTCTTTGAATTTAATTTTACGTGAAGCTCAACTGGAGATGTTTCCTAAGGAATATGCTATCCTTAAAGATAGAAAACCGTTGCCTCGAAAAAATAGGCTTATTTCTTTAAGTCCTTTTGTTGACAAGGATGATCTCATTCGTGTGGGAGGGAGACTTGATAACTCGCCTTATGAATACAGTATCAAACATCCTGTTTTACTATGCTCTAAACATCATGTCACTAAACTCATATTTTACAAATATCATCAAGACTTGTTACACGCTGGCCCTCAGTTATTGATAGCAAATACACGGCAAACTTATTGGCCGCTTGGCGGCAGAAATCTTTCCAAATTTATTGTGAAACACTGCATTAAATGTTTTAAATATAAATCTCAAACCGTCCAACCTATCATGGGACAATTGCCTACCAGTAGAACTCACTTGGAGTTCCCATTCTTTAATTGCAGTGTGGACTATGCCGGGCCAATATTGATAGCAGATCGAAAGGGGCGAGGGTGTAAGCTTGTAAAGACATATCTATGCATCTTTGTTTGTCTGGCAGTTAAAGCTGTCCATATCGAGCTCGTTACAGATCTTACCAAGGAGGGCTACATGGCTGCTTTGAACCGGTTTGTTGCTCGTCGAGGCAAACCCAAGAGCATCTTATCTGACAACGGAACCAATTTTATTGGCACTTGTAATGAACTGCACCGTTTCTTACAAGATTCAAATCTTGTTTATGAAGTTGCTCAAAAGGGCATTGAATTTGATTTTGCCCCTCCATATTCTCCACATTTTAACGGAATTGCAGAAGCTGCCGTTCGTTCAACAAAACACCATCTGAAAAGATTATTACAGTTGACACACTTCACATACGAGGAAATGGCCACTTGCTTGACTCAAATAGAAGCTGTGCTTAACTCACGTCCTCTCACACCACTTTCCTCTGATCCACTAGATTTTACAGCCCTCACTCCTTCCCATTTTTTGATTGGACGATAACTTATAGCTGTTCCGCATCCACAGGTGACTGACATAAACATCGGCCGGTTGGAGCGCTATCACAGAGTGAAACACATAAAGCAGCATTTTTGGAGGCGGTTCCATTTAGAATATATATCTCTGCTCCAGCAGAAGACAAAGTGGGCGTCATCTAAAGGACAACTGGCAGAGGGAGCGTTAGTTCTCATCAAGGAGAAAGGACAGCCACCGTTGCTGTGGCCACTGGGACGTGTCACGAAGGTCTTCCCAGGGAACGACGGGACAACACGTGTCGTCGAATTAAAAACGAAAAGGGGGACGCTGTTACGTTCTTTTAATAATATTTGTCCACTTCCATTAGATTGACGTATCAACCCGGGGAGGATGTTCACGCAGACAAGGCGTGAATCATAGACGGCGCTTGGGAATGCGCGGAGGGCGCGGTGCGGCGCGGGGCGATACAGCAGCGGCGGCCCCGCACGGCACTCCATCATCGACCACGGTCAGCGACGCGCGCGCACTCTCGTTGTACGGAGCCCTAACCAACATTATACTGTCTTGAACCAATATTATAATTGTTATAGTCCATTTCAAGTCTTTATTTTACGAGCCTTTAGTTAGGTCATCAACACTAAAACTTAAACTTAAAATAGGCTATCCTATTTTTTTATTTTTTATTTTTACTTTTATAATCTAAAAATCACGTAACACGAGCTTACGTTTTTTTTTCATTTTTCGTGCAAATTTACGTAATTTTGTAGGCGAAAATAATAATTATTTTAAGTTTTTTACACGGAATAATTGTAAACACATTCATTGTTATGGTAAATGTATATTTTATATTTGTATTAAACAAAAATTGTTCATTTTATTCACTTAACTGTGACCGCCTCTTTTGGCATATTTCGCTCGGCGCAGTCTTAAGTATAAAGCATACATATTATATATATCTTAAAACAAACAAGAGTCCATACCATATCCTACCTTTTCAGGTAGGCAAATTTATAAAATTCAAAATTATTTGTGTTGGAAACAGTTACAGAATACACCATTCTTTTAAGCAGTAATACTTTTAATTTTCTTTTATAATTCATGCACATAGCCGCTTAAACAGCTTGCGCATTTAACCCTGCTACTTGCGTTATATACAAGCATCTTACACCTGTCAGTTTAAACATTTCAAGTCTTCTCCCTTAGCCTTTATTATTCCCAAGTCACTTGGGGTCGGCTTTTCTAGTCTAACCGGATTTGACTGGATATCAGTTTTTACACGAAGCGGCTGCCACCTGACCTCCGCAACCCAAAGGCTAACGATACCCTAAGGCTAGACCAGTGTCAGGATATTAGAGGGTACTGACTTTCCCAATAACGACTGCCATAGATGTTCATGACAGCCGGGACCGACGGCTTAACGTGCTCTCCGAGGCACGGAACAGGCGATAATTGTCAATCAATACGCACATAATTTCGAAAAGTCATATAACTTCCGAAAGTCAGAGATGCGCGACGTGGGTTCGAACCCGAGACCCTCTGCATTGCAGTCTATTGGTCTCCCCACTGAGCTATCGCTGCTATTAAGCTTAAACATTTCAAGTAATAATGAAAAAAGCATTGTGTCTAGACGTCAGCGTACATTCGCCGATTGACGAGTTAAAGAACGTCTAACAAAGAATACAAAATGTTTGGACGTAAAATCAAATTAATAGTTTAACTAATATAACATTGAACTTAAACTATTTTATACGGATTTTGTCACGGTGCTGCTGAAAAGCAAATGAAACGTCGAGGAAAGTGTAAACATAAATATAAATTGTTTTAATATTGTCTTCTATTTACGCGTATATTATTCATTGAAATTAAACTGCTATATACGGATTTTATCGCGTTGTTTATTTGACACTTGATTACAATAAAAAATTACTTTTGTAATAAAGTGTCAAATAAACAACGCGATAAAATCCGTATATAGCAGTTTAATTTCAATAAATTGTTTTAATTAATTTAAATAGCTTAAATCGTAGTAAAGCTTGTGTTAAGTGTCACAGTTCAAAATTATGTAAGCGTTTTAAAATAAACAACAAAATCCGTATAAAATTGTTTAATTTCAATGTATAACATTCGCGTAAACGTAATACAATAATATATTTAACTAAGCTTCAAACATTTATTTTTATATAGGTATATACCTCGCGCAGTAGCAGTTGGTTCTGTGTCGGGGTGTGTTATTACAAACATTCAAACAACGGACACAACGTTCAGACCAACTGTAGGTGAAACACACAGATTTATGGAACGTGTGGGGATCGAACCTACAACACGCAGCGGAGTGGCAGAAGCGTGGCGACTACAAAAACTACTACACCATCCGTGCAGTCAATTTTGATTTATTTCGCCAGTACCCTTTTGCTACAAAAAGGCTAGAGCTAGACAACTTTATCGAGCAATTTT
Organism: Catocala fraxini; assembly: GCA_930367265.1. Taxonomy (NCBI): domain Eukaryota; kingdom Metazoa; phylum Arthropoda; class Insecta; order Lepidoptera; family Erebidae; genus Catocala; species Catocala fraxini. The sequence continues at coordinate 4,220,920 of OV884047.1, forward strand.
CTTACTGATACGATTATGGTAATATCCGAACATCGTTGTCTAGGGATAGGGGCGACGTTCTATAACGAAGTTTTAATGTCTCACAAACGATAGTAAATCAATACCGATATAATCCATCAATGCTATTACTGGTCAGTTTCGGCTCTCTCTTGAGAAATGTAAATACAAAATCTAATATTCGTAGTTGAATGTTCTAAAATTGATGTCAAAATTATTTTGTTTTCGTAAGTACTAAGTTAGTATTATTTAAATTGGTTTCTAGTTGAAATATTACTGAACAACAGAATGTACATACATACATAGATTCACGCCTGTTTCCCAAGGGGGAGGTAGACACTACGTATTTCCATTTGCTACGATCCTGACATACTTTTCTGACTTCATTTACTTTCATCACATTCCTCATACACGCTCGCCGGTTTAAGGAGCTCTTAACCTGACCTTTATCCAGAACCTCTCCAATCTGATCAAGAAACATTCGCCTAGGTCTTCCCCTTGCAAGTGTTCCATTCATACTAGCAATAGAATGTACTTAGATTATTGTGCTTAAGATACAGATTCATCTTCATGTATAAGGCGATTATAAGGCCTGTCGTACTGTATGGAGCTGAGTGTTGGGCTACTAAGAAGATGGATGAGAAACGATTGCATGTAGCAGAGATGAGTATGTTACGATGGATGTGTGGAGTGACGAGAATGGACAGAATTAGGAATGAATACGTAAGAGGTAGTCTGAAAGTGGTGCCCATAGACGAGAAAGTGAAAGGAAATTGTTTGGCTTGGTACGGACATGTTATGCGAAGAGATGATACGTATGTAGGTAAGCAAGTGATGGATATGAGGGTAGAGGGATGAAAAAGGAGAGGAAGGCCAAGGAAAAGTTGGATGGACTGTGTGAGGATGGATATGAAAGGGAAAGGGGTAAATGAACAGATGACAGGTGATAAATAAGTATGGAAGCGAAGGACATACTGCGCCGACCCCAAATAAATTAGGACCAGTGCAAGAGGATGATGATACAGATTCATCTTCATCTTCATTCATCGCACGCCCGCACACAAGCACATACACACACACACACACAGACACACCACACACACACACACACACACACACACATAATAATTAACACTGTGTTCATCTTATGACTACTCACGTAATGTGTTTATAGTGTGCGCGAGAACGCTGCACGCTGGTACCCTAAACACAAGTTGAATCTTATTCTGGGTACCAAAGTTTATCGTAAATACTAAATATCGTATTTGTGACGCTATTATTGTATTTTTGTGCCAAGTTAAGAAAATAAATCTCATTATTATTATTATCTTAATATTGGATCAACCGAAATATAATATTGCACAAACAATGTTTGTGGGACAAGTAAAAAAATAATCTTTTTATTTATTTAGCAGCTAGGCAGCAATCGGCTTGCTTTCAACATAGCGATTTCGCTTTTGTTTATTTATGACTAACTAGATTTTGCTGCAGGCTTCGCTCGTGTAAATGTACGTAGGTTAGGTTATGTTAGAAACAGTGTTTTTTTGGAGGAAAGGTACCCTATATCCTTTTCTGTTCCTAGAAAAAGATGTATGCTAAATTATATGATTATCCAAACAAACTCACATTCGTTTTCAAATATTAGTTTGGATACTCGGGAATATGGCAAACCAATGATGATTTTATACGGGACTAGCAACAGAAAATATTGTATTAGCAATTGGTATTGATAATAAGGAATGCGTATTATTTTTTACCGTAATAATACGGATAAGATTAGGTACATTGTCCAGTGTATCAAGGGTATGGCTGGGTATGGTAAGGGTATGTCATTGCGTCATAATAGTGAATGGTATAAGCGACCTCGATCATTTTTTATATCACCAAGGCGAAAAGCCTACAGGAGAATCAATCGCGCGTAGCGTTTCATCTTTCAAAAGCAATTGCATGCCCTTTAAATACCCCTCTCACGCTGTCCTTACAAGAAGCCTTACAGATTTTGTTTTCTATTCTTAATAGAGACGACTTCCGTTCTTGGAGAAAATCATGTATCGCGGCGGACTTTACAGACATTTAAACGACTGATACAGAGAACACCCAGACTCGGAACAACCATTTGTGGATCACACAAATCTTTGTCCCGTGTGGGATTGCGTTGTGGCAGTGGTGAGGCGACCGCTTAGGCCTCTGCGCCATCCGTGCCGCCAAAAAACGCTACACAATTTTTGTGTCCATTACTTTTAATATTAATAAAGACTATTATCCCAACCCCTACTCAAAAGTTTTACTTAAGACTGCACCGAGCGTAAGACAGATAATGACGGGGCTCGTGCGGCGCATAATCAAATAGTTAAATTGTATGGAGGATTTGAAGTGCTTTTTTGATAAATATATACTTTTATTGTCAACCAATAACTTAAATATTTGGGACAGACAAATTGTAATATAACTATTTATGTTTCGTTTAAGCTGTAAAATAGGATAGATTTCTACTGTTTTAATCTATTAATCACGTAACACGAGCTTACGTTTTTGCATTTATCGTGCAAATTTACGTAATTTTGTAGGTGAAAATATGAATTATTTTAAGTTTTTTACACGGAGTAATTGTAAACACATTCATTGTTATGGTAAATATATCTTTTATATTTGTATTAAACAAAAAGTGTTGATTTTATTCACTTAACTGTGACCGCCTGTTTTGGCACATTTCGTTCGGCGCAGTCTTAAACGCAATGTAGTAAGTTTATTAGCGGTGTGTTTGACTAAACCGTGGCTGTGCAAAGTGTATAATTCGTTATCCGCTTCGATTTATATTCATAAGCTTGGTCGCCATCAGAGTGTAGATTGGATACAGCGAAACATTTCGGTCGTTGTCACCAACATTTACAGTGTTTTAGAGTTGAGTGTTATTTAGATGGATGTTTAAATTCTTTAATATAGCCTTGATGACGCTGCAATATTAAATACGACAGCAGTGCACGAGGTCTCGCGTTTGATGCTTGGCAGTGTTGGTCGGCTTTTCTGTTAGGAATATTCCCTGTAGTACGGAGTCTGGACCTGCATCTGGTTGATAGTATTAAGCTGACCGCCTACGAAATAGGGTCTCAAACCATATTATCTACTACAAATTTGCTTATTTATGATATTGACTTATTAAGAGATTAAGTATTTATTTATTTATTGTCGGAAAGCTTACATACAAATAATTGTCAGCCTCGATGGCGTTGTGGTAAGTGTAACCGACTGCCATGCCTGAGGTCGCGGGTTCGATTCCCGCACAAGTCAAACATTTGTGTGCATGGACATGGACGTTTGTCTTGGTCTGGGTGTTTCTATGTATAATATGTAAGTATTTACAAAACTAATTGTATAATGTATGTTTATCTATTGTCTAGTACCCATAGTACAAGCTCTGCTTAGTATGGGCTAGATGGTGTTGTGTGAACGAAGAAAAACCAATATGGTGCCTGAATTTTCAAAGTAGATGCTGACAATAAGCTCCCACAAATTGACAATACACTTTTTGCACTGGTTAAATCTCACTATTTTAGTACTTGAGTGTTTTTAAAGATTTATTTAGATAATTTTGTCTTCTGTTTACGCGAATATTATAATTAAACTTCTATATACGGATTTCAACGCGTTATTTGTTTTAAACTTTATTACAAAATTTTGAAACTGGCACACTACTACTAGATACTATTGAACTTTACTAATTTTTAAGCTAATTAAATTATTAAAACTATTAAAACTATTTATATTTAAGTTTACACTTTCCCCGACGTTTCGGTTGCTTTTCAGCAGCCATGGTCACGGGGAGACGTTTTGTAATAAAGTGTAAAATAAAAAACGCGATAAAATCCGTATATAGTAGTTTAATTTCAACGATTTATTTAGACTTTAGTCGAAGAGAGAATATGTGAATTTGACGTTGAGTCAAACTAGGTAATGTTTTTATCATAGCTATCGTTTAATTAATACATGGTACATTGCTTGTAAAACTAATCTATAGTAAACCAATAGTAATTTTTTTTAAATGTACGGATTGGTTAATGTTACATATTGGTAATTTATCATAATCGAGCTCAGCAATCAGATAATATATTTTATAGTTCTAGCAATATCTAGAGCTTGCTATTTATATTATAACTAGCTTTCCCGACAAAAGTTGTCCTGTACACACGAAAAACAAAATCTAAATCGGTCCAGCCGTTTAGTAGGAGTTCAGAGACATACACACGTACAGTAGAATTATATGTATAAATATGTTCTCCTCCTTAGCCTTTATTATTCCCAAGTCACTTGGGGTTGGCTTTTTCTAGTCTAACCGGATTTGACTGGATATCAGTTTTTACACGGAGCGGCTGCCACCTGACCTCCTCAACCTGAAGGCTAACGATACCTTAAGGCTAGACCAGTATCAAGATATTAGAGGGTGCTGACTTCCCACTAACGACTGCCATAGATGTTCATGGCAGCCGGGACCGACGGCTTAACGTGCTCTCTGAGGCACGGAGCAGGCGATAATTGTCAATCAATACGCACATAATTTCGAAAAGTCATATAACTTCCGAAAGTCAGAGGTGCGCAACGTGAGCTCGAACCCGCGATCCTCTGCATTGCAGTCTGTTGGTCTCCCCACTGAGCTATCGCTATTTATATTATAATGTTATTAAACATAATATTCGCTAGGTAAAGTTAGTCGCACCTTCCCTAAGTTTAGTCTTTTATAATAATATATTTGCATACAAATAATGTCTCACCGTATTCATACAAACATACGTAAACTCATTATAAAATAATTCAGTTTCTGTTTTTAAAATGTACTAGATTTTGCCCACGATTTCGCTTGCGGTAATAACAATACTTTTTATAGATAAATGGTACCCTATGTCCTTTTCCTGTTTCTCTGAAAACGTGTATGCGAATTTACATTATGATCGGTCGAGTAGTTAAAGCGTGAGAGCGTAACAAACAAACTCACATTCGCATTTATAATGTTAGAAGACTAAATAAATAAAAAAATGAAGGAGTATGCCGTAAGGCTGGGATCCCTGAATCTCCATTTGCACATATTTTGCTTACAGCGACCAACCTGAGTGCGAAGGCGATTTAGTGACTTCCATACGGGCCACGGTAGGTCGTGTCCCGGTGGGAGTTCCTCCTGTGGACTTGTGTTTCCCGATGAGTACAATCTGGGTGTCTTCAAGTCGCGAGTGAATAGGTATCTTCTAGGCAAGCGTGCTCCATCGTCGACTGCATCTACACTTAAGATCAGGTGAGATCGCGGTTAAACGCAAGCCTATTAGAGTATAAAAAAAAAAAGAAAAAAGACATGTACAATCTTGTGGTGGTGGGTACTTTACAGTCCACAGTTAGTCCTTACGGCATGCGATTGCGATGACTCAGTCCAGTCGATGTCACACCTACTACTGTACCCTTTGTGCCCGATCACCTGCAGCAAGGAAGACCTTAACGCGGCCAGCCCACCCGCTATTGAGATGGCCACCTTTCATTCAGAGTTGATATTTTGAGTTGACTGTTGACACGACAAGAAGAAAAAGAAGAATTAAGGAGTTGTTTCTCGCAAACTTATTAGTGGTTTTGTATTTTAAACCATGTTAAATCTTTATTAAATCGGTTTAACTGTTTAACTAATAGCGGCCAAATAAACATTACATCCTCATACATCACTTTACTCTAGATTCCTTTATATAAAGGCTTTCTATTAACACTCAATTGACTCTACCTCTTTCATGTCATATAAGATACATGAAGTCGTCTTCTTTGCATAATATAAATAATAAATGTATGTAATGTGACAGCGACCTAGTAAACTTGATGCACAGAGAAATGCAAGAGCACAGCGCTCTAAAGACGGTTGAGACGGCCCGTCTCGAAATATACTCCTCATAAAATTTTATGATGTACAGCTATATAATATTTATATAAGAGATTAGTCACGTCTTGAATTATTATGTTTGGTATCTTTTACACAATGTGTACATTAGTCTGGCCATAAATACTGTTACAATTAAAAAACAACATATTATTACATTTAAATTTGGAATCTGTCATTCTTATATGTATATTCATTGTATTTTCTCATTTTCGCGCCATACTATGTTAAATATTTTTGTGATATTAAAATGGATGGGTGATAAAGAGAATTGAATTGCTGTGTTAGCATTACACAAAGTAGATATGGAGACAAAAGTAATTTTTGAAACTCTCCATCCGCTTGGTATTAGTCGAATATTTGTGTACCGGACTATTGATAGGTACAATAAAACCTCCTTTGTTTGTGACAGAAAAATATCTGACCGTCCACGTAGTATTCGTGCGAAAAAGGCGATTAAAGCATTGAAGGTAAGAATTCAAAGAAATCCTGTCCGAAAGCAAAAGATTTTATCTCGGGAAATTAATATATAAAACCTAGAACCATGTTGCGTATTTTAAAGGACGACTTAGGACTTGCAGCCTGTAACCTTTAGGGTTTACTTTAAGAGAAATGTAGATATAATTAGAAAGTACAATGAGAGAAGGTATAACAAATACACTTTTAATGTATAAGGATTACAAATAAAAGAGACAATCTTTACTTATATAACTATAGTCAGGGCGTGGTTCGCTAAAGACTTGCTTCGTGGTCCTTGTACAATCAGGACACTTAGCTGGAGGTGTGAAGCCGGGCCGCAAGGAGGCTCGACTGACGCCGTCCGTTCCTTATAAAGTCTCGCACCACCGGTCGCGAGAGGTGGCTAGTGACGTGCGCCCGCGTTCGCCGGGCGTCTAGGCGATTATCGTCACAAGCCTATAAGATATACTGGTGATTATTTATAAAATATTGGCTTGTTATTGTGACAAGACACACGGAAAGCACTGATTTCTAAGATACAAGTTTAATGCATATCTAGTTTAGAGATCAGCGCTTTTAATAATAGTACATAATTATGTATATATAAGCCATATTTCTAGTTTATAATGTTTAATTTTACTAAGAAATAAACATTCTCCTATCACAGGTATTTTCTAACATATTATATTAGGAAAATACCTATCTCTGGGCGGCTTACACGGAGATATAGGTCCAACGTGAAGAGGCCCTTTAAGAGTTTTAATTTTCTAAGGTGAGATGGAACACCTACCGCGGCACTAGACGCAGCAGGTGTAGGACTAAAGCTACGTATGGATTCTAATATATATGGGCTATGGGGATGGGTGTTTGATGGACCGCTATAACGGCAACTATGTATGAAAAATGAAGTTTTTATTATTATTATTAGAATGGTGTGGTAAAATATTGTGGGTTTAGTGGAAAGCCCGGTTTCTATTGCAAAAGGGTAATGAACGAGGAATAGCCGAGCGGAACGGCATTCAACTAGCTAAAATACGCTCTACCTTCTATCGAAAAAGAGCATTGACCATACTTAAGTTTCTACGAATAAAAATTGTTAGAGACTAACTCAGTGTACAGTTGTCTTCAAGAGTATACAGCAACTAAAAGAAATGTTTGTGTGCAAACAGTATCAAAATTGGTTGTCAAATAAGGGAGTCATTAATATTTGGATATACAGGTTGTCCGGTAATTAATGGATAACCTTGAAATGTCTTATAGTACAACTGATGACCATTCAGAAAAAATATAAAAAAATCTATCCTAGCTACTACCTGAGATATGTTTTTTTTTTATTACCGTGTATAACTTTCTTGTACACTACGACCATAAAAAAATGAATTCCATCGGTTTTTTGTTGTTTTATTATTAAACACTAATTATGCTAATAGATAGACAGTCAAAATATGATAGCTATTGCACTTTTTTAATATTTTAGTTTTTTAATTTTTTTTTCTGTGCCTCTGTTCTGCTTTAAGACATTACAAGGTTATCTATTAATTACCGGACATTCTGTATAAAGTAGGGACGTAGTAGGGATGTCTCGCTATCTGCCTCGCACAGGTGCGGTTAAACAGCGGTTACGTCATAGATTGTATCATGCATCCTTTTTCTGTCATGTGACAATTACAAAATCTTACGAGATTTAAAAGGGTATAGAGGCGATATAAAAAATATTTGTATTTTGGAGTTTGGGTAGTGTATATACTTACGACGAAAATTGAAATTTAAAAAAATTCAGTCAAGTACCCAATTCAAACGAGACCGATTGTAGCTATTTTTACACGTTAAGACATCTTTGCCAGACTCTTTGTTAGTAAAAGGACTTCTAAAAAGTTTCACATAGCGAGCGCCACCATTGTCGCGAAAATGAAATGCATCCATGATGAGGTTTATGTTGACTGTCACGGCAACAAGCGCTTGTAAGAATGGATGTGTACATATAATTATATTTCCTAATTTTTAAGTTGTATGTTACCTAAATGTAAATTTACATTATATACGTATATGTGAAAACTTATAATTGGTCTTATTTAGATATTAAGGCTTTAACTGTATTTTTTAGTTCATTCCGCCGCGTGCTACCGTGCAATCCGGTAGTCTAGAGATTTGTTAGTGTACGTAATTGTGTGACGGTGTGTGCAAAAACATCGTGTGCCCAAGCTATTATACATCGGAACGCCGATTCGTACCGTGACTAACATTCCCAAAGGGTACAGAATAGTGCGCGTAAATAACACATTTGAGCGTACTAGTGATTTGGACAACTTACCGGTAACTGGTGAAATGAGCATAGACGGCTCCTTGATTGAAAAGGAATCGCCGCCTCACTATACTACATTTCGGAAAGGGACTTCATGCAACCACGATATTAACTTTGGACAAGAAATCAAAATATTTCAAGCCGAAATGAATTCAATGTTTCAAAATTGGTTGATTAAGCAAGACGAGAAATTCTCAACCCTCCTCAACGAATTTGGAAGTATAAAAATGTCCATCAAGTCTGTAAGCGACAAATGCGATGATCTTGATAAGAAATCGAATTAATTTACCCAGCGTGGATCTGCTCTCAAAGAAAAACTGTCCTCTTTTCCGGAAAAAGAACAACGCGTCATGTAGTATACAATGATTTTCGAAAGGCTTTGACAAGGTGGACCATAAACTACTATTAGATAATATTTTATTAGCATATAACGGCCTTCGTGGTAATTTACTTAGATGGCTCACATCCTACATTTTTAATAGAACTCAGAAAGTCGTCATCAACGGCTTTGAATCTGATTCAGTAGTTGTCTCTGCCGGTGTCCCGCAGGGCTTAATTTTAGCCCCTCTACTTTTCATTTTATTTATTAATGACATTTCAAAATGCTTCACAAACTCCCAATTCTTAATGTATGCCGACGACATTAAAATCTACAAGTCGTGCAAAAATACTCATGATTGTTTGCTTTTGCAGGAGGATCTTGATAAATTTAGCCTATACTGTTCTTTAAATAAACTTCAGCTGAGCATACCTAAATGTGAAACAATATCATTCACTAAAAACAAAATATTTCTATCATACGACTAAACTACATATGGCGTCAGTTTAGAAAAAGTAAATTTTATACGTGATTTAGGGGTCACACTTGATTTCAAATTACACTTTGATATTTACATTGACAATATAATAAATAAAGCATACCAGCTGTACGGTTTCGTATTGCGGTCCTCTAAAGATTTTAAACGTCCTGATACGTTTTTAATTTTGTTTAAAACACTCATTCGTTCTCAATTCGAGTAAACAGTCCAGATCTGGAATCCTCTTTACGATAAATATGTAAAAAGACTAGAAATTATTTAGGAAAAGGTTTTACGAAAAACACAATTTAAATGCCGACTTCCTAAATTGTCATATACATATGCAACTACTGTGCAAAAACCAACTTTTGAACCTGGAATCTAGACGAAAGTTTTTTGCATCTACAATGTTGTACAGTTTATGTAACAATAGGTTGCCCCGACAGCCCCGAAATTACTAATCAATTAAGTTACATTGTACCTAAAACCTTATAGGCACACACATTATAGACTTAGATATATTTGCACGCCCGTATTCAAAATTTCGTAAACAAGCTGTTAAATTGTTAAAATAATTATTGCTAGATTTGCCCTTCCTCAATTATCACTCGTCTTTATTTTATTTTATTCCTTTTTTTTATATTATTTCATGGACATTGGCGTGGGTTACACATTAACTCTTTTCTTTACATCTATAAAATGTTTGCATTACATTTAATGTGTAACTGTTTTGTGTCCTAATAAAGGAAATAAATAAATAAAAGAGCTGTAAATTTTACCAAAAATAAAAAAAATATTAACGCTGTCCGTATGGAGACCACTCCGCTTGTAAAAAAAAAGTAAATCAGCTCGTTTGGGTTAGTACCAGCTTTTTAAAGGGAGCCTCGTTATTTCCAGGTCTCAAAAAGCCACCTTCTTCTACAAGAATACGCAGAAATTACATTGATGCTGCCTGTGTCTTCCTACTTCTGCCAGAGAGGTAAGAGTTTTGGCCTACCATCTAAAATTCCTTTTACGCGGGATCGGCTACGTGCATGTGATACCTCATGGTCCTTCGAATCATGTAAAGGCCACTGAGTGGATTTTGATGAGGTGTTCATATTTTAGTAGCCCTGATCAGTTTATTTAAATCGGAGATATGGTTCGTAGTGATCTTCATACATGACACTACAAGTGTTTAGCTTACGAAGTCGCAGGCGAAAGCTAGTAAATAATTATATAGATTTATTTATTTATGCACAAATCACATTACAGACATTAATACATCTTATATCATAAATACATTGTTTAGATATGGATCGTAACGTAACTAATATGTGTACACAAAGAAAACAATAAGGATTACACAAAAATTGTCTCTGACTTATGAATACCTTGCAATATTAATTTGCAAATAATAATAAATAATAATAATAATAATAATATTCTACCACATACACACAACACCATAATAATAATAATAATAATAATAATAATTTATTTGCATAAATGTGGTACATACAGGTGGTAACATATTAAGAAAAAAGTTTCACACATTTGCCATCTCAAGTTCATGGCATACAAATATTTTAACAAACACAAATTCATAATTTTACTATTAGTACATGGCACAAAAAAAAAATCACACTTATTTATAATTTAAATAGTCTTTTGTAGAATAGAAACACTTTTCACTTAGCCATTTATACAGTTCAACTTTGAACTTATTGATATGCAGATCTCTTATAGATTTAGGCAGATGGTTGAAAATGCGTACTGACATAGCGTAACTATTTCTACTACACATTTCAGTTCTTATTGAAGGGAGTTCAAGACGATCTGGATATCTTGTGTTAAAATTGCACACATCTTTCTTAAAGACAAAAAGGTCAATATTATGCTTAACAAAGGTACAAATTTCATATAAATAAAGGCAAGGCAGTGTTAATAGAGAAAGACTTTGAAAGAGAGGTTTACAGCTCACCCATGGGGCAACATTACAAATAGCTCTAACACACTGTTTTTGAGCTATGAATGCTCTATTTAAATTGACTGCATTACCCCAAAGCACTATGCCATATCTAAGGTTTGAGACTACGTATGCGTGATAGGCTTGCAGTGCGGTTTGTTTATTTGAGACTTTTGTCAGTTTCCACAAAGCATATCGGAATCTATTGATTTTACTGCAAACTTTGTCTACATGGGCTTTCCAATTACAATTTTGATCTAATGTGATACCAAGGAAGGGCATTTCGTTAACTTCTACTATGTTCTGCTCATTGTAGCTTAAATTTAATTGAATTTTTTTTCCCTCCCCTATTATGAAATTGTATATATTTAGTTTTATTTATATTTACACTTAAATTATTAATTTTTAACCAATTTACTACTTTACTGATGGTGTCATTAAGTTTGTAATTGTAATCAGATTTAGAGTCGTTAGGTACCAGAATGGAGATATCATCTGCGTAGAGGATAGTTTGGTGTTCTGTTACAGAGGGGAAATCATTAATATAAATGAGGAAGAGAAGAGGACCGAGCAAACTTCCTTGGGGAACACCGATGTTATTATTATTATTCCTCATCCTCGATTTATAATGCACCTCCTCACTCTTATTATTAATATTGGTTACCTGTACATATTGAGATCTATCACTGAGGTAACTTTTAAGCCAGTTTTGAGCAGGGCCACGTATGCCATAGTGGTAACATTTTTTTAATAGAGTATCATGTGAAACAAAGTCAAATGCCCTACTCATATCGAAAAAAATTGCTGTAATATGTTTCTTTGTATTTACATAATTTACAATGTTGTTCACAAGCTTAAATGCTGCTTGTGTAGTCGACTTGCCTTTCAGAAAACCATGCTGTTTCTTCAGCACCAGCACATCAGCACAGTTCCTTTCACCAACCATCTAGCCCAAACTAAGCAGAGCTTGTACTATGGGTACTAGACAATGGATAAACATACATATATACTTTTTTTTTGTAAATACATACATATTATACATAGAAACACCCAGACCAAGACAAAAATCCATGTTCATGCACACAAATGTTCGACTTGTGCGGGAATTGAACCCGCGACCTCAGGCGTGGCAGTCGGTTACACTAACCACTACGTCATCGAGTCAACATATGAGTAACATATGAATTTAGATTTGGATGCCTCTGCCGGAGTCAGAACCATCCAAACCCAATCTATGGTGTATGTCTTTCACTATTTTAGTATATTTGCTATAGCTGCGAATAAAAACGTCTAGTAATTTATCGAAAAATAATTTACCACGTCATTCTAACTTCCTAACTAATATTATAAATGTGAATGTGAGTTCGTTTGTTCGTTATCAAACATTATGCTTTCACGCTTTAACGTCTTGACCGATCGTCATCAAATTTGCGTAAAATGCCATATGCGTTCCGTATCACTAAACGTCTTTTAGTTCATGAATGGCAGTAAAGGGGTTAACAATTATATTTTATCCATGATACACTTTTACACTAATTTTTAGAGTGTATTAAAATCATTTTGGAAATATAGCCTAAATGAATTAATGCTAACTTATATTATAAATGCAAATGTGAGTTCGTTTGTTAGTATTTCAAGCATTAACTACTCGACCCATCATAACGCAATTTTGGGTATACAGAGGCACAGAAACGGACATAGGCTACTTTTGATCTCGATAAAAGTACTATCACTAACCATTCATCTATCACCAACCAAACATTTACGCGAGCGAAGCCATGGGCAGAATCTATTTTGAAACATGATTTAAATGTTTAAAAGCACTTAAAGCTCATATTAACAAATGTTACCTGAAACTATACACGCACTGTATAATTGAATTTATGTATGTATCTTATGTGGGGGCCAGTCAGTGCAGACCGGCGACACTTTGACCTAGTGGGATCTTTTGTGTCGACACTCTCCCAATAACGACTGCCATAGATGTTCATGGCAGCCGGGATCGACGGCTTAACGTGCTCTCCGAGGCATGGAGCAGGCGATAATTGTCAATCAATACGCATATAATTACGAAAAGTCATATAACTGCCGAAAGTCAGAGGTGCGCGACGTCGGTTTGAACCCGAGACTTTTGCATTGCAGTCTGTTGGTCTCCTCACTGAGCTACCGCTTAGAAAAAGTTCTAGTTCGAGTTATGCTACTACCATAATACAATAACGCAGGAATCCATTTGATTTTATGATATATTTTCAAGTGAAACGTTACGTAAATATTTTAGTTTCCAAAATTACATTAAAATGAGATTATAGTGAGCGCTATCCCGTATAATGAGTGCCTACTAAAAGCCATTATCGTACTATAATTGCACACAGGCAGGTTAGATAATATTATACAAAAGTAACGTCACTGAAAGGCTTCCCATCGCCTGTGATTATAATTATTTATTTAATCCATAGGCACAACTCTTAGACGGCACGAATGGCGTAGTGGTTTTAATGGTCGCTTCACCGCTATCACTACGCCGAGGGCTGTCTGTTCGAATCCCAAGCGAAAGAAAAAGTTGTGTTATCTACAAATGGCTGTTCCGGGTCTGGGTGTCCTTTGTGTCCGTTGTTGGCATGTTTGTAAAGTACCTTGCGACACAGGAATTATTCCTAGTGTGGAGTTGTCATTTTTAACCTATACGTATAACAATGTAGATAAAAATAATTTACATGTTTATTCAGAATCCGGGAACGACTGTGAGTTTGCTATGCGTTCAAGTCTCAACTACGCGACCGATCTTCATAAAATTTCACATTCAGGGGTACAGAAAATGACATAGAATTTCATTCAGGGAAAACTTATTTTCCTGAGGGAGGGAAATTGATTGACGAAACCTACATTAACGAGCGATTCTGCGGGCAAAAATTAGTAAATCATATTTCTACAGTGTGTAACTTCAAAATGAAAACGTGTTAAAAGACGATTGTTTGAATAAACTTGAACGAGTCAGATAACGCATTAGCAGCTTAGAACTTTGTCAAAGTGATTTCAGATAAATTAACAAATACTTGCTTTAATTGTTTAAGCACGTTCAAATCTTTAAGACAGTTCAAACTTGACAACAATACTAAGTAAATCTACGTTGAATTTGCATTAGTTTGTGATTAAACTTTTAGGTAGCTTTTTGTGTGAAACAAATATCTCTTAGCCTGTAATTTTGTTTACTGTAATATCATTTAAATCATTAGTTCCCAAAGTGGTCCAGGTGGACCCCTAGGTGTCCACGGGAAATTTGACGGGGGTATACGCTGGCGTGTCAAAAAAATTTGACCCGCAATTTGTAAGCGGGGGTCCATGAAAATTTATTTGCTTTCAATAGTGAAGAAAATGTTGGCTTGACTTCACCTATCAATGTAGGCAGATAATATTTCAGCGACTGTTACTTACTAGAAAAACTCGCATATTCCATATTTAGTAACAGTGGTCTAAATAAAATAATATATTATACTAGCTGTCCCGACAGACATTGTCCTGTACACACGAAAAAAAAATTTATCTAAACCATTCTCGAATTCACTTGAACACACACACAAAATTTCATCAAAATCGGTCCAGCCGTTTAGGAGGAGTTTAATTACAAACACACGCACAGAAGATTTATATATGTATAAAGATATATCAATATTCTACTAATCTTATAGGTAAACGTGAATTTCTGTGACGATGGATGGATGTTTGTCACTCTTTCGCGAAAATCTACAGAACCAATTGCGATGAAACTTGGTATGTAGATAGCTGGAGACCTGGATTAAGACATAGGCTTTTTATCCTGATATTGCCATGGCATCGGGACTTACGGGGATGAAACCGCGGGGTGCAGCTAGTGGTTCATAGCCACGTACTCTTATATATGTATGTTCTAAATATTATCATTTTAGTTTGAAATCTCTAAAATTATTTGCGGGATGATATTATTTTAGGCTCATGGGTTAAAGCGCTAGATTATTTGAACTGCAATCAAAATGAAAATGCGGATTTGAGTATTTATATTCTGGATTTTATTAGTGTTGATAGAGATTATTATTTGAACAGTTTTATGGCACTCTAAATATAAGTATGTAGGGATTAAAGATGGCTTACATGCTGTCTAAATGCGAGTTGGCAGTCTTCACACGTACTGGAAAATATTAAGGAGAAATCGCAAATATTCAATCTTCTTTTTTTAGAAGCGAATACCATGCCAAGTGTTATAAGTTAGATCTGCGCCTAGGGTTTATGAGATTCTCAAATAGTTGCTCAAAGTTTGGACATGTCAGTTATTCAAATATTTCTAAAGTCCTTTGTTACAAATTTGTAACGCGAAATCAGTCTTTGCAAAGAAAACTGTCTAGTATTCATACAATTACATTTAATGTGTTGTAACATTAATACAACCTCGCTGAATCAGTTTTACATTTCATCACATTTTAGCCTGAGTTCAATATTTTTTTCAGGGATATTCTCAGAAATGAAGCCTTCCCTCAAATAATTTAAGTTACCGACAATGCTCGCAGAATAAGTAAGCTGAAGTGGCAATGCGCTGGCTATATCTGTCGAAGGACATCAGTCCTCCAAGACCCGTTTGCTCCAACGGTCATCAACCGTTGGAGCAAACGGGTCTTGGAGTGGAAGACCACACCTTGGCTAATGGACCGTCGACCTAACCAAGACGAAAGGGAAAGAAAAGGATAAGCCAATATCATAGCAAGTGGAAATCTATAGTCTTTTCTTACCCTCCAGGTAACAGGTATCGATCTATGTAAGTATGGTAAGCGTAAGATTCGGCCGAATATTTCTACTCGATAGTCGGATGGTATTTTAATATGAATACCACTTTAGTACTTTTAGGACTTGTCCCACCACCTCCAAATAGCAATAATCTATAAGATAAAAGTCTCGCTATCTCTCTTCTTTAACCTAACAAGAGTGAGACACCATGCGATTTATCTTTCGGATAACTTTTACTTGTTAGTTATGGGACTGGCCATTAGTCTGTTAGTGATTTTCTACGATTGCTGATAGATGAAAGAATTTACCCAATAATCAACTGATAGCCAGCCCCCTGGTCGTCTCGCCCTGGAGCTAACCGCACGATACTTTTAGAAGAATTTTTAGCATACTGTACTTATCAGCATTAGGCAGCCTGTAGTATGACTACTAGGCTATCACAGCTTAGTAAAAATTACCATCATCTCAGCCGAAAGACGTCCACTGCTGGACATAGGCCTTCCCCAAAGTTTTCCACATAGACCAGTACAACAACAGTACGACACTTACCAGGTCGTCGATCCTTGTGGAGAGCCTAACCCTGCTGCGTCGTCCGGTGCGTGAAAATTATAATTAGCAGGAATAAATGAATTTGCTGTAGTTAGTCAATGCAGTCAGGGAACTAATTAAACCTTTACGTATCCGTATAGTAGAGATTTTTCTCGCCACAGCTGTACCACGTAGATAATTAAAAGTATTATTATAACACAAGTTACGCTGCTAGCGTTAAATCATACTCCAAGAGACCCATTGTACTCATCTCGTTACAAAGATAACTACACCTTTTGTGATCTTGGCAAAGAACGAAGTTCATTATCCTTTAGATGTCGCAGAGAGCAATTAAGTTGTAACGAGTATCACGCTCTCACTCAAATTGTACTAATCTAATCGCGGTTTTAATTTCTATTTTATTAAGAAAATTCATCTTCATTTAAGGTTTCACTACAATATTAACATTGTTTTCGATATCAGAATGAGTAGCACAGCGATTCTGCAATAAAACCTTCGGTCGACTAGAAAAGTACCACTACTTGTAGCTCAGCAGACAATTTTAGGTTTGAAGCGTGGACCGGAAACCTGGAAATGCTCGACCGGGCAATTACCTTTACCCTGAAGCTTAGTGCAGTAAACACGAGTATTTACAAAGGTTTTTACAGAAGCACAGCTTTTACGGCCGAGGGTCAAGTGATATAAACTTGCTACATCCAAATTTACCAACGGCTAAATTTGGATGTAGCAAGTTTATATCACTGTTAAACAAGTACCCTAGCTCCAATGTGATTTAACTGATTTTTGGTAAATTACCCCTGGAATTTTCGTGCCCAGGAGTTAGTGTATATTGCTTATGAGCATGTAGGTCGTCTTAGGTTACAAGGGAGTTAGAAAGACATGGCATGTATGTATGTGTATCCTTTTTTTTTTTTTTTTTTTTTTTTTGCGTGGGGGAATGCATGACGCATACCCCTCCGCGGGGGCGGGCGGAGGGGTTATGTCGGGCTCGCCGGGGTAAAAGAAAGATGTTAAAGATGATAGAGTACCTCCCGGAATACCGACTAAACCTACCACGGTGTTCCTCGACAAAACCGCTATCGACGGGGCCGCGCGAATCACTTTCGCATGCGGTCGCGACCCCGCCGAGGTTTCGGCCCGCCGTATGAAACGGCAGGCCACTACACGAAAGACCTACCCAAAGGCACTCCTCACATATTATCCCTACTGTCCCCCCTAGAGGGGAGACGGACTCGAAACAACAGAGGCGCGCGTGGAAACACGCACGCCGCCTCTCGGACCTGGTGCTGAACGGATGGCGGGCAGGCCCACAAAGCCCGCCACCCCCAGGTCAAACCTCAGGGTGGCTGGAGGTCGTCTCGCGCCCTCCGGCGATGTATGTGTATCCTGGACTTATGATAATTATATAATACTAACGATCCTTCGACAACAGTACTTTTTTAGTAGGAAAGTATGATTACCCTTTTTTTTTACCGTTTTTTTTTTGTTTTTTTGTACATGAATTTATTTTTGTATCCCTCAGCAACACTACTTTTTTCTGGACGAAAAGTACCCTATGTCCTATTCTTTATCCCTGACAACGTGTATGCGAAACTTCATGACGATCGGTCGTGTAGTTACGGCTTTTCCTAGCCGAACTAATATTATAAATGCGAATGTGAATTAGTTTCTTACGCTTTCACGCCTTAACTACTCGACCGAACGTCATGAAATTTTGCATACACGTTGTCAGGGGTACAGAAAAGGACAAAGGGTGCTATTCATCCAGGAAAAAAGTAGTGTTTCCGAGGATAGCAATTTATTGACTGAAGCCGCGGGCAAAATTTATTTTATATAAATTTTGTTTTTTATTTACTATGCTTGTATTCTATTTCCGACTTTATTATTATTTAAAAAAAAGTACTGTTTCTAACCTAACCAAATCTAACTACTATTTACGCAAGCCAAGCCGCGGACAAAATCTAGTTTATAATATTAGTTAGGACCATCATCGATAGAATCTTTTTAGTGTAACCGACTGCCACGCCTGTGGTTGCGCGTTCGATTCCCGCACAAGTCAAATATTTGTGTGCATGAACATGGATGTTTGTCTTGGTCTGGGTGTTTCAATGTATAATATCATATATATTGATAAAATTAAAAAAAAGTATATATGTATGTTTATCCATTGTCTAGTACCCATAGTACAAGCTATGCTTAGTTTGGGCTAGATGGTGTTGTGTGTATGTGATAGAATATTATTATTATAATAAGTCCTCGGGTAGGTACAACAATCGATGGCAATCTATTCGAAGAATTCTGGATATCCAAACCGTTGCAATGTTTGGCTTTATCTATTCGTAGAGGAAAACATAGAATTAGACGTACAATTCCGTAATTACTAATGTGATATTCAGGAGCGTGAACGTGAGGGCACCAGCTGAAGTCGTCGGTAAATGTTTGCGAACCGACCGCAAATTAGCGCACGTTTTAATCTATTTACAATCGTATACATTGTGAGTATTTCATGTAACAATGCTACAGTGAGACTGAGTTGCACCTATAGGTAATAAAAGACTTTTTATGTCTTCAATCTTTTGTTCTATAGAAAATGGGACAAAATAAAAAATAAATAATCCACCGTTATTATATCGGCATGCAACTGGTTTTCAAAGATTTTGATATAATTTTCTTGAAAGAAACTACTTTATACGGATTTTATGGCGATTTTAATTTTGAAATTAAATATAATTATAATAATTATCTTCTCCTTCTCCCTAGCCTTTATCGCAAGTCACTTGGGGTCGGCTTTTCTAGTCTAACCAGATTTGACTGGATATCAGTTTTTACACGGAGCGGCTGCCACCTGACCTCCGCAACCCGAAGGCTAACGATACCCTAAGGCTAGACCAGTGTCAGGATATTTTAGGGCACTGACTTCCCAATAACGACTGCCATAGATGTTCATGACATCATGGCAGCCGGGACCGACGGCTTAACGTGCTCTCCAAGGCACGGAGCAAGCGATAATTGTCAATCAATACGCACATCATTTCGAAAAGTCATAAAACTGCCGAAAGTCAGAGTTGCGCGACGTGGGTTCGAACCCGAGACCCTCTGCATTGCAGTCTGTTGGTCTCTCCACTGAGCTATCGCTGTTTGTTTTTTGTTTGAATTATAATGTTGAGTTTTCCCTTGTTTACAGTTATTGTTGTTATTGTTACTAGCGGTCGCCTAGTGGTCAAAATTCGACCAAAATTCCTAAGCTTGCTACTTTGTTTCCTGTTTTTCTCTATTACATATAAACAAGGTATAGGGAACCATAGTTACAAAGAATTGTATGACGTCAGACGAACAATGTCGAAATACTACGAACGCGATTCGATTGCGTGTGTCAAATGCATGGTTGTGTGCGTGTAGTGTTTTTTCATTAATTTAATGTATTTCTAATACATATTTTATATAAATATTAGGATTCGCCCCTCCTTCTCCATATAAACTTTAACTGTGCCAAATTGCATACTCATCCGTCCGCGCAATTTTCGTTAAAAGGGGTACAAAGTTTTTGCTTTACGTATTAATATATAGATTTTACAGGTTAGCCATAATATTGTGCTTATGTTTAACAGCAACTTGCTTTTTGCAAAAATATAAGCTCTATAAAAAGTAACCATTCCATGGTATTATTACTGAAATTTAACTACTTTTATTTACAAAACGCTTTTATTACTTAATTATGTAACTATTAAACTACTGCTGTTAAACTGTTTCGATTTAAGTTTACACTTTCCCCGAGGTGACTTGAAATACTTCCAACCGGCAAAAGACCGATCAGGCTTGTAAAGAATAGGCCACCAGCTTTACCAGGCCCCTTGAGACGACTTTGTTTGGTTAACAGAAGACTTCTGCTACACGCGTTGACAACATAACCACGGCTAACTTAAAAGGTCATCATCAAGTCATGAATAATACTAGTGATATTGCAAATATTGATAGGCTACGAAGGCTGGTTTTAATCAAGATGAACGTAAGCTTATTTGCAACCTTGGCTGCATGAAAATATTTTTTTAAATGTCCACAATTTCGCGTTACGGTCTGCCACTATGACAAGTAAATTGTTAAAATTCGTGATAAAGTTCCATTGGCAAAGTTTATTCACATGGCTTTGTGCCAGTTGGTTTACAGTTCAGTACTTCCCAAGCCACGGAGGTTTGGCAACCGGTCACAAAAATAACACCTGCTACGCGTGTATTGGGTCAATTTACCGCCTGAAGTTATTGCTCTATAGCTGTATTAAGGATTTCTTAGGTGGTGGTGAAAAATGTGGCGAGGGTTTATAAGTAAAGATCACACAACATAGCAGCAGGTCAACATTGCCTATGTTTTTTTGCACGTGTAGAAAAACACCTTATGTATAACACCTCGTTTTGGAGGGCAAGGACTTTATGTAGGGCTCTTCCAGTCAATGCCAGGTGATATTAGCTGCTTGTTCTATTTTAAAATGTCAAGACTGGTATTCTGAATAAGACCGAACCCCTTAATCTCAAGTCACTGCTGAGCCTAATCTAATTTATTGTAAAAATAATAGTATAATAATTGTGATATGTTGTCTATTAATTAAAATAATTTAAAGTACATATATACATTCAGACTCATGCCATATCCCAGAAAATGGCGGCAGCTAGAAGTCTACTATATCCAAGGTTGGTTAGCAACATCTTCTAGCCTCAAGTAATAATCAGGCACGACTATACTGTCGTGTGTAAGCAGCGATAGCTCCGTGGGGAGACCAACAGACTGCAATGCAGAGGGTCTCGGGTTCAAACCCACGTCGTGCACCTCTGACTTTCGGAAGTTATATGAGTTTTCGTAATGGTGTGCGTATTGATTGACAATTATCGCCTGATCCGTGCCTCGGAGAGCACGTTAAGTCGTCGGCCCCGACTGCCATGAACATCTATAGCAGTCGTTATTGGGAGAGTGTCGACACAAAAGATCCCACTGAGTCGAAGTGTCGCCGGTCTGCACTGACTGGCCTCCACATAAGATACATACTGTTGTTTACCAGGCATATTTTCGCGGTATTTCCGGACCAATACGACCTTCAACACATCAAGAAAAGAACGTACTACTTTTTAAAAGGTCGGCAACACACTTGTAACTCCTCTGGTGTTGAGGGTGTCTATGGGTGGCGGTAATCGCTTACCATCAGGCGATCCATCAGCTCATTTGCCCACAAATCCATTAAAAAAAATGGTTTTCTGAGTCCTGAGTTAGGAAGTTAGCGGTGTTAGACACCCCGTGCCTCGGAAAGCACGTAAAGCCATTGGTCCTGCGATTGATCTATCTCCGGTCGTGTCGGATTGCTGCCCCATCAGATCATGATAGTTAGGGAACAGAGTGTGCACGTGTGTGTGTACGCACATACTTGTGTACTATAATATCTCCTGCGCAGATGAACAGTCTCCGTTAAAATTTGGACGCCGTCACCGAAATTCGGTCTGTATGTCATTACATAATAAATAACTTCAATAAACTCGTGGCAGTTGTATATACGCGTAACTTTCAACTTAAATGAATTGAGAGCTTAGGAAATAATTCTCTTATCTTCCGTACATTAATGGTCAATAGACGGCCATTGAATTCTATTGTCGAGTGCAAGTCAACAGGCGGTCGGCGCGGTGGGTAAATAAGATGCGGGCGTCGTCGATGGAGTTGTCGTCAAATGTTTGCGTCCGACGTTATTTGCGACTGGACCGAGTTTCAATCCCATTATTTTGTATTATGCGATGTTTGCTCTAGTATTTTTGAGTCAGTTTGTTTATACAGTGTGACTGGTTAAACATTGTACATACTTAAGGACGTAATAATCTATGATTAGAGAAAAAGTATAAAAAAAAACTGTGTAACCTGCAAAGAAAACCTTTAAAATTTGTATGAAATATCCATAAAATGTGGACACTGCGCGCGTCGCCGCATTGCACACAGCTGTCGAGCGTGCCGCGCTACCGAGGCTAATGACCTTTGGTAAGAAAAGGACGGCGGGGATGCAAATTCGGAAGTGCGGGGTACGGTAGCGGGAGGCTTTGTTATATGCGCAAGAGTTTCCGCACATTAAGTTTTTATTGGATAACTAGGTCAAATTTTAAGTACCAATTTTTTTTAGATATTCGGCTTCAGTATCGAGATCTGAATACCCTCCTTCAATATGTCCATTTTACCAATCACCCTATATAGCCTGTGTTCCTATCAAGAGATTAGATCGTTTATTTTTTTTGGATATACTTTTGTTGCACCTATGCTATGAATAGTATAAAAGATGTTGCCCGCGGCTTCGCTCGCGTAAATGTAGGTTAGGTTAAAAGTACTTTTTTTCTGGATGCCAGGTACCCTATGTCGTTTTCTGTTCTCTTGATAATTACGATTACTTTATGATTATCAGTCGCGTAGTTAAGGCGTGAAAGCGTAACAAACAAACTCACATTCGCATTTATAAGATTTGTTAGGATGTTAAAAGATATGTTGAAGTTTGTAAAATTGTGTAAAAACAGCGATATCCTAGTAGGAAAAACCTAACTTAACTAAAACCTATAACTAGGCCCCCCATCTACTACCTTCCGGGATATATCCGTGACTCGACATAAATATTATCATCACTACATTATTATAAAACAAAGTCCCCTCCCGCGTCTGTCTGTATGTTCGTCTTGAACTCAAAAACGACTGAACGGATTTTCATGCGGTTTTCACCAATAGTCAGAGTGAATCGTGAGGAAAGTTTAGGTGTATAATTTGTTAAGGTTTTGTACTAACCGTGTGAATCTGGGGTGGGTTGCTAGTAGTTTTATAATAAGATCGCAGACAAATAATTATACATTGTATTTGTGTAGTGAAGTTGTTTTTACAGTTCCTTAATGTGTCGCTGTCTTTTCATCTGCCTTTTTTTTTGATATTGCAGTGATACTTTTTTATATGATCGATAATATACGTAAGAAATACCTTAGGGAGGAGTGGAGGAGGAGCGGAGGAGGAGCGTAACCTAATCTCCCATCTAGTTATTAAAAAAACAAAGGTTAAAATAAATAAATCTTCAATGCAAACACTAAAGTAATTCTCAATGTAAAAAAAGTTTGTAATCAAATTTGTAACATAAAAGTTTCAATCACGACATATTTAAATTCCTTTCGAACCTTTTTTTGCTACGATCAAACTAAAGTTTAGAATCCTACATTTGCAAATCGGCTTAACCGAACCGCAAGCCGACCGATACCCTAGTAAAACAATATTATGTATTCTGCTTCGAAAATTTATTAGACAGATAGTGCCCGTATGTAAAAACGGGATGAGCAAAATACAATTCGGGTAACCCAATCGAACGGCTTGTTTTATATTTTGTTAGTTTTTCACTTGTACTCGATACTAATTGTATCAGCGAAATTGATAGTATTTTTGTTTTATTAGTAATTGACCTCGAATGGACTTTTTGAATTAGTAAAGTAAAATTTGTTTTGTATTTTATTCGCAATTTGTTCGTTAAAGTTTTTAGCAGTGAGTTTATAAAATAATGAACAGGCACAGTTTTTTATATATTACAGTTACTAAATTTAAGTTTTTAGTGTTTACTTTATTTTACAAGTTTGCCTTAAGTATCATATACATATGTAAATAACTCGTTTTCAACATTTGAGATGAACTCCAACATATAAGGCATCTTAGGACCATAGCAACTTCAAGTACGTAACGAAGCTCATCCAAAAAACAGTCATGCAAATATAATATTTGTTTCCATAATAATTATGATATGGTATGACTGTGAACAGATATATCTCTGTTTTGAAATATTGTTATTAACCATTAAAACTAACATTTGGCATCACATTTAACAACAGAAGCAATACGAATGTTTTGAGTTATGCTTATAGTTCCAAGAGTTTGAACTTGATTAATTTCTGAAATGTGAAATATTTCATTCAGTAATAACTAAAGCGTTGCAATTTATATTTAATACGATTTTAGTAATACAAATTGAGTATGCAAATAAGATGAAATATCACTCAATTTAATTTTTTTTTCTTAAAATAAAGCAACAAAGATAGCTGACTTTATTTCATGCAAAATTAAGAGATTCAATTATTATAGTCCTCAAAATTATGACAGAATAGTAATAGAAGTAAAGATAATTATGTAAAACAAAATTTTGAATTATTGTCTTTTGTTTACGCGAATTTTATTCATTGATAATAAAAATAAGCATAGGTACCCACATAAAAGAACACATACATAGCTGATGTAAAACACCAACGCTCGTTGAAGTCTGCTGTGTGTGTGAGCATGTGCAACAGGGGACCAACCACTACCTGAAATTTGACAAACCACAGATTCTCGCTAAAGAACACCGATTCCTACCAAGGATGCTTCGCGAGGCTATTGAAATAAAAAAAACATCCTAATTTCAATAGAGAAGATGGTTGGAATGTACCACCAGCTTGGGATCCAGTAATTCAAATAGTCAAACCCAAGAAGAAGCAAACCACAGCTAGACTTTATGATACTTTGAACTCATTCTACGTAAATAGAAACACCAATGATTAAATTATGTTCGGGTACTTTGAAATAACTACACTGGAACATTGAGAAAATTACTATCTTAGTTTCCCCGTGACCATGGCTGCTGAAAAGCAACTGAAACGTCGCGCGTCGGGGAAAGTGTAAACTTAAATATAAATAGTTTTAATGATTTAATTAGCTTAAAAATTAGTAAAGTTTAAGCAGTAGTGTAGCAGTTTCTAAATTATGTAATAAAGTGTCAAATAAACAACTCAATAAAATCCGTATATAATAGTTTAATTTCAAACAAATTCGAATTTTGGAACATTATATATAAATATAACCTATTATAAAATATCATCCTAGCCTCTTTTTCTCATTGCGCAGACGCCGATGGATGCTTATTTTATTTTGCAATTGATATTTAGAATTATTACTACCCACATGACATCGATGACAATCAGTGTCATGTTTTGTTGACAAGAGCCGGGGGTCGTTCGGAAATGTAACACAACATTATATGCTGCGTTGTAATATAACGTTTTTATTGATATAATGTCTTTATTATGTATTATTTATCTTATATTATCTGTTTTTTATTATTTTCAAGGTACTTTTAATTCTATATGTATGTATATATATAAGTATTATATTATATAGATACCAATATTATTATTTAGTATGAAATTACTTTCTGCCATCTACCTTCTGCCTAATTTATTTAAGTTACTCTTTTAGTTTTTTGATATTTTGTTTTTAATTGAGTTGTATGTATGTATGTTACTGCCTTCATGCACCGAAATCATTCAGGATCTGCGAGAATACCAGCGTTGTGGATATACTGCAACATTGCTGACGCAGGACCTTATTTGTTCTATATGTACCTTTGGTTGTGTTTTCTGTTACCTTATATTATGAGCGTGGAACAAATAAAATTATTTTCTTTCTTTCTTTCTTTATTATGGTTACTGAAGTTTATATCAAACGTGTTATGTATAATGATTTTCGTACAACCTATTTTAGGAGAAGAAAGGGTACCGCCTCGATAATTAGTCTTGCTACTTTAATATTTACTTTAACGTTTGATCCTTTGTAAGAGTTGACTAAAATAGATAATTAATGTATTTTTAAATTTAAAACTAAGGTATGTGAGAAAAGCTGCATCTCTGAGAATATCTATAATATTCTTGAAGATATGTGAATTCTGTCAACCCGCACTGGGCTAGCATGGTCGACTATATCTGAGAAGAGGCCTGTGCCCAGCAGTGGGACAGTTTGCGACAGGGCTGATATTACTATTATATTATAAAACAATTTTTCTGTATGATGTAACTAATTGACCTAATGAAAAAGGATTAAAATCCCCGCATTGTCACGAACACTACAAAATAATGGTTTTATTTGTTCTAGTTAAGCAGCCTGCAATTCATTAATAGACGAATATTCGACAACACTGTACATATTCCTTACAACGATGCACGCAGCATGCCTCCAACACGAAAATTATTAGACTATATTAAGTCTGCAATTTTGAAACAGCAAAATAATAGAAACACACTGTTTGCTAAGTGAGTATCGCTTAATCCGCTTTTCTGAAAAGGTTAGCGACGGCATTTTCACAAAACTGATCTCCGTGATTAAATAAAATGTCATTCACCTTCAAATAAGATTAGGACTTACGAACGAAGAACGAGAAATTTTCAATTCTTCGAATCAATTATGCTGGTCCATCGACGTTCCCGCAAAACTTTTACAATATTATCCTATCGCTTTAAATAAATTACACCGTTTTCGTCGAAGCAGCAGCTTAGACTAAGACTTTTTAAAAGCGATGCGTATAGCTGGGTGTTTAGAGCAAATCTGATGATTTATTGTGAGCTTTCATAACTTTTAACTAACCACGCACACAGTTGGTTGACTGCATGGATGGCGTAGTGAATTGTTATCCTGTCAAAGTAAAATAAGTTTAGTCCTGTCAATTTTAACGATTTCAGTTTACGAAATGTCTTTTGCCAGAACTAAACTAAATTATTGTGATTTTTGGTTTAGTTAAGATAATTTTGTGACAACAGAATTGGCAGCATTGTCAATTGAAATTAAACGACTTAAAACACAATTTAAAAAAATAAAAATAAATAAAGAACGCGATAAAATCCATATACAGTTGTTTAATTTCAATGTATAAAATTCGTAGTAAATGAATGTATAAAATTCGTAGTGTAAGATGGATATTGTCAATTTTGCGCAAAAATATTAGAGTATGTAGAGTACACACAAGTATACCCTCTATTCCCTAACTCTCACAACGCGATGGGATAGCAATTCGACACGACCGGAGATATATATATAACAGCAAAACCTAATAGCTTTTGTTGGCCCGACCTTGTATTCAAGCCCAAAGCAACGCACGGCACATGCATTCACAAATGTAGCGCCACCGACTAGGTTTAAAACGAGATGCTAAAAACATAATACAAAAAAAAATATAATAAAGTCGCAAGAATCAGCTAGCTACAATATACACAGTAGACATTTTTACCAGTTTCACTTACCAGAAATAAAAACATTTTTGAAATGAAATAAAATGAAACCAGAAATGAAAACTTTTGTAAATAAACATTGCAAATCAGCAAGTCAAAGTTCAAAATAAACATGCGCCAATTTAATCTGGCTGTTCAAGTCAGGCAAAGGAAACATTCCGTGCAGGCTTATGTCAACAAACTACTTATTAATTTTCCGGCGTCGAGTTTCAAATTAAAAGAAACTAGTAAGTTCAAGTGTAGAACAAAATGCATACACAACGTAGTTTTTGCATGTGAACAAATTAATCTTTGTTAACTCATACAGGTTATATTGGAGCATTTTACGTGAAGGCACGAAGCTTTGAATGTGGAATCGAGTTAATTTGTGTTCCTGAGTCGTTTGGCATCTGCTGCAGTTATAAAATATGTTATTTTATATCCAACCTGCTTTACTGTATAAACGACGTTAAGCCATAATTATGTGAATTTTAGTTCATGGATGGCAGTAAAGAGGTTAACAATTATATTAGTTTGTTACGCTTTACGCCTTAACCACTCGACAGATCATTACAAAATTTCGGGTACATGTTTTCAGGGAAACAAAAAAGGGACATAGGGTAACTTTTATCCAGAAAAGTACAGTCATTAACCGCACCTTCATTTACGCGAGCGCAGACGAAGGAAAAACCTACTTTAATATAAAGATAAAACCTCAAAATATGACACTTATTTGCGAAGCTGCCGTTCGGGAAATTGTTACTAACAAAATGAGTCATAGCTACTTCAATAAAGTTTGTGCGGCTTCCCTCGCATAAATGTAGGTTAGGTTAGTAACACCGATAGCTCAGTGGGGGAGACCAAAAGACTGCAATGCAGAGGGTCTCGGGTTCGAACCCACGTCGCGCACTTCGGACTGTTGGAAGTTATATGACTTTTCGAAATTATGTGCGTATTGATTGACAATTATCGCCTGCTCCGTGCCTCGGCGAGCACGTTAAGCCGTTGGTCCCGGCTGCCATGAACATTTATGGCGGTCGTTATCGGGAAAGTCAGTACCCTCTAATATCCTGACACTGGTCTAGCCTTAGGGTATCGTTAGCCTTTGGGTTGCGGAGGTCAGGTGGCAGCCGCTCCATGTAAAACTGATATCCAGTCAAATCCGGTTAGACTAGAAAAGACGACCCCAAATGACTTGGGAATAATAAAGAATGGGAGAAGATATATATATATATATATATATATATATATATATATATATATATATGTACAATCATTTATTAGACAGTGATTAATGCGTACTCGGAACAACAATATTCGAAACACGATGTACTTATCGAGTATTTTAATCCGATTACGAATAATTAATTGATTGATGTTCTCCATTGAAACTCAGGTAATAAATGCGATCGAATTCAATTCATTTTCTTTTTAAATTACTCATTTTCGATATGAGTGACAATTTTAATTATAATTTCTCTGCTCTGCAGAATCGTTTTATTTATTGCGATGTAAAATATTATTAATTCTCATTGACGAGTGGATTAAGTTACCCATTCGTAGTTCAGACTTAATTATGCTTACAAAAGTTTCATCTACATTAATATATGCAGTTGTTCAATTATACTAAGTAAGAGAACTACATAGTATAAATGTATTGTATATTCTGCGGATAGCAGTGTGAGTGCATAATTATTTGGTTTGATTTTTTTTTTTAGTTTTTTTAAAGACAACTCTCGCACTTGGAATAATGCCTGTATCGCAGGAGACTTAACAGACATTTAAATAATAGACACGAAGAACACCCAGACTCGGAACAACTCTTTGTGGATCACACAATTTTTTGTCCCGTGTGGGGATCGAACCCACAGCATTTGGTAAACCATTACGCCATCCATGCAGTTAAGTTGTCCATAATTGTGTTATTATAAGTAAAGAAATATTTATTTAATATCTACTTATCTACGGCAAGATTATATACAACGCTTACTTTGACAAAGGAGTCAATTTAATGTACGGTTTCGTATGATAAATGAAAGAGAAACTAGTATAATAAAAGTAATTATATTGCATGAAAAGAATTAAACAGATTTACAACGGATTTGATAATGATCGATACGCGGCGGAAGAGTAAATTGTGCGATAGATCGCCCAGAAAGGTGTTTGCAACTACTACTGATATATCGTTGATGTACTAATTTATATGTAATATGTGTTTCGCTGCACGTCGATGTCAGCATAAAACTGTAACTATTAATATGTACGGGTTTGCTCGTACAGGTTACGTGAAATCTTTCTTAAAATCTTTTTTAAATAATTGGTAACCCCGCTTCCCAATTATTTAATAAGGATTTTTAAAAAGTAAATTGCAATGACAGTCTTAGTAGTAAGACCGGTATTGCAATTTGATTATTGCAATTTGATTATCGTAATTACCTTACTCGGGTTTTCTATAAGCTGTACTACACCCAGACTCGGAACAACTCTTTGTGGATCACACAATTTTTTACCTTCGAGCCAGTACATTTGTACCGTCACCAAACGACAACTGTAAACGTGTTTTACTTTTAATTTTATACACCTACTATTGCATTTTTTTGTTCACCTACCTGTTTTACTGTTAAAGGCACAAAACAGAGTTGGTTTAGTATCAAAGTCAAAGCCAAATCGAAGTCAGAGTCAAAGTCAAAAATAATTTATTCACTTAGGACACAAAGTAACACTTATGAACGTCAAAGAGGTTTATTACATAATAATAATAATAATAATAACGTTTATTTTCTCACCACAATATACACATATTAAATAAACAGTATTAAAAATATTACATAATTCGGTTTACAACATAGTTATATTGTGGGAGACTGGTGCCTAATCTAGGCTCGAGGCCTGTGTTTCAGGACACCAGGACCCACCCCTAGAAAAAATTTCGTTTTGCGGATTATGTTATATATAGATAAATTCAATGTAGTATGAGAATTTAAATAATATAATAATAGTAATATTGTCTTCTGTTAACGCGAATATTATTCATTGAAATTAAACTTTTTAACGATTTTATCGCGTTGTTTATTTGACACTATATTACATAATTTTTAAAATTTGTTACACTACTATTAAAATTAAACTTTACTAATTTTTAAGCTAATTATATTGTTATTAAAACTATTTAGATTTGATTTAATTTTACACTTTTCCCGACGTTTCAGTTGCTTTTCAGCAGCCATGGTCACGGGGAGACTAAGATGGTAGTTGTCTCAATGTTCCAGTGTAGTTATTTCAAAGTACCCGAACATAATTTAATCATTGGTGTTTATTTTAAATAAACAACGCGATAAAATCCGTATATAGTAGTTTAATTTCAATGTATAATAATAGTATAAAACTACACAAAAATTATATACAATTTGATTTTAATTTAATATAATTCTAATCAAGACAATTGTGAGAGCATGCATGCATTTACCGAATTTACATTTATGTTACTTACAAGGTTCGGACAAAAGGTTGACCCTATGAGAAGATACCTGCAAGAAACTCAATGCCACTCTTTTAAATCGCCATCAAATTATATCAACAATATTAGTAGTTCACGAGTAGTATAAATAACAGTCCTACAAAAAGTGCAATTTGATTTGCCTCATAGCTAAAGTATATTGCATTCTTTGATCTATAAAGACTCTCATATATTAAAATTGTCAAGTGAAACACTTATGTTTTATTTTTATTTATCCGATAAACATACAGTCAGCGGCGTAAGTAGCTAAACACTAAACATATGTGTAATAATAAAATTATTGAGAAGGGTGAAAATTATAGAAATAGGTTGATACCTATTGCAATAGAAAAGCCGAACTCTTTTGGAGTGGGACAGCCGCGTCGTAGGACCCGGGCGTAATCCAACTTGCAGTATTCCACTCTGAATAAAAAATATGCGTTGTAACAATAGATTGCTGCCAAGTAACGCCTAATTTGATTCAATATAAATATGTAATCGTATGTTATGCATAAAAATTAAATATTTTTGTTCTATAGTAGTAAATTGTCATTATTATAACTATTCTTTAACTGTTGAATTTGTAAAATATGAATAATTATCATTATTATGTATGACTAGATTTTGCCCGTGGCTTCCCTAAATTTAGGTTAGGTTAGGTTACATTAGTAACAGTACTTTTTCTGGATGAACGGTACCCTATATGTCCTTTTCTGTTCCCCTGACAACGTTTATGCAAAATTTCATGGTGATCGGTCGAGTAGTTAAGACGTGAAAGCGTAACAAACAAACAAACTTAAATTCGCATTTATAATATTATAATATTGTCTTCTGTTTACGCGAATGTTATTCATTGAAATTAAAATACTATACATATATCTCCCCGTGACCATCGTGTCGGGGAAAGTGTAAACTTAAATATAAATAGTTTTAATAGTTTTAATAAATTAATTAGCTTAAAAATTTGTAAAGTTCAATAGTATCTAGTAGTAGTGTGACAGTTTAAAAATTTTGTAATAAAGTGTAAAATAAATAACGCGATAAAATCCGTATATAGTAGTTTAATTTCAATTTATAATATTAGTTAGGATAGCGCACTTCAACATTTTGAAAATGTTTATTGACCTATATCGCTGACTGTACATACTACATGCGTCAATGTTTGCAACATAGTTCAAATTCTCACTCAGATCTTTTAATTCGCAACTCGTCTAAGAAAATTCTTTCCTGACTTTGTTATATTAAACACTCTTTTGAAACGTCGTTCATAGATCAACTGCAAGACGTTTATACAATTTATTCGCTGTAATAAATTGAATGAAATTAATAATCGTGTCAATATAGAATTTATTTTTGTTGTTGGTTATGTTGACCTGTTGACCTCTATACTAGATCTTGCCCGTGATTTTGCTCGCGTTAATGTAGATTTTGTGAATAAATGTCTTTTCCTCGACAAAAAAACTTTTTTCTGGATGATTACACTATATCCTTTTTTATTTCCCTGACAATGTGTATGCGAAATTACATGATCATCGGTTGAGTTGTTAGGCGTGAAGGGCAACAAAATAACTAAATTATAAATGCGAATGAGAGTTTGTATTCACATTCGCATTTATAATTTCGTTAGGATTTTCATCTGGAAATATTTTTTCAAGGTCGTGTTGAATTCCTAGATGTGTTATCTATGAGTTCCACACCTGCCTACTGCTCCGATAAATAGTCATGAGTATGTATGTATCTTATGTGGGGGCCAGTCAGTGCAGACCGGCGACACTTCGACCCAGTGGGAACTTTTGTGTCGACACTCTCCCAATAACGACTGCCATAGATGTTCATAGCAGCCGGGACCGACGGCTTAACGTGCTCATGAGTAACTTGTATATAATAATACAATTACACCAATCAATCAAAACTTTAAAACTGCCACCTAAGACCTACTGCCTGCTACAAAAAGCAGTTATACTCAACACTTGTAGAATAGTTAGGAAATTTCTACAATGTGAATCAGAAAACTCAGATCCAGTAACACATACAGCCACTCTGTTTACAATTCAATCACAACCTATTGTTGATGTACACTTAGCTTATGCCCGTGGCATCAGATCACTTTCCAGTTAGCCGAGAAAATACAAGAAAATCAAAATAATTATAAAAATAGCCTTTATTTAACAATCTTTCTTACAATTTAGTTACAATAATCTTATTTAATTGTTTAACACCGGTACGTGAAGATTGTTTTGCTGTCCAGCATAGGCCTCCCCTAGAGTAATTTTTTTTTTTTTAATAATTATATTTTACCACCTACACACACCACCATCTAGCCCAAACTAAGCAGAGCTTGTACTACGGGTACTAGACAATGGATAATCATACGAACATATACTCTTTTTTTTTGTAAATACGTACATATTATACATAGAAACACCCAGACCAAGACAAACATCCATGTTCATGCACACAAATGTTTGACTTGTGCGGGAATCGAACCCGCGACCTCAGGCGTGGCAGTCGGTTACACTAACCACTACGCCATCGAGGCCGACAATGCCATCGAATGCGATTCTGCGCTTGTCTTTTCCAAGTATGTCCCGCAATTTTTTTAATATCGTCTTCTCTTTCCATCTTTTGTATTGTCTCGGGCACCACTCTGTTACGTCCTTAAACCATTTGTCCTTATCACTCCTAATCATATGTCCTGCCCACCTCCATTTTAATTTTTTTATACAGTAAGCAACATCTGTGATTCTGATGTTCTTCCTTATAGTATCAAGTTTTATTTTATCTTTTAATTTGAAGTAAAGTATGCTTCGTTCCATACTGTGTTGGCAAGTTTCTAATTTATGTATGTTATGATTGGTTAAGCTCCAGGTTTGGCATCCATATGTCATGACAGGTATAATACACTAATTAAATATTTTGCTCTTCGCTTTCATTGGTACGAGTGGGTTTTTCATTATCTCCTTAAGAGACCAGAATCTTTCTATGCCAAAGAAAGAAAGAAAGAAAGAAATATTTTATTTTAATGAAGCATTGCAACACACAATCAAAACTATTATAATACAAAATTTGTGTGTAACAGTAATAAATGTATTTATAAATTGATAATAATAAAAATAAATAAATAAATAAAACTTATATACATTATTATATACCTTTATGAAATTACTACATTATAATACGTTAATTAATTACATATACTATTACTTAATATATTATTATATATAATATCGAATACACATTCATACATGGAGCCCTTGCTGTTCAATGTGCGTCGCAGTGTTCATTAAAAAGAGATGTTGCTCAGCATAATGCTGTACCGCTTGCGATACAGCGCTGATTTTCATCAACACCTCAATAGTGATTATGAGCGTCTAATACAGTCAAAATTAATAATACCATTAAACTACAAAAAAAAAGTACAGAATTTTTAATTATTACAGATAATAAGATTACAGATAAATTAAATAAATATACATGTAAATTTTTTATAACTACAGATACGAATTATAAATTAAATATTTTCATTATTGTAGATAAAACTATAAGTAGATGAAACAAATATGAAACAAATATGAGTAAGATGTCAACAAGGAGTTAAATACTTGGCGATTTTAAATTATAAGTCTATTTGTCGATTTAATAAATATTTTTTATAATTTATCTTAAATATTAAGCAAAGTGACTCTGTTGTTAATTTCTTTCGTTGTTAAGTCTATTGGAGATATGATCTGACCGAGGTAGGTGTATTCCTTCATATATTCTATGGTTTTCCCGTTAACAGTTATAGGGATGCTTTTCGAGTTTGACATTATTTTGGTTTTCGCAGTATTCATTGAGAGTCCTATTTTATCACTTTCATACACAAATAACTTCTATATAGATATATTTTATTATAAACAGCGGTAGTCCAATAGTTAAGACATCGAGTTGGAGATCTCCACTGAAACCACTCCTTACACAAATTTAACTTAGTTTTCAAAAAGCAATTTCTGCACGTAGAAAAATATATCTTAAGGTATGTATTTTAAAAGTCAATTTGCCTTGTAAATCCATCGTAATTACTACTAACGTTTATAGTAAAATAGTGCAAAACTAACTACAAATGATGTCCTATGAAGTCTGTAAGCCTTATCAATAATTCCTAATGTCTGATTGACGGTGTTATTAAGTGGCTTACGCCGCCTTGAAATTTTTATGTTCACACTATTTCTACCACGACTCCTTTTTTTTTTTTTTTACGTGGGGAAATGCACCTTATGCATACCCCCCCACCACTAGGGTAGGCGAGAGGGTTATGTCCGGCTCTCCCGTATTTCGGGCATACGGACTAAAACCCCACGGTGTGCTGCTGCGCTGCCTTGAATAGTGGATGGGCCGCTGGTAAAGAAACTACCTCAGCGACCCACCCAGCAGACTACAACTCCTGGACGACGCCCCGGCACTACAGAGGGCGTCGGACCGACTCAATGGCTGGCGGGTGGAAGATCCCCGTTCTTCCGCCCGCGGCCTTCTTTACGGCGGCATGAGGCGCGCGAATGCGCGCCTGCGCCGCCCGGTTCGCCGGCGACGGCTCGGATCCGCAAGGATACTTTCCTCACGGATCCGCTCCGCCGCCTCCTTCTGCGAGATGATGTCCTCGCAGAAGGATGCGACCGCTGCCCACTTCCTCTCGCTGTCGACCATGGCTTTGATCACGGCCGGCAGCGAGAGGTCTTCACCCACAACCTCAATGAGTTCACGGCGCTGCACCGCCCAAGCAGAACATTGCTCGAGCGTGTGCTGCGCCGTGTCCTCCACACACTCGCAGTGGTGGCAGATGGGACTCGGTTCCCTCCTAGCGACCGTGTGCAGGTATTTGCCAAAGCAACCGTGCCCTGACAACACCTGCACCAGCCGGAAGGAAAGGGTCCCATGCTGCCGCCCTGCCCACCGCTCCAACACCGGCTGGAGGGCCCCAACGGTTCTGAAACCGGCCATAGGAGCCTCCAGCCGCGCCTTCCATTTTAAAATCATGCCCTGGTGGGCCCGATTCCGCGCGCGCTCTATGATAGCCGGAAGGGGACGGCAACCCGTCTCCTCCCGCATTTCCTCACTCACTGTGTACACTTCGGCGAGCACCTCAGCCTCCAAATCCCACGGGGGTGTCCCGGCCAATGCGCAAGCTGCATCGGCCGACACCGTGCGGTATCCTCGTATTACCCTGACCGCTATGACTCTCTGCGGTCTCCGCAAGAGAGTCCTGCACTGAGCGGTCAGGGAGTCAACCCACACCGGTGCGCCGTAAAGCGCCATCGACCGGATAACCCCCGCGTAGAGTCGCCGGCAACCAGCACTAGGCCCGCCCAAATTTGGCAATAACCGCCCGAGGGCGGACGCAGTGCCGAGAAGCTTCGGGGCGAGCTGTCTAAAATGCTCGTCGAAGTGCCACCTTCCGTCCAGCACCAAGCCCAGATATTTCATGTGGGCCTGGACGGGAACGCGCGTCGAGCCCACCATTATCGAGGCGCCACGGGGTGGACCGCGACGAGGCCCATGAAAGACCAGGGCCTCCGTCTTGTTAAGAGCCACCCGTAAACCCAGCGCCTCGATACGCCCGACCACCTGGGAAACCCCCATAGTGGCCAAACGGGCCGCCTCCTCGAAGGTACCCCCACGGGCTGTGACGAGGGTGTCGTCAGCGTAACTAATGACACTCAGCCCGGGGGGTAGGACAGCACGTAGGGCCCAGTCGTACCCAATGTCCCACAGGAGCGGACCTAGAACCGATCCCTGCGGGACACCGCACGACATAGGCCGCCGCCAAACCTCGCCTCGAACCTCGAGGAGGACACTCCTGCCTCTTAGATAGTCTGCCACCAGCCGCTCCAGGTAAAAAGGTACTCCGTGATATCGAAGCGCCCCCTGGACACAGCTGTATGGCAGACTATTAAACGCG
This sequence comes from Catocala fraxini, assembly GCA_930367265.1. Taxonomy (NCBI): domain Eukaryota; kingdom Metazoa; phylum Arthropoda; class Insecta; order Lepidoptera; family Erebidae; genus Catocala; species Catocala fraxini. Next base: position 4,258,102 of record OV884047.1, read on the forward strand.
TTGGCGATGTCTAAAGACACCGCCAACAGAACACCGCCACCGACGACCGCCTCCTCGGCCGCGGTCCTCAGGCGCATAATGGCCCCGATTGTCGAACGTCCTTCCCGGAATCCGAACTGAGCGTCCGACAGGTCGGGACCGACCGTGCTCAGGTGCTGGACGATGCGGGTGGCGAGAATTTTCTCAAACATCTTCCCCGCCTCGTCCAGCAGCACTATGGGCCTGTACGCCGCGGCCGACTCTGGAGGCCGTCCCGGCTTGGCCAGCAGTACCAGCTTCCCCTCCTTCCAGCACTCAGGGAATCGTCCCGACACCAGGCTCGCGTCGAAAAGTTCCCTGAGGCGGACATCCAGGTGATCGAGGGCCAGCGCGAGAGCTCGCGCCGGCACACCGTCAGGTCCAGGGGCGGTCGTCTTGGAGCGGATCCGCAAGACAGCCGCCCCCATCTCCGCATCTGTAACCAGGGGAGCACTGAGGTCGGCCTCCCGATGTCGGCCTCCCGATGGGGCCATTGTCGGGGGCACGTGCTCTGCCCGGTCAGGAAATAATTCCTCGACCACCTCGGAGAGGAAGTTGGGCTGGAGGGTCTCCGTAAGGGGGGGGGCCCGCGCACGGAGCTTGTTCAGTGCCATGCGATATGGGCGCCCCCAGGGGTCAAGGTCTAGACCCTCCAGCATCTCACTATTCGCCCGTTCCTTGGCGCGGCAAATGGCCGACTGCAGAGACGCCCTCGCTTCGCAATACGCGTCATACAGTCGGCCCTCCTCTCGCTCATCGCGGCGGCGACGGCCTCGGCTGCGTGTGTACAACCTCCGGGCACGAATGCAGGCCGCACGGAGGTCCGCCAGCTCCTGGGACCACCAGTAGACCCCCCTCGGGGTCCAGTGTCGCACTCGGGGCATGGCCGCGTCGCAAACAGCTTGAATGCTGTCGCGAAAGCGGACAGCCCCAGAGTCTACCCCCCCAGACGGGGGTGCAGGAGACAGCCAAGCTTGAACTATGGCTGCCTCTTCCAGTAGGTCCCGGTTCAGCCTCTTCACAGCCCACCGCGGAAAGCGAGAAGTTCTGCCCGCCGACGGGCGATGACCCCTGCTAGGGTCCCGGAGCAGGGAGACACCCAGACGGATATACCGATGGTCCGAAAGGGTCTCCACCTCCTCCAGAACACGCCATCCCCTTACGCGTGCAGCGAGGGCAGGGGTAGCAAACGAGAGGTCCACTATCGACCCCCCCTGCCGTCGCACGCACGTGTTGACGGCGCCCCTGTTCAGCAAACAGAGGCCCGCCGCATCGGCCCACTCTTCGACCGCCCTTCCTCGGACATCCGTGTGGGGGGACCCCCACGCAGTAGACTTTGCGTTAAAGTCCCCCATCACAAGGATGCGGCTAGATGATATCCGCCGTATCGAAGCCTCCAAGTTGTTGAGAAAGGCCTCGAAATCTGCCAGACTCCTGTTCGGGGAGAAGTACACACCAACGATTGTGACCTCTCCCCACACGGCCGCAACGTATCCCGCTCCCCTCTCCTTAACTGAGAGGGAGGGTGAACGAGGCGCCGTGGAGCCGACAACTGCCACGGAGCTGTCCCGGTCACCTGCCCAATTGGGGCTGGGAGGAACATAATATGGCTCCGCGGCTACAGCTACACCGATCGACCACTCCGCCATGGACTGCAGGAAAAGGTCCTGCGCTCGGGCGGAGTGGTTGAGATTCGCCTGGAGGAGGAGATAGTCACGGTCCTGGTCCATGACTAAGTCGACATCCCCTCCTCCACCGCCGAGGGCGGTCTTACCTCAGGAGATAGGGCGGCAGCCGGGGTCGATGGGCTGCCCCCTTCTACACGCTTTGTGGGCGGGGATTTGCACCCCCTGTCGCCACGGAAGTGGGCAGCTGATCGACCAGCCGCCGCGCACGCCGGGCAGTGCGGGGTCGCCTTGCACGCTCCAGCGAGGTGCCCAGGCTGACCGCAGCGATAACAGGCGTCACTGCGGTCCACGGGGCTAGGGCACTTAATACGAGCGTGCCCAGCTCCCCCACACCTAAAACATCTCATAGGCCGAGCAGCCAGGATGTTGACCCTGGCCGAGCTCCAGCCTACAAGCAGACGCCCGGCGTCAGCCAGCAGCTTGGCCGCGGCGACAGGGCATTGCGCCCACACAGCGCCGACCCCCCCAGGGCCGGGACGGATGGTGCCAATCCTTATAGCATCCGCAGCACAACCAGTTCTGGCACTAATGGCACCAGAGACGTCCTCCGCGGACACCGAATCATCGAGGCCGGTGATGCGCATCTCTGCACACTTTACCGGCCTCGCAATCCTGACACCATCCGTCTCAGGAAACAGACTTCTGAGCTTAGCGGCGATATTGTCTGCCGCTTCACCTCCGTCAGCTCCGGGGAACTCCAGGATGCGGCCTCCTGTGTGAGTCTGGCGGACCCTGGCTCCGGGGTGCGTAACGTCCCCGGTGTTCTGCCTCGCCTTGGAGAGCACGGCCTGATACGTCAGGCCGCGCTCAGCCGCCTCCGATAGCACCGTGATGACCACGGCAGCTGACGTTGGCGCTCGGAGTCTGTTTCTCCTCCGCCTCTTTTTCTTGGCCCCGCCTTGGTTCCCGGGGCCAGGTCTTACTGCCGCTGCAGTCGTCGCAGCAGTAGCCGCAGCAGCAGCCGCAGCGGCCTTCTTGGCCTTCTTACGGCGAGCCTTACCCGTATTCTCTACTGTCCGCCAGCCCTCTCCCTGAGGGATGGCAGGCGCAGGAGCGGGCGGCGCAATGAGCGCAGGTCCAATGGGGCCTCGCCGCAAGGTCTGGGGCGGAGGAGCCCTGGGTGCTGGAAGAGGTGGGAAGTCTTTGGCAGACTTCTGCCTTCCTCCCTTCCCAACCCTGTTGCGAACCGTTGAGGGCGCGCGAGGGGCTTCCAGTGCCGGCGACGATGGCGCTGGCAGGGCCTTACCAGCCACAGAGGCGGCCGCGACCGATAACTTGGTGCCGGCAGCAGTCGGTCACCTAGACCTGCTATGCGGGCGTCCACATACTTAAACATCGTCGCCTGCAGGTCCAGTTCTTGCCCTGATGGTTGGGGTAAACACTACACGCACATAACCATACATTTGACACAAGCAGTTAAATCGCGTTCGTAGTATTTCGGCATTGTTCGACTGAGGTCGTAGAATTCTTCGTAACTATGGTTACATAGCGGAGTAGATGATTAAATGAAATATGATTATAAGGGTATAGTTATAGACAATAAAATGTTAATAACGAACAAACTCAAAATTTAAATCAGTTATGGCCTAATTTAGACCATTCGGCGACCGCTAGTATTTTTAAATTTACATTTTCCGTATGTTGTCTTTCTATGTGTCTTGTAGTGTTTTGTAGTTAGAATTAAAATTAGAAGTTAACTAGAGGGAGACCGCTAGACTGCCACGAAGAAGTCTCGAGTTCGATCCTAAAGCACGCACCACTGACTTTCGAATTTAAACTCGTATCAAATAGTAATTAATTATCGCTTGCTTTAACGGTGAAGAAAAACACCGTGATGACCTGCATATCTTGGAGTTATCCATAATGCTCTCGAAGATATGCGAAGTCTGCCAACTTGCACTGGGCCAGCATGGTGGACTAAGGCCTCACCCTTCTCACACTGAGAAGAGGTCCGTGCCAAGCAGTAGAACAGTTTAATACAGGGCTGATATTAATATAAGACATACCACATATTTCAACAGATATTTTATTGTCTTCATATTATTCATTGTATTAACGTACGCATTGTGGTTTTCAGTAACAAATGTGGTACAGACGTCGTATAGATAATAACAACTCAACCTCACTACCATAATTTATTATATTGCAAATGCCGCCGCTTGGCAATGAACAACAATAGCAGCCAAAATAATAAATACAAACCCTAAATCTTACTAATATGATAATGTAGGAGGTATATAACTGTTAAGTTTGTGCCGCAAACAAACTGTCAACGACTAATCGGCATTTCTTTACACCATTGGCTCTCCGGCGGGGAATCAAACCCCGGTCTCCCGCATAACAGGCGGGGATACTGGCCACTATACTACTGAAGATTGACACTATACCGTTGACTACCGCAAACTTAACGATTATATACCTACTCCCTCACTTCGTCACGTCACGTCTCGTTGAACTGTTTTGGATGAAATCCGTTCAGTGGTTTAGGCGTAATAATTATATCTTAGATTGATATTTAAGATATTATATTGAGATGAAGGTAGGCGAGCAGCTGGTAGAAACTATAACAGCACAAGTCACTTAGTATCATAACTAATATTATAAATGCGAATTTGAGTTTATTTGTTTCTTAAGCTTTCACACCTTTAGATACTTCTCAACCGATCATCATTAAATTTCGCATGCACGTTGTCAGGGGAACAGAAAGCATAACGGGTAACTTTCATCAAGAAACAAGTGAGAATCGGTAATGAATTGCCGTAAATCTTAGAGTTCGAAAAAATGGCTCAAGTAATATGCAAAAGTCACGTGATGAAAGTCATAATCATTTCGGGGGTATATTGACTATGCTGAGTCGAATGGCGTTGACCGCGAGTTTTTAGCTCTTACGGATCTTGAGTTAAAAGTTGTATAATAGACAGACGGACAAAGCTGTTGTATAAGAGTTTTTTCGAACTCTAAAAACAACTATTACTAACTTAACCTAAATATATTTACGCGAGCGAAGCCTCGCGTAAAATCTAGTAAGAAATAAACCTCAAAGTTGTACATACATTGATTCAAGTCTGCTTTCTGATGAGGTAGGAAAAGAGTACTGGTTTTCACCTGCTACAATCCTGGTATATTATGTGGCTTACTTCAAGAAAACTTTGTGCTTTAAGTATTTTGTTATTTGAAATATTAAATACCACAACCGGTAAACGTAAACATTGCTATTCAAAATTAAAAAGTAATTATAAAAGCTATTGCGCAATTCGATATAAAAAATGTTAGAGAAACAAAACATGAACAAGTTGATGCTATCGTTAATCATAAGTCATTTAACTTGAATGACTGTCGACTTTTCATTCACGAATGAAAGGAACGAATGAAAAATTGATGATTCATTTTGAATAACGAAAATAAATCACATTTTTAAGCGTGAATCGAATACTTTTATTTAAAACTGATGCTGTTGACTCGAATTGACATGAAAGATAAATTGTATTGTGGGATTGCACTGTGAATGGTAAATTTCATAAAAATGGAATCCCGTGGCAGAAAATGAACAGGTTGTCATATCAATAAAAACACACGTTTTAAGACAACCTAGAATAACTTTTAGACTTGCATGAGCTATTTAAAAATCTCGATTCACGGTGTTTGTGGACGCTCTTCTAAACGGCTCAACCGACATTTATAAAATTTGTTATGTACCTATATTTGGTAGGTATGGGAATAGGTCGTAAAGTATATTATACACCACTAGGTGATAGTGGTATCCCTTTCCACAATAATTTACATTTGCCGGGTCAGCTAGTATACCTATATAATACCTAAAGAGTATTGAAATTAAACTGCTATATACGGATTTTATCGCGTTGTTTATTTGACACTTTATTACAAAATTTTGAAAATTGTTACACTTCTACTACTATTAAACTTTACTAATTTTTAAGCTAATTAAATTATTATTAAACTATTTAGATTTAATTTATTTTTACACTTTCCCCGACGTTTCGGTTGCTTTTCAGCAGCCATGGTCACGGGGAGTAGTCTCCCCGTTCAAATAAACAACGCGATAAAATCCGTATATAGCAGTTTAATTTCAATGAATAATATTCGCGTAAATAGAAGACAATATTACCTAAAGAGTATTCAGTCAGTTTATGACTGTCGGTGTAACCAGGTCGGAACTTCAAGAATTAAAAGGTAAACATTATGATGCCTTATCGCCTTAATACCTGTTACATATTATATGACCCGCTCAACTTCATCTGCTTCACATAAGAGATATTTTTCCGTTTTTGCAACATTTTTTATTTATGCTCTGCTCCTATTGGTCGTATCGTGATGTAATATAGCCTATAGCCTTCCTCGATAAATGGGCTATCCAACACTGAAATAATTTTTCAATTTGAACTAGTAGGTACTGAGATTAGCGCGTTCAACCAAACAAACTCTTCAGCTTTATAATATTAGTATAGATAAGTATATGTATGTATGTATGTATCTTATGTTGGGGCCAGTCAGTGCAGACCGGCGACACTTCGACCCAGTGGGATCTTTTGTGTCGACACTCTGCCAATAACGACTGCCATAGATGTTCATGGCAGCCAGGACCGACGGCTTAACGTGCTCTCCGAGGCACGGAGCAGGCGATAATTGTCAATCAATACGCACATAATTTCGAAAAGTCATATAAGTAACTTCTGAAAGTCAGAGATGCGCGACGTGGATTCGAACCCGAGACCCTCTGCATTGCAGTCCGTTGGTCTCCCCACTGAGCTATCGCTGCTCACTAGATAAGTATATACCTACTAATATTTAATAAGTAACATCTCTTTACGTTTGGAAATCAAATGACAGATAATAATAATTAATTCTTACTGAATTATTTTCTTTGTTTATATTAAGAATTTGTAAGTGTTACATTATTTTAATTTGCTCTTGTAGAAAACTGGCGTTCTAGAAGGTACGCTGTTACTGCGTTTGACCCGGTGAGTAAAAAACCAATAAGTAACAAATAAACCTCTATTATTATTTTCCTTACATCCTTCATTCTTTTACCTAGGATCGGCACCGCGTCTGCTAGATGCTTGATTTAATAATATAATAAAAATGTATTTATTTCAGACTATTAATCAATAGATAAGAAAATAAAGCAATTTCTAAGTTCATTTTCGTTTATTGCGAGTTTTACACTTTATAATTTTGAAATAAAATGTTAATTAATACATATTCTACATAAGAGATAACTTGCCAGAAACATCAATTAATATTATATTCATGCATGCACGTAATTAAACAACTTCATCCGTGCTTTGTGTACAGAACACCTAAAACATTGAAACCGCTTATTCTACCCTCATTTAAACAAGTATATTTCAAAAACAGGTTTATTCCCAGCCTAACCTAGATACGTGGTTAGGGTGGGTGCGTACATGCGTCACTTCCACCCGCCCTTCTTTCCCCCACTTCCGGGCCACATCCGGCGCCTGCCCAACAAAGGCTACAACTACCCTCTTTATTTTGCTTTTCTTTGAATATGAGGTGCGGTTTTAATGTGGATTAACAAACCGTGATGTGTTGGTAAATTATTTAGGCTAACATACTCAATTATTTATACGACAGACGAATAACGATAGAAGACATTTTGCCTGTTGGTTTTCATCTTCATTGCCTTGTACACCTTTAACTATGAAAACTAGGGGTGTTTGGTTTAGAGAGATTCTATAAACACCGCTTGAATTTCAGTCTCTGCCTCAAGTTTGTGCAGTAAACACTACAATGCAGCAGAAACATGATAACACATATTATTATGATATTGTTATTCTCTTCAGTCTTGTTTAGTACTTAGAATGTGCTTGAAGTACTTACTAATTTTATAAATGTAGATGTGAGTTTACTTAGGTGTTATGCTTTTATGATTTTGTAGTGAATTGACTAAAACTTCAAAACCAACTTTTAATATTACAATAACGCTATGATGTCCTTAATTATATCTGTCAGTCTAACGTTATAAATTTGAATGTGAAATTACGCATACGCAACGCATACACGTTTTTCACCCATAAAAAGGTAACCCTTTTTTTTTTGATCCAGGAAAATCCTTTATGGATACCCCTTCCCCCGGGGGGAGCACATTTATACACACTAAAAACCTGGGGTGAGCAGTCCCTCTGCCGACGGAGTGGGGCGGGATGGGGTCGCGTTAGCAATCACCATCCCGCCCCAGCGGTTGGCCCGGCTGATGGTGACCGGGCCTCAGCACCTGTGGAGGGACGGCCTTGCTCACCAAGGACATCCCCCAGACGTGTGGGGCTGTGCAAGCCGGTAGAGAGTCCCCCGACTCTGTAGCAGTGACCCCAATATACAGGAGCGAGAAGGCGGGCAAATCGCCTCCTTCTCGCTCCCGTCCGTCTGCGTCGAAGAGGGTCAGCGAGGAGGTTGTTCTCCCTGACCCTCTCCACGGTTTCCTGCCATGCCTGCCATGCCTGTCACGACCTCTCGCCGCCTAGCAAGGCGATAAAAAAAAGTAACCCTAATCTAACCTATATTTATGTGAACCAAGCCACGGGCAAAATCTAGTTCTAAAATAAAATAGTATTACATATAGGTAGCTTATACGTAGCAATTTCTTCGAATGGAAACAATACTAGGTACCTTATTTACGTACAGTACCAATCCATCCATATCTCCATACAAAGACCATCTATATATAGAACTGAATATCTAGAAGATTGTTCCGACAGCATTCAATGCCTGAACAGTAAGTATTTCTCAGAACTAGGCAGGTATTTGGGTTTTGTTGTAACAAGAGACGAAGCTCTATGAAACTATAGAGGCACCAATTATATTTGTTACTAGATTTTGCCCGTGGCTTCGCTCGCATAAATGTAGATTATATTTTGTAGGTTATATCAATTTTATATCGCTCAGAAAAAGTACCTTTTTTCTAGATATTCATCTAGAAAAAAGTAGGCACTATTTCTGACGGGTACCTACTGCCTATGTCCTTTTCTGTCTGTGACAAAGTGTGTGTATAATTGGCTAAGTTGCTAAGGCATAAAAGCGTAACAAACAAATAAACAAACTCACATTCGCATTTATAATATTAAAAGTTAGGATTACAATGTTCCAAATTTAAAATGGATTTTAAATTTAAAAACGCTTCGTTATAAAGGCAATTTTACAAGGGAATCATGACCCTCAGTAATGAGGACGAATTTGACCCGTAAGAGGGATAAATCTAATAATGATAATTGATAAGATGTTCCCCAAATTGAAGGACAGCGATTGAGATTTGAATTAATTGAGCTATCGAAGTACAATCAACCTGTAGTGAATTTATAACAAATAATTTTGATATAAATACCAAGAGAAGAGTTACATAAAATAAAGCAGCGATAGCTCAGTGGGGAGACCAACAGACTGCAATGCAGAGGGTCTCGGGTTCGAACCCACGTCGCGCACCTGTGACTATCGGATGTTATATGACTTTTCGAAATTATGAGCGTATTGATTGACAATTATCGCTTGCTCCGTGCCTCGGAGAGCACGTTAAGCCGTCGGTCCCGGCTGCTATGAACATCTATGGCAGTCGTTATTAGGAGAGTGTCGACACAAAAGATCCCACTGGGTCGAAGTGTCGCCGGTCTGCACTGACTGGCTCCCACATAAGATACATACATACATAACTGTCAGTCAGTTACGCAATAGCAAACATTTGTGGCATTTACGCACAATAAGCTTAATATTCTTATCATACAGGTCTTGCCTAGTTTAGGAGTCAGAGATACATTAACTTATGTCTATGCCTATCTATGTACATAAATTTATTTTCTATATACGTATAACATAAATGTGAAACTTAGAACTAAAACATGGAGAAGGTACTGTTCCCTGGAATTCAGGTTGTTACTCAGTCTCTCTCTCTCTCTCTTTCTTCTACTTCTTCTAGAAGGAATTCATTATCTTTAGAAGTTTTGCTGTGTTTTACTTTCTCTTAGTTCTTAGTAAATGAAACAACGATAGTTAAACAATGTTCTTTGAAATAAGTACAAAATTGAAGCACGCGCAACAATACACACCTGCGACGATGGTTGCTGAAAAGCAATCGAAATGACTGCTTTTCAGCAACTATTGAAAGTGTAAATATAAATAGATTTTCTATACTAATATTATAAAGAGGAAAGATTTGATATTTTGTTTGTTGGTTTGTTTGAAAGGATTGAACTCAAAAACTATCCAAACGATTTTAAAAATTATTTCATCATCAAGAAGATTTCTTATTACTATGGCTATACCTATTTTATTTTAAAAAGGTACTGTTACTAATATATCCTGACCTAAACTTTTACGTGAGCGAAGGCAAAAGCTAGTCAATAATATTTATATAATAACAACTTATATGATATATAAGTTGTAATTTAAATAAAACGTGATAATATCTGTATAGAAAAGTTCAATGCCAATGTGTTAAATTTGCGTAAAAGTAAGAGAATATTATGGACGTCTCTATTACAAAATTTATAGTTTTTTGCATGGCATCACGCATCACGTAGAAAAAATCTTTGTCTCATATAGGCAAAATGTGTAATTTATTACATACATATATAAAATTAGCCTTTATTATTCCCAAGTCACTTGAGGTTGGCTTTTCTAGTCTAACCGGATTCGACTGGATATCAGTTTTTACACGGAGCGGCTGCCACCTGACCTCCGCAATCCAAAGGCTAATGATACCCTAAGGCTAGACTAGTGTCAGGATAATAGAGGGTACTGACTCTCCCAATAACGACTGCCATAGATGTTTATGGCAGCCGGGACCGACGGCTTAACGTGCTCTCCAAGGCACGGAGCAGGCGATAATTACAGTACACTAGTAGACAACAATGAGCTACTGTAAACGTAAAATAAATTAAAAAGACATTAGCTTATGTATACAGATTTGGGCCTGTATATCCACGGTAGAGTAGAGTAGGATAGAGATGTATTTGTAGCCATGTTTAGTCAGCCATGTATAGTCAACCATGTATTCTAGCTTAACGTCATAAAGGCCTGGCTAATACCGTCTACAAGGCACATTTTCAAACTCCGAGCTGCCATTCAGAATTTCCTAACAGAACCCGAAGGGTACACTAAAACGTTATAATCCCAAGCCAAATTACGGCACAAAACCTTTGGAACAATAAATATGTAGTTATAAAATGAAAATTATTGAAAGCCTAGTGGGAGACAGATAGACTGCCACGCAAAGGTCTCAAGTTCGCTCCCATGTCGCGCATCTCTGACTTTTAAGTCATGTGCGTATTAAATAGCTAATTATCGCTTGCTTTAACGGTGAAGGAAAATATCGTGAGGAAACCTACATGTCAAAGAGTTCTCCGTAATGTTTTTGAAGATGTGTGGAGTCTGCCAACCCGCTCTGGGCCAGCGTGGTTGACTATGGCCTAACCCTTCTCACGCTGAGAAGAGGCCCGTGGCCGGCAGTGCGACAGTTTAATACAGGGCTGATATTATCTATACATAAAGAGGAAAGATTTGATTTTTTGTTCGTTTGTTTATAAGGATTTAATTCAAAAACTACTACATCGATTTTAGAAATTTTTCACCTCTAGAAAGCTATATTATCACTAAATAACATAGGCTATATCTTTTTTCTGTACTACTGTTACTAACGTAACCTAACCTACTTTTACGCGAGCGAAACCGCGAGCAAAAGCTAGTTATTTATAAAAGACTCAAAGAACAGCAAAAATAATTTCTACACTTTAAAAGATGCTCTATACATTCACATACATACCTCGTGTCGATAACCCTTGGCAATTGTGTAACTGGGTCGAGTGTTCTACAATATCGTATAATCCTAACGTCCATTCCTTCACGGGGTATATCATATACAGGTACATTGAAATGCGTAGCGATGAAACGGTGAGAGCGTTTCTGTGTATAACATGGAGTGAGATGCTGGGATACATGGTCTGTAAACGCTTTCGATTTAAATATACTGTTGCATACATTTAATATGGGTAGTTTCTGTAAAACACTTGTTGTTTTTAAAGTTCGAAAAATCTCTTATAGAACAGCTTTGTCCGTCCGTCCGTCCGTCAGTCTGTCTGTTATACAACTTTCAACTAAAGAGAGACTCATGGTCAACGCCATTCGACTCATCATAGTCGATATATCCCGAAATGTCTATGACCTTTGACCTCTGATCTCTGACCTCATGTGATATCACGTGACTTTTGCATATTACTAGAACCATTTTTTTTAACTTTAAGATTTATGGCAATTTGTTGCCGATTGTCACTTGTTTTCAACAGGCAATTGCCGCTCTAAGAACGAATCTTGTGTCACGGGGGATATTACAAATAACACCCAGACTCGAAACAAATACTTGTGGATCACACAAATGTTTGCCCCGTTTGGGGATCGAACGCAGTACCAGTGGCAAGGCGACAACTTAAGCCACTACGCCATCATTGCAGTGCTTGTGATAAATTGTTTTGACTGCATGGAAGGCGTAATGTTTTAAGCGGTTGCCTCGCCATTGACACAACGTTAAGTGTTGTGTGTTCGAATCCCACACGGGACAATAATTTGTGCGATTTAGTAATGATCGCTTCGAGTCTTTATGTCCGTTATTTAAATGTTTATAAATATCCCCGCGATACAGGCTTTATACCTAAAACGCGAGTTGTCTTAGAAATCCTTAATTTTAAGTAGAGTTTAGATCTTATACAATACTTCCAAAATATGCCAATCATCTTAAAATTAAAAGAGCAAGACAAAGGTAAAAATCGTAAAAGCTCAGAATCAAGAACAGACGTTGAATTTCGTTCTTACTTATTTGATTCAAAATAAGCCTGTAATTTAAATATTATCTCTGCTTTATAAGTTGACTAGTTTGTTTAAAGACTACAAACCTGAATGCAAAAGACAGGTAATTAAGATCGAGCCTGGCGCCGGCCGAAACTCTGAACCTTTCTGAACTTGCACAAAGCGGTAAGCGCCGCAGTAAGATAACAACGTGGGAACGGCCATCTTGAAAATTAAACGTGAAAAGGAAGCGTTTTGAATTTCTGGCCTCATTACAATATTTGTTACTAGCGATCCGCCCCGGCTTCGCACGGGTAGTACAAAATCTTAACAAATTATACATCTAAATGTATCACTCTGTCTATTGCTGAAATCCACATGAAAATCCGTTCAGTAGTTTTTGAGTTTATCGCGAACAGACAGACAGAAAAACGCGGCGGGAAACTTTGTTTTATAATATGTAGTGATTTTTAAGCGTGTTTTATCAGCCCTTTAAATAAACTGTCCCACTACTGGTAACGGGCTTTTTCTCAATGTGAGAAGGGTTAGGCCGTAGTCCAAACTACTGGCCCAAGTCAACCTTCTCATATCTTCGAGAGCATAATGGCGAACTCTCAGACAAGCTGGATTTTGGCATTTTTTTTCACTGTTAAAGCAAGCGATAAGTAACTATTAAATACTCACATAGCTTTTAAAAGTCAGGGGTGCGTGCGATCGAACTCGAGATCCCTGCATAGCAGTGCAATGGTCTTCCACTAGGCAATCGCTACTATTTTATGCGTCTAGACCATTAGTTCAAGTGGTCCAGGTGGACCTCCAGGGGTCCAGTGGAGACTCGACAGAGGTATACGTTGGCGTGACAAAAAAATGGGGATCCACAATTCATAAACGGAGGTCCATGAAAATGTATTTGCTTTCGATAATGAAGAACTAAAATGTTGGCTTGACTTCACCTATCATTGTAGGCAGATACTATTTTAAGAAGCTCAGTGATTGTTACTTTCTTTACCAGTGGTCTCGAACCTACCGATTGTTTGGAAGAGAATTTCATAAAAAAAAAAGGTTTTCTTCATCAATAGAAATGTAGCTGCAGGGGGTCCACCAGAACCTGCTTTTGAAAGTGGTCTATGAGAAAAAAAGTTCTGTAACCTCTGGTCTAGACGATAAATATTATTTTAAATCCTTATCCTATCTTATCTTATGTGCGGGCCAGTCAGTGCGGACCGGCGACACTTCGACCCAGTGGGATCTTTTGTGTCGATACTCTCCCAATAACGACTGCCATAGATTGGCAGCCGGGACCGACGGCTTAACGTGCTCTCCGAGGCACGGAGCAGGCGATAATTGTCAATCAATACGCACATAATTTCGAAAAGTCATATAACTTTCGAAAGTCAGAGGTGCGCGACGTGGGTTCGAACCCGAGACCCTCTGCATTGCAGTCTGTTGGTCTCCCCACTGAGCTATCGCTGCTCATATCCTTATCCTAATTCTAACTAATATTATAAATGTGAATGTGAGTTTATTTGTTTGTTTGTTATTTCACGCCTTAACTACTCAACCGATCATTATGAAATTTTATAAACACGTTGCAAAAAAGGACTGACCTGAAAGGACTAACCTTTCGTCCAGAAAAACACTGTTACAAACTTAACCTAAAATAACTTACATTTACGCAAGCGTATAGAATATTGCAGCTTACACATTGTAATAAAAATAATGGCAGTTCAGAAGCTCCTTAATCCTGTTGGTGGTTGATGCATTAGTAAATTCTAAATTACTTATACTCATTAATCATTGTATGTGACTGTATGTTATTGAATAAGTAAACAAGTTAATGACTTGTTTTATGATGATTAATGCTATTTTAGTTTAGAGTAAACATATTTCATGTCTGTCATAATTTTGTTTGATTACTGGTTTAGCATTAGTGACGTTGATAAGAGTATTCTTAAGCGAAACGTAGTTCTAATGTGAAAGTTCTAAAGACACGGCTATGTATGTAAATATGTTACTGTCACTAAATTTCACATTGGCATTTTTCTTTTATATACTTAGTGTACGCTATGTATTTTCCTGTTCCCCCGAGAACGTGTATGCGAAATTTCATGATGATTGATTGGGTAATTAAGGCGTGCAAACGTAACGAATGTAAAATCACATTCGCATTTATAATGTAATATAAATGTATAATAATAATAGTTAGGATAAAATACTTTTTAAATTTAAGTCCACAGCCATTTAAATATTAAAACTACGTTAAAAGTTAAAACAGACTGATTCACCCGCGCAAGCTCGTTTTAAATATAATTTCTTTTTAAATTTGTAAACACAGTTCGATATGCAACCAAAAATGTTTCGCCGAAATCGTAGGTACAATTATATATACTTAAATGCATGGAAAATAGAGGTTGTTGGAGTGTGTCCTTGTATTTAAGTCATCAGTTTTGTAATTCGAGTATGTTAAGAAATGTGCAATAGATAACAAAATCTCGAAACAATATTTCATAATAAAAATTAATTTTACGTTTTACTGAGTCAAACTTATTCCGTAAACTGCCCGAGTATCTAGTGTTAGCGCAAGCATAATTTAAAACGTCTTCTACAAGTCGAAAATCTTTGAATAAACGACTGCATTATTCCATAGAGATTTGATGCAACGAACATTCGTTCGCGACAGTATGCCGCGGTTCGCCAAGACGCAATATTTTTACCTGGACGTCTCCATTTTTCAAATAAATCGTTTGAACTTTTCTCGGCAAATTATATAGTTATGGGTGCAAAAAGACTGTATTTCAAACTGTGTATATGAAGAACGACAAAGAAAATGTAAAATATACTTTTTTTAATTACAGTAACGATATCTAGAGGCCATCATTCAAGCAAACCCATTAAATTTTCTCTTCAGCATCAAGCAAAGCGATGCAACATTTAATAGGAATCATTTACAATCAACTTCAAAAAAATATTCTGTCGAGAGGGCGAGTCGTAAAGGAGATAGATAAAACGTATAATTTACGAGGCTTTTAGTGCTAATGGCAAAAGGCTTTATTGCTACCCATCATAAACTTAAACAGAAGGTGCTACTCAAGTGGCATATCTCGAGAAGTAAACCATTGAATTGCGAGTCGTTTACGAGCTGAACCGAAAATTGTAAGAACGACATTTATCTGTTTTGCCGTAAACGAAACCAGGTACGAGGACTTATACAAATACCGCTCGCCCAGTGCAAAAAAGACGTAAGAATAGGCTAACTGTAAAAAGAAACTTAATCTGATATATTTAGTACTAGCTTTAGCTTTTTAACTCACGTAAAAGTAGGTTCGGCTTTATTTGAAATAAAGTATAGCCTATGTTACTCGGTGATAATATAGCTTTCTAATGGTGAAAGAATTTTTAAAATCTGTTGAGTCGTTTTTGGGTCAAATCGTTACAAACAAACAATGAATCAAATCTTTACTCTTTATAATATTAGTAGGTATATATATGAAGTACTTTTATAAACTTTTGTTTCATTTAGTGAAACAAAGACATAAGTAAGATTAAGTGAAATTTTATCTAATTTTATGCATTTAAACTGGTCTATAGACTTTTATGATTGAAAAATATGAACTTCATTATGTCGCGACAAATTTTTTTTTGATACTTATATCAAAAAAATTGGCCTTTATATTTTGTCAAGTCACGAAGGAAATAATTGAGTTTGTGTATCTTTACATGCACTTATCAAATCTGCCTTTATTGCACTTTACATGATACTTTGTCTACAACAAACTGCACTGAAGACGAGGTAATGTAAACACTTTGTTGGAGTAGAGAAGAAGAGTCGTTTGGGCCTAATTTATTTCTGGAGTTTTGCTCAAATTGGATCAATTCGGCTTTTCGTGATGATCAGTCGAGAAGTTAAGGCGTGAAAACCTAACAAACAAATAAACAAATTCACATTCACGTTTTTATTATTATGTTACTAGTTAGAATGCCCCTCAAGATAACAATATAAATTTTTCTCACCATGATTTGTGAGCATGTCAACATAATTAGGTATAGACACATAGCATCACCTTTGATACAAAGCAGAGACAAATTTTAATCCTTGACCACGTATAGCGAGGACACGGTTTTTCAAGAACACACAGTTCACAATTAATTATAAGTAATTTACAAAATATACTATAATAAAAATGTATAACAATTTATATATCGCTGTTCATAATAATCAATAGCTGATTTTTTATTGAACTAGACAGACCATAATATTTTGATGTGAGCAACAGGTATTTTTTATTTCATTAATTACAAACATTTTATGAAATGGTTGGCCACATCATAAAATTATCGATTCTAAGATCTGGCTTAAATTAGTAGGATTGTCATAAAGTTTGATCATCATCAGATCATCTAGATCACACTATTGTATTCGGTTTAAATTCTGTGAAGATAGAAGTTGAAAGAAAGACAATACTTTCTTAAGGAGGATCCGCTGGTCTTCTTATCATTTCTATATTTACGAACAGTGTGAGAAGGGATATGAAGATCATCTAGATCTAACTACTTAGAAACATAGAAGAGCAACAATACAGAATTACAGCACTATGTACGAATCATACAATATTTGCGTAATTTTAAGAAAGATATTTTATTTGTATTTTATATTAGGTATACCAATTTCACCTATATGATGTCTTACAGTCGTATAAACTTTGTTTAATCTCTAAGGAATATACAATTGGGATAATACATTGTGTAATTTATATAACATGTTTATATAACAGATTAAAACATCCTTCATACGTAAACCGAGATGAAAAGATTTATGTCAAATAAATGTTAGCAATTTTGCGCGGACGGAGGAATATGAAATTTGGCACAGTTAAAGTTTATATGGACAAGGAGGGGCGAAACCTAATATTTATATAAAACTAGATGACCCGGTGTACTTCGTACCACCTATCCTAACGAATTTTCTATATTTTCTCACCGTTTAAACCTTCCCTGGACTATGACAAACATTTCAAAACCAAAATCAGCTAAATCGGCCCAGCCGTTCTCGAGTTTTAGCGAGACAAACGAACAGCAATTGATTTTTATATATATAGATATGCATTAGAAATACATTAAATTAATGAAAAACACTACACGCACACAACCATGCATTTGACACAAGCAGTCGAAGCGCAAAGCTATGGATACATATATCAATATATAATGACATATCAGCAATATCTTACAGGCAAACTTTGGTCAAATTTCGAGCACTCGGAGTCCGCTAGTCTCAGAAAATTGGCTTTAATTTTAAGGAATGCTGAAGTAAACATAATATATAAGGTAAGCTTGGCGGTATTTTTATTAAGCTTATGTTTGAAACTATTCGTTTATAATAATAATAATAACCATTTTATTTCGCGTGGCATAGACGCATAGACTAACATACATGCAATTTGTGTTAGTATTTATATAACTTATTAACTATGTTAGTAACGCTTTACCTACACTCGGTTATTGTGCGTTCATATGGCCATTGTCCGCAGAAGCGACTGTGGCCAAAAGTTTAGTATGTATGTAAATGAGACATCTACGATGTCTGCGATAGTCATTGTAATACAAACATAGTATTCTGAGGTAAATAAATAATTGTGAATTTAATGACCAAAAGGAATTGCTGTTAAATGAAAATTTGGGCACAGTGCATACCCGCATAAACTTAGAATAGCCTGAATCTTTCAAAATTACTGAACGTAAATAAAACATGGCCTCGCTGATTTCAGCATGAATGGGCCGGCTCGACCGGCAAAGGACTACCCTCTCACAGAATATCGACGTGAAATAGCAGTATTCCTACTGTCGTGTTTCGTTCGGTGAGTGAGAGTGCCGGAGGGCCAATCACCCTCGTTCCCCCTTCCATTTCCTTCTCCTTCCCACTTCCTTTCTTAAAGGATCAGCAACGCGCAAGTAATACCTATGGTGTAGCAGGCGTCTATAGGCTACGGTGATCACTTTCCATAAGGTGGGCCGTATGCATGTTTGCCACCTCAGTTGTATAAAAAAAAAATATGGAAGATGTACTTGCATACTAGACATATTATTTTATTATTGACACCACAGCTACTTACTCAATAATTAGCGTTACTGGGTTAATGGAGCAAGATAGCTAATAATAATATCAGCCGTGTGTTAAACTGTTAAATCTGTCAAGCCTTAGAATTTCAGACATAATTAAAAATGGATCGTGTCTGGCCACCGGTGTGCTTCCATGGTTTAAAAGGTTAAAGTAAGCAAACTATAATTACAGAAGCTTCCTTCTTGCTTTAGATTTGAACATGACATTTAGGGAACCGTCAACATATTATCATGTTGAAGTATTCATCTCACGTCGGTGCGCAGCAAGATCAATCACTCGTTTGATCCGAGCTACGTTCCCCCGGGCCGTGTCAGTGTATCTTTATCATACTTGTTTGGTAATACTGCTGAAATATGGAGCGAATTTTGGTCGGTAAAGTATCAGGAGATAAATCAAAATGCTTATGTAGCTTCCACTTATGGATATCTATCAAATTAACCATAATATAAGACTAAATGAAAATTAGTTTTTTAAAATCGAAATTAAATATACA
This sequence comes from Catocala fraxini, assembly GCA_930367265.1. Taxonomy (NCBI): domain Eukaryota; kingdom Metazoa; phylum Arthropoda; class Insecta; order Lepidoptera; family Erebidae; genus Catocala; species Catocala fraxini. The sequence continues at coordinate 4,277,222 of OV884047.1, forward strand.
GATTCATGTGAATCTATGTCGTTATATCGCTAAAGAGTGGCGTTTTGCCACCCTTTTTTACATTCTAACTAATATAAGAAATGCGAATGTGAGTTTCTTTGTTACGCTTTAACGCCTTAACTACTCGACCGATCATCATACAATTTCGCATGCACGTTGTCAAGGGAACAGAAATTATATAGGGTATTTATTCAGAAAATAGTACTTATACCACCCTAACCAACATTTAGCGATCGAAGCTGCGAGCAAAATCTAGTATCATTTAAAGGGGAGCGGAATGATCGTGTATATTAATTACTAGATGCTCCCGCGGTTTCACCCATGTTTATCGTTACTGCGCCGCCCCCGTGGGTTGTAGCGAGATGTTATATAGCTTATAGCCTTCCTCGATAAATAGGCTATCCAACACTAAAATTATTTTTCAAATCGAATAAGTAGTTCCTGAGATTATCGCGTTCAAACAAACAAGCCAACTCTTCAGCTTTATAATATTAGTATAGATTGCATACATGGCACCCTAATTACTTAGATCATTAACTAGTGACTATTTCAATCTTTTGAAAAATGTATTATAATCCTTACTAATAATATGATCAATTCGAAAGTAACTCTGTCTGTCTGTCTGTTACCTGTTCACGGCTAAACCACTCAACCGATTTAGATGAAATTTGGTACAAATTAATATAGTTTGGGGAAGAACATAGGCTATTTTTTATTAATGTAGGTACCACGCGGGCGGAGCCGCGCGCATAAGCTAGTTACTTTTAAGTTTTGGCTAGCACTCTATAAATAAATGTCTCTTTATTTGATACTAACTTTTGTCTGTGGCTTTGCTCGCTTAAAATAAAATATAGGCGATGTTACTCGGTGAAAATATAGTTTACTAATGGTTAAAAAAATTTAAAATTGGTTGGGTAGTTTTTGAGTTAAATCGTTACAAACAAAAAATCTAATCTTTCATCTTTAAAAGATTAGTATAGATTCAAGTATATTATAATATATATTATAGTATGCTGAACAGGTTTCACCAGTTCAAGTATCATGGGCACTATGTTACCGACGGTCTTGAAGACCAAGCTGATATTTAAAGGGAGTGCAGGGCATTGGCGATCAGGAGAAACATGTTGGCCAGGAATTCAAAGCATACTGTCAAACTTTCTACACGAGCAGCCTGTGGGTCAATTATACTCAGAGGTCTCTGAGTGCCTTCCGCGTCCAATATAATAATGGCTTGAGGGTGCTATTAGGGCTGCCCCGCTTTTGTAGCACCTCGAAAATGTTTTCAGTAACGAGAGTCGATGGCTTCCACGCTATAGTCCGCAAACGGGTGGCTTCCTTACTTACAAGAGCGAGGAGTAGTACTAATGACATCATAATGGCCATTTCGGAAAAGTATGACTCCGACATAATGAAGGGTTCATTCGAATCTTGGTTAAGTAGCTTAATCTGTTTTAAGTATGTACTAACATAGCATAATTTATCGGCCTCGATGGCGTAGTGGTTAGTGTAACCGACTGCCACGCCTGAAGTCGCGGGTTCGATTCCCGCGCAAGTCAAACATTTGTGTGCATGAACATGGATGTTTGTCTTGCTCTGGGTGTTTCTATGTATAATATATAAGTATTTACAAAAAAAATATTTATATATGTATGTATGTTTATCCATTGTCTAGTACCCATAGTACAAGCTCTGCTTAGTTTGGGATAAATGGTGTTGTGTGTATGTGCCAAAAAAAAAAATATATTAAGAAAAATTGTTACTAACATTATTAACACTGTCTGAATAAATATATATATTATTATTATTATTATATTTTATACACTTAAAAATGCATATGCAATAAATGTTCTGAAAGATAACAAACAAAATTAACTAGAAAAATTAACTAGAGTTACATAATAGATTGTTTGTACGCTTTACAGTTTCAGTAACTGAGTCAGAAAGTTTTGCTAGATGAAATCAAAATGGATTCAAACTAACGAATTGGTTACTTCGCTGAATAATTAAATTATAACTTGGTTGAAGTCCGAACATCTTACTGTTAGTTTTAGCTTGGTCGTAGCACCGTCCTACTGTTACCTATAATAATATCAGCCCTGTATTAAACTATCTCAAGTTATGCATTTCTATCAAAATAATAGCAGCGATATAATAATAATATATAGACGCCGTTTTTCATCCATAGTAAGCAATATACTGGTCCACCAGACACCCATACCCATAGCTCATATATTAGGATCAATAAGTAGCAATATTGATATATGCCTGCTGTGGTTAGTGTCGCTGTAGGTCTTACATCCCACCTTTGATTAAAACTCTCGAAGGGCCTCTTCACGTTGGACCTATGTCTCCGTGTAAGAAGCCTCCCAAAGGGCCAGCTATTTTCTAATATAATATGTTGGAAAGTACCTGTGATAAGAGAAACATAATATTCTTATATCCTAGCGGAGACCGTTGGACTGCCACGATGAGTTCTCGAGATCGAACACAAAGCGCGCATCTGTGACTTTTCAAAGTTATGTGCACATTAAATAGTTAATTATCACTCGTTTTATCGGTGAAGGAAAACATCGTTAGGAAATCTGCCTTTCTGAGAGTTCTCCATAATGTTCTCGAAGATATGTGAAGTCTGCCAAGCCGCACTGGGCCAGCGTGGTGGACTATGGCCAAACCTTTATCTTATTGAGAAGAAGCCTGTGCCCAGCAGTGGGACAGTTTAATACACGCTGATATTATTATCTACTAAGTTAACGTTACTTCTAGGGCAGTATGTATTATGGGATTCGGTAGCCATTTACCGTCGAATAGGCTATATTCTTTATACCCGTGATAAATACATACGTCGTAAATAGTCTCGCGACTATATTGCCGAAGCTCACAAAGGGCGCCCTTTCGACGTGCACCGATATTTTCCTATCTATTATTCCAAAAAATTGACTATTGATTTCTGAGCTCAGTTCCAGTTTTCTGGAAGAAAAGCAGCGTTAAAGTGTTACGCTGCCCAACTTGTCAACCAAAACCGAAAGCTCATGCGCAGTTTCATTCACCATTGCTTCGTCACCGAGCCAATCTTTTGCCATAATATCACTATCACTACACATAAAACAAAGTCCCCCGCCGCGTCTGCCTGTGTGTTCAACTCAAAAACTACTGAAATAATTTTCATGCGGTTTTTATTAACAGACAGAGTGATTCATGATGAAGGTTGAGGTATAATTTGTTAAGGTTTACTACCCATGCCTAGCCGGGGTAAATATTATAAAAAGTCAATACAAAAAGTTTAAAACTCCTTTATTTAGAATACTAAGTACAAAGAACCGTCTGAAACATATGTGTAGCTCACACAAGCGCTGGCTACGCCTTTACCGACCCGGTGTTCAGCGAAAGCACGTCCCTTTGTAAAGCTTTGTAGTCGTGCAGAGGAAAACATCTACACGTTTACGAAAATATTACGCTCGTTTGGACAATAATAAACTAATATCCCGCAGATGTGCTAGTAAAATTATTTTTTAAAGCAATATACCAAGCATATACCAAGCATGAATAACTAATCTTCTTGATTATTGTTTATATAAGACTAGCTGACCCGCGCAACGTCGTCTGCTTCACATAAGAGAATATTCTCCGTTTCTGCAAAATTTTTCATTTATGTCCTCTCCTATTGGTTGTAGCGTGACGTTCCAGATAAATGGGCTATCCAACACTAAAAGAATTTTTCAGTTATATACTACAGACTATAAAACAAGTAAGAAACGGCAATGAATTGCCGTAAATCTCAGAGATCGAAAAAATTGTATCACGTGACCAGAGGTTCAAAGTTCATAGTCATTTCGAGGTATAACGACTATGTTGAGTAGAATGGCGTTGACCGCGAGTCTCTAGCTCTTACGGTTCTTGAGTTGAAAGTTGTATAACAGACGGACGGACAGGCGGACGGACGGACGGAAAAAGCTGTTGTATAAGAATTTTTCGAACTCTAAAACTAAAGATAATAACAATAATATAATAACTTAATAATATTATAGTATTATAATAGTAATAATTTGGGCTAAGTTATGTTTTTAATATAAATCTAAAATAGACAGTAGAATGGCAGTCCTTTTTTGTGCCCTGGCGATGTAAGCAGAATTTCATGATGATCAATCGAGTAGTTAAGACGTGAAAGCACAACAAGTAAACACACTTTCGCATTTATAATAAGTATTATTTAAGATATTTACTGCAAAAGGCTAACTAAATGCGTGTCATGCAGTAAACTTAAGATGTAATTTATTATTGAAACAAAAATTTAAAATTACACCTGTTTAAAATAAGCTTTACGATTAACAGAAGACTTTACACACTGATTAATTATTGGTAAATATTGCGTTGGCTGGACTAAGGATGGGTCTGATGGGGTTGGCGTATCCGAGCCCTGAAGACTTCAGGCTTCTCCCTCTGAAGTGTACGCTGCGATTGATGCAGTACATTCATAGGGAGATAGCTAAGGTATAGATCTTGGGGCTGACACAAAAGATCCCACTGGGTCGAAGTGTCGCCGGTCTACACTGACTGGCCCCCGTAACAAGATAAGATAAGATAAGATAACAGAAGACTTTTTAACTTGTTAAAATATGTTTTTTGGAAAAGGTACCTATTGATTTTTTTTATAACGTGGTAGAACAAAAGTTATTAAGTAATATAAAGAAGGCATGGGTAAAGGTATTAGTATTTTTCATTTAAACCTGTATAGGCATTGCCATAATTTTTTTAAAGGCATCGTCCTCTTTATGAATAATTCCTGTATCGCTGGGGACCTTACAAACATTAAAACAACGGACACAAAGAACATCCAGGCTTGGCACAACCATTTGTGGTTCATATAAATTTTTATCACTTGTTGGATTCAAACGACTAACTAAGCCATCCGTGTAGTCAAATAAAATTTTCTATATCAAGTTATATAAGTAGAGCATTCGGCATCAACTGTAAATTCCACTGCAGTTGAAATTTCCTGAAGACTAGGCACTTAGTGTTGTCCCGTGAGATAGAAGTTCCTACTCAGAGAATGTTTTAGTTCACTGTACCACAGTTCTAGGCTACAAATCCTGATTGCCAACGCCTGTAGGACTAATAAATTATCCAAACTTTACATCGTGCTTAGGTACAAGTAACTCCGAGACATACAAAGTAATACTAAGTAAACTTGAAAAAAATGGTCTACGATTTATACTTCAATATTGTTCGGGAAACATTTGTAGGAAAAAGGTTTCGTCGGTTCTTTTAGACTTCGTATATACGAGCAAACGTCTGATTACTTATTCTTTTAAAACAGAAGATTTTTTTCCTCATGGACGGCGTAGGACTTTACAAACACTCAAAAAACTAATACCAGGAGGATCCACACTCGAAACAACATTCGTGGACCATCCAAATTTTTGTCACGTGTAGAATTCAAGCACTCACTTTTAAACATTAAGTAGATATTACGTATCGGCTTCATTAGATGGGTTTTGCGCAGGACGCAGGTTATATGCGCAATTTGAGCTCGCCAGCTATGATTAGTGTCACGTAGTGGTCCGACCTTTGGCCTTTATAATAATATTTTTCTGGATCCGAAAATCGACCACGGAACTTCCAACGAACGAGGCAGTCGAATATATATAATAATATCAGCTCTGTATCAAAATTGTCCCTCTTCTGGACACGGGCCTCTCCTCAGCGTAAAAATGATTATGCCATAGTCCACCACGCTACAGTGCGAGTTGGCAGACTTCACATATCTTCGAAAATATTATGGAGAACTCTCAGCCATGCAGGTTTCTTCACGCTGTTTTCCTTCACCGTTAAAGAAAGTGATAATTAACTATTTAATACGCACATAACTTCAAAATGTCGGACATGCGTTGGGATTGAACTCTGCGTGGCAGTCCAACAATCTCCCACTAGGTTTTTGCTGCTGTTTTTTCATTGACTATATACATCGACTATAGGTACTGTATATTTCTACCTATATGTACTGTTAGATAGAGGCATGACAGTGAATTTAACGCTACAAGTAATCAGGTCGAAGGTCTCACTCGAGAAATTATCGATTAAATACAAACATCGACTTTGCAACGCCAGCTTGCTATTTCTTTCGATCAGTAACTTGAATTATCTCTATTATATTTTGGTACAAGCTTTTGCACGCGCCTTTGCTCAAGTAAAAGAAGGTTAAGTTAATAACAGTTCCTTAAAAAAAATATCTGTTACTTCTTCTTCTTCTTTTCGTGTGGTTAGTGGCCAACCTGTTGTCAAGAGTTGTTCAAACCGCCCGTAGGCCTTTGACATGGCTTAACGACTGCTGTCAATTCGACAACAACCGGGACTGACTTTGTACGTGCCCTCCGAAGCACGGAGACGCTCAGATGAAATACCACTAAGCGGTCACCCATCTATAGACTGACCGCACCCAACGTTGCTTAATCTCGCTAATCGTTTACCGATCAGTGAGTGCTATGAGCGCCTCAAATCATCAATCAATCTGTTACTTGGGGATAATACAGATTTCTAATGGTGAAAGAATTTTTAAAATCGGTGAGGTCGTTTTTGAGTTATCGATAAAAACAAAAAATCTAATCTTTCCTCTTTATAATATTAGTATAGACTAGTATAGATAAGAATTTTGAGCCCGTCCGTCGTATTCAGGTTCTCTTTATCAAAATGTAATGAACATGATATTTACTCAAAAACGTCTGCAAACTAAATGCAATTTCATATATTTTAATCTTCCTGCTGGCGTTAACGTTGTCAAAGGATTGACTAAATCCTCAGGAGAAATGAAAATTAATAAAAATATAACAATTCTAGAGTGCAGTAATTTCATATTGATTAATAACTAGTTTTAGCCCGCGTCTTCGCTCGAATTAATCTAGATTTTATCAATACATTTATATCCCTCAAGAACAGTACTCTTTTCTAAATGATATATATATCATATCCTTTTCTGTATCTCTATACCCTTTTCTGTACCTCTGATAACGTGTATACAAAACTTCATAATGATTGGTCAAGTAGTTGAGTAGTTCAGGCGTGAAAGCGTAACAAACAAACTCACCTTTGCATCAATAATATCAATTAGGATTAGGATAATGGCATTGTAATAAAAGTTGTTATTACAAGCAGATTAATTTGTATACTTAAATTCAATTAATGAAGTTAATTTCATAAATTGTCGCGCCTCTATTCCCTAAACAGTAGATATAGGATAAGTATATTCTAAGCTTAGATATTTATTTTATGAATGTTATCAATTAACACATTTCTTTAAAACTAACTTATACCTAAAATGTTATAAAACAGAAAACGTAAAAATAATACTAAAGATAAAGATAAAGATAAAGATAAAGATAAAGATAGTTTATTCTGCAAATATGGGTACAGTAGTTAGGTGACACTTAAAGTATGGATAAGTTCAGCCATATTTAACCAATTGGCATGCAAATATTACATTACATTAACAATTATAATTATGAACAATCACATACATTGAACATTATCAGAGACAAATATTTAATTGCAAAAAATAATAACTCATACTAAATTACATTTTTCTAAAATAAAAAAGGAAATATTAAACAAAAAAAAAATCACAAATGTCAAATATAAATACAATAAAATTAATTACGCTGTCAACTAAAATCAACTTCTGATAAAAAATCTGTAATATTATAATATGCTCTGTCAGCTAAGAATTTTCTTACAACATTTTTGAATAAAGTAGTATTGAGCTGTTTCCAACATTTTGGTAATTTGTTAAATATAGTCGGGGCCATACAATAGACACTTTTACGCATAAGTGCCGTTTTAGAATGGTGGAGACACATCCTACTATTATCGCGTCTGTTTCGTGGCACTACGTCTGCGAGGCGCTCAAAACGATTGGGATTTGTCTTCACAAACATTGCTACTTCCAGTAGACTAAATCCTAAAAAAAAAAAAAAGACTAAATCCCTCTAATAGGCGTTACAGAATTTCTCCACATCACAGTCTACTGGTAGTGGGCCTAGAAGACTGGCAGCATTGCCACGTTGAATGGCAATGCTTATTCTTGCCGCGAAATAAAGACTAGCCTTCTGGTAGATAGAGTTATATTAAAACCGCATTTCGCTAACTATGATTTTGGGCTACGTGTAGTAAGGGGCAATTCTAGTGCCGTCTACCAGTCAAAGTTCTGAACTTTGAGTTGCTACTGAAGATTTAATTAATTCAATGTTCATCCCTCCGACGTACACACAGCGACGCATCAACCTAGACTGTTTGGACTTTGAACTATTAGAAGTTAAACGCTGCGAATCGTGCAAGTGCGTTATATTATTGTTACGCTCTATCACACACACACACACACACGCACACAATTCTCTATTTTGTATGTAGCGTAGATGCATAACTACGTAAACACAATTATACCAAACAGAGTTCGCATTGCATCAAACGAACACACGGCTACTCATCAAGTTATACACGCCATATACGCATGTATGTATATAAGGTGTCTAACTTGATGTGTAGCCGTGTGTACGTTTGATGCAATGCGAACTCTGTTTGGTATAATTGTGTTTACGTCGTTTGAGTTAGATGCCTCGATCCTTTTTTCCATGGTATTCTTGTCCCAGCATTCGGCCAGCTTTTCCACTGCTGTTCCTACTCCGTGTAATGTGGGCCGCGGACTAGAAGCCAATTGCCCCCTAACCCGCCTCCTCGTGAGTCGTCTTCAGTTGTGTAGCTAAGTGTGTAGGACTTGTTTCCGTAATGATTAAATATTTATTTATATTTATTTTTATATTAAAATTGAAATCTCTCCCGGAGTAGGAATAAATCCTGTGTCGCGGGGCACTTTAGAAACATTCAAACAACGGTCACAAAGAACAGCGTGACTTGGAACAATAATTTGTGGATCACACTAATGTTCGTCCCGTATGGGATTCGAACCCACAACACTCGGCATAAAAACCTTGTTAGGCGTGTATTTAATTGATTTTATAAATTCCTTACCTTTTTATGTAGATCCTTATAATTGCGAGTTTTTAGACAATAACATCATGTCTTTTTAATGTAATGAGCCACCAGGTGGCGGTAACGAAACTAGATTATCGAATATGGAACCTGAATTAAACAGTATCAAAATTAACATAAAGAAATCAAAAATGCCAAAGTAATGTAAGTAACATAATTGTACAATATACCATAAAAATAATTTACCAATTAGACAATACAGTGTTTTATACTTTTGTTTAGAATCCTAATCCTAACTAATATTATAAATGCGAATGTGAATTTGTTTGTTTGTTACGCTTTCTATTTCAGGTTAGTACAAAGAGGCCATACCCATACCAATAAAAATGAAAATGCAATTTTGTAAAAATAATACATTTCACATACATCATTCATGTGTGTAATACATGTTGTATAAGAGAGGCGCTCTATTTCAAATTGCATATTCAAATGCAATAAGTGGTTGTCGGAGTGAAGGCAGAGCGTTAAAAAGGTAAAAAAATGTCGTTTGAAAAGTTAACTCCTTTATGCCATGCTCAATTGTTAGTTCAGTTCATTATATCTATACGCGCCCACGATGACAACTGCAAAACTACTTTATTCACACTAAAATGTTTCTGTAATCGCATATAGTGTAATGGCTGTATCAAGTTCTACATATGTGTTATAAAATACTGAAATCATGATTAAATGGCGATTTAAAAGTGGCTGTGAGTTTCTTGCAAGTACATATATTTTTTCTCAATCTAAATGTATATCCAGTAACTTCACTAAACTCACTAAGTCACAATTTTTGACATTCATAAATGTACTTTGTTATCTAAATGAAAAATATTTTTAACAAAAATGGCACAGGTTTCTCAACAAGATGCCTTTTCTTGGTTCGGTGTTCCATCCAAGCGAAAATGGTAAACATATAAAATAAAACATAGTCGACGATAAACTTTAATTTGATTATAACACAACACTTACACACAATGAAGCAACATCCAAACCCCGCAACAAAGACTTAACTATAAATACCGTATTCCCTAAAACAGTAGACGCAACGTTTATTACAATAGTAAAGTAGAAACTCTAACCTGAAACATTTAAACATACAGCATTTAAAATGCAACTTTAAGTCTCTATGCGTAAGGTTAAAATTTCAGTGTGTTGAGAATTTATTTCTGCGATATTATGCTGTCAAGAGAGACAGGTAGTTTGAGATAATCGTATCATCACGGCAAAGACTGAAGGGTAGACACAACGCGAGGATATAACGTTTGTTACCGGACACTCTTGTTTTAGACGTGATCGAGGTGAATCCGACATTGTTATATCTGGAAATGAAGATTCCGTTTCGATTGTTATAGTAAGATTATTATAGTATTAGACTTTGCCCGCGGCTTTGCTTGCTTAAATGTAGTTTAGTTTAGGTTCGTAACATTACTTTTGTCTTGATGAAAAGTATTCTATGTCCTTTTCTGTAGCACGGAAAACGTGTATGAAAGATTTCACGGTGATCGGTCGAGTAGTTAAGCATGCAAGCGTAAAAATCATTTACACATTCACATTTATATTAATAGTAAGTTTTACATTAATATATTTAAAGATGCGTTATAGGTTCTTCAACGTATCTTGAGATATTTATTTTGTATGCTTATACAGAATGGCAAAACTTTCTGGCTATATTGACTGCAGATGTTTATCTTTACAGATGAAGATTTAAAGAGTGCTCAGGAAAGAATAACAGCCTCGGTGCTGGTTAAATGTACCGATCATAAAAGGCACCTTCGTTCGTATTTTCATCACAGACGCCACGTCGCCTTTCACGTAATCGATGACGTAGTATTGTCTAAGACCTACGCCGCGGTTTCAATTTCCCCAGTTCGGGATGCAAGACAGAGTTGCTAAAACTAAGTGTCACCACTTCGGGGACACCTGCCGCATATCGAAGCGTGTTCACTTGTCCTAAATAAGCCTTGGATTTTATTTATTAATTTTCTTTTCTTGGGTCGATTGCAGACCAAAGCTTAAGACAAAGCTCAATATACTTACTAAAGATAAATTGTGTTTTCTTTGTGTTTCTTAATATATTCTGGACACATTTTTTGTCAAATTAAAACATCGCGATCGTTTCTAGCCATGTGAAGGTCGGAGCTGAATATTTTTTGTCCAACGTTATGATATTGTTTATAAAGATAGTTTGTAAACGAATGGCGGAATGATTACGAATATTGAAATAAGGAAAATAAAAGCACATATATTTGGAAGAACAATGTTTTGTTTCGCATTATTTAGTGGCTAGGTGATAACTAAAACACATTAACGAAATTTATAGCATACTGATATACTTCCTCATATAAATTTGAAAAATAAATATACTCCCACGTGTGTTCAACGGATATTGCCGTTAAGTACCGAAAAATCTATAGATGGTTGATAGGTAGCCAGGTGATGTATGTGTAATATGTTTTTGAGGCACTAGATTTTGTTCCTGACCTCGAATGTAAAGCCCACCAAAGTGCAAAAACGAATATGCAGCGACTAAATAATATTAGCTACTACATTTTGCCCGCGGTTTCGCTCGCGTAAATGTAGATTAGGTGAGATAAGTAACAGTCGTTTTTCTGTCCTTTTCCGTTCTCCTGACAACGTGTATGCAAAATTTCATTACCGGCCGAGTAGTTAAGGTGCAAAGCATAACAAACAAACTCACATGCGTATTTATAATATAAGTTAGCATATAGAAGCTAAGAGTCACGAAGTCATTATGATATGTTACTTAATTCTTGGCGTGAGTAGTCTTCTAATTTCTTTTAACTTTGTATTAATGTTTTAGTTTATGAAGCTCAGACATCATAGTATTACAAACTATGAAAAATACATAAAAATTTCTGCGTTGCGTTCAAAAGCGTTTTAAGCAAACATGTAAAAACGTTTAGCAGTAGACGACTTAAATATTATTAAAACATGCACGTACCACGTAAGTATTGTACTCAATACTTAAATCTATTAAATTCATTGAGCACAATACATTCATAGCTGCAGTCACTCAAGCGGTACACATGTTATAAAGAAAATTTCTAAGATGGGGAATTTTCTCTCTACTTATTTGAATATCGATTCAATTTGGACCCGCCGCGGAATGGGGTCGTGTTTCCCGAAACAGCCTGGAGGTACTATTGAAATTGAATTTGCATATTCTAACGGTACGTATATTTAACCTATTTTTAATTCATTACGCGTTCTTTCCGAAGAATCGTAAGGCAGTTCTTATTGAAAAAATGTCGATGTTTGTTGAAGACGGTTGTGCTGCGTTGAGATATGTTTATTTAATTTCGGTTTCTCATACTTGTTGAGTACGACACAATTTATCTCTTGGGAAATTTATGTGATTTAATAATATTTGGGGAAGAAAACCCGTTACATTTCTCAAGATTTTGTCTTATTAATGTTTTTAAAATCTTGTAGTAATAAGTCAAGATTATTGTTCCACTTTTGAAGTGTTTGCAGTTTTAACAATGAAATAATAGTAATTGACTAGCTATTATATTAGATAACTGCCTCCGTGGCACAGCGGTAGTGAATGCGACTGCTGTGCATGAGGTCTCGGGTTCGAATCCCGAGTCGGGCTAACAAAAAGTTATTGGGTTTTTCTGTTAAAAAATCTCAATACGAGCCCGGAGTTAGGAAGTTGGCGGTGTTAAACACCCCCGTGCCTCGGAAAGCACGTAAAGCCGTAGGTCCTGCGCCTGATCTCTCTCCGGTCGTGTCGGATTATCCGTCCCATCGGATCATGAGAGTTAGGGAACAGAGATTGCACTTGTGTCTGCGCACATACTTGTGCACTATAATATCTCCTGCGCAGTTGGCCAATCTTCGTTAAGATTGGCCGCCATGACCGAAATTCGGTCTGGAGGACATTATTATGTTAGATAGTTGATTGTTTCTTTTTAATTATAATAAAATTTGTAGCTATACTAATTGTTTACACCAAACTCATTAGTAGATATCGTGCATGTTTTATTCGCTTAAATATTACAATCATTAAAACAAAACTGTACTTATTCAATTAACTTTCAGTTGGTAGTTCTAGAGCGAGAATCCTTACCTTGCCGTAACACAATAATTTGACTAGCACGGAAGGTGAAGTAAAATAGAATATTTCTTCTTATTTATACATTAATTTAAGAGCAGCGATAGCTCAGTGGGGAGACCAACAGACTGCAATGCAGAGGGTCTCGGGTTCGAACCCACGTCGCGCACCTCTGACTTTTGGAAGTTATATGACTTTTCGAAATTATGTGCGTATTGATTGACAATTATTGCCTGTTCCGTGCCTCGGAGAGCACATTAAGCCGTCGGTCCCGGCTGCCATGAACATCTATGGCAGTCGTTATTGGGAAAGTGTCAACACAAAAGATCCCACTGGGTCGAAGTGTCGCCGGTCTGCACTGACTGGCCCCCACATAAGATACATACATTCATTTGCTAATGTTCTAAATTAATATAGTCAAATATGTTTAATAGTGTAAATATATTTAATTGTACTGTATTGTATCTGTTTTAAACATGCTGTGTACACATATTTAGAATATAATATATTAAAACAGAACAACATTGTAAATCTAGGCTAAATTTATCTATGAATAAAGTTTTATCATAATTAAATGATTTAAAGGTTAAATTATATGTAATTCACATGTAATTTAATTAACTAGTACGTTGTTATAAGTTTAGAAGCAATGTTTTTTAAGGAACGTTAATTAAAAATATAAATAGATAATTATTGACTGTCGGCTATGACGTACGCCGTCAGCCGTCGGCCTTTAAATAAAACAAAATTCAGCAGACGATATCTCGACGATAGTATACCTGTACATGTTTTTATAATATCTATTTTAATATTTACCTCCGTAATGATTACGGCAAGAACTTGAGGAAAACTAGGAATAGAATATAGAAGCTACCCATATTGCGTAAATTCTTGCAATAATTCTTTCATCTAGCACTTTAGAAGAAATTTATTGCTTGTTCGCACGTAATAAATCAATGTACATCATTAGACGATATTTCCAAGCAGTAACGTAGGTACACGATTTAAGGAAAACAATAGGGTACTAAATTTAGATACATTGTTAGGAGCCTTATACAAGACTGTATCAATTTCAATTTTCTTTTCATGTATTCAATTTGGAGATTGATGACATATGGTTTTTATCGTGTATACATTTAGTAATGCAGTTTTGAATACAATATAAAGAATTACGTACTTTATTACAATTTAATTATTATATGAATGATTTTCTTGTCGTTAAAAATATAATGAAAAATAAAGGTATTTGTTGGCAATAATATCCTCCAGACCGAATTTCAGTCACGGCAATAAAATCTCATCACAGACTGGCCATCTGCGCAGGAGATTTTATAGCACAAGTACATATGTGCGCAAACACAAGAGCACTTCGTATAGAGATTCCTTAACGGAGACGACCAATAACTTTTAGTTAGCCCGATCCGGAATTCGAAACCGAGACCTCATGCACAGTAGTCGCATTCATTACCTACTGCACCACGCAATAGTAAGAGAAAAAGAGAAAAGGTGAGAGAAAGAAAGAGTAGTAAACATAACATAGCGTTCCAGGTTAGATTCCTGGATCAGGAAAAGTGTTATTGAATTTTTATGTCAAGAAAATTTCTATAGCAGCACGGAGTCAGAAAATGAGCCCAACAGATGACAATATGAGGGACGTAAAATATAATTGTCTGCATGTTGGAGTTGGAGTAATATGCTTCGGAGACGCAGGCACGAGATTTCATTCTCACACCTTACAACCTATTTGGTGCCGCACCAAGCGGTTCCAAAGGAATTTTCTCTCGCGGACGCTCAGTTTGTGGAATAAACTTCCTGTCAAGGATTTTCCACAATACTACAGTATGGAGTTCTTCAAAAAGGGCATCAAAAGGTTTTTACAAGGTTAGCAACGCACCGTTGCTGGCGCCGCACCGCAACATACGGCCTATCTTATGGTAAGTGGTCACCGTAGCCTATAGACGCCTGCAACATCAGAGGCATCACTTAAGCGTTGCCGACCCTTTAGGAATAAAAGGAAGTGGGAAGGAGAAGTAGTGAGAAGGGTGTTAGAGGGTGATTAGGCCTCCGGCACTCTCTTACACCGAACGAAACACAACAGTGGGAATACTGCTATTTCACGACGATATTCTATGAGAGGGTAGTCCTTCCCCGGTCGAGCCGACTCATTCATGCTGTAATCAGCGAGGTTCTACTACACTACTTTCTTATTTTGGACGCGACGCAACGGTAGTGAATGCGATGATGGTTGAGGTTACGAGTTCAATTCCCGGGGCAAAGTGTTGTTTGATTATACTGACAAGAAATTTTCAGACAGGAAGCATTGGTCAAGTTTGCGCATAAAGTATTAAATGCTAGGTTTTGCCCGCGGCTTAGCTCGCGTAAAAGTAGCCTAGGTTAGGCTACGTTCCAAAAGGCGCTCTTTTAAAAAAAATTAAACCCCTATCGCTCGGTGATAGTACAGCGTAATAATGGCGAAAGAATTTTTAAAATTTTTGGTTCCTAGATGCATAAAAGCAAATCTTTCATCTTCATGATATTAGGATACCTAGATATAATTATTTTGTGCGTATGTCACATATGACGTTTTAGTCCGCTAAGTTATTTTAAAATAAAACGACATAATAAAATATTGCATAATTTTATTTTCAAAAGATTACTAGCATGTCGGCCTCGGTGGCGTAGTGGTTAGTGTAACCGACTGCCACGCCTGAGGTCGCGGGCTCGATTCCCGCACAAGTCAAACATTTGTGTGCATGAACATGGATGTTTGTCTTGGTCTGGGTGTTTCTATCTATAATATGTATGTATTTACAAAAAAAAAAGTACATATGTATGTTTATCCATTATCTAGTACCCATAGTACAAGCTCTGCTTAGTTTGGGATAGATGGTGTTGTGTGTATGTGATAGAATATTATTATATTATTATTATTATTAATTCGGAATGCAACCCTCCAGTTAGGCTAAAATGCTTAATATGTTACGAGTGGGTTTATGTCAGTAGTGCAATAGGTGGGATTTGAACCCGGGATACAACCGTTGCAAAGTTAAGCACTCTATTGAGTGCAGTATTCAGTACATCTTGCTATTAATAATTTTTAACAGAACAATTCTTTGACTGAGCTGGTAATTAGACCTGATACGTCATGCTATGCAGCGTTGCTTACATGGCTTACGCTATGGACAGAATAAATCAGTATGCATTTATTATTAACTACATTTTGCCCGCGGCTTCGCTCGCGTAAATGTAGGTTAGGTTAACAGTACCTTTTCTAGATGAAAGGTAACCTATGTCCGTTTTTGTTCCCCTGTCAACGTGTATACGAAATTTCATGATGATCGGCCGAGTAGTTAAGGCGTGAAAGCGTAACAAACAAACATACTCACATTCGCCTTTACAATACTAGATTTTGACCCGCGGCTTCGCTCGCGGTAATTAAGATTTATGTTAAGATAGATTTTTAGTAGCCTATATGTTATTCATCAAACAATAATATTGTAATGTTTCATCGAAATCCGTTCAGTAATTTTTGCTTGAATTGACAAACATCCATCCATCCTCACAAACTTTCACATCTATACTAATATTATAAAGCTGAAGAGTTTGTTTGTATGTTTGAACGCGCTAATCTCAGGAACTATTGGTTTAATTTGAAAAATTAGTGTTGGATAGCCTATTTACCGAGGAAGGTTATAGGCTACATAACATTACGCTACGTCACGTGGGGGCGGCGTAGTAATCATAAACGCGAGTGAAACCGCGGGCATATCTAGTTTATATTATTGGTAGTATTAGTTAGGATATCAAAATTGTCATTAAAATAATATAATTAATAGTATGCAATGCAAATCTATACTAATGTTATAAAGCTGAAGAAATTGTTCGTTGATTTGTTTGGTTAAACGCAGTAGTCTCAGGAACTACTGGTTCGAATTAAAAAGTTATTTTATTGTTGGATAGCCTATTTATCTAGGAAGGCTATAGGCTATATAACATCATGCTATAACCTTAGTACTTTGAAATAACTACACTGTAACATTGAGACAACTACCATCTTAGTCTCCCCGTGACCATGGCTGCTGAAAAGCAACTGAAACGTCGGGGAAAGTGTAAAATTAAATTAAATCTAAATAGTTTTAATAATAATTTAATTAGCTTAAAAAATAGTAAAGTTTAATAGTAGTAGTTGTGTAACAATTTTCAAAATTATGTAATTAAGTGTCAAATAAACAACGCGTAAAATCCGTATATAGTAGTTTAATTTCAATAGTATTACATATTCCCGACATAGAGATTAATTTTACCGAAGCTTGTCGTTGCTACTGGTATATCGTGGCTGATTTCAACCATTAACAAATTGCTTCTGGCTTTGTAAATACCCAGATAAGCTTCTGCGAAAATCAATTTAGTTAGTTTGACATGACGGAATATTGTTTTGCAATGGAATATTGTGCGTTGGAGAATTGTGGTTTGATTACAAGTACATATACACTTTGGTAAACAATGGCAGGGTGATGTTAGTTTTATTTAAAATATTAGTTTGTACTTACTTTATAAGCAATATCACTTTATATTATATAAAAAAGTCCCCCTCCGCATCTGTTAGCGATAAACTCTAAAACTACTGAACGGATTTTCATGCGGTTTTCATCAATAGACATAATGATTCATAAGGACGATTTAGGTGGATTACTGTATACTGTATTATTTATAAACTATACACCTAAATCAGGTTTATAATTTGTTAAGGTTTTGTACTACCCCTGCGAAGCCGGGGTGGTCACTAGTAACTAAACGAGATGGGTGTAAAAACCCAGGATTCAACCTTCGTCTTCAAGTGACCTTTTTTTTTCTTTTTCATCAGCTTTTTGTAATGTTCCACTGCTGGGCAAAAGCCTCTCCCTTGGACTTCCAAATCACTCTGTTGGTGGATATCCCTTGTCCTTGTGACCCCTATATCTCGGGGTTCTTTTGACCCGCAGGGCCCATATTCAAACTCGACCGAGGTATGACCCTAAGGTGTCTGCACACCAAGTTACAAGTCAATATTTTCCATTTAAAATATGTGAACCCTATATCTAAGGGTCTTTTGATCCCCAGGGCCCATATTTAAACTCGACCGAGGGATGACCCCAAGGTATCTGCACACCAAGTTACTAGTCAATCGGTCCAGTGGTTCCGGAGCTATGCCTGTCACTAACATCAATCTGTCACTAACACACAGACCGTTACAAAGTGTTTTCATTAACCTCTTCAAAGAAGACTGAGAGTTTAATAACTACTAAGTATACGACTTTCATTGTGTATGTATGCATGGATGGCATATTGGTTTAAGTGGTCGCTTCTACTGCCATAGCGCCGAGTGTTTTGGGTTCGATTCCCATACGGGATAAAATTTTGTGTGAGCCAGAAATTGTTGTCTGGGTGTTCTTTTTTGAATGTTTGTAAAGTGCCCCGGGACACAGAAATAATTACTAGTGCGGGAGTTGCCTCTAAATAAAACCTAAGTGTCCTAGGTAATTCTTGGTATCCTTACTAATATTATAAATTTGAATGTGAGTTTTTTTATTACGCCTTCAAGCATTAACTGGTCGACCGATTATCATGAAATTTCGAATACACGTTGTCTGGGGAACATAAAAGAATATCATTTCATCCAGAAAAAGTAATAAAAGACTAATCTTACTTAACTTAACCTACATTTACGTGAGCGAAGCCACGGGCAAAATTTAGTCTAGTAAAAAGCCTCTATAAAAGAATGAAAATATAACACCAACACAATTATAACTTTTATATTTATGACATTGTTAAATGCAGCACGAGTATTTTTCTTTATGTAAATCATTACTGAGACCGTTTGTCTCTGTTACATCTGCCGGTGACACTGATGCGCCATTTTCCCAGACATTTAAATTAAAGTCAAACATTATACGTCACTCTAGTATTTATGTATTAAAATTTACCGCTGCCAAGTGTAATTTTCGCGATGATTGCAGAGAATGAATGCGGGAGTTGGATGTTTAAATATTGATGCAAACGTACTTTTCTTCACTCATTCTGTTTTATGGTAATTAGTTCGGACTAAAACTATATGTATTTAAAACTTCATTCATATAACAATACATTGCTGGACTTAATGCCAAGGGCATTCTCTACTAGTCAGCCGTAGGTGATGCAGAGATAAAAATAAGTAGGTGCATACGCATACAATAGCATTAGAAGGCTATGTACATGTACATAAACTGTAGTGTTAGTGTTATGTATTATTTTATAGAAATATTTAATAAAATGTAGCGATGTATAAACATTATTTGAATATGTTTAATTGTACCCGTTATTTTCTGTTGGCAACACTGATTTTGCTCGACTGCCCCACTGCGCTTGATAGTATAAAACTAACGCGCGGAACAATAACGGGCAGTCGTGCATTGAGTGGCGATCGGATAAGTTTGTGAAGTAAAAATGTATTAAGTGGCGCATATTGCATTGAATTAAATAAGGTATGCATATTGTATAACTATGTAAACTATTAATATAAATTCTAATTATGTTACAATTATTAAAGGAAATAAATGCCTGAGAACTGATTCTGGAGTTTGCTTATAAAGAAATAACACAACATTAATGATTATTGGTTATTTATGTGTGTATATATTATTACTTAATATATATTTTGGTCTTGAAAACCCAGTCACACTGTGTGCATAAGAACTAACCGGCATCATTGTATCCGTGAAAGCGAAATGTAGATTTTGACGATAAATTTATATAAATGTATTGACACTTATGTCTATATTTATGTGAGCGCAGCTGCGGCCAAAAGCTAGATATCGATAAGCCAGTCAGCTTATCGATATATCCTGGTACATACATAATTATACGTAAAGCGATACACGTAATAAGAGATACACACATAAAATATTTATCGGTATTTTATTGTCATAAATGATGATATGTTTGTTAGTGCAACCTCTTATGCTAACTCAATTATTGCATGTACATATATAAAGCACACAACATACCGCCTTTGCGAGGCATTACTTACGTCTGTGGATCTATGAAGTCATACAACAAAAAATAAATCATATTTCCAAAGTATTGCAGCACGAATAAAGAAAAGAATTTTCAAGAAAAGAGCGTTCGCCTTTTCAAAAGGCCAGCAACGCACTTGTAACTCTTCTGGTGCTGCTGGTGTCCATGGGCGGCGGCAATTACTTACCATCAGGCGCTCCGTCTGCTCGTTTGCCTCCTATCACATATAAAAAAAACGAATCTAAATCTAAATGCATATCGAATTACTGATTTGGACATACGACGACGCTGAGTACTTCGAACCTTTAATTTAATTTATAAGCTCTTGATCTATTTCTTCAAAGTTATTCTGTATGCTTATAAACCTGCGTTACAGAGCAGCGATAGCTCAGTAGGAAGACCAACAGACTGCAATGCAGAGGGTCTCGGGTTCGAACCCACGTCGCGCACCTCTGACTTTTCGAAATTATGTGCGTATTGATTGTCAATTATCGCCTGCTCCGTGCCTCGGAGAGCACGTTAAGCCATCGGTCCCGGCTGCCATGAATATCTACGGCAGTCGTTATTAGGAGAGTGTCGACACAAAAGATCCCACTGGGTCGAAGTGTCGCCGGTCTGCACTGACTGGCCCTTACATAAGATACATACATACATTTATAATTTCATTGAATTTTGCCGCATTATCATACTATTATCGTGTATTGCATCTTTGTATTTAAGAAAATAAAATTACAATTGTTCATAGCATAACGATTATTAATAACGTTTCTATTACACTGTTCAAATACTGTTATTAATTGGAGAAAGGTGACTAGTATTCAAAAGTCTTACTACGTGGCAGGATAAAGCTAGTGAAGGAAGCTTTGTGAATTCTGACAATAATAGGTTCTTCATATTATACTGTACTCTCATCTCATCTCAGCCGAAAGAAGTCCACTGCTGGACATAGGCCTCCCTCAAGGTTTTCCACACAGACCGGTTCTAGGCCACCCGTATCTGCCCGCTTCCCGCGACGTATACCAGGTCGTCGGTCCACCTTGTGGGTAGCCTATACCTACTGTGTCTGATCATAAACTAGAAATAATTGTAAGAACTTGTTTAATATTGAATGGACACTAAATTTATTATGATTGCTTTAGAGACAGCTCTAAAGTAATGTTGTGTACATTACCTTATTGCATATATATATAATAACATCTAGGTGATCTAAGATAACATAGAAGAACGATTGGACTGCTTGCCAAATATTTAAAGTCACATATATCATGATCCAGCTGAAATAAATGTGTTATTTATCTGCATTATATCTTTGCTATAATGAATACAGCTAGTGGGCATTCGTTCTTTTTTATATTAAAACTAGCTGACCCGCGCACCTTTGTCTGCTTCACATAAAGTGAATTTTCACCGTTTTTGCGATATTTTGGATTTATGGTGAAAATATTCTCCTATTAGTTGCAGCGTGGTGTTATATCTCGATAAATGGGCTATCCAACACTAAAATAATTTTCAATTTGAACCAGTGGTTCCTGAGATGAGCGCGTTCAACCAAACAAACAAACAGACACTTCAGCTTTTTAGAGTTCGAAAAAATACAGCAGCTTTGTCCGTCCGTCCGTCTGTTATACAACTTTCAACTCAAGAACCGTAAGTGCTAGAGACTCACGATCAACGCCATTCACCTCAGCATAGTCGATATGCCCCCAAAATGACTATGACCTTTGACCTCTGACCTCAAGGTCACGTGATACAATTTTTTCTAACTCTAAGATTTACGGCAATTCATGGCCGTTTCTCACTTATTATTATTATATATAGATAATAGATTTACTGGATTTTACTCGCCGCTTCGCTCGCGTAAACGTAGGTTGGGTTAGATTATGTTAGTAACAGTACTTTTTCTGGGTGAAAATTATCTTATGTCCTTTTCTGCTCCCCTTCTTCTTCTCCTGACAAAGTGTAAACAAAATTTCATCATGGTCGAACAAGTAGTAAAACCGTGAAAGCGTAAAAAACAAACTCACATTCGCATTATAATATTAAGTTAGGATTATATATTGAGAATTAAAACATAGTGCAAAAACGATTAAAACTATTTAGATTTTAATTTACACTTTCCCCTTTGAGCAGCCATGATCACAGGGCGATAAAATCCGTATATTATAGTTTAATTTCAAAGTAATATATATATTATTTTATCAAAACTTTATTAGAATAAGCCATGACGGGCGTATAGAGTTTTCATACACTGTTATAAAAGTACTCTCAACTCACAGACAGACTATACGGCAGCCAATGACCTCAAGATTACCCAGTACATCTTCATTCTTTTCACATAAAGATAATCTCCTAATACATTCTGTGTATTACGACTCCACACTAGCAGTTACTCACATAGCTATGACAAATGTGTCTCTTCTAATGATTTACGTACAAAAATCTTGGCAATAAGAAGTACGTGTTCAGATGCATAAGAAAATATATCTCAGTCTAAATTCGACTTAATTATTCAATGTAAACATATAAATCTAAATCAGTTTTTTATTTGGGTTACTGGTTAGTCAAAACATTGTGTGATATTTTATTAAAGACTAGCTGTCCCCGCGGTTTCACCCGCGTTTATGGTTACTGCGCCGCCTCCGTGGGTCGTCGCGTGATGTTATATAGCCTATAGCCTTCCTAGATAAATAGGCTATCCAACACTAAAATAATTTTTCTATTCGAACCAGTAGTTCCTGAGATCAGCGCGTTCAACCAAACAAACAAACAAACTCTTCAGCTTTATAATACCTATTAGTATAGATCCAAATGCTAGATGTAAATTGTTGCTTCGTTTAAATAGTATGTGTTTCCTTACGCTTCCAGTTATGTTTACTTCTGAGTATGATAAGTAGTGCATAAGTCTATTAAATTCGCTTAATATGTAAAAACTTATAGAATTTCGCATTTATCTAAATATCTATACTAATATTATAAAGCTGAAGAGTTTGTTTGGTTAAACGCGCTAATCTCAGGAACTACAGGAGCGAATTGAAAATATTTTTTTGTGTTGGATAGCTCATTTACCGTGGAAGGCTTAGCTAAAAACATGACGCTACGACCAATAAAGCGGGGAAAATTCTCTTTATGTGAAGCAGGCGAAGTTGCGGGGGTCAGCTAGTCCAATATAAAATATTGCATGCAACAATTATATGCATATTATGCAATAATTATTGTGCATTGGAATCCTACACGTAACAATTATTTATAAAATCGACAGATTCTGGGTGAACCTGGATAACCGTTAATTGCATCTTTATAAATTCAAAGCGACACAGGGCTTAATGAAACGCAAGAGTTGGCTTCTCTAAAAATGTTCTGAATATTACTTCAGTATAATATAATCACTAAAATCCTAATCCTAACAAATATTATAACTGCGAATGTGAGTTTGTTTGTTACGTTTTCACGTCTTAACTACTCAACCGATCATCATAAAATTTCGCATACACGTTCAGGAATACAGAAAAGGACATAAGGTACCTTTCATTAAAAAAAGTACTTTTACTAAGCTAACCTAACCTACTTTTACGCGAGCAAAACCGCATGTAAAATCTAGTAATCAATATATTCATAACTTTCTTACACAACGTATATTTTCAAAATAAACAAAAGAACTACATTTGTAGGAGTTATTTATACCTATGGTTTCAATCCGGACCTTGCGCAACCAACGTTTCACTCGCCCACGTCCCTAAAAATAGGATTATTAGAACATCAGTCAACTAAAACGCAACTTTCAGCTCTCTGTGACCATCAATCTTGTCTGATACTATTAGAACGGTGAAACGGATCACCGGTGTCGACTGAACGAGCCGTGGACCATGAACGCGATGGTATGTTTATCATTAGTAATCTTGAAAACTTCGTCAGTTCGGTTAATTGGTGAATGTTTATTTATTGATATAGTTTTTTTGTTTTTGGGAATAAATATTTTACATTGAAATTAAACTACTTCATACGGATTTTGTCGCGTTGTTTATTTTAAATCACTTTTATTACATAATTTTGAACGATATTTTCTTTTTTTTACTTGGCGAATGCATGATGCGTCCCCCTCCGCGGGGACGGGCGGAGGGGTTATGTCGGACTCGCCGGGGTAAAAGAAAGATGGAGTAAGAATAATGTACCTCCCGGAATACCGACTAAACCTACCACGGTGTTCCTCAACAAAACCACTATCGACGGGGCCGCGCGAATCACTTGCACATTCGGTCGCGACCCCGCCGAGGTTTCGGCCCGCCGTATAAAACGACAGGTCACTACACGAACAGACCTAACGATAACCCTACTAATCTTGAATTTTACTACAATTTAGGCTATTTAACTTAATTCAAAACTATTTATATTTAATATCAATGTTTACACTTTTCCCCGACGTTTCGGTTGCTTTACAGCAGCCATGTTCACGGGGAGAATAATATAGTAGTTGTCTCAATGTTCTGAAGTGTAATTATTTCAAATTACCCAAACATAATTTTCATTTGTGTTCCTATTTACCCAGAATGAGCTCAAAGTATCATTAAGTCTAGCTGTGTTTTGCTTCTTCTTGTGTTTTACTATTTAAATTACTAGATCCAAAGCTGGTGGTACATTCCAACCATCTTCTCTATTATAATTAGGATGTTTTTTGATTTCAACTCGCAAAGCATCTTTGGTAGGAATCGGTGTTCTTTAGCAGAAATCTGTGGTTTGTCAAGTCTCATGCCGACTAGTTAAGCCATAAATACTTATAAGGGTCTAGGTACCTATACAGATAAGTACTACATTTCATCCGTTATATTTTAGGGTTAGTTGGATACCAGTAAGCTAGGTTCATATTACGTAATAAGCCGACTAGCATCAAATGCGCCGAATAATAATATATCTGTCGAAGCCTCAAAAAAATTTCTTCCGTTTAAAAGGCCGGTAACGCACTTGTGACTTCTCTGGTGTTGCGGCTGTCCATGGGCGGCGGTAATCGCTTACCATCAGGCGATGAGTCTGCTCGTTTGCCCATCCCATAAAAAAAAATCATTTAAATGCAACTTATTTCTGTGATTGAAATTTAATAAAGCGCTTTTTATTGGTTTGTCAGGGAACGTCAAACGTTAGCATAAGTGAGGTCGCCACAGAGCCGATATGTCAGCTGGAGTGACAGTTATGGCTGTCAGTGCCATGTTGACGCTATAATTATAAGCACCGGAACCCGAGCGTGGGACACATTTGGTGTGACGAACTTGCTGCGTTACCGATCAAATCAGTGCTAATCAAGGATAACTAATACGTACGAGGTATAATACCACGCCTATATTTTATTGCTTCATCATGTCTAAGGCGAGATTGCGTCTAACCTTTCGTTATGTTTGTGACGCGGACCGGTCGTTGCTGAGCGGCCGTGCTCGCGGCGCCCCTCCATCGGCTTCTCCTCCCCAGCGGCGGTCCTATATATTGGCAACGCGTCCTGGTGCCGGCGTCCTACCGCTGCGCTACCTATTGAAGTTAAGTGGTCCATTCTACCCTGGACCACGTAACAAGCCTTCATCTTGAACCACGCTCTGAAATACCACTAAATACCTAGGCGAATATTATTGTAGTTCTGTTTATTCTTATACACTGTAAGTGAAAATATATGCTTATTGATCGCGTTGTTCATCTTTAATTTCTATTAAAATCCTAGGTCAACCACGCCTCTAAAGCGGGTTGACTACCATAACGTTACATGTTTTATGCCTATAAAACCATCCAAGTAGACAATCTTTTTCATGCACTCACAGCATTATGCAGGCAGTAAAGCTATAAACCGCTCTATTAGGATCTCTCTATAAAGCAGAGACGGTGCCAAAATGCTAAGCAGCTGCACTACATGCTACAAACAGAAACGAAATATTGAATATATTCCGGACTAAGAACAACTGTCGCTTGCAATTTCACAATAGAAATACGAGTACAAACCGTCTTATATTTAATTTAACGTAACAATGTGTTAATTCTTACTTATATTATAAATGCGAATAAGGATTTGTTTTAGAGCAGCGATAGCTCAGTGGGGAGACCAACAGACTGCAATGCAGAGGGTCTCGGGTTCGAACCCACGTCGCGCACCTCTGAATTTCGGAAGTTATATGACTTTTCGAAATTATGTGCCTATTGATTGACAATTATCGCCCGCTCCGTGCCTCGGAGAGCACGTTAAGCTGTCGGTCCCGGCTGCCATGAACATCTATGTAATGGCAGTCGTTATTGGGAGAGTTTCGACACAAAAGATCCCACTGGATCGAAGTGTCCCCGGTCTGCACTGACTGGCCCCCACATAAGATAAGATAAGATAAGGATTTGTTTATTTGTTACGCTTTCACGCCTTAACTACTCGACCGATCATTATGAAATTTCGCATGCTCTTTTCAGTCAGAAAAAAGGGACTCCGTTTATGCAAAATTTAATGAAGATCGGTCGAGTAGTTGAGGCGTGAAAGCGCAAGAAACAAACAAACTAACTCACATTCGTATTTAAAATATTAGTAAGGATAAAACATATTTTAAGCGATAGAACTATGCGTATAAAAGATTTTGAAATAAAATTCGCGATGGAATAAACTTTTAATCCAATAATGTTATACATAATAAGTTTTTGGGTTTATACATAGGTATGTTACATATAATGAAATTATATAAATAGTTAGTATATCACACGTTTGAGTTTCGTACTTATTTGGTAGTATATAAGTAGTATTGTAATGAAAATGTACCAAATAAATTTATATGATACTAGCGTTTGCTCGCGAATTCATGCATGGAATTTGGAAGTAGGTACGGTCAAAGACAAAAGTGGAGTAGTATCCTAAAGTAGGTGCCTATACATTCGCATACTGATCCGAGCGAATATCTTTGTGTGTGATGTTTTACCGCAAACAATGAAACATTATTCAATGTAATGATAGTAGGTGAAGTTCGTCATGTGCATGTGTGCAAGGCAAGACAAAAACGAGATCTTGTATATGCCTATAACTATAATAACTACTATCCCTTATATTCAACAACAGTGTCTCTGTTAGTTCGCATTTACAATTAATGCTTAAATTTGCCTAATGTATCGGAGGTTGCGATAGCGGAGCAGTCAACGAGTCTTCTCTCTTTATTACTAAAAGGTGGTTCAAATCCTGAGGTCCTCTAATTCCACTTCTTGTTTTTTATTACTAAAATTTTCAAATAATAAAGATAAATGTTATTTTTCCCTACTTATTACGCTAAAAATCCCCAAAAAGTGATTTTTAGTAATTAAACTAAAAATTAAATTAATTAATTATTGTAATATATATAATTATTATTTATCAGAATTAGTTTAACTACTAAAAAATCACCTTTTGTTTTTATTTTTATTAAATAAATAAATAATGCAATATATAATTAAGGAAAGCAAAATTTTATTCAATTTATAACAATAAGTAATATTTCATTATAAAAACAATGTTAAAACATGGTTACCGAAAACGAACGTTTATGAAATTTTATTTATTTTACTTTCAAATAATATTTTACAATAATTATAATGACAATTGAGGTTATAGCTTAATTATTCTTTTTCACAGGGAAAAGAGCATTGAAACTTTATCTCAATTCTAGCATTGTCAACCAGCACGTCCCCTATTTGAAAAAACTTTGTTTAATTAGTATGACCTCCATTGTTCTTAATACAGCTCATGATATATTATATATATATACATAAAGGTCACAATATTAGCACACATAGTCCACAACTGTCTCGTCGGTATGAAACCCTTTGATTCATAAGCATTCACCATTCATCTTTGCTGAGTTTGGTTAATAAAAAGCGGTCTTCCACTTCTCGCCCGACTTTTTAAGCTCCCTTCTTTTTTTAAATCGTTTTATCCACCGACTTACAGTATTTCTCTGAAATAAAATCAAAAATCTTAAGACATCGTAGATAGCGATTCCTTAACAATGAAATCGTGAATCACAATACCATAACATAATATTTAAAAAATAACATACTCTTAGAGTTCAGTCCAGTTTTGTCGGCAATTTAAGATATATTAAGGCCATAATTATGCCATATATTTACCCTGGATTCAATATTTATATTAGTTTGCATTTTAAATGTAGACTCATTCAAAATTTTAAAAAAATTGCAACAAATATCACCAACCAACAACATCACATAATTCTATTCAAGTGAGAAATTATTATATTTTTAAATCCACCCTCATCTTTTTAAATAACTGCGGTTTAAATAAGTCTTAAAGTAAAGTAACAATTCATCGATATTTCTAATTTGAGAAAAAAATACAAAAAGATGATTACTTTCTGGGGATCGAACCAACAAGCGTTACATGTTAGATCGCACTGTTGCCAACGTTCACTTACTTGTATATTTGAAATTAATACTCACAATCATAATTAGAACAGGCGACAGTATAAGTGAGGCGGGTATATGTGTATGTGTGCAATGATTTTATTTAAAAAAAGGTCGTAAGTACAACTTGTTGTGATTCTATTGCTTTGTAATATTGCTACTCCACTTTTGCACCTGACCGTACCTATGTATATTAACTTTCTTTGCACGTAAGATTAAGGTGATCTACACACATAATACTCGACTTCTAGGTGGCATGCAAAGATGAAACTTGCACTAGAAGTAGTTAAATTGGACCTTCAACAATGAAAATATATAAACAGACAAACAACATTTATTAAAATATTCGTTTTGGCTTCTATAGCTCTTATAACAATACATTTTCTTAAATACTCGTATCTCCTATATACAAACATTGACCAGTTACAATTTTATATATGTATAGACGAGACGCACATTAGCAATATAGTTTGATAATGGAGGCAAAACATACTCTACAGTACCTAAATTATAAGCTTAAAATCTTGGGTAAAAGTATTAAGGATGTACGGTCTTATTCATAAAAAAAATGTTACTAAAGCCTTAATACGATGGGTAGTTAAAAAACTTAGTATGTATAATAAACACTTTTTAAACCTACTTTATTCATTAATTTTCTGTAACCCTTTATTATACAAAGTGGCGCAAATGTTTATCACATTAATTGATACCACATATACGGGTATACATAGTATTCTTTGACGATTTACAAATTATGAACCAAATGTATTCAGTAGTTTAGCCACAGGACATTTTATTTGTTTTCATAATTTAGAGCATCATGTGTAATGCAGAGATAATGACTCAAACTTCTACGCGTCGGTGACACATTCCGGTGCTACGTCTGCATCGTGCGGCAAAATTATGATCCGCGAATGACAATTTGTTTGACAATTTTGTGTAGGTACTTATTACAATGGTGTTCCAATTTGTGTCTAATTTTATTTTATTCAAAAAATCATTTCTTAATGTCTGCGAAAATAGGTTATTTGTTTATGTTAACCGTCTTATATCAACCAGCTTAAGGCAGTACATCATTTAATGTGATAACAATAGCGCCACCTTGTATACAGCATCGTTATTAGACAAGCTAGCATTCTTACGCATTAAGGTAAATTATACATTTTAGAATTTTTTGTTATAACGACATTATATCTTATAACCCTCATGTAAGTTTTATGAATATGGCTGTTAAAATATTTGTTATAGTTAACGAGCTTATCTCGCCAACGAGCTGGGTGAGAAGGTCTTTGTTTATCTGTTTGTGAGAGTTAACTCAAAAAATAGACAACAGATTTTAAAATTTCTTTCATCACTAGAAAGCTATATTATCACCAAGTAACATAGGCTATATTTTATTTTAAAAAGAAATGTTATTATCATAACCTAACTTACATTTACGCGAGCGAAGCCGTGTGCAAAATATAGTACTATTATAAACTTAACACTGAATAAATGATTTTAAAAATCTCTTTTAGATGAGTTACTGATTGATACCTGGAAGCATTTCTTTCTTATAAAGAGTTAATGTTTCACAAATATAAATTGGTATTAAGTGGTGGTAAGATGGTGTATATCTGGCTCGGCTCCAGCACTGGATTGCAATAGGCTAAATTGATTGAACGCCTGTCTTCAGCTCCGAATATGGGTCAAGTTCGCGATAACCCGGCCCCATAGTTACAAAATAACAGCTGTTAAATACGCCATTAAAAACGTTTTAAAATGAAAGCGTTTCAATCAGTGAAGCCTTTTACAATTGCATAAATCTTTTGAAAATATAGATATTGGGAATTCTTACTCAAAACTATGAGACTTAACTGACAAAGTAGAGGTTTCAATTATTCGTATTGAGAAGATATGAATTGTATATATGTATAATAATTTCTTGTAATTCTAAGATCAAGAAAAAGTAATAATACGTCATTACTGAAAATCCACAAAAATCTGGTGGTGAATCAAGTACTTCTCCATCTTATAATAAGGCCTTCTTTATATCTGGACTTTCATCCGTCACATTTTTTTGTTATATCTTCTTCCTCTTATAAAACATTATTAATAATATTCTACCACATACAACACCATCTAGCCCAAAGTAAGCAGAGCTTGTACTATGGGTACTAGACAATGGATAAACATACATATATACTTTTTATTGTAAATACATACATATTATACATAGAAACACCCAGACCAAGACAAACATCCATGTTCATGCACACAAATGTTTGACTTGTGCGTGGATCGAACCCGCGACCTCAGGCGTGGCAGTCGGTTACACTAACCACTACGCCATCTCGTATTCCATATATTATTGTATATTTTAAACTAATAATATATTAATTCAATACATACTTTACAATACCGTAACGCATAACAACCATAATTATATGATTATTACCGATTACATAATAATTATCGTCTTATTTTAATTAAAACTTCATCGGTTGTTTCAATACGAAAAGCAATTAGCAAGAAGCAAATTATACAACCTTAACTGTATATACTCAGACGTAATAAACTGTAAAACAACCCGAACAACACAATCCTTTTTCGCTTTCTTTCATTACTCAACTTTAATAAAAATCCTTATTTAAAAATAGTCGAGTTTACCTCGGAACGGCGAAGCAGAAAACTTTGTTAAAATCTTATAAGCTTCAGGTGTACCTGGAGACGGAGATTCCCTTCCAAGTAAATAAACTAGCGAAGGTATTTCTACAACAGTTAAACAACCCGATTGCATGATAGCTGTGTCGATTTTCTATTTAGAGTTTTCTTCCAAAGATCTCAATTTATTTGATACTAGTTTTTCCCCATGGCTTCACCCGAGTAAGTCCCGTTCCCGTGGGAATATCGGTATAAAAAGTAGTAGTCCTGGTCTCCAGCTATCTACATACTAAGTTTCATCGCAATCGGTTCAGTAGATTTTGTGTGAAAGAGTAAGAAACATCCATCCATCCTCCCAAACTTACACATTTATAATATTAGTAGGATAGGATTATATAGCTCCATAGCTATGTTAGTTAATATTTTAAATTATGGTCTACCAATAGCACTTATCTGGTAAAATCCTGTCTTCTTCTCCCTTAGCCTTTATTATTCCCAAGTCACTTGGGGTCGGCTTTTTTAGTCTAACCAGATTTGACTGGATATTAGTTTTTACACGGAGCGGCTGCCACCTGACGTCCGCAACCCAAAGGCTAACGATACCCTAAGGCTAGACCAGTGTCAGGATATTAGAGGGTACTGACTTTCCCAATAACGACTGCCATAGATGTTCATGGCAGCCGGGACCTACGGCTTAACGTGCTCTCCGAGGCACGGAGCAGGCGATAATTGTCAATCAATACGCACATAATTTCGTAAGTCATATAACTTCTGAAAGTCGGAGGTACGCGACGTGGATTCAAACCCGAGACCCTCTGCATTGCAGTCTGTTGGTCTCCCAACTGAGCTATCGCTGCTTTCTCTGGTAAAATCCTGTATTATCTATAACTCGCAATTAATTAAATTCTGTTATTGTAAGAGTAAAATTGTGCAAGCAAAATTGAAAAAGATCGCGTTTTTGTTGTGTTTGTACGATTTAAACGATTTGAAGGCGACGCTTGTTGTTTGTATTGTAAATTTATTTTTCGTTTTATTTTTTATTTGTTTGACCGCGAATTTGCTTTGTTGACTGTACTAATTCCAAGAGAAATAAACGTTTTAAATGTTTCTCAATGTACTCTATTCATATTTTATGAACTAGCTCATACGGGCGACTTGATTCGGGGTACGTTTAATAAGTAGCCTATTGTGTCCCGTGTCTAGCAGTGGGACAGTTTATATACAAGGCTAATATACAAAGTGGCGCAAATGTTATCACATTAAATGATATACTGCCTTAAGCTGGTTGTATAAGATGGTTAACATAAACAAAAAATCTATTTTCGCAGAAATTAAGAAATGATTTTTTGAATAAAATAAATAAAATAAAATTAGACACAAATTGGAACACCATTGTAATAAGTATTCGCGGATCATAATTTTGCCGCGCGATGTAAACGTAGCGCCGGAATGTGTCACCGACGCGTGGACGTTTAAGTCGATATCTCTGCATTACACATGATGCTCTAAATTAAGAAAACAAAAAAAATGTCCTGTGGCTAAACTACTGAATACATTTGGTTCATAATTTGATGTATGTGTGGTATCAATTAATGTGATAACATTTGCGCCACTTTGTATATAGGACAACTTACGTAGATTAGGTTAGGGTACATTTTTTGAGGAAGTCATTTCCATCAAGGAGGCGGCGGAGCGGGAGAGGGAGCGTTTAAACCCTCTCCCCAACCGCAGAACCGGGCGCCGGAGGGCGCGAGATGACCTCCAGCCACCCTGAGGATTGACCTGGGAATGGCGGGCTTTGTGGGTCTGCCCGCCATCCGTTCAGCACCAGGTCCGAGAGGCGGCGTGCGTGTTCCCATGTGCGCCTCTGTGTCGTGTTTTTGTCCCCCCCAGGGGGACAGTGGAGGAAGTATTTTCTGTGAAGTGGCCTGCCGTTTCACACAGCGGGCCGAAACCTCGGCGGGGTCGCGATTGCATGTGAAAGCGATTCGCGCGGCCCCGCCGTCTATGGTTATGTCGAGGAACACCGTGGTAGGTTTAGTCGGTATTACCGGGGTATCTTTCCCCCGGTGAGCCCGACATAGCCTCTCCGTCGCCCCGCGGAGAGGTATGCGTCAATGCATTCCCCCACGTAAAAAAAAAAAAAAAAAAGGGTACATTTATAGTAACAGTATTTTTTTCTGGATCAAAGCTACTTACATATATCCTTTGCAGTTTCCTTGACAACATGTGTGCGAAATTTCATAATGATCGGTTGAGTAGTTAAGGCATAAAAGCGTAACAAACCAACAAACTCACATTCGCATTTACAATATTACTAACTGACCCGGCAAACGTTATACTGCTAAATAAATTATTTCTTAGCGGCATGAAATATACTTTGAGACCTATTCTCATGCCTACCAAATATACCTACATAAAAATCTTAAAAATCGGTCGAGCCGTTTCAGAAGCTCAGACCACAAACACCGTGATATTAATTTTTTATAGACATATATAGATAAGTAAGGTTGATTTACATCGGCACATCTATTTAAAGACTAGCTGACCCGCGCAACTTCGTCTGCTTCACATAAGACAATTTTCACCATTATTGCAACATTTTTCATTGCTGCTCCGCTCCTATTGGTTGTAGCGTGATGTTATACAGCTTATAGCCTTCCTCGATAAATGGTCTATCTAACATTAAAATAATTTTTCAATTCGAACGAGTAATTCTTGAGATTAGCGCGTTCAACCAAACAAACAAACTCTTCAGCTTTATAATATTAGTATAGATATGCAAGTGCATTCTATATCAAAATGGACCTTACCTACGCTATATCACACTACATTATCGGATTCTATTAAACTCTAAGCTAAGTTTAGTTGGCTTGGAACCTCCCTCACTCATTACAGCTGTCCAACTAATCGTTCTATGTCACTTAAGCTGCCCGCTCATGATCATTTCACTTCTGTTAATTAAGTTGTAGTACAGTTGATGGTTTACTTTAGTAGTGTTTAATTTTTGACCTCATAGATGTATAGGTCTGTAGTCAACTGGCCATTCTATCTTTGTGGGTTTGATTCCTGGCACAGAATTGCTAGGGCCACAGGTTACGGGAGATTTTCTGTATCCTACTTTTTATAAAACTGTTACGTAATATTTTTACAAGGGCTAATTATAATTTAGCTAATATGTTTATGACTGCCTCCGTGGCGTAGTGGTACTAAATGCGACTGCTTAAGGTCTCGGGTTCGAATACCTGATCGGGGCAACAAAAAGTTATTGGATTTTCCTGCTAAAGTTTATATTTTAGCAGGCAAAGCCAACCCAACAATTAAGTGCTTGCCGAGGCAGGGAGATGTCTTATGACATCTAGTTGCCTCGGCAAGCACTTAATCCAGTCTGGAAGACATTAATTAGTTTATTTTAAAGCCTTCTCCCTTAGCCTTTATTATTCCCAAGTCACTTGGGGTCGGCTTTTTCTAGTCTAACCGGATTTGACTGGATAACAGTTTTTACACGAAGCACCTGCCACCTGACCTCCGCAACCCAAAGGCTAACGATACCCTAAGGCTAGACCAGTGTCAGGATATTAGAGGGTACTGACTTGCCCAATAACGACTGCCGTAGGTGTTCATGGCAGCCGGGACCGACGGCTAAACGTGCTCTCCGAGGCACGGAGCAGCGATAATTGTCAATCAATACGCACATAATTTCGAAAAGTCATATAACTTCCGAAAGTCAGGGGTGCACGACGTGGGTTCAAATCCGATCCCTCTGCATTGCAGTCTAGTCTACCCACAGACCAACAGCTGCTAAAAAAAAAACGAATTAAAAAAATAATATATTGAAATTCATTTGTAAACGAAGCAATGTATAAGAAAAGAGTAAAAAAAATTTTTTTGGTTGCAGCAGCGCGCAATGTCTATTCGTATATCTGTTAAACATTAAAATATTTGTGTGTTGTAAGCCGTTTCATGACCCAGAAATTTAAACAATTATTAAAAATATATACGCATACATTATTGAAATAAAACACTTTTTTTTTTATAGCTTCTGCGGCAAGCTTGCATACTGATCGCCTGATGGTAAGCGATTACCGCCGCCCATGGACACCCGCAACACCAAATGAGTCACAAGTGCGTTGCTAGCCTTTTAAATTCCCCACACCTCCAGGAGGGGGGAGGGTCGCGCCTGCGGTAACCTCACTCACTCGAAGAAACACAACGCAATTGCCATTTCACGCCAGTTTTCTGCAAGGCCGTGGTATGTACTTACCAATTTATTAAACAGAACAGCAGTTATTCGTTGTCATTCATGCGTCGTTTCGTACCTTTACATACACATACATATCAAGTGAATATAAAACATATACATATGTAGATGTAGAACATGTTTGAACGACAAGTCGACGGCTCAGGAAACGTTAGCGCCTCACGCTCGCATGACTGTTAACACTTTGTACTATGTGTTAAAAGGTTTGGTAAGTGATAAGAGGTAGCGGGGTATGTAAAAATATTTTCTTTACTAATATTACCTATAAACAGAAAAAATATGATTATTTGTTTATTTGTAAGGGTCTTAATCATAGAAAAACAACCGATCTAAAAAATTATCACCATTAGAAAGCTGTAATACTATAAATATGGGTAAAGGCCAGGTTAAGAACACCTTAAACCGGCTAGCGTGTATGAGGAATGTTATGAAAGTGAATGAAGCCAGAGAAGTGCGTCAGGATCGTAGCAAATGGAAATCCGTAGTCTCTGCCTACTCCTCTGGGAAACAGGCGTGAATCTATGTATGTTTGTAGAAAGCTATCGAGTAACAGGCTATATATATAACAAGTGAAAATCAGCAATGAATTGCTGTAAATCTTAGAGTTCGAAAAAGTGGTTCATGTAAATGCAAAGGTCACGTGATACCACGTGTCCTTGAGGTCAGAGGTCTAAGGTCATAGTCATTTCGGGGTATATCGACTATGCCGAGTCGAATGGCGTTGACCGCGAGTCTCTAGCTCTTACGGTTCTTGAGTTGAAAGTTGTATAACAGACAGACGGACGGACGGACGGACGGACAAAGCTGTTGTATAAAAAAATTTCGAACTTTATAAATACTGTTACTAACATAACCTAACCTGCTTCTATGCGAGCGAAGCCGCGAGCAAAAGCTATGTAAAGCTTTTAATATACCGAGATTGTGCGGGTGGCGTCCCAAATATTTGTCCCGTGAGGGATTTGAACCCATAACACTTGGCGTAGTAGCAGTGGCGAGGCGACCACTTAAACCACTACGCCATCCTTCTTCTCCCTAGCCTTTATTATTCCCAAGTCACTTGAGGTCGGCTTTTCTGGTCTAACTGGATTTGACTGGATATCAGTTTTTACACGGAGCGGCTGCCACCTGACCTCTGCAACACAAAGGCTAAGGATACCCTAAGACTAGACCAGTGTCAGGATATTATAGGTCTCTAACTTCCGAATAATGACTGCCATAGATGTTCATGGCAGCCGGGACCGACGTCTTAACGTGCTCTCCGAGGCACGGAGCAGGCGATAGTTCTCAATCAATACGCACACAATTTCGAAAAATCATATAACTTCCGAAAGTCAGAGGTGCGCGACGTGGGTTCGAACCCGAGACCAGAGGGTCTGGGGACTGAGGACTAGGTGAGCTTAGTAGGGAGACAATGCAGTCTCAGTGCAATGCAGAGGCATTGCAGTCTATGTGAATAAACCACTACGCCATCGGTGCGGTCAAAATAAAATAATAAGAATATATTTAAGTTTTGGATTTGTACTGAAGGAGCGTCAAGTACCTCCACAACGACATCTCCTTATAGTTACCGACAGCCACGTGTCAAAAATATTTAAAGAGGCTCCTTTTTGAGTTTGTGTGGCACTAAGTTTCGGTAATAACAACAATATAGCAGTGAAAGCCTACTGGTAGACCGTTGGGCTGCCACGTCTCTCTCTTAGCCTTTATTATTCCCAAGTCACTTGGGGTCGGCTTTTCTGGTCTAACCGGATTTGACTGGATATCAGTTTTTACACGGAGCGGCTGCCACCTGACCTCCGCAACCCGAAGGCTAACGATACCCTAAGGCTAGACCAGTGCCAGGATATTATGAGACATACAATACAGAGGGTCTCGGGTTCGAACCCACGTCGCGCACCTCTGACTTTCGGAAGTTATATGACTTTTCGAAATAATGTGCGTATTGATTGACAATTATCGCCCGCTCCGTGCCTCGGAGAGCACGTTAAGCCGCCGGTCCCGGCTGCCATGAACATCTATGGCAGTCGTTATTGGGAGAGTGTCGACACAAAAGATCCCACTGGGTCGAAGTGACGCCGGTCTGCACTGACTGGCCCCCACATAAGATACATACATAACAGGCTATTTTATTACAAGCTATATTCAAGCTAAGAGCTTCTCTCTCTTCTTTCTAATTCTTCAGTTTTCTAAGGCAGTACCTACGCTATAAGCGTATGACGTACCCCACACATGTTATGACTACCAAACCATAATTTATTCATATAATGCGATTAACTCCATCTGTGCAGATGCAAACGAGGCTTCAATTTTTGAACTTAATTACGCGATTGCCATGTCACTTGGCTACCTGTATATCATTACATTAGGGAGCTCTGTCTGGCGTTTATATCAACGCTGTCTTAAATTATACTAGTACTCCAAAATTTCAAGACGTCTCGAGTTCAATCCCAAGGCACGCATCTCTGACATTTCGAAGTTTAGTGTGTATTATATAGTTAACAAGCTTTTGCTCACAGCTTTGCTCGCGTAAAAGTAGGTTAGGTGACGTAAGAAACAGTACTGTTTCTCACGTCACCTAACCTAAAATTACGTGAGCAACAAGTACTTTTAAAAATAAAATATGGCCTATGTTACTCGGTGATAATATAGCTTTCTATTGGTGAAAGAATTTTCCAAATCGGTTGAATAATTTTTAAGTTAAATCCTTACAAACATACAAAAAATCAAATCTTTCCACTTTGTAATATTAGTATAGATTAATTGATTCAACGCTGTCTTTGAATGATGATAGTACCACAGATTCTCAAGAGATCTCTAGTTCAATGCCAAGGCACGTACCTCTGACTGTTCTAAGCTTAGTGCGAACTATATTGTTATTTAATACTCGCTCTAACGGTGGAGAAAAACATTGTGAGGAAACCTGCATGTCTTAGAGCTGTCCATAATGTACACGAAAATAATATGTAAAGACTATCCATATCTAATCCTTTTCACAATGAGAAGAGGCTCGCGCCCAGCAGTAAGCAGTAAGGCTCGAGCTTTACATACTGCCCCCATCACACCCAGGATTTATAAGAGGTTTGTAGATGATACTTTTACAATATTACCAACAGATAGTGCAAGTGTATTCCTAGAACATCTTAATTCCATTAATAATAACATCCAATTTACTATGGAATTAGAGGCAAATAATTCATTAGCTTTCTTAGATGTACTTGTCATCAGGAATCCTGATCATACTTTGAGCCACACTGTATATAGGAAAAAGACCCATACAAATAGGTACTTAAACGGTGAATCTCACCACCATCCTAAACAGTTAGCTACCGTGGGAATGTCTTTGTTTCAGAGAGCCCATGGGATCTGTGACAAGAAACACCTGGACGCCGAGCTTCAACATGTCAAGCAAGTACTGCAAGACAACAAGCTCCAACAGCCGCGCCGCTGTCACAGATCCCGAGAAAAGCCAGCCACAGTCGAGCGCCAGCCTGCTATACTGCCTTATGTAAGGGGTGTCACTGACAAGATTGGCTACATCTTGAAGCGAGCTTCAATCAACACATACTTCAAGCCGCCAACGAAGATAAGTCAATTTTTACCATCCGTCAAGTGCCAACTACCTTTACAAGATGCAGGGGTCTATAAAATAGATTGTGACTGCGGACTCTCATACATTGGTCAAACCAAGAGAAACATAGGCACCCGCATAAAATAACACATAGCTGATGTAAAACACCGACGCTCGTTGAAGTCTGCTGTGTGTGAACATGTGCAACAGGGGACCAACCACTACCTGAGATTTGACAAACCACAGATTCTCGCTAAAGAACACCGATTCCTACCAAGGATGCTTCGCGAGGCTATTGAAATCAAAAAACATCCTAATTTTAATAGAGAAGATGGTTGGAATGTACCACCAGCTTGGGATCCAGTAATAAAAATAGTCAAACCCAAGAAGAAGCAAACCACAGCTAGACTTCATGATACTTTGAGCTCATTCTGCGTAAATAGAAACACCAATGATTAAATTATGTTCGGGTACTTTGAAATAACTACACTGGAACATTGAGACAACTGCCATCTTAGTCTCCCCGTGACCATGGCTGCTGAAAAGCAACCGAAACGTCGGGGAAAGTGTAAAAATAAATTAAATCTAAACAGTTTAATAATAATTTAATTAGCTTAAAAATTAGTAAAGTTTAATAGTAGTACTTAGTAGTGTAAAAATTTCCAAAATTTTGTAATAAAGTGTCAAATAAACAACGCGATAAAATCCGTATATAGCAGTTTAATTTCAATGAATAATATTCGCGTAAATAGAAGACAATATTAAGTAAAACTGTTTATATACAGAGCTGATATTATTATAGTAATGCAGATACATATATTGAGTACGTTCTTGGCATTCCTATTGAAGCCATTTTTGAATAAGGATATTGTGAATTTGATTCTGCCCAATCTTTATATGTATAATATAATAATATAATATAATATTCTATCACATACACACAACATCATCTAGCCCAAACTAAGCAGAGCTTGTACTATGGGTACTAGACAATGGATAAACATTCATATTATATACATTTTTTTTAATATCTAATTGATATGTAAATTATATATAAATCTGCTGTGCGTGTATTTGTTAAACGGGTAGACCGATTGTGATGAAATTTTTTGTGTGCTTTCAAGTGAATTCGAGAATGGTTTAGATTTTATTGTTTTCGTGTTTACAGGGCCACGTCTGTTGGGACAGCTAGTGTTACATAATATTGTTGAGAATCAGAATGGAAACAGCTTAAAAAAAATAACAGGTGCACTTTCACCTTTAAATAATCATTGATTTATCCAACAAATAGAGTAAGAGATAATTGATATCACCCAACAGCGATCACAGAGCAAGTCTGTTCCGGCCGCCGCTCGATGTCGAAGTGAGTCATTGCGCGCTGAGCACGCTTTTATAGCCCGCTCGATCGGATGATTCGTGACGTTACTTGTTTACATCGCATTCCGCAACTAACAATATAATCTGTAATATTAGTTTATATTTGAGTCAATATTGTTTAGATTAAAGATAAAAACGTGGGTTTACATCTGTTTTTGTATTCAAACATACATACATAAACTTACGCCTAGATCCTAAGTATGTATTATATCCACATTCAGTCCAATTTTAGTCTTTAGGACCCACGTTATAGGAGGCGAGTCTATAGCTGTCTATCGAGCACAAATCTAGACTCAGTGCTGGTACTGAGGATTCTTTAACAGCAAAATCTAAATACCCTTTCCCTCGAGACCGTGGCTGAAGTCAAATAATATCTAATAGATCACTTCAAATTATAAAATAAAGTCCCCCGCTGCGTCTGTTTGTCTGTCTGTTCGTCTGTTCGCGATTAACTCAAAAAGTACTAAACAGATTTTCATGTGGTTTTCACCAATAAACAGAGTGATTCATGAGGAAGGTTTAGGTGTATAATTTGTTAAGGTGACCAGTGCGTAGCCGGGGAGAGTCGCTAGTATAAAATAATAACTAAATTAATACAAGGTTTATCTTCAAAATCTTATAAGCTGAGAATCGCCAGAGCTACGTAATTTTAACAATGCTAAAATTTATAAAATTCCTACTATTTTAGCCCACGGCTTCGCTCGCGTAAATGATTGTTAGGTTAGAGACATTTCTTTCTTCTGGATGAAATGTACCTTATGTCCTTTTCTGTTCTCCTGAAAATGTGTATGCGCAATTTCGTGATCATTGGTCAAGTAGTTAAGGCGGGAAAGCGTAACAAACAAACTCACATTCGCAATTATAATATTATTTAGAATGTAGCTATATTGTCAAA
Organism: Catocala fraxini; assembly: GCA_930367265.1. Classification (NCBI taxonomy): domain Eukaryota; kingdom Metazoa; phylum Arthropoda; class Insecta; order Lepidoptera; family Erebidae; genus Catocala; species Catocala fraxini. The sequence continues at coordinate 4,318,485 of OV884047.1, forward strand.
AATAACAAAATTACATATTAATACTCGCTAGTTTAAAAGCGTGGCCGTATCTCCGTCTTTTTTTTCTTTTTTGTTCGTCAAAATGATCACACTCCGACTGATGGCCATCAGGCCATCAGTCGGAGTGTGATCATACATGCTTACAGGCATCAGCCTGTAAGCAGTTGTGTGGTCTAAGAGCAGTGGCCTCAACACCGTCGGTTTTATTTTGAATCAGAAGATCTTGCCGATCTGGCTCACCGCTTTCGAACATACGTACAGTCTGACTGCAAGGATAGCGTAGTGGTTGAAGTGGTCGCCTCGCCACTGCTACTGCGCTGAGTGTTGCGGGTTCGAATCACACACGGGACAAAAATTTATGTGATCCACCAATGGTTGTTCCGAGTGTGTGTTGTGTCCGTTGTTTGAATGTTTGTAAAGTACCCCGCAATACAGGAATTATTCCTAGTAGGAGTTGTTTTTTTTAAGAGAAAATAACGATTATCAGGCTTACATTTCCAAAAAGATTGGCAGAGGCGTGTTACTGAAAATTTCTTGATAGAAATATATGTTGCCCGCCGCGGAAATCAAACTTAAGAGCACAGCAGTGGTAATCACTCCATCTGTGCCAGACAGTTTTCATTACACTACATAGTTATTATCAATCTTCTTGAATAAAACCTCTTTTAGTCTACGTCGCTTCCATATTGTTCCAGGTATTCCATTTATAGACAGCACGATCATTAAAACTCAAAGCAACTTCCGGTCGAAGTGCTGACTAGTTTTGGTTGAAGCCCGATTTACGTAGTTTCCGGTGCAATGGAGAGGACTCAAGTTTCTTCATAGTTAAGCACAACTTGGGTAGAGGATTCCGGCGTATAGCTTTTAAAACAATTTGTTATATACATTTTGATTTATGATTCTGTTAACGTACTGCATTAAGAGAATGCAGTACGTAAAATGTTGTGGTTTTTTATTAAATCCAATATTACTGGATAAGCTTGAATGATCCTGTGAATTTTTGTTTATGTTAGATTACGTGGGCCACAGGTTCGATAGTCGAAGGAGGCTAAGTATTGGTAGAGTTTTTGGTAAATGGTTAGAAGCATTTAAGTATAAAAAATGCGTGGCAGATCGTCAACTCACCTTTCAGTCCCACATTATAACGTCTACGGAACGGGACCTAACGGGACCTAAGAGGACCTAACGGGACCTAAAATTTGCTTGCAAAATATAGGTGTAATATACCCATAATTCGTCAAACAATTAAATTTTAATTTGAAAAATTTGCTGAAATTCTAATTTAATATCTTAACGGATAGTAAAAGTGCTTTATAGCATGTAGCTCGGTGCGCCTCTGGTTTCAGAGGTGCACCGATAGCTTATGTAGTGCTAAAGCAAATTCACGAATTGAATTTATCTGGTAAGTCTTTGAGATTGCAATGGGTTCCTTCTCATATTGGACTCCAGGGTAACGAGCAGGCTGATACGTTGGCTAAGTTAGCATGTACAGATGGAATTAATTACGCTGTTAAAAAGTCTTACTCTGAATACTTTGGTAACATAAAAAAGCTATGTAATAGACATTATAAAGAATATTTTGACGAGAGGAGTAAAGTAAAGGGCATTTGGTATAAAACCGTTCAACATCAGCCTGCTAGGATACCCTGGTTTATTAATAGTAACTTAAATAGGAATATTATTGTTATAGCGCATAGGCTGCGCTCAGGTCACTATCCATCTAGAAAGTTTGGACATCTCATGAAAAAAGTCGATACGCCTGATTGTGATACTTGCGGAGTCCTTGATGATGTCCAACACTTACTGATGGATTGTGTCAAATATCAGCGCCAAAGGAACTCGTTGATGTTCAAATATAACCTTAACGTGTACGATGTAGGACTTTTCATTAATATCCTAAGTGACCCTACTTCAAATGCGGCGTTAGACCTATTTGAGATATATGTACAACAACGACTTCCTCTGTTGCCTATTATGAAATAGTAAGTTAGTATCTTAGAATAAGCCACGATGGGGCTAACATATTACTCTGTAATAAAAGCATCTAAATAAATAAATATTAAAAGAAAAAAAAATTGTTGTGCACTTCTGTCAGTGACAAATTTATGTGTAAAAATCCAAGTATCTTTATCTTACTTGTCAAAAAGTCGTGGAAGTGTCAAGTCAAAACAGTAAATAAAACGACTACTGATCTAAAACAATGTTTAAATACCTAACATCCATACAATCCGGCAATATGGGCGTGATATTACATGATCATACATAATTATTATTCCTATCGTATCTATATATAAGTATTTATCAATATCCTATCGTATCAAAGTTCGATATCAGTATTGGAAACGTGTGCTTTTTAGTGAGAACCTCCCTTTGATTTTAAGACTGGTGGAAATATCACCGTAGTGAACGAGGAAAACGCTCGCGAAATTCAATTATTCTAGAGATAAAAGAAAACTGCCGAGCTCTGTTTAATCCGTGGAAAGCGAACAAGTTGAATGTTGGATAAAGTATATTATAGGTAGGTACAGCAGCCACGATGTGTGGTCGTTTTAAATTTTGAATCATTCAAATGTTCAAGTTATGATGAGAGAAAAGAAAAAATTGAATCCTATCCAGTATTATAATTGAGAATGTGAGTTTGTTTATTTGTTACGCGTTTACACTGCGCGTAGTGAGCCGAAATTTCATGACGATCGGTTGAGTAGGTTACTACCTATCGATCGTCATGAAATTTCGCATACACGTTGTCAGGTGGACAGAAAAGGACATAGGTATCATTCAGAAAAAAATACTTTTATGAACTTAACAATGTAACCTTCATTTACGCAAGTGAAGCCGCGTGCAAAACCTAGTCAACAATAAAAGAACAAACCAAAAATTTTGTGTGATTCACAAATAGTTTTGTCGAGTCTGGGAGTCATTTGAGTCCGTTGTTTGAATGTTCTTCTTCTTAGCGTATCGTTGGAAACACTTGAATTATATATTTGCCGTCCAGAATGCAGCTACGCTATCTGCATTATTGCAGGCAGCCATCAGATCCTCCTGCATGCAAGTTGTCGGGCACGCGGGCATGTAACGTGGGACATCGTTTGTCTTGCACCGCACGCGCAAGCCAGATCGGTACCGTCTGAGAGTTTCCACCTAAACGTGTTTTCCTTGCATTGACCGACCTGAGTTTGGAGTCTATTTAGCGACTTCCAGGCCGACTATGGCAATTGATGTCCAGGTCGAAGGCTCTTAGCAGGTGACACGAAAGGAGTAGAGAGGGAAAGATTTTCTCGCCACAGGTTACATCTCGCCTTTGATGGCTCCAGGGTCAATGCAGGGATACACTTAACAAAGCTGTTACGGTTCTTCAGCCTTTGCTGCACTGGCCTGTGTCCATACAAGGGGTGTCGTGCATCACCATCCATCTTTGCTCTCTCGGCTGAGCTCGCCACAGCTTTGCGGACATCTGGAGGTGCGGGGCCACCCAGTGGGTACAGAAGCTTTACCAGGGTCGTTTTAATGCAACCCGTGATAATCCGGCAAGTTTTGTTAAGTGCTGTATCGTTTGAATGCTTATAAAGAAATAATTTCTATTGAAATTAAACTACTATATACGGATTTTTGACACTTTTTTACATAACTTAGAATCTACTACTATTAAACTTTTCTAATTTTTAAGCTAATTAAATTATTAAAACTATTTATATTTAAGTTTACACTTTCCCCGACGTTTCGGTTATTTTTCAGCAGCCATGGTCACGGGGAGACTGAGATGGTAGTTGTCTTAATGTTCCAGTGAAGTTATTTCAAAGTACCCATACATAATTTAATCATTAGTGTTTCTATTTACGCAGAATTAGCTCAAAGTATCATGAAGTCTAGCTGTGGTTTACTAAACTAAACTATTATATTAATAAAAATAAATAAAAGGATATAAAAATGCTACATTGAAAAAGCCTGTTCTATCCACAACAGCGGGCGTCGCTCATGAAACCCATTATGTCTATGAAAGTATTTTATAGTTTCTAGTTTTTGAGGCGCCAAGTCGAGTGTAGTTAAATTATAAAAAGGCTAACATAAAAAGAGACATTCAGTCTCTTTTTTCGTCTGTTATAATTAACATTTTATCTTAGCATGGGAAATGCTTATAAAATAAAGCTTTATATGAAGGTGCCGCTTTATAATAGGGCTTAAAGTATAAAGTTGCTGTTGTATAGTAATAGATACATTTAATTGACATAAAACCTTCCTGGTGTGAGATTTTCGAGTAAAAGTTTTTCACTAGATATTTATAAAATTATTCTTTTAAAAAATGTGCTACGTTCGATTTTCCGCTTTCAATTGATTTGTTTTATTCAGCTTAGACGTGAAAGATGGATACTTCGAAAATCCGAGTCATTTTTTAATACGAGTTCCGACGCGGAACTAACGCGGCAGAAACGGCTTGCAATATCAACCCTGCGTTTGGACAGGAGACTGCTAAAGAACGCACCGTGCGTTTTTTGTTTAAACGCTTTCGTAATGGAAACTTCGACTTGAAGAACGAACTACGTGGAAGACCGCCCACACAGGTGAATAACGCTGAATTGAAGGAGATAGTAGAAGTCGATCCGAGTCAAACTACCCAGGAATTAGCGGCATGGTTTAACGTTATCTTACCAACAATATTGGCTCATTTGCATCAAATCAATAAGATAAAAATATATGAAAAATGGGTGCCTCATGATTTGATGACTGATCTGCAGAAAGAAATGCATGTTGAAACTTGTTTTGCCTTGTTAAATCGGTACAGAAATGACGGAATATTGGATCGCATTGTGACATGTGACGAAAAGTGGAATCTTTACGACAACCTTAAGTGAAAAATGCAATGGCTGACCCCAGGTCAAATGCCGCAACAGTGTCCTAAAGCAAAGCAAAGGTGATAATTTTTTTCCCTCAGGAGGCAGTATAAAATGTGAGTTCTATCGTAAAGGCATTAATGAACATCCGTTTAGTTGGCAGCAATGTATAGATAATCTCCTACTCGATAGACTTTATTATTCCCAAGTCACTTGGGGTTGGCTTTTCTGATCTAACCGGATTTGACTGGATATCAGTTTTTACAAGGAGCGGTTGCCACCTGACCTCCGCAACCCGAAGTCTAACGATACCCTAAGGCTAGACCAGTGCCAGGATACTATAGGGCACTGACTTTCCAATAACGACTGCCATAGATGTTCATGGCAGCCGGGACCGACGGCTTAACGTGCTCTCCGAGGCACGGTGCTCCGTGGCGATAATTGTCAATCAATACGCATATAATTTCGAAAAGTCATATACCTGCCGAAGGTCAGAGGTGCGCGACGTGGGTTTGAACCCGAGACCCTCTGCATTGCAGTCTGTTGATATCCCCACTGAGCTATCGCTGCTTGCAATGTATAATAGATAATGAGGGTAAATATTTCGATTAAATAAATATAGTACATCTTAGAAAGAAACAAGTTTAAATTCAGTACATATCGGCAATTTCACACTAACGTAATGGTTTTGGTTTTTTAGTAAATATTACGTGAAAAATTTTCAAATGGTCAATTTATATTCTAAGTTTTTATGTCATGGATAATTACTGTATTTAGGCCAATATGGTAACAATAATATGTATTTTACATTATAAAGTAAACTTTTTAACTATTAAATAATTTTCGATTAAATAAACGTTATAACTCAATAATGTTTTACGAAATAAGTATTCGAGTATTTTACATCTCAACAGTTGGTATATGCCACGTTTGTCATCATTTGCAATAGTAAATTGGTTTATACCAAACTGTATTTTGCCCGCGGCTTTGCTCGCGTAAATGTAGGCTCGGTTAGGTTAGTAACAGTCCTTTTTCCAGGAGCAAAGGTATTATACTCTACAAAAAAATAAATATTATTTGTTTCTCTTTCACGGGTATTTCCCTAATACATTAAGAAAATACCTGGCCCTTTAGGAGGCTTACACGGAGACATGGGTCCAACGTGAAGAGGCCCTTCGAGAGTTTTAATCAAAGTTGGGATGGAACACCTACAGCGGCAATAGCCGCAGTAGGTGAAGGATTATTGCTACGTATGGATTCTAATATATGGGCTATAGGTATGGCTGTTTGGTGGACCGGTATATTGCTAACTATGGATGAAAACGGCGTTTGCCTTGGATACTCTAATAGCATCAATGCAAAGAGCAGACGGTGACTCGCCAACTTACTAGATGGGCCCCCTGAATAGCCACCATAGGCATACAAGCCAGCAGCAGAGGGCTACACCGGTGCGAGTGGCTAGGGGTGATGAGCGCTGCGGCACCGGTTTTACCATCACGGGTCTCGTGACAACGGAGACCCGGAGCGGGTTTCCCCGTAGTTATGCCCTTGAAAATGACACTTCCACCCCCAAGCGTGTAGCTCTAGCGGCCTCCCTCTGACCGGCCGACTAAGGCAAGCCAGAGTTGAGAGTCCTACGGGCGCTCTTGAAGTTCCACCCCAGCTAGCCAGTAGATGAGGCCCTAACCGACTCTCTGAGGCATTCAGGACCGCAGTGTCGCCATTCACATTCAGCTCGTCACAAGCTGCCCTGCGGTATGCTTTAATTTATCCTGGTGATACATTTTTTGTTTATATCACAAGACGAAGGTGGTAATTTAAAAGCTAGTGTACTGTGCCCTCCGATATCGCGTTAGCCTCATGATGAGATAACGGCTGTCCCAGAGGGGTTTATGTTTATTATTATTATTATTGTATTTTATATTTTCTTTTATTTTTCCATTTTTTTTTTTCTCTATTTTCTTTTCTGTTCCTCTGACAATATGTACTCATGCGAGTTTCACGGTGATCGGTCGTCAGTAGGTAAGGCGTAAAAGCGTCACAAACAAACAGATATAATATAATATAATATAATATTCTACCACATACACACAACACCGTCTAGCCCAAACTAAGCAGAGCTTGTACTATGGGTACTAGACAATGGATAAACATACTTATATACTTTTTTTTTTGTAAATACATACATATTATACATAGAAACACCCAGACAAAGACAAACATCCATGTTCATGCACACAAATGTTTGACTTGTGCGGGAATCGAACCCGCGACCTCAGGCGTGGCAGTTGGTTACACTAACCACTACGCCATCGAGGCCGACAAAAAAAAAAAAAGATAAACAAATTAGCTGTTAAATAATGTTGTACATATATCTATAGCCGTCCAACATCAACAAACATTCAACATTCTGTCGACAAATACCCAAATACCCAATTTGACAAAGATATTTTATATCTTTGTCAAACAAAACTTCAATAAAATAAATCGTAGAACATTCTAAGCTTTTATAAAGATAATACGATGTCGTTTCCCACATAATGGTGCGCCGTGATTTGGTTGTGAAACGTGCACGATATATTTTTAATGTTGTAATATTTTTTCAGGCTTTGGAAAGTCTCATATGCTTTAAAATTTATTTCAAGATGAAAATAAATTGCTTGATATTTATGAAAGAATACGAAAGGGTTGTTTTAACGTGATAATCCTAACTTATATTATAAATGCGATTTGTATTTATAATATTAGTTAGGATTATGTGATTATAAGTTCTGTATTTTTGTGCGCGCATTACAAAAAACGACTGCACGAATTTGAATGCCGTTACTACAGACATATTTCTTACTTAAAATCTGGTGTATATTTCATCTTGATACTGTACCTAAAAGTGAAGTAAGTAACTAACAAAAATGTAATTTCAGTTAATGTAATAAACTCACTAACCCCTTTGACGTTCATAAGTCTTCTTCTCTCTTAGCCTTTATTATTCCCAAGTCACTTGGAGTCGGCTTTTCTGGTTTAACCGGATTTGACTGGATATCAGTTTTTACACGGAGCGGCTGCCACCTGACCTCCACAACCCGAAGGCTAACGATACCCTAAGGCTAGACCAGTGTCAGGATATTAGAGGGTACTGACTTTCCCAAGAAAGACTGCCATAAATGTTCATGGCGTCCGGGACCAACGTCTTAACGTGCTCTCCGAGGCACGGAGCAGGCGATAATTACCAATCAATATGCACATAATTTCGAAAAGTCATATAACTTCCGAAAGTCAGAGCATTGCAGTCTGTTGGTCTCCCCACTGAGCTATCGCTGCTTTGACGTTCATAAGTCTTGCGACCTAAATAAAGAAATTATTTTTGACTTAACTTAGACTTTTAAGTATTCTAGACGTCGTAACAACACGAAATAGTTAGATGGTCTTTAAGTATGTTTTATGTGTGTAGATCAGCTTTTTTCATGCACAAATATAAAAAAGACATAGGTACCTACTTTTAAATTTCCGATACACGGTTGCAGGCAAAAAGCTTGTAGTCGACACTAAAACAACATCTGTTCAGTCGCTTTAAAACCGTAGGCAACATTCCGCTTATATCTTTTTGGTCGTTAGACATGCCAACCGACTAAAGAGTGTTTATTTTTGTTAAATGCCGCACTTTTATATCAGCTATATTTTACTTTGACATCTTTCTTCATATTATTTTTAACTGTGGTAAAAGAACATAGCGAGTTTAATTAAAAATAGCTTTTTCTCACAATTTCACTCGCGTAAAAGTAGGTTAGGTTATGTTAGTAAGAGTACTTTTTTAAAACAATATTTAGCTTATGTTACTCGGTGATAATATAGTTTTCTAATAGCGAACGATTTTTAAAATCATCTGAGTAGTTTTTGAGTTAAATACTTACAAACAAAAAATCAAATCTTTCCTCTTTATTATATTCGTATAGATATGCAACTTTCGTATAAACGGAACACACTCAACAATATTATATTTCTACTACATTCCTTTGTTTTCTGCCTTACTTTCAATTGTATTGAAATCACTTCCTCGCAGAAGGAGGCGACGGCGTTCTACGACCTCTTACTTCGGATCATAGACTGAACTACGGCCGGGAGTGAGAGGGCAACCAATCCGACTGCTGCGAGCTACTCACGGCGCTGCGATGCCCAGGCGGGGCAATCCGCCAAAGTGTGCAGCGCCGTGTCCACAACAACATCATGGCAGTCGCCGCAGTGATGACACCCAGGCGTCTCCTGCCGGCCTATGTGACACAGGAACTGGCCAAAACAACCGTGTGGCCAGTCATAACCTGTGTCAGCCGGAAGGTGAGGGTGCCATGCTGCCTCTCCAGCCACTTCTCTAACACGGGACTTACCGCCACGATCGTGGCATGCCCGAATACATAACCTAACCAAACCTACTTTTACGCGAGCGGAGCCGCGGGCTAAATGTACTGTCGTATAAAGTTGAGGCAGAAATGTATTTAAGGCATAATTCGCTAAGTAAGGTTTTAGGTGCAACGTAATAGCGAACGAGCGGACGAGCTTAAATAAGCGTGATTCCGAAAGACTGGTAAATTCTTTGGCAGCAAAATCCAATAATATTTTGCACGACCAAGAAATGGAATTTAAGACCTTCGAACTTCCTAACTATTATGTCGAAATTTCTTGATTTAAATACCCAAAAACTTTTTGCTGGCTTGACCTGGGATTCAAAGCAGAGCACAGCAGTACACTACAGTTGTGCCATCGAGGCATTCAAATAATTTTAGGTAAATAAACTCCTTTTCGTTAAACCAAACTTCTACTTCAACATTCGCAATCCATTTGAAAATATCCTAACATTAAATAAATGCACCTACAATTTCTTATGAAAGAATTTTAAGTTGTTATAACAATAATAATATAAGTATCTTGTATGTATACCACCATACCAGTATATTTATATATATATATATATATATATAAATATATATTAATATATATACCAATATACCTTATATATAATACCAGTGCTTGAATACTCAAGCGTTGAAGCTAATTAAGCCTTTTAGTGTACCTACATTTGAATCTGTAGTTTACTTTTATAGCCTTGAATAAAGCTTTAACGGACTACCTCGTTAAGTTATTGTCTTATTCGTGTAGTAGTTGTTTTAATGAGTTTAGGTCACAGCACACATATCAACTCAGAAACGAATCGCCACCGTATCAACCACCGTGCAGTATTCTTAGTATGAAACTCCCTACTGCAACGCACACTAATCGGAAACGTAACGTAATCGCCTCGCCTCGCGGTCGGCGAGCCGTAAGCGCGGCGTCGCGTCGCCTAGCCGTAGCCGAGTCGACGTACCGGATCAGCTTTCGTTACGTGTTTACGTTAGGTTGACGCCTGGTTGACGGCGAGGCGAAAAGCGATACGGTTAGGTTCCCTTTCCGAGTTGATATGTGTGCTATGAGCTTTTATCTGTTAGGTTATTGTCCCTAGCAGTAAGTCTAGTATTATGCATGAGAGATAGCATGCACAGTAAATTAATTTATGTTATTTTAAGTTACAATTTCTATTAATATTGATTGCACGGATGGCGTAGTGGTTTAAATGATCATCTCACTACTGCTACTGCGCCGAATACTGTGGATACCAAAAATTATTGCTCCGAAAAAGCATTGATGTTTTGCGAATTGGCCAATTGTCCACATTTATAATATAAGTAAGTTAATGTATGTATGTGGAAGATTAGGGTTTTAAAAATTAAGCAGCTATCACGCCGTGGTTAATGTTTAAGAGGCAAGAAAGTATCAGTCAAAATTCTTATTTAAATTAATTATTATCATATTAGACAGCAAGCAGCAGAAGCGATAGCTCAGTGGGGAGACTAACAGACTGCAATGTCTCGGGTTCGAATCCACGTCGCGCAACTTTGAATTTTGGAAGTTATATGACTTTTCGAAATTATGTGCGTATTGATTGACAATTATCGCCTGCTCCGCTCGGAGAGCACGTTAAGCCGTCGGTCCCGGCTGCTATGAACATCTATGGCAGTCGTTATTGGGAAGTCATTGCCCTATAATATCCTGACACTAGTCTAGCCTTAGGGTATCGTTAGCCTTCGGGTTGCGGAGGTTAGGTGGCAGCCGCTTCGTGTAAAAACTGATATCCAGTCAAATCCGGTTAGAACAGAAAAGCCGACCCAAAGTGAGTTGGGAATAATAAAGGCTAGGGAGAAGAAGTAAGTTAATGTATGTACATGTTAGTACTTAGTCAATATCTTTTCTGTTATGCTGTAACATGGTGCGATAATGAGACTGACATATAATTAGTTTATATAAGTCCCTAGAAAATTATCGGATAAATTTTGTTGATCCGTGTTTAGATGCTCTTTGTGCCCGTTGTTCGAATGTTTATAAAGTTCCCAGCGACATAAGATTTATATATAGTCGGTATTTTTTACAAAAAAGGTTAAATAATGGTAAACATAATATCAGCCTTATAAATAACTGTATCATAACTAGGCATGGGCCGGCCTCTTCTTAGTTTAAAAAAAGATTAAATTATAGTCTATGGTGCTGGTCTAGTTCTTGTTGGTAGTGAATACCTGAACTCAAAACAACTATTTGTGGATCACATAATATTTGGTCTCGGTTTGAGATTGAAGCCACAATACTTGGCGCAGCGACAAAAGCGAGGTGATCTTTAAACCACAACCCCTTGCTTAAAAATCTACCCTAAGCAATACGGATATATTATTCTAAAATTGCATTATAAAATATATTAAAATATAATATTATGGTCATAATTCTTATAAAATTATCTTCAAAAATACATAAATAAGTTAAAATAGATCTGTCTGTATCAGCTTCATTTAATGTTAAACGATCTTTCAATAGCACTAAAACAGTTGTAGCAAATGGATAGCAGAAGAGCGGCGAAAGGCGACGAATTGCAAATTTAAACTGTTTTTAAACGAGTCATTTGCAGTAAAGTGGCATTGCTGGCGTAGATGCTCTAGATTCACGGAATTGCCGGCATTTCCTTGTAAATTCATTCAGTTACCGTTTCATTCAATTTTACAGCACACTATTTTAGATTTTTCATTTATTTTTCTATTTCAATTTATGAGAAATTTCTGATAATTAATATCAGAAATTGCTTCTGGGTCTTCTTGGTGATTATGCTTGGTGTACTTACAAATTATTGCTCATTAGCTGACCCGCGCAACTTCATCAGCTTCACATAAGAGAATTTACTCCGTTTCTGCAACATTTTTCATTGATGCACCGCTTCTATTGGTCGTAGCTAGATGTTATGTAGCCTATAGCCTTTCTCGATAAATGGGCTATCTAACACAAAAATATTTTTTTATTAGAACCAGTAGTTCCTGAGATTAGCGCGTTCAACCAAACAAACAAACAAACTCTTCAGCTTTATAATATTAGTGTAGAAGTATGGATAATATTACATCAGCTTAGCATTTCATCACCTTTCACTAATTTAGATATTTAGGATCCAAACTGAGCATTGTATTTACTTATACTTCTAACAGAAACTTGTTATTATTATAACATAATAATGTCAGACCGTATTAAAATCTTGTAAGCTTTAATTCATGTCAATAAATTTAATCAGAGGTTACTGGTAAACATTGATAAAATGAAAAAGATATGAGCAAGGAAATCTACAACATTACTTTGTTTTATCAGCTTCTATAAAAATGTTAGCAATAAGTACTAAATCATACTAAGATTTCTCCGCCGTAAAATATATTATGAAATTTTTTAAACAGGATAATATTTGGCAGACACACATGAGGTAGAGAATAGCGAAATTTGGAACAGCCTGACTGTGCGGCGCGCGTACTATTATGTTAGATTGCTGGATAGTTTGCTAAGATAAACGCAAGGATAGCTTAAGACGGTTTGTTGCTGAAAGAGATTACAGATATTATTTTAAATGCTAATGTCCGATGGATAATGTAATGCTAGCTAATATAAGTGATTTCAGTTTGCTGTTCGTAAACGCAATAAATTGGCTGCGCACCTTTTGCGACTAAGTTATATTATATAGTATATTGTTGGATCATTAAAACGTGTGTTCGGTCGTGTTGCATCGAACACTGGCTGAGGAAATTTAATTTAGAACTCTATAGCTTCTGCTGGCGGTTTTGCAGCAATGTATACCGAGAATTTTTTCTTATGCTTTAATATAATATATGATCTCCCTATGAGCTAAGATTAATAAACCAATAGTAACATGCATTTTTTTTTACAACCTTCTCATGTGTATAATTAATAAGAAGATAATCCTATCTTACTATAAAAACTCTCACACGCGGAGACTCTCAAACGGCTCAAATACAAAAACCTGGTCGAAGATTATGATTTAGAGCCGATTGGGATCAAAACGCTATGAGGTCTTAGTGCTCGCGCTCTATATAGATAAATATCGAAAAGACTGATCGACGCTTCCCGTGACCAGGTCTTTATTTCGTTGAAAGCATAAGCGTTACTATTAATTATCTAAACCACACAGAAACCGTATGCCCTCGAGGTAAGAAGCTGGCTATTTCATCGCTTATGAACTTAGATTGAACCCTACAGAGAGCGACCATATCGAGGTCTATCGGTCACAATATCAAACCTTATGCTTTAGACGTAGTATTGACTTAGTCATTATTAGTCATAAAAATGAGTAATGTGACTAAACAATTATTAAAAATTTTTTAATGAGACTGATCCCGCACTAGGATTAATTCTTGTGTCGCGGAGGACTTTACAATAATTCAAACAACGGACACAAAGAACATCCAGACTCGGAACAACCATTTGTGGATCACACAAATTTTTGTTCCGAGTGGGGTTTGAACCCACAACACTGCGTGCAGTGGCAGCGGCGAGGCGACCACTTAACCCACTATGCCATCTATGCAGTCAAGTTAAAAACACTTTTACTTTTACGCGGCCGTTTTTCACAAAAGATTTTAAATCGCAACTATTAAAATAATTAACATTCATAGGGTGCTTTTAAATTGCTGGATTAGTTTATGGTTTAGTAGATCACAAATGTAGGATTAAGGCGTTGTCCCAGTATGCTATGGTCTCATGATTAAGGACCCATAAGCCGCTTGGATAATCTTTTATCATTAAATGAGTACCTATCATCCCTACACTTAACTGCTGAATAACAACTCAAAATTGACTTTAATGCTTTTAATTTGACTTATTTTAGAGCATTTAGTTGGTTACAAAAGAAATATACTTTAAGAATTTGAGTGCACCAACAGTTTTAGTCATTACTTCAAAGCGCTGATTCGTTGAAATGCCTTAGATTTGTATTAATATCCACATGTATGTATCTTATGTGGGAGCCAGTCAGTGCAGACCGGCGACACTTCGACGCAGTGGGATCTTTTGTGTCGACACTCTCCCAATAACGACTGCCATAGATGTTCATGGCAGCCGGGACCGACGGCTTAACGTGCTCTCCGAGGCACGGAGCAGGCGATAATTGTCAATCAATACACACATAATTTCGAAAAGTCATATAACTTCCGAAAGTCAGAGGTGCGCGACATGGGTTCGAACCCAAGACCCCCTGCATTGCAGTCTTTGGTCTCCCCACTGAGCTATCCCTGCTCTTAATATCCACATACTCAATTTTACCCGCAGCTTTGCTTGCGTAAATTTACATAGGGTTAGATTAGATTATTAACACTACTTTTTTCTGGATAAAAGGTACCCAATCTCCTTTTTTTATTCCCCTAACTAAGTGTATCCGAAATTTCATGATAAACGGTCGAGTAGTTAAAGCTTGAAAGTATAACAAACAAACTCACATTCGCATTTATAATATTAGTTAGGATACAATATATTAATATTCGTCGAGAAGCAGCGTGTTCTAAAGATGATGTGATTATACAGCTGAACTATTTTACAAAAGAACTGATTGTACAAAGAATCGCTCGAGAATAACAAACTATAACTTTTGATGTTTATCTAACAAAAATATCACAAATTGACATAGATATTGCTATGAATTTTTATGTCGACTTTGACATAGATAGACTAGGGTATAAAGCCCTGGGGTTTATTAGAAAATGAAGTTTCGTGCGACGCAGCGCCGCCTAAAATGTAGTTACAATTCATGTTGACTGGTTCGTTATTCGAAACCGGATCAGTTTCTACGTTATATAAATGGTGTTTTAGTATAAGGTGATCTTCTTTGTTCGTATATATACAAGATTTGTGTTACACGTTACATTAAACTGCTGATGGAATACTGTGGTAATAAATAAGAGATACGTATAGACATAGTCATACTTATATAGATCTATAGGCTTTATTTTTGGTATAGGTGGCAAATAAGCAGGCGTATCGCCTGATGGTAAGCGATTACCGCCGGCCATGGACACCCGCGACACCAGAGGAGTCACAAGTGCGTTACCAGCCATTTAAATTTACCCCTCCCTCTACCGGGGGGCCTCCGGTACCTTCACTCACTCGACGAAACACAACACAAGTGCTTTTTCACGCCGGTTTTCTGTGAGGTTATAACATTATATATATATATATATATATATATATATATATATATATATATATATATATATATATATATATTTTCATAATATATTGTCAAAAAGCTTTACAAATATTATAACAACTAACGCAAATAACAAACTTACTCACAATAACCCATACCATATTTTAACTCGCAACTGACGTGCCGTATATCATATTTCTCAGTAGGTCTACCATAAAACGTAAATGTCGAAACTTTTCGACCTATTAGTACCATGAAACTTATGAAGTAATGCTTTAATCATCCTAAGCCCTAATGTGAAGTGATCCGAACAGCAGCGTAATGTCATTTTAAAAGAAAAATCCGATGTAACTTAATATTTCGTTCGCCTGAATTGCCGGATAGACATTTTCATGGTAGACCTTATGTACACTTGTTTTCTGAAACTAAAGATATTCTTAGTTAATTTTATTGTGCATTAGTATACCTTTGGTGATTAGAGAGAGATGCGGCATGAAAGTGGATTTAGTGACAAGAATAGAAAAGGGTATGTTAAGCTGGTTTGGGCATGTAGAAAGAATGGACGAGGAAAGACTGACTAAGAAAGTTTATAAGGCTAGTGTGAATGGAACAGTCGCAAGAGGAAGACCTAGGCGAACGATTCTTGATCAGATCGGAGGCGTTCTAGACAAAGGCCAGGTTAAGAGCACCTTAAACCGACGGGCGTGTATGAGGAATGTGATGAAAGTGAATGAAGCCAGAGAAGTGTGTCAGGATCGTAGCAAATGGAAATCCGTAGTCTCTGCCTACCCCTCTGGGAAACAGGCGTGAATCTATGTATGTATGTATGTATAATTAGGAGAAACAAAAATATGCCATTTTATATTGTCTTAAAATGTTATGCAAACGGATAGGGAACCAACGTGACACTATATATGTATGTAAAAATAGAAAACAGCTATTTAATCGCTCAGCCGCCACTGCTCACCGATCAATGATGGCGTCGCTTCGTGTAAAGAATAAAACGAGGTACCTCAGTGCTACATTGAATGGAAGTTCGATAGCCTGCCACGATGAAACGCCAGGAACATTCTCGTGCACATTAACGCGGACGATTGGTTACTTCAGTTCCGTACGTACCGTTTCATAAATGTGAACAAGTGACATATTCAGTTGAATCAAATGTACTGGCGTCAACACGACCGGGCTGCCAAGTGTGAATTATGTTTTAGTAAATAAAATCCGTCTCGTTTTTAGGATTTACGAAATATTTTAAATTTTATGTCCTAGAGTACGGCACAGATATTAGTACTATACTTAAAGGCACTGATCTATATCTACACTTATATTATAAAGGGAAAAGATTTGATTTTTTGTTTGTTCGTTTGTAAGGATTTAACTCAAAAAAGAATAAATCAATTTTAAAAATTTTTTCACCATTAGAATGTTATATTATCATCTAGTAGGAGGCTTTATATTTTTTTAATAAAAGTCCTGTTACTAACATAATCTAACCTACTTTTACCCGAGTAAAACCGCGGGCAAAAGCTAGTTACATATAAAGATAATTTGACAGCTTTTTACCAGAGGGATAGCCAGATAGGAACTTAGTGGAATATGACTTTTAAAGTAGTTTTCATTCTTTCAGCTATCCTGCCCAATGATTTCAGCTACCTACCAACCAAAAACCTTAAAATAGGATTATTCATGATAACGTTACAAAGAATTAGACAGAGAGAATAATTGAGAGAGAGATTTTAAGATTACATTTGGCTTCGAGTTCGTACATGGAATTTGGAAGTAGGTACTATCTATATTTTCTTTTTGCATTGAAGAAGCACCTGCACTAGACACATAATACTCGACTTGTAAGCGGCGCGTAAAGAAGAAAATGTACCAGATTTTAAATTAGAACTCTAGCTGAAAACCGCATTCAATTTTGCGTAGTAGTTTTTTTTATGCTGCACGTACAAACATACTACTCATATAATAAGTTCATTGAACATATATTTATTATAGAATAGAAAAGACAGTGCCTTTACAAATAAGATGTATATATGTGATTCAGCATTAAATCGTATTTTAAACATACAAATAATAAATCTATAACAAATTGTATACCATATATCCCAAAACACATACAAAGTCTCTATGCTATGACGTCGCGTTAAAAATTTACCCAAAGTGCGACCGAGCTTAGCAATGCATTGGAATATTGCCTATTTCCTGTATTACTCTCGGCGGGTGCATAGTCGAATACCTTGAGGAAATAAGCATGCAATCTTAGGTTTAAGGGATTTTCACACCTGTTTCTGCATTTTCTTAGTAGGTAGGTATATACCTTTTTATTTTTAGATGTGTACCTACCGTCTATTTGAAAACGTTAATCGCGGTTAAACGCAAGCCTAATAGAGTATAAAAAAAAAAAAAAAAACGTATTTGATTGACAGACATTTAAATTAATGGATAGCGTAAAAGTTTAAGCGATGATTTCGATACTGTAGATTTATTTAGATTTTCATTTAAAAACAAACTAGAGATTTTGCCCGCGGCTTCGCTCGTGTAAGTGTAGGTTAGGTTAGATTAGTAACTATACTTTTTTTAGAGTTCGAAAATCCTCTTATACTACAGCTTTGTCCGTCCGTCCGTCCGTCTGTCTGTTATACAACTTTCAACTCAAGAACCGTAAGAGCTAGAGACTCACGGTCAACGCTTTTCGACTCAACATTGTCGATATACACCCTAAATGACTATAACCTTTGACCTCTGACCTCAAGGTCACGTGATACCATTTTTCGAACTCTAAGATTTACGACAATTCATAGCCGTTTCTCACTTGTTTATTTAACCTAACTTTTTGTGACGATTAAATTTAAAATACTTTATGCGGATTTTGAGACGTTATTTATTTTGAAACAAAGTGTCGAACTGCATATTTATTTTCTCCTTAAAAATATAGCGCGATGAACTAAACTTCTATATACTATTGTCTTTTGTTTACGCGAATATTATTCATTGAAATTAAACTACTATAAACGGATTTTATCGCGTTGTTTATTTGACACTTTATTACATAATTTTGAAAACTGTTACACTACTTTTACTTTTAAACTTTACTAATTTTTAAGCTAATTAAATTAATATTAAAACTATTAAAACTATTTAGATTTAATTTAATTTTACACTTTCCCCGACGTTCCGGTTGCTTTTCAGCAGCCATGGTCACGGAGAGACTGCTCCCCCTAATGCCCCTAATCCCCCTATGCTAATAAACTCCTACATTTATGATACTATAGGATATCCGATCGTGAATAAATTGGGGAAGGAGGGCAGGGAAGCATTCCCTGTGCAGTGTGTCGTCATATGGTAAAATTATAACAGTTATTTTTAAACGAACCCACTATTCGTGTTAGTTAATACTCATCCTAATTAATAGTATATATGAGAATGTAAGTTTGCTTATTACGCATTAATGCTTAAACTTCTCGATTGTTTATCATGACATTTCGCTTACACGTTGACAGAGATACGGCAAAGGACATAATGTATTTTTCATGCAGAAAAAAAGCACTTTCCCAAGAGATAGAAGTTTGTCGACAAAATCTAAATTTATGCGCGCGAAAACGAGGGCAAGTTTAGTATTAAATAAAGCTAGAATACGCAAGTAGCGTACCTATTCCGTGTATAAACCCACAATGCCTCGATCGCTGGCATCTCTTTTTATGAGGCGCTCATAGCTAGTTGCACTCACTGATCCGTAAACGATTAGCGAGATTAAGCAACGTTGGGTGCGGTCAGTCTATAGATGGGTGACCGTCTAGTGGTATTTCATCTGAGCGTCTCCGTGCTTCGGAGGGCACGTAAAAAGTCGGTCCCGGTTGTTGTCAAATTGACAGCAGTCGTTAAGCCATGTCAGAGGCCTACGGGCGACTTGAACAACTCTTGACAACAGGTTGGTCACTAACCACACGACAAGAAAAGAAAAAAAAGAAAAGAGAATCTCTTTTTAGGCATTTATAAGCTCTGACTAAATTAAATCGTCATCAATAAATACCATATAATAAGGCCACCTTCTTTGGCCTGTAACCCTGTAAATTTATGCTATACCAAACATAACTGAAAACCTATTGTATTAAGCCGTCGGTGTGCCGGTGCAACTCAAAAGATTAACAGTATAAAGTCATGAGCAAAAGAGTCACCTACCTTGCTTGAATAGGATAAGTAAATATCTACTGTTATAAAAGTTTAGTAAGCACTTATTATCAAGGTAGTCACGAAGTTTACATTTTATAACACTTTAAAACTAGTCACTAACATAAACTTAACTGCGGCAAATAGAAACTGAAATTGCTGCAGTTATAGACAGCAATTCCCAGTGTAAAGAAGCCTTTATATTTCTCGGCTCGAGATTTCTCGCCTCTCTTTGATTCCTTCGTGGAAATGGAAGCGATTTCGTCCTATTCAACCGATATGTTCGCACCATTCACAGATGCGTTACTGAAAGAACTTTACAAGTAATGTTTAAGTATATGTTTTACAATTGTCAGATATTCCAGTTTATGGTAACGTTAAGAACCAATTTGTTCGGCTCTTTTCGACTGGATAAATTATATGACTGTTATCTGCAAGTCTGTTCTTACAATCTTTGTAAGCGCTCGAAAACCGTGATATTAAAATAGAATTTTTAAAAGCCTGATGCCAAAAGTCGCCTAATATAAATGCATATTTAAAATTGTTATATTTTTAATTTAATTTAAAATTGTATTTAAGCACTAATTTATGTATGCAGCTTCACCTGCGTAATAGGATTCAGGAAGTAATTTAAGAAATAGTCTAAAATAGACATGTAATCTTTCTAGCCATGTTTGCATATCGTTATTAAAAGTTTGCTGTGTAAACCCTACGCTATATGCGCAAGCGGCGACAGCGTAGTGGGAGACCGTTGGATTGCCACGCAGAGGTCTCGAGTTCGATCCCAAGGCAGGACATGTTAATCGACACGCAATCTACAAGCCAATCAATTATAATTATTACTATTGTAGGCAAACTTCAAACTGTACATACATACATACATAGATTCACGCCTGTTTCCCAGAGGGGTAGGCATAGACTAGGGATTTCCATTTGCTACGATCTTGACACACTTCTCTGGCTTCATTCACTTTCATCACATTCCTCATACACGCCCGTCGGTTCATGGTGCTCTTAACCTGCCTTTGTCTTTGTCCAGAACGCCTTCAAACTGTGCGTATGAAATAGATAATAATTAATTATCGCTTGCTTTAACTGCAAAGGAAAACATCGTGAGGAAACCTACATGTCTGGGAGTTCTCTATAATGTTCTTGAAGATAAATGAAGTCTGCCAAACTGCACTAGGCCAGCATGGTGGACTATGGCCTAACCCCCTCATACTGATGCTCGGTCCTAGCAGTTGGACAGTTTAATACAGGGCTATTATAATATACTTGTATGTGTGTGTGTGTATTCATTCAGGCAATGTTCAATATCTGTGCCAAGTTTCATACAAACTTGTTCAATGTTTTACGTGATTAAGTAACAAATATCCTAATATCTTCCCAAACTTACACATTTATGATATTAGTAGCAAAAGCGTAACTTTCATAATGTTGGTAAATTTACAAAACAAACTCGCTAATGAGATGGTACTCCCAGTGTGTTTGTTGTACCCTGTTTACTTGTCACTTCCAAGGGTTTACGGAACACCTACGTAAGCACTATTTGCGGAGAGATATTGTGCTAATTACAGTAATTAATTTTAAAAAAAAGCAGCGATAGCTCACTGGGGAGACCAACAGACTGCAATGCAGAGAGTCTCGGGTTCGAACCCACGTCGCGCACCTCTGACTTTCGGAAGTTATATGACTTAGCGAAATTATGTGCGTATTGATTGACAATTATCGCTTGCTCCGTGCCTCGGAGAGCACGTTAAGTCGTCGGTCCCAGCTGCCATGAACATCTATGGCAGTAGTTATTGGGAAGTCAGTGCCCTCTAATATCCTGACACTGGTCTAGCCTTAGGGTATCGTTAGCCTTCGGGTTGCGGAGGTCAGGTGGCAGCCGCTCCGTTTAAAAACTGATATCCAGTCAAAGCCAGTTAGACTAGAAAGCCGATCCCAAGTGACTTGGGAATAATAAAGGCTAGGAAGAAGATACTGTAATTAATTTAAACTTGTATCTTTTGACATTTTGATAGCACGGCGTAGAGGTTTAAGTCGTCGCCTCGTCACTGCTAGACCGCCAAATGTTGTCGGTTCGATCGAGATTGAGACTCGTAGAAAGAATTTGTGGTCCACAATTAGTTGTTCGGAGACTGGTTGTTCTTTGTCCCGCGAAATACGATTTATTAGAAGTAGTGTCCTTTTTAAAGTATAAGAAACAGATATAATAATATCATACCTGTATTAAGCTGTCCCACTGCTAGACACGGGTCTCTTCCCTGTGTAAGAGTAAGGTAATAGTCCACCACGCTGGCTCAGTGCGGATTGGCAGACTTCACATATCTTCGACAACATTATGGAGAACTCTCAGACATAAAGGTTTAAAGGTCAAGAACTACTGGTCCATATTAAAAAAATATTTTATTGTTGGATAGCCCTTTTATCGAGGAATGCTATAGGCTAGATAACATCATGCTGCAACCAATAGGAGCGGAGCATAAATGGAAAATGTTGCGAAAATAGAGAAAATTCTCTAATGTGAAGTAGACGAAAATGCGCGGGTCAGCTAGTATAATATATTCATTGAAAATGGCGGTGATAATATGTACGGCGACTATGAAAGATAGCTACTGTTGTTAATATTCCTTTGAGTTGGATATTAATAAAACTAAATCTAGATAATAATATCCATACATCAAATAGATGTACATTTGATTGACTGACATATACATTAACATTGCATTAGTTACCCAATATTTTACATTAGATTGTTTATATGAAAGCTAATATCCTAACTAATGTTATAAATGCGAATGTGAGTTTGTTTGTTACGCTTTCACGCCTTAATACTCGACCAATTATCGTGCAATTTCGCAGGTTGGTTAGGTTAAATTAGTAACAGTACTTTATTCTGGATGAAAGTTGCCCAATGTCCTTTTTTGCACCCCTTACAACGTGTATGTCAAATTTCATGATGATCGGTCGAGTAGTTAAGGCGTGAAAGCATAACAAACAAACTAACATTCGCATTTATAATATTAATTAGGATGACAGACAGTCATACGGTGCGATACCGATCTTGACAAAAGGAATCGCAAAATGAAAAGGCAAGGGACGAACTCCTCTGCTACGATGTAAACGTGTAGCGTCGTAGCATCGTAGCAGCACAAAACTTAGTCTTTAAGCCTCGTGCTGCTACGATGAGGTAAATGTTTTTAAAGTTTCACAATTTGTATGCTATATAACAAGTGTTGTGTTGTTAATGTAAAAAACTACACGCACACATCCATGCATTTGACACACGCAGTCGAATCGCGTTCGTAGTATTTCGGCATTGTTCGTCTGACGTCGTACAATTCTTTGTAACTGTGGTTACCTATACCTTATTTATATGTGATAAAGAAAAAAAGAAAACAAAGAAGCAAGCTTAGGAATTTTGGTCAAATTTTGACCACTAGGCGACCGCTAGTATGTATTTATTACCTTTTAAATTCTTTACTAGCATTATACCTATAAGATACGCGGGAGTAGTGCTGCTGCATATTACTCGGCTAGTTGACTGACTTATTGGTGTAATGGCTATAGTTTGACTAAAACCGCTGTACTGCGCCTTAGGTATGTGCGCGGCGAGACGGAGGGTATTGCCGTGAGCGTTGACGAATGACAGCGGCCTGTTAACCTGCGTTCCCCCTCCCCTTCCATCTCGCCGCGCACATACCTAAGGCGCGGTACAGCGGTTTCGGGCAAACTATAGTGAATACAGCTACGGAACACGGGTTTGTTCTTTTTGACTGCAAGGAAAGCCTGATGGTTGCTTCGCCACAGCCACTACGCCAAGTATTATGGGTTCGAATCTAAGACGAGCCAAACTTTGTCTGATCCACAAATAATTTTTCTGAGTATGGATGTTTTTTTTGTCTGTTGTTAAAATGTTTGTTAGATATAGGATTTACACTTCGTATTTAAAAAATATTGTTTAGTTTTATATGAAGTTTTCCTTCGAATTGCAGTATAATATATCACAGACTTGGTTTTTACGTGGGCGAATGCATGACTAATCCCCCTCCACGGGGGCGGGCGGAGGGGTTATGTCGGACTCACCGGGGTAAAAGAAAGATGGAATAAGAATAATGTACCTCCCGGAATACCGACTAAACCTACCACGGTGTTCCTCGACAAAACCACTATCGACAGGGCCGCGCGAATCACTTGCACATGCGGTCGCGACCTCGCTTAATACGATAAAACGGCAGGCCTCTACACGAACAGACCTACCCAAAGGCACTGACTCACTTTAAACCCTACTGTCCCCCCCTAGAGGGGAGACGGACTCGAAACAGAGGCGCGCGTGGGAACACGCACGCCGCCTCTTGGACCCGGTTCTGAATGGATGGCGGGCAGGCCCACAAAGCCCACCACCCACAAAGATTAGTCACCTTAAGCAAAACTAAGTCTAAAGACACAGGTATAATGTAATGAAAATAACTTTTAATTAAGGAAAAAATAATAGATACAAGTCCATTGAAATTAAACCTTACCTCCCAATTTGTACCCTCACAGTAAATAAAAGGGCTGTCAGACTATAATATAGTCTTCGATACAAGAATATTAAACAAATTAAACCAAGAAAATACTATTTGTAGACAGCGTAAGCTCTGAGCAAATATCAGGTGTTGGGTAAGATTGCAATATTATTATAGAGATCCTTTTCTCCCACAGCCCTTTAGAATATTTCCAAAGGCCTGTCATGAGTGAGGTTTGCTATTCTGCCTACAGGCAAATTATTTGGCAGGCACTCTTTAAAATATTTTTTCCTTTTCGTCACGTACTTAGATTTCATATAAAGTCATTTTAGTTCGGTCTGGTTTTATACCTCGTCTTATTTAACCATAGTTATGCTATTATGTAGGGTACGTAGCTATTAAATAAATTCAAAAAGGACAAGATCCGTCGATCGATTTGTTGCAGATATCGTTCAAATAGGACAAAGGTGAGAAATTATTATAGAAAGGAAATATACAACATAGCGTACATATAGAATACTTTAGCGTTATTTCTCGATAATTTTACGTATATCTATATATATAAAACTCTTCCGTTACCGAGTGACTGACAGACAACGCACAGCCGAAATTACTGAACGCAAGAAGCTGAAATTTGGCATGTATGTTCCTTGGAGAGTGTAGGGGAGCACTAAGAGAGGATTTTTGGAAATTCTACCCTGAAGGGGGTGAAAGGGGCGAAACCCGATATTCACACGGGAACGGGACTAACGCGGTTGAAACCGCGGGAAAACTACTAGTTTTATAAATTTTCGGTCATTTATCGGTGGAAGGTGGTATTATAGATGCGAAAGACATTATGTTTCTTTGTTACCTTTTTGCGATTGAACTGCTAAAAGGATTTCAATAGAATTCGGCAACGACTTGGATTGTATTCTGTCGTTCTTCACCAGAATGTAATCAATTTCGTTGCCGATAAGGAAGGCTACATTATATCTCACTGCTTCCGTAGCGCAGCGGTAGTGAAGGCAACTGCTGTGCATAAGGTCTCGGGTTCGAATCCCGGGTCGGGCCAACAAAAAGTTATTGGGTTTATCTGATAAGAGTTAGTTGTCCTGCGCTTGATCGATGTATTGTCATGTCGGATTGCCGTCCCATCGGCGTGTAAATTCACATTAATAAGTGTAACTTTGACGTTCATATGTGTGTTTCACCTACATGAATAAACATATTTTTTTTATTTTTGTATAATTTTATTTTGTTAAACATCAGGAATATCAGCGAAAACGTATCAAATCTATTCAATGTTTTTGACGTGAAGCGGGATCAAAGAGAAAACGACAAAATTGTAAAAACCATTGTTTTAGCATATAACTCACATAACTTATACAACATATGCAATATTTCAAAAACATCGCCATAGCTTTGACACAGTTTTATAAAAGCATAGATATTACTCTATATATAATAGTGAATGTTTCGAAAATTCCATCCGAATAGTTTTATCAGTTAAAATTCGTCGAATATTTTTGAACTCAAAATATTCTAGTTATTGTAGAAAATGTTTATATTTTCTACAATACATAACAGCAGCGATAGCTCACTGGGGAGACCAACAGACTGCAATGCCGAGGGTCTCGGGTTCGAACCCACGTCGCGCACCTCTGACTTTCAGAAGTTATATGACTTTTCGAAATTATGTGCGTATTGATTGACAATTATCGCCTGCTCCGTACCTCGGAGAGCACGTTAAGCCGTCGGTCCCGGCTGCCATGAACATCTATGGCAGTCGTTATTGGGAGAGTGTCTACACAAAAGAGGTCTGGGTGTTTCTATTTTGTCTTATTTCGGGGGCCAATCAGTGTAAACCGACACTTCGACCCAGTGAGATCTTTTGTGTCGGCCCCGAGATCTATCCCTGAGCTATCTCCCTATGAATGTACTGCATCAGTCGCAGCGTACACTTCAGAGGGAGAAGCCTGAAGTCATCAGGGTTTGGATATGCCAATCCCATCAGACCCGTCCTTAGTCCAGCCAACGCGTCACATTCACACAGTAGGTGTGATATGGACTCGTCCTGTTCACCACAGGCTCTGCAGATCAAATTGTTTGCCAAACTCAATCTGCACAGGAAGTCGTTGGTGCCAAAATGACCAGGGGTGTTTCTATGTATAATATGTAGGTATTTGCAAAAAAAAGTTTATCCATTGTCTAGTAGGTACCCATAGCACAAGCTCTGCTTAGTTTGTGCTAGATTGTGTTATGTATGAGATATATATTTTTTTGGAAGTACTTGTTTTCGGTGATTGGAACTGTACTTGGTTGACGATAATAAGCTTGCCTCTATAATATGGAATCTAAAGTTATAGTTGGCTAAATGTGAGTATAATATATCTTTCGCTGTCCCGTCATAAACACAATAGAAAATCTATTATTATGTAACATATGTGAATCATCGGACGGGGGACTTGTTAATAGATGTGTAGGACGATGCTTATATCGTCCTACACATGTAACCATCATCTATGATGGTCAGCTAGTAAATAAATAAACATAGACTAAGGTCTACCTTAGTCTATGTTTAATTATTTACTAGCTGACCCGCGCAACTTTGTCTGCGTCACATAATGGACTTTGCCTCCCTTTGTGTGTTCTACCGCTTGTATAATGGATTGTGTTCTGAAAAGTTGTTTGAGATGATGCCCTCAGCTACTTTTGAAGTGAAAACTTTTCAGGCGCGTTGAGCACTTTTTGGGTGAACAAAAATCATGGAACTCGCGTCATCGTCACCAAACGCATTCAAAATTCAAAAATAATAGTCTATTGAAATTAAACTGCTATATACGGATTTTATCGCGTTGTTTATTTGACACTTTATTACAACATTTTGAAAATTGTTACACTACTACTACTATTAAACTTTACTAATTTTTAAGCTAATTAAATTATTATTAAAACTATTTAGATTTAATTTATTTTTACACTTTCCCCGACGTTTCGGTTGCTTTTCAGCAGCCATGGTCACGGGGAGACTAAGATGGCAGTTGTCTCAATATTCCAGTGTAGTTATTTCAAAGTACCCGAACATAATTTAATCATTGGTGTTTCTATTTACGCAGAATGAGCTCAAAGTATCATGAAGTCTAGCTGTGGTTTGCTTCTTCTTGGGTTTGACTATTTTTATTACTGGATCCCAAGCTGGTGGTAGGCGTAGTGGTTAGTGTAACCGACTGCCACGCCTGAGGTCGCGGGTTCGATTCCCGCACAAGTCAAACATTTGTGTGCATGAACATGGATGTTTGTCTTGGTCTGGGTGTTTCTATGTATAATATGTATGTATTTACAAAAAAAAAGTATATATGTATGTTTATCCATTGTCTAGTACCCATAGTACAAGCTCTGCTTAGTTTGGGCTAGATGGTGTTGTGTGTATGTGGTAGAATATTATTATTATTATTATTCCAACCATCTTCTCTATTTAAATTAGGATGATTTTTAAATTCAATAGCCTCGCGAAGCATCCTTGGTAGGAATCGGTGTTCTTTAGCGAGAATCTGTGGTTTGTCAAATCTCAGGTAGTGGTTGGTTCCCTGTTGCACATGTTCACACACAGCAGACTGCAACGAGCGTTGGTGCTATGTGTTACATCAGCTATGTGTTCTTTTATGCGGGTGCCTATGTTTCTCTTGGTTTGACCAATGTATGAGAGTCCGCAGTCACAATCTATTTTATAGACCCCTGCATCTTGTAAAGGTAGTTGGCACTTGACGGATGGTAAATAGAAGACAATATTAAATAATAGTCTAATAGCTCGACGATACAATTCACAAGTTACTTAGTTTTCACTTCTATCGGCAGTCCCCTAAGACTGCCCCGCATGTTTTTTTTATCATCACACCGCTCGCCATCGGCAGGGATTTCATTCTCACACCTTACAACCTAATTGGTGCCACACCAAGCGGTTCCAAAGGAATTTTCTCTCGCGGACGCTCAGGATGTGGAATGAACTTTCTGCCGAGGTTTTCCTACAAGTCTACTGTACGGGGTTCTTCAAAAAGGGCGTTAAAAGGTTTTACAAGCTCGGCAACGTGCAAGTGATGCCTCTGGTGTTGCAGGCGTCCATTGGCTACGGTGATCACTTACTTATTATCAGGGGAGCCGTATGCTTGTTTGCCACTATAGATAAATAAATAAAAAAGAAGAGATTTTCCCGTTCTTGCAACATTTTTCATTGATGCTCCGCTCCTATTGGTAGTAGCGTAATATTATATAGCCTTTCTCTATAAATGGGCTATCCAACATTATAAGAATTTTCAATTCAAACCAGTAGTTCCTAAGATTAGCACGTTCAACCAAACAAACAAACTCTTTAGCTTTATTGAAATTAAACTGCTATATACGGATTTTATTGCGTTGTTTATTTGACACTTTATTACAAAATTTTGAAAATTGTTACACTACTACTACTATTAAACTTTACTAATTTTTAAGCTAATTAAATTATTATTAAACTATTTAGATTTCATTTATTTTTACACTTTTCCCTACGTTTCGGTTGCTTTTCTGCAGCCATGGTCACGGGGAGACTAAGATGGCAGTTGTCTCAATATTCTTTAGCTTTATAATATTAATATATGTAGATTTGAATTTATTTTGACTATCGCAAAAGGCCTATCGTCGCAGTGAACATGTTTACTACAAGCCGACCAACTTTAATAAAAATACTTGCCAGTTTTATAAACAACAGGTTTGAGCCTATATACGTAAAGCTAATTTTCATTTCATGGCAACACTATCTTCCAGATGATATTTCACATTAATACTTTCACACGAGCCAAACCGCTAACAGAGGTAGCTGGCAATAAATTTAATATATCGCGACTTCCTACAATGTAAATTGTTTGACACTCAATTATATACCTTACTCTGTAATAAATAAGGTTTTTTAGTATTTACGTATGCTGTGGCTTTAAGCCAAATGTTTAGGAATGATTAATTGTGGAAATAAGCCACGGCAAGTTTACAAATCCGTTGAAACTAACTGTCTTGAATATATCGTCCGTGTATTTGTCATATTTCCAAGAAAAATGGTTTTCATCGTGTACTTTATAAATGTTTTATCGGTAGTGTAATTTGTGTTTATTATTGTGGGGTCATAAGATGTAAATGTATGTCGTGTAAATCTGTAAAATATAATGTTATTTTAGACTAGCTGTTTTATCTACGTTTTTGATTCCTGCTTTGCTCTCGTGGCTCGTAGCGTGATATTATATAGGCTATGTTACTTCTGGATAAATAAGCTTTCTAATAGTGAAAGACTTATTAAAATCAGCGTAGTCGTTTCTGAGTTTCTCTTTTATAAACATAACCTTAATACAGATGCACTGTAATAAAGAGAGAAAAAGAAGTAGATATGACTACATTTTTATATTTGAAAACTAGTACACGATCCTGTTGTGTATTTACGTACCTTTTTAAAAGGCTTGACTTTCGGCCAGGTTGCATCTGCCAAGATCACAAGCAGATTGGTTCGGTAAAGTCAGACTTTCGTTCGTGAGATAGATGCTCCTAAACCTACCTTCACATATTGTTTCTCCATGTGACCTAAGGTTTAGAGTACGGACATGGTTGGTGTAGTATACACCTCTTTGTCCCCTCACCCCCAGGGGGACGGTGGAGGAAATATTTTTTGGGTAGTGGCCTGCCGTTTCACACGGCGGGCCGACACCACGGCGGGGTCGCGATTGCATGTGAAAGCGATTCACGCGGCCTCACCGTCTATGGTTATGTCGAGGAACACCGTGGTAGGTTTAGTCGGTATTACCGGGGTATCTTTTCCCCGATGAGCCCGACATAACCTCTCCGTCGCTCCGCGGAGAGGTAAGCGTCAAAGCATTCCCCAAAATAAAATAAAAAATGTATACACCAGTGCGTACTCATAACCTTAGCTGACTGCAGATTGTAAAAGTTGTGTTATTGTAATCAATGGATTCCAACGTCACAGATAGTTTATAACTAACTTTCCGATTTAACTACATTTCTATGGGTACGATCCGGAGCCCGCAGAAATCTTCGATGAAGAAACAGTAGATTCATACAAATTTTACACAGTTTTCTTATTTTCGAAAATGGGATATATAGCACGGTATTAGCTTAATTTGTTTTTGAATATGTTTATTCTACCAACTAAGCAAATATGTATGTATATGATAGTAAGTGGCGTTTGCTATGCTTCACGCCTTGGGTTCGATTGCCGGCAAACGGCACCGTAGGACCTGAGAATGTAGTTGAGTCGAAATAATTGTATAATACACCTCTGGCTAAGCTTTCAGAAATGTAGTGAGCCTTATATGTATGCTTATAAGCCCAGTTCCTATATCAAAAAACAACCCAGTTTACCTACGGATAGTTATTCATTGAAATTAAACTACTATATACGTCATGGTCACGGGGAGATGCTGAAAATCATCCGAAACGTCGGGGAAAGTGTAAACTTAAATATAAATAGTTTTAATAGTTTTAATAATTTAATTAGCTTGAAAATTTGTAATATTTAATAGTATCTAGTAGTAGTGTAACAGTTTCAAAATGTTGTAATAAAGTGTAAAATAAATAACGCGATAAAATCCGTATATAGTAGTTTAATTTCAATGAATAACATTGGCGTAAACAGAAGATAATATTATACGGATAGTTAATTTTTGACACATATTCTATAAAAAAAAGCAGTAGCAGCAAAAAAAGCTCAGTGGGGAGACCAACAGACTGCAATGCAGAGGGTCTCGCGTTCGAACCCACGTCGCGCACCTCTGACTTTCGGAAGTTATATGACTTTTCGAAATAAATAAAGGCTAGGGGAGAAGGATTCCATAAAAAAATTGTCATGATTTAACTGCCCGTAGCTAAAACCTAGCTAAAATGTAATGTAGTAGAGCCTCGCTGATTTCAGCATGAACGGGCCGACTCGAACGGCGAAGGACACCCTAACAGAATATCGACGTGAAATAGCAGTATTCCTACTGTTGCGTTTCGTTCGGTGAGTGAGAGTGCCGGAGGCCAATCACCCTCTTTCCCCCTTCCCGCTCCTTCTTCTTATTTCCTTTCTTAAAGGGTCGGCAACGCACAAGTCATGCCTCTGGTGTTGCAGGCGTCCATAGGCTACGGTGACCACTTACCATCAGGTAGGCCGTATGCTTAATTCCCAACTTAGTCGTATCCGTTTCTCGATAAAGTAACAAGGACATAGTCAACCTTACTTCACCAAGTATCAGATATACATAGCATTTGACACTATACCTTGATTGCATGGATGGTGTAGGGGTTTAAGTGGACGCCTTGCCACTGCCACTGCGCCGAGAGTTGTGGGTTCGAATCCCACACGGGACAAAACTTTGTGTGATCCACAAATGGTTGTTCCGAGTCTGGGTGTTTTTTGTGTCCGTTGTTTGAATGTTTGTAAAGTCCTTTGCGATATAGGAATTATTCCTAGTGCGAGAGACGTCTTAAAATTATAAAGTGTTACCAATCAGACGACGATATTAACAATAGAGCGTATTTGAGACCTAAAACAAAGAAGACTGACTTCACCATCATTGATATTTAGCCAGAAAGCCAGGATAGCTGACACCAAGATTGCCGTAGTTAGATATATATATCTTAAACTACACAGGTGAATACAAACCAATCAACTACAGTACACTTGAGACTCAGTTCAGATAATTAAGCCCTATACCGCTACCGTTAAATTACCTTACAATATTAATCGCTTCGAATCCCCCGTGTTCAGGCCTTATGTCAAACAGGCTGTGAGCATACGCACTCACTTAATCGGTATATCTTGCGGTACTGAATAATTGAGAATGTACTTAATTAGTACGTATTACAGGCTGTTTAATGCGTGTAAGAGATTATTGGACAAGCGGTTAAATAGACGATTATCTTATTTCTGTGAAAATACTCAAGTGTTTACATTTATAACGCTTGGACTATTATAATAATAAAATAATTTCAGTTTATAATTTACTAAACTGTACTACTACTGAGCACGGACCTCATTGTGTTACGGTTAGGTCATTAATCACCACGCTGGGCCAGTGCGGATTGGCAGACTTCGCATATCTTCGAGAACACCAAAGAACTTTCAGACATATGTACATATCCCCGCGACACAGGATTTATTAATAGTGCGGGCTTCGTAGTATCTTTTAAAGACTCATAATATCATTAATTATAATGGATGAAAAAGACACAAGCAATAAAAGAAATTGATTATGAAAACTTAATACAAAAAGATTTATTACCAGAAAGCCACGCTTCGGCACGAATGGGCCGGATTGACCGGAGTGATACCACGACCTCGCAGAAAACCGGCGTGAAATAGCGTCTGCGTTGTGTTCCGAGTGAGTGAGGGTACCGAAAGCCCAACCATCCCTCCCTTCAGGTGGGGGCAGATTTAAAAGGAACGCAACGCACTTGTGATTTCTCTGGTGTTGCGACTGTGCATGGGCGGTGGTAATAGCTTACCATCAGGCGATCCGTCTACTCGTTTACGTCCAATACCATAAAAAAAAGAAAAAAGTGCGTAATATGTATAACTAATTTAAAAACTTGACTGCGCCAATTATGGGATTAAAACAATAGCAAAGATTAAATCTTTTTAAATAAGACAACACACGCACTAGTTGTATCTAATTTCTTGTCACTGGAGACTTAACAAATATTCAAGCAATGAATACAAAGAACATACTCGGAACAAGAATTTGTGGATCACACAAATTGTTGACACATCAACAAATATTTATGCCATATAGTTAATTTAATGACAAGGCTGGAAAAGAACAATTTTGATTACACACTAAGTGTTGGTAGCGCATTGGAGGATCATTTCTGAAGAAGTTTTTGTAACCAAGAGATCCTTAAAAGACACACATTACGTTTATTTTTATACACTGAATCTGTATTTTTAATGCATCGTTACATTGTTTGATAAATAGTGTTAATTTAATTTAGCTGATATACCTTGTAACGACTGTTTTTATGTTGCCATTAATATAATAATATGAAATACGTTGGTGATAATAACTCTCCTCGGTTCAGCCCCTGAGTGATATATAGCGGGAATGGGAGTTTAAATCTGTTTTATTTTCATAATGGTTTTAAAATAATATATTAAATTTGAGTACGAAATATATCTATAGTAATATAATATTATGTAGACGAAAAATTAAATATTTTGTTTGCTTGTTTGTAAGGTTTATTTGTACACAAAAACTACAAAACCGATTTTAAAAATTCTTCACCATTAGAAAGCTGTATTTTCACCGAGCAACATAGGCTATGTTTTATAAAAAAATAACTGTTACTAATATTACGCCCAGTACCATCTCTCGCCATTGTGGGGAAGACTCGGCAGTTCCGTCTAATAATTTATTACACCGCCATCTATTGACATCTTACGGAACTACGTAGCTCGTGGATACGCGAAGCGTAGAGAGAACGCTGGCACATTCTCGAATCTTCGTACTGTTTACATACCGGGTATGGCGTTACTAGAAAACTCTAGAAACGCTTTAACCGCGTATAAAATGGGAAGGCCAGCGCTCACCGGGTCAGTTTACAATCGTAAGCGGTCAAGTGTTCATCCAAGCGAACGGAAGCGGAAATACTACGGCGTTTGAAGCAATTACAGTGGAAAAGAGTAGTATGGTGTTTGTTGTTTTAAATTTAATTGTGTGTTTGAATAAAACGTGTTTTAGTTGGTAATATCGTTTACATTCTTATCCCTCGAACCCAGCACGTAACACTAATATAACCTAACCTACTTTTACGCGAGCGACGCCGCGAGTAAAAGCTGATGCTGAATATATTAAAAATTTCTGCAAAAATACATTCGAATGTATACATAGTCTACGTCTATATCAACGAAGAGGTAGAAGGAATTGTATTACACCCACATTTCGCCAGAATACACTTAATAAGAAGCAAGTCTTTTGTCGTCTATTGGTAGCTAGACTCAATACCGTGTTTGTTATAAATGTCTTGATAGTTTACCGATGGATCGCTTTATATGATACCTACCAATGTTCCAAATGTCTTTGAGATAGTCAATTAAAAAAGTTCTGTTTGATCTGAAAATATTTTGGTTTATTATTTTCACACAAACATTACAATTTACAAGTGCATAACATACAGACTGCCTAGCTAACGGTCTACCTATTGTGCGCGGTGGGTGACGTCTGGTGTAGCTCGCATACATAATGCTTTGCATTCCGTTATGTCAACGAAACAAAATGTAAAATACAATAAAAATACTTTGCCCGTCTCGAGAATCAATCCTGAAACCTGAGGCCACTACTACACTACTGCAGCGCCACTGAGTCTGTCAGCTTAATACTATAAAAATGACTAAGTAAAAGTACTAGATAAAAAATTTCTAGTACAATTATTTAACCTCATTGGTGACGATTTATATGGTTCACCCTTGTTTGATCGAACAACGTTAGATATAATAATACTAAATCGAACAAAGTTTAAGAAAATCATCACTTTGTATAATATCGTTTGATAGAATTTTCAGTTCATCGAATATTTATTTGCTATAACAACATTTGCGCTAATGATCAAAAGGTATAATGTTCATTACCCCGACTCAGAGTACCTCGACTCTGATAGGTTAGGTTAGAAGACGAAGGCGGGAGCGAAGCGGAGCTGAGCTCCCGCCTTAGCCTTCGTGGTGTTTTTTTTTTAAATTAGTTCAAATGAAATTAGTTCAAATAAATAATTACGCTATATAAAAATTTACCAATGACTTATTCGGTCAAATGAATAATTCTTCGAAATGACTTTATTGCAACTAAAATTCGATTTAGTAATATTATATCTAACGTTGTTCGATCAAACAAGGGTGAACCGATTTATATAGCACATAAAATGTTATTGCACTATTATAGATCCTTTTTTTTAATATAATGAGTAAAAAACAGACACACACAAACACAATGTCAAACGAACCCATTAATTTTAGCGAACACACATGATAAATTGTGTGTCGTTAATCTTGGTGTGTACGAATGTGAACATTTGTCCCCGATAATATTTAAGAATAAACATTATAATAATGTAAGTGTTTTGTCTATTTTCTATAATTATTATCAGAAGCGTAATAGGGATAGATTCCATTATAATTACACTAGGTTTTGTCTGCGACTTCATATGCGTGGAATTCGGAGGTAAGTCTAGATCCGTAAAACACATAGATATAATATATTCATTGATAATACCGTATAAAAAATTCTTAATATTAATATTCAACTTCGAAGCGGCATAACATTTTAACATACGCCGGAATTTAACTTAGAGTTTCAGCAATTCAACTGTTAAATCCGCATTCAATATCGTGTTAAGTAGTACTCACCTACATTTAGGTAAGCGAAGCCACGGGCAAAATCTATTTAAAAATAATAACGAATACTTTATACGCCTAAAATATAGCCTTTAGCCTATCTATATAACAAAGGGCAACGCACAAGTTTTGTTATAAATTATTAAGTTGCACTTGGTGAACACAATAATTCAACTTGAAAGTGAATCACCAAGGGACCGCCTCTATTGTACGTAATAAAATTAGTATAAGTTTCTGTTGAAAGGCAGCGATAGCTTAGTCGAAGAACGTTGGTCTGCCACGCAGGGGTTTCGAGTTCAAACTCAAAGCCTTATTCATGAAGATTTAAAATAATCTGTATCAAATCTATATATGAAATGGGTCAAATCTAACATTGTCTATAGTTTGACACAGTGTAACTAAACCTATATTCAAAATTATTTGTGAATTTGTTTAACTACCTAGTTTATACAAATACGGCAGCGATAGCTCAGTGGGGAGACCAACAGACTGCAATGCAGAGGGTCCCGGGTTGGAACCCACATCGCGCACCTCTAACTTTCGGAAGGAATATGACTTTTCGAAATTATGTGCGTATTGAATGACAATTATCGCCTCCTCGGAGAGCACGTTAAGCCGTCGGTCCCGGCTGCCATGAACATCTAAGGCAGTCGTTATTGGGAGAGTGTCGACACAAAAGATCCCACTGGGTCGAAGTGTCGTCGGTCTGCACTGACTGGCCCCCACATAAGCTAACCTATGATAAGTGAATGCGACGACGGATATTGAAATGTTATTCTTTTTTTTTATAAGTTATGTTATCAGATAAGTGATGAATTGTCTCAGTGATAATAACGATCTTTAAACCTAAATCCAGGCCTAATTTTTCGGAATTGTGTGCTAGTTAATTATCGGCGGCTTTAACGGCTGAGTAAACCTGCGTGTCCAGGATTTTTTTCTAGTATCCTTATAGATATGTGATGTCTGCCAACCGGCATCAGGTAAGAGCAGTGACTCGTGACCAGCAGTGGGACAGTTTATATAGGTAAACGGCTGATATTATTATATACGTAGATTTCTTTTTCCACAAAATATAAACTTACAACTAGTGAAAACAGGTTGAAATGTTAAAACTAAATGTATTTTTCACGAACTACATATTGTCAATAAAATTATTTTATTAGTTTCCGAGAACAGTACTTCTTTCTAGATTAAAGGTACCCTATGTCCTTTTGTGTGCCCTTGACAACTTGTACGCAAAATCTCTTGATGATCGGTCGAGTAGGTAAGACGTAAAAAACAAACAAAGCAACATTCTCATTTATATTATTAAGTTAGGATTCTTAGCGGTACTAAGAACTACATATTTTATTATTTCATCCACCAGTATGTATGTATCTTATGTGGAGGCCAGTCAGTGCAGACCGGCGACACTTCGACCCAGTCGAATCTTTTGTGTCGACACTCTCCCAATAACGACTGCCATAGATGTTCATGGCAGCCGGGACCGACGGCTTAACGTCCTCTCCGAGGCACGGAGCAGGCGATATCCATCCACCAGTACTTTAACTATTTTGTTCGGAGACTATAAGCTTGAAATATAAAATATACTTTTGTTTTAAGATAAGCCATATTTTAGCTAACAATAATAAAGTTCGAACTCACAACTAGTCTCTATATAAACTTTGAGAAGCTTATAGAGATTTATACTCGCTGTAAGTTTATCTAAACTTGGTATCGATTCGGGTGCAAAGTACCCGAAATGTTAATTTATTGCTCAAGCGTTTGTTCTTTACTTAACTTGTGGTTCTGACAGTCAATATATAATGTGCTACTAAAGATATGGTTTACTAGCAGTTGCTCGCGGCTTTACTCGTGTAAAAGTAGGTTAGGTAAGGTTAGTAACAGTACCTTTTTAAAATAAAGTAGGGCCTATGTTACTCGGTGATAACATAGCTTTCTAATGGTGAAAGAATTTTTAAAATCGATTAATTCGTTTAAACCCCTACAATTAAAAAAAAATCTTATTTATCCTATATTTAGATAATTATAGATAATAATAATAATAATATTCTACCACATACACACAACACCATCTAGCCCAAACTAAGCAGAGCTTGTACTATGGGTACTAGACAATGGATAAACATACATATATACATTTTTTTTTGTAAATACATACTTATTATACATAATAAATATGTTATAAGTATATGTTCTATTATAATGTAAACATCATTTGATTGCCACGTTGGACTCGTGAGTTTGATGATCGTAAGATCCTGGATTTGATTTCAGGATTGGGTAAAGTGCGATTTTGGTTAATTGTTCGTAACAGCACAGAGTTTGGAGCCGTGCCGTGGAAAGCAGACGGCAACCAATTATATTATTACTCTCTCTTTTTCTCTTTTTCTAGCTTTTATGCCACATGGTGGTGGGGGTAGCCTACGTTGCTTTTCTTTTTTTTTTAAAGGACAGCTTTCGCTCGTTGCTGTATCGCGGACGACTTTATAAACATTCAAACAACGGGCATAAAGAATATCCAGATTTGGAATAATCATTTGTGAATCACACGAATTTAAGTTACGAGCCCGTTCGCCCCTCAAGGTTTCTTCTTAAAATCCACCCAAAAATAGTCTTTCTATGAAAGGAGCGAAAGTCAAGGGGCCTACGGGCTCCTAGCCGAATTTTTGCCTGTCAAGCTAATTGCTATTAAAATCTACGTAAAAATACCAGACTGTCACCGTGTACCAGAATACAATGCAAAAAAAGCATTTAGGTAATAATTATTACAAATTTAAATTTTGCCACTAGCTGTTTAATCAGTTATCCCGCAGGAAATGAAAATTGTTTGTTGTCCGATTATATTCGAACACGAATCGGTATAATGATTCAACTGGTCCCAAAACTCCCAGAAGGCCGACTATTGTGATTAATTTGGGACCAGATGTACTCTATTGGGATGGGTGTGTGACAATCGTATTTGAAATTAACACGTCATGGTGTGCGTCGGATTGTTTTGTTGCATAATTTGAATGATATAGGTTTAGTTACAAAGGACGATAAAATCTTATGTTGCTGATAGACTTCAGCATTCACTTGTAACGGAAAATCGAGCCAAGCCGTCGCCGTTTTTAAATTGTCGATCTGAACAACGAACACAGCCAAGCATAAAGCTTAACATCGCTACGAATCCTTTTATTTTTTTTATGGGTTGGAGCAAACGAGCTGACGGATCGCCTGATGGTAAGCGATTACCACCACGCATGGACACCCGTAACACCAGAGGAGTCACAAGTGCGTTGCCGGCCTTTATAAAAGGAGTACGCTCTTTTTTTGAAGTTTTGAAAGTCGTATTGGTCCGGAAATACCGTAGGCGACAGTTCATTCCACAGTTTTGTAGTGGGAGGCAGAAAATTTCAGGAGAAACGCACAGTTGTAGACTGCCAACCATCTAAATGATGGGATGAAAATGCTGTCGCGTAGGACGATGGTGAAAAGAGGCGGCAGGGATCAGTCCGAACAATTCCTCCGCGCACTCCCCATAGTAGATATCTATTTAGCAAAGAATATAATTTCGGAGCTAATTCGTTGTCCTTTCGCTAGAATGCTCGCTAAAATGCACCCGTTTATTTTTCTATAATGTAACATCCGCTAGAATGCTCAATACAAGCGAATGCTCAAGTCTATCAGCACCTTAATGTGCCTAATGTGATACAATATGCTGATATACATACTCACCTAATTGCCGTAACACATAGTAATAAACCCTTTTTAATCATATGAGAATGGGTCGGCTCCGTGGTCGAGCCTCACAGAAAACTGGCGTGAAATAGCAGGCATAAATTCGGCCCCTCGCTCCTCTTCTGGTGGGAGCAAATTTAAAAGGAACGCAACGCATTTGAGACTGATCTGGTGCTGCGGGTGTCCATGGGCGGCGGTAATCGCTAACCATCAGGCGATCCGTCTGGTCGTTTGCCTCCAATATCATAAAAAGAAAAACTGTTTCACTAATCTACGTTTATCTTATACTAGCTTTTGCCCGCGACTACGCCCGGGAACAGTACCTCTTGTCTGGATGGAAGGTATCCCATGTCCTTTTCTGTACTCCTGACAACGTGAATACGAAATTTCATGACGATCGGTTGAGTAGTAGAGATTATTGCCGGATGAGTATCATGTATACCCTTTAAAAGTCCTCTCATCATAAACGCAGTGAAGAAATATACATGGTATTAGAAATAATATAAATTAAACAGAAAGTACTACTGGTATACTAAATTTAGAATGAATTGTTCAGTTGTAGCCTTATATAAAAGTTATTAATTATGAAAAACAAAATAACAACGATATTATTTATTACTATTGCAATTATGTCTGTCTGGCACAACTTTATTTTGTTTTTGGTAAGTCTACGATTTAGAATACAATAGGACATATATAATTTTTAATTGTATTTCTATGAATAAGCAAAGATTAAGGTAATATAATTATTTTAATGATATAACTTTTATTTTCTTCTGTTCTTGGTTTATTATTAACAATGATGATTCAACAGATATGTAAAGTTGGCAATATATTGAGCGTTGTAGGGCTGGACTTGCATTGTAATAGAATGATTTAATACTATGCCATACACGATTCAATAAAATGTTTAATATTCTTACTTTATAGTCGTTTTGTCAAGACTGAGAATAAATTAATATTAAATTACTAACAAAAGTATTAGAGATAAACCACATCGAAAACCCCGTTTGTATCTGAACTGAACTATCGACAAATTTATTATTTTTAATTTATGTAAATAATATAAATACAACGGTGGTATACCTCTACCAGTATGCTCCGACTTTCACTACCTCAGTTCACTTCTGCAAGATGACGGCTAAATTGATCGGGATGTTAGGCAACGAATCAACACAGGATGGATAAAATGGCGACAGATCTCGGACACAATATGCGATCCTAAACTGCCTTTGAAATTAAAGGATCGCATGTATAAGGCGGTTATAAGGCATGTCGTACTGTATGGAGCTGAGTGTTGGGCTACTAAGAAGATGGATGAGAAACGATTGCATGTAGCAGAGATGAGAATGTTACGATGGATGTGTGGAGTGACGAGAATAGACAGAATTAGGAATGAATACGTAAGAGGTAGTCTGAAAGTGGTGCCCATAGATGAGAAGGTGAAAGGAAATCGTTTGGCTTGGTACGGACATGTTATGCGAAGAGATGATACGTATGTAGTTCAGCAAGTGATGGATATGAGGGTAGAGGGACGAAAAGGGAGAGGAAGGCCAAGGAAAAGATGGATGGACTGTGTGAGGATGGATATGAAAGGAAAAGGGGTAAATGATCAGATGACGGGTGACAGAGAAGTATGGAAGCGAAGGACATACTACGCCGACCCCAAATAAATTGGGACCAGGGCAAGAGAATGAAATGATGGAAAAAAAAATGGGGACTAAAAGGACACCTAACACTATACGCAGACGACACAGTCATGTATCTTTTATTTTCATATATCTATACACGAGATTATTACCGATGCTCAAAAGGATCTCTATCTGCTAAATGAGTTGAGTAAATATACGTACATATATAGTAGTTTAATTTTAATTGAGTAAACAGTTAACACATCCCCAACATCATATTTTATGACTTTGGCCGCAAATAAGGCTATACTGCAATTTTCTCCTTTTACCATAAATAATAAAATAATACATCGTTCTACACAAGAGGATATTAGAAATATGGGGTTTCAAATTTAAATACATTGCACAGAAGACAAAAGAATAAAAAAAAAATTATTATTTCATTATCACTACCTAACCTCAACAGATAAATTATATCAAAATACTGAACAATTTCACTTATAATACAGATGTTATATATGTGGAGTTAAAAAAATTGCAACTAATTCCATTCATAACAATAATAATAATATCCTCCTCGACCGATTTCGGCCACGGTGACTGCTATAACTCCGTTCTAATTGTCGTTGGTGTGCTCGTGTATGACTAACAGAGCCGACCTTATTGATAAATGTTCGCGCACAATGCGTGCAGGTGAGCACACTATTGCAGTAATTATAAGTGACAGTACAAGGTGGGCGTGCTATCAGTTCATCGCGTCGAGCATCTAGCTCAGAACAGCGATCTTTGATTCTGGTTTTCACCAAATGCCTCCACTCCGGTCGTCGAGTGGCTGTGTGTTCACACTCTGAAGGCTCAATGTCACACTTTTACATATGTCACTTAAGCCTTCTTTATATCTAAGGAGTTGTCCGCCATGCTTACGCTTGCCTTCCTCAAGTTTTTAACGGTTTGTTCCGCATTCGCCCCTAAATTACGTCCCACATTACAAAAAGTTCCTCAATCGCCCCTCTTTTTTAATTATTCCTTTGTCGTCCTATAGTTTTGAGCATATGGTTAGCAAAACAAAACATGTTTAAAAATTATTTTAAGTCTTTTCAATCTCGGCCTCGTGATATCATGCAATCATAAGCCCAAAGTTTCGCCGAGAGATCAAGGAGGTATTTTAAAATATTTTTCTGCTGACGGTACATCAAAATCTGCTATACATAAAAAAAACAGGGTCAAAAAAGGAACATAATTTGGGACGAAATAGGAATTACGTTAAGAAATTAATATTTATCTAAATATTGGGGCATATGAGGAACAACTTTTGGGGCGAATGCGTATTTTTATATACGCGACGAAACATGAGGGTCGAATGCGAAATAAAGTTCTGAGAAAAAGTTGCACTTTGCTGTACATTGATCTGACATTTGCGACACGTGTCTGCACAAACGGAGTTGCTGGTGCATGAGGTAGGCCTCAATCCCCATAATATTGGCTCTCCGCAGCACTACCGTATTCCGAATGCCATCAGACCAACGGATGTTCAAAGCGTTCTTATATGGCGGTGGTAAACTATCTATGACTCTGAAGAGCATAGTATGTTTGGCAACACCACCACCTTATAAATGTTAATTTTGATAGCCAGCTACAGGTCACGCCAGCTAAAAAAGTTGCGATCTTGTTTGCCGAATACCGCAGCTGCGGATCCGATCTGACTGTTGATTTCTGCGTCAAGGTCGCACTTATACAGTTACGGAAGAAAGAAACATCACATAGTTTAAGAAACACGGGCAAACTTCAGCTAATTTATCCACGCACTAATTACATAGAAGGAATACGATATTATTCGAGAGCGCACGGCTGTACACATTACCAAACGAACTAAATTTTATACTCTCATAAGATTACAACTAAATCGATCACAAAAATAATAATAATCTTTTTTGTTGTTTATCATTATTTTATTTAATATTTAAATTTTTGTTATTATTTATTATTAAGTCTCAGTCTAAAAGCAGCTATAGCTCAGTGGGGAGACCAACAGACTGCAATGCAGAGGGTCTCCGGTTCGAACCCACCACGTCGCGCACCTCTGACTTTCGGAAGTTATATGACATTTCGAAATTATGTGCGTATTGATTGACAATTATCGCCTGCTCCGTGCCTCGGAGAGCACGTTAAGCCATCGGTCCCGGCTGCCAGGAACATCTATGGGAGTCTCTATTGGGAAGTCAGTGCCTTATAATATCCTGACACTGGTCTAGCCTTAGGGTGTCGTTAGCCTTAGGGTTGCGGAGGTCAGGTAGCAGCCGCTCCGTGTAAAAACTGATATCCAATCAAATCCGGTTAGACTAGAAAAGTCGACCCCAAGTGACTTGGGAATAATAAAGGCTAGAGAGAAGATTAAGTCTCAGTCTTACAATAACATCTTTACGATTACATAATTATGTACATATAAAGTGCGTGTATTTCGAAATGTTATGTTCCTATAATAGCCATACGTTGCTAAAGCTCTTTAGCAACCGTATGGCTGTGTCTGTCTGTAGGGTGTCATAATGTCATTGTCTCTTGTTCACAGTACAGTGATTCTCTTGTTTGTATAGACGGGTTTAATGCATAGGTATCTAAGCCCGTATCGGGTACCAACACCTTTATTATCAGACTTGTTAGCTGCTTTACTAGTCTATATCTATATTTCTATAATATATATAGGAAATATTAAATGTTGTGTTTGTTTGTAAGGATTTAACTAAAAGAATACTCTACCGATTTTAAAAACACCATTACATATTATATTTTATTTAAAATCCTTTACTGACGTATGTATGTATCTTATGTGGGGGCCTGTCAGTGCAGACCGGCGACACTTCGACCCAGTGGGATCTTTTGTGTCGACACTCTCCCAATAACGACTGCCTTAGATGTTCAAGGCAGCCGGGACCGACGGCTTAACGTGCTCTCCGAAGCACGGAGCAGGCGATAATTGTCAATCAATACGCACATAATTTCGAAAAGTCATATAATTCCGAAAGTCAGAGGTGCGCGACGTGGGTTCGAACCCGAGACCCTCTGCATTGCATTCTGTTGGTCTCCCCACTGAGCTATCGCTGCTGTTTACTGACGTAACCTAAATTACTTGTACGCGAGCAAAGCCGCGGGCAAAAGCTAGTATTGTTATATACAAACAAGATAACAAACCAGCGCACAGCTCGCCGGCTGTTAAACGATCAGCAAGTTTATGTACAATTATCTCTTATTCGATCTGCAGAAACGTAAATTTTCACTTTTTGTACCACATACTGTAGTATGAAGAAAGAACCATAAAATATTAGTCAACTATGATCATTCCACAAGTGCTCTTGGTAATAAATTCCTTTCAAACCGCTCGGTACGCGACCATTTTGGTTTTTAAATGGAGGGTAGGGTAATAAAAAGATATGATGATAATAGATCCAATTGTCCTCATTCCGAGTGGCCGTAGTTCCACAGAGTCCATCAAGCCTTATCATTCTTATTTGCTAATCTATATAACATTTATCGCTATGACCTACTTTACAATGAACATTTTAATTCTTTCACGTTTGCTGCTAAGATTTATGACCTTATTCCAGAACGTGACTTGCCTATTTATCGGTGCTTTATGCGACCTCGTCTTGTATCCACAAT
This sequence comes from Catocala fraxini, assembly GCA_930367265.1. Taxonomy (NCBI): domain Eukaryota; kingdom Metazoa; phylum Arthropoda; class Insecta; order Lepidoptera; family Erebidae; genus Catocala; species Catocala fraxini. The sequence goes on from OV884047.1 coordinate 4,362,923, forward strand.
TTTAATTCCCTACAGCTTAGTGATTAGATGAAGGTTTGTATTAATTGATTTATTTATCTACCTATGTCTTTTATATCACTTTCACGGTGAACGTAAACAATGTGAGGAAGCCTGCTTATCTGAGAGTTCTCTATAATGTTCTTGAAGACATGTCACCGCGCTGGGCCAGCGTGGTGGACTAGGGCTAAACCCTTTTCACACAGATAAGAGGGTTCTGCTCAGCACTGAGACAGATTAAATACAGGGCTGATATTATTATAATTGTTTATATCTCTTGACGGATCTTTAAGTTAAGATATTTTTAGAAATAAGGCATCATAAAATACTTCGTCTAGCCTTATGATGAGCAGTTTCTGTAGCCAATGGCGCTTGTTACAAGGATCTCCAGTGGCAAGAAGATTTTTATGAAAATAAGGCCATAAGATAGCTTCGATCGGTCCTAGAATAAGCAGTCTCCGACGACAATGAACGCTCGTATCATCAGAAGAATCACTTGTCACAATCACATAATTATAGGACAAAAGGAATGGGCAAAGTAAAAATGTGTCTGCGGCATAAGAGTAACCCTAGACCTAGAGCAGCGATAGCTCAGTGGGGAGACCAACAGACTGCAATGGTCTCGGCATGGCAAGGGTCACGGGTTCGAACCCACGTCGCGCACCTCTGACTTTCGGAAGTTATATGACTTTTCGAAATTATGTGCGTATTGATTGACGATTATCGCCTGCTCCGTGCTTCGGAGAGCACGTTAAGCCGTCGGTCCCGGCTGCCATGAACATCTATGGCAGTCGTTATTGGGAGAGTGTCGACACAAAAGATCCCACTGGGACGAAGTGTCACCGGTCTGCACTGACTGACCCCCACATTAGATAAGATAAGATACCCTAGACCTATAAGAGTGTGGTGATTTCTCGGTTTAGCCTGTTTCCTTGCACCAGAACCGAATAATTGAAAAATTTTTGACATAGTAGTAATAATAATAATTTTTAAGCTGTTTTTAAATAGACTGTTCCCGCTCTTAATAATCCCTATGACGCGAGGAACTTTACAAACATTCAAACAACGGTCACAAGGAAATCCTAGACTCGAAACAACTATTTGTGAATCACAAAATATTTCTTCCGTGTGGTGATCGAACTTAGAACACTCGGCGCAGTGCTGATATGCGATTACTTAAACAACTACGTGAAGGGGACACCGCGAAAATTATCGTTTAGAATAGCTCCGCCCATATCCGCCCCAATGACACTCATTGTGTATCAATCCTTAAATAGCGGTCATAAGGTCTAAAATTGCGATGCGCCCGCAATGACCGAGAACGCTTAGAAATTGTTAAAAAAACGTAAAATATTATTTAAAAATGATTTGTTTAGTTATGGCAATAATGAGCTAGCAAATCACTAATATTGATGTTACGAATATATTTGAGTAATTCCTAAGCATATTGATATTGTAACTTCCTTGTAATTTCAAAAATAGTAATTTTTCAGAGGGGTATTCGATAATAATTATGATCGAGCCAAAATCACAATATCGTGTTTCTGAGCTAGGAAATTCTAGTTAAAGACATCAATTTACCTATATCAAAATTTTAGATTAATTGGTCTTCTCATAGTCCTATACTATTCGATGAAAGTTAGTGCATTTTTTCAGTGTATCCTCTTAAACAATATATGGACATAAGACCCCGTCCATCATATTTTAAATAATACATGGATATAATACTCCATCCGTCACATGTTAAATAATACATAGACATAATACCCCGTCCATCATATATGTTAAATAATACATGGACATAATACCCAGTCAATCATAGGTATGTTAAATATTTCATGGATATAATACCCCGTCCATCATATGTTAAATAATCTTTTTCCTAGCGATTATTAATTCCAGATTATGCCAGGGTCCGCTTATTTCTGGTCTAACGAGATTTAGCTCAATATCAGTTTTTACACAGAGCGACTGCCATCTGACCTCCGTAACCCAGAAGGATGACATAATTCTATGGTTAGACCAGTCGTCGGGATATTTGAGGGCGCTGACTTCCCAATAACGACTGCCATAGATGTTCATGACAGCTGGGACCCACTGTTTAACGAGCTTTCGGGGGTGAAACACCGCCAACATCCTAACTCCGAGCTAATTATTAAAAACTTTTTGACACAAATTCTTAATAAATAATTGATACTAAGAAATTCTTGACGGAAAATCTTAGTAACGTTTTTCCAAGCCTGACCCTAGAATCGAACCTTATGATCCGTAGTCGTATACACTACCACTAGACCAACGAGGCGTGTTAAATAATACGTGAACAAATTACCCCGTTGTATTGCCACGAAGGGTCAATAAAAGCCCCTAGTACCTTTGAAGAGCCTGCATACTCGATTCATCACAAAAATACAATAATACGTGGTCTGGGTGTGATCTTCTGTAAAGTGGAAGCACTTTTATAACCAGGCTGATCCGGTTAAATCAAAAATTACTAATTCTAAGTGAGGATTTCTTACTTAACCTACATCTATCAACCATCATAATCATCATATCACACCACAAATGACGTCACAATTTGATGTGTTCATCAAATATACTGTATGTCGACTTCCAACTATTTATAGGCCCTTTTAAAAATCACTTACAGAAACGTTCCAACAAGCCAACCGGAATCACCGACTGTTTGGACACGAACAGAAGTAAAAAACGTATTCGTCAACATTGAACTTGTACCAAAATACACGTTCTACGTAATATCCGGGAGCTTTCGGTGCTAAAATACAACTCAGTGTTAACTTTGGCTGTTGGCCGAACTTTTCTGTGAAATAATTAATCTTCTTTCCTTGAGAGAGTTACCTTGATTGTCATCTGCGTAAGGTTTTTAATAAGTTAATAATTTGTCCTGTACTTTACGTTGTAGTAAAATTGCTGATGAAATCAAAATTAGTTTAGTAAGTAGTAATTAATTTTTTTTTTTTTTTTTTTTACGTGGGGAATGCATGACGCATACCCCTCCACGGGGGCGGGCGGAGGGGTTATGTCGGACTCGCCAGGGTGAAATAAAGATGTTGAAAAGATGAAGTACCTCCCGGAATACCGATTAAACCTACCACGGTGTTCCTCGACAAAACCACTATCGACGGGGCCGCGCGAATCACTTTCGCATGCGGTCGCGACCCCGCCGAGGTTTCGGCCCGCCGTATGAAACGGCAGGCCACTACACAAAAGACCTACCCAAAGGCACTCCTCACAAATTATCCCTACTGTCCCCCCTAGAGGGGAGACGGACTCGAAACAGAGGCGCGCGTGGGAACACGCACCTCGGACCTGGTGCTGAACGGATGGCGGGCAGGCCCACAAAGCCCGCCACCCCCAGGTCAAACCTCAGGGTGGCTGGAGGTCGTCTCGCGCCCTCCGGCGCCCGGCTCTGCGGTTGGAGAGAGGATTCAAACGCTCCCTCTCCTGCTCCGCCGTAGTAGTAGTTAATAACTCAACTAGAAATTTAACAGTTAAGCAATTTTAACTCTAATTGTGTGACTATAAATTCTAATATAATATTTGTGCTAAGTACTCAATTGCAACAGAGTTTAAATTTGTTTAATCCAAAACACTCAGATAAGTCTCTCTTTTATTAAGTCTTAGTGTGCGATATATGTCATATATACTTATACATATACGTATAGATACTACAGAAACAATAAAAACGAAAGAAAACATTTATTTAATATTGTCTTCTTTGAAATTAAACTGCTATATACGGATTTTATCGCGTTGTTTATTTGACACTTTATTACAAAATTTTGAAAATTGTTTCACTACTACTACTATTAAACTTTACTAATTTTTAAGCTAATTAAATTATTATTAAACTATTTAGATTTAATTTATTTTTACTTTTACACTTTCCCCGACGTTTCGGTTGCTTTTCAGCAGCCATGGTCACGGGGAGACTAAGATGGCAGTTGTCTCAATGTTCCAGTGTAGTTATTTCAAAGTACCCGAACATAATTTAATCATTGGTGTTTCTATTTACGCAGAATGAGCTCAAAGTATCATGAAGTCTAGCTGTGGTTTGCTTCTTCTTGGGTTTGACTATTTTTATTACTGGATCCCAAGCTGGTGGTACATTCCAACCATCTTCTCTATTAAAATTAGGATGTTTTTTGATTTCAATAGCCTCGCGAAGCATCCTTGTTAGGAATCGGTGTTCTTTAGCGAGAATCTGTGGTTTGTCAAATCTCAGGTAGTGGTTGGTCCCCTGTTGCACATGTTCACACACAGCAAAACATTTATTGCTGAGATATACAGTGACACACGATAAAACAAATGAACTATCGAAAGAAGATTGTGTATAATGATCTATATAGGTTAGAAGCACTTTTTGTGACAGGTAAAGCGATTATGCTTATATTTCATCATCATCATCATTTCAGCCTATTGCAGTCCACTGCTGGACATATGCCTCCCCCAGGGTGCGCCACAAGGCCCGATCTCCTGTTTTCGCCATCCAGTCACCTCCAGCCACCTTTTTCAGGTCATCGGTTCACCTGGCCGGCTTATATTTAATTTATAATAATTTAAAATATGTACCTATTATTATTTGTATCGCCTGCTCACTGACAATACTAGCCTTGACTTAAATGGAGGCAGTTTCCGACTTCCGTTTAGTTAAGCGAAAGGTGTGGTGTTGCCAGTGAGCGGAAATGAAATTATAGCTTTAATATTTGTTGTATTTTAATTTCTAGTTTTATTATTGGGCATTTTTTTTTTTATTTCTTCATATTTTGCGTACGCTTTTGTGTGCCAAAATAATTATTTTCTTTTCTTCTTCTTCTTTTTCTATGCTCTCTTTATATAAAGTTGCTCTAAGCGCACGAGTTGTGTTGCATAAGCTGTGTGGCAGTCCTAGACGGAAACGTTTTGTAACAAATTAGGTTTTCTAACAAGTTAGCTGAAGTGTTAAAAGGTGGCTATTAATAATATGCATTTAAGCACCTGATTATTCTTATTTTTTTTAAATACATCTCCTTCACTAGGAATCGTTCCTCTATCGCGAGGAACTTAACAAACATTCAAACAAGGGAGATAAAGAAAGAAGGGCTAGAAACATTCATCGATATAGCGATATAGCGATATCACGTCAGTTTAATCGCAACATCAATGCTGAATGAAGACCATTTGTTGCCACAATAGCATAATATGTATCTATTTTTTACTTGCGAACTAATATATTCTATTCTATCACATACACACAACATCATCTAGCCCAAACTAAGCAGAGCTTGTACTATGGGTACTAGACAATGGATAAACATATATATACAATTTTTTGTAAATACGTACATATTATACATAGAAACACCCAGACCAAGACAAACATTCATGTTCATGCACACAAATTTTTGACTTGTGCGGCAATCGAACCCGCGACCTCAGGCGTGGCAGTCGGTTACACTAACCACTACGCCATAGAGTCGTACTCTTTATTTAAATGTCTTTTTTATTATTATTTCGATATTTTGTAAGAATTATATGTAGTAATTTTTCTTTCTTTTCTTCTTTCTTTAAACAACTATGTATGTAACACATTTATGGGCACGGGTACATATATTTATTTACCCGCGTGTGGAACAAACCAATAACATTCATGCGTGGTGGCGCAGCGACGGCAGCGGCAAGTCGACCACTACGCCATCTGTACATTGTAATAAGAAATAGTATGTACTTCAAATCAATGATCATCAATTATCACACGTTTCGATATATTTATACTAATATTAAAAAGCTGAAGAGTTTGATTGTTAGTATGATTGAACGCGCTTATCTCAGGAACTGCTGGTTCGAATTGAATAATTATTTTAGTGTTGGATAGATTATTTATCGAGGAAGGCTATAGGCTATATAACATCACGCTACGACCCCGGAGCGGCGCAGTAATTATAATCGCGGGTGAAACTGCGGGCACAGCTAGTACTTGATATAATGTAACAATTACCTAGTTAATTGTGAAAGAATGCCAAGTACTTATACAGTTAGTCTTTTTCTCCCTACCCTTTATTATTCCCAAGTCACTTGGGGACGGCTCTTCTAGTCTAACCGGATTTGACTGGAAATCAGTTTTTACACGGAGCGGCTGCCACCTGACCTCCGCAACCCGAAGGCTAACGATACCCTAAGGCTAGACCAGTGTCAGGATATTAGAGGGTAATGACTTTCCCAATAACGACTGTCATACATGTTCATGGCAGCCGGGACCGACGGCTTAACGTGCTCGCCGAGGCACGGAGCAGGCGATAATTGTCAATCAATACGCACATAATTTCGAAAAGTCATATAACTTCCGAAAGTCAGAGGTGCGCGACGTGGGTTCGAACCCGAGACCATCTGCATTGCAGTCTGTTGGTCACCCCACTGAGCTATCGCTGCTTGTACTTATACAGTTAGTCAATAAACTTATTTCAATTAATTATCAACTGTTGAACAAAACAATTAATAACAATCGAACGGTTTACCTTTCGCCTGAAACGTTGTTTGTGGACGCAATTAGATTTTATTTGTTAGCGCTTACACAGCTGGGTGTTGCGTGTTCGTTCGCTTTTTTTGTATTGTTTTATTAGACTTATCTTCTCTTTAAAAAGACAAATAATTTTTGAAGTTATAGTTTTTATACGGCGAAGGGCTTTACTATTTAAACAACGGACATAAAGAACACCCAGACTCGGACCATTTGTGGACCACAAAAAGTTTTTTCGTGTGGGATTCAAACCCACAACAGCCCGCGCAGTGGCGGTGGCGAGGCGATCACTTAAACCACTACGCCATCCGGTGCAATTACTATTAAACTGCTTCTGTTAAATTTTACTAGGTAGTATTTTAAGCTATTTCAATTATTAAACTAATATATTATTACAGTATTTCTCTCCCAAATACAATAGTAAACAAGTGAGAAACGGCAATGAATTGCCGTAAATCTGAGAGTTCAAAAAAATGGTTCAAGTAATATGCAAAGGTCACGTGATACCATGTGACCTTGAGGCTAGAGGTCAAAGGTCATAGGTCAAAGGTCCTAGGTCAAAGGTCCTAGGTCAAAGGTCCTAGGTCAAAGGTCCTAGGTCAAAGGTCCTAGGTCAAAGGTCCTAGGTCAAAGGTCCTAGGTCAAAGGTCCTAGGTCAAAGGTCCTAGGTCAAAGGTCCTAGGTCAAAGGTCCTAGGTCAAAGGTCCTAGGTCAAAGGTCCTAGGTCAAAGGTCCGAGGTCAAAGGGTCATATGACAAAGGTCAAAGGTCATAGTCACTTCAGGAGTTTATCGATTATGCTGAGTCGAATGGCGTTGCCCGCGAGTCTGTAGCTCTTAAGGTTCTTGAGTTGAACGTTGTATAACAGACGGACGGATGTACAAAGCTGTTGTATTAGAGTTTTTCCGAATTCTAAAATGTAGTTAAAGCAAAAAACTACAAACTACTTATATATAATTTCTTAGGGCTGATTTTTCCTTCGTCAGATATTCTTTATCAGAGAAATGAATCCATCTTCAAACCACTATCGGTTTGACATATCTATACTTAATAAAAGGAAAGATTTGATTTTTTGTTTGTTTGTAAGGGTTTAACTCAAAAACTACTCAAGCGATTTTAAACATTCTTTCACTTTTAGAAAGCTATGTATTATCGACCTTTAGAAAGCTATATAACACTGAGTAATAAAGGCTATGTTTTATTAAGAAAAGTACTTTCACACCTAACGTACCATATTTCTTATTCACTAGTTTTCTATAAAAAAGCTGACTAAACGTCAGACATATTACCCAGATAAAAGGGATCCGAAGATTGAAAGTTATGCCCTTAATTTATATAACACTAGCTAACCCGCGCAACTTCGTCCGCTTCACATAAAATAAATTTCCCCGTTTTTGCAACATTTTTCAATGATGCTCCTCTCCTATTGGTCATAGCGTGATGCTAAATAGCCTATATACTCCCTCGATAAATGGGCTATCCAACACTGAAAGAATTTTCAATACGAACCAGTAGTTCCTGAGATTAACGCGTTCAACCAAACAAACTCTTCAGCTTTATAATATTAGTACAGATATGAATGCTATACTTATGAATTTATTCAGAGTTCCAATAACATTTATTTAAAATTAGATATTGCTCACATCGCTCGCGTAAATATAGATTATACCAATATTTTATTCCTCGTGAACAATATCTATTCTGGATTCAAAATACCCCATGTCCTTTTGGCCATGGGGTACTTTTCCCCTGATACCGTGTATGGGAAATCTCATGATGATCGGTCGTGTAGTTAAGGTGTGAAAACGTAACAAACAAACAAACTCACATTCGCATTTATAATATTAGTCAGAATTATGATATTAATACTATAGTTATGTATGAACTCATTCAGAGTACAACATTTATTTCATATTCTAATCACCTCACTATTCAGAAAACGATATACTCTTTAGTTTTAATTGTAATGTAACAAAATATAAAATAAAAACCGTGAAGATACTAATTAGGATTCGCGAATGAGTTATATAATTCTAATTTGAATGACCACAGCTGTTATTATTGTTGTGCCGAGTTGTATGTAATTTCAAACTTCCAAATCTGTTTATAGAGCTCCCGTGATACAAAGTTTTGCTAATATGGAAGGTTTTTAAACAATAATAAAACAAACTTTAATTCACTACTATGTAGATTAAGAGAATAAATAGCGATACGCAATATTCTAATTATTAAAGCAACCTTTTCGGTCTTGTGGCATATAAGGTTGCAGTTAAATAAATCGTAACTAATGTTATAAACGCGAATGCGAGTTTGTTTGTTACCCTTTCACACCTTAACTACTTGGCTCACCCAGGGAATGATAGAAAGTCCCGAGTCCTACCGACTAAATCTAGCACGGTTTTTCTTCCTACGATCAATGGCCAGGGAGCAGGCATCGCTTGCGTATTCATCCTGCAACCCCGGCAGATCTTGGCCACCACTGAGTCGTGGTAGCTTCGTCAAATTAACTTTCCTTCTCTTCTCTGGAAAGGCGCGCGCGGAACACGTCGCGCCGTCATCTCAGGCCTGGTCGCCAGTGGTTCTGCACAGGTGACAAACCTTTTTTTTTTTTTTTTTTTTTTTTTGACCCAGGAAAATCCTTTATGGATACCCCCTCCCCCGGGGGGGGAAGGGTGGTTATGTGAGACTCTCCGCCCCTGAAGGGGGTCGGTATACACACTAAAAACCTGGGGTGAGCAGTCCCTCCGCCAACGGAGTGGAGCGGGATGGGGTCGCGTTAGCAATCACCATCCCGCCCTGGCGGTTGGCCCGGCTGATGGTGACCGGGCCTCAGCACCTATGGAGGGAAGGCCTTACTCACCAAGACCATCCCCCAGACGTGTGGGGCCGTGCAAGCCGGTAGAGAGTCCCCCGACTCTGTACCAGTGACCCCACTATACAGGAGCGAAAAGGCGGGCAAATCGCCTCCTTCTCGCTCCCGTCCGTCTGCGCCGGAGAGGGTCAGCGAGGAGGTTGTTCTCCCTGACCCTCTCCGCGGTCTCCTTCTGCGCTATGACAGCTTCGCAGAAGGAGACCACTGCCTGCCACGACCTCTCGCCGCCGAGCATGGCGTTGATCACGCTCGGCAGGGAGAGATCTCCGCCTATTATGGCCGAAAGCGTGTGCCGCTGCGGCCCCCACGCGGCACACGCCTCCAGCGTGTGAAGCGCCGTGTCTTCCGGCGCTCCACACTCGTGGCAGGCCGGGGTCGCCTCCCGTCTCGCGATCTGGTGCAAATACTTTCCGAAGCATCCGTGCCCGGAAAGCACCTGCACCAGTCGGAAGGTCAGCGACCCGAATCGCCGCCCTATCCACCCCCGGAGGACCGGGCGAATGGCCTCCACCGTCCACTGGCCCGGGGCCGGTGGAGCCAGGTCCTCCGTCCATCGCCTCAACAGGGCGACCCGCGCCTGTCGCCGCATGCGTGCGACCTCCTCCCACCCCGGGGACTCCCCGCGGGACCTCCTCGCCGCCACGAAGTGGTAAACTTCGGCGAGGACCTCCGCTTGTAGCTCCCAGGGGGGGTCACTGGCCAGCACGCAAGCCGCCGTCCAGGACACCGTCCGGTAACCGCGTATGGCCCTCGTCGCGACGACCCGCTGCGGACGTCGCAGCAGGGTCTTATTGTCGCGACTAAGGGCGTCCGCCCAGACCGGTGCCCCGTAAAGGGCCATACTCCGGATCACTCCGGAGTACAGTCGGCGACAGGTGGCACTCGGGCCACCCACGTTGGGCAGCAGCCTCCCCAGGGCGGCCGCCGCTCCCAGGACTCTTGGGGCCAGCTGGGTGAAGTGTGCCCCAAAAGTCCACCTCCCATCCAGGATGAGACCCAAGTACCTCATTTGGGTCCCAACCCGGACCAGGACCCCGTCCAGTGCCACTTGCGTACCTGGAGGAGGTCCTCCCCGAGGCCCATGGAACAATAGGGCCTCGGTCTTGGAGAGGGCAACCTCCAATCCCAGGGCGCGGATACGGTTGACCACTAGGGCAGCTCCCACCGCGGCCAACCGCACCGCCTCCCCGAGATCCCTCCCCTTGACTACGACCAGGGTGTCATCGGCATAGCACGCCACCCGCATACTCGCGGGAAGCGTGCCTCGAAGCACCCAGTCGTAGCCAACGTTCCACAGGAGCGGTCCCAGCACCGACCCCTGTGGAACCCCGCAGGATACGCGACGGCGCCTCAAACCGTCGCGTCCCTCCACCAGGACCTCGCGGTCCTGGAGGTAGTCGGCTAACAGCCTCCGCAAATACAGGAGCACTCCGTGATACCGGAGCGCCTCCTGTACTGTTCCATGCGGGAGGCTGTTGAAGGCGTTGGCAATGTCCAGCGAGACAGCCAACGCCTTGTTCCCCCCACCGACCGCTTCCTGCGTCCAGTCTTTGAGCCAGAGCAGGGCGTCTATCGTGGACCGCCCCGCTCTGAACCCATACTGGGCCTGCGATAGCGCCGGCCCAGTCCCCTCCAAGTGTTGGATGACACGGGCAGTGACCACTCTCTCTAGCAGCTTTCCCGTGTCATCCAGCAACACGATTGGCCTGTATGCGGCAGGCGAGGTTGTGTCTCGCCCTTCCTTCCGCAACAGGCAAGGTGACAAACCTAACCTAACCTAACCTTAATTTACGCGAGCGAAACCGCAGGCAAAGTTCTTATATAGGTGTTATATATAAATATAGTAATATTTAAAAGACCGGCGGTAATATAATAATAATATGCTCCAGACCGATTTTTAGCCACGGCGGCCAGTCGTTACGGAGACTGGTCAACTACGCAGGAGATATTATAGTGCGCAAGTGTGTGCGCAAACACAAGTGCACTCTCTGTTCTTTAACTCTCAAGCTCCGATGGGACCGTAATCCGACACGACCGGGGAGAGATCAGGTGCAGGGCCAACAGCTTTTACGTGCTTTCCGAGGCACAGGGGTGTCTTACACCGTTAACTTCCTAACTCCGGGCTGCTATTGAGATTTCTTAACTGAAAAACCCAATAACTGTTTGTTGGCCCTACCCGGGATTCGAACCCGAGACTTCATGCGCAACTGTCGCATTCACTACCGCTGCGCCACGGAGGCAGGCCAAATGTAGACATAAAATGTCTGTCTACCCCATCTAAAATACACTGGTGTGATTTATGATATACATGAAAATGAACTATGATGTTTCGTTTCTTGGAAAATTCAATTCCGATGTACGTAGGCGATGCGACGTCCGGCGACTAATGAATATTGCAATGAACTGTCAAACGTTGCCGAAATACTCGTAAAAATAATCAAATAGTAAATAAATCATCTTTAGAAAATGCAAGCATCACATTGCCACTACACGTGATATTTAAATAACTTGTTCAAAATCAAAATCATATCAAAAATAACTTTGTTCATGTAGGTAATAAAGTAACACTTATGAACGTCAAAGTTACACTAATTAATGTGAACTGCCGCTACGCTGAGTGCTGGCTTGGAACGGCACGGGACAAAAATTTGTGTGATCCACAAATGGTTATTCCGAATCTGGGTGTTCTTTGTGTCCGTTGTTTGAATGTTTGTAAAGTCTCCTACGACGCAATATTTAATACTAGTGCGGGAGTTGACATTTAAAAATATGTAACTTATTCAAAATTTGATCGAAAATATGTTTATTCATGTAGGTCACAAAGTAACACCTATCAACGTCAAAGTTACACTTATTAAGGTGAATTTACATTTACCTGTTGCCATGTTCAGCAAAGCAGGGCGTGAAACATATGAATATCTACGATTCGATTTAGTATTGAACGTACTTTTAGTCAGTCAATGGAATGCATTGCTTTTATTTTTATCTTTTTAATTTCTAGGCCTTTTTTATTTTAACAATAAAATGTCAGCCCCATCGTTCCCTATACTAATCTAACTATCAGAAATAGAAATCATATGTGCAAAAACATGTTATAAATAGCTACAGCTTTTTTTGATGTAGGTTCAGCTAAAACATTTGATAATGCTCCAATATCTTTTATATTTATTTCAAATAATTGGACAAATGAGTTTCTCTGCCTCTGATATCTCTCACACTCAGCTAGCAAGTAAGCTTTAAAAATCAAAATATATCAAGAGGTTAAATGAAAAATGGAAATTTAAGACTGCGCCGAGCGTAAGACAGATAATGACAGAGCTCGTACGGCGCATATTCAAATCGGAGCGCAGCCGCCATAGTAAAATTGTACGGAGGATTTGAAGTGCTCTTTTGATAAATATGTATCTTTACTGTCAACCAATAACTTGAATATTTGAGATGGACAAATTGTAATATAACTATTTATGTTTGGTTTAAGCTGTAAAATAGAATAGATTTCTACTGTTATAATCTAAAAATCACGTCACGCGAGCTTACGTTATTGCATTTTTCGGGCAAATTTACGTAATTTTGTAGGCGAAAATATTAATTATTTTAAGTTTTTCACACGAAATAATTGTAAACACACTCATTGTTATGGTAAATGTATATTTTATATTTGTATTAAACAAAAAGTGTTGATTTTATTCACTTAACTGTGACTGCCTGTTTTGGCACATTTCGCTCGGCGCAGTCTTAATGGATGTTCGTATTGTTTTTAATTTGAAATATTGCTGCATAAAAATCTGATCAAGCCAGAGACAAAATTTAGTTCTAATAACTGTCCGCTTTGTTACGAGGTATATGTGTATTCAGCCCGTACAACACCCAGTGAACGAAAATAAGAGATGGAAGTATTCTCACCGCTAAAAACGGCACTACGGAATCTACATAAATTAGGCAGGGCTTAATAAAACTAAGCCGTGTCGCTATAGTAACGTTTAATTATATCCTAACTAATATAATTACTTTCACGCCTTAACTGTCAACCGATCATCATAAAATTTCGCATATATATTGTCAGGAAAACAGAAAAGGACGCATGATACCTTTCATTCAGGAAAAAGTCCTGTTACTAACTTAACCTAAGCGGCCCATCCGCTATACAAGGCAGCGAAGGGGCACACCGTAGGGTTTTTGTCCAAAAAAAATTTATACAAATTCTAGTATTATATAATGGGCTTGAGTTCTTGACCTTGACAGCAAGTTAACAAACTGTAAAACAGAACAGCTGATAGCTTTTAGCTATCAGCTGTTTTGTTTTACAGTTTATTTCCCCATAAGATATGCTGTGAGTATGTCACATCATATCTTATGGGGAAATAAACACGTCATATAAAATAAGAAAGCTATCTTGCCCCATTAACAGTAATGTTATTTTTGTCAATAATAAACTGTTGTTAATATGAAAGTACTGCTGCTATGTTTTATATAAGTTCACCGACAACACCAATTATTTCCAGTTAAAAATGTCCAACGAAAAATTTGATACATTTTCAATTGAATAAAACCCGTATAATAAAAGCTATTCAAAAATAGCTCGCCCGAATTCTTGCCACAATTTCTCGTTGAGATCACTGCAGTTGATAATGAATATTCGGTGTATTTCAATATATTATTCCTTGAGTGTTGTTCCGTGTTCCATTGAAAAGGGTCGGCCATTGTTGGTGAATTGGCATTTCACGTCACAAATGTCACTTTATTTCTACACAAATAGAGGTTCTTCTTGTCAGGATTGTCAATGATGGATATAAAAAATGAAAAGCGTGGAATGATGGTCGCATTTCGAATAGTTATATACTCATAAGAGACGTCGGATTATTACTGGCATACGGTTCTTTTTTCTTGTTTTTCGTGTCTCTTTTTCTTTCTTTTAGCTTGTTTCGAGTAAGCATTACGGAATGCCAATATTGCACTAGAAAATTTAAAAATGGAATTGGAAAACTGAACTCGAATATGCGCTTTAAAGTGAAAGATATTACGAATGATACGTGACTGAATTGGCCAAGTTTCGTTTAGAATTTTCTTAGTACTGCTTTATTTTTTCATACTATACAGCCTATAGCAAACGACGTAAATAAAGCCGAAACATGATTATATTTCAAAAATAAGTATTTTATACATATAAAGAACTCAATTTTGCCTGCGGCTTTGCTCGTGTAAATGTAGGTCAGATTAGGTTAGATTAGTAACACTAATGTATAGCTACCCTGAGATTATACCTGAGGTGGTGGGCTTCGTGGTTCTGCACGCCACCCGGTCAGTAGCACCAGGTCTGAGAGGCGGCGTGCGTGTTTCCATGCGTGCCTCTGTGTCGTTTTGTCTTCGTCCACAAGGGGACAGTAGGAAAATATATATATATACATATATATGTATATGGGAAGGTATATTCGCGTAGAGGCCTACCGTTTTACATGGCGGATCGAAACCTCGGCAGGGTCGCAATTGCATGTGATAGTTATTCGCGCGGCCCTGCCGACTATGGTTAGGTCGAGGAACACCGTAAAAAAAAGTAACACTGCTGTATAGTTAGTAACAGCTGTGGGTTCGATCCGCACACGAAACAAAAATTTGTGTAATCAATAATTATAGTTATTATGAGCCCAGGATTTCTTTGTGTCTGTTGCTTAAATATTTATAAAGTTCTCCAAAACGCAGGAATAATCAACAAAGCGAGAGTTCTTCTATAAAATAAAAAACAATATTACATATGCCGACACATCAAATTCGCAACGTGTGGCGATACCTTGTGCCGAAGCTATGTTATGATACAAATATGTATATATGTGTGTAGACGTGACATAGCCTTTCGTATTCATATATGAACAATAATTCTGATAACTTTATTTAATCATCATCACCTTTTTTTTTTGTTATTTGACTAAGGTGGCAAACAATCATACGTCCCACCTGATGGTAAGTGGCCACCGTAGCCTATGGACGCGTGCAATACCAGAGGCATCACTTGCACGTTGCCGACCCTTTAGGGAAGGAGAAAGAGCGGGAAGTGGGAAAGAGGGTGATTGGGCTTCCGGCATTCTCACTCACCGAACGAAACACAACAGTAGGAATACTGCTATTTCACGTCGATATTCTGTGAGAGGGTAGTTCTTTACCGGTCGTGCCGGCCTATTCATGCTTTCAGGCTTAGCCGAGAGGTGTCCACCACTAGACCTAGGCCTCCTCCAAGATTTTCCGTATAGGCCAGTCTTGGGCCACCTGCATCCAATCGCTTCACGTGACACTTACCAAATCTTCGGACGACTCCTGCTTCGTGAGATTCAAAAATATAGTCGTCGGTCCACCTTGTGGCCTACCCCTGCTGCGTCTTCCGGAAAAGTTCGTCTTTATTTACTCAATAAAAATGCAGTTCATATTACATTTAAGCGCTGAACCCCACACTAGGATTCCCTGTGTCGTAGGGTCGAGACTACGAGTCTACAATAACCCTTGGTTACTACTCGATATTAATTTCCCATCAATGTTACTCATGGGTCCCATGGACCCTGTTGAAAAGTCGCATTAATATTGATAGGGATGACTTAGAAATAAAAACCTATTTATATTAATGTCGTTTAATGACTTATAGAAAGTTACAAAGGAACTAGGGGTTTTCAGAACAATTTAAACAAATGGAAATAAAACATGAGTTACTTATGGCAATTTTGCAAGTGAAACAGACATTACTTGTTTTCTTGTCCTTTTTATAAGGACATATACCGCAACGTTTTTTCTTTGACCTGGGAACGGTAGAATCAGGAACTGATTTAACAGGCATTTCAAATTAAATATTTATATATTATATATATGCACAATGTTAACTTCCAGGATATTTAAATTAAATGTCGCAGGATTCTTTCGTTGAGCGTACGGTCTGTATAATTAGTCCCAAGCATCCTCAAGAAAGAAGGTCGGTCTCCTGTGCCACCATTTATATGTCATACACTATAATATTAAAAACATTTACGATTTACGCGTAAAACTGACAATAATTTTAAAAAGCATATATATATATATTTTTTTTATTGATTTATTTATTTATTGCACCATATGACCAACTATCTTTACATGTGACTCTTCTAATATAATACTGGTGTAGTGATTAAAAGAAAAATAAGTAGAACACAAAAATAAACCTAAAGAAAAATAATAAATACAATTACCCCAAATTAAATAAATTAATAACATCTAAATTCCTTATTCGCAATAAAATTAAAATTCTTCAAAGCCAATAACACCAATCTTAATAAACAATAATAGACTATCATTAAGTATATGAGGTAATAAATAATATACATACACGTTGCGAGCTTTCTCTTTGACGCTCCAAATACATGAAATTTCTCGTGTACATTATTTACAGTACTTATAGCACGCGTTAAGGGGGTTTTAGCCAGCAAATTGGTTCTGGCTCTTGGCACTGCGAGTAGTGGTGGGCGCCGTCGTCTCCACACATAACGATCCGGTACAGCTAAGTATAGTCTCTTTAGCACTTCCGGATTCGTCTCTTCACCTCAAAGTAGTCTTATTAAATAAAATGCTAGTTCAAACTGCCGTCGTACTCGTAATTCATTATATCCTACCATACCCAAGACAAATAAAGTAGGGTACATTAGAGGATAGAGCGGGTATACGCCGTACAGTCTGTGATAAAGGTGCCGCGTGAATTTATTCTGCACCAGTTACAACATCACCTTATATTTCGCCTCATGTGGAGCCCATATAATTGCACTGTATTCCAGGTGACTCCTGACTAGAGCATCATATAGTACTTTAACTGCTGTGATGTTGGTAAACCGTCGTGACTGTCTTTATTATTCATAATAACCACTTTCTTTTACACGCTTACTATTCAAGAGTCCCGGTCACACTGCGTAGGAGCGACAGCTTGCTACCAAAGGTACGCGAGGAAATGGCTTGCTGTCGCGCTGCTTCACATCAAACATTCATATTATTTATGGTTTTAGGAGTAATGAGGCGATATGTGTGTTTGAGTGTATGTGTATGTGTGTGTGTATCTTGAGATGATGTAGTATGTAATAGCGTATGGATATGTCTGTATCTGTCTGGTGTATTTAGTGATAGTTTGGAACATTATATTTTGTTATTATTACCTATTATTTTATTCTATTAAGAAAGGTACAGCAGACAGCCACACTATATAATAATATAATAATAATAATAAATCTTTATTGTTTCAGATAATACAAACATGTTACACCTTACAATTTGAATCAGTTTGAACATTGTTGTTGTGTTTTAGTAAAATGTACTGATACTGCTCCCCCAAACTAGGCGAGTGCCTGTATTTTGGGGGTCAGTGTTCAGCCCTAGAAGTGATGCAGTGTAATACAAACTTGTTTCACTTTGCATAATATATGATGACATTTCTCTAATTTTAGTATAACATAGATTTTTATATTGTGTAATTAGGATTTTAATAAATTAAATTTTAAATTAGTTAACAAAATTAAATAAAGCATAAAAATACGAAAGCAACATTACTGATTATTACATTTAAATTAAAAAAGAGTTAAATTACAATTAAATTAAATTCAAATCAAAATAAGATAAAAATAAATGAGATAAAAATAAATTAACATGAAAACAACATTACATATCCATGTAAATAACAATTTATTTTATAAATCTATACAAATAGTGTGTGTATGTGTGTGTGTGTGTGTGCGTGTTTGTGTATGTGTGTGCGTGTGTGTGTGTGTGCGTGTGTGTGTGTATGTGAGATGTGCGTGTATTATGTGATGTATGACAGTAAATCTTCAGTCTACTTATAGTTTAACTGATAACTGATATGACTAATATAGGCAGCAGAATCACTTAAAACTGGATAGTAATGTAGCCTACAGCGATGTCTACAGGTTACCATTAGCCTAAAACTATGAGACGATAGTAAAATAAGCATTCATGCATGACTGCACGGATGGCGTAATATTTTAAGTGGTTCCCTCGCCACTGCAACGAGTGCTTTGACTTCGAATCCCACATCATCATCATCTCAGCCGAAAGACGTCCACTACTGGACATAGGCCTCCCTCAAGATTTTCCACGTCGGTCCGACCGGTCTTGGGCCACCCGCACAATCGAATCCCACACGGCACAAAAATTTGTGTGTTCCACAAATGGTTGTTCTGAGTCTGGATGTTGTTTGTGTCCGTAGTTTGAATGTTTGTAAAGTTGTCCACGACACATAAATTATGCCTAGTGCAGGCGTTGTCTTTCATAAATAAATATATAAAAAAATGTTTAAGGAGTTGTCTTTTATTTGGAAAAAACGCAATGTTGCCCACAGCGATGTTCACAGGTTACAATTAGCTTAAATCTACAAAACGCTAGTAAAACGAACATTCGTGCATGACAATTTAGTAAAATAAACACAAAATAAAAGCATACACGATAATGTAATGTAGTATAGAACAATAGTAAATAAAATAAATAAAATTATCCACATTTTAGCGACACGTGACTGTATTTGTCACGTTGCCATCAATTCACCTCAGTTAGTATTCGAGCGATGGCCAACATAATATGTCATGATTTACAAAACAACGATTCGCACCTATATCAACAGTTCGGTTATTGAACTCACGTTGATTGTATAGTTGTTTTATAGTTGTTTGTGTTCTGCTTAATTTATTCCAGTTTACTTTTGATTTCGAAGATTATATGAATATAGTTTACTCAATTTTGCCCGCGGCTTCGTTCGCGTAAATGTAGGTTAAATTAGAAACAGTACTTTTTCTAGATGCACACTTCCTTTTATATGTTCCCTTGACAGAAATGTATGCGACATTTCATGATGATCGGTCGAGTAGTTAAGGCGTGAAAGTGTAATAAACAAACAAACTCACATTCGCATTTATAATATTAGTTGGTTAGTTACGTCTGCTTCATTGCTCCTGTGGCATTCTGGGCTTATATTTTGGAGGATGATTGTGGTTTTGAGTTCGATTACCGATTACTATCATTTCTGTCTATATCTATGATCTGTCAATCCGATTACCAACTCTATATTGGATAAACTCCATACGGATCTTAGTTGAGACAGAAACATTACTGTTATTTCTCACTTCCCAGTGTTTTTGTAGTTATGTTTTTTTACGTTGAACTTTGCACAGTGATACACCGTCACATTGACTGTCGTAGATTTTTAATTGTATCTACAAATCACAGTCATCAGCCGGTAAGGTAACAAAAATATATAGCTATACAATGCGACATTACAACAATCATATAATAATATCAGCCCTGTCTATATAAAACTGTCCCACCATTGGGCGCAGGCCTTTTCTCAGTATGAGAAGGCTAAATATTCTTCCACTGAGAAAAGGCCCGTGCCCATTTGTGAGACAGTTTATATATACAGGGCTGATATTATCATTATTGTTTCTCTTATCACAGGTATTTTCTTACATATAATATTAGAAAAATAACTGGCCCTTTTGGAGGCTTACACGGAGACATGGGCCCAACGTAAAGAAGCCTTTCGAGAGTTTTAATCAAAGGTGGGATGGAATACCAACAGCGGCACGAGCCACAGCAGGCGTATAACTATTGCTACGTATAGATTCTCATATATGGGCTATAGGTATGGGTGTTTGGTGGACTGGTATATTGGTAATTATGGATGAAAAACGGCGTCTGCCCTGAATACTCTAATAGCATCAATGTGATGGGCAGACGGTGACTCGCCAACTCACTAGATGGGCTCTCTGAATAATACAAGCCAGCAGCATAGGGCAACACCGGTGCGAGCGGCTAAGGGTGTCGAGCGGTGCGGCGCCAGTTTCACCATCACGGGTCTCGTGACAACGGAGACCCAAAGCAGGCTTCTCTGTAGTTATGTCCTTGAAAATGACACTTCTGCCCCCAAGCATATAGCTATAGCGGCCCTCTTCTGGCCGGCCGACCAAGGCAAGCCAGAGTGTACAGTCTTACAGGTTTAAAGTTCCACCCTAGCCAATCAGTAACGGCAAGCCGGGGACGAGGCCCTAATCGACACTTTGAGGCATTCAGGACCACAGTGTCGCCACTCACATTCAGCTCGCCACAAGCAGCCTAGCGGTTATTGTTGTATTTATTATGTAAGTTTCTACGATTTTCTTAATACTAAAACCCAATAACGCAAAATAGTGATAGTTCTTCATGCCGGCCGAGTGCGGGTTGTCAGATTTGACATATATTCGTGAACATTATGCAGAACTCTCAGACATACAGGTTTCCTCACGATGATTTCCTTTACTCGTAAAGTAAGCCAAACGAACTATTTAATACGCACATAACTTTGAAAGGTCAAAGGATTGAACGAGACTTTTGCGTGGCAGTCCAACGGTCTAAGCTGCTGACATTCCACAGTATGATATTACAAATAAAATATTACACAACCATAAATCACATTTTCCAAAACGAATGAGTGTAATATTTTTCAATTATACATATTTTTATTATTCTGAATAGCACTCCGTTTGATGACTCTCTTTAAAATAATATTACACAATGTTATTTTTTAGTACCACTCGAGATTGCAATTAAAGGCTGTATCATTCATTTTTATTCAGAAATGTTATAAAGGCTCGCAAATATTTTAATTAAAAGTCATACTGTCGTCAAAAAGTTATTAACCTCGCATGACAACAGTGACGTACTTACCTATACAATTATATAATATCCAATGTTGATTGTTATTGTAATATTTGTGAATGTTAGACTATGGTTACATTTACGTTTACTAAGTAACTGTGAAATCCGAACTAATAATTTAAATGCGAAAGTTTGTTTGTTCGTTCGTTACGCTTTCAAACCCTTACTATTCGGCTGATCATCAAGAAATTCCACATACACGTTGTCAGGGGAACAGAAAAGTACATAAGGTACATTTTATCCTGAAAAAGTTATTGTTACTTACTGCACCTAACCTAACCTCCATTTACGCAAACGAATACGCGGGTAAAATCTAGTATGATATAAGTAAGCTGTCGTCCGCTAACTAAAGTCACGTTGTTTAATATAAACGAATAAGGCTCAACGATTTTTTAGTTAGCGGACGGCATTAGGGTGTTTACGGACGAAAATGCAGACAGTAATTCACGATCTCGCTTTTGAAATCAATAAATAAAAGCTGGTAGCTTACTAGCAAGGCGTTAATTGTACTCGCGATCAAGAGTTTGTGGGTTCGAGCTAAACTATTGCATTACAAACAATAACAAGTGAGAATCGGCCATGAATTGCCGTAAATCTTAAAATGGTTCAAGTAATATGCAAAGGTCACATGATACCACGTGAGCTTGAGGTTAGAGGTCAAAAAAACATAGTAATTTCGGGGTATATCGACTATACTGAGTCGAATGGCGTTGACCGCGAGTCTCTAGCTCTTACAGTACTTGATTTGAAAGTTGTATAACAGACGGACGGACGGACGGACAAAGCTATTGTATAAGAGTTTTACACTAATAAAAAAAAAAAAAAAAAAAAGAAAAAAGGCAACTCCAAAATACCTTCATTTAAAATTGACTTTTATCTCCTTACGGATTTTTAATAGCATGGGATAGAACAAAGGAAAAGTTAGCTCGCATTTACAAGAAAATATTATGTACATTTATATGTTATATATGTTACATAGCATTTGATTGTCCAGTCCTTTTAGTTCTAAACCATGCGATCAATTCTCCAATGACTATCGGCACACTATTACATTTTCTATTAAGATATTTTGCATTGACACAATAATTGACCTCTACATAGCTTGGTACAGTCGGCCAAAAATATGGTCTATCACTCGATTAAGGTTCATTTGAACATCATAAAAGAACAAGGTCGATTTCCTTTTGCAACAATATTAGTTATGACAGTGACCATTGCTGTCTTTATTATGTATTATACTTACGTCATGCCATGTGTCAAGTTCGAATTATCACAGCTAATAATAGCTCGCCTTCTTTACTCGGCTCCCTAATGCCTCGGTGCGAATAAGCATAATATTATATGTCAGAATTTAACATGGCATACTTTTACTTATCATACGCACAATATTAATTTGGCATTAAATGATAGTTATGCCTACTGAAATAGTATGCCAAAATAGAATTAGGTATGTCAAAGTATTATTATGATTTGATGAAATTTGCCCATCTCGTTATGCCAAATTAAATTAAGACAAAAAAATTGTCCAAACAAAGCGTCTTACACACCTCCATTAGAAAAGTCAACCTTATCTGTAACTAGATCCCACAGAAACTTTTGTCAAAACTGGTAGACCACTTTCTTGGCCGACTGTACCTCACACGCTATGCGACGAAATGAGCATGTATTATTCGTTAACCAAATATACAAACTCAAAATTTTACTATAACATAACTTATTAATTAGGCAACAAGTTGGTTACTTTATTAAAACTAACCAATTCAGGTAGAGAAATACCGTAATATAATAAGAAAATTAATTATTAAAGTACGGGCGACGCGGACGCCGATAATATTTAAATCATTCAAACTCACATTAAGTTTGAATTATTCATTCCACTTAGTTTCATTCTAAAGCGCAAACTTAGTTCCAACTAGATTACTGGTTGCATAAAATATTTATAGGTAATGGGGCTGCGTAACTTTAATTGGGATTATTATTTTAATGATAGATGTATGTTTATTGACTGTCTAGAACCCATAGTACAAGCTCTACTTAGTTTGGGCTAGATGGTGTTGTATGTATGTGGTAGAATATTATATTATTATTATTCCATTTATTTTAATATCTTCTCGTAATTATATTTTACATTATATATAAAAAAAATATAAAATAGGACCACGGAAACCCACCGGTAGCGGGTGCAGGGACCAAGCTATCGGTGGTTAGGGCTCCAGAGAAAGGAACCTGCGCACTATGCCCGCCGTGTCGAGCAATACTGCCTTCTGAATGGAAGACTTGACCCAGCCATTCAACGCGAGCCTCTTAAGATGGTGGTCGAGGCTCTTGGCAATTAACCCGTTTACCAGTACTAAGCACGGGCAACTCAATCAGATAAGGGTTAGACTATAGTCCACCACGCTGGCCCAGTGCGGGTTGGCAGACTTCACATATCTTCGAGAACATTATGAAGAACACTCAGGCATGCAGGTTTCCTCACAATGTCTTCCATTGGCGTTAAAGCGAGTGATAATTAACTATTAAATACGCACATAACTTTGAAAAGTCTTAGATGCGTGCCTTGGGATCGAACTTAAAACCTTTTCTTGGTAGTCCAACGAGCAGATACGGACCGTTAGACCGTTTTAATAACCGTTCGGTTATTACAACGGTCTTCCACTAATCAATCGCTGCTTTTTTAACTAAATTAATCCTTAATAATTATTAAAAATGTTAGAGTAAGTCAGTCTGTTTGTGCAGTTTTAACGTTAAAATCTTTAAACCGTTTTTGATAGAATTAGTAAGCGTCTTTAAACGAAAGTGAAAATAAGATATTATATTGACCCAAATTTAGAATGGTGTACTAATGTGCCCTGGGTATGTGGAAAGCATGGACGATATTAATAAGCATGCATAATAATTTAATGAGTGAATGAGCGCGGAGCTTCTTTGGGATACAGGCTTCAGTACATAGGTATATCAGTCATTCAATTTACAATTTAAGAACCTTTCTCTGGTCAGTACAGCCTCTGCCATTTTTCTCTATACTCCGCCATTACTTTGACCGTTTGGTACGGCATAACTTCAAATTTTTTCTTCATCTATTCTATATAACTTCTCCTTGGTTTGCTTCTTCCTGTTCTTCTTTCAATTATCCCTTTTGAGATGGTGCTTATAAAGTATTTATATATGTTTGTATATATAATACAGAAATGACTTATACGTGATTGACGATTTTACTCGAAAACAGTGAACAAATTTGTACATAAAACTATTTATAATAGTAACATGTGTCGTTTTTCATAATTATATTTATGGTCTGTGTTATTTAATGTAACTCTCCAGAATAATAGAACAGTGGTAAAACTTTCCGTTGCCTCTATATATTTGGCACTAAAGAGATTTAAATTAGGGCTATTTTCGTTTTTGTGTGCCAGCCTAATTATAAACAATCGACGTAAAAGTACTGACACTGCTACTGTATATTTCCCGCTGCGTAAGAGTTTCGGACGAAAACATTATTTTTCCAAATTCGAATGCCTTCTTGCTAGATTCATCAACGCACGGATGATATTGCAAGCGACCATAGTTCCTCCTTTGATTTGTTAAGCCGTTCCCGCTCTACTATTTGTCATGTGTCGAGGACTTTACAAGCATTCACACAACAGACACAAAGAACTCCTGGGTACCCTTATGTAGGTCACCTTAGTGTTCTTTGTGTCCGTTATTTTCTCAAGTTCTTAGAAGAACAGCTATTAATGGATTACATAAAGTCTTTGTCCCGTGTGGGGATCGAAGGAATCGGAACACAAGACTCGGCGCAGCGGCGAGTCGGCCACACATAAGCAAGGTGGACGCTTGTTGCCACTTTAGAAGAATATATTTATTTTAATATTATAAAGTATATTGACGTAAAGGATAAGCAATTTATTTTGAAGGCAAACAGTTTTTTTGCTTTTAAGTTTAGGCACAAAGATTACTCTAATCTTTAGGGCTAAACTATAATACACAATACAATTGGTTCTCATATAAAAAAAAGAAATTTGTGTTGTATAGTCTCTGTTGTTGAGTAACTAAGTTAAGTACAATGTATGTAATATATGTATATATATTTTTAAATTATGAAACAGATACTTATTTAACGTAGCTATATACTAATGAGAAATCTTAATTTCTCATTATAGTGTTAGTATTAATTTGTTTATATTTTTCTAGTTTTTATTATTATATTGTTTTTTTCTTTTTAAGTATTTTCTATTCGTCATTTTTTAAATGTGCCCTTTTGTGACAAATATTTTTTCTTTATTTTATTTCTTTCTTTCTAGTTATTGACGTAGGCATACCTATAAGCTTTTTTATGATATATTATGTGAATTATCTCGTACAAGATTTTGCTCGCGGCTTAACCTGCGTAAATTTGATTAGGTAAGGTTAGGTTATGTTAATAAATGGTATTTTTGTCCATTTCTGTACCACTGACAACGTGTATGCGAAATTTCCTAAGAACCTTCTACAAAGAACAGAAAACTTAAAAATAAAGTTGAATGAAATAGGTAAAGTCGTTCTCAAGTTATGGCGTGACCAAGGCAAACAGGGTTTTATCTATCTATATATATATATGTATATATAATGATAATAATAATAATAATAATAATATTCTATCACATACACACAACACCATCTAGCCCAAACTAAGCAGAGCTTGTACTATGGGTTCTAGACAATGGATAAACATACATATATACGTTATTTTTTTGTAAATATATACATATTATACATAGAAACACCCAGACCAAGACAAACATCCCAAACATCCATGTTCATGCACACAAATGTTTGACTTGTGCGGGAATCGAACCCGCGATCTCGAGCGTGGCAGTCAGTTACACTGACCACTACGCCATCGAGGCTGACAATATATATATATATATATATATATATATATATATATATATATATATATATATATATATACATATGTATATACTTATAGATAGTTATAGTTATTAGGATTTCAGTGTCTATTTGATAATGACGTAAACGTATTGGTACAAAATTATACATTACGCTACACACTACACGCGCCATAGTTAATTTTGCATTGACTGATGTGTGATATAAAGCTAGTGTCATATTGCTAGAGTTTTGACAACAGGTTATTTTTATCTAAGTACTGTGGAATAGTTTGATGCCTAACGCCTACATACCCGAAGGGTGGGTAAAGGTTGTATTAAATGAATTTCCCTTCTCCCTTAGCCTTTATTATTCCCAAGTCACTTGGAGTCGGCTTTTCTAGTCTAACCGGATTTGACTGGATATCAGTTTTTACACGGAGCGGCTGCCACCTGACCTCCGCAACTCGAAGGCTAGACCAGTGTCAGGATATTAGAGGGTACTGACTTTCCCAATAATAACTACCATAGATGTTCATGGCAGCCGGGACCGACGGCTTAACGTGCTCTCCGAGGCACGGAGCATGCGATAATTGTCAATCAATACGCACATAATTTCGTAACGTCATATAACTTCCGAAAGTCAGAGGTGCGCGACGTGGGTTCGAACTCGAGACCTTCTGCATTGCAGTCTGTTGGTCTCCCCACTGAGCTATCGCTGCTTGCTTGTATTAAATAAATGTGGTTGTATTTATATGCAACAATTTTTTACATAATAATAGTAATAATGTCCTCCAGACCGAATTTCGGCCACGGCGGCCAGTCTTAACAGAGACTGGCCATCTGCGCAGGAGATATTATAGTGCACAAGTGTGTGCGCAAACATAAGTGCACTAGAGAGTGCACAGAGAGAGGGAACAGAGGTTCCCTAACTCTCATGACCCGATGGGACGGCAATCCGACACGACCGGAGAGAGATCAGGCGCAGGACCAACGGCTTTACGTGCTTTCCGAGGCACGGGGGTGTCTAACACCGCCAACTTCCTAACTCCGGGCTGCTATTGAGATTTCTTTACAGAAAAACCCAATAGTTCAACTGCCTCCGTGGCGCAGCGGTAGTGAATGCGACTGCTGTGCATGAGGTCTCGGGTTCGAATCCCGGGTCGGGCCAACAAAAAGCTATTTTTACATAATAAGTATTTAGAAATGATATTTCTAAGTATTTATTATATCAATTTATTTTTATTTAAGTTTTTCAAGGGTTAGTCTTATGCTTCCAACTATTTTATGTATTTTGATTTCCGTGTCAACCCATAAAGGCAGTAATTAAACTTGTATACCACTACTTTGTAACTCTTAGTTTTTAAGGTGTATGTCCTTGTTGGTTGGCCAAATAATTAAAAAATACACACTTCGTCAACAATTTTTGATCCAGCGTATTAGAGACTAGTCTACAGTCGTGTATCGTGCAGAATACCCTAATAACACATTGCCTAGCCGGCGAATCAAACTCGAGAATACATATCCTCAAAGCATGAAGAGGTGTATGACGCCCACAGAGGCTAACCTATTGCCCTCTACAAGGCACAGTTGCAGCCAGCGTACTACTATTAACAGTTTCTGGTCATAAAAATCCAATAACACATTACCTCACCCAGAAAATGAATCTGTAATTTTATACACAGCAGTGAAATTCACGACTACTGAGCTACAGAGACAGAAAAAAGAAACATTCTGGTAATATAAAAAATATAAAAACAGACGTATTCGTGCCTTGAATATCTTAAACAGATCAGATTCAATAAAATCGATGCTGTGAGTAGGTTTCCAAGATTGACATTTAAGTCGACAGTCACGTTTCCTCGTATGAACGTGAAAGCGAGCCTAAATGTTTGTCTTACTTACTTTATTTTAAAGACCCGTATCAATTACACGTTATTTTTTTGTACGCGAGGACCAAAGTGTATTTCATATCATATAACATTATGCTATTATTGCCTAAAGGTAACAGAAGAGTATCCTAATATATTACCTATAAATGCGCATGTGAGTTTGTTTGTTACGTTTCATGCGTTAACTACTCGACCGATTATCATGGAATTACGTATTGACGTTGCCAGGGCAACAGAAAAGGACATAGAGTACCTATCATCGAAAAAACTACTGATACCAACCTAACCTATATTCACGCGAGCGCAGCCGTGGGTAAAATCTAGTAACGTATAAATTTTGATAGCCATGTTTACAGCTGACATTTCTAGACACTGCTGCTATAAAAAACTGTGCCACTGCACCCAGCGTTGTGCGTATCAAATCCATACGGGACAAAAATTTGTGTGTTCCACAATTAGTTGTTCTGAGCCTATGTGTTATTTGTGTTCCTGGTTCCTGTGTATACCTAGTGCCCACATGTCATCTCCCGTACTAAGTATAATTCCTAGTGCAGGATGTCTTTTAAAAACGTGAAGACTTTTCTATTATTTCATCAAGAGCAGCGATAGCTCAGTGGGGAGACCAACAGACTGCAATGCAGAGGGTCTCGGGTTCGAACCCACGTCGCGCACCTCTGACTTTTGGAAGTTATATGACTTTTCGAAATTATGTGTGTATTGATTGACAATTATCGCCTGCTCCGTGCCTCGGAGAACACGTTAAGCCGTTGGTCCCGGCTGCCATGAACTTCTATGGCAGTCGTTATTGGGAAAGTCAGTACCCTCTAATATATATTAATACTGGTCTAGCCTTAGGGTATCGTTAGCCTTCGGGTTGCGGAGGTCAGGTGGCAGCCGCTCCGTGTAAAAACTGATATCCAGTCAAATCCGGTTAGACCAGAAGAGCCGACCCCAAGTGACTTGGGAATAATAAAGGCTAAGGAGAAGAAGTAAGTTAGGTGTTTGATACGTTACATTAAGTACAATAAAGTTGTTAAAGTTACTTAGCTCTGTGATTTAGCTGATACACTAGGTACAGACAGCAAATATTAGCTTTCATAAAATATTACTACTAGTAAACCTAACTAATATTATAAATGCGAATGTGAGTTAGTTTATTAGGCTTTCACGCCCTAACTACTTGACCGATCATCATGAAATTTCGCATACACATTGGTACAAAAAAGGTTATAGGTGGTACCTTTCATCAAAAATAGAATTGTTCCCTGGAGATAGGAAATTACCATAACTAACATTAACACGACCGAAGCCGTGAGCAAAATATAGTACCTACATAAATTTCAACACGAGCGTTGTTGAAACTAAACCGCTTTTTATGTTCGTACGTACAACTACTCTAACTGTAGAGTAGGAGGCTAATTAAAATTCGGTATGAAAGTGAATAACAAAATTACATGGAGTAACAACACTAGAGTTACTTTGTATAAGCACGAGTAAAAATAGAGGTACATTTTATTATACTTTTGGGTTTACGATGAACGCAAACTGGTTTATTAGTCGTATGCTTGCGCTTAGTTTTACGTCGATCGTTGCCGTTTTCCTAGTCTGCCTTATGTTAGAAAATTCTTAACAGCGACTTGCAGACATACATAGAAAACATAATCTCACGCATATAACCCCGAAGGGCTAGGCAGCGGTATATTGCAACTTCATTTTGCCAACTATGGGTTTATTAAAATTGAACTACCTACTGCATATAGATATTAAAAAGCTTATTAAATAAAAAACAGATCCTTTAGATAGCTTATGAACTTTTAAACTACTTAGATGGTGATCGATCTTTTTGACGACTTCAAGACATGAAACGTCCACCATCTTAGTCTCTATTTGACTGACTGCTAAGAACCATTCGAAACGTCGAGGAAGAGTTCGTAGTTTATTATACTCTGTCCCAATAGAATTAATATTTTATGTAAACAATCGTTTCATGCCTAATTAAATATAAAGTCATTTAGAAAATTCAAACTCTCTTTGAAAAGTAGTTAATGAATACAATAAGCCGTATGAAAGTCCTTCATTTGATAAATAACCATAAATTTATTTTACAGGAAATATTTTATGATAAAAGTCACTAAAAGTTGTTTACCTTTTTCTCCAATTCTATTGGCATAGACAAACAATTTAATAGATTTTTTACATGTTTAAAACTTAACTGTTCTTTATAAATTGACCGTAATATAAATACTGTGTTCAGTAATTTATTTTTAATGTATAACATTAGCGTCAACGTAAGACAATATTTCAACTTTGAGATCCCAAATAATAGAAAGCTATACTATTAAACAGCCCTCTACCGTCCTTCGAGACACAGCGCTTGATTTCCAAAGCAGAAAATGAAACTCTAAGCAACATCATAAAAACTAACTTAATCGTATAAATCATGATTTATGTGGTCGCTTCGCCACTGCCCTGTGGCAGTGGCGCTGAGTGTTCGAATGCCACACAGTACAAACAAAAATTTGTGTCATCCACAAATGGTTGTTCCGAGTCTGGATATTCTTTGTGTCCGTTATTTGAATAATTGTTCAGTCCTTCGCGACACAGGTTTTATTCCTAGAGTTGTTTTTTTTTAAAACACAAAAAAAAAAAATTTATTATGATCGAAACTATTGCCTTGCACCGTCCTTTGAGACACAGCGCTTGATTAATTTTCTAAGAAAAATAATACTTAAATCGTAAAACATAAATGCTGCATCACCCGCTATCAATACCACCTTGCTTTACTCAGATAAGTATTTGTTGGTATTGGACCGCGTGCCAAACCGAACGTAGAAGATTGATGCGTTGATAGAAGGAAATGCCAATTCCTATAATTATGCTTACATGAATCACAAGCAATAACAGTACCGAAGTTCCAAAATGGCGGCAGAATTATTTTATTACGAACTCCATGTAAATGACGTAAGAATTTTTTTGATGAAGTTTTTTTTGTAATCTTTTATTTGCTTAGATTATGTTTTATGATTTTATAATGTTGATGTGGATTTTGACGTAATTTACGTGGTTTAAAGTGCGGTGAGTTTAGTTTTTTTGTAAATATTTGATGAAGTAATGGCATTAGCGGTTTCTCTAGCTGCCAATCATAAAGAAAACTGGTATTTATTTTATTTATTAGGCAAGTCTCAGAGACATTATGGAGATTGGAAATCTTCTCCCTTAGCCTTTATTATTCCCAAGTCACTTGGGGTCGGCTTTTCTAGTCTAACTGGATTTGACTGGATATCAGTTTTTACACGGAGCGGCTGCCACCTGACCTCCGCAACCCGAAGGCTAGACCAGTGTCAGGATATTAGAGGGTACTGACTTTCCCAATAACAATTGCCATAGATGTTCATGGCAGCCGGGACCGACGGCTTAACGTGCTCTCCGAGGCACGGACTAGGCGATAATTGTCAATCAATACGCACATAATTTCGAAAAGTCATATAAAAGTCAGAGGTACGCGACGTGGGTTCGAACCCGAGACCCTCCCTCTGCATTGCAGTCTGTTGGTCTCCCCACTGAGCTATCCCTGCTTGCTATGGAGACTGGAAATATGTTTTATAAATAGCAGTAGGTTTACCTTATATTATGTTTGACCTTATATGCCTACCTCCATGGAGCAACGGTAGTAAATGCGTCTGCTGTGCATGAGGTCTCGGGCTCGAATCCCGGGTCGGGCCAACAAAAACTTTTGGTTTTCCTGTTAAGAAGTCTTAATAGCAGCCCGGCGCGGTTCGGAAGTTGGCAGTGTTAGACACCCCCGTGGCTCGGAAAGGACGTAAAGCCGTTGGTTCGGCGTCTGATCGTTCTCGGATCGTATAGGATTACCATCGCATCGAATCATAAGAGTTAGGGAACAGAGAGTGCACTTATGTTTACACACATACTTGTGCACCATAATATCTTCTGCGCAGAAGGCTAGTCTCTGTTAAGATTGGCGAGAGATCGCGAGTAGAAGCTAATCTTATAAATTCGAATGTGAGTTTGTTTGTTACGCAATCACACCTTAACTCATCGACTGATCATCATGAAATGTCGCTTACACGTTGTCAGGGGAACAGAAAAGGACATAGAGTGCCTTTCATTATTTTCAGAATAAAGTACTGTTACTAATATAACCAAAACTAACATACATTTACGTGAGTGAAGTCGCGGGGAAAATCTAGTATAGATTAAAAGTGTACAATTAAATAACGTGAAAGTTTCTGAATGCTCTTGCCAAAAGAAATTAAACATCAAATGTTTATGCACTACTAAATATAAATCTGTTTAAAAGCTGGCTAATACTCAAGACAACCAGATGCTGAACTGAGATAACATTTCTCGTAGGGATAAAGATAGCGCGATAGCGCTTGATAAGACTCGAAGTGTTACTCAACTGAATATTCTTACATTATATTTTTATTAGCTTGTTCCTAACTAGAATATTTATTTTAATTGTGTTGTGTCTTATTCGTACTGACTGTAGTAATAATCAAGGTTCGGTTTCAGGCTTGTGAAAAATATGAATCTGGCAATTCTTAGTAACATATTCAATGATGTTGTAAGTAATTATTAATAATAAAATCATCCCTCTACCCTCTATACATAAACTGTTCCACTATTGGGCACTGAACTCTTCACTGTGCCTGATAGGTTAGGCCGAAATTTACCACGCTGGCTCAATGTGAGTAGGCAGACTACACATCAAAATATATTCGAGAACATTATGGGAAACCTCCAGACATACAGCAGGTTTATTAGTAAATGTTTTCTTCAAAGCGAGCAATAAAAACGCGGTATGAAGTGCGTGTCTTGGAATCAAACTCGAACCTCTGCGAGGCAGTGCAACTATCTACCACTAATCTATCGCTGCTTGTATTATTTATATTTCCTAACCAGCTCATTTACACTTTGCCCATTAATAAGCCTTTTGAGTATATACAGGGTAACTGGTATATATTTATATCAGTCTTCTTGCCTTAAGCAAATTCAGTAAATAACAAGTGAGAAACGGCAATGAATTGCCGTAAATCTTAGAATTCGAAAAAATGCAAAGGTCAGGTGATACCACGTGTCCTTGAGGGCAGAGGTCAAAAGTCATAGTCATTTCGGGTGTATATCGACTATGCTGAGTCGAATGGCGTTGACCGCGAGTCTCTAGCTCTTACGGTTCTTGAGTTGAAAGTTGTATAACAGATAGACGGACGGACGGGCAAAGCTGTTGTATAAGAGATTTTTCGAACTTTGAAAAAGGTTACATCATCCAGATAGATGATTGACAAAAAATACATCTTTTGTATATAGGTACCTACATAGATAGAGGGCTAAATTTTGTTTCTTATGCTCGCTTAAATGTAGGTCAGCTTAGGTTAAATTAATAATAATAGTTTTTTTTCTGGATGAAAGGTACCTTATATCCTTTTCTGTTTCACTGGTAACGTGTATGCGAAAAAGAGTAATAAACAATTAAAACAATCTCACATCCGCATTTATTTATTATATTGGTTAGGATAATGTTTAAAATCCCACTACGACACAAAAATTATCCCTATCTAAATTGTACCGTAAAAACAATTCTTCTGCAACAAGCTATGTAAAATAAAAATAAGTCTTATATCAGGCTCTAGTTATCATAAATAACTCAGGCAAAAATAGAACTTCCCGCCGCAAGATCGTAAAAAATTCTTATCGAGGCAGTAAACAAACTTCGTGGGTTACACAAATTTTAGAGCGTATAAATCTATTGGTGTCACGCAGGTATATAAAGAGGGATGATTCATAGAACGCCGGAACGGGATCGGGCCGGATCAGAGATCAGGCGCTCTAGCAATCACAAGCCGAAACTATGCCGGGATTCCGATGCGGCTTCTATTGAATTATAGTAATAGGAGCTGTGGATATTGCAGTATAGTATAAAAATACGCAATAGGTGTAGTTCTGTTATAAAAATAGAAGAACATATTAGTCTCTCCGTTAACATGGCTGCTGAAAATCAACCGAAACGGAGAAAGTGTAATATCTAGAGATTTAATAATTAAAATAGTTTAAATACATGTACATGTAGCATTTACATACAACACACAATTCTCACACACTACACTTACACATACATACATACACACACAACTCACACACACCCACACAGATAAACATACACACAAACTCACACACAACTGTTTATAAATTATCTTTCTTATTATTGTGTCTGTGACAGTGTTTGATAGATGTAACTACTAAGCTAACTTTTGTAGTGTTCAGTGGCGAGGACTGGAGATCTGTCACACAGATTTCAAACCTAGCTCAAACTCCAGCTATCAACATCCATTCATTAATTCATAGATTCACGCCTGTTTACCAGAGGGGTAGGCAGAGACTACGGATTTCCATTTGCTACGATCCTGACACACTTCTCTGGCTTCATTCACTTTCATCACATTCCTCATACACGCCCGTCGGTTCTTAATTCTTGGTTCGGTCTGATCAAGAAACGTTCGCCTAGATCTTCCTCTTGCGACTGTTAAAAACTTTCTTAGTCAGTCTTTCCTCGTCCATTCTTTCTACAGCTCTCAACAAGGTTCTGTTTTTGCTGTATCTATAAATATAAGAATACCATTGTACCATTTTGAGAGAAATATACAATATTTATTATTATTATTATTAATTAATAGTAAAGTTTAACTGTAGTAGTGTGACAGTTTCAAAATTATGTAATTAAAGTATTAAATAAACTTCTCCCTTAGCCTTTATTATTCCCAAGTCACTTGGGGTTGGCTTTTCTGGTCTAACCGGATTTGACTGGATATCAGTTTTTACACGGAGCGGCTGCCACCTGACCTCCGCAACCCGAAGGCTAGACCAGTGTCAGGGTATTAGAGGGTACTGACTTTCCCAATAACGACTGCCATAGACGTTCATGGCAGCCGGGACCAAAGGCTTAACGTGCTCTCCGAGGCACGGAGCAGGCGATAATTGTCAATTAACACGCACATAATTTCGAAAAGTCATATAACTTCCGAAAGTCATAGGTGCGCGACGTGGGTTCGAACCCGAGATCCTCTGCATTGCAGTCTGTTGGACTCCCCACTGAGCTATCGCTGCTCTTAAAAAAAAAAAGTTAAATAAACAATGTGATAAAATCCGTATAAAGTAGTTTAATTTCAATGTAACATAACGTTTGCGTAAACGTAAGACAATATTATTAGAGTCTTCTTCTCCCTAGCCTTTATTATTCCCAAGTCACTTGGGGTCGGCTTTTCTAGTCTAACCGGATTTGACTGGATATCAGTTTTTACACGGATCGGCTGCCACCTGACCTCCGCAACCCGAAGGCTAACGATACCCTAAGGCTAGACCAGGACAATATTATTAGAGTAATAGTTCCAAACTTAACTAATAAAAGTGTCCAAGAAACAACGCGATAAAATATGTTTAAAAAGGTTTCATTTAAAAAATAGAACTGTGTAATGTTGACTTTCCGAGAAGTATTCGTGACAATAATTGGCCTGATGTAGTCTTTTCAGAATGTATCTATCGCGATAAGTGGCTACTAAATGCTTTTTGCAATGGTGTTGATTTTCTCTTTACTTTAGCTTATTGAAAAAAACCTATATATATGTATATCAATGCCTATGGCACAGGTTTACCCTAGTACAGGCACCCCTTATATATTACCTTTACAATGTAACCTAAGCTCTGCATCAATGTGTACCAATTTAAGTTGAATAAATGATTATTATTATTATTATTATTATCTAATAATAAGAAGTAGTTTTCCTGCTAACTGGGTTTTTCGTTTTCTTTGGATCGATATAGTAAGCTGGCATATCATACTGGTCACATTTACTTAATCTGTAATAAGCATAAATCTGGTCCTGGATGGCGTAATGTTCTTAGTTTAGAACGAAGAACCGATTGACGTAAGACTCCTAACACTGTTGCACCTATCGTTGAAAGATGATGGTGATAAAAAATGATATATGTGTAGTCAATCAATAAACAATAATAATCAATGGATGATATATTTAATTAAATAAAAATTATATGAAACAACCAAAAAAACCGAAACAATAATACAAAAGTGCCCACAACTCTCGTCGCATAAGTAATGGCGAGATGATCACATAGCTAGTTAAGATTTGGCACACGTAATAATCTTACAATATAAGCACACCTTTCTACATGCTGCATACGTAGGGTTGGCAACAAAAACCTATCAGTGGCGAGGTGCACTTAACCTCAGTAAATATGTCACGATCTGTATCTCCGTCCCGTCCATCTCCCGGCCCAGGCTCGGTTCCGTCCCACACGGTGTAATATAAATCATCTCTAACTCGTTTTTATGAATAAGTGCTTTTCCCCGTAAGTTACAGTTTTGGCACAAGAGATCGCTGCCTATCAGTCTCCTTTAAATGCTATGAAGGCCCTATAAATTTAGTTTACGTTGCGGGTTGTCAGAGACACTTCTACTATTAAGCTCCAACTCACGTATTTCTCGCCTCAAAACGATCTGAGAAATAATCACCTTTAATGCCGTTTCAAAGTTACGAATGGTAGGTCATTAGAGTTCACGTGAGTTTCTATAAAATAGTAGTCTCGTTCACTATCTCGCTATTTGAGGGCGGGTCATAAATTTTTACGTACGTAGGTAAGCAATGTCGGAAGAAATAACCGTATATCAGCCTGTTAGCGATTCGATTTCGTCTCGGCAATTGGTGTTGTGAAAACGGTGGAATCTTGAACTTGAAATATAAATGGGTCGTTACGTAAATAGAGATGGAGGGAGGTCGCTATATTTTATCGCGGGAATCAATTGACAGCTTGCGTTCGAAAGATTCGGTTGTGTTTCTTTTTGATGGTATTTGTTTGTTTTCCAAAGATTTAAGTAAACACGGACACGTTTAAGATAAAGATGGTAAATTAAATCTAAGGCTCGAACTATACTAGCGTATACAGATTATGGAAAACATAATAATATGTCTACTAGCGTGCAGCGCATTTTTTTTCTCGTTAGAAATATGTGCATTACGTTGGGGAGTTATGGTTGAATTTACTATGATAATAATAATAATAATGATGCAATGATCATCGATGTTACCATTCCGCATGACGAGAATCTTGTGAAAGCTGAAAAAGAAAAAGAGTTGAAATACTTAGACCTAGCTCACGAGATTGTCGACATGTGGCGTGTGGACTCGGCGATCATTGTGCCGATAGTCATTACAGTCAATGGTTTAATACCTAAGAGCCTCGACCACCACCTGCAGAGGCTCGCGTTAGATGGCTGGATCAAGTCCTTGATGCAAAAGGCAGTACTACTCGACACGGCGCGTATTGTGAGGAGATTCCTCTCTCTGGGGCTCTAACCACCGGCAGCTTGGACTCTGTTCCCGATGTCGGTGGGTCATTTCAGTTTTTATATTTTTAAATATGTATAGATTTTATATTTATATTTAAAAATGTAATTATTAGAAAAAAAAAGTAATAAAGAGAATAATAATAATAATATTCTACCACATACACACAACACCATCTAGCCCAAACTAAGCAGAGCTTGTACTATGGGTGCTAGACAATCGATAATCATACTTTTAGTTAGTTAGTTAGTTGGACGTGCGTTATCCGCACTTAGCCCTACAATTGGGCCATTGTGCGTCACACATACTTATATACTTATATTTGTAAATGCATTAATATTATACATAGAAACACCCAGACCAAGACAAAAATCCATGTTCATGCACACAAATGTTTGACTTGTGCGGGAATCGAACCCGCGACCTCAGGCGCGGCAGTCGGTTACACTAACCACTACGCCATCGAGGCCGACAAATAACTAATGATAACTTTTAGATTGAAGGTTCGACTCTACTCTAGTATAATTCGACCCGAAAAAGTCTTAGTTTGACAAGTAATAACTTCGAACTTGTTCTTTTGTCATATTAATATGAAAGAGCAGAAAGAGATTTATAATCGACGTAGGCGGAGTAGAGAAAACTTGAAGAACACAGAAAAATAAAGTATGTATATTTTTAGTAGGGCACGTTTATCCTACTAAAATATACCTTACTTTATATTATATTTTCGATATTATAAATATGTACAATAGTAACCCTGTATATTTGACATACTTTTATTGCTAAACCACTGAACTGATTTTAATGTAATTTGGCAAAGAAATCGAACATATCGCGGGCAATGACATAGGCTACTTTTTATCTCGATATGTGTTCTTCGGGGATTCACACGAACAAAGGCGTGACAGAAACTATTATAATATAGAATTATAATAATAATAATAATAAACTTTTATTTCGGACTATTGTCCATAAATGTTAGTCATACAAATTCCTCAAAACTATGTTAGTAACAAATATAAACCTAGTTTAAAAATCTGCGCCTCCCTCTTGGTGCACTCGATCCATACATGTGCATACGAGTCCAGTGCCACAGGAACGGACTGTCCAGTCTGTTTGCAATAATGCTGCAGTTCTCTTTCTTAAAATAGCTTGATAGCTATCTATGTGTGCTTCAGCAAACATCCCTGATGCGCTACAGAACCGTGGGAATCAGCACCCTAAAAGCATTATTATACTGGATTCGAAGATCGTTGTAGGCCCTTTGCGTATGTCTAACACACAGGCTGCAAGTATAAAAAGGTTAACAGAATGCTTTAAAAAGCGTGATCTTAACTTCCTGTGAACATCGAGCAAACCTGCGGGCCAGTATATTGCAGCGGACCGACAACGCTCTCCTCTGCCTCTCTATGTCCTCGTCATCTTTCAATTTAAATTCCATCTTCGATTTGCCTTCCTGATATGACACAATCTTCGCGTATCCTTGTTTTCCTTCCTTTTTATTATATTGTTGCTGTTTTTCGCTTAAGTTTCAATTTTGGTAAATAATGTGTTTGTGTATATTAAAGACCTCATACACAGTAACAATAATATATATAAATAAATAGCAGCGATAGCTCAGTAGGGAGACCAACAGACTGCAATGCAGAGGGTCTCGGGTTCGAACCCACATCGCGCACGTCTGACTTTCGGAAGTCATATGACTTTTCGAAATTATGTGCGTATTGATTGACGATTATCGCCTGCTCCGTGCCTCGGAGAGCACGTTAAGCTGTCGGTCCCGGCTGCCATGAACATCTATGGCAGTCGTTATTGGGAAAGTCAGTACCCTCTAATATCCTGACACTGGTCTAGCCTTAGGGTATCGTTAGCCTTCGGGTTGCGGAGGTCAGGTGGCAGCCGCTCCGTGTAAAAACTGATATCCAGTCAAACCCGGTTAGACTAGAAAAGCCGACTCCAAGTGACTTGGGAATAATAAAGGCTAAGGAGAAGAAGCTGCTGTTTTTCGCTTAAGTTTCAATTTCTGTAAATAATTTGTTTGTGTATATTAAAGACCTCATACACAGTAACAATAATCAATTTATTTCAATCATGATTACTAGACTAATCTGGCGTAAACTAGTACTATATTTTGAACGTACTCTTAAGAATCGACTTCTGATATTTAAATTTTGACACTGAGTTTCTCGACATTAGAAAGCGTTTACCACGCCTCCTATAAAGTGGGCGTATTCATCCATCAATGTTGCCGCAGCTAGGCGTGAACGCCAGCTATTGTGGCTTTTGCTGTGGGAAAACTAGCGGCTTCCCTTAAGTTTTAACTAGTTACTAAAGCTTCGGAATGCTTGTTGTTACAGTTGACAGTAGTATCGTGACAATATATTATGTTCTAGACGACTGAGATGGATAGCATTCGCGGACGTTCCACTAAAAGATTTTGTTCAATTGCTTATGGGATTATATAACCCTATTTTATTTCACTACATATTATCAAACAAAGTTTCCCGCCGCGTCTGTCTGTCTGTTCCCGATAAACTCAAAAACTACTAAACGAATTTTCATCTGATTTTTACCAATTGACAGAGTAATTTATGAGCAGGGTTAAGGTGTATATTTTGTTAAGGTTTTGTGTAAATTAGTTGAAATATGACGATAATTGTCTTATTCCCGTGCGAATCCGAGGCGGATCGCTAGCTTACATAATAAAATACAATAGAATATATTATGTACACTGTCGTGGTCCTCGGGTAAGATTGGATTTCTTTTTATAATCTCGTGCACTAAAATTCAAGCTCTGTGTCCGTCAACTTTACGTATGTAAAGATTTCCACTTTACAAAAATTGAATCAACGCACACAAAGGACATCCAGACGATAATTTATGGATCACACAAAGATTCGTCCCGTATGTATGCTGAACTCTTTCAGTTTTCACCAAAATAATTATGGCTTTCAAATTATTTTTTCTCGTGTACTTTTTAATATATATTTATTTACACATTGAAAATCTTAGTTTACCAGATCTATGATGGCTCGACTATACTCCTGGTCTTACCTAAAATCGCTAGATATTAATTACGATCAGAAGAATCGCCTTTCAGTAAGGATACATAACCAACCAGGATCAAAACAAGTAGAACATAGTTTTAAAACGGAATCCCTTCTTGTCACATATTTTTTTACCTTGGCATAACTGTTTTGGCATATTTTTGGCATACTAATACTTTGCCATAATTGTCTTTGGTATACAATTTAAGTTGACATAATTATCTTAGTGACAACCTGCGAAATTGGTTCAGGTTGCCGCCCAATCGGCCACTTGTGATAAATAGGTATACAATCCAACTTTAAGATAATGCTTAAAAAATTATGCGTAAGCTGTTATGCGTATATATAGTAGATATATTATGAGGACTAACAAAAGTATGCAATGATATATTATGTCTATTTTAAAATGTTATGTAAATGGATAGGAAACCTTTTAAAACCTGTATGTAAATACACGAGTGCAGCACGTGTTGATGAAATAAATAAATTGATAAGTTCACGTTGCCTATGGCTGGAACAAAATAAATATACTTTTTTTGGATATCCCTGGGCTTTATCAATTGGAAGTGTACAAATCCTTAGGGGGACAACGTAAGTAGCCGATTCCAAATACTCGTTACAGATAAGCACTGATATTTCTCCCTCGATTATCATTGGAGACCAAACTAAATCCATAATAAATCTGGCGTGGATTTGTGGAGTACACATCCGGCTTTAACCAATTTATCTAATATTACTTTTTTGGACGTCGTCTTTTTCATGAAAGTTTTACAGATACAATTATTATAGACGTATAAGTTAGTCAGTCACAATTTTGTTATTAGCTTAATTATTATTGAGTCTTAATTTTTACTAACTAGATTTTTCCTGCGGCTGCGCTCGCTCCCACAAGGTAGATCCACGACCTGCTAAGGTTCCGCGGAAGTGTTTGGATGCGGGTGGCCCAAGCTCGGTCTATGTGGAAAACCTTGAAGGAGGCCTATGACCAGCAGTGGACGGCATTCGGCAGAGATGATGACCTTTAGAGTGCTATGTCTTGTGAACTGTAATATATAGTCGACTGACATTTCTCCACGGCACAAAACTCTCTCATAGTATTTCACAAAGTATCATATCAAATTATTATTTATCATAATTATTATAAATGGAACTTTATAATAATTATAATAAATGATAAAAGTACATAATTATAATCGAATGGTTCGACAATGACAATTCACTATTTAGAGCTGGGAATTGAATGTGACTCTTTTATGACAATTTATGCAGTAGCCACTCAGTAATTACTGCAACGACGAAAAACAAAGTACCTATATCATTGTTTGATGACAGTATATGACAGTATTTCACGGGAACATAATATTTTAAATGAAATAATAGCGTATGTTTACTATACAGACAGACTACATATATGTATGTATGTATCTTATGTGGGGCCAGTCAGTGCAGACCGTCGACACTTCGACCCAGTGCAGCAGTGGGATCTTTTGTGTCGACACTCTCCCAATAACGACTGCCATAGATGTTCATGGCAGCCGGGACCGACAGCTTAACATGCCCTCCAAGGCACGGAGCAGGCGATAATTGTCAATCAATACGCACATAATTTCGAAAAGTCATATAATAAATGCGCGACGTGGGTTCGAACCCGAGACCCTCTGCATTGCAGTCTGTTGGTCTGCCCACTGAGCTATCGGTGCTCTTAAACATATATGTGTACATACATGTGTATAGGTGCTAGTGCTCATTAGTGGAAATTACACTATGTTCAGATCTGTTAAATATGTATTATTATATTTGTCAATAAATTATTATTATATTATATTATATTATATTATATTATTATTATATATATACTTACAACAAGATCGTGAACAGACTTTTTATGCCTTTCCTTTATATTTATGTATCATATTAGTAATTGTTAATAAGTCTAAACTAAAAGTTAGGTATTACATTCGTTGTACTTATTGTGGCCTCTTACCCCAAACAAAATACCAACTGTATGTGCAAAAATGTCTAGTGTGAGTATCGAACTCTTAACAGCTTAATTGTTGCTAATGGTAAATAAATCATTTAAATCAATGTATTTATCTTACAGACAATATACTTAGACAGTGTATTGGTTTAAAAGGTCACTTGGATCAAATAATTTCGATTGGTTCGATTAGGGATCGAATCCACAACATATCCGACCCAGGAATTAATCCTGGTGCGGCGATCTATTGAGTTGCTGCAGCACCCCGGCGGCCAGACACAATATGCTTTTAGTTATTTCTGGCATTTCAACAATAGAATAGTTGACTCGCAATATTTTATTATTTAAGTCTTATAGTCACATTACCCAACTCTAAAATACAAATATTATTTTAAATTTGTTTTAATAAGGTACAGGCGTTTCAAATCTGGAAATAGTCACACAGTGACTCATCAACCTAAACTGTTTGGACTTTGAACTATTAGAAGTTGAACGGTGCGAATCGTGCGAGAGATTACGTTATATTTTTGTTATTTTGTCTCATTCACGCTGAACGGGCCGCGGGCGTCGCCGCACGCGCTAGTGCGCCGTGATGGATCTACATGAATATGCACTGTCCCTTTCCGACAACTCTCTATTTTGTATGTAGCGCAGTTATGCGTATATAGGGTGCTTAACTTGATGTGTAGCCGTGTGTTCAACCAATTTTGATACAGTTTGCATAAACAGTTATATATTGCTATTTATTGATCTGGAGTCTACGAATGTACACAATCGAACATAGGTAACCAACCTACTGACATGCTAAACAAAGAAAATACGAATTCAATATTAAGTATGTTTTATACATTAAACTATTTAGTACTGATATTATTACGTTTGTATTACGTATCTGTATGGTAAATTCAATTCAAATGACCCGCATTCTAATGACGCCCCCAAGTTCATGGCACCGTGGGAAGCATGATTTTAATATATTCACGTATAAAATAATCATATGTAGCTACAACTTGTTTTTGAAGTACTAAAATCAATTAGATTACAATTATAATAGTAATAATATTCTATCACATATACACAACACCACCTAGCCCAAACCAAGCAGAGCTTGTACTATGGGTACTAGACAATGGATAAAAATGCATATATACTTTTTTGTAAATATATACATATTATACATTGAAACACCTAGACCAAGACAAACATTCATGTTCATGCACACAAATGTTTGACTTGTGCGGGAATCGAACCAGCGACCACCTCAGGCGTGGTAGTCAGTTACAGTAACCGCTACGCCATCGAGG
Organism: Catocala fraxini; assembly: GCA_930367265.1. Lineage (NCBI taxonomy): Eukaryota > Metazoa > Arthropoda > Insecta > Lepidoptera > Erebidae > Catocala > Catocala fraxini. The sequence continues at coordinate 4,406,471 of OV884047.1, forward strand.
TAAATGAATGACTAAAAATATTGTTAGCAAACATTTTATTTAAACTTAAGCAAGTATGTATATACTTCTAGCTATTGGTCACTAGATTTTGCCCGCGGCTTCGCATGCGTATATGTAGGTTACGTTAGGCTAACCTAACCAGAAAAAGGTAGTGTACTAGAAAAGTACTGTTTCAAACTTCGGTTTGTAACAGTTTTTATTGATGAAAGGTATCCTATATTCTTTTCTGTACCCCGGATAACGTTGCGAAATTTCATAATGATCAGTCGTGTAGTTAAAGCGTGAAATCGAGCAGCGATAGCTCAGTGGGGACACCAATAGACTGCAATGCAGAGGGTCTCGGGTTCGAACCCACCTCGCGCACATCTGACTTTCGGAAGTTATATGACTTTTCGAAATTATGTGCGTACTGATTGACAATTATCGCCTGCTCCGTGCTTCGGAGAGCACGTTAAGCCGTCGGTCCCGGCTGCCATGAATATCTATGGCAGTCGTTATTGGGAGAGTGTCGACACAAAAGATTCCACCGGGTCGAAGTGTCGCCGGTCTGCACTGACTGGCCCCCACATAAGATAAGATAAGATAAGGCGTGAAAGCGTAACAAACAAACTCACATTTGCATTTATAATATTAGTTAGGCTTTTATAACAGAAAGAGCAGTTTAATTCACGTGACATTAAATTTGTTACATATACAGGGTTAAATGAAATATATTAAAAACCTACATATTACTCTTATCTTCTCTATGTTAACACTTAACAACTATTATAAAAGCACTTTTACAAAACTCGAAACTTTTACTAAAAAGCATCAAAATCAAAACAATTTTATTCATGTAGGTCACAAAGTAACATTTATGAACGTCAAAGTTACGCTTATTAATGTGAATTTACATTTACCTGTTGCCATTTTCAGCAACACAAAGACGTAAAAAATCGCAGCATTGTCAGGGAATTAGAAAATGACATGGGATACCTTTCATCAAATAAAGTTCAGTTTCGGAGGGTTAGTTAGTGTATATGTTACGGCTAAAGGCCGAAGTACGGCTACACCTAGTTTTAGCCGGCTACAACTCAAAAGTAACCTTTTTTGTTTTTTTAACGTGGGTGAATGCATGACGCATACCCCTCCGTGGGGGCGGGCGGAGTGGTTATGTCGGACTCGCCGGGGAAAAGAAAGATGGAATAAGAATAATGTACCTCCCGGCATACCGACTAAACCTACCACGGTGTTCCTCGACAAAACCACTATCGACGGGGCCGCGCGAAACACTTGCGCATGCAGTCGCGACTCCGCCGAGGTTTCGGCCCGCCATATGAAACGGCAGACCACTACCCGATAAGACCTACCCTATAGGCACTTCGCAAAAATAATCCCTACTGTCCCCCCTAGAAGGGAGACGGACTCGACACAGAGGCGCGCGTGGGAACACGCACGCCGCCTCTCGGACCTGGTGCTGAACGGATGGCGGGCAGGCCCACAAAGCCCACCACCCCCAGGTCAAACCTCAGGGTGGCTGGAGGTCATCTCGCGCCCTCCAGCGCTCGGTTCTGCGGTTGGGGAGAGGGTTTAACTCAAAAGTAACCTAAGATAACCTAACCGCATGTGGCCGGCTGCACCTATTGTAGCCGGCTAAAACTAGGTGTAGCCGCACTTCGGCTATTAGCCATAACATATATATAGTAAATGTTTAGTAAAGAAAATATAGACAATTTTTTTTTTAAATATTCTGTTACATGTATTTCGAAGTTGACCGCCAATCTAATGGGTGGCGGTGCTTACGCTACGCTTTCCTGGCCATGAATGGTATACAATGCCGGCGAACTGTGAAACGTAAACAGAACAGTATACATCCCAGTTAAAATTTATTGGCGTAAGCCTAGCGTACATAGACGCACGACCAACACGGGTTATACAATCAACGACCCGATAGGGCAGGCAACGTTTTCAATGAAAGCTCCCAGGCGACTTGACTTGTTCCAACATTTTCAACAATTATCGTCATGTTTCAACCAATTTACACAAAACCTTAACAAATTATACACCTAAGCCTTCCTCATGAATCACTCTGTCTATTGGTAAAAACCACATGAAAATCCGTTCAGTAGTTATTAAGTTAATCGCAAACAGACAGACAGACTCGGCGGGGACTTCGTTTTATAATACGTATAGTGATAATGAAATGAAATCACAATTAATTTGATCGCGTGTATAATTTATGGTTAACCAAAGCTTAGGACATATAACATAGCTATATTGTATCAGCATTGAAGCTAACATGATTATCTTTTTATATAAATATGATTTATAATGTAATAAAATCCAAACATTCATTAGATGAATCAAATAATTTAATAGATCAAGAAATGTCGGCGTTGATAAGCCATACTATAAATCATACCATCAAAACTCGCGTGCCTACATTTTTATTTGTGTTTCGTGTATTAGATAATAAATGATTAACACTTTGTCAACTATGGTTAAAGTATATATTATTACATATTATTGGTATAAATATATATTTTTATATAAATATAGACTCACAAAATAAAGATAGAGAGAGTAAGAGAGAGATTTTCCATTTATCGTATGTATGTATGTATGTATCTTATGTGGGGGCCAGTCAGTGCAGACCGGCGACACTCCGACCCAGTGGGATCTTTTGTGTCGACACTCTCCCAATAACGACTGCCATAGATGTTCATGGCAGCCGGGACCGACGGCTTAACGTGCTCTCCGAGGCACGGAATAGGCGATAATTGTCAATCAATACGCACATAATTTCGAAAAGTCATATAACTTCCGAAAGTCAGAGGTGCGCGACGTGGGTTCGAACCCGAGACCCTCTGCATTGCAGTCTGTTGGTCTCCTCACTTAGCTATCGTAACTAATATTATAAATGCGAATGTGAGTTTGTTTGTTTGTTACGCTTTCACGCCTTAACTACTTGACCGATCGTCATAAAATTTCGCATACACGTTGCCAAAGGAACAGAAAAGGACATAGCGCAATTTTAAACTAGAATAACGATTGCTACTAAGTTAACCTAATTTATATTTACGCGAGCGAAGCCGCTGGATTTAGTATTAATTTTAAATATGGCTAATAATATGCTACCATAATAGTTAGTTGTATGTTTATTAGTATACGATCGGATAAAAGGAAATGTTTTGAATAGATATTTTCAAAGACATCGCATTTTGTTTCCCTCAAATTTAAAATAAATAATAATAATAATAATAATAATAATAATAATAATAATAAATTCTTTATTTGTTCTCTCACACAGAAATTACAGAGTATTGTATAGTATCTAATTAATACATCAGTGTGTCAAATTATCTATGTGAGAGACTGGTATTTATACTAGGAAACCCTGTGTGACAGATTACCAGCATCTCCAGACCCTGGACAAGAATACAGTTTTATAACTAATTTATTAATCAGAGCATATTTCTCTTATGCGTGTGTGAGTTAATATAGTGTGTGTATGTGCGCGTGTGTGTGTGTGTGTGTGTGTGTTTGTGTGTGTGTGTGTGTTTGTGTGTGTGTGTGTGTGTGTGTGTGTGTGTGTGTGGGTGTGTGTGTGTGTGTGTGCGGGCGCGTGTGCGTGTTTGGGTGTGCGAGGTTTTATGTGTATTCATAAGCGTAATCATGTAGGTACATGAAGTAATTTTCCTGTATCATCGTAGCTCAGGGATTTGAGCCACGTTGTATAATCGTTAATCAATATGTAATTAATGTTATTTGAAACTATTTTTATACATCACTATTGTTTGATTGTGTAGTCTTTGAATTGAACCCTTACAGACAAACAAAAAATAAAATCTTTCCTCTTTGTAATATTAGTAGAGATAGCAGTTAGTTTCTTAGTGTGAAGACAATTTCATACGTTAGATAATGCCATCCCACTTCCAATTTGATGCTATTCACTGATGACCTAATACAATTCGAATAATTTATAAAGTAAGATATACTAACAATTTGACCTAATTGAAACAAGTTTAGTAAAGTACAATTGCACGAATGACGCAGTCATCATCTACCAATGCCTACCAACTTTTTCATATGGGCCAAATCGAACAGTTACATGCAATCTATGGGTACTTATTATAAAATTGTAGAGAGGTAAATTCTGTATATTGAATATATTTACTAAATAACTATTAGGGGGTGATTGGTAATCGATACTGATGCCAAAAATGCAATCATTAAATTTTTTGTCTGTCTGTCTGTCGGTCTATCTGTCTGCCTGTATGTGCACGCATGGATAAAAAACTACTGAAGGGATACTTTTTATACCAAAACAAAAATTAGGAGTCGAGGTATTCGTTCAAAAAGTACTAAAATAAAATAAAATCGTATACATAGCTGCATCTTCACACATTCTCGCCATCAAAAAGTAGACTATAATATCTAACAAATAAAAAAGAATTATAGAAATTGGTTTATCGCTACGACCAATAGGAGCGGAGCATTAATGAAAAATGGGGAAAATTCTCTTATGTGACGTAGGCGAAGTTGCGCGGGTCAACTAGTTAGTAAATAAAATATTGCTAATTTAATTTTAATGTGGAATTATAAACTTATTTTATTTGTTTTTAATTTTAACTTAATCTCTAATTATGAAAGTTATTATACAGTAAATTTATTTGTACTGAAAAAAGTAGGTACCTAAGTAATAATAATAATATTCTACCACATACACACAACACCATCTAGCCCAAACTAAGCAGAGCTTGTACTATGGGTACTAGACAATGGATAAACATAGTACATATATACTTAATTTTTTAAAGTATATATACCTATATTATACATAGGAACACCCAGACCAAGACAAACATCCATATTCATGCACATTTGTCGCTCGAAATACAGATTTAACCTACATATGTAGTTCGGGCAAATATTTATAAGTGCACTTTATGTAATTGTTAAGATGCTATTCTAAAATTGAGATTTTTTATTAAAAGTAAATATATTATGCACTGCATGCTATGTGTAAAATTTTTCATAGCAATAGTCAAATATGAAGATAGCAGAAGGAATAATGAGACAAATTTGCAAAAAAATATTATTAAATCGTTGAGTGTTGCAAAAATTCCGTGACCAATTTTCCGAGTGTTGAGTGTCAGCTGAACACACTCGGGTTCAGTCGACACTCAACGTTCAAGAATTTTATAAACACTCGACAGTCAAGGCGTAACATCAGTGATAGAAATAGTCAAAAGATGCTAATGAATAAATTTTGACATTGTTTACTCAAGGAATGAAATCATAATCTTAATATTTCTACACCAGCAATGGTAGTATGTGTGAGTCAATGTTGAATATATCCTAATATCCTTATGTACCATATACTTTGAAATACATGCTATTCTATTCTAAGCAAACAACTGGATATATACCTATCAGTACCAAATGATCCCGACGAACGTCACCTAGAAATCGAGTATTATAATAATATAATAATAATAATATTCTATCACATACACACAATACCATCTAGCCCAAACTAAGCAGAGCTTGTACTAAGGGTACTAGACAATGGATAAACATACATATATACATTTTTTTTTTGTAAATACATATGTACATATTATCCATAGAAACACCCAGACCAAGACAAACATCCATGTTCATGTACACAAATGTTTGACTTGTGCGGGAATCGAACCCGCGACCTCAGGCGTGGCAGTCAAATACACTAATCACTACGCCATCGAGTCGTCAATTATGTGTGTATATCAGCTTCTTCTTGCCTGCAAAGAGAGAAACATATATATCGGTACTAAACTATTTCTAAATTTCACAAGCGCAGAGACGCGGATATATCTAATGCTTTTTTATTCTATTAACTTCACACTAATAATAAAATAGGCACATTAGTGTTTCTACAAAAGTAATATACAATGGAAATGACTGATGTCTGATAGTGTGACTAAGACTTAATATCGTTATTGCATGTCCTTTGTCAGCGTTTGATCAACGCGTAATTTACTTAATTCGATTTGTGTGTCTATTCTCTGGAGACGTAGTTTAGATTTGAACACTGTTTTGTAGTAAAGCAGTGTGAAAATAATTATACAGTAGGTACTAACTTTAGCGCGCGGCTCCACCCGCGTGGTACCTACATCAATAAAAAATAGCCTATGTCCTACCACTGATTTTAAACTATATCTGTACCAAATTACATCTAAATCGGTTGAGTGGTGAGTAAGCCGTGAAAAGGTAACAGACAGATAGACAGAGAGACAGAAAGAGTTACTTTCGAATTTAAGGAAAAGTAAGGATTTAACTCACATCGATTTCAAATGAACACTAGATTTTGGCCGCGTTTTCACTCGCTTAAATGTTAGGTTTAGTCGATAGCATCCGGGACGCTCCATCGTTTCCCGGATGAGCCCGACAGAACCTCGCCACTTCGCTTTTCCGCGTAGAGGTATGCGTCAATGCATAACACCAAGTTAATAAAAAAAGGTTTAGATTAGTAACAGTGCTTTTTTTTTGGATGAATTGTACCTTATGTATTTTTTGTTCTCCTGACAACGTGTATGCAAAATTGTATGATGATCGGTCGAGTAGTTACGGCGTGTAAGCGGGACAAACAAACTGACATTCGCATTTATAATATTAGTTATCCACACTGTGCTAGCGTGGGCATACTCTAACCTTTCTCTCACAGACAAGAGGCCCGTTTCCAGCAGTGGGACAGTTTAATACAGGGCTGATATTATCTATACTAATATTATAAAGTTAAAGAGTTTGTTTGGTTGAACGCGCTAATCTCAGGAACTACTGGTCCGAATTGAAAATTCTTTTAGTGTTGGATAGCCTATTTATCGAAGATGGTTATAGGCTATATAACATCACGCTACGACCAATAGGAGTACGGTACGGTGCAGTGGTATGGTGTGAAGAGCGCACCGTAGCACCGTACCGTGCGTTGGTTCGACCGCGCCATTTTCGATCGTCTATTTAAGAGTAGCTACAGGATAACTGGGTTTGACGTTGTAAGTCTTTAGCGTCTTAGAAACCTAGCTAGTATCCAGTAGAGGCAAAGCTGATATCATTAACACTTTGCTAGACCCGGACATCCAACCCGAGACCTCGCAGAGAGCATACCCCTGCTACGCCACCGAAGTAGACTTAATCTATTTAACAGGAAAATACATCAAAATATATTATACATACAGTTCATTTAAGCGGACTTTTATTGACAATTATCGCCTGCTCCGTGCCTCGAAGACCACGTTAAGCCGTCGGTCCCGGCTGCCATGAACATCTATGGCAGTCGTTATTGGGAAAGTCAGTACCCTCTAATATCCTGACACTGGTCTAGCCTTAGGGTATCGTTAGCCTTCGGGTTGCGGAGGTCAGGTGGCAGCCGCTCCATGTAAAAACTGATATCCAGTCAAATCCGGTTAGACCAGAAAAGCCGACCCCAAGTGACTTGGGAGTAATAAAGGCTAAGAGAGAAGAAGACATTAAAGCGGTGAGTTCATTTACATATTACAGTATATTAAAGACATTACAAAACCAAATGTCTACCAAAATCAAGGTCTATAAAATACCTATAAAATGTTATATAAAGATTTTAACGACATTTTAAATCGCGTGGGTAGAACATTTTGTGGCTGTTAACAGCTAAATTCGTATAAAATTGACACAGTTTATAGTAAAATTATTTTAATTGCAGTACATAAGACACATTGCGTAGCAGGTGTCTCTAATCAAAGATCTAATCTCTAGTGTAGCTGATAGCAGACATCAGAATTAGCATCTAATTTTGATTCTAATTTAATGAAATAATAATTTATTTATTGAAATGAAAACTCCTTTATACGTATTTTGTCGCGTTGTTTATTTGAAAACACTTTCTCTCCCCGTCTCCCCGTGACCATGGCTGCTGTTAAGCAACCGAAACGTCGCGGAAAAGTATAAACTTAAATATAAATAGTATTAATTAATTTAAATAGCTTAAATTATAGTAGAGTTCAATAATAGTAGTGTTATAATTCAAAATTATGTAATCATTCTATTCTATACATACACACAACACCATCTAGCCCAAACTAAGCAGAACTTGTACTATGGGTACTAGACAATTAATAAACATACATATATACTTTTTTTGTAAATACTTTCATATTATGCATAGATACACCCAGACCAAGGCAAACATCCATGTTCATGCACACAAATGTTTGACTCGTGCGGGAATCGAACCCGCGACCTCAGGCGTGGCAGTCAGTTACACTAACCACTACGCCATCGGGGCCGACATAAAATAAAAAACGCAACTTTATTTTAAAAATACAAAATCCGTTTGAAGTAGTTTTAATTTTAATGTGTAACATTCGCCTAAACGTAAGACAATATTATATAATTCATTTAGGCACTTTGTATTTTGTTGGATTATTTCATAAGTATGGATAATGGATAATATCCATTGTAAAGAAAAAGTCAAAGCTAGTATTGTAATCACAATAAATTGTATGATAGTATACTATACAATTTATCTTTATTAAAATAAAAGGACAGACGGCGGGGGATCTTGTTTTATAATATGCAGTGAACTTCAAAGCAGTCTGGGCACCATATTTTCGACGTCAGTCTGAAAGTAACATGTCTAGTTTAAAAATAATATTGATGGTAGCTGTCTGACTTAGTCTTACACAGATAGTAGTTAATATTTTAATATTATGAATATGAACTACTTCATGTAGTACTTACTATACGTTGCCCAATCTACAATTGTTCCTACAGTAGGCAGCCAAAAATGCAGCAGGCAAATACAGCCAAACTAACTGTGTTTCTTTGGCGTTCGTTGATAAGCCAATAGAGGCTATAACCTTATTTCAAATCAAAGGCAATTAAATAAATTATATTTTAGGGATACATGTAATCTTATGTGGAGGCCAGTCAGTGCAGACCGGCGACACTTCGACCCAGTGGGATCTTTTGTGTCGACACTCTCCCAATAACGACTGCCATAGATGTTCATGGCAGCCGGGACCGACGGCTTAACGTGCTCTCCGAGACACGGAGTAGGCGATAATTGCCAATCAATACGCACATAATTTCGAAAAGTCATATAACTTCCGAAAGTCAGATGTGCGCGACGTGGGTTCAAACCCGAGACCCTCTGCATTGCAGTCTGTTGGTCTCCCCACTGAGCTATCGCTGCTCTAGGGATACATATTTGTAAGAACTAAGTGAGTCTAAATTTATAATTTCCATGTACCTCATAATTTATTTGATCGACTTTGACAAATATAACAATATAAGCTATAAGTAAATAAATAAAGCATATTGACCTCTTACAAATGTAACGTCGCATCTGTAATCAATACATGATGACATATTGATACAAAGGCAGACATAATATATCAATCAATCAATCAGCCCACCGCAGTCCACTGCTGGACATAGGCCTCTCCCATTTTACGCCACAACATCCGGTCTTCCGCCTTCCGCATCCAGTCTGACCCAGCTACCTTTATATGACATAATTATGTATTTGAATAATATGTTAAATTTGTATTAATGAATGATCGCGGAGATGGCACATTGGTTTATTCTATCACCTCGCATTGTGGCAAGTACTGCAAATTTCAACAGAGATACATTTGTGCGGTATTCTTTTATATGTTTAGAATCTGGGTCTCTTATTTTTACGTATTTCAAGCTCTGGCGCTAATGGCGTAAGTCATTTTTAAAATAATGAAATTATAAAACAGCTTCCGGCAGCCTATAAATCCTTACGTTATCAAATGTAATTAAGTAATAATCTTAACGAATGTCATATTTGATAAATCGATGCAGCATTATCTAAAGATAATTAGATAAAAGAGCAGAAATATCATAGAATTGAAGTAGAGCTACAGGTGTGGAATGTACAGAGCGCTCATACGCGTCGACGGTATAGCGAAGCAACCGCCGCAGTTGGCTCGCGCATTCGGTCCCGGACGGACGACCGTAGCCCTACTCACCGACCGGCATGTTCACGACCACGAACAAACCTATGTGATTGTAAAAACAAATAAAAATATCGAACGTGCAGTGCTGTGAACACAGTGTTATAGAGTTATAGAACATATAAAAAAAATGTTTTCGACTAATATTATCTTATCTTAAAGTGCGTCAGAGGAACAATTTTTAAAGAATTGACATTGATAAGATTAAATATATAGTACAAGATATTATTACTAATACTTTGTGGAATAGTTTAAATAATAGTGAGTTATCCAAGATTATTTTATGTACATTATTTGGATCAAGAAACGATGCTGCCCGTTAAAACTATGTAAGTAATCATTTTAAACTTTAAATGGTTAGAAAGATAATAGGAAAATAAGTTTTATAATATTTGCCTTCATATATTTAACAAACAAAGATTATGTGTTCATTAAAAGAGTACTAATGATTAATTCCAATAGTCTTATAGGATTTAAGATGGAGTAGGCTTAAGATGCTTTACGCATTCTTTCATTTGTTCTTTCATTAGGGTAGGTAATACTATTTTCAAATGTCTTTAACAAGGCTTAAACTAATAGAAAAATTATATTCTATTTACATACGAACTTTGTGAAATGTTTTGTCAATAGTTATCTGCAACGCTACGTATATATTATGTACACATACAAAATTTATGACGTCTTGAGTATACCGACAAACATTGGGATAGTCGACAATTTGTTTTACACATATTTGCTAAGGGTTTAAGTAAATTCGCTTGACGTATTACTTTTAAGAACACCCGTCATAGTTGTGTTGAAATTATGTTTATTACAATCCTTATTTGAAGATCAATGACATACTGTGTATCAAGGAAATCTTATGATGTAAGAAGTTGTATGTAGGTACCTATTACCTCATTTATAAAGTATATGTTTTTAAGAAATAATGCTATTCAATTAAAACGAACTCGACCTTTGAAATAACTTGGTCGGTTTTTAAAATAGAATTACATTGTGTTCAGCCTATTAAACTATTCTTCAAAGTTGAACACACGGAATAAACAGAATATTTTAGTATTTTAATCCAAACTAGGAAATCCATTTATGTCGGAATATTATTAATTTATTAAAAAAATTCCGTTGATATCATAAATCTGGATCATAAAGGATTTTTGATTTTTCAAACTGTCAATTTAGTTGATTAGCTATTCAAAATTCGAGGCAAAAATTGCTGACTCTGTAAATAAATATTAAAAACTGCTTCGGCTAATTCAATACTCATCCCTGATTTATCTACTATTGTGCATATCTTTAAATGAATGTAGACATTTAAATTTTACGTGTTATTATTACTGTGCAAAGAAAATCAGTGTAAGCGCAGTATTTAATCAGATATATGTCTATTATCTGAGTACCATTACGCAAATACGAGACAGCTACAGCTAAGAAATAAGAGTAAATATCAGTTCATCGGAATTACATGATCTCTTTAACATTTTCTTGATTCGTCAAACCTTCTACGATTTTTCATTTATCGTCTTAATTTTCTTTTTAATTATTTAGATCATATATAAATGTCTTGTAATCCTTCTAAAAAGCACATCCAAGATATATCATAAAGTTTAATTTTTAAGTAGTTAATTAGTAATTAAATTAATTAGTAAGTACCCATATATAATCAAAACGAAATCATAGTCATCATTCTCTTGCCCTGGTCCACATTTTATTTGGGGTCGGCGCAGTATGTCCTGCGCTTCCATACTTCTCAGTCACCCGTCATCTGATCATTTACCCCTTTTCCTTTCATATCCATCCTCACACAGTCCATCCATCTTTTCCTTGGCCTTCCTCTCCCTTTTCGTCATATCATATCATATATATCATAGTGATTTCAATAATTTCTTAACGAATACCTAAGTTAATCTAAAAGCACCTAAAATCAATGATCTGCAGATAAAAAAACGATTTATTTGATCATGATAACGACTTGTCAGTTTGCCGATATTGTAAATATCTCTTTTGAAAGAACAATTGCCATGAATAAATACATTCTTAACCTCAGAGAGACTGATGAAATCTATGCTGACTTTAGCCGTCGGATGGGCTTACAGACACACTATGACAATTGAAAGAGATTTAGTAAAAATATAATATGGATAAACATCTTTTTGGTTATTTTGATAATTGTCATGTGTTGTGGCATCAAAATTTTTATATTTTACTTCCAGTCTTCTGTTACACTACTATCAAACAGAAGTGAAGAATGGCGTTTACCAATATATTCCTTGAACCATTCATTATAGCGTTGTACCGGTGAGGCCCACGTCCCTCGTGAGTAATTACCGAGGTTATCTTGATCATTTTGATTGATTGACCTATTTAAGTCTTTGTATAAAAATATATGCTCATCTATATTGCCACAATCCAAGAGTTCTAATTAAAATACAAATACGCCACGCTGTCTGTATTTCGAACAATAGCAATACAATGTTCGTCAGATGAAATGAAGTAGATTTTACATCCAAATTGAGTTGAAGCTTTAGTCAGTTTTGCATATTCTGAATTGCAATGAATTGCAGACTTATGGAAATATAAATGATTTAGAGAATTTTTAAGATTTTCGATGTAGTATTGTAAAAAGTTAAGACGGTTAAGAATCGTGATAACCAGATCGATTTTAGAAAATCTGTATTTGATTTTGTTAAGTGCACGGTAGGCATTGATTATAATAATTTAAACAGCTTCGATATAAGCCATGTGTTGAAAAAACTATAGTTTAAAGGGATAAAATAATATAGCTGTGATCCCTAGACCATTGTTTTAAATCTGGGCGTCCCTTTGTCTCTAACGTCCCACGCAACACAGAGTTTATTTTGAGTGTGGCAAGTGTAATATAACGTCGGAACATAATACAGCATTATCAGTCGAAGTTAAACTATTTGTGACAAATGTTATCGATGTTTATTCTGTTTACAATTTTTTATCTTTACTTATCCATGACCATGGATACAGAAAATATTTGAAACGTCGGGGATTAGAGTAGATTATAAGTTGAAAACCGTGAAAAAACCATTAAAATACAAGTACTTAAAATTAATCGTTTTGTGCAATATTAGGGTAAACATATAATCAATAGTCAAATAAAGCAGAGCGAAATTCGTCTTTATTATTTATATATATATTTATTGGTTGTGAATTTGCAATATGTCCTAATCCGGCTTTTAGGATTTCACGGTGAATAAAATTTTATACTATTTCATAGAAGTCACAGGTAAAATATACATATTAATATCAAAAAAATAGTTGTTCTCAGCCACGACTACTTGCAACTTTGCGGCGTCCGAAATGGTATTAAAAAGATACCGTTCATATTTTCCGCTGTACATAGTCGATATAATACCAGCCTTATTTTTAAACTGTCCCTCTACGGACCCGTGCCAAGCAAAGGAAGGATTTTTCATTCGAGGTCTTCTCGGTATTAGAAGTGTTAGGCCATAGTCCACTGCGGGTCCAGAACAAGAACATACATAATTATGAACTCTCAAGCAATATTTTTCTTTATCATTAGAGCGAGCGAAAATGAACTATTGAAATTAGAAGTGCTTGCTATGGTATCTAACTCGAGACCCTTGCCTCCAACTAGTCCAACGGCTTTTATCAATTGATCTTTATTTCAAAAGTAATTATGTGATTAACATAATATTGTTTTACGTTTATGCAAATGTTATACATTGAAATTAAACAACTTTATAAGGAATTTATCGCGTTTTTTTTTAATTTTATAAAACACTAGGTATTATTACATAATTTTGAAACTAAACTACTATTGTTTGACACTTACGAGTTACTATTAACTTCTGTTTAAGCTATTTATTATAAAACTATTAGATTTAATCAACATAATAAATAATAATACTTTCCCCTGTTTGTAAAATTAAATCTAAATAGAAGTAAACAGTAAAAGTGTCTAACAATAGTAATTCAAAGTTTTTGTAATAATAGAGTTTGATAATAAAAATTAACAACGCTACAAAATCCATATTTAATAACAAATTTTAGGTTTTTGTCTGAAATACTTCCACCATTTTCTATTTCAACGTGTCTATTCAAGAACACGATGACATCATATAAAATGCTCGACATTATTCTATATTCATTGATTGTCTATTCTTTCTAGTACTAATCATGTAGTCATGCCTCAACTGATGAAAATGGGTTACAGTATTAACTAGTTCACGGCCTATCGACCTATTACGAACCGCTGGAAATTGAACGGTATATGTATTAGTGTAAAGAATCCACGAACATTTATACATAACTATTTCCTTATAAATTTTACTCTCAGGTTTAACATTCCTCGACTTTTAAGTGTACAATTAGAACTGTTTAGAAAAACGAACGAATCTTTTTAAGTTTTGTTTAGTTTGTGTGGTGAATGCATTTTGCGATTGGTTTTTGATGTTTTATAATGCTAGAATATAATTATCGTATGTATTGTATAGTTTATATTACAGTAAATGTTAATTGTGAAATCCACTGTAACGGTGATCGCAATCATGTTCTATATCGAATACTTGGAACATTCTTTGAGTTTTCCTGAGCTAAACTATATAAGTTGAAATAGTACTAGTCCCTATTACACACGTAGTGTCACTAAACTTATAAAAATTAAAAAGCGTAATAAAGACTAATTTAGTCTAGCACAGGATCACCAGATAATAAGTTAATAGAATAACCATTCACTCTACAATAAGTTGGCAAAGGGTGGATTGTCACAACGATGAATAGAGACAAACTATAGGTACCTATACAATAATAATAACTACAATATCAATGAAACAGAATTTGAAACTTTATTTGAAAGCACTTCGAGATTCAAACACTTGTAATATCAGTTACGAGCCCGTTCGCCCCTCAAGGTTCACCCCCAAGTAGGTGTTTGTTAGGTTTCTTCTTAAAATCCACCCTAAAATAGGATGACCCGTCTTTCTATGAAAGGGGCGAAAGTCAAGAGGCGTACGTGCTCGTAGCCGTAATATCAACAAAATATGTATGTATCATCTATATGTATATACAACGGTGAGTTCAGATTATGTTTCCAGTTCTCCGTATATATAGTAATGGATCTTGTAAAAGTCTTACTTTATTTTAAATGTCATATTAATAAAAATATTCAATATACTTAATATATACCTACTGGGTAATGGGCCTTAAACTTGCACCGATCGATGCGCGAAGTCGGCCTAGACGTTGGACAATCAATAGGTATTTAATACCTATTAAATACTTAATCGCGAGTAAGACCCAAGTGTATCAGAATATATGAATCTTAAAGTCTGAAAAGTTAAAGTTTACACTTATATTCGAAAAATACTCCAGCGAATATTTTTTAACCAAATTTAAGAAGTTTGAAAGAAAACCAACTGTGTTGTTTTACATTATTTATACCACAATAATATTTATACTGAACCGACAATCGTTAACAAAGAACGTAACAGAAAAAGCTATAATAAAAATAATAATAATAATATTCTACCACATACACACAACACCGTCTAGCCCAAACTAAGCAGAGCTTGTACTAAGGGTTCTAGACAATGGATAAACATACATATATACATTTCTTTTTGGAAATACAAACATACTATAATAGAATCGCAATTAGTATAAATCGATAGTTGCTGCTTATAAATCCGGCTACATAGCCGTCACATTACCGTGTTTATATCAAAGTAAATTATTCAAAGTATAGAGTTACACACACACGCCAACGGCCTCCATGATCCGGTAGCCACATTAAACTCTTAGCCAACCATGAAACCCCATTTGTCCATTAAGAACTTGTATAAACAAAACAATACACTGGCACCACTATACCACGGTAATGTTATCTAACAGTATTGTAACTCGGCTAGTCGGCTCTATCCTTGAAATAATTACCTACAGCCGCGCGGTCCGCAAACACGCGAGAGGACTGCCTACCTACAGTATTTTAATTTCATCTACCTACTTGAGTTTCTTTTTAGATTAGTGATTCTAAATATTACATATTATATAGAAATAAAAAATTGTTGTGAATGAAATAGGTGTTCAATAAAAATCATATTGTATTTTTTTATAAGTAGATTTAATGATAAACAACCTTATATATTTGAGACTGAAGAATATTTGCGCCTCGACTGAAATGTACGAAAAGCTTAATTGTTAAATTTGATAGTAAAAAAAATTCGCATTTGGATAAAAGTTTAATTAAAAATACTTTTGTTTACAATTGCACTTTGCATAATTATTATGTAAGTACCTGTACGTATTTCAATCAAATATTAACAAATCGCACGCTTTCTGCTTACAAAACCATCGCACCGTCCGCGTCCGTTCGTCACTGCAGCGCATTCGTGACTGGTTGTGTACCGAGTGCATACCGCCGTCGAGGTGCGTAGGTATGATTCGCATTTCGACCATTTGTATGAAGATAGAATACTGTTAGATAACATTACCGTGACTATACTTACTCATTGAACAAACAAACTATGTATTGCATAAGAAAATATATGATTATTTATTGTAGACTGTCCTTTTCCTACGGATTTTACAGTAACAGTCCTTTTTCCATGATGAAAGTTAGACTATGTCCATTTCTGTACCTCTGACAATGTGTATGCCAAATTTCATGATGATCGGTCGAGTAGTTAAGACGTAAAAGCGTAACAAACAAACTCACATACACGATAATGTACCTATATATTTTTATTACGTAAACATACTTAACACTTAGTGTTCTTAAGATACGAATAACGTTAATGTGTTAACTTGTCTCACTGTTTAGTGTTGTGAAGAGCTTGTTGAGTTGCGTTTATATGTATTTGTTTGGTAATATTTTTCTTAAGAGAGTGTATATAGACATAAAGTGGGCGCTTACGTCATTCATAACGTATTGTACGGCTTTTTTGGCAAACAATCATACGGCACCTGATGATAAGTGGTTACCGTAGCTTATGGACGCCTGCAACACCAGAGGCATCACTTGCGCGTTGCCGACCCTTTAGGAAAGGAAGTGGGAAGGAGAAGGCGCAGGAAGGGGGAAAGGGGGTGGTTGGGCTTCCGGCACTCTCACTCACCGAACGAAACACAACAGTAGGAATACTGCTATTTCATGTCGATATTTATATCATTTATCGTCGATATCATTTATGTCTGCAATAAATTGTAATGAGTTACTGATGATGTTCCGCGTCCGTATTATATACATACATATATGTATGTTACGGCTAAAGGTGGGTGTGAACATAAACTTAAGATTAGCCGGCTACAACTAGGTGCAGCCGGCCACATGCGGTTAGGTTATGTTAGGTTACTTTTGAGATTAGCCGGCTAAAACTAGGTGTAGCCGTACTTCGGCTATTAGCCGTAACATATATACAGTGCGGTTAAAATATATTTGTTATTTTCTGTTGAATAAAATATACATAATGTGTAAATCTGTAAAAGAAAAGAAATATGCTAATAATTTCAATTATTTGCATATCTATACGCACGGATGGCGTAGTGGTTTAAGTGGTCGCCTCACCATTGCCACTGTGCCGAGTGTTGTGGGTTCGAATCCCACACGGGACAAAATTTTGTGTGATCCGCAAATGGTTGTTCCGATTGTGGTTGTTTTGTAAAGTTTCCACGACACAGGAAATATTCCTAGTGCGGGAGATGTTTTTTGGAATAATTGATTAAGAATAAAATATAATTATTTTTGTGCATGTAAAGGAAAAGATATATGCTAATAATTATATTTTATATTTCAAACATTGCTCGTATCTACGAAATTATTTTGCAAATAATTTGCTTAGTATTTTCATTACGCCATGTGGGTAATCATGTTGAAATTTTATATATGTAATTCAGAAGATAAAATATTTAAGTTATAGACAAAAAATTTAAGAAGTGGGAGCATAAATTTTATACAGAGCATTCTCCTAAAGTATTGACGACTCGATGGCGTAGTCGTTAGTGTAACCGACTGCCACGCCTAAGGTCGCAGGTTTGATTCCCGCACAAGTCAAAAATTTGTGTGCATGAACATGGATGTTTGTCTTGGTCTGGGTGTTTCTATGTATAATATGTAAGTATTTACAAAAAAAAAGGTATATATTTATGTTTATCCTTTGTCTAGTAACCATATTACAAGCTCTGCTTAGTTTAGGCTAGATAGTATTGCGTGTATGTGATAGAATATTATTATTATTATTGAATTTGCATGTGCTAAAGAGAGCGATCGCAAAAGAGAGGAACTGCCATTTGAAGAACCTGCAAAGTTTTGTCCCGTGTGGGATTCGAACCCGCAACACATAGCGAGCAGTGGCGAGACTACAATTTAAACTACCACCCCATCGGTGTAGTAATTTTGGTGTGTAATAATATTTTCTTCGTTCGTAGACATACAATCTGTTCAAATCCAATTGCTTTACGTCATACATCTCTGACAGACGAATAAAAAACTTAACCATGGTCAATTTCCATTGATTACGCGTTTATGATCTCATGAACTAATTTTTTTATGATCCGATGTGAAGTTTTTATGACACCGCGTATTATATACATGGTCTGTGAAAAATGGGAAATGACTTGCAAAATGTGACGACCACAGTTTGTAAATAGCGATAACAATAACGTAAAAAACAGCTGACTCTTGAGAAAGCAAGTAGTTTACATAATTATAAAGCATATGCAACAGCATGGTGAGGTCATGTTTGGGGATCGTTATGTACATCTGTATAATAACATATATGCTCTATTCCCAGATCAAAATAAATTATTTTAAATTTTATGATAATTTAAAACCATTTATTTATTTATTATTTAATGAAAGAAAGATAAGCCAAGAATTTTGTACGTTAGATTGTGACATCAGGTAAAAGCCCGACATATTCGCCTATAAATTCTTAAGACTAGATAGTATATATTATTACATTTTATAAAGTATCTAATTACATTTTTTAAGTGAAAATTTCTTTAGGCGCGTTGAGCACTTTTTGGGTGAATAAAAATCATGGAACTCGCGTCATCGTCACCGAACGCATTCAAAATTCAATTGCATTCGGTGACGATGACGCGACTTCCATGACTTTTGTTCACCCATAAAATCCTCAACGCGCCTAAAGAAGTTTTCACTTCAATAATATAATAGCTCGACGATACAATTCACATGTTACTTAGTTTTTACTTCTATCGGCAGTCCCCAAAGACAGCCCCGCTTTTTTTTTAACTGTTGTATGTTTACAGTTATGTGCTTTGCGATTTTATTGCTAGTTCTGAAAATAAAAACATTTAAAAACAAAACAAAGACTATAATATTAATAAGTAATAATTAAATTTTAAAAATCATTCATAGTGTATAAACACTTTTCATGAGACAAAAATTTTAATTTTGATTATATGCCAAGAAAAACTATTAAAATTGCGCATGGTCCACTGCCTCTTCAGGTTGGCTATCTAGAATGGACGTGAACATTTTATTATTGCGTAACAAACAATTATTTATAAATTATTTAACTTACTAGTTAAAAACAGATACAGACTAAATTCTTTCAATACAGACTCCGTGCTGCCACACAATTAAATCCAATGTTCCTTTGCACAGCTCATGCACATCAGTCGTGTATTTTGCCGCTGCGCCACAGTATAGACTAACTTCGTCAAAATATGCATATATGATATACCTAATAATATCAGCCCTTTATTAAACTATCCTACTGCTGGGCCTCTTCTCAGTGCGAGAAGGGTTAGGCCATAGTTTACCACGCTGGCCCAGTAAGGTTTGGCAGACTTCACATATATTCGAGAACATTGTGGAGAACTCTGAGACATGCAGATACACTCAAGATGTTTTCCTTCTTCCTTAAAGCGAGGGATAATTAACTATTTAATAATAAAATGCATAATATTATGTTTAAATGATGATACCTTAATATTCAGGGCGCCAGATCGCCGATAAAATCTCAATGGGCCGTATCTAAGTTCTTTGAGGAGCCACTTCATAAAATTAAGTCTGAATAAGCGTCTGCTGAAAATGTTGTTTCACTTAAATATCTCTTCATAAAATCACAAATCATTTAAAAAGTAAAGCCTTTCTTTAACAATGGGCATTAACTGTTTTTTGTTCAAATTTGTAGGGAAATACCTATTTTTCGTTATTTCTTTGTGTGTTAGTTATTCTAGCGATTTGTGATTTAAATTTTATTAATAATATTAGTAAATTAATTATCGCTTGCTTTAACGGTGAAAAGAAAACATCGCAAGGTAATTAGCATACCTGAGTATTCGCCATAAAACTCCCGAAGATGTAATTGTGTGAAATTTGTCAATCCCCACTGGGCCAGCATGGTGGTGGTGGCCTATGACCTAACTGTTAGTAACAGAATTTAATAAGAATTTATATAATATTGTCTTCTGTTTACGCGAATGTTATTCATTGAAATTAAACTACTGTATACGGATTTTATTTACACTTTATTACAAAATTTTGAAACTGTTACACTACTACTAGATACTATTAAACTTTACAAATTTTTTAAGCTAATTACATTATCAAAACCATTAAAACTATTTATATTTAAGTTTACACTTTCCCCGACGTTTCGGTTGCTTTTCAGCAGCCATGGTTACGAGGAGACTAAGGTGGTAGTTGTCTCAATGTTCCAGTGTCGTTATTTCAAAGTACCCGAACATAATTTAATCATTGGTGTTTCTATTTACGCAGAATGAGCTCAGGGTATCATGAAGTCTAGCTGTGGTTTGCTTCTTCTTGGGTTTGACTATTTGAATTACTGAATCCCAAAGAATTTATATATATCATTCAATAATATTATGAAGTTAAAAGGTTTCATAATTAATATTCTCCTGTATAAAATAACACAAAATTATTTTACTTAAAACGTTATCAGCCTTCATAACAACGGTTAATGAAGAAAACTTATGTTAATTATTCGTTCATAATAGACAAATGATATAATGAACGTATTTTAAATGCGCTTTGTTTGTTGACCAGTCTATTCAAACCAATTTATGCATTAGTAATGGATAAGGTATTGATACTAGGTGGACTGATGACCTGCCAAGGGTCGCATGAGCAGTTGGATGCAGGTGGCCCAAGATCAGTCTATTTGGCAAACTTTAGCAAGGTATGTTTATTCCACCTGACCTCCGCAACCCGAAGGCTAACGATACCCTAAGGCTAGACTAGTGTCAGGATATTAGAGGTTACTGACTTTCCCAATAACGACTGCCATAGATATTCATGGCAGCCGGGACCGACGGCTTAACGTGCTCGCCGAGGCACGGAGCAGGCGATAATTATCAATTAATACGCACATAATTTCGAAAAGTCATATAACTTCCGAAAGTCACAGGTGCGCGACGTGGGTTCGAACCCGAGACCCTCTGTACTGCAGTCTGTTGGTCTCCCCACTGAGCTAGCGCTACTTTCATATCTATATTTATCAACAAATGATGATTAATAGATAATAATAAATACCTGTCTCATAACCGCGTTCACTGGCAGAGTAAACACTTTCCATTACTGCCTAACCCATTTAACCTTTAGTCTGTTATTCAATTCTTGTGTAAAGTAATATTAGTATGTGAGCATGCTTATATTGCCGTAGATACAGAAAGAGCTGTGTAATACAGCGCTCTGGCAGCAACATTCTTATTATATTAAAAATTTTGCTGCCACGTAGTGCCAAGAAGCGGGCCTATATTGTTTTTTAATTACATCTCTGGCACTGGAATTCGTTCGGGTGCCACGAGGGCAAACATTCAAACAATGGACACAAAGAACACCAAGTCTCGCTTTTAATAGAGTACATCTTTAGACTCTGTGCTACTGGCACCAAACAAAATAATCTATATTAGCGGTCACCTAGTGGTCAAAAATCGACCATAATTGATTTAAATTTTAAGTTTGATCGTTATTAGGATTTTACTGTCTACAATTTTACCCTTATAATCACATTTCATTTAGATTTCGCTAAGGCTATACAGATTAATTTACCTATCTTTTTCAAACAAATTATTATTTACTTAACTATACTCTTTCATTGACGATATTCCTAAGCTTGCTACTTTGTTTTCTTTTTTCTTTATTACATATGAATAAGCTGTAGGTAACCATAGTTACAAAGAACTGTACGACGTCAGCCGAACAATGCCGAAGTACTATAAATGCGATTCGACTGCGTGTGCCAAATGCTTGGTTGTGTGCGTGTAGTGTTTTTTCTTTAATTTAAAGTATTTCGAATGCATATTTTATAAAATATTAGGATTCGCCACTCCATCTCCATATAAACTTTAACTGTCAAATTTCATACTTTTCCGTCCGCGGCATTTTCGTAAAAAGGGGTACAAAGTTTTTGCTTCACGTATTAATTCATAGCAGTCACATACAGTCACATTTTGCTCTTAAAAGTGAATTTCATATTAATATGCGCTCTGTATAATGATACTATCATTATAGAAACTGTCTTTAGAAAATTAACGATGTATTATTAAATATATAGCCGTCTTTGAAGTTATAAATGAATACAATCTCTTGTTGTATATTATTGAATAGAGCCTCGCGCACGTCGTAAGAGGAAAATTCCAACGATGACTGACAGCTTTGTACATTCTGTAAAGCAAGACTGATAAATGTTCAATCATATTTCGAATATCTCCCAAAAATTCTTCCAACGCTGAATGCAAGATATTTTGAGTAGAAATTTTACCGTGCTGCCAAAAATCGGCATAATAGAAAAATTATTTAACATTTGTCAAAGTACGTCCCCAGCCTGTTCAATATTCATTATTCAAGATATTATTCTAAAAATAATATGTAGGGCTGAAATGAACCGTAGATATTATCATTAGGTTGAAGTACTGACTTTTAATAATGTAAGATAAGTAGAATTGCCATTTTTAATTCATAGTCCAACGCCCAGATTTTGACTTGATTTGGTGCAATAAATTACACAACAGGATAGAAATTTGTGTGATCGAAATAAATAGATATTTGTGTCAGTTATTTACATTGTTGTGTAACGTTCAAGATACACAGTAAAAGAATAGCAATGGTTGCCTTTTAAAAAATATCGATGAGAATGTTCAATATTTTTTAGTTTTGACTTTAGTTTACCGACAAACAATATTATGATGAAACATAATAATTCATTCGTGAATATCAATGAATATTAAATTATAAATTATAAAGTAATATTAATATTATATATTTATTTATTAACAATGTATAACCTAACATGAGTGCATCAACAAGTATTTAGCATTTGGTTTTAATGAAAATTGTTTAGTAAACTACTGTATAGGTTGTTCATAAAGGGCTATTTTGTTCTACAATAGAGGGGCTTTGTTTAAATTATGCTTTGAACTACGTATTTTACTTTATATATCCCTACTGAGCAGCGATAGCTCAGTAGGGAGACCAACAGACTGCAATGCAGAGGGTCTCGGGTTCGAACCCACGTCGCGCACCTCTGACTTTCGGAAGTTATATGACTTTTCGAAATTATGTGCGTATTGATTGACAATTATCGCCTGCTCCGTGCCTCGGAGA
Organism: Catocala fraxini; assembly: GCA_930367265.1. NCBI lineage: Eukaryota > Metazoa > Arthropoda > Insecta > Lepidoptera > Erebidae > Catocala > Catocala fraxini. Next base: position 4,430,033 of record OV884047.1, read on the forward strand.
GCACGTTAAGCCGTCGGTCCCGGCCGCCATGAACATCTATGGCAGTCGTTATTGGGAGAGTGTCGACACAAAAGATCCCACTGGGTCGAAGTGTCGCCGGTCTACACTGACTGGCCCCCACATAAGATACATACATACATATATGGAATAGTAGAAGATCGTTAGGCTGCCACGCAGAGATCTCTAGTTCGATCCAAAGGCTCAAAATCTCTGACTTTTCAAAGTTAAATATCAAGTAGTTCATTATCGCTTGCTTTAACGGCGAAGAAAAACATCGTGAGTAAACCTGTATGTCTTAGAGTTCTTCATAATGATCTCAAATATATGTGAATTCTGCCAACGCGCACTGAGCCAGTGTGGTGGACTTATCAGGCTTAGAAAAAGTCCGTGACCAGCAGTGGCACAGCTTAATATAGGGCTGGTATTATTATACATATATGCTACTTTCATAGGAATAGACGTCAAAATGTTGGTCTCGAGACTATTTTACTATTAATAACTGTACTTGTGTTGATAATTTAAAGTTATGAATACCGCAATAAATATGAAAAGAGCATATATGAAAGAGATAGCTACCATTCGAACAACTGCGCATATCAACGCTAATGTTAAGCAAAAAAAATGTTGTTAAACAGATTTTGTTTAAAGATTAATAGAAAACGTTTTTAAGTCTTCAATTTGTTTGCGCCAGTTATATATTATCTGCTTGTTTGCCCATATATAATAATAATCTTTCTTCTCCCTTAGCCTTTATTATTCCCAAGTCACTTGGGGTCGGCTTTTCTAGTCTAACCGGATTTGACTGGATATCAGTTTTTACACAGAGCGGCTGCCACCTGACCTCCGCAACCCGAAGGCTAGACCAGTGTCAGGATATTAGAGGGTACTGACTATCCCAACAACGACTGCCATAGATGTTCATAGCAGCCGGGACCGACGGCTTAACGTGCTAGCATTGGGTTTTGTGCTGATACCCTATTTCGTCTACAGAAGCTTAATTTATCTGCTTACAAACATATATTTAGTCTAATTTCAACTTGAAATACATTCTAAGTACCTATATTTATAGTGAAGATAATTACAATTAAAAACATAAAGATTAAATCTTACCGTATTTAGATCCCACGAAAAAGTGTCCGCATTAAGAAGAGTGAGCTCACATATAATATATAGAGCGATAGTATACAAATTTAATACGAGTTAGCGCGATAATCCTAACTCATATTATAAATGCGAATGTAAGTTTGTTTGTTACGCTTTCACGCCTTAACTACTCGACCGATCATCATGAAATTTTACATACACGTTTTCTGGGGCACATAAAAGGGTACCTTTTATCCAGAAAAAAGTATTGTTACTTACTCTTACCTAGATTTACGTGAGCAAAGCTGCGGGCAAAATTTAGTACTATATTATATTCCGATGTCTGAACGCCTAGAAGTTTAAACGTAGTAGAGCGCATCTATGTTTTAAATCTTTGACCACAATACAAACATCAATGCGGTGTTAAGCGTGAATGTTAGTCCAACATCTAGTAACTGTAGGTATCGCCACCACGGTCGTCTAAATAGAGGAAGACTCAATTGATCTGTTAAGATCTCACAAATTGAAATACAACGACATAACTGCGTTTGAGCTGCGCGTTTCCATTAATTTATGGACCATGTGTTACACGATACGTTTGTAAACGCAAGGAATTGTTTTACTGATTTTTTTCTATGATAATCTGTTGAGGTGTACAGGTATATAATGTACTTACCAAACAATGAAAAATAAATGTTAAATACTAATATTCATACAGTCATACGGTTTGTTTTTTAATTACTGTCATACGGTTATTTGTATCGGCAGATTCGACTATCTTAAAAATGTGTCACACTTTAATAAAATCTACAATACCGTTCCCTGTTTAAAAAATTAAGAAAAATAAATACTGTCTGAGCCCTCACTGTTATCCCAAATACCCAAGCCGAGAAAATACTTTTTATTTAAAAATAGAATATTTTAAATTGATTAGCAAATATTCGAAACATAAAAATTATTTTTACTTTCTTTTTAAATTCTGATTAGGCTTACGTTGGACCACGATCTCACCCGATGTTATGCGACGATTTGGTCAACGATAGGCTCTATTATTATTTATTAAATAAAAAGTTTGCTACTTTACTTTACTAACCTACCAGCAGCAATGAGAAAGTTCACCTTTTCATTAATTTATTTACGTATTTTCTACCGACTCCTGCTGCGTTTCACCCGATAATCGTAGGATACGTGCCCGCAGGGAGTACGTATACCAAGCCCAAATACTCCTTTGTGTTAATCCAGGTCAGTCTATCTGTGTCTAGCAGCTGTGCGATACTAACGATTTGCTATTGAACTTTTAAGAGCGGGGTAACAAAATCTTAACACAATTCTGGAGCCCTACAGCGCCTCACAGTATGTATATCTTTGTCTTATTTTCGTACAGGTATTGGCAATGCTTTATGAGATGGTGATAAGGCTCTACAATAGAATAGTTTATTTGCAAAATCTGTAGGTAATACATCATCATCATCATCAGGTTATAATAGTCCACTGCTGGACATAGCCCTCCCCTAATGAGCGCCATAGCGCCCTGTCTTCAGCTTGCCGCATCCAGCATCTGCCTGCAGTCTTTCGCAGATCGTCATCCCACCTGGTCGGAGGGCGTCCTACACTACGTTTGCCGAGTCGCGGTTTCCACTCAAGAACACGTTTACCCCAGCGGTTGTCGGTTCTTCGCGCGATATGGCCAGCCCACTGCCACTTCAGCTTGCTAATTCTCTGAGCTATGTCGATGACATAGATAATACATAATAGATATTAAATACATTTGTATGAATCCTTGTACATTTGGCAATTAAGGCAAATCTTAATGTTACAATAAATAATCAACATATATTAATGAATAACAATTAAGTAGAATTACCATTTAAAAAGTCTGCTGTCGAATAATAACATTTATCAATTAAAATATTTGTTAAATGTTTCTTAAATACATTAAATGGCTGTACTTTAATACTACTGAGTATCTTATGAACTTATAATATACAGTAGGGTATCTTATGATATCCATCACAATTAAACTTTTTCTCAACAAGCTAGTTTTGTATGATCCAGTTGACAATAAGCTTTGGTTAGTGATTACCGGATTAGGCAGTCTTTTTGACGTTTTATTTATCACGCACGGAGACTAGAAATATGCTCGGTAGACGGCAATAGTCCTCTTGTTGACCTCGTTAAAAGCACATACAAGAACTTTGCTGTGCAGTCTGTTGACGGGCACAGAGGGTAGATACAGAAATATAATAAGACCAAAAATATAATAATAATATTCTACCACATACACACAACACCATCTAGCCCAAACTAAGCAGAGCTTGTACTATGGGTTCTAGACAATGGATAAACATACATATGTATATACTTTTTTTTTGTAAATACATATTATATATTATACATAGAAACACCCAGACCAAGACAAACAGCCATGTTCATGCACACAAATGTTTGACTTGTGCGGGAATCGAACCCGCGACCTCAGGCGTGGCAGTCGGTTACACTAACCACTACGCCATCGAGGCCGACAAAAAAGTAAGATAACCCGACCTATGATCAAATATGGGTCATACAATTTTAGAATAGCCTATTTATTTTTTCGTCGTATTTGATCGTCGCTAGGAGTTATACTATGCTTATATCCTTGGTGCATAGACAGACTCAAATCTATTTTGTAATTACAAACCAAGGTCGAGAATAAGTCAATCTAATCCTAAGTAATATTATAAATGCGAATGTGTGTTTGTTTGTTTGTTAAGTTTTCACAGCTTACACGTTGTCAGGGTAATAGAAAAAAATATAGTTTCATTCAGGAAAAATAATGTTACCGAGAAATGCGCATGTGAGTTTTGTTACTACTCAACCGATTATAATGAAATTTCATATACATGTTGGCTAGGGCATAAAAAAGGACCCAGGGTATAATTCATCCAGGAAAAAGTACTGCTACCGAAAGGTAGAAATTTACTGACAAAATCTAGATTAAATTAAGCAAATCTAGTAACATTAGACTTGACTTAACTCCACAACTAAGTACAATCGTTTGCTTTGATGATCCTCTAACAACTTGTCATCGCTTCCTTATCTTGTAATACGAACTATAATTATGGAATTGTTTGAAGTACTACTGATACCAGTAATAATGACTCTAGCCATTTTAAATCAAATTGTAGTAAGTATTAACATTGGTTTCGCTCGTGTTTCTTCCAAAGCTTATACATACATAGACTCACGCTGTATCCCTCAAGGCTCAGGCAGATATATGTATAATACAACAACATTTCACCAAATATGACTTTACATCCCACATAGCAGAGGTTAAGTCGATCGCCATTACTGAGAGCAGTTCCAGATCCTGTCTTGGAACAGAGAATTCCTCGACAGAAACATCACTTTGGCCAAATTGGGCTTCGATCGAACCGATAGGAAATAGACGTCAATTGAAATCAAAAGTCAAAATATCTTTATTCATTTCGGTCACAAAGTAACACTTATGAACGTCAAAGTTACACTAACTAAACGATAATATGAATTTACATTTACCTGTTGCCACATTTAGCAAAGCAAGGGCGTAGAACCAATAAGAAGAACGGGTAAGAAAGTTTGACCATTAAGATCTACATGACACCGTTGGAAATTACGGGCTGTTAACTGTTAATTCCTTCAGTAAAAACTCTACAAACATTTTGGTCGACCTGGGTTTCGGATCCGATACATCATGCATAGTAGTCCCATTTACTACCGCTGCATCACTAAGATACGGTACATCTGCGTTTATTACTTGTTCTTAATATCTTTATGACAATGTCTTTGAGGAAATTTACTGTAATATAGTTAGAGCAATCACTTACATTATCAGCAGATATATTATCAAAGATATCACTATCAAAAGATTAATGTGTTGATTTAATTGTAGTTAATTATTCTACGTAAATGTTTCCGTTGTGAAATGCGTTAGGCATCAAATTTTATTGACCGTGATTACTCGTGTGTTTTGGTCATTATAAGATTAATCATCAATGGTTATACTGATAATAAACGTATAATTATCGATAATATTTCGAAACATATGAAGGTACAAGTGCATAACTTAATACATTATAAAAACTACATTCATATTATTTAGATATTACGGAGATTAGCGTGTAAGAACTTGCACATAAATAAACAATCTGTATAGAAGTCTCAAAATATTGCCGTTATTAAATTTTCTTCTGATTTTCAAAATAGAATTATGTTGGTAATTATCATTACAGTCTAAAGTATTAAGAAACACTAACCTATAAGGGAGACGAGTCCCAAACTGTTCAGAAGATCTGTACAAATGCAGAATTTAATGTTTTCACTAAAGGACGAGACCATAGATTTTTAAATCTAAATCCAATCACCTTAACACAAGTTCAATTTAAGCTAGGGTGCCAGAGTAAAAAACTACTTGTGATTTGTGTAAAAAAATGTATTGTACACAATTATAGTTCCTAAAGCGCGTTGTAATATGTGTTGGTAATAAAGAAGTATTTTTATTACCTTTATATAATATTGTCTTCTGTTTACACGAATATTATTCATTGAAATTAAACTACTATATACGGCTTTTATCGCGTTGTTCATTTGACACTATATTACATAACTTTGAAATTTTTTTACACTACTATTACTATTACCTTTATATACAAAATTTCAGCTTCCATATTGGGCCCGCAAAACCTGAAAGCCAATCGATGGATTTACTTGAAATTATTACGCAACGTTGCATTTGTAATATACAAGAGTTTTTGTAAAATTTTATTCAGTAGTTCACACGGTAACTTGTCTAGGTCCTGAATGAGAAAACTCGTTTGTATTTCTAATCTAGTAGGTATTTCAAAACATCCGTCACGTTGCAATAAAATATGAAAACAACAAGTTCATTTATTACAGACATACATCAACTAAACGCTCTATAATCTCTAGTTATTCATAAATAGAATCTAAGACAACCTAATGTTACTTTTTGTGAGCATAGATCTTTTTAATTGTAGTTCTTGATGGTATAAAGTTGCATCAAATATATTTATGTATCTTTAATTATACTCTTCGTAAAGGAGATATCATCACAGGAATTTGTGGTCTAGACCACTCCACATCTCATTACTGTTACAAGCGTATCATAAACATTATTTTCTGAAAAATGTTTTATGTTTTATGAGATACATGTTTATTTTAAAAACTTATACTAACTAATGTTATAAATGCGAATGTGAGTTTCTTTGTTTGTTACGTTTATACACCTTAACTACGCGACTAGTCATCATGGAATTTCGCAAACACGTTATCCGGGAAATAGAAAACACATAGGGTACCTTTCGTTCTTAAAACTACTGTTACTAACATAGCCTTTTTTACTTTTTTTTGTCGTGGAGAAATACTCCTTATGCATACCCCTCGCCACAAGGGGCAGCGAGAGGGTTATGGGGGCTCTCCCGGGCTCTCCCGAGACTTCGGGACTACCAACTTAAACCCCACGGTGTTCCAACTCGCTGCTTTGTATACTGGGTGGGTTGCTGAAACTGAAACTGCAACAGCGAGTTACTAACATAGCCTAACCTAACGTTCATTCGCGTGAACGAAGCTGCAGGTAAAATCTAGTTTACAATATTTTTCTTTTAAGAGACATCTTCCATCACAGTGACATCGATAGGTGATATTTGTGTCACAGACAGCTTGTAATGGTCCCAAATAACATCCAAACTAGAAGCAACTATTTATGTATCGCATGAATATTAGTCTCTTGGTTGACGGATATCACTAGCCTCATTAGTAATGGACATATAATTTAAAAAGTACTGCCGCATTTGTGTCTATTGTATGCATCGTGTAAACGGTCGACGCGAGACATGACTATTAGGAGTCCGCATGACTCATTCATGCTCACGCGGCCAACTTGCGCATGTAGCTTGCACCAGCTACTTGCATCGTTACTTAGCATTTCTAAATAGATATTTTAAAGCTCAGTAATTATTAGAATTTATGATTTTGAATCTTAGTGGATTAAAGTTTATAAGAATTAAAGGCTTCATAATATATTGTTCAAATTGGTAGGATATGCACATCAAGGCAATATATTATTTTTAGTTTGCTTTAACCAACAAAACGTCACATTTATGCTAAAACCCACCTTATTTGCATTGTACAAAAGGCGTAATATGTGAATAATCTCTGGTTTCAACAAATTATGATAATGAGAGAGCATATAGATTTTAGTTTAAAATTATTTATGCCTGGTTTTAAATTAAGATATAAATGTGCTTTCATGGTGACAAATATTTGTGTAATATATTTTAATATATACTATAATTATATTTAATGTACACCTGTTTATTTTACATTGTTTCTACAATTTTTTCTTCTTGTGCTTCTGCAAAGTCTGTAAATTATTGTACACCCAAGCAAATTTCGACAAGAATGGGCCGGCCGGCTCGACCGGAGTGATACCACGGCCTCGCAGAAAACTGGCGTGAAGTAGCGCTTGCGTTATGTTTCATCGAGTGAGTGAGGGTATCAGATGCCCAACCCCCTCCCCCCTCTTTTGGGGAAGGGGCAGGAAGGCAAATTTAAAAGGCCAGCAACGCACTTGTGACTCCTCTGGTGTCCATGGGCGTCGGTAATCGCATACCATCAGACGATTAGTCTGCACGCTTGCCGACTATACCATAAAAAAAAATGTGTAGTCCGTGGCCATGTACATTTAATTTCCTACAACTTTTGTACGAAACTACATGGTTTTTGGAAAATTACATTGTACTTGTTTAGTTTCAATTAAACTTAAGTACTTTACTGTAATTAAATTACACCAACATTAGAATTCAGTAAAAGTTATAACTGTAATTAGATACAGATTTTACTGCAAGGATGGCATTGTTGTTTAAGGGGTCGGCTGCCATTGCCACGCCGAGTGTTATGGTAAAACCCACACGGGTAAAAGATTTGAGTGATCCACATGTTGTTTTAGAGTTTAACATTTCAACAAAGAACACATAGAACACCCAAGCGTGGTGGATGTTTTTTGTGTTCATTGTTGAAATGTTTGTGTTGAACAGGAATGAATAGAGCCTAGTGCGTGAGCTGTCTTTTTAAATAGAAATGCTTTGCTTTTCTTTACCTTTTAACGTGGCAATGTTACCAGTCTTCTGGGCACGTTACCAGTTGACAGCGATGCTGAAGAACTCTACGACGCCTAAACCAGTTTTGTAAATATTTAGTAATATCCACGTGAATTCCCCAATTATTGGTATTTTTATAATTACTTTGTCTTTGTTAATATAGATTAGATGTCTCTTGGTAAATAAAGTATTAAATACCCTAACCTCCTAAGTACACCATTTTTATTTTAAATCTTGTAAATTTAATCGAATGTCCTTTTAAAGAACAATTTTTATAGAAAATTGTAGATCATAAATAATTGGTAGTATAAAAACCAGTATGGTTTTTAAAGGTTTCTACAGTATTTGTTACCTATTTTTACTAATAAATCGATAGCAACCTGTTTTGAACCGTCAATATTAGGCATTATAGCATATCATTATAATCTAAATGCCAAAATCAAAACGATCAAAAGTTTTGGTTAAATTGCTTCAAACGTTAATTATAAGTATTTTCGGTCAGATAATTATATCTAAATAGAATATAAAGATTAATAGTTTTTGTTGAATATCTTGAATAACAGAAAGATTAAAATGGCAATCAATTCATGAAGTTTACCTGCTAATTACGTTAATTTAAATTGTATTTTGATTCTTCATATATTATTTTTTGTTCGTTTAGACAAGTCCTTTACTAGGAATAAATTCTATATCGCGACTTTACGACTTTACGAACAACAACGGACAAAAAGAATACTCAGACTCGAAAGAACTATATTTGTGGACACACGACAACTTTAACCAATTCGTGCATTCTATATATAAAGTCTACAAATTTTTAAGTCTCGTATTGATAAACGCTCGTGTTGCGGTTTACTGGACTTATTTTCAGACTCTATTTTATTTAAGTACCTATTATTAACAATTATTATTTGGGTTTCATATTACTAGTATTCTTGTTAACCACTCCAGCTAAACTAGAATGCTTCTGTTAGGAGTGGGCTCACGTCCGACAAACGACAAACGACTACAGAATAAGACCAAACAGTGAAGATCAAAATAATGCCCGAAAATAACATTTTAAACTCGGTTCGAAAATCGAACTCTCGACCTTGGCTCTAGGCCAATGTGACAAGGCAGTACTAAAAAAAAAAGACGTACTTCTCTATTTTCTTAAAGTGTATTTTCGATGTTTAAATAAAGTGTATTATTATTCAGCTTTGAGTCAACATAAACACTGGAATACGCTTCAGATCAACAGCTTCACCGTATAACCAATAATTGAATGAAAATCGTAGGCTCGTTATACCAACAAAACAATTTATTTAATGAAACATCGGTCATTTACGTAGCTGCTATACCACTTACAAATTGGAATGCTTTGAGCAATGGATTAAATGATTCGGGAACGTAGCCCTCACTTATTACTTAAGTAGTAACATACAATGATTTTATATAATCTTTTGTCTCCCCTTCATCATCCATTATTGAGCTTCCTCTAAATTACTTTAAAAAGGCACTAGGATTCATTTCTGTGCCACCGTGGACTTTACAAACCTTCAAACAACGGACTCAAAGAACACCCAGACCAAAAACATGAATCACACAAATTTTCGTCCCGTGTGGCATTCGAACGCATAACAATCAGCGCAATGGCAGTGGCTTTGCGACTGCTTAAACCAATACGCCATTTGTGCAGTCGAAAGCTCTTTGAGCAATGGATTATATAATTCGGAGGCGTGGCTTTCACTGATTGCTTAAGTAACTTATAGTAATTTTACTGTATCATATATCTTCCCTTCATCATCCATTGTTGGGATTTCTCTTCATGTGCCTCTATATGCATTTTCCAGTAAACTTTAGCTATGCGCATCCAGTGCTTGCTCATTTATTTGGTAACAGCCTATTGCCGATAGTCTAGTGGGTGACTATTGGATTGCCTTGCAAAGATCTCACGATCGGTGCCAAGGCACTCACACACCTCTGACTTTTTGAAGCTAGATGCGAATCAAATAGCTAATTATCATTGGCTTTACCGGCGAAGAAAAAACATTGTGTGGAAACTTATCTAAGAGTTTTCCATGATGTTCTCCAAGAGCTATGAAGTTGGCCAACCTGCAGTGGGCCAGCTCTTGTCTTTGGCCTAACCTTTCTCAAATTGAGGTAGAGGCCCGTGCCCAGCAATGGCATAAATTATATATAGGACTGATATTATTATAATATATAATTTGTAATATTTTTGATCCAGTTCATCGGTTGCTCCCTTATATATTTCTGCTCTGTCTTTGGCCTCCACTTCAATACAAAGACTAGCGGTCTACTAAATTACTACGTCTTAATTGTCTGTATGTTTTTTACATTATGATATCGATCAACGGTTCTTTATCATAGAAGCAATCAAATTTTCAATGTTTTGATGAGTCATCTTTAGAATGCTTTGCTTGGAAGGCGAGACATGTCGGCGTATGTTAATTGTTTCCAAATTGGAACAGGTGCTGCGAACTCGGTACCATGATGAATTTGTCCTTCAACTGGCGAATTTGTAACAGTGAACTTTATTCTGTACCAGATATCGCCTGCGGTTACGCTCGCGTAAATGTAGGTTAGTTTAGGTTATTAACAGTCGTTTTTTCTGGATGAAAGGTAGCTTATCTCCTTTTCTGTTTCCCGGGCAACGTGTATGTAGGCGTGATAGCGTAAAAAACGAACCGACTCACATTCGCATTTATATAATTAGGATAACTATAATGTAATGTAGACTAAAATGTAACTGTGATCGTTGCCGTTTCTCAGTTATGTTTGGCTATCGCTATTTGATATCAAAATGTCTATCAGCTACTATAAAAGCATAAAACAAATCACACGACCTAAGAATTTTATTTGCCTTTTCTTGACAATCGAGTTTAGTATGATGATTTCCTTTGCTTTTGCCGAGGTTAACTATTTTTAACGAGCAGCGATAGCTCAGTGGGGAGACCAACAGACTGCAATGCAGAGAGTCTCAGGTTCGAACCCACGTCGCGCACCTCTGACTTTCGGAAGTTATATGACTTTTCGAAATTATGTGCGTATTGATTGACAATTATCGCCTGCTCCGTGCCCCGGAGAGTACGTTAAGCCGTCGGTCCCGGCCGCCATGAACATCTATGGCAGTCGTTATTGGGAGAGTGTCGACACAAAAGATCTCACTGGGTCGAAGTGTCGCCGGTCTGCACTGACTGGCCCTACATAAGATACATACATACCCGAGGTTTAAATACAATACGATAATTTCTAAGTTATTTATATGTCCCAGAAAGTAGTTAGTTTCCAAAACTGAATACGAAATGTATTTAAATATCTTATATAACTCGTAAAATAATATATTTAATGCAAAATTTTATATATTTGTATTGAATAGCATTAGGTTGACCTTCAAGATCCGCGACGCGATTAGCTATTCAAATTGCTGAGACGATCCCATATTTGAAAGTGTAATGAGTCTTTATTGACACGGATACGGGTTTTAAGAGAATTCCCAAAATATTATGGCAAAATCAAATCGGACCATCGATATAGTAACATAATAAGAATGAGAATATAATTTATTTTGTCAGTTTAATAATATAAAATATTTTGCATCATATCCAACCATAATTTGGTGTAAAAATGATATAATGTTAAATATAAAAATGTCAAAATTAAATAAGAATATATTAAAGTTAGAATTAATATGTCATAGTTTGTTTGTCATAATTTCCGGAATATTATAATAAACTTTGTCTGCAAGGAATATTTAAAATTGTTTTTTAAATAAATTACATACAGTTCTCGAATACTTCGAGGTGTATGGTTAGGCACATTGGCGCCATACTGACTATACTTTTGTGCATCAAATATATTGTCAAATCGAGATGCCTTCTTAGCAGGTATATTACGCACATTTTTGTAGAGTAAATTGAATAGAAAAGTTTCAAATAATTTTGTGAATATATTTTTATCATTATATTTATTTTTCAAAAAAGGACTATTTTCGCACTAGCAATAATTTATGTATCGCGGAGGACTTTACAAACATTCAAACAAAGGACACAAATAACATCCAGATTCAAAACAATCATTTGTGAATCACACAAATTTTTGTCTCGTGTGAGATTCGAACCCACAACACTCGGCGCAGTGGTGAGGCGACAACGTAAATCACTATGATTTCTCCTGAAACGACAATAATTGTGTACGATGTACATAATGTTATGTTTTATTGGTTAGGAACCCACTATGTAATTCTTGATTACTTAAAAGTATGTATTTACACTATTCATAGTAGTATTTATCTATTACTCAGAAACATTTTATTGCTTTTATTACAGTTTGTAATCATTGAATATAAATTTTTATTAGTTTACTAGAAACACATAAAGCTTCTTAAAGAAAAATTAAAATATAAATATCAGTGATTCAAACAGCGTTGTTTCTAAGTAACCAGGAATAACAATAATAAAGAATCAAAAAATATAAAAAGAAGTCTCCCCGTGACCATGGCTGCTGAAAAGCAACCGAAACGTCGGGGAAAGTGTAAAAGTAAAAATAAATTAAATCTAAATAGTTTAATAATAATTTAATTAGCTTAAAAATTAGTAAAGTTTAATAGTAGTAGTAGTGAAACAATTTTCAAAATTTTGTACAAAGTGTCAAATAAACAACGCGATAAAATCCGTATATAGCAGTTTAATTTCAATGAATAATATTCGCGTAAATAGAAGACAATATTATATAAACAATAATAATTAAACAGAAATATCAAAATGATTTATTTGATAATAGGCGGTGAGACAGTGATGTGCCTGTGCAGTACCTACAGGTACTTGTACATGACGCAAGTAGCTGGAGTGGGTTTCATGCGCAAGCTACCGATGTGTGCTACATGCGTAAGTTAATCATAATTGTTACTTGCGCATGCACGATCGTGTCGATTGTTTGTACGATGCATACAGCTTTTGATGCAAATGCGCATCAACGTATATAAGAACCATAATATTATTTAGTAATCAGCATACTCTGGTGCATCTAAATATGAAAATATTACTGCTGATTAAAAATAAATTATGATAACAAAATCATCAGAGAAATGGGTATTATTTAAACACTTCAAGGTTCTACTCAGCCAACTATTTAGTGCCATCTATATATTGATTGATGATTTTTTTGGTCTTTCATATTGATAAGTGTATCTACTTGTATATTTAATGAACTTTTGTGGATAATTCGTTATTAATAAACGTTGCACCATTTGCAAGAAAACTGTGTGTCAAAAGTTATCAATCGCCTTTGTATTCAAATGAACCAAACGAAATTTATATTTTATGTATAATTGTAATGATACGTTCCACAATCATTTATATAATAAAAATAATATATAGATGTCAGAACAGCCATAACAATTCGAAAAACTAATAATAACATACCAATGCTGCATTTTCAATATCAAATTGTTTTAAAATAGACTTGTAATGAACGATTGTTTTAATATTGAATCTGTTGTTTCGGCAGTTTATTACGGTTTTAGTTATTTTATTTTTAATGTTTGCTTGAACATCATAAATGCAAAAGTCTTTAACTACGAGATAAAAGATCTAATCTTATCTAAATATCGCAGACAAAAAATGTTATGCTGCGTTTTTTTCCCTACTAGCTTCTTGCTGCACTAGTGCACTGGCAATAGAGAACCCAGTAATATTGCCCTTCCATGCGCCGGCACCACTACAGCCACTTTTTTGCACATTCAATAATGCCTTTCGGCTTTTGAAAACCTTACTGGTAAGATACAAATTCGAGGCATTCGTGCTTGCCGTACGCATCGTGTAAACGATCGATGCGAGCCACACGCGCAAGTAACCAGTATGGTTAATTCGCGCATGTAGTCCTCGCCAATAGGTTGCGCATGGACTCTGCGTCAGCTACATGCGTCATGTATAAGAAGCCTTTTGTGTTTCAAACGTTGATAGTCACATGGTTGTATGTCAATTATTGCATTCAACCAACTAGTTTCGAAATTGTTATCCTTATGTGGAAGTTGGTATAACGCAAAATGACATTCAAATGGTTTTTTAAATACAGTCAATACAATATCTACTTTGCATGGTCAACATTGTTTATTGTAGCCTTCTGATATTATTGTCTGTTGTATCGGATATGTTGTACGATAAAACTAAAGGCCAGGTTCATACTTATGACTGTACGTTTTATCAGACAAGTCGATTTTTCTAACGATACTGTCAGCTACTGGCTCTTATCTTTACAATCGTAAATTTTTCTATGAAGCTAGGTAATAAATAGGTGATAACTGGTTCCATAGAAATATTGACAACGCATCGTGAAGCATTTAGTCAAAGGAGCGCTTTTAAATTCAGTAAGGCACGATTTTATTTTAAAAGACATGTCTCGCACGGAGAATAAATCCTGTATTGCATGGGACTTTACGAGCATTCAAACACCGGACACAAAGGACATTTAGACTCAGAACTTTTATTTGTAGATCACACAAATTTTTGAACCGTGTTATGTAAAGTAAAGAACTCATAATAGGAGAAGTGGCAATGGTGAGGCGACCATAACTTCTGATCTTACTAAGTCTAATTTTAGGTATTTAAAATCCAGTATTTTTATTATTCAACTTAATTTGAAATCGTTATTTTGAGTTTTCTTCGCTGTGTAAGCACTTTAGCTATCGTTTCTGTAAAATCGATCATTTAGATAAGTATCACGTTTAAAATCGTTCATGTTTTGATAAAAACATTTGTTACTGTCAGATTAGATTAGGTTAGATTAAACGCTTATCTTTCATTGTCGTAGATGAGAACGATTTGTTTTTGTTGACTGATAATTTGGATGACACATCGGAGAGTACTTTATCTGTAAGATCATTGACTATCTTAGAATGTCCTGAGGTCAAACATATGTAGCTAAGGCTGGTGACAACTAACAGAATGTATGTTTACAATATTTGAAGCATGGATAAATCATTAGACTCGATCGAGTAGCGACAGTATTAATAACAAACGTAAATGTCACGATCAGAACCATATTATCGCATCTATAAATGTTAGTTATTTCACAAAAACAACTCCAACGGCATATAAAAGTAGAGAAGATTCGTTGCACACGATCATAATAGAAGGGCCGCAAGATTTTTGAAACAGGATTGGATTTAAAAGAATTGTAAATGAACATATATGAACTAATATTATCAACGCAATGAATGGGAACTCCCATTCATTGCGTTGATAATATTAGTTCGTTATTATTATATTTGTTATTTATTTGTTGGTTACGCTTTCATACCATAACTAATCGACCAATCATCACAAAATTTTGCATAGACGTTGTTGGGAACAGAATAAGACATAGGGTATCGTTAGTTCGGAACACAGTAGGTACTGTACCTACATTTACGCGAGCAAAGTCTCGGTTAAAATCTAGTAGATAATAAATTATAAAATATGTTAACCGTCGAAGATAAGAATCATGATGACTTACAAATAACATTAATCTTACAAGTATTATTTTTTGCGATAGTGTTGCAATTAGCCCATGAACACTTTTTGATAAGTTCAAATTAATTATCACATACTTACTTTAATAATTAAAATTATTGTTTTTAAACTGCTGAGGTGCAAACATCCACAATAGTTCGAAGTCCGTCATCATCGGTATTGCAAATATCCATAGGTTACAGTCATACGATCGGATCCTGGCAATACCCAGGATAAGAAGTGACACAATTTAAGATGGTATAAGTGCCAATTTAAAAGTGCAAGAAAAGTTGTGAATTCTTCATATACCTAAATTGTAAATCAAACATCGTGAGGAAACCGGAATGTCCAAAAAATCTCCATAATCCGAAGATATATATGTGAAATCTATAAATCCCGCACTGGGCCAGCGTGGTGGATTATGTCGTAACGTTTCTCACACTGAGAAGAGGCTCGTGCTCAGCAGTGGAACAGTATATATACAGGGTTATTAAAGACAAGATTGTAACAATCTGGTAAGATGTTTGGTTCAGTGATAATATCTGTGGTACGATTTTTTTTATTGACCAAAAATAATTACAATATTATAGCGTATACCACTTGCTTAAGCCACTAGGGTTCTTATGCGAGTGGGGGGTCATATGTTAAATTATGATAAAAATTGGTATCTGTAGGTGGAGGGGCAATCTTAATATTTACGAGCACGGAACACGCTAACACACTAGAGACATCGCTTTTTATATAATTATAGTCTTAACAATCTTAAGCGTATTAGTGATAGCTACACAAACGATATATGGCATGACGGTGTTGCCTGCGCTTGGCACCTTCCGTCTCTCTGTACGAATATTATAATTACTTTTTGTCAAGAAGCATAGCGCACAGTAATCTATGCTCTATGTTAATAATGATAAAGTTTAATATCAAATGTAACTATAAAAGTGCAGCTAGCCAGAACGATAATAATAATAATAATAATAATAATATTTTTTTTATTTATGCAAAAAAGTATCTTTGTCAACTACTGATACAACACACGTGTTAAACGAGCTTTCTCGGCCAGTATCAAACTGTTACTGAGGAGCTCATAGCCGGTTGCAATCACTAACCGGTAAACGATTAGCGAGGTTAAGCAACGTTGGATGCAGTCAGTCTATAGATGGGTGACCGCTTAGTGGTATTTCATCTGAGGGTCTCCGTGCTTTAGAGGGCACGTAAAATGTCAGTCCCGGTTGTTGTAAAATTGACAGCAGTCGTTAAGCCATGTAAGAGGCCTACGGGTGGCTTAAACAACTCTTGACAACAGGTTGGCCACTAACCACACGAAAAGAAGAAGAAGATCGCTGTTACTGCAGTTTTACCTTCGTTAATAATGCCGTTTCACTTCCGTGGCTAGATGCCTGATACTTTATAGCCTATTGTCTGTCTAAAAAATTCTGCTATCAAATGCAAAAATAATTTTCAAATCATTCTAGTGGTTCCTGAGATTACGTTGAAACGAAAAACAAATAAACTCTTTAGCTTAATTATATTACTAGCTTTTGCCCACGGTATCGCTCGGGAATGGTACTTTTTCTGGATGGAAGAGTTTGTTTGTTTGAACGCGCTAATCTCAGGAACTACTGGTTCGAATTGAAAAATTATTTTAGTATTGGATAGCCCATTTATCGAGAAAAGCTATAGGCTATATAACATCAAGCTACAACCAATAGGAGCGGAGCAACAATGAAAAATGTTGCAAAAACGGGGGAAATTCTCTTATATGAAGCAGACGAAATTGCGCGGGTCAGCTTGTAACGTATAGAAGTAGTGTCACCGCCATCAGTTTCCCGCTTCATTAATCTTACAACAACCTTCGACCACTTGTGGTATACAGTTACCATTGTTAACTACGACATATTAGTAAACTTTGTTCGGCGTAGACACGTTTAATACTCTACAGAGACTCAACATTAATATCAGCGAAGCGTTTCAAACACAAAAGACAATAAATACACACGGTAGCATCATCATAGCGTTTTTCTACTCGTCTATTATGTCACAAAATAAATTAACTTTACATAAAAACCGGTGACTGATTCTACCATTATAATTATTTAAAATAATGAAAGTCATTCTGCGAAATTGTTTAAAATCCTAACTAATATTATAAATGCGAATGTGAGTTTCTTTGTTACATGTTTTGTTTAACTACGATCATCATGAAATATCGCATACACGTTTTCGGGAGAACAGAAAAAGACATAGACATAGAGAATAGAAAAAAGTACTGCTGCTAACCTAACCTTACCTACATTTACGCAAGCGAAGCCGCGGGCAAAATCTAGTGCATAATAGTTTTGAACTGTAATGTAGCGGTTTTAAAATTAAAATAATTTATATTCGCTGAATAAAGGTAAATACTCGCACATAGATGTCATATTGCTACAGTTAGTGTCAGCTTTTTTCTGCCTCATAGGCATGCAAAATTGAATGTTAGATATAATAAATGTTAAACAACGCAAGTCCAAAATAGTAATTAATCATGTCAAAAAATATAAAGCAATGAAATTGACTGAGAACAATCTTTTGGAGTTCGATCTCAAAGCCTTTCGACATTTTGGAAAGATGAAGGAAAATATTGAGATGAAACCCATATGTCTGAGATTTATACATAAAGTTCTCGAAGACGAGTGAAGTTTGCCAACACGCACTGGGTCAATGTGGTGGACAACCTAACCCTTCTCATACTGAGAAGAAGCCTGTGCCCAGCAGTGGGCGGTGTATAAACAGGCCTGTAATTTTCATAACTGATCAGAAAGACAGTCTGTATGCTTGTCCACCGAATATAAAAAAAATATATACCAAAATCTCAAGAATTATATTACTTTGACTACATAACAGTATTAAGATCAAATAGATTGCGCATACATTACAGAAATGATATTAAATAAATTGAATACACGGTTGAATATCGCTTAAAACTGCGCCGAGCGAAATATTCCAAAACAGGTGGTCATATTTATGTTGATAAAATCAACACTTTTTGGTTAATACAAATCTAAAATATACATTTACCATAATAATGAATGTGTTTACAATTACTCCGTGTAAAAAACTTAAAATAATTAATATTTTCACCTACAAAATTACGTAAATTTGCACGAAAAATGAAAAACGTAAGCACGTGTTACTTGATTTTTAGATTATAACAGTAGAAATCTATACTATTTTACAGCTTAAACGAAACATAAATAGTTATATTACAATTTGTCCGTCCCAAATATTTAAGTTATTGGTTGACAATAAAGATACATATTTATCAAAAAAGCACTTCAAATCCTCCATACAATTTAACTACGGCGGCCGCGCGCCGATTTGAAGTCGAGTCATTCAGTTCAACCGCGTCTTACGCTCGGCGCAGTCTTAAGTACTAACTTTTGTTTCCAGTGTGTTCTTTACTTTGGAAATCCCGATGATATAGATACTTATATTAAGTTTTAAAAGTTAGTTGCTTAGGATAAAGGTTTTTGTGAATGTGACATTGCCACTTAAAATGTAATATGTCTGATATATTATATGCATTTTAATTACAGCGTGGATATTTATTATTTTAAAAGACTCGCACATATGTGCTATTATTAATCTCTTGGAACTCCGATTTGGTTTTAATATTTATTGTATTAGAAGTCGTGAGATTATTTCCACTACTGAGTTTTAGATGCACAATTATAGAAGATTAAAAAACTTTGTTCAATATTTCTCTGAGCTCATAATACATTTTGAATTAGAATTCGTGCGATCTTAGATACAGCTGCGATTTTGTTGCGCAGTAAAACCAGACCGCTTTGTTTCTTGCGATGTAAGGTACTGTACTTTGCACAATTTATATTAGAACGTATGCGATGTTTTTCCACGTGTAAATGCATTTTTTGTTTACTACGTTTCTCCATTTACGTTTAGCCACAAAATATATTCATATAATAGATACCTATAGACTATACCTGGTATACGCAATATTGTTTTATATAGCGCACTTATCGAAAATATATTATTAAGTAAGTAAATAATCATAGCAGCGATAGCCTTGTGGGAGACCATTGGACTGCCACGCAGAGGTCTTAACTTTGATCCCAAGGCGCGCATCTTTAACATTTTGAAGTTATATGCGTATTAAATTAGTTATTACGGCTCGCTTTATTATGGAAGCAGTGATAGCTCAGTGTGGAGACCAACAAACTGCAATGCAGAGGGTCTCGGGTTCGAACCCACGTCGCACACCTGTGACTTTCGGAAGTTATATGACTTTTCGAAATTATGTGCGTATTGATTGACAATTATCGCCTGCTGTGTGCCTCGGAGAGCACGTTAAGCCGTCGGTCTCGGCTGCCATGAATATCTATGGCAGTCGTTATTGGGAAAGTCAGTACCCTCTAAAACTGGCTCCAAGTGACTTGGGAATAATAAAGGCTAAGGGAGAAGATTTAATTTACTAACTAGTAAATGAGGATTACAAATAACGAAATATGCAAATTATAAATGAAATAACAATACTTATTGCAGATATAGTTAGAAAAATACTTAATAGCGTAACTAACTTATTCATATCTACAGTTATGTCAGTCTTGATAAGTAAAATATATAACACGGATCTAAATATTGCTGTTATGCTTAGTATTAATCCGGCTCCTTCATAGATACGTTAAAACTGTCTAAAGAAAATATATAGACCTCGTTTTGCTGATTCCGAATATGTACTTAACTCAATTCATCTCAAAACTCGAGTTATTGCACTATTCGTAAGGACGGCAGTAATGTCTACCACATTAAAATCATATTACCACACAACAATAAAACAACAGCCATATGGCATATTTTTCTAGTTAATTTACATATTGGCGCGTTATTAATTCTACATGAATCGATTTTAAGTTCGAAATAGTCTTCAATAATCTACAGTTATCTAACTTCAGAGGTTTGGTATAACATAAATGTGTACTTCAAAAAAGGTTAGTCAAGCATTAAATGCGTCAAAATCTATTACTAATTCATTTCACGGAAGACCTAATGGCTATCACATTAAAACAAGATTTCCACACAACAATAAACTAACAGCCTTGCGGCACATTGTACAAACTAATCTACATATTTGCGCGTTATTAACTCCACACGAATCGATTTTGCATTTGAAACAGTCTTCAATAATCCACAGACATCTTCCTTGAGAGAGTATTTGCATGAAAATCACCAATGTCATGTGAACTCGAGTACTTTATATAATGTTGTCACGTTATACGGGGTGATGACGATTGCGACGCGGTGATAATAAATGAAACACGGAAGCTCAGAGACGTATAATGCTCTATAGTAGAGTTATATAAATCATCATATTCAAGTTGTAGCTTTCTCTAAAAGAAAACGGTTCCCAGCCCTTGTTTATATAAAGCCATCGCAAGCTGCTAGTCTCACTGGCAGCCAACACTGGTTTGGTATTGGCCTTGTATAAACAATTTTTCAAGCTAAGCCAGCGCTGGCTGTTAGCGCTAACGAGAAAAGAGCGCCCGTCTATTTTTCAAGCCAGTGCAGTGACCTCCGTCCGCATATCCCTTAACCCCCGCGCCAGCGTTACGGAAACGTGTAGACGCATCGCGCCAGTTGCTGGCGGATTATTTTTAACGTCAAATGTGTGCACACCACAAGAAATCAGTCAGTGCTGGCTTCATCTAAACTACACGAGCCAAGCCAGCAGTGGCTTGTCTATAGAACTGACGCCAGCGCACTAGCTTCGTATAAACCATACTTTATTGTTCCTTTGACTTGATCATTAGGATAGAAGATTTCTTTGCGTTGTTTATCAGAATCATTGGTGTCGGAAAGTTTTATTGATTAGTAATCGCTGGGTAAATGTCAATACGGTGATTCAAGATCTGTAATTAACGTAATTGTTAGTAGTTTTCGTGGTATGTATTGCAATATGATTGAATGTTAGCAAATTATTTGACTTGACCCTTATTCGTAGGCCAGCAAATATCTCAAATTTTTAATTGGAATTGGAATATTAGATCCTCTAATTTAAATACCAGAATAATCTTGAATACCAATTTTATTGGTGAATAATTAATTGATCATTTTGGTTTATTTTATTTCAATTATTATATACATGACATACACACTTTGTTTAATCTGCTTGTTGCATTGATCAAATTCTTATCATATTTTTATAGGTATTACAAGTCAACGTTTCCAGTCAATTATTTTCCATGTATATTCAAATTATTCTGTCTGCTGACTCAAAATTGGTTTTCATTTATAGTGCCATGTTTGCATTAGTGCATCACAGTGAGCATTACGTGTCAATTACAGCAATAGTACGCTAAAATTGTTTTGTGGTTGTATAAATTAACTAAGTTGTTGTATCGTATATCTACATCTAGAATTTCAACCGTCTCAGATTTGAATTTTCATCAGTGTTTTTTTTAATCTGTTTTGTTGACGCCATATGTATTTTAAAGTCATTACTTTCTTTGCTTATACAAGCCCAAATAATATCATCATATTTTTCTTTGCGTTAGTTACTACGTACCTTATTTTATTCTATAACTACCGATCCGCCCCGAATTTCCACGGGTAGTATAAAACCTTAACAAAATATACATCTATACCTTCCTCAATAATCACTCTGTCTATTGAAGAAAGACGCATGAAAATCCGTTCAATAGGTTTTGAGTTTATCGCGAACAGACAGACAGACGCGCCGGGGTACTTTGTTTTATAATATATAGTGAAACATACTATTATCAAAGATTTTAGATTATATTCCCAAAATACAAACAACCGTAACTTTCTGATATGATTCAACACACAAGACAAATAAAATCACATAACACATCTTACTTTCTTCGTCCAATCTCTCGAAATACTGAGCGCATTTTATAGCATCCTAGCTGAATTTATTTTCTGGTTTTACTCCAAAACGTATTATAATGTGGTACTTAATGTGTTATTATTATACTGTCGCAACATTGCCCGCACTGTCTTTAAGCGCAAAACTTTCCACGTTATTACTTTCTTGTATGAAAGTTTTATATTACGGAACTCGGAAGTTACAGTAACGAGAACCACGTTTAATTTGTGGCGAACGTTTTTCCTTTATAAGTTATGCATGCACTTCTTTTATAACATTCTGCTTTAGATTCTGCAAGCTAAATTAAGTAACTTTTATTTAACTAATATTTTAATTAACCATATGTACTAGTATACAGTCTCACTCTAATTATCAGTTTTTAAATTGGCATCCTTAGTTGGCCCACTAAAGCTGCTAATTTTATAATCATAAGGAAACGGTAGGATAATTCTACAGAATTAGTGAATAACTAATCGACGATGCAATATGTGCAAGTTCCGTTACTTGCGCACGTTGTGAGCATGGTATAAATGACGCAAGCGAACTGGGCATGTAGACCGCTTAAGTATCTTGCATACCACAACAAAAAAAACCAAGAGCTATCATAATTATCATACTGACAGTGGATATCGCAGAATCTTTATTCATCTTTCGATATAATATTGAGTATAAGTCTGCCTGCTGCAGGATACACTATTCTTTATCACGTAGCCAGATTTCATCAAAATCGGTTCTGAAGTTTGTCCATGAAAGCTTAGCAGACGAACGCCTAACAGGCTACATTCACATTTATATGATATTAGTATGGACTTATGCTCCACAATTTAAACCAGTCTTCTACATCCAGTACAGTACAATATCCAGTATATTGTCATATAACAAAATTGTCATTGACGTTTGAAATATATTTAACTCAAGGAATTGACAACTACTTAGAAACATTCAGCGTCTTACCAAATTTACTAGGTAATTGCTTACCACTATCTAAGCGGAACTTCAAGGAAGAACGCACAAATACTTGAATGACTGACATTGACGGAACGTCACACGCTATTAAAATATTTGGACAGTGAACACTAATTGACATTTATGCTAAGTCTAGACAACGAACAAGAATGACATCGCAACAGAATGTCATATCGAATTTCTCGTACAAGTGATAAGTGACATTTTGTCATTGGAAGTTAAGGGAAACATTGAGGTGATATGAAATAACACCTGGCAATGACAATGTTCGAAACCAAAATTCGACAACTATCTGTGTATATTGTATAATGAGTTGTTTCTGTCAGATGTATTTTAAAGTACTGACAAACAAACTCCAAAAATAAAACACAAAAGCTAGATTTTCGTTGTATCTAGGAAAACCTTTCCAATTTAGGATACGAAATCCTTCTGGTTGCTTTTTTCCAAATTACTTTTCGCTGCCTATCAGGCGATGTCGTGGCAGAAAAATTTAGCCACTCAGCCATTGCTTTAAATGTGCCTTGTACGCTGAAAGCTGAACAGTCTTTAGGACGTTTTCGATATTTCATGATAAATATTAATTGGTAAAAAATTTGGTTGACCGTCTAAGATCCTCTATTTATAATGATAAATAGAGGATCATAACCAATCTAATTAAATCAATGGATTGAGTAAGATTGGTTAATTTGACTGCGTAAATACTAACAAATACAAAACTTCTACAAAAAATAAACAACATTCAAATTTACTTGATGTGTTATTAGAAGTAGACAACCGGCCAAAATATAAAAACATGGTTAGCTGAGTTTAGGGATAAGGTTCTGTAAACTCATAAATCTAATCTTCTTCCGTATTTCGCTCACTACTGTCCAATTTTTTACAAAGCTCTTCATATATTGCTACAATAAAAGATTTTGTTATGTTTTTGGTCATATCAAATAGCTAACTTTGAAAGGAATTTACTTTATTCACCATTTAGTTACAAAGGTACTAAAACTGCGAACTGATTTTGGTGAATCACTATCACTACAAATTATAAAACAAAGTTCCCCGCCGCGTCTGTCTGTCTGTTCGCGATAAACTCAAAAACTACTGAACGCATTGTCATGCGGCTTTCACCAATAGATATAGTGATTAATGGGGACGGTTTAGATGTATGATTTGTTAAGGTTTTGTACTACGCGTGCGAAGCCGGGGCGGGTCGCTAGTTTTATTTATAGATCAAATTATTAACATTTTCAACAAGATATCACCTATTATGAAACGTTGTATGCATTGTCGGTAAATTGTAGTGAATTTTATATAATTATAGGTTTATACAAGATTCGTAATCATAACGTCAAAACAAAACCTTTTGCTTGAAATGTGAGATGCTCAAAATATCCAATATTTTGTTGTTGTTTTTACGGAAATTAATGATAAAATCAGCGGTATAAAGGGCCACAATGTTGAGTTTTATGAGCCAAGATTGTTTTATAACTGAATAAACAAAGTTCAATGAAATATGAGATTTTATGGCTGAAAATGGTATCAATAAACCTTACTTAGTCATAAAGATAGGAACGCAAAATCTAGTGTGCTCTAGATAAATTGAACCATCTGGTGATTCTTCATTAATTCTTATGATAGTAAAACGGTATCATATTATGATTGATGCTTTTCTGTCGTCGTATAGTCAGATCACTTATGTGTTTCCGAAAGAGTACAGGAGCAATGACCTTTGAGAAATTATAATGTACTTTGTGGCATTTGTTCAGTGTATTTTTGCGGTGAGTGTAAAACTGTTCTGACGGGTTAAGTGAGCCTTTTGCTAGTATCGACTTAGGCAACGCTTACTATCACCAGACTGTCCGTACATACATGACGGCGAGAGCGATGGCTGAGCGATAGTACTGTCTCCGTCTTGAGTAGGTGGTACAAGGTCCCTTGCGTAGGTGGCGAAGAATAATAATCAATGTACATTTCGTATAACCTCACTCTATTCTCTTTAAACACAATTTAAAATCAAACAAGGTAAACCAACAGTTTCGTTTTGGAGAAGTGACCTGGTCGGCGTCCCAAACTGTAATGAGCTGTTTCTATTCCCCACTTACCAATACGACTCTGTCCACGTGCCGGCATTACAATAACAAGAGACGTCACGGTGCTTACTCCTGCCCTAGTACTATGATAATCAAATGAGCAACTTAATATTAAACCATATCGCTTTTCACGACATACATATTATTAACCAGAGTGCCTAGTGCGAGTTGTTTTAACGTTAGTTCCAGTAGTAAAAAGCTTGGAGCGGGCCAATCGGAGCGCCCAACGTCATAAACGTGTCAATCACATTAACGTAAAACAAACTCACGCTAGGCAATCTGTTTTTTAGAGTTCGAAAAATCTCTTATATAACAGCTTTGTCCGTCTTTCCGTCCGTCTGTCCGTCCGTCCGTCTGTCTGTTATACAACTTTCAACTCAAGAACCGTAAGAGCTAGAGACTCGCGGTCAGCGCTATTCGACTCAGCATAGTCGATTTACCCACGAAATGACTATGACCTTTGCAATCTGACCTCAAAGTCACGTGAGAATCGGCAATGAATTGCCGTAAATCTTGGAGTTCGAAAAAATGGTTCAAGTAATATGCAAAGGTCACGTAATACCATGTGACCTTTAGGTCAGATGTCAAAGGTCATAATTATATCGGGGTATATCGACTATGCTGAGTCGAATGGCGTTAAACGCGAGTCTCTAGCTCTTACGGTTCTTGAGTTGAAAGTTGTACTTATAACAGACAGACGGACGGAGGGACGGACGGACAAAGCTGTTGTATAAGAGATTTTTTTAACTCTAAAAACAAAACATATTATATCGGATTCTCGATCCGAGTAAATATAATACAATAAAGCAACCGAAGCGAACTGGTACTATTATGCTCCTCAAAAGCTATAAGGAATATGACTGATGCCACTCGTAAAACGAAGCCTTATTCCCCGAAACCGTAAAACCACTTGAACAAAAATAGTTTTTATTACTAAACCTATTTCGTACTAGTCACTATATATAACTTGGCGTATTATAAACCATTTTATGTTCGATTATAAACTGCAAAAATTAATTTACAACTTTTCAGCATTGACGGAGTTCTTTAATGACGCCACAAGCAATATGGCGGCTTTATAGGCCGTTGGCGATGTAGTTACGCTTTTAGATGTTAACTGGAGATATCGCGATTGTAAATTTAGTTATAAATATTTTTTGTTTATGTAGGTTTTAACAACCTACACTTTTATAGCAATTTTCGTTTTGGAATATGTCCAGTACAAAGGAACTCAGATTTTGAATGACGGTAGAAATACTTACTCAATTGTATGTAAAACAAATATTATCTTAAATGCCTTGAAAATATGGTTAACAATGCATTCAAAATAAAATATTTAAATACAATTTCAAAGCTATTGTCAATTAGTCTGTGTTGTGATTTTTAATAAAAATTTCACGTTTCTGCAATTGAAAAAGAAAACCTTGTTTGGTATTTAGCAGCGTTAATAGTAGAGAAATGAATATTTATATCCAGCAATACAATTATTCGTAATATGAGACATATACAGGCTGTCCCAGAATATATGAATCAAATTGTAACGGGAGATTCCTTAGGTAAGGACCTATCAATGAGCTAAATAAAAAAATAAAAAAATTTATGGTATTTGTGTAAAAATAAAAAAATCTTAGTTTTGATGTGAAAAAAATACACCAAAATAATGCAGAGATTCCGAAATCAGGTCAGTTTAAAAAAAACATTTTAGTTTGACGGATCAATCCTTCACAAATAATAATAGGGGAAAAATAATGAAAATTAGCCATAAACGAAGTAGGTACCTGTAGTTGAAAGTCTGAAAATGTCGTACTTTTTTACAAACATTGTTTTTTTTTGCACATTTGAATGGTCCTTACCTAAGGAATCTCTCGTTCAACGAAAAAAAGGTTCTAGTAATTTTTGAATTTATTTATAAACAAACAAACATACAAAAATACAAATCTTTCCACTTTATAATATTAGTATAGATATTATAACAGTGGGAAAGAGTAAAATTAAATTAAATCTAAATAGTTTTAATAGTTTTAATATAATTTAATTAGCTTAAAAATTAGTAAAGTTTAAAAGTAAAAGTAGTGTAACAGTTTTCAAAATTATGTAATAAAGTGTCAAATAAACAACGCGATAAAATCCGTATATAGTAGTTTAATTTCAATGAATAATATTTGCGTAAACAGAAGACAATATAATATACAAATCCTCTTCTTAAAATGAGAAGTTAGGCCAAAGTTCACCACACTGGCACAATCCGGGTTACCAGACTTACACATATCTTTGAGAATATCATAAAGAACTTTCAGACATCAGGTTTTTTAACTAGGTATCGTTTTCTTTCACGTATCCTTCAAAAAGTGATAATGTGAGATGCGTGCCATGGAATCGAACTCGAGTTATCTATATCCTCCTATCGATTATCATATGTATCTCCAGACCAACGTTCTCCAAGTAGGCTTTCGTTACCGATTCTACCATTAAAAGCTCCATTTTGAACAAGCAGCTTTATTAATTAATCTACTTTGTAATAATAAATGAAAAATAGATGTAAAACATAAAGAAAACCCAATACAATTTAATTAATATTTTGCTTTTTCATACAGATTTTAATAACACGCATTTTAAGAATAGAGCCGGCCGCAATTCCCTTCGAATACACTGGCAGTTTTATTTTTTGTAGTTCACAATCTGTTGAGATAACGCAGCAAAAATTAAGCAGTAGGCATTTTAATAGGATCGAAAATAATTTAATAAGTAATTATTATCCATTACCTCAGAAATATGAACGTAAGCGTAAATATAACTGTCGATTGTAACGTCCAGGGTGCCTAGTGCGAGTTTTTTTTAGATTAACGCGATCGAAACGTTAACCGCGTTTGGCTCTCTGATTGGTTAAGAGCTTGGAGCGGGCCAATCGGAGCACCCAATGTCATAAACGTGTGGATCGCGTTAATGAAAGACAAACTTGCACAAGGCACTCAGATTACGATTCTTGGTTCAAGCAACGGATTTATGAATATACCTGTCAGTAATCGTTTTATTTGGAGATAAAAACAATATTCGACAGTACAAAAAGTATACACTAATTACGAGACAAATCAAAACAATGTGTTATCTTGTCACAGATGTCAAAATGAAGTCCTATCTAAATAGATAGGACTTCATTTTGACATCTGTCAAATGTCATTCTGTCATTTGTCACCTTAATAGGGAATGACTATAGTACCACAAAATTGTGGTACTATAGTCATTCCCTATTAAGCATTAATCAATTAAGTTTAAAATATTTTCGTTTAATATTGGTAGTTTGGTACGGACAAAAACAAGAATCTTAAATAAATCCAAGATTTATTTATTTATTTCTTACTTCAAGGTGAGATTATTAATTTATATCCTAACTATTATTAAAAATGCGAATGTGAGTTTGTTATGCTTAAACGCCCTAACCACTCAACCGATCATCATGAAATTTCGCATACACGTTGTCAAGGGTACAGAAAATGCCATATAGTACCATTCATCCAGAAAGAAGTAACTGTTACTAATCTAACCTAATCTGCAAAGCAAAGTCTAGTCAACTATAAATGGTACTGTATTTCTGATGCAAGAACGGAATCAAAACTTTGAAAATTACCTTACATAAACGAAATGTAGTTTTAGCATTAGTGCTGTAAGTAAAACTAACAATTTTTAAAACGGATAAGTATCAACGTAGACTTCTTGTAGCAACAGGCATGACGTAGTTTCGCATCGTCGTATTTTCGCATTTACAGAACACCCAGAACAATGCGTTACCTTAAAATTATGAACATCATAATCATATTGGTCACGATTGTCTAAACAAGCATCGCCTCGTTTACGCACAAAAGATCACGTAAAACAATTTTGCTTCAGACAAAAAGGCCACTGACGTATTTTAGCAACGACATGTAGATCGATCGACTATACTCAAAGAGGAACAATGGAATTACAATAACCGTTAATCTATAGAACTAATTGCTCAACATCGTATAGTAATTAGTATGCACATTACCAATTATTATTATGCGAGTTAGACAATGGTCTCGTTTTCTACGTAATTAAATCTACTGTCATTGTCATGAAGCTTACGACGGCATATATCACGTTATTTATACCTACTGCTCGTATTGGTGCGCGATGATACAGGTAACTCACGCGAGATACATGCGCAAGCTACTAAAGCGGGCTATATGCACAAGGTACTCACGCGGTCTACAAGTGCCAGCAACTCACGTGGGCTACATGCGCAAACTACTCACGTAGGCTACAAATGCAAGCCACTCGCGCAGGCTACATGAGCCAGCTTCATGCAGGTGTAACGTGCGTTAGTTCATCATAGTATTTGCTTGCATCGGTTGTTTACACAATGCATATAAACTGCGCATGTAGCGAAATCTGTACATACATATATATTACTCGCGTCGTTCACCAGATCTATATGACGTATGTAATGTGTTATGCCGGCTATGCTTGAGTCTATGATGAGGCGAATGTTTAATAATTATACATAGGTACTTAGTATTCATAGCAACAGTTCTGTTACTCTTAACTTAAAATACAATAGAAATAATAATAATAATATTCTATCACATACACACAACACCATCTAGCCCAAACTAAGCAGAGCTTGTACTATGGGTACTAGACAATGGATAAACATACATATATACTTTTTTTTTGTAAATACATACATATTATACATAGAAACACCCAGACCAAGACAAACATCCATGTTCATGCACACAAATGTTTGACTTGTGCGGGAATCGAACCCGCGACCTCAGGCGTGGCAGTCGGTTATACTAACCACTACGCTACCGAGGCCGACTATGAGTACTAGACATTGGATAAACATACATAATATACTTTTTTGCATACATCTTATACATAGAAACACCCAGGCCAAGACAAACATCTATGTTCATTCACACAAATGTTTAACTTGTGGTTAATGTAACCGACAGGCGTGGCAGTCGGTTACACTAACCACTACGCCATCGAGGCCGAAATATTATTTGATATATGTACAAATATCATGTTATCTCTCAGTCGCAGCTTGGAGTCTGTTACTGCGGCTGTAAAACAGCAATAGTGATATATCTCAGGGCACTTAAAATCATAGGTTGACGAAATGTGGGTGAAATGAATCTGCTCTGTGGATATGCATGCGTGAATGTTTTCCGATCTAAAATAAAGGTATAGATACCTATATAAGTATTGACCAATGAAATTATCGTTTTGTATGAGGAAAACGTAACGCTATCATAAAATTTCGCATACACGTGGTCTGAGGAACTGAAAAGGATATAGGGTACATCATCTAGGAAAAGGCGCTCATAGCCAGTTGCACTGATCACTGATCGATAAACGATTAGCGAGGTTAAGTAACGTTGGGTGCGGTCAGTCTATAGATGGGTGACCGCTTAGTGGTATTTCATCAGAGCGTCTCCGTGCTTCGGAGGGCACGTACAAAGTCGGTCCCGGTTGTTGTCAAGTTGACAGCAGTCGTTAAGCCATATCAGAGGCCTACGGCCGGCTTGAACAACTCTTGACAACAGGTTGGCCACTAACCACACGAAAAGAAGAAGATCCAGGAAAAGTACTATTTCCAAAGGCTAGAAAATCGACATTACCTACATTTTTGCGAACAAAGCCGCGTAACAAAAATCTACTATGTAATATTTGAAAGACAAGATATTAACTAGATGTTACATATATTAATAAGCCGTCGGTCCCAGCTGCCATGAACATCTATGGCAGTCGTTATTGGGCTGTGACACAAAAGATCCCACTAGGTCGAAGTGTCGCCGGTCTGCACTGACTGGCCCCAACATAAGATACATACATACATACATATATTAATAAATTTACATCGAAGTGTCGCATTGCCAGCTATCGGGTTAATATGGCATCGTTAAATATCTAACGTCCTCGCACCAGGTATGGCTAACTTTGAAATTTAATTAAAAATATTTGCTGCTACCGTACACAGTGATCGTATTTGTCGATAGCCTTCGCAAGTCTGTACCACTAATAAATCCATGGAGGTCTGTTAGCCAATATTGTACTTTGTGCCTCTATCGATATATTTATTATGTGTACTTTATTTCGGTATTACGTTATTAATGATTAAGCTTTCGACATCGAATTGCGGTCGTTTTTGTATTTCGTGTACAATAAATATTCGATAGGAAGTAATATTTTCATAGAATAGTTTTAGTCGTAATACCCTAGTACATTTGAGCGCAGTGGTAAAAAATAATAATAATTTCACTTTGTTTCAGTTTTAATATCAGTCCTGTAATAAACTGTCACACTGCTGGGCACGGGCTTCTTCTCAGTGTGAGAAGGGTTAGGCTATAGTTCAACACGATGGCTTAGTGCGGGTTGGCAGGCTTCACATATCTTCGAACATGATGGATAACTCACAGACATGCAGATTTTCACTATGTTTTCCTTCACTGTTAAAGCGAGCGATAAATCGCTTTAACGGTGAAGGAAAACATCGAAAAGGTACACTATGTCCTTTTCTGTACTCAAGACCACGTGTCTGCAAAATTTAATGATGATCGGTCGCGTAGTTAAGGCTCGAAAGAGTAACAAACAAACTCACATTCGCTTTCATCAATATCATCACTTTTAACCATTTTTCGCCAACTATGTTGTAGTCTCACATTATTGCCTCATAGTTCCATAACAGAAGAATCAAACAAAGCTTTGCCTGACCCGGAAATCGACTTTGGAACCATACAATCAAATGTAACTTACGTAACGGGACCACCAATGTCTTCAAATATATTTTGGCGACTGTCCAATTTATAACTTTATATACCTATTATTTGTACGATCTTCCCGTGACCATGGATGCTTAAAAGCAACCGAAATGTCGGGAAAAGTGTAAAATTAAATTAAATCTAAATAGTTTAATAATAATTTAATTAGCTTAAAAATTAGTAAAGTTTAATAGTAGTAGAAGTGTAACAATTATCAAAATTTTGTAATAAAGTGTCAAATAAACAACGCGATAAAATCCGTATATAGCAGTTTAATTTCAATGCTTAAAAGCAGTCGAAACGTCGGGAAAAGTAAACGTCAACGAGTTTCACCTTATCTAAATCCAAAAATACCTTTAGACACTTTCCCAAGTGTTTCTTCGGGTCCACTTAACGTATCAAAACAATCTTTGAACCACTTCTAAGTATGTGTATTCAAATTAAAAACATGTTTGTAAATCGTAGTCGTATTTAGTGGTTGCTTTTGTATATACCTCTGCCTCTTAAGATACTGGAAGATGTAAGCAAAAGCATATACATTTATTTGTTTAAAAAAAGACAACTGTTGCTCTAGAAATAAATCCTGTGTCGCGGGGGACTTTAGAAACATTCAAACAACGGACACAAAGTAAACTGCCAGACTCGGAACAACCATTTGTGGATCACACCAATTTTTGTACCGTGTGGGACTCGAACCTACAACACTCGGCGCAGTGGCAGTGCCGAGGGGATCACTTTAACCATTACGCCATACGTGCTGTGTTTATACGTAAAATTCATATTCATATCAGCTGTACTACGTAATAGTGAGCGAGCCCGTTTGCTGGCTATCGGGCACATTTCATGTGCTACCATTATGAATATTCTAACAGAAAAATCCAATATCAGTTTTGACTTGGGATCTGAACTACGGAGCTCAAGATTGGCAACTAACACTGGTGCTAAAGTGTCTCGGTAAGACTACAGAAAATTAAAAATATAATATCGCAAAATTATCGCATGTTTAATTAAATTTATCATCAATAGTTAGCAGTCTTATCTGTTACAATATTCAAGGTTACTCCGGAAATTAGGCCGGATCAGAGTTCAGAGATAAATTGCCTGACACATAAATTTACAGGAAGCCGAGTAAAATAATAGCTTGATGTATGTATCTATGTATCTTATGTGGGGGCCAGTCAGTGCAGACCGTCGACACTTCGACCCAGTGGGATCTTTTATGTCGATACTCTCCCAATAACGACTGCCATAGATGTTCATGGCAGCCGGGACCGACGGCTTAACGTGCTCTCCGAGGCACGGAGCACGCGATAATTGGCAATCAATACGCACATAATTTCGAAAAGTCATATAACTTCCGAAAGTCAGAGGTGCGCGACGTAGGTTAGAACCCGAGACCCTCTGCATTGCAGACTGTTGGTCTCCCCACAGAGCTATCGCTGCTGCTTAATACTGCGTAATCTCTTGATACTGAAAAACAAATAATCTTGTGCGATATTTGCGATTTCAATATTCGATCTATTCCAATATTAAAGTATTTGACTAGATAGATCTTTTTTTAAAACGCCAACTGTCGCATGATTTCTGTGTGACAGGGGATTTAATAAACGGACGCAAAGAACACCTTGACTAATAACAAACCAATATTTGTGGATCATACAAATTTTCGGCGTAGTAAACTGTTACGAGGCGATGATTTCAACAACTAAGCCATCTGTGCAGTCAGGATGATGATAATGATGTATAATAATAATATCAGCCCTCTATTAAACTGTCCCACTGCTGGACACGGGCCTCTTCTCAGTGTGAGAAGGGGTAGGCCATAGTCCACCACGCTGGCCTAGTGCGGGTCGGTAGACTTCGCATATCTTCGAAAACATTATGGAGAACTCTCCGACATGTAGGTTTCCTCACGATGTTTTCCTTCACCGTTAAAGCAAGCGATAATTAACTATTTAATACGCATATAACTTCGAAAAGTCAGAGATGCGCGCCTTGGGCTCAAACTCGAGACCTCTGCGTGGCAGGCCAACTAGGCTATCGTCGCTTACTAAAAAAGTATATTATTTTTATAGTTATATTTGAATCCAAGATGAATTTGACGTCGTTCAACGGCTTACACGTAATCGCTTAACAAATATTCAAACATTTTTATACGCTTTCACATCTGTAATATCAGAAGGATAAATTTTATGTACCTACATTTTTATGGGATCGCTTCACAGTATATATTTCAATTCCGACGTATCTTAACTTCTTATCAGAACCATACAAATTAGGTGAATGGTCATAAGATTGATACTTCTTACACTAAATAATTAGTCTGATAATTATGATGATTACAGAAAATACTCAAACAGGCTACAGGCTCGACTAATCCTAACTATCCTACTAATATAATAAATGTGAAAGTTTGTCAGGATGGATGGATGGATGATGGACGGATGGATGATGGATGGATGGATGGATGGATGGATGCTTGTTACATTTTCACGCAAAAACTGCTAATCGGATTTTTGTGAAATTTTACAGTATTATTGTTTATATATCAGAATAACACATAGGCTTCTAAAAAACAATCTTAACATAAATCTACATTAACGCGAGCGAAGGCACGGGCAAAATCTAGTATAATATTATATGTGCGAATTTGAGTTTGTTTGTTTATTTGTTACGCGGTCACGCCTTAACTACTCGACCGATCATCATGAAATTTCGCAGACACGTTGTCAGGGGATCAGAAAAGGACATAAGGTACCTTTTATTCAGAAAAAACTACGCTAGGTACCTACTTACGCCTAAGTAAGTAACTAGGCGAACCGTTAAAAAGTATACACCAGCTTTGTATTGCATATCTGGTAAAATGTGGATATAATACACTTCTACCCATTCGTTCTTGAATATGTAGGCATATGTAGACATACTCACATATATATATGTATAAAATAATACATCGTAGTGTCGTAAATGATATAAAGATCATTATATATATCGTTTTACAAGATTGCGTGAATTACACATGCCATTAAAAGATAATTATGGTTGTTGGCACACAACCAAAACGAATGCAGTATTTTCGTAGATGAATACAACTCGAGATATATACAATATTACCAGATTTTATGTAGATTAGGTTAGATAAATAACAGTACTTTTTTCTGGATGCAAGGTATTCTATGTAAGGACATATGATACCTTAACAGAAAAGGTTCTGTACCCCTGACGTATATGCAAAATTTCATGATGATCGGCCGAGTATTTCAGACGTGAAAGCGTAACAAACAAACTCACATTCGTATTTAAAATATTATTTAGGATTAGGTTACTAGACTCTGACCTGACTTAGCTGGCGTAGTACTTACGTCATTTAAATGATATTAATATGATACTCACGGATTCTCGGTACCTGGTACTCTGATGATTCTAATAATTGAGTACATACCACACGAATATATTTTTTTATGTCTGTTACTCTTTCACAGTAAAACCACTGCACTTATTATGGTGAAACTAGGCAAGGAAATAGCTTATATCTTGTGGAAAAATATAGGCTTGTACCTTGACGTATATCTGCAGAAACTAGTACATAAAATGTATAGCTATATAAAATAACTACTTCGTATGTCCCGTGGCACAATGACGATATATTTTTATATATTAATTTATATATATATGCTTATCAATTATAATTTATATAATATATATCTTACGTAGTTTTGTGTTTGTGTTTTGTAAAATATTACAATGAGTAGCTGATGTACGTCCGGGCGTCACTTGGGGTTACCAAATAATATCAGGGTTGGTTTGAGGTATCAACCGCAAACCAACAACAAACCTGAGTGGTAACCTCATTTTTCATTATATATGTATGTACTTTCTTTGTTTTCTGTGTTATAATATTTGTATAAGAACTGGTATCTATGTTTTGAAAAATAAATACTTACTTACTTACTTACTTACGTTGCACAAAAAAAGTTGACGGTTGATTGTGAAATTACGGGTTGATTTCCGATTCCAGCAAATTTTGTAGTTATTTTGTTATAATTTCTTATTGATAAAGTCAAATATTTGAAATAATAATATTTCATAATCAATACAAAGTCAGGCAATATAAGAAGAGGACTATATGCTTAGTCTAGTCTTGGTCTCCCCACTGAGCAGCGATAGCTCAGTGGGGAGACCAACAGACTGCAATGCAGAGGGTCTCGGGTTCGAACCCACGTCGCGCACCTCTGACTTTCGGAAGTTATATGACTTTTCAAAATTATGTGCGTATTGATTGACAATTATCGCCTGCTCCGTGCCTCGGAGAGCACGTTAAGCCGTCGGTCCCGGCTGCCATGAACATCTATGGCAGTCGTTATTGGGAGAGTGTCGACACAAAAGATCCCACTGGGTCGAAGTGTCGCCGGTGTGCACTGACTGGCACCCACATCAGATACATACATACATATGCTTAGTCTGTATTTTGTAAACATAGAGCATAATTTTCGAATAAAACACTACTGCCTACCCCT
This sequence comes from Catocala fraxini, assembly GCA_930367265.1. Taxonomy (NCBI): domain Eukaryota; kingdom Metazoa; phylum Arthropoda; class Insecta; order Lepidoptera; family Erebidae; genus Catocala; species Catocala fraxini. Next base: position 4,466,974 of record OV884047.1, read on the forward strand.
CTAGATGAATTTTTGCGTGAGTTTATCTTACGTTACATTGTTATTTTTTTATTTTAAGGTCACTTCCGTGTTATATATAAATCCTGTGTCGCGCGCGACTTTACAAACATTCAAACAACGGACACAAGGTCACCCAGACTCGGAACAACTATGTGTGGATCACACAAAGTTTTGTCCCGTGTGGGTTTCGAAGCCACAACACTCGGCACAATGGCAGTGGCGAGGCGAATACTTAAACCATTATGCCATCCGTGCAGTCATATCTAGTCGGATACATGTATGTATGTATCTTATGTGGCGGCCAGTCAGTGCAGACCGGCGACACTTCGACCCAGTGGGATCTTTTGTGTCGACACTCTCCCAATAACGACTGCCATACATGTTCATGGCAGCCGGGACCGACGGCTTAACGTGCTCTCCGAGGCACGGAGTAGGCGATAATTGTCAATCAATACGCACATAATTTCGAAATGTCATATGACTTCCGAAAGTCAGAGATACGTGACGTGGATTCGAACCCGAGACCCTCTGCATTGCAGTCTGTCGGTCTCCCCACTGAGCTATCGCTGCTATTCTGCTGCTGCTATAGTCGGATACATAGTTCAATATCACATAGTATTGTTGTTACTACATTTTATATAAACACTAGTTTTTGCCCGAGGTTTCACCCGCGTAAGTCCCGTTCCCGTGGGAATATCGGGATAAAAAGCAGCTTATATGTGAATACAGATCTCAGGCTATCTACATACCAAGCATTTTATCGCAATCGGTCCAGTAGTTTTTGCGTGAAAGAGTAATAAATATCCATACATCCATACAAACTTTCGCGTTTATAATATTAGTAAGGATTAATCTTACTTCCCGAAAACGTCGGTCTTTTATTGACTAATTTTCTTAGTAAGACTATCTGAGTTATCTCAGTTAGTATTACTAAGAAAATATAACTTTTCCTATCTAACTCTGGAAGCAAGTTCGCTATTGTGCGACGACAATGGCATATTATCAGCTTTTAGTAAATCTATTTCAGTGACATTGTAAGTCTGGGTGAAACTTTGTGGTTTAACGTATACTTGTATATTTTGCTATATTGTTAAAAGCATTAGATTTAGGGCCTTTGTGGTCGTTTAGCATGAATCTGTTCCCACATACAGGCTAATAACAAAAAAAAAATATTATTCCGTGTTTTGGATTAGTAGAAAATATTGGACACCTATTTTTCTTTTGTCCCACAAACCAATAACAATAAAGATACAACACGTTGAAATTAAACTACTATACACGGATTTTATCGCGCTGTTTATTTGATACTTTATTACATAATTTTGAAAACTGTTACACTACTACTACTATTAAACTTTACTAATTTTTAAGCTAATTCAATTATTATTTAAACTATTAAAACTATTTAGATTTAATTTAAATTATGTAATAAAGTGTCAAATAAACAACGCGATAAAATCCGTATATAGTAATTTAATTTCAATATTTTATTATTAATATTTTTATTTATTTTTCTTCTTTTTTTTCGCCCGAATCTGTTCGCAAGAATTGTTTGAAACTACCACTAAGCCAACTTAGGCTTTTGGATTTTAAGCACATGTTATGACTAAGTAACCTTACTTAACTATTTATGAGCACATGTGTTGAAAAATAATTTGATTCAGGCTGGTAGTAAAAGTATTTCTTTAGAATCAACATTTAAATGATACTGAATCCATCTTAAATCTTACTTTTACTTAATTTGTTCCTTATGAAGTATATATTTATTTACTTCTTAAAAAAACCTAATAGAGACTTACATAAAATAAAAGAAACCTACGAATAAAAATAAGCTAATTTAACAATCTGCTAGAATGCAAAAAGAAAGAAAGAAAGAAAAAAAATATTTTGTTTATATCTCCATACATACATAATTTAAAAAATGCATATATCTAGCTCAGTCCCCCTTTTTGCTAAAAATGTAAATTATAACTATCTATTTTAAAATATTTAAGTTCACTTAGTAAAAATAAAGGTTTACTTACCATTACAAATAAACTTAACAATTTGACTTTTTTATATATAGACTTATTACGATCGACTAAATTAAAACTTAACTAAATATAAAAGTCAACAACTGAACTACATAACTTGTAACTTCAAAGCTATCATATTTAATTGCTTACTATTGTACGTTAACCTTATGAATAACTTTCATCTGAAGGTTGTAAAATCCGATTTTAACCTGTTACACTTCTCAAAAAAGCTAGCCGAGGGAAATTGATCAATAGTCATCTAAAAACAGCATTCAATCATTTAAACCAGCAGAAATATTCCAATTCGGATGACCAGTCTGTATGTGAGTACGGTATTATCATTTTTTTAATCAGCCTAATGCACTTCGCTAAGCCATCAGCTTGTCCGATTTTACGCCACAAAATCCGGTCTTTAGCCTTCTGCAAATAGTTCAATCTAACCACCTTTTCAACTGATTTATTTGATTCCAAAACCGCTGGATCTATTGATATTCAACCATAACTGTATTTAGTTATATCTTAATATTATAAAGCTGAAGAGTTTGTTTGTTTGGTTGAAAGTTAATCTCAGGAACTACTGGTTCGAATTGAAAGATTCTTTTGCTGTTGGGTAGCCCATTTATTGAGAAAGGCTATATATATAACATCACGCTACAATCAATAGGAGCGGAACATCTGTGAAAAATGTTGCTGAAACGGGGCAAATTCTTTGAAGACTAAAATAATGAAATGAAACAGACTGCACGGGTGGCGTATTGCATAGTGGTGTGAGTAGTCGCCTCGCCACTGCCATTGCGCCGAGTGTTGTGGGTTCGAATCCCACAGGAGTCAAAACCGAGTCCGTTGTTTGAATGTTTGTAAAGTCCCCCGTGGTACGGGAATTGAATCTAGAGCGCAAAATTTTAAAAAGGCACTTATCAGATTAGGAATATTATATACTAGCTGTGCCCGTGGTCTCACTCGCGTCAGTGTTATTTATGGTTACAGCACCGCTCTCATGAGCCGTAGCGTGATGTTATATAGTGTGTGTCTATGTCCTTCCCAGGGTCTCGGGTTATATCCATTCCAAATTTAATAAACAGACAAACAGTAACTCTGTTTGTCTGTCTGTCTGTCTGTTATCTTTTCACTTTCAATCCGCTGAACCAATTTAGATGAAATTTCTATTAAAATTTCTATTAACTTTCGCATTTATAATATTAAGTAAGGATTTTTACCAGCTCTAATTCGCTTAACTTCTTGAGCATTGTAATATAAATTTGTACGTATGTGCGGCTGATCGCAAGTTCCCCTATCCGATACTCAAGACTGCAAAAAACTATCGAATATTTATGTTAAGAAAAGAAAAAATAGAAAGAAAGAAAGAAAAAGAACGAAAGCCAGAAAAAGAAAGAAAGAAAGTCTCAGTAGTAGCATGAAATATGAATACATTCCTGGTATGCTGTAAAAGTTTCGTACACTATTATGGGGCGTCTGTTGAATCTGATCGAGAAAACCTCACTAAGGTTTACTTTATCAAGGTCGATTCTCATGTTTCACGATTTCCAAGTAGCAATAATTATCACTATTTCATTACTTATTATAAAACAGAGTCCCCACGCCTGTCTGTCTGTTCGCGATAAACTCAAAAACTATTGATCGGATTTTCATGTGGTTTTCACCAATAGACAAAGTGATTCATGAGGAAGGTTTAAAATATGCCAATAAGTATATTAATTAAATATTTGTAACAAAACGGACTGATCTAGACAAGTTACCATTTTAATCACTGAACTAACAGTTCAGTTTAATTAAACGCAACCTATATACCATTCTAATTAGCTGGAAAGTTTCCAATGGATCTAGCACTCAAGTCATATATTATCCATCCGCGATGACTCAAGGCTGGCCTCAATCACTCTATGTAAACACTAAACTTTATTAGGAGTGAAAAACACTAGATGTAAAAAGGCATACGAATAAAATTATGTTGATTAGTAGTAGATGTTTACTATCATTTCTATGTATAATATGTATATATTTACAAAAAAAAAATATCTATGTATGTTTATCCATTGTCTAGAACCCATAGTACAAGCTCTGCTTAGTTTGGGCTAGATGGTGTTGCGTGTATGTGGTAGAAAAAAAAAAAAAAAAAAATTAAAATATTAATATTATATTAAAAATATTAAAAAATATTTGTCGGCCTCGATGGACAGTGTAACCGACTGCCACGCCTGAGATCGCAGGTTCGATTCCCGCACAAGTCAAACATTTGTATGTATAGACATGGATGTTTGTCTTGGAATTTAGGGCGTGCGTGTTCCACGAGCGTGTAAACGAGCCGAACGCCGCGTGCGAGCTGCGACGACGCGGCGTGAGCGTCACGTTTTACCAGCGTCGCGCATACCGGGCGCACGCTGAGTTCACGTCGCGTTTTATCACAGCAGTCCACCTTATAGCTGACTTAAGCACATGCGGGTGGCGGAGCTGTGGCATAGTACGCGATGTGAGTTCAGCGTGCGCCCGGCGTGCGCGCGGCAATCACGCTGTACAAACGCCGCACGCTGGTAAAACGCAACGTACACGCGCGTTGTCGCGGCTCGCACGCGGCGTTCGCCTCGTTCATACGCTCAAGGAACGTGCACGCCCAATACAAGCTCTGCCAGCCTCTTCGAGAATACAGGCGTCAGATTATGTATGGATTATAATTATCTTGAAGAACTTGTTCTACGAGTAATGATATTTTATTATAAACAGTACATAATAATATTATGTACGACTAAGTAACTTGATGTCTCATAAATCATAATGGATATGTCCTTCATATCTGTTATTCATGAGGCATTAAACTATTTACTTTCTCAAAGAGAGTCGTATTGTGGAACTATATGTTGGATATAAACTTGAATTATAGAAGTAATGTCAATTTGAGTTGTAACAATAAATTGAGCTGCTATAATATTTATTTGTTATGCTAAACCACTGAGCTGTTTTTGATAAAATATTATATCAAAAGTAGAATTAGTAAAAAGTTACTAGCTGGTACTAGTAACTTGTACGTATGTTCGTTCACATATTCATACTTTAAAGATATATACAACTAGCTTTTGCTCTCAGCTTTGCTTGCGTAAAAGTAGGTCAGGTGATGTTAGTAACAGTACTTCTTTTTTAAAATAAAATATATCCTATGTTACTCGGTGATAATATAGTTTTCTAATGGTAAAAGAATTTTTAAAATCGGTGTAGTAGTTTTTGAGTTAAACTCTTACATACAAAATCTCAAATCTTTCCTCTTTATAATATAAGTATAGATCACAATTCAGGCCTATTTCTCAATCGTCGGAAAACTTGTATTAATAAACGTTAATAGTTGTAGTAGTCGGAACCTAAAGTTATGGAATTGCTGAACGAATGGCGCAACGGGCGAGCCGTCCACTTCCTGCTGCCGCTGTACTAAAACAATGAAACCTTTAGACTGCCTTTTAGAGGTCTCGAGTGCGATCCCCGGACACGCATCTTTGACTTTTCATAGTTATGCGCGTATTAAATAGTTTATTATCGCTTACTTTAACGGTGAAGGAAAACATCGTGCGGAAACCTGCATGTCTGAGAGTTCTCCATGACGTTCTCGAAGATATATATGTTAAGTCCGCACTGGGCCAGCGTGGTGGATTATGGCCTAACCCTTCTCACACTGAGAAGAGGCCCGGGCCCAGCAGTGGAACAGTTTGATACAGGGCTGATATTATATTGTAAGACATATTAAGGAATTCATCTTTACAATGAAATGTTAATAGGCGAAGGACGGATCGCTGAGCAGGCAAGCAGCCGATTTTGCGCTGAGTCTTGCCTTGCGTAAACTTCTAAATTATGATTGTTTGGAGTCTGGGTGGTATGTATTCGTTATTAGTACTTTGGTAAATGACCCGCGGACACAAAACTAGAAACGTACTTCTTTCATAACTAAAGCGGCTTAGTGATCGATTCGCAAAAATCTGTTTCAAGAACTGCCAAGCGACACTTTTAAAAATAATATATTATTTTAAGGTGTCGATTTGCTCACCTTCTTTTGCAGACTGGGTCGTTTAGCACTCAAATTATATCGATATGTTCGAATTGACAATATCAAAAACATTATTTAAAGGAAGTTAGAAGAAGAAGAAGTCGCACATTACGTGCGAATAGATTCGTGCAAAGCGACCACTGTCACTAAAGCATGGGGTTATGTAACTATAATATTTGTACGCCATTTAAATGGCAAAACATGGTCGTACCATATAAAATATCAACATATTCTATTACATTTTTTTGTAACTGTACACTTATTTTATTATTAATAATAAATGATTTTTAAACATGCACACATACATAGATTCACGCCTGTTCCCCAGAGGGGTAGGCAAAGACTACAGTTTTCCATTTGCTACGATCCTGACACACTTCTCTGGATTCATTCTTTCATCACATTCCTCATAGACGCTCGCCGGTTTAAGGTGCTCTTAACCTGGCCTTTGTCCAGATTTTTATTATTATTTAAATGCATAGGTTAATCAAATAAAGGTGGCTTCTGGGTCGGTTACTTGCAAGTGACGACTCTAGTACTCACAGCCTTAAGCTACGGTATCTATGTATAACCAGGTGGGTTGTAAACTTGTTTGTCACCGAGGTACTAAAAAGACGATAGTGATATTTTAATGACCCATTTAAAATTCCGCCCGCTCCTCCTGAACGTGCTCCGAACGATGTTTCCTTGATAAATCGATATTGAAGAACACTTCCAAAAAAATGGAATCTGATATTGAACTTTTCTTAATTAGTAAGGTATTTTACTGCACATATGACGTAGTGGTTTAGGTGGTTGCCTCGACACTGCCATCGCGCCGAGTGTTGTGGGTCAAATCCCACACGGGACAAAACTTTGCGTGATCCAAAAATGGTTGTTCCGAGTCTGGGTGTTCTTTGTGTCCGTTATTTGAATGTACATATTCAGGTTGTCCGGTAATTAATGGATAACCTTAAAATGTCTTATAGTAGAAATGATGGCCGTTCAGAAAAAAAAGAAAAATATCTATCCTAACCTGAGATGTTTTTTTTTAATTAACATTTTTGACTTTCTTGTACATTACGACCATAAATGAATAAATTTCATCGGTGTTCTGTTGTTTTATTATTTAACACTAATTATGCTAATATATAGACAGTCAAAAGGATGACAAGCTATTGCACTTTTTAATATTTTTTCTAATTTCCCTGAACAGCCATCAGTTTTAGTATAAGATATTTCAAGGTTATCCATTAATTACCGGACACCCTGTATATAAAAAGCAACTCTCCTGTGTCTCCCGCGACACAGGAGACTTGCTTTGTATAAAAACAAAAATACAAGCTTGATATATTTGCCTTGGTGGAGTAATGGTATTGAATGAGGCTACTGTGCATATAGTGCATATAGGTCACGGGTTCGGTTCCCGAGGCAAAATGTAATTGAACTTTTTTGTTAAGAAATATTTTGTAGCTGAACGGAGGCTGGTTTACCACCCCATAGATGGCAATTTAACTCTTATTACTATTAGTATATGAGACCTCTTATTCTATCTGGCTAATTGTTGGTGTAATATACTTCTTTTTCTCCAAGGATATGGACTTGAGACAATATATATTTGTATATTACATATTTACTTGACTGTTTTAATGTGCAATAACAAATATCAAAATTTTTTGCGTATCATTTTGTACTAATAAAAAGGTTCAAGCTTAATTACTTTTAGACTATGAATGCAAAGTTATTTTGTATTATGAGAACGTTACAATGATTAATAACTCAAATTGCTTTAAAATCACAACAAACAACTTCTTGTGTACGTTTTGTGTACTTTGATGGAAGGGTAAAAGAAACACAAAACCAAACGAGTTGCTTTCAAAACAAATGTAAAATATAAAACAAGCAAGATTGTAATTAAAGATAATGTATTTCATTTTATAATATAAATAGCTTTTGCTCGCGGCTTCGCTCGCGTAAAAGTAGATGAGGTTATGTTAGTAACAGTACTTTAAAAAAAATAAAATATTGCATACGTTACTCGGTTATAATATAGCATTCTAATGGTGCATTAAATCATTAAAAACAAAAAACTAAAAATAAACTATTCTTTCTTCTTTATAATATTAGTATAGATAATATTGATTGGCAATTATCGCCTGCTCCGTGCCTCGGAGAGCACATTAAGCCTTTGGTCCCGGCTGCCATGAACATCTATGGCAGTCGTTATTGGGAGAGTGTCGGCACAAAAGATCCCACTGGGTCGAAGTGTCGCCGGTCTGCACTGACTGGCCCCCGCATAAGACACATACATAGATAATATAGATAATATCAGCCTTGTGTGAAAACTGAACCACTGCTGTGCACGAGCCTCTCGTCAGTGAAAAAATGTTAGGCCATAGTCTATCACGCGGGGTTGCCAACTTCATAAATATTCAAGAACATTATGGAGAACTCTCAGACATGCAGGTTTTCTTACGACGTTACTTAGGTCCGATTTTTCTGATAACTTTTATCTGGTGAATATATTTGACGGCTTTTCTATAGAAAATATGTCGAACTACCATATTAATTTATTCTTCGTATAAAAGTTATCCGACAATTGAAAAATCGGCCCTTAGACGCGTAAATGGAATAATATTATATGTACATTTAAAACATGAGGCACTTCTGTGACATACTAGCCTTGATGCTAAGGCGTTGTCAATTATGCTTCGATGACATAAAGCATACACATGTTGAAACTAAACTATTTATTACGCGCTAGATTTTAAGTAAGAACTTCAGCAATACACCTGTCCGAACCGCATTCAATTCCGTGGTGTAGTTTTTGCGTGATGCGCGTAAAAACATTATCAACTTGTCATAGTGGGAGACCATTGGACTGCTACGCAGAGGTCTCGAGTTCGATTCCAAGGCGCCCATCTCTGACTTGAAGGAAAACATCAACATGCATTTCTAAAAGTTCTGCTCCCTCGAAGATACATATGTGAAGACCAACATGCACTGGACCAGCTTGGTAGACTATGGTCTAGCCCTTCTCACGTTGAGAACTGGCCTGTGCCCAGCAGTGAGACAGTTTAATACAAAGCTGATATTATATACTTAATAATTAAGAGTAAATATATATAGCCATATTTCAGAATAAATTGTGCGATATACAAATATAGTTCCAACTTAAAACAAATGAAAAGCGTTAAAGTAAAGTATAATACATTTTATTTATTTTTCATCCTAATCAAAATGCTCACTTAACATTTACACAACAAAACCAAACAAAAAATTCCGAATAAATGTTTAACGAATAAGTTTAATTATTTATTTAGAACTTTTTGTTTATAATACAGAATCAATAAAAATAAATACCGAACAAGGTTCGACCTGTACGGAGATTTCAAAGACAACATCGTAGAGGTTTTTTAAAGGTACTTAGCCCTATGTCTCGGCAACCATATAAATCCTTTGGTTCTGCACCTGATCTCTCTCCGTTCGTTTTGGATAGCCGTCTGATCGGAATATGAGTTGAGAGAATGAAGAGAGCACTATTGTTTACTTACTCATGTGCACCATTAGATTGTCTGCTCAGATGGTCAGTTTCTGTTAACATTAGCCGCAATGACCGATGGTCCTGTCTTCGGTCTGGAAAACCTTAAATTGTTATTGTGTTATATTTTTAATATAATATGTAATGTAGGAGATAGTAGTCAAGTTTTTGGATAATGCTATTATTTATGGCACTTGCATGACGCAAGAAGCGGGCTCTATGCGAAAGCAAGACACGCGGGCGATCAATACGGTTTACTTGCGGGTACCTTGCATCGGTTGTCTTTTGTTTGTTACCCGCATCGTGTACAAGAAAAATAGTCGCCGCGCAACATTTTAAAAAATACCGCAACCCATATTTACACTCAGTGTAGACTGTCAAAACCGAACGGTGCCTACAAAGCGTTGCTCACTACAATTTTATTTTACGCTGCGAACTACCATCAATAGCCGGTAACCCGGCCATGTTTACGAACAAACAGACCGACGATTAATTCTTTTCAATCCTAAAGCTTGAGTCACATGTGGCGATCTATTTATTGCGTATAGATAGCAGCGAGCCACACGCTGCCTGTGTCACATGCCGACTTTGATTTGCGCTTTTCACGAGAAAACTGTGGAGGAACGGAGTGTGATGTCCCTCCAACACAAAGGGAGGATCCTCCGACCAGGCTGGTTGATCGTGCCCTGGCGGGCCGCGGCCCGACGGTTGATGTCGGGAGCTTGTATATATAGTTAGTCGCTGTGTAAACTCCGCTTGCGCGATGCAGGATTGTGACGTCATTTACCGTATTTAGCGCTATCTGTTAGATGTAGGCGGAACTTACTTCTTCGTCTGTGCGGAGTCGCCACAGTATTCCCCCCCAAGACCGAAGGTCGATCAGGTTGATGAGACAGCTGTCGATGCTGCTGAAGAGCGTTGCCAGTGCCAGTGAAAGATGCCGCTAGTTACAGTGTGTCGGAACTGTATGCCGCTAGTTCCAGTGAGTCGGAACTGTATGTCGCTAGTTCCAGTGAGTGGGAACTGTATGCCGCTAGTTCCAGTGAGTCGGAACTATATGTCGCTAGACCTCAGTGAGTCGGGTCTGAGTGCGATGAGCGTTGCGTGTGCCCCAGTGAGTCGGTGTTGAAGTGCGGTGAGCGGTGCGTGTGCCCCAGTGAGTCGGGGTTGTTGCGTTGCAGTGTGTCCCACAGTGAGTTGGGGTTGATGCTGCGTAGTTGCTGCGTCGTGGCTCGCTGCTGCGTTGACGGTGAATGAAGTGCCCTGCTTGCGTGGACCGTGTGTGCAGTGGGTTGAGCCTTGACGCTGGTGAGGCCGTAGGGAAGACCAGGCTGCGCGTTCGCTGCAGGCGTGTGGTGGTCCCTGTCGAGGCCGAAGATGCTGGCTGGCTGCGACTTGATTACTGCTCATCTGGAGAGGTGCTGTGTAAGAGGAGTGAAGATGATGGCGATGGTTGCTGCTGCTGATCTGCTCCGTGAAGGTTGCTTCCAATCACGTCGGGGTCACCAATGTGGAGGAACGGAGTGTGATGTCCCTCCAACACAAAGGGAGGATCCTCCGACCAGGCTGGTTGATCGTGCCTGGCGGGCCGCGGCCCGACGGTTGATGTCGGGAGCTTGTATATATAGTTAGTCGCTGTGTAAACTCCGCTTGCGCGATGCAGGATTGTGACGTCATTTACCGTATTTAGCGCTATCTGTTAGATGTAGGCGGAACTTACTTCTTCGTCTGTGCGGAGTCGCCACAAAACCTATGGTCGTTGGTTGTTAATGTCGGGATGTGAATTCTCAGCAGATCATACGACTTGCGCGAGCACTTTCATCACGACGAATACGCAGTAGCAAACTGGCCGCGATAATATTAGAAGACTATGTGTCGATAACACCCGGCAAACTAACTAACTATGTTTACTGCTGGTACTAAAGCCAGTCTAAATAAAATGTATACGGAATAAAGTTCCAATTCAAAGTCTCAACATCCATTATGCAAAAATACTGCCTCCATAGCGCAGTGGTAGTGAATGCGACTGCTGTGCATGAGGTCTCGGGTTCGAATCCCGGGTCGGGCCAACAAAAAGTTATTGGGTTTTTCTGTTAAGAAATCTCAATACGAGCCCGGCGTTAAGAAGTTGGCGGTGTTAGACACCCCCGTGCCTCGGAATCGGATCTCTCTCCGGTCGTGTCGGATTATCCGTCCCATCGGATCATGAGAGTTAGGGAACAGAGAGTGCACTTGTGTTTGCGCACATACTTGTGCACTATAATCTCCTGCGCAGTTGGCCAATTTACGTTCAGATTGGCCGCCATGACCGAAATTCGGTCTGGAGGACATTATTATTATTATATGCAAAAATATTGTATTCAACTATAGTGGCAAAACATGATATTAACTGTATCTTAAGGCGTGAAACCGTAACAATCAAATAAACTCAAATAGTATATAGTCATTTTACGTTAAGTTAAGTTAGTAACTGTGTATGCGAAATTTAATGATGATTGTTCGAGTAGTTAAGGCGTGAAAATGGTCAATTGTAAGCAAACATCTGCTTCAAAACTTTATAAGCGTGAATAGTTTCTATATTTTTATCCTTATAATGAAATAATACATAAATATAATATTCTAACATATTAGATGAAGAGTGGGGAGACCAACAGACTGCAATGCAGAGGGTGTCGGGTTCGAACCCACGTCGCGCACCTCTGACTTTCGGAAGTTATATGACTTTTCGAAATTATGTGCGTATTGATTGATAATTATCGCCTGCTCCGTGCCTCGGAAGGCACGTTAAGCCGTCGGTCCCGGCTGCCATGAACATCTATGGTAGTCGTTATTGGGAAGTCAGTGCCCTCTAATATCCTGATACTGGTCTAGCCTTAAGTTATCGTTAGCCTTCAGGTTGCGGAGGTCAGTTGGCAGCCACTCCGTTTAAAACTGATATCCAGTCAAATCCGGTTAGACTAGTAAAGCCGATCCCAAGAGACTTGGGAATAATAAAGGCTGGGAAGAAAAAAAAGAAAGAAAGAGATGAAGATATTGTAATGAAACTTTGATCCGCATACATCTTTTTGAGGGTCTTTTTACGGTACATGTTGAATGTGCACGTGGCGATTGCATTTGCAACAAGTATCCGCCTTGTGTGACTTGAATTGGACTGTTGTTTACCCGCATGTCTCGTCCGCTGATCATATTTTACGTCATCGAGTAATGCTTTCTGATCATGACCGTGGACTATTTTAGTATTCAGTCTTGTTCTGTATTGTTTGTGTGGTTGGTATAACTTTGAAACGAGTGTAGTCGAGTTAGGTACGTCATTATTATAAACTTCAAATACGATTTTTGAAATTCGAGCACTTTAATTCTAACGTTAGATTCAGTCAGTATTTGATGTTTTTAGTATTATGATGCACTAGCTTATACCCGCGGCTTCATATGCGCGGAATTTGGAAGTAGATACCAATCTATGTTTGTCTTTCTTTGCATCTAAGAAAAAACTGTTCTTTACACACAATACTCGATTTCTTGATGGCGTATCGAGATGAAACATACACCAGGATTTAATTTAGATTGCCAGCAATACAACTGCTAGAATCGCATTTAATTTTGTGCAGCCGTTTTTGCGTGTTGCGCGTATAAATATACAGACAGACAAAAAGCACTATGTCCAGTAAACGGGTCTACGCTAGCGCTCCTATTACTTGGTATCTAACTATAGACTATAGACGAGACGACCATTTAAACCACTATGCCATCAGTCCTATATGATAACAATATGCATCATAAATGAATCACGTATTTTATCACCAATAGTAATGCATCCACTTTACGCTTCAAGGCGTACGATGAGTTACTAATGACAGTATCGTCTAGCAGTTGAATGCAATGATATTAGTTGACAGACGGATTACTGTTGTCTGATAATATAATGATTCATTGAAACATAGTTTGGACAGGACATTTGTTTAATGTTTAAGTATGTTCTAAAAGTCTCCATTATGAATTTAATTCATTTTATAGTTAGTAATTTTAAACAAAGAATGATAGTTCTAATAGATAGTAAGCTTATTCTTGATCAGCATGTCGCATCCATCACCAATAAAGCGTTTCGTATGTTAGGATTTGTAGTAAGAATAACAAACGATTTTAAACGTCTGACCACCGTATTAATTCTTTATAAAACCATTGTCTGGCCAATATTGGAGTATGCGTCTGTGGTGTGGAATCCCCAGTATAGCGTATATATTGACCAAATGGAAAGGATCCAAGATAAATTTAGGAAACACATCACTTGGCCATGTGATAAAAATTTAATTACATCACATACTAATGAATCGGTTGTGGCGGATTTCCAGACCCTAGAATCTAGACGTATGAAACATGATTTAGTTTTTCTTTATAAGATTATAAGCAATCATGTGGACTCCCCTTATCTTTTGAGTAAAATAAGATTTGTATGTCCACGATTACTAAATCGTGACGGGAATATGAAAGACAGACTTCTTTCTTGCACTAGCAAGAATGAAGATTGTCTTTCATATTCCCGTTGCTAAGACCAATTATGGTATGAACACTTTTACCCAAAGATCTTGTTGCGCTTATAACAACCTAATTGAAATCAGTGGCAGCAATGATGACATAGATATATTTCATATATCTCTGGCAAAATTTAAAAGATCGCTTGCCAACTATCCTTCACAATAGTTAATAATGCATATCATATTATACATATATTGTTTTCCAAATTGTTATTTATACTGTTTTGTTCTATAGTCTCTTAATATTCATTTAATATCCGTAGCAGAATGTTAAAACAATGTGTGGAAACTCTTCTGGATTATATTTTATTTGTATCTTGCTGTCTTTATGTTATATAACATCTGTTTGTTTCCCAAAGAAAAATAAATAAAACAAATATTAATAAAATATTAATTAATTATGAATAATTTTGTTTAAGTACTTACTAAATTCGTTTCAAAGTCTTCTCCGACACTAGAAATAATTTCTGAATCACGGGGTACTTTATAAACATACACAACGGACACAAAGAATATCCAAACTCGGAACAATAATTTGTGGATTACCCAATTTTTCACACTTTACGGGTAGAGTTTTATTTTTTGTTTTAATAGTCTTGCCTTTGACCGCATCTCACCAGATGGTAAGTGACGATGCAGTCGATGATGGAGCATGCTTGCCTAGAAGATACTTATTCACTCGTGGCTTGAGGACACCCATATTGTACTTGAATTTTGGTTGCTGTTAAGCAGTTAAGGTTGCAGGGAGATAATTATTATTAATATTTTTACAATTTATTAATCTGTAGTAACATGAGCGCAGATGACTATTAATTCATAAGTCTATATTATTAATATGGACAAATTCGATTTGTCACTAGTGTCCTACTTATATGATGTAAGAAAATTATCGTCCATTGGGTACTGTACCTGCTGCTAAAAAGAATTTATTGACAGAAAATTCGAATTGTAATCGAATTATTCGAATTGGAATCGAAATATATGTATACTGAATGTTACTACTTTTTATTACCGCTGCCTTCCCAACGAATATATATTCAATTTTCAATATGTCTACCGTCCGTGTTAGTTTTAAGGCACCCAAATATGTCACACAAAAGATAAAACCCGTATACCGTGGATTTTATAAAATTAAATCTCAACGAAAGAGTTTGAATATAAATAAAGGTGCTAACACTAGCACGAAGTTTTATCTCAGCACTCTCCGCGCTTCAAATCTGACCCCAGACGTATAATTGGCCTTAATAAAAATTTATAGGGCGACGCAAAGGGGTGGACCGTCAGCGAATTCTTACGACTTTGGGCACCTATATAAAATTCACAAGGACAGTTTACTGACACCGAAGTACTAGTCAGGGTTTAATGTGAATAAATGATTTGATAATATATTCGATTATTGTAAAATATGGACGAATATCTCTCCGCGTGCAATGATTATTCTTTTGAATTAAAGATTACGATTTAGGATTACCTTTTCAATATAATCCCAGCCAAAACCATCTTTTAAAATCTTATGTTGCACCCTTTGGTTTACATACATATACAAACGCCTATTTCTAGAAAGTGTATGCAGAGACTGATTTTGATTTCTTAAGCTACTATGACCGAATCAAATCGAACCTGGACTTTCATGACTGCACTAAAACGTAAACAAAATCTTACACCACGGTACCAACGCAGAAGTCTAAAAATAGACGGCAATCTGTCGAAAATGAATACATTTTGTCGCCTCCTGTACTTAAATGGTGCTGGCGTAAGTAATATTCACGTAATCGCTTTTCCCGATCGAATTTCCATAATCAAGAAGTAGCCGCGCGCCTCTTAAAACAACACTCACCCCTGAGGGTACCACTAATCAGAAAACACTGATCAAATAAAATCACGGAGTACAGCCAATCTATCGGTTATTTAGTAGTTTCACACGAATGCATATTAAAGAAAGAAGGCACATTTGTTGTCTTACACGAATCTGTTACTTTTAAAATATTTATTTATTAAACATACATAATACATAATACACACAACACCATCTAGCCCAAACTAAGCAGAGCTTGTACTATGGGTACTAGATAATGGATAAACATACATATATACTTGTTTTTTTTTGTATATACATACATATTATACATAGAAACACCCAGACCAAGACAAACATCCATAAGCACACAAATGTTTGACTTATGCGGGAATCGAACCCGCGACCTCAGGCATGGCAGTCGGTTACACTAACCACTACGCCATCGAGGCCGTCAATTTCAATGTAAGTAATACATCAGCGGACTCAATGCCACAAGCATTATCCATCAGTCAACCATTGGGTAATGCCGAGATAAAAAGTAGTAAGTGCATACATTAGCATGAAAAATACACGTACATGTATTAAAGACTATCATAGTACCTTTTTTTTTAATTCGGTTCTTTTTCACTCAAATTACATGGATGTGTACGAATCGACACTTCAAAATATTATTATTAAAAAGTGTCTTTTCCCACAGTTTGCTTACAGATTCATGCGAATCGACTAATAAGCCTCTAGAAAAAACCAAAATATAAATACAGAACTTAGTGATTCTATAAGCGTCCTGTTTGTATAAGTTTTATTGGAGACATATACATACATACATAGATTCACGCCTGTTTCCCACAGAGGAAGGCAGAGCTCTCTGGCTTCATTCACTTTCATCACATTCCTCATACACGCTCGCCGGCTTAAGATGCTCTTAACCTGGTCTTTGTCCAGAACGTCTCCGATCTGATGGAGAAACGTTCACCTAGGTCTTCCCCTTGCGACTGTTCTATTCACACTATCCTTATAAACTTTCTTATTCAGTCTTTGGAGACATATATTATAGATAAATCAAAGATTACCTACATCATCGTTACTCATACAAATCACATGATGTTATTATATTATAAAAAAAATTGGATCGCGGTCAATGAACGCCGAAAGCACAAAAAATAATTAGATACTCTACAAATAATTAATCTAATAATATTATGAATGCGTAAGTAACTGTGTTTGTTTTTGCTGGCTCGATCTGAGGATCGAACCCACAACCCACAACACTGGTCGCGGCGGCGATATGCGACTAATACGCTGACTGCACGGATGACGCAGTGGTTTAAGTGCACCTCGCCACTTTCACAGCGACGAGTGTTGTGGGTTCGATCCCCATACGGGACAAAAAGAGCAATGCGTACCCTTCATAATGCCACCGGCCCAGCCTAGAAGTAGACAGTAACTTGTTGTTATTGCATTAGATAAATGGGTGCTTAATTAATAATCTGAGATTGATTAGAGGTCTGCCACGTTCATAATTTTATTGAATAAAGTACTTTCATAACCTCAAAAAAAAAACAATATTTATGGGTCTATGGCCAAGTAAGTTTTTGCTAGTTACTAAACAAATCATTATGAGCAGAGAAAATATTAAATCGATTAACAATACATATATGATTATAATTATATTGTAAATCGATTTATTATCATGATTTTTTTACTGGCAACTTCTTATCTATTACACTTTGACTAGTTAGATGTTGAAACATATTTTTAACAGTGGGGAGACCAACAGACTGCAATGCAGAGGGTCTCGGGTTCGAACCCACGTCGCGCACCTCTGACTTTCGGAAGTTATATGATTTTTTGAAATTATGGGCGTATTGATTGACAATTATCGCCTGCTCCGTGCCTCGGAGAGCACGTTAAGCCATCGGTCCCGGCTGCCATGACCATCTATGACAGTCGTTATTGGGAGAGTGTCGACACAAAAGATCCCACTGGGTCGAAGTGTCGCCGGTCTGCACTGACTGGCCCCCACATAAGATACATATTTACATATATATTATACAATAATTATTCCACAACTAATTTAAACCCTATTATGCTGTCCATGAGTTCCAAAACTGGGGCAGTAATAGGCATTGTTCTTTGTGTAATCCAAAAATATTTGTTTCGCGTCTGGGTGTCGTTTGTGTCCGTTGTTTGAATGTTTCTATAGTCACCCGCGATACAGGCATTATTCCAAGAGCACGAGTTGTATTTAAAAAAAAAATGAATAAAGACTTGATATTTTTACATATTTTTACAGTACAGCATTTCTCTATAACAGTGCTATATCTTTTTACTTAATGTAAAAAGATATACTGTCACTGTAACGTTAAGTTAAATATATTAGATTGATCACAGCGAAGCGTAGCCGGACCTAAGCACGAAGAAAAGAAGTACTTTAAAGAAAACCTTTTATATCTTCCTAGCTAACTAGGAACATATTAAAGTACCTACTTCTAACCATACCGTTCGTCTACAGAAAATGAAGCTTCGATACCAAAATATTAGTAGCTATTTATAACTTAATATCTGACGATAGTAGTGCTCAGTATCATTCCAGTCACGTCACTACCATTTTGTTTTACGACTACATTGTTACACCACTTATAGTGTACGTCAATGTTATATGCAATTTATATACAGACGAAATATTCCGCTAAGAAAATGGATATAATAATGAAACTGTACGTATGGCGTAGTAGTTTAAGTGGTCGCCTTGCCACTGCCACTGTGCGCTGTGTTGTGGGTTCGAATTCCACACGGGACAAAACTTTGTGTGATCCACAAATTGTTGTTCCGAGTCTGGGTGTTCTTTGTGTCCGTTGTTTGAATGTTTGCAAAGTCCCCCGAGACACAGTGTGGGAGTTGTCCTTTTTTTATAAAAATAAAGATAATATCAAAATATTAACTTATTTTATTCTATTATTTATTTATTACCACGCCCAGTCTCGAGATCGATCTCAAGGCCTCTGATTTTTTGATGTTATGAGCGTATTAATTAGTTAATAATGGCTCGCGTTAATGGTAAAGGAACACATCGTGAATAAATCTACATATCTGAGATTTCTTTATAATGATCTCGAAGATATGCGAAGTTTGCTTATTGGGCCCGCGTATATGGACTATAGGCCAACTCTTTTCTCTTTGAGATTGTGTCGGGCAAAGAGTCTGCGGCTTCAACTGTGGCTACGCCGATACAAAAATAAAACGTATCTGCATACGTTTATGGATTGGATTGGATGAAACTTGTCATGTCCTGGGACATGACAAGTTTCATCCCAATTCCGTTAATCGATTTACGCAAAAATCAATAACAAACATTTAAACATCTTAACAATCTTTCACGTTTATAGTACCTGTTGAATCTCTATTTATTTCGTAAGAAATATTTCTTAGCGAGTAAATCTCATTGAAATTAGACTACTATATACGGATTTTATCGCGTTGCTTATTTGACACTTTATTACATAATTTTGAAAATTGTTACACTACTACTACTATTTAACTTTACTAATTTTTAATCTAATTAAATTATTATTAAAGCTATTTAGATTTAATTTAATTTTACACTTTCCCCGACGTTTCGGTTGCTTTTCAGCAGCCATGGTTACGGAGAGACTAAGATGATAGTTGTCTCAATGTTCCAGTGTAGTTATTTCAAAGTACCCGAACATAATTTAATCATTGGTGTTTCTATTTACGCAGTATGAGCTCAAAGTATCATGAATATAAAGTCGCGTTGTTTATTTGACACTTTATATAAAATAATATTCTTTTTCTCCCTTAGCCTTTATTATTCCCAAGTCACTTGGGGTCGGCTTTTGTAGTCTAACCGGATTTGACTGGATATCAGTTTTTACACGGAGCGGCTGCCACCTGACCTCCGCAACCCGAAGGCTAACGATACCCTAAAGCTAGACCAGTGTCAGGATATTAGAGGGAACTGACTTTCCCAATAACGCCTGACATAGATGTTCATGGCAGCCGGGACCGACGGCTTAACGTGCTCTCCGAGGCACGGAGCAGGCGATAATTGTCAAGCAATACGCAATATCAATATCAATATAAAATAATATAAAGTGTCAAATAAACAACGCGATAAAATCCGTATATAGTAGTTTAATTTCAATGAATAATATTCGCGTAAACAGAAGACAATATTGAGTAAATCTCAGCTAACTTAATGCCAAGCCAAGATTACTTCAGGATTTATAAAATAATTAGCTTATAAAGAATTACGAAATTAAATAACAAAGTTGTACATTTTAAAATGCGTCGAAAATATTTTAGGGGCTTAACGTGAAGGTACATGAATGTCTTTAAGGGTAGAATATTAAGGAACTTTAGAAATGGAAAATTGTATTTACTTTAAGAGGAAACCTTTGGAATTTTTTATTTTAAAGTCATTCTGCTTGGTTTAATACCTTGGGGATAATTTTTATATCGTAGTGAACTCACAAGAGGATAAAATATGTTATACTAGATTATAGACGGCTTTTCGGACACTGCCCGCCAGAAACGGTGAGGTCCGGACCGATTCGGCCCGGACTGAACCAAATGGGAACGGCCGTCGTTAAGTGTCCTGTAACGGCGGCCAGAAATATTACAAATGGGGGGAAAAGACTCCTCGTCGGGTGGGTTTCGGCGCAGGTTAAGCTCCTGGAGCCGAGGGCCCTGAGGTGCCACCGCTGCCTGGCGGAGGGGCACGTCGCAGCTCGGTGCACCGCGCAGGTAAACTGTGCTGGCCGGTGCTACCACTGCGGCCGAGAGGGCCACATAGCCAGGAGCTGCACGTCCGCTGCGCACTGCATCATCTGTGCAGCGGCGAGCCGGCCGGCCGAACATCGGGCTGGCGGTAGAGCCTGCGCCGCGCCCAAAAGTGGAAAGGGCAAAGCGGCAGGCCCACCCGACGTTGCAGTCCCAATGGAGGCGGCCCCATCTGATGCCGCTGCCGAACCTGTGGGTGAAGCGGTAATGGAAACCCAGTAATGGCTCCATACCGCTTCCTCCAGGGAAATTTAAACCACTGCGCCAATGCTCAGGATTTGCTGCTCCAGAGTATGGCGCAGTGGCAAATAAACATCGCCGTGGTCGCCGAGCCGTACTTCGTCCCGCCCAGAGGGGATTGGGTGGGAGACCTGGACGGCTTGGTGGCCGTAATAGTTAAAGCTGGCGCCGGCACACCGCTCCCTGAGAACATCACCAGGGGGTCGGGATTTGCGGCGGTTTTCGTTGCCGGGATGGCCGTGGTGGGAATTTATTTCTCACCCAACCGATCTCTCGCCGAGTTTGAGGTCTTCCTCGGAGACCTGGACGCAGTCGTCCGTCGTTTCCACCCTCACCCCGTTTTAGTCCTCGGGGACTTCAACGCCAAGTCTACGGCTTGGGGTTCCCCGTCTACGGACGCGAGGGGGGAGGTGTTGGAGGAGTGGGCCTTAACATCTGGCCTGCTCGTCCTCAACCGGGGCAATGTGCACACGTGCGTGCGTCAGCGGGGCGGTTCGATTGTGGACATTTCGTTCGCAAGCCCCGCTCTAGCGCGTCGTGTTGTCGGCTGGCGCGTGGAAGAGGAGGTGGAGACCTTGTCGGACCACCGGTACATTCGGTTCGACGTCTCCACCCAGGTCTCGAGTGCGCCGGCCCCTATGGGCCCCGGTTGGGAGGGTCCGTGCTGGGCTCTAAGTAAGCTCAACAGGGAGGCTCTCCTGGAGGCCTCTATCGTGCAGGCCTGGGCTTCAGTGCCCGACAGGCCTGCCGACATAGAAGTAGAGGCTGATTGGTTTCGGGAGAGCTTGTCGCGGTGCTGTGACGCGGCGATGCCCAGGGTGAAGTCTCGCCCTGCAAAGCGTCAGGTGTACTGGTGGTCGGCCGAGCTCGCGCAACTTAGGGGCGCGTGCGTGGCTGCCCGGCGCCAGTATGCCAGACATCGACGTAGGCGTCGCCGCGACCAGTACGCGGCCACCAGGGAGGAGGAGCTGTACGAGGCGTACAGGGCGGCCAAGAAGACGTTGCAGCTGGGTATCCTGCGGGCAAAAACATCCGCCCGCGAGGAGCTGCTGGCGACTCTGGATGTGGACCCATGGGGGCGTCCCTACCTTATGGTAAGGGGCAAACTACGCTCCTGGGCTCCCCCGCTGACCCAGAGTCTCCGGCCCCAATTGCTGGAGGACGTGGTGGTCGCTCTGTTCCCCGAAAGGGGAGAGCACGAGCCTCCGCCTATGGCTGCGCCTCCTCTGGTGCCAGAAGCGGACCTGACGACGGACGACGATGTGCCCGAGGTAACCCGGGTGGAAATGAGGGTAGCGATGCAGAGGCTGCAAGCCAAGCGCACCGCCCCGGGCCCAGACGGCATTCCTGGCCGTGCATGGGTCCTAGCCCTCAAGGCCCTCGAGCCCCGACTAAGGAGCCTGTTCAGCGCGTGTCTGGAGCGGGGCCAATTCCCGGACAGGTGGAAGACCGGGAGAATGGTTCTGCTCCGTAAAGAGGGGCGCCCGGCAGGACAGTCCGTCCGCCTACCGGCCCATTGTGTTGCTCGACGAGGTCGGAAAGCTGCTCGAAAGAGTGGTGGCTGACCGCCTTGTCGGGCATCTGGTCGGTGTGGGACCGGATCTGGCGGACAACTAGTTCGGTTTCCGTCGTGGGCGCTCCACGGTCGATGCGATCGCACGTGTAAAGGCTCTGGCGGAGGAAGCGGTTTCACGGGGTGAGGTGGTGCTGGCGGTGTCTCTCGACATCGCCAACGCGTTCAACACCTTGCCCTGGAATTGCATAAGGGAGGCACTGCTTTACCATCAGGTGCCGACCTACCTCCGTCGAATCGTCGGGGCGTACCTGACAGCGAGGGCCGTTGTATACCCGGGTTCGAGCGGGTGGTCTCGGCGGGAGATGTCGTGCGGTGTTCCACAGGGTTCGGTTCTCGGCCCGCTCCTGTGGAACATCGGATACGACTGGGTGCTGCGCGGTGTGCTCCTTCCCGGCGTTAGCGTAGTTTGCTACGCTGACGACACGCTCGTCCTCGCTCGGGGAGCGACGCACCGGCAGGCGGCTGTCCTGGCGACGGCAGGGGTCGCGCATGTCGTGGGTAGGATCCGGCGGTTGGGCCTCGAGGTGGCGCTGCACAAATCCGAGGCTCTGTTCTTCTACGGGCCTCGGAACGCGCCGCCGGAGGGGTTCCACATCGTGGTGAGAGGCGTCCGCATCGGCGTCGAGAAATCGATGAGGTATCTGGGCCTCGTCCTCGACGGCCGATGGGCCTTCGGAGAACACTTCCGAAGGTTGGTCCCCAAATTGATGGGCGCGGCCGCAGGGTTGTCGCGGCTGCTACCCAATCTGGGGGGACCAAACGCCTCATGCAGGAGGCTCTTCATGGGGGTCGTGCGGGCGATGGCCCTATATGGGAGCCCCATCTGGGGGCATAACCTGACGGCCCGTAACGCCGCCCTGCTGCGGAGGCCGCAGAGGGTGATGGCCGTCAGGGTCGCGAAAGGGTACCGCACGATCTCCTATGAGGCGGCAAGCCTCCTGGCCGGATCACCGCCCTGGGACCTGGAGGCCAGACTTCTCGCGTCGCTTTACCAGTGGCGCGGGGAGGCTCTGGAGCGGGGCTTTCGGCCTTTGCCGAGAGAGGTGGAGGCGCGGCGGTCGGAGCTCCGCGACGTCCTAAGGGCGGACTGGGGTGAACGGCTTGCGCGACCGAGCGCAGGGCACGCCGCAATAGCGGCGATAAGTCCAATCCTGGAGGAGTGGCTGGAGCGGCGCCATGGCGCCCTGACCTTCCGGCTGACGCAGGTCCTCACCGGGCATGGATGCTTCGGGAGGTACTTGTGTCGTATAGGCCGGGAGGAGACGTCTTGTTGTCACCACTGCGGTGACGGTCCCGAGGATACGGTGCTGCACACACTCGTGGAGTGCCCAGCTTGGGAGGAGCAGCGCCGGTCGTTAACCGGGGCACTGGGTGTCCGGGTCCTCTCGCTGCCGGAAATGGTTCTGTCCATGGTCCGGAGCGAGGGTGCATGGGAGGCCGCCGTCGCCTTCTGCGAGGCAGTGATGTCCGCGAAGGAGGCGGCGGAACGGGAGAGGGAGCTGGTCTCTCCCCACCCAAACCGCAGGAGACGTCCAGGGCGCCGCCGTAGGGCGCGCACAGACCTTCAGCCACCCTAGGGGGCGGCCTGCGGGCGGTGGACTTGGGCAGTCTGCCGCCCGAACAGCACAGGCCCGAGGGAGGGGCGTAAGCACCCCGCGCGCCCCCCTCAGTGGAGGGGAGGGCTGTACCATCTAGTCCTCCCCCAAACAGCTGGGGCTCGCCTCGCTATGTGGCGGGCCAAGACCTGTCGGTGTCACGGTGAATACTAGCGTGAATCCCGTGGCACCGACACCGGTACGTGGGGAACGTCGTCAGGGGTTTAGTGGGTATGGGGCCAGCCTCACTGGCTCGAGTCCCACACACCCGCGCCCTCTGCCCGGGCGCGGACGGTGCGTAAACGCATTCCCCTGACGTAAAAAAAAAAAAAAAAAAAAAAAAAAAAAGATTATAGACGGCTTTGGTCGCGTAAATATAGGTTAGGTTACGTTACTAACTGTAATTTTTTCTGGATGAAAGGTACCTTTCTTTTTTGTTGCCCTGACAACGTGTATGCGGAATTTTATGATGATCGATTGAGTCGGGAGTGAAACCGTAACAAAGGTTTAAGTAGTAGAGCCTCGCTGATTTCAGCATGAATCTCGGCTCGACCGGGGAAGGACTACCCTCTCACACAATATCGACGTGAAATAGCGGTATTCCTACTGTTCTGTTTCGTTCAGTGAGTGAGAGTGCCGGAGGCCCAATCATCCTCTTTCCCCGTTCCTGCTCCTTCTCCTTCCCACTTGCTTTCCTAAAAGGCCGGCAACGCGCAAGTGTTGCCTCTGGTGTTGCAGGCGTCCATAGGCTACGGTGACCTCTAATATATATCGCTTAACTATGTATGCGATAATTGTTTACTCCATAAGAAAAGGAAGAAAAAAGGGCTATACTTGGATGTCAGTTGGATGCCAGTTTGCATGTACATATCATATACATTATGTATACACATAAAACAGAACACGCTTAAAAATAAGTAATTGAATCACGAAGCGCTAGGCAACAGGATGTTGCCAAAATTGTTACAGGACCGAGAAATGCTTTAATATCCTGCATTTGATTAATAAATTTAAAAAAGCAATAACGATAACTGTGATTGGTGGGTAAATTCTGAAAGTTTAATATCTCAATTCGAAATTTCTGGAACATTACTTTGTGGCAAATCCCTTTTGCAGACATAAATTCAAAGTCCCATCATATTAAATTCAATATTACATAAAATTTATTTCATTTCAAAGGAAGCCAGAGTACTTTCGATTATTATTTTACTAACTTTTGCTCGCGGCTTCGCCCACATTAAAGTAGGTTAGGTTCTGTTATGTTAGTAACAGTACTGTTTTAAATAAAATATAACTTATGTTACTTGGTGATAATAGGTATAGCTATTAATGGTGAAATAATTTTTAAAATCGAATGTTTATTTTTGAATTAATTCGTTACAAACAAACAAACGAAAATCTAATCTTTCCTCTTTATAATAAGTATAGATTAGAATATATTGAAATTAAACATTCTTCATACGGATTTTATCGCGTTGTTTATTTTTTATAAAACAATATTATTACATAATTTTGCAACTTTAAACTACTATTGTAATATATATTATAAAAAATAAACAAATGTTTAATTTCAATGTATAACATTCGCGTAAACAAAAGACAATATTAGATTAGAATATGTTATTTTCTTTGGGTTTCAAAATAAACCGTTAGCTCGTTATCTATACCCGTCTCTTAAGAGCTATGTTTATAGATCTAGGACGCCATTATCTCAAGGGTCTAACAAGACTGTTCTAGATTTAGGACTTGTTGAATCAAGTGTAGTTGTTGGATTTTGCCGGTAGAAAATTCTCAGCTCAACAGCACGGAATTTGAAAATGTGGCCGACGAATGGAACAGCAAAGAGCAAGCCCATCTCTATATATTTAAAAACAAACTCCCGCGACGCGTCTGTCTCTATATTCAAAAACTACTGAACGGATTTACATGCGGTTTTCACCAATGGACTGAGGTTTAGGTATATAATTTATTAAGGTTTTGTATTAATGATAATAATGTCCTCTAGACCGAATTTCGGCCACGGCGGCCAGTCTTAACAGAGACTGGCCATCTGCGCAGGAGATATTATAGTGCACAAGTGTGTGTGCAAACACAAGTGCACTCTCTGTTCCCTAACTCTCATGATCTGATGGGACGGTAATCCGACACGACCGGAGAGAGATCGGACGCAGGACCAATGGATTTACGTGCTTGCCGAGGCACGGAGTTGTCTAACACCGCTAACTTCCTAACTCCGGGCTGTTATTAAGATTTCTTAACAGAGAAACCCAATAACTTTTTGTTGGCCAGACCCGGGATTTGTACCCGAGATCCTATGCACAGCAGTTGCATCCACTACCGCTGCGTCACAGAGGCTGCTAAGGTTTTGTAGTACCCGTGCGAAGACGGGGCGGGCCACGAGTTATAAGACATAAGATGATTGCCAGAATAATTTTGATGTAATATAACTCTGTCTATCGCTGCGCTAATAATGAAGCGTAAGTATTACAAGGATCTAAAAATAAAGCTACTGACAGCAATACTTCCTAGATTCGGCACAGCAGTTTGTGAATCACACGATTTATTCTGTCCTCTACTTATCACACTCACTCTATTCGGTTAAACCGAATAGAGCTGTCAACTACTTAGCGAAGTTAATGTCGTCATCTTTGACGACATGAACTTCGCTAAGCATAGTCTTCTAACCATTCAAGTAAAAGCATGATATGTACTTACTTTTATCTACAGACGAATAAATCCAGAAATAGCCGACTATATTATATTATGAGCAGCGATAGCTCAGTGGGGAGACCGACAGACTGCAATGCAGAGGGTCTCGGGTTCGAACACGTCACGCACCTCTGATTTTCGGAAGTTATATGAGATTTCGAAATTATGTACGTATGGATTGACAATTATCGCCTGCTCCGTGCCTCGGAGAGCATGTTAAGCCGTCGGTCCCGGCTGCCATGAACATCTATGGCAGTCGTTATTGGGAGAGTGTCGACACAAAAGATCCCTCTGGGTCGAAGTGTCGCTGGTCTGCACTGATTGGCTCCCACATAAGATACATACATACATATTATATTATATTTTTTTAAAGACAGCTCACGCATTAGGCTCGTTTTCCGGGACTTGACAAGCATTCAAACACCGGATACAAAGAACACCCAGATTTGAAGAACTATTTCTGTTACACTATTTTATCTATCTTGTAGGGATCGAACCACAACACATGGTTCACTGGCGGTGGCGATTTGATCTCTTAAATCACTACGCCATCCGTGCAAACAATACACATACATACAGTACGTATTTATTCAATTTGCAATGACGTATAAAACATTTATACCAACTGCTCATAGCGAACGTTGAGCACTACGATAATAGGAACGTATTTGTTTGACAAACTCTATGCGTTCATCGCCAGAGCAATTCATAGCGAAAAACAACTTGAAATGTTCTGAGTGATATTAGCTTGAGCTTGCGTAATAGTTCAATTAAACATTGAACTATCTTTCATCTCATTGGAAAACGATTTGACTTTCTCAGTCAATGGTATTAGCCAGCGTACTGCTACTCTAATGGCTGCTGAAAAAATTAAATTATTGGGAAGAGAGGAACTCGCCACGCACCCTCGGATTGCCCAACCTAACTATTGCAATAGAATAAGTGACAATACCGAACTCCTCTGAATAGGGACAGCCACGACATGGGACCCGGGCATCCTCTAAGTTGCAGTATTCTACTTCGAGCACTAAATATGCGTCGACACGTGTTTCGCCTCAGCGCGAGGCATCTTCAAGAACGTTTGGATGTTTTATTATTTTTTAACCGACTTCATTATGCATTTGCATGTTTGTTACGCGATTATGCCGCCTATTATGAATTGATTTTCATGATTCTTTTTTGATTGGTAGGCACCGCGTCGCTACTCGATACCGTTAGAAAGTTTGTTGCAAAGACAGGATTAAACTGTCTTTCTTGGCTGTTGGCTGGCACCAACTCTTAAAATGACTGATTATAAATTGTGAATAGGTATATAAGTATCAATAAATTCGTTGATTGTCCTTTAATGTTCTTGCTTTGACGTGAGACTATGTATGTATGTTTCGAGTAGAAGCGACAGAGCAGTATTTCGTATTGCTCTTTAGTCCATTTACTCCCATTATTTTTTATTATATTCAGTATTGATTGACAATTATCGCCTGCTCCGTGCCTCGGAGAGCACGTTAAGCCGTCGGCTCCGGCTGCCATGAACATCTATGGCAGTCATTATTGGGAAAATCAGTACCCTCTAATATCCTGACACTGGTCTAGCCTTAGGGTATCGTTAGCCTTCGGGTTGCGGAGGTCAGGTGGCAGCCGCTCCGTGTAAAAACTGATATCCAGTCAAATCCGGTTAGACCAGAAAAGCCGACCCCAAGTGACTTGGGAATAATTAAGGCTAAGGGAGAAGGAAAAGTCTATTTACTCCCAATGACATCAATTATCTTACTCATCCGCGGAGCTGTAGCTATTTACCGTTCCATTATCCATATTCCGAGTTAGTATAGTTTTTGTACAGAGGTATGCTGATCTTTGACCCCGGATAGGTGAGTTTTTGTATGTACCTCTTGTTCAAGTGTATGAGCAATTGAGTGTATCTTGTCGTAATTTTCTGCCAGTATATTAATGTTTTAAAGTGTACAGTATCTATATACTAAAAATGAGCAGCGATAGCTCAGTGGGGAGACCAACAGACTGCAATGCAGAGGGTCTCGGGTTCGAACCCACGTCGCGCACCTCTGACTTTCAGAAACTATATGACTTTTTGAAATTATGTGCGTATTGATTGACAATTATCGCCTGCTCCGTGTCTTGGAGAGCACGTTAATCCGTCGGTCCCGGCTGCCATGAACATCTATGGCAGTCGTTATTGGGAGAGTGTCGACACAAAAGATCCCACTGGGTCAAAGTGTCGCTGGTCTGCACTGACTGGCTCCCACATAAGATACATACATACATACATACATCTATATACTAATACGTGAAGCAAAAACTTTGTACCCTTTTTTACGAAAATTGCGCGGATGGAGGAGTTTGAAATTTGGAACAGTTAAATATAGAGGAGTGGCAAATCCTAATATTTTTATAAAATATGCATTAGAAATACATTAAATTATTGAAAAATTAATACACGCACACAACCATGAATTTGACACACGCAGTTGAATCGCGTTCGTAGTATTTCGGCATGGTTCGGTTGATGTCGTACAATTCTTCGTAACTATGGTTACATACCTTAAGTAGCAATTGCAATTTCGCGGTATATAATAACGATCAAACTTAAAATTTAAATCAATTATGGTCGAATTACGACCACTTGGCGAACGCTATTAAATATAAAAATATCAGCCCTGTATTAAACTGTCCCACTGCTGGACACGGTCCTCTTTCCAGTGTGAGAAGAGTTGGCAGACTTTACATATCTTCGAGAACATCATGTAGCCCTTTTGGACGTACAGATTTTCTCACGATGTTTTTCCTTCACCTTTAAAGTAAGCGATTATTAACTATTTAATACGCATGTAACTTGGAAAAGTCAGAGAGACTAGAGTCTAGAGTTTCCTAGTAGGAAACTAGTTGGGATCAAACTTGTTTCCTATTAGGTAATCATTACAAATATAGAAAAACAGCACCAGAATTTTACCGTGGCAGAGCCATGCATCGACACGAATGGGCCGGCTCGACCGGAGTGATAACACGGCCTCACAGAAAACCGGCGTGAAATAGCTTTGCTTGCGTTTCGTTGGGTGAGTGAGGGTACCGGAGGCCCAACCTCCCCCCCCCTCCTCTTCTGAGGGGAAGGGGCAAATTTAAAAGGCAGGCAACGTACTTGTGACTCTTCTGGTGTTGCTTTCCCCCTTCCCGCTGCGTCCCCTTTCCACTTCCTTTTTGTCTTCTTCCTTTCCTAAAGGGTGGTTAACGCGCAAGTGATGCCTCTGATGTTGCAGGCGTCCATATGCTACGGTGAACACTTACCATCAGGTGGGCTGTATGTTAGTTTCCACCTTAGACGGATGAAAGAAATAACTATAATTGTGCGTATGTAAAATCAAAATCGTAAAAAAAATGTGCTATATCTATAACTAATTAATGATTATTAACTTCTTATCTGTTTTTGGACTATAGGATTATTATACATTTTTTGGAACATGAAAGAGTAACTAGATCGGACTAATGTGTCTCTTTGACAACCGGTTAAATAAACGAGAAATAAAAAAGACTACCTATAATAGATTTTTTGTGAGATCTTATCACCAAGCTTCTTGTCTTCTGAACGAAGAAAATATATGTTACTTTGTTGATAATAATTAGGATAATTAAAAAACCAAGCTTACATTTTTATATTACTCGTTTGGATAAATTTTGTTGTAAACTTCCGCAATATTATAAACCTGATTAAATTATTATTTATTGATCTATATACGTTTGCCTGCGTGGTCCTCTCTTTTTGCCATATATATCTGTCATTGCATGTTTTCTATATTTCTTTGCCTGCATCAAACTAGGTCACAAAACGTACTACATGTATCCAGACACTCTAAAATTTTTGCTTGGCCTTTCGTTGCATATTTCTGGCCACGCTCCTCAATGTTTGTATTATAGGTTAAGCGTATCTGGCATATCAAATATATCAGGTACAGGACCCATAAAACTGAAATAATAATAATATTTTATCACATACCTACACACAACCCCATCTAGCCCAAACTAAGCAGAGCTTGTACTATGGTTACTAGACAATGGATAAACATACACATATACTTTTTTTTGTAAATACATACATATTATACATAGAAACACCCAGACCAAGACAAACATCCATGTTCAAGCACCCAAATGTTTGACTTGTGCAGGAATCGAACCAACGACCTCAGGCGTGGCAGTCGGTTACAATAACTACTACGCCATCGAGGTCGAACTCTAAATAAAGATCTGACGTCGATCTGAGACTGAAAGTAGTAATTAGTAGAAGACAGAATTATTTCGGATAACATTGACGATTTCTTTTTAGACTCCTTAGATGCCATAATACAAAAATAATTTTATGTTCTCTTTTCATTTCCAGATCACAATGGAATTTAACCAGCCGATTGGACTAACCATCTACTTGACAAGTGAAAGAAATACATCTCCGTAAGTTTCTTCACACATTAAGCATTTAGTCCGCGCAATAAACTTGACGTTAATTTATTTCAGCAATATATTTAGGCTGCCCGCAATTTAGTCTGCAACAACCAGTTTAAGAAGAACTCTTAAAGCTACAAACGTGCTTATAAATAACAGCTCAACTCATTCATCACTTCTATTACACGAAATACCTTACTTCGTTACTCTCGTTCTTCATCACATCAGCTGTATAATCTTATTGTATTGTGATTAGATATATTATTACAAGTAAGTCACGTTGTTGCAATCTATTGAATAACAGGTATTAATATTATCCTAACTAATATTATATATGCGAATGTGAGTTTGTTTGTTACGCTTTCACGCCTTAACTACTCGACCGCTCATCATGAAATTTCGCATATACGTTGCCAGGCGTACAGAAAAGGATATAGGGTATCTTTAACTTATAAGTACTGTCCCGAAGGCTATCCTTCCTAGGGAAAGTATTTATATCGCGTTACTGTAGATTTTCCCAATAAATCTTTATATATATAAATCTTCTGTGAAAAAGTATTAAACCGACTTAAAAAAATATTTCACCATTAAAAAGCTATATTATCACTGAGTAACTGAGTGAGTAGAGACGCTCATATCCAGTTGCACTCATTGATCGGTAAACGATTAGCGACGTTAAGCAACGTTGGGTGCGGTCAGTCTATAGATGGGTGACCGCTTAGTGGTATTTCATCTGAGCGTCTCCGTGCTTCGGAGGGCACGTAAAAAGTCGGTCCCAGTTGTTGTCAAATTGACAACAGTCGTTAAGCCATGTCAGAGGCCTACGGGTGGCTTGAACAACTCTTGACAACAGGTTGACCACTAACCACACGAAAAGAAGAAGACTGAGTACCATAAAATATAATTTTACAAAAAAGTACTGTTATACTTGACCTTAACTAACTAACTTTTACGCGAGCGAAGCCACGGGCAAAATTATGTATGTTAATAAGTATATAATGACATTAACAATAAACAATATTAAGGTACCCTCAAAATATTGGTATAGAATCTGTTACTAATTTTCTCACGCTCTTAATAACGGGATTATCGATTGTACCATTGTTTATCTGTGTGATCTGCCACCTGTTTCTAAGGTTAATATTGGCCGTGTTCTAAATAAGAATAAACTTATATCGATTGCTATGGACAAACATAGACTGAAGGATGAAGAATGGTTAACTAGATACGTAATTAATATAATTAAAGAATTCTACTAGTCATTGTTACAAAATATACTATATTAACTGACAGTCGTAGGTTTGGGGCTTATTTCTGAATGTAGATTTCGACAATAAATTTTGATCTGGATGAAAAATATAGGCTTTTCTGTATCCCTGACAACGTGTATGCAAAATTTCATGATGATCGGTTGGGTAGTTTAGGCGTGAAAGCGTAACAAGCAAACACATTTTCTTTTATAATATTAGTTAGGATTAGGATTAACTACGATTTGTCCGCAATATCATTTGCTTGCATCACACTATGTATCATTTTTTCTGTTCTACTAAACGTTTTCAAATGAAACATGGCCTTATAGGTTTTAAGTTAAAACTTATTTTTGTAATCACCAATGTTTACTGGACTAGACAAACAATATTTTTAGTAATCTTTTCTTCGGTCCTAGCCGCTTCTATATACATACCTAGTTGTTCCCTACTGTATTGAAACAGTTCATTATATAGATAGAGATAAAATAAAAGTGACAATTTCCCACTGAATAAAATGAGCTGGAAATATAATAGGTCCTCTTTTATACCCAATCTATTACAATTACGTTCTTTAGGTCGGTTCAACTAGCTGGAGGCTGTCCTATTTACAGTTACCGAGTTGCAATTTTCACTCTTTGACTCGTTTGCGTTAGCAGCCTTCGGTCATTCGGGAATTAAGACCAGCCCATGACTTTTCTTAGTCAGTTATCTTTTCTTGAAAAATAATTAAAACACATTATTAGTTTTGTTTGAACCAAAAATTGTGACTTTGACACGGGATAAAATATGTTATGATCCAGAAACAGCTGTCCTGATTGGTCTTTGTGTTCTTTGTTTGAACGTTTGTAAAGATCATCACGAGACAAGAATTATATGCAACTATCGCATAATAATAAAATAAAACCACTAAGCAAAAATACCTGGAAACGAAAATAATGATAATATAATGCTAATCGCAGGCAGTACCGATACTTCAGGCGTTAATATTTTTCGTATTGCCTGTATAGTTGTCACTGACACGCTGAGTTTGTCTAGAATATAATAATCTGGCAATCTCTGCCCTGTATTCCTTGCTCTGATTTAACTGATGTAATATCTCCGTTAATCCCCTCATCGGTGACTTCTTATCGAAGGTCAATAAACAGAATGACATACTTTAATTCTATTGAACGTAGGTCGCATTAGCATTAGCACAAAGTTATGATTTATCCCTTTGTGAATTCAGCGTTAGATGAAAACAAATTGGAGATTACGAAATATTCCAGTGTAGATTGTGTACTGGCAATCAGCTTTTCTGCTTTTTCACGAGCTTAGCGGTCAGCTTTGTGTCGACATTTTGACGAGGATTAATCCGCCTCTAAGGCTAGGAAGATTTGGCTTATTCAAAACTTGCTAGATTGGCTGCACTGCACTACTGTTAAACATTTGGCAATGTTCAGGATTTTCCAATTACATAAACAAACGCACAAAATGAACGGTAAATATTTTAAACACATATACCATTCCGATAAATTTACTGAAACTATGAATAATTGAATATTTCAGATGCGCAAATTTAGTTTATACTGTACAATTCTGCAGTGGAAAATTATATTGTTGAAATTGTTTTGAGCTTGATTGATATTTCTAAAGCGATGTTGGTATTCGGAAGCTTATATAAACAATACAATATACTATGCTGCTTTTCATCTATTGAATTGGCTACGATCTTTCATATCGAATAATAAAACATACATGTATCAGTAGTGAACAATAGGAGGAAGATCGTGCTGTTGTGAAAGTTTTGACGACGAGGGAATGACTCCAGTCAACCGTCACGTCATCAAAAATTTTAGAATTGTAGAAGTTCATATACCTATCTTCTTCTCCTATTCTTTTCATTCTACTTTCATTACTTTTCTCGGGATCAGTAATGTTTGTTATTGTGACAAGTTTAGTTAGCAGCGATCATAAGTAGTTGTAACTGCTTATCATTAGGCAGACAGTTTTACAATTTACAATCTTATATAGTTATTTATACACATTTTATTTCTTTTGCTACGTTATCGTTGCAAAATTGGTTTTGTAGCTTAAACTTATTTTGAAGGTATCTACCACGGGGATAGTCTCAACGTTAAAAATTTCATCATTTGGATTTATCATTATTAAAAGGCAAACGTGTAGCAACAATTTGTGTATTATATAATTTCAGTAGATTCCGGTTTCAGATCTGAAGCCAAATATAAACCTTCGTTGGCTTTAGTGTAGATTTTGTCAATAAATCTGTATCATCGGGATAGGTCTCAGGACTTTTTTCTACGAGAAAGATACAGAAAAGGACGTAGGCATCTGTACCGCTGACGACGTGTATACGAGATTTCACGATGATCGGTCGAGTAGTAAACCTGTGAATGCTAAACAAAATATCAAACTCACATTCGAATTTATAATATTAGTAAGGATTTTCTGTTACTTAAAGTGTTTAAAGCAATATCAAATTTACCAAATGCCTGCATAGGTGTTCAATTTCCGAATATAAAACTTCGCTCAGTTGTGATATTTTCATCACATGCTTACCGAGTTTGAACACATCAATTCATTAGGATAAACATCTAGAACTCATCGTAACAGCGCTCTTGATTAATCAAGATGAACTGAATGCTCTGAACATGAATATTGAACATTGGCTTGTCATCTGTATGTTCTCGCCTTATTAACGGCACGCGTCTGTCAATGTATTTGCATATTAAACACTGTCTGTTTAACCAGCTGTTATTACGTTTAGTACCGTTATGTTGTCAACAGGCTGTCCAGAAATTGAGCAAACAGCGGTGGAACATATTGATCTTGGTACAAGTGTTTACGTAGGTAGTAGAATTTCGCCGTGAAAGAGATAATTTGGATATAAACTCTTACCTGGATATACCAAATTTTTATATTTTGAAAGTGTAAGAGTATTACACTTACTTTCATCAGCATTGCTTTTAAAGATCAGTTCTTCTACTGAAAATTATCCAATAGAAAAAGTCAACACAATCTTCAACTGAGTATTGCACGCAGATAAACACAAATTAAAAAATCGGCGGCAATAACGTAAAGAGTAAATACATACTACTTGTAAAGTATATGTTTAAATGTCTACAATATTAGTTTGGAAAATCTTCATTTCTAAATATATGTCGCTTGAATGATAGTGATATGAATCTCAATGGTGCTGGTACTTAGATAAATAGTATCCTATATGTTAATCCAGGTTATAGTCTACCAGTGTTCCAAGTATATCCAAATTTATTGAAAGATTTACACGCGACTGCGGATTGAGTAACAATAATCCAAACATCATCACAAAGATTCACATTAATAATATTAGTAAATTAAATCATTCAGCAGCGATAGCCTACTGGTTAACCGTTGGACTGCCATGCAGATGTGTCAAGTTCGATCCCAAGGCACGCATCTCCGACTTATCGAAGTTATATGTTTATTAAATAGTTAATTATCGCCCACTTTAGCGGTGAAGGAAAACATCGTGAGGAAACCTACACGTCTGACAATTGTACATAATGTTCTCGAAGACGTGTGGAGTCTGCTAATCCGCACTGGGTCAGCGTGGTGGATTATGGCCTAATCATTCTCATATTGAGTGGAAGCCTGTGCATTATAAGTGAAATCTTATGCACAATTAACTTCTTTAATTCCTAATCCAAAACAAAGATTAACGTAAATTTTTAATTCGCTCCAGGTCACACATTCTGATATCAATACTAGTTTATCTAAACGAACTCAGCACGCAAACATTTTCACTGCATTTCAAAACTTCAAAATGCAGACAAATAATAGCGAATGGTCTGTCAATCCTATGTGTGGAAATAGAAAAAAATATCGGTGACGTAAACAAAGAGACCGTTGCCAATCGGCGTACAGTTATTAATTACGAACAGTTTTTTAGCTCAGTTTTATTTTTGTTCTACACTTGAAACCGTTGCTCTTACACACTCTGTAACAGTTGATACAATAATATTGATTGACGAGTTTGCGTATTTTAGTGTTTTCTTTCGGTACTTTGTTGGCTGGGGACACTTTTCAACAGATATTTACTTTATCCTAGTTTCTACCAACAGCGATGTCCACGTTATAGGTTGTTAGATTTTGTCCGCGACTTTGCACCCGTTAATGTAATATATAATATTTTTTAGTAGCCGATATGATATTCTGATGTATAGATAATAATACTGTAAAGTTTCATCAAAATCCGTTTAGTAGTTTTTACGTGAAAAAGTAACAAACATCCATCCGTCTTCATATACTTTCACATTTATAATATTAGTAGAATAGGGTTATATGGTAAAATTATCCCATATTGTAAACCAACTTTGTAAACCTATGGGTTTGAGCATGATTGTGTAACAAACGTCTTCACAAACTTTTACATACCTTTTTGCACACTTTGAAATCGACATAGAGAATCTTTATTGAATTATGATAATCAATTAAAGTTTCGCGTGATTGTTCATAATATGATATAGTCTATGTTTTTACTGCTGGCTACGGGCTTCTTCTGAGTGAGATAAAGATAATGTAGAGCCTCGCTGATTTCAGCATGAATGGGCCAGCTCGACCAGAGAAGGACTACCCTCTCACAGAATATCGACGTGAAATAGCAATATTCCTACTGTTGTGTTTCGTTCGGTGAATGAGAGTGCCGGAGGCTCAATCATCCTTTTCCCCCCTTACCGCTCCTTCTCCTTCCCACTTCCTTCCCTAAAGGGTCGGCAACGCGCAAGTGATGCCTCTGGTGTTGCAGGCGACCATAAGCAACGGTGACCACTTACCATCAGGCGTAAGCTTGTTTGCCACCTCAGTTGTAAAAGAAAATCGCTGGCCCAGTGTGAATAGGGTAAATCAGCTCCCAAAATTAGCTATGATGTCTTGAGCTATTACCTATTTAAAAAGGAACCACAATCTCTAAACTAGTCATTAGAACCAACAGCCTCATAATAAATGAGATAATTCAGAGTTCAGCAAGCCTTCCCAAAATACGGCTCTCAGAATAATGATGAAATTATAAGCTATCAATAAATAAATACTTTTGTAACTTCTACTAACTCAACTTAGCCAGTTTAATAAACTATTTGGAGTTTGCTAAACGGTCTTGGCAATTTATCACGACCTGTTCTAAAGTATTAATATTTAATTCGGCAGTCGAAGGTACCAGGAGCCCTTAGCTCCGAAGTTTTGATGGTAGTTCAGCAAAGTACCGGAGTTTACAAGTAAATTACAGGTATGCGATAAACAAGATCCTGAAGAAAATGGGTTGGTAAGTACCTATTTAGTAAATAGGTGTATCAGTACTTATCGGCTTGCGGAATAAAGTGTTAATAACTGACTTCAGAAAAGGAGGCGGTTCTCAATTCGACAGTATTTTATATGTATGTTACGTCATACATTTTTTATAGGCGTTATTAAACAGCCTGTTGTGCATGAGGTTTCGGGTTCAAGTTACCGAACGAGCAACGCTGTTATTTAAAAAAAAAAACAGTATAAGCATGGATTCTGGGACTGTGGCTGGTAGACGGCAATAGGCTCGGGAGCTTACGTGGGATCTAAAATATAGTTAGCGAAATGGAGGTGTAATACACCGTTTTCTAGCCCTTCGGAGTTAGAGGCTTGAGACTACATATGTATGTATGTATTACTAAACAGAAAAGCACATAATGAAAACAAAAATGTTTTAAACTCTCAATGTTTTATTCCAACTGAAAACAGTTCTCGATTTAGCTTACAAGTGGTCACTTTAAATAAGCCGAGTACTGGAAATATGATAAGAGCGATTACTAGAAAACATGTATTTCGAAAAAATTCTGAGATTAAGATTTTACGTCCGTTGTTCAAGTATTTATAAAGAATGCCACGTTACAAAGATTATATGCGAGCAATAATAATAATGTTATATTTGCATATTGTGGGAATTGCAGTAATTTCAAAGAAAGAGTATTTTTATTTCTGGGTTTTCACGATACAGGGTTGCCTAGTGTGAAAACCACAGAAGTAGTTTTGTTTAATTTCGCCAGCGTTTGGCAAATTGCTTTATTTTATTTATAAAGTGTTTTAGATTGATAAGTTTTTCTAATTTGTAAAACGCTGTAAATAAACAATTTTTTATTTTTCATATTCACAGAAATAATTGCGTATCTAATAGGCATTAGGACGTAAGGAAGGCGAACCTACTACGTCATCCCTGCATGGCGTAGTGGTTTAAATAGTCGCTTAGACACTGCTGATGATTTGACCGTGTGCTGAGTGATGTAGGTTCGATCCCCACACGGGCCAAAAAATTGTGTGTACCTTCGATCATAAGGTATGTTCTAACCCACGTTGCGCACCTCTGACTTTCGGAAGTTATATGACTTTTCGAAATTATGTGCGTATTGATTGACAATTATCGCCTGCTCCGTGCCTCGGAGAGCACGTTAAGCCGTCGGTCACTGCCATGAACATCTATGGCAGTCGTTATTGGGAGAGTGTCGACACAAAAGATCTCACTGATTCGAAGTGTCGCCGGTCTGCACTGACTGGCCCCTACATAAGATAGATAGATAGAACAGTTGTTCTAAGTCTGGGTGTTCGATGTATCCGTTACTTGAATATTTATAAAGTATCGTATGCTATGCTATAGAAGAGCGGATCCTCCTAATACAGGTATAGTTTGCTTAAAAGAAGCTCCAATCACAAACATTGCTATACACATTTTTGGTAACGAAATAAAGTAATTTGTATTGTATTGTATCCGTCTGCTGCGACACAGGCATTATACCTAAAACTGGAGTTGCATTTTTAAAAAGAAAATCTAGTATGTAATATTATAGCAATAGCAGCGATAGCTCAGTGGGGAGACCAACAGACTGCAATGCAGAGGGTCTCGGGTTCGAACCCACGTCGCGCACCTCTGACTTTCGGAAAGTTATATGACTTTTCGAAATTATGTGCGTATTGATTGACAATTATCGCCTGCTCCGTGCCTCGGAGAGCACGTTAAGCTGTCGGTCCCGGCTGCCATGAACATCTTTAGCAGTCGTTATTGGGAGAGTGTCGACACAAAAGATCCCACTGGGTCGAAGTGTCGCCGGTCTGCACTGACTAGCCCCCACATAAGATACATACATACATACATGTAATATTATAAATGCAAATATGAGTTTGCTTGTGTTGTGTTTGTTACGCTTTCATACCTTAATGACTCGTCCTATCATCATAAAATTTCGTATACTTACACGTTGTCAGTTTCAACAGAATAGGATACTTTTCATCCAGAAAAAAAGTACTGTTACTAATTTAACCTAACCTACATTGCCGTGAGTGAAGCCGAGGGCAAAATTTTGTAAAGTCATTCATCACACCATTATCAGCAGAATTTTCTGGAATTATCGCGAAGTACTTAAAACATAATCGCAGGAAAAATGCGGTATCATGTTAAAACTTGGCTATTGTACAAAGGTCAAGGACAG
The DNA here is from genome assembly GCA_930367265.1 of Catocala fraxini. NCBI lineage: Eukaryota > Metazoa > Arthropoda > Insecta > Lepidoptera > Erebidae > Catocala > Catocala fraxini. The sequence goes on from OV884047.1 coordinate 4,506,981, forward strand.
ACAAGCAATAAAATATAACAAGAAGGAATGACATAGCAACGATAGTGTTACTTTTTATGGTATCCGCACACTAGCTTCGCATTACAAAGGATCCAATGATAGGGTAGCTGTATGACCTCTAATATCTTAATCGTTTCGAAGGTCTTGGGGTTGAAAGCTTAATTACGAAGCTTTTTGTTATATATTTTCTAGACTGGTGCATGTATTTTCTCGTAGAAGTAGTAAGATCCACATTTCATGCCATGAATTCTGGGTAGCCAGAGACAGATAGAAAGACAAAACAACCAAAGACCTCAAGGAAATAAATGAGGTACAAAATAGGAAGGAATGCTGCACTTAAATTTCTCCAACATTCAAATTTCAAGATCCATTTTGCGTCGTTGAACTACCGAAGGAAGTAAGTAATTCTGCAACAATTGTTCCATTCGCATTCATTTTAGCATTTCCATTTTAGCATGGGGTCATCAAGGCAGTCCTTTTCTTACCTACAGGCGTCCAAAGGTATACAAAACTATTTCTTGCGTATAGCAAGAAAACTTGTTTCTAAATCTCCCTATCTCTCATTCAAAATTGGCCTGGTTTTCAATTTGATGCCGAGTTCAGTGTAAGAGCAATCCAAATGTAGCGAGAGCAATTGTTCGTTTAAAAGTCTAAATAGTTTTTGTTTTTGCTCCAATATTCAATAAGATACAAATGAACCTAAAATAGAATTTCAGATATTCACGTTAACAAACTTTATTAAAAGCAGACAATCTGAAAATATTACCTTCATTTAAGAGAAAAATGGATAGCGCAACGGGCTTGCAGTGGTGTTGTGGGTTTGAATCCTATACGTAACAATTATATAATTTATGTGATCCTCCAATGTGCTCTGACTCAGTTTTGGCGCTTCAATGCGACAACTACCTCTTATAAAAAAAGTAACATAAAGTAAAAAACATATTTCATATCGTAGAACTACAACTATTAAGCTAAATTTGGACAGCAATTTTGCCGCTTACCGATTAAGCTACCTTACTTTTTTATACCTCACGATTCTCACAAATCACAAATTACTACATTTTGTCGCATTGCAACAATATTGCCAGTAATTTACTTTCAATATAAAACATTTACGTAAACCTAAGACAATTAATACCACACTTTGTTAACAATTACAGTAATCCAATAAACCTAGTCCGGGTTGAAAAACGGTTAACCAATAACTACACATTGCTCAACCGACTTCGCAATAAAAAATATCAAGTTTGCAGATACTGGCCCTTAATCCCCTAACTTTGAAACGGGTATCCGCGCAAGTTTACATAGTTTGGAGTTTTTACAGCTCCCGGCGGAGCCACAAATAATAATTGAAGGCTTTCATTGCCCGCAATTCAGGCTACATATAATTCTTGTATTAAAGGTTCTGTCGTAAAAAGCAGGCATGCCATGATTTAAATACTTTTCTTATTGAGTTTGCAGCTTTTTATGTCAAATGGATCAGATTTCGCACGTAAATACTTAGGGTCAGCTACAGTTACTTTTTAATACTACTGGCACGATAAGCTTTTCTAGGGAAGGCCAGAAGCACTTTTAAAATATGACTTAGGGAACATTATTGACATAGAGCAGTGTCTTACATTGTGGTTGTCTCCACATACGCACAGATAATATGGCAACCTTAAAGAAGATGACAAAAGATGGCGATGCACTCAAAAATCTGCACTGATTAGTACCGGCACCGCGCTAACAATTCTTTTGCTCGGCGAGTAACTTATACAAACACAAGTCCCCGATATCATCCTTTGCAAACCCGCCATGCAAGATCATCCAGTTAGTAGGTAAAACATATTAATTAACTCGACTGTACCATGGTAATTAATGTATACATAATCATTGAAACATTTTCATACAATTGCACATACGTAATCTTCATTAACATATACCTATTAAATATTAACTACTATATTGAAAAACAAAATAGTACTTTTAAATCATCGACGTCACACAAATTAAATCTAAATGAATTATAATTCGCGTACAAAGTTCATGGGAATACCTACTATATTTTCATACATTCACACATTGGGTAGACTCTTCATATTAACACTAGCATATACTCACGGCTTCGCTCACGTAAAAGGAGGTGAGGTTATATAAGTAACAGTCCTTTTTTACATAAAATATAGCCTATGTTACTCGGTGATAACATAGTTTAATAATGGCGAATAAATTTAAAAAATTGGTTGATCATCTTTTAAATTAAATCCTTACAAACAAACATACATAAAAACTAATTTTACCTCTATATAATATTAGTATAGATTGATGATGATGACTGCCTCCGTGGCGCAGCGGTAGTGAATGCAACTGCTGTGCATGAGGGCTCGGGTTCGAATCCCGGGTTGGGCCAACAAAAAGTTATTAGGATTTTCAGTTAAGAAATCTCAATAGCAGCCCGGAGTTAGGAAGTTGTGTAAGACACCCCGATGCCTCGGAAAGCACGTAAAGCCGGTGGTCCTGCGCCTGATCTCTCTCCAGTCGTGTCGGATTACCGTCCCATCGGATCATGAGAGTTAGGGAACAGAGAGTTTACTTGTGTTTGCGCACACACTTATGCACTATAATATCTCCTGCGTAGTTGCCCAGTCTCCGTTAGACTGGTCACCGTAGCCGAAATTCGGTCTGGGTTATAAAATAAAATAGTTTAGTTACTGAAAAATAAACAGCGTGTAAAAGACAGGTGTACCTAGTCATAAAGTGCAATAGAAAACTGCGACAAATAAACCAGCACATTGTGCTCAAGACTATTACACCACTAAAAGCTGCCTTAGTGATATCCTTGCACCCGAAAATGACTAGGCGCATTTTTGTTTTTTTTTAAAGACATCTCTCGCAATAGGAATTATTTCTGTGTCGCGGGGGACTTTCCAAACATTCAAACAATGGACATAAGGAACACCCAGACTCGTAACAACCGTTTGTGGCGCATACAACATTTTTGTCCCGTGTGGGATTCGAACCCACAACACTCGGCGCAATGGCAGCGGCGAGGCGACCTCATAAACCTCTACGCCATCCGTGCAATCAAAGTCAAAGTAAAATTTTGAAAGTGACGTAATGCATTTGTGCTAGCGGTCGCCTAGTGCTCGAAATTCAACCAAAGTTTGCCTGTAAGATATTGCTGATATAATTATGTCATTATATATATTGATATATGTAACCATAGTTACGCGCTTCGACTGTGTGTGTCAAATGCATGGTTGTGTGCATGTACTGTTTTTTCATTAATTTAATGTTTTTCTAATGCATATTTTATATAAATATTAAGATTCGCCCCTCCTTCTCCATATAAACTTTAACTGTGCCAAATTTCATACTCCTCGGTCCGCGCAATTTTCGTAAAAATGGGTACAAAGTTTTTGCTTCACGTATTAATATATAGATTTATGTATATTTGTTGTTTTACTGATATACATTAAGACCAGCGAGCGTAAGTCAGTTAATGACAGAGCTCGTGCGGCGCATGTTCAAATCGGCGCGCGGCCGCTATAGTAAAATTGTATGGAGGATTTGAAGTGCTCTTTTGATAAATATGTATCTTTATTGTTAATTAATAACTCAAATATTTGGGACGGACGAATTATAATACAACTATTTATGTTTCGTTTAAGCTGTAAAATAGGATAGATTTCTACTGTTATAATCTAAAAATCACGTAACACGAGCTTACGCTTTTGCATTTTTCGTGCAAATTTACATAATTTTGTAGGCGAAAATATTAATTATCTTAAGTTTTTTACACGGAGTAATTGTAAACACATTCATTGTTATGGTAAATGTATATTTTATATATGTATTAAACAAAAAGTGTTGATTTTATTCACTTAACTGTGACCGCCTGTTTTGGCATATTTCGCTCGGCGCAGTCTTAAGTTGTATATGACCACATCTTTCTGTTAAACGCTGTATACACAATAAGTTAGAAAATATTTTTGGGACGAACCTTTTGAAAGCTAATACCACTCAACAAAAGCGAAAACGTATATTTTCTGAAACATCCCTTTTTAAATCATCACAATGCGAGACATACCAAAGGTTTCACCGGTTTGATGGGGGCCTCATAAATGAGGAGACTTAGCTTCGCCGCTCCCGAATGGATGGCAATAAGCCTTATATTATGCTTTTTTACCGAAATAAAAAGGTGTATCTCTTCCCGTTGTTAACTTCTCTGAAACGTGTGGGGTTTTAATGGCCTCGTATTATTTTATGACTTTCGAAACGTTTTTGCTGTTACGGTATGATAAATTTAGTTTACGCTTTTTATTCAGTATGCGAATACGTAAACAGTTTACGTATATTATTAGAGAGTATAATTTATATTACATTAACTATCCATCGGGAACAATAGTTTTTCTGGTTGAAACGTCCCCTTTGCCCCGTTCTGTATCTGTGAACGTATATGCGAAATTTCAGGACGATCGGTCAAGTAGTTACACGTGAAAGGGAAACAAACATACAAATTCAGCAAGCACAGCTTAGCCATGGACAGATAATATTGTCAGACGCTGGCCATACTCGTGAATTTTCTAACAATATTTTAAACACAACGTATAGTCAAACTTGTGGAGGAACGGAGTGTGATGTCCCTCCAACACAAAGGGAGGAGATTCTCCGACCAGGCTGGTTGATCGTGCCTGACGGGCCGCGGCCCGACTGTTGATGTCGGGAGCTTGTATATATAGTTAGTCGCTATGTAAACTCCGCTTGCGCGATGCAGGATTGTGACGTAATTTTGAGCGTATATAGCGCCATCTGTTAGATGTAGGCGGAACTTCTTTGTCTATGCGGAGTCGCCACAAACTTAATAAAGAAAACAGTACATAATTAATGAATCAACATGCAAATCTTATTGGTCAGAAAAGTCAGTCATTATAAAATCGTAATTTATACCGAGAGGTTTCAAAATAGTCGTGTCGGATTGCCTTCCTATCGGGCTATAAGAATATGGGATTAGAAACTGCACTCCAATCTCTGTTTGCCTGCCGTGATCGAAATTCGGTCTGGAGGAATATTAAATATTCCCGATGTTCTTGAGCCATGTCGAACAACTTTGACTCAACTAATAACAGATTAGACGAAAAGACAACGTGGTCAGGGCTATTTTTAAAGCTGCTTCGTAGTATATTTTAGGACAGGAAAATAAATTGATCCAGTATATTTTATCTGCTATGAAAAATTGGATCACATCTGTTACTTTTTCATTAGCATTTGTCATTCGGTTTGTTACTATAATGTGCCAAAATTTCCGTAAACAATTTATAATTTATGAAGCGTGTGGTATTATGGGGTATTTAATCATTTTGGTTTACTCTAATTATTTATTGGCAACTCAGCAATTTACGTTCGGAACACGGATCTTAGCCAAAGAAGGATAAATTAAAAAAATTGAGAATAAACTGACTATTACAATTATATTAAATACTATATTATATATTAAATTTTCGCTCACCTAAATGTATAATGGTTAGGTTAGGTTAGTAACAGTACTTTTTCCAGGATGAAAGGTATCCTATGTCGTTTTCTGTATCCCTGACAACACGTATGCGAAAATTCATGACGATCGGTAGAGTAGTTAAGGCGCGATAGCGTTACAAAAAAAAAAACAAATTCATACATACATACATACATAGATTCACGCCTGTTTCCCAGAGGGGTAGGCAGAGACTACGGATTTCCATTTGCTACGATCCTGACACACTTCTCTGGCTTCATTCACTTTCATCACATTCCTCATACACGCCCGTCGGTTCAAGGTGCTCTTAACCTGGCCTTTGTCCAGAACGCCTCCGATCTGATCAAGAAACGTTCGCCTAGGTCTACCTCTTGCGACTGTTCCATTCACACTAGCCTTATAAACTTTCTTAGTCAGTCTTTCCTCGTCCATTCTTTCGACATGCCCAAACCAGCTTAACATACTCTTTTCTATTCTTGTCACTATGTCCACTTTCATGCCGCATCTCTCTCTAATCACACTATTCCTTATTCTATCTTTCAGAGTGTCACACCACATATATTTCTCAGCGCTCTCATTTCTACAGCATTTATTCTGCTCTCATGCTTCTTTTGCCATACCCAACTTTCACTTCCATACATAAGTGTGGGCACTAATAGTCCTCTATGAACAGCCAAACGTGCCTTTACGGAAACATTTCGACTGTTCATAAAAGCGCGTAGAGCTCCATTCACAACAAATTCACATTCGCATTAAATATTAGTTAGGATTAGGATACTAGACTCTGCCTCGACTTAGGTGGCGTACTAACTACGTCATTAAAAAGTTACCATGTTACCCAGGGATTGTCGATAGCAGTACAGAGTCTGAAACTGTGCCAGGTGGCAATGATAGTGTTTAATAAAATAAATCATTTTAATGTAAAAAAGGGTGGGCTGAATTTATAAGATATTTTGATAACCCCCAACCCACGCTTTTTTACATTATAATAATATATTTATTAATCAATATATCCTTATTTTGAATTATTAAAAAAAAATCTTTGATCTTAATTTTTTTTTTAAATTTTAAACTATTATTGACGAATAGTGGTTAGTGTAACCGACTGCCACGCCTGAGGTCGCGGGTTCGATTCCCGCACAAGTCAAACATTTGTGTGCATGAACATGAATGTTTGTCTTGGTCTGGGTGTTTCTATGTATAATATGTATGTATTTACAAAAAAAAATGTATATATGTATGTTTATCCATTGTCTAGTACCCATAGTACAAGCTCTGCTTAGTTTGGGCTAGATGGTGTTGTGTGTATGTGATAGAATATTATTATTATTATTATTTCTTTTTCTAAATTATTGTATTGTCATCGGTCCTCGATAAGTCTAAATGAAATATGACCGTTTAAAGTGGGTTAAAATCAAGCCTAAAGGAGTCGGCAAACAAACAAACAGGTAAAGCTAATAAAAGCGTGTTAAAAAGTGTCGTTTCGCACTAATCTAGCTAACAGATTCGTGCAAAACGACCAATAAGTCTGCCTGGTAGACAGCAATAGGTTCGAATCGAGTCCTAGAACGATAGCTTTTGCAATGTGTCTGTTATAGAACTATGCACCACTTTAGGGGCTTGTGACTACAAATTTAAATATACTTATGTAATAACCATGACCTAAGCCTTTTCACGGTGAGAAAAGGCCCGTGTCCAGCAATGGGACAGTTTAACACACGGCTTATATTATATTATATTAGCTTCTGCGAGCGGCTCTACCCACGTGGTATCTAGATCAATCAAAGTAGGCTGTATCCTTCCCCAGGTTTTGAACTGTATCTGTACCAAATTTCATCTAAAGCGGTTGAGTGGTGTAGCCGTGTCAAGGTAACAGACAAAGTTACTTTCATATTTATAATATTAGTAAGGATATATAATTTTTTTTAAAAGTACAGATTAACTTTCTTTCTCTTCCTAGCCTTTATTATTCCCAAGTCACTTAGGGTCGGCGTTTCTAGTCTATCCGGATTTGACTAGATATCAGTTTTTACACTGAGCGGCTATCACCTGACCTCCGCAACCCGAAGGCTAACGATACCCTAAGGCTAGACCAGTGTCTGGATATTAGAGGGTACTAACTTTCCCAATAACGACTGCCATAGATGTTCATGGCAGCCGGGACCGACGGCTTAACGTGCTCTCCGAGGCACGGAGCAGGCGATAATTGTCAATCAATACGCACATAATTTCGCAAAGTCATATAACTTCCAAAAGTCAGAGGTGCGCGACGTGTGTTCGAACCCGTGACCCTCTGCATTGCGGTGTGTAGGTCTCCCCACTGAGCTATCGCTGCTAATAAAACAAAGTACAGATTATCTAAATACAAAAATATTGCCGACGGCAAAATCTGACTTTTCGAGCATAACTGTTTGTCTGACAACAACATCGAGAAATAAATGCATCCTCTACATATTATATTAAAGACTAGGCAAAATACTCTTTAAATTACAGCGGGCTCAACAAATATTGAATTCTAAATCACAAAGTATATCCAGTTCGGAGTAAACCGAGCAGCCGTCTGATTTACAACATAGGTAGATATAAAAGCTGCCGTTTTTCAATTTCCGATAATGGATCCACGTTTCTTCATACGCCTTGTTTGATTTGGAGAGATTATTTGATACTTCGACAGTTATTTAACTGAATTGTTCCTTTTTACTTTCTAGTTGCCAAGTTAGGGTAGTATAAAACCTTAACAATTTATACACTTAAACCTTCCTCATATGAAAACTGCATAAAAATCCGTTCAGTAGATTTCGAGTTTATGGTGAACAGACAGATAAACGCGGCGGAGAACTTTGTTTAATTCTATTATGTAGTGATGCTTGTGTCGAACGCAATAATTTGTTACTAATCCTTAGATCGTTGTTGAGTCTACTCCACTATAAATGATCTTCATATTATACAATTTTCGCCTCATATTATTTAATATTGCTTTTATATATATGAACATCTATGGCAGTCGTTATTGGGAAGTCAGTACCCTATAATATCCTGACACTGGTCTAGCCTTAGGGTATCGTTAGCCTTCGGGTTGCGGAGGACAGGTGGCAGCCACTCCGTGTAAAAACTGATATCCAGTCAAATCCTGTTAGACCAGAAAAGCCGACCCCAAGTGACTTGGGAATAATAAAGGCTAGGGAGAAGAAGATTATTTAATATTGCTTTTAAAGCTAGTATATATGAAATGTTCTTTGTATTTAAAGACCGAATAAATCAATTTAATACTACTTTAGTCCTTTACTACATATAAAAAGTAGAAACATAGTGCATTACTTTGTTTGAATAAAATTTTTTTCCAAGAATATTTTAGCTGAATTGACCAAGATATCGGTTGTTAACTATATTCAGCATTTTTTGAGATTGAAGATATTTTATTGTTTTTTAAGAAGTCTTGAAGAATGGTACACGTTTAGACTTTAATTATGTTATTTGTGCAACCAAACAGTAATAAAATTATACTTTTAAAGAAAATGGTTGTATTTTCTAACTCAAGAATAATTTACTCCAATTATTCTTTAGAAAAATAGCTACAAGCAACATTACAAACAAAAGTGTATTACAAGCTCAAGGTGTAAAAAGCACTTATTTAACTGAAACAGAATTAGATTGCGCTAGTAATTACTGCACTTCCGGTACATCCGGTGCTAAATTAAATTCTTCCTGGAGTTTTACGTCACGTCCGTACCAGAAAAATTATCTCTTAGTTCGTGTGGATTCACTTAATTGGAATTCACCAACAAAACTATTACTTTTAATTATTTTTGAGGGTAGATCGTAAAGTATTTAATCCTAACTAATATTATAAACGCAAATGTGAGTTTGTTTATTTTTCTTTCACGCCTTAACTACTGGACTGATCATCATGAAATTTTGCATACACATTGTCAGGGGCATCGGACATGATGTACCTTTTATACAAAAAATATACTGTTCCCGAGGAATATACATTTGTTAAGAAAATGAGCATTGATGTGAGCGAGCCGTGTGGAAAATCTAATTGTTGTATAATTATAATTTTGATTTTTGTTAAAAGGAGATGCAATGTTTGATAGTAGTTGTAATATTGATTAGGACTACCGTTACAACATATTTTCATCATAATATATTGTATTGTCATATCAGCAGAGATTTAATCGACCATGCTGATTAGGTTTGAATGTTTTTTCATCAGTAAATATTGCGGTTGACTTGAATCAAAATCTAAAAAATCCCTGGTAGAACGCAACCGAGCTACTTTATGGGTATCAGTTAAATGAACTTTTTTTAGCGTATCGTCTATAGTGCAACCCCATGCTATGCAGATAGCGTCTAACAGTCTTAGTGCTCACGTTGAATTCTTCGGCAAAATGAGATGTTGATGTAAAACCATTTTCTTCAAATGCACGACTCATTTCTTCCCTTTGCGCTGTCGTTACTGTAGGCCGTAGTCCACTACTCCTGCAGCTTTGGAGACTGCCCTCTTCACGTGATATATATAGCGTGATATATTCAAATCTTTGGAAATTTTACTTATGGTATCCTGCTCTGTGTAATGTATTAATTTCTGCCTTTTCGACAATATTTAAATTACGTGACATTTTCAGTTTTTCTGATATGACAAGTTAGTAATGTCACAAGTAACAAGTTGAGTTTAGTTTTTTATTATTTCTGTGGCTTTTCACATATGAATTTCACAGTTATAGTGACATTTGTATAGTGTTAGTAGAAATTATTATTTATTGTTTTGATAAGAAAGGTTAAAATAGATTGCACTTTTAATCTAACCATTGATTGAATTACGATCAACCAATTACGTCAATATCACATATGAACAATTAATATTACAAATAATCTTTTAGTTTAGTTTGTTCTTAATGTCCGATGTATTAATGTTTGTAAAGTGGACAATGTCAATTGAGGGTAATTTTGTGGAGTTACTGCTAACAATCAAAATCATAATTACAGAATTGAATAAAATAAAATGGACAATAATAACAATGTCAAAGATAATAATTAAAAATAATGATTCAAATTAATAATTAAAATCATTCTAATGTGAACGTAGTATTATATTAAAGTTACGAAAGTAGAACGACTACAATATCAATATTACTAAATTAAAACCACTTAGAGTAACAAAATCCAATTCCGTTCCAGCAAGTTCCTTGCTGACTGTGTCTATAAAAATATTATTGTAATCTGCGTTCCAATCTTCCACTAAATCACAAGCTAGCGCGCAGTGAATCAAATTTACCAGCACGAAGTTATAAGTAATGACGAACCTTCCAGATTTAATATTCCTAGAGCTCCATTAAAATTGGTCTTAAACCAATTTCTGTCAAGATTGAATGAAATATCAGTGGTTGGCTAGTTAAATTGACCTCTTCAAGTTTGAATGTAATTACAAACTTTTCGGTCAGAATTTATATTTGAGGATTTCTGTAGCGACGAAAAGTAAGTAGTTTTAGATTCATAGATAGCTTTGTGGGAATCCTTGCATCGTAGTTTGAATAACAAATTACTTTGCTTGGTTATTTTGCGTGGACATTAATTATTTAACAAAACAAATCAAGAAAAATAGTATTTGTTGTTGAAATTGAAAAATGTCGAATTGCTTTTGTTGGTTCTTAGAATGTTGTTTTCATATCAAGAACATCCACTTCTATTTGTTTTAATGTTGTAATTTTTTCATTGGTCTTCGTCATCGATACACCAGTTACTATGTTGTATAACTTAATGATATCAGTATACAATGGCCGAATATAAAGTGCATTTTGTAGGATTCGGTATTTCAAGTATGAAAATTAAATTATTAATTTGCGTCATAAATGTATAATAAATATTGTGTGAGTGACTCCTGGGGCCCAAGTCTGCTATTACAATAGTGTCAGAATGGTCTATCATTGATTTCATAATTGTTGATTTAGATAAGTTTCGTAATCTACTAATATAATGGCGTCATTATGACTTGCCGATGGTCAACCACTGACACTCCATGACTCCACAAAAAATGGCATAGAATGGTAATCTCGTACATAATGACGTATGCGGTAATCTGCTAAAATGTTGACAGTTCCTTTGATCAAATTACTTTTAATACTAATAAATAATATGTAAACATTTATATAAACGAAATCTGGAATAAATAAATGTTCAAATTTAGTAATAGTTTTCCAAAAATCACTTCTACTAACGGCTTTTATAATAATGGCAATACAACATGTCATTCTACCACAATCCTATTTACGAGACCATTGACCGACCAATGATCGACCATTATGAATTTAGCAGATTACGAACTTTTAGCAAAATGACAATGGAATTGGAGTTACGTCGTGTGGGAATGACGAATTTATAAAAATAGCAGACCTATTCTAAAAATTTGTTAATTTATTTAACTACAATGATTAGAAACATTTTACAGTTGGTATCGAAAGAACAAAATGTCTGTTTTGTTTTTAAAAATATTCTCGCATTAGGAATAATTATTGTATCACAGGAGACTTACAAATATTCAAACTGTGTAAATATTGAACAAATTGTGGATCACAGAACTTTAAATCTCTATCTAGTATTTTTTATTTATGTATCAACTAAATAAAACTACCATCTTCACATCGAAAAATCTCTACACGCAGTCTTTTTTTTATATTGATAATGATAGTATATGTCAAACAAGAATCTTATCGTTTCAACCGTAATGTCAACGTTGGCACTTCGATTGAAACTGATAGCGACCCGATGTCACGCCGAATGTATTTACACGAATGTCTGTTTGTCTATTTCCAATTATTATTTAATGAAAATTGTACATACTTAATGCGACATTTTCCTTTAGAAATTATTATATTTATATTACTGGCAATCTGCCACGGCTTCGGTCGGGTAGTATAAAACCTTAACGAATTATACACCTAAAGCACGAATGAATCACTCTGTGCATTGGTGAAAACCGCATGCAAATCCGTTCAGTACTTTTTGAGTTTATCACGAACAGACTGACAGATGCGGCGACGTACTTTGTATTGTGTTATGTAGTGATATGTACTAACTTCATCCCGCCGCGCGACGGTTTTAACCACGTGAATGCTACGGAAACGCTGGTGGGAAAAAAGAGTATCCTAACACCGGCGGCCAGATACAATAGGATTTGAATTATGACTGGCATTTAAAAACTTGACAGGTTAATATAAAATTCCTCTGTATCTCCAACAATGAAATTATATGCTATGATCTCGGATTGGATTCCCTGATTAGTCAAATTAGTATCGCTTGTTATGTGAACATATTTTTAAATGTAACACGTTTCGTCATGTGCCTATTAGATGGCAGTAGTTTCACCATATTATTTGACCTAAGCATACAAAATCTAAGTGTAAAACTGTGCGCTACTGCTTTCCCTTTTAAGGACATACAGGCGAGATTGTATTTATTTATGTAGGACAGCCAAAATTAGACGTTACTTTTAAATATCCTAAAAGCTGGTTTAAATATAATTAAATATATCATAAGCAGCGATAGCCTAGTAGGAAACCCTTAGACTGCCAAACAGAGGACTCGAGTCATTCCGAGGTGCGCATCTCTGACTTTTCGAAGTTATATGATGAACTTTAACGGTGAAGAATAACATTGTGAGGAATCCTGCGTGTTTTAGAGTTCTCCATAATGTTCTCGAAGATATGTAAAGTCTGCCAACACGCACTGGGCCAGTGTGGTGGACTATGGCCTTACCCTTCTCACACTGGGAAGAGGCCCTTGTCCAGCAGTGGGGCAGTTTAATACAAGGCTGATATTGTATATTATTATATAAAAGCTGGTTAAGGCACCACACAGTTTACAAAACAAAAATATAAAATTATTGGGTAGAGAGACACCCCAACGTACTCCAACTTGCAGAACCGTCGTGGCTTTTCAGAGGAGTTCGGTATTGTAAACCTTTTTCTATTGCAATAGGGTGGGCAATCCGAGGGTACGTGGCGGGTCCTCTCTGTCCGATAATTTTATTACAATCAACTGTCGCTTAGTAACGCCTACTTTGACTCAATAAAACAAAAAAATAAGTAGGTATATAGTGTAAGTACCTTAGTCGAAGTGAGTTTTTAGGGATAAGTGTACTTACTTGTTACTTACTTACTACCCCTAATTTGAGTCACTGCTTCGTCTGGTGGTAGAAGGTTATAAGGACGGTAATTAAATTTATTGAGAGACAAAGTCTAAATATATTATAACACGTTCCTACCCGTTAGGGCGAGTATCCACCAAAGCAGAGAGGAAAGGAGACGAGAGGAGAAGAGCTGCGAAGCTGGCAGGTTATTTTCACCAAAGCGGAGAGGAGATGTGAGCTTGAAACTAGTCAATCGAATGACGCTTTCGGGTGTGCGAGGCGCGGGGAGAAGGCAGCGGAGAAAGGGGCGCGCGAGCGCAGGCGTCGCACGGCTCCGCCCGGCTACATACATCTCCACTCTGCCGCGCCGCTTGCTCGCTCGCGGCACAAAATTCTATAGAAAAATGAGATATCTCCTCTCCTCTCTTCCTGATCCATTCCCACCGAAGCTAAGCGGTGAGGAGATGTGGAAATAACGAAGTCTGATTGGTTTATTAAATTCACATCTCCTCTCTGCTTTGGTGGATACCGGGCTTTACGTCAACTTTCCAGTCATGCTAGTGCGCAGTAACTGGCCTGCCGTTCAATCGTACGTCTTACGTACAAATTTGTTTACCTTACGTCGCCTAACGTTAAAAGAACACGCTAAGTACTCTATAAAACAGAGTACAAAAGCAACTTATCTCCAATCCATATGTGGTAAATAGCCGGCACTTTCTTTGCCCAGACCTTGATTAATCGTTACAATATTCATGACCATGTACTATTAACAGCCATAGCGTGTGAATGTATACTCGGAACATTATCGATAAGGAATGTAGTTACCGAACTAGAATAGAACCGCCCTTAGTTCTGACTAAATGATGGCTGTTTATTAGAACAGCATTGCTAGTTACGTCAAAGAGAGGCTTAATATATTATGTTAGAATTAATCTATACTAATATTATAAAGAGGGAAGCTTTATATTTTGTTTGTAAGGATTTAATTCAAAACTATTCAACCAATTTTAAAAATTCTTTCATTATATTGTCTTCTGTTTACGCGAATGTTATTCATTGAAATTAAACTACTATATACGGATTTTATCGCGTTATTTATTTTACACTTTATTACAAAATTTTGTATCTGTTACACTACTAGTAGATACTATTAAACTTTACTAATTTTAAGCTAATTAAATTATTAAAACTATTAAAACTATTTATATTTAAGTTTATGTAATTATAAACTTAAATAATTTTATAATTATATAAAAATAAATATAAATAGATTTGAAAGTTAATTATTCAAAAAAAATCTTTCACTATTAGAAATCTATTTGAAGTCTGCTAATCTACACTAGGCCAGCGTGGTGGACTATGGCATAACCCTTTACACACTGAAAGAGGCCCGTGCCTAGCAGTGGGACAGTTTAATACAGGGCTAATATTATTTATTATTACTATTTATTAGAAAGCTGTATTATACTTTATTTTTAAAAAGTAGGTACTGTTTCATAACCTGACCCACTTTTACGAAGCCGCGGGCAAAAGCTAGTTGTGATATAAAACTAAACAGATACATGTCCGTTTGTGTCTTACACAGTTTTATATATATTTATATTATTGCTATATTTTGCCCGCGACTTCGCTTGCGTAAATATAGGTTAGATTAGTAACAGTAGAAACTTTTTCTTGAATAAAAGGTACCTTATGTTCTATTCTGTCTCCCTGATAACGTGTATGCGAGATTTCATGATGATCAGTTGAGTAGTTAAGGCGTGAAAGAGTAACAAACAAACTCGCATTTGTAATATTAGTTAGGATATCCAGCCTATGTGTTTCAGTGTGGACTAATCTTGTCGTTCACAACATCCATTCAAAGTATTTAAGATTCTGAGAGCTTTGCTGGTGCCTTAGCATAAGTATGCGGTAAAACTCGAAGCATATACGATGCTTGGAGTTTTATGCAATTAAATTAAATCCTCGATAGCAACTCAGAGTCTGGCAATAAGCGATATTAGGTAATATAATAATATAGCAGATTAAATATAGGTGTAATATACCTAACTGCTCCTTCGAGGATTTGAGCCTTAATTTTGCCTGAAAAGAAACCGAAACGTCGGGAAAAGTGTAAATTTAAGTATAAATAATTTTATATAATATAATATCAGCCCTGTATTAAACTGTCCCACTGCTGGGCACGGGCCTCTTCTCAATGTTTTTTTTTTTTTTTTTTTTTTTTTTTATTTATTTATTTATGGTAAGTACAAGTTTCAACAAATTTATTTTCCTCGCCAAGCTAATTCGCTTGTTGGCGAGACAACGCTCTTATTCTAAACTTATTTATACCCACCACCCTTGAAATTACTTAACCTAACAGCATTGTAAACACAACAACAACGTAAAAACAAAACAAAAATAAAATTCTAAAATAAAATTCTAAACCGAAAACGATAAGGGTTAGGCCGTAGTCCACCACGCTAGCCTAGTGCGGGTTGGCAGACTTGACATATCTTCGAGAACATTATGGAGAACTCTCAGACAAGCAGGTTTCCTCACGATGTTTTCCTTCACCGTTATAGCAAGTGATAACTAATTATTTAATACGCATATAACTTCGAAAAGTCAGAGATGTGCGCCTTGGGTTCGAACCCGAGACCTCTGCGTGGCAGTCCAATGGTCTCCACTAGGCTATCGCCGCTTATAAGTAGTTTTAATTAATTTGAATTGCTTATTTATTTATTTATTTATTTATTTATTTATTTATTTATTTATTTATTTATTTATTTATTTATTTATTTATTTATTTATTTATTTATTTATTTATTTATTTATTTTTTATGTGTGCTTAAATTGTGATAAACTTCAAAACTAGTAGTGTCGTAGTTCAAATCTATATATTATTATAGAAAATCTCTTGTCACGGTGTTTGTGGTCGCACACCTCCAAAACGGCTCGACCGCTTTTTATGATTTATTTATGTAAATTTGGTAGGTATTATAAAAGGTCGTGTAGTATATCTCATGAGACTATGAAATAATTTTATTTTTTTCAGCCTCGTTGGTGTAGTGGTTAGTGTAACCGACTGCCACGCCTAAGGTCGCGGGTTCGATTCCCGCACAAGTCAAACATTTGTGTGCATGAACATGGATGTTTGTCTTGGTCTGGGTGTTTCTGTGTATAATATGTATGTATTTACAAAAAAAAAGTATATATGTTTAATTATCCATTGTCTAGTACCCATAGTACAAGCTCTGCTTAGTTTGGGCTGGATGGTGTTGTGTGTATGTGATAGAATATTATTATTATTATATTATTATTATTATTATATTTATGTAACACAAGTGTTTAAAAATAAACAACGCAGCAAAATTCGTATAAAGTTGTTTAATTTCAATGTATAGGTAACATTCGCGTAAACGTATAAAAATATTATCTAAATTTTATATCATTATGAAAGCCCTGAATTGGTCTTTCAATAGTTATTAATATTCTATATCTTTAAAAATCTTGAATTGATATGCCTTCCTGCCTTATACCTTCATGTCACAAGAACGCGTGCTTTTAACAAGTGAGAATCGGCAATCAATTGCCGTAAATCTTAGAGTTCGAAAAATATGTTTCAAGTAATATGCAAAGGTCACGTGATACCACGTGATCTTTGCATATGAGAGATGTCAGAGGTCAAATTGCATAGTCATTTCGGGGGTATATCGACTATGCTGAGTCGAATGGCGCTGACCGCGAGTCTCTAGCTCTTACGGTTCTTGAGTTGAAAGTTGTATAACAGACAGACGAACGGACGGACAAAGCGATTGTATAAGAGTTTTTTCGAACTCTAAAACCTTATATTATTAGCTTTTGCCCGCGGCATCACTCGCATAAAAGTAGGTAAGGTTATGATAGTAATATTACTTTTTTTAAATAAACTGTAGCCTTTGTTTCTCGGTGATCATAGAGCTTTCTAACGGTGGAAAACATTTTTCAATCGGTTGATTAAATTTTGAGTTTAACTTTTACAAACAAACAAACAAAAAAAAATACCCATTTTCCTCTTACAATTTTGGTATAGATACATATTTTGTAGAAAATTTTTATTGTTATTGCACGTTGCATTTAGGAATATAATAATGTTTTCTTTTCTTCGTACCAAAACCTTGTTATTTCATTCAAACGACTGACTCATTATGTCAACAACAATAAAACCCACGTATCTACAAGTGGCTTTACATATCTTGTAGCCTTTTACGTATTTGATAAGAAAAGATTTTGTGTTATATATACAAACAATAAAGATATTGAGCTGACGTCAAAAGGCACGCATATAGTTTTTAGAGGTTAACTTAAACTTGTTCGTAATACAGAGAACAGACAAAATATGTTGGTAAAACCGAAGTTACGCACTAAAGCCTACAAAGATTTATCAAATTATTATAACAGTCGTGGTTTGACGTTAATCGGTATTGGACAAATTGAGTCACACGACTATCAGATCCTTCAATACCGTATTAAGACGATTGATATTGATTGCGGTAATTCAATTTTATTACTAAGAACGTCTGTAGATTATGACGTAGCTGAGAGTAACGTTCCACTTCTAATAGAGATATGAAAATAAAAGAAATATTACTTATTATCTATACTAACATTACAAAGAGAAAGATTTGTTTTGTTTTAATTCTTTCTCCTTTAGAAAGCTGTACTATCAATGAGTAACATTCAGAAAAAAAAATATATATATTCAGATTAGGTTACAAGGTAAAACTTATGAATGTCAAAGGTACACAAAAAAAATTCTGTAAATTTACATTTACCGCCACGTTCAGCAAAGCAAGGGTGTAGGGCTCGTGAGAAAAACGGGCAAGAAACTCATGGCCAATCTTTTTATTATTTTTTGTAGCCGTGGCCAAAAGCTAGTTCGTCAATATGATACGTTGCAGTGCACGACGTAAGTAGCTCGCGTGAGTTAAATGGGCGAGTATTTTACGTTGGTAACATGCGTGTCAATGGTTTAGCCGATGCATACAAACCGAGTAAATGCCTCGAGTTGCATATAAACGTGACTAGTTACATAACGAATAAATAAGAAATTATACGTAAATCTGCAAGATATAATGTATTTTTTCGCTGAGAGTTAAGACTGCGTCGAGCGAAATGTGCCAAACAGGCGGTCACAGTTAAGTGGATAAAATCAAGACTTTTATTTAATACAAATATTAAATATACATTTACCATAACAATATATGTGTTTACAATTACTCCGTGTAAAAAACTTAAAATAATTAATATTTTGCCTACAGAATTACATAAACTCGCACGACAAATGCAAAAAAGTAAGCTCGTGTTACGTGATTTTTAGGTTATAACAGTAGAAATCTATCCTATTTTACAGCTTACACTAAACATAAATAGTTATATTACAATTTGTCTGTCCCAAATATTCAAGTTATTGGTTGACAATAAAGACACATATTTATCAAAAAAGCACTTCAAATCCTCCATACAATTTTACTATGGTGGTCGCGCGCTAATTTGAGTATGTGCCGCACGGGCTCTGTCATTATCTGTCTTACGCTCGGCGCAGTCTAAACATATAAAAACGAAAACCTGACTAAGGCCAGCATGGTATACTACGGCCTAACTCTTCTTATGCTAAGAAGAGGCCCGTAGCCGCAGTGGGTCAGTTCTTAAACAGGGGCGATATTATATTATTATATATACAAGCTTTTACCCGCGGCTCCGCTCGTATAAAAGTAGGTAAGGTTATGTTAGTAAGAAAACTTTTTAAAATAAAATATAGTCTATGTTACTCGGTGATAATAAAGCTTCCTAATGGTGAAAGAATTTTTAACATCGCGGCTTCGGTTAAGTAGTTTTTGAGTTAACTCTTACAAATATACAAAAATATCAAGTCTTTGCTCTTTTTAATATTAGTATAGATATATATAGGCTCACTAAATTTCGAGATGTCAGAGAGAAACGTAAAACAAAAAATATAAAGAGCCTACTGCCAATATATACAGATGTTGACTAAGAAAGAAAAATTAGAATACTTTCTCAAGCACAGTAGGCATTTTCCTAATGATGGCAATATAGATTATCTATCAGATATATGTAACATCCCGTACATATGTCCATTGAGTCCCCCCTGATCATAACACTTACAGTGCTAGAATTATTTATACGTTACGACCAAAGTCCGCATGTGCCGAGTCACCATTGTTCAAGCAGTGTGAAATTGGCAGAGGAGTATTATATAATGGAAATCAATTTTTATTTCTCATCTGATTTGACACTTTATATTACCTACTAGATATTGCCTGCGGTTTCACCCGCGCAAATATAGGTTAGGCTAAATTAATAATACCTAGTACTTATTCCTAAAAGGTAATTTGACAAATACTTAAGACTGCGCCGAGCGTAAGACAAATAATGACAAAACTCGTGCGGCGCATATTCAAATCGGCGCGCGACCGCTATCGTAAAATTGTATGGAGGATTTGAAGTGCTTTTTTTATAAATATCTTTATTATCATTGAAATTAAACTGCTATATACGGATTTTATCGCGTTGTTTATTTTACACTTTATTACAAAACTTTGAAAATTGTTTCACTACTACTACTATTAAACTTTACTAATTTTTAAGCTAATTAAATTATTATTAAACTATTTAGATTTAATTTATTTTTACACTTTCCCCGACGTTTCGGTTGCTTTTCAGCAGCCATGGTCACGGGGAGACGAAGAAGTTTACTACGAGAGAAGTTTAATAGTACCAGTAGTGTAACAATTTTCAAAATTTTGTAATAAAGTGTCAAATAAACAACGCGATAAAATCCGCATATAGCAGTTTAATTTCAATGAATAATATTCGCGTAAATAGAAGACAATATTATCTTTATTATCAACCAATAACTTAAATATCTGGGGCGGACAAATTGTAATATATCTATTTATGTTTCGTTTAAGCTGTAAAATAGGATATATTTCTACTGCTATTATTTTTCGTGCAAATTTACGTAATTTTGTAGGCGACAATATTAATTATTTTAAGTTTTTTACACGGAATAATTGTAAACACATTCATTGTTATGGTAAATGTGTATTTTATATTCGTATTTAACAAAAAGTGTTGATTTTATTATATGGCTTATCGTCACTAATATCATAAATGCAAATGTAAGTTTGTTTGTAACTCTTTCATGCGTCAACTACTTGACCGATCATCTTGAAATTTCGCACACACGTTGTCAGAGGAACGGAAATGGACATATACAGAAAAAAGTGCCTACTGTTACTCACATAACCTAACTTTCATTTAAGCGAGCAAAGCCGCGGGCAAAATCTAGTTATCAATATTTTAAGGCAAAGGAAAGGTAGAAAAGAAGACAAGAAGAAAATTTTTACTAGATGGTTTTTACACGATTACTGATCACGCATAATAGACCAACTTGGAGTTCAAATGCGGAAAAGGGAGTCCAATTAAGTTATTGTTATAAGTATTTAAGTTTTAAGAAGCTCGTTAAAAAGGTGGAATAAGATAGGTGGCTAAAGTAGCCACGTTAAGTGAAAAGTTTTGCGACAACACTCTACTTTAAAAAAGACGTATAAACTTCATCTACAACTAGTTTCTAACAGCTTTGCTTTTGTAAGGCAAAGACATTTTATTTTATAATAGACTTACTGACCCACGCAACTTCGTCTGCTTCATATAAGAGAATTTCTCCCGTTTTTGCAACATTTTTCATTGCTACTTCGCTTCTATTAGTTGTAGCGTAATGTTATATAGCCTATAGCCTGCCTAGATAAATGGGCTATCCAACACTGAAATAATTTTTCAATTGGAACCAGTAGTTCCTAAGATTAGCGCGTTCATACAAATAAACAAACAAACAAACTCTTCAGCTTTATAATATTAGTATAGATATGCCTGTGGCGCTCGCGTAAATGTAGGTTAGGTTAGATTAGTAATAGTACTTATTTCTGGATGAAAGGTATACCCTATATCCTTTTCCGATCTCCTGACAACGTGTATGCGAAATATCACGATGATCGGTCGAGTAGTTACAGCGGTAAAGCGTAACAAACAAATTCACATTCACATTTATAATATTAGTTAGGATATGTATTTTTTATGGTTTTATTTATTTAAACATTTTACGTAACCGATCGTCTATGTAATAGGTTAATGGGTGATGACCCATCATAATAAATTTACCTATCATATTGAGCAAAATCTTAACTAATATTATATATGCGAATGTGAGTTAGTGTTTGTTTGTTACGCCTGCACGCCTTAACTACTTGACCGATCATCATAAAATTTCGCGTATACCTTGTCAGGGGTACAGAAGAGGACATAGTGTATCTTTATTTCAGGTTAATTGTCAAAAACTCTGTATTATGTATACATAATTGCTGTGGGAGATCCACGCGACAGCACGAATGGGCCAAACAAACAGAAAACCGACAAATGTCCAAACAGAAAACCGGCGTGAAATAGCGCTTGCGTTGTGTTTCGTCGAGTGAGTGACGGTACCGGAGGCCCAACTCCCCTCCCCCTCTGGGGAGGAGAAGGAAATTTAAAAGGCTGGCAACGCACTCGCGACTCCTCTGGTGTTGCGGGTGTCCATGGGCAGTGGTAATCGCTTACCATCAGGAGCAACACAGTTCGCCGCCCCTAACATAAAAAAAAATACATAAGCATTAAATATAAGATATACCTGGTGATCTTGAATATAGGCTTCCTACCTCGGGCACCAGTCTACCACAATATTGTGAACTAATTACTATTATTGTTACAAAGCTTAAATATTGTGGTGAGAAAAATCAATAAATAATGATATATATAATATATAAATAATATATAATATAATATATATAATAAATATATAATTAATTATTATGTTTAAGTATTTAAATTAAAAAAACATTATTTTTTTATTTGTTCTCCAAACAAAATCATAATGTTATACTCATAAGAAGTAAACGTGTGTTCACAAGGCCCGCCATCCATTCACTTGGAATCATTCATCACACTTAAAGACTTTGTACACAAATAACGTTGAAATACCTGTTTGCTTAAACGTAATCATTTTTGTTTCATACTTAAGTATAGAACACTTATTTTGTCATCATTGTTAGATGTTGTAGCCGATAGCATGATTATCAGTTAGTATACAGTTACAGACAAATTGATTTGTTTCTGTTAATATAAATATAATTTTACTAGATTTGGCCAGCGGCTTAGCTCGCGTAAACGTAGGTGAGGTTAGTAACAGTACTTTTTTCTGTTCCCCTGGTAACGTGTATGCGTTTATGTAAATTTCATGATGATCGATCGATTGAGCAGTTAAGGCGTGCAAGCGTAACAAACAAATACACATTTGCTTTTATAATTATAATAATAATAATATAATATTATATTATATTCTACCACATACACATTCTACATCTAGCCCAAACTAAGCAGAGCTTGTACTATGGTTCTAAACAATGGATAAACATACATAATATACTTTATTTTTTGTAAATACATACATACATATTATATACATAGAAACAACCAGACCAAGACAAACATTCACGTTCATGCACACAAATGTTTGACTTGTGCGGGAATCGAACCCGCGACCTCAGGCATGGCAGTCGGTTACACTAACCACTACGTCATCGAAGCTGACAAAAGTTAAGATATACTTATGAGAGATATTGCGGTTTCTGCATATGCAATTTGAAATTTGAACCTAATATAAATTAAAGAAAATACGTTATATAAAATAGTCTGACACCCGAAAGATTAGGCAGAAGTGTATGTATTATCTTTTCTCTCAGTTGTGGTTTTAGGTAAACATTGTGCTAGCACTAAATTTTCTCTAAAAATAAACCTAATATTTTGCTATATCGCCAATCCGACTCAGGGCTTACTATCAACTAAGAGCATATTTTCATAATTATGATCATAATACCAAACTGGTCTCATTGCTAGCAGGACTATACAATCGGCATAAAGCGTTAGTTCAACCTTACGCCATAGTACCAAAATAGTTACATAGCTACCATGCTTAATACTAAGAAATACTATCAAATGTGTTTACTGCTAATATACTGAGAATTCTCAGGAATGCTACGACGAATGCAATTTTCCTACAGTCTTGCCTTTCACGTATACAACAACGTCACCTAATTAATTTCTAACACCTTCATGACTACGCTACTTTGAATAGCTGAAAAAAGCACGGTTTCAATACACGAAGACTTCTTTAGAAACTCACGTAATTATACTAACTTCAAAAAGGAGGTGATTCTCGAGGTAGGTTTGTATTTTTCTTCAATGTTCAAGCTTAGCTTCATATTAAGTCAACTAATTTCATCGATTCTTTTTTATATCATGAACTATATTTTGTTTGCGCAAATGTAGGTTAGGTTAGGTTTATAACAGTTCTTTTTCCTGGACGAAAGGTATCCTGTATGTTTTTCTGTTGCCCTGACAACGGCCATGCGAAATTTTATGAAAATCGGTCAAGTAGTTAAGGCGTTAAAGCGTAACAAACAAACAAACAAACTTACTTACAATATTAGTTAGGACTAGTGAGGATCGGTCAAGTAGTTAAGGCGTAAAAGCGTAACAAACAAACAAACAAACAAACTTACTTACAATATTAGTTAGGATTATGTATTAAGGATAGCTTCAAATACTTTAACTGATATTATATATATATATGTGAGTTTATTTATTGATTACGCTTTCACGCCATAACTACTAGACCGATCAAAATTAAATTAATTGTCACATGTCAGAGGTGCAAAAAAGGACATAAGGTACTTGTCATCTAGAAAAAAAAGCACTGTTCCCGACTGAAGCTGCGGGCGAAAGCTAGTATTATAAATATCTCATAGAAATCTTATGGAGAGCGATATTTCTAAACGGGCTAAAGAAAATCGCTCTCGATTTTCACAATCGGTAACATAGAGTGCAAATTACAGATACTGGCAACTTACGAGCAATCGGTTTTTTATATTGTGTATACTTATTCACCATAAAGACAAATAACTTGCCAGTACATTAATTCAGAACAGAAACACACAGTATAGTTACGTAACGAGGTGCACAGCGGTAACACAGAAACTATGTCGAATTGAATAGTTTAAATTGGTATTGACTCGAAACTTGTACTGTCTAAACCCTGCTTTGGAATCTTGTATTGGATCATCAAGTTGTATTAAATTAGGCGTGGAATTCAGTCAATTGAACAGTGACAATTCGGCTATATAGACGTCAACAAATAAACTGACTACTGTTGATGTTTATTTACAGGATTTACACAGCAATATGGCTGACTTATTCTGTTGTTATATTAATCAAAATGTTATGTAACTCAAAATCTAAAATACAAACAATACACAGGTTAAAACAAAACAGTTCAGTACCTCTTTCTCCTGTGTTTATGAATTTTCTTTCCTTTTATCATTAGTAGCTATAGTTACAGCCTTTTAGGCGCTCAATAAAAAAAAATTATACAATTTTTGTGTGTTGGTAAATGGGTGAAGGCTTTAACAGTTCAGTAAATGCCTTTTCCTTCTATGTCTGCCAGCTGATATTCCTTTTTTTTTTTTTACTGTTAACGATTGGCGAGAGCAAGTAAATAAAAATAAAAAGTAAATTTAGTATGACTTTAAAAACTAGAAGATCCGATGCGGGCAAAAGGATGCACGATATACATTAAGAAGTAATGACTATTAAAATGCAGTTCTGGGAGGGCAATAGCGAGCTATCGGTACTACAACCGCAATTTTTGGCATACCTAAACTTAAAATATTAATTTCTCCGTCATTCTGCATCAATTTTGAGGCTGTTTTTAATGAAGGGTATTTATTGTATATTGTTTGCTGTAGCGTACAAACTAACTTACTAAATCAAACAACGGCAGCAACCCTAATACTTGGAAGGAGAACAGGTAAAATAATCAAAAAAAATATCATGATAAGGCCTTTTTACCAACTATATTTTAGTCCAACGTATAACCGCCACCTTGTATAAAGTGTTCTAAACTGTGCTCTATACACTGATCACAAATTGGATCGTGGTATCGACGCAAAACACTTGCGCGTTACCGACCCTAGGTAAATAAATTTATCGGTCAGAAACAAGCGCGCGTGCATTCTAATTTAACAGCACATTAGTGGGACAGCACATTATCACTTGCTTTAATGGTGTAGGAAAACACCTTGAGAACACTTGTATGTCTGAGAGTTCTCCATAATATTCTTGAAGATATGTGAAGTCTGTCAACCCCCACTGGGCTAGCGTTCGGCCTTTCCCTTCTCACACTAGAAAGAGGCTTGTGCCCAGCAGTAGAGAGCGCGATTCTCTCGCAAATTGTACTGAAATTTATATAGAAAGCAAAGCGTTCCTATAGAAAGGTATTACCGGCAGGAACAGCTGGAGTTAGTTTGGTGAAGTATACCCAGAATACAAAAGAAAAGAGAATGAACACAGGTGTTGTTTTAGTCAATAAAAGTCTGGCATACTTCTTCGCTCTACACAGAGCGATGTGCCTTTTTGAGAGTGGGCAATCTTTTGATTTCTCACCCTAAAAAAAGGTATAGAAATTGAAGATTTTATTTATTACACATACACAATCATAACACTATCATTACAAGTAACCTTAATGCGATAGTGTGGTTCACTATTATCTAATTAATTATATTATTGTCTATCTATATTACACTCTACAAAATATATACTTACACGTAACATAACATATTATAAACATTGTTATCCTTGTGAGTTCACTCATTGTGCAACACAACAGGTCTAGATTATCCGCGACAAGGTTGAGGGATTTGTGTGCACGCGTCACAGGCGTCTCTTGCATGTACTTAATAATAAACTTTTATTTCGGACTATTGTCCATAAATGTTAGTCATACAAATTCCTTAAAACTATGTTAGTAACAAATATAAACCTAGTTTAAAAATCTGCGCCTCCCTCCTGGTGCATTTGATCCATACATGTGAATACGGGTCCAGTGCCACAGAAACGGGCTGTCCAGTCTGTTTATAATTAATATGTAATAATTTTAAGGATGCTGTGAATGCTGCCCTGCAACCGAGACATCAGGGATGCAGTTCTCTTTCTTAAAATAGCTTGAAAGCTATCTATGTGCGTTTCAGCAAATACGCTGATTGCTATGCTATTATTATGTAATAAAGTGTCAAATAAACAACGCGATAAAATCCGTATATAGCAGTTTAATTTCAATGAATAATATTCGCGTAAACAGAAGACAATATTATATAATAAAGATGTAATAAAAATAATCGACGAGATAGGTGGGTTAGATTCTGGCACTCTTTACTAGCTGATCAAAAAGCAGTGTCAATTTAATTGCATTATATTGTAAATACATTTAATACTATAAATATGTAGTCTAACACTGTCCTTCCTGTAAGAAGTTAGAGTTCTCAAGGCAAGCTGCCTTATTAGTACTGTTTCCAAATGTTTTGGAATAGCAGGCCCTTCTACTCAATAAGATCTTTCAACTTAAGTTACAACTGTAAAGTTCATTCAATTACATTCAAAGTTCATTCTATTCTTCATTTTGTAAAGTATCCTTGTTCAGTACGGACAGAGCAAACCAATTAACACGCTCTCAAAATGAAGGTAAAATACAAGTCAAGAATGGAAAAAGTAAGTACATTCTGCAAAAACTGGCTGAACAAACCAGTTACTACACTTTCAGAATGAAGCGTAATGACAATTCTAGACTAAAAAAAAATAGGTACCGTCGGCAAAAAGTAGGTGGTTGATATTTTTCTGCTGACTGTACAGAAAGAAAGGATCGTGTATTTGAACAGCTATTACAATGTAAGCTGTAATCGTTGGCCAGCTGTAGACACTAGACTTACAATACTTACATACTTTTGGTACTGCGCTCTGGGGAGTAATTCTGACAAAAAGTTGGCCTATTTGCCTTTGTTTTACCTTTATTTTTATACTTGCTAATATAACTTTACAACTGTAAGTTGTGAGTACTTAAATTTACGGCATATCTCTACGGCGTGTATAAGCAAGAGGACATATTTATTAATAAAAATATTTTCTTTATTGCAGGTATCAAGCCTATATCTCCGAAAGCGTAGACAGGTATGTTTTTGCTCAGTACGGGTCTGCGTCCCACGTTGTAGGATTTCTGCCACAAAACAAAGAACTCTGTAGTTTCTTGAACTCCTAGTATCATCTACCAGGCACTGTTTTAGACTTCGTGCTGCTATTCAGAATTACTAGTGGTAAAAACTTCACTCTACCCAGAATTTAATCCGAGATCTCATGCACAATAGTCGCTTATACTACGATAGCAGCGAGGCAGTAACTATCTCATTACGTTAAGTTATGTTCCACGTTCACGTCGTAGGATGACAAATATCAACCCATTAAAACTTTCTCATCTAGAGACCAGTTACATACATAAGCTGCTTCATAAGGCAACGTCCAGCACCAGGCTCGTATTACGAATTTCATCAGGCAGCGTTACTTGAAATCCAAACTAATTCTATAAATTGAATGTGAGTTTGTTTTTTACGCTTTCACGCATTATCTACTCGACCGATCATCATGAAATAAAAATACACGTTGTCGGGGTTACAGAAAAGAACAAAGGGCAAATATGATATTATTAAATATTTAAAGTTTTATTGTGAAATATAATCCTTTGTCTGTTATCATTTAAACACAGTATTTATTGCCGATTAATCAACTTAACTATGATTAGCGCTAAAAGCAAATTAATCAATATGCCCTTAATCTTCGTGCCAAAGCGAATCCGCGTATGAAAGTCGACTCGTAAAACTATTCAACTATCAAATCACGTAGTACCACGGCTCGATAACGTGTAAACCGAGTTGCGCCATCCAAACATATGAGTGCCTAGCGCGAGTTTGTTTTACGTTAACGCGATCAACACGTTTATGACGTTCAGCGCTCCCATTGGTTCGCTCTAAGCTCTTAACCAATCAGAGAACCAAACACGGTAAACGTTTCGATCGCGTTAACGTAAACAACTCACACTAGGCACCCTGATCGGTAGATGAAAGTCGGAATAATAAATTAAACCTGGCTTAACTATTAAAGCAGGGTTCCGAAGTTTACGATAGCAGTGCTAAAATAGCGCTATTTGACGGATAGGCAGCTTTAGTTACGCGTCGTTAATTTTACAAGCTTTATATTTAGTCAATTGACTTCAATGTTTTTAAAGATGGTAATTAAATAATAAATAATATAAGCATTCTTAGTTAAAGTTAAGTTGTGAAGGTCTAAAAAAAAAAATATATATTTCACGATATATTTTTTTTTGTTTTTACGGGGATGATATAGTGTGTAAGGTACTTTATATGTATTCAACTTAGTATGTAGTTTCCTTAATAATATTAATGTAAGCATTTAGGTAATAAGATATCGTATGTATCAATATATTATATTGAGAACAATAAACTAGACTTTTGAACGATACGTACAGCTTGCGTTTTCATTCAAACTCCCTAACCGTGCTTTGGCACCAGGGCACACCACACCGCCTTTATTGACGAATCGATGTGAACATTTCTTCTTACAAGTAGTAACATACCTAATATCATTGACCGCTGCCTGGAAATCTTAAAAAGCGTAGGCAGTGAAAGGTTTATTACACTTACATACATTGCATGAGCTACGTAATAAACGGGAAAAAAATTTTTGGTTCCGATTCGCACACATAGAATTAATTTGAATGCGAAACGACTTCTTATGAAAGGAGGGTGCTAATCGACACAAAAAAATGATATTTAGATAGTGTCGTTTTGTACAATTCGTGCGACATGACCACTGAGCCAGATTAATTGACTTCACACTATGTACTATTACCTAAGCCTAGAAACTAACCTAAATGTACTTTCAGTAACTCATAAACAAATCGATTCAGACGTTCATAAGTGTTACTTAGTCATCCAAACAACGGACACAAGTAACACCTAGTCTTACCTTTAAAGCAAGCAATACATTTAGCTGTCCATATCAAATAACTTCAAAACTTCAAAGAGGTGCATTATCTATCCGAGACTTTTACAATCAGACTAGTTGATGGACTGTTTTGTTTACTTACTTGCGACCTCGGTTAAATAAAAACCTTATATATTTATTATCATGGTTGGCTTATCATATAGGCTTTTAATCAAATTCTAAGTAAACTTAATACATAATTATATATTCTATCTATTGGTTCAATAAGCTAAGTGAATTACTCTGATTTTATATTTTGTTTGCTTTAGTCAAATTTTCTGTGTTGATTTGGACTAAACCCTATCAAACTATTTATTCATTATTGTTAATTTTAAATGTGCTGTATTTGAATTTGGTTGCAATATAATTTGCGATAAATTAGATTTTATTATCGTCTAGTGACCCGTCCTGGCTTCGCATTTGTAGTAAAAACTTAAACAAACTCTACACCTAAACTTTCCTCATGAATTACTCTGCCTATTGGTGAAAACCGCATGAAAATCCGTTTAGTAATTTCGGAGTTTATCGCATACAGACGCGGCGAGGAACTTTGTTCTATAATATGTTACACTACATTTTTATGTTTACGTAAATCAGAACGATAGATAGAGAGATAAGAGTAATACAATTAGGTATATACGTTGTCTTTTTTTAATAATACACTGATCTTCTGTTATCATATTTAAACATTTTAGGGTATTATTTTAATTGTTGTATCGTACAAAATTATAGTAATTGTGTAAAAAGGGTTGTAGAAAAATAGTTTACGCACGTTTTCCGGCTAAGATGATGAAGTTTTCGTTCGACGCACAATGTCAACATGACATCTAATTTAAAATATAGTATTATCAGACTCACTCATATAGAAAATTGTACACAATCGTGATATGTCTTATATGTGAGCTTCCCCTTCTTAGTGTAGACACTCTTTTGTGAGATCTATGTATAAGCACATCTATGATTTTAATCTTTGTTCTATATGATGACTTGCTAACTTCGCTAGCTCAGCGACCCAAAATGGATCTTGGCCTCCGATATTAAAGTTCACCATTCTTGTCTATTTTGTGCTAAGTCAGACCAATCGAGCACATTCATCTCTTTAAGGTCTTTAGCTATTTCATTTTTCCAGCGTTACCTTGGGCGACCCATCGGATGACGCTCGGTGGGTCGCCTGAGATATGTTTGTTTGTCAGCTCGATTCTCTCCCATTCTTTCAATATGCCCGAGCCAGCGATGTTGGACAGCTTTTATTTCCACGATGATATGATGACTGCTGTTAGTAAATTTGTATTAGGTACATGCAGCGTCTGCGTATGACGTAGCTGATAATAATGTTTTCCTTCTAAAGCTGATATGAAAGTAAAACATATAAATGATATCTTTCTAGTAGTGTGTAGAGTTAATTTTATCTTATTTTGGAGAATCTATTTCGGTACCGCAAGCTCGAAAACGTGACTGGCTACACAATGTAGCATGAATGAACTCGGTAAGATAAATAAATGCGCACGATAATTAGTGATGGATCATACGATTATGACTTTCCTTCAAGGTGATCTTAAAATACAAAAATGAACATAATTATAATTGTATGCATTTTGCACACATCTTGGCATTATAGGCTTGTGGAGAAACGTTATGTGATGGTTTTCTACCGCAAATGTACAAACCACTGAATGGTCTGGCAAGCTATTAAATCTTTTTGAGAATTTGTATATCTTAGTGAATTATAAGGCAAACTTTGCTAACGCGATTCAGGCTTTAGTACAAGTTATTTAGAGTTGTAAGCAATTGAGTACAGAGCCATCTCTTGTAGCTATTTGTAACCTTTTCGTTGTGCATACTCTAATATAGACAAACAACGATAAAAATATAAAGTCGGCCATAACCAGTCTACCACTAAACCAAATAAAAAAATACTGATTCACTGCTTATAATTCACTATTTTGGAAACAAATTTATTTTATTGTCCTCTTATACACGTGCGGCTTAAAGTATATTGGCATTTATGAATCTGAATGATCGAATTGTCCTTGAACCATCCATGCCATAATATGATATTCAATATAATTAATACATTTGTATGACATTAACATGTAGAAAAGTGATAGCTGTTTCTGTTTTAGAGTTCGAAAATCTCTTATACAACAGCAGTCCGTCCGTCCGTCCGTCTGTCTGTTATACAACTTTCAACTCAAGAACCGTAAGAGCTAGAGACTCGCGGTCAACGCCATTCGACTCAGCATAGTCGATATACCTCCGAAATGACTATGACCTTTGACCTCTGACCTAAAGGTCACGTAGTATCACGTGACCTTTGCATATTACTTGAACCATCTTTTCGACCTCTAAGATTTACGGCAATTCGTTACGTTTACGGTACGTTTCTCACTTGTTTTAAAATGACAGTTCTGGTACTAGGTCTAATTCGGAGATAATTCGATAAAGTCGAAAAAAAAATAACGGTATTTTCATAGTACAAGCTCTGCTTAGTTTGGGCTAGATGGTGTTGTGTGTATGTGATAGAATATTATTATTATTATTATTATTATTTTCAAAATGACAGTTCTAGACTTGGTATAATTCGGGAACAATTTAGGAACATGGTTCAAATATCATTGCAAATGGCGCAAAGAACAACTACACACGGAATTACACTGTGTTTAATTATTACTTACTCAGTTTTGCATTGCAACTGACCAGCTAGAAGTAATTCGAAGAGCGGGCGGTTTCGCTTAAAAATAAAATAATAAAATTCTAAACTATTAAAAACTAAATCAATTTGAAAATATAATTATCGTTATGGAAATTTATTTCCAGGCTCTATTAAAAACCATACTTATTATAAAAATTAATGATTATTAATTAATTTACCTGATTATTATAATGCCTTTATAATATTCTTATCGAATTAATAAAATTTTATCACCTGATTACGATAGCGTACATTATATATTATATAAAAACTTATTAAATAATCCCAACCAGCTACCTTCTTCAGGTCGATGCCCTGATAAACTGGATGAGGAACGTGCAGGACTGGATAATAATAATATAATAATATCAGCCCTGTATTAAACTGTCCCACTGCTGGGCACGGATCTCTTCTCACTGTGAGAAGGGTTAGGCCATAGTCCATTACGCTGGCCTAGCGCGGGTTGGTAGACTTCATATATCTTCGAGAACAATATTGAGGACGGGAGTCCTCCGGGGAGAAAACCTGCATATCTGGGAAGACATGCAGGTTTTCTCACGATGTTTTCCTTAACCGTTAAAGCAAGCGATAATTAACTATTTAATACGCATATAAATTCGAAAAGTCAGACATGCGCGCCTTGGGTTCGAGCTCGAGACCTCTGCGTGGCAGTACAACGGTTTCCCACTAGGCTATCGCTGCTAATCTGGATGTTGTTTCGTAATTTGGGAGAGGCCTATGTCCAGCAGTGGACTGCAACTAGCTGATTGATTGTTGGAATTTCTATACCCAAAAAGAAGGTATCTTACTATACATTTGAAAATAGGCCATAAAAATATACCATTCAAATCAAAATCAAATTAGAAATATGTTTATTCATGTAGGTCTCAAAGTAAAAAATACGAACGTCAAAGTTACACTTATTATGTATTATTTTCAGCAAAGCAAGAGCGTAAAATCATTTCCTATGTAATAAAAAATAGTATTATTATGGCGCAGCGATATTTTTTATTATTTTAATTGTTTTTTTTTATTTATTGATTACAGTGGTAAAACATAAATACAGTCCATAAAATACTTAATATAGGTAATATAATATGGGTGCCTGTACTAGGGTAAACCTGTGCCACAGGCGTTAAGGGCACTTATAATATACTACTAGGAACTAAGTTATATACAATTAACCATAGTTATTATATTAATATATGCAAAAATAGGCCAAGATTGTAATTATTATCATGGCACTCGTTATTGCTTATTTAACAACAATCAACAGATCTTCAGTATCCTCATAATTTAAAGTTTGTAGGTACCGACAGACTATCCGCTTAGATCTTACATAGCTTAGGTCATATATAGCTGTTGGTTTATTTATCTTGTTATAAAGAAAAGGCCCTAAGAATGCGCAAAATCTATTTGTAAAAACGAACTGTGATTCAGAAAGTGTGTTACAGACAATATTTTTCTGTCTCTTAGTGTTAGTAAGGTTGATGTTATACGTAAGCGTTGCGTGCTGTTTAAGTACGGTGTACATTATATAAAGCTGTCTGACAGTTAATACTCTACAATTTTCCAACAAAAGATGTGTGGAAAAGATATTGAATGTCTGTGTGCTACTGTGCTCGGTAAACAGCAGTAGGCTCGAATCTTATAACGTAGAAGTCAAAACCTTTTCTAGAAATACAGATGTAATACCTACTTAATATAATACTATATAGCGGGTATTACTCGCGATAAAGTATTTAAAAGGTAATAAATATCGTGACCACGATGAATGCAAGTCGGTTGAAACGTCGGGCAATCAATAGGTATTTATTACCTTTTAAATAATTAATCGCGAGAATTAATACTCGTTATACAGTATTAGTACGTAAGTGTAAAAACGTTTAGGTGTATTCTCTGCTTATCGGTTCCGCTATATAAGCGTGATACTATGTTGGAACGTATACCAAACGTATAAGCGATTCGGATGCAACACAATTATGAAACGCAACCGAAACGCGTTTGAAACGATTGCTCATTTTCGCGTCGTAACAACAATCTATTTTACACAAAATGCTCGTGATTTTTGAGCTCGTCTCTAAAATGCTAATTGTGAATTGTAGACTAAACGACCTTCAATATCTAAAATAGTTTCTGCTTCATTAAGGTTGGCAACACGTTACACTTTCTAATGCTAATAAACTTTTTTAAAATGGAACGCGGTCATGTTTGACAGATGGACGGATAATTAACAATTATCACAAGAATTCTTTTTTTAAATCATGACTATGAATCATCCATATCAAAAATATGTATGAACGTTGGATCAAGGTTGGTTGTTTGTATAACCAGATGCTTATTAATTAGGTATTATTTCTATTATAGACATTTAGTTTTGTTTGATTATTTCTTAAGTCTAGTTATACAGCCGCCATGAGAAAAAGTATTTTTATATCTTTATAGGTATATATAATTCTACTGTACGTGTGTATGTCACTGATCTCCTCCTAAACGATTTTGATAAAATATTTGTGTGTTCATGTGGATTCGAGGATGGTTTAGATTTGGGTTTTTTTTTTCGTGTGTACAGGACGTCTGTCGGGACATCTAGTTTAGTATAAAAATACCGATTACAAATACGCCAAAGACAGAATTTTGAAAAAAAATTGATCCTTATATTTTCCTTACGACGGCAGCATAGTAAGCGCGACCACTAATTATGCAGCTGTTTACTGTGACGACCCAGATTCATCTCCCGGCTTGATCAGTACTTGTGGTACGTTAATATGGACCTTTATCGTTCTATTTAGAATAAATAAACCCTAAATAATATAATGATAATAATATGGACAACATTTTTAAAGAAATTGCGCTGAAAATAAATACTAAAAAATAAAGACTTTGACAATCTCCAGAAATTTACCAACCGTCAATAATCAAATCACGCTAAATAATAACCCAATAGAAGAAGACAAATCTTTCAAATACTTAGGAAGCCTCTTGAATAATGATTCAAAGTACACTCAAGATATTAAAACCCGAATATCAATAACCAAAAGAGCATTTAATAACAAAAACATCTGCTTAAATCCAAAATTTCAAAACACATAAGAAAACAGCTTATAAAATCATACATCTGGAGCATTGCTCTATACGGAAGCGAAACATGGACAATGCCCTAACAAGACCGGGAAAGACTGGAAGCTTTCAAAATGTGGTACTGGAAGCGCATGGAAATAATCAGCTGGACAGAAAAGAAAAGCAACGTAAAAGTACTGAGCCTTGTCCAAGAAGAACGCAACATTTTGACGACAATTGAGAACAGAAGAGGAAAGATGTTTTTCCACCTTATAAGACATGACGATTTTATAAAAAACTTCATAGAAGGAAAAGTGGAAGCAAAGAGAGGAAGAGGCAGACCCAGAAAGACATACACAGATCAATTAAAAGAAAAGGCGAAGGTCGTGTCTTATAAGGAGGTTATGCTATTGGCCGAAAATCGAGAAAGATGGCGTATACTCCACCGACAAGAGCAAAGAAGAATATAATAATCGGTAGAATATTATATTCTTGATTTAATGTGGTAACATACACACCACACCAATGTTACTTTAAATAATAAATTTCGTGTCTAGTAATCAATACATCATTGAAATTGTGTCAGCCATTGCAAAGATTATCATGCACTAACGGACAAGCAAACAACAAACCCGGTTACTACTGTATAATACTCTCAATTCGCTTCTACCATTCCTTTCAAATATATGTAACTGTACGGATGTACACGGTGTAGTGGTTTAAGTAGTCGCGTCGCTGCTGCCACTGCGCCGAATGTTCCATACTGGACAAACATTTGTGGTTAAATGGTTGTTTCGAATCTGGGTGTTTTTTGTGTTCGTTGTTTGAATGTTTGTTACTTACCCCCGCGATACAGAAATTATTCCTAGCGCGGGAATTGTCTTTTTAATCAAGACAAGACAACAAATATTACAAAGCTACTAAGTATGCTTTTTATCTTCGAATAAAAGTAGAACGTCAGCTGTGCCCCTCATTTCGTGAAAATCGTAAATGTTGAAAGGAAAATGTCGTTAAACTAAACAGGAGATGAATCGAGTGTAACTTTGTACGCGTATTACTTTGTCAAGTTGAAAGACTACCTTTTAGAACAGATAAACATTGTTAGTAGTACCATATGATACGATGTAACGCTATCCTAGTGAGAGACCTGAATTTTTAATTGTGGCTTGCATTAAGGGTGAAGGAAAATATCGTATCGTATCGAGGTAACCTGCATGTGAGATGAGACTTCTTTATAATATTTTCGAAGATATGACTGTAAAGTCTGGGTGGACTTCACATCGAACAGTTTATCACGCTGTCATTGCGGGTGGGCAACCTAATGTTTCAGCGTAGTGAACTTAATAGTCCAGAGCCTCTTCTCAGTGTCAGAAAGCATAGGTAATTCTAAACGTTGTGTCACTGAGAAGACGCTTTTGCCCTGTAGTGGAACAGTTTATATACAAGGCTGATGTATATACATAATATGATACTATTACAAACCTTTTTTCTGGATGGAAAAGAAGAAATATAAAAATCCTTTTTGCCCCAATAACGTCAATGCAAAATGTCATGATGATTGGTCGTCTAGCTAAGGCGTGAAAGTGTAACAAACAAACAAAAAACAAACTCACATTATAATTTTAGTTAGGATTGCATCTATGAGCGAAGCATATGAGCAAAGCAGTAATCACAAATATGTGAAACCGTACAAAAATAAAATTCTACGGAAAGTCGCCGAGTTTTCCACTTACGATCCATAAGTACTAAAACAATTATTTCCATCATATCTGTTCTTGGCGGGGACTTTACAAGTTGTTGTTGCCTAAAGCGCTCTGAGTTATCTTAAGACTTGATGTTTATGACATGATCCGGAACATCCTCTTCAAAGCGCTACCCCAAAACTATCAAATAAATTTACTAATTATTTAACCAAAATGGTCGCCGCTTCTAAGATTAGATTGAAATTATCTAAGCGCCGGCTGATTATCTAAGGAGATAATCTTGTTAGAGGCTATTATCTACGTACTATCGCATGTATCGTATCAATTTGACAAACGTTTATCGGCCTAACAACCATTGTTGTTGGGACATAATCAATTTCAACTGACAAGATCTATGTGTTTGATGAATTGATGGCCTTCGCCGATGAAACAATAAAAGTGCTGCCTTGTTTGTTCAATGGTATGTTTCCTTACTCATTTCGTTTACTCAGTTTGGTTTCCCGATAAGGCAAAGTATAATTCGATCGTTATGTTAATTATTACGGCGATTGAATATTTGTCTGATGAGCGACAATAATTTTATATTCGTCGCATAATGTAGGATCCAATTCACGGATGGCGTAGTGGTTTATATGTGGTCGCCTCGCCGTTTATTGTCGGTAGTTGTCGAGACAACGCCTAGAGTCTGGGCGTTATTTGTGTCCGCTGATTGAATGTTTGTAAAATCCTCCGCAACACAGGATTTATGCCTAGCGCGAGAATTGCCTTTTTAGAAACAAAAGGACAAAGATAGGCACTGTTCTGAGTCCTGGGGTCTAAATAATGGCGAGAGAACCGATACTGTTCTGCTCAGTAGGTTCACTGAACTCCATGTGTTGCGAGACCGATGAGCCTACTGAGCAGGGAGAGACGGTGTGTTTATTTATTTACTTTTTAATTACTAACATTAGTTATAAGCAAAATTCTTGTTACTAACAACCTTGTCTTGCCTATGGACTTTTTTGTCTGAAATAAATGATTTTTATTTTATTTTATTTTATTTATTTTTAATAAAATGCTCGACAGACGGCAATGGTCTAACCTTCTATTACGAGAGACTCAAAAAAATGCTCCTGTGATGTAGTTGAAAATAGACCTGCCTATGTGCCCTCTACCATTCAAAAGAAATAATCAATAACTTGAATTACCGTTGCAGAGAAAGTGTTCATAAATTACGCAAACACTGACAACTGCAATGGAATCCTATTAAACTTTGTCCATCCGTCACAGTACAATATTAAAGTTATAGTATGCACTAATGGGTTCGCTTTATTTATTCACAAGTATCGATGTTCATTCCGTCTGGGGACAGTTATGTAACCAAGATAACACGGTTCCACTGAATTTCATTCCAGCTATTTCTGTATGACCTAGACTTGCATGGATTTTTGTCTGAAAACGGCTTATTTCCATAATCAATATATGAATATTGTCTTATGTTTACGCGAATATTATTCATTGAAATTAAACTACTATATACGGATTTTATCGCGTTGTTTACTACTACAAAATTAAATCTTCAAATTAAATATAAAATAAATCTAAATAGATTTAATAATAATTTAATAAGCTTAAAAACTAGAAAAGTTTAATAGTAGTAGTAGTGTAACAGTTTTCAAAATTATGTAATAAAGTGTCAAATAATCAACGCGATAAAATCCGTATATAGTAGTTTAATTTCAATGATCAATATATGAAATTAAATAGAATATCTGGAACTGCTAATTGGAGAACATGGAAAAAGATTCCTGCAAATTTAAAAAGCCTTAAAATAGCCTTATATTAAAAAGCTGAAGAGTATTTTTTGTTTGAATCTTTAAACCTATTAATTGGATTTAAAAATATTTTTCTTTTAGCTCCTTTGCTGAGAAATTTTATAAGGTATCAAATATCATGCTACAAACGTCAAGAACGTAGCGTGTAAAAGCGTAGCACAAAGTAAGTAACAGATATAATCTTTTCTATACTACCAAAATGGCAAGCAATCTTACAGCCCGTTTGCTGGTAAGCGATAACCTATGCGTGCTTGAAATAGCAGGGATTTCTCACGCATTGAAAACCTTGAATAAAAGGAATTAAGGTGGGACGTAAGGAAAGGAATAGGAGAGATAGGTTTGTGTGCCGCCTGAGATCATATTTACTGGCAAAACGCAGTAACCATGTCTAGTGATATGGTCACTGCGTTTAAAAGATTACTCTTACGACGTAAGAGTGTGTTACGTGGCGGAATGCATTTACGCTTTTCTCGCGGAGAAAGGGGACCGGTTATGTCGGGCTAACCCAAGCAAAGATAGAACATCTCGGGTGCTACTGAATAAACCTACCACGGTGTGTCAACTCGTTGCCTGCGGGTGGGTTTCTGGAACTGAAACTACATCAGCGACCCACCCAGCAATGCCCAACGCAGGCAAGAAATTCCTGCGGACGACAACTCCTGGATGACGCCCCTGCACGACAGTGGGCGTCGTTCCGACTAGGGTGGTACCTGTCCAGGCTAATCAGCTCATTGGTACCGTCACAAAATATTTGGCATCAGTGCTCCCCCACCTCAAATAAACAGAGTAATAGTCATAGATTGCATAAATAAATGTCATAGTAATTAGAGAAATTCCAATGAGCAAAAGAAAAATTACGAAAAAAGAAATTAATTTATTCGAAAACTGTAATTGATTCGTTGTCACTGATTATAATTCGAATGTTAATCGAATATTCGGCACTTGATTTGATTGTGCTGACGATGTTTTCGCACACGGTCATCGACTGTGATGATATTTTTTTAGTTAGACTTTGTAATATTTTCATGAATGTGTATGTATACAAATGAATGTATACGGGGCTATGCTCTTTTTACATATATTCTTTAAAACATAATCAAAATAAATTATCAATCAATGTAAACAACGACCTCGATGGCGTAGTGGTTAGTGTAACCGACTGCCACGCCTGACGTCGCGGGTTCGATTCCCGCACAAGTCAAACATTTGTGTGCATGAACATGGATGTTTGTCTTGGTCTGGGTGTTTCTATGTATAATATGTATGTATTTACAAAAAAAAAAGTATATAAGTATGTTTATCCATTGTCTAGTACCCATAGTACAAGCTTTGCTTAGTTTGGGCTAGATGGTGTTGTGTGTATGTGGTAGAATATATTAATTACATATATCCTAACTATTATTATAAATGTGAATTCGAGTATGTACGTTTATTTGTTTTTTACGCTTTCATGCCTTAAGTACTCAATGGATCATCATGAAATTTCGTATACACGTATTATTTTTATAAAACATACATACACATATATATACGTTGTCAAGGCTATATAAAAGGACAAAAGCTACATTTATCCAGAATAAATAACTATGCCCGAGCGGTAGAAAATTTACAGAACCTACATTCAAGCGAGCGGAGCCGCAGTTAAAATCTAATAAACGCAAAAGTGTGAATAATAAATTATAAATTTATCGAATATTTACTCGAAAATTCGATTTTTAACCACAACAGCACACTGGGAGCTTATTGAATGATGGATACGTGTTGTTTTTATCACTGAGAGCTTCTACGCGTGTTGTGAGGAAATAAAAGGATTCAAAATACAAATCTATGTCGATCAAAGTCTATTTGCATTTGTTATTTTGTTATTTTGTCTATTTGCTCGGCACCTTTGCAACTGCACGTTCATTCAACAAAATGTATGCTAACAAACTACAGGCATCACATATCTATAGCGCAATGGTTTAAGTGGTCGGCTTGCAGCCAGTACGGCAAGTCGGTTGGAGGTTCAATACCTATACAGGAATTAACTTGTGTGATATGCTAATAAGTTGTTTATGTCTCTTGTTTCAATGTTTGTTTTCCACAACACTTCAATATATAAGCTGTCCTTTTATAATAAGCTAGCTTTTTCTCGCGGATTCGCTTGCGTAAAAGAAAGTTAGGTTAGGTTATAACAGTACTTTTTTTAAAACATAATATAGCTTATGTTATTCGGTGATAATATAGCTTTCTAATGGTGAAATAATTTTGAGTTAAATCCATACAAACAAAAAACAATCAAAAAATAAAATCTTTCCTCTTTATAATATTAGTATAGATAAGTTATGAAATAAGTAGAAATAGTTTTATTTTAAATTATTATTTAAAAATAACCTATTTCTATGTTTTGGGTTTCTGTTATCGAATCTCAAGCTTTATTAGACCACTTTTTCAAAAAAGTACGTGTTTTTCTTAATAGGTATTATTATTATTACTACAATACGCTCATAGCCAGTTGCAATCACTAACCGGCAAACGACTAGCGAGGTTGAGCAACGTTGGGTGCGGTCAGTCTATAGACGGGTGTCCGCTTAGTGGTATTTCATCTGAGCGTCTCTGTGCTTCGGAGGGCATGTAAAAGTCGGTCCCGGTTGCTGTCAAATTGACAGCAGTCGTTAAGCTATGTCAGAGGCTTACGAGCGGCTTGAACAACTCTTGACAACAGGTTGGCCACTTACCACACGAAAAGAAGAAGTTGCATTTACCGTTGCCAGCAATATTATATTGCTGACCTGGTGATATATAATATGACTTTGTTCGTAATGCTTACACGCCTTAACTACTCAAGCCATCATCATGAAAATGCCTACACTTTGTCACAGGAACAGAAAATAACATAGACTACCTTTTTTTAGGGGAAAAGTACTGTTACTAACCTAACCTATATTCAAGTGAACAAATCCGCGGGCTAAATCTAGTACACACGGCTACACATCAAGTTAGACACCCTATATACGCGTAACTACGCTACATACAAAAAAGAGAATTGTCGGCAAGGGACAGTGTATAGTGGTGTCGATGTAATGGTAAGGATAGAGCGCCGCGTCCCGTTCAGCGTGAATGAGACAAAATAACAGAAATATAACGTACTCTCTCGCGCGATTCGCAGCGTACAACTTCTAATAGTTCAAAGCCCAGTCTAAAATCCATTTGGTTAGGTACTTAACTAAAGGTAAACAATCCTGATGTAATTTTTTACACAAACACATATTAAACAAATAAACTACTGCTTAAACTAACGGTTCAATTGATTTAGTAATCGTTATTGTTGTATTTACATTCATCTTTAGCAGCATTTCATTTTTAAAAAGAGTTTTTAGATAAAAAGACACATCAAGATTACCTTTAGTACCTAAC
Source organism: Catocala fraxini (assembly GCA_930367265.1). NCBI lineage: Eukaryota > Metazoa > Arthropoda > Insecta > Lepidoptera > Erebidae > Catocala > Catocala fraxini. Next base: position 4,549,288 of record OV884047.1, read on the forward strand.
CAAATGGAGTATAGGTTGATGTGTCGCTGTGTGTACATACTATTTTAATGATATGCCAGACATAATAATTTAGCTATATACCCGGCCCGGTTATATAGCCAGAGAAAAGACGACCTCGATGGCGTAGTGGTTAATGTAACCGACTACCACGCCTGAGGTCGCGGGTTCGATGCCCGCACAAGTCAAATATTTGTGTGCATGAACATCGATGTTTGTCTTGGTCTGGGTATTTCTATGTATAATATGTAGGTATTTACAAAAAAATTAAGTATGTATGTATGTTTATCCATTGTCTAGTACCCATATACGAGCTCTGCTTAGTTTGGGCTAGATGGTGTTGTGTGTATGTGATAGAATATTGTGTGATTGTTTGTTTGACCGCGCTAATCTCAGGAATTACTGGCTCGAATTGAAAAATTCCTTCAGTATTGGATAGCCCATTTATCGAGGAAGGCTATAGGCTATATAACATCACGCTACAACCAATAGGAGCAGGGTAGCAATGAAAAATGTTGCAAAAACGGGGGCAATTCTCTCATGTGAAGCAGACAAAGTTGCGCGAGTCATCTAGTTATTATTATATAATTAGGTATGGCATGCCATTAAAATGTTGAAGTGATACATTACAGCCACGTATTGCCAGACGGATGGCGTAGTGGTTTAAGTGGTCGCCTCGCCACTGCCACTGCGCCGAGTGTTGTGGGTTCGAATCCCACACGAGACAAACATTTGTGTAATCCATAAATGGTTGTTCTGAGCCTGGATTTTCTTTGTGTCCATTATTTAAATATGTATAAAGTCCTCTGCGATACAGCAATTATTACTAGATGAGAGTTGTCTTTTATAAAAAGAAATAAAATTACATTTCGCAAAATATTGTCGCCATAATCTAACCTGTTTGAATGACACACTACGCGAGCAGAATTATCAGCGGAAGCTTGTATTATACTATACATCTCCCATGTAACAATTCAAACCAATTAGCCGATATGAATTCACCACATGAGTTACACGCACTGAGCCAAATCGGCTTTTGTGGTAATTTTATACTACGCACTGCCTAACACCGTGGTTGAAGACTGTTAACCTTTATTACCTAGTTACTGCAATTTTATACACTGTACAGCAACATTCATATCTAAGTCTAAATAATAATGTCCGCCAGACCGAATTTCGGTCACGGCAGCCGGTCTTAACGAGACAAGCCATCTGCGCAGGCGATATTATACTGCACAAGTATGTGCGCAAACACAAGTGCACTCTCTGTTCCCTAACCCTCACGATCAGATGGGACGGTAATCCGACACGACCGGAGAGAGATCAGATGCAGGACCAACGGCTTAACATGCTTGCCGGGGTGTCTAACAGCGCTAACTTCTTACCTACGGCCCGCTGTTGAGATTTCTTAACAGAAAAACCCTATAACTTTTTGTTTGCCCGACCCGGGATTCGAACCCGAGACCTCATGCACAGCAGTCGCATTCACTACCGCTGCGCCATGGAGGCAGTTAAGTCTAAAAACTGTTGTATCAATTTCTGACTAAACACTGTCATTTAAAATACAGGCTCTTGCCTAGTTTGGTCTTAGTACTTGTAGTGAAATACATAATAATAATAATAATAATAATATAGACCGATAACATGCCTACCGACGGTCTATAAACTTCTTACATCCATTTTGAGATCTAAACTTTCACTACATATTACAGCAAATAACATCATGTCTGTATCTCAAAATGGATGTAGAAGTGGGTCACGTGGTACTAAAGAGCTACTCCTAATTGACATGACCATCAGTCAACAAATACACCGCCTTAAGAAAGATCTTGCGACATGCTGGATAGATTATAAGAAAGCCTATGACTCTGTACCTCATGCATGGCTCTTGAGGGTGCTGGAGTTGTATAAAGTTGATGCAACTCTTTGCACTTTCTTGAAGTCATGTATGAGGCAGTGGAGAACGGTTTTACGCTATCCAGGATGTCGCCAGATCGGGGAAAGCGGTGTATCTATCAAGATCAAGCGAGGTATATTTCAGGGCGACAGTTTGAGTCCCTTATGGTTCTGTCTAGCGCTGAACCCTCTTAGTACTTTACTGGAGAGTTCAGGGCTAGGCTATCGATTGCGGAGAGATGGTCAAGTTATATCCCACCTTCTTTACATGGATGACCTAAAACTATTTGCCTCCACCAGACCCCAACTGACGGCGTTACTTAAGGTAACGGAAACCTTCAGTAATTCCATCAGGATGGAGTTTGGTGTTGACAAGTGTGCAGTTATGTATGTAAAGCGAGGCAGGGTTGTGGAATCTGATGGCATTGAACTCTCAGATTTTACTAGACTTAGGTCTCTCTCTGCAAACGAAACCTATAAATATCTGGGTATGTCACAGGCATTAGGTATCACTGAGGACGGTATGAAACGGACGTTGCGGGAGCGCTTCTTTGGCCGCTTGAAAAAAATACTGAAAAGTCTTTTGTCAGGCGGCAACAGGGTGCGCGCCTGTAACGGTTGGGCCATGCCGATCCTTATGTACTCCTTTGGCATACTCAGATGGACGCAAACGGAATTAGATGCCCTGGATAGAAGGGTCCGTACACTGTTGACTGCATACCGAATGCACCACCCGCGCTCCTCGGTAATGAGATTGTACATCCCACGGAAGTGTGGGGGTCGCGGTTTTTTAAATGCCAAGACCCTCCACAACCGTGAAGTGTGCAATCTCAGAGAATATTTTCTCCGAACCGATGTGGGCGTTCATCGCGATGTAGTCGCAGTGGATACGGGCTTTACCCCGCTTGCTCTGGCTAAGGAGAACTGGCGCAAACCTGTTATGCTTGGAACTGACGAGCGCAGGGATGTATGGAAAGGAAAAGAGCTGCATGGACGCTTTTTTCGGGCCCTGAATGGGCCCGACATAGATTTTCAGTCATCGGTGTCCTGGCTACGTTTCGGCGATCTCTTCGCTGAGACCGAAGGTTTTGTATGTGCAATAATGGACGAAGTTGTTATGACGAACAACTACCGGAGATATATCCTGAAGGATGGGACGGTTGACATATGTCGGGCATGTCACCAGCCCGGAGAATCTCTCAGACATATTATCTCCGGTTGTTCTCGTCTTGCCAATGGAGAGTATTTGCATAGACACAACCAAGTAGCCAGGATTGTCCATCAGCAACTTGCCTTAAAGTATGACCTTGTGGAATCTGAAGTGCCGTATTACAGGTATGTGCCCGATCCAGTTCTCGAAAATGGTCGTGCTACTTTGTACTGGGATCGGTCTATCATCACTGATAGGACAATTGTGGCGAACAAGCCAGATATTGTGCTGATAGACCGATTGGAGCGCCGAGCAATGATCATCGATGTTACCATTCCGCATGACGAGAATCTTGTGAAAGCTGAAAAAGAAAAAGAGTTGAAATACTTAGACCTAGCTCACGAGATTGTCGACATGTGGCGTGTGGACTCGGCGATCATTGTGCCGATAGTCATTACAGTCAATGGTTTAATACCTAAGAGCCTCGACCACCACCTGCAGAGGCTCGCGTTAGATGGCTGGATCAAGTCCTTGATGCAAAAGGCAGTACTACTCGATACGGCGCGTATTGTGAGGAGATTCCTCTCTCTGGGGCCCTAACCACCGGCAGCTTGGACCCTGTTCCCGATGTCGGTGGGTCATTTCAGTTTTTATATTTTTAAATATGTATAGATTTTATATTTATATTTAAAAATGTAATTATTAGAAAAAAAAAGTAATAAAGAGAATAATAATAATATTCTACCACATACACACAACACCATCTAGCCCAAACTAAGCAGAGCTTGTACTATGAGTACTAGACAATGGATAAACATACATATATATATTTTTTTGTAATTACATTCATATTATACATAGACCAAGACAAACATCCATGTTCATGCTCACAAATGTTTGACTTGTGCAGGAATCGAACCCGCGAGCTCAGGCGTGGTAGTCGGTTACATTAACCACTACGCTATCGAGGCCGACAACAATGTATCCACTGTAAATGTATTTTCTTTTGTGCCAAATCAATATTTTTACATATCTATATATATACGGGAAGCAAAAACTTTGTACCACTTTTTACTAAAATTGCCCGGAGCGAGGAGTATGAAATTTGGCACAGTTAAAGTTTATATTATGGAGAAGGAGTGGCGAATTCTAATATTTTTATAAAATGTGCATTAGAAATACATCAAGTTAATAAAAATCACTACACGCACACAACCATGCATTTGACACAAGCAGTCGAATCGCGTTCGTAGTATTTCAGCATTGATCGGCTGACGTCGTAGAATTATTCGTAACTATGGTTATATATGTATGTGAAGTAGGTGAATAAATTAAATATGATTATAAGGATTAAAATATAGTTATAGACAATAAAACCTTAATAACGATCATACTTAAAATTTATATCAATAATTAAGGTCGAATTTCGACCACTTGGCACCGCTAGTTTATTTTATTATTCCTATTAGTAATTACGACTGCTGATCTGTCTCAAGATCGATTCCGTGTCGTGCAAAATATTACTGAGTTTGTCTTTAAAGAAATTCTTAATAAAATAAAAAAAAAAATAAGTTTATTGCATATCATATTTGGTTTACATTGCTTGTCGAGGAGTCTCCATTTAAGCATAGAAAATGCCTGTAGTTGAAGGCTCCGCTCTTCCCTACTTTATAGTTTTGAGCAATATACAATATTATATGAAAAATAGAAAATAAAAACTAAAAAACTAAAAAAGAAAAATATGATCAATTGTGTGTGTGTATGTGTGTGTGTGTGTGTGTGTATGTGCGCGCGCGTGTGCGCAGGTGTATATGAAATAATCTTAATAGCAGCATATAATTCAGAATTGTGCTCCTACCGAGCATAGGATAGCACCTAGGTTAAGATTTTGCCCGCGGCTTTGCTCGCATAAATGTAGGTTTGGTTAATACTTTTTCTGGATAAAAGGTGCCGTTTTCTTTTCTGTACCCCTGACAACATTTATGTGAAATTTCATTATGACCAGTCGAACAGTTAAGGCGTGAAAGCGTAACAAACAAACACGCTCACATTCGCATTAATAATTTTATTTAGTATTGTATTTAAGAAATAAAACCGATCACGTATTGATGACTATACTCTTCAAAATAAATGAAACGTATTTTTAAATCCTACTAAAAATAATTGTATGCCAACCAAACAATTAATTCTTAGCAAACTCTTTATATGCACGAAAAATACATACACATACATACATATATAGATTCACGCCTGTTTCCCAGGGGGGCAGGCAGAGACTACGGATTTCCATTTGCTACGATCCTGACACACTTCCCCGGTTACATTCACTTTCATCACAGTCCTCATACTCGCTCGCCGGTTTAAGGTGCTCTTAACCTGGTCTTTGTCCAAAACGTCTCCGATCTGGTCAAGAAACGTTCGCCTAGGTCTGCCTCTTACGACTGTTTCATTCATACTAGCTTTATAAACTTTCTTAGTCATTCTTTTCTCGTTCATTCTTTCTACATGCCCTAACCAGCTTAGCCCTTTTCTGTTCTTGTCACTATATCCACTTTCATGCCGCATCTCTCTCTAATCACACTATTCCTTATTCTATCTTTTAGAGTCACACCACATATGTCTCTCAGCGCTCTCATTTCTACAGCATTCATTCTGCTCTCATGCTTCTTTTGCCATACCCAACTTTCACTTCCATGCATAAGTGTAGTCACTAATAGTCCTCTATGAACAGCCAAACGTGCCTTTTCGGATACATTTCGACTGTTCATAAAAGCGCGTAGAGCGCCATTCACTTTATTGCCAGCAATCGTTCTCCTTTCAATATCTCCCTCATGTTTACCGTCCCTTGTAAACAAAGTACCCAAATATACAAACTCTTTCACTTGCTCCACTTGTTCTCCATCAATCATAATATTACACATCGTCATGTATTCCTCTTTTTCAAATACCATTACTTTCTTCTTGGTTACATTTATTTTCATTCCTTTACTCTCAAAAGCAAAATCCATACACGTATTGAGTAAAGCAAATTAATTTTAAAATACTTAACCATTTTCAATTAAATCTTTAAATACCGAGTCTCCATAGTAATAAGTGATTAATTACATATAATTATGAATGTTAATGTATTCACACATTCATATGATAATGTAATGGTGTTATGTAATGTATACCGTCGTAAATAATGTCGTTCGGAACACAAATAGTTATTATGTTTGGCCATTAGCTCTTCTGAGTTTAATTATCATAAATACTTGGTTTAGGTGGGAAAAGTAAATTAGAATTTAGTGACTGAAAGTTATGCTTTACAATGGCTAGTTAAGAAATAAATAACTAAGAAAGACTTATTTGTTTGAGTATTATGTAAATAATGGACAATTAATGTAATAATTATTATATACAACCAAAAGAATAATTATATTAAAGTAACTAACTAACTCACTCCGCCCGCGTGGTACCTACATCAATGAAAAGTACCCTTTGTCCTTTTCAAGGTTTTAAACAAACTAGAATATGCTGTTGGACTTCCATAAATAAATAAATAAACTACCTCTGTATCACATCCAAATCGGTTGAGTGGTTTAGCCATGAATAGGCAATAGACAATTTATTCTAACTTCTCCTTCTTCTCGAGTCGACGGTACAATTATTTTAAATATATCCTGCCCAATGTGTAGCCACGGCAATCCTATCAGCAGTTGCTTCCATCAAGTCCTCCATAGTGCACCTACAGGGACAATTTGAGCATTTGAACAGCTGTGACATGGTTTGGTTGGGATCACCACAGTCACACTGTGCTTTGTGAGGCTCTCTGAGTCCCATTTTACCAGGTTGAAACCGCAGCGGCCGTCTTGAGTACGAAGTCGATGTAGGGTTTTCCATATTGACCATAGTAATTTGGACCCAAGTGGTAGGTTTTTACTAACTTTTAAATAGTCGATTGGCGGAGGATTTTTTTCTGCCAAGTTTTGAGCTGAGTTGTCTCTGGCGAGAGTTACTTTCGCATTTATAATATTAGTAAGGATAAAATATATGAATAACTTAAGTTTATAGGTCTATATACAAGCTTTTGCTCGCAGCTTCGCTCAAACGAGACCAGACCTATTTCTGGATAAAAGTTAACCTATGCCTTTTTCTGAACCTCTGTCAACATGTATGCGAAATTTCGTGATGATAGGTCGAATACTTAATGCATGAAAGCGGCACAAACAAACTTACATTCGCATTTATAATATAAGGATTATTTTTATAATGTACTGGTACTTTTTATATTTTTATAATTAAATAAATAAGTTTATATGTGTATCCGATAAGGTTAATACTTAGTATTATTTTAGGATGTTCAGAACGCGTATTTATGCCTAATATTTTCATAAGATCCTAGAATAAATTCAAGTAAATCGTTTTGATCATACTAATCTAATGTTTTCTTAGTAATGTTGTAGTTATTGTAACAAAAATATTGGACAAATTATAAATCGAAGGTATATTTAAACTGTAGCAGATACTGTCAATCTGCTCGCACTTGTCAGTCACTGAGCAGCGATAGCTCAGTGGGGAGACCAACAGACTGCAATGCAGAGGGTCTCGGGCTCGAACCCACGTCGCGCATCTCTGATCTTCGGAAGTTATATGACTTTTCGAAATTATGTGCGTATTGATTGACAATTATCGCCTGCTCCGTGCCTCGGAGAGCACGTTAAGCCGTCGGTCCCGACTGCCATAAACATCTATGGCAGTCGTTATTGGGAGAGTGTCTGCACAAAAGATCCCACTGGGTCGAAGTGTCGCCGGTCTGCACTGACTGGCCCCCACATAAGATACATACATATATACTGTCAATCTAGTTTATAAATTACTAGACTTATTTTACCCCTTAGGGAACAGTATTATTTTTCCTAGATAAATATATCCTATGTACTTTAGTATAGGTACTAGTGAGAACTTAAATGCGAAATTTCATAATGATCGGTCGAGTAGTTAAGGCGTGAAAGCGTAACAAACAAACTCACATTCGCATTTATAATATTAGTTAGGATTTCGTTTATATTAATTGTATATACATATTCGGGTTGTCTTCGCATATAAATATATTTTAATATAAATACCTATATATGTAGATAGATATGTAGGTACTTTTAATTCAATAAAATTAAAGTTTATTAAAAACTCAGTCAGTATTGTAAACCACGTGTGCTCATTAAATCCATAATTTAATTTTTTATTTTTTTTTATTTATCGTAATTTCATTCGATTACCAACAGCTTAAGATATTTTATTTATTTATATGTATAATAAAATTAGAACGCTTATAAACCAATTACACTATTCTATGTATATACATGTATAATAATCTCGAGTCACGGTGTTTGTGGTTGCACTACTCTGAAACGGCTCGACCGATTATAATAAATTTTTAGGTACCAAATGGTAGGTATGAGAAAAGGTCGTAAAGTACCGCTAGAATCAGCCAGTTTATAATATATAATATTTAAAATATATAAATTTAAGTTAGCTTCTCACAAAAAACATTAACTACAATCATGACTACTTTCAAGTTGTCAGCAAAATAAATGTATAACCATCAAACTGAATATCTACCTGAAATTCTTCACACCCCATAAGTGAAGCGGACCGTGGAGATAAAGATACACATTTTATCGATACTGATAAAATACTTCACGTGTGCGGTATAAAGTTTGTTATCTCAACGATATGCCAATACCATGAACGCAGCTACCAGCTTATTCATTATGCCGATAACGCTACAAGTGTCACTTGTTAATTAATTCGCTATAATGCCTCACTGAGTAATATATTAAAAGTAAGGTATTGCTACTACGTGTTATGTAGAATTTGTGTAATATTGCATAGTCAGACAGTATTGTTACTTCATACTTGGCGGTGTAGCGCACAGAATTGAGAAATCTTTAATAATATTATAAAGCTGCAAGGTTTGTTTAGTTGAACGCGCTAATCTCAGGAACTACTGAATCGAATTGAATGAACATTTCAGTGTTGGCTAGCCCATTTATCGAGGAAAGCTATAGGCTAAATAACATCACGGTAATAGAAAATGTTGCAAAAACGGGCAAATTTTTCTTATGAAGCACACGAAGTTGCGCGGTTCAGCTAGTAAGGTAGAAAGACAATCGAGACACTTTTGTATCAGAGCTGCCGACGCCAATGTACATTGACATTACACGTCATATTTGCAATAGAACGCATAATTAAGTTTCATTACACAATAGTTGTAATTATTAAAAACAATTCTTATCTGTAGCATCTTACGGTAGGTTTTACTATATTCGTAATATCGGTTTGTTCCAGATTTGCTCCTAAATTACGTCCCACGTTCCGTAATGTTACTCATTCGCCCCTCTTTTTAAATTATTCGTTTTTCATCCTACATTTCTGTGGGAAATCTTTTCGTTGTCTGACTTGTGATGACATGCAATCATAAACACAATGTTTTGCTGAGAGATCAACAAGGTATTTTATAATGTTTTTCGCCTGACGATACAACAAAAATTCCATACCAAAAAAGACAGGCACAGAAAAGGAACATAATTTGGGACGAAATAGGAATTAAATTAAGAAATTAATATTTATTCAAATTTAGGGTCATATAAGTAAAAATTTTTGGGACGATTGCGAAACATAAGGCGCGAATGTGTAACAAGCCGTGATATTCTGTGAAATCAGGCGTAATAATTAGAGTTGCCAAGTAGTGAATTATGACAATTTCATGAGATATAAAAATTTGTTTAATAGATAAATTTTAATGTTTATACAAACGAAATAATTAGTATATGTATTCAGAATATTTCTTTTGTAAAGTTATTATTAAATAGTAGTTTCAAAAGACCTTTCTATCTGTATTCTATGTTCTGTGGTGTAGAGTAATTGTACGTATACCGTAGGAGTTTATTGGTTATCTCAATACTGTAGCAATATGTGGTAATCAACATGCCAGCCGTATCAATTTGTTCTGAATTTCGATATCGATATTCGATTCGATTTGAATCGATGGCTAAATAATTGTATCTATATATATTATAAATGCGAATGTGAGTGTGTTTGTTATGCTTTTACGAAGATACTTATAATACGTATCTACAGTTATTCTCACTCCTAACTAATATTATAAATGCGAATGTGAGTTTGTTTATTTGTTACGATTTCGCAACTTAACTACTCGACCGATCATCATAAAATTTCTCATATACGTTTTAGGGTTCCTTTCATTAAGTAATAAAGTACTGTTACTAATACTACCCTAACCTAACCTACATTTGCGCGAGCAAAGCCGCGGGCAAAATCTAGTCTGGAATAAATTGAGTATCATAAAATCAATCTTATAATTAAAAATAAACCTTGAATAAAGAAAAAACATAATTGTGATCTTAGAAATTTATTTTATTTGTAAGCGTATATACTCATATATATTGTGCAATAATAAAATAACAGAGTTTGTATAAGCTTATAATATTATATGGTTTAGATATAAGTACTAAGTAACATTAATTATAATTGTTATAATAATATCATCCCTGTATTAAACTGTCCCACTGCTGGGCACGGACCTCTTCTCATTGTGAGAAGGGTTAGGCCGTAGTCCACCACGCTGGCCTAGTGCGGGTTGGCAGACTTCACATATTTCGAGAACATTATGGAGAACTCTCAGACATGCAGGTTTCCTCACGATGTTTTCCTTCACCGTTAAAGCAAGCGATAACTAATTATTAAATACGCATATAACTTCGAAAAGTCAGAGATGCGCGCCTTGGGTTCGAACCCGAGACCTCTGCGTGGCAGTCCAATGGTTTCCCACTAGGCTATCGCTGCTATAATTGTTGGTAGATAATAATTTTTAAATATTCGTTTATTATAATAATATTGCAATGCTTGTAAAAGGCACTAAGTTTTAAGCACTATACTTTTACTAAACACCTTATGTATCTACACTTAGGTCGCAATAAACACTTTGACTTATCTTCAAATTGAATAGAATTAAGAGGATAATGCGTGCTAAAAATTATAAGGTTTAGCTGAGTAAAAGGTCCTCATCTCTGTTCATATCACGGATCACAATGTTTTTCTTGCATACCTATTGTAGCAGAATTTGTGATCAATAATAATAATATAATATAATATTCTATCACATACACACAACACCATCTAGCCCAAACTAAGCATAGCTTGTACTATGGGTACTAGACAATGGATAAACATACATATATACTTTTTTTTTTTGTAAATACATACATATTATACATAGAAACACCCAGACCAAGACAAACATCCATGTTCATGCACACAAATGTTTGACTTGTGCGGGAATCGAACCCGTGACCTCAGGCGTGGCAGTCGGTTACACTAACCACTACGCCACCGAGGCCGACGATCAATGTTAATAAACGGTTGGTCACTGAATCGATCCAATGTTTGATATCGATTTTCATTCGATTTCTAGGATTCATTATTTGGGGAAAGAACGAATCCTTCCATTCATCGAACTTAAATCGACTTGCTTATTGTTACCTATCGAACCTCATATACTGCACTGGTTAAAAGTTGTTACTGAGTATCTTTATTATTATAAGAACTAGTCAAACCAAAATACAAAGTTTGATTTTAAATGACTTCCTATCATAATATTGTCTTCTATTTACGCGAATATTATTCATTGAAATTAAACTGCTATATACGGATTTTATCGCGTTGTTTATTTGACACTTTATTACAAAATTTTAAAAATTGTTACACTACTACTACTATCAAACTTTACTAATTTTTAAGGTAATTAAATAATTATTAAACTATTTAGATTTTTTTTTGTTTTTTTACACTTTCCCCGACGTTTCGGTTGCTTTTCTTGTTGTTTGTTCGGTTGCGTTGCTTGGGACAAACCCAAGAAGAAGCAAACCACAGCTAGACTTCATGATACTTTGAGCTCATTCTGCGTAAATAGAAACACCAATGATTAAATTATGTTCGGGTACTTTGAAATAACTACACTGGAACATTGAGACAACTGCCATCTTAGTCTCCCCGTGACCATGGCTGCTGAAAAGCAACCGAAACGTCGGGGAAAGTGTAAAAATAAATTAAATCTAAATAGTTTAATAATAATTTAATTACCTTAAAAATTAGTAAAGTTTAATAGTAGTAGTAGTGTAACAATTTTCAAAATTTTGTAATAAAGTGTCAAATAAACAACGCGATAAAATCCGTATATAGCAGTTTAATTTCAATGACTTCCTATCAATTACTTATATTTACTGTACTGTACAGTAACTGTCTGTCAAAATAAATGGTTTACAAGTTACTTGTGCTTGTTTAATGGTAGATATTCTACTCGCTTATATATGCACTAGCTTTTTTCCCAGCGGTTTCACTCGCGTAAATCCTGTTCCGTAAGAATATCAGGATAAAAAGTAGCCTATGTGTGAATCCAGGTCTCCAGTTACCTAAATACCAAGTTTCATCGCAATCGGTCTAGTAGTTTTTGCGTGAAAGAGTAACAAACATCCATACATCCACACAAACTTTCGCGTTTATAATATTAGTAAGGATATGAACAAAATAATACTCGAATGGGTTCCGTTACAAATTTAAATTCACTGTGTACCGATTACGTAACACTGCATGTCATATGAAACACAATCGTTGACTTCATACACGCCATGAATGGACGACGATAGCGTAATAAAACATACAACATAGCACTCATTACGAGGGCATAACATTAGCATTTGTATCTTCGAAAGGCTAGATAGAGATATAGAACACACACATATTATCATGCCTCAAAACCTTTAACAGGAGTCCAATTTTTTTTAAGCAATCGTCTTATTGTTAGCTTAATTGGAGTAGTGGTTTAAGTGGTCGCCTCGCCACTGCCACTGCGCCGAGTGTTGTGGGTTCGAATCCCACACGGGACAAAATTTGTGTGATCCACAAATGGTTGTTCCGAGTCTGGATGTTCTTTGTTTCCGTTGTTTGAATGTTTGTAAATTCCTCCGCGATACAGGAATTAATCGAAGTGCGGGAGATGTCTATTTAAAAAAAACAAGTATAGCATAACATTTGATGTTAGAAACTTGCATCGGTATAGAACCCTTATATATTATCAACAATGTTTAGGTCTTTTATAAACGACTCTATTAGTATTTCCTGGGCTTATTTTTGCAACAAATATGCTAAGCATTGAAAGCCCAATAACGCTATGCTATACTCTAAAATCAAACGCCTTATCTCAATATCAATATGGAAATTTATGTCAGATCAACAGGACGGGTCAATGTCGTAAATTATATTAAATTTAGAGGTGAAGGCCATATTGCAGGCACGTTGCGGCCAATATCAGTTAAGGCCAATGCCAGAACCGGTGGAAGCATTTGTGACGTAATTTGATCGCACGTGTTGTGCTCACTTTCAACGTTCTGCACCTTGTGATAGAAATATTTGGTGATATTTTACGGGATATATAAAATCAGCTTCAAATATTTAAATAAAATATATACCGAAAAAAATTGTTTTGTTACTATAGGTGCTCTAAAAATCGATGCTCAAATCTTATCATGCACTATTTCTTTTTTGTAAATTATAAGTGATAACATTGATAACCCTCGCATAGCAAATTGCTCGCACTAAGAATAATTCCTGTGTCGCGTGGCACTTTTTAAACATTACATTAGAGGCTCGGAACGACTATTTGCAGGGCTCGAGCCTACAGCACCCGGAGCTGTGGCGAGGCAGCCAATTTTTTTTTATACCGCTGTCGTGGCCAACACGCATACGGGCCACCTGATGGTAGGTAGTCACCATGGCCTATGGACGCCTGCAACACCAGAGGCATCATTTGCGCGTTGCCGACCCTTTTGGAAAGGAAGTGGGCAGGAGAAGGAGCGGGAAGTGGGAAAGAGGGGATTGGGCCTCCGGCACTTTCATTCACCGAACGAAACACAACAGTAGGGATACTGCTATTTCACGTCGATATTCTGTGAGAGGGTAGTCCTTCCCCCGTCGAGCCGGCCCATTCATGCTGAAATCAGCGTGGCTCTACTACACACAATTCAAATTTTTTAAATTACTAACTATTATGACCTTGGAATACTCCTAAAATTTTTGTCACGTTTAAAAATCCTTCGTCCATCGTCAATTTGCTTTAAACTAATTAGTTACAATTTACTAATTAGGTAATTGTCGGCCTCGATGGCGTAGTGGTTAGTGTAACTGACTGCAACGCCTGAGGTCGCGGGTTCGATTCCCGCACAAGTCAAACATTTGTGTGTATGAACATGAATGTTTGTCTTGGTTTGGGTGTTTCTATGTATAATATGTATGTATTTACAAAAAAATAGTATATAAGTATGTTTATCCATTGTCTAGTACCCATAGTACAAGCTCTGCTTAGTTTGGGCTAGATGGTGTTGTGTGTATGTGGTAGAATATTATTATTATTAGTTACGGTATTTTTTTTCAGCAGCAGCTATTTATCTCTTAGTACAATTTTCGAAGCAAAAAGCGATTCGAGTATTCGATATAACAAATTAAAATGTATTTTCTGTTTAAGTAATATGTCTTTTCCTGCCGTAATTATTTCAGCAGTGTTAATATATGTATATGCTCTTCAATCCATAGACTCACTCCTCATTATAGGAGTGAGTGTAGAACCTTTAGTGAATATCATTATGTTCATTGAAGGTTCTACACTAAACTTTTTTTCACTAGGCTTCTTTTAGTACGGGATTCCATTAACGTCTGTCAACTACTACGGTACTGCTAGCGAGAATTTCAAACTAAACAATGGCATCATCGAGGCAATTTATTTATCTTCATATAAATACTTCCTATTTTAGTTACTCATGGTATTGCCAACAAACTCGTTAATGCCGATCTACTTAATTACACAATTCCTGCCCTACTTCATTATAATGCTATCAAAAATGTTTAATTAATTGATACAAATCTGTATGATCATTTCAAATCGACTCGATCATGGTATTAATCATACGCGTATCAGTAGATACTATTTGTCAGAGTGTGTAATGAAGCCTAATTATTTCAGCCTAATGGAAACTGAATTATTAATTTATTGTATAATTCAGCTTGAATTAATATTATCGCTAAATTTTTCACTAACGATGAATATTATAGCTTGTGAAGTAATGCAATACTTTAAAGTATATAAAAACTAGTTTTTGCCCGCGGTTTCGTTCGCGTATAAGTGGTTAGGTTATGTTAGTAACAGTACTTTTTAAAATAAAATATAGCCTATGTCAGTCGGAGATAATATAGCTTTCTAAAGGTGAAAGAACTATTAAAATCGGTTTAGTAGTTTTTAAGTTAAATTCCTACAAAAAAAAACAAAGAATCAAATCTTACCTCGTTATAATATTGGTATAGAGAGAAAACTGTGTGATACTTAAATAGAAAGTACGGCAAATAAAGAGAGAGAGAGAAAAAAAATAAGTAGAGAAAATAGAAGAAAAAGAAAAGTAAACGATTGTCTTTGATATTCTGCATATTTACATACACTGAACGGTAGAACAAAACGTAGTGTCCACTTAAAACAAGAGTCTAGCTCAAACTAAGACAGCCTTATTAAGGTACTGAAGTACTTCCACTCCACAGGTAAACCAACTTTTGCTATATTCCTACAGTGAGTAGGGTTACCAGGACGTTTAATATGACGAATCATGTAGGGTAGACAGTACGCTCTTCTACTAAGTGAGGGACTTTTTTGGGAAAATTGCAACACGCGACTACTATGCCTTGTATTACAAATGCCCATTGAAAACAAATTCGAATAACACATGAATTCGACTCCAAAATCATTTTCGCTGATAAGCACTATAAAAGTTTGGTGGGATTGAAATTTGTCGAGATAATCTTTATACCATAAGGCAATCTCACCATTTTCTAAACTGCTGTATAAATGCGCCTACAGGACAGGCCTAGCCTAGTGTATATGTATATGTGTCTCTAGCAAAACGAAACATTACATATATTCACCAGTTATATTACATTATTTAAATATCACGCACAAAATTTAGTATAATAATATTATATTTTGATCTCTTTTATAAACAAAATTTTCCCCACATTTATGCTTAATTTTATACTGGAAAATTACAAAAAATAAGTATCTCTTTGTGCTATTTGTATGCATACCTCCCTTTCATTACTTGTGATGTTGTAGTTACATTCATTCACTTTGATCTTCCATTTACTCTAGGGCCTTTAATCATTATAACTGTAATCCCTAATTAGAAATATGTCTCTGGACTTGTATCAGTTACACTTTATATATTATTCAAAATCTTAATTCGGGTTGGCAAGCCTTTGGTCATATTAGGACTAAGAGTTCAATTAGTGTCACTGTTTTATTCAATTTGTTGACATTTTTAGCTTCATTATTATTTTTCTTTTTTTTTTTTATTTCATTATTATATTTATCATTATAGCTTAACACTGATTGCCAGAGGTGTTATAAGCATCTATTGATTTAAAGAGCTTATTTTTCAAAAAAGAATATTACATCGTTCACTTAAAATAAAAGAAAATTTTAATAATTATAACATAACAAGTACATACTACCATTTTTATACAATCAGTCGAGGTTAGGTTCAAATTGACAATCATTTTTGTTTAATAAGTATACTTTTAATTTTCTTTTAAAAATATTAATTGGTAAAGAATTCTTTACATTTTTAGGTAGCTTAGTATGTAACTTAGCTTCCTCATACTGCATTTCTATTTGCTTCGGTAACTGCTTACCAATGATATGATATCATGTTTGATGTACTGTAACAATTGAATCAATAAACTCAGCAAAGCATTATAGAAAAATATGACACAACAGCAAATCGAAATATTTCCTTGTTTCCAATTCTACCAAATTATCCAAAATCTGCTAGGAACGTTGCAAAAACATCGTAAAACCCAACTATATCGCATTTTACCGGGCCACAGTACGAAAACAAGGTCAAAGTTAAGGAGGAAGCGTTCATGCGATGGGCAGAGGAAGCACGATTATGCAATTCGATACGCGGTAACAATGTGCCCACGCGAATGACATTCGTATACGTTTGTTTTGACAATGAGTCGCAGGCCAGAATAGAAACTACCAATTTACATACACTATTGATCACGTTAATATCCGTTGATTGGCTTATGTATTCAAATTGGTAGGTTATGCATGTCTTAACTAATTGCATCAGTGATTCTAGATTTAAATTTAAAATCATACTATTTTTTTTTTAAAGTCATAGTCTGTTCGTGCCAGTACGCTTCTAACATAGGACCTTGTTCCAGCAATGGCCTCCCCTGTGGCATCTATCTATCAATGCATGGCACCGCACCAAATATTTTAATATTATTTCGTGTTCTGTATCTAGTTTTGTCATACTATATAAAATAACAAAGTAATCAGATCGTATCAACGGATGGCTAGAAGAAAGATCGTTGCACAAGCTAAAACTGAAGATAACATTTTTATCGTACTAAAGGTGAAGAAAATAATAAATTAGGCGTAGATAAGGAAAGTTTGTAACAAGATAGTTTCAAAACTGACATGATTTAGAATATGCTTTCCGAACCACTATCACTCTAGGAAATAGACATTAGTCTATGTATAAAAATAAATTAAAAAAATTGATATGAAGTATCCATCTATACTTATGTATAGATGAATACTTCATATGAATATAGATATTGATAACAGTACCTATTCAGAATTATATCTAGAAATAACTCAATATTGTTACGGCCAAAACAAGTATTATCAATTACTTACTGGGGATGTCTCATTTATAATCAATGTGACTGTTTTGAGACTAATAAACATTTTTCATTTTTATTTTCATTAACTAATTTAACATAATCAAATCATATTTCAATATTTGAAATTTTATTTCTATCAACAAAAAATAAACTTTGGTATTAGTGCTGTCTATTGTACTCAGCATTATTGTAACTTTGGTTGTAAGGTAAAAATTAGGAATCAAGACCATATTTTTTAGTCATTGGTCTAATATAACATACCTATACAGTACTGTTCATGTGTTATTTACTTTAATTTCAATATTATGTTATGTTCATTAAATCTAAATAATATCGTTTAGATCTTATCGTAAGCAGAAACCGAAGGTGATATATGACTACGTCTGACTTCTATCTCATAAGTTATCATCAACAAAGGATCTAATAAAGTTATTGTTTCAGTTTCTGAATACCTGGTAATTTTGTTTGGATTGAAGTCAATTTTAGCGTAGCCATTTATCTAACATTTAATAAGATAAAAGTTGCTTCGGTTGGGTAATGTCAATGTAAATTCTTTGGTACTATTGAACTGATTCTAAAATTTTTTCACTAGCGGTATGCTATCATAGGCTACCTTAAGTAACATAGGCAATCTTTTAGCAACATAAATAATAATACCGGCGTTGTATATAGGTAATAGTTTATATACAATGCTGATAGTATTATAGGCCCGTGTCTTATTAAAATAAGGCCGTAGTCCAGCGTGCTGGAACGATTAGCTTATGCTCCACCTTGTTTGCCCAGGGTGGGTTGGCAGATGTCATGTACCTATCTTTGAGAACATTATGGCGAACTCTTAGACATGCAGGTATCCGCAAGATTTTTCCGTTAACCGCGAGCGATATTTATTATTTAAAACGTACATTACTTCAAAATGTCAGAGGTGAGTGCCTTGGTATCGAACTCGTGCCCTCTGTTTATTCCAACTTTCTGCTACTAGATTATCAGTGCTTTTGCTAGAAACATACCTACCTGCTTATAAATACATAAGTAATAATAATAATAATAATAATAATAGCAGTCCCTAACACTCACAACCTACAAAAGACAATCACTGAAAAAATAAATAAATACACAGATTTAAAAGAGGAAATAATTAGAATCTGGAAGATGGACAAAGTATATATTGTACCTCTGGTGCTTTCTAGCACCGGTATAATACCGACACACCTTCTTCATTACCTACAACAACTTGAATTGCCAACAAATACATACATAACCATGCAAAAAGCCGCCATACTAAACACGTGTAGAATAGTTCGCAAATTTTTACAAGAAGATGCAAATATTGAACCAAACCCCCTAAATGAATCTCACTTGGCCTAGGCCCGTGGTTTCATTAGACTACCGGCATTCCTAAAATGCTGAGAAAAACAAAAAATCGATCATAATAATAATAATAATAATAATAATAATAATAATAATAATATTCTACCACATACACACAACACCATCTAGCCCAAACTAAGCAGAGCTTGTACTATGGGTACTAGACAATGGATAAACATACATATATACTTTTTTTTTTTGTAAATACATACATATTATACATAGAAACACCCAGACCAAGACAAACAGCCATGTTCATGCACACAAATGTTTGACTTGTGCGGGAATCGAACCCGCGACCTCGGGCGTGGCAGTCGGTTACACTAACCACTACGCCATCGAGGCCGAGAAGTATATAAGTGGAATATCTTTATTATTATCTTATACGTAGCCCGATAATTAAAGATCGGCAATTGCAAAGAAGAAATGACGTATCTACGTTTTTATTAAAATAATAATTTTGCTCCCTCTGAATCAGGTAAAATAAAAATTTTCATAAAACAAAGTGACGGTCCGCATCTGTGATGGCAATCAAAATTTGAAGTGAGCAACGGGAGTAGTGACGTCATGTAATAAGCGAAATTCATTTCAGTACTTAGTAGACTACGTCAATTGTATACTAACAGAAAATTTAATAATAATTTATTTTGATTAATGATTCTTATTTTAAACCGATGCATTAAAACTGTGTACTGCGTAGCTATGTTTTCGGTTTTGTCATTCAAGTCAAAATATGTTTTTTGTAACACACCTCCCGCTCTAGGAGTAATTCTTGTGTCGCGGGGGTCTTTACAAACATTCAAACAACGGATACAAAGAACATTCAGACTCGGAACAACCATTTATGGATCACACAAATTTTATAAATATATGTGGTGTGACTCTGAAAGAAAGAATAAGGAATAGTGTGATTAGAGAGAGATGCGGCATGAAAGTGGATATAGTGTCAAGAATCGAAAAGGGTATGTTAAGCTGGTTTGGGCATGTAGAAAGAATGGACGAGGAAAGACTGACTAAGAAAGTTTATAAGGCTAGTGTGAATGGAACCTACCAAGAGGAAGACCTAGGCGAACGTTTCTTGATTAGATCGGAGGCGTTCTGGACAAAGGCCAGGTTAAGAGCACCTTGAACCGACGGGCGTGTATGAGGAATGTGATGAAAGTGAATGAAGCCAGAGAAGTGTGTCAGGATCGTAGCAAATGGAAATCCGTAGTCTCTGCCTATCCCTCTGGGAAACAGGTGTGAATCTATGTATGTACGTATGTACAAATTTTAGACCCGTGTGAGATTCGAACCCACAACACTCGCAGTGGCAGTGGCGCGGCGATCACTTAAACCACTACGCCACCCGTGTAATCAAACGTAGTTTTAGCTACAGCAATTGAAGTTGTGTAAGGTAATGAATATCATCAAACGCTGTCAATATTTTTAAGACTACCTATGTACACTGTGGATCATAAGGAAACAAGTGAGAATCGGCAATGAATTGCCGTAAATCTTAGAGTTCGAAAAAATGGTTCAAGTAATATGCAAAGGTCACGTGATACCACATGACCTTGAGACAGAGACAGATGAGACAGATGGTCAGAGGTCAAAGGTCATAGTTATTGCGAAGGTATATCGACTATGCTGAGTCGAATGGCGTTGATCGCGAGTCTCTAGCTCTTACGGTTCTTGAGTTGAAAGTTGTATAACAGACAGACGGACTAATCTGTGCGATTTTTGAACGCTAAAAACAAATTATTATTATTATTATTATTGTTATATCAAATTTATTATAAAGTAGTATTCATTATGAAGTTTATGAGTTTGTGAATTTAGTAAAATTACTGACTTTAAAATCAGTGACTTTAAAATCGCTAACTGACTCATGTTCATAAGTGTTACTATGCGACGCAAGTGTATAAATGACTAGATTTTGCCCTCAGCTTCGCTTGCGTAAATGGTTAGGTTCGTAATAGTATTTTTCCTGGATGAAAGGATGAAGTCCTTTTCTGTGCCCTTGACAACGCGTATATAAAATTTCACGTTTATTGCTAAAGTAGTTAAGGCGTGAAAGCGTAACAGACAAACTAACATTCGCATTTATAATATTAGTAAGGATTTTTAATTTCGACTTTGACTGTGTTTGGCAATTTCAATCATTGGACATATAATATTGTAAATAAATTAAATCTAAATAGTTTAATAATAATTTAATTAGCTTAAAAATTAGTAAAGTTTAATAGTAGTAGTAGTGTAAAAATTTTCAAAATTTTGTAATAAAGTGTCAAATTAACAACGCGATAAAATCCGTATATAGCAGTTTAATTTCATTGGACATATGTTAATCTCTACAAGTAAATTTCGTTTTTAGCAGCAGTGCGTCGCGCAGTATTATACACTGAGAGGAGCCATTGTTATATTATTAGGTACGTTAAACCGCTATCATCTTTACCCAAATCCTAAAGATAGTAACAAAAGATTAAGTTAATATCTTTAATCCTCCCACGCTTCGGTATTAAGTTGGAAGGACCGTAATTAAAAGTTTAGACCGCCGCATTACAACAATGGTGCTGCAAAGTGTGAATTACCAAATTTGTTGGTGTCTGCCTAAATATTCACAAACAATAGTACTCTCCAACCACAACGTAGAACCAAATCACGCTCGCTGTAGAAATGCTTGACCATGTTATGTGTAGATATCACATGCAATTCTGTGCATTACTACCAAAAAGGATGACAAATTGCTTGATCCACAATTATTCGTTTTAAAACTTGGTGTTTTATAGATTCTTTATTTCAATATTAATTTGTAAACTCTCCGCGATACAGAGTTACCCTAGTGATGCGTATAGCTGTATTAGAATTATAATCCTTACTAATATAATCGTCGGCCTCGATGGCGTAGTGGTTAGTGTAACCGACTGCCACGCCGGAGGTCGCGGGTTCGATTCCCGCACAAGTCAAACATTTGTGTGCATGAACATGGATGTTTGTCTTGGTCTGGGTGTTTCTATGTATAATATGTATGTATTTACAAAAAAAAAAGTATATAAGTATGTTTATCCATTGTCTAGTACCCATAGTACAAGCTCTGCTTAGTTTGGGCTAGATGATGTTGTGTGTATGTAGAAGAATATTATTATATTATATATAATAAATTCGAAAGTAACTCTGTCTATCTGTTACCTCTTCACGGCTAAACCAGTTCGCCGATTTAGATGAAATTTAGTACAGATATAGCTTAAAACCTGGGGAAGGAGGTAGGCTACTATTTATTGATGTACGGGCCGCGCTGCGCGCAAAAGCTAGTTATAAATATGTCCTTTAGACCGAATTTTGATTACGGTGCCCGTTGGACTGTGGCCTACATCTTAAGGAAGACTGGCGCATGTCATATTATAGTGCACAAGTTTGTGCGCAAACACAAGTCCACTCTGTATTCCCTCACTTTCATAATCCGATGGGACGGCAATCCGACACGACCGGAGAGAGATCAGGCGCAGCATCAACAGCTTTACGCGTTTTCCGAGGCACGGGATTTTGCTATGAGTGTGTATAGCAGTGCGCAAAGCTATACGTCGTTATTATTTTTATGGTTCAAGACACGGCGTCTTGACCACCACCAGCGATCCGTTGATGATGTCAATATATTCCCATATAATTTAGTATACTGCTAAGTTTTATCTAGTATGAGAATTGTTTTCTTGATAAAACAAACCTGAACAATTTAGCAGAGAAGCAGATGTAGTTACACTGAACC
Source organism: Catocala fraxini (assembly GCA_930367265.1). Classification (NCBI taxonomy): domain Eukaryota; kingdom Metazoa; phylum Arthropoda; class Insecta; order Lepidoptera; family Erebidae; genus Catocala; species Catocala fraxini. The sequence goes on from OV884047.1 coordinate 4,572,237, forward strand.
CCATTTAAATAAGCATTCTTCTAGAAAGATTTATATAATAATTAAAAAGTAGTAGGATAATTAATATGATAAACTAATCTATCGTTATCAATTATAATACAGATAAGTATTTAATTAGATAGCTCAAATGCGTCAACTCAAAAACAATTAGTACTTTCTCATACACTGGTTGTTGGACAGTTGGCGCCAGCAAGCCGCGAAGAGCGAAGTGTATGGATAAGATGACACATTCATGACAAATGAGATAGAAATCTTTGATCTTTTACCCGTAGTACAGTTCAGTTGTCCGGTCATCCGAATTTGTGTGTTATTAGCAGACTATTGTGTGTTCTGCAACATCACCTGCATGAAATAAAATTTTTTTTTTTTTTTGCATTAGGTAGGCTATTCCCGCACTAGATATAATTGTGTCGTCCCTGTGAAGCGGGAGACTTTACAAACAACAGACACAAATTACACCCAGACTCGCATCAAGCTTTGTAGATCACGCAAAGTTTTGTCCCATTGGGAATTCGAACCCACAACACTCGGCACAATGACTACGCCATCCGTGTATTCAACGCTATTGCTCTCTGCTCCGCTCCTTAAACTGCAGCAGAGTAGGCATCATATTATACTCTGTAAACAAAAGTAAATAAAAGTATATCTAAGGCAAAATAATTTTTCAAATTAGACGTGTAGTGTATACAATTTCTTTGACTTATTTTAGGAGCTTCATAATATTCAAAGATAATAATAAATAATAATAAATATATTTATTTGCGTAAAACATGGTATAAAAAGATGTTACAATTGTGAAAATATGTTACACATGTTTTGCTTAACATAGCATGCAATTTTGATTACACAATAAAAACTAATTTATATTTTTTTGTCAATAAAATCTTTAACACTGTAAAAGTTGTATGTGGTAAGCCATTTATGCAATTGTATTTTAAACGACCGTAGATTTAACTTTTTTAGATGAGAAGGTATTTTATTAAATATGCGTACACACATCACTAGACAGCTTTTATCATATTTAGTTAACCTTACAACATCATTAAGCACAAGTCTGAGTGGATCTCGTCTACTCCTCGGATTTCCATCGTCTGCTGTCTTAAACAAATATTTATGTTTCCTCACAAACATACAAATTTCATAAATATAAAGAGACGGTAGCGGCAACAAACCAAGCTCTTTAAATACCGGGCGACACGATTCATCGGGTTTTATTCCACACATGGCTCTTATACATTTTTTTTGTGCTATAAATGCTCTGTTTTGATCAACACTATTACCCCACATAATAAGTCCGTAGCGTAACAACGATTCCACATATGCGTGGTAACAAGTAGTTGCCGTTTTTATATTTGTAACGTTTTTTTTTGTTTGAGTGCGAATACAAATCTATTTATTCTATTTGACACCTGGTCCACGTGTGCTTTCCAGTTTAAGTTTTCATCTAGTGTTACACCTAGGAATTTTGTATACGTGACTTCTTTGATTTTTGGTATATTTAGTTTGAAATTAAATTTACTATTATATGATTTATTAAATTGTATAAATACGGATTTATTTAGATTAATTTTTAGATTATTCATGTCAAGCCAATTAATTAATTTATCTATTGTATTATTAATTTCATTTTCATGGTCTTTAATAGTATTATATTTTTTATCAGATGTCACAATTATGGATATGTCATCAGCGAATAAGATGGTTTTGTGGTTTGTTATAGTTATTATATCGTTAATATAAAGCAGGAATAACACTGGGCCTAGCACGCTTCCCTGAGGAACACCGCATCTATTATATCTGTATTGAGAAGAATGCGGTACCATATTCCTATTATGATCCATTTTAGTAACTAAAACGCATTGTTGTCTGTTACTTAGATATGACGAAAACCACTGTAATACGTGTCCTCTGATACCAAGATTCTGAAGTTTTTCTATCAATATTTGATGTGAGACTAAGTCAAAAGCTTTTGACAAATCGAAAAACAAACCTGTAGTTAAGTGATTATTGTTTAACTTCGTCATTAATTCTTTTATCGAAGAGAAGATAGCTAAGCTAGTCGATTTGTCTTTTTGAAAGCCATGTTGTTCATCTGTTATAATATGAAATGTGTTACAGAAGCTAATTAGTCTATTATACATACACTTTTCAAATACTTTGGATATTATAGGTATCAGGGTAATCGGACGATAATTATTGATGTCATACTTGTCACCCTTTTTAAACAGTGGCTTTATAATTGATAGTTTCAGCGCTTCCGGGAAAATACCACTTGAAAATGACAAATTTATCAGATGTGTTAGAATACCAATGATTTTGTCTTTACTAGCTTTAATAATTTTAGTTGTAATTTCATCATAACCTGTAGAATTTGTATTGTTAAGCAACATAATTTCCCGTCTGACTTCATATTCTGACATAGGTTTTAGGAACATTGAATTGGAAATTACTTTACCACTAGAACTACCAGCTTTTGTCTGTTTAAAATCGTTGCTAATAAAATGAGTATTAAAGGCAGATGCGATGTCAACTGGATTATCAATTATTTCATTGTTGATTTTAATATTTTCTATGTTTTTGTCATATTTAATGTCATCTATTTCATTTTTTATTACTGTCCATGTCGCTTTGCATTTATTATCATTATTATTTATAAATTTAATATTTGAATTCTTTTTCGAATTGTAAATACATTTCTGTAATAGTTTTGAATACGTTTTATATTTAATTTTATTATTAATAGTTTTATCTTTATAATATTTATATCTTAATTTTCGTTTCGTTTTACAACTTTGTCTCAGGCCTCTACTTATCCAATTCTGTTTATCCTTTTTATTTAAATTTACTTTCACTCGCACTTTAGGGAAACATAGATTATATAACAGACAAAACAGCTCATGAAACTCGTTAAACGCTACATTTATATCATTCTCTGAGTATATGTCAGACCAATATAAATTTTTTAAACATTGCCTAAATTTCCTTATGTTATCATGATTGTAATCCCGTTTATAAATGTAATAAATAGCTATGTTTGGTATTTTTTTATTTGTCGGTATGCTTATTAATTGCGCAGTTTCATGGTCAGACAAGTGGAGCGGCAAAATTGAGGTAGTGGCATTCGGTACATTGCTTAATATATGGTCTATACATGACGATTTACGTGTAGGCTCATGTATGTGAATCTGCATATTATAATTATAGCAGGTATCTTGTAGCTCGTTCGTGATACTGCCTTTCTTTAAAGTGTTTATATTAAAATCCCCCGCTATGACTATATGCATTCTAGATTTATATCTTAGACTTAGGTCGTGTAAAAGATGATTAAGTTTATATAAAAACTGTTTAGGATCAGATTGGGGAGTTCTGTAGACACAAATTATTACTAACTTATTAGATACAATTTCTATGCCACATGCTTCAAATATGTTTTGAACGGCATAGTTTCTTATAAATAGTAATTCCTTAAAAATAAGACCTCTTTTCACTAGGATGCAAGTACCACCTCTTTGTTTATCTCTACAAAAATTAACAGCCATGTCATAATCATAAATTTTAATATATCTTTCATAGCCCTTTTTTATAAATGTTTCGGAAAGACATAATACATTTGGCTCTTCGTTTTTTAACCGTAATTCCTGTAAAGTTAGTTCTAGTAGTTCTCGCTTAGAAAGTAAACTAGCAATGTTTTGATGAATAATTTTGAATGTATTTACTGTAACTATAGGTAAACTAGCCTCGAAAAAACGTACTATTTACATCTATTACAGGAAAATAGTATGGTATTGTTCCTGGATGTTTATTTTCAACGCTGACTTTGGGGCTGCTACTTTTCAAAGAAGTACTATTAATACGCTGGAAGTAGTATGGAATAGTCCCTTTCCGCGGTTCAATTTTAACATACGAGTTTAAGTTTGGTTTGCTACTCGTTAAACGCTTCCTTATTTCACGAGGATTTAAGTATTTATCGCTATAATCATCACAGTCTATAGCATGATTTATCGATTGACATACATCAACAAGCTTATTAGAAGCACAATTAATAAAATGACACTTTTTATAATTTTTACATAAATTTTTGATGCGCTGGTTTAGTTTAACGACATCAAGATAATTGTTTTTGCAGATAATTTATTACAATAATTGTGTTGCCGTTGAATAACTGCAAGGTAGTTTTTAATTGTGACAACACTATGCCCTGATTGTAGTCGTTTTCACCTATACAGATTACAAGTTTATCATTTGACTGTAGCTTAATGTTATGGCAGTTTTTAAGTACTTCACTACTTTGTGCATATGGTTTTGTTTCTGCAACAATGCCATACTTTTCATATCGCGTGTTCTCTCGTGATAGCGTTAAGACTGCAGCAAGACCAACGCATTGCTGTGTGCCAAAGATATGTATTTGCCTATTATGTTGACGATTTCGTTGTTTCGGGATAGTGGCAATTAAATCAAGAGTTCGTGGTTCACATACAAGAGAGTTAGATTTCGTGATAGTGTTACTATTTTCGCATATGTCCTGTGTCAATGATTCAATTTGTTTCGTAAGGTTAGAAATCTGAGCTTCAGCTTCGCACAATTGCCGTTGTAGCTCAACAATATCACGTTGCAAACCAGAAATCATTTTTATATTTTTCATTTCAGTACTGGTCATTGCTGGCTGGGTGGAGGGTGTAGGCGTAGAGAAGTGTTGAAGTGAATTAATTCTCCTTGCAATAACCTTTCCTGGACTGTTTGTCAAGATTGATGTGGAATGGCATATAGATTTTAATACTTCAATCTCGGTTGTCAATTTTGTAATTTGCCTTTTCAACTCATTGTTTTCCAAAATACAGTTTTCTAGCTCACTTTCCGTGCTAAGGAGCTGACTTGTCAACTGGCATATGGTATCTTTCATTTCTGCCACCGATAGCAGATCTGTTACCGTACCATCAACACTTTTTGACAGTTTGTTAGGTGTATTATACGATTCATCTGATATATCACAATCAGAAAGTACGTGCGAGTCCAAGATCAACGAAGAATGCGAAGATGGCGTTGTGGCAAACTGAATTTGCTGATGTGTTATGCGTGAGCCTAGAGATTTTTCAACAATACTCTGTTTTTTTCTCATTGTTACATTTGAGACTTCGCTGGTTTTAACAGTTTTCTTAATACATGCCTTGCACTTCCATTTCTTTTTAGAGTCGGGTTTCATTTTGTGGTATAATTCTTCCGGGTAGCCATCACAATTCAACTCATATCTGTTTTTACAAACCGAACATGATGCAGTTGTTTTTATGTCGACTAACTTTTTACACTTGTAACATGTAACTAGTACTGGCATCTTGCGGCCACTGTTAGTTAACTTTGCATCAGATGACATATCAAATATTTCAAACTAATTTATGTTCCAAATATACAAGCTTGTATTGTGACGAAAAGTATTTGTTGTTAAATTCGTAATAATTATCGAGGTAATTTTTTGATAGTAACGTCTGTTAATTCTCATTTGTTCAGTCTTTTAGACTATACCGTAACATTTTTGCTTTGTGAGCAAGCGGTTGCCTCACCGGTGAAGCTGCTGCAAGTAGCTTTTATAAGCTATCTTTATTCTATTTGTTATACAAGTCTTATTTACAAGTGTTATACTTGTTTATACAAGTCGGATATAATATAGAATATCAGTTGAAATTAAATTACTTAATACGGATTTGGTTGCATTGCTTATTTTAAAATACTTTTATTACTTACTACAACACTACTATTATTGAACTTTACTATAATTTATTTAAATTAGTTAAAGCTATTTATATTTAAGTTTACACTTTTCCTCAACGTTTCGGTTGCTTTTTAGCAGCGATGTTCACGGGGAGACTAAGATGGTAGGTGTCTCAATGTTCTGAAGTGTAGTTATTTCAAAGTGGCCAAACACAATATTATAGAATATCAGTCCTGTATATAATCTTTCACACTGCTGGGTATAAGCCTCTCCTCAGTGTAAGAAGAGTTTCCTCACGGTGCTTTTCTTCACCGCTAAAGCGAGCGATATTTAACTATCAAAAACGCACATAACTTTGAAAAGTCGAAGGCTTTGAGATCGAATTCAAGACCTCTGCGTGGCATTCCAACGGTCTTTCACAACGTCGTCGCTATCGCTTGTCTATTGTCGCTTCTAATTGATACCATGGCAGAAAACGTGATCACCTCACCACAAATCAGGCTTACTATAAAACAAATATGTGCACTACTGTACGTATTTACATAGTGTTAGGTATTAAGTAAACACTGACTATTTACACAAAGGTAAGTACATTTGAATACAGATATATGTACCTACTCGTATTATTAATAAATAATAGATTGCCTTATCATTCTGATTGCTTATCATTGCTATTATTCTGAGTAGATTTCCGTTTCTGTTTCATTATTTAAATTGACATAGCTAAAGTAATTATATTTATTTTGTTAGTTTGCAGTGTCATTTGTTCTGCAGTGGATTGCAAATTGGTTAGTGGAATTTTTCATTGATAATCTTTTGCGACTTCGCCTCAGTTTTGGGTTGTAAAATAAACGTAATTCTTGTTACGTGTAAAACGATTGAAACTAACAATGGGATTACAATTATGTAGTACAATTACATTTGTGCACGGTTAGTACCTATATTATTACATATTATAATTTTTCCAAGAAAGCAGCGATAGCTCAGTGGGGAGACCAACAGACTGCAATGCAGAGGGTCTCGGGTTCGAACCCACATCGCGCACCTCTGACTTGCGGAAGTTATATGACTATTCGAAATTATGTGCGTATTGATTGACAATTATCGCCTGCTCCGTGCCTCGGAGAGCACGTTAAGCCGTTGGTCCCGGCTGCCATGAACATCTATGGCAGTCGTTATTGGGAAAGTCAGTACCCTCTAATATCCTGACACTGGTCTAGCCTTTGGGTGTCGATAGCCTTCGGGTTGCGGAGGTCAGGTGGCAGCCGCTCCGTGTAAAAACTGGTATCCAGTCAAATCCGGTTAGACTAGAAAAGCCGACCCCAAGTGACTTGGGAATAATAAAGGCTAAGAGAGAAGATAGTTTTTCCAAGAATGAGTGCTCTATGTGGCTGTTGTCTAAATATTTGTGAAGCTTCAACACAGAGGTTCTTCCTAGAACGAGAGCTGCCTTTAAAAATAACAAATAAAATAAGTCTATCGCTTGTCTTACGCAAAATGTAATTGCTGTATAAGGTATTAGATGGTGCCTCATTTGGCCGTGCCTACCGTTGTTCTAATTGTTAAGGACCAAATCTGACACACATAAAACATTTATGGAATGACCTCGACATTTGTCTTTATGTCTATCACAGACTATTTAATGTCCAAACTATTTATTTGACTAACATAGTTACATCTTTATAGTTTTATCTTTGAGCAGCGATAGCTCAGTGGGGAGACCAACAGACTGCAATGCAGTGGGTCTCGGGTTCGAACCCACGTCGCGCACCTCTGACTTTCGGAAGTTATATGACTTTTCGAAATTATGTGCGTATTGATTGACAATTATCGCCTGCTCCGTGCCTCGGAGAGCACGTTAAGCCATCGGTCCCGGCTGCCATGAACATCTATGGCAGTCGTTATTGGGAGAGTGTCGACACAAAAGATCCCACTGGGTCGAAGTGTCGCCGGTCTGCACTGACTGGCCCCCCCACATAAGATACATACATCTTTTTAAAAAAAAGTTAATATATCATATGTTATATCAGCCCTGTATTAAACTGTCCCTCTACTGGGCACGGGCTTCTTCTCAGTGTGAGAAGGGTTAGAACGTAGACCACCATATTGACCTAGTGCGAGTTGGCAGACTTCACGTGTCTTCGAGAACATTACGGAGACCTCTCGGACATACAGGTTTCCTAAAGATTTCCTTCACCGTTAAAGCAAGCGATAAATAACTATTTATTACGCACATCACTTTGAAAAATCAGAGATGCGCGCCTTGGGATCTAACTTGAGACCTCTGCGTGGTAGTCCATCAGTCTTCCACTAGGATTACAAAGACGATATAAATTTGTATAAACTTGATATACAAATATGACACAGAGATGCAACTACAGACTAGTCGGTTCTCTGTTCTGTGAACGCAGTAAATACAACTGACATTCATGAAGAAGATACCAGGTTCGTACACAATAATACTTTGGCTGACGCAAATTCATTTATAAGTAATTTTCTGTCACATAGCTGTCAGTAGCTGCATGGAGACTTGACTTAACTCTGTATTAGTTCATTCACGTTAGCATTATCGTACATATAAAAGTCAAATATAAAATCGTGTGGCTTAAAATGTTTCATAATCGTCATTTAACAGCTACAAATTTTATATTAATCGTTATAAGCCATCGATAATTTCAGATTTTTCAAATTAATTGTTCATATATGTTTCAGTGCTAAATTATCATAAGACCCCCAGGCCCCCACAATCATAAGATAAGATAGGATGCATAGATCCATGCCTGCACTCACAAAGCTGTAGACAGAAGAGATTACGTGTGATTTAAACATCTTTACAAACTTTTCTATTTATAACATTAGTAGGCCCAGAATTCAAACACCTTTAAATGTATATAAACACATCGTGTTTTTTTTTACTTGGGGATTGCTTTGACTCATACCTACCTCTCCGCGGGGCGACTGAGAGATATAAATACTTCGTGATCCAACGCATTACGTCACTTTTGAAGTGACTAAGTGACAACTTAACTCGACTGGTGACCTTCGCAACATTTGTATTTTAACCGAACTTTTCTAAATGAAGAAAGAGGTATTATATTCAAACGGGTTCGTACCTATCTACCTATAGTACTATGTTTGACAGGCTGGAAGTATATCGAAAATAGCTAATAAATAAACTGCTATATAATACGCTATATTGTAATTAAATAATCTGCTATAATAAAACGGCTTATATCTTTAATTCTACATTCATTGACAAATTTATGTGTTTGTAAAAGAAGTACGACTTTAAATCAAACCAATTAACTTAGTCATAATAAAAACAAACATGACTACGTAATTTATACGCAATTTACGATTTCGTAAAAACATTTAATAAATCAGTATTACCGTAACATTTATTAGGCTTCCAATGGTGGATTAAGCCACTAAACCGGTATGTATAAATTATACCGAACACAAACCATAGATAAAACATAGTCAACCTCATTTTTTTAATAATAATTTTTGTTCCAGTTTCTTTTTTAGTGTATGATTGATTCAGTTATAAAATATGACAGTCTTTAGTGCGAAAAGAAATATAATTTGATGGATTTCGCTTACTATTGCCACATCTAGTCAAATTTTAAATGACAGTTAATATATTATACGTAATTAGTTAGATTATTAATATAATTATGTAGTGTGTATTCATTTATTGGAATGTTGACAACAGCACGTTAGAAAACGAGGTTTTGTTGGTATTTGTCATTTTGACGTTGATCCATAGAGCGTGGACAGATGGCTTAAAAAGCCGTATTTTAAGGCAATAGAATGAAAATAATATGATTTATGGAACTCTAGTATTTAGGACGGCTATAATTGTTTATGTTTTTGAGAAATTTATAATAAAATCAGTTCTAGTTATAAACGGTTCTACAGCTATACATTCTTCTCGCTCTGAGAAGCGTTATGTCATAGTTACCACGCTGGGCTAATGCACGTTGGCCGATTTCATCCATCCTCGAAAACATGATTACTCATAGACGAGCAAACATTCTCACGGTGTTTCCTTCACCATTAAATCAAGCGATAAATTATTTAATACACACATAACTGCAAAAAGAAGAAAAGCTTCGATGGTGCGGTCACGTGTCTCGAATGGCGGAGGAGCGAGTGGCTAAGCGTATCTTTTATTCCGAGCTAAAGGAGGGGAAACGAACGCAAGGCGGACAGTTCCTCCGATATAAGGATGTGCAAAAACGCCATATGAAAAAATGTGACATTGAGCCCTCATTTTGGGAAAGGCTTGCGGCCAACAGACCTGATTGGAGAGCTCTAGTCAAAAACAAAGTTTTTGACTTTGAGGAGCATCGTCGGTCAGAGCTTGACTCTAGACGTGACGTAATAAAAGCCCGACCACCTGCGGCGATCAGTTATAATTATAATAATGGTGTGCTCACATGCCCGCAATGTGCGCGGACCTTCTCAAATAAGATTGGCTACTGTAGTCATATGCGAGCACACCAACGACAACTATCTGTACGGAGTTGAGGCAGTCGCCGTGACCGAAACCGGTCTGGAGTCATCATCATCAACTGCAAAAAGGCAGATATGCCTTAGGACGAATTTGAGACCTTAGCGTGGCCGTTTAACGTTATTGCAATAAGCAAATGTGTGCTTTCAATTAAGTAATACTATAATGATAACGACAGCAATGGAAAGAGTGGCGGTAGTTATTACACTACCGCCACTTTGTCTTCTTCGTTCTTCTTTTTGTCGCTAATACATAAGTACATAGTCTCACAATATATCCTCGAAGGAACGGATAGAGGCGTATTACAAACACATTTCACCAGTTATTGTTTTATGTACTACGTAAAATGTGACACTCCTTCGGTGAGTACTGTCGGTCCAGTGTCAGATTCTGTTCCTATTAAGAGGAAACACAAGGGCCGTTTTACATACAAACGTAGTCTCCTGTTACCTCCCTGGATAATGCCAGTAGAACAATATATTTTTGCAAAAATGTATGGCCTTTATTGGCATGTGCCTATGTTTTCTTTTTTTCCCATAAATTAATTATTTAAAGAGACAAGACTTCAAAAACCTCAAAAATTGGCCAGATTTTCCGCTGTGTTCAAACATCCAGAAAACAAATTTGACTATATTATATAAAAAATGAAAACATAGAAACACGGCCAGAGCCTTTTTTTAATTTTCAATAAAAAATGTAGTTATATCGGTCAAGTTTTGGAGAAGAAATCAGGGGACTACGAAACGTTGATTTTGTGTACTTTTAATAGGTATTTTCGGTCCAAGCTGCAGTTGTCTCTATCGCGCTCTGCAGGCATTGCGCGACAGCAATAGATTTTACAAATACCTATTTTTCAATTCTCTCGCCCTTAATGTTTCCTCTTAAGAATTTCTTAACAGGAAAAACAATAATACTTCGCCTGAAGCCGGGAATCTAGTCCGAGAATTCATATGGAGCAGCCGTATTCACCACCTGCGCTATTAACGCAGTCTAAAATGTAAATAAAACAAATCTCGGTCACCTTCAGCAACTGAACCCATAATAAAAATAGCATACAAAGCTTCCTCCACGCCGCGCCGTGACACCTAAAAATTCTGTTATTTTACGTCACGCGACGGTCAATGTGTAAAATGATTTGTGTTGACATGTCACGCTTTTATATAAAATATGATGTTGGCATTATTACTAGCTGTTGAATATAAGCCTCAGCTTTCAGTCATCTCCAATAGTAAAAAAACTACATTACGTCATCAGCTAGCAAAAGGCTACGCATGAGTAGAAAAAAAAAAAATTTTATACTACCTAATGATAAGAACGAATACATTTCGTTCTACCCTTCAGTGCAGAAAAGAAATATACGTTTCAAATTCTACGATAATACGAACATTTCTACGATTATATGATATGTTAAACACACACACATGTGGACTGAAACCTAAATTATATTGTAATCACGATAGGGTTTTCTTCGAAATAAAATAAGCACTTTTGACGTCAAAAAGTGAGATAGGTTCTTTAATTCTAAATACTATGTTAAACAAATCTAACCTCACCTAATTGTATTCAAATAACATTATAAAGTTGTTACAATTACTAAACTGAATTGCTTATGTCAAAATGTCATACTGTGAAATTAATGGTAAGCTTAAATAAAGGTTTTGACTTAGCTGGGGTCGACGACGTCAGTTAATCAATAAGGTTAAGCACAGGCCGCGGGGAAATTCGTAGATAAGTGGCCTTTTACAGAAACTCGTAACCCTCCGTGGGTGAGAGTGCGGCAAAACCTTCGCGAGGACAACGCCTATTATTATATTGCTTAAAACAATATTAGTATCAACTTCAAATAGCTCTACCAATATCTAATTGCATTTATTTAGCTGACAGTAATTCTAGTGAAAAGTTCTGAGAAAACTTATTTGTAATTTTATATAAATCCTAACTAATATTATAAATGCGATTGTGACTTTGTTTGTTTGTTACACTTTCACGGCTTAACTGCTTGACCGATCTTCATGAAATTTAGCATACACGTTGTCGGAGATACAGATAAGGACATAAGGTACCTTTTATCCGGAATAAAGTACTGTTACTAACCTAACCTACATTTACGCGAGCGAAGCCGTGGGCAAAATCTGGTAAGCTTATAAATAAAAACTAAATACAATAGATCAGCATTTCAAATTTGAGATGCTGACAAAATGTAGGTATTATATCAACCTCTACCAAACCTCTCGAAGATATTGATGATGATATACATTATGCATTTAATAAGAAAAAATTAATACTCTTAATTCCTTTAGCAAAACTGAACAAGACATTTTATTTGCCTACAGAATATTAATCTTATACAGTAGATAAGGCGGAAATTTTATCTCAAAACAAAAAATCCGATTACGATCTAATCCGAGATTTCCACGAACGGACAAAAGTAAAGAAATTAGAATAATCGTTCTTTGTTAATTGAAATGACAAAAACAAATATCAGGTGGAGGCAATTTAATAATTAAAAAATACAAAGCGGAACAACAGATTTCTCTTACAGAAACAAATTAACGATTTTTATTTATTACCTCCATGTTTAAGCTCGTTTAAATTGATTTTAATTACTAATTTCAATATTTGTTGTTTATTTAAAAAGGAGCACATTTAGATTGAATCTTTGCTGGCCAGGCAAAATAAACGTATATTTATATTCTTTAATGTTGTAATTTTGATATTAGCATCATTCGCAATGAAAATGCATAGCACATAATTACAACTGTAGTCACTGATTTATTCATTATAGTTTTACTTCATGGTGAAAGACTCGTATCGCACTCTCGAATATCCTTAAAAAACTCGCACATATTTATGCAATATTCTTGAACGTGTGTATACAATAAAAGAGTAAAGCTTAGATCCTATTAATCAAGAATTGAATTCATGCCCTATACCAGTTTATTTTACAAAGATTTTCGCAGGCCTATGTAACGTGAATGAGTTCATCAACATGAATGGACATCATTAACTCTTAACATGCAGTTGTTAGTAAGCCTTTCACTGAAAATACAAAATATTTTATTCGAAAAGACGGGAAGCGCAATTTTAAATAAAACTTGCTAACGAGTAAAAGCTGTAAAGCTAATTACCGTAACTCTTGTATTTACAGAAGGCGAAATTCCAAACAAGAAGGGACCGGCAAGGGTTCGCTATCATGTTCGGATTGTCCTCCAATTACCGTTTTAGGTTACAATATAACGAGGGTAGTCTGTCGCTATTTATCGACGGCCCTTAATATCACATATTATTATACTTTTAATAAATCATTACTATCACGAACTTTGTACATATCGATTTTGTACTTGACTTTTTAAATTAGACGCAGTGTTTACAAATTGTGTAAATTCTTAGTATGGAAGTTTGATTTTACAGCGGATTTTCCAACTGCGATTTTTGATGTGTTTACTACACTACCAATTTCTTAATTCTTGACACTGCCAAGTAACTTTAATAGAATATTATAGGTTATGCTTTTGTTGAGTTGGAAGTACTGGCAGCTTCTATATTTGTTTTGACTATTACGCTTTATATGTCGTGCACCATATGCTGTATCGGTGAATTTCAACCTAATTATTTATCCTTCCAAAGTTAACATGCTTTATATTTTTACTTTCCTATACTTCACATACAATAGTGCTTGTGTTGCATGTTCATGTTATTAAACTGCAATTTTATTCATCGCATCTGTTCACCATATGTAATATAAAACTTACAACTGCCCCAAATTGGATGTAATGATGCATAATTATTTATGTGCATTGTGTTGTATTCAAATTGCTACCGAATACCTAGTAACAATATATTGCCAACATTTTCCCATGCATTATTTTGAGAATCAATGTTTAATTTTTGGTGAAATCAATTTTATTGTGTACAGAATAAATTTATTTGATCAGTAATCGGTAGAAGCAAGTTCGGAGCAAGCTTTAAAGTTGTTAAATACCACTTTCTCGATGAATCTCGATCTGTCTTGAACAAACAATATGATGTGGCACCTTTATTCCTAAAATACGCCTAAAAAGTCCAGTCATGGTTAGCTATCAATCAAAATCTTGTGACACAGTAGCCGGTCTCGCTGATGGATTCGACCTAAATATTACTTGTAACCATTACGACTCCGTGGCCTTTAGGATTAATGTATTGTAGTCCGCAGGGTGATTTTTTGGCTGTCATGTCTTTAAATCTAGCTAAAATGAATGTTTCTGTATCTAGTCGCTCTGTTTTTCTATATTTTTCGACTGTCTTATGGCACCCAATTGGTGACGATTGGTTATAACACTAATCGTCACTAATACATAAATATTAGACATTTTCTAGGTATATTAATACCAATTATAAACTTTATGCTTATCTTACTCCACATAATAGAAGATAGATACCAGCAACATAGCTCGCGATAGCAGAGCAAACAATGACATCTGCACCGCGTCATGCAAATTTTTCTTTGTGCCATTTTACGTTGTATGTATGTATACTGGTCGCTGTCTTTGGTCGTCGGGCTTGTTAGGTCATAATACCAAGCTTAGTAAGAAGATATTACGTTTATGTAATAGTAATATTATATATTTTGATTCGCTTTGATCAAATTCAACTAAGCTTATTTTGAAATTGACCTATAATTACATTTGGTTTTAAATACACAATATGGTAAGACTAGAGACAAAAATAGAAATAAGCGGTGCTTTTTTCTTAATAAATAATTAGACTTGGATTTAAAAGACCTTGGGCTTACAGTCCACCCTTTATACTACCTACTTGCAGTACAAGCATCTAGCTAAGCTCGAGGGGTGAACAAGAAATCTATAAATTACTACAGCTAAAATTACTAGGCAGCTTTAAAATAACACTTATTTTAAGTCTGCTGTATCTCGAAATAATTCATAATAAATCATCAATCATGTTATAATGTATGCATTATTAGACTAATGTTGATATAAATAATATACCTCATGGCTTCTGCACTCACAAAATCTACATAAACATTTTACAAAATATCAAAGATTAGATTTTAATATGCACATTTGTAAATATATTTTAAGCTATCCGACATTATATGCAGAATTTTTTATCTCTCATTACTGGAAACGCGTTCGTTTTAATATTATATGAATTTTTAACGATATTTATATTAGACTCCAGTGAATTAGAGCCGTTACGATACAATATGGAGAGCTGCAATAGAATATGATTTATGTTTTAAATGACAAGTGAGGTCATGTAAAGTTGACCTTTAAATTAATTATGGTCATAAATACTTCTGCATACTTCTAAATATCAAAGTAAGCGTTTTTATTATACGGCTTTAAAGACAAACAGTAGGTCTACCATGGAAAAGTCTAACCGAAACTTCGGGTCGAACGAAAATACTAAAGAAGTTACTGTGGATCTTTTTCTTACAAAATGACATTAATCCACTTTCAGCCTGTTTCGTGAAAGGGTTTAGGGCAATGCAGAGGTTACGTACCCAAATTCAGAAGGAATTTTGGAATAAATGTTTTTCACGATACGAGCAGTATATCTAAAACATCGGCATTCATGTTTTAAGACATAAGTGCTTCTCTATGTATTAAACACAAAATAAGCTTTAGTAGACAAGGGGTCTACCGTGAAACGCGTTATACGCAATTGCGTACGTTCGTTCGTGCTTATTCTTACCATGAAACATCATTCGCGCCGACATTCGTCACGAATATCGTCGTATGACATTTGTACGTCCTAAAAAATCCGAAGTGTTGTCATGGTAGGTATATGCTTATTATTTCGTTCGTAATTCGTTTCGGCACGTCATTGCGTAAAAACATTTTCACGGTAGACCCGCAGATAATAGCGGATAAAGTAACAAATACAAAATTTATGATCTTAGGTAGTATAGAAACAATCCTCGATAGCTTGAAAGCGTAGATTAATTTCGAAGTGCATCTCGAACTAGTTATAGTTCAGCAAATTCAGCTGAAGAACTTTGTTACAAATATACGAACATTTAGTTTGTGAATTACGGATTAAAGGAATGAACGCTTGAGAAAAGATGACTTAATGGGGTGCAATTGTAAGGTTAATGTGTTTTGACGTGGCACGGTAACGTTTGAACGTGGTGACTAGATTGCAAGCATTAGTTAGAAACTTAGAAAGTTACGTTGTATTTTAGATGGTAGTTTAATTAATGTTTAGTGTCTACATAATAAAAATATTTTTTGATGTAAGTCTTTACTGCAATCAACGATTCAGTTTTTTATTTTAAAGTATAAAATCAAGTGAAATAATACTAAGATTAAACAGGAACGATTTGATATTTTGTTTGTTTGTGAGGATTTAACTCTAAAGCTACTTAACCAATTTTAAAATTATTTCACCATTAGATAGCCATTTTATCACCGACTAACATAGGTTATAATAATATTAGCCCTGTATTAAACTGTCCAACTGCTGGGCACGGACCTCTTCTCAGTGTGAGAAAGGTAAGGCCACAGTCCACCACGCTGGCCCAATGCGGGTTAGCAGACTTCACATATCTTCAAGAACATTATAGTGAACTCTCAGATATGCAGGTTTCCTCACGATGTTTTCCTTCACCGTTAAAGCGAGCGATAATTAACTATTTAATACGGATATATCTTCGAAAGTCACAGATTGCCTTGGGATCGAACTCGAGACCTCTGCGTGGCAGTCCAACGGTCACCCACTAGGTGCTGTTACTAACAGAACCTAACCTACTTTTACGCGAGCGAAGGTGCGAGCAAAACCTAGTTTATTAATAAATTGCTAAAGACAAAGAGTAGCATGTTTTTTGGAATAGTATTTACCGTCGTAACTGACTTGCTTGTATACTACCCAATTGGACTATCTCAAAGAATCTAATTATGTAAGTATGCGATGACAGTGACTACACCGTGGTACACACAGTGACACATCAACCTAGACTGTTTGGACTTTGAACTATTAAAAGTTGAACGCTGCGAATCGTGCGAGAGAGTGCGTTATATTTTTGTTATTTTGTCTCATTCACGCTGAACGGGACGCGAAGATCTATCCTTACCATTATATCGACACCACTATGCACTGACCCTTTCCGACAATTCTCTATTTTCTATGTAGCGTAGTTATGCGTATATAGGGTGTCTAACTTGATGTGTAGCCGTGTGTACAACATATTAATTTTTATTTTGCTAGTGGTGTAACTTCTAGCAAGCATATTGCATACAATTAAGGTGCTTAAAAAGTCTTCAGTGGGTATCCACTGAAAACATTTTTAAGCACCGTTATTATATTAAAATGTTCTTACAGAATACACAGCGCAAACCGGAAATTAAAACGCGATTTCAGATTTAATAATTATATATAACTAGATATAACCCATGGCTTCGCTCGCGTAAATTTAGATGTAACTTTTTTATTCATGAAAGGTACCCTATATCTTTTTCCGTTCCATTGGGAACGTGTATGTGAAATTTTCATGATCGCTCGAGTAGATAAGGCGGAAAGCCTAACAAACACACAAACAAACTCACATTCGAATTTATAATATTACCTATAGTTAGGATTATGATATCATGCACACTGAAATGATGAGACTAAACACAAGTAGTCAGACACAAATATATACAGTATACAATAACTATAATAATAATATAATTATTATTATATTCTACCACATACACACAACACCATCTAGCCCAAACTAAGCAGAGCTTGTACTAGTAGTACCCAACTAGACAATGGATAAACATACATATATATACTTTATTTTTATTTTTTGGCATATACATACATATTATAGAAATAGACATAGAATCTATGTTACGAAATATATCGATATGAAGGTAAATTATTATTTATAAGTATTTATATGTTAATTACCTTTAAATCGGTCTAACTTGATTGTAGCCTTGACGTCTTTAACAGTTCAAATGCCATACCGAGTATTGTATAAATAAATTGTGTAACTTCGAGTTTATAAATATTGGTTCAATATCAACTAGGCGTTATTAGTAGACATAAGCTGATTTATGCAGTGAATGTATTGATCGCTGTTTTGTTTACACGTCTCCATTACAAGGTGAAGCGTTCGACATTGCTGACACAACGTCATCTGCTATACGATTCTGTAAAAACGCACTTAAGAACTCACTTGTGAAATCTGAGTAAAAATTAAAGCTTTGTAATAACCATGGCAATATCACTCTAGTTGCTGCTGAATTCAGCTGCATAGATATTATTATGTAAGTATCAATTGAAGTGTACTATTTTCAGTAAAATGTTAAATTTATATATGTTTATTTTTAAAATCTGTTAAATTTTATTTATACTTGAAATGTAATTCAATAGTTAAGGTATTTAAATACCAAACCATAACGGTGCGATTAAATCTATACTAATATTATAAAGCTGAAGAAGCTTGAACGCACTAATCTCAGAAACTTATGTCCGAATTGAAAAATCTTTTTAGTGTTGAATAGCCCATTTATCGAGGAAGGCTATAGGCTATATAACATCACGCTACGACCAATAGGAGCGGAGCAGCAATGAAAAATGTTGCAAAAACGGGGAAAATTCTCTTATGTGAAGCAGACAAAGTTGCACGGGTCAGCTAGTATTTTATATAGTGGTTTCCAGTTTTAATTTCGTATATAATTACAGATTAGGCTAAACATTGGCTAGACCATTAGACCGCATTATTTCTTTGTATGTGTATAATATTATATTCTATGTGTCAAGGTTATTTATAATTAACATTTATTCTTGTACACTATTAATTAAATGACCGTAAAATTGTGGTCCACCAAAATTTTAAAGAGAAAAATCTGCTTTCGAATGTTGTTTTCGAAAACACTCGAAATATAGTAAACTTTTATATGACGTTGTATTTATATATGAGCGTGTTTATTTTTACTATATACTAGCTGTCCCGACAGACGTTGTCCTGTACACACGAAAACGAAGAAAAAAACACCCAAATCTAAACCATCCTCGAATCCACATGAACACATACAATTTTTTTTATCAAAATCGGTCCAGCCGTTTAGGAGGAGTTCAGTGACATACACACGTGCAATGGAATTATATACATATATATAGATATACATTTTTGCCTGAAGTTCTCAGGGCAACGGGAAATTAAATATCAGACGGAGGCACATTGAAACACACAAAAAAAATATCAAAATCGGGCCAGCCGTTTAGAAGGAACTCAGTGACATACACACGTACAGTAGAATTATATATATAAAGACTAGCTGTCCCGACAGAAGTTGTCCTGTACAAACCAAAAAAAAAACCCAAATCTAAACCATCCTTGAATCCACATGAACACACAATTTTTTTTTTCACAATCGGTCCAGCCTTGCAGGGGCAGTTCAGTGACATACACACGTGCAGTAGAATTATATATATAAAGATATACATTTTTGCCTGAAGTTCTCATGGAAACAGGAAATTAAATATCAGACGGAGACACATTGAAACGTGGCCGGGTTTAGCTCTTTATATTAGTAAGCACGTAGAAATATATTATTGTCAGTTTTGTATAGCTTACTTGCAGTGTCTCATATAATTTACATTATTATAGTAACCTGGTATTTCATTACATCAGGTTTATTAAAGTCTAAACTCTAGGAACAACGCAATAACGATTTACAGAACCAACGTACCGTATGCTACAAATCAATACCTAGAACACTTATATGATTTTTCTTAACACTTGTTATATTCGTTCTTTTCGGAATCAGTAGACTATGAATATCCATCATTATGATATAACATACGATAAATCTTTTCAATATGATAACATCTCATACTAACATTATAAAGAAGAAAGATTTGATTTTCTGTTTGTATGTTTGTTTGTAAGGATTTAAATCAAAATCTACTCACTGGATTAAAAAAAACTTTCTCCAATAGACAGCTATATTATCATCGCGTAACATAGGCTGTAAGTTTTAAAGTACTGCTACTAACATAAGCCAAACTACTTATACGCGAGCAAAGCCGTGGGCAACAGCTAGTGATTGAATACATAGTAGACGTAGACATTCGAAAACAAAGCGCAGTTAGAGAGATGCCTCTCTAACTCGCTAAAAAATGGAGAAATACCAATAAGTTCAAGTTCTCCATTCTACAGAATTTCTAATCCTCCAAAATCAATTTATTATTTATCAGTCTGCATTTGTATGTCTATACTTTTCTGTAGTCTATTGTTATAAACAATAATTAACAAAATACTATTTTCTTTTATGATAATTATTAGGTAACCCAGAGCAGCGATAGCTCAGTGGGGAGACCAACAGACTGCAATGCAGAGGGTCTCGGGTTCGAACCCACGTCGCGCACCTCTGACTGTATTAATTGACAATTATCGCCTGCTCCGTGCCTCGGAGAGCACGTTAAGCTGTTGGTCCCGTCTGCCATGCACATCTATGGCAGTCGTTATTGGGAAAGTCAGTAGTACCCTCTAATATCCTGACACTGGTCTAGCCTTAGGGTATCATTAGCCTTCGGGTTGCGGAGGTCAGGTGGCAGCCGCTCCGTGTAAAAACTGATATCCAGTCAAATCCGGTTAGACCAGAAAAGCCGACCCCAAGTGACTTGGGAATAATAAAAGCTAAGAGAGAAGAAGATTTGTATGTATATACTTTTCTACCATTACCCTCTGCCTACATCAGGACTAAATAAAATACATAGCAACAGAACGAGTCATTTCAGCTTTTAAATAAACGATATTCAAACAGAAGACTATACAATTTACCAAAATGGTTTTCAAATCCATCTCCAGTAGGCAATAGTTTGGTGTTACGTCCGAGTATTCTTCAGTGGGATAGTTAATTGCTACTGAAATATAAATAAGATCATAGAACAACGTGGGTGGATGATCCTACCCACACACCCTCCACTGTAATTCCTCACGTCCAGATCATGTTATGATAAACAAAATTGTTTATTCCTAACAATCCTAACATAGGCCGATGTTATATTAAGATTAATGATAGATTCGAAAACATTTGTGATGTCTGGGTATTCGTACTTAACGTGCATGTACATTTATATCGTTGACCTACATTTACTGCCAAGTTTATTTCTATAGATAGAACACAATATATTAATCAATGGCACTTATTGTCAATTTCTTTCGTCCATCTATAATCTTAAAAGGCTCATATTTGTGCCATAAACAATCGCTATTGGTCATGAGCTCTGTTTTATATGGATTATAAGCAATATGAGGATAGGCGTGTCTTTATTTCTGTACTAGATTTTGGCCGCGACTTCGCTTGTGTAAATGTAGTTTGAGTTAGATTAGTAACAGGACTTTTTTCTGGATGAAAGGTACCTAATGTCCTTTTCTGTTCCCCTGACAAATTATATGCGAATTTTCATGATGGATGGTCGTATAGTTAAGGCGGGAAAGCGTAACAAACAAACAAACTCACATTCGCATTTACATATAGTATTAGTTAGGATTAGGATGTTTCAGATAAATATTCTTACGCATATTCGTAGCCTTTTAAGACTCGTATTTACTGATATAATAATAATGTAAACCTTGTTTGTGAGTACATAATTATGCTTTTTGATCTCTGGAACTACTGATTCAATTTTAATTTATTTTCCTGTATCACTTGTAGTTTCGGATACTTATTTATAGCTAATACTAGCTTCTAAACCTAATTGGCAGAATCTTCAAATTTCGACTGTTTTTGAGATAATTGTGTGTTTGTATTTTTGTAAAT
The DNA here is from genome assembly GCA_930367265.1 of Catocala fraxini. NCBI lineage: Eukaryota > Metazoa > Arthropoda > Insecta > Lepidoptera > Erebidae > Catocala > Catocala fraxini. Next base: position 4,594,216 of record OV884047.1, read on the forward strand.
GTATCATTTTAAACGTCATATGCGACAAATTAACAATGAGATTAGAATATTTATTATTCTAATTTCATTGTTAATTCAGCGAATAATTAAAACGTTGTAGCGACGTCACAACACGTCAATCTTTTTAAATTAAACGACAAAAAAGAACGTTAATAAGTAAAAATCTAATTTTCGTCAGAGAAGTAAAAGGTTTTGTGTCAAAACAACCATTACTGGGCTTTTCTGTTACTTTTTCTATCCAGAGGTCTAAAATTGGTGTGTTGACTTGGCAAAAACTTTGCAGATACTGATTAGACCTCCGCAAAGTTGCAATTAAGTTTCTTGTTTGTGAAACAGACGTTTTTGGACGAGTGAATTCTAATTGCTAAAATCTTAGATTCAGATATCGTATGTGGTGTACATATACTTCTATAGTTATTTGTATAAAACTATTATAGTCTGCTAAATTGGTTTCACAACAATTGCAATCAGAGTATTTCGGTTCTGCTATAAATTTTCCTTTGCTACATACTGGGATTTATAGAGTACCTATAGACGAGGAAACATGATTGATCACCTACTTAGACATAACAAATTTATTGCCAATATTATGGCAAGAAAAATAGAGGCAAAGAAAAAAAGAGGAAATCCAAGAAGAAAGTATACAGATGAACTGAAAGAAAAAGCAAATGTAGAGACATATCGAGAACTGAAGGACTTGGTATCGGACCAAGAAAGATGGAAATTGCTACACCGACAAGCGCATAGCACTTAAATATTGAATGGATAGATATCATTATTTGGCGAGATGAGTACTTGAGCTTTACGTAGGTAAGAATTTTTAGTATAATTTTTATACATAACGAATTAGTTAAATCGTATTTATTTATATAATAGTGTCTGTATTGCCTGTCTTCTAAGTTAAATTGGGTATGCCATTACGGAGACAACCTGGTACATCGCAGTTCTCCTTAAATTTTGACTTTCCTGCATTGATATTGTAATAGTACTGCTCCTTTTTCTTTTTATAATTTTTATATTTCTATCTTTCTTTATTAGCGTAAGGACTAAAATTATATATTCGAAATCTTGTAGGGCGATATTGACAGTTGGAATATCGACTTTAAGTTATTCCGTTGTGAGTGTGAAAGCTGAGCTCACTTTATAAGTAATTGCCTATGACTTTACTGAAAGTATTTTAATGAAGTGCCTAAGTACATTCCTTTTGATGATCGTTTTAATCAAGCACTCATGAATCCATTATGAAATCTTTATAAAGTTTAATTAACATGGCGAGAGTCTCAATAAAACTGTCTAATTACCATAAGCTTTAGGCACGTACATCCATTTCATACTTTAGATAATAATTATAAAATTATCAAAGACAGCATATCGGCTCATAATTTTATAATATTCGTCTTTATTTCAACATTTAAGGTGTTCGAATACCTTTCATTAGGTTGGTTTGTCTCGGTGGGGTTGCGATTGCATGTGAAAGTGATTCGCGCGGCCCCGCCAACTCTGGTTATGTCGAGGAACACCGTGGTAGGTTTAGTCGGTATTACTTGAGACCAACATAATGTCTCCATCGCCCCGCGGAGAAGGAGGTGTCAATGTATTCCTCCACAAAAAAGGTTGGTTAGTCCACCTGAAGGCCAATTTCTGTAGTAAAATATGTTCAAAATATAATTCTGATCTAGTGTTAATACAAGTTGACCGTGAATTGAAATGCAGTTTATGACGTTTAATTTGGAACAAAATTATTTGTGTTACTTATGTTACGTACTATTTCTGGTATTATTTTACGTGATCGGAAAGAAAATGTTTTTTTGATAATTAAATTAATTCTATCATGAAAAGTGTTTATTACGAGAATTCGTCACGAGGTCAAAATCGTGGTGAGCCGTTGTATGCAACAATACATAATCTTGGAAGACCTAAACTTTGTTTATATACAGGTTGTGGCGTAAATAATGGATAACCCTGAAACTGTAGACTGGCCATATTATCATCTATCATTTACCCCACTTATATCACCATATGCCCATGGGCATTTTTTTTCGATACAGGGTCCTTAATATGTATAATTCCTTAGAAAACATGTTAAAATTTGAGAATAAGTATTTTTTGCGAAGTTGTCTTAAATTGTAACAAAAAAACTTGATACTGGTCTGATGATACAAGTATTCAGGAGTGACATAAAAAAATAGAACGAGAAAATGTCGCCAATTGTAGAAATAGCAGCTGATTTTGTTTGAGTAAGTACGATTTTAATTTAAAATATCAATAATAACAATAATTTGGTCATCCATGGGCATATGGTGATATAAGTGGGGTAAATGCTAGATGATAATCTGGCCAGTCGACAGTTTCAGGATTATCCATTATTTACGCTACACCCCATCTCCAAAAAACTAAGATAATTAGACAAGAGTCCGAAATATTGAATACAAAATTTTGACCGTGGCTGCGCTCTGGTAAATGTAGGTTGTTGTTGTTAGGTTAGTAACAGCGCTTCTTTCTAGATAAAAAGGTACTCTATGTCCTTTTCTGTAACCCTGACAACATGTATGTCAAATTTCAAAATGATCGGTAGAGTTGTTAAGGCGTTAAAGCATAACAAACAAACTCATATTCGCATTTATAATATTAGTTAGGATTGTTTGATAATTTTGTTCGATGTATTTCGTAAAACTAAATAACTAGAACAGTGAGCATTTCCATTGCACAAATAAAGCTTGCGGAAGGCAATATCCACAGTTCACTATCTCGTAGGCTGATTGGTGGTCAAAACACAATTACAGCAGCCAACACCGGTGGTATTCTAATCGAATTAATGTGGTCAATCTGGAATTATTGACGTTTGGTTTTATTAGTTAAAAGGGTTGATGAAGTTTTGTTTAAACTTAACAAAGTATAAAATAAAAAGTCATTTTACTAGAGATTAGGTTTTGCCAAAGGCTTCGCTAGTAAGTTACGTTAGTAACAGTACCTTTTAAAAATAAAATGTTATCTATCTTACTCGTAATAATACAGTTTTCTAATGGAGAAATAATTTTTAAAATCGGTTCATTAGTTTACCTTACAAACAAACAAAAAATCTTATCTTTCCTCTTTATAATATTAGTATACGATTAGATATGCATTCATAGCTTCGAAGAGTATTGTGTCGTTTCTTTACTTGTAAGGCATAAGATGCACCTGTGTATAATTCTCAACTGTTTATCATCAAAATGGTAGTCAGAGATATCTTGCAAGATTTTTTCAGCTAGAATATTTGCTTGAACATAATGGGAGACGAACCTTTTGCAGTTGCAAGTTGCAAACTAAGACTGGAAATGCTGCTCCTATGTAACATTTTCAATCAATATTTACGACCCGCCCCGGCTTCGCACGGGCAAAACAAAACCTTAACAAATTTCCACCTAAACCTTCCTCATGAATCACTGTGTCTATTGGTGAAAAACGCATGAAAATCCATTCAGTAGTTTTTGAGTTTATCGCAAGCAGACAGACAGACAGACGCGGCGGGGGACTTTGTTTTATAATATGTAGTGATAGCATCCTAATGCATCCATGGGCAGGCTAGAATAGGTAAACCATTAATTTTCATTTGCTACGAACCTGACATATCTCTCTTGCCACATGCAATCTCATTACATTTACACAGGCCAATCTATGAATCCCCAATGTAATGTGAACCCTGATACAATCTTTTACCTCAATAAAAACGTAGGTGTTTATCGGTAATTCGTTGGGAAAGTTTGACAGCACACCGATCGTTATCGGACGACCTCGAGCGTGATTGATCAGCCATTGATTGATTGCGGAGTTATTACTTGATTTTACACTGAGCTAGGACGCCCGATCTTGCTGTAATCATACGGGATGTGTTTAAAAGAAAAAGGAGGACGCGGTGGATAAAAACATTTGCTTTAGTTGCTCTCACTTGAATTTTTTTTTGAACTGTTGCCTGCTCTGTCGCTCTTTAATTAATTTATCTAAAATTAAGACTTGTCATTCGATTTGCAAGGGTGAGAGTTCGCGAATGACAGCTTCCTCTCGATCTCGCTCATGCTATAACAATACTTAATGAGATAGCGGTAAGGCCTCTGAGTATCTATAGGATAGTAATTGTATGATTACGTTGTGACTTTAATCGTATAAGCTCAGGACTGATAACCATAGCTTACCATGAGTGTTCATATCTGTCAACGTACCGGTAGGTAAAATCATCAATTTGTTTTCTCAATGTTCTCTGGAACCTTCTCTAGTGGCATCGTTGACGAATTGAATATCTATGAAATGGTTTTTCCTAGAACTAATTACGTGACTATTATGCAAAATGCGAGAGTTTTCAATAATTCAGTTGCGTTTCGGTAAATTACGATACATATTATTAACTACATGAGTACATTTTTGTATATTTTTTGTCGAAAGTTTGACCGTTTTTAGGAAGATATGTGAAGTCTGCTAACCCGCACTGGTCCAGCGTGGTGGACTATGACCTCACCCTTCTCACATTGCAGCAGCGGGATAGTTTAATACAAGGCTGATATTTCAAATATATTAATATTAAAATGTTCATTCACGTAAAGAAACGACTACTGTGTCTACAATTACATAATTTGGGATGGAAAATTGTTGTTATTTTAAAAACGGTCGTATGAATTCATATGGTAGTTTCTGTGTGATTACGGTTTAAACAAAATAAAAAAATCTAAAAGGTTCCCTTTAAAAAACTATACGGAAGTTTGCGACCAGTAGCAACTTCCTTACTTTAGCAAACATCATAGTTTTTTGTCATTATTATTGCTCATACATAGTTTGATATAATGTATAATGGTGATGCTATTATACAATAATCGACTGTATAAAAAATCTAAATAAGCCAATTGTAGTGGATTCTATAGAGTGGTTGACTATTGGATTTAGAAAAATACTTATTTATATAGATATTAGGCCGAGGATTCGTTGCCCGTAGAACTTTACTGTCTGCATTGGGTACTGCTGGGTGGGTCGCTGATGTAGTTTCAGTTTCAATGACCCACCTACCATACAAAGCAGTGAATTGGCACATCGTGGTGGTTTTAGTAGATAGGCCCGAAGTCTCAGGAGGGCCCGACATAACCCTCTCGCCTCCCCTTCTGGCAAGAGGGTATGCATCAGGAGCATTACCTAAAGTAAAAAAGTACTGTATCTAGTTGTAAGCGACAGACTTAATATAACATTAGACAACGAATCTTTATCTCATTGGTAATTACTAAAACGTCTATATATTGCCGTATCTTTTGAATGACTTGCATCGATCGTGGCCATGGATTAAATAGTGTGAGCTCAGTTACAATATATTGCTTACTTCCAATAGCGTTTAAAACCTTTTTGTCAGTCAGACAGCTTTTTAATTATCATCGTAAAGTTTAAAACCTTTATGCGCTCTAAATTTAAAAATGATGTGTGTTTTAATTTTCTATATATATATACACTTCATCTTTCACACAACCATATAAAAACTTGGCTGTACGATGTCTGAAATACAATAACTATTCATCGAAGTTTACCTCATAGCTCAACAATACAATGTTTTTTGTCCTAACAAAGACAATGCTGAGGTATAAATGATAGATGTGTGGAAAATTTTGGATTTAATTACCTGTTTTCCTTAACATTTTCATTTATATTAGTGGCAAAAAAGTGTTTACTATATCGCACTCTTAATTAAACAGTGACTTAAGCGACGTAAGGGAATTTAAACTCTAATTATGTTAAAATAAATTCTAATGTGTATATATATATATATATATATATATAACGGGTATTAACGCGACCATGCATAATGTTTACCTTTTTTATGCTTGACGTTTTGACCAGGTTACACCGGCCGTGGTCACAAGCTGACTCTAATATTATACTTGTGTTAAGTAATTGCAACAGAGTTTAAATTTGTTTAATCCGTAATACTCAGATAGATATCACACAAATTTTTGTCTTGTGTGAGGATTGAAACCATTCAAAAATCACTTGGCGCGGTTAACATAATTATCTTATTTGATGTGTACTAATAATTGGATTAACTTCTCTTGCATGTTAAATTAAGGTTTCCTTAGACCGTGGGGACATCCACTATAATAACCCTATTTTAATTACGGTTTAGGTATAAATATGATCTCTTCTTTGCATAAAAGTAATTCCATTACCGAATTGCAGGCTTACATATTTGAAACGAATGAAAAACCAGTAAAAGATATGTTTCCAACTTTCTACTTTTTTTAATAATATATAACTTTGGAAGTACTTATGATATTAAACTTATTATGTACTTAAATTAAGCCAAATCAAAAGTTTAATAATAAAAGTGGAATTATGGGACTTAATCTTATACCTAGTACTTTATTTATAACTGCGCAGAAATAATTATACTATATTTCAGGCCTGCCAAGGCCTTTATTTTTAAATTATTCGTTCGTCTTCCTAAATAGAAGCCAGCGACGCTGAATAACAAATTATGACAGACTGCCTGAGAAAATGGTGCGGCGATTAAATTTCAAAACAGTTCGTTTAAATTGTTATTTTTTGGTATTAAATTTCTTGTATAAATATTTAGTTCTAGAATTTTCCCGTGGTATCGCTCGCTTCAGATTAGGTTAGATTAGTAACAGTACTCTTTTCTGGATGAAAATTACCCTATGTCCTATTCTATACCCCTGATACCATCTATGAAAAATTTTATAATGATCGGTCGAGTAGTTAAAGTTAAAGCGTAACAAACAAACAAGCTCACTTTCGCATTTATAATATTAGTTAGGATTTACCAATAATCTGGACTACTTCTCCGGTAAAATATACGCTCGTTAATGGATTTCGATTGATGAATTATCGTACTAAGAATTTGTTTATTGGGAAATCTGTAATGGTGATCACAATAAAGAGTTTAGGTAATGAGTAGTTGTGTATAAGGTTACCTATTATATTTTGGATTATTAAATGAAAGGAATATACGTGTTCACGTAAATTGTCTTTATTCTCGACTGACTTACTCGGCGGGCGCAGCCGCCTCTACACACACATGCTTACGTTGCACAATCGCACACTTATATCTAAATACACACTGTGTCCCTACAAAGAGTATTTCTATGTATCGCAAAGCCTACCATATTCTGTGTGCTACAAATAAATATATACATAGAAATAATATATATATCCATTTAGAGAATAATTAGCAACAGTTTGTATTTACGTCAACCTAACAAACGAACACCTCGCCTAACTTTGTTTTAGAAATAAATTAATTTGAAGACTGCTTGGATTGCGTATTAGTCGTCTCGCTACTACTATTGCACCAAGTGTTATGGGTTCGATTGCCCCACGAGACAAAAATTGCCACCGTGACAGAAGACGTCACCCTAGAAAGGGTGAAAAAAGAATCATCAATATTATATTCAAACTTTAATCGCCTAGGATTAATCATCATTCTTTATACATCAAATAAAAGTAATTTAATTTGAGCTTTTCGCACTTCGTTTCCTTTTCGTTTCAATATTTATAAACATAAATCTCGCAGTCCCCAGTACCCGCAATATACTAAAAAGAAATATTTGTATCCCACAAAAATTTCTCTTGACGAATTAATGTACATATATAATTAAATGTGCATAGATGTGTTATTCCAACATTCTTAATCTGCCACTCTGCCACTGGTCAATGTTTCGTCTCCCAAGTACGCTACCTTTTCCCATTTCAGGTTTGTAATCCTCTTACCTACCTTTTCGATTTCTCGACGTACGTAGCCGTCTTAAAACGAATTTAATCCCAGAGGCGAATCAAATCCATTTGCCGTCGTCTCGTTTCACATTCTACAGCTGTGAATCAACTATGTTTGCGCAGCAACGTTTCACGACCGTGTTCTGTATGCGTTACATCCAGACTCAAAACAATCTTTTGTGGATCACACAATTTTGAGTCCCGTTTGGGATTCAAACCCACAACATTTGGCGCAATGCCAGTGGAGATGCGACCGCCTAAACCAATACGCCATCTGTGCAGTCATTCTGTTGACAGCGGTTTGCGCATCGTCGGTTATTCGAATGCAAAGGAAAGCGCAAACTGTGTCTAACAAAGACTTACTACTGACGGGTGTTTTTCCTACTTTGTATATTGCATTGTATTAGATTATGTAAAGACATTCGAGTTGTGTAAGAAAATCAAATTAAATAGTATTGTTTCATTTTTATGCGTATTTTATTGCCATTTTTAAGCAACTCCATAAAGTTGTTCTTATTAAGGCAAATACATATACCTATTTTCCATCGTAATAATATATATGTTACGGCTAATAGCCGAAGTGCGGCTACACCTAGTTTTAGCCGGCTACAACTAGGTGCAGCCGGCCACATGCGGTTAGGTTATGTTAGGTTACTTTTGAGTTGTAGCCGGCTAAAACTAGGTGTAGCCGCACTTCGGCTATTAGCCGTAACATATATACGAAAGTAACTATGTTCTTTTTTGTGAACTTTTCATGAGTATACGATTTAAAGAGTCTTTATGAAGTTAGGTTGTGTCCTGGGAGGACTTGGGCTAGATATTTCTAGCCCGACTTGTATTCCGGTGGAATTGACGCGGGCTACGAAGCAGACAGGAAAAATATTTTCGTATATTATGTAGCTCTTTGTGCTTATAACTTGAGTACCATTGACACGATTCACATAGTTCTCTTATGAATAGTTAGAACGTTCGCCACAACGAACGCCAGAATTAAGTAAACATTTGATTACTATCTAAATCAAATGTATACCCAGTTGTACATTATGTCAAAAGAAATGTAGCGGTCACAGTTAGAAGAAGTTGTCGGTTGTTCGGCTATTGTTTAACTAAACAATGGCTACACACTTACCGCAAAAATTCTTCACAAATCTCGCACTCCCACCACTCTTTACGAAATCAAAAATAATTATATTGAGATTACTGACACCTAGAATTATCCACACATATAATAAAATTGTAACTGGCCGATGTCTGTACATAAAATATATTGAAGAAAATGTGAGCCCTCACTTTTCTCTCACCTTTACAAAAACTATAAATAGAAGCGAAAACAACTATCTTTAGATTTTTATTCTGTCTATCTGTATGTTTGTGCATCACGCAAAATCTACTGATGAATTTGCATATGATTGTATTGCTGGAGGTCTAATTTAAAATCTGGTACATGTTGCATCTTGATACACTGCAGTGTATCAAGATGCAACATGACGGTTTTTCTCGAACTCAGAAATTTCAGCTGAAATTACTGGGATTTTCATGTAAGTATTTGCTGTATTAACCTCACGTATTTGAATACGTACAATTGATCGCTTATTCACTTAAACTTTGTAACACACATACTAATTAACACGATTTAGCACTTTAATACGATATACGCACTATAATATTACACATCAAATACGATATATGCCGTCTACGCCACTCATCTTACGGTTTCCGCGGTATTTTACTGCTTTCACATAATATCTGCCTCTTGCTGACGTGCTCTATCTCCACGACCAGACAAACGCTCCTGCATGCGCCTTACAAAATTTGCTCGAAATTCCTCACTGACCCAATCCTTGTGGCATTTCCTGTATTGTTTGTATGTCAAATACAGTACGGCAGCTCCACATATAGCAACTATGGTCGACATCAATATATTATTTGTCTCGAAATGGGTCTGGGCATCCGTCCGCAAATTATTGTCATCGCCATGCTGTGTTATTACAGTTTCTTTAGTTTCGCAAATGCACTTGGAACATTCTTTCCCCATTTTGGATAAGAAAAGATACAAAATATATGTAGAAACACACGTAGTCCAGAATATAATATTGTTCAAATACGTTCACACTCTGATTTAGACCCGACGCGAATAGCTCATTGTTCGCCGTAACAACGCACATTTGCTGAGTTGCAAATACGTGGACGCGGCGACGCGCCGCGTCGCCTGGCAGGGTCGCCATGTGGCGATAAATGAAACGAACGTCTTATCTGGAATACGACTCATTTATTACTGCCTTAATAAACAACTAAACTCTACACACTACACAAGAAAGATCTCCTAGATCGTTGCTGGATCATACTTCAATGTTTGAATTCGGGATATAACATTAATAAGACGAACTTCGAAGAGTTCGCATTAGAGACAGCTCGGCAATTAGTTGCCGAGTATCCGTGGTATAACATGCCTGCTTCCGTTCACAAAGTCCTAGTTCATGGTGCTAATGTTATTGATCACGCTTTATTGTCAATCGGAGAGCTGTCTGAAGAAGCAGCTGAAGCAACTAACAAACACATCAAATCATTTAGGAGAAATCACACGCGAAAAATGAGTCGCATTTTGACCAATACTGATTTAATTAATAGGCTTCTTCTTCATTCAGATCCCTTCATAACAGGTCTACGAAAGTTACCTGTCAAAAAAAAGAGTGTACTGTCAAAAGCTGTTTTAGATTTGTTATGTATTTAAAGGTAATTTTGCCAATATTTCGTATAGTTTGTAGGTTGTTTGTATTTAGAAAATAAACTTATTTTATGTATTTTTGCTATTTTATTTTATTCTTTTGTGGTTATTGTTAATACAAATAACCATTATTTACAGTTTTACTATTAAAATTCGCAATATAAAATGTTTTAGATACATCGATCGTCTAAAATAAAATTACTGCGAGACATTTTTACACCTAAATGTTGTTAAGAATTTTTTAAACTTATATAATATATTATAATTTTAATTATTTACGTTTACCTTAATATATTCCAACGTGTAAAATAATAAAATACTTTTTATAACGGATTTGTGTATTTATGACCGCCTTTGTATGAAACCTGAATCACTGTGCACTGCCTAGAAATTGATTATTAATAATAAGAAATGTTTGATACAGCAGCCTAAAATAGTTGGAGGTTCGGCTAGAGAAACATAGGCTATCTTTATCTTATTTATTTATTTATTTATTTGCATCAACTGCTCACTGCACTTACAGTTGCCCAACACGTGCAGTGAGCCATAATACTCATAATACATACATAATATATTATTAATACTATTTATAACTTAAAAATCATCATCATCATCATCTCAGCCGAAAGACGTCCACTGCTGGACATAGGCCTCCCCCAAGGTTTTCCACACAGACCGGTCTTGGGCTACCCGCATCCAAGCGCTTCCCGCGACCCTTACCAGGTCGTCGGTCTACCCTGTGGGGGGCCTACCCCTGCTGCGTGTTCCGGTGCGTGGCCGCCACTGTAGAACCTTTCCACCCCAACGGCCATCGGTTCTGCGTGCTATGTGCCCTGCCCACTGCCACTTCATCGTGGCTATCCGGAGAGCTATGTCGGCAACTTTAGTTTTCCTGCGGATCTCCTCATTTCTGATTCGATCCCGCAGGGAAACCCCGAGCATAGCTCTCTCCATCGCCCTTTGCGTGACATTGAGCCATCTGATAAGGCCCATAGAATTAAAAAATAGTGAACAATAGTGAACAATATTTAACAAATTTATTAATTTTATCAAAAGATATGTCAACTATTGGATATTGAGCATCCAGAGAGTTGCGAAGTCTCGTAGCCTGATAATTTATGTATTATGTAACTTATTGGAATGGCAATGACATAAGTATTTTGTAAGGCAATCATTGGCACAACATAAAGTTCGATATTATATTCCTGCAATCGTGCTATGTACTTATGTATGTTTTAAAAAATAAATGATAATTAAGATCATCTGAAAATGCAATGAAAGAAAAATATAGATAGGTAGCTACGACGTCCACGCTTATAAATTCGCTGGCACAAGCACGAAAGCGAGGTTGTTTGTTTGTAAAACTTACACACCTTTACTACTAGACCAATCATCATGAAATTTTTCACTTTGTGAGGGGTACGGAATAGGACATAAGGTACCTTTCATACAACTACAATAACGCGAGCAAAACCGCGCAACACTAGTCTAGAGTTAAACAAATGCGTAACTCGACATAATATAAGCAACCCAGTATCACTAGACTAATAAAAAATAAGTTTTCTCCCGTCCTCGACTTTGTTATCGCGCTGTCACCTCTGAACCCACTTAACCCTTACTTAACTGATAATAGGTACTACGTATTTATCTGGTTCGGTCGGCAAGTGTCTGTTTATTGACTGAATTTCTATATGAACCTGTATATGTTTTTCCATTAAATATTATTTTGGAACATTCTGTATAGCTTTACTCATTATAATTTTCTTGTTACAGGTAAATACAGCTAACTTATAAAGCAACAAAACTACTAAAGTACATCAGATAAGAATTTATTCATGAACTTGGCACTTAATGTTAAACTTCACACATCGCCTATGCCTTGAAGTTTTGCCGCAAAACTAAAAGTTACGTTAGTACTTTAAAACTGACATATGGAGTCTACTGAAAGTGCTTCAAGACGCTGATATTAGAAAGTAATATCATCAAATATTGTATGTATGTATGTATCTTATGTGGGAGCCAGTCAGTGCAGACCGGCGACACTTCGACCCAGTGGGATCTTTTGTGTCGACACTCTCCCAATAACGACTGCCATAGATGTTCATGGCAGCCGGGACCGACGGCTTAACGTGCTCCCGAGGCACGGAGCAGGCGATAATTGTCAATCCATACGCACATAATTTCGAAAAGTCATATAACTTCCGAAAGTCAGAGGTGCGCGACGTGGGTTCGAACCCGAGACCCTCTGCATTGCAGTCTGTTGGTCTCCCCACTGAGCTATCGCTGCTCGTAAATATTAAATAAGTTTTTTGCATACTCATATACATATAATACTAGATTTTGCCCGAGGCTTCGCTCGCGTAAATGTTGGCTTGGTTAGGTTAGTAAAAGCACTTTTTTCTGTAAAAGAATATCCTATATCCTATTCTGCACTCCTGGCCACGTGTTTGCGAAATATCATGACGATTGGTCGAGTAGTGAAGGCGTGAAAACGTAACAAATATTATAAAAACCCAGTAATAACTTATAAACTTTCGCGTTGCATGATGTTTATACAATATGTAACGGGTATCATGCATAATGTTTACCTTTTTTATGCTTGACGTTTCAACCAGGTTACACCGGCCGTGGTCACAAGCTGACTGCTGCTGCGATGTCATGTCTCCGTTTGTGAGGCAGAAGAATCTTGATTCACCCTCACTTTTGGCATATTTTTGTTTGTCCATGTACCAGGGTTAATACCCGTTACATATTATATATATAAAACCCAATAAGCTGTTATTGGATTGTTGAATTGGCCCGATCTGGCAATCGGCCCTGGTACTTCATGCTCAACAGTTGCACTTACTACTGCCGCGCTATCAAAGCAGGGCTTTCAACAGCAAGAGAACGATTACTGAACCTGCAGACAGAAACGAATTCTGAAACAAAATTAAAACCTCAATCAGTGTACACAAGATGTCAGTTTAACTGATCGTGTGCTGTGGCCTTAATAAAGTGTTTGCACTATTGGTAGCTCTGCTCATTGACCCGTAAGGGATCACATTACGTTGTGAAGCGAATACGTGTAGTATGTCTTTAGGTCTATATGTTTATGTATGTTTAGTAAGTCTCACGTTGAACAATATATAATAATAATGTCCTCCAGACCGAATTTCGGCCACGGCGGCCAGTCTTAATAGAGACTGGCCATCTGCCCAGGAGATATTATAGTGCACAAGTGTGTGCGCAAACACAAGTGCACTCTCTGTTCCCTAACTCTCATGATCCGATGGGACGGCAATCCGACACGACCGGAGAGAGATTAGGCGCAGGACCAACGGCTTTACGTGCTTTCCGAGACACGGGGGTGTCTAACACCGCCAACTTCCTAACTCCGGGCTGCTATTGAGATTTCTTTACAGAAAAACCCAATAACTTTTTGTTGGCCCGACCCGGGATTCGAACCCGAGACCTCATGCACAGCAGTTGCATTCACTACCGCTGCGCCACGGAGGCAAAATATACCAAAATGTTAGAGTAGTTATGTGGAGTGCCAAATGACAGACGTATATTATAATCGAATTAAAACGATGGCGTAGTGGTTAGTGTAACCGACTGCCACGTCTGAGGTCGCAGGTTCGATTCCCGCGCAAGTCAAACATTTGTGTGCATGAACATTGATGTTTGTCTTGGTCTGGGTGTTTCTTTGTATAATATGTATGTATTAACAAAAATAAAAAGTATATATGTATGTTTATCCATTGTCTAGTACGCATAGTACAAGCTCTGCTTAGTTTGGGCTAGATGGTGTTGCGTGTATGTGATAGAATATTAGTATTATATTATTGTTATTAATCGTTATTAATCTATTGAGTGATTTTAAAGTCTACTCCCGCTCTAGAAATAATTCCTGTATCGCGGGGTCTTTACACGCATTCAAACAATGGACATAAAGAACACCCAGATTTCGTACAGCTATTTATGAATCACACAAATTATTGACTTGTGCGGAGATTCGAACAAACAACACTCGGCGCAGATCCATTGAAATAAAATAATTGCGAAGATTTACTCACCACGTATATTTGTATTGCCCACTCCAACTTTTGCTATAAACAAGTGAGAAACGGCAATGAATTGCCGAAAATCTCAGAAATCGAAAAAATGGTTCAAGTAATATGCAAAGGTCACGTGATACCACGTGAGGTCTGAGGTCAAAGGCCATGGTAATTTCGGGGTATATCGACTATGCTGAGTCGAATGGCGTTGACCGCCAGTCTCCGGCTCATACGGTTATTGAGTTGAAAGTTGTATAATAGATAGACGGACGGACGGACGGATGGACGGACAAGGCCTTTGTATAAGAGTTTTTTCGAACTCTAAAAAAGGTTGATAATATCGAACTTATCTGATATGGGACAGCCGTCCTTCCCCACGCACGAGTAGTACAAACCCATAGCAAATTATACACCTAAATCTTCACTTGCATCACTCTATCAGTGAAAACCGCATGCAAATCCGTTTAGTAGTTGTTGAGTTTATGGCGAACAGATAGACGGACACGGCGGGACTGTTTGAGAACATGTAGTGATGTAGAAAAGACGCTAGTGTTATCTATAAGAACACCTGGCAATAGTAAAATAATTGAATAAGCTTTATTCTCATCACGTCGTCGCACCTGAAACACCTATGTAGACAGCGTGACAGCCTACGCCGATTTATTACCTTTCAAGAGACTACACGCGTGAGCTTACACACGTGCTGGCACTTTCTTAAATAATGTTTATTATCACAAGGAGCAGAGCCGGCCAGATCTACTAAGATTCGAAGAAAAATGTATTAATAACTACCGAAGCTTCCACGATCATTACACACGCACTCAGACACGCGAAAATTATTGACTGATATTCAATACCTTATTATAATAACTACATATTATAAAACTAAGTCACCTGTCGCGTCTGTCCGTCTGCGATAAATTCAAATCCTTCTCACTCTTCTCAGTGTGATAAGGTTGCATGCAGGTTTCCTTACGAAGTTTTCATTCACCGTTAAACCGAGCGACAATTAACTATTTAATATATCTAATATAATATTTTATCACATACACACAATGCCATCTAGCCCAAACTAAGCAGAGCTTGTACTATGGGTACTAGACAATAGATAAACATACATATATACTTTTTTTGTAGATACATACATATTATACATAGAAACATCCAGACCAAGACAAACATCCATGTTTATGCACACAAATGTTTGACTTGTGCGGGAAAAGAACGCACTAATGCGCACATCACTTCAAAAAGTTAGAGATGATTGGGATCTTGGGATCGAACTCGAGACCTCTGCGGAGCAGTCCAACGGTCTCGCTATCGCAGCTGCGATAACCTAGTGGGAGACCATCCGACCAAGACAAAAAAAAGTATCCTACGAAAACAGTTATGCCGAAACAACTATTTGGACATCACACAATTTTTTGTCTGGTGTCATTGAACTTGTATACTAACATCAGTGTAATTCTATGAGATGAAACGGTCGTTGATTTGAATCATCTCAATAATTTATATCTACTTATACTAACATTTAATGATTATATGCTATATAATATTTTTTATAAGCTCTGCTCGGGATCACCCTACGAGACCGGAAACGGAATGATTGGATTCGAAGTAAGACCAAAGTAAGTGACATTATGGCCGTAATAGCGCAAAGAACTTTCTTTGCGTAAGTGGACATGGGCGGGGCACATTGCGAGAATGGACAAGAGCCGCTGGACAAGACGAGCCCTAGAATGGAGACCCAGAGCGGACACCCGAGGGCGCGGAAGACCACTACAGCGCTGGGTGGACGACATCCGACGACACGAAGGTCGAGACTGGATGAGACGGGCACAAGATCGACAGGAGTTGAAGAAGTAGGAAGAGACCTACATCCAAGATTGGATAAACAAAAGGCCACCATGATGATGATAAATGATTATATTATAATGCGTACCACAAAGGAGTGGAACTCGCTACCTAAGTCTGTGTTTCCCGATGAGTACAATCTGGGTGTCTTCAAGTCGTGAGTGAATAGGTATATTCTAAGCAAGCGTGCTCCATCGTCGAATGCATCGTCACTTTACAACAGGTGAGATCGCGGTCAAACGTAAGCCAATTAAGTAATAAAAAAAATAAAAAATTATATAAGCTTACATAGTTTCGAAACAACAATTTTAGTAGTATACAATTTTTTTGTCTTGTGTTTCCTGTGGCCCTTATTTCAATGTTTGTAAAGCTCACAGCGACGATGTATTTATTCATAGTCGGGGACCATCATTCTAAGTTTTTGTAGCATTGCTCCGTATATAAACTTATACCAAGCCTGTATAGTCTGTTTTAGAGATATAACAATCAATAAAATAGGCTATTTTATTTAGAGTTTTACATTATATCTAGCTTATATTAATATACTGGATTTCGCCCGTGACTTCGCTCGCGTAAATGTAGGTTATGTCAAATATTTTCGCTCGGATACAGCCTTTTTTGGATGACAGATACCCCATATCCTTTTCTGTACCCCTGACGTGTTTGCGAAATGTCATGATGATCGGTGAAGAAGTTAATTCAAGAAAGCGTAACAATCAAACTCACATTCTCATTTATAATTTTAGTTATGATTAGGATTTAAATGGCTGGTATATAAGTGTCAGAAATTTTAGAATTATAAATTTCAACTCTAAAGGTAAAACAAATTGTATCTCTCAATATTATTATAAATATATCTAATTAAGTTATTGAGTTGCAGTGGCACACCGATAGCCAGTAACAATCGATTGTTAATTATAATTATCTGGTATTCAAAAACTTGACAGATTAATAACGGCATTTGTACACCCAACATAATATTGAGCTGTTGTCCTATGACATTTTAATTTACCTTGAAATTTTTGAATGAGATAATAGTTTCTCCTTCTTTTCTGATGGTGATATTAATATTAAATTTGTGAATACTTGTGGCTGTAGTTTCTTAGTAAAGATATGTGCTAAACAAGAATCAAATTTAAACAATGCAAAGTTTTAAGACATTACATAAGCGTGAGATCACACTGGAACTTTTCCAAGTAATATTGTAAAAGTTCTAATGCAATCTCACCTTCAGTTAATACACATTGTGATCAGATGTTACAACGAGTTCATTCAACACAATCATGCCACAAGAGCTAATGAATATCACCGCGTTACCTCAAACTTACTTAGCTCAAACTAAGTTATCTGAACACCTGAACCAAGCGCCGAATACAAATTAAGATGATAAGGCACTAATTAAAGAAGTTTTATTTATGTTAAAGATTATGAGGGTACTTTAGTTTAGCTAATACTGGGTTTAGTAGGGTTTAAAGGTGGATCCAAAATAACTTTGTAGTACTTAATATTTGTCTGGTAGAAGATATCTTTACTTGAGTACTTAGCTACTTATAACGGATTTCATCACGTCTTATTGTTGTTTTTAGAATCATTATATTAATATTCACTCTTTTTTAAATTATATTTTGCTTACTTTGTCCAGTTCTCTAGTCTTGACTAAAGACAAGCGTTTTAGAATGTTTCGTCTATCTATCCGCCTTAGTATTTCATTGATGTCATTCAATTACCTACTAAGCAGTATTTTGTTGACTATGTTAGGTCATACATTTATTCTTAAGTCTATTTAATAAAAGCGTTGCTTTTGTCGATAGAGCAATCCCACATATTTCTGTCCTCTCCTTTCATTTCAACCTCTTTATACGACCCGACTCCTATTTTGCGCTTCACTTGTTGGATAAAAGTATAACCAGACTCGTTGACCAATGACCTCTTTTATTCATGAAATATAAGCTTACAGTATTTACAACCTAATCGCTTATATGTACTTAACACCCAATTTAAAATACACAAAAAAACATAATATCAACGATAATTAAATATAACATGCACAATATAAATTAGAAAACACAACAACAATTTATAATGAGATCTTTTTGTATATACAATCCAAACTTAATTGCCTTTACTTTTACTAATATATGGAGTCCTACCTCACTATGTTATTTAAGAAAAGTAACACATTTTGTTTTATGTGGCCAATTACCTTTCTTTTCCTAAAATATATAGTTCCCAAGAAATCAAACACATGACACTATATTAAAGAAGTCATTAAAATTACAAATACTATACCAAGAGTCGAAACAACTAACATCCTTGTATCTATTTAGATTTGCTGAGTTCAGTAAGAGTAAATCGTCTGTGCAAGACAGGTGGACAAACGCGGCGCGAGGCACTAGTGGGGGCCGGAGTATCGGTTTAATTGTTGAGCGGAGTGGGTTGGTGGCTTTCAATTTAAACACATGCTTATGCATATACACACCGTATTTTACGCGCTTCTTTAAATTTATGCTAGTATAAAATACTAGATTCTCTCTGGTTAAGTTAGTTACAGTACTTTTTTCTGGATAAAAGGTACATTGTCTCCTTTTCTGGTCCTCTGATAACGTGTATGCGAAATTTTATGATGATCGGTCGAGTAGTTAAGGCGTAAGAAACAAACAAACTCACATTTGCATTTATAATATTAGGATGTATGTATATATTGATTTTTTGTGTCGGTTACAGTTATAGACGAGGTGTATTTAGAAGCGTCTACTCCCGAAACAATAAGTTTTAGAGTATTTGTCTGCTCATTTGTTCCAGTATCAACAAAAAGCCGCTAACGGATTTCAATGCGGACATAATTTAATCGCATGGTGGTTCACTTTAAAAATATGGCAATTCTCATCTAATTTCGTTTAGGGGGACCAGAGATGCGATGTTTAGTGTAATCCACGAAAATGGCGCCACGCTCACACTAAAACTCACGCAGACAAATACTACTAAATGACACTTCTTAAGATGTCTCAGTAAAAAAGCATTTGGTAAGACGTGCACCAGCAAACAAATACTACCAAATGATACTTCTGAAGATCTCTCAGTAAAAAAGCATTTATCGTGTACCGTAGCAGTCAATAGAGAGCTTTAACTAAGCAGCCAGCATTTTATAAAGCCTTAATTATGTTGCAAAGCGTTCTTAATGTAGAAACAATTACATAATTGCGCAATGAAAATAACATCATGCTACATTTCACAGACTGTAGTCAGTAAAAGGAGAAAGCTTTTGTAGGTTTCCTTTTTTCATTGCGTTCATCTGTGACAGACGAGCCAGCGGCCCACCTGATAGTAAGCGAGAACCGTAACTCATACACATGGCTGTATTTTCTTAGCATTACAGAAGCAATGTCAAAAAAACACAACCAAGTCGCTGCATACCAGAAGGAAAAGGGAAATGGAGCAGGATGGGATTTGGGCTCATCGAACGAAACATAACAGATACTGTTATTTTACGTCGATCTTCTGTGAGAGGGTGGTACTTCCCCGGTCGAGCCGGCCCATTCATGCTGTAACCAGCGTGGCAGTTTTTGGTTTCAGGAAGTTTTTGAGTGGTAGACTCAAAAACTTTTTAGCACGACTGCTGTGTATGAGGCTTTAGTTCTTATTGCCGAAGCTGGTAATTGTTAATGCTGAGTTGTTCTTTCAGGAGTTCTTCAGTAGCAGCATAGTCACAATAGCCTGAACTATCGATCGATATTTTAATGCTACATGTAAAACAATTACGGTCATGTCCAGTCAGTTCAAAGTACGGATATAATTGTTAAATTATGACATAGGCATTAATAGGCAATTTGTCTGTTTGGAAAATATTTGTGTGAGAACGACATCTAGAGTTGTGCCTTTCGGGCCTTATTTGGTGAATTCGCATCCTCAACACTCGTGACGGTAGCAGCAAAACGACCACAAGTCATCAAGCCAAATGTAATGACTTACTCCTTTCTACTCGAGTCGATTTTCTTTCTAATCAGACTATAGGTAATAGAGCAATGTTGTTGTGAACATACTTGTGCATTATTATATCTTCTGCGTAGATGGCTAGACTCTTTAAAATTTGGCGGTCATTACCAAAATTTGATCAGTATCATATTCACTTCTATTTTCCAAAACCGTAACCATCAAAACTTATAAGCTTACACAATAAAGTCCGAACAAGCTCATCCTAGTTGCCGTAGGATTAATTTATTATGTATAGGTAAACGAGTTTGTCTGTGCAAACAACACTTACCTAGAAATTGGTCCTAGTAAAAACCACAAGGGTTAATTTGTACATAATGACCGGCTTATTTGGAGGCAAACATTGGCGCCAATGTTTACAGCCAATATCAACGCTAAATAAACTAGCTCTAGATCAGAGGTTCCCAGACTTGTTTTCTCATAGACCACTTTCAAAATTTAGCAGGTTCCGGTGAACACCCTGCATGTAAATTGAAATTGCTTGAATTGTGATTGTGATTGCTTGATGTGTGACCACAGGTACTGTATATGGAATATACTGCTCAGCATCATACTTAGCTGTTTATTACTATTTATTATTATACCTATAATTAATCTCCAAATAATAAATTGATCTATTAAATACTTAACTGATTTTAACTCGTAATTAAATTAAATTAAATCCTATACTTGTAAATTATTTTTATTTCTGTTATAATGTAATATTGTTAATCTATTTGATAATTTATTGTTTTTGTAATTATTATGAAGAACTTTCTAATATGTAATCATTTTTGTATTAGGGTGGAAGACGCTGACAACTGTAACACAATTAATATTAATACGGTCGTCAACGGCAACCTCTTATTATAAGTTCAACTAATGTCTGGTTTTAATAAAAAAAAAAAAAAATATATATATACAAGTTTTTTTACAGTCGCTGAGCTTCTTAAAATATTATCTGCCTACAGTGATAGGTGAAGTCAAGCCAACATTTTAGTTCTTCACTATCGAAAGCAAATTAATTTTCGTGGACCCTGCTGGACCCCGCTTACGAATTGTGGACCTCCATTTATTTATCACGCCATCGTAGATCCCCGTTGAGTCTCCCGTGGACCCCTAGGGGTCCACCTGGACCACTTTGGAAACTAATGCTCTAGATAAAAGTATGTATGTATGTATCTTATGTGGGGGCCAGTCAGTACAGACCGGCGACACTTCGACCCAGTGGGATCTTTTGTGTCGACACTCTCCCAATAACGACTGCCATAGATGTTCATGGCAGCCGGGACCGACGACTTAACGTGCTCTCCGAGGCACGGAGCAGGCGATAATTGTCAATCAATACGCACATAATTTCGAAAAGTCATATAACTTCCGAAAGTCAGAGGTGCGCGACGTGGGTTCGAACCCGAGACTCTCTGCATTGCAGTCTGTTGGTCTCCCCACTGAGCTATCGCTGCTCTTTAGATAAAAGTATACTCGATAGGTATCTATATTAACTAAAGCCTCAATAGCGCGGCGGTATTGAATGTGACTGATGTGCATGGGGTCTCAGGGTCGATTGCTGATTAAGGTATAGTGTTGTTGGGATTTTCAGTCAAATATTCCTCAGTGGCAATATGGATGCTACGTGTATGTATGGAAGTTTTGACAGAAAAATTCAGTAACTAATTCGGACCCAGAAATCAAAAATCGAATCAAAACCGCTTCACCAAGATATATAAGAATCCCAAATATATTTACCTAGGGAATGTGTAATCTGGTAAGATTACACATTCCCTTACTTCTTTAACCAGTAAAGAGACTCACATATACATCCTTTCAACATTTTACATACATGCCTGATCATATGCGAAACCATTCCTTGCCTCAAATGTTGTCCCCTTCATTTGCCTTCAAATAAAATATGTAGGACACTTGCCCAGATTCGTTCTTCACCTACGTAATGCAAATAATACCTACCTCAACGTAAGCCTTTATTTACATAAACCCTATCTTCGTGTCAGATTACTTGGGTAGAAAGTACTACAAATATTCAAGAAAATAGTTCTTATCAGACTTGATTTTCGTGCATTGTATAGAATAACTGAAGCGGACATCTGTCAAAATTGTTTGACTATTTTCATTTACAAAGACGATAATAAGCAGCGATAGCTCAGCGGGGAAACCAATAGACTACAATGCCGAGAGTGTCGGGTTCGAACCCCCGTCGCGCACTTCTGACTTTAGGAAGTTATATGACTTTTCGAAATTATGTGCGTATTGATTGACAATTATCGCCTGCTCCGTGCCTCGGAGAGCACGGTAAGCCGTCGGTCCCGGCTGCCATGAATATTTATGGCAGTCGTTATTGGGCAAGTCAGTACCCTCTTATATCAGGATATTAGACCAGGACCAGTGTCAGGACACTGGTCTAGCCTTAGGGTATCGTTAGCCTTCGGGTTGTGGAGGTCAGGTGGCAGCCGCTCCGTGTAAAAACTGATATCCAGTCAAATCCGGTTAGACTAGAAAAGCCGACCCCAAGTAACTTGGGAATAATAAAGGCTAGGGAGAAGATTTTCATTTACAAAGACATTTACTCCTGCGACCTGCGACTGCAATTCTATGTCGAGGGGCACATTACAAACATTCAAACAACGGACACAAATAACACCCAGACAAGGACCAACCATTAGTGGATCACACAAAGTTTTCTCCCGTGTGGGATTCGAACCCACAACACTCGGCACAATGGCAGTGGCGAGGTGATCACTTAGACCATTACCATCTGTGCAGTTAATAATTTTTTGTTATATAATACTGTCTTACGTTTACGCGAATGTTATACGTTATTAACTGGAATTTGAATCAGTGGTATATTAATACAATATAGAAAGAAAGAAATTCCGTATTAATATCTCACTTCTTCTTTTTTTCGTGTGGTTTGTGACCAACCTGTTGTCAAGAGTTGCTCAAGCCGCCCGTAGGCCTCTGACATGGCTTAACGAGCCCTCCGATGCACGGAGACGCTCAGATGAAATACCACTAAGCGGTCACCCCTCTATAGACTGACCGCACCCAACGATGCTTAACCTCGCTAATCGTTTACCGATCAGTGAGTGCAACTGGCTAGGACTTAAGTATAATAATAATATTTGTTGTTGGTTACGTTTCGTTTTCTTTTTATGTTTTATTCTTTTTTTTTGTATCCTGTGTGTAACGTAGGCTATGTAATATAATTGAGGGTGCGTCTCGCCGTCAAACAATTACGTTTGGCGAGTTTAAATCTTGTTATACATCTAAGTTACTATTGTAAAGGAAATAAATTAATTAAAAAAAGACAGACTACACTGCCAGTGACCGTATTCTGTGATTTAGCTAACTGCAGATTCGATTCTGCATCGCGAGTGTGTAAAGGTGATATAAACGCGTCATAGTGATTATTTGGATAATGGCAGCACTATCGCTATTAGTAGTAAACAGATCAAAGCCAAAGTCAAAAATCATTTATTCATTTAGGTCACAAAGTAACACTTATGAACGTCAAAATATATAGGTTAGTGAGTTTACTAAGTTACTGAAGCTACATTTAGGTTAGTTGCTAGGTTCAGGCAAAGGGATAGGTTAGAACCTATGAGAAGAACGCAGGTACTAAACCTGCAAGAAACTCACGGCCACTCTTTTAAATCTCCAATTAAATATAATTTTAGTATTTTACAACTCATATCAACAAGATGTTGCAACCATTATATAATATGCTACTGACTTTAAAAAACTAAAGATAATAACAATAATAAGTTAATAATATATTTTTCAATATAAATCTAAAATAGGCAGTAGGATGGCATGATGGCGCATACACTTACACTTTGTGATAATGCAAAGGCAGTCCGTGACTAAATGTGTCTGTGGATTTGTATTTTTCAATTATAATCAAAATGAGAAGCAGAATACTTGATAACATCACATATAATCACGAGGTACCTTTACATTACTAAATTGACTTATAGGTAATACAGATCTTTGAATCCTGAATGCAACAAGCAACTAATGCCATGAGTTTTTGTCAGTTAAATAGTCGTTGACTGAATAATAACCCTTTCGAATGAGCTGTATTTTAACGGCGCTTTTAAATTTAAGCAATGGTAAATTAATTATATTAATAGGTAGTTTATTAAAAAAACGTATACCGAGTCCCGCAAATGTATGTTGAACTTTATGTAAACGATGATATGGGCCGACTAACTTATGCTTATTTCTAGTGTTTACGTTATGAATATCACTATTCTTATTATATAAGTGAATATTATGTTTGATAAACATAATGTTAGCAAATATATATATTGTGACGCAACAGTAAGTACGCCTATTTCCTTAAATCGATCTTTCAGGGAAATTCATGGACATAAATTATAAATACTAGGTACTGCACGCTTTTGGAAAATAAAAATTGTCTCAATATCAGGTGCCTTGCCCCACAATAATATACCGTAGGACATGACAGTGAAAGTAACTGATGTATGCTAGTCTCACAGTATCTACATCAGCAAGCTGTCTTACTTTCCGAATAAAATAAATCGTATTCTGATAGAGTGTATAGTTTCATCATCATCATTATCTCAACCGAAAGACGTAGATATAGGCCACCCTAAGGTTTTCCACACAGACCGGTCTTGAGCCACCCGCATCCAACTGCTTTCCGCGATCCTATCCAGGTCATTGGTCCACTTTGTATATAGTATACTAATGTAAAATTTATATGAAGGTGTGATTATTCAAGAGCGAAACCTCGGGGGTTCATACACGTGGATTCACACCTAAATAATGAATTTACATAATTAATGAGATATTTTCTCGGGTTATATAACAACCTATATAACACTCTGTACCTTCGGGTAACTCATAAAATATTTTTGGTGTGAAGAAAGGTCAAACTAACACACGGTATCATTTATAATAATAAGCTACGTTGTTTTATCTTTCTAGCACGCAAATATTGATCAGTACAAGGTTCTTCTGTCATTAGCACACGCACATACGAATAAAATACATAATTATGCTCACATACACGCCCGCACTGCTTTATATATAATTGAGTAGCTTAATAATATTTTTACTAATCTACTCCGAAGCCAACTATAAACATTTTTGAGCAGCGATAGCTCAGTGGGGAGACCAACAGACTGCAATGCAGAGGGTCTCGGGTTCGAACCCACGTCACGCACCTATGACTTTCGGAAGTTATATGACTTTTCGAAATTATGTGCGTATTGATTGACAATTATCGCCTGCTCCGTGCCTCGGAGAGCACGTTAAGCCGTCGGTCCCAGCTGCCATGAACATCTATGATAGTCGTTATGGGAGAGTGTCGACACAATAGATCCCACTGGGTCGAAGTATCGCCGGTCTGCACTGACTGGCCCCCTCATAAGATACATACATATATATAGAAACATAAACATTTTTTGAAATATAGAATAATATAATAATTAGCTATACGAAATATTCACAAGCATTGTTATGTAATCACAGAATTTCTACAATCAGTTTATTATTGGTCACGTGAAAAAGATACCATACATTTTAAATGATGCGACGTATATATTTATAACACCTATCATAGACCAAAATGGCCTTCCCGTAGAATTCTTATTTATGACACGAAACTCAGAACTGCTCGCATGCCTGAAATGCTAACACATTCCATATCAGGAAACGATATATAATTCACATCATACTTCAATTCTGACATTATTCGGTCACGTAGAGATTCTATCACATCGGTGGGGACATAAAACTTAGTAATGTTCTACGCCTCGCTATTCTGTGATCGTAAATCTCTGTATAGGAGTCTTGACAGTTCAGAAATCTGCTTTCATGGCACCTACAGGGAATTACTACTGCAGGTGGACAAGCGATATAAATTCTTTGTGTCGAACAATACTTTTAACGTTTTATGGGTTTTCTTTGTGTCCATTCTTTCAACGTTTGCAAAGCTCCTGCGAGTAAGGAACGATTCCAAATACACGGGATAAGATTTTTAAAAAAATTACAGAGAAATTCATAATTAATTTTTTTCCTGATAAGTCACAAAGCGACACATACAGACGTAAAGTTACACTTAATGTGAATTCACAATAATTTGTTTTCATATTCAACAATGCGATGGCGTAAGCCAATGATGGGAACTAGCTACGTAACTAACTAGCAAGAAACTCACTGCCACTATCTTTAATCGCCAAGCTTACAATATTGTTTACAAAATTTTACCCGTAGCTTAGTTCGCGTTAAATATAAGTTTAACTATTTTTTTGGATAAAAGGTCCCCTATATCCTTTTGTATTCCCCTGACAACGCGTATACGAAATTTCATAATTATCGGTCGAGAAGTTAAGGCTTGAAAGCGTAACAAACAAACAAACTCACATTCGCATCTATAATATTAGTTAGGATTAGGAAGTTACAATATACCTTTACCTTAATACCTTTCTTCTCATAGGCTCAACCCTTTGACTGAACCCAGCAACTAACCTAACCTATGTAGCTTCAGTAACTTAGTAAACTCACTAACCTATATATTTTGACGTTCATAAGTGTTACTTTGTGACCTAAATGAATAAATGATTTTTGACTTTAACTTTGACTTAACCATTAATTTGCTAAATGCCTCATAAATAGTATTAGTTAAAAGAACGCTTATGTAAGTTAGAAATAATTGTCCTAATTAATTGCCCACCGATACTTTTTATGTATCAGAATAAGCGATAAAGCTCTCTACCGCTATTTTAAGATGCTGACTGAATAAACAAACTTGTTTAGCGGTGACTGTTATATCTACTATAGGAAGGTAACCACATGCTGTGGTCTTCGTGATCTAGAGTGGAAACCACAAATTGATTTAGTGAATACGATGTCTCTTGTACCGATAACCTCATGG
Organism: Catocala fraxini; assembly: GCA_930367265.1. Taxonomy (NCBI): domain Eukaryota; kingdom Metazoa; phylum Arthropoda; class Insecta; order Lepidoptera; family Erebidae; genus Catocala; species Catocala fraxini. The sequence goes on from OV884047.1 coordinate 4,621,463, forward strand.
TCTGCCACATTGCGAGCAGAAAGTCAGAAGTTTTGGCGTAAGAGCACTGCGACCCTTGGAGGATGAAATGTAGTAAAAGCCACAATAGGTACTACTTTCCAGGAAAGCCAAAAAACAAAAACCTTAGTTTTCTATACTCTGACGAGAAGAGATAAAGAGTTTTTAGTTATTGAAATTAAACTACTATATACGGATTTTATCGCGTTGTTTATTTTACACTTTATTTCATAACTAGCTGACCCGCGCAACTTTGTCTGCTTCACATAAGAGAATTTTCCCCGTTTTTGTAACATTTTTCATTGCTGCTCCGCTTCTATTGGTCGTAGCGTGATGTTATATAGCCTATAGCCTTTCTCGATAAATGGGCTATCTAACACTAAAAAGATTTTTCAATTCGGACTAGTATTTTCTGAGATTAGCGCGTTCAAGCAAACAAACAAACAAACAAACAAACTCTTCAGCTTTGTAATATTAGTATAGATTTAGAAACTGTTACACTACTACTAGGTACTATTAAACTTTACTAATTTTTAAGCTAATTAAATTACTAAAACTATTAAAGCTATTTATATTTAAGTTTACACTTTCCCCGACGTTTCGGTTGCTTTTCAGCAGCCATGGTCACGGGGAGACTAAGATGGTAGTTGTCTCAATGTACCAGTGTAGTTATTTCAAAGTACCCGAACATAATTTAATCATTGGCGTTTCTATTTACGCAGAATGAGCTCAGAGTATCATGAAGTCTAGCTGTGGTTTGTTTCTTCTTGGGTTTGACTATTCCGTATATAGTAGTTTAATTTCAATGAATAATATTCGCGTAAAAGTAGGTTAGGTTTTGGTAACAGTACTTTTTTTTAAATATCATAGATATGATATGATATCTGTGGACCTAATCACCGAGTAACATAGGAGATCCTATGTTACTCGGTTATTAGGTCCACAGATTTCTAAAGATAAGCTCGTAGAAAAAAAAATATGTTAAAAGGTTTTCAAATCTTTTGTGCAGGTTTTAAATTAAATACTCACAACCAAAAAATTTAATTTTCTTTTTATTTCTATATTTATAAAAATCTCGTGTCACGGTGTTTGTGTGGAAACGGCTCGGCCGTTTTTATGAATTTTTTATGTTCCTATATTTGGTAGGTATAGAGAATAGGTCGTAAAGTATATTTCATACCGCTAAGAAATAATTTATATGGCAGAACAACAATTGCCGGGTCAGCTAGTATTAGTTAGCAGACTCATACTCCATATTTGCCTGTTGATCTCAGAGTGGCTAATTTTAAGCTCACCACGTTCTGCCAAGTGAAGTACTCATTACTGCTTATGAGAACGCACTCTCTCCGCAGCTCGTTCCGTTAACAAGAAACTATAAACATACTTACGCTAATACTCCAGCTTTATTCATTCAGGTTTTCACCAAGTAGCTGTAGTTATTACCGCTGAGTACACTTACCTGTGCCCATTTGTGAGACTAGGCGCGGTAAAATACATTTAATAGTTCATTTGCAAAGAGTACTATCTAAGTACTTCATTTTAAATTCATAGTAAAGAGGCTGAATTTTAAATATAGGATAAAACTGGCTGGTTATAAGAGGTAGCTAATAGCTTATCTTCTCCCTAGCCTTTATTATTCCCAAGTCACTTGGGGTCGGCTTTTCTGGTCTAAACGGATTTGACTGATATCAGTTTTTACACGGAGCGGTAGCCACCTGACCTCCGCAATCCGAAGGCTAACGATACCCTAAGGCTAGACCAGTGTCAGGATATTATAGGGTACTGACTTACCAATAACGACTGCCATAGATGTTCATGGCAGCCGGGACCGACGGCTTAACGTGCTCTCCGAGGCACGGAGCAGGCGATAATTGTCAATCACGCACATAATTTCGAAAAGTCATATAACTTCCGAAAGTCAGAGGTACGCGACGTGGGTTCGAACCCGAGACCCTCTGCATTGCAGTCTGTTGGTCTCCCCACTGAGCTATCGCTGCTTTTAAGAGGTAGCTTATATGCTATTTATTAAAATATAAAAAAAAAAAATTGTATATAATAATACATACATACATAGATTCACGCCTGTTTCCCAGAGGGATAGGCTGAGACTACGGATTTCCATTTGCTACGATCCTGACACACTATATCGCACCCTTAATAAAACAGAGACTTATCTCAGTATTTTGGATTAAACAAATTCAACTCTATTGAAAAGATTTAACACTAATATAATATTAGAATTTAACATATACAATTAGAGTTCAAATTGCCTTACTTTCAAATTTCGAGTTAAGTCGCTATTTTCGAGTTCGATATGATAATAATATGTAAAAAAAATTGTCGCGCAAGTAAAAGTATTGGTTTTCGCTTAGTTGTAGTTTTTAATCTAGAAAGAGTGTCGTTAAAATATCACTACATTTATAAAACAAAGTCTCCTGCTGCGTCTGTCTGTCTGTTCGCGATAAACTCAAAAACTACTAAACGGATTTTCATGCGATTTTCACCAATAGACAGAGTGATTCATGAGGAAGATTTAGATGTATAATTTGTTAAATTTTGTACGTCACTATCTGTGCGAAGAAGGGGCGGGTCACTGGTTAAGTATAAAATGAACTACGTCTGAATTTTGACCATAAGGCGACCACAAGATTTAATAATTATAGCAAGTATTTTATTTCATAGAACGATTACTATGCCTTCCAATTGTCATTATATTAACTCCAAGGCATACCTAGTTATTATTCTTTGAATTTCTATGAGGTATAATGTTTTGAAAATCCTTTTTTCTTACCAAATTTAAACGCCGATCTCCTAGTTACAATTTTAGTCTTAGAGTATTTAATATATGGCCTCATTTTACTATCTACAGGAACAAATATTACGACTGCGAACAAGCACAATACAGCTCAATATTGTATAATATACCTTCTTCTCTCTAACCTTTATTATTCCCAATTCACTTGGGGTCGGCTTTTTCTGGTCTAACCGGATTTGACTGATATCAGTTTTTACACGGAGCGGCTGCCATCTGACCTTCGCAACCCGAAGGCTAACGATACCCTAAGGCTAGACCAATGTCAGGATATTATAGGGCACTGACTTCCCAATAACGACTGTCATAGATGTTCATGGCAGCCGCGACCGACGGCTTAACGTGCTCTCCGAGGCACGGAGCAGGCGATAATTGTTAATCAATACGCACATAATTTCGAAAAGTCGTATAACTTCCGAAAGTCAGAGGTGCGCGACGTGGGTTTGATCCCGAGACCCTCTTGATTGTATAATATACCTATGATAATCAAAAGAAGCATTTACCAAAAGGCATTCCTAACAACGTCTTAAATACTTAAGACTACACTTATTACGCGAGTCCACGGTAAATACTGCGAGTTCGCTAACAAAGCCGAAATACACCTGGCAAAGTCATACACAAGTATAATATTAAGAAAACAACTCTAATGGTGCTGCTAGACTTCAGCGTTTACTTGTAATAAGCATTCCAGCGAATGTTACATTGCAGAAAAATAAACGGGAGCATTTTAGCGAACATTCTAGCGAAAGGACAGTAAATTTGGTTCGAGCTTTTTGCCGAGCCGAGCTTTTCTGTCATTGTTTCGTCGCCGTCCCTCTACGCGAATTATATTTTTGACGAGCATTGAACTACAGCGTTCGCTAGAATGATCGTGGTCGATCGATAGACGACTCAATGGCGTAGTAGTTAGTGTAACTGTCCGCTATGCCTGAGGTCGCGGGCTCGATTCCCGCACAAGTCAAACATTTGTGTGCATAAACATGGATGTTTGTTTTGTTCTGGGTGTGATTTACAAAAAAAGTATATATCATTTATGTTTATCCATTGTCTTGTACCCATGGTACAAGCTCTGCTTAGTTTGGGCTAAATGGTGTAGTGTGTATGTGAAAGAATATATAGAATATCGTAAAAATGTTCGTAGCGATGTTTGGTTCTGTGCTTGGCCCTGTTCATTGTTCAGTTCGACAATTTAAAAACGGAAAATGCTCGATGTTCTGTTACAAGTGAATGCTGAAGTCTATTAGCACCTTTAATAAATATCCCTGGGGTGTAAAACGTGGCGTACCCTGCAGACATTTTCTTTTTGCCGACACCGGTGACACTATAACGTGTGCTTACAGCAAAAATAAACAAAGAAAGAGGAATGTAAATGAAAAAGCTTCATATAATAAAGCTTGCATTAGGTAGCTGAATATTCTATGGAAGTATTAGAATAAACTAAATATTTTTTGCTGTGTACGGTACGGAAAACGTAATATTTTTTTGTTTAAGATGCTCTTAAGTTAAGTATTTTTAATGTACCTGTAATGAAAGGCTTTATGTATGCATAGACTCACGCCAAAGGGATACAGTTAAGGCTTTTGCAGTGGTTTAAATGGTCATCTCGCCGCTACCAATGCTCCGAGTGTTGTGTGTTCGAATCGCACACAGGACAAAAATTTCTGTGATCCACAAATGGTTGTTTCAAGACTGGCTGTTCTTTGTGTCCGTTGTTTGAATTTTTGTGAAGTCCTTGGTGACACAGGAATTATGCCTAATGTGTGAGTAGTACTTCTTAAGAAAAATATACACACAAACACTTCTTTCTACTGTATTGGTATATTGAATCGAAGCAATCGAAGAATTAGATAAGCGTTACTTTGCGGAAATTCATTGTAATAAAATTATTGGAAAGAGCAACCCGCTACGCACCCTCGGATTCAGTGCTTATTCGTTGCCAATACGGTTCTGTAGATGCCTCATGCTGAGGTGAAATATGTGTCGACGCGGAATACTGCAAGTTGGAGTACGCCCGGGTCCCACGACGTTGCTGTCCCTATACAGAAGAGTTCGGTATTGTCAACCTTTTTCTATTGCAATAGTCGGGGTGTGCAATCGGATGGAGTGTGGCTGGTTCATCTATTCCCAATAATTGTATTACTGTCCTGGTGTATGTCTTTCACTTTATTTACTGTTATTACCTTAAATCTTCTTTGGTTTACGGTTTTCTTACGACCTTTCTCTGATCAAGTCAAAGAATATTCGCCTAGTTTTATCCGTTCTGCCGCGCTCGTTCTCATGTTTACTTATAGACTTCGTACAGGCTTACAATAAAAATAATAAGGCAAGAATAACCTATGCCGTACGTATTTCTGAAATAGTATTACTGGCATATTATAGTGTTATGCACGCTGAAAAGCTTTGTCTCGTTCTCTTGTAAATTTCTATCGCAATAATACTAATACAGAATATAGAATAGTAGGATCTCTGGAAAACTATAATGAAAGAAATATTATCGGCTAGAATCCGACCCGTATTGACGCATATGATATTAAGTGTATCACTCACTCGAAGTACAGAAACCTAAAAATAAACAATCGCGGTATCGCCTATACAAGAGCTAGAAATCACTTTTCGCCTTCCTAGGCTGATAGTACAACGTTTCCTTAAGACTGCGCCGAGCGAAATACAGATAATGACAGAGCCCGTGCGGCGCATGTTCAAAACGGCGCGCGGCCGCTATAGTAAAATTGTATGGAGGATTTGAAGAGCTTTTTTGATAAATATGTATCCTTATTGTCAACCAGTAACTTAAATATTTGGGACGGACAAATTGTAATATAACTTTTTATGTTTCGTTTAAGCTGTAAAATAGGATAGATTTCTACTTTTATAATCTAAAAGTCACGTAACACGAGCTTACGTTTTTGCATTTTTGCAAATTTACGTAATATTGTAGGCTGAAATATTAAATATTTTAAGTTTTTTACACGGAGTAATTGTAAACACATTCATTGTTATGGTAAATGTATATTTTATATTTGCATTAAACAAAAATTGTTGATTTTATTCACTTAACTGTGACCGCCTGTTTTGGCACATTTTGCTCGGCGCAGGCTTAAGATACATGTACTCTTATAAGTAACTAGCTGAGCCTGCGGTTTCACCCGCGTGTATGATTACTGCGCCGCCCCTGTGGGCCGTAACGTGATGTTATAAAGTCTTTAACCTTCCTCGATAAATAGGCTAGGCTAGGCTAGTATTGGAATACTAAAAGAATTTTTCAATTCGAACCAGTTGTTCCTGAGATTAGCGCGTTCAACCAAACAAACAAACAACCAAACTCTTCAGCTTTATAATATAAGTATAGATAACACAATAATTATATACTTATTTCATAGCTTTTAATACTAATAATAGTTCTTTATAACCAAAATTTACAATACACTTTAGGCATTACAATAGCGTACAAAAGACAACATAAACGTTACAAGCGTTTATATCCGAGGCTTTGCCTGCAGAAACGCATACCGAGAAAAAAAAGTGTTCGATATGTTAATCAAGAACATTTTAAGGTTTACTTGTGTGGTAAGTTTTATCCAAGTCCATTCAACGGCTTAAGTAACAAACAACCATATATTTTATAATTATAATATTAATAAGATTTAATTTGTATGCACAAAGTAAGCGTACAGAGACAGACTTATCTAAGCGGCATTATCTATTTTACCTTGACAAAACATACAACCTTCAAATTTACCATAAATACTTATGGTAAATTTGAAGCATATTGGTATTTAACCCAGTAGAGAAAGAAATCCATAAAGTAAAATATTTCTGCAAACAATTTCTTACAATATAAAACTATTATTTTACTACCGTCTGTGGAAACAGAGTCTTGAACGAATGTATTGAACGTTTCGTTCATTCCATTCGTTCAGCAAACGGCACCAAGGTGATCGCTCAAACCGATTGCTTCTCATTCCTTTTATTTTTATTTTTACACCGGTATTGGAAACTAGTATTTTAAATTTTCACGTAAGTAATTCTTTGTATTGTATAAAAATGGGTGGATATATTTCACAGCTACCTAGTTGATTTATATAAACAGATTGTGTGTTTATAATCTATACTAATGTTATAAAGAGGAAAGATTAGATTTTTGTTCGTTTGTTTACAAGGATTTAATTAAAAAACGACTCAACCAATTTAAAAATTCTTTCATCATCCGAAAGCTATGTATATTATCACCGAGAAACAAAGGCAAAATTTTTTTTTAATTTTGTTACTACCTACTCTTACGCGAGCAAAGACTTGGAAAAAAGCTAGAATTATATATTTAACGGTTATTGGAGTTTTTAAGCTGCTTTGTATTGACACACAATAATATTTTTTTTGGCCCGTGGTTGGATGATCTTTAAACAGTTATCGCATTGACAGTGGGTGTGTCGATTACTAAAACTAATTATTAATATCGAATACCTACTTATGTAGTCATTTATTATGTATAACCGCTGCATCAGTGCAGCACAGGGTAATAATGAATGTGACTGCTGTACATGAGGTCTCGAATTCTAATCCCAGGTCAGGCCACCAAAAATTTGTTAGGATTATCTGTCGAGAATTTCTCAGAAGGGCCCGGAGTTAGAAAATTTGCGGTGTTGTTCATCACGTGCCTCGGAAAGCACAGTAAGCCGTTGCGTTGGCTCTGCTCTTGATTAATTTTCAGTCGTGTCGGATTGCGGTCTCATGGGACTATGAGAGTAAGGGAATACAAAATGCAATTGTGTTTCCACATACACCTGTGAACTTTTTGTCAGCCTCGATGGCTTAGTGGTTAGTGTAGCCGACTGCCACCCCTGAGGTCGCGGGTTCGATTCCCGCACAAGTCAAACATTTGTGTGTATGAACATGGATGTTTGTCTTGTTCTGGGTGTTTCTATGTATAATATGTAAGTATTTACAAAAAAAAAGTATATATGTATGTTTATCCATTGTCTAGTACCCATAGTACAAGCTCTGCTTAGTTTGGGCTAGATGGTGTTGTGTGTATGTGGTAGAATATTATTATTATTATTATAACTATGATGCCTCCTAGGCAGATAGCTTGCCGCCGTTGAGATTGGTCACCATGATCAAAATTAAATCTGGAAGATCAAATGCCTGCGTATAGGACATTATATATTATATTCGAATATCAGTCCTATATATTAAACTGTCCCGCTACTGACCACAATAACTTAAATATTTGGGACGGACAAATTGTAAAATAACTATTTATGTTTCGTTTAAGGTGTAAAATAGGATAGATTTCTACTGTTATAATCTAAAAATCATGTAACACGAGCTTACATTTTTGCATTTTTCGTGTAAATTTACGTAATTTTGTAGGCGAAAATATTAATTATATTAAGTTTTTTACACGGAGTAATTGTAAACACATTCATTGTTATGGTAAATGTATATTTTATATTTGTATTATACAAAAAGTGTTGATTTTATTCACTTAACTGTGACCGCCTGTTTTGGCACATTTCGCTCGGCGCAGTCTTAAAATTGTTTACTGCACCAAATTCTACGAAACCAATATAATTTTGTATAAGTTTAGACAATGTAATAAAATATATGCATCTTCTTTAAAAATATATACAGCAGACTATTTATCCTCACTAATATTATAAATGAGAATGTGAGTTTGTTTGTTACGCTATTACGCCTTAACTACTTGACCGATCATCATGAAATTTCGCACATGTTGTCAGAAGAACAGAAAAGGACATAGGGTTCCTTTCATTCTGAAAAAGAATTATTATTAATACTTTTTACTAACCTAACCTACATTTATGGGAGTGAATCCGCAGGAAAAATCTAGTACGCTTATAAAGCTGTAACCAGGCTGTCGGTACATTGAAGTTATTTTTGGAAGAACTAATTGAGGTCAACCATTAGCTAGCTTTTAGAATTTTTGTCTACCTATCTGTTTGTATCGTCGTCACGTCAAAATCGCTGAACAGATTTTGATGCAGATTTTACTGATCAGTAGGATGAAGTGCAACTAAAATTTTAATCATCTGACTCTACTCGGAAGATCGTTTAACAATAATAATTATGTTAAATTAATTATCTTTGAAACTTTAACTCAACGAAGAAATGTCTCACCTATTTTCTGCTTTTCTAGTTGCAAATTTGTGAAATGTAAGTAGAAGTGATATGTTATAAATTAATTTTAAATTAATTCTAGTGTAGGCGTCTTTATAGAATAAGAAAACTACATTGCTAAAATATCATCATGATATCCACAGAATTTATATCACGCTTTCACTCTTTAACTACTCGACCGATCGTCATGAAATTACGCATACACTTTATCAGTAGAACAGAAAAGAACATAAGGTACCTTTCATCCAGAAAAATAACTCGTCTTAATCTTAACTAACGTACATTTGCATGAGCGAAGCCGCGAGCGAAATTTATAATAATATATGTTTAAAACGTACGCACAAAGTCACGGGCAAATATAAGCCCTGCTATAAACTGCTAGAACATACCAATCATGTATACGCGACCGAGTTGTTGTATTTTTAAACCGAACACTGGATCTCAGCCGCTAATCAACTGTTTGATATTATTAGTTACAGTTGATTGAAATCGTAACATAGTAAATGATATTTAAAGAACAGACCGTATATTGCTAGATACAGAGGTCTGCTGAAAGATTTTACGTTTTATTGAACAGATTGAATTTGATGATAGAAACATTTATTTTATTTGATGTGTTTTGTAGATACAGTAACATAATATTGTCGTCTGTTTACACGAATATTATTCATTGAAATTAAACTACTATATACGGATTTTATCGCGTTGTTTATTTGACACTTTATTACATAATTTTGAAAACTGTTACACTACTTTTACTTTTAAACTTTACAAATTTTTAAGCTAATTAAATTACTATTAAAACTATTAAAACTATTTAGATTTAATTTAATTTTACACTTTCCCCGACGTTTCGGTTGCTTTTCAGCAGCCATGGTCACGGGAAGTGAACCGTGTCAAAAAGTGTGTGGCCTCGATGGCGTAGTGGTTAGTGTAACCGACTGCCACGCCTGAGGTCGCGGGTTCGATTCCCGCACAAGTCAAACATTTGTGTGCATGAACATGGATGTTTGTCTTGGTCTGGGTGTTTCTATGTATAATATGTATATATTTACAAAAAAAAACAGTATATATGTATGTTTATCCATTGTCTAGTATCCATAGTACAAGCTCTGCTTAGTTTGGGCTAGATGGTGTTGTGTGTATGTGGAAGAATATTATATTATTATATTATGTATAATATTAGTAAGTATTGTGGTAAAATCGTAACTCTATTACTAAGTTTCGCTTGGTGAGTAAGAGTACCGGAGACGCATGTACCTCTACCATCCTTTTTCTTTAAGCTCTGTACCGTACGGTTGGAAACACGCGATACGCCAAGGATAGCATGCGATCGTAGACTGTAGTAATCGCTTACTCAAAGACGAGCTATAAGTTTGTTGGCCATCTTAGTTGTATAAGAAACACACGGAACAGCAGTGGCTGGTACAATATTCTAAGTAATTTTGGTTCTCCTGTCAGAGACTGAATGAATTGAATATACAGGACTAACCGATTAAAGTAAAGTAAAGTATAAGTAAAACATGTACCAGATTAAGGATAATTATAATTTACATACATACATACATAGATTCACGCCTGTTTCCCAGAGGGGTAGGCAGAGACTACGGATTTCCATTTGCTACGATCCTGACACACTTCTTTGGCTTCATATACTTTCATCACATTCCTCATACACGCCCGTCGGTTCAATTCTAATTTTCAATTATAATTTATTGTAGTATAATATTATTTTAGACTAATAACAAAAATGTATACCCGTTCATTATTATTGTTGTATTATTATTATTGAATAAATTATAAAAATTATATTATAAATTATTTGTTAGTGGTACAGGGTCTAATAGAGACAATTCAAACCAATTCAAACGAAATAAGCGTCAACAATTATGAAGTTGAATTCTTGTGAATTCTGTCATGACACCCATACTCTCCACTTAAAAGGTTAAAAATAAGTACAACTTAAAGGCTCATAAACGTAGACAATATTAACTAAATTTCTTTATAGGAATATTTATTTTCGATTATTTATATAAACAAAAGCAACAACCATAATTAACAACTTAACTAATATTAACAAACGTAACCACTTATAAATAAAACCTAATGAAATGGCACAAAATATAGAACGGTAAATAAGAAAAATGTATCTAAATTGTATACCAATAACAATTTCAATTTACACAGAAGATAAAATATAAACGAAAACCAATCCAAAAAGCAATATATTTCAGAGCATTTCTAGTTGGTTATTATAGTCAATAGTATAATATAACATAATAATATATACTTTCAAAATACTTGATCAAAACTTTGAAGTTATTCAAAGCACGTACCTGAAAATATTCAAAGGGAATATCGGAAAATAAATCACACGATTTTAATCATATTCAATATTACATGGTCTTGCTCAGTTTATTAAATTAACTTTGAATATACGAAGTGTACTTTTACAATCAAATCTAATTAATTTAAGTCGGGTGGAATATGAAAATATCCTTTGGCGATAAAAGTTTTGGAAAGTACGTGTAGTATGTATTTTAAAGATATGATTGGGCTCAATTCGACTGCTCGGCTTAGTGGCTTAAGAGGGTGCCTTACCACTGTCATTGCGCCGAGTGTTGTGGGTTCGAATATCACACGGCACAAAACTTTGTGTGATTCACAAATGGTTGTTCCGAGTCTGGGTGTTCTTTGTGTCCGTTGTTTGAATATTTGTAAAGTCCCCCATGACACAAGAATTATTCCTAGTGCAGGAGTTGTCTTTTTTAATTAATTTATTTTAATTAATAATTTGCAAGAATTTTGGCGGCAGACCATATATTTTTTATGGTTTATGTGGCAAACGAGCTGACGAATCGCCTTATGGTAAGCGATTGCCGCCACCCATGGACATCTGCAACACCAGAGGAGTCACATGTGCGTTGCCAGCCTTTTAAATTTGCCCTGAGGGAGAGGGTTGGGCCTCCGGTAACCTTACTCACTCGACGAAACACAACGCAAGCGCTATTTCACGCCGGTTTTCTGTGAGGCCGTGGTATCACTCCGGTCAAGCCGGCCCATTCGTGCCGAAGCGTGGCTCTCCCACGGAATAAATGTTGAGTACTCTAGACAACTCTATTTATATCAACGAGCGTGTGGAAAGAATGTAATGCTGAGCTGGCTACCATTTTGGTTCGATCGACCGACACAAGCCATAAAATAACATGCATTGATGCAAATATTTATCGGATTTTCTCTTTTTTGTACCTCGTTATATTTCTATTATTTTTGTTTTATTTCTTTTAAAGTTCATGTGTGTGAACCGTACCGTGTTTTGTTTACTTGCTTTCTTTTTTTACTGTTGCTGAACAATGCTTTAACTTTGTTCACTTATGCTAAATTTCATGATAATCAGTCGAGTAGTTAAGGAGTGAAAGCGTAACAAACAAGCAAACAAACTCAAATTCGCTCATTTATAATATTAGTTATTAGAAACTATTATTTTCTATCAGCAACGTAATGTAATTGAATCATTATTATCTCAGATTTAATAAGATGTTATGTTTACCTGCGTCTTAATTGGATTACAATATTATAACTTTTATATTGTATAATCCAGTCTAGGGTAAATTCTGCTGCTGTTCCTCGATAATTCATATTTTAAGATAATAGAAGCCCATTAATCCGCTGTGAATCTTCAAAAGAAGCAATTAAGCAAATTATTTTTATTAGCGTCGTGACCTTTGATACAGATTTATTTTCTCATTAATTTTCTAATTAGCAGAAAACATTCATAAAACAGAACTTATACAGAATTATAAGTTTTTACGTTATGTCTCCATTATTTGTCATTTTCATTGCCATTTTGTATTGAGCTTTCCAAAGTTGGAACTTAAACACTATCAATAAATTACAAGTAAATTGAAGTTGGCTGTTCTTAAAATACAAACTTAGGGAAGCTTGGAGATAGTTGCTTATATGAATCTAAGTAAAAACACCGATTACTCAATTAGGTGGAAGTTTCAATTTCATATAGCTGACCTCATTGGGAATTAGTAAGGACATATAGTTGTGTGTAGGCTTTTAAAAGAAAATAGATTTATATGCAGACAAATGACAATGACTGCATGGATGATGGTGTAGTGGTATAAGTGGTCGCTTTGCCGCTGCCATTGCGCCGAGTGTTGTGGGTTCGAAACCCACACGGGAAAAAACTTTGTGTGATCCACAAATGGTTGTTCCGAGTTTGGGTGTTCCTTGTGTTCGTTGTTCAAATGTTTGTAAAGTGCCCCGCGACACAGGAATTATTTCTAGTGCGGGAGCGGCCTTTTTATAAAAAATAAACTAATGATCTATAAGAATAATAATAAATTAAAGATGTATCTTATGTGGAGGCCAGTCAGTGCAGACCGGCGACACTTCGACCCAGTGGGATCTTTTGTGTCGACACTCTCCCAATAACGACTGCCATAGATGTTCATGGCAGCCGGGACCGACGGCTTAACGTGCTTTCCGAGGCACGGAGCAGGCGATAATTGTCAATCAATACGCACATAATTTCGAAGTCATATAACTTCCAAAAGTCAGAGGTGCGCGACGTGGGTTCGAACCCGAGACCCTCTGCATTGCAGTCTGTTGGTCTCCCCACTGAGCTATCGCTGCTCTGTAAATTAAAGATACTTAATTAATATAATTTTAGTATTACGTTTTTTGTGGTAGTGTTAACAAAATAATCTGACTTAGTAAATTTGCTGTCTTCTTAGGTAGATTCTAGCGTGCATTGAATGCAAGAGTGAGTAGTGGTTAATTATTCGAATTATTTAAACTGCTAGTTTGTCATTGGTGATAAGACTATGACTGAAGAAAGGCTAGTGTGAATGGAACAGTTGCAAGGGGAATACCTAGGCGAACGTTTCTCGATCATATCGGTGACGTTCTGAATAAAGGCCAGGTTAAGAGCACCTTAAACCGGCGAGCGTATATGAGGAATGTTATGAAAGTGAAGGAAGCCAGAGAAGTGTGTCAGGATCGTAGCAAATGGAAATCCGTAGTCTCTGCCTATCCCTCTGGGAAACGGGCGTGAATCTTTATATGTATGTATGTATGAAGAAAGATATCGTTAAATAAGCACGCCTGAAATTAGCATGCTAGAGATTTCAATCTAGCATACTAGTTCAAGGCATTATTCGAATATTTGGGTCTCCTTAATTATTCGAAAGTATTGTTATCAATACCCTTCTCACACTGAGATACAGGGCTGATATCGTATACCTATTGTTATCAAAGATGAGATTAAATAGTAATTTCTTTGATGAAGTGTCGGCAGCGTGGCAGTCTTACCATTCTATGTGGTACATACGTTTATTTGCTATCTCAGTGCTCCAAAAAGGGCAATATATAATATATAAACACATTAATTATAAACTTTAGGAAGTCAAACAAACAATATGCAGCATCTAAATTATATCATGTTTAAAAGAAAGTTCAACTAACTCTACCTGAATAAGAAAATATACATGTTCTTTCGTTAACCAGAAGTCTGTAACCATGTTTTTTATTTCTCGCCGACCTGTCGTGCTATAAATAACATAGTTTCTGGAATGTCTGTGATGATCTAGGGCCGTTTATTTACGTCCGACAATATGAACAGACTGCTTTTAACGAAAGATGAGCGGTGTGGCTCAAGACACATGTGGAAGCGGATGAGGTAATTTTTTTTATGCCAGCCTGTAATAGAAGACATTGGACAGATTTTGTTTCTGTCAGTCAAGAAAATTTTCCTTGGAACATTTAAGTAAGAAAATTGACGCTTTCCTCTCGGGTATATTTATGAGAGCGTAGAAATATGGAAAATGTATAATGTAGGCAAGTCAGCATTTTACACTTTTTAGAATTCGAAAGAACTCTTATACCGATATAAAAATATCTTAAATTCTTAAATTAATCTTCGTCCGTCTGTCTGTCTATTATACAACTTTCAACTCAAGAACCTTAAGAGCTAGAGACTCGCGGTCAACGCCATTCGACTCAGCATAGTCGATATACCCCCGAAATGACTATGTCCTTTGACCTCTGACCTTGGTATCACGTGACCTTTGCATATTACTTGAACCATTTTTTCGAACTCTATGATTTACGGCTATTTATTTCCGATCCTCATTTGTTTATGTAAACAATTGGTATGATGGAGTTGTCATTTTACACCTTTAAAATATTTTATAAATTCTAACTGTAATCAAATAATATTTAAAGAATCGTTATATTATCCTCAAGATATCTTGATTCTTCAAATATTATCTTCTTTTATTTATTTTAGGTAGGTACTAATTATTTCAAATACTTGAAGTAGTCAAATACTTGAACATATTTGGTTATGATTTTTACATTAATATTTCCATATTTCTATAATTATTAAAATCATGGCGTCTACAGACACTCTCTGACAGATGTATGTTATGACAACTATGTTATGAGGTTTTATTTGGAGGCCAGCCTGGGACCGTTCACCGGACACAAATCCAGGCTTATGATATTACGCCAAATTTGCCAACAGAAAAACCCAATAACATTTGAGTCAGCTTGGGAATAAAAACCCAACCGGAAGCTTAAACTCAAACTTTTACCACTAACGCGATCGAAACACTTACTACGTTTGTTTCTCTTATTGGTTAAGAGCTTACAGCGGGCCAATCGGAGCGCTGAACGTCATAAACGTGTCGATCGCGTTAACGTAAAACAAACTCGCACTAGGCACTCAGGCAGTCTTATTTTTACTTTCGACATGAAGTTTGATTAGACATAAAACGTTAGGAATGATATATCCATCCAAGTCACACAGTAATACTTATGATCCCCAAACATTAGTGGATAGTTTGCTTGAATTATACTATTCTACTTTCATTTCTTTTTTTGTTCACTTGCGTGCTCTTGTACGTGAATCGATCACATACAAGAGGATAAATATTTTATACTATGAAACCAACTATAAAAACATGCATCTGATATTTAAACAGTAGCTAAAGATGCATTAAATCATCAAGAAATAATCTCTTTCTCTCTCCCTAGCCTTTATTATTCCGAAATCACTTGGAGTCGGCTTTTCTGGTCTAACCGGATTTGACTGGATATCAGCTTTTACACTGAGCGGCTGCCATCTGACCTCCGCAACCCGAAGGCTGATGATACCCTAAGGCTAGACCAGTGTCAGGATATTGTAGGGCACTGACTTCCCAATAACGACTACTATATATGTTCATGGCAGCCGGGACCGATGGCCTAACGTGCTCTGCGAGGTACGGAGCAGGCGATAATTGTCAATCAATACGCTCATAATTTTGAAAAGTCATATAACTTCCGAAAGTCAGATGTGCGCGACGTGGGTTCGAACCCGAGACCCTCTGCATTGCAGTCTGTTGGTCTCCCCAACGAGCTATCGCTGCTAATATAAAACTTATAAAAACTATTATCTATAAAATATTATTTTCCATTACGATGTGATTTAAGCACTTTATATTCAATTTCAGAGCGTTACCAACAGGAAGTAATTTAGCTAAATTAAATGTAAACACAACACTTAGCACATTATTTATATTTTGTGGCGTCATTATAATCTCTATAGTTATATAAATATATTTTGACTCAACAAGTGTAGTCCAAAGTCGATGTGAGAGCGAAAAAAGAAATCTTTCGTATTATATTATATACATATTTTCGGCGTATTGTCTTTTTTTATTATATTTTTCAACACCATATAAATGCTTTTAACGATTCATTTTCTATGTCAATATTACAAAAATAGTTACGTAATTCTAGACAGATTCATCTATTCGCTATAGACGTATTCATTGATCCAATAGCGTGAGCCATTACCCAGGTTTAGTGCACTTACCGGTCAACTTAAAAAAATATTACAAATAGTTTAAAGTCTAAAAGACGTTTCATAGCCTTTGTGTTTCTGATGAAACTTAAAGAATTACTTTAACGCTAGAGATAGCATCCGAAAATATATAGGATAATTATAAACTCGGAGCGTTTTAGAGAAATAATTAAGATGTTAAAATTGTTAGAATATGAGTAGTTTGGATGGTAAAAGGAAAACGGAAAATATTTTAATTTGCAAATTTCGTTTCTGTATTCATAATATACCATATTTAACATCGATCTGAAAGTATTTTATTAATTTCTAGCATACCTGAAAGACGCTATCCTCCCCGCACGAAAAAATAGCCTAAGACCCGATCAAACACACCTAGAAAGTTCATCAAAATCGGTCCAGCTCTTTAGTAAGAGTTCAGTTCAGACATGCAGAAGAAATATTTTTTTTAAAATCTTATTTGAAATCAGTTTATCAGTTGCACCATCAGAAGTCATCTCTTTTTTCAACGGGATGTGTGTATTGGCTCTTAATTTATTTTCACAAAAACTGCAGTGACGTGCACTGCTACATCGCTGGTATTTTCTGTTTAAAACGTTAACAGCTCGTCTGCGGTCTCTGAGGCTGCCTCATCAGCCTTGTGGCTTTCAAAGCCTGGCTTTTTGGATTTTCTGTCCACGTTGCTAAGTTTCTGTCAGCGGTTGTCATGGTTTGGAAAATGTATTCTGAGAGCAAAGGGAATTTCGTTATCGATATATAAACGTCAGGATATTATCAGTTTTTGGAAGCTTTGCAGATGTAAAAGCAATTAGTAGCATAGGATAGCTGGCTAAAGCCGACCTAAGGAGTTCAGAATTCCTCTATTCAGCAGAAAAACGAATAAAAACGGACTCAAAGTTTTTGTCTATTTAACAATTTTGGCAATTGAAACAGACATATTAATTATCAAAATTAAATTACTTCATACGGATGTTATCGCACTGTTTCAAATTCTTGTAATAAAGTGTTAAATAAACAACGCAATACGCAGTAGTTTCATTTCAATGTATAACATTCGCGTTAACGTAAGACAAGACATAAATACATATTAATTATTTAATAATTTAGAATTTTTAACAATTACGCGTCAAATGCCTGTTTCGGTCTCGTGGCATAATTTTGAGCGGATAACAAATTGATTTAAGATCTTCTCAGACAGTTCTCAGTAGTAGCTTAGAGTTTCGTAATGTGCCCATTGGCTACAATACACTCACTCCTTATTAACCTGAAAATATATTACAACATAACTGGCCAATAACTTTTGCCTTCCCCTTCAATCGGACACCCATATGGGGACGTGGATCTATACAAAATTTTCTATCTAATTGATGGGTGGAATTCCAATGTCACTAGCAATTTTAATATTTGTATAATTGATTTGCAGTTCAGTAAAATGGTAATGTTTCATTTTAATTTGAATGTAAAATTTTATAACAAGCTGCAGTGTTGCCAATATCAAAAAATATTTATTTTAATAATGTATTTCAAAAGTCTGTGCAATTTTGTTTTTAATTAAAATATCCTGTTGATTTTACGAACAGATTGAAATATTTCGTGCCATATTAAAAATCTTTCATGCGTTGGAACCGGGTCCGAAAGCTAAGCTTTCATCACAGTAATTTATAAGCATCGAATTTCGACAAAGATATTATTCATTCGTGTTTTACTGACGCAGAATTTGCTCAAAATAGTGATTTAATGTACGCATTTAAACACTCCTATAAACATAGACGAAATGCTGTTAAAATAGATTCTGTTGAATTGTTAAGAAGGTCAACTTTCAGTAATTTTGAAATCAAAGTCAGTGCCAACTTCAAAAGCTTTTCCTGTATATCAAATTCGTAAATCTCTGTCTTAAATGTGCGTTATTATTAAGTGTGTATTGTGGCTAATACCACCTGCTTTCATCACTGTGATACCTTGATACACTACTAAGATTCAGCAGTGATGACCGTGGAAATCACCTTATTTTGACTCTCGTTAAGACCCAGACAAAGTACTGCCTTGGAATTTAATTAGAATAGCAAAGAGAGAGTAGTCTGAAAAAAAGAAAAACTTTATCATTTTAAAGTGTATTTACACTATTTATATTTATTCGACCAGGTTTGCATTTGCAGATACAAACATAAAAATATATATTTTAATCAGAAAATAATTATAAATGTTATAATAATTAACCTCAAAGATAAAACAACTGAATGATAACATAAATAATAACATAGTTTCTTAATAAACGTGATTTCTTATCATACATAACCTCACAACTGAATATTCCCGTAGTGGAAGTCGGAGATGTCAACGGCATTCCTATTACGCAGTAAAATCTCAGTGTTAGTATGGAATCCTAAAATATTTTAAGTAAACGGCAACAGTAGTGTTTTGCTAGCACTTACCAGCATTACCAGCAAATAGTCTCAAAATTTTCTGATGAAATATTGAGCCTTGTAAAATATTATGTAAAGGCGAGCTTATTGCATGAAACCAACTAGTCATATCTAATAATAAATAATTATAAAGATGAACTAATTAACCTATAAATAATAACATATGTAGTTAATCTTATAAAACGTGATTAGCAATTAATTAATTATGTCGCTGGGGGTGAGGACACAGAAGTTCAATAACATTATACGTAACTAATTTAATTTTAAATACCTAAGCACGCTGGAACCGTTTCTAGCATGGGATTTCACTCAGTTACTTTTGGCAGTTAAATTTTACATAATTATATTTCCTAGAATATGTGTCAAAATTTAACCGTCTGTAAATAAAACAACTCTTTTCTTGCCAAAGTCGAAATTTAATATAATTTTATTTTATTCATGTAGGGCACAATGTAACACTTATAAACGTCAAAAGGTTTAGTGAATTTACTAAATCAACTGAATTTCTATTTATGTTAGTTGCTAGGTTCAGGCAAAAGGTTGAGCCTATGTGAAGATACCTGCAAGAATCTCAGAACCACTATTATATAGAAATATAGGAACTGAACCTTAGAGGTTTCCAGGCTCCTGCCTGGAAACCTCTGAGGCTCCTTTAGGAAAAGGACGCTATACTATCAGCAGATACGTTTGCGGTAGCAACACAATACTTTTAAGAACGACCGAATTTATCCATAGGCATAGGCTACAGTACTGAACAATAGCCGCTTACCAAGCAGGCCAAGCCATTTACTTATTTGTCATATTTACCATCCTAGTGGTATCAAAAAATCGGATCGGTTCTGTCTTATAAAATTTCACTAAGACGGAAAACTTTCTCTTTATTTCCTTGACTATCAACCATAGTTACAATATCTTTACATTCGTATTTCCACTTCCGTTACTCAAAACATTCACATATACGCATGTTAATAGCCATGGAACATGCAAAGGGCCTTAAGGCTGTGATAGACTTACTACCTATTTAGTTCTTTACTACGAAATAGAAAACCATACATGCACGAATGTCGCAGTGATTTAAGTTGTTTCCTCGCCGTTGCTACTAAGCACGAGTGTTGTGGGTTTAATTTTCACACGGGACAAAACATTGTGACAATAGGTATAAATAACGAACACGATGAAAATTCAGACTTGTAACAGCCATTTCTGGATGTCAAAAATGTTTGATGATGTCCTGTTTGGGATTCAAATCCTCAATAATTCGCGAAGTGGCAGGAGCGGGGCGATTATTACGCCATCCGAGTAAAGCCGTTAGTCTAGTGTCTGATCTACGTATCCCATTACTGTCCCTTCGCATTATAAAAGCTCACATTTGTGCAATATAATGTTTAGGCAGATATCTAGTCTTCGATCACCGTGACAGAAATTCATTATTTCTTTGCTACCGTGACCAAAACTCATTCTTTCTTTGCTTAATTAAGAAGCCACACTTGTGCACTTTATTGTCTTCTACGCAAAAAGTCATTCGCCGATCACCTTGACTCAGAATTCATTTTTCTTTGCTACCGTGACCACAATCATTTTTTCTTTGCTTAAGAAGCCACACTTGACCGGAATTAATTTTTCTTCACTGCTGTGAACAATTTTTGTGCTTCCGTGACCAAAATTGATTTTTTCTTTACTAAGAAAGAAACTAGTGTGCTTAAGCCCTTACACCGTGTCGCGACCTCTTTTAACGTTTGTTATGCGATCGACTGACACGTAAACTATTTGAAGCCACCCATCAGCTTTGCTGTTACCCACACGCTACCCGACTTGTTTACGCTTCCTGTTTCGTATAATGTAAGTAATATTAATGTTCTTTGTGATTGACTTGTAATCAATTCCATGTTGTAATAAGACAGATAGAGTAACGATTCTTCTTGTTTAATTGAATGTTTTATTTATTTATTAGTTGTGATTTGGAGGTAAATACTGCCAGATAATTTTGGAAGTAATGATTTAATATTATGCTCTTCTATTTTGTGTTGTTTGTTGTTATACGCTAATACTGTAGCGATGTGCATTAACATTAATTAGGTACATATTACGATAGCCTAGTGGGAAACCGTTGGACTGCCACGCAGAGGTGTCGAGTTCGATCCCAAGGCACGCATCTCAGATTTTTCGAAGTTATGTGCGCATTAAATTGTTAATTATCGCTTGCTTTAAGGGTGAAGGAAAACATCGTGAGGAAACCTGCATGTCTAAGAGTTCTCAATAATGTTCTCAAAGATATGTGATGTCTGCCAACCTGCACTGGGCCAGCGTGGTGGACTACGGCCTAACCCTTCTCACACTGAGAAGAGGCCCATGCCCAGCAGGGAAGCAGGGTGTGGGGCAGTTTAATACAGGACTGATGTTATTATATACATATCTAGTTTAAAATATAATTGATATAAATAGTGTCAAGCCTGTATCCCGAAAGGGTAGGCATAAGTGCTTTTTACATCCACATGTCACCAGTTTTGGTCCTATACAATAGGAACCCAGCCTATCGCTATATACCAGACATTGCTCCAGATTCCAAGCTGTTACTGAAAATTTCGTGATAGAATACCCCAATACCACTGGTGATGATGCCTAGATTACGTAATTTTACTACCGACGTCTCTAAGCTATAGGTAAAACCACTACATAGTTTTTTTCTAACGTGATGAAATTGAAGCTATGAGGATTATATAACATTATAATATCCAAACACAAAGAGAACTTCTCTACAAAGTTGTAGGAGCAGAATTTTTTTAAAAAGTAAACAATTTATGTAAATTACGTTGTTTATGTAATAAGTATTTTTATTTCGTACTATCTGAGCTCGCGGTTTCACCCGCGTTTATGGTTACTGCGCCGCGCCTGTGGGTCGTAGCGGAATGTTATATAGCCTATAGCTTTCCTCGATAAATAGGCTATTCAACACTAAAGGAATTTTTTGCAGTCGTCTTTTTGTAAATTAAATATAAATAAATTAATATCAATTACTATGTTTTTTATATGAACCTACCTTCATTAGTTTATATTTCCAAGCTAAATATCATTACAAAAACATTCAAAAGCCCTAGGCTGGTTAAGGAATACCTACTTTTTATGCTATTGGGTCTTATATTTTTATTTGCCTTACGACATTTTCGCTAAAAGCATATTCTAGGATATAAGTTCAATCAGTTTAAAAAAGTTTTATTTACTACTAGTTTTTGCCCGCGGCTTCGCTCGCGTAAAAGTAGGCTAGGAAAGAAAAGAAAATTGCTTGACTAGTTTTTAAGTTTTACTTTAGTTTGTAAATCTTTATAATATTAGTATAGAAGAAAAATCACAGTAAAGGCTTGTGAATGAACTAAAGTCAGTTTTGTTTTGTTATTGGCATGTGCCCTGCATTTTGCTAACAAGCAAGCTTCGCTTCATCCTGACCCGTAATACGAAAGCGAGTGAGCCTTGATACAGCTCAATTTCAAAGCTAAATACAAAGATATATATGTAGCTCAGTACCGGAGTGTGATCTGGTTTGTCCGTGATGGATGAAGGTTTCTTGATTGCTTGACGTTTTAGTAGTAGATGGATAAAGCAACTATACAAACCTTTGTCTTTGTAGATGACGCACTGCTTTAGACATTCGCTTTTAAGAGCAGTGATAGCTCAGTGGAGAGACCAACAGACTGCAATGCAGAGGGTCTCGGGTTCGAACCCACGTCGCGCACCACTGACTTTCGGAAGTTATATGACTTTTCGAAATTATGTGCGTATTGATTGACAATTATCGCCTGCTCCGGGCCTCGGAGAGCACGTTAAGCCATCGGTCCCGGCTGCCATGAACATCTATGTAATGGCAGTCGTTATTGGGAGAGTGTCGACACAAAAGATCCCACTGGGTCGAAGTGTCGCCGGTCTGTACTGACTGGCTCCCACATAAGATAAGATAAGAAAAGATAGACAGTCACCTGGCCATAGCGGCGATTGTTGTGGTTTCAACCCCTTTACTAGGGAAAAATTGTGTAACCGTCATTTTGGTTTTCGAAATGAGTTTGCCATTTTATCGCCAAAAATCCAACACTATATATATACAAATCTAATATTTCAGGGAATGCATGTCAGTGAACTTGAAGGAGTATTGGATTATCCAACAGCTTAATGTCTAGCTATAACATTGTAAAGATGTAAATATTAATAGATAGCTGAGTGAACAGGAAATTGAAACAATTCAGCTAATCATCAGGATTACAAGCAGATGAGCTTTATTGCCTATGATAAGATATAAATGCCAAATGATATTCTACATTACATAGTTATCGACATAGCGCAGACACCTAGTACAGAATAATATCAGTTCTGAATATAAACTAGTCCACTGCTGGGCTCATTTTTTTTTATTTCTCCTTTTATTTGAATTATTATGGGATATCAAAAGCTACAATATAAATATTGAACATTAGTTTTATCTGCGGCTTCGCTCGCTCAAGAATAGTATGTTTTTATGTCCTTTTAAGTTCCCCTGACAAAGTGCATATGAAACCTACAAAAATGAAAAAAACAAAGTCACTTTCGCATATATAATATTGGTTAGGATGACAAATGAAAAAAGTTTAAATTACCATCCATTTTTTTACCTGGGGGAATGCATTGACGCTGACTCCTCCGCGGGCGGAGGGGTTATGTCAGACTCACCTGGGTAAAAGAAAATGTTGAAACGATGAAAATGGACATCCCAAAATACTGGCTAAACCACCACCACACCTACCACGGTGCCGCGCAAATCACTTGCACATGCGGTCGCGACCCCGCCGAGGTTTCGGCACGCAACGCCGTATGAAACGACAGGCCACTACACAAAGAAACCTACCCTATAGGCACTCACTCACAAAACCCTACTGTCCCCCCCTCCCCCCCTAGAGGAGAGACGGACTCGACGCAGAAGCGCGCGTGGGAACACGCACGCCGCCTCTCGGACCTGGTGCTGATTGGATGGCGGGCAGGCCCATGAAGCCCGCTACTCCCAAGTTAAACCTCAGGGTGGCTGGAGGTCGTCTCGCGCCCTTCGGCGCCTGTCTCTGCGGTTAGGGAGAGGGTTTAAGCGCTCCCTCTCCCACTCCGCCGCCTCCTTGGTGGAAATCACTTCCTCACAGAAGGAGGCGACGGCGTTCCATGACCTCTCCGGACCATAGACTGAACCAATCCGACTGCTGCGATCAACTCATGGCGCTGCGATGCCCAGGTAGGGCAATCCGCCAAAGTGTGCAGCGCCATGTCTTCAACAACGTCGCGGCAGTCGCCGCAGTGGTAACAACCGGGCTCTTGCTGGCCTATACGACACAGGAACTAGCCAAAACAACCGTGGCCAGCAATTACTTGTGTCAGCCGGAAAGTGAGGGCGCCATGCCGCCTCTCCAGGCACCCTTCAAACACGGGACTTACCGCCACGATCGTGGCGTGCCCGATCCATACTTCAACTGATTAGAACATATATGACGTTAATATGTTTAAAGGTGTTTGTATAAAATCAGAACATTCTTAATTATCTGATTTTTCCCGCGGCTTTGCTCGCGTTAATGTAGATTTATGTTCAGATGGATTTTTAGTAGCATATATGTTATTTTGATGAATAACCAATAATATTGTAAAGTTTTATCAAAATCCGTTCAGTAGTTTTTGCGTAAAAGAGTACCAAACATCCATCCATCCATCCACACGAACTTTCACATTTATAATATTTATAGGATAAAACGTAACCTCCTTTACATCCAGATATTAAACCACGTTCCGTATCGACCGAGTTATTACCTTGCTGGTTTTGAATTCATTATAAGGCGTTTTTGACCATTTACTAGTTTTGCTTCGGAAATAGAATATAGCTTAGAATCGTGTCGGCTATAGAAGTTGTAAATTTGAGGCTTTCAATTTTAAGTAATGATAGCCTAGTGGGAGGCCGTTGAACTGCCACGTAGAGGTCACGAGTTTGATCACAAGGTATGCACTCCTGATTTTTCCAAACCTGTATGGAAATATTGTGAAGAAGCATGCATGTCAAAGAGTTCTTTATAGTGTTTTCGAAAATACATAAGTATGTGAAGTTAGTCAACTCGCACTGGGCTAACGTGGACTATCTCACATTGAGAAGAGTTCCATGCCTAGCAGTAGAAGATTGTAAATACAGGACTGATATTATCCTATGTGCCATTGCTGAAAAATATTTGACACAAAACCTGGACCCGGAAATTCAACCCAAGCCTGCACAGAAATTGCATTTTTCAGCTAAGCCACTGAGGCAATTATTTTAAAGAAACGATTTAAAGTTCATTTAAAAACAAAGCAATTTAAAGTTGTTCGTACTGGAAAATTCCATTGGATTTTCATTTCATTTTTTTTAAAATTCATTTTCGTTGTTAGTCTGTCTGAACGAATTCCGTGTCTGATATTGCTCATCTTATTTCAGTCACTGAACACGACTCAACTTATGCAAAAGCATAGTCTTGACTCTTGTATGTTTCAGGTGGCAGCTTTAACCGACGATGCCGTGTGACACTTTATGATCCTCGGAAATATGTTTAGTTTTTATAGCGTGTGCATGTCGACAGTGACTATAAACCGATAAATAATACGTCTAACCTATTACATTTAGTGGTGACAGCAACTTAGAGCAACGATAAATAATAATAATAATAATAATATTATTGAAACGAGATTGTCGACATGTGGCGTGTGGACTCGGCGATCATTGTGCCTATAGTCATTACAGTCAATGGTTTAATACCTAAGAGCCTCGACCACCACCTGCAGAGGCTCGCGTTAGATGGCTGGATCAAGAACTTGATGCAAAAGGCAGTACTACTCGACACGCGTATTGTGAGGAGATTCCTCTCTCTGGGGCCCTAACCACCGGCAGCTTGGACCCTGTTCTCGATGACGGTGGGTCATTTCAGTTTTTTAATTTTTAAATATGTATAGTTTTTATATTTATATTTAAAAATGTAATTATTAGAAAAAAAAGAATAATAAAGAGAATAATAATAATATTCTACCACATACACACAACACCATCTAGCCCAAACTAAGCAGAACTTGTACTACGGATTCTAGACAATAGATAAACATACATATAAACTTTTTTTTTGTAAATACATATATATTATACATAGAAACACCCAGAACAAGACAAACATATGGATGTTTATGAACATTGGTTCATGCACACAAAATGTTTGACTTGTACGGGATTCGAACCGCGATAGCGATAGCCTACTAGAGGACCGGTGGACTACCACGCAGAGGCCTTGAATCCGATATCAATGCACGCATGTCTGACTTTTCGAATGTATGTGCGTATTTAAAGAGGTAATATCCCTTGCTTTAACGATGAAGGAAAACATCATAAGGAAGACTGCATGTCTAAGAGTTTTCTATATTGTTCTCGAAGATATGTAAAGTCTGACAATCCAGCACGGTGGACTATGGCCTAACCCTTCTCACACTGAGAAGAGGCCCGTGCCCAGCAGTGTGAAGGAAATTAATATATTAATAGGTATTCTTCACAATCATAATCTCTTAATGCTCTAAAACACAGTACATTACAACGAAATTCCAAAGTCAGCTCTTTGAAAACTCTAATAGAACATTTCCACTCCAGTTACCAGCTATCTTTAAGAAACAAAAAGACATATACCATTAAGACATACATTATGGCGGCTATAAAGAAATTCACATACGAACTCGTCTTTTATCTGTGACGGTTCATAAAAGTAATTGCAAGTTATAATGCTTCTGAAACGAGAGATATCATTTATTTAGGTACGGGTTGTATTGTTGGATCTTTGAAAATATAAGAAGGCACGTGCGAAGTCAGACGCTGTCGAATTTAAAGAGACTAGAGGTCACTCGGTGGTCGAAATTCGATATAACATATATCGATTGCTATAATGCGCGATAATCTATCGATTGCTTTGCATATTGCAATACTGATAGAACAAGGATTTATAGATACTACAAAACAGAATAAATACGTATGTCGTGCCTAGCGCACGATCACCCAGCCTAGTTCACGGATTCTCTCTTTGCGTTAGAGATACATCATTCCACGTTCATCCACATACGTACATATATCTTTATTCGAAATATAGTCAGCTATGCATGTATTAAGGCTAGAATCCTATAATTTAGTATGTGTTTTAACCCACAGTATTGGAATTAATGCCGGGACACGGTGGATATCCGATAGCTTAACCCTTCATAGCACTGACAAAAGGGATCCCGGCAACAGCCTAAACGATTTTAATGAAATTTGCTATGCATGTGTATTTAGGTATGAACACGCTTTTGTACAAACAACAATATAGGTATCTAAAAATTTAACAAAATAATATATTTTCGTAGAGTCTGCAGAGGAACTGCATGATTTGATTCACCCTTCCTCATTCTACCATAGTACGAGCAGACAAACAGACTAGTGCCACAGGTACATAGTGGATATACCACATTTGCGCTTTGCTTTCACTTTTTGCTTTCCGATGAGTACAATATGGGTGTCTTCAAGTCACGAGTGAATCTTTTATCTTTTAGGCAAGAGTGCTCATCGTCGACTACATCGTCACTTAACAACAGGTGAGATCGTGATCAAAGGCAAGCCTATAAAAATCTTTAAAAAAATAGATTTATTAATTCTAATTATTTTATTAGTGATCTAAAAAATAATTTAGTTGATCTAACAAGCGATTTGACTTTTCAAATCCCTTGTTAAACCAACCGATTTAATTTTTTTTGTGCTGCAGTGGCTGCCTCTGAACTGGACTACTCATAGAGAACGAAGCACTGCACCTTGCTTTAGTACTTTACAACTCATTAGACAGCTATATTAAAAATCCATCTTATAGACGCCGAACCAATTATTTTCCATAGGCACATTTACAGGCTATATAAGAAATTATTGAAATAGACAGAAATAGAGAAATCTAATGTCATTCATTCCATTTGGGAACTCAACGCCTAGTGGTAACAACTAGGCGTTGAAAGCGAGACCTCTGTGTGACAGTCCAACTGTATACCGTTGAAAAGTCACAGAGAGGTCTTGAGTCCGATCCCAAGGCACCCATCGCTAATTATCTTTTTTAGCTTGCTTTAACGGTAAATATCGTGAGGAAACTTGCATGTTTGCGAGTTCTCAATAATTTTCTCGAAGATATGTGAAGTCTGCCAATTCGCACTGGGCCAGTGAGGTGAACTATAGCCTAGCCCTTCTCACGCTGAAAAGAAATCCATGCCCAACAGCACGACAGTTTAACACAGGGCTGATATTATTATATGATCATTTAGCAGAGTTATCCACAGAGAACTAGGCAGTGATATTAAAAATACGTTTCATAAAAGTTTTAACATATTATGTTTACGCAGCAAAACATAACAGCAACGAGAAGTTACGCATTAAATGTTAACACACACATAAAACCCAAAGATCCTTTACCGAACGCTATTGTTAACAGCCAGTGTTAATAAATTTAATGTAAACAAAGTAAATTGAAGTCGAACACTGCGCTATGAATGCTTCTTGGTTAGTGTTGAGAAAATTTATGATGTTTACAAGTCGTTGTTACAAACGGATTAAGATTTCCCCAGTGAAGAAAAGACGGTAATTGAATGTCTTTGAAAATGTTCAAAATGTAGCAGATGAAATTATTTATAGAAATATAGTTTGGCCATTACAAATATAGCTATACAACAAATTCAATTTCTAATATGCCTCGGAGAGCACGTTAAGCCGTCGGTCCCGGCTGCCATGATCATCTATGGCAGTCGTTATTGGGAAAGTCAGTAGCCTCTAATATCCTGACACTAGTCTAGCCTTAGGGTATCGTTAGCCTTTGGGGTGCGGAGGTTAAGTGACAGCCGCTCCATATAAAAACTGATATCCAATCAAATCCGGTTAGACTAGAAAAGCCGACCTGAAGTGACTTAGGAATAATAAACGCTAAGCGAGAAGAAGAAGAAAAATCAATTTCTAATATACCCGTTTTTTTCTTATAATTAAACAATATCTGAAATATTTTCGTCTGGAAATCGTTAAGATTTAGAAAGCAGATTACGTATTTTAAACACATATTTATTTAATGTAAATAAAAATGTGCTTAAAATACATAATCCAGTCAAACCAACCGTTATATTAGTTTGATCACACTATGAATCCTAACTAACATTATAATGTGAAAGTTTGTTTGTATGTTACGCTTTTACACCTGAACTAATCGATCGATCATCATGAAATTTCGAATACACGTTGTCAGAGGAACAAAAGAGGATATACGGTGCCTGTTATCCAAAAAAAAGTAGTTTTACTAATCTAACTCAACCTACATTTACGCGTGCGAAGCCACGGGCAAAATCTAGGAATGCTATAAGGTGGTAATTTTCCAGTTTAAATGTACTAGCGGTCACCAAGTGGCCGAAATTCGACCATAATTGATTTAAATTTTAAGTTTGATTTTATTAAGGTTTTATTGTTTATAACTATATCCTTTTATTAAAATTTCATTATGTCACCTACCCACATACATATGTAACCATAGTTATGAAGAATTCTACGACATCGGCTGAACAATGCCGAAATACTACGAACGCGATTTGACTGCTTGTGTAAAATTCATGGTTGTGTGCGTGTAGTGTTATTTTTATTAAGTTAATGTATTTCTAATGCATATTTTATAAAAATATTAGGATTCGCCACTACTTCTCCATATAAACTTTAACTGTGCCAAATTTCATACTCCTCCGTCCGCGAATGCTCACGAATTAATATATAGATAAGTCAATGTTGGAAACGAATAAATAAACCAATTAACGACGATCAATATGTTAACTGAACTTTTTCTTACCTACAGCATTCGAAACCAATTCAAATGATTTTCAATAGTTACATCAAAGAGGATTCTAAAAGATCACTAATTTAAAATTTAACAAAGTAAATTTATAAAATTTTCAATGAACTTTATGATCGATCAAAATAGAAATATTGTTAAATATTCTATTTGAAGTTTAACTTTACAAATTGTTAGTATAAAATTGAAGGGAGGGTATAATATTATTAAAGATAATG
Source organism: Catocala fraxini (assembly GCA_930367265.1). Classification (NCBI taxonomy): domain Eukaryota; kingdom Metazoa; phylum Arthropoda; class Insecta; order Lepidoptera; family Erebidae; genus Catocala; species Catocala fraxini. The sequence continues at coordinate 4,651,789 of OV884047.1, forward strand.
TAATTGTTTAGTTACAAGTTCAGTAGATTGAATAACCAGAGTAAGTTCAGTGTCAACCATTACTTACGTTTTGTAAACGGGCAAACACTATATTTCATATTATCCTTATCTTATCTTATGTGGTGGCCAGTCAGTGCAGACCGACGACACTTCGACCCAGTGGGATCTTTTGTGTCGACACTCTCCCAATAACGACTGCCATTGATGTACATGGCAGCTGGGACCGACGGCTTAACGTGCTCTCCGAGGCACGGAGCAGGCGATAATTGTCAATCAATACGCACATAATTTCGAAAAGTCATATAACTTCTGAAAGTCAGAGGAGCGCGACGTGGGTTCGAACCCGAGACCCTTTGCATTGCAGTCTGTTAGTCTGCCCACTGAGCTATCGCTGCTCATATATTTCATATTAACCTGTCAATGAATGTCAGAGAGTTTGACTGCACGGTTGGAAGTGGTTTAAGTGGTCTTCTTTCCAGGAGTCTGGATGTTCTTTGTGTCCATTGTTAGAATGTTTGTAAAGTCCCTCGTGACATAGGAATTATTCCGAGTTGCGCGGGCGAGAGATGTCTTTTTACAAAAATATTTGAAAACCTATTGTGTCTGTTCGTTGTTGTGTTGCTGCGACTCAATAGGTTAATCAATGCCGAACCTACTAAATAAAACAAACAATAACTCTAAAAAATATCGTATTTTTAGAGTTCGAAAATCTCTTTTACAACAGCATTGTCCGTCCGTCCGTCTGTCTGTTATACAATTTTCAATTCAAGAACCGTAAGAGCTAGATACTCGTGGTCACGCCATTCGACTCGCATAGTCGATATACCCCGAATTGACCTTTGACCTCTGACCTCAGCGTGATACAATTTTTTCGAACTCTGAGATTTACGGCAATTCATTGCCGTTTCTCACTTGTTTTTATTCTGGCATATGATCCAGATCTAGCGACCCGTTAGTTAGTACATATACTTAATATTACTAGATTTTGCCCGTGGGATCTTTAGCGTTTATGAAGATTTTATAAATGTTATCCCTCTGTGACAATATTTTTTCTGGATACTAAATGTTCTTTTCTGTTCCCCTGATAACGTGTATGTGAAATTTCATGATAATCGGTCGAGTAATAGTAGGCGTGAAAACGTAATAAACAAAAAATGTCACATTGGCTTTTATAATATTAATTTGGAGTATATAAACCAAATCGGTTGCTTTAGACAGAGCGTTATTTAAAATCCTTATTAAGGTACCAACATCACACAAAAATGTGAGTTCCAATCATAATATATTTTATCTTCTAGGTTCTTACGCCACCAACAAGTGATACTCAACCTACATGCTAGAGTTCTCCATATGTTCTTATGAATACGCCAACACGTACTTAGCAGGACCCATCTCAATGTAAAAGGACACCTGTGTCCAACAGTGCCGTAAATGAATAAAGCTTTGGCTAATTAAATTCATTGTTTTCACTTACCTTTGTTTACCCATTCGAAATATCACGAAATTATTTCGACAAAACCAAATTGCCCTACTCCGTTTCACCTCAAAGGTACTTCACCGCAGATGGATACGTAAAGCTCTCTTAAAGCGGCGCATATTTTAAACTCCAGTGGAATGAATTCCATTCAGATATTTCAGAGGCAGCCTTGAAGGCCCCGACTTAAAATAATAATTGTGTTTAGCTTGTTTAAAAATGGAAGGATTGAGTGTATCTATTGTGTGTGTATATATTGTTATCGTACCAGTACATAATTAGAAGTGTTATAAATTTTGGACAACAATTTATTTGTGGAGATGATGCTATTTATTGGATTGGGTTCACTGTTTGTAGAGGTTAAAGGATTGATGGACGATGGCTACATTAGAATATAAAGCCAGAAGAAGCTATAGAGAGACTCAAAATGTGTTTAGAAACAACACGAATTCAGGTTCTGAATTTTATTTAGATGACCAATATAAAAAATATTCATAAAGGATAAGTAAGTTAATTTTTAATTATCATCATAAATCTTATTTAAAAGTCTTTATATTATCTCCTAATTTGTGTTTTCACTGTTTGAATTTATACTTTTCGAAAAGGGTAGTATATTTAATAATATCAGCCCTGTATTAAATTGTCCCACTGCTGGATACAGACCTGTTCTCAGTGTAACAAGAATTAGGTCATCCACAACGCTGGGCTAGCGGGTTGGCAGACTTCACAAATCCTCGAGAACATTATGGAGCTCTCTCAGACATGCAGGTTTTCACATGATGTTTTCTTTCACCGTTAAATCAAGCGATAATCGACTATTTAATACGCACATAATTTCGATATGTCAGAGGTGCGTACCCTGGGATGGTAATCAAGACCTCTGTGTGGAAGTCAAACGGTTACCCACTAGACTATCGCTGCTGTTCTAATACATGCAAAAAGGGTAGTAAATGCTGTACTTTCTTTTTTATTAATCGTAGCCCTGCGAATCAAATATGCAACATTTCCAACAATAATTTTAAAGGCTTCCAATATTTCATCCTAATTCGTCATTACAAACACATTAGCTGATTAGTTGTCATTTCTCTATCAGGGTTAGGTGACACCTAATCAATTACTACGCGTGTTGAGTGATTGACACCTCATGTGTCACGTGGTACAACCGACCGCTGTCACAAGTGACGTCTCACGTCACCCAACGGTCTTATTGACAGGCACTATTAGACTTGTTACGTAATAGTTTGGTCATACGGCTGGTAAAAAATTCCATTACAAAAGTACACTGCGTATTGATGTTTATCGCTGTGTATATTTTTTGTTATATTTGTTATGAGTAATCGCGGATATAATTAGAATAGTCTGGTAATATTAAGATTTTAATAACCCTTAGACGGTAGATTTCTAATGTTTTATGCTGTATGCAGACAACAAAAGAGGAGAAAGCCAGTGTGATGAAGATAAATTGGTTTATTTATTATTAGCTGTGCCCGCGGTCTCACCCGCGTCAGTGGTATTTATGGTTACTGCGCCGTTCCCGTTAGCTGTAGTGTGATGCTATATAGTCTATGTCCTTCCCAGGGTCTCAGGCTATCTCCACTCCAAATTTCATCTAAATCGGTTCAGCAAATTGAGCGTGAAAAGGTAACAGACAGACAGACAGACAGAGTTACTTTCGCATTTATAATATTAGTAAGGATTTGCTTTTGCTCGCGGTTTCGCTCGCGTAAATGTTAGTTAAGTTTAGGTAGTAACAGTACTTTTTTCTGGGTGAAAGGTACCCTATGTCCTTTTCTGTGCCCCTGACAATGTGTATACGAAATTTTATGTTGATTGATCGAGTAGTTAAGGCGTGATATCGTAACAAACTCACATACGCATTTATAACATTAGTTAGGAAGTTAGGATTTCAATTGATATATGCAACAGCTGTGCATGAGGTATCGGAATTGATTCACGGATCGTGCTTGTTTGTGTGTGTATTGTGAAGTGATTTTTTATTTATGAGTTTGTCAAAAAATTCTAAGTAGCATGATGTGTGGAACAGTGCCCAATTTACAGTAATAGGCTCGCCTATATTAATTTGGACCTAAAACTATAAACTATAGCAGGCAAAATGTGGGTTGTAATATAATAAATGTACCTCTGCCCACCCCGTCAAGATATAGGTGTTACACTATTATGTATGTATATAACCAGAATAGAATACGAAACCACATTCTCTCAAACGCTGTGAATGTGAATATTTTACAAAACAATTTTCCTTTAGGACTGTGCCGAGCGAAATGTGCCAAAACAGGCGGTTACAGTTGAGTGAATAAAATCAACACTTTTTATTTAATACAAATATAAAATATACATTTACCATAACAATGAATGTGTATACAATTACTCTTTGTAAAAAACTTAAAATTATTAATATTTTCGCCAACAGAATTACGTAAATTTGCGAAATATGCAAAAACGTAAGCTCGTGTTACGTGATTTTTAGATTATAACAGTAGACATCGATCCTATTTTACAGCTTAAACGAAACATAAATAGTTATATTACAATTTGTCCATCCCAAATATTTAAGTTATTGGTTGAAAATAAAGATACATATTTATCAAAAAAGCACTTCAAATCCTCGATACAATTTTACTATGGCGGCCGCGCGCCGATTTGATTATGTGGCGCATGAGCTCTGTCATTATGTCTTACGCTCGGCGCAGTCTTAAAATTTGAACGTCTTTGTCGTTACTAATGGTTTCAAAACGAAAAAAGGATTATGAGTATTCTTGCGCATTAAAATCTTTTTGAAATTTAATTAGAATTACAATTGATATATCATTACGAATATATTAAAATATATCGAAATCACTTTAACGTTATTACTCAATTTAACGTTTCAATTCAATGTATTTGTGAACAATATGTGTTATTGTCAAATACAACTTGGTGCTACAACTAGTGAATTATAGCCTTGATTTTCTTACAATTAGTTGAAGCCTGTGCCTAGCAGAGGGCAGTTTCTTTTTTTTTTTTATCCCATAATAGGCTTGCGTTTGACCGCGATCTCACCTGATCTTAAGTGAAGATGCAGTCGACGATGAAGCACGCTTGCCTAGAAGATACCTATTCACTCGCGACTTGAAGACACCCAGATTGTACTCATCGGGAAACACACTTAGGTAGCGAATTTCACTCCTTAGCGGTACGCATTATAAAATTGGAAGCAAAGCCCTTCGTGCGTAAATGTGGTATATCCACCATGTACCTGTGTCGGTGGCCTGATTGTCTGGTCGGTGGCCTGATTGTTTGGTCAGCCGATGGTAGAATGGGGAAGGAGGAATCAAATTGTGCAGTTCCTCTGCACACTCTCCGAAATGTATCCGATAGAAAACCGAGAGACTAGCAACCTTACAACGAGCCTCCAAGCTTTGGAGTCGTGTGTTGACCAGTTGTTCAGCGCCGATAAGTCTCCTGGCCTTACGCTCAATTGACTCCAAAGCCTCCAGCTGATATTTTGCAGTTTATATGCAGGGTTGATAATATATAATATAATCTTACTGAAAATATAAAGTTATAGGTACCCGATAATTTATTACATTCCCATTTTCACTTTTATTTGTATTCAGTAACAATATACTATGGTTTGAAATACTAAAATATAGCAACACTAAAATTCGACCGCCGCAATTAATAGTGTATTCTCTCATCATCTCCCAACTCATTACATCCGTTGTTAGGAGTTTTCCCACAAAGGTGGGTATTCTCTTGAGTGTGGTCGCGTAGCTATTTACGGACGTCTCGTCGCGGAAGCGCTAGAAGCAATTGCGTGTTTAATGCTAGGGCTGCCTAATAAAAATGTTACTTACGTGAATATAATCTTAACTAATATTATAAATGCGGATGTGAGTTTATTTGTTTGTTTGTTACACTTTCACATCTTAACTACACTACCGACCGACGTACCCCTGACAGAGTGTAGGCTATCTTTCATCCAGAAAAAGTTAACATTACATTAACAAAACGTTGTATAAAATATTTTTACTAATTTTTGCTCGCTACTTAGTTCATGTAGGTATTTATTTTTTGGACAGAGTGTATCCATAGGATACACTTTGTTCTGTATCCTTAACAACGTGTATGCGAAATTTTATGATGATCGGTCGAGTAGTTAAGGCGTGAAAGCCTAACAAACAAACAAACTGACATTCGCATTTACAATATTAGTTAGGCTAGCAAAATTTTCAAATTTTATTAAATGGTGCGTTACCCTATACAGTTAATCATTTTGATCTTTTCTATGCATGAGACTATTTAAGTAAATTATTACGTATATTTAAGCCAGATCTGTAATAATATATTAACAGAATTAAAAGGCCTCAAATATATCAACTGAACTGACAACCCTCTGAACTCAGAATTGACATTGCATCTATAATGACGCGGACTGACGGGTACAAACGACACTTTAATTGCATCGGCGTCGTCCACTGTACGCGACTGTACATCACGTGTAAAATCACTCGAGTGGTAACGAAATAGTTATGCCATCAATCTTCATATTTGATACTGTGAATAATTATAGGTCATGTTGTCAGCCGACTTCGTGTCGCCGAAGAATGAGCTACATCATAATCTGGTGTAGATTTTATATGAATCGAATTCACTGCGCGGATGAATGACGTAGTGGTTTAAATGGTCGCCTACCGCTGCACCGAGTGTAGTGGGTTCGATTCCCACACGAAAGAAAAATTGTGAGACACACAAACAGTTATGCCGAGTTGGGGTGTACTTTGTGTTCATTGTTTGAATGTTTGTAAAGCTCCCCGCGACATAGGAAAGACCGTTAGTGCAGGAGCTGTCTTCATAAAAAAAATAGAAATAGCTCCTACACGCAAAGTCCCAAAGAAGGTCTGTAATAAAATGTTTCTTAGTTGTGGATTACCTAATGTATCTTATGTGGGGGCCAGTCAGCGCAGACCGGCGACACTTCGACCCAGTGGGATCTTTTGTGTCGACACTCTCCCAATAACGACTGCCATAGATGTTCATAGCAGCCGGGACCGACGGCTTAACGTGCTCTCCGAGGCACGGAGCAGGCCATAATTGTCAATCAATACGCACATAATTTCGAAAAGTCATATAACTTCCGAAAGTCAGAGGTGCGCGACATGGGTTCGAGCCCGAGACCCTCTGCATTGCAGTCTGTTGGTCTCCCCACTGAGCTATCGCTGCTCTGGGTTACCTAATAATTATCATAAAAGAAAATAGTATTTTGTTAATTATTGTTTATAACAATAGACTACAGAGGTCCAAGTTCACTAGCCTGCAAATAAGCACGTTTGAAATGATTGATAGATTGAATTCGTCACGGGTCACGAGTCACGACTATGGGTTTAATAATAGTTACTTATAATGTATTTTTTATTCAATCTTACTGCCTAGTATAATATTAGCTGCGTCTCGCGGTTTCACCCGCGTATGGCCCGAGGCCGTGGAAATATCGGGATAAAAAATTGCCTATATGTTAATCCAGGTCTCCAGCTATCTCCCTACTAGTTTCAACGCAACCGGTTAAGTAGTTTTTCGTGAAAGAGTAACAAACATCCATCCATCCATCCTTACAAACTTTCGATCACATTTATAATATTGGTAAAATTTACGACATAACTGGGCAACAGACGTGTTAGATGCTCGGTTGTGTTCGGACAAAGACACTTATTATTATTAAAAATGGCAACGTCCGCACTAGAAATATATCCTATATAGCAGAGGAATCCACAAATTTTCAAAAAGCGGACTTGAATAACATTCAGACTCGGAATAATCATTTGTGGATGAGATAAATTTTGATTGCGTGTGTGTTTCGAACCGATAACACTCAATATTTAATGGCAGTGGCGACCGCTTAAGCCCTTACGCCATGCTGCAGTCGTTTTATTTCCCGTCAAGATTTTTTTGTGTTAGGACAGAGTCTGGAACTGTTTTATGAGGAAGTAATTTCCATCAAGGAGGCGGTGGAGCGCGAGAGAGAGCGCTTAAACCGTCTCCCCAACCGCAGAACCGGGCGCCGGAGGGCGCGAGACGACCTCCAGCCACCCTGAGGTTTGACCTGAGCATGGTGGTGAGGAAGGTGGGCTGCGTGGGCCTGTTCGCCACCCGATCAGTATCAGGTCCAAGAGGCGGCGTGCGTATTCCCACGCGTGCCTCTGAGTCGTGTTTTTCTCCCCCCACAAGGGGACAGTAAAGGAAGTGTCTTCTTCACACGGCGGGCCGAAACCTCGGTGGAGTCACGATTGCATGTGAAAGCGATTCGCGCGGCCACTCCGTCTATGGTTATGTCGAGGAACACCGTGGTAGGTTTAGTCGGTATTACCTTTCCCTCGGTGAGCCCGACATAAACTTTCTGTCACCCCGCGGAGAGGTATGCGTCAAGGCATTGCAACAGGTAAAAAAAAACGTATTTAGAACTGTGTGCGCTACGGTAAACGACAATAGGCTCGCAAATGTAACATAAAGGCGAAAATACTGCACAGATGGCGTAGTGGTTTAAGAGTTCGCCTCGCCACTGCCATTACGCCAAGTGTTGTGGGTTCCAATCTGGACATCTGCACAGGACAACACTTTATGTGATCCACAATTATGGTTGTTTCGAGTCTGGGTGTTCTTTGTGTCCTTTGTTTGAATGTTTGTAAAGTCTCCCGCGACGCAGGAATATATACTAGTGCAGAAGTTGTCTTTTTAAAATTTTACTTAAATTACAACCAAAGTAATAGATTAATTCAAAAGGAATAATACAACAATTAAATTATGTAAGTATATATTATACTTTCATAATTATATATATACGATCCATTGTTCCAAAATTATATATTACTCTAATAAACTACAACATTATATTATAAACAAATTAAATAGATACACATGACCTTAATACAACACGCGAAAACGGTGTTAGGTTCATCTTTGTTTATAGTGGAAGTAATAACTTTCTTATTCTTATTCTGGGCTATCCAAAAATAACTTTACAACTGGAGTAATAGTTTCCGAGGTTAGAACATTCAAACTTACACTTCAACCCTATATGGAATACTTTTTAAATATACTGTTCTAGCTTTTAACCGCGGCATCGCTTTCGTATTTTGGGATAGTATATGGTCTATGCCCATCTGGAATAAAGTACTTATCAAATAGACGAATAAACGAAAAAGACGAAGAATATTATTAGAGGATATATTTTTTAACGGGTAACGTGCATAAGATATACACATACTTGAGTATGTATGTCTTATAAAATGTGTAGCCATTTCCACCTATTCTCAAACGGATCTATAAAATAAATTACATTTCCTCACTATTAAAAGAAAATGTGGGAGGTACTTAACATTTTTCTTGAAACACAGCCAAAGCCTAATAAAAAGTCAATTATTTAATTCGCACTCCATTATAACATCGGAAACAGATCATTATAATGCCTATAACAACAGCGTAATGGCATTGAATACATGATTTTATTTGATAAGTGTTAAAAAGATTATAGCCGTTTATCCATTTAAAATTGTATTAAAGTGACATCAGCAACTGAAATATATTGACGTAATGGCAAATAATCTAAACTAAAATTTGCATTGCATTTTTCTTTCTTTCAAAAAGCGTATGAGTTTAGAAAGCCTTGACCAATTTCATAATTCCTCTATTACAACTTTTATAATAGTTCCTATATGGGTTGTACAAAAAGAAGAATTGAAAGTGGCATGGAATCATCCTTGCAACTTTCAACTCTACTTTTCTTTTCTTAGATAAATCTGGCGTAGCTTTTTAAATTTTTCACTTCGGACTTCGGGAAGTCTATTACGCCCCCTAATCTATACTAATAATTTAAAGAGGAATTCCAAAATGATCATCATAAAATCGATTTTTAAATTCTAATTTTTATTTGTTTTACAAATACTACCTTATACAGAACTACATCTCGCTACGAGCCACGGGAGCGAAGCAGTTATAATAAACGTGGATAAAACCGTGGGGGACAGTTATAAATAAGGACGTAAGGGGCAAATATCTCACTTTCCCTCCTGCTGAAAGAACTTCACCTCATCAAGAAAACTGCACACTCTCATCGCAGAATATAACATAAGATTCCTTGATTATTTTGTACAGCAGTTACTTCCCAAGTCAAATTGATTTTAATCAAACGAGCGATGCAAAATTCTGGGCTTATGTGGATAAAGAAATTGGGTTCGCCTCGCCTCTCTTTAAATTACAAGCATCAGGATTAAGGATGACAGTACAAACGAACGCGGATGACCGGTACGAACACCAGCGCCATGTAATTGTCAGAGTGACCAGACAGTAATATCTGTATATTTTATCAATGACGGTAATAGATGGTAATAATAAATAAATTTTAACATTCACAGACAAACCTCCTATTTGAACCTTTACAAAGACGATTGAAACTAATATTTTACGCGTTCCATAGAAGACGGCCTTTTTTTCAACGTATAGAAAAGTTTGGCTCTGGCCCCGAGAACGGTTGCCATGCTTTTACTTTCGTCCTTGTCCCTCGTGTGCTTTGTTGCACAGGATGCCATATCCTTACTTAAGTGTGAGTTTATTTGTTTGTTACGCTTTAACGCCTCAATTGCTCGACCGATCTTCATGAACTGTCACATACACGTTGTCAAGAAAAGAACATAGGATTATCCAGAAAAAGTACTGTGCCCAAGGGATAGAAATTTGATATAACCTACATTTAGGCAAGCGTAGCCGCGGGCGTAATCTAGTATTCTATAATGCCGGTCAAATTGCCCGGCATGTCGCTATGCGTCGTCTGTGACGAGACGAGAATAGTGATAATAAATTGGCAAGGTTCATAGATCACGCCGTTTGTCATTGAAGCCAACCTACAAATAGCACCTAGCAATAAGATAATTTTTATTGATGTATGCTTTAGATGTTGCAAGTCAATACTCGCAAATGAATCATACTGATCGAAGCGTAATTGATTATGTCTTAAAATATATTTTGGCCGCGATTTGGTATAGTTGCTATGAGCTTTTTCGAAAGGCATTTGAATATTATCGAAAATATTGCAATTAATCCGCTTCTTCGCTAGAGGGTACTGACTTTCCCAATAACGACTGCCATAGATGTTCATGGCAGCCGGGACCGACGGCTTAACGTGCTCTCCGAGGCACGGAGCAGGCGATAATTGTCAATCAATACGCACATAATTTCGAAAAGTCATATAGCTTCCGAAAGTCAGAGGTGCGCGACGTGGGTTCGAACCCGAGACCCTCTGCATTGCAGTCTGTTGGTCTCCCCACTGAGCTATCGCTAATTTACAGTTAATATATACGGCTGATATTATTATAAACACAAAATATTTTAAAACAAAGTCTCCCGCCGCGTCTGACTGTCTGTTCGCGATAAACTCAAAAGCTACTTTTCGCCTTTTCATGCAGTTTTTACCAATAGACAGAGTATTTTATAAGGAAGGTTTAAGTGTATATTTGTTAAGTTTTTATACTACACGTGCTAAGCCGGGGCGGGTCACGAGTTCATTTATAAATATGACGACTCGCACGATGTGGAGCGGTCACTATAACCTTACAGCTGCTTCCCATATAAAAGGCTTACACGCGTCGCCCAAGCCAAGGAAAAGTAATTAAAGATAGGTGAAAGGAAATAAATGGTAGTGGTGGGTGTGTAAATCTCCGGAACTCAGACTTCCCGAACAAACGTGGTAACAGTATTGCTTCTCCTACACCCAGGATATACTTCCTCGAGCTAGCTCGTATCGTATGAAATAATTGACAAAAGTAAGACATGATCGCTGGATCAAAAACGGATCATGCTGCAACCAGCATGATCCTTTTTTATCTATTAATATTTGTTAACAATGATTAATTATCAACTAGCTTTTGCTCGCGGATTCGATCGCGTAAAATTAGGTTAGATTAAAAAAAAAATGGTTATGTTAGTAACAGTTCCTTTTTCCAAATAATCCTTTTTAGTGGTGACAGATTTTTTAACATCGATTGATTATATAATAGTGTTTTATAAAAATAAATAACGCCATAAAAGCCGCATAAAGTTTGTTTAATTTTAATCGCTTGATTAGTTTTAGCGTTGAATCCTTACAAACATACAAAAAATCAAATCTTTCCTAATTATAACGTTAGTATAGACTATGGATCACAAACCGGTCGAAATACCTAAATTATCGGAGTTCTAATTTTAACTATCGTAGATATAGCTTTTGATTGGGATCTCGATCGCGTGAATCTGAACACATGTGTTAATCCAGAGCAAGGTCTACAGGCGTTTATTTTCAACTTGTTCCATTCGACGGTCTAAGCCTAACTTTTTAATGACATCTCCCGCACTAGGTACATCCTGTGTAGCGAGAAATATTACATACATTCAAATAACGGACACAAAGAACACCCAGATTTGAAACAAATATTTGTGGATAACACAATTTTTTGTCCCGAGGAGGGATCGAACCTATAACGTTCGGCAGTGGCAACCACCTACACAATTACGTGTGCAGTCTATACTAATATTAAAAAGCTGAAGGGTTTGTTTGTTTATTTGTTTGAACGCGCTAATCTCATGAACTACTGGTCCGAATTGAAAAATTGTTTTAGTGTTGGATAGCCCATTTATCGAGGAAGGCTATAGGCTATATAACATCACGCTATGACCAATAGGAGAGGAGCAGCAATGAAAAATGTTGCAAAAACGGGCAAAATCTCTTATGTGAAACAGACGAAGTTGCGCAGGTCAGCTAGTCCAATAATAATTGGGAGTGGTCATGTACATACATTAACCAAAATCTTTTTTATTTTATGACTAGTTTTTGCCCGTGGCTTCACTCGCGTAGGTTAGGTCAGGTTAGTAACAGTATTTTTTCTGGATGAAAGGTACATTATGTCATGTTCTGTTCCCTTGGCAACGTGTATGTGAAATTTCATGATGATCGGTCGAGTAGTTAAGGCGTGAAAGCGTAACATACAAACAAACAGACGCATTTATAATTTTAGTTAGGATGACCTATCTAAAGTTTAACCTCATCGACCGTGCTGTTAATATTGTCCCCAAATTGTCATCAAATAAAGTCATAATAATAACTATTGGCATCTAAATGCTCAATCAAAGTATAATGATCATTATAAAAGTGTTCATAACATCGTTAAATATTGAACTTAGATGTTTAGTAGTTTTGTGCGTGAATAGAGACGATTACAATTTTTATTATTACCTACCTACTTAGTACACAGGGTAAAAAGTAGTTAAGCTAATAATAATTACGAAATTATACGCACTTCTTGCCGCGGCTCTGCTCGCGTAAATGTGTCGGTTAACTTCAATTTAAACTTTGTGAGTAGTAGAGCCTTGCTGATTTCAGCATGAATGGGTCGGCTCGACCGGGGAAGGACTACCCTCTCACAGAATATCAACGTGAAATAACAGTATTCCTACTGTTGTGTTTCGTTTGGTCACTGAGAGTGCTGGAGGCCCAATCACCCTCTTTCCCCCTTCCCGCTCCTTCTCCTTCCCACTGGAAAGAGTGTAACAGTTTCTTAAAAATGATGTTATAAAGTGTAAAATAAACATTGCGATAAAATCCGTATATAGTAGTTTAATTTCAATAAGTAAAAATAATTATAATTGCTTAATGAAAACTTATGTTTCAGTCACAAAAATATCGCGATAACAGTATTTACAAAAGTTGTAAATATAATAAACTATAACATCTGTGAAAATAGGTTTTACTTCACATTCAACTAAAATTATTATCGGGTAGCATTCAAATCAAGATTATCAAGATCAGAATCACGGCGTCACTCATATATCGCAAACATGAAGCCGAAAAGAGCAACAATTGTCCTTAAAATGTTAAGCACGTTCGAGTTATGACCGAGAGAATGATGCCAAATCATCCGTAGTACCTATAGCTTTCGTTCAATATGCACCTGGTCTAATCTGTTGCTAATAATTTTGCGTAATTAACAACAGCGCGATAATGTGTCTCAACAAAAATTTGCGCTTTAAGTAAACTAGGTGATAATATAATAATAATGTCCTCCGGACCGAATTTTTGGTCACAATGGCCAATCTTAATGAAGACTGGCTATCTGCGCAGGAGATATTATAGTGCACAAGCATGTGCGCAAACACAAGTGCACTCTCTGTTCACTCACTCTCATGATCCGATAGGACGGTAATCCGACACGACCGGAGAGGGATCAGGCGCAGGACCAACGGCTTTACTTGCTTTCCAAGGCACGGGGGTGTCAAATACTGCCAACATCCTAGTTGTGTTATGTGGGGGCCAATCAGTGAAGACCGGCGACACTTCGACCCAGTGGGATCTTTTGTGTCGACACTCTCCCAATAACGACTGCCATAGATGTTTATGACAGCCGGGACCGACGGCTTAACGTGCCCTCCGAGGCACGGAGCAGGCGATAATTGTCAACTAACACGCACATAATTTCGAAAAGTCATATAACTTCCGAAAGTCAGGGGTGCGCGACGTGGGTTCGAACCCTAGACCCTCTGCATTGCAGTCTGTTGGTCTCCCCACTGAGCTATCGTTGCTCTGCCAACTTCCTAACTTCGAGCTGCCATTGAGATTTCTTAACAGAAAAACTCAATAACTTTTTGTTGGCCCGGGATTCGAATCCGAGACCTCATTCATAGCAGTCGCATAGCATATCATTATAGCAGTCATATAAACACTGGCAAATATTAAACTGCACTGAAATCAATAAATTGGCTTCCAACCTCTCCACTCAGCTGATGAATAAGGTATTTCATATTCAAGCCTGTATGATTGATTAACGAAAGTTTGATTTAGCAAACAAATCTAAACTCGAGGCAGTGAAACGATACGCCTACATCATATTCGTCGACGAAATATTCATGAAGCTAAGTTTACGGATCTTGAACTCTCCTTGCTCAAAACACAACCCTATACCTTGCTATTTTAAAGTCAATACCTATAAGAAAACATCAAAACACGTCAAATACGTGAATTTGGGTCAGTTAGACCACAGAGCTAAGCCCATTTCCCGCAAAGCGTACCCATGAAACAGTAAAATCGCTTTAGAAATGTTCATGCGAATGGCGTAAGTTTCGTTTCAATGTTGGGGTATAAGGAAGTTTTATTTGCCATATTAATTAGGGATTTAATGATACTTATGTGTTGTATTTTAGCGTAATAATTATATGAGCTCTGTTCACTAACCGCCCTACAGACCGCTATTCAGTATGAGAAGGTTTGAGAAAGACAAACAGGCTGACTTTACACACCTTCAAGATCATTATGAGGAACTCCCAGGTGTACAGGGTTTTAAAAGTTTTTCCCGTTAGTCGTAAAGCAAAGTACAACGTAAGTTTTCAACTTATTGAATAAAACAACTGATATTCGGTTATCAAAAGTAAAAATTGAGGGTGTAACAATTTCATGAAACATTATTCGATCAAAATTTAATCAGCAAAAACAACTGATACGGTTGAACTGGACAGTTCTCGAGGGCCTTACATGATTGGCAGTTGTATCGGCGATTGTATTAGGTGATTGTATTGTAGATATACAGAACTCTCTTTATTGTACACTAGCTTTTGCCCGTGGCTTCGCACGTGTCAAACAATTGTTTTTAAATAAAATGTTGCGTAATATGTTACTCTGTGATAATGTAGCTTACTAAAGGAATTTTTAAAATCGATTCTTTATAATATTCGTATAGATATATGGACTCACGCCTGAATATCCCAAAGGGTAGTTTGTACATTACACCCACATTTTGGAAATTATATTTAGATCACACTTAATAGTGCGGTGCATATTGCCTGCGTGCTGCTAAGATATTTTTATAGAAGAAATAATTTTGCACTGTCAAACTTTCTAGGTTCGGATTTGTCACATCAGCAAATACAGGATCGTATGTAAACTTAGGCGTCTATTTATGCCATAGGCCAACAAGGACGAGGCAATTTTATTTCTGGGTTGGATAATTGTTATTGGATCTTTCGTTACGGTTTTACTAGCAACGTGGATAAACGTGCAGGCAAAAAGACAGCTTGCCGATAACTGTGTTGGTGTATTCAACGTTCTATTCTATTGCCTAACTCCTGGAAATGATACATGAAGTGTGGAATTTCTAGGATTAATGTCGGCCTCGATGGCGTAGTAGTTAGTAAAACTGACTGTCACGCCTGAGGTCGCGGGTTCGATTCCCGCACAAGTCAAACATTTGTGTGCATGAACATGTATGTTTGTCTTGGTCTGGGTGTTTCTATGTATAATATGTACGCATTTACAAAAAAAAAGTATATAATAATATGTATGGTTATCCATTGTCTAATACCCATAGTACAAGCTCTGCTTAGTTTGGGCTAGATGGTGTTGTGTGTATGTGACAGATTAGTATTATGATTATTATTAATTTGGTATAGTTGAAGATTATATGGAGATATAATTTAATAAGTTAAGAAATACATAATATAGTCTTAGGTTTACGCGAATGTTATACATTGGAATTAAACTACTTTACCGATTCTATCGCGTGTTTATTTTTTAATATACTATTATTTAATTATACATAATTTTGAAACTTTAAGCTACTATTGTTAAACACTGTTACTAGTTACTATTTACGCCTTTTACAGCGATAGCTCAGTGGGGAGAACAACAGACTGCAACGCAGACGGTCATGGGTTCGAACCCACGTCGCGCACCTCTGACTTTCGGAAGTTATATGACTTTTCGAAATTATGTGCGTATTAATTGATAATTATCGCCTACTCCGTGCCTCAAAGAGCACGTTAAGCCGTCGGTCCCGGCTGCCATGAACATCTATGGCAGTCGTTATTGGGAGAGTGTCGACACAAAAGATCCCACTAGGTCGAAGTGTCGCTGGTGTACACTGACTGGCCCCCACATAAGGTACATACATACATACGTCTAAAACAGCTATTTCAATTATTTAAAATATTTGTATTTAATTTTATACTTTCCCGACGTTTCGGTTGGTTTCAGCAGCGATGCTAGGCGATAAAATCTTTATAAAGTAAAACATATAAAAGTTAATTAAAATACGCTTAGCTATTTATTTACTTATATTAACATAATTAATTTTAATATGAAATAATCTAATAACCTATATTTACAAACGTATTAAAAAAGATAACCTAATTACAAAAACACAAATAATTATAATACTAAATATTTACAAAAATGGTTAAGGCATCGTAGAATTCTTCAGCATCGCTATCAACTGGTAACGTGCCCAGAAGACTGGCAGCATTGCCACGTTGAATGGCAATGCTGATTCTTTGGGCTAAGAAAAGACCAGCCTTCTGATCGCGTTTAAAGTTAATTAAATCAAGTATATATTTTTTAAATTTTATTATTTGCTGTCGTAATTTGAGCATTAGGCGATCACTATCATAACATAAAATTTCTTCATAAAACAATATAAGTATTAAACGTATTCAACAGGAATTTTCTCTTGACGCTTTAATGTATTAGTTTAGATGAAAAAGTACCTACTTACTACTCTTGGGACTGTGTGAAGACAAATAGCTGTTATTGTGTTTTTACTGCACACAATATTTTTCTTTAAGTACCTATCACAATTTCTTAATCTTATAAATAAGAATAAGTATATTATAAATGCGAATGTGAGTCACTTTGTTAAGACTGCGCCGAGCGAAATGTGCCAAAACAGGCGGTCACAGTTAAGTGAATAAAATCAATACTTTTTGTTTAATACAAATATAAAATATACATTTACCATAAAAATGAATGTGTTTACAATTACTCCGTGTAAAATACTCAAAATAATTAATATTTTCACCTACAAAATTGCGTAAATTTGCAAAAACGTAAGCTCATGTTGCGTGATTTTTAGATTATAACAGTTGAAATCTATCTTATTTTACAGCTTAAACGAAATATAAGAATTTATATTACAATTTGTCCACCCCAAATATTTAAGTTATTGGTTGACAATAAAGATACATATTTAAAAAAAAGCACTTCAAATCCTCCATACAATTTTACTATGGCGGCCGCGCGCCGTATTGAATATATGCGCCGCACGAGCTCTGTCATTATCTGTCTTAAGCTCGGCGCAGTCTTAATTTGTTGTTTTGTTACACTTTCACACCTTAACTATTCGACCGATCATCATGAAATTTCGCATGCACGTTGTCAGGGGAACAGAAAAGGACATAGAATGTCTGTCATTTAAGAAAAATATACTGTTATTAACTCTAACTCTAGTAAAGTAACTTAATAACAACTTCATCTGTCTAGAATTACGTTTTCAAACAATTTGTATATCTTTTTATTATTGTTTTGTTTTATATTTTGTAACCTTATCTTATCTAAATTTGTAATATTATAGTTGTGTGCTTTAGTGGTAAATGTTGTGTATACCTGTAATTAGCATATTTATTAGACCTTTCCTATGTACCTTTTCTATTGATTGTAAAATATGTATGCTGTTGGTGTACCTCATTCAATAAATAAATAACAGTAAAGTAACCATATTGAACTTCAGTAAAAGGAGTTATGTTCTGTGAAGACAGGTGAATATTTTATATAAGTACATTTCGACTAATCGACGGGACTAGATCCTGTCAATCAAGCTAGAAATTATTAAGAGGTTTATCGCTATTAAACCAACAAAAATACAAGTTGATTTTTGTTTAAAAATGATATTTATTATTTATTAGTATAAACAAATGGACAACATAATAATATACACCAAATCGTTGTACAAGTTAAAACTTATACCTACTATTATATACATTTATATTCCCCGACATAATATACAAGGTTTATATAATTTATTATTACATCTGCTTACATGAGTACTATAAAACATTCATAACTTAGTAACTAACTAAATATCTATCATCTCACAAAATCTTAAACAACTACGACTCACATCCATCCATCCCGAAGCAAATAGATCACATTCAGATTCTGATACATCCATACATAGATTCACGCCTGTTTCCCAGAGGGGTAGGCAGAGACTACGGATTTCCATTTGCTACGATCCTGACACACTTCTCTGGCTTCATTCACTTTCATCACATTCCTCATACACGCCCGTCGGTTCAAGGTGCTGATGTCAGAAGATATCTCCCGTACATGAGATCAAGCCTTGTATCGTGGATTCTTTACACATTTACAATTAACGAATACAAAGTACACCCGAATTCAAATATTTATGGGATCCCCTCTTTTCACAAAATGTTTTTCCTAATATGCATTGGCATAACTTCTCTGGCATAATAATACTTAGCCATAATTGTTTTTGGCATACAGTTTATGTTGACATAATTATCTTGGTGACAACCTGAAAATTGGTTTAGGTTGTGTATGCAAAATTGTACTTTTCAAATATGAAATTTGTTGTTCTCTGGCATATAATTGTCCTCAGTCCTTAAAATGAGTACATCACAAAATTTTAATACAACAAACCGCGATAAAATACGTATGAACTATTCATGTTTTAAAGTTAAATATTTCCAGTGAGATGTGTGGCGAGCGAACGAGTTCAGTAGAATGTTGTCGGAATGCCTGATTAACCACTCTCAACAGAGCCGCTTTGCCGTTGGACAGTTTTGTTTTATTAGCTAGACCCAACATCGTAATAAAATGAATGCCAACCGGGCAACCTTTTAACTTTCTCAATCACGAACCATAAACAAACTTGGTATATTTTATAACAAGTGATTCATCCTTTTGTCTTTTAACCTTTTAACCCCTTAAGGGAAAAGGGTACTATGTATATTAAGGCTAAATTGTATCTTTAATTAAGCTTAGCTATAACTATGAATATAAATTTATTAGATTTTATGTAAGCCCGTGTAAATGTAAGTTAAGGTTAGTAACAGTACTTTTTCCTGGATGAAAGGTACCCTGTATCTTTTTCTGTGCTCCTGACAACGTATATGCGAAATTTTGTGATAATCTGTCGAGTATTTCAGGCGTGAAAGCGTAACAAATAAACAAACAAGCTCACATTCACATTTAAAATATTAGATGTGATTAGTTAGGATTGTTAGAATATGTGAACTATATTAATTTTTAATATCAGATTCGCAAAGATAACTTCAAGATATATAGTGTAATAGATTATATTAAAACTATAAGGTATATATAGTTCGAAAGATCAAATCAAGAATAAAAGTATGTACATTGAAATTACTATGCTAAAATTACTTCATTAATAAAAAGTTATCATATAGAGGAACATAAATGTAAATGTACAATTATGTGCACGAAACAGACTATTTTTCTTTTGTATCGGCGGAACATAGAACCTCACAAGTTTTTTATAATTGGTTGCGGCTATTTGCCCTCTTCTTTAAAACTCTTCGACCACCACGACTAGCTTATCTGTTTATAGTATATAAACATTGGTGTAATATTTCGACAAATATTACACCAATGTTTATATATATATAGAAAAAAAACAGGTATAATATATGTATGTATCTTATGTGGGGGCCAGTCAGTGCAGACCGGCGACACTCCGACCCAGTGGGATCTTTTGTGTCAACACTCTCCCAATAACGACTGCCATAGATGTTCATGGCAGCCGGGGCCGACGGCTTAATGTGCTCTCCGAGGCACGGACCAGGCGATAATTGTCAATCCATACGCACATAATTTTGAAAAGTCATATAACTTCCGAAAGTCAGAGGTGCGCGACGTGGGTTCGAACCTGAGACCCTCTGCATTGCAGTCTGTTGGTCTCCCCACTGAGCTATCGATAATGATAATAATAATAATGATAATGAGCTAAACAGGTATAATACTGGTGAACGAAAAGTAAAGACAAAGAAACAACTTAATTTAGCCGTTTTTCTTAAAACAAAATCGGTTTAGTAAATCCCCTACAAAGCAGTCAAAGCACAATTGTTCGAATGATAGTTATTTCTTTTACGTAAGCCATTTTGTTACCTATTCCGCTACCAATTTATTCAATTATCAACACAAATTCAGTTAACAATAATGAATTAGTGATATTTTAACGTTATTTACTTTGAAAGTGACATCATTGTCTAGTGTATAATACCTTTGCATTACAATAGGTACCTATTACAGTCAGTTAGACTGACGACCCAAGCATCGATAGCCTAGCGGAAAACCGTTGGACTGCCACGTAGAGATATCGAGTTCGATCCTAAGACACGCACCTCTGACTTTTTGAAGTTATGTGCGTAGTAGTTATTTTCGTTCGCTTTAACGGCGAAGGAAAACATCGTGAGGAAACCTGCATGTCTGAGAGTTCTCCATAATGTTCTTGAAGATATGTGAAGTCTACCAACCTGCACTGGGACAGCGTGGTGGACTATGGCTTAACCCTTCTCACTCTGAGAAGAGGCCCGTGCCCAGCAGTGGGACAGTTTAATACAGTACTGATATTATTATACTTATATTATCATAGTGTGGCAACCCAACGATCGAATGGCAAATTATTGCGAAGCAGTAACAGCAAATAGAAAAATATTTTCATACCTCATTAATAATATATTCTCACATTTCTCTTACTAGAATAATTATGATTAATGATATTCGTTTGCATATAATAATCATTATCTAAAGATAAATATAAATACTTAAACATTTTCTACTTAATAGAGTCAAGAATCTCAGAGGTCAAATGGCTTCTAATATTACTGAGTAATTAACTCCTTGTGAAATGAAACGCTTGATAAATTAGGCAACTTACATAATATCAACTTCAAAATATGTACTCTAAATAATTATCGGGTACTCTAAATGGTACTGGTGGTACTATGGTAATTACCATCATTATATTTAGTTTTTACTAGATTTAGCGGTTTCGTACGCGTGGAATATAAAAAAAGCATGCGGGGTAGTCTTTGGGGACTGCCGATAGAAGTGAAAACTAAGTAACTTGTGAATCGTATCGTCGAGCTATTAGATTATTATTTTTGAACTTTGAATGCGTTCGGTGACGATGACGCGAGTTCCATGATTTTTGTTTACCCAAAAGTGCTTAAAGCGCCTGAAAAAGTTTGCACTTCAAAAATTTTTGTCTGTTGTCTTGATATAAGTATCGTATATACTTTTATGCATTTCATGCAAAAAGCTATTGTTTTTACAGTACAAACAGACGCTTCAATTGTATTTATTTGTATAGACTATATTTACTGTGTCCTATTCTGAACCCCAGACAATGTATGTGCGAAATTTCATGATGATCGGTTGAGTAGTGAAGGCGTGAAAGCTTAACAAGCGAATAAACAAACTCATTTATAATATCACTTAGGATTTCGAATAAGTTTCCTTTCATCATACAACTCAATTATATTTTTTCATAGTTCGTTAATATTATTATATGATATATATTATATGAGCATCGATAACTCAGTGGGGAGACCAACAGACTGCAATGCAGAGAGTCTCGGGTTCGAACCCACGTCGCGCACCTCTGAGTTTCGGAAGTTATATGACTTTTCGAAATTATGTGCGTATTGATTGATAATTATCGCCTGCTCCGTGCGTCGGAGAGCACGTTAAGCCGTCGGTCACGGCTGCCATGAACATCTATGGCAGTCGTTATTGGGAAAGTCAGTACCCTCTAATATCCTGACACTGGTCTAGCCTTAGGGTATCGTTAGCCTTCGGGTTGCGGAGGTCAGGTGGCAGCCGCTCCGTGTAAAAGCTGATCTCCAGTCAAATCCGGTTAGACCAGAAAAGTCGACCCCAAGTGACTTGGGAATAATAAAGGCTAAGAGAGAAGAAGTTCGTTAATATTATTAGTATTTTATCTCTCTGCTATGAGTCATAAAACGCTGCCAGCTCTTTACTACACTAGTTTTCTTTTTTGTGTGTTAATTAATGCCGTACGAGTTTTATTGCTTTGTTCCAGAGATGACACAAGCAAGAGTAAAATAAAATTGTTTTATTTTTATGAAAGAATGGTAACGGATTAAGATTTAATTAATAATAATAATAATGTCCTCCAGACCGAATTTCGGCCACGGCGGCCAGTCTTAACAGAGACTGGCCATCTGCGCAGGAGATATTATAGTGCACAAGTGTGTGCGCAAACATAAGTGCACTCTCTGTTCCCTAACTCTCATGACCCGATGGGACGGCAATCCGACACGACCGGAGAGAGATCAGGCGCAGGACCAACGGCTTTACGTGCTTTCCGAGGCACGGGGGTGTCTAACACCGCCAACTTCCTAACTCCGGGCTGCTATTGAGATTTCTTTACAGAAAAACCCAATAGCTTTTTGTTGGCCCGACCCGGGATTCGAACCCGAGACCTCATGCACAGCAGTCGCATTCACTACCGCTGCGCCACGGAGCCACTACCCGACTAAATGCCAATTGTTCAACCTAATGACAGGTTGAATAATAATATACTGCGTATAATAATTGTAGTTTATTGTGCTGTTACTTTCGAAAAACAACCGTTTGTTGTGTATTTTTCTTTAAAACATCGCACCACGCAGTATACTGAAATAAAATATGAAAGTATTCTCGCCGCTAAAATGGCACCACAGAAACTACACAAAGTGGCCGGGCCTTAAAAAAACGAAACCGTATCGCTATAGTAACGGATAATTATATCAATGGGATTGAGTTCTTGACATTGACCCAAGTAAATCAACTGTAAAACGGAACAGATAATATCTAATTAACAATAAAGTGATGTCAATAATAAACTGTGGTTAGCATGAAAGTAGTGCATCCATGTTTTATTTAGAATCAAATAGAAAAATGCATGTCAACGTTCATAACTAGTACAATTGGAATTTTAGATTTAGGAACAGAAAAGCCTGGACATTGTGCATTTACTGACAACGAACGCCATGGAAGAGATTAAAATGTATGAAAATTATATTTGGTTGACACACGTTTCTGGAAAAAAGTGTCTCTATCACACATTTGGATATATATGCTTTTATAACATTGACAGAGAAGAAATCTAGCCTAAGGTCTCCGCCATAAGTCCCAAAAAAGCCGTCTATGATATTTTACTCATTTATAAAAGGATCAAGTCTCGTAGATGGCTTGCAGCTTAATTACTTTATTTATTTAAGCTCTAATGGGTTACCATTATTACATTTAATATGTATAACAATACATATATACCTAACTATTAAATGTAATAATGTAATACATATTACATTATTACATTAAATAATTAGATACGTTAGTACCTAATTATTTTACAACTTTTTAACGAAGAACATTCTCCACCAGTTAATGTTATTTCGGTCACAAAGTAATACTTATGAAGGTTGGAGAGTTTACAAAATTTACATTTATGTTAGTTGCTAGATTCAGGCAAAAGGTTGAGCCTATAAGAAGTTACCTGCAAGAAACTAACGACCACTCTTTTGAATCGCCATCAAATTTCAGTATTTCACATATCATTTATATGTCAGGAGTTGCAGTAATTATGCCATATAAAACTAAATTATCTGAAAATAAAGGATAATTTTATAATATTAGCATTTCAGGTTTGAATTATTCTTTATTTAGTAGTAATTTATAATAGAGTATTACATTAGCAAACGCTTACACTTTGTGACAGGTGCAAAGACAGTTCGTGACTGAATGTATTTAAAACAAAAATTACATATCACAAAATTATTTTTAAGAAAAATTGTACTTTATCATTGCATAATAATCACGAAGTATTAATCATAAATTATTCATTCAATCATTCATAGATTCACGCCTGTTTCCCAGAGGGGTAGGCAGAGACTACGGATTTCCATTTGCTACGATCCTAACACACTTCTCTGGCTTCATTCACTTTCATCACATTCCTCATACACGCCCGTCGGTTCAAGGTACCCTTAACCTGGCCTTTGTCCAGAACGCCTCCGATCTGATCAAGAAACGTTCGCCTAGGTCTTCCTCTTGCACTGTTCCATTCAAAATTCCTAAATTATCAATCGAATATTATATTTATTAAAGCTATAAGACGTTAATATTCTTGAATATGCAGAAGCATCTGTATAAAAAAATATTTTAGAACTTTTGTTAAGCAATAGTCTAACCGACACTCTTTCACCTGTCTTCTGTTTCCATCTACTAATCCTTTAAAAAACATGCATCTCGTTACGCCAGTTTTCACTGATCTACCCTTAAAATTATTAAATCCTACCAATATCCTAACTAATATTATGAATGCGAATGTGAGTTTGTTTGTTTGTTACGCATTCACGCATTAACTGCATGACCGATCATCATGAAATTTTGCCTGCACGTTGTCAAAGAAACAAAAGAAAATAGTACACCTTTTATACAGAAAAAAAAATACTGTAATAACATAAACTAACGTATATACACGCAAGCAAAAGTTAAATTACATACCCGTGACAAAACATACACATATTTAAACCTATAACCTATTCTCATCGTCCAAGATTAAAAACCTATGGAATACGTATGTAGTACGGGGGCGAGTCTATGATGTATCGAGACTATTCATCAATACATTTATTGCTAAGGCATGAGCGTTCAATACAAACTTTTACATAATAGTATATAGAAGTTTCAAGTTAACTTATTGATATGATGACGAATAGAGTTTAAAATATCTGAGCCGTTTGTAGAAGGCTTTTTTATTTTCTGCCTACGATTTCACTCGCGTCAACCGCACGGTATCGCATATCGTAAAAATAAAAAGTCCATCAAATTTATTTATTTATGGTCTGCTAACAAATGTGAGAATAATACAATCCAAACTAATATTTTAAATGCGACTGTGAGTTTATTTGTTTGTTTGTTACGCTATCACGCCTTAATTACTCGACCGATCATTATGAAATTTCGCATATACTGTATATGCGAAATTTCATAATGAAAACGTATATAATATACGTTTTCAGGGGAATATAAAAGGATATGTTCCTTTCACCCTGAAGATTTGGGCTTCTCAGGAATTACTTTCAACCGACTACGTTATAGGTATACAGTTTTTTAATTTCATGTAATAATGTTGTATTATTTTTGTTTACAGGTAAGACATCATCTGGTCAAAATTTACTATCAATAAGTAAATATGATAACATAGTTTTAAATAAACGCTTATGAGCTAATGCATCGGTAGCCGAAAGTGTAAGATGTAGAGGCCGTGGGATCGATTCCTGCTCATTGCACTACCAATTTCAACATATTTTTAAACACAGACGTTTAGCTGACCTGAAAAACTTTATAATAATGCTGGTCATAATAATCATAATAATAATACATCTTTTGACGCTAACTTAGATTGAAGGTCTTTATACGTTGGACCGGTCTCCGTGTAAGCATCCTAAAGGGCCAGGTATATTTCTATTGTAATATGTTATTTATTATTAATAATATGTTAGAAAAATACCTGTGATAAGACAAACATCATAATAATACGTTTATTTACGCTAACTTTAATTGATTTTCGAGCAAAGCCGTGGGCAAGAGCTAGACTTATATAAAAACAAAATAATGTTTCCGCCCGCTCCTTTACGCACATGAAATAAACGGCCAGGATGCCTACTGCGAATAGATTTTACGTTAAAGCAATCGACACGTTTATGGCGTTCGGCGCACCAATTGGCCCCTTTCTAAGTTCTTAACCTGTCGAATGTGTTCATATTTAACCAATCAGACAGCCAAACGCGGTAAACGTTCCGATCGCATTAACGTAAAATCAACTCACAATGGTCACCCTGGGCTTATTATGTGACAAGTTTCATTCAGATCCATCCAACAGTTCATGTTCAAAACAAAAACGACTTTATCTTCATAGAGTTTTACATTTGTTATACCTATTTGTAAATTAAGCAATGAACACAATATTCTATCTCTTTTTTTTTTGAAAAGGCAACTCTTGCACTTGTGATAATTCCTGTATCGCGATGAACTTTAGTGACATTCAAATAACGGACACAAAGATCATCCAGACTCGGAACAACCGTTAGTAGATCACACAAATTTTTGTCCCGTGTGGGATTCGAACCCACAATACTCGGCGCAGTGTCAGTAACGAGGCGACCACTTAAACCACTACGCCATCCGTGAAGTTAATGTTAATTAGAATTATCTTCTTTTAAATTATACAGTCAATGTTTAGTTCTGCTGTATCTTGTCAACTAAAAATAATAAAGCGTCTAATTAGTTCAAAAATCTAGAACTGTCAACATTAGTACGGTAAAAATAAAGTTCTAATTTGAATGACAGCATTGCAAATAATTCTATCCTGTTTTGTAGGTGTTAAATAGATGAAAGACACTTTGTATCTTGAGCATTAATTAGTTTCAAACAGCTGTTTAATTCAATGACACTGGTATATTAAAATGTTAGCGGTGATCACAAACAGTGCCAAGATCCTAGTAATTTTTTTGCACGATTGCACTGATGGTGTAGTTGTTGAAGTGATCACCTCGCCACTACCGTAGCGCTGAGTGTTGTGGGTTCGAATCCCACACGGGACAAATCTTTGTGTGATCCACAGATGATAGTTCCGAGTCTGTGTGTTCTTTGTGTCCGTTGTTTGAATGTTTATAAAGTCACCCGCAGATTTATTCCTAGAATACTCATGAAATATTCCTAGTGCGGGAGTTGCCTTTTTAAATAAAGAAAAATAAATGTAAAGAAGTGGTTATCGTAGCTTACAGATTGCCATTTGACCTGGGGGTGGTGGGCTGCGTGGGCCTCAGCACCACTCTGAGTCGTATTTTTGTTCCCCCACAATGGGGACTGTAGAGGAAGTGTCTCATGTAGTGGCCGAAAACTCGGCGGGGTCGCGATTGCATGTGAAAGCGATTCGCGCGGCCCCGCCGTCTATGGTTATGTCGAGAAACACCGTGGTAGGTTTAGTCGGTATTACCGGGGTATCTTACTCCCGGTGAGCCCATAATCTCTCCGTCGCCCAGCGGAGATGTATGCGTCAATGCATACCCCAAGTAAAAAATAAAAAAACTTACAGATTGCCATTCATATACCAATTAAGTTATTTACTTTTCCACATAATTTCTCTAACTCCTCGCCTCGTTGGAGCCGAGAAAGTTTGAGATTACGTTTAAACCAATAGCATCTTCAGTACTATAGTGGACAGTTGGGATAGCCCCATACTGTATCATTGGTTGCGGCTTCATAATCCTGTGGTGTAATTTTATTTATGTTTTCATAAGGTGTTACTTGTGTCTTAACAATTACTAACACTAGTATACTTGGGTTTTACTGTCACAAAAAACTCAGTAGCAGTTTGACGTGTTAAAATAAGCCCGATAGACGACAATAAGTTTGTATTATATACGATCCCCACCCTCTCTATCACGTGCCACTTAAAACATAGTTAAAAAATGGCGACGTTGTTGACAAAATTCCTTCAAAAATAAACATTAATTCAATGTTTGACTAATAATCTCATAAATATAGTACCTTATACTAAAAAAATACTTTGATTTAGGCAACATTCTCTTACATATGGATGGTATTATATAGATAACATAATTCTACAGAAGGAAACGTTTGACAATCTGATCGCGGAAATACCTCAACCCAAAATCCAATGAATCTTCAACGATTATATTTATAGTTTCCGGCCAGTCAATATAGATGTACGCGAAAACACCCATGCGAAGAAATCGCATTACATTAACATAATTTCGCCATCTCTGAAATCGTCTCGGGTACGAAAAGAAATTCACTTTGATTTATTATTTATATATGTGATCAAAAATGTATTACATTTCCAAATATTTCTCTATAAGCCAAAGCCGTAAACCGTAATACACAGAAGTCCCTTAAGTCCATAATACACAGTTCTAAGACAAAGATTAAATTATTATTAGCTATTACTTATATATTTTTAATAACAGCGATAGCTCAGTGGGGAGACCGATAGACTGCAATGCAGAGCGTCTCGGGTTCGAACCCACGTCGCGCACCTCTGACTTTCGGAAGTCATATGACTTTTCGAAATTATATGCGTATTGATTGACAATTATCGCCTGATCCGTGCCTTGGAGAGCACGTTAAGCCGTCGGTCCTGGCTGCCATGAACATCTATGGCAGTCGTTATTGGGAAATTCAGTATCCTCTAATATCCTGACACTGGTCTAGCCTTAGGGTATCGTTAGCCTTCCGGTTGCGGAGGTCAGGTGGCAGCCGCTCCGTGTAAAAACTGATATCCAGTCAAACCCGGTTAGACTAGAAAAGCCGACCCCAAGTGACTTGGAAATAATAAAGGCTACGAAGAAGAAGAAGAAGATTACTTATATATTTTTCTTTCCTGATTATATTATTAACTGTGCGATAGATGCAAAGCAAAGCAATGCAAAGCATCTAAGATAACACTTAGTGTTATCTTAGATGCTTTGATGTAATCCACATATAGGCAACCATTATCGATTTCCTTCAAAAACACTTACATAAATTAAACACAATCAGAAGAGTTGTAAATATTCATCCATTAAAATGGACATCTTCCTTACTACAGTAATAGTACTTAAATACGTGGGGAACCATATAATTTATAACATATTAAGTGATATTATGGTTGACAGTAAATTTGGCTGACGCTCACACAGTCGCGTTAGTACGCGACTGTCACAATCGCGTTATATTTGTTTCATTTACGCGAATAGGCTCTCGAAATACATACAACATTTAATAATAGGTTGTAACATGAAATGAAATAGACAGACAGAGATAATGTGAGAAAATTAAAGAAAGTATACCTATAGTAAAAATGAACGAATATGGATCCAAAAATGCTAATTTCGCGAATTTTTTTATTAGCAGGACGACCTGATTTCAATTTAGTGTTGGTAATAATTACTCTTTAACGTGTTGATAGCAAATCTGATTTTGTTAGTAAACAGAATAAAATCATTAAGAAGTCATATTACTGATTTAATTATTTTAGCACAATATCTATCTGTCAACACATATCTGTAAAAAATTATTATCATTTCTGCTGCTTTCATCCATGTATGACTGAAAATCACTACGCCATGTTGATACATACACTGCGATCAGTGTCACGAAAATAAGAGCAATTTTCAACTTTTCCATTTGCAGTAAGCGTTACATTAAACCATTGATATATACAGGTCATCCTTCTTGGAAGCACAAAATAAAATATTTACAAAATGATGCTCAGGTAGTAATTATGAATATGAATTTTACTTAAAGGAGTTTAATTAAATTACTTCATTGCTTCGAAATTTTAACATTCGCGTAGACGTAAAATAATATTATATAACCTAGATATGATATTATATTATATAATACGTGATAAAATAATAGTGAATAAAGCCGTAGAAGTGTGTCAGGATCGTAGCAAATGGAAAGTCCGTAGTCCGTGACCGTAGTCTCTGCCTATCCCTCTGGGAAACAGGCGTGAATCTATGTATGTGTGTAAAATTTGTTCTGGTTTTCATTTATTTGTAGCCATGATATGCAGAATAGGAAAAGTATTGTAGAAAATTAATAATAAATTAATTTTATTTTATTTTGGACTGCCCTTACCTTTCTTTACGGGACAGCTATACCAAAAATCTATGACGTTATATTTAACTGCAAATATTTCTCATGTTTCAACTAATTCAAACCTATCTTTAAGCAAACACATGACCCATAAAGTCAGCTTCAAGAAAAGACAAAATAAACGGATCAAATATCTAGTTATGTTAATTTCTAAAATAATCAACTAAGGCAAATGGTGTCAACGATTTTATTTTATCATTTTTCACTTTCAACACTTTTCATTTCTGATATTATTATTTCATTACTTATCGTGCTTGAAAATAAATTAACAGTTCCCATTAAGATAGACCGAGCAAATAAAAAAGCTATTCCATTTTTATCCATAACCCAAAGAGAATGAACTACATTTCTTGTGCAAACAATTAACTAAAACCAATTTAGATATATAGACTAAAATTGTTGTTGCTATTACATTCTACCGACATAGCTTATCCATCAATCAACGGTGTAATTGAAACCTTTCTTATTAGGCCCCGCCTGCCTGCCAGTCTGACAGGCATCGTTCGGTTTTATTAGACTGTCTGCCTTATTGGAAGGTAGCTGGCCGATGGATTGCCCATTAATTTGTTACGGAATTACATGTGCCGTATGTGGGAGGGTGTATTGGAGCTAGTTTTTGTTAGGTTATGCGTCTAAGGCTCTATTACTTACACGTCTCGGTGGAGTGTTTTGTTGGGCGCCGTAACACTTGACTCATTTTTATTGGAAAATAGTTTCATAGATAATCTTTGTCGCTGAACCGATTAAACAATTTTCTTAGAATATAAAAGACCTCTATAAGATTTTATGGCTGAACAAGAGGCAAAAGTCTGGCGCAAGCTACACGTGCAGCTACTTGCACAGATACCATGCGACAATTATTCAATGGTTACTTACGCTGGTGGCTTGCGTCATTCTTTTACTGGTGCATGCAACACGAGCCACTGCCTTAAGACTGCGCCGAGCGAAATGTGCCAAAACAGGCGGTCACAGTTAAGTTGATAAAATCAACACTTTTTGTTTAATACAAATATAAAATATACATTTACCATAACAATGAATGTGTTTACAATTAATCCGTTAAAAAAAATTAAGATAATTAATATTTTCTCCTACAAAATTACGTAACTTTGCACGAAAAATGCAAAATGGTAAGCTCGTGTTACGTGATTTTTTGATAATAACAGTAGAAATCTATCCTATTTTACAGCTTAAACGAAACATAAATAAATATATTACAATTTGTCCGTCCCAAATATTTAAGTTATTGGTTGACAATAAAAATACATATTTATCAAAAAAGCACTTCAAATCCGCCATACAATTTTACTATGGCGGCCGCGCGCCGATTTGAATATCGAGCTTTGTCATTCAGTCCAACCGTGTCTTAAGCTTGGCGCAGTCTTGACTTGCGTATGTAACGTCTTGTACAAGAGCCATTAGTTTCTAAGATGATGAAAATTAAATACTTATTAACTTATTTCTCCAGCGGCATGATCGTTATCATATCATTAAATACAACGTTGATCTGTTGTAAAATATAGCTGATGTGGTGGGACGGGATCATATAGGCATGTTTTAATGTAATGTCACATGGATTTTAACCAAAGGCCAAAAAAATAACACTAAGCAAATACGATTAGCGCATTGCGCTGTGTCGTACATTTGTATCAGACGCTCCACGGTTAAGCTTACCGTGCCAAGCTTATTCGCTTGAAACTTATGTTTTGCGGCCTTTAGTTTAGTCTATTAGGCAAAAATGAAACACAATACGAAATATCAGTTGTTTATTCTATAGGTATGGAAGTATGTGAACCAATTCTAACTCTTCCCACCCCTGAGCCTACCTCAATGAAAATAGCAATAGCTATTTCAATTGACCCAGTTACGTGTCACTAAAACCACACAGACCCACGGTGCAATCTAAATAAAGTAAAATAACATTGCACTCAATAGCTCGAATTGGAGAAAATATTGATTGGGTTATAAGTTTCTTCGCACCTCGGATATTTTTCGATATGACACAAAAACAAAAGTAGGGGCGATGTGGTATTATGCACGGTATTATGCGATTACTATTGTTCCAACGAAAATTGAAGTTATTATTCAATACTAGATTTTACCCGCGGCTTCGCTCGCTTAATAAAGATTTAGCCAATAAATGTATCTCCTTCAGGAACAGTAGATATGATATTGTATTTTATTAACTAATATTATAAATGCGAATGTGAGTTTGTTTGTTTGATCGTTTGTTTGTTTATTTGTTAAGCTTTCACGCCTTAACTACTCGACTGACCATCATAAAATTTCGCATACACGTTGTCAGGGGTATAGAGAATGAAATAGGGTTTCATCTAGAAAAAAATACTGTATCCTAGCCAAAATCTAGTATTATAATAAATGTGAAAGTAGAAAAAGAGAAGAAAGAAAGAAAGAAAGAATTTATATAAATTAAGGGGTGGCATACTGACTCTCCAGCTCCAAGATTAACACATAGGATGATTTTTATCCTGATATAAATTTCAAAGAGATTGACAGATGCGAAACCGCGAACAGAATCGAGTTAAAAATGGCAGTCGTTATGCTTCTAACGTGAGAGGCTAAAACTACAGGTACGATCCTAACTCCGGTCTCATTTTTCATTCATTACTATGCACTAGTGTAATCACATTTCCTTCTATTCCGTGTAGTCTGTAAAGTTGATACTCTATTTCCCCGCGGATATTTTAGTAAACCATCAACGCCACAAAGGCGGTTGCAAACATATAACCAAAAAAATGGATGACAAAAATATTTCGACATAGTGTTAGCAGAGTCTCAGTTTGACAGTGCACACAGAACCGAATGAAAATACCTTTCAGTTTTTCGAATGTAAACAAAAATACGCAACAGCTGTGGAACGAGTAAATATTCTTTTCTCTTATATTTTTTTTGTGAGGATTAGGGATGTTAGAGGCATCACCGCGTTCGGATGTGGATATTTGTACGCTCGTGTTGGTTTCGGATGTTATTACAGATACCTGCGTTTGCACAAAAAGGTTTGTGTACCAAGCGTATTAGGTGGTGCAGTTTACGACGACGGTCGATATTATTTTAGAGTTAATAAAAAGGACTGAATAGATTTTTATGAACACAAGCATGGCGGAATGTACTTGCATTGTTACCTTGTCGGACCTTTAGGACATAAATACATAATATTGGGGAAATTTGTCTTGACGGCTACCATCAACAAATGCGGATCAATTGCTTTTCGTGAAAATTGCCATATATTCTATCATATTCTATCACACACCCACAACACCATCTAGCCCAAACTAAGCAGAGCTTGTAGTATGGGTACTAGACGATGGATAAACATACATACTTTTCTTTTTGTAAATACATGCTTATTATACAAAGAAACACCCAGACCAAGTCAAACATTCATGTTCATGCACACAAATGTTTGACTTGTGCGGGAATCGAACCCGCGACCTCAGGCGTGGCAGTCAGTTACACTAACCACTACGCTATCGAGGCCGCTCAATCATATTATATATAAATAACTATAAAGCAATAATAAACATTTATTTATCAATTTCCTTATTCTATCAAATAATAAAATCATAAGGTAACTAGATTTTGCCCACGGCTTAACTAGCGTAAATGTAGGTTAGGTTAAACAGTACTTGCCGGATCGATGCCATGGGACCTGGAAGCGGCGCTCCTGGCGTCTCTCTATCGTTGGCGCCGGGAGGCGCTAGCTCGGGGCGAAGGACCGGCTCTTCCCGCTCTCGAGGCGGCGAGGTCCGAGCTCCGCCAGGTCCTAGTGGCGAATTGGAAGGAACGACTTGTGCACCCCAGTGCCGGGCACGCCACGATCGTGGCGGTAAGTCCCGTGTTTGAGGAGTGGCTGGAGAGGCGCCATGGCGCCCTCAACTTCCGGCTGACACAGGTAATGACTGGCCACGGTTGTTTCGGCCAGTTCCTGTGTCGTATACGCCGGCAAGAGACGCCCGGTTGTCACCACTGCGGCGACTGCCGCGACGTTGTTGAGGACACGGCGCTGCACACTTTGGCGTTTTGCCCCGCCTGGGCATCGCAGCGCCGTGAGTTGATCGCGGCAGTCGGATTGGTTGCCCTCTCGCTCCCGGCCGTAGTTCAGTCTATGGTCCGGAGTGAGAGGTCGTGGAACGCCGTCGCCTCCTTCTGTGAGGAAGTCATTTCCATCAAGGAGGCGGCGGAGCGGGAGAGGGAGCGTTTGAACCCTCTCCCCAACCGTAGAGCCGGGCGCCGGAGGGCGCGAGACGACCTCCAGCCACCCTGAGGTTTGACCTGGGGGTGGCGGGCTTTGTGGGCCTGCCCGCCATCCGTTCAGCACCAGGTCCGAGAGGCGGCGTGCGTGTTCCCACGCGCGCCTCTGTTGTTTCGAGTCCGTCTCCCCTCTAGGGGGGACAGTAAGGAGTTTCTTTTAGATGTGCCTATAGGGTAGGTCTTTCGTGTAGTGGCCTGCCGTTTCATACGGCGGGCGCGGCCCCGTCGATAGTGGTTTTGTTGAGGAACACCGTGGTAGGTTTAGTCGGTATTCCGGGAGGTACTTTAACATCTTTACCATCTTTCTTTTACCCCGGCGAGTCCGACATAACCCCTCCGCCCGCCCCCGCGGAGGGGTATGCGTCATGCATTCCCCCACGTAAAAAAAAAAAAAAAAAAAAAAACAGTACTTTTTGTAGTCGAAAGGTACCCTATGTTCTTTCCTCCACCCTGACAGGGGTATGCGAAATATCATGATGATCGGTCGAGTCGTTAAGGTGTAAAAGCGTAACAAACAAACTCATATACGCATTTATAATATCAGTTAGGATAATACCCAATAACCCTTTGATAGACACATAATCAAGTTTAAGGATATACAATTTTGTGGGTCCTAAGACATAATTCATGTATGGCTAACTGGCTATAACGGTTAACACAAACTTACATAAAAAATAACAATTACTACAAAGCCTTAGTTACTAAACTTTTTTTAAAAACAGTAACCTCAAATTAAAACACAAAACAAATTACTTACAGCTGAAATAAAGAACAACATCACTATTTAAATGTTATTTGAACAGTATTTCAGCAATTATTCTATTTTCACTTTCAGCTTTTCGAAACTAAAGTTTTCATTTTCGCGCGAATAATCTGCATTTTAAAAGCAGGCTTACTATTGTTTTAACAAGCCTATTTGCGGTTTAATTTGTGCATTAAAATAAAATAAATGGTTTAATTTAGTATACATTTAGCGGCAAATTGGCAAGTTGTATTTTTTTAACAACTGTAGCAGGTAGTCGGACAATCTCTTTTTTGGCTCTTTTTTACGAGGAGCCACCTCGGTGGTGCAGCGATAGTGTATGCGACTGTCAATGACTGCGAGGGTACGAATCTCGGGTCAGGCCAGTAAAAGTTATTAGGTTTTTTTGACAAGAAATTCGCAGTAGCAGGTCGGAGTTAGGAAGTTGGCGGTGTTAGATACCTCCATGTCTCAGAAAGCATGTAAAGCTGATCCTGCGCCTGATCTCTCTTAGCTTGTATTGGATTGCCGTCCCATCAGATTATGAGAGTTAGGGAACAGAGAGTGCACTTGTGTTTGCGCAAACACTTTTGCACTATAATATCTTCTACACAGAGTCTCCGTTAAGATTGGCCGTCTTAGGCCGCCGATTACTTATGCGAAAAAGTTCTGAGGAAACATACAGCCTGTAGCTCCTTCCGATCGTGTTACCTAACATTCTGATTCACTGGCGTAATATGACAGCTCTGCGTACTAAAATATTTCACAAATGTGAGGAAACGGCGGTAGCCTTATGGATAAAGCATCCAACTTGCGATCGAGAGGTTTTTGGTTCGAATCCTACGCCGTTACAATAGTTAAGCTTATCAAGAATACTAGTAACTTTTTACTCAGACTGCTGATAATCCTAAAAAGGCGATTTCTAAATGTCTAAGAATTGTAAATTATAGACGGGGAACAAGACAATGCCTGAAGCGGCTTAAAACTGCGATCTCTACATGTCGTATCGTTGCTTTTCCAATCAAAATGTTCGTGGTCCTACCATATGGACTTTACCTCATGGAAATTCACCTCTGTGTTTCCTAAGGCGACGATAAGCGTCATCTATCGTCACAGAACTATTTATTTTAGTGATTTTCTGAGACAGCTAATAAATCCAAACCTCCGCGAAGTTTCATTAAAGATTTTATGGATACAGACAATGGTTTAAAGTATTCCAAAATGACGTATAAGCACGAGGAACATCATAAAAGTGAATAAAGAAAAATAAATGTCTAAATATATCAAGATCCTAGGCAAAGGAAATACGTATTATCAGCCTAGCCATCCGGGAAACGGGCATGAGTCTAAAGGTCGTCTGGAATGTAAATGTCTTTGTAAATTGAAAGTTTCACTCCAGATATATGTAGGTCACATTTCAAGAACTTATTTATAAGAATTTCCTTACAATATTATGGAGTTATACGGATATTGGAAGTAATAACTACCGAACGTTTTATCATACAAACTGTGTTATTGGATATAAGATGTAGATGTGGGTGTATAAATAAATGTTGTATTCAGTGAGGTGTGACGTCACAAATTTTTATGCTCCATTTGGTCCACTACATAAATTTAACATTGATATTCTTAAAATAAGTTGTTTAGTAGTCGATGCTTTTTTTGTGCCTCTCTGGCTCATGTGTCCGTTTACTGGGATAAAAGTATTCTGTGTTAATCTAGGATATAGTATATCTGCTTGCTAAGTTACTTAAATAAAAATCTTTTTAACGCGTTGTTGAGTAATGAACAATACAATAACAGCGATAGCTCAGTGGGGAGACCAACAGACTGCAATGCAGAGGGTCTCGGGTTCGAACCCACGTCGCGCACCTCGGACTTTCGAAAGTTATATGACTTTTCGAAATTATGTGCGTATTGATTGACAATTATCGCCTGCTCCGTGCCTCGGAGAGCACGTTAAGCCGTCGGTCCCGGCTGCCGTGAACGTCTATGGCAGTCGTTATTGGAAAGTCAGTACCCTCTAATATCCTGACACTGGTCTAGCCTTAGGGTATCGTTAGCCTTCGGGTTGCGGAGGTCAGGTGGCAGCCGCTCCGTGTAAAAACTGATATCCAGTCAAATCCGGTTAGACTAGAAAAGCCGACCCCAAGTGACTTGGGAATAATAAAGGCTAGGGAGAAGACGGTTGAGTAATGAACCTCTATACAAATTATGCCATCTATTTTATACCCGTTGTTAAATATATTGTGCATACGAAGGATTGTAAGATATGTTGAAATGGCATAGTAACAGTTTATAAGAAGAAGGAGAGCAGGAAACTTAATTTTGAAACCTTTAAACATATATTTTCTGTTAAATAAGACGAACCCTGCACTACTAAAAAGTCCAGTATCGCGGTGGACTTCACAAACATTCTAACAACAGACACAAAGAACACCCAGACTCGGAACAATCATTTGTGAATCATTAAAATTTTTGTCTCGTGTGGGGATCGAACACACAACACTAGATGCAATGGCAACGGTGAGACGACCACTTAAACCACTACGCCATCCGTGGTTTTAAAATGACGACACCTTTCCATTTCCTTTCTAGATTATTCGCAAAGTTACGCCGAAACATTCGCACATCGCTAAAACAACGTCTGTTCTCCAACGAAAACTTTCCCACGATCAGTTTGAAATAAAATATAAGCTATAAACATTTACCTAATTGAACAGACAATAAGCAAACTGTTGTTCTGTGTAATATTAGTATAGATAGTCATAACAATTATACTACATTAACCGAATTTCTAAATAAGATAACACTGTTTTTATATGGATGCTAAAAGGTAAACACAGGAGCAATCATCAGTCAGTATATTGTGAAGAATTTGCTTTTCTAACATAGTGGGCATAATGTAAACACTTACTGTAATCTTTACACGTAAACAAATATAAATAATCTACGTAATTGTGATTTAAATAGCCTTTTTTTTTTTCAAAGTATTAGAATACTTCATAACATTCACTGCTGGTTTACGTTTTTGTACGATTGGCTGTCAAAATTTGGTTGAAACTGGCGGTAATTTTATATTGAATTGAATTGAGGTGGTTGTTAGTTATAACATACACAATAAGGTGATTGATTGTTTGATATTGAACTTTATTTTACACAAGGGATAAGGTAGCATCAAACAACAGCTGTGATGGCATCAATTTTTATTTTTTTATATAAAGACAACTCCCGCACTAGGGATAATTCCTGTGTGACAGAGGACTTTACAAACATTCAAAGAACCGACACAAAGAACAACCAGACAGAAGAAGACCCAGACGTAACAACCATTTGTGGGTCACACAAATTGTCCCATGTGAGCGAACCCACAACACTTGGCACAGCGGCAAAAGCGAGGCGACCATTTATACCACTAAGCCAGTCGTGCAGTCCGTTATATTAACGGTGATATGCACTATAATTTTATCGGCGGTCGCCTACTGACATATATTGTTTTAGTCAGGTTGGATTCAAAACATAAATATATACTTATACTGTTTGCACCACAATTTCTTAAACATCGGTGCAGATGCACTGGTTCATATGTCCATATGTATGTATGTATGTTACTACCTACATGCATCGAAATCATTCAGGCTCTGCGAGAATACCAGCGTTGTGGATATAGTGCAACATTGCTGAGGCAGGACCTTATTTGTTCTATAGGTACTTTTGGTTGTGTTTTCTGTTACCTTATATTATGAGCGTGTAACAAATAAAATTATTTTCTTTCTTTCTTTCTTTCATATGCTAACGTACGTCTTGAATTTATTTTGTAAAAAGTGGCATCAAAAAACATCTGTGACAATTCACAGATACAAATATTTAAATAAAATTGAAGTGTCTGTCTGTAACGTTTAAATAACAGGTTTAAATTAACTAAATGCATATGAAATTATATCTTTCTGTCTGTTTGTTCCGACTAATCTCTGAAACGGTTAGATCGATTTTCACGGGACTTTCACTGGCAGATAGTTGATGTTATTGGAAGTAACTTAGACTACATATATTTTCAGCGAAAGAAAATATCCACTCGGACGAAGTCACGGGTAACAGTCAGTAAATAATAAAATTATTAACATTTTACCTGTGTAACAAAAGAAAGAAACAGTCTACCCACATTATATAGGTACTAGTAGTTTTCCCGCGGTTTCACCCGCGTAAGTCCCGTTCCCGTATGAATATCGGGTTTCACCCCCTTCGAGGTGGAATTTCCAAAAATCCTCTTTTAGTGCTCTCCTACACTCTCCAAGGAACATACATGCCAAATTTCAGCTTATTGCGTTCAGTAGTTTCGGCTGTGCGTTGTCTGTCAGTCCCTCAGTAACGGAAGAGTTTTATATATATAGATAAATAACACTTAAATTATTTGGACAATACCATTGTAATATATGTTGACGTTCAAGTCAATTTTCTTCGTTTATCTTTTATTCAGATAATTTTTATTTTTCGTGGAAGTATCGGCTGTGTGTAATGAACAAAGACAGTTGCTAAGTACGATAGAAAGGCATGCTGATTGGATTAATACGCCTATAATACTTTAGTAAGACAATTCGGAAAAATAAAAGCAGGCTTTTCTGGAAAAATGGAAGCAGAGAGAAAGAAGAAGTGAAGGTTTAGTTTTATTATTATAGACGTTTTGTTAGTCCAGTATCAAAGGGTACCTAGAAATATAAAAACAAAGATTAGAGAAACGTGTTATTTTAGTAATCATTTGGGTTTATCCTAATCCTAATTAACATTATAAATGCGAATGTGAGTTTATTTATTTGTTACGCTTTCAAACCTTTTACTTGACCGATCATCATAAAATTTAGCATACAAGTTATCTGCTGTACAAAAAAGGACATAGGGTATCTTTCATTCAGAGAAATCGGGTATCCTGGAAATTACTCATTGAAATTAAACTGCTATATACGGATTTTATCGCGTTGTTTATTTGACACTTTATTACAAAATTTTGAAAATTGTTACACTACTACTACTATTAAACTTTACTAATTTTTAAGCTAATTAAATTATTATTAAACTATTTAGATTTAATTTATTTTTACACTTTCCCCTGGAAATTACTTTGAAACGACCACGTAATATATAATTCATTAATTTTATATTTTAATGTTACATTATTTATGTTTACAGGTAAGACATCATCTGCTGAAAAGTTACTATCAATAGGTAAATATGAAAATATAGTTGTAAATGAAGCCTTAGGAACTAATGCATCGGTAGCTGAATATGTAAGGTGGATAGATAGTGGACTTTTATTAATTATTGATAATCATGACGTGAGATTTTCAGAAAAAAAGGTAACTACTTTTCCCGAGGGACAGCAATATACTGACAGAATCTATATCTAGTATATTATAAATAAGTGGTCGGTATAATATTCTTACTTCTTCATATTTAAGAGCATTTCTCTTGTCGGTGGAGTATACGCCATCTTTCTCGATTTGCGACCAATTACTTGTCCTCCTTGTAAGACATGACCTTCGCTTTTTCCTTTATTTGGTCGGTGAATGTCCTTCTGAGTCTGCCACTTCCTCTCTTTCTTTCCACTTTGCCTTCTATGATGTTTTTATGAATTGATAATGTCTTATAAGCTGGCCAAACCATCTTTACTCTTCTGTTTTCAATTGTCGTTAAAATGTTGCGTTCTTCTTAGACAAGGTTCAGTACTTCCACGTTGCTTTTCTTTTTGCTTTTCTTATACAGACATTGCATATTAAACAGATATACAATTGCTTGCCACCTTGACATAAACAAAGACATGTGGTTTACGAGATCAGGCAAAATATTGTTAGATTTACTTATGGGCATATCCTGGTCTAGCAGTCTGGTAGTGTGTCTAGTAATAGACATCAGTAGGTACGTTCCTTATAACGTGCAACCTTTATGTAACTAAATACGGATGTTCTACTCTTCAATCCAACATTTCAGGGCCTTCATCTAACAAGGCGGAGAGAAAAACATTTAACTACTTTGCTGAAGTTCTCAAGTAGAGCTAACTAGTAGAACTAAATAAAACACCCTCTCAACTACATACACAGTTAATTTGTGAACAAAATCTCTCGGTTCAATTTTAGCTATCTTCTTAATACTGCGCCGAGCGTAAGACAGATAATGACAGAGCTAGTGCGGCGCATATTCAAATCGGCGCGCGGCCGCCATAGTAAGATTGTATGGAGGATTTGAAGTGCTTTTTTGATAAATATGTATGTTTATTGTCAACCAATAACTTAAATATTTGGGACAACAAATTGTATTTATGTTTCTTTAAGTCGTAAAATAGTATAGATTTCTACGGTTATAATCTAAAATTACGTAACACGTGCAAGGCTTACGTTTTTGGATTTTTCGTGTAAATTTACGTAATTTTGTAGGCGAAAATATTAATTATTTTAAGTTTTTTACACGGAGTAATTGTAAACACATTCATTGTTCACTCGCGGGTTCGATTCCCGCACAAGTCAAACATTTTGTGTGCATGAACATGAATGTTTGTCTTGGTCTGGGTATTTATATGCATAATATGTATGTATTTACAAAAAAAAATGTATATATGTATGTTTATCCATTGTCTAGTACCCATAGTACAAGCTCTGCTTAGTTTGGGTTAGATGGTGTTGTGTGTATGTGATAGAATATTATTATTATTATTATTATTATTATTATATTGTTATGGTAAATGTATATTTTATATTTGTATTAAACAAAAAGTGTTGATTTTATGTAACTATGACTGCCTGTTTCGTTTATTCCGATCTGTCACCCTGCTTTGTCCCCTTAGGGGGACAGATCGGAAAAAAAAGTTTGATCTGTCCCCCTGTTAGCAACAAGGGGACAGTTCGAACTTTATTCACTCATTAACGGTTTCATTTGTCCCCCTATTACTGATAGGGGGACAGATTAAACTTTTTATTCCTGTTTGTCCCCCATAGAAATTAATGTA
Source organism: Catocala fraxini (assembly GCA_930367265.1). Lineage (NCBI taxonomy): Eukaryota > Metazoa > Arthropoda > Insecta > Lepidoptera > Erebidae > Catocala > Catocala fraxini. The sequence goes on from OV884047.1 coordinate 4,693,832, forward strand.
TGAATTTTTAAAAGTAATCCCACGCATTATAATCAACATTAAGTAAAATAAAACACTAGCGTTTTGGGTTTATAATCATCTGTATTTAAATATGTTTGTTTTTCCATCAATCAGCCACAGTTCCATAAATCACAGTAGATATTGTAGGTATAATTACAATCAGTCTTCTGGTAAGACTTAATTTAACTTAGTTACAATAAAAAAATGAAGTTTCTAACAATAAGAATATTTCTTTTTTTTCTCAATTAATCAGTCAAACAAAGTCGAAAAAATTACTGTAAGCATTGTACATATTACAATCACTTTTCTGATTTGTCTTCATACAACTTAGTTAGAAATGCTAATTTTAACTAACAATATGATAAATTTTACATGAGTAAAATGCTACTAAGAAGAAAATATTAAATTGCAGCATCTATTAAGGTGGTTGTGTATTATTCAAGACATTATTTAATAAAAAAAACAAGTTTTCATTCCTATAAGAGTAATCAAACATATAATTATAAAATTTCCAATTGTGCTCTGTATGTCAGTAGCATAAGTAATATTAATATTTAGTCGTTATTCGCAAAATATTGCGAATAACAACTTAAAGATTTATAAAATACGGTTGAAAATTACTCGCACTGCATTATTGTTTACAAAAAAGCCGGCTCTTCCGGGAATTTACTCGGTGCAAATAAACAATAGATTCTAAAACAAGGAAACAAATTTCGATTCTCTCTCCCTTTCTTACTCAGTATTTCAGTATCATTTGGACGAAGTGTTTATACCACGAAGTATGTAGTTTGCAAGTGAGTTAATGGACATTATCAATAAACTGAGAGGAAATTACAGACCGTGGTAAGTTCATATAGAAAGTACACTACACACAACGTGACTATTTGAAATTGTTAGCAAGTTTTAATGCAAATTATGCAAAACCCTAGAACAAAGGTCATTAAGCACCAGTATTTGTTTTTTAGATTACAACATGTCGGAATTGGAAAACTTACCTGGTACTTCTGCTACAGTAGACGAGCAATGGTCTTTTATAAAAAGAGGTGGTGGTCAGGTGCTTTTACACGCCGGTCATCAATATTATAAAAAGAAAAGTTTACAAAATGGAGTAACTGTCTACGAGTGTAACCAAAGGAGGCAACATTGTCGTGGATCAGTAAAGATTCTGGTAAGAAAAATATATTTAACTGTTTAGTGATTCATTAAGTTTTATTGCAGGAAATATTATGTACAATGACTATAATTAAAATATGTATATGTATGTACATCCCATTAATACAATGATTACAATATTCAGGATGCTTAGGATACACGAAATTTGAAATCAAGAAATAACATTATTTTAGGCGGATATACATATCGCCTAAAAAAACGATAAAGAACTTACATGTGTAAGTTGTTTGTTGTTTTTTCATGTTTCCAACATCTTCTTTATTTCTGTCGGCCTCGATGGCGTAGTGGTTAGTGTAACCGACTGCCACGCCTGAGGTCGCGGGTTCGATTCCCGCACAAGTCAAACATTTGTGTGCATGAACATGGATGTTTGTCTTGGTCTGGGTGTTTCTATGTATAATATGTATGTATTTCCAAAAAAGAAAGTATATATGTATGTTTATCCATTGTCTAGGACCCATAGTACAAGCTCTGCTTAGTTTGGGCTAGATGGTGTTGTGTGTATGTGGTAGAATATTATTATTATTATTATTTTTTAAGTCATGCACTAACCAATTTTTGTTGCAAAAAACAACAACTTTTAAAGTAAAACCTTATATTTTGTTACAGCATAATGCTATTATTAAAGAAACTGCGCACTCACATGCCCCTGATTTCGCCAAAAATATTATGGATCAAAAATTATATGAAGTAAAACAAGATATTTCCGCATCTCGAGCATGTAAAAGTGTACCAAGAATTTACAAAGAGGCCTTAACTTCTATGAAAGATGATGGTCTGAATTTAATAACAAAAATACCACCCTTTAAAAATATTAAGAGTACCTTATAAAAACATCGGAATGAAGCAATACAAATGAAAAAAATATTTTTTGATGATATTGACGAAGTAGTAATACCTCCCAAATTTATACCTTTTGTATTAGCTGACTACAGTTATGAAGGTTATAGAATAATAGTTTTAAGTGCCGAGGACATGAGAAACCTGTTAAGTACATTAGATGACTTTTTGAGCGACGGAACATTTAAAAGCTGCCCGAAACCATTTTTACAGATTTATACTATACATGCAGACTTCGGCAGTAAAAATATGACTACTGATATTGTGCCAGTAGTTTACGCACTAATGAGTCATAAGGATCAGAAGAGCTATGAAATTTTATTCAATATGATTAGGTCACAAATTCCAGAGTGGAAACCCAAAACCTATAAATCCGATTACGAAATAGCAGCAATGAACGCTATCAAAACGGTTTTTCCAATTGTAACAGTTAAAGATTGTTTTTATCACTATAATAAAGCTGTGTGGAAGAAAGGAGCAGCTCTTGGGCTAACTAAGTCGAAACTTTTGAGCAGACAAGTGGCATTGAGTGCCGTACTTCCATTGATTCCTCATAATGAAATTTTGAATGGATGGTCGTACATTGCATCAGATAGTCCAGATGATGATCAAAGCAAGAAATTTCGTTTGTATATGATCAATCAATGGATTAAACCGCACGATGCCGAATTTAGAAAAATATGGTGTGTTTTTAATGAACGTCATCGTACTACAAACTTCCTTGAAGGCTGGCATCATGGATTAAATAATGCAGTTGGAAAAAACAAACCCAACTTATATATGCTGTTAGTTATTCTAGAAAAGGATGCAGCCTTTTATAGACTCATATCACAACAGGTCCAAAACCAATCAACTCCGGCGTTAAATTGTCGCACAAAGAGATACATTATGAAAGACGAATATATACATAATTGTCAAATGCAGTTTGTAGCTGGTGAAATTACTATTGGTCATTTGTTGGAGAAGTTGAGATAGATATTTTATATATCTATTATTATTATTACGAACTTTGGAAAAGTTTTAAATTTTATTTCACATTTTATTTCTTTAATTTATGTTTTAAGATTATTTACAACTTTAAGTTTTATTATTAGTGAATTTAAAAGTTGTATCTAGGTTAAATATGAAGTCAAATCAGAAGACTGATTGTAATAATTATGTACAATCCCTACTGTGATTTATCGGACTGTGACTGTGATTGATAGAGAAACAAAAGAAATATTCTTATTGTTAGTAAATTATTTTATTTTTGATTGTAACTAAGTTGAATTAGGTCAAAACAAAAGACTGATTGTAATTGTACCTACAATATCTACTGTGATTTATGGAACTGTGACTGATTGATGGAAAAACAAACATATTTAAATACAGATGATTATAAACCAAAACCACTAGTATTTTATTTAATTTAATGTTGATTATAACGAGCGGGATTACTTTTAAAAATTCATACATTAATTTCTATGGTGGTCAAACAGGAATAAAAAGTTTAATCTGTCCCCCTATCAGTGATAGGGGGACAAATGAAACCGGTAATGAGTGAATAAAGTTCGAACTGTCCCCTTGTTGCTAACAGGGGGACAGATCAAACTTTTTTTTCCGATCTGTCCCCCTAAGGGGACAAAGCAGGGTGACAGATCGGAATAAACCGCCTGTTTTAGCACATTTCGCTCGGCGCAGTCTTAACTTCAGAAGGAATAAATAGAATAATAATATAAGTAAATAAAAAAAATAAAAATGAGGTACCGACAAGATGTGTACAATATAATGTTGTTTTAATTTTATAAAAGGTACTGATCTTATCTCCCAAACTAACAAAAAAACCCTGAAGCCTCTATTTTGGGAGACAGTGCTCAGTTAAACGGCATAATATAAATAAAAAAAGTACGTAAAGAAAGTCTGAACGGGTGGGGAAAATGCTTCAGCTAATATTTTCTCAAACTAGACCAAAGATGTCTTAAAGTAGCGCTAAGTTTCGTCTAACCTAACCCTTCGTGCGTACATCAATTAACAATATGCGCAAATGCATTTAAAATGTATTCGGACGTGTCTATCTTATATAATTCTGAGGCTGAAAGTCTAAGAATAATAAGTCCACTTGTTTAACGTATTTTACAGATTTGAGGTTCTAATTGTGTAGCACACAAACCGAAATTGTATCCTTCAAAAAGTGCACTTATTATTCTTTACCATATATCAACTGCAGAATTGACAGGTACGTGCAAAGTCCTTGTCCACACTAAGAATACTTATTTTAATAATATTATTCGAATAAAATATTTATTCGCATCATCAGTTTATATAATATATCTGCCCATCCGATTGATGCTATTGGAGTATTCAGGGCAGACGCCGTTTTTCATCCATAGTTACTAATATACCGGTCCATTAAATATCCATCCCCATAGCCCAGATGTATTAGAGTACATATGTAGGAACAGTTCTACGCCTGCTGCGGCTAGTGCCGCCGTAGGTGTGTTCCATCCCACCTTAGATTAAAATCCTCGAAGGGCCTTTTCACGTTAAACCTATGTCTGCATGTAAGCCTCCCAAAGAGCCAGATATTTTTATAATATAATATGTTAGAAAATATTTGTGATAAGAGAAACCTAATAATAATGGGCTATGGAAATGGGTGTTTAATAGATTGGTATATAAACAAATCATAATAATAATTAGTAATCTTGGAAATATAAAGCGTCTTTATAAAATTGAAGTAAAACATGTACAATATAACATTGGACAAAAAAATATGATGACTGTTTTTCCATGGTATTTTGCCTGAAGTAGGTCTTAGACCTGAGCTCTCATTTCTTTTAATCGTATCAAAATATACAGTCTAAACTGTACATTTCGATAAGATTAAAAGAAGTGAGAGAGAGAATAAAAAGCTATGAGCAGGCTCGTGGCAAATAAATTCTTTAGCCTTACATTTACATTGATTCAGGCCTATCTAAACATGAATCTAATGAGAGCCTATATTCTATGTATAATATGTACGTATTTACAAAAAAAAAGTATATATATATGTTTATCCATTGTCTAGTACCCATATTACAAGCTCTGCTTAGTTTGGGCTAGATGGTGTTGTGTGTATGTAATAGAATATTATTATTATTATTTATATTTTTCATAGTTACATAATCCATATAAAAACTAGCTCTAAAACATGTTCCATTATCAGTTTATAAAGTATCTTGTTTCTTGACATAGGCCTTAGTCCGTGACAGGTAAGGTCAGTCTAAATGTTGGCAAACTTCCAACACTGTCCAGAAAATTATGGAGAATTCAGAAATATGTAGGACAACATTTTTTTAGAAGGCAATCTCTTGAAATATTAAATAAATTGTAAGGCTGGAAATTTCATACACATTTGTATTATTTATAGTTACAATAATAAATTGTACGTAATAAAATATGTTTCAGTATTTTACGTAAATCCTGAACTCATTATTTTCTATGGCATAAATTGGAGAGCTGATATCTCTTGGGAGTTAAAAGTTAATCGCAGTAAATCGCATTTATATATTATAGTAATATGATTCCAACAGAAAATTTCGTCGTTTGAGCTGTAAAACTAGCGAATTGAAAGTATACATGACACAGCAACAACAAATCGACAGGTCTCATCTTCAGTCTCGGCTCGAACAAAGCTATTATCTATTCTAAATTTCTCATAAAATTTCAGTAACAGCACGAAATTATAATCTGTTCACAGTTGAAGAAAACATGTATACACATACTATTAAAAAACATTCTAACAAATAATGCTATTACATATTGCCCGATCCGAGGATTGAACCCGGCTTCACTCGTTCACACGCAAACAGGCATAATCCGCAGAACCAACGAGTCAGTCTATAAATATTCACGATAATACTTCAAAAACATTCACTATGAATCGTTGAATAATTTAATACGATAAAACGGCAGACGCTCGTACGATTCTCAAAATCCGGCTTTTAGGCTAAAATCCCTTTATTTTGTATTCACGTATACCTTTTATATTATCGCGGATTGAATAGCCCGCCGTACGTAGCGGTGGTGTAATAGAAAATTCATATTTTCATTCATAAATAACGTCAAGTATTTAAATGATATATAAATCATGGATTTAGATTTTGGAATAACCAAGCCTCTACTTTCATTATGTTGATACTTTCGTAGGTATGTTTATATTTGCTTTGTGTGAATGTCTAAGCATCCTATAATATTTTGTTGTAAGTTGTAAATAGGCTAAGCATCGGTGATTATTCATTAAGCTGATTTTTAGTAGCTGGATTTGACAACTAAACTCCCAGTCATTGATTGCTTGCAAATTAGGATGTTGACAACATTTAAACCAAACGTTAATATTAATAATTCAAAAGGCTCTGAAGTTGCGGCCACGCACAATGTGTACCGACGACCTGGTAATGGTCGCGAGAGGTGGTTGGATGCGGGTGGCCCAAGACTAGTCCGTCACTGACTGTCAAAACGTTGGGGAAGGCATAGGAAATAGATCGAGCAGTAGACGTATTTTGGCTGAGATGATGAAAGGCGTCCTGAACTGGCGAAGTCCAACGAGCAAAAAATGTTTAGAAAGTTTAAGTGAATTTGAGTGTACTATGACAACTTAACTTGATTGTTTGTAGCACGCGTTAGAGTGCATGTTTTGCAGCTCCATACGAGCCATGGGCTATGAACTTACGTCTGCAGTCTAACTAATAAGTCCTAAATAACAAGCCTGTTGTTTCTTAACAGAATATCTTATTAACACTTTGTCCGGATCCAATCGAACCGGTAACCTTATATATGCAACCCGGAACCAATAGAAATCGCATTGACGATCGCTATATACACAGCGACACATCAACCTGGACTGATTGGACTTTTAACTATTAGAAGTTGAACGCTGCGAATCGTGCGATTGTCTCATTTACGCTGATCGGGACGCGACGCTCTATCCTTACCACTTTACATCGACACTACTATGCACTGTCCTTTTCCGACAATTCTCTATTTTGTGTGTAGCGTAGTAAGTAGTTATGAATATATAGCGTGCCTAACTTGATGTGTAGCCGTGTGTACCACCGAAGCATTCTAATTTTAAGAAGCTCTTCCGATACTGAAGACTTACTCTTTTTTAAAAAGACAACACCCGCATTAGAAATTATTCCTGTGTCGCGGGGGACATAACAATCATACAAACAACGGACCCAAAGAACAGCCATTCTCGGAACAACCATTTGTAGATCACACAAAGTTTTGTCCCGTGAGGGGATCGAACCCACAACACTCGGTTCGGTGGCAGTGGCGAGGCGACCAATTAAACCACTACGCCATCCGTGCAGTCATATATACAAGATTATGCCGAAATAGTGAAAAAAAATCAGCCGTTCCATTCTATTGTCGAGGTCTAAGTCCAATTTTGTATGGAACAGCAGTTTTTTTTGCCGCGATTTTGGCAGTGGCCCAGAACAACAGTTGTTCATAATAACAAGTATAATCAACCCCTGAGAGGTTTTCAATATATATTTTAAATAAAAAGATCAAAACAATCCGATACCGAATCTAGTTAAGGATAAAATGGTCGTTCAAAGAGATCAAAGGTTACACTGAATGCATTGTAACGGTCCACTTAATTCAATGACAATTCCCTTCTTCATTTGAGCCAAATTTTTCCTTGACTGTTGTAAGAAGGGACAGACATCGTGAATGGGACTCGATTGACGATTTGACAATTGATCGCAGTTAATTTTGCCTTTTGTCTCAAATTTATTAAGAGTTTTGGGGTTTAATTTTAATTGCTCAAATTAATAAATCATACTAAAACTCTAAATGTGACATTTTTGTCATGCACTTTTATAACATTACTAGCTGAACCGCGCAACTTCGCCTGCTTCACATAACATAATATGCCTTTGAAAAATTTTCATCTTCAGTTTTGTAATTTTAGTATAGGCTAGATATTCCCGCGGTTTCACCCGCGTTTATCGTTACTGCGCCGCCCCCGTGGGTATATCGTATTAAATATATTATATTTAATACGATATACCCACGTATTTTTTACCACGTATTTCGTATAATTAAATAAGCTATCCAACACTAAAATAATTTTTCAAATCAAACCAGTAGTTCCTGAGATTAGCGCGTTCAAACAAACAAACAAACAAGTAAATTCTTTAGCTTTATAATATTTGATATATTGAAAACTATTGAGTAAATACTGTTAAAATTTACTACCACTAAGCTTATAACAATATACACAAATTATTTACAGAAAATATGAACTACAGAGAAAATAAAAAATAAAATTGTATTTTGTAGATACGTTTGGCTGTTTGTTACTTAATCACTCGTAAACCGATTCGGATGTAACTTGACTCTCAGAGAAGCCACATGAGTAACCATTAAACTGATACGCGTTGCTGTGGAATTAATACGGACATCTAGGGCATTTACAGATGAACCATTAAAAAATCAAAAATAAAGTCTGTTAGTAATTTATACCATGGTGATTAACTTTATGAGTTGATATCTATAATAATATCAGCCCTGTATTAAGACTGCGCCGAGCGAAATGTGCCAAAACAGGCGGTCACAGATAAGTGAATAAAATCAACACTCTTTGTTTAACACATTCCCGGACAGTACATCGAGAGACGTGAATTATGACCCTCATAATATGGCACTACTTATAACTACTTGACAGAGCAGCATGAAATTTCGCATACATGTTGTTAGGAGTACGGAAAAGGACAGAGGGTACCTTTCAACCAGGAAAAAGTACTGTTACTAACCTAACCTACAACTACGTGAGCGAAGCCACGGGCTAAATCTAGTACATAATATAATAATAATTATTATTATATTCTACCACATACACACAACACCATCTAGCCCAAACTAAGCAGAGCTTGTACTATGGGTACTAGACAATGGATAAACATACATATATATACTTTATTTTTGTAAATACATACGTATTATACATAGAAACACCCAGACCAAGACAAATATTCATGTTCATGCACACAAATGTTTGACTTGTGCGGGAATCAAACCCGCGACCTCAGGCGTGGCAGTCGGTTACACTAACCACTACGCCATCGAAGCCGAATAGTGTAGTGCGTGTGTTTTCGTCTGTAATTTACATGCAAATTGCTTTACGCATTGTGCGACCAATATCAGCGAGCATCAAAGGACAGTCAAGAAATTTGTATAACAAAGGGTCTTGTCACGTGAAGGTATAAATACCTATTTGTTACAAGTAAGTATTTATACCTTTAAACACTAATAAACAATATGGTAATTTACATTTGATTAGCAGCGATAGCTCAGTGGGGAGACCAACAGTCTGCAATGCAGAGCGTCTCGCGTGCGAACCCACGTCGCGCACCTCTGAATTTTGGAAGTTATATGACTTTTCGAAATTATGTGCGTATTGATTGACAATTATCGCCTGCTCCGTGCCTCGGAGAGCACGTTAAGCCGTCGGTCCCGGCTGCCATGAACATCTATGGCAGTCGTTATTGGAAAAGTGTCGACACAAAAGATCCCACTGGGTCGAAGTGTCGCCAGTCTGCACTGACTGGCCCCTACATAAGATACATACATACATACATTTGATTTGGACATTAGTTTACATACAACAACAGCAAATAGCAACAATTTTTTTTGTGCAGCTTATTATATAATAATAATAGTTTGATAATACCTAATAGTAATGGTTTATTCAGTTTAAGTTCGTGCAAATATGAATAACAATAGGTCTTCTAAATAATTAAAAATAGGATACAATACTTTGGACGCCTGTACTAGGTTATACTTGTATCACAGGTGATGCTCTTCCACACTATAAAATTACATATCACCTGTGATATAGGTTTAAACTGTATCAAAATTGTTGCAAAATACGGCAGTAATTAATATTTAATTTTGGTCATAAGAAAAGTGAGGTTGTAGTGGGGATATTTCGTTATCTCCGTCGGACAGCATTTAAATAGCGATTATGTCAAAATTTCTGTTTCTGATTTCTATTTCTGTCATTGACCTGTACTACGATTTGATTTGAATTTACTTATGAGTAGATTTTAATAACCACTTTTATTTTAGAGTTTGGGTTATGTAACTATCTGAAGAATGCTTACATAACCTAAACTTACGACGTCTTAGAATAGGTACTAGATTTGATTAAAAATCTATTATATCTGGGCACCGTGATCCGATGTTTTATAACCAAATTATAAATAAGAGACGCTTTTTAAAAAAAGTTTAATCAGCTGTTGAAACAATAGCCTCTGTAAGAACATCACTTTCTCTCTAGAGAACGTTCTTGTTTACTTAAGAATAAATTACTGTTCTCAAATGAACTTTTTACAGAGAGCTTAGTAATTAACTTGTACTTTTGCCAGGGCAACGTACTATTGTACAGCTTGTGTTTCTTTGTAAGAGTAGAAAGACAGCGACTTGTTTCTATTTGTGGTAGCTCAAATAATTCAAAAACCACAACATAGCAATTGCTTCTTCTTCAACTTACAATTTACGTTTATATTATATTGAGGCAAGAGCCCAACTAGCCGCCAAAAAGCTGGACCTCCTCAGTAAGGTGAGGCAGTATTCCATGCCAGAACATTTGCTTAATTTGTACCAAGCACAGGTTCGATCCTGCATGGAGTATTGTTCTCACCTCTGGGTAGGCTTTGCAAAATATCAGCTGGAGGCTTTGGAGTCAATTGAGCGGAAGGCCAGGAGACTGGTCAACACACGACTCCAAAGTTTGGAGCATCGTCGTAAGGTTGCCAGTTTCTCGGTTTTCTATCGGATATATTTCGGAGAGTGTGCAGAGGAACTGCATAATTTGATTCCTCCTTTCCCATTCTACCATCGGACGACCAAAAATTCAGACCAGCGACACAGGTACATGGTGGATATACCACACTTACGCACGAAGCGCTTTGCTTCAACTTTTATAATGCGTACCACTAAGGAGTGGAATTCGTTACCTAAGTCTGTGTTTCCCGATGAGTACAATCTGGGTGTCTTCAAGTCGCGAGTGAATAAGTATCTTCTAGGCAAGCGTGCTCCATCGTCGACTGCATCTTCACTTAAGATCAGGTGAGATCGCGGTCAAACGCAAGCCTATTAGAGAATACAAAAAAAAACTTATCATGAACTTATTATTGTTGGTAATAACATTTTATATAAAATGCGGGTAATTTACCATAGCGGTCTGTGTAGTGCTACTTTGTGAGTATTTCCCGGTATAGCGCGGACTCACTGCTAAGTCCAACACCACAGTGAACGACAGATAGCAAGATTTCTTGACGCTAATTTTAATAACAGTTTAACAATAATAATATCATTGCCGAAAAATGACGTAGCTTAATAAACAAATCCTTGTTTAATTGCAAAACTCGCAGTCCAAGCTTACGGCAATACAGCGTTGGCCGCGTAACTTCAATCGTCTAATTGTGGTTTCAACTTTGACATAGAGTTGTTAATATCCCCGTTTTTCGACATTACAAAACCATGTTTTAATGTTGGCAACAGACATTGTTAAAAGCTTTCGCTTCCCGAGGCGAATCATGTTTGTTGAATTCTTAGAAATTTGTTACGGATGTAATATTAAAAATGTTGCATAATTATGGTGTAAGTTCAGCTCGTATTTTTTTCCTGTATGTTGTTGTTTGGGTTACATAACAAGTATATTTTGGTGCTCTTACAAATTGTAAATTTGGAGTATTTTTATATTTTTTAGGTGGGTGCGATGGATAATATAGTATCCTTATTACGTACTGCTAACGTAGCGTAACATAACGTAGCGGGATGCGGTTGGATGCAGGTGGACCAAGACCGGACTGTGTGGAAAGCCTTAAGGGAGGCCTATGTCCAGCAGTGTACATCTTTCGGCTGAGATGATGATGATGATGAACGTAGCTTAGGGTAGCTTTTTTATGATAAACAGGCGCCTATACTTGTAATGGGAAGTCGGATAATTACTAGCAACATAAGAAATAATCATTTTAGAACAAGAATTTGGGATGTTGCCAGAGTTTGGTAATCAGAGAATGCTTTGCATCATACAACCGTATTGACCATAATTGTATCAATAGCCTTTATTTTTAATCATCATCAAAATCAGCCTTAACTGCGAACTAAGACACAAACATCCCTAAAACATCCTGTTGAGTCTGGCTCTCCTTTTTACCTATTCATTTTTTACCATAAGCCACGCCAGTTCCAGGTCATGTAAAATCCATGAAGAAATCAAATAATCAGAAAATGTGCTCGAGATGTTTAAATCTTTTAACTACAGTTCTTTCATTTGTGAAATAAAATACCGTTCGGTTAAATCCTCTACTCCTAAATACGTCTGAGTATGTAAAACTTGAGACGGGCCGATGAAAGTATACGGCACGACGAGGAAAATGTAAATATAAAAAGTTGTTTACCAATCGAACCGCAATAAAACCGTATAAAGTAACTCAATTTAATTTTCAACGTATTTATATTCTACTAATTTAATAAACAAACACTTTCTATTTATAACTTTACTAGATGTGCCTACGGTTTTACCCTCGTTTATGATTACTGCGCCGCCCCCGTGGGTCGTAGCGTGATGTTATATAGCCTATAACCTTCCTCGATAAATAAAATATCCAACAAAAACAGAATTTTTTAATTCGAACCCGTAGTTCCTGAGATTAGCGCGTTCCAACAAACAAACAAACAAACAAATTAACTCTTCAGCTTTATAATATTAGTATGGATAAGTAGGACATTATAAATGTACCGTAGCGAAAGCCAAAAGGTTTCGTTTATCCAAATGTATACGCACATTGCAACGGTGCGTGATAAGGATTGCACGAACACGTCAGGATTGCACGAACACGTCATACCCTAACTAATGTTATAAATGCGAATGTGAGTTTGTTTGTTTGATACGCTTTCACGCATTAACTACTTAAGTAATCATCATGAAATTTCGCATACAAGTTATAAAGGGTATAGCAACATCATAGGGTACCTTTCATCCAGAAAAAGTTCTGTTCCCGAGCGAGTGAAGCCGCGGCCTAAAGCTAGTATAAAAGAATATACTTGTATGCAAGTAAATGCACGCTGTATGAAAAAAAAACAGTTTTCTCTTAATAAGACAACTCCCGCACTAGGAATTATTCATTTGTCACGGGGGACTTTACAAACATTTAAACAACGGACACAAAGAACACCCGAAAAGGGGAATGCCCATTTTTGGCTAACATGTCATTTTAAACCGCCCAATATTACACGTATGATAAAAAAATATATTATAATTTCTAATAATCTTTCGTACTATTCATTTACCGAAAGAAGATAGCAAAATCTATATCATAAAAAAGTTATCGTAACGGGAATAAGTCTTGTCATAATCACCAGTGTTGCCACTTTATAATTTCAACGTAAAAAAGAGACTAATATTATTGGATAAAAATATGGGAAGTGATAAAGAAATAGCTGGTATTATTATATGTTAATAATCCACAAATAATAAATCAAATATATTATTTTATGTTAGTATGCCAGTAATAAGCAAAATAATAATATCTATTAGATACTGATCTGTGATTTTTGGTTTTTAACTTGCAACACTGAAAGCAACTGTCATAACACAAATCGGCTTACTTACTTACTCGGTTTGCGTGATAATGTTTCTTTCGTTGTGATTTTGTTATTTTATTTACAAACAAGCGTATTAATGCTCAGTTTTTAGACAATCTCTTAATTGTGTATGATAATAATGATGAAATGTGACGAGAGTGTGTGTGAAAAACATTTATATAAAAATCTTGTCATGGGTAAAAATAAAAATATTTTATCTCAATATTTTTTATACCCCAACTTTTATTTAATTAAATACTTTGATTAATCATTTAATGACATTGCATACTATCATTTAAATATGGGCACTCGTGGCAAAAGTCACTATGGGTAGTGGGCATTACCCTTTAATGTCATCGAACTCACTACACTACGCGCGGCGGCAGTGGTGAGGCGACCATTTAAACCACTACGCCAGTCAAGTAAAGCAAAAGTCAGTCGGTCTGCTTAAAGATTCGTATTTTCCAAGTATTCTGCCAATTTCCTTAGGAGATAGAGATCTTCGCGCCTACCCATCAAGATAAGAGGATTTTAGTATCCTGTGAAACCCTTTCCCAAGATGTGTGTCCGTATTGGAAAATTCTCAATTCATTATACATAAATGGACACGCGGCGAGTTTGCGGCATCAGTTTTATAACGAAAAGAAATGGATTTATAGAATATGTTTTTGTTTGGATCGCTGCTCTGAGGTATGATGTTACGTCGGCGTGGTTGCGTTTCGCACGTGAAAAAGATTCGCGCAGCCCCGCTGACTCTGGTAACGTCGAGGAACATCGTGGTAGGCGAGACAACGTGTTTGCGAAAGTTCACGATGATCAGTCGAGTAGTTAAGGACACTTTAGCATTAAAAATATGGTGGTATTCACTGCTCAAAATTATTGTAATATCCATATCCAAATTCAAAATCATTTACTTGCCAATAGAAATAAATGATTTTGAATTTGAATTTTAAATATATTAACTAGGATAATGCTTTATAAATTGATATATGTATTACTTTTGTAGCTCTTCTTCCCTCTTAGCCTTTATTATTCCAAAGTCACTTGGGGTCGGCTTTTCTGGTCTAACCGGATTTGACTGGATATCAGTTTTTACACGGAGCGGCTGCCACCTGACCTCCGCAACCCGAAGGCTAACGACACCCTAAGGCTAGACCAGTGTCAGGATATTAGAGGGTACTGACTTTCCCAATAACGACTGCCATAGATGTTCATGGCAGCCGGGACCGACGGCTTAACGTGCTCTCCGAGGCACGGATCAGGCGATAATTGTCAATCAATGCGAGTTAACTTATTAATTAAATAGGAATTAAGCTAGCTCATCTTTAATCAGGATTACCGTACATATGTTATATCCTATACAGTCGAGGCTAATAAAATTATTTAATGCTGCCTGAATTCACATTGGACTTGCGCATTCAGTCTATACCAGTGCCTTTAAAACAAGGAATAAAACATTATATGGGTTGCTATTGTAAGTATTGGATCCGATATTTTATTGACATCCTAACTGATATTATAAATGCGAATGTGAGTTTGTTTGTTACGCTCTCACGCCTTAACTACTCGACCGGTTATCATGAAATTTCGCATAGATCGTTGCCAAGGGAACAGAAAATAACATAAGTACTGTTACTAAGCTAACCAAAATGTAGTATCGAATAACAGTAAAAGTAGTGATTTTTTAAAATAAATCTATTATCATTTCAACATTCAAACAATTTGAAGTTGACAAACGCTGTATGGGTAAGTAAGCATATTGACTTAGAGCAGCGATAGCTCAGTGGGGAGACCAACAGACTGCAATGCAGAGGGTCTCGAGTTCGAACCCACCTCGCGCACCTCTGACTTTCGGAATTTATATGACTTTCCAAAATTTGTGCGTATTAATTGACAATTATCGCCTGCTCCGTGCCTCGGAGAGCACGTTAAGCCGTCGGTCCCGGCTGCCATGAACATCTATGGCAGTCGTTATTGGGAGAATGTCGACACAAAAGATCCCACTGGGTCGAAGTGTCGCCGGTCTGCACTGACTGGCCCCAGCATAAGATAAGATAAGCATATTGACTACAAAATGTATACACACGCATAGACTCAATAAGAACTAACATCTGATAAAGGCACATCTTTTGAAGTTGCTTTCAAAGTAAAGTCTTCCTTAAAAGAAGAGTTTACTGCTTTAGTTTCCCTTAAAATCTTTATTATTTATAGTAACTTTAGCAGGATTTTTTAAATGTAATCTTATTTTTTGAGATATAATCTTATGATATATATATATATATAATCTGAGAGAAGAAGAAGAAGAAGAAGAGAGAGATTGGCTATCTAGTCAGTATCCAAGGCTATCTCTTACGAACATGTAACTTATAATATTAAACATTACAGCATTACTAATTTCCATTTCTATCTAGAAATGCAAGATAGAAGTTAAAATTAAAGACAAAAATATTGAATTTCTATCAATAAATTCGTCATTAGAGTTTGTTAGTCAGGAAACAAGTTAAGCTTTGGCCATATTTCTCTGTCGAATTGCTATGCCATAGAACTATCAAGAAAAGAGAATATAAAGTATTCTATACTATACTATATACCTAATACACAGATGGCTGGTCTTCATCCAAATCAGCTACCGTGAACGAAATGGCGGTCTATTGGACAATATTATTATTATACATACAAGCTTTTGTCCATTATAATACTATTCAAAATGTCATTACACAATGATCTAAAATAATTCCATACTCTAATAATAATAAAATAAAATGTTTATTTATCCAAAATAATGAGTTACCAACAAAGTAATTACAAAATAATGTTGTTTTATGTTTACAAACGGTACTGGTCCTGTTTCCCAAACTAGGCTGTAGCCTGTATTTTGGGAGACAGTGCTCAGTCAAAAAGATGTACGCTAGACACAGTGGATGACGTAGTTTTATTGATGTCGGTAAGTCATAAACATACTTATATATCTAAATCATAATATAATTACTATAATAAAATTCTATTATTATCAATTCAACTCTATTTATTATCAATCGCATATTAGAGCAAAAGTTATCGTTATGCTATTCTTAACCACTGACCTGATCAAATTGAATTCATATTCATTCATTGTCGGAGAGAAATTGTTATACCTTAGTAATTCTTTCACTATTGTCTATTTATGGGCCGCTACGTTTTACAGGGTAAACTACATGTAGAAATAGTAAGGCTGTAATGAGCTTCTATATTTTCTTCTTTTTACGGCTCATCTAATGATAAATGAGGATATTAGTGACTTGCTGTAGTCGTCTTGCCTAATAATTTGACGTGATCCATAAGTAGTTGTTCCGATTCTGTGTCCGTTGTGTGTTTGACTTTATCTCCAGCGACACAAAAATTATTCCTATTGCACGAGTTGTTTATTTTTAAACTAATAGTATGTGGACACTTGCAACTGTAGATTCACATTATCAATCCTGCAAAAAAGGAATCGTTTTTACACCAGCGCAGAGGACGTAAGTAGCTAATACTCAAACTGGAAACACAACACATTCTTTTTAAACTGTCTAAATGGCAATGCGACCTGTCTGATGGCAATTGATTACTGTACTTTGACCTATAATTGATTACCATGCCAGAAATATCCCTAGCGCGTTTTTGGAAAGCTTTTCCTTAGGGTTGGCCCCTAAGGAAAATAAATTCAAAATGTAAACTTTACAGTTGCATAATTCGGTTAATCAGTTAAATATACCTACAGACATTTTTATATTTAAACATTAATTAATCAATACCATATGACAGTCTCATTAATTTCTACATTGCATTAAGCTGACAAAGCGACCTGTCAGGCGCGCGTCATTTATTAAATCAACATCAATTATATTATTATAAAACTAACTCAGTGCAAACTACACTGGCGTGATGTACGTCTGTATATCACGGCAGTATATTTCTAATGTCTATTAGAGAGACGAATTGCCAGAGCCTAACTTATATTATCATAACCTGTTAATACGCGACTATTTAGTGCAACTTGTGTATTTTCTCTCCGCACTCACCCAACTACAACAATCCAGTGTACGAAACCGTACACCCTATAATTTCTATGATTATTTTTCATGATTGAGTAATAAAGTGCTTAAAAATAAATGAAGCAATTACATTCAAATAGGATCTACCAAACAAAAGTAGGTATTAGAAAAGCCGAGTATACGAACGATTTACTTTATTTCCATACCAATTTTCTCCAAATAGCTTTCCGCTTCATTCCATTGGTCGAAGCTAAACTATTACACAAAAAGGTTTAGGTAAACTCTTTTTAGTACAATGGTCACTTAACCTGTTATAAAGGTTGATCCAATCCTAATGTTCTATATCGGAATACTTTAAATTAGAAAGCTTGCTGTAAGTACTAGCGCGTGTTCAAAACAACACAGTTATGAAATGGATACATCAACTCATTAAAAATTTTAATTGTTGCTGAGAAATAACGATCTTGCACAAATTGTACGAGCATATGCATGGAATCCCTCCTTTTCGTATAATGTTTCTTTTCCTTGTATACTTTGGCATAACTATTTTGGCGTAACACTTTTTGGTATAACAATAAACATAAACTTTATGCCAAAAACAATTATGGCAAAGTATTGCCATAATTGTTTTTGGCTTAAAGTTTATGTTTACATAATTATTTTGTAGACCAATTTGTTTTGGTTAGGTTAGTGAAAAATTATGCGAAATATTAAGCTGTTATGCGTAAATATATACATATTAGGATAAAGAAAAGTATGCCATGTTTTACTGTATCTTAAATTTTATGCAAATGGATTGGGAACCGTTAATGCATGTCCGTGAAAAGATTACGGTAAACTTAATTGAGACAGCAATTTGCAACAATCAGGAAAACAAATAGACTGGTAATATTGAAGTTGGCGTAAGCATTATCATGCTTGCAAGGCAAGATGTAGTGCACGGAAGAAAATTTTGAAGGTCATGCCTAACAGCAGTTAAGTTCAGTGCAGTAATGGCTGCCAGAAAACAAAGATGGCGTGGCAACGAAATTATTTTGGAATACTCCAATGCTGTCAAAACTCCAAGCGTAGATCGATTTAATTACCTAGCAGCAGCTTATAATTAAGAGGTTCCCTAACTTTAATTAATGAGGTCGTTATCGCCTCCGACTTATTAATGGCTTAAGTAGAAATTGGTGTTATTTTTTTAAGTTCGGAGCTTACTTGTCCAGTCATTTTATAAAGTCAAAGTCTTTGATAAAATCCACGTTGGGATAGAAAAGCTAGTAAAAGTATAGACTTTGTCTTTTACAAGCCAAAAGGGTCACGTCAGATAGCTTTGTAAGGTTTTTCAATAAAAAGCGTATGCAAATTTCTCATTGCATACTAAAACGTATGAAGTGAAATGGCGTCGCTACAGGACTTTGCATTAGCAATTGAAATTGTAAGTTCACTGAGGCAGTTCGGGTGCAAAAAAGGTTGAATCTTCTGTTTTATCGAACCTGAATTAACATTGGCTTGTTACTATTGAGTCCATATTTGTGTTTGTATTATTGGGAAGGTTGAAAACAGCCTTAATAGCTTATTTTATTTGAGTATGTAATCGTACTCACTAATTTTGGTATGTTACTTCGCTTGCTTGGGTCCCGTACTTTTGTCTGGATGAAAGGTACTTTATGTCCTTTTCTGTACCCCTGATAATGTGTATACGAAATTGCATAATGATCAGTCAAGTAGTTAACGCGTGAAACCGTCACAAACAAACTCACATTCGTATTTATAATATTAGTTAGGATTGCCGAATTCTCTTCACTGTTATTATAATGTTTGTATTCATGCCTATCTATTACCAAAAAAAGTAGGTTGACACATAATGGAAATGGGGTAGTTTATGGGTGAAAATCTATGTTTGACTACCAGGTTATAAAAGGTAGCTCATCTTCTATTGTCTATTGTCGTCTGCCTAGAACATTACCATACTACGTGCAGCTACTGAGAACTTCTTAACAGAATAACCCAGTAACCCTGTCGGGCCTGGGGATTGAACCTAAGACTTTACGATCAGCTGTAAAAGTAACGGCAAATTTATGCCGTGAAACCAACGAGGCCAGCTTTTTTACAGCTTATTATAAAGTTGCAGTCCGTTTTGTGGGTCGTAATTCTTTAATGTTTACGTTAAAATCTGAACGACCCTACGCTAAAATGAGTTCTTTAATATAAACTACGTCTATATTTCTTTCAGTGTTCACTTAAACTGAGGTCTTAAATTATCGGTGCGAAAGGTTCTGTATTATCTTTTACTTTAGAACTTCAAAGAATAAGAAGAATGGACACAATGGGCTTTTCAATTCGTCGACTACTAATGCTTTATACGTCTGTACTGAATTTTCCTTAAATACCACCAGTTTTACAAAATTAAATGTCAAGGCACAGGACTAAAGAAATATTGAAGCGCGATCTATTATTACAGCGCAATTCATTGTTGAAGGCGGCAAAAGACCATTATAATGGTTGCTCCAAGTAAAGTGATCTAGAACGATGAAGTGTACAATACTGTTCAATAAAACAATTCTCAGTCATATTTTCAATATGGTGGAATTTTTAACTCAGTAGAAAAAACGTACATTAAATAAAAAGTAATTTAAATTTTAATTAAAATTGTTTAGCTTTGCACATTATGAAAAAGACATTTCATTTAGATTTATAGGTTTGTTCCACATTCGTACCTCATGTTTCGACCCAAACGTAAATACGCATTCGTCCCAAATTATGTTCCTTATTAGTCCCTGTTTTAGTGTCGAATTTTTGTTGTGTCGTTATGTCAGCCGAAAAATATTTTAAAATATTTCTTTAATTTTCGGCAAAATTTTGGGCTTATGATTGCATAACATCACGAGCCCGACAGCGAAAAGATTTATTAAAATTTTAACCATGTTTTGTTCTGTTAACCATATGTACAAAAATGTGGGATGAATAAGTAATAATTTAAAAAGAGGGGCGAATGAGAAACTTTTGGCCAGGACGTAATGTAGGGGCAAATGAGGAACAAACTGATTTATATTTTGTTATCTTATTACAATGTTAGTAATATAATTAAATGTAAAATCTTGGTTTATATTTAATTATATTTACATGCTCGACACTTTACCGAATCTAGGTACTCTTTGTGCCCTTTTGTAAAGTACCCCGTGATACAGACATTACTTCTGAAGTAGGGTATTTTAAAAAAAAGAAAATTATGTACATATGTACAAAACTGGTTTTACACTTTCACGATTTATCTACATAATAATGCTCATCCAATAGAACAACGACGTAATTGCAAAATAGTCGAAAATGACTTTTAAATGTCATAAGTTCACGTTTCGAAAGTTATATCTATGACAAAAACAACAGAATTATACATACGGTATTTTTTAAAGTTTTCTTGAGTTATCTCATGAAGTTATTATAAATAATTATTGATAGTAAAGTAACATACATAAATATTAAAAGATTTCATCGAAATGATTGGAAATATATTATATTATGTTATATTTATAATATAATATAATATATTATTTATATTTATAATATATATATATTTTATATATATAATATATAAAATATATTATGAATTATATTTTCAATTTCAAACTTTTATAACGTTCTCCTGAAAAATAACCAAAACGTAATTACGTCATTGTTCTATTGGATGAGCGATATATACATACTTGTAACCTAAATTCGACATGAAATTTGCATTTCATGACCGATTGGTGTACGTTATGTAACTTAATCAGTGGTTTAGTGATATAATTACATTACATGTTACCTATGATTGTATAATTAGGTTATAAGTGCGATAACAAACATGGCTTATGTGTGTAAAACTAATAAAAACAATATTTCTTTAACACTAAAACACTTTAAACCCTGTATTTGGTATTATAATTAAATAGTTCTAATAATATTATGACTATATATATATTATAACAAACTAAAATTATTATATATTTTGTTTATCAGTCAGAATAGCAAAAATATTAAATTTATACTCAGATAATAATGTCCTCCGGACTGAATTTCGGTCACGGTGGCCAATCTTAACGAAGACTGGCCATCTGCGCAGGAGATATTATAGTGTGCGAGATCGCAAGAGCACTCTCTGTTTCCTTACTCTCATAATCCGATGGAACGGCAACTTCACACGAGAGAGATCAGGCGCAGGACTAATGCAACCGCCAACTTCCTTACTTCGGGTAGCTATTGAGATTTCTTGGCAGAAATCCCCAATAATATTTTTGTTGGCTCGACCCGTGATTTGAACTCATGCACAGCAGTCAGTCCACAACAGTTGTGCCATGGAGATAGTCACTTGAGATCTATGGTAATAAAGAGCTTAGTTGTTAAAGCAGCGACACATTTTGTCGAAGCCGTAAGGACAAGTTTTTTCTTCAACTAGGTGGCGCTGCTCCGAGTAGCTCAAAGAACTGTAGCACCGTGTTTAAAATTAAATTAAAAATATTTATAATGTGTAAATTATCTAAAATGAGATATTATGTGACAGTATCAGTGACAATATTCTACATATAGTGAAATCTCGAATAAACGGTGACAATTAGTGCAATATATTCGTGATAATAACCAACGAACAGTAGTGGACTGAAGAATTAACCATTAAAAAAGAGAATAAAAAAAAAATTAACCATTTGTACTAAATCGTTGCTTTATATCGCAAATGCAGTACGAACTGGAATACACCGCCTGTTGTGAGTACAAATATATAAAAATAAGAAATAAAATGCTAAATATACTTACTCAAATTCTGAAAATAACATTGACGAAGTTCGTTTTTTATTTAAAATCAATGACCATCTAGTGTCAAATAGCTGAACTAGTTGATAACTGACACCAGGATAATTAAAAGAAGTACAGCTATTTCATAAGAGAGGGCACTACGTAATTATTTAGCTACTCACAAACAGATGTCACTTCATACATTAACCAGAAAAAACTTACACGATACTCTGAGAATTAGCAACCAGTCAATAATTTCGACCTGACACAGCAGCTAGCTCGTGGCGTAATAGATAGTACGCATGACTTATAAATACACTGGTATCAAGATCGAATCCCGCCTACCCTGATGACTTTTTCGAATTGTAATAATTTATTTGGACATTTATTTAATTATTATAATAATAAATAATAATTATTTAGAATAAAATAATAAATTATATAATATATTGTAAAATAGAATTGTAGAAATAAAAACTACACTATGGATGAAAACGTAACAGTCAGAAAACGTACACGAACAAAATCAATGAATGATTCAAATACTTCGTCATTATTTGATTGTACTATAACAAGCCTACCGGACGATACTCAGTCCCAAGATTATATGACTATACGAGAACTAAATGAAAAAATAAAAAAGCTATCTAGTGAGTTACAATCTGCGCACCAGGAAATAGATGATTTAACGTGCGAAAACGTAGAACTTAAATCAGACTTGTCAAAGGCAAACAAAACGATCGAATTATACAAAAAAGTTACTATTGCGAGTCCAAGGCTTACACCACGATTAGACCGTAAAAAGAAAATGAAAGATTCTTTGAGTAGCCAAATGATCCAACATAGAAACATACATTTAACGAATAATATTTTCTCAAACAAAGAAGAAAGCACTAAACAGCTTGAGGACACCACTAAAAATTGCAGCAATATTGTCAATAAACAGACATCTATAAAAACTCAACCAATTAATGGAAAACGGAATCTCTGTATTCTAACCAATTGTAATGTTAAAGGAAGATTACAGGATATTGAAGACACATTTTCTGAACAATTTGACCTCTTTCGTTACATTACACAAAACTGTGGAATATTGAAAATGTTATCGGATATTAAAACCAAGCTACGAAACTATACTTTTAACGACTACTGTTTAATTCTGATCGGGGAACATGACTTTAAAAAAGCTGTTAATTGTTCTGAGCTGGTAAAATCTATTCGGGAATGCCTACAACATATATCTCACACAAATATAATATTATGTGTTCCGACGTATATATGCGGAGCCCCTATATTTAATTATAAAATAGAGATGTTTAATACATTATTATCCATGAATGTACAATACCATAAATATGCATATATTTTTGATTCGAATTATAATCTCTCGTATGACATGTTTTCTTACAAATCTGGTAAAATCAACAATTATGCATTACAGAATATATATAAAAATATTATACAACAAATACTTGTCGACTTATCAATACTTCCGCATAACATGGACACTACGTGTAGCGTTGATGAAGCAAGAAATTGTATTGGTAAATGCACTGCAAAATCACCGACTGTTTTGATTCCTATGGGTAACGCTCGGCCTGCTACATCAGATTTGCATGCGTGTGATGACCATGTAATTGCGGAACAATCTAAAACATTTTTTCGTTAACTATAAACATATAAATATATTACATCAAAACATTAATGGTGCTATAAATAAGTCAGATCTTTTAACTTTAAACCTCGATTCTCTTATAGAACAGAGTATTCTAGTTGATGTAGTATGTTTAACCGAACACAATATGTTAAAAGGTGACACCAAATTATTATTCATAGAAAACTACATACTTGCAACCTCTTTTTGTCGTAAAAACCGTCATGGCGGTGCCTGTATTTTGATTCACAATCATCGTGAGTTCAAAACTTTAAATTCTATAGAAAAATATGGCGTTTCGGGTATAATTGAGTGCTGTGCCATAGAACTCACATTACATGGCATAATAGTAGTGTGCATTTACAGACCACCTCGAAACAATATACAAAATTTCGAAAAATTTTTTGCTATCTTTAATGACTTACTTGCTACATTGTGCTTCACAAGAAAAAAAATAGTTACATGTGGAGACTTCAATATAAACACTTTAAAAAAGAGTAAAGAGACTACCATGCTGAACCAAACAATCATTGGCTATAATCTTAAATTGGCCATTAATGAGCCAACACGCCTTGTAAGTGGCTCTTGTTTAGACAACTTTATACACAATATTAGGGGAAGTAAATACAACATTTTTGAATTTGCTCTGTCTGATCACTCAAGCCAAATGTTAACTTGCAAAGTCAAAGCAACATGCTCTCTCTCACATTGGTTAATACAAAGTAGAGATTACAGTAAAGAAAACATGACAAAATTCAATCAATGCTTAAAATCACTTACTTTTAACGAAGTTTACAGTATGACTGATCCAAATTATGCATTTGATTATTTTCACGAATTATTTATTTTATTTTATAATCTGTGTTTTCCACTTATATTAATAAAAAGAGCACCTCGAAAAAAGCCATCCTGGATATCAAAAGGTATTAAAATATGTGCAAAACAAAAAAGATCTTTACTTTGGCAATATAGGAAACATCCAAGTAAACACAACAAAAACTTGTTCAAATGTTACACAGAACGTTTAAACAAAATAATAAAGTTAACACAACGGGCCCAGAATGACTATAAAATCAAAACAGCTTCAAACAAATCTAAAGTTACTTGGTCAATTATCAATTATAATAACAAGAATGTGATTAAAGAGGAAATCAGACATATAAAAAATGATGGGGTGATCGTTGATGACCCCAAAGATATCACAAAGATATTTCATAAGTGGAAATGACAGTAATCTAAAACCAATTAACGTTAACTGTAAAGTACCGAATACTTATAACTCATTATTCATGAACCCAACGACTCCTTCTGAAATTAATAATATAATTAATTCATTAAAGAATACTAATAGCACAGGTTATGATGACGTTAGTACAAAGGTATTGAAAGATGTATCAACTATCATCTCACCTGTTTTATCCTACATAGTAAATTTAAGTATAGCCTCTGGAATATTTCCCAATAAATTAAAAATAACGGTAGTTAAGCCTGCATTTAAGAAAAATGATAAGGGTGATGTTGCAAATTATAGACCTATAGCGCTCATTCCGATTTTCTCTAAAATTTTTGAAAAGATTATTGGTCAAAATCTTAATGATTTCTTTGAAAAACATAAAATCTTTACAGAGAAACAAGTCGGATTTCGTAAGAACAAAAGTATAAATTTAGCTGTTTTTCATTTTCTACGTACTGTAATGTCAAGCCTTAATAATAAGCACTTAGTATCTGCTCTATATATGGATTTAACTAAAGCTTTTGACTATGTTAATCACAGTATCCTCTTAAATAAATTAGAAGCATACGGAGTTCGAGGAAATGTTCTGAATCTTCTAAAAACTTACTTAATAAATCGACAACAATGTACACAAATTACTCGCATATGTCCAAAAACGTGTAGACAAATAGTATATTCATCGTCATATCGTGAAGTAACTCATGGAGTCCCCCAGGGAAGTATCCTTGGTCCAATATTATTTATTGTTTATATAAACGATTTACCAAATTATATAAACCAAGATATGGTACTATTTGCTGACGATAGCACTGTGATGTTCACAAGTACAAACAAAAATCAAATGATATCTGACATAAATCAAACACTGGACATAATAATTCAATGGCTATCAAATAATAATTTATTAATTAATCTGAATAAAACAAATTTAATGACATTTAGAAATAGGCAAAATAATTTAATAAATCTTAACATATGCTACAATGGACAACAAATTAACATAGTCCAAAATGCAAAATTTTTAGGTCTCCATCTCGATTCAAATTTAAATTGGAAATCTCAAGTGGAAGATATTTGTACTAAGCTGAACAAATTCTCTTATGCACTAAATAGACTTGGAACAGTTGTGAATCAATCTGCTGTCATCACTGCGTACCACGGTTATGTAGAATCAGTACTAAGGTATGGTGTCATCTTTTGGGGTAACTCTGTAGACAATGATATGATATTTAGAGCCCAAAAGAGATGTGTAAGGGCCATTGTGAAGTTAAAACAGACGGATAGTTGTAAAACATTTTTTATTAGTCTGAAATTGTTAACGCTTCCATGCCTTTATATATATGAGGTAGCCGTCTTTGTTTTTACACATACTTCTTTATTTGGGCGCCTACAGAGTAAACGTAATAATCATAAAATATGTTTTCCATCAAACAAAACAGGGCAATTTAGCAACAGCATATTTTGTATGGCCCCTCGAATTTATAACCATTTACCATTATACATATTGAGATGTTCCACAGATAACTTTAAAACGCTATTGAAGCAATTTCTTGTTAATAAGGCATACTACACACTGAAAGAATATCTCGAAGACAAATATGACATCCAATAATATAATTAGCTTTTAATGACTCTTAATTAAATTCACTTGACTTATATAATATTATCTAAATTGACTTGTATAATGAAAACAATGACATGGATAACATTTAATTAATTAATATTTATATTGATTCTGATTATGTTTCATGTGAACCTCAATTATAACTAGAGTATATTTAAATAATTTAATATAAAAAAATTAATAAATGAATAATATAATCTGAGCAATATTGCATGCCAATTGGCGGAATATAGCTGCACTAAATGTTTGTTCATTACTGATAAAACTATGTTAACACCACTGTAACAACCTATATTCGCAATAAACTATTTGAATTTGAATTTGAATTTGACATTCTCTGCATAATAATATTCTTTGGATTATTAATTTACGTTCTTGCTTAGCATAAGTAAATCTATACCAATATTATAAGGAAAAAAGATTCGATTTTTTGTTTGTAAGGATTTAACGCTAAAACTACTCAACCGATTTAAAAAATTGTTTCGCTATTAGATAGCTATATTATCACCGAATAACATAGCACATTTTATTTAAAAAAGAAAGTACTGTTACTAACATAACCTGACCTACTTTCAACCGATCATCATTAAATTTTGCATACGCGTTGTCAGTGGTACGGTAAAGGACATGATGTATCTTTCACCCAGAAAAAAGTTCTGTTACCAACGCAACCTACATTTATGCGAACGAAGCCGCCAGAAGCTAGTAGACAATATGTTCTTGAAACCCTCGTTATAAAAAAATAAAGATAACCTAGCTAGTTCACACGAAATTACTGTTGGAGTTCAGAGTCAAAGATACCTGTTAATTAACTAGTTTAGTATTCGAGAAAACTTTTGCAAGACTACAAAATTTTTTGCTCTCCTTTGTTCAAAATGTACGTAATCGTAAATATAGATTGCCTAATTAATTAAAATACATTTAAAACTTTCATCTTTCGTAGAAAAGGTAGGGCGTTCTATTATGTGCTCTATATTATAATATACTAGCCACCCGCCTCGGCTTCGCACGGGTAGTACAAAACCTTAACAAATTATACACTTAAATCTTCCTCATGAATCACTCTGTCTATTGGTGAAAACCGCATGAAAATCCGTTCGGTAGTTTTTGCAGCAGACAGTCAGACAGACGCGGCGGGAGACTTTGTTTTATAATATGATGATATTATATGATGATATTATGATGTAATTCAAAATATTCTTACAAAAAGTTACATACATGAATAATTTCATGCTTATATCCCCGAATAAGCAGACATATGTATGTTGTATACACCACATATTTTACCAGCTGACGGTTTTGGTCCTACGTAATCTATGGCCGTCTATCAGACTATGATTTTATTTTATTATTCCACCTGATTATATTATACCCCCTTCCCGCTCCTTCTCCTTCCCACTTCCTTTCCTAAAGGGTCGTCAACGCACAAGTGATGCTTTTGGTATTGCAGGCGTCCATAGGTTATAGTGACCACTTACCATCAGGTGGCCCACCTGATGGTTACGTATGCTTGTTTGCCACCTTAGTTGTATATAAAAAAATATTCAGACTCCATGCGGCTACTAAGAATTCATCATCATCATCTCAGTCGAAAGACATCCACTGCTGGACATAGGCCTCCTCCAAGGATTCCCACACAGACTGGTCTTGGGCCACCCACATCCAACCGCTGCCCCCGACTCTTACCAGGTCGTCGGTCCACCTTGTGGCCTACCCCTGCTGTGTGTTCCGGTGCGTGGCCGTCACTGTAGAACCTTTTCGCCCCAACGGCCATCGGTTCTGCGTGCTATGTGCCCTGCCCACTGCCATTTCATCTTGGCTATCCGGAGAGCTATGTCGGCAACTTTAGTTTTCCTGCGGATCTCCTCATTTCTGATTCGATCCCGCAGGGCAACCCCGAGCATAGCTCTCTCCATCGCCCT
The DNA here is from genome assembly GCA_930367265.1 of Catocala fraxini. NCBI lineage: Eukaryota > Metazoa > Arthropoda > Insecta > Lepidoptera > Erebidae > Catocala > Catocala fraxini. The sequence continues at coordinate 4,722,672 of OV884047.1, forward strand.
TTGCGTGACCTTGAAACTTCTGATAAGGCCCATAGTGAGCGACCACGTCTCTGAGCCATAAGTCATCACTGGCAACAGACATTGGTCAAAGACTTTCATCTTGAGACACTGCGGTATATATACTAAGAATTACTTGACAAGAAATCTCAATAACACTCTCACATACGGGAATTGTCCTCGAAAGGTACAGAACTCGCACTCACTACCTATTACTAAAAAATATCACGACGAATATATAAGAGTCTTAAATGTTAGAGTAAAACTACTATTTCTGTATTAACATAATTAAAAGAAAATATTAGCCATTGTTAAGAAAAACAATTTAAAAACTAGTATAGCACACAATTGTAGTTATTCGAATATATATACATATGTATAGTATTATATATATTTGTATATTATATTATTCGAATATAAATTGTTTCAACGGCGATACGCGTTGAAACAATTTACTACTTTGCATTCTGAAGGATGTAACACACATACTTTCTATAACAATTATTCTGGTCAATACAATCATAATCCTAACTAATATTATACATATATGCGAATGTTGTTTGTTTTTTACGCTTTTACGTCTTCATTACTTGACCGATCATCATAAAATTTTGCATGCATCAGGGGACCATAAAAGGGCATAGCATATGTTTCATCCAGAAAAAAGTACTATCACTAATCTAACCTAACCTACATTAATTAATCTAGCAAAACCGTGGGCAAAATCTAGTCGATTGTATTCGAAAGCAATTGTGTAAATCCCTATTAAAATACCTATAAAGTTACACTAAAATATGGGATAGTAATATGTCATCTAACTTCTGCAATACGACTAAATCCACGCCGCTCGCATATTAATAATTCAAGAGCCTACATCATGGAAGTAAGTTAAAGACATATGTATATATGAACATCTTAATTATTTGATCTTTAAACTATAGCAGATCTGTTTATGAAACATAAGTTGGTAGTTAAGTTTTATGTTCTATATTCTGATGACAACGGGAGGCAGAAAGAAAACAACAGAATTAGTATATTAAATTTAGAGGCATGCATGTTTTCTTGAAGATATGTGTAGTCTACCAACCCGAAGACTATGGCCTAATCCTTCTCACAACCAAAAAGCACGCACCAAGAAAAACTAATATAATCATTCACTATATTTTGCCTGTAGCTTCGCTTGCGTAAATGTAGATTATGTAAACCTCACTTTTTTCTGAATTAATGGTATCGTATGTACTTTTCTGTACCCCAGACAACATGTATGCGTAATTTCATGATGTACGATCGAGTCGTTAAGGCGTGAATGCGTAAAAAACAAATAAACTTACATTCGCATTTATAATATTAATAAGGATCAACACGTAACCTGCAACACTCCGACCAATGTTCGTGTCGAAGCAATAATATACACAGACTCGTTACAATCAAGACGTAAAGCAGAGAGAGAGAGAGAGATATCGGAGAGCACGTTAAGCCGTCGGTCCCGGCTGCCATGAACATCTATGGCAGTCGTTATTGGGAGAGTGTCGACACAAAATATCCCACTGGGTCGAAGTGTCGGCGGTTTGCACTGACTGGCTCCCACATAAGACACACACATACAATCAAGACTGATTCTAATATGATCACGCTCTTTGAATTTTAATTTGTTCAGGTCTAAAGTTAAAGAAATGTTAATAAATAAATGCTGTTACAATCTCGACGAGTTCATAAATGATAATTTTTAAATTAGATAATACTTCATACTAGCGGTCGCGAAGTGGTCGAAATTCGACTATAATTGATTTAAATTTTAAGTTTGATCGTTATTATATATACCGCAATTGCAATAGATACTTAAGGTATGTAATCATAGTTACGAAGAATTGTACGACATCTGCCGAACCATACCGAAATACTCCGAAGTTCCGAACGCGATTCGACTGAGAGTGTCAAATGCATGGTTGTGTGCGTGTTGTGTTTTTTCATTAATTTAATATATTTCTAATGTATATTTTATATAAATATTACGTACCTCCTCCTCCATATAAACTTTAACTGTGCCAAATTTCATAATCCTCCGTCCGGGCAATTATCGTAAAAAGGGGTACAAAGTTTTTGCTTCACGTATTAATATATAGATAACTTTTTTATTAATTATTTTTCATTATCATTGACTTATAATGTCTTACTATTATATTCATTGACATTACATCGGTTTTCTGTCGGATACATTTCGGAGAATATGCAGAGGAACTGCGTGATTTGATTCCTTCTTCCCAATTCTACCATCTTACGACCAGACATACAGACCAGCAGCTCAATTACATGGTGGATATAGCATAAATACGCACGAAGCGCTTTGCTTCCACTTTTATAATGCGTACCGCAAAGGAGTGGAGCTCACTACCTAAGTCTACGTTTTCCGATGAGTACAATCTAGGTACCTTCAAGTCGAAAGTAAAAAGGTAGCTTCTAGGCAAGCGTGCTCCATCGTCGACTGCATCGTCACTTAAGATCAGGTGAGATCGAGGTCAAACGCAAGCCCATAGCAATATTAAAAAAAATACATTACATTCTCATATTATAATTTTAACATTTCTATAACGGATATACACCTACTTTAATATTTTTTGTTGTATTATTACATACTATGTTATTCATTTAATTGACTGGAAATATTTACTGCTTTTTATATATCACTAGGAGTTTTACCGCGGTTTCACCCGCGTATGTCCCGTTCCCGTGTGAATATCGGGTTTCACCCCTTTCACCGTCTTCAGGGTGGAATTTCCAAAAATCCTCTCTTAGTGCTGCCCTACACTCTCCAAGGAACATACATGCCAAATTTCAGCTTCTTGCGTTGAGTAGTTTCGGCTGTGCGTTGTCTGTCAGTCACTCAGTAACGGAAGAGTTTTATATATATAGATTAATATGTAATTTATAATCAATTATATTTGTGCGCCGTCTATGGCTAAACGTGTTGATACACAGCCTTCCTTTTTAACTGTTAAATTACACATGTTTAAAGTAAATAAATATATCTGTATCTTCCACGTTCAAGATAAGCAAGACAAACATGCTACGCCTATCTAGAGTGTTGAAGACAAGAGGTTAATAGTTAATGACTCCAAATTGATTATGTGACTACTTGAGGCAAGTTAATTTCCGCATCAGGGAAATGGAGCTGTTACGTCAATATGTAGACCCTCTATATACATACCTAATGATCTCAGGGCTTTTGTGTGTATTAGAGACGATTTATGAGGTAAACAAGCAGCGATAGCTCAGTGGGGAGACCAACAGACTGCAATGCAGAGGGTCTCGAGTTCGAACCCACGTCGCGCACCTCTGACTTTCGGAAGTTATATGACTTTTCGAAATTATGTGCGTATTGATTGACAGCACGTTAAGCCGTCGGTCCCGGCTGCCGTGAACGTCTATGGCAGTCGTTATTGGAAAGTCAGTACCCTCTAATATCCTGACACTGGTCTAGCCTTAGGGTATCGTTAGCCTTCGGGTTGCGGAGGTCAGGTGGCAGCCGCTCTGTGTAAAAACTGATATCCAGTCAAATCCGGTTAGACTAGAAAAGCCGACCCCAAGTGACTTGGGAATAATAAAGGCTAAGAGAGAGAAGAAGAGACGATTTATGTGGTAACTACTTTAAGCTCGCGGCTTTTACTGCGTTTTTGTTAAGACCACTTCCGTTGCAGAAGACCTTCAAACATTCAAACAACACAAAGAGCACCCAGACACGGAACAACCATTTGCGGATCACACAAATTTTTGTCCCGTGCGGGATTCGAACCCACAGCAGTCGACACAGTGGCAGTGGCGAGGTGACCACTTAATTTACTACGCATTCTGTGCAGTTAACAATTTATCCCTAACGTATCGGCGCGCTGAAAAATATGTAATGCGTTTATTCAAGAAATGGTCTGCCTGTGAGCCAAATTTCTTCCAAATCTATAAAGCAGCTTACGCGTACTTTAGTAACAAAATTACGGCTCAGCTCACAGGTATCATACGATAATTTTTATAAATGAATCTTCTGTGAGTGTGTTTGTAATTAAACTCCTCCTAAACGGCTGGACCGATTTTGATGAAATTTTTTTTGTGTGTTCAAGTGGATTCGAGAATGGTATAGATTTACTTTTTTTGTTTTTACTGTGTACCGGACAACGTCTGTCGGGACAGCTACTGTCTTATAATAATGTAATAATATCAGTCCTGTATTAAACTGTCCCTGAAGGGCAAGGCTATAGTCCACCACGCTGGCCCACTGCGGGTTAGCAGACTTCACATATCTTCGAGAACATTATGGAGAACTCTCAGACATGCAGGTTTCCTCACGTTTTTCTTTCACCGTTAAAGCAAACGTACATAACTTCCAAAAGTCAAATATGCATGCCTTAGGATTGACCTTGAGACCTCTGCCTGTCAGTCCAACGGTCATCCACTAAGCTGTTCTGTGTATGGAATTGAAAAGTCTTGATAATGGTACTTTTAAGATACATCATTGATTTGAGCCAACTTGTTATTGCAGATATAAAAAAAGAACTGTAGTCTTAAATATATGACGTTTGTTAAACATTGCTTTGTATGTAACTGAAAATATTTGATGATATTGCGTACATAAATCACACTGTGAACAACAAACACATTTATATTTTTTTAACTGTTGATTGATCTCATTGAGCAAAAATACATATTGTGCAGCGTAACAAGTATCAGGAAGATGAGTGGTGGCTTCATATCCAAAGGTTATCTTATCTTCCCCAACTTTTTAAAATGCAAAATGTTATTAAAATGGTCATACACTTAAATACAATCTATACTAATATTATAAAGCTAAAGAGTTTGTTTGTTTGGTTGAACGCTCTAATCTCAAGAACTGCTGGTTCGAATTGAAAATTATTTTTGTGTTGGATAGCTTATTTATTGAGGCAGGCTATAAGCTATATTACATCACGCTACGACCCGCGAGTGAAACCGTGGGCACAGCTAGTAAGAATATAATGTATGTAATTTAGATAATGTTTACGTCATAGTTTGTATCGCGCATCCTTTTTCTGTCATTTGACAATTACCCCAACATCCAAATTCGAACGCTTGTATTTTATACATTTTTAAGTAGATTTAGTAAGTAAATATTAGAATTTAATAATTATGAGAGGTAATGCACTTAAATATAATTTTACATATACATATATCACAGAACAAAATGTACCGGTACATTTTGTTTGTTTACATAATTTATTTTTACAGTTTGTATCGTGCATCCTTTTACTGTCATTTGACAATTACCTCTTCTACCAGATTTGAAATACTTGAATCTTATTAATTATTGAGAAGATTTAGTAAGTCAATATTAGAATTAAACAATTAAAAGTGATCATGCACTTAAATAAAATTTAAATATATGTCGGCGCATCTGCTCCTCGACACGTCAGCCGTCACTAACGTTGACATAGACAGCTGTCATAAACGTCAATTTCCATAGCGAACACCGAGCACTGGCGAGGTGGCCATCTTAGATAATCGACACTTATCGTTTGACAGTCGTGAAGTGCGCACGCAGCCACGTGCTCGGTGGACGTTTCATTTCTATCCAAACTAATCTTAGTGATCTGTGATTGTTCGATAAGACTTTTGATTGTGTTAGCAAGAATAATAAGTGGACTAATTATTACAACGGTTATTTTATTGAAATATCGTCATCCTACCCGATAATCCACGCCTACTAGATAATGTCTCATAGTCCCGATCCAAGCTCTAAGTCTTTATATATATCACAGAACATAATGTTTAGGTGCGAATTTATAGTTTGTATCGTACCACCTTTTACCGTTATTTGATAATAACATTACTTACTGGTATGCAACTCTTGCATCTTATTCGTTTTTGAGTAGATATCAAAATCTATTTTACAGTTTGGGTAATGTAACTATTAAAATGAATTAATTAAAAAATTGTGAGTTATCTATTCTATTCTTGTGTCACCTCGACATAACCTCATCATCTTCCCTTGTGACAATAAAAAGTTATACCATGATAAGGATCACTGTTATCTATATTTCTATTTATTCCTCGTATCAGCTTCAAAAACGTCAATTTGCATACAATTAATGAATATTCATACTGTATAATAACATTATGGACTTTAGACACGACAACTCGTAAATTGGACAATGAGCACACACAATCAAACGCTGTCAAAATAAAATTGTTTGCTTTTACCGAAATATAAATCCCACTTTTATCATAAACGAGGTTTGTATCCATACTGGAAATCATTTTTGTTATATTTATTTTGCCCACGGTTCGCCCGCGTTAATCTGGATCTTGTCAATAAATTGTTGCCCTCGGGAACAGTATGAGTCAGATGACCCTATATCTTATTCTGTATCCCTGATAACGTGTATGCAATATTTTATGATAATCTGTCGAATAGTTAGGCGTGAAAGCGTAACAAACAAACAAACAAAATCATATTCGCATTCATAATATTAGTTAGGATATATATTTAAATATATCCCAGTTTATATTTTGTTAACATAGACAAAATAATTGTTTAAGCCTAACCTAATATTATAAATGCAAATATAAGTTTGTTATTTCGTATTTATACTATTACGTAAGATATTTAAAGACATCCCTCCCAAAAGATTACTCTGCGTGAGGCATTTTAATAAAATTGAATACGAAAAGGGCTTCACACCAACAAATCAAACAAATAAGTAAGCTGAACTACTGCGCCACCCGTTCGTAAACTTTTCTGTCACTGCCACCATGTTCAAACTCCTTTGACCAATTTCTTATTCTGTTCATCCTTGTAACGCTTCAAATCCAAGAGTAAAATTACAATAATAATCTCATTACGAATATTTGAATAATTGTCATGCTCGCGTACCTTTATCAAAGATGTTCCACCAAAGATTTAATCAGCAGTACGTTCGCGACGCATAGCTTAGTACGCCATACATTAATTAAGCTTTTATCTTAATGTCATACATAGCGATACCCTACTGAGAAACCGTTGGACTGCTACGCTGAGGTCTCAAGTTCGATCCTAAGGCATCTCTGATATTTAGAAATTATGTGCGTATTACTTAATTAGCGGTCGCTTTAGCGGTGAAGGAAAACATTGTGAGGAAACCTGTATGTCTGAGAGTTCTCTATAACGTTCTCAATAGAGCAGCGATAATAATATATTCTACCACATACACACAACACCATCTAGCCCAAACTAAGCAGAGCTTGTACTATGGGTACTAGACAATGGATACACATACATATATACTTTTTTTTTTTTTTTTTTTGTAAATACATACATATTATATATAGAAACACCCAGACCAAGACAAACATCCATGTTCATGCACACAAATGTTTGACTTGTGCGGGAATCGAACCCGCGACCTCAAGCGTGGCAGTCGGTTACACTAACCACTACGTCATCGAGGTCGTTTGATTGTAATTATGTGCGTATTGATTGACATTTATCGCCTGCTCCGTGCCTCGGAGAGTACGTTAAGCCATCGGTCCCGGGTGCCATGAACATATAGATGTTCATGGCACCCGGGACCGATGGCTTTGGCCATAGGGCAGTCGTTATTGGGAGAGTGTCGTTACTGGCCTCCACATAAGATACATACATACATGTTCTCAATGATATGTGAAGCCTGCCAACCCGCACTGGGCGAGCGTGGTAGGCTATAAGCCTAATCTTTCTCACACTGAGAAAAGGCCCGTGCCTAGTTGTTGGACAGTTCTATACAGGGCTAATATTATTTAATTACCAATTTGGCGACAGTACAAATACTCTAAGAAACTCGTGAAAGACCACGCTTCTACTAGATATCATGAAAAGGCTTAAGAATAGCACTTTACTGTATTTTCCCCGTAAGTGGGAGTATTGAAGACTTCCATACAGTGGGTATCTTCTATTCCTTACCTTTTATTTTATAAGTATTGACATGGCATAATATATATAGTAAACCATTACGAGTAAAAGTAACCGCTTACCATTAGATGGGCTGTACGCCTATCTACCCTTTTTAAAACTCTATGTCTGCCTTAGCAATAAATCCTGTGTCGCGGGGGACTTTACAAATGTCAAATAACGGACACAAAGAACACTCAGACTCGAAACAACTATTTGTGATCCACAAATAGTTGTTCCAAGCATTTTTCTCGTATAAGGATTAAACCCACACCACCCCACGCAGTATCAGTGGCAAATTGACTACATGTACCACTACGTCATCCGGGCAGCCAGTGTCTGCCAACTTTGTTCTATAAAAAGAAACAAATTATATTGGTATACCATAAAATTAGATAGCCTGATTTGACTTCTTTTCATCTTACTGACTACATTCTTTGTTACTTGACGGTACCATTAATATATATTATTATGCGAACATACAACATACGTACATAGGATCGGATGACGCACGAAACCATTTTAGAATAGGTTAACAACAAGAAAATACATTGATTTATTACAAAAACCACTATTATAGAGTTCATTGGAATTCGAACGGTTATATTTCAGTGTCAAATGGCATGTAACGGCAAATCTTTGAATAGATATGATGTTGAATCATTGAACTCAGACCACGCCCCTAGACGACGTAAGAGAAATATTTCATGCTCATGACATGCGTCCAAAAGTACATAATTTTTGTTTTAATTGTATTAGCAGCTAGCCTATATATAGCCTGGGAGACCGTTGGACTGCCGCGCACTTGCCATGGAATCTCCAGTTCGATCCCATGGCAATTTCCGCTTGCTTTAACGGTGAAGAAAAATATCTTGAGGAAACCTGCATGTCTGAGAGTTTTCCATAACGTTCTCGAAAATATGTGAAGTCTGTCATACTGGGCCAGCATGGTGGAATATCGCCTTCTCACACTGAGAAGAGACCTGTGCCGTATAGGACAGTTTAATACAGGCCTGATATTATTATATTATATTAGCGTTGGATTTCATGATATTTTAATACAGCGTGTGATGTCACCGAAGTCTTATGACGTCACGTAGTGTGATAAAAACCAAAACATGAATTACGTCATAATCTTTCTGTTTTTGTATCATGGGCGTTGTGATTAGTGCCATTTCACGAATTTCGCACTGTTTTCTCGTAATTTAAGTATAATGTACAAGTGTATCTAGGCAAAATAGGGCAAAAATAAGCAGACATGTATGCAACGTCCACAAGTCACCATTTAGATATATGTAGGTCACACCTAATAAGCAAGAGCCTGGAGTTTATCAGGTAGTTTCAAAATTCTGTGATTTCCAGAGATTTTTCAGAGCTCTTTCAGGTAAAGCTGTTTGTTAGAGGCCAGTTATTTTCCTTTGCGATAGCAGCATAGTAAATCTGTAGAGTCAGCAATGCGTCAACGATAGCGCTTGGCTTAACACGGCAACCGTTAATAAGCTAGTTTATTTGCTGGGACACATAAATGCTGATTTTCAAATAGAGATACGCCAGCAAACGCCATAAAAAGGTGAATTTTAAGACAAAGTTAAAACAAAAACAAACTTGTCTCAAAGTCCAGTAAAAGCCAAGCAAGTTTCAAGACGGTAAATAAGGTCCTCTATTAATGCGGTCATAGCGTTGGCTTTTATGCAGAGACTAGTAAAAGTACATTAGTGTAATGTCTCGATTAGCAGACTTGCTAGACGATTTGATGATTAGATTACTTAGGAGCACTGGTTTGTGTCATCTGATTGTGTTGAAAAAAGGACCTTGTTTACAAAAGGATTTAAGAATTTATTACGTTTAGAGGTTGGTTTTATTTCGGCTTGTGTAAAAGTAAGGTAGGTTTTAAATGAAGTTTTTGTTACCCGGTGATAATATAGCTTGCTGAAGGTAACAGAACTTATAAAATCGGTTGAATAGTTTTTGAATTAAATCGTTATAAACAAACAAAAAATCAAATCTTTCCTCTTTATAACATTAGTACTTATAGATAAAATATATCACCATTCTGGTATTGGATGAAATCTTCAATAATAGCTGCAATTAATTTATTTAACCGACGTCAACAGCTCGCGTTCAGCTCGTGTTAGTTACTTACGTATACAGTCATTATAAATCAAATTACATTTCATGATTTAAAATGTATATGTCAAACTCCATCAACATTTATCTCAACCTGCACAAAACAATGCTTTACTTAACAAACATCACAATTATTTCCTGAAGAAGAAAGACATACAAACTATATAACAGAACTATATATACGTATAATTAACATCTGTAGAGCATGATAACAAACGATCTCCAATAAAACAAAATTCTATTCTTCAGAGTAAAACACGTCATTGTCGCGCAAACTACGTAGTTAAACCCTGAAAGGCGAACGAAACACTGTGTAACTTTGTAAGAATATTGTAACGAGAAGGTAACATTAAAATAATGGGACCTCTTGACGTAAGTACGGTTAATTTCTACGCTTATGAAGGTTTTTGTCACAATCGTGTGAGCTGGCAACGTTACGCAAACCAGCGTTGAACCTTTTGTGGAAATGTCGCCTTGCGAAATGTGTGTGGGCGATATAATGATGTATATTTATAAAGGCTGCAAATATTGTCTGTGCTTTATAAGCGTTTTGTGGTAGACTAACGAAGAGGTTAAGTCAAGCGAGAAATATTCAAAAAAAGATATCCTTAGTTATGATACTGTTACGTGCTGGGTTCGACGGATAAGAATATAAACAATATTACCGACTAAAACACGTTTTATTCAAACACTCAATTAAATTTAAAACACAACACTACAACACTATACCACACTTTTTCACTGTACTGCTTCAAACTCCGTTGTATTTTCGCTTCCGTTCGCTTCGATGAACACTTGATCGCTTACGATTGTACACTGACACGGCGGTGCGCGTGCGCCCTATTTATACGCGGGTAAAGTGTTTCTAGAGTTTTCTAGTAACGCTATACTCGGTATGTAAACAGTACGATGATTCGAGAAAGTACCAGCATTCTCTCTAAGATTCTCGTACCGTATTACGTAGTTCCGTAAGATGTCAATAGATGGCGGTGTAAATTATTAGACAGAACTGCCGAGTCTTTTCCACAATGCCGAGAGATGTCACTGGGCGTAACAATACGTATTAGTAAATGGTAGGCAAGTTTGAAGTTAAACAAAAAGGGGAAAATAAAAATAATGTTTAACAATATCGACGTTAAAATTGTTCGTTGACATTGTTCTTTTAATTTTAGAAAGAAGATTCACAAAAGTCTAATCTTACAAAATGTTTGTGCTATTTTTCATTTACTTGATATTTTTATTGAGTAATTAATAATTCAAGTATATAAACACATTTCATTAAACAAGGCGTTAATAATAGATTAAGAATTATTTATTATGTACCTTTTTTGGAAAGGTTGAATATTTGGCTAGCTTTCAACGGTTACGTCAACACGACGGTAAATAAATATATGATTTATCAAGCTTTTTATTATTGTTCTTTTCTATATTGCTTCAGTAATAAACCAGTATTTATCCTACATCGGCTCATGTTGTGATGGCCCATCTTTATCAGTCTATTAAGAAAACAATACAAGCTGCTTACATAATATTGCCTTTGAGAAACATTGTGTCTCTCTCATTAGACTTTATGATATCAGATCCCTCTGATATAAAGATATTGAAATCGCATTCGTTTTCTTGCTGCCTACAAAATGTTTGTTTCGTTTCGTTATTGTAAAATCGAGACATACAATAAAATAGTCAACCAGATTCTTTTTGTGTTTGTCTATGCGTTTGTGAATAGACTAAACTAATTTGTATGTGATTTCCGCCGATATATAGGCCTGATGATTAGTGATTGTTTCTTGTAAATCAGAGAAGTTAAAGTTTATTTTAGATAATTAAGTTTCTTCCAAATAAGTTTTTTAAATTAGATAGATAGCTAGATGATATAAGTTTGTCCGTTTGATACCACTGGCAAAGTTTTTAATAAATGAATCTCTAAGCTATGAGGTCAATCGTTACCAAACTATCTAGAGGGTACGAAATAAGTGTCGGTACATATTTTGTGTTCAAAACGGAATACTACAAGTTGAAAACGCCCGGACTCACAACTGTCCATTTAAATAGGAATTCAGTAATGTCAATATTTTTCTATGGCAATATTTTGGATAAGCAATTCGAAGTTGGTAGCGCGGCGTGGTGGGTACCTCTCTTTACAATTATTTTATTCTATGTATTTCTATTTACAAATATATGTACATAAGAAGTGTGTCAGGATATCCTACCCCTCTGGGAAACAGGCGTGAATCTATGTATGTCTGTAAATATACATAAACAAGTTTCAAAGACATTTTTTGAATACCATTAATTCTATATATTGACAAGCTCTTTTCTAACATTTGCATGACATGTCTTTACTCCGACAGAAATTAAATCTATCACATACTAGCTTCTGCCCGCGGCTTCGCTCGCATAAAAGTAGGTTAGTTTAGTAACAGTACTTTTATTAAATAACTTATAGCCGGTGATAATATAGCGTTCTACTGGTGATAGAATTTTTAAAATCGGTTGATTAGATTTTGGCTTGAATCCTTCCAAACAAAAAATCTAATGTTTCCTCTTTATAAAATATGCATAGATTATTACAAATGGCAAACAAATTTATAGTCTGTTATATGTTAGGTTAGGTTGAAAGGAGCATACGTGGTATCAAGAGGCGAGATAGAGTAAGACTAACAGACATAAAAGAAAAAACTAAATTCAAAGACGCAAAAATGGCAATGGACAGGACACATGTTGAGAGAGAAAAAGGAGAAATGGGCAAAAATAATTACAGAGTGGTGTTCTAGAAACGGCAGAAGAAGTAAAGGAAGACAGACTAAACGTTGGGAGGACGACATTAAACAAATTGCTTGACCAATATGGTGTCGATTAGCTAAAGATAGAACAAAATGGAAAGCTTTAGAGGAGGCCTATGTCGCAAGACAAGCTGTTACCCACGTAACAAAACCCGTTTCCGACTTGTAAAATAATTAAAAATACTGAACTTAATTGTAGTACCTAGTTATCTTATCTTATGTGGGGGCCAGTCAGTGCAGACCGCCGACACTTCGACCCAGTGGGATCTTTTGTGTCGACACTGCCATAGATGTTCATGGCAGCCGGGACCGACGGCTTAACGTGCTCTCCGAGGCTCGGAGCAGGCGATAATTGTCAATCAATACGCACATAATTACGAAAAGTTATATAACTTCCGAAAGTCAGAGGTGCGCGACGTGGGTTCGAACCCGAGATCCTCTGCATTGCAGTCTGTTGGTCTCCCCAATGAGCTATCGCTGCTCTTAGTACCTAGTTAAGTTATAATCTTTGTAAATATAAATGGAAAAGAAACAGCAATATTATATGTTATTATCGTAGCATATAGACGCTTATAACACTAAGGATATTACTTGAACGACCCCTTATAACCGTTTTGCCATTTCTAAAGAACCCCATATTGTAGTCTCTTGGAGAAACACGACAGGGAGGTCAATATATAACTTAAGTATCCGCGAGATATATAAAGTGTTAGAAATAGAAATGTTATAGGTTATTTGGTGTCTCTTTCTGATTGAATTATCTATTACTAGATTTTGCCCGCGGCTTCGGTCGCGTAAATGTAGGTTAGGTTGGGCTAGAAACAGTACTTTTTTCTGGATGAGTGGTATGGTTTTTCTGATAACGTATATGCGAAATTTCACGATAATCGGTCGAGTTGTTAAGGCCTGAAAGGGTAACAAACAGAGAAACTTACATTCACATTTATAATATTAGTTAGGATTTAATGATCTTCCTTTCTCTTTAGCGATATTAACTCTAATCGTTCTGCGGTTCAAATTCTCGTCCACATACGTCTGCGTAAATCACACGACGGAAATTGAGGCAAACTTGAAGACCCAAAGCTAACGTTCCATTGAATATAGTAACTATAATATTACTAGCTTTTGCTCCCGGTTTTACTCGCGTTAAAGTATGTTATGTTTGGTAAAATTATGTTCGGAACAGTACTTTAAAAAAATATATATATATATATGGCCTATGTTACTCGGTGATAATACAGCTTTCTAATGGTGAATGAATTTTAAAATCAGTTGCGTAGTTCTTGAGTTAGATTCTTACAAAGAAATAAACAATAAATCAAACTTTTTCTTTAAATAATATTAGTATAAATTAGTAGCATACGCAACATATAAGCTTCCGTGTTTGTATCAACCTGATAGTGTTATCAGTTAGTTGGTAGTCTTATCAATTGATTTAATAAATTTAATATTCGATATCGTAAGTACTTATCGCAAGGCCTTATTCTAAGTACCGTTTTTTGTTCCTATTAGGACGAATTTGGAGTTTTATTAATTTTGATTATATTTTTTTGTAAATAGATTATCCAACCGTAAACAATGTGATTATTTACAGAAGTTCCCAGTAACAAAATTACCGGAAATTTAACTTAGCGATAAGAATTTGAAGTAATTTATATGGAGGATTTGTATATATTATCACTTCAACGTCTACTTCTATTAAAGAGGACGACAGATAGATCTCGTGTTGTTTGCTTTTTTAAAAGACAACTCCTGCACTAGGAAGATTTCCTGTGTCGCAGGGGACTTTACAAACATTCAAACAACGGACACAAAGAACACCCAGACTCGGAATAACCATTTCTGGATCACACAAATTTTTGTGTCGTGTGGGTTTCAAGATGGCGAAGCGACCGCAGTCTATTTTTAGGAAGGAGAACAACAGATAGATCTCGTATTGGGAACCATCGAATCTTTTGGCCAACGCTTGAACACCAAAGTCCAGGTACAATAGTAATATAATAATTTATTTATTGATTACAATGGTAAAACATGAATCTTCTCTCTTAGCCTTTATTATTCCCAAGTCACTTGGGTCGGCTTTTCTGGTCGAACCGGATTTGACTGGATATCAGTTTTTACACGGAGCGGCTGTCACCTGACCTCCGCAACCCGAAGGCTAACGATACCCTAAGGAAGTAAAACATGAATACAGTCCATAAAATACTTAATATAGATAATTTAATATGGGTGCCTGTACTAGGGTCAACCTGTGCCGCAGGCGTTAAGGGCACTTACAATATACTACTAGGAACTAAGTTATATACAATTAAACATTATACAATGCTTCTTTTGTGTCTGAATGCCAGTTATTAAATCATGTAATAAAACAAAGTTTTCTAAGCCTTTCATAAAGGTATCGTATTTGTGAAATAATAAAATAAATAAATAAAAGATTATATTTCAACAAAAAAAAGAGTTAATAACAAGACAACAAAATAATGTTGTTTTAAGTTGAAGTCTATAATATAATATAATATAATATAATATAATATAATATAATATAGTAATATAATATTCTACCACATACACACAACACCATCTAGCCCAAACTAAGCAGAGCTTGTACTATGGGTATTAGACAATGGATAAACATACTTATATACTTTTTTTTTTGTAAATACATACATATTATACATAGAAACACCCAGACCAAGACAAACATCCATGTTCATGCACACAAATGTTTGACATGTGCGGGAATCGAACCCGCGACCTCAGGCGTGGCAGTCGGTTACACTAACCACTACGCCATCGAGGTCGTCAATATGAACTCGTAATCTTCATTTTAAACATTTTCTAGGGACTGAAACACGGCACATAGTATTATTACGTTACTGACTCCTAGCCGGTGTCTAGCGAGCATCGTATTTTGAAATATTATTTTGTTCCAGCAAACAAAATATCGTCTAAGGCTTTATTTATGTTAAATTTTTCTAAGTTGTTTCTTTAGTAAAGCAAAGTAAAGTAAAGTAAAGTAAACATTTATTTTTCAAAATATATGTAGGCACACGATCTAGTACAAATATTAGAACACAGAAAACAAAACAAAAAGAAGTACATATATCATGAAAAATGAGGTTACCACTCAGGTTTATTGTTGGTTTGCGGTTGATACCTCAAACCAACCCTGATATTATTTGGTAACCCCAAGTGACGCCCGGACGTACATCAGCTACTCTTGTAATAATTTAAAAACACAAAACTACGTAAGATATATATTACTTATATAAATTATAATTGATAAGCATATAACATATATATATAAATTAATATATGAAAATATAAATTAAAATAGATATAACATGAAGAATAAATAAATTGGCGCCATAGTATAATGTTTATAAATATAATATTCTATAAAAACCCACTAACGGTTGCCATACATGATTTAGCGATCCGGTATTTAGGTTTTAGTGATCTCCAATATAAAAATCTGTTTGAACTGATGCTCATTTAGTCGCATATATATGTAAGTATGGTTATGTGTATAAAAAGTATTTTATACGTATTATATAACGTAAGAAATTCAAGACTTCTTTTCATTTCGTCGTAGCCCCAGAGCGATTTTAGAGTAATGGTTACAATAATTGGGCTGAATTCTACTGAATAGCACGTCCTTAATATATGGCTAGCGATATTAGTTGATATACATCATATTATAAAACAAAGTCTCCCGCCGCGTCTGTTTGTTCGCGATAAACTCAATAACTACTGAACGGATTTTCATGCAGTTTTCACCAATAGACAGAGAGATTTATGAGGAAGGTTTAAGTGTATAATTTGTTAAGGTTTTATGTAAATTGGTTGAAATATGACGATAACTGTTGAAAATGTCGGAATAAGTTAAGCCGCCTAGGAGTTTTTATCGAAAACGCTGGCCTTTGAGATATAACAAAACATACCCATGCAGAGCCGGGACGGGTCGCTAATTCAGATATATAAGATTATATCGCTGACTGTAGATACTTATATGACACGATTATATGACCTTTGTGTTCGTCGCTTCAATATTTGTGAAGTCCCTTGGTACACATGGTTTAACCCTAATCTGGTGGTGGTCTTTTCAAACGATGAATTTTACAATCTCTGCCTGAAATATTCGCATTTATTCTATAAATAAAGGCAATAAATTAGAAGCGATTAATTTAATTACAAGGTTTATCGCCAATGGCACATATAAATACAATTTCTTATAAATATTAGTATATTAAAAATTATTTTGACCATTTCGAATTCTAAGTAAGTAAGTACAAAACAGGGATACATTCAAATCCTAACTAATATTATAAATGCGAATGTGAGTTTGTTTAACGCTTTCACGCCTAAATTACTCGACCGATCAGCATGAAATTTTTGCTTACACGTTGTGGTGTTCATACATATACAGTATTCTATCTTCATACAAACAGTCGGAACTCGAGTCATACCTACGCGCCTCGGCGTTGGTATGCGCTTGGTTCGCAACCAGTCGCGAATGCGCCGCTGTGACGAACGGACGGTGTGATTGTTTTGTAAGCAGTAAGCCTACGATTTGTGATGATTTGATTTTATTGAGCACTTTCTATTTCATTCATTACGAATTTCATTTTTATAATATAATATACATATAATATTTACAATCACTAAACTAGAAAGAAACTTAAGTAGGTAGATAAAATTAAAATACAGTAGCTTAGTATTAGGTACTTATGAAGTAAGATGGCGCGGATTGCCCATTGCTTGCAGATGTTGCCGTTCTATTTGTCTTAGTCGTCTCACAACTTACTCTGAAAGCTAAGATTTACGTAGGTTTTCTTTCATTCTAAGAACATTGAATAATGGTTTTATAAAGAAAATTGTAGGTTCCTATTATACGGCTGTTGAGTTACACGCTTCGATATGTAAAATATTATATTTTGATTTTTAGGAGATGTTTTTCCTAGTCGTTGTACAAGTAAGTTGGCAAACAAGCATACGGCCCACCTGATGGTAAGTGGTCACCGTAGCCTATAGACGCCTGCAACACCAGAGGCATCACTTGCGCGTTACCAACCCATTAGGAAAGGAAGTGGGAAGGAGAAGGAGCGGGAAGGGGGAAAGAGGGTGATTGGGCCTCCGGCACTCTCACTCACCGAACGAAACACAACAGTAGGAATACTGCTATTTCACGTCGATATTCTGTGTGAGGGTAGTCCTTCCCCGATCGCGCCGGCCCGTACATACTGAAATCAGCGAGGCTCTACTACTCTAAACATTCTACTACTCTAGACATGTGGTAAATAACGGACCTATTTGTTTTTTTAATTATGTTAATGTTTTATAACCAATATTCTGACACGAAAAAGAGAACGTCAGATTTGCCGCAGATGCCGACCACTGGCCAAGAGAAAATTAAATTTCTAGTAACATTCTATTTTAGAACCGAAATTGACAAGGATACAAATTTTTTTCTGTCCTATTCTGTATAACTGTCAACGTATATACGAAATTGCATGATGATCGGTCTAGTAGTTAAGAGGTGAAAGCGTAACAAACAAATAAACTCACTTTCGCAATTATAAAATTAGTTGGAGTTTTTTTATTATTAGATACTTTTCATTAAAAGGATGTATTGTTACTGACCCATCCTAACCTACATTTATGCGAGCGGAGCCGCAGGCATAATCTAGTATAACATAAATCAATAAATATATAGATTAAAAAGTTCAGTTACAACGCAACTGGCACTCGCCATTTACATATGAAAACACAGTTTTTTGATGTTGAATTGAAGTAGGCGTACTTGGCAAAAATTATTGGGAAGAGAGGATCCCGCCAAACATCCTCGGTTTGCCCAACCCAACTATTGCAATAGAAAAAGGTTGACAATACCGAACTCCTCTAGATAGGGACCCGGGCGTACTCCAACTTGCAGTATTCCGCTTCGAGCACAAAATATACATCGACATGTGTTTCACCTCAGCGCGAGCCTGCGTTGTTTTTCATCACTTATTTTTTTGCTAAAATTATTCGCTTTACCGGCCTCCGTCATGATACCTAAATACAGCCACCATTTCTTGTTCCACTCAATTGCAAAACTACTGTAACGATACGCCGTCAAGCGAAAACATGGAAAGATACACCATATATACAGAAACCTTCCGTACCCAGACATATAAATGCTCTCATAAAATTATCAGAAACGACACGAAACATTGACTCCAAGTACCAATTTCTGTTGGGTTGTAAGCTTGTCACTCAGACAAAAAAGACAATTTAAGTTCAAGAAATTGTTATTTTCATGACTTGATTGAATTTTACCCTGTCGTTAAACTATTAAAGATTTGGCGTATTGAGTATAGTGAATGGAGAAAAGTAGTTACCATCACCTGATCACGCTTTGCTGTAAATTAGAGTTGTTTGTACACTTATATAATACTAGCTTTTGCCCGTGGCATCGCTCGCGTAAAAGTAGGTTAGGTTATGTTAGCAAACGTACTTAAATATATAGGCTATGTTACTCGGTGATAATACAGCTACCTAATGGTGAAATAATTTTTATAATCGGTTTAGTTATTTTGGAGATAGATCCTTATAAAAAAACAAAAAATCTAATCTTTCCTCTTTATAATATAAATATAAATATAGACGATGCAACAAAATTATGGAAAAATATAGAATGACTAGCTTTTATACTTTCTTCTTGGTCTTCCTCTCTTTTTCTTTGCCTCTATTTCTCCTTCAATATTATTGGTAATAAATTTGTCATATCTAAGTAAGGGACCGATGATGTTTTCTCTCTATTTGTCAGTTTTTATTTACTCTTCTGCCAAATATTGACTAACCACCATTATTATTATACCATAATAAGTTCACACTGTCAAAGAATAAACATATTTATAAAATCCACGCCCTGCAAAAATTAGGTCGCAGTTCCATGTGAGAATTTTTCTCTCTTGCATACTAAACAAAGACCGCTAATCTGAAATTCAAGCGGAAACAACGTAATTATGTGGCAAAAATAAATATAAAATAAACAGTACACGTGACTGTCTGTAGAGTCACGTAAATAAAATATTAATTCACGAGCGCATTTTTCTAACTTTTAATGAAACAGGACGCGGTTTTGTTGTCGGCCCGTCGAACAAATAACAAACTGTTATGGTCATAACTGTAATGCCGAATTTAGGAACAGCGGTTTATTAATACTAAATGTTGTATCTCGGATGCAGGGTACACCATTTACTCAGGGTTTACGATACGCAAAGTTTCATTTAATTTGAGTTTCGTTTTATCCTTGACAGCAAAATCCAATAATACTTTGCTCGACCAGGGATCTGACCCGAGATATTATGAAAAGCAGTTCAAAATCATTTACCTTCGCATATTTATAGTTTGTCTTCGGGGCTATTACTAAAAGGTTGCTTGTTGTGATTCGGTCCTTTCACAAAGCGACTGTCATCCAAACAAACAACATTAATTTGCTTTTCTAGAGCTATACGGGTTCTCAGAGTATTTAAAGGTAAGCAGGAACGTATCATCAAGACCGGCTTTTCATGGTCTGCTAGACTAACAAAATAATTGCTTCTCACTTTTGTAATATAACAAATTTATTGCCAAATTCAAATCATTATTTGTTTCTCTTTAACGCCATCAACCCAATACCTTATGTAATCATCCTCACTAGTATTGGCTCTAATATTAGATCTATATATAATCTATATATAATAGTTTAAAATATGTATCTAATATTACATATTTTAAACTATGTACGGCGTTTAATAAGGCAAAGCCAACTAAAATAAATAAGCTAGCAAATTTTCACATGATAATTGTTTACTTATTTAAAGAATTGAGCAAAACAATATTATTGTCTTCTATTTACGCGAATATTATTCATTGAAATTAAACTGCTATATACGGATTTTATCTAATTTTTAAGCTAATTAAATTATTATTAATCTATTTAGATTTAATTTATTTTTATACTTTCCCCGACGTTTCGGTTGCTTTTCAGCAGCCATGGTCACGGGGAGACTAAGATGGCAGTTGTCTCAATGTTCCAGTGTAGTTATTTCAAAGTACCCGAAACGTCGGGGAAAGTGTAAAAATAAATTAAATCTAAATAGTTTAATAATAATTTAATTAGCTTAAAAATTAGTAAAGTTTAATAGTAGTAGTAGTGTAACAATTTTCAAAATTTTGTAATAAAGTGTCAAATAAACAACGCGATAAAATCCGTATGAGCAAAACAATGTTGCTAAGTCATGAATCAATTGGCCTATGCTCATTAATAACTAGTATAAATGTATACTGTATATAGACACCAAAGTATTTCACCTACCTAAAGTTTTAATTTATTATTGTCGGAATACCAAAAGATTTGTGTTGTACAGTTTACGCAGGTGTAAATAAATGTTGAGTAGCATTTTCTGTAGATATCCGACACAATCCCTTGGCACAATCATAAGCTGAAGGTGTCTCAAGCAATATTGAAATATAATACAGTCATAGCTTTTGTTTCATGAACCGCGGAGGGACGCGCTAGGATTGCGAAGAACGATAGTAAGCAATATAGAAATAAGCATTGTGTCATTCGATATTGCACCTTTGGTTGCTAAATATAATGTTCATTATAGATTAAACCTGTATCAAGTACCTATCATGGGTACTGTTTACCTAACCCACCGGGGACTAAAGGTCAAAAACATAATCGCCTATAGTAAAATTTAATAAAAGCAAAACATTTTATAACATCGCAAGAGGTATTTAATTTAATGTTATATGTGCACAATTAAATATAAATTTTGAGAATGATTTTGAAATGTAATATGTAAGTCATTAAGAAATTGCTTCAGAAACTCTAACAATATTTTTTTAAATTATATCTTTGTTAATGAAAATACTGACATACATACATAGATTCACGCCTGTTTCCCAGAGGGGTAGGTAGAGACAACGGATTTCCATTTGCTACGATCCTGATACACTTCTCTGGCTTCATTCACTTTCATCACATTCCTCATACACGCCCGTCGGTTCAAGGTGCTCTTAACCTGGCCTTTGTCCAGAACGCCTCCGATCTGATCAAGAAACGTTCGCCTAGGTCTTCCTCTTGCGACTGTTTCATTCGCACTAGCCTTATAAACTTTCTTAGTCAGTCTTTCCTCGTCCATTTTTTCTACATGCCCAATCCAGCTTAACATACCCTTTTCTATTCTTGTCACTATATCCACTTTCATGCCACATCTCTCTCTAATCACATTATTCCTTATTCTATCTTTCAGAGTCACACCACATATATTTCTCAGCGCTCTCATTTCTACAGCGTTTATTCTGCTCTCATGCTTTTTTTGCCATATCCAACTTTCACTTCCATACATAAGTGTGGGCTCTAACAGTCCTCTATGAACAGCCAAACGTATCTGACCTGATCAGTTATTGAAAGTTATATCTAAAATCAATACGACCAGGTGATGTATACATGCAATGTATACTTGTTAATAAGTAATATTTATTTTAAAGCATCATTAAAATATTATGTATGTATGTATCTTATGAGGGGGCCAGTCAGTGCAGACCGGCGACACTTTGACCCAGTGGGATCTTTTGTGTCGACACTCTCGCAATAACGACTGCCATAGATGTTCATGGCAGCCGGGACCGACGACTTAACGTGCTCGCCGAGGCACGGAGCAGACGATAATTGTCAATCAATACGCACATAATTTCGAAAAGTCATATAACTTCCGAAAGTCAGAGGTGCGCGATGTGGGTTCGAACCCGAGACACTCTGCATTGCAGTCTGTTGGTCTCCCCACTGCTGCTCATTATAATTAAATATTATGTAACTCAACAGGATGTTATAATGTTAAGTGGGATGGTATACTCAGAAAACATAACAACTTCATGCTATGTTCTGACCCTTTGAAATTGCAAACTACAATATACAGTAAAGTTGATTCACGATAAACCGCTTCCCTCACAAGCAAAACTTTGCTATGCATCTCAATTTAAGGTTCTGTTTGTCTTAGTTATAAACATCAAACTATAACATAGTAACGCCTATATTGTAAAATATTGAAAATATGCCATATTGTAAACCAACATGCTAGAATAGAGATTATTATATTTTACCAAATCAATGAACAATGCTTCATCGCTTAGAGCAATCTCTTTTAATCGAAATAATGCGCAAGATAATGTAACCCAAAAGTTGTAGGGAACATCAAACGTGAAATGCCCTTTTCTATCGCAGTACTTTTATTACTATGGGATAGGACATTTAGGTGCCACATTATAGCTTTCTATAATTGGTCCCAAAATGCTGACATTATGCGTAGGTCTTCTATAAATCTTGCACCAAGATTTAAATTGCTCTCCCAAATGCTTTATTGTGTCCAATTCAAAGATAGTGAAGATGTATATTTTTATTTCGACCAGAGTTATTTCTAGTCGTTAAAGAGCTTCTAAAATGGTGGATTAAATGGCTTTTATATGTTTACGTATCTATTTGTAAACATCTTACTTTAACGTAAACATAACGTAAACACTAGAAATAAGCATAAGTTAGTCGGCCCATATCATCGTTTACATAAAGTTCACAATACATTTGCGGGACTCGATATACGTTTTTTTAATAAACTACCTACATATTGAAATAATTAATATACCATTGCTTAAATTTAAAGGCGCCGTTAAAATACAACTTATTCGGAAGGGTTATTATTCAGTCAACGATTATATAAATGACAAAAACTCGGGAACTAGTTGCTTGTTGCATACAGGATTCAAAGATCTGTATTACTTATAACTTAACTCAATTTAGTAATATAGTAATGTAATTTAGTAGTCGCAAAGTGTAAGTGTATGCGCCATCATGTCATCCTACTGTCTATTTTAGATTTATATTAAAAATATACCTTAGCTGAAATTATTTCATCTCTATAATATAAGTAAGTTATTATTGTTATTATCTTTAGTTTTTTATAGTCAAATGTATATAGCATAATGGCTGCAACACCTTGTTAATCTTAGTTGTAAAATACTGAAATTATATTTAATTGGCGATTTAAAAGAGTGGCCGTGAGTTTCTTGCAGGTTTCTTCTCATAGGCTCAACCCTTTGCCCGAACCTAGCAACTAACCTAAATATAGTTTCAGTAACTTAGTAAACTCACTAACCTATATATTTTGACGTTCATAAGTGTTACTTTGTGACCTAAATGAATAAATTAATGATTTTTGACTTTGATTAACAGAAAAGCATCAGAAATATAAAATATTCTGCTAAAATCACAAGCTTTTTTGCGTACAGGCGCAGTCTAGTAATTTGCGTAAAAACGAGTCTGAATTCTAGATCAGATATTTCACGAGGGTCATTCTTTAGCAAAATTATTGCTTGAAAGGCTTCAAAAGCTGTCCATTCGACAGAAGCCATTAATCCTGCGGTGTAAACCTACACCTGTGTACCTAGGTATCCGAGGGTTATAATAACTTAGGGTTTGTAATTATGCGCGGCCGTTGGTCCCAATGTCTCAGCAACATGTGACTACTTAATCCTTCATTTCGGCATTTTGACCTACTCTACCGGCCGTAATCCGGTCTCAGCCACCCATTATTCATATAAAGGACGTCCCTAATTTTCTATTCACTTTCCAGTTTTTGCTTATACAACAATGAAGATATATTATGTAAAGGAGGAAATACGTTTTGTTTAAGTGTCGGGTTACGCTTAAGTATTTTGAAGCTCGCAAAATATCGACTGATATATTTATAAATGAAAATGTTTTCCTGAACTCATTCTAGTCTTTAATTATGGATTCATTCGTTCTAAAATCAACTGTCAGGAACAATCTTGGGCGAGCCATTTCTTTAACCATTTTGTTCAAAAGCATTTAGGTGGAAAAACAATGTCCTTCTTTCAATCATGTAGTTATCTATATCATCTCACTTATTTCTTCACGAAGGTTTAAGTAGGTACTTAACTAAACCTTCAATTTCTACCTACCTAGGTATAGACACATATTTTGCTAGTTATGTTTACATTGAAGATTGCTTAAGACTAAAAAGTGGTTCCTTTTTAGTCAGCGCCATCTATTGAAATTAAAATTAAACTATTATCCCATAAGAACGTAATCAATACCGTAATAAAAATTATCCTTCACCATACATTTATCTAAAACCTTTCAACAAATTGAGTAACAACTATCTAAATATATTCACAAAATTTGACATTAATAATATTAGCAGGATCTCATATAATAAAAGGGCGTGGCACACATTTCCAATCCGTTTCAGGTATGTTTGCTGAACCTAATTAGCCCAAACTAATACCCGTTTTAATATTCCTTGGGCACAAAGGGATGGTAAAGTAGACAGCGGAATAAAGAGGGAGCAAAATTCAAGTGATGTGGGTCGACACAGCGTGAGTGTAGTGGACAAGGCACGATAAATCATAAAGAATGCCCTTCAAGCGCCCTTTGACTGGACAACAGCCTTCTGAAGGTCTATGGATATTTACTTTGGTGTCGTGTGAAAGAGTAGGCTTCGGGTAATATTCGTATGAAAAAGTAGACGGTAGTAGGCGGGGTATATTAAGGATGTTTTGAGTATTTCGCATGTAAAGCGTAATTGGTAAAGCGGTTTTGTGAGGTACCGGGTTGGAGTACTGCTTAACGGTTTGACTTTTACCTCATTTTAGGAAATAATTATTAAGCGAATAATGCTTTGCAAATAAGAGTTTGTTAAAAATATGAATTAATATTTTTGAAGAATCTTTTTTGGGTAGGCTTTAATTATAGGAGGTAGGCGTAAATAAATTAATTCATAATATTTGTTAGTAACGAACATTATTTTGGTAAAATTATCGAGTGCTTTGTTTCTCGTTCGTTCAACATATTTGTTGTTTGTCATGCATATATGTGCATTATAATATATATATTTTTTAATAATATTAATTACTTTTCTCTCTTTCACAAAGGTAAGTATACATAAGATAACACAGTACAGATATAACAAATTCTCAATCCTTTGTGGAGAGATTGGTGTCTATAGTAGGAAATATTGTACCACTATTCACCCGAATTTAATTTTTAGTATAGGTTTTATAAAATAAAATTTCTTCATCTATTTGCCATATCAATTTGCGTCCATTCGTTTATTTTCGTTTTATACATGAACGGATTAATTTGAACATGCCATTAAATTCAACTGTATATTTAGTACATGCATAACCCTCTATGCAGACAGGTTAGTACATTTCAGTATGATATTCACAAAATGTGTGTATAATATTAACTAGCGGACGTGACAAACGTTGTCTAGCGTTTGCTGGCTTGCCGGCGCTACATGCCAGGTGCAATTTCGAAACTTATCTCGAGACACGTTCAAACAAAAATATCAGTAAGTACCGCCGTTTAGCAGAAGTTAAGTTACAAACGCACATACAGAAGAATTATATATTCAATACTTTTTTGCATTCCATAATGTTATACTTAATGTAAAGATATGTGCACCGACAACGTTGTAACAAAATTTAAACATAATGCGCGCAAGGATTCTGTGAGACTTATGTTAAATAAAAAAAGGGAAGCTTAAAATGTAACTTTCGGTTTCGTTTGGACATCATTATATAAATTATAAGTTTACAATAAAAGTACAAATAACAGGTGTCAGTATTTTCGTAAACAAGACAAAAAAAAGGTGTAAATATATTATACTGATTTTTTTTTTAATAACTTCTGTAATTTATGACAGAACAATTAATTTATAATAGCAAAACTCGTAATTAAGGTACAGATCTCCTATAAATTACCAAAATATTGTGTTTAATCTACAAAAACCTATAATTTGAAGCTATATAATAGGCGTAGTGGTTAGTGTAACCGACTGCCACGTCTGATGTCGCGGGTTCGATTCCCGCACAAGTCAAACATTTGTGTGCATGAACATCGATGTTTGTCTTGGTCTGGGTGTTTCTATCTACTTATAATATGTATGTTTTTACAAAAAAAAAGTATATATGTATGTTTATCCATTGTCTAGTACCCGTGGTACAAGCTCTGCTTAGTTTGGGCTAGATGGTGTTGTGTGTATGTGACAGAATATTATTATAATTATTATTAAACTAACATAGTTTACCTTTTCATAACAATTTAGTATAGATAAATCTCTAGCCATACTTAGGTCAGTTTCTGTCGTAGGTAATAAACAGTTGTAGCGTTCACTAAATATCAACAAGAAATACATAGCATATTAAGACTTATCTTAAACATGTTTCTTACTACAGTAAAACTTAAAATTATAAACGAAGCAAAAGAGCATTCGTAAGCAAGACTTGAACCCGTAACACCGATAAACCGTGTCTTCTTCACTTTACTAACTAAGCTTCTTATAGTCTTACGTCCGAGATTAAAATGTTGCCTCTATATATGTACATAATATATACTAAATGACCCGCGCAACTTCGTCTGCGTTACACAAGAGAATTTTGCCCGATGATGCTCTGGTCCTATCAGTCTTAGCGTGATGTTATATAACCTATAGCCTTCCTCGTTAAATCGTCCATCCAATACTAAAAGAATTTTTTAATTAGTACCAGTAGTTTCTGAGATTAGCGCGTTCAACCAAACAAACAAACTCTTCAGCTTTATAATATTAGTATAGATAAGCATGATAGGCGACGCTAAGCGCCATCTATTGCACAGTTTATAAAACTAAGTAATCACACTGTTACAATGACTGTTAAATATTAATCCTAACTAATATTATAAATGCGAATGTGACTTTTTATTTTTTTGATACACTTTCACGTCTTAACTACTCAATCGATCATCATGAAATTTCGCGTACACATTGTGCAGGGTACAGAAAAGGTCATAGGGTACCTTTCATCCAAAAATAAAGTACTGTTTATTTACAAAACCTACTAAAACGCGTGCGCCTACTAAAATGCCGCGGCTAGTTACTGAATAAACATATTATACACATATAAACATATTATTATACACATATAAACATATTATACACATATAAACATATTATACACATATAAACATATTATACACATATAAACATATTATACACATATAAACATGTTATTCACATATAAACATATAAGCAGTCAGTCCTAAACTTCGGCATTTACGTCTCATGATAGGCTTTCTTAATATGAAACCTCATTTAATATTTAGTAGAGCATCAGTTTTCTTTCTTCCATTGAAAGCGTAAGAATTCAATAACACATCGATCTCGAGCTCTTTCATGTCACTTGTTGTATGTGTACAATCAGCATTATAAGAAAGAAAGAAAGAAAGAAAGAAAATAATTTTATTTGTTCCACGCTCATAATGTAAGGTAACAGAAAACACAACCAAAAGTACCTATAGAACAAATAAGGTTCTGCGTCAGCAATGTTGCAGTATATCCACAACGCTGGTATTCTCGCAGAGCCTGAGTTTATAAGTAGCAGGACATGAACAAATATACCTAAAGTAAATGCAAGTGCCTAATATTTTGCCGTTTATTTGCTCGCGTTGATGTTACATTTTTATTCTGTACCCCTGACGTATGCAAAATTTCATGAAAAGCGGTCGAGCAGTTTAAGCGTGAAAGTGTACAAACAAACTAATATTTGCATTTATAATATAACTTAGAATTTAGATTTTATAAGTAGCAGGACATGAACAAATATACCAAATGTAAATGCAAGAGCCCAATATTTTCCCGTTTATTTGCTCGCGTTGATGTAACATTTTTATTCTGTACCCCTGACGTATGCAAAATTTCATGAAAAGCGGTCGAGCAGTTTAAGCTTGAAAGTGTAACAAACAAACAAACAAATATTTGCATTTATAATATAACTTAGAATTTAGACTTTATGATTTAAAGTCCTAGTTATTACATTGTATTATGTTTAGAAATGGTGCAGCACCTTACAGCTGTTATGATTTGTAAACGAAAAACTTGGCGATTAAAAAGAGTGGCCATGAGTTTCTTGCCCGTTCTTCTCATGAGCCCCCTTGCTTTGCTGAACGTGGCAGTAAATGTAAATTCACAGGAAAAAAATTAGTGTAACTTCATTCATAAGTATATTCATAAGTATAACCTAACCTAACTTGAATAAATTTATTTTGAATTTGAATTTACGCGGATGTTGCACATTGAAATTAGTTTACTTTATATGGATTTAATCACGTTGCTTATTTGAAAAACCGTTACAGTATAAAAATTTGTCTACGGCTGCTCTTAAACTTTAGTCCTATTTGTAACAATTTCTTTTTATAATTTTGATAGATAAACGCAATCATAATTTTGCTGGGGTCTATCAATTTATGTTGCCAACCGTACCTAAGTATTGCACACATAAAAAAATTATAAAACCGACACCGATTCATCTTTTGACATCAATAACACCAGTTTATCGATTGAGCCGTTATAGATTATGCGTTCTGGTTGAATAAAAATAGATTATCAAATCCATCACCAGTAATGAAATGTATGCACAAAAATAGCTACGTCAGTTCTCTAAAGTGATATTTGATGAGTACCTATTAGCTTTGTTCGTGACGTTATCTATATGAGAGTCATTTGTTTAAAAGATTCGACCTTTTTCTTTTGTTCTGTGGATTCACCGCATAAAATATGTATTCGGTATTATCTTCTGTAATGTCTACATCATTGTATACATCATTCTAAGTTAATTTTTATCTTAGCGTTTGAAATTTTTTTTTATTTTGGAACCTAAATTTTGCCTGCTCTCTCGCTCAGTTAAATGTGTGTAGGTTATGAAAAAAGAAATGAAAAAATGTTTATTTCTGCTTCTAAAACATTATAATAATTTACTACTTCTGCCAAATTGCTGTGCAGTTTGTTGGCAGACGTAGCTTTCACATTATTAAATTATTATTTGTATTAAAATTATTATTATTACACTTCCTCATAAATAAGTTACGTTTTTGTTTTGGCATTTAAATAAAAATAATAATAACACAAAAAAGGCAGAATAAAATAAATATCATCAATAATTACTATAATGATCACATACATTACAAAATATACTTATTATGACTATAACTACATATTAGAATTATACCTATCATGTTTTTACTGATTATATTCAAAATAAATTTTGTTGTTTTATATTTAAACGACCGTATTGAAACCGAAGTACTTTCAATTTCTGTAAGTAGACTGTTTAATATGGTTGGAACTGGATATTTATTACATCTTTTTTCATAATAATTATTACAATATATCCTACCTAATATTAGATATAAATTCGAATGTGAGTTTATTTGTTTGTAACATTTTCACGTCTTAATTACTCAACCAATAATCATGAAATTTCGTATACACGTTGTTAGGGGTACAAAACAGGACATAGGGTACCTTTCATCCAGAAAATAGTACTGTTACCTAAGGAATTTCCCGTTACAATTTGATTCACATATTCTAGGACACTGTACAGTCATGAAGGTATGCAATGTTTCTGAAAACGAAGACAAGGGTTAGAGGAAAGTCTAGGAAATACACGAAGGCTGACATCGCCATAAAGTGGGATGCCGGGAAGAGAGCAAACACATCTAATATTACAAAGAGGAAAGTTTTGACATATTTATGTTTGTTTGTTTGTAAGGGTTTAGCTCAAAAACTATTCAACCGATTTTAAAAAATGTTCTCCCTTTTAAATCTTTATTATCAGCGAGTAATATAGGCTACTTATATGTTTTTTTAAAGTACTGTTACTAACATATTATTAAAAGCGAGATTAAAGATCTAGTGTCAGAGCCGAATATCATCGGGGAAATAAACGCTACCCGACTTCGCTGGCTCGGACATGTGGAACGAATAGGAACGTATCGAGCTGCCAAAAGAGTATATCTCGGGCGATCCACCGGTCATCGTCCGGTGGGTCGCCCAAGGTACTGCTGGAAAGACGAACTAGCTAAAGACCTGAACGAGATGAATGTGCTCGATTGGTCTGGATTGGCATAAAATAGGAAATAATGGCGCACTTTAATGTCGGAGGCCAAGATCCAGTTTGGATCGCTGAGCCAGCGAAGTACGTAAGTTACTAACATTACGTAAGCTCCTTCTACGTGAGCAAAAGCTAGTAACATATATCTCGGCTGTGTTTATATCCTGAATGGTCATCCAATTCAAATCCGCCTCGTTGAGTAATCTAATCAAGCCTACATCTACATCACGAAGCTGTGAGCCAATTACTATACCGAACACACTGTACCTACCTAGATTACTCATTATTACATCAGTGTAGCATTCCGTCATGTTTCAATAATTTAGGACAGATTTATCGAACTTTGTACACGCTTATAATGATAAAGTCACCTATAAAAGTAAAAGTCAATATTATTCATACATTAAATATACATACAAGCATTCTAGGATTAAAGAGTCTGCATACCCATCTTGTAACAAACACTACTTTAATAAATCGTCACTTCACTAAATCTGGACTTCTGATTCATCATCCCGCACCCGATCTTACACTGACATAGAAATACGCAACCCATACGGACGACTGCCACGCCTGAGGTCGCGGGTTCGATTCCCGCACAAGTCAAACATTTGTGTGCATGAACATGGATGTTTGTCTTGGTCTGGGTGTTTCTATGTATAATATGTATGTATTTACAAAAAAAAAAAAAGTATATAAGTATGTTTATCCATTGTCTAGTACCCATAGTACAAGCTCTGCTTAGTTTGGGCTAGATGGTGTTGTGTGTATGTGGTAGAATATTATATTATTATTATTATAATGTGTGCGAATCGACATATAAAATGAAACTACAGTGGCGCGCGAGACCTTGACGCGAGCGAACGTTACACATATTTGCTCCGCTCCGACCGCGTTAAATATTTCTAAGTACCTACATACATTTAGAATGGACGAAAATAGCGATGAAGATAAGTTGGAAAATAGTTTTTCGGAAATAATTAATGTTAGTGAACGGGAGAGTGATAAAAGGAGCAGCATAAAGAATTGTGAGATTGATAAGGGAAGAATGGTGGAGAAAAGACTAAGAGAAAAAAGTGAGGAAAGTAGCGAGGAAGGATTTATAACGGTTGTAAGAAGACGTCCAAAGCGCCTTATAAGAAGTGAATCGCAAATCGAAGGTGGACAAGAATGTCATTTAAATAATGAAGGCGGTGAAAATATGAAGAATATGGACAAGGTTTGCTTGACATCTTTGAAGTTATTGCCCAAACAAATGGCATTAGCAAAATTATTAAAAAGTGAAAATATACAAAATGTAAGTAAAATCAGTTACAAAAGTCCGTATAAGGTGTTTATAGAATTTTCAAGTAAAGAAAATGCAGAAGAATTGATTAGATGCCAAACAATTATTAATTTAGATATTAGGGCTCAATTTGTCAACCAACACCGTTTATCATATGGAATAATTAAGGGAGTTGACTTGGAATTAAGTGAGTCAGAAGTATTAGCAGTATTAGAGAGTTCATGCAAAATAGTGTCTGTTAAAAGACTACGACGTCTTAATGAGAACGGGCAATGGACAGAAAGTGAGACTATGCGCCTCTGTTTTGAAACTCAGACTTCACCCCCTTATATCTACGCTTATGGGTGCCGTTTTCAAGTGGAACGTTATGTCTTCCCAGTCACCCAATGCTCTGCTTGTTGGAAGTTTGGACATATTAAAAAATTCTGTCCTGTCAAAAAAATTTTGTGTCCAAAGTGTGGCAAGGAGCATGTTAATTGCGAAACTGATAAAATTATATGCCCTAATTGTAAAGGACCCCATATGGCTCTCGACAAATCCTGTCCTGCTTTCCTGAAGGAAAAAAAGATACGAACTCTGATGAGCGAAAGAAACATTCCTTATCGAAAGGCACTTGAAATTTATTTGACGAAGTGCTGTAATATTACTACAATTAAAGTAATGAAGACTACTAGTGAGAGTCTAGAAGACATAGATAAACTTTCGCCAAGCAAAACGTACAGTGATGCTCTTCCGTCGAAAACAATTGAGCTGAATTTGTCAGACCAGGATACGGGCCTCCAAAGAGAAGAAGAAAGTCGGAATAAGCAATTACAAAGTGTAAAAGTGGACAAGCCCAAAAAACGGTGTCCAAACAAGAGTCGTCGTGAGAATGAAGTAACTTCCATGGAAACAGAGGTAGAAAACTATTCAAGCGAAGATAATACGGATAATAACACGGAAGCTCGCCAAGTTCAACAATTTGAAGAAGAAGATATTGAGAAGAAGAGACAAAGAAGGTTCACATTTAAGAAGATTTTTCAAAAAATTAAAGAAATAATTTTCTCTGGGAAATCTTCTCAAGACAAGGTAGTCATGGTGTTAAAAGCAATTTATGAGGAATGTAAGGTATTTATAAGGGAATATGTAATAGGTGATAATTTATTTCAAACACTATTAACGTTATTTGATGGACAGTAACTATGGGAAGAAGTCGGTCATCAATATAATACAATGGAATAGTCAAAGTTTGAAACCTAAATTAACTACTTTTGGTGCCCTTCTTTCACAAGAAAAAGTACATATTGCTATAGTTTGTGAAACATGGCTAAATTCTAATGTTAGCATTCATCTCAACGAATACAATCTATATAGAAAAGATAGGGACGATTCCTACGGAGGTGTAGCAATCATTATCCATAAGTCTATAAGAGCGCAATTGTGTCCATATCGTGCTAACAATTTAGGTATCGAAACTATATGCGTAAAATTATTAAATTGTAGAGGCTTAGAATATATCGTAGCAATTTATTGCCCTTCTTCAGTGAGAACAACCATCACTAATTGGGACAATATTTTCTCTTTAGTGTCTAGGCGAGCACTTATTGTAGGAGATTTTAATGGCCATCATACAAACTGGTCTTATAAAACAGACCAGCGTGGTATTCAAATACTGGATTCGGCATTAGAAAAAGACTGTATTACATTGAACAATGGAGACGCCACCAGAATAAAGTTAGTTAA
Source organism: Catocala fraxini (assembly GCA_930367265.1). Taxonomy (NCBI): domain Eukaryota; kingdom Metazoa; phylum Arthropoda; class Insecta; order Lepidoptera; family Erebidae; genus Catocala; species Catocala fraxini. The sequence goes on from OV884047.1 coordinate 4,756,492, forward strand.
TGGGGTTATACAAAAGTCATCACCCGATATTTCATTCGCATCATCTGACATTGCTGATAAATTTCACTGGCGCGTAATTAATGAAAATCTAGGTAGCGACCATCTAGTTGTGAAGATGTCGATGAATTTTCAGGGGCCCGTAGAGTACATACAAAGGCGAAATTTTAAAAAAGTAAACTGGCCTCTATTTCGTAAAGAGCTTAATGATTTATTTTCTGGGTTTTGTGAATTGAACACGAATATTCAATTTATGTATGATTACTTTATAGAACAAATTGAAATTTCAGCTAATAAACATATACCTAAAGTCCAGATTTGTACCAATCCTTTAATTAATTTTAAACCAAAGGAATATTGGAATCCATCGCTATCCAGAGCAGTAGCCGAACGTAGATTGGCCTTGGCAACATTTAGGCGAAATCCAATTCCTGACAATCTTGCAAAATTAAATAAGATGGTGGCAAAGGTACGCCTTTTATTAAATAAAGCCAAAGAACACAGCTGGAAAATGTTTTGCAGCAGCATAGACGAGTATACCTCCGTTTCGGATATGTGGCGTAAGATGAGATGGGTTAAAGGAGTTCGACAAGATAAAGTAATTTTACCTGAAGAGAAATTGAAGGAATTATTATACTCGCTTACCCCACACACTGCTGTAAATATACCTCCAACATTTACATCTCAGAACAAATTACTAGACTTAGCATTCACAATGCAAGAACTTGATAATAGTTTAAAAAAGAAGGACACTGCTCCGGGTAATGATGGAATTACCTATTCCATGATTTTTAATCTCCCTCATATAGCCAAAAAAGTGCTCCTTGAAATTTATAATAATGTATATAGAACTGGAGTTATTCCAAGTCAGTGGCGTACAATATCAGTTATTGCTATCCCCAAAGCTAGTTCAGAACTAAAATTAAGACCCATCTCACTTATATCCTGTGTTTGCAAGATATTTCATAATATGATTGGCAAAAGAATAGAGTGGTACATTGAGAAGCATTATATATTGTCAACCAATACAGTTGGATTTCGAAAGGCTCAGTCTTGTCTGGACTGCATTACGCGGCTAGCGACACACATACAAATAGGATTCACAAAGAACAGTCCTACAGTTGCGTGCTTCTTAGATATTACAAATGCGTACAACAATGTTTTAGTTGAAAACGTCGTTAAAACTTTAGATGAACTAAAAATTGGCTCAAAAGCGTGCAATTACCTATATTCCTTTTTAAATGAAAGATATCTGTTAATTAAAAGCAGAAGAGATGGTCAAACTGTTGATATTAGACGAACCAGTAGAGGTTTGGCACAAGGTGATCCATTATCCCCGATGCTTTTTAATATAGTTACTTCGACAATCTGCAAACGTATCGATAGCGTATTGGTTTCTCAATTTGCAGATGATTTTGTTTTTTATATTAGTCATAAAAATCTAACTTATTCTGAGACACAATTGCAAACAGCTCTAAATTCTATGATAATAATGTTAGATAATATAGGACTGGAATTATCACCAGTTAAATCAAAAATATGTCTTTTTAGTAGAGGTGTAAAAAGGCACCAAATACAAGTGACAATAAACAATGAGCTAGTTCCAATAGTAGATTGTGTCAAACATTTAGGTTTATGGTTAGATAGATCTCTTTTATGGAAAAAACATATTAATGAAATAATTTAAAGAATTACGAAATTTTTTAATATATTTAAGATATTGGCAGGACCCAGTTGGGGAATACACCCTAAATACTTAAGATTATTATATATATCATTAGTTAGAAGTAGAATTGACTTTGGTTGCTTTCTATATGATAGCAGTGCTAAAAGTCATATATATAAGCTAGATAAAATCCAAAATAAATATTTAAGAATCATAGGTGGATTCATAAAAGTTCTCCAATCCATGTAATGGAAACTGAATTGTGTATACGTCCATTAGCCAATAGGAGATTATATCTTGCATATAAATATTGTATAAAAAACATATCGTGTATGAACAACAATATTATTAAGCTTATAGATAAATTGGCTCAAAAGCGTGCAATTACCTATATTCCTTTTTAAATGAAAGATATCTGTTAATTAAAAGCAGAAGAGATGGTCAAACTGTTGATATTAGACGAACCAGTAGAGGTAATATGTAATACAGTTGTAATGAACTGAATAGTCTTACACACACTAGATATTGGCATAAGAAGAAAATACCGATACTAGCGACTATTTATAACGAGTGTAGAACTTGTAATGTATATTGCTCAAATATTTTAGACATGTACTCTTTACAAATATGGGTGTCACGAATAAAGGTACAAGATAAGATAAAATATAATTTAGACTGCATCAAAGGATCTAAATATACACACGAAGCCACGTCACTTAAATTTGATGTAATTAAGGAATTACAAGAAAAGTATTCTGATTGGTTAACTTTTTACACTGATGGGTCTAAAAAAGAGACTGGTGGCGGGTCTGCTTATTATAATGCAGTCAATAAGACCTCGGGATTATTTAAATCTCTTGATAAAAATGTGTCTATAATGACAATGGAGCTAGTTGCAATCTCAAAAGCTCTGGACATCATTAGTAATGGTAATAACAACAGCGTATCTAACCAAAAGATAGTTATATACACTGACAGCAAAAGTGGGTTATTGCATTTAGCTCGATGCGCCTCTGGGTATAGAGGTGTACCGATAGCTTATGCAATACTCAAACAGATTTATGAGTTAGGAGATATTAACTTGAGGTTGCAATGGATCCCATCTCACATAGGCATAAAGGGAAACGAGGAGGTTGATAAATTAGCAAAGGCAGCTATATTAGAAGGTATAGAAATTGATATAGCTCCTTATTACACAGAAATACTTTGGACATTTAAGAAAATTTGTACTAATAGGTTTAAGGAATATTTCAATCAAACGAGTAAAGAAAAAGGCATCTGGTATAAAACTATGCAATGTGAGCCTCCTCGGATCCCTTGGTTTTCTGAAAATAAAATAAGTAGAACTTATGTTGTACTGGCGCATCGAATACGTTCTGGTCATATTCCATCACGAAAGTTTGGATATCTTATGAAAAAAGTCAGTTCACCTAATTGTGAAGTATGTGGCAAGATAGACGATGTCCAACACCTACTGATGGAATGTGAGAAGAACCAAAGGGAGAGGGAGTCAGTGATGCAGAGATTTAACATAAATAAATATGACGTTGGGGTTTTTATAAAGATTTTGTCAGAACCTTTATCTCCGGCAGCAAGGTGTATTTATGACATGGTATCTGCAGCACTGTCTGCCTCGCCCTCATAGTAATAAGGCATGCATATAATTAAATATAAGAAAAAGGTAATTTAGGGTACGATGAGGCTGGCATACCTTTATAAGGTAAAAGCCTCTAAATAAAACAGATTAAAAAAAAAAAAAAAAAAAATGAAACTATTTTAGAAACTGTAGTTCCGCTTTATTCTTGTTAAACGATCACTAAGCGCGACCCCCGTTGGATGTTCGATCAAGTATATGCACTTTTAAAATATGCAGTACGTTTGCAGCAGCATTTGCAAGCAAAAGGAGGGAGTTAATAGTAAATAAAGAAATATCAAATTACACACAAGAGTGTTCACTCCGTTACACTGCGGAAATGTTAGGAGTAAGAAGGGAACATCTTCGCACGTATCTTTTCACGCAAACAAACATGAAACGCTTGTGTAACAACGAGATAAAAAGAATGGTGTTTTTTCCACTCATATAACTGGAGGTTAATGGCGTAAAAGTGTGTAAGTACGTGCTATCATTTGTGCTGTAATGTGTTTATACCGGCGGTGGCGATATTTTGTTGTTTATTTTGATATTATTTGCAAATCCTAATCCTAACTAATATTATAAATGCGAATGTCAGTTTGTTTGTTGCGCTTTCACGCCTTAACTACTCTATCGATTATCATGAAATTTTGCATACACTTTATCAGAAAACCGAAAAAGACATAGGGTACCTCTCAACCAGAAAAAAGTAGTCTGATTAACCTAACCTAACCTACATTTCCGTGACCAAAGCCATTGGCAAAATCTAGTATATAATAATTCTAGGTTTTGCCCGCGATTTTGCTCGCCTAAATGTAGATTAGTAGGTTAGATAAGTAACAGTACTTTTTTCTGGATGAAAGGTACTCTATGTCCTTTTGTGTTTTCCTGACAATTTATATACGAAATTTCATGCTGATCGTCGAGTAGTTAAGGCGTGAAAGCGTAACAAACAAATAAACTCACATGCGCATTTATAATATTACTTAGGATAAGAGAGTAAACTGATATTTTCAAATCATTTTTATATTTTAGTCATTAAGTATTAGCTAAGAAATTTATTATTTTACTTTGGAACAATAGTTTCTAGTCCACGAAGATAAAATGCTTGAAATCAAAATACGTTTGTTCATGAATGCCAAAGTTACGCTTAGCATTATGCGAGAGCGTAGGCAAATTACACATAACATTCGACAAAGTCTGCCCTGTGCACGTGGCGCACGACTTTGATAACATGAATCACAAGTCAATTAAAGTTGTGTTAAATTATCAATCACGTTATACATATAAACCGGGTCAGTATAAGTCCAATCCACTCTTGCCCGGTTTTCACGCACTGAGGGCTAGTACCTTAGAAGAAAACATATAGATAATTATTTTTCAAAGGGATATCACGGGACTGCCACGTCAAAAAAGCAAAAGCATGCCCTCGGCGCCGAGCTACGATTTCATCATTTAATTTGTTATGTAGTCATGACCGTGGCGTGCTGAACACATATATTTTTGCTGTGTCATATATATAACGAAGCATAAGGTCCAGCAGGGTTTTTAAAAGCTGTAACGTCAGCAGACTGACGTCACTATTCTCAATAGATGGATCACTCTGCAAATAATGAAAGTAGTGAAACACGCTTTCGATAATAAACACTAATTATTCTTAAGCACAATTTTAATCTTAACTATGTAAAGCAACATAGTATAAATCAATATTAAATTTAGTACCAACAAGATTACAATTTTATGAAGAGCTTTTGCCTCCGTGAGAACTGGTAATAGAATGCTTGACTTTACAACGCCAAACGCGCTCAAGATAGCGGGCGTTGGGAGGTCAATACACAATCACAATATTTCACTATTATTTTACCACACACTTCCTTAATAGCTAATTTAATTACGTTAATTCTTTACAAAAATCAACAGACCGCTTTTATTATTTAGAAAATTTTAATTTCAGTTCAAATGTTTTAATAACCGACTGTTTGACTCTGCAATTTAATCTTGAACTTGAAAGTATTCGAATTACTTTAAACTTAACAAAAATGTCTAGAATACATTAAAATAATCATTGGAATAATCGTAATAAATAGAGACCTGATTATAAGTCAATTAGCGATAAATAGATGTTATAAAATAATCGGTTATATGGACTTGCGCCGACGTATTCGAATTACTTTGAACTCAACAAAAATATCTAGAAATCAATTCGTTATTGCTTAAAAATCAAGTTATGAATTTAGCAGTTGCTTAATTACTTTAAAATGAATGTTTAAATTATAATGAGTAATAGTTTGTCGTCTCGAACAACAACAAACCATTACAACTCTTATTTAAGCAATAACTGGTAAAACTGGCATAAACAATGTGGTAATCATGAAGTAATCTTAGTAAATAAATAGGGACCTGATTATAAGTCACGTAGCGGTAAAACGATATATTAAAATAATTGGTTAAGTGGACTTGCGCCGACATATACATGACTCTGGCGGTTCAAAAAGTTAAATTACCACTCTACAATCGCCTAAAGATATATCGCTACAGATGCATTACTTATCTACTAGCAAGCAAACACAATGAAAAAAGCATCGTGTCTGTGTCGAAGATATCAATTTTCGCGTGGCAGCGTGGCATATCATGCAAATATAAAAATTTTGTCGAATATTTGCGTGCTAGTCAGACCGTAAGGATATGACCCAGCTGTACAAATCAAAAGTTGAACTAAAACTCAAATAAATCACTAAATAAAACATTTGATATATTTTTACGTTTTGTATTACATTTCACGTAAACATTTGCCAATGATTCACAGAGGCGCTATAGGCGAGACATTTATCATTAAACATGTTTCACAGGTATAAAAAATTACACATGGACATCTGTTGCCAGATAAATTGTACCAAACGGATAGAATTTATATCCATTTATTTTTACAGAATAATTGGTCCCCAATGCTGTGTAATTTGTGTATAAATGTAAAACTTCTATATTTGTAATTTGTTTTACTGTAAAAAATTTTAAGGTAGTATTCAAAATGTTATGTAGAAAACAGTAATGTTGGTGAATTTGCATTTCGCAGAAACATTCGTTATCTAATAGGTACTCCTATGTTGCTCTTACCCATGTGGAGAATAAACGAAATGGATTTAGCTACCTATTCTGAATTCCTGCTTTAAAAAAATGACTATGCAATGTTTAAAAATATGTTTGTATTCTGGAGTTACAAACTTAAAATTTGAGATAAAATGAATTATTCCAAATTCAACACAATCTTCGTCTCTGCGATTATTGGTATTCGGATTAACATGACGAGATAATCACAAAAAAATGTGCTCAATAAAGCATTACAATATTGGAATCTTAAGAATTAACAAAACCCAAAGACTTGTTGGTTTCTCTAGCATGTTGCAATTAACTAAACAGTGGTTGTTTCTTTAGAAAAGTTTAATTCCCTACAATGTTTATTGCACTCACTGATCGGTAAACGTTTAGCGAGGTTAAGCAACGTTGGTTGCGGCCAGTCTATAAATGGGTGACCGCTTAGTCGTATTTCAACTGAGCGTATCCGTGCTTCGGAGGCCACGTAAAAGTCGGTCCCGGTTGTTGTCAAATTGACAGCAGTCGTTAAGTTAAGAGGCCTACGGGCGGCTTGAACAACCCTTGACAACAGGTTGGCCACTAATCACACGAAAAGAAGAAGAAGACTGTCTCCTACTCTATGTTTGTGAGGATGGATGGATGAATTAATGATTGTTACTCTTTCAACCGCAGGGCGCAGTTAGTCTGATATAAGCCACTAAGTAGGACATGTAAATCGACACGCTATTTACAAGCCAAGCAATTATAAATATTGCTTTTGTAGGCAAACTTCAAATTGTGCATAATAAATAGTTAATTATCGCTCGCTTTAACGGTAAAGGAAAAACATCGTTATGAAACCCGCATATCTGAGAGTTCTCCATAATGTTTTCGAAGATATGTGAAGTCTGCCAACCCGCACTGGGCCAGCGTGGTAGACTATAGTGTGACCCTCCTCACACTGAGAAGAAGCCCGTGCCCAGCAAATGCCAAGTTTAATACATTGCTGATATTATTATATATAGACAATTATTATTATTACTGAACAGCGATAGCTCAGTGGGGAGACCAACAGACTGCAATGCAGAGGGTCTCGGGTTCGAACCCACGTCGCCCACCTCTGACTTTCGGCAGTTATATGACTTTTCGAAATTATGTGCGTATTGATTGACAATTATCGCCTGCTCCGTGCCTCGGAGAGCACGTTAAGCCGTCGGTCCCGGCTGCCATGAACATCTATGGCAGTCGTTATTGGGAGAGTGTTGACACAAAAGATCCTACTAGGTCGAAGTGTCGCCAGTCTGCACTGACTGGCTCCCACATAAGATACATACCTACATATATAGACAATCTTAACGTAAGGAGAAAATTGTAGATTATTTTTCGTGTAAGTAGCTTACGAAAACAATTGTTTTCTCGCAAATCAACGATTTCCGGCTTATAATATCCTCGGCCTAAATTGTAATAGGCGGATAAAATACTGACGAAAATGAAAATTGTTTGAAATCTCGAAATGCTTTATCCCTATTTAATTTATTATCCCTCAGTCTTGAGAGACACCTACGCAAAGCGACGAGAATTTATATTTTTAGCCACAAATATAACGGCTCAATACATTCACATCCATCTTATAAATAATATAAACGAATTTCGTTGAGATATTTGAGGAATACACGTTTATAATGTGCTAACATTGGACAAAATCTATTATGGATATATTATGTACGTGTCGATTGTGGCAGAATTTAGAACTATATTAATAAGTAAGTGGACACAACTAAAGGAAAATAGGCTGACTTCTTACTTAAAAAATCTACAGATGGATATTCTGCCGATTATTTTTGATATTGGTATGTACTTTTTGCCGATCAGATAAGTTTTAATCAGAGGAGAGCTTAAGGCGTCTAAATGTCAAGACTGACCGATTTTCAGTGAAAGAAATTGAAACTCTCTTGGAAGATAGCTTATCCTGATTGATGTTACGAGACTAATTGTAAAAAAGGCGGATGACAAATGCAAGTACACGCAAGAAGCTGGCGTGAGGTACTTGCATCGCTTACAATCAACCCCAACTAATATTATAAATTCGAAAGTAACTCTGTCTGTCTATCTGTTTGTGGTTTAGCCATGACAAGGTGTCACGTCTAAACCACTCAATCGATTTAGATGAAATTAAAACAGATATAGTTTAAAACCTGGGGAATGACATACTTTTTATTGATGTAGGTACCACGCCGGCGGAGCCGTGCGTAAAAGCTAGTCAACTATAAAGCCAACAGACAGAATATTACAAGTAAACATTTATAATGTGAGTTGATTTTATTAATCTAGGGATATTAAAGAAAATAAGGAAATCTACAAACATGCAGTACACAATATAATTCTATACGTTTCGGATGAACGGTAAGCGTTTAGCATGAGTTTGCAGAGTTGTGCGAAACGACATTTTATAAAGTAATGTGTCGATTCCTACAAAAGATGGTGTGCGAATCGACACATAAAAATATATTATTTTAAGAGTGTTATTTCGCACAATTCGAGACGTATTTTGAAAACAGATTTGTGCGAAATAACCACTAAGTCGAATGAACATATATCAAATGCGATGTCCCGAAACATTCTGCAGATAGCTTATGGTAAAGTGACTACTTAATCCACTGCGCCATCCAATAATTTTAACATTTAAAGCGCTTGCCATGTCAAATCATGCTACGCTTGAAGAGCTTCAGCTATCACATACCGACAATGCACTGTTAGAACCGAATTATTTTATCCCGCCCCACTTTAGTTGAACAATGCAACTGCATTTCGAACAAAAGTTCATGACGTGTTTTCTCTCAAAACAGTCGTCCGTTCCACAATCTGAGTTTCGCGTATAGATGTCGCAACATTATTCCGAAACCCTACATAGTTAAATGTGAATAAATTTAATTTTTCAGCTGCCGTTCGCAATGAATGGCTATGGTATATTGATGCTAGCGGTATTCCCCGTGCAAAGGCAATCTTGCGTTCATATCATGACTAGATTTTTTCCGTGTAAATGTAAATGTAGATTATGTAATTTTTCATCCCTCGGAAATAGTAATTTTCTAGATGAAAGGTACCCTATGTCTTTTTCTGTAGCCCTGACTAAGTATATGCGAATTTCACGATGCTCGGTCAAGTAGTCAAGGCGTGAAAAATAACAAACGAACGAACTCACATTCGAATTTATATTAATTAGGGAGGTGCCTCATTAGTACATTGCGTTGTGTTGTCACAACGAATCAACGCATTGTACGCCACATCTGCAAAAGTTCGACGCACGTACTGATTTCAGTCTTCATTCGACAATGGATCGGAACACTGTCCATCGTCGCACCGGACCTCCGACAGCGCAGCGCAGCACCCAGCCCCCCGCTTTGTTTCTCGTCCGTCGATCCGTCGCGTGCGACGGTGCAACGCATTAATGTGGCATGTCACAAAAAATATATAGAAAACGACGCAGCGACTACGCAACGCAACGTAATAATGAGGCATCACCCTTAGGGTTTGGAGTTTACTGCTAGGAGCCTACTGCTTCGAGGACTTTCGACTGCAAGGATGGCGTAGTACTTTAAGTGGTCGTCCCGCCACTGGTACTACACCGCGTGTTATGGATTCGAATCCCACATGATACAAAACTTGTATTACGCCTTGGGATCGAACACGAGACCTTTGCGTGGCAGTCCAACGTTCTACCACTTATTGTACATTTAAATTAAACAACTGTATACGGAATTTAACTTGGTAACCGCCACAACTGTCCTACCACTTCTACCCTCCAAGACCGGAGATTTACCTTGTTGTCGATGAGTCAGCTGTCGATGCTACTGCAGAGTGCGCCAGTGCCAATAAAGTTTCCATTTTGTTACAGAATGTAAGTAACTACAAACTCAACTAAAACTTGGTGTTATACAGATAGGAGCATTCTAAATTGAAAATTATTAATTTGTATGATTGTTTTATTATACAAAGTAATGATCAGTCTTATTGCCGACTTGATGAAGATGAGATGAGATTTTACAAACGTACAATGTTGAACTCCTACTTCGTTAGTCGCTTGTTGTTTGCATACAATCGTAAGGTTCCGGATTCGAACCCTAGGAGGGACAAAGTGTTATTGTGTCTTTCTAACTGTAAAGATCTTTCTATTACGTATACTTAATCTAAAATCATTTCGGTAATATATATGTTTAAGGATTGTGCAGCGATAGCTCAGTGGGGAGACCAACAGACTGCAATGCAGAGGGTCTGGGGTTCGAACCCACGTCGCGCACCTCTGACTTTCGGAAGTTATATGACTTTTCGAAATTATGTGCGTATTGATTGACAATTATTGCCTGCTCCGTGCCCCGGAGAGCACGTTAAGCCGTCGGTCCCGGCTGCCATGAACATCTATGACAGTCGTTATTGGGAAAGTCAGTACCCTCTAATATCCTGACACTGGTCTAGCCTTAGGGTATCGTTAGCCTTCGGGTTTCGGAGGTCAGGTGGCAGCCGCTCCGTGTAAAAACTGATATCCAGTCAAATCCGGTTAGACCAGAAAAGCCGAGCCCAAGTGACTTGGGAATAATAAAGGCTAAAAGAGAAGAAGATATGTCTATGGATTGTATTAAAATCATTTCCAGAAAATTATAATTTTCAAATAAACCGCAAATCGGATTTAATTAATAAAACGATTCGGATTTATAGTTTCAATATATATGTTTTTAATAAATTTTAATACATTAATACTTCCACGAATTTATTTAACTACAAAATACTTGTGTATTTAATCATTAAACAATTAAGTGCATACTTTACCTATTTATTTGTCGTTGTTTCCATGAACCAGCATATTTTAAGGTATCGCATTACCAAAAGCGCTTCGTCACGGCCCATATCGGGGTGAACATAATGTTCCATAGAATGAACAATGTATACGGACTGCTGCCATTTTGTACGGGAAATTACGCCTACGTGTTCTATATACGACGATTATGGCTTAAGCTTGAAGGAGATTTGTTTTTAGTATTGTAGGCAATACTTTTAAAATTTACTATATCGTAAGCGTCTTAAATTTAAATAGATATTGCGGTAATATGCAAGGTTTAATGGTGCATACTTATAACCTATTCTATGTCTTCTTTACTTAACAACCAAGTTTTATAAATCTCAAATACTTATATGGGTTTTCCAAAAAAACATATTTCATCAAGTCTATAAATGCATGCGGCCCCGCCTACCGCATAATGTCTCCCAATTCACGGTTCTCTGATTGTTTACGCCACTGCTTTCTTTTGCAACCGCGTGTAGTCTGAAATCTTTATCATGCGACTAAAGCACGTGTATTTTTGTATAAAAAATAACAAACAATGAAAGGGTAGTCAAGTAAGGTATAGATAATCCACGGGTAAAAGGTTATTAGTACTTTTAAAGTAAGCCTCTATACACCTCTGTCGAGCGTTAGGAATATCCTCACCTGAGCAGCAGAGACCAGACCAGAGGTACAAAGAATGTAATACAAGTGAAAAGCAAAAAAAAATTCATAATATGCCAGGTCCGTAGTAACTGGAAATCTGTAGCCTTTGCCTATTCTCCAAAAAATGACGTGTTAACCTCACGTGCGTCAAAATAAGGTCTTGCAGACCAATTTTCATGGCAACCAAACTCAACGGAAACTGGCTATCAACACAATAACAATGAATTATTGCTTTGAAACAATTTGGCCATATTTAATATAATTGTAGCTAATTGAGGTGCTTTTCCAATTAACCATTTTGTATGTGAAACCAAAATATTGCTAGAAATTGCTGAAACAAAAATAATATCTCGTTGTAATAAAGTTTTGAATATAATAGAGTGTGCTCGTGAATATGCTTTAAATAATTATTATAATCATGATGCTTCAAAAGTTCAATGGTTTTTATTTCAGTTGAGTTTATATTGGGTGTTAAATGTGATGTTCTGGGTCGGTTTTTGGCTTGAAACATGTTATTGCATATTCATCAATTCGTCAATTCTAAATACATAACTCAGTATTCATGGTGCATGTAAATAATATTTCTTTATCCCAGATATCCTAGCATGATAGACTATGACTTAACCCTTCTCACACTGAGACCTACGCCCAGAACTGGGACAATTTAATACAGGGCTGATATTTTATATTTATATCCCAGATATTAATAACAGACTACAAAACAGGTTCTATAATCAATTTTATTTTTTGCATTAATAGTAATAATATTCTATCACATACACAACACATTGCATTGCATGTTTTATTATACGTTTATCAATAACAAACGGGTACCGACAACTGTCTTCTCCCTAGCCTTTATTATTCCCAAGTCACTTGGGATCGGCTTTTCTGTTCTAACCGGATTTGACTGGATATCAGTTTTTACACGGAGCGGCTGCCACCTGACCTCAGAAACCCGAAGGCCAACGATACTCTTAGGCTAGACCAGTGTCAGAATATTATAGGTCACTGACTTCCCAATAACGACTGCCATAGATGTTCATGGTGGCTGGGACCGACGGCTTACCGTGCTCTCCGAGGCACGGAGCAGGCGACAATTGTCAATCAATACGCACATAATTTCGACAAGTCATATAACTTTCGAAAGTCAGAGGTGCGCGACGTGGGTTCAAACCCGAGACCCTCTGCATTGCAGTCTGTTAGTCTCGCCACTGACCTATCGCTGCTTCTACCAGCAACTGTACGGTACCTTCATAGGAAAAATACACGCCAAAGTCTAAACGTTCCAATCCAAATTGTATAGCAATTTAAGTGATAATTTTATTAAAAGTGTCTCCTTAGTACTAATTGCATTTTCGATTGGTAGGTTGGCTAGTTGTTATCGAGTTTTTTTATTAGGAACAGTCTATTATAGTGAGCGTAATACACTTACATGTCTTCAAGGTGCACAGACACATTTCACTATATCATACAATTAGTTTCTATCCCAGGCTTTGCACGTGTATATTCCATGAGAAGACATTGCTGTAGTAGAAGGTACTGGTTATGTATGCGAAAGCCTAGTGACCATTGGTCTGCTATGAACCGTCTCAAGTTCGATCCCAAGACCATCTATGACTTTTCCACCTGCTTTTCTAAAAGTTTTCGTTTGTATTCGTTACGTTATTCGTTATTTAAAAAGATAATTTGTCATTTAAAAGGATTATACTATGAATAAATTCGTTATTTAAAAGGACAAATATTCTGGAATATATGTGAAATTTGCCTGCTCTTACTAGGCAAGCATGGTGGACTATGGTTTAAACCTTCTCACACTAAAATGAGGACCGTGCCGAAAAGTGGGACAGTTTATATACAGAGCTGATATCTGTTAAAAAGGTTTATCCGTTTTACTCTAGCAAAATACCTCAAAACATCATCACCAAATTTTATATTTATAATTGATTTATGTAATTATCACTACACACTACTAATTGTATTATCATAGGTACAACCCAATGGAATAGTAAAGTAAACGTAATAATAACAACATATTTTCTATAACTATATATATAATGTTATCCTTGTGAATTCACTCAGTCTACAAGCACTAATGTCTATCTTCTCAGCTACAAGGTTAAGAGTGCGAAATGCTCTCGTCAGGCAGTAGTATTATCACCTCAACAACTCAAAAAGATCATGTGGATCTTAACGACGTAACTACATACTCATACAAACAAACCATTACTTTCAAACAAGGCAACGAAACAATTAAAACGATTGATAATATCATCGTACAAAAGTTTTTGACAACAGAAAAGGTGCTATGTCCTTAATATGGGCTTGTGACGTCATTACGACTATAATTATATATTTTATTTTAATTATTATCACTTTTAGACAATGGTTGATGGAGCCTTCGGGCTTCTTCCACAACCTCCAGATAGCATTTATCTATAAGATAAAAGTGTCGCGATTCTTTAACTTAAGTGAGAAAGCATTCGATTTATATTTCTGATAATGTTTACTTGATACATGATATACGAATAACTAATAGAATATTATCCTTTGTGTATAAATCGCAAGTCAGCAGCTGTGATTGGCTGAATACATTTCTAAAAATATTTTTTTACAGGCCTTAATTTGGATAACAGTCGAGAATAACGTTCAAAACCTCACCTTATGTACATACAAAATTAATATAAAATTATAAAAATTAATAACATATAATATAAAATTAATGTAATACTTTATTTTATACACCACGCTGGCCCAGTGCGGGTTGAAAGACTTCGTATGTCTTCGAGAACATTACTGAGAATTCTTAGATATGCAGGTTTTCTCTCGATGTTTTTTTTATCGATATGATAATTAACTATTGACGCGATGAGCATCTGTGTCAGAGCTCACACGCAGGATCTCCATACATAATAAATTTAATTGTATCTCAATCTTACCCACGCTTCACTCATTATGCGCGCATAAATTCGGCAAGTCAGAGATGTCTGCCTTGGCATCGAACCGAGAATCGAGAGCTCTGTGTGACAGTCCAATGGTCTCCCAAAAGACCATCGCTGCTTTCTTTTTTAAAATGTAACCTTTGCTTCCTTATTTTTTAGAAACGAGACATTTAAACCAAAATATTTAAACACAATCATATAATAAACAGTTATTACTCTTGCTACAAAATAATATTCCAGTGACCTTTTTAAATAAACTTTGTGTTTCAAGATGGCTGTTGCCAGATTTTTGTCAGCCTCAGTAACCGCAATTTTAGTCAAGACGAGCCAAGTTCAAACATCTGCTAAGTCTCTTAGTAGAGATCAGTGCGTGATTTAAGTTTTTAATAAAGTAACCAACTTAGTCCTCAAAATTATGTAATATTGTGGACCTAAACCATTTTTCATATTAAATATTTCGCTCGTCAAAATTATTTTATTATTCATGAAATACATAATGATCTTCAGCCTTAGATAAATCTTCATTGCTCGTTCATGTTTTTATTCAAAATCTCTTCCATTATGCATGTTAAACGCAAGAGGTGTTTACCTGCAGCTTAGCTCGTGTGAATTCCAAGTAAACTCATACCTACATAAACCTTATGCTGTATGTAATCTAAGATATATGTTCTGCCAAGTGTGCCGAGTTTCAACCATATCCATATTCAATAGTTCACGTGCAGTTTAATACTGAACATCTTGACAACCTTCTACATTTATAATACTAGTTTCTGCCGTGCCTTCGCCCGCGTGAATTCCATAGGGACACAAACAGGGATAGAATGTGGCTACATTCCATCCCTGTTTTTCAAATTTGGAAAGATCTTCTTAATTTTAGATTAAGATCAGTTCATACTTTTAGACGTAAATATGTTTCAAACAAATAG
The DNA here is from genome assembly GCA_930367265.1 of Catocala fraxini. Lineage (NCBI taxonomy): Eukaryota > Metazoa > Arthropoda > Insecta > Lepidoptera > Erebidae > Catocala > Catocala fraxini. The sequence goes on from OV884047.1 coordinate 4,772,210, forward strand.
AGTTACTTTTCCATTGATTATATTGGTATAAATCAGTAGATTTCCTTAAGGTGATTTAAGGACTCTGCGTCGCGAGGTGCTCCTAAACGTACAAAAAATACAATCAGGCTCAGAACAATTACTTCTGGATCACACAAATAAAAGTCCCGTGTAGAATTCGAACATAGTACACTCAGCAGCTGCAAGATGATTGCTTGCCCGTACGCCAACTATGCAGCCTACAAGACTAAACTTTATTCATTTCAAATAGTAAATATAGTTTCAAACCTTCAAGTGACCTTTAGCAGAAACGTGCTTAAATATTGTTTCTTTTCTTTTCAGATCGGCAATTTTCTTCACCAATCAACGGCACTAATGAAGCAATCCGCAGACGGGATATTGGAGTAGCAGCCGTTCGAGTCGCGTTCCTCGCGCAATAAAACAACATACCCTGCTGACTTCGACCAAAGATTCCAACCTATTCAAAAAGCAACCCTATACCGAAGACACAAGGACCATATTTCCTCACCATCTCACATTCAAATGGCTCTGCTCCAGTCTGAAAACACAATCCAAGCAATATGTCAATTAAAGCCCATTCTCAATTGTAATCAAACGCGCCATTCTAAGAACAAAAAGCTTCGCGACGAAGTTATTTTTCAAACTTGATTCGTTCGACAACTCTATTTAAGTATCGTAGATATACAAAGTGGGAACAAAACCAATGTATGGTTACGTCAGGATTACGAACAAATTAATCGACACCCAATCAAGGGATTCGTATGGCGACTCAAAGTCCTTACTCCCACCGTTCACTGCCTAGCTTTGTTGCTTTACCTTCGTGTCTTCTTGTACTGGCGACTATTCTTTTACGACCAGCGCTAGCCTCAGCTGATTTGGAACCAGCACTGAGCCCAGAGTTTAACGTCAGTAACCCCAACACCACAGTGAACTGGACACTCTTAGATGAAAATTCAACATTATTTAGACCAGGGCATATAAAACATTCAAAGTATTCAGCTCCCGTCACTATCATACTCGTAATAATCTTTTTGATTGTTATTGTCGGAACGATAATCGGGAACCTTCTTGTTTGCGTTGCAGTACGTTTAGTTAGAAAACTGAGAAGACCAAGTAACTATTTAATTGTTTCGCTGGCAGTGAGCGATCTCTGTGTTGCACTTATGGTTATGCCGCTTGCCACTGTGTACGATATTATGGGAACGTGGCCTTTCGGACCGGTGCTTTGTGATTTCTGGGTGTCCAGCGACGTTCTTTCTTGTACAGCTAGCATTCTTAATCTTTGCATGATCTCTGTCGATCGGTATTATGCTATAACAAAACCACTAGAATATGGCGTCAAAAGAACTCCCCGTAGAATGCTTTTCTGCGTATTTATCGTATGGGTAAGCGCAGCCTGCATATCCCTCCCGCCGGTCCTAATTCTAGGTAATGAGAAGACTGATACATCCTGTTCTGTGTCGCAAAACCAGATTTATCAAGTCTACGCGACCATGTGTTCTTTCTATATACCACTGACTGTCATGGTTGTGGTCTACTATAAGATATTTAGCGCTGCTAGGAAGATTGTAAAAGACGAGAGAAGAGCTCAATCTCATTTGGAGACGCATTGCTACCTTGAGATAAATGTAAAGAATGGTGGAGCAGCCGAAGCGAAACTTTTGGGCAATCAGTCCTCACAGCCGCCCCCGAGAGGCTCAACAGCGAGTACAAACACAACCGTAAGTATTAAAATAAATTAGTTTTAAAATATACGCTTTGAACTGCCTGAAAAAGAAAAGAAAAATATAAGAAAGAAAGTTTTTAACATCATTAACTTTCATTTTCTTAAAAAGTTAGTTTTGTATAATACTAGAACTTACTCAGAGTAGACAAATAGTATTTTTGGTGCAACTGTATAAGTTGCGCTTATGTTTGCATACAATCATAAGATCCTTGGTTCGATCCCCGGGGCAAACAGTTCTTAAGATTATCTGCTAGCTATCCCTCGCAGGCAGCACGGAGTTTGGCAATTTATCCGGTATATGGCAATAGGCACACCGCCATTACGTCATACCAATGACAATATGTCAACTATAATATAATAGTTATTTGAGCATACATACCTCAAAATCTATGAACGTATGTTATTATACTTACCTATTGAATTTCCTATAAGCTATGTACTCATAGCTTATAGGAAATTGAATAGATTTAAATTGAACAAAATGAATTAAATAGATATAAAGGTCGATTCTTTCTTTTTTACAGTGTAGCGTAGACAAAACAGAAAGTACAATTGGCAGATGCTTCAGCGGCCAAAGAAAATCCAACGAGTCCCAGTGCCCAATGTTACAAAATCCAAAGACACCCACTAAGCCAATCCATACCATAAACAGATCTCCAACGCAGCTGGTGCCAGACAAACCACCAGTCAAGGAAAAAAGGAGACCATCCTCAGAAAGTAATCAAAAAGTGTCAACCAACAGAATTCGTTCGTCACTATCCAATTTTGCTCAAAAAAGCCATATCGCCAAAGACTTGCTACATCCAGCGGTAACGCACAACAAGAAGCTGAGATTCCAGCTAGCCAAAGAACGTAAAGCATCTACTACACTCGGCATTATTATGTCAGCTTTCGTGATCTGCTGGCTACCATTCTTTGTACTGGCCTTAATTCGACCATTCGTCGAGGAAGATGCCATTCCCGATGCAGTCAGTGCAATCTTTCTCTGGTTAGGTTACCTAAACAGTTTGCTTAACCCTGTCATCTATGCGACTCTGAACAGGGACTTCAGAAAGCCGTTCCAAGAGATACTTTTCTTCCGTTGTTCCAACTTGAACCATATGATGAGGGAGGAGTTCTACCACAGCCAGTACGGTGATCCCGATCAGCATTACTGTGTAAATACCACGCCTAAAATTCACAAGTATGATGAAGGTGTGGAAATAGTTTCTGCTGTCGATAGGGAGGAGACCAGAGATTCGGAGAGCTTTCTATGATTGACAATGCCGGAGGTCGACACTCGAGACCTAGATACTGTGATCTAAATAAGACTTTTGATATAGAACCGAGGTCTAACAGTGTTGATTTTATCGATTTTATTCGTTTAAATAACTTGTGTATTATAAAAGGCTGTTTCTACCCAACTAGTCGTTACTTATGTAAATGTACGCGATGTTTCGTTTAATAATGTTAAATAAATAATATTAAGCCATTTTATATCTGCAAGTAGTTAGTGTGTCGGCATTTGTATTAGATAAAATAGATGCTATTGTACATATTAATATTATTATTCACATATATTTAATAAGTTATGTTTTGTCATAATGTAAATTAGTCTATTTTCAACACGATGTCTTAGCCACATTTTCTCTTTGCAGGGGAATTGGATATAGTAAATTTTACGTGTTAATAATTATAAGATAATATAAATCACATGGTAATTACGTCACCTTATAAAATAATATTAAGTGAATGTGTGTTATTTGATAATTCCGGAATGACCAAAGATGTAAAATTACTTGAAAACGTGGTTATAAAATGTATGAGATGTTGTAAATTTCATGAACTTTAATAATAGAAGTGTATTATAATGTTATATATAATATGGTGTATATGACAGTAATTTAATAGTCAGAAGTATTAATACATGTGATAGTAGATATAGACTTCAACTTCTTGTTTGGGTTTCATAATTATTATTATAATTTATGTATACAGTTATCCTTTATGTATTTTATCAAGTCTATTTTCACATGATATTGCAAATCTGTATTTTATGTAAATAATAAAATGTAAATTGACTTTTAAAAGTAAAAGTTGTTCTGGGTAAAATAATAGATAATAATGGGAACTGCCAGATAAATATTGAACAATTTAAAATTGTAGTAAGTATAAAGAATAAATCTGATGTTATATATATTTTTAAACATTCAACCTCAACCACGCTTTTAAGACATGGCCCGACATTATAAAGAGAAAGCCAGTAAGTAATGAGTGTGAATTGAGTTTGATTCATTTGAAATTAGTTGTCTTCTTTATAATAAAATATTATAGGAATGTATGTTTATAATTACACATAGTATATATATATATATTGATACGTAATTACATTTAGTTTATTACTTGAATCAAATTAGATTTCTATAGAACAAAAGTCAGTGTTGTAAATATTGTTAATAATACTAATGACACTATAAATATAAATAATAATACGGTTAAGTATAATAATAAGTGCATATATCGCAGAAACCGTGTGGGGAAACTACGCTTGGAAAAATAATTTGACAGTTCAATTTGATGTTTTTATTGATACATACTAAAATTTCTTTGGTGTAGTTTCTGAATATTGTGGTTGTTAATAATAGTTATAATAATAAAATACTGACCACAGATCTCTCAGTACTATTAGATCTAAAATTCATTTTGTAAATCTTGAATAGTTAGAACTAATGCCATATTCTGCCATCAAAGTTTATTTTTCAAAATATAATGAATTATGTTACTAAAAGTATTTTTGTTAATATTTTATTGTTGAGAGATATCAAGTTATGAACGCAATGCAATATAACTAAGATATGTGATTCGTATAAAAACTTAGCTGACTTGATATTGTCAACATTATAAATATGAAATACGGAGCGTCGAATCGAAATTCATATTTCCAAAATATAGAAAGGTCTTAATCATGTTAAATATCTATTAAATATTAATTCAAATTTTGTTTTCTAGTAGTATTTTTATTGCTTTCACGATGCACTTGATTCATCGATTAGAAAATACAGTTGAGTAAGTAACAATATTTTAAAACCAAAGGTAATGTTTTGAACTAGGTGCTTTAGCAGATTTTAATTTGTAGCTCTAGATTGACAGTGATTAGTGTTTAGGGGCTGTTCCAGAGGTTTAAGAATTCCTTATTATTTTCTTAACTCTTCATATAAAATTAAGAGATCAAATTTGCATATGTTCAGTAACTTTAGCCCCGCCCATCAATAGCTTTCTGCAATTTATCTGTAAGGACACCAAAATCATCACATTATGCTTAAAAATAATACTTCCTTTATTGCATAAAGCACGTTACGAATTACTTTAAGCACACGTCTAAAATCTAAAATTGATGATCAATTTAAGGCGGTATTAAACTTTTATAACTTTTTTCGATTCGACGCTTGCCAATATAATTTCACTGTTACCATTTTAGTCCAAAGTTACTGTAAATATTTCAACTTTTGGTTTCATAGAGCTCATATAGTACAAATCATCGATACGTTTGTTAATAATGTTGTTTTCTTTAATTTATTTACTATTTATAGAAACTACATTCATTCTGTCTATTTTCTACAGTGATGTAAAACTATAACACAATAAAATAATATAAACTGTATGATAATATGTAAAAAGATAAATAAAATTTGGTTAATCATGTCTGAGAAAATAATATAAGTATTATTCTTTAATTACAAATATTATAATTAAATAAACTTACTTATTGTAATACTATCTTGAATCTGCCTTACAGAATTATCAGTAAAAAATATGTAATATTAACAATGTCTTGACGTTAATGGATCAAACTGAAATTATCAACGCCCGAGAAACAATAATTAAGATAGCCTTGACGAGACACACCAATTGCTACAGGCACTAGTTGATAACGCGTAAAAGCAAATCTGTATTATTGTAGAAAGTCACAGCATAGGGACTAAGTATACTTTGAAAATATTTATAAAGATAACACTCCATATCACGGCAACATTAACGGTACTTGTGTTAGTTGCCAAATTCCAGTACCTTATATTTTGTCGACATATCGAAGTACTTGCGACCTTACCAAAAGCTAAAACAATAAGAAATGGAGGTGACATTCTGGTAATTCTTATTGCTTCCAAATATCGTGGAAATACAGAGGTCAGCCCATCCACTGCACACTTTCATTTTTGTGAGACCACCACTTAACGTGAATAGATCGACGTTCCGACAGTGACTGCTTTTGAACGTGTGTGACGCAAGAGCTGTTGACATATGACCGCCACCGCAGCAGGTGACATGAGCTACATTGAGGAGATTCCACTTTAAACGTTGCTTAAATATGTTCAAAGCAAGCTTTTTTTTGCTCAGCAATGGCAGTCTAAGAGAAAAATCATTATATTTATACGCAATATCAAAATAACAAACCCGATTTGTTTTGTTTACGACTTGTAGTTGGTCTAGGTCAAAACTTAGCAATTCTAATAAGCACTACATGTAAGGCAAATAATCAATGCTTTACCAATTATGGTATTTCAGTATTCTGTGTGTAAGTTAATAAAAATAATATAATTAATCAGTCTGTACGATTTATGAGACGTTCAAAATAATACGATATTAGATACACAATATAGCAGAAGTAAAAGTTTTATTCGCGTAGGATCGTGTCAGTATCGTTTACATTACGGTCCGTTGACCGAATAACCAATCGTTGAAATTTTAAGAGCAATCCTTTCTTTTTAGGTCGTACGATTGATTATTGGCCGACAACGAAATTGCCACGTTGAACTGTATGTCCTTCTTTAGAAAGCCTACCTTCAGCAAAATGGTATATGTTCTTTTCTCAGTCATCGTTAAACAAATTTTACATTCGATGTTAAACACTGTCTTTAGAATTGACGTCGTAATACAATTTGTGGATATATAAATAATTAATATAATATAGAAACTTTCATAGTAGCAAAACGAATGGAGTTCTTATCTTTTGGCATCGTTGTATTTTTCTTATGTAGGGGTCCTAAAAGCGACGAAATAAAAATTAGATCCAATTTGGTCATATTTTATTTACCTTCATCCTTTCCGCCTTGCCTTTAAATTAATCATGTGTAGTCGGTGTTTCTACGTCTCTTCGGGCGCGCGCGCCGGCGGCCGGGAACTGTTGCCGCAGGCTACTACGTCACAGCGACTGAACCTCGGTCGGCCGGCCCGCTCGTCACTGACTCGCCCGCCTATACACACCACGCGTGCGCAACGTGCATATTTTTTGTATTTATATATATTTATATAGCAGTAAATTGTAAGAAAATAGTTTAATGTAAACACACACAAACCCAGACAAAGAACACCAGGCGCACAACTGGATCTAGGCATTCAAACAGTCGGTAATTGAGTTGAGGTAACATCTCTCATAAGTATCTGTACGTAGTATCGAAGACTGCGCGGATGGCGTAGTGGTTTACATGGACGCCTCACCACGTAAACCGAGTGCGCCGAGTAATGTGGATTCGAATCCCACACGGGACAAAACTTTGTGTGATCCACAAAAGGCTATTCCAAGTCTGGTGTTCTTTGTTTGAATGTTTGTTAAGTCCTTCGCGATGTAGTATTGACTTAGAGTGCTGGAGTTGTCTTTATAGGTAAAGCATTCGTTGACGTTCCATATACGTATTAATTTGTTACTCAATTATTGACTTATCACCGACCTTATAATCCCCTATACATTGGATGTTTATTGGTTAATAAATCAAACAGCTTAAAAGCAATGGTGCAACAGAAAAACTTATTAAATTACCGTCTCTCCTGGTCACATCACCTCATCAATAAGTCACACTAGCTATCAGCCAAAAGAAAATGTATAGTTAGGTTTATTTATTCAAAACTGAAAGCAGTCAGAGATGTAGATTGATCTGATACCGATATAACGTATGTATATGTATATATACATATATATATACGGGGTAAGTATATAATAATATCAGTCCTGTATTAATCTGTCCCACTGCTCAGTACGGGCCTCTTCTCAGTGTGAGAAGGGTCAGGCCATAGGCCACGACGCTGGCCTAGTGTGGGTTGGCAGACTTCACATATCTTCAAGAACATTATGGATAACTCACAGACATGCAGGTTTCCTTACGATGGTTTCCTTTACCGTTAATGCGAGCGATAATAAACAATTTAATAGGCACATAACTTCGAAAAGACAGTAATTCGCGCCTTGGGATCGAACTCCTCGAGATCTGCGTTGAAATCTAACGGTCTCCCACTAGACAATCACAAACAGGAAAACAGCTACTAATAGCTTACTTTGACTTAACTGGATCGTAAAGAATCGAAAACAAGAACACACTTGAAAGCTTTTCTTTTTAGGAAAAGTTTAACCAGCAGTTGCGTTCGTAACCTCTTAATTACACTTTTAAGCCAAGGCACTTCTGGTGCGTAGTACAATGGCTCGGTTCTTTTCACATCTTCGACAACCAACTATATTTAAAAGCCCTTCTCATACTTGTAATCTATACAAATAAATAAAATTGAAGTGTCTGTTTGTAATGTCAAAAGAACAGCTTTTTACTGAATGCATATTATACGGTACTTATATCAAAATATCAATATTTAAAATTGTTGTCATCTTTTTGTTCCATTTAATCTCTGAAACGGCTAAACCGATTTTGACGGGACTTCCACTGGCAGATAGCTAATGTTATAAGGAGTAACTTAAACTACATTTATTTTAGAAAAATTAGAGATTTACGACAGAAAATACTTTGTTGTTAAATTCCACGCTGACGAAGTACGCTAGTCACTAATATTAATAGACTTTTAAATATAGTTTTTCTCACGTCAGTTGAAAGCTTTGGAAGCTGTCGAAGCCATTGACCGACAAGGTTAACGTTAAGACTTGTACTCTTTATAAAAAAAAATCTGCTGTTAGAGAGTGTTTGTGTAACATTCGTTTCTCCCTTTATAATGGCACCCCTTGCCTACAGAACTCTAAAGAAGATCTGTTTCTGCATTCGGACCTCGGAATATTAAAACATACATACGAACAGTTACCCTCTTTTCTATAGTAATAGGTGCTGAAGTTTGTCTGTTGTTCTATCATGCAGTAAAAACTTGATATCGTACACGATCAAATAGTAAAATTAAGCAATAATATTAGTTTGTAATTGCAAAAAGATTATCTTTGTAAAATGTATTGTTCCTGAAAGATAAATCTTCAGCATCAAATAGTAACATGGACCAGATTGATGCACTAAGTTTATCACTGGCCAACTTCACTATTTCTGTGGCATAGATTTATAATTTTTAGTTTTAAACGACAAAACAGTTTAATGACATTGGTGTGTCTTACCTTGAGTTTTTCTATCGCATGAGCTCACGTTGAATAGAAGCTCCAATTGGACTTAGTCATAAGCGACGCGATTTTTATATTCAATTTGGTATAACTTGAGTGACTAAAAGTAAAATTATTGTTATAAGGCTTCCAGACTTTTTTTCTCAAAGACCATTTTCAAAATTTTGCTGGTACTGGTGGACAGTTGGTGCAGTTACATTTCTACCATATTCTTTGGCATTCGTATTTATATTGGTGAAGAATCAAACAAGTTCATGCAAGATTGCAAGCACACACACCACAAGTCGTATTTCGTACTAAAATTCACAATTCAAATTCAAATTCTCCGGTCTTCCGCGAGTGGTATTCCTCAAAATATCCGTCGATCGACGTTTATAGGTGAAGTCAAGCCAACATTTTAGTTCTTCACTATCGAAAGCTAATAAATTTTCTGTGGACCTCCGCTTACGAATTGTGAACCCCCATTTTTTTGTCACGCTAACGTAGACCCTGGTCGAGTCTCCCGTGGACTCCTGGACCATTTTGGGAACTAAGGGTTTAAACTGTCTCTCTGCTGTGCATAACGTATGTAGAGTAAGTATATAATATATAACAGTATAATAATATCAGTCCTGTATTAAACTGTCCCACTGCTCGGTACGGGCCTCTTCTCATTGTGAGAAGGGTTAGGCCATAGTCCACCATGCTGGCCCAGTGCAGGTTGGCAGACTTCACCTATCTTCGAGAACACTATAGAGAATTTTCAGGTATGCAGATTTTGCCACGATGTTTTCCTTCGCCGTTGAAGCAAGCGATAATTATTCATTTAAAACGCACATAACTTCGAAAAGTCAGAGTAGCGCACCCTTGGATCCAATCCGATATCTCTGCGTAGCAGTCAAACGGTCTTCCACTAGACTATAACTGCTAGCTAATGCTTAGAATTATTATTGCAATTCATATATATGAATTGCATTAATAATCAGTGTCACTTAAAATATAACATGTACTACATAGTGGGTATATCTCTGTATCTGCATGCTGCAAAAGATCGCCACTACAGAATGTAGTGTTGCTTTCCTTACTGTCTTGTACATCATTTGATAGATAAGGCTCAGCGAAGTCAGTTAGACACCATTAAATCTGGAATATTTAAGACTGATAATAATCCTAGAGTTACATTTCCAGTTGGATTATCCTAGGTTGCTACTTGCAAGGTAGCCTTACAAATAGAACACAGCCTTACATATACAACCATGTGTTATGTTTTTGCAATTAGTTATGTTGGCATTCTGACGAAATGACATATTATTAACATAAACCAGTGTTATTTGTCCTTTGCGCAGTAAATCGCCTACTTGTTTGTAGGTTTGTAACGTGTGAGAGATACTTTTGTAGTCGCTAACCACTTACCGTCAGGCGCACCGTATGCTGGTTTTCTAAATAAGTAATATAAAAGCCTTCGAAATTATGCTGTTCTATCAGCAAGGGACGTGCTCTGCAGAGGTGTAACTTCTTTTCCATGTCCACACTGTATTAGTAGATTAGATCCTCTAGTGCTACAAGCATCCATGCGACCGCGGCAAGCACAAACCATCATCCACCAAATTAAATTTCGTGTTAACGTTTCGCGTCAAAATATTGATAAATCGATATTCAGGTATTTATCTATACAACAACATAATTATGCGAATTACATTAAATTACAAATAAAATATATCAAATCATTTTCAATCAAGTTTGCGTCTTACACTACTTCATAGAGACCGGAAAAATTGTCTTTTATCTATTCAGGCAGAAAGTAAATACATTGCATTCAAGCTCGTCAGCCTAGAAAGTGGCTGTATTCAGATTATGTCTTCAGTTATGATAATCTACCATTATATAATTTTAAAAAAGAATAGCCAATGGGCCTATTTCTACACAAAATAATATTGAAAATCGGCAGCTGTCACCCTCTTTCTTTGGTCGGCAAAATAGTTCACGAGGCTAACAGTCTTATATTGAGGGCACTAATTTTACCAATTAACAGTTTATTCGTTATTTTTTTCTTGATTTTCAGGTCAAGCAAATATTTGGTAGAGCTTATAAACGGACACAAATTAGTGTCTTATATTAATTTAACCACACTTAAAAATAGTGTTCTGTAAATAATTAATTAAGCGTAGACCTCGAGCAGCGATAGCTCAGTGGGGAGACCAACAGACTGCAATGCAGTGGGTCTCGGATCCGAACCCACGTCGCGCACCTCTGACTTTCGAAAGTTATATGACTTTTCGAAATTATGCGCGTATTGATTGATAGTTATCGCCTGCTCCGTGCCTCGGAGAGCACGTTGAGCCGTCGGTCCCGGCTGCCATGAACATCTATGGCAGTCATTTTTGGAAAAGTGTCGACACAAAAGATCCCACTGGGTCGAAGTGTCGCCGGTCTGCACTGACTTGCCGCCACATAAGATAAGATAAGATAAGCGTAGACCTGACTCTGACTATATTGCCTACCTGTACTTATCCACTATGTGACGATGCGCGATGGTAGCAAGTACAAATCTGTTTCTACGTACTATTCCAAGAAACATGCATATGATTATGTACGCGTATGTAGCAGCAGTTGCTATGCGCCTACTGTGTATGGTTATATCAGGTTATTTCTGTCGACAAATTTTCTGTAACAGTATGTAGTCTATAACTGTCGCCCGTAGACGATAATGAGCTCGTCCTTCATAACGTGAACTCTACAACCATAATTGGTGAAATGTAAGTATAAGTTACTTGTGGGTACTTGTGGCTATATCTAATAAACTTAATTCGTGTCGCAGAACTGAATGGGAGAGTGACTGCGAAGACCTGTGGGTTACAATTGAAACACGTTCGAAGAACCATCACAAATATATTCAATTATGTGCTGTTTATCTATCACCTCCTATATGCAACGAAGTATTGGTGCATTTCCTAGAAAGCTGTAACACAGTTATAGATTCCAATGCCACTAGTGCTACACTGTTAGTTGGAGATTTTAACATGAGTGGTATTCATTGGATGCAAAATGACATAAATAGTTTAACCACGGCCCGTAACTACTGCATCGGTAACGTCCATCAGCTTCTTCTTGACTTTGTTGCTCTTAATAACTTAAAACAATTTAATTGGGTGAAAAATTTTCAAAACAAAACGCTTGACCTGGTATTATCTGATATTGATCAAATAACAATCAATAATTGTCCTAACCCTATCCGAAACTTAGATAAATATCATCCGGCCATAGAATTTGAGCCACACATATCAATAATTAAAAAACCTAAACCTAAGCAAATTATTAAACTTAATTACTACAAAGCGGACTATGCAGCTATTACTAAATCACTGGTTGGTATCGACTGGAACAATGAATTCGCATCCTGCGTTGACGTGGATAGTATGGTAGACAAATTTTATGTACTAATCCGAGACAATATTAGCAAACACGTACCTAAAACAGTGTCCTATAGAGGCAAATATCCACCATGGTATTCTTTCCAATTAATAAAATTACTTAAAACTAAACACAGAATTCATTTTAGGTTCAAAAAATACAATAATCCTCTGAACAAAATTGAATTTACATACTTAAGAAAAGAATGTGCTACGATGATCAGAATCTGCTACAAAAATTACTTAGAAAAAATTTAAAATTCTTTAAGGAAAAACCCTAAATTATTTTGGACACACTTAAAAAACCTTCGAAAGGGTGGGCTTTCTTACCCCTCGGAAATGGTATTCGATAGTATGATTGCTAATACTACTAAAGATATTACAAACCTGTTTGCTAGGCAGTTCTCGTCAGTGTATAATCATCCTAGCGATGACGATTTAACAATTAACAATACAATGTCAATTTCGATAAAGCCGGATATTGATGCCTTTTGCATCAGTGAGGAATCTATAAGGAAAAAGCTTTCTGGGCTAGACCTGGGAAAGGGCGCTGGTCCTGACAATATACCCCCAGTATATTGGTCACGGTGCGCACATCAGCTCTCTGCCCCACTGGTAAAGATCTATAATACTTCTCTTAAATCAGGCATATTTCCAAGTAAATGGAAACTTGCTAGAATTGTACCAATCTTCAAAAATGGTAAGCGCGAAATGGTCTCTAATTACCGCCCCATTGCCATTATTTCTACTTTGTCGAAAGTATTTGAATCACTCGTATACCTCATATTTTACAATCACATCAAAAACTTCTTATCTAACAGTCAGCATGGCTTTATGAAAAACAGGTCAACTAACACAAATCTTGTCAGCTACATTATTGAGGTTACTGCGGCTGTTGATCGGGGACTTCAGGTTGACGCAGTCTATACTGATTTTTCGAGGGCTTTCGACAAAGTGAACCATAGCTTACTTCTTCAGAAACTCCAGTCCATGGGCATCACCAATAAGGCCTTTAGCTGGTGCGACTCATATCTTACCAGTAGACCGTCTAAAGTGGTAGTAGACGGAGAAGAGTCTGAACTCTATTTTTCTTCTTCTGGGGTGCCGCAGGGATCAAACTTAGGACCGCTATTTTTTAATATTTTTATTAATGACTTATTAGACACATTTAAATATTCATCGTCTTTCCTATTTGCCAACGACCTAAAGTTGATTAATGTTATAGAAAATGAATATGATTCGCATATGCTTCAAACAGACATAGATAGCTTATGCCAGTGGTGCGTAGTTAATAAAATGAATCTTAACCACGGTAAATACTATCACATGAAGTTTGGTAGGAAGCGGAAACAGTTCCAGACTACATATAATATGCAGGGAAGCAAACTTACTGAACTCGCTACAATCAGAGATCTGGGTGTTCATTTGGACAGTCAATTGCGGTTCACTGAACATTACGACAAAATGATTAGTGCTGCGTACCGAGCACTTGGATTTGTTCTACGTTCTTCAAAAGAATTCCGAAAGCCTTCAACGATACTGATCCTTTATAATATTTATGTACGTAGCCGTTTAGAATATTGCAGTACGGCTTGGAACCCCACATATCAAGTCCACGTAGAGAGAATTGAGAGTATACAAAAAAGATTTGTTCGTCATTTGGCTTATCGATTTAAAATCGGTACGCCAAATATTAAATCATACGAAGAAAGACTAAAATACTTTGAAATTGTGTCTCTAGAATCGCGTCGCATGGTTGCTGACCTAATGTTTCTACACAAGCTACTTAACAATAAAATTGACTGTCCGAATCTTCTGAGCAAATTCTCCATCAACGTACCTTATAGAGTCCCGCGTCATCCTAGCTCTCTTTTCAATATTCCTCGTCTTCGTACGAATCTTGGTAAATACTCACCCATTGCAAGATTGTCGAGGCAATATAATAGCATGGCCACAATCGCGGTAGACATAGACATATTTGATGACGAATTAATGAAATTTAAAAGAAAAATCTACGATAACATTTCCGTGTGAATATTGACAAACTTTAATTACTCACTTTATTATTCGTTCTAATTGTAATAGATTTTATATTTTTATTTTTTATTTTTATTTGCTATACCTAATTTTATTTGATTTATTAGTAATATAACATTTACAATATATTTACATTATTAATTTTATATTTCTATTTGATTGTTAAAATTTCCTGGATTTTGATATAATTTAATTGTTAAACTTAACTTTAATATTGATATTTCGTCACTTTCAATATTTATCTTTGTTTCTTATGTCATATTATTTATGTAATGTTTAAAATGTAATGCATGCTGAATTCACCTGTAATTAGTTATGCAATTGGTTAGACTCAAAATGTTTGTCTTATGTGTATGTGATATTGTAGTAACTGTTGGTGAATCTTAATAAATAAATAAATAAATAAATAAATAATGCCTCTGCCAACATTTTCCAAGATGTCGCCGAAAGAGTAGGCAAGGGGCACGATTCAGAATATCAAATATTAGCTTTTGCCCACGGATTAGCTTGCGTAAAAGTAGGTTAGGTTACGTTAGTAACAGAATATTAAAAAAAAATAGTTTTTGTTTCCGTGATAATATATGTAGCTTTCTAAAGGTGAAAGCATTTTAAAAATCGGTTAAGTAGTTTTAAGTTAAATCCACAAAAAAGACACAAATAAAAAAATCTAATCTTTCTTCTTTATAATATTAGTACAGATATACATAGTCTCGCCTATATAGACGTAAGTCTATGTATACATAATATATTTGGACTCGTGTGAAGACAGCAGCACGCTCGCAACTCCAATGTGAAATGATGCGAACAGCATTCCATGCATTTTGTATGAAGAGATCGTTGATAGCTGTCAACAAGTGGGGCTTGATACTTATTCCGTTACACTGATTTGAAATATAATTTTATGATTCATTTTTGCGCGATTCTATAATAAATACCGTATTTACGATTCTGTAGTAATTTGACCGTGGTAGCGCCACGCTTCGGCACGAATGGGCCGGCTCGACCGAAGTGATACCACGGCCTCACAGAAAACCGGCGTGAAATAGCGCTTGCGTTGTGTTTCATCAAGTGAGTGAGGTTACCGGAGGCCCAACCCCTTCCCCTCAAAAGGCTGGCAACGCACTTGCGACTCCTCTGGTGTTGCGAGTGTCCATGGGTAGAGGTAATCGCTTACCATCAGGCGATCCGTCTGCTCGTTTGCCACAATAATAAGAAAAAAAATTAAATTAATCGCGTATTGGTTACAACTTCATATACCCAGCAATAGAATGCTACAGGTTGGTAGGTCGATTAAAAGAAATATAAACCAATGTCATAGCATTCAGTGGCGTGACTAGAATTTTGGAATAAAGTGAGCTTAATATATTTTTATAACATTAGGTACATGAAGTGAAATTAAAAAAATAAATTAAGTCTTTCTTTAGTATTTAATTTCACTTGCTTTATTTTATTTTATAGACATATAACAGAACACAAAACAGACTCTTCTCTCTAGCCTTTATTATTCCCAAGTCACTTAGGGTCGGCTTTTCTGGTCTAACCGGATTTGACTGGATATCAGTTTTTACACGGAGCGGCTGCCACCGGACCTCCGCAACCCGAAGGCTAGCGATACCCTAAGGCTAGACTAGTGTCAGGATATTATAGGGCACTGACTTCCCAATAAAGACTACCACTATACGTTCATGGCAGCCGGGACCAACAGCTTAACGTACCATTAGTTACAGTAACAGACAAAAGATTAAATATTTACACATTACTCAATTGAACATTAAATAGTTGCCATCCTGAAGTCCAATTAAAACTATACACATCATTCAGTTGATATTTAAAACATTAGTGAGCTTAAAAGCATGCCACTGCTGTTTTCAAGCTTGGCTTACTAAAATTATTTGTTTACTGTAATAAGTTATTTTAGTATGGTAATCTTGCCTTATAACTAGTAATTATTATAAGTTATAATTATTATTATTATTATTCTGCTCTCATGATTCTTTTGGGTATAGCAAAAGAAGCATGAGAGCAGAAATGAGAGCGCAGAGAAATATATGTGGTGTGACTCTGAAAGATAGAATAAGGAATAGTGTGATTAGAGAGAGATGCGGCATGAAAGTGGATATGGTGACAAGAATAGAAAAGGGTATGTTAAGCTGGTTTGGGCATGTAGAAAGAATGGACGAGGAAAGACTGAATAAGAAAGTTTATAAGCCTAGTGTGAATGGAACAGTCGCAAGAGGAAGACCTAGGCAAACGTTTCTTGATCAGATCGGAGGCGTTCTGGACAAAGGCCAGGTTAAGAGCACCTTGAACCGATGGGCGTGTATGAGGAATGTGATGAAAGTGAATGAAGCCAGAGAAGTGTGTCAGGATCGTAGTTAATGGAAATCCGTAGTCTCTGCCTACCCCTCTGGGAAATAGGCGTGAATCACAGCCATAGCCATAGCCAAAAGCACTCAGTTTGCCCTGCTTAGTTACACAGATTCGGTTGAAAATTAAAGATAAAGATATTCCAAATTTATACTACATGATAGAATATTTGGGAGTATTAACACCCATATGTACTACCATTGATATACGTAATGACTTAACGTGCTATTAGAGGTATTTATAAATCATGCCTTAAACGGCATAATAAATATATTATAAACACCTCTGAAAGGTTTTTTTACAAAGGGTCACTCACCCTTTAATGTAATGATTGCGTTCTTATTTGACTTCATAAATCGTTCTATATGCGCAACAGTTACTACTTCACGGGCGTCTCATAAAAACATCTTTTTTTATTGTAATATGCTTGCGTTTGACCGCGATCTTAAGTGAAGATGCAGTCGACGATGGAGCACGCTTGCCTAGAAGATACCTATTCACTCGCGACAAATAAATTCAATTTAAAGATTGTAGTAGGAGAAGCTTGGGGTCTAACAACACAGGTATTTGGAATTCCAAATCCTTTGCCCAGCATTCAAATAAACCAATAGGCTAAGAAAAATAATCAATAAACTCTATTCCTTTTGTTTATAATATCTAGAAAATATCATGTATCTAAAATACATGATCGTAGAGTTTAAACCAAAAGATATATGCTCTATTAATTTCCTTTATTATAAAAGGGGATTGAAATTTGAAAAAATGATTCGCGAGGCTATTGAAATCAAAAAACATCCTAATTTCAATAGATAAGAAGGTTGGAATGTATCACCAGCTTGGGATCCAGTAACACAAATAGTCAAACCCAAGAAGAAGCAAACCACAGCTAGACTTCATTGTACTCTGAGCTCATTCTGCGTAAATAGAAACACCAATGATTAAATTATGTTGGGGTACTTTGAAATAACTACACTGGAACATTGAGACAACTACCATCTTAGTCTCCCCGTGACCATGGCTGCTGAAAAGCATCCGAAACGCTGGGGAAAGTGTAAACTTAAATATAAATAGATTTAATAGTTTTAATAATTTAATTGTAACAGTTTCTAAATTATGTAATAAAGTGTCAAATAAACAACGCGATAAAATCCGTATATAGTAGTTTAATTTCAATGAATAACATCCGCGTAAACAGAAGACAATATTATTGAAATTTGAATTTCAACGGTGAAACTCCATGACTGCGATTCAGTGAGATCAGGTTATACATATGACCAACGCTATAAAATACGGCACAACATACCTACATTTCAATAATACCATAATAATTTGCAGAGCTTTACACATCAGAAAGGAAACCAAAACAAGTATTACATATTATTCTATTTGAGTTGGTAAACAGATGCGTACATTTATGTTCATCCAAGCATAACATATTGCTATGCGGAATCCGTTTTGTTTTAATAAAGAAAGATTTTTCCGTTTATGGAAACGATAATTCGATTTGTGTGATAAAGTGTGCGCTCTGCAGTGGTTAATTATAATCGAGCTTTTTATCAAAATAATCCTAGATCTACCTCAATGGCTTACTGATTTGTAAAGCGTTTCATTTGGCATTTCTATGTTTATTATTTGTTTCTTTTTAAATATTCGATACTAGATTTTGAACGCGGATTTGCTCGCGTAATCTGTAAGTTAGGTTAGGTTAGTTCGGTAACAGTGTTTTTCTGGATGAATGACCCTGTGTCCTTTTCTATTCTCTTGACAACGTGTATGCAAAATTTCATGATGATCGGTCATGTCGCCTGTGATACAGGTATAACCTAGTACAGGCGACCAAAGTAATGAATCCTATTTTAAGTATTTTTAAGACCTATTGTTATTCATATTTGTGCCAACTTAAACTTAATAAACAATTATTATTATTATTATTATTATTAAGTAGTTAAGGCGTGAAAGTGTAACATACAGACTCACATTCGCATTTATAATATTAGTTATGATGTTTCTGACAGAAGATAAATGCGTCTTTGCTATAAATACTTTAACTGCATGGATATAGAGTTAAAGTAGTCGCTTCGCCATAACAACCACGCCTAGTATTGTGCTTTTGAATACAACAGGGTGAATATATTTTTGTGATCAACAAATGGTTGTGCCGGGTCTCGGTGCTCTATGTGTTCTTTGAATGCTTGTTATGGGTCCTGCGACACTGGAATTATTTCTAGAGTTGTCATATTATAGAAATATAATAATTTATGCACTATGTTTGCGTACTTCACTACAGAAAATTGTATAACTATATAGTTGTTTCACATGTGGTGATTGTTTGTGTCGGTCATCTGAGATGCAGGATTTATTGCAAGTGCTGAAATTGATAATAATAATAATGTTTATTTTCACTCATAAACATTTTACAAAACGCTCTTATTTTAGGTAAATGTACGTAAGGTATAAAAAATAGTAAAATATTCGTATAATTGAAATTAAACTGCTATATACGGATTTTAAATTTAAATTTATTATTAAATCTATTTAGATTTAATTTATTTTTACACTTTATTTTTACAAATAATAATTTAATCAGCTTAAAAATTAGTAAAGTTTAATAGTAGTAGTAGTGTAACAATTTTCAAAATTTTGTAATAAGGTGTCAAATAAACATCGCGATAAAATCCGTATATAGCAGTTTAATTTCAATGAATAATATTCGCGTAAATAGAAGACAATATTATATTCGTTTAAAATAAGAGGTTATCTTCGACGGCTGTGTTAGTTTGAACTGTGTTACAGCCGCCATTGCCTTTCACCCTAAAAGATTATTCGTGTAGCGCATGCGTAAATTGAGTTTGCCTCTCTAAAGTGATATTAAATATCATCCACGTATCTACTGAGACTATAGATTACTTACGTGTCGGTATTCTAAGTACGCTTAGGTAAATTAAACAGCATGAGTACTCAAGAATTAATTATGAGTAGTAGTATTATAGGCTTAGTGTAGGTGTGAACATTATAAACTTTAATATATCTTAGGCGCTGTTATTTGCAATTTTGCGAATTCAGTTACATCGCAAGTCCCTGGTATCTTATCTTATCTTATGTGGGGGCCAGTCAGTGCAGACCGGCGACACTTCGACCCAGTGGGATCTTTTGTGTCAACACTCTCCCAATAACGACTGCCATAGATGTTCATGGCAACCGGGACCGACGGCTTAACGTGCTCTCTGAGGCACGGAAGTCCCTGGTATATTGAAAAACTATTTATGAATGGATGATACTGCTGAGATGGTACTTTTTTTATTCCTGTTGGATAACAAACAATTGTATAATAAAGCTTAATTATACTATATACTAATACATAGATCTTATAACAATTTAAGTAATTACACAACCAGCACCATTATCCACAAAATAATGCAAAGTACAATAACTAGGTGCAAACAAACCTTAGCAAACATACAATTTTTATTTTTATAAAATTTTCTACAGATTTAGAGTTTAATTAAAAAATATGTTTTGCGAATTTGACATCAAATTAAAGTTATTCATGAATATTAATTATATTGTTTAAGATACATTTCTTAAATTGTGCATGTGATAAAACGAATATGATAAGTAAATTACAACAGTGGATAAACACAAACCATAAAGTAGAACTTGAACAGCCAACCAACTGTGCTATTCATGGTTCTACATCAGGATTCGCAATCGCATTTAAGGCGATACTATGTATCATCTATCGCATAGTTACAAAACTATGAGATTAACAAGTACATACAACGTTAGCAACAATTGCTTTTAAAGATGAAAACATGCCTAATATCTAGTATATCAAAATTTATTTTATAAGCATTTCCCATGCTAAATTAGAATGTAAAGTATATATAACATAGAAAAAAGCAATGAAGGAGGACTTCAATCTAAAAACATCATGTTAACTGAACTAATCTTAGCATGGAACAAGCTTATAAATAAAATTTATTGTTTTTATTAAAATCATATTTCGCACTAGGAATAATTCCTGTGTCGCGGGGAACTTTAGAAATATCCAAACAACGGACACAAAGAACATCCACACTCAGAACAAGTATGTGTGGATCACGCAATTTTTGTCCCGTCTGAGGTTCGACCTCATAACACTCGGCGCGGCGACAGTGGCGATGCGACCACTTAAACGACTACACCATCCGTGCAGTCAATTTAAAAGTAAATTTTGTTTTGATGGGCTACTTTTGATTGAATATTTTTTATATTATCGCATTTTTGATAACTGGATGGGTTGAGAGGTTAACCTGTCAATTGTTAAAATATTAAACATACAAACAACGAGATGGGTGTAAAAACCCAGGATTCAACCTCTTCGTCTTAAATGTAAAAGATTGTGTGATCCACAAATTGTTGTTTCGAGTCTGGGTGTTCTTTGAGTCCGTTGTATGAATGTTTGTAAACTCCACCGCGATACAGGAATGAATCTCAGTGCAGGAATGGTAATTAAAAAAATACCATGCTTTGCTTTACCCTCCTTAAGAACGCTGACGTATCCACTTATTACCATGTTCTAAGTCAACTTGATCCGTTGCCAGATCGCATGTCAGCTAATGATTTTTAAACGCGTTTTCATCGCCTTTTGGCAAGCTTGCAATAAACGACAGTGGCCTTCACACTGAGCTGCAAAATATCTAATGGACGCCAATTTTCTATTAAAGTATGACATCATGTCTTAAGAATAATTTAGTTATAACCGATGTAACAGCCAACACTGTGCTTTTTTACTTCGGAAGAAAACATATTTAATTATTAAATCCTAACTATAATATTATAATTAAATTGTTTGTTACGCTTTCACGTCTTAACTACTCCAGCGATCATTATGAAATTTTGCATGTACGTTGTCAGTGGTACAGAAAAAAATATAGGGTACCTTTTTATCCAGGAAAAAGTACCTTTACTATTTTTTTTTAATTGTAAGAATGCGTTGACCCTTACCCCTCCGCGGGGGCAGGCAGAAGGGTTATGTCGGACTTACCGAGATAAAAAAGATGTTGAAATGATAATGAACCTCCCGGAATACCGACTAAACCTACCACGTTGTTCTTCGACAAACCCACTATCGACAGGGCCGCGCGAATCACTTGTACATGCGGTCGCGACCCACTGTTACTAATCTAGCCTACGTTTACGCAAGCAAAGCTGCATACATAATCTAGTATCATAATATGGTTTCTTCCGAACATATCCTTAAAAAATAAGGCAAAAATATGTTATATCTAAGTACATTTCGCACAGCGTACATGTTGCCCCTACACTGAGGTATGTCGACGTAAAACACGTTTTGGATCTCCGTATTTCGGGGAGAGCTTGGTGCAGAACTATCTAGTCGCCATGATTTTGCTCGTGGTTTCGCTCGCGTAGATACTGATCAGGTTAGTAACAATACTTTTTTTCTGGACGTAAGGTCCACTAAGGTTCGGGCCTTTTAAAAAATTTTAAAATTCAGTTTCACGTTTTTTGATGATCGGTCGAGTATTTAACCCGTGAAAGCGTAACAAACAAATAAACTCACTTTTGTTATTATCGTAGTTAAGTGGCAAACTTGCATACGGCCCACCTGATGGTAAGTGGTCACCGTAGCCTATGTACGCCTGCAACACCAGAGGCATCACTTGCACGTTGCCGACCATGTAAAAACCTTTTAACGCCCTTCGCATTTATAATATTAGTTAGGATTAGGATGCAAGGAAGCTAGAAGCTGTTACTTAGGAATGCTATTTGCAACGATACTGGCATATCTTATTTAGTTCTGCACGCTTATTCTTCGTGCAGTTAAGGGTACTCCTGCCATTAGCCGGCACTGACTCATTTTTTTTATTTTTCCATTAGGTTTCCAACGAGCATACGTATCGCCTGATGGTAAGCGATTACCGCCACCCATGGACACTTGCAGCACCAGAGGAGTTACAAGTGCATTGCCGGCCTTTTAAAAAGGAGTACGCTCTTTTCTTGAAGTGTTGAAGGTCGTATTGGTCCGGAAATACCGCAGGCGGCAGCTCATTCCACATTTACATTAACCCCGTCATTAGGTGACAGTCGAAAAGATATAGCCTGGTACGTTCTTTGGATCATGCTCACTAGTTCCATCAGTCTAGTTGTAGCAATTAAACAGTACAATATGTAGAAAGGCAAAATTTTATTTTCTTACTAGATTATGCCCATGACTTTGCTCGCGTAGATATAGGCCATATTGATTTACTATCCCTGGACAACAGTACTTTTTCTGGATAAAATCTCTATGTCCTTTTCTGTTCCCCTGAAAACGTGTCTATGAACTTTCATGACGATCGATCGAGTAGTTGAGGCGTGAAAGCGTAACAAATGAACAAAGAAACTTACATTCGCATTTAAGTTTAAAGATCTTTATTAACTCAAAAAGAACATACAGTCCACTTAATGAACATAATAAGTACAAAGTATTATTAACAAATATGACAGTAGTGCGATCTGTTTCAAAAGTAATGGCTCCAAAAAAAGAGTACTTATAATAAATAACGTAGCAGACGCTTTTGTGAATCTTTGCTGCAATTACATAATACGATGTTGTGTTTCTTTAATATTTTTCATATTTACAGACTTTGGTTCTGTGGCTATAGGTCAGTGGGGAGACCAACAGACTGCAATTCAGAGGGTCTCGGGTTCGAACCCACGTCGCTCACCCCTGAATTTCGGAAGTTATATGACTTTTCGAAATTATGTGCGTATTGATTGACAATTATCGCCTGCTCTGTGCCTCGGAGAGCACGTTAAGCCGTCGGTCCCGGCTGCCATGAACATCTATGGCTGTCGTTATTGAGAAAGTCGATACCCTCTAATATCCTGACACTGGTCTAGCCTTAGGATATCGTTAGCCTTCGGGTTGCGGAGGTCAGGTGGCAGCCGCTCCGTGTAAAAACTGATATCCAGTCAAATCCGGTTAGACTATAAAAGCCGACCCCAAGTGACTTGGGAATAATAAAGGCTAGGTAGAAGAAGATAGACTTTGTATAATATTGTCTTCTATTTACGCGAATATTATTCATTGAAATTAAACTACTATATACGGATTTTATCGCGTTGTTTGGTTATTAACAACGCGATAAAATCCGTATATAGTAGTTTAATTTCAAAGATAGACTTTGGTTCTGTATTATTATTAGTATAATTATTATAATTATATAATATAAAATAAAATATATATATATACATATATATTGAACAAATACGACACTAGCATAATTTATTTTGTATATAAAAATAAACTCTAATGTGTACTTAGTTATTTTTCTTATTTTTATATATATGTAGGTATATTATTTTCTTCTTTTATGGTTTTATTTATTTATTTTACTGTATTAAATATGTTATATACTTGTTTTGTCGAATGTTTTGTTTAATATTTATTTCTAAAGGATGATTTAAATATATTTTTGCTGATGTACTGATGAATGATTTATAATATTAGATAGGATTAGGATATTATCCTTCTTGATCAATATTTTGTCATCCATTGTTTCCACTACATATGGTCATTCAGATTAGCATACGGTTAATATTGTTAATATGTTAAATAATCGCTGAAGTGAATGTCATTATAAATTTATTGCTAGCTACATAATTCCACAATATTTAATTACAGCTTATTTTGCATAAAACCGCCGCCATTTAAACACTTGACATAATTATGACAGCACCTAATTTATAGTCGTATAATTTTGTTAATCTACTCGTTTTACACTATGACATAAACATTTAAATGGATAATTGCGGTATAAATAATGATATTGGGAATTATAATGTTGACATATACAGTGGAAAATTCCTCTCATACAACATTATACGAAATACAGAGCACGAAACTTCTAGCCTTTTCCTAGATATTGGGTATATCTACATCATCCTAACTAATATTATACAGGCTGATTGGTAAAAGACTGGACATATTGAAGGAGGGTATTCAGTATACGATTCTGGAACCGAATTTCTAATAAAAAAAAATAAAACCTAATTTGACCTAGTTATCCAATAAAAATGTGCACTACACTCCTGCGCATATACCAAAGCTAAACAAAACCTCTGCCCCCACCCCCCGCTATCGTACCCCGCACTCCCGAATTTGCAACCCCCCCCCCCCGTCCTTTTGTTATCAAAGGTCTTATCAATCGTATTATCATGTCATGTACGTACAATGTTTAACCAGTCACACTTTAAATGCGAATGTGAGTTTGTTTGTTTGTTACGCTTTCACCCCTTAACTACTCCACCGATCACCATGAAATTTCGCATTCACGTTGTCAGAGGAACAGAAAAAGGCATAGGGTACATTTCACCCAGAAAATGTAGGTACTGTCCCTAATCTAACCTTAATTTTTTTTTCCGCGGTTGTATGTTTTCGCATACCTCTCCACGGGACGACGGAGATATTATGTCGAACTCACCGAGGGAAAGAAGGTGAGCGACATCCCGGTAATACCGACTAAGCCCACCACGGTGTTCCTCAATATATAATCGCACCGGCGCGGCGGGGCTGGACGAATCACTTCCACATGCAATCGCGACCATTTCAAGTAAAATATTTAATGACTCGGTTGTAATAACACTATTGTACCCTTTGAAGGTGGAAAGAGTAAGGGACGTTTCGACTCTTTGTATATTAATGTCTGATGAAACAAAATTTTAATAAAATTTGCTTCTAAATCTGTGCTTAAATTCTGAACGTGTCTGAACTGTCGTCATAGAAGTACCTAATTTATGTCAATTGTACGAAGTTTAGCATAATGGACACTTTATGTAAATACCCCGTTTTGATTATTAGAGGTCGTGCACGTCAGTAGCATGGCAATTTGTAAATAAGGGACAAAAATGTTTTAGGTAGCACTTTTTTTCCTTAAAAAGACAACTCCCGCACTAGGAATAATTCTTATGTCGCGGGGGACTTTACAAACATTCGATTGACGGACACAAAGAACACCCAGACTCGGAACAACCATTTGTGGATCGCACAAATTTTGGGATTCGAACCCACAACACTCGGCGCAGTGGTAGTAGCGAGGTGACCACTTAAACCACTACGTCATTTGTGCATCAAGCACTTAGCAACATCAGTCACCTTTGTCTTGCTTGACAGCGCTGAGAAGGTAGAGGATAGCTGAGTGTACTAGTCTCGTACCCTCAGTGTGAGGTTAAAGTCAAAGTCGAAGTCAAAAATCATGTATTCATTTAGGTCACAAAGTTACACTTATGAACGTCAAAATAGTTGAGTGAGTTTACTAAGTTACTGAAGCTTCATTTAGGTTCGATGCTTATTTATAATTTATGAGTAATAGAGCCTCGCTGATTTCAGCATGGATGGGCCGGTTCGACCAGGGAAAGACTACCATCTCACAAAATATCGACGTGAAATAGCAGGTACAGCAATCACCCTCTTTCCCCCTTCCCGCTCCTTCTCCTTCCCTAAAGAGTCGGCAACGCGCAAGTGATACCTCTGCTGTTGCAGACGTCCATAGGCTACGGTGACCACTTACCATCAGGTGGCCGTATGCTTGTTTGCCATATTAGAAGTATAAAAATAAAAATGCTAGCTTCCGGCGAAGGGATGAGCCTATGAGAAGAAACCTGCAAAAATCTCACGACCACTTTTTAAATCGCCCATTAAATATAATTTCAGTATTTAACCACTTATACAGGATGTTGCAGCCATTAAATATATTACTGACTATAAAAGTCTAAAATAATAACAATAATTAGTTAGTTGTATTAAGGAGTTGAAGTAATTAAGGTTTAATTGAATTATTTAATATTAATCTATAATAGACAGTAGGGTGTAGATAACATGTATAGTTAGTTATATTTACTACATAGTGCCCAGAACGGTTGTGCGACGAGAAGCGCGCGCTTATTCGATATTTGCTACGAATCGTAGTCGCACAAACGCGGGTGAGCGGGCGCCCTCTAACGGTTGGTTAAACATATAACAAAAACATGATTAAAACTGATATATTTGCTTTACCTCGACATGTGGCATTTTTAATAAAACAACGACTGAATCCAAATTTAAAAATTAGGCAATTTCAACTTTAATTGTGACTATAAATTCTAAGTGTATATATGTGTTAAGTGATTGCAACAGAGTTTAAATTTGTGTAATCCAAAATACTCAGTTAAGTCGTTGTTTTATTAAGAGTGTGGTGTAATTAGGAAAGCCATAGTAGATAACCTTATATCTCTAGAATAGTAATAACAGAATGAGTAACTACTAAGATAGCTCATAGATAGATAATGTTTAATAAGTTAGTATACTAATACCTGACTGTATGTCTCTTTACTGAGTTGTAATATGTGAAAACGTAGTGGATTGTAAATTTACCCATTTTTATACTTATACCTGTTCGTAATATAAATTGAAGAATTGTTTGCTTTCCTATGAAATAACAAAAAATACACGTTGTCAGGGGCATAGAAAAGGACGTAGGATATATTATACTTTTCTTCCAGAAAAAGAATACTGTTCCCGAGGGATGGAAGCTTATTACCAAAATCTACATTAACGCAGGCAAAATCTTGTAGTCCAATAATAATATAATAATAATAATATTCTACCACATACACACAACACCATCTAGCCCAAACTAAGCAGAGCTTGTACTATGGGTTCTAGACAATGGATAAACATACATATATACTTTTTTTTTTGTAAATACATACATACTATACATAGAAACACCCAGACCAAGACAAACATCCATGTTCATGCACACAAATGTTTGACTTGTGCGGGTATCGAACCCAATAAAAAGAAGATACGTTTATTAATTAATAAAAGTAATGGTGCATATAATGACCCAAGTAAATTACCCTGTAGTTGAACGTAGCCTAGGCCAATTACTTACTTGGGTCCAGTTTTTAGAGTTCGAGAAAACTCTTATACAACAGCTTTGTCCGTCCGTCCGTCTGTCTGTTATACACCTTTCAACTCAAGAACCGTACGAGCTAGAGACTTGCGGTTAACGCCATTCGACTGAGCATAGTCGATATACTCCGAAATGACTATGACCTCAAGGTCACGTGGTATCACGTGTACTTTACATATTACTTGAACCACTTTTTCGAACTCTAAGATTCACGGCAATTCATTGCCGACTCTCACTTGGTTATATTAAAAAAAAGAGTCAAGACAGTTAATTTTGACACATATTCTATTAAAAATTTAACAATATTTAACTTAAAATATATCTAAAGAGGCTTGTTTCGTGATATAGAAACCAGACGTAAGTAGTAGAAGTTACAGTATACTAGATTTATCCTGCGGCTTTGCTTGCGTTAATGCAGTTTTTGACTATGAATTTCTGTCCCTCGGGAACAGTACTTTTTCTGGATGAAAGGTACCCTATATCCTTTTCTGTACCCGTGACAACGTGTATACCAAATTTCATGATGACCATTAAAGTTTGTAGTTAAGGCATAAACGGATAACAAACAAATAAACAAACTCACATTCACATTAATAATATTAATAGATGTGCCCGCGGATTCACCCGCGTTTATGATTACTGCGCCGCCCCCGTGGGTCGTAGCGTGATGTTATATAGCCTATAGCCTTCCTTGATAAATGAGCTATCCAACACTAAAATATGTTTTTAATTCGGACCAGTAGTTCCTGAGATTAGCGCCTTCAAACAAACAAACAAACTCTTCAGCTTTATAATATTTGTAAAGATGTAGGATTGTACATTCATGACAGTATGTCCATTAAAAAAGATAGTACCTATTCCACACATATCGTAAATCACTAAGCTGAAAAGAAAAAAGACACTGGCTAAAAGCTCTACCGATGCTACGACAGTCTGATTGATAGTTTGATGTAGCAGCAGTGCTCTCACAATGGATAGTTAGTCCACAAATCAATGTAGTACCATCCATTACTAACGAGAGGAATATTTTCTAATAGTACTGTGTTGTTGCTATGGGGTTAGGCTTACATCACAGAGAAACACGATGGTTTGTTACTGGAGCTTTGCGTGTCTTTCTCTATAATACCTAATAATAAATTTATTTGCTTAAAATGTGATGGATATACGAAACACAATTTTGCTTGGTCACTAAAATGTACGCTGCGACCGCAGTAGGTATTATAATGATATATATTCAGTCGCAAATAAACCATCTTCGTGCTCTAGCAAGTCTTACTTTAATTTTGCTCCATATAGTGTAGGGTGCTGGTGGGGCTGCCTCGTTTCTGCAGCGCATCAGGGATGTTCGCAGACGCTCAAGTCAATTGTTTCTACACGATTATGCGTAAGAGGTGTGCGTCTCTGGTGTGCAGGGTGCAGGGTAGCCCCAATAGCATTCTAAACATGATTGCTAGTCGGTTGGACTGTATATACGTGAGTCGCTGCGGTGCCATCTCTCACGGAATGGTACAGCGGTGAGTCGCGTGTATGATAAAGATAAAGATAAAGATAAAGATATATTTATTTCTAAGTATATGGTACATTGAGATCTTACATTAAACATTGATTCACATATACTACCATTTCTGGTGTAGAAATATTAAATAAGCTAATTCCATGCAAATCTTAGACATTACAATAGTTTTAATTTGATACAATTATATTAATTAATTTAGATTCAATGAAAGGAAATACATGTAATGTCAAAATATTAATTATTATGTTAAAAATAAGTACAATACAAAATAAAAAAAATATTATGTCATAAATATAAGTTCAAGTGTCAAAATATTGATCATAATGTCAAAATTCTAATAGCATAAAATATTAATTACAATGTCAAAAAGTATGATTTAAAAATTCATTAACGGAATAAAAACACATGTCTAAGAGCCAAGTAAACATTTTACATTTGAATTTATTAATTGGTAACGTTCTCAATGCAGGTGGTAATTTATTATAAATTTTTATTGTCATACAACTAGCATTTCTACTATGTAGTTGCAATCTCTGAGGAGGCATAAGCAATTTTCCTGCATTTTTTTTTGTCAGTCTTTGGGAGACTTGTTCATTTAATAAGAATAAATGAGGATATTTTTTTACAAATAGACAAACCTCAAGAATGTACAAGCACGGGAGTGGTAGAATTTTTAATTCTTGAAATAATGGCTTGCAATGATCTAAATATTCTGCTCCACTTATGGCTCTGACACATTTTTTTTGTACTTTGAATGCTCTGTCCACATCCACTGAATTACCCCACATTATTAGTCCGTAGCGCAATACTGACGAAACATACCCATGATAGGCATTCATGACAGTTTGTTTACTAGACACTAGTCTTAACCTGCGAAGAGCATATACAAACTTATCAAGCTTGTTACATACTCGTTCTACATGTTCCTTCCAGTTCAGTTTATTGTCAATTATAATACCTAAAAACAATGCTGACGGTTCTGGTTTCAAAATTATATTATCATACCGAATTGTTATTGGTGTTACTGACAAGTTGCATGTTTGAAATTGAACTATTTTACTTTTATTTATATTAACATGAAGATTATTGTCGTCGAGCCATTTTATTACATTATTTAATTCAATATTAGTATTAGTTTCTATGTCAGTTTTATTGGAACATTTTATCGTCAAAGTAGTGTCGTCAGCAAATTGAATGCAGTCATATTTTAAGCATTTACTGAGGTCATTTATGTATAGTGTAAATAATTGCGGACCCAGTATGCTTCCCTGTGGAACGCCAGTATTATTAATTTTTAATTCTGAGCAGTATGTCGTTCTAGTGTTTTTTGCTATTTTAGATATAACAGTTCTTTGTTGACGATTAGACAAATAGCTTTTAAGCCAATCATACGCCTTGCCTCTTATTCCATATCTCTCTAGTTTGTACAGCAATCGTTCATGTGAGACAAAATCGAATGCTTTGCTCATATCTAAGAATACCGATAAAGTAGACATCTTTTTATCAAGAGCTTCAGTAATTAGTTTTACTAAAGAAAAACAGGCTAGGGTTGTTGAACAATTTTTCCTAAAACCAAACTGACTTCCTACTATTAGGTTATATTTAGTTACAAAGCTATTTATTTTATCATGCATAGCTTTTTCATAAATTTTTGCAAAGATCGGTATTAGTGTAATGGGCCTATAATTGCCCATATCAGAACATTTACCCTTTTTGAAAA
The DNA here is from genome assembly GCA_930367265.1 of Catocala fraxini. Taxonomy (NCBI): domain Eukaryota; kingdom Metazoa; phylum Arthropoda; class Insecta; order Lepidoptera; family Erebidae; genus Catocala; species Catocala fraxini. Next base: position 4,803,259 of record OV884047.1, read on the forward strand.
GTGGTTTAATTATAGACTCTTTTAGTTTTGATGGAAAAACACCTTCTTCAAATGAGAGGTTTATTAGGTAGCTAAGTAGGGATGCTATAATTTTCGCGCTCAATTTAATAATTTTAGTGGTTACTTCGTCAAATCCCGTAGAATTTGTATTATTTAATGAATTAATTATTTTAATAATGTCAATTTCATTTACAGGAGTCAAAAATAAAGTATTTATGTTATTTTCAATGTCAATATTGTTTACGTCATGAGTATTATTATAATTTTTTTGTGTCAGCTCGATGAAATAATCATTAAATTGGTTACATATGTCAATAGGATTATAAATTTTTTGATCACTTATTATTAATTCATTTATGCAGTTTTTGTCATTAGGTTTGTTAAAGTTATTTTTTATGATTGACCATGTCGCCCTACATTTATTCTTAGAATTATTGAAAAAATTGTTGTTATTTATCTGCTGTGATTTTGATATGCATTTTTTTAGGATCTTAGTATAATTTTGGTATTTTTTCTTGTGGTAACCTTTACTTAGAGCATCGTGTTGATATGCGTAATATAAAGTTCTCTTCTTAATGCATGATATTTTTAACCCCCTACTAAGCCATTTATTTTTTATGGGTTTATTGATCCTTTTGACGAGTATTTCTGGAAAACACAATTTATAGAAGAGCGTGAATATGTCATGGAATATATTAAATGCTTTATTGCAGTCACTCTCTTCGTATATTTCACCAAAACTTAAAGCTGATATACAATCTAAAAATTTTGCTATGTTGCTCTTATTATAATCTCTCTTTATATCATACCAGAATTGTAAAGTTTTTGATTTATTATTAATCTCTTGTAGGTAAAAAGTTAATGATTGTCCGGTATTGTGATCAGAGAGAGCTAAATTGTGTATACTACATTTCATATCAAGTGCTGGTATATTACTGGCTATTTGATCTATACTAGTATTTTTCCTAGTAGGCATCCTAACATGTAGTGAAATATTAAAATTGTTTAGTATTGATATTAGTTCTTTTGAATATTTATTATCTTTAAGTATATCTATATTCCAATCTCCGCATAGAATAATATTTTTTTTAACTTTGCGGGTTAGATTGCGTAAAAGTGATTCAAGCTTGTTAAAAAATACAGATTGATCGGAATCTGGAATTCTATAAATGCATACTATAATTAAATTATGGCTCAATATTTCTATGCCACAGCATTCAAAGCAAAATTCGATGGCTAGCTCATCAGTTATATGTAAGGGATTAAAAGTTAGACCTTTTTTTATTAAAACGCATGTTCCACCGCGTTTCTTCCCATGTCTTGCGTAACTGGCAGCTAAGTTGTAATTTGTAAGTGCCAGATTAATTTCATGCCCTGATTGTATAAAAGTTTCGCTCAGACAGATAAAATCTATATCGCAAATCTTATTTGCCAAGTCTGTAATTGTGATTTCGAATAAATCTATTTTATTTAAAATCCCAGCTATGTTTTGGTGTAATAATACAAATTTTTGTTTGCTTGTAGAACTGTTACTACTATCAATTACGTTCTTACGTAATGGGACGAAAAAGATTTTTTTGAACAGTTTTTGGCGATTTTGGAGAGTTACAGTGGTAGTCATACTCAGTTGGATAGGTCTCAATATCAACAAGTAGGCGACGGTAAATATTTTGATAAATGCGTTTTTGACCGAGTTTGTTAAGTTTACCAGTTTTATATGAGAATGTTTCGTCAGATAGAACAAAGTTACTATCAAAAAAATAAGCATAATTATGATTTTCTATGTCCATACAAAGTAATCTGTTGAACATTTCTACTTTGTAATTGTGTATCAGAGCCCCTTGTACATATGTAGGACAGCATATAATAACATTAGTATTAGTTACACTTTTAAGAGATTCTCTAATGAACTTAACTACATCAATTGATTCTCCGGTGCCTTGAAAATCTTGCCCACCAATCACAATGATACAGTAGTCATCCAAGCTATAGCTCTGTAATTTACTAACTATATTAGACAGAACGTCTTTTACGCTACTGTTACGTGACAAGTAATGACAAAACTCGAAGTGTTGGCCAAAAGTGTTTTCTAATATTTCTAGTGTACCATTGTGGTTGCAGTTACTGAGAATGCATAGCTTTCTTTTCTTCCTACTGTCTTTTCTTATTACTCGTTGATCTTGTGGTATCTTCTTGTGTTTATTAATTTCCTTTTCGGCATAATTGCTGTAATCAGTAGGTTCAGATCCTTCGGTCTGTGTTTGTTTATCCGCGTATATTGGTACAAACACTGTTCTAGGTGACTTATCAATAGTAGGTGAGTCTAGTAATATATTTGAGTTCTCAGTGCAGTCTTTATCATAGGTACTGGATGACTGTTCTTGGCCTAGGGATGCAGCACGCTGACTATCAGTTATAGAACGTCTATTTCTTTTTCTCGCAGACAATAGTTTTAGTCTTTGCGACTTTGTAGGACTGCTGGTACAAACATTTTTCAATGTATTAATATAAATTTGTTGTCGTAATACTGTTTCTTTAAGTTCATTGTTGTCGCATATCACCTTTTCCAATTCATTTTGTGTAATTTCAAATTGTTCTTTTAGTTGTTGTATCTCAACCTTCATTTCTTCTAATTCATTCTTACTTATACCCGTTGAAAGATCAAGACTTCTTGTGTTTATGTCCGAATCCGTTTTGTCCAATGATGAGTCATTACTGAATGAATCTATTGACTTAGATCTAAACAGTAGCTTTCGTCGCATCGTGACATTATTTGGGTTATTCAAATCCATTACGTCGGTTTTGTATATTTTCCACTAATATGGGGAATTTTAATTTCTGTGGTATCACTAATCTATGGTCAGAAGTTTTTCTAGGGTGGTAACACCTCTGTCAGTGTTATTAAGTTGTCACAAATGTCAAAAAATATTAAGCTTTTCGACACTAGATGGCTTTAATCACAGTTTGTATCATAAAACACATTTTTTTTCGTAACAGCAACACTGGTTATTATGTCAAATATTGACGTAATTTCGTTCCGCTACTCACCGCTTGTTCGCTAGTAGTAGTACAAAGTTCAATTTTTGAATAAAAACATTTGTAGTAACGATCTGTTAAATCATGTTATTGGCTTTTTCACTGAACAGTATGTATTTTCACTGCACTAATGCGACACAAAGCGAGTTTTAATATTTTGTTAGCTGGTTATTGTTGTATTAGTTTGCAGCATTGATTGTTTATTTATAATTTTAAGTTTCTTCACTGTTTGTTTATCACTAGAATATTTTTGTTATTCTTAGTCCAGGTAACCTGCCCATAAGCACACTTAGTTCACTTTGTCTTTAGACGATATTTATGTACGATATATGTTATTTTGTCATCTATTTGTTTATTTATCGAAAATATTTATTTAAGCTGATTTTAGATGTGTCACCCGGCCGGTGTTGCCAGTACACGTATATATATATGCGGTCCGGCCGACTAGATAACTAACTACTAATCACAATAATAGTTAGTTTATAGTTTGTTTATTATTGTCACACTAACATAGTTTATATTAATATTATTTTATTATGAGTCCTAGTTACTTGAATAAATGAAATTTATTATATTATATTATATTATATTATAATGTACTTTCGTTAGAATGGAGATAATCTTTTGAGGAATCTCCTCGTGCTCGGGTTTCGAGGACAGATCTCCTTAAGTGAAGTTAGTTTGTACAAAGCAAAAGCAGCGATAGCTCAGTGGGGAGACCAACAGACTGCAATGCAGAGGGTCTCGGGTTCGAACCGACGTCGCGCACCTCTGACTTTCGGAAGTTATATGACTTTTCGAAATGATGTGCGTATTGATTGACAATTATCGCCTGCTCCGTGCCTCGGAGAGCACGTTAAGCCGTCGATCCAGGCTGCCATGAACATCTATGGCAGTCGTTATTGGGAGAGTGTCGACACAAAAGATCCCACTGGGTCGAAGTGTCGCCGGTCTGTACTGACTGGCCCCCACATAAGATACATAGTCTGTATAAAGGGGCCATCACGCGAGAGAAATATTTCATAAATTGACGAAAATAAGACGCCAATCCAATGAACTGCCTCAACTGTTTTACGGTTTGAGGAAGTGGTAAAACCGTCAAAACATTTACCTTCCTGCGATTTGGTCTAATCTGACCAGCCTCTACTTCAAATCCCAGAAACTCCACCTGCATATACAGCACACAGTACAGTCATACTACAGTAAAGTAGTTATCTTTATAGTGGTGACCCCAACGTGATTATATTTATTATATACAAAAGATAACATACAAAAAATGAGCACAAGACACATTTAACCATGTTACAATATCATGCAAATGATTAATAGACACAATTTATAGAATTCAAAATACACATAACTTACTCTAATCATTTAAGGAATGGGCATTTTTAAATAGGTCTGGTAAATTTTCGCTTATTCTTATTATCTTGAGCTTCAAACAATTCTATACCTATTACATTTAACAAATTTCGCTACTTCATAAATATACCTATTATATACTAGGGACAGTTAATATATATAGCAGCGATAGCTCAGTGGGGAGACCAACAGACTGCTATACAGAGGATCTCGGGTTCGAACCCACATTGCGCACCGCTGACTTTCGGAAGTTATATGACTTTTCGAAATTATGTGCGTATTGATTGACAATTATCGCCTGCTCCGTGCCTCGGAGAGCACGTTAAGCCGTCAGTCCTGGCTGCCATAAACATCTATGGCAGTCGTCATTGGGAAGTTAGTGCCCTATAATATCCTGACACTGGTCTAGCCTTAAAGTATAGTTAGCCTTCGGTTTGCGGAGGTCCAGGTGGCACCCGCTCCGTATAAAAACTGATATCCAGTCAAATCCGGTTAGACCAAGTGACTTGGGAATAATAAAAGGCTAGGGAAAAGAAGATATACTAGGGACAGTTAAAATACTTTCTGTTTGTGATATTTGCCTACATATCCCAATATATAATACTCAAATTATCTAAGGGGCTTCAGTGATATCTATACAGGAGACACAAATATGACGATTATATTGTTAGCAAATCATCGTGACAAATAAATTAACATTCGCATTTATAATATAAGTTAGAATTACAACAACAAAGACATTAGTAGCGAGTTAGTAACCCTACAAAAAGATGTCGATGTCTGCACTAGGGACAAAGACCAGTGGTGCCTTTGGAAGTAGCTTAACGTTTTTCATGCAGTTAGTAGCTCTTTAAGAAGCTCTGAAAACCCTACGCGCCACAAGAACACAATACAAGGCTATATATAACAATTTAAATAAATATAAATTAAAGATGAAATGATGATTATTAGACGTAACTTACGTCTAATAAAAGACGGTTTGTTCAAAGAGCTTCGAAGGAATAACGACTATGACGTATGAAAATATAATGAAAGGGAATTCTATTAAATTTTTATGATAGAGTAGATTTCGCCCATGTCTTTGCTCGCGTATATGTATATTATGTCAATAAACTATCCCTCGTAAACAGTACATTTACGCGAGCGAACCAGCAGGCAAAATAATGTATAAAATCAAAGTTACTACGCAACGATTATTTTTCTAATTTGCAACTATCTGTATTTTTTATAATCTTAACAATAAACAGAAAAGCTTTTGAGACTACTTTGATATATATTTTTTATTTGTAATTGCTTTCAACTAAAAGGTGTACAAATCTTGCTATGTACGAAATAATATAAAAATATTGGACAATATTCCAGTTCACACGACATAAGGCTAGCCTAGCATAAGCTTTTAACTCTACCTACTTTGTATTGTAAATTGTAACACACATAATAATCTTAAAGCTTACTCCCTTGTCTTCTTTAACCCTTCACAGATGTTCACATAACTACCAAGCAAACGACATGATAGGACCCGGGGGACTGACCCGAGAATTCGTGTTACGAACTTGTGCATCATGGGAACTTTAACTTGCGTTAAACTTCTATTCATGTTGAGTAGATAGTTACGTAATGTGGTCAGCTGACGTATTGGTTGTAAGTATTTTGATTTGCTTGTATACATAATAACTGCTTACATACTTCTCTACGTAGAATACTAATCCTAACTAATATTATAAATGCGGGTGTGAGTTTGTTGGATTGTTACGCTCTCACGCCTTAACTACTCGACCGATCATCATGAGATTTCGCATACACATTGTCAGGGGAACAGAAAAAGATATAGGGTATAATTTCAATCCAAAAAAAAAAACCTTACCTGCATCTACGAGAGCGAAGCCGCGGGCAAAATCTAGTCTATATATAAATAAGCAAAGACAGTTCAGTATGTTCTATTTTATTTTAGCCTGAAACACAGGTCTAAACCTAGTTCAGGCAATCACTTAATAAAATCTAGAGCTTGAAATTAAATTAGAATGCACAATGTCGGCCGATTAAAGTATAAGTAAAATATGAACGAGTATAAGAATTAAAGAAAAAAAAATCTATACCCATGTATTAATTATCGAATAAAAGTATTATGGAATAAAAATGTTTGCCTCTGTTTGTCAACCGATATTCTTGTTCTTTTCGTTTTGTAGATTTTGAAGACCTTTAGCGTAGTCAATATCTTTTGAAATGGACTGGCAGGGGATATCTTCGGGCAGAGTGATTTAGAAGTCTAAGGCCAGCTTTTGCCCAGCAGTAGGATATAAGAAAATGAAAACAAAACAATTTTTAATTAGGTAGTTAAAACAAAACACAAAGAAAAGCTCATAAATTTAAAACCTCCACCTGTATTCTGGAAGTAATAGGCAGCGCTGTATTTCACGACACTTTGCCAACTATGGTTGAGGCCCACATAATAAAGCTATAAAAATTCCAACTGCACGCATGGCGTAATGGTTTAAAAGGTCGTCTTGTCACTGCCTGTGCGCCAAATGTTGTAGATTCAAATCCTGCACGGGATAAAAAGGGAACTGCCCACTATTGGCTTAGTGTGAACAGAATTCATACATCGAACAACTAACGACGATCCTACGATCGACGGATAGTAGGTTGCTGCGCCCAGATAATGACAATTATTTGGTTTTTGAGTTGGGCAAGATATCAAAACAATTTAAATCTACCAGCCCAGTTCCAAGATAATATTTTAGTTACATATGAATCAGAATAATAAAAAAATTTACATTTAACAATTATATTTTATTACAAATACCTCTATATAAACCACCACAACAAACGAATTAGGAACACCTGGACACAAAAATTTGTTATTTTTCTAATTCCTACTGATTAATGCTTCTAAATTAATATATAATTATTGTTCTCAGTGACTGTCCATTCCAAGCCAAAACCCCCATACAAAGTGGACAATTCCCTTTGTGTGTTCCACAAATGGTTGTTCCGAGTCTTGAATGTTTGTAAAGTCCCCCTCGGGAATTCTTCCTAGAGCGGGAGATGTCCATTAAATACGAATAAATTCTAGCTAATTATTAGTACATACATGTTTCAATAGCTTTGTTTACGTATCACGTCAAAGCAGAAGAATCTATAGTAGGGTTTCAGGCGCTCTTGACTTCGAGCTCTTACCGAATATCTTTTAGAAAACCTTATGATGTATTGTCCAATCTAGGTATCGAACCCGAGCCTTCAATCGGCTGCAAGCGTAAATAAATACAAGCTTATGCCGCAGGGTCAAAAAGGCAATTAGATCCGAGAAAAGTAACAAAATTTTTATTAAGGTAGCACAATATAAGCGAAAAAATATTCTTTACCTTACACCACCATTATGACCTGCTGTGACTAAAATACATTTAAGGTTAAGCATTTTCATACAATATGTTAGCGAATGCTTGTTCGAGAAATAAACCATTGATATGGTACAAAGTTAGGTACTTATGTGTTCTTCTTTATGATTGCATTGTATCTCTTGTTTTTACGTAGGTAACTCTTTCAATAGAATTTTTATTAGTTTCAGTGAAACAAGCTTTCAGGAAATTGTAGTATCAGCATATATTTTTGCAGCGCTCCTCTAGCATCCGTACTTTTTAAAAGCAATTATTTCACTTAAAGGTTTATTTTATATAACGTACAGAAGACTGTAATATCAGAAGCAGAAGATGTAGAAAAACAAGTATGGCTGTCTGATATTTGCCAGCTGTCGTTGTTGGCGTTAGCTCCTCGGCTGACACACACAGTGTTTCACGAAACAATCGATTATAATTTAGTTATCACCCAATAATATAATCTGAGTGCCTAGTACGAGTTTGTTTTACGTTAACGCGATCGACACGTTCATGACGTTCGGCGCTCCGATTGGCCCGCTCCAAGCTATTAACCAATCAGAGCGCCAAACGCGGTAAACATTTCGATCACGTTGACGTAAAACCAAATCGTACTAGGCACCCAGAGCTATTATTACGTTTTAGCTGTGCTTCGTGTATACATCTGTTTTGCGGGCTACGAGCCCGTAAGCCCCTTGACTTTGGCCCCTTTCATAGAAAGACGGGCTCCTATTTTTGAGTGGGTTTTAAGAAGAAACTCAACAAATACCTACTAGGGGGCGAACTTTGAGGGGCGAACGGGCTCGTTACTGTTTTGCGCCTTATAAACGTAGCATGATGTTAGGTAGCCTATTACCTTCATCGATTAATAGGCTTTGAAATACATTTGGAATTGTTTAATTAAATGCCAGTTATAGAGATTACCACGGTCAAAATATACAAACAATCTCTTCAGAATATTGTCTTACGTTTATGCAAATGTTATACATTGAAATAAAACTACTTTATGGACCACCAGCTTGGGATCAGGTAATACAGATAGTCAAAGCCAAGAGGAAGCAAAACACAGCTAGATTTCATGATACTTTGAACTCTTTCTGCGTAAATAGAAACACAAATAATTAAATTATGTTCAGGTACATAGAAATAGAAATCGAACCAGAAATGAGGAGATCTGCAGGAAAACTAAAGTTGCCGACATAGCTCTCCGGATAGCCAAGATGAAGTGGTAGTGGGCAGGACACATAGCACGCAGAACCGATGGCCGTTGGGGCGGAAAGGTTCTACAGTGGCGGCCACGCACCGGAACACGCAGCAGGGGTAGGCCCCCCACAAGGTGGACCAACGACCTGGTAAGGTTCGCGGGAAGCGGTTGGATGCGGGTGGCCCAAGACCGGTCTGTGTGGAAAACCTTGGGGTAGGCCTATGTCCAGCAGTGGACGTCTTTCGGCTGAGATAATGATGATGACATTGAAATAACTACCCTTCAAGACATTGATACAACCAACATCTTAGCTTCCTCGTGAACGTGGCTGCTGAAAAGCAATGGAAACGTCGTAGAAGGAGTAAAATTAAATAATTCTTATAATTTAAATGGCTTAAATAGAAGTAAACGGTAACTGGTAAAAGTATTTAATAATATTCATTTCAAAATTTAAAATTATAATATTAGTGTTTTATAAAATACTAGCTTTTGCCCGGACTTCGTCCGCGTGGAATAGTACTACACCCCTTTCACCCCCTTCGGGGTGGAATTTCCAAAATCCTCTCTTAGTGCTCCCCTACACTCTCCGAGGAACATACATGCCAAATTTCAGCTTCTTGCGTTCGGTGGTTTCGGCTGTGCGTTGTCTGTCAGTCACTCAGTAACGGAAGAGTTTTACATAATTATATAGACAACGCGATCAAATTCGTATAAAGTAGTTTAATTTCAAATCTCTTTAGATTTATTATATAAAGTAATATATATTACTACGCTGTTCCTCCAATAAATGCATGACATGACTATGCTCATATGCTGTAATAATAGAAAATATTTTGAATTAAATTATATAATTTTCCATATGAAAAGGCTTTTATACAAACTGTGACGTAGCCTCGCTTCGTGTGGACTATCTAGAGCAGAATATTTACTCATTTTTCCAGTCTAGTCTGCTTTGACAATATAGCATTTTGTCATGCATTGTAAGACCCTTTCGTGGTAAAGACGCATTTAGAACTTCAGGATTTTCGGTGAATTATTGCTGTATTTGATGAATATGTTTGACAAATTTGTTCAGTATTGTGAAGCAAGTTAAAGCAACGATGCCAAGTAAAGAGCCCATTGTGCTGCCATGCTGAGGTCTCGAGTTCCTACCATAGTACCTCAGACTATTCGAAGTTATATGCGTGTTAATTATCGCTCACGATATTGGAAAATAATTTTTAAACCTTTACTTAATTATTGGATTGTAAAGGTAGAGCCAGTTGTCTATGTAAGTATCTCTAAGTTACAGACAATCGCACTCAGTGCTATATTCTTTGAATGAGTATGGTTTCAGGCTAGAACAAATATAGGTTATGAATATCCTAACTATATAATAAACGCATATGTGAGTTTGTTTGTTACGGTTTACGCCTAACTTTTGGAATGATCATCATAAAATTCCCCCTGACAACCTGTATGCGAAATTTCATGATGATCGGTCGTGTAGTAAAGGCGTGATAGCGTAAACTCTTCTTTCTTTTCATGTCCACTACTGATTTTTTTATTTTTTATTTAACTGGCTTTTCATGCATCAAATGTCAGTGCGAGATTGTAAAATTTTTGTATTCTACGATTTTCCGGTGACAATCGCTCAACTGGCTCAACGCTAATGCTATGAATAAATGATAATTACTTCTCATACGACGCTTCAATTTAAAAATATAAAGTACCCTACCTACCTGCGTTGTTGTTTGCGGTAAAATTTACAGAATACATTTTTCACCAAAATAAGTAAATACAGCATATTATAATGTACAAAAAGCGATCTTATGGATTAAATCATTATCTTACAGACAACGCTTGGATGCCTAAGAAAAATATATACTCATCATCCTCTTGCCCTGGTCCCAATTTATTTGGGTCGGCGCAGTACATCCCTCACTTCCATACTTCTCTGTCACCCGTCATCTGATCATTTACCCCTTTTCCTTTCATATCCATCCTCACACAGTCCATCCATCTTTTCTTTGGCCTTCCTCTCCCTTTTCGTCCCTCTACCTTCATATCCATCACTACTTGCTTACCTACATACGTATCATCTCTTGGCATAACATGTCCATACAAAGCCAAACGATTTCTTTTTACCTTCTCGTCTATGGGCACTACTTTCAGACTACTTCTTACGTATTCATTCCTAATTATGTCCATTCTCGTCACTCCACACATCCATCGTAACATTCTCATCTCTGCTACATGCAATCGTTTCTCATCCATCTTCTTAGTAGCCCAACACTCAACTCCATACAGTACGACAGGCCTTATAACCGCCTTATACATGCGACCCTTTAATTTCAAAGGCAGTTTAGGATCGCATATTGTGCCTGAGATCTGTCGCCATTTCATCCATCCTGTGTTGATTCGTTGCCTAACATCCCGATCAATTTCGCCGTCATCTTGCAGAAGTGAACCGAGGTAGCGAAAGTCGGAGCATACTGGTAGAGGTATACCGCCGAGTGTAACCGGTATAGGACTGGAGAGACCGCCAAAGTCACAGATAAATATATACTATAAGTATATAAATATAAATACTATTTATTTATTTATTTTACATTAAATACAACGACTTGCGCTAATTACTTTATTTAATCACAATAATATAGCATACATTTAAAATAAAACATTCACGCGTTCTCCTTACAATACCTCGTAAGAACATTCTAATAATAATACTTTCCATTCATCCGCAAAAATATTCTGGCTAAAAGTCCAAGAGAGCTGCTTCCTTAAGTTGTTTAAGTGCCCGAGGTATTGGTGAGTTTAACCATGCGACAGTACGACACGCTGGCACAGCCAGCGGCCGGTGCTTTCTACCGCGATAACGGATAAGCACAAACAATCTACAGCATTTGTCGTGAAGAAGCTGTGCCCCGATCATCGCCTTTAAAATTTTTGAAGACCGCCTCGATTCTAATTAATTAAAAAAAAATATCAACCTAACATAAATTTGTAAGTGTAAAAGATTTTCATATAATATACGGCGAAGAAAAGCACTAAAGGAACGTAAAACCGACTCAATATTGTCAGAACAGACGCAACTACAAAATTGCAAGTACCTACTTCTGCGAAAGAGAGAAGTGGAAATTGGCTTCTTTTCTGGAACTATAAACGACATCTTTAAAGAAATAAATACATTGTTTCGTTTCAATTCAATGTTGTCAAACACAGTCGAAACTTAAATAGCAGGACATGTTATTACCGATCCATAAACTATAGAAGCTCATAAATTGGATTGCATGGGTAGCGGCCTCGCCACTGCTATTGCGCCAGTGTTGTGGGTTCGAATCCCACACAGGTCAAATATTTGTGTGATCCACAAATCTGGGTCCCGAGGCTGGGTGTTCTTTGTGTCCGTTGTTTGAGTTTTTGTAAAGTCTCCCGCGACACAGGTATTTTCCTACTGCGAGATATGTCTTTTTTAAAAGAAAACAAGGTTTCCGTCAATAACGCCTTTTTAGAGTTCGAAAAATCTCTTATACAAAAGCTTTGTCCTTCTGTCGGTCCGTCTGTTATATAACTTTAAACTCAAGAACCGTAAGAGCTAGATATTCGCGGTCATCGCCATTCGTCTCAGCATAGTCGATATACCTCCGAAATGACTATGACCTTTGACCTCTGACTTCAAGGTCACGTAATAGCATTATTTCGAACTCTAAGATTTACGGCAATTCATGGCCGTTTCTCACTTATTACACAATAATAATGAGTTTCGTTAAAAAGTTATATAAAAAAGTAATTACCAATCCTACTAAATCTATAAGTTTGTGTAGATTTGTTAATGTATGATTGAATGTTGTTTTTTATTAAATTATAGATTTGGATTAAACTAGATAGACCAGTGCCAAGATAAGCACAAGGTATGGTATTATCCTAATATGCGTTGACGTGGGATTTCCAGTACTTTTTTTTATAACAAACGCCTGTATTAAGAATATGTCCTGTGTCGCGGGGCACTTTACAAACATTCAAACAACGGGCACAAAGAATATCTAGACTCGGGACAATCATTTATGGTTCACGCAATTGTCTCGTATAGGATTCGAAACCACAACACTCGGCACGATGGCAGTGGCGAGGCGATCACTTTAACCACTACGTCATCCGTGCAGTAAAAAGATAACATTATTATGGAATGAGAGGAAAGGCTTGCAAGATATAAATATGAGAGCCTACGGCACTTTCACTATCTGGGCGGAATGCAGACTTACTATTCTTAACATTGTTCCTTATTCGAGGGTTGCACTTACCTGGGCAAGCTGGCTCATTTGTTTCGTCATTAAACGACAAGAACAGATTCTGCCACTCAACCCTTATTCTGAAATATTGACATCAGATCATATAGTAGACAGCTGCTGTTACCAGAACATCACCCTGTTATATACCCGATTATCCAGTCACGTTATTAGTCGAAAGGAAGAGCATCAGTCTATACTAATTCAAGCAGAGAAGATAGAACCTCAAAGAGAAAATAAACACTTTAGGCAAAAATAAACAACCAAATACTCATATATCAGAACAACTGCTATGCTACCTAATACTGAAAATGATATTTTATTTCGGTAACATAAATACACAAACATTTAACGAAAAATATATTAATTTCCGTCGTATTTCATGAAGAAAAGTGCCATTATGCGTGACAATAAAGAGAAAAGTATCAGAATGTCTACTATTGTTAGTAGCTAAAAATGGGGATATTTTTAGTATTACAATAAAACTTCTGCCTCGTTGGTTTAACAGTGTAATTTTGCGCTTTTGTTTGCCCTTGATTGTGAGAATACAAAGTCAATGTCTGATTCGAGAGAAGAATATGAAAATTTCATTCTGCGTTTTTGTTAGGGGAAATGTTAATAGTACCAGCGAACGTGGAAAAGTAATCGGCTGACATCAAGACCCATAAACTAACCTAAAAACATGGTCAGCAACATGTAGGTGTAAAAGACATCTGCCTATGCTTTAAATAAATGCTGAAATAAACATTTCGATAGTCATGTGGGAGACCGCTTATTGTACTTTTATTACTGTTTGCTTTAACGCTGAAAGAAAACATCGTCAGAAAACCTGCATATCTAAGAGATCTTCATAATGTTCTGGAAGATATCTGAAGTCTGTCAATCTGCTCTGGACTATGGCCTAAACCTTCTTACACGGAGAAGAGACCCGAAGAGCAGTGGGACAGTTTAATACAGAGTTGATATTATTATTTATCAATTTAAAGCCAATTAGAAAATAATTAATACTACATAGAATTAAATTTAAAGAGGAAGACAAAGAAGTCTTATTAAACTTTAAATACATTTTATCAGTAACTAAATAAATTTAAAGCATTGAAATTTAACAACTCCATGAGGACGCTATCGCCGTCAATAACTTTTCTTAAAATTTCAGCTGCCGCATTATAACTGTATCGCGGGTTACATACATTGCCACAATGGGCACAAAAACATCAAGACTCGGAACAACCATTTATGGATCACACAATTTTTTGTCCCGTGTGGGATTAAAATCCACGACACTCGGCGCTGTGGCAGTGGCGTAGTGCGGATGGCGTAATGGTTTACATTACACCAGGTCAGTGTTATGTCAGGTGCAGTAACAAGTAGATTGTTTTAATAAGATGACATTTTTACTGTCACATGTTAAGTATTTAAATAAACCTGTATACTGCAATCAACTTGCTACTTCTAATTTATTTACTTGTATCTTGTATCTTACGTGGGGGCCAGTCAGTGCAGACCGGTGACACTTCGACCCAGTGGGATCTTTTGTGTCGACACTCTCCCAATAACGACTGCCATAGATGTTCATGGCAGCCGGGACCGACGACTTAACGTGCTCTCCGAGGCACGGAGCAGGCGATAATTGTCAATCAATACGCACATAATTTCGAAAAGTCATATAACTTCCGAAAGTCAGAGGTGCGCGACGTGGGTTCGAACCCGAGACCCTCTCCATTGCAGTCTGTTGGTCTCCCCACTGAGCTATTTATTTACTTACTAGCGATCTGCCCCGGCTTTGCACGAGTAGTAGAAAACCTTAACAAATTATACACGTAAACCTTCCTAATAAATCACTCTGTCTATTTGTGCAAACCGCATGAAATCAGTTCAGTAGTTTTTGAGTTTATTGCGAACAGACAGACGCGGTGAAGGACTTTGTTTTATAATATGTAGTGAAATTACTGCAGCATCACTTATACAGTGACACAGATGTAATAAATTCACCAAAATTAACACTCCCAAGTCGTGATTAGAATTGCAAATGAGTTCTGACGTCACAGACGAGCAAGACTATAGTGGTTATATTATTACAACTAGGACCTGATATTAGTTTTAATAAATTTTGATATAATGGTCAGCGTCTATACTAAATTACATCGAAACTTAAAATATATTTGGCGAAATATAGAAATGCACGCTTGCCTATTGTATTATTATTGTTATCTTAACAAATGCGAATGTTAGTTTGTTTGTTACGCTTTCACGCCTTAACTACTCGACCGATCGTCATGAATTATTGCACTTTACTTCTACTAATTATTTTGTTATTCTATTTTAAAATTTCTATTAGTAAGGTGTAAATAAATTAATTGTGTGATGTTAATGTTAGGTCATATAATTATACATATCCTGTCAAATGTTCTCATATTTAATAAGCTTGTAAGCTATATTTAATTATGTAAAAATTGCTGTGCCCAAACAGGGTCCACAATGAACATAATTTTAAGATTTATTTTTGATTTTAATTTTAGATTATAAGATTTTAAGATGGTAGGTCATCTTTATAAACATTATGGAATGGCAATAAACAATACTGAATACTGAATGAAATTTCGTATACACGTTGTCAGAGGTTCAGAAGAGGATATACATAGAAAGCAGAATCATGAAGAAGAAGAAGGAGAAATCATTTTATCCAGAAGAAGTGCAGTTACTAACCGAACCTTATCTACATTTACGCGAGCGAAACCGTGGGCAAAATCTAATATTAATATGAACGAACTTAAATGACATCCAAATCGCTTCTGTACGGTAAACATTATCAATAGTAAATACGTTCAATCGCTGTATACTACGTCGTAAACATGACGTGTTCAGTCGTCATAATGTATAAGCGTACTACGTATAAGGCGTTTGGCTTACCGGCAGCAAGTAGTGAATTAAGCAAGAATTTTCATGGAGAGCTAACTTATTACTGATAGGCCTGAGGCATGATCACCGACGAAGAAGTTCTGACTACATCCAACATCTTTGAATTTCTCGACAGAAGCACCCAACTACTTTTTGGTTCGCCCGACCGGAGTTTGAACCTAGGGCCTCATGGTTCTTCATTATATACACTAGCCAATAAACTAACAAGGCAGAAATAACTTAAATTGTACACAACAAGTATCTTATCTTATCTTATTTCGGGGGCCAATCAGTGCAGATCGGCGATACTTCGACCCAGTGGGATCTTTTGTGTCGGCCCCGAGATCTATCCCTGAGCTATCTCCCTATAAATGTACTGCATCAGTCGCAGCGTACACTTCAGAGGGAGAAGCCTGAAGTCTTCAGGGTTCGGATATGCCCATCCCAACAGACCCATCCTTAGTCCAGCCAACGCGTCACATTCACACAGTAGATGTGATATGGACTCGTCCTGTTCACCACAGGCTCTGCAGATCAAATTGTTTGCCAAACCTAATCTGCACAGGAAGTCGTTGGTGCCAAAATGGCCAGTGAACGCTCCTGTGAGCAGGAGTATTTGGTCCGTGGCTCTGTTTGCAATGAATTTCTTGGAGTGTTCCAGACCCCTAAGGGCTGGCTACTCCAGCCTATGTTTATCATTGCCATGTGCATTCATAGCTGCCTTGACGGTACTCTCTGAGAGTCCTACGAATGGCTCGGGGCCAACAAATAATTGCTGCGAGCCCCTCCTGGCTAATTCATCAGCCTCCTCATTACCCTGCACACCTGCATACACAACAAGTATACTTAGGCACTTATTTATTTTATCATGAATTTATACTTAGTTACTTAGCACATTCTTCCAAGCCTAGTGTGCAACCGTTGAACTGCAACGCAGAGGTCTCAAGTTCGATCGCAAGGCGCACATCTCTAACTTTTCTAAGAAATGTGTGTATTCAATAGTTAATAATAACTTGCTTTAAACGTAATGGAAAACAGTGAGAGGATACCTGCATGTCTGAGAGTTCTCCATAACATTCTCGAAGACATAATTATGAATAAATTAATGTTGACTGAATGATGAATGAATGAATATGAATTCAAAGAATAATAATAATATTAGCTATGTATTGCGGCACAGTTTAAAATGAACAGAAACAGTGAAACAGTTTATAAATGAATTTAACATTTAAGTTTATTTATAATGAATGGATGAAATATGAATTCTCGTAGTGGATTATGCCCTAACTGCTCTCACACTGATGAGAAATAGTGTGAGAGGAGCTAAGGCATAATTTCATTTATAAACTGTACCACAAGTGTATAGTCGACCTCGATGGCGTAGTGGTTAGTGTAACCGACTGCCACGCCTGAGGTAACGGGTTCGATCCCCGCACAAGTCAAACATTTGTGTGCATGAACATGGCTGTTTGTCTTGGTCTGGGTGTTTCTATGTATAATATGTATTTATTTACAAAAAAAAAAGTATATATGTATGTTTATCCATTATCTAGTACCCATAGTACAAGCTCTGCTTAGTTTGGGCAAGATGGTGTTGTGTGTATGTGGTAGAATATTATATTATAATATTATATTATATTATACGGAAGTAATATTATTATTATTCTTCAAATCGCTAGCAATAGGACTGATACCTAAAACTTTCTTGGAAGCGGCGATGTCGTGCGCTAGGGCGGCGACCTGACTATTGCTTCACAGAATTATTGATACAGTACTACGTTTATTTGTTTCAGCTGCGAAATGATGTTTGCATGGTAATTTACAAGTTTGTTATTGAAATCAGAGCCAAGCTGGCTTTGATTTCAACGTTAAACTATAAATTGTACTTGTGGTTGTAACAAAGTTGTCGTTGCCAACTATTTCGCGTCGGTACGTTTAATTTCCGCAAGTATGATTAGCTCGTGCATGTAGTTCATACATAAAGGTTTGGCATATAACTTGCACCGGTTTCATGCGTGGTATATAAGCATTACGAACTTTTAGGATCGGCGTTTACTACACCTATAACAAGTAAAATTAAAAATGCAACTTTTAAATTTTAGATAATATAAAATCGCACTATTCATTTGCATATTTTAAAATAGCTGTTTTTATATATATAAGCGGACATGCGCAAGATGAGACACTTGCCACGCAAGTAAACAGTTAACTTGAGCCACCTGCGTAAGTATCTCATGACTTATAAACTATAATTCTCCCAGTAAAAAGTTTTAAAATAGAATGCAACCATTTCTGATATTTATGAGACTGATACTAGATCAGCCTCATAAATATCAAAAATGGTTTCTCCAAAATGAAAACTCTAAAATTATATAATGAACATATTACGAAAATTGGCTGGCTAATACTTGCGTCGTGTACAAGTATAATAAATATATACGTTTCAACGTCAAAAGATTTAAAATCATTACAATTATGAAAAACAAAAAATATAATTGTTTAATTCGTTCACAAAACGTAAAACAGATAGCTGATTAATATTAATTAAGACCTCTTTTGTAAAAACCCAGGGGTGCCATTTAAAATTAGCATATCATGTAACGCTGGCCGTTTCGCTGAGAATTTTTCAAGTTATTCATGAATCAGAACAGACCTTAAATTTCCGGTCGTCTGAATTTTTTTACTTAAAATTCAACGATATTTTTATCCCGAGACTAAAGTTGCCGAGTCCTACATAAATGAATGGTAAACAAATTTAATTTGAATTAATTTCAAACGTACCTGTTTTACTCACTATATTATTAAATAAAAGGTACACACTCGTCCGATCACATACATGATAATATATATATATTTTTTATCTTGAGGTAATGCATTGACGCATACTCCTCCGCGGGGGCGGCCGGAGGGGTTATGTCGGACTCACCGGGGTAAAAGAGAAAGATGGAAAAGATAATAGTAATGGACTTCCCGGCATACCGACTAAACCTACCACGATGTTCTTCGACAAAACCGCTATCGACGTGGCCGCGCGAATAACTTGCACATGCGGTCGCGACCCCGCCGAGCTTTCGGCCCGCCGTATGAAACGGTAGGCCACTACACGAAGAGACCTACACTTTGGCACTTCTCACTCATAAAACCCTGCTGTCCCCCCCTAGAAGGGAGACGGACTCGACACAGAGGCGCGCGTGGAAACACGCACGCCGACTCTTGGACCTGGTGCTGATCGGATGGCGGGCAGGCCCACGAAGCCCACCACCCCCAGGTCATACCTCAGGGAGGCTGGAGGTCATCTCGCGGCCTCCGGCGCCCGTTGATAATAATGTTCCTAGTTCTGCGTTTGTAAGGATGTGATAATGAATATTATTGGCCAGACGACCAAAAAACCTTCTATTCTTTCTTTACTATTTTACAATTTTTTATGCGAGATTTCCTACTGCCTTGTACGTATTGACATTTAAACATACGAATCGAATCCCACATAGTTTGGAAATCTGCCGGCAATGTCACTTCCTGTTTCGTGGTACCTGGAAATAATTGTAACTGCTTATCTGTCTACTGCATAGTAGCATTTGACGACTCGATGGCGTAGTGGTTAGTGTAACTGACTGCCACGTCTGAGGTCGCGGGTTCGATTCCCGCACAAGTCAAACATTTGTGTGCATGAACGTGGATGTTTGTCTTGGTCTGGGTGTTTCTATGTATAATATGTATGTATTTACAAAAAAAAAAAAGTATATATGTATGTTTATCCATTGTCTAGAACCCATAGTACAAGCTCTGCTTAGTTTGGGCTAGATGGTGTTGTGTGTATGTGATAGAATATTATTATTATTATTCTCTTTATTACTTTTTTTTTTCTAATAATTACATTTTTAAATATAAATATAAAATCTATACATATTTAAAAATATAAAAACTGAAATGACCCACCGACATCGGGAACAGGGTCCAAGCTGCCGGTGGTTAGGGCCCCAGAGAGAGGAATCTCCTCACAATACGCGCCGTATCGAGTAGTACTGCCTTTTGCATCAAGGACTTGATCCAGCCATCTAACGCGAGCCTCTGCAGGTGGTGGTCGAGGCTCTTAGGTATTAAACCATTGACTGTAATGACTATCGGCACAATGATCGCCGAGTCCACACGCCACATGTCGACAATCTCGTGAGCTAGGTCTAAGTATTTCAACTCTTTTTCTTTTTCAGCTTTCACAAGATTCTCGTCATGCGGAATGGTAACATCGATGATCATTGCTCGGCGCTCCAATCGGTCTATCAGCACAATATCTGGCTTGTTCGCCACAATTGTCCTATCAGTGATTATAGACCGATCTCAGTACAAAGTAGCACGACCATTTTCGAGAACTGGATCGGGCACATACCTGTAATACGGCACTTCAGATTTCACAAGGTCATACTTTAAGGCAAGTTGCTGATGGACAATCCTGGCTACTTGGTTGTGTCTATGCAAATACTCTCCATTGGCAAGACGAGAACAACCGGAGATAATATGTCTGAGAGATTCTCCGGGCTGGTGACATGCCCGACATATGTCAACCGTCCCATCCTTCAGGATATATCTCCGGTAGTTGTTCGTCATAACAACTTCGTCCATTATTGCACATACAAAACCTTCGGTCTCAGCGAAGAGATCGCCGAAACGTAGCCAGGACACCGATGACTGAAAATCTATGTCGGGCCCATTCAGGGCCCGAAAAAAGCGTCCATGCAGCTCTTTTCCTTTCCATACATCCATTATTATTATTATTATATGTTTTTCTAGGTCAAACACACGTTAGTAAGATAACACCTAGCCGATAACGCCTCATAATTGTCGGTATATATCGACCGCATTACATTCAGCGCCTCTGCAGTAGCGAGATCTTTACTTAAAAAAGACACTGCGCCTTCTATGCAGTCAAATTTTCAATTGAAAATGCCGCATTCCGCTTGGCCTCGTGACCTTTATTATCCGGTCACCTGGGAATAGAAGCCGGAATATACGGCCATTTTGTTCATTGAGAGCACCCCGGTGACTAACTTTAATGAACCTAATGAGAAGTTACGGCATACTGTTTTATGCACCGATCCAAGTGACGGACAGCGTCTCTCGTTTCCCACAATGGGTACATTAATCATTTAGATAACGATCTCATATCAACAATTCATTTTTGAGTTCAATGCTGGTGCCTCGACCTTATTTAGTTTCCCTCCTGATCGATCTTAAACCTGTTTGTCTCTATTTTTTTTTTATAATATTTAGTAATTATGTTTATATCCTATTTACACGTATATTTACTTATTTAAGTATATTTTATTTTATATGTTTACACACTAGGCGCCGGCGTCACCAAATTGGATTTCGCAGAATACCAGTGTTGCGATTTTACAATCGCAACGTACGCTGAGCGATGTCCAAATTTTGGCACTGATGGGACACACATTTTTTCATTGTTTCAATTTGTGTTGAACTATAATTTTAATACTTTTATTTTATTATTGTTTTTATTTCATTATTGTTTGTATCGCTGCACACTGACGTGACCTTGAACTGAATGGAGGCAGTTTCCGTTTGGTTAAGCGGAAGGTGTGGTGTTGCCAGTGAGCAGTTTTTAATTTATAGTGTATATTTTTTTTTTCTTTTTCTTTTTTTATTTTATTATTGTTTTATTTTATATACTTGTGTCCTTGTGTGCCAAAATAAATATTTTTTCTTTCTTCTTTCTTCTTTCTTTCTATTTTTTATTTGTTAATTTATTGTTGTTAAAAAAGACAACTCCCGTACTAGGTATAATTCATGTGTGGCAGCGGACTTCGGACACAAAGAACACCCAGACTCAGAACAATATATGTGGATCACAATTGTTTTTGTCCCGTGTTTGATTCGAACCCACAACACTCGGCGCAGTGGCAGTGGCGAGGCGTCCACTTAAACCACTACGATATCCGTGCAGTCAGTATTGCTTGCGTATGATGGACACGTATGAATGATGTCCTTTATTTCTGATAAGCTATAGTATTAACTTAACATTAGTCAGGCCGTGTGCTTGTTAGCTACCAATTTTTTTTTTTTTACCCAGGAATATCCTTTTTGGATACTCCCTCCCCCGGGAGGGGGAGGGTGGTTATGTGAGACTCTCCACCCTTGAAGGGGGTCGGTATACACACTAAAAACCTGGGGTGAGCAGTCCCTCCGCCGACGGAGTGGGGCGGGATGGGGTCGCGTTAGCAATCACCATCCCGCCCCGGCGGTTGGCCCGGCTGATGGTGACCGGGCCTCAGCACCTATGGAGGGAAGGCCTTGCTCACCAAGCGTGCTTGTTAGCTACCTATATTATATTATTTTATTAAATCTTTATATACAAAACTCTTCCGTTACTGAGTGACTGACAGACAACGCACAGCCGGAACTAAAGAACACAAGAATCTGAAATTTGGAATGTATGTTCCTTGGAGAGTGTAGGGGAGCACTAAGAGAGGATTTTTGGAAATTCCACCCTGAAGGGGGTCAAAGGGGTGAAAACCGATATTCACACGGGAACGGGATTTACGCGGGTGAAACTGCGGGAAAGCTACTTGTATTATAATAAATTAATTATGAATTATGTAGTTAATGGTAGAAAACAAACTGCAGCTTCGATCTTCCAAACTGCATCTTTTATCCTAAGGAAATAATGTCCTCCAGACCAAAGTTAGGCCACGGCGACAAACCTTATTGGAAACTGGTCATCAGCGCAAAAGATAATATAGCGCATAAGCGAAATCTCTGTTCTGATGATTCCGATAGCAATCGGTAAAAAGATCAGGCGCAGAACCTACGGCTTTACGTGCTTTCCGAGGCACGGTTGTGTCTAACACCGCCAACTTCCGTTAGGCAGTTAAACGAGCTCAATACCGGTCTCGAGTTATACAGACTGGTATTAAGCTTTCTTAACAGAAAAACATAATAACAATAACTTTTTATTTACCCAACCCGGGATCTGAAATCTGCATCTCATGCACAGCAGCGGCATACCTTTGGCTTGCGACTGCTGTACATGCGGCACAGCAGTCGCAAGCGGCAGGTTTGCCTGCTATCAGCTGCAATAAAATATTGTGTTTGTAAGTTCACTAAATGATTGCCTACTGACGCTAAGGTCTTGTCTCTAACAAAGCAAAAACAGTAAGCCATAAATTGACCATAAAGCATAAAAATAAATTCGTTCTTATTTCATCTATAAAACGTAACGCAAGCGTATGTGTATGTGTGTGTATGTGTACCTTTATATTATATTATACAAAATTTAGAAACAAGTAGAAAAGTGGTTTGTTCAATTTAGAAAACATGTCTTCAAATATATTTAAACGCAGACTGAAGAAAGCCTTATTATCTACGGTAAAGACTCCCACGCATGTTGTAAATATTATATATTATTCCCAGGATCATTTAAATGTTCTTTCGAATTTAGAAACAAGCACTCTCTTATTTATATTCGTAATTAATGGTTTACAAATAAGGTTCTGAATTATAAAAGCCACAACGCGAGTGATAATAATACTGCTATGCGAGGCGGTGGTACGTTCTCAGGCGTGTTTTATAAGCAGTTTTATAAATTTCCATCGATATTTTTATCTCCATAACTCCTGTTGCGCAAAGTGGAATAGAAGTAAATTTATTAATTAATGTTTCGAACAAATGCGTCTCGAACTGGTGCGCAACATGGTATGCCTTAAAAATACCTTATAAAATTATTTTTCCATTTTTACATTAAACACAGGCTGTATCGTGGAGACTTATCTACAGAAATAACAGTCATTGGTTTTGAGGCTCCATGTCACCTGAGAATCAGAGAGACTTTCAGTAGCAAAACGTGCGCAGTGTATGGCAATTCACCCTATTACGTAGAACTAAGCACATTGCTAGAGCAATATATACACCTGCCTACCACTTCGCGTCATAAGCCTTGCTTGAAAATCCTAACTAATATTATAAATGGGAATGTGAGTTTATTTGGTACGCTTACACGCCCTAACTACTCGACTGGTCATTATGAAATTTCACATACAAGTCAAGAGAACAAAAGAGGACATAGGGTACTTTTCATCCAGAAAAATGTACGCTTACTAATATTTCCTTTTTTTCCTGGATTGTGTTTTGGCCCATACTTCTCTGTGTGGCGACGGAGAGGTTATATCGTGCTCACTGAGGGAAAGATATCCCGGTAATACCAACTAAACCTACCACGGTATTCCTCGACATAACCATAGTCGATGCGGCCGCGCGAATCGCTTTCATATGCAATCGCGACCCCGCCAAAAAGTTTCTAATCTAATATATCTAGCGAAGCCTCGGACAAATTCTAGCGATTTATGTTTATCACTTTATTATGCTTTTGATAATATTGAAACACAATACGTTATTACGGGAAACCTGTAAGGGGATTAGCTTCGCACTATGACCCATTGATCCCGTGTTCGTTATTTCCATTGATTAATGATGAAATCCCTTTCGCGTCATTACTCGCGATCAATCATGAAGATGAGCATGGATACTTTGTCTTATGCAGTCGAAGTATGGTGTTAAATGTAAAACGCATTTTTAATCAATCAATTTGTATTGCATTGATATATATCTATACTTTTTAAAAGACAATGTCAGCTAAAACGCAACCGGAACGTCGGGTTCGTGTAAATGACCTAACTTCCTAATCCTAACTTAATATTATGAAAGCGCATTTGAGTTCATTTGTTAATTTGATTGTTACGCTTTTAGGCCTTAACTACTCAACCAATCATCATAATATTTCGCATACTATGCAAATTGTCAGGGTTACAGAATATAACAAAAGATACCTTTGATCCAGGAAAATAGTATTGTTTCCGAGGGTTAGTAATTTATTGACAAAATTTAGGTTAAACCGAGCAAAACCGCGTGGAAAAACCTAGAAAATAATAATATGTACGTACGTACTCCTCAAACTTCAATCGGCTTCACGCCTTTCCTTTATTTTTATAAGAACACTTCGAAAAGAACTAACTTTTGATGTTGAATTATTGTTTCATTGCAAAACAATTTTATTTCAAAAATTCTATGCATGAAAATCAATAGAAAATCATACAAACTAATTGAAAAGACTGTGCGTTCTGTTGCGCTCACAAACAAACACCAATCACGGCGAATGAGTCGTTCTTTTGAAATCCAATCACAGCTATTGATCTATCAAAACAGCTATACAAATGCATGAGGTATCGATGTATGTCGTTGCAAGAACTCCGTAAAAAAATATATACCTAGTGCGCGAGATGCGGCATTGATATTGTAATGGCAATAAGGTTTATGTTGAAATGTCGCCCGCGACACAGCATTTATTTTAGAGTAAGTAGAGCCTTGCTGATTTCAGCATGAATGGGCCGGCTCGACTGGGGAAGGACTACCCTCTCACAGAATATCGACGTGAAATAGCAGTATTCCTATTGTTGTATTTCGTTCGGTGAGTGAGAGTGCCGGAGGCCCAATCACCCTCTTTCCCCTTTCCCGCTCCATCTCCTTCCCACTTCCTTTTCTAAAGGGTCGGCAACGCGCAAGTGATGCCTCTGGTATTGCAGGCGTCCATAGGTTACGGTGACCATTTACCATCGGTTGGGCCGTATGCTTGTTTGCCACGTTAGGTTATGTTAGTAACAGTATTTATTTTAAATAAAATATTGCCTATTTCATTTATTATTACTTAGTGATACGCTTGCTAAAGCTTGCATGTTTTCAAAGGTGAAAGAATTATTAAAAGCGGTTGGAATAGTTTTTGTTTGTTTTTTAGTTTTCCGAATGATTCCGCTCGCGTGACTCGTCGACGTCACGGCGTTCTCCACTCTCGTACAATGACATCAATTGAGTGTCTTATTATCGCTAAATTATCGTAGTCACCAACGAATAAATAAATGTTTCTCAATCCACCTTCACATTTTCCCCATGTACCCCACAAATAACACTAAGCAATCTATATATTAATACGTGAAGCAAAAACTTTGTACCCCATTTTACGAAAATTGTGCGGACGGAGGAGTATGAAATTTGGCATAATTTATACGGAGAAGGAGTGGCGAATCCTAATATTTTTATAAAATATGCATCAGAATCATTAATGAAAAAACACTACACGCACACAACTATGCATTTGACACATGCAGTTGAATCGCGTTCGTAGTATTTCGACATTGTTCGTCTGACGTCGTACAATTATTTGTAACTGTGGTTACCTATATTATTGTTCATTGTCTATATTAACGACCTACCCAAAGCGGTAGGTAATCCGATGACTCTCTTTGCTGATGATAGCACACTGACAGTACCATGTAAATCACTTGACATTTATGCGAACGACATTAATAATTCTTTTTCTGTAATAATTTCATGGATGAACAATAATAATTTAAAAATTAATCTAGGAAAGACACAAATAATGCACTTCAGCCAAAAAAAATCGGTCACACAGGACAGTCAACTAAAATTAAAATTTGACGATACTATTATAGATGAGGTTGACAATGTTACTTTCCTAGGATTAACAATAGATGCCAAACTGAACTGGAAAGCAAATATAGAAACTCTTTCTAAAAAGATAAGCAGCCGTTCATATGCCCTTTATAAACTTGCTGCTGATGTAAACATTCCCGCATTACTAACTGCATATCATGGCCTCATCGAATCCATTTTAAGATTCGGTATTATCTTTTGGGGCAATTCAGTCGATAAAGAGACTGTGTTTAAATTGCAGAAACGATGTGTTAGAGGTATGTTTGGCTTACAGGTCACTGATAGTTGCAGACCATATTTAGAAAATATAAAATATTAACTCTTCCATCATTGTATATATATGAAACAGCAGTATTTGTAAGAACATATCCAAGTTTATTTTGTAAATTGTCCGATGTGGTTCTGCGTAATCGCCGTGACAACCATAAACTTTGTATGCACACAGCTAAAACGGCACTCTTGGGCAAAAGTATATTTTGTATGGCCCCTAAAGTATATAATAAGTTACCAAACACATACAAAAATCTTAATATTAATACATTTAAATATAAATTGAAACAGTTACTGTTAAAAAAATGTTACTATACCATTAATGATTTTCTACAAGATGGACATTTATTTTGATATTATTTTAAATATTGAATTTGATTGGTAGCTCATTTGACATTTTAATACCTACTGACATTTAATTTGATTTCTCTTTGTTATAAATAATTTGAATGCTACTTATTACATTTCTGAATATAATATTTGCATGTCTAGAATTAATGGACAGAACATGTTGATACAATGTATTATTTTAACTAACACCAAATGTACTACACATGTTGAGACAAATAAACATATCTTTATCTTTATCTTTATATCTTATTTATATGTTATAGAAAAAAACAGAAAACAAAGTATCAAGCTTAGAAATTTTCGTCGAAATTGACCACTAGGCGATTGTTAGTACGTATATATATGTGCGACATTTCTGCTACAAATATTCGAGACAAAATTGCAGTATACTAAACCTCCTAAAATATAGCCTGGTATACTTGAAAGTTATTTAACTGGTAGCCACAGTTCACACGAGGCTAGTACTGCATCGTGAATTATTTCTCTCTCGTGGGAGAAAGGATTGCTAGCAAAATTACGGCATAAACGTGCCAAATAACTTTTATTATACACCATATATGCTTGCAATGTGTCTCTAGACACAATAGATTATGAAAACAATACATTGTGACTTCACCAATGAAACTACAAACTAAGTTGAACAACGAAACTATCGTTTAATAATTATTTTTGATATAATTTATTAAACGAAATTCTCGTTGTTCGCGTATTTAATAACTGTTGTGCTGACGGAGGTTTTTAAATGCTGCTTACACCAACAGTGATGTAGTATCATAGACTTTTATGAGCAGCGATAACTCAGTGGGGAGACCAACAGACTGCAATGCCGAGAGTCTCGGGTTCGAACCCACGTCGCGCACCTCCGACTTTCGGAAGTTATATGACTTTTCGAAATTATGTGCGTATTGATTGACAATTATCGCCTGCTCCGTGCCTCGGAGAGCACGTTAAGCCGTCGGTCCCGGCTGCCATGAACATCTATGGCAGTCGTTATTGGGAGAGTGTCGACACAAAAGATCCCACTGGGTCGAAGTGTCGGCGGTCTGCACTGACTGGCCCCCACATATGATACATACATACATACATAATAGACTTTATTAAATTTGAACAATTAAAAATCTAGCTCCTCAGTATTATTTAGATGCGAGTTTATTTGTTCTTTCCCTGGTGACGTCATACGGTTGAAGTGATGATGATGAAGTTACGCTACGAAATTGAGTACGCTTAATGAGTAAATATATATTGTAAGCTCATTACACGGTTCAATTTGATGTCATTTGAATATGATTATTCTAAATAATATAGATATATTTTTAAGCAAATAATAATAATAATATTCTATCACATACACACAGCACCATCTAGCCCAAACTAAGCAGAGCTTGTTCTATGGGTACTAGACAATGGATAAACATACATATATACTATGTTTTTGTAAATACATACATATCTAATATACCCAGACCAAGACAAACATGTTCATGCACACAAATGTTTGACTTGCGCGAGAATCGAACCCGCGACGTCAGGCGTGGCAGTTGGTTACACTTACAATATCCATCTTAAGGGCTGGATCCCGACATATCCCCATCGCCCGCCCCAAAACCGGCGATGGCGTATGTGATCTGCTCGTTTACCCTCGTCAAAAAAATAAAAAAATTCTAAAAGTTAGCTTGTCTCCTTTTGCTTTCCCCGGCATTAGGTATGCGAAATTTCATGGTGATCGGTTGAGTAGATAAAGCGTGAAGGCAATTATAATATTAGTTAGGATACCGTCAGTTCAATTCAAACAGAAGATAGACTAACTGACGCCACTTCGGTTCTAAGTAAACCGAAACTGATTGGAGATCACACGTCCTCGGTTAATTGATTTGGATTACTGACTCAAACTTGTAGTTCGGGTGACGATTGGCGACTTTGGTTCGATTGAAGTAAATGTTATGTACCTACCATTCTAATTGGCTGTATGGATGGCATAGTGGTTTAAATGGTCGTGTCGCCATTGCCACTGCGCCAAGTGTTGTAAGTTCAATCCATATGCAACAAAATTTGTATAATCCACAGATAATTGTGACGAGTTTGGATGTTCTTTGTGTCCGTAATTTGAATGCTTGTAAAGATCAGTTCTGTGACACAGGAGTTATAACGAGATGGGTGTAAAAACCTAGGATTCAACCTCTTCGTCTTAAATGTAAAAGCATTTAAAATACATGTGACCTTGTGACCCCTATATGTCGTGGGTCTTTTAACCCACAGGGCCCATATTCAAACTCAACCGAGGTATGACCCAAGGTGTCTGCTCACCAAGTTACAAGTCAATATTTTTCCATTTATAATAGATGACCCCTGTATCTCGTGGGTCTTTTGACCCCCAAGGCCCATATTTAATCTCGACCGAGTGATGACCCCAAGGTATCTGCACACCAAGTTACAAGTCAATCGGTTTAGTGGTTCTGGTGTAATGCCCGTCACTAACAAACTGTCACTAACAGACAGATACACAGACCCACAAAATGTTTTCATTAACCTCTTCGAAGAAGACTCTAGAGGTTAATAGGTGCTGAGGGAAGGCTTTAAAAAAATAAAACTATACCAGCGGCCCGTCCCGGCTCCGCACGGATATTTAACAAAAGTTTCAAAGTTATATATTTTAACACATACACACTCACACACATACACCCTTCCTTTTGCGTCGGGTTACTAAAATAGAGTACATTATAAAGTTTGGATATAATTATTTTAAAGATATTTTTTTGTTATTCTTTTTTATAATTTTTTTTGTTATTATTTGCTATAATTTTTTTTGTTACTTTTTAATATTCTATTTTTATTTCTAATGTTTGTATGACGGTCATTAGAGAAAATATTTGAGCAGCGATAGCTCAGTGAGGAGACCAACAGACTGCAATATAGAGGGTCTCGGGTTCGACCCCACGTCGTGCACCTCTGACTTGCGGAAGTTGACTTTTCGAAATTATGTGCGTATTGATTGACAATTATCGCCTGCTCGGAGAGCACGTTAAGCCGTCGACTGCCATGAACATCTGTGGCAGTCGTTATTGGGAGAGTGTCGACACAAAAGATCCCACTGGGTCGAAGTGTCGCCGGTCTGCACTGACTGGCCCCCACATAAGATACAATAAGACGATCATAACTACAAACAAAAACCATTAAATTTATCGAGTCAGAGCTTGCCTGTAAACGATATTTGATGTTGTTTTATTTTGTGGTAGCAAAATAAATTGACTTTCAGGAGCTCCGACCCGCGATAGGCCAACATGCATTTGGCCATGAGTAAAATCCATCAATCATATAGCAACATCCTAAGATAAAAACACTCTGATTGAGAAGGATGAACACCGTAGACTTCTCCTAAAGCGGCATCTTTTTTTATGCCTGGATGGCCAACTACGTCCTCACCACGCCTCTTTTGGTGAATTTATTATTGACCCATGTGTAGTATTGCGGGACTTCGTGGTATAGAAGTGTCTTTGCGATTTCTTCGTCATTACAGAGCTCAAAGAAAGCCAACAAAATAGTTTTACGTGGATTTTGAGCCACTTGTTCAGCCGTTTCTGCGGTAAAATACACCCTTCGGGCGTTTTCTAAGTGAACAGCTAACTGCAAGACTGTAGAAGGAGCACGCGACTTTTTCTAATACTCATAGAAATATGTTGCCGGTTTGGGTTCATAAATAACACAGGTCTGCAACTAAATCCTCCTTCTAAAAATGATATCATAAATATGAAGATTTTAATGCTCTGAATCTGCTCCCGTTGACCCATTTTTCTATCACTTTTTTTTTATTAAATGGGGATTATATTAAAATCTTTGTTCTGTATTTATTTGCATGTTAAATTCCGTGTTGAGAGCACTAAATACGATGTTATCATGCATGAAAAGACACAGGAAATTTTTTTTAGACCAGTGTTATTAAACAAAGATATATAATATTTGATACTGTGATTTCTGGACTGGTAAGCAGCATTAAATTGTAATTTTTCTTAAAAAAAACAATTTAGCACTAAGTGTAAATTCTGTGTCGCGGGAGACTTTACAAACATTCAAAACAACGGTCACAAATAACACCTAGATTCAGAACAACCATTTGTAGATTACACATTTTTTCTCGTCTGGAATTCGAACCTACTACACTCGGCGTAATGGCGGTGGCCAGACGACCACTTAAACAACTACTCCATCTGTGCCGTTATTTTAGCATTTATATTAGTTTAGTTAATATTTTTACTAACACTCGAAAACGGGCTTAGACACATTTGTTTTTAGAGTTCGAAAAAACTCTTATACAACAGCTTTGTCCGTCCGTCTGTCCATCTGTTATACAACATTCAACTCAAGAACCGTACGAGCTAGAGACTCGCGGTCAACGCCATTCGACTCAGCATAGTCGATATAACCCCGAAATGACTATGACCTTTGACCACTGACCTCAAGGTCACGTGGTATCACGTGACCTTTGCATATTAACTGAACCACTTTTTCGAACTCTTAAGATTTACGGCAATTCATTGCCAATTCTCATTTTTTTTGTATTTGCTTTCTTCATATAAGCTTAAGCTATGTCAAACCAGGCATGAGAATTGCGTGATTCGGCCTAGAGCAGGTTGACAGACTTGACATATTTTCGAGAATATTATGGAGATCTTTCAAACATACAGGTTTCCTCACCATATTTTCCTTCGACGCTAAAGCGAGCAATAATTATCTATTTAATACGCACATAACTTTAAAAAGTCATAGATGCGCGCCTCGTGAGAGAACTCGAGCCTTCTGCGTGGCAGTCCAACGGTTTCCCACTAGGCTGTCGCTGGTACGTTACTGATGATCCGCTAGTTAATACTTTCAAAATAAAATATAAATATTTGAAAGTAGTATATAAGCAAGACTGCTTATTTCCACCAACCGTGGACCTCTTGTTGACATTTTCCTTTAAATATGAGCGGTTTATTTTTGACTCCTATTAAAGTTAATTAAGGAAAGACTTTCCCTCGAAAAAAGTAAACACAGAGAGATTATTTGAATTGTTATGTATATTGTTAAGGTGACTGCTTTGCATAAGGTTTTCGGTACGATTCGATTACGTCGGTTCACAAGTTGAATTATTTAGTGAAACCTGTTATTGGCTGTATAAAATTGTTTTACACTTATATTGTTAAACAAATTGTTACGCTGTTGAATTTCGTGATGAAAAAAAAAAAAATGAATTCCCAAATTAAGCAAGTGTTTTTTTTTTATACTACTTAGGTGGCAAACAAGCATGCGGCCCACCTGATGGTAAGTGGTCACCGTAGCCTATGGACGCCTGCAACACCAGAGGCATCACTTGCGCGTTGCCGACCCTTTAGGAAAGGAAGTGGGAAGGATAAGGAGCGGGAAGGGGGAAAGAGGTTGATAGGGCCTCCGGCACTCTCATTCACCGAACGAAACACAACAGTTGGATTGGAGCTATTTTACATCGATATTCTGTGAGAGGGTAGTCCTTCCCCGGTCGAGCCGGCCCATTCATGCTGAAATTAGCAAGGCTCTACTATTATTCAAAATCAAAATATCTTTATTTATGTAGGTCACAAAATAACACTTATGAACGTCTAATTTAGACTTATTAATGTGAATTTACCTGTTGCCACGTTCAGCAAAGCAAGGGCGTTTATTCTTCCAATAAGAAGAACTGGCAATAACTCTTTTCAATCGCCAAGTTTACAGTATGGTATATTTTATATTTCATATACTGAATTTTCTATTAAGAAATCCTCAGTAGTAGCACGGAGTTTAGACTTAAAACCGATAGATGGGATAGTGTGATACAGATCGCCTACCCTTTTGTGGATATAGGAGCGAGACCATGTATGTATGTATGTACTCGTGTGTCTGAAATGTGATTGTATTAACATTAAACGTATTTGTCAGCAATTTATATGATTACTAGATTTCCTCCGTGGCACGGCAGTAGTGAATGCGACTGCTGTGCCTCATGGTCTCGGGTTCGAATCCGGGTCGGACCAACAAAAAGTTGTTAGATTTTCTGTTAAGAAATCTCAATAACAGCCCGGAGTTAGGAAGTTAGCGGTGTTGGACACCCTCGTGCCTCGGAAAGCACGTAAAGCCGTTGGTCCTGCGCCTGATCTCTCTCCAGTCGTGTCGGATTACCGTCCCATCGGATTATGAGAGTTAGGGAATAGAGAGTGCACTTATTTGCGCACACGCTTGTACACTATGTCTCCTGCGCAGATAGCCAGTCTCCGTTAAGATTGGCCGCTGTGACCGAAATCGGTCTGGAGGACACATTATTATTAGATTTTGTCCTCGACTTTGCTGGTTTCAGTTCCATCGACACACCCACCATTCACGGCAGCGAGCTGGCACACCGTGGTAGGTTTGATCTGTAGTACTTGGGACGATCCATTATTCCCCGGGTGAGCCCGACATTACATACCTCTCCGCTCCCCTTTTCCCGCGGACAGGCATGAGATACATCATGTTAAAAAATAAAGTAACAGTAAGTACTGTACTTTCTGGATGAAAGGTACCCTATGTCCTGTCCCCCAGACAACGTGTATGCGAAGTTTCATGATGATCTGTGGAGTAGATAAGGCATGAAAGCGTAACAAACAAATGATCAAAGAAACAAACTCACATTTGAATTTACAATATTAGCAGTCACGTTCTTTCGTCACTCAAAAGTTGTGTAAAATCTTTTAATAAGGATGTGATGTATGCAACTACACGCAGCGGGTCGTCAGTGCCCTGCGGGTCCAATATAACAATGCTTTCAGGTTGCTGATGGGATTGCCTCGCTTCTGCAGTGCGTCAGCGATGTTCGCTGAAGCACAAGTAGATGGCTTTCACGCCATTATACGTAAGAGAGCAGCATCGCTGATGCGAAGGGTGACGGAAAGTTCCAACAGCTACCTGAAAGTGATTGCGGACTACATCCATAGTCCTATATGGAGACAGTGGATAAGGATCCATATTCTGTAGGACACTTGTTTATATTTTTATATTTGTTTTTTGTTTTTATTTTTGTGTGTAAGTTACTAACATAGTTTTAAGTTATCCTGTTGTAATACTAACACTCTATGGACCAAATAGTCTGAAAATAAATGTTTTGAATTTGAAAATACTTTACTGAATTATTCGAGGAAGGCTATAGTTTAATAAAAATGTTCTGGACAAAGGCTAGGTTAAGAGCACCTTGAACCGACTTGCGTGTATGAGGAATGTGATGAAAGTGAATGAAGCCAGAGAAATGTGTCAGGATCGTAGCAAATGGAAATCCGTAGTCTCTGCCTACCCCTCTGGGAAACAGGCGTGAATCTATGTATGTATGTATGTATGTAAATTTTCTCACGACTTCATTCAGTTTCACCCAGCGTTTAATTTA
This sequence comes from Catocala fraxini, assembly GCA_930367265.1. Taxonomy (NCBI): domain Eukaryota; kingdom Metazoa; phylum Arthropoda; class Insecta; order Lepidoptera; family Erebidae; genus Catocala; species Catocala fraxini. The sequence continues at coordinate 4,837,936 of OV884047.1, forward strand.
GAACGTAACTTATAATTTAAGGGAATTCTAATCTATAATAATATATATCCGCACCAACATCTGTTTAATGATTTCTTTGCATTTATGTTGTTAGGGGTACAAAAATGGACATAGAATGAGTATAATCCAGAAACAAGTGAGAAACGGCCATGAATTGCCGTAAATCTTAGAGTTCGCAAATATGGTATCAAGTGTCCAGGTCAGAGGTCAAAGGTCATAGTTATTTCGGGGGTATATTGACTATGTTGAGTCGAATGGCGTTGGCCGCGAGTCTCTAGCTCTTACAGTTCTTGAGTTGAAAGATGGTATCACGTGATCTTGAGGTCAGAGGTCAAAGGTCATAGTCATTTCGGGGATATATCGACTATGCTGGGTCGAATGGCGATAACCGCGGCTCTCTAGCTCTTACGGTTCTTGAGTTAAAAGTTGTATAACAGATGGACGGACGGACGGACAAAGCTGTTGTATGAGAGATTTTTCGAACTCTAAAAAGTACTGTTACAAACCTTTTTTTTTTTTTTTTTTTTAATCGTTAGGTAATGCTTGATGCATACCCCTCCGCGGGGACGGGCGGAGGGGTTATGTCGGACTCGCCGGGGTAAGAGAAAGATGTTAAGAAGAAAATGTACCTCCCGGAATACCGACTAAACCTACCACGATGTTCTTCGACAAAACCACTATCGACGGGGCCGCGCGAATCACTTTCGCATGCGGTCGCGACCCCGCCGAGGTTTCGGCCCGCCGTATGAAACGGCAGGCCACTACACGAAAGATCTACCCAAAGGCACTTCTAACACTCCCTACTGTCCCCCCTAGAGGGGAGACGGACTCGAAACAACAGAGGCGCGCGTGGGAACACGCACGCCGCCTCTCGGACCTGGTGCTGAACGGATGGCGGGCAGGCCCACAAAGCCCGCCACCCCCAGGTCAAACCTCAGGGTGGCTGGAGGTCGTCTCGCGCCCTCCGGCGCCCGGCTCTGCGGTTGGGGAGAGGGTTCAAACGCTCCCTCTCCCGCTCCGCCGCCTCCTTGATGGAAATTACTTCCTCACAAAAGGAGGCGGCGGCGTTCCACGACCTCTCACTCCGGACCATAGACTGAACTACGGCCGGGAGCGAGAGGGCAACCAATCCGACTGCCGCGATCAATTCACGGCGCTGCGATGCCCAGGCGGGGCAAACCGCCAAAGTGTGCAGCGCCGTGTCCTCAACTATGTCGCGGCAGTCGCCGCAGTGGTGACAACCGGGCGTCTCTTGCCGGCGTATACGACACAGGAACTGGCCAAAACAACCGTGGCCAGTCATTACCTGTGTCAGCCGGAAGGTGAGGGCGCCATGGCGCCTCTCCAGCCACTCCTCAAACACGGGACTTACCGCCACGATCGTGGCGTGCCCGACTGTTACAAACCTTTTTTTTTTTTTTTTATTATTTTTTTTTTTTTTTTGTTACCCAGGAAAAATGCTTCATGCACTGCCCGCCGGCTAGGGGACGGCACCGGCGGGGGAGTGTGGGACTCCCAGCGAGACGCGCTGGTATACCCACTAAAAAACCTGGGGTGTTCCCTCTCTCATCCAATAGGGGGGGCCAGTTGGGAGCTCTTGAAGGATTCATCCATAGCAGGACCCCCCATGTGGGTGTGGGCCGGGTCAAACGGACCCGGCCACCTCTCGTCCCCAGGGGAGAGCCTGACCGCTCTCCCCTTTCGACGGTAGAAGGCGCGCGGGAACACCGCGCGCGCCCTCTCGGGGTTCCTAATTTACGGGTGGCAGGGTCCCCTCAGGCCTTGCCACCCGGAACCCTTAAGTGGGGGGCAGGAGAGCCACAAAAGCGCGTCTCCTGCGCCCTCTCCTCCGGCGGCGGACTTCCGGGGCGTAAGGATCATCCTCACGCCCCCGTTCCGCCGCCTCCTTCTGCGAGATGACAGTCTCGCAGAAGGACCTCATTGCGCCCCAGCACCTGTCGTCGCCGACCATCCTGGATACGACGGTCGGTAACGAGAGGTCGGGGCCAATCACAGCGACCAGGGCGCAGCGCTCCACGACCCACGCCGGACACTCCTCCAGCGTGTGCTGCGCCGTGTCCTGGTCACACTCCTCACAATGGTTGCACCTGGTTGTCGGCTCCCTACCGGCTATCTTGCAGAGGTACTCCCCGAAACAGCCGTGTCCGGAGAGCACCTGAGTGAGCCGGTAGGTGAGCGGTCCGCGCCGTCTGTCCATCCACTGCCTTAGTACTGGACGGACAGCCTCGACGGTCCTCACCCCGTAGCGGGGCTGGGCCAGTCTATCTTCCCACTTCTCCTTGAGGACCAGTCGAGCCTGGGACCTTCGCGTCTCCACCGCACAATGCGTGGGTTCCTCGCCATGGAGCCGGAGGTCTGCGCGCCAGTAATACACCGACGCCTGGACCTCCGCCTCCAAATCCCAAGGCGGTGATGCTGCCAAAACGCACGCCGCCTCAAAGGAGACGGTGCGGTACGCCCGCGACACCCTGATCGCCATCGCCCTCTGCGGTTTCCTCAGGAAGGCGACGTTATGGCGATCGAGGGCGTCAGCCCAAATGGGCGCTCCATAAAGGGCCATCGACCGCACCACCCCCAAATAGAGGCGGCGGCAGACGACACTCGGCCCCCCGATATTCGGCAGCAAAGAGCTAAGCGCTCCTGCCGCCGACATCAGCCGGGGGGCCAGGCGGCTAAAATGGACGCGAAAGTCATCGAGCCAGCGGCCATCGAGGTGGAGCCCCAAGTATTTCATACTCGGCTCCACCCCGATGCGGACCCCTCCAACGATGATGTGGGCATCTGGTGGCGGCGCCCGCCGAGGCCCATGAAATAATAGGGCCTCGGACTTTTCCAGCGCCACCTCCAGTCCCAACATCCTAATCCTGCCGACAACCAGGGCAACTCCAGCCGTGGCAAGACGGGCAGCTGCCCCGTAATCCTCTCCCTGGGCCGTCACCAGCGTGTCGTCGGCCTAACAAGTTACGCCGACTCCCGGGGGCAGGGCGCCCCGCAGCACCCAGTCGTAGCCGATGTTCCACAGGATCGGACCCAGAACCGATCCCTGTGGAACACCGCACGACACCTCCCTCCGGAACGTCTCTCCGTTCCGCCCCACACAAAACACACTCCTCTGGTGCAGGTAGTCCCCGACTATTCGGCGCAGATAGGGAGGCACCCCATGAAATCGGAGCGCCTCCCTGATAGTCGCCCACGGCAGGGTGTTGAACGCGTTGGCGATGTCTAAGGACACCGCCAACACCACCCCGCGCGAGGCGACCGCCTCTTCCGAGAGGGCCTTGACGCGACTAATCGCGTCAATCGTCGATCGGCCCTCCCGGAAACCGAACTGGAGTTCGGACAAGTCGGGGCCCACCCGCACCAGGTGCCTGGAGAGGCGGGCAACCACAACACGCTCAAAGAGCTTACCCACCTCATCCAGCAGCACTATGGGGCGGTACGCGGAGGGAGAGTCCGCGGGGCGGCCTTCCTTTCTCAGGAGGACCAGCTTACCCGTCTTCCACATGGGAGGGAACCGTCCCGACTCCAGACAGGCGCTAAACAGCCTGAGGAGCCGGTCCCCTAGGGCGTCGTAGGCCAAAACCCAGACGCGGCCAGGAATTCCGTCCGGCCCCGGGGCGGTGTTTTTACCCCGGAGCCGCATCATTGCCGCGCCGAGCTCCGCCATTGTTACTTGTGGCGCCCCGGCATCAGCGCCGCCCTCCTCAACTTCGGGCGGCGCCATTTCGGGAGGCGTGTGCTCCGCTCTCGAAGGAAAGAGAGCGGAGACCACCTCCTCTAATTGCCGGGGCTGGAGACTCTCGGTGACCGGTGGGGCCCAGGGGCGCAACTTGCCCCTGACCGCCTTGTACGGACGGCCCCACGGGTCTGCCTCGAGAGTCCCCAGGAACTCTTCCCATCTTTGGGCTTTGGCCTCGCTGATGGCGGACTGCAGGGCGTACTTTCGCTGTTTGTACGCATCCCGCAGCCGTGCCTCCACGGTCTGGTCACGGTACCGCCTGCGTCGGCAGTACCTGGTGTACTGGCGACGCGCCGCAATGCACGCGGCGCGTTTATGACTGATGTCGTCAGACCACCAGTACACCTGACGCCTCGGAGGTTGAGCACTGGCCCGGGGCATCGACGCGTCGCAGATCAGCGTCATCGCGCCCCGGAACCACTCCGCCTCTTGCTCGACCTCCACAGGCCCTTCGCCCATCGGGGTCCAGGCCTGGACGATGGAGGCTTCCACCAGCACGTCTACGTTTAAACGTTTCAACGCCCATCGTGGGGACGACGGGGTGTGCACTCTCCTCGGGCGATCGTCCGGGATCGCCGGCGAGGCGGAGATGTCGAACCGCACGTAACGGTGGTCCGACAGAGACTCCGCCTCGACCAGCACTTGCCAGTCCCGGACGCGGCGCGCTACGGCAGGGCTTGCAAACGAAATGTCCACAATGGACTCGCCCTGCCAGCGCACGCACGTGGCGACCGAACCCCGGTTCAGAACCACGAGGCCGGTCGCAATCGCCCACTCCTCCAGCGCGTCGCCGCGAGCGTCGGTGACAGGGGATCCCCAAGCCGTTGATTTGGCATTGAAGTCCCCCGCCACCACGACCGGACGCGATGGGTACCGATTAATCACGGCCCCCACCGCGCCCAAAAATAGCTCAAACTCGGCGAGGCGCCGGTTCGGAGAGAAGTACACCCCGATCAGAACGGTTCCCTCCCAATCAACACACACATATCCCTCGCCCCTGTCTGTCATCACCAGGAGCGAGGGTCCGGACGAAACAATGGCCGCCGAGCCCCCGAGGTCCCCAAACCAGTTGTGTCGGCTGGGGACGCAGTAAGGCTCGGCGACTAAGGCGATGTCTATTGACCACTCCACCATGTGCTGCAGCAAGATATCCTGCGCCCTGGCGGAGTGGTTAACATTCACCTGAAGGAGGCGATGGACCATAATTAATTAGATGTCCATCGCCTCCCTACTGCTCTCTGCTTGGGAGGGGGCCGGGGCGGCCGGAGTCCTGGCGACCGCCCCTCTAGCCCTACGTCTTTTTGGTGGGGAGCAAGATTTGCTCCCCATCCGGTGCTCCGCCGGCTTTCCTGCAGCCAAACAGATGCTGCAGGAAAGTTTTGCGGCGGAGCAGGCGGCGACTTTGTGGCCGGGCTGGCCGCAGCGAAAACAAAAGTCGCTGCGATCAGTTTCGGCGGTGCATTGCTGCCTCACGTGCCCCGGTTCGAGGCAGCGGTAGCACCGCCTAGGCCTCGGCTCCAGGAGCTTCACCTGAGCCGAGACCATCCCGACCAGCAAACGGCCGGCCGCAACCTTCTTCGCCGCAGCGATGGGACAGCGCACCACGACCGTGCACAGTCCGCTCTCGCTGCGGCGCATCTCCCCCACCCTGACCTGCGCCTGAGGGCAGGCTCCGGCTTGTGCCACCGCAGCGGCGACATCCTCGGAGGAGGCCGAGTCGTCCAGCCCGGTTATCCGCATTTCGGCGGACTTCACCGGGCGGGAGATCTTGACCACCTCAGGCGTGAACAGGGACCGAATTGTAGCGGCTACCCTGTCCGCCTTGTCGCCGGAGGTGGCACCTGGGACCTCTAAAATTCTGGCCCCAGTGGCGGCAACTTTAAAACAAACGCCTCCAGCGAGGCCCATCTTGGCGAGATTCGCCTTCATGGCCTGAGTGGCCCGCCGGAGGACGCCCGCGTAGCTCACTCCTTGCCGGAGCCCCTCCTCTGTCAGCTCCACCACAACGGCGGTGGAGCGCGGGGGACGCAGGTCGGTCGGGCGGGGACCCTTCTTTTTGTTTACCGGGGGAGCCCGGGAGACCTTCTTCTGCTTCTTCCTCTTCCTCTTGGTGACCTCCGTCCAAGGCTGTTCAGCCGACGTAGAGGCCACCGGGGCAGGTTTGGGCTGGGGGGCGGGGCGCGGCGGCGCCACAGTGGCCGTCGCCTTTCCCTTGCCCTTCCCCTTCCCCTTGGAAGAGGAAGCCGGTGTGGGGGCAGATGTCTGCCGTGCCAGCGGTTGCACCGGGCCAGCCGGCGCACCCCCGACCATGCGGGGACGGCCCCCGAGCGGAGGGCCCGGAATCGGGACCGGCGCGAGGCCACAGCTGGCCAGACACGCTTCAACGACGTTGCGCGCCTGAGCCACTGTGGCCCGCATCAGCTCGTCCGCCCAGGCGGGACGCCGGTCCTCCGCGGGAGTGAGGGGCTGTGCTGTGCGCCGTGAGAGAGGCGGGAACTCCTCCCGCGGCCCTCTGACAGGCTTTGGCTTTGCGGCAGTGGCCGCGGCCGCCTTCATGGCCGTCACTTCGGCCCGGAGCTCCGCCAGCTGCCTATGCAGCCCCTCATTCTCCGACCTCCAGCGCCTCTGCAGGTCGGAGGAAGTCTGCCCCCACAGGTTGAGGAAGGCCTCCCTCATGTCCTCCGCCGTGGTTTTCAGGTCTCGGACGAACCCCCCCTTAAGGTTGCCGGACCGGGCCGCCACCCTCAAGACAGTCTCGGCGCCGGCCTCGAACCGTTGCCTGAGGTCGGCAACCGAGCTCCCTCCGTCGGAGGGGAACGCAACCGCGACCCCAGCCGCCTTGAGGGGGTCCCGACGGGCAGGCAAAGGCTTCCCGAGGAGCCTTCTCGCGGAGGGAGGCGGCATCGGGGAACCAGCCCTTTCACCACAGGGCGTCCCCTCCACTGCTTCCACCTCCGTGTCCGAGCCAGAATCGGACACGTGGTGCGATGTCTTCCGGCGCTTCGCGGAAGCGCCAGGCGCCGCCCAGAACTTGCGGGTGAGGGAAGCAGAGCTTTCCTCCCCCTCCTCTATCTCGCGTCGAGCCGCCGACGAGCACCGGCTCTGAGGTCGACTGGCCTCCGAGCTCGAGCCCGCCCGCGACTAGACATCCATGTCAGTGCCGGTGCCGGCGCTGAGCACGCTCGACAAGGAGCCGCTGCGTGCCAGCGCCGCCACCCGACACCTCGACCGTGTCTTCGGCACGCTCGGGACACTGTCCCCGGCTGTGACAAAGCGACCTTTGGAGTCGCACAATGGGACTCCAAGCTCCTTCATCTTCTTCTCCTCCTCATCAATGTTTTGGGTTTGTTTTAAATTCGAATTCTCCATATTGTTCCCACGATTAGAGACGATCTAAACTCGACCCCCGGGTGACGCTCATTCCGGGGGAAGGCCTATATACTGCTGGGGGACGGCAGGTACCCAGAGGTTTTTACAACTTCGCTGTTGGGTGTTCTGAGTTTTCCTTCTCGCGGGCCGGCCAACTAAGGCAAGCCCCTCGGTCCCGTTGAGCCGCTAGACGTGATCAACGACACTCAACGGGTAACGATATGTAGACGGAGGCAGGGTTAGGTTTCCCCTCCCCTATGTGCTCCCGCCTAATGCCAGGGCTATTGGCAGCCCTCAGCCCTACGCACAACCCGCCCCGGCCTTACGGCCCCCACTGGTGATTTTTTAGAGAGGTTTTCTTCCTCTATCCCCCCCGTCTCAAATCCACGTGTCCTCTGCTAATCAGAGGAACACGTGGAGAGACCCCCATACGCGGCCCTCGCGGGCCGATAATCCCGAGACAAGATGCCTCGGGTTCCCTATCACACTGGGAGGTTCTCTGGCCACACACCCCGACTGTTACAAACCTATTTTTTTTTTTTTTTTTTTTGTTACCCAGGAAAAATGCTTCATGCACTGCCCGCCGGCTAGGGGACGGCACCGGCGGGGGAGTGTGGGACTCCCAGCGAGACGCGCTGGTCTACCCACTAAAAAACCTGGGGTGTTCCCTCTCTCATCCAATAGGGGGGGCCAGTTGGGAGCTCTAGGAGGATTCATCCATAGCAGGCCCCCCCATGTGGGTGTGGGCCGGGTCAAACGGACCCGGCCACCTCTCGTCCCCAGGGGAGAGCCTGACCGCTCTCCCCTTTCGACATTAGAAGGCGCGCGGGAACACCGCGCGCGCCCTCTCGGGGTTCCTAATTTACGGGTGGCAGGGTCCCCTCAGGCCTTGCCACCCGGAACCCTTAAGTGGGGGGCAGGAGAGCGACAAAAGCGCGTCTCCTGCGCCCTCTCCTCCGGCGGCGGACTTCCGGGGCGTAAGGATCATCCTCACGCCCCCGTTCCGCCGCCTCCTTCTGCGAGATGACAGTCTCGCAGAAGGACCTCATTGCGCCCCAGCACCTGTCGTCGCCGACCATCCTGGATACGACGGTCGGCAACGAGAGGCCGGGGCCAATCACAGCGACCAGGGCGCAGCGCTCCACGACCCACGCCGGACACTCCTCCAGCGTGTGCTGCGCCGTGTCCTGGTCACACTCCTCACAATGGTTGCACCTGGTTGTCGGCTCCCTACCGGCTATCTTGCAGAGGTACTCCCCGAAACAGCCGTGTCCGGAGAGCACCTGAGTGAGCCGGTAGGTGAGCGGTCCGCGCCGTCTGTCCGTCCACTGCCTTAGTACTGGACGGACAGCCTCGACGGTCCTCACCCCGTAGCGGGGCTGGGCCAGTCTGTCTTCCCACTTCTCCTCGAGGACCAGTCGAGCCTGGGACCTTCGCGTCTCCACCGCACAATGCGTGGGTTGACTGTTACAAAACTTTTTTTTTTTTTTTTTTTTTGAGGGGGGAAATGCTCCTTATGCATACCGCCCCACTTGGGGTTGTGGGACGGTTATGTCGGGCTCACCGGCCTACAACACGGCCGGCATACCGACTAAAACCCCCCTGTGCACCGTCAATTCGCCTTGACGGGTGGGCCGTTGGAACCTGATACAACATCAGCGGCCCACCCAGCGACTGCCCGCGCCTCGCGGGCACCAACACTGGCGGCGGCGTCTGGGTGCACCAGAGACGCCGCCTCTACGCGGAAGAGTGCGGGTGGGAGAATAAAAACCCCAATCTCCCACCCTCCGCTTTGTTAGGGGGGCATCAGGCGCGCATCGGCGCGCCGTCGCCGCCCAGTTCGCCGGCGACGGATCGGGTCAGCGAGGAGACTTTCCTCCCTGGCCCGCTCCGCCGCCTCCTTCTGCGAGATGATATCCTCGCAGAAGGATGCGACCGCACACCAGTTTCTGTCGCTATCGGCCATGGAGCGGATTATGGCCGATAGCGAGAGATCCGCACCGATGGTCTCGACGAGGGCACGACGCTGCTGCGCCCACGCCGGGCAGAACTCCAGCGTATGCTGCGCCGTGTCCTCATCACAATCACAGTGGTGACAGACGGGACTCGATTCCCTCCTCGCGACCTTGTGCAGGTAGTATCCGAAACACCCATGCCCGGATAACACCTGCACCAGCCGGAAGGAAAGGGTCCCGTGCTGTCGCCACACCCACAACGAAAGGACCGGCCGGAGCGCCTCCACTGTGCGAAAACCCGCACGTGGAGCCTCCAGCCGGGCTGACCATCGGGCCACGATGGCTCGGCGAGCGGCCTCGCGCCACTCGCGCACCTGCTCGGGCGGAGGGCGAACGCCTCCGCCTGCCCGAAATTCGGCCGTTCGCCGATATACGTCGGCGAGCACTTCCGCCTCCAAATCCCACGGGGGAGTACCGGCCAGCGCACATGCCGCGACTGCGGACACGGTGCGGTACCCGCGTATTGCCCTGACCGCCATAGTGCGCTGCGGTCGGCATAGCCGCGCGCGGTTCTGAGCGGTCAGGGACCCCGCCCACACCGGTGCGCCGTACAGTGCCATCGACCGTACTACCCCCGTGTAGAGCTTCCGGCACGCCAAACTGGGTCCGCCTAGGTTGGGCAATAATCGGCCCAGGGCGGACGCCGCGCCGTCCAGCTTGGGCTCAAGCTGGCGGAAGTGCTCGTCGAAGAGCCATCGTCCATCCAACACCAGGCCCAGATATCTCATCTGGGCCTGAACCGGTACGAGGACCGAGCCGACGGTGATCGAGGCGCGGGCAGGCGGCCCGCGACGGGGCCCGTGAAACAACAGGGCCTCCGTCTTGTTGAGGGCCACCTTAAGCCCTAGCGCCTCGATTCGCCCGACCACCTGAGAGACACCCGTGGCGGCCAGGCGAACAGCCTCCTCAAAGTTGCGTCCCCGGGCTGCTACTAACGTATCGTCAGCGTAGCAGAATACGCTCAGCCCGGGGGGTAAGACTCCGCGCAGGGCCCAGTCATAGCCGATGTTCCACAGAAGAGGGCCAAGGACGGACCCCTGTGGAACACCGCGAGATATCGCCCTGCGCACGACGTCGCCTGCTCGGTCCTCGCACAACACAAACCTCCGCTCCAAATAGTCTGCCACCAGCAGCCTCAGGTATGCGGGCACCCCATGGAATCGGAGTGCCTCCCTGATGCTGCCGAATGGCAGAGTATTAAATGCGTTGGCGATGTCTAAGGACACCGCCAACAGCACGCCGCCTCGTCTGACGGCTTCCTCGGTCGCGGCCCTCAGGGCCAAAATGGCGTCGATCGTCGAACGCCCGGCGCGGAAACCAAACTGGGCGTCCGACAGATCGGGCCCCACCTCCTCGAGGTGCCGGACGATGCGGTCAGCGAGAATCCTCTCCAGCAGCTTCCCCGCCTCGTCCAGCAGTACGATAGGCCTGTAGGCTGCAACCGAGTCCAGGGCTCTCCCCGGTTTGGGCAGGAGCACCAGCTTCCCCACCTTCCAGCACTCAGGGAACCTCCTCGACGACAGACATGCGTCAAACAGTTCCCTGAGGCGGTCACCCATGTGGTCAAGGGCAAGGGCCAACACTCGGGCCGGAATTCCGTCCGGCCCGGGGGCGGTCCGCTTCGAGCGAATGCGCAGAACAGCCGCCCCCATCTCCGCCTCCGTGACAGGCGGGACCACCATCTCTTCGGCCTCCCGGTCTTCGGCCTCTGCGGCCATCGCCGGGGGCGTGTGTTCCGCCTGTGGCGGGAATAGGCCCTCGACCACTTCGGTGAGGAAGCTAGGCTGAAGGGACTCGGTAAGGGGGGGGCCCGTCGCGCGGAGCTTGCTCAGCGCCGCGCGGTATGGGCGACCCCAGGGGTCACGATCAAGTCCCTCCAGCATCTCCTGCCGCGACTGCTCTTTGGCGCGACAGATGGCCAGCTTCAGAGCGTCACGCGCTGCTCGGTACGCTTCGTACAGCTGGCCCTCCCCATTATCATCGCGGCGTCGCCGCCGGCTGCGGGTGTAGGACCTCCGGGCACGAATGCAGGCCTCGCGGAGGTCCGCCAACTCCCGGGACCACCAGTAGACCTCCTTCCTAGGAGGCCGACGTCGGACGCGCGGCATGGCCGCATCGCAAGCCTGCGTAAACGCAACACGAATGCGGCTCGCCGCAGCATCAACCCCCTCGTCAGGAGGCACTGGAGACAGCCACGACTGCACTATGGCTGCCTCCTCTAGTAGGTCCCGGTTCAAGCGACCCACAGCCCACCGCGGAAATCGGGGAGCTCTGTCCGCCGTGTGACCCCTAACTGGGTCCTGGGGATTCCGGGAGATCTCTGCTCGGATATAGCGATGATCCGAGAGAGTCTCGACCTCCCCTAGGACTCGCCAGTTCCTTACGTTGTTTGCGACAGCAGGGCTAGCGAACGAGAGGTCCACTATCGACCCGCCCTGCTGCCGAACACAAGTCTCGGTGGTGCCTCTGTTGAGCAGGCAGAGGCCCACCGAATTTGCCCACTCTTCCACCGCTCTACCGCGGGCGTCCGTTCTGGGGGACCCCCACGCGTCGGATTTTGCGTTGAAGTCCCCCATCACCAAGACGCGGCCTGATGCCAAACGCCGTATCGAGGTCTCCAAAGATGTGAGGAAGACCTCGAAATCAGCCAGACTCCGGTTAGGGGAGAAGTACACCCCGAAAACGAGTAATCCCCCCCATTCGGCTGCCACAAATCCCGAGCCCCTGTCCTTGAGCGAGAAGGGCGGGGAACGCGGGGCCGTGGAGCTGACGATTGCCACGGAGCCGTCCCAGTCACCCACCCAGTTTGGGCGGGGAGGAACATAATAGGGCTCCGCGGCTACGGCCACACCAATCGACCACTGCGCCATGGATTGCAGGAAGAGATCCTGCGCACCGGCGCAGTGGTTAAGGTTCGCCTGGAGGAGGTGGGTGCAGTCGTGGTCCATTATTGGGCTGACGTACCTGCAACCACATCCTCCTCCATTCGCGACGGTGGAAGAGCGGCGACGACGACGACTGGGTTAGCCTGGGCCGATTGGCTATCCCCGACGTTCTTAGGCTTGGAGGCCCGGGGAGGGTTGCATCCCCTTCGCCCCATAATATGATTGGCGGGCAATTTACCCGCCGCACACGCGGGGCAATGGGGGACGGCGGAACAATCCGTCGCCTTGTGCCCCGGCTGGCCGCAGCGGAAGCATAGTCCGCTGCAGTCGAAGCCACTTCTGCATGTGGCACGCACGTGCCCCTCGGCCATGCATTTATGGCACCTCGCAGGCCTGGCCGCCAACAAAGAGACCTTGGCGGAACTCCAGCCCACGAGGAGCCTTCCTGCAGCAACCAAAGTGTTGGCCGCTGCGACGGGGCACTGCGCTACCACGGCTCCGACACCGCCGGGACCGGGGCGGATGGCGCCAACCTTGACGTTGTCCAGGCTGCATCCAGTTTTGGCTTGGATGGCCTGCCGGACATCGTCGGGCGTGACTGAATCGTCCAGGCCGGTTACACGAAATTCGGTGCACTTCACGGGCCTGGCGATCTTGACGCCTTCCTCCACCCCGAACAACCCTCGCAGCCTTTCCGCGATTGTGTCCGCCGTCTTTGCGCCCTCCGCACCGGGGAACTCAAGGATGCGAGCCCCCGTTTGGGCGAGGCGGTTCCTGACGCCGGTGGGGCCCAAGTCCGCCACACCGACGCTCTCCCGTGCCTTCTTAAAGACGGCGGCGTAGGAAAGGCCGCGCTCCGCCGCCTCCGGCGACACCGTTATAACGACGGCGGCCGATCTTGGCGGCCGGAGCTTCCCGGGCCTCTTCTTCTTCGCCTTCTTGCTCTTGACCTCTTCTTTCTTCCGCTCGGCAGCCGCGGCCCTCGCAGCGCTCCTGCGCTCGCGCCTCTTCCGACGCCGCATCTCTTTCTTCTCCCCAGCCGTCTGCCAGCCCTCATTAGAAGACGGACCAGGGACAGAAACTTGTCGTGGTGCACCCGTGGTTGATGGTGGTGCACGTTCCTTCGGCGCCGGGGCACGTGTTAAGACCGCAGGTGTCGACCTCAAGGGCGGGAAGTCCCTCTGGGACTGGGAAGGGGCTTTGGAGGTCCCCTTCTTCCCGGCTGCAGGTCTCGACCCTGCGGGGACGCTGACCGACGCTGACGCCGCCGTCGCATAGGACCGCTGGCCCGACGTGGGCATTGGGTCTCTAGCAGCGGACGCATGGTTGTCCGCTGCGAGTGGTGGACGACGACGCGGTTCTGGAGGCAGTCTTGCCTCCAGGCTCCCCAGCCGCACGTTGATCATTGTCCCAACGGACGACATGACCTGGCGCAGCTGCGCGTCGGTCAGCAGGGAGCGCTGCTCCTCTGCTTGCCGAGGAACGGCGTTCGGCTGCCGTATGGTCTCTCTGAGTTGGCTGAGCTCAGCACGGAGCTCAGCCATCTCCTCTGCCAGGCGGTCGTTTGCCGCCCGCAACCGCCTCGTCTCGTCGGAGGTGGTGCGCTCCGCGAGCGTTTGCACCACCTCCTGGAGGTGAGAGGCCGCCTTCTTGAGGGCATTAACAAAAGTGCCCTTCAAATTCTGACTTTTTGTGGCCACCGTGATTATGGCGGCCACAGAGTCTGCGGCGGACTGGACGAGGTCTACCTCTGAGCTTGAGGTCCGGGTCTCGTCCAGGAGCTGCGCAACAAATTGCTCAGCTGCGCGCTCCCCCTCTTGTCGGGTGCGGGCGACCGATTCCCGCCTATGGAACGGGGACGGGGTTGCCGATCTCGACCTATGCGCCGGCGGCGAACCGGGGGCAGGCACCTTGGTCGCTGGTGCGCTGCGCTCCGCTTCTGGCGATCTGCTCCTGCTGCGCTTTCGGGTCCTAGAGACCCGCCCGCTGGGGTCACGGGAGTCCAGGTCCTCGGACTCCGACTCGACGCCAAGGCTTACGGAGCTCCTCCGGCTTCCATCAGGCGTTGACGTTGTGGGCGTGCATGCCCCTATTCCTCCGCCATCGCTGGCGCGAGGTCGTAAAGGGCGCTTAAAGCGACCTTTGGAGTCGCGCATTGGGACTCCTTGCTCCTCCGCCTTCTTCTCCTTCTCATCAAGATTTTGAGTGTTTAAAAATTTTTCCATGTTATTCCCACGATTAGAGACGATCTAAAGTCGACCCCCGGGTGACGCTCATTCCGGGGGAAGGCCTACATACTGCTGGGGGACGGCAGGTACCCAGAGGTTTTTACAACTTCGCTGTTGGGTGGTCTGAGTTTTTCTTCTCGCGGGCCGGCCAACTAAGGCAAGCCCCTCGGTCCCGTTGAGCCGCTAGACGTGATCAACGACACTCAACGGGGTAACGATGTGTAGACGGAGGCAGGGTTAGGTTTCCCCTCCCCTATGTGCCCCCGCCTAATGCCAGGGCTATAGGCAGCCCTCAGCCCTACGCACAACCCGCCCCCGGCCTTACGGCCCCCACTGGTGATTTTTTAGAGAGGTTTTCTTCCTCTATCCCCCCCCGTCTCAAATCCGCGTGTCCTCTGCTAATCAGAGGAACACGTGGAGAGACCCCCAAACGCGGCCCTCGCGGGCCGATATCCCCGAGACAAGTTGCCTCGGGTTCCCTACGCGCGTGCCAGAGTATTAGCCACGAGTAATAATGCCCCCGAAAGGACATTATTACCCGAGTTGCCCGGGGTGCACCGGCCCAACGTATGCTGTTCCATCCCACGAGAAGTGTAGAAGGGACCAGCAGCCGTCAGGCACACTGGGAGGTTCTCTGGCCACACACCCCTGACTGTTACAAACCTAGCCTAACCTACATTTAAGCAAGCAAAGCTGTGGGCAAAATATAGTGTATATATAATTACTCTACAAACGTAATATTTTAATAACTTATATTTGAACCGAATTACTACAATGACATTAAAACTGAAATTACAACCAGACAATCACGAAAACCTAACAAATACAAATGTTTAGTAGAAAAACTGTTACTAATTCGCGTGCTGCATACCTATAATGGAAAGGAATTAAGTCAGCGACGACTTTTTTATTGTAAACTAATGTTTATTGGCATGATTTTTTTTTTTTAGATTCCGACGTACTTACAACAAATGCCACTGAATTTGTTCGTCCGTGTTTTCTTTCAATTTTAATCTCATATTTAATATAATACCAGTGACCTGCCCTGACTTCGCACGGGTAGTACAAAACCTTAACAAATTACACACCTAAACCTTCCACATGAATCATTCTGTCTATTGGTGAAAACTGCATGAATATCCGTTTAGTAGTTTTTGAGTTTATCGCGATCAGATAGACCAGAGGTTCCCAGACTTTTTTCTCATAGACCACTTTCAACATTTAGTTGGTTCCGGTGGACCCCCTGCAGCTACTATTCTAACATATTCTTTGGCAAATTGTTTTTTAGTAATTGGTGTCTTTAGCGATGGTATTCCTTAAAATATCCGTCAATCAACGTTTATAGGTGAAGTCAAGCCAACATTTTAGTTCTTCATTATCGAAAGCAAATAAATTTTCGTGGCCCCTCGCTTACAAATTGTAAACCCCCATTTTTTTGTCACGCCAACGTAGACCCTCGCCGAGTCTCCCGTGGACCCCTTAACGCGGCCAATCTTAACGAAGACTAGCTATCTGCGCAGGAGATATTATAGTCCAAAAGTATGTTCACAAATGCAATTTTTGTTCCTTAACTTTCATGAACCGATGGAACGGCAAACCGACTGGACCAATTTTACGTACTCTGTTACGCACGGCGATGTCTAATACCGCCAACTGCGTATCTCCAGGCTAATATTGAAATTTCTTAACAGAAATACCCAATGCCCGATCTGGGATTCAAACCCTCTGGCACAGCAGTCGCTTTCACTACCACTGCGCCACGAATATAGTTAGTAAGTAAGTATGGAGTAACCGTACTGTATGATCGATACGATTACCGCAAAAGGGAATAAATAATACGGACCCTAACAAAAGGAGAAGTAAGGAAACGGGTGAAAGAGAAATATACAGGGTGTCCCAGAATATGTGAATCAAATTGTAACGGGAGATTCCTTAGGACCATTCGAATGTGCTAAAAAAAAAGACATTTGCTTAAAATTAAAAACATCAAAGTTTTATAAAAAGTACGACTTTTTCCGGACTTTCAAGTACAGGTGCTTCGGTTATGTATAATTTTTTTTTTTTTCACTATTTTTATTTGTGAAGGATTTATTCGTCAAACTACAAACGACTTTTTAAACTGACGTTCTTTTGAAATCGCAGCACAATTTTGGTGTATGTCGTACTTTTTTTTAAATTAGATTTTTTTATTTTCACCCATAGTTCATAATTTAAAATTTTTTTATTTAGCACATTTGTAGGATCCTTACCTAAGGAATCTCCCGTTACAATTTGATTCACATATTCTGGGACACCCGTATGTGAACCCCTAGCACTCTCACTTATCAGCCGAAACGCAATAATTAACTATGTTCTACTTCTTGTCACCAAATTGTGATTCCAATTCTTCACTCTGATTCGATTAACATGTAATAACGACTAATCGATTAAAATTCGAATGCTCCTACAATTTTCGATTGACTCGAAATTTTCTTACGTAAAATTGCTTTTATGCCACGCCTCGTAAATATAGCCGTAGGCGGTTACTATTTTGTTAATAAAAGGTAAGTACGTATCAAAGATGTGTATCTACGAGTAATCAGTCGCCAGCCATTCCGTTTGACCCAAAAGTTTGGAGCTAGAAACTAACATTAGTACGAATTAATTTACATTTCTAGTAGCCCCTGTTACTGCGATAACATCGCGACAAAGAACACGCGAACAAATTTGTCGTTTCTCTTTATTGTTGTGTATAGAACTAGTGGCACTAATAGCCTGGTGGGAGACCGCTGGACTGCCAGGCAAAGGTGTCATGTTCGAACTCAAAGCACGCACTTCTAACTTTTTGAAGTTATGTGCGTATTAACGAATAGAGTCGTAGCGGCACACCGATGGCTAGACACAATCAATTTTTAATCATGTCTCGCTTTCTACTTGACAGATTAATTATCGCTTGCTGTGACGGAGAAGGAAAACATCGTGAGGAAACCTGCATGTCTGCGAGTTCGCCATAATGTTCTCCAAGATATGCGAAGTCTGGTAACCCGCACTGGGCCAACAACGTAGTAGATTATGGCCTTACCCTTCTCACACTAAGAAGAGGCTCGTGTCCAGCAGTGCAACAGTTTATACATATACAGGACTGATAAAAATATAAGACACACATTTGTTAATCTTAACATCTCAACTATAATGTTATAAATGTGAATGTGAGTTTATATATTTATTTGTTACGCTTTCACGGCTAAACTACTCGACCAATCATCATGAAATTTAGCAAACACGTTGTCAGGGGTACCGAAAAGGATATAGGGTACCTTTTATCCAGGAAAAACACTGTTACTAACATAATCTATATTTACGCGAGCGAAGCAGCGGGCAAAATGTAGTAGCCTATATTTAAGCAAGCAAGATTTAAGCAAAAGTCCTAAAATATCTTATCGGTAGATCTAGCATAAAAAATATGTTAGGTAAAATATATTTACAGCGGCTTAATTAACTACGAATAGCTAACGTTTACAATATTAACATAAAAATAATTAGGTAATTAGTGATTATCAAAATGCTTAAGTTTATTTTATAACAATTAAGTAATTTTATTATTTGTCATGAAATGTCAAACCGGTGCAGAATGAATAATTGGTCATTTATTTACACCAGCTTTTGCTCACAGTTTTGGTCGCCTAAAAGTAGGTTAGGTTATGTTAGTAATAGTACAATTTTAAATAAAATGTGTTACTCGCTAATAATATAGCTTTCTAATGGCGAAAGAATATTAAAATCGATTGATTGGTTTTTAAGACTGCGCCAAGCGTAAGACAGATAATGACAGAGCTCGTGCGGCGCATATTCAAATAGGCGCGGGGCCGCGATTTTAAATTGTATGGAGGATTTGAAGTGCTTTTTTGATAAATATGTATCTTTATTGTCAACCAATAATTTAAATGTTTGGGACGGACAAATTGTAATATATGTATTTATGTTTCGTTTAAGCTGTAAAATAGGATAGATTTCTACTGTTATAATCTAAAAATCATGTAACACGAGCTTACGTTTTTGCTTTTTTCGTGCAAATATACGTAATTTTGTAGGCTAAAGTATTAAGTATTTTAAGTTTTTTACACGGAGTAATTGTAAACACATTCATTGTTGTGGTAAATGTATATTTTATATTTGTATTAAACGAAAAGTGTTGTTTTTATTTACTTAATCGTGACCGCCTGTGTTGACACATTTCGCTCGGCGCAGTCTTAAGTTAAACGTGATTAGATTTTTTGTTTGTTTAAAAATCAAATCAAGTATAGACAAATAAATAATTAAATAATTCGTCGTAAAATGTCAAACAGGTGCAGAATCATGGCCTTCTTAAACATTAAATAACAAAAACGAATAATGGTCGAGTAATGGTAATTTTAACATGAGTTAATGTTTTTTTCGTTTCTATGCTCATAACAACTGCAAAATGGTCAAAGGTTTGTGCTAGTCGGAGAAATTCATCGGACTTGCAAAATTGTAATATTCATATAAACCACTGAAATACTGTAACTCAGACGACGGAACATGCTAGCTTCTACAGCTGTCATATTTTATGCAATGCAAGAGCGAGTCAGTGAGAACTACACTGCTGCACTGGTAGGAATTCAAATATTTGTACACATTTAATGCCGAACGCCATCCGGCACTTATTATTACTGCTTATTGGCATTAATTATTATTATTATTACTTTCGTGCCTTTTTAGAGTTCGAAAAACTCTTATACAACAGCTTTGTCCGTCCGTCTGTCTGTTATACAACTTTCAACTCAAGAACCGTAAGAGCTAGAGCCTCGCGGTCAGCGCCATTTGACTCAGCATAGTAGATATACCCTCGAAATGATTATGACCTTTGACCTCTGACCTCAAGGTCACTTGATACCATCTTTCAACTCAAGAACCGTAAGAGCTAGACACTTGCGGTCAACGCCATTCGACTCTGCATAGTCGATATACCCCCGAAATGATTATGACCTTTGACCTCTGACCTCAAGGTCACGTGATACAATTTTTTCGAACTCTAAGATTTACGGCAATTCATGGCCGTTTCTCACTTGTTTTACGTGGAGGAATGCTGTGACGCACACCCCTCCACGGGGGCGGGTGGAGGGCTTATGTCGGGCTCACCCGGGGAAAGATAGAAAGTGCCGGGTCCTACCGACTAAACCTACAACGGTGTTTCTTCACACGGTCTATGGCCGGGGCGCAGGGATCGCCCGCGCATTCATCCTTACTTTTATCTTATACGTAATATTACACCGTAACTACTGGACAAATTATTGTGAAATTTTGCATACCCATTGTCAGGGTAATATAAAAGGACATAGAGATAGGCATAATTGCCATCCAGGAAAAAAGTTACTAATCTAACATTATTTACATTTGTCCGTCCCAAATATTTAAGTTATTGATTGACAATAAAGATACATATTTATCAAAAAAGCACTTCAAATCCTCCATACAATTTTTCAATCGCGGCCGCGCGCCGATTTGAATATGCGCCGCACGAGCTCTGTCATTATCTGTCTTACGCTCGGTGCAGTCATAACTTTCAAACAAAAAGCAGCGATACCCTAGTAGAAAACTGTTAAACTGCCACGTAGAGCTCTCGAATTCGATCCCAAAGCGCGCATCTCTGACTTTTCGAAGTTATTTGTATATGTGTTAGTTTATTATCACTGGCATTAACGGTGAAGGAAAACATCGTGAGGAAACCTGCAATGTCTTAGAGTTCTCTATAATGTTCTCGAAGGTATGCGAAGTCTGCCAACCCTCACTGGGCCAGCATGGTGGACTATGGTCTAACCCTTCTCCCAATGAGAAGAGGTCCATACCCAGCAAAGGGACAGTTTAATACAGGTCTGATACTATTATTATATACAAAAGCACAAATAGCATCCGTTTCGCCAGGTCACACAACAGTTCTGGAGACTCAAATACATTTCTTTCCTTTCATACCATCTTTTCCTTACACGCAAATGATATCCTTGTTGTTGCTAAGACTTTGTGGTGCAGCGGTAATGAATACGACTGATGTGCATGAGGCTTCGAATCCCGGGTTAAACTAACAAAAAGTTATTGGGTTTTCCGTTAACAATGAATCTCAATAGCAATCCGTGGTAAGGAAGTTGGCGGTGTTAGGACACCCCCGTGCCCCGGCAAGCATGTAAAGCTGTTGGTCCTGCACCTGCTCTCTTTCTGGTCGTGTCGGATTGCCGTCCCATCGGATCATGAGAGTTAAGGAACAGGGATTGCACTTGTGTTGCACGCACACGCTTGTGCACTATAATATGTCCTGCGTAGATGGCCAATCTCCGTTAAGATTGGCCGCCGTGACCGATATTCGGTCTGGAGGACAATATTATTATTACTAGGAATCCATCCCCAGACATCCCTCATAGCGAGACAAGAGCCACGATAACTAAGAAAACCTTTCTGATAACAATATAAAAAAATAGCGAGACTGGAAGTTAGACAACACAGTGGCTTATTGTTTTAAGGAGCGATTGCCATGGCGCAGGAATAATAAAAAGAAGGTAAAGAAAGAAAGAAAGACGCGAGACGTCAAGTAGCCAAAACAAGTACTATCTACTTCCGAGTTTAAAAATAAATACACAGTGATTCTTGTTATAATTTATTGAGGAAACGTAGAATACAGTGCCTAAAAATACATAAACTATTATACAGTTGTTCTGTGCAGTGATTCTTACAAAAAACTCAATATAAATAAAACACTACAGTGAACCTTTAAAACTACCTTAAGTCTAAAAATAATAAGTGGAAAAAGACAAAAACTAATAGTGAATAACGTGAACCATATATAAATGTGTAGCCTGTAGTGTCTGTATGAACAAAAGTGATCGGTAAAGCCTATACTAATTACGCCATAACCGTAAACACCATAAAACTCCGAACTGATTTTAGCGCCATCTATTACGTAGCGCAGGAACTAAATTGACATTTGTTTACAAATCTATTTACGGCCGCATTCGTATAAAATCACAACATCTTATGTAATACTGATACTATATTACACAACCAGTACTTAACGTTAATTGAAAATGCCCAGTGTAAAGTGTGGACACTGTAGTAAGTACATGTCATCTACAGATGGCTGTAGATGTGGTAAGTGTGGCGGGTCATATCATCGCTTTTGCGTGGCATTGCCGCAGTCTGGGGTCATATCAGCGACATGGCGTTGTTCGCAATGCAGCAAAAAACCGCTCAAAAACAACAGTGCAGAAAAGTCTACTCGAACCACTGCTATTAACTCTCCGCAAGAGTTTTCACCGGAGTCTGCACAAGGGACCGTTCTGGATATTAATATAGAACTAGGTCGGATCAGAGATGAGCTGCGCACAGTAAGGAGCGAGTTTCAGGCATTCCGTGAGGAGATTGCCGGTATGAGAATTCTTGGTGATCGCATGGATGCTTTAGAACATAGAGTAGCCGCTCTGGAGGCAAGCAATAAAATCTGCCGGCCAAATACACCCCACACTGACATGGAAGAGGTAGTTGCGCAATTGAGACGGGATCTTAACGATCGGGATCAAGAATTGTTGGCAAATGATCTAGAGGTAACCAGACTGCCCGAGGTAAATGGAGAAAACCTTAATCACACCGTTCGTCTGATGGCTAGTAAACTCGGCGTGTCCATTACGGAAGGCGATATAGTAAGCGTCGATCGAATTGGTAGTCGTTACTTACATGCAACTGATCCCTCAGGCCCAACAGAGACCCGAATAAGGCCAGTGGTGATACGTCTAGCACGTCGAGATACTCGTGACGCAATTATACGAGCAGCCAGAGTAAAGCGTGGAATCACTTCCAAAGATCTCGATATAAATGGACCGGTGAAGCGGTTTTACATAAATGAGCGCCTCACCAAACGCAACCGACTGTTATTTCGGCAAGCAAGAGACGCGGGGCGGCTTTCTGGTTGGCAGTTTATTTGGTCACGCCGTGGAAGGATTCTTGCCAGGAATAAGCAGGGCGACAATGCCTGTCTCATTTCATGTGAGGCCGATATACAGCGCGTCTTTGGAACGGGACCTGAAGCAAGAAACAATCAGTAGCCTTAGCTTTAGTTTATTTGTTATTGTAACAGGCATTGCACGTCTCGATATTGCTGTTGGAAGCACCTGTCTTACATACTATTTTTATAGCTGTATTTATTTTGCTGGGGTGCCGCTATTCTACTATTTACACATCTTGTTATCGTTTAGTACACTAATTTACATGTTATCAATCATACCTCTACAGAGCACACGCACACTAGATAGATCACCATACCGCACACAACATACGACATTGTACTTGTATAGCATCGTACTTTTTAGAACGGCCTTTCTACAGAGATTACATAGGATAAATCATACTTATACACGACAAGTCTGGACACTATTAGTAAAAATCAGCGTATTTAATTTTTGTAAAATGAGTAATAAAAAAAAAAATTACGTATACATAAATGTTAGGCGGTAAGTTTTTGAAGTTAGGTTTATTTAATGCGGGTTCTTTAGCTACTCGCCATGACGAGTTCCTATTAACTATGAATAAACATTCTGCTGATATAATAGCAATTAATGAAACATGGCTACGACCGGGTGAAGATGGGCGAGCCCCGTCTGTTCCAAATTATCGCCTTAAGCATGTTCCACGACCAGCAACTGTGCGCGGTGGGCGCGGCGGAGGAGTCGCATTCTATATTAGAACTGGTATAGCAGCAAGAATCAAGCCACATCCTGAATACCCTGACATCGAACAACTTTGGATGACTATGAACATAAGGAGCAAACGACTTCTCATAGGCACCGCGTACCGACCACCGTGGCTTGACTTGGACAGATTTTTAGATGCATTGACAGACAGCTTGAACGCTCTTGCCCCCTATGACTATGTGATATTATTAGGTGACTTTAACGTGAATCTATTGCATGAGAACGACTCTAAATCAAAACGCCTGAAAGAGTTTCTGAATTATTGTAGCCTGGACCAAGTTGTAAATGGACCAACACACTTTCTAAATAAAAGTTGCTCCTTGATTGATATTATTTGTACTGATGCCAGGTACAGAAATATATCTATTGATTGTAATAGCGAACTAGGACATCATTCATTCGTAACTTGTGAACTTATCTTTAGGAAGGATCGTCCAGCTAAGAGATTGGTAATATATCGTCCACTCAGGGATATAGTATTTGACAATTTTGAGAGCGATCTGCAGTCCATACCATGGGAATACATATGCAATGTGCAATGTGTGACCACAATGGTATCATTGTTGAGCAACTACCTGCTAGACTTGTTTAATGCGCACGCCCCAATAAAGCAGAGGTCGTTTAAATGCTTACCTACGCCTTGGATAACTGACGTCATAAAATTAATGTGTAGGATCCGCGACGAGGCAAGGGATAGATACCGTTGCTCCAAGTCACTAAGCCACAAAGAATACTACCTCCAGCTAAAGCACCAGGTGGTTACAGCACTGCACAATGAAAAGAAAGCATATTTTACCAAGCATATAAACGAAAATCTCAGCAACAGCAGGGCCTTATGGAAAAACCTAAAACAGCATGTATACCCAACAACTCTAGATAATATGCTGCCTCAACAACTGAGTGATCCCGATGTCATTAATAACGCCTTTTTGGATGTGCCTGGGGGCCGACCAGCAACTATATCAGAATTAACATACTTTGAGTTTCACAGACATGGGACTTCTACCTTCTCCCTAAAAGTAGTTGATCAAAATACTATCCTCAAAATCATTAAAAGTATTTCAACGAATGCCAGAGGGGTTGATGGTATAAATAAAGAAATGATTGACCTTACACTGCCTTGGTCCTTGGCGACTATAACTGCAATCGTTAACAGGTCTATCATCACCAACACTTTTCCTGAGCCTTGGCTGTGTGCGATTGTTAGACCATTGCCAAAGACCAGCAATCCTGAAAATTACAAAGATTTACGTCCAATCAGTATTCTTCCATATCTATCAAAAATCTTGGAGCGGGTGGTATATACACAAGTTTCTGATTACTTAGAGGCTAATAATATTCTGCCCGATCTCCAATCGGGATTCAGACATGGACGTGGAACTGCAACTGCTTTGGCGGATGTGGTCGGCAATATTTTGGAGGCTAGGGATCAGGGTGAAGGCACCATTGTTGCCTTGTTGGACTATTCGAGAGCTTTCGATGCCATAAACACAACATTGCTTCTGTCAAAGTTAGCCTACTACGGTTTTGACCCAAATTGTGTGAAATGGTTCAGTAGCTACCTCACTGGTAGATCGCAGTCTGTTGAGATACAGAAAGAAGATGGGTCTCTGACGTCTTCTGCTTCGCAATCCATCACAAGAGGTATTCCCCAGGGTTCTTTGTTGGGGCCTCTTTTATTCATTATTTACAGTGCAGATATTGTTGATTGCTTTAAATACTGCAAATATCACATGTACGCAGACGACATCCAACTATACATGTCCTTTAGCCCTGACGAAACCACGGCATCTGTACATAGGATGAATGAAGAGCTAGATAGAATCGTCTCGTGGTCGGAGAGCAACAGCCTAACGTTGAATCCTACAAAATCAAAGTTTATTGTTATGGGTAGCAAAACCCAAGTGCAAACTATCATCTCTGCTAAACCAGAGCTAAAGATTAAGGATAAAATTATTGATAGGGTGGAAACTGCCCGTAACCTAGGTCTAACAATTGATCCTGAACTCCGTTTTGAGGCGCACATTAGCAATGTGGTTAGAAGTTGTTTTTATAGGCTGAAGACATTGTATAGATTTAGGAGATACTTCAGTGTAATGATAAGAAAAAGATTAGTAGATAGTCTAATCCTTTCGAAATTTGACTACTGTGATATAGTATATGGCCCTTGTCTACTGTCAAGGACTGAACGTTTAATACAACGTGTACAAAATGCATGTGCCCGTTTTTGTTTTGACATCCCACGTCGTAGCCATGTTACACCTTTTTTAAATGACGCTAATATGTTGAAAATGTACAACAGGCGAAAGCTTCACTTGGCTTCATTACTGTTTGGCATTGTTAAGACCTGCTCGCCTAAATACTTATATGAGAAGTTAAACTGGAGGCAGAATCACTTTGCATACCCCGCGCGTTCCATGACCAACCCGCTTTCAATACCACAGCATAGGACCACGGCATTTAGAGGTAGTTTTAAATTCGCAGCCACCAAATGCTGGAACTCATTACCACCTCCAGTAGCATCTAAAATAAGCAGGATGGGCTTTAAGAATTTATACAAGAGAATTCTATTGAATACACAAAAAAGTACACAATAAATCACTGTTCAGGCATTGCCTAGTTGATCTATATTGAACTTGCAAATGTCCCAAATATAAAATAATTTTATAATCCAGTTCAAGGTATTGGAGAGCTGTTTTAGAAATTCTTACACTGATGCTTATAACCCTGCCATAAGACACTTTTTCAGTTTTGACAACTTTTATGTTTACTTAACATACTAAGATGCCAAATGGTGTAAGTGTTATGTACCAGCTTGTGCTAATATATAACATAATTATAATTTTTGATATACTTACTGAATCTGCATAATTTTTCCTATGCAATGTTTCTGTTCACTGTGCTCTGGATACATTAATAATAATCCATTAAGCTATTATTGCAGTTCATATAGTTTTGTATTTATCTGTAAAAAATGTTTGAAATACTAATCAATGTCTGGCAGTCATAATGTATTGTACCTATTTATATTACTTGTGTTTAATGCTCAGAACAAGCAAACTAACAATTTAGGTACCTATTAGAATGTTATAAAGAACTAAGTACCTACTTGCCCATCTTAATATCAAATGAAACAGCGTTCTGTGGATGAGGATGAAACACTATTCTTTTTGTGCCTATGTATAGACACATTTGTATTGTATTTTATTTATTTTGTATTTTATTTATTTTGTGTACTTTATTGTTTCCGGTAATGGCAGCGATTGAGGCAATCGATGCTGTCCGATAACTGGTGATGTTTGTACCAATTGAGTCATGATTATGACATAGTATTCGGATTGAAATATTACAGATTACAAAATAATTACATAATATAAACTCTGATTGTTTGGCGTGCGGAAGGTAGTATATGTAATGTAACCGCTGTTGGCGTCTATGTACATCTCGCTCTAAGGCATTGTCGTTTGTCTCATTTCAACATTGTTAAGTATTGCTTTTCACAATTATTAACCACGGTGAAATTTATTTGGAGCGGGACTCTTACTTATTGTTATGAGCCGGACCCGAATACAGTGTCCCCACTTACCAGTATGCTTAATTGGTTGAAACATTTCTTCTTTGTGTTTATTATCCTAGATTGTTTACGATTATGCAACTTTATCATATATCGATTATGTAACGTGATCGTGCATCTGTCATTTTATGTAGCGTAAGTGTCATGTCATTAGTGTCAATGTCAGAAAGAAGGTGCGTTCATAAATGTAGCTTTGATATAAAAAGAAAAATATATCTCTGGATATTCGGTTACTGTAATGTCTGTGTGTGAATGTTCAATGTTATAATGGGATAAGTATTGCTCTCAGGGTCTTGACGTCCGTGTCTATTAAGGAGCCAGTTGAAAACCAGTGTCGGGCACATATGCCCGGCAATATTGCTGAACTGGCCTCCTATTTTTGTACGGACGACGGGCGTGTACATTTATTATTAAGTAGTATAGTTTAATTATTTTTTTTTCCTACATTGTTTATATCATGTCCTTCGTCTGTTATGAAATAAACGTCTTTATTATTATTATTATTATTATTATAAAATAATTTTATTTGTTCCACGCTCATTATATAAGGTAACAGAAAACACAACCAAAAGTACATATAGAACAAATAAGGTCCTGCGTCAGCAATGTTGCAGTATATCCACAACGCTGGTATTCTCGCAGACCCTGAATGATTTCGGTGCATGTAGGCAGAACAGTCAGTTAGTGTATGATAACCGTTTTTTATCAAGTGAGCTGTATTCTTATTAACCTCCTCTCCGTATAAAATAAAAACCTCTAAAATAATGTTAAAGGAAGACCACACTTCTTTCATTTTGCTAGTTTTCCCGGTAATTAACCTATTAGCCACCTAATACTGCAAAGGCGCATTGCTTAAAAATTATATATCCAATAATTTAATCCCCAAATCGTGGACCGATTTATATTTCAAATCCAATCTCTGCCCAAGGAATAAATCCTGTATCGCAGGGACTTTCCAAACATTCAAATAACGGACACAAAGAATACCCAGACACGGTACAGCCGTTTGTGGCTCACATAATTTTTTGCCCCGTTTGGGATTCGAACCCACAACACTCGACGCATTGGCTGTGGCGAGGCGACCACTTAAACCACTATGCCATCTGTACAGTCAAGCGAGTAGAACCGGAGATATTACACACCAGAGGAACAGGACTAGCAAGGCCAATCGTTGGTGTTACGGTCTTATTGGCCTTGTCAGTCCAAACATTAAAAAGATTTCAACTAAGTAGTAAAGTTTCAGGTTTAACAACAGTTTTATGTCCAACAAAGCTAATATTCACGCGAAAACAGCCTTAAAAGCAATGAATGGCTACATTATGTGCCATTACAGTTCACCGCAACGGTCGATTTGATCGCAATCACTGGATTTTCGCGTATTACTGTACACTATGTTTATCCGGGCTCATTTGACCACTCGTATTGCAACCACAGCATGATATAACTTTAATAGTTTAAAATTTTCAAGAGCTAATCCGGGTACTGGTTGTGTTTTTATTTAATGAGTTGCGCTAAGTATAATGCACAGTATACCGCGAGTCGGAAACGTAATAAGTCCGGTAACGTAACGTAAGTCGTGAGTTGGCGAGTCACCGTCTGCCCGTCTGATTGATGCTATTAGAGTATTCATGGCAGATGCCGTTTTTCATCCATAGCTACCAATATATCGGTCCAGCAAACACCCATCCCCATAGCCCAGACGTATTAGAGTACATAATATGTAGCAATAGTCCTGCGGCTCAAAGGATAAACCTAAATTTCATCCCAATTTCTTCCAAATCCTGAAACACATATAAAAATGAAAAAGAGAACAAAATTATCCAATTCTTAAACAATGGCCACCATTTATATGATAATTACAATAAATGGTTCAGAAGAACAACTGCCTGCGGAAGCACTTAACGACAACAGTGACGTCACCTTCGAATTTTTCCAGAACGTTCTATTAAGGTTGCCGAAAGGCATTCGAATTGGGTTCATAACATTAATAGAGGCTTATAACACCAAATTAATGGGCTGTATTTATGAAGGAATGTGTTAATGTAAGTATGAGGCATTAGTAATTTTCTTACTCGTTAATCGATAAACAACAAAAGTTATAATAATAATAATACCAGCCCTGTATTAAACTGTTCTACTGCTAGGCACAGGCCTCTCGTCGCGTGAAAAGGGTAAGGCCATAGTCCACCAGGCTGGCCCAGTACGTGTTGGCGGACTACACGTATCTTTGAGAGCATTATGTAGAACTCTTAGACATGTAGATTTCCTTGCGATGTTTTCCTTCACCATTAAAGCAAGCGATAATTAACAGGAGAAAGTTTCTCCGTTGCTATCCTATTACCACTATAACTTATTTTAGCGATGTGACATACGGTAAGCGCTTACCAAAAGGCATCTCGTGTTAATATTCGCCAACTTTGATGCATATTTTTTGTTTTTAAACATATTTCATATGAAAATAACAATGATTTATATTCGCCATATTTCTCTTGCCACATTCGTAATTTGTACTCACGTTGCTTGTTAAAGATTCGTAATAGGCAATTCAGAAGTTTTATGATCTGAAGATACGACTTCAATAAGAAAGTCTCTTGATTTGTTACTAAGTGGTATCTCGTTGCAAAAGATATTGAAATTCTATATTCTAACGATTTGAACATTTATCTTTACCATATATTTGTTATAAAGGTTAAAAAAAACAATAAAATAGTAAGTTGTATTATAAACATTTTATTTCGGAAGCAAACCAGTTGCTTTTGCAAATATTTTAGTAGTTCAAGTATATATATTGTTCAGGAATCAGAAATACTACAACAATAAAAATCAATACCCGAAATGACTACATTGAAGATTTACATTTACTTTCAGACTGCTAGTTTCTAACGAAACTAGCAGTATAAACGCACTTAAAATTGCTTCATTTGAACAAGTAATGACTGAATAAATATACTAATAAATAGCTAAAATTGCTACTTTGCGAATGTACACCATTTACAATTTGTGCAAGAATCGACATATTACACTTGACACAGGCCTGTATCCTATGGATATCACAAATGTGAAAGATTGTGAAACTATCTGTTACTCAAAAACGCGTTAACCGCTAAATCAAATTGGATACAACTTACTGGTGCAAGTGGTGCAAGCTACAAGTTGTTGTCTCGCCACTGCCATTGCGCCGAGTGTTGTGGGTTCGAATCGCACACGGGACAAAACATTGTGTGATTCACAAATGGTTTGTCGGTTACTGGAGCTATCTTTTTAAATATAAAAATCCTTGGCACTGAGATCGACTATGTCCTGAGTTAACAGTTCCCATGCAATTGACGCGGCCCAGTTAACTTTGGCACCAATGACTTCCTGTGCAGATTGAGTTTGGCAAACAATTTGATCTGCAGAGCCTGTGATGAACGGGACGAGTCCATATTACACCTACTGTGTGAATGTGACGCGTTGGCTGGATGAAGGATGGGTCTGATGGGATTGGCATATCCGAACCCTGAAGACTTCAGGCTTCTCCCTCTGAAGTGTACGCTGCGATTGATGCAGTACATTCATAGGGAGATAGCTAAGGGATAGATCTCGGGGCTGACACAAAAGATCCCACTGGGTCGAAGTGTCGCCGGTCTACACTGACTGGCCCACGTAACAAGATAAGATAAGATAAGATAACGGCAGAAACTAATATTTTATAATAACGCATCTGCAGTCTTAAGAGTCTCCAAACATACGATCTTAAAACCAAAACCATAGCACAAAAGCTTTGATGCCAATTAGACGGCAGAAATGTAATTCTGTCGTAGATGTATGGCGTGACAAGACTGAATAAGCTACACAGCGTAAACATTCGGGATAGTCACGTACACAAGACAGGCCACAGAATGTATGGGCATGTAAAAATAAGTTTGTAGGCAATAAGGAATTCTTGCATGTAGACCTCAAAGAAAACCAAATAAAAAAGATGGCCAGGTCTCACATACATAAAAACAAAGACTAGTAATTTCTATTTGCTATTATTCTGGATTATCTCTTTGATTTCATTCACTCTCTTTACAAATTTGTAATGAAAAATAATCCATCCGTCACGGTACTCTTATCTTGCCTTTCTCTGGAATATTTCCGATGTGGAAAACATTCGTCTAAGTGTTTCTCTTCATGACGGCTGTCTTTACTTCCTTAATCTTTCTTGATTTTTTACTTAAGACCTCACTATGAAAACAAAGATATTATTTTATCAACCTTTTATCTATCTGATGATAATTGTTAAATAAACATTTGAGGCTAACCTGGTGAACAAACAGAATCACGATCGGTAGTTACGTATGCGCTCAAAACTATGTTACACAGGCTTTTCATTTCGGAACCCTAGAAAGAATTTAAATTTTTAAAACTATCCAAGAAATAGGGTAATATTCCAAAGTGTCTGTGTGGTGTAGGTCAGCTGATTCGTTTGAATGATGTCTATAAATAAAATGTAGCTGGATTTATCTCATGTACCTATAGACTTACGCCTGCTTCCCAGAGGACACTTCGGATTTCCATTTGCTACGATCCTGACATGCTTTACATTCACTATTTATAGGTTTCTTATGTATTTTATATATTTCTGAAGTCGTAATATATCTTTTGTTAATTATAGCTGCAAACGAGGATCGTCACCGTAACATTAAATATTTCGGATTTTAAAGACTCATTTAATCTATATTTAAATTAAACGTAGTTTCAGTAATTACTTTGTGATTTACTATTATTAAATTCTAATGGCCACTGCCTTGCAAACTATGACAAGGGTTTTTAGAGTATTTAACGAGGGTAGCCGCAGATCGTAACGTTTGATAATCTAATAATAATCCAATTCAAACTCTGGTCCCTGCACCATTTCTCATGATGTAAATGGTCTATAGGGATAAAACGAAAAATTATCATAGTTTAATTACTAGCGTGCCTATTTAGATGACCCTTATAAGCAGTCAACAGATTTTTGTCTGTAGGTATGTAAATCGATAAACGAAGATCTCGCCGTATAACGTTACAACTAAACATCGTCGACGAAGGTTAAGGTAAGGCAGTTGAATGAAATGTTTTTATTATTTAATTAAAATAATTACATTACTGAAACACCAAAATAAAAGAAAATTGAAATCTTCTTATAAATAAAGAAGATACAAGCGTTTCAAATCTGGTAGTAGTTATTTTCTATAATTGACAAATTATTGAAAATGGATACACGATACAATGACGTAACCGCCATTTTACCGCAGCTGTGCGAGCGAGATATCGAGACATCGCCACTACGACCCAACTATTGCTTATATCCAAATTTAAAATACCATTTACTCTCTTACTTTGCAACCAATTTTGAAGCTGCCTATACAAAATAAAACTTTTGAATGCTATTTGCTCTTGTGTGTAAATAATGTGCAAAACAAAATAATAATAATGTCCTCCAGACCGAATTTCGGCCACGGCGGCCAGTCTTAACAGAGACTGGCCATCTGCGCAGGAGATATTATAGTGCACAAGTGTGTGCGCAAACACAAGTGCACTCTCTGTTCCCTAACTCTCATGATCCGATGGGACGGCAATCCGACACGACCGGAGAGAGATCAGGCGCAGGACCAACGGCTTTACGTGCTTTCCGAGGCACGGGGGTGTCTAACACCGCCAACTTCCTAACTCCGGGCTGCTATTGAGATTTCTTTACAGAAAAACCCAATAGCTTTTTGTTGGCCCGACCCGGGATTCGAACCCGAGACCTCATGCACAGCAGTCGCATTCACTACCGCTGCGCCACGGAGGCAGTTAATGTTATAAATAGATAATGAGTATTGTTTTCTTAGTGAATTTATTTCTTTTTCTTTTAACAGGACATCTCCTGCACTTGGAATAATTCGAGAACATTGTAGAGAACTCTTAGAGATACAGGTTTCCTCACGATGTTTTCCTTCACCGTTAACACGTTCAGTGCCACGGACTCACCATGTGAGTTCCCGTTAATTTTATAACAGTGCCAGCAACGTGAAATGTATGCGGCATCCGGGAAGACATCATGAAAATCGTAGTGGCATTGAACGTGTTAAAGCGAGCGAAAATTAACTAACAGTTTTCTGTTTTTTTCTTAAAGACAACTCGTCCACTAGGTTTAATTCATGTGTCGCGGTGGACTATGTTAACAACGCACACAAACAACACCAAGACTCGGAACAACTTTTCAGATTTCAGATCGCACAAATTTTTGTCCCATGTGGGATTCGAACTCTCTGCACTCGGTGCAGTGGCAGCGGCGAGACGGCCACTTAAACTACTACGCCATCGCACGGATGGCGTCATTGCATATAGTTCATTTTTGTCAGAGTACAGTCAATCGTTTATGCATTACCAGCTGTGATATTCTGCTATAAAGCTCATATTGAACACGACAAAATATAGTTATAATAATAATATGCATTTATTTGTCAGAATATTGTCACAGTGATGTTACAGAATACAGTTCAGCGTAAAGGTTTTCACAGGGTCGGCAACGCGCAAGTGATGCCTCTGGTTATAATATTGTCTCTCTATATCTAATATGCCTCTGGTGTTGCAGGCGTCCATAGGCTACCGTGACCATTTACCATCAGCTACTTGTGGGCCGTAAGACAGATTGCCACTTTAGTTGTATAAAAAAAGTTAAGTCCATAATATTCTGCCATTTCTGGCGTATAAATATTTGTCAGTTTATGAATTTATATTAGATTTACATAACAAGTTAGGTATATCGAAAAACAAAAAGATACAAATGTGCGATTAAAACATTAACTATAAATTATTATTACACAAGTCAAAAATAAAACAAGCGTTATAAAAATAAAATTTATAAAATTTTTGCTTGAGTAAAGAAACATAGACAACTATCCTATTTTGCCTAACATTTCAGGTAAACACACACACGGTATAACGTTCTAAAGTTGACCGTAGTATCATTTGGTCCCGGAATTGTTTGCTATCGGAAGGGTCACTGTGGGTGTCACTGACAAACGATGGCGAGAGACAAAGCGACCCATCGTAACATCACAACGTGACAAGTGACTACCTTGATTGTAGTCTCTCTGATTGATGGTTTAGTGGTCCATTTTAGGAAGTACAGTTCTTTGTCAAAGTATGTTATAGCCCAGTGGCAAAGAAACATTTGATTAGAATTTAATTTTTATTAACATGACTTATTATAAAACAACAAAAAAAACTGTATTACTGAGTATTAGTCTCATTATATCATAGCTATTCACTACAACGTGAGGGCTATATTTTATGGGTAAGTAATAGATGATATAACAACAAAATCTCTAATATTAACAACATATAACAACGGAACCTATAATTTTATTTAATACAGCGATTAGTTAATATAATAAACGATTGATATAATTTTAAAATAACTAATTTTTGTAAGCATAACGTACATTAAATACAACATCGTTTGACATAACATACATTAAATATAAAATCGTTTGACATACCATTCAAAATATATAAAACTTATTTGGTCTAATATGATGAAAACGCCTACTCAAAAACACAAAGCCAAATTGCATAGACACGGGTTAATTTATTGAGTATTATTTTTATGTTGTAGCCTGTAAAAGAGCCCCGCTTAGCGGAGCTCCTATTTCTAGGTGGTTTAAAAAAAATTACCACGAAGGCTAAGGCGGGCGCTCCGCAATTAAGTTTTAGAATAAATAAATGTTATATGTAAAGAAATTATATCAACAGTTTGAACACTTATGAACGATAATAAAATGAAATTAGACCAAATGAGTTTATACGTTATGAGACGCACCCATATTTTATGGCATCGACTTGGAAACTTAAGTTGTAAGGAATTATAGGGTAGTAATATTTTAGTTTAAGATTAATCATTTTCAAAAATATAAAGCAGCGGTAGCCTAATGGAAGACTGTTGGACTGCTACGCAGAGGTCTTAAGTTCGATCCCAAGGCGCGCACCTCTGGCTTGCCGAAGTTATGTGCGTGTTAATTTAGTAAATGCGGTGAGCTATACCCTAACCCTTCTCACAATAACAAAAAGCTTGTGGACAGCAGTCGGACAGTTTATTCACAGCACTGACATTATTATAGTTTGGGGACTTACGTCGTTAGTTGCGTGGCATAAGCTTGCGCTCTTGTTTGAGTGTGAAGCCTGGATTCACGCATCTGAAGACCTTATATAAATTTTCTTACAGATTTGGATATTCTTTATTTTTATTTCATATCTATAACATTCCCACAACTGAAAAGTTTAATCTAGTGCAACCAATTTACATATAACAGCTGTAATCATGTATACCTATATTTTCCAATAAATCCTCATCCTAACTAATATTATAAATGCAAATGTGAGTTTGTTTTTTACGCTTTCACGCCTTAACTACTCAACCGATCATCATGAAATTTCGCATACAACGTGCATGCGAAATGTCATTCATATCAATAGAACAGAAAAGGTCATAGGGTACCTTTCATCCAGAAAAGTACTGTTACTAACCTAACTTACAATTACGCGAACAAAACTGCGGGCATTTACAATATCTCTAATAAGTCGTTAGTAAAGTTAGTGAGTAGTAGAGCCTCGCTGATTTCAGCAAGAATGGGCCAGCTCGACCGGGGAAGGACTACTCTCTCACATAATATTGACGTGAAATAGCAGTATTCCTACTATTGTGTTTCGTTCGATGAGTAAGAGTGCCGGAGGCCCAATCACCCTCTTTCCTCCCTTCCCGCTCCTTCTCCTTCCCACTTCCTTTCCTAAAGAGTCGGCAACGCGCAAGTGATGCCTCTGGTGTTGCAGGCGTCCATATGCTACGATGACCACTTACCATCGGGTGGGCCGTATGCTTTTTTGCCACCATAGTAGTATAAATAAAGTCACGATGTCTAGAAATGTGTCAGACAAGCGACAACAAAAAGCAACTCAAAAAGGCTATCTTTAAAATTCAAATTCATTTCAAAAGCTTGATGAAATTTAATTCGGAATTTTTCGTATAATAAGCACCAATAGTCTGTGTAAGTACATGACTACCAAAACACATTTTTTTGTTGTTTAAAAGTCATCTATCAAACTAGTAATCAATATTGTGTCATGGGGTACTTTACAAATATTCAAACACGGGACACAAAGAACATCCAAACTCGGAACAACCATTTGTAGACCACACAGAGTTTTGTCCCGTGTGGAATTCGAACCCACAACACTCGGCGCAGTGGTAGTGGCGACGCGACCACTTAAACCACTACGCCATCCGTGCAGTACAGTATGTACAGTTTAGACATTATATAAGCTCTGTAATGTTTAAATAATTGAAAGCAAATCAAAACACCATCAACCTTAACTCTACCGGATAAATCAAATGCCTGTCGCATTTGTATTATTGAATGTAGTAAATTTCGAAACGGCTATACATTGCCAATGACACAGCAAAAGTATACAACAGGAATACACTCACAGCTATTTTTACACTCACACAAACACACATTTATTGAATGTTTGTCAGACATAAAAACATCGACACACACACATACACAAGCGCGCGCGAATGCTGGAACATTGCAAAGAATGGAAGTGCTGCACACACACACACACACACTCACACACACAGTGATGCACGCACTCATTACCATGCTGAAAGCTTTTCCTCTGTCTATTGTTTCGCTCGAATCATTTATCAATGACAAGGAGAGCCTTGAACGAGCCACAATGGAGGTTCAAGGGCATTACATATTATGAAATCGTTAGTCATGATGCGAAGGTTTAAAATAGTATGAAGATGACCATGGCTATCTATATACCCAATAAAATTGTAAACTCTAATAACTTATAAAAAATTTACAAAAAAATTGAATGAATAGAAATTAAAGTGATAAAAGAAAAATAAACATTTCTAAGAGGCCAGGCAGCGATAAACGGGCCCAATTCCAACGTAATTTAGACATGTATATATGTATATCATATTGAATATATTTTTGTAATAAATTTGCTGTCGGTTTCAACCAAGTTTATGATTACTGCTCGTGGCTGGACGAAATAGCTTACTATAAGCAAAATATTTTTTAAATCGGTCCATTCGTTTTAAGTTTGTTCATTACGAACAAAAATACAAATCTTTAGAGATTATCTTAGTATAGACATGCCCACATCATATAAAATGTATTTTCATTATAAATATTCTCCAACCCATCTGTATTTATGTAAACCCCTCATTGTACTTGCAAGTTCATTTCATACGTGAGTGCTTTAATTAAAAAGGTAACGTCAAAAGTTAAAAGTTTGCAGGTTCATCCACCTTTGTCTGCAGAACTCTATTTTTAAAAAAGGGTTTTATTAAAATCTGACTTAAGTCCTATATTACACGTATTATTTTGAAGCCAAATCTACTGCGGTCTCGTGAAATTCATTCTTGGTATAACTTAGGGGCTACCCTTGCTTCAAGTAAATGTGTCGAAAAATATTAATATATTTTAAACTATCGCGTTATATGATATATTCGGAATCAATGCGATGATGCATATTGTTAACACTTTTGATGCTTGACGTTTCGACAAGGTTACACCGACTGTTCAAAGACTGACTGGTTCGGCGATGTCATGGAAGTCATGGTGATTTTAAGGCATAAGAATCTTCACCCACCCTAACGTCACGCATTATTTATGTACGTATATATACAATATTAATGTACAAATAAAGTTATCACATTGAAATGCATGAGGCGAATGTGAATAGGACATTCAGAATTGGAATACCTGAGCAAATGGTTTTTGACCAGATCGAAGAAATTTAGAGGCCATATTAGAAGTACCTTTAACTGACGAATATATTCGAAAAATATAATTATTCAAGAGTTATATGCCGGGATTGAAGCGAAGGAAAACCATACTCCTTATGCCTCCGCGTAACTATCAAGGGGCTCGCCCCTTATCTTATATACAGAATACTTTATAACTCTCGAGTTCTAAAGTATTCTATGAATAATCAGCTAATGGTTATCATTCATTGGAATTCCTAATTCTTTTTAAGTTATTTATTAGAAACTTTTATCGACCTAAACAAACAAACTCAGTTCCGGTTTATAATATTACTTTAGATTTCTTTATGCGATTTAAAACTGTAGTAGACCGCCATCACTGACTGAGCATAATATATTATTAACTTAGCGTTGCTCGTTTTGATAAACTATAATAGAAATACGTGTTTTATAAAGGTCTACCTGGTTATTCCTAAAACAAGTTTAAATCTTTCATATTATCATTTTTGCACGAAAGGGTAAGGGAAATGTACTAAGAGATGGGTTCGAAGGGATTAGCTCCTACCTACGTTTGCTTGACTAGAAATATAAGAGAATGACTCGTGAACATGATATCTTGCTAGTATCTTGAGTTTAATTTTATTTGAATGGAGCGGACATAGAATTATTAGGAGGACAGGAACCCGCCACTATCCTTTGTAATAAAATATGCGAATGAGCATATTTTGTAATAAAATGTACAAATGAGCGATGCGTAGCCATCACGAAGGCTACGCATCGCTCATTCGTTGCCAAATGGTCCTGAAAATGCCTCATGCTGAGGCGAAACACGTGTAGACGCATATTTTGTGCTCGAAGCGAATAGAATTCCGCTTCAAGTACAAAATACCCCAGGCGTACTCCAACTTGCAGTAGCAAGCTGGAGTACGCCCGGGTCCCACATCGTGCCTGTCCCTATTCAGTATTCGGTATTGTCAACCTTTTTCTATTGCAATAGTTGGGGTAGGCAATCCGAGGATGCATGGCGGGTTCCTCTCTTTCAATAATTTTATTAAAATGTACTTCCGCTAAGTAACGATTTCGATGCAATAAAGCAGTGGACAGTCAATCTTATTCGATAATAATAGCTTATGAAGAACCATTAAATCCAGAATCTTTTTACGTTTATCCAAGCAATCTATCTCAAAGTTTAAAAGTGTGTCATAATATGATATAATACGCGTATTTGCCCTGATTTTTTATATATAGTATATAACGGTTCAGGCCACTGCTTCACCTGTACTTAATTAGTTTTCTCAGAACCACCAGACCTGCGCTATTATAGCAAAGCTGTAATACATAAATGAACATAGTAGCAAACCTAGCAGCGATAGCTCAGTGGGGAGACCTGCAATGCAGAGGGTCTCAGGTTCGAACCCAGGCCACGTCGCGCATCTCTGACTTTCGGAAGTTATATGACTTTTCGAAATTATGTGCGTATTGGTTGACAATTATTACATCTATGGCAGTCGTTATTGGGAAAGTCAGTACCCTCTAATATCCTGACACTGGTCTAGCCTTAGGGTATCGTTAGCCTTCGGGTTGCGGAGGTCAGGTGGCAGCCGCTCCGTGCAAAAACTGATATCCAGTCAAATCCGGTTAGACCAGAAAAGCCGACCCCAAGTGACTTGGGAATAATAAAGGCTAAGAGAGAAGAATATAGTAGTAAACCTGAATTTTATAAAATTATGTTATTTTAGACTACAGCCTAACCGTTCTCTCACTAAGATGAGGCTTGTGCCCAGCAGTGGGACAGTTTATATACAGGGCTGATATTATTATATTATTTGAATGGTTATTTTAAGACCATTTAGAGTAAGGGGATAAAAAAAAACAGACAGTATTATCTATATACCTTGTAACTTGTGCTGTAAATATATTAGCTTTGCCATAATACTAATAAGCTAGTAAATGATAATGTTAATGTTTAAAAAAACTCTTTTTCGTAACTAATTTATCGACATGTAAAATTTAAACTGAATTTAAGAATAGGTGTTAATGTATACTGACTATACATTTGTGTACTATGTCTCGTTACAAATACATACATTTTCTTTAATCTTGGCAGAGCAGAAACATTTTCTGTGATGGCAGTTAAAACAAAGATTGAAAATTCTCATCACAACCTTGGCAGAAGGGAACCACGAAAAAACAAAATGTTATCAATGTATGTATATTTAGCTATATAATATTGTCTTCTGTTTACGCGAATATTATTCATTGAAATTAAACTACTATATACGGATTTTATCGCGTTATTTATTTGACACTTTATTACATAATTTTGAAAATTGTTACACTACTACTAGTATTAAACTTTACAAATTTTTAAGCTATTTGAATTATTATTAAAGCTATTTAGATTTAATTTAATTTCACACTTTCCCCGACGTTTCGTTTGCTTTTCAGCTGCCATAGTCACGGGGAGACTAAGATGGTAGTTGTCTCAATGTTCCAGTGTAGTTATTTCAAAATACCCGAACATAATTTAACCATTGGTGTTTCTATTTACGCAGAATGAGCTCAAAGTATCATGAAGTCTAGCTGTGGTTTGCTTCTTCTTGGGTTTGACTATTTGTATTACTGGATCCCAAGCTGGTGGTACATTCCAACCATCTTATCTATTAAAATTAGGATGTCTTTTGATTTCAATAGCCTCGCGAAGCATCCTTGGTAGGAATCGGTGTTCTTTAGCGAGAATCTGTGGTTTGTCAAATCTCAGGTAGTGGTTGGTCCCCTGTTGCACATGTTCACACACAGCAGACTTCAACGATCGTTGGTGTTTTACATCAGCTATGTGTTCTTTTATGCGGGTGCCTAAGTTTCTCTTGGTTTGACCAATGTATGAGAGTTCGCAGTCACAATCTATTTTATAGACCCCTGTATCTTGTAAAGGTAGTTGGCAGTTGACGGATGGTAAAAATTGACTTATCTTCGTTGGCGGCTTGAAGTATGTGTTGATTGAAGCTCGCTTCAAGATGTAGCCAATCTTGTCAGTGACACCCCTTACATAAGGCAGTATAGCAGGCTGGCGCTCGACTGTGGCTGGCTTTTCTCGGGATCTGTGGCAGCGGCGCGGCTGTTGGAGCTTGTTGTCTTGCAATACTTGCTTAACATGTTGAAGCTCGGCATCCAGGTGTTTCTTGTCACAGATCCCATGGGCTCTCTGAAACAAAGACATTCCCACGGTAGCTAACTGTTTAGGATGGTGGTGAGATTCACCGTTTAAGTACCTATTTGTATGGGTCTTTTTCCTATACACAGTGTGGCTCAAAGTATGATCAGGATTCCTGATGACAAGTACATCTAAGAAATCTAATGAATTATTTGCCTCTAATTCCATAGTAAATTGGATGTTGTTATTAATGGAATTAAGATGTTCTAGGAATACACTTGCACTATTTGTTGGTAATATTGTAAAAGTATCATCTACAAACCTCTTATAAATCCTGGGTGTGATGGGGGTATGTAAAGCTCGAGCCTCGAAGTCCTCCATATATATGTCAGCAACAACAGGCGATACTGGGGAGCCCTTTGCGACACCATCGACTTGTATGTAGAATTTATTGTCCCATTTATTTTTTATTGTTGTATTTAGCTATATTTTATAATTTTTCATTAAGTGGCGTTTCATTTTCATAAAATTTAAAAAGACCACCTCTGAAATATGACTTATATTTATATAAATTGTATCCTACCAAACAAAAAAGAATCATTAAAATCAATTCATAATTGGTGGAGTAATTGCGTAACAAACGTACAAAGTCGAAAGGTTCTCACCTCCTAATTTTTTGAAGTCGGCTTAAAAGGTAATGACTGTGTCCAACGATTTACGCCCGAGATAGACCACGACG
Source organism: Catocala fraxini (assembly GCA_930367265.1). Classification (NCBI taxonomy): domain Eukaryota; kingdom Metazoa; phylum Arthropoda; class Insecta; order Lepidoptera; family Erebidae; genus Catocala; species Catocala fraxini. The sequence goes on from OV884047.1 coordinate 4,879,166, forward strand.
CTAACAATCCCAACAATCTCGTTGTCCCTTAAAACTTGCGGAATGAAAACCCGCAGTTAAATGAAATGTTTTTCTTCAATTTGAGGTCAACAGGGTACCCCACTTTATTAGCCTTTGTTAAGGAGGACTGTTATGTGCTTTCACTTAAATCTCTTCGTATTTTATAACGCCAGTATATTAAGTGACTGCAGGTTAGGTTATTTTAGTAACAGTACTATTCTCTGGATGAAAGGTACACTATATACTTTTCTGTTGTCCTGATGTATGATGATTGATGAATCACATTTATTATGTTAGCTTGTTCGTTTGTAACGCTTTCACGTCTTAACTACTTCACTGATCATCATGAAATTTCACAAACACGTTGTCAGAGGAACAGGAAAGTACATAAGGTACCTTACATGCAGAAAAAAGTGCTGTTACTAAGTTTTTTTTGTTACTTTTTTTTTTTTTTTTACGTCAGGGGAATGCGTTTACGCGCCGTCCGCGCCCGGGCAAGGCGCGGGTGTGTGGGACTCGAGCCAGTGAGGCCGGCCCCATACCCACTAAACCCCTGACGACGTTCCCCACGTACCGGTGTCGGTGCCACGGGATTCACGCTAGTATTCACCGTGACACCGACAGGTCTTGGCCCGCCACGTAGCGAGGCGAGCCCCAGCTGTTTGGGGGAGGACTAGGTGGTACAGCCCTCCCCTCCACTGAGGGGGGCGCGCGGGGTGCTTACGCCCCTCCAGGGAGAGACCAGCTCCCTCTCCCGTTCCGCCGCCTCCTTCGCGGACATCACTGCCTCGCAGAAGGCGACGGCGGCCTCCCATGCACCCTCGGTCCGGACCATGGACAGAACCATTTCCGGCAGCGAGAGGACCTGGACACCCAGTGCCCCGGTTAACGACCGGCGCTGCTCCTCCCAAGCTGGGCACTCCACGAGTGTGTGCAGCACCGTATCCTCGGGACCGTCACCTCAGTGGTGACAACAAGACGTCTCCTCCCGGCCTATACGACACAAGTACCTCCCGAAGCGTCCATGCCCGGTGAGGACCTGCGTCAGCCGGAAGGTCAGGGCACCATGGCGCCGCTCCAGCCACTCCTCCAGGATTGGACTTACCGCCGCTATTGCGGCGTGCCCTGCACTCGGTCGCGCAAGCCGTTCACTCCAGTCCGCCCTTAGGACATCGCGGAGCTCCGACCGCCGCGCCTCCACCTCTCTCGGCAACGGCCGAAAGCCCCGCTCCAGAGCCTCCCCGCACCACTGGTAGAGCGACGCGAGAAGTCTGGCCTCCAGATCCCAGGGCGGTGATCCGGCCAGGAGGCTTGCCGCCTCATAGGAGATCGTGCGGTACCCTTTCGCGACCCTGACGGCCATCACCCTCTGCGGCCTCCGCAGCAGGGCGGCGTTACGGGCCGTCAGGTTATGCCCCCAGATGGGGCTCCCATATAGGGCCATCGCCCGCACGACCCCCATGAAGAGCCTCCTGCATGAGGCGTTTGGTCCCCCCAGATTGGGTAGCAGCCGCGACAACCCTGCGGCCGTTACCTACTGTTACTAACTTAACTTAACCTAAGCTATATTTACTCGAGCGAGGTCGTGAGCAAAGTCTAGTCTAAACATATAAATAAACTGGAGCTTTAATATTCAGATACTATATATGATATAACTGCCTCCGTGGCGCAGCGGTAGTGAATGCGACTGCTGTGCATGAGGTCTCAGGTTCGAATCCCGGGCCAACAAAAAGATATTGGATTATTCTGTTTAGAAATATCAATACGAGCCCGGGGTTAGGAAGTTGGCGGTGTTAGACACCCCCGTGCCTTGGAAAGCACGTAAAGCCGTTGGTCCTGCGCCTGATCTCGCTCCGGTCGTGTCGAATTACCGTCCCATCGGATCGTGAGGGTTAGGGAACAGAGAGTGCACTTGTGTTTGCGCACATACTTGTGTACTATAATATAACCTGCGCAGATGGCCAGTCTCCGTTAAGATTGGCCGCCGTGGCCGAAATTCGGTCTGGAGGACATTATTATTATTCAGATACTAGTTCCAAATTGTTTTGCAAAATGTATACTAAACTTTAAAATGTTACTCTAAATAAGACATAATCTCACATCTATATACCCGAAGAGCTAAATAAAGGTGTATTACGCTCACATTTTGCAAGTTATGATCATTCTGCGTAAATAGAAACACCAATAATCAAATTATGTTCGGGTACTTTGAAATAACTACACTTTAGAACATTGAGCCAACCACCATCTTAGTCTTCCCGTGAACCTGGCTGCTGAAAAGCAACAGAATCGTCGGGAAAAGTGTACAATTAAATATAAATAATTTTTAAAATTGAAATAACTCAATAGAAGTAAACAATAATTAATTATTGTAGGTTTAAATGTTTGATGGTTTGCACACCTTCTTTTTCAGTTTGGTTTGTTTCGCGCTCAAATTATATGGATGTGTGCGAATCGACCATGCGATAATGTGCCGTTTCGCACAATTCCCGCAAACAGATTAGTGCGAAACGACCAATGAGCCCACCGAAGCAGTTTTACTGAAAAACTTCCTAACTCCCAATGCAAGATAATTTAAGCCAGTAGTCCAGATACAAAAATGCAAAATCAAAACAGATATATTTTTGTTTTCTCTGATTGTCAAAGGCTTTTTCTTGTTTTGTTTTGTAGCTATCGACAAGCTTTTAGCTTTCAATAAAAAATTGTTGTTAGTTTGTTCCAAATGTAAATACGGATAGGATTTTCTTATATTGCAGTAATGATAATGGTCTAAATTTATCCGGCATTTATCACGTTACTTGTTTTAAAACAACGTGACAAAACCGTATAAAGTAGTTTAATTTCAATGTATAACATTCGCGTAAATATAAGACATTAAATGAGAACTACACTAAGCGGTTAAAATACTGCCCTCTTAAGACTGCGCCGAGCGCAATGTGCCAAAACAGGCGGTCACAGTTAAGTTGATAAAATCAACACTTTTTGTTTAATACAAATATAAAATATACATTTACCATAACAATGAATGTGTTTACAATTACTCCGTGTAAAAAACTTAAAATAATTAATATTTTCGCCTACAAAATTACGTAAAAATGCATGCTCGTGTTACGTGATTTTTAGATTATAACAGTAGAAATTTATCCTATTTTACAGCTTAAACGAAACATAAATAGATATATTACAATTTGTCCGTCCCAAATATTTAAGCTATTGGTTGACAATAAAGGTACATATTTAACAAAAAAGCACTTCAAATCCTCCATACAATTTTACTATGGCGGCTGCGCGCCGATTTGAATATCGAGCTCTGTCATTCAGTCCAACCGCTTCTTACGCTCGGCGCAGTCTTAAATAGGCTACATAATAGCCTGTATTTTATGTAATATTATGATGACGTCAAATTTCGACCACTAGGCGAATACTGGTATTAATAAATATAAGAATGTCTTCCTTCGGAAGCCTCGAATAAGTTTCTTTCTATCATTTAACACTGCTATCATATTTTCCATTTGTTTTCGCCACAACTAATGAACCGTGTATGTAGGTCTCTTTAAACATTATGCCAAAGTATTTACGACAGGACATGTTTATTGGACAAAGACAGCCATGTTTATGTAGGGAAATAAAAATATAAAGATATGCTACATCTTTTTACTCAGTTAGATTTTTCGGTTCGCATGGTAACTAAATACTGCCTTTGACCATATTGCCCATTTCCTTGGAGATTGCTAGCAATTTAGATAGCTAATGTATATTGCTAGTGTTCTTCACTATCACTACATATGATAAAACAAAGTCCCCTGCCGCGTCTGTCTGTTCGCGATAAACTCAAAAACTACAAGACGGCTTTTTATACTGTTTTCACTTATAGACAAAGTGATTCATGAGGAAGGTTTAGGTGTATAACTTGTTAAGATGTAGTGTAAATTGGTTGTAATATGAAGATAAATGTTGAAAATGTCGGAAGAAGTCAAGCCGCCTCGGAGCTTTTATCGAAAACGCTGTCTTGCTGCCTGCTTGGAGATATAACAAAACGAAATGTCCTTACCTAAGGAATCTCCCGTTACAATTTGATTCACATATTCTGGGACACCCTGTATATACGAAATTTATTGATAATCGGTTCAGTAGTTAAGGCTTCAAAGCCTACCATACCAACCAAACAAACTCACACTCACATTCATAATATTAGTTAGGATTGGAAAGGATTTTCGCGTCATCTATCTGCATTTATTGTAACTAAAAGGTTCTAAATTATGCAGCCGTATAGTTGTATGTACCATCATCAAGTTTCACCGAAATCCTTCTTAAATGACATCATCGCAATAATGTCAATGACCTGATTACATATTAATAAAGCAAAATAACAAAATATATGTAGAAATATCGTCGCCGAATAGACGTTCGATGTGTTCAAACAAAAATATTGATTCACAAGCCGTACACGCGGATACGAGGCTATATTATCAAATATTTACCAACTGTTTATAAGTGATCTAAAAATATACGGGGCTGGAAAATGATGGGTTAAGTTTAAGCGATAATTTCGATAATACTTAATCTAAGTCTACGAGGTTAAATGGTCTTTGAATAAGAGTACTGCTGTTGCTGTGTAAAATAACCTATATTAAAACGAGTCCTCCACTTATTTGGATTTTAGGTAATTTCATGATGATTGGTTGAGTATTAGGGCGTGAAAACGTAATTAACAACTCACATTACATAATATTATAGTCAGGACAGATAAGATTACTTTAAATTAAATTTATAAATACCATATTTTTATCATTGTTTTGATTCGGATATAAAGCGCGGATATTATACGCAAGATCAGAACTTGCGTATCGGGAAGCCCATATGAATAACCAAATATGTAGCTCGCGCCTGTTACTTGCATTATGTAAAAGTACCTTTTTTTTACGTGGGGGAATGTATTGACGCCTACCTCTCCGTGGGGTGACGGAAAGGTTATGTCGGGCTTACCAGGGGAAAGATGACCTCGGTAATACCGACTAAACCCACCACGGTGTTCCTCGACATAACCAGAGTCGGCGGGGCCGCGCGAATCACTTTCACATGCAATCGCGACCCCGCTGGGGTTCGGCACGCCATTTAAAAAGGCAGGCTACTACACACATAGACTTACTTTTTATGTCACTTCTAATTTAATACCTATTGTCCCCTTGGGGGTCGAAAACACGACACAGAGGCGTGTCAAACGCACGCCGCCTCTCGGACCTGGTGCTGATCGGATAGCGTAGAAGTACCATAATCCAACAAGTACCAAAGTTAGATAGGAAATCCGCCCTAGGAATAATGCCTGTGTCGCGGGGATTTTACAAACTTTCAAACAACGGACACATAGAACATTCGGAACATCTATTTGTGGAGCACACAATTTTTTCTCGTCTGGGGATCGAACCCACAACACCCGGCGTGGTGGCAACGGCGAAACTACCAATTAAACGACTACGCCATCCGTCAATACAATAATAGATGACCTGGCCCTAGAGTTTTTCATTTTGTTTTTCACTTTATAACAGTTTCAGAGCTTTCAAAGAAAACCTGGCAACAATGTACATATGAAACAATTTGTTGAAGGCGACTTAAATCAATTTAGTTAAGCGGGTTTTTTTTTGTAACCCTATCTAATAAACAGAAGTGCCTTCAACAAAGTATCTTCAGTTCTTATGTGTTGAGCTTGAAGTATTTTCTCATTTCTTTTCCATTAATTAAGAATCTAGCTTTTCTTTTTACGGAGTCTCGTTTGCATTTAATATGAATTGGCACTATATACTACCGTCTGAATCTCGTAATAAGTCTTGCCTTATTAAGTTTTGTTACGAAACTTTTAGTTTATTTATTTTAATATTAATACTTGGGTTTAAGGCTTTTAGTTAACCGCGAGATAATTTATGTGGGTCACAGTATAGATCATATACCTCTGTTTTTTTATTAGATATTATCTTTTATAATAATAATAAATTACTAGTTTATATTGGCGAGTCACTAAAGGGACCAGTTGAAAACCAGCGTCCGGCATGCGTCTGAAATATGCTGAACCAGGCCCTATTTTAACACAGCTACGAGACACTTTTTTTTAAGGTTTTTGGTTTTAGTTTCACTGCGCTTAAGTTAATATTGTATATACCTATTGCTTTTTTATTTTATAATTGTTATTATGTGTTTTGTTAAGCGTGTGTAGAATAATCAATTTTTATTTCTTTCTTATCTTATTTATATCTCCATATCTAGTAAACAAATTTGAATAAATCGTGCCTTCAACATTTAGTTTAACCCTAGACTACAAATATCTTCTGTAAGTCTCAAAATCCATTTAGTGATTTTAAGTAATACCAGTACAAGCAGACATTGCCTTTAAAACTAACACTTATTCTTAAAAAGTTTTAATTATATCTAACTAGAAAATTATTTGTGTTATTGCACACTTTATAAATATCAAATGGATTAGAAAATGCCTTAAATTTTCATAACAATTTCTTAACTAGATGAAAATACCGATTTTTTTTCTAAAATATTATAATTTTTAAACCAACGGGCGTGTATGAGGAATGTGATGAAAGTGAATTAAGCCAGAGAAATGTGTCAGGATCGTAGCAAATGGAAATCCGTAGTCTCTGCCTACCCCTCTGGGAAACAGGCGTGAATCTATGTATGTATGTATGCATAATTGTTAAAGAAAAATTTTACTGCAAAGAAATCTTATTTGTAACTAACTATTGCCCACGACTCCATACTTGTGGTGAATGACAGTGGGAACTTTACTCTCTTTTCAGAAGGAAAAAAGAATAAGGAAGGTAGAAAAATTTCTTATGATTCTTCTTAGAACCAACAACTACTTCTTGGCGTCACGCCAAACATTTCTTATTATTAATACCTGTTTTCTAAGAGGCGTCTTATCATTGGCGATAGAAAATGTTTTAGATTTTAAGTTAAACCTCCAGTAATATAACTGAAAACCGCGTGCAATTTCGTTCAATAGTTTTTTCGTGATCTGCGTGCAAACAAACAGACAAATTATTTTGGCTTCTATAGCTCTGATAAAGCTATAAAACACCCCACAATAATTTTATTGAATTTCTCCCATGTATAGATATAGACCAATTTGATTATATACTAGATTTTGCCCGCGTCATTGTTCGCGTAAATGTAGTTTAAGTTAAGTCAGATGTAGATGTAGATGTAGATGGTAGGTCGATTGAGAGGGTAGAAAGGGCTCGTAACCTCGGAGTAATGTTCGATGGGCAGCTCACATTTGAAGACCATGTTATAGAGGCCGTGCGCAACTGCTTTTATCGTCTTAAACTTCTGTACAGAGTGCGTAAGTACATTGGTGTCGACACGCGGATCATGCTGTGCGAATCTCTTGTTCTGTCTAAGCTGAACTATGCTGATACAGTGTATGGGACGTGCATTCTTGGCAGAACGCAGAGGCTGATCCAAAGAGTACAAAATGCTTGTGTACGTTTCTGTTTTAATGTACCACCCCGGGCACACGTCACCCCCTATCTGAATAGTGGCAGTTTGATGAAGATGCAGGCGCGTAGAAAACTACACCTTGCCACAATGCTCTTTGACATCATCACAACAGAGAAGCCTATCTACCTGTATGATAAATTTAGCTGGTCTCGTGAATATAATAAAATTAGGACCAGAGCGTCAGCATACCTTCTGGTTACCCCAAGACATCGAACTATGGCATTCCGTGGCAGTTTTAGATTCGCTGCTAGTCGCTGCTGGAATGATCTACCGCCTCCAATACGCTGTGTTACAACGCTGAGCACTTTTAAGGCAAAATATAAGCAATATTTGCTTATACAGCAGAAAGCAGCAAAATAATAGCTTACCAGCGTCATGCAACTTACCAGCAGTGATTTAATCTGAGCAGCGAACCCTGTCGGATATATCTCTCAGATAAAACGAATTGGACGTACAATATGCGTAGTTTTTCTCGTAGGTGTTTGGTCCAAACACAGCACACAATACAATTTATTAAACTATCATACATCTCATACATATCACAAGACATGTATATATAACATGCACAGTACACCTAAAAACACACTTAATTGACATTATACGCACCTTTTTTCACAATTTAGAATTATTTACATCTACCTATTTACATATATTATTCACAATCTTTATTTATTTACGATAAGGTGCATCCGCTATCAAAGATAAAACTGTCCGCCATATTGTTATATGATATATCGACGGCTTGGCTTGGCGTCCCTTCGCTTGTCGTCATAGACAAATGATGTGTAATGCTGGTGCGTTCCGAAACTCCCAATTATTTTTAGAAACTATGTTTTAATGTAATATTTTTATGTTTATTATTCTATTTGGCAAGCGTAGCTGTCCGTGGCCTCACTGGACTTATCAGAAAATCAGCGCTGCACTACCTACCATGGTGCTGCAGCATTATGCTGAGATAAGTGCCATTTTTGGTCTCGCACTGGCGGTATGATGTAATTATGTAAACAGCTTAATTTTATGTTTTCTTTGTTTTTATTTTTGTATCTCCAAAATTTTTTTTTTTTGTTCTTTTCTTTTTGTTTTATGCCAGTGTAGAGATTAAAATAAACTATTTTCTTTCTTTCTTCTTTCTTTCTATTAGTAACAGTACTTTTTTCTGATTGAAACTCTATGTCCTTTTCTGTACCCCTGACAACGTGAATGCCAAATTTCACGATGTTCAGTCGAGTAGTTAAGGCGTAAAAGCGTAACAAACAAACTCACATTCGCATTTATAATATTAGTTAGAATATAGATTTTTATGAAAGCATCTACTTTATTTATTGAAAGATTTAAAATGGTCACATTTAATGCGTCTAATAATTCCATACTTCTTACCGTTCTATCATTCGTCATCCATCTGTTTTTTGTTTGGCAATTTTCCAGTGGTGGCTCTTTACTATCTAATATTATCAGTATGATATTTCCGCCTGTATGTTTCCAAGAACGAAGCGGTCTACACGATAGCTCGGTTTGATGTAAAAAATAACATTTTCCAGTCGTTGACGTATAACACATGGGTGGCATAAGTCGGCGACTTATTCTGAAAATATTGCTTTAGTCACAGGTCTTCGTAACAGCGAGTAGCGAGTTCAATATATTGAAGTTTAAATGTAATAGTTTTTGTATTCAGGTAACATACGTCATTTAGGGCTATTAGCGCATAACATCCGTGACTGCACGGATGGCGTAATGTTTTAGGTGGTCACCTCGCCACTACCATTGCGCCGAGTGTTGTGGATTCGAATCCCACACGTGACAAAACTTTGTGTGATCCACAAATGGTTGTTCCGAGTCTGGATATTCTTTTTATTCGTTGTTTGAATGTTTGTAAAGTCCCTCACAACACGGGAATAATGCCTAGGACGAAAGATGTAATAAAAAAATAAGAATGATAAAGCATTTGCGCAGATTGTACGAGTCATGTAACCGATTGACACAAGTAATCCAAGCAAGTAAATCACATTATTAACTCGCGCATCTATTCCACGCAGGTAGCTTGCACATATAGTCCACTCTAGCTACTCACATTGTGTGGCATAATGGCAACACAATTCCGAATTGTGTCATGTCGAAATACTGCGCAATAAAAATGTGTGTAGAATTTCATTAATTATGTGCATTACCAATAAATTTTACATTACAGCGGTGTTAAATTATACGATATGGTCTTTGCTCTGTAAATATTGCAAATTTTGAATGTCTATCTTGAGATCTTGAAGTTTTTATAGTCCTCGGTGCACCTTAATACGTTTGTTCGTAGGCGTGTCTTGCCATACAGTTTTTATCGACATTCGCAAATATATGGGCGCTTTGGCATATGTAGGAAATATTGATAAATTTAAATGTGTCTATAAAAATATGCGTAAAGTAAGTATGAAAATAAAGGCCAAAAAATAGTTAAAATATGGCACTTACACACGCCGTTGCGGTTCAAATCAGGTCACAAGGCATAAACGCTTTTAACGATAGTTAAACGATAATAGTTTATCGCCCAGTTTATCGCGGTGAGACAGCAGATTTAGTCTGCTTTTGTGATAGCATGGTATGAATATCTGCCAAGTCATGTAAGGTGAAAAAGTGTGTGTGTGTTTATAAATGTTAAGTAGAATATTATTGGAGATGAAACAGATTGGAGTTATATTTTATTAACTAGCTGTGCCCCGCGACTTCGTCCGCGTGGACTTTAACTAAAAAGTGTTTGTTAAGTTCACAAAGTTTACAAAAACTTAATATTTATGTATTCCTAGTATAGAAATGACCTATGCTAAAATTATTGTCATTCTTCTACTTTGTAGGTCGATTTTGATTTATTATATAAGGATTTATATTGGATGTATATTACAATGATTATTTTATATACATTTCCTTATTTGAATCGGAAATTTTTCACTATTTCATAAGCTTTAATAATTTTTCTATAATAAAAGTAGCCTTAGTTACTCCTTATAACATCAGCTATATGTCAGTGAAAGTCCCGTCAAAATCGGTTCAGCCGTTTTGAAGATTAGCCAGAACAAATAGACACACAGACAGACTGACAGACAGACAGACAAACATTTTAAAAATTTATGTTTTGGTATACGTACCTTATATACTTTCATATACATTAGGGTAAAAAGCTTTTATTTTGACATACAAAAAGACACTTCAATTTTATTTCTATGTATAATATGTATGTATTTACAAAAAAAAAGTATATATGTATGTATATCCATTGTCTAGAACCCATAGTACAAGCTCTGCTTAGTTTGGGCTAGATGGTGTTGTGTGTATGTGGTAGAATATTATTATTATTATATTATTATTATTATATTATTATTATTTATTTGTATAGATGTATAGATGAATCGGACATTGTTCACTATTTCATTGGTTTTAATATTTCTTCGCGTAACCCTATTTTTTTAAATATTAATGTAGCCTAAGTTACTCCTTATAACATCAGCTATCTATTTAAGTATTATTTTTTAATAACCATAGCAACAAAACTTTTGTATGACTGCATGTTTGTGCGCTCATCACGCGAAACTACTGCACGAAATTGAACACATTTTAACAGTCGTATTGTTGGCGATTTAACTTAAAATTTCTGTTAAAATTAGCTTATTATTACATGCAATGCAATGAAAATATAGATAAACATAAATTCCACGCATACGAAATCGCGGGTAAAACCTAGTAAACTTATAAAACAATGAAACAAGATGTGTATTTACATACATGTGTATAACAGAGAAATGCAAAATATCAATTTAAAGACCTTTATGCCTACTTTTATTATTAGACTGATCTTTAAATTGATATTAGTTTAATCGTATGATAAGGTATGTGCTTGTAAGGCCACAGCAAGTTGGTTCCCACCCACCCTCTAACTTTTAACTATGAATGGAAAATATCAAGATACAAGAAATTAAAACATAACATTTAACGCAGACCCTCAAGGCCTCCACTGATGGGCTCTATACTTACTCATATAAAGAATTCTGCCGTCATAAGTAAAAAATAATGTTTATTTTTATATCTAACTAGCTGACCCACGCAATTTCTTCTGCTTCACATAGGAGAATATTCCCCGTTTTTGCAACATTTTTCCTTGATGCTTTGCTATTGGTCATAGCGTGATGTTAAATAGCCTATAGTCTTCCACGATAATTGGGCTATCCAACACTAAAAGAATTTTCAATTAGAACCAGTAGTTCCTGAGATTAGCGCGTTCAATCAAACAAACTCTTTCGCTTTATAATATTAAAATAGATATAAAAATACTAAAGCTAAGCCGACCCCAAGTGACTTGGGAATAATAAAAGCTAAGAGAGAAGAAGAAGAAGAAGATATAAAAATACTGGCAGATGCGTCTTTTTTTATTGATTCCAAATACGTGAAAACTCAATTTCGAAAAAATATGTTAGATACGTCTTTTTTATTTATGATGGTAGTATTAATGGTTTCTTTTTTAATCTTACCAGATTTGCCTGAATATCAGTTTTCTATGAAGGGGATGCCTTCAATGATAAATTTCACTTTCACGTAATATATGGATTTCCATAGGTGTTGCCAAGAGCGACAGCTTCACTTGCTCTTCGAGGCTCTGAGGAGTGCCCCTTGTAGTGTACCTTTAGAGCTAGACAGTAGCCGACCGTGACAAATTACACAAAAACCGAAGAGTATGATCATTGACAAATTGCACAATTATATATTATAGAATAAGGACATTTTGCCCGCGGTTTTGCTCGCGTAAATGCAGATTTATATTAAGATAGATCTTTTACCACACGAAAATTCAAGCGTATAATAAAAACAATACTGAAATCCTACCAACATACCACAATGCTTGATAGCACCTAGAAAAATACTTAAGAACACAGATCTACATCCTTAAATGCCTCAAATATCCCACCGAACACATTCCCAAATGTACGACAGAACACTTTTTCTTCGTCGGTCCGGGTAAAAGGAAAATTGTCACGTTTTTTTTCACCCGAGACACTTTAATAGAAAATTGGGGTGGTCCGGTCGAACCGAACATTGGACGAAATACCGGTTTTTATGGACAATTTACTCACAAAAACTTGTAAGCGTCGAATAATGAAGGTCCTACTTTTTGTTCGGACATTTGTGATTTTGTGGAAGTTATTCATTCATGTGCTATGTGGATTTCGGCACTCTATTTAAATGATACTCTGAGTATTACTGAGTATTGGGCGTGATAATGTTGGTGATGCACTCACGCACGCACTTAAATTGTAATAGTTTGCTCGCTGATCGGTTTAATCCTATATTAATTGGGTTATTTCCTGAGTACCCTGATCCCCGAGGTCCACGTCTCGGAGGACCCCGATTTATTTTTATCATGATAATTTCAATTAAAAGTTAGTTTAGCTAAAAGTAACAACAGCAGATGATATGTTAAATAAAAATGTATTACTTACTAAAATTATTAAACTTAACTTTAAGGATCAGGAAAAATGTATAAATATATAATATAAAATATATAATGCTTGGTAAAGATATATGTATATTATAATAAGAGAATACAATTAGAGTCTCCTAGAGCAATCACAGATTTGAATTATTATCATACTCAGGGAATAACCCACATATTTTTAGAAAAGCTTACAGACTAATTATATTTTTGATCAGCTATTTAATATAAACAAGTTACCAATTATAAGCACGACATACAACATTAATATCAAAACAATGTAAAGAAATTTAACAACTAAAGAATTGCTGAGCAGGGTTATGCTATTCTGTTCCGGGCTTTGTACAGAACAAATAAAAATCAAAGTGTGGTATTTTGTTGCAAGAGGGTATGGTTCGTGGTAAGTATAAGTTTTGTCGATAGTTCGTAGTGGCAAATGGTTATATAACTACACTGGGACATCGAGACAGCTACCATCTTAGTCTCCCCGTGACCATGGCTGCTGTAAAGCAACCGAAACGTCGAGGAAAGTGTAAAATTAAATTAAATCTAAATAGTTTTAATAATAATTTAATTAGCTTAAAAATTTGTAAAGTTTAATAGTAGTAGTAGTGTAACAGTTTTCAAAATTATGTAATAAAGTGTCAAATAAACAACGCTATAAAAGCCGTATATAGTAGTTTAATTTCAATGAATAATATTCGCTTAAACAGAAGACAATATCATATATTTGAAAGTTTTTGTAGTATTGTACTACGTATATAGGGCGTCGTTAATCGTCAATCACGAAGTCACAAATGGCGTGGGTATAACTTCTTGTTGAAATTCTCTATTCCTAAGCTTTTTATAGTAAGTATATCGGAAAACGGCAAAAGAGTACTTCAGTGATTAGGCTAGCTTTACTACTATTAACAACTGTATATAATAAGCGTTACGCTATTTATGTATAAGCTAGTGTGACATATAATTTAACTAGAAAAATATTCGTATACCCACTGTATACGAATATTTTTCGAACACAATACCTTCACACAACGCAATACCTACTCTTCTTCTCCCTAGCCTTTATTATCCCCAAGTCACTTGGGGTCGGCTTTTCTAGTCTAACCGGATTTCACTGGATATCAGTTTTTACACGGAGCGGCTGCCACCTGACCTCCGCAACCCGAAGGCTAACGATACCCTAAGGCTAGACCAGTGTCAGGATATTAGAGGGTACTGACTTTCCCAATAACGACTGCCATAGACGTTCACGGCAGCCGGGACCGACGGCTTAACGTGCTCTCCGAGGCACGGAGCAGGCGATAATTGTCGATCAATACGCACATAATTTCGAAAAGTCATATAACTTCCGAAAGTCAGAGGTGCGCGACGTGGGTTCGAACCCGAGACCCTCTGCATTGCAGTCTGTTGGTCTCCCCACTGAGCTATCGCTGCTCACAATGCAATACCTACATGGTTAGTTTATTACAACCAATGTAAACTAATAATAATTTATTATCAAAAGCCAAATACAGTTTGTCAATCTCAATCACATAATATATAAAAGTACCATTATGTACAACGCTATATATTTTTAGAGATAGAGTGAACGTCAGTGCCTGTGCTGGTATTAACTGTGTTACAGACACTGGCGCCTTTCTCTTACAGATTCGTGTGATAATATTGGTTTAGCATAGACAAGTTGATAAACTACTAATAACATTACTGGTATTTATGGTAGTTATGGTAAGCATCTATTTTCTAAGGTAAACTATATAAATATATATTAGGAAATTATTTAAAGCTATACATACACGTCCGTATGTGTGTGTGTGTGTGTGTGTGTGTGTGTGTGTATGTGTGTGTGTGTGTGTGTGTGTGTGTATGTGTGTGTGTGTGTGTGCGCGTGTGCGTGTGTGTGTGTATGCGTGTGTGTGTTTTTGTGTATGTGTGCGTGCGTGCGTGCGTGCGTGCGTATGGTACAGCTAACAAGCTTTTTTGGCAAACAGTTGTTCAGTCTCATCAAAGGTTAATTTTTGGAGATAACTATTTACAACGCATTTACATTTAAGTTTTGGTAGCGGATATATGTTACAGCATTTGTTAATAGTACTGTAAAGGTGGTAGCTGAGATTTGTGTAGTTTCGGCTCGCTAGAGCAGCTTAAGTATTAGCATACAAGATATTTTCGACGTTTATGATCTAGCAACATCGGGTCATAAGTTAATGATGAGTGTTTACGTACTATGATGTTGAGCGCGCACAGTTGTCGAACAGTAAATACAGATATGTCTCTGTATAGCTGGGTTGTTGGGTAGCGGTATGGTTTGTGACGCATAACCTTTAAGACACCTCTTTGTACCCTCTCAAGGCGAAGCAAATAGGTTTTAAATGTACCACCCCAAACAGATATGCAGTACGTGAGAAGTGACTGAACTATGGCAAAATATATATAGTTTTTAATAGAGGGCCCGTAACCACATCTCTTAATTTTTTCATGGGGAACATAATCTTGCGAACGCGCGACACTGTTACATCGATATACTTCTGCCAACTTAGTGTACTATCGATGCACTCCCAGATATTTAACGCAAGAGCTTCTATGTATCGAGGGGCAACTGCAAGGGATGTGTGCAGCATAGCAACTATGGGCTTTCACATCCGGTATAATAGGCTGTGTAGAGAGGTTCGCTGAGAAAGGGACATAGTTAGTTTTAGCGATATTTAGGGTAAACAAATTTGAGGAAACCCAATTCATTACTATGCCAAGAGCATGTTCAGCTGCGCGGTGAGCAGCAGTCCATGTTTCTCCACTTATAATAAGCGCTGTGTCGTCTGCATAAACGAGGATCTTACAGTCTGGAATTGGTAGCTGGCACAACCGATTGACGTATACAAGAAAGAGTGTGGGACCTAGGACGCTACCTTGTGGAACGCCAAAAGTTAGCTTTACATTGTCACTAATGTAGTTATCTACCTTAACTCGTTGGCTACGGTTCGTAAGATAGTCACGGAGGTTTAGACAATTATCTCTTATTCCTATGTCCTCTAGGCCGCGTAGGAGGATAAGAGTAGAGACCGTATGAAAAGCTTTGGCTAAATCAAGAAATATACCAATAGCTTTAGTTTTGTTATCAAGATTCTTAGTAACTTGATTTGTCAGCTCAAGAATAGCATCCTCAGTTGATGTGCCTCTCCTAAAACCATATTGGTTTGGAGCAATAATATTGTTACGTTCAATATACCCAAGCAGCCTTTTGTTGAGGATCTTCTCCATAAGCACAGATATAGGTTTATAGTATTCGACACGGTCTCCATCCCCACCCTTAAATACAGAGGTGACTAATGCCTTCTTAAAGTTGTCAGGAAAAATACTCTTTAAGATACACAAATTACAGATGTGGGTGATTGAAGGAACAAGAACATGCCTAGCAGATTTTATCCATCATGGCCTACTGCACAGTTATATTTGAATTCTCTAATTATGCTATCTATTTCTGAGTTGTACGTTTCAAGTAGTACGAATGAGTTACCTAGAGAATTTGTTACACAGTTAAAATCAAAATTTTAATTATGTGTTTTGGTTTAGTTACGCTTAAATTTATATTGTATGAAGGTACCTTTTTTTATGGCATCGACGGCAAACAAGCAGACGGATCGCCTGATGGTAAGCGATTACCGCCGCCCATGGACACCCGCAACACCAGAGGAGTCACAAATGCGTTGTTTTTTGTTTTTATTATATATTTCGTTAATCATATGTCAAACAAACGTTTTTTTTCTGGCAGCTGTCTTAAATTTTAATGTAAACAGTAAACTTGAAATTTCTCTTATTTCAGAAAATGCTTTTTCATCAAAAACATAAAAAAGTTACAAATATATAAATCATAATATAATAAATTAACGAAGACATGCACTGTGATGAATGTTTGCTAACTTAAATTGAGCTGTCAAGTAAATTTAATAACAATATGATTGCTACAAAGCAGGTTTCATCGCCATATTTTTTTCAATTATTTGAATCGTACCAGACTATAATATTGGAGCATTGCAACAATAACTTAAATTTGTTTGAGTCTAGTTTATGTAAAGTGTTTCAACATTATATTTGGTATTTTTATATGACTTATGGCCAATTTCACAACTAAAACTAAATGTGATAAGTTATAGTTAAACTCAGATTTTAGGTTTAACTGAGTTTTGAGAGCTAAATATCGTAATAAAATTGTTTAAAATTGTGTTTCGATACAGTTAAATAAAAGCCAGATGTGAACTGGAATGCAACGTATGTTCATACTAGATTTTGTCCGTGGCTTCGCTTTCATAAATGGAGGTTAGGTTAAGTTAGTAACAATATTTTTCTGGATGAAAATAAATGTACCCTATGGCATTTTGTGTTTCTCTGACATCGTGCTAACAAAATTTCATAAAGATCGTTTAAGCAGTTAAGGTCTGAAAGTGTAATAAATAAAGAAACTCACATTTGCATTTATAATATTAGTTAGGATTTAATTTAGGAGATGACGTAGTGGTTAGTGTAAACGACTGCCACGCCTGAGGTCGCGGGTTCGATTCCCGCACAAGTCAAACATTTACATGCATCAGCATGAACATGGATGTTTGTCTTGGTCTGGGTGTTTCAATGTATAATATATACGTATTTCTAAAAAAAAGTATATATGTATGTTTATCCATCGTCTAGTACCTATAGTACAGGATAGAATAGAATAATTAATTATATTAATTAATATCATTTGTGATATGGATGATGTACCGGACGGGCGAACTCGGGGCTGAGGTTACTATGGCGATGGTTACGATAACAGCCGTCAAGTCGCTGACGTCCTATACACGGTGTGTGGACTGTACTATAGCGGTTACTGGTCTCGGTGTGGAGGCGCTGAAAGGCGTGTCATACGATGTGCGGGTCGGGACTTCGATAAATCATACACATGCTTCACTGTTCAGTTGTCTTGAGGTTTCTGGCTGGCTCCATTCGGTTCTTGAGGCTTGAAGATGAGGTTTCTTGAGCACCTAATATCGATCGATACGGTGTCGCTTAGGTACCCCAGATCTTTACCGTAACGAGAGCCGGCCAGAAACCACTGTTCAACAATTTTATTTTATTTTAAATAATTACACATTTCTGCTTATAACTATGGAACTATGCTAGCTAGCGTGATGGTACGACCAGTGCCGCGTAGGGCACGAAAAGACCTAGCTAGTGCTATAATGTTTATCTTTCGGAAGTTAGGTCTAGGTATAGATAACTTAGGTTTTATGCTAAAAATCTAAGCTGCGGTCATATTTACAAAGAGAAAAAGTTTAATAACTTCATAACTATGATATATAGGAATATAATTCCTTCAACATCCTATAGCGCCTTTCTTAGCGCATAAATAAAACACAATAGGTAAAACGTTTTATTAAAGCCTTATGACCTAGGAACACTGATATACCTAACTTGAGATAAAAAATGTACATTTTATCAGTAATGTTTACATATTCACAAAATATTTCTATAAACTATAGGAGAAACACAATATTACGTTATTTACACTATTTAACTATATTAATTAGGTCTATATGTGACCTAATTCAACACTATTTCTGAACTATAAACTTTATGGGTACAGTATACTTAAATAACACGTATGAAATTTATAATCATAATATGAATCTTAAGTTACTGTTGACGTTGTCGCGAACATCTCTCCCGCCGTGCAGCGACGCGCAGACACGTCGGCTGGCTCGTAGCGCTGCTGCAGACAACCCGGTGAGCGATGTCATCTCGGCAAGGGCACCAACTTCTTTGAAGGACGTCTCAGGACTCCCGCCGCTGTTCGCACGTCCACCGTGCGCACCTGTCCGTCAGCACCGGGGTAAACGGCAATGACTCGGCCGCGCGGCCATGTGTTGCGCGGCAGCTGACCGTCAGCGATGAGTACGAGGTCACCGACCGCGAAGTTGAGGCCCGTTCCGTGGGGCTCCCGCCGGTGTTGGAGTTCGGGCAGGTACTCGCGCACCCATGCGACGCCAGAACAGGTCCGCCAGGATCTGTGCTCGCCGCCAGTGCCTTTTGCTATCGATGTCGGCCTCGCTGAACTCGCCGAGGGAAGGGAGACGAGCAGATCCCCCGAATATGATGTGGTTCGGGGTGATAGCTTCGTCGTCGTCGATGCTCACGGAGACGTGTGTGAGCGGCCGACTGTTGACTGTGTATTCGGCCTCACACAGCAGCGTCGCCAGGACTTCCTCATGCGGGTGACGGTCGTGAAGAACGGTGTAGAGTGTGGTCTTCACGCATCTGACGAGACGCTCCCATGCGCCTCCCATGAAGGGCGCTGAGGGCGTGATGAAGCGCCATGCGACGCCACGACGACTCGCCTCTGCTCCTATGGCCTCTCTCATCTCTTTGTCGGCGCCATGCATGTTCGTACCGTTGTCCGAATATATTTCTGTGGGGCAGCCACGGCGTGCAGCAAACCTTCTCAGCGCTAAGATTGCGGAGTCAGCGCTGAGACTGGCGGCCACCTCTAGGTGTATGGCTCGGGAGGTGAGACACGTGAATAGCGCCACGTATCTCTTCTGATGCTGTCTTCCTACGGTCACGGAGAGCGGCCCGAAGTAGTCAAGGCCGGTGTAGGTGAAAGGCCTCTGATGGTGAGCCAGACGCGCCCTGGGCAGGTCCCCAGTGGCCGGCTCCGGAGGTCGCGCCTTTCTGATGCGACACTGTAAACACTGTTGTACTATTTTCTTCGTCGTAGGCCGCAGGCGAAGAACCCAATAGTGCTGGCGTATCTCATTGATCACCAACTCTGTTCCGCTGTGATGCAAGTTTCTGTGGGTCCAGTCTATATAGAGCTGCGTAATACGGTGATCGCCATCCAGGATCGGCGGTCTCTTTGTTTTCTCTGGAATGTTTTCTGTAGCTATTATACGACTGCGCAGAGTGATCATACCGTTGTTCATCTCTGCGGGCAACGAATATAGGCGGCTGTTTCGGTCGACACCCCTCCCGCGCCGCAGCTCCAGGAGGTCGGCGCCGAAGGAGTCCTCTTGTACTGCCTTCACTAGAAGGTCCTCGGCGCCGTGGGTGTGTTCTGCGGACAGAAGCACGATGTTCCGGGAGCTGACAGCGGGGCGAGGTGCCGCGCTCCCCGACGTGGTTTTCGTGTTCGTCTTGCGCCAATCTGGATCCTTCTCTCGGGATTTTGCTGATCTCTTGTATAGAACCTGTCTCTTGGTTGTTCTACACAAGCCTATAAACTGTAGAACTCTCGCGGTAGCGCGCAATAGGCGCTCCCACCTTGAAAATCTGTTAGGGTCAGGAATAGCTTCTAATATCTTTATCTGTGCTCTCCGGGACTCTGTCACTGTTGTTGTTCGCTCTTCGCCTGTGTTCTCCGTGACGACAGGCTTTTCACTGGGCCAAAAGGACGAATCTTCTGACAGGAACGACGGTCCGTTGTACCACGGGTGATGAGAGTTGAAATCTGCAGGGACGTCTCTGGTAGCAGCGTCGGCGATGTTCAACTTCGTAGGTACCCAGCGCCAGTCATCTATTTTGCTGTATTCTTCTATAGTGGCCAGTCGATGTGCGACGAACGGCTTGTAAGCTCGGGGGCCTTTTCTCCCAGGCGCCTCTTCTGCATATCCCTTTTCTATTAGCGAGTTCATCTGTTCTGTATATCTTGCTTTCAGTTCGATATTTCTATCTAATTTCTTCTCTATATACGCAAGCCTCTTTGTTGCGTTTTCATAACTATCGGGCATAACAATTTCTGTATTCTTCCAGAGAAGAGCCGTTTCTATATGCCCATCTTCTATCTGTTTCGTACTCTTCTCTAGAATTTCTTCGGCCTGCTTTGCCGGATCTGTCTTCGGACGACGTGGATTGATAATCAAAGATTCGAGCGCAAAATATTCTCTCAGCTGTGCCTCTAGGTTTTCTTCTGTGCTTGACACTTGATGAACAAAGTGAACGCTGTGTCCTAGCGTTCGTGAGCGCGCGCCGTGCAACACCCATCCAAGTGGTGTCAGCGATGCGACGGGTTGGTGACCAGGGCCTCTCTTCATATCACTCGCGATGAGAAGATGCCAGTTGTCTTGCCCGATGAGGATCTTCGGCACGCCAACGTCGTACACCAACTTGTCTTTGATGTCTTGCAGGTGTGTGCAGCCCCTGAGATCTTCCTCGGTGACCTTTTGCGGCGTCAGATGCAGTCCTGGAACTGTGTGCGCGCACAGTGGCACTTCCTTGCCTTCATTGGCTCTCATTGTAATGTCTATTCTTCTTGACTTCGGCATGTCTATAGAAGTGTCACCGATAGCACGTATCGTGAAAGGGTCCAGGCTTCCTTCTGCTCCGACCGCGTTGGCTATGTCTTCATCTATGAGGGAGATCGTGGAACCATCATCTAACAGCGCGAACGTCGATGCCTCTCCCGCCGGTCCGACAATCTGCACAGGAACTATCTTCAGGTAGGCTTGGGGTTTGGCCGTCATACTCGAACTTGCAACCACTTCACTTTTCTCACTGTCAGCTTCTGGTGTTCTGTTTTTCCTTTCGTAGTGCAGAAGCCGGTTGTGTGTTGCGGTGCATCCCCCTACGTCGCATTTCCTTGACTTGCATGTATGTCCCTGGCGGCGTGAGCGCAGACATCTGAAGCACAGGCCGTGCTTCTTGGCCAGATCCCATCTTCTGTCAGCGTCGCTTGCTAGAAACTTCTGGCAGCCAGACGGGTAGTGTCCCTCGCGTTCGCAGATCTTGCAGTACTGTGTGGTAACTGGGTACTTCTCGGTAGCTGTGTGGGTCCTCTGCACGACGCGACGCGTAGGCTGGCCGTCAGTGATGTTCTCTGCCGGCGCAAAGGCACTGCAATAGCGAGCGTATTTGGTGACGAAGTCGCTGAATCGGCTGAGGTCCGGCTTCGAGTCGTATTTTTCTGTGTAGGTCCGGTACCACTGTACGCGTAGCGAGTTCGGCAGCTTCTCGGTCAGCACACGCAGGAGCTCCGCATTGATGAGGTAGTGTTCTTTCTTCAATGCTTGAAGTGTCACTACACCGCTTCTTATTTTGCTTGCGAACGTGCAGATGTCCTTCGGTGCTTCGCTACATCGTGGCAGCGTCCTTAGCTTGTCTGTCTCCGCTTGGGCAATGGAGTCTGGTCTTCCGAATTGTAGCTCCAATTCCTTCATGATGTCGTCCGGTTTCGTATGTCCAATCAGTTCCGAACTGACAGTTTCAAGTGCTCTTCCTTTGAGACTTTTTCTCAATCTTGCTGTATTTTCCACGTCGTTGAAATATCTTCTCGTGGTGTCGTATATCGCACGAAACGACAACCACTCGGTATGCGCCCCGCTGAACGTTGGTAGTGTCATGATGACCTTCGATACCGCTGGGTGTGGCGACGGACCAGCGGTGTCCAGCGGCTTCCTATCCACGAGCGCTGCTATGGCGGAGGTGAGTTCAGTGATAAACGGCTTCAGTGAATCTCCTCCCTGTTGACGAATGGCCTTTTCCTTCAAAGGGTCTTCATCCTGTTTGTTGACGTCTTCAGCGTCCTGTAAATTGTTGACAGTTTTCGTGTCACTATTGGCCCTGGGGGCCGGGGCCGGCTGATCGGTTCTTCTTCCGATGTCGGCTTCTATATTTTCTATCTGCGGTTCCGGAGCCTCTTCTAACCACGATCGCACGTAGTCGTCCTTCGAACGGCCATCTTCTTCGTAGTCATCCGATTCCGCAGCATCTTCAGCCTTCTGTAGCGCCAACTGCGCCAACTGTAATCTAATCTTCAAGATTTCTTCACGCGCTTTCAACACGTTTCTATTCGACCGGTTTGTCGTCACTGACCGCACCGTTCGACGTTCCTCTTGAATTTTCTGTATCTGTTCTGATCTATCTTCAATACTGCTCGGAGCCGCACGCGAACACAAACTTTCTGCAGGCCGCAATGTTCGATTCGAATCTTCTACCGTACGGTGAGCAGCCGCCCGTTCACTCGACGCAACGCGCAGTGTCGACTCGGCGGCGACCGGAACGCACGGCAGTGTACCGGCGCTTGTCGACGGAGACCGCGGCGCCATCTGGTGTCGAATGCACGGAGCTTCGGTGCGCGCGGGCGCCGGGACGCTCGTCGACGGTCCAGCTTCAGCGTCGATTGTCCATGCTTCAGGAGCTCTCCCTTTGGATCTTGTCACCGGCATCTTGATAGATCTTCTGTAATACGTCTTGATTCTTCAATTTTCAGGCGTGGAACGTCGACGGGACACGCTTTTCAGGCCTCCTGTGGGATCCGGCTCGAAGGACCAGCAAATGTACCGGACGGGCGAACTCGGGGCTGAGGTTACTATGGCGATGGTTACGATAACAGCCGTCAAGTCGCTGACGTCCTATACACGGTGTGTGGACTGTACTATAGCGGTTACTGGTCTCGGTGTGGAGGCGCTGAAAGGCGTGTCATACGATGTGCGGGTCGGGACTTCGATAAATCATACACATGCTTCACTGTTCAGTTGTCTTGAGGTTTCTGGCTGGCTCCATTCGGTTCTTGAGGCTTGAAGATGAGGTTTCTTGAGCACCTAATATCGATCGATACGGTGTCGCTTAGGTACCCCAGATCTTTACCGTAACGAGAGCCGGCCAGAAACCACTGTTCAACAATTTTATTTTATTTTAAAAAATTACACATTTCTGCTTATAACTATGGAACTATGCTAGCTAGCGTGATGGTACGACCAGTGCCGCGTAGGGCACGAAAAGACCTAGCTAGTGCTATAATGTTTATCTTTCGGAAGTTAGGTCTAGGTATAGATAACTTAGGTTTTATGCTAAAAATCTAAGCTGCGGTCATATTTACAAAGAGAAAAAAAAAATTAATAACTTCATAACTATGATATATAGGAATATAATTCCTTCAACATCCTATAGCGCCTTTCTTAGCGCATAAATAAAACACAATAGGTAAAACGTTTTATTAAAGCCTTATGACCTAGGAACACTGATATACCTAACTTGAGATAAAAAATGTACATTTTATCAGTAATGTTTACATATTCACAAAATATTTCTATAAACTATAGGAGAAACACAATATTACGTTATTTACACTATTTAACTATATTAATTAGGTCTATATGTGACCTAATTCAACACTATTTCTGAACTATAAACTTTATGGGTACAGTATACTTAAATAACACGTATGAAATTTATAATCATAATATGAATCTTAAGTTACTGTTGACGTTGTCGCGAACAGATGATATTGTGACTAAATTAGAACACTAAAACAGCTAAACAGCTAACTAAACTTAAACAGATTTTGCTACGAGAAATGATACTTTGAGCAATTGAGATGTTATGTTAAACCTGTTTTACCTTGTAAAGCATATTGCATTGTATATTGTATTTTAAAATTACTGTTTTAAATCTTTAACACATATGTGTAGTAAAATATATTTTTGTCAACAGCGCATTATATAAACTATGATAAACTTAATTCTTATATTTTCGTATTGCATTGTTAAGAGTTTGTATTTAACTTGTATTTCATAAAATAAAATGTAGCCATTTCTTTCATTTTATCAAAAACGGGCGAATGTAGTGTTTGACGCGCCTACTCTTCTATAGAACATAAGGTTATTTTGTAAATGTATTAATTATACAATAGTTTACGTCCAAAGTAACATATTTTATTTTGACACCTAACATCCAACATTGCATGGCGGTGCAGCACAACATTGCACACTGTTTGCAAAAAATGGCATGGAAACCGTCTACTCTTGCCTCCGCACCACCCCAGAAGCGCTGCGATACATTCAGTTATACGGACATATAAAAGCTGCTAGAAGTCAAACAGATAAGTATCCCTTAGCAGCTTTTAGGTCACCCCTAACAAAAAATTCGTTTTCACCGACGTTTAGGTGTCACTTAAGTCTCTAAAGCAGCCCTTATATTTAAGGGCCCGATTGTTGGCTCCTTAAACTACTCTTATGCTTAGGTAACAGAATATTGTTTATTCATGCGCGACACACGAGTGATTTTCTATAATTGAAAATGAATTACGGCACTTTATAGAGAGTCTAGAAGCTATTGAGACTCTAGAGAACATTTAGCAAATAGTAAAAAGACCACGCATTCACCGTGAAAGAGTCAACCACTTCAATAAATACGACGATGTCGACTTTTTCATAAGATATAAGTTCTCTAAAAAGAGTGTTCTATATTTATTAGAAAAATTGATCATCTTTTAGAATTCAAAGATAACAAAAGATGTAAGCTTTAATTAACACGAATCGTAGCTCCAAATAATCACACGACGACGTATGTTAAGAAATGACATAAGGTTTCTCGTTAATTTGCCAAAAAAAGCAAAGGAACACGGGTCTTACAGCATATACGCATGCACCGAAAATATTTTCATTTTTAAATTAAACTGAATTAAGTTCATAATATTAAAAAAATATTGTTTTTCAATATATTAATAATACTACTGTTAATACCATTCATTTGAAAAGAAAAATAGTAATTTTCATCTTATCGATAAAACATCGATGTCAGAAGCGTGACTTTAGAAAAAGTTAACTGTTACTTACTTAGGGAATTCCTTCGTAGGTGATACCTAGTATGGTCAAATTGAATTTAGGTAAGTATTCGATTAAGGGACGCCTTTAGCTTAAAATACACCTACTTAGGTGGAGCCTAGGGGCCTGTTGGTGAAAACGGGCATTAGGGCTTGTTCCACTACCTCCAAATAGCACTTATCTATAAGATAAAAGTCTCGCCATCTCTCTTCTTTAATCTTACAAGAGTGAGACAGAATGCGATTTATCTTTCAGAAAACTTCTACTTGTTAGTTGTGGGACTGCCCATTAAAATGATATTGAAAGTAAATTTAAACTTGTATATTACTTTCTAAACATCTTTAAGCGAAAATGAACTTTAGACTGTTAACTTTTAACGCTAGTGTAAAATAAAATTGTCAAGTGATGTCCTGAAACACAGGTTTATCCTAATTTAGGCAGGCTTAAACATAACCTTTTGAACTTAAGTTATTTTGTATACACTATAAATTAACATATTTTATAGAATTAATTTTAATAGCTTAAATTATTTAAGGCAGGAATGCTTTGACACTGTTGATGTAATATGTATGATGTAGTGTAAGGATGTATCTTATTTTTCTGTCTATAAATAAAAAAATAAGTATTATTAATAAATAGTGTGGATGCTAGCTGGGTAGGTTTATTTATTTTATAATATGTTTATTTTATGCTCATCAAATAGTTTTGACAAAAACCAATATCATCGACGTTTTGTGTAGTAGAGCCTCGCTGATTTCAGCATGAATGTGCCGGCTCGACCGGGGGAGGACTACCCTCTCACAGAATATCGACGTAAAATAGCAGTATGCCTATTGTTGTATTTCGTTCGGTGAGTGAGAGTGCCGGAGGCCCAATCACACTCTTTCCCTCTTCCCGCTCCTTCTCCTTCCCACTTCCTTTCCAAAAGGGTCGGCAACGCGCAAGTGATGCCTCTGGTGTTGCAGGCGTCCATAGGCTACAGTGAGCACTTACCATCAGGTGGGCCGTATGCTTGTATACACATTAGTTGTATAAAAAAAGTTTATGCTCGGTTTAAAATAATCGGTGCAGTAAACCTTTAGACAATACATTTGATGATATAAAGCCTACAAAAATAAATGTAATAAATAAAAAAGAAGAACGATGAATGTTCTTCACAATTCATTTTTCTACTATAAATAATAATGCAAAGTGTGTTTTTATTACGTGTATCGTAAGGCTTTATTTAAACCTCAGTTCTCTTAAAACACATTTAAATATTAGAGTTTTATCAATTATAGCTTTTGATCGTGGTTTTGATAGTGTAAAAGTAGATTAGGTTATGTTAGTAACAGAAGTTTTTATATAAAACATAACCTGTGTTACTCGTTGATAATATAGCTATCTAATAGAAAAATAATTTTTAAAATCGGTTTGGTTGTTTTTGACTAGAACCCTTACAAACCAACAAACAAAAAATCTAATCTTTCCTGTTTATAATACTAGTATAGATAACCTCTTTTTGTATGAAATGAAAATCAGTAACAAAATTTCTTACTTTTGCTTGACTATAAGCTCTTTATGATTTGTAACATCATACCCTTAACAAAGTGTATACATAATTTCATGATGATCGGTCGAGCAGTTAAGGCGTAAAAGCGTAACAAACAAACAAAACTTATATTCGCATTTATAATATTAGTTAGGATTATAAAGTACACATAAAATTAATTTCATCACAGCGTTCTATAAATAATCTTTGAGTGCAAGCTATATCAATATTAAATAATAATAGCTATGGTTTTTGGAACATGATTTTAAAGTGTTGTATTTGTATATTATGAAGTGGTCAATTAAAAACACAAAACCTAAAGAACAGACCACAATAACGGTACCCACACGCATACCGAAATAACATACACACAATCCTATAAATCCACGATAGGACCGGGTATGAACGAAAACATTTGCCGTAAGCGGTGTGGTCAATTTGGCAGGCCGGCCAATTGTGACGTCAGCGTAGAGATTAGGCCGCGGTCGGCCTGTCCACCACATTACAATGTAGATACAGTCAACAACATAAATAGCTGAACGCCACGCAAAGGTCTCGAGTTCGTTCCCGAGGCATTCAACTTACCCAAATGGTTAACTATCGCTCGCTTTAACGGTGCAGTAAAACATCATGAGGAATTCTGCATGTCTGACAGTTCTTCATAAAGTTCTCGAAGATATGTCAAGTCTGCCAACCCACACAAGGCCAAATGGTAGATTATGGCCTGAACCCTACTCACACTGAGAAAAGGCCCGTGCCTTGGGACAGTTTAATACACGGCTGATATTATAGATAGCCTAGTGGGAAACCATTGGACTGCCACGCAGAGGTCTCGGGTTCGAACCCAAGGCGCGCATCTCTAACTTTTCGAAGTTATATGCGTATTAAATAATCAGTTATCACTTGCTTTAACGGTAAAGGAAAACATCGTGAGGAAACCTGCATGTCTGAGAGTTCTCCATAATGTTCTCGAAAGATATGTGAAGTCTGCCAACCCGCACTAGGCCAGCGTGGTGGACTACGGCCTAACCCTTCTCACAATGAGAAGAGGCCCGTGCCCAGCAGTGGGACAGTTTAATACAGGGCTGATATTATTATATATTATTATTTAATATATTTTGAACTCTAATTCTGTACGTTTAAATTGTGATTACATCACCTATCGTATGTTTATATTTTCGTAATACCTTATGATATGTCCTTTACTAGAAAAATTTATTCGAAGCCGATAAATAATCAGTCTTAAGCGTTAAGTCTTAAGTCTTAGTCTAGTCTTAGTCTTAAGGTTAGTAAAATAAGATTTAATGTGGTGCGCACTTGGTGGCTCGTATCCGAGCCGGTAACAAATATACGGTACAAATGTAGCGGCTCGTATGAGAGCCGATGTCAAAGGGCAGGTCTGTTATAAAAATTTTGTTAACATTTTGATAGATAGAGGCAATTATAATCTTGCATGTGAGTATAGACTCATGTTGCTGACTGTACCAGTATAAAGGCAATATTTCGCATAGTGAACACAATTTTATGAGCAACAACTGTAATGCTGTATGTTCGGCGGTTCATTTTCATAGATTAGTTTGCATAAAAGTTGATTAGTTGACGTCATACAATGTGCTTGCGGTGTAGTTACGGCTTACACTGACATTAGGGTTGCTACTTTAACACATTCACGGACACAAAACCACTCTCAATAATTTGTGATATGGCACACAAACTTTCCATACAAAGTGACATCACGTCCTGGGAC
This sequence comes from Catocala fraxini, assembly GCA_930367265.1. Taxonomy (NCBI): domain Eukaryota; kingdom Metazoa; phylum Arthropoda; class Insecta; order Lepidoptera; family Erebidae; genus Catocala; species Catocala fraxini. The sequence continues at coordinate 4,907,980 of OV884047.1, forward strand.
GTATTGCCACACTACGCGGTTTTAAAAGTATGTGTTGCAGCAGTAACGGTCAGAGACGTAACCGCCTGTAGGCGGACATTCTTATCAAGTGAATTCTAAACCGTGTGTTACGGCAGGAGTGTTTGCTGTGGCTCTAGCGGTCTGTATTTTAGCCTAACATGGCACAGAGTCATATCCTTCCTATAAATGCTATGGGAAATAGTCGGCCGTGGACGGAGTTTTACTTTTAGTGTATCAAAAATCGCCGCCCACAGCCGTAGTGCCATATTATGAGGGTCATAATTCACGTCTCCCGACGCACTGTCCGGGAATGTGTTAATTACATAATAAAAGTTCGTAAGTAAAATACAAACGAATCAAAGTAAGACTTCATGATATTTTGAGCTTATTTTGTACATACGATAGAGAGAAAAAAGAAAAAATGCCTAAAATATAAACACATGAAGCAGCAAAAGCCTAGTGTGGGCTATTGGACCGCCATTCAGAGCTCTGGATTTTGATCCCAAAGCATGCATCACTGACTTTTTGAAGTTATGCGCGTATTAAATAGTTAATTATCACTTGCTTTAACTGTCATAGATATTCATGGCAGCCGGGATCGACGGCTTAACGTGCTCTTCGAGGCACGGAGCAGGCGATAATTGTCAATCAATACGCACATAATTTAGAAAAGTCATATAACTTCCAAAAGTCCAAGGTGCGCGACGTGAGTTCGTACCCGAGACCCTCTGCATTGCAGTCTGTTGGTCTTCCCATTGAGCTATCGCTGCTAAAGCTCAGTTGAAATACGAAAAATGGCCAAAATAACTCTTCCTCTTGCGACTGTTCCATTCACACTAGCCTTATAAACTTTCTTAGTCAGTCTTTCCTCGTCCATTCTTTCTATATGCCCAAACCAGCTTAATATACCCTTTTCTAACCTCGTCACTATATCCACTTTCATGCCGCATCTCTCTCTAATCACACTATTCCTTATTCTATCTTTCAGAGTCACACCACATACCTATGCTTCTCAGCGCTCTCATTTCTACAGCATTTATTCTACTCTCATGCTTCTTTTGCCATACTCAACTTTCACTTCCATACTTAAGGTACTAAGAATCCTCTATGAACAGCCAAACGTGCCTTTTCGGGTACATTTCGGCTGGTCATAAAAGCGCGTAGAGCTCCATTCACTGTGTTGCCAGCAATCATTCTCCTTTCAATATCTCCCTCATGTTTACCGGCCCTTGTAAAGAAAGTACCCAAATATACAAACTCTTTCACACAACTGAACTGTGGCAATTAAAATCTCTACGCACATTTACCTAACATCAAACACGCTAACACATTGTCTGTAATTTAGATTAGGACTCAGTCATACTTTGCAAATAGTCTGCTGGCTCTGCACTTACCGTATTAGAGAAGGTTAGAAGGCGCTTGCAATAACTGTATGCTTGCCTTCATATTTTTGAAGTGAAAACTTCTTTAGGCGCGTTGAGCACTTTTTGGGTGAACAAAATTCATGGAGCTTGCGTCATCGTCACCGAAGGCATTCAAAATTCAAAAATAATAATCCAATAGCTTGACGATACAATTCACAAGCTACTTAGTTTTCACTTCTATCGGCAGTCCCCAAAGACCGCCCCGCATTATTTTTCCTACATTAAATATAAAAAATTGCGCCATAACTAAATCATCACACATTAAATCCTAACTTAATATTAAAAATGCAATTGTGAGTTTGTTTGTTTGTTATGTTTTAACGCCTTAACTACTCAACCGATCATCATGAAATTTCGCATACACGTTTTTAGGGGAACAAAAAAGGACATAGGATACTCTTCATCTAGAAAAAGTTTTTTCTTCGTCTAATTGACGCATACCCCTCCGCGGGGGCGGGCGAAGGGTTGATGTCGGACTAACCGGGGAAAAGAAAGATGGTGACTAGAGACTTAACCTACATTTACGCAAGTAAAACTGCGGACAAAATCTAGTATAGCATTAAAATTTAATATAGCATTCACGCGATCTTGTCACAATCCTAACTAATATTACAAATGCGAATGTGAGTTTGTCTGTTTGTTTTGTTTTTCACGCTTTAACTACTTGACCGATAATTATACAATTTTGCATACAAGTTGTCAGGAGTACAGAAAATAACATAGGGTACATTTTATTGAACAAAATGAACTTTTATTTACGTGAGATAAAAAATTTACATTTTATAAAATCTAAATCTAATCATACAGATATAGCGAAGATCTTATTCAGTAAGAAAATACAAGTAAATGTTAAAGTTTTAGAGGTGGTTGCTGTAGTTATCTTTGGCCCAGCGAAAGGAATAAATCTGTCCAAATCCTATTCTTTTAATATTTTACTGTCCACATTTCTACTTAACTTAATTACAACAAGGTAACTACAAACTATTTTGCCAAATAAGACTTTATCCTAACAATCCTGGCTACATCCAATTAGAAGACAGAGTACTTTAGTTGAGCTTACGTGGATATATACTAAATATTAGGCGTCTATCATAAATCATGATATATGTCTAATATTTAGTACGTACCTGTATCGCCGACCCAGCTATGAAGTGAAGCGCTCGTCACGTATCGACATAATAGCTCTGAATAGAATTTCTCTATAAACTATACCTATTTTGCTGAACCTTAGGATTCGGTGTAAGTTACTAGGGTCTGAGTATTTAATAATAATAATATCAGTCCCTTATTAAACTGTCCTACTGCTGCGCACGGGCCTTTCCTCAGTGTGAAAAGGGTTAGGCCATAGTCCACCACGCCGGCCCAGTGTGGGTTGGCAGACTTTACATGTCTTCGAGAATATTATGGAGAAATATCTGACATAAAGGTTTCCTCATGTTGTTTTCCTTCACCGTTAAAAAGCAAGCGATAATAGCTATTAAATACGCACATAACTTCGAAAAGGCAGAGATGCGTGTGTTATAATTCAAATAGAATTATAGCCACCTAAGAATGTTGTGCTATAGTTAGACCGAAACCGCTGTACTGCGTCTTAGGTATGTGCGCAGCGAGACGGCGGAGAAACGCAGGTTAACAGGCCGCTCTCATTCGTCAACGCTCACGGCAATCTCCCCCGTCTCGCCGCGCTTATACCGCGCTATAGTTAAACTATAGCTTGCAAGTGGCTTGTGTATTAGAACTATAATTTAAATTTTTCGCTAAAATGTTGTGTATGCTGTAGTTAACCAAATAAATAAATATGACTATAATAATACAAAATATAATACTAAAAGTTCGACTGACTGAATCATCAATGTATATATCTCCATTACCACTTTTTAAAACACTAGCGACCCGCCCAGACTTCTTACGCGTATTACAAAACCTTAACAAATTATAACCGAAACCTTCCTTATAAATCACTCTCTCTGTCAGTGAAAACCGCATGAAAATCTGTTCAGCAGTTTTTGAGTTTATCGCAAATAGAGAGACAGATGCCCGAGGATGTTGTTTTATAATATGTTAGTGTGTAATGTGTGTTTATAATATCACTACGATAGTGATTGATAAGAAATAATAAACAAGATCCAGACTATTTTATTTTTTCGGTACACCGTAATAAAATAACCAATCATAAAATGTATTATTTTAATGTCATTTCAGCAATGTATGCGTAAAATCACTCATATTGAAGGGAAATTTCATAATAAAAATCATTATACGATAATATTTGTTGTATTTAATGGTCAGTAATATGCATTGAGCTGAGGTTTCGTATGTTGTAATTAAAAATAAAATTATTCACGGAATATCTGTTACGTAAGCATGTGCAATCATGATTCCATAATTTTGCAAAAATGAATTATGTATATTTTGGAATTCGGTAAAAATATTTCGCACGAATACGTTTCCATTGAACACGGAATTATGCAATCTTTTGTTAACACTTTCGGGTATATATATATTTATAATAATATTATTTATTTTTATCCATATCTACTATAAAGAGGAATTGATTTCTTGTAAGATTGATTTAAAAAATTCTTTCACCATTAGGAAGTTATATTAGCACCGAGTAACATAAGCTAAATTTTATTTAAAAAAGTACTGTTATTAATAAAACCTAAAGTTTATTGAAATTAAACTGCTATATACGGATTTTATCGCGTTGTTTATTTGACACTTTATTACAAAATTTTGAAAATTGTTACACTATTACTACTATTAAACTTTACTAATTTTTAAGCTAATTAAATTATTATTAAAACTATTTCGATTTAATTTATTTTTACACTTTCCCCGACGTTTCGGTTGCTTTTCAGCAGCCATGGTCACGGGGAGACTACCTAAAGTTTAGTAACTTTTACGCGACCGAAGCCGCGGGTAAAAGCTACTTATTTAATACAAACAACTCCCGCGTTAGTAATATTATTCCTGGCTTGTGGGGCACTTCACAAACATTCAAATAACGTACACAAAGGTCATCCAGACTCGGGACAACCATTTATGCATTACACCATTTTTAAAGTTGACGTTGCGGTGCGACTCCAGCAACTGCACTCTTTGGCACACGTACTTCGTGATGTCCTCCGCCTTAGTGGTGGAGAGCAGGCGAGATGAACACCGGTGTGTTCGGGGCCGGAGCATGCACCTTCAGGTAAAATAATATTGTAAAGAACAACCATCGCCAGCAGAATATATCTTGGACCTAATAATACAATTATATACATATGTATATTAGGTGGCAAGACCGGTCTGTGTGGAAAACCTTGGGGGAGGCCTATGTCTATATATACATATATGTCTATGATGATGATACGTGGCTATTACCTATTGTAGTGTAAGCGACGTTAAATTGACACATACATATTATAGACCAATCAGTGTTTTTCTGACGATCTATCTATATATTAATACGTGAAGCAAAAACTTTGTACCCCTTTTTACGAAAATTGCGCGGACCGAGGAGTATAAAATTTGGCACAGTTAAAGTTTATATGGAGAAGGAGGGGCGAATCCTAATACTTTTATAAAATATGCATTAGAAAAACATAAAATTAATGAAAAAACACTACACGCACACAACCATGCATTTGACACGCAGTTGAATCGCGTTCGTAGTATTTCGGCATTGTTCGTCTGACGTTATACAATTGTTTGTAACTATGGTTACCTGTACCTTATTTATATGTAATAAAGAAAAAAGAAAATAAAGTAGCAAGCTTAGGAATATTGTTCGATTTTTGACCACTAGGCGACCGCTAGTATAATATAATTATATCCAGTTGATAAATTATACATCTAAAACCTTAATTTTTTGTTAGACGTTATCTAGCATTAAATTTTTCATATGAGGATGCGCTTTTATAATATTAATGGATTAATGGGTTGGGTTATGTTAGTAACAGTCCTTTTTAATATACCCTACGTTACTCTGTGGTAATATGTAGTGCGTGGCCACTTCTACCGTGGTATCGTTGGCGTCCATCAATTCTTGGCCTGAGCACTTGTATGGACATTTAGGGCACTCCAGCAGGTGGGACATGGTCTGATCCGCACCGCACTCGCACTGAGTGAGGGACGTGTCAATACAACCCCACTTCGCCAAGCTATGTTTGCAGCGGCCTACTTGGGCACGCAAGCGATTCAATGCTTTCCAAATAGGCCATACTAAAAATAAAACGTAAATAGGTCATTTTTTATGTTGTAACTCAGTAGCCCACTATGACTACAATGGGTGAAAATCACTGGGTTGCGAGTGCAGCTCGGGACCCGTGCTCGCGCACAAACCCTCTCCCAGTGTGTTCGAGGGCTACCGTGGACTTACGAGAATACACGGAATATCAAGGCGCTGCGCTGAGTTAAATACGAAGAAAGATATAGGTACAAATATAAATCACCCGGGTGTAAAAACATCGTTGTAGCCTTTAAGGGTTAGTCACGTCTAGTATACCCATTTGATTTTATCGTTCAATGTACCATTAATTCTAATATATTAGCTTTTATAAACAACGCCGTATTTTTTTATACTAGCAATCATATGGTAAATAAGTCTAGTTCCACCCCATGGTCAGCGGTCGTCATAGCTTAAGATCTCTTACAGTATATATATCACTCAAGCGATACAGCTACGAAAGAGGCATTATATATAATATCAGCTCTATAGTAAACTGTCGCACTGCTGGACACGTTTCTTCTCAGTGTGAGTAGCGTTAGGCCTTAGTCCACCACGCTTGCGCAGTGCAGGTTAGCAGACTTAACATATCTTCGAGAACAATATGGAGAACTATCAGACATGCAGGTTTCCTTTCGATGTTTTCCATCACCGTTAAAGCAAGCGATAGTTAACTTTTCAATACGCACATAACTTCGAAAAGTCATTGGGATTTGGGACTTGGGATTGTGCTCGAGACCTCTGCATGGCAGTACAACGCGACGGTCTCTCACTTGGCTATAAAAAGGGACTAAAATCAAAGCAACCAGGCGAAGAGTAATAACAGTGTTACTAATCTTACGACGTTTTTCAATAGTGATACATTCCCGCTTGGTGGCTCTTACATATCATCATCAAATAATTTGTAAATACTATCGGTTTCTAAGACTCAAGTGGGGCACGGGTTGTCTAAACGGCCGATGCAAACCAATCGCGCCAATAAGCCATATATGAAGTCTACCAACCCGCATTTGGCCAGCGTGGTGAACTATGGCCTTACCCTTCTCATACTGATAAGATGTCCGTACGCAGCAGTGGGACAGTTTTATAAAAGGACCAGGGCAAGAGAATGATGAGGCGGACTTACTGATTTTTTTAACTGATTCCTCTGGTTATAATTCCTGTCTCGCAGGGAACTTTACAAACATTCAAACAACTCGGCATAATCATTTGTGGATCACAAATATTAGTCTCGTTTGAAGACTGAACACTCGGCTTAATGTCAGTCGTTAAGCGACCACTAAAATCACTTCGCCATTCGTTCAGCGGTTCTTGTTTATACAATATCATGGAAAATAAATAATACTTAGGTACCCTCATCCGTCACTAGCAATACGTCATAACTTTCACAACATTGAATGTCAAGACGAAATATTAAAGTGTTTTCATTATGATAATGTTGATGCGTCACAGGCAAATAGGTGCTGTGGAGTGGATGTAATGGCAAAAGTTTTTTGTGTACAAAAATATACCAGCATTAGGTCGTTTCAAGATTAAAAGTACGCTAAACTTGTTTGTATACAGGATTAAATAAAAAAGAAAAGAGGTAAAAAGTAATTATTACTAATTAATAACTTTTTACCTCTTTTTTCTTTGTATCATACTTAATAACTTTTGTTTTACCACTATTCATAATAATGATCATTCATTTGTAAAAACATGAATATACAGTTAGAAAAAAAATTGTAAGGCAAGGTGTTGATATTTACATGGTACATTCATATATTGTCATTTAATTGAAATACAAATATTAAATAATCTACGTATCATTACTATATTTTTCATATGTTAATTGACTATTTCTAAAATAAAAAGCACGCTTAAAAAAAGAATGCCAGACTATATACTTTGAGCAGTAAGATACAGAAAAGTACATACATACGTATTCTCATATACTAAATAAATACCTACATAAAAAACATAAGCCTACAAATAAAAATAATATAATACGGTGACCGACAAAAATATAAACAGTGCTTTCTAAGTTCATATGGAATTATTTAGAATGCTTTCTGTTTTATGTGACTAGCTATAAATAAATAAAAAATTTTCAAGTATCAACTTTGCTATGGCAGTAAAAGCCCGTTAAGCTTTAATAACTATTATAAAATATTTAAAATCTAATGTATGTACACTTATCTTATCTTATGTGGGGGCCAGTCAGTGCAGACCGGCGACACTTCGACCCAGTGGGATCTTTTGTGTCGACACTTTCCCAATAACGACTGTCATAGATGTTCATGGCAGCCGGGAGCAACGACTTAACGTGTTCTCCGAGGCAGGTGATAATTGTCAATCAATACGCACATAATTTCGCAAAGTGATATATCTTCCGAAAGTCAGAGGTGCGCGGCGTGGGTTCGAACCCGAGACCCTCTGCATTGCAGTCTGTTGGTCTCCCCACTGAGCTATCGCTGCTCTATGTATGTACACTAAGTTTACAATAAATGCTTCTATTTCTATCCTCGAAAGCGAAGGCAGAGATACACTTACATTTAGCTAACTATAATAATAATAAATAAATATTCTATCACATACACACAACACCATCTAGCCCAAACTAAGCAGAGCTTGTACTATGGGTACGGGCAATGGATAAAAATACATATATACTTTTGTTTTTGTAAATACATACATATTATACATAGAAACACCTAGACCAAGACAAACATCCATGTTCATGCACACAAATGTGTGACTTGTGCAAGAATTGAACCCGCGACGTCAGGCGTGGCAGTCGGTTACACTAACCACTACGCCATCGAGGCCGTCAAACTATGATATTAGGTATACACAGCGACACATCAACCTAAACTGTTTGGACTTTGAACTATTAGAAGTTGAACGCTGCGAATCGTGCGAGAGAGTGCGTTATATTTTTGTTACGCTCTATCTATACCATTACATCGACACTACTATGCACTGTCCTTTTCCGACAATTCTCAATTTTGTACATGTAGCGTAGTTTTGCGTATATAGGGTGTCTAACTTGATGTGTAGCTGTGTGTTTCACGTAATATGAAATAAAATGAAATGAACTAGGCGAAATGCGAAAATGAAATAGGCGATCGTATTGCCATCATTCGAACACAGTTCAAGACATTGTGTTGCAACTAAGAATTTACCCAAGGAATAACACAACAACACTGCTCCTAACCTGAAAGTCACATACAATACCACGGCAAAAATAAAAATCCTTACTAAGGCGAATGTGGGTTTGTCTATTTATTTTATTGAATAAAATTGAATCATGTTGTCAATGTTCCCTGAAAAAGATATAGGGTACCGTCTATCTAGAAAAAAGTTCTATTACTTCTTCTTTTTTTTTACGTGGGCGAATTCTTGAACGCATACCTCTCCGCAGGGCAACGGAGAGGTTATGTCGGGCTCACCGGGAGAAAGATATCCCGGTAATACCAACTAAACCTACCACGGTCTTCCTCGACATAACCATAGACGGCGGGTTCTATTACTAATCTAAGCTAACCTAACCGACATTTACGCAAGCAAAGCCGCGGGCCTCTAGTAGAATATATAAATAAAAACATTTACCTAAAGAAATGAAAGGTCATACTGACAACTACCCGAACAAGTCGATCTAATATAACTATATAACTACGACAAGAAAACAAAAAAAAAGGCAATCCAGTGGCTGGCAACCTAATAGGATTTAAACTCGCACGTTTCCCTCGCTTTGAATGTCACGTAAACCGCCATCTTACCCGATTGTCGACCTCAGACAATACCCAATAGACTATTGGAACTTAAGACGACTGAACCGTTTGAAATACATTCTTAGTAGGGGTTTCAAGCTGCTTATAATACCGAGCAATCCATTTATCGTATGTGGTGATATATAAACTTTTTGACCTTTGTGGACTGTTAGCAGCGGTAGTGAATGCGATTGCTGTGCATGAGGTCTCAGGTTTGATTCAAGGGTCGGGCAAGTGTTTACCGGTTTTCCTGTCAAGGAATTTTTAGTGGCAGCACGTAGTCTAGAACTTATAATTTTATTATACATTATATATATATATTTATATTATATTAGACATTATATTTTACCATTATATGATTGCTTACGCTTCAATGTATCTGACGACAAGGTATTAGACCGGTTCCCTGTCAACACCGGACCACATTGTAACAGCGGACTTATGCTCGGTCGACGGTAATAGGCTGGTTCCCAATTTTAATGACGTGGGACTTAAAACCATTGCTGGCAAAATGTGGATGATATCTCTGCCTACGCCTTTGGAGATATAGGCGTATGTATGTAAGAAAGCGCAAATCCTAGCTTCCTAACTTCACTACACATTATAAACCAAAGTCCCCCACCGCGTCTTTCTGTCTGTCTATTTGCGTTAAGCTCAAAAACTACGAAGTATAAAGTTAAACGGATTTTCATGCGGTTTTCACCAAGAGACAGAGTAATTCACGGGAAAGGTTTAGGTATATAATTTGTTAAGGTTTTGTGCTGCCTGTGCGAAGCCGGGGCGGATCGCTAGTATACATTTTATAAATGCAAAAGTGAATTCGTTTGTTTGTTACGTTTTCACGCTTTAACTACTCGACCGATACAGACGGGGTACTCGACCGATTCAGGGGTACAAAATGGGGCATAAGGTACATTTTAACCAAATAAAAGTACTGTTACTAACCTAACCTAAATTTACGCGAACGAAGCCGCGAGCGAAATGTAGTTTTTTAAGAAGCTCTGGCATCTCGACGTCGAAAGAGTAGGGATACTTTACAAGCAGTCTACTTCAAGCATGCTTGATACCAACGCCATATTTTTAAATTTACTTCTAAGATTTACACCTTGAAACATGATAAACTTTAGTATCTTTTATTATGTTTACGAAAGGGTTACTCTCACATACCCATGCGCGTCAACTTCGATGGAAATGTTTTCTTTCACTCATTGAATGACCAGAGGCGAGGTGCGACAAAATATGACCTTGAATGTACCTAAGAAGTTTATGGCTTACTAGCTTTTGCCTACGGCTTCGCTCGGGCACAGGCTTTAAGAGTAGTAGAGCCTCGCTGATTTCAGCATGAATGCGCCGGCTCGACCGGGGAAGGACTACTCTCTCACAGAATATTGACGTGAAATAGCAGCATTCCTGTTGTGTTTCGTTCGGTAAGTAAGAGTGTCGGACCCCCTATCACCCTCTTTCCACCTCCCTGCTTCTTCTCCTCCTCACTATTTTCTTCCCTTCCTAAAGGGTCGGCAACGCGCAAGTGATGCCTCTGGTGTTGCAGGCGTCCATAAGCTATGGTGACTACTTACTATCAGATGGGCCGTATGCTTGTTTGCCAACATAGTAGTATAAAAAGGGACCTTTTTTTGGATAAAAGGTACTCTGTTCTTGTATGTACTCCTGATGAGTGTATGCGAAATTTCATGATGATCCGTCGAGCTGTTAAGTCGTGATGGTGTAACAATCTAACACATATTGGGGTTTATAATATTAAAAAAAAAACCGCGGCTTCGCTCGCCTAAATAAATAAAAATATATAGGTCTATATAATTAAAATAATAAGTTAGTTCTGTCTTAGTTTTAGTTTAGTTTTTATGTATTGTAAAACAAATATAATTTGTGAAAGTTGTGTTTGCTTCAACGTGGTTGGGCATTAGCTTATAATCCTTATGTATGTCATTAGATTAAGTAATAATGTAATAACTGTAAGCAATCCTTAAATAAATAAATAAATCTAGATTTTATTAATTCCACCGAAACAGTTTTTTTCTACGTGTCTTTTTCTGTACCCGGACAACGTGTATACAAAATTTCATGATAATTGGTCCCGTGGTTAAGGCGTGAAAGCGTAACAAACAAACTCACATTCGCATCTATAATATTCGGCGTACAGTCGCCAGCAGTCCAGACATTATGCTTTTATCATTATGTCTCAATATACTTAAGCTTCCAAGTTAAGAATACCAACGCATGTGCCTAAGTGGATTCCAACCCTACCTTCCACGCTTAAATTACTTACTAAAGTAAATGTAGGCAATGACGTAATGTCTTACGTCATATAAAAAATGAACTTCACGGCATTTCAGCTCGCGATGAGTCAGTATGTCGTCAATCATACGAAGCTTGTCTTTATTTGACAGCTACTTGGCTTACTTAAACCATTTACGTTGATAGTTTTTTCTACGCTAGCAACACGGATTTTTGTTGGTACTTTACGCTCAAGAAAGTAAAAAGTTTTTTTTTTTGGTAACTGGTTTATTGTGTTACCAGCATAAATATTATGTTAGCGCAGAATGGACAGCAGCGATATCCTAGTGGGAGACCGTCGGATTTCCACGCAAAGGCTACGCGTTCGATCTATTTTGTTAAAGATTTTTTGAAGTTGTGGGCGGATTAATTAGTCAATAGTATGACTGAGAGTTAGTCTCCCCGTGACCATGGCTGCTGAAAAGCAACCGAAACGTCGGGGAAAGTGTAAAAATTAATTAAGTCTAAATAGTTTAATAATAATTTAATTAGCTTAAAAATTAGTAAAGTTTAATAGTAGTAGTAGTGTAACAATTTTCAAAATTTTGTAATAAAGTGTCAAATAAATAAACGCGATAAAATCCGTATAATATAGCAGTTTAATTTCAATGACTGAGAGTTCTATAAAATGTTCTAGAAAAATGTAAAGTCTGACAACCCGCACTGAGCCATCGTGGTGGACTATGACCTAGCCCTTCTCACACTGAGAAGAAGTCAGTGGTCAAAAGTGGAAGTGGGACAGTTTATATAGAGGGCTGATAGTATTATTATTAGAAGGAATATTCTCTGTATTGAAAAAAATATATATACGTATGAATATTATATACCTATATCGGTGCAAGTACATCAACACGGTGATTCCTTTAAAATCTATATTTCTGTTGCTATTCTCAATAGCAAACATAATTAATTAAGATGGACTTATAAAGACTTACAGTTGTGATATACTTAAGATCTAAGAGACTTTAAAGAATTATATAATCTCTGTTACACAAGGGATTTTACAATTAAATATTATTTTTTGAATTAGGCATCCTTTTGTACTATGTGGATATCGAACCCATAATATTCAACAAAATAATAATCGCGGGACGATCACCTAATCCTCTGCGTCCCTTTGTGTATTTGCTACAACTTTATCAATAACATCATCCCGCATACGTCTTTTAGCGACGTGCTGTACCTTACATTTGCCATTTACCAGTCTTTACTTTTAGTCCATTTGCCACCATACTTTAAATAAATATGTAGGCAGTTTTTATAATCCTAATATTATAAATCAGAATGTGAGTTTGTTTGTTACGCTTTCACGCCTTAACTACTCGACCGATCATCATGAAATTTCGCATATACGTTGTCAAGGAAAAAGAAAAGGGCATAGGATTCCTTTTATCCAGTAAAGTACTATTAACCTAACCTAACCTAACCTACATTTACGCGAACTTAGAGTTTATAATATTTGGAATATTATGTTTTCTACACAGGAAATGTACGTCTAGGTTCATTGACCTCAAAAAGCACCCAGTCAATCTATACAAACCAATTGTGACTTACGGTGACAAAAGAAAGATGGCACTCTTACCCACTTTCCGCGAGCAAATACTTATCGCCAAAAATAAATTCTAAGGCGAAAATATTCCTTTCAAAGTAAAATCACTGACGAGCGCGTCAAAATTGATTTGCCATCATTTATAAAGAGATGTAAGGCAATGTAATCCGATTATTTTTGAAACCCTAAAAGATTATAATGAGTTTTCGTGTGTATGCATTTAGGTTTACTTTTGAGACCCTTAAACACATTTATTTGGAAAAATCCTAATACATCAGGTTTTATTTAAAAAGATATTTGGAACAATAAATAATAATCTGAGATTAGGCTTAGTGTTATGAAATAGAAGATACCATTTTTATTATAATTTGTTTTTAATGGAATCTTGACGCAGCGCCCCGCCCTTTAAATGATTTTTATAAATGTAATCGTTTGTGAAAATGTTCGTATATTTATTATTAAATTTTGGATTTGACTGCACGGGCGGCTTAGTGGTTTAAGTCCTCGCCACTGCCACTGCGCTGTGTTCGAATCCCACATGGGACGAAAATTTGTGTGATCCACGTATGGTTGTTCCGAGTCTGGATATTCTTTGTGTCCATTGTTTGAATGTCTGTAAAGCCGCGATATAGGAATGTCTCCTAGTGCGAGAGTTGTCTTTTTTAGAGGGAAGACTTTAAACTTTATGAAATTGGGCACACAGGTAAACATTTACTGGATTATAGTATGCGATTCAATGGGATTCGAGCAGGCGATACAGCGGGAAAGAAGGAAAGAATATGTTCTGTTTGTATCTCCATACATACATAATAAATACAATTGAACAGAAGGCGGTTCATGGAGAGGCAACTGCTGCAACAATATTTTTGGTAACAGTATTTTTTTTTTAAATATAAAGTAATTATTCTCTATTTTACTGAGTGATAATCCAGCTTTCTAATGGTGAAAAAATGTTTAAATCATTTGAGTAGTTTTTTAAGTTAAATCATCACAAACAAGCACACAAAAATAAAATCTTTCCTCTTTATAATATTAGTATAGACTAGCTTTTGCCCGTGGCTTCGCTTGCGTAAAAATAGGTTAAATTAGATTATGTTAGTAACAGTACATTTTATAGAAATAAAATATAGCATGTGTTACTTGGTGATAATATAGATTTCTAATGGTGAAATAATGTTTAAAATCAGTTGAGTAGTTTTAGAATAAAATCCTTACAAACAAACAATCAAAAAACAAATCTTTTTCTTTATAATATTAGTATAGATATAGAAAAATAGATACCCAGGGTCTGGCTGTCATATGTATTTTATTGTTTCAACATTTATAAAGAGCCTCCAGAATACTAAAGCGATAAACTCGAGATTAAAAATACGATACCCGGATAATGGCCCCGCTGTTTATTGCGTATATTTAAAGACGTTAAATATATTATATGCCAGGCTATATTTTTGTTAACGAAATTTGAGTAGTATTTATATTTTCATAAATGTATAGCTAATAACCTTTATATAAAATGCTTTACTCTTCAGATATACAGATAATAAGTACACAAGGTAGCACAAATGTTATCACATTAAATGATATACAGCCTTAAGCTGGATGATATAAGACGGTTAACATAAACAAAAAACCTATTTTCGCAGAAATTAAGAGATGATCTATTTAACAAAATAAATAAAATAAAATTAGACACAAATTGGAACACCATCGTGCGCTGTTCCTAGCTCGCTAACGGTCATAGATTCCGAGAAATCGTCTTGGCAACTCGCTAAGACTGGAAATTCCCGGACCCGAATACAATACGACGGTTTTATTAATATCGCTGCTTAAGGTCTTTGACACCTAAGTACTTTATCTCTGCATTACATTATGTTCTAAAATTTCTAAATTATGAAAACTACAAAAATGTGCTGTGGCTAAACTATTGAATACATTTGGTTCATAATTTGTAAATCGTCAAAGAATACCATGTAGTATATGTGGCATTAATTAATATGATAACATTTGCGCCACTTTGTATATGAAGACTCGTGGCGCGATGTTATATCGTGCTCAGCTAGTCGAGCACGAAAATATTCTGAAACAGCTGTCCTCCGAGGTTCCACTCACAGTTATGCTAACTGCTCCGCTCCAGTGGCTCATAGCGTGATATTATATAGCTTATGTTACTTCTGGATAAAGTAGCTTTATAATAATGAGAGAATTTCCAAAATCGGTCCAGTAGTTTTAGAAATTATTCATTACAAATCTTCTTCTCCCTAGCCTTTATTATTCCCAAGTCACTTCGGGTCGGCTCTTCTAGTCTAACCGGTTTTGACTGGATATCAGTTTTTACACGGAGCGGCTGCAATCTGACCTCCGCAACCCGAAGGCTAACGATACCCTAAGGCTAGACCTGTGTCAGGATATTATAGGGTACTGACTTCCCAATAACGACTGCCATAGATGTTCATGGCAGCCGGGACCGACGGCTTAACGTGCTCTCCGAGGCACGGAGCCGGCGATAATTGTCAATCAATATGCACATAATTTCGAAAAGTCATATAACTTCCGAAAGTCTGTGGTGCGCGACGTGGGTTCGAACCCGAGACCCTCTGCATTGCAGTCTGTTGGACTCCCCACTGAGCTATCGCTGCTGTTTATTCTGTTGTTTATATTATTCATTACAAATAAATAAACAAAAACATAAATCTCTCTCTTCATCTTATTAAAAAGTAGTGACGGTCTAGTGGAAGACCGTTGGACTGCAACGCTGAGTTCGATTTTAAGACAATCTCTGACATTTCAATGTGTGCGTATTAAATATTTAACTATCGCTCGCGTCAACGACAAAGGGAAATATCGCGAGGAAATCTGCATGTCTGAGACATCTCCATAATGTTCTCATAATGTAAGGTAAGCGTGTTTAACTATAATTTTTTTTTTTAGTGTTGCAGTGCGTTACGCTTATACCTCCGCGGGGGCGGGCGGAGGGGTTATGTCGGACTCGCCGGGGTAAAAGAAAGATGGAATAAGAATAATGTACCTCCCGGAATACCGACTAAACCTACCACGGTGTTCCTCGACAAAACCACTATCGACGGGGCCGCGCGAATCATTTGCACACGCGGTCGCGACCCCGCCGAGGTTTCAGCCCGCCTTACGAAACGGCAGGCCACTACACGAACAGACCTACCCAAAGGCACTGACTCACTTTAAACCCTATTGTCGTACTTCTGGATAAAACTCCATGTCCTTTTCTGTTCCCTTGACAACGTGTATCCAAAATTGCATGCTGATCGATTGAATAATTAAGGCGTGAAAGCGTATCAAACAAACAAACTCACATTCGGATTTATAATATTAGTTAGGATTTTGCAGGTATCGTTGTGACAAGTTTAAATAATAAATACAATATTGTAATAGAATTCTTGTAATATATCACACGTGGAATCTGACAGGCACTAAACGTCCAAAAAAAAATTTTACTACGCGTACTGTTTTTACATAATCTATGACTAATTTATGGGGATAGGGTTGAACATGAAAGATAAATGAAGCAGCCATACCCTTCACGGTCCAAGCGTATACGACAAGATATACTCGGTGTACTGTTCGCCCTAAAAGGGTTATAATTATAATGTTGGTAGCCATTGTTCATGATTTAATTACTAAAGGGTGCAGATTGCTTCATGGAACATACATATGTTTTGTTACCCGTCTTGATACTGCTGTTAGCGTTTCTGGTGGAGGAAGGGTTTCAGGTTGTTTTTAGATATGGTTGAGTTAACAATGTAATTGTGAATAGACAGAAAATGTATTGTATTTAGGCAACAGATAAGATTTTGTTTACTTTATTACTATTTATTACTCATTAGTAACACCTAGATACAGCGATAATTGTATACCTAATTATGTTCAGACAAGATACTAAAGAGAACCAGGAGACTCACAAATAACATGTATGAAGCATTTGAGTAATTTGCGCATATACCACTCGAGCATCTTGCGCTTAAAGACCTCGTCACCTTTTTTATTGTTTTAAGAATTGGGGATCGCATTCAGTGGAGGGGTAATGCCGGGGTCACCCAGGAAAAGGTGGAACGGATAAGGTTATAATAATGTCTCGAAACCGAATTTCGGTCACGGCAACCAACCTTAGCGGTAACTGGTCATCTGCGCAGGAGATATTATAGTGTAGAAGTATGTGCGCTACCACATGAGTACTCTCTATTCCCTAACCCTTATAATCATGAGAGTTAGGGAACATGAGACAGCAATTTGGAGGAAGATCAGGTGCAGAACCAACGGTCTGACATGCTTTTTTAGGCACGGGGTCGTCTAACATCGCCAGCTTCCTATGATTTATTAACAGAAAATCCCAATAATTTTTCTTCGGCCCGAACCGGGATTCGAACCCGGGACCTCATGCACAGCAGTCGGCTTTACTACCGTTTTGCCACAGAGGACATATATCAAGCGACGGATAAGCTCAAATGCCTATAGCTTTACCCTACATTAGTTAAAAAACGTAGTATTTCTAGCTTTATTTGTCACTGTGTCAAATATGTAGATTCAAGCGTAGTGTTAAGTCAGAACAGCTTAGGTTAGCACGGCACATGCTGACTTCTAAATTGAAGCTAACGTGTTCCGTACCCTGTGATCACTACAGAAGCTACAAACAATAAAACAACGGGCACAAGTAACTACCAGACAGGATAAGATATGTTTTTATTCCATGGAGAGATTGAACTCCACGATAGCGCAACATCAATTATAATAATTATAAAGGCGGCCTGAGCGTCGCTTGGCACGAATCTGTTCGAAAGAATTGTGCGAATCGACCTTTTTTAAAAATATGTATGTTGGTGTCGATTCGTTAACCTTTTTGCGAACAGATTCGTGTGCAACGACCAATAAGGCATAAACTGCGTGCAACTAGACTAGACTAGCTAAAAAAAATATCGTCTTGAAGGTGTCGTTTCGCACAATTCGTTCAAGCATATAGCCAAGCCAAGGTGTTCACTAATTCCCATTGAAATAGCCACACATCCTTAATCAATTCTAATGCTATAGCGCCATCTTTATTTCCTTATTTCTTAAGTATTTAGTAAGTAAACTATTCTCAGTAATCTTTTGTAATCAGTTGCTAATATGCCATAAATTTTGCTAACCGGCTAACACCATAAAAGTGTACACGTCTCTGTAATTGCAATACAAAGTGGTGGATGACCTACAACACAGGTTTTCCTAGCGTAGGCATCCACAATGTTCGATTGTACCAGAGTGTATGTATTAGATTAATTCTACATTATATGTTCTACAATATTGTCTTCTACTTACAATATCTGTATATGCTCAGTGGCGCAGCGGTAGTGAATAGGCTGCTGTGCATGAGGTCTCGGGTTCGAATCCTGGGTCGAGCCAACAAAAAGTTATTGGGATTTTCTGTTAATAAATCTCAATGGCAGCCCGGAGTTAGGAAGTGTTAGTCACCCCCGTGCCTCAGAAAGCACATAAAGCAGTTGGTCCTGCGCCTGATCTCTCTCCGGTCGTGTCGGATTACCGTTCCATCGAATCTTGAGAGTTAGGGAACAAGGAACAGAGAGTGCACTTGTGTTTGCGCACACGCTTGTGCACTATAATATCTCCTGCGCAGATGGCCAGTCTCCGTTAAGACTGGCCGCCGTGACCGAAATTCGGTCTGAAAGGACATATGCAACTTATAGCTAAATAAATAAATAAAATAAATCTACCTAGCCAAACATTGACACAGCTTCTAGATTTATTACACAACTAGATTTTGTTCGCGGCTTTGCTCGCGTTAGGTTAGGTTATGTCAATAAATTTGTATCCCTCGCGAACGGTACTCTTTTCTTGGAGAAAGGTATCCTATGTTCTTTTCTGTACCTCTGAAAACGTGTATACGAAATTTAATATTGAACAGTGAGTAGTTAAGGCCTGAAAGTGTAACAAACAAATAAACGAACAAACTCACATTGGCATTTATAATACTGGCTGCGCTCCGCGGTTTCATCCGCGTAAGACCCGAAATACCGAGCCGGATAAAAAGTAGGCTATGTGTTAAAAATAATTAAGGTATCTAGCTATCTATATGCCGAGAGCAGCGATAGCTCAATGGGGAGACCAACAGACTGCAATGCAGAGGGTCTCGGGTTCGAACCCACGCCGCGCACCTCTGATTTTCGGATGTTATATGACTTTTCGAAATTATGTGCATATTGATTGACAATTATCGCCTGCTCCGTGCCTCGGAGAGCACGTTAAGCCGTCGGTCCCGGCTGCCATGAACATGTATGGCAGTCGTTATTGGGAGAGTGTCGACACAAAAGATCCCATTAGGTCGAAGTTTCGCCAGTCTGCACTAACTGGCCCCCACATAAGATAAGATATCTATATGCCGGATTTCATAGCAATCAGTTAAGTAGTTTGTGCGTAAAAAAGTAACAAACGTCCATCCATCCTCACAAACTTTCATATTTATAATATTGGTAGGATTAGTAAGGATCTCTGATATTGTTAGCAAATGTATCGCGTTTTTTAGGCTTGACGCCTGAGCATTCTTGACTGTAGTGTACTTGACTTTCTTTGTGTCTTATGTTAAAGATTTTTACTGAAACCTTGTACTGAAAGACAAGATAAGTAGCATTTCTTCTGATCCACGCGCCTGGAAAACTAGGAGCTCTGGAGATTTGTAATTTTAGTTGAGACTGCCTTGAGATCTCTTAAAATACTTGAGTCGAATACCTACTTTAAAGGTGTAAGTCGAGTTATTGCGTACTTCAGATTATTCTGGCAAAAAGGTGAGACTTTTCCAACGAAGTTTCATACTTTTAATTACATATATACATACATAGATTCACGCCTGTTTCCCAGAGGGGTAGGCAGAGACTACGGATTTCCATTTGCTACGATCCTGACACACTTCTGTGGCTTCATTCACTTTCATCACATTTCTCATACACGCCCGTCAAGGTGCTCTTAACCTGGCCTTTGTCCAGAACTTTTTAATTAGATCAAATATATCTAAATAGCTGGAGAGGCGATATGGCGTACTACTTTTCGGCTGACACAGGTTATTACCTGTGTTAAGCAACCGTGACCAGTCATTACCGTCACAGTTGCTTTGACCAGTTCCTGTGTTGCATAGGCCAGCAAGTGACGCCCGGTTGTCAACACTGCTGCGACTGCCTTGATGTTGTTGCGGACACGGCGCTGCTCACTTTGCGGATTGAGCATCCCAACGCCATGAGTTGCTCGCGGAAGTTGGATTGGTGCTCTTCTCGTTACCGGCCGTGGTTCAGTCTATGGTCCGGAGCGACAGGTCTTGGAACACCGTCACCTCCTTCTGTGAGGAAGTAATGTCGATCAAGGAGGTGGTGGAGCGGGAAAGGCAGCGCTCTAACCGTCTCTCCAACCGCAGAACCGGGCGCTGGAGGGCGTGAGAAGACCTCCAGCCACCATGAGGTTTTACCTGGAGATGGTGGGCTTCGTGGGTCTGCCCGCCACCTGATCAGCACCAGTTCCGAGAAGCGGCGTGAGTGTTCAGAGCGCGCCTCTATATCGTGTTGACTTCGTCACCCACAAGAGTACAGTAAATCAAAAAATTTGTGTGTAAAATCGGTAGGGAAGTTTCGTGTACAGGACCGTCGTTTCACATGACAGGCCGAAACCTTGGCGGGGTCGCGAATGCATGTGAAAGTGATTCGCACGGCCCCGCCGACTCTGGTTATGTTGAGAAACACCGTGGCAGGTTTACTCGGTATTACTGGATTGAGGCTATTTTTTCCCGGGTGCGTGCGACATAACTGGAGGGGGGCCCGCCCTCGCGAAAGGGTTTGCGTCAATGCATTCCACCACGTAAGAAAACCCTGGTTTAAGTTTTAAAATACCTTTTACCACAATATGTGTATCTAAGGGATCACTTGGATGCAACTGTAGGCAGAATCTGATAAGTAAAAATCCAAATAAGATGTAAGTTATTATAAAATAAAAATTATTTCCCATATCGTTTTTCTCGACACACCTCATTCAATCTAATTCAAATACCTTTTATATTAAATGATATGGAATGCAGCAAGGGAAATATAATGAAGCCTTAAAGGCTATATTGTAGTAGAGAAAACGATTTCATTCCATTGAATTCCAAAGGATGGATTTATCTCTTGCACAAAAGGAAGCCCACGGATATTATTGCCCGTTATACGTTCAGAGTAACTTGACCGGAGATTAGAGACCCTTATTCACAATAGCTACAGCAGTATTGACAGTAGACAGTTTCAGGATTGGGACTAAGCGACGCTGAATGGAATGAATCAGTTCTATGTACAGTTTTTCCATTCAAAGGTTCCGTTCAAGTGCGTGGTAACAGGGTATTGTTGTACATTTAAATTTATGGAGAACGTAGGTACAATGACGACATAAAGGCAAATTAATATAAAAATAATAAAAACGATACCATGGCATTAACTGTTTTATACGGATTATATATATAGCCCCGTGGTAAACCGTTAGACTGCCACGCAGTCTCGAGCTTGATCCCAAGGCACGCATCTCTGACTTTTCGAAGTTATATGCGTATTAAATAGTTAATTATCGCTTGCTTTAACGGTGAAGGAAAACATCGTGAGGAAACCTGCATGTCTGAGAGTTCTCCATAATGTTCTCGAAGATATGTGAAGTCTGCCAACCCGCACTAGGCCAGCGTGGTGAACTATAGCCTAATCCTTCTCACAATGAGAAGAGGCTCGTGCCCAGCAGTGGGACAGTTTCATATAGGGGTGATATTATTTTATCTCGTCGTTTATGAACACTTTTATTGCATAATTAAAAAAAAACTCACATTAGCTACTAGCACTTAGCTATTTAACATTATTAAAACTATTTATATTTAAATTTCCCTCTCCCCGACGTTTCGGTTGCTTTACATGTTCACGGGGAGACTAAGGTAGTGGTCGTCTCAAAGTTTTGAAGTGTAGTTATTTTATAGTACCTGAATCATTGGTGTTTCTATTTACGCAGAATAAAATAAGACAAGCATGTAATAAAGATACCTATATAATCTGTGCTGATCTTTATATATACAGGGTCTGACGTTTATAATGGATAACCCGTTAGCTGGAGGTTAACCAGTTATCAAGCAGTAAGAAAATAATATTTTTATGTCAGGGTTGCCATAATTCAAAATAAAAGTGTCATTTTCAAGGGCATAACTACGGGGAAACCCGCTTCGGGTCTCCGTAGTCACGAGGCCCGTGATGGTGAAACCGGCACCGTACCGCTCGACACCCCTAGCCGCTTACACCGGTGTTGCCTTCTGCTGCCTTTATGGTTTGTATGCCTATAGTGGCTATTCAGGGGGCCCAACTAGTGAGTCGGCGAGTCACCGTCTGCCATTTTGACTTTGTACTGAAACAGTATACCAGGCAGACGCCGTTTTTTTATCCAAAGTATATATATTATACCAGCCCATCAAACACCTATAGCCCAGATTTATTAAGTTCCATATGTAGCAATAGTCTCCTACACTTGCCGTGGCTAGTGTCTCGGTAAGTGTCCCATTTCACTCTAAATTAAAACTCTCGAAGGGCCCCTGCATGTTGGACCTATGTCCCCGTGTAAACCTCCCAAAGGGCCGGGTTTTCCTAACGCTTTAGGAAAATTTCCGTGAAAGAGAAACACATAACAATAATAATGCAATCATAAATGTTTACTATTAGACTATTATTAGATACCCAGACTCGAAAAAACCATTTGTGGACCACACAAATTGTGTTTGTGCCGTGTGTTATTCGAAGCAACTCGGCATAGAAGCAGTGGCGAGGCGACCACTGAAACTACACCAGCCGTGCAGTCGTTCGTAAAAAGAAAGCAAGCAAAGCAGAAATGCACCAACAGAAAATAGACCGATAAAACGCTTACTTATAATTTCTTTAGAATTGCTAAAAATAAAATGACGTACTGTCAACTGACTGACTATCGGCAATGAAGAGGCACTAAGACCAATTCGATTATAACATAGCGCAATGAAACGTTAAAAGGAATGCGTTGAACAAAAAAATAACCTATAAACGTCTCGGATAATAATAGGAACCCATTACAATCGCAATAGAAAAGGGTAATACAGCCTTTTATTTTTAAGAGCATCGCGGACGCACATGTTACCCAATTTGACATATTTTGCTTCGAAAATATATACCTACTAGCTTTTGCCCGCGGCTTCACTCGGGAACAGCTCTTTTTTTCTTAATAAAGCTTTCACTCTATGTCCCTTTCTGTACTCCTGAAAACGTGAATGCGAAATTTTATGATACTTGATCGATTAATTAAGGTGTGCGAACGTAACAAACAATCAAACTCACATTCGCATTTATAATATTAGTTGGGATTTGCAACATAATATTGGCTTATGTTTAACTTATTACTTATTAGTAAAATATAACAGTAAAAAATAGTCAAATATATAGTAAATGATTACCAAAATTAAATCCGCATTATATTTAAAGAGATCAAAATAAGTCGACGGAGCCCCGCTTGGCGGGGGTCTTATTTTTGGGTGGGTTTAAGAAGGAACCTAATATAACCTAACCCCTCCGAGACAGAATGCAGTGATTTGAGGCGTATAGGTGCTCCTTATGATATATTTTAGTAAGCATATTTTGCTGCGCAATTAGTATTTTTCGTGGTCATTATATTTAATCTCATAATATTTAATTGCTACGTCTTTTGAAGACGTTTTGGCAATAATAACGAGGCTTCTTCGTCAATAATTATACTACCAGGAAAATAGAAACGGAAATAGAGTACCTTTTATTCAGGAAAAAGTACTGTTACTAATCTAACCTAACCTACATATAAATGTAGGTTAGGTTAGATTAGTAACAGTACTTTTTTCTTACACGAGTAAAACAGTGAGTGAAAAATAAATACTCGCAATGCATGCAATAGGACTTTCACCAAAATAGATGTTTTATGTATAATAATACCAGCCCTGTATTGAACTGTCCCACTGCTGGGCACGGGCCTCTTCTCAGTGTGAGAAGGGTAAGGCCATAGTGCACCACGCTGGCCCAGTGCGGGTTGACAGACTTCACATATCTTTAAGGACATTATGGAGAACTTTCTGACATGCATTTCCTCACGATGTTTTCCTTCACCGTTAAAGCGAGCGATAATTAATTATTTAATACATACATAACTTCGATGAGTCAGAGATGCGCGCCTTGGGATCGAACTCGAGACCTCTGCATGGCAGTCCAATGGCTAAGCTAGGCACTAGGCTATCGCTGTTATCATCGTTTATCGGCTATGTTTTGTGTATAGATTCCACAAATATTTAAAGTTTTTAAGAGGAAAGTAGAAGTGTATAGCGCCCTTATTGCACCAACTATATTTAAGTCTCGTGTTTAGCAGCGAGGCGAACTGTCTATCAAATTCTATTCTAATTACTGACAATTTACAGATAGCAAAATTCAGTAACTCTTTTGTAGAGTAGCAGAGCCTCGCTGATTTGAGCACGAATGGGCCGGTTCGACCGGGGAAGGACTACCCTCTCACAGAATATCGACGTGAAATAGCAGTATTCCTACTGTTGTGTTTCGTTCGGTGAGTGAGAGTTCCGGAGGCCCAATCACCTCTTTTCCCCAATTCCCGCTCCTTCTCCTTCCCACTTCTTTTCCTAAAGGGTCGGCAACACGCAAATTATGCCTCTGGTGTTGCAGGCGTCCATAGGCTACGGTGACGACTTACCATCAGTCGACACAAAAGATCCCACTGGGTCGAAGTGTCGCCGGTCTGCACTGACTGGCCCCCACATAAGATACATACGATCAGTTGGGCCGTATGCTTTTATGCCACCTTAGTTAAATAAAAATAAAACCTGACATATTATTCTGAAACTTCATATTACCATCATGCCTGTAGTAGATCTATTTACCCGAATATGTGTAAGACTTTTATAAAAATACTTTTATAAAAAGTATGTGTTAGACTTTAATTGTCAAGGGAACAGAAAGGGACATAGGGTAGATACTTTTTCTGATCCCTTGACAACGAGTTTGTAAAATTTCATGATGAAGGCGTAACAAACAAACAAACAAACTCACTTTTGCATTTATAATATTCGTTAGGATTTCGATGGGTATACTTAATAGTATACTATAGCTAGAATTAATTTATTCCATCATTGGTCAAGCTATATAGGTATTCTGCAATATATCACTAAATTCAAAACAATAGATCAATTCAAAACATGCGGTCAATTATTGCCACATCAATAAGTAAAATGCGGCTGAACAATTCAAACATTAAATTATATGCTTTATTCGCAATAATCAAAATTTGATTTATAACTAGATTTTGCCCGTGGCTTCACTCGTACAAATGTAGGTTACGTTAGTTTCGTAACAGTAGTTTTTCTGGATCAAAGGTACTTGTACAATAACGTAGACATAGACAGGATTGAAATCATTACTTGTTATTCATATATGTATTGCTTCATAACGTTTATTTTATCAAATTATTACAACGATCAAAAGTTTGTGATTTGTGAACATTGAAAACACGTGAAGTTAGTTACAAAGTGAAGCTAGGTACAAAATTTACGAAGAATGGCCGACGCAGTACTCTATGTCATTTTCTGTTCCCCGACATTTATTCAAAATTTCATGATGATCGGTCGAGTAGTTAAAACGTGAAGTAAACAAACTAACATTTGCATTCATAATATTAGTAAGGATGTCCCAAAACTAAATTCTATCTACGTTTGAATCTACTACACACGACTCAATTATATTAGAAATCGAGAAGCGATAGTTTCCTAACTAATAATATTTACATTTATCCTAATCCTAATTAATATTATAAATGCGAATGTGAGTCTGTCTGTTTGTTACGTTTTCACGCCTTAATTCCTCGACCGATCATCATAAAAGTTAGCATACATGTTGTCAAGAGCACAGACAAGGAACTTTCATCTAGAAAAAAAGTATCGTTCTCGAGCGATAAAAAATTATTAATATAATCTTCTTTAAGGCGAGAATCTAAAATCTAGTTAGATATAATAATTGCAAATGTCCGCGTCAGTTTGCTTGTTCATCTGTTTTTGATCATCAAGCAATTTCGCATACTCGTTGTTAGAGGTACAGAAAATGACATAGGCTATCTTTCATCCAGATCAATAATGTTTTGAAAGCAAAGCCGCGGGCAAAAGCTGGTAATATATAATCGAAGTTGACATTTCCAATATTCTATAATTAAGCAAAATACCTTTGCTATAACGAGTTTACTTTATTGTTCTGATACTCAGATTCGTGAAACAAGATATGGTGAATCAAGTTCGCCGCAGATCTTACGGTTCAACAAGTTGTAGAATATGTGTGGGTAGATATCGGTGTGATAGGAGAGAAACTTGTAATTTACGGAATAATTATATAGGTTAAGCATAGGAATGCTCAACCTATCTATACTTAATATTATAAAGAGGAAAGATTTAATTTTTGTTTGTAAGGATTTAACACAAAAACTACTCAACCGATTTTAAAAATTCACCGTTGGAAAGCTATATTATCACCGAGTAACATAGGCTATATTTTATTGTAAAAAAAAGTACTGTTACTAAGATAATCTAAGCTACTTTTTCGCGAGCGAAGCACCGGGCAAAAGCTAGTTCTATAATATAATAATTTCAGCCCTGTATTAAACAGTAGTAATACTGTGGTGTGCTGGGCACGGGCATACGGGTTGGCAGTGTTCACTTAACTTTGCAATGAAACTATACTCATATATTATTATTTATCACAATACAGTTGAACGTGAGTTTGTTTGTTTGTTGCGCTTACACGTCTTAAATTTCGCATATAAATTGTCAGAGGAACAATAAAGGACATGTATGGTTCATCCAGAAAAATAATATTACCAATTTAATCTAACAAAATAGTTTTAAAACGTATTGTTGCTTGCCAAATAAAACGTGCCTAAAAATGGATTATAATAATAATATTCTATCACATACACATAACACCATCTAACCCAAACTAAGCAGAGCTTGTACTATGGGTACTACACAATGGATAAACATACATAGAAACACCCAGACCAAGACAAACATCCATATTCATGCACACAAATGTTTGACATGTGCGGGAATCGAACTCGCGACCTCAGGCGTGGCAGTCGGTAACACTAACCACTACGTCATCGAGGCTATGCGTAATCAAGAGCCACGGCAACTTAGTTAAAAGCACCAAGTATTTGCTGAATAATTCTAAATTAGTAGTATTATAATACAAACAAAATAAATTCGTACCTTTCATAAAAGCGGTTGTCTTGTTATAATTTAATTAAGGAGCAAAGGAGGCCGCTTTCGCCGATGTATTCCGTTTTATCCTCAGGCTCAACAAAACATTCCTAATTGGTGGTGCCTTTAGCCCAACGAAATTGCCTGACATCTTTTTATTGTAAGATTTTGATAGCAAGTATTTTTTGCTTCTCTTTATTTTGTTTGCAAAATAGTTGAATTTGGTGATGGTAAGTTCAGAGTTCAATTTAACTTTGCTTTACTTTACTTAATAGCTTAATAATAAGTATTCTTACGAACCAGAAGCGAGGAAAGATTTTATAAAAAATAACACAATTATTCCTGAAATTATTTATTTAAGAATCAAAATTCAATAACCGAATATAAACATAAATGATAATATAGAACTATTATATGCAAAACTCTAATTACTGCAACTGATTTAATGACTTACGAAATAACCAAGTAACAATGTAAAAGCGAGGGTAGCGATGCGCACACGTTGCCGACCGAGAACTAAATGACATTATTGCTAAGCGCGCGCCGCGTTTTATAGCGCACAGCTCGGTCCAGGTCTTGGAGAGAGGGGTTTCGCTAAGAGTATATAATAATATCAGCCCTGTATAAAACGTCCCACTACTGAGCACGGGCCTCTTCGTAGTGTGGGTAAAATTAGGCCCATAACCCACCACGCGGGCCCAGACCGGGTTGGCAGAATTCACACATCGTTAAAAACATTATACAGAACTATATCCACTTATTTCTCTTCATAGCTACTGTTATGTATCTTCGAGAGCTGGCAGACATGATATCTTACGGTGTTTTTCATCACCGTAAAAGCAACCGATAATTAACTAATTAATAAGTTTAAGTAACATGTTATTGAAAAGTTTCATAGCGGTCAGGTATTTCAAACTATACTATGTTAGGGTCCCTATTACGTGGTGACCTCGGTAGACCCACTCGGAGCAGTGAGAATAGCGAGGCGACTTCTGAAACCGCTACGCCATCCGTGCAGGCTAGATATATTTTTAGCATATTCGCGATTGTTCGTTGTGAGATTCAGATCTGGGTTAACAATTATCATGAAACTGAAAGTAGCAGCCGCACTTAAATATTAAATATAACCACAAAAAGGTTAGTGAATAGAGTACCAGTTTACGTAGAGTTTTGCAAACAAGCTGAACAAAGTACATTTAATCATACGTACATATATACTCTGTTCCAATAGAGTTAATATTTTATATAAACAATCGTTTCATGCCTAATTAAATAGGATGCCTAATTAATCATTTAGAAAATTCAAACTCTCTTTGAAAAGCAGTTAATGAATACAATAAGCCGTATGAAAGTCCTTCTTTTGATAATTACCCATCAATTTATTTTATAGAAAAATGTTTTATGATAAAAGTCACTAAAAGTTGTTTACCCTTTTTCTGAAATTCTATTGGGATTTATACCCCCAAAGCGGAGGACCGAGGTGGATAACACCTTTATTTCGCCGGCTAAGACTTTAGGGCAAACCTAATGCTGCCTATTGGATAATGTTCCATACTACATACTACTGAGAACACATTCTGGGACCCGGGGACCGCACTGGATCACCGAGGTTAATCAAAATAGGTAATTAATTTATATATTTCCTAGTGAATAGAATAGCTGACGGCAAAACTCGATTGTAGAGAAACGTTTACATCTGGCATATAATCATTTGTTTGTTCAGTTTTTGATATATCAGACTTGGATGACGAGACAAAATAGTTTTAACTGACTGCGACTAGTTAAAGACACGTATAGATTTTTGATCTAGTGGCTGGTTTTAGAGTTTCCCCAGCTTGACTACGGGTCGAGCCACCAGTTAGGAAAGAACAATGGCGAATTTCATATATTTTGGGGCCCAATCTTATAGATAACATGCCTTAAGATAACTCATTGATAGTTGTAGAACAATATAAGACAAACAAAAAATCAAATAAAAAGTAATTTATAGAAGTTGGGAGAAAAAAGAAACAATATTATAGGAATATGATAATACGAAATAAGACAGATTATGATTGACAACTGACTGACAGTATTGCCAGCTGAACGTTCTGTTTTACGTTATACCACTCATGGTATAACGTAAAAAGGAACGTTTTTATTTTTGATTTGACCTTGAATAATTATGGATATTTCTATTTTTTAAATAAAAACAATTAAATTACAAACTATTACTATACTCATATAGTAATAGATTATAATTTAATATTTTTGTAGACGTTTTACTCGTACAATACATATTTACATGTAATATTCATGTTTTTACTGTCGAAAGCAAGTTTTTTTAATCAAAAATAGTAAAACTCATAATTATTATTATTCAAGATCAAATCAAAAGTAAAAACAAATATAAAGTATTGTAGATTGGAACGTAATCCCACACAAGTTGCGTTTTGTAAGTGCACAATGACTTTTTTAATAAATTAAAATCAATCATGAATTTTAATTCCCTTTTTATAATGACACAATATTTTTTATATAAAAATCTTATAAACCTGTAGTTATAACAAACGTATAAACTTGAACTTGAGCGGTAGTTCATTAATTTATATACTTTGTGGCTCCAAACTCGCCATCATTCTTTATAATACCGCTCTGAAATTTTTCTTTTTCTTTTCTTTCAAGTAAAGTCGATTCCTGTGCTTTAACTAAGGATTGTCTTGTCTCATCGGCGCTCAACCGAAGTATGAGAGTAAAGATAAAAAAGTGTACTTGTGCTTACACTTGTAATATGTCCGCCGCTGCTGGTCTTTTCAACCGCAGCGCTGTGACCAAAATTCGGTGTGAAGGATATTAAGTGACAGTGCTAGGAATATTTTCAAAAAAACATGTCGCCTAGGTATATAAATATTCTTGGAAATATTGATTATAGGTTTTGCCCGTGGCTTCGCTTGCGTAAATGTAGGTTAGGTTAGATTTGTAGGTACTTTTGCCTGGATGAAAGGTTCTCTATGTGTTGCCCAGACAACGTGTTTGCAAAACTTCATGATGATCAGTCGCGTATTTAAGACGTCAAAGCAAAACAAATAAACCAACTCACATTCGCATTTATCTTCTTCTTTCTATTTATCTAAATAAATCATGGCGACTATTACAAGTATCTATAATGACAGAGGCTAGTAATGGCAAAAGGTCCGATATATCGGAACAAGATAACGAAAAGCTCTCTGTATTCTCAGATATGCAACTCCTTTTATGACCTCAAGATTAAGACCGCACATGAACGTGTATATGTGTGTATCAGTGAAATCCACCGGCTTTTTTTAAATTGCGTCGACAAACACCAACTGACAATCCCAACTTACCTTTATTTTACTTGTTCAACCCTCTAAAGTAGGTGGTTGATCGCACAACATGTCGATTAATCTACTCTACACAGCCGTTAAACACCGTCACTAACAATTCTATGCATTTAGATGTTCGTATTTGTGTCACAGTAATCGTAAGTTAACCGCAAGTTAAGCTGCTTTTCCGAAATTGGATAATCTGTTTACTGAGCTATTATGCCTATGGGTTTATCGGATGATTAGTACTTGGTATTATTAACTGATTGTGTCCGGATTAAGAGATAGTTCACGTGTGAATCAATAGACAATGTTGTTCGAAATTGGTTTTGTAGCTCTATGTTGTTGTTCTAATTTAGATAAGCAGTATATTATGTATGCTTTGAAGCGTAAATTCATTTGATTCGTGTTGAGATTTTCTGTTTATGATAGTCAAAGCAGCGATCGCCTAGTGTCAAAGTCAAAGGTCTATAGTTCGATCCCAAGTCGCGCATCTCTGCCTTTTCTAAGTTATGAGCGTATTAAATAGGTAATTATCACTCGTCTTAACAGTGAAGAAAAACATCGTGACGAAACTGGCATATCTGAGAGTTCTCCATAATGTTAAATAGATAAAGATATGTGCAGTCTACCAACCCGTACTGGTCCAGCGTGGTAGACTGTAGACTAACCCTTCTCTCACTAAAAAGAGGGTGTGCCCAGCAGTGCGACAGTAAAATACAGGGCTAATATTATAATAGTTTCAATTATTATAATTATGTATGTGAACTACCTCATACATCTGGTGACGTATGATTGTGCTTACGTTTATTGTCAATTTTGGAGTCTCAGATTCAGATGAGTATGGTGCCTGAGTAAAAATTCTCAGAGATATTCTGTTAAATATTTTGAGTCAACACAATATCTGCAAAATGTACCTGCTGGAAGGAAATAAGCTTCCATTAGTGGAAGCCAGATATAAAATAATATAGCTGGTGATTGCGGGTGTGTAGTAAGTGCGAGACGACCTTGACACCTTTGAAAGGGACTAGCATATCTACCCACAGAGTGATTTGGAAGTACAAGGGAGAGGCTTTTGCCTAGCAGTGAGGCATATCAAACCGTCAACAAAAAAAAGAAGTTAGTAAATTGCCTCTTCGAGAAACCGAGTTAATGTATCTACATTTAAATGTTTAGCATTTCAAACGAAGCTGATTTTAGAATATTGACAACAAAGATAAACTTAAAGACTTCATCTTACTAGATGGACTTATTATTACTTAATGTACTTTTGAAAGCGCAAATGACATCTTTCAAAGTAATAAGATTTAAAATAAAGTACCAAATAAGATTGACTTAATCTTAGCATTTCACAATAAGTAGGCTATACAATTTGACGATTCGATTACTGTTGCTCAAAACGGTGAAGTTGGGCCCTTGCGGTAAATAGATTTGCAGAATTTCTTAATGATATATTCTATAGTTTCTGCAGGGTCATTGAAACTAGTAACGCAAAAGATATGTTTTGCAGAGTAGGCCTTGTTCATCGAACCTATCAGTTAGTTCATTTAACTACCACAACGTTTAATTAAATATCTAATTTCTACAAAACGTTCTCAAAGCATAATCTAAGCGTCACTTAAAAGGAAATCTACGAGACGTTTAATGTAAAAGGCGACCACTAACAGAGAAAATTCGCTTGTTCCCAAAAAGTTGACTTTTAATTAAGGGAATTGGCTACAGACAAAATCTGACTTTCTGGCTGTTGTCATAAGGTTGATAATGTGTTTGTTTTCTTAGGGTTGGTAACAATTGAGCAATATGAAGTGATCGCAAAGATTATATCCGACTCACCGGTCTGTAAATTGATGTACACACAGCTTACACATCAAGTTAGACACCCTATATACGCATAAATACGCTACATACAAAATAGACAATTGTTGGAAAAGGACAGTGCATAGTGGTATCGATGTAATGGTAAGGATAGAGCGCCGCGTCCTGTTCAGCGTTAATGAGACAAAATAACTAAAGTATAACGCACTATCTCGTACGATTCGCAGCGTTCAACTTCTAATATTTCAAAGTCCAAACAGTCTAGGTTGATGTGTCACTGTGTGTACACAGAGTGAGCACAGATGATATTTTCTAAGATATAATGTTAGTAACAAACATTTTCTTAAATAACTTATCTGTTCATTTATATTAAAAGAAATCTAAAGGGCAAAATGTGTGAGTCAGTGCAAATGCTGATCACGTTCTGGTTTAGAATCTGGGCAAATACTAACTAATATTATAAATGCGACTGTGAGTTTGTTTGTTAGTTACGATTACATACCTTATTTACTTAATCAATCATCATGAAATTTCTCACACACGTTTTCAGGGGAACAGAAAAGGACTTAAGGTACTGTTACCCTTTTTTTACGTGGAGGAATGCATTGAAGCTTACCTCTCCGTGGTGTGATAGAGAGGTTATGTCGGACTCACTGGGGGAAAGATGGAACATCCCAGTAATACCGACTAAACCCACCACGGTGTTCCTCGACATAAACAGAGTCGGCGGGGCCACGCTAATCACTTTCACATGCAATCGCAACCC
Organism: Catocala fraxini; assembly: GCA_930367265.1. NCBI lineage: Eukaryota > Metazoa > Arthropoda > Insecta > Lepidoptera > Erebidae > Catocala > Catocala fraxini. The sequence continues at coordinate 4,941,413 of OV884047.1, forward strand.
CATCGATATTTAAGCCCACCGTATGAAACGGCAAGTCACTGCACAAATCGACCTACCCTATATAGAGATAATTTTTTCTGGGTGAGCAGTCCCTCCGCCAACGGAGTGGGGGATGGGGTCGCGTTAGCAATCTCCATCCCGCCCCGGCGGTTGGCCCGACTGATGGTGACCGGGCCTCAGCACTTGTGGAGGGAAGGCCTTGCTCACCAAGGCCATCCCCCAGACGTGTGGGGCTGTGCAAGCCGGTAGAGAGTCCCCCGACTCTGTACCAGTGACCCCACTATACAGGAGCGAGAAGGCGGGCAAATCGCCTCCTTCTCGCTCCCGTCCGTCTGCGCCGAAGAGGGTCAGCGAGGAGGTTTTTCTCCCTGACCCTCTCCGCGGTCTCCTTCTGCGCCATGACAGCTTCGCAGAGGAGACCACTGTCTGCCACGACCTCTCACCGCCGAGCATGGCGTTGATCACGCTCGGCAGGGAGAGATCTCCACCTAAAACTGTTACTAATCTAACCTAACCTATATTTACGCGACCTAAACCGCGGGCAAAATCTGCAAGCAATAATAAATATTGCTTTACTAGATTTTTTCTGCAGCTTCGCTAAGTAAGGCCAGCGGTTTTTAAACCTTGTCCTTATATGTTGCATGTCCAATATGGACAAACTGTTGGGTCCAAAAACATATGTTTTATTAATACATTCAAGTACACAGTTATGCAATAAATAAATCTTTATCTTTAACTATTGCTCTGTATTGACTACACATGAATGCAGTCACCAATATCAGACTAATTCACATAGCAAGCTAAAGCCAAAAAATTCAAGCAATTTCGTACTACGTGCAGACTTAAGAACTTGTAGGCTTGAAGCAGGAAACTTAAATACAAAAGCCCACTTAGACTCAAGTAGTAAATGGGACTGAATTTTCCTCTTGACGGAAGCTTAAGTGTGGAAGAAATACGTACCATTTCTTCCAAACTTAATTTATGTACGAGAGGAACACTTACATAATTTTTCTTTACAAAATATAAATACGGATCTTTGCCAATATAGTCTTAACATAGGTATACTTGATTTTGCCCGCAGCTTCACTCGCGTATAATAATTGTTAGTTTTAAGTTAGTTTAGGTTATAAAAGTATCAGTATTTTTTATGAATGTGGATGAAAGATATATCTTTCACCAAAAAGTGCATCAGCTGTTTTCTTTCCCAGAGCTTTAGAAAAAGTACATCTGTCTGTTCCGTCAAGTTTTTCCTGAGGCGTGAAAGCGTAACAAACAACACACAACTCACAACTCACATTCGCATTTCTAATACTAAAGTTAAGATTTATATATCATTTGATATTTATAATTGATTTAAAAGGCAACAATATTAGAAATAAATTCTATGTCGCTGAGGACTTCACAGTCATACAAATAACGGACATCCAGACTCCGAATGTTCATTTGTGGATCACACAATGTTTTGTTCCTTGTCTTATTCGAACCCTGGGCGTAGTGACAGTAGCGAAGCGACCAAATAAACCACTACGTCATCCGAGCAGTCGTGTTATTCCACTTATCTTTTTCGGAACACCTTACGAAAGTGTCATTGCAGTCGGACTTACGGTATAGAAACGCATCTCCGCTTTATATAAAGACTAGCTATGCCCGCGGTTTAACCCGCGTTTTTGATAACTGCGCCGCCCCCATGGGTCGTAGCATGATATTATATAGCCTATAGCATTTCTCGATAAATAGGCTTTCTAACACGAAAAGAATTTTTGAATTCGAACCTGTAGTTCCTGAGATTATCGCGTTCAACCAAACAAACAAACTCTTCAGCTTTATAACATTAGTATCGATTCAAGTATGATTCAAACACTCATGCATGATTCAAAAACTTCTGCCACAGTATGTGGACTTTTAATAAAACAGATTTGCGGCACTAAAATGCAGAGTCACGTTATTAAATCGTATGAAGTCAGCAGTTTCCTCAATACCATTCTGCAGAAAATAATGTTTCACACATGAATAATATTCATATTTTTATGTTATCGTCGCAAAATTTTTGTTGACAAATGTTGTTTAAATGAATGAATTCTATGGTGATCTGCACGGGTAGCGTAATGGTCCCCTGCGACACAGGAATTATTCCTAGTGCGGCAGTTGTCTTTTTATAGAAAAACAAAAATGCACAAAAGACAACACGACTGCATACTCTTTTACAAAACACATAGTATCACTCGCAGATTCATTACAATATTTCAATAGATAGTTTACGGTATAAGACAGTCCGGAATGATTGAACACAGAATACGCCAAAAGAGCCTTTGTTACGTGAAACCCAATAGCTTTTGCTGAGGCTCACCAATTATAGGATGTGGTGTCTATAGAATATTGGTTATCCGATACCATAATAGGTCGCCACTAACCTATATGTAACTTCGGTAAACTCGCTAACCACTGAACTTTGACGTTCATAAGTGTTACTTTGTGACTAAGTATATTATTGCTGGTCGTAAAGACATCTCATACAGCCTAGTATTAAACTGCCAATTGGAAACTTATTGATTATTAAGTCTTCTTCTTCTCCTTAGCCTTTATTATTCCCAAGTCACTTGGGGTCGGCTTTTCTGGTTTAACCGTTTGACTGGATATCAATTTTTACACGGAGCGGCTGCCACCTGACCTCCGCAACCCGAAGGCTAACGATACCCTAAGGCTAGACCAGTGTCAGGATATTAGAGGGTACTGACTTTCCAAATAACGACTGCCATAGATGTTCATGGCAGCCGGAACCGACGGCTTAACGTGCTCTCCGAGGCACGGAGCCGGCGATAATTGTCAATCAATATGCACATAATTTCGAAAAGTCATATAACTTCCGAAAGTCTGTGGTGCGCGACGTGGGTTCGAACCCAAGACCCTCTGCATTGCAGTCTGTTGGTCTCCCCACTGAGCTATCGCTGCTATTATTGATTATTAAGTAACAACAACAATAATACAATGAAACATAAACTAAGTAGCATTATTTAACAAACCAGTGGATATTATATTTGGTAAGCTATGTTTTTGTAAAATTTCGTGGATGAAATATAACTTTTGCAACAAGTGCATAGGGGTTAAAGAGAGATTCTGTTGGTTAAACACTTAACGACGTACCGTTCTATTAGGAAACAGTCCATGGGCCAAATGTTCGTTGGGTGAAAAGTTATTGGTCAAAACATTATGTTGGTTAAGCATTCACTGACGTAAAGTCATGTTGGCGAAACGTTCGTGGATGAAAAGTCCTTTGGCTGAAAAGTTAATGGTTTAAAGATAATGTTGACCAACAATTTATGGACCAATTGACTGTTGGTAAATCATTTCAGACTCGATGCTGGTGGCCGATTATTGATAAAAAAAGGCCGAATTATTCGATGCTTCAAATACATTGAAATGTTCGGCACTGTGACGAATACCTATACGAATATTAAAATTTAACAACTTTATACGGATTTCATGTTTTCACGGTGTTTATTTTCTAAAAATAAAAATAAAAATCATATTCAAATGCATTAAATATTGACAATAATTAATTGTTTGATTACGCATTAGTCTCTCGCCAATTCAAATACCACACAGTCATTCGATTAATAAATTGGCGTAGGCTTTGAAATATTTGAATTACAATAGACTGATTATTCGAATGCATGGGCACAATTTAATAAACTTTTGATTTTTTGTGGCAATCAATAGAATCGAATGTATAGCATTTTATGCAAATTTGCACATCAGTAAATCTGAGTCTTCCAAGACAATTGCAAACCATTACTAATCACAGTAACAAGAATAAAGACTGTATACTACATAAAGCAACGTTACATAACTAAAAAAAATTTTATGATATCTTGGGATGGAGGAATATACTCTTAAGTATAAAATGATACTTGTGTTAGGATACCCCTCCCCCTCTTCCATAAGATGCCGTGGTAACATATGGTAACATAGGTAACAGATTCAAATACCTTATTTTTAAAATAAGTGCAACAAGAGAAAGGATAAATGTTTTTAACTAAGCTAATAACTTTCCAACTAATATTATTGATGCAATTGTGAGTTTTTTTGTAACGCTTTCAAGCATTAACGACTCAAATCAAATTTTTCATACCCATTGTCACGTATACAGAATAGTACTTAAGTTACCTTTCATCCAGAGAAAAGTATTCTTACTAACCTAACCTACATTTACGTGAACGTTCATGTAAATGTAGGTTACACACACAAGCACACACGCACGCACACACGCACGCACGCACGCACGCACGCACGCACGCACACACGCATGCACTCACGCACGCATGCACGCACGCACTCGCCCAAACAAACTTGTTCCTAAAATTCAGTAGCGCTACAAATAAATACATTGTACGTACTTAGCACCATTTCACTAATACTCGCTTGGAAATGTACGTCGTTATTTCGAAATAGCCCGCTATTACCTACAGATCTCTAATAAATTAAGCTTTCACAGTCAACGTCAGTATGTTTTGCGACTACTATGAATACCACCATTGTTCTAAGCATTTCTGTTTTGAACAAAAAGATCGTGAGCTTTTTGTTCGTATTCTTGATAAGATTAAGAATTGGTTTTGGTAAGTGATATATTTCGAATAATAAATTATATATAATTCAGTTCTAAATAGTGTTTTTTGGATATGGCAATGTTTTGTTCTAAGAATTTATATACGGAATTCAAAACTAATTTGATATGACCCTGAATATGACGTTAAATAGTTCAAAATTTGTCTTTGTGTCTGGCAATCGCAAATAAATTCGTCATCGGTTGAGTTATGTTTCGGACTCAAAATTTTTGCGTAATCCTATAAAACATAAACTTGTGAAGCTATAGTATAAATAATACGCTTTTTTTTTAAAGAGGTGATGAGATATAAAGTTACTGCCTTGAAATATCTTGTCATTAAAATATAAATGCGAATGTTAATCCGTTTGTTACACTTTCACGCCTTAACTACTTGACTGATCATTATGAAATTTGACATACACGTTCTTAGGGTAACAGAAAAGGGCATACGGTACCTTTCTGCTATCCCTTTCTGAGAAGAATACTGTGAATAATCTAACCTACATTTAAGCTAGTGAACCCACGACCAAAATTTAGTATTTCATAAAGTAATTTAAAAGAAAATAAATGCAGCCGTTTACAACTTTTCCTAAATTTTGCGTACATGGTATTTATTGACCTGAACTCGATCGAGCCAAACTCAATCAACTCCCAGCAACGCACCCTCGGCTTGATTGGCCGACACTATTATTATACCGTACTTCAGGGGAAAAGTGCACCGAAAATTCCTATCCGATAACAGCACACATTTCAAAACCGTTAGGTTATTTATTATTTAAAAAGTAAAAATGGTTTATTACAGCAAAAAGCATTTACATTTTTACTAAAAATGTAAATGTGCTCTGCTGTACACTCGAAATTCAAAACTGTCAAAGTCAAATCAAAGACAATAATCTTTATTTCCATAAAAATGTGTAAACAGCTCTTGGATACGTCAATTATGTTATAAATTTACCTATAAAAATATCTTCTTCTCCCTTAGCCTTTATTATTCCCAAGTCACTTGGGGTCGGCTTTTCTAGTATAATCAGATTTGACTGGATATCAGTTTTTACACGGAGCGGCTGCCACCTGACCTCCGCAACCCAAAGGCTAACGATACCCTAAGGCTAGACCAGTGTCAGGATATTAGAGGGTACTGACTTTCCGAATAACGACTGCCATAGATGTTCTTATCTTATCTTATGTGGGGGCCAGTCAGTGCAGACCGGCGACACTTCGATCCAGTGGGATCTATTGTGTCGACACTCTCCCAAAAACGGCTGCCATAGATGTTCATGGCAGCCGGGACCGACGGCTTAACGTGCTCTCCAAGGCATGGAGCAGGCGATAACTGTCAATCAATACGCATATAATTTTTGAAAAGTCATATAACTTCCGAAAGTCAGATATGCGCGACGTGGGTTCGAACCCGAGACCCTCTGCATTGCAGTCTGTTGATCTCCCCACTGAGCTATCGCTGCTCTAAAACAGGAGGAGAACAGATACATACCTTTCATCCAGAAAAAGTTACGTTACCAATCTAACCTTACCAACATTTACGCAAGTGAAGCCTCGGGCAAAATCTATTTTTTTATAAATTTGTATTTAAGTGTTAATGAAAAGGATTATCTGTTATAATACTATCTGGTGAGGGTGTTTCAAGAGTAGTCCTGCCCTGGGTAGAATGCCTAACCACCGCGTGGCAAACAGTTTTAAAAGTGCTTAATGAAATTAACCCGTAGGTCTACAAGAAAATGTCTGTCCAAAACTTCAGGCCGCATGAAAACTGTTCTGTACAATTTACGAACGATCTTAATATTTTATTACACGCATCTACGCCCCACCAACAGAAGCAGGATATTACTCGTTAAGTAACTAATGTAACGACAAAACTGTATTCCAAAGCTTTTCCATTAGGTTTCACCCACATTTATGATACGACCGCGAGGCTCGCAGCGTGATGTTATATAACCTATGTTACTTCTGGATAAATTCGCTTCCTAATGGTGAAATAAATATTAAAATTAGTTTAGTAGTCGTTTTAGAGTTTATCAATCCATACTAATGTTATAAAGAGCCGATTACAATACACAACCGATTTCAAAAATTATTTCACTATGATAAACCTATATTATCACCAAGTAACAAAGGCTATATTTTTTTGTTAAAATACTGTTAATAACATAAGCTAACCTACTAATACCCAAGCGAAGACGCGGGCAAAAGCTAGTTACAAATGAATAAACAATATTTCCCTTTTATAATATTAGTATAAACCCAGATGGTTTGTCAGAAATGCCGTAAAATGATTCTAACACAATTCATCTATTAATTTTTAGTCAGTTTCCAGTTAGCCGCGTCTCGGTGATATTTTTGTATTTTTTACTAGCCGAATACGTATCCGCAGCAGATGTTAGCAGAAAATACAAAAATCTCGATATCGGATTGAATGAAAGAGTATAAAGACTAGGTGTCGCGTATTCACTATCGGGACGAAGTCGACACGTAGGTAATAGATATCTTCCGTGCAATTCTGTAAAATATTTCGTCTGGAACTCAAATTTATCTCAAGACGTCGCCGCGTCGTCAAAACTTCAGTAATAATAGAACTTTTACTGTAAATTCGATAGTAAGGTTGGTAATAAAATCTTATAGAATGCATTGCTTTTGAAGTTAGCTTAAATATGTAAGGGCGATAGTCCAATAAGGCATTGAACTTGCAAACAAGAATTCGTTGGTGGAAATTCTAGGTACCTTGCCATTATAAATGCGAATGTGAGTTTGTTTGTTTGTTACGCTCTCACGCCTTAACTACTCGACCAATCAAATTGTAATTTCACATACACGTTGTCACTGGTACAGACAAGGCATAGGGTCCATCTAGAAAAAAGGTATAGACATTTACTGACAGTATCCAGATTAAAGCGAGTGAAGCAGCAGGAAAAAACTAGTTACAATATATTTCGAAACATTCAAGCTCAGAAATAAATTAAATTAAATTTGCCAAACCTGTCACAGCCATTGTACCATATCGAAAATTCTTCCACGACTTATATAGTCGCGATATATCGTTTGTCTGAACGAATCAAACATTCACTTCGAGAATAAATCTTTAATTTTCTACCCCATATAATTTGGGAAGAGAATCGAAATATACTCTGAAAGTTTTATTAAAAAAGTCAAGTGTACATTAGGATGGTAAGACATCAAGAACAGATGTTATGAATATAACTGGAAACATGATATGGGAATATAAAAGACATTAATCTAGAAATAATTTAGATAATATCAATATATGAAAAAGCAGCGCTAGCTTTGTAGAAGATAGTTGTACTGCCACGCAGAAGTCTCTAGTTCGATACCAGACCAAGCATATATCTGACATTTTGAAGTTATGTGAAATGTGTGAATGTGTGTAAAGCAGTTAATAATTAATTATTACTTGCTTTAACGATGAAGGAAAACATAGTACGGAAACCTGCATGTCTGAGAGTTCTCTATAATGTTCTCGCAGATATTTGAAGTCTGACAACCTGCATTGGGCCAGCATGGTAGACTAGCCTAACCCTTCTCACACTGAGAAGAGGCCCGTGCCCAGCAGTGGGACAGTTTAATACAGGGCTGACATTATATATAATTATCTATACTTATCTATGTTTAATTCACAAACAGACCCTTGTAAGAGCCCTTAATAGCTCACAAAAGATCAACTTCCCCTTTGTCCGTCATTACCCCTGAGAATACGCCCATTAGCCTGATAATGGGTATATTCTCCGCGGATTCAAGATCGTAATCAATATATAGTACGCTGGCAACTTCGATAAATTTTGAGAACAACTATTAATAGTTCTACTTAATTATAAATACTGCCTAATTAGAACAGCGTAAGATTGTGTCTACTTAATATGAAATATGACTGTACGGATGGCGTCGTGGTTTAATTAATCGCGTCGCCATTGACAATGCGCCGAGACTTGTAGGTTCGAACCCCACACGATACAAAAATGCATGTGGTCCATAAATAGTTGTAGGTACCGAGTCTAGGAGTTCTTTGTGTCCGCTGTTTAAATACAGGAATTATTCCTAGTTCAAATTTAAAGAAAATCTTAATTTAAGAAAAACCGCTTAAGCGCTAGTCGAGACTCGCACACGAAGGGTTCCGTACCATCGTAAAAGATACAATACTATGTACTTTTAAATTAATTATTTTGACCGTTAGTTATTATATTCATCGGGTCGTTGTTTAAATATATTACTTAGATACTTGATTTAGCGCTCGGCTTCGCTTACGTAAATGTTAGAAACAGTACTTTTTCTGGATAAAAGGTAACAGAAAAGGACATACGTTTTCTGTTACCCTGACAACGTCTATGAGAAATTTCATGACTTCTTCTTCTTCTTTCTTTTCGTGTGGTTAGTGGCCAACCTGTTGTCAAGAGTTGTTCAAGCCGTCCGGCCTCTGACATGGCTTAACGACAATTTCACAACAACCGGGACCGACTTTTTACGTGCCCTCCGAAGCACGGAGACGTTCAGATAAAATTTCATGACGATCAGTCGAGTAGTTACAGCGTGAAAGCGTAACATACAAACAAACTCACATTCGCATTTATAACAGGTATTAGTTAGGATTTAGATAGTTTTCTTTAAAAAAATATATCTTTTAAATATGACCAGCAAATTACATAAGTACCACATTTAATATTATACTGTGTGTTTCAAACTTAACTCTATTTTCTTTAACAGTTGTTCAAAATTAAATTAAATCTACATCTGCTGATCTCCGTAGTAGTAACCTTGATTAAACTTCTTATAGTATCAGATCAAATAGATTCATAGCCAGTGGAATCAAAAAGTTAATACAGGTAAATCCGCCCGTCTAAGGATTACCGACTACAGACTTCTCATTTCTCTTTATACTTTTATATCTACCTGGTATGTTCAAAGCTGTCGAATATTTTATATCGATACTGGTATAGTTAGAACTTTTCGATAAATAACCGAATCGACGTGATAGGATATAATAAAACCCTTTCTTTATTACCTAGTTTCAACCCGCGCCTTCGTTCGTCTTACATATCGCACTCTTAATAAAACAGCGACTTAACTCGAAATTTGAAAGTAAGGCAATTTGAACTCTAATTGTATATATTAAATTCTAATATTATATTTGTGTTAAATCTTTGCAATAGAGTTCAAATTTGTTTAATCCAAAATACTGAGATAAGTCTCTGTTTTATTAAGGGTGCGAATTATACTAGACATTACTTGTGCCTTTGCTCACGATTTTGCTCGCGTTAATGTAGATTTTCTCAATTAATTTCTAACCTTCTTCTAGAAAATAAGTTTTTATCTGGATGAAGTGTATCCTATGTACATATATTACCTTTTTTGGTCCCCTGACAATGTTTTTGCGAAATTTCATGATGATCGTTCGAGTAATTAAGCGTCAAAGCGAAACAAACAAACAAACTCACAATCGTATTTATAATATTAGTAGAATGTTTAATTTCCTATAGGATAATAACTTTTAAACTTTCGCTTTGCATGCATATATTATATATATATATATATAACCGTCCGTGGTCAGCTTGTGACCACGGCCGGTGTAACCTGGTCGAAACGTCAAGCATAAAAAAGGTAAACATTATGCATGATCGCGTTAATACCCGTTACGTATTCCTATAGGATAGCTCGTAGTCTATATTAATCAGTAATAATATAGTTTTCTACTACTGGAAGATTTTTTAGAATCGGTTTAGAAGTTTTGGAGATTTGTACGTCCTACATAAGTATAGACAAGTTGTAATCTTTTTTAAAACTGGACTTCTAAACAACTCACTTTTTTCAAGCATAGAATTTTATGTTAAACTGTATCAAAACTCTCTTAACATGCAATACCGTCTGAATATCGCCTGCGTTGTTCCTCTAGAACCAAATTGTATGTTCCTGTCGGCGAACGAATCTGGAACTAAAATCCAGCATTCGATTAGAAGTTTGATTAATTTGACAACAAGACACCAACGGTTTCTTAGATTCAGTTCTTTGTCGAAGCGTTTGAGAACAATTTTCAAAGTCTGCATAAACATTAACAAGATTTTTGATCGAAAGTGTCGCAAACATGCTAAAAATATCTTCTTACAACTCTTTAAGAGCTTAAATTGTTTTAAAATAACTTCCATCGTTTTTTTAAGAGCCTAGAAATAACTACACATCAAGAAATTGTTACAACCACATCAATTTCTTGAAGTGTAGTTATTTCTAAGTACCCAAACCTAATTTAATAAAATTTGTATTTTAATTGGCGGCCTCGATGGCGTAGTGGTTAGTGTAACCGACTGCAGGTCACGGGTTCTATTCCCGCACAAGTCAAACATTTGTGTGCATGAACATGGATATTTGTCTTAGCCTGGGTGTTTCTATGTATAATATGTATGTATTTACAAAAAAAGTATATATGTATGTTTATCCATTGTCTAGTACCCATAGTACACGCTCTGCTTAGTTTGGGCTAGATGGTAATGTGTGTATGTGATAGTATATTATTATATTATTAATTTCAATGTATAACATTGGCGTGAACGTAAGACAATATTATATTATGAATAATTTTCTAAAACAAAAAATATTGTCTATCTAAGTTTCAGATACAAAATTCTTAATATCATCATGTTCAATTATTTTATTGTACAAGATGCCCAATAATAAATATTTATTTATTGAAATTAAACTACTATATACGGATTTTATCGCGTCGTTTATTTGACACTATTACATAATGGCTGGCCAAGGCTGCTGAAAAGAAACCGAAATGTCGGGGAAAGTGTAAAATTAAATTAAATCTAAATAGTTTTAACAATAATTTAATTAGCTTAAAAATTAGTAAAGTTTAATAGTAGTAGTAGTGTAACAGTTTTTAAAATTATGTAATAAAGTGTCAAATAAACAACGCGATAAAATCCGTATATGTATAGTAGTTTAATTTCAATGAATAATATTCGCGTAAACAGAAGACAATATTATAAAGATTTGATTTTTTGGATACAAAAATGTCCTATTTGTCTTAAAATACTTTGCTTTGTCTTGTCATAATCGCACTCTTAATAAAACAGCGACTTAAATTTGAAAGTAAGGCAATTAAGAGTGTTGTTTACTGTACTGTTTTATTAAGAGTGATTATGGCAATTTCGTATGGAATAAAATATGCCAAATAGCAAACATAAAATATGACACAATACAAAAGTCATGAGATGCTCTATCTCATAACATTTTTGCTAGCTACCAGGATTATTTCACTGTCAGCGTACAGAATATTCGGTTATAAAGGTTGAAAACATATTGACTTATTAGCATAGACACTAAGACACCCCTATTTGACAGCCCAAAAAAAAAATAGACACCGGTATAATGCTGATGAATCTTTAACACTTATATATATTATTGAAAATCAGCGTTGCGATATCATGTCAGTTTTATAGCAACATCAATACTGAATGGAGACCATTTGTTGCCACAATAGCATGATGTGTATATGTTACGGCTAAATGCTAATAGCCGAAGTGCGGCTACACCTAGTTTTAGCCGGCTACAACTAGGTGTAGCCGGCCACAAGCGGTTAGGTTATGTTAGATTACTTTTGATTTGTAACTGGCTAAAACTAGGTGTAGCCGCACTTCGGGTATTAGCCGTAACATATATATTTTTTTACTTACGAACTATTTATTTAATTGTCTTTTGTATTATTTTGTCTATATTTTGTAAGAAAAATATGTAGTCATGTTTCTTTGTGGCAATAAAGAATGATTTCTTTCTTTCTTTCTATTTCTATATAAGAACTAGCTTTTGTCCGCGGGTTCACTCGCTTTTGAACAGTACTTTTTCTGGATAAAAGGTATTTTTGTACCCCTGACAATATGTAAGCGAAATTTCATAATGATTATGACTTAGTTAAGGCGTAAAAGCATAACAAACAAAAGCCCAAAATTCAAAACAAAATGAGAGCTGTAGAATAAACTGGAAAACAACATTGAGAACTACGATCTAAGTCGTCTAATATAAATCGTACTGCGTTTTCTATTTCTCAGCCGTTCTACAAACTGCCTCTCCGGAAACGGGCCGGTGCCGGAAGGCTTATACTAGCACTACATAAAGATAGCCTTTACTTCAGTTTAGCTCCAACAGGCTAGCGATTTTCTATTAGATTCGGATTATGCTGTAAGCCGGATTGTAACCGACGATTGTTATTCAAAGTGTTTGAGGAAATTTCGCTGTGATTTCGGGAAAATTGTTATTTGTGTAACGTCTCAAGTGTATAAGCAGTAATGGGTAGAGCTGTTTTCGACATTTTCGTATATCTTACATCTCTGAATACATTTAATACTATTAAAAACAGCGATCTTTGGGCACGCATAGGTATAAAGGAGATGCAGTGACTATGACTACGTTAGCTGTTCATGTCAACATGCCAATAACACAATATCAATTTAAATCTAATTTAATATATTTTTAGTAGTGTGTTATTTGCGTAGGTAAGGAACCTAACTATTATACTACCAAATTAAATTAAGCAAAATTAACGGAATAAATACTTAGCAGTATTTTATCGAGTTATCTCATTAAAAAATGTTTCAGAATTAGCCTTAAGCCTAAGCCTAAGCCTAAGGCTTTTATTAATAAAACTAAGATAATTAAATCCTAAAGCAATCATAATAAAATCCTTCTTAGCAACTATAACAACCTTTAAAAAGTAACCATCCAAGATGTTTAACTTTCTAATATCGGTTCCCTAGCTAAGCCGCAAAATTCTAACAAGCAAACGTAACAAGCAAGTAACGTTGTCAGAGTTACTTTCTCAATTATAAGTATTGGCATTTGTATACGACGCAAGTAGGTCGCGCCTATCTTATAAAGGTAGTCATATCAGTTACTTGCGTGGCTTTACTTCGATCTTTATACGATGCATGTAAAGTTGGGTATGGCAAAAGAAGCATGAGAGCAGAATAAATGCTGTAGAAATGAGAGCGCTGAGAAATATATGTGGTGTGACTCTGAAAGATAGAATAAGGAATAGTGTGATTAGAAAGAGATGCGGCATGAAAGTGGATATAGTGATAAAAATAGAAAAGGGTATGTTAAGCTGGTTTGGGCATGTAGAAAGAATGGACGAGGAAAGACTGACTAAGAAAGTTTAAGGACAAAGGCCAGGTTAAGAGCACCTTGAGCCGATGGGCGTGTATGAGGAATGTGATGAAAGTGACTGAAGCCAGAGAAGTGTGTCAGGATCGTAGCAAATGGAAATCCGTAGTCTCTGCCTACCCCTCTGGGAAAAAGGCATGAATCTATGTATGTATGTAATCCACGCAAGTAACTCGACTTGTACATGCCATTGCGTGGTATACAAGACACAAATTATGGTACTATTAAAACATGTTTGTAGAAATTATACATCATCATGACTCACCACTGCCTTTGTGCCAAGTTTTGAGGCTGCAATCACAAAACGTTAGTTAGGAAAGGAAGTTAGGAAATTTGAACTCTAGCTAACGAACTATTAGAGTTCAAATTGCCTTACTGCCAAATTTCGAGTTAAGTCTCTGTTTTATCAAGAGAATAAATTTGTGTGATCTACAATTTTTTCGAGTCTGTGTGTTCGATTTTTGAATGTGTGTAAACTCCACTGCAACACAGAACCTTTTACTAGTGCGGAAGATGTCTGTAAAAGTATATAAGCTTACACAATGGACAATAATTGAATCGATTATTTTGAGAAGGGCACTAGTCCATCAGACAAAATTTTACAAGAGTCACAAAAATCCTTCTGTTGACAAAAAAGTCTATAGTAGGTGCAAAAAAAATTATGAAACTTTATAGATCTATCTAACATAATAGTGCATGTGTTCTTGTTTAAGATTTTATTTATTAGAAATGACAAGAAAAGTCAAAATAAACTGATTTCGATTTCGGCATAATATGGACCAGTGCCCTTCCCAAAATAATCGATTCAATTATAATATTTTAAATAGCCGTATAATTTATAGATAATACTAAGACCTTCTGTCTTACCACTGATCAATACAAAGCAATAAGCTCAATTTATTCAAAAACATAAGTGCCAAAAAGTATAACCAATTTTTACACTATTCCTATATTAAAAACGGATGATGGTTTTTAACAAAAGTGTTCTTTAAGTATAGCCAAAATATTTAATGAAACTTTTGTTATTAAACTGCCAACATCATATGATAGCAACAAGTTATTACTTTGCCAGCATGTAGATTAGTAAAAATTTAAAATGTTGTGGAATCTTATACGTACATAGTCCGGATACACCAAGAAATTTAAAGGGACTGACCCTCGGCTATAAGTCTTTAGATTAGAACTTTTGAAGTATGAGGCTATAAAACCGGAGACATCTGTTCAAATATATATTTTTCTCAGTCCCATTTAAAAAATGAACTATTGCATGGGAGGTGAAGTGGTTTAGGTGGTCACCTCGCTAATGACACTGCATTAAGTGTTGTGTGTTCGATCCAGGACAAAAAAGTGTGTGTCCCACAATAAATTCCGAGTCTGCGTGTTCCTTGTATCCGTTGTTTGAAGGTTTATAAGGTCATTTCTCGTGCATTGTCTCTTTGTGATAATAAAACATAATTGAAAACCGTAAATGCTTTGAAATCATTTGCGCTAGCTCGAAATTTAATGTAAGATAATTTACCACACTTTGTTAATCAGTAATCAATGTCATCCTATGTAGCCTACAGGCGTGAATCTACATAACTATAAATACGATTATTCTAATTTATATTCCGAATTAAACGTTCGTTTCGGACCACAGGTTATAAGGAATTGTTAATAAAAGCATAAACTCTGGTAGTATGGTAGTTAACGGAAATTGTCATGACCCCTATTACGTAGAACTTCAAATCTCAGCTGATCAGCATCGTGCATCAGCTGCAATGTTTGTGTATAGACTGCCTACCTCTTCTTTAGACTTAGATAACAAACATAAGGACTTACGTGCAACGACATCCTAAATAATATTATAAATGCGAATGTGAGTATGTTTGTTACACTTTCACGCCTTAACTACTCGACCAATTATCATGAAATTTCGCATAACTACACATCGCCAAGAGAGCAGAAAAGAAGACAGGGTACCTTTCATCCCGACAAAGTACTGTTTGATTTTATTTTATTAAGAAAGGAGCATTAAACAGCCTCACAACATAATAAAAACAATAGAATCAACTTAAAACTAGTAATGTAACCAACGGTGATGTTCACAGGTTACCAGTTGATTACAACTATAAGACGCTAGGAAAGCGAGCATACGTGTATGACAATAAAAAAAAAGAATAAATAATCTAAAATAAATAAAATAAAGTAATTACCCACCTACATTTAAGCGAGCAAAGCCGCGGGCAATATCTGGTATATGCTTACAACGAATATAAAATCGCTACATCGCTACGCATACGAACCTTGCACGTTCGCTTTTCTAAGTCCCTCACGGCTCAAGGTCGCCCTTTCTGGATTAAAATTCAGTGGCTTCCATTAGACTTTGCGCTTAGTTTGAGTGGGCATTAAAATGTGCGCCATTTTACTAAAACTTTTTTACTTTCACGAAAGTTTTGCAGCGATTCCGATCCATTGGGATTAACATTCTGCTAGTGAAGTCAGCCATTTTTTGTGGTTATACGCGCCGTTGGTCTTTGGTTTGTTGTTATTATTATGTTCTTGTTTGTTGTTCAGTTAATTGTTTCCTGTTTTTTAGTTGATTGCGGGGAAGCTGGAGAGTATATTTTTCTTCAGAGGTCTGCCTGTGTAGTATACGTATCGGATTTTCTCATCATATTAATAAAATACTGCCTTGAAGCCGCAGCAATAGTGAATGCGATTGCTGTGTGTGTCCGGGCCAATTTCCGGATCGGGCAAAATGTTATTAGGTTTTCTATACACACACATACATAGGCTCACGCCTATATCATCAGATAGGTAAGTATAAGTGTATGAACTACAGCATTACTACGCCAGCTATGGTCTTCGGTATCACTTGTTTCTTTGTTAGGCAATTTTTGATAGTAGAGTCAGAAAATTTGATCGATAAATTACAATAGGCTGGACTCTATGACTTTTAATCATGGCTAGCAAAATGTGGGTGTAACAATTATATGCATCTTCTTAGGAGATATGTAAGCGATAAACTTTTTTAACAAGATTGAATATGTAGAATACAAATATATCGGTTCCCTATCCATTTGCATAACATTTTAAGACATAATATAGCATGGCATACTTTTGTTTGTCCTAATTAGGACATATATTTACTAATAATATATTTACGGATAACAGCCTACGCATAATTTTAAGCATGATTATTAAGTTCAATTGTATATTATCACACCTGCCGCTTGGGGTGGCCCAAGGGCTACCAGGGCTATTTTTCTGTTTATCACTAAGGTAATTATGTCAAAATAAACTGTATGCTAAAGACAATTAAGCCAAAGTATTCTTATGCCAAAAAAAATGCCAAAGTATATTAGGGGGAAAACATTATACGAAAAGAAGGGATCCTAAATACAGGTTACGTAAGAAACCTGAAGAGTATGAAGGAATTAATGTAAAACGAAAGTAAAAATTATTACTAAAATATCAAAAATCAGGTCTTTATCGCGATAGCGTTCTACGGTATCAAACCTACTCTTATACACTAAGTTTATATCTGACACATTCGAAGCTAGAGGGTTGGTGGATGTTGTCTATACAGATTTTGCAAAGGCTTTTGATCGCGTGGATCACTCCATACTTTCAATAAAGCTTAGCCATACTGGAATTCATGGTAGCCTCTTACGATGGTTCCAAAGACCTACCTATACAATCGCACTCAGCTGGTGGACTTAGCAAGTTTTGAATCTGTACCAATTATACCAGGTTCTGAAGTCCCACAAGGATCAAAATTGGGTCCTCTGCTATTTTTTGTATTCATAAAATATGATCTCCTAGATTTAATAAAATGTGAATGTTTAGCCTATGCTGATGATTTGAAAATATACACCAAAATTGCTACAATAAGTGGTAGTGTAAAACTCCAAAATGATCTCGATACTCTTCAGCATTGGTGCTTGTGCTTACTTAATAGAATGTATTTTAATATAAAGAAATGCCAGTTTATCACATTTACAAATAAAGTTAATTCCATAGATTTTAAATACACCATATCAGGCGATTATCTAGATAGAGTAACAACCGTTCGCGATCTGGGTGTGATTTTTGATACATCTCTATCCTTCCGTCATCATATAGACAATGATGTTACCAAAGCTAACAAAATGCTTAGTTTTGTTATTCGTGTATGTAAGCCGTTTCGTAACAGTTCCAGCTTAACCTTGCTTTTTAACGCTCTATTTCGAAGTGTCTTAGAGTATTGCTCTGCCATATGGTCCCCTTGCTATTTAACGTATGCGGATAGTGTAGAAGCAGTCCAAGCCTACTTTGTCAGAAACTTATGTATTAGAGATGGAGTAAGAAAACCTTTGCCTGAATATAACCATAGACTATCACACCACAACATAACTAGTTTGAAAGAACGGCGTGATATATCTGACCTACTACTTCTTCATAAAATTATTAACGGATCCATAAATGCCGACTAAACCAATTTCTTTAATTTTAGATCAAGTTAACGTACCTTGAGCCATCATCGAGTATTTGATACTCCCATATTCACATTAATCACTACTCTTAACAGTCCTCTCACATGTACGATGAGATTGTACAATGAGAAATGCATTTCGATTAACAATGCTATTGACATCGTTTCAATGAAATTTTTGTCATACAAACGCTTCCTACTAACTGCCAAATATATTTTTAAGTTTTAATACTGCTGTTTATGGTGGGTTCTATATTTTAATTCTTTGATAAGTTTTTTTTTTAATTTTTATATTGCACCTGTGTCATAAATCATTACCGACTTGCATAACTGATCTGCACTATGTAATTGTGTATCTGTGTAACAACTACAGTATTGTGCCTGTTAAATATTATGTTACTGGTAATTAATTAGACTGTAAGTTTCTTGTCATGCATGCCTGTCATTTGTATGATTACTGTTATAATGTTATAATATGCACTTTATATATTTAAGAAGCATTTGTAATTGTATAGTTGGTGCTTAATAAAATAAAATAAAAATAAAATAGTAACCCTAGTGGAAGACCGTTGGACTGCTACGTTGAGGTCTTGAGTTTGATCCTAGGGCGAAAGAGCTTCGATAAGTCAGATGCCTCTGACTCTTCGAAGTTATGCGCGTATTAAATTATTAATTATCGCTCGCTTTACCAGTGAAGGAAAACATCGTGAGGAAACCTGCATGTCTAAGAGTTCGACATACTGTTCTCTAAGATATTATGTGAAGTCTGCCAATCCGCACTGGGCCAGCGTGGTGGACTATGGCCTAACCCTTCTCACACTGAGAAGAGGCCCGTGCCCAGCAGTGGGACAGTTTAATACAGTACTGATATTATTATAAGTATTTAAAGGCACACAATCACCAAATATACTACAAATACCCTAATATCTACACTCGAATAAATTTCGATCATATCACAAATTAAAGTACCTATAAATTTATATAACGCATTCGAAATTGTTTCTCTTTGAACACGAATTTTCAGTTTAATTACTCAGTTAATATATGTTAAAATACCTACGTGAAATAGCTTTACTCGAATATGTATATTGTATCATTTAATGTTTTCATAGTATTCAGAAATTCAATATGGTTGGCTAAGTTATGGCGTGGAGATTGTATAACACAAAGTGATTGTTTAATTTGCAATTTATGAAATACTGTAATTTGATTATTGCAGTGGAAAGTGAACGCTGTCGTCGCGTCGTGACGTTGTTGCGTCGATGTCGACGTCATGTGAGGCACAAATCACACTGAAATGGCGAAGACTTTGACGGTGTCTTACTGGTCGTTTCGTATGAATTGTGCGGAACGACACATTTTATAAGTAATATTTCTTTAGGTGTCGTTTCCCACACCATTTTTCAGATGTGGTCGTTACGCAATCAAGTCAATAATACCGATGTGTGCAAATTGACACTTAAACATTTTATTTTTAAAATGTTTCGTTTCGTACAATTCATGCGAAACATCCACTAAGCCTTGACGGCGGGTCACTCAGCGCAGCGAGACCACTCGCGCCACTCGCCTAAGTAATATTGTGATTTAGAATATATAATTTTATACAGTCCGCTATCTATAACTGAATATAATTTCTCACATCACAGTAGAATCTGTACTGCATCCGTGGCATAGCAGTGAATACGACTGCCATGCATGAGGTCTCCGATTTAAACCTCGGGTCGGGCCATCTAATAGTCATTGGGTTTTTCAGTTAGTGGTGTTGCATATCCCCGTGCCTGGAAAAGTACATACATCGTACAAACGTAAAGCTGTTGGCGCTGCGCCTGATCTCTCTTCGATGCCGTCTGCCATCCCGTTGGATCATTAGGAGACAGAGAGTGCACTTATGTTTGCACACCCACTTGTGCACTATAATTTATCCTACGCAGATAGCCAGTCTCATTAAAATTGGCCACCGTGACCGAAGTTCGGTCTGGAAATCTTTATTATTATTAGAATCTGTAGACAGACAAAATAGAAGCATAATCACTTCTGCTCAATCTAGGATGACGTACTATGTATGTGTTTTAATAAAGGCCATAGCAACCTTTGGCACTTCCACAGGTTGTTAAACCCAACAGTATTTTTTGAAAGCGAAAGCAACTGGTGGTTGTTTAATAACGAAGGGATTGAAATTGGTATCGCGAGAGTACTCCTTCTCCATGGGTTTTCAATGCATTAGTAGTGCAACCTTTTATAGAGCCAGGGTTATAGACAAGCATACGTCTCGCCTGATGGTAAACAGTTACTATTTGCTTAGCAACACGAAACCAGGCAAGAAATACGTTCAAGCATTGTCAACCCTCCAATAAAGACCTTGTTATGTTGTCAGTACATAGAACAAAATTCCCTGGTATCCCTACCCATGGTTATTTGCATGTGATTTTCTGTAGAAGTTACTTACCAACGTACCTGGACTGCTACATATTATTCAAAATGTCCAGCTTAAGCATAGCTTGTACTATTGCTATACGCCCTACGTTTCGAAGAACGCGTACAAAGAAGAGTGCGTCGTAGGTCTAAGAGTAGAATTCCAGAATCAAAAATGAAATAGGCAAAAACAATATTTATTTATTTTTGTCGAAAATCCGTAGTAATCTGTTGGAGTTAGGAGGACATTTCATCGTCTTACCTCAGCAAGCGACGTATTGGAGATGAAACGAGCTGTAAATCCTAATCTCTTTCAGGCAGTGCTAGATAATTATCTCACCGAAATTAGAGAGGGAATAAAAGTGTACTTGTGTTTAAACGCATATTTATATACTTGGCTAGTCTCTTAGTCTCTTTTAGGATTAAACAGGACATAACTATGAAAGCTAATAACCCTGTGTTATCGCTAATATTATAAAGAAGAATGATTTGTATTTTTGTATTTATTTTGTAATTAATTGTATTAAAAACTACTGGACCGATATTTCAAATTCCTTAACTTTAGAAAGTTATTTTATCTAGAAATAACATAGGCTATTTCACATAACGCCACGAGTCAAGCAAGCAAAGCAGGGATCATAAACGTAGAACCACCGAAGACTTATCTTTATTGGTTTTTATTATATAAACGAGCTGCGTTAATAATAAGTGAGAATCGGCCATGAAATGCCGTAAATCTTAGAGTTCGAAAAAATGGTTTAAGTAATATGCAAAGGTCACGTGATAACACGTGACCTTGAGGTCAGAGGTCATAGGTCATAGTCATTTCGGGGGTATTTCGACTATGCTGAGTCGAATGGCGTTGACCGCGAGTCTCTAGCTCTTACGGTTCTTGAGTTGAAAGTTGTATAACAGACGGACGGACGCACGGACAAAGCTGTTGTATATGAGTTTTTCGAACTCTAATAAAGGCCAAGTCAAAACAATCATAAATCCTAACTCTCAGAACATATGCAAAAGGAAAACTTTGAAACGAGTAAGGAGATCACGGTATATAATAAAATAAATAAACTTATCTCTTATAAGCGTATAACGTTGTTAAACAACATTTACATTTATTTTCCTTCCCTCAAATTACATACAATTTATTTTTAAATATTGCCTGTATTCCGACGAAGTTTAAGGGTATCTTTATTTGAAACTAAAAAGGACTCGCAGCAATATATTTTTTTTAATTACGTCCACGTTGTTTTGTCGTCTGGTTTAGTCATTCTAATCTTAACTTAATATTAGAAATGCGGAAGTGTATTTGTTTGTTATGCTTTCAAGACCTAACTACTTGACCAATCATCATGAAATTTCACACACCCGTCGTAGGGGTACACAAAAGGACCCTATGTCCTATTTTGTACCCCTGACAACGTGAATGCGAATTTTCTTGATGATCGGTCCAGTAGCTAAGGCGCAAAAGTGTAACAGATAAACAAACAATCTCACATTCGCATTTATATATCAGTTAGGATATAGCGTCCTCTCCTTTACTTGTCATGTCTTGGAAGCGAGACGTAAATAAAAACATACTGTATATGACCACCTGTGTACCGCGGTGACTCTACAGTTTAATATGAGACCAAAATGGATAACAAAAATCAATAGATGGAATTCTAAAGTATACTTCTACGTTGGAACTGTGCCATGAAAACATAACAGAATGTAACTAATATTATAAATGCGAATGTAAGTTTGTTTATTTCTTACAATTTCAAGCCTTAACTGCTCGGCTGATCATCATAAAATTTCGCATATACGTTGTCTGTGATACAGAAAGGGACATAGGGTACCTTTCATCCAGTAAAAAGTACTGTAACTATATAATATCTATCACATACACACAGCACCATCTAGCCCAAACTAAGCAGAGCTTGTACTATGGGTACTAGACAATGGATAATCATACATATATACTTTTTTTTGTATATACATACACATTATACATAGAAACACCCAGACCAAGACAAACATCCATGTCCATGCACACAAATGTTTGACTTGTGCGAGAATCGAACCCGCGACCTCAGGCGTAGCAGTCGGATACACTAACCACTATGCCATCGAGGCCGTCATTGTATAATAGTCTAACCTAGCCTTAATTTATGGGAACGAAACCGCGGGCAAAATCTAGTTAAATATAATTTTAAAATATTGGATGTTAAAGCTCAGATACAACTTAAGTGTCGAACATTTATTGGAAAATTTATGAGTGGATGTTTTCAAATGTGGCAATTTAGCTACAAGAGATTGTATCTGGATCGATGGATAAGCGTGTTCCTCATACCCACTACATAGCTATGACCGAGGGCCATAATTCCCCGCATTGCAGACAACGCTGCACAATCGTGTTTGGCTGGCCCAAAACATAGAAGATAACGTGAATAGAGCACCACAGAACATGTTCTGGTGTGAACCGGGCACAGATATGTGTTAAGTGCTGAACAATTGAACAAAGGCATGGATATCCTTTAGTTAGTCAATTATCACTTACGCGATTTCGATATACTCTATCTTTAATAATTATAGGATCCATCTCTCGGGTACAGTACTTTTTTTTTAGATGAAACCTATAAAATTTTTTGTACTACAACTGACAACGTGTATGCGAAATTTTATGATAATCGGTCGAGTAGTTACGGTTTGAAAGCGTAAATAAAAACTCACATTCGCATTAATAATATAAAAAAATAGATAGTATAGTTATGAAAGGATGCTACTTTTAATAATGCTATCGCATTAACATCCTGACTCTTCTTCTTTCTTAGCCTCTATTATTCCCAAGTCACTTGGGGTCGGCTTTTCTGATCTAACCGGCTTTGACTGGATATCAGTTTCTACACTGAGCGGCTGCCACCTGACCTCCGCAACCCGAAGGCTAACGATACCCTAAGGCTAGACCGGTGTCAGGATATTAGAGGGTACTGACTTTCCCAATAACGACTGCCATAGATGTTCATGGCAGCCGGGACCGACGGCTTAACGTGCTCTCTGAGGCACGGAGCAGGCGATAATTGTCAATCAATACGCACATAATTTCGAAAAGTCATAAAACTTCCGAAAATCAGAGGTACGCGACGTGGGCTCGAACCCGAGACCCTCTGCATTGCAGTCTATTGGTCTCCCCACTGAGCTATCGCTGCTTTTTAATATTTTTAAGTAGAAGAAGAAAATCGATTTAATGCAAGTTTTTCTAACATAACCAGTTTTTCATACTATAATAGAACTAGCATAAATTCTGTATATAATTATGTATATTCTGTTTAAAATAAAAACATTTTCTCTATTTTTCCATTGGAAGATACTAAGAAAAGAAAATATACTAACTGCATTGACTAAAACCTCGATCAAGACCAGTTTTTTACTTTTAAACTTCGAATGTAGGTAAATGCTTGTTATATTTTTGTTGCTTTTCGTTTTCATTTTTATGTAACCGAAAATCACAATCGTCTACGTTGTATTGCCCTATATAAAATTTGTAAGGAAAACCTTTTCGTTATCCGTTGGGCTAGCTACATTATATAACTTAGTGCCGTACTCTTTAACCGACTTCAAGAAAAAATTAAAAGTAAAGTTTTTTTTTATGTGTTACCTCAGAAAGTGTTCTATGTGAACCGATTTTGATGATTCTGGTGATTTTAATTTGAAAGCTGGTGCTTCCCATGGTGTGATATTTAAATATGAACAAGATCTGACCAGTAGTTTTTGAATTGTCTTTAACATATTAGGTTGACTTCGACTACATTGATGATCATCTCATTTTATTACCTGTCTAGTTGTAATTAAGTCCTTTTTTGTAAAATTTGATTATTTATTTAAATTACGTCAAATTATGTATTCTTGTTCTAAGCACTTCTAGGATTTGAGTGGTACTTTCTATCTGTAGTTCAAATATAAGTTTTATCACAAGGAAATTACGGTTCATTTTGAAATAGCAAACGCTTTATTAGATACGATAATTTACTTATAGTTTCGTTACAATTACAAAGGACTTTTAATATAACTTAAGTAGCGGCCACAGGGGTAGGCTCCCCACAAGGTAGACCGACGACCTGGCAAGAGTCGTGGGAAACGGTTGGATACAGGTATTCCAAGATCGATCTGTATGAAAAACCTTGGAAAACCTTTGTCCAGCAGTGGACGTCTTTTGGCTGTGATGATGAATGTCGACAATGTGAATGTGAATGACGTAATGTCTTAGTATATAGTTAATAATACATGTTAATCCAAGTTTGTAGCCTTAACACTTGAGATTTGGTATTTAATCAGTAAAATAATTATATATTACATAACAACAATCTAATATCGTTACGCAATGTAAATTATTAATTAATTAGGCAAATAATTGAAATACCTGGTAATTTACATAACATGGTCGCGTGTCTGTGTTAAGCCGAAAGGGTAAACAGATGTGTATTTTACAAGTCAATTACTTTAGTTCTCTGTTTTTATTCTATAAAGAGACAACTCCCACATAAGGAATAATGCCTGTGTCGCGGGGAACTTTACAAACATTCAAACAGCGGACACAAAGAACACCCAGACTCGAAATAACCGTTTGTGGATCATCCATCGATCGTAGATCGAACCCACAACACTCGGAGCGGCGGCAGTGGCGAAACGACCACTTAAACCACTACGCCATTCATGCAGTCCATCCAAGTCAGCCCAAGATTTTATGTTTCAAGTAATAAACCTTTACGACTGTATGGGACTGATGTCTTTTTTTTATACACCTAACCTGGCAAACAAGCATACGGCCCACCTGATGGTAAGTGGTCACCGTAGCCTATGGACACCTGCAACACCAGAGGCATCACTAGCGCGTTGCCAACCCTTTAGGAAAGGAAGTGGAAAGGAGAAGGAGCGGGAAGGGTGAAAGAGGATGATTGGGCCACCGGCACTCTCACTCACCGAACGAAACACAACAGTAGGAATACTGCTATTTCACGTCGATATTCTGTGAGAGGGTAGTCCTCCCCCGGTCGAGCCGGCCCATTCATGCTGAAATCAGCGAGGCTCTACTACACAAAAATATTCTTTGTATACTGACGATAGATGCCATAGACCATGCAAAATAACAAGGCTCTCAACGCAACTTGTGTAGAGAGCGACAGTACTGTCATCTATCCAGTAAATTTTTAGACTACGTACTGCAACTATAATTTTCCTGTCAGAAATCGGGCAATTGTATTGGGCTATAGTAATCGAAAACTTATGATAAGGGACCAGACTGTCTAACTTCTAATTTCGGGTTAAAGATTCTTAGAAGAAGAATAGTTTACTTCTATTGAGATTCTACATGTTTAAGTGTTTTCCATAAAATACAGTCTGAGTTACGTTAAGATAGATCAGCGATAACTTAGTGGGGAGACCAACAGACTACAATGCAGAGGGTCTCGGCTTCAAACCCACGTCACGCACCTCTGAGTTTCGGAAGTTATATCATCATCATCATCATCATCATTTCAGCCTATTGCAGTCCACTGCTGGACATATATAAGTGAAGTTATATGACTTTTTTAAATTATGTGTGTATTGATTGACAATTATCGCCTGCTCCGTGCCTCGGAGAGCACGTTAAGCCGTCGGTCCCGGCTGCCATGTACATCTATGGCAGTCGCTATTGGGAGAGTGTCGACACAAAAGATCCCACTGGGTCGAAGTGTCGCCGGTCTGCACTGACTGGCCCCCACATAAGATACATACATACGTTAAGGTAAGAGATGGTAAATTAACAACGTTTTGTGACGTAATCTAGTTAACGTTTTTATACAGGTCTAGTATTTTAGTGTTTCTTATTTCATCTGGTAATTTGCTGTGCAGTTGTGCACAATAAATTACCTCCTCAAATTAGCTTCTTCTTAAAATATATTTTAAAACACTAATCAAGGACGTGCCAAATTCAAACTCATATCAAGTAATTTGATTGGCTGTTACTAATCAAATCAGCCAATCACATTAGTTAACATGTATTTGACCGTCTGATAACTGATTTTTGAGTACGTAATTAATTTTAATTAGAATATAGGTAGGTATCTACTAGTTAATGTAAGTTAATTAATAAAATGAATTTACATAGGTAATCATTTAGTCTGTTACTAATTAATCCCAGACCAGATATTATTAGTCTTTGTATGAATATTCAAACAGTATACATAATATAATTAAACAGTTCAATGCTGTG
Source organism: Catocala fraxini (assembly GCA_930367265.1). Taxonomy (NCBI): domain Eukaryota; kingdom Metazoa; phylum Arthropoda; class Insecta; order Lepidoptera; family Erebidae; genus Catocala; species Catocala fraxini. Next base: position 4,968,296 of record OV884047.1, read on the forward strand.
TTTGCGCTTATTCTCAATGGAGTTTGTAATGTTCTGATTCCTAGACGAAATTATAAGCTTTTATTAATTATCCTTACTAATATTATACCTGTGCGAATGTGAGTTTTGTACGTTTGTTTGTTACGCTTTCACGCCTTAACTACTCGACCGATCATCATGAAATTTCGCATACACGTTGTCAGGGGAAAAGAAAAAGACATAGGATACTTTCATCTAGAAAAAAGTACTGTTACTAATGTACTCTAACCTAAACTACATTTACGCAAGCGAAGCTGCGGGCAAAATCTAGTTTAGTTGAATATAATACATCCTTGGTAATAGAGGTACCCATTAGTAAGACCTAAAACAAGGCTGCCGAGATTTAGGCTTCGTTTGAAACATTAAAACATTATATTTTGCCCGCAGATTCGCTGACATAAATGGAAGTTACGTCAATTATTTATTCCTCAGGAACAGACAGTTTTAGTGGATGAAAATAATACGCCATGCGTGCAGTTAAATTAAATAAAACAAGATATTATATTATTTTAATTAGCCGAAAACCAAACCAACCCCGGTGTCCGAGCGCTGGCCAAGAAATTAAATGTTTATTTGTACATGAAATAGATATGTGATAATGCCTGCAAATGGCAATCAAAAGAAATCTGTTTGTAAAAACGGTATCAAAATTCGTTGCAAAATATGCGAGTAATTAATCTTTTAAATTACGATGTAAGAAAAGTGGGTTCGTAGTATTAGATCTCCCTCGTACACGACACATCAACCTAGACTGTTTGGACTTTGAACTATTAGAAGTTGAACGCTGCGAATTGTGCTAGAGAGTGCGTTATATTTTTGTTATTTTGTCTCATTCACGCTAAACAAGACGCGACGCTCTATCCTTACCATTACATCGAAACCATTATGCACTGTCCCTTTCCGACAATTCTCTATTTTGTATGTAGCATAGTTATGCGTATATAGATAGGGTGTCTAACTTGATGTGTGCATAATGGTGCAGTTAAATACTGGTTACGTCATAGTTTGTATCCTGCATCCTTTTTTTGTCTTACCCTATAATAATAATGCATTACAATACTAAAATTATTGCTTTCTTTTTATTGTGGTACATCACATATTAATTAAATCTCTAGGCAATAAGTCAATGTAATGATTTTCTTTAACAGATCACTGTCTGCAATAAAAGCTCTTTTGGAAAACTAGCTGTAAGTGCTTACATTTAATTAAAATTGCATTTATTGCTAACTAGATGTCACCTACGGTTTACACGTATATAATTACTGCTTTACTCCCGTAGCTGATAGCGAGATTTTATGAATATTTAAATTAGGGTAGGGTAAAGTAGCTTTCTAACAGTAAAAGTAGTTTTCAAATTGGTCGAGTAGTTTTGGTATTTATTAATTACAAACATAAATACTAATCTTTCCTCTTTATATATTAGTATGGATATACCATGTATCCAATTTCAGCAAAAGACCACATATCACACACCTCAGTAATTCCCAGTAAAATATATTACGCAAGATAATTTCCACTCGAATCTCAAGTAATCACTAAAATATATATAGAAATGTTAATAAACGCTGATGTTTCATTTCATAGTAAGTGCTTTTCAGCAATAATTATTAGCAGTTCAAACCTTATACATACGTATTACGTGAGTGAGTTAAACCGGTAATGTATGCTAAATTATTAAATTCTACATATATCATAAACCACCGTAACAACTATAACTAAGATTTAGAGAGAAGCAGCCCCTAGGACACTGGTCACTTGCTTTGACATGACAAATTTATTACCAATATTATGCAAGGAAATCCTATGAAAGGTCTTGGATCGAGAAAGATGGTAATTGCTACTCCGACAAGTGCATATCACTTAAACATTGGATGGATAGATGAAGCTCCTAGCAGCACTATTGGAGACTATAACTCCGCTTACGGGAAACTCACTTCAAAAGATTGTTCAAAGAATCGCGGCAATTGAAAAAAATCTTTGTAGGCAAACTGTAGTTTTGACGTTTCTGGTGGTAAGCTATTACCACAGCCTATACGCGTTTGCAATACCAAGATTATGTTTTATGCTTTGCAAAGGGACTTCTGTTAGAAGAGTTTTGCTACTGTTATGCAAAATGATTACTATTGCTTTCCTGGCAGAATAACGCTACTTTTTCGACCCTGGCATTTCTGCCGATGGAACTCAATACATGATTGTTTGGCTAAAATTTCCCAATGCGGGCCCATAGCAGCCCAGTTTTTTCTAGTTTAAGTTAAATCTGATTAAAAAGAGAAAACATTTTTTTATCGTCTTACTTAGACTATTTTATCATTTGCTTTTAATAATATCATTTGCATACATTAATCTATCCTCATATCACGAAGTTGAAATATACAAGGTTGCTATGATTCATTGTCATTAAAATGGACAGAGTATTCCATACGGGCTCAGTGTTAATTCAAAACGGTTAAAAACTCGATAAAGATAAAATAGAAAATTAGTTTTTTCAAAAAAATCAAATCAATTTAATACGCAGACACCATATTTTATAAACATCTGTTGTCTTCATTGTTTCATAGCAATTTTCTTTCATTGTTTCATTGTTGTCACGGGTTTATTTATTGCTTCCTTGTTTGTGTTACAAACTAATGGTGTAAACAATAAAAACGAAAACACAAGCATAACATGCTTGTGTTTTCGTTTTTATTGCGATAAGATTAAGACTCACTTTGGCGTGATTGTTGGCTACTCTAATAATGTATACTAAGTATCAGAGCTGCAACATCTCCTCCATTTTGGTTGCTTTAAGGTGCATGACCCTAGATACCTATGTTTAGACTCTTGGTCAGCTGTTAGGGCAGATACATCCCGTCGGAGTTTAGCAAAAACTAAAAATCTATCCTGTGGCTAAACTACTGCTCCTATTGAACCGAAATGAGTGCGTCTCATAACGTATAAACTCATTTGGTCTAATTTCATTTTATTATCGTTCATAAGATATAATCAACGTGAGATATACCATCTGTTGATATAATTTCTTTACATATAACATTTATTTATTCTAAAACTTAATTAGTATAACGTTGTTTGATATAACGTTTATGTAATCGAAAATTATTTGGTCTAACGTTTAATATGTATATTGTTTATTTAATCGAAAATCATTAGGTCAAACGTTTAATATATATAAAAAACGTCATTATGGCTAACACCCCGACCCAAAGTTCCCGACTCGGATAGGTTAGGTTAGAAGGCTAAGGCGGGAGCGAAGTGGAGCGGAGCGAGGTGGTAATCAGTTACTAGTTATGTTTAATATCTACTTAGATTACTATTACCTATAACTACGAAAGAACTTACAAAGAAATAAACAAAGAAAAATTCTTTTAAATATTTATAAAAAAAATACAAAGTTATTGTTTTTTTAAGCTTAAAGTAGAAGCCACAGCTCGTAAACGTATGTCAAACGATGTTATATTTAATGTATGTTATGCTTATAAAAATTAGTTATTTTAAAATTATATCAATCGTTTATTATATTAACTAATCGCTATATTAAATAAAATTATAGGTACCGTTGTTATTATGTTAATATTAGAGATTTTGTTGTTATATCATCTATTACTTACCCAACCGAAATATGGTATAGAACTTTTATGTGATACTACATGAAATAAAGCTTCACTGTTTAATCAACCTTGTATATAACTGGGTTGTAAATCTTATTATTCCGTATCACTAAAAAGATTGATAAATATACTTGGCACTTTAGAAGCAAAATATACTTCTAATTTAGATCTATAGGTGTATATTATATATAACTGTGAAGATTTAATTGTAAGTCTTAGAACTTTTTACTGAATAAATAAATTATAATGTTAGTTTCTTTGTTTGATTAAACGCACTTATCTCACGAACTACTGCTTCGAATTTAAAATTATTTTAGTGATGGATACTCTATTTATTGAAGAAGTATATAACATCACGCTACGATTCACGAGGGCGACGCAGTAGCTATAAATGCGGGTGAAGCTTATTTATCGAGAAATGTTATAAGCTTTATAACGCTACGACCAATAGGAGCGGAGCATCAACGAAAAATGTTGCAAAGTGGATAAATTCCATGCAAAATGTGATGCAGACGAAGTTGCGCGGGTCAGCTAATGATTAATAAAATCAGTACGCCAACTGTGCAGCCAAAAAAAATCTATCGTAGATTGTACACTCAAACGCACGTGGACAAATTAATCCATTTTTTTCGCAGGGCGCAAACAAACAACCCTGCACTAAGCAATTATTTAACCAATGAGGAAATCAAGGTAGCGACTAAAGATTAATTAATAATAATTAGCGTCTAATGGTGCTCTCGAAGGATCGCTGCGGTGTTTTAATGTCATTAGATGTTGATTGCTCTGGAATTCTGCCCCTCTGGGTTTATAGCTTTATATAAAGGTGACCTATAAATATGCTGCTGCGATGGTTCTGCTATAAAGTCGCTTGTTTGATTATTTGGCATTAAAGTTACTTCTCCAGTCAACCTTTACTATAATTCTGGAAGAGAATATATCACTTTCAGAAGGGTAGGCAGAAACCATAGCTTTCCATTTGCTACTATACATTAAACAAAATGTACTTGCTTTGCTTATATCACTTCAATCAAATATTTCATAAACGTTCGTCAGTTTAGAGTACCTATTCTAACATGATTTCCTAAGAGCGTTGCTTAAATTAAATAGCCTAATTTAATAATGTCCTCCAGACCAAATTTCGGCCATGGCGACCAATCTTAACTGAGACTTGCCATCTGCGCAGGAGATATTACAGTGCACAAGTATGTGCGCAAACACAAGTGCGCTCAGTGTTCCCTAACCCTCATGATCCGATGGGACGGTATTCCGACACGACCGGAGAGAGATCAGGCGCAGGATCAACGGCTTTACGTGCTTTCCGAGGCAAGGGGGTGACTAACACCGCCAACTTCCTAACTCCGGGGATAGAGATTTCTAAACAAAAAAACTCCAATATATTTTTAGAGGCCCGACCCGGGATTCGAACCCGAGACCTCATGCACAGCAGTCGCATTCACTACCGCTGCGCCACGGAGTAACAATTTAAACACGGTCTATAATAATGTAATTTTTGAAACGATTTATAACTACACTTACACTCTTTTGTGCTTTTCCCTGGCACGAGAAAATCGTCTGAAAACGATTTAAATAAAACACTAAAAGTTTCATTTTAATGTTTCAAATTCTTCATTTAAAATTTTCGCATTAATATAAGACAAATAAATAAATGCTGTTTTATGTTTCTTATGCAATCAAAGTTTAACCAGATTCCTAAAAACTAGATTTATATAAAAATAAAATATCTTTACTAGCCTTAAATAAACTAAACTTACATAAAAGTAATAGACGGTCAAACGCACATCAATTACTGTGATTGGTGAACTGCACGCGCAATAGCCAATCAAATGACTTGACATGAGTTTGATTTTGAGACATTGATTTCGACGCCTTTCTAAAACCAGGTGTATAATTAACAGATGGTTAATCGTAAGACAACTGCTATCATTGGCGGACTGAATTTGCAACAGCCAATCAAATGACTTGACATGAATTTGATTTTGACACATTAGATTTCGACGCCTTTCAGAAACGAAGTATAAAAATTATAGACGGTCAAACGTAAGACAACTGCTGTGATTGACGCACTGAATTAGCAACAGCTAATCAAATCACTTGACACGAGTTTGATTTTGACACATTGATTTCGACGCCTGTCAAAAACGAGATGTAAAAGCAATAGACGTTCGAACGCATATCAGCTTTAGTAAATTATTTTATTATTATATTTTTAACTGACTCCGTGGCGCAGAGGTGTGAATGCAACTGCTGTGCATGAGGTCTCGGGTTCGAATCCCGGGTCGGGCCAACAAAAAGTTATTGGGTTTTTCTGTAAAGAAATCTCAATAGCAACCCGGAGTTAGTAAGTTGGCGGTGTTAGACACCCCCATGCCTCGAAAAGCACGTAAAGCCGTTGGTCCTGCGCTTGATCTCTCTCCGGTCGTGCCGGATTGTCGTCCCATCGGATCATGAGAGTTAGGGAACAGAGAGTGCACTTGTGTTTGCGCACACACTTGTGCACTATAATATCTCCTGCGCAGATGGTCGGTCTCTGTTAAGACCGGCCGCCGTGGCCGAAATTCGGTCTGGAGGACATTATTATTATTATTAGTAAATAAAATGTAGCCTATGTTAACCAGTGATATGCGTTCTAGTTCTATAGCTTTCTAATGGTGTCTTTTTTTTTAAATCAGTTGAGATGTTTTGAGCTAAATCCTTACAAACAAACAAAAATGAAATCTTTCGTCTTTGTAATATTAGCATAGAGCACAGAGATTGGCAGACTAAATTCACATTACCGCAACAGCCATTAAAATCACTAGACACGACTATTATTTTGACGGATCGTTATTAAGCTTTTCAAATAACAAGTCTAAATTTTGGTCCAACTTTATAAGTACGCATTCGCTTGTACATTACACAATGTCCTATAGGACTGGCCGGCGCTGTTTTGATTACCGTTTTCCGTGCACCACGATCGACTCTTGTAATTTGTTTGCTATCATAAAACCAAACGCGCTTATTTGCTACACGCCAATATATTATTATTCTTACACCGACATTCACAACTACCACCTATAAATTTTACCGTGTACCCAGAAGTACGGGAGTGTAGAATACATTATCTTTTGTGGTGTATCTAAGGTTTTAAGTAATTTATTTTGTGTGCGGATTCGCTCGCGTAAATGTTGGTTAGGTTAGGGAACAGAAAAAGACATAAGGTACCTTTCATCCAGAAAAAAATACTTAACCTTTTTTTTTTTTTTTTTTTTTAACAAAAAAAAAAAAAGGTTAAGTATTTTTTTCTGGATGAAAGGTACCTTATGTCTTTTTCTGTTCCCCTGACAAAGTATATGCAAAAATTAATGATGATCGGTGGAGTAGTTAAGGCGTGAAAGCGAACAAACAAACTTACATTCGCATTTATATCATTTTAAGATTTTGTTTTCTCCCTAGCCTTTATTACTCCCAAGTCACTTGGGGTCGGCTTTTCTGGTCTAACCGGATTTGACTGGATATCAATTTTTACACAGAGCGGCTGCCACCTGACCTCCGCAACCCGAAGGCTAACAATATCCTAAGGCTAGACCAGTGTCAGGATATTATAGGGCACTGACTTCCCAATAACGACTGCCATAGATGTTCATGGCAGCCGGGACCGACGGCTTAACATGCTTTCCGAGGCACGGAGCGTACGATAATTGTCAATCAATACGCACATAATTTCGCAAAAGTCATATAACTTCCGAAAGTCAGAGGTGCGCGACGTGGGTTCGAATCCGAGACCCTCTGCATTGCAGTCTGTTGGTCTCTCCACTGAGCTATCGCTTTAAGACTATGCTTAGTAATAATAATAATAAAAAATATAAGATATCTATAACCAGCTTATAGATAAGGCTTATTTTATTATCACAGACATTTTTCCATTATTATTATACAACTCTACAATATGCGGGTCTACTCTCGATGTTTTCTTATCTAAATTGAGATTGATAATCGATTGTTGACTTGTAAACTTACTAAATAATGGTATGAAGAGTATACAAATATTATTTAATAGGTTTATAATTCAGCTCACAGTTCGAATGAACGTAGTATTTTGGCTTTTAATACATTTCATGCGCAAGGGTCGATATGTTAAATACTATTCGAACCCTAAATTAGTTTTTAAATTAATTCAATTCCTATGATTAAATTTATGATTTTATATCTGCAACAATTTGAAATCAAATTGGGTACAAATAATTTAATTCGGCTTTGTTTGAGCATTTCACAAGCAAAGCCTAACATAATCTTTATCACCTTATTGACCCGTTTTCTTACTCCTTTGAGTATTGCCTCTTTACATGAGTTGCCAACGTGCGGTAACTACTTACCCTTAGACAGATCGTATGCTTGTTGGCCACTTCTGTGGTTTGCGATAGGCAAATTTGGTTGCGCTTTGGACAGGACAGGACAGTTATTATTATATAATTTAATATGGTTGCGTTTTTAACAATGCTTCTGCGATACCACTTACCATTAGTTGTGGGTTTTGCTCGTTTGCCATCAACAATTATATTAAAATACTGGATTTTGCCACGTAAATATAGATTAGGTTAGGTTAGTAACAGTATCCCGGCGGTAATAACTGGTACTAGAAACCGAGCCTGCCAGGGCGTATTCCTAAAATGGAAGGCGCGGCTGGAGGTGCCTTTAGCAGGATTCAGAACCGTTGAGGCCCTCCAGCCGGTGTGGGAGCGATGGGCAGGGCGGCAGCATGGGACTCCTTCCTCCCGACTGGTGCAGGTGTTGTCAGGGCAAGGTTGCTTTGGCAAGTACCTGCACACGGTCGCTAGGAGGGAACCGAGTGCCATCTGCCACGACTGCGGGTGTGTTGAGAACACGATGCAGCACACGCTCGAGGCATGTCCTGCCTGGGCAGTGCAGTGCCATGAACTAGTAGGCGTTGTGAGTGGCAACCTCCCACTGCTGGCCGTGATCAAAGCCATGGTTGATAGCAAGAGGAACTGGATAGCGGTCGCATCCTTCTGCGAGGACGTTAACTCGCGGAAGGAGGCGGCGGAGCGGATTCGTGAGGAGAGTATCCTTACGGATCCGAGCCGCCGCCGGTGGACCGGGCGGCGCAGGCCTATGCGCGCCTGATGCCGCCGTAGTGACAGCCGCGAGAATGGGGATCTCCCGCCATTGAGTCGGAATGACGCCCTCTGTCGTGCCAGGGTGTCACACAGGAGTCGTCGTCCGCAAGCATTTCTTGCCTTTGTTGGACACTGCTGGGTGGGTCGCTGATGTAGTTTCAGTTCCAGCGACCTACCCATCGTTCAAGGCAGCGAGTTGGCACACCGTAGTAGGTTTAGTCGGTAGTACCCGGTGCGTTCCATCTTTTCCCGGGTGAGGCCGACATAACCTCTCCGCTTCTTTTCAGCGGAGAGGTATGGGTCAATGCATACCACCATGTTGAAAAAAAAAATGGTTAGTAACAGTACTTTTTCTGGATGAAAGGCACCCTATATCCTTTTCTGTTACCCTCGGTCGCATAGTTGAGACGTGAAAGCGTGAGAAACAAACAAACTCACATTTTAATTTATAATATTAGTTAGGATTTGAATTAAGATAACCTAGTGTCACTGTATGTCTCTGAAATATGATCTTGCCATTCTGAAATGTGATATCGCATAAATATCCCTAATATTATATAAACTCTAATAATCCTTACAATAACAAACAACAATGAGAAGCACAATCAGATATAATAGCAAGTATATCCTTTCGGGAGTGTTTGCGGTAAACTGCCTAACTGCGTTTAATTGCAAAGGGCTCCTGTGTCCAATTATATTCTAATCTCTAACAAATTATGTTTATGCAAATTACGTAAATAGCCTGCTTGGTGGAATAAGATTTATTTCTCACTTAATCTAACCGCTGTAGCGATGAATCTAATTAATTTTTAATATCTGAAGCTCGATATTGTGCAATGAAAACGCATATATTTTAAAACAACAGATCAAGTAAGAATCGTTTTCTATTGAAAACATTATCAGTTATAGACTGTGCAAATCCTAACTATCCTAACTAATAGGTAATATAAATGCAAATGTGAGTTTGTTTGTTACGATTTCAGGCTTTACGAAACATAAAGAACACCCTGACACAAAACAACTATTTGTGGATCAGATTATTAGTGGCAGTGACGAGGCGCCGACAAAACCACAACTCGCACCTTTGGGAACAAAGGGTCACTTCTGCAAGTTTTTACAAACATGCAGATGTGACCCGTTGTTCCCAAAGGTGCTAACTAATAAATATGTACTTCCTGATCGACGCTTAGCGTGATCAGAAGGCTGGTCTTTTCTTAGCCTTTAGGTAATGCTGTCAGTCTTTCTAGGCACGTTACCAGTTGACAGCGATGCTGACGAATTCTACGATGCCTAAACCAGTTATGTAAATATCTAGTATTATAATTTATTAACTTATATTTACATAATTAATTCTTAAATGAAATAATCTAATAACCTATATTTTTAAACGTATTAAAAAAGATAACATAATTACAAAAACACAAATAATTAAAATACTAAATATTTACAAAAATGCTTTAGGCATCGTAGAATTCTTCAGCATCACTGTCAACTGGTAACGTGCCCAGAAGACTGGCAACATTGCCACGTTGAATGGCAATGCTGATTCTTTGGACTAAGAAAAGACCAGCCTTCTGTGAATTATTAGTATTTTATAATTTCTTTGTCTTTGTTAATACGTTTGTTAAATATATTGCATTAATTAGTGTTATAATGAATATTGTGAAGTATATTGTACATTTTGTTTATAAAACAAAATGGGTAAAATGAATATATCTATTTTATAGTCCTACAAATGCTATCATATTAAATATGTAGATTTAGTTTTTTTTTATTTAATCATAGCCGCACAGCTGGACTCAAATGTAATTTGGTATGCGGGAAGACTTTGATCTGAATTAGCATATAATGTACGTAACACCCTCATTTTTTCTATATTTGAGGAATTTGAGATGGTGCTGTTATACATTTTTTGCGTAATAAGAGACATCTAAAGATGTCCGAACACAGCTCTAGAGTAAATACTAGTCCTAACTTCCTAACTAATATTATTATTGCCGAAGTAAGTTTGTTTGATTTATACGCTTTCACGCCTTTTCTACTCGACCAATCATCATGAAACTTCACATTTTTCACTTTACACTGTTGGGGGTATATCTTTCACCCAGAAAAATGTCCTATTCCTGGCATTGACAAAATCTACATTAACGCTAGGAGGCATCAAAGAGCTACAAACAACCAAGCTCATATTCGCATTTATAATGTAAGTTAGGATTGAAAGACTGAAATTACTTTACTCTGTAGGTTTTATTTGCTATTTCATCTACTACATATTACACATGCTATGCATGTTAACTACACAATAAAATTCTAATACAATAACCAAAAATATTCTTGTTCAAATATACAATACCAATTTTGAAGTTCTAGAAAACTACGGTTTGTTTAACCTAAGTGGATTCGAACCTAATATTGATACAATCCGAACAAACGAGTACCACACAAAGGCTCTTGACTGCCAACGAGGTTCGAATACAAAAATGTTGGTGTTGTTATTTCGAAGACAAATATCCGTACATTTTCTATTCCATTTCTATTTTATGAAACTACCTTGCAATACGGAATACCATCTGTGTATTATGGACTCTTTTTATATTGGTAATATTGGTATTGCAGATGCTATATAATCCAGATCCGGATAATTCCGGATCTAATGCTATGGACCACAATAATAGTTGTTCTATGGGGCAGTCAGCTTGAAATAGGTCGTCGGTTAGTTGTGCTTATTAAACTTAAAAACAAGTTACTTTAAAACCAGCGATTGCCTAGTGGCAGATCGTTGGCTTGCCACGTAGAGGTCTCGATTTAGTTTCGAAGGCGAGCATTACAGATGTTTCGAAGTTATGTGTTAGTTAATTATGGCTTGCTTAAATGGTGGAGGGACACAAGAGGCACTTGTATGGTTATTTTTTGGCTGTATGCATCACGAAAGATTATCACGAGTCAACCACGATAGTAATATCCAATAATTAACTAGCACATGCTATGCTCAGGGTTTCCCAGCGGGATCAAATCAGAAATGAGGAGATCTGCAGGAAAACTAAAGTAGCCGACATAGTTCTCCGGATAGCCAAGCTGAAGTGGCAGTGGCACATAGCGCGCAGAACCGATGGCCGTTGGGGCAGAAAGGTTCTGGAGTGACGGCCACGCACCGGAAGACGCAGCAGAGGTAGGCCTCCTACAAGGTGGACCGATGACCTGGTAAAGGTCGCGGGAAGCGGTTGGATGCGGGTGGCCCCAGACCGGTCTATGTGGAAGACTTTGGGAGAGGCCTATGTCCAGCAGTGGACGTCTTTTGGCTGAGATGATGAACTAGCGCATGTAGTCAGCATGAGTAAATGGCGCCAGCTCAAGGAGCTTAAATAAGACATCAATAATAATATGGTAGGTACATCTTCTAAGATTTTTAAGTAATATGTAGAGATCTCTGTGTCATTTACCAAAACCGACAATCAAGAGCAATAACTCAAGATCACGCCCTCATACCACGTATTAACTAAATTTAATTTTTGAATTGAATTGGCGGACATATTAATACATACTCGACTATCAATGTCTATGTATGCGTACCAACATTCATAGATACACACACGCACACATACAAGATATATTTCGTACAGCATTACCGTATGCACAAGTGTGTTCATTGTAATCTGTACAACAATACCATAATATGATATTGCTTCGCGTATCAATAGCTCATAGTTCTAAGTACAGTGAGCTGCAAGAATGCATACCCATGTCAAAACTAAAATAATCTTCTCTCTTAGCCTTTATTATTCCCAAGTCACTTGGGATCGGCTTTTCTGGTCTAACCGGATTTAACTGGATATCAGTTTTTACACGGAGCGGCTGCCACCTGACCTCCGCAACCCAAAGGCTAACGATACCCTAAGGCTAGATCAGTATCAGGATATTAGAGGGTACTGACTTTCCCAATAACCACTGCCATAGATGTTCATGACAGCCGGGACTAACGGCTTAACGTGCTCTCTGAGGCACGGAGCAGGCGATAATTGTGAATTAATACGCACATAATTTCGAAAAGTCATATAACTTCCGAAAGTCAGTGGTGCGCAACGTGGGTTCGAACCCGATTCTGCATTGCAGTCTGTTGGTCTCCCCACTGAGCTACTAAAACTAACTAAAATAATAATAATAACTTTATTTACACAAAAATTATTGTAGGGTTTTTACAATAGTAGGTTACATCGATAGTATAATTTGGATCTACAATTTCGTGGGAGGAGTACTGTTCCCCTAGATAGGCTACAGGGTAGCCTGTGTTTAGGAGACACAGTTTCGTTCCCCTAGTGGTAGATATTATATTGAAATGTAAAATATATAATATAAATTGGTATAAGCCGGTATTTGATACCATCTAACGGCAATCGACACAAGAACTGGTAAGTAGTTTAGTCATATAGTAAAATATGGCGGTGCACTACAATAAAATAAAAAAGTACATTTCTCAATTATTCAATTTTGTTAAATTTATTTCAATCAAATTTTGAATAGTATTCAATGTTGTTACATTACTTATTCAGAAATAAAAATAAGTAAGTAGGTAAGAATTACATTTGATTAGAAGTGTTCCGTCGATACCTAATATAGCCGTAATTTATAAAACAACGTCATCTGCCATATTTTCTATTATTTGACATTTCTATTATTTCACAATTTGACACTAATTATTTACTACTAATTATTTACAAACCACAATTTGATACTAATTATTTAATCTTGTGACATTAATTTTGATTATTATTTTATATTGTACTAGCTTTCCGCCCGCGGCTTTGCCCGCGTGAAAATCCAAATTTTCAAGTTACTAACTTAGTTTTCCACCCCTTTCACCCCCTTCGGGTGGAATTTCCAAAAATCCTCGCTTAATGCTCCTCAACACTCTCCAAGGAACATACATACATGCCAAATTTCAGCTTCTTGCGTTCAGAAGTTTCGGCTGTGCGTTGTCTGTCAGTCACTCAGTAACGGAAGAGTTTTATATACATAGATCAACCAATTTTATATGCACACTATGTTTGTTATTTATAAGTACCTATGCCTATAATTACAATGCTTATATTTATTATTCGACACTTTTAATGGATTACACAAATAAGATTTTGATGTTGCATGTACTTAAATATATAATATTTGCACACTTCTTTTGAGGTTATAATTCAGCATGTTCTATATTATATACCTACTGACTATGTACCAACTTTATGTACCAGAGTTATGCAAATAAATGTTTGATTTCATTTGATTCTAGTTCATTCATATCACTACATATTATAAAACGTAGTCCCGCGCCGCGTCTGTCTTTCTGTCTGTTCGCGATAAACTCAAAAACTACTGGACGGATTTTCATGCGGTTTTCACCAATAGACAGAGTGATTCATGAGAAAGGTTTAAGTGTATAATTTGTCAAGGTTTTCTAATATCCGTGCGAAGCTGGGGCGGGTCGCTAGTTCATTCTAATTCGAGTGTTCACACGATATTAGACCATGAAATATAACAAACTGTACATGATGTTCTATCGATTTAATGATCCAAGTGGATTTCAATCTAGATCGGCACCAACAAAGAAACACTCGACCACAATAGCATTGCCACAACATCGAACAATATTGGAACGAGAGATATGTATATTCCGAGTGCCCAGATTCCGCAAACCTTTGTAAATCCCTCAATTTGCATAGTAAACTCGGATACGGGCTAAAAACGTACAAAGCTTGTTTTGGTAAGATTAAACTTATGTAACCGTATATATGGCAAAATAATTGTATTATAAGGTACCTACTGTTGTTTTGCTAATTAGCTATTTAAATTTGATATTTTGTGTATACATCCATATAACATTATATAATTTAAAACAAACATTCTACATAATATAAAAGAAAGTCCGCCTATCGCCCCCGCCGCGTCTATTTGTCTGTTTGCAAGTGATAAACTCAAAAACTACTAAACGGATTTTCATGCGGTTTTCAGCAATAGACAGAGTAATTCATGAGGAAAGTTTAAATGTATAATATGTTAAGGTTTTGTGCTACCCATGCGAAGCCGGGTCGGGTCGCTAATAAAGTTAATTAATACATATAGACTCATGCCTGTTGCCCACAAACAGAGACTACGGTTTTCCTCTAGCTAAGATCTGGTATACCTCTCTCGCTTCATTCAAATTCACTATATTCTTTATAGTACAAGTTACTTATAGCAAATGTAAATCTGGTTTAAGTCACAGAGTTCATAATTGCAAATTGAATATTCATTGTTCTAAAAAGAGATTAGTAGATATTATTATTTACTAGATGTGCTTGTGTTTCACCCGCGTTTGTAGTTACTGCGCCTCCCTCGTGGGTCGTAGTGTGATGTTTTATAGCCTATAGCCTTCCTCGATAAATAGGCAATCCAACACTAACCTAAAAATTTTTCAATTCGAACCCGTGGTTTCTAAGATTAGTGCAACCAAACAAACAAACAAATCAACAAACAAACTCTAGCTTTATAATATAGGGTTTTTCAACAAGAACTTTGTTTTTCAATATGGTCACACCGGAACTACATGACAGTTTTGTCATTTCATTTTTTACATATCTATAGTAGAAGTTTGAGCAATTGTTACAATATAGCGCGTTCAACCAAACAAACAAACAAATTCTTCAGTTTTCTAATATTAGTATAGATTATTCAAGCACGGTCGTCAATTTGGAGAATTCTTAACGTTTCTTGGCCTTTCTTCAGAATGTCTTAGGTAGGTTCAAAGAACGTTCGCCGTAGTGATATGTAAGTTTACTTCTGACTGCACGGATGGCGTCGTGGTTTAAGTGATCGCCTCGCTACTACCGAGCTACTACTGCGCCGAGTGTTGTGGGTTTGAATCCCACACGGAACTAAAATTTGTGTAATCCACAAATAGTTGTTGCGAGTCTGGTTGTTCTACGTGTCCATTATTAAAACGGTTGTAAAGTCACCCGCGACACAGACTATATTGCAAGAGATGAAAAGGTCTTATTTAAAAAAAATCCTGATGCATCTTTACATTTTGAAGTATGAGATCTTTATTATCCACATTTTAAACGCCAGTACCAGGAATTGGCGTTGAGCTGTTAGTTGGTATCGATGGAGAACCCATTGGTATTTATTCCTTTGTTTTATCTGGTATTACAAGCATATATATATTTTAGAAATCTGTAAATTTGTACACAAAAATCAACACCTTTTTACAACACGAGAAACAATACAACAAAAATATAACCTTCGCCATAAAAATAGACTTAACCTACCATCATCACACCTTAAAATGCACTCAAACAGCACTTACGTTATGTTAATTAAAATCTACAATAAATTACCTCAAACTATAAAAGACGAAAATAAATTTAATTCCTTTATAAATAAAGTAAAAAGTATCCTTTTAGAAAAAAGTTATTACGATTTAAACGAATATTTTAATGACAAATTAATTTAATAATTATATCTCTCTTCCTCTCTCCTACTATTGCTGTGCCCGACAGGGTCCATGATTGTTCTCATATTTTTACTATACCACCTAAGTATATACATTGTGGAATGCAATAAATGATTGATTGATTGATTGATTGATTGATTGATAGTGTCAGGTAATTGTCCACCGCCAGGTGCTCCACATGCTTAACGTCCATTTCAGTGGCATATTAGGAGTGCTTTATGGTATTGCCTTGACAAATAATCGTCTATTTTTGCCCTTATGAAGTCTACTTTCTAATAAACACACGATCTTAATTAGGTTACCTTCTGTTGAATACGCGTAGGCGTCAACCAGTGTTTTTACTCATATTTATGAAAGTGAAATTCAAATACTTTTCGTCAAAGTCAAAGTCACAAATCATTTATTCATTAAGGTCACAAAGTAACACTTACAAACTTCTAAGGGATTAGTGAATTTACTAAATTTACATTTATGTTTGTTGCTAGGTTTAGGCAAAAGGAGCCTATGAGATTATTTATTGTTATTATACCTGCAAGAATACTTGATCTTTGGATCACCCAATTTTCTTCTTTCACTGCTTTTTTTTAGCTCACTCTATTTTGACCATGCATATAAATCCTTGCATGCTTTAAATTCGATATATCAAAGTAGGGCTTTTTGATATTCGATTTAATCGAGAATCAAATCTTTTGACCTTAATTCAAATGCAATGAAAGATCAATTTGTTATTTACCTACTTCTGTGTTGTAAAAGATGCAGTGTGGTCCAATTGTTTAACCTCAATAAAAATTAGAATAGAAAAATTACGACAATAAAAAAAAAAATTGAATACTTTTGTTTAACATCTTCTAAGTTCTAAATTACAACCCTTAGACCTCAGACGGTAGAATAACAAACAAATAAACTAAAAGCACAAACTAATGGATACGCTTTGATCAATCACCCACAAGGTTCGTTGCTCCTGCAACTATTTACTCGGCATTAAGATGCAAGCACTTTTAACTATTTGCAGTACGAATGAAACACGATAGCAAATTGTCTGAGATTTAATCCAAGAATTAGTTGAGTGAAGCAAAAGAGTAAGTTGTAGCAAACTTAATAAGGTTTAAAAATAACGCATTATTAACCTCTGAGTCTTCTTCAGAGGTTCATGTAAACACTATGTGGGTTTGTGTGCCTGTCTGTTACTGACAGGCATAACTCCAGACCCACTGGACTGATTGACTTATAACTTGGTGTACAGATACCTTGGGTCGAGTTTGAATATGGCCCCTGTGGATCAAAAGACCTCCGAGATGTAGGGGTCACAAGGTCACATGATGTACATTTAAGACGAAGAGGTTGAATCCTGGGTTTTTATACCCATCTCGTTTTGTGAGTATTTCAAATTTACAGATTTGACTGTACGGATGTCGTAGTAGTTTAAGTGGTTGGTTGCCTCAGCACTGCCGCCGCGCCTAGGGTTCAAAATGTAGACAACAATTTATGAGATCCATAAATGGTTGTTCCGAGTATGGATGTTCTTTGTTTTCGTTCTTTGAAAATTTGTAAAGTTCCTCGCGACACAGGAATTATTTCTAGTGCGGGAATTGTCTTTTAATAAAACACGAATTTTCCGAATGTTTCTTAACGTTGTGGGTTTCTGAACGGGAAATATTTTCTGCAATACGCGGCTGCAATATATGCTAAAATAGTCCCGCCATCTCAACCACATTTTAATGCGTTCACCATGCATCGCCGGCCATGTAGCCAGGCTATATGTATAATATTGCCGTGTATTGTACATTACGGGTATACGGGTAATGCGGTGATGTAGCCTGCCACTACATTGCAGCCATACATTGTAGAAAATCAATGCACGCTTAGATCCTTGTTCTTACAGATATGCTGGAATATGTAGCAAGTTTTAATCCGTCTCTTCCTACTCCTTCAACAAATAGGTGTGAGTCTATTTATGTATAGTACAGATAGTAGTTTTTTAGTAGCAGCGGTAGCTCAGTGGGGAGACCAACAGACTGCAATGCAGAGGGTCTCGGGTTCGAACCCACGTCGCGCACCTCTGACTTTCGGAAGTTATATGACTTTTCGAAATTATGTGCGTATTAATTGACAATTATCGCCTGCTCCGTGCCTCGGAGAGCACGTTAAGCCTTTGGTCCCGGCTGCCATGAACATCTATGGCAGTCGTTATTGGGAAAGTCAGTACCCTCTAATATTCTGACACTGGTCTAGCCTTAGGGTATCGTTAGCCTTCGGGTTGCGAAGGTCAGGTGGCAGCCGCTCCGTGTAAAAACTGATATCCAGTCAAATCCGGTTAGACCAGAAAAGCCGACCCCATATGACTTGGGAATAATAAAGGCTAAGAGAAAAGACAGATAGTAGTTTATTTTTTTTATAATTTTTTTTTATTTTTTTATTAAATAATGGTGAGAACTAGCATATAGTTCACATTCGTTTACCGTGGCCTATGTTCGCATGCGAAACCAAAGTAGCACCCGCAGGTTGTCAACCTTAAGGAAAAGGAATGGAAGAAGAAGAAAGAAGAAACAGCAATGTTAACCTCCGATACCTTTTCTTACTAGCTGAGATGCAGTAATAGCGGCAGAATCACCATCGCCTTGCCGCTGCTACAGCGCAGATTGCTGTTTAAATCCATCTGACACGGGATAATTATTTTTATGATCTAATTATTATTGTTCCAAGTCCAAAAATAATTATTCCTCCTGAAGTTTGTTCTCGAAGCCGCAGGCAAAAGCTATAAGTACCTATATAATATTAATTAGGATACTAAATCTAAAACAAAACAACAACTACAACTACAAATCCCAATGCCTCAAGTTTTCAACGTTTTATAATACGGCGGAGTACCGCACCTCAATGTTGGACATTTTTCTTTTATCTCCCTTTACATCCGAGCACAAACGCTTTCCAAACTCATTAAAAGTTTTAACTGTTTTTAACTCGCCAAGCACGTGGAAAATGAGTGATATAAAACAATTAGAAGATGGTCTTGTATTACAACCTTATAAGTTTTGATGTCTTATTTTATGTATGGGGTATATGTGGTACTGTGCCAAACACCTTTTGACTGATACGATGATATCTATACTAATATTATAAAGCTGAAAAGTTTGTTTGTTTGTTTGGTTGAATGCGCTAATCTTAGAAATGGATAGGTCGAAAAATTTTTTTGTGTATATAGCCCATTTATCGATGAAGGTTAAAAGCTATGTATGTATGTATCTTATGTGGGGGCCAGTCAGTGCAGACCGGCGACACTTCGACCCAGTGGGATCTTTTGTGTCGACACTCTCCCAATAACGACTGCCATAGATGTTCATGGCAGCCGGGACCGACGGCTTAACGTGCTCTCCGAGGCACGGAGCAGGCGATAATTGTCAATCAATACGCACATAATTTCGAAAAGTCATATAACTTCCGAAAGTTAGATGTGCGTGACGTGGGTTCGAAACCGAGACCCTCTACATTGCAGTCTGTTGGTCTGCCCACTGAGCTATCGCTATAAAAGCTATGTAACATCACGATACGACCAATAGGAGCGGGGCATGAATGAAAAATGTTACCAAAACGGGGAAAGTTAGCTTATGTGACACAGATGAAGTTGCGCGAGTCAGCTAGTAAAATGATACGAGGAGATAGATTAATGAATATGTTTATTACTGCTAATGTTATAGTGCTAAGTAGAAAATGATAAATGATAGAAGATAAAATAATAGTGACCGGTAGTGAACTAATCTCCCAGACACCCCCTTAGCCAGCTTTGATCAGTCGTGTAAATCTGTTCGACTGACAGTGAGTTATCTATCCTCAACCTGGACATCCCGTCTACTCTGCGCCTGTTAACTTAGGACGCATGGTGCAAGCAAGCTGAATTTATCTATCTACACTGGACCGCAAAGAAATAGGGTCAGTTAGAAAATATTCAGTATCTTCAAAAGTACCTGACCTGGCTTAATGAAATAAGGACTAAATTAAAGAATATTTTAATGTGCTTCGTAAATGAAAATAAAAAAATTGAATTCAAGCGTTTTATTTTAATAAATGTAAAATAAATAAAAATTCGTTGAAAATTACGACCAACCAATCTACATTTACGAAAATACTGGAAAAATCCAGCCAAGTATTTTCGTAAATGTAGATTGGTTACAAATTTCGTATTCACGCACTTTAGTACTTTGTGTTGCCTCCGCGAGCTCGCATTGAACATGTTGTTATCTTACATAATTACAAGTTTCGATGTCTTATTTTATGTATCTATTATTCATAGCGCGGGTAATGTTTAAAAAAAAAATCTTTCAATCTTCTCCACGACTCGGAGTTGAACTAGTGACCTTATGCGCAATATTCGTATTCACAACCGCTACGCTCGCGCTACTGAGGCAATTTGGCGACTATCTTATCTTAGGGCCAGTCAGTGCAGACCGGCGACACTTCGGCCCAGTGGGGTCTGTTGTGTCGGCCCCAACATCTATCCTTTAGCTATATCCTTATGAATACACCGCAGCGCACACTTTAGATGGAGAAACTTGAAGTCTTCGGGCTTTGGATATGCCAAGCCCATCAGAACCATTCTCAATCCAGCCAACGCGTCACAATCACTCGTTCTGTTTACCACAAACTCTGCATATCAAATTGTTTGAATTTGGCGACTAAATATTATCATCATTTTATTTGTATTATACCAAAAAAAATAGTTTCCTATATAAAAGAAAAACTATAAGCATATAATCTGATCATTGTCATAACAATAGCTGCTAAATAAATGTACAATAACCACACTTCTTAAGTAGCCATTTTCTCAGAAGTGCCCTCGTAGAAAGTCAATACCTACTTAATTCTGTAGCATTGGGACAATGGCCTTACTCGAGCGGATTATAGCGCTTCATAGTATTATACTATATTTGTATATGAAGAAAGATTTGTATTTATATTACGCTAATTCTTTTCATATTAAAAAAACATTAGGCTTCATAATAGCGAGGAATAAGAAAATAGAATATCTGTAAATTGAATGGTCTTACATTCGAACGATGAACAATTCATTGTTACTAGATAATTAGAATCAAATAATCCAATATTCAAAACTTGATTTGATGATGGCACGATTGACTTATAGGTTTTGGTTGAGCGTTTTTGCTTGAAGATGTTTCCTATGGCCCTAGACGATAGTAATTGCCTTTTTAGTTCCTCCTACATATGGTGAGTTGAATATCGATATTCGCATATGCGTAGGGCTCTGAAAACGTACGTACGTACGTACGTACAACGGATTCTACATTTCGTCAACAAAGACCGACCATTTAAAATATTGTTCCAGAATATTCAAAGCCTAAACAACAAGCTGGATATACTCGAAGCCTTTATTTCCCATAACCTAGTCTACAACGCTATATGTATCTCGGAGACCTGGCTTTCCCAAGACAAAATGGATCATATCAAACTTAGTGGATATACTATCGTAGCATCTTACTGTCGCAGCACTCGACCTGGTGGCGGTGTCTGTATATTACTACAAGAAAACATACATAGTATACAGAGAAACGACATCACTAAAATGTCTATAGAGTATGTTATTGAGATAAGCGCGACTGAATTACCGAATGAAAATCTATTAATAATCATTGTATACTGGAATAGAAGAGAGGAGGAAGTATTTTATAAACAATTAAAACGCATTCTAACTTATGTCACTAATAAATATTCAAAATTAAACATAATTATCGGAGGAGATTTCAATATCAATATATTATCTGATAGCCTTAAAACGAACCAGTTTATAAATTTAATGCAAGGATACAAATTCATACAACATGTAAAAACCGCAACTCGTATTACCCCATCTACCGCAACATGTCTAGATCTAATATTCACGAACTTCGAAAACAAAGATATGCTCGCGACCGTAGAAGAACTAGGATTTTCAGATCATAACAGTACTATCTTGCACTTAAATTTTCCACAGCAAACAAACCATACGATATGGTACACTAAGAAAAGACTTTACAATAATGTAAACATATTAAAATTTAAATCTAAGTTACAGCAGTTAAACTGGAACGATATTATAAAACCCGAACAAAATATTAACGTTAATTATAAAGCATTTAATGATGCTCTTATAAAAATCTTAAATCAATATATACCTTTAAGGAAAATCAAATTAAAATCGAATTACCAGAAACGCTGGCTAACTACAGGAATAAAAAAATCATGTAAAAATAAGAGATTACTAAAAATACTCACAACTAAAACTCAAAATCCGGTTCTAATAAAATACTACAAATCTTATGAAAAAATATTAAAGAGAATAATAATATCAGCCAAAAAACTACATTATAAAACTGTAATGGCAAATTCAGGTAATAAATCTAAAACAATGTGGAGTATCATCAACGAAAAAACAAATAAAACAATAAAACGTGACCAGGGAAATTTATCATTACAAATAGGTAACAGATTAACCTCAGAGCCCAAGATAGTAGCTGACACCTTTAATAACTTTTTTGCTTCAATAGGCTAAGCTTGCAAGAGCTTATCTCATAACAAACCACCTACTGTAACATCCAAGACACAAAACTCGTTCTATCTTAGTCCAGTAGAACCCTATGAGGTAAATGTAATTATAAAAAACTTAAAAACAAAACAAGCTATGGTATAGACGAGCTTCCCCCCATTTTACTGCGAAAATGTGCGGACGAACTAACACTACCATTTTATAATTTAATAAACCAGTCTTTCGAGGCGGGCGTTTTTCCCGACCTGTTAAAAAAGTCAATTATAAAACCAATCTATAAAAAACACCTGAAAACTGACCCCAATAACTATCGCCCCATAGCTCTTTTACCCACTGCCTCTAAAATATTTGAGAAAGCCATGTGCAACCGCATATATCAGTTCTGTGAAAAGTACAAAATTCTCAATGATTGTCAAAATGGATTCCGCCAAAACCGTTCTACCATATTGGCAGTTTACAAATACATTCAGGAAGCCTTAAATATTATCAACTCAAAAAAATATGCAATCGGTGTACTACTAGATATGACCAAAGCCTACGACAAAGTACAGTTCGAAATATTATTAAACAAATTATATAACATAGGCATTCGCGGTAAAAGTCATGATTGGTTCGTATCCTATTTACAAAACAGGGAACAGATAGTAGAAATAGAATATTACAACAAGAACACAAAAAATAAAGAACTAATACGGTCTGATAGCAAAGCCATTAATGCCTCAATTCCGCAAGGAAGCGTCATAGGATGACTCATGTTCATTATTTATATCAATGACCTTCCAAACAACATCAATGAACCTTGTGTTCTATTCGCGGATGACATCTCCATACTTACCTCCTGTAACACTAATATGAATTTAAATACAAAATTAAACACCATACTACACTCTACATCTAACTGGATGACGGAAAATAATCTGGAAATTAACTTTAAGAAGACTAAAATTATAACATTTTACCCCCGCCAAAAAATACCGATTAATGTAGACTTTAGTTATAATGAACACAAATTAGAAGCGGTAAACAACTTCACCTTATTAGGCCTAGACATAGACTCGCATATCAACTGGAAGTCGCATGTCAAAAGGATAAGAGCTAAATTATCAAAATTCTCATACGCTCTCCGTGAGATTAAAAAAACAACCGATCTTAAAACAGCGTTGGCCACATACTATGCGTATGCCCACGCTTGGCTACAATATGGAATAATCTTATGGGGAAATAGTACAGATGCACCCACATTATTTACAATACAGAAGAAGCTAATCAGAATCATAGTAAACATTGACGAAACAGACAGTTGCAAGCCCCATTTCCAATCACTAAAAATATTTACTTTGCCTAGCTTATACTTATATGAAATATGTAAATTTGTCCGCAAATATCCGGAATTTTATACTAAAAGGGAAGACATACAAACAAAAATTCTATTAAGGCACAAAAACAGACTTAATCTGCCTAGCTCACGACTAAATATGCACTCGACCAGCACGTTTGTAATGTCTATAAAAATATACAACAAACTACCCGATAAAATTAGGAACATAAATAAATACAACAGTTTTATTAATAAATTAAGACAATTCCTCATAAACAAAAGCTATTACACTATAAACGAATACCTAAATGACAATTTTAACTACGAATATATTTCACGGATCCACCAATGACTTGTAAATAAATTGACATCAATAATTGAATATAAATTAATATGACATCTAAAAAAGTTAATATGATATCAAAAATAATATGACATATAATAATTTAATATGACATTTAGTAAATCAATATAACATATAATAAATTAAAATGACATATAATAAATTAATATGACATTTAATAAATTAATATGACATTTAATAAATTAATATGACTTTTAATAAATTAATATGACATCTAATAAATTAATATGGCATTTAATAAATTAATACGACATCTAATAAATTAATATAACATATAATAAATTAATATCATAAGTATATAATTAATAAACAAAACAATTTGCAAATTTAGAATATATTTATTTCAGACTTCTTGATTAATTGTTTATTTTAACTAGTAATGATACAATATTAACTCAGTGGCTTCCTCCTTTCTTCTATCTGCTTGCCGTGCCCGACAGGGTCCATATTTGATCTTTTGTATTTTCTTGTAACAACATTTATACATATGGAGAGCAATAAAGCATTGAAATTGAAATTGAACGTTGATGAAATAATCAATCAATATAAAAGTTTTATTATGCATTCGAATGTTTGTCAAGGATTTGAATATGATTATCATTTTAAAGTTTCTCAGGATACAGGAATCACAAACGATAAGAGTCCTCAGCTTTTGAAAAAAAAAAACATTTTATTGGCAGCTGATACTAGAGTAAGCCATGCGTACATACATATAACCTTACGCCTATATCCTCCAAGAGAAAAACAGAGATGTATGACACCCACATTTCAGCACCTAAGGTATGTCCAGAGCTTGCGAATACACCACGAATGGGAGCCTCGCGACCCGCTCGCGAGCTATATACGTGCATTTCAGGTCCGCTCGCGCGCCAACTACGCGCCATGAGCGAATGGCGAGCGGGTCGCGAGCGGTGTATTTGTGGCGTATTCGCCATATCTGGACGCATCTTAAGATTTTAGGTGCCACGTATAGAACGAGCTTATTGCTGTCTACCGATCACAGTTCCAGTTCTTTGATGCTACTGAGAATTGTCTGGCAAGACACAGAAAAACAAAACTCGTGAACGAACCAGAGTCTCAGTTCTCATAAACAGTAGAAGCACCATTTTTTTGTGGTTTAATAATAACTCCTGCCCTAGGAATTATTACTCCTGTATCGCGAGGGACTATACAAACATTCAAACAACGGACACAAAGAACATCCAGACACGGGACCACCATTTATGGATCACACATATGTATTTTTGTCCCGTGTGGGATTGGAAACCGCAACACTCGGCGTGGATTTTCAGTGAGTATCTTCTTCATTGCATTTGCTGATACCATGCCGCTTTACCTCTATTGATTTTATATATATATATTTAGAGAACCGTTTTCTCATTTTGACTATACAACACTCTGTGTCAAGAGTAAATTTTAAACTAGGAAGGAAGAAAGAAAAGGAATGAAGATGATAACTATACGTCAACATAACACATTTTAAGTTACCAGTATTTTATATAATAATTGTAAATTCAAATCTTAATAGAATCACTTTCCCACGAAAGACTTAAAACTTTCTTACCTTATCTCTCATAGAAGTATTATCTGATTAAGGTACGTCAGAAGCAAGTATTAAGAATAATATAGGCAGAACACTAATATTTAGATAGCACTATGAGCACCCAACTAGTTGAGAGAAGCGGTGAAGTTAATTAAATATTGACAGTGTGGCGTATAATTGAAAATTCGTTGCTTGAAATACCCTCACCCTCATCAAAGTGCGCAGTTTGTTGTCAGACCACCGGCTTAGTATGAGGTCGGGCGATCAATTCTATTTTAACAATGTGGTTAATTTTAAAATACTCTCTCTCCCTCTTCCTGGCTATTTATCCCACATGGTGGTCAGTAGTCAGGTGGTGGATCAGCCTTCGTTATTTCTTTCTTCCACTTCGCCCTTTCCTTGACGTCATTTTCAGAAGCATTGCATTCATTCATGTCTCTCCACAATACATCTGTCTACATCGTCTTGGGTCTTCCTCTAGCTCCTGAACCGGGAACGCATAGATCTAGTACGTGGTTCATTTTAAAAAATACTATGAAACAAAAAAATTGTGACTTTGAAACCTACTTCTCTTGGACAGCATAGAGGAATCTAGATCTTGAAACTTCTTCTTTTTAATTTACTTCATATCTGGAGGTCTGCTCTCCTCTCTCTCTACAAAAGCCCTAAATAGTAGTCTCTCCTATAATATCCCCGAAGAGGTAGGCAGAGATGTATTACACCCACATTGTGATAACTATCATATGGTAGTCCTACGTAATTGAGGACAACCTTATTAGAGAACGTACTAGGGGTAAGAGATGTTCAAAATATCAAGCTTGGTCACAGGAGCGAGCGGGGGCTTAGGTTTTCGTCACGTGGTAATATCCTTTAGAGAAATCTCGCGCTTTTACTTACTATATTAAAACAATGGTGTCAAATATGGTCCAAATTATTACACTGGGGAACAAAACAATTTTTTTCCGCGGCATTAATTTTGTTACTGGTTATAATAAACACCTTCATCAGTCATACCCGAAATGTATTTACTTTGTATGGATTGACTCTGGTTCTTGAGGTAATCAACATAAAGAACGGTTCCATCAGGACATTAGAACAATGAAAGAAAAATACCAAGGCCGATGTAACAGCCATATTATGATGGCAGACTATTGCTTGAGTTTAATAAGGGTTTGTCCTGAACATAAACACAATAGAAAAGCATACAGATAAAGTGTTCTCTAATTATTTTTAATGATTTTTTTAATAGCGTATGTATTAAGTTTTCTTGTCGTTATTATATAGCCGCTTCTAAAATATATATTTAATATGTAATTGTATTTTTATTTCGACCTTCTTTCAGTCATATATGTAGTTATAAAGTCTTATCTCGTAAACTCAATTTAACAAACCTGATATTTTCTCGTATTCAGCATACTGAACTTACACAAAATTTACTTCAACTTACCATGCCGCAATATGACTGTTCCCCGATGTTGTTTATATTTTTGTTTACAATAAAAGATTTTAAAGTCTTGTTTGAAAAACTAGATGGGAAGGGGGAGTCTTGACATATACTACGGGTGGTCACGGAGAGGAAAAAGAGGAGTGAAATTGGGTGACGTAGTATGGGTACATTCCTTAACTACATATCTACCGGGCACAAATCGAGATTTATGCTCCTACTAAGAATTTCGTAAATGAAGTATACCAGAAGGACATAAAAACTAGATCTCATACATAGCAGTCACATACACACCGCTCTACAAAAATTTTCAGGCAGATAATTATATTTCAGCCTTATTTCTATTTTTTATAACGCAAAAATTATTAACGTGATCATAAACTTTAACCTTTTTAAAAGGCTTGATGTTTCGACCAGTGAGCATGATCGCGTTAATATCTGCTAGCCGTACATGTTAAAAAAATATAAATCATGCAACGCGAAAGTATACAAGTGATTATTTCAGTTTGTTTCAAAGTGGCGAACCGTTTTCAACAGTTCAGAAATTTTTAGAATTGTTTGCAAGTGTCGATATGCTTTTTTTTTTTACGTGGGCGTTTGCTTTGACGCATACCCCTCCCCGGAGCGACGGAGAGGTTATGTCGGGCTCACCGGGGAGAGATACCCCGGTAATACCGACTAAACCTACCACGGTGTTCGTCGACATAACCATAGACGGCAGGGCCGCGCGAATCGCTTTCACATGCAATCGCGATCCCGCCGAGGTTTCGGCCTGCCGTGTGAATCGGCAGGCCACTACATAAAAGACCCTCTACTGTCCCCTTGTAGGGGGACAAAAACACGACTCAGAGGCGCGCGTGGGAACACGCACACCGCCTCTCGGACCTGGTGCTGATCTGGTGGCGGGCAGGCCCACGCAGCCCACCACCCCCAGGTCAAACCGCAGGGTGGCTGGAGGTCATCTCGCGCCCGCCGGCGCCCGGTTCTGCGGTTGGGGAGAGGATTTAAGCGCTCCCTCTTCCGCTCCGCCGCCTCCTTGATGGACATGACTTCCTCATCATCTGCTATCACCTCCTCATCATTTGCTACGTCAATGGCACAAAAATATTGACAAGGACGACTGGCGTTCGGATTTATTTTGCTATCGGGTAGAGTTTTGTAGATTTTTGCTGACAAGAGATTTACATAATATTGTCTTCTATTTACGCGAATATTATTCATTTAAATTAAACTACTACATACGGATTTTATCGCGTTGTTTATTTGACACTTTATTACATAATTTTGAAAATTGTTACACTACTACTACTATTAAACTTTACTAATTTTTAAGCTAATTAAATTATTATTAAAACTATTAAAACTATTAAAACTATTAAGATTTAATTTAATTTTACACTTTCCCCGACGTTGCGGTTGCTTTTCAGCAGCCATGGTCACCGGGAGACTAAGATGGCAGTTGTCTCAATGTTCCAGTGTAGTTATTTCAAAGTACCCGAACATAATTTAATCATTGGTGTTTCTATTTACGCAGAATGAGTTCAAAGTATCATGCAGTCTAGCTGTGGTTTGCTTCTTCTTGGGTTTGACTATTTGTATTACTGAATCTCAAGCTGGTGGTACATTCCAAACATCTTATCAAGAGATTACTAGTAAATTCACATAGTTTTGGCTATTGTATGAACGTCACGTGATTTTTATTTTTAACGTACGTCTCCCAATATTCCTGGCTGCTAAAAGCAGTATAAACTTAGAGAAAAGTGTAATTAAATAATTTAATGTTCTTTATAATTTATACCGCTACAAATTTTAAAAGTAATTTAATTTCGATGTAGGATCTATGTTAAAATATGAGTATGGATGCAGATTCTGATTCTGATACTGAGATTTCTTCTGCTGTACATATGAAGCCATAATATCGCTGTACCATGACTGGTATGGCTTCATTTGTTTTTGTTGTACAAGCTGATGCTTATGACCATAGCCTATTCAGCCTGGCCGAAACAAAAAGCATCCAACGCTAAACAAATCGCGTTAATACCCGTTACGAATTAAACATATATCATAGCATGATTGTAGAAGGCATAAAAGAAAATAAAACAAAATACCGATTTCATTTTCATTCAGCACAGCCCTTGCGGATCCCAATACTGTGGGTATTGGGATAAGGTTATTTCTTAACCTAAAATGAGCACTTTCCTGTACTTAACGTTTTCAGCAACCTATAAAACGTAATAGGTAGTCTACTTAACTCCCCCGGGTCTTTTAGTACATAAACATTTTACTGGTTTACTACAGAGAGTTCACTTGGAAAACTGAAAGCATTTAAAACTTTAGCAAGAAATCGTTGGATAAGGTGGAACATTGCAGAGTCTTTACCCTTCAACTTATCTTTTAAACGGTTATCGAGATTAGCAGAGTTCATGTATAAGAAATCTTGTGAAATTCAACTCCTCCAATTTTTATGCAGCGATTGAATTTTAGTGATAGAAGTGGAAAGACTCTAGGAAGACTTACTTGATCTTGAGTTTATCGTCACGCACGTTTGACTTTTAAGATTTATATTTGTACATTTTAATAGTAATTTACAATCGACTAGTATTCTTGTTTACTACTCGAATTACGCTAATCTTTTTGTTCGGAGTAAAAATCGTGAGCTCTCAATCGTAAGTTCAATGTCCTAAGCATCGCAGCATAGCGAGAGAGGTCAAAAAGAATTCTAGTCATTTGTTACCTAAATTGCTAGTAATCTGTTTAAAATTAAAGAAAATAATACATACATAAATTCACGCCTGTTTCCCAAAGGGGTAGGCTGAGTCTACGGATTTCCATTTGCTACGATCCTGACACACTTCTCTGGCTTCATTCACTTTCATCACATTCCTCATACACGCCCATCGGTTCAAGGTGCTAAAGAAAATAAATCACTAAAATTACCATCAAGTAAATCGGTTTTTCATTGCAGTGGCAAAAACAAAACTGATAACAATACTCTGCCTGCCAGTTAAAAGTAAAAAGGTACGCTTCCGTAATTACTTATAAATAGCACTCTTAATAAGACAAAGACTTATCTAAGTATTTTGGATTAAACAAATTTGAACTCTGTTGCAATTACTTAACAATAAATATAATATTATAATTTATAGTCACGTAATTAGAGTTCAAATTGCCTTACTGCCAAACTCTAGTTAAGTCACTGTATTATTAAGCGTGAGTGCGTGCATAGAATCACATTATGTTCTATAGTTTTAAAAGTACTTAATGCAATTCACATCTTTTGTTAAAGTCGTACAAACTCGTAAAGTTACATTAGAAAAGTACTTCATTTGTGTATATTGTAGCACTTATAATGTAATACCACATGTAACATAGAGATTTGGTTATATTACAGACCATAATGTATATTTGATTGCTTGATAATTTCAAAAAGAAACAAAACTGTAGCTTTGAAATTTAATAGTTTTCAATAGGATTGTTGACAAAAATTTTTTTTTATACCTTGGCCAAGCAATTATTTACCCAAACTCCAAACAAAAGAACTTTTGCAATCTACTCAAAAATAAATAAGATACAAGTTTTTCAAGACAATGACAGAAAAAGGATGCACGATACAAACTGTGACGTAATTGCTTTTTAACCGCAGCTATGCGAGGGAGATAGCGAGACGTCCTCACTATGGCCCCACTTTTTCTTGTATCTAAATTTAAAATATTAATCATTCTCTTATTTTGATCTGTTGAGTAATTAAATCGAGAAGCCGTAACAAACAAATAAATGAAAGCACGCTGTGACAGGAACAGTATTTGAAGTAAGAAATTTCAATACATTTTTTACTTCAAATACTTTTACCGCATAACGCATCAAATATCAAAAATACTTTGTTTACTGCCATAAGAAGTTGAGAAACCATAACTAAATCGAATAATTATGTTTTATACACAGAAACATAGACAAATAGCCAAAACTTCCAAAGAAAACCTTGCTTTGAAATCAGATTCTCATAATAGTCGATTACGTGTATATACATATTTTTTAATTGTCTCCAAAGTACAAACAGCCTCTTTGTTCTAACAAGTATTATAAATGCGAATGTGAGTTTGTTTTTTTGTTACGCTGTCACGCCCTAACTACTCTATCCATCATCATAAAATTTCGCATACACGTTGTCAGGGTAACAGAAGAGGAAAAAGGTACATTTCATCTAGAAAAAATACTGTTACTAATCTAACCTAACCTTCATTTACGCGAGTGAAACCACGGTCAAAATCTAGTAGTTTTATAATAGTATAGATAGATTAAATAATATCTGCCGCCGGTCTAAGGATAATCCTTGCGTCTCGAGAGACTTTACAAACTTTGAAATAACTGACGTAAAGAGCAGGCGGACTGGGAACAACTATTTATGGATCCCACAATTTATTCTCCCTTGTGACTTGTCCATTTCTATACTGTTCTTGAGGTCGTCAAATCTCTAAGACCCCTTACAAATAGATAGTGAATACTGCATAAACTACTTAGCCAACTATCTCTGTAAACATTCCATCTATACTCTGAATAGATATACTATCTTGCTAATATTATGTCAATACATTTTTGTTTCTTACTGTAACTTTCCGGGATGAAAGAGTATTTTGATAATGGAGAACCCTCAAACATATAGGATTTCCACGATATATTCCTTTACCGTTAAAGCAAACGATAATGAACTCTATTTTATACGCCCATAACATCAAAAAGTCATAGGTGCTTTAAGATTAAACTCGAGACCTCTGCGTGGCAGGCTGCTTGTTGAATCGATTTCGATAAAACGTGGTAAACAGAAAGACTATGTCCTGTGTTCCCATTGTATTCTCGCGAGGCAGCGGGCAGACGCTAATACTTTTTATAACGAAGATTAGGCCAGAACATAGTAAGTCCGATTGATATTATATAAGCCTTAAGTACAAAACTGATCTTAATCGCGCCAAATTAATAATCCAGGATCATAACGGGTAATTTGCTAGAACTAAATTATGTCACGACTACGTAATAATCGTTAAACGAAATAAACAGAACCGAGGCATCTATTAATAACCTTTTAAGCATGACAGGGGTCGCAAACGATCAGACTTTATGAATACTTTTAACCAATTCTTGCGTTAAGGTTAATATTAGCAGTGACTGCACGGATGGCGTAGTGGTTTAAGACTGCGCCGAGCGTAAGACAGCTAATGAATGACAGAGCTCGTGCGGCGCATATTCAAATCGGCGCTCGATCGCCATAGTAAAACTGTATGGAGGATTTGAAGTGTTTTTTGATAAATATGTATCTTTATTGTCAACCAATAACTTAAATATTTGGGACGGACAAATTGTAATATAACTATTTATGTTTCGTTTAAGCTGTAAAATAGGATAGATTTCTACTGTTATAATCTAAAAACCACGTAACACGAGCTTACGTTTTTGCAAATGCAGCAGTGCAGTGCAGTGCGAATTTACGTAATTTTGTAGGTGATAATATTAATAATTTTAAGTTTTTTGCACTGAGTAATTGTAAACACATACATTTTTATGGTAAATGTATATTTTATATTTGTAAATATTAAACAAAAAGTGTTGATTTTATTCACTTAACTGTGACCGCCTGTTTTGGCACATTTCGCTCGGCGCAGTCTTAAGTAGTCGCCGCGCCACAGCCACCGCGCTGATTATTGTGGTTTCCAATCTCACACGGGACAAAAATACATATGTATGATCCATAAATGGTTGTCCCATGTCTGGATGTTCTTTGTGTCCGTTGTTTGAATGTTTGTAAAGTTCCCCTAGGTACAGCAGTAATAATTCCTAGGGCAGCAGTTGTATTTAAACAACAAAATAAAAAAAAGATAGTGCGGTGCTTCTACTGTTTAGGAGAACTGAGACTGGTTCGATTCACAACTTTGTTTTTCAGTCTCTTGATAGACAATTCTCAGTAGCATCAAGGTATTGAAACTGTGATCGGTAGACAGCAATAAGCTCGTTCTATACGTGGCACTTAAAATCTTAGAATGCGTCTAGATCTGGCGAAGGCGCCACAAATACGCCGCTGGCGACCCGCTCGCCGTTCACGCACGGCGCGTAGTTGGCGCGCGAGCGGACCTGAAATGCACGCATGCAGCTGGCGAGCGGGTCGCAAGCGGCCCATTCGTGGTGCATTCGCCAGACTGGGACACATTCTTAAGTGCTGAAATGTGGGTGTCATACATCTTTGCTTTTCCTTCGGGGTATATACACTTAAGGCTATGTGTATGTAAACATGACTTACTCTAGTATCATCTGCCCATGAGTAGCGATAGCTCAGTGGGGAGACCAACAGACTGCAATGCAGAAGGTCTCGGGTTCGAGCCCACGTCGCGCATCTCTGACTTTCGTAAGTTATATGACTTTTCGAAACTATGTGCGTATTGATTGCCAATTATCGCCTGCTCCGTGCCTCGGAGAGCACGTTAAGCCGTCGGTCCCGGCTGCCATGAACATCTATGGCAGTCGTTATTGGGAGAATGTCGACACAAAAGATCCCACTGGGTTGAAGTGTCGCCGGTCTGCACTGACTGGCCCCACATAAGATAAGATAAGATCATCTGCCCATAAAAGGTTTTTTTTTTTAAGCAAAGTACTTGTGTCATATATGATTCCTGTATCCTGAGAGACCGCACCTTTCTTGTCCGTCGTAGGAGTGGAAACCAGAACATTCAGCACACTAGTTTATACTTCTATATCTATACAAATATTATAAATAGGAAAGATTTGATTTTTTATTTGTTATAAGCATTTAACTAAAAAATTACACAAGTAATTTAAAAAAATGTTTCACCATTACAAAGCTATATTATCACCGAGTAAAATAGGCTATAATTAATTTAAAAAGATACTGTTTACTTACATAACCTAGCCTATCCTAATCGACTTCTACGCGAGCAAAGCCGCAGGAAAACGCTGGTCATTATATTATATATCCAAAGATAGATAGATATAGAAAAACAAAATTCTGAGACCAAACTTCAACATGAAATTTCATCGAATCGTATCAAAACTTTGTTACTAGGTCCAACTTTACATGCAGTGGTACCTATCCGTTCCTACCAGTCGTCTTCGCTTTAGTAGGTATCAGTGGGCCCTTATTCTCAATTCTGAAGTTTTCTTATCTCTCACTGATAAGACAAACTCGAGATCGTTACTATCACTGGCAGCTGTTCCTGGCTTCTTCCTAATTTATATTAATGGTTATAACTTCTTGGAGTTATAAATTGTCTTTGTCTCTGGTGATATACAATGAGGCAAAAGATATACCGTGTATTCTTTATGTGTACTTTTTGTCTTTTGGCCGACCGCTTGCAATCGGTTGCAAGACACAATATATAAATACTTTTTTATTGTGTCTGTTTTCATACTAATTAATGATTTAATTTGTGAGTTTTATTTTTAATTGTCTTCGTAGAGATTTTAGTTTGATTTCTAAATGATAGTAGTACACGGTAGTTAAAATGGCCGACGCCAGATAGTAGTTAGTTGTTTTGATACCCACACGAAACAAAAATTATGTGCTCATATAGAGTTGATTCAATTTGAATGTTCTACGCAACCGTTGTTTAAATATTTGCATACTACCTCCAAATACAATGATTATACTAGAGTCGGAGTAGTGTTTTAAATACAGGTCTATCGAATGAAAACTAATATTATAAAGAGGAAACATTTGTGTTTTTTTATGTATGTTTGTAATGTTTTCACACAAAAACTACTGGACCGATTTCAAAAATTCTTTCACTATTAGAAAGCTGTATCTTGACTGAGTGACATAGGCTATATTATATTATCAAAAAAATAGGGATACTTAAGAAAAATGCAATAATATAACCCAATATGTAAAAAAAATAGTCATAAAAAATTTGTCATCGCGTGCGCTGCAGAAACTATTGATGATAGAACAAAAAAATGTTTTACAATATTATACAACGTATCAATATCTACAAAAAAGTCCGCGATACCATATGTGTTTTTTTAATATATAGCTAGCTACACCTATATAGATGTAGTGTGTAATTAATAAGTCTAACTTATTAATTTCTTTAGTTATAGTTTTATATATTAAAATTGGATAACAAATTAAAAGTAGGTATTGGTAATAAATTAAAGTCCACGCGGACGAAGTCGCGGGCAACACCTAGTAATTTAATAATCTATAAGCACTAAGCAGCGAAAGCCTAGTGAGAGATCGTTGGACTGGCACGCAAAGATCTCGAGTTCGATCCCATGGCACGCACCTCCGACTTTTCGAAGTTATGTGCGTATTAATTATCGTTAGCTTAAACGGTGAAGGAAAACATCGTGAGGAAACCTGCATGTCTGAGAGTTCTCAATAATGATCTTAAAGATATGAGAAGCCAACGCGCACTTGGCGAGCGTGGTAGACTGTGGCCTAACCCTTCTACACTGAGAAACGGCCCGTGCCCAACAGTTCAATACAGGGCTTAAATTATTAATTTAATGGTTATACAGAAATTTGTGATATTCAAATCGGATTCATGGTAACATCGCACATTACCCTGTCACTGATACCTCTAGCTCACCTCTCAGGTAATACAAGCGTTATATTATGCCGCATACATTGCATATGAATAATTTATTGTCAAATGAGATACGACGTTGTCGAGTACAGTCATAAATCTTTTTCAGTTACATTGTATTTTGACTTCAAGCGCAATATATGCATGAATACACCCAGAGATACACGTTATTTTTGTGCTTCTAGTGAAAAGAGATTTAATAACTTTTTACTTTGCATTGCCTGACTTATGTATTAGATACCTTTTGTCAAGTTCTGTTTCATTATTGATGTACTAGATTTTACCCGCAGCTTTGCTCGCGTAAATGTAAGTCAGGTTAGGATGAGTAACAGTACCCTATGTCTTTTTTTGTTCTCGTAAAAACGTGTATGCGAAATTTCATGGTGATCGGTCAAGTAGTTAAAGCGAGAAATCGTAACAGACAAACTGATATTCGCATTTATAATTATAACAAATAAATTAGGATTAGATATTGCCTCGATGTGCATGAAGTCCCGTCCCGTTTGATTTCAGGGTTTGGCAAAGTTTTATTGGATGTCTTTCTCCCTAGCCTTTATTATTCCCAAGTCACTTGGAGTCGGCTTTTCTGGTCTAACTCATGAACAACTTACGCATGTAAGCTGCGTAAGAGAAAACCCACTTTAAACGCTCTGAATTAAAATCTGCAACCTCACGACCATCAAACTCACGCTTTTTAATGCCATTAACCCAACGTGTAGACTATGCAGAATGACAAATTGGGTATCGTGTATTCTTAGAATAATTGTGCAGTATTGGAATAATTATTCTTAGAACGCTCAGCCGCCAAACATCATAGTTCATACACTATGAGAAATTTGAGTCATATATTTAAATTCAGTTGTCTGAAAGTAAGGGCTGGAGTAAAGTTAAGGTATTGGAAATGAGTGATGAATATTGGAAATAACCGATTTAGTTCTGAGGTTGACATAATATGGTGATACGTTTACGCTAATGTTATACATTGAAATTAAATTGCTATATGCGGTTTTTATCAAGGATGCTGTTCCAGGCTATTTTAATAAATAAATACATACAAATTTTGACATAGAATAATATGATCTGATCAGAGAATGTTCGCCTAAGTCTGACACTGTTTCATTCACAATATCTACGATAGACACCATATACGTTGTTTGCAGGTAATCATCCATCGAACCCCTCCACCGTTAATTCATTAATTTCGTACTAGCAACAATTCCTGTATAACGAGAAACTTTACAAACATCAAACAACGGACACAAAGAACACCTACACTTGTAACATTCATTTGTGGATGACACAAGATTTTGTCTGCTGTAATTTTCGGTCCCACAACACTCGGTATAATGACAATGGTGAGATGACCACTTAAACAACTTCGCTATTCGTCATTTTCCCTTAACATTCCAGGTCAATTGAGTTCCTATCAATTTGCTTTGCAATCCCAGTAGGCAACGCCCCAGCACATGTTCAGGCAGGCCACACAAACACATCATTACTTATCATACACTAGCGACACGACCTCCTCAGTTTCGTACGGGCAGAACAAAACCTTAACAAATTATACACCCAAACCTACCTTATGAATCACTATCTATTAGTGAAATTCTTCTCCCTAGCCTTTATTATTCCCAAGTCACTTGAGGTCGGCTTTTCTGGTCTAACCGGATTTCACTGGATATCAGTTTAGAGTTTTAAGGTTAGACCAGTGTCAGGATATTAGAGGGTACTGACTTTCCCAATAACGACTGCCATAGATGTTCATGGCAGCCGGGACCGATGGCTTAACGTGCTCTCCGAGGCATGGAGCGGGCGATAATTGTCAATCAATACTTTCGAAAAGTCATATAACTTCCGAAAGTCAGCGGTGCGCGACGTGGGTTTGAACCCAAGACCCTCTGCATTGCAGTCTGTTGGTCTCCCCAATGAGCTATTGCTGCTTAATTTAAAATAATTTGCTGTCTTTTAGTGAAAACTGCATGAAAATCCGTTCAGTAGTTTTTGAGTTTGTCGCGAACAGACAGATAGAGACGGCGGAGGACTTTGTTTTATAATATGTAATGATCATATACCATACATAATTTCTTAATAAATCTTGTATCGCCCATTAAATCCACAAGGCCTAACCATGTCAGTAAGCCTTTATTACATGTAAACAAAGCCAGAAGCGTCATGGTCGTAATTAGTGTTTCCTTTGAGCAAGTCTCCTTTGGTCTCGTCGTCGTCGTTAATATGCGGTAGTAAGGAATAGAAATTAAGCTGCTTGAACTTAGATTAAAAACTTTATAAAAGTCTTCTAGTCTTTAAATTTAGCAAATTAAGTTTTAGGCATTATGCTTAGTAAAGCGAAATAGCAAATTAGGGTTTAATATAAAAGAAATAGACTTTAATTGAACTCGAATCCTCTTTTATAAAAAACCTTATGAATAGACTAGTCTTTTCTGAAGCTTTATCTATGTTAATCTTAATACTGCGCTGAGCGTAAGTCAGATAATGACAGAGCTTGTGCGGCGCATATACAAATCGGCGCGCGGTCGCCATAGTAAAATTGTATGGAGGATTTGAAGTGCTTTTTTGATAAATATGTATCTTTATTGTCAACCAATAACTTAAATATTTGGGACGGACAAATTGTAATATAACTATTTATGTTTCGTTTAAGCTGTAAAATAGGATAGATTTCTACTGTTATAATCTAAAAATCACGTAACATGACCTTACGTTTTTGCATTTTTCGTGCAAATTTACATAATTTTGTAGGTGAATATATTAATTATTTTAATTTTTTTACACGGAGTAATAGTAAACACATTCATTGTTATGGTAAATGTATATTTTATATTTGTATTAAACAAAATGTGTTGATTTTATTCACTTAACTGTGACCGCCTGTTTTGGCACATTTCGCTCGGCGCAGTCTTAATAGTCTACAAGTCTGCCAATTTTCATTCGATAAATGTATTACACGTGACGAGTGACAAACATACAAAACTCTTAAACTTCACAAAGTTTTACATTTATAATATTATTAGTAAAAATATTAATTCTATATCTGTCGGGCCGCCACGCAGAGGTCTGAAATTCGACGCCAACGCGCGCATCTCTGAATTATCGAAGTTATGTGCGTACTAAATAGTTAGTTTTCACTCAAATTAACAGTGAAGGAAAACATCTTGAGGAGATCTGCATGTCTGAGAGTTCTTCATAATGTTTTCGAATGTATGTGAAGTCTGCCAACCCGCACTGGAGATGGAGTGAGAAGAGGCCTATGCCTGCCAGTGAGACAGTTTGATATAGAGCTGAAATTATTATTATTATTATAGTCAGTTTAACGAGAATACCCAATTACAGTATTGGGTATTCTCGAAGGTCACTCTTGAAGGACATGTAACAGGTGAGTAAACATAAATGCCGAAATTTCGGGCTAACAGCTACTGTATCGCGAAACACATTTATTCCGGCATTCCTTCCGCATTTCGGTATTTAACCTCTTCATTCTACTAAAGGTATGTTAAGCTGGTTAGGGCATATAGAAAGAATGAACGAGGAAAGACTGACTAAGTAAGTTTATAGGGCTAGTGTGAATGGAACAGTCGCAAGAGGAAGACCTAGGCGAACGTTTCTTGATCAGATCGGAGGCGTTCTGGACAAAGGCCAGGTTAAGAGCACCTTGAACCGACGGGCGTGTATGAGGAATGTGGTGAAAGTGAATGAAGCCAGAGAAGTGTGTCAGGATCGTAGCAAATGAAAATCCGTAGTCTCTGCCTACCCCTCTGGGAAACAGGCGAGAATCTACGTATGTATGTATGTATGTATTCTACTAAACCCGTTTATAAATTACTGCGAACAATGGATTTAGGTGATTTTGAAAGAGAAAAAAGTCAAAGAATCTGCATTAAAAGGTTTAAAGGTTCGGACCGACATTTCGGATAGACATTTTCTATGACACAGGTATTGTAAGATCCATAGACTGTAACGTGGGGTAATCGTACTAATAGGCATGCCTTAAGCTTATCACCACCTTTGTAGAATAATTCTTACTTATATTATAAATGCGTGTTTTTGTTTGTTACGCTTTCACGCTTCAACCGCTCGACCGATCATCATGTAATTTCGTATACATTTTGTCAGTGGTACAAAATAGGACATAGTGAGCAGCGATAGCTCAGTGGGGAGACCAACAGACTGCAATGCAGAGGGTCTCGGGTTCGAACCCACGTCGTGCACCTCTGACTTTCGGAAGTTATGTATATGACTTTTCGAAATTATGTGCGTATTGATTGACAATTATTGCCTGCTCCGTGCCTCGGAGAGCACGTTAAGCCATCGGTCCCCGCTATTGCGGGGACCCAATATCGCGTTATTGGGCAAGTCAGTACCCTCTAAAGGCCTGAAACTGGTCTAGCCTTAGGATACCGTTAGCCTTCGGGTTGCGGAGGTCAGGTGGCAGCCGCTCCGTGTAAAAACTGATAACCAGTCAAATCCGGTTAGACCAGAAAAGCCGACCCCAAGTGACTTGGGATTATTCCCAAAAAGGCCTAAATCCTTATTAATTAATTAATTAATTAATTCCTTAAAGGCTAAGAGAGAAGAAGACAAAATAGGACATAGAAAAACTTCATCCAGAAAAAGTATTGTTACTAACATAGCCTAACCTGATCTACATTTACGCGAGCACAATCTAGTAATACAATAAATGCAAATGTGACTTTGTTTGTTTGTTACGTTTTTACGCTTCAA
The DNA here is from genome assembly GCA_930367265.1 of Catocala fraxini. Classification (NCBI taxonomy): domain Eukaryota; kingdom Metazoa; phylum Arthropoda; class Insecta; order Lepidoptera; family Erebidae; genus Catocala; species Catocala fraxini. The sequence continues at coordinate 5,009,060 of OV884047.1, forward strand.
CCGCTCGATCGATCATCATGTTATTTCGTATACATTTTGTCAGGGGTACACAAGGACAGAGGGTACGTTTCATCCAGAAAAAGCTACTGTTGCCCTAACCTACATTTATGGAAGCAACGCCGCGGGTAAAATCTAGTTAATGAATAGTTTTATCTTAACTTATAAAGAGTTATCCTATGATATTTTAATTTAAGAAGAAGTTTATAAGGTATATTCTAAGCCTATCTTAAGCATATACCAGACCTGCAACGCTTGTTTGCTTGCAAAAATTGTCGGTAGCAGTGTGGAATATGGAACTTTGGCAGCAATTTGCTAGCCCAATATTTTATACAATGGCTGGTGAAATGCGAATGTCAATACACTTTTAGGATACAGCCATGTAAGTTTCTATATTAACTATCCATATCTATGCTAAGTTAGTAATTTCTGACGAAGGAATTTCTACAAGATATCGTAAATCGTGACGGTGATGTCATCTTTATTATTCAGCATAATCTAATAATAACTGTTGCAACATAAATGAGAAGACGACGTCACGGTGCCTCGAGTCTCCTAAAGAAGCGTCTAAGGAAAGTTTATAATAAATGTACATTGAAATTACACTACTTAATACGGATTTTATTGCGTTGTAAACATAAACATGGATGGATGGACTATTTATAAAATAAATAGTCCATCCATCCATCCAAAATGTAAGTGCTATGCACTTGTCGGCATAGCAATTTCCATCTTTCTCAATCTGATACGAAATCCTAGGGTTCTATTTATGTCTCTACTTTAACTTTTTCTTTCCGATGATGTGCATACTTTCTCTCTTTTTCTTTGCCACCATTTTTCCTTCCATAATATCGGTAATCATTTTCTCATGTCTAAGTAAATGTCCATCAATCATGTTTCTTCTTCTATTGTTTAGAGGTATTTGCTTGCTTGTCATTTGCTCTTCTCAATATTTCTTTATTTTCACTTTTCTAGATAACTTACTGCTGAATTTTGGTGTCTCTTTATTTGTGCCACAGCTCACGGTCGAATTAGACGACAGTCTTTTTCATTTTCATTTGACTATACAGATTGAGTAGCGGTTTAAGTGATCGCCCCGCTACTGCAACTATGCCGAGTGCTGTAGGTTCAAATACACACACAGGTAAAAATTTTAATGAAGGGAGTGCGACTATCCAAATGTTACAAAAATTTGTGTGGTCCACCAATTGTTGTTCTGAGTGTTCTTTCTATGCGTTGTTTAAATGTTTGTAAAGTTCATCGCCACACAGGAATAAGGTATTACTAATACTTAATCGCAGGCCATAAAGATCATGGCTGTTAATAAATAATATATAATGCCAAGTCTATTTCCCGGAGGGGCGGGGTTATAGGCAAAAGCAACGGATTTCCCCTTGCTACTGTTTTGCAGAGAGAAAGGTATATAAATAGCTTCATTCATTCATTGTTTTAAAAAAGACACCTCTAGTACTAGGAATAACTACGTCACAAATGTTACAAAACCAATGGACATAATCAACACCCAGACTCAAATCAACCATTTGTGGACCACAAAATTTTGTCCCGTGTGTCAATCCCACAACACTCGGCAGTGGCGGAGCCAACCAAACTGCTACGTCAGCCATGCAGTGACTATCAAGAACGGTAACTGTAAACTGGCTTCAGGTTTTAGATAGATATGAATTTCCCATCGTTCCTCTATCTATACTTATATTATAAAGAGGAATGATTTGATTTTCTTTGTAATGATTTAAATCAAAAATGACATAACCGATTTTAAAAATTATTTTCCCATTATAAAGCTATATTATCACCGAGTAACATAGGTTCTATTTTATTTAAAAGAACAGTACCATTAGTGATATAACCTAATCTACTTTTATACGAAGTCGCGGCCAGAAGCTAATATGTTTATATAGAGTAATGTGTATATCGTGAACTGTAATCCTATTTACATCTTACTTCGGTCCATGGTTCGGAACCGTGCACATCGTTTGAGCGCATCGTAGGCAAGCTCAATAAGATGTCAGCCGGGTTGCTAGCCGCTCGCCATAGCTAATGCATACTTCATGAAGGCATTCTATCGTAGGAGTATGACACTTGGTACCTATAATAGGTATATCTAGGAATATGATGCTCGTCAATCTTTAGCAAAGACAAACAAAATATGACATTTGATGCAATCAAACAAAATATATATGAAAAAATAACTAATAAGTCGTAGCAATAGTACATAAATAAAAAAAAATACTAACAAATATACTGAAGCCAACACAAAAATAATTATTGAAATCTATACCAATACAGGGTTTTTTAACAAGAACTTTGCTTTGTAAATCAAAATAAAACAATAAATTTAAATAATAATAATAATAATAGTAATAATCTTTATTTGCTAGAAACATTGAGAATAAATAACAATGATTCAAATTGTTGAAGTATTAATATCATCTGTGGTAAAATGTCGCGCCTTTTTGTATACAATAGAGAACGTTCTACTCTGCGAACTTCATCGAGTTGTACACGTCTGTAATAAATTTAAGAACAATAAAAGTAAACTCGCTATAATTATTTTCATTGCACTATTAAATTAATCACAAATTTTTATTGTATTTAAAAAAGTAAGGTTTGGCAATTATGAATGAAAAATGATATTTGATAAATGTCCACCACGACCACGGTTACAGATGTCGATTCTTTTAACAAAGTTTTTAATCACTTTTTGCCAAAATGGTGGATCTTTTTCGTTAATCACTTCACAAATTTTGAGTTTTAAGGCTGCAATCGTTTCGATTGGCTCCGTGTAGACTTTGTCTTTAACATAACCCCACAAAAAATAATCCGGCGGTGTTAAATCACATGATCGAGCTGGCACTTAACAGTTGAATTTCCTGAAATTATGCGATTGCGAAATTCGGTTTGCAATAAATTCATTGTTTCGGTAGATGTGTGACCCACATGTTAGTGATATCCATATCATCAATAATAGGGTTGTCAACATCTCTCGATAGCATAATCCATTGACCGTAACCGCATATACAGCCGAATTTTCGAAAAAACGGCCATGTTTCGCCTCCAGACCATATAGCGCACCATATAGTGACACGTTCAGTATGTAAAGGCTTCTCAAAAATCTGTCTTGGATTTTCAGTACCTAGTCCAAACGCTACAATTTTGCTTGTTGACGTAGCCTGACAAATGAAAATGGCCTTCATCTAAAAAAAGATTATTTCAGAAAAACCTTTTTGATTTAATTATTATCTAAAAGGTAACACATCATTTATACTATATATATATATACAAAATTATTTATATATAATACGCATGTAACCTATATTTACAAATGTACTAAAAAAGATAACATAATTAACATAATTACAAAAACACAAATAATTATAATACTAAATATTTACAAAAATGGTTTAGGCATCGTAGAATTCTTCAGCATCGCTGTCAACTGGTAACGTGCCCAGAAGACTGGCAGCATTGCCACGTTGAATGGCAATGCTGATTCTTTGGGCTAAGAAAAGACCAGCCTTCTGATCACGCGAAACGTCGATCAGGCGTTTTGCGATCTCCCTGTACAAAATACGAGCGCTCGGACCCCATGAACCTAGGGTTTCCACCCCAAACGGCTCAAAAATGTAATTTCCAACTAAATTACTATATTTGCGCCGTTTGAGGGTTTCCGCGGTTGCAGCAGCAGCGCCGGCACATCCCGCAATACTTGGAAGATGTGATGGCGCAAGGGTGTCAACGCATGTTGCGTCCCACACCAAAGGCCTGCCCATCTTCCAATGCAACAATGACATTCCGTCCGGTCTCTTCCCATCGTCACGTACCAAGCCATTGGGTTCAAGTACAGCTGGAACGCCAGCAGTGACAAGAGCACGACGTATTATGTCATTAAGATTAGAGTGCCGAGAGATTCGACCAGCACTTCTGCTACAAGAGAGTCCATGGTGTCCGAGGCTATCGACAGCTTCTCCACAGTGACAGCAATGCGGAGAAACACACGAAACACCTAAACGGAGGCAAGTGGCGAGGCAGAAAGTGGTATCGTCCAACATGGTACCTATATTGGACGATGGAAGCGCCTGAAGCCAAAGACCAGATTCCCATTCTCCCACAGCCAGCAATCGAGCACGCTCAGCAACATTGGAAGATGTAGAAAAAAGCTTTTCTCTTACAGAGTTGCTAAGCGGCCCGTCCCACTGTCGCTGGGAGAATAGGTTGGTTGGCAAAGCAGAATTCGGACAAGTCATTTTCCAGGCGTTCACAGCGTCAGTTTTGCACAGCACTTCTGAATTAACCAGTGTGGGTGCTAAAATTTTCCTGGTTAATTCTTCCGTGCTGTGAACCGAGGACAGGAACGCCGGTAGACTAACATCGGTAATTTTGCGAACGCCGATCCCACCAAGGCAGAGAAGCCTGTAGCCAAGCTCGGTCGTTCAAATCCACATTTAAAATATTTTTTAGAGTATTTTGAATAATTTTATCAATTTTTTATCAACATTTTTCCAAAACTGTGAAATAGTAATTATTTAATTAAATATTAACCTTTTAGATTACTGATTGTTCTTGAATGAATTGAGCGAATCTGCGGCGATGTGAATGATCGGCTGGCTTCATTTATTGCACCAGTTGCACCTTATAAGGCTTTAAAGCCAAATCCTTACGCAGAATTAGCCATGTGGTTGTTGTGGAAAACCTCAATTGTTGAGAACGTCAAGGAATTGACAAATTCGGATCTTCTTCAACACTGTGGCTCACGGCTGCGATGTTCTCACTTGAACGACCCAGTCAAACACGCGTTGGCGTTGGCACATTATTTACCGAGCCTGTCGACTCAAATTTATTGACCAAATATTTAATAGCGGTCTCTGAAGCACGATTATGTTGACCGAAAACATTCCGTATGTTACCAAATGTAACTTTTACAGAGCCACCATTTTCATAGTGAATTTTTATTATTTTATTGCAATTTTCGAGTAAAATTGAATTCATTGTAACAATTGCTTAAACTTCTACTATAGATATATAAAAAATGAAAAGTCAAAACTGTCATGTAGTTTCAGTGTGACCATATTGAAAAACAAAGTTCTTGTTCGAAAACCCTACATTATAAAGCTAAGGAGTTTGTTTGTTAATTTGTTTGTTTGTTTGGTTGAACGCGCTTATCTCAGGAACTACTAGTTCGAATTGAAAAAATCTTTTTGTGTTGGATAGCTTATTTATCGACGAAGGCTATAGGCTATATAACATCACGCTTCTACCCACGGGGGCATCGCAGTAACCATAAATGCAGGTGAAACAAGAATTAAGAAACAATTCATAAAGAAATAAGTTATGAGCAAGATAGACAGACGATTTCTTTGAAGTCTGTTAAATCTAAACACTCATGCAAAATTGGACTAACGTTTTCTACAAATCAATCTTCTAGCTTTTCAATCGCTAGTTCTCTAGCCTGACAAAAGATCAAACGTAATATCAGCTTTAACAATATTGCACTCACGAAATGTAAGTGCTTCAGTAATAGCTCAAATGCATAGTTATGTTGACATGTCCCAGCTCACTACTTCGAATAACAAAAAGAATCAGTTGTACTGTATATGTAAGAGGAACTTTCACAAATTGAAACCGAATGCAGATTGCTGTCGAGATTTCGAAAAAGTTTGTTTGGAATATAAATGTTTGTAGTGTTATGGTTTTAGAAAATCTTTCTGGGTAATGTTTAGTTGTTGTGTAAGTCGGTCTCGTTGGTACTAGGGTAAGTTTGCTCTTATGTTTGTGTACGATTGTGCAGATTAGGCAAAGTGCAATGGGGGATGTCTGTTAATATTGTTTTATTAACATTATTGAGTGTGGACTTCATGTTCATGATACACACCACAATAGGCTCGTTGTATATTACATTGGACATAAACCATACCTAGCGAAAAAGTAGTGTAATACACCCCCTTCGGAAATATAGGCCTCATGCATGTCTGTCGGTCGGTGGTTAGTGTAACCGACTGCCACGCCTGAGGTCGCGGGTTCGATTCCCGCACATATCAAACATTTGTGTGCATGAACATAGATGTTTGTCTTGGTCTGGGTGTTTCTATGTATAATATGTATGTATTTACAAGAAAAAGTATAGGTATACATATATATGTTTATCCATTTTCTAGTAGGTACCCATAGTACAAGCACTGCTTAGGTCGGGCTAGATGGTATTGTGTGTATGTGATAGAATATTATTATAATTATTATAAAGAGAAATATATATACATATATTTATTGCCATAAACAGTACATAGTATCCATTGGCTCCACACTAGGCAAGCCTGTCCTGTTGATGCCGATGTTTGCGATTATTACAATTGACAATTTATAATAATAATAATAATGTATTTATTTTGCTTCAAATGTGGTACACAAAGATGTTACAAAATATAAATTAGAACAATACACATTTCACCCGTAATACAGGTATGCAAAATTATATGTCAATTAAGCTACTTAATTACATTTTTATTAAATAAATTAGGTACATGATAATATTGAATTTGAGATTAATTATTATTGTAAGTAAATTCATTAAATCCAGTTCATTTCAATAAAAATATTATAATATTTTAATCAAATTATATGTAAAATTAAGGATTTTCTTTTTCGTTTACATGTCAAAATTAATTGAATTAAGTGAGTAGAAATAATTAATAAAAACAAAACATGCATAACATTAAATTAGGAATTTTAAAACACCGAGTTTTAGTCGTAATACAATGTCTCTTAAGAAGTGCAGTAACGACAAGAACTAGTACTTAAAAAGTCTTTGATGGAATAAAAGTTTTCCTGGATAAGCCATTCCCGCAAAGCACAACAAAAGTTCTTATTTGGTAAATTCACTATCCTCTTGGGCAAGGAATTGAAAATGAGTGGTGCCATATAGACACAACTTTTCCTAAATAATTCCAACTTGGGCACAGGCATTCTTATGGATAAGTGGGTGACATGTCGCTTATTCGTATTGTCGATTTTTTCAAAAATGTAACTGTGAGATTTGACAAATTTAGCCACTTCATAAATATAGATGCTAGGAACAGTTAATAGCTTATTCGATTTGAAAATAGGTTTACAGGACTCCGACCATTTCATACCGAACAATGCGCGAATGCATTTTTTTTGCGCTATTAAAACTCTTAAAATTTCGCTCGAGTTGCCCCATACAACTATGGCATAACGTATTATAGAGCAAATGTATGAGTGGTAAATCATTATGGCAGTTTGCCTGGATGTTGTTTCTTTAACTTTCCGTATGGCAAAAACGAACTTATTTATTTTTGTGCATATCTTGTCAATATGTTCCTTCCATGTAAAATGAGCGTCTAAAGTTATTCCCAAGAATGTTGTACTTTGTATTTGCTGGACTTCTGTATTTTTATAACTGATATTTAATTGAATAGGTTTGCTTTTGTAGGTTTTAAAGTTAGGTTAGTACAGTTCACTTGATTAAAGTCAGTAAGAAGACATTTTAAAATTTTCTATTTACTACATAAAAATATAGAGAATAAAAATAATAAATACATGCATTTAAATTAACAATACAATAGAAATAAATACATGGATAATAATAAATATACGTATGTACTTACATAATTAATTTTAAAACGAAATAATATAATATACCTATATTTACAAACGTATTAAAAAAGATGACATAATTACAAAAACACAAAAAATTATAATACTAAATATTTACAAAAATGGTTTAGGCATCGTAGAATTCTTCAGCATCGCTGTCAACTAGTAACGTACCCAGAAGACTGGCAGCATTGCCACGTTGAATGGTAATGCTGATTCTTTGCATTCTTTGTATGTACCAAGTAGTAAGATAAATAATTATATAAACAATAGATACATATGATATGATGTTACTTAGGAGAGTTTTATATTGTGTGTATACGCGGATATATAATACTAAATGTTAAGAAAGGTGTACGAATAACTTTTCTATGGAGTCATAGCTTAGAGAAGAATGTCATTTTGGTACCTCTACTTTTACTTTCTCCATAGAACTCTGCCTGATATCACAAGGGCATGCCACTTTATTATGAACATAACAGTATTTGAATGTACTAAAGTGCCAAGCAAAAGTCCTAATAAATATATCTGCGAAAGGGGTGATTATATAAGTACTTATCAATTTTCTCAATAACTAATACTAACCCTGTATTAAACTGTCCGACTGCTGGACACGGGCTCTAACGGTGAAGGAAAAAATCGTAAGGAAACCTGCATGTCTGAGAGTTCTCCATAATGTTCTCGAAGATATGTTAAGTGTGCCAAGCCTGACTGTACCAGCCTGGTAGACTACAGCCTAACCCTTCTCACGCTAAGGAGAGGTCCGTGTCTAGTAGTGGGTCAGTTTAATACAGAGCTGATATTATTATATGTAGTACTTTTTTCATAAGGTACCTATTTAACTCACGTCTATGCATTTTAATTGTATGTTTTAGTATGTGTTGAAGATGGTATCCTAAGGGATACTTCTTGGCGCATTCGTGGCACATTCACCAGATGTGGACGCACCCTAAGAAAACTAAAGTTTAATGAAAAGGGTTTTGGAAAATTTATAGCATTAGTGATTGTGGTTACAAGTTCTGATTTCATTGTAACCAACAGGATGAGAAAATGGCTGTGAGAAATTCTATGAAAACTTTATAAAACATTTCTTATCGCTTTAATTATTTTCGAATTAATTAAACTTATTAATTTTCAAATTAATGTTAATTTGTATACGAACTAGGAGCTCCATCGTCATATTTTATACCTTGAACAAAAGCGGTTTTCTAGCAGTAATTAGTTTGCTCCGTTGCTTTATTTCTAGTTCATAGAAGACTAGATTTTGTCTGTGGCTTTGCTTGCGTAAATGTAGGTTATGACAATTTTCTATTCATCTTTTTTCTGGAGGAAAGGTACCCTATATAATTTTCTGAATCCCTGACAACGTGTATGTGAAATTTCATAATGACCGTTCGAGAAACTCACATTTATAATATTGGTTAGGACTAGTTCTTGCCTGCGGTTTCGCCCATGTTTCATTTTTGTTTTACCAAAGCGGAGTAGTAACTCCGCTTTCATAGCTCGTAGCATGATATTATAATTATAGCCTACAAGATATTGCCTGCGGCTTCGCTCGTGTTAATGTAAATTTTGTCAATAAATTTCTATACCTAGGCAACAGTTTTTTTTAATGAAAGGTACGCTGTACTCTTTTCTGTACCCCAGACAACGTGTGTGCAAATTTCATGATGATCAGTAGAGTAGTTAAGGCGTGAAAGCGTAACAAACAAATTGACATCCGCATTTATAATATTAGTTATGTTAACATATGTTATATTATAACATCACGCTACGAGCTTTGGGAGTGTAGTAATAATCATAAATGTAGGTAAAAAAGCTAGTTTTAAATTAACAAAAATAAACTCACAAACTGTAGTTGACGCGGGCAAATGATAGTATAATAATATATATAATATCAGCCCTGTATTAAATTGTCCCACTGCTGGGCACGGGCCTCTTTTCACTGTGAGAAGGATTAGGCCATAGTCCACCACGCTGGCCTAGTGCGGGTTGGCAAACTTCACATATCTTCGAGAACATTATGGAGAACTCTCAGACATGCAGGTTTCCTCACGATGTTTTCCTTCACCGTTAAAGCAAGCGATAATTAACTATTTAATACGCATATAACTTCGAAAAATCTGAGATGCGTGCCTTGGGTTCGAACTCGAGACCCGAGACTCGAGACAAGAGAATGGTAGTATATAATAATATTATGTAATTATTTCTAGCTTGATATAATTTAACACTGTAGCTCAAAGCATGTTCCAATGATTAACAACCTCTTGATGTCGTCGCTAAGCGCTCTAGCTTCCTTACACTAAGTAGCAGTTCACTTCTGTATAGAAATCTATACTAATAATTAACACTGAAGAGATTGTTTGTTAGCTGGAACTACCAGTCATATTTTACCAAAGAATGTCTATGGCATTAAGTCCGCCTATGTACATTATGTATATGATGTTTTAATAAAAAAAAAATATTTAGATTTTCTTTCTTTGCATGTAAGAAGAAGCTGATGTAGGTACTCATATAATACTTGACTTCAAGACAGCGTCTCAAGATTAAACATGCGCTAGATTTTAAGTTAGACCGTCAGCAATACGTCTGTTACAACCGCATTCAATTTCATGCAGTTGTTTTTGCGTGATGCGCGTACAAACATACACACACACACACATATTTTTTTTAAATATAGGCGATATCTAAGAAAATTTCTGTGATATTGTCTCCTGTTTACGTGAATATTATTCATTGAAATTAAAAAACAACCATTGAGTACTCATACGTTCCTGTGTGTGTGTTATGTGTGTTGTGTGTGTGCGCGTGTGTGTGTGTGCGTGTATGCGTGCGTGTGTGTGTGTGTGTGTGCATCCGTGCGTGTGTGTGTGTGTGTGCGTGCGTGCGTGCGTGCGTGCGTGCGTGCGTGCGTGCGTGTGTGCTTGCGTGCGTGCATGCATGCGTGTGTGTGTTTTAAGCAATAGTTAGCGAAATATCCGTCTAAATACCTGTGCCTACATTGTGATATAGGCATCCTAACTAATATTATGAATGCGAATGTAAGTTTGTTTATTTACGCTTTACGCATTAACTACTCAACCAATCATCATAAAATTGTATATACACGTTTGTCAAGAGAACAGAAAGGTACCTTTCATCCAGAAAAAAACACTGTTACAAACCTAACCTAACCTTCATTTACGCGAGTGAAGCCGCGGGCAAAATTTAGTTAATCTATATACTCTAAATAGATTTTGCCCTCGGCTTCGTTTGTACGACGCGCTTCAACAGGAAAAATACGTAAAATATACGCGTCGTACGGTTTCTGTAATCTATAACGTTGGCTATTATAGTGTTAGGCGCCAGTCTCGGTAAACGCAACCGAACACCGAACGGGTGCGGGAAGGGCTCTCAAGGTGATACCGAGAGCAAATCCAATAAACTAAGTCTACAGAGTGAAGAGACAGGAAACGTCTGAGTAGACGAACTAATTGCTCTATGATATGTAACAATGTTTTGACGTTATAGAAAAAAAGGTGTGCTAGTGTTTACACGCATAGATAAATATTTAATTAGCTATTCGAAAGATTACCTGCAATTTTGTTTAGTAAGTAACTGCATATAAAGAACTAGATTTGGTCTATTGGCGTAAATTTTAGATTTGAGATAACCCTACAGGAAAAAGTCCATAGGGCTTATATATAGGCTATTAAATCAGGACTGCGTGAAGACCAATTTATGTCACCTCTCCTATAGATCAATTTGCCAGGGAAAATTCCACGAATTCGTGGTAGAGACGTGTTGGACGTGTGTGAAGTTGCTCCGTTCTGCTGGAACCATGTTCTTTGATTATAGCCAGGAAAGTTTTGCAATTCAGACACCAAGAAGTTGTGTAACATCTCCACAAAACGCTCCGAATTGACTGTAACTGCACGACCCATTTCATCTTCAAAAAATTAAGGGCCGTTAATTCCTCGCACCGACATCGCAGCCCATACAGTCACTTTAGGCGAATGTAGGGGTTTCTGGTGCTTGCGTATCGGATTCGTTGCACTCCAGTAGCGGCAGTTCTGCTTATTCACATGCCCATTAAGATGAAAATGAGCTTCATCCGAAAACAAGATGTTAGTGAAAGTTGAAAATCGCTCAATTGCCTGGTTTACGAAGTCAAGCCTTTGGCTGGCATCCTGGGGCTTTAATTCTTGTACCAATTGAATTTTATAGGGGTGCAGCTTAAGGTCTTTGTGCATTATACGGTGTTATGAAGATCTAGGCATAATTAAAGCTATGCGCGCTTCCAAATTGAAATTTTCGGATCGTCACGAACAGACTGTTTAATATTCTCCACGTTTTCTGCCGTTCTTGATGATCTTGGTCTCCCCGATTTCAGTTTTTCTAATGTTGTACCGGTCTCTTCAAACTTCTCCACGCATTTTTGAATAAGTTGTATGCTTGGCGCCTTACTTAAGTAGCGAAAACCTTGAATGTTACAAAATTTTCTATGCGCTGCAGTCGCCGAATCACCGTTTTTGTAAAACTCTCGCACGCTTAACGCGCAGTCCGCTCCCAAGAAACGCTTTATAGCGACTAAATTCCCAACAACCAGGCTACCGTTTGACTTACCCCCCGCACCCCTCTGATTAGTTGCGTTCACGTAGGAAGCTAAACAAATATAAACTTTCTTTTCTTTTGGTACACCTTGTATTATATTAGTATCCCACTAATATAATAATTGTGTAAGCTTATAATGATAAACCGCGGTAATACAATATCGATATTATAGTTACCATTAAAATAATAATATAAGAGCAGCGATAGCTCAGTGGGGAGACCAACAGACTGCAATGCAGAGGGTCTCGGGTTCGAACCCACGTCACGCACCTCTGACTTTCGGAAGTTATATGACTTTTCGAAATTATGTGCGTATTGATTGACAATCATCGCTTGCTCCGTGCCTCGGAGAGCAAGTGTAAAAAGGTGAATAATCAGTGTGGCGGCGACAATGAAGACACAAGTTGTACAGAAAAGCACTTATATTATCTTGAATGCACGTTTCAACGGTTAGAATATGAATCATCATTATCATTTCAGCCTATTGCAGTCCATTGCTGGACATAAGCCTCCCCCAGGGTGCGCCACAAGGCCCTATCTCCCGTTTTCGCCATCCAGTCACCTCCAGCCACCTTTTTTAGGTCATCGGTCCATCTGGCCGGAGGGCGTCCTACACTACGCTTGCCGAGTCGTGGTCTCCACTCGAGAACCCGTCTGCTCCAACGATCATCGGTTCTGCGACAGATGTGACCAGCCCACTGCCACTTCAGCCTGCTACACTTCTGAACTGCGTCAGTGACTCTGAATATGAATGACCCCAAAATATTCTAATCGCCGGTATTTATACAAACATTTGACCTAATTTAATACTAAATTCTCAAACTCAATAGATAATATTAAACATTGTTTATCTTAATTATTCTGATGATTATTTACATATAATTATTATTTAATAATACAGGATTATGTAATATTAAGGATTTATTACACCGGAAGCAGAGGCGCCGGTGTGACAAAATTATGCCTAACCTAAAATCAGTAAGAATCTAATAGCTTTATCATTATATTATACATAGTAAAACAAAATGATTATAGGATTGATTATTCGACATAGTGTAAAAAAAGTACAGAGATCAGTAATAATACATACTATTTATTAATCGCGCCGGAAGCTGACAAGCGGAAGGCGCCAAGCTAATAAATATAATCTTTATACTTAATAAAGAAATATGAAATAACTATTTAGATTATTGATTATAAAATGATTAATTAAATATAATAGGTTTTAATGTACATATAGTGGTTAAGATGTACCCAAACTAGCAGTATATGTGAGGCCGGAAATGTAACTTGATAACAAACGTTAAGCCGTCGGTCCCGGCTGCTATGAACATCTATGGCAGTCGTTATTGCGAGAGTGTCGACACAAAAGATCCCACTGGGTCGAAGTGTCACCGGTCTGCACTGACTGGCCCCACATAAGATAAGATACCATTAAAATATGTATCACTCAATTGCGGTGTTATACTTTTTGTCACGATGTCGTCGTGCAATCGGGATAAAGTCCATTTTCACATCAGATATTTCTTGTTAAAGACGAAAAGTTTTGAGGAGGTGAAACGTATTTAACATAACCATTGTATCTTATATAGATACCACAAAATTAAATTTAGGACAAAGCACAGATGACGCATATAGAGGTTAACATTTTTTACTTATTCTTTCTTAATACTATCAATCAGAACTAATATTATTACCCAACCGATCACCATGAAATTTGCATACACGTTGTTAGGGGTACAAAAAAGGATATAGGATACCTTTCATCTGAAAAAAAAAAAAAAGGACTGTAATTAACCTAACCTTCATTTACGCGCTGCCTACACTCAGGTTTTGTATTTATACTGCAAGTACCTTCCACAAACATAACATTAGAGATAAGAGCTCAATATGTTAAGGTAAATAAATTATAGAGCTTTTTAGCCGGAAAGGGAAGTCGTGTAATGTATATGGAAAAATATTGTCAGCGTGAGAAAACGGTGGGATTAATAATAGCATGTTGATTTATTTAGACGGCTCTTTAGTAATGCCGGGTTTATTGTTAATGTATATATTTTGAAAGGGTTCCTTCTTTTCGCATAATTTTTTCCTAATATGTATGTATGTTTGTATCTTATGTGGGGGCTAGTCAGTGAAGACCGGCGACACTTCGACCCAGTGGGATCTTTTGTGTCGACACTCTCCCAATAACGACTGCCATAGATGTTCATAGCAGCCGGGACCGACGGCTTAACGTGCTCTCCGAGGCACGGAGCAGGCGATAATTGTCAATCAATACGCACATAATTTGGAAAAGTCATATAAATTCCAAAAGTCAGAGTTGTGCGACGTGGGTTCGAACCCGAGACTCTCTGCATTGCAGTCTGTTGGTCTCCCCACTGAGCTATCACTGCATTTTTTTGTCATGTTATATTATGTCTTAAAATTGTATGCAAATTGATAGGGAACCATTTTGAAACTGTACATGAAGAAAACTGAACTAGGTATATCTTGAGAGTTTTATGCCCTTGTAGTCATCCATATTCAACTCTCTCTTTAAAACATTTTCTTGTTCAAATCACGTTCACGGTCGGTTTGTATTTATTTTCTACTTCAACAAAAATCAATCAGTTCGATAAAGGCAATCCAGTGGTTCCCTAAATAAAATAAGGGTTGCGTGTAACATCGCTTCTCTTTAGAGAGTTGCAAGTTCTTAAATTAAAGGTAAATACAACTTCGTTTGTTTAGGCGTCGACAACATTATTTGACCTTCAAACAAAATAATGCAATATAAGGTTCAGAATTCTGCAAAACATTTATATTTAGTTTATTAAAAAAAGATAATTCTTGCAATAGACTTTGAGTTACGAGGCCATCCAAATTAATAATATAAATGCGAAAGTGAATTTGTTTGTAACGTTTCATGCCTTAACTACTGTACCGATCATCATGAAATTTCGCATACACGTTGTCAGGGGTACAGAATAGCACGTAGTAGGCTTTCATCCCTTATAAAAGTACTGTAATTAACCTAACACAACCTACATTTACGCGAACGAAGTCGCGGGCAAAATCTAGTATAATATGTACCTATGTTCTATGTATGAGTATATACCTTATGACTAGCGATGCAACGATATATCGAATATTCTATAATATCGATAATATCAACCCTAAAATATCGATATCTTACCATTATAGATACGGTATTATCATATCGACAAGAAATTAAATATCAATATCGAAATACTTAAAATGATATTTGTGCTTATATTTAAGACGCGCGTGTTTTCATTAGTATTTGGTTGACTTCGACTACATTGATAATGTTCTCGACTGAATCCGTCTACTGCACAGTTTGTCTCGGTTTCAAGTCCTGGACAGACAAAGTGCTATTGAATTTTACTATCAAAAATACAGTACGGTGTGGTATATAACTTTGCCCGGGAAATGGCAATAGGCTGGCTTCCTAATAAGTACGTACGGGTGCTTAAAACATTGCTGGATTACAAAATTCACTGCACAAATTACATCTTAGTGATTTGAGTGGTCGCCCCGCTGCAGCCTCTACGCTGTTGTGCGTTCGAAACCCACAAGGAACAAAAATTTGTGTGATTGACAAATGGATAGGTGTTCTTTGCGATCTTTGCTTCAATGTTTTAAGTTTCTCGCGGTAAAGGAATGATTCCAAGAGCGGGAGTAATCTACATAATCCGTGCCTACCATTTCGGGGATACAGGTGTAAAACTATATAACCTCACGCCACGCTCTGTAGCTTATCTATACTTAATATTATAAAGCTGAACAGTTTGTGCGCTAATATATATATATATATATGTCAGAGAAAACGACGGCAACTCGCTTTTAATATGATGAAGCAACACGATATAGGTGTGGTATTATACCTCATACGTATACTAATGATAGGCAAATACAAGAGAAATAAAACAATAAAGGTTGACTGTGATTATCTCTGATTTGATCCGTAACGCAGCGAGTTCGTCACCCGAATGTGTCCGCGCACGAGTCTCTGGCGCTTATATACCGACAATATGACACTGACAGTTATAACTGTCGCGCCAACTGACACATTGGCTCTAGGGCGACCTCACTCAAGCTTACGCTTGACGTTCCGAACCAAACCAATAGATGGCGCTTTATTCAACTCCAATTACTGAAATAAATTACATTCCAATGATTATTTTCTTGACGCTCCGACATATAATATATATTTTTAATTGAAAAATAATATTAATGTCGGATAGCCCATTTATCCAGGAAGGCTATAAGCTATATAACATCACGCTACGACCAATCGGAGCGGCGTATCAATAAAAATGATTCAAAAACGGGGAAAGTTCTCTTATGTGACGCAGACGAAGTTGCGCCTATCAGCTAGTTACATTATATTATACGTTATCAGCTACAACTGCAGTACAAATCCGATTGACATACATAATCGGTGGCCTGCCAGATTACAGCTATAGTATTGGAAACCAAATTGGATACGATCAATATTATAATATTATCGCCGCATGACATGCACGGAGACATAATGGACGGCTCCCAGTCGATTAAGCTTATCTTATTAGCAGAGACCAGCAGCTACAGATACTAAAGGAACGTACTGTAATATGTATACATGTAATGGCTTGTCTAAGACTACGGGTACGAAGTCAACGGGCGCGAGGAGCGGCGTGTTTCAATGCATAGATTTATATGGAACTGGTCTCGAAAGCAGCGGCGCGGCGAACGGTGGCGAGCTGTGTACGACCGGTGCGCACCAGTCTAGCGGTGCCCGCGCATTTGCAGTAATTTTAGTAAGTAAGTATTTATTTTCAAAACATAAGTACACATTATTACACAAATATTTTAATACACAGAAAAAACAGAAAATAATTATTGTTGGTTTGCGGCTTATGCCTCTAACCAACCCTGTTATTATTTGGTAACCCAAGTGACGCTCGGACGTACATCAGCTACACATACACAGTAATATACCTAAGACATACATATAAATTATAATCGATGAGTAGGTATAGATATATACATATATAAATAAATGTTTGAATATAAAGATGTTTTCGTCGCTGTTTATCCATTTTGTTTGCGAACAAAAACACTAATTTCTCATAACACAACACTACGCCGCTCTAGCGCCGTCGTGCGAACGGCTCGCTGCCTTCAAGACCGGGTCTGCGTTGACGCGGCGCACTGTGGATTAAAAATAGAGTTTCATAGGCATTAAAAATTTTTATTTATATTTTTTTTTGCCTGTGATTAGCAGGCCTTTATTTTTTTGTATATATATATATATATATATATATATATATATATATATATATATATATATATATATATATATATATATATGTATGAATATAATATAAATATATTATTATAAGGTTATATTTATTATTGTATTCCATATTTTGTATGTTTTATATTTTTATGGTTCATTGGTTTGTAACAAATTATAGTTAGTAGGCCTGCGAGAATACCAGCGTTGAAGTCTATACTGCAACAATAGCTGACGCAGTTGCTTAATTTGATCTCCATGTACAGTCTTCTGTTAAATTGTATTTATTATAATTCTTTTTTAAATTATGTATGTATGAAGATTCAAATAAAACATTTTCTTTATCTTTCTTTCTTTCATCCTTTGCACTAGTATTAGTAATTAGAAACCCAAATTTTATGTAAACTTTTTAAAAATAAACGTACACGAATGTTGTGTTCAGAACACTGTTCCAAATTCCTAGGCATTTTTAACAGAATAACTTACTTCTCTCGACCTAGATTTCAAATACTCATGTATCCATAAAGTAGCTATTAGTGTAAGAATTATTAAAATCGGTTCAGTAGCTCCAGCGCTTATCGATTACGAAGAAGCATACAAATCTTTAATAATCACTATATATTATAAAACAGTCTCCCGCCGCGGCTGTGTTTCCTCTTTATAATAATCACTACATATTATAAAACAAAGTCTCCCGCCGCGGCTGTGTTTCCTCTTTATAATAATCACTACATATTATAAAACAAAGTCCCCCGCCGCGGCTGTTTCCTCTTTATAATAATCACTACATATTATAAAACAAAGTCCCCCGCCGCGGCTGTGTTTCCTCTTTATAATAATCACTACATATTATAAAACAAAGTCTACCGCCGCGGCTGTGTTTCCTCTTTATAATAATCACTACATATTATAAAACAAAGTCTCCCGCCGCGGCTGTTTCCTCTTTATAATAATCACTACATATTATAAAACAAAGTCCCCCGCCGCAGCTGTGTTTCCTCTTTATAATAATCACTACATATTATAAAACATAGTCCCCCGCCGCGGCTGTCTGTTCGCGATAAACTTAAAAACTACTACACGGATTTTCATGCGATTTTCACCAAGACAGAATGATTAATTTGCAAGGTTTAGGTGTATAATTTGTTAAGGTTTTATACTACCCGTACGAATCCCAGGCGGGTTGCTATATTTTAATATAGATAGCACATTGCACATTTGACGACTCGATGGCGTAGTGGTTAGTGTAACCGACTGCCACGCCTGAGGTCGTGGGTTCGATTCCCGCACAAGTCAAACATTTGTGTGCATGAACATGGATGTTTGTCTTGGTCTGGGTGTTTCTATGTATAATATGTATATATTTACAAAATATAAAAAAGTATATATGTATGTTTATCCATTGTCTAGTACCCATAGTACAAGCTCTGCTTAGTTTGGGCTAGATGGTGTTGTGTGTATGTGATAGAATATTATTATTATTATTATTGTTATCAAAGTTATTTATACTACTTCTAAAATATTATTATTATCCCCTGTTTTCTCATATTACTATTTTAATACTATAATCTCTTGTTTTATCCTTTTAAATGTCATCGTTCTCTTAAATAAGTTCTTGTCAATTCAAAAAAGGCCAAATATAGTACACATTTCCTCACATTAAACCTATTCACGAATCCAATTTGTCCGCTCAATGTCCACTTACATCAATCAACTGTAGATTGAGTAGAACATTGGTAACTTCCTCCAATGGAATCCAATTCACTCTGCATTCCACGGACTATACGTTGAAAGCTATATCTATGACAATACTACTATTACACACAAATTTGTTTGCATTTTGCCCGACTTACGATTTACTTTAATGTAATTTGACATTAAAAAATGCAATGCTTATTTTAAGAAATGTTGTTATACTTCGGTTATAGACTATACCTCTATATTTTAATTAGTTTTTAACCGCGCCTTCACCCGCGTAAAGCTGGGTTAGGTTACGTAAAGAACAGTATATTATTTAAAATAAAATGTAGCCTATGTTACTCAGTGATAATATAGGTACTAATGGTGAATCGGGCACGCCACGATCGTGGCGGTAAGTCCCGTTTTTGAGGAGTGGCTGGAGAGGCGGCATGGTGCCCTCACCTTCCGGCTGACACAGGTAATGACTGGCCACGGTTGTTTTGGCCAGTTCCTGTGTCGTATAGGCCGGCAGGCGACGCCCGGTTGTCATCACTGCGGCGACTGCACCGCGGGAGCGCTTAAACCCTCTCCCCAACCACAGAACCGGGCGCCGTAAGGCGCAAGATGACCTCCAGCCGCCCTGAGGTTTGACCTGGGGGTGATAGGCTGCGTGGGCCTGCTCGCCACCCGATCAGCACCAGGTCCGAGAGGCGGCGTGCGTGTTCCCACGCGCGCCTCTAAGTAGTGTTTTTGTTCCCCACAATGGGAACAGTAGAGGAAGTGTCTCATGTAGTGGCCTACCGTTTAACACGGCAGGCCGAAACCTCGGCGGGGTCGCGATTGCATGTGAAAGCGATTCGCGCGGCATCGCCGTCTATGGTTATGTCGAGGAACACCGTGGTAGGTTTAGTCGGTATTACCGGGGTATCTTTTCCCCGGTGAGCCCGACATAACCTCTCCGTCGCCCCGCGGAGAGGTATGCGTCAAAGCATTCCCCCAAGTAAAAAAAAAAAAGAAAAAAAAAAAAAGGTACTAATGGTGAATGCCGGCTGACACAGGTAATGACTGGCCGAACTGGCAAAGTGTCGCATAGGCCGGCAGGCGATGCCCGGATGTCATCACTGAAGCGACTGCCGCGATGTTGTTGTGGACACGGCGCTGCATACTTTGGCGGAATGCCCCGCCTGGGCATCGCTGCGCCGTGAGTTGGTCGCGGCAGTCGGACTGGTTGCCTTTTCACTCCCGGCCGTGGTTCAGTCGATGATCCGGAGTGAGAGATCGTGGAACGCTATCGCCTCCTTCTGTGAGGAAGTGATTTCCATCAAGGAGGTGGCGGAGTGGGAGAGGGAGCGCTTAAACCCTCTCCCTAACCGCAGAACCGGGCGCCGGATGGCGCGAGATGACCTCCAGCCACCCTAAGGTTTGACCTGGGGGTGCTAGGCTGCATAGGCCTGCTCGCCACCCGATCAGCACGAGGTCGGGGAGGCAGCGTGCGTGTTCCCACGTGCGTCTTTGTGTCATGTCTTTGCCCCAAGGGGGACGGTAGAGGAAGTATTTTTATTGTAGTGGCCTGCCGTTTCACACGGCGGGCGAAACCACGGCGGAGTCGCGATTGCATCTGAAAGCGATTCGCGCGGCCTTGCCGTCTATGGTTATGTCGAGGAACACCGTGGTAGTTTTAGTCGGTATGTCGAGGTATCTTTTTCCCGGTGATCCCGACATAACAAATTGTAAAATAAAATAAAATAAAATAACCTCTCCGTCGCCCCGCGGTGAGGTATGCGTCAAAGCATTCCCCCAAGTAAAAATATCGCTTAGTGTCTGCCCGTATTCATTGTTTCAGTTCGCCATAATTACATGATGGCTGATGTTTTTGTTAATTTAAGACAAACCATATTGCCCTAAATACAAGCAACTATAAATGTAAAACAAACATAGAATTCGAATCAGCCATTAAAAAAATATTGAATATATAATTAGTATGATAAACACAACGATACCGAATCTCTTCATATTTAAACCTCTGTTACTAAGAATTTTAATAATTGTATGATGAGCACGTCTAGTTAGTATTAGCAGATACTATTAAAATATAATGATGTCCGGCTGCATAAATGTTTATTTGAATCAGAACAAACAAATATTTATGCAGCCACCTCGTTTGAATTGCAAAGAGCCGCTAGCATTTGTCTGAATGAAAAGAATATTCAATTGTACCTGATTTAACTGGAAGCCAATCCCAATACGTTTACGACTAAATAGAAAATTTGCCTCAATACAAAAAGCAATTTATTTGCGCGTGGAGTTCTATTTCTTCTCTCAATCTCTTCTCTTTTTTTCAGAATACTGGGTTTTAAATAATTTACAAAGCCTTTGTATGGTTTAGTATTGTTTCAAGCCCATTTGCGAAATTAATATTAACAGAATAAAAGATTTAATCAAAAAGTTACGTACACTTTCTAATTTGATTAAACGTTGACTGTCGAGGTACCTTTACCATTGATAATAAAAAATGCATGAAAATAAGATTAATATGAAACCTAAGCTTACTAAGTTTTGGTATTTCTTAGAATTAATTTCTTTGCGAAGTAATAATGTGGTGAAAATTTCGTTTTTACTTCATCTACTGAGATTTAATAATATAACATTTGGGACGATAGAACAGTAGTAGATATTGCTTTAAAATCCCAAATATTGGGTAATCTTACGTTTTACCAGTGAATCTTAGAATTTACCAACACGAGTTGGCAAATGTAAGAATTAAAAAAAAAAGCGCGATTTTTTTTTTTGAGATATACACATTGTCAGATGTTAATTAATAATATTACTAAGGAAAAGAATTTATTGTTTTGCCAAAGACTTCCTACACTAGGCTAGGCCTGTCCTGTAGGTAATATAATATAATAATATAGGTCCCGGCCTTGTACTAGTACAATTTAGTACATGCTAGGTTTTACCAGTGACGGTTGGTTAAATGTTGGTTTTGGGCATAAATCGAATCTCCTGCAGAATATCGAATGGATAATAAATCAAACATTTAATATATCGTACACTCAATACATCGAGTGTTTAAAATAGTGAACAATTCGACTCGGATAGGTTAGGTTAGAAGTGTCGTGGTGGTCTTCGTGGTTATTTTCTTTTAGTATCACCCGATATTTTAAACACTCGATGTATTGAGTATACGATATATTAAATGTTCGATTTATGTTTATTTCAAGATTTACCGTGTCTGTGAGACAAATCCTTAGATTTACCAAGCGAATGGCGGTAAAAGTTCGAAATAAACATTGATCATAGAACGGTTCAGACTTTTACCATTAAGAGATGGTAAATCTTAGGTTTTACTGGAAAATCTTAGGCAAATGCGAAAAAATCTATCTACGATGTGGCTATGATTACTGTTCATCTCCCATGACTCGTGCTTATAACCTTTCTCAAGAATGGATTATCAAAAGTAACGACAATTTTCAAGTCCGAGTAGTTCTAGAGCTTAGTGTGTAGACCAGTATAGTATGTATCAAAGCAATATCAGAGCAGCGATAGCTCAGCGGGGAGACCAACAGACTGCAATGCAGAGGGTCTCGGGTTCGAACCCACGTCGCGCACCTCTGACTTTCGGAAGTTATATGACTTTTCGAAATTATGTGCGTATTGATTGACAATTATCGCCTGCTCCGTGCCTCGGAGAGCACGTTAAGCCATCGGTCCCGACTGCCATGAACATCTATGGCAGTCGTTATTGGGAGAGTGTCAACATAAATCGATCCCACTGGATCGAAGTGTCGCCGGTCTGCACTGACTGGCCCCCACATAAGATACATACATACATAGTATGTATCAGTATAGATCAATGATTCTTAATACAGTAAATAAATTAATATGTTACTACAGCACGAAAAGTGAAGACTCTAAATTTTAAACGTCCCATTCTGGACGTTTTCTTTAGTTTACAAAGCATTTAATATGAAACCCTTATATTGGACGTCTCTCCTCTTTTAGGTTTACTGTTTCTACATAAGATATGCAATCATGGTGTAGACAATACGCCATTAATATCAAAAATAAATATTAACATACCCAGACCATCTGCTCCGTTAGTAAACTATAAGCCGTTTGTAATCAGAACTGGCCGCAACAAATATGGGAGCAACACACCTCTATCCTATATCTTCGGAAAATGTTATGCTATTTTTAATAAAGTAAATATAGACATTTTCACCGAAAAAAATGTTACATTTAAAAAATAATACTAAGTATAGACTAAGTATAGTATAATTTAGTTTCGTATAATATAATTTTAGTCTTTAACCTAGACTTAATTATCTCGTGTAGTTTGTATATCTTAGAAATTCAATTTTAACCTTACATGTATGTACATGTAGCGTTAATATTTCGGAACGCTTCTGTCAGTTTTGACAGATGAGCGCGCCAAAAAAGATTGTGACAAGAGATTGATACTCTCACCGGCTATGTATAGTTTTTATGTTAGCTAAGCCTTTACATGTGTAATAAATAAATACAGCTTTAACCAAACCTCTCTGTTATAAGTATCTCCTCAGTGTTATAAGTATGCCCGCTGCACACGACATCTACATACACTTTACATATAGTTAATGCTGTGCTCACCTATAATTTCAAAGCTTACACAGATATATTTGTATGAATGTTTTCATGTAGGTAAGTGCTTAGTATGTACTTGAGTTGGTAAACCTTATGTTAAATAAATAAATAATAGTATATGTTTTAGAATTTTGACGTCGGCCTCGATGGCGTAGTGGTTAGTGTAACCGACTGCCACGCCTGAGGTCGTGGGTTCGATTCCCGCACAAGTCAAACATTTGTGTGCATGAACCCATGTTCACCCATGAAACATACATATATACTTTTTTTTTTGTAAATACATACATATTATACATAGAAACACCCAGACTAAGACAAACAGCCATCTGTTTGTCTTGGTCTGGGTGTTTCTATGTATAATATGTATGTATTTACAAAAAAAAAAGTATATATGTATGTTTATCCATTGTCTAGAACCCATAGTACAAGCTCTGCTTAGTTTGGGCTAGATGGTGTTGTGTGTATGTGGTAGAATATTATTATTATTATTATTATTATTATTATTTCTAGCATAATACATACATACATACATAAATTCACGCCTGTTTCCCAGAGGGGTAGGCAGAGACTACGAATTTCCATTTGCTACGATCCTGATACACTTCTCTGGCTTCATTCACTTTCATCACATTCCTCATACACGCCCGGTTGTTGAAAGTTGTTCAAGGTGCTCTTAACCTGGCCTTTGTCCAGAACGCCTCCGATCTGATCAAGAAACGTTCGCCTAGGTCTTCCTCTTGCGACTGTTCCATTCACACTAGCCTTATAAACTTTCTTAGTCATTTTTCCTCATCCATTCTTTCTACATGCCCAAACCAGCTTAACATACCCTTTTCTATTCTTGTCACTATATCCACTTTAATGCCGCATCTCTCTCTAATCACACTATTCCTTATTCTATCTTTCAGAGTCACACCACATATATTTCTCAGCGCTCTTATTTCTACAGCATGTATTCTGCTCTCATGCTTCTTTTGCCATACCCAACTTTCACTTCCATACATAGGTATGGGCACTAATAGTCCCATAGTGGCTATGAACAGCCAAACGTGCCTTTTCGGAAACATTTCGACTATCATAATATCATCTGTATATATACAAATATACAGCGAGCAAGGCTTTCTTTCGATGTATGTTCTTTAAAAACGTTTCACAAAACTTTGTGTATAATAAATATTTACCGAATGTATCCAAAATGATACACAACATAGACTTTTTAAATACCGTTTAAGTGTAATAGACCGTAAGTTTCTAAGACCTCAGTACAAAAGTTTGTATCTTCGCATAGACGCGAGCAGAAATGTAATGAGTATGAAATATATTTTGGCTTACGTATGCTTCACACGTCGAATGTGGGTAATAAAAATATGAACATCATCATATATAGATTCACGCCTGTGCATTGGCCAATCTAAGATACTGGCAGAGGTGTATTGATGTGATAGAGGGTGTAAATGTTGTCTGCACATTGCCTGATTTCTACTGCTACTAAGAGTTTCCTAAAAGATAAGTCAATAATACATTGCTTGTTAGATATCAACGAAGCTTGCGCTTATATGCCATTTTACGTCTCCTACAATCGCTCACAAGCACAACTTATGATACAGGACCAAGGCAATCTTTCAAATATGAACATACTACATTTTGCCTGTGGCTTAGCATGCAGGTTAGGTTATGCTATGTCCATTTCTGTACCTCTGACAACGTGTATGCGAAATTTCATGATGATTGGTCAAGTAGTTAAGTCATGAAAGCATAAGAAACAAGCAAACTCAAATTCACATTTATAATAAGTTAGTAAGGATTTGAATTGATAATTTTCAATCATTGTTTAATACGGAATAGCAAAATAAATTATAATCTCGCTTAAACTTTGTTTCTAACTATAGTGCTACACAGGTTAATACAAAATCAGCATACATTTTTTGAAATTAATTATTTACATAATTAATTTCAACAAACAAATAAGCAATAATCACAATTTACAACTTAACTAATATTAAACCAACTACTTATAAATGAAACAAAATATAAGACCGTAAAACTTAGTACAAAAATGGCTGATTTAGGCAGCGCCGTAAAATTCCTTAGCATCGCTGTCGACCAGGAAAGTGCCCAGAAGACTGGCAGCATTGCCACGTTGAATGGCAATGCTGAATCTTTGAGCCAAGATAAGTTAAACCTTCTGATCAAGCGAAATATAAAAAAATAAAATCAATTTACAATTCCCTTTTTTTAGTGAAATAATTTGTATGAAAACGCAACGTAACGTATTCTTCATACATAACGACAATTTCATCCAATATAACTAGTAGCAAGCTTCAAGTCCGCGGTAAGTCATTTAATTATTTCAATTAGAGCCCAAGATATAGTTAGTCCAACCCCTAGATGGTATGTGTGTGCCCTCGGCCGTTCGATTTCGCTTGATTAAGAAATGCCTGCATGCCTCGTGCAACGAGTGTGTAGAACGCTCCGCATTACTCCGACTCAATGTATTGAACTTAAAATGAAAGAGTTTCATTACTCTGATGGATTGTTTGAGTTTCGTAATGGAAAACTTTCAAGTGTTCTTTTTAAGATTGATAATAAAGGCATACAAGGATAGAGAGGAGATACAGACATCGTGTATGAAAGCTGGGAATACTAAAAGTAATAATTAATCTAATGAGTTGCACGTCGGACTACTAAGATAGATGTTTTATATTAGAGCTTACGGCATCTGCTTTTGATCTTATGAAGTTCAGCGTATATGGAAAAGTATTTTTGACGATTTTATCGAAATTGTCTGCTTTAATAAAGTTGAAACAAGCTGACCTATAGAACACCCAGCCTTGAAATAAACTATAATTATTTATCACTGATTTTGAACGCTATAATTGTTGAAAGTAAACTTGTATTACCAGGTCGACCAAATACTGTACTTGGTTAGAGTGGTGCATTTCAGCCTGCACTGACCTTCACTCTATGAAAATTTATCGCGATGTATGCTCTTTGCAAGCGTGTTACACAAAAGCTTTGTGTGTAGTAAATATTTACCGAATGTATCCAAAATGATACACAACATACACTTCGTAAATACCATTTAAGAGTAATAGACCGTTATTTTCTGAGACCTCTCTAATGCCTTATTTTGCCTAGCTATGAAATAGTTGCGGTATTCTTACTCTGCTTCTTTATTAGCTGGTACGGGCTATATGCACAAGATAATTGTATAAGCTATATGAGCAGGTTAATCATACTACATACTTTTTACTGAATCGCGTCAGTGTCATTACACTTCAACACATGTCGTCGTCACTCAACGGCGTAAAGTATAAGAATCATTTCTAATCGAAAATTAATAAGGGATTTATAGCATACAGTTGAATTTTGGCGAATGACTTAATATAGAACAGCCAATAACAAAATACCCATATCAATAGTCAAGCTTAAAGTTCTTGCGACATGTCAAAATGAACATAGAACATAGTATATACGCCAACTTATTGGATAACTAGCTTTTGTTACTCGATACTTAAAAAAAAAAGCTTATGTTCCTCGCTGATAATATAGCTTTCTAATGGTGAAGAATTTTTAAAATCGTTAATGTTTAAAAAAATTAAACCCTTACAAACAAATTTAATTCGTTCCTCTTTATAATATTAGTATAGATGTAAGTGGACTGGAAAGTTAATTGGTCACTTGATATGATATGACGAAAAAATTTGGGCGTACCTTGGTTGAACAAGTAAAGGAAAAAGCGAGAGCCGAAACGCACCAAGGTAAAAGGACAGCAGAAAATAGATATACATATATGACGATTACTTCACCAAAAAGAGACGACCTTAAATTAAAAAAGAAGAAACTAAAAGCGTAATTTTATGTGATAATAACCCGCAAAATTATCACATAAAATTTTTCTTATAGATTCTTCTTAAGATTTTCCTTAAATGATTTGTGGAAGAGGATATGCATATTCCATAAACGGACCTTGTGTCTTATTTGCGGACGACATCTCTTTGCTCACTTCGTGTAAAACCAACGTAAACATAAATGAAAATCTTCACCAAACACTCACAAAAACAGTAGACTGGATGAACAAACACAATCTGGAAATAAATTTCTCAAAAACTAAATTAATTACTTTTTACCCCCACCAAAAATCACCAATAGACATACATTTTACATACAATGGATTAGACATAGAAGTTGTAAATGAGTTCAACTTACTCGGGCTAACCATAGACACTCACATCAATTGGAAAGCGCACGTAAAAAAGGTGAGAGCAAAAATATCAAGCTTTACATATGCCCTACGCGAAGTGAAAAAGACCACGGATCTATCTACTGCGCTTGTCACTTATTACGCCTACGCTTATTCTTGGCTCAGCTATGGCGTAATTTTGTGGGGAAATAGTACCGATGCACCCACTATCTTTACTCAGCAAAAGAAATTAATAAGAATTTAAGTTAATATACAAAATACCGACACATGTAAACCACACTTTCAAGAACTCAAAATTCTAACATTACCATGCATCTATATCTTAGAAGTATGTAAATTTGTCCGTAAATATCCAGAACACTACACCAAACGCGAAGACATCCAAACCAAAATGAGCCTAAGACACAAAAATAGATTAAACCTTCCAAATTCACGATTAGCAATGCATTCCTCCGGCCCATTGGTCATGTCAATTAAATTATATAATAAGCTACCAAATGACATAAAAATGAAAATAAATTCAATACCTTTGTTAGAAAGTTAAAAAAACTTCTAATAAATAAAAGTTATTACAGTATCAAAGAATACCTAGAGGACAAATTAAAAATTCCAAACAGCTAAAGCACCTACATAATAATAATTAACTAAATATTACAAACATATATAGGTATACATAAAATTAATTAATATGATTTAAAAATAATAATTGTATTTAAAATTAATGTAATTATAGGACATAGGTAGCAACTACTTGTCTACCTCCACTTATTCATATTACCATATAAGTAATTAACAACTACCTATGTAATAAATAAATTATATATTATTTTACTTTAATAATAATTTGTAATAACATTGTGCAATAATAAATGCAATAGACATAAATTATCAATAAATATTATTATTAATAGGTATGTATCACCAAATAATATATCCTGCAATTTTAATTTAAATATTAAGTTTATTTATTTATTCATCTTTTTCATTTCTCACGATTCTGTTAAATACTAATATATCTTAACTAGATTAAAAAGTTGATAAAATTGTGTTATGTTATGTTAAAACGAAACTTTAAAAATGGCATATCTAAACAGCTCCTCCTCTCTCCTAATAGTGCTGTGCCCGACAGGGTCCATAATTTGTTACTTATATTTAAGCCTACCACCTGTAAATGTACATTATGGAATGCAATAAATTTGAATTTGAATTCTCTTCCACAAATCATTTAAGGAAATTGCTTCATCCAAAGTTTGGTCGACCCCGAATTCTTTATAAATAAGACAATTTTTTTTTATTATTCACACAAGGGTACCTTCTTAAATTAATTAGACGACCATTTGCATGTTAATTTGTTCTTTTGCATAAAAGAATTCAGTTTTGAGGCATCGTGAGTTAAACGGACGATATATTTTGTTAAACGTTTTGTATTTATAAAAGATAATCCGCCTTTGACGTTTCGAATTTGAAATGAGCTGAGATCCGAGTATCTCCTATCGCCTTAATTCGGGATTTAGTTAAGAACCCAGCATTTTTATTTTGACTGCACTGATGGCGTAGTGGTTTAAATGGTCGCTTTGCCTCTGCCACTGCGCCGAGTATTGTGGGCTCGAATCTCACACGGGACAAAAATTGTGTGATCTACAAATGGGTGTTCCGAGTCTAGGTATTCTTCGTGTCCATTGTTTGAATGTTTGTAATGTCCCCCGCGAGACAGGAATTATTCCTAGTGCGGGAGTTGTTTTTATAAAGAAAAATAAAGAAATTCTAAATATATGGTGACGTCAATGTATAAAGCAAAGTACGCATTTTATTTTCATATATGTGACTTTAGCAGGATTGTATTGCAGCTGCTTTTAAAACTAAAAGTTTGATAGAGAGAGCACAGGCCTTTTGTAAACCGGTGGGTTCACTTATACAATTTGAATTTGTAACGGTTAAATCAAATATACGGCTTTACTAAATGTATGACGGATGGTGGATGATGATTATGTTTGATGTAGCTGATACAACAAATCGATGTTAGTAATGCACCGACTGCCAACCTGGCCGACACGTCGTCATGTATACTTATATAACATTAAGACAGAGATACCCACAAATTCACAAATAAAACATTTTATAAGTCTACATCCTCTACCTTTACGGTCAGCTATCATGATAGGTAGTCATAGTCTACGCCAGTATCTAAAAATGGAAACTCTAAATGTAAGCATTGTTATGGCAGATTGAATGATTGATTGATTGTGTTAGCCTTCATCCTGCAACATTTCACACATTTATGAGTGACTTTCTTAGACAAATTTCTGCCTCCAATTGTATAATAGTGATGACATACGGTGGCCAATAAAAGTTGAGGTCCAGCATGCTTAAGTTTAAAGTGATACATGTGGAATATTAATTTGCAAATATGATGACTGCTTGATAGCAAAATTGGGTGTTTGAAGTTATAGTCGTAAAAGGAATTATGTAATCTACCACCAACTCGAATTAAATTGACAGTTGTATCTAAGATAGATAATGATAATAATTTGTTTTTTGCTGAAAATCGTTTGCCTGATAATAATAAATTGTATTCTTCCGGCAATGACTCCTGTTGGCTTAAGACTGCGCCAAGCGAAATGTGCCAAAACAGGCGATCACAGTTTAGTAAATAAACTCAACACTTGTTGTTTAATACAAGTATAAATTATATATTTACCATAACAATGAATGTGTTTACAATTATTCCGTGTAAAATTTTTTAAATAATTAATATTTTTGCCTACAAAATTACGTAAATTTGCACAAAAAATGCAAAAACGTAAGCTCGTATTACGTGATTTTTAGATTATAACAGTAGAAATCTATCCTATTTTACAGCTACAGCTACAGCTTAAACGAAATATGAATAGTTATATTACAATTTGTCCGTCCCAAATATTTAAGTTATTGGTTGACAATAAAGATACATATTTATCAAAAAAGCACTCTATTTTACTATGGCGGCCGCGCACTGATTTGAATATGCGCCGCACGAGCTCTGTCATTATCTGTCTTACGCTCGGCGCAGTCTTAATTTTAATAGAAAATTTAATGCATTATTATATTCTGTTGATGTAAGAGAACCAGATTCAAATGACTGTCTCTTACATTTATAAGCAAATCGCATAATGTATGCAATTACACGCTGTAACTTGAAAAAATGTAAAAGTTTTATACTTAAATTAGATATAAGATTACAAATATGATTTGAAGTATCAACGTGTAAAGCAATTGCTATATCTGGTAAGTTTGACAAACTATGTTGATTTGATTGAGGAAACAGAGGCCATGATGATTCATGATCAGCTAGAAATTTCGGTCCCGTCCACCACAAGAAGAAGACAGCAGCTTATCAGCGCTAAGTCCACGCGAAGCGAGATCTGCCGGGTTTTGTTGTGATGGAACGTAACGCCAAGATTTACCAGCTGTAGTGTCAATAATCTTTGTTACGCGATGACGTACGCAGGTCTTTAGTTGTGCCGGCGAAGCAGCTAACCAACCTAATACTATGGTTGACTCGCACCAAAAGCTTACGTCATCTAATGTTAGAGTAAGAGATTGACGAACCTTATCGTAGAGACGTGTTCCTAACAAAGCAGCACAGAGCTCAAATCGTGGAATCGTCACAGATTTAACGGAAGCATCCTTGCTTTTGGCAGGAAGGAGCTGAACATTTATGTCACCGTCCTCCGAAACGCTGCAAACATAAACACATGAACCTAGAGCCCTTTCAGATGAATCGGTGAATACGTGAAGAGATACATGCGAACATGATTTAGACATAACCCATCTGGGTATCTTCAGTTTGTTTAAATGTATGATAGTATTTTGGAAGTCGCTCCAAGCATGCTGAATGTCGTCAGGGACCGGTTAATCCCAGGAGCATTTCGCAAGCTGTTGCATAATTATTTTAGCTTCCACGATGCAAGTTACAGCCAAGCCAATAATATCATAGATTTGCGCTATGACAGATAAGATGCGCCTTTTGGTAACCACACCAGTAAAAGATAAATTAATTGAAAATTATAATGTATCACTAGCACAATACCAGTTGAGACCTAGAGTCTTTGAAGTTAATTATTAATAATTTTCAATTAATCACTCTTACCGTAACATATGTATATATTCACAAATATGATATGGCTTATCGTAGAAAAGGTTTATAGAGTTTTAGCTAAATTAGAAACACTTGATACTTTTAAAATATTAATCATCTATATAGCCAAGAGACTTTCCAGTCAAATTATATTTTTCTATTTCGTCAATAATGTTTTTCTAATAAAGGTTGGAAGGAAGTTGGCAGGCGTGAATCTATGTATGTATGTATGTATTAACTTCAAAATAATTTATTTCT
Source organism: Catocala fraxini (assembly GCA_930367265.1). Classification (NCBI taxonomy): domain Eukaryota; kingdom Metazoa; phylum Arthropoda; class Insecta; order Lepidoptera; family Erebidae; genus Catocala; species Catocala fraxini. The sequence continues at coordinate 5,041,439 of OV884047.1, forward strand.
TTAGCGTTTTAAACATAGATATACATATAAAACGTAATTAATGTAAATACCATAACAATAATTAAATATTAACATAAGCGCACAGAAATATATATAAATACATTATATTTTATATACTTAAATAAAATTATTTAAACTTCTAAGTAGCCTTCTTCCCCTCTCATAATTTTGCTGTGCCCGTCAGGGTCCATAATGAACTAATTTGTTTTATAAGTCTATCTTTATATAACATTGTGGAATGCAATAAAATATTGAGTATTGAGTACTGTTAAGGTCATACAGGCAATGAGTCTATAATGGAAAGTATATTCTTCGATGGCAATCAGATGAGTATAAAACGTGACATTGAGATTACAAAGTTAATGACATTTCAAAGCGTTATTTATAGCTAATTAGATTCTTACAGTGTCTTTAATTAATTCTTTATTAAGGTATATAAAGACGGATCATAAATTGATGTTTTATCTGAATGCAACTGTCACAACTTCGAAAGAACGCGTACAAAATGTTAAGAAACATGAATTGTGTCCTGAGTTTGTTCTACGGTATTACAGCTTTTTTAATTCTCCCAAAATTGACTAGAGCACAAAATCCTATGGCAAAAGGAAAAACAACAACGCAAAGTAAGTAAGATTTTATTATAATCAGTGTACACAATATAACTCTGCCTCCGTGGTGCAGCAATTGTGAATGCGACTGTTATGCATGAGCTACTATTAATGATGACTATTATCGCAGAAATGAATTTGTCACTTACAGGTGTGCACAGCATTAATATGTAGATAAGTACATACATTACAGAAAAACAAATAAAAATGATTTATTAATATTCAAGAATGCATAGTGATTATATTTTTTTGTCTCATACAGGAAATCTAATGGATATTCTTATAATGCCCACAACACCATTCGATATAGATGATGTGATGAACATAGATTATGAAAAATATTCAACCATGGATTTTTCATATCATAATATGCAAAACCACTTTGTAGATGACGAGTGGTTTCAATATAAAGATCCTCAGGGTGCTACTTTGGTTTTTCGAAGATGCTGTGCCGAGTATGTGAAATGCTTAGCAAATTTGTAAGTGTAAAGGCTTTTGTGAATACTAAGTAAATACTAAGTATCCTAACTAATATTATAAATATAAATGTGAATTTTTTCTTTACTTTGATTGTCACGCTGTAACGCCTTAACAACTCGACCGAACATGATGAAATTTCGCATACATATTGTCAGGGGTACAAGGACATAGCGTTCATCCAGGAAAAGTACTTTTGTCGGAGTATAGAAAATTGATATAACTTAGATTTACGCAAGCGAGGTCGCGGGCAAAATCTAATAAATTCACGCTTGATGGTAAGTGGTTAAACCAATACTTACAAGAAACATAAATCGTGCGTAGGATAGGTTAAGTAAGGGTAATGTTAGCATGGGACCTGGAGGCCAGACTTCTTGCGTCGCTCTACCAGTGGCGCGGGGAGGCTCTGGAGCGAGGCTTTCGGCCGTTGCCGAGAGAGGTGGGGGCGCGGCGGTCGGAGCTCCACGACGTCCTAAAGGCAGACTGGGGTGAACGGCTTGCGCGACCGAGTGCAGGGCACGCCGCAATAGCGGCGATAAGTCCGATCTTGGAGGAGTGGCTGAAGCGGCGCCATGGTGCCCTGACCTTCCGGCTGACGCAGGTCCTCACCGGGCATGGATGCTTCGGGAGGTACTTGTGTCGTATAGGCCGGGAGGAGACGTCTTGTTGTCACCACTGCGGTGACGGCCCCGAGGATACGGCGCTGCACACACTCGTGGAGTGCCCAGCTTGGGAGGAGCAGCGCCGGTCGTTAACCGGGGTACTGGGTGTCCAAATTCTCTCGCTGCCGGCAATGGTATTGTCCATGGTCCGGAGTGAGGGTGCATGGGAGGCCGCCGTCACCTTCTGCGAGGCAGTGATGTCCGCGAAGGAGGTGGCGGAACGGGAGAGTGAGGAGACGTCCAGGAGACGTCCAGGGCGCCACCGTAGGGCGCGCGCAGACCTCCAGTCACCCTAGGGGGCGGCTTGCGGGCGGTGGACTTGGGCAGTCTGCCGCCCGAGCAGCACAGGCCTGAGAGAAGGGCATAGGCGTTCCGCGCGCCCCCCTCATTGGAGGGGAGGGCTGTACCATCTGGTCCTCCCCCAAACAGCTGGGGCCCGCCTAGTCACGTGGCGGGCCAAGACCTGTCGGTGGCGCGGTGAATGCTAGCGCGAATCCCGTGGCACCGACACTAGGTACTGGAGGAACGTCGTCAGGGGTTTAGTGGGTATGGGGCCGGCTTCTCTGGCTCGAGTCCCACACACCCGCGCCCTGCCCGAGCGTGGACGGAGCGTAAAGGCATTCCCGAGACGTTAAAAAATAAAAGCAACCGGGCACGATCGTGGTGGTAAGTCCTGTTTTTGAGGAGTGGCTGGAGAGGCGGCATGGCGCCCTCACTTTCTGGCTGACACAGGTAATGACTGGCCACGGTTGCTTTGGCCAGTTCCTGTTTCGCATAGGCCGGCAAGAGACGCCCAGTTGTTATCACTGCGGCGACTGCCGCGACGTTGCTGAAGACACGGCGCTGCACACTTTGGCAGATTGCGCCGCCTAGGCATCGCAGCACCGTGAGTTGATTGCGGCAGTCGGTATGATTGCCCTGTCGCTCCCGGACGTGATTCAGTCCATGGTCCAGAGTGAGAGGTCGTGGAATGCCGTCGCCGTCCTTCTGTGAGGAAGTAATTTCCATCAAAGAGGCGGCGGAGCGGGAGAGGGAGCGTTTGAACCCTCTCCCTAACTGCAGAACCGGCCGCCGGAGAGCGCGAGATGACCTCCAGCCACCCTAAGGTTTGACCTGTGGGTGGCTTCGTGGGCCTGCTCGCCACCCGATCTGCACCCGAAACCTCGGCGGGGTCGCGATTTCATGTGAAAGTGATTCGTGCGGCCCCGCCGATTGCGGTTATGTCGAGGAACACCGTGGTGGGTTTAGGTGGTATTACCGGGATGTCGCTCACCATCTTTACCCCGGTGAGTCCGACATAGCCCCCCCGCTCACCACCCCAGCGGAGGGGTATGCATCAATGCGCTCCTCCATGTAATAAAAAAAAGAAGATTATGTTAGCAACAGCTTCGTCATCTGGTACACCGATGGCTCCAAAAATGGAAACAGGATTAGGCGCTGGTATTTATGCCAACGACTGCAAGATGAGCCAAAGCATGGGCAAATATGCAACGATCTTCCAGGCGGAAACCTATGCTATAATTGCCTGTGCGCAGGAGAATATCAACAAAAATGTCACTGACAAGACTATTTATATTTTCAGTGACAGTCAAGCTGCTCTTAAGGCTCTGAACTCCTGTAGGGTGGACTCCTGGTCCTGAACTGTGTTAAAGCCCTTAACAAACTTGGCAGGAAAAACACAGTCAGGCTGGTGTGTGTTCCGGGGCATGCAGGTGTGCAGGGTAATGAGGAGGCTGATGAATTAGCCAGGAAGGGCTCGGAGCAACTATTTGTTGACCCCGAGCCATTCGTAGGACTCACTAAGAGTACCATCAAGGCAGCTATGAATGCACATGGCAATGATAAACAGGTTGGAGTGGATAGCTCTTAGGGGTCTGGAACACTCCAAGAAATTCATTGCAAACAGAGCCACGGGTTTCACCCGGAAGTTCTGCGGGTACAACAAGGGCCAAATAGGCCTGCTCACAGGAGCGTTCACTGGTCATTTTGGCACCAACGACTTCCTGTGCAGATTGAGTTTGGCAAACAATTTGATCTCCAGTACCTGTGGTGAACAAGACGAGTCCATATCACACCTACTGTGTGAATTTGACGCGTTGGCTGGACTAAAGATGGGTTTGATGGGATTGGCATATCCGAACCCTGAAGACTTCAGGCTTCTCCCTCTGAAGTTTACGCTGCGACTGATGCAGTACATTCATAGGGAGATAGCTCAGGGATATATCTCGGGGTCGACACAAAAGATCCCACTGGGTCGAAGAGTCAAAATTCAAAAATTCAAAATTAATTTATTAGTGTGATTTTTGTTACATGTTACATGTGGTCTTAATATAATTGAAAGTGTCTCAAAAATCTACCTTAATGGTGTACACTGCTTCACATAATAATCACATGTCCAGAAATATAAAAATAAAATAATTGCAATATAACATAATTTGGAAAAGCAACAATAAAAAATATTTACAATCATTAATGGAAATAATAAGTAATGATAAATTAAAAGAAAATTATATAGAAATAAAATAAAATTATGGATTATAATGTTTAAATTAATTCTTATCATTAAGGAATTCGTCAATGGTAAAATTAAATAAATAGAAATGTCGCCGGTCTACACTGATTGGGCCCCGAAATAAGATAAGATAGCAACAGCTTTAATTCTAGATGAAAGTCCTATGTCCATACCATACCCTACCATACCCTATGTCCTTTTCTATACCCCAGACAATGTGTATGCGAAATTTCATGATGATTGGTCCAGTGGTTAAGACGTAAAAGAGCGTAACAAGCAATCTCACATTCGCATTTGTAATATTATAGTTAGGATAAATTTATAACACAGGTCTTACTAGTCTTACGCCAGCTTAAACTAGTAAGAAGAAGTAGTTTCTTATAAGATGGTGATACTTTCCCGTGCGAGCCAGCTTAATCGTAATGTCACGAATTGGTAACAATTAAAATTTTTGTGTGAACATGTGCTACAGGGGACCAACCACTACCTGAGATTTGACAAACCACAGATTCTCGCTAAAGAACACCGATTCCTACCACGGATGCTTCGCGAGGCTATTGAAATCAAAAAACATCCTAATTTTAATAGAGAAGATGGTTGGAATATACCACCAGCTTGGGATCCAGTAATAAAAATAGTCAAACCCAAGAAGAAGCAAACCACAGCTAGACTTCATGATACTTTGAGCTCATTCTGCGTAAATAGAAACACCAATGATTAAATTATGTTCGGGTACATTAAAATAACTACACTGGAACATTGAGACAACTGCCATCTTAGTCTCCCCGTGACCATGGCTGCTGAAAAGCAACTGAAACGTCGGGGAAAGTGTAAAAATAAATTAAATCTAAATAGTTTTAATAATAATTTAATTAGCTTAAAAATTAGTAAAGTTTAATAGTAGTAGTAGTGTAACAATTATAAAAATTTTGTAATAAAGTGTCAAATAAACAACGTGATAAAATCCGTATATAGCAGTTTAATTTCAATGAACTTAAAATTATTTAATGGGCAACAGCGACAGCCTTACTACTTAATATAATTTTTCGTGGATTTTTAAAATTTAGAATTCAATTCAAATTAATTTTGTCTTACGTTTACGCGAATGTTATACATTGAAATTAAACTTTATACGGATTTTATCGCGACGTTTACTAACATTTTTATTACATAATTTTGTAAATATTACTCTACTACTGAACCTTTGTATTTTATATATTTAAAATTATTAAATCTATTTAAATTTTCATTTTCCCCGATGTTTCGGTTGCTATTCAGTAGCCATGTTCATGGGGAGACTAAGATGGTGGTTGTCTCAATGTTCTGTAGTGTAGTTATTACATACATAGATTCACGCCTGTTTCCCAGAGGGGTAGGCAGAGACTACGAATTTCCATTTGCTGCGATCCTGACACACTTCTCTGGCTTCATTCACTTTCATCACATTCCTCATACACGCCCGTCGGTTCAAGGTGCTCTTAATCTTTTGTCCTTTGTCCAGAACGCCTCCGATCTGATCAAGAAACGTTCGCCTAGGTCTTCCTCTTGCGACTGTTCATTCATATTAGGTACCCGAACATAATTTAATCATCGGTGTTTCTATGTAATATTTTCAAGATTATGTAATAAATGTGTTAATAAACATTCTTCTTTTTTAGTTTTTAATTGGCTTGCGTTTAACCGCGATCTCACCTGTTGTTAAGTGACGATGTAATCGACGATGTAGCACGCTCTCCTAGAAGATATCTATTACCCCTTATACTTGCGACTTGAAGACACCCAGATTGTATTCACTGGGAAATACAGACTTAGGTAGCGAGTTACATTCCTTTACGGTACGCATTATAAAAGTCGAAGCAAAGCTCTTCGTGCGTAAATGTGGTATATTCACTATGTAGCTGTGGCGCTGGTCTGATTGTCTGGTTGTCCGATTGTAAAATGGGGAAGGAGGAATCAAATTGTGCGGTTTCTCTGCACACTCTCCGAAATGTATCCGATAGAAAACCGAGAGACTGATATCCCTACGAGGATGCTCCAAGCTTTGGAGTCGTGCGTTAACTGGTTGGTCATCGCCGATAACCCTTTTCCAGCTGATATTTTGCAAAGCCATCCCAGAGGTGAGAACAGTACTCCATACAGGATAGAACCTGTGCTTGGTACAAAATAAGCAAATCTTATGAAATACTGCCGCACCTGACTGAGGAAGCCCAGCTTTTTGGCGGTTATTTGGTCGTTGGTCAGTTAATGCTCAATAAAACCTGTATAAAGCAGTTTAATTTCAATCAATTGTATGCGCCTTGCTAATACATAGTAACAATAAACGTATTCGACCTATTATTCGATTGCACAGATAGCATATTAATTGTTTTAGGGTATTTTATACAACAGTTAGTTAAACGCATCGTTCTTTCTATGGTTAAGTAATTTGAACAATCGCAAATGATGACCCTTATAGATCCTTAGGTCGACTATTTTTGCCTACTACATGTGATCCAAGAACATAGCTGTTGGTATGCGGTGTTCAAAATATTGTTTTAGGAGCGTTTACGTCTTTTGGCCTGTCTGGAATGGCAACGTCGCGTCGCCAATACACTTAGCCTACATTTTCAAAAAAAAAATAATAGCCTCTGTTTCTCCTACTAAAATCTCTTTTTCTTCTTCTTTTTAGGGAGACTGTAATGCCAGTTTGTGGATACTATAAATGCAAGCGAACTTCGGACGGTGTAGGATATTGGACTTTTGATTCTTATTGCCAAGTCTATCTAGAGAATTGTTTCAGATTATATAGTAAGTATTTTTCGTAATACGTAACTCGAATCATAGTTGAGATATAAAAATTGTTTGAAGTTCTTTAAAATATGGCAAAGAGCAAAAAGTGACATGGAAAAAAGCCTAGAACAAAATTATGTGGTTGACAGACTTCACTGATCAGATACGCAGATTTTTCTGGTGATGATTTCCTTTATCGTTAAAGCAAACAATAATTGACTATTTAATGCGCACGTAACTTCGAAAACTCGTAGCTTAGGATCGAACTCAAAACCTTTGCGTAGCAGTCTAACGGGCCCCGCTATTTCAGGACGTCATCGCATCGTCGCCTATGGTGACTGTTGGATTGACGACGAATATGAAGATCGCATCTCAATTAATTACTTCGCAAATAAGGGTTTCAACCGCAAAGAACCCTACTCTAAATAAGTATTAACTATAATAAACATTACATTTTAGACTGTTTGGATGGCGTAGTGGTTTAAGTGGTCGCCTCGCCTCTGTCACTGCGCCCAGTGTTGTGGGTTCAAAATCCACACGGAACAAAAAAATGTGATCCATATATGGTTGTTCCGAGTCTGGGTGTTCCTTGTGACGACATTCACGACATAGGAATTATACCTAGAGCGGGAGATGTACACTACATAATTTAAAAACTTTAAAAATTTAAAAAAAAACTTTTAAAAAAAGTAAAAAAGAATGATTTGCTTCGTTGCTAGTTTCGTCTCGGTCACAATGAGCACCCTTGACTTGGGTTGTGTAGTATTTGTGGATAACACAAATTTTTGTCTCGTCTTGTACACCCACAAAACGCGGCGCGTCTTAAAGCACAAGGCAAGTCTCTTGTCGTAACCATCGTGTTATCTTTATCTTACACAGTGTAAAAAACGGGGACAGTATAGCACTTACTTAAAACATTGCAACATATCAGTTTTATCGCGTCTGTTACTCGTACAAGTTATTTTACAAAAACTCATGGCACTAGTTGCTTATGCTATAGGTACAGGATTCAAAGTTCTGTATTAATTATAAGTCAATTTAGCGAAGTAGAGGTACCTCGTGATTATTTATATTGACTCGATGGCGTAGTGGTTAGTGTAACCGACTGCCACGCCTAAGGTCGCGGGTTCGATTCCCGCACAAGTCAAACATTTGTGTGCGCGAACATGGATGTTTGTCTTGGTCTGGGTGTTTCTATGTATAATATGTATGTATTTACAAAAAAAAAGTATATATGTATGTTTATCCATTGTCTAGTACCCATAGTACAAGCTCTGCTTAGTTTGGGCTAGATGGTGTTGTGTGTATGTGGTAGAATATTATTATTATTATTATTATGATCGATTTTTTGTTTTTCTCAGCATTTTAGGAATGCCGGTAGTCTAATGAAACCACGGGCCTAGGCCAAGTGAGATTCATTTAGGGGGTTTGGTTCAATATTTGCATTTTCTTGTAAAAATTTGCGAACTATTCTACACGTGTTTAGTATGGCGGCTTTTTGCATGGTTATGTATGTATTTGTTGGCAATTCAAGTTGTTGTAGGTAATGAAGAAGGTGTGTCGGTATTATACCGGTGCTAGAAAGCACCAGAGGCACAATATATACTTTGTCCATCTTCCAGATTCTAATTATTTCCTCTTTTAAATCTGTGTATTTATTTATTTTTTCAGTGATTGTCTTTTGTAGGTTGTGAGTGTTAGGGACTGCTATGTCTATAATGTATGCATGTTTATTTTGTTTATCTATCATGGTTATATCCGGCCTATTGTTGTGTATCGTTTTATCAGTTAGTATTGCTCTGTCGTAATATATTTTGTGATATTGATTCTCCAGCACCGGTTTGGGATTATATTGATAATAGGGTACAACTTTAGGTGGTAAAAGGTTATGTTTTATAGCTAACTTCTGGTGAATAATATGGGTAACTTGATTGTGTCTGTGGGTATAATCGGTTTGAGCTAAGTTTGGACAGGCACTGGTGATATGTTGAATAGTTTCGGAGGCGCGGTGACATTTCCTGCATTTATCATTCTGAACGGTTGGATCTTTAAGTATATGTTTTTTGTAATTTTTTGTATTTATGACCTGGTCTTGTATGGAAATCATAAAGCCCTCGGTCTCTGGAAACAGTGAACCTAATTTCAACCAAGCATTTGAGGCGTCTATATCGACGTGTGGCTGTTCTAGATCATGTAGATGTCTTCCATGCAGTTCTTTGGAACGCCATTTATTGATCTTGTCAGTGACATGAATCTGTGGAGTTTTATAAGCAATGTTTCTATTGGATAAATTTAGTGGAGTATAATTTTTATCGGTATCAACTATTGCTGAATGAATACTGCTAGTGGTAATTTTGTTGAAGAAAAAATCTCGCAGGTTTTGTATTTGCCCTTCCCATAGCACATTTAGGTCTATGAGTCCCCTTCCTCCTTTTTCTCTCTTCGCAGAAATTCTTTCGATAGCTGACTTGGGGTGTAGGTATTTGTGTTTGGTTAATGTGGTCCTAACTTTAATTTCTAAATTACGGATATCTGTGCGTGTCCATTTAACTACACCAAACGAAAATGTCAACACAGGTATTGCAAATGTATTAATAGCTTTAAAGAGATTTTTTGAATATAATTGTTTTTTGCATATTGAATTCAATCTTTTAGTGAAATTTAAACATAGATCTTTCTTTATTTTACTGTGGTCAATTATGTTAGACTGGTGAATACCTAGATATTTATAAGTATCTGTCGGTCCCATGAATTCAAATGTATCAGGTTCGTCTACATGATCAACGTTACTAACTATTTTACCTTTCTGAATGTGTATTGTGCGACATTTATCTAGGCCAAATGACATGTTTATATCTCTACTGTACAGGGCGGTTATTTCTATAAGAGATTTTAAGCATTTCTGGGACTTAGCAAATAATTTGATGTCATCCATATACATGAGATGTGTGATGGCTGTATCTGAATTTAATTTGTAACCATTTGCAGTCCTGTTAAGAAGGTGAGATAATGGATTCAGGGCAAGGCAAAACCATAGCGGACTGAGAGAGTCTCCCTGGAAAATGCCATTTCTAATATAAATTTCATCTGTTGTAATAGACTCTGTACCATTATTAAGGTGTAAAGTCGTTCTCCATTCTGACATAGCATTCTTCAAGAAGTTAATGATGGTGGGGTTTATTTTGTATACCTGTAAGATTTTAAGTAACCAAGAATGCGGCACGCTATCGAATGCTTTCTTGTAATCTATGTATGATATAAATAAGTTTCTCTTTTGGTTATGAGCACATTTTAGAATGGTAGAGTCTATTACAAGTTGTTCTTTACATCCTCTATGATTTTGCCTACATCCTTTCTGTTCTTCTGACAATATATTGTTTCTATGGAGGTGACTATTGATGTTTCGTGTAATGAGTGAAGTGATAAGTTTGTAGATTGTTGGGAGGCATGTAATGGGGCGGTATTGAGAGGGGTTTGATGTATCACTACTTTTAGGGAGCATATAAGTGATTCCTTTTGTAATAAATTGAGGTAACGGTTGTTCGCCTGCAATAAGTTCTGTGATGTTTTTAGCTAGTATGTGATGTAATGTGAAAAGCTTTTTATACCAAAAGTTGTGAACGTTATCTATGCCGGCTGCCTTCCAATTTTTCATTTTTCTAGTGGCAATTGCTACATCTTCTGGCGTGATATCCATTAATTCCATATCATCTACATGAATCATTCTATTTCTTTCTTCATCAATCCATATTGCATCCTCGTTATGATTGTTTCGTTTTTCCCACAAATCGGCCCAGTAGTTTTTGAGTTCACTTTTTTCAGGTATTATATTGTTGTTTTCACTCTGTATTTTATTTTCTCTGCATGACCTGTAAAAATTCTTCTCATTTATTGTAAAAAGTTTATTGTCTTCCTTCCGTTGTAGCGCTTTTAAATATCTTGCTAATCGTTGTGATTTTAAAATTAATTTTTGCTTTAACGTGTCTAAATATTCTATTGGCCTAACATTATTTGGTTCATGTATACTATGTACTTTTGTTGTTTTGGATATAGTTTCAACTGCTTTCAATACCTTTCTTGATCTATTGTTATTTATGTATTGACTCAATCTACCAATATCTGCCCTTAAATTGTTAATATCTAGTTCGAGTCTTATTTGCCAAGCAGGTTTATTATTTTTTCGTGTTTTCTTTTGATTGCCTAGGTTATGTGTTCGTATTTTATATCCCAAATTTTGACATATAACGTATGCACTGCAATATATTAGTGTGTGAATAGAAACTAAATCGGAATCAACAGAATAAAACCGATCCAGTATGTGTTTGTTAAAAATATCAATAAATCCATAAAGTTTCTTATTTTCTCTCAATTTCGGTAACTTAGGACGTGTTGTAGGGTCTGTGCCTGTGTATTTGATAAGAGCTGTTTCTAGTTGATTAATTAATTCATGTGTAGTTGTGTCTATTTCTGTCGTTTCACTGGGCTGTGTGATTAGAGTGAGTTGTGGTACGGAATCGGGTGAGAGATTTGTCTGAGTGGATGCATGTTGAGTGAATGTTTCGTACTGTGTACGTGATATGTTTGATGTTACTGTCTGTGTATTTGGGCTGGCGCCTAATGTGGTCGCTGAAACGTGTTCTAGGTTTAATGAATGGGATTGTTCTGTAGACTGCGATTGCTGGAGTGATTGAAGAGGAATGTTATGTGTATTATGTGACGTGTTTATGAGGTTGTAATCTTCACTCGTTTCTTCTTCTAAGCTTCTACGTACTTCTTCTTTTAGTTGATCTAAGGTGTCCTGTGAAAGTCGCTTATTTCTAACTATTGTTCTCATTTGGTCTGACACGCGCTGTTCAGAAACTGAGATTTGTGGGTACTGTCGTGAGAATAGTTCGTGCAATCGCTTCCTATAGGTTGTCATATCAGTCTCTAATTTCGTAATATAATAATAGGTACGCATGATAAATATATTGACATCCTTGCTCCAAGACATGCGCACCCTTGCTTTGCCAGCTTTGGTGGACGCGGGTAAAAAGGTATTTACCTCCCGCGCAACATCCAAGGCTGGTGTGAATGGATCACTAAAATGAACTGTATGTGGTGATGTATTAGTTGACGAAGGTAACGATTGCAATGAGGGTGTATATGAAACGGTGCTTGGGCTATACGGCTCAATCGGGCTATTTGTAATAAAGTCAGTCTGTCTGTCAGAATAGTCTTGGTCGGCTGAAGTATCTTCGGGTGACCCGGTGGGAGCCCGCCTGCTCAACTCCTCACCACTGACGGCTTGCATGCTGTGACACCCAGCGTCAGCTCCAGGTGTGCCCCGGCGATTGCCCCCGGGAAGCGGTCCTCTCAATTTTCTTTTTGAACGTGTCTCCATGGTGAATGGGTTTCCAGAGCCATGTTGGCCGCGCCAGTAACATATAAGTCGCGTGTCCGCCCCCCACGTGAATCTGATGGTCGATTCGGACGTATGGTTGGATTTGTTATTATTATTATTATTATTATTTGTGACGTTGTTTCCCATTTTCATTATTATTGAAAGCAAAATTAATAATATAAATGCTCAACCGCATTTAGTCACAGATTGCCTTTGCATTGTCACAAAGTGTAAGTGTATGCGCCATCATGCCATCCTACCGTCTAATAAAGATTAATATTAAATAATTTTACCAAACCCTAATTAGTTCATCTCCTACAATTAAATAATTATTGGTATCTTTTTTAGATTGTTATACTCGGTAATATATTATGGTATAATGGCTTCAACACCTTGTTGATATGAGTTGTAAAATACTGAAATTATATTTAATTGGCGATTTAAAAGAGCGGCCGTGAGTTTCTTGCAGGTTTCTTCTCATAGGCTCTACCCTTTGCCTTAACCTAGCAACTAACCTAAATGTAGCTTCAGTACCTTATTACAGTTACATAAGTAAACTTACTAACCTATATTGTTTGACGTTCATAAGTGTAGTTTTGTGAACTAATTGAATAAATGACTTTTGACTTTCACTTAATTTTAATTTATATAAGTAATATATATCTTACATAGTTTTGTGTTTTGTATTTGTGTTTGTAAAATATTACAATGAGTAGCTGATGTACGTCCGGGCGTCACTTGTGGATACCAAATAATATCAGGGTTGGTTTGAGGTATCAACTGCAAACCAACAACAAACCTGAGTGGTAACCTCATTTTTCTTTATATACTTTTTTGTTTTGTTTTCTGTGTTCTAATATTTGTATAAGAACGTGTATCTATATTTTGAAAAATAAATTTTTACTTACTTACTGACTTACTTACTTAATTATTAAAATAATAAATGCCATAATATATTATGTGAATATTATTCACATATTATTTTACATCATCAACGGTAACTCAACATAATAAAAATAAAATATATGTTGAAATTAACCAACTTTATACGGACTTTTCGCGTTGTTAGCTAGACTTCATGATTCTTTGAGCTCATTTTGCGATAGGAACATCTATTTGTTCATTAAGACTGCGCCGAGCGCAATGTGCCAAAACAGGCGGTCACAGTTAAGTGAATAAAATCAACACTTTTTCTTTAATACAAATATAAAATATACATTTACCACAACAATGAATGTGTTTACAATTACTCCGTGTAAAAAACTTAAAATAATTAATATTTTCGCCTACAAAATTACGAAAGATGCAAAAATGTAAGCTTGTGTTACGTGATTTTTAGATTATAACAGTAGAAATCTATCCTATTTTACAGCTTAAACGAAATATAAATAGTTATATTACAATTTGTCCGTCCCAAATATTTAAGTTATTTGTTGACAATAAAGATACATAATTATCAAAAAAGCACTTCAAATCCTCCATACAATTTTACTATGGCGGCCGCGCGCCGATTTCAATATGCGCCGCACGAGCTCTGTCGTTATCTGTCTTACGCTCGGCGCAGTCTTAAATTATGCACGGGTACTGACATTAAGCCAACCAGCATCCTAGTCTTACCGTGAACATTTATGCTGAAAAGCAACCGAAAAGTCGAGAAATGTGAAACCTAAATTATTAATAATTTCAGTAGTTTAGAATTATATTTAAGTTTTATAGTAGCTTAATTGTTTTAAAATTATATGCAATAAACGCGTAAAAGTCCATATAAAGTAGTTTAATTTCAATGTAAAACATTTATTTAGACCGACATGTATGTATATCGACGGCAGAAAGCGATTATGTCGTATCTTGAAATATTTTACACCAGAGCCGAAAAACTGTTTTAAAAATTCATAACTCGTTGATTAATAAAGATAGAAAGTTGAAAACTGAAACATATTTCTATAAATATAAACCTCTCCTAATGCCATTAACTGAAATATCCTAAAGTTACTAGGTTACTACTATATTATTTTTTTACATTATTTAGTTACAGCAATCAATGTTTCAATGTAGAGCCGTAGTAATGTTGTATCTGTAAGATGAAATGTATGACTAGCTAAAAAATAAATAAACTTTGACGCGGAAAATCTGCTGTATCTCATAACTAAGCAATGAATCATGTTGTCATTTTGCTGTATATAATTTAATCAAACTGGTTTATGAAAAAAATAATATCGTAATTACTATCAGTATTGTAGAGGTTGTAAAAATGCTTGCTAAATGCTTTTATTTAATATTTAAGCATGTTATGACATCACCGTAATGATACAATTCAATTGATCATACAAAGTATAACTAACTACTAACTAAAACAATATTAATAGTAAGTTTTCTGTTAAACTCTTAATATTGTCTTCTATTTACGCGAATATTATTCATTGAAATTAAACTGCTATATACGGATTTTATCGCGTTGTTTATTTGACACCTTATTACAAAATTTTGAAAATTGTTACACTTCTACTACTATTAAACTTTACTAATTTTTAAGCTAATTAAATTATTATTAAACTATTTAGATTTAATTTATTTTTACACTTTCCCCGACGTTTCGGTTGCTTTTCAGCAGCCATGGTCACGGGGAGACTAAGATGGCAGTTGTCTCAATGTTCCAGTGTAGTTATTTCAAAGTACCCGAACATAATTTAATCATTGGTGTTTCTATTTACGCAGAATGAGCTCAAAGTATCATGAAGTCTAGCTGTGGTTTGCTTCTTCTTGGGTTTGACTATTTTTATTACTGGATCCCAAGCTGGTGGTACATTCCAACCATCTTCTCTATTAAAATTAGGATGTTTTTTATTGGTTGGAATGTACCACCAGCTTGGGATCCAGTAATAAAAATAGTCAAACCCAAGAAGAAGCAAACCACAGCTAGACTTCATGATACTTTGAGCTCATTCTGCGTAAATAGAAACACCAATGATTAAATTATGTTCGGGTACTTTGAAATAACTACACTGGAACATTGAGACAACTGCCATCTTAGTCTCCCCGTGACCATGGCTGCTGAAAAGCAACCGAAACGTCGGGGAAAGTGTAAAAATAAATTAAATCTAAATAGTTTAATAATAATTTAATTAGCTTAAAAATTAGTAAAGTTTAATAGTAGTAGAAGTGTAACAATTTTCAAAATTTTGTAATAAAGTGTCAAATAAACAACGCGATAAAATCCGTATATAGCAGTTTAATTTCAATGTTAAACTCTTTTTAATTTTCATGCTGTAATAATTTACATATTTTTTACGTTTAAATCTAACTAATTAAAAAAAAGCCTTTGATAAACGTTAGTAATTCCCTACTAAGACTTTTGGCAATGCCAAAGTTAACCAGGACGACTAAACTAAAATTTAATTTACGTTACGCTACTAGGAACCTTTTGTCTTAAATTAATGTTATATTGCTATTTTCTCTCTTCTTCATCAGTTTCCATTAAAGTATCCTTTGTCGGGTGTTAGTTGCAAATATTCGTGAGAGTAGTGTTTGGGAGTTATTCCTCTTTCTACCAATTTGTCGAGATCGTTGTATTTATTTAATGAAATTGAAAGTGTTTTTGGGTAAAGATTGGGTTTTGGTTAGGTATTGGCATACATATAAGCCATAGCTTATACTGCCTAAAGGTATTGATATGGTTTCGGCATCGGAAATCATTAAAAGCTTTGCTCACAAATTGAGAGCAAACTTTTTAAAAAGAGGATCAAGTATTTCAAGTTTCTAAATGATGTGCTGCAACATTTAAAAACAAATCCGAATACGATGTTCATAAAGAATTCCATGATTTTCGATGCCGGAACCATATTAATACCCTCTTAAAAACGATAATTCTAACTCTTTAAAACGAACTTCTATACTAGTAAAATAAGGTCGTATCTATTTTATTTTTAAAAGGTCGGTTTATTTTTCTATTTACAGCAAATTTTTGAATAAACAATACATAAACTACAAAAAAATCAACGCTGTATCATTATATTTTTTCGTCGTAGGCAGACGAGACATAGACCATTCGACGCGGCTTTTTTCCGATCAATTCTACACCAATAAGTCGTTATAACTTAAGAACGGCTGGACCGATTATAATGATCCCTGATTTGTTGGATTCGTCGTCCCGAATAGCAAAATAACTATAAAATATTCGAAAAAATCACGGAATAAAATTAGACGAAAGCTTGATATTTAAATAAATGGTATCCTAATAATATTTTAACTAAATAAATTGTATTAATTTTGTTATGTTAGTAAAATCTTTAATTAAATATAGCTAAAGTTAACACCTCATTCATTGACTGTGAGACGGTACGGAGTTCGCCGGGTCAGTTAGTTTTAACATATTTTTATCGAATATTTATTAAAATTAACTGTCCGTTGGTAAAACGACTCATTTCTTGATATAGGAACCTGAAAGTAACTGACTAACTTAAAGACAATATTGTAAAATATATGAATACCAGTCGTTATTTCGCGTACCTACTACATAAATTAATTTACTATTACTGTCACCTCAAGATGCTTAAAAAACTTTAAGATGAATCAATCAGGAAATCAGGATAATTCTTTAAAAAATATCTGACGTATGAGATCTTAAACGAGCCGGGCTGAAGCCCAGATTGCATTTTATCCAGTCTATTTATAAAGATTACCGAGGAAGGCCTTATTGACTTAAGAAAAAAATTCTTTGAAGAAATATTTTTAATCAAAATATCGAAACCCATACAGGGTAAATTTACATTCACGCAATTTTTTCAACAGTTTTACTGCTGATATGAAATAGGAATGACCCTGGCATTTCTCCATTGAAAAGTATTTTATATCTTTATTAATCTCGTTTTTCTGACTTGGACAGGTTTGATATTGGTCGCTTTAACAGAATTCTTATTCAAGCAATACCTGAGGCAAAAAAAAATGTCTAGACTAATGAAACTCAATCAATTTACATGTAATTAGATATTTTTTTTACAAAAATGTCATGTCCCGCCTAGGAATGATTCCTATGCCCCGGGGTACGTTATTAATATTTAAAATTGATTCAAAGAACAACAAGAGTCGGGTAGAAAATACTTACATTACATAAGTCTCACGGATCTATTTCAGAACTTAGCTGAAGGTGTATTACACCCACATGTTGCTATAACTTTACGTCCCCTGTAAGGGCGATCCTATTGCCATCTACCAGGCACAAGTCCAGACTCCGGGCTTCTATTGACATTTCCTTTACAGAAAAATCAAAAATAATTCATTCCACCTGGAAATTAAATCTAATACCTCATCCACAACAGTTGCATTTACTAAAACTGCACCACCTTCATGATTTAAAAAGAATTACATAAATATCCTCATCAGCTATTCGACAACATCAAAATCGATCGAATCTGTCTATCGGGATACTCGTCTTTTTGACAATAATTTACTGTATTGCAATAATAACCTTTATTGAAAAAACATTATGGACGAAAGAGAAAAATATTACTTGACAGCTCTGGAAAGTCTCTTAGTTATGCAGATGATTAATATTTTACTTGAACTATACATCAACTTTTATTACTTTTACAAGCACGTTTCTAGCTCAGTACTGTTACTGTAAATTCCTTGACAAATATCCCAATAACAGTTTGTCCAACCCGGGTTTCAACCACGAGATCTCACGCGCAGCAGTCGCATTTACTGACGCTGCATCTCTGGGGCTGTCGTGTCCCCTAAGCCTCCGAAATCTTTACTTACCGAAACCCAGTAACAGAATTTCTACTACTCTTAAATTAGGTAAGAAGATGATAATTGGAAACGGATATATCTTCCACTTACAACTGCGATTTTAAACATTGTTTACTATACATTTAAAAAAAACCTTATTCCATTATAATAACGTTTATATTCCTATAATATAGTACGTATATTCTTAGCTAACTTCTGTGCAACGTTCAAGCAAATGCTCCACAATACTATCAACTCGCCTCCATTAGAGGTACTATCAAAGAGCAGGATTTGAACGCAGTTCACCTTTGACCGATCGATGACAGCAATTCTATAGAGCTTGTGAATGCAGTAATTGAGATATTATGGTAACAGTTCAGACATTCTATATGTATATCTTATTGGCACTGGTTAGCAACTTAGCGGGCGACGCATACGTATTTTTTTATTACATTTTGCAGGCGGTTTCGCTCGCGTAAATATACTTGGGTTATGCTAGTAACGATATCTTTTCTAAATGAAAGACATGGGGTGCCCAATCTCTTTTTCTGTTCCCCTAACTCTTGTGATAACGAACAAACAAACTCACATTCGCATTTATAATATAAGTTATGTTTATGATAAAAAAACGGCCATAGTCTGAAGGCATACTCGTGAACTCTGTAACAAAATAGAGTATTAAACTGTACTAGATCTGCCTAATAAGACTTGACAGACTACCCTCATCGCGCTCTCAGTCAACCGACTATTATTTTAGGACCAAAATATGTTTGCATCCTAAAATAACGCCGTAGGGTATAGCGTAGCCACTTATTAAATTAACACTAAAAATAGCAATGATTGACGAGCCAATAGTAAGAGAAGAGTGCTTGCTTAGGACAAAGAGCGAACCTCTACCAAGTATGCGTCGATAATGAACTGTAAATAAACATTCTCGGTCAATTGTCTTCCATTTTGGCAGTTCTGGCATCAGGAATCGGGTTGATTAGCAGCCAGAAGCTATTTAAAAAAGTTGATTAAATATAAATTTAAATAAAATATTAAATGTTATTATTTCTAGATTATTATCTAATCTATCAAAACCTTCATTTACGCGAGGGAAGCCGCAGGAAAAATCTAGTAGATTCATATCCTTAAAGCCTAATCTCTAATAAAACATATTAAATTATAATTTACGCGTTTTTAGAGTTCGAAACGCCATTTGACTCATCATAGTCGATATACCCCTCGAAATGACTATGACCTTTGACCTCTGTCCTCAAGGACCTTTGCATATTACTTGAACCATTTTTTCGAACTCTAAGATTTACGGCAATTTATTGCCGTTTCTCACTTGTATAATTATCGTAAATAAGATTAGACCAAGAAGAATCTCCTTTTATATCTGAAGCAACGTGACTCAAGAAGCAGAGCAAAGAAAGCAAAAACAACTATCAACCGTGGCCTAAGCCGATTACCAACAACGAAACGAGATGACACTTATAAGTGCACTAGATTATGCTCGCGGCTTCACTCGCATAAATGTAAGTTAGATTATTAACAAAACTTCTATGGATGACAAGTATCTTATGTCCTTTTCATCATTCATTGACAATGTGTATGCGTTTCATAATGATTGGTCGAATAGTTAAAGCATAACAAACAAACAAACGCACATTCACATTTATAATATTAGTTAGGATTAGGACTACACACTGTCAATAAAATTGGTCGTCGGCAAGTCGGTCTCTACGACCAAAACTAAGCTGGAACACCAAAGTTAGAGAAAATTTACTAGTAAGTACGTAGTATTTCTTGTGTAATTATGCAGAAAGGATGAAGTTATTTCAATTATAGCGTTGCACATTTTAAAGACGAAAGGGTAAAAGAATGTTGGCTGCATCCTTTGATGCAAGAATAGCGAATAAAAGGAATGTTCAGTGTATTTCATGAAGAGACTAGCTTTTGGACGCGACTTCGCTTACGTAAGAGAACGATAGGTTATGTTAGTAACAGTACTTTTTTCTGGGTGAAACGGAACCTATGTCTTTTTTTGTACCACTGACAACGTATTTACGAAATTCATACATTTGTCACAACATAAGTCGATGCACACAAGAGCGATTTTGATGTGCTGTACCTCTCGAAGTTATAGTAGCAAATATTCGTTTTTATAGCTGCCATAGATAAACCATAGTTAATAAAATTACAACTTAAAAAATCATGAAATTAAACTACTATATACGGATTTTATCGCGTTATTTATTTGACACTTTATTACATAATTTTGAAAACTGTTACATTTGTACTACTCCAGGGATCCAGTAATAAAAATAGTCAAACCCAAGAAGAAGCAAACCACAGCTAGACTTCATGATACTTTGAGCTCATTCTGCGTAAATAGAAACACCAATGATTAAATTATGCTCGGGTACTTTGAAATAACTACACTGGAACATTGAGACAACTGCCATCTTAGTCTCCCCGTGACCATGGCTGCTGAAAAGCAACCGAAACATCGGGGAAAGTGTAAAATTAAATTAAATCTAAATAGTTTCAATAGTTTTAATAATAATTCAATTAGCTTAAAAATTAGTAAAGTTTAATAATAGTAGTAGTGCAACAGTTTTCAAAATTTTGTAATAAAGTGCCAAATAAATAACGCGATAAAATCCGTATATAGTAGTTTAATTTCAATGAATAATATTAGCGTAAACAGAAGACAATATTATAAAAAATCACTGTTTACTACACCGAAGCCGCATCTTTCGCGACAAACTCAAAAACTACTTAACGGATTTTCATGCGGACACCAACAGACAGAGCGATTCATGATGAAGGTTTAAGTGTAAAATTGGTTAAAGTTTTGTCAAAAAAATCCTAACATTATTCTGAACTAGCGACTTGCCCTGGTTTCAACGGGACTACCCATCACTAGTACAGAGTAATATTACGATTATTAATCCATAAAATACTTTAACACTCGTGTACAATATTCAGATAGTTATATTCCTGACAGTACCTCAGTTCGCCAAGACATCGATGTCAACCCAATAGACGCTGTGTATGTATGTGTACATATCATCTAACCTCCACTCAATATGCATTGATTCATGCAGTATACAATTCGGAACTAGCTGCGGTCGAGTTATATAGTAGCATCTCTCGTGCCAGCGATAGTCGAGAGCCATGAATAATAACACAAGCTCCTATACCTATGGTATAATCTATTGGGTACATTCTAGCTTTTTAACATACTAGATTTTGCCCGCAACCTCGCTTGCCTAAATATAGGTTAGGTTACGTTAATTATGTTAGGAACAGTACTTTTTTCTGGATGAAAGGTACCCTACGTTCTTTTTGTACCCTTGACAACATGTGTGCGAAATTTTATGATGATTGGTCGAGTAGTTATGGCATGAAACTGTAACGAACAAACTCACATTCACTGTTATAATAATAGAGGGACCGCAAAATAATGTAGTTTTTGCGCAAATCAGTGTTTGATTATTATCATTTATCAGCTCAATGTGTACATCAAAGTCGTGGCAAAGACGTTCTGACTTTAAAGTGACTTGTTTAGTTGTAAATATTTTTTTACCAGCTGAATACCAGAAGAGGTACATATCCCGGCATTGCATGCTTTTTGAGTTTTGCGGGGGTAGTAAGGCAACAGTTGCTACCAAAATCATTTGCGATGTTTATCCAAATGTATTAGACGTTCGTAAATGCCAAAGATGGTTTTCATTTCGAATATTTTTTTTATTGCATTCGTGGCTGACGAGCAAGTGGCCCACCTGATGGAAAATGGTAACCGCTAGTCATGGACTTCAGCAATGTCAGGACACAGCAAAGCTGCCTCCTACCGTGAAAGAAGAACTCTTTTTAAACCTCATTTGAAGAAGGACATATCATAGCGCTCGGGTAACACCGAAGCAGGCAGTTCATTCCAGAGCTTGCACGTACGTGGCAGAAAGGATCGCTAAAAGCGTACCGTCTTAGATTTGAACGCTTCCAGGTGATATGGATGAACACTGCTTCGTTGTCGAGTGGTACGGTGATAGAAAGTGGCTGCTGGTACCAAATCAAACAGTTTTTCAGAGCACTCCTCGTGAAAGAGTCGGTAGAACACGCAGAGAAACCCAAAGTCTCTCCGTTGCGTCTCTCCAACGACTCCAATCTATCAGTGATATTGGGATCATCGACGATTCGAACTGCCCGTCTTTGTAGGGAGTCAAGTTGGTCGAGCTGGTATTTGGAGGCCCCTGCCCAGAGGTGTGAGCAGTAAGCAGTGTGCTTTGTAAAGCACAAGACGTCGAACTGGTGTGAAGTACCGCCTCGTCCTGTTCAGTACACCCACCTTTTTGCTCGCTAATTTAGCTTTGTCCTCCAAGTGACTCCCAAACTGGACTTCATTCGAGATTTTTCCACGCCGAGGTTCCCAATACTCTCGGAGATACGGAGAGTAACTCTTTGGCACTGTGGCGACATGATAAAAGGGTCCTTCTTGACAGTGAACGCGCAAATTTGTGTCTTCGAAGGGTTGAATCGAACTAAGTTCTGTTTACCCCATTCGGAGGCTCTCCCAAGAAAGTCCTCGACTTCAGACACAAGTTGTGTTCGTCTTTCTAGTATCATACTCCGAGGAACATTCAGCTAACTGGTATAACGCGCATCACCCGTGCTGTCATCCGCATAGCAATGTATGTTCTTGATTGACAACATTTCATTAATATGCAGGATAAACAGCGTTGGGGAGAGCACCGAGCCTTGAGGTGCACCAGCGTTAATGGTTTTGGTTTCGGAGCTACAGCCATCAACGACGACTGTAATGCTCCGACCATCCACAACGCTGGCAATCCATTTGCAGAGTCCTTCGAGGATTCCATAAGATGGTAGCTTCGAAAGAAGGGCCCCATGCCTTTTTTTGAATTATTTCTAATCTTTCCAACTCGTATCGTGTTAAGGGTGGAAGTGAAGTCAAACAGTCTTAACCAACCTTGATCGACCATCCAAGAACATTTGCAACAGATTGGGCAAGTTAGCAGGGCACGTGTTTGGGTCCCGCATAATCTTTTCGAAGAAAACAGATCCACCATAAGTAATTTATTCATTCAACAGCACAATACAGAAGCGTTTTTCGATCCTTTAATTACCGGAGACAAAAAGTCTCCTCTATGATAATCCAAAAATCAAAAGGCAGTGGCTCACTCCAAATGAATCGCCACAAATTACTGCTAAGCAAGGTTTACACTCCAAAAAGGCGCTTTTGTGTTTTTGGCGCAGTGTTCTCGGCGTTGTTCATTTTGAAGTGCTGACACCTGGATAGACTGTGAATGCTGTAAACAACTGAATTACACGATTCAGTTGTTGTCTAAAAATGCATTGTAAATATATATTTTTATAAATCGTCTGTAAATCTTTATTATACAGCATTCTTCAACAATACTTTTTAGAATTTTACTTACAACGACTTTATAACCCTCTTGTAAGTTTTATAAATATGGACATTAGAGTATTATGGACAGTGAAATAAAACGAATAATATGATAATTTATTCTATTTCAATGAAAAACGATTTTTAAAATAATACACCGATTATAATGAGTACACATCAATTTCAATATGCTACTAATTTTTTTAACGAATTCAAATTAGAAAAATCTACGCTTTTCTCTGTATAATACATCGGAAAAAAGTTAATGTATAATTTTAAAGGAACTCAGCAGCGAGGGCTTCCTATTGAAAAGACTAATTTATAAATGCTCCGCGATATTACATACTGATAAAAATGGTTTTTAATTTACAAGGCTTTTACTACTAAGAAAGAAAGAAAGAAGGAAAAATTATTTATTTGAATCTCCATAAATACATAATTTTAAAAAAAATTGTAAATGTAATTTAACATTACCAGCGGTACATGGAGATCAAATTAGGCACTGCGTGAGCTATTGTTGCAGTATACTAACAATATTTTTTACAAACCAATGCATAATAAAATAATACATACAAAAAATGAAAAACATAAAATAAATATAACCTTATAACAATATATTTATATTATATTCATACATATATAATATAAACGTAAATAGTCTATAGTAATTAGCGTAACTACTAGATACAATAATAATATGATCATAATAACCATTTATTTCAGACCAGTGAAGTCCATAGATGTGTTAATTACAAGTAGCTTATAATTACGTTAGGACGATTAATAATCTAAGTCCGAGGCCATCTTCTTTCATGGTCCTCGGAACTGGCCACGTCCAGGGGCCCACATCATGGTAGGAGGGGTCCGCATCGGCGTTACTCTCAAGTATCTGGGACTCGTGCTCGACAGTCGGTGGGACTTTGCTGCACACTTTCGGGGTTTGGCTCCCAGTCTTCTGGGCGTTGCAGGCGCGTTAGCGCGCCTGCTGCCCAACTTAGGGGAGCCAAACGCCTCCTGCCGAAGGCTCTACGAGGGGGTCGTGCGGGCTAAGGCCCTATACGGAGCACCCGTATGGGCCAACACCCTGGCGGCCAAAAATGTGGCCGCTCTCGGCGGCCACAACGCGTCATCGCCATCAGGGCAATTCGAGGTTACCGCACGATCTCGTTCGAGGCAGCGAGCCTCCTTGCCGGATCGTCGCCCTGGGACCTAGAGGCCGGGCTCCTGGCGTCGCTATTCCAATGGCGCCAGGAGGCACTGGTACGGGGTGTGGTGCCGTCGCATCGAGATATCGAGGTGTGGCGGCGCGAGCTCCGCGAGGTCCTAGTGGCAGAATGGGAGGAACGACTTGTCAATCCCAGCGCCGGGCACGCCACAATCGTGGCGGTAAGTACCGTACTTAGAGAGTGGCTGGAGAGACTTCATGGCGGCCTCACGTTTCGCCTGACGCAGGTGCTGACCGACCACGGTTGTTTCGGTCGGTATCTGTGTCGAATAGGCAAACAGGAGACGCCCGGTTGTCATCACTGCGACGACTGCCGCGTCGTTGTTGAGGACACGGCGTTGCACACATTGGTGGCTTGCCCTGCTTGGGCCACGCAACGCCGTGTCATGCACGTGGCAGTCGGTAGAGTCGTCCTCTCGCTCGAGGCTATGGTTCTGTCCATGATCTCGAGCGAGAGGTCTTGGAATGCCGTCGCCTCCTTCTGTGAGGAGGTGATGTCAGTGAAGGAGGCGGCGGAGAGGGAGAGGGAACGCTCAATCCCTCTCCCTAACCGCAGAGCGGGGCGCAGGAGGGCGCGAGACGACCTCCAGCCACCCTGAGTAGAAGCCTGTGGGTGGTGGACCTATTGGGGCCGTCCACCGCCCGATCAGCGCAGGTCCGAGTAGGCGGCGTTCGTGTTCCACGCACGCCTCTCGATGTCGGAAAGGGGACTAGGTCCCCCCGCTATGTTGCCGTGGACCAGGTCCCCCAATTATGTGTATAAAGTTTTGTGGGACCCGCCACGTCCATCGGCGGGTCAAACCTTTGGCGGGGTCGCGATTCGAATGCGAGAGCGATCCGCGCGACCCCGCCATAAAGGTGTGAGGAACACCGCGGTGGTTTTAGTCGGTTCAGCCCAAACATATGGGCTGGATCCCGACATATCCCCATCGCCCGCCCCAAAACCGGCGATGGGGAATGCGATTTGCACATTTCCAAGCGTTAAAAAAAAAAAAAAAAAAAAATAGGACCATTAATAATAAGTCAGCCTGTATTAAACTGCCTACTGATGGGCACTGGCGCGCGTTGCCAGACTTTATATATCTTCGAAAAAATTGTGGAGAGCTCTCAGACATGCAGGTTTCGTCACGATGTTCTCCTTCACTGTTAAAGCAAGCGATAATTGAATATTTAATACATACATAACATTCACGACAGTCAGATATATGTATTACTCACGAGATTGGTGATATGCTGACGAAAGACCAGGATCATAAGACGCTACAGCAACGAGAGGGTATGAAGAAGGCATTGAAAGTAAGCAGCAGTATGAAGCAAAGCCAATGTGTCAGGATTGTAGCAAGAGAAAATCAGTAGTATTTATCGGCTTATGTTTAACTTAACACCAGATATAGTAAAATATAACAGTCAAAAATAGTAAATTATCGCCAAAATTAAAACCGCATTATATTTAAAGAGATCAAAATAAGTCGACGGAGCTTCTATTTTTGGGTGGGTTTAAGAAGGAACCTAATATAACCTAACCCCGCCGAGACAGAATGCAGTGATTTGAGGCGTATAGGAGCTCCTTATGATATATTTTAGTAAGCATATTTTGCTGCGCAATTAGTATTTTTGGTGATCATTATATTTAATCCCATATTTATTTATTCCTTCCAAATACAGGCAATAAATTATTGACATAAGTGTTATCTTATTTGAACCCGGTAGCCGGACTATTGATAGCCTAGAGGGAGACTGTTGGACTGCCACGCATAAGTCTCGGGTTCAATCCATAGGTACTCTGCGTTTTTTAAGTTATGTGTGTAATAAATAAATAGTTAATTAGCGCTCGCTTAAACCGGCGAAGGAAAACGCCGTAAGGGAACCTGCATGTCTAAGAGTTCTTTATGATATTTTTGAAGATGTGGAAAGTCTGCTCCCCTACACTGGGCCAGTGTGGTGGACTATGACCTGTCCCTTCTTACATTGAGAAGAGGCCCGTGTCCCGTAGTGGGAGAGTTTATATATACAGAGCTAAAATTGTATTTATTGCACCTGTGTTAAAATTATGTGCTAACTTATAGAGAACTGTACTGTGTACGGTTTACGTACACTTAGGTATAATATTTACTTTAGCTGATTACGCAAATCGGTCGATTATTATCCGTCGCAATAATTAATTTGATTCAGTGTGCACTTTACCTACCTATGTGAGAATCACTATATATCATATTATATCGTATTTACGTAACTGGTAAATAATAAACTTTGATAAACTTCGAGTAGAGGTTTCTCTTGCCACCACACTGGAAACTACATAACTTAAAAACTAATAGTAGTGTACAGTATAGCAGCGATAGCTCAGTGGGGAGACCAACAGACTGCAATGCAGAGGGTCTCGGGTTCGAACCCACGTCGCGCACCTCTGACTTTCGGAAGTCATATGTATTGAT
Organism: Catocala fraxini; assembly: GCA_930367265.1. Taxonomy (NCBI): domain Eukaryota; kingdom Metazoa; phylum Arthropoda; class Insecta; order Lepidoptera; family Erebidae; genus Catocala; species Catocala fraxini. Next base: position 5,068,653 of record OV884047.1, read on the forward strand.
TGACGATTATCGCCTGCTCCGTGCCTCGGAGAGCACGTTAAGCCGTCGGTCCCGGCTACCATGAACATCTATGGCAGTCGTTATTGGGAAAGTCAGTACCCTCTAATATCTGACACTGGTCTAGCCTTAGGGTATCGTTAGCCTTCGGGTTGCGGAGGTCAGGTGGCAGCCGCTCCGTGTAAAAACTGATATCCAGTTAAACCCGGTTAGACTAGAAAGCCGACCATAAGTGACTTGGGAATAATAAAGGCTAAGGAGAACAAGAAGTAGTGTACAGTTTACTAAACTGTATAAGGACCATAGAGAGATTTAATCTGGAGTGTGGAGTTCCACTTCTTCTTCTTTTCGTGTGGTTAGTGGACAACCTGTTGTCAAGAGTTGTTCAAGCCGCCTGTAGGCCTCTGACGTGGCTTAACGACTGCTGTCAATTTGACAACAACCGGGACCGACTTTTTACGTGCCCTCCGAAGCACGAAGACGCTCTGATGAAATACCACTAAGCGGTCACCCATCTATAGACTGACCGCACCCAACGTTTCTTAACCTCGCTAATCGTTTACCGATCAGTACTTGCAATTGGCTATGAGCGCCTAATGGAGTGGAATGGAAACACATACTGTGGTTCTAGCCGCGGCGGGTGTAGGAGACCATTGCAAAATAGAACCTAATAAATATAAGTTATGGAAATGAAGGTACTAGTAAAAAAGATTTACTTCTTTTAATAAGACCACTCCTGCACTAGGAATTCTTAATTCCTGCGTCACAAGGGACATCACAAACATTAAAACAACGGAAACGAAGAATTCCCAAACTCGGATGAACTATCTGTGGAGAAGACAATTTTTCCGAGTGTGGGCCTCGAAGCCACTACATTGGATTCAGTGACAGTGGTGAGCCGACCATTTAAGCCACTACACCATCAGTGCAGTCATAGACTATGAATTTATGTATCAAACAATATAGTTCATAGTTCAATATAGTTCACATTTATTATCTCTCTACCGACGGGAATGGCGTCTTAGCACACAATCTTGTGAAGATATTTCCGTGCGAATTATTTTAGGCACAATGCCTCGCGTATCTTGTATCAACATATTATCTATTATTACGTATATTGAATAGAATATGGTATTACATGAGTATGTGATTTAAAATATGACACGAATTTTGTTGGTGTGAGTTTTATGAAGACTTTTATAGAAGCTAATAGAAATCATCTATACTATAACAATATTATAAAGAGGAAAGATTCTATTTTTTGTTTGTTTGTCTGTAATGATTTAACTCAAAAACTAACTAACCGATTTTTTTAATTATTTCACCATTAGAAAGCTATAATATCGCCGGGTACTATGGGCTACTTTAAAAAAAAATTACTATTACACCTAACCTTTTTTTTTTGGTTATATTAAACCTATTGAGTCGCAGTGGGACACCGGCGGCCAGGCACAATAGACTTTCAATTACGACTAGCATTACAAGAATTGATAATTATGCTAATGCGATCATGCTTGTATTGAGAGACACACTGAGACAGTACTACCTGCCTTCCGTATTTTAATGTAGCCAACATACTTCACATTATAGTGTAGTTTAGGATGTTGGATTGCATTGAAAACAAAATGTGAAGATGAATTTAGGAATACCTAACTCTCTAACAGAAGCCTGACTTCGCCGCGCTAGTCTGTTTGTGTCACGGCCAGTACCAAAACTGTCAAAGTCAAAGTCAAAAATCATTTATTCATTTAGGTCACAAAGTATGTATGTATCTTGTATCTTATGTGGGGGCCAGTCAGTGCAGATCGGCGACACTTCGACCCAGAGGGATCTTTTGTGACGACACTCTCCCAATAACGACTGCCATAGATGTTCATGGCAGCCGGGACCGACGGCTTAACCTGCCCTCCGAGGCACGGAGCAGGCGATAATTGTCAATCAATACGCACATAATTTCGAAAAGTCATATAACTTCCGAAAGTCAAAGGTGCGGAACGTGGGTTCTCTGCATTGCAATCTGTTGGTCACCCCACTGAGCTATCTCTGTTATTTGGTCACAAAGTAACAGTTACGAACGTCAAAATATATAGGTTAGTAAGTTTACTAAGTTACTGAAGCTACATTTAGGTAAGTTGCTAGTACCGCATAATCTTAACTTTTATTATAAATGCGAATGTGAGTTTGTTGGCTTGTAACGCTTTTACGGCTTAACTACTCGCCCGATCATCATGAAATTTTGTATACACGTTGTCATTGCAACAGAAAAGGATATAGGGTACCTTTCACCAAGAAAAAGTACTGTTACTAACCTAACCTAACGTTCATTTGCGTGAGCGAAGCCGCACACAAAGTGTAGTATAAAATATATCTTAGCAGACAAGCAGCTTTAAAACATTGAAACGGATATATCTATTCAATTTTATAAACCCAAGATACGTTCAACAAAAGTGAAGTAAAGCCAATGGAAATAAGTTTACAAAGGGCAACCAAACAATACAGTGATCGTGAATCGATTGGCCTATCGTCAGGCACACTGGCGGCACCCGGCGGCGTCACTGCGAACCAGTCTATTTCGAACATAATGGTGAAAACAAACTAACGACTGGTTAGCTGTGATTTTATTTTGTGTATGAAATATTTGTTAAATGTATAGCAAATAGCAAAGCAGCGATAGCTCAGTGGGGAGATCAACAGACTGCAATTCAGAGGGTCTCGGGTTCGAACCCACGTCGCGCACCTCCGACTTTCGGAAGTTATATGACTTTTCGAAATTATGTGCGTATTGATTGACAATTATCGCCTGCTCCGTGCCTCGGAGAACACGTTAAGCCGTCGGTCCCGGCTGCCATGAACATCTATGGCAGTCGTTATTGGGAAAGTCAGTCCCCTCTAATATCCTGACACCGGTCTAGCCTTAGGGTATCGTTAGCCTTTGGGTTGCGGAGGTCAGGTGGCAGCCGCTCCGTGTAAAACTGATATCCAGTCAAATCTGGTTAGACTAGAAAAGCCGACTCCAAGTGACTTGGGAATAATAAAGGCTAGGGGAGAAGAGTATAGCAAATAGCAAAAAGAAACTGGGCATACTTGTGTCTTTTACTGTTTTAAAAAGACAACCTTCTCATTAGCATTATCTATTGGTATCACAGTGAGTAAATTAGGACTTGAATTATATTATGTTATTAAAATTTAAGGTTCTCCACGTAAATTTGAATAATTTCACACTCAAAGGGATACACAGTTTTCTCTTCACGTATTAATATATACACTCCATTCCACAACATTCAGCGCACTGGCTGTGGCGACTTATTAAACCACAAGTCGACACATATAGGACTTTTACAAAAATTTACACAAATAAATGCGTAATATATTTTTTTTGAATCAACAAATATTCACAAGTATTATCAGAACACGTAGTAAAGCGATTTTATGACTCATGCCCCTACAACCTCAAAAAGTAGGCAAAGATGTGTACACCTACATTCTGAAAATTATTCTCTTAGGCTACACGTAATAGATTTCAGTCTACAGCAGTCTCTCGCGCAAATTTCATACTTAAAAAACAAAATAATAATAATGTCCTCCAGACCTAATTTCGGTCACGGCAGCCAGTCTTAACGGAGACTGGCCATCTGCGCAGGAGATATTATAGTGCACAAGTGTGTGCGCAAACACAAGTGCACTCTCTGTTCCCTAACTTTCATGATCCGATGGGACGGTAATCCGACACAACCGGAGAGAGATCAGGGCAGGTCCAACGGCTTTACAGCTTTCCGAGGCACGGGGGTGTCTAACACCGCCAACTTCCTAACTCCGGGCTGCTACTGAGATTTCTTAACAGAAAATCCCAATAACTGTTTGTCGGCCTGACCCGGGATTCGAACCCGAGACCTCATGCACAGCAGTCGCATTCACTACCGCTGCGCCATGGAGGCAGTCATGCAACTTGCATTCAAGAATTTTATTTTATATCATTACTAATATAAGACAATAATTGTAAATACGGACTAAATCTATTTTTAGTCATCATGCCTATTACGCAACTTTTCACTTTTTAGTGATTGACGTTGCAACGAGTTACATCGGCCGTGGTCACAAGCTGAAAAGATTCCGTAACTGTGTGTAAAAATAATTCAAAGCTTTGTTTGAAAATATAATCACAAAATTTTTGCTTCTTTGTTTATAATGTAAACATAAGTAATAATAGCCTACTATAAGTGTGCTAGCCTTAGAATTGTAAAGAAGTAAAACCGATTCTCACTTCAGTCAGTTCAGAAATATTACATTTCGTTTTTCTGACGGACTTGTCTAGCAAGGGAACGATGCCTTACTGTAGTTTTATCTAAAACCAAAACAACAAGGTGTATTCTGTGAGGTGTATATAAAAGTGCGCGTATCGGTGGCCAGCTCTCGTGAGTGACGTGTGCCCCGACTTTGTGAATACCCTCTTTCGTGTTCTCGACGTACATTCATGCAGTTCCAATCGGTATGCTAATTTAGGCATAGTTTATTTTATGCACCATTCTAAGGTTGACTGTTAAAACTGCACGGGTGGCGTAGTGGTTTATGTGGTCGCCTCGCCACTGATATCAAGCCGAGTACTGTGGGTTCGATCCCCAGACGTGACAAAAATTTGTGTGATCCACATATAGTTGTCCCGAATTTAGGTGTTGTTTGTGCCTGTTGTTTGAATGTTTGTTAAGCCCCCGCGGTACAGAATTAATTACTACTACGGGAGTTGTCTTTAAACAAGTAAGAATCGGCACTGAATTGCCGTAAATCTTATAGTTCGAAAAAATGGTTTAAGCAATATGCAAAAGTCACGTGATACCTCGGTCAGAGGTCATGGTCATTTCGGGGGTATATCGACTATGCTGAGTCGAATGGCGTTGACCGCGAGTCTCTAGCTCTTACGGTTCTTGAATTGAAAGTAATATACCAGACAGACGGACGGACGGACGGACAAAGCTGTTGTATAAGAGTATTTTCAAACTCTAAAAAAATAAAAGAAAACATGTATTACCGAAATGATATATGACAATCGCCATCATGTCTTATCCGGTTCCTGAAAGGCAGGTTAACATAAAAAATTGTAAACGCATATCAATTGCTGTGATTGGCAATTGAATCATTATTATCCAATCAAATCATTTTATGAGAAAGTGTAAGTAATTCGTTTATGACTAGAAATAAAACTTTAAAAAATAACTGAGCAAATCTACGATATTTGCGAAAATGTATGGATGATGTATGGATTTATTAATGAAAAAATGAAAATTTACGTATATTATATAACGCACAAAATTAAAACTAGGCAACTACGCTATTACAAATAAAAAATAATTTCTCTGAGGCAAAGGCAGTGCAATAGAGACGAGTCTCTATAAAGTCATTCAAACATTGTCTTATTGCGTTTACAAGCACCCTTATGGTACTTGTATTGTGGTGTAAATAGTTACCCGAAACTGATGACTAGGGAATTATATAAAACCACTGAGTCTGTTTTAAAACGTGCCTATTTTCTCACACAAAACAGTAAGTACAGTAAAGTTCATGGACCTTATATAGGTAGTCCGTGCAACAATAAGAAAGAAAGAAAGAAAGAAATCATTCTTTATTGCCACAAAGAAACATGACTACATATTTTTCTTACAAAATATCGACATAATAATAAAAAAGACAATTAAATAAATAGTTCGTAAGTAAAAAAATATATACATATTACGCTATTGTGGCAACAAATGGTCTCCATTCAGCATTGATGTTGCGAAAAACTGACGTGATATTGCAACGCTGATTTTCAATGGAGACCGTCGTTACGCACGGACGTCAAGCCAGCTGCATACAATTTTACAACTAACAAAAAAGCTTGCGACTTTAATTTTGCCAGTAGCGCTACCTATTGAGCGGTTAGTCGAACTACTAACGGTACAACGATACTTAACATTGCGTGTGGGTGATTTTATGCTTTGGAAAGGAACGGCTTAGCAAAATTGGTACCGAAATCACTTTTTCTTATACTTGTTCGATAAAGGTATGTCTAGATCTGCCCCCATTTTTCCTTCCTTAATTTTTTCTTGTTTTAAATAATCGTATATTGTGTTTAAGTAAGTAATGACCCAGCGACAAAATTATCTTAACTATACAGTCGCTTTTCATTTCTCACCACAAGTTAAGTTCCTAACTCAACATGCTTCTGGCAATCGATAGAAAAACTACCTATACTAAAGTCAAACGTTTTATTGTAATTCTAAAACAATTCAACATCTGAGCACAGCCGATATCACGAACTGCCTTATGTATACGTCTACTTATAAGAACAAAAGTACACAAGTATCGTGGGATACGGTCGGCTTCAGCACATGTGGCTTGCTAGCCTTTATTAGCTGTTTATTTATGTATCGTGTTCCAAACAGGCTGTATCGCGAACCCGTTTTCAGCAAATTGAGATAAATTGACGGTGAAAATATGCTTCTATATGTGTCGTTCCTTGTTACATCGTTGAGCTTTTCGTTATTTTCGGGATTGTACTTTAAAAAGCTTTATGTCGTGCTAGATTTTTACCGCGGCTTCGCTCGCATATGTGTAGGTTAAGATAGGTAAGATTAGTAAGGGGTGTGTGGCCAGAGAACCTCCCAGTGTGCCTGACGGCTGCTGGTCCTTTCCACACTTCTCGTGAGATGGAACAGCATACGTTGGGCCGGTGCACCCCGGGCAACTCGGGTAATAATGTCCTTTCGGGGGCATTATTACTCGTGGCTAATACTCTGGCACGCATAGGGAACCCGAGGCATCTTGTCTCGGGATTATCGGCCCGCGAGGGCCGCGTATGGGGGTCTCTCCACGTGTTCCTCTGATTAGCAGAGGACACGGGGATGGGACGGGGGGGATAGAGGAAGAAAACCTCTTTAAAAAATTACCAGTGGGGGCCGTTAGGCCGGGGTGGGAAGCGTAGGCGTCCTGCCCAGTCGGGCGGTCTTGGGGCGGGTGGATCGGTCCAGCATGGACCCCCACCCGGCCCAACACGGGGCGATAGAGGAAGACAACCTCTCTAAAAAATTACTAGTGTGGCCGTTAGGCCGAGGTGGGAAACTTGGGTTTCCTGCCCAGTCGGGCGGTCTTGGGGCGGGTGGATCGGTCCAGCATGGACCCCCATCCGGCCCAACACGCCGCGATAGAGGAAGACAACCTCTCTAAAAAATTACTAGTGTGGCCGTTAGGCCAAGGTGGGAAACGTGGGTTTCCTGCCCAGTCGGGCGGTCTTGGGGCGGGTGGATCGGTCCAGCATGGACCCCCATCCGGCCCAACCCGTAATCCTGAACTGACAGGACCGGGGGCCTTCGGGCTGCGAGGAAGAAAACCTCTATAAAAATTACCCAAAGCCCAAGTTTTTGGTGGCCCGGCGAGGGGCTGTATGGCTGGGGGGAACCCAGTCATTAGGGCCACCACAAAAACTCCAAAACCATGAATGATGTCGGTCAAAGGTAATTACCTACCCCAGGAGGGTACCAGGCGCGCCGCGCCTGGAGAATCCCTCACGGAGCCTTCTGGCTCCGTCTGCCCCTCGTATTCTGGGGGGGGCAACCCACATCACAGCGCTGTGCCGCGCGAAATATCTGGCACCGAAGTTTCCGCAGACTCTGCGACGAATTCAGTGAGGACGAAAGGCCCCAAAAAGGGGGAAGTTGGACCAAGTATGTCCCTGCCGACAGTCGGGGATAGTGTCCCGGCCGCGCCGAGGACACGGTCGAGGTGTCGGGTGGCGGCGCTGGCACGCAGCGACTCCGTGTCGAGCGTTTTCAGCGCCGGCACCGGCATTGACATGGACGTCGAGTCGCGGGCGGGCTCGGGCTCGGAGGCCAGTCGACCTCAGAGCCGGTGCTCGTCGGCGGCTCGACGGGAGAGGGAGGAGGGGGAAGATAGCTCAGCTTCCCTCACCCTCAAGTTATGGGCGGCGCCCGGCGCTTCCGCGAAGCGCCGGAAGACGTCGCACCACGATGCTGGGTCGGACACGGAGGTGGAAGCAGTGGAGGGGACGCCCTGTGGTGAAAGGGCTGGTTCCCCGATGCCGCCTCCCTCCGCGAGGAAGGTCCACGGGCAACCTTTGCCTGCCCGTCGGGACCTCCGCAAGGCGGCTGAGGTCGCGAATGCGTCCCCTTCGGGGGGGGACTCGGTTGCCGACCTCAGGCAACGGTTCGAGGCTGGAGCCGAGACCGTCTTGAGGGTGGCGGCCCGGTCCGGCAACCTGAAGGGGGGGTTTGTCCGGGACCTCAAAACCGCGACAGCAGACATGAAGGAGGCCTTCTTCAATCTGTGGGGGCGGACTTCGTCCGACCTACAGAGGCGCTGGAGGTCGGAGAATGAGGGGCTGCATAGGCAGCTGGCGGAGCTCCGGGCGGAGGTGACGGCCATGAAGGCGGCCGCAGCCACTGCCGCTCGGGCCGACGCCGCCAAGTCAAAGCCTGCCAGAGGGCCGCGGGAGGAGTTCCCGCCTCTCTCACGGCGCACAGTGCAGCCCCTTACTCCCGCGGAGGACCGGCGTCCCGCCTGGGCGGACGACCTGATGCGCGCCACAGTGGCTCAGGCGCGCAACGTGGTAGAAGCGTGCCTGGCCAGCTGTGGCCTCGCGCCCGTCCCAATCCCGGGCCCTCCGCTCGGGGGCCGTCCCCGCATGGTCGGGGGCGCGCCGGCTGGCCCGGCGCCCTCCGGCCAGCCAGTGACACGGCAGTCATCTGCCCCCACACTGCCGGCTTCCGCCTCCAAGGGGAAAAGGAAGGGGAAAGAAAGTAAGGGGAAGGCGACCGTCACTGTGACGCCGCCGTGTCCCGCCCCCCAGCCCCAACCCGCCCCAGTGGCCTCCACCTCGGCTGAACAGCCATGGACGGAGGTCACCAGGAGGAGGCGGAAGAAGAAGAAGAAGGCCTCCCGGGCTCCCCAGGCCGTGAATAAAAAGAAGGGACTCCGCCCAGCTGACCTGCGCCCTCCACGCTCCACCGCCGTTGTGGTGGAGCTGACGGAGGAGGGGCTCCGGCAGGGCGTCAGCTATGCAAGCGTCCTCCGGCGGGCCACGCAGGCCATGAAGGCGAATCTCGCCGAGATGGGCCTCGCTGGAGGCGTTTGTTTTAAAGTTGCCGCCACTGGGGCCCGAATCTTAGAGGTCCCAGGTGCCACCTCCGGCGACAAGGCGGACAGGGTAGCCGCTACAATTCGGTCCCTGTTCACGCCTGAGGAGGTTAAGATCTCCCGCCCGGTGAAGTCCGCTGAAATGCGGATAACCGGGCTGGACGACTCGGCCTCCTCCGAGGATGTCGCCGCTGCGGTGGCACAAGCTGGAGCCTGCCCTCAGGCGCAGGTCAGAGTGGGGGAGATGCGCCGTGACATCAGTGGTTTGTGCACGGTGGTGGTGCGTTGCCCCATTGCTGCGGCAAAGAAGGTGGCGGCCGGCCGTTTGCTGGTCGGGATGGTCTCGGCTCAGGTAAAGCTCCTGGAGCCGAGGCCTAGGCGGTGCTACCGCTGCCTCGAACCGGGGCACGTGAGGCAGCAATGCACCGCCGAAACTGACCGCAGCGACCATTGTTATCGCTGCGGCCAGCCCGGCCACAAGGTTGCCACCTGCTCCGCTGCAAAATTTTCCTGCAGCATCTGTTTGGCTGCAGGAAAGCCGGCGGAGCACCGGATGGGGAGCAAATCTTGCTCCCCACCAAAAAGACGTAGGGCCAGAGGGGCGGTCGCCAGGACTCCGGCCGCCCCAGCCCCCTCCCAAGCAGGGAGCAGTAGGGAGGCGATGGACACCTAATTAATTATGGTCCATCGCCTCCTACAGGTGAATGTTAACCACTCCGCCAGGGCGCAGGATATCTTGCTGCAGCACATGGCGGAGTGGTCAATAGACATCGCCTTGGTCGCCGAGCCTTACTGCGTCCCCAGCCGACACAACTGGTTTGGGGACCTCGGGGGCTCGGCGGCCATTGTTTCGTCCGGACCCTCGCTCCTGGTGATGACAGACAGGGGCGAGGGATATGTGTGTGTTGATTGGGAGGGAACCGTTCTGATCGGGGTGTACTTCTCTCCGAACCGGCGCCTCGCCGAGTTTGAGCTATTTTTGGGCGCGGTGGGGGCCGTGATTAATCGGTACCCATCGCGTCCGGTCGTGGTGGCGGGGGACTTCAACGCCAAATCAACGGCTTGGGGATCCCCTGTTACCGACGCTCGCGGCGACGCGCTGGAGGAGTGGGCGATTGCGACCGGCCTCGTGGTTCTGAACCGGGGTTCGGTCGCCACGTGCGTGCGCTGGCAGGGCGAGTCCATTGTGGACATTTCGTTTGCAAGCCCTGCCGTAGCGCGCCGCGTCCGGGACTGGCAAGTGCTGGTCGAGGCGGAGTCTCTGTCGGACCACCGTTACGTGCGGTTCGACATCTCCGCCTCGCCGGCGATCCCGGACGATCGCCCGAGGAGAGTGCACACCCCGTCGTCCCCACGATGGGCGTTGAAACGTTTAAACGTAGACGTGCTGGTGGAAGCCTCCATCGTCCAGGCCTGGACCCCGATGGGCGAAGGGCCTGTGGAGGTCGAGCAAGAGGCGGAGTGGTTCCGGGGCGCGATGACGCTGATCTGCGACGCGTCGATGCCCCGGGCCAGTGCTCAACCTCCGAGGCGTCAGGTGTACTGGTGGTCTGACGACATAAGTCATAAACGCGCCGCGTGTATTGCGGCGCGTCGCCAGTACACCAGGTACCGCCGACGCAGGCGGTACCGTGACCAGACCGTGGAGGCACGGCTGCAGGATGCGTACAAACAGCGAAAGTACGCCCTGCAGTCCGCCATCAGCGAGGCCAAAGCCCAAAGATGGGAAGAGTTCCTGGGGACTCTCGAGGCAGATCCGTGGGGCCGTCCGTACAAGGCGGTCAGGGGCAAGTTGCGCCCCTGGGCCTCACCGGTCACCGAGAGTCTCCAGCCCCGGCAATTAGAGGAGGTGGTCTCCGCTCTCTTTCCTTCGAGAGCGGAGCACACGCCTCCCGAAATGGCGCCGCCCGAAGTTGAGGAGGGCGGCGCTGATGCCGGGGCGCCACAAGTAACAATGGCGGAGCTCGGCGCGGCAATGATGCGGCTCCGGGGTAAAAACACCGCCCCGGGGCCGGACGGAATTCCTGGCCGCGCCTGGGTTTTGGCCTACGACGCCCTAGGGGACCGGCTCCTCAGGCTGTTTAGCGCCTGTCTGGAGTCGGGACGGTTCCCTCCCATGTGGAAGACGGGTAAGCTGGTCCTCCTGAGAAAGGAGGGCCGCCCCGCGGACTCCCCCTCCGCGTACCGCCCCATAGTGCTGCTGGATGAGGTGGGCAAGCTCTTTGAGCGTGTTGTGGTTGCCCGCCTCTCCAGGCACCTGGTGCGGGTGGGCCCCGACTTGTCCGAACTCCAGTTCGGTTTCCGGGAGGGCCGATCGACGATTGACGCGATTAGTCGCGTCAAGGCCCTCTCGGAAGAGGCGGTCGCCTCGCGCGGGGTGGTGTTGGCGGTGTCCTTAGACATCGCCAACGCGTTCAACACCCTGCCGTGGGCGACTATCAGGGAGGCGCTCCGATTTCATGGGGTGCCTCCCTATCTGCGCCGAATAGTCGGGGACTACCTGCGCCAGAGGAGTGTGTTTTGTGTGGGGCGGAACGGAGAGACGTTCCGGAGGGAGGTGTCGTGCGGTGTTCCACAGGGATCGGTTCTGGGTCCGATCCTGTGGAACATCGGCTACGACTGGGTGCTGCGGGGCGCCCTGCCCCCGGGAGTCGGCGTAACTTGCTACGCCGACGACACGCTGGTGACGGCCCGGGGAGAGGATTACGGGGCAGCTGCCCGTCTTGCCACGGCTGGAGTTGCCCTGGTTGTCGGCAGGATTAGGATGTTGGGACTGGAGGTGGCGCTGGAAAAGTCCGAGGCCCTATTATTTCATGGGCCTCGGCGGGCGCCGCCACCAGATGCCCACATCATCGTTGGAGGGGTCCGCATCGGGGTGGAGCCGAGTATGAAATACTTGGGGCTCCACCTCGACGGCCGCTGGCACTTTCGCATCCATTTTAGCCGCCTGGCCCCCCGGCTGATGTCGGCGGCAGGAGCGCTTAGCTCTTTGCTGCCGAATATCGGGGGGCCGAGTGTCATCTGCCGCCGCCTCTATTTGGGGGTGGTGCGGTCGATGGCGCTCTACGGAGCGCCCATTTGGGCCGGCGCCCTCGATCGCCACAACGTTGCCCTCCTGAGGAGACCGCAGAGGGCGATGGCGATCAGGGTGTCGCGGGCGTACCGCACCGTCTCCTTTGAGGCGGCGTGCGTTTTGGCGGCATCGCCGCCTTGGGATTTGGAGGCGGAGGTCCAGGCGTCGGTGTATTACTGGCGCGCGGACCTCCGTCTCCATGGCGAGATTCCCTCGCATTGTGCGGTGGAGACGCGAAGGTCCCAGGCTCGACTGGTCCTTGAGGAGAAGTGGGCAGACAGACTGGCCCAGCCCCGCTACGGGGTGAGGACCGTCGAGGCTGTCCGTCCGGTTCTAAGACAGTGGACGGACAGACGGCGCGGACCACTCACCTACCGGCTCACTCAGGTGCTCTCCGGACACGGCTGTTTCGGAGAGTACCTCTGCAAGATAGCCGGTAGGGAGCCGACAACCAGGTGCAACCATTGTGAGGAGTGTGACCAGGACACGGCGCAGCACACGCTGGAGGAGTGCCCGGCGTGGGCCGTGGAGCGCTGCGCCCTGGTCGCTGTGATTGGCCCCGACCTCTCGTTGCCGACCGTCGTATCCAGGATGGTCGGCGACGACAGGTGCTGGGGCGCAATGAGGTCCTTCTGCGAGACTGTCATCTCGCAGAAGGAGGCGGCGGAACGGGGGCGTGAGGATGATCCTTACGCCCCGGAAGTCCGCCGCCGGAGGAGAGGGCGCAGGAGACGCGCTTTCGTCGCTCTCCTGCCCCCCACTTAGGGGTTGCGGGTGGCAAGGCCTGAGGGGACCCTGCCACCCGTAAATTAGGAACCCCGAGAGGGCGCGCGCGGTGTTCCCGCGCGCCTTCTAACGTCGAAAGGGGAGAGCGGTCAGGCTCTCCCCTGGGGACGAGAGGTGGCCGGGTCCGTTTGACCCGGCCCACACCCACATGGGGGGGCCTGCTATGGATGAATCCTTTTAGCTCCCAACTGGCCCCCCCTATTGGATGAGAGAGGGAACACCCCAGGTTTTTTAGTGGGTAGACCAGCGCGTCTTGCTGGGAGTCCCACACTCCCCCGCCGGTGCCGTCCCCTAGCCGGCGGGCAGTGCATGAAGCATTTTTCCTGGGAAACAAAAAAAAAAAAAAAAAAAAAAAAGGTAAGATTAGTAACAGTACCTTTATCTGAATGAAAGGTCCTTTCCTCTGACAACAGGTATGCAAAATTTCACGATAATCGGTCGATTAGTTAAGGCGTGAAAGTCAAACAAACTCGCTTTCGAATTTATAATATTAATTAGGATTTTCATTGTTTACGACTCGATGGCGTAGTGGTTAGTGTAACCGACTGCCACGCCTAAGGTCGCGGGTTCGATTCCTGCACAAGTCAAACATTTGTGTGCGTGAACATGGATGTTTGTCTTGGTCTGGGTGTTTCTATGTATAATATGTATGTATTTACAAAAAAAAAAAAAAGTATATATGTATGTTTATCCAGTGTCTAGTACCCATAGTACAAGCTCTGCTTAGTTTGGGCTAGATGGTGTTGTGTGTATGTGGTAGAATATTATTATTATTATTATTATTTGTAGTAGGTACAAACTGCAATTTAAATTTAAGACTTATCTTAACTCCAAATTTGAATACAAGTTGTTAAGCCAACCGAACGAGGTATCCTTTGACATCTCCAAAATAAAAAGTACAAAATTCATGCTGTGGATGATACAATTCGCTAATAATATTTTAAAGAACTTACCTACCGATCTTGTTTGAAATGACTATATAGCTACTTGTATATTTATACATTATTATAAAACTTTGTATAATTTTTTAAGCACAATCGTTTTTAGGAATACGAAATTTGGTATAGTTAAAGTTTACATTCGACTGCACGGATGGCGTAGTGGTTTAATTAATAGCTTCGCCATTGTCACTGCGCCGATTGTTCGAATCCCACACGGGACAAAAATTTGTGTGATCCACAAATGGTTGTTCAGAGTCTGGATATTCTTTGTGTCCGTTTTTTGAAAGTTTGTGAAATCCTCCACGAAATAAAATATATTCTCCTACTGCGGGAGATGCCATTTAGTAGTGAATGTTTATGACAATAAAATCTATTAACAAATTCACGGATACAAAACCACTCTCAATAATTTGTGATATGGCATACAAACTTTGCATACAAAGTGACATCACGTCTGGGGACGTATTGCCACACTACACGGTTTTAAAAGTATGTGTACGGTCAGGGACGTAACCGCTTGTAGGCGGACATTCATACCTAGTGAGTTCTAAACCGTGTTTTACGGCAGGAGTGTTTGCTGTTGCTCTAGCGGTCTGTATTTTAGCCCAAAACGGCACAGAGTCATATCCGTCCTATAAATGCTATGGGAAATAGTCGGCCGTGGACGGAGTTTTACTTTTATTGTATTTTAAATCGTCGCCTACAGCCGTAGTACCATATTATGAGGGTCATAATTCACGTCTCTCGACGTACTGTCCGGGAATGTGTTAATAGTAGTTTAATTTCAATGTGAACCCTTCGTGTAAATGTAAGATAATATTATTTAAAAATGTTTTCATAGAGATACACAAAGTTTATTCGAAGTAAAACTTTACACAATTTTATTGTAATATATTGAAAATTAGCTTTTGCCGACAGCTTTTGTTCGAATGTTCGTAAAGTCCCTCGCGATACAGGAATTATTTCTAGAGCGAGAGTTTTTTTTTTAAACAGCGTTAATACTTACAAACCTTTAAGAACGATAATTAGTATGTATATATGATAATTAAAGAATATACCCACCAGCTTGGGATGTAGCAGCTCTGCGTAAATAGAAACACCAATGATTAAATTATGTTCGGGTACTTTGAAATAATTACACTGGAACATTGAGACAACTACCATCTTAGTCTCCCCGTGACCACCATACATATGTAATAAAGTGTCAAATAAACAACGCGATAAAATCCGTATATAGTAGTTTAATTTCAATGGATAATTAATTAATTATGGGCGATTAGCGGACCTCACTAGGATCACCTAGTGGTCGAAATTAGACCGTATTTAACTTTAAGTATTAAATTGATATGTGTCACTAAACATCTAGCATAGTAACATACATACATACATAGATTCACGCCTGTTTCCCAGAGGGGTAGGCAGAGACTACGGATTTCCATTTGCTACGATCTTGACACACTTCTCTGGCTTCATTCACTTTTATCACATTCCTCATACACGCCCGTCGGTTCAAGGTGCTCTTAACCTGGGCTTTGTCCAGAACGCCTCCGATCTGATCAAGAAACGTTCGCCTAGGTCTTCCTCTTGCGACTGTTCCATTCACACTAGCCCTATAAACTTTCTTAGTCAGTCTTTCCTCGTCCATTCTTTCTACATGCCCAAACCAGCTTAACATACCCTTTTCTATTCTTGTCACTATATCAACTTTCATGCCGCATCTCTCTCTAATCACACTATTCCTTATTCTATCTTTCAGAGTCACACCACATATATTTCTCAGCGCTCTCATTTCTACAGCATTTATTCTGCTCTCATGCTTCTTTTGCCATACCCAACTTTCACTTCCATACATAAGTGTGGGCACTAATAGTCCTCTATGAACAGCCAACATAGTAAAAATTATTTTAATGCCATTATTTGATTGTATGTTTGTTTACTGAAATTAATCTTACTTTATCGTCATTTCACAAACGAGCATAGATAAATAAGTTTTTCTTTTTTGGCAGCCTGTAAGTAAGGCAGCACTATGTAATATTTATGTTTTATCCGATAGTAATAATTAATTATATTTAGCAGCGATAGCTCAGTGGGGAGACCAACAGACTGCAATGCAGAGAGTCTCGGGTTCGAACCCACGTCGCGTACCTCTGACTTTCGAAAGTTATATTACTTTTTGAGATTATGTGCGTATTGATTGCCAATTATCGCCTGCTCCGTGCCTCGGAGAACACGGTAAGCCGTCGGTCCCGGCTGCCATGAACATCTATGGCAGTCGTTATTGGGAGAGTATCGACACAAAAGATCCCACTGGGTCTGCACTGACTGACATAAGATACAAGATATGTTTTATCTGTATTCCGTATTTATGTTTTATCACAATATTTTAGTGTATGCTTTGTTGGTTGTCCTTAAATAAATGAATATAAAATTGATGCTGTTATCTAGATTAACCGAGCTATTCAATAATTCACCGAACGACACTCAACATATTCGTCTATTTTTCACATGACCCAATATAAAATTTGACTTTTATGGGTCAAAAGGGACTCCCTAAATGTCCCCCTGTACAACGGTCGGGTCACCGTCCTCTAGGGATGTGACAAAGAAACGTTGTTGTAAGTACAAAATTATCGAGTCATCGTTGCTAGCTTTTATAGTGAAGAAATATCCTGATGAAGTTTCATCAAACAGTAAAAATCTCTTAAGGCTAGTTAGCCTTAAGAGATTTTTACTGTTACCGAAGTTGTGTGGATTATGATAATCTTAATATTCCGAGTCAAAGTCTGCTCAGCAGTAATGTGTAGCTGGGATTAGAGCCAATTTGATCTCTGATCCGAAATTAGAAATCATTGACTGGTTCCTGAAAAGCAGATCAACATAAATTAATTAGTTAAATGAAAGTCAAACCCATCTCAAGTGCTATGTTTGGCTCACTGAATTACTCACTCGCTTTGGCTCACACACAAGTTTGATTTACCACGCCATGATTAGCCTCATAGAAATAGTGATGAAATAAAATTTTCCTGTATAGTTTTAGGCAATAAATTGAAGTATATTTATTCAGGTCACAGTTACGGTCCAAGTCGTGCAGAATGTTGATATTAAACTATTTTATACGAATTTTATCGCGTTGTTTATTTTAAAACATTTTCATTAGATAATTTTGAATTTTGACACTACAATTATTGAACTTTACTATAATTTAAATTAATGAAAACTATTTTTATTTAAGTTCCCTGACGTTTCGGTTGCTTTTTAGCAGCCATGTTCACAGGAAGATCTCTAGTCACCGTATAGTTTAATTTTGATGTATAACATTGGCGTAAACGTAAGACAATATCGTGCAGAATGACCAAGATTGCTTGCAACGCCTTCGCATTGCATAGCCAGACGATCTAGATACAGCAAACGATCGTTTTATTAAACTATGAAGGATAAATAAACAACCGCTTGCTAGTTTTGACTAAATCTCCATACAACGCGAGACTACCGTTTATATATCTCGAGTAAAAAGCATTTAAAACGCCACGACAAACTTATACAAATTATTGTTTTTATGGAAGAGATTTATTTACATATAATCGTAAGCTTAGTCCACTTCGATCCGCTAAGTGTGTCCCGTAAACATTAAATTATTCAGTACTACCGTCCAATAAATAAGTCTAATCCGATTGGAACTCGTTTAAATAACTTCAAAGCGATCCGATTATTCATATAAGCATTCGAATATCGATTTATTCGAATCGTCAAATGCACGACACTTCTGAACGTTGGATAATTAAACGATGCGTCAAGCCGGCCGCTGTAATAAAGTTGCCAAACCAAATAAATCGTTGGGAAATAATTTTTGCTGTCAACCTAAGAAATCTGTTCGTTTTAAATGTGTTCTCGTTTAATCCGATTTATGTGCGAGCATATATCTTATCTATACGTAAGCCGATTATGTCAGGTGGTAAAGATATATAAGTATTTTCTATAGTACAAGTTTTCCTGCTGATCGGGCCTTGACATTTGTTTTGGATAACTCCAAAATACGGTTTGTTTGCACAACTGTTAACGATAATGAAGCAGTTGTTGTGTTCTTAATTTTTTTTATTGTAAGTATGGAAATGATTTTAGTGCTTAAATTGCTTTTATTAGACGTGTCCAGTGTTGCCATTTGATAGTCACGTGGGATTGTGTTTCGACAAAAGTTTATCCTTAACGCAGCTAGCCCTTTGAATATATATCGAACTGACTTGAAATTAATTTCTTTTATCATTTGTGATTGTAAATGTTGTGTCATGACCAAATTATGCCGGACGAAAAATGATTTTGAGGCGTTATGAGATCAATGCATACCAGGCAAGGTAATATAATATAAATTCAGATTTAACAATCGAAAATATTTTTCTGTGATTATTCATTCGGGATTAGATATTTCCTTTGACAGTTATTCAAATAAAGACTATAACCAAGCCAGGGATATTTTTCAGTGACTTATTACATGAAACGAATTATTCATGAGGCTTGGAGGAAAAATATAATTAAACTGAAATACGAAATGTCTGCTTGAGGAAAAGGTAAGGTTAATTTAGATAGCTTTTGAACTTTCCACCAGTTTGATTTCGGCAGTGTCGTTTCGACTAGAGTTTGCTAACGCTATCGTCACTTCGACTAGACTTTGCTCAAGACACCGTCACTTTGAATACAATATGTTAGCGATATCGTTACTTCTACTAGACTTTGTTAAAGACATCGTCAGTTTGGCTACAGTTTGCTAACGATATCGTCACTGCCACTTGACTTTGCTCGATATATTGTCCCTTTGACTACAGTTTGTTGATGATATCGTCACTTCGACTAGACTTTGCTGAAGATATCGTCATTTTGACTACAGTTTGCTAACGACATTGTCACTTTGACTAGAGTTTGTTAATGATATCGTCACTATGACTAGACTTTGCTGAAGATATCGTCATTTTGACTACAGTTTGCTAACGACATTGTCACTTTGACTAGAGTTTGTCGCAGTATCGTCGCTTTGGGTGTCCCATGTAATAATAGTCGATATCAACTAGTCCTTTAAGAATGTTTTCAGTATGCAGATAAAAAGATTTATTTATTTATTTATTTTAGGACCACCAGTGGTTATTACAAAATTGCATTATTATTGTGAATGCATTCTTGTAATAACCACTGGTTGTCCTAAAATAAATAGATAAATAAATAATTAAAAATAAATAAAACTCATTGGTTTTATAAAAGTAAAGACATTCTTAAAATGTATAAGAGAATAGGTTTTCTTTCAACAATAGTTCTTCAATCCGTCTATTTATATTTAACTTGCAAAGACTACGCCAACAATGCAAAAACAGTCAAGTAAACTTTACGCGAGAAAAAGCGAAATAATTTGTGTCCCAAGAAATTCCTTTATATTCGCCTGCCATTTAAGCTTTTGAACGAAAAATATTAAAGTTAAAAAACGAATCTAAGTATATTGAAGGTGTTATCATTATAGCCTGCTGGGAGGGTGTAATAAAATATTGCCTCGACTTGAAATTATACGAGTAATGGCTAATATACGTCGCAATATTGTGTAGGCAATGTCTGTAATGTAAATCGAGTTTGCTGCGAGGCAACGCGGCGGAGCACTCGATCATATTTGAGAACTTATACCGTGAAACAAATATAAGGCATTATTTATAATAGAGATGTAAAAGATTGGGTTTAAATCTTACTAATATTATGCTACCTCAGTGCGCCATTGAGGTGGCATAGTGAATGTGACAGCTACAAATGGGTCTCGTGTTTCATTTTCACGTTAGTAATGTGTTATTGGGATTTTCTTTATAGAAGTTGTCAGTAGAAGCACGTAGTTAAGAACTGTGCCTTTAAAAGGGCTGGTCCCTTATTACGCGGAACTTTAAATCATAGTTGGCGAAATGTGAGTGCAATAACCTGCCTACCTTTTAGGGCTTAGAGACGTGAGATTATGTACCTAAAACTATTGTGTTTATAATGTCAGGGTAATCTTCTAAGAACGTTCTTATGCGACATCCAATAATATTGGACACGATAATCAATCACATCACAGTATTCTTTAAGAAATGAACTCTCAAATGCAAAAAAAAAATGTCAAATCTGATTGTGTGATCCAGAAGATCCAGTTAGCGCGTGGAAGCGAAAATGAACGAATATAAGGAAAAGTAGGATTACAGCACCATTAGCAAAATTCGATCACAACGACTCTATTAATGATAACAATAATTGTAGGAGGTCACATACATATATTTATTTGGGTTGATCAAGATTAACCCAAACATGAGAATGATTGAATACATTTGAACTGTACAAAAGCTGGCCTTAACCAAAGGAGTGTGTACGAGCGAGCCGACTCAAGGGTTTGGCCACAAATCTTTTTACGACGTCACACACAATAAGCTGTAGAATAAAATGCACGGTTTCCTTTATTAATTCTTAATTCCTCTCCGTAGTTTAATGAATCTCAGGGTAATGAAGTACGTATCGACGTTGCTCTTTAAATAATTAATAGAGTAGTCTATAGCGTTGCTACGGTTTATTTTCTCGACTCTTACTTGAAATACGTATGGATTTTTAATTAGTCTATAATGTAGATTATAATGATTAAAACTGTTGAGTGTAATATTTAATATTGTTTGTATAATATAATTATGTCTGGGATAACGTATTAAGAATCAGGATTAATAATAAGCTTGCCTAGCCTGCTTTAATAATAACCTAATGTAAAATTATGTTTGTTACGCTTTCACGCCTTAACTCTAGAGATCTATCTCTATGAAATTTCGCACATAGCAAAAAGTAACTTTATCGAGCGCTAGAAATTAATTGACAAAATATACATTAACGCCGGCAAAGCTCCGGTTTACCGGCGTTACACGTTGCACGATACCAGGCGAATCACCCAAACATTGCCAACCCTAGAGAATACAAATAATAATATTAATATAATAATAATATTCTACCATAATAATAATATATTCTACCACATTCACACAACACCGTCTAGCCCAAACTAAGCAGAGCTTTTACTATGGGTACTAGACAATAGATAAACATACTTATATACTTTTTTTTTGTATATACATACATATTATACATAGAAACACCCAGACCAAGACAAACATCCATGTTCATGCACACAAATGTTTGACTTGTGCGGGAATCGAACCCGCGACCTCAGGCGTGGCAGTCGGTTACACTAACCACTAATAAAAGGAAATAAAAGGAATATTAAAAATAGTTAAGCGGGCTCTTGGCACTCTTGTTAACCGGTGGAACGCAGTAACCGATTTGAGTATCAAATGAGACAGGTCGTAAAATATCACTCTTACCAAATAATTCGAGACAGTATACCTCGTAACATCTTCTTGTGAGACTATTCTTTTTATAAATATTATCTTTAGTAAACCTACGACTTTACCTTTAACCTTTATAATAATAATATCAGCCCTGTATTAAACTGCCCCACTGCTGGGCACTGGCCCCTTCTCAGTGTGAGAAGGGTTAGGCCATAGTCGACCACGCTGGCCCAGTGCGGGTTGGCAGACTTCACATATTTTTGAGAACATTATTAAGCATTCTTAGACATGCAGGTTTCCTCACGATGTTTTCCTTCACAGTTAACGCAAGCGATTATTAACTATTTAATACGCACATAACTTCAAAAAGTCAGAGATGCGCGCCTTGGGATCGAACTCGAGACCTCTGTGTGGCATTCCAATGGTTTCTCATTAGGCTATCCTCTTTAACCTTAACTATGACGTAAAAAAAGTCAGCTGAACAGTGAATTATTTAATCACTATTATTTGGTTAAGCGTTTAAATACACAATAGTGTTCCACTAAGAACGCGGCTTTATATACTTGGCCGTTTATTCGGGCAGTAAAACCCCAGAGATCGCTACACTCAGATATTCCAATTCGTTTTCTACTTTGTTAGTTTTTTAATGCTTCCATTCGCTGTGTCAGTTTGTAAGGCTGTTCTCGAATGCAACGCAGCCATTTTAAATGAGCTGTCAATTTTTCTGTTCCAAATTCATACAGCTATTTCTTTTTTAACAGTTTTACGTGGTGGCCTACAGGTGGCCTGTTGCAACTTTTGCATTTGAAATTGGAATGGTTCGAATTTGTATGAAGTACAGTAATTGATTGTATCGTTGATTCAAAGTAGCAAACAATCTCGTTTGTTAACTTCAATCAATTGCCACTCCAATCTCTGGCTTTGAAAAGCAATCATGTTCATTAATTACGGTTTCATTTCTAGCTCAGTGCCGTTACAATACCTCTATGAATAGTTAAGTAAGATACAAAACTTGAGAACTCTGACAACAAAATATATATAAAATCATTGATGCCACCGCTGGCACTTTATAATTAGGTGAAAATGTTTTTGACAATTAGTGACATTGGAGTTTTTAGAATTTTGTGCATACTTTTTTCATTGTTATGCTGGCATGGACGTATTCGAGATTTGGCATAATGCTTAGAGAGGAGACCAGCATGCTGAAAATATTTATACCTATTGAAATTAAACTACTATATACGGATTTTATCGCGTTGTTTATTTGACACTTCATAACATAATTTTGAAAACTGTTGCACTACTACTACTATAAAATTTTTATTTATTTTTAAGCTAATTAAATTATTATTAAATATTATTTTTTTTTAAATTTTATTTGCTCATTCTGCATAAATAGAAACACCAATGATTAAAATATGTTCGGGTAATTTGAAATAACTACACTAGAACATTGAGATAACTACCATCTTAGTCTCCTCGTGACTATGGCTGCTGAAAAGCAACCGAAACGTCGGGGAAAATGTAAACTTAAAATATAAATATTTTTAATAATAATTTAATTAGCTTAAAAATTAATAAAGTTTAATAGTAGTAGTAGTGTAACAGTTATCAAAATTATGTAATAAAGTGTCAAATAAACAACGCGATAAAATCCGTATATAGTAGTTTAATTTTAATGAATAATATTCGCGTAAACAGAAGACAATATTATAATAAGAAAAAAATTACAGTCGAAATCGATCACCATTGCTGGGTATAAAATTACGAAATATATTCTAAATCGTATTTCCTATATTGTACTAAGAAGAACTACTGACAAGTAAGAACATGAACGGTCATGGTAATTTCTTGCCGTATCCTATAAGTATCAGACGTTTGCTACAGCAAAGGGTATTATTATTCTGGTACCGAATCTACGAAAAAATAAGCTGCTAATATCAGTACTAGGGGCAAAAAATCGTCTACACGATGATAGCACCAGGTCTCTTTAAAGAGTAATCTATTCATTCCGGTAAAGCAAATCCCGTATGAATATGAAAGCAGTTTCATACCTGAATTCATATCGTATAAACCCCACTATTCTTTGAAGTTTAAATTTTGGTTATACTAGTTCAATTTTATCACGAGGCTATCGTATAAAATATCCAATCTGGCGAAACAACCTTGGTATTATATAGTTCGATATAACATTTCGATTTATATCGGTTGAAGAGGTAGATTCTACAGCGTGTAACACAAAGATGAGGTCATATTTAAGTGTCACATAATATAGACCCTGAGCAATGGAACACCGTGACAAATAAACCTATAAATATTATTTTCACTAAGATATAACATTTTATATTGATATAAGCACACTCTAGTCCATTAGTTCCTAAAGTGGTCCAGGTGGACCCAGGGGTCCACGGGAAACTCGACGAGGGTCTATGTTGGCGTGACAAAAAAATGGGGGTCCACAATTCGTAAGCGGGGTCCACGAAAATGTATATATTTTAAGAAGCTCAGCGACAGTTACTTGTAGAAACTTGCATATTCCATATTCAGTACTAGTGATCTGTAAAACCTACAGATTCTTCAGTAGAGAATTTCTAAAAAAAACAACCCGTAGAGATTTGGTGCAGAAAGCCAAGGAATATGGTAGAAATGTAGATGCACGGGGTCCACCGGAACCTGCTAAATTTTGAAAGTGGTCTATGAGAAAAAAAGTCTTGGAACCTCTGCTCTAATCGATACTTAAACAACACTAACAGCTGTCTCGGTGACCTCTGTTTTTTTGTATACCACTAAAGTGGCAAACAATCATACGGGTCACCTGATGGTAAGTGGTCACCGTAGCCTACGGTACGGTACGCCTGCGACACCAGAGGCATCACTTACGCGTTGCCAACCCTGTAAAACCTCGAAAATGACTAGGCACATATTACAGTGATGTAATGCGTGTTTAAATAAATAATAAATAAAATGTTTGAAATATTCATTAAATTTAAAATGATTTGTGTTGTGCCACATATCATTTAAAATAATTTGTTTTGTATCACATAACATCTAAGGGTGATTTTCAACAAGAGATTTTATGTATCATTTCGGTGGGGTTATTTTATAACAATGCTATCTACATAATAATGTTTAGTAACAAATAAAACTTTATCTTTATTTGTAACATGTGCGTTAGTGGACATCAAATATCATAAATAATAAATTTAACTAATAGTGGAATAATTTTGTTACATTTAACCAACACGGACATTAGAATTATATTTAATATGACATCTCACTTATATACTTAACTACTGAAATTTATAAATTTGACATCAATTAATTTTTTATTTTATTTTTATTTAATTTTTTGTTTTCGCTGTACCTAATATCAAAATATAATTCCTACTTATTATATTATAATAGTAGCATGACATGACAACAAAACAAATATTTGCACGCCATATGTAATGGTAGAATGTATATGGGACATTAGAATTTAAGATCATACTTTGTAAACCTACATTCTAGCAAATAAATAAATTTGAATTTGAATTTGAATGGAGAACTTCAAAACTTACTTAAATATTTAAGGTTGAATGTTTGTGAGTCCACTGATATGAAAAGTGTCCACCGAAATGATAAAAATGTTCACCGAAATGATAATTACGCCAATTAAATTAAATGAATCTAGCACGAGTTATAACGGCCACCGAAATGAAACCATTTTTGTCCCCATATCACTGAAATGATAAACTTACTTTTTGGCGAGAATCCACAATGACGTTGTCACCGGTCGTGCGCTCCGATGAGCTTGAGGTGGACTGATCCGAATTCCGAAGTGAGGAAAGGCAAGAAGGGCGCAACAACGCAATGTTGATGGGCTATTCTACTAAAACTTACTGTTCTCTAAAATGGTAACTTTTTCCCGGACAAAAGTTGACTGCTTATCAAATGTATGAGAAAGAAGATAAACAAACAATAGTAGTTTTTTTTGATAGACTATATTTTAATTTAATGATACTAAACACGATTTAAATCCAAATAATTAATGTATTTGCAGGGGAAGATATTATATGCGCGGAATTGGGTTCAGGACAGGTCACCGTGATGATAAAATTACACATTGATATTTTTTTTTTTTATGTAAAAGAAGCCTTTTCCTATGATTTTTTTTTGCCAAGGTTGAGAAGTACTTACTTTACTAAGAAAAATTACAAAGTCATAAACCAGCACATTGCATTACCGTTTTCAGGATTGCCGTGTATTTTGTTTGCTTGGGCAATTCACCCTTAAAATAATTTGTAGATGGGGCCACATAGGTTATTGTTCAGATATACATTACGGTCTTAAAATAAGACTACACGCTTCTGTTACACGCTGTATATATTTTACTAGCTGTGCCTGCGGTTTTACTCTTCACTTGCGTTTATGGTTACTGCGCCGCCGCCATGGGTCGTAGCGTGATGTTATATAGCCTGTAGCCTTCCTCGATAAATAGGCTATCCAACACTAAAATATTTTAACAATTCGAACTAGTAGTTCCTGAGATAAGCGCGTTCAACCTAACAAACAAACAAACTCCTCAGCTTTATAATATTAGTAGAGATATTTTACCTATCTCTCTTGGTAAAGCAGAATATAAAATAACTTCTTAAGAGTTAACGCGACGTAAAATCTCAAGAACGTTAATATTTCATAGCTGGCTTTTGTCTTAATAGAGTTCAGGAAATCATTTAAGTTTCTCTATGAAAGCCGAAAGTTTTGATATGAACGTAATGTATGGCATTAACTTGACTCGCTTTATTATGAACTATATTTTGCCCGCGGCTTCGTTCGCGTAAATATAAGTTAGATTAGGTTAGTGAAAGTATTTTTCTCTGGATGAATGACTAAGAATATTTCGCTAAGCCCAAACATCTTCTGTAGACTAAGAGACAAACATCAAATACGAGTTTATACTTTTTTTTAAATAAAGTATAGCTAGCTAGATATATTACTCGATGATAATATAGCTGTAGCTTGGTGAAAGAATTTTTAAAATCGGTTGTCTAGTTTTTGAGTTAAATCCTTACAAACAATCAAACATCTTTCCTCTTTATAATATCTTTATAATATTAGTATAGATATAGATAAAAGAATAATGCACTTCCATTCAGCAAAATAATGCTTGCAAAGCTCCCTAAGCATCAGCTGCTGACAAAAGCCAGTTTCATTTGACAGTGGTACTTGCAAGACACCGAGCTCTTTTTCATAAGCAGAAACTTGTGACGCGGACCGGTCGTTGCTGAGCGGCCGTGCTCGCGGCGCCCCTCTATCGACTTCTCCTCCCCAGCGGAGGCCCTATAAATTCGCAACGCGCCCTGGTGCCTGGCTCCTTCCGCTGCACTGCCTACTGAAGATAAGTGGTCTATTCTACACGGAACCACGTAACAAGCCTTCATCTTGAACCACGCCCTGAAATACCACTAAATATCTAGTCGAATTTAATTGTAGTTCTGTTTATTCTTATACAGCTATTGTAAGTAAAAATATATGCTTATTGATCGCGTTGCTCATCTTTAATTTCAATTAAAATCCTAGGTCAACCACGCTTCTAAAGCGGGTTGACTAGCCTAACGTTACAAACTTAAGACTGATATCTTTGGTGTTTATCAGCTTAATAGCGTAAAAACTATGTATAATCAATTTAATTTGTACATAATAATTGAATGACTTACTAAGTAAGGTAGTAAGTATGTATGTATGTATGTATGTATCTTATGTGGGGGCCAGTCAGTGCAGTCCGGCGACACATCGACCCAGTGGGATCTTTTGTGTCGACACTCTCCCAATAACGACTGCCATAAATGTTCATGGCAGCCGGGACCGACGGCTTAACGTGCTCTCCGAGGCACGGAGCAGGCGATAATTGTCAATCAATACGCACATAATTTCGAAAAGTCATATAACTTCCGATAGTCAGAGGTGCGCGACGTGGGTTCGAACCCGAGACCCTCTGCATTGCAGTCTGTTGGTCTTCCCACTGAGCTATCGCTGCTCAGTGTAGTAAGTAAGTCTGCTTTTTATAATAAGTAACACCATGAATGACTTTAGGGTTTAGGTTATAACTATATTTTAGTTTTTTTTTAGTCGAAGTCGCAGACAAATTTTAATAAATAATATTATGTTTTTATTACAGCGATGTATCATTTTAAATCACCGCAAGCTAAACATTTATAAAGCTTTTGTATAACCTAAAACATTTACAAAAATATTTGGCATTCATTCAAACCAGAAAAAACGACAAAACATTTAACGCCCGCCGAAATTTCCATAAACAATCACAGGTACTAACTAGAGATCCTTTGTCTCTGGCCAGTAATGGCGGATCAGTATTGTTTCCATATCCGTTACCCGCTTATCGTCGGCTCGCAGTTAATTCGCTTGGAGTCATGAATAAACAGTAACTGGAAATTTTCAGTGTACTCTTGTGTCAGACACTTTTGTGAAACTGGGAATTGAGAACGTACTTTTGATATAACACTGTTTTTGTAAATAGTCTTTGTAAACTGGAACGCGATTTTTGTTTTACCGATGCAGAAGTATTTTCTTCTTTCTTAATTGCTATTATCCGTGCCTTTGCTCCTTTGGTTCCCAAGATGTATGGTACAGGAAACCGTAACCCGTAACCGCAAGCTAGTGGGGATCACACGGAGATCTCTAGTACGATCCCAAAAAAGTACCTCTGGAATTTCGAAGTTCTGTACGTTCTTATAAATCATAAACATCTATTTGCATGGACATGGGTTGTACATTAGATCTTAAGATTACCAAAAGTCCAGGCCATATCCTACGACATCAGGTGTGCAAATTTATAAAATTCTAAATGATAAGTGATAGATATTAATAAGAAATGATCAAAATATGATCATTGGATCCAATCACTTATAGAATACACCATTCTTTTAAGCAGTAATACGTTTAATTTTAAAGATTGACATAGTAAGCTTTTGTATGTCCGATGGTAATTTATTAAATATTTTTATACACATATAGTAACAAATTTTTTGAAGTAGTGTTGTTCTTGGCGCCTTGTCTAATACAAGTCGCTCCACACATCTTGTATTAAGAGGATATAAATCTTTCGCTTTTAGAAAACTTTCATGATAATTTTTTCAAATACACATATTTCAGAAAATGTGCATACCAGATATAGGCAAGACGTTTAATTTTTTTAAATAAATTTTACTTGATTTGTAAGGCAGAATACCAACTATTGCCCTGATGCATCGTTTTTGAGAGAGAAAAGCTCTTTGGAAATCAGTAGAATTTTCCCACAATATTAGACCATATCTTAGTATGGCACTTACATAGCCATGGTATGCTAAGAGTACTGTCTGTAGGGTTGAAGTAGCCCTTAATCTGTGTAGTACGTAGACAAAACTATTTATTTTATTACATAGCCCATCAATATGCTTTTTCCAGTCACAATATTTATCGACTACTACAACACGAATACCTAAAAATTAGTGTGTGTAGTGTCTCGTTTATTGTCGTGTCATCTTAAGTTAGAAGCTTAGGAATTACTGTTGATCTGTTTGTTTGAAATTGTATAAATAGTGTCTTTGAGAGATTTGCATATAAATTATTTTCATTTAACCATTTTATTACGGATTCAATTGTTTTATTTATTTCAGTGTCATTGTTACCTGTCAGAATTATAGATACATCATCTGCGTATAGTATACATTTATTTTGTGTGATCTCTGGTAAGTCGTTGATGTGGACAAGGAAAAAGAACGCTCTAAGCACGAGTGTGCTTGTAGCGTTTCTCCCTGCGTTCATTAAAAAAATAGTTTTCAAATATGTAGACTTTTCCTGTCTAACAACTGCATCATCACTTTCTTAATAATTAATTATCACTTGCTTAAATGCTGAAGGAAAATCTAGTGAAAATATCTGTATATCTAAGTTCTCTATAATATTCTGCCAAACCTTTTTATGTTTTAGGGACACTCCTGACGCTTTAGTTTTATATAGACAGGCGCAAGTGTACAGTAGCGCCGCGCGGCAGTCGGCTCCCTGCAACCACTGAGTTTGGTCGTATCTCAATATGGATTTATATTATTTATAACTGGTACCAGTAAATATATTTCCATATTTATCAGAAACTATTTTACATAATATTGTCTTCTGTTTACGCGAATGTTATTCATTGAAATTAAATTACTATATACGGATTTAATCGCGTTATTTATTTTACACTTTATTACAAAATTTTGAAACTGTTGAAGACTCTGACTCTGAGTCTCCCCGTGACCATGGCTGC
The DNA here is from genome assembly GCA_930367265.1 of Catocala fraxini. Lineage (NCBI taxonomy): Eukaryota > Metazoa > Arthropoda > Insecta > Lepidoptera > Erebidae > Catocala > Catocala fraxini. The sequence continues at coordinate 5,098,185 of OV884047.1, forward strand.
TGAAAAGCAACCGAAACGTCGGGGAAAGTGTAACTTAAATATAAATAGTTTTAATAAATTAATTAGCTTAAAAATTAGTAAAGTTCAATAGTATCTAGTATTAGTGTGACAGTTTTAAAATTTTGTATAAAGTGTAAAATAAATAACGCGATAAATTCCTTTAGTAGTAGTTTAATTTCAAAGAAACTATTTTATTTGACTACCCAAGAGAACACTATTGATTACTTCTACAATGTGAAGTCTGCCAATCCGCACTGGGCGAGCGTGGTAGACTATGGCTATCCTTCTCATACTGGTAAGGGTTAAGCCATAGTCCAGGACTACAGTCCTGGACTATGGCTTAACCCTTACCAGTATGAGTAAATATCCCTAGGGGCTATGGTTTACAAACCATAGCCCCTAGGGATATTTTATAAACAGGACTGATATTTTTTTTATCATACATACATAGATTCACGCCTGTTTCCCAGAGGGGTAGGCAGAGACTACGGATTTCCATTTGCTACGATCCTGACATACTTCTCTGGCTTCATTCACTTTCATCACATTCCTCATACACGCCCGTCGGTTCAAGGTGCTCTTAACCTGGCCTTTGTCCAGAACGCCTCCGATCTGATCAAGAAACTTTCGCCTAGTTCTTCCTATTGCGACTGTTCCATTTTTTATTATAACAGATTCATTATAGCATAATAATATTATTAAGGAAAAGGCTGCAACTAAAAAGGCAATGAAAACATACAGCCCGCCTGATAATGGTTAGGGACCTTATTTTGACATTTGACATTACTCCTGATTTATCGAGCTTGTAAACTAAGTATCACAGCGTTGCTAGCATAAGGGACTTGGCAGTGGCACTCAAGCTGACATGATTGTATCTTATAATGAAAGCTTTTGTTTGTAGTTAGTACTAGCTTTTGCCCGCGGCTTCGCTCGCGTAAAAGTAGAATAGGTTAGGTTAAGTGCAATAGTAATTTTTTAAATAAAATATTTTCTATGTTACTCGGTGATAATTTAGCTTTTGAATTTTATTTTTTAAATCCTTTAAGTAGTTTTTGAGTTAAACCATTACAATCAAACATACAAATAATCGAATATTTCCTCTTTTTTATATAAACTAGTATTTTGAGTGGTTGCGTGGAATATTCCCAGGGTTTTAGGAAGATTTTGTTCGAGAACGACTCCCGTGAATATCACCGTTTCCTAGATCCGATGGGGTGCCACCACCAAGAGCTGACCTTCCGAAGGTCAGGCATTTTTCCCGGGCCTTTTGAACGATTCTCTATACGAAGCTATATTTACTTATTTCCTACGACTCCCCCTTGTATGACTTCTATTTCTCTAAGTCAGTGAGTGAGTGAGTGAGTGGTAATTTAAGTTTATATATAGTCAATAAATATAGATATACGACAACCTTGGCGATCCCGTCACATAAGTTTGTCTTGATGTTGAAGTGCGATGGTAATGGTTCCAGCAAATTTTTGGGCAAAGTGTTTTTGGTTACCTCTTGTAAATATTCTGTAGCAGCAGATTAATGAAATGTTTAATATTATGGATAATCGTGTAAATTAAAAAGCTTTTGGCGTCTTTTTTTCGAAGTTCAATACTGCAAGTTCTTTTGCGTACCTAACCAACGATTCGGCTGCCCAACATCAAAGCAGCATTATCAGCCTTTTTTTGCCAGCTGGTATTATCAGCCTTTTTCTATTGGAACTCATATTTTTGGTGTGGGCAATCCAAGGATAAGTAGTGGGCAGGAACTCACTACTAATCTTTAGATTGCATAAAAAGGATTCTTCGTTGTACTGTAAGAAAAAAATGGTATTAAATCAATTGATTATTTTTCTTACAGTTTTATTTTCCACTTGGATATATAAATCGTCTTTTTCTTCCAAACTAGAAAAATACTATACCCAATCTGTCATTCTCTAAAAATAACTGATAAAACTTGCAAGAATCTATCTACTTTCAATCATTGTTCCAATCTATCAAAAGTTGTAGCTATTCAATGCCGTACAAGACTAGGGATGATCCGTAATTATTTAGAAGTCAGCCCCCGCGGGTATTGCGCGCAAACTCGAGATTGTTCTAAGACCGGAATGTATCAAGAGGATTATGATCTCGCTGGATTCAAGATTGGGATTTGAGGGAAGTAATGTTAAAATATCGCACGATGCTTCAAGCTAGTGAGGCTAAGATTTTCTGGTAAAAAGAATGATCGGTGGATAAGATGGACATTTTCATTTTTTGTACAAATTTTGCTAAAATCTAGATTGATGTTTTTAGGGTTTCGCATTAGAATGGTAAAAACGCCGCCGTATTTGTGCGTTTTCTTTTGTCTGCCTGTCTATCTGTCTGTCATAGCTATCAGACGATAAATATTGATATCAATTTAAAATTTAAAAAGTTTTTATGTTCTCATCCTTAATTGCGAATGAAAAAAATGCTCTACATTTAGTGTAAAGTGAGTGACGTCGGTAAATTGTTTAACAAAAATCATAAATGATTATATTAACTAATATTATAAATCCAAATGTAAGTTTGTATGTATGTTACGCTTTCACTCCTTTACTACTCGACCGATCTTCGTCAAATTTCGCATACACTTTATCAGCGATACTGAAAAGTACATAGGGTACCTTTCATCTAGAAAAAAGAAGCTAGCTTTTGCCGTGTGAAAAAGCTTGTACTAGTAGGCAAAACGTTTACAGTTGTAAAGATTATTAGTTATTGTTGATATTTTTTTTGTTTTAATCTTTATATCTACCTAAATGTACCTTAAATACCTTACTACCTTATATAGCAAGATGTTATACATGACATATTGTGAAATACTCTAAATTAATACCATTAGTAAAACGCCTAAAATTCTCATATTTTAAACATTATCAACAGTACTACGCACCTGTCACCTAATATATCAGGTATGGTTATAACAAGTTTCATGTAGACATTTAGTACCTGCACTGCTAATGTAGACCTAATAATTACGCGTGTAAGGTATACAATCGGTTCAAATACTGTCTTACGAAGCTAATGCTTTTACCAGGTGTCTATTTTTCCAGGGATGTTCTGATTTTAAGAGCGACATGTACTTTGGCTTAACGTGTCCTGCGCTTTTTAAGACATTCATTTTAGTATGATACTAGCTTTTGCACGCAACTTCACTCGCGTAAAAGTAGGTTAGGTTTATGTTAGTAACAGTATGTTTTTAGAGTTCGAAGAAACTCGTATACAACAGCTTTGTCCGTCCGTCTGTTATACAACTATCAACTCAAGAACCGTAAGAGCTAGACTCGCGGTCAACTATTGAACCATTTTTCCGAACTCTAAGATTTACGGCAATTTATTGCCGTTTCTCACTTGTTTATATTAAATATAGTCTGTGTTACTCGGTGAAAATGTAGCTTTATAAAGGGGAAAGAAGTTTTAAAATCGGTTTAGTAGTTTTTGAGTTAAATCGTTACAAACAAACAAATATACAAATAAATAAAAAATCAAATCTTTCCTATTTATACTATTAGTATAGACATAGAATGTATATACAGGTGAAAATGTGTCTGTGTTTACCTTCTCGGGCATATTCCTGAAGAAGTAAGCAGAAGTGTATCTCTTACATGTTACCATATGGTTAAGGTCCCAATTTAGTGCTTATTCTAACTAATATTATAAATGCGAATGTGCGTTTGTTTATAATAATAATAATATTCTATCACATACACACAACACCATCTAGCCTAAACTAAGCAGAGCTTATACTATGGGTACTAGACAATGGATAAACATAAATATATATTTTTTTTTGTAAATGCATACATATTATACATAGAAAATGTAATTTTTGTTTGATTTTTACGCTTCCACGCCTTATCTTTTCGACCGATCATCATGAAATTTCGCATACACGTTGTCAAGGGAACATAAAAAGAGATATGGTACCTTTTATCCAGAAAAAGTACTGTTACTAACATAATCTATCCTACTTTTATACGAGCGAAGCCGCGGGTAAAACCTAGAATTGTGTAAAAAAAAATAAAAATATTTTATTGATAGTAGACATTTTCCTGAGGAGTGACTATACTAGGGCGAGGTATAGTCCATCATATTATATAACATAATAATAATAATATACTTCAGACCGAATTTCCGCCACAGCGGCCAGTATTTAACGGAGACTGGCCATCTACGAGATATTATAGTGCACAAATGTGTGCGCAAACACAAATGCACTCTCTGTTCCCTAACTCTTATGATCCGATGGGACGGTAATCCGACACAATCGGAGAGATCAGGTGAAGGACCAACAGGTTTACGTGCTTTCTGAAGCACGGGGCTATCTAACACTGCCAACTTCCTAACTCCGGGCTGCTATTGAGATTTCTTAACAGAAAAACCCAATAACTTTTTGTTGGTCCGACCCGGGATTTAAATCCGAGACCACATGCACGGCAGTTGCATTCACTACCGCTGCGCCACGGAGGCAGTTAAATATAACATATATAGTACCTATATCCCCAGGAGAAGGAGAGGGGGACGCGGACACAGGGGACAAGTGTACTACACCCGTACATGCATCGTAGGGAGGGAGCCTATTATCATCTTTAGCCTGTCGACCCTATGCTACGCTACTGAAACCTCAAGCACAGCAGTTGTCTTCACAAATATACGAGACGTATCTATAAATTACGACAGCAGAAAAACTATGGCTTATAAATAAACCAAATACCGCATCTCGCATTCATTAACGCTACGCCGCGCCGTCGAGGCACGCTAATCAGATATATTATAATAATAATATCAACCCTCTATATAATCTGTCCTATTGCTGGACACAGGCTTTTACTCAGTGTAAGAAGAGTTAGACCATAGTCCATCACGCTGGCCCAGCGACTTAACATACTTCACATATTCTCAAGAACATTATGCAAAAATCTTAGATATGCAGGTTTCCTCACGATGCATGCCTTCACCGTTAAAGCAAGCAATTTTTAACTAACTAATACGCTCATAACTTCGAAAAGTCAAAAGTTAAAAACAACCCGTATCCTTTGCGTGGCAGTCCAACGGTCTCGGTCACTTTTCTATACTTATAATATAAAGCGGAAAGATTTGATTGCTTGTTTGCACAAAAACTACTTAGGCGATTTTAAAAATTATTTCTCCATTAGAAAGCTATATTATCACCGAATAACATAGGCTATATTTTATTGAAAAATACCTTACCTAACCTACTTTTAGGCTAGCGGAGCCGCGAGCAAAAGCTACTGTAATATAACATAGCAAAAAGATTCAAATCGTTCCAATCGCCTTTCATCTTCTACACCGATTATTCATAACCTGCATCTGATATACTCGCCAACATTCTGACGTGTAAAGACGGAATACAGATTGGAAGGCATTTATCAACGTCCTAGTTTACCGAATGTGAACAGGATGCATATAACTCAAGTGGTTACGTGGTAACAGCGTTTTAGCTTGTGAACATTAAGCTAATGGCTGCCGGTTGCCCGCCGACCTTTACATTTTTCTAGACGCGTCGTAATTAACTACAGTGTATTATACCGTGAATGATTTAGATGCTTGCTGTGTCAAATGGGTTGTATTTACGTACATAGTTTCACGCCTGTATAACCGAAGGGATATGTTGGTGAAGTGTTTTTGGATGGATTTACTGTCGGGATGACGCTATGGAGAAAAATATAATACAATGTCTAATATTTAAGTGCTGTTTTATTTATAAGAGCTCATAAACAATTGGTTGGGTCACTTTTTATTTAGATAGAATTAAAATTACGAGGTGTATTAAAAAAGTAAGGTGACTTTATATTTTTATCAAAACGCTCTTCATTTATCCATCAATATTTATGTTGTTCCCTTCAAAGTTATCCCCCTCAGATATAATGCACTTCTGCCAACGCTTTTTTAAATTCTCAAAGTACTTCTGATATACTTGTTTGGTATAGCCTTGAGCTCTTTCAGCGATGTAGTTTTTGTCTCCTTAACCTTAGCAAATCTCAGTCCTTTCATAGGTCTCTTCAATATTGGTAACAGTGGTTAAAATTTAGTGAATATGGTTCATGCGATTGTTCTTTTGGTGAAAAATAAGCAGTTTCGGAACATACTTTGCTGACATATGTCTCATGCCCGAAACATCCGACACAATTATATGGCACGGTGGTGGTTAAAGGTGATCAGTTGCAAATTCTATTACTCATTTTCTTCGACAGTAGAAAATCGCCGATCACACCAAATACTTTTTACCTTTTTATCAAGAACAAACTAACAATCGTAGTCTGTTATGATCGCTTGCAAACACTACTTTAGATCTAAATATGGGACAGGAAATAAATGGGATTGTGCGCCTCCGATACTTTTATTTAACGAGTGAAAAGCAGTACCTCTCATGCTACGTTTTATGGTATGGTAAGAGAGTAGCACGTTCCCAGGCAAGCCAGCTTCTTCGTAGTGTAACCAAGTTAATGTCAATAGCGGCTTCTTCCGTTAAATTAATTGTGTAAAGGTGTTGAGTTGTAAACAATTTGGGTCGAAATGCCGTTTGTTGTGTGTGGTCAGTCAAGTCGCCCATCAATCCGATTTTCGATTACTTTGATCATACACGCATAGTTTAACGCCTATATTTCCAGCAGGCAAAGGTGTTGTATGCCCATTTTACCAGGTATGGTTAAAGACCCACATAGCGATATACCCGAATAGCGACCCCTAATAAATGGGGTCTTTTACAATACTATAGCTTATTGCTTTCTACCGGCAAGTTACAGTCTCAGTGCTACGAGTGTTAATTTCTGATCAGGAGTTTTTTTAATGATGTTTTATGAATATGGAGTTTCACTCAAAGTTACAATAGTTTGGTCTCTTATTTAAGAGACTTCCAAACTTCATTATTTAGACTTCCGAACTTAATATTATATTGTTACCGGAAAACACGTGGTAAGTGGCTGTTACCCACTCCGTCGCGTCATCGCTCCATCGCAGTGACGTCAGCGTATCACCTGATTCGCACGCACATAAATACGAGGCGCCAGCGCTGCTCGCGCTCTTCTCTTTCCGTTTGTCAAAACGATAACATCAAATTGTTGTAATAGCGAGTTACTGTATTCATTTTATAATTAATTTAATTGTTTAAATTACGTAATAAATAATAATTTATTGTTATATTTTTTTAATATAATCCTAGTTCGTTTATAAGATCAGAAGTAGGATTGCTTCCATAAGCCTTACCCGTTTCTGGTTATCCTGACCAACGTTCGCAGTTCTGTATTTTGGTTATATTGCTATTAGTTTAAAAACAGATTTAAAATTATGCCTAATCCACGGAAGTGTAAAGTAGACTCAAACAAAGAAATACTGACGGCTATCCTCGATAAAATAAGTGCGTTAGAAAATTGTATTAGTGTATTGCCTGAAAATCCGGAGCCATCGACATCGCGCAGTGCACTGGCGATTGAGGCGAGCACGCCTCCTACTGTGGTGCATGCCGACCCGGACCCGGGCGAGGGGTCCTCGCGTGGGATTGACGTGCTGCCAGACCAACCACGTAGTGTATCGGGTAATGAGAGTACTGCGTACAGCGAGGACGCTACATCGAGCATTTTCGTAGCGCTGGCTAGCTCCTTCACTAAAGTAAGATCCATCCATTATTATATTTCCCTGTTTGATCCCAATATTCATAAATTCAACACTTGGTGCGAAGAGGTTGATCGAACGCGTGATTTGCATAACTGGAGTGACAATGAAACGTTGTCTCGTATAGGCAACTGTATTAAAGGCGATGCCCGTCTGTGGCTAAACGAATGGGTTACGAACGATCGATCTTGGTCGAATTTTAAACGCGAGTTCGTGACATTGTGTCCACAAAACGTTGATATTGCGAATATACTATACGACGTGATGTCCACAGACTCTAAAAGTTTCGCTACATATGCGGAATACGCGCGACGATCTCTGTTAAGGTTAGGCCTTTTTCGAGGATTATCCGATGAGTTAATTGTAGCAATTATAATTAGAGGTATCACTGAGCCTAAACCCCCCAACTCTCTCTAATTAGGGCTGCTGCCACCAACGCCAAGCTGTTACCTCGAAATATAGTAAAATTTTTGTCAACATATACAAAGCCTAGAACCATTATTTAGTCTACCCGCAATTCATTCCAATCAATTAAAAGCAACAGTTCTGACACATCAAAACAAAACCAATTTAAAGCCGAGTTTAAATGTTTCCTTTGCGGTAAAATCGGTCATAAACAAGCAGCGTGTTCGAAAAGGCGCCGCTATGATAACACAACTCCAACGTAAGATTTTTATGAATCCTCGAATAATAAATCGGCGTTAAATTGTACATTTTGTAAGAAAAACGGTCATAAAGTAAAAAGTTGTTTTGCCCGACAACGTACAGAAACAAGTAAAGGGAATACGCGTAATGTTAATTTCTGTAGGAAGTTAGACAGTATTTCTATAAATTGTGATATCATGACTGCAGTTATTCAAGGAATACCTGTTGACGTGCTTATAGATAGCGGATCATCTGTTTCTCTAATTTCTGAAGCATTGTTAAAGTATTTCGGGGTTCATAGAAACACTGCTTAACATGTGTTACGAAGCATAGGTAGTCAGTTAATAGAATGTACATGTTATGTGACCCTAGTAATAGAATTTCCTCAGTTTTCACTCGAGATCGACTTATATGTTGTACCCGCAGAATGTTTGAACACATCTATTATTATTGGTACAGATTGTACTAAACCGTGAAGGAGTCATATTCGCCGATGTGGTGAACAACTTTTAATGAGAGATGATAAAATTTATTCATGTTGTCATATTCGGGAGAACCTTGATGTTATAAATTCACCTACTGCAACGACTACTGTGACTACGGGTTCTATGGAAATTACCCGTTACAAGGATAGCAAGCCAGTACATTACAGGCCATATAGACTAACGTACGATGAAAAATTACGTTTACGTAAAATAATTCAGGATCTATTAAGTAAGGGTATCTATGATACGGGAGTCTATATCGGCTTTTGCGAGCCCAGTCAATCTAGTGAAGAAGAAGGACGGGTTTCATCGCATGTGCGTTGACTATAGAGCGTTGAAATCGATTACGGTGAAGGAGCGTTTTCCGCTGCCACTCATCGAAGACCACATTAATAGACTGGGTGCTAGTAAGTACTTCACCAGTTTAGATATGGCACCAGGCTTCCATCAGGTGCCATTAGTGCCAGATTCAATAAACAAGACAGCTTTTGTTACTAATGAGGGTCAGTACGAATATATTAAGATTCCTTATGGTCTTGCTAACGCGCCGGTTGTATACCAACGTATAATTACAAATTAAGAGATTTATAGAATCTGGTCGCGTTTTGGTTTATATTGATGATATTTTACTCCTACGCATGTCAATCGCTGAGGGTCTCGAACTACTTTGTGCTGTTCTTGAATTTTTAACGTCTTCTGGCTTTTCCACCAACCTTAAGTAATGTACTTTTCTTAGCGAAGAGATTGTATACCTCGGCAGGACTATAAGTAATGGTCAGGTTAGGCCGAGTCCACGTAAGTTTCAATCGCTTGTTCATTCTAAGACACCTTCTAACGTTAGGGAGGTTCGACAGTTTCTTGGCCTAGCAGGTTATTTTAGACGCTACATTTCAAATTACTCCACCAAAAGGGCATGTATAGCGCGCCTCACAAAGAAGGATACCCCTTTCTTGAGTGGTAGTGAGCAAAACAAAGCTCGAGAATACCTAATTCACCATTTGACCAATGAGCCAGCACGGGCTATATTCAATCCTGAACTTCTTTCAGAACTTCACACCAATGCAAGTGCCTTTGGATATGGTGCTGTTCTATTACAATTACGATACGATTTTTCCCACGGCTTCGCTCGCGTAAATGTAGGTTAAATTAGTAACAGTAATTTTGTTCTGGATAACAAGTACCCTATGTTCTTTTTTGCTCCTCTGACAACTCTGACTGTATGCGTAAATCTCATAATTTTAGGTGGAATAGTTAAGGTGTAAAACGTAACAAATAAACTAACTCATATTTGTATTTTTAATATTAGTTAGAATTAGGTTATCATGGTGATCGGTCGAGTAGTTTAGGCGTGAAAGCGTAACAAACCAACAAACTCACATTCGCATTTATAATATAAGTTAGCATTAGGAAATAAAGCTGATAAACTAGAATATGGCCTGGCGTATCGGCTATATTTGCCAATGTTCACATGTATCTAATACACGATGTATCTCGTATTGACCTGCCGAAAGGTTCAGGCATTTAGTAGTACTTTTACGTATGTTGTTAAAAACATTGTACTTTTACAAGCGAGCTGGCTTAAACCTACCGCTATGTGATAAGAGATAACTGCCTCCGTGGCGCAGCGGTAGTGAATGCGTCTGCTGTGCATTAGGTATTGGGGGCCAACAAAAAGTTATTGTACTTTTTTCTTAAGATATACCAGCCCGGAGTTAGGAAGTTGCCGGTGTTAGATACCCCGTGCCTCAGCAAGCACGTCCTTGATCTGCGCCTAATCTCTCTCCGCTCGTGTCGGATTACCATCCCATTGGATCGTGAGAGTTATTGGACAGGGAGTGCATTTGTTTGCGCACATACTTGTATACTATAATATCTCCAGCGCAGATGGCCAGTCTTCGTTAAGATTGCCCGCCGTGACCGAAATTCGGTCTGGAGAACATTATTATTATATCTTCTACGTCTACTACTGCAGAAAAACGAAAACAATAACTTTATCGTGCGTTTTTTTGATAAGTGAGACTTCCAGATCTTCTTATGAAGGCGTTGTACTGCTAGCAAAGAGACAGGTCATTACTCAATGTGCTGACTTGAACATTTTTACAGAATTTTCAAAGTGGCAGTTGTGTCATTGGCTATATCTCGTTATTAAGATATATTAAGGTTTCATAAACGACAGAAGTATAGCTATGCCTATATTTTGCTGATTACGCTTGATGGTAAAAGAAGCTAATTTCCTTTGGGCAACGGTTATCAGCCGCTTTCTATATTAGTTGAATAAATCTTCTATTCTCATAAGATCAATACATATCACTTATATAAGATCTTCTCTCTTAGCCTTTATTATTCCCAAGTCACTTGGGGTCGGCTTTTCTGGTCTAACCGGATTTGACTGGATATCAGTTTTTACACGGAGCGGCTGCCACCTGACCTCCGCAACCCAAAGGCTAACGATACCCTAAGGCTAGACCAGTGTCAGGATATTAGAGGGTACTGACTTTCCCAATAACGACTGCCATAGATGTTTATGGCAGCCGGGACCAACGGCTTAACGTGCTCTCCGAGGCACGGAGCAGGCGATAATTGTCAATCAATACGCACATAATTTCGAAAAGTCATATAACTTCCGAAAGTCAGAGGTGCGTGACGTGGGTTCGAACCCGAGACCCTCTGCATTGCAGTCTATTGGTCTCCCCACTGACAGCTTTTTATTTTATTTCTTTTATTTTATTTTCTTATTAACTTACTTATATAAGATAAACAGCAATCATATAGTTAAAATAAAAATTATTTATTTATTTAGGTCACAAAGTAACACATATGAACGTCAAATATTCAATCACAATCCTTAATTTACTTTCTGAGATTTATATTTAAATCCTTTGTTTAAATCCATTTCCTACTTTTACATTTTAATTATCGATCAATCGATCGTTATACTGTTTTGTTAATTCAATTGATTTTAGACGTATTGGCATTTTAAGATTACTATATATATAAAATTAACAATTATTAACAATAGAGCATTGAGTTAATAGTGTTCTATAGCCGAACTTTAAATCTAATTGATGTAGTTTTGAGCATAATCTAGCTTTATTTACGGTTCTCTTATCGTAAACAATTGTAGTGTGGAGTAGTGTAATAATGAATGTTAGTCGGTACGTTTTAACCATGGGCCTAAAAAGGCAGACACTTAAAAACAAATATGGACTTTATTCAGTACATACTTACCTGTACATAAGTGAAGACACTCGATGACACACTTTTTAGGGCGCAACCTACATAATCTTCCTAACGCTTACCTTCAACAAATGGGTCATATCCACATAATTTATGGACGTGTTGCGACGTGCGTAAATATAAAACGACATGTCGAAGAATTAAAAGTTTAATGACACATCATTTTGCTATAATTATTTTGTTTAAGTTTTTCTAGACGTTTCTGTCTACTTCATCATTCATTATATATTTACAAAAATTGCCTGTATGTAGTTTCTAATTTAAATTTGTATGTACAGTACTGTCATTATGTGCATGTTGGTTTATCCGTAATTGGTAAGTGGATCAGCATAATTATTGTCGACTATATATATTCTTTTTAACTATGTATAATACATTTGCTGTGGATGAACCTAAATAAATAAAATAAATAAATAAATACTTCTTTATTATAAACTAGCTGTTGCCCGCGACTTCGTCCGCGTGGACTTTAATTTATTACCCAATACCTACTTTTAATTTGTTATCTAATTTTAATACATAAAACTACAGCTAAAGAAATTAATAAGTCTAACTACACCTATATAGGTGTAGTTAGCTATATATTCATAAAATACATAATTATGGTATCGCGGACTTTTTTGTAGATATTGATACGTTCTATAATACTGCAAAACATTTTTTTGTTCTATCATCAATAGTTTCCGCAGCGCACGTGATGACAGATTTTTTATGACTAATTTTTCACACCTTGGGTTATATTATTGATTTTTATTAAGGATCCCTATTTTTTTTGAAAATGTAATTTAACCTATGTCACTCCGTGAAGATGTAGCTTACTAATAGTGAAAGAATTTTTGAAATCGGTCCAGTAGTTTTTGTGTGAAAACATTACAAACATACATACAAAAACACAAATGTTTCCTCTTTATAATATTAGTTTAGAAGTTTAGACAAAAAATACTCTCAGTTGTAAAGTGGATCTCACACTGTGACGCGCTTACCATACGTACATAAGTTTGTATGTAAAACAAAAGCAGTATACACCTTACCCTTATAGAGACCCATCTAATCAGCTGATCGACATTTCGCGGGACCAGAAGGCTAATATTTGCACAAAGAATAAGTATTGCTATACAACGTGGCAATGCTGCCAATCTTCTAGGCACGTTGCTAATTTTTAATATCGTTGCTTTGCCCCCTTTACTTTAAATAGTTTGTTTGTATATATATAATACAACTAGTAGTTTTCCCGCGGTTTCACCCGCGTAAGTCCCGTTCCCGTGTGAATATCGGGTTTCACCCCTTTCACCCTCTTCAGGGTGGAATTTCCAAAAATCCTCTCTTAGTGCTCCCCTACTCTCTCCAAGGAACATACATGACAAATTTGAGTTTCTTGCGTTCAGTAGTTTCGGCTGTGCCTTGTCTGTCAGTCACTCAGTAACGGAAGAGTTTTATATATGTATATAGATAGAGCCTTATATATAAACTGTCTCACTGCTGGGCATGGGCCTCTTCTCAGTGTAAGAAGGGTTAAGCTATAGTCCACCACGCAGGCCCAGTTCAACCTGTTTGAACACTTATTTCATAGACACAAATAAAAAAGAACATGCGGGGCAGTCTTTGGGACTGCTGATAGAAGTGAAAACTAAGAAACTTGTGGATTGTATCGTCAAAATATTAGATTATTATTTTTGAATTTTGAATGTGTTCGGTGACGATGACGCGAGTTCCATGATTTTTGTTCACCTAAAAAGTGCTCAACGCGCCTAAAGAAGTTTTCACTTCAAAATATTGTGAGATTAAAATGAGACTAGCTAGATTTTTGCCCGCGACTTCGCCCGCGTAAATTTAGGTTACATTAATTTTCCATCCCTCGGAAAGAGTATTTTTTTCTGGATAAGAGGTAGCCTATGTCCTTTTCTGTACCTTAGACTAAGTGTATGCGAAATTTTATGATGATCGGTCGAGTAGATAAGGCGTGAAAGCGTAACAAACAAACAAACTCACATTTGCATTTATGTCATTAGGCACGATGTAAAGGAACTTTCAACTTTACTGACAATAAACATAAACAATAAATTCTTTCAACAACTGTAGGCATACCACAGTCATAACGCTACCTTCAAAGTTTCGTTTACACGAGCGTGCGCGTCTCAGATAACAACGTCATATGGAGCTTACCGAGACGTCTACACTGATTAATTACAACCCGGCCCGTGGCAATTAACCCTTTACGAGTTTCAGCTGGAATCCGTGTGGCAGTAACAGCGTACCGTATGTATGAAGGAATATTGTCGTAATTATTGAGCGTGTCGTTGCAACTTTGACTGAGCGGCCATATTGCTTGTAACTTGCAGAATTAAACTTTATGGATAAACAGAACTTGATAAAGTAAAGATACGTTCGTCGAAATCGATACGTGCGTTTAGGTTTCAAATTCACTGAAACAGATTAGTTATTGAGAACGGAATACTCTAGATTTTTATGTCGTTAGAGGACAAGAAAGAGGCATACCTTTTATCCAGGAAAAAAGTACTGTTGTAAATGCGTTGCCAACCTTCAAGCGAACTGTTTCCGACTGAAGCCGTGGAAAAATATTTTGTTTGCACAGAACAATCGTCGGCCATTGAGTTATTTCTCGCTATTTACTGCCGATCTACTCTATTCGAGCAATTATTGGCGAATTGGGATTTCAAATTGACGTGCAATTACCTCACGTCTGCTCTTATCATAATGGGCCGAAAGGGGCAAAGTGCGATTAAGCGACCACGATATTTGAGTCGAGTGGTTAAAATAACAATGCTGCGGCATTCGGTGCTTAAGTAGCATGTAATTTTTTTATTGTCGCTGTTTCGGTATATACGGTGAAAAAAAACTTCCTAGAGGAAACCTTCCTGAGTTCTCCATTATATTCTCGAAGATATGTGAGGTTTGCCAACGCGCTGGGCTAGCGTAGTTAACTGTTTATTTATTATATATTTTTTTTCAAACCTGAGGTAATGTCATTTACTCGCCCCTCTCGAGAATATTGGGCTCAACCGGGGAAAGGTGGAAAGTTCCGGTCCTACCGACTAAACCCAAGACGGTGTTCTTACTCCTGCCTTTAGTAGTGGGTAGATCACTGAAACTAGTTCAGCGACCCACCCAGTAGTGCTCAATGTAAACATTAGTTGCCGGCGGGCCACGATTCCTGCTCGGCACGAAAAAGGACATCGCTCCGACTCAATGGCCTGCGGACGAGAGATCCCCGTTTCTCACTTTTCATATAATTTTATGTGCCTTAATGTACAAAGACGATATATATTTAAGCGTAAAAAGTGTCATGCACAAGCATTACATAATATTATCTTTTCGAATGTAGGCAAGCGTTGGCCTTTGCTTTCGGTTCAACAGACCAGCATTTTCTATGTTATTGTAAATTCCACAGTCGAATTGGCCCGATTAATAATGCCTACTTGACATCGCTATACATGTGAGCATATGAGCAGTGATAGCTTAGTGGGGAGAGCAACAGACTGCAATGCATAGGGTCTCTGGTTCGAATCCACGTCGCGCACCTCTGACTTTCGAAAGTTATATGACTTTTCGAAATTATTTGCGTATTGATTGACAATTATCGCGTGCTCTGTGCCTCGGAGAGCGCGTTAAGCTGTCGGTCCCGGCTGCCATGAACATCTATGGCAGTCGTTATTGGGAGAGGTCGACACAAAAGATCCCACTGGGTCGAAGTGTCGGCGGTCTGCACTAACTGGCTCCCACGTAAGATACATACATATATATATGAAGTAATCCCTCGGTGGCACAGCTGTAGTGAATCCTAATACTGTGTCTTCGAGTTCGATTCCCGGGTCGAACATATTATTAGAGGGTTCCTGACGCTGTGCTCCTGCTAGCAACTCAATGATGGTAACATGATCTTGTCAATTTTTGTCAAGATTATGTAAACATCATGATATCAGGAATTCTGAATATGGAACTGTGTTCAAACGATAGCCTGGTGAGAGACCGTAGGACTGCCACGCAAAGGTCTCAAATTCGATCCCCAGGCGCGCATCCCTAATTTTTTTACAAGTCATATGTGTAATAATTGTAATTAATGCTCGCTTTAAGGGTGAAGGAAAACTTAGTGAGAAAACCTGCATGTCTTAAGAGTTTTCCATTGGTCCAGTATGATGGACTATGGCCTAACCATTCCCACATTGAGAAAAGGCGCATGCCCAGCCGTGGGACAGTAATTAATACAGGTCTGATATTATTATTATTATTATTATATTATTTAACTGTGTTACCCAGCACAGATAAACATAGATAGCGATAGGATTACTCCTATTACGTGACCTAAATCCATACTTTGCGAAATGTGTATGCAATATGCATTTGCCTGCTCCTTTATATTATAAAAATATATAGTATAGGCAGATACCATAGATATAATTTATATTTCTATGGCAGGTACACTCATCTAACAAATAATATTGTCAGTTTGAACAAGATTTTAAATAGTATCTTCCTAATAACCTACTGCTATAATTACCCGTTTCAATACTATTCAAAGTCAAAACTAATAAATAGTAACACTTATAAACGTTAAAATATATAGGTCAGTGAGTTTAGTAAGGCACTGAAACCATATAAGGGTTAGTTGCAGGGTTGTTGTAGTTCAGGCAAAGAGTTGAGCCAATGAGAAGAAACCTGCATTAAACTTATAGCCAGTCGTTTAAACCACCAATTTATTTTACTTTATATTTAAAAAAAGACAACTCCCGCACTAGGAAAAATTCTTGTGTGTGTTAAATATTTATCAAATTTTAATAAAACTAGAAAATTATTAAGCTGGTATAACGAAATGTATAACGAGGCAACGCATACTTTATTAGGTAACATGATACAAAACTCTTAAATTAAAAAATATTAGGTAGAAAGAAGAAAGAAAAATATTTATTTTGGCACACAAAAGGGCACACTCAAAATATGAAGAAATAGAAAAAAACAGAACAATAATGAAACTAGAAATAAAACAAATACTAAAACTATGATTTCATTTCCGCTCACTGGCAACACCACACCTTTCGGTTAACTAAACGGAAGTCGGAAACTGCCTCCATTTAAGTCAAGGCTAGTATTGTCAGTGAGCAGGAGATACAAATAATAATATTGTTACATTAATTTAAATAATTTTCTGCCTTTGTTCTTTTACACGGATATTACCGGATTGCCCTCCGGATAAACGAACATCCGGGTAACCTAGCAATATCCTCGACGCTTATTATAAAAGATTAATTCATTAAAAATAAGAAAAATGTATAACCGGGTATAGCTTTTGTTGAACAATTATAAATAAATTTGCTTTTTATATCTTGTGGGCCATTCTACAATTCAATTAGTGGTTATACATGTTAGCTTATTTATATTTTGTTATCTTAAATTATATTATATAATACAAAGATAGTTAAGATAGCTTAAATATTAGTTCGTGAGTTGATCGCGGCAGTCGGACTGATTGCTCTCTCACTTCCGGCCGTGGTTCAGTCTATGGTCCGGAGTAAGAGACCGTGGAACGCCGTCGCCTCCTTTTGTGAGTAAATAATTTCCATTGAGGAGGCCGCGGAGCGGGAGTGGGTGCGCTTAAACCCTCTCCCCAACCGCAGAACCGGGCGCCGGAAGGTGCAAGATGACCTCCAGCCACCCTGAGGTTTGACCTGGGGGTGATAGGATGCGTGGGCCTGCTCGCCACCCGATCAGCACCAGGTCCGAGAGGCGGCGTGCGTGTTCCCACGCGCGCCTTTGAGTAGTGTTTTTGTTCCCCACAATGGCTTAAATATTAGTTCGTGAGTTGATCGCGGCAGTCGGACTGATTGCTCTCTCACTTCCGGCCGTGGTTCAGTCTATGGTCCGGAGTAAGAGACCGTGGAACGCCGTCGCCTCCTTTTGTGAGTAAGTAATTTCCATTGAGGAGGCGGCGGAGCGGGAGCGGGAGCGCTTAAACCCTCTCCCCAACCGCAGAACCGGGCGCCGGAAGGCGCAAGATGACCTCCAGCCACCCTGAGGTTTGACCTGGGGGTGATAGGATGCGTGGGCCTGCTCGCCACCCGATCAGCACCAGGTCCGAGAGGCGGCGTGCGTGTTCCCACGCGCGCCTTTGAGTAGTGTTTTTGTTCCCCACAATGGGAACAGTAGAGGAAGTGTCTCATGTAGTGGCCTACCGTTTCACACGGCGGGCCGAAACCTCAGCGGGGTCGCGATTGCATATGAAAGCGATTCGCGCGGACCCGCCGTCTATAGTTATGTCGAGGAACACCGTGGTAGGTTTAGTCGGTATTACCGGGGTATCTTTCCCCCGGTGAGCCCGACATAACATCTCCGTCGCCCCGCGGAGAGGTATGCTTCAAAGCATACCCCACGTAAAAAAAAAGCTTAAATATTAGTTATTAATCGACTAATATTATATTTGTAAGTCACTCAACCATATTCTGGAAGTTAAAAGTAGTCATAAGTACAGTTTGTTAACTAGTTAGTGCGCCCTCTATCGTTATAGCGGAAGTAACTGAGTGATAGTGGGATGACATCGCTCAAACGACAAGTTAGTCGATCGTTGGCCGGCGAACAAGTAACAAGTGCGCGTTAGCTGTAATAACTTATTCTGAGTAATAAATTATTGTGATACAGTGTTTCACTTTTGGAACGGACAAATCCTACATACAGCTAATTAATAACCTTATACGGTCAGCTTGAGCTATTTTCAAGTTATTATAAGTCCGCGATGTTCCCGAGACAACATTGCTTTACAGTTTCTTTCTCTACAATGATAACTTAAATCTATTGCATTTTAAACTCCCCAAAAGTACCGGCTAAATGCGCTTTTTTATTTAGTTCATACTTACTAATATTATAAATACGAATGTGAGTTTGTTTGTTACGCTTTTACTACTCGACCGATCATCATGAAATTACGCATACACGTAGTCAAGGGAACAGAAAAGGATATAGAGTGCCTTACATCCAGAAAAAAGTACCGTTACTAATCTAACGTAACCTGTAAACTATATTTACGCGGGCGAACCTACGAGCGAAACCTAGACATGTAATAAAAGTATTTTACAATAAATAACGCGACATAATCAGTATAAAGTAGTTTAATTTTAAAATATTCTATATAAGCAATAAATCACTTGGTTTTATGTTAGGCCCAAATTAATTTTCACCTGTGTAATGAAAATGAGTTGAACTACAAGTAATAATTTAAACATTGTGCCGAACAATACTTTCATTAAAATTTGGTTTAACGATCTTTGAACACAAAGCCAAATTGCAGTATAAATATAACACGAACAAACAATATTATGATCACACAAAATAACTCTGTGTGATATAATAATGGAAACGACGGACCGACGACGGAGCGATTTCGTTAAAAAGCATTACACATTTTTAAGAATAACTTTTCTTATTATAGTAACATTACTGAGATATTTAAACGTAAATTAATAATAGCAAATAGTTCGGCATGAAAATATAAAGGCGCTCTTTCACAAGAGATATGCGAGACAGTTAAGAAGTTAGCTTACAGCACGGCTAACCTACGAAGCTAATGGCTCAGACTGCCGTCATAAGGAAAGATACGTATCTGACAGTATTTATAAAATACAGTCCCCCGTCGCGTCTTTCTGTCTGTCTCTCAAACACAAAACTACTGAACGGATTTTCATGCGGTTTTCACCAATAACGGAGTGATTTATGAGGAAAGTTTAGGTGTATCATTTGTTAAGGTTACCCGTCCGTAACCGGGGCGAGAAGCTAGTATATTATAAAACAAAGTCCCTGCTACGTCTGTCTATCTGTTCGCGATAAACTAAAAAGCTGCTGAACGAATTTTCATGCGATTTTTCCTAATAGATAAGAGTGATTCATAAGGAATGTTTAGGTGTATCATTCGTTAAGGTATTTTGTAAATTAGCAGGCGCAAGAAAATAAATTCAAGCGGTCTCTCGACGACAATCGCTTGATTTACGCAACAAGCTGATGCGACATTGATGCTCTGCTACCCGTGTGAAGTAGAGGCGGGTCGCTATCTATATACATAAAACTCTTCCGTTACTGAGTGACTGACAGACAACGCACAGCCGAAACTACTGAACGCAAGAAGCTGAAATTTGGCATGTATGTTCCTTGGAGAGTGTAGGGGAGCACTAAGAGAGGATTTTTGGAAATTCCACCCTGAAGGGGGTGAAAGGCGTGAAACCCGATATTCACACACAAACTACTAGTTTTAATATAAAAATACTGACATATGCGTTAAAAGGATCCTGTTAGTGCCTTTTTACAATATAGGTTGCAATTTATTACTGTATATTTGGCTTTTTCATTTATGTCATCATGGTCAGTAGTATTCGATTGTCCTAGAGTTATAATTATTAATGAAAATACGTAAAATCACAATTTTAGGTTAAAATAATTTTAAATTCATTTTTTATTATACTGATTATTTGTATGTCACTATAATGGCAAGTGTTTTCGATATGTATCTATACTAATTTGAAGACAACTGTACCAACACTTTTTGTGACACTTTTACCATGACTGATGACATGAAAGTCATTATTGTCTGTGATAGCTTCCAATACCAGTCGCAGGTTGCTCATCACGGAAAAGGAACGTAAATAAGGAATCCAAAAAATAAGGGAGTAATAGATACCAGTTTAAGCCTCTGCAACTTTTACTCACCGGGTGGAACGCAGTAGCACAGTTATTGTTCACGTCGATTTTCTTGAGGCACTTCCCTGAGGCAATCCGTCTTGTTGCTACCACCAAATTATTGCCAAAGGACGATGCGTGAAAACGTCCCCTCCAACTCTTACATCGACCAACGGATTTGAAATGTATCTCAATAAAAAAATCTTAGTAAGATAATAATTTTTTACTATGGCGGCATCTCTCAAAAGTACGGGATACAACGAGAAAATCATGTTTTAATATTATAAAATTATTATTATTTTATTATGTATATGTATGTATAGATGTATGTAGTTACAAAAAAAAAGTATATATGTATGTTTATCCATTGTCTAGTACCAAAGTACCAAAGTACAAGCTCTGCTTAGTTTGGGCTAGATGGTGTTGTGTGTATGTGATAGAATATTATATTATTATTATTATATTATTATTATTTTTGGCACAAAATAACAGTTTGTGTTTCAAAGTATTATTCTTTGAAACACAAACTGTTATTTTATATAATATAATTATCTATTAGCTTTGTTATTTATATACCTAGTCTTGCTATAAATATTGTTACAAGAAAAAGCCTTTTTTTCTATTGTTTAAAACATTAATTACTGTAATGTATGTTAGTTTATACATTAATATAATAACATAAAAAATGTATGAAGCTTATTCAAAATGATCTCCAGATATGAACAATAATACAGTCCTTTAAACGTTGAGGCCAGTTATCGACACACGCACTCTCTCCATGGGAAAATTCTTCACTGTCAATCTTATGGATTATTTTAGGGACTCCAAATTACAACAAGCTGATACAAGTTGATACAAGCAGTCAATAGCCCAAGGTTCGATTTTGAATCCCCTACGGGATTAGATGAAAATGAGCTAGATTTTTGGACCGGTTTATCCAATGATCAATTTAATATCATACTGAATGAAACACCATCTCTAGCTGGGAGAGATCGTCATCCGCGAACTGTTCTTGGAATCTACCTAACAAAATTAAAGACTGGCGAAACTAACGAATCGCTGTCAACATTATTTAAAATATCACGTAGTCAACTTGAAGGAAGGAAAAATAGCAAGAGATCGTTTGTCACAGGATTTTGTTTCCAGACATCTTGGATTAGATCATATGTCTAGAGACAGCGTTCTATTAATTCAATTTTTTTTCTTTCACCGCGCCTGTTATGCCTTCATAAGTCTGGAACTTGTTAAAACCATTTTTGATAGTGTGCAGTGATGGATACATCACAGATGTAATGGGCCCATACCCCGCAACAACTTCTTATGCGTCAATAATGCATTTAATAATGAATAAAGAGCAGCGATAGCTCAGCGGGGAGACCAACAGACTGCAATGCAGAGGGTCTCGGGTTCAAACCCACGTCGCGCACCTCTGACTTTCGGAAGTTATATGGCTTTTCGAAATTATGTGCGTATTGATTGACAATTATCGCCTGCTCCGTGCCTCGGAGAGCACGTTAAGCCGTCGGTCCCGGCTGCCATGAACATCTATGGCAGTCGTTATTGGGAGAGTGTCGACACAAAAGATCCCACTGGGTCGAAGTGTCGCCGGTCTGCACTGACTGGCCCCCACATAAGTTAAGTTAAGTTAATAATGAATAATGAAGATCATGCACTGCATTGGTTTTTAAACCCTGGTGACGTCTGCATTCTAGATAGGGGATTTCGGGACAGCATCGTAGACATAGAGTCATACCAATATGAAGCCCATATGCCTCCCTCAAGGGATCGCAATGCTACCCAATTGGCTACTGACCAGGCAAATAAGTCCCGCTTAGTCACAATTTGCCAATGGGTAGTGAAAGCGGTGAATGGTAAATTGAAAAACAGATTTAAGTTGTTAAGACAGAAATATTTTAATAAAACAATACCTAACATGTTCACCGATTTTAAATTGGTGCGGCCATAATAAATGCAGTTTATCGTTCCACTATAGATAATGTGTACGCTCCTGAGATTCTTAACATAATCCACTATCAAATCAACACACCTAATTTATTGAATGATTATGTAGAAATAAAAAACTTAAATAGACAAAGGGTGGCTTTTGTACCAATGGAAGCAAATATTCCTCATTTTGCAGAATTTCCTCGTTTGTCCGAAGAAGACATTTTGCTTTAGGAAACTATCATATCAAGCTTGCAAAATCATATTGTGCGGAACACTAAGGTACGCAACGGAATCTACCACATTGAATTATTTAGACAAACTGAGCTGAGTGATTTACATTTATATAATATACTACAAAGAAATGTGTGGTTGGTCCGAGTTCGAGTACAATCGCGACATGTAAGCTCACGCATTTATTATTCATATATTCTAATAGATCGTGATAGAAATGCTATCGTTTACTGGTATTGCACATGCTTTACAGGAATAGAACTGTAGGAAGCTGCACACATATAATTTCGATTGTATGGTACATGGGGCTAGGGCGTTACATTGATTTTAATCCACTGGCAGAACTGCTCAACTGTATAATAATTGATGATAATTAAATATTGTTAAAATATGTAGGTAACACAACGTTTGGATTTACAATGTTGGGCGTCGCACGGCTTTCAGTGTATGTATATAATTTTTTTTTCTATACCCTGTGGATTTTTAGTTAAAACTGGTTGCTAGTCTTTTAATAGATCCTTAAGAACCTACTAACACATACAAAATATCTGTTGGAAGGAGGCAGGGACAGGTCTCATACAAATTTAATCATCAATAACTTTTAAACTTTCGCGTTGCATGATATATATATAATATGTAACGGGTATTAACGCGATCATGCATAATGTTTACCTTTTTTATGCTTGACGTTTCGACCAGGTTACACCGGCCGTGGTCACAAGCTGACTGGTGCTGCGATGTCATGTCTCCGTTTGTGAGGCAGAAGAATCTTGATTCACCCTCACTTTTGGCATATTTTTATTTGTCCATGTACCGTCACAAACTACACTCACGGTATCCCTATTACGTATGCTAGCCGTTGTGTCCGTATTCTGTGAATTACCTGACTGTGCAAAACAGCGAAGTTGCGTATTATTAATCACGGGATTCCACGTCGCGGATAATTTGAAACCATCTTCCCTATTGAAGTTTCTATATTTTTTGATTTCAATAGCTTCTCGCACTACTCTTGGATAAAAGTGGCGATCGGTGGAGAGGACTTCCGGACGATGAAATTCAATCCAATGATTAGTACCTGATTCCAGTATATGTTCTGCAATTGCTGATTTGCTAATCTGCCGGTTCTTCACAGCGGCGATGTGTTCTTTGACCCTCTCAGCAATAGTACGCTTGGTTTGGCCTATGTAGGAACTCCCGCAGCTGCAATTTATCTTGTATACGCCTGGCGTTTGTAAAGGCAAAACGTCCTTTGGTGTGTGTTTCGAAGGAATTTAATCGGCGGTATTCTGAGAACAAAACGTCACCGAAGGTTCCAGAACAACTAAAGGAGACCGTTATAAATCTATCGCGAGTGAGTCTAGATGAACCTACAATAAACATATTAGCCAAAGGTATGAACTTTGCGTTAACACCAACGCGTATACCGTACGAAAAGGTGATCAGCAGTGTTGAAGAGACGATAGTACGAAATAAAATACCGCCTAATGACGCCGATGTATTGAGACAGGATGTCGCGGTGATATTACGGAAATCGAAACTTCCGACTAAAAACGTCACTATAGAAGAGCGTCAAGCATTGAAAAAGATTCGGGAAGACCGGGATATTTTAGTGCTTAAGGCCGATAAGGGAAACGCCACTGTAGTGATGAATACTGTAGATTACCAAAGGAAAATACAGGACTTATTGTGTGATTTAAAGGTATACAAACCGGTATCATACAATCCAACGGCTAGAGTAACGCGTAAGATACGAACTTTGAGGCGTTGAGCCTTGGCCCAAAGACCATACGACTGTGAAAAAGATATGTTGACGATATCTTCAGCATTGTTAAGGGTACTAAGCAGGACGTGGAACAATATGTACAACACCTTAATTCCATTCACCCAAAAATTAGGTTTACTTATGAAATGGAGACTGACAGATCGTTGTCATTTCTGGATGTCAAAATCACTGCGAGAACGAATGGGTCCTTGTCACACTGTGTGTACCGTAAACCTACACACACGGATAGATACCTACACGCAACGTCCAACCACCACCCTCGTCATTTACAATCCGTTATAACATCATTAAAAAACAGAGCTCATGATCTTTGTGACCCCGAGCATTTAGAGGCTGAACTCAATCATGTTCGGGAGGTACTAAAGAATAACGGATATGTAGTGAATGGACGACAGAGGCAACCGACTAAAAGAGGCAAGCATCCTGAGGTGAACAGACAACCCGCCTATATGCCATATGTAAAAGGAATTACGGATAAGATCGGAACGGTGTTAAAGAAATATTCCATCAACACTATTTATACACCGGGGGCCAAAGTAACCAGCATGGTGGGCACACCAAAGGACGTTTTGCCTTTACAAACGCCAGGCGTATACAAGATAAATTGCAGCTGCGGGAGTTCCTACATAGGCCAAACCAAGCGTACTATTGCTGAGAGGGTCAAAGAACACATCGCCGCTGTGAAGAACCGGCAGACTAGCAAATCAGCAATTGCAGAACATATACTGGAATCAGGTACTAATCATTGGATTGAATTTCATCGTCCGGAAGTCCTCTCCACCGATCGCCACTTTTATCCAAGAGTAGTGCGAGAAGCTATTGAAATCAAAAAATATAGAAACTTCAATAGGGAAGATGGTTTCAAATTATCCGCGACGTGGAATCCCGTGATTAATAATACGCAACTTCGCTGTTTTGCACAGTCAGGTAATTCACAGAATACGGACACAACGGCTAGCATACGTAATAGGGATACCGTGAGTGTAGTTTGTGACGGTACATGGACAAATAAAAATATGCCAAAAGTGAGGGTGAATCAAGATTCTTCTGCCTCACAAACGGAGACATGACATCGCAGCACCAGTCAGCTTGTGACCACGGCCGGTGTAACCTGGTCGAAACGTCAAGCATAAAAAAGGTAAACATTATGCATGATCGCGTTAATACCCGTTACATATTATATATATATCATGCAACGCGAAAGTTTAAAAGTTATTATTGCAAACCGCTACGGGTCGGATATAGCAAAATTAATACGTGATCTAGAATTTCTACGGAAAAAACGCGCGCGAGTGTTAACATCGTTGACGTTTTTGATTAAATGTCGCGATTGGGACTTATTACCTACGTGTGTACGTATTAAACCGCGTAGTGATATCGCTTTTTCTAGTGGAATTCTAACAAACGCGAGCGTACGTCTCCTGAGACAATTAATACGTAATAAACACAGTGAGCTCGACAGGGTGCAAAGTGAATTATACGCGTTACATTCTAAGTGTAGTGTACATCTATCTCGTGATGATTATGATTTGTGTGATAGGGTGACGTATCTACAAGCGAGTCGTACCTATGATCTATGTAATGAAACGCACGATCGTAAGTTTTCGAAGGAATTTAATCGGCGGTATTCTGAGAACAAAACGTCACCGAAGGTTCCAGAACAACTAAAGGAGACCGTTATAAATCTATCGCGAGTGAGTCTAGATGAACCTACAATAAACATATTAGCCAAAGGTATGAACTTTGCGTTAACACCAACGCGTATACCGTACGAAAAGGTGATCAGCAGTGTTGAAGAGACGATAGTACGAAATAAAATACCGCCTAATGACGCCGATGTATTGAGACAGGATGTCGCGGTGATATTACGGAAATCGAAACTTCCGACTAAAAACGTCACTATAGAAGAGCGTCAAGCATTGAAAAAGATTCGGGAAGACCGGGATATTTTAGTGCTTAAGGCCGATAAGGGAAACGCCACTGTAGTGATGAATACTGTAGATTACCAAAGGAAAATACAGGACTTATTGTGTGATTTAAAGGTATACAAACCGGTATCATACAATCCAACGGCTAGAGTAACGCGTAAGATACGAACTTTGAGGCGTTGAGCCTTGGCCCAAAGACCATACGACTGTGAAAAAGATATGTTGACGATATCTTCAGCATTGTTAAGGGTACTAAGCAGGACGTGGAACAATATGTACAACACCTTAATTCCATTCACCCAAAAATTAGGTTTACTTATGAAATGGAGACTGACAGATCGTTGTCATTTCTGGATGTCAAAATCACTGCGAGAACGAATGGGTCCTTGTCACACTGTGTGTACCGTAAACCTACACACACGGATAGATACCTACACGCAACGTCCAACCACCATCCTCGTCATTTACAATCCGTTATAACATCATTAAAAAACAGAGCTCATGATCTTTGTGACCCCGAGCATTTAGAGGCTGAACTCAATCATGTTCGGGAGGTACTAAAGAATAACGGATATGTAGTGAATGGACGACAGAGGCAACCGACTAAAAGAGGCAAGCATCCTGAGGTGAACAGACAACCCGCCTATATGCCATATGTAAAAGGAATTACGGATAAGATCGGAACGGTGTTAAAGAAATATTCCATCAACACTATTTATACACCGGGGGCCAAAGTAACCAGCATGGTGGGCACACCAAAGGACGTTTTGCCTTTACAAACGCCAGGCGTATACAAGATAAATTGCAGCTGCGGGAGTTCCTACATAGGCCAAACCAAGCGTACTATTGCTGAGAGGGTCAAAGAACACATCGCCGCTGTGAAGAACCGGCAGATTAGCAAATCAGCAATTGCAGAACATATACTGGAATCAGGTACTAATCATTGGATTGAATTTCATCGTCCGGAAGTCCTCTCCACCGATCGCCACTTTTATCCAAGAGTAGTGCGAGAAGCTATTGAAAACAAAAAATATAGAAACTTCAATAGGGAAGATGGTTTCAAATTATCCGCGACGTGGAATCCCGTGATTAATAATACGCAACTTCGCTGTTTTGCACAGTCAGGTAATTCACAGAATACGGACACAACGGCTAGCATACGTAATAGGGATACCGTGAGTGTAGTTTGTGACGGTACATGGACAAATAAAAATATGCCAAAAGTGAGGGTGAATCAAGATTCTTCTGCCTCACAAACGGAGACATGACATCGCAGCACCAGTCAGCTTGTGACCACGGCCGGTGTAACCTGGTCGAAACGTCAAGCGTAAAAAAGGTAAACATTATGCATGATCGCGTTAATACCCGTTACATATTATATAAATTTAATCATCGTTCTTAATTTACGAAACATCAGACAAATAGCTGACGACTCGATGGCGTAGTGGTCAGTGTAACTGACTGCCACGCCTAAGGTCGCGGGTTCGATTCCCGCACAAGTCAAACATTTGTGTGCATGAACATGGATGTTTGTCTTGGTCTGGGTGTTTTTATGTATAATATGTACATATATATTTACAAAAAAAAAGTCTTTATGTATGTTTATCCATTGTCTAGTATCCATAGTACAAGCTCTGATTAGTTTGGGCTAGATGATGTTGCGTGTATGTGAAAGGATATTATATTATTATATATTGTTGAGTAGGACGTGAATTTGAAATGAGTTTGTAAGTGTTGTCTTTTTTGTACTGAGCTAGTAACTGCCTCCGTGGCGCAGCGGTAGCGAATGCGACTGCTGAGCATGAGGTCTCGGGTTGGAATCCCGGGTCGGGCCAATAAAAAGTTATTGGGTTTTTCTGTTAAGAAATCTCAATAACAGCCCGGAGTTAGGAGTCCCATCGGATCATGAGAGTTAGGGAACAGAGAGTGCACTAGTGTTTGCGCACACGCTTGTGCACTATAATATCTCCTGCGTAGATGGCTAGTCTCGGTTAAGATTGGTCGCCGTGACCGAAATCGGTCTGAAGGACATTATTATTACTGAGCTAGTACAATGTTCCACTACAAATGAGGCGAGGTGTATTGAAGTACAGCGGTAGAGCTGAAGGTACGAATAATTATGTCATCTAGTGTTGCTGTTTTTATATTAAGTTTATATGTACCTGCCAAACTGTAATTGATGTAATACTAACCACAAGGAATAAGAAGCGATTGACATTCCTGTCACAATCGACAGTTGATACTATTGTCGTAACATTAAAAACAACTCGAATGTTACAAGTCTGTGCAAAGCAACTAAAAGTTTTCTACTAACTACGCTCATGCATATAACTGCTCAAGCATATAATAGTCCTACGGCTAGGGCAATAATGCACATTAATAATTTTCTACAATATAGTCCAGATACAGACATATTTTTTGATAAACCAACTGTAGTTGCTACTAATATTATGCGACATATCAATAACCTATGACATTAGAGCATAAGGCGTAGTGCAATAAATGAATAATGTAAGCATATTCAATAGTATTTACTAGCAATTTCCAAAAATAAATATAAGTATTGTCTATAAAATTGTAATAAATGTAAATAATGTCAATAGGGTAAGCTCAATTGTTATATTCCTTGTTGAATGTTATTTGAAATGTTTAATGTTGTAATTAAATTTATTAATATATGACGGCGCGAGGCTTGGCTGAATATTATTTTGTTAATTTTAAAAGAATATGTGATTTAAATGATAATTAATTTAGCTAATATAAAATTGTTTAAGATTTAAATCGATACGATTGTCGTTAATTTATATTGTTCTAAAATTATGGGTAAAATAGAAATAAGAGCGGGTAACCCCGAATAGAGTAGTAGGTGGCGCCAAACGTAGTGACAGCTTGTCATTCGATTGACAGCTGGTACACGAGGCGGATACGTGCTAACCTATTGGCTTTTAATCGAGTTTAAACCACATCATTGTGATATATTTCGTGCGTTAGTATAATTAATTGAAATTATAGAACATTAACTAGTGCAACTGTGTCTTTATTTCGAAACACCCGCCTTTTACACGCCCACAATGGAGAATGATGGCCGAGATCGTTCCGCAGGCATTTCTGATGCTCTGTTATATACATAATATAATTTTTGTAAACATATGCATGCAAACGATTTGGTGACACCACTGTAAGTTTTGTATTGCTTAGTAAATGAATAAATAAATGTCATTGGCGATAAACGCGATATAAAACTTGAAGTAGCACATTTAAAATTCGAGTTTTGTAAGGAACAAATGTTATGCCTCATGTAAGTCCTACTCAATACTATATAACACAATCATCGCCAGTGGAATACAACCCTCAACATGCGTTTCATTTCAGCAAACAATATTACGATGTTAACGTTTGGGACGAAAGTACCTACTTCAGTCCCAACTCAATCTTGTTGAATTTTATATGAGTATAATGAAGCTTTACAGTCCAGTATCACTGTTTAATCGTGTATGAGAATTATTTACGTAGCCTTTACAGAAACTCTCCGATCATATTCGGTTTTGAAGCGGGAAAATACTATTAATTTGCGTTCCTTTGCCCGAGATATGATACCAGCAACAAATTATACAGGATATTTAAAACGGTTTCTGGAAGCCAACAATTGCGTCGAGAGTTTTGATGTGATGAAATTAATAAATGTATGAGTTTCAGTTAAAGCGGGTTGTTTTTCGTGTAAGAGTTCTCATTTGAGAGGGTATTTAATTTGAGTATGATTGATGAAATATGGTTACGTTGGATATCAGCTAATTAATTACGGATTTACTTAATATTTTACACAATAATTACATTTACGCGAATATTACGCATTGAAATTAAACCATCTATGAAATCGATAGAAATAAAAAAGATTTAATTGGGGTTTGTTCTAAATTACATTTTTCTTGTAAAATAAATCGCGATGGAATCATTATATATAGGAGTTTTAAGAAATGACGGGGTAACAGTTAAAGAAGACACGGTATGACAAGTAAGTTGTATATTGAACTGAGGGTCGAATGGCCACTTGGCCAAGTGCGCCTTAATAGGTAAATTAAAATAACGATGTATTTATTAAAAATATTAGTCGCTTTTTAATTCTAAACCACCCAGAGCAGCAGTCATGATGAGTACCAAGTATTTGATGGTCGAATCAGGTAGTGTAACATTGTAAAAAATCTTGATACCCAGTACCTAACACGACGAAATATAAAATTTCTCTCATCATTTTCAAAGAATATAATATTATATTGATGGTTCGTTTTATTATAAGGTAAGATACAGGTAAAATTCATATAACGTTAATATGGGATCTATTATTACAAATTACACCAATTACTGATATTTATCGTCGATATTATCGCACCAATTTTATCGTTCACGCCGCGAGGTGTGTTGCCACAATTAATAACATCACGGCCATTTTGACGGCTACCGTTTTGACGTTCTATTATTAAATATTCGATATGGTATATGTAGTGGATAGTGCTGTGAGAAAATAATCAAATTTATGACATAGTATGTGGTGTCGGCGAGGCGAGCTCGGAAAGCACGTTAAGGCGTGAATCTATGTATGTATGTAAAATATATAACTCTCGTAGTAGTTATAGTGCCTGTGTCGCGGGGGATTTTACAAACAGACTCGGAACAACTATTTGTGGATCACACAAATTTTTGTCCCATGTGGGCATCGGACCCACAACACTCGGCGCGGCAGCAGTATTAAAGCGGCAATATAAACTATTATGGCATCCGTGCAGTGAATCAAAAATCTTCTTTAAAAAACGGCTGCCAGCACAAGGCACAGGAGTTACTGGTTTCCTACTGATAGCACAGTGAATTTTTAAGGAGCCTAAACATCCTATTACCAGCTGAAACTCAACAAAAGGTTATTAGATTGCATCCTTCTGTAGGTAACTGTGTGCGACGGAATTTCCGCAGTCTTGCACGCGTTTGATTGAGATCCTGGCTTTATGCGAAAGTCTCATTGTGCCTAACTTCTATAATAATTCTGCTCAAATCGCCCAAACATGAAAAGACGCTATTTTGCAACAAAATAACATCTTGTCAACAAAATACCGGCGCAAATTTAATCATATTTTGGCTCGTAATATCTGTAGTACGCCACATACTATATTCTCCTTAGCCTTTATTATTCCCAAGTCACTTTGGGTCGGGTTTTCTAGTCTAACCGGATTTGACTGGATATCAGTTTTTACATGAAGCGGCTGCCACTTGACCTCCGCAACCCGAAGGCTAACGATACTCTAAGGTTAGACCAGTGTCAGGATATTAGAGGGTACTGACTTTCCAATAACGACTGCCATAGATGTTCATGGCAGCCGGGACCGACGGCTAAACGTGCTCTCCGAGGCACGGAGCAGGCGATAATTGTCAATCAATACGCACATAATTTCGAAAAGTCATATAACTTCCGAAAGTCAGAGGTGCGCGACGTGGGTTCGAACCCAAGACCCTCTGCATTGCAGTCTGTTGGTCTCCCCACTGAGCTATCGCTGCTGTCAGTTTTGTTTCCAATGGAAATAAATAAATATATTACCATACGCCACTGAAAATTAGACCAGTAAACCAGCTCGTGAAACAGTGAGTGTAAACGTGCTTTCATTCGATCGTTGAACCATGTTAACCTATAAAAGAGTAATTCAATGCCAGCCTCGTTGAACATTTCATTCGAGCAATAATGGCAGTAGTAAAATGAGACTGCTAACTCGTTTCAATTCGCAGTCGGCAGAATCGTAAAATTTATATTTAATTGATATGGCGGTCAAGGGCGGTCTTTAGTAACATTCAAATTTTATCTTGCGTTTACACAAATGCCTAGTTACCTAATTTGATCTCCATGTACCTCCTTTTGTTTAACTGTATTTATTACTAGCTGACCCGTGCAACTTCGTCTGTTTCACTTAAGAGAATTTGTCCCGTTTTTGCAACATTTATCATTGATGCTTCGCTCCTATTTGTATTGTTATGTAGCCTATAATCTTCCTCGGCAAATAGGCTATCTAACACAAAAATATTTTTCAAATCAAACCAGTAGTTCCTGAGATTAGCGCGTTCAACCAAACAAACAAACAAACTCTTCAGCTTTATAATATTAGTATAGATATTGCTTGAAATTAAACTATTATATACGGATTTTATCGCGTTGTTTATTTGACACTTTATTACATAATTTAGAAAATGTACACTTCTACTACAATTAAGTTTAATCATTTATTTTTCTTGATCCATCCATCCATCCATTCAGCCTATTACAGTCCACTGCTGGACATAAGCCTCCCCCAGGGTGCGCCACAAGGCCCGATCTATAATTTCTTGATACTGCCGGTTTATTTTTCTTGTTACTTGCTAGCCCCTTTGTAGAGTATCTATGATTTAACTTAACACTTTTTCATGGTGAAGGAGACCAATACTTAAAGCTGGCGAGCTGAAAATAAACAATAAATAACAAACAAACACGTATTATAGATATTTAAAATTACTACCGCTTCGGTCTGCTCGCTGTGCACGTAAGTGTTTGGCCACCGACATTCCAAGCATTTCAGTCTTAAATAACTGCAATCACAGTACTGCCCTGGCCGTTACTCACAGACTTGCTCGTTCCGGGCAAATCAAATCAAATCAAATCAAAATAAATTTATTCAGATTAGGTTACAAGGTAACAGTTATGAATGTCAGACACAAATTTTTAATGTACACTAATGTTTTCTGCGAATTTACATTTACTGCCACGTTCAGCAAAGCAAGGGTGTAGGGCTCATGAGAAGAACGGGCAAAAAAACTCATGGTCACTCTTTTTAATCGTCAAGTTTTTGTTTACAAATCATAAGAGCTGTAAGGTGCTGCAACCATATCATCTATCTGAAACATAACAGTTAGGTTAACCCATTTTTAAGTATTATAATCAAATGAAAATATATTATTCTCACTATCCTGTGAGACTAATTGGTAGGTACTTACTTACTTTTAAGTCAAATTGTTGCGTTGCATTAAGTAAATGCGCAGATGCGTGCAAGGTAACGTACTTCTTTGCCTGAAAAATGTGCGATTTATAGTATTATTTTTAAAACTTCTCATCACTATAACGTTAATAAACAATAATGGAACTGTCGACGACAATATAATATGGGGACGTTTTATTAGGGTGCTCGTCGCGCGAGTTGTGTTGTGTCATGTGTGCAGCACCGCATCGACGATTCTCGCTCGCTAGTGCTGGCGGCGGCTAGGTGACTCATCTCATAATGATTATTGTTCATTACGTAGCTGCGCACGGCCTGCGTCCATGCGCATACAACAATTTCATGATTATTTTCATTATTACTTAATACATTTATTAACTCACTGTCGTCTGTTTATTAACCCCTGCTCCGTGCCTCGGAGAACACGTTAAGCCGTCAGTCCCGGCTGCTATGAACATATATGGCAGTCGTTATTGGGAAGTCAGTGCCCTATTATATCATAACACTTTTTTTTTTACCTCAGAGAATGCTTTTACGCATACCTCGCCGCGGGGCGACGGAGAGGTTATGTCGGGCTCACCGGGGAAAAGATACCCCGGTGATACTGACTAACCCTACCACGGTGTTCCTCGACATAACCATAGACGGCGAGGCCACGCGAATTACTTTCACATGTAATCACGGCCCCGCAGAGATTTCGGCCCGCCGTGTGAAACGGCAGGCCACTACATAAAAAAGACCCTCTACTGTCTCCTTGTGGGGGGTACAAAAACACGACTCAGAAGCGCGCGTAGGAACACGCACGCCGCCTCTCGCACCTGGTGCTGATCGGGTGGCAAGCAGGCCCACGCAGCCCACCACCCCCAGGTCAAACCTCAGGGTGGCTGGAGGTCATATCGCGCCCTCCGGCGCCCGGTTCTGCGGTTGGGGAGAGGATTTCAGCGCTCACTCTCCAACTCCGCCGCCTTCTTGATGGACATGACTTCCTCACAGAAAGAGGCGACGCGACCGCGTTCCACGACCTCTCGCTCGGGACCATAGATTGAACCACGGCCGGGAGCGCGAGGGCAACCATACCGACTGCCGCGGCGCTGCGATGCCCAGGCGGAACAATCCGCCAAAGTGTGCAGCGCCGTATCCACAACAACATCGCGACAGTCGCCGATCAGTGATGACATCCGGGCGTCTCCTGCCGGCCTATGCGACAAAGGAACTGTCCAAAACAACCGTGGCCAGTCATTACCGGAAGGTAAGGGCGCCATGCCACCTCTCCTGCCAATAATA
Source organism: Catocala fraxini (assembly GCA_930367265.1). NCBI lineage: Eukaryota > Metazoa > Arthropoda > Insecta > Lepidoptera > Erebidae > Catocala > Catocala fraxini. The sequence goes on from OV884047.1 coordinate 5,133,040, forward strand.
TCCTAACACTTGTCTAGCCTACATGTGAGTAATTATTTAAAATTTGTCTATATACCTTCTCACGCTAATATGTGTACATAATTGTAAATTAAATTTAAAATTAAATTTTGTCGGCCTCGATGGTGTAGTGGTTAGTGTAACCGACTGCCACGCCTGAGGTCGCGGGTTCGATTCCCGCACAAGTCAAACATTTGTGTGCATGAACATGGATGTTTGTCTTGGTCTGGGTGTTTCTATGTATAATATGTATGTATTTACAAAAAAAAATGTATATAATATGTATGTTTATCCATTGGCTAGTACCATAGTACAAGCTCTTCTCAGTTTGGGCTAGATGGTGTTGTGTGTATGTGGTAGAATATTATTATTATTATTAATTATATATATATCTATGTATATATATCGTTAAACTTATTGGCTTCCGTACGTCATAATAACAGGCTCCAGTGGAAGACCAGTGCCTGGTTCTTGGGACCAGGCAAATGCTGAACTGGAGTCCTGATTGCTGCTGCTGTGGGACGCATGTCAGGATATTCATTGAGTATTTTATGTTACTGTGTTTATATTTCTTCCTTTTTATTATTATTTTTGTTATTTCTTGTTATCTTTATACACATTGTGCCCAGCTGTATAGCGATAAAGATTTCTTTCTTTCTTTCATATGTGAAGTCTGCCAACACGCACTAAGCCAGCGTGGTGGACTATGGTCTAAGCCTTCTCACTAAGAAGGTGCCCGGGCTCATCAGTGGGAGCGTTTAACAGGTAACTCTCTTATGAGACCATAACCCTCAGAATTTGATAAATAAATGAAGTAGAACCCCTCCAGATAAACAGGCACCAAAATGATCATATAACGCTTCAGATTTTACTTTCAAAGGTACGAAACCTGAAAGTAATAAACCATTCAATTTCATTCAAGGAAAAATGTAACCAAGTTTTTGAAGTAAGTGAAAAGATTATGGAAATTATTTTATTCAGTCAATTTGTGTTCTATACAAGTTTAAGTGAAATACAGGACGTGAAACTTTGAAGTACTCAGCTACTTTGTTAAAGGATTACAGTGCCTTCTTATGGAAAAAGTTGTTCTACTTTGAGTGAATTAAAATATTGCCTCGTTGAGATTGTCAAAGTTTGTGGCAATTTATATTTATAATTGTGTAATATTTAAGCATACGGTCCTTTTAAAAGCAAGGCATGGTTTGTGAACTAGTAATTGATAGTGTCGAGCCGCATGATCTGCCAGCTTGATGGTATGAAAAAATTATGGTCACCAAATTATTCTAATTTATTATATTACTAGCTTTTGCCCGCGTCGTCGCTCGCGTAAAAGTAGGTAATGTTAGTAACAGTACTTTTTCTTTAAATAAAATATAGCCGATGTTACTCGGTGATAATATAGCTTTCTAATTGAGAAAGAATTTTGAAATCGGATAACTAGTTTTGGAGTTAAATTCTTACAAACAAACGATCAAATCTTTTATTTTTTTATTTTATTTATTGGAACAAAAAACAGTTACATGTTGGATTATAACTAAATACAAATCATACACCAAATATGTTAACATGTAACCCACATAATTGTTCACTGATTAACATAACTTTCCTCTTTATAATATTAGTATTAGTTAAGTATATTATAAATGTGTTAATTTGAGAAGGATATTTAGATGTTGGTTACTCAATGTCACGTTAACCTTAAGTTGGAATGGAATGAAAAGCACACATAGACCATATCTGGAGTCACACAAGATACTTTTCTCGGTATGTTCCTATGGGCTTAGCATGGACGAAACCGCGGGCAGAAACTAGATAAGATTAGATTAGTTTGATAGTTAAAGTACACTTGACAGCAAAGAAAAAGAGTCGGTTAGAAAATCTTCAATATCTTCAAAAGTACCTGACCTAGCTTTATGAAATAAAGATTAAATTAAAGAATATTTAATGCCACATAAAATAATATATAAATCCTTTTTATTTATTATTAATTGTATATAAAACTGAAAATGTAAAATAATGGTCGTTTTTGAATTTAATACCAAAAAATTCAAATCATTTGTTTCGCGTTTGTTCTAGTTTTGCAATAAAAAACTAATAAATATGGTGTCTCTGCCTTATAAATTTTATTATTCTGAAGTCATCACGTCGTTAACCCCTGAAGAATGTACCAGGATCCTGACAATGCTTGAAGATGGGCACAGTCAGCGAAATACAGCGAGAACTGTTGGTGTGACTCTTTCTACAGTTCAGCAAGTACTCCAGCGTTTCCATGAAACTGGATCCAATCTTCGAAAACCAGGAACAGGCCAAATAAGGTGCACGACGGCGTGGGAGGATCGCTATATGGTGTCAACAATTTTGAGAAATCGCTGTTGAAGTAAAGAATCATAATTTACGAGTTGGAGGAAACAATCTGAGTACGGATACAGTAAGGCGGCGTCTGGCTGAAGCAAATTTAAAGCCATTAAGACCTGCAAATGGGCCAAAACTAGAAAGACACCACAGAAACTCAAGGTTGAGTTATGGTAGGGAACACGAGAATTGGACTCTGAATGACTGGTCAAGAGTTATGTTTTCAGACGAGTCTAGATTCTGTTTATACAAGTACGACGGGAGAAAAAGAGTGTACAGAAGACCAAGAGAGCGCTATAACTAAGCCTGTATAGAAAAAAAGGACCATACGGTGTAGGCTCTGTTCACGTGTGAGCATGTGATTTCTTCCGAAAGCCGCACTGAGCTAGTGGTGGTTGAAAATGGAATTTTAACTGCAGAAAGATTGAAATTTTTTTTGATTTGATTGAGAAAGAAGACAGAAATTTTGAATGACTACGTTGGTCCACATTTAGTGGACATGGGTGAGAATGCCGTTTTTATGCAAGACAATGTCCGCCCGCATACAGTTCAGATAGTGATTGCCTGTTTTCAAGAAGTCGGTATCACACACATGGAGTGGCCAGCACGCAGACCCAACTTAAGCCCCCTTGAGCATGCATGGGTCGTCCCATGCATGCTCAATGGGGTTTAAGTTGGGTTTCGGATTCCGCTGACTTACACGTCATCCCAGTACGAACTGTCAGCGGAATCCATCGCCAATCACGCTACGTAAAATGAAAGAAGCTCTAATAGAGGAATGGCAGAATATTCCGCAGCATCGCCTCAAAAACCTAGCAGAAAGTATGCCAAATCGCATAACAGCAGTATTGCAAGCTCGCGGAGGCAACACAAAGTACTAAAATGCGTGAAAGCGGCACATCTGTAACCAATCTACATTTACGAAAATACTGGGAAAACTAGGCATTTTTATTTATTTTACATTTATTAAAAATAAAACACTGTAATAAATTTTTTTTATTTTCATTTAAGCGCATTAAAATTTTCTTTAATTTAGTCTTCATTTCATAAAGCTAGGTCAGGTACTTCTGAAGATATTGAAGATTTTCTAACCGACTCTTTTTCTTTGCGGTTCAGTGTAGTTACATAGTTCCATCGTTTTATTTGTACTGCAATCATTACTTCATAAAATAAATTATTACAGATGTTTCGCTTTTGAGTAGTTTATTTTTGACATATTTATATAAGTCGAAAATTATGTGGCATGAAACATATTGTAAGTATATTACCTACATAAAATGCAGCTCAATTATTTTAAACACACTAGCTAGTTCTTTTAAAACCTTAAATAATTTTATTTAATGCTTTTGGATTAGGTAATGTAAAGATCTCAATTAAGTGCTGGCCATTGCATTTAAAATATTTTAAACTACAGTCAGTTATTTTTAATCTGTATAATTATAATGAATTGTAATTGAGCAAGAAAATTTCTCAACTGAACACGAGAATTGCATTAAAGTTACTAACCTTTTATCTTTTTTTGTGTGTTTAGTGGCCAACCTTTTGTCAAGAGTTGTTCAAGCCGCTCGTAGGCCTCTGACATGGCTTAACGACTTTTACGTGCTCTTCGAAGCACGGAGACGCTCATAAGAAATACCACTAAGCGGTCACCCATCAATAGACTGACCGCATCCAAAGTTGCTTAACCTCGCTAATCGTTTACCGATCAGTGAGTGCAATTGGCTACGAGCGCCTCATTTGCCTTTAGTTGCTAACCTAACCTACATATACGCGAACGATGCTGCGGGCAAAATCTAGTAACTAATAATATAGCGAATTATTGTTTCAGGAACGATAAATAAAATTATTTCGGTTAGAAAGATAATTAGATAGCTAATCAAGCTTTCTCGGCTATAAAATGAAAGATTATGTAGGTAACTTACTCCAGTATATATTTTAGATAGAATTTAGGCGGATTCATATTCCTTTTAAAACAACTTTATTAAGGGTCGTCACAAATTTAGTAATAGTAATATTTTTCAGTGAATAAAATTGCGTTGGAGTTACCCTTTATATTATTTTTATTTTTATATATTCTAAGGCAAACTATCAGGTACTTAAGACTGCGCCGAGCGAAATGTGCCAAAACAGGCGGTCACAATTAAGCGAATAAAATCAACACGTTTTGTTTAATACAAATATAAAATCTACATTTACCATAACAATGAATGTGTTTACAATTACTCCATGTAAACAACTTAAAATAATTAATATTTTCGCCTACAAAATTACGTGAAATAACAAAAACGTAAGCTCGTGTTACGTGATTTTTAGATTATAACAGTAGAAATCTATCCCATTTTATAGCTTAAACGAAACATAAATAGTTATATTACTATTTGTCCGTCCCAAATATTTAAGTTGTTGGTTGATAATAAAGATACATATTTATCAAAAAAAGTACTTTAAATCCTCCATACAATTTTACTCGTAGTATGGCGGCCGCGCGCCGATTCGAATATGCGCCGCACGAGCTCTGTCGTTATCTGTCTTACGCTCGGCGCAGTCTTAAGTGTATAAATAGCGCTAAGTAAGCCAGCTGAGCTTTTGGTGAGTGCCGACAATAGAATCCTCAGATTGCTGTAACGATACATATTTCTGTTAGAAAGGAATAATATATATAATATTTATTCCTGACGTTTTGAATATATAATCAATATGAGAATATACCCTTGATAATACTCACTACGTCTCAAGACCTTTGAAATTCTTTTTTTTATACTCTAATAGGCTTGCGTTTGACCGTGATCTCACCTGATCTTAAGTGAAGATGCAGTCGACGATGGAGCACGCTTGCCTAGAAGATACCTATTCACTCGCGACTTGAAGACACACAGATTGTACTTATCGGGCAACACAAAATTAGCGAATTCCACTCCTTAGCGGTACGCATTATAAAAGTGGAAGCAAAGCCACTCGTGCGTAAATGTGGCATATCCACCATTCTCTTTCAAGTGGACAATATTTTTATTTTCTTTTAGATACTACTTCCCAACTGATATCACAAAATATATTGCTTGTAGTTTACCTCCCTGTTTCCAGTGTCCATTGTTTAATTATTGGTAGGGATCCCGTGGTACTAGAATTATCTCATGACATTAGGGATAATCCTTATGTTGCACTGTTATTAACTTTTAGCAATATCAGATCTAAAGCATGCATTAGGTCCGATATGGAATTTCACAAGTTTATAGGAGAGCCAAATGGAAGTTCCTGATATAATCGTGTCAAAACTATTGTTTATTTTTGATTAGGTTAACAAAAATAGTACATCTCATTTATTTACCTTATATTTATTATATATACCTTATTTTTAACCGAGCAATTAAAAAGTTTCGAGGCATGACTTATGATGAATACCTTATGGTATCATAAACACACACGCACGCACGCATGCACGCACGCACGCACGCACAAACGCATACACGATGTTTCTAATGTAAAATTTATGTAAATTTAATTAGTTCCAAATCAACGTTATTATTATTATTATACAAAATTTATATACTGTAGATATTATCATCATCCATGTTATAAATTGAAACAAAAAGAGATCAAAATAAAAATACTCAAAAATATGTTAGCAAAGATTTTTATGAGTACTTTACTGCGATAAAATCTTTTAGAAACCTTAGCACATCAATAATTCAAATTAAGTTCTTTTCGGTTAGCCTTCAAACTTATTTGACTAAACTGAAACTAAGATCAAAACATTTGCTTCTAAAAGCTCATAAATGCTCTACTCAAACCGAATTGAGCACTAAAGTAACCGTTACTCTAAATGAGTATCATGCTCAAATATAAGGTGCCTCCCATATGAGTCAACGCGATTTCAGTATTATTTTACTACTACTATTGCTACTTCATTTGTTGCTGTGTTCTTGGTATAAATCCCATAACGAATATAATATCAGCCCTGTATTAAACTGTCCCACAGCTGGGCATGGGCCTCTTCTGAATGTGAGAAGGATTAGGCGATAGTCCACCACGTTGGCCCAGGGCATGTTGGTAGACTTCACATAATTATATCTTCGAGAACATTATGCAAACTCGAAGACATGCATGTTTTCCTCACGATGTTTTCCTTCACCGTAAAGCAAGCGATAATTAATTACCGTAAGATAAGCCTTGGGATCGAACTCGAGATATCTGCATGGCAGTCTAAGGGTAGCGTATTGCGACGAAATTCAAGCTTACGCTTATTATAAAATGACTAAATATGGTGTTAAATCACGCAGCACTGCAAATATGTATCTATTTGTATTTTATATTACTATACGTATGCGAATACATAAGAAAAATTATAGACAAGCAATTTGTGACTTCTTTTAAACGCAGCTAAAATGGCAGATCGGCGTATGGTGCGCTTATTAATGCAACCGTTACCTATATTAAATAACATACATACATTCACTCCTGTTTCCCAGAGGGGTAGACAAAGACTGATTGAATGAAGACGGATTTCCATTTTCGATTTGGCTGACATGAACGGAATAAAAATACTTTTATTTTATTTTTAACATAGACAATATAAAAGGATATATATAATTATAGATAATTCTGTTATTGACTTATTAATAGTTTGCTTTAGTCCATCATAGATGTAATCTGTGGCGTTTTGAGTTCAAAATAACAAACTGGTGTTTAAAAGCAAGCGTGTGAGGAAAATAGGTAAGGCCCACTACGGCTCACTTTTACAGGGTTTTTTTATATACTAAAACTTAAGATACTATGGACAGCCATGAGGACAAACGAATCGATTTTACAAGAGCTCCACAGCAAAAAACGACTTACCTCTTAACCCCGAGAACGTTAACTAAGCTTCTTTGGACGTATAATGCGATCACAAATGCATGAGTTGGAGACGCAGTTGATCGTGGGCCAGAATTCCAACACGATGGTGTAAAAGTATTGTAGAGGCAACAGGAAAAACTCGATATCGGTCTATTGAACTGGCGCAGGACAGAAGCAAATGGAAACAAATCTTATATGGTCACGATCCTCATTAGTCAAGGAACGACGAAGAAGTTTTTATAAAATCGTATTTTTAATACACTTTTATTGCTGCTCCTAATGTCAGGAAAACATGTGTTCAAAATAAAACGTACAGATAAGTTAGGCAACGGCCTTAGAAAGAACTCTATGAGAAAATCTTCAAACTTGTTATTGAAATACACGCGAATATTTTATTTTGTTTTCATCGTGGCTTTGAGTTTCTTTTATAGCCTATTAATGTTCAACGAAGTGCGCATTGACGGTGTTGTTTTCAGATTACGTGAAAATTTGGTAACGTGCCTTATATTTTTATGTTTACCTAGCGACCCGCCCCGGCTTCACACGGGTAGTAGAATACCTTAACAAATTATACACCTAAACCTTCCTCATGAATGAATGAAATGAATGAAAATCCATCCAGTAGTTTTTTGAGTTTATGTCGAACAGACAGACGCGGCGAGGGACCTTGTTTCATAATATGTTGTTAAGTAATAAGTCACTATCAAATATACATGACGATTACCAGATTTCGTATGATCGTCATGCACGATTAAGGGAACATATTTGTTGTTTAAGATTTTCTTCGTCATTATTATGATGTATTTTTTATACTATTTCATTTATCTCGTTTATAAAAATTCAGCTTAAATATGTCTGTGTCCGCAGAACTTGTGTAAGAAATGGAAAATAGTCGATGGCTTGGCATGAAATTTTTATACGACGTCCTACATAGGAGTGATTTCGTATTCTTTCTATCCCGAAGTTCCTACAATTTGAAATACTCTCTACTTGACGACCTCGATGGCGTAGTGGTTAGTGTAACCGACTGCTATGCCTGAGGTCGCGGGTTCGATTCCCGCACAAGTCAAACATTTGTGTGCATGAGCATGGATGTTTGTCTTGGTTTGGGTGTTTCTATGTATAATATGTATGTATTTACAAAAAAGAAAGTATATATGTATGTTTATCCATTGTCTAGTACCCATAGTACAAGCTCTGCTTAGTTTGGGCTAGATGGTGTTGTGTGTATGTGGTAGAATATATATTATATTATTATAAATATAAAACTGACTTTCAGTAAAAGGTGTCCGAAATAAGCTAGTATATGTAGTAGTCACCGAATAATATTAAGTCTGTGTTATTATTATTTATGCTGCATGGTTGGCGTAGCGGACAACCGATTACCAAGTTGTGGCGCCGCGCTGAGTATTGTGAGTTGGCATCTCACAGAGGCCAATTTATGCGCTCCAGAAATGATAGTTCTGAGTTTGTATGTTCGTAAGATGTGTGGGTGTAAAGTCTACTACGACATAGATTTTATACCAGTTTGTATAAGGACTAGCTTTTGCCCGCGGCTTCGTTCTCTTAAAAGGTTAGGTTATGCTAGTAACAGTACAATTACTTTTTAATTAAAATGCAGCCTATGCTTTATGTTACTCGGTGATAATATAGCTTTCTAATGGTGAAAGAATTTTTAAAATCAGTTATGTAGTTTTTGAATTAAATCCTTAAAAACAAAAAATATTTTCTCTATATAATGTTAGTGTAAATTAAGTTAATTGTTTACTAAGGTTTAATTTAAGTATGATATGAATAATAATATTTCTCCTGAAAAAAAAGTGTCATCGGGATTATTTATTACGGCTCTCAATGAAAAAATGGGGTATAAGAGTTAGCATAAAAGTTTCTGCAAACAAGGCCAGCTTGTCTTCGACTGCGTAAACAGGAGACAAAATGCCGCGTCTATTGTTTCTGTTATTATGACGGTAAGCAACTGTATCAAATGATTCACTTATTATTTGATACAGATACTTCGGATCTCATCACAGTTTGTGCGGAAAAACTTGAAGAGACACAATTATGTGGTGATAATAGAAATTGGATACTCTTGTTTTTGTTTCAGTGGGAAAATACTGACATAATAATCAGCCAGATTGACCATCGTAACCGAAATTCAGAGAGTTGTTTCTCTAGTTCTCTTTTGAATACTATTTGCTCCACCATATAAAATAATGTAATGTAACTAACTAAGGCAACTAAACTAGCCTTGCTTTAAATATCCAAAATAATTTCTTAGATCTGTTAGATAGTAAGTTAGAGCGCGAGAGTTGGTTAAGCCATTTCGATTACGACGAAGAGTAAACTCAGCCGTGATATTTATTGCCCCATTCGACTGTATAATATAATAATATATACAATATCAGCCCTGTTTTAAACTGTCCCACTGCTAGGTACGGGCTTCCTCTCAGTGTTAGGGGAGAAGCGTTAGGCTGTGTCTACCACGCTGGCCCAGTGCGGGTTGGCAGCCTTCACATAATATCTTCGAGAACATTATAGAAAGCTCTTAGACATGCAGGTTTCCTCGCGATGTTTTCCTTCACGGTTAAAGCAAGCGATAATATTTTCTTTTTGTAATTTATTGGAAACGTCCATGTATGTACCTAAATTAATACCAAACTGTTAAGAAACCTGAAAGTGGGGCCTGGTACCCATAACACAAGTTAGATCTTACCTTGGGTACCAGTGTTCAATAATTACTGTGACTTACTTATTTGTGATTAATAAATTACATTTCAATTTCAATTGACTATTTAATACGCACATAACTTCGAAAAGTCAGAGATTGCCGCCTTGGGATCGAGCTCGTGACTTCTGCGTGGCAGACCAATGGTTACCTACTAGGCTATTCATTCCACTATATATCGAATAAATTCACGAGGTTTCCGATAACAAGTACACTGCCGTGCAATTTATTGGCAGTGGTCTATATTTTTTATGGGTCGTAATTTTGAAAGGCCTGGCGATTGTCATTCGAGTTGATGGATCGACCAAAGTAGAATCGGATTTTGTATTTATGAGTTCATTGTTTTAGTATTGTCACGTTACGTATGTACCAAGTTATGTACCGTATTCATTGACTAATTTCGATTGTTAAACGTAATATTATCGGCAACCAGAGAGAGAGATAAAGGAAGTGGGAGAGATCGCCGTGGCGGTCATTATTAAGTAATTTACGGTCTTTCGGTCTGTTGATGGTACATCAAAGTACTATTCTGTTACAGGAAGCTTGTTTCATTCTCTTACTATGCGACTGCATTTTGCCCGGCAGTGAATTCATCCGTTCCTTTTATTTCACCTTAACTTTAATTTGCATTCCATATATTGAAGCCTTACTTGACGGCAATCCATTGGACATGAGCACATTCATTATTGCTTAAAAATGCCTCGCGCTGAAGCGAAACACGTGTCGACGCATATTTTGTGTTCGAAGCAAAATACTGCAATATTGAGTACGCCCGGGTCCCACAACGTAGCTGTTCCTACCCAAAAGTACCTATCCGGTGGTGTCTATTTTTCCTATTACAATAGTTGGTGTGGGCAATCTGAGTGTGCGTGGCGGGTTCTTCTCTTTCCAATAATTTTATTCCTTAGCCATAGTTTCAGCAACGCAGTAATGATCATCATAAATATCAATGCCTCTGATAGGCAAGCAATCATTATGCTGTGGCATATTATGTTGCATATAAAAAATATTTCTAACGTGAATAAGTTTTCAACATATATCTTGGAATTTTATATGACACTAACCTTAGACCGAAATTTTGTCCGTATATAGTAGAGTTTATTTACGACGTCATTTACAGGCATCACACTCAGCATAAAATTTTCAGTTCTACTTAACTTAATTAGATGAAGCATAGCTCAGATTGTAAGTCGAATATCAGGATACTAAACAGTGATAACCGTATCAAAATATGTTTCATCATCATCTCAGCCGAAAGACGTCCACTGCTGGACACAGGCCTCCCCCAAGATCTTCAACACAGACCGGTCTTGGTCTTGTCTTAAAATATGTTTAGACGTTTTTAAATGATAGACAGGCAGACAGAAAGCTTTTCGCCTAGTTTCATCCAAATTCGTTTAATGGTTTACTCGTAATTGTTTAACAAAGATTCAAACATCTTTACAAACCTTCATATCTATACTTATCAATACTTATATTATAAAGAGGCAAGATTGCTTGTAAGGATTTAACTCAAAAAGAACGGAACCGATTTAAAAATCTTTCGACTTTTGAAAGCTATTATCACCGAGTAACTTGGGCCATAATTAATTTTAAAAAAAGACTGTTACTAACATGAGCTAACCTATAACCTATTTTTACGCAAAAGGCAGTTTATGATATAAGTACGATAGAATATGTAACTCAAACTTCTATTGCTATTTCAACAAATAGTTTAACAACCAGTGCAAATAAATAATATTGGCATTCATATTTGTAACTGCATCAAATAGGTTAACCCCAATTACCAAAATATCTGAACTTTAACCAGTTCAAACAGTTTTGAATAATAAATAATTAATCAAATGAATGGGTTTGTTCGCAAACACAAATTATATGGAATTTTGCTCATAACCGCTTGTTCAATATTAATTATCTACATATATCTATAGTAATATGTACATTGATATAAACCTGTAATAAGGTCGTGTCTGTTGATGTCAGGTATTGTTTAAAAACGAATTAGTTTTTACTATTAAGAGTAAAACTAATTCGGTTACTAATTCAATAAAATTTTGTAATCTCACTAACCATGTTGACGTTCATAAGTGTTACTTTGTGACCTAAATTAGTAATTGATTCATATATGATTGACTTTGACTAGTATCCGACTGCGATTAAACCCACATGAATCTCACTGGTGATTTGTTTGTATGTTACGCTTTCATGCCTAAAATACCCGATCAATCATTATGAAACGCATACACGTTGTCGAGGATATAGAAAATAATATACGGTACCTTTCATCCAGAAAACAGAACTGTACGCTAGGGACAACTACAGCAAATATAAAAACCAGTTTCATCCAAATCCGATCAGCGGTTTTCTTTTTTTTTTATTGCTATTGGTGGCAGACGAACAAGTGGTCCACCTAATGAAAAGTGGTAACCACTGCTCATGGACTTCAGCAATGTCAGGACACAGCAAAGCCGCTGCCTAACTTGAAAGAAGAACTCTCTTTAAACCTCGTTTGAAGAAGAACATATCATAGCGCTCCGGAAACACCGAAGCAGGCAGTTTATTCCAGAGCTTGCTCGTACGTGGGAGCAATGATCGCTGAAAGCGTACCGTCCTGGATTTGAACGCTTCCAGGTGATATGTATAAACGCTGCTTCGTTGTCGAGTGGTACGGTGATAGAAAGGGGATTACGCGTAATGGAATATTTAACATCCAAATATCTTTACAAACTTTCATATTTATAACATTAAAGCAGTCTTATGCTGCTGATGCTTTATGCTCAAATTACTCACGTAGGCTACAAGCGCGAGTTATTGCATGTGCTACATGCGCAAGATACTACATGTGCAAGGTTATATGCATGCGCCTGTGTCGGTTGCATACGATGCATACAACGCGCTTACATACTTGTATACCAAATATTTATTTGTCGGTGGCGATAATGACGTTCTGTACACGTAGACCTCCAGTTTCTTTGAATTTCTGAAATGAATAAATGACCGGCTTATTCTTATCGTAGTCAAAGGAAAATCAGTTTGTAAAAGCCACAAAAGTAAGCATCAAATAATCCACTCAAGACATCAAATAGCGGTTACAATAGAAAAAGCAGCAATCGCAAAGAATAGAAATAAAACAAAGAGAGTCCATATATAGTTATGGTATTTTTGTACAGTATTGTTTGATTTTTCTTTTTAATATTAATGGCAGTCATGTAGTGATTTGCCTAATTTAGTAAAATTATGGAGTGTTTGTGCAAACGCATCTTAAGGCCAACCTCACCGAGAAGCCATGGCGCCGTCACCTGCTACGTCTCACTCTCTGTGTCCAACCAGCGGCAAGACAGACACCGTACACGTGATTTTGTGGCAAATTGTGAGAATTGACTGGCAGATGTTAGCCACTGCCTGCCCCTGGCTACCTTTCCTGGTTAACGAAGGTAGCCAAGGGTAACCATGCCTACGTAGCCGGTGACATAGCCATGGCTTCTCGGTAAGTTGAGCCCTTAGAGTGGCGACCGCGACTTGGTAAACGTAAGGCGTCCCCGGCCAGATGGACCGATGACCTGAAGAAGGAAGCTGGTTAATACTGAACGTGGATCATGGTGCACCGGATGTTGTGGCGTAAAATGGATAAGGCTCTTGTCCAGCAGTAGACTGCAACGAGCTGATTGATAGATAGATTGATTAAAGGGGTATTTTCATATCCTAACTAATATTACAAATGCGAATGTGAGTTTATTTGTTTGCTTGTAACGCTTTCACGCCTTACCTACTCTACCGATAATCATGAAATGTTGCATACACGTTGTCAGGCGTACGTAAAAGGATGTTCGCACATTCTCACATTCGCATTTACCGCATTCGCATTATTTATAACATTACTAGAAACCGCGGGCTAACCGCGGTTTTGCTCGCGTAAATGTAGGCTAGGTTAGGTTAGATTAGTAACAGTACTTTTTAGAGTTCAAAAAACTCTTATACAACAGTTTTGTCCGTCCGTCCGTCTGTCTGTTATACAACTTTCAACTCAAGGACCGTAAACGCTAGAGACTCGCGGTCACCGCCATTCGACTCAGCATAGTCCATATACGCCCGGAATGACTATGACCTTTGACCTCTCACGTGGTCACGGTTACGTGGTATCACGTGACCTTTGCATATTGCTTGAACCATTTTTTCTAACTCTAAGATTTACGGCAATTCATTGCCAATTCTCACTTGCTTCTGGATGAAACATGAAAGATGAAATAATAAACGAACAAGCTCAAATTCGCATTTATAATATACATAAGTTAGGAAATTATCTCAGATTTTCTACAGTTTCGGTTTAGTATAGATTTTTTTAAATGGATGATCGAATGTATTTTACGAAAACGTGTTTAAATGAGAAATTCCCCGAGGCAGTGCAGTGCCGTACATTTCGCTTTGATATTTTATGTAATATCCATCTGTGGCCAACCGTTAGAGACGTGGGTACAATAAACTGCCCTAAGCATATGTTGCTTTTAAATCGCTTCAAGCAAAAGTATTGTGGAATGTAGAAGTCGTTTATTATTACTTATTTTTGTGAGCAAAATAACTCCGATGTAAAATATCCGAGTTACTCGTATATTTTTATGCGGCTACGCGATTTTACTCAGTATTTACAAATCTTTTTGTAAAGCTTGGCGTTTTGGGCTAGGTCGATGCACTTTAGAAAATGTAATAATGATGTTTATTCTGTCTATTATCAGGGAGACATAATTGTAAGGCAATTGTGTCTGGCCGCCGAACGGCTGACGCAATTCAAAACGTTATAAGATTTTATTTCTACGTCTTTTTAGACGTAGACATCTACGATTAAATACAATTTTCACTGTTTTAGAATACGACTTTTTCGTGGAATGGAAGCCTGGTGATCCATAACACAGGTTTTTACGTAGCTTGGAAACTGGTCTCCCAGTACCTTTTATATTTCCATATATACCAGTGATATGGAAAAATAAATAAATATACTTTAATAGACGGACATAGGCGAGAGACTCGCCGCAGACTCTGTTCCATCCAGACACCGTGGATTTACAGGAAAAGTTATCGTGTCTCCTAATAAATAAGAATTACTTAAGGTAATATAATTAAAATAAATAATAATATAATTGCTAATAAATCCATATAAGCAAAAAAGATGAAAATGAAATTTATCTTAATTCTATTTAAACGTAAAGGATTATTTGATCCGCTTTAATGTATCTATAAATCAAAGGTGAATTATAGTTATTATTAAAATAATAAATAGTAATAGTAAATGAAATGTAAAAATATGAGTTAAACTAGCATTGTCTACTGAAAATCCTCCGCAAAGAAAATGTCATGACAGCAAAACCACTTTGGTCGGTTCGACCCCAAAATTAACCAGATACCTGCGCCAAACTGTGTCTCGGGTTCAATTCACATGAGCTCAGAGATCACCATAAGTCGCAATCCCTATCACTACGCTGCCTTATGCTTTCCCTATATTTTTTAAACTATTGAGGACTACATCCAATTTAGGCACAAAACTTCTTTCTTCCTTGGATGTTTTAAGATTGCTAACAAGAGTAATAAAATCTTCCTAAGAAACCTCTAAATTACTTTGCAATTAAACAAACTTTATACGGATTTTATCGAGTTGTATTTTAATAAAACACTATTTTTACATAATTTTGAAACTTTAAACTACTATTGTTAAACACTTTTACTATTTACTGTTTACTTCAATTTAAGCTATTTAAATTATACAACTATTTAGATTTAATTTTACACTTTGTATAGCATTTGCGTAAACATAAGACAATATTATGTAAATTCTCTAAATTTCTATTCACAAAAATAATTATAATCTTTACGCTACATGAAGTATAGTATTTTAAATGTTTTTTTTTAGGAAGGCACGTTGCACAGCAATGTATAAAATTTTTTTTTGTAGGCATCTTCCACAATAGGAATTATTTCTGGGTCGAGTGGGACTTTACAAACATTTAAACAACGGACACAAGAAACACCCAGACTCGGAACAACTATTTTCTTATCCTAACACCTTAAGCCACTACGCCATCCGTGCAGTCCAAATCATTCCATCGTAATATTTTAGACAATCGTCCGGTCAAGTATGAAACAAAATAGAGAGTAAGGAGAGCGCGTTGCAAAGCAATATATTAATCTATCTCAATTTTCTGTTTAACGCCGTTTTTACGTAGTTCATGCACTGCACATTGTGTTATGAACTCTAGTGCGATGCGACGAATGACGCGTATAATTGATTTAATGGTCAACAAGTTTAACTCACTGGGATTTTTTAATTTTATGGTGCTAGCCTGCTGACGAGAAATATATTTATAAGCAATTTAATTATAAGAATTGATGACGTATTTTGCTATTACCACCTCCCTGGTGGTAACTGATAAGTCAATTACGATAACACAAACTCTATCTATAAAGTTACTTATAATATGTAATTAAGTTAGGGCATTTTTTTACACATGTTTCGGCATGTTGCCCTCACTGAGATGTGTGTCATTTGGCATAGTTGAAAGTGTATAATTATGAAAATGAAGTGCAAAGAGGTAATATTTATAAAAAGACCAAAATTTTGCCCGCATCTTCGCTCGCGTAAATAATATATATATATATTTTTTTTTAATAATAATATTCTACCACATACACACAACACCATCTAGCCCAAACTAAGCAGAGCTTGTACTATGGGTTCTAGACAATGGATAAACATACATAGATACTTTTTTTTTTTTGTAAATACATACATATTATACATAGAAACACCCAGACCAAGACAAACATCCATGTTCATGCACACAAATGTTTGAATTGTGCGGGAATCGAACCCGCGACCTCAGGCGTGGCAGTCAGTTACACTAACCACTACGCCATCGAGGCCGACAGGTAAGTAAAGTAAATGTAGGTAAGGTTAAGTTAGATAAGAAACAGTACTTTTTAGAGTTCGAAAAAACTCTTATACAACAGCTTTGTCCGTCCGTCTGTTATACAACTGTCAACTCAAGAACCGTAACAGCTAGAGACTCGCGGTCAACGCCATTCGACTCAGCATAGTCGATATAACCCCGAAATGACTACGACCTTTGACCTCTGACCTCACGGTCACGTGGTATCACGTGACCTTTGCATATATTGTTTTTGAAACTCTAAGATTTACAGCAATTCATTGCCGTTTCTCACTTGTTTCTAGATAATAGGTATGTCCTTTCCTGTTCCCCTGACAATGTGTATGCGAAATTGAATAATGACCGGTCGAGTAGTTAAGGCGTGAAAGCGTAACAAACAAACAAACTCACATTCGCATTTATAATATTAGTTAGGACTAGCTGTTACCCGCGACTTCGTCCATGTGGATTTTAAGTAAAAAGTGTTTGTTCAGTTCGCAGAGTTAACGAAAAATTAATATTTTTGTATGCCTCGTATAGATATACCTATTCTCAAATTAATGTGATTCCTCGACTTTGTGAGTCGGTTTTATTTTATTATATTGGATGTATTTAAATATATATATTATTATTATTTTATAAATAATTCCCAATATGAATTGGATGTTGTTTACTATTTCATTGGTTTTAATTTTTCTCTATTAATCTGTTATTTTGACATTACAAACAGACACTTCAATTTTATTCATTTGTATAGATGTATAGATAAAAACGTTCGACTAAATATATAAACCCAGTTTGTATATGTATTTCTTCGCACGTTAATTTCGAAAACGGGATGTTGAGCTATAAACCGTATTGCTTTGTATCGCTGTCAAAGCTTTAGCTACTTTTACAGTGGTTACGACTAGGTTTAGTGAAACAATTTTCAGAGATAACATATCTCTGAAAATCGATGCAAGTGTTCACATTTATATGTAAATCCTGACCCTGCATCCAGGTTTGGTCTCTGCGAGATTTGTCACTATAATAGCGTTTAACGCATTAAAAGCCGGCGGGCATAGGCCAGGTCTGTAGCTGGTAATGGTTAGGGTGTAGATCAGCCGGCAGGCATAAGCCAGGTCCGTAGCTGGGGTTATATTGAAACACGTAAACAGATTCAACTGAGAATATATTTTCGATTTTCTTATATCCCGTTTATTGTTCATGCAAGTAACGCTAGCACTAATATGTACAATATTTATTTGCACCAATCAGCGATAAATAAATAACATTATACAATTTTACGAGGAATTCTTGAGCGTGTATGCGTGCGGCGCGACGACTATAAATACTGCCACATATAAAATCAGAAAGCGACTTCGCGCGTCGCTTAGTCTGTAGATTGGTTTCGTCGCGGCTAGACGTATGATGCTCCGCTCGATCACCTTCACGCGTCGCTTGGTTTCGGCGCGGCTAGACGAATGATGCTCCGTTTAATTCCAGATTCCTTATAAACTTATATGTTGCTTGTGCGTAAATACATACGCCACAAGCGTAAAGCTTTATGGGCAATAATGAGACAGCTATATTTATTTATTTAAGAAACAAACAACAGAAAACAGGCAAAATGTTACATAAGTAATTGGTACATTCGTTCAGTTCTACTGCATTCCTAAACTATGTGTACACAGCATGACTAAATAATTTTAGAGTAGGATAATGTTAAATGACACAATACCATTGCAAACGTACCTTAATAGCCAGCACACACATATATTATATAGTAAACCATCTAAGGCAAGTCAGCAACACAGGCAATTATATATGTTGGAGCAACAAAATATAGGCGTGGTATTATACTTCGTACGTATACTAATGATAGGCAAATACAAGAGAAATAAAACAATAAAGGTTGACTGTGATTATCTCTGATTTGATCCGTGACGCAGCGAGTTCGCCACCCGAATGTGTCCGCGCGCGAGTCTCCGGCGCTTATATAACGTCAATATCACACTGACAGTTATAACTGTCATTCCAACTGACACATCGGCTCTATGGCGACCTCACTCAAGCTTACGCTTCACGTTCCGAAAGAAACCAATAGATGGCGTTTTATTCAACTCCAATTACAGAAATAAATTGTAATACAATGACTATTTTCTTGACGCTCTGACATATATATATAGCTATTTCTTGCCGCAAGCAATGACAATGCTTTAAATGATAGTATAAATGTAAACTCGAAATTTAAACGACTGTGATTGTTTTGATTCCTGAAATAACCAATTACCACAAAAAGTGTGAAAGGGATCTTCTTTTCTGATTACTTGGTAAAGGTAATATAAGCCAACACTCTAGAAGAAGTGCCACCTTCCTACAGGAAAACAGCGTTGGTGATACATGTTCTGCGTGTAATCCGGTTATAAAAGACACATACATACTTAGCTCTCTCAGTCCATCTCTAATTCCTTTTGCCTAAGATTGGCAAAGCCCAAGTTATTGGAAAGTGATTATTAATGACACCTGCTTACGACCAGGCAGCCGTAATCTTATTTTCCACCTTATTAGAAACCAATCGCCACATTTACCTCTACTTGTTACCACCAGCCTCTTTTATAGTGGCCAGGTAACCCGAGCCCCACTCAGAATCATCTGGAGCACAATCACTCCAAAATATTTGGTTTCAGTTGCATTTACGTCATCGCTATTCAGAGGCCACCCTTCTGGAAAAAAATCATAGATACACCAATGCCGGAGAAGCTTGGTATACTTACTTTTATATTTAAATCTCTCAACTACAATGGGTTCAGTTGAAAACAATTTAGGTCTGGCAACAAGATACTTTTATTAGCCATATATGTATAATATCAGCCCTGTATTAAACTGTCCCACTGCTGGGCACAGGCCTCTTCGCAGTGTGAGAAGGGTTAGACCATAGTCCACCACGCTGTCCAAATGCGGATTAGCAGATTTCACATATCTTCAAAAACATTATGGAGAACTGTCAGACCATGCAGGTTTTCTCACGATGTTTTCGTTCACCATTAAAGCAAGCAATAACTAACTACTGAATACGCACATAACTTCGAAAAGTCAGAGATGCGGGCTTTGCGGCCAACCAGATCTCCCACTAGGGTCTACCACCAGGTCTCACACATCACTGCTTCATTAGCCATATAACGTGATATTACTATGTATGTATATCATCATAATTTTATGTTTGTACCCAGTTTATGCGCTGTAAGCGTTACTGCGTAATAACAGAACACAACTGGTATTAGCTAGCATGACAATAAAGTGACTTTATACGTCATGAGTCTCTCTATGAGCCATTAAACGCGACACGACGTCAGTTTATGAATGTTATCAAAATATACGTGGCTTGTTCATATCAGTGGCAAACCTAGTACGTGCTTTATAAGATGTGATGTTTCATACAAAAACCTATTTTGGACACATAGTAAAAGTGAAACTGCCTCCGTGGCGCAGCGGTAGTGAATGCGACTGCT
Organism: Catocala fraxini; assembly: GCA_930367265.1. Lineage (NCBI taxonomy): Eukaryota > Metazoa > Arthropoda > Insecta > Lepidoptera > Erebidae > Catocala > Catocala fraxini. Next base: position 5,153,352 of record OV884047.1, read on the forward strand.
GTGCATCAGGTCTCGAGTTCGAATCCCCGGGTCGGGCCAACAGAAAGCTATTGGGTTTTTCTGTAAAAGAAATCTCAATAGCAGCCCGGAGCTAGGAAATTGGCGGTGTTAGTCATCCCCGTGCCTCGGAAAGCACGTAAAGCCGTTGGTCCTGCGCCTGTTCTCTCTCCGGTCGTGTCGGATTACCGTCCGAGTCAAAGTTAGGGAAAAGAGAGTGCACTTGTGTTTGCGCACACACTTGTGCACTATAATATCTCCTGCGCAGATGGCCAGTCTCTGTTAAGACTGGCCGCCGTGGCCGAATTTTAGTTTAGAGGACATCACCTGTTCTGTTAGGCTTTAGGCGGTCTGGAAGACATTATTATTAAAAGTGATTATTATCAACACTAACAATTTAGGAAATTTGTTTTTTGTTCAGAAATATCACATACGCATTTCTTTTTGGTTTTTGTGGCTAATTTTCCTAGAGTATTTCGCGATGTCGGAATTTTGGCTAATTGCATCAATTTAAAAAATAACTTGATGGACTTGTCATATTTTTTTGTCACCACGATGAGTGGATTTTAGGGAAAATATAATTTTGGTTGATTTTCTTGTTAAAGCTGCAGGCATTCTGGGATGTTAAGGAGTTGTGGTGGATAGCAGTGCTACTTAATTTGCCGATAAAAATATATAAAAAGGATCGAATACAAAAAGTATTTTTTTGTATTCGATCCATTTTTTATATTTTTACTGTAATATTTTAAAAATTGTAGCTGATGTACCATAACGAGGTATAATAAGGGGTTTATTTTTTCTAAGGTATCCACATTGTTCTTTCGTAATTAAAATAAAAATATAGTTTTTTTTTCTAGTGTAGTCATAAACAGTTACAGCTTTTGGTACACGCTTATCATTGAATTTTGGGACATGTTGTATGAGAAACGTAGTAACAAGCCTACAGTTAATGTAATCTATGATCGCTTGCAATATCAGATAGGTCACCTATGGTGATGCTGTCATGCTGACTGTTCTATATATACATACTTCACCTATTGTAGGTATATCGGTTCCCGGCTATAGGTACACGCCGCTCGGACGTCCGTTCCACTTCGTAGTCAAAGCACAAGTGCCAGAGAGAGAGGCGTGCGCCCCACTTCCTCACTACAATACAGTGCGCGGCGTGTACGCATGAGACGGCAGAACATGAAACTGTATTCACATACACTACACTGATCTTAGGGAAAAGAAATTAAAGATCGGCTGCGTTACTCCTTAAATAATAGGTGGCGTATCAAGATGAAACATGCACCAGATTTTAAGTTAGACTTCCGGCAATATAACTGTTAAAACTGCAATCAATTTCATGCAGCAGTTTTTGCGTGATACGTACACCAACATACAGACAGACTGAAAAATTCTAAAATAATTGTATGGCCTCTATTGCTTTGTGTAGATCACTCACATTAGTTTTCTTTAATATCTCTTGTGCACAGTCATCGACGAGTTGCAATTTTATTATATGTATAGATTGTTGTAAGTCATATACACTATTCCCATCTTGGCTTATTTGTAAGCCTAAGTAATGCTCTTAATACAATATATACATAAAACCGAGGTATATACTCCAATCTTGAACGTCTGTGTACATACATACATACATAGATTCACGCCTGTTTCCTAGAGGGGTAGGCAGAGACGACGGATTTCCATTTGATACGATCCTGACACACTTCTCTGGCTTCATTCACTTTCATCACATTCCTCATACACGCCCGTCGGTTCATGGTGCTCTTAACCTAGCCTTTGTCCAGAACGCCTCCGATCTGATCGAGAAACGTTACCCTAGGTCTTTCTCTTGCGACTGTTCCATTCACACTAGCCTTATAAACTTTCTTAGTTAGTCTTTCCTCGCCCATTCTTTCTACATGCCCAAACCAGCTTAACATACCCTTTTCTATTCTTGTCACTATATCCACTTTCATGCCGCATCTCTCTCGAATCACACTATTCCTTATTCTATCTTTCAGAGTCACACCACATATATTTCTCAGCGCTCTCATTTCTACAGCATTTATTCTGCTCTCATGCTTCTTTTGCCATACTCAACTTTCACTTCCATACATAAATGTGGGCACTAATAGTCCTCTCTCAGCCAAACTTGCCTTTTCGGATACATTTCGCCTGTTCATAAAATCACGTAGAGCTCCATTCACTTTGTTGACAGCAATCGTTCTCCTTTCAATATCTCCCTCATGTTTACCATCCCTTGTAAACAAAGTACCCAAATATACAAACTCTTTCACTTGCTCCACTTTTTGTACGTCTGGATAAATTGTTGTCACGTGACTTGTCCAATAGCGAGCAACAATTAATCATATCCTGTCGTACGAAGTTATCCTGTGCTAGGTTCAAAGGATCGTTAATACAAGCAATTATAAAAGCAACGCCTCATTTTCCTCGTTGACACCCATTATATCCGGATTGTGGGGATAAAGTAGGCTGTCACGCAGTGTGACATCTCGCCTATTGAAGCTTGAAGGTCCTTCTTTCTTTGCCTTTATGTCCTGAGTTGCTAAGGGAGTTGTAAAATAATACCGAGGTATTATTTTTTGTATGAGAACCTTATTAAGGCAACCATATGGGTAAATACATAGGCTCACGCTTATTATATCCCAACATGCACCCATATTTCGACAAGTACATATGTTTTAGGTCTCACGTAATAGAATTTATAATATTATAATAATAATATTCTATCACATACACACAACACCGTCCAGCCCAAACTAAGCAGAGCTTGTACTATGGGTACTAGACAATGGATAAACATACATACTTTCTTTTTTGTGTAAATACATACATATTATTCATAGAAACACCCAGACCACGACAATCATCCATATTCATGCACTCAAATGTTTGACTTGTGCTGGAATCGAACCCGCGACCTCAGGCATGGCTGTTGGTTACACTAACCACTACGCTATCGAGGCTGTCATTTATTATATAGTTAGGATTAGGATTTTGCCCACAGCTTTGCTCGAATTCAATTAATTCGTCAAATAAGTTCTATCCCTCAAAAACAGACCTTTTTCTGTATGAATATTCCTATGATCCCGTCTATCCTTTCTCATTATCTCAATTATCTCTGTACCCCTGTGAACGTGTATGCGAAATTGACTGCGCCGAACGAAATGTGCCATAACAGGCGGCCACAGTTAAGTGAATTAAATCAACACTTTTTGTTTAATACAAATATAAAATATACATTTAAAACATAAATAGTTATATTACAATTTGTCCGTCCTAAATATTTAAGTTATTGGTTGACAATAAAAATACATATTTATCAAAAAGCACTTCAAATACTCCATACAATTTTACTATGGCGGCCACGCGCCGATTTTAATATGCGCCGCACGAGCTCTGTCATTATCTGTTTTACGCTCGGCGCAGTCTTAAGGCTTGAAAGCGTAACAAACATACAAACAAACTCACATTCGCATTTATAATATTAGTTAGGATTAGGATATTGCCCAATGTTTCGCTTGTTCTCTAGATTGTTGTTGATCTAGACTTCATCAACTAAGTTCTATCCCGCGAAACAGTGTGGCGACTCCGCACAGACGAAGAAGTAAGTTCCGCCTACATCTAACAGATAGCGCTAAATACGCTAAATGACGTCACAATCCTGCATCGCGCAAGCGGAGTTTACACAGCGACTAACTATATATACAAGCACCCGACCTCAACCGTCGGGCCGCGGCCCGCCAGGCACGATCAACCAGCCTGGTCGGAGGATCCTCCCTTTGTGTTGGAGGGACATCACACTCCGTTCTTCCACATTGGTGACCCCGACGTGATTGGAAGCAACCTTCACGGAGCAGATCAGCAGCAGCAACCATCGCCATCATCTTCACTCCTCTTACACAGCACCTCTCCAGATGAGCAGTAATCAAGTCGCAGCCAGCCAGCATCTTCGGCCTCGACAGGGACCACCACACGCCTGCAGCGAACGCGCAGCCTGGTCTTCCCTACGGCCTCACCAGCGTCAAGGCTCAACCCACTGCATACACGGTCCACGCGAGCAGGGCACTTTATTCGCCGTCAACGCAGCAGCCAGCCACGACGCAGCAACTACGCAGCATCAACCCCAATCCACTGTGGGACACACTGCAACGCAACAACCCCGACTCACTGGGACACACGCAACGCTCATCGCACTCAGACTCGACTCACTGAGGTCTAGCGACATACAGTTCCGACTCACTGAGGTCTAGCGACATACAGTTCCGACACACTGGAACTAGCGGTATACAGTTCCGACTCACTGGAACTAGCGGTATCTTTCACTGGCACTGGCAACGCTCTTCAGGAGCATCGACAGCTATCTCATCAACCTGATCGACCTTCGGTCTTGGGGGGAAATACTGTGGCGACTCCGCACAGACGAAGAAGTAAGTTCCGCCTACATCTAACAGATAGCGCTAAATACGCTAAATGACGTCACAATCCTGCATCGCGCAAGCGGAGTTTACACAGCGACTAACTATATATACAAGCACCCGACCTCAACCGTCGGGCCGCGGCCCGCCAGGCACGATCAACCAGCCTGGTCGGAGGATCCTCCCTTTGTGTTGGAGGGACATCACACTCCGTTCTTCCACAACAGTACTTTTCCTGGATGAATATCCCTATGTCCTTTTTTGTACCCCTACCAACGTGTACGCGTGATTATCATGATTATCGGTCAAGTAGTTATAGCGTTAAAGCATAAAAACAAACTCACGGGCCTCTTCTCAGTATAAGAAGGGTTAGGCCATGATAGCTCACGATGCTGGCCCAGTGCGGGATGGCAGACTTCACATATCTTCGAGAACAGTGTGGAGAACTCTCAGACATGAAGGTTTCCTCTCGATGTTTTCCTTTCTTTCCTCTTTCTATACGCAAATAACTCCGAAAAGTCAGAGATTTTGAATCATACTCAAGACCTCTGCGTGGCAGTCCAACGGTTTTTCAGTAGGCTATCGCATACTTTTTGTTTAGTCTCCGAATAATTGGCAACAGCCAATAGTTCTACTCAAATAATGTGGATATACTCTAGCTTTGTGTAGCTCATGGGCAAGAGTTAGGCTAAGGTATCTATCAGGCCAGGATAAGTTAGGACATCGCACACTTAATATAACAAATACTTATCTCAAAATTAGTTAAAAAGTTAGGCAATTTGAACCCTAACTGGAAACTATTAGAGTTCTAATTGCCTAACTTCTTATATATACTCCATCAACACAGCTATAGTCAAATACTGAAATAGAGAAGTCAGTAAAATATTGTTATCAGTAATAGATAATATCTTTTACCTTAGAATAGAACAAAAGCTTAAATGAGCGATGACCAGTCACAAATAGATATCCGACTCCATAGTATTATTACTCTCAGTCTTTTATTCCCGTTTTAGATGCCACAGGACAATGGTGTAATAGGATATGTGTATTTTGGCCTTATATGTTTTTTCTTTGACTATTATAGTAATAAAATACAATACGAGTAGTATAAACGTATAAAAGATATCTTGGCCAACGCTTGGTGCCCGGGGCGCAGACACAATGCTTTTGTGTTGGCTAAATAATAAGCTGTACCGATTAAACAGAAGAAGAATAAACAGATTAAAGGCGTGGACGACTTTTTTAATGACTGTAAGACCTTGTCCAGAAGGAGCGAATTCGCCGCGATTCTCTCGTGCGTATCACGCGCGACCGTTGCGTCCAGAAGGAGCGTACCAACGGGCGAGCATTTCCCATATTGCCGCTCTTTTTTCTACTTCGTCTATAAACATTACCGTATCAACATTTTGGCGCTCCATTTCCCTTGTTAAGTGGTCATCTTGCAACTTCCATTACGCGAAGTAATGTGTCTTTGATACCCAAAGAGCTTGATAGAAGAGACACCAGAGAAGCGGGGCTCCTATTTTTAAGTGGATTTTAAGAAGAAACCTAACAAATACCTACTAGGGGGCAAACCTTGAGGGGCGACCGGGCTCGGAACTGCCAAAGCGCGTAACCCGCGAGATCTGAGTTCTGACCGCAACAGAAATTTCATACGCACGAGTCTACTGGCACGTAATTCGTATCATGTGGACAAGCTCAAAGGATTCAAATATACATATAGTAGTATATCATAATAGTTGATCAACGTTTCTCTCTCAAAGTGGACAAATTAACAAAGGTGTCAAAGTTTATGAGTATTTTTTGTGAGTTTAGTGAAGTTACTGAATTTTGAAACCTGAAATATTTAGGTTAGTTGCTAGGCTCAGCAAAGGGCCTATAAAAAGATACCTGCAATAAACTCATTAAAATTTCTCAAAATCATTTATGCAGTAAATATAACTAACTGTATAAGATGTACTATAGCATTTCGATATCCTCTACAATAATACAAACCACAATGTAAACAAAATACTATTTATGATAGCAACAAGTACGTACTCAAGGTGATAGCACGTATCTATACTCCCACCGTTAAATATAATTTATCTGGCAACGATTCGTTGCCAAGTGGCCGCCATTTATACCTAAATAAACATAACCTTTCGCAGACAGTTCCTACCTATTAATAGTGTAGGAAAATTACATGCGACTGTATTTTTTATTTATTAGTAACTAGATTTTGATTGTAGTTTCGCTAGCGTAAATGTAGTTTAAGTTAGGTCAACTTGTGACCACAGCCGGTGTAACCTGGTCGAAACGTCAAGCATATAAAAGGTACCTAAACATTATGCATGATCACGTTAATACCCGTTACACACATATATATATATATATATATATCATCCAACGCGAAAGTTTAATAGGTTAGACTTTTTTGTGGATGAAAGTTGCCCTATGTTCTTTTCTGTTCCTCTGACAAGGTGTATGAGAAATTTCAAAATGATCGGACGAGTAGTTAAGGTGTGAAAGCGTTACAAACAAACTCACGTTCGCATTTCAAATATAGTTAGGATTTAATTTGTCGAGTACTGTTCCGAAGACATAAAATAATAGAAAAAAAAGAAAAAAAACAATAAAATAATTAAAAGTCGGCTTAGACTTGGTCGTCGGCTGTCTGTCAACAATTGGTCAAAACAACTTGCAATTTTTTGATTTTGCTCATCTTAGCAGCTACGGTAAGGACATACCAATGGTGTCAGAATGAAATTTAGAAGTTTAGGTACCCAACATTATTCCAAATGCGAGTTTAATATTGCTGTAACATTCCTAGAAAAGCACTCCATTATACTATAAAATAGGTAGGTATACCTACTTTTAATTTTTACGTTATGAATTGTATACTGCTAAAACTACGATGGGTGTAAAAATACCCGGATTTAATCATTTGAATAAATATAATTAAGAATATTACACGATTTTTGTTATATGTACTTTAATTATGACTCGTGTTCTTTGATCTTTTGACTTATAGGTTACATTTTTTTAAAGTTCTCAAAATGATGGTAATCTGATACGAAAAAAGATACAGGCACAAAATTAAGTAACTACGGTGTTTTTACTCCTGGGTATAGCCTTTAAGGATTAAATAGGTACATATATACTAATTTGGCAAATATATAATTGAAATTAAACTACTATATACGGATTTTATCGCGTTGCTTATTTTACACTTTATTACATAATTTTGAAACTGTTACACTACTACTAGATACTATTAAACTTTACTAATTTTTAAGCAAATAAAATTATTAAAACTATTAAATCTATTTACATTTAAGTTTACACTTTCCCCGACGTTTCGGATGCTTTTCAGCAGCCATGGTCATGGGGAGATAGATGGTAGTTGTCTCAATGTTCCAGTGTCGTTATTTCAAAGTACCCGTACATAATTTAATCATTGGTGTTTCTATTTACGCAGAATGTGCTCAGAGTATCATGAAGTCTAGCTGGGGATTGCTTCTTCTTGGGTTTGACTATTTGAATTACTGGATCCCAAGCTGGTGGTACATTCCAACCATCTTCTCTATTGAAATTAGGATGTTTTTTTATTTCAATAGCCTTGCGAAGCATCCTTGGTAAGAATCGGTGTTCTTTAGCGAGAATCTGTGGTTTGTCAAATCTCATCTAGTGGTAGGTCCCCTGTTGCACATGTTCACACACAGCAGAATTCAACGAGCGTTGGTGTTATTACGGCGGGGCCGCGTGAATCGCTTTCATATGCAATCGCGATCCCGCCGAGGTTCCGGCCCGCCGTGTGAGACGGCAGGCCGCTATATAAAAACACTTCCTCTACTATCCTCTTGTGAGGGGACGATGATACGAGTCAGAGGCGCGCGTGGGAACACACACGCCGCCTCTCGGACCTGGTGCTGATCGGGAGGCGAACAGGCCCACGAAGCCCACCACCCCCAGGTCAAACCTCAGACGTCGAGGGACCCGGGCGTACCTACTCCAACTTGCAATATTCCGCTTCGAACGTAAAATATGCGTCGACACGTGTTTCGCCTCAGCGCGAGGCATCTTCAGGACCGTTTGGCAACGAATGAGCCCATGGATGAAAGGATTTCAGCCAAGTAACACCAAATTCGATTCAATATATCTATCTATGACCAACATTTTTTTTGTTTTGTCTATTTCAAACCAAGATGCCTAACCTACCTACATACATTAGGTAACTAGCCTCAGCCGGAATGTAGGTATTTAATTTAAAGTTTTATATTAGATCGAACTTCAGTTTTCCCTTTCTATAATTTTCCTTTAATCGGTAAGTGTTAACACGACAGCGCCAAATTCGGCGTGCGCTCCAACAAAACCTCTTTATAAGAATGTAGAACACGAAAATAAAGTTAGCGTCGGTTGATGAATGAAAATGATTAATGATAGGCATAATGGGCGCACCTTGCTCCCTTCTATAGCCTTTTCTTCGCGGCTAATGAACCATCGAAGTAGGTACATCATAGCTATGTATATGTACCATGAATAGGACCATTTTAACTAAAGTTATATAATATAACTAGCGACCCACCCCGGCTTCGCACGGGTAGTACAAAACCTTAACAAATTATATACCTAAACCTTCCTGGTGAATCATTCTGTCTAATTGTGAAAACCTCATGAAATTCCGCTTATTTGTTTTTGAGTTTATCACGAACAGACGCGGTGGCAGCCTTTGATTTATAATATGAAGTGATAATAACAGCCCTGCATTAAATTGTCTCACTGCTGAGTCCAAGCCTTTTCTCAGTGTAAGAAGGGTTAGGCCATAGTCCAATAGGCTAGCCCAGTGTGGGATAGCAGACTTCACATTACTACAAGAACATTATGAATAGGTAACTCTCTGACATGATGGTTTCTTCACGGAGTTTTCCTTCACCGTTAAAGCGAGCAATAATTAACTCGAAACCTCTGCATGGCAGTCGAATCGTCTCCCACTAGGCTATACCTAGGTACCTACTAACTTACGAGTATAACAGTTATAGACGAGTACCCGAGCAGTAAGATCTTTGGACTTAGGGCCGTCGCCCACGGCGACTTTTTGTAGTGATGCAGTGTCGCGCGTTCGCATCGATACAGTCGTGATGCGGTCGCTAGCTGTGTGCCCTCGCCCACAACCACGATTCAGTCGCAATGCAAACACGATACTGTCGCGGTTCTGTCGCGATCCAAACGCGATTCAGTAACGGCACAAACATGCCTGCGATCGCTACAGTTGCAAGATGGACTACGTTGAGGCAACATTAGTCACGTTGTCTTTAGTGCTGCTTTTCCGTAAGCAGCCGAAACGTGGGTAACGAAAGCAGCGTCAATATTGGATGCACCCATTTAATAAAGAGATATTACTTGATGGTTGCATCGTAACGCGGTTCCCCACTCACGCGACACCCTCCCTCCGTTCTCTCCCCGATGTCATCCGACACGGTCGCGCGTTTGCATCGATACAGTCGCGATGCTGTAGCGCGTTAGTAGCGCGTTGGCATCGCTTCTATAGCGCGTTGCAAATGCGACTAACGTGCGTTAGTAGCGATGCTGTCGCGCGTTTACGAAACACAGGCTGCATCGCTACCAAAAGTCGCCGTGGGCGAGGGCCCTTAGACTTAAAAGGTTTTAAATGCGTTTACACGCACGACACGCACCTCTGATTTCTCATAGTAGACGTTTAGGTGGTCGCCTCGGCACTGCCCGCGCTCCGTGTATTGTGGGATCCACAAATGATTGTTCCTAGTCTGGGTGCTTTTGTGTCCGTTGTTTGAATGTTTGTGAAGTAAAAGCAACACATGAATTATGCCTAGTGCGGGAGTTGTCTTTTTAAAAACAAGATGTAATAATAATGTCTTCCAGACCGATTTTGGTCACGGCGGCCAATCTTAACGGAGACTGGCCATCTGCGCAGGAGATATTATAGTGCACAAGCGTGTGCGCAAACACAAGCGCACTCTCTGTTCCCTAACTCTCATGATGCGATGGGACGGTAATCCGACACGACCGGAGAGAGATCAGGCGCGGGACCAACGGCGTTACGTGCTTTCCGAGGCACAGGGGTGTCCAACACTGCCAACTTTCTAACTCCGGGCTGTTATTGAGATTTCTTAACAGCAAACTCAATAACTTTTTGTTGGCCCGACCCGGGATTCGTACCAGAGACCTGATGCACAGCAGTCGCATTCACTACTGCTGCGTTACGGAGGTAGGATGTATGTTGGTATTGTATAAGTAATTGACATCACAGTTAAACATAGACAGTCACGCGCCTATTTTCCAGAAAGAGTAAGCACTGTAGGTACCTATTAGGCCCACATTTTGCCATCTTAGGTTTTAAGTGCCCACGTAATAACAAGCCTATTATCGTTTATGGAAAACAGTTCCACACTCCGTACTGCTACTGAAAATTTCATGCCTGAAAAACCCAATAGCACTTAACAAGACACTGGAATCGAACCCAAGGCTTGAAGTACAGCAGTCACATACCTACACTACTACTACGCTACCGAGTATTATCTCTTCTCGGTTAAAGAAGTTTGCCAACCCAATTTCGCTCGTGTCCGATTACTAGATCAGGCAGAGGTATGGCTTTTCTCGAGAAATTCTCAGTACCTACAAGCGTCACGGGCGGAGTCTAGAAATGTACTGGATATACCTATATGGCAATAAGTTCAAGGAGCGCAATTGATATGGATTATGGACAGAGCTTACGGAAAAGAAATGGCTATCATTCGAACAATAGCCCTTTGAAAGTTTTGTAAAGGATTTTGTTAAACAGATTCTGTTTAGACCAATATAAAAACGATCCAATTATAACGTCTTTGAGTCTTCACTTGTTTGGACGTCTTTATCTACCTCTTTTCTTTAAATATGCACTGTACATTACCTAAGTTAGTTTAAAATTATTACATACAATGTACCTACCTACTTAGACAACGCCGGCTTATCTTTCCTTGATAGTGTTGTAGTTATAAGTTAATAATGTACCTACTCGTTTTTACTTGGTTAATAGCTTATTAATATAAAAGGTAATGAGAAATACTTTATGACGCGTTAGTATTGGACGTAGGTGCTGCGTTAGTATGTACGGTAGGTAATGAACTCGTGAACCGTACAATATCTATAGGTACCTACTAATATTATAAAGCTGAAGAGTTTGGTTGAACGCGCTAATCTCAGGAACTACTGCTTCGAATCAAAAAATTATTTCAGTGTTGGATAGCCCATTTATCGAGGGAGGCTATAGGCTATATAACATATCGCTACAACCAATAGGAGCAGAGCATAAATAAAAAATGATGCAAAAACAGGCAAAAATCTCTTATGTGAAGCAGACGGAGTTGCGCGGGTAGCTAGTCACTGATATAGGTAGTAGATGAGTTATAGAGCCTTGCTGATTTCAGTATGAATGGGCCGGCTCGACCGGGGAAGGACTACCCTCTCACAGAATATCGACGTGAAATACCAGTATTCCTACTGTTATGTTTCGTTCGGTGAGTGAGAGTGCCGGAGGCCCAATCACACTCTTTCTCCCTTCCCGCTCCTTCTGCTTCCCACTTCCTTTCCTATAGGGTCGGCAACGCGCATGTGATGCCTCTGGTGTTGCAGGCGTCCATAGGCTACGGTGACCACTTACCATCAGGTGGGCCGTATGCCTGTTTGCCAACTACGTTGTATAAAAAAAACCTACATGCTTAGTTTCTTACCTTTCGAAACGGTAGAAAAAGGTGTACTTATTATTACACTTACATTATTTTGACTTTAGTAGAACTTGTAATTTGAGGTATAAATAAAACTATGCTTGAGTAAATAAAGACAACATATTTTTATTTCCATAAAACATTTGTGTTGCCATAACCTAAAAATTTATAAAAATGAAACGTATATTTATTAAAATATTTCTACCTTAAAATTGGATACTATAATATTTAATAATTATTATTAAGTACCTACCTAGTTTCAGGTATATTCATTTGAACGAACCTTACTCATTTGAAAGTTCTAACAGCATTAGGTAATTAAGAGTAATAGGTATATAAAAAGCTAAATGAACACAGACTTGGATTCTTTTAATTTAAAACCATGATGTCTAACTACAACGCCAATGTATTAAATTTTCGAGATTAGAGATTTAAGTCGGACTAGTAAGGGATTATGCGAAACTTTTTTAATGTAGAATCTTAAGTGTTTCAAAATGAAACTCACACACATGATCTGAACCGCATTATCAGTTTCATAATAATTCCTAACTTTAAAGAATAGGTATTTGTGTATCTTACCATACATTTTAAGCAACAAATCAAAATGCGTTTTGATTAGGAAATATATAAAACTAGATAATACCCACGACCTTAGATTAAGATCCTATAGACAGGCATTACGTGGCCGCCCATGAAACAGCAAGTTTTTGTTATATATTGCAAAATAACGTACCTGTATGATGTATACTAAGCACATGATGAATGAAGTGTATTTCTCTAAAATATTCTAAAACTGTCACAAAAACTAATTGCCGCAATTAATTGTGGTAAAATATTTATTATTTCAAAAAATTTATATATGACAAAGAATACGACGCGCGTTTGGCAAAGTTTAAAAAGATACGACTGTCAAGCCATATAAGACAGTATGATGCTTTGTTTCAGTTTTCCTATTGAGTTCGTATATATCCTTCTCACTTGCACATTGCCAACTGTAATCATGGCCACATCTAGAGGTACAAGGCAACGACTTCCATGTAGTGATGCGCTTAATTGCATTTGAATAATATTGCAATATGCGCAACATGATACCTACTTTGATAAGCAAAGGTCTCTGCGCCTGTGTAAGGCAAAATCATGATAGTCTGTCGATCCGACGAGTTAAAAATCTGTCGAGTCGGAAATGAGGCAAATTGTCATATGGATAGCATTGTTGAATATAATTTCAATGCAATCATACACATTACTACTTCTCTTGAATTTTCTAACTCATATTTAGCTCCATACCAGATTTCATAAAAACAAGTTATTAAAACATCTGAGAGTTCCTTTCATATTGCTAATTAAGAGTCTAGCAAAATTTTATTCATACAGTCTGCTATGAACAGATTAAAACAATTATAAGTATTGCAGAGCTAGTGTGGTGAAGAAAGTACTGGCTAACCACATCCTGTCATATTTATTTTACTTTTTAAATTCTGTTATGGATTAATATTATATAGACTATATTTTTCATAGACATGAGCAACAATAACTTGTACTAGGAATACAGATTCTTATCAAGCAACAATTAAGTAAATGTGTTGAAAATACACATAACAATAATAAAAGATAAGAATCAGGGGTTTATTATAATATCATTAAATTTAAACAACAATTGCCTTTGATCTCATAAACTCGTCAAAATCAAAGAACAATGAATGTTTGTCTTATTCACTCATTATGCATACATAAGTCTTCCAATATATGGCAACATATTCATCGATGCATCTAGTCAAGAAGCAATACTCTATTTTTGTCAACTCTGACATTTGGGGCGCTCTTCAGTTTCTTAATAAATTTATCTGCAATTCTGTCATCAACGTCCCTACCTGTAGCCTCAGAATACTCCGCTAAAACCTTCTTTTGCAGTCTTTTAAAAGGCACTTCATTGCCCTTCTTTTCCAAGACAGACATGATAACCGCATGCCAGTTGAATTTATCACCGCTAACTGCTAACTCTCCAATTTTAGCCACATTCTGGTCATGCAGGCAAATACTTTCCTCTGCTTCCTCCTCGTCTGTTCTCAGTTTCTTTTTCTGAGTTATTTGAGTAGTAGGAGCTGCAACTTGAACTGGTTCTGTACCATTTTCGGCTGGCTCCTGATGTCCATTACTGTTAACGGTATCCTGTCTCTTTCGTTTTTTGTTTTTGCCATTTTTACCTTCAGGCTGACTATCCTCATCATCAACAGATTCAGACTTATTCTTCTTCTTTTTTCCTTTTTTAGTCTCTGTTTCTTCTCCTTCTTCTTCAAGTGGAGCTTCCGCACTTTGTAATTCTGCCTCATACTTTCTGCGTTTCTTTTCTTCCTTTTTTTGCTTTTTAGTTAATTTTTTTTCTTCTACGGCTTCTGTGTCACCATTTTGTTCTTCTGTGTCATTCTGTTGACTATCTTCACTTACTTCTTCTAGGGGTTCTTCAGCAATACCATTAGTTTTCAGTGGACCATCATTACCATTTTCCTCAGTAGAAGCTTTCTTTTGAATTTGATTTCTTTTGTTAGCATTTGATAATTCAGAAAGTTTTACAGATATCAGATCCCAAGCCTGATCAATGTCCTTTGGATTTGTTTTCTGCCCGCAAACATTTTTTACAAAGTTAATAAACTTGGGCTTCTTTCGTGGGGTGTTATTGTGTTTGCTGACAGTCTCAATGATTCTTCTTACATTTCCAGGAGCACTTTTTTGCTCATCTAAAACTGATTGTAACATTTCCACCCAAGTATTTTGTTTCTTCTCTCCCTTTTTTTCCTTTGAAACAAATCCTTTCCCCGAGTAGCGCTCTTCTTCTGTTATACACTTAATATGTTCTTCGTAATCCTGCCCACTGGAAATTAAAATACAGAATATTTAATATTTACTACTGTCAAGTAACAACAATACTTACAATTTTGTCACAAATATAAAACAGCTTATAACACTACAACTAAATTGATAAGCTTGGTAAACAAAAATGAAGAATATATAATGTGTCATCAAAATGTAAACAAAACAAAAATAAAAATACTCACTAGAAATCTTTAAAACAGTCCATGCAAGATAAATTGGGACTTCTATTTCTACATTTTGTCAAATAATGTTTCTCGACTTTAGGCTTCTGCACCGATTCTCCGCAATGACCGCACGTGAAAACAACCATTGCAAATTAGTAACTACGTAAGAAATAAAGCACGTGCTTCTGATACAAATTTGTTTTGAATAACAAAAATTTATAACCTGCAACAAAAAAAGAAATGCGTTATAACTACTAAACGTCCAGTAATGTATGAAAACTAAAAGCAATAAAAATAATATAATTAAGTGTGATTCTTACCTACTTAAGATGTTGAATTTGAAATTTTTTTAATTAACTGCGGTTTCCTGTAACTTCTCTCAAAAATGTCAAACTATCGAAATTCGAATAGAGAATTATTATAAAAAAAAATTATGTCAAGATGTCAAGACGTCAAGACAAACCAAAAACGCTCTAGATAACGAATCCGTTCCACGTGCCGATTCGGTGGCGAGTATGAATGCATGTATGTTACTTTAACCCAAAAAACCCTATCCATTTGTTGATTTATCCTTCTTTTACGCAGCAACAAAGGACAGGCTATATGCAGCCTATATGCAAAAGCATATTATAGGCTTTTTGTTTGCACTTTACATCAATCGACCAGTTAGAAATGGGTTTTAATGATTGTGTAGTGGGGTGAGGTCTTGTAGTTCACTTCTTGGGCTTCTTAAATAAGACGAGATACAACAGTGTCATGGTTTACTTAAAAAGTCACATGCTATATACAAATAATATTTACAGATGTAGTATGGTGCCTACAGCGCACTAACTCGGCTTTAGCCAATCGGCGAGCGCCTGACCGTGGCACGTGTAAGTCTCGCGTTGACGTTACGCCATCGTCCGATCGCAAGTACCACCGAACTTATAAATATAGGGCGCGTCGTGTGGCTCGTTTATTTCGTCGAGGCGCGCAGCAACAACACGTCGGCGTCGTGGAGAAAACTTGTGCCGTCGTGAATCGTGAAGTCCGTCGCGAAGATTCTTAGACTTGCTGCGCTTCTTGTTTCTATGTAGCTGAACGAAAGTCACCAACCGTCGTTTTCACGGCGACGTCTTGGCTGTGTAGCCGTATGTTTCTATGATGAACGTATGAAGTCCAACTGCCGTTATCACGGCAATGTTCGCGGCCGTTGCCGCATGTGTTTCTTGAAACAGTTGCAAAAGTCTTGAACGAATAAATGTTGGTGTGTAGTTGCTGTTTTCTTGGTAATGGTTTTTTTAGGTATCTGTGAGGTATGTGGTTTTGAGGTATCTGTAAAGGTATGTGGTTTTGAGGTACGGTGATGTAGGTACACTCATAATTGTTATGAATAAAAAAGAGAAACTCCAGGTTATGTGGCATATGTGACTTTTTTTGGTTTTTGTTTGTAGAGGTATTTCTTCAAACGGCTCCAGTTTGAGCGAAATCCAAAATATAAGTGGAAATGCCAATATAATTAATCCTAAGCAATGCTGTTCGCAATTTCTAGAAATAGACTAACTGCGTCCGTAATGTCCGTCCATCGATATTATGGTAAGGATAGAGCATAACAAAAATACAATGCACTCTCTCGCACGATTCGCAGCGTTCAATTTCTAATAGTTCAAAGTCCAAATAGTCATAACAGTCTAGGTTAATGTGTCGCTGTGTGTACCTAGTTCAAAAGCACCAACTCTTTTTTATAATATTGTCATTATAGATAGACCAGTGTGACCAGATTAAATTTCACAAAAAACTGAAGCACCTTAAAAATACTGAAATATACCAACTTGCACAGAGAAAATATACTAATAAAAATAATGTTTTTCAAAACATGTTTTATTCATTCATTCATTCATTCAATTTCATTTAATCTGTTTTCTGAATCAAACTGACTGTTTACAGGCGGTGGGTGTGTCCGACAAAAATTTGTAACGATATTTGTACAATGAAATAACATTATTTTGACTTAAAAGTGAATAATTTCAAATTATAATGATTACCCGCCACGTGTATATGCTAATATCCATGTTATTTGGTGAGTTTAAACATAGTTTAACAACAAAACAAAGTTTCCATAACAAGTGATATACCATAATACCTTAAAGTTTTTTGAAATACAATGACAGGAGTTTGTTAAAAAAGGATTCAATATGAATATAACAATGTGACTTACACCGGCTGTCTCACAAACACAAGTTACACTTCCCGTATCATCGGTAATAATACATACCGATAGCTATAATAAAATAATTACATTTATTCCAGGACTAACAAATGCCGATATCTACGGCAGTACACAAATTAATGGCTTAGGCAATCTGCCCAAAGTTGAAGGGCTAGATCATATCACATGGTGTACTACATCAATACTAGAACAAGAAAAATGTGAAAAACTTGCTAAATCTACTGTGCAAGATAAAGGGCTGTTTGGAAAAGATTACATTGAATTACAATGTAAAAGGGTAAGTAACGTTCTCATAATATATGTATAAACACATTTTAGGTACAACTATCTTTATTTTCTTATAATAAAATAAGTGATGTAGATGCTTTCCACCTCACTCCCTGTTTTTAAATATGTAATACCTACATGAAACACATGTTATTGTTTGCTTGTGAAAACTGTCGTAAATAATTATTTTGATTCAAAATTATTATATTAACATCTCTTGATGAATGACTTACCTAAACTGGTCTGAAACAGAATTATCAAAGCTCTCTCATAGCACCCTAAAGGCTACAGATCAGTCAGACAGTAAGCTGTGTAAAACCTATCCCACAAGGTACTATTCTTCTTTGTAGCTAAATGAAATGCTTTATGACAAATATAAATAGTACTAATATAGAAAATTTGTCTTAAGTTTACGCAACTGTTATACATTTAAATTAAACTAACACATTTTCTAATATATTGAAGTTATTAAAACTTTAATTGGCTTTAAATAATTGATATTTGTAAATGAATGCTTGTCAAATGTGATTTGATATGTTTTAGGTGTCTGTATTACAAAAAGTATGCATTACACTTTGATATGTCAGTCAGGTGAATTAGGAAGGTGGCCATTATCTCTTTGTGTAAATTACTACTTTCACTTTAACGTGTCAATTTTAGGAATGCTAGACAATTGAAAACCTATTGTGTCTGGTTATGTCATGTACCACTGCCACCCGAAGAGTTAATATAACAGTATAAAAGTATTGTGCCTGCTGCATCCACATGCAGATGAAAGAATTAACACACAGACTTTATTTACAATAGTTTTCAGAAATCATTAACTAGTTATTTAAAGCAGATAAGAGTTCATACAACTACAGCATATACAACCATATAATTGTCATATAATGTAACTGTCCTACTGCTGGGCATCTGCCTCGTCTCAGTGTGAGAAGAGTGAGACCATACCTGGGTTAGGCCACTGAGCCAGCATGGAATCCTCCATGCTGGCTCAGTGAGGGTAAGCAGACTTCACATATGTGAATGACAATGAAACACACATGTTCTCAAAGATATCTTTAAGAACATTTTGGGAATCCTCAGAGATGCAGGTTTCCTCATTATATTTTTATCAATTGAGCAAGCCATAATATTTTCTATTTTTTACTAATTAATAATATATTATTCTATCACATACACATAACACCGTCTAGCCCAAACTAAGGCCGAGCTTGTATTATGCTTGTATATGTAAGTATTTTTTGTAAATTCTTACATATTATAAATAGAAACACCCAGACCAAGACAAACATCCATGTTCATACACACAAATGTTTGACTTGTGTGGGAATCTAACCCGCAACCTCAGGCGTGGCAATCGGTTACACTGACCACTACTCTATTGAGGCCATTTATTTTTAGTTACCTTTTAATATGCACATAACTTCGAAATGTAATAGATCGCGCCTTGGAATCACACTGGAGACCTCTGCGTGGAAATCCAACGGTCTCCCACTAAGCTATAGCTGCTTTTAATACAAAACATATAATTTTCAGGCATTCGACACAGAGGAATGTATGACATGGGTGGATAGAGGAGAAGCATCTCTACTTGGTCTGGATGCTGGTGAAGTTTATGTCGCTGGCAGATATCATTCACTGGTGCCTATTCTTCAGGAGGTAATTCAAATATTCTTTTTTTATAGAATTATCAGGGTTAGGTTAGGTTAGTGGTTGTTTCGCACGAATTGTGTGAATCAAGACTTTTTTAATATAATATTTTTTTGGTGTCGATTTGCATACCTTCTATGTCAGATGGGGTCACATCGCCCATTATATTAATGTGTAAATCAACCCTAGAAAAGTATTATTTTTATAAAGATTTGTGCAAAATGACCATTTCTCAGGAATAGATTAGTAATATTACCATTTAAAAGGTGTACATATCATTAGTTCAATTCTTGCTTCATCATCTAAAGAGAGACAACACAAGAAAAATAAATAAATAAACAACACAAGATAAATAAATAAATAAACAACATGAGATAAATAATAAATAAAAATAAGTATATTAGTGTTTTTAGCTTCGCCACTGACACTACACAAATCGCACAAATGGTTGACCCGGTTGATCAGGTGTTTAAATGTTTGGCTTATGTTGCAACTACACCTCAAAAGAGTATTATTTAAGGGAGGAAGAGACCGGTATTACTAAGCTTATTTCATTCTTATTTTTAACTAAAATGGTTATAATAGCATTTAAAAATAAAAATATAAAACTACTAGATTTTACCCGCGGCTTCTCTCGCATAAAAGTAGGTTAGGGCAATAACGGTTCCATTTCTAAATGAAAGGTACCTTATGTTCTCTTCTCTTCATCTGATGACATGTATGCGAAATTTCATGATGATCGGTTGAGTAGTTAGGGCGTGAAAGCGTAACAAACAAAGAAACAAACTCACATCCTCATTTATAATAATAAGTTAGGATAAATTCTATTTGCTTATTTCAGCTATATGGTCGCGGTGAGCCTTATCAGTACTCAATAGCAGTGGTACGCAAAGGTGGTTTACCAGCATTACAACCTGGCTATGGGTTGCACGCTTTGAGGGGAGCGAAGGTCTGCTTCCCGGGTGTAGGTGCGCTCGCTGGTTGGGTGATGCCGATACATGTTGTAAGTTCTTAGAATATTTAACGAGTGACTGAGTGTGTGTGTAATTTGTATAAAGTTTAAATGTTACTATACTTAGTAATATAAGTAAAATCTAATACTAAAATACATTAATACTAAAATATAGTAATATAATTATAATGAAATATCTTAAATCTAATACCAATAATTCAATGTACAGTACCTACGTACTGAACATTAAATTATTGTTTTGTGAATTCAATGAATATTACAACAGATCTATACGATGTGATATTGTATTGACCGCACGCAGCGCCCGCATCAATGTCGCGTGCTTTAAATGATTAGTGCGCGCTTTTTTAGAGTTTGAAGAAACTCTTATACAACAGCTTTGTCCGTCCGTCAGTTCTACAACTTTCAACTCAAGAACCGTAAGAGCTAGAGACTCGCGGTCAACGCTATTTGACTCGGTATAGTCGATATACGCCCGAAATGACTATGACCTTTGATCTCTGATCTCAAGGTCATGGTATCACGTAACCTTTGCAATTTGCATATTACTTGAACCAGTTTTTCGAACTCTAAGATTTACAGCAATTCATTGCCGTTTCTCACTTGTTAATATGTTATTTACATTTTAAAACTTCAAAATATGACACTTAAAATTGTAAACTTACTAAGGGATTTTAAGGGACCTTTGATGTTCATAAGTGTTACTTTTAATCTTAATGGATAAATAATTTTTGACTTTGACTATTTCTTTTTGTAGCTTATGCAAAATGGTGGTCTGAAGATAACGGACTGCAACAATCATGTGAAATCTGCGATAGAATACTTTGGTGACTCATGCGCACCTAACTCACTCAAGGATATGTACAATCCTATTGGTGATAATTCTGACAAGTAAGTATCGTAATCCTATCTAATATTATAAATGCGAATGTGTGTTTATTTGTTTGTTACGCTCTCACACCTTAGTTATTCGACAAATCGGTTGTACGTTGTTTTATAGACAATAGTTTTATAGAATTTTATTTTACATAAATTTTCTCATATTATCATTTCATAAACTTATCAATACACAGAATACTCACTTTAAATAAATTCAATTCAATGATTGGTCGTGGCGGTCTTGTCACATTTTTAATCAGGCTTCAAGGGAAAGGGAGGCTGGTGTTCGCTTCCCTTTCCGCCACCTCCTTAATGAACATTACTACCTCGCAGTAGGAGTCGGCGGCGTTCCAAGAGGCGACGTAACCTAACCTACTATTTTCTTTTCTGGTAGCAAGTCGTTTCTGATGGGATCGCATTTCTAAGCTAACCTACTTAATACCATGGGAAAATAAACCGAACAAACAACTTTCGTTAAAAATAAGTATACTCTTTGATTATGATTTGATGATGTTTGATTAAAAAGAATTTCAAAATTCATTGAATTATGTTTCTGCGATATATGTTTCATTGCAGTCAATAGTCGTTGAAACAGTAATATTCTAAACATAAATATAAGGACTAAATATTATATGAAATATTTTCTGCGAATGAAGGGAACACCAGACAAATCATCATGAAATTTCGCATACATGTTGTCAGGGGTACAGAAAAAGACATAGGGTACCTTTCATCCAGAAAAGAGTATTGTTACTAACATAACCTACCTTCCATTTAGGTACGCGGGCGAAGCCGCGGACAAAATCTAGTATATTATATGTAGAAACAGTACAGTAACAGTATTCTAACCTGCACTAGGCCAACATGGAGGACTATGGTCTAATCCTTCTCACACTGAGAAAAGGCCCGTGCTGAGCTGTGGGACAGCTTATTTATTTAGGCACATTTACAGGGTAAACACAGACATTCACATAAAATTAACAATTGACGACTCGATGGCGTAGTAGTTAGTGTAACCGACTGCCACGCCTGAGGTCGCGGGTTCGATTCCCGCACAAGTCAAACATTTGTGTGCATAAACATGGATGTTTGTCTTGGTCTGGGTGTTTCTATGTATAATATGTATATATCTACAAAAAAAAAAGTATATATGTATGTTTATCCATTGTCTAGAACCCATAGTACAAGCTCTGCTTAGTTTGGGCTAGATGGTGTTGTGTGTATGTGATAGAATATTATTATTATTATTATTATTAATTATCAAAGAGCATGTGCTACCCCAATTATAAATATGCACAGCACTGGCAGGTAGATAACACGCAAAAACTAAATAATAAAATTAAAGAAAAGAAACATACAGTAATACAATAGCGAAAACAATAGTTATGTGAAAGTTGCCAATATAAAATATTTTATCGCCATTAGTTATTGTATATTTAAAACAGTCATCAAATCTATACCTATATCTAGGCTAAGTCTTCTCCAACAATGGTTATAAGTTGCAGTAAACAGAGCTTGAGCACTCAGGATGGTCAGGTGCCTCGGTACTTTAAAAAATGGAAATTTGGTCAGTTTCTGGCATTTGGTCTAGGTACACATATTTCTCAGTCCGCTACCTTTTTTTTTTTAACGTGGGGGAATGCATGACGCATACCCCTCCATGGGGGCGGGAGGAGTGGTTATGTCGGACTCGCCGGGGTAAAAGAAAGATGGAATAAGAATAATGTACCTCCCGGAATACCGACTAAACCTACCACGGTGTTCCTCGACAAAACCACTATCGACGGGGCCGCGCGAAACACTTGCGCAAGCAGTCGCGACCCCGCCGAATCAAATCAAATCAGTCCCCCTGAGATAACCCTACTTTAACTACATTTTGTAGGAATACTAATTCCAGCATCATTCTTCTATCCTAAAGTGTTTTTAATTTAAAATATATTCACTGTAAGGACACCTATGGTTGATTCCAGGAGTATCAAATGCCAAATGCTTAGTGAAAGTTCTTTGGATTGACTCTAAATGCTGCGTGTGAACTGTGTACCGAGGATTCCAAACTACGCTACCAAACTCTAATATGTATCTTATGTGGGGGCTAGTCAGTGCAGACCGGCGACACTTCGACCCAGTGGGATCTTTTGTGTTGACACTCTCCCAATAACGACTGCCATAGATGTTCATGGCAGCCAGGACCGACGGCTTAACGTGCTCTCCAAGGCACGGAGCAGGCGATAATTGTCAATCAATTCCCACATAATTTCGAAAAGTCATATAACTCTCGAAAGTCAGAGGTGCACGACGTCGGTTCGAACCCGAGACCCTCTGCAGTGCAATATTTTGGTCTCCCCACTGAGCTATCGCTGCTCTTAGAAAACTCTAATAGACTCCTTAACAAAGTATTGTACAGAAGGATCTTTGAAGTACTACTTTTGAATGGTTTAGTACTTTTGTATTGTACAGAAGGATCTTTGAAATACTACTTTTGAATTGTTTAGTATTGGGCTTTATAAAACCGAGCATTGTGGCAGCTCTATTGACAATATTGTCGTAATGTGGTATAAAAGAGATCTTAGAATCAATGATTATAGCTAAATCCCGCACTTGTTGAACTGTCGTAACTTGATCGTTGTTTGGTTTGAATTACATTAATTTCTTTTGTAAATCGAATATGTTGACATTGAGCAGCATTTAGTAACATTCTGTTACCACAACACCATTTATATATTCGATTAAGATAAGCTTATATACTCGTCTAATAGTATTATAACAATCATCTAGTGTAGAAACTACGGACTGACATAATTAGAAGTCTAGAGTGTGTTTCCACAGCACATACATACATAAGTACATTAACTTTTTGACGATATGTGTTCCTTTTAAGCAACCATGGTCATGAGACTAAGAAAACTAAATGTCTTGAAGTGTAGTTATATTATATCAACCCATATTAAACTATCCCACTGCTGGGCATGGGCCTCTTCTCAATGATAAGGGTAAGAATATAGTCCACCACGCTGGCCCAGTGCGGTTTGGTAGACTTCACATATTACATATCTCTGAGAACATCATGTAGAACTCTCTCAGACATGCAGGTTTCCTCACGATGTTTTCCTTCATAGTTAAAGCGAGCGATAATTAAGTATTTAATACGCACATAACTTTGAAGAGTTAGAGATGTGCGCCTTGGGCATATATCAAGGCGCACATGAATAACTTTTCAAAGATATAACTCGAGACCACTACGTGTGATCAGTCTCCCACCATAGACCTACCTAGGTTCCTACTACGTTACGATTATGACAGTTATATACGAGTAGGTACCCGATCAGGAAGATCTTTGGTGCTGCTATTTTATATTAATATTAATGTACTTAAACATAATTTAAATATTGGTTCTTCTTAAAGCACATTACCAAAATAAGCAGTTAAAGGTACCAATAACCCTTTTTCTTTTTTCTAGACTCTGCCGGCTGTGCACTGGTGGTGCAGGCATTCGGTGCACTTTAGCCGATCCTTACGCCGGCTACGAAGGTGCTTTGCGATGTCTGATAGCGAAGAACTCTGGAGATATCGCATTTGTACGTGACACTACAGTGCAGCATGCGTTACTATCGCATACAATACTTGGTAAGTTGAAAAATTTGAACAAAACGCGTACTTATATATTATAATTTGCCTCAGATGCCGTCTATATAAATAAAAATCAATTGCCTCATGTATGACGGAGCATCACTTAAGAACGGCTCGATCGATTTGGATGTTTCTTTTTGTTGTTTGTAATTGTCAGGGCAAGGTTTAAATGAACGGAAATTTGCAAAAGATCAGAAAATGGCGAAAATTTAAATGGAAAAATTGTTTAACGTTTTGATATTGAATTTAATTACGTGTTTTTTTTATCTTTCGTGTTTTTGTTTAGACGGCTCACACTACACTGTCAGGATAATGAGTGTCGGGTCCGTCAGTTATAATTTCTTTTAAACATTCTTTTCAGATTTAGGGACTTTCCCCATTCAAAATAAACGTCAAAGTCAAAAAGTCAGTCACTAAAACCGAATGATAATTTTTTATCATTCATTGGGTTCTAGTGTATGCTTAATATAATCTATGTAATGCCCGATGTTTCGACCGACTTGCATCGATCGTGGTCATCTGGTCGTAGTCACAACGATCGATGCGCGAAATCAGTGGAAACGTCGGGCGATCAATAGGTATTTATTACCTTTTAAATACTTTATCGCGAGTAAGACCCGTTACCTAACATTATAAGTATGTATACAAATCGCAAAAGTCTAAAAACGTTTAGTGTAAGGCATTCCCACATTTCTTTTCTTGATTTTACCTGGTGAATGTTGTGACGCGTACCCCTCTGCGGAGGGGTTATGTCGGGCTCATCTGGTGAAAGATAGAAAGTCTCGGGTACTACCGACTAAACCTACCACGGTGTGCCAACTCGCTGCCTTGTATGGTGGGTGGGTCGCTGGAACTGAAACTACATCAGCGACAAGGCATTGCACACCTACGCGAACATACGTAATGGGACTAAGACAATAATCTGGTTGTTTTTATACAGGTGGAGTAACAGAAGATCAATTTGAGTTGATCTGCCGAGATGGATCGCGGAGGCCGGTGACAGACTCGGAGAATTGCAACTGGGGACGTGTGCCTGCCGACGCTATAGTCACGAGCAGTGCTGTGTCTATGGAACAGAGGAAAAAGTAACTAACACAGCTAACAAGTGTACTATCCGTCAAAAGCAACAATGCGACTGCGTCGAGTGGGTTCGATTCCCACACGAGACAAAAATTAGTGTAATCCAAAAATTGCTGTTTCTGAGTCTGGATGTTCTTTGTATTCGTTGTTTGAATGTTTGTAAAGTCCCCAACAAAACAGGGTGTTGCTTTTTAAAATAAAATCCTATCCTAATTTTAATATTATAAATGCGAATGTGAGTTTGTTTATTTGTTTCGTTTTCACGCCTTAACTACTTGACCAATCATCATGAAATTTCGCATACACGTTGTCAGGAACAGAAAAGGACATAGAATACTTTATACCCATCCAGCAAAAAAGTACTTACTGTGCCGGAGAGATAGAAATCTATTGACAAAATATATTTTTTTGTGCTTATCTGTAATCAGTCCTAAACTATAAGCAGATTTATTCTGTGTCATTTTTATCATGTCCAAGGAACTTCTCAGTAGGAGATCCCTCATCCTTCACCATCGGTTACCAAGTTTCTGTATATCATGGCGTTTTAGTCGTTTAGTGTAGCTGTAAATTAACGCTAAATCTTAGTTAAATAATAATCATCTCTAATTAATTATACTTATTTTTTTCAGATATCAAAATTTCTTCCAAGTTATCTACCAACTGTACGGCGAGCCGAACTCTTTGAACAAGAACTATAATGCTACAAGCGGGTATCAAACCAGCGGCCCATACAACCCGTTCTCAACAACAGAACAGACGAGATATTCGTACGACGCTTATAACAATAAGGACACGTACAGTTATAACAGGCAGTCTGAAGATGAAAAAAACAAGTATGTTTAAACTTAAAATAATAAGGGTAGTATTTAACTGTTCCTCAATTTTTTGCCTTTGTTCCACCAAAAATGCTAATTGCACACCAAAATATGCTTACTAAAATATTTTAAAGAGATCAAACTAAGTCAACAATTTTTGGGTAGGTTTAAGAAGGAACCTAACATAACCTAACCCTTTCGAGACAGAATGCAGTGATTTGAGGCGTATAGGTGCTCGTTATGATATATTTTAGTAAGCATATTTTGCTATACAATTAGTATTTTTGGTGGTCATTATATTTAATCCCAAATAATAATATCAGCTCTCTATGTGAACTGTCCCACTGCCGGGAACGTGCCTCTTCTCAGTGTGAGAAGGGTTAGGCCATATTCCACCACGCTGGCCTAGTGCAGGTTGTGAGACTTCACATATTTTCGAGAACATTATGAAGAACTCTCAGATATGCATGTTTCCTTCTCTGTTAAAACAAGAGACAATTAACTAATTAATATGCACATTACTTCAAGAAGTCAAGAGTTGAGTGCCTTGGGATCGAACCCGAGACCTCTGCGTGGCAGAGCAACAGGAGACCGTTGACCGTAGACTGTGGGAGACCATTAGGCTATCGCTGATCCTCGCTTATGCTTATTTTTATTTTAATTTAATTTTAATGACATACATAGTCTCTCCCTGTTGTAAAATAGTTTGGCAGTAGTATTCATACATACATTTTCTTTATTTCTTTTTTCTTTCTTTTATTGAAAAGAATAGGCAAGAAACTCAGGTCACTCTTCGAGAATAGCTTAATAAGCAGCTTTACAATAAAATTTAATATGATAATTTTTTAGGACGAATTTAATGCCACCTTACAAACCACGGGTTGACTCCAATGGCCAACTCATTGAACCTGCGTTCCAGATGTTTAAGTCCAATGAAACTACTGATTTGTTACTACAGGTAAGTCATTATTTGCCATTTTTTGCCACTCCCACCCCCTCGGTGTCCACGCTTTGTGTATGCCAAGACCACCCTCCACCTCTAGGTTTCACGTAATAATGCATAAATATGGTTTTATAACAACTTTTGCTAACAGAAAGTCAGAAAAAGAATGTCTTGTATTTGTCGCCATATTTGAATATAGCTGGAAAAAACGCGAGATTTCCTTAGAGGATATTGACTACTACAAAAACTTAAGGCCAAAAGATCAAGTGTGGTATTTTGAAGACCCTCCTCTTCTCCCTGAACGGACGTAGCATAGGTATGTTCCCTAAGTTATGTTTTAAGGCCCTGAGAGCTTTGCTGCTGTGCTGCTCTCAGCTGCTATTGAGACATCCTTAACAAAAAATCATAGGTTAGTTGCCTATTTAGATTTTGAATATTAATTTACACATACACGTTGTCTTGCATAAAAACGGCATTCTCACCCATGTCCACTAAAAATAAAAATAAAAATAAAAATAAAAATAAAAATATTTATTTCGTAAACATTTGGTGTTTCCTTAACCTAGTGTTTGGAGTATCCATTTAAGCATATATCAATACTTGTACTAGGACACCCCGCTCTTTCACATCTATACGTATGTTTACAATAAGGTAAGTATTAACAAAGTATGAAAAATTCCTTAATTGATAGGTGTTAGTGTAAGCGTTGTTGTTTATGTGTATGTAAGTGTGAGTGTGTATGAGTGCATGTGTGCGTGTGTGTGTGTGTGTGTGTGTGTGTGTGCGTGTGTGCATGTGTGCGTGTGTGCGTGTGTGCGTGTGTGTGCGTGTGTGTGTGTGTGTGTGTGTGTGTGTGTGTGTGTGTGTGTGTGTGTGTGTGTGTGTGTGTGTATGTGTGTGAGTGAGTACATGTGTGTGTATAATATGAGCACACAAGTATGTTGATTTGATTTATATTTTGTTGAACATTAGTTTGTTACATTTTGCTAAATAAATGTAAATTGTGAATGTTGGAGTTTTATTCTAAACTAGTTAATAGTTTCTCCGTGTCGTCGTAAGACAATTTATTAATCCACTCAGTAATCGTCGTTTTGCAATCATGATAAGTTTTAGGATATATTGTAAGAATTTTGTTTAATTTATTATAAATGATAGCCGCACGTTTACTATACTGTATACTAGCAAATGTTGTATTTACTTTTGGGACCATAGCTACTCTGTCTTTCCTTCTTTTTGTTTCTACGTTTATTTCAACCCGTAGTAAAGTTTTATGCATTTTTAAAATTGTATGCATAATGTATAACTTCCGAATTGATAACAAATTACTAATTTTATATAGGATTTCAGTGGGGAAGATCCGTTTTTTAAAATACATAACCTTAATTTAAGCTCTTTGCGATCGCTCAATTTCTAGAAATTGCGTTTTAAATGATCCTCCCCAAACTGGTAAACAGTATACTATAATTGATTGAACTAGTGCTTTGTAAATGTTATTAATTAGTATGTTAGGAGAAGATGAAACTTCTATAGTTTTACTCTGAGTTATATGTCTTAGGTTTTTAAACATCCACATAAACTTTCTAATTCTTTTACTAACTTGTTCAATTTGGGGATACCAGGTCAATCTTTGATCAATTTGTACCCCAAGATATTTAGTATTATTTACCTTTCGTATTACTGGACAATCGCATGTTGTATTGGTTGTGCCATTACCACAAACGTGTATATGTATTTTTAGATCTTCTTTTGGCTGTGTGTTATTCTTTATGGCAAAACAGATATAATTTGTTTTATCTGTATTTAGTGTAAGCAAGTTGTTTTTTAGCCAGTTAGCTACCTGAGTAAGGCCATGCTCTGCTATTATTTTTGTGCTATCCCAGTTACTACCAGTGAAGACAATGGCAGTGTCATCGGCGTAGGTGAAAAATTTAGCGTTGCTTATAGTCATGTTGCAGAGGTCGTTAATATAGATTAAAAATAAAGTAGGCCCGAGGACACTACCTTGTGGGACGCCGTATGAAACGCCAGTGTCCTCACTGCAGTATTGATTCAGTTTAACTTGCTGATTTCGATTAAACAGATAATCTTTAAAAATAGAGAGTTCCCTACCTCTGACACCAATTTTTTCCAGCTTTTGTATAAGGATTGACAGGGAGACCGTATCAAATGCTTTCTTTAAGTCAATGAATACTGTTAGGCATTTGTATTTTTTATCTAAATATTCTATTAAATGAGTGCTAAGAGACGTAACTGCATCTTCTGTTGAAATTTTTTGTCTAAAACCGTATTGTTGAGGAGATAGTATATTAAATTTTGATAGGTAATTAAGTAATCTAGCGTTTAGTATTTTTTCTAAAATTTTTGCTATTACTGGTAAAACAGAGATAGGTCTATAATTGTTTATATCAGCTGTGTCACCACCTTTATGCACCGGAGTAATAATAGATTGTTTCAGAGGGGTCGGGAATGTCCCTGTACTAAAACAAAGGTTAACTAGATGTGTTATGATTGGTACGACGTAATGCCTAGAGTATTGTAGGAAACGAGTTGGTATGTTGTCCCAACCAGGCGCACTGTTAGGCTTCAAATTCATTAACGTACTATTAACCTCAGTATCATCAGTCTCTAACAATACAAATGATTGCAGTTGGGTAGGTAGATTTTTTATATAATCCTCAACGTCTTCATTATTCAAAGTGGATTTAATGTTATTTGCGAGTTGTTTACCAACACTGGCGAAATAGTGATTGATATGGTTAGCAGATTCAATAGGTGTTTTCTTGATATCTAGTAACTCTAGGTTTAGACTATTTGACTTATTAGTATAAGTTATATTTTTTATGTGTTTCCACAGCTGTTTACTATTTTTAATCGAATTGCTTAGTAGTTGCTTTTCATAATTTCTCTTTAGTTTTTTAAGGAGCTTATTGCAATAGTTTCTGTAACGAGTGAAAGTAATCTTTTTTATATCGTTATATGGATCACGTTGGTATTGTTTCTGAAGATTGTTGCGGTTTTTAATGCACCTCAATATACCGGAAGTAACCCATGGTTTAATAGTACGTTTGCTTTTAGGGATAGGTGTTACATGGGTGTTGTTTAGAATCGATACTTTAAGTTTATTAATGAGTTCGTTGGTTACAAAACTGGGATCATTGCAAAAAAGTAATTCTGATATATTTAAATTTATTAGGTATCTGTATGCATTTTCATAGTCTATTGTAGTCTTAGATTTTTCTACAGGTTTATGTTGATTTATTTTAGATAATGATAGAAAAGTTGTGAAGTGGTCCGTTATAGATGTCTGTAGAATAGCAATGAAAGCTGAATTTTTACTTCTATTGAATCTAAGCATAATATGGTCAAGGCAACTTGTTTCTCTAGTAGGTAGTGTGTGCCCCGGTAAAATACCATGCGTTGCTAACATGTTTAGATAATATGTTCTATTATTACAATCATAATCTAGTTCAGAAGGTTTTGGATTAATATTGATGTTTATGTCTCCCGTAATTATAACGTTATTTTGCGATTTCAAGTTATCTAAATGGTCACTTAATGAGTTACTAAAGTTTTCGGCACACTTGTGGGATGGGGACCGATAAACACATAAAATTATGTTATTTAGTATTTTTAATTGTAAACAGGATGCCTGGGCCAATTTAATTTCCGTGACAAGCGATTTTAGGTTTCTTTTTACATAGACCACCACCCCATCATTCTGATTTTTATGATTCGTCGTAGAATAGGCATAATAATTATTTAGAGTCGGTATGGGTTTGTTCTTATTTATCCAGCACTCAGTCAAAACAATGACATCAACTTCAAAAGCGAGAGAAGATAAGTTTACAATTAAATCATTAAAGTTGCAATATATACTCCTAATATTTTGTGTTAAGATTGTGAAGTCTGCTTTACTATGTTTGTAATGTTGAACTAGAAGAGAGGTATCACATTCAATAGAATTTGCTAGTTCCAAACTATCTATCTCTGATATATTTCCTAGTATGTCTTCCATTTTTAAACATGTTTAAAAACATAAATACACACCACTATAATGTAGCTCTAATAATAAAATTAGTCTGTATAGCAGCATTGTGAAAAGCATCAAAATAGTATTAAAATATGGAGGTACGCAATTGTCATTACATTTTAATTGTTTGTTTAACGCGTGACCTTGTAATGCACCCACCACTAACGGCCTAACATAGTTGATGAACCGCGCCACGCAGAGTAAATACAATTCTGTGACAATCAATATGAAACGAGTACCATGTACAATAAATGATAACTTGACTGGGAGGCTATATCTATAAAATGGACCAACGTAGTCATTCAGAATTTCAGTGACATATCTTTCTGCAGTTAAAGTTCAATTTTCTATCACCACTAGCTCAGTGCGGCTTTCGGAAGAAATCCCAGCCCACACGTGAACAGAGCCTTCGCCGTATGGTATATTTTGGCTTAAAATTTTCTTCAGCCAGACGCCGCCTTACTGAATCCGCACTCAGATTGATTCCTCGTAAATTATAAATCTTTACTTCAACAGCGATTTGTCAAAATTGTTGACACCATATAGCGATCCGCCCGCGCTGTCGTGCACCTTATTCGGCCTGCTCCTGGTCTTCGAAGATTAAATCTAGTTTCATGGAGACGCGGGAATACTCGCTAACTGTATTAAGAGTCACACCAACAGTTCTCGCTGTATTTCGCTGACTGTGCCCATCTTCAAGCATTGTCAGGATCCTGGTACATTCTTCAGTGGTTAACGACATGATGACTTTAAAATAATAAAATTTATAAGGCAGAGACACCATATTTATAACTTTTTTATTGCAAAACAAAAATAAACGCAAAACAATTGATTTGAATTATTTGGTACTAACAGTCGCAAGAGGAAGATTTAGGCGAACGTTTCTCGATCAGATCGGAGGCGTTCGGGACAAAGGCCAGGTTAAGAGCACCTTGAACCGACGGGCGTGTTTGAGGAATGTGATGAAAGTGAATGAAGCCAGAGAAGTGTGTCAGGATCGTAGCAAATGGAAATCCGTAGTCTCTGCCTACCCCTCTGGGAAACAGGCGTGAATCTATGTATGTATGTATGGTACTAAATTCAAAAACGACCAAATATTTTATATTTTCATTTATTTTATACAATTATCAAAAATAAATAAAAGGTTTTATATATTATTTTATGTGCCATTAAATATTCTTTAATTTAGTCTTTATTTCATAAAGCTAGGTCAGGTACTTATGAAGATATTGAAATTTTTTTAACCAATCCTTATAAAAATAATAATACAAAAGTTGTGCGGCATCTACTCTATTGTTATTTTATCCTTTCTTTTCAATCGAGATTTTTATTTATATACCTGAAATACTCTAATACCTCTTTAGATTAGAATTCACCGTGCAATGTTCTTTTCTGAAAATTTTATTTGATTAGTTAAGGTACGAGTATTGTATGAATACATGAAAATATATAATAATTATTGTTATTTATTTATTTTGTCATAAGACTCATAAGGTTACATAAAAAATCTGTTTATTGCAAACTAGCACTTTCTTAGCTGACTGTATATCGTTACTTGCCAGAAAGATTAATATTGTTACGAGCTGGGCTCGACGGATAAGAATATAAACAATATTACCGACTAAAACACTTTTATTCAAACACACAATTCAATTTAAAACACAATAAACACTATACCACACTTTTTCACTGTACTGCTTCAAACTCAGTAGTATTTCCGCTTCCGTTCGCTTCGATGAACACTTGATCGCTTACGATTGTAAACTGACTTGGCGGTGCGCGTGCGCCCTATTTATACGCGGCTAAAGCGTTTCTAGAGCTTTCTAGCAACGCCGCTCACGGTATGCAAACAGCACGATGCTTCGAGAAAGTACCAGCATTCTCTCTAAGATTCTCGTACCGTACTACGCAGTTCCGTAAGATGTCAATAGATGGCGGTGTAAATTATTAGACGGAACTGCCGAGTCTTTCCCCCAATGCCGAGAGATGTCACTGGGCGTAACAATATTGTAATTTTAATTTGAATTATTACTAACGGGTGGTACAATAACACAAGTGATTTTTAGTTTCAAAATCAAACGGGATAGACATAATATTGTCTTCTATTTACGCGAATATTATTCATTGAAATTAAACTACTATATACGGATTTTATCGCGTTGTTTATTTGACACATAATTACAAAATTTTTGAAAACTGTTACCCTATACTACTATTAAACTTTACTAACTTTTAAGCTAATTCAATTATTATTAAAACTATTAAAACTATTTAGATTTAATTTAATTTTACACTTTTCCCGACGTTTCGGTTGCTTTTCAGCAGCCATGGTCACGGGGAGACATGGCGAGTCACACGGGCGAGTTGACTCGCAAAAATTTTGTAATAAAGTGTCATATAAACAACGCGATAAAATCCGTATATATTAGTTTAAACAGGATAGAATCTGAGAAAAAAAGGATAGTTGTAGTTTTCGTTAATAAACTGTTTTCCATAGTTTCGCATATGACTATTCGCATTTAGTGAATTCATCGTATTAGAAATATACGATGAATTTATATGAATAAAATAATAATATATCAGCCATGTTTTAAACTGTTCCGCTGCTGGGCACGGGCCTCTTCTCAATGTGAGAAGGGTTAGGCCATAGTCCACCACGCTGGCCCAGTGCGGGTTGGCATACTTCCCATATCTTCGACAAAATTATAGAGAACTTTAAGACATGCAGGTCTTCTCATGATGTTTTCCTTCACCATTAAAGCAAGTGATAATTATTAAGTATATCTTATAATTTGATAAATTGCATGTACAGTGAGCTACATAAATAACTAAAAATAAAAAAAAATGTAAACTTATTTGATAAATGAAAATTTTCTTTTTTATAGTTATTTTTAAATTTAATTTTTATTGTTATGAATTACGATTGAAACATCTCTTCTTTAACCGTAACTGCTATAAAAGGAGAAATGACCACTATTGTACGGATTCATCGTACACGGTGACTTTGTACTCTCTTTGTAGACACTTTCAATTCTATATATTATTATTATATGTCGGCCTCGATGGTGTAACCGACTGCCACGCTTGAGGTCGCGGGTTCGATTCCCGCACAAGTCAAACATTTGTGTGCATGAACATGGATGTTTGTGTTGGTCTGAGTGTTTCTATGAACCTATAATATGTATGTATTTACAAAAAAAAAGTATATATGTTTGTTTATCCATTGTCTAGTACCCATAGTAGAAGCTCTGCTTAGTTTGGGCTAGATGGTGTTGTGAATTGAATTGACATTGAATATTATTATTATATTATTATTATCAATCCACCAAACAAAGAATTACAACTGTACAATTATTTTATAATATAATATTTTTTCATCAGGATGCCACAGTAAACTTCAGGATTTTGAAAGAAGAGGAACAGGCAGCTAATCACATCCTGAACAACAAATATGTAGGCGAGCAGGCAGAGAAGGCGGTGCTTGGCCTAAGAGACTGTCCCGTGAAGCGAGCCACCTTGTGTGTTACTAGTGACCAAGAGATGGAAAAGTGTGCTAAAATGAAGGTATGTTACTAAAGTTAATCTTTTATCGTAATATGTACTGTATGATAATAATAGCAGCCCTATATTAAACTGTCCCACTGCTGGGCACGGGCCTCTTCTCACTGTAAGAAGGGTTAGGCCATAGTCCACCACGCTGGCCCAGTGCGAGTTGGCAGGTTTCACATATCTTTCAGAACATTATGGAGAATTCAGACATGCGACGAGCATTCGCAATTTAATACGCACATAATTTTGAAAAGTCATAGATGCGCGCCTAGAAATCGAACTCGAGACCTCTGGGTGGCAGTTCAACGAGCTCCTACTAGGCTATCGTTACTATATATTTTATATAGGTAGAGCAATTTTACTGCATTGATTGCACTGATGGCGTAGTGGTTTAAGTGGTCGCCTCGCCACCGCCGCCGCGCCGAGTGTTGTAGTTCGATTCTCACGCGGGACAAAAATTTGCGTGATCCACAAATTGTTCTTTCGAGTCTGGGTGTTCTTTGTGTCCGTTGTTTGAATGTCTGTAGTCAAGTAGTAAGTCCCCCGTGTCATAGGAATTATTCCGGGTGCGGTAATTTCCTTTTTATAAATAAGAAACAAATACGTTTGTATAATCTACATCTTTACAAGGGGAGGGCTATGTCCAGCAGTGGACTATTATAGCCCGATGATGATGATGATGAATCTACATCTACACTAATGATGAAGCATGATTTGTATCTTTGTTTGTAATTTATAAACGAAATAAATAAATAAATTACTAAATAAATTATGTGAATAAATTAAATTATGTTCGGGTACTTTGAAATAACTACACTGGAACATTGAGACAACTACCATCTTAGTCTCCCCGTGACCATGACTTCTGAAAAGCAACCGAAACGTCGGGGAAAGTGTAAACTTAAATATAAATAGTTTTACTTAATAGTTTTAATAATATAATTAGCTTAAAAATTAGTAAAGTTTAATAAGAGTAGTTTCTAAATTATGTAAAAAAGTGTCAAATAAACAACGCGATAAAATCCGTATACCTATAGTAGTTTAATTTCAATGAAAACTGGACTGATTTAAAAACATTTACACTTTTAGAAAGTAATATTAGCCTATACAGGGTTAATTTAATAATAGGTACTAATAACTTTTTACCCGTGACTGATTTATACCTTATTAACAACTTTAGTTCTACCACTTGTCATAATAATAATGTTACGTGCTGGGTTCGACGGATAAGAATATAAACAATATTACCGACTAAAACACTTTTATTCAAACACACAATTCAATTTAAAACACAATAAACACTATACCACACTTTTTCACTGTACTGCTTCAAACTCCGTAGTATTTCCGCTTCCGTTCGCTTCGATGAACACTTGATCGCTTACGATTGTAAACTGACTTGGCGGTGCGCGTGCGCCCTATTTATACGCGGCTAAAGCGCTTCTAGAGCTTTCTAGCAACGCCGCTCCCGGTATGCAAACAGTACGATGATTCGAGAAAGTACCAGCATCTTCTCTATGATTCTCGTAAGCATACCTACTACGTAGTTCCGTAAGATGTCAATAGATGGCGGTGTAAATTATTAGACGGAACTGCCGAGTCTTTCCCACAATGCCGAGAGATGTCACTGGGCGTAACAATAATTTATTAGCTGATTTCTTAATCTATACTAATATTATAAACAGGAAAGATTTGATTGTTTGTTTGTAAGGATTAAACTCCAAATCTACTCAACCGATTTTATAGTCTTTCACCATTAGAAAGCTATATTATCATTGAGTAACATAGGAAAAAGTGTTTTTTTTATTAATTAATTAATTTAATGTAAATTAATTATGAAATACTTAAAATATTGTTACTAACATAACCTAACCTACTTTTACGCAAGCAAAGCCGCGAGTAAAAGCTAGTTCAAATATACAAATATTGAAATAGGTCGCTTTAACCGCACGACTAAGACTTAAAAGAGTACTTACACACGGTAGCAAAAGAAAGTAGCGGCGTAACCAATTAATGCAAGGACGGGTGGGATGAGGCGCCGCATATAATTTTTATCCTGTTAATAGATTATTATGTTAATTGGCAAAGGTATTGACTTTTGTGAAAAGTGGTTCTCGTTAATATACATATAACAATAAAGCGGTATTCATATTATTACAAGAAACAGGTTTCACAAAATTTTGTAGCGATGATTACTCGTTTAGAAAAAGCGATGTTGTTAAATGTTAGTACGGTAGTTTTAGGCGTTATGTGTCCCACATCGACGCTTCGAGGATGAAATGTTATAAAGGCAATTGCCTTTATAACATTTAGTAGATTTTAGTTATTGATGTACCAGTATTCAGTTTTTCGAGCTACATCGACCTGTGTATTTATAATAATAATAAAATTTTATTCAATAAAATTTAAAAAAAATTTCAGTACACATTACAGGCTACTTGTATTAAATTCACATTAAAACTATATATTTTAAACTAAAAGAAAACATTTACAATTTAAATATTGGACATAAAAAATCTTGTTTATTAGATTTTAAATTTAAAAAAAAAATATATTCATAAATATAATTAATAATTCGAACGTATTATTTACTTTCGCTATTAGGCGGCGATGTTATCTACGTTGTCAATCTTGCGAGAACGATTGCGTTGTTTCATTTCTCAGTAACTTATAAAACTTACTATATATTTTGACGTTCATAAGTGTTACTATGTGACCTAAATTAATAAATGATATTTGTCTTTGACTCTCCATTCTGACAGCAAAGCGGCAATGGTGATTTCCGTGATGCCATTCAAAATGTTGGTCAATTATACATTTGACCGTAAAGAATGTGTTGTCAGGTGGCGCTGTCGGCGGCGTTCCTGTTCCCCACGCTAGTGTGTTGGCGCGGACACAGCACGCGACACTGCGAGCGCGCCGTGGCGGAGGGCGCGGCCGACTTCGCGCTGTTCGACGCCGCAGACATGCTGCACGCCGCCGCCACGCACAGGCTCGTGCCCTTCATGCAGGAGGTAACACCGACACTCATTGTACACACAGCTCTTAGCTCACAGAAAGACCATGACCTGGACACAGCACACTTTTATCCAAGTATGTGTTCCCAAAGGATTCACGAGGACAAAGTCATAGGCAGACACTAGTTTATTAATATATTTATTTTATACAATATAGATCATTAGTTCCCTAAGTAGTTCAGGTCGACCCCCAGGGGTACACGGGAGACTCGACAGGGGTCTACGTAGGCGTGACAAGAAAATGGAGGTCCACAATTCGTAAGCGGGGGTTCACGAAAATGTATTTGCTTTCGATAGTGAAGATCTAAATGTTGGCTTGATTTCACCTATCAATGTAGCCAGATAATATATTTCATATTTAGTACCAGTGGTCTCTAACCTATCGAATTATCGATAGAGAAATTAAAAAAAAAACGTCATCCCGCCTGCCGTGGTTCAGTTCCGAGAATTTCAATTGATTCTTCACCAATATAAATACGAATGCCAATGAATATGGTAGAAATGTAGCTGCAGAGGGTCCACCGGCAACTGCAAAAATTTTGAAAGTGGTCTATAGAAATAATGTCTGGGTACCTCTGATGTAGATGATCACATAGGCTAGCACTATTGATGTACGCGTATCGCGGAAAACTGTGCCCCTGATGGGTACATGAGCGTGGGCTGCCCCGCCACGCTAAGCGCCCTAGTGGCGAGAATGAACTTGCTCAAAGGGAACTGTCCATTATTGGCTTAGCGTGAACAGAACTCATACATAAAAACAATTATACAAAAAAAAAACTGCATGGTGGGTCGACGGACAGTAGGTTGCTGCGCCCACATAATGATTATTCGGTTTTTGAGTTGGGCAAGATATCAAAACAATTTAAATCCACCAGCCCAGTTCCTAGATAACATTTTAGTAACTTATGAATGAGAATAATAAAACGAAATAACATAAAAACAATGATTTTTTATTCTAAATAAACACACAACTTTATATAAACCACCACAACAAACGAATTAGGAAGACCTGGATACTAAACTTTGTTATTTTTCTAATTCCTACTAGTTAATGCTTTTAAATTAATATATAATTATTACTCTAAGTGACTGTCCATTCCAAGCCAAAACCCTCATACAAAGTGGACAGTTCCCTTTGCCTTGTCTCTCTCTCTTTAACATATGTATCTGCCATGGACGGGAATATTACTTTCTGCTTAGTTCAAGTACATAAATTAAAAAAAAATACGTGTCTTAATAATATTTGAAATTATTTTATGGAAATAAAATATTTGAAGTTTAAAACCGTGGCCTGCGCAAATACAAAAAAGTTGCGCAGAAGACCATCATATCCAATTATATTGTGTAAGATTGCAATTGTCTTACATATATGTAGCTTATTCATATTTAAAAGATATTGTAAGTATGTATAAGTGTAACTTTTTCTGACTACAACAGATTTATAGCAGCGGTGACGATTGGTACTACGCGGTGGCGGTGGCTAAGGAACAAGATATGGACACTGACCTGACGTACTTACGCGGCAAGAATACATGCCACACTGGGATAGGCACGGCTGCCGGCTGGGTGTATCCGCTCGCGTACCTTATATCAAACGGGTGGATTAGGTGACGTATATATCCGTCTTATTACCTATATTATTTTGTCGATAATATACAAGAAGTTATTCTGGTTGTACTACATTTTCATAAGTCAGATTGTGACTCTTTCATAAATGTCACATTTTCATACGTGTCACATTTTCATAAGTGTCACATTTTTTCATAAGTGGCACTTTTTTCATAAGTGTCACATTTTCATAAGTATAACTTAAACGGATAAGTGACATTGTTAAAATTCAATAATATCGCAAATGCTTACACCTTATGTTTATTTGAAAAATAATGTCTTCGCATATAAAGTTCACAATGGATTTATTTTTTAATTTAGAAGAATACCTACTACATCAGAACTCGATTTTGAAAATTTTCTTTGTGGTAATTGGCCTTCGCCTCTAGGTTTACCATGAAAATGTCGATCCAAAACCTTGGCCTAAACGAATAAACCTTTAAATTTATCGTTTTAAAATATAAAAGTTTTTCGGATTAAATTCTTTTTAAATGTCGTTACTCCATTGTTCGGACTGCTTAATGGAAAGGTATTGGACAGTCAAGAGGTTACGTATAGAAATTCAGGACTAATTTCGGCATAAATGTGGTTCTCGGTTCGAATTAGAAAGGTTGCAAAAATTTGCATCCGCATCCGCAATTGCGGAACTTTCAAATCAAAATCAAATCAAAATCATTTGGACATTTGCATCTGCATCCGCAATAATCAACGCAGATGGTAATGTGGATCGAGATATAGTCCAGGTTGCGACAATAAAGAAAATGGGTGGGCCGATGAATGGCGCGACGATTCTTCAAGTGAAGATTAGAATCAAGAAACACCAGAGAATATGGTAATATGGTATAGCCAACGCTTTACTCAAAAGGAAATTGCTATTTTACCTCAAACAAAATTAAGGTCTATGTAAATGAAAATCTACTTAAATGCTTTACCGTTTAAGTGGATTTTCATCCATCCATCGAGAAGAATTGAAAATATTATCAGCTATTGCTAAAATTGCGTGCTATTGCACGCAGATTTGTATTACCATCACCAAGCCAGTGTTCCTTGTAAACAGTTGTTCAATAGTGCGTGTTTAATTTATGAACATTTGCAAAACAGGCTTGAATCTACTAAAAAAATGCAATTTTATCAACTTCCGCATCCGCAATTGCGGAGCTGTTGCGTTGATTTAGACCCGACCAGATTTTGTTGAACAAGGAAGTTTTGTTTGACAGACCATATGGTTGCGATGGTGCTCACGCCGCGGCTGAATACTTCACGAAGTCGTGCGCCCCCGGCGCGCTCAGTACGGAGTACGTGGACTCCGGGACTGTGCCGCACGATAACCTATGTCATCTCTGTCACGGCGCTTCATTCAGGTTTGTATCGCTATCGATGAAACAGGAACTGAGCAATTTTGGAGCAATGTTGGTACGCGTACTGTGAGGATGATGATGTTGATTCGCTTGTTATCGGCAGGCGATGCAGGCGCGATGCGAGCGAGGACTACTACGGGCACGTGGGCGCCGTGCGCTGCATGGTGGAGGGCGGCGGCGACGTCGCCTTCGTGCGCCACTCCGCGCCCGCCGAGGTGTCGGCCGGCCGCCGCCGCGAGTGGTGGGCGCGGGACCTGCTGCCTGACGACCTGCAGCTCTTGTGTCCTGACGGTATGTACTGTATTAAATATCCAGGCCTTGATACGGCAGCACCATTAAAAAGTATTACTTAATTTTGCTATTAGGCAGCGAGGTAGCTGCTAACAATCTCCACCGTTTACCTGTGCAATAACCGTTTCGTGTGGAGACGCTATGGATTTATTCCTTTTCTTAGGCTTTGGTCTCTAAGCCAGCGATTGCGGGGCGACGGCGGCGCGGGGAGCGTAGTATTGTGTTATGAGAAATTATTATCAGTAAAAGAAAAACGTAGTTACTTTGTTTGCGAACGAAATGTCTAAACAGCGACGACCACAACTTTTTGACACAAACGTCGGTCGTTGAAAAGCAAAATATAAAATGCATAAAGTAAAGTCCCCTATTTTTTTCTATTAAACTGTTCATTTTAGTTTCTAAGTTAATATAACACAGATTTTAACAACACATATTATGATATGGTGTTATACCTGTATCCTGGAAGGAGTAGGCAGCGACAGTTTTAGTTGTACTATACAAGTACAGCTAAACTTGGCCAGCTATGATTGAGCCAGATATTTATCAAGAAAATTATTAATTTTAAAATATGTCCTATAACAAGTCATTTGATGCCGTTACTAAACTTTGCACACAGCTAAACTCCTAAAGAACAATTTAGTTTTCTAATGACTCTGAATAAGTAATTTACAATATCGTGCAACGTTACCACTATGAACTACTACTATACTAGTTTAACCCTTAGCTGGTATCGTTAGAAAAGGCAACACAAGTGGTGTTGGGGGTCAAAAGTGACACCCGAGCATAGTAATAAAATAAAAAAATGTTAATTTTTTAATTTTATGTTTTATTTAGGAAAAAAGAACTTATAACGTAAATATTAATTAAATTTATGACATATTTTAACAAGAGATCACATGTCTTATTTCCAAAATAGGTAACACCTGATTTACTAAGACTCTACTTTAGACATTCTTATATAATATATAAGAATATCCTTAATAAAACAGAGACTTATCTCAGTATTTTTGATTAAACAAATTTGAACTCTATTGAAAAGATTTAACACAAATATAATATTAGAATTTAACATATACAATTAGAGTTCAAATTGGCTTACTTTCAAATTTCGAGTTAAGTCGCTGTTTTATTAAGAATGCGATATATATATAAACTAAAAAATAACATAACAAACCAACTTGAGGTTGTTTTCTTATATAATCAAAATAATAAAAATCAGGCACCTCTTCTGAGATCATATATAACAAAAAAAAACAAACGAAAAAAACATTATTAGAAAAAAAAATTAAGACTTCTGAATATCTAAAATGTTGTACAAGTGACCGTTATGGCAGTACTTAACATATTATGTAATGCAGGCACTTCCTACACCGTTTTGAATACTTTACGTCCTTTTTGGTCTAGGGCATCTATTCCTTTAGCTAAGTATCTCCGCTTCCTCACAATCAATAATAGTTTCTTGCTCACAGGCAGTTGTTGTGGCATCATTAACGATTTCCGAGCCTAATTCTAGGTCATCACTTTCAAAAAGTTGCGAAATTTCATGGTCGCGTAAAAAACCCACCATGCATCGTAATGATTATAGCCTAAAAATTAATGCAACATTAAAAAGTACTCTTACACTAAAATATACATATTCGATATCGGGGTCAATTTTGACCCCAGCGATGTACATACCTCCGTTTTCAGCAACAGTAGAGTAACGCGCGTCCGTCACCTGCCACACCTCGCGACGTAATGAGATTACCTTGATGGGCAAGAGTGTAGATACTTAGACTGCTAAGTTGTGACAAAAAATATGAGTCTTTGGGGTCAATTTTGACCCCGATACCAGTTAAGGGTTAAGTGGTCGCCTCGACGCTGCCACTGCGCCAAGCGTTGTTCGAGTCTGGGTGTTCTTTGTGTTCGTTGCTTGAATGTTTGTAAATTCTATCATGTCACATTAATTATTTCTAGTGCTAGGATTGTCTTTATCTTAATAAAAAATAAGGTTTTCAATTACATTGTGGACATTTAATACTATAAAAATGTGTTATTTTATGAACCAAGAACTATTTCGTTAATTTGTTAGAACTTATTTGGCTGCGGTAACTTTTTCCATCAGGCGAGCGATATGCTTATTTGCCTTATTTTTAAATGCGAAAACATATAATTGGTAGTTGTTAATATTGTTTGTTTTTCGATTATAATTATAAAATATAAATAAAATATTGTAGCAATGCGATATATCTTTTCGATTCTCATACTAACATTAAAATGCAAAGATAGCCTAGTGGGTAACTGTTCTGTTGGACTGCCACACAGATGTCTCGAGTTCGATCCCAAGATGCACATATCTGAGTATTCAAAGCTA
Source organism: Catocala fraxini (assembly GCA_930367265.1). NCBI lineage: Eukaryota > Metazoa > Arthropoda > Insecta > Lepidoptera > Erebidae > Catocala > Catocala fraxini. The sequence continues at coordinate 5,197,187 of OV884047.1, forward strand.
TATGTGTATTAAATAGTTAATTATCGCTTGCTTTAACGGTGAAGGAAAACATCGTGAGGAAACCTGCATGTCTGAGAGTTTCCATAATGTTTTTGAAGATATGTGAAATCTGACAACACGCATTGGGCCAGCGCGGTTGACTGTGTACACTGAGAAGAATTAGGCCATAGTAGGACGGTTTAATACAGGGATGATATTATATACTCATTATTCTTGTTTATGCAGGTACACGCGCAAAGATGCAGGAATACAAGCACTGCAACCTCGGCAAAATTCCCGGCAATGTTATGATGGGCAGGCCCAACCATACGGAGCTGGATACATACTCGAATCTCATGATATATGCTCAGCAATTCTATGGTGCCGTCACTAGTGACGAGTTCAGGTAATAATTGATATATCTATACTAACATTATAAAGCGCTAGCTCAGTGGGGAGACCAACAGACTGCAATACAGAGGGTCATGGGTTCGAACCCACGTCGCGCACCTCTGACTTTCGGAAATTATATGACTTTTCGAAATTATGTGCGTATTGATTAACAATTATCGCCTGCTCCGTGCCTCGGAGAGCACGTTAAGCCGTCGGTCCATGGCAGTTGTTATTGGGAATGTCAGTACCCTGTAATATCCTGACACTGGTCTAACCTTAGGGTATCGTTAGCCTTTGGGTTACGGAGGTCAGGTGGCGGCCGCTCCACAGTCAAAATCCGGTTAGACTAGAAAAGTCGACCCCAAGTGACTTAGGAATAATAAAGGCTAAGAGAGAAGAGAAGACTAACATAAATCTCAAGAGTTTGTTAGTTTGCTTGTTTGTTTGGTGGAACGCGCTAATCTCAGGAACTACTGGTTCGAATTGAAAAATTATTTTAGTTTTGGATATTCTATTTATAGAGGAAGGCTCTTGGCTATATAACATTACGATACGATCGATAGGAGCAGAGCAGCAATGAACAATGTTGCTAAAACGGGGAAATTGTCTTATATGAAGCAGATGAAGTTGCGCGGGTCCGCTTGTTTCATATATAGAAAGACTTAGAGATAGTTTATTTTGGGTCACATCAAGATACACAAAATCAAAATACACAATGAACACAGAAAAGCTCTCTATCTCCCAAATAATTCTCAGTTTTAATAATATTACATTTTATTTAATATAATACAAAACATATTACACGTTTATTGTATTAGATTCACATTAAAACTATATTTAATCAACGGAAAACATTTACAATTGAAATATTGGACAAAAATTCTTATTTTTGAAGTCGGGTGTTTACATGGTATGGCCTGAACTAGGTCAAAGACTTGTATTTCATTTTATTAACAGTAGAATTAAAATGTAATATTACAAATATCTACTGTTAATAAAGTATGGGTCTACAAAAACATTAACATGTATGTACTTCAAACATACAGTTATTTACTTAAAATAGATTTAAACTTTGATATAATACATTATTTGTGGTGACTTCGCACAGAAGAAGAAGTTCCAACCAAATCTAACGGATGGCGCTGTACTAAATAGGCGCTTAAAGTGACGGTTCCCATTATATTTTTTATTTATTTTATTAAAGTTTACCAACAGTTGTTACAGAATGTTGTTGTTACCATACAATGCTGAATCGCACAACTGACATTTACAAAGCGACTAAGTATATATATACAAGTTCTCGACATCAACCGTCGGGCCGCGGCCCGCCAGGCACGATCACCCAGCCCGGTCGAAGCAGCCTCCCCTTGTGTTGGAGTGACATCACACCCTGTTCCTCCACATATTAAATGAGTATATTTTCCTTACAGTTTCAGCATGTTCTACTCACCGCCCCCGTACTCAGATCTGATATTCAGCGACGTCGCCGTACGGCTGAAGCCGTTGCGTCACAACAAGCGGTCAGCTGACATCATGGCGGGCCCCGCGCTCGTCCGCGCCGCCCGCATCGTGTCCTGCGACGCGCCACAGGCCTCCTACTACGTCGCCTCGGACCCCGACTTCTTGTCTCACGCCTTCAAAAACGAAGTAGTAGGCACTCTAATAGCTATAAGCATATTTTTGGTAGCTTTACTGAGGTAATTACCTGCAATATTGGAAAAGGTGAATCAGATTAATGTATATCACTATCATTACATATTATAAAACAAACTCCTCTGCCGCGTCTGTGTGTCTGTTCGCGATAAACTCAAAAACAACTGAACGGATTTTCATGCGATTTTCACCAATAGACAGAGTGATTCATGAGGAAAGTATATAATTTGTTAAGGTTTTTTACTAGCTGTGCGAAGCCGAACGGGTTGTTAGTATATACAGAGTGGCGCAAAACTTATCACTTTAAATGATATACTGCCTTAAGCTGGTTGATGTAAGACGGTTAAAATAACAAAAAACCTATTTTCATTTCAGTAATTAAGAAATTATTTTTTGAACAAAATAAATAAAATAAAATTAGACACAAATTGGAACACCATTGTAATACACCTTACTACACTATTATGGACCTTATTTCTTTTGCAATATGCTTGAAATTGCATTTGATTAGTTATTTGTTATTTTAGTTCCAGGTTTTGTAAGAGCGGCAACGTATATTTTAATATCGCTGCTTGAGATCTTTGACACCTAAGTACCTTTTCTCTGCATTACACATGTGTTCTAAATTATGAAAATAAAAAGAAATCCTGTTTGCTAAACTAATGAATACATACTTTGTATATAATTCAACAAATCAATAACTTTTTAATGAACCAAAAGCTACGGGATCTTTGTCTGATATTCAGCGATGTCGCCGTATAACTAAAGTTGTTACGTCACAACAAGCGATCAGCAGATATCATAGCGGGCATCGTGTCCTACGACGCACCACAAACCTACTTCGTCGCCCCTGACCCTGACTTCCAGTCACACGCGTTTAAAAACGAAATAATAGGCACATTAATAGCTATAAGAATATTATTTTTGGTACCTTTATTAAGGTAATTTGTGATTAATTATAATATTATATACTGATTTAATTACCTCTGCCGTCATAAGGAAATATACGTATCTGCCAAAAAATTAATATTTTATATAGACGCGTCTTTTTTTACTGATTCCAAATAGGGATAAATTTAATAAAACATTAAATTTTAGATTCGACTTTTTCCATAATACGGCAGACCTGCGATAATAATATAGGTGTATCAGACTAATTAGATATAATTTTTCAAATCAATAATTTTTTATGAGCAAAAAGCAGCTTAATGATCTTAGTCTGATATTTAGCGACGGTAGTTACTACCATTATCGCTAGGACGGCAGGTGAAATCATTTTACAATAAATTACTTTTTAATTAAGTAAAGCAGCTGCAGTATCATAGTTGGAAAACTATTAGACTGTTTTGAGTACAAAGCAGACAACACTGAAATACTGTCGTAAGATACCAGAAAGGAAATTAATAATTATATTATATACTATATTTGTACTAGTATCAGCCATGTATTAAATTGTCCCACAGCTGGGCACAGGCCTGTTCTCAGTGTGGGCGCAGCGAAGCATGGCCACTGCGCTGATAATCTTACAAATGTTTATTGTCATATGTCCGTGATATGTAGTGCATCTTACGTAAGCACGATTAGTTAATATGTAATAGGGTGGTAGATTCACATTTTTTAAAATTATTCTATATAGAAGGTTATATTATCCAAATCCTGTTTGATTTTTTAGAGTTCGAAAAATCTCTTATACAACAGCTTTGTCCGTCCATCCGTCTGTATGTTATACAACTTTCAACTCAAGAACCGTAAGAGCTAGATACTCAACGGTCAACGCCATTCGACTCAGCATAGTCGATATACCCCGAAATGACTATGACCTTTGACCTCTGACCTCAAGGTCACGTGATACCATTTTTTAGAACTCGAAGATTTACGGCAATTCACGGCCGTTTCTTTCTTGTATGAGTAGATTTAAACAATGAAAAAATCCACACAAAGTTAAATAAGATACAAGTGTTTTAAATTTGATAGTAGTACCATTGTAGATTTGCTACATCTTGAATAATTTAAGGTTCTTCTTTTTAACTTCATGAACGGTTAACGAGTCTACGTAGACAGCGACACATCAACCTAGACTGTTTGGACTTTGAACTATTACAAGTTGTACGCTGTGAATCGTGCGAGAAATTGCGTTATATTTTTGTTACGCTCTATCCTTAGATAAGATCAATTACATCGACACCACTATGTACTGTCCCTTGCCGACAATTCTCTATTTTGTATGTAGCGTAGTTATGCGTAGGGTGTCTAACTTGATGTGTAGCCGTATGTACGAGACGTGTAAGAGAAATTTTAAGAAAACTTAATAAAGTTTTTATAAATATTGGGATTTAGGTTTATTAAATATCTTTGAGACTTATATTCGACAACCAGTGAGGTTGTGTATAATTTAAAAGAGATGTCTCTTGTTTAGTTAAATTCGTTAACAAATTTACCTACAGTGAAGCTTTAATTATCCGAATGAATTAGGACAATCTCCATACGAATAATCAAAAATTCGGATAATTGTATTCTTTTTCCGAAGAAAATGGGTTATTTACATACAGTGGAGCTTTAATTATCGGAATGAATTAGGACCAGGTCCATACGAATAATCAAAAATTCGGATAATAGTATTCTTTTGCCGAAGAAAATGGGTTATTTACATACATATGTACATTACATATTTTAGAGAAACAGAGCTTATTTTTGGCACTCTACGCATATTTAATTTGAAATGGAATGAAATTGCAACACATAAACGTGGTTGGACTTCAGATAATTTGATACTGTAGTTGATTTTTAGACGTCACGGTTGGCACGTTAAGGAAAAATTAACCTTTGATTTAACTAGTTCGTTAATTCACACTTATAGCAACTAACCTATATGATCCTGTTGGTGGCTACAGAGTACATAATTAAATCAAGATGGACGTTGTCATACATTTTTAAGCATATTGCGTGTCAGTATTCGGTCAAGCCTTGCTTTTAGTCTTCACTTTCCCCATCCGCGTTGTGAGAATTTCGTCGTTAGGTATTTACTGCACGCTCCATTAAGTGACAAAGTTGAAGCGCCTAACGGAATAGCGCAATGAATATAAAAGTAAAAATGTGGTAATACTTGGCCACTGTATAATGAGTAGATGCTATTGAATCAACATTTCTCGTATTTAGATTGAAATCTGCGCTATGAGATATGTTTCTACTGTACTAAATGTAAACACACTGTAGTCTCGGTAGCGCAGCGGTATGATTGCGGCTGCTGTGTATAATATAATATTCTACCACATACACACAACACCATCTAGCCCAAACTAAGCAGAGCTTGTACTGTGGGTACTAGACAATGGATAAACATACATATATGCATTTTTTAAATGTGTTAATTCATACATATTATACATAGAAATACCCACGACAAACATCCATGTCCATGCACACAATGTTTGACTTGTGCGGGAATCGCAACCCGCGAGTATAAGTTTTTAGGATCCATTGCCGGTTATTGAGATTTTCTGTGAAGAAATTCCTGGTAGCAGAACTATGTCCGAGATATAAAAACAGCCTCGGCCTCCTATTACCTAAAACTGGTGAATTCTGGGTGAAATGTAATTCTGACCACCCCGCCGTAGATATAGTCGTGATTACGCATGTCACAGCGATAGCCTAGTGGGAGACCGTTCGACTGTCACGCAGGTCTCGAGTTCGATCCCAAGGTTCGCATCTCTGACTTTTCGAAGTTATGTGCGTGTTAATAGTTAATTATCGCTCGCTCTAGCGATGAAGAAAAAACATCGTGAGGAAACCTGCATGTCTGAGAGTTCTCCATAATGTTCTCGAAGATATATGAAGTCTGTCAACCCGCACTGGGCCAGCGTGCTGGACTATGGCCTAATCTTTCTCACACTGAGAAGAGGCCTGTGCCCAACAGTGGGACAGTTTAATACAGTGCTGATGTTATTATACATATATTATATGCATATTATGGTACAAATTGTATGGATTATACTGCTTCATTTCTACTGATTACGGGATAACATTTGAGTGCATAACATCAGCTCTTTTCTCAAGATCTGTTTTCATTTAAGACTTAGATAAGTTAGATCTGAAATAATTTGATATTATATTTTATGAACTGATAGTATTGTAGAATAAGTATATTGTTTTATTACTTAATGTAGGTATTTCTTATCCGTCCAAATGTGTGCCTTTATTATCGTTATTTTGTAAACATTTGCATTTTTACGTTTCCGTCCAAGTGATGTCGTGTATTTTTTTTATATATATTGTTTGTATATTTAAATATGTGTGAATTAAATAGCTTTTTTACAACCTACCTGTGTTTTTTTTTTGTTGAAATTCTACATGCTCAATTCTCTGCATAATTAAAAATGTAGGTACATTTTAAATTATGCAGAGAACTTCGAAATTTTCGAAAATAAGACTCGATATCTTTTTCTAAGTGGCTTCTGCATATGTATTGCGTTTTGTTGGTATGGCGATTCGTACATTGCACTTGAGGTACTAAGATCGCAGACCATGATGTCCTAGGTTCGAATCGCAAGACAAGCTAGCAAAAAGATTGCTCGGTTTATCTGTCAAAAACTTTTTTTTATCCTGAATTAGAAAATAACGGTGTTCCATGACTAGGATATTAAAAATTAAGAAATATACTAGATTATTTTCTAGATGAAAGTTACCTAGATACTTTTATGTGATTTTCTATACCCCTGACAACGTGTATACGAACTTTCATGATCGGGAAATTATTAGATAAGTACCTCTAATATGTAATAAATAATTAATTTAAATTTAGATAACAAGTTTAGATTAAATAAATATATATATATATAATAATAGATAAAACCGTGATATGGTACCTCTCATATAGAAAAAAAAAACTTTACGAAGGATAGAAATCACGCGAAATAGTGGGCAAAATCATGTTTATGTGTAATTATTTAAAAGCGTAAGTACAACAACCATACGCGGACCATAATGTAATTGCGTATGTTATGTCCGTTGACGCAAGTAATGTTGAAGCTACATACAAAAATAACAATGTAATAAAAAACTACCTATATTGTTAATTTGTATAACAATATACATTTTTAATTATTAAGAAAATATGTGTTAGCCTATTTATATAAAAATGCCTGTTTTGTGGGAACAACGATTAAATTAAGGTAATAGATAATGGCTCCAAACTCCAAACTAGTTGTGAATTAGACAAGTATTGTATTTTTTTCACGCCTTATGTAGACTGTTGCTAACCTAACTAAGTACTACAAATATAAATTACTAGATATGCCCGCGGTTTCACCCGCGTTTATCGTTACTGCGCCGCCCCCGTGAGTCGTAACTACAGTACTACAGTAGTTGATGTTATATAGCCTATAGCCTTTCTCGATAAATAGGCTATCCAAAACTAAAATATTTTTTCAATTCGAATCAGTAGTTCCTGAGATTAGCGCGTTCAACCAAACAAACAAACAAACTCTTCAGCTTTATAATATTAGTATAGATTAGATTTTTTCCGCGGCTCCGCTCTCGTAAATGAAGGTTAGGTATGCCATTTTTATCATCCCTCGGGAACTGTAAGTATATTTTCTGGATGAAAGGTACCCTATGTCCTTTTCTGTACCCCTGACAACGTGTATTCGAAATTTCATGATGATCGGTCGTGTAGTTAGCCGTAATAAACAAAGTCACATTTTCATTTATAATATTTGTAAGGATAATAATTATATTCCAGTTATAATATATATGTTATTATATATTTTTCCACACATCTTTTATATGAAAATTGTAAAGTATTAACTGTCCGGCAGCTTTTTATAATGTACACCGTACTTAAATAGCACGCAACGCTTACCTACGTATAACATCAACTTTACTAACACTAAAAGACGAAAAGATATTGTCTGTACCACACTTTCTGAATCAAAGTTTGTTTTTACTAATAGATTTTTCGCACTCTTAGGGCCTTTTCTTTATAACAAGATAAATAAACAAACAACTATATATGACCTAAGTTATGTAAGATCTAAGCGGATAGTCTGTCGGTTCTTACAAACTTTAAATTATGAAGATACTGAAGATTTGTTGATTGTTGTTAAATAAGCAATAACAAGTGCCATGATAATAATTACAATCTTGGCCTATTTATGCATATATTAATATAATAACTATGGTTAATTGTATATAACTTAGTTCCTAGTAGTATATTGTAAGTGCTCTTAACGCCTGTGGCACAGGTTAACACCCTAGTACAGGCACCCATATTATATTACCTATATTAAGTATTTCATGGACTGTATTCCTGTTTATTTATTTATTGGACCATCTACAAACATACACACAACTTATATACTAAATACAAAAATGGTAAGTCCCGTGTTTGAGGAATGGCTGGAGAGGCGGCATGGCGCCCTCACCTTCCGGCTGACACAGGTAATGACTGGCCACGGTTGTTTTGACCAGTTCCTGTGACGTATACGCCGGCAAGAGACGCCCGGTTGTCACCACTGCGGCGACTGCCGCGACGTTGTTGAGGACACGGCGCTGCACACTTTGGCGGTTTGCCCCGCCTGGGCATCGCAGCGCCGTGAGTTGATCGCGGCAGTCGGATTGGTTGCCCTCTCGCTCCCGGCCGTAGTTCAGTCTATGGTCCGGAGTGAGAGGTCGTGGAACGCCGTCGCCTCCTTTTGTGAGCAAGTCATTTCCATCAAGGAGGCGGCGGAGCGGGAGAAGGAGCGTTTAAACCCTCTCCCTAACCGCAGGACCGGGCGCCGGAGGGCGCGAGATGACTTCCAGCCACCCTGAGGATTGACCTGGGGGTGGTGGGCTTTGTGGGCCTGCCCGCCATCCGTTCAGCACCAGGTCCGAGAGGCGGCGTGCGTGTTCCCACGCGCGCCTCTGTTTCGAGTCCGTCTTCCCTCTAGGGGGTGGACAGTAGGGTTTAAAGTGAGTCAGTGCCTTTGGGTAGGTCTGTTCGTGTAGTAGCCTGCCGTTTCATACGGCGGGCCGAAACCTCGGCGGGGTCGCGACCGCATGTGATTCGCGCGGCCCCGTCGATAGTGGTTTTGTCGAGGAACACCGTGGTAGGTTTAGTCGGTATTCCGGGAGGTACATTATTCTTATTCCATCTTCCTTTTACCCCGGCGAGTCCGACATAACCCCTCCGCCCGCCCCCGCGGAGGGGTATGCGTCATGCATTCCCCCACGTAAAAAAAAAAAGAAAAAGTTACAAATAGCAAATTACTAATAATTAATTAAAAATAATGAATTACAAATACTTAAATGCAAATAATGAAATACGGAAATACAAATAACGGAATACAAATAATGAAATACAAATAATGAAATACAAGTAACGAAATATAAATAATGAAATTAAAAATAATTATTATTAAATGTTAAATAAAATTGAAAATAAAAAATAGGCTCAATCAATGGTATCAGTCAGGTAACAATAGAGGTGTTTTTTAAACAAACTGTTTTACCATTGTAATCAATAAATAAATTATTATTAATTATTATTATTAATATCTACACTTTTACCTCGGTCAGTCGATTAAAAACAATGAAAATAAAGCACAAATAAATGAATTACATTTAACAACTTCAATATATGACACTTATTTGCGACGTTGCCATTCGTAACATAAGGTATAAACGTTCTAAATTCCATTTGGCAAACCTAGTTAAAGTTTACATGGCGAAGAAAGCCTAAAAATGGAAAATAAAATAATATTTGAATGACTATCGAGTGCATAACATAATATAATTTTCTAAAAATACTACATAGTGTAGGTAGATACTTTCTATTCTTCTGTCTCCATAGCGCAGAGGTGAGGCAGTGAATGCGACTGCTGTGCATGGTGTCTGGAGTTCTGATTCCTGGGTCGGGCCAACACAGTAATTGCACATCGTGTCCCCGTAAAGAACGTAAAGCTGTTGGTCCTGCGCCTGATCTCCCTCCGATCGTATCAGATTGCCGTCCTATTGGACAATAAGAGTGAGGCAATAGATAGAGGCACTTGTGTTGGGGCACACACTCGTGCAGTATACCTAATATCTCCTACGCAGATGGCCAGTCTCCGTTAAGATTGGCCGCTGTGACCGAATTTTAGTTTAGAGGACATCACCTGTTCTGTTAGGCTTTAAATTGATACCTAATTCTTAGTAAACAAATAATCAGTCTTAGGAATAGAAACTATTCGCTTGAGAGTTGTTATACAATCAAGTTGTTACTAGTTATGAAGGTTCCAAAAAACATGTCACTCTTAGTGGGCATGCGAATATTCTTAATGTATATAATACTGGATTTTGCCAGCGGCTTCGCTTGTGTATATAGTATGTATCTTATGTGGGGGCCAGTCAGTGCAGACCGGCGACACTTCGACCCAGTGGGATCTTTTGTGTCGACACTCTCCCAATAACGACTGCCATAGATGTTCATGGCAGCCGGGACCGACGGCTTAACGTGCTCTCCGAGGCACGGAGCAGGCGATAATTGTCAATCAATACGCACATAATTTCGAAAAGTCATATAACTTTCCGAAAGTCAGAGGTGCGCGACGTGGGTTCGAACCCGAGACCCTCTGCATTGCAGTCTGTTGGTCTCCCCACTGAGCTATCGCTGCTTATATAGTAAGTAAGTAAGTGTGTATGTTTGTGTATATAGTAAGTAAGTAAGTATTTATTTTTCAAAACATAGGTACACGTTCTTATACAAATATTATAACACAGAAAACAAAAAAAGCACATATATAATGTTACCACTCAGGTTTGTTGTTGGTTTGTGGTTGATACCTCAAACCAACCCTGGTATTATTTGGTGACCCCAAGTGACGCCCGGACGTACATCAGCTACTCATTGTAATATTTTACAAACACAAAACACAAAACTACGTAAGATATATATTATATAAATTAATATATAAAAATATAAATTAAAGTAAGTATAACATGATGATAACGTCGGGGAAAGTATAAACTTAAATATAAATAGTTTTAATAAATTAATTAGCTTAAAATTATATATTATTATAAATATTTTGTAAAGTTTAATATTATCTGGTAGTAATATTCTACCACATACACACAACACCATCTAGCCCAAACTAAGCAGAGCTTGTACTATGGGTACTAGACAATGGATAAACATACATATATACATTTTTTTTTGTTGTAAATACATACATATTATACATAGCAACACCCAGAACAAGACAAACATAACATTCATAATTGGTATGAATGTTATTGATATTTTTCTTCTATAGCAAATAAATTCAACTTTGAAAAACCTATTTACTAGAAGGTATGAGTGTACCTACATCACCGTACCTCAAAACCACATACCTTACAGATACCTCAAAACCACATACCTCACAGATACCTAAAAAAACCATTACCAAGAAAACAGCAACTACACACCAACATTTATTCGTTCAAGACTTTTGCAATGTTTCAAGAAACACATGCGGCAACGGCCGCGAACATTGTCGTGATAACGGCAGTTGGACTTCATACGTTCATCATAGAAACATACGGCTACACAGCCAAGACGTCGCCGTGAAAACGACGGTTGTTGACTTTCGTTCAGCTACATAGAAACAAGAAGCGCAGCAAGTCTAAGAACCTTCGCGACGGACTTCACGATTCACGACGACACAAGTTTTCTCCACGACGCCGACGTGTTGTTGCTGCGCGCCTCGACGGAATGGACGAGCCACACGACGCGCCCTATATTTATAAGTTCGGTGGTACTTGCGATCGGACGATGGCGTGACGTCAACGCGAGACTTACACGTGCCACGGTCAGGCGCTCGCCGATTGGCTAAAGCCGAGTTAGTGCGCTGTAGGCACCATACTACATCTGTAAATATTATTTGTATATAGCATGTGACTTTTTTAAGTAAACCATGACACTGTTGTACCTCGTCTTATTTAAGAAGCCCAAGAAGTGAACTACAAGACCTCACCCCACTACATCTGGTGACCCCGAAGAAAGAACACATCATGACGGAAGATAACCACGGCGAAGAACTCTGCAAGTCTGTGAAGAATGAAGTCGATTTGGCTGCGGTTTCCATACAATCAAGATTGCTACCTTTTTGGCGCGAGATTCCACGAGCGTGGTTCATACAATTTGAAGCCGTCGTAGACCCCTTGAAGACAGCGGACGATACGAAGTTTCGTTACTTGCTACAACAACTGCAAGCGACTGACTTACAACATATCACTGATATATTGTACAATCCGCCAGCTACGGACAAGTATGGGGCAGTGAAGAACCGGTTGTTGACAGTATACGACAAATCCGACGTCAAGAACTTTCAAAAGCTGATCAGCGGTCTAGAATTGGGTGACCAGAAGCCGTCACAGCTGTTACGGAAGATGAGAGAACTCGGAAGCGGCATGATCACAGACGAAGGACTGAAGATCGAGTGGTTGAATCACCTGCCCGCACAGGTACGTGTCGTATTGTCGGTGAACACTGAGTCATCATTGGACACACTTGCTGCGATGGCGGACAAGATGGTTGAGTACTCCGAGCCCCCCACGGTCGCTGCTATAGCTACATCGAACCCGTCAACATCAACAGAACCGGTGATGAGTGCCCAACTACAAGTCATATCGAAGCAATTGGAGAAACTGTCCCTTGAAGTAGCCGAATTACGCGGACGGTCAAGACAAAGATACCGAAGCCCGTACAACTCACATTCACATTCCAGGTCGCGGCAAAAATCCACGACGTCTGTCAAACCTGGCGATCCTACGTGGCAATGCAAATATCATTTTCGGTACGGCGACAAGGCTAGGCGCTGTGAATCACCGTGTTGTCGCAGGCAGAAGAATCAACATACGGGAAACTAGCTACGACATCGACGGCGGCGGACGTCGATGTCCTAAGCGCCACCAACCGCCTTTGTGTCGTCGATCGCGACTCACGAGAACGTTTCCTCGTCGACACGGGCGCAGAGATATCTGTACTGGCTGCTACGAACAAAGAAAAAGCGAGGAACACTACAAGCGCCTACAACTTATATGCTGCGAATAACACTGCAATTCACACGTACGGAGAGAAAACAATCAGGCTCAATCTCGGACTACGGCGCAGTTTTTCATGGAGGTTTATAATCGCTGACGTGAAAACTTCGATCCTCGGCGCTGATTTCCTGAAGCATTACAAATTGATGGTCGATCTACACAATAAGAAACTTATAGACAAGATTACTGAACTGTCTATCAACGCCGTAGAAATATCATCAACACAGGAACCCGTATACGTTCTCAGCAGCAATCAAGTCTACCAAGATATCCTGAAACAGTACCCAGATGTTTTACGCCCGATGTCCTTGAAGTCACCAGCGAAACATGACGTCGTGCATCACATAGAAACTAGCGGTGCACCCCTCTACGCACGTGCACGCCCGCTAGCGCCTGACAAATACAAAGCGGCAAAAGATGAGTTCGAGAGAATGATGGAAATGGGCATTTGTCAACCTTCTAAGAGCCCATGGGCCAGCCCACTTCACGTCGTCAAGAAGAAAGACGGCAGTCTGCGAATCTGTGGTGACTACAGGCGTCTGAATGCAGCAACATTACCAGACAAATATCCGATACCGCGAATACAAGACTTTACGTACCAACTGAATAATAAGAAGATATACTCGAAATTAGACGTAAGAATGGCCTACTACAGAATCCCCATACATAAAGAAGATGCCGAGAAGACTGCCATCATCACGCCGTTTGGCTTATTTCAGTTCAATTGTATGACGTTTGGCCTACGTAATGCAAGCCAGACGTTTCAACGCTTCATGCACGAGGTTCTACGAGGCATTGAAGGATGTTTCACATACATAGACGACATTCTTCTGATGACTGAGGATGAATGCAGCCATAAAGAGCTTCTTCATCAAGTTCTCCAGCGCCTGAACGATTACGGTCTCACGCTCAACGTCGACAAATGCGAGTTTGGGAAGGCGCAAATTAATTTTCTTGGGTACGAAGTCTCACAGAACGGAATCAAACCCACAGAAGAACACATGAACGTTATCGCAAATTACCCGAAACCAAAGACAGTCATGGAACTACGTCGTTTTCTCGGCATGATAAATTTCTACCGAGATTGTTTACCTAATCAAGCCGACATGCAGAGAAGTCTCAACGAATATCTACATAATGTGAAGAAGAATGACAAGACACCGATAGTATGGACCCCAGTTGCAGAAGAAGCATTTCAGAACTGCCGCCAAAGCATTCTGAACGCTACGACGCTTACACATCCCATCGCCGGCGCCCCCCTGTCCATCATGTGTGACGCTTCAGACCACAGTCTCGGTGCAGTACTCCAACAGCGTGATAAGGAAGCCTGGAAGCCACTTGCATTCTTCTCGAAAGCAATGAGTGCAACACAAAAAAGATACAGCGTGTATGATCGCGAGCTACTAGCGATCTACACGGCTGTGAAACACTTTCGACGACTCATCGAAGGCTGTGACGTCACCATATACACCGATCACAAGCCTCTGTCTTACGCATTGACACGACCTCCGAGTGACAGCGACACGCCACGGCGGGAACGCCAATTGCATTTCATTAGCCAGTTCTGCACAAATATCGTGTACATGAAAGGTGAAAACAACCCGGTTGCTGACGCACTATCTCGCATCGAAGAAATTGAGTGCCCTTCAAACATTGACTACAACAAGCTAGCCAAAGATCAACAGCAAGACGAAGAATTGAAGCAATTGAAACTTCAGCCGAATTTGAAATTTGTCGATGTTAATATGCCAGACACGCAACAACCAATCACATGCGAGTATTCGACAACAACACTTCGCCCATACCTACCAGTGGCACATCGTTATGCAGCATACAAAGCGCAACACGACCTCTGCCATCCCGGAATCAAGGCTACTAGAAAGCTAATTACATCGAAGTTTTTCTGGGCATCAATGAACAAGGACGTCACACATTGGGCTAGAAGCTGCATCAACTGTCAACGTTCGAAAATATATCGACATGTTATTACTCCGTTAGGAAGTTTCCCGCCATCGCAACGATTCGAACACGTACACATCGATATAGTCGGACCATTGAAAATATCGAATGACTATCGATACTGTATAACTATGATAGACAGATGTACGAAGTGGCCAGAAGCCGTACCTGTGAGAGAAATAACAGCTGAGATCGTCGCGAAGGCAATGTATGAAAACTGGATTGCAAGGTTTGGCTGCCCGCTTCGCATATCAACCGATCAAGGCAGACAATTTGAATCATCATTGTTCAACGCTCTAATGAAAAGGCTCGGTATCACGCGACTGCGCACAACTGCATATCACCCGCAGTCAAACGGTCAAGTCGAACGCTGGCATCGCACATTAAAGGCTGCACTAATGGCAAGAGGCGCGACGAACAATTGGAGTGACGAGCTACCTACAGTACTGCTAGGCCTCCGGACAGCGCTGCGTGAAGAAAACAATATAAGTCCAGCGCTTATGACATACGGCGCTACATTGCGTGTGCCATCCGATTTCTTTATGTCAACGCCCGCAACGAGTAACATCACTGACGAAGAATACGTTCGACGCCTCACACACAATGACGACGCTTGCACCGACACGCCGCGAGTACAAAACATCTGTCCGGCCTTTCATTCATGAAGATCTCGCCAAATGCGCGCACGTCTTTGTGCGGAATGATACCGTGCGAGCGCCGCTCACACCGCCGTATGACGGACCGTACCCAGTGTTGCAGAGATATGACAAGTACTTCAAAATACAACTGCCAAATCGCGTTACAGTTGTATCATTGGACAGACTCAAGCCCGCTTACATCTGTACAGATAACGACAGTTCTACAAATTCATCAAGCAACGAGGCGAAGAGGACATCGCGCAGTATGGACACCGCACCTACTCCTCTCGCTCAGCCACAGCCTTATGTGACGCGCACCGGCAGAGTATGCAAGCCAAATGTACGCTTCGC
This sequence comes from Catocala fraxini, assembly GCA_930367265.1. Taxonomy (NCBI): domain Eukaryota; kingdom Metazoa; phylum Arthropoda; class Insecta; order Lepidoptera; family Erebidae; genus Catocala; species Catocala fraxini. The sequence continues at coordinate 5,213,203 of OV884047.1, forward strand.
TAGAGGGGGAGTACTATGAGTGTACCTACATCACCGTACCTCAAAACCACATACCTTACAGATACCTCAAAACCACATACCTCACAGATACCTAAAAAAACCATTACCAAGAAAACAGCAACTACACACCAACATTTATTCGTTCAAGACTTTTGCAATGTTTCAAGAAACACATGCGGCAACGGCCGCGAACATTGTCGTGATAACGGCAGTTGGACTTCATACGTTCATCATAGAAACATACGGCTACACAGCCAAGACGTCGCCGTGAAAACGACGGTTGTTGACTTTCGTTCAGCTACATAGAAACAAGAAGCGCAGCAAGTCTAAGAATCTTCGCGACGGACTTCACGATTCACGACGACACAAGTTTTCTCCACGACGCCGACGTGTTGTTGCTGCGCGCCTCGACGGAATGGACGAGCCACACGACGCGCCCTATATTTATAAGTTCGGTGGTACTTGCGATCGGACGATGGCGTGACGTCAACGCGAGACTTACACGTGCCACGGTCAGGCGCTCGCCGATTGGCTAAAGCCGAGTTAGTGCGCTGTAGGCACCATACTACATCTGTAAATATTATTTGTATATAGCATGTGACTTTTTTAAGTAAACCATGACACTGTTGTACCTCGTCTTATTTAAGAAGCCCAAGAAGTGAACTACAAGACCTCACCCCACTACAAAGGCATGACTTAAATCTACTTTTGAATTTATGTGAAGGGAGTTCTCTTATCTCTCTAGATATGTGCTTGTATATTGTGATAACCATCCTCCGACAATTATTTTTACAAAGTGTGATAGTTATAAAATGATATATAAGACTGCTATAAAATTATTGTAGTGTGTGACGTGTTTCTCACGTCTAGTATAGCAGACGGTCACCGTAATACGAAGCAAGTAATCATATTATAAATCCGCTATTGATTAAGTTCGCCGGCACAAGTATTCAGGACGATTTCGCTTCCTTCGCCTGCTGCATATTAACAAAGCGACAGTTTCACGCCTACAACTTAATATCAATTAAACCTTGCCCATACGTAGACACTACCAATTCATTTCTATTTTAATTTCTAAATGATGACGACATGATATTATTTGTACGATACCTATTAAGAGTGGTTTTAGGTTAAGTCTAATCACGACAAATTAGACGTGTTTTATTAACTTTTGAAACGTCCATGATTCCTACCGTGGAATCAAGTAAAACGCTAGCGTCGCGCGTCCGTGACCCCTACGCTGGTGTCAAGAAAACTCGTTGTGATTGGGCTGTGTGTATGGATTCGTCCAATACATAGTCTATTGACACGGTAATGTTATCTAACAGTATTGTAACGTAAACACGCGAGAGGTATTCTAGTTAACACTTAGTACCTACATGACGACTCGATGGCGTAGTGGTTAGTGTAACCGATTGCCACGCCTAAGGTCGCGGGTTCGATTCCCGCACAAGTCAAACATTTGTGTGCGTGAACATGGATGTTTGTCTTGGTCTGGGTGTTCCTATGTATAATATGTATGTTTTTACAAAAAAAAAAAGTATATATGTATGTTTATCCATTGTCTAGTACCCATAGTACAAGCTCTGCTTAGTTTGGGCTAGATGGTGTTGTGTGTATGTGATAGAATATTATATATTATTATTATGTAGGATGTCTGGAATTTAGAACCGAAATCCTCTTTTTGTGATTCCGCGGAAACTTAAACTGTCACGCAGAGATCCTGAGCTCGATCTTAAGGTACCTTGGAATCAAATTCAAGAACTCTGTAAAGCAGTTTAAAAGACTCTTGACTTTTCGTATTAAATTGTTAATTATCGCTCGCTTTATCAATGGAGGAAAACATAGGTAATGAGAAAACCGACATATCTAAGAGCTCTCCAAAATGTTTTTAAGCTATTTGAAATCAGCTGGCAACACGCACTAGGTCAGCCTGGTGCGCTATAACGTAACCCTTTTCTTATTGAGATGAGGCACGTGCCTGGCTACTGCCAGTCCTACTGGACAGTTTATAAAAGAAGGCCAATATTATTATAAATGAGATAATATTGCATTTAGCGGCAACTAAAATGATCTAACCGTGTAAGAAGAAATGCAGATGAATGAATATGTCAACTTTCTTCTAGAGTAAGACCTAATTGTAGACAGTTGTTCCTACCTTCAGGACACGCACGCTCTTAGTTTTAAAGATAAGTCACGGGTATGATTATAATATGAATATATAAAATAGCTGGAGAAACCCTTTAAATGTTTTACTTTTGCATACTTATCTATAACTGTGGTACATTAGGTACACCTTGCGTCAAAGTTATAGATCACTCTGAAGGTGCTCTAGTATACATACCTCAAGTATGTTTTTAAAAGTAGTACGTGGATTAGCATACCGTCCAGCGTTTTTTACTAAAATTATATCTTATTTACACGTATATTTACATATTTAAGTATATTATAATTTTATATGTTTAGACACTAGGCGTCGGCGTCACTACATTGGATTTCGCAGAATACCAGTGTTGCGATTTAACAATCGCAACGTACGCTGAGGGATGTCCAAATTTTGGCACTGATGGGACACACTTTTAAACTTAAGTTAAACTTAAAATAATTTAAAATATGTGTCTATTATTATTTGTATCTCCTGCTCACTGACTTAAATGGAGGCAGTTTCCGACTTCCGTTTAGTTAAGCGAAAGTTGTGGTGTTGCCAGTGAGCGGAAATGAAATCATAGCTTTAGTATTTGTTTTATTTTTCTAGTTTTATTATTGTTCTGTTTTTTATTAATTTTCATTTTATATTAAATTTTTTTTTATTTATTCATGTTTTGCGTGTGCCCTTTTGTGTGCTAAAATAAATATTTTTCTTTCTTTCTTTCTTTTAAATTAACTTTGAAGTAGGTACCGCGGATAAGGAAAACGTATTCCTTACCTTGTGGTCGTACCTACATAGGGCAGCATGCACCCTCATATCAAATGCTTTCTAGCTACAGTGGTATCAGGACGTCCATTGATATATTTGCTCGTTCTTTGGGCTCAGCTAAATTAAATATATCGTACAGATTTATTTGATAATTTTGAATTTTGAAACGTGTTACTTATATTTCAAAATTTTATTATACCGGTTTATAATTGTAACCTTTAATTTTAAATATTATTTATGTTTACTTACATTAGAAGCAAATAAGCATGCTTATGAGATGACAACGTCTCATAAGCATGTTGTGTTCACTGTCACAGGGTGAACAAAGGCTAGATTTGTTTTTGTTATTATTGTATATTGTAAAGTTTTTCTGTCACATCCGATTTGTGAACCAAATAAATAAAATTCCTCCCTTCCCTAAGTTCACCATTACTTACGCCTGTTTTTTATCATTGCAACGCTACTCGAAGGGACTTTAAAGGTAACTAATAGTTTAGCGAAAGGTATAATGTACGTCTACGTGTATTAGATATATTCTGGTTCAGTTGTCTGCCTGTCCATAAATCAAACTTAATCATCGATAAGTATGCAGGCCCGTCGATGTCCGTACGTCCAAATGAGTTGTCAATGAAAGTGTGGGTCACTCCTTTCGTATCTAGGACTGTGGGTAACTTAGTTTCACGGCCTTGTACGTACGGTTACATTATTTAATAATGGCAACCCAGCTTATTCTAACGATGTTATCCTAACTAATATTATAAATACGAATGTGAGTTTGTTTGTTACGCTTTCACGCCTCAGCTACATTTTGTATGCACGTTGTGAGGGACACAGAAAAGGACATAGGATTCCTTTCATCCAGAAAAAGGTACTGTTACTAATCTAGTCTAACCTACATTAAACGAGCAAAGCCGCAGTCAAAATCCAGTATTTTAATATGATGACACCGAAATACTAGCCGACCCGCGCAACTTCGTCTGCTTCACATAAGACAATTTTCCCCGTTTTTGCAACATTTTTCATTGCTGCTCCGCTCCTATTAGTCGTAGCGTGATGTTATATAGCCTATAGCCTTCCTAGATAAATGGGCTATCCAACACTAAAATAATTTTTCAATTCGAACCAGTAGTTTCTGAGATTAGCGCGTTCTAAAAAACAAACAAATTCTTAAGCTTTATAACATTAGTATAGATTAATTATCGCTCGCTTTGATAGTAAAGAAAAACATCGAAAGGAAACCTGCGTGTCTAAGGGTTCTTTATAATGTTCTCAAAGATATGTGAAGTCTGCCAACCCGCGCCGGGCCAGCGTGATGGACTATGCCCTAACTCTTCTCACAATGAGAAGAGGCCGTGTCCAGCAGTGGGACAGTTTAGTACAGGGCTGGTGTTATGTTATGTGGCTGATACCTAAAATTTGAGAAATATAAGTTTAATCCTTTGCTTGATCTAACTTCATCTTCGGCGACATACAAGTCTACTACTTATGTAGGCTTAATAGTTTCTGAGATTACGTTATATTTTAACATAGGTATAAAATATCGATTTGCTACTATTATTATGAGGAATTGCTTTCAGTACAACTGTGTGTCTTAACTCGGTTTATTCCACATTCGACCCTCTTGTTTCGTCCCGAATGGAAAAATACGCATTCGCCCCAAAAATTGTTCCTCATATGCCCCGAAATTTAGATAAATATTAATTTCTTAACGTAATTCCCATTTCGTCCCAAATTATGTTCCTTTTTGACCCTGTTTTTTTTGTATAGCTGATTTTGATGTACCGTCAGCCGAAAAATATTTTAAAATACCTCCTTGATCTCGCAGCGAAACTTTGGTTAGCTTATGATTGCATGACATCACAAGCCCGACATTGAAAAGTCTTAAAATAATTTTTAAACATGTTTTGTTTTATAACCATATGCTCAAAAATGTAGGACGAAAAAGGAATAATTGAAAAGAGGGACGAATGAGGAACATTTTGGAATGTGGGACTTAATGTAGGGGCGAATGCGGAACAAACCCTTAATTACTGTGACATAAAATGCAAGCACTTTTGGCGTCTGGCGTCCTAACAAAATATCTAGGTAGACTCTTATATGTCGAGAAGATTATATAATAATATCAGCCCTGTAATAACTATCCCACTGTTGGAGTCGGGTGTACTCCGTGTGCAAAGGTTTAGGCCATAGTTCACCACGTTCATAGGTCATCAGAGGCCCTCATAGCCAGTTGCACTAACTGATTGGTAAACGATTAGTGAAGTTAAGCAACGTTGGGTGCGGTCAGTCTATAGATGGGTGACCGCTAAGTGGTATTTCATTTGAACGTCTCCGTGCTTCGGAGGGCACGTAAATAGTAGATCCCGGTTGTTGTCAAATTGACAGCAGTCGTTAAGCCATGTCAGAGGCCTACGGGCGGCTTGAACAACTCTTGACAACAGGTTGGCCACTAAACCACACGAAAAGAAGAAGACTACGTTAGCCCAGAGCAGGTTGGCACACATCACACATTATTTTAATATATTTATTTACAACATCATGATTTCGATTGTTTATTTGGTAGTGTTGCTTTTTGATAAATGAGTGCTCGCCGCTCTATAAGTGTTATTCGATTTTATCCCTTGTCATCAATTTTATCACATTGTCTTTTATATTATGTATTTGACCTGTTACGTCGCAGTGGCACACCGGCGGCCAGACGCAATAGGTTTTCAATTGTCTGACATATCAGCAATTGACAGGTTTAAAGATTAGAAAACGTTACAAACTCCCTGAAGTCGTTAAGAGCTGAAGCCATGATTAAAATCTACCACTTATATAATATAATTAATATCAGCCCTATATTAATTTGTCCCACTGCTGGGCACAGGCCTCTTCTCAGTGTGAGAAGGGTTACTCCATAGTCCACCACACTGCCCTAGTGCGGGTTGGCACACTTCACATATCTTCAAGAATTCTTAGGCATGCAGGTTTCCTCACAATGTTCTCCTTCACCGTCAAAGCGAGCGATAATTAACTACTTAATCCGCACATAACTTCGAAAAGTCAGAGATGCGTGCCTTGTGATCGAACTCTAGTTCTGTGACTGCTGTGTGGCAGTCCAACAGTCTCCCACTGGGCTATCGCTGCATCTTCATTAAAAAACGAATCCACCACTTACTTTACTGGAAAACGCCTAATTTAAATTTTATCAAAGTATCGACTATGTATCAGCAACAATCTCTGCATGCTAAACTTAGGCCTAGTGTTAAGTGCCTACAAACATACTTACATATCCACACAGTCCCTACACAAGTCATTTCGTTTTATTTATAGATGAAGACTAGGTAAAGCCTGTCAGTAAACGTCTGTAACCCTTTGAAATTAAACTACTATATACGGATTTTATCGCGTTGTTTATTTGACACTTTATTACATAATTTTGAAAACTGTTACACTACTTTTATTTTCAAACTTTACTAATTTTTAAGCTAATTAAATTATTATTAAAACTAATTAATAAACTAATTAGCTTAAAAATTAGTAAAGTTTAAAAGTAAAAGTAGTGTAACAGTTTTCAAAATTATGTAATAAAGTGTCAAATAAACAACGCGATAAAATCCGTATATAGTAGTTTAATTTCAATGAATAATATTCGCGTAAACAGAAGACAATATTATGTAAGTCTGTAACCCTTTTACGCAAACTATCTATACTGTGAAAAAACGCAAAGTAAATAAATGTTTTTTCGCTGTGTTGCTCAATAAATTATATCTATACTAATATTATAAAGCTGAAGAGTTTGTTTGTTTTGTTGAACGCACTAATCTCAGAAACTGCCAGTTCGAATTGAAAAATTCTTTCAGTGTCGGATTGCCCATTTATCGAGAAAGGCTATAGGCTATATAACATCACGCTACGACCAATAGGAACTGAACATAAATGAAAAATGTTGCAAAACGTTGAAAATTCTCTTATGTGAAGCAGACGAAGTTGCGCGTGTCAGCTAGTTATTAATAAAATTCATTAGCCTGGAATAGGCAGCTTGATAATAAAAGCTTTCCTTTTTAGAGTTGGAAAAAAACCGTCCGTCCGTCTGTCTGTTATACAACTTTCAATTCAAGAACCGTAAGAGCTAGAGACTCGCGGTCAACGCCATTCGACTCAGCATAGTCGATATAACCTCGAAATGACTATGATCTTTAACCTATGACCTCAAGGTCTCGTGGTATCACGTGACCTTTGTATATTACTTGAACCATTTGTTCGAACTCTAAGATTTACGGCAATTCATTGCCGATTCTCACTTGTCAAGTTCGAAATATTTAATTATTATATAATACTAGATAATGCTCATGGCTTCGCTCGCTTAAATGTAGGTTAGGTTAGATTAATAAGTTTTTTTTTCTGAGTGGAAACATGACAATGTGTATACGAAATTTGATGATCAGTCGAGTAGTTAAGGCATGAAAGCATAACAAACAAACAAATAAACTCACTTGATTAAGTCCTAACTTAATATTATAAATGCAAATGTGAGTTATATTAGTAAGGATTATATTATTGCTAGCCATCTTAAGTTCCAGGTTTCATTCAAATTGGAACACTTGGACTATCTCCCTACATAATTGCATTCTACGTAATATTGCAGCTTAATAACTTTCTGTAGCGTTTCTTCGGTGTTTAGGATGTCCAGTCTTCTTATGGAAGCGCTTTGTTTATTATTTCGTATATCGCGGCCATCTTTATATATCATAAACTGTTCAATACACACATAACGTCGGAAAACTGATATATTTCTTGCGATTGATATCGAGATTGTGTCCAATCCTGATACCCATTTGTATCAAATATGTTACAAAGTATACTTGTTATCCGTTAAATAGTTGTAAAGCTTCCAATAACACAAATAGTTCCTGTAGGAGCTAATTTTAAAAATAAACTCTTAAGTCATCACACTTTCAGGTCTTAAGCTGCAATGGTCCACACACGTTTTCCAGACAGTTTTTCATTGAAGTCTGGCATTAAGACTGCGCCGAGCGTAAGACAGATAATGACAGAGCTCGTACGGCGCATATTCAAATCGGAGCGCAGCCGCCATAGTAAAATTCTACGGAGGATTTGAAGTGCTCTTTTGATAAATATGTATCTTTACTGTCAACCAATAACTTGAATATTTGAGACGGACAAATTGTAATATAACTATTTATGTTTGGTTTAAGCTGTAAAATAGAATAGATTTCTACTGTTATAATCTAAAAATCACGTAACGCGAGCTTACGTTATTGCATTTTGTAGGCGAAAACATTAATTATTTTAAGTTTTTTACACGGAATCATTGTAAACACACTTATTGTTATGGTAAATGTATATTTTATATTTGTATTAAACAAAAAGTGTTGATTTTATTCACTTAACTGTGACTGCCTGTTTTGGCACATTTCGCCCGGCGCAGTCTTAAAGCAATTGACATATCAAACCTACAACACCTAACGCCTTGTGTCGAATTCAGAAACCGCCTAACGATAACCTAAATTGACTGCTAAAATCAGCTGTTCATATTTCTATGTCGGCTAGCTATGGCCGTCACATTAACGGGCTGGCCATCAAATTGTCTGTCCGGTCACGTCTCGAAGCATCCGTTTTGCAGCAACATCTTTCACTTGACCATACGGCCGGAATGAAGATTGTTCGAAACGTGATATTACGTAAGGAATGTGAACGGTATCAGATCATCTTGTCTTCACTTTCTTTTAGTCATTGATTAAACTTATGTGTTTACTATTGTTATGTTGAAGCTGTTTGTTTTGTTTTTAACTGACATCTTTGTTCAAACTATAGTTGTTGTATAGGTTTACAAAAATTCTGTATAGCCTTTTTATTACTCAGGTTAAAATATCTGAAAGGATACCAACTCCATCTATTTGTGATTTATTAATTGCATAACTATTTTTACTTAAACAATATATCTTTACTAATGCACATATCTGATGAGCATAGTCACAAAAAAAGGAATTGTATACATAACTGGAAAGCTATTTACTCGGGAATAATAGTAGTCTTAATAATAACATCATTAGGTACATAATAAGTATGTATTCCTATAACCCAGATAACTATATCTAGCCACCATCAATACGCCATGGGCCAAAACGCGTTTTTAGAGATCGAAAAGTTCCGTAAGAGCTAGAGACTCGCGGTCAACGCCATTCGACTCAGCATAGTCAATATACCCGATATGACTATGACCTTTGACCTCTGACCTCAAGATCACGTGGTATCACGTGATCTATGCATATTACTTGAACCATTTATTGAACTCTAAGATTTACGGCAATTCATTGCCGATTCTCACTTGTTACTTTATGAAAATGGCTAAATAAATAACCTTTGATAATTTTATTACATACTGCTGCATAAATAGTCTCGCGGTTATATCTCCCAAGGGGCAGGCAGAGGTGTATGGCAACCACATTTCACCTGATATGATTTTAGGTACCAGTAACGAGTCTAGAACTATTTACCGGGAACAGTGTCAGCTATCGTGCTAATACTGATTAATTATTTATTGACAGAAAATCTACAGAAAATAGGTAAATATCTTTTCAAAAGATAACAATCACTATCAGTACATATTATAAAACAAAGTCCTCCGCCATGTCTATCTATCTGTTCGCGATAAACTCAAAAATTACTGAACGGGTTGTCATGCGGTTTGCACTAACGATTTATGAGGAAGGTTTATGTGTATAATTTGTTAAGGTTTTGTTGGCGTGTGAAGCCGGGAAGGATCGCTAGTAATTGTATATTCGTTTTAAAAATGCTGTTACATTCTTTTTTGTCTGATGATAGACTATATAATAATTATATCTGACCTCTCTCCAGTCGTGACGGATTACCGCCCCATCGGATCATGAGAGCTAGGGAACAGAGAGTGCACTTGTGCTGGCTGTCGTGACCGAAATTCGGTCTGGAGGACATTTTAATAATTATATAAACTAAAAAAGTTTCGTAACACATGGTGTTCCGAAGGAGAGTTAGTTAAGTCTTCTGTAGATTTATATCTACGATAGCTTCCTAAACAAACACTGGTTTGACCTAGCCATTGACCGCTGCAACAGCTTTCCGTAATGAGCTATTTGTATGCGTTTTGCTGTCTTTCCCTGTTTATCACGTTGACTTTTAGTGATTTTCTCACTGTTGCTATGCATTAAACCATGCAATATCCTCTTATGGTGCAAGATCCTTATTCAGAAATATTGACGACTAAAAATATGATGATAAGCTTAGTATTGTCTTACGTTTACGCGAATAACATTCGACAATACATTGAAAGTAAAATACTTTACACGAATTTCGTCACATTGCTTATTTTAATTTTTTATTACCTAATTTGTACGTAGTATGCTACTACTATTATTGAACTTTACCACAATTTAATCTATTTTAATCATTAAAACTATTTATATTTAAGTTTCCACTTTCCCCGACGTTTCGGTTGCTTTTCAGCAGCCATGTTCAGGGTATCATAGTTCAAAGTTATGTAATAATAATAATAATAATAATAATATTCTACTACATACACACAACACCATCTAGCCCAAACTAAGCAGAGCTTGTACTATGGGTACTAGACAATGGATAAACATAAATATATACTTTTTTTTGTAAATACATACATATTATACATAGAAACACCCAGACCAAGACAAACATCCATGTTCATGCACACAAATGTTTGACTTGTGCGGGAATCGAACCCGCGATCTCAGGCGTGGCAGTCGGTTACACTAACCACTACGCCATCGAGGCCGACAGAAGTGTTTTAAAATAAAGAACGTGACAAAATCCTTATAAAGTTGTTTCATTTTAAGAATTGCTTAGAATAAGACATGAAAAACGACATCATGTGCTTTGGGATCGACCACGAACCTTTGCGTGGCAGTCCAACGGTTTCTCAATCGGCTATCGCTGCTTTACAGTTAGCCTAAATATTAAAGAAGTGGAATAATTGCCATGTATGACTTAGGCAGTCATATCCTACTAATCTATGTATACGAAGCTGAAGAGTTTGTTTGTTCGGTTGAACGCGCTAATCTCAGGAACTACTGGTTCGAAATGAAAAAATATATTAGTATTTGATAGCCCATTTATCGAGGAAGGCTATGTATGCTATATAAGCTATATAACATCACGCTACGACCAATAGGAGCAGGGCATCAATGAAAAATGTTGCAAATACGAGGACAATTCTCTTATGTTACGCAGACGAAGTTGCGCGGGTCAGCTAGTAGATATAATAAACGTGAAAGTTCGTAAAGATGTTTGGATGTTTGTTACTTACTAACACAGTGATAGAACATGGCAGATAGACATTTCGTATTATTTTTACCCCGTTATGTGTTCTCGTGAGGGTTACGGGTAATGCCGTGGCAGAAAGCTAGTTCACTAATAACTTCAGTTAGCAATATTTAAAAATATCGCTATGATATAATTATGCAACATTACAAAGTTTTCGTTACCAACCCTATGAAATAAGTCTATGCATTTTTATGAGTTGATTGGAACATCGCACCATGACATAAGCAACTAATTTTCTACTATCGATTTCCCTTCGCGAATTTGAAGTCCAAGGGAACACGCTTAAGCAACAAAGTGATAGTTTTCCAATACAGTGTCGCACGCACACATGCATGATTAAAATGTAACACATGCGTAAGAGCGTAGGTATCGCCATAGGTAGTACCTGTGTGCATTCTGATACCACGTCACGTATTAATGCTCGTATATAAACCAAGCCCAGGACTATCCCGGCATACATTGTGATCAGTTACCTGACGGTAGTAAGTCGTCTGCCGTCGAATAAATAAATAAAAAATATATACAGTGAAAAAGTGCAACATGGCTAAACTAATAGTGCTTCTATCACTCGCGGCCCTTGCCAGTGCGAACTCGTATACCGCATCAAAATTAGTAAAGAACATTTATAACGAATGTTTGAGCCAATATTCGGTGGAATGTGTGAAACCGAGGACCCTGCAGTGGATTTCTCAAGTGTCCAACGATGACGAAATCAAGATCACAGATGACCTCTCCATTATCAAGACTGGAACCTTGGACAATGATATGGAAGTTGACCCCAGGATGGCTAAGGACCCCGCTTATCAAATCGTCGATAAAGTAGACAGTTTTCTCCAGACACATACGCTCAAAGTGAAAGTTCCTGCAGAAATCTCAAACAGTGCTGCGTCTGAATATGTGCCTAGGTCTCTGTTGACCGACCTGCCTTCAGAATTGGAGATGCCTCTGGATGGTGAAGAGGACGGCCAAGTCTTCGAGGGCAGGAAGAAGAAGATCAAGCTCCCCAAGCCTTTGAGGATCAAGAGCAGTTCGTAACATACCTAACTTTGTCTTTGAATAACAATTGCTCGTATACTAATAATCATATACTAATTTATTTTTCAGAGCACGGTTTCATTAAGAAGGTGTTGCTGCCCTTCCTCCTCGGTTTGAAGTTCAAGGCTTCAGTACTGGTACCTTTGGCTCTTGCACTCATCGCTCTCAAGACCTGGAAGGCTCTGACCCTGGGTCTCATCTCCCTTGTTCTATCTGGTACGATAATTGTCAATCATTAAACACTTTTGACTATACAAACATTTTTGGGTAGCAATTAATAGGTAGCAATATTACGTCAGGTATAAAAATAGAAATAAAATTCAACTTGCAATAATATTTATTGCATCTACTACAAACAAACATCTAAATTATACGTCTAATAATAATTCAGGTACAATACAACTTTAAATCTCTTGTCACGTTTTTGTTAGCTAGACTCAGCTTATAACTATTTTGAAATAATACAACTATATTATAAAATACTAAATTAACTACTATGCAGCAAATAGTACAAAGACAATACAAGCTAATTATATTTATATTCACAGGTGCCATGGTGATCTTCAAATTCACGAAACCCAAGGTTGTGAACTACGAAGTTATCCATTATCCCCAACACCACGTTGAGCATCATGTCGACCACCACGCGCCTGCCTGGGACGGCCATGGACCTTACCAGAGGAGCTTTGACGACGCTCACGAAATGGCCTACTCCGCACAAATATAAAGAAATGAATCAACTAGCTTTAATACTACGGACCTCTGACTAAATTATTTAATTATTTATTTATTTATTTGTTGTACATATAACTAAAGTATAAAGTAAGTTTCACATTCGATCGAGAGTTATTTATTTACCCTGAAATCATTCACAAAACAATCACGTCTGCTGCCTGTAAATTGTTATTCATTATACGTGTCTCCTGAATATCATTATCGACTTGTATTACGGTGCCGTCGGCGATACCATCAAAAATGTCATCTAGATTCCTTTTGTCGTGCAATTGTTTTAATGGAAATAGCTTAGTATTCATCATGACTTTTGAAATAGCGCTGTCGTTGACAGGTATCATCTTTGTGCTAGGAAGATCATCAGAAATATCATTAAAATCGCTACTTAGGTGACTCATTAAACTACTGTATTCTTCCACTTGAGTTCTATGTTTAATTTTTTTTGCGTACGCATCTGCGGTCTTATCGTTTACCACAACGTCAACGTTAAACTTTTCGATGTCGACATTTTCAATATCGTACTCAGGCGTCCCTATAAAATTATGTGAAAGTCGTTTTTGGGATTCGTTGGGTTCGTATTTGGGATAAATCAGACTTTCCATTTCATTTAAATCCTGTATTGTTGGCTTTTGCTGGTACGTGATTTCATTTTTTTCACTCGAATCAGTTTGCATGGGTGTTATTAGTTTTTCACCGCGGGACAGTACTTTATCGGAGAAGTTTTTATACACCTTGGAGGCTTTCAAAGGATTTAGCTTGTACAGCCCAAGTAGAACATTAAATACGTCTGCATTGCCTCTTTTGTTGAAATTTGTTACATGACTGTGAGTTCGGTTAAATACCTGAAATAACACAAATAGACATGTTCACTAAAAACCAAGTAAACAAAATCTTGAAATTAAAAAATCTATGTTTCATTATTTCTTAATTACATTTAAAACTATAGTCTTGCCATTATATCAGTCATAACTTTCACTGTATTGAGTACAACGTCCTTAAGCACCTCAAACATATCGCCAATGACAACAGGAAGTGCAAATTGGATCGCAGTTCCTTACCATACACACGTACTCAAACACACTTATATTTATAAAATGTGAGGCACAGCATAACTACTGAATATATGATAAGAGAAAAACTTTGTCTCTTGTTTGGTATTCTGCTCGCGTCGTTGAAAGACTGAGTGAAAAGTATCGTCGAGTGCCAAGCATTCGCACGTTCAGTGTCATTTGAATAAACTTGATTCGATTATTTAGTTATTCCACTATACGTACTATCGGAATATATAAATAATCAAATCAAATGTGGATTGGTTACTTCCGTTTAGAAGTGGAACCTAGTGAACCTTTGCGGTCTTATTGGAAGTCATAGACTAAATTTTTGGCTGAGCTGTGTGTTTGTGTTGTGTGTGTATCCATTTTGGCACGAACCATTGTTGTGACTAAGCTCATTCAAAAAAATCTGATCCAAAAATAGATGTTACGATTTCACATGTTATAAACAGCGTGAAGCAGAAAGGTAAGGTCATATTTTTGGACCATAATATACTCGTATATCTGATACATAACCTACGTGCTATTCCCGAAACAACAAAAAATATGTAAATTTTATGACAATTTTAAACATTTTATAACATAAAAACAAACGCGTTATAATACTATCTAAATAGCACCTTTCATAGAGTTCACCCGAGTCTTATTAGTATTTAAGTATCAACTAGAATATATGATATTGATAAGTCGATAAAAAGAAAATGTATATATCTGCATCATCTTATCTTATCTTATGTGGGGGCTAGTCAGTACAGAACGGCGACACTTCGACCCAGTGGGATCTTTTGTGTTGATACTCTCCCAATAACGACTGCCATAGATGTTCATGGCAGCCGGGACCGACGGCTTAACGTGCTCTCCGAGGCACGGAGCAGGCGATAATTGTCAATCAATACGCACATAATTTCGAAAAGTCATATAACTTCCGAAAGTCAGAGGTGCGCGACGTGGGTTCGAACCCGAGACCCTCTGCATTGCAGTCTGTTGGTCTCCCCACTGAGCTATCGCTGCTCATTATCTGCATCATACATTCAAACAACGGACACAATGAACACACAAATTTGGAACAACCATTTGTGGATAACACAAATTTTTGTCACGTATGGCGATCACACTCATAGTTCTTGGCGCAGTGATAGTGACGTAGCTACCACTTTAAACACTACGCCATCCTGGCGGTCAAAGTTTAAAACGTAAAAAAATACCAATGAGGATCAGTTTATATACTGTTAAAACACATATAGGTCCTGGGCTAGCCTTATGCCGAAAATTTAGGTATGCTACTGTATGTAATGTAAATATAAATTCTATAAATCGAAATGCTTTTGACCTTTTCAAATTTTGTATTTACATCAAAGATTTTGTCTAGACCGTCTGTATAGTCGTCACCTTAGTAGCAACGGACTGTATGCGCACATTTACATGACAAGAACCCTAAAGTACCTACAGCCCTATCAGCCCTAAAACCCTAAGGCCCTGGCCTACCAAATACTATGTGATGAATAAATAAAAAGACAGATAAATTTAGGATACCTGCACCATGCGTCCTAAGGTAACAGGCGGAGAGTAGACGGGATGTCCGGGATGAGGATAGACAACTCACTGTCAGTCGAGTAGACTCACTCGATGGATCAAAGATGGCTAAAGGTCTCTTGGTCATAGTGAGGGGCTGGTAAGGTATTGAGTCACTGTCCGTTTCATTAATTCCAATATGATCAGCACTTTCTTGAAAGTAAATATAATAAGAAAAGAGTAGCCAAATAAATTACACAGGAAAAATATTTTCTCTAAGTCCTTTTTATCATTTAAAATACTCTAAGACTCACAACAACAACTTGTGGATCAGGAAAATTTCTATCCCGTTTGCAGACTTAGCCACAGCACAATTGAAGTTTTGCCAGTGACGAGGGAAAATTAAAAAAAATATATCTTACCAAAGTAAATGTGAAGACTGCAACAACGGCAAATCTGTACTGGATCATTTCAAACATTATAAATGAACAACATGGTTACGTAATAACTGAAAACAATACTTGTTTAAACAACGGTATTTATAAACTATCGCCTATTGTGGTTTAATCTTGTGCTATCGGGGATAGTTTTATTAAATGCGGGTAAACGACTATACGATGTAGAGGTAAAATTATGACTGAGCTGAAGAAAAATGAACGACAATACCATTTATTGCGATGGAATTTATAAGTCAGTATAGTATGTTCAAGTAAATCCTAACTATTCTTATCATTATAATATTATGAATTACCATAAAATACATTCAAAGCAAAAATAAAGGACATACTTATTTTCAAAGCATTGTATAATATACAGTGGGTGATTATTTTAAGTAAGTAGCAGCGATAGCTCAGATAGTAATATATATTATAGTTTTATATTAATACTTACAGACGTAATACTTCAACGTTCTAATATAATGTAAGATTATAAATAGTAAAAATAAGAAAAAAGGAAATGTTAGCATTATTCTTGCAGTGTTTCCGAATAGAAAGTCAGGAACAGATAACACGACCAGAAACAAATGCAACTTTTCTAGGATGATTTCTTCTTGTAAAACTATTAATTGTATTTTTCGGATAGTAATACTAGGTGCTTCTCGTTTTAGTAAGGGTTAATTCACTCGATATGAGCGTGACAGAGTAATAAATGCTAAATAATACAGATAACACGATCTAATTTAGAAGACACTTCACAGAGATGATTTCTTCTTGTGAAACAACAAACTGTATTTTTGGGATAGTAACTAATAGATGCTAAGATAATACTAGATGCTTCTCGTTTTAGCAAGCGTCAGTAATCATAAGTACATAAATATAACAGAGACAGGTAATAATAGCTAAAGAACAGTTGTTTTGTATTGACTATTACATTATGCGGTTGTTATTGAGTATTTGACTGTGATTGTAACAGTTGCCAGTACGCATGATATTTTTAACAACAGATAAATCTCAATCGCGGGAAAAACTGTTATCTGTTACTTTTTAATTCCTGTGATATTTATCTATTACGATAAATATGCCTTATTCCTAATTCTGTATACACGTAAGTAGATGCTTCTATTATACCATAAACTACAATTAGAGCCTAACATTAAAATTTTAACTTATTGCTTGAGTATTTTATGCGTGGTAAGTGATTTAACCTGTTGTATGCCAGAATACCAGACATAATAGAAAAAGCATTGTGTCTCGCGCAGATCCACGTTCCGGCATACCAGAGGTTAATAGTTGCGCAGCTCCTGACAGAAGAGACTTGTAAAATAGACAATACTGTAAACTTGGCGATTGATAAGAGTGGCCGTGAGTTTTGTTGCCAGTTCTTCTCATTGGTTCTACGCTCTTGCTTTGCTGAAAATGGCAACAGGTAAATGCAAATCTGAATTCACATTAATAAGTGTAATTTTGACGTTCATAAGTGTTACTTTGTGACCTACATGAATAAAGATATTTTTGATTTTTTTAGCGTTCAAGTCATAGCTGGCTATGTGTGTATGTAATACATTTCAGACCATCCCTTCAGACTATACGATATTATAGACTCCTTTACTCTAATGGTAGTTAGGTAAGAAGGTCGGGTACAATAGGAGCATCCACTTTCGTGTATACAGAATAACGCGCCATCATATAGTATGTATATAGTTCAAGGGGAATTCTTGGCTGTCCAGATTTGTAACAAATTTATTGCGAGAATCCATAAAACCAAGGCTGACCAGTCACCACAAGTAGCACTCGTTCATGAGTACGACGCATGGGCCCGTCACCGTCCCCTTCGCCAAATTGAAGGGAAGGGAATGACTTCAGTCGCCACCACAGGCAATTACATTTGACAATAATAATATAAATCACCTATTTTGCGTAGCATAGACGCATAGATAAATCTATATATATAAAAATGAATTGACTTTTATTAGTCTTACGAAATCTCGCGAACGGCTGAACCGATTTGCCTAACCCACAGCACAGAAGACGATCTTCGGCTGACAATTGCTTTACACTTAAATTAAAAGACATTGAAGTAGACCATAGGTGGGTGGTCTCCTATAATACGGTTCTGTCACGGTCATTTAAGGCACATATTAATGTAGAATTTTGCAATTCTGTTAAATCGATAAAGTACATTTGTAAGTACATTAATAAGGGCAGTGATCAGGCGGCTTTCGTGCTAGAAAACAAAAAGGACGAAGTCGAATAATATAATATAATAATATAATATTTTATTCTATAATATATTCTATCACATACACACAACACCATCTAACCCAAACTAAGCAGAGCTTGTACTATGGGTACTAGACAATGGATAAACATACATATATACCTTTATTTTTTCCACTCTCATGTCGACCCCGATGGCGTAGTGGTTAGTGTAACCGACTGCCACGCCTGAGGTCGCGGGTTCGATTCCCGCACAAGTCAAACATTTGGGTGCATGAACGTGGATGTTTGTCTTGGTCTGGGTGTTTCTATGTATACATATTTGATACTACTACTGCTATTTGAGTTTATTTGAGTAGTTCGGAGGCAGTTTGGA
Source organism: Catocala fraxini (assembly GCA_930367265.1). NCBI lineage: Eukaryota > Metazoa > Arthropoda > Insecta > Lepidoptera > Erebidae > Catocala > Catocala fraxini. The sequence goes on from OV884047.1 coordinate 5,231,824, forward strand.
GGATTTTAGGGTTTTCCATACATGAGAGGTTTCTCGCAGTCATACATTTAGCTGTCCACCTTGAAAATAGCCAACAAGTCTATTTTAACTCCGACAACCTCTCCGACAAAGTTAATAGCCCACCTAAAACGACACCGTATGTATTTTTTGAATTATGACAAACAGATGATTTTGCTAAAACCCTTCTATATACGGAAGTGCCTTCATATTTTGTATGGCAAAAAAATAAATTTGTGGGAAGGAAAAGAGGAAAACCCGTAGATGGTTGGCCAGGAATAATGAAAGAACAAGCTCTAAGTAGAGTGTACACAGTTCACCCGAATAACACCGAGTGTTACCATCTTCGCTTACTTCTGCACGAGGTTAGGGTCCATCATCCTTCGATGATTTGAAGACTGTCAACGGTGTCCTCAAAACAACTTTTCAATTAACTTGCATGAAATTTGGCTTGCTAAAAGACGACAAACATTGGGATTCTGCCCTAGAGGAAGCAGCTTTATGCGAGTCGCCATTTTAAAAGCGTGAACTTTTTTCTATAATGCTGGCATTCTGTCAAATTACAGACGCACTAAGTCTTTGGGTAAAATACAGTGATAGCCTATCAGAAGATTACAAACGACAAGTGGAAAGGCTTTCGGGCATTATAGATGAACAGCTAGCAGATGAAATCTAAACTAATATTATAAAGAGGAAACATTTGTGTATTTGTATGTATGTTTGTAATGTTTTCACACAAAAACTAATGGACCGATTTCAAAAATTCTTTCACTATTAGAAGGCTGCATCTTCACTGAGTGACATAGGCTACATAACATTTTCAAAAAAATAGGGTTCCTTAATATAAATGCAATAATATAACCCAAGGTGTGAAAAAATTAGTCATAAAAAACCTGTCATCGCGTGCGCTGCGGCAACTATTGACGATACAACAAAAAAATGTTCTACAGTATTATAGAACGTATCAATATCTACAAAAAAGTCCGCGATACCATATGTATTTTTTGAATATATAGCTAACTACACCTATATAGGTGTGTTGTAGACTTATTAATTTCTTTAGTTGTAGTTTTATATATTAAAATTAGATAACAAATTAAAAGTAAGTTTTCGGTAATAAATTAAAGTCCACGCGGAAGAAGTCGCGGGCAACAGCTAGTCTAAAATAAATGCCTGATCACAATAGGAGAAGCTGTATTAGCATTAGGAGGACAAAGCTTATTGCAGTACGGGTTGCCTCAGCCTCAAAGATATGAAGGCTTACACAAGCTGCTTCTCCCATGGCCAGCTGTATGTAGCATGCTCCAGCGTAAGCGCACAGAGTAGCCTGGTGATTCTAGCACCCGAAGGAAAAACAGAAAATATTGTTTACAAAGAAATACTGCGGTAGGTGTAGTATTTCGATTTCGTTGTAAAAAGATAATACCCCCGTGTAAATTTTACCAGATCAAAGGCCGAGCTTCGTGTTCATAAAATATAACAACATTTTATATTCAAACATTTTAACATAATAATTTATATTTTATATTCAAAATCCTAATTCCTATGAGAACCATTTTCGATGATGGCAATGAGCAATTATACCGTCGCTTGAATCGTAAATTGATAAACAGAAAAAATAACAAGGTATAATTATTTTACAAAAAAACTGTCGACGTCACATACATAATTATCTATTATTGTTGAATTATATTATTACATAAAAATAGTCTGCCATTATTTTTCGTTTTAAAGCGAGATTCATTTGTTATTAATCCCTACTTCCCTACTAATATTATAAATGCGAAAGTAATTCTGTCTGTCTATCTGTTACGCTTTCACGCAGAAACCACTGAACCGATTTTGATGAAATTTGGTACAAAAATAGACTAAACCTTAGGAAAGGATATAGGCTACCTTTTGTTGTAAAAAAAGACATGAAGGGGATGAAATAAGGGAGAAAAGTCTGTATGTCATGAAAATTCGTCATTATCGAAGATAAAACCATAAAACTTTGTATTTCATGATTCATTCAGTGTTTAAGCTAAAGATAGTGCAGAAAATGCTGTGTTAGATCTTGTGGACTGGTTTTGTATTTGTATTAAGTATATTTTATGTCTAAATTTTATTTGTTTTTAATACTGTACAGAAAATGTTGTGTACCTACATCTATAATGGATATACATATAAGTTTTTATTTTCAGCTAATGTAAACCGATTTTGTATAATATGTATATTGTTGATGTACCTTAAAATAAAAAAATATTTAGTCACTCGATCCAGCGATTTTGAAATTTCAGCCTACATCGGAATGAAATAAGAGACGAAAGTTCGTGTGGAAGCCCAAACAAATCTGTATATTTTTACAATATGTATATTTATCGGAAAAATGTATAATTAGTAAAAAACCGTTTTAATATATACACGTCGCGTGAGCGCAGGACACGCCAAGCGTCATACACTATGAACGATGCGCCGGCGGCGGCGCAGCGCGGCGTAGTGAATGAATTTGTAACATTAGCAAAAGCGGTAAGTACGGGAAAAATTTGCATTTGGTTTGGGATGAATGCACGATGTCCCACAAAAGAACAATCTAAGCACTATATCACACCATGAAATATATGGTGGTACTTTTAGCTGGTGACTTTAGACAGACCCTGCCGGTTATTACAAGGCCTTACCAGCAGATGAAATAAATGCCTGTTTGAAGGCGTCTGTATTATGGGTACACATACAAAAGTTTTGTCTGACTACAAATATCCGAGTACAACTACACAACGATTCTCAAGCAGGGCGATAGGCGGTTGCTCTTTTAAAAGTCGGAGAAGATTGTATGCTAACAGACAGTAACGGCATGATCACGACGTGAATTCTCTCAAATTGTCGATAACACAGATGATTTAAATAATAATGTCTATCCAGATCTACAAATAAGCATGGGCAATCGAGAATGGTTGTGTGACAGGTTAACTTTGGCGCCGACGAATGAGATAGTAGGCAATGTTAAGGACACTGAACAAGTGATATAGTAAACTATAGTGGTTCTCAACTTTTTAAAATTATCACGGGCTTCCACTTAAGTTATGGCTGAAAGTTGGTATTCCAGTCCAGTTAATGAAAAATCTTGACGCATCCAGGCTATGCAATGGTACACGGCAACATATAACTCAACTAGGACGCAATATGCAATAAAAGCTATAATCGTGACTATAATGGCAAAAGGAGGAAATGTTATAATTACCCTTATATAATTCGAACCGATTTGCAATTTCAGTTTAAAAGAGTGCAGATTCCTATAAAAGCAGCATTTACGGTAATAATAAACAAAACTGTTTTCTATGGGCAAAATCTTTATGTTTTAGTAAAGGATAGAAAAACAAAAAACGTACTTTATAAAAATGTATTAAAATGAGCTATTTGCAGTTAACCACTGCATTTATATGTGTATTATTTGAAAAAAAAAAAAAAAATTCCATTCATTCATTTAATGAATTTTCTTTTCTGTCTTTCTATCCTAACGTTGGTTAAATCATCCGTAATCATTGGATTCAATTGAAAAAAGTGTAAGGGGCTTCTAAGCTTGCCTTTTGACACTTCAATATGTACCTTCAATGTTTTCAACTAACAGTTCAGCCATCTTAAAAACACTTGAAGTACGCGTCGAATTATCATCACTACTATCTGTCTGTTTGTGATAAACTCAAAATATATTAAACGGATTTTCATGCAGTTTTCACCAATAGACTAAATCTATTGGTGAAATCCGCATGAAAATCCAAACCAAACAGATTATACACCTGAACCTTCCTCATGAATCACTATTCATGAGGCAGGTTTAGGTGTATAATTTGTTAAGGATTTGTTCTACCCGTGCGAAGCCGGGGCAGGTCGCTAGTTCCAAATATAATTGGATATTCATATGCAAAATATTGTCGTGTATTCTATATTATAGTTGTTATTACCTTTTAAAGTATTTAAAAGGTAATAAATACCTATTGATTGCCCGACGTTTCGACCGACTTGTATCGATCGTGGTCACTGGTTGACTGATGTGAGCTCAGCGGCGCCTTCGTGAAGTGCTAGTTTCAGCAACTACCCTCACTTGGTCACTATTATTTATATTTGCACTGTCGGTATTTCGACACAGCACTAACGACGTCTATACACTGGCGACCTAAGTCACTCCGGCGACGTTTACCTTTGCTGATGACTGGATTCCAAGATGTAGACAAACGGTATCCATCCTTCCGGTTGAAATTGCAATATTTATTCATTTCAACCGCTTCTATGTGTACAAATCACGATAGTCTAAAAACTTTTATAACAGCTACATAATTTTTTAAAATAAATATATCAATTTATGTAAAATTTAAAGCAGTATAAGTATCACAAAATAGTATTTATGTATGTAATATTTTATTTTATTTATCATGTCTTAAAACACCAGTCATACTTAAGAATCTATTATATTTGGCCACCGGTGTGCTGTGACTCATAAGATTAAGTTATACTTAGCACTTGTTTTTAATAGTTTTGTAAGTTTCGTATTTGAATCTCATTAGGACCTCTTAAGTCGGTTAATAAAAAAGTTGATCTGTTGCTGCGTTATTATGAGGAAGATGGAAACCAAAAGCCATAAGTTCATAAATGTTATGAATGCGAATAGAAGTTTATTTGTTACACTTTCACGCCTTAATTACTCGACTGATCATCATGAAATTTCGTATACACGTTGTATGATCATCGGTAGTATCAGGCTTTCAGAATAGGACATAGGCTACCTTTCATTCAGAAATAGTACTGTTACCATCTAACCTAACCTATATAAACGCGCACGAAGCCGCGGGAAAAATGTAGTCTAGTCTATCTAGTATTTAAATATTAAGTAATTATAAATGCGAATGTGAGTTTGTTTGTTTGCTTATTTGTTTGTTGCGCTTGCACGCTTTACATACTCGACTGATCATCACGAAATTTCCCATACACGTTTTCAGGGGTACACAATAGGTCATAGGGTATCTTTCAACCAAAAACAATACTGTGCACAATGAATAAAAAAAAAACAGAAAATACGTTTGAAAAAATAATTTTGATTAACGCGAGCTAACCCGCGAGCAAAATCTAGCATCAAATCAAAATATGCTAATTATTGAATTAAACTTTTTCGACGTTTTCGTCTAGGTTACATATATATATATATATATGTGTGGCATGTACGTATTGTACTCACATTTGTGTTTTGTGCATACAACATGTTTGTTGTAGTTTTGTTTTTCTTGTTGATTTGTGTATTGTTGGCGTTACGCGCACGCTTCAAGGAGGCGAAAGCGCATAAATTGCCACCCGCCTTTCCAGGTTTACTGCCTATCATTGGACATACACATTTGTTAGCCATCTGTAATAGCAAAAGTATGTATTATAGAGTTTTATACTTCTAGTTGTGATCATGTCTTCTTGTCAGGACCAATTTTCTAATCATCAGTTAGCTTACCTAAACAATACTTTTGGCAAATGTCCTAATCAAAACCAATCAAAACAGTTTAGTGAATGCGACATCTGTGCATGAGGTCTGTGGTTTGAATCCTGTTTTGGTCGGGCAAACAAAAAGTTATTGGGTTTTTCTGTTAAGAAATCGCAATAACAGTTCGGAGTTAGGAAATTATAAATTTAAATAGGAATTAGGAAAAGCATGTGAAGCCGTTGTTCCTGTGTCTCATCTCTCTCGTCGGTCGGTCTTGCCGGATTGCCGTCCCATCGGATCATGACGGTTAGGAAACAGAGAGTGCACTTCTGTAGTGTTTTGTCTGTGAACACACTTGTGCGCTATAATATCTCCTGATGGCCAGTCTTCGTTAAGATTGTCTGATTATTAGTTTTCATCAAAGGTTCTCGTGATTGTTTTTGTATATATGTTGGGTATTTTAAGCATTTCTAGTTATGTGTTTGTCTTATAAGCAGCGAGTGTGGTTTTAGTCGGTAGGCCAGAAGTCTCGAGAGAGCCCAAAATAACCCTCCCGTCTCTCCTTGTGGCGAGGGGGTATGTATAAGGAGCAATTACACAAGATAAAAAAAATATAAAGTAATATAATATTTCGGGAACTATCGTAAGATATCTATCACCAAAATATATACGAGTATTATTATACCTAATAATTATTTGTTTTATATAATTAAGTGGGAAACCGTTGGACTGCCACGCAGAGATCTCGAGTTCGAACCCAAAGCGCGCATTTCTGAGTTTTCGAAGTTATATGTGTATTAAATAGTTAATTATCGCTTGCTTTATCGGTGAAAGAAAACATCGTGAGGAAACCTGCATGTCTGAGAGTTTTCCATAATGTTCTCGAGGATATGTGAAGTCTACCAACCCGCACTAGGCCAGCACGGTGGTAGCCTACCCCTTCTCACACTGAGAAGAGGCCCGAGCCCAGCAGTGGGACAGTTTAATACAGGGCTGATATTATTATATATTTGTTTTTTCATTTATAGATGCTTAACAAGTCAGAAATACTTCTACCGATGTCATTTAATTGTATGTTGTGCAATTTTTGTTTCATGCAGGTATTTTACGCTAATCACATTCTTTGTCCACAGTTTTATGGAACCTATGTGAAAGAATTTACACTTATTGTAACAACATGGGTGGAGTGATTTACGTGCAGATAGGAAAAGATGTACACTATTGTAAGTTTTGAACTTTATTACTCTGCAATTAGGCATTATAAAACAAAACCCGACTTCAAAACTATATCTACACGTAAAAACTTAAACTAAAAATCCTATACCACTAAAAAGTTAAAAATAATACTAAATCTAATAAATTAACAAATAATTGCGAGCGGATAGGGTCTTCTCAAAGTTATGGTAGTTTTGAAGGTCTATAAAAATCTTGAAAAGAATTCTTTCTATGTAATTTTAATTAGTCTATGTAATGTTTTTAAATAATCATAGATAAGCCTTTATTTTGGCATAGGTATTATTTATACTTATATCTCAAAAAAGAAACCTGAATTTTTTTAATCAAAATGGTAACTATCTTTCTTTTTCAAAGACTTTTTTCAGATAAAATGAACATAAAATCAACTTCTTTTTAGTCATTATAGACTACAATAATGAAAATATACAATCACTTATAAATTGCGTTAATCTTTGGCAAACAAAATATTTTTTATTAGTTACATTCGATACCATAATCTGAAACGAAAGTAGCATGTAAATATAATAACACTATTGATATATAAAAACCGTAGATACACAAACAGGCGTCAAAAAACATGGTATATGGTACAACAAACATTATTCATGTTTTGAACCGGCAAACGTCCTCTTTTGTACTGCTGGAAACTGACCCACAGGAGGTGGATGACATATTGACGGGACTTGACTCGGATAGTGCCCCTGGAAGATGGTGCAAACACAATTTTTTTTTAAATGTCTAGGGATGTTGTACTGCCAATAATCAGCCAGCTAGTTAGTTAATACATGCTTCAGAACGGAAAATTTCCCGCTGCTCTTAAGCGGTCTTTGATAACCCCCGTGCTCAAGGGTAGGGACACTAACGATGTCAATAACTACCGGCCTAGACCTCTGTTACCGCCTATATCAAAAATTTTAGAAAAATTAATATGTAAGCGATTAGTTGAATATTTAAATAAATATAATATCTTATCTAACTCTCAATATGGTTTCAAGAAAGGTCTTTCAACACTAGACGCCGTTAAGGCAATCACTAGTGAGATAGTAAATATAGTTGATAGAGACGAAAATGCTTAACAGTTTTCTTGGACCTCAAAAAAGCTTTTGACACCGTTTCTGCCCCCATCCTTTTGCATAGGCTCGTAGCTATTGGTATAGAGGGACCTGTTCTGTCTCTTTTTGAAAGCTATTAAAGGAACGTAAACAGCATGTTAAGATAAACAACTTGGTAAGCGATGAGGAGACGGTAACCTATGGTGATCCGCAGGGTAGTGTACTCGGCCCGACTCTGTTTTTGATATATATAAATGACTTGTGTAATATCAGAAACAGCGGCGGGTGGTCTTCTCACATGCGGATAATACCGCAGGAGTTTACTCTGGAAAGACTTTGGTTGACGTTAAGACTGCTGCCGAACAAGGTTTAGCTGATGTGTCTCGATAGTATAATGCAAGCTTTTAAATTATTTAATGACTGACGTAAGAGCAATTAAATCATCGTGCATCGCCCTGAAAGGGCGTGTTTACATCACTAGACTTATCTCTATGGATAATCTTGTTAGAGGAATGTGTCAAATACTGTCGGTCCTTAGTTTCAGAACTAAGGTAAACAATGCCATCTCTATTTAATACGTCCGTGTCTATTATAATTGGAGTGTTCATACTAGAGGCAGGTACAATGACTAAATCAACTTCAAGGGAAATATTCTCAAATTCAATGGTTAGCGTAACGTATTTTCTAGAAATAATTTCTGTCACTGACACCCTTTATAACGCACTGCGTGAATTTTCTAAGGCAAGAAAATAACTTGACTGCATCTGAAGAAATCAATGAGATATTTATCGCTCCACTGTCTATCAAGACATCCACCGGGATACCCTGAACCACAGCTGCGGCCACATCTCATAGTATCACCCATTACGGGAACCACTCGAAATTTCTTTACATAGGTTCACTTTTCTATTTGGGTTTTTATTGTGGGCTTCCAGCTTTCATTTTGTGGAACACTCATTTTTGCTATGGCCTATCTTTTTACAAAAGCTATAAGATGGTTTCGTAGTATTTTCTGAGGTTCTGGGGATGCCTTAGGTTTCTTTTGACCTTCATAGCTTTTATATGCAACCCGACCTGACACGTAACATTTTAAAATAGATAGATCAACATTGCGCTTTTTCGAAGCATACGAGGGTAAGCAAGTATCAGGTTTTGTCCGAGCAGGCTTGACATAAATAGCCAGAAATTACACTAAATTCTCTGTAGTCAGATCGGCATTAGCGGCCGCGGCACGCACTTGCGGGTCGGTTATGCCACGTATAACGATTTGAAGTGAGTGAGTTCATTACTCAAACCTTTAACGACACGAAAGACGTTGAATATTTGTCCGACGTGGCGTTCATCACGTTGAGCAAAATGTTTACAAAATCTAACTTTCGCGGACACAACGGCGTAAACTCTGATCTAAGATTTGTCCAAGACCGGTCATTAGTGACCCACGCATTAAGTCAGGTCTTGGCGTCACCTTTTAAATAGTTTGAAACTCGCCAAAGACATTCGGAAACCCCCCAACCGTTCGTCACTTTAGCACGTTCAACCTGTTCCCACCGCACCTCAATATTGTGAACCGCCAGATCAAAGTTTGACACAAAATAATTAAGAGATTTATTTAATATTACGGTACCTAACAATTCAACTAATGTTTTTCCAACCGGGGATATGTCGTTATTTTCTTGATGTATTTTGTGGGAAACTGGACGCGGCGGAGTTCGCGATGCATCTACTGAGCTTTCCTCTATAGCGCCAAGACGTGCGATTATTGTGTTGAAGGTTTGTTTTACTAAGCCGTCTCAACGGGAATTTGAGTCGCATGAATTGGAACGGGATCGTCAGCGATTGTGGTACCGGGTACGAGTACTGTCCCGATCATTACGACGAAAGCGAACACGAGAACGAAAATGAGTACGGGAATTAAAACGCCCGGGAGTGGTATGTCGAGATTGAGTACGAGTCCGCTCTAGCGAACCTCGTCGTCCATGCGAACGCTCCGACGAATGCTTATCTTTACGTCGACGGCCTTTGTTAGATAACCTACTCTGAGACTTCGAAGAACGGGGCATCGTCACTGACGGCTGATTGTTTCCTCAAAAGCTCAATGATATGTGGATACAGGTGTATCCCACTTATGATTTTACGAACCAGGAGAGAAGTACATTAAAAAATATATTAATGGAATAACCTCTAACACAATTTATTCAGAACTATCACTTTTAAATAGCTTAATCACAATTCATAATTTTAATACCAAAATAGAATAACATTAAAAACAAAGAAACAATCAATCAGCTAGACAGAAAAACCGTTAAACTATTTAAATTAAATTAGCTCACGTGCGCATCAACGACCTCACTGCTTGAACGTCAACTGGCAAATGGGCTCCAAGCTTTTTTTTTTGTGTTTGTTAGTTGTTAGCCTTAGATGGCTTTTACAACTTTACGCGGACGGTGGGTGAGCGCAGAGGGCTCCTAACCCGTTGGGCTCCAAGCCTTCGTCCGACCGCTTTTATAGAGATCGCCGGTGACGTAAAAAAACAAAAAGAATCGGCTCTAATGTACATTTATATATACACCGTGAATTTATAGTCGTTTTGGAACCGAAACGTTGTAACTTAGGATAATTAGTAGTATCAATAAAAAATAGTAAATTAATTGTACTGTGCATAGTAAAAAAGTTGGAATATGAATAATATTTTTCACTTATTCGAGTTTGATCGTAGTAACGCACGGACAATTCATTCACAAACGCATGCACACGTGTTCGCGCGGCTGCGAACCGTCGTCGGCGGCGGCCGGCGTTGCCACTCAGTCGCGTAGGTACTTATGAACGACGCACGATAACTACGTGTATCAGCTGATGCCTACATAGATCGACGCAAAAGAGCCGCGTGTATCCCGACCGAGTCCTATGCGCGATTTAAAAACTAGTGACTACAAAAGTATTAACAAAATTAAGTAAATGTAATAACTACGATATTGATAATAGGCATATCGCAGTTCAATAGAGCCAAAATCAGCTGATACGAGGCAATGCGTTATCTCCTTTTACTATGAAAAACCTGCATTGTGAAACGTCACAATTAATACGTAAATGGATACTCCAATTTCTCCTTCATACTTTACACGGGCTTAGGACCGTCGGAAATACTTTATCTGAACATTACTCTTCGATAAATAGCTAACTTTATTTATTATGTAATAAAAATAATCACCTGTGAAGGAACTCTGAGTATTTCAGGCGTATTTAGAAAATTGGAGCTATTTACAAAATAATCAACTTACGTATCTATGGACAGTTTATTTACAAATTATTTACCCTTCCCTGTATCGAAGCAACTGCTCGAAATGAAGTCCGCCACGTTCAACACACAAACAAGCACGTTTGATACCATTGTCTTTAAGTTTTCTTAATGTGTCTCTATCACTTTTAACTTTATCAAATGCGTCCACTATCGCACTACGTAACTCGTCACGACTTTCATGTTCACGAGAAAACACGAGTCTTTTTATTTCCGACCACAAGTAAAAATCTAGAGGCGTTAAGTCCGGGCTTCTCGGCGGCCAAGCCACGGGACCGCCGCGCCCAATCCACTTATCGCTAAACTCATTGTTGAGGTAGGCACCTACTGAACTTGCATAATGAGCGGGACAGCCGTCGTGCTGGTAGTACATATCGTGTATCGATAATGGTACTTCCTCCAATAGCTCGGATATTACTGTTCGTAACATTTCTAAATACGAGCTACTCGTTAGATGACCTTCAATAAAAACAGGCCGTATTAAACGGTCGTTTACAATACCGGCCCAAACATTCACACTGAACCTCACTTGGTGGTGGTCTTCCCGTATTAAGTGAGGGTTTATAAGAGTCCAGTAATGTTCATTGTGCACTTTGTACAATCCCACTCGAGTAAACAATGACTCATCTGTCCACAGTATGTTCGCGTTCGGATTATTCAACAACCACTCACATAGGGCGATCCTTGCTGGTGCATCATTGTTATTTATTACGTGAGCACGACGAAAATGATAAGGGTGTAACCCATTGGTATTTAATGTTTTCCATATAAAGTATTGGCTATCATTAAATTCTTGAGCCGCCATTCTCGTGCTTCGCCGCGGATCCCGCTCGAAGTACTCCAGAATATCCTCTTCGATCTCCGGGGAGTCATTAAGGCGTCCTCGGCCATGCGCATGAGTCGGCGTACGGAATTCTCCATGGTCGAGAAGGCGCTGAGTTGCAGCCAAGATAGTGGGAGTGGATGGCACTTGAGGACTTTCAATTCCTCGTAGCTGCAGCGCATTCAAATGCTCCGGCTGGGAGTATAAGCGTCTGGCCTGTTCCAAATTGAAATTGGCAACAGCATACAGCTGTACCATTGCCAAGTACTCAGCGTTAGAATATTCGTATTGACGACTCATTTTCGCGTGACAATGAATAATTACGTTACGACCATTACGCGCGCGAGTTGCTGCAGTACTGAAGCGCGGGAAGGGGTGCGTGCGGGGCGCGCTTGCACCAGAGTCGGACGGGAAAAACCGCTCGCGCTCGCTCTGCCGGCGCCTGGGGTAGTGTGCGGGGATTGGCGGGCGGCGCGGGCGCGGCAGTTTCTGTGTTTTTATTGGCGAATGTTTTTAAGTTGTCAAACATGAATGATATCGATCGTAGTGACGCGTAGGTAAACGTAGTACATGAAATTGAGTGGCGTTACTACAAGTTCTCATTTATTTCTCGAAAACGACATTAAATTTATTGTTTCTAAAAAAAAACATTTTCTTTTATTAAAATAATGAGTTTAATCGATTCTATTATTGATATAGAGTATAAGGTTTTCGGTTCCAAAACGACTACAAATTCACGGTGTATATATATATATATATATATATATATATATATATATATATATATATATAGCATCACACAGCTCATCATATTTTCTTGATACCTACAGACAGTTATTTTATTTGCTCCGTTAAGAAAATTAGATAAACCGGTTCAAAGTGCACCTTGAGAGATCTAAGTGACTAAATTCAATATACAGAACTAAGATACACATTACTGAAAAGTGTCCAGTGTTAAATAATGTAATTTGAACAAATAATAACAGTATTTCAAAATCAGTTCGTTAACAAAACAAAGAGAGTGTTTTTAAATCCAGTGCTCGAAGAAACGCGTAAGCGTCCCCGTTTGCACGGCGCTTACGACCTTTCGGACGCGAACTTACACTGCGCTCCTACACTTCGCACCGCACGAAGGCAAATACTAACATCGCTGCCAAACCTATTGAATAGTTAGACACTCGTCGCTTTAGTAGCGCTTCAAGCGTATTACCAGACTGTCCGTCACTCACAAATATTTAAGTTCTTGCTGGTACACGATGAATAGTATAATTTGTAGTGGATGTAAAACTACATTCGAATGTGCACACGAATTGCAATGTTCTCGATGCAAAGAATGGTATGATCTACTTTGCGCCAATGTTACTAAGGCAGAGTTTGCTCAGATGAAGGGTGATTCCTTACGTTTATGGAATTGTCCCGAATGTTTTAACAAACAGCCCAAAACGGGCAACACAAACACGCCTATTCGTTCATCTGTAACAGAGTGCAGTGTCAGAGTTGGTCGTGTTGTATGCCAAAAATCACCGTCTCCTGATCAGAACGTTACTACGCGCAGCAAACAGCCGAGACGTCAGCCGTCGCGCCCTCAAGCTGATACCAAATGTGACACTCCGCTGGTGGACAATTCTAGCGAGAGTCTTCGAGATATCGTCAGGCAGGAAACGGAACGGGCTATAACGAAAGTATTGCAAGAAATGGTAAACAAACAATTTAACAAAATCAATAATTTAATTGCTAGCTTTCAACAGTCGTTATCGTTTTTCAATGACAAATTCGAAGAAATTAAAACCACCTTAGAGGAGAAAGCCACAAAAATACACAGCTTAGAAAAAGAAAACACTGCGCTGCGCGACTCACTGAAGGACACTACGCGGCGCATGAATATCATAGAACAACACGCTAGAATCAACAATGTCGAGTTACAAAACGTTCCGGAAAACAAGTCAGAGACTCTTATCTCCACTGCATTGCAATTGGCTAACATCACCAAGTGTAAATTAAATGATGCTGACATTACTCATTGCACTAGAATCGCAAAAAAGGACTCAAAAAGTGTCCGTCCAAGATCAATTCTTGTTAAATTGAATACTCCTCGTATACATGATAACTTTCTTGCTGCTGCTATCAATTACATCAAGAAAAATGTAAAGGAGAAGTTAAACAGCAGTCATCTTGGTATCGCTACCGACAATCCCACACCAATATTTGTTACGGAACACTTATCTGCAGATAATAAACAATTGCACGCTGCAACTAGACTACGTGCGAAAGAACTAGGATATAAATTTGTGTGGGTACGCAACGGGAGAATTTTCATGAGAAAAAATGAGCTTTCGGAACGCATTGTAGTCTATAGTTTGGACACCCTAAAGTCGGTTTCCTAGTTAAACTATTGTTATACTTATAAATTAATAGAACATTACTTGCTTCTCTATATTTTACACTTAACATTCAACAATTTTCTTAAAGTTTACTATCAGAATGTACGAAGATTGAGAACAAAAACTTCTCTGGTTTTTAACAATATGTTATTACATAGTTATGATATACTTGTAATCACGGAGTCTTGGCTAAATGACGGTATATATGACAGCGAATTATTCGATGATAGGTATGTGGTTTACAGGCGAGATCGTGAGTCAACGTGTAAGTGTGTATAGCTCTCGTAAAAAGGGAGGAGGCGTTCTAATAGCTGTTAAAAGAATTTTTAATTTAGTACGATTGTCGCATCTCGAGAGTGCATATGAAGACTTGTGGATATGTATCAACATTGGAACTGGAAACGCTAATGGTAATAAACTGTACATTTGTGGTACCTACTTACCTCCGCCAGTTAGCTATGAAACTATGATTTATTTTACAAACCAGGCCCAACAAGTTTTAGATAACCGTAGTCAGATATTGTTTGTTGGTGATTTTAATTTAAGTGGCATACTGTGGACGCGCTCTGGACACTTATCATATTCTGTACCTCATACTTCCTGTAACAGTAAAGTAAATAAACATTTCTTAGAATTTATTGCTTTTAATGATATTAACCAATACAATAATTTACTAAATAACAAAGCTAGAACTATAGATTTAATTATTACACGTAGTCTAGTGCACAATCTTATACATTGCATAAATCCTATTGTGCCCGAAGATCCACTGCACCCGTCTTTTGAATTTTTTGTACCACTATCCTCAAATCCTCATGATCTGCAAAATAAATCTACAAGTAAAACCAAATTTTTTCAAAGCTGACTACGATAAAATTGTTCGTTCTCTAGAAAATCTACGATAAATAGACTGGAATAAGGAACTCAAATGTTTTACATCAGTAAATACCATGGTGGATAGACTTTATAATATATTACATGATCTTATCAAAGAAAACGTACCTAACAAAATATTGCGTAAGGACTATCCAGTATGGTACACCAAGCAACTCAAAAGACTTTTGAAAGAAAAATACAAACTTCACTGCCGTGTAAAGAAATACAAAAATCCTTTAGACATTATAGAATTTGATATCATAAGAAAAAGATGTAATAAAACAAAAATAGAAAGTTACAACAACTACATTAATAAACTGTAGCACGCTCTTAAAAGAGATCAACAAACATTTTGGTCCTTCATCAAGAGTAAACGTAAAAGTAACAGCTTATACCCGGCAGAAATGACTGATAATAATAAGTCTTCATCTGACCCATCAGGAGTATGCAACTTATTTGCAGAAAATTTTGCAAAAGTGTACACCAACTACACGCCCCTTAATACATGGACTCCCGACAATACTTTAGCTCAAACGTTAACCGCTGATCTTTGGCACCTTTCTTTTAGTGCAGATGAGATACACAAACTCTTAAGGTCCTTAGACGTGGAAAAAGGGCCAGGAAGTGATAGTATACCCCCCATACTTTTATATCATTGCGCAGATGTGTTGGCGCTGCCAATCGAAGGTGAATTTCCGGAATGCTGGAAAGAGTCACATAATACACCAATTTTTGAATCCGGTGAAAGGTCCTTAGTATGCAATTATCGGCCTATTTCTATACTGGTCCCATTAGAAATTTTTTTCGAAAAACTTATTACTGAGCGCCTTTCTTGGTTCTTAAAACCTCATATCACTATCTCACAACATGGTTTCACTAAATCTAGGTCAACTACTTCAAACCTATTGTGCTACACCTCTGCCATATCTGACTACCTTGATAAACGCATTCCCGTGGATGCAATATACACGGACTTCAGTAAGGCGTTCGACAATGTAGATCACAGTTTACTGTTGTCTAAACTAAACCAACTTGGTGTGGGAGGTAGCTTCATCTACTGGTTTAAATCATACCTTAGTAGTAGACACTGCAAGGTTGTCGTCAATGGCTATCAGTTTGACACATTCCAGGCTAGATCCGGGGTGCCACAAGGTTCGCATTTGGGGCCCGTGCTCTTTAATGTATTCATCAATGACATTACCTCTTGTTTCCAAAACTCTGACTATTACTTATACGCTGATGACGTTAAAATCATAAGATCGATTAAAACTAAACTTGACATGAGTTTATTGCAGGAGGACTTAGACAGATTGACTCGGTGGTGTGCTACAAACAAAATGAATCTTAACATCGTAAAATGCTATCATATACACTTTTCTCGTAACAAATCCACATCACAAAATCAATATTGCATAAACGGAAAAGCTTTAACCCGCGTTGCCAATATACGAGACTTAGGATTAATAGTTGACGACAAGCTAAAATTTTACAAACATATAATTAAAACGGCAAACAAAGGACTTAAGATGGTTGGCTTCATAATAAGAAACAGTAAAGACTTTAAGCAGCCATCTACAAGGATAAGACTTTTCAACGCATTAGTTCTTCCTATATTAGAATATGGCAGTGTTATCTGGAGCCCAAACTATGACATATATATAAAATTACTGGAACGAGTGCAAAAGCGATTTATTTACCATCTATCATACACCGACCGCAAATTAAAACGATTGACATCTTATAAAGCAAGACTCGATCATTACCACATGTGTTTAGTTGCCAACTGACGAAAGTTTCTAGATCTCACTCTCTTGCATAAATTATTTAACGAAAATGTAGACAGTAATGAACTCACATCTAAACTTCAAATCAACGCACCATCTCGCCTGCCACGTGTAAATGCTTATAACTTATTTCATATACCAATATCAAAAACTAACCTCGGTCACTTCGCTGCGTTGCCCAGACTCTGCAGACAATACAACTCAATATCTAAGACATCTAATATAGACATTAGTAGCTCTTTACCTTTGTTTAAAAAACACCTGCATTGTTACCTGATTGATACCATTGATTGAGCCTATTTTTTATTTTCTATTTTTATTTAACATATGTAATTTCATTATTTGTATTTCATTATTTGTATTCTGTTATTTGTATTTCAGTATTTCATTATTTGCATTTAAGTATTTGTAATTCATTATTTTAATTAATTATTAGTAATTTGCTATTTGTAACTTTGTCCAACTTGCGCCAACTGTATGTACGTTTTTACTTTGCATGCTGTGGCCTACTGTAAGTGAGGGTGCACACTTAATCTATCGACCTAACACTTCTGTATTTAGTATTTAAGTTGTGTGTATCTTTGTAGATGGTCCAATAAATAAATAAATAAATAAATAAATAAATAAATATATATATATATATATATATAACATTTGAATTTGCCAACATTTATATCATCCAAGTCATGGTAAAGTAAGTAGGAGTGTTACTGTGTTAAGCTAAAACGATTCGTTTCTTAATATACGAATATCGGGCCTATTATGATTTGCACAATTCTGATTTACCTTGTGTCAATCATGGAATGTGGGTCAAAATTTAACTGTTCGTAGGTTATTAGTTTCTTAGTATACGAACCGGGGGTAATATGATTTTTCACTTTTGTAATCCCATTTTTTGTTTCAGGCATAACGGATCCTGAAGATGCTTCGACAGTAGCCAACTCATGTTTACAAAAACATTTTATGTATGACTTTGCAGAAAAATGGGCTGGACAAGGATTAGTTACTAGTTCAGGTAAGTAATTTGCAAACATATTTTTTACTATTTATTATTATTATATTATATACAACGATGTGTATCATCAATATGATCATGCATCTATATTACAAAAATCCTTAGGCAAAGAAGAAATTAATCCACCAACTATTTTCTGTTTTTTTATTTGATCGTTTGGATCGACCCTTGAAGTGATTGCGACATATTATGTACATTCATAGATTTTGTAAGATATCTAGTTAAAAGAGTTATAAGAATGACAGCAATTAATGAGACAATCCTTTTATTTCTCCTATGTGCTAAACTTGTATCGATGTAATAGCACATTTTATTTCTGAATATCTTGACATATTCCGAACGAATAGCACATAATATTACTGTATAGACTGAAATAATAAAAAAAATTGTCAACTAGCCAGTTGAATAGTTATTTTTATTATTGTTTCAGTGAAATAGTTCATATATATACCTGAATTAATACGAAAAAAACAAAATTATATACAAACATTTCCAATCTAGTAGTATGTGTAATTGTCAAATGACGGTAAAAGGATGCACGGTACAAACTATGTCGTAGCCGCAATTTAACCGCAGCATTATGAGGTAGATAGCGAGTAACAATGTTTATAATATAACATGGATGTAAGTGCTAATGGCAGCCTCACAGTTTAGCTATAGCAATAAATAAAATTATTATTATTTTAGGTGAAATACATAAGCGTCACCGCAAGCTGTTGAGCATAGTGCACACAGCGCCTACTGTGCATGGATATTTGCACATATTCAATACACAAGCCAAGAAACTAATCGATGAGTATAGTACCTACTCAGGCAAAGGACCCTTTGATCCTTTACCGTTGATCCAATTTATGGTATTAGAAAGTGCATGCTGTAAGTATATACTAATATAATACTTATTTATATACGTAAGAGGTTAATTGGAAACCTGCTATAATCTTAGAATGACATACATACAGAGTCTTACACGTATATGCCCGAAAGATTTCGCAGTGTAAGATTTTTGGTCCCGCGAAATGGGCAGCGAGCATATTACTGTCTTTGGGCACAGTTTCGTATGCTGGGCTATAATTGAGAATTTTTTGACAAAAAATCCAGACTCCAGCATCGATCCAACAAGATCAGACGCATAGCAGCCGCATGCACTATCACTGCGCCACCAAGTCAGTCAAATCATAAAACTTTATGTAAAATATACGTATCTTGTCTCTTTCTGAAGAGAAATGTTGGCAAATTATGATAAATAAGAAATTGCAAATATTAATTTTCGAAGTTATCTGCGTATTAAATAGTTAATTTTTGCTTGCTCTAACGGTGAAAGAAAACATCGTGACAAAAACTGCAAGTCTTGAAAGTTCTGCACAATGTTCTCGAAGACGTGTGAAATTTGCTATACCGCACTGTGCCAGCGTGGTGGACCATGTCCTATAACGTTCTCATACTGAGAAAAGACCCGTGCCCAGCATTGGGACAGTTTATATACAGGATTTATTTATATATATATTATTTCGTTTACAGTAACCACTTTTGGATCCTATGCAAAAAACAAAGAATTCCTCCAAAAATATATGAATGCTATGGAAGAAATGCTACACATTCTGATACAAAGGTTTATGAAATTCTATTTGCACAGTAATTTTATAAATAGATTATTTGGATTTCAAAAGAAAGAAGATGTTCTCCTTGAGACTCTGGATAAATTAACTTATGAAGTGAGTGTACAATGGTTTCTAAACTTACATAGCGATAAGTAGCGATGCGACTGTTACACATTGAAATAAAACTACTTTTAACGGATTCTATCGCGGCCTATTTATATTTGCTCTTTACTTGACGATTTGGCTGCTTTTCGACCTCCGTCACGAGAAGCTTAAAATGGCGTTCATCTGACAATTTGAGTGAAGTTACTTCAAAGTAAACTAAACAATGCTCGTTGCTTGGTTCAGATAAAAAATTTCCGAGAAATTCCCGGCCCCTTTAAAGCAGTCTATCATAACCCCAGTACACAAGAGCGGAAACATGGACGATGTCAATAATTATAGGCCTATTTCAGTCTTACCAGTCCTATCTAAAATTCTAGAGAAGATTATAAATGTCAGATTAACTAACTTCCTTAATAAGTTCAAGTTACTATCTACAGCACAATATGGCTTTAGACAGGGTATTAGCACTGAGGATGCTGTAACTGCATTAAGTTCTCATGTAGTTGAGCAGCTTGAGAAAGGAATCAAATGCATATCTATATTTTTAGACCTTAAAAAAGCATTTGACACCGTCCATGTTCCTACTCTTGTAAACAAATTAGAAAAAAGTGGAATAAGAGGCACTGCACTTAGTTTGCTTAAAGACTACCTCTCCAATCGTACGCATAAAGTAAAAATAGGAAATTACACCAGTGATGCAGCAGAGGTATCTTATGGCGTTCCGCAGGGAAGTGTCCTCGGACCTACTCTCTTTTTACTATACATAAATGATCTGTGCAACATAAAAATAAATAACGCAAGATTGTTCACGTACGCGGTTGATACTGCCGTTGTTTTTACTGGCACGTCTTGGCAAGACGTCAAACTAAGTGCTGAGATAGGGATTGCTCACATAGCTGGAATAAAGAATAACCTATTAACATTAAATACCGACAAAACTAATTATATATGTTATAGCATTAGTAACCAAACTCAGCCCAGAGAAGGTCTGATTCTAAAAGTACATACGTGTGGAGATCTAAGTAATATGAGCTGCAACTGTCCATGCCTTAACAGAGTTTCCAATACGAAATACTTAGGAGTGAAGGTTGATCAATTTTTATCCTGGTACCCACACCTTGAGCAGACTATTGGTAGAGTCAGAAAGCTAAGCTGGATATTCAAAACCTTAAGACACGTGGCTCCAACTAACATGACAAATAATAAAAACCAAACAAGAAATCTTCTTAACGAGATATATATTTCTTTAGCACAGTCCGTCCTGCTGTATTGTATCCCTATATGGGGCGGCGCAGCCAAGACCAGATTTTTGGACCTAGAACGCTCTCAACGAGCACTAATTAAAATAATGTATTTTAAAAATAAAAGGCACTCTACAAAAAGTCTATATGAGATCAGCGATTTACTCTCCGTCAGGAAATTGTACATTACACAAACAATTCTCAGAACACATAAAACCTTACCATATGATCCTTATAATAATAATAAATCTAAACGAAGAAAAGACAGAATCGCTGAAGTCCCACAATCTAAGACCGAATTTGCAAAACGTAAATTTTACATCCGCTCTGCTCAATTATATAATAAAATAAACAAAAAGGAATATGTTCAAAATCACTATGACTGTCATAAAATCTTAATAAAGTGGATAAAGCCCCTTACCTATGAGGATACGGAAGCTTTTCTGACATACCTTGGATAGCTATAACACCTTCACCCTAACATACAGCACTACCACACCACACCACGCCACGCCACGCCACGCCACGCCACGCCACGCCACGCCACGCCACGCCACGCCACGCCACGCCACACCACACCACACTATATCACATCATATTATCATCATACACCAGTACGATAACACACTAAAACGACCAATAATACTATACATAGGTACTTCACAACCACTATACTTAATTGAATTTATTTTAAATAATATGCATGTTATCATATTCTTATTATTATTTTTTATTTTTGTTCTAATACCTACACGTTATGGAAGAGCGGAGGCTCCTAATACAGATATTGTTTGTCTAAAAGGAGGCTCCAAACACAATGCATTGATGTATTAACCTTAAAGAACAAATAAACTATTTCTATTTTCTATTTCTATGGTTAGTCAACAAGTCTTGCTGTGTTTTGCTTTTTCTTGACTTTGGGTAATCTGGGATTACAGGTCCAGCCCTCTTCTCTATTTTAATTAGGATCATGTTCTTGAAATCCTATAATTAATTAACTCAAATCCAAGAATAAGCAAATCTCAATAAGTCTTCAATATACTTTGAGCTCATTCTGCGTAAGTAGCAATATCAATTAGTAAACACTGTTCAGTTACTTTGAAATATCTTTAGTCGGATAAAAATGCATTCAACTATATATGCAGTTATTTTGGTCCAGGAGCTTTGTTATACAGTTTTCAAAAGATCAAAATAAACTAACCTCCTCAGATAACATTATTATTAAGTAGTAGCTTTTAATCATTTATTTACCTGCACTTAGTATATTATTATTGAAATACAGTAAAGATAGGTACTACCAATAATAAATGTATATGTTTTAGTTAATAAGATTGTTTAATTTTAGGTTATGCGGCAACAGAAAGCAGCTATGGCAGATGACAACACTCCTAAAAATCATTCGGATTTGATATCAAATCAAGGCATGAATAAAATTAAATATTATAAAGAAATTAATTTTTCTAGATGCACTTAAATAGTATATTTAAGTTTTAGGCATTCGTGGACATCCTGATTTGGATGCCAAATATTAACTTGTGTCGGGGTTACCAGTAATATATTATCTACGCTCATAATATTATATTATCTTATTTTATTTTTGAAAAGTTCACTCCCGCTCTAGGTATAATTCCTGTGACGCGGGGGACTTTACAAACATTCAAACAACGGACACAAAGAACATCCAGACTCAGAACAATCATTTGCGGAGCTCACAAATTTTTGTCCCGTATTGATCGAAAAATTTGGGGATCGAAATCGCAACACTCGACGCGGTAGCAGTGGCGTGGCGACCACTTAAAGCACTACGCCCTCCATGCAGTAAAAATGACTACTTACAAGACTATACATACTTTTGTACTTGACTTTAAGTTCGGCCGCAATTCGAGATTGGTGTATATAAGATTGTACTATAAAAATTGACTTCTTTATTTTAAACTGTACTGTAAGATTTTTCTATTTCTTGTACATAGCCACAGGATAAATGTAATGTGTATATACCTATAATATGGCTGTAGCTTTCTGCGAAACTCTTTATTCGTTTACTCAAAACTTTTTTATCATAAATTTGGAAGCAGTTATGAGCGTCGAATGTATGTTGTGTCATTGAAATTAATTGCAATTAGCTGATGGGTTTTGTAGCAGTTGCAATCAACTTTGTGGTTTTCTTATACTACGATATTGACGCAATGATCCGGCTCGCCTGTAAGTCAGCTGTTATCAAGCCTATGTATAGGTATATAATATAACCACTACCCTTTTAAAACAAATGTTTCTCTGCTGCAAGCGTGAAGTACAACAATCACAGTTTACCCTCTGTTATTGGAGCATCTTTTGAATAACCTGCAACCATAGTCACCGCCAAAACACGTCACAAGCTTGCTCGGGTACAATCTTCTATTTCTGTAGAGCAAAGATACTTTCGCAGCTGAGCTGTTCCAGTTAAAGTTTTAGTAGAAATGTCATCAGATGTCATTCTAAGTTTTATTCTACTTAGAGGTATATTTTGTGCAGTTTATAGCAGTTATAATATGCGTTAGAAAGTTCAAAAAGTCAAGAATTTCAAATAATCTACCAATATGCACGGAGATTATTTAATCCAAACAGATTTTATTCGTTTGATCAAAAGTTAAAAGTGTAATTGTTTGTTTCTTGCAGACACTTCATACAAATCAATGTTGGAGTTCTTGATGGAACTATCACGGGATGGATTGCTCACAGACAAAGAAATCAGGGAGGAACTAAATACGAATATGGTAGCAGTGTTCGACACATTGTCGCATACGCTTACAAATATAATGTTACTCTTAGGAACGTATCCTGAAATTCAACAGAAAATATATATGGAGTAAGTACCCAAACTAAACTATGGGCCTTATAAGAAAGTTCAAACTCAAAGGGCGACAGAGAGAACTAAGATCGGAGTTTTGCTGCGGGATCGAATCAGAAATGTGAAGATCCGCAGGTAAACTAAAGCTGTCATAGCTCTCCAGATACCCAAGCTGAAGTAGCAAAGGGCAGGGCACATAATTTGCAGAACTAATGGCCGTTGTGGCAGAAAGATTCTGGAGTAGCGGACACGCACCGGAATACGCAGCAGGGGTAGGACCCTTATAGGCAGTGAGCGTATAATACGCTCTCTGTGGCGCAGCGATAGTGAATGAGAATGTTGTGCATGAGGTCTTGGGTTCGTATCCCAGGTCAGGCCAACAAAAATTTATTGAGTTTGCCTACTAAGTAATCTCAATATTTGCTCGAAGTCAAAAAGCTGGCGGTGTCAGACACCCTCGTGCCTTGGGAAGCACGCAAAAACGTTTGTCTTGCTCCTGATTTCTCTCCATTCACGTCAAAATTCCGTCCCATGGGATCATGAGGGTGCACTCATGTTTGTGCACACACTCTGCGCAGATGGCCAGTCTCAGTTAAGATTGGCCGCAGTTACCGAAATTTGTTCTGTAGGACATTATATACTATTATACGTTCGTACGTATTAATGATGATTTGTTTGTAAAATATTTTATAAACCTTTTGACCGCCACGGGCGGTATAGCCAACAAACGAAAACTTGCCCATCACGCCACCGTCGGCATGAGCCGACAAATAATAACTTGTTTTTAAGAACAAAATTAATGTTTTTGTGTTTCTTTCACTTTTTATTTAAAACTTACTTAATCATCGCCTGGCGTAGGGGGCACGGCGCTACTTTTATGCTGTGGCGCTCAAAAGGTTAAATTTATAAAGCTATTATACGCTAAACTATTATACCTAATACCATGTTACCAAGTGTTCAATTTATAGGATGATTCAAGAATTGGGGATAGATGGGGATGTAGAGAAGAATGACTTGCAGAAGCTGGTGTACACAAAAGCAGTGATAAAGGAGGCTCTGCGAGTGATATCCACTATACCTGTCTTACCGAGATATGTGGATAAAGAAGTCAAACTTAGTAAGTTGTTCTTTAGTATGCCTTTAATGGTATAAGTTGTGTCCGACATATTTATATTTCTCTACTTTTCTAATATCTTTGATTACCTAATCCTCATCCAATAAAGCACTTTCTTCAATGATAACCTACTTCTTCATTCTCTCCAATCCAGTTTTACGTTTTGTTGCCACCACCGCTATAGGCCCTGTCAATTCTTCTGGTGATATAAGGCTCGGCAAAGAAGATGTTAATATCTTATAATGTTATTTTTACTTGACTTACTTGACAACGCCTTTGACATTGTAGATTTATATTTTGTTGACTTATTATTCTAATATGTTTCCACCAGTGCAGTGGATGATTGATTGAATCTGTCGGGTCGTCGACAACATATACGTGTTGAACAAAATGCCAACACCAAGTGTATACACTTGGTGTACCACAGGGTACCCTCCTCTACTATTCGCAATTTTCATAAATTCCATTTCTAAACCATTGAAATTTGAATACCTTGAAATATATTTTTCAATAAATTATTTGAAGCCGCTATTATCAACACGGATTGTAAAAGACTAACTTGACTAGACTAGCATAGGTTCATTTATTGTAATTGGTGCGCCCTAGATGATTTTGCACATTATTTTTGCCGATTATTTCAACGGTTTAGTATATTATGCGACAATGTGCAAGATTTGCACATGCACACTGATTAAAATATACAAATATATTAAACATTATGTTCACACTAAATTTAAGCATATATGTACAGTTACTTTTCTAGTACTAAACAACAGATGGCGCTGTACACAATAGGTTTGAATTCCACATTCCAAACGTCCACCATTCAGTCCTGAATCGCACAAGTGTAGTTTACACAGCGAATAAGTATATATACAAGTTCCCAACATCAATAGCCAGGCCAACCCAGACTGGTCGGAGGATCCTCCCTTTGTGTTGGGGACATCAGACCACGTTCCGCCACAGACGGGTTAAAATTGACTACAATCCTGCTTACGTAATACTTAAAAGGCCTCATATTTATAATATTAGTTGGACTAATTTGTAACATGTTATTTCCAGAGAGCTATACTTTGCGAGCTAATAGCCAATGCTTAATTTTTACGTCGGGTGTACACCGTCATGCTACTTGGGGACCCGATGCTGAACAGTTCAAACCGGAACGTTGGCTTGAAGCTGGTACTTCGTTAGCAAAGTTAAATAAAACCTTTGTTGGATTTAGTACGGGCAAGAGATCTTGCGTAGGTGAGGTTATCTTATAAAAGTTAGACTTCTTTAATCTACAACATCAGGGTAAATTGCAGCGTTACAGATAATTTCGTAGCAGAACTAGACTGACTACTTGGTAAACACAAATCTTTTAATCCGCGCTACATCCGAAAATGTGGAACATTATTATTAACAAATGCATTGGTTGTGACTACCTCAAAACAGATCCTTTCTCGAAGTATTTAAGTTGTAATACTGTCTTTTAATCGCTTGCGTTACATTTTGGGGGCTTACTTTGTGTAAGTCCAAAAGCCTGATTAATCTGATTATATTGTACTTACTGTTTTTTTTTTACTAAAGCTGAATATTTGTGGCACTTCTATTTTTACAGGTGCGGTACATGCGACGACTCTGCTTTCTGTAGTATTGGCGCACCTCGTACGAAAATATAAATGGACAGCTGACGTCACTAAAGTGGTGATGAAACTTGATGTCACATTGAAACAATCGTCAGGCCATGAGATCAGTATTGAACGAAGAGAAATGGCAACGCATGCATAATAACGTCAAAACAATGTGTTAATCAATTATAATGTATGTATGTATCTTATGTGGGGGCCAGTCAGTGCAGACCAGCGACACTTCGACCCAGTGGGATCTTTTGTGTCAAAACTCTCCCAATACCGACTGCCATAGATGTTCATGGCAGCCGGGACCGACGGCTTACCGTGCTCTCCGAGGCACGGAGCAGGCGATAATTGTCAATCAATACGCACATAATTTCGAAAAGTCATATAACTTCCGAAAGTCCGAGGTTCTCGGGTTCGAATCCACGTCGCGCGACGTGGATTCCAACCCGAGACCCTCTGCATTGCAGTCTGTTGGTCTCCCCACTGAGCTATCGCTGCTCTAATGTAATTATAATGTAAGAAAATTTATATTTGATAAATAAAGCTTATACAATATAAATAAAGTCAAAAATGTCTTTAACATATTATACATAATCTCACGCGTGTTCCTGAATGGGTAAAGAGGTGTTTCACACCCATATTTCGCTAGCTTTGATTTTAGGTTTCATGTAAATAGTACAAGTCTAATGCCGTTTACCGAGCACAGTTCTGATCTACGCGCTGTTACTAAAAATTACTTGTCAGAAAATCCTGAACTGGGTATCGAACTTGGAACCTCTTTTATACAGCAGTCACATAATTATAATTCTGCTTCACCGAAGCAGTCACTTTAATCTATATAGTAAAAAATTTATTATGATCATCTTCAACCCTTACATGTCCTTTTTTTATTTCTCTTTTTTAGGGAGCTTTGTCACTTAATGATAATGTCACCCCCATAACAAACATCTTATTAATTTGTATTTACTTATGGGTATTGCCTACATTACATAACATAAATTCTCCTATACTACTGAGACAATATATATAACACACAGCACAACATCTTAGCCGCTTCTGACAACGGAGAGGCTAACATGCTATTACATGCCCCCATTTCAAATCCTCCATCAAACACAGTTTGTCTCTTTTGTATATTCCGGTCACATTCCATCAACACGTGGTATACGTCATCAATTACCCCACAGACTTCACAATTGGGTGAGGTACTTATACCCATCAAGAATTTAAACTTGTTGCATGGGATGTGACCAGAACACATCCTTAACAAAGCTACTAATACTACCTGTCGCCGATCTATCTCTCCTCTGATTTGCGATTCGAACCATGGGAACGAAGCGGTTCAGCTTGTAAGGTTTTATACCAAATTCCTTTTGACTTTGACCTTTCGTTAAAATATTCATGCCACTATTCTCTGCACACTTTTTTGATATGACTAAGACACTCTGAGTATAACGGTATACATGGTAACTGTATACCTTTGCAAGCAGCTTGTTGGGCTGCTACATCTGCTTCTTCGTTACCCATGATTCCGATGTGAGAGGGTATCCACTGTATAGCAATAGTTTTATTTAAAGCCTGTATTTTACTAATCGACTCTAAAATAGATATAGCTATCGATTGTCCTTGAACACTCGAGGGAATCCGAGCCAATTGCTGGAGAACTGCTCTTTGAGTCCGAAAAATTACAAAGTTTTGATGATTTACACTCAATATGTATAGCAATGCTTCCGAAATCGCTATGAGTTCATAATTCATTATAGAAATATTAGAATTAATTTTGAATTTTACTTTTGTGTTAAGTTGAGGATCATAAAAAGCAGCTCCTATATCTGGGCCGACCTTGGACCCATCTGTAAATATTTTATAGTGTCGGATCATAAAAAGCAGCTCTTATATCTGGGCCGACCTTGGACCCATCTGTAAATATTTTATAGTGTCGACTAAACTTATCATTTATCCTTTTTACACAGGTACTATTGACATCTGTTACATTATATAGTCTTTTTGCGCAATTTACACCTACTATTTCAATGCAAACAACCTTCCTTAAATCTATGTTGGTAATCCAGGTGTTTAATGAATAAATATGCAATATCGGGCTAGAATACAGAGGCAATTTCGAATAATCTCTATGAATTTCTACTAACAAGGGCTGTCTTTTAGTGCGTCAGTAGTTACCTTGGCATTAGTTGGACAGCTCCTCTAAGATACTAATAAGAATCAACCGATTTAAATCTTACATAAAATTTACCGCCCAGAAAAAGCCTTCTAATAAATAGGGGTTGGAGACATAGCTCGCTCTCCATTACGTGGATAGGTGTGCTTCTAATAAATCCTTCTATTGTTCTCATTACTTGATTCTAAACTCTGTCAAGCTTGACAAAATGACTATTTGCACAGTTCCCATACAGAAAGCAACCGTAATCAATCCTGCTTCTAATTATAGCTATGTATAATCTTCGTAGATGTGAAGGATGTACGCCCCATTTAACTCGAGCTAGAATTTGGAAAATATTTAAAATGTGACAGACTTTTTGTCTGATTTCATTTATATGTTTACCCTATTTTAAAGAACGGTCCAACCATATGCTAATGTGCTTAAAACATTTAATTTGTAAATACGGCAGTTATTAATAATTAGATCTATGCATTGTTATTTTCTCCCCCTGCTAAAAATACATACCTTTGTTATCTTATGGGAAATGTTTAGGGCTAAATCTGTCATATAATGTTGGAAACATTTTTCTCTAGAAACCATTCAAGTCTGCGTGTGTGTGGAATATTTTACAGATGCACGATATTAATGCAGTAAGTCTGACCCCCGCACTCGACCCTGAATCGCCCCCTGGTTTCGGTATAGGAATAATTTTTACTTTTTGCCACTGCTCCGGGACGAAACCCGATATCAAACATGATTATAAATTGATGTCAAGATATCTTTACCCATGTATGGCAGATGATATATCATTGAGTATGATATGTTATTATAACCTGGAGCTAAATCGTTTTTTTTTAATTGAGTTAATTACTTCCTATACCGAAACAGGTCCAGACAGTACACTTTGTCGGCCTCGACGGCGTAGTGGTTAGTGTAACCGAGTGCTACGCCTGAGGTCGCGGGTTCGATTCCCGCACAAGTCAAATATTTGTGTGCATGAACATGGATGTTTGTCTTGGTCTGGATGTTTCTATGTATAATATGTGTGTATTTACAAAAATAGTATATATGTATGTTTATCCATTGTCTAGTACCCATAGTACAAGCTCTGCTTAGTTTGGGCTAGATGGTGTTGTGTGTATGTGGTAGAATATTATTATTATTATATTTGTTTCTCTTTCACGGATATTGCCCTAATACGTTAGGAAAATATCCGGCCCTTTGGGAGGCTTACATGGAGACATGGGTCCAACGTGAAAAGGCCCTGCGAGAGTTTTAATCAAAGGTGGGATGGAACACCTACAGCGGCACTAGCCGCAGCAGACGTAGAACTATTGCTACGTATGGATTTTAATATATGGGCTATGGGTTTGGGTGTTTGATGGACCGGTATATTGGTAACTATGGATGATAAAACGGCGTCTGCCCTGAATACTTTAATAGCATCATACGAATGGGCAGACAGTGACTCGCCAACTTACTGGATGTGAATAGCCACAATAGGCATACAAGCCAGCAGCCAGCAGAGGGCAACACCGGTGCGAGCGGCTAGGGGTATCAAGCGGTGCGACGCCGGTTTCACCATCACGGGTCTCGTGGCAACGGACACCCTGAGCGGGATTCCCCGTAGTTATGCCCTTAAAAATGACACTTCCACCCCAAAGCATGTAGCTCTAGCGGCCTGTTTAGTTGAGAGTCCTACGGGCGCTCTTGAAGTTCTATCCCGGCCAACCAGTAACGGCAAGGCGGGGACGAGGCCCTAACTGACTCTCTGAGGCATTCAGGACCACAGTGTCACCACTTACATTCAGCTTGCCACTCATTATTATTATTACAAGAGGTAAATATAAGAGTAGCTGAAGTAACATAATTTGGGGCAAAACTTTGTAACAATCTTTTGGTTTGATTTTTATCACCAATAAATGCGGGTGATCTGTATCCTTTTACCCACTTCATGCGGTGCCACATATCTCTCGAAGATATAACACCATCTATGCCGATGCAAAATTCCTGAAAAGATTTATGTTTAGCTTGTCGTATTAGCTTGTGCTTCCCTCACTTTTCTTTGTAAGACCTGAAGAGTTTGTGGGGTGGGGTCTTCTAAAAGTAGCTAAAGCAAGACGCCTTTGTGCGACGTTATGTGACAAATCTTGATTCCAGTATGTTTTCGGTAGTTTGATTGCTGTTTGGTTGAAGAGAGTTGTCACTCTTTCTGGTCTTTTTGGTCTGGAATATATTGGTCCGCTATAGAGTTGAGGATATCTATGAATTTATTATACGCCGCTTGATGATCCGAGGGAAGCTCTAATTTCTGCTATTCCGGTTCTATTTTTTTAGTGTAACCGTGCCAATCAGCTCTTTTAAAGATTCGTTGTCTTTTCATAGTATCCGTTCTATTGTTATTAAAGCAGATTTTGATTACCATATTATGATCGCTAACCAAATTTTTATTCATGACTTACCATTTTAATTTGAATGCCAAGTCTGTAGTAGCTATTGATATATCTGCAGAAGATTTTTGTATATTCAGATCTAGATTTAGAGTAAATAAGTTGTTGTCCATAATAGAATCAAAAATCTGGTTACCTCTTACATCAGTTCTAGAAGATCAGTTAGAGTGATGGCCGTTAAAATCACCCATAATAAGGGCTTTATCTTGGGCTATGTCTTGTCAATTTTGAAATACAAATATTTAAAGAAAAACATGCATGCACGCGTAGTTTGGAACTTTATATTATAAGAAATTATTAACATATTGGAATTGAATTAAATAATTAGTTTACATTAAATTACAATACTTTAAATCTTCTTTGGTATTAAATTATCATTTAAAACGTCTTCAATTTTATAGTAACTATTGTCAATTAGTAATAAGGTAAGAGCTTTTTTAAATTTTACTAAAGGCATATTTTTGATATTGTCAGGTATTTTATTGTAGATTTTTGGTGCAATGCCAAAAAAACTCTTTTGCATTATAGATGTCTTGCATTTTATATTACACAACTGTGACAAATATTGAGCACGTATTGGCATTACTTTTATGTCAGTCATTTTTTCGAACAAGTGGAGGGTTGCTTTTTATAAAAACTGATTCTAAAATATACAATGCTAGTAGTGTTAGTATTTTCAGTGATTTGAAGGATGGTACACAGCTATCAGTAGTTTTTAATCCACACATAGATCTTATACAGCGTTTTTGCATCCTAAATATAAGTTCCCTTACAGTTGATTATCCCCAAAAAATAATTCCGTACCGTAGCACTGATGCCACTAGTCCATGATAAGCTGTCAGTAACGTGCTGATATTTACTTTTTTAGATAATTGATAGAGTGCGTATGCAGATTTACTCAGTCTGTTACATAGGTGTTCTATTTGTGGTTTCCATGTTAATTTATTGTCTACCATTATACCTAAAAACTTAGCAGTATTAACTGTTTCTATATTGTAATTTTTATAAGTCAACTTGACTATAGGGGGATTTGCCCGACGTTGTTGGAATTGCATGATTTTAGTTTTATCTAAATTTAATACTAAATTGCCTTCATAGAATAATGGACAAATATTGCTGTACCTCCATAACCATCGTCACGATCTGCTCTGAATATATTGTATCCACTTAGTCTGACTATACTATCTGGGTCGTTTTAGGACGTTTCACTCAAGACGGCTATGTAATTTTTTTTCTGATTTAGCAAGGCTTTAAACTCCCTCATCTTTGGTCGTAGACTCTGAGCATTCCATTGAAGAATATTGATTTTTAAATGTTGGGGTCTGACGTTATCCATTTTTTAATGGTATATAAGACAGGCTAATCTATTATATATTCCATCATAAAAGATGTGACCCATTCAAAAGTAAGTTTTGCGCAATCTAATATTTTGTTCTATAAAATATTCTTACTATCCAAATTTTTTTCCTTTAGTTTATTCAATTAGCAAGTTCCAACTCTTTTTCTTTTTTATCTACGTTTTCTGTTGTTTCTGTCTGTACTTTAGTCAGTGAATCAGATTCACTGTCTAAATATGCTGGCCAGTTTATCCTAGTTTCTGCTCTTTCTTTACTATTCTGAAGCCCTTTATTAATGTCTTCTTGTGTACTACCTGTTTTTTAACTATCATAGTCTTCTTTTGTGCTTTGAAATTTAAATCTACCGCCTTTTTTATTATCTCGGCGTAAGTAGCCTGCGTTACAGATTCTGTTTCTGAGTGTACTTCTTGATTAACCTCTTTATGGCACTCTACTCGTGTTAGCTGATCTTCTTCTGCGGGATACCCTACATATTCCAGCTCTGGTGGAACGTACAATGTTAAAGCTCGTTTGTATGTGCAGTTAAATTCTGCCATCAGTTCTCGTAGTATTTTTTTCTTTTAAGTAAATTTGGCATGTGCGTGATAACGCTGGAACAATTATTGCAGTTAAAATATTTAGTGTCGCAATTAGCGTGTGAGCTACCACATTTTGGGCATATTTCCTGAATTGATAAACACACTTTAAATGTATGTCCATATCTTCAACAACGCGAACATTGCGTAACCGGGTATCGATATGGATGTACTTTGATTCTGCTATCAAAAATGTACACGTAAGAAGGTAATGATGAGCCTTTAAAGTTTAACCTGACAGCTTCTGTGGGTTCCTACTGACCGCTATTTGTGTTTCAGCGTTTTAACCTTCTTATAGCAATAATTGCAGTTTCACAGCTAAGACGTATTTCGTCCTCTGACGTTTCTAAATCTATGTTTTTAATAACGCCATAAGTTTCTCTTATCTCAACAAACATTTCGACTCAATAGCCTTATTCGCACTGTCCTCCTGACTGAACTGAATTAATAACTTATAAGCGTTAATATATTTTATATTTGAAATATCAGTAATATTCTCTGTTTTTAATAATTTTGCTAACCCAAATTGCTTTGGTAATTTTTCTGTAGACGTTATGATTATTTCAATTTTATCCTCGGGTATTCTTATCTCATCAAAACTAGTTCGGGCAAACCGTTCACCTCTTCGTGTAATGTTTGTCTACATTTCATCTTGGTCTATTTGTTTATTTCTTTTACTAGACTTCACTAGATGGATGGACTGTGTGAGGATAGATATGAACGGGAAAGGGATAAATGATCAGATGACGGGTGACAGAGAAGTATGGAAGCGACGGACATACTGCGGCGACCCCAAATAAATTGGGACCAGGGCAAGAGGATGATGAAGTAGTTAAATAATTAGTTTTAATAATTTAAATAGCTTAAATTGTAGTAAAGTTCAATAATAATGTCATAGTACAAAATTGTGTAATAAAAGTGTTTTAAAATAAGCAACGTGACAAAATCCGTATAAACTAATTAAATTTTAATGTATAATAATATTCGCGTAAACATAAGACAATATAATACAGTATATATATATAATAGTTGTACCTAATGATAGGATCCCCAACGATACGAGGGTTATCCGTAGCGTGGGAGTAGCACAAATGCTAATCTCGCTTTAGAGATAACCTTTATGCCGCGTGGGATTTATATACAGAAGTAATTACGCCGCGTAGCGAGTCATATAAAATAATTATATATTTTTGTTATGACTAAATTGGTTAGTAAGTTTACGGCTTACCAGATGAAAATGGTGGAAATTTGAATGCACGAATGTAGTAGTAGTTAAAACTCGCCTTGCCTTTGCCTCTGCGCAAACTGTTGTCGGTTCGTTCCCACCAAAAATTTGTGTGACCCACGAATGGTTGTTCGTTGTGTCCGTTGGTTACATTTTTTACAAATTCGCCGCAATACAGACATTATTCCTCAAGCGGGGTGTGTGTCTTTTTATAATAACAAAATACCAAACAAAAGAATTTGTTTTTGACAAAGTACAATTGATTATAAAAAGGGTACAAAGATTTTACAAGCACGTGTGGCTTAAACCATAGCTGAGGAAGTATAGTTGACATATAACGAGGAGCATAAACAGCCAGAATAAATGTATGTACGTAGTATATGTAGAATATTAATATTCAAGTACATAGATAACAATACAAAACACTGGACAATGATTTATCAAGATACATAAACAATCGTGCTATTACGGTAATTAAGGTGATGTAGTCACCTCAATCGCCAAATCGCCAAATCGCAATCATATAATTATAATGTTTCAGTATCCTAATAGGTCACGAACTTTAGTACCAAGGGTACCACTTTGAGGTAATATTTTACAAGCGAAGTATTTATCATTTGGCTCGATTGCTGACGCGCGGGGAAGTCAAACATTTTGGGCTGGGTGATACAGACGTCATTTGTCATTCTTATAATTGTTGCGGTCAGAATATGATTAATTTCATGATGCACTACGCATTATGGCGTACAATAATGAAGAAACATAGATCATTTTAGCTTTCTTTTTTGCCCGTTGGTCATACTAAATTCGCACCGAATTTATAATGAGGACTATTTAAAAAAATGTTCCGTCTTTTCAATTCAAACACAGCCAAAGATATGTTGGAGTGCGCCATTTCAGCTTGCTACAATTCAGATATTGTTACGGTTTTTGTCGGTAATGAAACTGATGATATAATGAATGTGCATTTATATGTGCAATTAGACGATTTTTTTTAAAGAAAAATCTCCACAAAGCGTGACACGTCTGCTCTCTTACAAACATTTCAAAGCGTCCATTAATGATCCTGGAGTCCTGCAATGCATCGAAAGGTTTGATGATCAAGATGTAAAAATATCGCACGAGCACAAAAAAAAATTATAAGTCCATTTAGTCATCTAGATTACCTCGTGATTATTTGTGACGTTATCTAATATCATGCTTTCTATTTCAATTGTAATTGAAAATAAAATTAAAAGTATGAAAGCACAACCGCATTTAGTCACG
Source organism: Catocala fraxini (assembly GCA_930367265.1). Taxonomy (NCBI): domain Eukaryota; kingdom Metazoa; phylum Arthropoda; class Insecta; order Lepidoptera; family Erebidae; genus Catocala; species Catocala fraxini. Next base: position 5,267,262 of record OV884047.1, read on the forward strand.
GACTGCCTTTGCATTGTCACAAAGTGTAAGTGTATGCGCCCTCTTGCCATTCTACTGTCTATTTAGTTAAATATTAAAAAGTATTTACTAATTCTACCAAATCTAATTATTTCATTTCCTTAATACTATTAAGTAATTTATGTTATTATTTTTAGATTTTTGTTAATAGTCAGTAAAATATGGTATAATGGCTGCAACACCTTGTTGATAGGAGTTGTAAAATACTAAAGTTATATTTAATTGGCGATTTAAAAGAGTGGCCATGAGTTTCTTGCAGGTTTCTTCTCATAGGCTCTATCTTTTGCCTGAACCTAGCAACTAACCTAAGTGTAACTTCAGTAACTTAGTAAACTCACTAACCTATGTATTTTGACGTTCATTAGTGTTACTTTGTGACCTAAATGAATAAATAACTATTGGCCTTAACTTTGAAAGGTTTTCAAAAAAATTGCAAAAGTTTGGGAAGAATGTTAAGTATCTTATTTACTGATAATCTTAACAAAATACGCTATAAACAATGGATTATTAATTATGGTTATATTTAAAACAGTAATAGAAGGGAAGATGTAAAAAAAGATTGTATCTTTTATGTTTTTTATCGAAAATACTAATCATCATCATCATGATGATGATGATGACATCAGGCTATAATAGTCCACTGCTGGACATAGCCCTACCCTAATGAGCGCCATAGCGCCCTGTCTTCGGCTTGCCGCATCCAGCATCTGCCTGCAGTCTTTCGCAGATCGTCATACCATCTGGTCGGAGGGCGTCGGGAAAATACTAATATTCTTATAAATTAGTTCTAATCATTCTCATAACAAAAATCAACTACATATTATAATTTTTTAAAGTAATATCACAAAATCAGTCAAAATATACTTTAGCCCAGAGATCCAAAGATAGTAACGATACCTTTATGCTATATTTTTAGTAATTATCGTGTTTTAAAGTTTAGTGGTTTAACGATCTTTTTCCTACGGAAGTATAATTAGGGTACCACTTTGGGGGCTTAGTAAAGTTTAGTGTCACAAGTAAAGTAACTACAGTTTAACATGTTAAATAATAAAATATCATATCATAAAATATTTGTAAGGAAAATATTAATTAATATTCTAAGTCGGGTACCACTTAATTACTAAACTTTGCACATGCTAACAAAAAATTAATCACATTTTTTTATTTGACGAACACAGTTAACAAGATTCAAGGCGCTCATGAAGTTTCTTTTTTTTTGCAAAAATAAATGTTGTTATTTTTTTGATTTCTGTGGCACATTTGACCACAATAGCCGCATTTGGGTGTTTTTGTCTTTGGCTTACCACTGTAAGTGCCGAAGTCGACGGGGTTGCTAAGTCAGTACTTATGAGCGGCAAAATGTTATTTAAGGTACTAATAACCGATTACTAACAAAAACCCTTTCTACATAGTTACCGACAATATTTACAGAAATGTATATAACTCGGGAACTAAAATCCACAATGTGGTCCCTTTTACTATACACAGTTACATATATACATATTTTCCTACAGTCCCCTTGTGGGGAGACGAAGACAAAGCGACTCGGAGACGCGCGTAGGAACACGCACGCCGCCACTCGGACCTGGTGCTGACCGGGTGACGGGCAGGCCTACGAAGCCCACCACCCCCAGGTAAAACCACAGGGTGGCTGAAGGACATCTCGCGCCCTCCAGCGCCAGGATCCTAACATAACCTAACCCAATCTATTTTTAAGCGAGTGAAGCCGCGAGCAATAACTAGTCTAGCATATTATAAATGTGAAAGTGAGTTTGTTTGTTTGTTACGCTTGCACGCCTTAACTACTCGACTGACCCTCAAGAAATTTCCTATACACGTTATCAGGGATACACAATAGGACACGGAGTATCTTTCATCTAGAAAAAAGGTACTGTTCTCGAGGGATAGAAATTTACTGATGAAATTAACGCGAGCTAATCCGCGGGCAAAATCTAGTATCAAATCAAAATATGCTAATTATTTAATTAATATTTTAATAGTAATTTAAATATTTTAATTTTTTCGTCTAGGGTACGTTTATATATATGGGGCGTGTACGTATTGTACTCACATTTGTGTTTTGTGCATACAACATGTTTGTTGTAGTTTTGTTTTTCTTGTTGATTTGTGTATTGTTGGCGTTACGCGCACGCTTCAAGGAGGCGAAAGCGCATAAATTGCCACCTGCTTTTCCAGGTTCACTGCCTATCATTGGACATACACATATGTTACTCGTCAGTAATACCAAAAGTGAGTATGTTTTGAGTTTAAATACTTCTAAGGCCCGGCGCACATTAGCGGCACGGCACGGCAAGGGAAACTTGTGCATCCCTACATGTAAGCAAACACTGGCGGTAACTATGCTGTGACATCCTTAGGTATGCCGCGACGTCCTTAAGCATACCGAAGCGTTCGACAAGGACACGTTTCGGCATGAACGACGCTAAGCTAATGAAGCTACGCGCGGGCGCTGTCTTGCCGCAGATTGCCAAAGCGTTCCGAGGGATGCCGAAGCGTTCCGTAGGCTGCCGACACGGCATGCCTAAGCATACCGCGGTATTGTTTTTGTACCTACGACTGTTAACATTGAAATTTCAACTTTATTTCCATACGATTAGGTTATATTTTTATTTGTCGCCTGCAAATACCTTGCCATGCCGTGCCGCCAATGGGCGCCGGGCTTTATTGTGGAATACAATCTTGTTCTTTTTATGAAGGTTTTTTTAATCGTCAGTTAGCTTACGGTCGGTTTTAATAACGTGTCTATCTTTAACTATTAGTTAAAATATTTTCGTAGCTGCCAACGGACTTATGCGTTTCAATATTCAGAGATTTTTTTTATTTTATTTTCATTATTTGGACAGCCGTCAAGAACTTACACCTTAAAAGCTAAGAGTTACATAGTCATACTTGTACCACACAAGCATTGGCGCTGCCTTAATTAAAGATTCTCACGGAAAGCCAAATACATAGAGGTATATGGGAATAAAAGGCTTACCCTTACTTAAGACTGCGCCGAGCGACAGCCAAAACAGGAAGTCACAGATAAGTGAATAAAATCAACACTTTTTGTTTAATACAAATATAAAATATACATTAACCATAACAATGAATGTGTTTACAATTACTCTGTGTAAAAAACTTAAAATAATTAATATTTTCGTAGTAACGTAAATTTGCACGAAAAATGCAAAAACGTAAACTCGTGTTACGTGAATTTTAGATTATAACAGTAGAAATCTATTCTATTTTACAGCTTAAACGAAACATAAATAGTTATATTACAATTTGTCCGTCCCAAATATTTAAGTTATTGGTTGACAATAAAGATACATATTTTTCAAAAAAACACTTTAAATTCTCCATATAATTTTGCTATGGCGGCCGCACGTCAATTTGAATATCGATCTCTGTCATTCAGTCCAAGCGGGTCTTACGCGCGGCGCATTCTTAAAAAAAATACTTAAACAATTTCTAACATAATAGGTACTTAGAAATATATATTAAAAATAAGTAAATGTATAGAAACAACGTGTGTTTCAATATCGTTCGAAACTTATATTTAGTAAAGTTGACGTAACTGGCTGTCAAAAGTTTCCTTTACCTCAAATTTGATAATCAACGGATATTTCAAGTTTCAAGCACAGTTCGTTTAAAATAATGGTTTGTTTGGTAATTTATGTATATGACGTTTTAATGTATGTGTGTTATGAGATTCTGACAGTGTTAATACGGAATTTGGAGATAATAATTTTGTAAGTGAATTTTCATGTCTGAATTTATTTTTCGATTATCCTTTGCTCGCGGCTTCGGTCGCGTAAAAGTAGGTAACGTTAGTAGCAATATTTAAAAAAATATACCCTGTATTACTCGCTGATAATATAGCTGTCTAATAGTGAAATAATTTTTTAAATCGATTGAGTAGTGTTTGAGTTAAACCCTTACAAACAAAACAACGTAAGTATTTTGTCATAATTTAGTTTATTATGTCTTTAACGTCTTTTGCGATATTTCCATTTGCAATAACAGTAAGTGATTGAAAAAGGAAGTATTGATAACTATAGATAGAAGGCCTATCTAAGTTTAACTGTAGTTAGATTTGCGATTATTCTGCTATTGAGACGCCAGTAACGGATAGTTTATACGACGGCGGTTAAACTCGAGTAGATGGTAGGCTATTGAGTCCGGGCGTTAAGGAATACAGCAGGATCTCTTTAATCCGAACACCGAAAATTTACTCCCTGTTCGGAGTAGTGGAGCGTTCGCATAACAGTACAGAGAATTTGTAAGGTATATTTTGTGAAATAAAACCGTGTGTAAACATTTTAGGAGACCAAGATAGTTTTAACGACGTCGTATACAGGGCATTCAGAATCCAATTCTTGCTGTGCAAAAACATGCAGCAGAACAAATGCGCGCGTGATATGTACTTGATATTCGGTTACAAACTGGTATGAACTAGCAGCAGGTTGGCTTTAGAAACGAGCTGATCGAAACAGGGGTTGGTGCTGGTTGAATTATGTTGGGGGTGGGTTTTCTAACACTCGGAACCATCCCCACCTCGCGCACACGCGTAGTTTTTTGTTTAGGCATTTTTATAAACACGTGAAATGTTACGGCTTTTTGATGACACCAACGTAATTTGTTTCGTCTTTTTTGGATAAAATGTAATAAAAAAACTTTATTTTAATTATTTATATATTTAACAAAACATTTATTGTAAAATGATCATTGTATTTCACCAAATTTTATAAAAGATAATATTTTTACGTGAAATTAAAAGTAACTTTTTCCGCGCCAGAAAAAATTACCCTTTCAAATACCTACTTTTTACTTTCTTTTCAAATATAAGTGCTCTTAAAAATCGACCACTGAATTGACCCACTCCTTAGCCTACCCCGACTCTCCCCAGCACTTTATACCCTACCCCTAGAGCGGTTACTAAAAAGCCGGAAGCGCGGAGGGAAGGCAGTCTCCGCCAGCTGCAACAAAGCGCAAGCGCCTGTCGTACGAGCCATAGTGTAGTGGCTGAGGCTGGTCGACTAGCAAGCCGAAGCTGCGTAGGCTAGTGCACACAATGCATCTAACAGTTCAACGGTCTCCCACTAGGCTATCGCTGCCTATATATTTAGGTTTGTTATGATTAGTCAAGTTGTATGTTATGTTTGTTGCTTTTGTAAATATCAATAATATGAAGTTGCCACTTTGTATAAAGAAAATCGGTGACGTTGTGGTTGACATTCTAAGTATTTCATCCTTATTTTTTTAATGGCATATTCGAATTCAATTGATTTTTCCTGTGCCTATAGTTGCTTGTGTTTAGGCCATTATGGTTTGTCTTTGAAAACATCAACCATCATGTAATTATGTCGAATTGAAACAACGAATACCGGCAAAAAACTAAGCGATATAACTTTAAATACGAATTGTATAAAAGGTTATTCATATCAATCTAACTATCAATAATACATGTTATTAATAAGATATACCTAGTCTTGCCATAAATATTGTTAGAAGGAAAAATCTTTTATTTTTCTATTGCACAAAACATTTATTACTATAATATGTATTAGTTTATACATTAATATAATAACATTAGTATTGCCTACCTAGCAATACTTATAAATGTACAAATATTTTTATTTAATTCATTGATCTAGTTAACGCGTTAGTCAACTTACGCGATTTCTACGTAAAACGGTGAGACATAAGTAATATGCAAGATATTAACTAAGTGATAGTATGGCTAACTTTGAAAGTAGCCCTTTCAATCGGAGTACCATGACAACTCGCAGCCCACCCAGCACGGCACAACCATCTCAGCATGAACACGAAGAGCCCTTGGAAACCTTGAGCACCAATGAAATCAAATATTGGATTACCTCCATTGAGCGATCGTTAAGTGAGGTGTGTATCATTGCAACGGAAGGCAAACTCAACTCTGAACAGAAGTTGAAAATAAACTCTTTGGTCCGTAAAGTTGGAAATGGTGTCTCTCAAATGGCGGTTTTTACCAGTCCTTGAAGCAATAGGCCTTATTGATGAATAGCTCTCTTGAGGCCATGGCGGAAAAGCAGGATCTTGCTAAGTGCCTGAATGCCTTCAAAAAGTCGATTAAGTTGACCATTGAAGATAAATGCGTTGCACAAAATCCAGCCATTGATAAAGTGTCTTTTGCGGATATGGTCAAGACCACAAAAAATGTCATGTTACGACCTAAAATGTGAGCGCCATTGTAATTTATCCGAATGATAAATTGAAAACTAGTGACGAAACAAAGTCGCTAGTTCAGAAAATAATTTGCCCTGAACAAATGAAGTTGCACGTAAGAGGACTAAGGAAGACCAGAAACGGAGGTGTAATGATTAGCACTGATAGCAAGAACGACATTGAGAAGCTAAGGCAGTCAACCCAGTTATCTAGCTAATAATAATAATAATAATAATAATCTTTATTGAACATAATATTTTTACAATCTATGTGAAGTCTCTGACTCTTGTGCTAGGTGACAAACCTGTGTTACAAGAGCCAGTGCCCTTTTCCATAATTAAAAGTTACATTAATCTTATGTAATAAAGTTACTATTATGTTATTTTATGGCTTAAATGAGTTAACAGAAAAAGTAGGTATATAAAGTAAAAGGAATGCAAAATTGTTTCTAATGACCGTCTGTAAGTGTGTGTGGAAGTGTTTGTATGTGTGTATCGATGAATGGTTAGTGTGGTGTAAGTGAAAGATGTGTGGTTTAATGAGTGTGTGAGTGTGTGTGTATATCGATGAATAGTTGTTGTGTGGTGTAAGTGAAAGGAGTGTGGTTTAATGAATAAGCGAATCAATGTGCGAGCTAGTAGTAGGTAAGTAGGTAATCTTGTAATTAGTGGTGCAAAGGATTTCTATGTGATTGTGGTTATTATTTGTTCGGTTTCGTCATATTTTAAAGATAGCAGCCATTCTTTGACTTTACATTTGACCATGTGCCGCGTGAGTTTGTAAATTGAGATATTTTTATTAATTTTGTTGTAAATTTGAGTGCTCAGATATGAAAAGTGCCTACGTGCGAGAGCGGTGTGGCATATTTTTGTTGCACATACGGGATAGCCAGTTCTTCGGCTAGTAATGTTTGGATCTAGCGGTAGTGTGGAGTGTCGACGTAAGATGGTGCGGAGAATATATAGTTGCCTCACTGTCAAAACTTGTGCCTCGGAGTATAGCTGGGCGGTGAGGTAGGCTCGTTTTCGGAAATACATAATTTTGAGAACTGCACGTTGAGCTCGTTCCACTCCAAGCTGATGCTTACCCTAAAAACAAAAACAGGAGGGACCCTAAAAACAGTGATCTGTTTTTAGGGTCCCTCCCCATACCGGAATGCAGTATGTGATAATTGACTCACATAGGGAGCGATACACCAGTGATGCTGTTTCCAAGTCGGTTGAGTACCTAAGCTCCTTAAATACGTAGATAAGTTTCCGGATACGGGAACATAGATTATTTAGCTATTTAGCTCTGGCTTAAAGGTTGAGGATCCGCATAAAAGAAGACCAAGAATTATAGTAATCGGAGTAACAGCTGCCCTTAGTGACCAAGAAGTATATGTTTGCATATACGAGCAGAATGTTGCCGAAAAACTCCCCAACGTAACCCGTGATCAATTTCTGACCTCGATAAAACTGAGCCATAAGTCGGGTAAGAAAGACGCACAAACTTGCAACTTCATCCTTGAAGTGCCTACCTGTATCAGAAAGGCCCTTATCAACCAGGATCGAGTCTTCATCAACTGGACTTCCTGCCCCGTACGTGACTTCACACTCGTAACCAGGTGTTTCAGATGCCAACAATATGGACAAGCCGCTAAGACTTGCCGCGAGACCATCTCCACCTGCGGACATTGTGGTGCATTAGGTCATCAGACTAATGAATGTACAAAGAAAGACGAAACACCAAAATGTGCAACATGTTTGCGTTTTAAGAAACCAAGTAACCATAAGACAGGTGATCTCGAATGTCCAGCGAAGAAAATGGCTGAAACAAGGTACATTAATTCTATAGATTATCATGAAGGCGCCTAAGAGCGCTGCCCTACTCAGTTTCTTATAGACCCTTTTTATTTTTGTTTGAATTTCCTTTAATTTTAAGGTATTTATGGCTGATCAATTAATTAATGATTTAGATAATAATTATATATACATTTCGCAAATGTGTGACACTGAGAGCTGCAATCTTTATCTTTTCCAATATAGTAAACCGCTAACAATACTAACCCAAAACATTCGTAGCATATGTAAGAACATAGATAGTTTGGATGTCTTTTTACACAGGCTTAATATTGAGTGTGACGTAATTATTCTAACAGAATGTTGGCTCTCAAACAGACGTAACAATATACCAACTTTTCAGGTATACGAAAATTATAATAGTACAACATCTCTCAACCAGAACGATGGCTTGGTAATATATGTGAAAAGTTCTTTGCTCGTCTCCGTCGAAGAGCTAACGGTCCAGGACTGCAACTGTCTTGTTATAAAAATAGGCACTGATATCGCGATCATTGCTGTATATACACCTCCTTCTTACAGAAACTTAGAGACGTTTATGAACAATTTAAATCACATTTTACAAAGCTTATCAAGTTTTAAAAATATTATTATAACAGGAGATATAAATATAAATATAAATTGTAAGAACCATGACACATCTACCCAAGATTACCTAAATCTTTGTGCGTGCCATGGCATTTTGCCTAGCCACACTTTTCCCACACATGAAAGTGGGTCATGAGTATAGACCACGTCATGCTCAAAACTAGGCTTCCGTGTTTAACACTTGTTACTAACTCGTCAATAACTGACCACTCTGCTGTTTTACTAATACTTGAATTAACGCAAACTAAGAATATTATTCGCCCGCAACAAAGGTCAATTATAAACATGATTCACCTAGAGCGTGATTTGTGCAACATTGACTTTACCCCAGTTAATCAAACTGCTGACGTTAACATCTCTATGCCATTTGTTATTAATAAAGTACAAGAGGCTATCTTGCACAATACAAAAATAATAAACTTCAGTAGAAAATATTGTAATATTAAGCCATGGATAACTCCCGGCTTAGTCCGATGTATTAGAAACCGCGATAAACTACACAAGAAAGCTAAGCAATGCCCCGAAAATTCTACTCTAAATTTATCATATAAAAGGTATCGGAATTTTTGCAATAAACTTTTGCAGAATTTAAAAATAGAGTACGACAGGTCACAATTACAAGGAGCTAAAAAAGACACAAAGCAACTTTGGAAAATTGTGAAAAAAGTCACGATTACTTCAAAACATCATAAATCTTATAGAAGTTTATTGCAAACACATTCCTCTCCGCTTTCCTCTGTCAACAACGTCAATAGGTTTTTTGTAAATATTGGCACAACTCTGGCAAAAAAAATAGAAATAACAGTTCTCCTCCGGTTTCAACATATCTTAAAAGCGGAAATAATCAGTTAAATAATGACCAGTGCGTCTTTTATAGGCTGCAAGTCCTAAGTCATCTTTTAAAATACACCTAGGTGCTAAATTCATTTCCCGAGATCAAACCTTTTGCTTTTGGACAGAATTTCTTCGAATTCTTGCCTTCTCTGCTTTAATCACCTTTTTCGTACGAATACTACGTGGACAGCTAGATCTTTTTCTATCACAAACAGAAGAGGTTTCATTGTATCTATCAATAGCCCGGTACACAAACATTCGACGACTCGATTTTTTTAAATACGCTCATGGAGTGTTTAAAAAATTGCATTTCGCTCCATACCTACTTTGTGTAACGCAATAACAGCAATTCGATTCTCTTTATCAATCCACTACATTTTAATATCACTAAAATATTTAATACCGATTGACGCGAAAATGAGAAAACACAATGAATATTCATATAATAATAACATGTAAGAATAACAGATTCAAAATTCAAATGTAATATTGTAATAATTTTTTTAAATTGTGACTGTAATTTATGGCCGTACTAAATATATAGTATATTCTCGAAATATAAAATATGAACTTTTAAAATAACCATACCATTTTGTACCGAAATCATGAAATTAGATGTTGTAAAACATCTCTATGTTCTAAAACTCTATTACCATTTGTTTTATTTTATCATTTATAGACACTTAACGACTGAGAAATACTTTTACAATTGTCATAATATATTTTATGTTGTGCTATTTTTGTTTCATACAGATAAGATTTACACTAATGCAACTTTGTCCGCAGGTTTATGGAACCTGTGTAAAAGAGTTTACACTTCTTGTATTGATAATGGCGGAGTAACCTATATGCAGATAGGAAGAGATGTATACTATTGTAAGTTTTGCACTATTTTACTCTATCATTAGGCTTGAGATGAAATGAAGGCAACATTAATTCCATCTATACGTAGTCCTCGATTTTCTCCTTGAATAATAATAATAGAGCATATAAATTTAAGACATAATTTATATCTACCAATACCATGTTTCTAAGATTTCCTTCCTGTCTTAATTAATAATTTATAGGATCAGGCATTGATTACAAAAATCACTTGGTTTTACTGTTGTTTAAATTCGACTAAAATACACAAATAAACAAAAATATGAAGATATACCCGAAATTTAATATTGTTTAGTTTTGAAGGAGGCGCAAACAGTCCCTTGTTTGCAGGAGCAGGAGGACCTGATTGGATCCTGATTTTACCTCTGAAATCATCATCTTGTATTCCCATATGAGATGATGATTTCAGAGGTAGAATCAGTCTAACTTATAGTTATCTCTTTTGCGCAATGATATTTCGTTTAGGCCCAACGCGATAGCTATAGATCTACTAAAACCTTTTTTTTAAATGATTTAAAGCCCGAATTTTCTCTTAAATAATATCAGAACTATACCTACATGCAACAATCATAATGATAATAATAGCCTACTGCGGCTAGTGCCGGTATAAATGTTCCATCCCACCTTAGATTAAAACTTTCGAAGGGATTCTTTAAATTGTATCCATGTCTTTGTGTAAACCTCCCAAAGAGCCAGGTATTTTTCGAATGAAATACATATGTTATAATATACCTGCGATATGAGAAACATAATAATAATGTCCTCCAGACCAAATTTCGGTCACGATGGCCGATCTTAATGGAGACTGGCCATCTGCGCTCCTATATTGAGACAAAAGCAAAATTAGCCACCAAAAAACTAGGCATACTTAGTAAGGTGAGGTAGTATTTCATGCCAGAACATTGGCTTAATTTGTACCAAGCACAGATTAGATCCTGCATGGAGTACTGTTCTCACCTCTGGGATGGCTCTGCAAAATATCAGCTGGAGGCTTTGGAGTTAATCGAGCGTAAGGCCAGGCGACTCATCGGCCATCGCCAACTAGTCAACGTACGACTCTAATGCTTGGAGCATCGTCGTTGCCAGTCTCTCGGTTTTTTATCGGATACATTTCGGAGAGTGTGCAGAGCAACTGCATAACTTGATTCCTCCTTCCCCGTTCAATCATCGGACAATCAGACAAACAGACCAGTGGCACAGCTACATAGTGGATATACCACATTTACGCACGAAGCGCTTTGCTTTCACTTTTATAAGCTAGCTTAGATCTAATTACAGCTTGCAGTCGGTTTTTCATCGACCTTATTAAATTTTTGACGGTCTCTTCAGGAATGCCGTCCCACTCCTCTAATAATGCTATCTTCAGCTCTTCTACGCTGGAAGGGACTGGAGTTCTGACCCGTACTCTTCTTTTGAGCTCATCCCATAAGTGCTCAATGGGATTCATATCTGGACTGAGGGCAGGCCAGTCAATTGTGCGTATTTCGACTTCATGAAGAAACTGCTGAGTGATACGCGACGTGTGACAACGGGCGTTGTCGTGCATTAACACGAAGTCTTCGCCAATAAACCCTGCGTATGGAACAACATACTTCAACAGTATGTCGGTGATTTACCGATCAGCCATTAGCCCGCCTCCTCGGCATTCCCCAGGCACAAAAACAAGCTCGGTTTTTCCTTGTAAGGAGATCCCAGCCCACATCATGCAAGAACCTCCGCCGTATGCAACTGTTTCAGTAAAACAGAACTATGCAAATTGTTTGCCCGGATCCATCCTGCACTCGTCAGTGAACAGCACCGATCGCCATTGCACAATACCCCAATCGAGATGCTCTCAAGCAAACTGGAGGCACGCTTGTCGGTGGTCTGCAGTCAATTTTGGGCCTTTTTGGAATTAAGTTAGCTTCTTTCAAGCGTCTTCTTACTGTTCACTCGCTGATAGCCACCCCTCGAACACGTCTCAGTTCTTGCTGCACATCAACACCCGTTAGATGCCGATTGCGCAACGAGTTTGAGACTATGAAACGGTCGAGTGCACCGGCGGCGGCTTGTCCTTGATCTCCGATCGAAGTCACCAGTCTCTTGAAATCTTCTGTATACTCAGGATATAGCAGACTGACTCAAGTGAAGCTGGGCAGCGACTGCTCGCTGACTTAGCCATTGTTGCAACAGAGCAACAGCTAAAGCGGCTTCTTCAGGTGTGTTATCCATATTTTCGTTAAAACGATGAATGCAATTAACAGAGATGTGTACCGGTCAACTTGTGATAAGCGACTGATAAGGGTAGCCAGTTGTGTGTGGGTTTTATAGCGGGGTAAGTAGCGCAACTCGTGGGTAGAGCAAGTGTACTCTGTCGCCCAATTAAATTGCGTAAATAAATAAGGGCTTATTTTTTTATAGGGTATTGATGCTCATTGAAAGCTTAAATTTAAACTTTCAAATGACATATTGTTGTCATAAATACCATGTGTAGTTTTTGTAAAATTTAGTAACAGGTTGAGTCGATTTGGTTGCTCGCGAGTGTAGTTCACAAGACGTGTGTGCGAACACACAAGGGCATTTTGTGTATAATCTATGATTGTTGCATAACCAAGATTACAATTTTAGATTTATTGTTAAACGTCGTGGGTTATTTTTATAATTTTCGGGTGACACGGGGTGTCCTCCGACAATTGTAAATTTGTGTTTGTCTCTCACTTTACAAGCATGCAATTATCGACTTAAGTACACCCAGAGCCAGGATAGTCATACGCACATTACAATTTGCTTAAGCTTATGACTTTATATTAAAGCGGTTAAAATGATCTCTTCACTTTCTAAATCCTATTTTATGTTATAGGTATAACGGATCCTGATGATGCTTTGACAGTGGCCAACTCATGTTTGCAAAAACATTTTATTTTTGGCTTTATAGAAAAATGGCTTGGACAAGGATTGGTTACTGCGCCAGGTTAGTAATTCACAAAAATGATTTTAAATTATTTTTCTGTTTCTCTCATCACAGGCATTTTCTAACATAAGTTTTAATTATTTATTATTATTAGGTATTTTATAAACGACGATGTAAGCATAGATAGAACTTATTCTTAAAACATACTTCATATTTATAGTCATGTATCAATTATCCAAAAAATTCTTTATCCAAAGTAAGACCAAGAAATTTATTCAGTCAACTATTTATATAAATTGTATATTTATTGTCCTGTATGCGAATTACACTCAAAACACTAGTCATTGAAATAGAAAAGGCCCTATGCGTGATATACGTTTATTTGATTTGGACATTGTAAATTATAAAATTTTGTAATATAAGCGATAAGAATGATACCAGCAGTTATCGACAATAATCCTTTTATTTCTTATATAGATATTATGCACACATTCTGTTCTTAAATAACAAATTGATATAGTTTCTTTACTACATCTTCACATATTTAATAAAAAATTGAAATGTTTAATGAATTAAATTATTAGTAGACTATTTTGAAACCTTAACAGCATCACTTGCTTTGCTAGATAACCACCCACCATAATTTTAATATTAAGCAAGCTTACTTCAATTTAATTAAGGCTTTTTATATTTTTAAAAGCCTTGTGACGAGAGTTACAATTTTTTCAGTGCAACGTTGCAGCTTACGTAACTCAGAGGGGATGGTTTCGGATTGAGGCAAATAATTAGCGCTGTATTAATTAACCATTATACGGCTTTCGATACAGTTAACCGGAGACTATCGTTTTGAGACATGGATGTCATGACGGCGTTCACAAATTTAATAATATTTCGAAAGCTTATCTGTAGCTTTAGCTTTCAGATTCATCTACACTTGGATCAAAGTCGTTGTCGATCGCTAAATAACGTCTTGCTGTAAGGTAGTTTTCTGGCACCATTCCTATTAAATATGTATAAGTATACTAATAGTAAATCGTTCAGCCGAAATACATCCCATTTTACTCCATCTCCATCCTCGTTTACTTTCCAAGCTTTGATCTTCGAGAAAGTAGAGACTCTCCACGACTTACAATGCCTTGAGCTGGTATTAAAAGTAGAATTCACTCAAAGCGTTTGAAACTGAGTTTAGGCTCAACATCATGTGATGGGGTATGCCCATAAACACTTGGTTGTCGTTTTTGATAGGTCTCTAACAAACAGAATAATAATTGCGAACCATAATCAAAGCAACAATTCACTCCAGCGTCTCAATGCTAGCAATGCGGAAATCTGTGCTGGCGCTAGCATTCTCTGCTATTGAATAGATGTATCCTGTAACGACATTTCGCTCACGGATACAATACCAAAAGTCACTTGCCCTTTTGCCGGCTCATCTTGGGTTCTTCTAAACCAACCCCAGTAAAAGTGACGTAGCCACTGGCATAGCACCAACAGATGTCTACAGAGTTGAGACAAGCTCTGCAAAAAGAGAAAAACGTATCCATACGCATACACGGCGCTCAATACCTGTTTTATCCAATTATAACGTAAATATTTTAGGTGAAATAAACAAGCGCCACCGTAAGCTGCTAAACACATTGTACACAGCACCCGCTGTGCATGGTCATTTGCACGTATTCAATAATCAAGCCAAGAAACTAGTCGACGAGATTGATTCTTACTCAGGCAAAGGGCCCTTTAATCCTCTGCCGATGTTCCAGAAAATGGTATTAGAAAGTGCATGCCGTAAGTATACACGTCTTCTTAAGCCTACATCCCAAAATGGATTGGAGCGGTGTATTACACCAATGTTTCATTTCAGCTATGGTCTCCAACGTTAAGTACCTGGGAGTGGTATTGGATGTTTCGCTTAATTTCAATCACCACCTTGATCTACTTTCCTCTAGAACACGGAAATTAATGTATATATTCAAAATCTTACGGCATATAGCGGACGCACAGGTCATCAAAATGATTTATTTGGCCCTCTGCCAATCAGTTATGAGTTATTGTGTCACTGTGTGGGGCGGGGCATGTAAAAATAGCTTGATAAAATTAGAGAGAGCGCAAAGAGCGGTCCTGAAGGTTAGTCGGTCCTTGCCGTTTCTTTATCCTACCAAAGATTTGTACCAGCTTACTGACGTCCTGACAGTGAGGCAACTGTTTGTCTTAGGGATCGTTCTAAAGCAGCATGCTACGCTTACTTTTGACCCCACTACTCTCACAAACAAGCGTCGAAAGCATCACACTTGTGACACTTTAAATGTTCGGTTGAACACAGCGTTCTCCGCGAGATTTTTTGGATTTCTAGGAGGATACTTATATAATAAAATAAATAAAGAGATCAGCATTTATTCACTCACACGCTTTAATTGTAAAAAGGTTGTCACAACTTGGCTGAAATCCCTTGGTTACGAAGAGACAGAAAATCTTTTACACATTATTTCCTGAATTGACACACACACACATCACACACACACACACACACACACACACACTCTCTTTCATAACTTACACAGTATACATACTGCCAATTGCAATTGGTAGTAATGCTTAGGTATACACGCCCACCGGAACACTTACCTGACATGCCAGTACTGCACGAGTCCAGTGCCTGGAGAGGCTGGTAATCTGTCATACAGGTCGAGCCTAGTACAGATACCAGTCTCTCACATAGTTGCGTTTATGTATATGTCTAGATTAAGTTTCTTTTGTGTAATTTCTTATTATTATTATTATTATATTATTATGTATCTATGTGAGAGAGAAACAATAAACTATTATTATTATTATTAGCTATGACCTAAGAATAGTCCGACGAACATATTGCTCTCTACCGAGCGCAGTTCTAGACTCCGTACTGTTAGTGAGAATTTCATGACCACAAAAACCAATTACACTTTGCTCATCCCGGGTAACTAACTCACAAGATCTAATGCACAGCAGTCTCATTCACTACCGCATGGCCACGAGGCAGTCAAATTATAGAATTGCATGTAAAATATAAGTATCTGGTCTGGTCACTTTATAAAGGAAATGTTGGCAAGCTATGGCTAAGAAAATACAATTAAGTATGTATTTGGCTGTCTTATTGTTTTTCGAAGGTGTGTATTTTTATTCATTTTCTTTTAACAATAGTCTTATCGAAAGCATCTATTATACAACAGTGGGACAGCTTATAAACATATAGACTCAATCCTGATTACCGGAGAGGAAAGCAAGCTTGTAACAATTGTAGCATACCTTTCTTGCTTCATTCGATTTCATTATATTCTTCATGCACAGTTAACGGGACGGTTTTAAGTAGTGCCCTAAACTGTCAAATAATATTCTTAATCAGGCCTTTCAAAATGTCTCAAATTTGGTCAAACAAAATTCAACGAGGTGTTCCTCTTTCAGCTATTTCCCTTAGTTCTTCATCCTTTAGATTTGCCTTATACAACGTTATTTTTAAAATACCAGAAACTATGCAAGTTTCTTAGTTTGTTTAAAATCAGCAATAGAATAGTTTGTAATCGTTTTTAAATAATGTTATATATGTCTCAAAACCGTACGAAGATATGTTCGAGTTGGACACAGTATTAGAGTTATATTAAGGTGGCCATAATTAAGCGTGGAAATTGACGCGACGAAGCCAGCTGACAACTTTGAGAGCTTTTAATTTTTTGATTTTTCTTTCACGTATTATTTCAATTCAATAATTATATTATACGCACTAGGTAATTTGGTTTTTGTGTATACTAAAGAAAACGTTGTATACATTATTGGCATGTAAACTGCCTTGGCCAGTAATTTGTAAAACTAAACCATCGTGTGATGAATTTGATATTAGTAATATATATTATTATTTTTAGTAACAACTTTTGGATCTGATTCAAAAGATAACGAATACTTCCAAATATACAAGAAAGCTGCAGAAGAAATGCTGCACATTATGATTTACAGGTTCACAAAATTCTATTTGCAAAGTAATTTAATAAATAGATTAATTGGGTATCAAAAGAGAGAAGATGTTCTCCTCGAGACCTTGGATAAATTAACTTATAAAGTGAGTGTAAAATTTCTTCTCAACTTGCATGTGATCCAAAACCCACGACGGCGGACTATTTTACATGATATTATCCAAATTTTACATTTTTTTTAAAGAATTGTTGTATTTTGATTCTGCTTCGATTTGCCATATTTTCTATTGCAAATAGTGAAAAGATCTTTTAACCAATAGAGAAGATTTTTGAAATGTATCACTGTTTTTAAAATACTTTATCTTTATTCTGCGTAAATAGCAACAGCGTAATTGAAAAATAGGTATGAACGGCTTTATGCATATTTACAAGAAACTGGTAAATTCGTTATAAAAAATATTATTATTGATATATAACTTTTAGTTACTTGTTTACTTACATAAAGTAAATTATTGAGACATGATAAAAATTTACAAACTATTGGAAAAAGTTTATTCAACCTGTTCTTATAATTTCAGCTTATTCGGCAGAAGAAAGCGGCATTGATAAATGAAAAAATAAATAAAAGTCGTTCTGATTTAATAACCAATCAAGGTATGAATATAAATATAATATTTTGCTATTATTACTAGATGCCATAGTTACAACTTATGACCGGGCACGCCACGATCGTGGCGGTAAGTCCCGTGTTTGAGGAGTGGCTGGAGAGGCGCCATGGCGCCCTCACCTTCCGGCTGACACAGGTAATGACTGGCCACGGTTGTTTTGGCCAGTTCCTGTGTCGCATACGCCGGCAAGAGACGCCCGGTTGTCACCACTGCGGCGACTGCCGCGACGTTGTTGAGGACACGGCGCTGCACACTTTGGCGGTTTGCCCCGCCTGGGCATCGCAGCGCCGTGAATTGATCGCGGCAGTCGGATTGGTTGCCCTCTCGCTCCCGGCCGTAGTTCAGTCTATGGTCCGGAGTGAGAGGTCGTGGAACGCCGTCGCCTCCTTCTGTGAGGAAGTCATTTCCATCAAGGAGGCGGCGGAGCGGGAGAGGGAGCGTTTGAACCCTCTCCCCAACCGCAGAGCCGGGCGCCGGAGGGCGCGAGACGACCTCCAGCCACCCTGAGGTTTGACCTGGGGGTGGCGGGCTTTGTGGGCCTGCCCGCCATCCGTTCAGCACCAGGTCCGAGAGGCGGCGTGCGTGTTCCCACGCGCGCCTCTGTTGTTTCGAGTCCGTCTCCCCTCTAGGGGGGACAGTAGGGAGTGTTAGAAGTGCCTTTGGGTAGATCTTTCGTGTAGTGGCCTGCCGTTTCATACGGCGGGCCGAAACCTCGGCGGGGTCGCGACCGCATGCGAAAGTGATTCGCGCGGCCCCGTCGATAGTGGTTTTGTCGAGGAACACCGTGGTAGGTTTAGTCGGTATTCCGGGAGGTACATTTTCTTCTTAACATCTTTCTTTTACCCCGGAGAGTCCGACATAACCCCTCCGCCCGCCCCCGCGGAGGGGTATGCATCAAGCATTCCCCCACGTAAAAAAAAAAAAAAAAAAAAAAAAGTTACAACTTATGACAACTTGCTATCTATGTTTAAAATGCAATTTGACTGCTTGTATGGCGAACTAAATAAATAATCGCCTCGCCACTGCCGCTGTGCCAAATGTTGTTGGTTCTAATTCCACACTAGACAGTAATTTGTGTCATCCACAATTATTTTGAGCCTAGATCTACTTTTGGTCCATTCTTTGTATATTTGTAAAGTATTCTACAACACAAAACAGAAACCATAAAGCGACATGTGTATATAAAAAAAAACAACTTGAAAGATGAGACAGATCTTTGTAAAAGACTAGGCTAGACTGTTAGTCTATTACGCTTTTACTCGCTTTGAATACTGTACTGTAAAACATTTCTTACAAATCTAATTTATTTGGTATTATGTCGCATAACAATGGATTTTATTATCAGACAGCAAACAACTTTAAATAAATTATACTAAGACTTTCTAAACACATATTTTTTGCTTGCTTAACAGATTTATTTTACAGATACTACATACAAACCAATGATAGTTTTCTTGATTGAATTATCAATGGATGGATTGCTCACAGACAAAGAAATCAGGGACGAACTAAATACGAATATGGCAGCAGCGTTCGACACATTGTCGCATACGCTTACAAATATAATGTTACTCTTAGGAACGTATCCTGAAGTTCAACAGAAAATATATATGGAGTAAGTAACCAAAGTAATAATACAGAATAACGATATACATATGTTATCAAATAAGATAGTCATGTAGTATACATATATCTTATCTACTTTGTGATATCTATTGACAGTACATTATTAATTTGAAATGTAAATTATTTTCATATTAGCATATTCATTCCATTATTATCACATAAAATATAGTTGCTAATTTTTTTTAAATCTTCTGTTAGTTTTCTAAGCTACTGGCGTTATTTCTAATTAATATTTTAACTGTACGGCTAGCCTGATTAATTTAGGTCCTTGTTATTTTTATTGGGTTCGATGCCCATATAAGAAAATAGTGCCTCGTGTATCTTTAAAAAGGAAATTTTAACATATGAAGATAATAAAATTTATCAACGAAGTCTAACGTTTCATAGTTATCTCAACTATTAAGGTAGTCTTAAAAACCAAAGTGGATGATTAAAAAAAAAGGATAATAAATTTACCAAAAGCAGACTTTAATTTTATACAAAATACTGATCACAATATTATAATGGCTATAAAAATAAGTCCGTCTCGTCCGAATGCCGCCAAAAAGGTGAGCGCGCTCCGCTAGCTGCGCTGAAGGCGACCGCTGCCCTCCCTACTGCTCACGTCACGTGACGTCACGATGGCGCGATACTTGATCCCGCCCCTTGGTCAGATAATTTTAA
This sequence comes from Catocala fraxini, assembly GCA_930367265.1. Lineage (NCBI taxonomy): Eukaryota > Metazoa > Arthropoda > Insecta > Lepidoptera > Erebidae > Catocala > Catocala fraxini. The sequence continues at coordinate 5,287,423 of OV884047.1, forward strand.
TACGGCCTCTCCTGATGGCGAGGCTTCCTCGAACGCATCTTGTCTGGATGGCTCCTCACAGTCTAGGGGATTATCGGGATCATCGTCATCTGAAAAACCTCATTGTAATAGCAAATAATAACTGTAACGTAATTCGTGATAACAATTAACAGCTCCGTGTCATAACTATAAGCGTCCACTCAAACAGCCGTGACCGGTGCATGAACATTGCTATCTAATAGTTTCATAAAAACATATTCAGAAATCATAACTAATGAGACGTCCCCCATAGCAACGCTATGCTGGCTAGTATAGGCTGCCAACTACACCATAGGAAGCTGCAGTGAGGCAAGCTCATGTGGTTGCGAGGTACGTAACCTCCCTTTAGTAATACCGCTCACGCTATAGATATCTGCTATTGGGCAAGCGCACGAGGCTTCTTAATCAACAAAGCACACGCCATAGGTAGCTGCCATAAGGCAAGCGCACGTGGCTTTTAAAGGAACAAAGCACACGCCATAAGTAGCTACAATGAGGCAAACTCACGTGGCTTCTAAGTCAACAAAGCACACGGCATAGGTAACTGCCATAGGACAAGCGCACGTGGCTTCTAAAGGCACAAATCACACGCTTTAGGTAGCAGCAATAAGGCAAGAGCGTACGTGGCCTCTAAATTAACAAAGCATACGCCATAGGTAGCTGCCATAGGGCAAGCGCACGTGACTAAATCACTCACCACGAGTGAAAAAGGCTGCACACGTATTCGGCGTCCACTCTCTGCGCCATAAAACCATGTGCTCCACAGCTGCTTGAGTCCTCTTGCCATAGGACCCCGCCAAGAGCTCCAACTCGTAGCAGTGATGCGGGAGCTGCTGGATGACTTTATAGGGACCCTTCATACCGGCATCCAACTTGCCGGAACTCTATGAACTTTTTCCGACAAACACGAAATTGCCCAGAGCATATTCACGTGGCTGTTTCCGCCTTTTATTGATAAGCTGGTCTTGTCTGGCACGGTTCACTTCCAATAGTTCTGAAGCATGTTGTCATCTTAATGCCATCAGTGCCTCGCGGTTCGAATGCGAGTTTTCCAATGCTACATCCCTTACTAGCGCCCTCAATACAGGTGTGGTTGCATCAATTCCAATTAGCAGTTGCAGAGGTGAAATTTTAATAGTAGCTTAGTAAACCTTTCATAATCCACAAGGTCACGCCTCTTTTCAATAATACGAGAAAATTGGTGGCTCAACATATGAGCCGCTGGTAAACGTCAGGGGTTATTTGGATTTTCCACAATGTGTCGGACCAGCTACTACCTTTATTGTTTGTTTAACAAGTTCAAGACGCAACGGCATTATCGTTCGGCTTGACCATTTTCTTGGTGCATTTCAGGCGTTATTAAGTGAGTGGCACATCCTAACCCGAAGACCCAATTTTGAAACCCTAAACTTTAAAACATTTTATCCCGATCGGTCACAATTAAGGATGGTGTACCAAATAAATATATGGCGTTTATAAACACGCGTTTTAATTCGTCAGTATCCTGTTTGTGTAATGATTAAAGGAGGCAAAATTTAGAAAAGGCATCTTCTAGTTCCAAAACGTACTTAAACCCATTGGACTCGGGTAGTGGACCTAACATATACATATGGACGTTGGAGAAGGGACTTTCAGGTTTCGTCCAAGATTCTATGGGCTGATGCGGAGCCCGAGGAATTTTTTTATATGATAGGCAAATCACACAATGGCTTATGTATTTTTTTTAGAAATAGTCTTGGAGCCGGGAACCAAAAATTACGTAGGATCAAGTTGACAATTTTATCCATGCCAATATGTTCATGATCGTCATGAAATACGCGAAGAAGGCTCAGCCTGTGACCTTTTAAAATGAAGCATTGGAGACGTGACTCCTTGCCGGTAGGACTGTACATGTAGTACAAAAGATTGTTCTTAACAACATATCGGGATGGATCCAACTGGCCGTCTCTTAATTTCTCCATCAGTTCTTGTGTCTCAGAATCAGCTGTCTGGGCAATTTGAGCCCAATTATTAGACCAACGAATATGTGACACATTCACCGGATTCGATTTAAAAATGTTGCATTAGAGCTCCTTTCCTTTATTTGATGGTGAAACGAAAATCTTGCAAATAGACCCACCAACGGGCTACTCGTGGGAAGAGGTCTTTCTTTCGGTCGGTTAATTTCAGTGAGTTACAATCCGTCACTATCTCAAAGTGGATACCAATAAGATAGTGGCGAAAATGTTGTAATGCTTTCACTATGGCCAAAGTCTCGAGATCATAGCTGTGATATCAAGACTCCGCGCCATGAGTTGCTTTACTGAAATAACCGATAACACGTTTTCGTTTATCATTGTGCTCTTGTAGCAAAACCGTGCCATAACCGATTGCACTGGCGTCAGTGTGAAGCTCAGTGAGCAATTTTGGGTTGAATATCGCAAGTACGAGTTCTTCCGTTAAACAAGAAAGGATTATTTTACGTGCTGCGTCTCACGCCAAGTAAACGGTTGACTATTTTTAGTAAGCCTTGCAATGCAAGCAGTTTTAACTGCGTTACTAGGTATATAACGTCGAAAATACCCAGCTGGACCCAAAACTTGCCGCACTTGTCTAACATACTGTTCCAGTAACAAAAGAATCGGAAATTTACTAATCTGTGAAAACAAACGATTTTCTCTTCATCTACTAAGTATTTATTAAGTTAGATTCTAAATCGCGTATGTGATGTACCTGAACTGCACGACCTACCCTTGTCAACCGTTGTCCGTCAGTCGTAGGTACGTAAGTAACCCCCTTACGATTTAGGACATCTGTACCTAGCAATAAAGACGCGCTAATACAACTGAAAGGCACAACAAATAAATCCTCCTCTATGGATATCTCAGGCAGCTCAACCACTGTCGTTACATAGCAGGTAGATTCTATCTCCTGACTACCTATGCCACGCATTAACCGATACGACAGATGAACTTTATTGCAACTTAGATGTTTGAGAACTGTATCAGAAATCAAAGAGATATCAGAACCACTATCAATTAAAACGTCTACAGGAACCTTATTAATTACCGCTGTCATTGTATTGTATTACTACTTCGGACGTCGTTTGACAAAAATTGCTTTACTACTATTCTGACCTTTGGATTTGACGCGTTGTTTGGCAAAACACTTGTCAACAGTATGCCTTATCTTGCTACAGTAGGTACACGATATGGGAGTTTTATTTGGTACTAGTAAGTCAGCAGTTGGTTTATAAGATTCCGTTTTCTGCATCTCTCTTTCTTGGAACAATGGAATTTCGTATGACCGGCATCACCGCAATTAAAACAATTTGTATTTGACCAAATACCGTAATAATACCGATACCTTATGTTTACGAGGGTCAGATAAATTCAGCGATCGAACGAAATTGCGGTTACTTCGAGAATCTTTCGGCTTCGTATAAACGGATAAAAATTCTACCAATACATTATGTTGTAACTTAGCGTTAGAGACAGGCAGGCTATGGGCATATGGTGATATAAGTGGAGTAAATGATAGATGATAATCTAGCCAGTCAACAGTTTCAGGGTTATCCATAATTTACGCTACACCCTGTATAATGCCTATAAAAATAAGTCCGTTTTGTCCGAATGCCGCGAACAGACGTTGCGCGGGTCTCTCATTTGGTTACATTCTCTGCTTATTTATATTGTCAGTTGTGAAATCTACCAGTGTTCATACTAAATTGCGCCAATTCTACTTCGAATAAACTACCTATCAAAAGCAAGCAAGCTATCATTTAAACAGTAATTTTTGAGTTAAATCCATACAAACAAAAAATTAAATAGCCTCTTTATAATATTATTATTAGTATAGATGATTTCGTAATTTTAATATATGTATGACTAGAATTAAAATAAAGTAACCTATTCAATTTACAGGTTGATAGAAGAATTGGGCACAGATAGTGATGTAGATAAGTATGACTTGCAGAAGCTGGTGTATACAAAAGCAGTGATAAAGGAAAGTCTACGAGTCATATCGACTGTACCTATCATACCGAGATATGTAGATAAAGAAGTGAAACTTAGTAAGTTGTCCCAAGTGTACCTTTAATAGTATATAAGTTTTGTCTGAGCTATTTCTTTATTGCCTTGCTTTTCTTGTGTACCTGAATGCCTAGTATCCGTTCAGCATAGCACTTTCTTCAATAAGATCCCAATCTTTTGGTAGAAATTGCGATCCAGTTTCAGTCCTAGTCACTGCACCGTAACATCCCTTACCAAATCAGCTGACAACAAATGCACGACTAATCAAAGTAATTTTTTTTATCCTCTGTTGGGCTTGCGTTTGACCGCGATCTCACCTGATCTTAAGTGAAGATGCAGTCGATGATGGAGCACGCTTGCCTAGAAGATACTTATTCACTCGCGACTTGAAGACACCCAGGTTGTACTCATCGGGAAACACAGACTTAGGTAGCGAATTCCACTCCTTAGCGGTACGCATTATAAAAGTGGAAGCAAAGCGCTTCGTGCGTAAATGTGCTGTGCTGGTGGTCTGATTGTCTGGTCGTCCGATGGTAGAATGGGGTAGGAGGAATCAAATTTTGCAGTTCCTCTGCACACTCTTAGAAATGTATTCGATAGAAAACCGAGAGACTGGCAACCTTATGACGATGCTCCAAGCTTTGGAGTCGTGTGTTGACCAGTTGGTCATCGCCGATAAGTCTCCTGGTCTTCCGCTCAATTGACTCCAAAGCCTCCAGCTGATATTTTGCAGAGCCATCCCAGAACAGTACTCCATGCAGAATCGAAACTGTGCTTGGTACAAATTAAGCAAATGTTCAGGCATGAAATATTGCCTTACCTTACTGAACATGCCCAGCTTTTTGGCAGCTAGTTGGGCTCTTGCCTCAATATAGGAGCCAAAGTTAAGGGTTGGAGTCAATGACATACCCAAAAGCTCAAGGCGATTAATTATCGGCAAGGATACATCTCGGAAAGTTGGAGCCAGTTGGAATGGACTCTTTTTTGCGGCAAACAGACACGCCTGGGTCTTAGAGACATTGACTTGAACTTGAACTTAACCATGTTGGCATCACCCTAATCGGAGACTGCCTTCAAGGCTAAGTTCATACGTTCGATCATAGCGTCCCTGAGCAACTGTATCTGTGTTCCACTGGCCCTAGCGCTGGAGAGCTAATTCTCTACAAGCGTGCTGTCGTCTGCATACCGAAACGTACCGGGTTTCAGCAGATCGTTAATATGCAACAAAAAGAGGGTTGCAGAGAGTACTGATCCCTGTGGAACCCCGGCTTTAATTGCCTTTTGTTCGGACGAGTAGCTGTCAATGACTACTCGAATCGAGCGGCTCTTCAGGAAATCTGCAATCCAAACGCATAGGCCAGTGGGTAGGCCAAAGGACGAAAGCTTGCTGATAAGGGTATCATGCCAGACCTTGTCGAAGGCCTTTGAGATATCAAACGAAACAGCCAATGCTTCGCCGTATTTCTCGATGGCCTCGCCCCATAAATGCGTTGCATACACTAGAAGGTCTCCAGTGGACCGGTTTCGGCGAAACCCGTATTGCCGGTCACTGAGCAGACTATTTGATTTTAGGTATGTCAGGAGTCGATTGTTTAGTATACGTTCCATACTTTTACAGAGTATCGAGGTAACTGATATGGGTCTGTAGTTCGCAGGGTCGGCTCGACTGCCTTTTTCTGGCACGGGCTGCACATTAGCAAGCTTCCAAGAGTTCGGCACTTGTCCTATTGCTAGGGAGAGGCGATACAGGCGTGTCAGCACGGGTGACAACTCAGGTGCACAGGTCTTCAGTACTATGGCTGGAATACCATCAGGACCGCTGGCTTTGTTCACGTATAGATTCTGCCTCGTTTTACGGACCTCGGTCTGACGTATGCATATATCTGACATGAGGGTCTCGCAAGCTGGTAGACACGGCGGTGTCTCGCTTGCAGATTCCAGAAACGAAGATTCTGCGAAGACAGAGCAGAATAAATTCGCCTTATCCTCAGCAGTGTGAGCCAGAGACGATTCAGCCATGGTGGCAGTGAGGGGCGGCAGAAATTCGATTCGACTAACTTTACCAGGGATCAAAACGCTTTACTACCCGCAGGGTAAGAAGCTAGTTTGTTCCCTACACGGCGTATGTGGTCAAATCGAGCTTTCCGTAGAGTTCTCTTGCAGGGCTTAGCAGCTTTGTTAAAGGCTCTCTTCTTGTCTGGTAAATCCTTAGCCTTACTATTTCGAGCGTTAACCCAAGCAAGGTAAGCTTTGTGCTTCAGCGCTTTAGCGCGTCCACATTCAGCCCTAAACCAGGATTGAGTCTTGCTTGAGGTGTTCAGGTCAGAGAATGGAATAAAATACTCCATTCCCTGACGTAACACATCTGTGAGAGCATCGGCGCACGCTGTAGGATCACTCGAAGAGAAGCAAGTAGGCTGCCAAGGATAAGATGCAAAAAATGACCGCATCTCTTCCCAGTCTGCCGACTTGTATCGCCAGACCCGCCGGGAGCTACTGGAGCCGTGAACGGGCGGGGGGTAGTATTATATATATACAGTTTTCACCAGACAGTGGTCGGAACTACCTAAAGGTGCAGTCACCGACACGGAGTAATGGTCTGGGTCAATTATCAACAGAAGGTTCAGGCAGTTGGAACTTTGACCGTCAACATCTGGAACCCTCGTTGCCTCTTGGACCATTTGGGTGAGGTTTAACGCTAAAGCGAGCTTGCGCGTTTCTCTCCCAGCATGGTCAGTGCACTGGTACGGGAAAACCACTCTTGGTGGTGGGCATTGAAATCCCCCTGTAGCACTAGTTGGGTAGTCGGGTACCTTTGTTGAGCGGTATCCGCCGCCTCACTTAAGTACTCTGTGAGCATGGTTGTCTCCTGATCACCACTGTGCGACCTGTAGACACAGACGGAGAGAATCTTCTCTAGTCCTGTGTGCACAAGAACCCATAAGACGAAAAAGTTGGGTCTTTAAGGCATCGGGACGCCGATAGCATATGTCATCACGTACGTACACGCATACGCCCGCGCGGGCCTTAAATTTGTGCTCCAGGGAGATCTCGGGGTATGATAGGTACCCAACGTCCGACGGACATACTATCTGCGTCTCCGAGAGGAATAAGAGAGCTGGTCTTTCAGTCTCCATGATGGTGGACTGCTACGAGATTGAAGTGCAGACCTCGGATGTTGGCGAGGTGCATTTTGTGTGAGAGGGAGTGCAACCACTGTTTAACGCATCTCTTACTCTTTTTTGCCATTATGATATCGGAGGAGTGAATAGGTAAGAGGACGGTAGTGGAATGAGGCCTTCCGCAGCTTTACCTCAGCCATGTGTCATCTCCGCAACAACTTTGGAACATTAGACCGGAGACCGCTGGGTCAACCGTGCCCCCCCGAGCTTATCCATAGGGCCCTCTCATCCGATCGCCAACCGGCATGCGGCGGCTATGGCGTAAGGCCGGGATTTTTCGACAGTTGGTGGGGCAGCCTTTCACAAGTGGCTTGCTAGTTACTTGGGCCCCTACTGCCTGCGGTCGGCCGAAGCGGTACACCGTGCCACGGCTCCAGCTACCCTCCGAGACTAATGTTCCGATGCGGCAAAGACAATCCATGTCAAACCGATCAGCTGACAGTAGGCAACTATTCCGACCCTTCCTCTCAAATGGCTACACCAGCCTCATGTGTTGGAACACGGTTAGGCCGCTTGGCGCCACGACTTACGTTGATGGGTGGTTACCAGCCTCAGCTTCAGCCTACCACCGGCGTTGTCACCTGATTAGCACCACCAAGACCACCAGGCCACGTGTAGGGATACGAATGTCGGGGTATTCTTCTAAGGACGTGGGTGACTCAGCCCCCAAATGCGGTAGCCTATATACCGTTGCTGATCGTTTCAGCTTATTTAAACTGTATTAATATCTACCATCAGTGAATGATAGCTTTAATCTGTCAGATCGGTGACAACGTATACGCAATGAAAATCATCTTTCTTTTTGGTTGTATACGAAGTGTAGTAATACTTGGTGTACCACAGGGTGGCGTTCTATCGCCTTTATTTACAATTTTAATAAATTCAATTTCTAAACCATGACATCTATTGTGATCACCAAAGAGAAGAAAATTGTATAATTTTGAAGAGATGATCTTCAAGTTTACAAATAATTGTCAATAAAGTATATTATGCGAAAACATAGAGATTTGGGCACACTCATTCAACAATCTTTATCCTGAGGTTAAAATTTTGCATGAAGTTCTAGTTTTTTGCAAAAGAGCCGCAAGCACGTAAAGTCAACGATGCTTCATAAATAAATATTATTTTTAAACCATCGCTTTGCTTAATTAACAATATTAATCGTATAAGTAAAGTTACGTGTCTAAGGATGTCTGAATTCTGGGCAAAGACAGGTTACTTGCGGACAAAATTAATGAGTAGTTAGTAGAAGAGTGAAAACAAAAAAAAATTGAAGAATCTAACTTCAGCGTGCACACAAGAGTGAATTCTACAAGAACGCATGTTACAGCAAATAATATCATATTAATCCAGGACTTAATCTATCTGTGGGCCAAATTACGTCCAAATCCTTTCAACAGGTTCCGAGTGATTGAGTAACGGACATTCAAATATATACGCAAAGTAATATTAGTTAGATTAATTTTGCAACACTTTACTTACAGAGAACTATACTTTGCGAGCTGATAGTCAATGTTTAATTTTTTATGCGGGTATACACCGCAATGCTGCTTGGGGCCCCGATGCTGAACAGTTCAAACCGGAACGATGGCTGGAAGCTGGTACTTCATTATCAAAGTTGAACAAAAACTTTGCTGGATTTAGTATGGGCAAAAGATCTTGCATAGGTGAGGTATAAAACTGAGACTTGTTTAAACTACAACACCAGGGACAGTACCAGCGTTACAGATAATTCTGTCACTGAACCAGAGCGACTATTTGTCAATCATAAATCGTACTATCCGCGCCACACCCGAAAATGTGGAACATTGCATATGCTGTGATTATCTCCAAACAGCTCCTTTCTTGAAGTCTTTGAAGTCGTAAAGCTTTCTTTGTTTTCGCATTCGTAACATTTAACTTAACTTTGTGTAAGTCCAAAAGCCTGATTATATTGCACTTACTGTATTTAGCAAAACTAAATATTTATGGTTCATATACACATATATTTTTACAGGTATGGTACATGCGATGACTCTGCTATCTGTAGTATTAGCGCAACTCGTACGAAAATATAAGTGGACAGCTGACGTCACTAAAGTGGAGATGAAATATGAAATTTTATTGAAACCATCAACAGGCCATGAGGTTAGTATTGAACGAAGAGAAATGGCAACGCATGCGTAATAACTTCTAAACAATGTGTTAATGAAATATAATGTAAGAACATTTCAATATGATAATAAAGTATAAATTACAAATAAAGTAAATAAACGCTATTGAATACATACATACATAGTAATGGTAGAGGTGCATTACACCCATAGTATACCAGCTTTAGTTGTAGGTCCCACGTAATAGAGGGCAAAGTCTAATGACATATACTGGTCAAGATCCTAGCCAACGTGCTGCAACAAAGAAAATATTTTCAGAAAAACCCAATAGTATTTTGCCCGAACTTGGGATCTATGCATAGCAATCGCCTAAACTACTGATGCGCAACAAAAGTAGTTACTATAAAAAAAACAGTTAAAAATTAATTATGTGATGGTCACACCTTGAAGAATGCCCTGGATTTAATTAAGATCATATTGCATACAAAATATAAGCGCATACCTAATTGTGGTTTTCATAATAACTATTCCATCAATATTTTTAGAATGGCCACTTCAAATTCTATGTATTTTTTATATAGTAACTTGTATTTGTATTTTATAATTTATTTTAACTTGTATTTTTAATAAGTTAGGCATAAGATTTTAATTGAGTTGGTTAGTTTTTATTGATTTCTTATCTAAATATGTAATTTGATAATTTAATGTTTTTATATTTTTTTATACTCAACACATTCATACGCCTCCTAAGGCAGATTTTGGTAGTACTAATTTAATAACCTTTTTGTAATCATGTAATACCTAAAATGGATGGAATGAATAAATGATTTGATTTCATTAGATTTGATTTGTATTTACTTACCCTATGATTGATGAGATGACAAAAATATCAACCATCACGTAATTATAGTGAATTAAAACATCGAATACACTAAGCGATATACCTTTAAAAACATATTGTTTAAAGATTATTGATATTTATTATTAGTAAAACATGTTATTAATATTATATATCTAAAGTCTATTCTCGAAATATAAATCCATTTATTAATCTTTCTGTATAGAAGCAATTAAATTAGACGTAGGACATAAAGGCAATTTCATATAGTTATGTAAGTCCTATTATTGCGTTTCGGTCAAAAGAAGCAGTATCAGCAAGATGCCGTGCTTGGATACTGTTCGACAGTTAGGAATACACCATTTATTTGCTTACAGCGATTTTTAATAAGTTACCCATCGATATTATAAACGTACCTTCAGGTTTTTTTAATTATTAAATCAGCACTCAATGGAAATCGAAGGTGTGCATGACCTTTGATTTCTGTATGAATCGCTCATAATTCAATTAGGTAATGTAAAGGTACCTAGTACGTTATGTGATATGTTGTCAAGTTGTTTAATCAATATTATATTTCTTCTAAATCATTTTCTGAATAAACATTTTTGTCACGAACTACCGTTGCATTGTCACAAAGTGTAAGTATCCGCCCTCGTGTCATGCTGCTGTCTATTATAAACTATTGCGACTTCCATTTGTATTTTATTTGAATACTAGATTTTGCCTACGGCTTCGCTCGCATTGATGAAGATCTTGTTAATAAAGGAGATGGAAAATAGCGGGCCAAAATGTAATAAGTTGAGATATGATCTAAATATAAATTGACATAGTGACAAGAATAGAAAAGGGTATGTTAAGCTGGTTTGGGCATGTAGAAAGAATGGACGAGGAAAGACTGACTAAGAAAGTTTATAAGGCTAGTGTGTAACAGTCGCAAGAGGAAGACCTAGGCGAACGTTTCTTGATCAGATCGGAGGCGTTCTGAACAAAGGCCAGCTTAAGAGCACCTTGAACCGACGGGCGTGTATGAGGAATGTGATGAAAGTGAATGAAGCCAGAGAAGTGTGTCAGGATCGTAGCAAATGGAAATCCGTAGTCTCTGCCTACCCCTCTGGGAAACAGGCGTGAATCTATGTATGTATGTATGTATGTATGATCTAAATAATTAGTCATATTTTTTAGCTTAGAATACTAAAAACCAGCTTACTTCTCAATCTGGAAGCGCAGAAATATGAAAAAGATGTTTTTTGTGGGATAATCAATTAACCTCTTGTATGCCGGAATACCAGACATAATAGAAAAAGTATTGTGTCTCGCGTAGATCCACGTTCCGGCATACCACAGGTTAATAGAGTTATCGATTAAAATTATTAAAAGAAAAACTCCTGACTAGGTAGCACACAATGGTAATTAACTCGTAGTATTTAATGCTGATGGAACATATTATTATGTGGAATAAGTTCCAATTATATTATTTGTATTAAAAAAAAATTGCTTGCACAGGTACCGAAATCTTTTAAGACCATTTCAACCATTCATGATGTTTTGGTTCCATATCCAGCCACAACTTCTGATGCTGACATTATGAAAAAATAATTTTTAGATGGTAGTCCTTTACGCGTTTTTTCGTCAAGGTGATGCATTTATATATGGAGGCTTTCGTGACTCATTACCTTTGTTGCACCAGTGTGGATATAGGATATACGTGCCTGCTTCTTTTCTTAACTTTATAACCTTAACATCAATTTAAGTTCGTGACGCATTACTATTTATTTAAAAGTGGAGCTTTCGATGGATGCATATTTAATAATAACTAGCGCACAATAAAACTATTACATATTTTTTTTGAAACTCGTTTAGATTTTTTCTTCGTACACTGCAGTTTATCTAAATGAAATTCAAGTATAAATAAAAAAAAATCAAGGATAAATAATAAAACACGAATGCGGAGGCGGGACCACAGCTCCCGCCGCCGCCTTCTAACCTAATCTATCCAAGTCGGAGTCCTAAGAGTCGGGACTCAGGGCGTTTTGATTGAATGATTATTCAATGTGCCGAACAAGTTCTTTGAAATTTTAAGGTATATTATAAACTCGCGTATACGTTATGCCATTGTGATGCTATTAGAGGTTATGGATTAAATAACATACTGTACAGACACTTTAACTATTTATTTTATACTTTGACACGAGGAAGTTTTATATGTCCGTTCACTTACAGCTCATAACAAGAAGTGATAGATAGCAGTATTGTTACGTCTTTTATAGCTAATCAAACTGTAAAGTATTTGACTACTATTTATATTGTATGATGTTATATTATACAATTACTAAGGCGCAATAATTGTAAATAGTTTATATTAATGATTAATTAATTTTTGCATGTATAAATGTATATAATTCAACACGCCCCCTCAAAAATGAATCACTACTTTATACAATTCAAAATAGAATAATTGTTGTAGATATTTATAATATCTTAACAGATCATATATCACCTCCAAATGTTTACTGGGAAAATGTATAAACATGGTCCAACATTTGTTGCTAGGATTAGGGAAAACCCAGAAAAACCTAATCAGACCACTTACATTAGTCAATCAGATATGTACACACTTGTCAAAACATCATAGCCAGTTGTTGACCTGTGGGAATATAATTTAATTTAATTATATTTCTTTCAACTTGCTCTCTTGAGAAATTATATTTTTTTATTAATATGTTTTGATCTCTTATGGCTAGTTGGATTATTAGCAATGTTTATACATCCGTTATTATCCTCAAATATAATAAATGGTTTATTAATTCGTATGTTAATACTTTCTGCTAGAGACTTAAGCCATAAGGCTTCTTTTATAGCCTCGAAAAGGGCCATATATTCGGCTTCAGTAGATGAAGCTGCAACAGAAGTTTGTTTCTTTGTACACCAAGTTATAGTACACTTTTCAAACAGTTTAAATAAATAACCGGTAGTACTTTTCCGATCAGAATAGTTATGACCACCCCAATCAGAATCTACATATCCATATAAAACATTATCATAATCATTTCTTTTATAGGTTAACTGTATATGCATAGTACCTTCAAGATATTTTAACACGCGTGTTAAGCAATGCCACAATTCCTTCTTATCATTTTGTGTATAACGACTTGATATCTTTACAGATGTACTTAAATCAGGGCAAGTATATAGCATAATGTACATTAAACATCCTATAAAGTTACGACATGGTGCATCACATTTTTCTTTTAGATTTAAAGCTTCATAATTAAGTTTAGCTTCAGTAGTGTACTCACAGGATTACAATTAATCATATTGAACTTATTCAACACTGTTTGAATATAAGCACATTAGATATGTAATTATATCAGCATATCTAGTTATTTTGATGCCATGAAAGAACTTTATATTATTTACATCGGTCATTTCAATTTGAACGTCAGCACATTCTATAACCAAATCATCAACGTATAATACAATTTAAATATTTTTTGTGACATTTCCTTTGTCTAACATATGTATATATATATATATATATATATATATATATATATATATATATACATCTATCAAACGATGCATTTTAAAAACCTCTTTTTTTTTTAAAGATGGTTCAAATACTTCAAACCAACACCTTGCAGCCTGTTTCAACCCATATAATGCTTTATTTAATTTACATCTTAGGACGCCTTTAGGTATATTCATATATATCTCTTTCTTTAAAACGCTATTTAAGAAAGCGGTTTTGACATCCATATGATGAATTAGTAATTTATGTCGATTAGCAAAACTAATTATAAAACGAAAGCTAGCTATTCTAGCGACAGGCGCAAAAGTTTCATTATGATTAGTAAGATATTCTTGGCTGAATCCTTTGGCAACAAGACGAGCCTTATATCTAAAAGGTTTTTTAAACTCATCAGTTTTAATAGTAAAGACTCATCTAGTCTACAATATTTATATCATCTGGTCTTGGCACCAGACACAGAGACCACATGTATAATTTATTATATGGGATTTTAGTTCATCTTCAATAGCTTTCTCCCATTAAGACCTATTATCAAGTGACTTTATTTCTTGAAATGATTTAGGTATTATACATGTAAATGAATTGACACTAAACACTTTATAACAAATACGAGGATGACCTTTAAGTCTGTCACTCCTAGGTAAATGTGTTTCATTATTGTTTACAGGTAAGGAAACCATGTCAATATCAGGTTCACATGCAACCTCATTAACTATTTTGGGACTGTTACTAGTACTGTCTTGTACATCAGATTTTAAAGTATCTGATTTACGGATACTTATATTTTGAGATTCGTTTGACACTGATTTCACCACTGAGTCCACATCAGTTCTGTCTTGGGAATTTCTAAAATTATCCCCTTCAGGCTTTAGTATAGGCCTAGACACCAAAAAATTAATCTCATCTACTATAACATCCCTGACAATTATATATTTATCGCATTCTGTGTTCCATACCTTATAACCATTTGGACTATAGCCCACAAACATGACTTATCAAATTTACGTTTATTGGTTTTATTATGGATATACACAGTTGAACCAAACAACCCAAGGGATTTAATAATTGGTTTTCTATCATGCCATAACTCATATTAAGTTTTAGACTGATTTAGGGCTTTTGTAGGTGTAATATTTATTAAGTGAACAGCAGATCACACTGCTTCAGCCCAAAAGCGTTTATCTATAATTGCACTAGTTAACATAGAACAAGTCTTTTCAGTTATGGTTTGAACCAAACATTCAGCCATATCATTTAACTATGGAGTTCTGGGTACTGTTAAGTGATAACTAATACCCTTTACTTTACAGTAGTAGTCTTTCATTTCAGTCGACAGATACTCTTCACTATTATTACTATACAAAGTAACTCATTTTGAATTTTTAAACTAAACTTTGTTTCGCTTTTTGCAACAAAATCCTTGAATGCCAAAAATACATCTGATTTATATGTCAAGGGATAAATAACACAATAATGAGTGAACTGGTCCAGAAACAAAATAAAATGATTCTTATTATCAAACGTTGACGGAGTGATTGGTCATATACATCAGAATGTATAATATCCTTTGTTTTTAACCTTATCAAAGGGTAGTCTAGTCTGTTTACCGTTTATGTAACCTTTGCATAAATCATCAGTAGGTAATACTGTTTCAATCAGTTTAGTCTTCAATTAAATTATTACACTAACTCAATAAATTTACTTTTACTAATATAACCTAAGTGTTGATGCCATATGTGATTTATAATTATTTAAATTACACTGACGTGCTTGGGAAACAGACTGACCCCTCTCAATAGGTTTTCTAAAATAATAAGATTACCTAAAAGCTTACCCTGCATAATTATTTTACCTTCCTTTATAATAAAAATCCCATGCTGATCAAAAAATAAGCTTCAATCCGGCCTGCTGCATCTTTGAAACTGATAATAAATTATACGGTACCTCAGGACAATACAATACATTCTCCAAAACACCTGGATCACCATAGCTGCTTACAACATTGATTGTACCTCTTTTTGTAACTGAAATAAATGAATAATTTTTAGCAACAGATATTTTTTATTGGTATTCAGGCGGCCTCGATGGCGTAGTGGTTAGTGCAACCGACCGCCACGCCCGAGATCGTGAGTACGATTCCCACTCAATTCAAACACTTGCGTGCATGAACATGATGTTTGTCTTGGTCTTGGTGTTTTAATATATGTATGTATTTACAAAAAAAGTATATAAGTATGTTTATCCATTGTCTAGTACCCATAGCTCATAGCTTAGTTTGGGCTAAACGGTGTTGTGTGTATGATAGAATATTATAGAATATAGAATATGTGAATGTTCATAAGTAATGAAAATACCGTCCCTGTTTATAATGTGATCGGATGCTCCTGAATCCAGCATAAAATGTAATTTTGTTTACATTATCATCTTGTTGGAATTCTCCAGTCATAAATGTATAACCTGAAAAGTCGTCAGACTTCGACTCTTGCGATAAAGTGACTGTTTGAATTGTTCTCGTTCTGTCCGCCATATCTTTTTGTTTACTTACTCGTTTAAAATAAACGCAATCCTTCTTAACATGTACCTTGCGTCCACAATCATATCCATTTCACTAAGTAATGAACGTATTCGAAACTTTCAGATACTGTATTTATCGCCATCAAACGGCTTAATATTTCTCTTTTGCTTTAAATGTTCCATTACTTACGAATATCGCATTCCTTTACACGACACAGTAGAATCACAATTTGAACACTAGACTGTGGGTAGTTGTGATTTATTTATTACACAGAATTTTCGATCGCGACACTGAGCCCATAACCTATTAGAGGTTATGGATTAAATAACACACTGTACAGACACTTTAACTATTTATTTTATACTTTGACACGAGGAAGTTTTATATGTCCGTTCACTTACAGCTCATAACAAGAAGTGATAGATAGCAGTATTGTTACGTCTTTTATAGCTAATCAAACTGTAAAGTATTTGACTACTATTTATATTGTATGATGTTATATTATACAATTACTAAGGCGCAATAATTGTAAATAGTTAAATATAATAATTAATTAATTTTTGCATGTATAAATGTATATAATTCAACAGATGCTAGCTAGTGCACTTGTTTCGCCAGTACCGTCCTTTGAGTCTATTGCACGCGAAATGACAGGATTAATTACTACGTAATTTTACGTACCTTCATAAACAAAAAGAAACGTTCGGTGTCACCACTTTAGAATGTTTCGATTGAGTATGTTATGTGTTCTGAGGTATTGTGTATAGGAGCGTAAAATTATAACACGGGACAAGAGTTCAAGTTGGATGTTTTAATGCGACTAAGCTTTTTAAACTGATCGCGGGTGTAGCCACACGTAGGCACACGCACCAATGCATTATGCATTATATATTACATGCTTAGTCAACAATATCATACATGTGTCCCTACAGGATATTTCATCCATAAAATAGTATTCCAAATTTGTTAAATGTTCAGCTACTTATTACACTACCCTGCTTAAACAATTAAACTTATTTCGCAGAACACATATTGGTGCTTGTGAATCGTGTGAAAATGTACGAAGACAATAACAACGGTAATGTTGAGTATAGTTATTTTGACGGAGACAGGGTGGATGTGGCCTGCGTCGATATAACGTCATCGTGTGCAGTCTGTCTAAGCTACGATTATATCGACAACCGCCTTGTTCATAAAGGTAACTAAACGTTTTTAGACTTTCGTGGTTAGTACACATACTTTAACTAATATTAGACAACGGATCTTACTCGCGATTCAGTATTTAAAGGTAAGAAATACGTATTGATTGCCCGACTTGCATCAATCGTGGTCACGGCTTGACTGGTGTGAGCTTAGCGGCTCCTTCGTGAAGTTTGGGTTTGGGCAACTACCCTGACTTGGTTGTTATACACGTATTTTAATGTAAACTGGAAAGCCCACATACAAAAAGTTAGTAGTAAAATCTCAAAATAGGCACAAAAAGAGACTAAACCTACCAACGTCTAAACTAAATATACACTCAACAAGTCCTTATGTCATGTCTATAAAACTTTGTAATAAGCTACCGGAGGCAATTAAAACGAACGTTCATGTACGTATTCATAAATAAAACAAAGACTAATCAATAAATGTTACTATACAGTAAATGAATTCCTAAATGAAAAAAATTCTCCATAATTAAAATAAATCAAATCAGTTCAAATCTAATATCTCGATATAGTATTAATGTAATTTGTAACAATAAAATAATCAATGTTATATAAAACAATATAATAATAATGATGACATACTACGAATATATGGGCAGTCTATAATAAAATACTTTCTGAAATTAAAATACTTAGCTTGTAGTGAGATTTTGTGCATAAAAGTGACTATTGCGCATTGATTATACGTGCAAACATTATTTAAGTTTTTACACCTGTGCCTGTGTGATAAGTTAAAGCTACAAAAGACAATTAGTAAAAGTGACACCGAAACCACTAAATCAACACATAAAGGTACAATATAACAATAAAATCTAATTCACAACACAAAAGTATGCGTAAATAGAAGATCAAGTTGTAAACCTCAATAACTATAATAAATACTTCTGATTTTGCAAATCGTCGCCGTCGCAGTGCATTTGGCGGCAAGTGGCAAAATTATTAATTCAAATATATCACCGTAGACACGATAAGAATCATAATTTAATCGACAGATGACACTAGCTAGTATGGCTGGTATATTCTATATTCCTTGCGACATTTTGCAGTGCAAAACTGAACTATAACGAACATCGTTCTTCATCACCCAATAACAACAATACAGCCATCTGCCGAGGAATAGCTGCAACATCTAAAAAGATCAAATGCCGACTGTATATTTGTATAACTAGTGCTTCAACTATCAAAAAGAGGGCTCTACCGGTACATTATAATTATACATTATCATTACCAAGGATCTTAATAGAAATAGTAATGTGACAATTAGAAAACGGATCATAAGAGCAAAATCAATTGAAAGAATAGATACAAATATCTCATTAAACTCTTCATCATCCGAAGAGATGCAAGGGAAAAGTTTTGACATTTCCGATATGATATCCTCTTGCAGGAAACAAAAGAAAACAGAAATACATCTCAAATCAGACCTCCAATGTATACAAAACGAATTGGATAACGTCATTCTGGAGAACCTAGAATTGATAAATCAAGTAAGTAAGCTTTCACTACGAAATAGAAGTATTAAAACAAGTTTGTCGAAGCCCATTATCCTCAGCTCATAAGAACATATCTAGTTCAACAAGAAGAAACAGTGTAAAGCGCTGCCTTACGGATAATTTTATAAACAGCCCGCACACTGTAAGAAAAAGCCCCTCGACACAAAACACATTACATACATCCAATGAACCATCAAATACCATCTCACACCCCAAGACAAACCTCCTTGAAATTAATGAGCAAGAAACAAACTCGGGAAATATTACAAAAACAATAGCGCCGACTCCTGTCTGCGAACAACCGCAATATCGCTCAAAAAATAATAAACTGTGTATATTAAGTACAAACAGTACCTAAAAACAAAATTCTGTCAATTTCTGAAAAAAAATTGGTGACTGTTTTGAATACTGCCATTACATAATGACAAATGGAGGCACAAAACAACTCATAACAGGAATTGAAACGAAAATATCACACTTTATATTAAACGACTTTTGCATACTTACTACTAGGAGAGAATGATTTTATAAGGATGAAAAATGATGTTGATATTATTTTTAATATTCAAGAGACTGCAAAATCTGCAGCATACAAATACTATTGTTTGTTTCCTGACGTACAGATTTAAAAAATATCTTAATTTATTTAATTGGCGTGTTGAAATCTTCAACAACCTACTGTATTTAGATGTGACGACATATAAACATGTATACCTCTTAGATAGTAATTTGAATTTAAAGTGTGACTACAGCATGTTTGATAAACGTACAGGATCTTTAAATAATATCTATCTTCTTAGACTTATGCAGTTTAATAAATTACATCAAGGCTAACTATGAGATACCCAATAAAAATACATTATTACCTTGTTTATTTCGAGACTAAACACACAATTATCACCACAGTCTCACTACTACACCAACATATTGCTGGCGTACTATATAAAAGAGATTTGTTAGAAGTAGCACTTGAGCAATTTGAACAAGACGGGCATAATATAAATATGCTTATCTGAAACTTTTATAAAAAGGGGATGTGAATCAAATTTGTTTTTATAAACTATAAGCTTACTGCTGTATTTAGTAGAAAAGACCAGAACGTGACCTAACCTGTCAACTTTTAAGTATCTCGGTTCAGCCCATAGAATACCAATTTGAATACTGTGCTGTTGAAATTACATCGCTGAAGCTATTGGTCATGTATAGAAAACCAAACCCGAATGCAGTTATTTTTCTAAAAACCTAGAACTGCTCCTAATTAATATAAACCGAAGGCGAATAAACAAAAATATTATTATATGCGGGGACTAGAACATAGAATTACTTAGAAATAATGACACTTATTACGTAAATGAATTAGTCTCTATATTACGTAATCATAACCTGACAATGCATGTTACTACACCGACGCGCAAAAAGTCTTGTATTGATTTAATAGCTTTATTTAGTAACCTGAACCTGAGCTTTTTATTTAGTAACCTGAGTAATGTTAGCTCAAGATTACTACATTTAGTCTTCTCTGACCATGAAACTGGCCAAGTCATATCATTTGAGGTAACTAATAAAACACTAGATACCAGTTGGCCAGGCGAGACTTTAGCCAAGATAATATAAGTACATTTTTAACTATATGAGTGCCTTGTCCTTTAATGAAGTATATAACCATAACAATACCGACAAAGCATTTAATAGCTTTCATGCTGACATAGTCCTGTTCTACAACTTATGCTTCCCAATCGTCTGCGTTAAAATGACTAGTAAATCACAAAATAATAAATGGCTAACTAAAGGACTAAAACGATCATGCACAAATAAACGACGAATTTATTTGAATTACCGACTTCAGCCGGTTAACAAAAGTTTAAAGAAAACCATTACTTAAAATATAGTAGTATTCTAAAACGATGCATATGTCACGCACGAAAGATTGGTAACTCGCGGTATATATAAAACTCTAGCAATAAGTGTAAAGCTGTTTGGAAAACTATAAAAAAACACAAAGGACAACGCTGTGTCCAACGACATAATCTATCTGAACTATAATGGTTCAAAGTATACTGAAAGGCCGAAATAGTTTCAGTCTTTAATAACTACTTTATAAATATAACTAATAATTTCTTAATTCCTCAAAAGAATAGTTCATCTCAATATGCATATATACCTAATAATATTAATACGATTTTTTGACGCCTATTTATAGAACTGACGTATATAAAACTATTATATTATATCAATTGCATAATTGTACAAAATCTACTGGCTATAACCAAATTGACACAAATATTTTAAAATTGTCGGCTAAAATAATATCGGCTCCACTCAGTTACATCATTAATTTATTCTCACAAGGCAAGTTCCCATTTAAACTGAAAAAAACAATTGTTAAACCGATACACAAAAGTGGAGATACCAGTGACATAAATAATTATCGTCCAATTACTTGTGTAATGCATGACAAAATCTACAGCATCATTACAAAAAATCTAATATTATAGACTGAGCAATGCGGCTTTAGAAAAGATTGCTCAATTACTCTTGCCTGTTTCGAATTAATGAAACATATAACAAATAGCCTTAATGAAAAGAAACATGTATACATACTGCTAGAAATGTCGAAAGCTTTTGATTTTGTAAAACATGATTTACTTCTTTACAAATTAGAAAAATACGGTCTCACAGGCAAAATACTAGAGTGGATCAAAAGCTAACCGGCTTCAGTGTGTAGAAATAGCTGGCTTTAGAGGTAAACATAAGATAACACATTGTTCTGATTACTGTCTGATTAAGCCCTATGCTGTACCTCAGGGAAGCATATTAGGCCCTTTATTGTTTCTGTTATACATAAATGATTTGCCCGATGTCTCTAAGATAAATATGTTTTATATGCTGATGATACAACCGTAATTACAGTAAATAAAAATAAACTTGAGCTAGAGGACAATATTAATCACGCTCTGGTATCTTTAGTTTACTGGCTGAATAACATACAATAAGACACAATTACAACTGGACATCAAATATGATAATAAACAAATAATAGAAGTTGACTCTACTAAATTCCGTGGCATAACTATTGACAAATATTGCAACTGGAAACAGCATATTGTTTAAGTTGTTTAATTTCAATGTATAACATTTGCGTAAACGGATGACAATATTAAGTGGTATAAAATCTTAAGTAAACTGTATACTCCTTATCTCCTATATATATTATTGTACTGGAATAATTATAATTGATTTAGGTCAGCTTATCAATATAATAATAATAATAATAATGTTTATTTCACCACAGTATAACACTTGTACATAATTATTAAATTTTTACGAGTACACAGATATGATGACATAATAAATAAAATAAAATTGTATTATTGACACACATTAAGTGGTGACTGGCCCCTTTGCTAAGTTGTTATTAAACAACTTGTGTTAAAGAGGCCAGGCCCGAAATCCTGTCTAAATACGTACTATTTGTGATACAATATTAAGAATTTGAAGAAAATTAATATTGACTTGCTATATGCAAAACTAGAAAGATTCGTGTATGCATTAAACCACTTACGACAGGTGCCAACAATAAATGCAACTTTATATACCTACCACGGCTATGTATCATCACTTCTTCAGTATGGGATTATCTTATGGGTTAATTCCGTTGACTTTATTAGAGCAATTAGATCTCTAAAGAAACGTGTGCGTGCATTAGCTGGGGCACAACCCTTCGATAGCTGCAAACCGTTATTTAAGCAATTTAATACAACAATTCCTAAAGTGGGTTCCGTGGAACCTAGGGGTTCCGTAGAAAAGTCACCAGGGTTCCGAGGAACTCTTTATTTTTGGCTGTTAAATAATAATACGGTTAAGTACAAATATTATTTTGTAATAGCGCAAAATGTGATAAGAAGTAAAGTTATTGTTCTTATTTAAATTACAGTGTCTTTGATTTGTAATCATTTGATAAGGGGTTCCATAAAATAAGAGGTATTTGGTGAGAATTCGGTTACCTTAAAAGTTTAGGGACCTCTGATTTATTATACTGCTTCTACCTAGTCTGTACATCTATAAAACATGCCTGTTTGAGCATAAATATAACAAGCTATTCGAGAAACACAATGATGTAGTTGTGCGCCCAAGCCGCCACATATACAAGCTAAATGTACCCAAACAAAGAATTGATGTATTCAGGAAAAAATCTTACTGTATGGCGATTTACATATATAATAAATTACCAGACATATTTAAGAATCTCCCCATGACAAAATTCAAGAAACAGTTGCATGCACTACTCATAAATAAATGTCTGTATAATATAAATGATTATTTCAATGAAAAATATGACTTTATAAGCT
Source organism: Catocala fraxini (assembly GCA_930367265.1). Classification (NCBI taxonomy): domain Eukaryota; kingdom Metazoa; phylum Arthropoda; class Insecta; order Lepidoptera; family Erebidae; genus Catocala; species Catocala fraxini. The sequence goes on from OV884047.1 coordinate 5,310,658, forward strand.
ACACATTATCCTTTGACATGATTAATAATAATACCATTATTTAATTCTTATTTTATATAATATTGTCTTCTATTTACGCGAATATTATTCATTGAAATTAAACTGCTATATACGGATTTTATCGTGTTGTTTATTTGACACTTTACTACAAAATTTTGAAAATTGTTACACTACTACTACTATTAAACTTTATTAATTTTTAAGCTAATTAAATTATTATCAAAACTATTTAGATTTAATTTATTTTTACACTTTCCCCGACGTTTCGGTTGCTTTTCAGCAGCCATGGTCACGGGGAGACTAAGATGGCAGTTGCCTTAATATTCCAGTGTAGTAATTTCAAAGTACCCGAACATAATTTAATCATTGGTGTTTCTATTTACGCAGAATGAGCTCAAAGTATCATTAAATCTAGCTGTGGTTTGCTTCGTCTTGGGTTTGATTATTTTTATTACTGGATCCCAAGCTGGTGGTACATTCCAACCATCTTCTCTATTAAAATTAGGATGTTTTTTGATTTCAATAGCCTCGCGAAGCATCCTTAGTGGTTGGTTCCCTGTTGCACATGTTCACACACAGCAGACTTCAACGAGCGTTGGTGTTTTACATCAGCTATGTGTTCTTTTATGCGGGTGCCTATGTTTCTCTTGGTTTGACCAATGTATGAGAGTCCACAGTCACAATCTATTTTATAAACCCCTGTATCTTGTAAAGGTAGTTGGCACTTGACGGATGGTAAAAATTGACTTATGTTCGTTGGCGGCTTGAAGTATGTGTTGATTGAAGCTCGCTTCAAGATGTAGCCAATCTTGTCAGTGACACCCCTTACATAAAGCAGTATAGCAGGCTGGCGCTCGACTGTGGCTGGCTTTTCTCGGGATCTGTGACAGCGGCGCGGCTGTTGGAGCTCGTTGTCTTGCAGTACTTGCTTGACATGTTGAAGCTCGGCGTCCAGGTGTTTCTTGTCACAGATCCCATGGGCTCTCTGAAACAAAGACATTCCCACGGTAGCTAACTGTTTAGGATGGTGGTGAGATTCACCGTTTAAGTACCTATTTGTATGGGTCTTTTTTCCTATATACAGTGTGGCTCAAAGTATGATCAGGATTCCTAATGACAAGTACATCTAAGAAAGCTAATGAATTATTTGCCTCTAATTCCATAGTAAATTGGATGTTATTATTAATGGAATTAAGATGTTCTAGGAATACACTTGCACTATCTGTCGGTAATATTGTAAAAGTATCATTTACAAACCTCTTATAAATCCTGGATGTGATGGGGGCAGTATGTAAAGCTCGAGCCTCGAAGTCTTCCATATATATATCAGCAACGACAGGCGATACTGGGGAGCCCATAGCGACACCATCGATTTGTATGTAGAATTTATTGTCCTACAACAGATAGCCAGTTGTTAAGCAATGCTTAAGTAGTTCTGCATATTCCTCAAGCATATTGTACTGTATTAGCTTCCTTTTAGTTATTTCAATACAGTCATGTGCAGGTAAGCATGTAAATAATGACTGTACATCAAAACTAACCAGTGTTTTATTGTTAGTGAGACGTAGGTGTTTAATTTCACTCACAAAATGGTATGAATCCTTTACATGTGCTCTCGAGTTGCCTCCGAGTGGTGAGAGTATCTTCGCTACGTGCTGAGCCAGTCTGTAAGTTGGTGTGTCGATCTGACTCACAATAGGACGTAGGGGAGCGTTTTCCTTGTGTATTTTTGGTCTTATTTTATGATTAACCATTTTAAACAGCTACAAATACAGTTACAAAAATAATACTGTTTGTTGTTACCAATTTAATAGATTAAGATATAATAATTTTGATGTATGATGATTTAGTTGTAGATGTTATTCATGCTTCTATTTCTTACATTAAAAAATAACATTAGTAACTTACAACATGCATATTATTATTAATAGGTATAATCTTTCCGTGTTTATTTTTTTAAATCATTGTGGAACTGTAAAGATCTGTAGCAATTATATTTCTGTCCATTTGATTTTAATCTATTTTATATTACGAATATTTGCACACTGTTCATTCAGTGAATATGGCATTTTTTGAGCTAATATCTAATATTTTGACTTCCATATATAAAAGAAATCCAATATGTGCTATATACACTGACATGACAAAAGCTTTTGATTTTGTTGATCATAAAATCCTACTTCAAAAATTGTACGGCTGTGGTATAAGAGGAAATATCCTTAAACTCTTACAATCATACCTTAGTGATAGATCACAGTATACAGAAATCTCTAGAATATGCCCAATTAGTAAGATAGAATCAGTATATACATCTGAATCTAGACATGTAAATTATGGTGTGCCTCAAGGCAGTGTATTGGGACCGTTATTGTTCCTAATATACATTAACGATCTCCCAAAAGCGATAACGCACAAAATGGTACTCTTTGCTGATGACAGCACAGCAATTATTGAGTGTACTAATCCTTATGAGTACCAAAATGAAATCAATAGCGCTGTAGGTGCAATTATAAAGTGGCTTGATAAGAATAATTTAAGAATAAATTTAAGCAAGACTAAAATAATGCATTTCCATCAACGTCGTGCAAACCCAACAATTTCTGTTACATATAAAAACTGTTTGATAGAAGAGGTCGCTAGTAGTAAGTTTCTGGGAATAACTATTGATAATAAACTCACTTGGAAACTGCATGTAGAAGATATATGTAAGCGCATAAGTAAATCCGCATATGTACTTTTCCAACTTTCCAAAAGAGTAAATATTGAAACCTTGCTTACAGCATATCATGGCTTAGTAGGTTCAATTCTTAGATATGGTATTATTTTTTGGGGGCAATCAACTGATAGAGAGACGGTATTCAGGATGCAAAAGCGTTGCATTAGGTCAATGTGCGGTCTACAAATCACAGACAGTTGTAGGCCTTACTTCAAATCATTAAAACTGTTTACTTTTCCGGCACTATATATATTAGAAACTGCACTTTTTGTAAAAAGAAACCCGCATTTATTTATTAAGCTATCAGCAGTCAAGAAAACTCAATTACGTGCTCAGTACAAAAATCAATTATGTTACACAAAATGTAAGACTGCCCTGATGTACAAAAGCTTTTTCGGAATCGCTCCTAGAATATATAATAAAATTCCTAATTTCATAAAAATAATGCTATTGTCAAAATTAAAAAAATCACTAGAGACAATTCTTCTTGACAAATGTTATTATTCAGTTGACGAGTTTCTAAACGATAAAGAGTTATAATTTTAATTATGTTGCATATAAAATTTTGACATCAGATCTGTAATTTATTTTAATCTTATTATTATTATTATTTTTATGTTTTATGAATATTATAAATTTTTTTTTTTTTGAATTTATAATAACTTTTATTCATGTAAAAATTTTTAGCAATTCCATTCTGCATTTAATAATATTTGTATGTCTTAAGACAAAACATAGCGCCCTATTTTATATGTGAGACCTATTGTATACACCTATGTTTCACAAATAAATTATTTGATTTGATTTGATTTGAAGTAGATTATTATATATTATGTCACTCCTTTTTACTTTTTTTAACGTGGGGGAATGCATGACTCGTACCCCTCCACGGGGACGGGCGGAGGGGTTATGTCGGACTCGCCGGGGTAAACGAAAGATGTTGAAAAGATACAGACCTCCCAGAATACCGACTAAACCTACCACGGTGTTCCTCGACAAAACCACTATCGACGGGGCCGCGCGAAACACTTACGCATGCGGTCGCGACCCCGCCGTTCGGCCTGCCGTATGAAACGGCAGGCCACTACACGAAAGACCTACCCTATAGGCACTTCTAACATATTATCCCTACTGTCCCCCCTAGAGGGGAGACGGACTCGACATAGAGCCGCGCGTGGGAACACGCACGCCGCTTCTCGGACCTGGTGCTGAACGGATGGCGGGCAGGCCCACAAAGCCCACCACCTCCAGGTCAAAGCTCAGGGTGGCTGGAGGTCGTCTCGCACCCTCTAGCGCCCGGCTCTGCGGTTGGGGAGAGGGTTTAAAAGCTCCCTCTCCCGCTCCGCCGCCTCCTTGATGGAAATGACTTCCTCACAAAAGGAGGCGACGGCGTTCCACGACCTCTCACTCCGGACCATAGATTGAACTACGGCCGGGAGCGAAAGAGCAACCAATCCGACTGTCGCGATCAACTCACAGCGCTGCGATGCCCAGGCGGAGCAAACCGCCAAAGTGTGCAGCGCCGTGTCCTCAACAACGTCGCGGCAGTCGCCGCAGTAGTGACAACCGGGCGTCTCTTGCCGGCGTATACGACACAGGAATTGGCCAAAACAACCGTGGCCAGTCATTACCTGTGTCAGCCGGAAATATTATGTAACTCCTACCAAAAATAAATAATATTTTAATAATACATTTTACACACAATTTTAATATACTTAATAATAACATATATACGCCAAACGACGGACGAGGATGGACGAGGAAAGACTGACTAAGAAAGTTTATAAGGCTAGTGTGAATGGAACAGTCGCAAGAGGAAGACCTAGGCGAACGTTTCTTGATCAGATCGGAGGCGTTCTGGACAAAGGCCAGGTTAAGAGCACCTTGAACCGACGGGCGTGTATGAGGAATGTGATGAAAGTGAATGAAGCCAGAGAAGTGTGTCAGGATCGTAGCAAATGGAAATCCGTAGTCTCTGCATACCCCTCTGGGAAACAGGCGTCAATCTATGTATGTATGTAGGTATATACGCCAATATTTCAATATAATCTATTTAATTCATTAAATCTTTCATTTAATTATATTTATTAAATAATTAAGAATCAAAATGTGCAATTCAGTAATAACTCGCCAACCGAATAAAACAAATCATACATTAATATTTATTATGAAATTAACATATCTATAGAATATGATATTATTGTATCTGAGTAGTTTTTGTTTCCTCTCTCCTACGTTGCTGTGCCCGACAGGGTCCATATTGAACTGTCATATTATTTAAGTTACTATCTAAGCCTACATTGTGGAACGCCATAAACAATTGAGTATTGAGTATTACAATTATGAAGACGGTGACTAAGTAACTCTGAACTGTTACACAACCGAGGGCTTCACAAGAGGATATTGCTTAGATTTCAATATTTAAAAAAGCTCAATACTCATTGAGTATTATTCATAGTTTTAACATAATAAGTAGTTTATACTGATCAACTGATCATAAATAAATAACTACCTTTATGTTAATCGTACCATAAAAATGTCATTGTAATCGATGATATTGATCGATAAATCCTGACAAAGAACCGAAACAATAGCGGTGTAAGCTCACCAAAGGTTTCAAGGCTCACTTTCACGCCACGCGTCTTTGACAAAAAAATACTAAAGTATTAACTGACGAGATATCAATTGAAGTGAGAGTGATTTGTGTGTGAGATTAACGTTTTAATACAATTGGCTGACAGCGCTCTTTTGCAAGATGACAGTAACATATAATATGTACGTGAAGGTATCTGTCGATTTTTTGATTTCAGTTAGCCAGAACGTCAGCCTTATCAAACATATTCAGCTGACTCCTGCAGATCATAACAGAACACTTGACTGTAAGCTATTGGAAATACAGGAGTACGAGGAGGATTATGATGATATTAATGATACCAGCCAAGTCATGGCGAGATACATACGTCTAGTGTTCCGCCAAATCACCACACTGGCCACCGCATCGATTACTACTACAGTTGGTAAGTTTAATAGGATATTTTATTAGACAATTTAATAACCTCAGCCCTGTATTAAACTGTCCCGCTGCTGGGCACAGGCTCCTTCTCAGTGTAAGAAGGGATTAGGCTATGGTCCACCACACTGGCCCAATGTAGATTGGCAGATTTCACATATCGACCCTTCGAGGATGAAATTTAGTAAAAGCCAAGATACTAGTTTCCAGGAGCGCCAAAACCGAAATTTTTTAAGTTATATTTATCGCTCAATTTTTATTTTGGTAAACATAGTTTTCCTAGCTTTTTATGTTCTATAATTATGGAATGATATATTTTACAGCATTTGTGGCGAGTTATACATAGGTCGTTGTAGCTCGAAAAACTGAGTAAGTTTGCATCAATAACAAAATATCGCCAAAATGGCCAAGATTGGCACCGACTCCACATTGTTAAGATTAAATTGGGAGCTCAGTTAATTCTACGTAAATAAAATTTATTCCTTGCTTTACGACATTTTCAAAATTGTTTAGCATTTTGAGGTACTGTTTTTATTTTACTATCCTAAGTGTCGTTAACCAAGATCAAAATAATCTTCATATAGCAACAATTACCATCAAACCCTGATTAAAAATTGCAAAAGATATGAAGTAGCAATAAGAACATTTTAAAGTCAGTTAACAAAGATCCATTCTTCGGGTAATTTCTTAAAGAATCGACTTATTCTTACGATATAATCGGAATGCGTCTTACATGTGCTCTTTAATCTTATCCACTACTCCAGCGCCAGAGATAATTACAGCGTCAGACACTTCTATTATTTCAGATATTAAAACAAATACCTCAAAGAAGAACAGAACTAGGTTTGATAGGAATATAACATGTAAAACACGCATTGTTTGAGTAATAGAGTAAGGCTGTAACCTGTAGGCTCAATAGGGTAAATAACAATACAACTCTATTAACTGTAGATACATACACAATTATTTAATTAAAGTATTTCAAACATTAATAAATTCCTATTTACGAAGAGATCCGGCTGCATACACCTTGCCACCAGCTCCACTGAACATATCAATAAAGTAGCGCTCCATAGTGCCTCGCAGTCATTTTGCCAGACTACGTGCGACAGATAAGCCGTTTTCTACGTCATACAAAAAAATACCGTAGTCTTTGATACAAAGGTGCTGCTAATATTTTAGTGTAAAGTATGACAAAATATAAAAATCATAAAATATTTTATTAAATTGTATATTGCCCTTTTTAAGTAATTTGTACCATACTCTTTTGGTTTCATACACAAGGGCTGCCAGCGAAACATTATTACTTAACGCCATCTGTCTATCTGTCTATCTGTCCGACCATTAAAGGAATCTTGTGAACTGTAATTAGGTAGAAGTAAAATATCAGATTTGCGTTTAATGAATTCGTTACGTCGTCCCCACCCTTTGGAGAGGTGGACAATACCAGTTTGCGTACCAAATTTTTCTTTTTAATAGGCTTACCGCGATCTCACCTGATTTTAAGTGACGACAAAGCACGTTTGCATAGAAGATACCTATTCACTCGCGATTTTAAGACATGAGTGACTTTGACAATCTGGGAATTGTACTCATCGGATTGATTGTAACCTAGTTTCTAAGAAAAGGAGATCATACATTAAAATAGTTTATTTAAAAAATACACTACAATAAAATCATACTTATACGAATAAAACATTTTATCATTCAATAAAAATATCAACAGAGTTCAAAAATATAAAAAAAGGAAGTATTAAATATGTCTATCCTAAGACTTATCAGACTAATACACATATAGCACTTTTGCCTGTATATATCGGAAGGATTATACGTGGTGTATTACCCCTAGATTTCGCCAGTTAGATTTTAGGTTACACTCAACAGATCTATTTTCTTTTACAGGGTACATTTTATTATATATTATTATCGTTACAACAGTAGGAGTAAGTACATTTACTGTTTCGGTACGCTATAGGTAACGTATAATACCATTGCGACCTATAAACAATTAAAGGATACCAAATAATTTAAAGTCATTCTGTATAATGTAAAATGCTTTAAATGTTTTAATTTTTTACAGTTCGAAGAAACTCTAATGCAGCAGCTTTGTCCGTCCGTCTGTCTGTTATACAACTTTCAACTCAAGAACCGTAAAAGCTAGAGACTCGCGGTTAACGCCATTCGACTCAGCATAGTCAATATATCCCCGAAATGACTATGACCTTTGACCTCAAGGTCACATGATACCATCTTTCAACTCAAGAACCGTAGAGCTAGAGAATTGTGGTCAACGCCATTCGACTCAGCATAGTTGATATACCCCTGAAATGACTATGACCTTTGACCTTTGACCTCTGACCTCAAAGTCACGTGATACCATCTTTCAACTCAAGAACCGTAAGAGCTAGAGACTCGTGGTCAACGCCATTCGACTCAACATAGCTGATATACCCCAAATTACTATGACTTTTGACCTCTGACTTCAAGGTCACGCGATACCATTTTTCCGAAATCTAAGATTTACGGCAATTCATGGCCGTTTCTCACTTATTTAGTCTTTACTAAGCTACTAATATAATCTAATCATTTTGGTGTTAGTGCCCAATATACGCCCAATATTATCCAAATACTTGTCAACGACCCACATTGGTAATATTCCATTAGTTATTATTTTATAATTTATCAGTGCCGTTTACTAATGTAGAAATCCAGATGGGTAACCCAGAGGTACACGTAAATTAACTAATGCTAATTTCATGCACTACCCTGAACCATTGGTTAGTTTATGGAAGATACATAAGGAAACTCTTTATTCCTTGTAAAGATTAATGTATCTTTAAAATCCAAGGTTCAGTGCCCGTAACTAAAATAGATAAACTTAATATCCACGTTGCAACAAAAATAAAATTATAATGTTGGTTATAAATGACGAAAGTTATGAGGTAAAGACATTAGAAAAATCAAAAGTACAACAGAATTGAGGGTCTCCTCTAGATTAGATTGGAAGTCGGTTAAATATTAGTTGAATTTTCCATTTTTATTTTCAAGCAGGGTATAACTTAGTCCAAAAATAACTTTAATTTATTTATTTATTTATTTAATTAATTAATTAAAACGGTATAACACCAATTACATTAATTAACACAAAACCATAGTTGGTAACACACACATAAATAACAACAAAGAGGAAAAAACAATAATAAAATGGAACACACAAATAAATTCAACAAAAATAAAATATACACAGAAAAAAAAGAACTAACAATCATAATGTATAAACAAAACACAATACACGAAACACAATCAATACACAAAAATAAGTTTAGTTAGTGTGTATGCGATTCCTTTCACAGAATCGCAAACACACCAACATAATTACATGCCATCCGTCCGCAAACAAGTCACAGTCCGGATTGGCACTAAGGAGAGTGTTGAGAGCAGACTGGGTGCGCGGTATGGGTGACTTTGCACGAGCCACAGTGCGACATGACGGTACGGCGAACAAAACATGTTTCCGGTTACGACGGTAATTATTAGGGACATATAATCGACACAACTCATCATGAAGATCCGGTGCATCAATCTTACCTCTGAGGATTTTACACATTACTATGAGTTGGTTCATCTCACGCCTTACCTCTAAGGAGTTATAGCATAGGCTACCCAGAAGAAAGTGTGTAGGGTACATAAGTGGATAGTATCCATGGATACGCATGTATAGGTACCTAAGGAAAGCCTTTTGTACTTTCTCAAGCAGAAGAATGTACTTTTTTTCATGCGGGTTCCACACACACCCAGCACTCTCTAGTTTGCAGCGAACCAAAGCACCATAAATCAATTTTATAACTGGATAGCTACTAAAGTCATGGGAATTCCTCAGTATGAAACCTAAACGTCTAAAAGATTCTTTTGCTAGTGCAGTTACATGATCGTGGAATGTTAATTTACGGTCAAAAGTGACACCCAAATCCTTAATGGTGGTTGACCGATTTATGCTCTGACCAAGTATCTTGTAGTCGTGTTCAATTGGGTGTCGCACACGACCGAAACTTACAACATAGCATTTAGTGGGGTTAAAATCCATCTTGTTCGTGTGGCTCCACTGATATAAAGAATCGATATCATGCTGTATAGCTAAACAGTCAGTTTCAGACCTAACCTCCATATAAACTTTAAGGTCGTCGGCATACATTAAGCAACGGGTGTGCTGCAGAACTGAAGGAAGATCATTGATCATGAGCAAGAACAACAGGGGTCCAAGTATGGATCCCTGGCTCACACCAGAGCGCGTGTGATAGGGCTTAGACTCATAAACACCAAGTCTGACAAACTGCTGTCTATCGCGGAGATAGTCAGCAAGTAGCTGGAGTAGTCCAGGAGCAAAACCGATAGCGCTAAGTTTGGCCAGTAGTATGTCATTATTGACTCTATCAAACGCCCTCCGGAAGTCAAAATACAGCACGTCTACTTGTGAACCCCCGTCCAATACAGTGGACAAATAATCTACTAAGGTTAGTAAATTGGAATCCACTGACCGCTTTGGTCTAAAACCGTGCTGTTCGTTGCAAAGAAGTTTGTCCACTTGTGCAAGTACGTATTTGTGGATTATTATTTCAAACACCTTTGCAGGAGTTGACAAGACAGCAATCGGTCTATATTCCTCTACCTTAGACTTGTCAGAGCTCTTTGGTATCGGGGTTACCCTTGACAATTTCCACTGGGGTGGGTAGTGTCCAGATTTTAATGCCAGGTTAATGTTACATATAAGTAACACACAAAAAAATATAAACAACAATTTCTTAAATTACTCTTAATATTTAATTCTTATATTTACAGTAATAAAAAAAACTATAACCTAATAATTTCCCAAATAACTTTTTACATACATACATAGTCTCACGCCTGTATCCCCGAAGGGGTAGGCAGACGTGTATGACACAACCATATTCATTTTCTTGATTCGGCTGTGGATCAAAGGTTAGCGCAATGAACAATAAAAGGATCTAATTACAGTCAAAGGCTTAGCCAACCCTTGGAACAGCAGGTTTTCACAGGCCAGCGTCGTCAGCAACACCCGCGGACACGTCACCACGTGTATCACAATTGTTCAATATTCATTAATGTTTATAGCACAATATTACGGTACGGTATTCTGCCGTCTTTACGAAATGTGCAATAACTAAGTTAAAGTTAATTTCGAGGAAAACGCGGTTAAAGATTTTATTTTTTTTATATCTCCATCACTATATGGTATCGACTTGAAACTTTCACTACGTGACATATAAAAATGTGGAGAATATTATGTAGTACTTAAAACTGCGACGAGCGAAATGTGCCAAAACAGGCGGTCACAAATGTTGTAAATACATTTATACCCGCTGTAAAAAAATATCTACTTATATTTAGTATTATTATGTAGAAAGGATATTTACTAGCCATAGTCGCAATAAGTAAACTACTAATTACACTAATAGTTAGGAAACCCACATGATGCATTTTTGAGTGGCAATTAATACATTTTGATAACTGTTTCCTATCCATAGGTGCATTAAGTGACTTATTTCTTGCAGTTACACTTTTATGTCAAACATGAATAAATTGAAGTTGCATAACTTTTTTTAATGACTTTTGGTTACAAAATGATACCAAGCACGGTAATTTGGTACTTAGTAACCAAATTGATGCGCTGGTAACAAACGGGAAAGCTATGAATGTAAAAATGTTGTTAACATTTAATTTACTAACTAGTAAATGAGGATTCATCATCATCATCAGGCTATAATAGTCCAATGCTGGACATAGCCTTTCCCTAATGAAAGCCATAGCGCCCTGTCTTAAATGAGGATTACAAGGAACGAAATATGCTAATTATAAATGCAATAACTATACTTAATGCAGATATAGTTAGTAAAATTACTTAATGGCGTAAATAAGCTTTCTTAATATATCTTTTTTTTTTACTTGGCGGAATGCTTTGAGGCATACCCCTCCGCGGGGGCGGGCGGAGGGGTTATGTCGAACTCACCGGGGTAAAAGAAATATGTTGAAATGATTAAGGACCTCCCGGAATACCGACTAAACCTACCACGGTGTTCCTCGACAAAACCGCTATCGACGGGGCCGCGCGAATCACTTGCATATGCGGTCGCGACCCCGCCGAGGTTTCGGCCCGCCGTATGAAACGGCAGGCCACTACACGAGAGACCTGCCCTAGGCACTTCTTAATTTAAACCCTACTGTCTCCCCCCTAGAGAGAAGACGGACTCGACACAGAGGCGCGCGTGGGAACACGCACGCCACCTCTCGGACCTGGTGCTAAACGGATGGCGGGCAGGCCCACAAAGCCCACCACCCCCAAGTCAAACCTCAGGGTGGCTGGAGGTCATCTTGCGCCCTCCGGCGCCCGGCTCTGCGTTTGGGAAGAGGTTTTAAACGCTCCCTCTCCCGCTCCGCCGCCTCCTTGATGGAAATGTATTCCTCACAAAAGGAGGCGACGGCGTTCCACGACCTCTCTCTCCGGACCATAGACTGAACTACGGCCGGGAGCGAGAGGGCAACCAATCCGACTGCCGCGATCAACTCACGACGCTGCGATGCCCAGGCGGGGCAATCCGCCAAAGTGTGCAGCGCCGTGTCCACAACAACGTCGCGGCAGTCACCGCAGTGGTGACAACCGAGCGTCTCTTGCCGGCGTATACGACACAGGAACTGGCCAAAAAAACCGTGGCCAATCATTACCTGTGTCAGCCGGAAGGTGAGGGCGCCATGCCGCCTCTTCAGCCACTCCTCAAACACGGGACTTACCGCCACGATCGTGGCGTGCCCGGCACTGGGGTGCACAAGTCGCTCCTTCCACTTCTCCACTAGGACCTGGCGTAACTCGGACCTTGCCGCCTCGACAGCGGGAAGAACAGGTCCTTCGCCCCGAGCTAGCGTCTCCTGGCTGTCCTCCCAAACTGGGGCCCCGTACAGTGCCATGGACCACACGCACCCCCTCGTAGAGCCTCCGGCAGATTCTTAATATATCTGCAATAACTTAAACTTATTGCACTTATAACTAGTAAATGAAGTTTACAAATAAAAAATATTCTAATTATATCTATAATAAAAATAAAAATACTTAGTAGCGTAACTAACTTATTCCTATCTACAGTTATTTCAGTCTTGATAAGTAAATCATAAAACACGGACCTAGATGGATGTTGCTGTTATGCTTAGTATTAATGCGGTTTCGTCATAGACACGTAAAAACTGTCTTAAGAGAATATATAGATTTCGTTCTGTCGATTTCGAATATGTACTTAACTCAATTCGGTTCAAACCTCGAGTTATTGCACTTTGCGTAAGGACGGCAGTATTGTTCTCCCGATACCAAGACAAGTTCCCAACGGCAGAGAGATTAACCAAGTGACATGTGACATTTCGTTCTACACTAGTGATGTCTAAGTCATAGACAATCGGAAATAGGCCAAAGTCACTAGTAGCAAATTATGTCTGTACGGAACAATTGCTATAGAAAAAGGTTGAAATAAGGAACTCCTCTGAATGAAGGGACAGCCGCTTCGAACACAAAATATGTGTCGACACGTGTTTCGCCTCAGCGCGAGGCATCTTAAGGACTGTTTGGCAACGAATAAGCCAAAGGCTCATTTGTTGTTGCATCGACCTTTTTCTATTGCAATGGTTGGGATGGGCAATCCGAGGGTGCATAGCGGGTTTCTCTCTTTCCAATAGTGTGTTCCTCGATGGCGTAGTGGTTAGTGTAACTGACTGCTACGCCTGAGGTCGTGGGTTCGATTCCCGCACAAGTCAAACATTTGTGTGCATGAAAATGGATGTTTGTCTTGGTCTGGGTGTTTCTATGTATAATATGTATGTATTTACAAAAAAAAAATGTATATATGTATGTTTATCCATTGTCTAGTATCCATAGTACAAGCTCTGCTTAGTTTGGGCTAGATGGTGTTGTGTGTATGTGATAGAATATTATTATTATTATTAAAAAATAATTTTATTACAATGGCCTTCTATAAAGTAATGCCTACTTCGATTCAATATAACTTTTTATCTGTTTAAAACTATTGTATATCATTTTTATATATGTGTATATATACAGTTTTTTTTCAATAAATGTACAATTATCTTACATGCTCAAATAATTAATCTATGACCTACAATTACAAATCCAAATTAAATACATACGATTAAATGAATATTTCTTTTGATTACAATATAGTGGATAAGAAATAATTAATGAAATTGGTTATGTAGTTTCAATTGAATCTTGAATCAGGCATGCCCTTGCTATATCTAAAATTCTAAGTTTTATGTTACCTATTCTGCAGCTGTTAGAAACATTATTATTTATGACGTTATTGCCCCTTTCTCGGTAAAACATTTTTCAATTTGGGCCAAAATTCTGGGTCTTGCCACAGTAAGTAAGTGTTACAAGCTATATATGATTTTATATCCCTGGTTAATCTTTCACTATTCACCATATCTTCTTTGAGTAAAATCATTATTACCCTGGGTCTACCTTCTTGTATAGTCATATTGTGAGCCGTGCGAAATTCCAAAAACGACCATTCGGACGACAAGAAGTTCTCTGTCAAAATAATTACAGTTCTTCTAGCATTTTCTACCGATTGTACTATTTGATCTGCAATAAGTTCGCCTGCTACCCAGTCTCGATAATGCACGCACACTTTTTGTTTCATCTCGTTTTCTAATTTCGGTAACAATTTGTCTTTCACGAATTGCGTATCTTCATGTGCAAAAGATATAAACAAATCGAATTGTTTAGCATTATCTAGTCTTTTTTCCAATTGTATTGAGTAATCAGAACCGCGCCTTAAGAACCTTCTTGAAATATTATTCATTTTCTTTTTAATTTGTTTACGTGTCGTGAAAATACACTTTAATAAAAATAAAGCGCACATGATGCCAGAACAAATATATCCCGCTAGTGCATATTTCCGATTACAAAGATCTTGTATATTAATCTCCGCGAGTTTGCGTTTATCTGCGCAGGTAACCAGTTCAAAATCAGCTACGCGATATTTTTCTAGTTTTTTGGCTAACGAACAGTCACATTTTAAAGGATTCTCTGACAAATATAATGTAATATTCGTTATAAAAAAAGTACTTGGAACGGTAACAAGATTATTATGTGATACATCTAATATATTAAGAGCTTTACTGGGCTTAAAATTAATACTGTTCATACCGGTATTTGATAGATTCAATTTATATATATCGAGATTTTCGATGTTGTTAGGTGCATGAATTAAATTTAAAGTTAAAGTTGGCTTTTTAAAGAAATACAATTTTAAATCCCTCGCTGTTAGATCAGGCAATCTCGATGGCAATTCTAAACATTTTAGAAAGACTTCATTGGTGGCAGCATTATGGATGCAATGACTACAATTGTTAGGACAGTGCTGAGGTAAATCGCAGACTAGATCCATAGGAGAAACATCCTTTAAAAGTTTTCCTTCTAAATGAGGCGGTGCGATGCACCTTGAATCATTTAAAATGTACTGTGGCTCGGTGTCTAGCCTAGCTCCACTGGCACGCAAAAATAAACCATAACTGTTGCAGTCGCAGGTAATAGGATTGTTTAGTATCAAAGTGCTGCTCGCTGGTTCAGATTGGTTGTAGGGCAGGAATTGCGGAAGTAGTACTGTCTTTGAAATGTTGTTATCACGCATATCGATTGTTATATTTAAACTTGAAAGATCTACGGAAGAAATCTGAAAGAAAATAAATACACAATGACTACTACTCTTAATACTTTCTAATAATATATCAATATTTAGAAATATTCCAATCTGTCGAATTAAAATTTTTCACTTTTATTGGAATTAAAGAGTTATTTATATTTATTTATTTTATAGAATTATAAATTACCTGCGTATGTGTAAAGTCGTTTCTGGAAAGGTTTAACAGTTTTATATTCCGTAAATCATAATCCCAACCTCTATACAAATTGGCTATATGATTACCACTGAGATCCAACACTTTCAAATGTGACAGCAATGTAAACGGCGAAACAAAACGATATGAAGGCACATTTGTTTCCGTGTTTAATATTGATAGAATGGCCTCGTCCTCGCGTCGTAATACAGAGGAGAGGTCTTCAAAAGTTAGCGTTGGTATGTAGCTTATTTTATTATTGCTTAATATAAGCTCTCTTAGATTACTAAGGCCAAAAAATTGATACCTGTAGAATGAAAATAAAACTGTCAAAAATAATTTCACTCTCTATGAACTACAAAGCATGTACCTGGTTTACTTTACAGGGCAAAAATAAATGTTTCTGGCGACGTGCAAAAATAAAATCAATGGCAGATCGGTAAAACTCCCAGACGCTCGAGCGTTTAGTACGGTTAGCCCTGCATGCGTTACATTTGCAGTTTTGCCTGTTTTAAACGTATAATGTTATAAAAGCTTAGTTGCACATAGTATTTATAACTTTAAACATATTGTCACTTACATAGTTAGCTGTTCAATCCTATTATTACTTAAATTCAAGTTGTGTAGCATGTTTAAATTAGCAAATATTTGATTTGGTAGCCGTTTTATGTTATTGCCACTTAAATTTAAACTGTTCAGGGAGGTAAGACTACTGAAAATATCTTCAGGGAGCACCATTATGCTATTGTTACACAAATCTAATCCCATCAGGGAAGTTAAAGCGTTAAAAATTTGGTTAGGAAGGACTTCTATTCTATTTACACACAAGTTTAAGTAATTCAGTTTTGTCATACTGATAAAAATGTCACTTGAGAGATGCTGTATCCTATTTTCAGCCAGAAATAACATCTCCAATGAGGTCAAGTTATTAAAAATATTATTGGGAATCTCTTGTATTATATTGCTAGTCAAATCTAAACCTTCAAGCGAATGCATATTGGAAAATATTTTAGATGGTAAAGTATTTATAATATTATTGGTAATAGTTATTAATATCATATTATTAGAACCATTAAATAAGTTTTCTGGGAGGTTATTTATATTTAAATTACTCAGATGGATTTGTTTTAATGTGGGAAGCTGAGATACGGCATGTGAACCCAATTCGAATTTAACTTGCTCTGTGCTGGTTTTCTGTGTGTTGAAAATATTCAACTGAAAAATAAATGTAAGCATTTGGTGAAACATAGAGAAAAATATAGCCGGGTGCATTTTTGGATGACATAACATAACGCCAAGCGTAATGTCGACCAATAATAGTAATATGATAACAGATTTATTGAATAATAGATGTAGTTCACTGCCTAAATCAGTAGATTTAGAAGCATTAAATTGTTTAGCTCTTACTAAAGATGCGATAGGAGCGTTTTTTTAAATAAATCCCATAAAAAAAACGAAAGAGAAAAGGTAGTGTGTAATTTAAGAAGCTTGAAATATAATAATATTATCATAAATAATGTTAATAAAATTGGAACATTTGAAATTTTCAAAATTGAAACAAATATAAATCGATATGAAATTTAAATGAAATACCAATTGTTAAAATATATAATGCCTATACTCACCACTACCAATGATTTTAGGTCCACTAGCAAATGATTTGGCAGTTCTTGTAGTAAATTATCTGTTATTACCAGCTTGCTAAGTCTTGGAGTAACAGAGAATGTGCCATTTTCTATTGATTTTAATCCGACATTCATTAAGAAGAGCTCTTCCAAGTTTTCCAAACCTGTAAGTTAAGAAAACTATTATAGATTTTGGTACGATTAACGGTATAAAATGAGATAATGATTGAATAATTGTCTCACAAATGAGCACAGATATTAAACACAAAAATTAAAAGTCAACCAGCGGGCTATGAAGCGAGCTATACTTGGAGTTTATTTGAGGGATAAACTCGGAAATGTGGTTATCCGCCATAGAACCAAGGTTACCGACATAGTTCGTAGTATAAGCAAGCTGAAGTGGCAATAGGCTGGCCATATCTGTAGAAGAGCAAGCGAGTCCTAGAGTGGAGACCGCAACTTGGTAAACGTTAGGTAAAATGCCCCCGGCCAGATGGACGATGACCTGAAAAAGGTAGCTAGGTCAGACTGGATGCGGAAGGCGGAAGACCGGATGTTTTGGCGTAAAATGGGAGGGACCTATGTCCAGCAGTGGATTACAGTGGGCTGATTGATTAAAATGAGCACAAGTTTATTCTGGAGTTTATGCTAGACAAAAGCCTTGGCCTTTCAAATCCCTCTGTTCGTAGATATGTTTTTGAATGGGACGTACAGGAGGTACTTCCATTTCAAAAACGTTCAAATCATCACCATCTCCGTTTCCGCCTCGTCAGTGTCAACTGTATGTTGGCACCCAATTGAGAACGACTTGTGGCTACCTCTCTGAGTGCATGCGTTAGAGATGTCCGGCCCTGCCAACTGAATCAGGATTTAACGCCTACGTCAGATTTGCGTGTTTTGGAGCGCTGAGTAATGTCTCGGACCTGTTCTATCCATGTTACGTCGATAATGCTATCTGACAGATATTAAATTTGGTTTATTATATATTTTGAAATAACTTTACTTTAAGATGACACGACCAGCGTTTTAGTCTCGCTTAATTATATGACTGTCAAAAAACGAATATAATGTTGGTAGAATAGTAAATTAAAAAAGAAAAAGAACAATGTGTAACATTTTGGTAAACGTTAGTCTTGTTTAGACATAGTGTCATAGTCATCCGTCGTGTGTCATAATAATTCGACTTAATGTCTTCTCTTCGGCTGTAATAATTTAATAAATAGCATTAATTTACATTTAAACTACAAAAAAAATTTGGATTTCAACTCCAATGTTAAAGGTAAAGAGCTAATTTTTATAAATAATTTCTTGTGTATAGATACGGTTAATTCATCGTGTTCATTTATATCAGAAGTAAGTATGCGCGGATATAAAGACTCGGTTCTTAAAAAAAGAAACCGGGTTTAAATCCTGTTAAACTTACAACTTGGCACCTATTTGCCAATTTATAAAATTGCTTTCTAGTGTCTGAGTGTTTGAGACTAGCCAGTGGGAGATGTAAATAGACTACACTTACCTTTAAGTGTACTAGCACCAATGTTCTCAATATTATTATCACTTATCTGCAAACTTGACAAACTCGGTATTCCATCGAAAAAATTCTTAGGCAAAGTGCTTATATTATTAGCACCTAAACCTAAAGTTGTTAAATATTTGTGTTCAATTTTATTTTGGTTTAAATGCTGCATATTTCCTCCAAATATAGCAAGATTTCTCAAACTGTACAATGAATTAATGGCTGCCGTGGGTATTGACGTATCGGTACCTAAAAGACGGAAATATTAAAATTATTTGTGAGGAAAGCCGTCATTTCGTCAAACCGTCTTTCTTAACACATTGAGTGCCATGTACCAGACACAATATACAATGTATTGTTCGCGGTCATGTATAACCGGCACGGCATTTTAATGTGTTAAGTTATCTAGAAAACACTTTCTTACAACGTACAACATTAATCTAATTAGGTACTATAGTTAAACAGTAAAGCATATCAAAACATATAACAAGCCTTACGTTTTAGATATATATTCAATGTCATCACGTTACTGAATTCTTTGATATCTTCACTCGTTATAGGCTCTGTCAGTTCAAATAAATGTACGTGTACTAACAACGGAGGGTGGACGACTTTGTCAACACATCTTAGTATCACTGGTGAGCACTGAACTATTGTAATATGTAGAACTTGCATATTTGCTCGAATTGATGGCATATGATTGCAGGTAGTAACACCCTGGAAAATATAATTTAGTACACTGTCATGTCAGTATTGGTGGCAGTTAATATCGTAGCGAGATGCGTCGAGTGCGTACGAGAGGTACGGGTGTTTAACAAAAGTGTCTAACAAAAATCAGTATGTGCCTAGGAATCTAACTTAAGGCCTAAGTATAACAAACAACTATATAGTAGCGAAACACCTCGTCACGGCCATCTTAATTTATTTGTTTAATATAGGAAGGAAAACCAACATCTCTAACGAATAATACGTAAGCATATTAAAGTATGATAATGCCAATTACATGTTTGCACGCTTAGAAATTAAATTAAATATGTAACAAATATTTCTAGAACATTTACCAGCACGCGACATTGCAGAATGCCAATAATATAATCTTATCTATACGAAGAGAAAGCTCAAGCTTCAGTGGCTTCCTTACCTTATGTGTGTTCATTTAATTATAATAGTTTAACGGGATTACTACTATCTACGGATGTGTAATTATATTTCTGTTGAGGGTATTGTGAAGGTAGCTCAAAGATAACTGCCAGGCAATTAATAAAATAAAAAAATTGATGGAGACGGCAAAAATCGACTTAATTACAAGGTATGATTCGTTGCCAAGCAGAAAATAAATACTGCAAGTGATGTGTGTTATTGATATTATTATTATCGAAGTGAAGTCTTTTAGATTTTATGAGAGTTATTTTCCTTCGCTTGATATTTAGGCCACGGCACTGTCAGTGAAAGAAAGAAGAAAGAAAGAAAGATTATTTATTTGCTTACAATACACGATTACACAATAATTACCAAATATAAAATTATAAATAATAAGAAAAAATATTAGCTAAGAACTTGAAATATACAACGAAAAAGTCAATCACATATAAAATTAATAAACAAACAGGTACTGTTAGGCTCGGTATGGTATTGTATAGCAAAAAGGCATCAGCTCAGCATGTTGCTGCAGTACTAACTGCAGCGCTGATTTTCAGCTGACGCCTCTCGGCGGCTAGCGGGTTGTAAAGGTTAGTCTGATTGAGATAATGTAGTGTATAAGGTAATAAATGGAGATAT
This sequence comes from Catocala fraxini, assembly GCA_930367265.1. Classification (NCBI taxonomy): domain Eukaryota; kingdom Metazoa; phylum Arthropoda; class Insecta; order Lepidoptera; family Erebidae; genus Catocala; species Catocala fraxini. The sequence continues at coordinate 5,331,219 of OV884047.1, forward strand.
AGTTCTAATTTATAAGAATTAGTAATATTCAAATTTAATTATTAATAAATGAGTCATGCAGTGAATAAAAAGTTATTAGGTACTTACATAGTTTGTTATGATAGTAAATAGTCGGTTACAGATATGAAGGCCTGCAGAAACAGGCATAGATACATTAAATGTCAATTTAGTGAATTCATAAATAAACAATAAGAAAAAGGTATATGTCAATGATAGATTAAAATCGATGTCAAATAATTTGTAAATTTTTTGATATATTAAGATTAAATTAAAATAGAAAATGAGCAATATGATTTTATAAAATTAGTAATATTATAGTGCATTTTTAGGTTACATTAGTGATTAATATAAAAATGGAAATACATGTCCAATTAATTTATTATAAGCTATCCCACTTATAATAATAAAATTGTACGAAAATAAGAATACGTAATATTTGTAAATATTTTTAAAACTACTTACTGAGCTACTATGTGCTTGTTAACTGTTTCAGCAACAACATTCTTTTAACTTTGTACTTAAAGTTTGAACGGTGGTTGAATTAGTGAGTGATTTCAATTTATTTGTCATCACATTAAACATATCCCACACTGTGTTTTGAAATCATGTGTCTGATCTATGATTCAAAATATTAGTCACGCTTACTAGTAAAATATAAAAAAGCCAACGTTACCTCGCATGAAATTGATATATCAGATAGGCTCCAATCAAAGTTTATCGTGTCATTGCTGTTATCAATGTAGGACTCCATATAGATAGAATGCGCTTTAGTCAGTTCGAGTAAAACGGCCAACAGAAGGACACGCATGATGGCTTGCAAAACTAAAAATATACAGAAATAAAGGTATACAAATAGATGAACAAGTAACAAATGTATTTAAATAGATAAATTGGCGATTAAAAAGCGTGTTTTTCTTATCTACACCCTTGCGTTGCTGAAAGTGGAACAGTTAAATGTAAATTCATATCATAGTTTAGTTAGTGTAACCTTGATGTATTTTTATTTAAATTTTGTTTATGAGATACTTGGTGACCAAAATGAATTAAGATATTTTGATTTAATTAGATTTTGATTTTGATTAGCCAGGTAGATCAGCTAAGTTTCATGTCGTGTGTATCTTCTTTTCTATCCTATTATGTACATACATAGTGTATTACACCCACTTTTTGTCAGCTATGTATTAGGATCCAGGTAAAGGGTCTACTGAGCATTGTTCGGAACTTCGCGCTGCCAAAGATAATTTGTTGGCAAAAAATTCGAATAACGCTTAACTTGGCCCAGAATGGTACCCGAGACATCGAACTCACGCACAGTAGTCGCATTCACTATCACTGTGACACCTAGGCAGGTTTTGTTTCGAAATAAATTGAGGGCAAAGTCCGACTACATAACATTAAACATTATTGTTTTGTCATTAAGCAATGCCCATCTGACGTTTGCAACTTATCTGAGCAGTTATAATATATACCATCAGAACATTTCTATTCTCCTAAATTTAATTAAAGAACTAAGATTCTTCAGAATTTACACTTTTTAAATGTAAGTATTCATAAAAAACATCATCTTTGGCTTACACATGAAAAATCTTAAAAGCATCGTGATGTAAATATCCTTTTTATATATATTTACTTTAGATGGCTTATTTACGGTATTCTCAAGGCGATAAACAAAAATAACTTACTCGTACAAGCAATGACTACTGTTAGTATGGTGCCTTAATATACGTATGAGGAAACTAAACTATTGGTAATAAACAAAATTGTTTCAGGCTACCGCCTCAACTAATTACGTCTTAAATATATTCAACTGTGTTAGGTTAGTTTTGTACGTTTTTATAGATATACGTTATCGTGAAAGGGTTTCAAATAGTTTTTGATATAGGCAAGAAAAAGATTTTTTTATATTTCAAATTCAAATAGTTTATTGCGAATATAGGTTGATGCAGTGGTGTCGACATAATTTTATCAGTATTGTGCAAGCATTTAGTGCTATATTCCGCCAATTGCCATACAATATTGATCAGATTGTATTACTCATTTATATACTTTTATATTAAATTATTTAAACATGCTCTATTTATAATTGAAGTTCACATGAAACATAATCAAAAACAATGTAAATATTAATTAATTAAATGTTATCCATGTCATTGATTTTATTATACAACTCAATTTAGATAATATTATATAAATCAAGTGAATTTAGTTATGAGTAATTAAAAGCTAATTATATTATTGGATGTCATATTTGTCGTCGAGATATTCTTTCAGTGTGGAGTATGCCTTATTAACAAGAAATTGCTTCAATAGCGTTTTAAACTTATCTGTGTTGGAGCATCTCAATATGTATAATGGTAAACGGTTATAACAAATAATAGATACAAACAGAGGTACACATAAATAATAGAGGTTTCAAAATTGAACCTTGAAGTACACAAGTTCAATTATAAATGTTGTCTTGGATACAACGCTGTGCGACCAATTATAGAATTGGTCGCACAGCGTTGTATCCAAGGCAACATTGCGGCTCCTCTTTTTTTTACTCATACGTATAGACGTATGAGGAAAACTACCAATATAAGTCAACCACCAATGTGCCACAATACCACTTGACCGCATCGTTAACAAAAGTGTTTACTACCAGTTAACGTGTGTTTTATAAAAAAAAACAACATGTTAATATCCGTATATATTTGTTTAATTTCAATGTGTAACATTCGCGTAAACGTAAGACAATATTAAGGTAGTATTTAAGAAAATATTACAAGTATCCGAATTCGGTTGTCAGTTTTCTAGAAAGCTCACGAAGTAACGAATGCAACTTGCCAAGTTTTAAAAATGTATCTGCTAAGCTCTGCCAATAACAAATGCTTGAAATAACTTTATGATATTAAATTGTAGTTAATCTTAATAATTAATAAAAAAGTCTGAAGTGATCAAAACAATTACCACGCTTAGATAAATCCAAGATTAGTTACATGTTTACTCAATAAAAACGTAATTATATAACAATTTATATAGTACTAGAATTTGCCTGTGGCTTCGCTCGCGTAAATATAGGGTAGGTTAGTAACAAAACATTTTTCTGGATGAAAGGTACCCTATATCAGGAGTTCCCTAGGTATGGGTCGCGACCCACTGGTGGGTCGAATATTAAGTGGGCTCTAAATCATAAGATAAGCCGACCGATCGGGCTAACAGCCGGACGGCCACAATGTTCGCTTTCTATGACTAGAGATTCTCTGACCACAGAGACTAGGGAATCTGAGCGTTACCAATATTTTATGCCCCTTTTTAAGACGGCCAAGAGGTTGGTTCCAAATTAGACAGTTTTTGTTAGGTGGCTCAGAGCCCAATCAAGTTTCGAATCCACTGCCCTATATCCTTTTCTGTTCTCTTAAGAACGTCTATGTATAATTTCATGATGATTCACTCGAGTAGTTAGAACGTGATAGCGTAACAAACAAACAAACTCACATTCGCATTTATAATATAAGTTACGATTTCTCGATAAATTAATCTCAAAATTAGATGTATGAACAATAATATAAGTAAAATACTAAAACATATGCGCATTCTCTGCGTTTCACAAAAACAAGCTAGCGTGCGTCTTACATAAAACGATGCCCTAAAATGAGATAAATCTTCACACTAATATTACTAAATTCAGTCTATAATCGTATTAAAATACAATATAGAATGTATCTTATGTAAATCTTACATAAATGGCGTTCTAATTACTAAAAATAAGTATTGACGCCAAGTAATGGACAAGAGAGTGAACGGTTTTAGGATTTTCTTTAAAAAAATAATGTATGTTCCACAACTATTTAAAATTTAAAAATAAATGTATTATTTCTTGTTAGTTTTGGAATTCAAATCACTCATTTCGCTTCTAGAAACCTACGTGCAGTTTAAAGTTATATTAGGTCAAAGATTATTATTATCATTATAATTTTAACGGCTTGTAACTCGGTTATTAATTTTATATTTACCTGAAGCTTTCAATATGCCACTGATCCACAATTAGTTGCGGTGGATTACACGTCGTCACAGACAAGCTAACACAAGCACAATGTTTATGCAGTACAGTGATAGAAACAATATTCGTATTTATTTTCCTTTAATTATTATCAGGGATTACTAATTACTTTATTATTATTTTTACTGCTTCGGTTGCAGAGACGACTGCTGGACGTAGTCGAAGACAAAGTCAAAATTAATTTATTCATTTATTTCACAAACGAATAAATAATAATAAAAAAGCGAAAAAAAAAAAGATGGCAAAATATATAGGTTAGTGAGTTTACTAAGTTACTGAAGCTTCATTTAGGGTAGTTGCTAGGTTCGGGCACGCCACAATCGTCATCCGTTCAGCACCAGGTCCGAGAGGCGGCGTGCGTGTTCCCACGCGCGCCTCTGTGTCGAGTCCGTCTCCCCTCTAGGGGGGACAGTAGGGAGTTCGTAGATGTGCCTATAGGGTAGGTCTTTCGTGTAGTGGCCTGCCGTTTCATTCGGCGGGCCGAAACCTCGGCAGGGTCGCGACCGCATGCGAAAGTGATTCGAGCGGCCCCGTCGATAGTGGTTTTGTCGAGGAACACCGTGGTAGGTTTAGTCGGTATTCCGGGAGGTACTTCATCTTTTCAACATCTTTATTTTACCCCGGCGAGTCCGACATAACCCCTCCGTCCGCCCCCGCGGAGGGGTATGCGTCATGCATTCCCCCAGGAAAAATAAAAAAAAAAAAAAAAAACGCCACAATCGTGGCGGTAAGACGGGTCTTACCGCCACGATTGTGGTACGTAAGTACGGGTACTTAGAGAGTGGCTGGAGAGGCGTCATGGCGCCCTCACGTTTCGCCTGACGCAGGTGCTGACCGACCACGGTTGTTTCGGTCGGTATCTGTGTCGAATAGGCAAACAGGAGACGCCCGGTTGTCATCACTGCTGTGACTGCCGCGTCGTTGTCGAGGACACGGCGTTGCACACATTGGTGGCTTGCCCTGCTTGGGCCACGCAACGCCGTGTCATGCACGTGGCAGTCGGTAGAGTCGTCCTCTCGCTCGAGGCTATGGTTCTGCCCATGATCTCGAGTGAGAGGTCTTGGAATGCCGTCGCCTCTTTCTGTGAGGAGGTGATGTCAGTGAAGGAGGCGGCGGAGAGGGAGAGGGAACGTTCAATCCCTCTCCCTAACCGCAGAGCCGGGCGCAGGAGGGCGCGAGACGACCTCCAGCCACCCTGAGTAGAAGCCTGCGGGCGGTGGACCCATTGGGGCCGTCCACCGCCCGATCAGCGCAGGTCCGAGTAGGCGGCGTTCGTGCTCTACCGGCTTGCACGGCCCCACACGTCTGGGGGATGGTCTTGGTGAGCAAGGCCTTCCCTCCATAGGTGCTGAGGCCCGGTCACCATCAGCCGGGCCAACCGCCAGGGCGGGATGGTGATTGCTAACGCGACCCCATCCCGCCCCACTCCGTTGGCGGAGGGACTGCTCACCCCAGGTTTTTAGTGTGTATACCGACCCCTTTCAGGGGCGGAGAGTCTCACATAACCACCCTTCCCCCCCCGGGGGAGGGGGTATCCATAAAGGATTTTCCTGGGTCAAAAAAAAAAAAAAAAAAAAAAAAAAAAAAAAAAAAAAAAAAAAGGCGGCGTTCGTGTTCCATGCACGCCTCTCGATGTCGGAAAGGGGACTAGGTCCCCCCGCTTCGTTGTCGGGGACCAGGTCCCCGAATTATGGGTATAAATTTTTATTGTGCTTGTGGGACCCGCCACGTCCATCGGCGGATCAAACCTTTGACGGGGTCGCGATTTGAATGCGAGAGCGATCCGCGCGACCCCGTCATAAAGGTGTGAGGAACACCGCGGTGGTTTTAGTCGGTTCAGCCCAATTTCCATCTTATGGGCTGGATCCCGACATATCCCCATCGCCCGCCCCAAAACCGGCGGTGGGGAATGTGATTTGCACATTTCCCCGCGTTAAAAAAAAAAACGGGTAGTTGCTAGCTTCAGGCAAAGAGTTGAGCCTATGAGAAGATATCTACAGGAAACTCACGGTCACTCTTTTAAATCGCCAATGAAATGTAATTTTATTATTTTACGACTCATATCAGCAAGGTGTTGCAGCCATTATACCACATACTACTGACTATAAAAAACTAAATATACTAACAATAATAACATAATAATATTATATAGATGAAATCATTTGGGTTTAGTTATATTTTTTTATATAAATCTAGCATAGACAGTAGGATGGCATGATGGCGCATACAATTACACTTTGTAACAATGCAAAGGCAGTCTGTGACTAAATGCAGTTGTAGATTTATATTTTTTTATAATAATCGAGATGAGAAGCAAGATATTTGATAATATCACAAATAATCACGAGGTACATCTACATTTTACCTTATTTACTTTTATGTAGGTACCTAATACAAATACTTGAATCCTGTATACAACAAGCAAACTAGTTCCATGAAGTTTTGTCTTTTAAGTAGTCGTTGACTAAATAATAACCCTTCCGAATGAGCTATATTTTAACGGCGCTTTTGAATTTAAGCAATGGTAAATTAATTATATCAATAGGTAGTTTATTAAAAAACGTCCCGCAAATGTATTGTGAACTTGTATGTAAACGATGATATGAGCCTACTAACTTAAGCTTGTTTCTAGTGTTTACGTTATGAATATCACTATACTTATTATATAAGGGAATATGTTTAATATATGTTTAATAAACAATTTTTTTTTATAATATCTCCCCGAGGGTAAAACCGCCCCGGAGAGGAGTTGATTGCGACACAGTGCGCTCTGCTATTTGATACAGAGTTTAAGATAGGAATGTAAGTTATAATTTTACAGAGTTTGTAACAAAGAATTCAGTGTATGCATATTGTTTCTTAGTCTAGGTTATAATGGAGTATGTTTTACAATAGTAGTAGGATAATGATAGTAATATATTTACAGTCTTAGTCTCAATATTAGTATTGAGTTTAGTTGATGGTTTCGAATTTCAAATGCCAGGGTATGACTAATTTGCATATTCAGAATGGCATATTTATTATTATGATTGGTATATCAATTTAGTATGGACATAATATTGTGTATTGGTCTAAGTTGTAATGGAGTATATATACAATAATGGGATGATTTATTTAAATTCTTAATATTAATATTGGTGATGGTGATGATAACTTTAGTTAGTGAATTCGAAGTTTCACTTGGAATTTCGCATGCCAGGATGTTAGTATAATTGATTTACAAGTCAAGATGGCATATTCAATATTATTTTGATATAGGTATCATTGGTGTATGTGTGTTATATGTGTATGTGTGTGTTTGTATTTGTGGTTGAGTCAGTTGGTATTTAAATTCTTTTAAGGTGTTGACTATTAACGTTAGGTGTTTCATAAATGTATTAATTGCTGTTTTGTCAGTAAGAATTAACTCTAAGTCGTAGGGTTTGAGCTGATTGTAGTGGCAGTGTTGTTTGTGGTGTAGCCTTGTGAGTGTGTATCTTGGGCATTGGGTCATGAGGTGAATGAACGTTTGCGTTGTGTTATTGTCGCAGGGGCATGTGTCATCGTCTGTTATGTGGAAGCGGTGTAGGTATTGTTCATGGTATCGGTGCCCGGTGAGTAATTGTGTAAGTGCGAATGTGTGTCCAGTAGTGTTGATGAGATTATGTAGTTGTGAGAGTGTGGGACACCAGGTTTTGATTATAACACCTTTGTGGTTGTTGTTATACATTTCTGTGGCGAGTGCTAGACTCTTTTGTTTAGTTAAGCGTTTGACGTAACTTAATGGAAATTGTGCAAGAGTGAGTGGGGTGTCTTCTGTAGCTGCATCTTTGGCGGCTAAGTCTGCCAGCTCGTTGCCATGTATGTTAACATGTGCTTTAACCCAAACGAACGTTATGTGTGTTTGTGTGGTGTGTATGAGTCTATGAATGTTAGTAGTTAGTTGGTGTGTGTTGTTTGTGTTTTGTTTATCCTCCAGGGCAGAGCGTGAATCGGACATGATAATGGCCTCCGCTATGGGAGGGGTCTGTGCTGCGATCCAGGTGCATGCCTGGTCTATTGCAACCAGCTCAGCCTGAAAGACTGTGCATGAAGTGTGTAGTCTATAGCGTCTGGTGATAATTGTATTGTGTGGGGTGTGTATGATGAAGGCAGCTCCTACATGTCCATCGTGCTTGCTTCCGTCAGTCTAAATGTGGTGTGCATGTAGTTTGTCTGCGAGTAGGTTGTCAAGTTTGTCCTGCGTTTCTATTGTGTGGTGTTGAAGTGGAATACGGTGTACTGGGTGTATGAGGTGTGCAGGGTGTGTGGGGCGGTCGAGTGCTATGCCTGAGATTCGCGCCAGTTCCGCTGTGGCTCTCTCATTTACTTTGATATCCAGAGGGATGAGGTTAGATATTGCTATTGCGTTGGTGGTATTGATGGTTCGAAACCCTTTGATTATTTTTAAAGCGAAGCCTCTTTGTAGGGATAAAAGTTTTCGTCTGTTTGTACCATATTTGAGTGCGCCTTGCCATATGCTGGCAGCGTAGCAAACTATCGGCTCGATAACCCCCCGGTATAGTGTTTGTATGTTTTCAGAATGTACCTCCTAAGGGGGGCGTACAAATCTGGTGAGTTTGTTGTGGAGTGTGCGTGCTTTGGTGGTGATGTGGTCTACGTGTTGTGTGAAGTGTAAGTTGTTATCAATAATGACGCCTAGAACTCTGGCCGTGCGACTAAATGGGATGTTTGTTTTGTTAATGTTAATGTTAAGTAGTTTTGTTTTGTTGGTGAATGCCAGCGCTACGGTTTTCTCTGGGGCGAGCATGAGCTTGGCTGAGTCGCCCCATTCGTGAATTACCTGTAGGCTGGTGTTGATGTTGTGTTCTAGTGTGGTTAGTTTACGATGAGATGCTACCAAGGTGATGTCATCGGCGAAGGCTCGCAGCTGGCAACCCTCCGGTAAGTGTCTTCCCCCGGGTGAATCGCTAGACATGTCCAGCAACTCGTCTAGGATCAGATTCCAGAACGTGGGCCCGCAGACTGAGCCCTGGTTGCATCCGCTGGTAAGTGTTTTGCATGTTTTAGAGTCGGCGTTATGTATGGTGGCTGTGCGGTGTGTGAAGTAGTTTTGGATCAGTGTGTAGATGTTTTTCGGGCATTTCGTGTGATGTAAGCGTGCTAAAGTGGAAGGCCACCAGGCATTGTCGAATGCCGCCTTGATGTCTAGAGATATCATGGCGACATGGAGGCCTTTTTTCTTTTGTGTAGTAATTGTGTCAATGATGTGTTGGAGTGCGTGTACTGTGGATGTTTGCTGTTTGAACCTTAGTTGTCTATTGTTTGATGCGTGTGTTATGTTGAGGTGGTGCGTAAGTCGTTGTGTAATTAGCTCCTCGAGTGTCTTGCCTAGGATGGGTAGAAGTCCGATCGGTCGATAGGATGAAAGTTAAATCTGAAAATGGGAGATCTGCCTTCACAACGTGTGATACCAGATTTTCTATTTAATTCAGTAGGAGTCAATTTTGCGGGTTCTTTTTTTATAATAAATCGTAAAGGTAAAGGTGCTAGAGTAATCAAATGTTATCTTTGCTTATACGTATGTTTAAATACGATATAAATGCGTGCTCTAGGAGGCTGTCAGTGACCTTACTAAGGATGCATTTATTATGACCCGGTGTTTACTCATTTCACGTCGTGGGAAACCACGAGAAATCTTCTGTGATATTGGGGGTAATTTAACTAGTTCCGAGAGGCGGCGTGCGTGTTCCCACGCGCGCCTCTGTGTCGAATCCGTCTCCCCTCTAGGGGCAGGGGAGGGAAGTAGGGTTTTGTGAGTGAGTGCCTATAGGGTAGGTCTCTTTGTGTAGTGGCCTACCATTTCATACGGGTGGCGGACGGAAACCTCGGCAGGGTCGCGACCACATGTGCAAGTGATTCCCGCGGCCCCGTCGATAGCAGTTTTGTCGAGGAACACCGTGGTAGGTTTAGTGCGTATTCCGAGAGCTCCATTTTCATCGTTTCAACATCTATTTTTACCCCAGTGAGTCCGACATATACCCTTCGCCCGCTCCTGCAGAGGGGTAAGGGTCAATGAAGTCCCCAGATAAAAAAAAATTATGAGTGTAATTATAAAACATATGTATGCTGAATATATTCTTATTACATATAATTATAAATCTAAGTGTTGTTTGATTAATTACGTACTGATGTATAATTAATAATGGTAATATATAGTATATATTTAATACATAAATTGTCATAGAAAATATTAATGATATAAAGATAAGTATATTATAAAATTTAGTAGTATTCTCATCGGCTTACAAAGCAGCCTATTATTACGTAAATGTTGTGTAGGCTCTGCATGTGCAGTTTCAATTGCCGTTAGTTGAGCCAAATATACGAGATAAGTCGTCTTGGGTGCGTGCTGATAGGGAAGGTTTACCTTCGTGTTTTTTAACGTAGATAGTCCCCTGAGTGCATCAGCAGTAGTAGTAGTTTTGTTCCTTGCGTTTGACTTTCGCTTAGCGAAAAAGCAGCCTGTTATATTTTGTTAAACGCTTATTGTAGTATATCTTTTGTGGGGATGTACCGGGGATATCGATATCGCCGCTCGTTATTTCTTCGTGACTTTGCAGCCTATATTATTTGATCCCACTTACCCCGACGTAATAGATGTACCACTGGTCTCGGGAACTTGGGGTTATGTTCGGAAGCTAGTACAGATTTAATGCGTGGGTACTCTAGAGTAAACTAATCAATGCCACTATCATTTAACTCTACACCGACCTTATGCGCTGCTAAAAGTGTAATGTGGTGGAGATTTTCATTGGCATGTTCAGGTATGCCAGCTAATTCCAATTTATTGCGCAGGTGGTTTTGTGCTTGTACGTTTAGTATCTGCTGTAGCTCCGATACTTCTGAGGATAGTAGTTTTGTTTCCCGTTCTCAGTCTTCAAGATGTTAAATTCACTTGTCATGCACGGCTACAGATGAACCAAGCTCCTCCAGTCTTGCTTGCCAGTTTATAAGTGACTTTGTGTCATCTTCAAGGTGCTTCTTAAGAGACGATATTTCTCGCGTTAAAACACCAACTTATTCTATCAACTCTTTCACCTCGGTGTTTGTGTTCGTGTCCTGTGGTTCCGCTTTTTTCCTTTTCGTAACATTATTGGACGCGGAACGTATGGGCGTCGAGCTATTATGTCCTCCTTTCCTTTGAGACGTATAACAGTGTTTATCTTCTCAGTTGAAAGCGAAGATCGATTAATACACAAGGAGCAAAATCTTTTATCGCAAGTTTCTGTTATACTTGCCAAATAATTTGAACGTTTTCAAGCAGCCTTAGCCTTTTTTTAGCATTTCATCTTGAGTAACAATTTATCGAACAATAGCTAGTAGTAAAAATCAACAAAAAGTGTAGTGGAATTTCAGATTTGAACCCGTGAAGAGTGATAATTACAGGTAAACCAACAAAAAGTGAAACCGTTTCTCGGACCCGAACTCGCAGTTCTATAGGTGGACTTAGACAACTTATACTAGTGGCTATCTTAACACGTTCTATAGAAATGAAATAACGTATTACGTTTCATGTTTCAAAAGTTTTTGTTTTGGATTGATATTTGTAAAGTTTGACCTTGTTTATTGTTTTACAATGTCATTTGCCGGCACAACAACACTTATAACAATATTTTTAAAACAGTTTTTTATAATAACTTTATAGTTTCTTTATTCACAGGCACTGTTTTTGTACTACATATTTTGTTTTGTTTGGATGTTAATTGTCCATGCACTGGTATAAGTTTCACTCACTAAAACACGATTTATTTAATGTTTTTTGAATAAAATGAAGAGAAACTTAACGACACGTCTGCTTATGACAATACCGAGCGAGTAACCTAACATACTTATAAGCGAAGTAAAATCGAGCAAAGCCGCGGGCAAAATCGAATTACATATATATAAACCAATTTCTTTAGTGGCCCATACTTAGCGCACACTGGCTTAAACTCGCCCAAAATGTAAAAATGATACATATCTCCATAAATTGGCAAGTTGGAATTTTAACAAAGCTGATTTCTCGTCATTGTATTATCTATAGCAGCTATAGACTGGTCGCCAATGTATGAATTAAATTTAGAGAATGGTTTAACATTTTTTATAATAAGATTAACTATAATAGATGACTGCGTTCCAAAGAAAAAGCAGAGACAGGTAAGCTCACGGTACACTTACCCTGAGTGGTACACTGTTGAAATAATTCGCGACATAAGGTTGAAGTCTTTTATTTTTGTTTTCCCAATGTAGGTCGAGAGTTAAACGTTCTATTGCATACGCACATAGAAAGTACCAACAGCAGGTTGCAAACGAATTAAAAATAAATCCCAAATCATTTTGGACCGAGAGAACATATCATCAAGTATAGACCGGTGGCAGTCGACTCCAGCTAAGATATTTGAAACTGTTATCCACAAGAACATATATCAGCAGGTAAGAATTCCTAAGAGAAAGCTACAATCTTTCAGCAGTTATGTCCATAAGATTTTGTAGAGGTACTTCAGCTCTTGTTTCAGTACATATTAAGCCTTCAGGGTAACACCTCTTGTTTGCTTCTGTCACTGACTCATAATTAGTGTAGGTATGGCAATTTAATTCCAATGCAGAGTTACGCAATAAGTTATATTGGTATTAAGTTAGGTGGCTTTCTATAAATAAAGATAAGGCTTTATCTGGAGTATAGCTTGCATGTGGCTCTGAAGCTGGTTTAGAAATTGTACCCAAAGACACATCTTTTATTACTTTTGCTTTTTGTACTTCTCCTGTCGCACGGTACTCCATTTGTGCAGCAAAAGCTAATTCTGCAGGCGTTGAATTCTTTCGAACGCTTTCAATATTTTTCCATTTTTTACGTTCAGCACATTCTTCAAAGTCTTTAGCAGGACGATCACCTGATCCACTGCTTCGTTTCTGCGCTACACTTGGCATTGGAATTGTAACGTATGTTTGAAACCAATCTTTATTGGAAATTTTACAGCCCTCAATGTTTCTATGTAATGTTGTCTCAAGCTATTTTTTGTAGGTGTAAATTATCTTGCATATAACACTTTTTATGTCGCTTGACAGTTCTGACACTCTCAATACATTTTGTATCTTGTTATACAAGTAATGCATTTTATCAGCATCCGTAATAGCTCACGAGAGTTAATCGGCTAGTACAAATGTCTTCATTGTTGGATCCTAGAGAAAAAAAGGCATTAGGTAGGTACATATATAAAAACAAAAAAATACTGCATGTGTTTCATAAAGTTTTCATTTTAGACAAAGGACATCGACTTAAGTTATCGAATTTGTGTGGAGTAACCGACGGCTACCTGCGGCTAGCTTGGTTTCGTCACCAATACAATACAAAGGGTCTTTGTTTGTTTAAAACTATAATAATAATAAGGGTTTGAAAAGTCATAAAAGCATTTAATGGCTTTTATGACTTTTAAAGCCACACATGGTTTTACAAAAAATGGCTTTGTCAGTCGAATCAGTTTTCCTACAAATGCATAATTTGTTCTAGTGTCGCGGTCGGTTGCATTTAAGATTTGATATTATTGATTATTTATTAAACAAAGCTTTCAACAAATGCTATTTTAACACATGAAACTGCAGGAAATTAATGTTTTACTCTATGAAAAGTAATTATTTAGAAAAAAATGAAAAAATTTTCCAAAAAATCTATAATTAAATGTAAAATCCAAATTATAAATATAAAATATGGCCTAAATGAATAATCATTACCTCCTGGAAGAGCGTCCATCATTGAAGTACCAATAATTTCTGCACAAAGTAACACAAAAACTGAGTAAAACACGTCCGCCGTTTAACAAGTCAAAATTTGAACTGAAATGGGATACGATCGGTGTCTCATATCCAGCAAACGCGAGCGCAGGTAGTTAGACAGGTCTATTGTTTAGGAGATTATAACAATTAAAACCGGTTTTGTAACATTTTTGCTTTTTTAGTTTATGCCAGCTTTTATTGATTTTTCGTCTGTGTGCACCTACTACCTGTTCTCATCTTTGGGCAGAGGCACCCCAGTACCAGCATCTCCCTCTGGACCGCATTCAACGGACAGTGACTGGAATCGTCGACTGTTGGCGCTGCGTAGAGATGTGGCCTCGCTATGCATCTTCCATCGCTTTTACTATGGGGAGTGCTCCGAGAAATTGTTTGAACTGATCCCTGCCGCCTCTTTTCGCCATCGTTCTACGCGACAGCATTTTCATTCCCATCATTTAGATGGTTGGTAGTCCACAACTGCGCGTTTCTCCAGGAATTTTCTGCCTCGCACAACAAAACTGTCGAATGAGCTGTCGCCTGCGGTATTGTCGGACCAATACGACCTTCAACACTTTAAGAAAAGAACGTACTCCTTTTTAAAAGGCGGGCAACGCACTTATATCTCCTCTAGTGTTGCGGGTGTCCATGGGTGGCGGTAATCGCTTACCATTAGACGATCCGTCTGCTAGTTTGCCCATTAGTCAAAAAAAGAAAAAAAACATCTTGCCACACTCACTCACATTAGTGACGATGCACCGCTTAGCTTTGATACGAAGTTTTTTTTTACTATCCTGCTTCTAGTAGTTATTACTATTTATATTATTAAACATGTAATTAGTAAATAAGTTTAAGTGAACTATTATAATGATTACTCGCTACGCCAATCGACTTAATGTATATTTAAATATAAGTAATTTCTCTGTAAGTGATTTTTAAATCTTTTGAGAAAATTAATGTATTAGACCTTAAATATGTAGCTTAATGTTACAATACATATGTTATATAAAATAAATAAATGAAGCGATCATAGCCCAATAGTAAAGTGACAGACTTGCGATCGCGAGGTCGTGGGTTCGAGACCCGCTCATGGCACTGTCGACGTGAGACGCTCCTAACATCAGCCTTGGCTTGGTTAGGAGGGTTGAAAAGAATACTAGTCATAGTAAATTTATACGTAAGTATAAAATAGGTACAAAATATAATAGGGCCCCGTCCCTGGCTTGCTGGTTGGTTACTGGTTGGCTTAGGTGGAACTTCAAGAGCGCCCGTGGGACTCTCAACTCTGGCTTGCCTTGCTCGGCCGGTCAGAGAGGAGCCGCTAGAGCTATATGCTTAGGGGTGGAAGTGTCATTTTCAAGGGTATAACTACGGGGAAACCCGCTCCAGGTCTCCGTTGTCACGAGACCCGTGATGGTGAAACCGGCGCCGCACCACTCAACATCCCTCACCACTCGCTCCGGTGTTGCGCTCTGCTGCTGACTTGTATGGTGGCTATTTAGAGGGCCCATCTAGTGAATTGGCGAGTCACCGTCTGCCCATTAGAGTATTCAGGGCAGACGCCGTTTTTCATCCATAGTTACCAATATACCGGTCCACCAAACACCCATACCCATAGCTGATACATTATAATCCATACGTGGCGATAGTCCTACGCCTGCTGCGGCTAGTGCCGCTGTCGGTTTCCATGATCTTTAATTAAAACTCTCGAAGGGCCTCTTCACGTTGGTCCCATGTCTCCATGTAAGCGTTAGAAAATACCTGTGATAGGAGAAACATAATAATAATAATAATAATAATAGTTTATTGCCACATAAGACACATACAGTTGAAACAGAATCAAATACAGTTAAAAAGTTTACAGATAAATTTAACAAAATAACTAATGGCAGTTGTAATATGATAGCGAATTTTTTTTGACAGAGTGTTAATATGCAATTTTTCATTGCATTATTTTTTTATTTATACGTAAGATAATTTTTCCATTGTTATTATTTTATAGTTAGACAAAAACACACACAATCTGATGTACATACATCATTATTCAACATATTTTTTTAACTCTGTGAATATAGTAATTTGCATACAATATGCTGAGAACTCGTCTAGCTCATTCTACGGTACTAATTAGGTTCGGAATTAAGTAATTACGAGAATTAAGACTCTAGATAACAAAATTAATAGATATTTTATAAAACCGACACAGAATATTTAACCGCTAACAACTTTTAAGAAACGACTCTGTGTCATTTTACACGACTGAACGCTGTCGCCCAAAATACAAGCTATCGCGTAGTTTGGCAATCAGGGAATAAGGAATCCTTATTATGTCTGCACTATGTTCATCTGTTTTCTGTGAAAATTATTGCCTGTAAATATTTTAGTAACAAATAAAATTTTATCATAATAAACTAAATAAATAAGCCACTTAATTATTTATTATTATTATATAATAGCTCCTATCCGTGGCTTTGATTGAGTGAATCCTACGTGGACGAATATGAGGATAAAATTATCCTATGTATGTAATGCAGGATCTGGTATACCTGTGGTCGGAGAGGCGGCGTGCGTGTTCCTACGCACGCCTCTGTGTCGTGTTGTCTACGTGATTGTAGGGCAAAATTTAGAGTGTACTTTTGGGTATGGTAGTTTTGTGTAGTGGCTCGTCGTTTCACACGGCGTGCCGAAAGCTCGGCGGGGACGCAATTGCATGTGAAAATGATTCGCGTGGCCTCTTCGACTTAGTTAATGTTGAGGAACACCGTGATAGATTTAGTCGGTATGACTGGGATGTCCCCGATATAACACAACCGCGCGTCCCCGCGTAGAGGTATGCGTCAATGCATTACCTACCACACGTAAAAAAAAGTGTATCCGTGTGCCAAGTTTTAACCAATTTTTTTTACGGTTAACGCCTGGTTGATTAACAAACTCTCTCTATCTTAACTAACTTTTAGATCAATAATATTACTATAATGTTAATCTGTCAACACTTTATTTTCTGCTCAAAACAAACTATAGTTTGTAATTTATCGAATCGTCTGAATAGCTTGAAAACTTTATTTTTACTTGCTGGACGCTCTCGACAGGTTACAGCGGCAGGCTGTCCGCATAATCGGAGATCCAGAGGTCCTGACTTTACTGGAACCTCTGCAACTCCGTAGAGACATTGCCTCATTGGCATGTTTCTACAGTATATACCACGAGAGGTGCTCTAAAGAGTTATTCCACCTTATACCGCCCTCCTTTTTGCTATCCCGAACAAAGCGTGCTGGGCTTGGATGTCATCCTTATACCTCTGCCGAACGATCAAGGCATGGAATTCTCTGCTAAGGCACGTGTTTCCTTTTTCCCTCAATCCTGGGTCCTTTAAGGTGAGCGTGAAGAGGCACCGTCTCAGGCCATCAAAGTAGATATCTCAACATCGCCTCGGCTGCTATGAGGGTGGTGTGGAGGCCACTGCTCTTGGACCTCATGATCGCTTACCATCAGGCGGAGTGTGGTCATTTTGACGTGTAAAGTAAAACAAATAAAAAGAAGTGCTTGAATATAACAGAACTCGCCTAATCTTTTGTTAAAATATTGGGGTTGTGTCGTGGGTAGCAAACTAAAGGACGAAGGCTTAGTCACACAAGCTCCACGCGCGCCTCTGTGTCGAGTCCGTCTCCCCACTAGGGGGGACAGTAGGGATAATTTGTGAGAAGTGCCTTTGGGTAGGTCTGTTCGTGTAGTGGCCTGCCGTTTCATACGGCGGGCCGAAACCTCGGCGGGGTCGCGACCGCATGTGCAAGTGATTCGCGCGGCCCCGTCGATAGTGGTTTTGTCGAGGAACACCGTGGTAGGTTTAGTCGGTATTCCGGGAGGTACATTATCTTCTTAACACCTTTCTGTTACCCCGGTGAGTCCAACATAACCCCTCCGCCCGCCCCCGCGGAGGGGTATGCTTCAAGCATTCCCACACATGGAAAAAAAAAAAAGTCACACAAGCTAATATAATAAGCACTGCCATTCAACGTGGCGATGCTGCCAGTCTTCTGGGCACGTTGCTAATTTACGACGATGCAAATCAAATCAAATAATTTATATGTGTGATATTTGGTGAGTACAACAAAATCTACACGATGGGCGTACACATTATCCATCAATTTATATATATAACATTTTTACAAGTTAAAATAGGTTGTCATTAAAATGCCACGATTACAGTAATTAATTACCAATTAATTACAATTAAATATTAAAATTTATTATAATTATAATTACAATTGAAAAATTTATTACAATTTAATAATAATTAAAATATTTTAGAATAAATCAAAATTAAAATAATGTATAAAAAACGCTTGGAAAATGATTTGTAACAAAATGTCAAGAAGAAACTCGTCAATGGTTTAATAACACTTGTTCACTAAAAGATTAAGAAGCTCTTTCTTAAATGTCATTAATCGGCGCTTTGAATATGATTTGGCAGCTTATTGTATATTTTCGGTGCCATACATAGCACACTGTTATGCATAAAAGCGGTTTTTGAGGGTTTTAAACATAGCGCATACCTGTATTGCTGTCTCAAAATTTTTCACTGTTGCTTAGATTTTTTATTGAATAATTCTATATAATTCTTTACAAAAATCGCGGTTTCGTTTCACTCTGGGGGTACCTGCCGTCGCCCTGTAGTATCAGGCTTGCCCGGGTATCGGGATCTCTGCCCGGGTCGACCTTTATTTCTCCCATACTCGTGGGTCTTAATATGGATACCAATATAAAACCAACATTAAAAAAGAGAAGACGGCATTAGCCACTAATATCAGGTCGCGCACGCCCACTGAAGAACTTGAAGAAAACGTTAAAGTTCGGCAGTAGGGATCGCGCACGCCTAGTACTGCGTGATCGGAGGAGAACGTGGAGATTGTCCTTTCAGATGGCTCTGAAAAAAGCATGAGTACTGCTGGCACATACAGTCCAATCAAGACTGTCGGCAAGCGTCCGCATCCAGGAGTGGAACGTTCGGGCACGGAATCGTCCTCGGGTGAAGAGAACGTGCCAGTACCTAAGATGCCGGTTACTAAGAGAGGTCACCCACCCATGGGCGCTACGTTGGAGAAGGCAAAGCTCAAGCCAAATTGGCAGCTGCCAAGAAGAGAGCCGAAGAAGAAGAGCGCGCCTCTGAGGAGGAAAAGATAGTCGCGATGGCTTCACGCCGAATTGCTGCTGCTCAGGAAAAATCCTCCCAGCCATCGGTTCCAGCAGAAGCTGAAGACCAAACTTCGGGCCAACTAAAGGAGCGACTAGACAGCGCCCTGGAAGGAATACACCTAGTCTCAAAGCTTTAAAAAGGACTTAAGGGCACGAGTATAAAAACCCTCAAGGACTCTATGACCACTGTGAAGGACGTCATGGAGGTACTATTACAAATTTAATACAAAATGTCTCCTCCCCTGGCTTAAACGCATGTGGAAATCCTCCTGGGCATACTGTAAATCAATTTGTCCAATAGTTCTTGTGTTAGCCTGTCCCATTCTTGAATAGCGGTTTCCTTGATATCTGACAGAGTTGTTGGAGGTGGCTGACGACTCCAAACAGCTCGCTTGAGAGCGTCCCATACGTGCTCGATTGGGTTTAAGGTCGAAAAGCCAGCAGGCCAGTCTTACCGCGTGAGTTCGTACTTCCGGAGAGCAGCGCTCACTCGTTGAGCTCGATATGCCGGCGCATTATAGACGACCAACACGAAATCGTTGCCATAATTTATCCTGAATGGTCTGGTTATGCCACCAATAACAGCTGTCTTGTACAAATAGCTATCATAGAGCCTTAGTACGGGATCAAAGGCGTTCAAGCTCCAATCATTATTCCGACCCAAAAAGATACCGATTTGCCACCTTGCTGAACGGTTCCAGTGGCAGTTCTTTGCCTTTCGGAATTCCCAGGCTGTCTCCAAACTTGGACAGGTTGGTTATAAAGGTGCGTACTAATCCGAAGATAATTAAGCCAAACATCTTCTTCTTCGTCTTCATCGTTTCGGCGCTGTCTGGCCGTCTGCAATCTGTCTCGCTGTCGTTCCCGTGTATTCAAAGGTACTCATCTCCTTGATCGTAATCTAAAGTGGGGTAAACAATTACGAATTGTCTGAGTGCTAATATCCAGTCCAGTAGCAGCTCGCAGCTCTAATCTCAGTTTGGTAGTGTTCATTATTGGATCACGGGCGGCAAGAAATCTGATGTAGTGCTTCTGAACATCACTAAAGACAGCCGGGCGGCCACTGCGAGGCCAATAAGCCAGGTTGCCAAAGCTCTAGTAGCTCTGCAAGGTAGTAACGACGCAGGTTTGAGAAACGGAGACTCTGGCTGCGATTTGCCTTGTAGAATATCCTTCTTCACGCAATAACACTGTTCTTGCTTGCAAGACTTCAGATAGTCCACCAAACATTTTTCAAATGAACAATTTTAGAGAAATTGATTAAAGCCGCATTCAGGCAGAAACAAAATAAGGGTCATTTACCATTCACCTCGTTTTTATATTAAAAAAAAGAAGATTTTATATTTTCTGCATTAAAATGATGTGTTTTTAAATATTAAAGCAATAAATAATGCAACCATTAATTATATTTTGACTGCGGACTTCTTTTGATGTGTATACATTACCAGTTTAAAGGTACTTAGGTTTTTGACACGTAGTCAATATCCTGTAGGAAAATCTCGTGCTCTGCCGAACTATATTCAAATATGGCGACAAATGTGAGCCAAATATAATTTTTTATAACTTGCTGTTTGCAAAGCATGATTTAAAACCACATAAATGAATTACTGCGTGAAAATTAGAGAAACATTAATGTTATAAAGTAAATTTACAAGATCATTAGATCAAATAAAAAATAAGGTTACATAAAAATAATTAGTTAACTTAAACGTCCGGAACACTACTCTGCGCTCTGCAACACGCATAACTGAAGTGGGACTGGACCGGACACGTCTGCCGCATGCACCCAAAGAGGTGGGTACAAATTGTGACCAATTGGGTGCCAAAAGACAGTCGACGGCGACAGGGCAGAACTAAACGAAGATAGCGAGATGACTTGGACGTCTTCGAAAGGGACTGGCAGGGAATGTCTTATTTTTTATTGGGATGGAGTGGTTTGGAAGTCCAAGGGCTTTTGCCCAGCAGTGGAACATAATATAAGGATAAGGAAGAAAACTTAAATTATAATATAAAGTTATGGTTACTTTATAGAACATTTTGGAAAAGCAAAATAGAATCAAGCCTAAGTAAATTTAATTGAACCCCTCATTTAGCTAGATATAGTTTATAGGAACCTCAAACCATAATTGGTGTATTGACCTGGTCTAGCTTATTGTCGTCAACCAGACATAATTCCAGAATTGGTTAAAAAAAAATTCAGTTAGAAAACGAACTCGAGACGTCACTTACAGCAGTCGTCTCTGCTACTGAAGTACAAGTATACATAATTATAATCTAATTAGTAATTCCTGATACTAATTAAAGTAAAATAAATACAAATATTGTTTCTATCACTGTATATAGTGCATTGTGCTTGTGTTAGCTTGTTAGTGACGACGTGCAATCTACCGCAACCAATTGTGAACCAGTGACATTGTAAGCTTCGGGTAAATATATAACAAATAGGTATTAGTAACCGAATTACTAGCCGTAATAATTATAACGATAATAATAATTAATCAATGAAATTATATAAGATTAGATCACACGTTTCTAGAAGCGAAACGATTGATATGAATTCCCAAGTTAACAAAAATTATAACGTTATTTTTTAATATTAAATGGTTGTGAAACATACGTTATTTTTGTAAAGAAAGTCGGATAACCGTTCAATCTCTTGACAATACTTGACTTAAATAAATATTTAGTGATGAGAACACTATTTATGTAAGATTCATTCTATATTATATATTAATACGTAGATTGAATCTAGTAATATTAGTGTGAAGATTTATCTCATTTTTACGCATCGTTTTATGTAAGACGCATGCCAGCTTGTTTTTAACTCAGAGAATGCGCATATGTTTTAGTATTTTACGGTTAATAATTAGCAGATATCTTACCTATATTTTGATTTATACCTACATCTAATTTTGCGATTCATTTATCGATAAATCCTAACTTATATTATAAATGCGAATGTGAGTTTGTTTGTTTGTTACTCTATCACGCTCTAACTACTCGAGCGATCATGATGAAATTATGCATACACGTTCTTAAGAAAACAGAAACAATTATAGGGTATCTTTCATCCAGATGAGAAACTGAACCTGTATTGACTAAAGTTTGCCTTCGGCTTCGCTCGCGTAAATTTAGGTTGTATCAATTTTCAATCCCTCAGGCACAGTATTTTTTTATAAATCAAAAGTACACTATTTCCTTTTCTGTACCCTGACAACGTATATGCGAAATTTCATGATATTCGGTCGAGTGGTTAAGGTGTCAAACAAAGAAACAAACTTAAATTCGCATTTATAATATATGTAAGTTAGGATTGATTAACAACCTGAACCTTTTTATAATGCTTATGTCTACTGGACGGTGGGAATACCCTCTCTATTTGAAATAATATTGCTGACGGTAATACGCTGCAAGTCCTGCCTGGCGTCATTAATAATAATATCAGCCCTGTATTAAACTACAGGGCAAGCGCCTCTTCCCAGTTTGAAAAGGGTTAGGCTATTGTCCACTACGCTGGCCTAGTGCGCATTGATTGCCACACATTTGTTGCCACAATAGCATGATGTGTATATATTTTTTTACTTACGAATTATTTATTTAATTGTCTTTTTTATTATTTTGTCTATATTTTGTAAGAAAACTATGTAGTCATGTTTCTTTGTGGCAATAAAGAATGATTTCTTTCTTTCTTCCTTTTTTTTACTTTACTCATGTCAGACAAAATAAAAGGTTTGCTTGCATAAATATAGGTTGTATTTGAAATACAATCGGACATCACTAAACCGTCTAAAGTTACGTCAAATAAACGTTTGTTTATCTTTTATTATATTTTATTGTCCGATTCCGAGGAAGGCAGCGAGATATACTCACTAAATCCCACTTGTATCATGTATCATATGTGGGGGCCAGTCAGTGCAGACCGGCGACACTTCGACCCAGTGGGATATTTTGTGTCGACACTCTCCCAATAACGACTGCCATAGATGTTCATGGCAGCCGGGACCGACGGCTTAACGTGCTCTCCGAGGCACGGAGCAGGCGATAATTGTCAATCAATACGCACATAATTTCGAAAAGTCATATAACTTCCGAAAGTCGGAGGTGCGCGACGTTGGTTCGAACCCGAGACCCTCTGCATTGCAGTCTGTTGGTCTCCCCACTGAGCTATCGCTGCTCTAAAAACCCACTTTGCCTTATATCCAAATTTAAAATATTAATTACTCCCTTATTTTGCAACCAATTTTGATATTGTTTGCACAAAAAGTGTGAAATAATAAAATCAAAATCAAACATAGGCATATTGGTCTTGAAAAGAGTAGCCATGAGTTTCTTGCCTGCTTCCTCTCACGAGAGCTCTACTACAGGAACAGGCGCTTTTTAAATTAAGGAGACGCGTTCAAAATGTGTTAGCACTTATTTATGGTAGTGAAGATTTTTGTCATTGACTTTATTTTAAATAATGGTATATAATAATAATAATAATAATAATAATAATATTCCACCACATACACACAACACCGTCTAGCCCAAACTAAGCAGAGCTTGTACTATGGGTACTAGACAATGGATAAACATACTTATATACTTTTTTTTTTTGTAAATACATACATATTATACATAGAAACACCCAGACCAAGACAAACAGCCATGTTCATGCACACAAATGTTTGACTTGTGCGGGAATCGAACCCGCGACCTCAGAATATACATATATATATACATATATGGAACTGCAATAATTTATAATCGACAATCGCATGACATGAGGGCGGATATACTAACACTTTGTGACAATACAACGGTAGTCCGTGACTAAATGTGGTTAAACTGAAATATTTTATTAGGAAATATTTTAGCCGAAACTCATCAAATAAGTATTAGTCCTCTACATTACGAAATTGACTTATAAGCGATTCATATCTTTGAATCTCGGTCCATACAGGATTGAAAGATGATCATTATCATAATGAATTTTTACTATAAAGGTTATAGTGACTGCTTCGGTGAAGCAGAATTATAATTATGTGACTGCTGTATATGAAGTCCTAGGTTCGATAGCCAGTTCAGGATTTTCTTACAAGTAATTTTCAGTAGCAGCACGTAGATCAGATCTGTGCTCGGTAAACGGCACTAGACTTGTACTTTTTACATGAAACCTAAAATCAAAGCTAGCGAAATATGGGTGTAAAACACCTCTTTACCCATTCAGGAACACGCGTGAGATTATGTATAATATGTTAAAGACATTTTTGACTTTATTTATATTGTATAAGCTTTATTTATCAAATATAAATTTTCTTACATTATAATTGATTAACACATTGTTTTGATGTTATAATGCATGCGTTGCCATTTATCTTCGTTCAATACTGATCTCATGGCCTGACGATGGTTTCAATGTGATATCAAATTTCATCACCACTTTAGTGATGTCAGCTGTCCACTTATATCTTCGTACGAGGTGCGCTAATACTACAGACAGCAAAGTCGTCGCATGTACCACACCTGTAAAATATTTATGTATAGGCAGATATACATATATATAAATTATATATATATTATTTATATATATGTATATCTGCCTCATAATATATATATTATATTATATATAATAATAGTAGTAGTGGTAATATAATATAATATTCTATCACATACACACAACACCATCTAGCCCAAACTAAGTAGAGCTTGTACTATGAGTACTAGACAGTGAATAAACATACATATATATACTTTTTTTTTGTAAATACATACATATTATACATAGAAACACCCAGACCAACACAAACATCCATATTCACGCACACCAATGTTTCACTTGTGCGGGAATCGAACCCGCGACCTCAGGCGTGGCAGTCGATGAGCACACATATTCAGATTAGCTAGAAACAGTAAGTAGAATGTAATAAGGCTTTTAGACAAAGTAAGCTCACAAAATGTAACTAAAGCGATTTAAAGAAAGTATTACAACTTCAAAGACAAGAGAAAAGGTATGTTTGGAGGTAATCAAAACCGGATGTGGTACGGATAAAAAGATTTGTGATTGACATGCAGTCACTCTAGTTCTGCTTCGAAGTTATCTGTAACGCTGCGATTGTCCCTGGCGTTGTAGATTAAACAAGTCTAACTTTTATAGCGAGGTTAAGCAACGTTGGATGAGGCCAGTCTATAGATGGGTGACCGCTTAGTGGTATTTCATATGAGCGTCTCCGTGCTTCGGAGGGCATGTAAAAAGTCGGTCCCGGTTGTTGTCAAATTGACAGCAGTCGTTAAGCTATGTCAGAGGCCTACGGGCGGCTTGAACAACTCTTGACAACAAGTTGGTCACTAACCACACGAAAAGAAGAAGATCTTTTATAAGATAACCTCACCTACGCAAGATCTCTTGCCCATACTAAATCCAACAAAGGTTTTGTTTAACTTTGCTAATGAAGTACCAGCTTCAAGCCAACGTTCCGGTTTGAACTTTTCAGCATCGGGTCCCCAAGCAGCATGGCGGTGTATACCCGTCGTAAGAATTAAGCATTGGCTATTAGCTCGCAAAGTATAGTTCTCTGGAAATAACATGTTACAAATTAGTCCAACTAATATTATAATTAATATGAGGCCTTTTAAGTATTACGTAAGTAGGATTTTAGTCAATTTAACTCTTTTGTGGGGGAACGTGGTCTGATGTCCCTCCAACACAAAGGAAGGATCCTCCGAACAGGCTGGGTTGGCCTGGCTATTGATGTCGGAAAATTGTATATATACTTATTCGCTGTGTAAACTTCACTTGTGCGATTCAGGACTGTATGGCAGGCGTGATTTTAAACGCCTATTGTGTACAGTGCCATCTGTTGTTTAGTACTAGAAAAGTAACTGTATAAGCTCAAATTTAGTGTGAACATAATGTTTAGTATATTTAAATCAGCGTGCATTATGCAAATTTTGCACATTGTCACATAATATACTGAACCGTTGAAATAATCGGCTATCTTTTAAGATCCGTTTTGATAACAGCGGCTCCAAATAATTTATTGAAACAAATATTTCAAAGTATTCAAATTTCAATGGTTTAGAAATGGAATTTAGGAAAATTGCTAATAGTAGAGGAGTTAATAGTGTACCCTGTGGTACACCTACACTTGGTGTGGGCACTTGGTTCAACAGGTATAAGTTATCGACGATCCGACAGATTAAATCAATCAACTACTACACTAGTGGAAACATATTAGAATAATAAGTTAACAAAATATAAATTAACAATGTCAAAGGCGTTACTGATATCAAGTAAGAATAACATTATAAGATATTAACATCTTCTATGGCGAGCCTTATATCACCAGAAGAATTGATAGGGCCTGTAGCGGTGCTGGCAACAAAACAAAAACCGGATTGGAGAGAATGAAGAAGTAGGTTATCATTGAACAAAGTGTTATATTGTACGGGGATTAGGCAATCAAAGATATTAGAAAAGTAGAGAAATAAAAATATGTCGGACAAAACATATACCATTACAGGCTTACAAAAGAACAACTTACTAAGTTTGACTTCTTTTTCCACATATCTCGGTAAGGCAGGTACAGTGGATATCACTCGTAGAGCCTCTTTTATCACTGCTTTTGTGTACACCAGCTTCTGCAAGTCATTCTTCTCTACATCCCCATCTATCCCCAATTTTTGAATCATCCTATAAATTGAATACTTGGTAACATGCTATTAGGTTTAGCTTAATACATTTAACCTTTTGACCGTAAAAGTAGCGTCGCCAGGTGATGATTAATGAAGTTTTAAATAAAAAGTAAAAGTAGTACTAAAGTTTTCGTTTGTTGGTTATACCCGAACGTGGCGGTCAAAGGGTTAATAAAATATTTTATGAAATCGTCATTAATACACGTAAAACAATGTAATATATCAATTGCTTTAAATTAGCTACGAACGTATAAATATATAATGTCTTACAGAACAAATTTCGGTAACTGCGGCCAATCTTAACTGAGACTGGCCATCTACGCAGAAGATCTTATGGTACACAAGTGTGTGCCCAAACATGAGTGCACCCTCATGATCCCATGGGACGGAAATTCGACGTGAATGGAGAGAAATCAGGAGCAAGACAAACGTTTTTGCGTGCTTCCCAAGGCACGAGGGTGTCTAACACCGCCAGCTTTTTAACTTCGAGCAAATATTGAGATTACTTAGTAGGCAAACCCAATAAATTTTTGTTGGCCTGACCTGGGATACGAACCCAAGACCTCATGCACAACATTCTCATTCACTATCGCTGCGCTACGGAGAGCGTATTATATGCTCACTGCCTGTACGGGTCCTACCGCTGCTACGTATTCCGGTGCGTGACCGCCACTCCAGAATCTTTCTGCCACAACGGCCATCGGTTCTGCGAATTATGTGCCCTACCCCCTGCTACTTCAGCTTGGGTATCTGGAGAGCTATGTCAGCTTTAGTTTACCTGCGGATCTCCACATTTCTGATTTGATCCCGCAGCGAAACTCCGATCTTAGTTCTCTCTATCGCCCTTTGAGTTTGAACCTTCTTATAAGGCCCATAGTTTAGTTTAGGTACTTACTCCATATATATTTTCTGTTGAATTTCTGGATAAGTTCCTAAGAGTAACATTATATTTGTAAGCGTATGCGACAATGTGTCGAACACTGCCGCCATATTCGTATTAAGTTCCTCCCTGATTTCTTTGTCTGTGAGCAATCCATCCCGTGATAGTTCCATCAAGAACTCCAACATTGATTTGTATGAAGTGTCTGCAAGAAACAAACATTTACACTTTTAACTTTTGATCAAACGAATAAAATCTGTTTGGATTAAATAATCTTCGTGCATATTGGTAGATTATTTGAAATTCTTGACTTTCTAAACTTCAATTAAACTGCACAAAATATACCTCTAAGTTGAATAAAGCTTAGAATGACATCTGATGACATTTCCACTAAAACCTTAACTGGAACAGCTCAGTCTCGAAAGTATCTTTGCTCTACAGAAATAGAAGATTGTACCCGAACAAGCTTGTGACGTGTTTTGGCGGTGACTATGGTTGCAGGTTATCCAAAAGATGCTCCAATAACAGAGAGTAAACTGTGATTGTTGTACTTCACGCTTGCAGCAGAGAAACATTTGTTTTAAAGGGTTGTGGTTATATTATATTCCTATACATAGGCTTGATAACAGCTGACTTACAGGCGAGCCGGAACATTGCGTCAATATTGTAGTACAAGAAAACCACAAATTTGATTGCAACTGCTACAAAACCCATCAGCTAATTGCAATTAATTTGAATGAAACAAAATACATTCGACGCTCATAACTGCTTCCAAATTTATGATAAAAGAGTTTTGAGTAAACGAATAAAGAGTTTCACAGAAAGCTACAGCCATATTATAGGTATATACACATTACATTTATCCTGTGCCTATGTACAAGAAATAGAAAAATCTAACAGGACAGTTTAAAATAAAGAAGTCAATTTTTATAGTACAATCTTATATACACCAATCTCGAATTGCGGCCGAACTTAAAGTCAAGTACAAAAGTATGTATAGTCTTGTAAGTAGTAATTTTTACTGCATGGAGGGCGTAGTGCTTTAAGTGGTCGCCACGCCACTGCTACCGCGTCGAGTGTTGCGATTTCGATCCCCAAATTTTTCGATCAATACGGGACAAAAATTTGTGAGCTCCGCAAATGATTGTTCTGAGTCTGGATGTTCTTTGTGTCCGTTGTTTGAATGTTTGTAAAGTCCCCCGCGTCACAGGAATTATACCTAGAGCGGGAGTGAACTTTTCAAAAATAAAATAAGATAATATAATATTATGAGCGTAGATAATATATTACTGGTAACCCCGACACAAGTTAATATTTGGCATCCAAATCAGGATGTCCACGAATGCCTAAAACTTAAATATACTATTTAAGTGCATCTAGAAAAATTAATTTCTTTATAATATTTAATTTTATTCATGCCTTGATTTAATATCATATCCGGATGATTTTTAGGAGCGTTGTCATCTGCCATAGCTGCTTTCTTTTGCCGCATAACCTGAAATTAAACAATCTTATTAACTAAAACTTATACATTGATTATTGGTATTACCTACATATTTACCGTATTTCAATAATAATATACTAAATGCACGTAAATAAATAATTAGAAGTTACTACTTAATAATAATGTTATCTAAGGAGGTTAGTTAATTTTGATCTTTTGAAAACTGTATAACAAAGCTCCTGGACCAAAATAACTGCATATATAGTTGAATGCATTTTTATTCAACTAAAGATATTTCAAAGTAACTGACCAGTGTTTACTAATTGATATTGCTACTTACGCAGAATGAGCTCAAAATATATTGAAGACTTATAGAGATTTGCTTATTCTTGGATTTGAGTAATTAATTATAGGATTTCAAGAACATGATCCTAATTAAAATAGAGAAGATGGCTGGACCTGTAATCCCAGATTACCCAAAGTCAAGAAAAAGCAAAACACAGCAAGACTTGTTGACTAACCAAGCAACGAGCATTGTTTAGTTTACTTTGAAGTAACTTCACTCAAATTATCAGATGAGCACCATTTTAGGCTTATCGTGACGATGGCTGAACAGCAGCCAAATCCTCGAGTAAAGAGCAAATATAAATAGGCCGCGATAGAATCCGTTAAAAGTAGTTTTATTTTAATGTGTAACAGTCACATCGCTACTTATCGCTATGTAAGTTTAGAAACAATTTTACACTCACTTCATAAGTTAATTTATCCAGAGTCTCAAGGAGAACATCTTCTCTCTTTTGAAATCCAATTAATCTATTTATAAAATTACTGTGCATATAGAATTTCGTAAACCTTTGTGTCGTAATGTGTAGCATTTCTTCCGTAGCACTCATATATTTTTGGAGGAATTCTTTGTCTTTTGTATCGGATCCAAAAGTTGTTACTGTAAACGTAATATATATAATAAATCCTGTATATAAACTGTCCCACTGCTGGGCACGGGTTTCTTTCCAGTATGAGAACGTTATAGGACATAGTCTACCACGCTGGCACAGTGCGGATTAGCAAACTTCACACGTCTTCGAGAACATCGTGCAGAACTTTCAGACTTGCAGTTTTTGTCACGATGTTTTCTTTTACCGTCAAAGCAAGCGAAAATTAACTATTTAATACGCCGATAACTTCGAAAATTAATAATTGGCATTTCTTATTTATCATAATTTGCCAACATTTCTCTTCAGAAAGAGACAAGATACGTATATTTTACATGAAGTTTTATGACTTGACTGCCTTGGTTGCGCAGTGACAATGCAAGCGTCTGCTATGCATCTGATCTTGTTGGCTCGATGCCAGGCTCTGGATCTTTTGTCAAGAAATTGTCAATAATAGCACAGAATATGAAACTGTGGCAATAGACAGCAATACGCTCGCTTTCGTGGGACCAAAAATCATACCTTGCGAAATCTTTCGGATATATACGCATGAGACTCTGTATGTATGTAATTCTAAGATTATAGCAGGTTTCCAATTAACCTCTTACGTATATAAATAAGTATACTTACAGCATGCACTTTCTAATACCATAAATTGGATCATCGGTAAAGGATCAAAGGGTCCTTTGCCCAAGTAGGTACTATACTCATCGATTAGTTTTTTGGCTTGTGTATTGAATATGTGCAAATATCCATACACAGCAGGCGCTGTGTACACTGTGTTCAATAGCTTGCGGTGACGCTTATGTATTTCACCTAAAATAATAATAATTTTATTTATTATAATGGATACAGACATTTTAAGAACTTTTATAATAGCTATAGTATAAACTGTGAGGCTGCCATTAGCACTTACATCTATGTTATATTATAAACATAGTTACTCGCTATCTACCTCATAAAGCTGCGGTTAAATTGCGGCTACGACATAGTTTGTACCGTGCATCCTTTTACCGTCATTTGACAATTACACCTACTACTAGATTGAAAATGTTTGTATATAATGACTACATTTGTTTTTCGTAGTAATTCAGGTATATATATAACTATTTCACTCAAATAATAAAAAAAATGGAGTCAATTGGCTAGTTGACTCACATTTTTTTATTATTTCTGTCTATACAGTAATATGTGCTATTCAGTTGGAATCTGTCAAGATATATTATTCAGAAATAAAATGTGCTATTACATCGATACAAGTTTAGCACATAGGAGAAATAAAAGGATTATGTCTCAATAATTGCTGTTACTCTTATAAATCTTTTGAGTAGATATCTTACAAGATTTATGAATGTACATAATATGTCGCAATCACTTCAAGGGTCGATCCACAAGATCAAGTTAAAATTTGAAAAATAATTGGTGGATTAATTTCTTCTTTGCACAAGGGTTTTTGTAATATTGATGCATGTTCATATCGATGATACACATCGTTTATATAAAATAACAATAATAAATAATAAAAAATATGTTAGGAAATTACTTACCTGAACAAGTAATTAATCCTTGTCCAAGCCATTTTTCTGTAAAGCCATAAATAAAATGTTTTTGCAAACATGAGTTGGCCACTGTCAAAGCGTCTTCAGGGTCTGTAATGCCTGAAACAAAAAATAGGATTTACAAAAGTGACATATTAAAAAAAAGGGAAATTAGACCCTGTTCATGTACCAAGAAACTATAATTCTGCCGTCATAATGAAATTGAGGACTTTTTTTTTTAAATCGATTTCTATATTTTACTGTTAAAGACCTAACTATGGTAAATCCTAAGATTTTCCAGTAAAACCTAAGATTTACCACCTTAATGGTAAGTCCGAACCGTTCTATTATCATCGTTTATTACGAACTTTTACCACCATTCACTATGGTAAATCTTAGGATTTGCCTCAAAGACACGGTAAATGTTGAAATAAACATAAATTGAACATTTAATATAATAATAATAATGATACTCGATGTATTGAGTGTTCAAAATATCGGGTGTACTATGGTACTAAAAAAACCACAAAGGCTATTTCCACCAAGGAGGTGGCGGAGCGGGAGAGGGAGCGCTTAAACCCTCTTCCCAACCGCAGAGCCGCGCGCCGGAGGGCGCGAGATGACCTCCAGCCACCCTAGTAGACAGGTCTTGTCCCCAAATCCAAAAAGAACCTGAGAACTTGTCGGAACAGTAGGGAACAGTAGGAATTTATACGAGTGAGAAGTGATCAAAGGGTAGGTCTTATTGTGTAGTGCCCTGTCGTTTCATACGGCGGGCTGAAACCTCGGCGGGGTCGCGACTGCATGTACAAGTGATTCGCGCGGCCCCGTCGATTGCGGTTTTGTCGAGGAACACCGTGGTAGGTTTAGTCGGTATTCCGGGAGGTCCATTATTATCATCTATATTCCATCTTTCTCTTTTACCTCGGTGAGTCCGACATTACCTCTCCGCCCGCCCCCGCAGAGGTGCATGAGTCAATGCATTACCCCACGTCAAAAAAAGAAAAATCTTGTTTTATTCCCAATACCAATATTTACCAACCATCACTGGTACAACCTAGCATGTACTAAATTCTAATGGTTAAAGCCCGAAAAAATCGTTACCTTTTTATAAATTCTTAACATTTATCAAGTTGTGTCGGTAAATCCTAAGATTTACTGATAAATCCTATGATTACTCAATATTCGAGCTTTTACAGTAACATATACATATTTGGAATCAGAAAAAAAAGGTCTATGTGCCAATATTTTTTGTATAATTTTACAAACACGATAAACAAAAGTACCATAAGCTTAAAACGCACAACTGGGCCATTTTTTCTGTGTTAGTACGGAAAAGAGCACATCTAACCTACATTACGTCAAAAGGTCACAAATGAATAAATATGGCTTTTATTTTTATTATATAATTTATAATTTTATTAATTGTAAAGGCATGACTTACTTCAAATTGTAAATGCTTATATGGCAAATGTGTCCTTTGATTTAATATTTTACCGATACTGCACCTTAGCATTTAATTTAAAAGAAAAGTCACATCTGGCAGCTTTGCCTTTGCTACCAAAAATCTTTGAATAGAGGTGAGTTGAGGAGGTCGAGGTACGAAGCGAGTCGCGTCAGTTGGGCTTTACATATATCGACGAGTCCGAAAAGCATTATTTGCCCTATTTAAAAGTCAGTCACACTTCCATGGCTGCAGATGAATTCCACCATAGAGTGGAACGATCTCTTAAAACTAAAACACGCATATATGACTTCTAGGACTTTTGCAAAGCTGTATCAGTACTGGCGCTAGAACTACCGTTAAGATGACTGTTTTAAGATTTTCATAGTTTTGAAGACTGCTCTTCAACATTTAATCTTAAAAATTCCAATCCTCGAGCTTCGATGAATGGATTTTCTGAAGCAAATTTTCGAAATTTTCAATTGCAATTTTCAAGTGACAGAAAATCTTCTATACTCACTAAGCTTGGTCCACTTATGTCCTCTAATAGAAGAATTTTTTGGGAAGCATTACCCGTAAATGATAGCTCAGGTGATCTCACTGAAACCTATGAAGACTAAAAACAAGACTGATCTTTTATATTACTAATTTTGATTGAAATTTTAGAATGAATGCCTTGATGATTGTAATAACTATAATATATGTAAGTACGTTATTTGTTTTGTGTTTTTTTATTTTGATAAACTATGATTAAATTTATTATTGATTGTGATAAGCAACGATAGCTCAGTGGGGAGACCAACAGACTGCAATGCAGAGGGTCTCGGGTTTGAACCCACGTCGCGCACCTCTGACTTTCGGAAGTTATATGACTTTTCGAAATTATGTGTGTATTGATTGACAATTATCGCCTGCTCCGTGCCTCGGAGAGCACGTTAAGCCGTCGGTCCCGGCTGCCATGAACATCTATGGCCGTCGTTACTGGGAAAGTCAGTACCCTCTAATATCCTGACACTGGTCTAGCCTTAGGGTATCATTAGCCTTCGGGTTGCGGCGGTCAGGTGGCAGCCGCTCCGTGTAAAAACTGATATCCAGTCAAATCTGGTTAGACTAGAAAAGCCGACCCCAAGTGACTTGGGAATAATAAAGGCTAAGGAAGAAAGATTGATTGTGATACTGATAACTCTAAAAGTTAAGAGAAAGTGCCATTTAGGTACAAACATTATTTTAGCACCCATATAGAAGTTATTTTTTTATTAGATAATGTGATTTTAACCCTTAAAGGCTACAACGGTGTTTTTACACCAGGGTGACTTATATTTGTGCCTTTGTATTATTATATGTATCATGATTATAATTGTTATAATATGTATTGTTTTTATCTGTGTCATTATATTTACATGCCACTTTCATTTCAGATTATAGTTGATTTTATGTTAATTTTATCTAAAAAAAGTCTTTGAAAAAGATTGCGTGTTACCATTTTGATAAAAAAAATTACAAGTTCCTTTTTTGAGATATAGGTATAAATAATATACCAAAATAAAGGTTTATCTATGATTTTTCCAAATTGTTTTATGGACTGATTAAAATAACATAAAAAGTATTTTCAAGATTTTCATAGACCTTCAAAACTACCATAATTTTGAGAAGACCCTATCCGCTCGCAATTTAAAGTGATATTTAACCAATAAATTAAATGATCATAGGGCACGATCCTTAATTAAAGTACATATACATTATTAAATCCAGGTGTTTTACACTCATTGCAGTCTTAGCAGTAGGTATACAAATTCATTGTAGCCTTTAAGGGTTATTAACAAAGAAGTTATTGTAATACCTACTTTAATAAATGGTGTTAAAACTTTTAAGATTTATGTTCTACTTTTAATATTTGCTGTTTTTTAAGGGTTTAACTATTTTAAGATCACTTCAACTTGTTAAGCTAGAATGTTAAGGCACAATTGAATAAATATGCCTTTTCATTGTACTATTTAATATTTTTTCATTTAATGTTAGAATGAAAAGTCGCTTTTGATTAATTATGCCTTTTATACATAATATTAAAGATTTCAAAAATTTTGTCTATGATTTTGAAAAAGAAAA
Organism: Catocala fraxini; assembly: GCA_930367265.1. Classification (NCBI taxonomy): domain Eukaryota; kingdom Metazoa; phylum Arthropoda; class Insecta; order Lepidoptera; family Erebidae; genus Catocala; species Catocala fraxini. The sequence goes on from OV884047.1 coordinate 5,366,261, forward strand.
TGTAGATTGTTTAATAAATGATATTAAAATGAAAATATCTTGTAATTACAAAATCTTACAAAAATCATGTAGATGCTACACTATTTTCATTCATACATTATAGACAAATAAAATACTGTCTTCATTTTTTGCCGAAAACTAATAAATATTTTAAAACTGATTTGCTCTTCATTTGCAAAATGTTAGATGTGCCCTTTTTAACGCGCTTTTATTAGCTTGGTATGTATTTATGTATCTATAAATCTATGTAACGGAATCTTTGGACGTGATTTTCACCCCTTTCAAACCGACGCGACGGATTGATTTGAAACTTTGCTCACCTATCGAGGACCGATGACAATACAATAATTTAAAAAATAAATTAATAATAAAATATTAGAAATTAATAATGGTGTAAAAAAACTAAACAATACGCTTAAGGAAGTAGAAAATAATATAATATTTTTTATGTAAAAAAGCGTGGGGTGGGGTTATCAAAATATCTTAGAAAGCACCCCACGTTTTAACAATTATTTATTTATTATAACGGCAGAATTGCATTTTGCCATAATTATTATGTAAGTACTTGTACTTATTTTAACCAAATAGTCACAAATCGCACGCTTACTGCTTACAAAACCATCACTCCCTTCGTTCGTCCGTTGTTATGTACCGAGTGTATACCGAACTCCAGCCACGGAGGTATGTCTCGCTTTTGTATGAAGATAACATTATCGTGGTACTTTATAGCATAATGACTGCAACACACGGTACAATAAATGATTTGTAAGATACTGAAATTATAATTAGATGTCGATTAAAAACAATGGCCTTCAGTTTCCCGCAGGTATTTTCTTATAGGTTCAATCTTTTGCCTGAACATAGCAACTAACATGAATGTAAATTCAGTAAATGTAATAAACTCACTAACCCCTTTCAGTTACATGTGTTACTTTGTGACCTAAACGAATAAATATTTTTTTACTTTGACTTAATCTTAATTTATATTTGTAAGCCTTTGTCTGCCAGGCTTTGCGTGGTAAATGTGACTGTCCGGAACTAGTAACACAGATGGTTAGGTTATTTGTCCCCATTGTACCTAAAATACAACTTAGATCACGCAAAGTCCAGTTACTAGCGGTGCCTTATGCACGTACTGTGGCGCATGCCAACTCGCCCCTTGTTCGTGCACTGACCTTACTAAATATGCTTCTGACATCAGAATCTGAATGTGATCTATTTGCTTCGGGATGGATGGATGTGAGTCGTAGTTGTTTAAGATTTTGTGAGATGATAGATATTTAGTTAGTTACTAAGTTACGAATCTTTTATTGCATTCATGTAAGCAGATGTTCTAATAAATTATATAAGCCTTGTATATTATGTCGGGTAATATAAATGTATATAACTTTAGATATAAGTTTTAACTTGTACAACGATTTGGTGTATACTGTTATGTTGTCCATTTGTTTATACTAATAAATAAATAAATATTTACCACCGCCATTATTATGCTCTATTATCATTATTTACGGAGATAATCAAGGACTACGTTTGAATAGAATTAACGCTGCCTTTATTTTATAATGCCTAATTGCAGAGTAATAAAGTTCAAAACTTACAATAGTGTACACCTTTCCCTATCTGCACGTAAATCACTCCACCCATGTTGTTACAATAAGTGTAAATTCTTTCACATAGGTTCCATAAAGCTGTGGACAAAGAATGTGATTAGCGTAAACTATCTACATGAAATAAAAATTGCACAACATACAATTAAATGACATCGGTAGAAGTATTTCTGACTTGTTAAGCATCTATAAATGAAAAAAACAAATATATAATAATAATATCAGCACTGTATTAAACTGTTCCACTGCTGGGCACGGGCCTCTTCTCAGTGTGAGAAGGATTAGGCCATAGTCCACCACGCTGGCCTAGTACGGGTTGGTAGACTTCACATATCTTCGAGAACATTATGGAGAACTCTCAGACATGCTGATTTCCTCACAATGTTTTCCTTCACCGTTAAAGAAAGCGATAATTAACTATTTAATACACATATAACTTCGAAAACTCAGAGATGCGCGCTTTGGGTTCGAATTCGAGATCTCTGCGTGGCAGTCTAACGGTTTCCCACTTAATTATATAAAACAAATAATTATTAGGTATAATAATACTCGTATATATTTTGGTGATAGATATCTTACGATAGTCCCCGAAATATTATATTACTTTATATTTTTTTATCTTGTGTAATTGCTCCTTATACATACCCCCTCGCCACAAGGAGAGACGGGAGGGTTATTTTGGGGTCTCCCGAGACTTCGGACCTACCGACTAAAACCACACTCGCTGCTTATAAGACAAACACATAACTAGAAATGCTTAAAATACACAACTTATATACAAAAACAATCACGAGAACCTTTGATGAAAACTAATAATCATACAATCTTAACGAAGACTGGCCATCAGGAGATATTATAGTGCACAAGTGTGTGCACAGACAAAACACAACAGAAGTGCACTCTCTGTTCCCTAACTGTCATGATCAGATGGGACGGCAATCCGGCAAGACCGACCGACGAGAGAGATGAGACACAGGAACAACGGCTTCACGTGCTTTCCGATGCACGGGGTTGTCGAACACCGCAAACTTCCTAACTCCGAACTGTTATTGAGATTTCTTAATAGAAAAACCCAATAACTTTTTGTTAGCCCGACCGAGATTCGAACCAGAGACCTCATGCACAGATGTCGCATTCACTAAACTGTTTTAATTGGTTTTGATTAGGAAATTTACCAAAAGTATTGTTTAGGTAAGCTAACTGATAATTAGAAAATTGGTCCTGACAAGAAGACATGATCACAGCTAGAAGTATAAAACTCTATAATACATACTTTTGCTATTACAGATGGCAAATAAATGTGTATGTCCAATGATAGGCAGTGAACCTGGAAAGGCGGGTGGCAATTTATGCGCTTTCGCCTCCTTGAAGCGTGCGCGTAACGCCAACAATACACAAATCAACAAGAAAAACAAAACTACAACAAACATGTTGTATGCACAAAACACAAATGTGAGTACAATACGTACATGCCACACATATATATATATATGTAACCTAGACGAAAAAGTCGAAAAAGGTTAATTCAATAATTAGCATATTTTGATTTGATGCTAGATTTTACTCGCGGACTAGCTCGCGTTAATCAAAATTATTTTCAGTTTTTTTTTATTCATTGTGCACAGTACTGTTTTTGATTGAAAGATACCCTATGACCTATTGTGTACCCCTGACAACGTGTATGGGAAATTTAGGGCGTGAAGGTGTAACAAAGAAACTTCTATACGCATTCATAACATTTATGAACTTATGGTTTTTGGTTTCCATCTGCCTCATAATAACGCAGCAACAGATCAGCTTTTTTATTAACCTACTTAAGAGGTCCCAATGAGATTCGAATACAAAACTTACAAGACTATTTAAAGCAAGTGCTAAGTATAATTTAACCTTTTGAGTCGCAGCGGCACACCGGTGGCCAAATATAATAGATTCTTAAGTATACTGGTATTTTAAGACATGATAAATAAAATAAAATATTACATAAATAAATACTATTTTGTGGAACTTATACTGCTTTAAATTTTAAATAAATTTATTTATTTACTTATTAAAAAAATGATGTGGCTGTTATATATTGGCCGACGACAATAACAACAATAATGTAGAATACACGATAATATTTTGCATATGAATACCCAATTATATTTGGAACTACTGACCTGCCCCGGTTTTGCACGGGTAGTACAAATCCTTAACAAATTATACACCTAAGCCATTCTCATGAATCACTTAGTCTATTGGTGAAAACCGCATGAATATCTGTTTAATATTTTTTGAGTTTATCACGAACAGACAGATAGTAGTGATGATATTTCGACGCAATCGAGTGTTTTTAAGATGGCCGGACTTATACTTAAAAAAATTGAAGGTACATATTGTAGTAACAAAAGGCAAGCTTAGAAGCCCCTTAAACTTTTCTCAATGAACTCCAATGATTACGGATGATTTTACCAATGATAGGATAGAAAGACAGAAAAGTAAATTCATTAATTGAATAAATTAATAGGCATCCAATCAAATGACAATTGACCAGTTTTTAATTATTTTCATATTTTATAAATATCTTAATGTATGTAGGTCTAGGAACTAGTTTTAAGGTATTCTATTATGTGTTATATTATATTGTATATATTACATACTGTTGGCGTGTCTAAAATAAAAAATTAAGATCATAAAAAACAAAAAGACTCTTCAAGCACCCTATGAATGCCATGCTAACGAATAGGACATAAACTCCAAAACTTTAAACTAAAATATATTTAATTCCCAGATTCATTTTACTGTAAGCCTGAATACAAAACCATTTTTGTAATAAGGTTACATACACTTATGTTTTATTAATAAAAAATGACGCTCGCTTTAAAAAAATAATCAATGCTCTGTGGCTGACAATTTTTCATAGGAATATTATAATTCTAGAATAATAGATATCTATGTGACGTCGACAGTTTTGTTGCAAAATAATTATAATTTGTTATTTTCCCTGTTTATCAATTTACGCTTCGAGCGACGCGACGGTATAATTGCTCATTGCTATCTTTAATATGTATAAGAATAACGTATGCGGGATTTTGATTAACTCCGTATTTATTCTCGAGATCGAACTCGAGTAGTCTTTTTTAACTCTGTGTGCTGTGATGAACTTTAGTCTCTTCAATTTAAGAGCTAAGCTCTTGTCGGTGGAGTCTCTTCCATAATGTCCTATCTTCAGCCAGCGCTTTGACTTCTAGATACGACGTAACTTTTACCTTTTCTTTCACTTGATCTATGAACGTCCTCCTTGGCCTTCCTCTTCCTCTTCTGCCTCCTATTTTTCCTTCCAAGATATTTCTTATAAAAGTGTCATATCGTATCAAGTGGCCCAACATTTCTCCCTTCTGTTCTCTATTGTTTTTAGAATATGTCTCTTTACTAGATAATGTTATTAGAGAGCTTGCTCGTATAAACGAGTTAGCTCTATAAAGCACAAATGATAACATATGGGTACTCTTACCACATATATGATCATAATAAAGCTTGAATGACGTAGTAGAACCTCCGAATCACGCTCCACCAGAATTAAGTTCTATACTGGCTTCTTTGATGTGGTAAGTATAATCTAATTGATTTTTATTCTCGGTGAAGGTTATTCCATGACATTTGTATATATGTTTGTTTTGCTTGGTATAGTATTTGTGTGATATATATGCTCTTTGTTCTTATTTATATAATACTGTTCTAGAGCTATAAAATAGTGTACTTTTACATTAACTGGAAGAATTTTCCATATATTAAATAACATATCATAATTTGGTTTACACCTTAATTTCACTTTTTTGCTTACCACATATTTCATTAATCGAATCTGCAGTTGCTTAATACGGTCAAGCTGGGTTTTAAATGTAAGACCGTAGCTGCTTAGGCTGTAGTTAATTATGGAATCAGCAAGTGCGTAATAAAGTATAAGCATAATTTTTTTATTCACAAACCACCTAAGGTGAAAGAATTTACCCAGGACTGATTGTAGTATATTGCAGACGTCATTCACGTGCAATTTCTAGTTAAAATGACTGTCCACTAATAAACCTAGATATCTATAGTTGTCTACTACGTCTATACTCACACATCTACAACCCGTTTTGTTATTGTGTAGACATTCGTATATATGCCCGGTTATATTTATGCTAAGCCGACCCTGCATTCTTAATTTGTTATATGGCGAGAATATACGCATAACTTCAGTCTTAGCGAAGTTGCTGATTATGCCATTATCATGTGCCCATTTTATTATGTTTTCAAAATCAGACTGTAGGTAACATTGCGCGTCATTCATATATTTTGGCGAGTAAAGTAAGCACATGACATCTGCGTACAAAAATGTTTTACAGTACTTTATCATATTAATTACACTGTTTACATGCATTATGTACCCAACCGGCCCAAACACTGATCGGGTCGTCACGCCGAGCTCCACGACCACCTCATCGTCAGTGGTTCCGTCTATGGACGTGCGCAGAGTTCTATTCTCTCGGTAACATTTGAAGCCCCTGTTAACTGGGCCTCTGACACCGCACTCATCCATAGCACGTAATAAAACATCATGTTGGAGGGTGTCAAATGCCTTCTTATAATCGATATAAATAGCAGCAACAAACTTACCCTCGTTGAGGCTGGTGTAGTAGTAGTAGTAGTCGGTGAACTCGGTGAGCGCCGTGCCAGTGCTGCGGCCCGCACGCAATCCGTGCTGTGCGTCCGATATTAAACTGTCAATCTCCACTATTTTATTTATTACCGATGGTATCGCTATTGGTCTATAGTTACTATAATCTAAGCGGTTACCTTGTTTAAAAATAGGACGTATTATAGATTTTTTAATATAATCGGATAAACCCCTTCACTCACACACATATTTATAAATTTAGCTAACACTGGACTTATATCTTTCTTAACAAACTTTATATCGTGTACTCTATTTCTATCTAAGCCTGGTGCTTTATTACAGCTCAAATGATTAATGTATTTCTGCACTGTGCATGATTTTACCTTCTTAAAATAAAAGGACACGTCACTCGAATTCACATAGATACTTCTACATAAAAAGTTACTATCACAATGATGTTTAATTTTTATATTTCTTCAGTGAAAGTTTGCGAAAATCTGTTACAAATATTATACATACCTAGTATCAGTTTTGCCCAAATATTTCAATACGACACTGTCCAAAATTCATATTTGCACTGCCTGTGCACTTACTTATGTTTGACCAAATTTTTCTAATATAATTGTTACAATTTGCTAGTTATTTTTGGCTATACTTATTCTTTGCCGTATCTATTAGTTTATTGACTTTATTTCTATATCTAGTATATTCTAATCTTTTATTCATACTATTGGGCGAAGATTTCCAACCCCTTATTAAAAGTCCATATAGTCTATCATTTTCTTAAGTTCTCTGTCAACCCATGGTTGTATAATTCTTATTTGGTAATATATATATTTTACTGTTTTCGTATATATCTACAAAAATATCGTGCAATTTTTCATATAGAGATATAGGGCAGTTTATTTGCAACAATTCTGTCCAGTGAATTGTTGTTAAACTATCGCACACAGATATCTCATTTAATATTGTTATTATTTTACTATTAATGGCCTTACTGTTTTCTACTGTCAAGCTAATTCTGACCATATAGTGATCCGATAAGGTGCAGGTGAGTAGATGCGCTCGCGCGGCTACCGGGCGGCGAGCACGCACGCACACATGGTCGATGTTCAACGACGTCACGCACCCGTCCACTATCGCCTCACGCGTTATCACACTATTCAGGCCATTCTCACACAACATGATTTTGTAAACAGATAAACTTGTGTTTGAAGCCTGAGATATGTCGATATTCATATCTCCAATCAATACTATTTCTTCAGAAATTGGCATACTTTTCAGTACGTGATCTAGTTCTGCGACACACAATAATTTTCTCGTATTTGGTGGTCTATAAGTAGCTATTATATGTATAGATATTGTGCCATTTTTAACCGCCCTTGTGTTATTTCTATCGCTTTAAGTTGCGTGTTTGGTATAGTCACAGAAAATTGTATATCATCTCTTACATACATTAATATCCCATCTCCTCTTCGTGTTAATCTTGTGTTTGGGAAAATTCCAGGATATAATATAGTGTATATTATATCCTGGAATTTTGTATAATAATAATAATATAATAATAAAACGTTTATTTCAGATTTTAAATCCATACATAGTAAATAGTAATGTCAATAGAGTCAGCATTAGAAAAACATATTTATCACATACACATGAATATGTATATATCAAAATATTGAATACTGAAATACATACAATTATATTGAAATACATTTAACAACAGCATAACTAAGAAGGAATAATTAGAAAGATATGTAGGCACAGGATGGTCTATATCAGAATCTTCCATCGTGGGTAGTTTATAATAAAGTATTGGTATTACTTATTCAATTTACTTTAATTCACGAAATAACAACGTATTATTCACTGATTAACAATTACGGTCTGACTAATGGTTATATAAACTTAGAATATTTAAAGATTGCGTCGAAAATAAGCGATTCGTCGGGAGCGTGGTACGCGAACGGCTCTCGTTCGAAAAGGACTATCAAAGATGGCCGCCCCGCCACCACCGTTGATGTTCCGCAAGAGAAACGTTCCCTGTTGTAACTTGTCACCCTATTTCAACGTAATTAACAGCGGATGTCAAATGTTACGTGCAGCGCCGACACGGCCAGCCTGACATTCGACCGTTCTCGGGCGATTTGATTAATTAAAGTTGTCCGGGAACAAATAAGGTCTCAATCGTAATTTATCTTCTCGTCCAACCTGACAAGAGAAGGATGAGTAATAGCGTAAAATATAAATAGGCTATCTATCAAAGCATGTATCCTTTCGACCATTACAACTAATGGACCGGATGACATCTTATATTAATAACATAGCAATTTGGATCGGACGAGTACATCCTTACGACCAGCCCTAAAAGCGGCGTGGACCGGACGACACTGTCCCTTTGACCAATTGCTTCAACATAAGACCAGAAACGTGGACCATTCGACACTGTCCTTTCGGCCAGTTTCACAACAATGTCATAACATAAACCGGACGAGTGCATTCCTTCGACCAGCCTTGTCAGTGGCATGGACCAGACGACACTGTCTTTTCGACCAGTTTCACAACAAAATCATAACATGGACCAGACGAATGCATCCCTTCGACCAGCCTTGTCAGTGGCATGGACTGGACTACACTGTCTTTTCGACCAGTTTCACAACAATATCATAACATGGACCGGACGAGTGCATCCCTTCGATCAGCCTTGTCAGTGGCATGGACTGGACGACACTGTCCTTTCGACCAGTTTCACAACAATATCATAACATGGACCGGACGAGTGCACCCCTTTGACCAGCCTTGCTAGTGGCATGGACCGGATGACATTACATATTACAACATAAAAATACATTATTACATATGGCGCATACCTTTCGTGTCGGCCTCCTGTTCATTCAATAGACTGGCAGTAATCTCGAGTAAACCGTCATCGCCCCCTGAACAACTCACGTCTCAGTTTCAGTTACGAATACAGACAAGTGCGTACAGTGCGACCAAATAGCCATGGTATGTGTCTACGTACTCCCAATGTTACCTTCGCCAATGTCCTCAACATCGGATTGCCAATCACACATGTTTAGAACTTCACTTCAAGGCATATTTCTTATATGATTGCGAGCGTACTTGTAACTTCAGTTTCAAGTAAGGGATTTCAAAAAATAACGGTCTCCATCAAGCAATTTCATAATGTTAAATAGCGTTTCATACTTAGGATTCAACCAAGTTTAACTCAGTTCTTCATTTTGAATCGGAACTCGCGAATTTCATTAGTTTAGCTATTTTACAGTCAATTCAAGTTCCTTGCTGCTTGTTCTCCTGTTTTCTAAATATCTATTTCTAGTTTAGTATCGTTAATTAGTAAAAGGTTCTTATGAAGTTCAAGGTTACCATCACTTATCACGCGGTACAGCTTATGCTAGCTCTAAACTTCGCCCGCTTTAGCCTACACGCATCCTGCTTATTTATCACACCATTTTTACAAATGATTACCTTTAAACTAACTTGCACGTTACGATTTCAACCAGTAGGAAACAAATGAAAGTTAATACAGGACTCACAATTTTCTAAAATGTTTTCTAGCAAAACATCGATCTTAGTGCGTAGGAAACAGCGACTATACGCAACTGAGTACCAAAAAATCTATCGGGGATATTATTTAAGTAAGTTCTAGTTAAGGAATCTATCGCCATGTAATCCGTACCATCTCGCTTTTATACCGGGATTGACTGGGACGGTTAATATCTTAATCTATAAATTCCTTTAGTTTAGGTACTTTGTACGATTTACATCAGGACTGAGCCTATTAGATGGACGGTAGACAGTGCGATTTGGCACTTATAGCCTAATTTTTAAATCACCCGCGGTTACACGAGTGCGGCGTAAAGCCTTGATATAATAGTCCAAAACTATTAATAGCAATATTGCAGTACTGTTAAGATTTAACGATGAAAATACATTACACGTATCGACGTTCATTAGTTTTGAAATAAGCAAAATTATATTTAACGAATGAACTGAATAAACTGAAAGCTAACTAAAAAATTTAAAATTTCGCAGGCAATAATTTCATCGTAATATTTTAGACAACTCTTTCTTCCTAGGTATGTAACAATATAGGCAATTTCTCTAGGTCTAGATCTCCATTTTATGAGGTTCACAAAGACGGACTTAAACGAATACAACGGAGATTCGTCAATCATCTTGCCTTTGACATGAAATCACATAATTCGTCCCATTGGTAGAATAATGTTTTATCATCATATGCAACGAAAATGATTTTATTGCATATTCATTCTTCAAATAACGTAAGCTATCGATTGATCTATTTATTACAAATTTTATGTAAGTAGTTTTAAAGTTACAGCAATTGAATAATGTTTTATCTGCCTGGAGATTCCATAATAATGTTGCACGAGCACAAAACACTTTACTCTTCGACATGTTCTGACACGATCAGTCGCGCGCGCTGTGTCGCATCATTACACGTCACGTTACTCTGCGAAGTGGTCGCATGTTGTGCTTTAATCATGGAAATCGATACCAGCACTCATAAAAGTAAGAAAATATTTTGTATTTGTTATAATAATTATAAACATGTATGAAATTATAATTTATATTACAAGTATACATTTGTTTAATTAGATAAACAACGATTTAAAAATAGACTAGATACCTATTTTGTGTCATTTATACGATTTTTGATTATGTTGAACTTATATTTTTATGAATAAGAATCACTTCGTTTAAAAGCGTTAATTTCTGCAGTAAATTATTAAGTAATTTAAAAAATTCAAAGGCATATAGCATTTTTTGTCAAAAACAGTACTCACGATCACATAAAACGATTTTCTATGGAGTCACACAGAGAATTTTATATTTAACTAAAAACAGAAGTTATGTTTCATAACATATGATATAACATAATAACATACAATACAAGTTGACAATTTTGTTATTCAAATTATGCAGTTTTTTTGTGCACATAAAACATTTTACTACAAATAATTAGATTTATTTTTTGGTTGTATTCGCACATGACGCATTATTGTTGCAAAAATATAATAAAAGCGACTGAAGTATGTGCTGATGAAACGTTTTACTGCTAATCAGTTCTTCGAATGACATTCTTCTTCAACTTTAAACAGTATTAAAATTGTTAAAAACACATGTAATTAATAAATATATATTGTTTATAATTAATTTTAACTGGACTTGTAATAGGTGAATATTTTTTCGGATTTAAAGAACGTTTTAAAAAAATATCTGTATGTATCTCCTATCTCTCTATATATGTATAGTACCTCCATGAACTACATCATAATTAATATCACAAAATCCTATCATAATTTGACGGCACGGATGGCGCAATGGTTTAAGTGAATGCCTCGCCACTACGCCGCGCCGTGTGCCGCGGGTTCGATTCCTGTACAAGACAATACTTTGTGTGATCCTCAAAAGTTATTCTGACTCTGGTACTGGACTCTGGAAAAAGGTATTTGTTCATAGGGATGATCCATACAAATTGAATTATAAGTATAATATGTCAGGACAATATGAAACCTTTATTATAAAATCCACGACAAGACTATCTCAAGAAATTCCTGAAATTGTCAAAGCATATAACGTGCCCATTGCTTTAAATATTGATAAGTACAAAGATATTATTAGTTTATGTGATTCAGGAATCATTCTGCCCAGTTTAATAATTATTTTAATTCTTCACCTTATTTAATTATATTATTAAATACTCGTAATGACAATGATACTAATAATGAATCTGATGCGTAGTTAGATTAAGTTTATTTTTGTGCTGACTGATTATGGGTTGTGATTTAAGGGGAAATATGTGATAACATTATAATTTATTTCATATTATAATTGGATTTGATTTTTAAATTGTTAACATACCTACATAACATGTACCGCAATTATAGTTTTAAATATTTTTGTTAATTTCAATAAGTAATATTTTGTATGAGTTAAATTACATACACACGGGTATTAATATCAATAAGAAAGATTTTATGTTATTTTTAGATGTATTGATTATGACACGATTATGACTGCTTTATTTTAATATTTGAGTGTATCAAAAATATTTTTTAAAACCTTGTACTTTTATTTACAAATACTAAAAACCAACATACATTACTAATTATTATACGTCCTAGTAACGTTTAATAGTATAATAAAATTGAAGATTTACATAATTCTTATGTTTTTTTCTCAAATGTCAGATAAAACATAACAGTGATCCTGACATTCCATAGAATATCGTTTCATGTGCAGATGCAGCGTCGTTATTTTCGTCAAACAATGTGCCATGTTCACAAAAAACATCTATCGAGAATCTCCCATTGGTCTTATAACATTCCATATACACATAAAACACACTATTTACACTCTAATATAGATTTTTAAATCAAAAAAATATAAAAAATAAAACAGTATTGTGCTCCAATCATACCTTAAAAAAATTAAATGTCTAATGCGAGTAATTAGCTATTTATAAAGAAAACTCGGCGCGCAAAACTTCTAAACGCTCTACTGAAAACTTGATGTTTTGCAGATGAAACTTTTTTCTACCAATGGGACGAATTCATTAAAATCGTACAGTCGTTGTCTTGAACATTTCAAAATGGTTTCGCTGAACGATAGACGTCAACGAGTTGGTCTTTTATTCTTATATAGCCTGTTACACAATAGAATAGATTGTCCTGAATTATTGTCCAAAATTAATATCTCTGTTCCAAGGAGGCTACCGCGCTCAGGTGTCTACAAGCTGCTCAATATCCGTAGATACAAGACTAACATAGGTCTTAATTCAACTATAACAAGAATAGCCAAATCATATATTAGTTTTCAGCGACTGGCTAATTTAGATATCTTTGGTGATAACTTGTTAAGATATAAGAAAAAACTTAATAAATACCTGGGTTCCAGGCTTCGGTAATTATGATATCATACGAGATTAGGTTTGAATTTATATTTTTAGATTACCGTTTTTATTTCTTTATAATTTTATTTTAATGTATTTAGAGTTTTTATTTAATTTTTGTGGTGATAATTTAATTTTTGTTAGATGTGGTTGCCTGTAAGTAAATGAGCACAAGACATGTCTGTTAATTACTATTTAGATGTAAGAAATGTGTATCATTTGTTGGGGATCCAAATAAATAAATACAATTAAAGCAATCAACAGCGTCATCCATAGATCGGTTCATGAACTCACCATCCCAATCAGTGGCATTGATATCATTATTGATGGATTGGTGTCACTTCTATTGAACATATATCTTATACATATATCCTTCTTCACAACGAGGTTTAAAGAAAGTTCTTCTTTCACGGTAGGCAGCGGCTTTGCTGTGACCTGACATTGCTGAAGTCCATGAGCAGCGGTTACCACTTTCCATCAGGTGGACCATTTGCTAGTCTACCACCGATGGCAATAAAAAATAAAATAATACGCGGTGCGCGGTCTATGTGTGATAAGTCATAGAAATCACAACAGATAAATAAGGCCGGGTGATATAGGTCAATGGGTACGAGAGGGTTCATACATTCAGTTACCAAAGTTGAATTATGACTGGAGAGTACTAAGACCAATATTTTGTTATACTTGATCGTTACTCTATTGTACCGACCAAGACCCAAACTACACAGCTCGTCAGTTAGAACATATTCGTCGTTAGATACAATGTTAGTAGGAACTAAAGCTTGATCGTCCCCAGTCTGCCACGATATACCGCTCAGAATTAAGTCGCCAACAATCAGAAATCTATCGGACATATTGTTCACAAGGAAAAACCTACGCCACCTAGTAGGTATAACAACGGGCCACTGCTCACTTAACAAGCACCTGTTCAACATCGGCATCACTGACAGTCCATTATGTAGAGGCTGCATGGAGACCGAGGAGACATCGGCTCACGTGCTCCCACATTGTAAAAGCGTGAGCAACCAACGGGCGAAACTTCTAAACAGTCCAGTAACAATGAAGGAGGTACTGCGCAACATCGGTCCCCTATTATCTTTCTGGACGGAGCTGAGGTGGTATGAGTAACCGAAAAATATTTCGCGTCGGCTACTTACGCACAATGACCCAATTGTGGGGCTAAGTGCGGATAACACACGTCCAACTAACTAACTATATTTTTCACGACTGCGGTATTAAGTTTAGTAAGGAAATTTTGTAGTTGACATGAAGCCGTGTGACCTCACTTTTGATTACTACATATATAACACACATAAATAAACTAATGTGCTCCATTGAATTATGTTTTTTCAATTTAAATTTTAGCCAGAGATCCTCTGCGGTAGAATTAAAGGAAGAAATAGAAGTAAGTATCAAATCCCTCCGCGCCCCTATTAGGACACCACCGCTACGTGACTGCCCGGTAAACTCATAATTGCGGTCTCGTCGCCACACTATGTACCGCTCGTCAAACAGTTCTGAGTCTAATACACCATCCAGTAACCAAGTCTCGGTTAAAACAATTACATCGTAGGAATTCATTAATAGCTGGCGATAAAAAATATCAGTTTTAGTCCTTAGCTCTCTAACATTTTGGTAAAAAACATTTAAATTACGTTTAATACTAGAAGTCATTGTAAACAAAAGCAAATAATATAACATCATTGTAATCATTTGCTAAAGTAGGTAACTTTATTATACATGCCACATGAACGTAAACAAGTTCGAAGAATGAATAAGCCACGCATAGAATAATATTTAAAAAGTATCTATAATAGTAACACATTTCATAAACAGCTGTGCGAACGAGCAAGCAATAAAGTGCGTAACCGACCCTTAATTAAATAAAGAGCGTGATGCAACATTCATAAGAATTTAAAGTTAGACTGTAATAATGATGAAGTAACTAGTTACGTAAAATACAAGTGTTTGCCCTTTATGCTAATTTTCATTTAATGTGATTCATTAATACTTTAACTACTTATTACATTATAAAAATAGTGTAATGTTACCCCATAATGATTAAAATGTTATGGGCCAAGTCACTTTACTTTCACATGTTATTAAATATAATTATCATTATAGCCCTAGATAGAAATTATTTTTGTTTGATGCAAGGTCTTATTGCGTTTTTTTTAACTTGGGGAAATGCATTCACGCATACCTCTCCGCGGGAAAGGAGTAGCGGACAGGCTACGTTAGGCTCACCCGTGGAGAGATTGAACGTCCGAGGTACTACTGACTAAACCTACCACGGTGTGCTTCCTTCCTTGAATGGTGGGTGGGTTGCTGAGACTAAAACTATTGCAGCGACCAAATAAGCAAACAACCTGCCTTAATGGTTAATGCAGTTTATGGATGCTTGTGACAGCGATCTAGCACTAGACGTTGGAAGACTTAAAGCAAATGGGTTGCCCTTTATATGAGGAAGTACCAACGTCTTATAGAAAAACGGCGTAAATGTAGTAGTACTCCTGTGTTTTTCGTTTGATAAGTAAGAGTTTCGTAGGCTAACCTAACTTCCTACACCCATTCCTTCCTTTTATTCCAGCCACTTGCGCGTTATGGAGTGGTTGTGTTGCCAGCGGAAGAAGCAAAGATTACATCAGTCCTCAGTCACCACCACACAGCTGCAAAAAAAAAACTTATCAGATTGTTTTCTATTTGTTAAAAACGTAGTCGTCTCTACAGTCAACCCTAGTCAATCGTTGCGTGAAAAAATGTTTGATACAAAATTTGTTTCATTGCTCTAGATTTTTTTTATAAATGTTTACATGAATAGAGCTATAGAAAACAAGATATTTGCAGGCAACTGATTTTTGGGAACTTCCAAAGGAATTTTCTCCCTCGGACGCTTAGTTTGTGGAATGAACTCCCTGCCCAGGTTTTCCCAAAAGACTACAATATGGGATTCTTCAAAAAGGGCGTGTGTATCTTTGGACGCATACACGAGATTTTATAAGACTTTTAAGACAATTTTAAGAATGCCAAATATATTTCAACTAATATTATAAATGCGAATGTAAGTTTGTTTGCTATGCTATTACGCCGTAACTACTCGACCGATCATAGTGGAGGTGTACTGTACTGTTACTAACCTAACCTAATCTACATTTACGCGAGCGAAGCCGTGGGCAAAATCTAGTATATATAAAATTGTTACTGGTCGATTTTTGTACACAAAAGATATTTAAGCTGAAATAAATTTAATTTGAGGTTTTTGTCTGTCTATGTACTACGGTAAAACATAACTAGTAGGGCCTTGCTGATTTCAGCATGAATGGGCCGGCTCGACCGAGGAAGGACTACCCTCTCACAGAATATCGACGTGAAATAGCAGTATTGCTACTGTTGTATTTCGTTCGGTGAGTGAAAGTGCCCGAGGCCCACCCTCTTTCCCCCTTGCCGCTCCTTCTCCTTCCCACTTCCTTTCCTAAAGGGTTGGTAACGCGCAAGTGATACCTCTGGTATTGCAGGCGTCCATAGGCTACGGTGACCACTTACCATCAGGTGAACCGTATGCGTGTTTGCCACAGTAGTTGTATTATACAACGACTCGATGGCGTAGTAGTTAGTGTAACCGACTGCCACGCCTGAGGTCGCGGGTTCGATTCCCGCACAAGTCAAACATTTGTGTGCATAAACATGGATGTTTGTCTTGGTCTGGGTGTTTCTATGTATAATACGTATGGATATACAAAAAAAAAAAAGTATATATGTATGTTTATCCATTGTCTAGAACCCATAGTACAAGCTCTGCTTAGTTTGGGCTAGATGGTGTTGTGTGTATGTGATAGAATATTATTATTATTATTATTATATAAAAAAAAAAAAAAAAAAAAAGTATCTATGTATGTTTATCCATTGTCTAGTACCCATAATACAAGCTCTGCTTAGTTTGGGCTAGATGGTGTTGTGTGTATGTGGTAGAATATTATATATATATGACGCTTAGAACTCAAGTATTCGTCATTAGGCTTTTTTGATACGTTACCTAGAATATATCTATCTATAAGTATGTTTTACGTGTGTGAATCATTTTCTTACATAAATTTTTATGTATAAATATTATCAATTTTTACAATTCTTCAAAACTAATTACACCTAAAATATTATAAAACAGAAATATAAATAAAAGTAAACCTAAAACTAAAACCCTCTAATAGGCGTCATAGAAATTGTTTCTTTAATTTCTCACCATGCAAAGAAATCAAATGTTTGATAGGTACCTTCCAAATTCTACACTATGAATTCACTTGCAAAAGCTTGTAATTTATAATTATTTTTACGGCCTATTTATTATAATTTTATGCTAATAAGAGGCATTTTGAAGGAAATTAACGAATTTCCTTTCTCCAAACGTAATGCTTATAAGATGCTTTAAATTAAATATTAGATCAGTCAAAATGTATGTTGTGTTGATACTGTGTGTGTTGTGGTGCGTGTACGCACTGTTCACGCGGCGCATGCGCAATGTAAACGCGCAGAAGTTGCCGCCCGCGTACCCAGGCGCGCTACCTATAATCGGACACACACACTTACTTCTCCTTTGGATGAAAGGCAAGTTTAGTCATTTTATTTGTTTTTATTTTAGAAGAGGTTCTATATTATCTGCTGAATACTCATTACGAGTAAATAATAATTTAAATGAATGATTGAAATTATATTAAATGCCAATTTAAATATTTTATACTTTATAATACATTATCAATGTTCATCAGTCAGTATCAGTTCCTATGTCAATGTTTAACAGAAAACTTAAAGTATTGCTCTTATCTTATCTTATTTCCGGGGCCAATCAGTGTAGACCGGCGACATTTCGACCCAGTGGGATCTTTTGTGTCGGCCCCGAGATCTATCCCTGAGCTATCTCCCTATGAATGTACTACATCAGTCGCAGCGTACACTTCAGAGGGAGAAGCCTGTCTTTAGGGTTCGGATATGCCAATCCTATCAGACCCATCCTTAGTCCAGCCAACGCGTCACATTCACACAGTAGGTGTGATATGGACTCGTACTGTTCACCGCAGGCTCTGCAGATCAAATTGTTTGCCAAACTCAATCTGCACAGGAAGTCATTGGTGCCAAAATGACTAGTGAACGCTCTTGTAAGCAGGCGTATTTTGCCCTTGTTGTACCCGTAGATCTTCCGGGTGAAGCCCATGGCTCTATTTACAATGAATTTCTTGGAGTGTTCCAGACCTCTAAGGGCCATCCACTCCAGCCTGTGTTTATCATTGCCATGTGCATTCATAGCTACCTTGACGGTACTCTCAGAGAGTTCTACGAATGGCTCGAGTAGTAGGGGTAGAAAAGTATTGCTCTTTAAAAGAATGGTGTATTCTGTAAGTGAGTGAGACAGGTCTTAGTAATGTTGCTATTACTAATTATTTAAAACTATATAAATTTCTACACCTGATAAAGTCGGATATGACCCTTGGACTCTTTTGTTTATTTTTTAAATTCTTATGTACATACAGCAACACATCAACCTAGACTGTTTGGACTTTGAACTATTAGAAGTTGAACGCTGCGAATCGTGCGAAAGAGGCGTTATATTTTTGTTACACTCTATCCTTACCATTACATCGACACCACTATGCACTCTCCCTTTCCGATAATTCTCTATTTTGTACGTAGCGTATTTATGCGTATATAGGGTGTCTAACTTGATGTGTATACATGTGTACAACCCATGTTCATGCAAATAAACGATTTATGATCAATTAATAAATGATTTCTATTTCTATGTATGTATATTTGCTATGTTTTTTTTTTATTTGCGTATGCTTTCAGTCATTAAAAATATGTTTCAGTACCATGCTCAGAGTTCTTTTTAAATTCGTAATTACTCACGAATTTTTAATTGGTCAGACATTTTTAATTGGTTTCTTATATCACACAGCTTTTTAATGAGATTAGGAATAAATCCCGTGTCCCGCATTAGAAATACATCTTGTGTCGTGTGGGACTTCACAAACGCAGCATCCATATTCATAACAACTATTCGACCCTTCGAGGATGAAATGTTTGAAAAAGCTATTTTGGTGAAAATGTATTATTGATTTTTTACCTTATTCAGTTTTTCTAGCTGCATCGACGTGT
Source organism: Catocala fraxini (assembly GCA_930367265.1). Classification (NCBI taxonomy): domain Eukaryota; kingdom Metazoa; phylum Arthropoda; class Insecta; order Lepidoptera; family Erebidae; genus Catocala; species Catocala fraxini. The sequence goes on from OV884047.1 coordinate 5,385,591, forward strand.
ATATTTAAAAAAATACTACTACCCAGAAAATACTGCAGCATACAACTTTTATTTTAATAATTGATGTTAATAATACTTTATTTCGGCACAAATACTGTAAAATATAATTATAATTCCATACTTATAGAACAAAAAGTGCTAAAAAAACTATGTTGACAGAAGCAAAAAAATAAATAAAGAGTAAAGTAAAACTGTATTATTTTTGTATTTGGCTCTCCTGAAAAGTTGTATTTTGACTTTTACTAGGTATATATTTTCATCCTCGAAAGGTCGATTTGTTTATTAAAGAAATGTTTGTCCCTTGACGTTGTAACAATAAGAATAGAATAGAATTGCAAATATGGGTTCACAATACATAGTTCTTATAATTAAATCTTATTATAAGAACTATGTATGTCTATTTAAAAAACAAAAAGAAAATACCATTTTAATACATAAATTACCATTACTTATCAAATTTTTATTTATCAATTTAATTCAATGTATATAAATCAAAATGTATATGTAATAAAATGTAAAATTAAAATTATTATTGTATTATAAACCATGTAACTACATTTAAAAATATATATGTCATTACTATTTCAAAAATCATTATTATTACAATTATGTCATTATCATAAATATGTCATTATTGTCACAAATATTTCATTTTTATCACAAATGTCATTATTATTTCAAAAAATAAAAATACTATTTTTATTTCAATTATCATTAAATAGACATAATGTTAACAATTAGGAAATATCCTTCTCTGCTATGAACTCAGTTACACTGTAGTATGCTTTATCCAATAAAAAATTCCGTAATTTACTCTTAAAGAGTGCTGTGTTCAAAGTCTTCCAAGTATTAGGTAATTTATTGTAAATAACTGGGGCCATGCAGTAAACGCTCTTGCGCATTAAAGCAGTTTGACATTGTACCTGACCCAATTTACTGTTGTCACGCCTATTTCTCGGAAATATATCAGCAAGGCGCAAAAAACGCGATGGGTATTGCTTTACAAACACAGCCACTTCAAAAACATAAATACAAGGAAGCGTCATTATATTGTGTAGCTTAAAATACCACTTAAGACTTAGTAACTTTGTTATTAGTTGTCCTAATAAATCAATGTTGTCCTTAGGTAGTTTGACCTTTATTTTCTGTTATTTCACCGTGCTTATGATGACCATCTTTATGTCACACTATGTTTTGCCTGCGGCTTCGCTAGGTAAGGTTATGTTAGTAATATAGCCTATGTTACTCGATCATAATATAGCTTTATAAAGGAGAAAGAATTTCTGAAATCGGTTGAGTAGGTTTTAATTTAAATCCTTACAAACAAACAAACCACAAAAATCGTGACTGTCGTGAAAATACTACATACTAAGGCTAACAAAGAAGATAACAAAATTAATGCAAATCGTTCTGAATTTGGATGAAATATTATATCAAACTAGATTTCGTCCGTGGCTTCGTTCATTATAAATATAGGTTAGATTGAGTTAGTATCTAGCAATACTTCTTTTCTGGATGATACCGAAACCTTTGTCTTTTTCTGAACGTGTACCATGCGAAATTTCATGATGATCGAACAAGTAGTTGAGGCGTGGAAGCGTAACAAACAAACAGACTCACATTCGCGTTTTTATTATTAGTTATGATATACAAAAAATTGAAGCCGACTGCTATATTAAATTGGCAAAAAGTGACAATGTTACAAATGCTATGAACGATGAAAATGTAAGCTTCTCCGTCTGAAATCTATATCTATACTAATATTATAAAGAGGAAAGAGCTGTGTATTTTGTTTTAGTGTGCATCCATTTTTGTTTGTAATAAATAAATTCAAAAATAACAGGGCTGACGTTTTTTTTGTATGCCATTATTGTGGCAAGCAAGCATGCGGCCCGCCTGGTGGTAAGTGGTCACCGTAGCCTATAGACGCCTGCAACACCAAAGGCATCACTTGCGCGTTGCCGACCCTTTAGGAATAAAAGGAAGTGAGAAGGACAAGGAGCGGGAAGGGGGAAAGAGGGTGATTGGGCCTCCGGCACTCTCACTCACCAAACAAAACACAATAGTAGGAATACTGCTAATTTACGTCGATATTCTGTGAGAGGGTAGTCCTTTCCTGATCGAGCCGGCCCGTTCATGCTGAAATCAGCGAGGCTCTACTACTCTAAGTTTACCGTTGGAAAGCTTCTTTATACAAAAGTAACATAGACTACAGAATATTAATTGTGAGCAAGAGCAGCGAAGCAGTAATCAGAACCGTGAATGAAACCGCGAGGAACATTTAGTAATGAATAAACGCAAAAACTATGGAACCGAATTTACAGTCCTTGCACTCTTAAAAACCTTTAAATAGAAATAACTAAGAGTAGCAGTACTGAGTCAATGTAATGTGAGTAGTTACTTTGTTGCGAAACTCGTGTATCGGACGCCATTACATTGCCCCTCGCTACAGTCGTTTTCCTCCTGTCGTAAAGTAATGTAGTCCTGTCAATCGTATATATATCGTATTATCCAATATAGTATTCAGTAAAAGTTATTCCAGGGTTTCTTTTATCTCTTACAAGAACACCCCTTTTGATTGGACAACAGTGACACTATATAAATACATACAACACATGAACACTTATAATAAAATAGAAAAACAGAATTTTAAACTAAGGCTATATAATTTCACGCTGAAAGCCAAAGCCGGAAAATCTAATATAAAATCCTGTTAGGTAACCCAGTGGTACCTACTTGTAAACTAACTAATGATGATAGCATAGTTCTTACTTACTGTTTAGTCAAAGTCAAAATCAAAAATCATTTAGGTATTCATTTAGGTCACAAAGTAACACTTTTGAACTTCGAAAATGAGTTTTCTATCGAAGATTTTTTTTCTTTAATTATTATAAGGTATTTTTGCACAAAATAATGACAATATCAATCCCGTCGTAACTTATTCTAAAAAAGAAACACCTACTACAACAATAGTATAGGCTAATCTTAATAGCTAATAATCACAAACACTGTAATTAAATGTATAATATAATATTCTAGCTGTATCAGAGTTTGGTTCAGCTAGAATACTATGAAACATACTGACGTCGTATATATTTAATTTAAATCTATTATAAAATACACTTTTTATCAGCATACCTGCTATCGAAGTTTTTCTTCTCTCTTAGCCTTTATTATTCCCAAGTCACTTGGGGTCGGTTTTTTTTTTCCGGTCTAACCGGATTTGACTGGATATCAATTTTTACACGGAGCGGCTGCCACCTGACCTCCGCAACCCGAAGGCTAACGATACCCTAAGGCTAGACCAGTGTCAGGATATTAGAGGGTACTGACTTTCCCAATAACGACTGCCATAGATGTTCATGGCAGCCGGGACCGACGGCTTAACGTGCTCCCCGAGGCTCTCGAAGTTGTTGGTTAGTTAATCGAAGATGCATCAGGAAACTGATATATGTAGGTATCTTCGGAATCCAAGGTCCGATAACGATAAAACTTAAATCGAACCCTTAATAAGAGCAGCGATAGCTCAGTGGGGAGACCAACAGACCGCAATGCAGAGGGTCTCGGGTTCGAACCCACGTCGCGGAACTCTGACTTTCGGAAGATATGACTTTTCGAAATTATGTGCATATTGATTGACAATTATCGCCTGCTCCGTGCCTCGGAGAGCACGTTAAGCCTTCGGTCCCGGCTGCCATGAACATCTATGGCAGTCGTTATTGGGAGAGTGTCGACACAAAAGATCCCACTGGGTCGAAGTGTCGTCGGTTTGCACTGACTGGCTGGCATAAGATAAGATAAGATACACTTTGTAGGGGACATTTACAAAGGGTTCGTTTTAGCAAAAAAGATAAAGGTTTTTAAAAATTGTTTATTAGTGGCGAAGTTCGTAGGTGATATTTATAATCAAATTAAGAACCGCCTCCTTCTTTTTAAAGTCGGTCATAAATGAAAGCGGCCCAGTGTGAAACGAACTCACGCAATTCTGAGGTAATGCAGATCCCTTGGTGCGTAAGTCCAAGTTAATATGCATCTGGCCGGTTATTTTACGCATAGGCTACTACGGTTTCACTTTTTATTAGAAAGATTGCCAAGTTACGTAAACATTATGACCATTCTAATTTGAAACATAGGGCTTTTTTACATGCGTGTAACACGCGCAAGACGCGCTATGTTCATAGGTATTATGTAAACACATACGCAAGGTAACTCTGTTATTAACTCACTCAGGTTAGTTTTGCGAGTTAATCATATGAGTTATTTGCGCAGATGGCTCTTGTCGGTCGTTTACACGATAAATACAACCGCAATTACCTTAACTTGGACATCTTACTCGCGTTATGTGCTTATATCCTAACTCATAAATACATATATAAGCTATAACTCGCAAATGTAGACCGCATGCGTACCGTCAACGTCATAAGTAGCTGAACATGATATTAATTTTCAAGCGCCATAAGAACTTAATAATTATTAGAATCTTTTGATTCATAATAAATTTTGCTCACTGCTTCACTCACGTAATGTAGATTTTGTTGATATATTTCTATCCTTCGGGCATAGCAGCCTTTTCTCTATCCCTAACAACGTGTAAGTAAAATTTCAAGATGATCGATCGTGTCGATAAGGCGTGAAAGCGTAACAAACAAATTCATATTCGCATTTATTATATTAGTTAGGATAAATTAATTAATTATCCTTCAACTACTACTGTGTATACATGAGAACAATAGTTACTTTGAATAGAATAAGCATTCAAAATCTTACATAACTTCAGTGGCTTATTTTACTGATTATACCTTGCGTATGTAACTCAGGCTAACCATTAGCCTCGTGTACAAGAACTACCTAGTGTGTAGTTGTGTGCTGCGGTATTTTCATTACCTGATACTCTTTTATAATCAGCCCTGTTTATAAATTTTCCTACTGCTGGGCACAGGTCCTTTCTCAGTATAAAAAAGGTAAGGCCAAGACAAGAGTTCTCCAACACGCTGGCACTATGAGTTGGCAGACTTCACACATCTTCGATAACATTATGTAGAACTCTCAGACATGTAGGTTCCCTTAAATCGTTTTCCTTCACTGATAAAGAGAGCGATATTTAACTATTTAATATCGCACATAACTTTGAAAATTCAGAGGTGCCTTTGGGTCAAACTCGAAATCACTGCGTGCTTGTCGAATTAAATTAATATATAATATATAATAATCGCTTATAGAACTTTTTAAATAAAATATAGCCTATGTTACTCGGTGATAATATAGCTTCCTAATGGTGAAAGAACTTTTAAAATCGGTTGAGTAGTTTTTGAGTTAAATAGGTACAAACAGAAAAACAAAACATCAAATCTTTTCTTTTTATAATATTAGCATAAATAGCGTTATGCTGTCGAAATTACGACCGGAGAGATCATCGATTCGACGATGACGCGAATCCACTTAATAAATTATTTACACAAGCATTCATCATTAATGGGTTACTATTAATTTGCGATCTAAATTGTTAATAATCATTTTCTACCAATAGATTCTAATGATGTATGCATCATTTACTACCTGTTACATTCAATAAAAAATATAACGTTAAGTCGTAAATATGTTTAAATAGGTTTTATATTTTTAAGTAGTTGATGTATTCGTAGTCGATATTCTCAGCCTTTTTCTATTGCAATAGCTAGGGTGGGCTATCCGAGGGTGTGGTGAGTTCCTATTTTCCCAATAATATTATAATAATTTCTGACCTGTACGAGTTCGACCCACAACACTCACGAGACAAAAATTTGTGTGTTCCACAAATGGTTGTTCCAAGTCTGGATGTTCCTTGTATCCGTTGTTTGAATGTTTGTAAAGACCTCCGTGATACAGGAGTTATTCCTAGTGCGGTAGTTTTTTAAAAAGAAACGTTTAATCCCTGCCTAAATCATGTCGACTGCCTGGTGCAACCAATATAATCGATACTGTTATTGTTTTCAGATATATATGGGTGTATTAAATCTATGGCTGATTTCTGTCTGGAATCAGGTGGAGTCACATGTGGATATTTTGGCGGAGTCATTTATTATGGTAAGTACTCTAATGATTCACGTAAATAAATTCAGGGGCAAACGCTAGTTATATACTACCTCCGTGGCGCAGCGGTAGTGTAAGCGACTGCTGTGCATGAGGTCTCGTTTTTGAATCCCGGGTCGGGCCAAAAAAATGTTATTGGGTTTTTCTGTTAAGAAATCTCAATAACAGCCACTAGTTGGCAGTGTTAGACACCCCCTTGCCTTGGAAAGCATGTCAAGCCGTTGGCCCTGCGGCTGATGGTTCTTCGGTTGTGTCAGATTGTCGTCCCATCGCATCATGAGAGTTTGGGAACAGAGAGTGCACTTGTGTTTGCGCTTACACTTCTGTTCTATAATATCTCCTGCGTAAATGGCTAGTCTCCGTTAAAATTGGCCGCGGTGACCGAAATTTGCTCTAGAGGACATTATTATTATATGAAGATTAAGTAGCCTGGCAATACTCCAACCATATTAGCCTACCCGCTCTAAAAGTCAGAGCTGCTACAATGGACACTGGCATTCCACTGGGCTGATAACCAGAGTATTATTTTTCTGACCGGTTACTGTGGCCTGTGGAGTCTACGCTAACCGTTAGGCGTCAGGTCTTCCTGAAAATATAATGATATTTCGATCATAGTGGCCAATACCAACAGACGCAGACCATTTGGTGCGGGCGATATATTATTTTGCACAAGAATCCGAACACAAGTGCAGTCTGTATTCCCTTACTTTTAAAATCTGATGGCACAGCACTTCGACACGCCTGAAGAGAGGTAAGGCGCAGTACCAACCGATACACGTGCTTGGAGAGGCACGGGGACGTGTGACACCATCAACTTTCTAGCTGCTAATGAGAATTTCTTAACAGGAATATCCAAAAACACTTTGTCAGATTAAACCCGCGATCGCATAGCAGTCGCTTTCATTATCGCTGCCCACGGAAGCTGTCACTACAGCATTTTACAAATCCACAAATAGAGGTCGTATAAACCTGCAGAACTGAGGGCAATAGAGGGTAATACAATATCTATCTTTTGGCAAATACACTTCCCAACACCACATTCTTTCTAACATAAGTACCTCTAACAAAAAATTGTAAGTCCAACCGAACATAAACGTATATCACGTATCCAACGACATTACTACATACTTATTATTAAACGAAATCCCCCGCTGCTTTTGTCTGTCTGTATGCGGTTTTTACCAATAGATAGAGTGATTCATGAGGAGGGTTTAGGTGTATAATTTGGCTCTTTAGTCAACTGAGGCCGCTCGAACTTATCCAGCGGGATCAGTTGACCTAACGAATGTTTTGAATCGGGCAACTGATCCCACTTTAAAAATAAGGATTTTATTTATATATATACAATATAAATATGTACACACGTGAACAAAAGTATTTGGGGAAAGAAATGACACTCCATCGCTTGGTTATAATGATATATTAAAAAATGGTTATATATAATGATATATTATAATGACCATCAAAAATACTAATTGCACAGCAAATATTGCATAGCATAACGAGCACCTATACGCCTCAAATCACTGCATTCAGTCTCGAAAAGGTTAGGTTATGTTAGGTTCCTTCTTAAACCCACCCAAAAATAGACCTTCGACCCGTCGACTTAGTTTCATCTCTTTTGTTGTGCAATTAGTATTTTTTTGCTGTGCAGTTAAATACTACCCATAAATCACAGACGTAACATTTTTTTTCGTGTCTGTAAAAATCATAAAATGTATTAATGGGATCAGTTGCCCGATTCAAAACATTCGTTAGGCCAACTGATCCCGCGGGATAAGTTCGAGCGGGCTCAGTTGACTAAAGAGCCTATAATTTGTCAAGGATATATACCTACTGCCCGTACGAAGCCGTGACTGGTCGCTAGTAGTTAATATTTGTTAATAATTATATTATATAATTAATTCACAGACTGTTCACATAATATATTAATTATGTGATACACAATTATATCCAGTATAATTCGAGATCTGCATTACTATTGTTACCATTGTAAACAATCCGCAAAATTAGGTATTATAAATTACTCATTTAAATCCACTTAGCTGAAATGACGTCAATGTTTTAACAAGCATAATAGAGATTGTTATCTGTTTGTTCAGATGCTCACGGTTTTGTTTTTTTACGAGTGCCAAAAAATAAAAAGGTTCTCACGGTTTTACGAACCGGTCTCTTGGCACGTACATAACGCTGAGTGTAATGTGTATTTCCAACCTCGGTTTTCGGAAATTCAAATTTTTTAGGAATAATTACCTTTTATAACATTTAAAAGCTGTCCTACGCCAAAGTAATTAAAAAAATGTGATCAGCTATTGTTTGTAGACATCTTACTAATTCTACTAGTAGTTATTATAAATTTGTAAGTTTGTGAGGATGAGGTGAGGATGGCTGGATATTTGTATCTCGATGGCGTAGTGGTTAGTGTAACCGACTGCCACGCCTGAGGTCGCGGGTTCGATTCCCGCACAAGTCAAACATTTGTGTGCATGAACATGGCTGTTTGTCTTGGTCTGGGTGTTTCTATGTATAATATGTATGTATTTACAAAAAATAAAGTATATATGTATGTTGATCCATTGTCTAGAACGCTTAGTACAAGCTCTGCTTAGTTTGGGCTAGATGGTGTTGTGTGTATGTGGTAGAATATTATTATTATTATTATTTCACGCAAAAACTTCTGAACCGATTGCAATAAAATTTTTTATGGAGATAGCTGGATTAACACATAGGCTACTTTTTAACCCAATATTCCCACAGCATCAGGTCTTATGCGGGTGAAACCGCGAGGCGCAGATAGTATAAAATAGAATAACAATGGTAATAATGTAGAATAAAATTTATTTAAAAGTAAAATGTTCAAAAGAATTAGATAGATCATATTTCCAGTTCACATTCGATACATCTTCTTCTCTCTTCTCTCTTAGCCTTTATTATTCCCAAGTCACTTGGGGTCGGCTTTTCTGGTCTAACCGGATTTGACTGGATATCAGTTTTTACACGGAGCGGCTGCCACCTGACCTCCGCAACCCGAAGGCTAACGATACCCTAAGGCTAGACCAGTGTCCGGATATTAGAGGGTACTGACTTTCCCAATAACGACTGCCATAGATATTCATGGCAGCCGGGACCGACGGCTTAACGTGCTCTCCGAGGCACGGAGCAGGCGATAATTGTCAATCAATTCAATTCAATTCAATCAATAAACATTCGATACATATACGTTTTAATAATAATAATAGGACCTCTGCATGTTGGAATCATGTTTCCGTGTAAGCCTCCCAAAAGGCCGAGTGTTATTCCTAAATTACCAGGCAAATACCCGTGAAAGAGAAACATAGTAATACCAGCCCTGTATATAATTACGTAAACTGAATCATGCTGGGCACAGCTCTCTTCTCAGTGCGACAAGAGTAAGGCCACAGTCCACCACGCTGGTCTAATGGGAGTTGGAAGACTTCGCATATCTTCGAGAACATAGTGGAGATTTCTGAGACATGTAGGTTTCCTTACGATGTATTTCTTTACCGTTGAAGCGAGCGTAATTAACTATTTACGTATAGGCAAAGGTGACAAGTTGAAAACCGAATGCGCGGTTAATCACTAGTAAAAATAAAAATCTGATGCTCAATTCTTATGCCGCAATCATTTCTGCCTTCTGGATGAGACGTGTTAAGTTAAATTATAGGTAGTTAATTCCGAAAGGCGGCGTGCGTGTTCCTACGCGCGCCTCTGTGTCGAGTCCGTCTCCCCTCTAGGGGAGCGGGGGGGGGGGGGGGGGTAAGTAGGGTTTGTGAGTGAGAAGTGCCAATGGGTAGGTCTCTTCGCGTAATGGCCTGCCGTTTCATACGGCGCGGCGGCGAGCCGAAACCTCGGTGGGGTCGCAACCGCATGTGCAAGTGATTCGCGCGGCCCCGTCGATAGTGGTTTTATCGAGGAACACCGTAGTAGATTTAGTCGGTATTCCGAGAGGTCCATTATCTTTTCAACATCTTTCTTTTACTCCGTTGAGTCCGACATAACTCCTCCGCACGACCCCGCGGAGGGATGTGCGTCAATGCATTCACCAAAGTAAAAAAAAATTGGTAGTTTGTTAAAGTTATAGGTAACCGAAGCTAAACATAGGACAGATTGTATCAGCAAATAAATTTGTGACATCGTATGGTGTGAACGGAACAGTAAAGTGGCAAAATAAGTATAGAATTTATGATAGCGGTCACTGCACGGATGGCTAAACTACTGCAGTTTAATACTCGCCTCGCCATTGCCACTGCGCCGAGGGTAGTGGTTTCGAGCACAAACGAAAAAAAAAAGTGTGACTCGCAAATTGTGGTTCCGCGTCCGGGTGTTCTTTGTGACCGTTGTTTAAGTTTGTAAAGTTACCTGGGACAGTGCATTTATATCTAGAGTGAGAGTCGTATCTATTTAAAAGAAGAACTGTAATTTATGAATCCTTGCAACATAAACAGTAACTCTTGCGCGTTGCCAAACCTGTTTAAAACATTTACTGTACTGGCAGCGAGAAAACAGAAAGAATCATAATCAGAAAACTAGCCACTGGACTCCTTAGTAGACATATCTTAATACTACATGGCCAAGGCATTTAACTATCAAAAGATCAAAAGGAAATTTTTTTTATCAGACTGCACGGATGACTTAGTGGTTTAAGTGGTCACCTCGCCTCTGCTCGCCGCGCCGAGTGTTGTAGCTTCGAATCCTACACGAGACAACAATTTGTGTGATCCACAAACAGTAATTCTGTGTCTGGGCGTTCTTTGTATCCGTTGTTTGAATGTTTGGGAAGACCCCTAAGACACAGGAATTATACCTAGAGCGGTAACTTTAAAAAAATTGATTATTGATTTGATCCACTAGATTGGCTCAAAGTTACCTTCTCACAATACAAATTAGGTACACTTAACTACTAGTATTATATTATCTGTTACTTAACTAAGATTAACGTAATATATAATATAATATTATAATATTCTATCACATACACACAACACCATCTAGTCCAAACTAAGCAGAGCTTGTACTATGGCTACTAGACAATGGATAAACATACATATATACTTTTTTTTTTCGTAAATACATTCATATTATACATAGAAACACCCAGACCAAGACAAACATCCATGTTCATGCACACAAATGTTTGACTCGTGCGGGAATCGAACCCGCGACCTCAAGCGTGGCAGTCGGTTACACTAACCACTACGCCACCGAGGCCGACAATTATTTGTTTCCATAAAATTTCACCGAAACAATCTGATGAACCTTTTCAGGTATTGTGGATCCTGAAGACGCGGCGACAGTCGCCAACACATTGCTGCAAAAGCATCCCTTCTATAAATTTGGTGAACCATGGCTTGGAAAAGGATTGGTCACAAGCTCAGGTAAACATTTAACTTGACTTTGACTTTGAAGTCTATTACACCTAAATTTTGCTAGTAATATTTCGGTCCCACGTAATAGACGTGGGACCGAAAGCCGAGCCAGTTGATCTAAGTCTAGTAGACCGGTAAGTAGGCGCACAGCTACTGAAATTTTCTTGACTAAGAAATCAAATAACATTTTATTCGATCCAGAAATCTTACTTGAGAACTCAGGACATTTAACTGCATGGATGGCGTATGGTTTAAGTAATCCCCTCACCACTGCCAGTGCACTGAGTGTTGTGGTCTGATTCCCACGTGGAACAGAAATTGTATGATCCACAAATTGTAGTTCTGAGTCTCCGTTTATTCTGGGTATTCCGGGTATTCCTTGACTCCGGGCATACCTTGACTCCTTGGTTTCAATTTTCCCTTACCTTTTCAAGTTTCAAGTCCCTTGTGAATTTCTGTCGTATGGTACTTTGAATTTAAATTTGAATTTGAATTTGAATTTTTTTCGTATGGTCACTGTTTAAAGCTGCGAGGGCCTAGCTATTTGAATATAATAAGTTATTTCAGCAAAGCTTTTGGATTTTTGTGAATCTTTACATAAGCCGAAAAGGCCTGCTTGACCTCTATCAGGTTATTCCTATAGCCAGGAGTAGTTACTAATTATAAGAAATTAATATTCTTTCACGTTTTTATTTTCAGGGGCTTTATACAAACGTCATCGCAGAATGTTGTTGCCAGCATTCAGTCTACCCGCAGTTCATGGATTTCTCGACGTGTTTAACGACCAATATAGGCGACTGACTGATGTCTTCGATAGTCAAACTGGGCGGGGTCCATTCGACCCTCTGACGACTATTAGGGACATTACTCTCAGGACATCTTGCAGTAAGTAGTACTCTTTACTAGGATTACTGAACTAATGTTTTTCGAATTTGCTTTCTTGTATATACAGTTTCTTCTCAGTTTTTGTCATTGGTTTCCTTGCTTTGTCAAAATTATAGAAAACCTATATGAATAAATATATTTTTGATTTTGACTTTGAATCAGACACTGCTTAGAGGAAAGCATTGTATTCCAATACTAGTTTTTGCTTGCGAATTTGCTCCTGAGAGGCCCACGGAAACGCATACCAGGATATAAATAATAGTAGGTATTTTTAAAATATTGTGACGTTTGTTGTTATGTTTGTATATCGGTTTTTTCTTCCATGTGAAATTTCGACTCTTGGCTTTTAGTCAGATCAAAATATATTTTTTATCCCGGTGTGCCTTCTCTTGGCATTTACTCGGACAAAGTCGCAGGTTTATGACTTTACTAGGGATAAAAGTAAACGTATTCTTAGTAAAGTCATAACAAACCGCCTGGTCGTCGGCCGCCAGTTAGTCTGCCACAAGCAGCATTAAAAAATGCAACAATATTATCATAAACTATATTATTAATTGTCACCTTAAACTCCCTTACCGCACCGTCAAGCCAATTCGTGCCAAGCCTTAAATTAACTATTATCATTTCAGTAACAGTATTTGGTGACAACGACGAGAAGGATAATGATTTCATCAATACATATTCAACAACGATAGATGCAATTTTTGACATTGTGATGCTGAGGATTGAAAGATATTGGCTGCACAGTGACTTCCTCTTTCAATTTACGAGCCTTAAAAGGAAACAAGATAAATTAATACAATTATTGGACGAAATTGCGTATGAGGTACATCCTATTCTTTTTATATTAAATATTTACATTAAGAATAATTCAATACAAATATTATCAAGTACTCAGAGAGGCATGACAACCATATTATAGGAGCACCCACTTTATTACTGCCTCCGTGGCGCAGCGGTAGTGAATACGAATGCTGTGTATGAGGACCCAGGTTCATTAATTGGCCACCGTAATGGAAATTCGGTCTGTAGGACTTTATTCTCATATTATAAAGAACTCTGCATGTCTGAGAGTTCCCCATAATGTTCTCGAAGATATATGAAGTCTGCCACCCCATGGACCCAGCGTGGTGGACTATGGCCTAATCCTTCTCACACTGAGAAAAGACCCGTGCCCAGCACTGGAACAGTGTAATATAGGGCTGATATTATTATTATATAGAGACAGTAATATAGTCATCCACCGTTCTTAGCTCCAACTGGTTACACTGAGAATTTCCTAACAAAATAGTATGAAAGCAGTATTATACTGTATTAGCTTACCCTTTCAAGTAATTTTAAGTTAGAATCTTGAATAACCGCTAGTAAACAGCAATAGAAAGAACATTCTATAACTTGAATTCTGGTCGAGAACTGTCTATATGAGACATATTTTGACTAGTGTGGACAGAAACTCCGTTAGAGCTATACTGCCATCATAAGGACAAAAACGCATCTACCTCTTTTGTTTTCAAAATATTTTTTACCTATTTGGAATCAATAAAGAAAGAATAAAAATAAAAATATACTGGCAGCGCATCTGTCAGTATATTTATATGATAATTTTTTTTGGCAGAGTCGTCTTTTTTCCTTGTAACGGCCGTAAGTATACTGGGCGACATATATGTACATTTTAGCCATTTATCTCTGTATTCCTTTGTTTTCATATTAATTTTAAACATATATGATCATAACAATCTTTTGCAGGTTATACAGAGGAAGAAGAGTGACATGAAGAATAAGGAAAATATCGGAACACTTCCTGTTTCAGGTGAAATAATTTTTTTACCTTTGATTTTTAGTTTTTGATTAATATATACAATATTTAATTTGTGAAACCACAGGTATTTTACTGTTATTATTATATTCAGACGTGATTTGATGACGAATTTAATTTGGACAACACCTTCTAGATAGACGGACTGGAAAATCAAAGTAGTAGGCGTGGGCTATAAGCATGCAGCAACGTGGGGAAATGCTTCTGATGCATTCCCTCTCGATCTCTCCCGAGATTTCGGGTCTACCGACTAAAACCACCACGGTGTACGAACTCGCGGCTTTGTATGGTCGGTGGGTCACTGGAACTGAAACCACATCAGCGACCCACCCAGCAGTGCCCAATGCAGACAGCAAAGGTTTGCGGGTGAGGACTCCTGGGCAACGGCCTGACACAACAGAGGGCGTCGCTCCTACTCAATGGCACGTTGGATATAAGCTGCCTGGCAACAGTAGGGTACTTGACTATGTTTCATTACGTACATTATTTTACACAAGCACAAATAGTAATCAAGGGCTTTAAAGGAGATATTTCGGTATCTCCCTGGGACGGCAGCATTTATATCAGCAAGCAATAGCAGTTACGTCACACTTTGTACCGTGTATCTTTTTTCTATCATTCGACATTTACGTCTGCTACCAGATTTGAAACGCTTATCTTCTTTAATCTTAATGATTGTTGAGTCAATGTCAAAAATTATTGGTATTTTAGACTTTGGTTAATGTAACATTTGACTAAAATAATATCTAATTGTGAGTCAAGTAAGGGTACCCTTGACTCACTTTTTTATTATTTTTTTAGGACATCTGAATAGGGATTCGGATCGACGATGGATAAATTCATGTGGTGTGATATCAAACACTTTTGTTAGTGTTTTTATACCACAAGCGCGCTGTATTTTTACTAATATTATTAAGAACCAAACTATACTCTAGCTACGAGCTTTTGTCGGAACGATTCTAAAAGAGGTGGTGCATGCATTTTAATAAAAAATAAACATCAATGGAAAGAACTTACCAATGTACTTGATCTGTCTATAAGTCATGTTTTCGAGTGTTGTGCAATCGAACTTATTCAATATAAAACAATAATTGTTTGTTTATATAGAGTACCCAACTCAAATACATTGAATATATTTTTTGATCGTCTGAGTGAGATTGTGTCTTCCACGAACAAAAGGAAATTAATAATTTGTGGTGACTTCAATATTGATTTACTCAAAACAACAAGCCTATCGTCTCAATTTCAGGAAATATGTTTAAGCTACAACATGAGAATTGCCATCAAGCAGCCCACTAGACTAGTAAGCAACTCATGTATCGATAATATCTTATATAATATTGAAGGATGTAAAGCAAAAGTTGTTGAGCTGGCTGTCTCTGATCATACGGCTCAGATCTTGCAATTTCCCGTGGCGAGGGTGTACGCTATGGATCACTGGTATGACTGTAGACGCGATTTTTCTGAGGAGAACACTGTTAAATTTGTTAATCATATCTCTCAACTGACTTTTAAGGAAATTTATGACTCAAATGATGCAAACGAAGCTTTTAGTGAATTCCATGACATTTTAAAATTATTTTATGACTTATGTTTTCCCAATAAAAAGGTAAAAATTTCAATATTTAAACGTCCGAAATGGATCTCAAAAGGAATTAGAATATGTACCAGACGAAAAAGAACTCTCTTATGGCAATACAGAAAAAAACGGACACTGGAGAATAAATTACTATTTAAAAAATATGCTACAAAAGTAAAATCTATTATAAAACTAACACAAAAAGCCCAAAATATGTATGCTATCAAATCCTCCACCAATAAATCACGAACAACGTGGAAAATTATAAACAATAACAAATATAATCAACCAGTAGAACACTCAATAAATATTAAATATAAAGGTAACATAATACACGACCCTAAAGATATAGCAACTCATTTTAATGATTTTTTCATCGATCATATTATTGAGCCAGAACCGGAAACGCGTAAGTGTAAATGTCCCCCATACCACAGCAACTCGATTTTTATGCCACCCACTACTCCAGAAGATGTTTACAGAATAATCAGGACACTAAAAGTAACGAATAGTGTGGGATATGATGGCATCAACACAAACATTATAAAAAGAATAGGTCACATAATTGCTCCACTAATATCCCATTTAATCAATCTGTCCATAGAAACAGGTATATTTCCAAGCAGTCTCAAGATTACTATAATAAAGCCTTTTCATAAAAAAGGCGATAAAACCAATCTTGACAACTATCGCCCAATAGCAATACTTTCCGTTCTATCCAAAATCTTTGAAAGAGTAATTTATAATAGCCTCAACAATTACTTAGAAATTAATGAGATATTTGCTAAAGAACAAATGGGATTTAGAAAAAACAAGTCTATTAATTTGGCATTATACAATTTCTGTAATAATATCTTGAGAAATATGGACATCAGATGTCCTACAGTTGCACTGTTTATGGACATGACAAAAGCCTTTGACTGCGTAGATCACAATATTCTTTTGGACAAATTGTATGCATATGGCATTAGAGGAAATGTGCATAAATTGATAGAGTCATATCTGAATGATAGACAACAAAGAACTGACATAACAAAAATTTGCCCAAAAACTAAAATGTTAACGGTGTACTCGTCTGGTCTGAGACACGTTCAATATGGCGTCCCGCAAGGCAGTGTGCTTGGCCCACTATTATTTTTGATATATATTAATGATATCCCAACAGTTACTAATAATCAGATGACTCTTTTCACCGATGACAGTACCATACTCTTTGACAAATATACTAACACTGACCTTGTTTATAATATTAATTTGACTTTAGGAAACACAATAAATTGGCTCATTAGTAATAATCTCAAAATTAACATAAATAAAACAAAAGCTATAAATTTTCGGCAAAGACCATCATTTCAGTCCTTAAATATAAAACATAAAGATGAAATAATTGAAGAAGTAGAGTCAACAAAGTTTTTGGGATTACTCATAGACAGTAAAATGACATGGAAGCAACACACGGAGTACTTAAGCAAAAAAATAAATAGCTATTCACATGCTCTGCGCAACCTCAGAAAAGTTGTTGATGTTTCAACAGTGCTGGTGGCATACCATGGATACGTATCGTCTATTCTTCGGTATGGTGTTATGTTCTGGGGCAGCTCCACCGATTTGGACTGTGTGTTTAGAGCCCAAAAACGATGTGTAAGGGCTATATGCTGTTTAAAACAGACAGACTCATGTAGACCGCATTTCAAAGATTTTAAAATTTTAACTTTACCTTGTATATATATTTTCGAAGTAGTGCTATTTATTAAATCTAATCAGCATCTGTTTGACCACCGCACCAGGAAGCGTCATGATGACAAACTATGCATTCAACCATCAAAGACGACTCTCCGACATAAAAGTGTGTTCTGCATGGGTCCAAAACTCTACAATAAGTTACCATCACATTTGCGGAATGAATCAAACATTTATATCTTTAAGAGGAAGTTGCGCTGTTTACTCGTAGAAAAGATCTACTACTCAGTTAAGGAATATATGGAGGATAATAATTACATACCTAATCTAACTTATTAAATTATAATTATGTTGCATCTATCTAAAATATTTATGACATGTAAAAGTTCTGACATTTTATTTTATTAATCAAACAAATGTGACTTTTCTATATTTAAATGTTGTTAGTAATTCTTAATTATGTAATATTTTGCATGAATATGTATGTAAAAAATAAGATTTGCATGCTGAAAAGCATAATATAGTGAAACATATTATTTTGTAACAACTTTGTAAACCTATATTACGCAAATAAAGTGAATTGAATTGAATTGAATTGAATTGAAGAAGAATTTGTCGTTTGTAATCGATAAACTCAAAAACTACTAAACCCATTTAATAATTGTGCATCATTAGAAAGTTACTATAGGCTGTAACATCACGCTACGAGCCCCAGGACAGGAGCAGTAATCGTAAACTTAGGTGGAATCGCGGAGAACAACTAGTCACGTATATAAGTCAATAGCTGGGGGTCTACCGTGAAACGCGTTATACGCAATTGCGTACGTTCGTTCGTGCTTATTCTTACCATGAAACATCATTCGCGCCGACATTCGTCACGAATATCGTCGTATGACATACCGTGAAACGCGTTATACGCAATTGCGTACGTTCGTTCGTGCTTATTCTTACCATGAAACATCATTCGCGCCGACATTCGTCACGAATATCGTCGTATGACATTTGTACGTCCTAAAACATCCGAAGTGTTTTCATGGTAGATATGCATATTATTTCGTTCGTAATTTGTTTCGGCACGCCATAGCGTAAAAACATTTTCACGGTAGACCCTCTGATTCCTGTCATACTTAAAGAAAAGCTGAAATGATATAACGATAAAAATTACGATTGATCATTGTTATGTTTTTGCAGAGGGAAGTTGTAAACCTTTCTTAGATGTTATGCTGGATATAGCAGCTGATGGTTCGCTGACTGATCAAGAAATCAGAGATGAACTTAATACTGTAGTGGCAGGTAGTTTCGAGACAACATCTCAACAACTCTGTTTTATTTGTGTGTTTGTGGGCTCATACCCTGAGGTACAAGAGAAAATGTACCGAGAGTAAGTAAACAAATCATTTATTTTAATTAAGTGAAGCTATAACAGCAAATAATTGTTTAGGTTTAATTGCAAACCACATATTTGAAAGCCTATATATAATATCGATATATTTTGTTATTATTTTGTTGTCGGCCTCGATGGCGTAGTGGTTAGTGTAACCGACTGCCACGCTTGAGGTCGCGGGTTCGATTCCCGCACAAGTCAAACATTTGTGTGCATGAACAAGGCTGTTTGTCTTGGTCTGGGTGTTTCTATGTATAATATGTATGTATTTACAAAAAAAAAATAAGTATATAAGTATGTTTATCCATTGTCTAGAACCCATAGTACAAGCTCTGCTTAGTTTGGGCTAGATGGTGTTGTGTGTATGTGGTAGAATATTATATTATTATTATTATTATATATAAGAAAGCAAGGTAAATCTCAAGAGAGATTGGCACTATTAAGAAAATATGTTATCATCTCAGTATCAGAGTTTGAGAAAAACAAGTTTTTTTTTTATATAATGGTATTTGAGCAACAATTAAATTGTTTACAAAACTATCTTTGTGATCTAAAATAATTGCGACCAGTGGAACCTAATTTATTGTCGTATGCTTTGTGCAAAACGTTACTAGGAAGTGGCATCTGCCAATATAAGAGAGCCGGTGAAATATGGTCACCACACATCCCTGCCTAACTTTAACTGGATATCTAGGGGTGTATACATATATCGCACTCATAAAACAGCAACTTAACTCAAAATTTAGCAATTCGACAATTTGAACTCTAACTTACACAACATAAGAGTTCAAATTGCCTAACTGTCAAGTTTCGAGTTAAGTCTATGTTTTAAGAGTGCGATAATATGTATTATCTGAAAAAGATTTTGGCTACAATTGACCTAAGTTTACACATGCAAAAGGTAATGTTAATATCATACGACTATAATATTCAGGGCGCTCATAGCCAGTTGCATTCACTAATCGGTAAACGATTAGCAAAAAACCAAAGTCACTGACGTAGTTCAGAAGTGTAGCAGACTGAAGTGGCAGTGGGCTGGTCACATCTGTCGCAGAATCGATGATCGTTGGAGCAGACGGGTTCTCGAGTGGAGACCACGACTCGGCAAGCATAGTGTAGGACGCCCTCCGGCCAGATCGACCGATGACCTGAAAAAGGTGGCTGGAGGTGACTGGATGGCGAAAACGGGAGATCGGGCCTTGTGGCGCACCCTGGGGGAGGCTTATGTCCAGCAGTTGACTGCAATAGGCTGAAATGATGATGATGATAATGAAACGATTAGCGTGGCTAAGCAAGTTTGTTTGCGGTCAGTCTATAGATGGGTGACCGCTAAGTGGTATTTCATCTGAGCGTCTCCGTGCTTCAGAGGGCACGTAAAAAGTCAGTCCCGGCTGTTGTCAAATTGACAGCAGTCGTTAAGCCATGTCAGAGGCCTACGGGCGGCTTGAACAACTCTTGACAACAGGTTGGTCACTAACCACACGAAAAGAAGAAGAAGAACTATAATATTTTGACTGCACGGTTAGCGTAGTAGTTTAAGTGGTCATCTTGCCATTACCACTGCGCCGAGTGTTGCGGGTTCGAATCCCACACGGAACAAAAATTTTTGTTCCGTCCCTTTGTTCCCAGTCAGGATGTTCTTGTGTCCGTTGATTAAATGTTTGTTAAGTTCCTTGCGAGACAAGAATCATATCTAGTGCAGGAATTGTCTTTATAAATAAAGAATATGGGCCAGCTGTATCTGTAAAGAGAGAAAGGCCAATCGATAGGTAGCAATAATATTTATTAAAAAGTTAATATTTTTAACTCGATGGCGTAGTGGTTAGTGTAACCGACTGCCACGCTTGAGGTCGCGGGTTCGATTCCCGCACAAGTCAAACATTTGTGTGCATGAACATGGCTGTTTGTCTTGGTCTGGGTGTTTCTATGTATAATATGTATGTAGTTAAAAAAAAATGAATATAAGTATGTTTATCCATTGTCTAGAACCCATAGTACAAGCTCTGTTTAGTTTGGGCTAAATGATGTTGTGTGTATGTGATAGAATATTATTATATTATTATTATTATTTTCAGGATAATGGAAGTGGTTGGCGACAAAAATGTAGAAAAGCAGGACCTACCCAAGCTGATGTATACTGAAGCAGTTATTAAAGAATGTCTACGATTGGTACCGCCCATACCGCTTCTAGGTAGATGTGTGGATAATGATTTGAAACTCAGTTAGTATTCAATAGTTTATAATATATTTCTACTTGTATGCCATTCGACATTTAGTCTTTTCAAATATCGAATGGCATGTATCTTATGTGGGGGCCAGTCAATGCAGACCGGGGACACTTCGACCCAGTGGGATCTTTTGTGTCGACACTCTCCCAATAACGACTGCCATAGATGTTCATGGGAGCCGGGACCGACGGCTTAACGTGCTCTCCGAGACACGGAGCAGGCGATAATTGTCAATCAATACGCACATAATTTCGAAATGTCATATAACTTCCGAAAGGCAGAGGTGCGCGGCGTGGGTTCGAACCCGAGACCCTCTGCATTGCAGTCTGTTGGTCTCCCCACTGAGCTATCGCTGCTCAATCAAATCGAATGGCATACTCAATAAACCAAATTTATGGATTTTTTTAATCGTGCTGGCAGCAATGTAAGTCTATACACACATTCAAGATTTCGATTTCATCTACCTTCCAAAAATTATAACAAATGTTAAGTTTTTACAGAAGTAGTAGTTAAAAAGAAGTTGATAAATCACAGTCATCTTATATAAAACACTTTGCAAAAATATACAAAATAATAACTAGGATTTGTAATTTATAAAATACTTCTACAAATTTCAGTTACTTCTATTGCTGACTATACATAATTAAGTTTTAAAAACTGCTCATTTTAATATCTTTGTTTCTAATAACATGTGTGTTATTAGAAACAAGGATATTAGCAGCGATAGCTCAGTGGGGATACCAACAGACTGCAATGCAGAAGGTCTCGGGTTCGAACCCACGTCGCGCACCTCTGACTTTCGGAAGTTATATGACTTTTCGAAATTATGTGCGTATTGATTGACAATTATCGCCTGCTCCGTGCCTCGGAGAGCACGTTAAGCCGTCGGTCCCGGCTGCCATGAACATCTATGGCAGTCGTTATTGGGAATGTCAGTACCCTCTAATATCCTGACACTGGTCTAGCCTTAGGGTATCGTTAGCCTTCGGGTTGCGGAGGTCAGGTGGCAGCCGCTCCGTGTAAAAACTGATATCCAGTCAAATCTGGTTAGACCAGAAAAGCCGACCCCAAGTGACTTGGGAATAATAAAGGCTAAGAGAGAAGAAGAACATGTGTGTTTTGTCTTTATGTCTGTATCTATAAGAACACAGGAGATACTGTTCATCATAGTTTAATGAGGGATTACGTACTGTATTCTTTAAATATACGATATTTTGGTAAGTCAGATTAAGACATTGCAAAATATGATTATTATTTTGGTTACAGACACAAAATACAAAGTAACAATTTAAATTTTTATTACTACTACATGTGAACTTTGTGCCTGTATTATGTAACTGAAAGCCATCTTTTTACAAATATTTAAACGCCAATTAATAATAATAATATTCTATCACATACACACAACACCATCTAGCCCAAACTAAGCAGAGCTTGTACTATGGGTACTAGGCAATGGATAAACATACAGATATACCTTTTTTTTTGTAAATACATACATATTATACATAGAAACACCCAGACCAAGACAAACATCCAAGTTCACGCACATAAATGTTGTCTTGTGCGGGAATCGAACCCCTTATGCGTGGCAGTCGGTTACACTAACCACTACGCCATCGAGTCGTCGATTATTAATAATATTAATAATTTGTAATACTATTTAGAATTAGCTAATTATAAATAATATTACAAATGCGAAAGTGAGTTTGTTTGTTTGTTACGCTTTCACGCCTTAACTACTCGACTGATCATCATAAAATTTCGTATACACGTTGTCAGGGGTACAGAAAAGGACATTGGGTACTACTATCCAGGAAAAAACGACTGTTATTAACCTTTTTTTTAACGTGGGGGAATGCATTGACGCCTACCCCTCCGCGGGGGCGGGCGGAGGAGTTATGTCGGACTCACCAGGGCAAAGAAAGATGATAATGATGATAATATACCTCCTGGTAATACCAAGTAAACCTACCACGGTGTTCCTCGACAACCGCAATCGGCGAGGCCGCGCGAAGCACATTCATATGCCGTCGCGACCCCGCCGAGTTTTCGACCAGCGAGCAAAGCCGAAGCAAAATCTAGTAATTTATATTTCATCAAAATGTACAGAAGCCATACTTAGCCTTTTACTTGTACGTCTTTTTAGAAAATGTTTTATTCATTTTGTGGTTTCAGAGAATCATACTCTTAGAGCTGGTTCCCACGTATTGCTTATACCCAGTGGCATACATCGTCATTCAAGCTGGGGCCCTGACGCCGAGGTTTTCAGACCTGAACGATGGTTGGACAAAGAAATGAGCTCCAAGCTCGCTAGCTTATATTTTGCCTTTAGCTTTGGCACAAGATCGTGTGTGGGTAGGTATACCTTCTTAATTATAAGTATAAACCAATGGCGTTGTGGTTTGTGGTCGCCTCGCCGCTGCCACTGCGCCGAGTGTTGTGGGTTCGAATCCCACACAAGGACAAAACTTTGTGTAATTCACAAATTGTTGTTCCGAGCCTGAGTGCACTTTGTGCCAGTAGTTTGAATGTTTGAAAGTCTCAACACAAGAATTATTCCTAGTGCAGACTAATATACTAGTTCTTAGGTAACATGTACAACACCATTGTTTAGGAAAAGTGTGGATTAGATATCGAGATCTAACCCTCACGTTTTGCAAGGAATGGTTTCCCAAAGAATTATTTTATTGGCCTCGGTGGCAGATAAACATCCGGCAATGGTAAGTACTAATTGTTGCTCGTGGAAACGGCTGTGTTACTTCACAAGCCCAACCTATATGCTGCCTACCGTGGGGGGAGAACTCAAATGCCAAGACTTCCATTCAGCCAGGATATAAGTTATCTAAGCGACTGAAATAGACTTAATAGTAGAACCCACCTGCTCGGCTTAACATATCGCACTCTTAATAAAACAGCGACTTAACTCGAAATTTGAAAGTAAGGCAATTTGAACTCTAATTGTACATATATGTTAAATTCTAATATTATATTTGTGTTAAATCTTTGCAATAGAGTTCAAATTTGTTTAATCCAAAATACTAAGATAAGTCTCTGTTTTATTAAGGTTGCGATATATGTATATCTTAAAAATAACTTGATTCTAAACACGTAGTACCGATCTCGGAAGTATATATTATGTAGGTACGGGCAGAGGCCCGAGGCTACTTCTCGAGGCCACCGAGAAGAGTCTCAGTGTTAGAATGTTTAATTGTTTGAATGTGTTCTGGCCCAGTGCGGGTTGGCAAACTTCACATACCTTCAAGAACTTTTAAGAAGACCTGTACATAATAGATACAAGGCCACTTTAGGAACGTCATGGTACTTTGTAATTATTTGTGATATTAATGTATCCTTTTTTATTGTTTTGAAAATATTATGATGTCTTTTGTTTAACCACATTACGTCACGAATTGCCATTGCATTCGACCCAACGTGTAGGTGAATCACTAAACATAGTTTTATATAGTCCACACCTTATAGATATGATTTATAAAATATCAATACCGAATAATGATTAGAAAAGAGTGACAATAAGTTGTTTGTAGGTACCTTCACATAGTCTTTCCCCTTTGTCCCTTTAACTGAACCCAGCAACTAACTTAACTGCAATTATAGTAGCTTGACAAAACTTTCATATCCACAAAAGTTACTTCGTGACGTAAATTAATAAATGATCATATTTTTTCATTACTATTAATTTAACTTTCGCGTTGATTGTTGTTAATGTCGTAAATGCTTCATTTAAATACAGTCGTGAGAACGGTAACTTGAAATCTACCTTAAAGTCAAAGTCAAATATCATTTACTAGCTACACACAACTTCGTCTGCTTCACATAAGAGAATTTTCCACGATTTGCAAAACTTTTCATTGATGCTCCGCTTCTTTTAGACGTAGCGTGATGTTATATAGCCTATAGCCTTCTTCGATAAATGAGTTATCCAACACTAAAATATTTTTTCAATTCGGACCAGTAGTTTCTGAGATTAGCGCGTTCAAACAAATGAACAAACTCTTCAGCTTTATAATATTAGTATAGATAAGTATAGATTTATTAATTTAAGTCACAAAGTAACTCTTATCATCAATTTATGTTAGTTGCTAGATTCAGGCAAAAGCTTGAGCCTATGAGAAGATACCTGCAAGAAACTCGACGTTATTTCTAAACTCGTTTAAGATAAGGTGTTTTTTACAGGTAGAAAATACGCCTACGTATCTCTGAAAGTAGCTATGGTTCACATTATACGGCAGTTCCGGTTGAAAGCCGACCATACGAAAATGAAATTGAAAATCGATGTGGCAATGCGACCGCAATCTGGACATGAAATTACAATAGAGCGAAGGACTTCAAAATACGACTTAAATCAAAACTTAACAGTTTCATTTCCTAATCAAAATACTGCTACTACTCATGGCATCTAAGATCTCCTGAATACGGAACAAGGAATCAAACCAAAAAGAACTAATAAAAGTCACATTTAAATAAACTAAGAAGTGAATGCTAATGCAAGAATAAAAAATGACATAATTAAGACGTTTTATTTTATATTCTCCCTTCATTTAATATTCACTGAACAGCACAGAATATATAATATTTAATAATATTGTTACGCCCAGTGACATCTTTCGGCATTGTGGGAAAGACTCGGCAGTTCCGTCTAATAATTTACACCGCCATCTATTGACATCTTACGGAACTACGTAGTACGGTACGAGAATCTTAGAGAGAATGCTGGTACTTTCTCGAATCATCGTACTGTTTACATACCGAGTACAGCGTTGCTAGAAAAGAAGCGCTTTACCCGAGTATAAATAGGGCGCACGCGCACCGCCGAGTCAGTTTTACAATCGTAAGCGATCAAGTGTTCATCGAAGCGAACGAAAGCGGAAATACTACGGAGTTTGAAGCAGTACAGTGAAAAAGTGAGGTATAGTGTTTGTTGTGTTTTAAATTTAATTGTGTGTTTGAATAAAAAGTGTTTTAGTCGGTAATATTGTTTATATTCTTATCCGTCGAACCTAGCACGTAACAATATTATACATACATAGATTTACGCCTGTTTCCCAGAGGGGTAGGCAGAAACTACGGATTTTCATTTGCTACGATCCTGACACACTTAGCTGGCTTCATTCACTTTCATCACATTCCTCATACACGCTCGCCGGTTTAAGGTGCTCTTAGCCTGGCCTTTGTCCAGAACGTTTCCGATCTAGTCAAGAACCATTCGCCTAGGTCTGCCTCTTACGACTGTTCCATTTACACTAGCCTTATAAACTTTCTTAATAATATAACTATATAACTTTCTTATAGTAATATCAGTCCTGTATTAAACTGTCCCACTGCTGGGCATGGGCCTCTTCTCAGTATAAGAAGGGTAAGGCCAGAGTTTGTCAGAGTCGCTGGCCTAGTGCGGGTTGGTAGTCTTCACATACCGTCGAGAACTTTTATAGAGAACTCTCAGATATAGAATGATTAACAAAATATCATTACATTACGTAATATCAAAATATTATTACATTTTATTGTAAAAAAAGCTTAACGAGGCACGTTAAGCTTTTTTGTTTAACGTTAATTTATTATGTTATCTTTATGAAAAAGGAAGAAACCGCCGAAACCTTGGTCATAAACAGTATGGACACATTAAAAAAGTTATCTTAGTTAACCAAAATTAACATAGTTTTTGTATATTTTACTTACATATGTGAATAATTGAGCATGTTATTTTATAATTTAATCGGTAATTTTCAACTCTTTAAAATGTTATTACCAGAATACCAGGGGTCTGCGATCCAAAATTGTAGATGTACGTCAACATATACTAAATAACGACTATGATGTTTATGTCCTTACGGAGACCTGGTTCTCTAGTGATGTATTTGACTCTGAATTATTTGATCAAAGATATATTGTTTATAGACGAGATCGCGAAACATCTCACCTAAATAATTATAAAAAGACGGGCGGTGGTGTGTTGATAGCAGTGTCTAAAAGGCTGAATTCTAGTCGTGTGCTGGAGTGGGAGAGTGATTGTGAGGACTTATGGGTAACGATCCAACTGCAAAGGGGTAAGTTTAACTGCAATGTATTGAAGGTGTGTGCTGTTTATCTACCGCCACCAATCCGCTATGATACCTTAGAGCACTTTACTGAAAATTGTAATACAGTAATAAATATGAACTCAACTAGCATGAAATTAGTCATAGGTGATTTTAACTTGAGTTGTATTGACTGGGTGACACAAAGTATAGACGACCCTTGCTTGTTGTCATCAAGTTGTGGTTTGAGTCGTATCAAGGACGTATTTATTGACTTTGTTGTACTTAATAATCTTAATCAGTATAACTGGGTTGAAAACGATCATAGCAAGATTTTAGACTTGATTCTTACTGATCATGACCAAGTCACTGTAAGAAATTGTAACTATCCCATAAGAGAATTAGACAAATATCACCCTGCATTAGAAGTCTCATTTACAGTAGCTGCCAAAATTAAGCTTAAACCAAAAACAATAATAAAAAGTAACTTCAATAAAGGAGACTACAAAAATATTTCCAAAGTATTGGAGTGTCTCAATTGGATTCAGGAGTTTAGTCCTATTTCGAACGTTAATATATTATTAAATGATTTCTACAACATCATTAGAGAAATAATCGAGAAATATATACCTAAAACAGCGTCTTACACAGGCAAGTATCCGCCATGGTACTCCAGGCGCCTTATAACATTATTAAAACAAAAACTAAAACTACATAATCGGATAAAAAAGTATCATAACCCATTAGATATTCTTGAATTTAATTACTTAAGAAAGGAGTGTACTTCTCTAATTAAACAAAACTACAACAGATATATCACTTATATTGAACATACAATAAAAAAGAATCCAAAATTATTTTGGACGCACATTAAAAACCAACGCAGATGCAATTCCTCATACCCATCTCAAATGACCCTAAACAATGTAACTGCTAGCAATACAAAAGAGATTGCCAATTTGTTTGCGGATCAATTCGCCTCTGTATATGACGATTTACCATCGGGCAGTCTTGGCGAGGTTTTCGATACCACATCGTCCATGGTAAACGAACTTCTTGACTTCTCAATATCTCAGGCAGATGTTGAAAGGAAACTCTCGCAGCTTGATATATCAAAGGGGGCCGGCCCCGATAATATACCACCGATTTTTTGGTCACAATGTGCGAAAGCATTATCAGAACCGATTGCATTTATTTTCAATTCATCTCTTGGATCGGGTGTGTTTCCAGATGAATGGAAGCGAGCTCGGATTGCACCGATCTATAAACATGGCAAACATGAAATTGTGTCAAACTACCGTCCAATTTCGATTCTTTCGACTTTGTCAAAGGTTTTTGAATCGCTTGTGTATACAAAATTTTACAACCATGTAAGAAATTATTTATCTCATTATAAATTATTTATATCAGCATGGTTTTATGGTTAAAAAATCTACTAATACCAATCTTGTTAATTATGTATCAGACCTAACCACTGCTGTTGACCGAGGTTTGCAAATTGACGCTATCTACACAGATTTCACGAAGGCCTTCGACAAAGTCAGCCATGTAATACTTTTGTGGAAGTTGAGAAGGGTGGGTATTAATGGTGCTATTTTAAATTGGTGTGATTCATATTTGAGTACAAGATCTGCATCGGTAGTAGTGGACGGAGAGGAATCAAAGCTATTTTTTGCATCTTCTGGTGTGCCACAAGGTTCCGTCCTCGGTCCTCTGTTTTTCAACATTTTTATTAATGATATATCTGACATTTTCAACCATTCAACTCCGTATCTGTTCGCCGATGACTTGAAAATAATTCGTATAATACAAGATAAATCGGATGTACACGCGCTTCAGTCAGATACAAATAAACTAGTTCATTGGTGTGAAGATAATAAGATGCACCTAAATTGTAGTAAATGTTATCACATAAAGTTTACACGGAAGAGGACTAATAAAATCCAGTCCACATATAACATGCAAGGAAACCCTTTGTCTGAGGTAAGTGTTGTTAAGGATCTGGGAGTCTGGCTGGACAGTGAATTACGATTTAATCACCACATTGACAATGTTCTTTCTGCAGCTGGTCGGGCTCTTGGGTTTGTCTTAAGATGTTCGAAAGAATTCAAATTGCCTACAACGACAATTATTTTATACAATAACATTGTTAAAAGTAAACTTGAGTACTGCAGTACTGTGTGGAACCCCAGTTACAGTGTGCACGTGAACAGAGTTGAAAGAATACAAAGAAGATTGACTCACCACATGGCCTATCGTGCCAGAGTAATAAGATCTTTACGATCTTATGACGTACGACTCGCATATTTTAAAATGTTATCGCTTCAATCATGTCGCACAATCACTGATATGGTATTCCTATACAAACTGCTCAACAATTATATTGACTGCTCGGATCTTCTTGCCAAGATTAGTATTAATGTCCCCTATAGAGTCCCGCGTTATCATTGTTCTCTTCTTACCGTTCCTCGACACCGAACTAATCTCGGTAAATATTCACCGATAGTTGGATGACGTATACCTTCAACGAATTATCGAGAATCTTAAAGGACATAGATATATTTAATTCTTCTCTTGGTATGTTCAAAAATTTAATTTATACTCATTTAAAAAGCGGATCGCAGACACAGACTTAAAATGTGTAATTTGTGTTAAATTGTATTTGTTTCAAATTCAATGTTTAATATGTCATTTGTTTATATAAATTTTACGTGTAATATAATATAATTTTCATTTATTTTTTTTATTTGTATTGTTTAATTATTATTTTATCAAAATTATTATTGTACAATGTTATTATTGTTGAATGATTATTTTTACTAATACCTCTGTAGTTTTTTAAATATTAAGTTTAATTGACTGTACCATATCGCATGCTGTGGTCTTCTATAATTGAGGAAACACCTAAACCATAGCTATGTTTAGTATGTAAGAATGTTATGTGTATTTCTTGTTGAAGACCCAATAAATAAATAAATAAATAAATAAATAATTGTTGATGATAGATGATAGATTTTCAAAATTATGTAACAAAGTGTCAAATAAACAACGCGATAAAATCCGTATATAGTAGGTTATTTTCAATTAATAATATTCGTGTATAAGACAATAATATGATGATAGATATTGTTGAAAGAAGACTAAAAAAACATATAATTAATTATTTTGTTAATCACTTTATTGCTATTCTAAACTTACTGAAGGTTATTTTTCTTTATAAAGTGTTATTTCTTTTTAAAAAGACTACTGCCGCGTTGGTTATAAAAATACATAGATACATCAGAACATCCAGATTCGAAATAAACATTTGCGAACCACGCAAATTGTTGTACCGTGTACTAATATGTGTTCTTGTATGGATCGTCAAATGAAATAACTTGATGATAAATATAAGTATAGATATTTATTCTCGGATACCAGTTATAATATAAATACATATTGGACTACGACCTAACTCAGTGGTTGCGGGGAGACGACTACCGAGCGGCGCGGTGGCGCTACTGTGTACTTGCGCCTGATTATATAAAACTAAAGCGTCAGCAGTGTCGCTACATCTCGTGTGAGGATCGAACCTCAGTGCAGTGGCAGTGGCGATGCAACCACATACTGACATACACTACGCCAGTCGTGCAGTCAGTTTTTATTAGAGTTCGAAAAATCTCTTATACTACAGCTTTGTCCGTCCGTCCGTCCGCCCGTCCAACTTTCAACTCAAGAACCGTAAGAGCTAGAGACTTGCGGACAACGCCATTCGACTCAGCATAGTCGATGTACCCCCGAAATGACTATGACCTTTGACCTCTGACCTCAAGGTCACGTGGTATCACGTGACCTTTGCATATTACTTGAACCATTTTTTCGAACTCTAAGATTTACGGCAATTCATTGCCGATTGTCACTTGTTTTTGTACAAAAATTGTTTCGTGACTATTGTCGTGTTGTCCTTGAAGGATACGCCAACTATTGTTTTTATTTGAACATTAAGTAATATTCGTATTTACTACTAAATACGGGTTATTCCCAGTTGCCCCCACTATCAACGCCACCACTGGTGACAAATGGGATTTCTTTCTATAAAATGTCCCATTTGCCACCAGTGGTGGCGTCTCCAGTGGTGGCAATTGGGAATGGCCACTCATTTTTTTCCCAGTTGCCTCCAGTGGTGACAAATAGAAAAAATAAATTGATACGCCTCCATACTAGTACGGTACACAAAACGAGAGAAATAAAACATTGCACAGACTAATCAACGCTTTATTCACAATAATTTACCTACATAGTCTCTACTAAGGATGTTACAGATTTACACTTATGTATACAAAATTACACTATCATTTACTTCGAATTTTCTAATTCACATCAAATAAATCAGACAAGTACAATTTTAATACGTACTCCTGTAATTCCTACGGTTTTATCACAAAGTTACAAGCTTCA
Organism: Catocala fraxini; assembly: GCA_930367265.1. Classification (NCBI taxonomy): domain Eukaryota; kingdom Metazoa; phylum Arthropoda; class Insecta; order Lepidoptera; family Erebidae; genus Catocala; species Catocala fraxini. Next base: position 5,417,094 of record OV884047.1, read on the forward strand.
GTAATTAATTTTCTTATTATTATTTATCACAGATCAGTATATTATTCACAATAATTGACGTTTCATAATATTCTAACTTACCAGCTATTATTTTACTCAATTGTTGTCTATCACAGATTAATCAATGCAGTATTTACAATAAATTATATTTCTTTTTTTCATATCACAGATATGAAAAAAAGAAATATACAATAATTAATTTTACATATTTTTTCCATTTAGGTACTATTTTTATCAAAAATTAGCGCCTTAAAGTTTCTAAACAATGGCCCACTGTCATATTTCCATGCAAGAACTCCATTTGAATATCTTGGATGAACTCATCATTGAGTACATAATTTTTCTTCCTTGTTTTAATTTTATTTGAAATCATATTCTTACAGACACTGTAATATGCCGAATCCTTGGCAAGGTGTTTAGAAAATGTAGAATGTTAGGATTTTTTTTTTTGCCTACTGCTTGGTTTAATTTATGATGCCACGATTCTAAAAAGTTCGTTGTTCGATGCTGTTCACCGTATACACACCACACATGAATGTACTTGTCTATCATCCATTGTGTTTCCATGTAATCTCTAAACTTTTTAATGTCGGCTTCTTGTGTATTCTTCCGAGTTATATAGTTCCATCCATTTTGAATTTCATTCGGCGGCAACAGTGGCAAAACTGCGCTTAATGCCACTTCTCTTATTTTATTTTCATCATTAGATTTAGTTATTCCAAGCTTACGACCCTTCTCCCAAATAGATTTATTAAAATGATAATAACATCCACTTATATTTACAGATGGAAACACAGTCGTTATAGCACTCATTGCTGCTCTTTCATAATCTGTTTTATATTTCTTTGGATTCCACTCAGGTATTTGGGATTTGATTAAAGAAAATAAAATAATGTATGAATTCATCTTCTTGTCACTCATAAGTGCGTACACAAGCGGCACTATATTCGTGTTGTTCACAGTACTTCCCAAGTCTCCATGAATACTGTATAGTTGCACAAACGGTGAGGGGCAACTTTTAAAAGTTCCATCGCTATAGAAATCATTAACTTCGGTCATCATCTTTTTTGCCTTTTTAGTGCAAAATGCTATTATACGGTTGTCACCATCACTAAAATCGGCTAATACAAAATCATCAAATTTCGAGGGGATTTGAACTTTCATTCCTTCGCTTGATTTTAGGAAAAGCAAAACAAGAAAAATTTTAGCAAAAGGAACATTCATATTTAACGTTTACTGTTCAGTTTAGTCACGAATTTATTAGATACCATGTGTTGAGCAAGATTATTTTTGAATATGTTCAATGAGTTTCTTTTTTAGTTGAGGGTACTTTGTTATAAATCTGAGCGCCTTCAAAAGTATTGATTGTTTTCCAATAATTTATACATCGTTTGAAAACATAAATATACTCTTAAAAACTAAGTAACAAATATATAATTTTCAAACAAAAGCTGAAAACTTACTTTGATCTTAATTATTCCTTTACAGTTGTTTTTTCGTTTGGTGCATTCCCATACTGTTAACCCACTTTTGTGTTTCCTTTTGGTATGATATTGGAATCCTGCGCGAAGCAGTATAGTTCCATGACGTCGTTTTATGTAAACTAACGAAATTGCACCAGAACTGCACGACGCACTTGACCCTGACATTGTTGGCAATATACTGATAATGTTACGTCACTGGTCTATGAACTGAGAACAGCACGTGGAGGGGGTTGTTCGACAGGATAGGAGCGCGAAAGTTACGCTATTTTTTTAAAGTATATATACCAAAATCAAACAAATATATGAAATCAATTATTGCGAAATAAATTTAAAATCATCTGTGATATTATAAAAAGGAAGTAGGTAGGTACCTATATTTTTTGTAACTTATTGTAATCCTACATCTTGGAAAACAATTGAAAATAATAGCTAGTAAGTTAAAATATTACAAAACGTCAATTATTGTGAATATATACATAAGTGTAAATCTGTAACATCTTTAGTAGAGACTATGTAGGTAAATTATTGTGAATAAAGCGTTGATTAGTCTGTGCAATGTTTTATTTCTCTCGTTTTGTGTACCGTACTAGTATGGATGCGTATCAATTTATTTTTTCCATTTGTCACCACTGGAGGCATCTGGAAAAAAAATGAGTGGCCATTCCCGATTGCCACCACTGGAGACGCCACCACTGGTGGCAAATGGGACATTTTATGGAAAGAAATCCCATTTGTCACCAGTGGTGGCGTTGATAGTGGGGGCAACTGGGAATAACCCCCCAGCTTCACACAGGCAGTACAAAACCATAACTAATTATAGATATACCTAAACCTCCCTGATAAATCACTCTGTCTATTGTTGGAAACCGCATGAAAATTCGTTAAGTAGTTTTTGAGTATATCGCAAACAGACAGCGGGTGACTTTGTTTTATAATATGTAGTGATAGTGATGTATGTATGTACTCAAACATTATTAGTTTGCAAATATTGGTAAATAATTGTATGAACTGCCAATATAGTGATGCGTTTTCTTTGACCGCTGTATGAATGTTTGTAAAGTTCGATGCGATATAGAAATTGTTATAACTTTAGAGGTTACCAATTTAAAGGAAAGCCAACTAAATTAACTTACTTGAGTTATATTTTATGTATTTATTTAGGCATATTTACAGCGTAAATACGGACATTAACATATAATTAACTGATGTTTGTGTAAAGGTTTAATATTACTTAAACCATTTTTTCGAACTTTAAGCTTTACGATAATTGGAGATTCTCACGTGTTATCTTTATGTCCAATTCGAGTAAAATCTAATTTGGTTTTAAAATACTTCCATCGGAACTTGAGTTTTATACGTAAAGATTGAGTAGAAATTAACGTAGGTTACCGTAATCCATGTCAAGTGTCAAGTACTTACCCAGTTTTGGAGTTATTTGTTCAGTTCACGCTCAAACGAAAATTCGAAATGTCTCATTGAGTTACACACATAAAAATCTTTACAAATAAAAGATATTTAAAGCTCAGTCGTGAGTGTGTTATATTATCACGAAAATGGAGAAACCCTTTTGTGAATTACCATTCATGCCAAGCTTGCATAATTTTTATGCTCAAGTACTATTTAGCGTAATATTACGCAAATCTCAAATTTAGTAAACGATTCGGAGATATTCACTATATTATTCTCGATGTTTTTTACTGTTTTATTCACAATTAGCTAACACGTTATAACAATATTATTTTCTAGATGAAATGTACTCTATGTCCTTTTTTGTATTCCCAAAAAACAGTAAAGAAGAATAAAAAGTAATCAACATCCAACTCACTCTTGACTGCGCCGAGCGAAATGTGCCAAAACAGGCGGTCACAGTTAAGTGAATAAAATCAACACTTTTTGTTTAATACAAATATAAAATATACATTTACTATAACAATGAATGTGTTTACAATTACTTCGTGTAAAAAACTTAAAATAATTAATATTTTCGCCTACGAAATTACGTAAATTTGCACGACAAAAGCAAAACCGTAAGCTCGTGTTACGTGATTTTTAGATTATAACAGTAGAAATCTATCCTATTTTACAGCTTAAACGAAACATAAATAGTTATATTACAATTTGTCCGTCCCAAATATTTAAGTTATTGGTTGACAATAATGATACATATTTATTAAAAAAGCACTTCATATTCTCCATACAATTTTACTATGGCGGCCGCGTGCCGATTTGAATATACGCCACACGAGCTCTGTCATTATCTGTCTTACGCTCGGCGCAGTCTTAACACACAGACATTTTTATGGTATGAAAGATTTTGAATTTGAGTTTGAAAAACATTCTATGATGTGGTGCAGCAGTTGTGAATGCGACTGCTGTGCATTCGATCTTGGGTACGAATCCCAGGTCGGGCCAACAAAAAGTTATTGGGTTTTTTTGTTAAGGAATCTCAATAGCAGCCCTGAGTCAGGAAGTTGGCGATGGTACTGTTATAATATTATATTGTGTAATGCACATATAAAATAATAATGCTTAGATCAGCGGTAGGCATGAGCGATGTGCGTCATACAAATTGATCCAAGTGTTATTATTTTGTTGCTAAGTAAATTAATTCTATTCTAGACTTCATTGTGGGCACTAGGGTTTTTATAACATTTTATACTGTTTTATTAAAATTAGTATATTTTAGAACTTTGAGTTTTTTTTTTAAAAGCCATCTCTGACTTGCCCGGTAACAGTGGTGTCAGAAGTGGGATACCGGGTGAGTTTATACCAGTTCAATAAGCCCGGTATCCCTCGAAATATCGTTGATCAGTGCCCACTTTTCGCCGCGTTTCGGAAGTTCAATCCAAACGAAGTACAATTCTCTGAACCAAACCATATCTCGCTGTATCTCGCCGTATCTCGCTGTATCTCGCCGTATCTCGCCGTGTCCTGTCGGGGCCGCACCTGGTCCTGTTGGGTCCTGGCTCTGTTTCGCCGCATTGCGCAGTATCTCGCTGAGTCGCGCCGTTTCAACGCATCCTGAGAGAACCGGCACGTCGTCCCGAGGACGTGGTGCTGCCCTGAAACTCGCTGTGACCGCTCGCCTACTACAAGAAGATCGTCGTTGCTGACAACATCAGCGCACCAGCCAAAACCGACTGCTCGCCGTATCCGCCGATTATGTTCGTCCAGTACGTGATTTGTCTGTGAGTACCATATTTTGCCCACTGTTGTTGCCACTCGCGTGTTTGAATATTTTCTTTATACACTAGTCTCATTATAATGTCGAAAGGGGAAAAGTCTCAAATCTTGCTCTCGGAACAAGTTCCACTTAAAGTTTTATGTGATTTTGTTCACTCATATAGCGGGGAAAGAGAAACTCTACCCGGATTCTTAACTAATTGTAGAAATGCGTTAGATCTCGCATCTGAGTCTCAGAAAAGTATTTTACTAAAATTTATAATATCCAAGTTAAACGGTAAAGCTCAAATAGCATGTTCAAATAAAATATTTGAGACTTTTGAGGAGCTGAAAGATTTTCTCAAACAACATTTTGGTGAGAGAAAACATTACAGCCACCTTTTATTAGATCTCCAGTCATGCAAACAACAAGCCAGTGAAACAGTTGCACAGTATGCCTTAAGAATTGACACGTGTCTCACTTCCCTTCAGTCTGAAATCCATAACTCGGATTCTCTAAAGAAAGAGCTAGCGGGTCGTATTGCTATGACGGAAGATCTAGCTTTATATACATTTACTCTAGGTTTACACTCAGCTCTTGGTAATATCGTACGATGTAGAAACCCTCGGACTTTAAACGAAGCGGTAAATATCGCTTTCGAGGAAGAGAAAATCTTAAATCTAAGTAAAAGTTCTACATTGAAATCAAAGACGTGTAAAATTTGTAATAAATTAGGTCATTTAGAGTCAGAGTGTTATAGTAAATTGAAACGCGACAAAACGCCACGCTTACAGTATCAGCCGCGTGTGCAAAATAATTCTTTCCACAGTTCTCAGAATAATACGACACCGATCGTTTGTCGATATTGTAAGAATATAGGCCATGATATTTCGCAATGTCGTAAACGTCAATATAATAACTCTAGAACATTTAATAATAATTCGAATATTAATAACTTGCCAAATAACTCTAGGAGTTTTCAACAAAATTTCATAGAGTCGGCTTCCGAAACATCATCGCCTCCACAGATTCTCGAAATAGAAAACTCTTTAAACTAGAACTTGGGCCTGCAAATGAGTACCGTTGCAAGTCCCAAACTTTAGGTACTAGAAATTCTAGTTCTATTCCAAAATCCACTGTTTCTAAGCCTGACAACTATACTTATAAGTCCATTGTTTCATGCAAAGCGGGTCCTAGTTCTAATGAATGCCGTGCTATTAATACTAAGTCTAATTCTAATACCACTGAGTCTAAATCACCGTTATCTTCTATTTCGGCTTGTAAGCCCACTGGTAACGGTAATGAGCAGTTTTTATATACTAGTTCGGCTGTAAGTTTCGTCGATAATAATAGTTCTAATCCTTTGAAGAATAAAGTTACGCCTCAAACAACTTGGTATACAACCAAAAGTAAAAAATATTCTAGTCTGGAGTCAAGACCAGCCGAAATGTTATTAGACGAATTCGCGAATGAGCCTATAGAGTGTCCGATGGTATACGATATATCTCAAAATAAGAAAGCTTCTTTACCATTTATAGAAGTTTTTACGTCCCATTCCGAAGTACCGTTGCGACTTTTAGTTGACACCGGGAGTTCCATTTGCCTCATAAAGGACACTAGTCTTTCACAGAGCCCACATCTTGACCAAAATATAGTTAAATTTAAGGGGATTAACGACATCGGGTCGTATGCCCAAACAAAAGGCACATTTGTTCTGTCAATTAAACATAATGCCTCAAGCAAGTTTTCATTTCCGTTTCCTTTCCACGTCGTGTCTAATGTTAATCTTGATTACGATGGTATCATAGGAACAAATTTTTTGTCAGCTCACAACGCCTCAATCATATATCCAGAGTCGAAGTTAAAGATTCTGGGTGAAAGTTCTGTATGTTTTGATTTAAAAACTACGAACATAACATATCCAATTCCGTCGCGTACCGAAATGTTAATCGAGTGCTTAGTTACGAATCCCGAGCTAAAAGAGGGTCTGATTATGTGTGGTAAAATGGATCAATATCCAAAACTTATATTTTCTAAATGTCTAACTCGAGTGAATTCTAATAATAAGGTCACTGTCTCTGTATTAAATATATCCGAAAGCGAAGTTGTTCTTAATCCAATAAAGTTGACGTTAGAGCCTGTGTCCTATATTCTAGAGCCTAATCATACTATTCCCACTACTTCTAGTCCAATAGAAGAATCGCTTCCCTGTTTCCAAACTACTACATCTGACTTAGACCGCGATTATAAAGTCCAAAAAGCCTTAAGATGCGAACATATGACTCAAGAGGAGGAACGTGTGTTACGTGAACTATGTTCTGAATATAATGACATATTTTATCTAGAAGGCGACATACTGTCAGCTACTAGGACAGTTCAACACGAAATTCGTACTACATCTCAGACTCCCATCCATGCCAAAACCTATCGTTTCCCTGAATGTCATAAGGAAGAAGTCAGTAAGCAAGTCAAGGGCATGTTAGACCAGGGCATTATTAGCCCTTCTACATCTCCTTGGTCAGCACCCATATGGGTAGTGCCAAAAAAAGCAGACGCTTCTGGTAAGCCCAAGTGGCGCATCGTTATCGATTACCGAAAATTAAATGAAAAAACTATCGGTGACGCCTATCCTATACCTAATATCACGGACATCCTTGATCAGCTTGGACACAGTAAATATTTCACGACTTTAGATTTAGCCTCTTCATTTCATCAGGTCTCTATGAAAGAATCTGATGCTGAAAAGACAGCTTTCAGCGTCCCGGGTGTACCTGGCCTAGCAGGTCACTATCAATTTAATAGAATGCCTTTCGGACTTAAAAATTCACCTTCTACGTTCCAAAGGCTGATGAATGTTGTTTTATCTGGTCTCCAAGGTCTTCATTGTTTTACATATATGGATGATATCGTCATATTTGGTAATCAGCTCTCTGACAGTATCTCTAACCTTCGCAAAGTGTTTGAAAAACTACGCGAACACAACCTAAAATTACAGCCCGATAAGAGTGAGTTCTTACGAAAAGAAGTTCAGTACTTAGGTCATATTATAACAGATAAAGGCGTCAAACCCGATCCTAAGAAAGTAGAATGTGTCCAAAAATTTCCAGTTCCCAAAAATCCCCGCGATATCAAATCCTTCCTCGGTCTAGTTGGTTATTATAGACGGTTTATAGAGAACTTTTCCCATATCACTAAACCGTTAACAAGTTTGTTAAAAAAGGACGTTAAATTTAATTGGCTCTCTCCACAACAGTCAGCCTTCGATACTTTGAAGGATAAGATCACTACAGCACCTATTCTACAATATCCCGATTTTACTAAACCTTTTATTTTAACTACCGATGCTTCCAACTATGCCATATCCGCTATCTTATCCCAAGGCGAAGTAAATAATGATCTCCCAATCGCGTATGCATCCCGTACGTTGAATAAATCTGAAGGAAATTATTCAACTACAGAAAAAGAGTGCTTAGCTATAATATTCGGGACTAAAACCTTCCGTCCGTATTTATACGGGCGGCGATTCAAAATCGTAACCGATCACAAACCTTTAGAATGGCTTTTCAATATAAGTGACCCCAGTTCGAAATTGGTAAAATGGCGTCTCAAACTCGAAGAATTCGATTATGAGATTGCTTATAAAAAGGGCAAAATAAACTGTAACGCTGATTCTTTATCTCGCAATCCGGTTCTCGCCATCGACCCCGAGTCTCCCTCTACATCTGAAACATATGAAAAATATTTAAAAATTAGTCAACAAGCTCTTAACTGTGATACGACAATAGAAGAGCATAACGACTCTCTGCTGAAAGCGAAGTGTAGAATGATAACTTACCCTTCCGCAATCGATCTCGACGACTCTATTCCTTACTGCTCCGAAATCCTTCAGTTATCTAAATTTGACGATACCTTACCTGATATACGCAACCTAGAACGTGAACTGTTCACTTTCCAAAGTACCTCAAATGATAAACATGTTTTTACTCACCTATACTTACGAGTCCATCATTATGATGAAATGACGTATAAAGACATATTCAACATGTTGAGAGACTATCGCGATATGATCACAACTTGGTACATGGAAGAAAAAGAATTTGCAATTTCTGACTTTAAAGATTCTTTTAACAAATTATCATTCACAAAAATTTATAACATCCTTGCATTCCTATTTCATAATACAGGCATTAAAATACATGTTTATCATAATAATATCCTATTCCCAACACCATCCGAGGTCCCGCTCATATTAAAAGATAATCATGACTTACCCTCTGCTGGTCACCCAGGTGTATCTCGTATGTATGACAGACTCAAATCCCTATATTGGTGGAAAAACATGAGGCAGGATATAGAGAATTACGTTAAAAACTGTAAATCTTGTCAAATAAATAAACCTTTGCGCTGCACAAATAAAGCGCCAATGATAATCACATCGACTGCGACTCGGCCTAACGATAGAGTATACCTTGACATTGTAGGGCCTCTTCCAGAAACACGAATTGATAAATATAAATTCATCCTAACTCTCCAAGATGATTTGACCAAATATTCGCAAGCATATGCCATGCAGTCTTGTTCTGCTCAAGAAACCGCTCAACGTTTTGTTCATTTCATTTCACACGTGGGTATTCCACGACAAATCGTGTCTGATCAAGGTACAAATTTCTGTTCGGATGTGTTTAAACAGTTAGAAAAGTTATTTGGTATAAAACATATATACGCATCACCTTACCACCCACAAACGTGTGGCGCGTTAGAGCGTAGTCATTCAACGCTGAAAGAATATTTACGATCATACATTGACGACAATACCCACACTTGGGATTTGTATCTAAACACAGCAATGTTAGCCTATAACTCGAATGTCCATTCTACTACTGGCTTCGCTCCGTTCGAACTTTTATTTGGTCACAAGCCTTATATCCCAAAGTCTATAGATACTCTCGAAAATAACACATACACCGATTACGTACGAGCTCTTAATCACAGGTTATATTATAGTAGACAAAAAGCTTTACAAAACATACAAACGTCCAAAGAACGTTCAAAACGATATTACGATTCACACGCGCGTCCGATAACATACAACTCCGGCGACATGGTATACTTACGATGCCATCATAAACAAAACAAAGCGTTATCACCGGTGTGGAAAGGTCCCTATAAAATTATAAAAATAAACGGCAATCACACTGTAACAATACAAGTAGGAAGGAAACATATACGCTATCACTATGACGAAATCAAACCCGCCTTTTAGAAATAAACATACCCATTTCTATTGTCCCCAGGTTCCTCACGACCGTGTCCGGTAACCAGTTCGTATCAAAGCTGGTCGGAAGTCCCGGATTATACTATGATCAATTATTAGACTTAAAATTCTCTAACGATAATTGGAACGTTGTTACCTCTGTAGATTTGAGTCACATTCAACCTCATTTAGACAGTATAGAGCTCTTGCTTGAACGCATTACCAAACATTGCAATATAGTCCAATCCTCTAAACTTAAAACCGAATGCTACAATTCGTTAAGTTCTTTGAAAGCCCTGCAGAGTAGTAATATTCATAAGTACTCATCAATTTCATATCTAACTCAGGTTAAAGAAACCAAACGCACAAAACGAGGTCTAATTGACGCCGGTGGCTCTTTATTAAAAACATTTTTCGGTACCTTAGATATTGACGACGCTATAAAGTTCACAGATGCTATAAATAAGGTACAGTCGAGACGAAAAAAAGCTCACAGTATTAATGCGCGATAATATACATGTAATTAAATCCACTATATCTACGTTTAACAGCACTATGTCCAAAGTAAAAGAAAACGAACATCGTTTGAACCAAAATTTAGTTACTATAGAAAGTGCATTCGAAAGGTTGAGTCAAACCACTGATAAATTAGAATCAAGGTCCCAGTTGTCTCTCATATTAACTTCAGTAGAAAGTATTATAATGGCCCTATCTTTTGATATAGATGACATTAATAACGCAATATTGTTCAGTAAAATGAACGTTTTGCACCCGACTGTACTAAGTCCTGTGCAGTTGCATAAGGAGCTCGAGTTACATATCAACTACATGCCTAAACACTCTGAGCTGCCTATACCTTTATCGCTAGTGAACGTAAATGAAATAATTACTGTCAGTGATATTGTATGTTATTACCAAGACAATAAGTTAGTATTTATTTTGCAGATTCCGCTCGTTCTTTCGCAATTCTATAATTTATATCATGTTATCCCATTTCCAGTCCCATTGGACTTGAATACGCCAGATACTTATGTTTTAATAGCACCGAACAAACAATACTTGGCAATAACTCTGGACAGACTATTCTACTCACAGCTCGTGAGTGTCAGTGCGTGCAAACAAGTGAAAGGTCAGTGCTATGTGTGTCCTCTAGGTAACGTGTATTCCACGATGGCAAACCCGACGTGTGAAACTACGTTGTTGACAGAAGCATATGTTAAGCTACCAAAAAGTTGCCAAACCAGAGTCCTGCGCGGCTCAATAGACATTTTTCAAAAGATCACTTATAACCGTTGAATTTTTGTTCAATCAGATCCTGGTAAATGTCACATTGTTTGTAACGAAAACATTAATAGTTCTGATGAAATCTTGTTCGGTTCTGGTATATTACATTTACCTAAATCTTGCAAAGCTTACTTTAAAACACTAACGTTTCTCGCGAGTGACACTTACACCTCCAATATTACTACTAGTTTATCTAACTTTAGTATAGTTAGTGATTGTTGTGATACTAAACATTTCAATAAAAGTGACATTCCGCTAGTTAAATTAAATGAATTAAACAATTTAGACTCATTAGTAAAAGCTAGTGTGCAAATGAGTGATTTTGAGAAACAGTTAAATAAGATCTCTGAACCGTCACACTTTGAAAAGTATTCTACGGGTTATCTTTCTCTCACTTATATATTATCTATAATAATGTTGATATATTTATTGCTTAAAACTAGGAGGGTTATTTGCCCGAGACAGGGATGTTGTATAAGAATTTATAATAAAAACTACGCAGACCAAAACCCTGTTCCTGCTATTCGTCAAAATGTATCAACCATTGTTAACACAAAGGACTTAACGTCTGACTCGTCAGCCGATGACCTTGAGTATGATGTAAAGTTTTCTACAAGGTCGTTGCCAAATTTAAAAAGAAATGTTATATCATAATCAAATACATAACCTTCATTTAACGTTTACTTGTTTTAATATCCATTATAGGTATAAAGTTAAATGTTAACCTTATATGTTAACTATAGTTATTTTACTGTCAAACTATTTTCTTTTAGGAAGTAATGATAGGCTTTAGTTCTTAATCTATGAGTTAAAAGTAAACAAGGTTTAAAGTTGTTTGATATTAACTTTTATTCTTGTGCTATTTTTTTTAATATATAAACTTTCATGTGTTTTATATTTTCCTAGTTTACTGTTGTAGTTGCTATGTCTAAGTTTATAAATCAAATCTAATTATACTCTTAAAATGTAAGCCCCAATGAAATCTTTTAAAAGTTCATTCTTGATTTTATTTCTATTGATCGTCCCATAACCCGGTATGATCAATCTTAACGGGGGGGATGTTATAATATTATATTGTGTAATGCACATATAAAATAATAATGCTTAGATCAGCGGTAGGCATGAGCGATGTGCGTCATACAAATTGATCCAAGTGTTATTATTTTGTTGCTAAGTAAATTAATTCTATTCTAGACTTCATTGTGGGCACTAGGGTTTTTATACCATTTTATACTGTTTTATTAAAATTAGTATATTTTAGAAGTTTGAGTTTTTTTTTTAAAAGCCATCTCTGAATTGCCCGGTAACAGTACCTCGGACAGCTCGTAAAGCCGTTGGTCCTACGCCTTATCGGATCGTGTCAGATTGCTGTCCGATCGTATTATGACAGTTAAGGAACAGAGAGTGCATTTGTTGACCAAATTCGGTCTGGAGGGCATTATTATTATAAAAACTCAATTTTCATAAAATGTATTTACTATTTTAGAAAACACTGCACAATACAACTTTTCTTTCGTTATAAGCAGCAAATATAAATTCTCCTAAACTGCAATGTAATGCAAACACTACCAGATGTAATATTTACATTCCGTTGCTGTTCATGTAGGTTCTATGTCAAGTTGTTTGATAACATTAAAAATTGTGTAAAAAAATGCTTGACATCCACAATTTAAATATTATTACCATAACTTAGAATCCGGTAACTTTTCCACCTGAGTTTTTTATGTCACTATTTATTTATTAATTACGCTCACTTTAACAGTGATGGACAACATAGTGAGAAACCTACATGTCTTAGAGACTAGAGTTCTGCATAATAGAAATATGTACGTAATAGGAATGTATAAAGATATGTGAATTCTGCCAACCCGCTTTGGACCAGCGTGGCAGCCTTATCCTTGGTTGATATTATTATATGTATAATTATATGAAGGTTACCTAACATACAACTTACCGATAGTAGCTCGAGCAACTAGTTGTGGAATTATACCTAGCCTTGCCATAAATATTGTTACAAGAAATAGTTTTTATTTTTCTATTGCATAAAACATTTATTACTGTAATGTGTGTCAGTTTATACATAAATATAATCATCTCCCTTAGCCTTTATTATTCCCAAGTCACTTGGGGTTGGCTTTTCTAGTCCAACCGGATTTTACTGGATATCAGTTTTTACACGGAGCGGCTGCCGCCTGACCTCCGCAACCCAAAGGCTAACGATACCCTAAGGCTAGACCAGTGTCAGGATATTAGGGGTAACTGACTTTGCCAATAACGACTGCCATAGATGTTCATGGCAGCCGGGACCGACGGCTTCACGTGCTCTCCGAGGCACGGAGCAGGCGATAATTATCAATCAATACGCACATAATTTCGGAAAGTCATATAACTTCCGAAAGTCAGAGGTGCGCGACGTGGGTTCGAACCCGAGACCCTCTGCATTGCAGTCTGTTGGTCTCCCCACTGAGCTATCACTGCTATCTCTTATATTATACATAAATATAATAACATTATAAATATATGAAGCTCATTCAAAATTATCTCCATTGGATTTAATACAGTCCTTTAAACGTTGAGGCCAGTTATCAATAAAACCACGCACTCTCGCCATGGGAAAATTTTTCACTGACAATCTTATGGATTGTTTAGGGACTCCAAATTATCATGGCGTTAAGAGCATGCCATACTCTCTACCATATATCATAATCCAGCGGATTAAGATCGAGACTAGATGGCGTGGGAGAGATATGGCAACACATGCAAGATTATAATTTATATGTATATCTTAGGTATATTCCTGTGTACGTGTAGCTGATGTACGTCCGAGCGTCACTTAGGGTTACCAAATAATATCAAGGTTGGTTTGAGGCATAAGCCACAAACCAACAATAATCCTGAGTGGTAACCTCATTTTCTTGATAAATTTACTTGTCTGTTTTTCTGTGCATTAAAATATTTGTGTAATAATGTGTACTAATGTTTTGAAAATAAATACTTATTTACTTTACTTTACTTTACTATATTTAAATTATTTGTGTTTTTGCTTAGTTTCTCTCATAATCCTACTAAATAGTTCACATTAGACGCTTATTAATCGTGATCGCAACATTATCTTAAATAGTTTTTTGGGCGTTTCTTTTAGAGTTCGATAAAACTCTTAAACAACAGCTTTGTAATACAACTTTCAACTCAAGAACCGTAAGAGCTAGAGACTTGCGGTCAACGCCATTTGACTCAGCATAGTCGATATAAGCCCGAAATGACTCTGACCTTTGACCCCTGACCTCAAGGTTACGTGATACCATTTTGTCGAACTCTAAATTCTACGGCAATTCATGGCCGTTTATCACTTGTTTTGTTATACATCTACCACCCTTGTCCATGTATATACCTCTGTAGTGTCATCTATTTATCATATTACTAGATTTTTAACGCGGCTTCGCTCGCGTAAATGTAGGTTAGATTACGTTAGTAACAGTGCTATTGTCAGGATGAAAGGTACCCTATGTCCTTTTCTGTTCCCCTAACAACATGTATGCGAAATTTCTTGATGATCGGTCTAGTAGTTAAGGCGTGAAAGCGTAACAAACAAACTTACATTCGCATTTATAATATTAATAAGCGGGGCGTCGCGCGTTGCGATGGGCGGCGCGGCCGGCACTGAATCCAAACATAAAGCGTTGTATGAGTGCGTTTACGGAGAAGCGATTTTACACGCGTTTGCTTGAAATGGAGCGTTTTTTGTGGCGGATGCCGCGGATGGCATCAATGCGTCTTATGCGGCGTTTATCGCGGCGGCGCACGCAACGGCAATTCTCGATGAAGCGATGCCTGCGGCGGAACCTTCTGCCAGTCTCATTTTGGAAATCATACAACGCAGACACAAGTCGCTGTCGCAATGGAGTGCGATATAAACGACTTTTTAGAAGAATATTCTAAGCGATGCGCGCCGCGTACGACGCAGCGATAGCCGCCGCGTGCTTTCCTACATTCTTGAGGATTCGCCGCGGGCGCAGCGGCGGGCACTGCCAAAACATCATCATATATTGCCCTGTGTTTGTGTTTACGCGTGCGATAATGAGTACCACTTCACACGCCGCCGCTCCGTAAACAGAAAAAAGTTCGACGCGCCTCGAGACGCCCCGCGTCTCTGTAAATGAGGCCTTAGGATAACGCAATATACTGATCGAAGTAAGCTTTTCGTTGTGTATTTCCCTTTCTCTCTCTGGAGTTCTTATAAGATACTGAAGATCGATATTTGGTTTCTCACAGTCATTATGTATCTTGTGTTGATAGTGTGTGTGTTGTGGTGCGTGTATGCGCTGTATTTGCGGCGCAAGCGCATGCATGAGTTACCGCCCGCCTATCCAGGCGCCCTTCCTATTATTGGACACACGCATTTACTCCTTATTTGGTATAAAGGTAGGTTATAATTTAAATTCGTTTACAATTGAAGGTATTGTTTTAAAATCTTTGATATTAACACAAAGTAATAAAAATTAAAGGAACATTGTTTAAATAAATAACCAACCTTAAAAGTATTTTATTGATTCATAACCTAATTAATCCAATTCAAATAATGTATTGCTAAATATGTAGCAAAAAAAATTTTTTTTTATATATATGTATATTCTATCACATACACACAGCACCATCTAGCCCAAACTAAGCAGAGCTTGTTCTATGGTTTCTAGACAATGGATAAACGTGCATATATATTTTTTTGTAGACACATACATATTATACATATAAACACCCAGACCAAGACAAACATCCATTTCATGCACACAAATGTTTGACTTGTGCGGGGATTGAACTCCCGACCTCAGGCGTGGCAGTGCGTAGACTTAGCTCAACATTTTAAATTCATGAAAACATAATAATTATATATTTCCTGATTAGAAACTATCCCACTGCTGGGCAAAAGCTTCTTCTATTTCTATTAAGAAGAGCCAACCTAGGCACACTTTATATATCTTGCAAAACATTATAGAAAACTTTTAGACATGTAGATTTCGTCGCGATGTTATTCTGGTATGCACTGTTAAAACGAGTGATCATTCATTTTTTACATTATTGGATGCACTACCCTCCATTGTTCCTAGGCTCTTTTTCCAAATGTAGGTCTTTGAAAGTACATTTTGGCAAAGTACATAAAAGCCAATATGTACTTTCTAAACTTACAATACCATTATCTACTTGGTCCTTTAACAGACGCCACCTAAATTCCTTTTTAGGCAAAAAAAATCATAGAATAGAAATCCGTTTCGGTACTAAAATGTGTTATCTATGGCCTGAACCTTCTAATGTCACGGTCATGAGAAGATAAAATGTATTACGGTCTATATTAAATTAAATTGGGCATTGGATATGCTGTCAGCCTTTTGGGCACGTTAAGAGTTGAAAGCAATGCTGACGAATTCTACAAAGCTTGAACTAGTTTCGTAAAAATTTAATAAATATCTAGATAAGGTATATTTTTGAAAATATATGAGTACTATATATATAATAAGCTATACTTCCAATATATAAGCACAATTTGTGTAGTAATAATTAATATGAGAAATCTACCAACCCGCACTTGGCCAGTGTGGTGGACTATGGCTTAACCCTTTTTACACTGAGAAAAGGCCCGTGCCCAGCAGTGCAAACATGGCTGATATCATACAGTATTGTAAACCTTTGATACCCAAGCTAAAACTATGTTATGGTGGGCTCTCAAAAAATTTACTTTATTAAATAAATATAATAAAAAAAAACAAACGGCGGACACAAAGTACACCTCGACTCGGCACCAAATATCAAGCCTATGAGCTCTTTTAATGCTAGGTCACAAAAAAAGAAAATACTTTATATTTTATCCATGTAAGTCACAAACTAATGCTTATGAATGTCAAAGTTGCACTTATTAAGGGGAATTTACATTTAACTGTTGCCACGTTGAGCAAAGCGAATGCGTAGAATTAATGAGAAGAACTAGCAGTTGTTTTTTCTACAAAATGTAGTTTCTGCGCAATTTTTATACGAATTTTAACTGTGATGACTCCATAATGTTATGTACAATATATTTATATATCACAGGCTCGTATACCTTTAAGATACGTTAGGTAACCACTGACTTTAGTACTATGTATAAAATACTGAATTATTTTAAGAAACGATGTGTTTTGCAGATCTTTACGGATTCCTGAATTCCATGGCCGATTTTTGTCTTAAATCAGGAGGCGTTACATATGGATATTTTGCAGGCCACATCTATTATGGTAAGTCGAATATGTCATGTATTCTAAGTTATATAGTAACAATACAAAAATAAGGTTAGCGTAAGTTGATAGATGTGTATTATTTTTTATAAAACTAATTTGGCAAACAAGCATACGGCCCACCTGATGGTAAGTGGTCAGCGTAACCTATAGATGCCTGCAACACCAGAGGCATCACTTGCACGTTGTCGACCCTTTGGGAAAGGAAGTGGGAAGGAGAAGGAGCGGGAAGGGGCAAAGAGGGTGATTGGGCCTCCGGCACTCTCACTCACCGAACGAAACACAACAGTAGGAATAATGCTATTTCACGTCGATATTCTGTGAGAGGGTAGTCCTTCCCCGGTCGAGCTGGCCCATTCATGCTGAAATCAGTGAGGCTCTACTGCTATAATATAATTATAAATAATATAATAATAAAATATATAATTGTTATATTGGAACTGTATAATATAATGCTGGTATTGGATGAACAATTGGCAGCGTCTTTACTGTGCACATACCATTAGCATTGCAGAAACCATGGCAAAAATGACACATAACCTTATTCATTCCTAGGGATGAGCTGTAACCGCCGATCACGAACAGGCTTCCTATCGCAGTGATAGCTTAGCTCGTTTGCCAACAAAGGCAATAAAAGATGTCGGCCTAGAATGAATAACTAATGCAGCTTAGGCCACTATGTTATTTAGCCAAAAATTAAAAACTGAAAATTTCATTAAAAATCAGGCACAAGTATAATAAACCCTTAAAATCCCCTGTAATGGAAGGCAAACCTATTGCTGTTTAGCGAAAAAAATTTGAACTTTATGTTACTACTGAGAATGCCTTGAGAGAAAATCCCAATAACAATTTTTAGATACAGTAATTAAACTTGAAACATCATCCACGTCAGTCTCATTCACTACCGCTGCGTCATCAAGTGCCTAAATATCTAAACATAGCTGACAATAGGCAAGTGTAATACGCCTCTACAATAACCTCTGATATTATTGATCCTAATCTCAAACATTGTATAGGTCATCGTCATACGTGCCAAAACGCAAAAATATTTCATAGTTGTATTACAAAAAGTATATACTTGTTACATTGTGTCAAGTAAGAAATATTTTTACTAGATTTTGCCCGCAGTTTCGCTTGCGTAGACGTTATGTTAAGGTAAGGATATAAACTTTTTTTAACGTGTGTAAATGCTCCTGATGCATATATACCCCTTCGCCACAAGAGCAGGCGAGTGGGCAATGACGCGCTCTCCCGAGACTTCGGGCCCACCGACTAAAATCACAGCTGGAACTATAAGGTCATATATTAACGCAAGCAAAGCCGCGGGCAAAAGCTAGTTGGGAATATTTGCCAGAATTTGGTATACTAGTTACTTAGCTGGACGTGTGTTTTTTACACAAAGCCTCACAATTAGGCCATTGTGCTTAAGAGATGCAGATGATGAGACACGCAGCGATGCGACAGTGGTCGGTTACTCATACCAACTCAGGCCTGTTCACAAAGGTAGCAGAGGACCAATGGATGTGCTATATGATCCATTTATCCAAAACTTAAATACTTTGCACTTGTCGGTGTAGCAGTCTATATCTTTCTCTTTCCAATGCCATCTCTTTCAGTTCCTTATAAGTTTCAACTTTCACAACTTCTTTCAGTTGATCGGTGCACCTTCTTCTTGGTCTTTCTCTCTCTCTTGCTTCTATCTTCCCTTCCATTATGTTTGTGATAAAATTATCACGTCGAATTCGGTGTCCAACCATTGTACCCCTTTTGTTCTCTGTGTTTCATAATTTTACGTTTTTCATTTACTCTTGTCAATATTTCTGTATTAGTAACTTATATATATGATATAACTATATAAGATATAAATATGATCATGAGTATTTAATTCTAGGTGTGGTGGATCCTGACGATGCAGCCACAGTCAGCAACACATTAATACAGAGACATCCCTTTTTCAATTTTGCTAAGCATCTATTTGGTCAAGGGTTGCTTATAGGCCATGGCAAGTATAATTTATTTATATGATAATATAGTAAATGTTTGAGAGGTGGTACAAACATTTACTGCAGAAGGTAGTCCTTTTTTTGTGGTTATCCTTGGCACAATGTACCAAGGTTTAAGTCATCGCCTCGCCTCTGCTGCTGAGCTGAGTGTTTTCGGTTCGATCCCCACACGTGACAAAAATTTGTGTCTGGTCAATATCACAAATAGTTGTTCCGAGGAACAACTATTTGTGGTATAGACCAGACTTGTCTTGGTGTTCATTGTGTCCGTAGTTTGGATGTTTGTAAAGACCCCGTGACGTTGAAGAAAAATTAAAGAATAGCCTAATTACCGGTAGCTTGAATTCTGTTCTCGATGCATTTAGGTTTCCATACTATCATATTGGCTAAAGCTCATAGCTGTAGACTTGCGATTGAGAACTGAAGCATTTTATCTATGTATACTTACTTCTCGACTAACGTAAAAACCATTCCTAACACAAAAATGTTTGTGTCAGTATACAAATTTTACTATCTTATTTCTGAGTTTTGCTGTTTCATTATGTTACGTTTTATTTTATATTAACATAGAGCTACAAAAAATTGTAACACATACCACATGGAAACATCTATACAACCTTAAATAGAAGCGCCACTACAAAAAAACCTACTATATATAGTTTAATTTAAAAAAGATTGGACTTGTTACAGGTGAAAAATACAAACTGCATCGCAGGCTCTTGAATCCAGCCTTCAGTTTGTCAGCTGTAAATGGGTTCCTCGGCGTGTTTAACGATCAAGCCAGACGTATGGCAGATATCTTAGACAGTCACGTCGGACAAGGTCCTGTTGATACTATTATGATCTTTAGGAGATTAACTCTTAGTGCCACCTGTGGTGAGTATATTTAATAATGCTTTATTATAATTTTGTATTCATAAATATATTTTGTTACACAGTCACTGATTCACATTCTAGTAATTATTTTATTGTTTTTGTATTTCATGGCATTTGTATGGCAAGAACATGTTTTTCATTATGTACTACTTATTCTAAAATTCTAATTCAGCTATAAATTTCCTTATAATATTTTAGGTATTATTTGGACACATCAAAAATTGTAATAAAGTTGAACAGAAAATAATAGAATAAAATAAAAAAAATATTAAATAATATATTTATTACCAAAAATGTTACAATGTATGTACTTATGCAATGTATCCATTGGCCCCAAACTAGGCAAGCCTGTCCTGTGGATACCGTGACGATTACAATTTACGTTTAGGCACATTGCTCGGTCGACATCTTTTAAAGTTAACATTTGAGATAATTTTATACTACTTAACTAACATTTAACACTTATTCATTGTACATTTACAGGGAAAATAGAAAGCGTAATATAATTTATGATAACCGCGGGTGGTGTATGTGTAATTATGAATATTTGTATATATATGAATGTATATAATATATTTAATACTTATATACCTATGTATGTATTATTTATATCTTCTATAGTATTTAACAATATTGCAAAAAAAAAACATTTCAGTGCTGTCATATGTCATTGTATTGAGCCATTTGGATACCTTTATTTTTGCCTCTTTTACTGAGCACTCTTTTATATCACAATATTTTGCTATTTTTGTAGATGTACCTAAGTGATAGTAATAATTTGAATTAAATTAATCTTATCTATAATTTCAGCTACCGTCTTCGGAGATAATGACGTCAAAGAAAATGATTTCATAAATAAATATGTCTCAACACTAGACATATTATTTCAATCAATCGAAGAAAGACTTGCAAAATTCTGGCTCCATAATGACACGATATTTAATTTGTCAAGACTCAAGAAAAAGCAAGACAAACTATGTCATTATTTGAATGCGATTACTGATGAGGTACCGTTGGTATACCAGTTCATTTATTAATAGAGCTTCTAAGATTGATAGCGTGTTTGTAGTAATGTGCTGAAGTAGCCATATTTAAATATAACAAAAATAAAAATATAAAGTGAAAAACCTTTTGGTAAAGCCCAAAAGGTAACTAGTAAATAATTTTAATTTGAGGACTGGAAGTGAAGAGATCTTTATATATTGTATTATTTTGTATGTTTATTACTATGAATCAATCAACACACACACACGTATTTTTTTCAAACTGAATATCTTTATAATTATATTGTTATAACACGTCATTTCCAATAACTATATTGCCAAAAAGCTGCTTAAAAGCTGATTTAAGAATCGGAAGTGTTGAAGTAACATTTTGATCTGAAATAAACAGCTAATGAATAATTTTGACAGATTATAACACAAAGCAGGTCAAAATACAACATTTATTTTTTATTTAAATAATATACTATGGTAAAAGTTAGTTATTTTCTGATAATTAAAATTCAGTCCTTTCTGTACAGAATTAGCGAAAACGACAATCTTAGTTTTTAGTTACGGCTAAAATTTAAAAATCTACTCTAAGACCTATTAAATTATCAATGAAAGACTAGGCTTGACAAACAAACTAAAATAAATTTCGTATAAATTTCAGGTAATTCAAAGAAAAAAGGTAGACATGAAAAGTAAAGCAAATCTAGGCAGTCTCTCAGAATCAGGTAAACAAATTGATTGTAATCAAGATAGATGATTTGATTTTGATTTTACGTTGAACATTATACATTATTTCATTGATAGTTAAAATAAAGCGAAAAATGTAACTATAAGAAAGAATAGACATCAATTTTGTATAAAAAGTGAGTTCAAATACAGAATGGTGTTAAGTAGTATAATATGTTAGGTATGTATATAATAAGCTAAATCAGAGAGTCTTGTGATTATTACTATTCCAGCCCTACCTCAGGATTCAGAACATGAGTCCAAATGCAATACACATGTAAGCTTTAGGAAAATCACTAGTTTATATTACAGTTTACAAAACTGTTTATTTGTACGATTATAGCTTGATGTGTGTAATTTTCTGATGTTTTGAATTCAAGCATGTTATATTATTATAAACTTTTTATTGAATTGTTTGCATGAGCAACAATTAAAATACATTTGATTGTAGAAATATAAGAAACATCGCCATAAAATTTGTAAGCCAACGAAACCTCATTCAAAGCAAATACTAAGATGATAATATACATTTTCAGAAGGAGAATTCAAATCATTCATCGATTTAATGCTAGAAATCACTGCTGATGGTGCTTTAAGTGACGACGATGTAAGGAATGAACTAAATACAATAGTAGTAACTAGTTACGAGACTAGTTCCCAACAACTTATTTTCATAGCTTCCATATTGGGATCGTACCCTGGAGTACAAGACAAAATGTATAAAGAGTAAGTGTTTCAAATTTATTAATACAGGCAATTGTGAATATAACAATTACTTCCTGATTGGCTATACAGTATAAATTTATTCTTACTACAAATTGGATTTTTCTATGAGATAACTATTTTGAGTAAATACTGTTGCAAAATTCTCAGTTGGAAGACTAGGAAATTTATCCGATGAGTGTTGAGTTTCAACCCCTGTAACGTGGGACCTTAGACATAGTGAAATGTGAGTTTGAAACACCTACAACGCAGTGCTATCTCACTGCCTTGCATGGTGGATGCACTGCTGGAACTGAAACTACTTTAGCGTCGGGTTTAAAACACTTTTCTTTAACGCGGGGAATGCATCTACGCATATCTCTCCGCGGGAACAAGAGGAGCAAAGAGGTTGTTTCGGGCTCACTAGTGAAAAGATGGAACGTCCCGGGTGCTACCGACTTATTCCACCACGGTATGCCAACTCGCTGCCTTGTATGGTGGGTGGGTCGTTGGACCTAAAACCACATTAGTGACCCACCCAGCAATGCCCAGCTCGGATCCGCAAGGATACTTTCCTCACGGATCTGCTCCGCTGCCTTCTTCTGCGAGATGACGTTCTTGCAGAAGGATACGACTGCTACCCAATACCTCTCACTGTCAACCATAGCTGGGTCTCAAACACCTACCTATCGATAAACGTGAGTCTGTATGAATGTATTTACAGGATAATGGAGGTGGTTGGCGATAGGGACGTTGAAAAACGGGACATTCCGAAGCTAGTGTATACTGACGCAGTAATAAAAGAATGTCAACGATTCATACCGATCTTACCTCTCATACCAAGATACGTGGACAAAGATCTTAAGCTTAGTAAGTAATATTTTAACCATCTTGGTAAAAATCTAGACTGCCTACTTGGCGCAACGGTAGTGAATGCGACTGCTGTGGATGAGGTCTCGGATACGAATCCAAGGCCAGGCCAACAAGTTATTGCGTTTAAAATCTCAAAAGCAGCCCGTTGTTAGAAAGTTGGCGGTGTTACACTACCTCGTGCCTCTGCAAAAACGTAAAGCTGTTATTCCTGCTCCAGGGGCCCAAGTCTGCTATTACAATAGTGTCAGAATGGTCTATCATTGATTTCATAATTGTTGATTTTGGTAATCTACTAATATAATGGCGTTATTATAACTTTCCGATGGTCAACCACTGACATTCCATTGAAAATGGCATAGAATGTTAATCTAGTACATAATGACAAATGATAACATTTTTTCCTTTGATCAAAATGAAAAAATATATATTTACGAAATCTGGCATGAATAAATGTTCGAATATAATAGTAGTTTTTTAAAAATCACTTCTACTAACGGGTTTTATAATGATGACAATACAACATGTCATTATACCACAATCCTATTACGAGACCATTGAACGACCAATGATCGACCATTATGAATTTAGCAGATTACGAACTTTTAGCAAAATGACAATGGAATTGCAGTTACGTCGTGTCAGAATGACGAATTTATAAAAATAGCAGACTTGGGCCCCTGGTCTCTCTCCGGTCGTGTCGGATTACCGTCCCATCCGATCATGAGAGTTAGGGAACATAGTGTGCATCTGTGTTTGCGCACACACTTGTGCACTATAATATCTCCTGCGCAGATAACTAGTCTCCGTTAAGATTGGCCACCATGACTGAAATTCGCTCTAGAAGACATCAAAAGTCCTGGTACAGCAACATAAATTAAGAGGGCTATGAACAACGATTGAATACTATAGGCTAAGTGATTGATGGGACTGACTTAGCCTTGCAAGTAAAGATTTGGTTTTATTTACTCGTATCATGTGTTAGTTTTTTTGTTTGTAATTATTACTTGACTTAACGAATAACAAAATTATAGTTAATTTATTGAAATTAAACAACTATATACGGATTTTATCGCGTTGTTTATTTGACACTTCTTTACATAATTTAGAAACTACTACTATTAAACTTTACTATTTTTTAAGCTAATTAAATTATTAAAACTATTTATATTTATGTTTACACTTTTCCCGACGTTTCGGTTGCTTTTCAGCAGCCATGGTCACGGGGAGACTCAGTCTCCTCAAAATGATTAGAAATTTATAATAATTAGATGATATATAGCAAAATTAACAATTATATTACTTTATGTTTCATTTAACATTGTTAATTAATGCCACAGTCAAACCGGCTACACCGTTCTGTGTGGGCTAAGAAATATATATATATATGTATGATAATTTGTAATATAATAATAATAATAATATCAGCCCTGTATTAAACTGTCCCACTGCTGGGCACGGGCCTCTTCTCACTGTGAGAAGGGTTAGGCCATAATCCACCACGCTGGCCTAGTGCGGGTTGGCAGACTTCACATATCTTCGAGAACATTATGGAGAACTCTCAGATATGCAGGTTTCCTCACGATGTTTTCCTTCACCGTTAAAGCAAGCGATAATTAACTATTTAATACGCATATAACTTCCAAAAGTCAGAGATGCGCGCCTTGGGTTCGAACTCGAGACCTCTGCGTGGCAGTCCAACGGTTTCCCACTAGGCTATCGCTGCTTGCATCGCTTGCAATTTGTAATGTAAGTAAATAAATAAAATTCTTTTTACAGAACACTATACACTTCGAGCTGGCGCGGTAGCATTTTTTATGCCTATAGGTATAAATCAGCATTCAGCCTGGGGACCTG
The DNA here is from genome assembly GCA_930367265.1 of Catocala fraxini. Lineage (NCBI taxonomy): Eukaryota > Metazoa > Arthropoda > Insecta > Lepidoptera > Erebidae > Catocala > Catocala fraxini. The sequence goes on from OV884047.1 coordinate 5,442,568, forward strand.
ACGTAAATATCTTCAAGCCCGAAAGATGGCTTAATAAAAAGATGCAATCAAAGCTTGCCAATATGAACCTCGCTTTTAGTATAGGCCCCAGATCATGTGTGGGTAAGGAACAGTTTTAAAGTATTTACTCTTGCAGATCGTGTAAGAAAGCTAAATATTTATAAATTATATTATACTCTCTTTGTCTTTTGTGTACTCTCAATGTTATGGCATAGTAGTTTAAACATAGGGCGTATTTGGCATAGTCGTCTCACCGCTGACTTTCCGCCGAGGGTTGTGGGTTCGAATCCCACACGGAACATAAAATTGTGTAATCCACAAATGGTTGTTCCGAGTCTGAGTGTTCTTTCTGTTCGTTTTTTGAATGTTTGTCAAGTGCTCCGCGACACAGGAATTATTCCTATTGCGGGAGTTCTTTTATTAAAGAAAGAATGTTTACTTTTTCAGGTAGAAGATACGCCATGACCTCAATAAAAGTAGCGCTGGCTCACATAATACGTCAGTTTCGGTTAAAAGGTGACCACACCAAGATTAAATATTCAATCGAACTCGTGATCCGGGCAGTATCAGGACATGAGGTTACAGTGGAGCGAAGAAATTCAAAATCTGGCTGGAATCATAGTATACCTTTTTCTATATTTGAAGAAAAGAAGGATAATACTTACGGACATATTTAGTATAGTTAATAAATGACACTATTCATGGACTGACTGACAGAATAATTAATAATAATGATTCTTTATTCAAGTGACCTAGACTCATTTGATTAGCAAAATACTTATATGTGTAACGTGTTACGTGATTTTTAGATTATAACAGTAGAAATCTATCCTATTTTACAGCTTAAACGAAACATAAATAGTTATATTACAATTTGTCCGTCCTAAATATTTAAGTTATTGGTTGACAATAAAGATACATATTTATCAAAAAAGCACTTCAAATCCTCCATACAATGTTACTATGGCGGCCGCGCGCCGATTTGAATATGCACCGCACGAGCTCTGTCATTATTTGTCTTACGCTCGGCGCAGTCTTAATAACTGAATGTAGTTTAAAGTTATCAGCATTTAGCAAACAAGGGCTTTGAATTATGTTCATAAGATCGTTTATATGTGCTATGAATAATAATAAAGATAATAAATGCAATCCTTGCGTTTTTGTTTTATTTGGTAACAAACATGGGGTTAACTGCTGTAGCGACACATGGATGTACATTGCGTTTCGCTGACATTAGAGAATGTAATTCATAATGTATGCGAGCTACACCAATCGTCTGCCGCCGGGCACGATAGGTAGACCGATAGCTAGGCAGTCTGTATGTTAGGCATTTGTAAATTGTAATGTTGGTGTGAAATTAATAAACCAAACTATTTCGGTGATTAACCAGAACTCTTTCATTTAACTATCCCAAAGACATCAGAGACATTGGTGGATATCACATATAATATTATTTTCTGTTATTGGTAAACTGCCAATTATAAAACCTTATCCTATATCCTACCTTACCTTCAACATATAATATTAGCCGTATATGTCCCACTGCTACGCACGGGACTCTTCTCAGTGTGAGAAGGGTTAGGCCATTGTCCACCACGCTGGCCCAGTACGGGTTAGCAAACTTCACATTTCTTTAAGAACATTACGGAGTACTCACAAGCATGCAGGTTTCCTCACGCTGTTAACCTTCACCGTTAAAGCGAGCGATAATTAACTATTTAAATAGGCACATATGTAACTTCGAAAAGTCAGAGATGCGCGCCTTGGAATCGAATACGAGTCATCTGCGTGGCAGTCCAATGACGGTCTCTGAGTAGGCTTGCCTTCAACAAGCATATGAAAATAACTAGATGTGCCCGCGGTTTCACTCGCGATTATGGTTACTGCGCCGCCCCTGTAGGTCGTAGCATAATGTTATATAGCCTATAGCCTTCCTCTATAAACAGGCTATCCAACACTAAAATAATTTTTCATTTCAAACCTGTAGTTCCTGAGATTAGCGCGTTCAACCAAACAAACAAACAAACTCTTCAGCTTTATATTATTAGTATAGATTACATATCTAATATGATAGCTGCTTCGCATTTTTTATTATGCCCTCCAACCGTCCGCTAGTCGCCGGCGCAGTGCGCTGTGCGGTACGGCAACGTCGCGCTCGTGCTACTCGCGCTTTAGCGAAACGTAAAGCGCAAAAATTTTTATTTGCTGGATCCGCAGATCCGCTCTTTGAAAGTGCGGGATCTAGCAGATTAATAATAATAATAAATAATAATAATAATTTATTCAACAAATAGTTTTACAAATTTCTCTTAAACTGATTCTAAATAAAACCGAACAATGGTACAATATTTAAGAGGTTGCCGTTGATGACCGTGCTAATATTAAATTGTGTTACAGTCGTCAGCGCCTTCCGCCCAGAAATAGGATAATTCTTGGTATTTGTTTTACAATGCAAAACATATTCCTAAAAATCATTAAAACAATAAATTGCAGTGAAAGTCATTAAATAAAAGTATTCAACATAATTGATATAAAATAAAAATAATAATAAAATATAAATTAATAATAAAATTAGGTTGTATTCCCATTGAATAATCACAAAAATAGAAATTAAAAATTAATAATATTAATAAAAATCAATTAAACATTGAATGCAATTTGAAGATTATATTTATTATATACAAATTATAAAATGCGAATATTATATAATGCAAAACAATGATTTGCAACAAAGAAATTGTTAAGATTATAACAAATACTAATCAAATATAAATAATAAAAAATAAAACTAGTCTATTTACCACGTGTGAGAATGATATCATTGGATTGTATATATGTATATGTGTGTTTGTGTGTGTGAGAGAGAGAGAGAGTGTGTGTGTGTGAGTGTATGTGTGAGAATGTGTGTGTGTGTATAGAATTGTTTAAAATCTTTGATTATATACAAGTTCTTCTGTTTTATCGTAGTTAAGGGTTTTGAGCCAGTGTATGATAACTGATTTGAATTTGTTGATTAAGTGGATATATGTTATTGTTAACATTAGAAAAAACAGCGAGATACCGCGGGAATGCGTGATCCCGTTTTGCGGGATTGAAATCCCTAAATTGAATTTGCATTAAGTATGTTTAAGATTATATTCACCTATGTTAAATCATACATTTTAAATGTATGATTTAACATAGGTGAATATAATCTTAAACATACTTAATGCAATAACTTTAAACTATATTCAGTTTTTAAGACTGCGCCGAGCGTAAGACAAATAATGACAGAGCTCGTGCGGCGCATATTCAAATCGGCGCGCGGCCGCCATTGTAACATTGTATGGAGGATTTGAAGTGCTTTTTTGATAAATCTTTATTGTCAACCAATAACTTAAATATTTAGGACGGACAAATTGTAATATAACTATTTATGTTTCGTTTAAGCTGTAAAATAGGATAGATTTCTACTGTTATAATCTAAAAATCACGTAACACGTTACATATATAAGTATTTTGCTAATCAAATGAGTCTAGGTCACTTGAATAAAGAATCATTATTATTAATTATTCTGTCAGTCAGTCCATGAATAGTGTCATTTATTAACTATACTAAATATGTCCGTAAGTATTATCCTTCTTTTCTTCAAATATAGAAAAAGGTATACTATGATTCCAGCCAGATTTTGAATTTCTTCGCTCCACTGTAACCTCATGTCCTGATACTGCCCGGATCACAAGTTCGATTGAATATTTAATCTTGGTGTGGTCACCTTTTAACCGAAACTGACGTATTATGTGAGCCAGCGCTACTTTTATTGAGGTCATGGCGTATCTTCTACCTGAAAAAGTAAACATTCTTTCTTTAATAAAAGAACTCCCGCAATAGGAATAATTTTGTACTACTACTAATAGATTTAAAATGTAAAATCTGTTGGCGAACCTTACAATAAAATTAAATATAAATATAAAAGATCAACAAAAAAATATGTATATACAAAGGAATACAGAACCAACTAGAAACAATTTTTGTGTAGTATATTAACTAACTAAAAGTTTATTGAAAGATAGATGGTGACAGGTGTTAATTGCGTATTATACTGAAAATTAAACCTATCGTAGACTATGTTTATGCAAATTTTAGAAATATGTATATACTAATTTACAATGCTGAAAAGTTTGTTTATTTATTTTGCTTGTTTGGTCTTCCTTCTTTCTTTTCGTGTGGTTTGTGGCCCACCTGTTGTCAAGAGTTGTTCAAGCCACCCGTAAGCCTCTGACATGGCTTAACGCCTGCTGTCAATTTGGCAACAACCGGGACCAAGTTTTTACGTGCTCTCGGAAGCACGGAGACGCTCAGAAGAAATACCACTAAGCGGTCACCCATCTATAGACTGACCGCACCCAACGTTGTTTAACCTCGCTAATCGTTTACCGATCAGTGAGTGCAACTGGCTATGAGCTTGTTTGTTGTTTTGTTTGTTTGGTTGAACGCGCTAATCTCAGGAACTACTGGTTCGAGTTAAAAATTATTTTACTGTTGAATTGCCTATTTATTGAGGAAAGCTATAGGCTATATAACATCACGCTACGACCCACGTGAGCGGCGCAGTAATCATAAACACGGGGGAAAGCGCGGGCACAGCTTTTAATATATTATTGGAGGTCACGTACCTTTAGCATCGTAGAGGGTATAAAACCAGCGCGCGCCGAACGTAACCTAACCTAACGCGTTGGGAGCCCTCTGCGCTCACCCACAGTCCGCGTAAAGTTGTAAAAGCCATCTGAGGCTAACAACTAACACTCCCAAAAAAAAAAATTCTATTTAGCTCATTACGTGTAATTTATTAATTAAGAAATTAAAGTATTGCCTACATTTTTGTAATCGACTTTGTTATTTTAGTCAAATTAGTGTTTCGTACACAAGAATATACTAATATTATAAAGCTGAAGAATTTACATAATATTGTCTTCTGTTTACGCGAATATTATTCATTGAAATTAAACTACTATATACGCAATAAAATCCGTACATAATAGTTTAATTTCGCTGAAGAATTTGTTTGTTGGTTTTAACGCGCTAATCTCAGAAACAACTGACCCGAAATGAAAATTTTTTTAGTGTTGGATAGCCTATTTATCGGGGAAGGCTATAGACTATATAACATCACGCTACGATCCTATAAACGCGGGTGAAACCGCGGGCACATCTAGTATACCTACATATAATTATTAGAACACCTGGTGCTTAATTATGAAGAGGCATTCTAGGAAACTTCCAGAATCGAACTGTGAATTTATTCAATCAATTATCTTTAGTAAGGACTTAATATCTAATGTACACATTCATAAAGAAGTAGGTTTTAGTTTTTGCATGTTGTCTATCAGTGCCGTGCATATTTGTAATTGGGGTAGCACATGCACTTTGATAATTGATAATGTTGAAGCGAGAATTGTACTTATAGCTACGGCCGCTCAATGACGTACTATCTAGTTATACATCTCTTATGTCGGTTTAAAACTTTATAATATAGAAATTGTCACAAACAAAACTAGTCGCTATTAAACATTCAATCGAACACCACGTATATCGTATTTTAATACAAAGCCAAACAAAATTAAACCTTAACACAAACATCAGTTAATTATATGTTAACGTAAATACTTAGCGTAAATACAGATATTTAGGCTGTAAATATGCCTAAATAAATACATAAAATATAACTCAAGTAAGTTAATTTAGTTGGTTTTCCTTTAAATTGGCAACCCCATAAGTTATAACAATTTCTATATCGCAACGAACTTTACAAACATTCATACATCGGTCAAAGAAAACGCATCACTATATTGGCAGTTCATACAATTATTTACCAATATTTGCAAACTAATAATGTTTGAGTACATACATACATCACGATCACTACGCGACCGCGGCTGCTGGCGGTACCGATAGCGCGTACAAACTTACTGCAACAAGCGCCACTGACGCGAGCATTGCGCACACTTAACTACGTAGCTGAGCGCATTGACTTGTTTTCGTGTTCACTAAACGAATTCACAAAGGCCACTTACTGGATAGCTAGTTGTGATCAACATAATAATCTTTAGTTTTAGTATATTAAGTGTGTAATTGTGTAACTTCTCTATCGCATTGGCATTTTTATTACTGTAATGATAGATGTAAGTATGTATGTAAATAAATAAACAAAAAATAAAAAATTATAAAACAAAGTCACCCGCTGTCTGTTTGCGATAAACTCAAAAACTACTAAACGAATTTTCATGCGGTTTATTGGCATAAACAGAGTGATTTATGAGGGAGGTTTAGGTATATCTATAGTTAGTTATGGTTTTGTACTGCCCGTGTGAAGCTAGGACGGGTCGCTAGCTTGCAATAATTATCAATGTTTCAAAGATAACATTTTTAGGCGAATAAAATTGCGGTCATATCTAGTAGTAAATACGAATATTACTTAAGACTGCGCCGAGCGAAATGTGCCAAAACAGGCGATCACAGTTAAGTTGATAAAATCAACACTTTTTATTTAATACAAATATAAAATATACATTTACCATAACAATGAATGTGTTTACAATTATTCCGTGTAAAGATCTTAAAATAATTAATATTTTGACAAAAGCAAAAATGTAAGCTAGTGTTACGTGATGTTTAGATTATAACAGTAGAAATCTATCCTATTTACAGCTTAAACGAAACATAAATAGTTATATTACAATTTGTCCGTCCCAAATATTTACGTTATTGGTTGAAAATAAAGATACATATTTATCAAATAAGCACTTCAAATCCTCCATACAATTTTACTATCGCGGCCGCGCGCCGATTTGAATATGCGCCGTACGAGCTCTGTCGTTATCTGTAGTACGCTCGGCGCAGTCTTAATGTTCAAATAAAAACAATAGTTGGTGTGTCCTTCAAGGACAACACGACAATAGACACGAAACAATTTTTGTACAAAAACAAGTGAGAATCGGCAATGAAATGCTGTAAATTTTGCACGTGATACCACGTGACCTTGAGGTCAGAGGTCAAAGGTCATAGTGATTTCGGGGTTATATCGACTATGCTGAGTCGAATGGCGTTGACCGCAAGTCTCTAGCTCTTACGGTTCTTGAGTTGAAAGTTGTATAACAGACAGATGAACGCACGGACGGACGGACAAAACTGATGTATGTATAAGAGTTTTCCGAACTCTAAAAACAAACTAACTTAACGAGGTAATATTAGAAAATATGATAAAGCATGATAATTTGCCAGTATACAACAGTATACTGCAAGTTGACGTAGTGGTTTAATTAGCCGTATCGTGACTACCACTGCGCTGAGTGTTGTGGGTTCGAATCGGGACAAAAATTTGTATAATCCACAAATGGTTGTTCTCAGTCTGAATGTTCCTTGTGTCCGTTGTTGGAATGTTTGGAGGACCACGGCACAGGAATGATTCCTAGTGCGCGAAGGGTCTTTTTAAAGCAAATAAACTAACCTGGTTCAAAACCCATTTACTGTTTGTGATGTTAAATAATGAAATCTAGGGGACTCTCTATTAGTCTGACGAAACCAAACTTGATGGTAACAATAAATGTGAAAGTGTTTGGTGATAGACTAGAATAGAATAGAAAAAAAAATATTTGCTTTGATTGTAGGTACATGAAATATATATGTTAACAAGATATCTGATCCTTATACAATCTACCTACCTTGAATAGGCATGCAAACATTTAGATGATAAAGTAAAATGCATCAAGATATAAACAATAAATAACAAAATTAATAAAATTCGAGATCAGTCAACAAATTAGTAAATGAAATGTTTGGAATTACAAATTACAATTCATAATATAATAATAAATGTAATGGTGAATATAATTATGTAAGCATAAAAATTAGGAAAATAAATTTAATGTCAAATAAGCGTAAGTAATGTCAAATCTAAAAATCTAAATTTAAAAATGTTAATGAAAAGTTAATGCAAGCCATTTATTGAATGAATTGGAAGGAGCGACTTGTGCACCCCAGTGCCGGGCACGCCACAATCGTGGCGGTAAGTCCCGTGTTTGAGGAGTGGCTGAAGAGGCGGCATGGCGCCCTCACCTTCCGGCTGACACAGGTAATGACTGGCCACGGTTGTTTTGGCCAGTTCCTGTGTCGTATACGCCGGCAAGAGACGCCCGGTTGTTACCACTGCGGCGACTGCCGCGACGTAGTTGAGGACACGGCGCTGCACACTTTGGCGGTTTGCCCCGCCTGGGCATCGCAGCGCCGTGAATTGATCGCGGCAGTCGGATTGGTTGCCCTCTCGCTCCCGGCCGTAGTTCAGTCTATGGTCCGGAGTGAGAGGTCGCGGAACGCCATCGCCTCCTTTTGTGAGGAAGTCATTTCCATCAAGGAGGCGGCGGAGCGGGAGAGGGAGCGTTTAAACCCTCTCCCCAACCGCAGAGCCGGGCGCCGGAGGGCGCGGGACGACCTCCAGCCACCCTGAGGTTTGACCTGGGGGTGACGGGCTTTGTGGGCCTGCCCGCCATCCGTTCAGCACCAGGTCCGAGAGGCGGCGTGCGTGTTCCCACGCGCGCCTCTGTGTCGAGTCCGCCTCCCCTCTAGGGGGGAGGCAGTAGGGTTTAAAGTGAGAAGTGACTTTGGGTAGGTCTTTCGTGTAGTGGCCTGCCGTTTCATACGGCGGGCCGAAACCTCGGCGGGGTCGCGACCGCATGCGAAAGTGATTCGCGCGGCCCCGTCGATAGTGGTTTTGTCGAGGAACATCGTGGTAGGTTTAGTCGGTATTCCGGGAGGTACATTTTCTTCTTAACATCTTTCTTTTACCCCGGCGAGTCCGACATAACCCCTCCGCCCGCCCCCGCGGAGGGGTATGCATCAAGCATTCCCCCACGTTAAAAAAAAAAAAAAAAAAAAAAAGCCATTTATTGAATGAATTGGAAGGAGCGACTTGTGCACCCCAGTGCCGGGCACGCCACAATCGTGGCGGTAAGTCCCGTGTTTGAGGAGTGGCTGAAGAGGCGGCATGGCGCCCTCACCTTCCGGCTGACACAGGTAATGACTGGCCACGGTTGTTTTGGCCAGTTCCTGTGTCGTATACGCCGGCAAGAGACGCCCGGTTGTTACCACTGTAGCGACTGCCGCGACGTAGTTGAGGACACGGCGCTGCACACTTTGGCGGTTTGCCCCGCCTGGGCATCGCAGCGCCGTGAATTGATCGCGGCAGTCGGATTAGTTGCCCTCTCGCTCCCGGCCGTAGTTCAGTCTATGGTCCGGAGTGAGAGGTCGTGGAACGCCATCGCCTCCTTTTGTGAGGAAGTCATTTCCATCAAGGAGGCGGCGGAGCGGGAGAGGGAGCGTTTAAACCCTCTCCCCAACCGCAGAACCGGGCGCCGGAGGGCGCGAGATGACCTCCAGCCACCCTGAGGATTGACCTGGGGGTGGTGGGCTTTGTGGGCCTGCCCGCCATCCGTTCAGCACCAGGTCCGAGAGGCAGCGTGCGTGTTCCCACGCGCGCCTCTGTGTCGAGTCCGTCTACCCTCTAGGGGGGACAGTAGGGAGTTTTTAGATGTGCCTATAGGGTAGGTCTTTCGTGTAGTGGCCTGCCGTTTCATACGGCGGGCCGAAACCTCGGCGGGGTCGCGACCACATGCGAAAGTGATTCGTGCGGCCCCGTCGATAGTGGTTTTGTCGAGGAACACCGTGGTAGGTTTAGTCGGTATTCCGGGAGGTACTTTATCATCTTAACATCTTCTTTTACCCCGGCGAGTCCGACATAACCCCTCCGCCCGCCCCCGTGGAGGCGTATGAGTCGTGTATTCCCCAACGTTAAAAAAAAAAGCCATTTATTGAATAATAACACTTATCTAATAGAAGTGCAGTTGATTTGTTTTTGAATGTATGTATTGCACCATTTTTTATTGTATCGGGTATTTTATTATAAATGACAGGCGCCATACCGAAAACATTTTTCTTAAGTATGTATATATCTTATGTGGGGGCCAGTCAGTGTAGACCAGCGACACTTCGACCCAGTGGGATCTTTTTTGTCGACACTCTTCCAATAACGACTGCCGTAGATGTTCATGGCAGCCGGGACCGACGGCTTAACGTGCTCTCCGAGGCACGGAGCAGGCGATAATTGTCAATCAATACGCACATAATTTCGAAAAGTCATATAACTTCCGAAAGTCAGAGGTGAGCGACGTGGGTTGGAACCCGAGACCCTCTGCATTGCAGTCTGTTGGTCTCCCCACTGAGCCTCTTATTTTTCTTAAGTAATGCGATATTATAACCACCAGCTTGAACATATTTTTATACTGACTATCTACTATCTACTACTATATGATATCGATATAAAATAGTGCCCTATTGATTTATTGACCCTTACAAAGACTGCTACTTCAAAAATATACATACATACACGGAAACGTCAAGAATTTCGGGGCCTTAAACATTGGCACACAACAGTTTATATTTGAAGATTTCAAATTAGATGATGATACGTATTATGATATTTTTACCCTTGTTGCCGAAGAATTTACGCGAGCAAAGCCGCGGATATTATTGTTTATGTGATAACGTTATGCTAATTATTTTTTATAAAATTCAATACCAGCATTCATTTATTTACGTGATTCAGGGCGTTGGGCTTGGACATAGTAGGAGTAAAAAGCTTATTGCCATCGGCCAGGGTATGTACGAGAACATCGTTATAGCATAAGTCAGACATAAAAAAACAATTGGGAATGTGATGATAGTGAATGAAGCCGAGAAGTGTGTCAGGATCGTAGCAAATGGAAATCCGTAGTCTCTGCCCCTCTGGGAAACAGCCGTGAATCTATGTAATATAAAAAAAAACAATGCAATCACGATCCAAAAGAGGGACCGTGAGTTTCATACAAGTATTTTCTCATAGCTAGATTCTGCGGTATTTTAAAGGTAACATAGATAAACTCACAAAACTGTAAGTGTTACCTTGTGATCGGAATAAATAAATGATTTTAGACTTTAATAAGGTATTAATACCAAAATATTGTCATCAGGCGTATCAAAGAACATATTCAGTCCGTCTATGCCAGCACGCAGGTCTACAGACACAAAATAAATGTTTAATTTAGGATATTCTGACGTCATTACACATTCATATTTGTTTTTATATAACTTTACGTCTTTTATGTCCTTGTTAACCGTGAGTTCTTTATGTAAATTGTCTAGTTTGGTTTAAATCCGGCTATATAAATAAAAGCCGATGTATGAAGACAACATTTGTTCATGCACAAATATGGTTACTATCATTTTGTTGTGTTTATTGTTGATCACTTGTGGTATAATAGCTGTGCGTGCTCGTATAAATGACGCGTTTGAACATATTTTGCCTCCCATGCATCCAGGAGACCTACCTTTCATCGGACATGCACATCATCTCATCGCTGATACTAAATGTAAGTATTTTACAGCAGTTTCTGTTCTTGACATTTTATTTAAACATTTCAATACTAAGTTTGATTTATATGAGTACAAGAACAGTGTCATAATTTTATAGGTTTCTTTTTCATTCATAAATATTTATTTGAATACATGTTGATAATTATCAACGATACGTAATTTATTGAGCGTCTTTATAAGTTTCAATAATATTCTCGAGATATACTATTCTATAGGTATTTAACATAATTTTACATTTTTTTTTTTAACGTGGGCGAATGCATTACGCATACCCCTCCACGGGGGCGGGCGGAGGGGTTATGTCGGACTCGCCGGGGTAAAAGAAAGATGGAATAAGAATAATGTACCTCCCGGAATACCGACTAAACCTACCACAGTGTTCCTCGACAAAACCACTATCGACGGGGCCGCGCGAAACACTTGCGCATGCAGTCGCGACCCCGCCGAGGTTTCGGCCCGCCGTATGAAACGGCAGGCCACTACCCGATAAGACCTACCCTATAGGCACTTCGCAAAAATAATCCCTACTGTCCCCCCTAGAGGGGAGACGGACTCGACACAGAGGCGCGCGTGGGAACACGCACGCCGCCTCTCGAACCTGGTGCTGAACGGATAGCGGGCAGGCCCACAAAGCCCACCACCCCCAGGTCAATCCTCAGGGTGGCTGGAGGTCATCTCGCGCCCTCCGGCGCCCGGTTCTGCGGTTGGGGAGAGGGTTTAAACGCTCCCTCTCCCGCTCCGCCGCCTCCTTGATGGAAATGACTTCCTCACAAAAGGAGGCGACGGCGTTCCACGACCTCTCACTCCGGACCATAGACTGAACTACGGTCGGGAGCGAGAGGGCAACCAATCCGACTGCCGCGATCAACTCACGGCGCTGCGATGCCCAGGCGGGGCAAACCGCCAAAGTGTGCAGCGCCGTGTCCTCAACAATGTCGCGGCAGTCGCCGCAGTGGTGACAACCGGGCGTCTCTTGCCGGCGTATACGACACAGGAACTGGCCAAAACAACCGTGGCCAGTCATTACCTGTGTCAGCCGGAAGGTGAGGGCGCCATGACGCCTCTTCAGCCACTCCTCAAACACGGGACTTACCGCCACGATCGTGGCGTGCCCGGCACTGGGGTGCACAAATCGCTCCTTCCGATTTGCCACTAGGACCTGGCGGAGCTCGAACCTCGCCGCCTCGAGAGTGGGACGAGCTGGTCCTTCGCCCCGAGCTAACGCCTCCTGGCGCCAACGATAGAGCGACGCCAGGAGCGCCGCTTCCAGGTCCCATGCAATCGATCCGGCAACTTTATTTTACATGCGTTAAACAGTTCTAAGTGTGTACCACTGTCCTAATAATTCAACTGGTACATAATGGAATATATGAGCAGCTAGGATTTACTTTATATTACTATTGGTAAGATAGATGTCTTACCAATTTTGGCTGCTCCTAAGTTTAAGCGGAGCGGAGGATCTGTATCCACACTAGAGAAGATTGCAGTTTTCGCTTATTCTTAGATTATAGCCTTGTGTTCTAAATCTGTGATGTTGGTCTATACCAGCATGGAGACCAGTGGCATACGTCTCTTACGCAAGTCAAAACTCCTTAGCCTTAAAGGAGTTTTTTTTTTTCATATAAGAATACCATTTAAAATTTCGACATTTCACGCGAATTTTCCTAAATTTTCGTTCATACACAGCTTGTCCTGACAATTACAAACACAAATCAAAAAAGAAACAGCCATACCAGTCGAGTCGTTCTTAAGTGATACTCCGCCGTACATATTATGTCAATTGATTTTTATTTATATAGATCATCCATATCAACGATTTTATCTTTTTTCTTAGTTGCATGGCGCTTTGTCGAGAAAGTTGCAGACAATTGTAGACAATTGGGCGGAGTAATCTGTGGAAAATTTGGAACAGGCTTATATTATTGTAAGTAATAAATACAATCGCGATCGAGAGATTCACTATTTAAATGTGTATTAATAAATTTGATAAGCAGCACAATAATTTATTTTGGTTTAAGACTTTAGCAAATTAAAAGTTACAAGTAATGTTGGAGTAATATAAACAAGCTCTTTATTAATGATCTTCTTCTCCTCATTCATCAATCGCGGTTAAAAACGTTAACGTTAACGCTTGCATATTGCACGAACTAAAATAAAATAGTAATTTAATATATTCCATCGGGCACTGTTGTGCCCTCAGTGTATTGTGGTGAATTCATTCATGATTATACAAGTGTAATTGAAAAATAAAAAATGGAACAACAAAGCTGTCATAATATTTACTATTAAAAATACTTATTCTCATTATTCATTACATATATTACCTTGATTTAAAACCATATTCACGACACCATTTTTATCATTTGTACAAATATCAATAAGAGATGATTGAGCTTTATTAAAAACAGCTTCTGCAGATAGATAAATTCGAGAACATCAACTGGGTCTACATTTTAACACAGTTCCACACCTAATCGGACCTCTGACTTTTCCAAGTTACGTGTGTATTTAATAATGAATAATCGCTTGCTATCGGTGAAGGAACACATATTTTGATTCGACCTTTGTCCCCAACCGTCAATTAGCATCACAACATAATTATACTAATTTTAATAATCTTCGTTCTATTCTTCAACTGAAAACAGAACGTGTTCATCAACATCAACATTGAATGCAACTTAATTTTATTATTAATTTATATTTTATTATTATTTTTATTTTATATCGATTATGTTGAATACTTTTATATAATGACTTTCACTGCAATTTATTGTTTTAATGATTTTTAGGAATATGTTTTGCATTGTAAAACAAATACCAAGAAATATCCTATTTCTGGGCGGAAGGCGCTGACGACTGTAACACAATTTAATATTAGCACGGTCATCAACGGCAACCTCTTAAATATTGTACCATTGTTCGGTTTTATTTAGAACCAGTTTAAGAGAAATTTGTAAAACTATTTGTTGAATAAATTATTATTATTATTATTATAACATCAATTATGAAACTCATTATTTCTTATTATAGTAATAACAGATCCCGAAGATGCTGTAACCGTGGCCAACTCATGTCTGCAGAAGCATTATTTCTATAATTTTGCGAAAGTCTGGCTCGGACAAGGATTAATCACTGGCTCGGGTTTGTAACCGTTATATAAGCTTTCCATTTTTCGTTTTGCAGTATCCATAAAAGTGTTTTAAGGTTATACAGGTTTGTAAACTATAATAAAAAATCCAAGGACTTGTACTTGCAACCTCGAGAACCCGTATGGTCATATTGCCATCTGAACTATTCATGATCCTACGTCCTATGACGTCCTCCAAAAAATCCAACATTTATTATATCATAAATATCAAATCAAATATATATAATAATATCAGCCCTGTATTAAACTGTCCCACTGCTGGGCACGGGCCTCTTCTCATTGTGAGAAGGGTTAGGTCGTAGTCCACCACGCTGGCCTAGTGCGGGTTGGTAGACTTCACATATCTTCGAGAACATTATGGAGAACTCTCAGACATGCAGGTTTCCTCACGATGTTTTCCTTCACCGTTAAAGCAAGCGATAACTAATTATTAAATACGCATATAACTTCGAAAAGTCAGAGATGCGCGCCTTGGGTTCGAACCCGAGACCTCTGCGTGGCAGTCCAATGGTTTCCCACTAGGCTATATAGATCAAATATAGATTCTTCCATATATTCATTTTTATAACGCTAATAAGAAATGTCTTTTTGGTACGAAGTACTCACCTTTTACATTAATTCTCATCCGATGAATTTGTCACGTATCTTATAGTTACGCTACTCGCTACATCAGAGATTGAAATTTGCCTCTGTATTGTATATCAGGTGACGCAATACATCATCTATCGTATAGTTATAGAATTATTCGATTATAGAATTATTCGATCAGCAAGTACTGACTGCTCAAAACAGTAGATTGAATGCAGCTATTGCTGTTAAAGATGAACACGATCGTCCACGAGTATTTTTTGCCATATTTCGTGCTAGAATGTAAAGTATAAACAAGGAATGGACTATCTCATTGGCCTACTGATAGTGAATGCGACTACTGTATATAACGTCAACTAAATGGCAAAGTGTCGTTAGGTTTATTGCAATTTTACTTCACGCAGTAATAAAACAGTGTCTATATAATTTCAGGTGATGTATACAAACGACATCGCAAGATTCTGAATCCTTGTTATGCCCCGTCTGTTACACACGGCTTTCTAGAAGTGTTTAATAGTCAGGCCAAAAAACTAGTCAGAGAGATGGATGCTTACTCTGCAAAGGGTTCTTTCGATCCTTCTCCGCTAATCAAAAACATGACTTTGGAGACTACATGTCGTGAGTATAATAATATAATTTGCGTATACATGAATAGGTGCAGCGATAAAAGATGATAACATATCAGAAGTGAATGGTCACGAAGACATTACGACTGCCGAACAACAACCTAAATATGGGAAACATGTGAAACAAAATAATTCAAAAAATAAAACATTATAAGCGGTGATAAAATCAGTTTTTGATTTCTAGTCGCGTAAAAGTAGATAAGGCAATTCTAAAATAATCCTAGCTTAATATTAAACACACGAAAGTGAGTTGTTTGTTTCGGTTTGACGCCTTAACTACTAGACATATCATCATTAAATATCACATACACATCGTCAGGGGTACAGAAAGGGAAATAGGGTACCGTCCAACCAGAAAAATTGTTGTTCCTAAGAGATCGAAATATGTTATCGAAATCTACATTACGGCAAAATCGAGTAATACATAATACAATCTTAAATACCGGGTCTCAATCGTATCGGCGGTATTTAAAGGTAGGATAAATAGTTATTAAGTAAAGTTTAAAATACCACAGCAAGTACGGCAGTAATATTAAAATTTTATTCAAACTTGGTTTTCTTCCTGTAAATTTAAACATTGAAGTTTAAATTCACAGGAAGAAAACGAAGCAGCATTTGAAGAAATATTTTTTGGCTAATTTCAAAATGGAATTCACTAAACTCGAAACGGTGCCATGGTGAGGTGACCACTTAAGTTACTCCGCTATTCCTGCAGTGGCTCTAAACAGATCGCATTTACATCCCTGCATTAATGTTTATAGGGAAAACACAAATATCTCGTTTTATAGTTACGCTTGAATTGTGCGAATATTCCATTTTAATTTTCCAGTGACAACGTTCGGATTGCACATAAATGACAGGCATTTCCTCCATAACTATATGAATGCTTTAAATGAAATGATGCACTTTCTCACCCAGAGGTTTATGAAGTTCTACCTACATCATGATTTTTGTTACAAATTGTTTGGATATCACAAAAAACAAGATCTAATGTTAAAAACCATAAACAAAATGTCGAATGAGGTAAGTTCTAAGATGGAAATATATTTTCTTAAAAATTTACATCGCTAACATATAAACGCTTTTTATGTAAACAAAAACCAGTTTATACATTATTTTTGTACCTGCAAAAACGCTTACTAACCAAAAGCTCTAGAACGTACAACATAGGCATGTGTGTAACTATTTGTTTCTCTTTCACGGTTCGTTCCCTAGTATGTTTAGAAAAGGCCTTTGGGAGGCTTACACTGGAACATGGGTTCAACGTGGAGTGGCAATTCAACAATTTTTATCTAAATTGGTATGACTAGGCTGGTGTAATGCAAACAATAGAGAAAAATCGTCGTTTGCCTGATATACTGTTGATTAAGTTGCCATGACAGAGTTTATTAGTACTTTTCTTCTTTTCTTTTACTTGGGGGAATGCATTGACGCATACTCCTCCGTGGGGGTGGGTGGAGGGGCTATGTTGGACTCACCGGGGTAAAAGAAAGATTTTGAAAAGATAATGGATCTCCCGGAATATCGACTAAACCTACCACGGTGTTCCTCGACAAAACCACAATCGACGAGGCCGCGCGAATCACTTGCCCATGCGGTCGCGACCCCGCCGTGGTTTCGGCCCGCCGTACGAAACGGCAGGCCACTAAACGAAGAGACCTACCCAAAGGCCCTCACTCACTTTAAGCCCTACTGTCTCCCCCCGATAGGGGAGATGGACTCGACACAGAGGTGCGTGTGAGAACACGCACGCCGCCTCGGACCTGGTGCTGAACGGCTTGCGGGCAGGCCCATGAAGCCCACCACCTCCAAGGTCAAACCTCAGGGTGGCTGGAGATCGTCTCGCGCCATCCGGCGCCCGGCTCTGCTGTTGGAGAGAGGGTTAAAGCGCTTCCTCTCCTGCTCCGCCGCCTTCTTGATGGAAATGACTTCCTCGCAAAAGGAGGCGACAGCGTTCCACGACCTCTCTCTCCGGACCATAGACTGAACTACGGCCGGGAGCGAGAGGGCAACGAATCCGACTGCCGCGATCAACTCACGGCGCTGCGATGCCCAGGCGGCGCAAACCGCCAAAGTGTGCAGCGCCGTGTCCTCAACAGAGTTTATTAGTACTCTTATAATATACAACATGTCACAGATATAACGCACAACCTCAAACACCCCAATTAGATTATTAAATCGTAATAATAATATAATCGTTAAAATGTTACCTTTATGTACTTAAATATTTTAATTTAACGAATTAGTTCTCCTTATTGTGCGCGGATAGTAGGGGTATATTACAATAAATCTAACATTATTGCATCAAAAACTTATTGCCTTGAATTATGATATATTTTCGTTTATTTCAACTGTTTAATAAATGGGTGACTATAATTTAATTCGTTTAAATTATTTCAGGGATAAAAAATTACCTATTATAAAAATTGCTGGAACTGATTCAGTAGCCGATTTTGAACAAACTACTTTCAGGATGTGCGTTTATTATGTTACATGTTGTATAATAATAATATGACAAAGTAAAAATTTCGAGGTACTTACTTTTATTTAGGTATATACAAGTTTTCCCTCAAAAACAATCGTCGATTCATAAAACTATATAACTTAGTAAGAGACAAAACAGCTTTACATCAAATATTCTATAAATATATCATTTTGAACTAATATAATAAAATATTATACTAACAAAGATTATACTACGAAGATTAAAGCTTTGAAATTTAAAGAATTTGTTTGTAATCGATGCGCAGATTATACAAGAAAAGAAGAAAGCCATAAAAGGTGGAAACATAAGACGGAACAATAATGAAAAATTAGATTTTGGGAACAATGAAGGTAAATATTTTGTTTTATACTTCTCACTATACTGGATATAACTAATTTAATATACAGCATAATTATGTACTTTCTATACGATGCTGAATAACTAAATAATACTATAGCAACAAAATTCGTATTGCCTTTATTAAACCCAAAAAATTCATTTATAAGTAGGTACATATATAGCTAATACTCTGATCATATTCTCAACAACATTATTGCTACTTTTCAGAGGCAAGATTTAAATCATTCCTAGACCGATTGATTGAACTGTCAATAGATGGCTTGCTCACAGATAATGAGATCAGAGAAGAAGCAGATACTCATATAGCAGCTGCATTCGAGACCACCTCAAACACACTTATACATATAGTTGTACTTTTGGGGACATATCCTAAAGTACAGCAAAAAATGTATACAGAGTTAGTATTCAAGCAAATCAAATCATTCATTAATACAAATCATTTTATCAACCATTATAGCAAAATCTAAATATATTAGTTAGAAAAATATATATATGACAAAATATAATATATTTTGTCGCAAGTTTTAGAATGCCAGATATAATTAAAATCGATTGTGTCTGGCCACTGGTGTACTGCTGCGACTCAATAGGTTAATATCGCTTCTTCACCTACTTGATCAACCACGATCAGGCATGCCCATTTAGCTAAGGCAGTTTGCTGTAGCAAGTCGCACTCGATTGATACCGCTAATATCGGTAGGATTGTATCATAAATCACAGATTCTGCTCGATTGTCTAAGTATAACAGCAATGCAGGATATTCTTATCGATTAAGATATATTGCATCGATTGAATATCGAGACTATCAAGGCCGATTGACTAAGTGATCGACAAAATATGTAAATTAATTTGTTTACAATATAATAATACTAATGTTCTCCAGACCGAATTTCAGTCACGGTGGCCAATCTTAACAGAGACTGACTATCTGCGTAGATGATATTATAGTGCACAAACGTGTGCGCAAACACATGTGCACGCTTTTTCCCCTAACTCTCATGTTCCGATAGGAAAATAAACCGACATGACCAGAGAGAGATTAAACCAACGGCTTAACGTGCTTTCCGAAGCTCAGAGGTGTCTAACACCACCAACTTCCTAACTCCGGATTCCTATTGAGGTTTCTTAACAGAAAAACCTGATTTATTTTTAGCAGTTGCAATTAATACCGCTGCGTCACGGTGGCAGCTTGAAATAACTCAGAGTATGAACCTCTAAAATTAAGTAACGCGAATATAACTACCGTTTTTACATTCGCAGATTGATCCAGGTACTAGATACAGACAGGGACGTCGACAAAGATGACTTACAAAACCTGGTGTATACTAAAGCAGTGATAAAAGAAAGTCTACGAGTGATTCCAACAGTGCCTGTCGTACTCAGACATATAGATAAAGAAGTAAAACTTAGTAAGTTATTTTTCCATTTGATTTGATTAGAGATGAGCCATTGGTCCATCTGTGGTAATAAGTGTGAAGCAACGTGGTCTGATGCCCCTCTACACATAGGGAGGATCCTCCGACCAGGTCGGGTGATTGTGCCTGGCGGGTCGCGGCCCCACTGTTGGTGTCTGGAACTTGTATATATACATAGTTGCTGTGTAACTTTCACTTGTGCGATGCAGGATCGTATGGGGAACGTCATTTTAATCTTATTATGTACAGACCATCTTTTAGATGTAGTCGAAACTTCTTCGTCTGTGCGGAGTCGCCACAATAAGTACGGGTTGCTATCTCCTTTTATAATAAAGATAACTACTACACAAGGAATGATTCCTGTGTCGCAGGGGACTTTACGAACATTCAAACAACGGACACATAGAACACACACACCAGACTCGGAACATCTGTTCGTGGATCGCACAAATGTTTGTCTCGTGCTGGGCAACTGACAACATTCGGTGCAGTGCTAGTGGCTAGTCGATCGCTTAAACCACTACGCCATCCGTGCTATAATTGAGTTAGCAAGCCGAGGTCGCACACCCGACTCACCTGGATTGCTACCGGAAAAATAACAATCAGGGTAACACAATGACTATAACAATTTTAGGTAATAAGCGTGTCCTTTTTAACCGAACTTTTAAATAAACAGTAATTTAAGTCCAAAAATGGTCAGTAAAATAAGTTTTTATAAGCATTTACAAGATCTTTAAAATGATTACAAATTCTGAACCATTCATCTATCAAGTCAATTCGAAAATGTGAAAAAGATTTTCCTTATAATAAGGCTTAGCTGAGACCAGTATTTAAATAAAGTTTATGACACCATACTGGTCAGTTAGTTAGTTAGTTAGTTGGACGTGTGTTATCCGCACTTAGCCCTACAATTGGGCCATTGTGCGTAAGTAGCCGACGCGAAGTATTGTTCGGTTACTCATACCACCTCAGCTCCGTCCAGAATGATAATAGGGGACCGATGTCGCGCAGTACCTCTTTCATCGTTTCTGGACTGTTTAGGAGTTTCGCCCGTTGGTTGCTCACGCTTTTGCAATGTAGGAGCACGTGACCCGATGTCTCCTCGGTTTCCATGCAGCCTCTACATAAAGGACTGTCAGTGATACCGATGTTGAACAGGTGTTTGTTAAGTGAGCAGTGGCCTGTTATTATACCCACTAGGTGGCGTAGGTTTTTCCTTGTGGAACGTAGCAGTCTGCGTGACAGATGCCTGTCCAAGGATGGAAGGGCTTCCTTCGTCTGTCTACATTCTTTTGTTTCTGTCCACTGTTTTTCGTGTAGTTTCGTGGTTCTATCGCATAACCATGTTTTGAGTTGGCAGAAGGGTATCGGGACAATCGGTTCGGGTCCTACCATTTTGATGTTCGATCCTCTCTTTGCCAGTTGGTCTGCAGCATCATTGCCATAAGAGTTGCTGTGACCACGTATCCACTGCAACGTTACCCGATTTTTTGTTGCAATACTTTGCAGCTCACGGTGACACTCCAGGATGAGTCCACTGTTGAAGCAGTTGCTCTTAAGAGCTTGTAGTACTGCAGCGCTATCCGAGATAATGCGTATTGACTTATCGCTTATACCTCTTGATGTAACCGCTGTTGCGGCCCGGGTAATCCCAACACATTCTGCCTGGAAGATAGTGTTGAGGTTTCCCAGGGTCGTTGAGTAATTGATATTTAGGTCGTGGGAGAAGACTCCGACTCCTGTTCCTGATTTTGTTTTGGATCCATCCGTGTATATTCTCATTTCATGTGTGCCAGAGCTATCTTTAGGTTCTTCATGAAGTTGGATGTGGTATTTTTTGTCAAAGACAAAGGTTTTTGGGATGATATCACATGTCGCCTCTATCATTGGAATTTCGTGGTATACTAACTCCTTTAGGCGCGCATGAGTTATTCTATTGTCCCGTTTCCAGAGCCCTACCTTTTCAAGCCGTATGGCAGCTGTGACAGCTTCCTGCTGTATGATGAGGTGTAGGGGTCTGAGATTTAGTATGGCCTCCAGCGCTGCTGTAGGCGTTGTTCTCATACAGCCTGTCGTTGCCAGGCAGGCGAGTCGATGTAGGCTTTGTAGTTTGTGTATGACTGTGCTTAGAAGAGTGCGGGGCCACCAAACTATGGCGCCATATATTATCATGGGGCGTATTATGGTCGTGTAGAGCCATAAGGTTGTAGATGGTTTGAGACCCCATTTTCTACCTATTAATCTTCTGCATTGCCAGAATGTTGTGCATGCTTTGGTTATTTTTGTGTTTAGGTGCTTACTCCAGTTCAGCTTATGGTCGAGTACTACGCCCAAATACTTGACGTCTTGTGCTAGGGTAAGCTCCGTTCCAAATAATTTTGGCATATTACTTAACTGAATTTTCCTTTTATGAGTAAAAAGAACCAGTTCTGTCTTAGTTGGGTTCACCGTCAGTTCATGATGGTTACACCATTGTTCCATGATTTTGAGGGCTGATCGCATGCGATTACAGATTATGTTTTCTGAGTCGCCTTTGATCAGAATGGTTATGTCGTCCGCATAGCCAACGGTGAAGTAGCATTTGTTGTTAAGGCGTTCCAACAGATCATTCACCACGATGTTCCACAGTAACGGAGAGAGTACTCCTCCTTGGGGGCAGCCCTTCGCCACTATGCCTCTCGTCGTAGAGTTCACCGTGAATTGTATCGCCCGCATCTTTAGAAGTTGATCGATCCAGCCACTAGTGGTTCTATCAACGCCAAACGTGCTAAGTGACTGGCTGATGCTGTTGAATTTTGTCTTGTCAAAAGCTCCTTCTATGTCAATGAAGGCTCCTAGTGTCATTAGTTTGTCTGATAGTGCTGTTTCTATTGTTCCTACAACAGAATGCAGCGCTGATTCCGTTGATCTGCCTTTCCTGTAGGCATGTTGCTGGCGGTGCAATGGCTTAGATGTTAGAGCACCTTCCCTTAGATACCGATCAACGAGTCTCTCTAGAGTCTTCAGCATGAACGAGGTTAGGCTGATCGGTCTGTATGATTTCGCCTGTGTGTAGTCTGATTTACCCGGTTTGGGTAGGAAGATTACCTTGACTTCTCTCCACTGGCGAGGTATATAGTTATGCGCTATCGATGCTCTGTATATGTTAAGCAGGTGTGGCACAACTGTTGTTTGTCCCCATTTCAAAAGAGCTGGGAATATCTCGTCCAGGCCCGCAGATTTAAAGGGCTGGAAGGTATCTATCGCCCATGATATTCGGTCGACAGTGACCATAGATTTGGCCACTGTCCAGTCAATCTGGGTTGGTTGATTGTAAGACGTGTCTTCCCAGCTTGGGTTTTCTGTCACTTCGCACCCAGGGAAGTGTGTTTCGAGTAGTACCTGACTTATTTCACTGTCTGAAATCGCATAGGTACCATCCTGTTTTCTAATGGCGCCTAGGGTTCTGTTGTTGTCTTGCGATAGGACTTTCTTTACCCTGGCTGCTTCATTAGTTGTGTCGATGTTGCTACAGAAACGTCGCCAAGATTCAACTCTGCGGTATCTTATGCGTTTCTTGTAGTGGTATTGAGCTTGTTTGTATCGCTCCCAATCTTCATCAGTCCTGGTGTTTTTAGCTCGGTTGAACAGTTTCCTCAGATTGAGTCTAAGTTTCTCCAGCTCCGGTCCCCACCATTGGGATTTACCTGCCGCTGGTGGTTGTGTAGGTGGACAGGCTTGTTGGTAATTCTGTTGGATGCATTTGGTAAGTATGTTAGTGTTGTGGTCTATGTTGTCAGTGCTGGTAGTCATGTCTTTAAAACTGATTTTATCTACCTCGTGTTTGAGAAGGGTCCTGTACCTTGCTACGTTCGTCTTGCTGGGCTTGCGTTTCGGCAGTTGATTCTTCTCTGGCACTCGTATAGTATAGCAGATACGCCTGTGATCTGCAAAGGAGGGTTCGGCTGAAACGTGCCAATTTGACACTAGTTCTGCCGCACCGTCCGTTGCAAGGGTGATATCCACTATGGTTTGATATCTAGAACTGACAAAAGTGGGCTCGCAGCCATTGTTCATTATAGATAGGTTAGTTGAGAATATATATTCTGTTAAGGACTCACCTCTTTTGTTCGGTGTGTGGCTTCCCCACAGTGGATGGTGAGCGTTTGCGTCGGCTGAGATGATTATGTGCCAACCGTGGTCTTCACAGTGTTGTACCAGTTCAGCTAACTCCTTAGATGGGATTTTCTCATCGCCGGGCATGTAGACTGAAGCTAGTACTAACGTTTGGTTGTTTGGCCCTGTTTGGAGTCCTACCGCGGTAAGGTCTCTAGAACAGAAGTTTGTTAATAGCAGAGCTGATATTGATCTAGGGATATAGATGCAAGTTCTTGGCTTATGAACCAAAGTATTATGCATCAACTTACCCCCGATGCTTTTCAGACCGCATATGTTGTCGCCTCTAACCCACGGCTCCTGGATCAGGGCTATGGTCCTTTGGTCAACCTCCAGCAGTCTGCGTAAGGTAGCCGTCGCAATTTGTTTGTGCTGGAGGTTGGTTTGTACCACACTAATCTGACGAGGAGCCGAGAACATCGCTGTCCACGAACTCCCCATCTGAAGACGTGTGGTGGTCGCTGGTTTCCATGGTAGGTATGGGAGTAGTATCGTCTACCATGGATACCTGTTGAGGGCAGGCTGTGCCTGATGTGCTTGGGCCAGTAGGTGGCAGTGCCCGTTTTGGTGCCTCCTCTTTGCCGGTATTGGGCACCTCTCGAGTCCCTGTAGTCACCGAGTCGTCTCCGCCACCGGCAGTGTGAAACTTAACGTAGACACTGCCGGATACGAAGGAGACCCGACGACCTCTCTCCAAAATCTTGGCCACTTCTGATTTTGGGATGCCCAGGGTCAAGAAGATGCCCTTCTCTTGCATAGCCGCACCGTACAGCTGCCAGGTTTTGACGCTGTACCATGGGTTCTGCGCAATTAGGAGGCGATGGGTCCTCGTCAGGTCCAATCCGATTGACTTCGGCAGCCATAACGAAGCGCGAATTCGCTTCACTATGTCTGACTGCCGAATGACGGTCAGTTTGGTCCCTGGTATGGGGGACTGCAGCGTGGCTACAGTGTTTTTGAGCCAGGTCAGAGTACTGTCGTTCTCGCACCACATCTTCAGTACTCCCTCTGTGGACAGAGGTTTCCCTCGGAATGCTGGTGCAAGTGCTGGCTCGTTGTCTGGCAGTGGAGCAAGCGCTGCCTCAATAATCTTCTCCTCTAAGGAGAGTTCGAGCTGCTGTGCCTGTTCCACCGTCAGGTCCGTAGGAGGCATGGCAGTGACAGCTATCAGCAGGTGCGATTGAGTCGCATCTGCATAGCTTGTCGTTGCCCTCCTTGGCGTCTGGTCCAGCTTCGCGCGCTTCGGCCCATCTCTCGGCGACAGCGTATCATTTGGGCGCTCTCTCTTTGCCTTTTCAGGCAGAGTGGGCGCACCCACTGTCTCCGGACGTGACGGGCGGTTCGCGTCGATGCGTGGTCCGCGTTTCCGAGGCCCGCGTTTACGACGCGGTCCTGTTTTAGTGGCGGTTGAGTGAGTCAGCTCTGCCTCGTCACCGGCCATGACCGGATCTTCACGATGGGCTGCCCCCGACGTCGTTCCAATCTTTGCGTCGCGTTTTCCAGTCAGAGGTGCGGTATCCGTCATCATAGGGTCGCTGCTCTCTGACTGAATGGTTCCCGCGTGCCTGTTTTGGCAACCGCGTTCCCCTTGCGTGTCGCATTCGGTTGGAGGTTCCGTCCGAGTCAAGCTCATAGCGTCACCGGTCCTAGTCGGGTCGACTGACTGAGCGATCCCCTCGGTTGCGTTGGTCCTACTCGTTAGGTGCGCATCCAGCGGTGCGGGCGCCGACGTAGTCGGTTCGCTTCCTTCTGGTTGCGCAGCAGGGGCTTTCGCACGCCGATTGCGTCGGTTGCGCCGGCTGCGGTTACCACCTTGTTTATTTACTCCTGTGCTTGCGTGTTTCGCGGAGTCGACGTTCGCATTTCTGCGTACGTCGCCTCGACGCGGTGCAATGCTCCAGGAGGCGTTTGAAATGATTTCTGCGCTGGGCATGGCGTTGGCCAGCTCGCGCAGATGTATTGGCGTCTGTGATCCATTGCTCCCCCCAGAATACGTGGAGCAGCCTGATCCCTTAGGGTCAGGGAGGGATTCTCCAGCGTCGCGGACACTGGTACCCTCCTGGGGTAGTTTCTTTGTGTGGGTCACTTTTTCCATATTAATTTTTATGGGATCTAAAATCCTGCTGTGTGGTATGTGTGTGCGTGTGTGGGTGTGTGTGGGTGTGTGTGTGTGTGTATGTGTGTGTATGTGTGTGTTTGTGTGTGTGTGAGTGTGTGTGTGTGTGTGTGTGTATGTGTGCGTGTGTGGGTGTGTGTGTGTGTGTATGTGTGTGTATATGTGTGTGTGTGTGTGTGTGTGTGTGTGTCACGGCTGGAGGTTTTGGTTTCGTCTGTTTCTTATGGAACCAGACCAATAACAGGCGGCAACCTCGGGAAGGATAGTCCACCAGCCTTGTCTTAGGGATCTACACGACTTGCGCTCTCCCCTAAAACCATTTGCCAGACTCCGCACCTGATTACGGTGCAGAGAATGGAAGTATGCCTAAGTCACTTAATTAAATTAAACAGAACAGAGTGGTGAGTTGGACCTACTTCCGCCTAACTAACCATACTACAACTAACTAACAACTATATAACTACAACTAACTAACTAACTAACCATACTGGTCGTCAACCTTGGTACCATGATAAACCGGTTTCATAAATCTGGTTCATGACATGTATAAAAGTTTACGACAGCAAATTGGTTGGACTTCCTTAATACACATTTTCATTAAAAATAATAATATATCCAAATCCAAATTTAGCTAGGGTACAGTTAGCGTATGTATTTTATGAATTGAATATCCTGTATTGTTAAAATATAATTTTATCAACTATCTCATTACTATTACTTCAGTAAAAACCGTAACATTTGTTATAATTTGGCAAGATAGAGGCAATCGAATTTTAGCAAGTGTGTATCTACTTATTTCGCTGACTGTACAAGTAGTACAGTACGCAAGTATGAGGTTTACTTATAAAGTTAACACACAATTGGAGTTATAACATGTAAAACATTTTCCAGAAAATTACACAACGAGAGCTAATACTCAATGCGCCATATTTACTATTGGTATGCACCGCAGTGCTGTTTGGGGCCCTGATGCTGATCAGTTCAAACCGGAACGTTGGCTAGATCCTGCTTCATTACCAACAAATGCGAGCTGCTTTGCTGGATTTGGTTTAGGGAAGAGAGCCTGTGCAGGTGAGTATCACGGACATGTCCAGGTCTTTTTAAATTGAGTCACAGTTCTTATTCTCAACAGGGAAACAAAAATGTAAATTCTTCATTTTAGAATATCTTTGTAAAAAATATAAATACAATGTTCGAGAGAGACATTTGGTTTAAACAAAAACACAGTATCAAGCCTCAATCGAATATCGCCGATGATTTTTTGTATTATTTGTGTAATAATAATGATTAAAATGTCCTGCAGACCGAATTTTGGGCACGGCGGTCAATCTTAACGGATACTGGTCGTCCGCGCAGGAGTATAGTACACAGTGACCGCGCAAACAAAAGTGCACCCTCTGTTCTCTAACGTTCACGATCCATTGGAACGATAATCCGACACAACCGGAGAGAGATTAGACCAACGGCTGTACGTGCATTCTGAGGCACTGGGATGTCTAAGAGTCCCCGCAAACTGCAGACTTTCGATCTGCCGATAGTTTAGTTGGTTTCTTAATCAGTATGAAGATATATGGAAGTGCGCACATTATAACGGTTCGTTATCGGCCGATAGAATATTTTGATGGGCTTCGCGATTGCTTTTAAACTGAACCGCCGGTAAACTATCAGCCGACTGCTAAATCAGTACGGCGCTCTTCCACGCGCGCATACCACTGATTGTTTAGTCGGCCAGACTCGCCCGATAGTTCAGTTGCTCCGAGCTTTGGCACTGGACGGTCATGTCTATTTTCCAAGATGGCGCTGTTTTGTTTCGGATAATCTAGCAATTTAGAATGCATCGTGTAAAATTTTCCTTGCAATTATCTGTCACTGTAAATAGGATGCACCCAATATTATCGATTCTTCTTCTTGATCCTCCTCCTCCGTTGTATGAAAGCAATAATAACACTTCTGGAGAATTGTGTAACTTTCATTATGCGACCACTCTCGTCAAAAGCCGATTTCAAACTAAACAGCAAATCGTCCGAGAGCTGTCGGCCGATTGTTGTCTAGTATGCTACTCATTACAAACTCGACTGTTTAGTCATGCCAGTGTGCGCGCTAAGCCAAACTTGACCAAACTATCAGCCGATCCAAAGTCTGCAGTTTGCTGGGTCTCTTACACCACCAACTTCCTAACTCCAAGCTGCAATTGAGAATTCTTAACAGAAAAACTCAATATCTTTTTGTTGACCTCATGCACAGCAGTCTTATTCACTTCCGCAACGCCACGGAGGTGGTCATTTTATTTTTATATGTAAGAGTTGGAAAGCACTCCCATAGTATTTTATACATACGTACATATTTACAAGTTTATATTTACAGGTATGACGTACTCGATAACACTGCTGACTGTGATATTAGCGCATCTGGTGCGACACTACAAGATGTCAGGCGATGTCAGTAAGCTCGAGCTGAAACTTGACGTCACATTGAGGCCGACGGCGGGACACGAGATCAGTATACAACGGAGAAGAACAAATATACCACCATGCTAACAACTGATAATGCATATTACATTACAGACAGATACATAATTATGTATACTAGCGGTCGCCCAGTGCTCGAAATTCGACCTAAGTTTGCCTGAAAGATATTGCTAATATATGTCATTATATATTGATATATGTATCCATAATTACGCTAATTAATAATTTTTCATTAATTTAATGTATTTCTAATGCATATTTTATATAAATATTAGGATTCACCCCTCTTTCTCCATATAAACTTTAACTGTGCCAAATTTTATACTCCTCCGTCTGCGCAATTTTCGTAAAAAGGGATACAAGGTTTTTGCTTCACGTATTAATATATAGATATTACTATCCCTTACAATCTTAAGTAATACTATATGTGTGAATATGTAATTGATTGTTTCCTTTTCGACTGATCATAATAAAATTTTGCATACACGTTGTCAGAGGTGCAGTATAGAAATGTCTTGCAGAAAATAGTACCTTTTCTGAAGCCGTGGACAAAATCTTATTTTCAATGTATTATAATTGTAGTGTGTAAAGCTTTCCTACGATTAAACTGTGTTTAGAATTGTGTAGGTATTAGTAGTAACATTTTTTTATAATATTATCTTCCATTTACGCGAAGGGTTCACATTGAAATTAAACTATTATAAATAGATTTTATTGTTATTAACATAAACTACTAAATGGCATCTCCTGCGCTTGGAAAATATTTCTTGTGTCTTAGAGGATTTTACAAACTTTTAAACAACGTTCACAAAGAACTCCTCGACTTGGAACCATCATTTGAGGATCTCACTATTTTTTGTCCCATGGAGATTGAACCTATAACACTCGGCGCAGTAGCAATGGCGAGGTATCTCCCTTACAATTTTCCTGTGGACTTTTCAACTAAACCACATTCTATATTCGACGAGTATGTTTATGTTTTCATAATTGCGTTATTTTTTAGTATAAACAAACTGTCAGAACTTTGAACGGTAAATTTTATAATACAAACAACAATATTCAATAAGATAAGTATGTCGGAAAAGCAATACTGTTAGTTGGGACACTAGCGCCATCTAGTAACACAGAAACGCATTAAGGCGGAACGCCAGCGCCATCTAGCGGCGCTAGACAGAGTCTACGATGCGGTGATGTGGCGGTCGATGAGTGCGACGCGACGGGTGGACAGAGCTCAGTCTTCGTGTTACCGTCGACCAGTGCACACCTCGTAGGAACTGTCTCGCGTTTCATAGTGATAAGTGCTCTTAGTGTAAAGTAGTTGTTAATTGAATTCGAATACAAGTTATCTGATTACCTACGTGTTTTCTACTGACTGAAACCAACATTTCCCACTGCACGCCCACGTGATTTGATCCTATAAAATAGCTGATAAGGACGGGATAAACGCTGCCACTCCGACAAGTATATATAAATATTTTATAACTAAGACCTCTATGGCGGGCGATCTGACACACATTCAAACAACGCGCTCAAAGGACACCTAGACTAGAAACACCATTTGTGGATGCGTGTCTATTTTCCGCAAAAAAGAGCCCATTCCAACTGGCTCCAACTTTCCGAGATGTGTCCGTGCCGATAACTAATCGCCTTGAGCTGCTGGGTGTGTCATTGACTCCAACCCTTAAGTTTGGCTATATATATAGCCAAATAGCCAAAGCCTCAATATATTGCCTATATTGAGGCAAAAGCCCAACTAGCCACCAAAACAGCTGGACATCCTCAGTAAGGTGAGGCAGTATTTCATGCTAGAACATTTGCTTAATTTGTACCAAGCACAGGTTCGATCCTGCATGGAGTACTCTCACGTCTGGGATGGCTCTGCAAAATATCAGCTGGAGGCTTGGGAGTCAATTGAGCGGAAGGCCAAGAGACTTATCAGCGATGACCAACTGGTCAACACACGACTCCAAAGCTTGGAGCATCGTCGTAAGGTTGCTAGTCTCTCGGTTTTCTATCGGATACATTTCGGAGAGTGTGCAGAGGAACTGCAAAATTTGATTCCTCCTTCCCCATTCTACCATCGGACGACCAGACAATCAGGCCAGCGACACAGGTACGTGGTGGATATACCACATTTACGCACGAAGCGATTTGCTTCCAATTTTATAATGCGTACCGCTAAGGAGTGGAATTCGCTACCTAAGTCTGTGTTTCCCGATGAGTACAATTTGGGTGTCTTCAAGTCGCGAGTGAATAGGTATCTTCTAGGCAAGCGTGCTCCATCGTCGACTGCATCTTCACTTAAGATCAGGCGAGTTCGCAGTCAAACGCAAGCCTATTAGAGTATTAAAAAAAGACAATTTTGTGCCGTGTGGGATACGAACCGACAACACTCGATATGGTGGCAGTAACGAGGCGATCACTTAAACAACTACGCCATATGTGCAGTCATGCGTGTATTATAAACATACCTCAGAAATAATTTAGTTAAGTAATAATAATTACATTAGAAATCTGTAATTATTTTATTAAATGCTGTTTGCCAAAATTTTTGGAATAAATACTTTAACATTTTACATGACGTCACTTCAACCTGGTGGAAGCCGGCAACCAGTTACTATAAGGCGGTGACCGGAGGATGGACGAGGATTTTTTCATCATATCATCTTTCAGATATTTGAATACACAATCAGTAGCAACAAAGTACATATCTTTAGTTGTGTTAATCAAAAAGTTATATTACCTTCATCACTTAATCCACTATAAAATAAGTAACATAGAACACTTTAATTTGGTATTAAAATAATTGGTAAATAATATTAAAAGAAAGCACGATACCACGTTGTGCCGTAGCAGCTGTGCGATGGAGAAATCAAGATAAATTAAAATTAGGATGCGGGGAAAGAGGAAATTTGCAGGTCGCACATGGCGTTTTTATATATCCTAATTTAAAAGAAAATGTTGATATAGTAAATGCTCTTTCATAGTGCAAACAATTTTTGGGCGTGAGCATTATAGTAAAGCAAATAAATATAGTCATAACATTTATTTACAAATCGATAAAAATAAAATAATGACCTACTTACACATCCGGCTCGAAGGACCACTTTGTTGTGCTCGTAGCTCATGAATCGAATTATTAAATAAAACAATTTGGACTGTTAACAATTTGGTGTAATACTAAAGGGTACAATAAAATATTTAAATTTAACGCGGTATCGCCGTCGCGTAGACAAAGTTACAATTTAGTTTATTAATAACATTCATCAGATTATTGAAAATATCTCACAGAATAAAATACTATAAATCTTAATCTATTTTACATACCCGAATAATTAAGTTTAATTCATGTCAATATTTGTGTAATAAATCCAAAATAAAAAGGGCTAAAACGTTTGGAAATTAATCAAAATCTTATTAGTTTACCATGTTTAACTTCAAAAGTGATCAGTCAATCCGATCAGACATGCCTTGCTATAACTTATATTCTAAGTTAAATGTAAATCTTTACCTTGTAGGGACATTATTTTCACCCTTTTAATTGCCCCTTTCTCGGTAAAACGTTTTTTAATTTGGGCCAAAACTCTGAGTCTTCCCACAGTAAATAAGTGTTACAGGCTATATATGATTTTATATCCCTGGTTAATCTTTCACTGTTCACCATATCTTCTTTGAGTAAAATCATTATTACCCTGGGTCTACCTTCTTGTATAGTCATATTGTGAGCCGTGCGAAATTCCAAAAATGCCCATTGAGACGCTAGAAAGTTCTCTGTTAAAATAATTACAGTTCTTCTAGCACTTTCTACAGATTGTACTATTTGATCTGCAATAAGTTCTCCTGCTACCCAGTCTCGATAGTGCACGCACACTTTTTGCTTTAACTCGTTTTCTAATTTCGGTAACAATTTGTCTTTTACGAATTGTGTATCTTCATGTGCAAAAGATACAAACAAATCAAATTGTTTAGCTTTATCTAGTCTTTTTTCTAATTGCATTGAGAAATCAGAACCGCGCCTTAAAAATCTTCTTGAAATATTAGAAAACGTTTTCTTTATTTTTATACGTGTTGTAAAAATACACTTTAGTAAAAATAAAGCGCACATTATGCCAGAACAAATATATCCCGCTAGTGCATACTTCCGATTACAAAGATTTTGTACATTAATCTCCGTGAGTTTGCGTTTATCTGCGCAGGTAACCAGTTCGGAATCAGCTACGTGGTATTTTGCCAGATTTTCGGTTAACCAACAGTCACACTCTAAAGGATTACCTGATAAGTATAATGTAATATTTGTATTAAAAAAAGTATCTGGGACGGTAACCAGATTATTATGTGATACATCTAATATATTAAGTGATTTACTAGGATTAAAATTAATACTGTTCATACCGGTGTTCGATAGATTCAATTTATATATATCGAGATTTTCTATATTGTTGGGTGGGTGAATTAAATGTAAATGTAAAGTTAGTTTCTTTAAGTTATGGGATTTGAAATTTAGCTTAGGTAGCCACGATGGTAGTTCTAGACATTCTAAAACAACTTCTTCGGTGGCAACATTAAGGTTGCAATTACTACAATTGTTGGGACAGTGCTGAGGTAAATCACAAACTAAATCCATAAGAGAAACATCCTTAAAAAGTTTTCCTTTTAAATGAGGAGGTGCGATGCATCTCGAATTGTCGAAAATGTACTGTGGCTCGTTGCCTAGCCTAGCTCCTTTGGCACGCAGAAATAAACCATAGCTGTAGCAGTCGCAGGTAATAGGATTGTTCAGTAACAAAGTGCTGCTCGCTGGTTCAGACTGGTTGCGGGGCAAGAATTGCGAGATTAATACTGTCTTAGATATGTTGTTATCTCGCAAATCTATTGTGATATTATAATTAGAAAGATCCACGGAAGAAATCTAAAAAGGAAAAGCATATTATATATTTAGAATATTTTCACATGAGAAATAATATCTTCGCTTTTTCAAGCTCGTAACAAAAATATGATTATATTTCACACGTTATAGTCATTCTGATTTATAGGTACTCGTCATTTTTCATCTTGACCATATACAGAACCTAAGCTCTGAAATTTAATTTTCTATGCCGAATCAAGAGACTGTTTATCCATATAAATTTTATTACAATCGAGACAAACAAAATATTATTTAGCTCTGTGTAAAATAACAATTAACAGTTCAAATAATGTGTTTTATTCAACAAAGTTTCCGAGTGAAGCTGCGGGCAATAGCTGGTATTCCAATATTAAGAAGCATTCATATCACTAGAAAATGCCAATAGATCGAAGTTTCAATCCACAATCGTCAAGTGCTACAGTAGAGATAAATCTGTGTGGTATTATTGAAATAGTTACCTGCGTGTCTGTAAAATAATTCCTGGAAAGGTTTAGCACTAAAATACGTCGTAAATCATAATCCCAACCTCTATACAAGTTGGCTATATGATTACCACTGAGGTCCAACACTTTCAAATGTGGCAGCAATGTAAACGGTGAAACAAAACGATATTTAGGTACATCTGTTTCTTTCTCAAGTATTGATAATAGGTCGTTGTCTTCGCGTCGCAGTACAGAGGAGAGGTCTTCGATAGCTAGTGTCGGTATGTAGCTTATTTCATTATTGCTTAACATTAGCTCTTTTAGATTATAGAGCCCATAAAATTCGTACCTGTAAAATAAAATTAAAAATGCAATAAAATATTTCCAACTCCATTAAACCTACCACGGTGTTCCTCGACATAACCATAGACGGCGGGGCCGCGCGAATCGCTTTCACATGCAATCGCGACCCCGCCGAGGTTTCGGCCCGCCGTGTGAAACGGCAGGCCACTGCATAATAGACCCTCTACTGTCCCCTTGTAGGGAGACAAAAACACGGCTCAGAGGCGCGCGTGGGAACACGCACGCCGCCTCTTGGACCTGGTGCTGATCGGGTGACGGGCAGGCCCACGAAGCCCACCACCCCCAGGTCAAACCTCAGGGTGGCTGGAGGTTATCTCGCGCCCTCCGGCACCCGGTTCTGCGGTTGGGGAAAGGGTTTAAGCGATCCCTCTCCCGCTCCGCCGCCTCCTTGATGGGCATGACTTCCTCACAGAAGGAGGCGACGGCGTTCCACGATGTCTCACTCCGGACCATAGATTGAATCACGGCCGGGAGCGAGAGGGCAACCAAACCGACTGCCGCGATCAACTCACGGCACTGCGATGCCCAGGCGGGGCAATCCGTCAATGTGTGCAGCGCCGTGTCCTCAACAACGTCGCGGCAGTCGCCACAGTGGTGACAACCGGGCGTCTCATGCCGACCTATGCGACACAGGAACTGGCCAAAACAACCATGACCAGTCATTACCTGTGTCAGCCGGAAGGTGAGGGCGCCATGCCGCCTCTCCAGCCACTCCTCAAAGTTAAATATCGAACTGGCATAACTTTATGCAGGATTTAATTACCAGCGTCTAAAAGGAAAGGCAAATCGACTGGACGAATTCAATTCAACTTAAATACAAAATAAATCCGAAAAATTTTTTAGCTACACTGCTTTTTATTTTATATTTCATTTGTGTTTAATTTTATTGTATGTAAATTTAATATAGGCACAAGGTGGACCGACGACCATGTAAGGGACGCGGGAAGCGGTTGGATGCGAGTGACCCTAACCCGGTCTGTGTGGAAAACCTTGGGAGAGGCCTATGTCCAGCAGTAAAAATCTTTCGGCTGAGATGACGATTGTATGTAAAATTTCGGTAATGGATATACATCTATCACCAAAACTATTAAGATTATTTGCACGACATATTTATGTCGCAATCACTCAAAGACAATTATAGTATTATTAGCAAATTTCTTTGCGATTACTGATTTTCTTTTTGTTATGTTTCTCGTCTACCAGTATGTTTTTTATCATACAAACTATATCATACTACACATTTAAAATCGTTAAGTTGATGCTGACAAACAAACATAATAACATTATAATGATTTAATTTCATATTGAACATTTGTAAGTAATATAATATTCTTGCTTTTGGATAATTATATCTGTGTAATAAAGAAAACCTAATAGATAATAACTGCTATTACCGTCAAGCAATAAGTGGTCCTTAGCAAAACAAAAATATTGACAAATAATCCTTCATTCCTAAAAGATTAAGAACCACTGTTCTAAATTATGGGTACATTCAACTATTAAACTATATTAAAGTTGCCGACACTTCTAAGATTTTAAAAAGCTTTTGCATTTAGAGTTTATGGAAACATCTTACACTTTTCACGCATGTGGACCGTCATTATAAATATAAATAATAATTTACTGCATAAATATCATAATTATATTTCAGATACCTTTATAAAATTTATTACAATATTTATTAGTAAAAATTAACTCCATAAATGTAAGATCATCACTATTATTATTATGTCCAGAAACAACAGTTTATCTAATGTGTTGATTACACATACGCAACATATGCCGTATAAGTTCTAGAAAACCTTCGAAAATCTCGCAAATATGAGCACTGTTGCGGTGTCAAGTGCTGCGATGGGTGGTCATGATAGTCGTAGAAAGCTGATTTCCAGCTTTCTATCATTATTATTTTGTGTAGAGTTCCTTGAAAAAATCCATGCGATTGTGGCTCTATTATATACCTTGTGGAAAGCTTTGCCTATACCGAGGATAATAGCATGAGCACTTGTCTTCCAAAATTTCTGGCCAGATAACCAACTGAACGACCGCAGCCGATTATATATACATTAACACGGGAGATGTGTTTATTGATCTTTCTGATTGCTATACGTGCTAAAGTGGGCCTCACCTATTATTACTTCGTTACCATTTATAATACTAACAACTAAGCTTTTACAACATAAATTAATAATACAATATTTCTTCAAAATAGTTTTTACTTACATAGTCAGTTCCTCGATCCCATTATTACTCAAATTCAAGTGGAGTAACTCCTTTAAATCTTTGAACACTCCTTTTGGTAGCCGCTGTATTCTATTGTCACTCAAATTTAAACTCTTTAGGGAGGTAAGACTACTGAAAACATCTTGGGGGAGCGCCTGTATGCTATTGTTACATAAATCTAAATAGACCAGAGAAATCAAATTGGTGAAAATCCTTTTGGGAAGGACTGCTATACTATTTGAACTTAAGCGTAAATATTTAAGTTTAGTCTGCCTGATAAGAACATCACCAGGGAGCTGCTGTATCCTATTGTCAGCTAAAGTTAACTTCTCCAAGGCAATCAAGTTATTAAAAATACTATTAGACAGCTCGTGTATAACATTGCTGTCCAAATCAATTTCTTCAAGAGAGTGCAGCTTAGAAAATATTTTCGATGGTAAATTATTTATTCGATTATTTCTAACTTTTATTAATTTTATATTATGAGAACCGTTAAATAGATTTTCTGGGAGGGTATCTATGTTTAAGTCACTTAGCCGTACTAATTTTAATGTGGGGAAATGAGATAAGGCGTGTGAATCCAACTCGAATTGAATGCGCTCTGTGATGGTACTGTCTGTGTTAAATACAGCCAACTGAAAAAAATATAAAGAATTATTTAAACTTCTAGAAAAAATATAACCAGGTGCATTTGATATGACATTTTATAAACCAATATTAATGTAGAAAATTGATAAGATTATCTATTAATTAATTAAACATAGACACTGATGTAGTAAACATCGCACGGCCTAAATCGGTAAATATAGAAGTATAATTATTCACCCCATAAGGGTTAATATAAGACGAAATAACCTAAGTGATAAAATTACTAAGGAAACGTTATTGACAATTATTCCTCTCAGTTCACATTTCATTAAAGGATAGTTTAGGTGTTTGTATACTTAGTGCGGAAAGTTAAGTTAAGTGACGTTAGAAACGTATAATTCGGTGTTTCCCG
This sequence comes from Catocala fraxini, assembly GCA_930367265.1. NCBI lineage: Eukaryota > Metazoa > Arthropoda > Insecta > Lepidoptera > Erebidae > Catocala > Catocala fraxini. Next base: position 5,480,283 of record OV884047.1, read on the forward strand.
AGCGCTATGATGTGTCCTTCTTCAAACGAGGTTTAAAGAGATTTCTTCTTTCACGGTAGGCAGCGGCTTTGCTGTGTCCTGACATTGCTGAAGTCCATGAGCAGCGGTGACCACTTTCCATAAGGTGGACCACTTGCTCGTCTGCCACCGATAGCAAAAAAAAATTGATTTTAATTAATAATATGAATAGTTGTATACAATGCCTATACTCACTGCTTCCAATGATTCTAAGCCTACTAGTAAATTGTTTGGCAGTGACTCCAGTGAATTATCTGCCATTTCTAGCACGCTTAGTCTTGGTGTATCAGAGAATGTGCCATTCTCTATCGATTTTAATTCAGTAAGTACTAGGTATAGCTCTGCCAAGTTATCCAAACCTAAAATTATGAAAACGAATTATAGTTATTTAATTTCAATAACTGTCCCACAACTGGCACATGTTACCAAAAATGGAAAATAAAATTATTTTATCTACACGTATTAGAAGAATGATGATCTTGTACATATACACACACACATTATTTATTGCTTTAAAATTTAAAAACACACTATTTTAATATGAAAACCTCTATATTCTGTTTGTTTTTCTTTATAAAATAGATTTCCAATCTCTGTGAAATTTGTAATTTAAAGAAATGCGACGATTTGATTAAAGTAAATAATTTTATGCATTTTTATATGCTTTATTTACAAATTTAATACAAAATTACTCCTCCCCTGGCTTGAACGCATGCGGAAATCCTCCAGAGCATGCTGTAGATCAATTTGTCCAATAGTTCTTGTGGTAACCTGTCCTATTCTTGAATGGCGGCTTCTTTGATCACGGACAGAGTTCTGAAAAGCGGCTGACGACTCCAAGCAGCTCGTTTGAGAGAGTCCCATGCGTGATCGATTGTGTTTAAGTCCAGAGAGCCGGCAGGCCAATCTAACCGCGTGATTTTGTACTCCCGCAGAGCAGCGCTAACTCATTGAGCTCGATGAGCCGGCGCATTATCGTCGACCAACACACATTGGTTACCATAATTTGTCCTGAAAGGTCTGATGGTGCCATCAATAACAGCTGTTTTATACAAATTAGCTGTCATAGAGCTGGTATGGCATCAAACGCGTTCGAACTCCAATCATTATTCCGTCCCAAAAAGATACCGATTTGCCGCTTTGTTGAACGGTTCCAGTGGCAGTTCTTTGCCTTTCAGCATTCCCAGGCCTTCTCCAAACTTGGACACGTTGGTTATCGGGGTGCGTACTAATCCGTGTATCGTCAACGAAAAGAAAATTACGCCAGAAATCTTCTTCTTCGTCTTCATCGTTTTGACCCTGCCTGGCTCACTGCATTTGTTTCGCTGCCGTTCCAATGTATTCAAATGTGCTCGCCAGCCTCTCTTTAATCATAATCTAAAATGATATAAACAATTATGAATGGTCTGAGTGCTAATGTCCAGTAGCAGCTCTCAGCTCTAATTTCAGTTTGGTAGCGTTAATTATTGGATCACGGGTGGCAAGAAGTCTGATGTAGCTCTTCAGAACATTACTAAGGACAGCCGGGCGGCCACTCCGAGGTCAATCAGCCAGGTTGCGCATGCTCCAGTACCTCTGCAGGGTAGTAACGACGCAGGTTTGAAAAACGGAGACTCTGGCTGTGATTTTTCTTGTAGTTTATCCTTCTTCACGCAATAACACTATTCTTGCTTGCAAGACTTCAGACAATCCAGCTGACATTTTGCAAACAAATATTTTAGGGAAATTGATTAAAACAGCTTACAGGCAAAAACAGGAATGAGGGTCATTTATCATTGACCTCGTATTAATATTTAAAACAACAAAAGAAAATTTTATTATTTCTACATTTAAATGATGTATTCTTAAATAAATAACACAAACGTAATAATAGAATTTTAAATATATTAAGCTATTAAAAAAGTAGACCCTTTTTCCGTTAACGCGGACTTTTTTGATGTGTGTATATAGGTACCTAATCTCAAAACAAAGCTGGATGTAAATATTCATATTATTATTATAATCCCTGGATAAACATGTTTTCTGCTAAATAGTAACTTACATATAAAGAAATATTCGATTCTTATTATAAAGTAAAAAGCGATATCTTATAAATACTAAAGAAAGTATCTCATTCTGATATATATATTAGATATATTATATTATAAAGAACAGTTGTATTAAAATCCGATGTTAGCTTAAAATATATCAATTTAAGTTTTCACAGCCTAACTCAATTATAGGTTTTTAGTTTAGCGTCAGTGAGTGATGTAGACATCGCTTACCTTTTAACGTACCAGCACCGATGTACTCAATACTATTATTACACATCAGTAAATATGACAAACTCGGTATTGCATCGAAATAATTCTTAGGCACAGAGCTTATGTTATTAAAACCTAATTTTAAATTAGTTAAATATTTATGTTCAATTTTATTATGGGTTAGATTCTGCAAATTTCCTCCAAATATACCAAGAACTCTCAAAGTGTGCCATGATTTAATAGTGCTTATAGGAATTGACGTTTCAGTAGCTAAAATAAAAACAAAAAAAATATAATAGACAACGGCCAAGGGCCTCTTCTCAGTGTAAGAAGAGTTAGGCCATAGTCCACCATACTGGCCCAGAGCGCGTTGACAGACTACATAATCTTCTCGGAGATATTTACATATCTTCGAGAAGATTATGTATAAATATTTTTCAATTTAACCAAAAGATTTTATATTCATCTGAGGAGATTAACTTACCACGCATTATGTAATTCCTATAGTAGTAAAAGTAAAAGTAAAAAACCATAAAAATAAAAAGAACCTTACGCTTCAGATATATATTCAATTTCATCACGTTTTCAAACTTTCTTACATCTTCGCTCGTTAAAGGTTCCGTCAAACCATATAAGTTTATGTGTCCTATTAGTGAAGGGTGGACGAATTTGTCCACACATCTTAGTATTGCTGGTGAGCACGAATATATAGAGATTTGTAGAGCTTGCATATTTCCTTGAGCAGATGGCAAATAAGAACAGGTGACAGTGCCCTGGAACGTTATAAATTAGTATTGTATTGACAGCTATTAATGTAGCCATCGATATATATTATTAGGTCTTTGACTATGAAGTTGCCGTTTACTTCCTACATCTTATTTCATGTTTTTTGTATAAACTGCAATCTAAAAGATTCGTTTATATTTTGTGATTTGATTTTATATATAAGTAATAAGATATAAAGATATAAAATCAATCTGATATTTATATCAATAACCTTTTACACAATGTGTAGTGTTGGTTTAGTGTCTGCCCGTATTTTTTATTTGTCAATTAACCATTCAAATACATGATGGTTGATATTTTTCTTAATTTAAGGCAAACCATATTGGCATAAATACAAGTAACTATACAGGAAAAAACATAGAATTCGAATTGGCCATTCCAAGTGCCATTCCAAAACGACAACGTTACTGATTTTCTTCATACAAAGCGGCAACTTAATATTTCCCTAATCCCTATTATGTTACATAGTTACGCAGCAATTTATAATATATTGTGATTTGACAAGTCTTTGGCATTACAACGACAGCGGGAAAGAGTGAGTGTTCGGCAGCAGTTCTATATAAACATAAGACTCAGAAAACATGGTGCTCCACAATCCACCGCAAATACGTAAGCTTATGTCTACAAAGCCTTATATTAAATGACGTATAGTAAGTACACACATTTGCATTAAACATCCGCTCATTGAAATCATCGCTCATGAAACAGAGACGTAAGTCGAAAATTGGAAGTTAGGCAATTTGAACTCTAGAAGTGTTTAGTTAAGTCGCTGTTTTATTAAGTGTGCGATATGTTCAACATCAGATTCAACTTATTAGCCACGCTTAATATTAAAATATTAAAAGGACAACTTTACCTCGCATTTAATGGTAATATCAGATTGAACCCACATGAAGTTTATCATACCATCGCCATAACCAATCCGGGAATGTATACTTTGGGAAAACACATAGCTCAAATGTGTTCCAGTTAGAAAAACAGCGAATAGAAAGACGCGCATAATGGCCTGCAAAACTGAAAGTACATATTTTCAACCATTAAATGTTTAACTTATAATACAAAAAGATCTAGACTTTAAAAATCTCGTAAATATTACGACAGAATATACATTAAAATCTTGATATTTTTATATATGTATGTAGGTAGTCGTATTTTTATATAATAATCTACATGCAAAATTAACAATATGAAATCTTGAAAAGTGTCATAAAGCAAAAATCATGGCGCTTATCTTTCTTATTAACAGTTCTCAATGCGATGAAACTAACTCACAATTACTTGAGCAATAGTTTTGTTTCTTAAACTGTAGCATAAAGAGAAAAATTTTTGAGTAGTAGAGCCTCGCTGATTTCGTCATGAATGGGCCGGCTCGACCGGGGACGTACTACACTCTCACAGAATATTGACGTGAAATAGCAGTATTGTTTCGTTTGGTGAGTGAGAGTGCGAGAGGCCTAATCACCCTCTTTCCCCTTTTCCGCTCTTTCTCCCTCCCACTTCCTTTTTCCTTTCCTAAAGGGTTGGCAACGCGCAAGTGATGCTTCTGGTGTTGCAAGCGTCCATAGGCTACGGTGACCACTTACCATCAGGTGGGCCGTAGGCTAGTATGCCACATTAGTTGTATAAAAAAAAAGTTCAGCGATTGTAGGATTTTGACATGTGAAAGTGACATAGCATTTTATCATATTATTACACTCATATTATACACAAAACCGTGGTCTAGTCTATCGGCCACAATTATGCATCTATCCAGGGACGTGAGTCCCTGGATCACATCAAACACACAGCCACTTAAACAAAATTGGTTCGGCCATTTAGGAGGATTTATTCAATGACATGAACTCGATCAGAATAATTATATATAAAAAGTAGATATGTATTATTGTTATAGTAGATACGTCTTAAAATGTTGTAATCCGTGTCTAAGATTAGTAATTATTATGGGATGGAGTTCATATTGTTGATCGTAAAAACATTTTAAGATATTTAAGATTAATTCAAATAAGTGAGGTCCTAGAATACCCTAAGAAACATTAAATTCAATTACAAGTATAACCTTTGACTACAACGCAATGCTTCCAATGTTGTACATAGGAGGAAAACCACATACATTTACCTGCCACGACAACAGCGTATTTTCTAAATACCACATTATTCCGAAATTGGACAAATGTTTTCTTGAATGTTTCGGAGTGGTTAACGCTAAAATTTCCAAAATTTAGACATTTATTTGCTAATATCAACAAACAACAATGTTATTGGCGCTATTTGCATAAAAAATATAAAGAGACAATATTATAATATTTTATTTATATGAAATAGATATGTTTCTTTTGGGATGAAGAAAAGCTAAACTTTATTTTTATTTATAATTTTGTCCGCGACATCACTCGTCGCTCGCGTAATTCTAGGTTAGGTTAGGTTCCAATTCTTTTTCTGGATGAAAGGTACCATATATATATTATGTATATTAACATTTTACAGTAGTAATTGTTACAGGATACTTTAATAAATACTTCAATTCCAATTGTACTTACTGTACATGTAGGCTTGGGTTCGATTGCAAGATCATCTTAAAATTTTTTTTTTCGAGAACTACGAACTTGAGATTTTTATATTTCATCTGCCATATTTATAAAAATGTTTTTCCGGTAGATAGATCTTTTTTCCTTATGACGGAAATATATCAGAAGCACATTGAACTCTCCCACTCCTGAGCAGAGCTCTCTTCTCAGTGTAAAAAGGCCAGAGTTCACCACGCTGGCCTAGTGCAAGTTCGCAGAGTTTACATATCTTCGAGAAAATTATGGACAAGTCTCAAACATATATTTCCTCACGATGTGTTGCCTTCACCGTTAAAGGGTGCGATAATTAACTATCTAATACGCACATAATTTCGACAAGTCAGAGACGCGCGCCTTTTGTATGTACTAAAATTATATTATATACCTATATAGAAATATTCAAAATAAAACAAGAAATTAGGTTATATTTTTTGTTTCCGTTGGAATTCTCTTAGAATCATGATTCTTGACCAACTTCTCCAAGATTATTATTATTATAATGAATAAAATTTTGTAACTCAATTCGTATTTTTGTTATATATTTACCTTAAGCTTTCAGTATATCACTGGTTCACAATAATAGATTACTCGTCGTCACTAACAAGCTAACACGAACACACTGTGTGGGCACCACAGTCCTGAAAATAATATTCTTATTTATTTTCCTTTTAATTTACAGGTTTAAGTTACAGGCAGTCTATTTTGAGTGTAGCCTAATAACTAATATACTGTAATCGGTGACGCACTGTGGGCTGGATTTCGGCTTTCATAGACCTCCGATTAGTAATGTCGAAAGCGGTGACTTTTATGCCTGCATATGTTTCGAAAGACCAAATACATACTCCAAAATTGTATCATTATATTACAGACTTATAGACGGCGCACTGAGAAATTTTTATTAAAAAAATTGTATGGAGCTGACAGAATAAAAACATATAGCTCCGGTCCCGCACAATTGGCCCTAATTATTTTTCAGTGGGTCAATATATGAATTATTTGGAATTTTTTAATACATTGCATAATAAGGCCAGAGGAGCGAAACCCTTCTTTTATCAATAAACAAAAATTTTTTTTGTGTTATTTCAAATGTTTAACTTTATTCCAGCTTGGCATCTATAACTAGCACAATAAAAATTATTTGAACATGAAAACATGAATGAAATGAATATATAATAAAAACATATATTAGTGACAATTATTTAACTTTATTTAGATAACCATTTGTAAACTATGCCTCAATCAAGAAATATAAGATTATTTACAATAATAAACACAAAATATAAAAATAAACATCATCAAGGTTAAGTACACATCATAATTAATTTGGAAACAAGAAAATAGGCGATCTTAAATCTTAAAAACATAAATCTTAAAGTTCTTTAACAAATATGAATAAAAGTAAAATTAATGCTATAATTACAATCATACTCCAAATCATTATGATCATTCAGAGTCTGAATTAGAGTCATAGTCCATTTCAGAGTCAGAATCTAAATAAGAAACGTCTTTAAATTCAAACTCATGTTCTTGAAGCTTAAGTAGATCAAGGGTTTCACTAAAGAAAGTTTTCTTCTTCTTCGCATCAAAAGTGGATATCATCGATGAAATAAGTGGATCCGAAGAAAGGAGAAGAACATTTGAAATGTCTTCATTGGAACTTCTTACGGGAGTTGTGTTCTATGAATCTTCGAAAATACTTGTTGCAGGTTTCCGAAGCCTCTTCAGAAAGGTTTCCAATTGGTACAATCGCATTACAAGTAGCAGTTTGTGCACGGTTGCAGACATGTAGTACCAATTATACAAGGACACGTACCTCTCAGCAATTTTGTATGCATAATTTTGAATCATTGAATTTCACAGTATCCACATGCTCACTGGAAGTTACCGCTTGTAAAATAACAGCAAACCTGTGAATCAGTTCCGCATCGAGTCCTGTTATATCAGCAGTTTTCACTGGATATTCAAAGAACCTTCTCGCTGTGTTACCGCCATTGGTAGTACTTTGGCCCTGTTTCACTAAATCAATGAGTAAGCCGAGTTCAGTTTTAAAACGATCTTGAACTATCTTCTTTTTTGCATCTCTTACATTTTGATCTTCTTTTCCTCTTACAGACCATCTTTTGATGTCAAGTCTGTATGATATATGTAAAAGGCATTCCATCACATTTATGCGTGCATGCAGCGAAGATATTCCAAACTCCAACATTTCAGGTGATGTTACTCCTTTTTCTACAGCCTCCAAGTTATTCACCTCGGTCGGTTTACCTAAACAAATGTAGCATGCAGCATTGGACTTAGCCTCTGAAAGATAAGTGCAAATCTTGGCATCAACCATTGTCACAGGCCGAAGTAACGAAAATTAAAGAGGAAATATCAGCTCTTCGACCAACCGAATGCGAAACTAATAAAGTAAGCTATGAGCTTGTGATGACAATGGTTGATGCCAAGATTTGCACTTATCTTTCACTTTCTTTTGACTTTGCAGAGTAATTTTAGCCGAAGAATCAGTAACTGTGATAGAGTTCTCGAGTGAATAACACTCTTTCTTCTCTTTTTGGACTTGGTAATATGAGGGGTATAAATCTTCACGTATAGCTCTCTCAATATGATGTATTGCAATTTGACAGCTTCAAAGATAGCAATAAACCAAGAGCCTTCAGAGCTGTAAATATTTTCTTGGTGAATGGTTGTTTCATCATGACATCTTGAAATTTGCTAATTGACTCTAGATTTTTTATCATGTATTCAATAACAGAAGCCATAATTTCCCTTCCGTCCGTCTTTAATTTCGATACAGCTGCAAAATGAATTCACTGCATTAACCGTCCAAGTCAAAACATCTTTTCTTTTTTTGCTTCGTTCCTAAATCCTCAAAAGCTTTCCGAGGATGCTTTATTTTGGTCATAGTTCCAACTGAAGATGTTGATGTAGATGGCTCTGCTTCATAAACCGAAGCTAGAGAAGTTCTTTGCAAGTGGCTTAATATGCAGCTAGGGCAGTCATTATTAGTTTGCAGCCAACATTCATATTTCTTTCGGCATATGACCGCTTTCCGACTTGCTGAACGCCATCGTTTGTCGACTGCTCTAGCAAATTTTAGGCAAAATGCCTGAAATGTCACACGATCTTCACGATCAGTCGTGATAATACTGATTCAAACAAAAATTGGTAGTCTGTTATTTTGTTCGCACTTTTTAATATCACGAATAAATCTAAGTTTGTAACGATACTCTCCATTTTATTTAGTTTACACATTGGGGAGAAATTGGGATAGCATATAAATATCCACTCTAATTGCGAGTATTTTTTAATTACCCTCATAGTAATCAGTAAATGATATGGAAATAACGATAGGGTAATTAAGATAACAGATTAAAAAGTTATTAAGTAATAGGTTCTTCGGGACACTAATATTATTGATAAAAGATTATTAGGTAATTAGTTATCTTTTTGCAAAATTTCACAGTATAGATTTAAGCCGTTAATGATTAATGTTTGTAATTTTTTTCGACATACATAGTTATTTAATAATGGTGATCGTACTCATTATTTAGGCCATAGTTATAGATGCCAAACTGGTATAAATTAAATTTTACACAAGAAAAACGATTATTTACAAAAATCTTTAAGAATTGTCTCTTTAATATGGTTCAATTATATATTCATATATTTTCATTATCTATTATCGCTATCTATAGATGCCAAGCTGGAATAAAATTAAACTTCTTATACAATACAAAAAAAATGTCTGATTGTTGAAAAAATAAGGTTTCCGCACCTCTGGTCTTATTATGCAATATATCAAAAAATTACAAATAATTCATAGATTGACTCCCTGAAAAATAATTGGGGTCAATTGTGTGAGACTGGAGATATATGTTTTCATTCTGTCAGCTCCATACAAATACTTAAATAAAATTTTTCAGTGCGCCCTTTATAAGTCTGAGGAGGTCTATGAAGGCTGGAATCCATCCCACAGTGTGACGCGGCAGTTGCGATTTAACTATCGAGCAAAGTGATTGGGTTTTCCTATCAAGAAATTGTTAGTGCTAGCACGAAGTCTAAAACTGTGACCAGTAGACGACAATAAACGGCCCTCCAATGGGAAAATATTTATTGATAAATAAATAAATAAAAATAAAATATCTTTATTTTCGTAAACATTCGGTCTTTCTTAACCAAGCGGTTGGGGTCTCCTTTTAAGTAAATAAAATACTTGTAACAGAAGGCCCTGCTCTTTCGGGCACGCCACAATCGTGGCGGTAAGTCCCGTTTTAGAGGAGTGGCTGGAGAGGCGGCATGGCGCCCTCACCTTCCGGCTGCCACAGGTATTGACTGGCCACGGTTGTTTTGGCCAGTTCCTGTGTCGTATACGCCGGCAAGAGACGCCCGGTTGTCACCACTGCGGCGACTGCCGCGACGTTGTTGTGGACACGGCGCTGCACACTTTGGCGGATTGCCCCACCTGGGCATCGCAGCGCCGTGAGTTGATCGCGGCAGTCGGATTGGTTGCCCTCTCGCTCCCGGCCGTAGTTCAGTCTATGGTCCGGAGTGAGAGGTCGTGGAACGCCGTCGCCCCCTTTTGTGAGGAAGTCATTTCCATCAAGGAGGCGGCGGAGCGGGAGAGGGAGCGTTTAAACCCTCTCCCCAACCGCAGAACCGGGCGCCGGAGGGCGCGAGATGACCTCCAGCCACCCTGAGGATTGACCTGGGGGTGGCGGGCTTTGTGGGCCTGCTCGCCATCCGTTCAGCACCAGGTCCGAGAGGCGGCGTGCGTGTTCCCACGCGCGCCTCTGTGTCGAGTCCGTCTCCCCTCTAGGAGGGACAGTAGGGATAATTTGTGAGAAGTGCCTTTGGGTAGGTCTGTTCGTGTAGTGGCCTGCCGTTTAATACGGCGAGCCGAAACCTCGGCGGGGTCGCGACCGCATGTGCAAGTGATTCGCGCGGCCCCGTCGATAGTGGTTTTGTCGAGGAACACCGTGGTAGGTTTAGTCGGTATTCCGGGAGGTACATTATCTTCTTAACATCTTTCTGTTACCCCGGCGAGTCCGACATAACCCCTCCGCCCGCCCCCGCGGAGGGGTATGCTTCAAGCATTCCCACAAGTAAAAAAAAAAAGAAGGCCCTGCTCTTTCATATCCCTAATTGTTATGTTTACAGTTATAAACACCTTTTAATTAACATCTTATATCTAAGAGATGTTACAAACATTGTATGCGTGCGCAAGAGTGTGTATGTGTCTGTGTGTGTGCGTGTGTGTGTGTGTGAGCGCGTGTACGTGTGTGCGCGAATGAGCGTATGCGCGTGTCCGCGTAAAATTAAATATTTTTGCAAAGGGATCGGGAATATTCCATTTGTAAATGTGTTATGATTTGTACTATATTTTGATATACTGTAAAAATTGTGTTGGTATATTATCCCAGCCAGGAGCACTATTTGGTTTTCGGTTTATTAAAATACAGTTAACCTCATTATTATCAGTCTCTAATAAAACAAAAGATTGAGATTGAGTAGGTAGATTTTAAATATAATTATCCAGGATTTCATTATTTAAACTGGACGTTAAGCTATAAGCGAGTTGACTTCCAATGCTTGCAAAGTAATTATTAATATGATTAGCAGATTCTACAGACATCTCTTTAAAATCGAATAACTCAGAATTTAGTTTGGTAGAGTTATAAGTACAGGTTATATTCTTAATGTTTCTCGAAAGGAGTTTATTGTTTTTGTCGAGTTGCTTAAAAGTTTATTTTCATAGACTCGCTTTAGTTTTTTAAGAAGTTTATTAGGAACAATCGTTTCTGTAGCGTTTATATGTCATATTTTTTATATCATCGTGAGGATCGCGCTGATATTGTTTTTAAAGTTTATTACGGCTTTTAATGCATCTTAGTAAATTAGTGGTAATCCATGGTTTAATAATACGCTTACTTTTAGGTATATGAGTGTTTTTTATAAGTGAATCAACGAGTTTATAAATGAGTTTATAAGTTAAAATATCAGGGTCTTCACAAAAAAGTAATTCAGACACATTTTTTTCTATGAAGTATTTATATGCACTATGAAAGTCTATTGTAGTAGTAGTTTCTTTTATTTGTTGCTGTTCATTTATTTTTGATAATGGCAACAAGGTGTGTAATGGTCTGTTATAGTTGTCTGTAGAATAGCAATAAAGGCTGATGTTCTGTTTATTTATTTTAAGGCAATATTAAGGCATATTGATGCCAATATTTTACAAAGCGGTAACCGTACCACCAACTTGGGCTATGTTACGGAAAACGCCACCGCGGTATCCACATTATAAAATACAATTGGTTTGTCACTTATTTAAATAAATAAATAAAACTTTTTAGGATTATTGCTACAGTTTTATTTAAAAGTAAAATACCGATTAAGTGCAGTTCCTACTCGGTGGGTCAATAATAAATTAAAATTGAACAAATCTTGAGAAAGTTCCTTAAGTAAAATAAATAAAGTTCACATACACGAAACTAAATTATATATAATAAAAAATATTAATTCATTAATTAAAATGTCCTTTTAACAATATGTAACAAATTCCCGTTTGCCAATTCAAAGTACGTATAAATAAAGGCTGGCCATCAATTAGCATTTTGCAAGAAGATACTGAACCAGAAACGAGACTAAACCAATATTATTATAAAATCTCACATACTTACAAAATGTTGTTTGCACCTGAGCTTAAAGTGCGTATATTTCCGACAACCTGAAGTCAGGGTTTTTACGTTAACGCGATCGAAAAGTTTACCGCGTTTGGCTCTCTGATTGGTTAAGAGCTTAGAGCGGGCCAATCAGAGCGCCGAACGTCATAAACGTGTCGATTGCGTTAACATAAAACAAACTCTCACTAGGCATCCTAACTATCACATGTCAAGTCGTTGTTGACTTGAAGAACGTAACGTGGAGAGGCCAGAGGATGCTCTATCTATTCGTTATCACTTTCTACAGGGGTACACAACATTGATACTGTAACAAATATAATTTACTAGATTTTGCCTGCGGAAAATTTATTGACAATATCTACAACGAGCGCGCTGTAGATATTGTCAATAATTTTTTATTATTTAGAAGAGAATTTCAAAGAGCAGCTATAGCTCAGTGGGGAGACAAACAGACTGCAGTGCAGAGGGTCTCGGGTTCGAACCCACGTCGCGCACCTCTGACTTTTCGAAATTATGTGCGTATTGATTGACAATTATCGCCTGCTCCGTGCCTCGGAGATCACGTTAAGCTGTTGGTCCCGACTGCCATGAACATCTATGGCAGTCGTTATTGGGAGAGTGTCGACACAAAAGATCCCACTGGGTCGAAGTGTCGCCGGTCTGCACTGACTGGCCCCAATCCAATAACGACTGCCATAGATGTTCATGGCAGCCGGGACCGACGGCTTAACGTGCTCTCCGAGGCACAGAGCAGGCGATAATTGTCAATCAATACGCACATAATTTCGAAAAGTCATGTAACTTCAGAAAGTCAGAGGTGCGCGAAGTGGGTTCGAACCCGAATCCGACCCGAACTTCTTCGAACCGAATCCCTCTGCATTGCAGTCTGTTGGTCTCCCCACTGAGCTATCGCTGCTCTTGCATATAATATTAAGTTCAAGTTACATACTGTTTTAATATTGATACTGAAGGGGCCACGGGATTTTGTTACATATTGTATACTCATACAGAATAAATAGAAACAATATTTCACATTTTTAGGCCAACTGTTTCTAGAACTTAAACTAAGTGCTCTTATGAAATACTTATGTATGTAAATTTACAGGCAAAACTATATTCAGAGCTGCCATTTTGTACAATAGTTTGCGCCCGAACTATCTATGAATACAAGACAGTGGTTAAATAAACAAATTATTAATTAAAATGTTATATAGTGTAACGTAGCATTTTACGTTAAATTCTATTTATCATCGGTTATCAAATTTAGGATGACATTGTTTAAGTTATCGTCAACTTATTGGTCAAGTATGTCGCTAGATGTCGCTAGCTATCAGATTATTTAGTAATAATATTTAATTACTTCGACATTTTTACCGTTGTATAAACATGCAAAGTGTATTTAGAAATATAAACATATTTATAACAATAATACACTTAATATATTCTATAATTATATATTATACATTTGTTAATTGTCAATGGTAATAGATACAGGTGACAAAGGTTGCATTAAATTAGCATGTTTAATTAGACGTAATGAATGACATTGGATTTTGTCTCGTTCTAGCTTCCAGCAGTATGATGTCTTTTGTCACAGACATACTATATCATCCTTTAACGCTGTCCAGATCGAACTTCGTGTTTCTACCTGTTGAGATTGGACCTTGATCGAGCCTCTAGCTGTCCAGATACCTGTAGCCTGTACATTTCTAGACCGGGCCTGATGCCAGTGCAGCTTACATGTGGTTTGGTTTTTGAAATCTTGTGCCACGCCTTCTCTCCTACTCCTCAAGAGGATGATAGCAATCGAAAAATTTATTAGTTTAAAGTAAATCATGTCGTGTCCAGCACGCCCTGTCAGTCTTACAACGTTACACTACCTCTTCTTCCTCCTTTACTTCCGCCACCACTCCTCGCTTCAACCTGCTCCATCGCAGATTGTTTTAGCATAAGCGGCTTCATCAACGCGCCTTCCTTAGAATCGGACTAAGCGCAGCCGCGTGGTAGACCCAAGGAAGCTCGAAGTTTCTGCTCAAACAATGGGTCACTCCAGAGCAAGCAGGTGTTGTTAATGATGTACGAACGCAGGTAGTTGTTTTCAGGTAAGCAGTTCAACGGCAGATCTGCGGGGTCCTGCAATAGTATCACGATAAGACGCGATTCTCCTGCGCGCATAGCATTGCTATAAGCCGCATAGAATTCAGCGATCGCCCACTTTGACTGTAGGAAGTGCTCCGACACAATCGTCACTGTCTGCCGCGATCGCCGGACGGACTCCGAGATTTGCTCCGGGATATATCCACCAGGCATCCAACTTTCATGTGTAAGCGTGCGGTATGGCTGCGTGCCATGTTCAAGCCAATCCTTTATTTTCTTCACAACCTCGACATCGTTGTTTGAAAACGATAGAAACACGTCGTAAACTTGTTCGTTGTCGTGCCTTGGTGGACGCGGCAACAAGCCGATGTCACTCAACATCATCTGGCCCCGCTTGCGCGACTTAGGTCGCACTAGACAAGTGATTATAAAGCAGGCGACTAGCAACAGCGACGTCAGCCCCAGCGCCATGGTGATGCCGAACCCGCAGTACGCGGTTACGATCAACGTGGCCCCGTCGCTACACCTGAGCTCATGGAAGTCACCCACGTGTGCCGCAAGCGCTTTCAGTTCAGCGAGCGCCTGTTCGGTACCACACACACAATCTAGTTGGTTGCCGCTAAGGTTCACAAGGCGCTTCTCTGCCAACAGCGATATCACCACGTCAACCTTCCTTATAAGGTTATTTCGCAGATCCAGGACCTGGTATAGAAAAATAATTCAGTATTCAATATTCATAGTTCTAGTAGATATGTTTGATTACAGACTACATGATGCTACTGAAACTAAAGGGCCCAAGGCCTCCTTAAAAGCAAATTCCAAATTAAACTTGATATTATCCTATTTTCTTAGTACCACACTACCTACAGACTAAGCAAATTGAATCCTAATGCGCCACTGTCCAACAGATAAACTGGACCGCTCATTGTCTGACCCGGAAATCGGACCTGGAACCTTTTAATCGCATGCAAACATTAACAAAAGCTTAGGCCACGGAATCGTCTACTAATCATTGCAGTAGGCATGTCTAGCTGACCAACCTGATATGTCATCAGATACTGGAGCACCATTTCGCCACCTCCAATTTAGCTTGAAGCTGACTTAATTCAATGTGTCAACCAGTGATCAAATAACCAATTGATACGGTGGGAAATCGTTCTCATATTCTAAGTACCTTTTTGCTATTTAATACGATTAATGACGTAGAACATAGTAACTATTTATCAAAAGCCACATCGCACAATCATTATTTAACGGGCAGTGGTTCATTCCAATTTACCGGAAAAATATGATAACTTTATTTTTATTAATTAGTTCCTATTATATACTACGAACCAAACTAATTCATTTTCAGAACCAATTTAAAAAAAGGCGCGTTATACTTACAAGTACGTGCTTCGGCAAATCCTGTGCGTTCGGCTCGGAGATATTATTATACGCCAGATGCAATTCCCACGCTACGTCATCCTTCCGCGGTAGACTCGGCAACTCCGTAAGGTTGGCCTGCACACAATTCACGCGTCTCACAGTAGTCGGGACTTCGACGCGCAAAAACTGCTCGCAATCACAATGCGAGGGACAGTAGTCTGACTTGCACGCAAGTTGATCCAGCTGCACTGAAGCAAGGTCTTCACCGCCGGTACAATGCGCGCCCTCTAGGTGAACATGCGCTGGGCACGTCCGCAGTGCAAGCGCAGTCCATGCCTCGTCGCAACTGCAGTTCAACGTGGCGTGAAGCTTTATCAAGGCGCGAGAAGCTAAAGGGGGTGGAGCGCCGTCCTTGCCAATCTTGCAATGACTATCGCTGAGGTTTAAGTAATCGTTGCTGTCATACGTCAGTTTAGTTACGTTATTATTTTCCAGGAGAACTGTGACGTTCGTTGGGAACTGCAGGTCTGTGTACTGTGGATAAGTGTTAGGGTCAATATGGGTAGATTCGAAAATAAATAGGAGATAAAATATGAGGGTAGTACGTTACCGAGAGGTAAGTGATGAGATTTTCACTAAGGTCGAGGTATGTCAGGGACGGCATGTCGTAACGCCAATTGGAACTGATGTACTGCGCGCTTGTGTTATGAAGTAAGAGCTTCCACAGCTTATCCAACCCCTCGAAAGGCAACCCTGGAAACACGTAAGTACTATACTTAAGATTGATTCTTTGAAACACAGTTTTGACGTGTAGACTGAAGAATATATAAAAATAAACACAAATTTCAGGTTTTATACCAAAATGTCTATCGAGGCCTTATGTATCTTTAACTTTTAGGTACTGCTGTAAAAGGTTAGGAATTATCGTTATTGTGTATTATACAGTGACTTATATAACTGACAGTAAATTCAGCAACATTAGTTGTTCCACACTTTCGAGATTTTGATGTGCTATATCTTCCGAAATTATAAAATATGTTAGTTCATTATAATAGAAATAGTTAAGAAACAGCTGATTTAATATTATTTCAAACACATATAATTAATTAGTATTCAAAAATTACATGCAGCTATCTGCTTCTCGGTTTCTTTAAAGACTACTCGCCCGCGTTTTATATCCTGTGTCACGGGAGACTTTATAATAAATATTTAAACAACGGACATGAAGAACACCTAGAGTCGTAACAACTATTTGAGGATCACACAATTTTTGGTCACGTGTCCGGACACCCACAGCACTCGACGCTATGGCAATGTTACCTATGATTACCATTATACCACTACCGCCGGCCATGCCTCTGCTACCTTTAAGCGCGTCAGAAAAGATTACGCATGTGTGATATCTTTGTTGCTTTCCATCAGGCGGTCTGTCTTCTTCTCCCTAGCCTTTATTATTCCCAAGTCACTTGGAGTCGGCTTTTTTAGTCTAACCGGATTTGACTGGATATCAGTTTTTACACGGAGCGACTGCCACCTGACCTCCGCAACCCGAAGGCTAACGATACCCTAAGGCTAGACCAGTGTCAGGATATTATAGGGTACTGACTTCCCAATAACGACTGCCATAGATGTTCATGGCAGCCGGGACCGACGGCTTAACGTGCTCTCCGAGGCACGGAGCAGGCGATAATTGTTAATAAATACGCACATAATTTCGAAAAGTCATATAACTTCCGAAAGTCAGAGGTGCGCGACGTGGGTTCAAACCCGAGACCCTCTGCATTGCGGTGTGTTGGTCTCCCCACTGAGCTATCGCTGCTGTTCGCTCCATCAGGCGGTCTGTATGCACACTACTAAGTGGGCGTTAAGAATGCGCCGAACGAAATGTGCCAAAGCAGGCGGTCACAGTTAAGTGAATGAAATCAACACTTTTTATTTAATACAAATATAAAATATACATTTACCATAACAATGAATGTGTTTACAATTACTCCGTGTATATTAAAACTTAAAATAATTAATATTTTCGCCTACAAAATTACGTAAATCTACACGAAAAATGCAAAAACGTAAGCTCGTATTACATGATTATATATATATAGAATATAGTTATATTACAATTTGTCCGTCCCAAATATTTAAGTTATTGGTTGGCAATAAAGATACATATTTATCAAAAAAGCACTTCCTCCATACAATTTTACAATGGCGGCCGCGCGCGCCGATTTGAATATGCGCCGCACGAGCTCTGTCATTATCTACGCTCGGCGCAGTCTTAAATAGGAAAACTTTAACATGTTCAACGTGTTGCAATGACATTAATTTTTATATTAGCTAGTGGACGATTTCAATTAATTAATTGAAACATATGTCAACGTCCTATCGCTACTACTTGTTCGCTACCTCTATCACACAAAAATACATCAAGACGACAGTATGTCGCACCCCCAGTGCAAAAAAGTCGAATTATTTATTATTTTTATTAAAGGCTTTATACCAATAAAATCAAATCATTTGGCGCGTCATAATGAATTTTATATTTTTCAATCAAAAAAGTCTATAAACATACTTAAATACTTGAAATATGATTAAAATACACTTAATTTTACTTACTGTCTTTGTTTGAATAAATTAAGCAAAATATAATAATAGTAATACCTATAATATACCCGGTGTCCCAGAATTCGACGTATATATACAGGATATATTAGATCAAGCAGTTTTTTGCTCTCCTCTAAAGTTAGCATATTCTTCTTACAGTTTCTTACTTCTTGCAAGCTTCTCGCACTGGGGGTGCGATGTATCTGCGGGTCACTTACCATCGAACCCGTTTGCGTCTCCAAGGTGCTTATTATTGCTGAGGTCCAGCACCTGCAATGACGTCACTGACGAGACTGTGCTGAACACTTCACTCGTTAAGTTGTTGTTGGCCAGGTTAAGCTCCACCAATACTTTCGTTTGAAGGAATAAATCGCTGCAAATAAATAAAAGTAATATTTTTATGATGATGATTTGTGTAAGAGATCTATCTAAGCTGCTGATCGACGCTTCAGGTGACCAGAAGGCTCGCATTTTCTTTGTGCAAGGAATTAGCATTGTTTTCCTGCCAGTCTTCTGGACTTCCTTTGCACCGCAGCAATTATTATTTTTTTATTTATGTATTAGCATATTTCTAAATTGTCTTAGTAAATAGACTTTGGTGTCATGTATACGTTCGTGACCAGATTATCACTTATGATGTGACCGATGACCGTTTCATGAAATGGTTAAATATCTGCTGCCCACATCATGATATGGTCTAGCCAGATTAATGAATAAATCAGCGTTTGACGATATGATTACTAATGTTTGGCCATATCTTGAAGTAGGACGTAAAATAGTTACATTATTCACCGTTAGAGGCGCTGATATTGTTATGTTTGTCTGCTGCATAACGGCGGCGGACAATTATTGTAATAAAATGCTAACAATAATGCGCCAATAAGCATGATAACAGGGCTAAAATAAGTGATTCTAATTAGTCCACCTTTTTAATTAGAAAAACATATTGGCCACCTATTTTCTGGTTTAACAAAACAATAAAAATTTACTAAGAGTTTATAAGGCGAGCCTTATATATTGGTAATTTTTTATTGTTTTATCGCGGCTTGTGACGTCACACTAAATTTAAACGCGTTGTATCTTCATTGTTATTTATTTGTGGAACAAAAGAAAAAATACGTGTCCAATATCTTTTGCTAGTCTAAAAGACGGACTAAATCTTCTGTACTAAACAGAAGATTCATGTCTATTGCAGATAAAAGTAAAGTGAAATGTCATTACGACACAAAAAAGCTATAAATATAAGTTCTTTCTTTAATTAGAATGTTTAATAAACCTGTGATATCATGAAAACACTACATTAATGGTACGGCCAAACTTGGACCAACATATCATCAAATGTCGATATGGCCAGTTTTAGCTGGCCATTGCATGAAATACAACCATTTCATAAAATAGTCGGCCACATCATGCAGTGATTAATTGTAATTGGCCACGGTATATATAATATAAATAATAATAAATAATATCAGCCCTGTATTAAATTGTCCCACTGTTGGGCACGGGCCTCTTCTCAGTGTGAGAAGGATGGAGGCCACGACATATATATTAAGTTAATAATATTAAATTAGTTAAACGTTGTAAATAAATTAGTTCGCTTTAATATAATGCAAGAAGAATGAAAGTTTGGCAACGCTAAAAGTAAAAACACACCTTCTCAGAATATGGAGAGCATTTCCAGACAAATCGAGAAACCGGAGTTTTCTTGCGTCGGACAATAACGCCCCTGGTAACTCCTGTAGATTGCAATTCTTGAGTGACACGTTTTGTAACGCGAATGCGCCGTGAAACGCATTTGGCTCCAGCAAACTAAGTGCGCGCATATAATTCAATTCCAAAACCCTCAACGCTGTACAATTCTTAAGCCAGTTGTTCGGCAGCGTCTTGGCAGCACCCCCAAGCACGGATAGCGAATTCATATTACACGTCTTCCAAGGTACCGGCACTACCTCTCCCCATGTATTCAGAGTAACACTCTCGAGCGTGTTTGGCAGCTCAGCATTTAGAAACACGAACTGCCCGCTGAGCGATACATCATTCAAAGGTGCAGTCGCCTTCACGCTGACATTGACGTTCTCTTCGCGTATGAGGAGCTTTTCAAGGTTCGTGAGGTTGGTATATACATCTTCTTGCAGTTGTATACCAGAACGTATTATTTGCAACTCCAACAATGTATTGGGCAAGCGGTTGATGGGTGGAGGGCTCATATGATCTAAACGCAAGCGTTTCAATTTAGGCATGGCTTTGAAAGCATCGGCAGCAAGACTCAAATTGTCGAATGTAAGGTTTTCGATGTCGAGCCGTGCAAAATTATCGCTTGTAAGTACATCATCGGCTCCGTTAACGGACAAATCAGCCGCAACGCTCACGTTGAGTACGCTCAGAGCGGCAGCATATGAGTAGTGTCTTGGCGAACAATTATTTAGTGTCACTGTAGCGAAATAAGTCAGCGTGTTAAGACGTGGCAGATGAGGGTTGTCAAGCGTCACGTTGCCCTCACATGTCAATGAGAACTCTCTGGCCGTCATCTTCACCCTCAGGTTTTCTCCTAAATAAGTAAACATACTGTTTAGATAATATATAGAGTCACGCAAATCTACAAAAGGGTTGGGTACGAGAACGTGTAGCCTCTTCTTATCCCAGAATTGTCTGGGGCGCCCCCCTGTTAGGATGGATATCCCGGATATCATATATCTATCTTTTGGTTTGATATTCAACATTTTAATCAGATGCGATTTATTTGACATATTGAATTTAGGCTTCATTCTCCCCGTACCCTTTATACACGCCAATGGCTATATCCATGACCTTTGCACAGTTGCGGTCCATATGGGAGTCGAGAATACTGAGCCGAAGAATTAGGCTAAGAGTTGAAGGCTGGTATAAATAATACATCTTCGGGAACACTACCAGTGCAATGGGTATTGGATTGGCCAGACGTTTCAACCATCCCATTTCCCATATAAATCGCTCACTTTGCCCAATACTGTCACTACATGATAATATTTTATTTTACATTCTTCACTTGATGTGTGACTCGTTGGGAATAAACATAAAAAGTTATCCTATCGTGTAACAGTGTTACTGCTTGAGATTGTGATTTACCATTTTTCCCAACGGGTCACACTGTGACATGTTATAGTGACTCCTTGGGACCAAACGATAAAGCGACCAGATACTAGAATCAAATCCTAACTAGTATTATCAATGCGAATGCGTGTTAGGCTAGTCCAAAAATTTAAAAGTCGTCCAGCGGGCTATGGAGCGAGCTATGCTTGGAATTTCTTTGAGGGATAAACTTAGAAATGAGGTTATCCGTCAAAGAACCAAGATTATACCAGAATAAGCAAGCTGAAGTGGCAATGGGCTAGCCATATCTGTAGAAGGACCGACTTGGTAATCGTAAGGTAAGACGTCGCCCGGCCAGATGGACCGATGACCATAAAAAGGTAGCTGGGTCAGACTGGGAGAGGCCTATGACAAGCAGTGGACTGCGGTAGGCTGAATGATTGATTCAATGTGAACTTGTTTGTTTGTTACGCTTTTAAGCCTTAACTACCGGAACCCATCATCATAAAATTTCGCATACAACGTGTATCACGTCTGAGCAACAGAAAAGGACATAGGGTCGTTTTCATCCAGAAAAAAATACTTTTACTGACTTAACCTAACCTACACGCGAGTGAAGCCGCGAAAACCTTGTAAAAGATAAATAGAAAGAAATTATATCTTAACACATTCCCTTACAGTACGTCGAGAGACGTGAATTATGACCCTCATAATATGGCACTACGGCTGTAGGCGGCGATTTAAAATAAATTAAAAGTAAAAGTCCGTCCACGGCCGACTATTTCCCACAGCATTTATAGGAAGGATATGATTCTGTGCCGTTTTGGGCTAAAATACATACCGCTAGAGTCACAGCAAACACTCCTGCCGTAACACACGGCTTTAGAATGCACTAGGTATGAATGTCCGCCTACAGGCGCTTACGTCTCTGACCGTTACTGCCGCAACACATACTTTTAAAACCGTGTAGTGTGGCAATACGTCCCCAAACGTGATGTCACTTTGTATGGAAAGTTTGTGTGCCATATCACAAATTATTGAGAGTGGTTTTGTGTCCGTGAATGTGTTAAGAAACGCGACAACGTGATTACACGCACTGTCCTAGATGCGAAAAAAACAAGAACGTGATATCATGAAGCGAAATAAACGTAAAGTTCATAATCGATTAAGATCCGATTTTATTTTGATCAATGATGATCGAACTCAAAACAAACGGCGCGGTATTTATTTCTTTCTTAAAAATTATAACTGCCGCACTAGGAATAAATCCTGTGTCGCGGGGGACTTTACAAAAATTCAAACAACCGACATAAAGAACATCCAGACTCGGAACAACCATTTGTGGATCACAAAAAATGTTGTGTGGGATTCGAACCCTCAGCGTAGCGGCAGTGGTGAAGCGGTCACTTAGACCACTACGCCAACAGTGCAGTCAAAAGTATTACGGCGAAGTGACTATTTAAATCATTGTGCCAAGCGTCATCCGTGCGGTTAATATTATCAGAACATTTGAACAAATCTCTTTGGTTTTTTACTGATTTATCAATAAAACAAATCTGGTAATTGTGGGTCAAACGATAAGAGGTTAAAAGATTATAACTCATTGTCGTGGGAATACCCAAAAATAATATAATAATATTAACTCTTATATGTATTTGTCTTTAAAGACAAAAAATAGCCTAATTCTTGACTCTGTCCGATCCAGGAATCGGGCAGAGTCAAGAATTAGGTTTTGCTAGTAAGAATTTCTTAGCAGAAGCACAATCTGAATACTTTCGTAGGCTCTAACAATATTTGACAAAAGCGACAAAGAAGGTTATTTGACAAAAGCGGTCATGATTTATGTCAAATGAATACTAATGACTGCACGGATGGCGTAATGGTTTAAGTGATCGCCTCGCTACTGCCACCACGCCGAGTGTACTGGGTTGGATCCCCACGCAAATGGATGTTCCGAGTCTGGATGTTCTTTGTGTCCGTTGTTTGAATGTTTGTAAAGTCCTCCGCGATACAGGAATTACTTATAGCGCAGCAGGAGGAAAAAAAACATGTATATAGAATACACTGGCTTATGCCCCAGACTGTATCCGAGAGAGTAAAGGTCTGCTTGAGACTTTATTAACGTCGTCGCTTCATGCACTATGTTACACGTATACGATTTATTTGATTACTAGCCAGCCGCTCGGCTCTGCACGGGTAGTTCAGAACCTTAACAAATTATAACCCTAAATTTTCCTCACGAATCACTCTGTCTATTGGTGAAAACCGCATGAAAATCCGTTCAGTCGTTTTTGAGTTCATTGCGAACAAACCGACAGGCGCGGTGGGGGTCTTTTGTTTTATAAATATGTGGTGATGTAGTGATAGTAATGATACCACGGGGATGACGCGGTGGGGGACAATATATAGTGATGTTTATTAGAATTGGTCATATGTTTCCAATTCCAATAACTCGTGACGTAGATTGTAAGTTGAAATCTAACGTAGGTACCTAAATTATGAGAACTGTATCAAAATTCATTCAGTGATTATTGCGTGACGCAATGAGTCATTGTGCTGGGTTCAAATCATTCTAAATAGTCCTTTCTAATTAGATTGTTTAAAACAGACAGCTCTATAATAGCACGTTTCTTTAGTTACAGTTTAAAATGGTTTATTTATTTTGATATTCTTCTAGCATATTAGAAAAATATCTCGCCATTTGACCTTTCGAGAGTTTTAATCTAAAGCGGGATGGAACACCTACGGTGGCACTAGCCGTAGCGGGCGTAGGGCTACTGCTACATATGTACTCTAATACTTCTGAGCTATTGGGATTTGTGTTTGATGGACTGGTATATTGGTAACTATGTATGGGCGTATTTATTTATTAAGGATCCCCGACAAAGAATATATAGGTACACAGAAATGCACAAACAAATTAACATAAATTTTGTATAGTGTACTCCTTCAGTTATAGGCGACCGCATAAGAACATAATTTAAACCACAAAGCATAATATAGAAATATAATAACTAAGCTACACGTTAGGAATGAACTTGACAGTAAATAAAAAGTGTCTTTTTAATTTTGGTAATGTCGATATCATAAGCCTTTGATAAAGTATTATATTAGGTACCTACAAAGCCTCGGCACAGCAGCGTCATGACCCAGGTTGGTTTTTGAGAGTGAAATATCCAGAAGATTATAATTACTTTTTCTTGGAATTCAGTTAGGTATTTTTATGTGTAGTGTGCCTAACAGCTCACTATAGCCCGTGATGCTGCTCAGTATTTATGCAGAAATATGGAATCCAGTTTCACTCTGCGGCTTGCAAATTCGAAATTCACTTTGCTAAATGGTCTCCGTAACACAGGTGTAGAAGAAGCGCCTCTGGCTCTCTAAACGCTTTATACTTAGCCTTGCCATAAATATTGTAACAAGGAAAAATCTTTCTTTTTTGTATTGCATGAAACATTTATTACTGTAATGTGCGTTAGTTTATACATTAATATAATAACATTAAAAATGTATGAAGCACATTCAAAATGATTTACATTGGCTTTAATACAGTCCTTTAAACGTTGAGACCAGTTATTAATAGAAACACGCACTCTCTCAATGGGAAAATTCTTCACTGCCAGTCTTATGGATTGTTTTAGGGACTACAAACTATCGTGGCGTTTAGAGCATGCCATAGTTTTTAAAACTGACTATAACTCATAATCCAGCGGATTAATATTGGGAATATATGACGGTCAGTCTTCAGCTCTGATGGAGTCCGAAACGTTCGTTTCCAACCACGCTTGGGTGGATCGAACTTTATGATCCGATGCTGAATCTTGCTGAAAATACCGTTCTAGGTTATGGAACATGAAGTTGTTAAGAGGCTTAACCATCTTCTCAAGAATCGTATCTTGATACACTTGTGCCGATGTTTTGACACCTTTTCCACTAAAATATGGCGTAGTCACTCCCTGATAGCTAACACCCTACCAAACCATCACTGAAGTCGGATAATGTCCAAGTTGTACACTGCTGACTACTTAGGAAGCTTCTAAAGAGCTTTGAACATAAACTTGGTCATTCTGCTTGTTAAAAC
Organism: Catocala fraxini; assembly: GCA_930367265.1. Taxonomy (NCBI): domain Eukaryota; kingdom Metazoa; phylum Arthropoda; class Insecta; order Lepidoptera; family Erebidae; genus Catocala; species Catocala fraxini. The sequence goes on from OV884047.1 coordinate 5,505,793, forward strand.
ATTGCTCAATAGTAAAAAAATCTCGTTAGTAAATAATTTTTTCTGTGACCTATCTTTGCGTACCACTTACGAAGTTGTTTTGATTTTATCACACTATTAATTTTTAAATTATTAGTTAAATAATGACCAGTGCGTCGGTTGCAAGAGTAAGTCATCTTTTAAAATACGCGACATAGTTCTATGTGCTATATTCATTACCCGAAAAAAAAACTTTTGCTTTCGAATTTCTTCGAATTCTTTCCTTCACTGCTTTGATCGCCTTTATCGTAAGAATACTACGTGGGCGGCCAATTTTTTTTCTGTTATAATCTGAAGAGGTTGTATTGTACCTATATATAGAACAGTACACAAACATTTGACTAATACCAAGCGGATGGAGAGTTTCAATTAATTGCATTTGGCTCCATACCTACTTTGTGTAATGGTATAATCATAGCAATTCGGCTCTCTTTATCATCCCACTTCATTTTAATATTACAAAAATATTTAACACGGATTGGCGCGAAAATGAGAAAACACAATGAATATTCATGTGAGAATGACAGATTCCAAATTCAAATGTAATAATATGTTCTTTTTTTAATTGTTACAGTATTTATATTTTATAGCCAGACTAAGTATATACGTCTTAAAACGAATTCCATATGACTCAGCCATACTCTAAAATCGGGCGTACGAGTGAGTTACAGTTTAAAATGGTTTATTTATTTTGATATTCTTCTAGCATATTAGAAAAATATCTCGCCATTTGACCTTTCGAGAGTTTTAATCTAAAGCGGGATGGAACACCTACGGTGGCACTAGCCGTAGCGGGCGTAGGGCTACTGCTACATATGTACTCTAATACTTCTGAGCTATTGGGATTTGTGTTTGATGGACTGGTATATTGGTAACTATGTATGGGCGTATTTATTTATTAAGGATCCCCGACAAAGAATATATAGGTACACAGAAATGCACAAACAAATTAACATAAATTTTGTATAGTGTACTCCTTCAGTTATAGGCGACCGCATAAGAACATAATTTAAACCACAAAGCATAATATAGAAATATAATAACTAAGCTACACGTTAGGAATGAACTTGACAGTAAATAAAAAGTGTCTTTTTAATTTTGGTAATGTCGATATCATAAGCCTTTGATAAAGTATTATATTAGGTACCTACAAAGCCTCGGCACAGCAGCGTCATGACCCAGGTTGGTTTTTGAGAGTGAAATATCCAGAAGATTATAATTACTTTTTCTTGGAATTCAGTTAGGTATTTTTATGTGTAGTGTGCCTAACAGCTCACTATAGCCCGTGATGCTGCTCAGTATTTATGCAGAAATATGGAATCCAGTTTCACTCTGCGGCTTGCAAATTCGAAATTCACTTTGCTAAATGGTCTCCGTAACACAGGTGTAGAAGAAGCGCCTCTGGCTCTCTAAACGCTTTATACTTAGCCTTGCCATAAATATTGTAACAAGGAAAAATCTTTCTTTTTTGTATTGCATGAAACATTTATTACTGTAATGTGCGTTAGTTTATACATTAATATAATAACATTAAAAATGTATGAAGCACATTCAAAATGATTTACATTGGCTTTAATACAGTCCTTTAAACGTTGAGACCAGTTATTAATAGAAACACGCACTCTCTCAATGGGAAAATTCTTCACTGCCAGTCTTATGGATTGTTTTAGGGACTACAAACTATCGTGGCGTTTAGAGCATGCCATAGTTTTTAAAACTGACTATAACTCATAATCCAGCGGATTAATATTGGGAATATATGACGGTCAGTCTTCAGCTCTGATGGAGTCCGAAACGTTCGTTTCCAACCACGCTTGGGTGGATCGAACTTTATGATCCGATGCTGAATCTTGCTGAAAATACCGTTCTAGGTTATGGAACATGAAGTTGTTAAGAGGCTTAACCATCTTCTCAAGAATCGTATCTTGATACACTTGTGCCGATGTTTTGACACCTTTTCCACTAAAATATGGCGTAGTCACTCCCTGATAGCTAACACCCTACCAAACCATCACTGAAGTCGGATAATGTCCAAGTTGTACACTGCTGACTACTTAGGAAGCTTCTAAAGAGCTTTGAACATAAACTTGGTCATTCTGCTTGTTAAAACATTGCTCAATAGTAAAAAAATCTCGTTAGTAAATAATTTTTTCTGTGACCTATCTTTGCGTACCACTTACGAAGTTGTTTTGATTTTATCACACTATTAATTTTTAAATTATTAGTTAAATAATGACCAGTGCGTCGGTTGCAAGAGTAAGTCATCTTTTAAAATACGCGACATAGTTCTATGTGCTATATTCATTACCCGAAAAAAAAACTTTTGCTTTCGAATTTCTTCGAATTCTTTCCTTCACTGCTTTGATCGCCTTTATCGTAAGAATACTACGTGGGCGGCCAATTTTTTTTCTGTTATAATCTGAAGAGGTTGTATTGTACCTATATATAGAACAGTACACAAACATTTGACTAATACCAAGCGGATGGAGAGTTTCAATTAATTGCATTTGGCTCCATACCTACTTTGTGTAATGGTATAATCATAGCAATTCGGCTCTCTTTATCATCCCACTTCATTTTAATATTACAAAAATATTTAACACGGATTGGCGCGAAAATGAGAAAACACAATGAATATTCATGTGAGAATGACAGATTCCAAATTCAAATGTAATAATATGTTCTTTTTTTAATTGTTACAGTATTTATATTTTATAGCCAGACTAAGTATATACGTCTTAAAACGAATTCCATATGACTCAGCCATACTCTAAAATCGGGCGTACGAGTGAGTTAAATTGGTTTATTTTAGTCGACGATTTTTAAAAATCCTTACTGTTTAGTAAGACACATCTTTAAATCCCTTTGCAACAGTACGTAATATGTGAACATCGAATTTGATCACACTTCCTAGTTAAATTTCTAAATCACGAATAATATCAATCTTGTTTAGTTGGACGCCGTCTATGCTGTAAGTATATTTTTTTTAATTCTTTGTTATGGGTGAACTGTATGTAGTGACATTTAGTTGTGCTAGCATTTTATTGCTGCTTATATCATTTCGTAGCATTGAACATCGGTATCAGTTTGAATTGGTTTCATAATCTTTAAATCATCAGGAAATAAAAAGAAACGTGAGTGTTTGAAGCAAATTGACTATCACTACATTTTATAAAACAAAGTCGTCCACCGCGTCTGTCTGTTTGCGATAACCTCAAAAACTACTGAACGGATTTTCATGCGGTTTTCACCAATAGACAGAGTGATTCATGAGGAAGGTTTAAGTATATAATTTGTTAAGGTTTTGTACTACCCGTGCGAAGCCGGGCGGGTCGCTAGTGTCATTAATACAAACGTTAAAGAGGGTTGGACCTAAATGAGATCCCTGAGGAATTCCGGAGGTGGCTTTGTAACTAGTAGAGGAATATTGAATATACTTTAGAAGTACCGTCTTGTAAGTATGATTAAAAGATAACCCTGAGGAGATAAATGAATGGAACAAATATTTTCTAAGTATTCAGGTCTCACTCTGTCGAGTCATAGTAGGTGAATCATTGACGAATACGGGGTACAGCGCCTGAGAAATCTAACTAATACTATATGTTTGTTTATTTTTTACGAATTCATGCCTAAACTACTCATCGAATCATCATGAAATTTTGCATGCACCTTGTTATGGGTAAAGAAAAGGATATGGGGAACCTTTCATCCAGAAAAACGTACTGTTTCCTAGGAATAGAAAAATGACATAAGCCTCTGCGGCTTATGTCATTTTTCCATCCAGTTAGTGTATAAAATAACAGCAAAATAAACCTAAATCAATAAAAATAAGGAAACTTGAAACAAAGCTTCATAATAATAATAATTGGTTCACTTTGCGCTCTCCAATTCAAACGATAACAATATTCACATTATTCAATATTATATCAGTGTTTATTGTTATTAGATATTTTATTACATACAGGTTGTCCGGTAATTAATGGATAACCTTGAAATGTCTTATAGTAGAACTGATAGCCATTCAGAAAGCAATATATATCCTAATTATTACCTGAGATATTTTTTTTTTTAATTATCTACCGTATTTAACTTTCTTGTACACTACGACCATAAATGAACGAATTCCATCGGTTTTTTGTTGTTTTATTATTAAACACTAATTATGCTAATAGATAGACAGTCAAAAGTATGACTAGCTATTGCACTTTTATGATATATATTTTTTTTCTTATCCTTTTTTTTCTGAATGGCCTTCAGTTCTACTAATTTCAATCGAACTACATTTCAAGGTTATCCATTAATTACCGGACACCCTGTATATAGGTCCATTCATTCTTTACTAGATTTTACCCGCAGTTTTGCTCGCGTAAATTTAGGTTAGTTTAGGTTAATAACAGTGTTTTTTTCTAGATAAAAGGATCTATGTCCCTATCTGTTCCCCTCACAACGTGTATGCAAAATTTCATGATGATCAGTCGAGTAGTATTTTTTTTATACACAGCTTAGGTGGCAAGCGAGCATACGGCCCACCTGATGGTACGTGGTCACCGTAGCCTATGGACGCCTGCAGCACCAGAGGCATCACTTGCGCGTTACCGACCCTTTAGGAAAGGAAGTGGGAAGGAGAAGGAGCGGGAAGGGAGAAAGAGGGTGATTGGGCCTCAGGCCCTTTCACTCACCGAACGAAACACAACAGTAGGAATACTTACTGCTATTTCACGTTGATACTCTGTAAGAGGATATTCCTTCCCCGGTCGAGCCCATTCATGCTGAAATCAGCCAGGCTCTGCTACTCTAAAAGGCGGCTGAGTAGTTAAGACGTGAATGCGAAACAAACAAACTCACATTCGCATTTATAATATTAGTTAGTATTTATACTCAGCAACATAACACATTGATAAGAATATGTAACTGGATACTTATCTCGACCAAACTCGCGCTTTTTAAATATATAGGCAAATATAAACTATAATCCTAATATAATATTATAAAAGCGAATATGAGTTTGTTTGTTACTCTTCCACGCCTAAACGAACTCACCGGATCATCATGAAATTTCGCATACACGATACTAGGGATAATAATAATAATAATATAATATTATAATAATAATAATAATATGTGACTCGGGCGTTTGCAGGGACTGACGTATGTCCCCAAGATTATGTCGCCCGGGTTACAGAACGCATCGACTTCCTGAAGCAGAGAATTTGTGCGTGGGCAAGCCGAGTGAGGCGCTACAAAAAAAGAGCTGATCGATATGCCCAAAATCGTGCATTCCAGAGAGATGAAAGGTGGGTGTACAGAAGGTGGGAGCATCCTGATTCTAGTGGGGATGGTTGTCTACCAGATACAGAAGCCACGACTGCTTTTTGGCGTAGTATCTGGTCGACGCCCGTCGACCACGAAGAGGGGGATTGGTTTGGGGATGTTAGGCAGGCATGCGACACTATACCTCAAATGGAGCCAATAAACATACGACCAGAAGACGTTTCTTGTGCGGTTCGTTCGTTACCAAACTGGAAAGCAGCGGGACCGGACGGACTGCACAACTTCTGGTTGAAATGGTTCCGCAGTGCGCATGCATGCTTGGCATCCCTATTCCAGTCATCTTTGGAATCAGGATCGCTGCCTGAGTTTTTGACCACTGGCACCACTCATCTGCTCTACAAATCAGGTAGTGTCACGGACACAAAAAATTATAGACCGATAACATGCCTACCGACGGTCTATAAACTTCTTACATCCATTTTGAGATCTAAACTTTCACTACATATTACAGCAAATAACATCATGTCTGTATCTCAAAATGGATGTAGAAATGGGGCCCGTGGTACTAAAGAGCTACTCCTAATTGACATGACCATCAGTCAACAAATACACCGCCTTAAGAAAGATTTTGCGACATGCTGGATAGATTATAAGAAAGCCTATGACTCTGTACCTCATGCATGGCTCTTGAGGGTGCTGGAGTTGTATAAAGTTGATGCAACTCTTTGCACTTTCTTGAAGTCATGTATGAGGCAGTGGAGAACGGTTTTACGCTATCCAGGATGTCGCCAGATCGGGGAAAGCGGTGTATCTATCAAGATCAAGCGAGGTATATTTCAGGGCGACAGTTTGAGTCCCTTATGGTTCTGTCTAGCGCTGAACCCTCTTAGTACTTTACTGGAGAGTTCAGGGCTAGGCTATCGATTGCGGAGAGATGGTTAAGTTATATCCCACCTTCTTTACATGGATGACCTAAAACTATTTGCCTCCACCAGACCCCAACTGACGGCGTTACTTAAGGTAACGGAAACCTTCAGTAATTCCATCAGGATGGAGTTTGGTGTTGACAAGTGTGCAGTTATGTATGTAAAGCGAGGCAGGGTTGTGGAATCTGATGGCATTGAACTCTCAGATTTTACTAGACTTAGGTCTCTCTCTGCAAACGAAACCTATAAATATCTGGGTATGTCACAGGCATTAGGTATCACTGAGGACGGTATGAAACGGACGTTGCGGGAGCGCTTCTTTGGCCGCTTGAAAAAAATACTGAAAAGTCTTTTGTCAGGCGGCAACAGGGTGCGCGCCTGTAACGGTTGAGCCATGCCGATCCTTATGTACTCCTTTGGCATACTCAGATGGACGCAAACGGAATTAGATGCCCTGGATAGAAAGGTCCGTACACTGTTGACTGCATACCGAATGCACCACCCGCGCTCCTCGGTAATGAGATTGTACATCCCACGGAAGTGTGGGGGTCGCGGTTTTTTAAATGCCAAGACCCTCCACAACCTTGAAGTGTGCAATCTCAGAGAATATTTTCTCCGAACCGATGTGGGCGTGCATCGCGATGTAGTCGCAGTGGATACGGGCTTTACCCCGCTTGCTCTGGCTAAGGAGAACTGGCGCAAACCTGTTATGCTTGGAACTGACGAGCGCAGGGATGTATGGAAAGGAAAAGAGCTGCATGGACGCTTTTTTCGGGCCCTGAATGGGCCCGACATAGATTTTCAGTCATCGGTGTCCTGGCTACGTTTCGGCGATCTCTTCGCTGAGACCGAAGGTTTTGTATGTGCAATAATGGACGAAGTTGTTATGACGAACAACTACCGGAGATATATCCTGAAGGATGGGACGGTTGACATATGTCGGGCATGTCACCAGCCCGGAGAATCTCTCAGACATATTATCTCCGGTTGTTCTCGTCTTGCCAATGGAGAGTATTTGCATAGACACAACCAAGTAGCCAGGATTGTCCATCAGCAACTTGCCTTAAAGTATGACCTTGTGGAATCTGAAGTACCGTATTACAGGTATGTGCCCGATCCAGTTCTCGAAAATGGTCGTGCTACTTTGTACTGGGATCGGTCTATCATCACTGATAGGACAATTGTGGCGAATAAGCCAGATATTGTGCTGATAGACCGATTGGAGCGCCGAGCAATGATCATCGATGTTACCATTCCGCATGACGAGAATCTTGTGAAAGCTGAAAAAGAAAAAGAGTTGAAATACTTAGACCTAGCTCACGAGATTGTCGACATGTGGCGTGTGGACTCGGCGATCATTGTGCAGTCATTACAGTCAATGGTTTAATACCTAAGAGCCTCGACCACCACCTGCAGAGGCTCGCGTTAGATGGCTGGATCAAGTCCTCGATGCAAAAGGCAGTACTACTCGACACGACGCGTATTGTGAGGAGATTCCTCTCTCTGGGGCCCTAACCACTGGCAGCTTGGACCCTGTTCCCGATGTCGGTGGGTCATTTCAGTTTTTATATTTTTAAATATGTATAGATTTTATATTTATATTTAAAAATGTAATTATTAGAAAAAAAAAAAGTAATAAAGAGAATAATAATAATATTCTACCACATACACACAACACCATCTCGCCCAAACTAAGCAGAGCTTGTACTATGGATACTAGACAATGGATAAACATACATATATACTTTTTTTTTTTGTAAATACATACATATTATACATAGAAACACCGATTATATTATAATGAAAAGGATATAGGGTAGCTTTCTTTTAATTGAATAGATTATTGCTTGTATCGCTGCTTACTGACAATATTAGCCTTAACTTGAATGGAGGCAGTTTCCGTTAAGTTAAGTGGAAGGTGTGGTGTTGCCAGTGAGCAGAAATGAAATTATAACATTAGTATGTGTTTTATTTTTCTACTTTTATTATTGTTCTGCTTTTTTATTATGTATTTTTGTTTGTTTTTATATTTCGTCATATGTTGTATTCGGGTGTGCCCTTTGTGTGCCAACAGAAATATTTTTTCATTATTTTTTTTCTTTTCTTTATTTTCTTTCTTTCATCAGTTTGAAATTGAATCGAGCCCAGCCACGGCCAAAATCATCATTCATCGTCATCATTGCATATATATATATTCTAACTAATATTATAAATACAAATATGAGTTTGTTTGTTTGTTACGCTTTCACGCCTCAACTACTCGACCTCTCATCATGAAATTTCGCATAAACCTTGTCAGGAGTACAGAAAATAAGGGGTCAAACATTTACATAGCCTACATTAACACGAGTGAAGTCGCGTGCAAAGTTTAGTATTAACATAAATTGCATTTTAATTAATTATTGACGTTTATTAGTCTAGATGGGGCTCTAATTTGAACAGTTTTTGTTACGAGAATTGGCCCTCAGGGCCTGATTATGGGTTTGAGATTAGGAGTTTGATTTATAATAGTTATGTGGATTAAAAACTACTAACGATCAACAACATATTGATAACTCAATTCGTAAGTGTTTGGATTATTTATAGATATTGAATATCGAACTATAAATAATGTCTTTGTTCAGTCGATGTTATTCATTCAATGTAATGTACTTCACAAAAATTTCATCACGGCTTATTTCGAGCACTACTTTTAAGCAATTTAAATTGAAATTCAGCCATGGTCACGAAGAGTCTTTCCGTTACCCTAGCTGGTACAAAATGTGTTGGCCGCCAGACAGTTTTTATGTATCTGGCATTCCAGGAATTCACGGAATAAAATAGGTCGACATCAATTGAATATAGAAGATGCAGCTTACCGTCAACAGTGTAGTTTATTACTGGTGTACCAACATCGTTGTCATCGTCATCCTTACAGCCGATGGGAGGGCAGATGGGACGTTGCAAACTTGTCACCACACAAAAACAACACGCCCATATTGCAAACCCATACCACCTGCGCACACTCATACTCCACACTGACCTCAACACTTTACACACACATTTAAGAAATATAATATTATTTTGTTATAAATATTTTATCATAAAATTTTTCTAAAATTAACTGTACCGACTCCTCTGAACGCGCGCGCGTTCAGCGCATTGTGATTGAAATGCCGCATGAACTTTGGCATAGATAAGAAAATATCTTGTTTTGTGTTCATTTGTATTGACTTTGTGGCACCACAAATATACACTCGTCATTGCAAAAAACCTCTAATCTCTATTCTCCCGGAATTATATTTTTAAATTGGTTTAACCCTGATCAATCAATAATTGAGTTTTGATGTGTCATTTAAATGTACACTACACTTAAAAAGGAAAGTGTGGTTTTGTTTACCAGTATTAAATAAATACAAGTGAATCATAAAAGAGAAAATATTTTCTGTTCAGGCAACATTTTACACACAGAAAATAGGTTACAATAAACAGTATTCTTACTAAACCTTAGGGCTGTCCGTGCGAATTTCAGACCCCTTGTCTGATCATCACAACCTATCAACACTAAAGGTCGACAAAGAAAACGCTGGCGCGATGATCTAGAGATATTTTTAAACGACTTGCAGGCCGAAGCTCAATATAGGGACCGTTGGAGAAATGTAGGAGAGACCAGAAGAGAGAAAAAATACTTACTAAAATATCTCATACTTCACGTACTATTTTGCACGAGTATTGCAAGTATGCGCGCAGGTTACACGCAGATTGTAGACGTTGCATTAGTGCTATTACTGCCTCAGGCCCGAGAGAGGGGCATAGGTGTTCCGCGCGCCCCCCTCGGTGGAGGGGAGGGCTGTACCATCTGGTCCTCCCCCAAACAGCTGGGGCCCGCCTATTCACGTGGCGGGCCAAGACCTGTCGGTGTCGCGGTGAATGCTAGCGCGAATCCCGTGGCACCGACACTAGGTACCGGAGAAACGTCGTCAGGGGTTTAGTGGGTATGGGGCCGGCTTTTCTGGCTCGAGTCCCACACACCCGCGCTCTGCCCGGGCGCGGACGGTGCGTAAAAGCATTCCCCTGACGTTAAAAAAAAAAAAAAAAAAAAAGTGCTATTACTGCCTCCGTGGCGCAGCGGTAGTGAATGCAACTGCTGTGCATGAGGTCTCGGGTTCGAATCCCGGGGCGGGCCAACAAAAAAGTTATCGGGTTTTTCTGTTAATAAATCTTAATAGTAGCATGTTAGGAAATTGGCGGTGTTAGACATCCTCCTAGCCTCGGAAAGCACGTAAAGCCGTTACTCCTGTGCCTGATCTCTCTCCGGTCGTGTCGGACTACCGTCCCATCGGACCGTAAGGGTTAGGGAACAGAGAGTGCACTTGTGTTTGCGCACTCGCTTGTGCACTATAATATCTCCTGCGCAGATGGCCAGTCTCCGTTGAAGACTGCGCCGAGCGAAATGTGCTAAAACAGGCGGTCACAGTTAAGTTGATAAAATCAACACTTTTTGTTTAATACAAAAATAAAATATACATTTACCATAACAATGAATGTGTTTACAATTACTCCGTGTAAAAAATTAAAAATAATTGATATTTTCGCCTACAAAATTAAGTAAATTTGCACGAAAAATGCAATAACGTAAGCTCGTGTTACGTGATTTTTAGATTATAACAATAGAAATCTATCCTATTTTACAGCTTAAACGAAACATAAATAGTTATATTACAATTTGTCCGTCCAAATATTTATGTTATTGGTTGACAATAAAGATACATATTTATCAAAAAAGCACTTGAAAATCCTCCATACAATTTTACTATGGCGGCCGCGCGCCGATTTGAATATCGAGCTGTCATTCAATCCAACCGCGTCTTACGCTCGGCGCAGTCTTAAGATTGGCCGCCGTGACCGAAATTTGAGTGTGGAGGACATTAGTGCTATTAAATTGTATGTGTTTAAGCCTGCATTTTGATATTGTAGTATTTGTTTAAGCTGCCACATGCACTATGAACAATTATATTTTCCTGTTAATGTTTAGTAATAATTTATAATACCTATTACTATAACGTGTTGGATAAATTTTCTATACATTTATATTATACTAGCGACCCGCCTCGGCTTCACACGGGTATGTTTTGTTATATCTCAAAGGGATTAGGTAGCGTTTTCGATTAAAGTTCCCAGTCGTTTTTACCCTACATCTTCAACAAACATCGTCATATTTCAACCAATTTACTCAAAACCTTAACAAATTATAAATCTTCCTTATGAATCACTCTATCTATTGGTGAAACCTGCATGATGATTGTTTAGTAGTTTTTGAAATGCATGGCCTTTTATTATTTTTTTTTTTTTAAATCACTTAGCCCGCGCTTTGTTTAATTTCTGTGTCGCGGGGGACTTTACAAACATTCAAACAACGCACACAAAGAACACCCAGACTCGACAACTATTTGTGGATCACATAAATTTTGTCCAGTGTGGGATTCGAATCCACAACACGGCGCAGTGGCAGCGGCGAGGCGACCTCTTGAACCACTACGCCATCTGTGCGGTCTAAGACTTCTCCATAATGCTCTCGAAGATATGTTTAGTCAGTGGAGCACTGGACCAGCGTGGACAGTGGCCTAACCCTTTTCGCACATCAGAAGCCCGTGGCCAGCAGTGGGGCAGTTTATATACAGCTTTTGAAATTTCTCTCTTAGCTTATTGAGTCGCAGCGGCACACCCGCGGCCAAGCACGATAGATTTTCAATTTTATCTGGCATTTTTACAATTGAAAGGTTAAGATAAATGACAAACTAATAATAAACTGACATGTTTTTTATCTGAAGTTCAGCAGATACTAACGAAATGAGATGATTTAAAATAATGGCTAGCCTGCATAAATAATACTAATTATAACTTAACGAGTATCTATCCAATCTCGTACCTAGCCGCGTAAGGGTATGCTAATCCTAACTAATATTATAAATGCGAATGTGAGTTTGTTTGTTACGCTTTAACGTTTTAACTACTCGACCGATGGTCATGAAATTTTGCAAGCACGTTGTCAGGGAAACAGAAAAGGACATAGGGTACCTTTCATTCGGAAAAAAGTACTGTTTCTAACCTTTTTTTTGTTTTACCTGGGGAAATGTTTTGATGCATTCCTCTCCGCGGGGCATTGATGCATACCTCTCTGCGGAGCGACGGAGACTTTATGTTGGACTCACTAGGGTAAAGATGGCGACATCCCGGTTATACCGACTAAACCTACCACGGTGTTCCTCGACATAACCAGAGATGGCGGGGCCGCGCGAATCACTTTCACATGCCATCTACCTACCCCGCCGATTTTTTTTACGTTGGGTATGCATTGATGCATACTCCTCCGCAGGGGCTATGTCGGACTCACCGGGGTAAAAGAGAAAGATGGTAATTTTGTCGAATAATGGATGGTGGTTTTGTCGAGGAACACCGTGGTAGGTTTAGTCGGTATTACCGGGGTATCTTTTCCCCGGTGAGCCCGACATAACCTCTCCGTCGCCCTGCGGAGAGGTATGCGTCAAAGCATTCCTCCGCGTAAACAAAAATATAGCTTTTTAATTGTGAAATATTTTTTAAATCGGTTATGTAGTTTTTGAATTAAATCCTTACAAAAAAAAATCTTTCCACTTTTTAATATTATCTATAGCTCTCTCGCTCATTATGTGTCTTCTATTAGAAGTCTATTAGTCGCTCTGGTGTGAACCAGGGATCCATACTTGGACCCCTGTTGTTCTTGCTCATGATCAATGATCTTCCTTCAGTTCTGCAGCACACCCGTTGCTTAATGTATGCCGACGACCTTAAAGTTTATATGGAGGTTAGGTCTGAAACTGACTGTTTAGCTATACAGCATGATATCGATTCTTTATATCAGTGGAGCCACACGAACAAGATGGATTTTAACCCCACTAAATGCTATGTTGTAAGTTTCGGTCGTGTGCGACACCCAATTGAACACGACTACAAGATACTTGGTCAGAGCATAAATCGGTCAACCACCATTAAGGATTTTGTTCGCGACAACGTCAACAGTAACTTAAGATTCATATTATGATTATAAATTTCATACGTGTTATTTAAGTATACTGTACCCATAAAGTTTATAGTTCAGAAATAGTGTCGAATTGGGTCACATATAGACCTAATTAATATAGTTAAATAGTGTAAATAACGTAATATTGTGTTTCTCCTATAGTTTATAGAAATATTTTGTGAATATGTAAACATTACTAATAAAATGTACATTTTTTATCTCAAGTTAGGTATATCAGTGTTCCTAGGTCATAAGGCTTTAATAAAACGTTTTACCTATTGTGTTTTATTTATGCGCTAAGAAAGGCGCTATAGGATGTTGAAGGAATTATATTCCTATATATCATAGTTATGAAGTTATTAAACTTTTTCTCTTTGTAAACATGACCGCAGCTTAGATTTTTAGCATAAAACCTAAGTTATCTATACCTAGACCTAACTTCCGAAAGGTAAACATTATAGCACTAGCTAGGTCTTTTCGTGCCCTACGCGGCACTGGTCGTACCATCACGCTAGCTAGCATAGTTCCATAGTTATAAGCAGAAATGTGTAATTTTTTAAAATAAAATAAAATTGTTGAACAGTGGTTTCTGGCCGGCTCTCGTTACGGTAAAGATCTGGGGTACCTAAGCGACACCGTATCGATCGATATTAGGTGCTCAAGAAACCTCATCTTCAAGCCTCAAGAACCGAATGGAGCCAGCCAGAAACCTCAAGACAACTGAACAGTGAAGCATGTGTATTATTTATCGAAGTCCCGACCCGCACATCGTATGACACGCCTTTCAGCGCCTCCACACCGAGACCAGTAACCGCTATAGTACAGTCCACACACCGTGTATAGGACGTCAGCGACTTGACGGCTGTTATCGTAACCATCGCCATAGTAACCTCAGCCCCGAGTTCGCCCGTCCGGTACATTTGCTGGTCCTTCGAGCCGGATCCCACAGGAGGCCTGAAAAGCGTGTCCCGTCGACGTTCCACGCCTGAAAATTGAAGAATCGAGACGTATTACAGAAGATCTATCAAGATGCCGGTGACAAGATCCAAAGGGAGAGCTCCCGAAGCATGGACAATCGACGCTGAAGCTGGACCGTCAACGAGCGTCCCGGCGCCCGCGCGCACCGGAGCTCCGTGCATTCGACACCAGATGGCGCCGCAGTCTCCGTCGACAAGCGCCGGTACACTGCCGTGCGTTCCGGTCGCCGCCGAGTCGACACTGCGCGTTGCGTCGAGTGAACGGGCGGCTGCTCACCGTGCGGTAGAAGATTCGAATCGAACATTGCGGCCTGCAGAAAGTTTGTGTTCGCGTGCGGCTCCGAGCAGTATTGAAGATAGATCAGAACAGATACAGAAAAGTCAAGAGGAACGTCGAACGGTGCGGTCAGTGACGACAAACCGGTCGAATAGAAACGTGTTGAAAGCGCGTGAAGAAATCTTGAAGATTAGATTACAGTTGGCGCAGTTGGCGCTACAGAAGGCTGAAGATGCTGCGGAATCGGATGACTACGAAGAAGATGGCCGTTCGAAGGACGACTACGTGCGATCGTGGTTAGAAGAGGCTCCGGAACCGCAGATAGAAAATATAGAAGCCGACATCGGAAGAAGAACCGATCTGCCGGGCCCGGCCCCCAGGGCCAATAGTGACACGAAAACTGTCAACAATTTACAGGACGCTGAAGACGTCAACAAACAGGATGAAGACCCTTTGAAGAAAAAGGCCATTCGTCAACAGGGAGGAGATTCACTGAAGCCGTTTATCACTGAACTCACCTCCGCCATAGCAGCGCTCGTGGATAGGAAGCCGCTGGACACCGCTGGTCCGTCGCCACACCCAGCGGTATCGAAGGTCATCATGACACTACCAACGTTCAGCGGGGCGCATACCGAGTGGTTGTCGTTTCGTGCGATATACGACACCACGAGAAGATATTTCAATGACGTGGAAAATACAGCAAGATTGAGAAAAAGTCTCAAAGGAAGAGCACTTGAAACCGTCAGTTCGGAACTGATTGGACATGCGAAACCGGACGACATCATGAAGGAATTGGAGCTACAATTCGGAAGACCAGACTCCATTGCCCAAGCGGAGACAGACAAGCTGAGGACGCTGCCACGATGTAGCGAAGCACCGAAGGACATCTGCACGTTCGCAAGCAAAATAAGAAGCGGTGTAGTGACACTTCAAGCATTGAAGAAAGAACACTACCTCATCAATGCGGAGCTCCTGCGTGTGCTGACCGAGAAGCTGCCGAACTCGCTACGCGTACAGTGGTACCGGACCTACACAGAAAAATACGACTCGAAGCCGGACCTCAGCCGATTCAGCGACTTCGTCACCAAATACGCTCGCTACTGCAGTGCCTTCGCGCCGGCAGAGAACATCACTGACGGCCAGCCTACGCGTCGCGTCGTGCAGAGGACCCACACAGCTACCGAGAAGTACCCAGTTACCACACAGTACTGCAAGATCTGCGAACGCGAGGGACACTACCCGTCTGGCTGCCAGAAGTTTCTAGCAAGCGACGCTGACAGAAGATGGGATCTGGCCAAGAAGCACGGCCTGTGCTTCAGATGTCTGCGCTCACGCCGCCAGGGACATACATGCAAGTCAAGGAAATGCGACGTAGGGGGATGCACCGCAACACACAACCGGCTTCTGCACTGCGAAAGGAAAAACAGAACACCAGAAGCTGACAGTGAGAAAAGTGAAGTGGTTGCAAGTTCGAGTATGACGGCCAAACCCCAAGCCTACCTGAAGATAGTTCCTGTGCAGATTGTCGGACCGGCGGGAGAGGCATCGACGTTCGCGCTGTTAGATGATGGTTCCACGATCTCCCTCATAGATGAAGACATAGCCAACGCGGTCGGAGCAGAAGGAAGCCTGGACCCTTTCACGATACGTGCTATCGGTGACACTTCTATAGACATGCCGAAGTCAAGAAGAATAGACATTACAATGAGAGCCAATGAAGGCAAGGAAGTGCCACTGTGCGCGCACACAGTTCCAGGACTGCACCTGACGCCGCAAAAGGTCACCGAGGAAGACCTCAGGGCCTGCACACACCTGCAAGACATCAAAGACAAGTTGGTGTACGACGTTGGCGTGCCGAAGATCCTCATCGGGCAAGACAACTGGCATCTTCTCATCGCGAGTGATATGAAGAGAGGCCCTGGTCACCAACCCGTCGCATCGCTGACACCACTTGGATGGGTGTTGCACGGCGCGCGCTCACGAACGCTAGGACACAGCGTTCACTTTGTTCATCAAGTGTCAAGCACAGAAAAAAACCTAGAGGCACAGCTGAGAGAATATTTTGCGCTCGAATCTTTGATTATCAATCCACGTCGTCCGAAGACAGATCCGGCAAAGCAGGCCGAAGAAATTCTGGAGAAGAGTACGAAACAGATAGAAGATGGGCATATAGAAACGGCTCTTCTCTGGAAGAATACAGAAATTGTTATGCCCGATAGTTATGAAAACGCAACAAAGAGGCTTGCGTATATAGAGAAGAAATTAGATAGAAATATCGAGCTGAAAGCAAGATATACAGAACAGATGAACTCGCTAATAGAAAAGGGATATGCAGAAGAAGCTCCAAGGGAAACTACACCCGGGAAGACTTGGTACTTACCTCACTTCGATGTCCACAACCCCATGAAGCCAGAGAAGCTGCGCATAGTGCACGACGCCGCTGCGAAAACGAAAGGGATGTCACTTAACGATTGCCTCCTCACAGGACCGGACCTGCTACAGTCACTACCAGGCGTGATGATGAGATTCCGTCGCCATCGCGTCGCCGTCTCAGCGGACATAGCAGAGATGTTCATGCAGGTGCGAGTCAGAACAAAAGACAGAGACGCACTCCGTTACCTGTGAACGAACACGAAAACCACGTCGGGGAGCGCGGCACCTCGCCCCGCTGTCAGCTCCCGGAACATCGTGCTTCTGTCCGCAGAACACACCCACGGCGCCGAGGACCTTCTAGTGAAGGCAGTACAAGAGGACTCCTTCGGCGCCGACCTCCTGGAGCTGCGGCGCGGGAGGGGTGTCGACCGAAACAGCCGCCTATATTCGTTGCCCGCAGAGATGAACAACGGTATGATCACTCTGCGCAGTCGTATAATAGCTACAGAAAACATTCCAGAGAAAACAAAGAGACCGCCGATCCTGGATGGCGATCACCGTATTACGCAGCTCTATATAGACTGGACCCACAGAAACTTGCATCACAGCGGAACAGAGTTGGTGATCAATGAGATACGCCAGCACTATTGGGTTCTTCGCCTGCGGCCTACGACGAAGAAAATAGTACAACAGTGTTTACAGTGTCGCATCAGAAAGGCGCGACCTCCGGAGCCGGCCACTGGGGACCTGCCCAGGGCGCGTCTGGCTCACCATCAGAGGCCTTTCACCTACACCGGCCTTGCCTACTTCGGGCCGCTCTCCGTGACCGTAGGAAGACAGCATCAGAAGAGATACGTGGCGCTATTCACGTGTCTCACCTCCCGAGCAATACACCTAGAGGTGGCCGCCAGTCTCAGCGCTGACTCCGCAATCTTAGCGCTGAGAAGGTTTGCTGCACGCCGTGGCTGCCCCACAGAAATATATTCGGACAACGGTACGAACATGCATGGCGCCGACAAAGAGATGAGAGAGGCCATAGGAGCAGAGGCGAGTCGTCGTGGCGTCGCATGGCGCTTCATCACGCCCTCAGCGCCCTTCATGGGAGGCGCATGGGAGCGTCTCGTCAGATGCGTGAAGACCACACTCTACACCGTTCTTCACGACCGTCACCCGCATGAGGAAGTCCTGGCGACGCTGCTGTGTGAGGCCGAATACACAGTCAACAGTCGGCCGCTCACACACGTCTCCGTGAGCATCGACGACGACGAAGCTATCACCCCGAACCACATCATATTCGGGGGATCTGCTCGTCTCCCTTCCCTTGGCGAGTTCAGCGAGGCCGACATCGATAGCAAAAGGCACTGGCGGCGAGCACAGATCCTGGCGGACCTGTTCTGGCGTCGCTGGGTGCGCGAGTACCTACCCGAACTCCAACACCGGCGGGAGCCCCACGGAACGGGCCTCAACTTCGCGGTCGGCGACCTCGTACTCATCGCTGACGGTCAGCTGCCGCGCAACACATGGCCGCGCGGCCGAGTCATTGCCGTTTACCCCGGTGCTGACGGACAGGTGCGCACGGTGGACGTGCGAACAGCGGCGGGAGTCCTGAGACGTCCTGCAAAGAAGTTGGTGCCCTTGCCGAGATGACATCGCTCACCGGGTTGTCTGCAGCAGCGCTACGAGCCAGCCGACGTGTCTGCGCGTCGCTGCACGGCGGGAGAGATGTTCGCGACAACGTCAACAGTAACTTAAGATTCATATTATGATTATAAATTTCATACGTGTTATTTAAGTATACTGTACCCATAAAGTTTATAGTTCAGAAATAGTGTCGAATTGGGTCACATATAGACCTAATTAATATAGTTAAATAGTGTAAATAACGTAATATTGTGTTTCTCCTATAGTTTATAGAAATATTTTGTGAATATGTAAACATTACTAATAAAATGTACATTTTTTATCTCAAGTTAGGTATATCAGTGTTCCTAGGTCATAAGGCTTTAATAAAACGTTTTACCTATTGTGTTTTATTTATGCGCTAAGAAAGGCGCTATAGGATGTTGAAGGAATTATATTCCTATATATCATAGTTATGAAGTTATTAAACTTTTTCTCTTTGTAAACATGACCGCAGCTTAGATTTTTAGCATAAAACCTAAGTTATCTATACCTAGACCTAACTTCCGAAAGGTAAACATTATAGCACTAGCTAGGTCTTTTCGTGCCCTACGCGGCACTGGTCGTACCATCACGCTAGCTAGCATAGTTCCATAGTTATAAGCAGAAATGTGTAATTTTTTAAAATAAAATAAAATTGTTGAACAGTGGTTTCTGGCCGGCTCTCGTTACGGTAAAGATCTGGGGTACCTAAGCGACACCGTATCGATCGATATTAGGTGCTCAAGAAACCTCATCTTCAAGCCTCAAGAACCGAATGGAGCCAGCCAGAAACCTCAAGACAACTGAACAGTGAAGCATGTGTATTATTTATCGAAGTCCCGACCCGCACATCGTATGACACGCCTTTCAGCGCCTCCACACCGAGACCAGTAACCGCTATAGTACAGTCCACACACCGTGTATAGGACGTCAGCGACTTGACGGCTGTTATCGTAACCATCGCCATAGTAACCTCAGCCCCGAGTTCGCCCGTCCGGTACAGATTTGGGTGTCACTTTTGACCGTAAATTAACATTCCACGATCATGTAACTGCACTAGCAAAAGAATCTTTTAGACGTTTAGGTTTCATACTGAGGAATTCCCATGACTTTAGTAGCTATCCAGTTATAAAATTGATTTATGGTGCTTTGGTTCGCTGCAAACTAGAGAGTGCTGGGTGTGTGTGGAACCCGCATGAAAAAAAGTACATTCTTCTGCTTGAGAAAGTACAAAAGGCTTTCCTTAGGTACCTATACATGCGTATCCATGGATACTATCCACTTATGTACCCTACACACTTTCTTCTGGGTAGCCTATGATATAACTCCTTAGAGGTAAGGCGTGAGATGAACCAACTCACAGTAATGTGTAAAATCCTCAGAGGTAAGATTGATGCACCGGATCTTCATGATGAGTTGTGTCGATTATATGTCCCTAATAATTACCGTCGTAACCGGAAACATGTTTTGTTCGCCGTACCGTCATGTCGCACTGTGGCTCGTGCAAAGTCACCCATACCGCGCACCCAGTCTGCTCTCAACACTCTCCTTAGTGCCAATCCGGACTGTGACTTGTTTGCGGACGGATGGCATGTAATTATGTTGGTGTGTTTGCGATTCTGTGAAAGGAATCGCATACACACTAACCAAACTTATTTTTGTGTATTGATTGTGTTTCGTGTATTGTGTTTTGTTTATACATTATGATTGTTAGTTCTTTTCTGTGTATATTTTATTTTTGTTGAATTTATTTGTGTGTTCCATTTTATTATTGTTTTTTCCTCTTTGTTGTTATTTATGTATGTGTTACCAACTATGGTTTTGTGTTAATTAATGTAATTGGTGTTATACCGTTTTAATTAATTAATTAAATAAATAAATAAATAAATAAAATTAGCACATCACATATGAAAATTATGTATACACTATACATTTTTGTGTAATTAATTGAAAAGGATAAAGTTATTTTCCTATTACTTTAATTTATAATATATTTATGATTTACCTGTTTGTAATATAAGGCGATAATAGCTTCACATAAGGCAATAATACTAGCTTGCCTTATATACTCGATCCAGAATGTATAACAGTTGTTTATCCTCATATATATTCACAACATCTATATATTAATACGTGAAGCAACTTTGTACCCCTTTTTACGAAAATTGCGTGGACGGAGGAGTATGAAATTTGGCACAGTTAAAGTTTATATGGAGAAGGAATCCTAATCCTAATATTTATATAAAATATGCATTAGAAATATAAAACAGTACACGCACATAACCATGCATTTGACACACGCAGTCTAATCGCGTTCGGCATTGTTCGGCTGATGTAGTACTATCCTTTATAGCTATAGTTACATATATCAATATATAATGACATATGTATATCAGCAATATCTTACAAGCAAACTTTGGGAATGATATATACTTATTATATTATAATATATTTAAATTAAAAAGGCGTAAATAGAAACACCAATGATTAAATTATGTTCGGGTACTTTGAAATAACTACACTGGAACATTGAGACAACTACCATCTTATTCTCCCCGTGACCATGGCTACTGAAAAGCAACCGAAACGTCGGTGAAAGAGTAAAATTAAATTAAATCTAAATAGTTTTAATAGTTTTAATAATAATTTAATTAGCTTTAAAATTTGTAAAGTTTAATAGTAGTAGTAGTGTAACAGTTTTCAAAATTACGTAATAAAATGTCAAATAAACAACGCGATAAAATCCGTATATAGTAGTTTAATTTCAATGAATAATATTCGCGTAAACAGAAGACAAAATTATATTTACGTATTTATATGTAATAAAGAAAACAAAGTAGCAAGCTTAGGAATATCGTCAATTAAAGAGTATAGTTAAGTAAATAATAATTTTAATTTTATTCTAGACAATAATACCTTACCTAATAACTATCAAACTTAAAATTTAAATCAATTATGGTCGAATTTCGACCACTAGTCGACCGCTATATTTTACAACTCAAATACGTACTTTTTGCACAAAAATGTAATTAGGTATATAGTAGTTGAATCACAATTTTAAATTTGATATTTAAGTCAAATAGTTATATTATCCAAACTCTACATGACCAAGATTTTTTGAATCTGTCATCTGCTCTTAAATAATAAAAATAAACATCGCAGCAGTCGCCGCAGTGATGGCAACCGGGCGTCTCTTGTCGGCCTATGTAACACAGGAACTGGCCAAAGCAACCGTGGCCAGTCATTGCCGACCCTGTAAAAACCTTTTAACACCCTTTTTGAAGAACCCCATACCGTAGAAAACCTCGGCAGTAAGTTCATTCCAGAACCTGAGGTCTGCAGGAGAAAATTCCTATGGAACGGTTTGCTACCAAACCAAGCGGTTTTGTCTCGAATAAAACTTCATGAACTACAGTTGCATTCACTACCTCTGCACCACGGAAGCAGTTAAGGCAAATACACACCTCAAGACATATTAATTTCAATCGTGCAGGATCTCAACGTGGACAATACAAGACTCAACATCACTATAGTTTTGTGGTACAAAAAATGTGCTATTAGATCCACGAGTACCGCTTGCTAATGAAACGCAATCCAGCCAAAGCTATATAATATTTGATCACAGCATTGTTATTTGCGATTGCAATAGTTACGGATTGAATGGCGTGAGGCATAGCACTGAACCAGTTTATATTCTTCAGGTGTCTAGCTGCATCACTCCCCGTAGCTTACGAGACAAACTTCTCAAGGACGTTTCACCAAACCTTTTAGAATGTGATTAGCCTAAACATTGTCCTATTACTTGCAGCAGTTGCTCTGCTAGTTGATTGTCCTAAATTGCCATCTACATTCCCAGATCTTAAAGGCAAGAATTTACCCTATTATCATTTTGAAATGCCTACTTTAACTTGAATCTCGAGCATCAACCAATTATGTTACCCGTATTCGAATAATTAATTTATCGACTACAGGTATAAATAACATTATTCTCGCACATACAGCTACGTTTTACCAGCTAAGTTTTTACATGCGTTTACCGTACACATTTTACGACTCCATAACCATGTTGTTGCTGAGAAACAGGCAACAACCTGAGACCTCTCGATCGCACTCGCCAATTTATTTAATTGTATTCTATCACTGACTGGCGATATTAATCGAAAATATTGATAAAATTAAAGTCCTTGCTTGCATCCCAACCTATTAAATTATTTTATCCTTTAACGCGTGCCACAATTTCGAACTCAGTCTTGCGCTAAAATTACTTCTCGTTCGGACTTCCGCCATTGAGTGTTTTGCTATCAGCTATGACGTATTCAAACGCTGAATACTTTATCATGTTCATGTGTTTAGGTAGGAGTGAATGGAATTATGCAGCTGCGCGTAAGGAGTACGAGGAACTGTTCTCTAAACCACGGGGTTTAGCAGTCCCGGCAGATCACACGCGTGTGCAATACGGGCATAGTGTTCGTGGTAATTTATGAAAATGGTGCCGAATGTGTGTCTACGTTGGAGGTGGATATGTAGAGTACGACCAACGCAGCTTTAAACAAGTTAATATTTTTATTAATTAGAAACTTAGATATGATAAGTTAAATAAGAATACTATGTGACGTCTTAAAAAGTTCGAGGTCATTTACATCAATGCAATATCAGCTGATGCATTCAGTAGGCAACTATGCTATGATGTCGGCACGTGTAAAGCGGTGAGCGGATTATATCAGATAATTAGGTAAAACTATCGTCTTCGACCGGCGCTTTTGCCTTGTCAGCAAACTTTTGTGTCGGCATATATCAAAGCATGCGGCGTGGCGCGCGGTGGCGTCGGTGAACCCCAAGAACATAAGCGACACCTAGTTATTAAGATTTATGAGTTGTCATGGGTAATCAATAAATATAATGTTTTAAAATAAATAAATTTTTCCGGGGTAATTTCTAAAATATTTTAATAATACGACACCTACGTACTCATAATAACCATCGTATAACACTTTTAACCATCGGACAGGGTTTATTATATACACTGTAGATTATATTGATGTGAATGTCGCATCAACGGCGCTTTTTTTTATTAAATAATAAAAAAACCGTTGTTTTGGAATTGAAACAATCCAAATATCTATTAATTATATTAGATTTCACTCCAGATATTGCACACGAAGAACAAATATCGGTTGTCGTACAGTACGTTCTTTTAAATTGAAACAATAACAAGGCTGAAATAAAATAACACTTTCTGGGTTTTCCCCCTATTACAGACAGGGCTTAACACAATTTTTGTTAGATTTTGAATCTCAAACCAAAAAGATGTACAACCCACCTTCTTCGAAACTACAGTACCTAGTAATCTAATGAAGCTTCAAAAAGATTCCTCCATTCCACTTTCTGAGAGAAAGCTACTTACAACGGAACGTATTACTTGACTTCGTACAGCCATAAGAGCAGCAGCTCGTTTTTGTAATACTTAAAACATTAGCAGCGAAGATAGGAATATAAAAATAAAGATGACATTCTAAATACTCTATGGTCACCAATAACATAGCGCCTGTCAAGAATAGTACTGCACAGAGTCAAAAAAGAAACAACAAAATGGAGATATTATAGAAAACGCCCTCTTAAAAAAAATGTATGAACCACGCTATTCCTTTAGCATTGCACTCCAAAATCCTGTTGTTTAATGTGAACAACAATCGAGCCGAACAATTTAACAGTATTATTGCAAAGCATGTCGGTGGCAAGTGCGTAAATTTTCTTTGAAAATTCTTACACAGCTCGGTGTCACGCTGCAGTTGTTGCGTTTAATACTGGCATAGCACATTAAAAATTATATAAGATAAATTTTGATAAACGCCGTAGAAAATCTATAAAGCTGCTTGAAATAAGACGTCGCAATAATAACTTCAAACGTAGTAATCGACCAAGCTTAAGAATGAAGCTCTGTTTCTTAAAAGAAAATAATGACTATGGTGACTCATGTCAGAAACCAGATTTGACGCCGGAGCAGTATGAGACGGCTAAAACTCGATTTTTGGATAACTTAAAGGGCCTCGTGGAAAACCGGTATGAGGTAGAATGTGATACAATTATCCAAACTGAAAGCACACTATGGTTAGAGCTACGAAAGTGCTTATTGACGGCCTCATCTTTCAGTAAGGCACGTATCTCAGTTACAGTACGCAAATATTCTTTAAAAATGTATTGTGGCACATATATTATTTTTCTCTGTTATTATTACTGTCAAACTTCGGCATAATCACGTTACGGAGCTACGGATAAGAGTGTATATTATATAAGTAACACTAATCAATTTTTAGGCGTGTAAAAGGCGTTGCGGTGTCATTTCTACGTCTCACGTGAGAAGTCTTTTGTATTCATATTCTTTAAATAGCGTGCCAGCTATCGAGTATGGTAAGAACAATGAATGAACAGCAATCAAGCAGCTTAAAATAAAAAAGGAATTGTCATCCAAAAGTGTGGGCTCTTTATAGACAAAAAAATATTTTTTTAGGGAGCTTCCCCAGACGGTTTGCTTGAAGACGGGATCGTCGAAATAATTTTGGAAAATTGATGGCTCGATCAATACGCACCATGACTAGTACTTCCGATTTCAAGTCCAGCTACACATTAGGTAAGAATATTCGCCAATTTAGCGTTTATTAGTGGTATCATATCAGGTCTAGGGAGCCGCATAAGTATTACGTAATATATAATAATATTAATAATATCAGCCCTGTATTATACTGTCCCACTGCTGGGCACGGGCCTCTCCTCACTGTGAGAAGGGTTAGGCCATAGTCCACCACGCTGGCCTAGTGCGGGTTGGCAGACTTCACATATCTTCGAGAACATTATGGAGAACTCTCAGACATGCAGGCTTCCTCACGATGTTTCCCTACACCGTTAAAGCAAGCGATAATTAACTATTTAATACGCATATAACTTCGAAAAGTCAGAGATGCGCGCCTTGGGTTCGAACTCGAGACCTCTGCGTGGCAGTCCAACGGTGTCCCACTAGGCTATCGCTAGCAGATTTATTACAATTATTTACTCTCCCATCCCTCTTGTCAGCAAAAGTAAGCAAAGCTCTAAAGCTTTTCAGTAAAAAGAATGTGTGCCTGTTTGTGTTTTGGATGGAAGGACCTGATTGTCGTTTAAAACTACTAAAATTGTTAGAAACGACGAATTTTGGTCAACACAAATGGAAGGCAAATTACTGGAGTTCTACGACAAATGTCTTTTGCTTTAACTGATTGACCCAAGGAAAGCTCGGTCAATGCCTATTGTTTAGGTCTACAAGTAAGTGGATGCTCCCATTTCATTTTCTATGCTACTGCTGTAAATTGCATAATATCCAAACTTTATTATTTTAACAATTGCTTGAGTTTAGTACTTAGCACTTAAATGTTATAATGACCGCAGCTCCTCACATATTCATTTTCGTAAAGTTATAAAAAAATGGCAAAAAGAATGTCTGGGAGTTTCTTGCCTGTTCTTCTTGCCGGTACTATGCCCTTGCTTTGCAAACGTGACAGTAAATGTAAATTTAGATTCATAATTAATAAGTGTTATCAGCCTAAATTAATAAAGATATTTTAATTTTTTCATTTTATTTACATGTTATAACAAAAACAACTTTCGATTAAATGAGTCCTTTAATTAACAAGATATAAGACTCAATTGATAGTAATTTAATATATATATAATCAATTATTCCACTATGTTTAAAATACAATACAACTTGTAGAAATCAGAATTGGATCGCTTAGAAATTATGTGGTTAATTTTGTGTAAAGCACGCACAGTTAATGTTAAATTAATTTGAGTAGTAGGTACCTATATATTTATTTATTTTATTTTATTTTTATTTATTTTATTTATTTGGCATAAAAATGATGTGTCCGATGTATGTTATACCTATACAATTGTTATTTTAATTGTATGTCTTTATTGTAATATTCAACTAAGTGACCGTTATTCATCATATATATGTATGTTTATCATTTGATATGATTGAAATAATATATAAGTCTTCGGTGGATATTATATTATGGATAAATATGAATAAACTTGAATATACATGTTGTAAAAAAATATTATACTATTATCAAAACGTACCTTCATTTACATAATCAGTTAAAAAAGTTAATCATTAAAGTTACGATATGTTGAATATTATAATGCAAAAAAAAAGCACGAACGTATCAAACTGTTCTTACGAGTAGTATAGCGAGGCTCAACGTTCACGCACACAGTGATCCTCCTCTCTGAATATAAGTGTTCTGTGCAGCGATCATAGCAGTGTACGTCAGTGCATCGTGGTACTAGCAATCGTGCGGATTTTGACTTACAATATTTAGAATACACGCTCGTAAGCCAAGAGCTTGTCGAGCGAATATTATAGAGGTCAGTGTTTTGTACTCTATAGTCTGTAGTAGTCATCAGCTGATTGACACTTGACAGATTGACATCCATATGTCAAATATACGGCAATGCAGATGCGCGGTATTTAAATTTTTATATATTTAGTATTGTGTAAATTATCATCCGTCTTCCTGATAAATTTTACCGTATACAGTTCCGTATTTTAATATTACTATAGTGTTCACCGGCCTATGTTCCTACTGCCTACATGTGATAATAAAATGAGAATGTCATTTAAAATGAATAACATGCATAGTGATAAAGTACTGATACCGTCGGAGGAGTTAGGTGATAGGAAGGCGCGTCGGCGAAGATCGTCGGATGTGTACGCGGTAGACATGTGGCGGGAGGTGCGCCGTCGGTGGATGGTGCTGGGCGTGCTAGGCGCAGTGACTATGGCGGTGCTATCGCCGCGGCTCGGCGCAGTCGGAGGCAACTACACTGCATGCTCAGTTTATAGATCATTCTAGACCGCCTTGCACCTCATACGACTATGTAATGAACTACATTTTATTATTTTCTTGAAATTATCAGTAAGTGTTGCAGTCTGCCTGCCAGCTAACCCACACTATCTTGAATATGATCTTTAGTTTAACCAAAAACATTCTAAAATGGACAGTTAACAGAAAACTTATTTTTATAGTTATAAAACTAAGTTTTAAAAATGAATCTTCTGAGAATCTACAGCAAAGTAGTAGTTTTATTTTATTGCGTCTAATAACACCCCACCTTCCATCACAAATCATCGGTTTAGCCAGGTTCACTAGTGGTGACCATAGAATACTCTGAGTTTTGGAACTTGTGTAGTCCTGGGAAAAGGTGTACTGTCTTGGTACCCACAGACTAGTAATATAGCACTGGCCGGTAAGCTTCAGCATTGAGTTGTGTGTACCATATAGACAGTATTTGTAAGATGATAATGCTTTTAATATATGATACAGGAATTTACATTAAGAAATCATTATTATATTGTGGAAATCAATTTAACCTTACAATATAGATCTGTCTGTGTGTTGCTCACTGATAAAATTTGTTCTAAACAAGTGATGCGCTATTGTGAATGATTATTTTGTGAGAAATATAGG
This sequence comes from Catocala fraxini, assembly GCA_930367265.1. Lineage (NCBI taxonomy): Eukaryota > Metazoa > Arthropoda > Insecta > Lepidoptera > Erebidae > Catocala > Catocala fraxini. The sequence continues at coordinate 5,533,842 of OV884047.1, forward strand.
TTATTGAATAAATTATTTAGAACTTAAATGTGCACCCCTGTTTTCTACTCCCACTGTAGACTCTCATTATGTCTTTGGGTTGTCAAAGTCAAAAATCATTTATTAATTTTATTTATGTCACAAAGAACACTTATGAATGTCAAAGTTCAAGTGTATTACTGAGTTTATTAAAGTCACTCAATTGCATTTAGGTTAGTTGCTACGTTCAGGCAAAGGGTTGTGCCTTGCGTAGGCAGGTAGCAGTTGCTCAGTGCAGCTACTAATATTCTGTTAATCTGGCTAGATTCACAAATCCTAATGCCTAAATACTAAATAAAACAATTGGGCAACATCCTACCAATATTATTATTAATATTTTTTAAAATAATATCTTTTCTCATAATTCAGATATCTAAGTCATATTAAATATCAATGTAAATTAAATTAACCAAAATATTAAATTAAATAATTAAATTCATATTATTCAAAGTTACGCATCACTATTCTAAATAGATATTTAATTAGCATGTAAATCATAATTAATAATTCTATATTTCTAAAACTCGATAATTAAGTGTTATATGCGAAATGTTTGATAAATTTAGATATTAAATATCTTTTAATAATTTGAAGTAGCTGCATCTTGAGACATGATCCGGTCACATGATCACGGTAGAATGGCACATGTGCAATAAACCACTGTTTTAGTAGTGATCGTCAGTTAGCACAAGTGATACAAGTCATGTTTGAAGCTGCTTCATTAAATACATAACGTAAGCCAGGCACACGGAACTGAAATGCTCACATCAGATATGTTAATATAGAATGCTACGATTTTTATTACTTAATTTGAAACTGAGGAGGTTTTAATTCCTGTATGTTCTAACATTGTGGGTCCATCTATAATGATGTGGCACTTTTTGTGTGCTTAGGTCCTAAACCACCGTTTCTTATAACAACAAACAAACAAACAATAGATGGAATTAGATAGAGCTATGCAGTCTGTAGAACCCTTTCTCTTTATTTCTAATTTACTTGTTAATAAATCCTTATATGGTATGGACCCACTATGTTATATCTTTGCTACTATTTTGCTAATAAATTTTGTACAATTTTATTTTAAGATTCTAATTAACTTGCTTTGAACTACTTCATTAAGAGCTATCCATTAATATGCTAACCTTGTAAGTTGTGAAAATGTGTATTTTATTTGAAACTGAACATTGCAGACTGTAGTCATTCGGGACGAATTTATGATATGTAAGGTATAGAAGCACACTACATGAGTTTTAATAGATTGTATATTATGTTAGTAATTAACATAGCTACTAGTTCACATACATATTCATGCCGATACTAATGATGCCCAATTGTTGTCGATAAATATTTGAATAAACCAACAAATTAAGAATTCGATATTCTGATTTTTCAGTAGATATTCTTTATCATTGATTAATATTCTGTAAGTATAGGGACCTGTGATACAACTATCGAAAACTTATTCGAATAATTCATGTTTTCGAGAACAAGCGCACAAAGCACAACACTACTAAATACATCTTACTTATTCATAGGTTTTGTGAATTGTTATTACCACTTAGTAATATATATACATATATAATATATAATAGGCTTTCCAACTGTACTTGATCATAAAATGATATATAATAGGTAACTATAGTATTGTTATAAGTTTAGGCGAATAAAATTGTAATAAAAATACTGTAGGAAATTTTATACCAATTATTTTTGTTTTGAAATTGTTTAATTATTATAGATGCTGAAAGCTGTAATTTGATTTTAAATTTCAACTTAACCTATAAGTAAAAAGTATTAAACAGAAATTTTTATACTGCAATATTTTTTTCAGAAGCCGTTTCATTTAATAGAACGATTAAATTGAGACTTATATTAACGAAAAAGTAAAATCGAATAGGTATTGGTAGTGTAGTAGTATGTAGAGACAAAAATATATCACATTCTTAATAAAACAGAGACTTAAACTCGAAATTTGGGAGAAAGGCAATTTCAACTTTATTGTTCTGTTCATAAAGTCTAATATTATGTGATATGAATTTGTATAAGTGACGCCAAAATTTTGAGTTATTATCCTGTTTTATTTGCGATATTAAGGCCCGAACAGATGAATTAAGCTACTATTAAAATGGTATTATGTGATACGTGTGTGTTACAGGCATGTTGCATACAGAATTTAGTGGTTGTGTGCCGCTTTTCTACGTGTACTACTCAGCGGGACGTCGAGCGAGTGCACGTGCGTTATGGGCGGGCGTGCGTGCGCAAGCGCGTCTGCACGCGTTATGCGTGGTGCACGCGCAGTTAGTGGCGCCTGCGCTTTGCGCTGCGATCGTCACCGCCATTAGGGACGGTGTTGACTACAGAATTGTCAAAGGGTCAGTTAATGTTCCTGACTGGTCTACCATGGGTTTTCATAGCTCCTCACTCCCGTCTTTCTTCTAGCAGAAACGACGATAAAGTCAGATCAGTCAGTCTATTTTATATACCGGCACGCCAAAAATAAGAACCGAAGCTTACCCAACTGTAGCAATGTTCAATCAGTTTGCACATAGCAGGACGCCAAGGATAAAAAATTTAATGGTTTTAGATAGCTCTTTTACTGTTGTAATTTATTTCTTCCTTGCAACATAGTTTTCTTAAAACTACATTTCGAATTAGTTAAATATGTGATTATTTTTATAGATTCCATGCAGCGAGGTAGTATACGACTATCCTAATACTAATAGTATAAATACAAAAGTGAGCTTGTTTGTTTGTTACGCTTGCACGCCTTAACTACTGGACCGATCATCATAAAATATTGCATACCTACACATTGTCAGGGGTACAAAAAAGGACACAGAAAAAGTACCGTTATTAACCAACCTACATTTACGCGAGCGAAATCTAGTTATTAATGAAAGACATACTGACGATTAAACGTAGCATGGTGAGTGCATTGCCAATGACAACTCATGGTAAGAAACCTCCGGCTATAATTTACAATGGGAGTATTAACTCTTCACGTGTGCTATCGCAGTGTAATGCTGTGGTCACGAGGCGGCGGCTGCGCATGGCTATCACTCGCGTTAAGCGCGCACTGCGCCGCGCCAAGTGCAGCTGCACTCGTGTATCTCAGCGCGCTACTCGTCGCGCCTCTCGCCACCGCGCTTATTGTGAGTGTACTTATTGATGCAAGTAATTTCAATCGAATAATATTCGAATTTACTTGTGCACAACGTGATACCAACTTTGGCCCGTCTAGGCAGCGCACGCACTTGTGTAGGTATATTGTGTAGCTTTTTTCATTCGATTATAAAGAACAGAAATTTGTTAGCTTTTCAAATGGATGGGTTAAATCCAGTTGGTTGTGTCCGTTGTTCAAGTGTTTGTGAAGTGCCCCGCAAGACATCCTAACTAATATTATAAATGCAAATGAGAGTTTGTTTGTTTGTTACGCTTTTACGCCATAACTACTCGACCGATCATCATGAAATTTCGTATACATGATGTCAAGGGAACAGAAAAGATCATACCTTTCATCCAGAAAAAAAGTATAGTTACTAATAATTTTTTTTTTTATGTGGGGAAGGCTTTGTCGCATACCTCTCCGCGGGGTGACGGAGAGGTTATGTCAGGTTCACCGGGGAAAAGATACCCCTGTAATACCGACTAAACCTACCACGGTGTTCCTCGACATAACCATAGACGGCGAGGCCGCGCGAATCGCTTTCACATGCAATCGCGACCCTGCCGTGTGAAACGGCAGGCCACTGCACAAAGAATATTTCCTCCACCATCCCCCTGAGGGATGCCGATGATCCGAGATGATCACCATCCCCCAAAGACACGATACAGAGGCGCACGTGGGAATACGCACGCCGCCTCTCGGACCTGGTGCTGATCGGGTGACGAGCAGGCCCATGCAGCCCCCCCCCAAGTCAAACTTCAAGGTGGCTGGAGGTCATCTCGCGTCCACTGGCGCCCGGTTCTGCGGTTGGGGAGAGGGTTTAAGCTGCAAAATCTATCCTTTTATAAAAACAGAAACTAATCGGACTCTATTGTGCACATCACTAACTTATCTCCTTGTAAATTCTATCAACTACCTACTTTGCGAATCCTAACACTGTCTGTTCCAGTGCGGTCGGGCGGCGCTACCGTCGCTTTTAAGCGTGTTGTGCACTCTGGCGACGACGGCGGTACCTTTCCTAGCAGGCTTGTTCAGGGGCGGTACCGATCAGGACGAGGCCTCGCCAGGCCCCGCACCTTTCTGCCCGCCCCATCGAGCCCTACGGCTATGCGCCCTGGCGTTGCTTTACGCAGAGTGCTGTGAGCGTCTGAGCGACTCAGAGGGCATACTCTCTGTGTCTGATGTGCTTGTAACACTGATGCTAGGTAAGTCAACGACCTAGTACATAGAAAGAAGAAAGAAAAGAAAAATATTTATCTCCAACCACAATTAATTATAAATATATATATATAACAATCTATACAGGGTGTCCGATAATTAATGGCTATCCTTGAAATGGCTTATAGTAGAACTGATGGCCACTCATAATAAAAAAAAATGCAATAGCTAGTCATACTTTTGACTGTCTATCTATTAGCATAATTAGTGTTTAATAATAAAACAACAAAAAAACCGATGTAATTCATTAATTTATGGTCGTAGTGTAATAATAATATACTCCAGACCGATTTCGGCCACGGCGGCCAGTCTTAACGGAGACTGGCCAACTACGCAGGAGATATTATAGTGCACAAGAGCACTCTCTGCTTCCTAACTCTCATGATCCGATGGGATGGTAATCCGACACGACCAGAGAGAGATCAGCCGCAGGGCCAACGGCTTTACGTGCTTATCGTAGTGTACAAGAAAATTAAATGAGGTAATTAAAAAAAAAAGCTCAGGTAGTAGTTAGGATAGATTTTATTAATTTTTTTTGTGTACAGCCTTAAGTTCTTCTATAAGACATTTTAAGGTTATCCATTAATTACCGGACACCATGTATATGGGGACCAAATTAGGTGCCTGCATTAGCTGTTGTTGCAGTTGAAATTGTAACGCTAGTATTCTCGCAGGACCTATACGGTATGTAGAGTATTTACGACTTCTACTAATGTAGGAGTGCTTGAAGCTAGACCCAGCTTCTAACAAGTGAGAAAAGGCCATGAATTGCCGTAAATCTTAGAGTTCGAAAAAATGGTATCACGTGACCTTGATCAAAGGTCATAGTCATTTCGGGGGTACATCACCTATGCTGAGTCGTATGGCGTTGACCGAGAGTCTCCAGCTCTTACGGTTCTTGAGTTGAAAGTTGTATAACAGACAGACGAACGGACGAACAAAGCTGTTGTATAAGAGTTTTTCGAACTCTAAAAAGGGAAAGTCACGCGTTTTAAAAAGGGGCTTTATGTATTTAGTCGAGGTGTATGCAGCTTTAAATTAACCTACAGAAGTACATACCAGTCTACTCGCTTTTTTTTATATTCTGAGACGTTAACTTCTACTAAAATGCAACCAGCCAGGTTCAAACGGAGGCTTAAGCAAAGTAGTTCCTATGAAATTGTAGAAATTGCTAACCATCAATGGTGAAACTGAGACACCAAATAGCTAGGTATAGAGCACGATTGAATACAACGCAAAATCTGACGTACAGGCAACGACATAATTATCTGAATATTTAACAAATTTGTAACAGTATTTAGTGAATTAAACTTGCCTGACCCATATTGCGTGGTGGGTTCTTCTCTTTGCAGTTATTTTATTGAACCAGTAAATCGCTGTGTATTTTTTGTATGTAGCTGTACCTGTCACATTTGTGGCTACGTGATAGAGTGACTATTTTATTTCTATTCTCCTACTTGTCCTTATGGCTGAGGGTCATGACCAACATAAGAGTAGCGGGTCCTGACCCGTCCTGTCACAGAAGCACCTGGAAAGCCCTAGCTTGAACATGATCGTAATGAAGTCCTGGCTTTCCAGGTGCTTCCGTGATGAGCCAAATGGATGACTGTTGCAGCTTATGAACTGTAGGATGGCATCTGTCGGGTGGGTATTCCTCCTCTACTCCTTCTCTCCTTCACGTGACCCATTAGTATGAACTTTTCAGGATTTTTGGGCTCTCAGCGGTCAACGTGACTGAAAAAAGGGAGACGACTTTATCACATAGCTACATTAGTTGTCATCGTGTCATGTTGTTATAGAAGTGGCTGCGGTATGTGCGGTGGCAGCGACGAGCGCACTATACGCGCGATACGGCGTGCTGTCGGCAGCCGACGCGCGACTTGTGACGTTGTGCGCAGTTCCCCGAGCGCTAGACACACGTACGTATCCACTACCTTATAATTATGTATACTAATAATCTCTGGCACATCTGGCGATATCTGGATAGCAGCGATAGCCTAGTGGGAAACCGTTGGACTGTCACGCAGAAGTCTCGAGTTCGAACCCAAAGCGCGCAGCTCTGACTTGTCGAAGTTATATACGTATTAAATAGTTAATTGTCGCTTGCTTTAACGGTGAAAGAAAACATCGTGAGAAAACCTGCATGTCTGAGAGTTCTCCATAATGTTCTTGAAGATATGTGAAGATTGGCAACCCGCACTAGGCCAACGTGGCTATGGACTAACCCTTCTCACAGTGAGAAGAGACCCGTGCCTAGCAGTGGGACAGTTTAGTCACGGTAATGTTATCTAACAGTATTGTAACTTGGCTCTGTCCTTGAAATAATTACCTACAGCTGCGCGGTCCGCGAATACGCGAGAGGGCTGCCCACCTACAGTATTTTAATTTTATCTACCTACTTGAATTTCTTTCTAGTTTAGTGATTGTAAATATTATATTGCGAATAGCTTTTGTTGTTAAATTTACTAGTATATAAAATATTCGCATTCGGATAAAAAAAATTAATTAAAATACTTTTGTTTACAAGTGTACTTTGCCATAATTATTATGTAAGTAATTGTACTTATTTCAATCAAATATTAACAAGTCGCACGCTTTCTGCTTACAAAACCATCACGCCGTCCACACAGCGCTGCGGCGCATTCGCGACTGGTTGCGAACCAAGTGCATACCAGCCTCGAGGCGCGTAGGTATGACTCGCGTTCCTACCGTTTGTATGAAGATAGAATACTGTTTGATAACATTACCGTGGTTTAGTACAGTGCTGATATTACTATACTAACAATATAGTCATACTAACAGTATGGTCATATTTGATTGTGACAGTAACTAAAGATCTACGTTCAGGGTGGGAGGCGGCCGGAGGATGTCTGTCTGTGGGGTTGGTGCGTCTACCAGCCGTGTTTCTAGCGCCAGCACAGGCGCTACTGTTGGCTGCACTCGTGCCTGACGATGTTGAAACCACGCCGAAAGCTCAAGTTTACCTCGTAACACCTACTTAGACAGCTCTCATTCTACAGCACCAGTGTCTGGTGTTTAGGGATCGTTCCCGTGATTAGCTAAGTACAAATCTCTCTGGTCCTTTCGCTGGTGACCGACGGTATTTAAAAATGGTAAGCCTATGGTATGCATGTGCATAACCGCCCGTGTATTTTAGTTTGTTCTTGTCGATGTGGCAAGCTGGTTAGTAAATGTATTAAACTATGAAATTACATGGTGGATTCTCAAATCAAGATGCATAAAAAGTGCATTTCGTAATGGAAATATTTAAAATAATCCAAACATCTTTTAAATTATTAAGATACCGATCAACTCATGACTATTTTATCACTCCTCAGATAACTAAAGAACAAATTTTTCTATACAAAAACGCCCAATACCAGAGTTATTCTTAAGTGAAACTTTATCTGGTGATTGAAACATCGACCCTAAAAGAAATTAAAGACTAAAATAATTATATTGTCTTCTGTTTACACGAATGTTATTCATTGAAATTAAACTACTATATACGGATTTTATCGCGTGGTTTATTTGACACTTCATTACATAAATTAGAATCTGTTACACTACTACTACTATTAAACTTTACTAATTTTTAAGCTAATTAAATTAAGCATTAGCTTTAAAATCCGTATATAATAGTTTAATTTCAATAACTAAAATCATTGTTTTAGATTTCAGTATCAAACTCAGTCCTACCAAAAACAAAACCTAAAAATAAATTGTAGTATAAATAGTAAGAATGAGGAACTTATGTTCGGTTTTGAAAGGCAGATCAAGACAAACATTAGGTAATAGACGGTCAAGCGTATGTCAAGTGCTGCGAGTGGCTGATTGAATTAGCGACAACCAATCAAATCTTTTGACATCAGTCTGATTTTGACACGTTGTTGATTATCCTGTCATAACCGGAGGAGTAGTCTATGAAACATGAACGTAATGACGTCAGTTGTCCGCGAGTAGTCCTAAGTTGTCCAGTTGTGTCAGCACCTGCTAAGGGTTAATAACCTTTTGACCGTCACGTCAAGAACGCAAAAAGCCGTGCTCTCGGCGCCAAGTTACGATTTCGTCCTATAATTTGTCATGTAGTCGTAAGCGTGGCGTGCTGGACACATTTTGCTTTGTCATGTATACATGACTGTGACGGTCAAAATTTGACAGTGACTTAGACCAATAAACAGTTTCGTAACTAAGGGCCTTAGGACTTAGCCTTCTGGAGTAGTGGTGATATGTGACCGACTGGTGGGAAACTCAATTGACATACAACCGAAACTTACAACAGATTCCTGATTATTAAAGATAGTTAGCCTAGCTAAGAAGATTATTTTCAAATAAAAATCTTATGAAAATATTTACTAAAGTTTTGTATATTTAGATATATTTGTTAATTTAATATTATGAAAATAAATACTAATTTATTTTATTAAGCAGATAACAAGTTACATTTTGAATGTCATAAATAAAATGGCAGATAAGTTACTTTAAAAATGCTATAAATAAAGCGACAAATAAATTTCACTATAAATGTCATAAACAAGAACACACACAAGACAATGTTCACTGTTTTATTAATAAAATGTTCACACATATCATCTCATTGAAATTACTGCGTTAGTAAAAAATAAATTAATATCTATTTTATTTGTATAAGAATATAGGTAAAATTGTCTTTTAAAGTGTGACAACTTTCCAATCACTTAATGTCAATTAGTATTTGTATGTAATATATATATATATATATATATATATATATATATATATATATATATATATATATATATACAGCGATAGCTCAATGGGGAGACCAACAGACTGCAATGCAGAGGGTCTCGGGTTCGAACCCACGTCGCGCACCTCTGACTTTCGGAAGTTATATGACTTTTCGAAATTATGTGCGTATTAATTGACAATTATCGCCTGCTCCGTGCTTCGAAGAGCACGTTAAGCCGTCGGTCCCGGCTGCCATGAACATCTATGGTAGTCGTTATTGGGAAAGTCAGTACCCTCTAATATCCTGACACTGGTCTAGCCTAAGGGTATCGTTAGCCTTCGGGTTGCGGAGGTCAGGTGGCAGCCGCTCCGTGTAAAAACTGATATCCAGTCAAATCCGGTTAGACTCAAAAAAAGCGGACCCCAAGTGACTTGGGAATAATAAAGGCTAAGGGAGAAGAGTATTTGTATGTAAAATTTCTTTATTATATTTTTCTTTGGTATGTCTATTGGTGTTTGCAACGATCGAACACGAAATAATCGATAGCGTCATCTCTCCGTTCTTTCCTATGAGAGAACTGAAACAATAGTATCTATGTACTTATACTAAGTATGGAGTACTTTAAAATATGTGTAAATAGTATGTTCGATATTAGATTACTATGGTGTTGGGACACACTCCAACGATGTCCGATTATTCGATTAATAAATCGAATTATTCGATATCACTGATTGTAATTCGAATAAATACATTAACAATTGTCAATTGATTAGGTTATTATAGCCATACAGTCGAATGACGATTTGAGTCCTGTCATAACAGAAAAATTAAGGTACCTACGTGCTTTTGGCAATAATTTTAATATTCTATTGTTATTCGAATAATAATCAGACACTACGAATAAATCGAGATCCGGGAGTATAAAAATTTTATTTACTTCCTAATACCTGGGTATTGCTAATTAATTATTCAGCACATGTTCTTCTACCGATGTTGTTAGTACATAGTTATTAAAAATACATAAGCATCACAAATATTAACTTTTAATGTGATGTATTCTTATGTAGCTATTGCTACAGCAGGGATACCGGTGTTCTAACGTCCATATTAAATTTTACCGTAAATGATTCAGCATTTTAGCGGTCAAAACTTTACACACACTTTTGTGTTTTTAATATTAGTTTGTACGGATATAAACCTATAAAAATATATAATTATGTACATATACAAATAACAAAAAAATAAGAACTCAAAATCGTAAAATATATAAATATATATTATTTTATTATTTGTATGTTACCTACGGAATCTATTGATACGAAAAATGTATTTTGTCTGTGTATTTGTGTTAGAAAGAACATCACAAAAAACGGCTGAGTTGATTATGATGCAATTTAAGTTAATGTACTCGTGACATATTGACTAATTTTCATACCGCATTTTAAAGAGTTCTATCTAGGTATACAATAAATTAAATCATTAAGTTTTAAGATAGAACATGGGCAACATTTTTAGGCAATTACTAATTAAATTAAAAATCAATTACTAATTATCAATCGATATTAAACTAGCTATGTGTATAATTTGTATTCGAATCTGTGAACATGATATATAAAATCACTTACACAATAACTTCGACTTTGCAATTTAGATATCGCATTGTACACAAATGTAATCAGAAGTTATTCGAATGCTGCACATCACTACTTGACAATGAAAAGTAGGAATTGCGTTTTGTCGAATCATTCCCACTAGGCATTAGTTCCATGGAACTAGTGAGAATATTTTTCCCAGTAGGTAGTATTTTCCCCTACAGACTGCAATGCAGAGGGTTCGAACCCACGTCGCGCACCTCTGACTTTTGGAAGTTATAAGACTTTTCGAAATTATGTGCGTATTCATTGACAATTATCGCCTGTTCCGTGCTCGGAGAGCACGTTAAGCCGTCGGTCCCGGCTGTCGTGAACATCTATGGCAGTCGTTATTGGGAAAGTCAGTACCCCTTTAATATCCTGACACTATTCTAGCCTTCGGGTTGCGGAGGTCAGGTGGCAGCCGTGTAAAAACTGATATCCAGTCAAATCCGGTTAGACTAGAAAAGCCGACCCCAAGTGGCTTGGGAATAATAAAGGCTAGGGAGAAGAGGTCCATGGGGCTTGGCAATGGAACTAGTGGGAACGAATCTTCGCACTAGGGTTCAGCCATTAAGTAAATACATCAGACCGTTCACATGAACGCGTGTCTACACGCAGCTACGCGCGAGCGTCGCTGCTCCGCCGGTATCTTGATGCGCGTGTTTACGCGCGTTTGCGCGCGTATTGAGTTCCTTTATTCACGTATCAACCTATTTAGTTGACTCGCACGACTTGTAGCGTGCACAGTGTACAGAAAAAATATTTTAGTGATGGATAGCCTTTTTATCGAGGAAAGCTATATAACATCACGCTACGACCTACGGGAGCGGCGCAGTAATCATAAACGCGGGTGAAACCGCGAGCACAGCTAGTAATAACATGTAAGGTTAAAGAAAAATTATCTAGATCTCTCTCAACTCTTTCGGCTTTTGCCTTACTGCGGGCACATCTAGTTTAAAAATAAGCCTAGGTATCTATCAAAATGTGTTCTCTCTAAGCGTGATATGTATCAATACAACAATTTATTTACTCAAGTTTTGCTATAATTATAGAGTAGTCTTATGGTGTTTTCCGGCTAGGGATGTGCGATGTAGTTAAGCGTGAGCGAGGTGCTTTTACATCATTTCTACCTTTTTCTTTTTATTAAAAAAGACAACTCCCGCACTAGGAATCAATCTTGTGTCGCGAGGGATTTTACAAACATTCGAACAACGGACATAAAGAACACCCAGATCCAAGTTCCCAAACAACCATTTGTGGACACAAAGTTTTATCCCGTGTGGGATTCAAACCCACAACACTTAAATCACTACGCCATTCGTTTCGTTCCATTGGTGTTGGCAACAATCGACCACGAAAGCATCTCTCTGTTCTTTCTTATAAGTGAATAGAAACTAGTATTTAGTATACATAATGTATATCTACATAATATTATATAAAACTTATTTGCAATGTATTACCATACGGAACAAGGCACATGGTGGAAACGCTCTTAAGACTGCGCCGAGCGAAATGTGCCAAAACAGGCGGTCACAGTTAAATGAATAAAATCAACACGTTTTGTTTAATACAAATATAAAATATACATTTACCATAAAAGTGAATGTGTTCACAATCACTCCGAGTAAAAAACTTATAATAGTTAATATTTTCGCCTACAAAATTACGTAAATTTACACGAAAAATGCAAAAACGTAAGCTCGTAAGCTCGTGTTACGTGATTTTTAGATTGTAATAGTAGAAATCTATCCTATTTTACAGCTTAAACGAAAAATGAATAGTTATATTACAATTTGTCCGTCCCAAATATTTAAGTTATTGGTTGACAATAAAGATACATATTTATCAAAAAAGCACTTCAAATCCTCCATACAATTTAACTATGGCGGCCGCGCGCCGATTTGAATATGCGCCGCACGAGCTCTGTCATTATCTGTCTTACGCTCGGCGCAGTCTAACGTCCGTTTTCAATATCCTATCTATCTGTTACTAGCGATAGGTTTTGACATTAGCTCCATACAAGATACGTCAAAAGTCTATCTCCAGTAAAAATTTTTAACTGATCAAACGCACGTCAACTGAATTGGCTGACTGAACTAGCCAATTGAATCTCTTGACAAAAGTTTAATTATGACACGTTGATTAGCTCTTTAGAAACTTGTGGCACTTTTTGGTTTACCATGATAATGTCTCTCCGCCCGAACGAAAATAACTCACACTAAAGTTACTTCTGTTTTTCTTCAAAATGACATAACTCTGTTGTTCGGACTCTTTCGTTCGGGTGTAAGACCATCCACAGTTAGGTACCGAAATTCAGGACACATTACGGAATAAATATGTTTCACGGTACAAAAAGTCGTCTCGAAACATCGACATTTACGCTTTATGGTAGGACTACAGGGTACCTGGTGCGAATTGTTTTTACATTAACGCGATCGAAACGTTTACTGCGTTTGCTCTTGATTGGTTGAGATTGGAGCGGGCCAATCGGAGCCCCGAACGTCATGAATGTGTCGATCGCATTAACGTAAAACAAACTCGCATTAGGCACTAAGATGTAGATAAATAAGTTAAGCTCACCTTTGTTATTTGGGTCTTTGAAATAATTTTATGTAGGTATATTAATACTATTTATTGATCGATGTATGCACATGAACAGTAGCAAACTTGCTAAGTGACGTCTGATTCGATAGGTTAGTTTGATAGTTTACCTTTAAATAGATAGTACATACAAGACAAGGATATAAAAACAATTTGTAAACTAAATAAATTATATTAACATCACGTCATGGTAAATAGATTCACAAATTCGGAGGCGTGGCAGCCCTTCTCTCTCTTAGCGCGCGTCCACACTCATACAATCTCACGAATCGGTTTTACACACAACACAACCGAATGTTCGTTTGTACAACGCGAAACGAAATACTGCTATTTTTTAAAAACGTAACTTCTAATCATATTTTTGCCTAGTTATAGACAGCGATGAGCGCACGCACTATTGTAAGTTCGACAGTATACTGAAGTATCTTTTAAACTGATACCCTACATGATACTTTTAATAAATAACGCGAATTATCACGGGAACTCGAACGCGAATACCCGTTACGAATCACTACATATTTTAAAATAAAGCCCTCCACCGGGTCTCTCGGTTCGCGATAAACTCAAAAATTACTAAACCGATTTTCATGCGGTTTTTACCAATAGGTAGACAGATTGATTCATGAGTAAGGTATAATTTGTTATGGTTTTGTACTACTAGTACGAGGCCGGGGCGGGTCGCTAGTTTTATATAAAATATAAGTATTATGTTCCCTGTGTAGCTGTCAATGACACTTAAATTGTCTATAGCAGGTGGGGTGCAGCAAAAACTGTTGCAACAAACCGATTCGTAAAACCGTAAGTGTGGTACGCATTTTAAGACAACGACTTGACACGATCTACCTCTCACGTGATTCATTACTTACTGTAGGTATATACATAGGTAGGTATATATAAATTATTTGTAAAATATAGTATAACGATGTGAAGTCAGCGATATAAATCGCTGTACTGTATGATTTTGAATGAGGGCTATCGCGCTCGAATGCAGCGCTAGAGGTGCTATTGGATAGCAAGGTCTTCAGACTTCATACTCTATGGTCGCTTCAACAGAAACCATAGAAACTGACAATTAATTCCTCCAAGTACAACTTTAGACAGCAGCTGTGTGAGGATTGACAGGACCTTACTCGCTAGTGGCGTCATCTGGTGACCATAAAAACGATAGCCCTCATTCGTCTGTCATTGAAAATAGTTTTTAGATGAAGGATAGCTAATATAATGATAGTTAATAAATGTGTTGTAATTATTAGAACATTTTAATTCATATACTAATGTTAGAAATTAATTCAATGTTTAGCTACTTATGTCGCTCATTATACCTACGTGTAGTATAAACAGTACATCGCAATACCGTATTGATAGTATATAGCTCCTGCCACAAAACAATAATGTACGGATGGCCCGACGCATATGTGATCCGAAATAACTGTTCTCGCGCGACTACGGGTAACGCTGTTGTGTGTCTAATTTCGAAGGCATATTATGGCAATTTATATCTATATATTTTGTACTATTTAACCCATTGGATATATTTGTGAGAATTTCTGTTACGCGTAATCGCTCCATACAGTCTTGTATTGATTATTGCTGTGAGATTGCCACTGCTTTAACATTGAAAATTGGCCTCGGCTTCGCTTGCGTAAATGTTGGTTAGGTTAGTTGAGATTAGTAACAGTACTTTTTCTGGATGAAAGGTACCCTTTATCTTTTTCTGTTTCACTGACAACGTGTATGCGAAATTTCATGATGATCGGTCGGGAAGTTTTAATTGAAGTGTTCGGGAACGTAACAAAGAAACTCACATTCGCATTTATAATATTAGTTAGAATTTTTTTTACATTCAAATGTATCGTTACAGTAATTGCATGACTCAGAATGTAAGAATGGATGCATTCTAATTCGTATTACCAAACTACTTAAGTTTTCTCCTCTACTACGGACATATTTACTTACCTATATGCAATCTTTGTCAACCTTCCATCAATGACATTCTCAAAAACAGAAATATCACAAAAGTTGTTCAAACAAAAGTAGACTTTATCTTAACAAAATTTACGTTTAAAGTGGTCTGAGTGCGCGCAGACGTCAGACGTTAGTTGAGAGGTTGCCGAAAGGATCAGTGTCTAGTACGAGTTGTTTGTAAGTTAACGCGATCGAAACATTTGCTCTCTGATTGATTAAGAGCTTGGAGCGGGCCAATTGGAGCGCCGAACATAAACGTGTCGACCGCGTTAACGTAAAAAAACTCGCACTAGGCAGTCTGAGTCTGCGCGTCATTTAGAGTCGGCCATCCGTATCTAAATAATGTGTGGTATCACGACTATCATTTGGCAAACAACACATCGTCATTCGACGTTCGTGACTGCTGTCATTGTTAGTCTTGTGTGCATTTAGTACTAGTTTTAGTTGATTAGGCTTTTCGCTAGTGAAACTTAGAAAATGTATACAAAGACGACATTCGGACGGCAACTATAGTACCTAGTTGAAAGCAGTAAAACATTAAAGTATTGTCACAAATTAAGTTAATGCGGATGACTATCGAGTCATCCTTGTGTGGGTGCGTCGTCAATACGACGCACATCAATCACCGTCAATCAATCACCACACAGACTAGTGTGTGATTTGGGCTCAAGTTTGTCATAAAAAAAACCGCAGTAGTTAAATGACATTCTGGCTACTTAGCCAGAAATTTTTGCCTGTGTGAGTATGTTTGTTTTCAGATGGTATTAACCTATAGAATCGCAGCAGCACACCGGTAGCCAGACACTATATATTTTAAAATATGTCTGGTTTTCTAAGCACAGACTACATCGTCATTATGAATGCCGAAAAACGATGTGCATTTGGCCAGTTTATAAGATAGGTACATTCGATAAGATATTGATGCGAATATAAATATTGTTGTTAAGTCAAACTGTTATGTTTAATTGATATGCATCGAGGGCTTTTAACTTAGATATGTAAGGAACAGTTCTGTAAAATACTTTACTACTTACTAATTAAGAGTTCTAGCAAATAAAAAATGTTTTGATAAAGATTGTTTTATTTCCATCTCCAATAATAATAATTAACTTTTATTTCAGACTTGGTCAATGCCGAGTCATCCTATCCTAACGTCAGTGCAAAAAACAGCGATACCTTTTTTGCATTTTATCATTTTTATCTTCGTTTATGTTGTGGCGATTTAAGACGAAGAAGTTCCGCCTACATCTAACAGATGTCGCTAAATACGCTCAAATGACGTCACAATCCTGCATCGCACAAGTGGAGTTTACACAGCAACTAACTATATATACAAGCTCCCGACATCAACCGTTGGGCCGCGGACCGCCAGGCATGATCAACCAGCCTGATCGGAGGATCCTCCCTTTGTGTTGGAAGGACATTACACCCTGTTCCTCTACAGTGTAATTAGGTTTCAGATAAATTCTTAATTATAATGTAACAATTATAATATCAGACCTGTATATGACCTGTCCCACTGCTGACCACATGCTTCTTAACAGTGTGAGAAAAGTAGGTCAGAAGTTCACCAGGCTAGCCCAGTGCGGATTGACAAACTCCACATAACTTCGAAAAGTCTTGAGGTAGGTCTAATTCGAGCCCTCTGTGTCGCAGTCTACGGTCTCCTGCTTGTCTATAGCAGTTCATTATAAAGAAATAAAAATAGGTAATGTACATTACAAAATGTAATTCAAATATATTTTATGATATTTAAAGATAACATAATAATATAACATTTTTACATTTCATATTGCCTTGCGACGTACAAGGTGCCATATGTATATACATAGATGTGATGCCTCGTAATACGATTGTAAAGAAACCAATGGTGTTGCTTTATTTTTGTTCTATACTTTTTAGCGACCGTAGCGTAGCCCAGCGCATAGTCATTGGACTTGCTATTGAGGGATTCAACTCCCATCTACCGCCGACGTGACTGCACTCATTCTAGCTTAGCTGGTAGACCGTCCCTACCTAGAAACTAACCCTAGATACGATAATGTTGATTGATTATCAGCACAATTCTAAACGTAGTGCCAAACCAAACTGTTTTGCTTTATTTTTTAAAAAAGACAACTCCCATACTTGCAAGAATATCTGTATCGCGGGGGACTTTACAAACATTCAAACAACGGACATAAAGAACATCTAGACTTTGAACAACCATTTGTACGTACAATTTTTTTCCGTGTGCGATTCCGAACCCACAACATTCGGCGCAGTGGTAGTGGCGAGGCGACCGCTTATACCACTACGCCATCCGTGCAGTCATGATGATAAACTGAGTATCAGCATATCCTGAACGTAGTGCTCCGCAAACTTTATCTCTCTAGTCTCTAGCAACTCGTACGGAAACGATAGGTTCGTTGAAGGTGCACTGCGGCTCAGAATACGCACTGCCATGCTCATAACTATGCGACGGGGCAGCAGACGGCAACGCTCGCTCGCATTCCTCCGCTTGTTCCATCTCTGCTTCCATCACAATCTTAGCTATCTTATACTTAACTTGAGCCTGCCGCTTCACCGTCATATGCTTGATACTCCTCGCGTACCCTAAGAATATGAGATCATTAGCGTCGTACTCGCTCCTGTGTTTGTTATCCCTATCTATAAGGTAGTCGATGACTTTTGCGACACGTGTGGCGCGTGGCCGACGTCGCATATGTGGAACAGCATGCTCATGAGTCGAAGCGGACGCTAAAGACACGCTCGGCGTTTCCTGATCTGAACCATTCGTATAAGTCACTTCTAAAAATGGCTGCAGAAATGAGATGTGGTTGACCCACGGCCATGTTTTGTATCTCTCGAGGTATTTAGGCGGTTGTCCGTATAATGATCTTATATGTTTGCTGTAGCAGTCTTTTAGATTCTTCCATTTGTTTTTGACTACATCTCCTGCGGACAAGAAAGATTTGGGATTACATTCGCATAAACTGTTCTATTATCGACAATCTCGGTATTCAAAAACCAAACTTTCAAACAACGCTAGAACACTACTCAGAACAACTATTTGTGAACAAACAAACAACGAACAAACTCCTACTCGTATGTGGGGATTTAACCCGCAAAACCCGACGCAGTGGCATCAGCGAAGCGACCACTTCCACCAAGCCATGCAGTCAAATATCGCACTCTTAATAAAACAGCGACTTAACTCGAAATTTGAAAGTAAGGCAATTTGGACTCTAATTGTATATGCTAATTTCTAATATTATGTTTGTGTTAAATCATTGCAATAGAGTTCAAATTTGTTTAATCCAATATACTGAGATGTCTCTGTTTTATTAAGGATGCGAATTATGATACGAGAAAAACAAAAACAATTATTCATTATCTATTAACCAATTTGTTTTTCTCTGCGACTCTATTGAGTCGCAGCGGCACACCGGTGGCTAGACACAATAAATTTTAATTATGTCTGGCATTCCAACCATTGACAGATTAATTATGTTATTATCTGCCAAGTGCGTGTAGGACGAACGACAAAGTAGGGTGCCGTGCACATTACTAATATACAGGGTTACTGGTAACTCGACGTATTCCCGGCAATAATAAATAGAGGAGCTAAAATGCAGTAAATTTAACCGAAGAAATTAATTTAATTTAATTTATTTTTATTTAATTTTACAAAGCACTTTAACTCTAGCAACGTTAAAATTATCAATTAGATTGAAAACATTTTTAGTCATGGTTATTGTTCATTACACATTTATGGGTATTTTTAACTTATTAAGCTTTATTACTAGGTTTTTTATAAATTAAATTAATGTAAAAAGACATCCAATGAGCCAATATTTTTTTATTATGTCGTATGGGCAAAAATAGTAGATATTTAAAAAGAAAATAATTTCAGCATATCTCGAAAACTGGTATCTTTCCGCCATACATATGAAGGTTAAATTTATTGCATTTTAACTCCTCTATCTATTATTGCCGGGAATACGTCGAGTTACCAGTAACCCTGTATATTTTCCGTGACGATTGTAATTTGTAATGACCAGAAACAAAGTTATATTTGCGGTCGCTAAGTAGGTATAGATTAACTTCGTAGTGGACTTCGTTATAACTAAATCAGCGATAGTTCGTGTCATCACTAGTACCCACGCATAGTACAAGCTCTGCTTAGTTTGGGCTAGATGATATTGTGTGTATGTGATAGAATATTATATATATATATACGAGTATATATATTACTATAAAACTACTAATGTTGCAGTATTTTAGTATGACGATTTTTCTCTGAGTTCTCGTTGACTTTGAAAGCTAACTAAAAGTCTTTTTTCCTTATTTTGAAAAGAGAACTCTCTAGAAAACACCTTATCTCTGTATCGCGAAGAATTTTACAAACAATTAACACAAAGAACAACCAGGCTATGAACAACTACATATTTTTGGATCTTAAAATCTTTTGGTTCGTTTGGGGATCGTACCCACAACCATTGGGCTCAGTAGTAGTGGAGGAGCGACCAGTTAAACCACTAAGCCAAAAGCCGAAAGAGTTGAGAGAGATCTTGATAATTTTTTCTTTAACCTTACATATTAGTACTAGCTGTGCCCGCGGTTGCACCCGCGTTTATGATTACTGCGCCGCTCCCGTAGGTCGTAGCGTGATGTTATATAGCCTATAACCTTCCTCAATAAAAAGGCTATCCAATACTAAAATAATTTTTGGATTCGAACCAGTAGTTCCTGAGATTAGCGCGTTCAACCAACCAAACAAACAAACTCTTCAGCTTAATAATATTAGTATAGATTAAAAGTGTCGTAAATGTATACAAGCTTGGCTTTCTCCATTGTAGATTATATCTAAATGTGTCATTATTATAATAGCCTTGGTGGCGCAGTGTATGCGAGTTTTGTGCATAAGGTCTCGGGTTGAAACCCCGGATCGGGCAGTGTTATTAGGTTTTCTTAGAAGAAGTTTTCAATAGCAGCACGAACTCTGGAACTGTGTCTTGGAAACGACAATACGGTTACCCTATTACGTAAGAACAGAGACCTTGGTTGGCTAAAAATGGGTATTATAGTTCTACCTCTGCTTACCCTTTTTGACGATATAGGTGTGAGACCATGTATGTATTTTTATGAAGAGACTAAACAAACCTGTAACTAGGCTATAGTGTTACTACGGACCCCTAAAAGCGACAGCAATCGTATGACGTTAGGTCAACGATTTAAAAAAGTCTAGATCCCGCCTGGCGATTTTTAAAATAATTTTAATTGGTCTTTAAGTTTAGTGTATTAATAACGATAAAAGTCAATTGTTTCTGAGACTGTTAGACAAATCCAGATCTCTTAAACATTAAACTGTAAACAGACAATTATTTTTATCACTACAATTTCGGACCTATATAAATAATTTATTCATCATTATATTAAATAATTACGTGAATAGGTAAACAGTAATCCGTTAACAATCCTTATAATTAGTTACCTACTAATAATTCATGTGATTGATGCCTGTATAGTATATACAGACATCTATTTGTTTACATTTACCTTTACAAGTAAAAGCGGCGATCATAGACCATAGCAGAAATACTATAGACGAGAAGGGGGAAGGAGAGGGGAGGGGGAACGTGACGTTTTGTTTTCACTCTGACTCTGTACTCAACTACTCACTCGGTGCTATAGTAATAAGTAACGCGATCTAACTCACCATCTTTCTCGTCCAATAACTCGGCAATATTGTCCCATATCCTATTCCTTATTCTGTTATTCTTGTAATCCGCGTGAGAAGTATCATACAAAACTGGATAACATTTAACCATTTCTATTAACTTCTCAGTTTTGTCAGTCATTTTGCGCATGCGTTTGGCGCGTGATTATGACAAGTGAACGCCACCGCGCCCGCCGCGGACTGGTACTGAGTTGCTAAGCTAACAGCCGACGCGCGGTATGGCGGGCGGGGCGGGCTTGCGGTCACGAAGTGTTACCGGTTAATGGGATCTACTCTTAAAGGAGGTATGCGAATTACGGCCCTTAGTGGACAAGAATATAATTTATTGTAAAAATGTCTCATAATATTTCACATTTTATTGATTCAGTAAACCATTGTGGCTTAGGACAACATTGCCAGTGTTGAACAAAAGGTTTTTGTTATAAGAAGTGAAATTATTACGAAACATTGTTATTTATATTAAATTAAGATTTAACTAACTCAAGTAATATGTGGATTAAACAGGGATATAATAGTATCAATTTATGAATGTTGTGGTTCATTTTACTAATCAATAGATTGATAAATTCAATGTAATGACATTATTATAGAATAATGTGCCACTACCTCATATAGATGTGGTAGTGGCAACACTTTTCGTTAGGCAGGCACTCGATCTTCATTGTCATTTATCATTCGTGATGTTATGATGTGAGAAAGCTATCCAGTACAAATGCCTGGATTTTAAGAAGCAGAATACAGTCCACGCATATAAGTCGTAAAGTATACTATGTGTACATTTTAATTGATAACCCTCTAAGAGGTAGAAATTCTATTATACATACATCACTAGCTGACCCGTGCAACTTCGTCTGCTTGACATAAGACAATTTTGCCCGATTTTGCAACATTTTTCATTTGTCCTCTGCTCCTATTGGTCGTAGCATGATGTTATATAGCCTATAACCTTCCTCGATAAATGGGCTATCCACTGAAATAATTTTTCATTTCGAACCAGTTGTTCCTGAGATTAACGCGTTCAACCAAACGAACAAACAAACTCTTCAGCTTTATAATATTAGTATAGACTACTGTAACTGCATAGTACAGGCTGCTGTGCACATATTATTATAATGTCCATCATATGGTATTTAGGTTGGGCAAGGTTTCAAAATAATGTAGCAGAGCAATTTTGTTCATTTTGGATGCCTTATATATCTGAAACCCAACTAGATAGCATGATGAAATCACACAAGGCTATAGAATACTAATAGTTCTTCGTAAAATATACAGTTTTATTTTTGTCCATGCAAGGCCGAAGTTGTATGGGTTTGTTACATAATATCTCCTTTAGAAACTAGTTCTGATATGCGAATTAGAATTATTTGTATGGAAGCGTAAAAAAAAGTAAAAAGTATCTGCGAAATAAACGTCTTCAATCTAGCGAAAACATTTATTTTATCTTGTGGATAATCATTTACAAACTACCTATTTCTCTTTGTTGAACTTCTAAGGCTGGGTACTAGTCTATCCCAATAGAATTTGAGAAATAGGTAAACAACTTTTAGTGACTTTTATTATAAAATATATTTCCGTAAAATAAATTTATGGATATTTATCAAAAGAAAGACTTTTATACGGCTTATTGTATTCATTAACTATTTTTCAAAGAGTGTTTGAATTTTCTAAATGACATTATATTTAATTAGGCATGAAACGGTTGTTTACATAAAATATCAATTTTATTGGGACAGAGTATAGTTTTGTCTGAGGCTTCGCTCGCGTAAATGTAGGTTAGGTAAGGTTTGTAATGGTAGATACTTTTTTCTGGATAAAAAGAACACTAATGTCCTTTTCTGTTCCCCAGACAACGTGTATGTGAAATGTCATGATGATCGGTCAAGTAGTTAAGCGTAAAAGCGTAACAAACAAATAAACTCACATTCGCATTTATATTATTAGTTAGGATTTTATATTACTTTTAATGTATGGGTGAACAAAACTCGAAGTTCATATTAGGTATCTAGCTAACTTAATCTATACAAGTTAACTTTTTTCACAATTTCGCCCTAGAATAGGATAATCCTATTTATGATATATTTAACACAGACGTCTGAGACTAGATCAGAAAGCGATATCGTGTCAGTCAGTTATCTGCAACCGCCAAATAAGCCGTATCGGTTTGCTTGTCCGTAATATTCACATTGTGGTTCTTTAATTTTTTATTAATGACTGTTATGAGAGCTCTGAGTTTTATTCGTCACGGCCGCCGTAACTTAGAATCATGCATTCAAAGTAATTATGTAGACACATTGTCTAAGAGTAAGTATCAACACATTTTAACCCGTACTGTATCATAGACATTTGGCGTTGCTTGTTTAATAACGTTGTAGCTAAACCAACAATTTTCAAGAAAATTGGTAAATAGGTTTCGGGACGTTCAGTCCCTGGACTAATCAGTAGCAGTTTAGAAAAAGAGCGTCATAACATCACTTTCTGGATGATCAAAAAAAAGGTACACATGATATAATATCGTATATCATGTCATCATATGCACGGATATTTCTAGCATATTTTAAATAAGTACAAAAGTATAACCGGAAAGCTCACTCAAAATCAAGACAAAAACATACGTATTTATTTTATTTCTAGCTTTAAATTACAGTAGGGGCTGGTAACATTAAATGTATTTTTTTTAATTGTAAATACTAGACGTCAAACGTCATTACGTCACCTATGTTTATCTAGGTACCACTGCAGAATTTATTTACAATTTAGATTTTGCTAGTCCCGCATTCCGCAACTCATCTCGCGTCATACGTGTCATGTCATCAAAAATATTAATTAGAATGCTTTGTGTTTATTAATAATTCATACAAGTGGAAACAATTACATTTTATAGAATATAATTTAATTCTTACAGAACTACCGTAGTGTTTTGCTTCGTTGTACGGTCGCGCGTACGCAAGTTTTATGCAGCGGCTGGACGCGGTTCTGCTATTCGGATTGATTAGATTGAGGTAAGTAGGTATTTGACTGTTATATAGTGAATGATAAGGCGCGTTGGCGGTGACGCGAGTCGCAGCGTTCACCGCGCTCGTGTAGTTCAGTTCAGACCTAGTCGCCTCACTCAGCAGATTGACCGGCCGGCAAAAGCTGTAGGTCGACGCTCGCATTGTAAGTGCATTGTTTTTTATTCCTGTATTTAAGAGTCTATAGTCTAACAGAAGGCATCTTAGGCATAGCTATACTTTATTGGGTTATGTAGGTAGTGTTATAATATAGTTTTAAAGGATCAATCGACCATAGAGACAATTAATATTTTTTTTAAACAACTACACTAAGATTTTTGCAATGTCTGTGTGTTGTTTATGCTTGCCAATAATAGAATAAACTATGAATTTATTTTTAAATTATGTAGATAAAATATATTCTTTTGTTGTTAGCATAGTAGTGAAGTAATCTGTATCATTAAATATGTATGTAGTAATAATTTATATCTCTAATGTATTGCTATTGGATAACATAGCAAAGTAATGTGTGTCTAGACATAAAAGTTGAAAATGGCCATGTAGCAATGAACATTTGTAGGTAGTAAACATTTTATTTCTCTTTGTTTGATATTAACTGATATTGATGCTTGAGTGATGTGAAAAGTTATAAATAACAATAAGCTGACAGCATAGTGATTGGTGCCTGTTGGGCACAGTTGGTCCTTATGCAGCATACAGTTGATAACATTGTATTGGCATTATCAGTTGTCCATTTGTGAAATATAATATATTATTATCTAAGTTATATATTTGCAGAGAATAATTATTGTGTGAATGACTGTTTATAGTTATTGAGAAAATATATTGTAAGTATGTTACATTTCTTTTTTATATCTGTATACCTACACACTACAGTAAAAAATTAATAAAGGTTTCTAGAATTAGTTTAGAAAATGTGCTCTGAAGATTAGTGAAATTAATTATTTTGATTGTTTAATTATATGTTTTAGTAAGATGCCTGAAGATGAAGAAATAATTTTAATTAATTAATTAATGCTTTTGAAATCTTTTTATTATCCAGTCTGATATTTCAATTTTAAGCTATTGAGTGGCAGCGGCACACCCTTGGCCTAGCTAATTCGGTTTACAACTATGTCTGGCATACCAACAATTGATAGGTTAATAGCCAATCACTTTTTAGAAGTAAAATTTATTGTTGGCATAATTCTAAATAAAAGTACCATACAAGTATGCTTTGCAAGTTATGTCATTAAAATTATTTATAAAATATTTGTTGACTCAAATGATGTTTGCTTAGGCTTTCAATATTTTTGTAATATTTCAGTAAAAATCTGGCAACAATGCATCTGAATAAAAGGATAAAAAGAAACGCTGATCTAATCCCTACTCTGTAATTACAACAGCAACAAAATGTTACCTATGATAATGATTTGTTTCAATCAGCATTAATTCCATTGATTGACCAGTAATCAGTTATCACTCAATAAACTTGGAGTAATCTTATTAATCAAACTTGACTTAAGTACAAGTTGAGTAATGAAGTTCATTTATCAAGTTATAAGCTGCATGCTATGTATGGTCATGACTATTTACAAACTAGGTAATGACAATTTAAACAGAAATATGTTTTAAACTTGACAGGCATATCTTAATATTTTTTTTTTAATATACGATTCATCCAGTCTTCTGACGGGTAGTACAAAACCTAAACGAATCACTTTCTTCATAAATCACTCTGTCTATTGGTGAACACCGCATGAAAAGCCGTTCAGTAGTTTTTGAGTTTACCGCGGACAGACAGACAGACGTGGTGGGGGACTTTGTTTTATAATATGTAGTGCCTACTCCCACATTAGGATTAAATCTCCTCTGGGACCTCTGTTGTAGATATACAAACATTTAAACAATGTCAAATAACATTAACTTTAACTATTATTTAGGTAATATAATTATTAAAATTACTTACTAGTATACTGTTGGAGATATACTGTCTTAAAGAAAGCCAATATTCCATTTGCAACTACTTTCAACAAATTACATATATCGCTACTCATGTTAAACGGACGATGTCCTGTGTAAAGTTCGCCGAATAACGACTGCCATTAGAGAACTCGAACATCCCAATGTCGTATAGATGACCAGGGCGTCAGTTAATCCAAATACCTAGAAGGTCCAGCAAAAAAAGTTTATTGGTCGATTGAAGTATGCGCTTTTTCTACTAGGACTAGCAGACAAAGCGCATACTTCAATCCACCAATGACGGATTGCGTCGCAGTGCAAAAGATAAGGGCGAATTCTTTTGTCCAAACCAACGAATGCACAAGTTCTATGACAAATTTCTCCGTGGTCCAAAAGAAAATAACGACCCTTCGTCGAAATCAACGAAGGCATAAGTTCGATGACGAACTTGGCCGTAGTTCCCGTGTATTATATTGTAGTCTTAGGTAGGGTATATGTGTTCTGTGGCCGTAGTACAAAAGAAAAAGGCGATCTCTTTGTCCAAACTGTGCACATACATTGAAAAGTAGAAACCTTGCGACATAGCGCCCCGTAGTCTTGAGGAGTAAATCGCCACACTTACAAAATTGTTGAGATCTTCTACGTCGCAATCCATTTTGATACTCATTTGAAAGGCAAAGCTTAGTGGCAAGCTAAAAAGTGATTGTTCTCAACACTTTACGCCAGATCAACGATTCGTATTTTATATGATCTAAGGGGTATTAAATTTTCGTTACGCAAGCTATATAGCTTTTGAATTTGAATTTGAATATTCAAATATGGCAACATATACATATAAGGCAAATTAATTTATTTCTAAGAACTAAATTATGAGGAAGGGGGCAGGTCTTGGCATATACATACTACGCTTGGTCACCGAGGGGAGAGAGAGGTTTTTTCTTGGCCATTTGCCACTTTTATGTCTAGACACACATTACTTTGCTATGTTATTTGGTGAAAATTGTACAAACATGGGTCACGCAAGTCAAGTGTGATTACATACAAGTGGTAGAGTCTGTAAATGTCGACTTACTGCAATAAGCCCTGAATTATGTATAACCTAAAAACATAGCTGACAGAATATCGATATAATACTCTGCCTGCATGTGTATTAAACTATATCTAGGCCAACATATTAAAAAAAAGAAATTTAAAATCAAATGTATTCCTTAGCTGTTATGTTGAAATTAACAGATAACGCAAGCTTAAGATAATTGATAACGACAACTGTTAAAATTTTATTCATATCTTGAACATATCTGTGTCGAATATATTGATATTTACAATGTAGGGATTCGCCTCAAATATTAATAGATAGGAAGAAATTAAAAGTAGAATATAAAAGCCTTCACTCTACAGTGCAACATCCAAAAGAGTCAACACAATAATAAAAATACAGATATTTTCTGTTTTGAGTTTGGTATAACTAACTTATTTAACCAGTGATAGCTTATTTAACCGTTAACTGCAACGCAAGAGACAGAGCAGACCTTTTCTCGAGTATGATACCAAGGCACGCATATCAGACTTTTTTGAAGTTATGTGCGTATTTAATAATTAAATCGCTAGCTTTAACAGTGAAGGAAAACATCATCAAGAAACCTGCATGTCTGAGAGTTGTCTATAACGTTCTCGAAAACATGTGAAGTTTGCTAACCCGCGCTGGGCCACGGTGGTGTGTACTATGGTCTAACCCCTCTCACACAGAGAAGTGGCACGTGCCCAGCAGTGGGATAGTTTAATAAAGGGCTGCTATTATAAGACTATTAAGACTACCTCGTTGGTTTCGTCATCTGTCTTGTAAGTTTGCGCTTATGTCTACGTCGCGGCGTCGTGATGTCTCCAGATTGCGCGAAGAAAAAGGCGATGGTTGGAACCCGAGTTCGAGACTTTTTATCGGGCAAATTGTTATGTGTTTACTCAACAGTAGTCTAATTTACTCAATGTATCTGATAGATAAATACAGCTAAAGCAACTCTATTGCCGTCTCCCTTGTTTATTCGGTGTTAGAACTAAGTTAACGAAATATGGGTGTAACATAAGTAGAGAGAGGGGCTTGTTGTAACAGGGGTAAGTAGTAACAAGGCTTGTTCGCTAAGAATTTAAACTTTATTAACGTATTTCTTTGATATAATATTGTCTTCTATTTACGCGAATATTATTCATTGAAATTAAACTGCTATATTCGGATTTTATCGCGTTGTTTATTTGACATTTTATGACAAAATTTTGAAAATTGTTACACTACTACTACTGTTAAACTTTACTAATTTTTAAGCTAATTACATTATAATTAACAATTTTCAAAATTTTGTATTAAAGTGTCAAATAAACAACGCGATAAAATCCGTATATAGCAGTTTAATTTCAATGTATTTCTTTGACTCAATCTTACCGTTATACCGCGCCGCGCCATGTCATCACAGCTAGTGTCCTGCCAGGACGGTGCAGTGAGTGAATGTGCACAAGCGCATCATTGTTGCCAGGTAACGTATAATTTTACTTTCGTCAACTTTTGGTTGGCTTCATTAGTATCGACTAATTAAAGCTTTCTATATGTCATTTGGTGTTAAAATGTATCTACACACATCAAAAGTGTCTAGGGATCAAGTACATTTTTAAGTATAAAAAACTATCAAATTAATATTTGGCAAATCTTGTCTTCCAGACTAGCTTTATAGTTTAATTCCTATGTTGAAGTTATTAAATTATCCCCATATTACAACATAACATCCCTACATAACATGTTACAACTTGCCCCAATATTGTTGCATGTTACTTTTATTATTTATAATGTATCTAATTTGTTTTCTTTTAGAATGAGATACTATAAATGTGCTGTGCAACTTGGTGCTAAAAATATTACCCCTTATGCTGGTATAATACATCAAAACTGCGAACACACTATCTCTTAGTTGCTCTGGTTTACAAAATCAATTTTCCCCATCGAAGATTATACCATTAATGAATCACCACCATGAAAAACAAATACAATTAGCAGACGCATAAGGAAATCTACTGTTTTGACAGACACGCCTGACAAAAAAAAGCTATGACAATACAATATAAAGAAAATTAAGAAAAAAATATGGTAAAGATAAGATAAAGGGATAGAAGAAAGACAAAGGCAAAGGTAAAACAGTTAGAGTTAAAAAAGGATTTTATGTTCAGATTCAGAATCTGAAGAGTGGTATTTTCTAGTTTGCAACGAAACGTATAGTCATTCAAAAGGTGATGTAGGATGTGTCACAGGAGATACAATTTTTTTTATTTGTAACAACTGGGGCTCAGTGGCTCTCATAGCCAGTTGCACTCACTGAACGGTAAACGATTAGCGAGTTTAAGCAACGTTGGGTGCTGTCAGTCAATAGATGGGTGACCGCTTAGTGATATTTCATCTGAGCGTCTCCGTGCTTCGGAGGGCACGTAAAAAGTCGGTCCCGGTTGTTGTCATATAGACAGCAGTCGCTAAGGCATGTCAGAGGCCTACGGGCGGCTTGAACAACTCTTGACAACAGGTTGGTCACTAACCACACGGAGAGAAAGAAGAATAAAGAGATTGATAAGGAAATGATTGAAAGGCTGATTATTGTAAGATGTAAGGTAAAAGTAAGAGATAATTATGAGACTTAATTTGGAGGTTTATAATTTAACTTACTGTGATTTAAAAGTGCCATGTTGATAATATATTATTATAAATACACATTTATTAAAAGCTAAAATTACATTTTTTTATTATATAAGAAGTACGTTTAACTTAATTAAATGATAAAAAATACATATTATAGAAACACCTAGGTCATTATTTTTGTTGAAAACAAAGCAAAATGATTTAAGATGTAAATAAAGAATGATTACAGGTGTGTCTCGTTTTCTACTAATGTTACTACTTGCCCCAATAGATGTTACAACTAACCCCAAGCACGGGGTAAGTTGTAACACCGCTCTTTTTTAAATAAAAATCTAATTGTGAAAGACCTGTAGATTTTATATTTTTCATTTTGACTTAATAGAAGAATGGTTAGAGTAACAATCAATGTTTAGTTAGTGGTAATTTAAACAATACATTTTAAGATATAAGATATTTTTTTAAATTGTTACTACATGCCCCTCTCTACCATCTACTTTTCATTTTAGGAATGTAAGCGTGAGATCATAGTCAAGTAAGAGAATAATGCGTCACATCTTATTTATTGAACTAGATATTTTCCTTGTTTATTGATATGTGTACATTTGTACAATAACAAGAACATTACATCATACGGTATATGATTTAATGTTTTATGTATATCTATCTTTAATACCGTAATTTATGGGGAAGTAATTCTTTCAAAGCGAAGGAAACTACGGCAATAACTTATACAACTTACTAAGACAATAATCCTAACTAATATTATAAATGCAAGTTTGTTTGTTACGCTTTATCGCATTAACTACTCGACCGACCATCATGAAATTGCCAGAGAAACGGAAAAGGACTAGGGTACATTTCATCCATTTTTTTTTACTTGGCGAAATGCATGGACGCATACCCCTCCGCGGGGGCGGGCGGAGGGGTTATGTCAGACTCACCGTGGTAAAAGAGAAAGATGGAAATGAAGATAATAATGGACCTCCCGAAATACCGACTAAACCTACCACGGTGTTCCTCGACAAAACCGCAATCGGCGGGACCGCGCGAATCACTTTCACGTGTGGTCGCGACCCCGCCGAGATTTCGGCCCGCCGTCGCGCGCCGTATGAAACGGCAGGCCACTACACAACAAGACTAGCCTTAAGTCACCACTAGATACAAGCCCTACTGTCAGTGCTATAATGCTGACTCCGTTTAATTGCTGGCTCGCAATCTGATGCCCACATATTATTCTTAGAATGCATTGACTGGAGCAAGTAAACATAAACGTATTTACTGGAAATAGCGTTGTCCATGTATTCTTTTAAATGCGCGTCTTTAACACAAAAATCAAGATCTGGCTCTTTCTGTAATACTGGTTTTTGTAACTCGCAGTTTCGTATATGAGTCGATTTGTAGACATTTCTGTAAATCATTCTCTGATTTCGCTGTAAAGGTGTCTTTCAAGATATTCATAGCCAAATAACTATCTACAGGGATGACATTGATCATACAATTTTCGTCGCTGCGGTGAGGAATTGTTATTGTTTTATAAATGTCGTAGCTGTCTCTATCAATTAATGGTATTTGGGTATTTGGAATTCAAAAATAAAATATTTTGTCGTCATACGTCCTTTGACTTTCAATATTTTATAAATTTGAGGAAGGTCTGTCTAAATGTTGTAAATGGGCAATGACAGCTCCTTTGACAGCTGACTTGAGATAATACTGAATTCCTCTTTTCGTTGAGTGGGTGTGAGAAGGTGTACATTAAAATGTTGGACATTAGTAATGGTATCCAATAAACTGTCTTGGATGTTCATTAGATTCATGAACATGCTGTTTGCCATGATGTTTGTTGCCTTTTCCGCAATAAGAATTTCATTTTTGAGTTGACTTGTGGCTTGTTCTAAACGAATTAAATGTTGATTGAAGATCTTGTGCTGTTTCTCCATAGTACTCTCAACTCTCTTCAAAACATTGTTTTCTGCTTCTATGACCGATGTTTTATTTTTCCAATATTGAGCTATATGTTTCTGATTGGTTCTAATCATTGTTATATCCTTTTGATATTGTTCAGCGAAACGTTCATCTAATACACCAAACAAACTGTTTGCAATATATCCGACACCGTCGATAAGGCCGCGGCGCGCGCGTACGCTCTTATCAAAGTGCTGAGTCTGTAACATGGTTTCATAATACTCCAGCTCGACGATGCCGTGATGTAGTTGTATAAGGATGACGTCACAATGTGATTGTTTTTATATTGCTACACAGATCTGATAAATAATCGTAATAGCATTTTAATATTTTAGTTCCTTGCCAGTATGGTTCCATGTTATAATAAATTACTATTTTCTATTTATCTTGAATTAGGTGCATGTCTGATAACTTGTCAAAATAAATGCTGTTGTTATTCTGTAACGCCGAAATATTATAAGCGCCATGAACTGGTGGTGACGCAAATAACATAAACAACATAAATATCAAGCTTACGAAGTTTACGCAAGATGTTTTAAATGATTTTTGGCTTTCCTCTTTTCTGACAGCTTTTTTAGGTGTCTGTTGTTGCTGATTGCTTTGATTTGATGATTTGTTGAATAGTAGAATAGATAATTTAACTATTGGCCGTTTGGTTATGCCGCCTTTAGTCTTAAGGCTAACGACACGCACGTATCCGTCCTTCCCTGGATGCACTTCAACAACACGGTCCAATGCCCACTTGCCAGGGGGCAAGTTAGCGTGAATGTTAACAATATCATTTATTTGAATATTAGCGTGGGATCCTCGCCATTTACTTCTTGCTGATATGCCTGCTAAATACTCTACGCCAACGGACCCATACGTAGGTCTGCAATCCAAACATTTTGGAAAAGAAGCTTTAGTTTTATAGTGACTGGTGCCAAACACCCTAAAAGATCGAATATTTTTGAAATGTCTGCTAATAGATTTCTTTTGGTTGGTCTTGATTCTGATTTCTCTGACATCTTACATTGGAACGTGAAAACATCTTGCTTTGCAATTCAAATAAGCCTATATATAGCAATAAGCTTTTGTTGATTCTAAATGTTTAAAATCTTTCTGGATTACATGTATTCTGACATATATTTTCTAACAAAGTGGGCGTATTTGAGATCCACTTGCGTAGATTAAATCCCTAATTTAAGTATTTTATGAGATTTGCTTGTAACTATTTAGCTGCATGAATATTATGGCCTCCACTCAATAAGTCGTCCATATAAAACTGGTCTTCCAAGACCTTGGCTGCTACTGGAAATCAATGTCGCTCATCGCTTGCTAACTGTTTAAGCGTCTTCATGGCAAGAAAAGGGGCTGCTTTCGTGCCATAGGTGACCGTTGCTAACTGATAATCCTGAAGAGGCAACTCTGCGGATTCACGCCATATTATTCTTTGAATCTCATCCGGATGACACCAAAATTTGCCTAAGCATATTTTCTAGGTCAGCAGTAAAGGTCTATTGATACTGTCGCCAACTGATCACTAAAGATAACAAATCTTTCTGTAAGTATCTTTCTGTAAGTTTGACCCCTAAACATGCGATTGTTTAAACTGAAGCCAGATGACGTAGCCTGTGAAGCATTAAATACGACACGAAGTGACATAGTCGTAGAGTCAGCACGTTGTACACAATGGTGCGGTAGGTAACAACTCTGTATCTCGTTACTATTTGTTAGGTGCATATGACCCAGACTGATGTTCTCTTGTATAAATGATTTATAATTGTATGCGATATTATGCGATATTTTCTTGCCTTTTGAATTTCCGTTCTAATTGAAAAAAAATGTGCAACTGCTGTATGTTTTGAATGCCCCAATTTATAGTTTACATCTGAATGCATGGGGAGACGGACTACATATCTGCCATCTTCCCGCCGCTCTGTTGTTGAGTTGTATAACTCTAAACACTGATTATCCTCCGACGTCATGTCGCTATCATCATTAATATCCTCAATCGACCAAAACCTCTGAATCTCGTCGTCATTCAATAAAGCCACACTAAAGTTCAAGGATTTCATATTGGCTACGTTTCCGCATAGGATCCACCCGAAGCGCGTTTGCTGAGCTATCGGCAGAGACTCATTTGTTTTGATAATACCTCCCATGACTGTGATGGCATAGATATCTGCACCTAATAATAAGTCTACAGGACGACTGATATAGTATTCTGGGTCTGCCACCTGAATATGCTCTATATACTCCTATGCAGGCTTTTCAAATGATCTATTGGGCAGATTATTGATTACATTTTTCATGATAATCACGTCTGTACTGATTGAATAATCACTGCGAATCGATGACAGGTTGATCGTCAACATTCCTTTACACGTGTTGCCTTTGGCACCTACTCCAAATACTATGCCCTTACAACGCTGACGTTGCAGGCCCAATAACTGAGCTGCGTTCTCTGTTACAAGAAAGGCTTGAGAGCCTTAATCTATAAGGGCACGTAAAACTTTGTATGATCAGTTTGCCGCTCGGACTTTCACTTGGGCAGTTGCTAAGAGTATTTCGCCTGACTCGCCCTGTGTTGCATAGGCACCCTTCTCTTGCAGACTTGATCCTTGCTTGTTTCCTTTAATAGCTTCATTTGGTTTAAATAAAATAATTTATAAGTATCATGTAAAATTGTGTTATGATCGCCCAGACATGTATGATATTTTTTGTTCGATAAGCATTCGTTGCCCTTGTGGTTGTGAAAGCAATTTTTGCATAGTGAAATTTTTCGGCTGTTTCTAATTTCATGTTCGGCGGTAATTCTAAGAATGTGTTGCAATGGAATATGCCATGATTTTTATTGCAAACTGAGCACATGGGTAAATTGGAACGGGTCTTATTATGTTGAAATAGTTTCTTGATAGTTTTCTTATTTATATCTGTATTACTGCTAAATGTCTTAAAAAAGGGCTTTCTGATATTTTGATACGACGTCTCCTGCTGATGACTAGACTAGCCCGTATCTTGCTTGCGCTTTGATGATTCTAGGGATGTAAATTTACTCTCCAGAAAGTCTAGTAATTCCTGAAGCGACGGTAGGTCCCTGGGACTCTTTAGTGATTCGATGTAATCATTATGTGTGTCGGCATCTAACTTATTGGAAATGATATGCACTACTAATGGATCCCAGGTACTTATATCAACTCCTAGGGTCTTTATGGCATTCAAACACTCATTAGCCGTGTGTATCTTGATGGCCATTGCCGATTGATGCTGTATGGTCGGGAAACTCATAAGGATGTTAACATGAGAATTGAAAATAAGCTTGGCGTTATTATAACGATTAGTTAAAAATGTCCCAACACACCTGATAATTGTCTGAACTGATTGGTAAGTGCTGGATCAATCTTTCTGGTTCTCCTTTAAGCTTGCCCTTTAGAAATCGTAGTTTTTGAGCATTTGGCATTGAATTGTTGTTATGAACTGTTTCAACAAATTAATCTTTGAAAGACACCCACTGATGATAGTTGCCTGTGAATGTTGGTACGTCCATCTTAGGCGTAGACTTCTCCCTATAACTAGTGGACCACATTCTACAGCTAACTTCTTGATTTCTTGATATTTTTGCTCATGTTTACTGAAAGTCTGTTTGTATTCTATGTTCTCCTCATAACCTCGCTATCATTTTCCAATGCAAAGAGTCAATTGTTGACCAACGATTCTGAATTGTTTGCAAAATATCTTCAAATTCCATTTTTCTGATACATTTTCAAGGTCTATGCTGCTCACAGTTCTAGTGAAAGCTTTGAAATTACTTTTTTGATTTCTGAACAGCTCTTCTAATTTGCTGCTGATTCCCTGCTCTCGAGAACCTGAGAAGGCTGCTTGCTGCAGAGTGGGTATCTCCGAGCGCGATGATGTTTGCGGCGTAACCACTAGGCCACTGGGGGACTGCTGTTGTACTCCCAAGAGCGTCGCTGGACGTAGAAGAGATTTTTCGGCTGCTTTTGAAGAAGGGAATCGTTTCAGGATACATGATCGTGTATTAATTAATGTACTACTCTTCCGACTGCTTATACACGTCATTGATGAAATTATCAGTTGCTTTCGTCGAATTTGCACAACTTGATGTGGTTGTTTTGAAAGTCCTGCCAATACGACTCTAAAGAGCTCAGACAATTATTTATATAAGTAGGAGTCTTGAGCTCTGCACCGTCTTGAAATTTGTGAGAAGTTTTTCTATTCCTCCTATGATCTGTTGCTGAGTTGCTAGGAGATCCTACATGTCGATAGCTTAGCTGCTTGCAATGATAGAGGGATCACTCACTGATAGCTGCTGCGTCACTTACGTGGCCGAGCGGTATCCACAGGAGGCGCTGACCAACGGGCACTGCGCAAGTACACTCACGATAAAGTCCCGCTAGCGGTAGATCGAAGGACCAAAAAGATGTACGGTTTGCACACCGTTTAGATGATTTTATTATAAAAAGAGAAAAACTGATTAACTGATATAACTGATTTATTGCACTGATAACCTGATAATATTAAATGAATGATGTGAGTCGAACGCGATCGTAATGACGACTGAATGATACCTACAAATGTTAACTTAAACGTGTAAAAATATGATTGCTGAGTGCGCACAACGTGGGCGCAAATATGTGCGATGTTGACATCGTACATTACTGCTCCATATCTTATTGAATATAAAATTATGTAGGTACTTTTTTCTATTTTAAGTTCTTGGCAAGAAAATATTACCGAATTACTTTATTTTTAATAATCCTTACCTAATAGTACAGTCAGCAAGTTTAGGTATATACCTACTTGCGAGATTTCCATTACCACTACCTTTCAAAATTATTTTTATTCTCTTAGAAATCATTTTAAAATTTTGGTATTTTAATCACACAATTCTTTTACAAATTGATTACATTCTAGCTTCTTATGTTGCTGATTGTAGGGAATTTTCATGGGAAACTGAACCAGTACTTGTGTTATTGCAGTGTTGTGTGGCCCGTAAAACAGCGATCAGAAGATGGGTGGAGATGAGTGGCGCGTGCACGGCGTGCCAGTGCGCATAGTGAGCGAAGTGAACAGCGGCGAGTATGACGCTCTTGTTCTCGTCATCACAGCGGGAGTGGCGCCGCCTCAGGCGCTCGAGGACTTTGTGGCTGCTGCGAGACAGGTCGATGCTACAATCGACAAGGTACCGTACTTCGATCTTTTTAAGGCTTCCATTTTAATCATCGCACCACACCCATTTTAAGACTAATATTTTCACTAAAATTATAAAAATCCGCCTCTTTTGTGACTAAGGATCAACTCAGATTGAGCGGTATGATGCTTGAGCATGCTCGAACATGATCCTTGCGAGTGAGTGGCGTAAAACACGCACGTCTGCTCAAACTGTTGCGCGTATGTTTGACCAGCTTCACGTATTCTCCATCAGTCTTATGAGTATCAGTGCTTTTCCACTCAATCTGAGTTGACTTTTATGGTTAAAATCGGACAAAGTACCATTCATCTACCCTTATTTCTAAAGTTTGTGAAGCTATGTTTGTTTAAGGATCTCAGGAAAATTAAAAGCCTGGTTTCTAACAGGCAGATCAAAACAATTAACAGCCGGTCAAATGCATGTCAACCGCTGTCATTGGCTGACTGAATTAGCAACAGCCAATCAAAGTTTGACTTTGAGACGACGCCGATGTTGGTTGACTAACCAACGTTTTACGTTAGCAAATTTTGGTTTCTGAATGACTATTCAAAAACCAGAATTTACTTTTTGAAATGAGCTAATATTGTTTGTAAACCAAATTAGTTTGGTGGTTCATATCAAACCTGTGTTTAGAACTTTCTGTGCATGTACATACATATATTCGCTTTTTAAATTGTGGACTTGATTTAACGGCGAAGGAAAACATCGTGAGGAAACCTGCATATCTGCGTTCTTCATAAGATTATCTAAAATGTGTGAAGTCTGTCAACCCGCACTGGGCTATGGCTTAAACCTTATCATACTGAGAAGAGGCCCGTGCACAGCAATGGGACACTTTAAGTACAGAGCTGATATTATATAACATTTTCTACTAAGGCACCTGTTGGTGCTTCAGTCCAACTCGCAATAGACCGTTTTCTTTTTGATACATTACCATGTTTTACGAGAAAGACGCTATACCTCTGGTGTTAATATATCAGTCAGCAACACAAAATGGATCTTAGCCTTCAACATTAAAGTACGCCATTTTTTTTATTTCGTGCTAAGCCAAACCATTCATTTCTTTCAGGTTTGTAGCTATTTTATTTTGCCAGTGGTATCTAGGGCGACCCACCGGACGATGCTCGGTGGGTGCCCGAAGTATGCTCTTTTGGCAGCTCGATCCTCTCCCAATATTTACACATGTCCGAGCCAGCGCAGTCGGGCAGCTTTTAATTACTCGATTATATTCGGCTCTGGCACTCGTGCTGGCGCTCACAGCATTGAGGAGCGTTCCCAGTAGCGAGTGGGAGGACGGTCTGTAGTACAGGAACAACTTTGTTTTTTTTATTTGGGGTAATGCTATGACGCATACCTCGCCGCGGAAAAGGGGAGCGGAGAGGTTACGTCCGGCTCACCCGGAAAAAGATAGAATGTCCCGGGTACTACCGACTAAACCTACTATGGCGTGCTCGCTGCTTGTATGGTGGGTGGGTTAATATAGCAGTTGGTAACAACTAATTCGATACGTTTGTTACAGAACGTGACGGTACTATCGTGTCCACGTGTGTCTGGTGGCCGCCTCGTTTTG
The DNA here is from genome assembly GCA_930367265.1 of Catocala fraxini. NCBI lineage: Eukaryota > Metazoa > Arthropoda > Insecta > Lepidoptera > Erebidae > Catocala > Catocala fraxini. Next base: position 5,572,225 of record OV884047.1, read on the forward strand.
GCGCCGACAGGCCCCATCACGCCGTACGATGACGTCAGGTAAATAACTTCATTCTCATGCCATTTTGATAAATAGTATAGCTGGATCAACGCTCAAAACGTGCCATCTCTAAGGAAGAACATAACATAATGTGGTGTGATGTTCCTAAACAAAGGGAGAATCCTCTGGCTTGGCTGAGTTCGGCCCAGTTATGGTGGAAGCAGGAAGTCTCGTGGTCGACTTGGTTCGTGTACTCGGGTGATGCATATTTAGCAGTAATAACATTTTTAACCGGCGGAGAATATGAACATCGCGGCGCAGCCGGACGGGACAACGATTTAATATAAGTGAATGCCGTTTAAACAGGCTGAAACTTGTATATAGTAACTCGTTCTGAGAACAAGCCATATGCGTGATTGCAGGAGTATCTATGAGGCGTCGCTGGCGGGCGTACGTCGCGCGCACGCCGCGGGCGCGCTGAGGCCGGCGCTGGCGCTGCAGCCGCACGCGTCGTGGCCCGCCGCCGAGTTCGTCGCGCTCCTCGCGGCGCTCGAGGCCCTCTACGTGGTACGACACTAACCACTCCCACCAGTGTAACACAGGCCGCCGCCAAATAACACGCTCCCAAACTTTTAGCTAACACTAGATTATTTACCTACAGCCACTGCAAATCCGCGAGTCATTCCCGCAGCAGGGACACAAGATCGCCGCGCTCGGTGTGTACGGCGAGGGAGTCCGTGCACCGCTGCCACAACTCGTCAGCGAGGCCGTCGCGCTGGAAGTATCCCGGTGAGTCCCGCGGACGTGCAAAGCGTACTACTTTTTCTATCCTATGGTTAATAGTGAATTAACTTTAGGGTGTCTCTGAGACGTAAAATCGTGCGCTCTAACTATGGCAAGCTAACCAGATATTCGGATATGCAAAATATCCGGATATCCGTTAAATTTAATATCCTAATACTATTAGTATAACTATTTGGATAATACGAATAAAACGGATATTCATTTTTTAAGGTATTCCTCGCGTAACTTGCACTTGCATGTTTCGGTCTGTAACTAATTCTAATTACACCACATTTAATTGTTGTGGTGTAATTAAAATTATTGGATTTTTCTTCCACTGGTTATTTATGTAATAAACTAAGGACATGTCGAAGCGATGCAACTTTAGATTGTTAAAATTTCCTTAAATCTCATTACCAAATACTAGTAATGTTTTTTAGAAGACTAACTGATTGTTGTTTTTAATAACTTTATGTTTTGAATTAATATTTATAGATGTTATATTGATGATCTAATATATCTTAATTGAATATGCTAGGTAGGTATCTAAATTAAACATAATACTTAAATCAAACATAAATAACAGACTTTCTTTAAGCACCAGTAAGGACCTAGTGTTATCTTAGCATATATTAATGTAAGATAAATAAGATAAAAACAAAGATTTGCTATATTGATATAAGACATCAATATAGCAAATCTTTCCTGTAGTGTCGGCAACGTAAATTATATCTTTGGTGAAGCAAGCAAAGCCTAGGCAGGTCGTATGTCCGTTTGCCACGTTAGCGGATCAAAAGAAGTCACCCGTAAGTCTAACTTAGCTTAAGACTGCGCCGAGCGTAAGATGCGGTTGGATTGAATGCCAGAGCTCGAAATTCAAATCAGCGCGCGGTCGCCATAGTAAAATTGTATGAAGGATTTGAAGTGCTTTTTTAATAAATATGTATCTTTATTGTCAACCAATAACTTAAATATTTAGGACAGACAAGTTGTAATATAACTATTTATGTTTCGTTTAAGCTATAAAATGGGATAGATTTCTACTGTTATAATCTAAAAATCACGTAACACGAGCTTACGTTTTTGCATTTTTCGTGCAAATTTATGTAATTTTGTAGGCGAAAATATTAATTATTATAAGTTTTTTACACGGAGTAATTGTAAACAAATTCATTGTTATGGTAAATGTATATTTTATATTTGTATTAAACAAAAAGTGTTGATTTTATCAACTTAACTGTGACAGCCTGTTTTAGCACATTTCGCTCGGCGCAGTCTTAAGAAATTACTGAACCTTCATTTCTTCTCGTATACATGTTTACGACGAGTGAGATAAGTATTCCATTTGTCCGCGTTCTTGGTGTTTATAAGAATTTTCTTATAAAGAAAAAAAAAAATGTCCTTCAGACCAAATTTCGGTTCTGGCAGCCAATCTTAACGGAGACTGGTCAACTGCGCAGGAGATATTAGTGCACAAACACAAGTGCACTTTCTGTTCCACTCTTATGATCCGATGGAACGGTAATCCGACACGAACGAAAAGAGACTTTATGGCAAGGGACTAAAAACTGTTTGTGTGTTGCAGGGGAGTGGCGCGAGACATAGGCGGTGCCGACCCCGAGCGTATGACGCCTCTCGCCACCGCGAGCTACCTCACCGATCTGTTCCGCGGCTCTGACGTCACCGTCCGCGTGCTCGATGACGCTGACGTCATCGCGCGCGAGTACCCGCTCATGGCCGCCGTCAACCGCGCCGCCGCCACTGTCGACCGTCATCGCGGTACGTACACAAATAATTTATGTGCCTATATTATGTTATACAATGCATAATATTATCACAAGTTTTAATAACTTGAGTATTTATTACTTAAGAGATTATTCGAGGCTGCGAATAATCGTATAACTGTATTTTATTCGTACAAATGTCGACACTATCCTTTTGATTATTTAGGATGCGTGATCTTCCTGGAGTACGTGCCAAAGAGTTACGATCGGACTGTGATGCTGGTCGGCAAGGTGAGTCTCACAGTACTTCGACTATATACTGGGTGTAAGAGACAGTGTACCGAAAACTGCAACAGTAGATTCAGACCATTATTCTGAGTTAAAATCGTAATATATTTCGGCAATTTTTAATTTTTCTGTTTATGAATCATAACATAATGCATAAACCATCCATTTTAATAAATAAAATGTATTGAAATAGTCGTGATTTAAACAGTTTTTTTTTATGCGCGTTGGACGCAGAGGTCATTTCTGTTGACGTAAACCGTCCGTTGTGTTGGTAGCAATCCACTGCGTACCGCGTAATAAAGTTAATCAATATAAAATCTTGCGTTTTTTTTATTAATAGAAGTTTGCGTCGAGATAAGTACCTATAGAAAGACGGCTTGCTAAAGTTTTCGGTACGCCCGTCCCTTACATCAGACACTAACGTAGAGCGTGTCGGCAGGGCGTGACGTACGACACGGGCGGTTGCGACATCAAGGCGGGCGGCGTGATGGCGGGCATGTCGCGGGACAAGTGCGGCGCCGCGGCGTGCGCGGGCTTCGTGAAGGCGTGCGAGCTCCTGCGCCCGCGCCTCAAGGTCGTGGCCGCCCTCGCCATGGTGCGCAACTCCGTGGGCGAGCACGCCTACGTCGCCGACGAGCTCCTGCGCTGCCGCCGCGGGCTCGCCGTGCGCGTCGGGAACACGGACGCCGAGGGCCGCATGGTCATGGGCGACCTGCTCGCCGAGATGGCGGAGCGCGCCCGCGGCGAGGAGTCGCCGCACCTCTACACCGTGGCCACGCTGACCGGCCACGCCGTCCGCGCCTACGGGACCGCCTACTCCGCCGCCATGGACAACCACGCGGCGCGCGACGTGGGCCACGCGCGCGCGCTGCAGCTGGCCGGCGAGCGCGTGGCGGACATGCTGGAGGTGTCCACTATTCGGCGCGAGGACCTGGCGGAGCACGAGGGCCGGGTGGCCGGCGACCACATCCACCAGGCGGGTAACGCGGCGTCGAGTGCGATGCCGCGAGGCCACCAGGCGCCGGCGGCCTTCCTGCTGCTGGTGTCGGGGCTGGAGCGCGCGCGCGTGCGCTACACGCACCTGGACGTGGCGGGCGCGGCGGGCTGCCTGCCGGCGCCGCCCACCGCCGCGCCGCTGCTGGCGCTCGCCGCGCACTACGGGCTCGTGCGCTGCGCCGCCAACGACTGCTAGCGCGCGCACGCACGCACGCACGCACGCACGGGCGACAGACGTTCGCGTACCAAGGTTTTATCTGAGGTCTAATTTTCAAAAATATGATTTATAAAAATTAAATTTATTTTAGGTATCGAAAACTCGTGTAAATTTATACACTATATGTAAAATTTATTATTAGTAATTGATATTTTTATCTAATTAATTCCTACAGTTGTTCGAATTAATTATTCGAAATTATCCATACCTCTTCACACTGATGCCTAACTACGCGAATACCGTCGCCACGGCAAAGATCAACGTCATAATTATTAAAGTTCATGTTGCATTGGAATCGTTAAGTACAATATTGCATAATAATTATATTTTTTGAAGATTTTCTTATCATGTATAATTTTAAAATATTATTGTGATATATATCGTAGGTTTTAGTCGATTGATGAAGTCGACGTAGCCATTTTGTATTTTAATAATGTTCATAAATAACGCTGTACTCGTTTCTACTTTTTATTTATTCTGCCTTACTCTCCTCTCCAGTCAAGAAGAATAATGTTTTATATGGAAAATGGTGAAACCCACCAATACTCTCGCCTAACAGTTACATTAATTTTGTTGATAATTATCTCACACAGCCTAGTTTATATCTTAAGAGACTTGATATCTTGTAGACCTTTACTGTATTGATCTACAAGACTGTAGTGCTGAATAGATTGCCTACACCGAAACTTTTTTTTTAAAGATCTTCTTCTCGCATTAGGATTTAATCATGTGAGTCAGTAAAGGAAACCTAGACTTTATTTCAGTATCAATGTTTATAAATTACTATTACTACGGTAGCTTCCACTACGTACGTGGTACTTCGTCTGTGACACATCTAGGGCCGACATGAAATCGTCTCTAGCGTGAAGTACGTCGAACTAATCAAAATATTACATTCTTAAAAAGACTGCATTTCTGGTGCAGCAGTAGAGTTCTTAAATAGGTACCTATGTTATACATTTTTGTATTCGTACAATCGTTGCTATCGTTTTTGTACTCACCAGATGGCGCCACTAGCGAGTAAGGTCCTGTCAATACTGTCACAGCTGCTGTCGAAAGTCGTATTTTGCGGTAATCATTGTCGGTCTCTATGGTTACTGTTACTATCCAGTAGCACCTCTAGCGGTGAATTTGAGCGCGATACATTCATGAACTAATCAAAATGACTGACTGACGAATCGCCAACGTTTTGGGGTGAAGGTGTTGATCATATAATATAGTCTGGCTTCTTGTAGATCGATAATCGATATAGATTTAACATGTAATTGATCATAACCCGTATGTAATTAAGGCTATTGCGCTTGAATTCACCGCTAGAGGTACTAGTGGATCGTCAGTTCTCTATACTATACTTTATGGTCAATTAAACAGTAACCATAGAAACCGCTGGTTACTACCGCCAAATACGACTTGACAGGATTGACAGGACCTTACTAGCAACAGACTGATGTAAATGACTATCTGGAGGAACGTGGTCTAATGTTTCTGCAACACAAGGGTCATCCGATCAGGCTAGGTGATCGTGTCCTTGACTATTGATGTCGGAAACTTGTATATATAATAATAATATTTATTGCCTGACACATGATCCATACACAAATATAAATTATATTCGCAAGAAATAAATAGGAACAAAATTATATAATAATAATATCAGCCCTGTATTAAAATGTCCCACTGCTGGGCACGGGCCTCTTCTCATTGTGAGAAGAGTTAGGCCGTAGTCCACCACGCTGGCCTAGTGCGAGTTGGCAGACTTCACATATCTTCGAGAACATTATGGAGAACTCTCAGACATGCAGGTTTCCTCACGATGTTTTCCTTCACCGTTAAAGCAAGCGACAATTAACTATTTAATACGTATATAACTTCGACAAGTCAGAGCTGCGCGCTTTGGGTTCGAACTCGAGTCTTCTGCGTGACAGTCTAACGGTTTTCCACTAGGCTATCGCTGCTATTATATATATGAACAAAATTACTAACATTAATTTAATACATGTCAATTTAATATTTTGTATTAACAACCAAACTTAGAAAATATATTACATTAATTAAATAATAGAGTTTAACTTTTATTAGAATTATATATGTAGTAAACAAAATAAATAGTTAAAGCAATTAAGTAGGCACTGCTCATCTTTACGCAGCTATTTCTAGCCATCTTTTTAACATCGAAGTGGTATATAATCTGCCCGCAAACTTCAATTATTTTGCATCTACTCGTGCCAACTCTGGCCATGAAAGATGCAATTCGGCTCCACTGTATGGCATTGAAAGTGTTCAGTCTTGCCTCCATATACATTCCAGAGGCACTACAGTAGCGTGATGTTATTATATTGTACTCGAATGCTATTCAAGGACCCATATACTTAGCCGCTGCGTAAACGTCACCTGCATGATTTAGAATTGTATGGCGAGGGCATTGACTTATGGGCGAGGGGGTTTGAAGCGTCAATTGTGTACGGCGCCATCTGTTGTCAATGGTCGGAACTTCGTCTGTGCGGAATCGTCACAACTACCTCATAAACAAATAGCAATATCGTCGAATACATCAGAGCCGTGCCGTAGAGATGACTACCAATTGTGCCCATGCATTCGTGAGCGTCTTTTGAAGTCCTAGTTGGAGGTGGATCATTGTGTTGCCCAATTTCTTAAAGAGTAATTGAGTTTGCCCGTTAAGAAATCTCAATAGCAACTTGGAGTTCGGGAGTTGGCAGTGTTAAACACCCCCGTGGCTCGGAAAAGCACGCTGTTACGCTTTCACTTGCTGCTTGCTTACTTGCTTAAAAAGGGTTAAATACTCGAACGATCATCATCAAATTTCGCATACACGTTGTCAGGGAAACAGAAAAGGACATAGGGTTTCATCCAGACAAAAGTTTTGTTAACCTATCCTTCATTTAAGCGAGCGAAGCCGCGGGCAAAATCTAGTAAATAATAATGCCCAAATTTTTTATGTTGAACTTTAATTTACCAGCACGGGAATTTATTTTTTGTATTTGATTTTTTGTTGACCCTTACCATCTGGCGAATAGAGCGACCGTTCCTCCCGCTACACTGCCGGCGCTGCCTGCTTACGTCTGAGTCACTAACAAATGCGCCGTTAGTGTATCATTTTTTCATTTGTACTTATTTACCTATATATTATGTGCACTAGAACCTTCCTCTCATAAGATAGAACTCAACTCACTAAATAAAAGAGTCGTGTATTGTCCAACTTTTTATTCACTTACTGTTTACTTTATAATATTCTTTTCAATTTGCAATTTTACAGCTCGGTGGAGGTCGGCGCGGCCGCCGCCACCGCGTTATCTATACAAATAGTTTATAACTCTCAATTTAAACCGAGTTTATCACTCACATATACAACTCATAAATACAACAAATACAATTAATAATAATAGTAATGTACACAAACAACAACATAATAATTTGACGCGTTCGTACGAGCTCGGCGCGGGCCGCGGGACTGCCGGTGGCTCCCTTCACAATATACATACACATACATAGCACCTCCAACATATTTTTCATCCGTTAGGATGTTTCATTTAACAATTTATCGCCAAAAAGTGATCATAACAAGTATTAGCTGCAATCATCGACTGCCATAACAAAATATCATTTACAAAAACAAGATGGTCGCGCGCACGCCTCGCCCGCGCCGCGGTGCGAGTACACACGCACTCGGTACACGCGCGGGACGCGGGACACGGGACACAGGCGGTACCCGGCCGGACCCGCGGCGCGCGGTACACAGACGCTCGGCACAGGCGCGACTAGTCGCAGCGCGCGGGGCGTGCGCGCGACTGTGCGTATCAAACGTACATAAAATATACAACACATGTACACACTAAACTAATCTCACTAGAGTCGAAACAGCATCTCACTGTGTACGCCCAGCGATCGACCAAATAAATGTACAAACTAATTAAACGCGTCGACACCGGCGGCCGGCGCGGTCACGTGCCGCGCTCGTCCCGCGCCCGTCGCCGCGCACTCGACGACCGTGTATCGCCGGGCACACGGCGGCGCGCGGATGATTGCGAACAGACGACGGGCCCGACTGCGGTCGAGCGACCGCTCGATCGGCGGTGTCCACCCGGTAGGATTTAATTTTCACGCTCTGTCACCCACCCGCTTACGGCACCTAAACGAAAATCGCGCAAATACTATTTGACATGCATTAGATGTTGTCCGCCCTCGCGGTGGTGGCGGTGGTGGCGGCGCGGGCCCTAGGAGCGCGTGAGCGAGGAGGCGCGCGCGGCGGGCACGTCGGCGGCGGCCAGGCGCAGCGCGGCGCGGGCCCTAGGAGCGCGTGAGCGAGGAGGCGCGCGCGGCGGGCACGTCGGCGGCGGCCAGGCGCAGCGCGGCGCGGGCCCTAGGAGCGCGTGAGCGAGGAGGCGCGCGCGGCGGGCACGTCGGCGGCGGCCAGGCGCAGCGCGGCGCGGGCCCTAGGAGCGCGTGAGCGAGGAGGCGCGCGCGGCGGGCACGTCGGCGGCGGCCAGGCGCAGCGCGGCGCGGGCCCTAGGAGCGCGTGAGCGAGGAGGCGCGCGCGGCGGGCACGTCGGCGGCGGCCAGGCGCAGCGCGGCGCGGGCCCTAGGAGCGCGTGAGCGAGGAGGCGCGCGCGGCGGGCACGTCGGCGGCGGCCAGGCGCAGCGCGGCGCGGGCCCTAGGAGCGCGTGAGCGAGGAGGCGCGCGCGGCGGGCACGTCGGCGGCGGCCAGGCGCAGCGCGGCGCGGGCCCTAGGAGCGCGTGAGCGAGGAGGCGCGCGCGGCGGGCACGTCGGCGGCGGCCAGGCGCAGCGCGGCGCGGGCCCTAGGAGCGCGTGAGCGAGGAGGCGCGCGCGGCGGGCACGTCGGCGGCGGCCAGGCGCAGCGCGGCGCGGGCCCTAGGAGCGCGTGAGCGAGGAGGCGCGCGCGGCGGGCACGTCGGCGGCGGCCAGGCGCAGCGCGGCGCACGCCAGCGGCGGCGCGGGCGGCGCGGGGGGCTCCACCTGCGACACACACCACAATTCAAACGTAACGCCTTGTAGCCCGTTTCAAGTGGCAACGTCGCAAATAACTGTCATATTTTAATTAATTTTTTTATGTCGTTCTAATATTCATTTACTTTTAGAATTGCTTACAGACTATCTGAGGTAAAAAAGTGTATTACAAATAACTATTGATATATATTTCTAATGCTTGTATTATGCATATTACGCATCTAAAATTGTACCAATTATTTACATAGTAAAAGAGCTAGAATCTATTTATTATTGGTGATGTACTTATTACCTTAATCCGTAAAAAATATTAAAAGTAATTTAGAAATTAAACCTTATCAGTAAATTACATTTAATGTTGCTACTAACAGACTACGTGGCGTAAACGCTAACAGCAATATACGAAAAATATCGAATATAATTGATAATTGTTCAATCCCGCATATGAATATCATAACCAGCAAATATCCGTCACTATCTTTCATTCGAATATAGAATTCGAATCGAATAATCGAATGTAACTTTGCACGACATCGTATGATCGGAAGCACAACACGCGCAGTAGATTTAATAAATTCAATATATTTTATTTATTAAAACACACGATAGATTTTAATTATGTCTAATATTGTAAGAGAGTCTTGAGACATTAAATAAATCTACTTTAATTATTTATTGCCGAATAATAGCAATCAAACATGTTGTCAATGTTCAAAGAAGAGTTCATCGAGCGATTCTTTTCTTATTATTCGAATACATTAGGATAGACATTCATATGCGAGATCATAAATTAAAAATAATTGGAATCGAAACAGTTAATATATTTATGTAATTGCTTCAATTCCAATTATTTAGAACATTTCTCAAAAACGAATATACAATAGTATATTAATAGTTGTACATGTTTTTTAAAATAATCCTTTTAATCTATCCACGAATATTCATAAACCATTTATTATTACGCATGCTGACAGAACAGGGCCAAGAATTATTTGATATTTTTGTGCGTCAAGTACGATACTTCAGATAGTCATTTGAAGACGAAGTAAGGATAAGAAGAGTTTACTATTCTCTGTCCCTTTTTGAGCGACTGATGAGAGAGAGCGGAAAGTCAAACAAAATCTGTTTGATAGTCAGTGCAGGATTAAGCCAGAGTAAAGCTTGTAGTAAATCATGTCATACCTCACCGCTTGCACAGTCTTTACCCATATAAATGGCTAGGTGGCGCAGTATATTGTTTATAATGTTGAGGAGCACTTCTTTTAAAGCGGAACTCGGATAACATGCAGAAATAAACAATTTGATATACTTTGATTGGTGCAAGTTTTGGACATGGCTGTTCCTCGAAAAAAAGATGCTTGTTAAATCTAGTATATTGGTAGTTTTTCAAAATAAGTCAAGCGACAGGAATTTCAAGCGAGGCACACGGGTATCGGCAGCGTAGGGGGGCATGGTAAGGCTAACCTGTGAGACAACCGAGAGTGTGCGGAGTACGAGCTAGGCTAGTGGCTAGTGTGTCACCGGGCGGTACCGACCGTGGCGAGCATGTGCTTGAACGTCTCGTAGGTGAGCCAGCAGATGGCGGCGGCGGGCATCTGGTAGAGCACGCGCGCCTGCACGCCCTTGAAGAAGCCGAGCGGGCCCGACGCGCGCAGCACGTGGCGCCCGGCGTCGAGCAGGCGCTCGGCGCGCGCGGGCCCCTCCTGCGTGTTGAGCACGGTCTTGCACACGTCCAGCGGCGTGGTGGCGGCGGCCGCCAGCGCGCCGGCGCAGGCGCCCGACAGCGCGTGCGCGCGCGGGTCGTACGAGCGCGCGGGGTTCAGCGCGCCCTGGCACCACTCGTACGTCACGAGGTGCAGCGCCTGGAAGGGCACGTTCATGGCCACCTGCGTGCCGTACGAGCGGTAGAAGGCGCGCGCGCCCTCGGCGCGGTACACGTGGCGCGCGCACTCCCACACGCCGCGGTACGGAGAGTTCAGCATCTGCAGCCGCTGCTTCACCACTGCAATAAACACGCCATACATTACAATCAGCTCATTCATTGCTTTTATTGATACATAATACGGCCGTCATATGTAAAAAGACATATCTGCCAGTATTTTTTAAATACGTCAAAAAATCAATTTTCGACCATATTTTAGATAATTACTTCTCCTCTTATGACAGTTGAATAGCCACTCGTACTTACTATAATATCAAACGCTATGTTTCAAACCTTTCTTTTGCAGCGACTTGGTTTATTATTTCTTTTAAGTTTTATATATTTGGTAATACATTACGGTATAGTGGCTGCAACATCTTGCTCATATGAGTTCTAAAATACAATCAATATTTTCTTTTTGTTAAAGAATTAAAATGTCATACAGGTGTATCCTAGTACAGATACCAGTCTCACGCAGATTTTCACTTTATCAGAAATGTTAATCTTAGCTTAAGTTATATATGTTTTTTTCTGTAACTTTCTGTGTGAGAGAGAAAATAAATGCTTTATTATTATTATTATTATTATTAAATTGCCTGAACCACTAGGTATAGCCAAAAACTTTTTCACAAATAAAACTAAATTCATTAACTACTGAAACCTACTATCTCATTAACTTTAACATTTATAAGTGTACTACTATTTGTGACCTAAATGAACAAATTTAATGTTTTTTGGCCTTTTTTACGGGTATGAGGATACGCGATAATTGTTTATTACGTTTGTAAAAGTAACCAGATAAAATTACCTAACACAAATGTAAATTATCAATGTAGGTACACAATAACATTTGAATTGGGTAGCCTATTGGACAAGTAATTGGACTTGCGATCGACGGATTGTGGGCTCGAAGCCCACCCATAGCATTACCGCATAGCCGTGAACCAACTTCTAAGACAAGCATATCTTAGCTGGAGAGAGGCATTAACATGACTGTATATTAGTGACTAGATGTGCTCGCGGTTTCATTCGCGTTTATGTTTACTGCGCCGTCCCCGTAGATCGTAGCGTGATGTGCCTATAGCCTTCCTCGATAAATGAGCCATCCAACAGTAAAAGAATTTTTCAATTCGGACCAGTAGTTCCTGAGATAAGCGCGTTCAAACAAACAAACTCTTCAGCTTTATAATATTAGTATAAATAAACTAAATTGCTGGTATTATATTTGAAAATAAAAACAAAGACAGTTTTTTTTTAGTTTATTCAATTGCTGGAACACCAGACATAATCATTAAAACAAATCTCGGTATAGTTTTAAGCTAGTAGGTATACCACGTTACCAGTCTATTTTGTGTAGGTAGCTTTTTATAGATGTGAGTAGGCTATCACGTGATCCTTGCACCGCATTAATCGAGGTCGTACGCATGAATCATAGAAGTAGGCTACTAATGGTCGCTACGGCGCATTTTAACTTGCATCACCGGCACATAGCGCCGGCGAGTACTTCCCCTCGGAGACGATTTTCCTCCTACTAGTACAGTCAACGACATAAGGCGAGACACAATAAAAAAACAATTTCAAACTCTTTATTTTAAAGTTGTTACAATTGTTTGATTTTATAGCAGCTATAGTAAAAATAAAGTTCTATTTATATTATGCTAGATTTTGCCCGCGGCTTCGCTTGCGTAAATGTAGGTTACGCTAGATTAGTAACACTCTTTTTTTCTGGATGAAAGGTCTGGATAGCTCAGTGGGGAGACCAACAGACTGCAATGCAGATGGTCTCGGGTTCGAAACCACGTCGCGCAGCTCTGACTTTTGGAAGTTATATGACTTTTCGAAATTATGTGCGTATTGATTGACAATTATCGCCTGCTCCGTGCCTCGGAGAGCACGTTAAGCCGTCGGTCCCGGCTGCCATGAACATCTATGGCAGTCGTTATTGGGAAAGTCAGTACCCTCTAATATCCTGACACTGGTCTAGCCTTAGGGTATCGTTAGCCTTCGGGTTGCGGAGGTCAGGTGGCAGCCGCTCCGTGTAAAAACTGATATCCAGTCAAATCCGGTTAGACTAGAAAAGCCGACCCCAAGTGACTTGGAATAATAAAGGCTAGGGAGAAGAAGAAAGGTACCCTATGTCGTTTTCAGTTCCAATGACAGCTTGTATTTGAAATTGCATGATAATAATTCGGTCGAGTAATGAAGGCGTAACCAAGTAACAAACTCACTTTCGCATTTATAATTTATTAGTACATATCGCATCCTTAATAAAACAGCGACTTAACTCGAAATTTGAAAGTAAGGCAATTTGAACTCTAATTGTATATGTTAAATTCTAATATTACGTTTGTGTTAAATCTTTGCAATAGAGTTCAAATTTGTTTAATCCAAAATACTGAGATAAGTCTCTGTTTTACTATTATATAGTATGGGTATAGGATATACCTAAGAACTTATTTCAAATAAAATATCAAAAAAATAAAATAAATCGTTTATTCTGAAAAATCTTATATATAGACTAGTAGTTTTCCCGCGGTTTCACCCGCGTAAGTCCCGTTCCCGTGTGAATATCGGGTTTCACCCCTTTTACCCCCTTCAGGGTGGAATTTCCAAAAAGCCTCTCTTAGTGCTCCCCTACACTCTCCAAGGAACATACATGCCAAATTTCAGCTTCTTGCGTTCAGTAGTTTCGGCTGTGCGTTGTCTGTCAGTCACTCAGTAACGGAAGAGTTTTATATATATATAGATAATAAATAATAATAATAATAATATTATTTATTTCCTCTTTCACAAAGGTAAGTACTTATTGTCTAATACAATACATGTTGGAAAATTTCTCATTCCTTTGTGAGAGGCTGGTGTCTATAATAGGTGAAAATCTGTGTTATAGTTACTATATTTATATTAAGTGAAGTCTACAAGCCGTACTGGTCTTAAAATATTACTTCATAAATTGGAATAAGTTAAACATTTTAATAATAGTTAAATTGTTCGAATTGTTTAGTTTTGCTGGAACAAATAAAACGGTTGGTCGCTAAAGCCGATCAATATCGATAAAGTTCCGTCGTTTTAAACGATATGTCGCTGTATCCGATGTTAACATCATAGGCGGTATGATTACTTAATTGTTTATATAGGTTTCGGCCGGGACCTTGCTATTCGGTCGCAATAACCGATGCGTCGTTATAAACGACGTCGTTATATTCGGTTTCGACTGTATATGTATATTTATTCTGATAAATAGGCATATTTCTGTCACGCCGAGGTGAGTCATTGTTTTGTTTTAAGAATTTAAAGGAAGTAACTATTATAATGTGTTAGGTTTTATAAAGGATGGGCCGAAACCTCGGCGGGGTAGCGATCCGCATGTGAAAATGATTCGCAATCCCGCCGAATCTGGTAACGTCGAGGAACACCGTGGTAGGTTTAGTAGGTATAACCGGCATGTCGCTGTCTTTCCCCGGGTGAGTCCGACATAACCCTTCCGCCCGCCCCCGCAGAAGGGTAGGCGACAAATTATTCCACCACGTAAAAATAAAAGGATCATCACCTTGCGATGGTGTTGAAGGATTTAGTCATCTTCTACAGTTACATACTTAGCTACGTATATTGGTGACTGTACGTGGAGAATCAATACCTACGAACATATACGCACAAAATGTACTTAACATTAATTCCACGTGTCGTTACAACTAAGTAGTTAATAAACAAGCTTGTGATGACGGCGCACTCAGACGCCAGCCGTGACACTCGCGTGTGCCGTGTCAACTGATTGTGTTGTGCGCGTGCGCAGTTATGTACGCGTGTAACTATACCTTGTAATCACACACATTTTCATTTCCTTTTATTTTATTTTTTTAATAATATACTTACTAGCTTTTATATCTTCGCTCGTGTAAAAGTAGTTTAGATTGGATTATATTAAAAACAGTATATTTTAAATTATTTTTAGTCTATGTTAATCGGTGATAATACAGTTTTATAATGGTGACAGAAATTATAAAATCGGTTGAGTAGTTTTTGAGCAAAATCCTTACAAACAAACAAAAATAACAACTTTCCTCTTTTAATATTAGTATTATATATATATCAGTTAATTGACGTGAATAGTTTAAACATTTTTATGGAACTAACACCGATAGCCTAGTGGGAAATCGTTGGACTGCCACTCAAAGGAGTTCAATCCCAAGGCGCACATCTCTGACTTTTCGAAGTTATGTGCGTATTAACGCTTGCTTTAACGGTGAAGGGGAAAACATCGTGAGGAAACCTGCACGTCTAAGAGTTCTCCATAATGTTCTTGAAGATATGTGAAGCGTGGTAGACTATGGCCTAACCCTACTCACGCTGAGAAAAGGCCAGTACCCAGCAGTGTAATTTCAATGTATAAAACTTTCGCGTAAACATAAGACTATATGACATAAACATATGCAAGCTGATTTTTTATTTACAAAGGCTAGCTAAACCCAACCATGCTTTACTGTGAACGTTGGATATTTGTGAATGCCCGTTCCTGTGGAAATTTCGAGACAAAAGTATATAAAGACTTGCACATAAATGCAACGTTATATAAACATTTCAAGTTAATCCAATGACTACTTTTCAAGTTTTGCTGACACAAGCATACGTCAACCTATTTTTAATATAACAAGTTTTTACTCGCGGCTTCGCCCATACCGAAACGGTACTTTTTTTCTGGAACGAATTCTATTTTTTTCTGTACTTCTATCAATGCTAAATTTCATAATAATCGGCCGCGTAGTAAGCCGGCCACGTAATCAGCAAACAAATGCACGTTCGTATTTATAATATTAGAGTAGGATAACGAATATATTACTTCCCTGCAACAGTCATCATCATTGTTAAGCAAAATTACTCCTATTGGTTAATTGGCATGAGTGCTTGCACAGCTCTGCAGTACTAATATTATTGCCTAGATTGGACACAAGCAAGGAAAAATACATATGCATACAAACAGGCAAAGTGTTACAGGGTTTTTCTAACAGCAATTCTGATAACTATGTGCTACTACTGAAATTATATCCTTTATATGGCTAAATTCTTAAAACATCGACCCTTCAAGGATAAAACGTAAAAGACATTTTGGTAAAATTTTGTTATTGATGTGACGTTATTAAGATTTTTGAGCTGCATCGAGCTGTGTATTTAAAATGATGATATTCGCAAAAATATGGTATTATTACCCAGAAAATACCGGATTTCTATTTTAAAAATAATTATGTAAATAATAGTTCAACTCGCCACAAATGCTGTAAAATATACATACATAGTTCACGCATGTTTCCCAGAGGGGTAAGCAGCGAAATATATAATTGCAAAATTATAAAACATTAATAGCTAAAAAAACAATGTTAACCAAAACAAAAATAATAAAGAGAAAAGGGAAACAACGTTTTTTTGCTCCTGGAAAGTAGTATTTTGTATTTTATCGATATGGTGATACAAGGTGGATAATTAGCATTTGAACAGAGCCATAGCGTGGCCGCGCATGAAACACCGATAGTTTGTATAATGTACTGCAATGAGCCGTCGTAGAGTACCTACTCGAGGTTCAGTAAACATTTAACGAATGATGTCTATTTCACATAAATGCTCTAAAACAATCGCAATTATTGACGCAATTTTTCCATTAAGTTATGTGTAGTATAGTAATAATACGTATAAACCGATACGTGTTTGGTTAACTTAAAAGGACGCCAAATAAAAACCGGCACGCAGAAGACGCTTTGTCTCAGTTTTCTTACTGAGATATTTTTTTTTTTTTAAATAGCATCTTTACTTACCTTAACTAAAACCTACTTTTACGCGAGCGAAGCCGCGGGCAAAAGCTAGTAGGGAATAAGTGAAGTGACCATAGGGTAGGTCTTACGAGGCATGCCTTTTAAGTTTTGTCGTTTGAAGAAAAAACACAACTAGAACCTTATAGTACTTTTTATTGTTTTTCAAAAGTATTCACCACGTAGCTTAATACACTTTTCCATTCGCTCAAACCAGTTATTATAACATTTATTCCACTCTAAAGTGGGGGTGTTCAAAATGGCTGACTTGAAAGCGTCGACTGCTTCTTCACCGGACAGGAACCTTTGACCACGAAGACTTTTCTTAATTTTAGGAAATGTAAAGAAATCGTTAGGGCTTAGGTCGGGCCTGTATGGAGGATGGTCAAGAATTTCTACTTTTTCTGCTTCAAATACTCAATCGTTTGACGAGCGCTGTGTGTGCTTGCGTTGTCGTGGTGCAGGATGATGCTTCGCTTTGAGTTAGATTTTCGAAGTTCGGCGATGACTCGTGGTAAACAAACTGTGGTATACCACTCTGCGTTAAACGTTCTACGATCTTCAAGTGCAAAAGTCGCAACATGGCCGGTTTTTCCAACGAACGTGGCCACCATCTTCTTTGAAGTGCTTCGAGAACGAACAACTTTAGTCGGCTTTGGCTCGTCTTGAAAGACCCAGATTGTAGATTGTTGTTTGGAATCAGGATCGTAGGCATAGATCCAAGATTCGTCATCACTGATGATGTCGTAGACGTGATGTGACTCTCCTCGGTTGAACCTTTGCAGAGTTTTTTTACACCATCTGACGCGGGCCGCCTTGTGATCGTCGGAAAGCAGATGCGGTATCCAACGGCAAACTAGCTTTCTCACACCAAGCGCTTCATGCAAGATCTTCTGAATGGTTGTCCCTGAGATGCCTAATAGAGCCTCTATCTCTCGATATGTCACATGACGATCTTCGAGAATTAGTTGTCTCACAGCAATGATGTTATCTTCAGTGAAGGCGGATTTTGGGCGTCCTTCGCGAGATTTGTCACTAATACTAGTATGTTCACGCTGGAATTCTAAATACCAGCGTTCGACAGTCCGCAGACATGGGGCTTCATCACTGAACACAGATGTTAGCTCTTCAAAACACTGAAGCCGTATCAGGCCTCTTCTAAAGTTGTAGAAAATTATTGCACGAACATTTTCCTTAGAAAGATTCATTTTCGTACGTAACCTGACAGATTCCAATCGACGTTCTGACTAAACAATAGCATTAAACCTAATACTTTCAACTGTTTTGAGATTCAAAATTTAAACTTATTCGAATATAGAACAGTTCCAAATTCAAAATTACCGGAAATATGGAAACGACAGAACTTAAAAGGCATGCCTAGTATCATGTAGTGGCCTGCCATTTCATACGGCGAGCCGAAACCTCGGCAGGGTTGCGACTGCATGTGCAAGTGATTCGTGCGACCCCGTCGATAGTGGTTTTGTCGAGGAACACCGTGGTAGGTTTAGTCGGTATTCCGGGTGGTCCATTATCATTTCAACATCTTTCTTTTACCCCGGTGAGTCCGACATAACCCCTCCGCCCGCCCCCGCGGAGGGGAATGCGTTAATGCATTCCCCCAGGTAAAAAAAAAGGAAATATGGTTGGGATTCGTCTGGATTTTGCTAACTTATTGTGTAGTTGAGGCGATCACATAAGTCGGACCAGACTCCCGATAAAATATACAATCACTCAAGTTTATAATATCTATACTAATAGTAATATTAATAGTTAATATTATAGTTATATAAAACGGAAAGATTTGATTTTTTTGTTTATTTGTAAGGATTTAGCACAAAACAGTTCAATCTATTTAAAAAATTCTGTCACCATTATAAAGCTATATTAACACCGAGTAACATAGACATCATTTTATTTTTAAAAAAGTACTGCTAACATAACCTATTCTACATTTACGCGAGCGAAGCCGCCGGCAAAATCTAGTATCGAATATAAGAGATATAGAGAAAATTATGCTCATAGGCAATTATCTTAAATAACTAAATAACAAAATGGACGACCTAAAGTGAAAAGAACTACAGACTTATATCTCTATCTATTTCAACTAACAAGGCAAACTAGCATACAGTGTGCCAGCTGGTGAACACTTATAAACACTTTACCATGGGTAGGTACCTAAAATATGCGCGTTCCCAACTCGAAGGAAAAAGGAATTGGACGGGATGAAAAGAAACTGCGTTAGCGTGAGCCGCCATAACTAAGGACTACTAAGGATCACTGGGCGAAACGCAGTGACTGTGTCTCTATTCTTACGCCGGTTTCCGGTCATAAGGTGATAAGTACTTCTTAGTGTAAGACAACAGATAGCTCCGGTTCTCAGAACTAGAGCCAACGTGCAATGGAGAAACTACGCACTACTTGCAAATTTAATAGCACAATTACGCAGTATTTTAAAAGATGCATAGGTAGGTAGGTATGTGAGCCTCCAAAACTATTAAGGAACACCGGACGAAACGCAGTAACTGTGGCACTACTCTTACGCCTGTTTCTTCTAGTACTGTACTGGTAGGTACTTCCCCAGGCGGACCGACTAATACATACGTATCTCTAGAAAACGTCCGACATAGTCTTTTCTTTTTTCATATATTCTGGTATGAAGATCTAGCAACCCTATTGTAGAACGACATTAGTTTATGTGCTGAGTGCGGTGAGCTATTAGAGACGAGACGACGACGCAACGAGCTCGCTCTCCACGTCAATTGACTCAATAGAATTAGACGATAAGTCGTTTATTAACAATACATACTACGCCGAAAGGACGAGCGCCGAACCTACACCTGTTCATCCATATATAAAACTTCTGTTGGACTAGTCCTTGGACATAACTAAGTCGTAAAATATGTTGGATTTTGAGTCAGGAATCGAAAATTGCAACTCAAAGAGCATTCTTACTAATATTATATCTGTTTTGCAGCAATGGAGAAACGGATCAATAGGATTTTGGAAGACTTTAAGCCGGAAAATGTCCAAGACGAAAATGTATAAAATTAACAGTGAAACAAAATCAGGGGATAAATCTTTAGAATCAATCGCGGATTATATCTCTAGTGGATAGGGGGAAGGTGCATGATGCAGATAGGTTGGAGTGCTGCATTGATACCTCTAGGCCTGCAGTCGCATAGCTACCGCGATGACCTAAATTGCAACAGGATAGATTAGATTGAGTATAACGGTCTGGCAATGTTTATAAGCCGCGTGAGCTGGCCTGATCACTTGTATAATAGGGTTATTTTCTAAAATCTACCTTACGCATCAGTTTCTTACAATGCTAGATAATTCTAATTATATCTAAGGTAACCCTTGTAATGAGAAAATAAACAAAAAGGTAATTATTATTATATTATATAATGTCTATCAATTTAGTTAATTATATACACATTACAGTAAGTCTGTTAAAAGTCGATAGTGCATGGGTAGACAGAGCTCGAATCACCATCATTGGATTACGATCGCAAGACCTAATTATCACATTCTGCTACTGCCTTTACTGGATGTTATTGTCAAATTCATTTTACTTTAAAACAACAACCTCCACTATATGTTCCTCATGTACCGCGAAAGACTTTACATTGAAACAACGGACACAAAGAACGCCTGGGCGTATTCATACAAACATTCATCAATATTCGGCTCGAGATCCTAAAATCATGCTATTCGTGCGGTCATACAAATTTAATATAAATGAAGTTTCAAGTCACAATGGAGATACAAATGGTGTCAAATAGTGCATTTAAGTCAGCGGCGGCCACCAATTAAACATAAGACGTTGTAAGTGGAAAATAGCGAGCACATGTACGACAATAGACAGCTCCGGTTCTCAGAACTAGAGCCAACGTGCAGCGGGAAAACACTACGCATTATTTGAACTGCACTGATGACGCAGTCGTTTAAAAGGTACTTATTAAGGCTTTTACTTAAAGCTTTAGTTTATTGTTATGTATTTGTAGTGTAGTAGTGAATGGTTGTACGTTGTTTTATAGACCATAGTTTCATAGATTTCGTTTCACATAAAAAAAATCTCATATTATCATTTCATAGAACACTTACTTTAAATAAATTCAACTGAATGATTTTTGTTACAAACATTTTTTTGTTTACGATATTCTTATCACAGAAAAACAAATCAAATATTCTTTATCCTCATATTGTTTAGTTAATATTTTTGTTTGTTTGTTTGTGTAAATAATTATCTTTTGGCTCATTTTTTTGTTGTATGGTCGCAGTTCTAACCTAACCTACTATTTATTCATTATAGTAAATAATAATTGTATTAAATATAATAATTGTAAATGTTAAATAAACAAATGAGTTTCAAAATTCATTGAATTATGTTTCTGTGAATTATGTTTCATTGAAGTTAATAGTCGTTGAAACAATAATACTCGAAATATACATAAAAGGACCAAATATTACATGAAACATTTTCTGCTTAACGAAATTCTGTGGATTTTTTGTCTGCGAACGGAGGGCACACCGGTAGTGAGTATTTAGTGTTGTTGTCACGCCGACGGTGTTTAGCAGGTGCAGTTCCGCGCTTCCGTGCATTGATGGCGCCGCCTCAGCTCTACGATTGTTGTACCAAACTTCCGCGCTGTCCACCGGGTGTACTAATGTGTACATAACAAGACGTGTTTACTAATATAGCATTTCGGTTCCCACTACTATAGTACACAATCTTACACTGTCACACACAAAACATATCGAACGTGAAAGTTTTATATTATGTACTTTCTTAACTACAGTTTATATATTTAGAGGTAAGAAAAAAATCCAATATTCGGATCACAATACCTATTTCAGTTTCATCAAAGGAATACAAGAAAAAAGAGTCCAATTCGTAATAAAATATAGTGCAAATTTATTTTATCGAGCCAGCTGCATATAGTACCATAGAGCTTCAGCGTCATAGTCGCCTAGATCTAATAAATGTTTTTAAGGTGACCACGTAATTTGTGTTGTCAAAACGTGTTGGACTGCGCGTGCTGCCTTAGATGAGATGATGCTAGTTTCTCTAGCTAGCTGGTTAATTCCTACCGTAACGAATGGGCTATCGTTTTGTGCTCACCAGTCTTGGCCACTAGCGAGTAAGGTTCTTACTTCTTAATATTGTCTTACATTTACGCGAATGTTAAACATTGAAATCAACCTACTTCATACAAATTTGGTGACACATTTATTACATTATTTTGATTTTACAATTTAAGCTATTAAAATTATTAAAACTATTTATACCTATTTAATTATACACTTTACCCGACGTTTCGGTTGATTTTCAACAGCCATGTTCACGGAGAGGTCTCTCCGTCAATGTCAATTCCGTAAATACTGGTGTCAAAAGCCGCATTTGGCGGTAATAATTGTCGATTGGTTACTGTTGAGGTCACTTTAGAGTACGAGGTCTAGAGACCTTACTATTCACTAGCACTAGCGGTAAAATCAAGTGTAATAGCCCTCATTATTAGGCAATAGCACGAATCAATCGACTCGCAGTCTTTTGCAGTCAAGTTTGATCCATGACTTATAGCTAGATTTGGTTACTTTGTAGTTTTGTCTGACAGTGATCCTCAGTGAGACTTAAATAACTTCTTATTAAACTCCGGCTGATAAGAAGTTATTGAAGCCAAATAATGACATTTAAACTGTGCGTAAAATTCGATTCTATGTGAACATGAGCTGATTGATTGGTTAACGTTCATTCGCGGTTCATTTAATAGATTAGCTGCAATAGGCTTGTTCATATACTTACATGATTATCCCAAATGATATTATGAACGCGACTGTGAGTTTGTTTTTTGTACCGCTTACACGCATTAACTACTGAACCAATTATCATGAAATTTTGCATATACGATCTCGCGAGTACAGAAAAGGACATAGTGTACCTTTCATCCGGAAAATGTACTGTTTCCCGAAGATAGAAAATTAACAAACCCTACATTTCAGCGAGCGAAACCGCGAGCAAAATCTATTAGTCAATAAATATTTTGGACTTACGTCTGTGTCCGCAGTATGAGGTTTCAACGTATTTACATTAAGCGCCATTTCTTTTTTAATACACTTGTTTATTAGAGTACCCCTTTTATTTCGTTAGCAATGTTTCAGATTTCTCGTCATATGAGAGCATAAGGCTTTTTCTACAAATAAAAAACCATCATGACACAACCATTTTCTGTGGACGAACGCAATATAAGCTTTCTACTTTCACGCGAACGTAGTCGTGAGCATAAACTGGGACTTGTATGTTTTTTTTATTTGTGTGTATAAAAAGGCATATTGACCATAAGTACCTACCCAATATGTATCTACTATCTAAATAATACATAGGACTTTTTTAGATAGCGATGTTTATTTTATAGCTCCGTTACATTTTTATCGTATATCACACGCGGTTGATAAAACAGAGGTTTAACTTGAAATTTAGTAGTATGGAGTTTTTGTTATCTCAATTCTATTAATATCGTAAGTCTCTTTACTTTTTCCTGTATCGCCGCCAAATTATTAAAAGTGTTAATTAATTTGTTTTCTTATGTAAGTGAATAATGTTATTCTTTATGAGAAATAAAGGATCTTAAACCTGAATAATGATAACATTTTATTTTATACGCGTGAGACTTTACAAACGTTCAAACAACGGACACGAAGAACATCCAGACAGAAAGTTTCGTCCCGTGTGGGAGTCGAACCCACAACACTTGGCGCAATTGTAGTGGCGAAGTGACCACCTAAACCACTACGCCCTCCGTGCAGTCGTTCATGCAGACTGTTTGGGTAGCGCAGACGTTTCAGCATAATCGCTTTGCCATTGGCAATCTTGCAAGTGAGACCAAGTAGTCATGCCAAGTCTGTATGTACTATCGACGTGAGCGACAGTCGACCAGTTCAGAAAAAATTTCGCTTGCCCATGTACGTGTTACACGTACTGCACGGGTACGCGTACCAAGTGTTGGCCTGCTATGCGATTTTAACCTTAGGAGTGGTCATCCATCGCTCAAGTCGATAGTATCTTGTGTCCATTGTTAAGTCCGCAGTGGACTTAACAATACAATGAATATCCCTATTAAATTTTATAATTAATTAGAACATACTCGGATTTAGACAACAACAAAAAAATACGAACTCTTACACGAGCAAGTCTTGTCTTATAATAGTCGTACGTACAGCAATAAAATTAACGAGTGAGGCAATTATACAACTTAATAACGAATTAAACGGAATACTATCTATATCAATTAAACTCTGCATTATATTATATAAGCGTTTTTTTTTGTAGTACAAAGTAACTTTAATGATAAGAGCCGTGACAGACAGACAGACGAACGAACAGATGTCTGGACGTTCCATCATAAGAGTTCCATTATTACTATTTTGGTACCTACCCTTAAAATCACAAGAACAATATTCTAAAAGCGTCTACAGCGATAACACAAAGTTTATATTTTTCTTTTAGAAAAAGTCATCGTCCGCTCTAGGAATAAATCCTGTGTCGCGAAAGACTTTACAAACATTCAAACGACGGACACAAAGCATACCCAGACTCGGAATAACAATTTGTGGATCACACAAAGTTTTGTCTCGTTTGGGATTCGAACCCACAACACTCAGCGCAGTGGCAGTAGCGAGGCGACCACTTAATCCACTACGCCATCCGTGCATTCTAAAATTTAGGCACTTTATTGCTAATTATTCTTTTCCATAAAAATCTCTGTTAGGTCGGGTATGGGCCCTACCTACCCCATTCCTTTACCCGTCCTCATATTCAATACCTACCCTATTTGGAACTTCCTATATATCCATTTTAAGAGTCCAGATACGACCGCGTGCCGAAATTGGAATACTTTTGACAAACTGTATCATTTTGCATGTTTTTTATTACAAGATAAAAAGTACGTGCTGGCCGTTATCAGAATAGTTAACATTGTACATTTATTATAAATAAAATGACGCCACTTACTTTGTTTTAGTTGCAAAAATAGATTACACGCGCAGTGGTATATAAATTAATGAATCAACGTGTATTCTATCATGTCTTCGGGTTAATGTCTTAGACACGTTTTATTGGCCACAAAGGAAATAAGATGATAAGCTTAAACAGAATAATTGAAGTGAGAGCGAATATTTATTCGCATAGATAATAATTACAGTCAGTCATTGTATACACGTTTACATACATACATGTGAGTATTCAATGCCGGTTTTGGCTTAACCCGGCGTTCTGGGCGATAATCTCCATGGCGCACCATATCGCTACCGAGAAAACAGATAGGTTGCTTTGTTTGTATTTCTGACATTGAGTTCAACGTAGTCCAGTATTAAAATTCGGTATAACCATATCGTGGAGATGTTTAAAAGTCGTGCCACCATTTTATAAAGTAACAGGACAGCGGATAGGCATTAGTGAGTTTACTAAAATCACTTCTTAGGTTAGTTGTTAGATTCAGATGATTCTACCACTGGCTTCCGATATTTTGGTTAAATATAACACAAGTCAAAATACCATGATTTCTCTTGGTATTTTGACTAATGTTACTCGTTGTTCGTGGGTAAATGCATTTACGCATCCCTCTCCACGAAGGAAGAGGACCGATGAGGGTATTTTGGATTCACCCGGAGAAAGATAGAAAGTCCCGGATCCCATCGACTAAATCAACTACGGTGTGCCAACTCACTGCCTTGAATGGTGGCTCGGATTGAAACTGCAACAGCGACCCACAATTGGGATTCCTTACTCTGGAGCAACACAATTGAGGCAGTACCGTCAATCTATAGAAGACCTTAGCCAACACCTTATTTAGTTCATGTCGTAAAATATCCAGGGTATTTGTAGGTGCTAATATACTCTATGTCAAGGGTGATAAAGTTTGGACGTGCGTGAATTTGGATTCTATGTTAATCGGCAGGCTAATAAGCTGTAATTAAGCTCTTCAGCGTAAATTTTAGCATAGTTCTCTCTAAATTAATTTTGGACCCTTGACCTGTCAGGGTCCAATTTCACAGGGTCAGCCAGCGAATTATACTACTAGGTATAAATTGGACAACTTGTCCCTTACTATACATTTTATTACCAACTTTAGTAACATCTACATAATGCTATTACACAGAAGGCAACTATACTTGTTTACCACTTAACTAGTATAAAAAAAACATGATAAACAGCTGAGTCCATACATGACATCGTACTATTGTGTAGCAAATTTACATTGAACTGCATGTATGTACATATGTATAACAAAGGTACTTATGTATGTACATCAGTACCTTTGTTATTTAATAAATTGGAATAAAATAATGTTTTTCTTTTATTTTAACTTTTCACTTTCACGTTTATGATGCTGATACAGCAAATACCATATTTATTGTAAAACTGGGAACTATATTGCTCATGGCAGTTTGAAAGTGTAACCGTTTCTTTGCTTTTAAAATTTAGGATACATAGAAAGATGGTGATATCGTGAAAATGGGTGTAAACCTCATGAAAACGGGCACCAGATAACTAGACTAGTTTCTGGCCGTGGGACGGTAACACATTACCGGGATGTAATAGTATCCTACGTGTACACCACACATGATTGATTAACTGACATCCAAACATGTTCACAATTTTTTACATATTTTATACAATTTTACGTTATGATCGTCATGTTTACTACTTAATAAAGTTTCTATAATAATATAGTAACATATTAATTAAACATACCGTCAGCCTATAGGATGCTTGCAACACCATGAGAAAAATTCGCGAATTACCAGTCCAAAAAATGTGGGGTTGCTGGTAAAAGACAAAGAAGAATGAAATTTCCGCTAAGCCTCTTGTTTAGTTAAATTCAAGACTGTTACTAATCATTAATTGCTATATACTAATTACACGTGGAAAAAAAAAAGTTAATATGCTACTAGCGCATTGTGGCACGTGCATTATAACTGTATACTACTTGGTGTGCCTTCAGATTATCATGGTAATCTTATAGACAGCTTATGTTGTAAAATGTTTGCCTATAAATCCTAAATTGTTCGCCTCGCCATTGCCATTGCGTCGAGAGGTCTACAAATAATTGTTTCGAATCTGTGCGTTATGTTGTCCGTTGTAGTAAAGTCCCTCGCGATACATGACTTATATCAAGAGCTACAGTTATCTATTAAAAAAACAAGTTCGTGAATTTTTAGATTCAGATACTCTCGTGACGCAAAGTCACAAGGCAATATCGCTCTTTATGGAGACGACAGCTATTTACCTGTTTTTGGGCAACGAGTAGGTACATTTGTCACCTATTATTTGTATTTCGTATGAGTGGGAGCACAACACAACAGAGATGTGACGGCACAAGGTCTCATTAGACATACCTATAAAAGAACTGATCATCTATTCACAAAGTAAACTAAAGTTAAGGAAAACGTCATTCATCTTCGATCTATAGATCTGAATATACAAAGTTTAGTGCTACAAACTAACAATAACGCTAACAATCAAGCTAGATTTTCAAAACCATTATTATTAGACGGATACATATCATATCATTACAATCGAGCTGGATTTTCTAAAATCATTATTATCAGTCGGCGACATGTCATAACATGACAATCAAGCATCATATAACTATTAAGACGAAAATAACGTGTACTCACCCTCGGCGGGATTGGAGACTGCGTCATGCACTAGCGACGCGATACACCCCGACAACCCTGAAACAGTCCGCAGATACATCGTAACAATACCTTTATAGTGACCATAATTAACCACGAATCGACTTCGTGTTCAGATAATATTTCAGCTATACTATCAACTATGGAAGTAGTTACAACATGATGGGACTGCAATCATTGTAATGATTAAGTAAAACATCTGTTTCCGCTGAATACTGTATGGAATATAGTAGCTCAGATTCAATACTTTGATTCTCATTATCTAGTATATTTGCTGGAAAGTAATTGATTTATCTATCTATTGTATGTTAAGAACAAGACAACAATTGTATAGGTAGGCGGTAGAAGTAAAATAGATTGATTCAATTAATTTTGTCATCTGTGTATCTATGCTAATATTTGAAAGAAGTAAACTTGGGGTCGAAAATATACGTATTAAATAGTTAATTATTGTTGATATTCGTTGAATTCTCCGTAATGTTCTTAAAAGTAAGGCTGCCTATCCACATTGGGCTACCGTGGTGGTCTAGGTATGACCTCAGCATTCTCGTACTGAGAAGAGGGAGCAGTGGTACAGACAAACAGGACTGATATTAATAACAATACAATAGAAAGAGATTGGCTATATTTTAATGACGATATGTGAGTAAAGCCGCGAGCGGTAGCTAGCATACATGGCAATTATGCTAATATACGAGTATTAATTATTATTACACCATGTATAATACCTACTTATATTAATGGCTCAATTTTCAAACATCGTTCGCATCTATGTTGGGATATTTAACAGGAGACAGGAGTAATGTATACTAAATAATTGTCAAGGAATTGCAATATTATTTTATTTAATATTACGAAATTGTTGATTAAAACCTATTATCATTTAAATAATGCAATAAAACAATGGAATTAATATAAAAAATGGACTTACGTAGTTAATAACAATTTTAAGCTTTCATGGCATTACGCGTTTTGCTAATATGTATATAGCTACTCATTGAAGTGTCATAGGGATTTGAGATTATTTCAATTAGATTTACCATGACAATTTACACTAGACGGCATTGACACACGCTTTTGTAAAAATGGAGTTACGAAGTTTGATAAATAATCTATTGAGTCGCAAGGGTACACCGGCGGCCACAGTAAATTTTTAATTATCTCTGGTATTCAAAGACTTGAGAGATTACGCCATCGATATATAGAATCGTTTTCTCGCACAACTGTATCGCTAAAGACACGTGTCAATGTTATTAGTAATCATTACAAACGTACGCAGATAGGATGTGTACCTTAATCTACATTGACCCGATGCATCGTACCTGCGCCGATTGACCGCATGTGAGCTACCGTGTAATCGGCGAAAAGCGTCGCCCGCGCATTATCGGAATTGACTACGTATTATAAAAGTTAATGGAAATTCGTATAAAACAATAAAGTAGTTTTGTGATCGTTGGACTGCCACGCAGAGGTCTCCAGTTCGAACCCAAGGCGTGCATCTCTGACTATTCGAAGTTATGTGCGTATTAAATTGTAATAATCGCTCGCTTTAACGGTGAAGGAAAACATCGTGAAGAAATCTACATGTCTAAGAGTTCTCAGGAATGTTATGTAAAATCTGCCAACCCGCACTGGTCCAGCGTGGTGGTCTATGGACTAATCCTCCTCACACTGACAAGAGGCGCTTGCGGCTTGCCCAATAGTGGGATTATATTTTAGTACAGGGCATATTATTATTATATATAGTACCTAGCATAACATTTGTTGCTGATATCGGTAGTACAACAAGGTCTGATACCTCTTTGAATATTGCAGGTGATATACCCGCTTACTGTAAATATAAATACAGCGTGTAACAGAAACGTGTGGTCATAGTTAAGCGTCACGTTATATAGCCACTGAACAATAGAAAACCGTGACGAATAAATCCGTATACATTATTTTCCCTTAGATATATAGTATTTTCTTTTTTATCGCCTTATTAATATCATACTTAAACAACACTAACAGTTATCAGTTGCTTCGGTTGAACTCTGTGAACCGGAAAATATCTTGACTGAATGCCGCAATTTTGAGTGATAACCATTTGTTTGGATGTTTAAATAATAAATAATATGTTTGAAATTGTCTTAAAAATATGATTTGTTTTTTAGTGGATAGAGCACATTAGTTGTCTATCAGATACTAGCTGAACTGCGCAACTTCGTCTGCTTCACATCATCATTGATGCTGCTCTCCTATTGGTCGTAGCGTAATGTTATTTATATAGCCTTCCTCGATAAATGGTCTGTCCAACACTAAAATATTTTTTCAATTCGAACCAGTACTTCCTGAGATTAGCGCGTTTAACCAAAAAACAAACAAACTCTTCAGCTTTATAATATTATCAGATATAGGTACCTACATTACAGCCCGAACATATGACCACACATTTCTGTTACACGCTGTATACCTATATAGACCTCATTGATTTCAATGACGGCGATCTCAGAAATTATGGCTCATTTCTTCAACCTCTCAACCAACGCTAGGACGCCGGCATCCGAGCTTTACCAGACTATTTACAAACATAAATGTTGTTATGACAACCTTCCTTTTTTTGAATAGTTTTTTTTTTTTTTGTAGTTTTCATAACTGGTTGAGAGGTTAATGTCGCTTGCTAGACCCTAAATTGGTTTTCAATACGTGTGGCAGTAGGGGCCTGCAGAGGTATGTACACGTGATTAAGTATTTGAGGTTTTACGTCAATCGTTACACATGAAGTTGGAGTGGGAGTACAGTGTACGTACCATGTATGATGTGGTCGTGCCGATGCCTGGTGTAGTTTGACAGCGTGTGCTTGCAGTGCTCGTAGGTGGCGAAGAAGCACGCATGCGCAGGACCCGCGCCCAGAACCACCGCCGACATACCGCGGATAGGCCTGCCAACACAAACAACATTACATTATTACTAGCTTTTGCTTATGTAAAAGTAGTTAGGTTATGTTAGTAACAGTACCCTTTTTTAAATTTAATATAGCCTCTGTTACTTGCTGTACTTTCTAATGATGAAACAATTTTTTAAACCGGTTGAGTAGTTTTTGAGTTACACCCTTACAAACAAACAAAAAATCTTTCCTCTTTATAATCGCTACATAATTATTATATGTAAAACAAATTTCCCGTCGCGTCTGTCTGTCAGTTAGCGATAAACTCCGGATTTTAATGCGGTTATCACTAAAAGACAGTGATTCACGAGGAAGGTTTAGGTGTATAATTTGTTAATGGACCGTTTTGTACCACCCGTGTGAAGCCGGGTATTACAAAAGTCGCTAGGTATGCTATCAACTTTTTGTATATATTTTTTTATACGAATGCTTCGGTTGCACAACAGTAGCCAATGCATCTGTTAGTGTCGGATACGCTTCTGGCAAAAAAATTATCTGTTTACAAACCCTTTGTAGTAACACGGCGTCTGGAACTGTGGCCTTTAGACAACTCGTCCAATATATGAGGTTCGTGGCGTACATACGTTGGTAAATAGTCCGCGTCAAATGTCTATCTTCGCCTTCCAAGGATATATACGTGAAAACTTACACGAGTCATGTTTTGAAATGCAAGTGACATGCTTATATATTTTGTCTTACTTAGTAAAGAACAGGCAAAACTGACGCAGAATGTCCACCTCGCATTAAGTCTATAGGGCGCAAAATGTCCCTTTCAAGAATGACCCTTTCGTAAATTGTCCCTTGTATATTATTCCTTGGTATCCGTAAAAAACAGCTAAGTACAAATCTCAGATGCGCGTACATAGGACCCCATAGTAATATTATATGAAGATAGGTATCACAAAAACCACAATTAAGGACACACATTACATGGTTTGCTAGATTTATTTTGGCATCTATTTTACACTAATAAAAATCAAATGTAATTAGTGAAAATAACGACTCATTACATAAAATCTTTAATTGTAGTTCGTTTTTGTGATATCTATCTGTATAATATATTACTATAATAATAATATTCTACCACATACAGACAACACCATCTAGGCTAAACTAAGCAGAGCTTGTATTATGGGTACAAGACAATGGATAAACATAAATATATTATATACTTTTTTTTTGTAAATACATCCATGTTATACATAGAAATACCCAGACCAAGACAAACATCCATGTTCATGGACACAAATGTTTGACTTGTGCGGGAATCGAACCCGCGACCTCAGGCGTGGCAGTCGGTTACACTAACCACTACGCCATCGAGGCCAACATATATAGACATACTATGGAACTCTCTGTACGCGAACTTCATTCGTACTTGACTATCTTTTACTGATAACAAGGAATTGTAAACAAAGGACATTCTGCGAAAGGGACTGAGTCCTTGATACTTCTTTTAAGAAAATTGCCGCGTGAAAATAGGCTATATGACCGTGTACATGTATATTTTTTTTACAATAACACCTTAACCACCAATAAAACTATTTATTACTTCTATTATCTTGTTTATTTCGTAAACAAGTTTATTTGTATGCTTACATTTGTGCAAATATGTTATCATAAATGCATAAATGTACATACTTACTATATAGGGGTTAAAGTATAAGGTTGCCGTTGTATAGTAATAGATATTTTAAATTGACATAAAACCATGGTGGTTCATGGTGTGAGATTTTCGAGTGAAACGATTTTTCGATTTCGATTTTCTACTTAGAATTGTTATTTTTATTCAGCTTAGACGGGAAAGATGGATACTTCGAAAATCCGAGTCATTTTTTAATACGATCGGAACTAACGCGGCAGAAACGGCTCGCAATATAAATGCTGCGTTTGGAGTTTGGTGAGGAGGCTGCTAATGAACGCACCGTGCGTTTTTAGTTTAAAACCTTTCGTAATGGAAACTTCGACTTGAAGAACGAACCACGTGGAAGACGTGAGATAGGAGACGTACTTTGTACACTCCTTAAGGGTCAGCCAAAGGTATAATACAAAATTTTGCCAAATATGAGTTAAACGGCCAGTTTCACAACCATCAAGTAAAAGTTCTCCCAAAGATAAATCGCATGCTGTCTTACTCTTGTTAGGTTAAAGAAGACATGGCGAAACTTTTATCTTATCGATAAATGCTATTTGGAAGTGGTGGAACAGGGCCTCAGGCTTATATTATAATAAAACACGTGCTTGCGATTAGTAGCGATAGCCTAGTGGAAGACCGTTGGACTGCCACGCAGAGGTCTCGAGTTCGAACCCAAGGCGCGTATCTCTGACTTTTTGAAGTTATGTGCGTATTAAATAGTTAATTATCGGTCGCTTTGACGGTGAAGCAAAACGTCGTAGGGAAACTGCTTGTCTGAGAGTGCTCCATAATGTTCTCGGAGATAGGTATCTGAAATCTGCCAACCCGCACTGGACCATCGTAGTGGACTATAGCGTAATCACACGTGAGACGAGGCCCGTGCCCAGCAGTGGGACATTCTAATACAGGGCTCCTATTATATTACTATAACAAGCGCTTGCGCAATGCGAATGATCTAGTAGCAACACATGTACACGTCACAGCACTTATGCCTACTTACGATGCTTTTACACCATGACTGGCAGTTAAAGCATATATCCATAAACAACTTATCTTGTTTGGAGGCGCGATTGAAACTATACGCAAACTGAACAGATTCTGGGCGGTGGAGTCCTAGTTGCTGTTCGACGGCAACTTGTTGCGGAAGGGTGCAATAACTGGTGTTCGTCTGCTGAAGACGTATGGGTTACGTTGACACTTAAACGCTCCAGTAACAGAATGTCGTATAAATTACATATTTGTACAGTATATATATGTAAACAAAATTTAAGGAATTCATTAATTACACAATGACTGGTTTTTACACTAAACTTAATGACATAATAATTAATAATTTAACGGATACTTTTGTTATTTTAGGAGATTTTTGCGTGTGCGTGTTTGCGTGTGTGCGTGTGCGTGTGTGTGTGCGTGTGTGTGTGTGTGTGTGCGTGTGTGTGTGGGTGTGTGTGTGGGTGTGTGTATGTGTGTGTGCGCACTCATGTGTGTATTTAAGTGTTAAAGGTAGGGTAAAATAAGGTTTAGAAATAATTTCGTGGGCCTGGCTAGCTATACGACAAAGTCTTGGGTTCGGTACGGTATTGGTCCACTAGGCCAGGTCACACAAAGTTATTCTTTTATTTTTAGAAAATCTTCCGTCTGTGAGTAGTTCATATCTAGTAGCCAACTTTTCATTTTATTTTGACAAGCCTTTTTGGTCAGAAAAGCTATATCTAACAACGTATTTATCTTTTGATAAACATAGGGTCCCATGAAACGAAATTACTTACTGCTGATAGATTTTTTACATTTTGCTTTGTTCCATTTTAGTATTCTTTTACTACGTGACGGCGCAAGATTATTTATTTATACTAATTTTGTGAAAGCCTAGGGCAGTTGTGCTAATGAACAATTGCCTTACAGTAAGTACTTTGGCTTCTCGATAAAGGGTTTCGGTAGGATATTTATACGGCCGTCCGTAGAATATTTTAAGTATTGCATATGTACGGTAAATGTACGGAACCTTTAGTGCCGGAGGATTCGCATCATGTTTCACTTAACATTGCTGTTGATTTTGTTGAATACCATTATTTAAATGTTGAGCCTAGGAGAAAGTACATATATTACTTAGCTGACTTCTATATGATATCACGTGAACTTGACAATTTTGATTGGGCGCAAGATCTTAGTGTTGGGACCGTGGATGATGCGCTTTCATTGTTGTATATCAGACTTGATAAAGTTCGTGACACTTATATACCATCTAAAATGATCAAATCTGCGGCGAAAAACCCACCTTGGTAAAGAGGACCATTAAAAAAATGTTAAACGAAAAATTTTAACGTCATAGGAAATTTTTATTACTTTGCGTAACAGAGCGATGGTTTTGGAAACGGAAATGTAAATGAGTATATAAAAGTTATTGAAAAATAATATTAATAAATCCTCCAAAGCATTCTGGTCATATATTTAACAAAAACAATGTTTCAATACATTTCCATCAACGATGCGGTACGGATGTAACTCTTCAGGACAGGGAGATATTATTTGCAATATGTTTAATGATTTCTTTTACAGTCATTTTATGCCTATCACTGAATATTTTGAGAGGCCAGTCGGTTATGAATGTCAAACCATCGTGGATATTAACTAAGTCGAGGTCTGTGAAACTGAAGTACTTAAATTACTAAATTCGGTCGACATTAATAAGTCGGCTGGTCCAGAATTCCAGATGCTATACCTCCATTTTTGATATCTAGGTGTGCGAATAGTTTGTCTTTTCCGCTTACGGTAATATTTACACATTCACTCAATGAAGGGGTTGTACAAATTATATATTATTAATAAAAAAGGCTAACAAGGCACTTGGCTTCAGACTAAGATTTACGAATGACTTTAATAACATTAAAACATTTAAGATCATTATATTATTGCGCCTTTGTCCGTAGCTATTTGGAGTACGCTTCGCAAGTGTGGAACCCAATTTATAATATATATATTGATAGGATTAAGTGCATTCCAAAACGTTTTCTTCTTTTCTTGCAATTCAAGCCACA
The DNA here is from genome assembly GCA_930367265.1 of Catocala fraxini. Lineage (NCBI taxonomy): Eukaryota > Metazoa > Arthropoda > Insecta > Lepidoptera > Erebidae > Catocala > Catocala fraxini. The sequence goes on from OV884047.1 coordinate 5,607,211, forward strand.
AAAACATTTAGCTACCCTATATTTTACGCTGTAAAAAGTTTCACATTTTGCCTTTATATGAACGGAGACGCATTGCAGATATATCGTACCTTTTTAAAATAGCTAACGGCACTGTGGATTGTCCAGAACTACTGGGCAATATAGGGCTTAGAACTCAATCTAAAATGTTGCGGCAAAGAGCATCGCTTTACGTAACCCTAGTCAGGACCCCTTACAGGTAGAACTGTTTTACTATACGACCGCGCAGGACTTATAACGAATTTTCTGATGAATTAGATTTTGGATTTTGATTTGTTTGGGACCAGTCTTATTCAATTTAAAAGAAGTGTAACAAGAAAAATCTTTGATTCTACCTAGTTTTTATACCATTTTGTAATGTTAAATTTATAACCGACCTTGTAGTAATACGTTAAACATTTATTTTTAGTGAAACTTGTAAATGGCCTTAAATAATATACATTGATTTTTAATATTGATGTACCACAGTAAGTTTCACAAATAGAACAAAAAAAACTGCACTTATTAGATATTTAAAAAAGAAATAACCTGAGTTGTGTTAATATATTACTTTATTATAAAAACTGTGTAAATATCATTAAAGTAACTTCGTTTTCGAAAATAAATCAGCCCGTTACCAGCGACCCGCCGCGACATCGCACAGGTAGTAGAGAATTATCGTCATATTTTAACCAATTTACACAAAACCATAACAAATTATACACCTAAACCTTCCTCGTTAATCACTCTGTCTATTGGGAAAACCGAATGATATTCCGTTCAGTAGTTTTTGAGTTTACCGCGAACAGATAGACAGAGGCGGCGGAGGACTTTGTTTTTTAATATGTAGTAATATACACACATAGTGTCACGCCTATATTCACAAAGGGACAAGCAGAGGTATAAACCCAGTTTTCACCAACTAAGGTTTTAGGTCACACGTTAAGGCGAGCTAATTGCCACCTACCAGACAGACTACCGGCACAGACTCCGTGTTACAAAGAATTTCTTGAGAGGAAAATCCAATAACACTGTTCACCAATAGACTATGTACACACTGCGACACATCAACTTAGACTGTTTGGACTTTGAACTATTAGAAGTTGAACGCTACGAATCGTGCGAGAGTGCGTTATATTTTTGATACGCTCCATCCTTACATCGACACCACTATGCACTGTCCCTTTCCGACAATTTCCTATTTTGTATGTAGCGTAGTTATGCGTATATAGGGTGTCTAACTTGATGTGTAGCCGTGTGTACAGTAGTCGCATTTACTACCGCTAGGCCAAAGAAGCAATTCTTATGTAGATGATGGTATTATAATAAGACATGGCAATTACGTGTCAAGTGTTTTTTTTTAATTATCTATAGATAGCTGCAAGGCCGTTAAAGGTACTCACAACAGGTTGAACCACTTTTTTGTTTACTGATTCTATTAAAACATTGCAAATGGTTGAACATAAATCACTAATGCAAACAGTTGACCAATTCTCGTAATAAAATACTATTTATAATACAGTTGCGATATCCTATCGAATATGATAAATGCGAATGTGAGTTTGTTTGTTACGCTTTCACGACTTAACTACTCGACCGATCATCATGAAATTTTGCAAACACGTCGGAGGAACTGAAAAAGACGTAGGTTACCTTTCGTCCAGAAAAAAGTACTGTTACTGATCTAACCTAACCTACCTTTACGCGGCTAACCAAAAAGACGTGGTTTTACGTAAAATGTTTAGTTTCTGTCTTTATTATATATAATCTTTATAATAATGTTCTAGAGACACCATTACTGTAACATTTATTTCGCATGGCAGATGGCGTAGATTTATATTTTGACAAATTGTAGAATATTTTACGTGGTCCCAGAACAACGCCTTGAGCGACATCTAAGCCTGAATTTTAATTGAATAATCGATCAAACGATTTAACGCATATTTCGATTGAAGCATAGAATTTTCTTTCTCAGTCATCCGTTATGATTGCAAGTAAAGGTATTAAGATATTATTACGCAATTAAATATACGAGCAGTACCTATTGAAGAAACTGCATGTCAGTAGAATTAATGGGCAAATCGCATGTACTTGTTTAATAGTCAATTCTGTTTTAAGTTAAATGTTCTTATTACATATATATATACTGATAATGATTACCGACTAGATTTTGTCCGCGAATCCTGATTGCACAAATATATTTCATATATTTACGTAAAGGACTACATATCATGTAGTCCTTTACGTAAATCACACTATAAACCACATCTCCTGTATACTGTAGAAGACTAAATGTAACTTAGATTTTAAGATGAACTTTAATCAACAAGATGTATTAAAAGCCAACAAACGTATGTATGTATGTATCTTATGTGGGAGCCAGTCAGTGCAGACCGGCGACACTTCGACCCAGTGGGATCTTTTGTGTCGACACTCTCCCAATAACGACTGCCATAGATGTTCATGGCAGCCGGAACCGACGGCTTAACGTGCTCTCCAAGGCACGGAGCACATAATTTCGAAAAGTCATATAACTTCCGAAAGTCAGAGGTGCGCAACGTGGGTTCGAACCCGAGACCCTCTGCATTGCAGTCTGTTGGTCTCCCCACTGAGATATCACTGCTCAATAAACAACAAACGTATAGTTCTTAATAAATATCAACTAGTACATTAGTTCCCAAAGTGGTCCACGGGAGACTCGAAGAGGGTCTACGTTGGCGTGACAAAAAAATGGGAGCAACTGTTACTTGTAAAAACTTGCATATCCCATATTCAGTAAAAAGTAAAAAAAACACCCCGTAGAGATTTGATCAATTTTAATTTTAATTAATAGTATACGATGCTAAGGAATATGGTGGAAATGTAGCTGCAGGGGGTCCACCGGAACCTGCAAAATTTTGGTCATCATGGTCTATGAGAAGTTTGGGAACCTCTGAACTAGTATGTCAAAAACATTTCCTAACGTACACAGACAATCTCATCACAACTTTGTAATAGAATAGATTTTATAATACACGACTGTTTATGCCAACATGGTTAGTAATTCATATAGAATATCCTCATTTCGCTAGCTACGTACGCGAACCACACGTAATGGTAAGCAAACATATTATTTATTACGATTACGAGCAATTTTCCAGAATCGGTGGATTCTGGAAATGCTACTACTAAACATTTCCATGTATAATATGTATTTACAAACAAAAAAGTATATATGTATGTTTATCCATTGTCTAGTACCCATAGTACAAGCTCTGCTTAGTTTGGGCTAGATGGTGTTGTGTGTATGTGGTAGAATATTATATTATATTATTATTATTATTTCCTGCCAGAAAACCGAATAATTCGATCGATCGATGAGCAATAAACGTAACCATGAACTTATCCCAGTGGACGACCAAAACATAATCGTAAATGTTTTTATAGATAAGTAATCATCTGTGACCGAGTTTAATTTGATAGATAGTATGTCATAGGTTGAACTGTTGTATTTTATAATTATGACTACATTTTAATTATCACATGACATTACGCACAATAAATGTAGATTATGGAGTCAATAATTACTCAGTCCGTTACTGGGCTGTTAGTTATTACGTAATACATATAATCAAAAATCCAGATCCTATGTTACAAAAAATAGGTCAACATTAATTCTGTTAGAAACAAGAAGAAACATATCTTCAAATTGAGTATTGATGAGATTATTATCAATTTAAACCTTCAATTGATTTCGACAAAAACAGAGGAATCATCCTTAAAAAAATCTCAATACAAAACCCGAACTATAATAATAATAATAATAATCATTTATTTTCTTTCACAAACAAAAAAACATATAATACAATATTAACACCTACAGATACAGTTTATAAATGAGTAAATATCTTTTCATTTGTGAAGGACTGGTGCCTGAAATAGGTTTCGAAAACCTGTGCCACAGGTCACCAGGCCCCCCCTATGGAAAAGTAAATACATACTATTTTTTTTTTTAACTATGAAACTTTAGTATAAAAAAACTTATTATGCAACTTTGGATTAGACTTACTTAATATTAAAAAGATAATACCTACTAAATATAATTTTAATTTAAAAATCTTATATTGTTGCTGAAAAAAGATTTTAAATACTGGACGGGAAGGCTTGCCTTCCGGGCTTTAAAGCAAACTGTCCTGTCGCCCCGCAAGAATGGAAATAAGTGAACGCGGGGAAGTGAGGACGAAATCGTTATTGGATTTTCTGTCTGTAGCAGCAGTTTACGGATTCTAACCTATAGGCTCGCTCTCTATTACGCGAAAACTAACAACATACTAGCTAGCGAAGCAAACTCAAACCGTTACAGTAAACTCAGCACCTAACATATTGTTACTGCGTTTCGACCGCTCAGTAGTTCCGGAGCCTACCACTCCCATTCCTTCATTACATCTTTAACATCCTTTCCTTACGATCAGCAACGAGCGAGTGTGGTCTATGATATATTGCAATACAGTATCAACCCTTGGTCACAATAACCTTCTTTCACCAGGCCAACCATACGTCAAACAACAACTATTATTTAACTTAAAATATACATGACTTCTGTAGACTCTAAGCACATGAGTAAAGAATCGGAATTCTTTACTCCACGCTCTAAGTCTGTCAGTAGCAGTACAGATGTCTTGGCGTTTTTGCTGTTTTAAAGCATCCGGGTACATCGTGACATCACAATTTATTGCGTAATCGTCAAGGAAGCGGCGCGTATCTGCGACGCGATTGGCTCGCTCGCGCCCTTCAAACTCAAGGTCGCCCACAGTTTGGCCCCCTGACCTTCAAACGACGTCTAACTGAATCGATACTGAACTTCAAACTCCTCTGTACCAGTCTAGCAATAAAGACCATAACTCGATAGACAATTATATGAACATTTTATTATTTATGGCACAGTTGTGTAGAGCTAGGAATATTAATGTACGTTATAAAGGATCAATATACTGTAACAGCACAGAGTTCCAGGACATTTTAGTTAGTTATTTCGCTTTTATGTAAAATTCTTTGCCCTTAGGTTTATGGCTGCCTTGTTGGCCTTTAAGTTATAGTTTGCGCTTATGTTTGCGATCGTGATCGCTCTGCGATCGTTTTCCAGCTTGATTAAAGTGTTCTGGGTTGATAAGAAATGCTCAAACGCAGTATGGAGTTTGATTTTTATTTATAAAACACTTTTAACATAATTTTGCAACTGCAAACTATTTTACTAGTTACTGTTAACTTCAATTTAAGCTATTCAGCAGCCGTGATGACTATGGCTGCTGAAAGCAACTGAAACGTCGGGGAAAGTGTAAAATTAAATCTTTATAGTTGTGTAATTTTAATAGCTTAAATTAATGTAAACTGTAACTAATAAAAGTGTTTAACAATAGTAGTTTAAAGTTTCAAAATTATGTAATAATAGTGTTATATAAAAAATAAACAACGTGATAAACTCCGTATAAAGTTTGTTTAATAGCACTAGTTTCTACCCGCTGAATCCCACGGGAACGTATATCGGAACTCTTATAATATAATATGTGTTAATCAAGCACATGGTCTATCTGCGTTCCAGGTGTTATCCGAATCCTTCCAACAGTTTACGCGTGATAGAGCAACAAACATCTTTACACACTTTCACATTTATAATATTATCAGCTCTTGCCCGCGGCTTCCCTCGACAACAGATATTTTTTCTGGATAATATGTACCCCTGACAACATCTATGCGAAATTTCATGATGATCGGTCGAGAAGTTAAGGCGTGAAAGCATGTCAAACAAAGTCACATTCGCATTTATAATATTACTTAGGATTGGTGGGCAAAAAAACATACTACTCTCGATTTATCTACATATAGTAATGCGAAGACGACAAATTAGAAACGATTTACTTAAAAACTAAATAGTTTTTGTGTTGACCTTCCTGTTAGAAACTGGGCCTTAAAAGCGGGCACTAAAAAAACAGGACGTCATACATGTCAACTGCTGGCGTAAGGCATTGGCTGACAGAATTAGCAATAGCCAATCAAATCACTCGATATAAGTTCGATTTTGACACGTCGTTCATTAACCTTTCAGAAATCGAGCAACAGCGTGTTTTATGATTATCTAAATAATCAAAAGAATAGCTATTGCTTCGATGTTAACTTGGCGTATCGAACAACGTATAGGCAAAAATAATGGCTGCTTTATATTTTCCGCCTAAATGATTAATGATGCAAACATTTTATCCAAATAAAATATAGTAGTTTTACAAAGAATTTTATTCATACTACACTAATAGTGCAGGAGTTTAAGTGGTCGTCTACAGTCAGTGCTCGTCGTGGATTTGGATAAACATTTATGATTTACAATAAGTTGTTTCGATATTTGTTAAATCTCCCGTGACAGAGGGATTAATTTTTAAAGAGATAACATTTAAGAAGTATAATTTATTTACTGGTTAATAAATATTACTTTTTGACTAATAAAGTCGAATACTAGGTATATTAGTTATTAGGTTGGCAATACTTAGCTCCGCAAACAGTGCATCTCATACACGTCAAGTCTACTAATGTTAAATCACAGAAAGGACACCCAAATATTTACAGAACGCATACTGTAGGTTCTAAAATAAAGGACAGGAGGAACAAGCTTTGACTGCACAGATGGTGTAGTGGTTAAGTGGTCGCCTCGCCACTGCCGCTGCGCCGACTGTTGTGGGTTCGAATTCAAATATTTGTTTCGTATCTGGGTGTTCTTATTGTCCGTTGTTTGAATGTTTGTAAAGACCCCCGCGACTCAAGTATTACCTCCAGTGCAGGCGTTGTCTTTTAAAACAACAAGCGTTTTATCCAAATGCTCAACTTGTCCGTATGACGTCACGTGACGTGTATCGGCGTGTGCGCCGCAATTTCTAATAGCCGTCGATAATTATTCTTTATATTATTGCTACACAATCGCTTCATCCTTCACACCGCTCGATTTCCCTTTAACTGTAAAATGTTCAATAGTTCTTTTGGTCATAAAAGTGGAAATAAATGTAAGTTACTAATTGCTGGCATCATAGATTTGATAGATATAGACGGAGCATCTGTATGTCTGATCAATACAGCAAGTGAAAACAAGCTCACTCACACATACAGTGATTACGGATTATGTAGGTCGAACGTTAATAACTTTGTGGTATGATAAACGCTGATATAATCGCTGTATGCACCAGTCTGTGTGAGTGCGTCAATTGTGACGTGTCGTATTCAAAGGATCAGCTGTATTTACTTAATTTGTGGCGTTCTATATCAAAGAATATTTTAGAAGTCACACAAGCTAATATTGTTTTATAGTTACGCGAATTAAACAACATTTTACGAACTTTAGAACGGTTAAAAAATATATTGGCACACAGTCTAGCGTAAGCATCCATCGTGGTATAGATAAGAAGATGTACCGACTGACCATTTGATTAGCCGGTACCTACGTCCAATCAACTATCGTAAATAGTTGCAAACAGATTGCACGGATTAACATCAGTTATACTGTGATTATTGATAATTGATTACAGCGAGTTTATCGCTTAGTCACTGTGAAGCTATGTCAAAGTGAAAGGAGGTAAATAAGACCTCTTCAGTACTAAAGCGAGCCATACTTATTGATCGTACACAGAGTGAGTTTTATAAAGCAAAGACAATATAATTATTTAAAGCAAGTTATCTATTGATTATACAGAAAGGGGCGCAACACATCGTGTAGATATGTCATTATGTACGCCGGAATCGTTGATTTGTTACCTTCGTAAAAAAGATTATAATCTACAAATAATCTCCTTATTACCATATTTTAATATTCTTATGACATACCCTATGTCATTGGAAGATTAAGTGCAGGGTTCAGCGAATTATGTAAATAAAAATCGTTATTTAAAAAGATGACTCAGCACGAGGAATACCTCCTGTATCGCGGGGGACTTTACAAAACATTTAAACAACAGATACAAAGAACATCCAGACTCGGGACTACCATTTATGAATCACATAAATTTCTGTCCCGTGTTGGATTCGAACCCACAACACCCGGCGCGGTGGCAGTGGCGAAGCGACCATTTAAACCACTACGCCATCCGAGCAGTCATTCAAGTCAAAAATTGTAATTTTGTAATCGAAAAACGCTGTATTTAGGATTGTAATGGTTTTAGGTTTTGATTATCAAACAGACTTTAACCTTGTTCAAAATTAATTTAACATAATTATATAACAATAAAATGTTAATGATAAAATTAATTGATCGCGGTTTCTTTACGCTCAACTGGTGATATTTTATCTAGAATATTATTTAAAATAAGAATAATTTAAAAACGCACTAAAGAGAAATCTGCTAATCTGCATTGAAATCATGATGAGAGCTTAATCCTTAATACCGAATGAAAGGGCAAATATATGAGATAAAGCATATCTTAATGTTTGTAAAGTTCCTTTTACGCACTAGCTATAAGGTCTTGAAGAATAAAGCTAGTATGAAAGTACTTCAAAAATTGGAGCATCGCTCATATTTTTCTTCTAAAGTAGTGGAACAGCAATCCACGGAAAGACATAATGATGTAGTATAGTAGAAACAAGGCTTTGATATAACACTCTGATTATGCTAGTCTATGGTGACGAATGATAAAAGTAGGGTTGAGGCCTAACATCAGGGCTGATGGCCACAAGTAGAAAAAATATCACTTTGCTGTTAGCATAGAGACAAAGGAGCAGTTCCTCTGCCCATAGCACAGCGTCTTCTCAAAGGACCAAAGAAATCCTATTCGCACAATACAACGTTTTTGGTTGCGATCTATGTTTACAAACCTTTTAAGGATCGTCAATCATCCAGTTTGTTAGCAAAAAGAGTTTAAACTCTTGTCATCGGATGATAAAAGTGTGTATGCCAATTTTAACAGGCAAACATTCTTACATACATACGCAATCTTATTTCCCGGAGGGAAAGATACGAGTTGCCACTTGCTACGAGGTTGGCATATCTTACTTTATTTACTGAGAGGTACTACCAATAAGAATGAGCGAATGAGTACAGAAGGGTTCTCTAGGTTGGTTCTCTTAACCAAGCATTTCTCCAGAATGTCCCTAATGCAGTCAGATAACGTTCTCGTAGTCCTGTTGGCTATAGTATTCAAATTGTGTTTTAAACAAGATATTATTGAAATTACAGACCGCTGTCACGAGGACCTATTCGTGACGCGAAAATAAGAACAGGAAAATTGTGGTCACGGTTGGAGGAGCGGCCGCATACATATAAATAGACAACCGCGGTGATTATTGCTGATAAGACTAGTATCAGCCCGCAGACTGGCTCAGTACACCTGCCTTTTGACCTTGTCCAAATATTGGTAGAACACGCGAAGCGCTGAACCCATCGATTGTTGATCTACGTCATCATATCATTGTAATATGACTGCAGGCATCGTGTAGTGGTTTCGAGCAACATACGTCACAAATAATTTGTGTGATCCCCGAACAGTTATGCCGAGTCATCGGTGTCTGTTGTTTGAAAGTTGTGTAAAGCCCTGCACGCCACAGCATTTATTCCTAGTGTGGGAGGTATCTTCTACTAAAAGAAAAAATATACTAGGAAAGAAATATGGCTTCATGCACGATCACACAAAATGTTATATGAAGTTTAACACCAGTTCATATATACAGAAGAATCAGTTACCCGTTTCGTAATTTTAATGACAGCCGCTTTTTCATAAAGAGAGAGGCTCTTTAACAATAAACAACGGCTATCACGAAATGAATCCTGAACTTTCTACAAGCATGTCAATGTACAAAAACAAAACCGAATGTTCGTCTTGGCGTAAATCAATATAGTACCTGCGTTGTACGGTACCCCTTTATAGACAAAATTGAATAATTTATTTATAAATTGCACATGAATAAGCCGTTTCTATGGAAATCCCCCTTGTAAGCAAACAACCTATTTCCTCTTTTAAGTATTGAATTAATAGTCGCGTGTCCGACAAACGCATTTGATATCATTCATCGTTCATTAACAATGAGAGTTTAACTTCTCTAATTTTTTATCTTATCTGCATAGCACAGTTTAGCTAAAGATAATTTATGTGTATTGTCGATCAAACTAAAACAATTGGCCGGGGGTTCAAGGCAAGACGGGTAAGCAAAACTTTTGCTCAGATCATGCCTCTTAGCTCCAATAACAGTCGTTATCACGATATTTGGTGAATGGCAGGCAATCGGCGCTAGAGCAGAAACATTGGCTCTTCTCATTATTATCAGTGACAAAGGATTGATCAATATTCGGTTCAAAATTTTGAATATTCGCATTGTTGTGTAGCAACTGAATATCAATATACTTGCCTTGTTGGGGCAACATTAAGTGGAATATCCAATTAGTACTGGATTTTACCGTTTCCGTATGGAAACAGCAAAGTCCGTTGCAAGCGGTATTAAACTTCATATGTGTATACATCATGAAAAGCAAACGTATAAAAGTGGTCATAATTTTAATTATGTAAATAACGTACAACCTGACAATTGTTGGAATACCAAACATAATTGAAAACTTATTGTGTCTGGTTGTTACCTATACCTACTACATGGAAACGAATCAAGAAGATCAATTCTAGCAAACCTCTTAGGGTATCCTACAGCATCATCTCTGTATTTGCAAAGACCAGCAGGTGCACACGGCTCTATAAACATTACCTCACTCCACCGCTGATATCACTCGCTCAACAAATACATGTGAACCAGTTACACTTGATAACGACAACACGATATCTATTATTGCGATACATCGACAAGTGCTCTTTCCACTGGGCAGTTCCGGTCAAATAAACTTTTGAAACAACCATACGGAAGACTTAACATTTCTGGCAAAATCAGTAAGAATGCGGCAAAGCTTAGGTTGACGGATTTGCCTCTTTTACATTTAGAGGACCAACTGCAGTTACTTTTGGTATTGGTTGTGATCGATAATATTCGCCTAAATTCCAAAAACTCAAAATGATTAAAATGTATCGCGAGTTCTGGATTTCGTTGTTATAAATCCTTAAAAACGCACAGCTCAATGGTATCAAGGTGAACCTCGGTACGCGTGTACCAAAAGGCGCCTTGAAAAAGCGAAACTAATAGGTTCCAAGAATGAGAGATTTGCCGCAGTATTAAAATCGCTGTTCATACAATGACTATGCAGAACCAGACTGAAACATTTGTGTCAATATTCAGCACGCCTACGCAAGGAACGGGTCACGTGGAAGCTTGGCAAAATGGCAGCAAACTGTGCTCTATAAATGTCATACTATGTAGCTTTGCGGTAAGAGCACTTCGATACGGAAAAGGTATAATAACAACAACAACAACTTATGTATGAACTTAAATCCCACCACCACAACATAGCAGTATTCTAATCTTACGTTAAGAGGCAAGTAGACGATGCTTTACACATTATACAGAGCTGTCTTGCTCTCTTGCAAGGAAAGAACAAAATACTGACATAAGATAAAGGTACGGTTCCCGAAAACCTTCGCAACATGGTTACATAACGTTTCAACTCTCTAGCGAGACCGATGTATCCAACTTTAACGCTTATGATTGGTTAGCTGACGTGCGCATCACTTGACTTACTTCACAACTAGCGTAGCATAATCTGTAGGTAACTGGTACAAACACTATCTATTACAAAATCACGGTATCGCTGCGTTATCACACCACGCCTGTTGATATTTGGCGAGCGCCGCGATATCAGTTTATACAGTTCAATTAAAAAACAATTATTAATTGCCCTACTTGATATTTATTTACACGTTACAACATAAAAATGAGTTCATTCCTCGGCAGTCAAGTGAAACTCAATAGATTAGAAGCTTTAAAATCGAAATTGTTCAATAAGCAAAAGATCTAATTGACTAACTTTTAAGTTTTCAATTCAATTAAAACCATAGCTAAGATCACCAGGAAAACCGACTACAAATTCTAGAAGTTTGAAGAAAATCGAGCAATTGTACTGTCAAAACCGTTTCTGCAGGCCATTTTAAGATGTACTGCCAATGTGTCTTGCTTTACACCATGATTAAAGTATTGTACGAACGAGGTCATTCCTTATACATATGTAGTACTAGTAACCAGCAACTACCTGTTCTGATAATGTGGCTGAGATATCAACGCGTACGCGTACTTAACAACGTCCAACGCATAATATTGAATGAACTGCCGTGGGGTAATCGATACATTGTGCATATGGCGTGCATCACTATACACGCATCACTTCGCTCGCATCTAATACGTGTCAGTTCACATATAGGTAATAGCTACCTATAAATAGTGCTTTAGATATGACTTTTATCAATTGTTTTCCACTACCAATAGTACACATGGATATCGCAAGGGCATCCACCCCGATGTTCGATGTTCAATACACAAGTAGGAGTCAAGAGGGCACCTTTCTTACACGTTGGGCTAGGAAAACTAAAACATGTCCGTGACGTTTCTATATGATTAAGCAATTTTCGCATTGACTTTATTAATTAATACAGTGTTAAAATTTCAAAATAAAACCTCAAGTTATTTTAGAGATTTTATTATTGTATACTAGCGGATCCGACACAGGTTTTTTTCGAACGTTAGCTTGTAACCCAACCACAGCGGCACCTACCAGGTCCAATTGTGAACCTATCAGAGATCCATTCAAACACAAAAAAGTCATCAAAGTCAGTACCGGCCGTTAAGAAAAACTGCAGTGACATACACACGTATGTACATAAGAATGATATGAAGGTAACATGCAATATCGTGTCTAAGAAATGTTGACACATTTTTATGCAAAATAACCATATTTGATTTTGACTTGGACTATGTGTACAACGTAAGACAAAAGAGCGTAATAAAAAGACCAGACAATTATTATCTTAATTAATTTTGTGCTGGACTAGTCAAATAATCTGTTGTCTAGAAACACGTCACGTTTGAAACATCTATGTTAGTTATTATATTTATAACATGTTAACGGTCCAGCACACAAACCATATAAATGTCTGGAGACCGGATGGCCCATTTCGCAGTAAGAATGAGTCATTTATAGAGGACTTCTCTATCGAATACCGGCTATCGTCTGACATCACGGCTAGGTATACAATAACTTTATCAGACTGCCAAGGCTTTTTAGTCCATATAAATTGTTATGAAATCTATAAAGCTGAACTTCACCTCAATTGCGCGTTTGATTTATCTTACTGAGTCTAATAGTTTTGCACGTAGTGACATACTGATTAAAATCTCATAAATAAATAGGGCAAGGTATGTAACGTCACAATCTATTCGAAACTAGTAAGCCGTCAAGCTTCAGAATTTATAAAAATATCTTATTTTAATAATATTTATCTATCAGCCGAGTGATGGGGTTCGGTTCGGATGTTATCCAACTTGCCGTATACGTCTTTAAACACAAAATGGAACCTAAGCTGGCGATATTGTGGTGTATATACCATTGCCTGCCTTCGACATGTGCATGAAACTATGTATGATATCCTAACTAATATTAAAAATGCGAATGTGAGTGTTTGTTACGCTTTGACGCCTTAACTACTCTACTCGATCGTCATGAAATTTCACATACACGTTGTCAGGGGAACAGAAAAGAAAAGGACTGTTACTAACCGAACTTAACCTGACTTACATTTACGCGAACGAAGACGCGGGCAAAATATAGTTAATTATAAAAGCTACTCATGCACTTGGAACTTATTGCAAGGATCCTAGCTTAGCTCTATCATGCATATCGTATTAAACGATTTGAATATTCTGACACGATAAGACACACTTCGGCATGTTGCATAAAGATTGCACATTACATGCGAAGACGTGAATCGTATGAGTAACACCGATCCAGTTGGCTCACTGCCCGACACGCGGCACACTGTTCGCCAGCCCACATGTCGCGTGATCGCCGAATTTAAAGGCTGGTATGCTGCTAACGAGGAAAACCATTCAAATAAATAAAACTCAACTCGTCGCTACACAAAGATGATTGCTTAAATGATCTATCGCCAAAAAAGGATGTGTTTACACCAGTGCTGTTGCATTACATCGTCTCCGTCACTCTTATTTTCTTCTGTAGTGACGTCAATTTATAAGAAACCATTACTTTGCCTAGCAGTGATCTGTAATGATCTTGAAAGAAACGCGCACTAGTAATGGTTTATCTCGGAAGCGGCTGAAGACCAGAGCCGTCGACTTTATAAAAAAATTATTACCTATTAATGCAAAATAGTACGAGAGTCATCTTATAAAAATATATGAACAATTCAGTCAATTAATAAGCGCCCAAGATCAAATTTTGGAAAGGCTTAATCCTACCGACACCTCCAAGCCCTATGGAGTCGGCGCCAGTGCCGAGGACTTAGAAATAGGAGTAGAAGAGAAAACGTAATCAAAAGAAATAACATTACAATTTAAAATTCTTAAATGACGCACTGATCTTGCACCTATGATGAGTTGGCATGCATGTACGCTATAGTTTTGGGTAACGTGACTGGTATCGTGTATGTACGATAAATATTTGTAATATAAACCTGTACATAAACCGCCCCACTGCTGAATGCGGGCCTTTTTACCAACGTGAACAGGCCATAGTCCACAACGGTGGCCCAGGGTAGGCTCTTTACGTATCTTCGCGAACATTATGGAGAACTGTCAGACATGTAAGTTTATTGAAACAAATATATAGGTATAATAAACCTAAATGACGAGAACGTCAGTACTCCGCACTGTTATTTTGATTGGGGTAGGTATGCTCGCTTGTATTTCAGCAGCGTTAATTGGTGCGTCCGGCACTGGCTCCATACCCGAACAATATTAAACGCTATGATTTACACAAGCACTGAAGCGTTTATAGTAATTAAATTCACTAATTTGAAATATTGCCTTTAATATATTCTTTCGGTTCAAATGTGAGAACTCGACTTTTGCTTATGTGGACCATGGCGCGTGAACACTTTAAAGGAATCTGAATGACCTTCAACGTTGATCTCTTTAAAACTTTGAAGAGATCAAGTTCAAGTTGTAGCCTATAGGCTATTTAAAATGCTATGAACTTTAGGACTGGAGTGAGTGGTGCAGAACTAAGCTAGTAATTTATATCAACATGAAAAAAATCAAAACCAGAAGCCCATAGCCGTATCTATTGTAAGTTTCTGGTTGTAGTTGCCAATTAAATTGTAACGGTTTCCCATTATTCGGCAACCGGCATGAGGTGGTGCGCCCCAGTAACATCCTTTTTTTGGACTAATCTCACATTGCCACCACTGTACACTGTGTAGTAACTATCTTGCTACCCGCAACGAATTAATCAGAAGTACAATATAAGAAGATTTGGTAGACTTCCATTCCTCCGTAGCAGAGCTGAAGAAAAAATCACCCTCTTACATAAACTCGAATCTTGTATAGAACTAACAACAAAACGATAACATTGTAACTGCGTTTCGGTAGTCTCGCAAGCTCTACTTACATACCTGCCTCGTATGTGACGCTTCGAGACTCTTACTCATCACATTCCTTTCGTCTCATTTTTAATTCCTTTTCTTAGTATCGCCATCGTGTAAGTGATATTCGCGGTTTTGGAAGCGATCCTAGACCACGGTATCCACTTTCTATCCAATGGCCGTATGCTTATATACACGGTACCAAATGTATTCTCTCAAAGAGAATAAGGGGATTAACATAGACAATGTGAGTGATAACGCAGTTCACTACTGGATATATTGTATTGTAGTTAATAAATCGATAGAATGGCAAATAATATGACATCGGCGGAATGATGGAAAATCATGAGCGGATATAGATAACAGTGTGTATCAGCAACTGATTTCGTTTCGTTTCGTTTTCGTGATTTCTATTGTATGATTAGCATGAACTAACAGGCGTGGGATGACCAGTGCTAGCGTCTAAGTCACCTTTTTTACTTTAGACAATGGTTAGACTGTGTTTTTTTTGTATTGGTTCTGCAATGGGCATGTACATATATTCAAAAGCGGTGGCTATAGCTTACAATAAGGTGGAATGCTGTACCACTTCTATCAACAGCGTACTACTTCTGCCGATCTGGAGCTAATCTTATTAATTCGCGTTCTGCTAGTCCGACGCAATCGTTTAACCATCTGACTGAGAACCTTCATTTTGGATGTATTGATGCTATACAAATGTCAAATGCTAATTACATATCTCGCGTAAGGATTAATGCGTACCTTGATTAGTACGGAAAAACTGCTAATATCGGATCGCCAATTATAATAGGCGAGGAAATATGATACGCGGGGCAAAGTCGCGCCAGTCGGACGCCTGCTAGACAGGCAATATGAACCTTATAAAGCTAAACTGTGTGTTTAATGTAATAAGGTCTTCAACCATAGTTAGGTGAAATAAAAACACTGTAATACGTCCAGACTCTTTGTTGCTTTTACTTGTACAAAAAAATATATTAAGTTAAAACTACACAAACAAGTGGTACCTGATTGTATGTGCGTTTGAAAGGATTCTCTATGCAAACTACCAAGTCTATCCAATATTTGGACAATGTGCGTAGAGTTTAAAGGGACATATCGATGGATCAGCTTTAGCACCACCCTCTGCCGGGCCTGCCTATTTGTTTTTATTCCTGCTCTCACATCGAATAGATCAATATTTCGAATACAATATCATTTTGCAGACATGATCCGGCTTTAACATGACGGGACGCGGGCGCCCCTTCCTGGTTGGCGCCCTGGGCGGTCGCTCTACACTCTGTTACTGTATATAGAGATATGATATACCTATACATCGGATCGGTGAAGACAGAGGAAGGATACCTCTGTTTGTGCGTGCCATTAAAAAGCAACTTAAGGAAAACAATTATTCGATTTCATGCAAATTGGATAGATGTATACAGCACGACAGTGGCATGCCTAATAAGTTTATAAATTTCATAATATCGGTATTAAGTGAATGAAATCAAAGGATTTATAATGTATTTTGAGCGACACTGGCATCCGTAATTTATATCCATCTAGTTGTTTTGTCCACATTCCGTATTATACTTGTAGTTTTCCTTAATATTTAATCTACATTCAATTTACGCGGTGATATTCCTGTTGTAGTTTATTGGAGGTCATGCGAGAGAACGTCGGCATCAGCACTTAATCCAGCTAATCCACTTAAACTGCTGTAATCCGACCACAGAAGTTCGTAGCCAAGGAACCTTCACCTAGTCTTCTTGTGGTGAGTGGGATCCCACGCACCAAGAAGTCGAGTTGAAGGTGAGCCTTAAGAAATTGGAACCAGCAAAGTACCCTTATTACTTCCGTAACGTAGCAAGCGCCTAGATACGCTTGCTTTACCGCGCCATATCAGACAGATCAGCTGTATTAGTTACCAGATTCTGCCGGCCGGTTCGCTCGCTTAAATGTAGGTTAGGTTAGATTAGTAACAGTACTTTTTTCTGGCTGAAGAGTATCCTTATATCCTTTTCTGTTCCTAACAACCGCATTTGTAATATTAAATTATTATAAATTTGCCTCTATATTTATATATATATATATATATAATATATATATATATATATAAATACATACATACATCATTTCTGATTGATATCTTATTGTTTTACATACTCATTATTCAAATATTTAACAAGATAAAAATAACTAACTTATATGATACTGTACCGTGACTTCTTCTTCTCTCTTAGCCTTTATTATTCCCAAGTCACTTGGGGTCGGCTTTTCTGGTCTAACCGGATTTGACTGGATATCAGTTTTTACACGGAGCGGCTGCCACCTGACCTCCGCAACCCGAAGGCTAACGATACCCTAAGGCTAGACTATATACTGTACCGTGACTATAATATTATAATTTTTACTTTGCATCTTTCATGGCCAGAGTTTGCACGTGTAGAAACAAAGAATTTGCAATTCTTCAATTATTTTGATGAAAAGTACTCTAGTGGAATGCTAGAATGTTTAAAAGATGGCTATAAATAGCTGCGTAAAGATGTCCAATACCTAGTAATTCTAACGTTACATTCATTAAGTACTAAATTAATTGCCTGAAATATTTCTACATTTTTATTTATTTATATTTTTGTATAATTGTTATCCTATTTTATATTATTTTTAATTGTATATAATAGTAATAAAATAAAATTATATTATTTAATATGATTACTACGTCAATAAAATAAAAGTGGAATGTAGATTATGTTTGTGATTTAGTCCCTATTTATTAGTTTCGAATATAAATTATATGATCTTAGATTAAGATATTTTATTTAAATTATTGTTTCTTTTTTTAATGTTATTAAAAGAAAAGCTGTGACAAGAATAAAGACAACTCTGAAACCAATTAATATGATGATAAGATTTTCTATTAGTCGGCACACAAACAATGTCAAGCCAAATCACACCACCGCCAATCTTATGTTATTTAAAAATTATTTTTCAGCCTTCGGAAATGCCAATGTTTGACATTATGAAAGTCTTAAAAAAATTATCACTTTTCGAGACGTCATGCTGCTGCTTAAATTTTCCTAACAGATAAACTCAATATCTCTACTATCAGGCACCATATAGATACTTAAGCCTTGTGACTAACGTTGTTTCGATAGTCCACGACATAAGTGTATGCAATCTAAAGCTACTGTGTACCGAGAGGTACTTTAAATCTACATTAGATTCGTTTTACACTTGGTCGGTAATAAACAATGCACATTGATTTGACTCAAATAAAGGTTGCAATGAATACTAACAAAAAGCTAAAATTTTGCACCCGCAAACACGATTTCAAGGGCATACAACGGTTTTAATATGGTAATACAAGAAAGGTCACAATCATACGGCCAGCCTGATTATAAGTGGTTACCATGGTCGATTATCGTTTGCAACGCCAGGGGTAACACTCGCGCGTTGGCGACCCTAGGGTAAAGAACTTAAGAATGACATGGATGGAACGATATGCACGAGTGTGAGGCTCCAGTACTATTGCAAACCTGATGAAACGCAATATCAATCCTGTAGCATTGATGTGGGCGTTGTAACCAGTGTAAGACTTACTAGTCTAACACTGGTTACAAACACTGGTCTTAACCACTTTTCAACGAACCAGTACATGACATGCACTGGTTCGTTGAAAAGTGACATCTACCCACATCGCCGGGTAAGCCGGCTCCTACGTACCATCGTTATGGAAACTAGTCTACTACTCATATGTATAATCTACGTTTTTGTCCATACTTTTCTAAGATAAAATATGTATAGATTTTCAATTTGTGACGTCAGTGTAGAACGAGACCTTAAGGCAGGGTGTCACCGACGGCTGCACGTACACAGATAACAGATAAGAGATGCGATACCATCTATTGCGAGTGTTAAAATGTGATAACAATACATTGTTTCATCAAGATTTAAGAACGACTGCACTTGACAACGCACTATTTTTATCATATTTTATTCTTCTTGAATGTCTTATTATTCTTAAGTATATTGGGTTTGACTTCCTAGTTAAAACCTGCTGCAGAATGTCAAGCGACCATCTGACGTTGTCAATCTAAGTAATGGTATCAAGTTCGATAACAGGTTTAATACTCATAGAATTTCTTGCAAGTGTATGGCAACGTCTGTACCCCGGTTTAAAAATATTGTTTGCTAAGTATAGAATTTATTTTCATCACAAATTTATAAGCATAATAAAAACTAAGTAGGTATAAATCGAGCAAAAGAAAAGTACCTAACTCGGTATCACACATGACAAACTAAATATCTATAATATAGAGAGTAGGTATTATGAGTAGTAGAGCCTCGCTGATTTCAGCATGAATGGGCCGGTTCGACCGGGGAAGGACTACCCTCTCACATAATATCGACGTGAAATATCAGTACTCCTACTGTTGTGTTTCGTTCGGTGAGTGAGAGTGCCAGCGGTCCAATCACCCTCTTCCCCCCATCCCGCTCCTTCTCCTTCCCACTTGCTTTCCTAAAGGGTCGGCAACGCGCAAGTGATGCCTCTGGTGTTGCAGGCATTCATAGGCTACAGTGACCACTTACCATCAGGTACGCAGGATTGTTTGCCACCTTAGTCGTATAAAAAAAAATAAAAAAAGTAAACTTTTTCTGTAGTATATAAGAACTAACTACAAGCACTGGCAGTATATTTACGAAAAAAATAACTGGAAATTATTTAGGCGATTTTCCATAGACTTTCTGTAAACAACATATCCTTTCTATAAATGACGGATGAACGTAAGCCGGCAAACACAGGTAAGTACACAACATAAACACACCATGGCTTTCCGGTTTGATAACGTCATGTCTCCCCGTCGCGTCACGGATTAATTAAAAGCGCGGGGTGGGGAGGTTTTACATCCCCCACGAACAAATAGGTATCGCCACATCACTGTCTCTCAAAATCAATATGATCGTTTTTGTTTTCATGAGCGTCCTGTTAAGGTCACAGCTCGGTGACTGGATGATGTGTAGTTTTGTTTTCGTGTTCAGATATTTCTGATATTTTAAAAGTTATATGCTTATTAAATATACTCTGTCCCAAAAGAATTAATATTTTATGCAAACAATCGTTTCACGTCTAATTAAATATAATGACATTTAGAATATTCAAACTCTCAAAAAAGTAGTTAATGAATACAATAAGCCTTATGAAAGTCTTTCTTTTGATAAATATCATAATTAATTTTAAAGAAAAATATTTTTTGATAAAAGTCGCTAAAAGTTGTTCACCATTTTCTCAAATTCTATTGGGATAGACTATAGTTAATAATAGCTTGCTTTATATACGCTCGCCGAGGAAAAAATCATGAGGGTTAATGTATGTCATATTTCCTTTTTTTTTTATAGTGGCTCCTCAAAATTCGTGTAACGGACCTGATGGAAAGCCCAATTACAGTCCAGAGATAATGACGACGAGGAGAAGATAGATGTCTTCTAGCCGTCGTCAATGTCAAGCCGGTCTTACCAGATGCTTCTTCACACTACGTTTGAAGGACCCAATGTCATAGAAGGGAGGGAACACATGTGCCGGAAGACCATTCCAAAGCTGTAGGTGTAGGTGGTGCAGCATAAGAAGGAATTGCTGAACCTTTTGGTGTGAGACGGCATTGTGCTAACCGTCCATACGTGGTTACGAAGACGGGCACATGTGGTTCTCAAAAAGAAGGGAGAAGGTGGGATGAGGTCAAATAACTCTTCGGAGCATTCGCCATGATAGAGGCGATAGAATACGCTAAGAGACGCAATGTCTCTACGAAGTTGTAGCGGTTTCATGTCCTTCGATTATTCTAGAAGATATGTAAATTGTACTAATCTGCACTTGGCCAGCGTGGTGGATGGACTACGGCCTACACAGGCCCGTGCCCGTCAGTATGACAGTTTATAAACTGAAATTATTATTATTAATATATTTCTAATAATAGCTGAGAAATATCGATGTACTTTTAAAGAAAGAAAGAAAGACATTCATTCGCCCAAGAATATGGTACATTAGAAGTAGTCTTTTGTAATCTTAACATAACTTACAATAGATGTGGGTGTAACCTTTGACCTATTCTTAAACTTGTGTAGGAGTAGTATTGCCGTGGTTTCTAAATACAAAGCTACTTGAAAATTATTAACTTTTCTTATAATAACAACCCTATTAACCTATTGAGTCGCAGCGGCACACCGGCGGCCAGACACAATAGCATTTTATTTATATCTGGTATTCTAACAATTGACAGGTTAATCGTATGACAAAAAACTATAGAACTCTCATTTGGCCAAATATTGGTGAATATCCCAATCCAAGGGCAAATAGGTGTTTGCCAGGATATGGAGACGTTAATCCATGTACGTTGGCAACACTAATAGGCTACAATTACAGTCGTCTGTTCAGTGGATTATACCAGATTGCTACCATATACTACACTGGTCATCAAAAATGTTGATGACCAGTGTATATTGCTTCAAGGAAAAAAGCATTCAGTCTAGATGTCGGCGTCCAAACGTCCTATTAGGAACATACTGTGACCGGCGTATAAGTAGCTGAAGGCGGACATTAGTCCATGTCACGAACATAACCTAGAAAATCATTTTATGTTCGTCGTTTTGCTTTCAATTATTTCATCGGAGTACAGACGCATTTCGTCATTTATAGAAAGGACATGTTATTTACGGAAAGTCTATGGAAAATCGCCTAAGCACTATGCTCTTATCATTATGTCTCGATAGAACAGTTTAAGACTGTTCCAATCAAAATCTATATATTAATACGTGAAGCAAAAACGTTATACCCTTTTTACGAAAATTTCGCGGACGGAGGAGTATGAAATTTGGCACAGTTAAAGTTTATATGGAGAAGGAGGGGCGAATCTTAACATTTATATAAAATATGCATTAGAAATACATTAAATTAATGAAAAAACACTACACTCACACAACCATGCATTTAACACACGCAGTCGAATCGCGCTCGTAGTATTTCGGCATTGTTCGGCTGATGTAGTACTATTCTTCGTAACTATGGTTACATATATCAATATATAATGACATATATAGCAATATCTTACAGGCAACCTTTGGACGGATTGGAATGATATAATACTATTTATATTATAATATATTTACGTATTTATATGGAATGAAGAAACAAAGAAAACAAAGTAGCAAGCTTAGGAATATCGTCAATGAAAGAGTATAGTTAAGTAAATAATAATTTGTTTGAAAAAGATAGGTAAATTAATATGTATAGATCGAAATCTAATGAAATGTGATTATAAGGGTATAGTTCTAGACAATAAAACCTTAATAACGATCAAACATAAAATTTAAATCAATTATGATCAAATTTCGACCACTAGGCGACCGCTAGTCGAATATGACGCTAGATGAATGAACCATATAAACTATTTTGTCTACCTAATAAACCGAGTATTAATATCGTCGTTATCACGTAAATTGGTTTACGTTCTTACTAACTATCTACTTTTGTCGATAAAAGTTAAGAAAAAGAACATTTTGCCATTTGAAATTCGTTATATGTGCCCTATTTGGATTCGTTATCATCTGCATTAGAGGCGAGATTCCAAAGACCATTTACCAGCGTTTACTGTTTCACTGTTGCACCCTGCTCAGATAATTAAAATCATAGTTTCAAAATTACAAAATGTATCGAGGTAGTATCTAAATTTTATGAATTAGAAGGGATCACATCTTAAGCCGAACTATGGCGCACTTTTTGGATAAATAAGCAGCAGCAGGACTTTGAAAGTATTGGAATAACGGAGTTAATACAAGTAGCAGAATCTTTTTACCCGATGGTGAAGACAGCTCTAGAAATTTTACAGGCAATGGCTTATCCCACTGCTACAATTGAAAGGTCATTCAGCAAACTCAGACGCGTAAAAACGTGGCTAAGATCGACTATGATTGAAGATAGATTAAATGGACTTTGTATGCTCAGTGTAAATAGAAAATTTGTTAACGCTATGGGCGATTCTTTCACGGAATACGTCATAAACCGATTTTAATAAAGATCCTCGAAAGTTAGTTTTAAATAGCTATTTTATAATTAAAGAATTTATATATTAAGTTTATGTTTATTTATTTGACTAGGTGCTTATAAAAAATCTGATTTGCCCGCCCTGGCCCAGAACCTGGGTACGCCCATGATTATACGTACAAATTAGTTAGACACAGATACCCAAAATAACGAGCTATCACAGACGCTTCCACGCATGGGTTCAACGATTTCGGACCAAGTTGCCCGAGGCGGAGGAAGTCCATGAAGAATGGACGACTGAAGAATGCATTGGCAACGGCGACTTAAAAAATCTAAAGATTGACATGATTTGCGACGACTCCCTAGATGAGCCAGGACCTAGGAGTCATATGCCCTGAATCGGGTCTTGCTGGGTGGATGCGCTGATGCAAGCCAAAAGCAAGAGGAGGCATATGTTGGAGTTTTATTCGGTAAGCCAGAGAGGGCCTTACATATCCTATCCTCATCTCCCTGTAACGACATTGACAAGTGCCAATTCTTCAAGTAGAAAAAAGGACAGTGATTGACATACGGCGTTTGTGTGACTTTTTTTCGTGTTGTATCAAAGTGGCCGTCTATATCAAACTATTGAGTGGTAGATAACGATTTGCCAACTATCGATAATTGGTCTACAATGAAACGCTTCGGTGCTAACCTAACCAAACCTGACACTTATCATGATAAAGACTGCAAAACAAATCTTATCGAGCCTGTTCCATGTTAAGATTGTAATAGATATTTGTACGTGAGTTCGGTACTTGCAGACAAGGACACGAAAATTTCAGTTATTTTGACCAACCCATCTTTTATCACAAATGTATTTCAATCATTTAATGTCTTCACTAAAAAAAATCATACAAAAGCGGCTTTACAGCAATAAAAGTATTTACTGAACCTAAACGATAATAATTATTTAATGATTCATACATCAATTATTTTCGTTACACCCTCCAGCTAAGCTAGAATGCTTGTTTGTTGATGATCATGTAAGGATGATCTTTAAAAGTATGTAATACGCCCAATATGAAAGCCATTTTTTCATAATATTAACAGGTCAATTGCTGCAATGCTAGGCATAATTAAAAACTATTGTGTTTGCCGCTGCGACTTAATTGGATACCTAGCTAGCTATATGTATATTTTATTTAGTATTCCTAATAACCCCTCTCGTTAAGCTAGATATCTTGAGCTACCGCCGCTTTCATTACATACATAACTACAATATCTTTGATACACGATATATTTGTTTTATGAAGTACCACGCAAACGAAAGTTAGTCAAATGCTTATAAGAAAAGAATACAATAAGAATGTGATAAAAGCAGCGATAGCTCAGTGGGGAGACCAACAGACTGCAATGCAGAGGGTCTCGGGTTCGAACCCACGTCGCGCACCTCTGACTTTCGGAAGTTATATGACATTTCGAAATTATGTGCGTATTGATTGACAATGATCGCCTGCTCCGTGCCTAGGAGAGGAGCACGTTAAGCCGTCGGTCCCGGGTGCCATGAACATCTATGGCAGTCGTTATTGGGAGAGTGTCGAAACGAGTGTCGAAGTGTCGCCGGTCTGCACTGACTGGCCCCCACATAAAATAAGATAAGATAAGAAGTAAGATAAGAATGTGATAAATTTAAACTCAAATATGAAAATCCTGCAAATCTAAATTTTAAGTAAATAATAATATGACGTAACTGCATTACGGAGACAATGTATAAGGTTCAATGTAAAAGCCGGACGTAATCCTCTCGCCTCTCCTTGTGGCAAGGGGATAGGCATCAGGCGAATTTCCCCACGAAAAATGAAAGAGAAAGTCTTATGTCCAGCAGTAGACTCAGTCTCTCGGCTGAGATGCTAAGGCCTGAAACTTTGGCATTTATGTTTCACGGTAGACGTTCAGATCTTTATATAAATAAGTACATATACTTAAACATAGTCCCAGGCCTCTTAAACAGTAAACAGAGGGCTATTGTTTTAAGTCTCACGTCATAGGGAACGAGCCTATTGCGGTCTGCTGGGCACACAGCTCTAGACTCAATGCTGCTACAGAGGAAAATTTTACAGAAAACCCAAACTTCATTTGCCCGATCCCTATCAAATCGGAGACAGCACATTATTCAATACCGCTGCGCCGTCTAGGTAGTCAAAACAAACATATATTATGTGACCGACATTTTCTTTTCATGGTTTTTTAAAAAGACAACAATAATATATATCCAGTGTCACGAGGATCATTACAAACATGTAGAGCCTCGCTGATTTCAGCATAAATGGGCTGGCTCGACCGGGAAAGGACTACCCTCTCACAGAATATCGACGTGAAATAGCAGTGTTCCTACTGTTGTGTTTCGTTCGGTGAGTGAGAGTGCCGGAGGCCCAATCGCCCTCTTTCCTCCTTCTAGCTCCTTCTCCTTCCCACTTCATTTCCTAAAGTGATACCTCTGGTGTTGCAAGCGTCCTTAGGCTACGGTGACCACTTACCATCAGGTGGGCCGTAAACTTGTTTTCTAACTTAGACGTATAAAAAAAAACCTTTAATCTCATCATCAGACTCTGAACAACTATTTTTGGATCACAAATATTTTGTCTTGTGTGACAATCGACGCCGACGCTACGAAACTCTGCATAATGGCAATGGCGAGGCGATCACTTAAACCACTACGCCATCCGTGCAGTCATTAGTATTCATTTGACATAACTCATGACCTTTGGAGCTTTATCAAACAACTTCCAGTAAAGAACTGCTATTGGCACTTTCAAAGTAAACTACACTTCCCAAAGAAACTATCAGTGCAGTGACTAACATAGTAATAAGAAAGCGAGATAAGAAAACCGTCAATGCTCAGCGATTACGCAACACGAAGTCTGTCGTACAAAGTAGCGGCACGAGGCTCGCGAGTCGCGACCTTGCCCTTACACTCCGTTGACGTCGCGTGCACCGGTCACACTACACCGCGGCTACGTCACAGGCCACTCAAACTTTTCGTCGTATAGCTAGTCGCGTGTCTACAGCCCCGCCCCATAAGGTCGATATAAGTCCTTAATCTTTCAAATCTTAGAATACCAGACACAATTAATAATCTACTGTGTCTGGCCGCCAGCGTGCCGCTGCGACTCAATAGGATTAATCGTAAGGAAAGTGACATCAGTCATCGTCTTTAATGTTAAATACAGAGGTAAATTATGTAGGTATCCTTAGTAGGAGAACGATGGACTGACACGTAGAGGTCGGTCACGTGGTCGATTTTAGGCTTGTTTCACACGTACCACAACCACACCACGTGGGCGGGCGCAATTTTGTATTGAAACGGACCACATCGCAATCACAACGCAACCACCAGCGACACCGCGAACTAGCGTCCGACCACATCGCAGACACAACGCTGCGTCGACGAAAACTGGTGTCGAACTGTCTGTCAGTCGTGAGCGTTATTGCGTCGTCGCAACCACATCGCAACTATTAACGACAATTCAACCACATCCACATTTTGTAGGAACCACAACGCAACTGCAAAAAGCTGCAGCGACACTATTCACACGTAACCACCTGTTCTTGATCACCTTAAGTCGCGTCGATGTGGTGTGGTTGTGGTACGTGAGAATAAAGCCTTAAGGCACCTCTGACTTTTCGAAGTTAGAATTAAGTTGCAACGGACACAAAGTACACCCACACTCGGAACAACATCACAACATTCGTGGATCACACAAATGTTTGATCCGCGGGGGATTCGAACGCACATCACTTGACTTAGTGGCAACGGTAGGGCAACCATTACGCCATCCAGGTACTTACGCACAATAACCCAAATTGTGAGGCTAAGTGCGGAAACTACACATACACCCAACTATCTGAGGTAAATTCCAATCTATTCTAATATTATGAAGCTGAAGAGTTTGTTTGTTTGCTTGAACGCGCTAATATCAGGAACAACTGGTTCGAATTGAAAAATTATTTCAGTGTTGGATAGCCCATTTATCGAGGAAGGCTATAGGCTATATAACATCACGCTACGACCAATAGGAGCAGAGCAGCAATGAAAAATGTTTCAAAAAAACGGGGAAAATTCTCTTATATGAAGCAGACGAAGTTGCGCGGGTCAAATAGTCTCCAATAAAGGACCATAAATCGCATGGTTAGTGAAGCGTTAAGGTTTGGCGGCGTGGAACGCTCAAGTCCTGCTTAATAGATATTCTTTTTCCTCGTTTATAATATCGTAGATTTTACCTGCGGCTTAGCTCGCTGAAATGTAGGTTAGGTTAGAATTTGGATGAAAGGTACCCTAAGTGCTTTTCTGTTCACCTGATAACGTGTATACGAAATTTCATGATGATCGGTTGTGTAGTTAAGGCGTGAAAGCGTAACTAACAAACACACATTCACACACACATTCAAGGCGCTCATAGCCAGTTGCACTCACTGATCGGTAAACGATTAGCGAGGTTAAGCAACGTTGAGTGCGGTCAGTCTATAGATGGGTGACCGCTTCGTGGTAGTTAATCTGAGCGTCTCCGTGCTTCGGAGGGCACGTAAAACGTCGGTCCCGGTTGTTGTCAAATTGACAGCAGTCGTTAAGCCATGTCAGAGGCCTACGGGCTTGAATAACTCTTGACAACAGGTTGGCCACTAACCACACGAAAAAAAAATAAAAGAAGAAGACATATTTATAATATTAGTTAAGATGTTAGAATATACTACGCATCAATTTTATTCTACCTTCCATTCTTTAGTTTCGTTGCATGTCGTAAAAGAGCTTACCAAAGCTCGCAAGTCTGAAGTTAATGCTGTTGGTACACAGGCTTGCATGTACATATGTACTGTTTTTATAACTCTTAATGCACTAAGTTATACTTACTACATTATTGAACCTTTTGTATCTAGCAGCCGGTGTGCCGCAGTGACTCAATAGATCAATCGTCACTAGAATTCACGATTTTTAATTAACAACAATAAGTGATGATAAATATCATTTTCTAAAATTTAAGTTTTCTCTATACAACATTTTATAGATAGTCACCCAGCGGTAAAAAATGTGCAACCGTCACATACAAACAGTATCAAACAGACCAGTAACTGATATAAGTATGGTATATGCAGTACAATTGCCATGACACAATATAATTAATGTTGAGGAAAAACTGGTTTCATGTGTACGTAGGGTGCAAAGCCGAACGATAGCCAGCTGTATTAGAGAACGCGTGGCCTCGTGCCATGTGGTTGTTTGTAACGGACAACGGCTTAGCTGCGAACGTGTCAACATTGGCGGAATACTGTTTAGTTAGTTTAAACATATTAATTGGCTTCTACAATACAATGCAACTATTTTTTTAAAATATCACTCTCGTTCTAGGAATAATTCCTGTCGGTGGGGACTTTACAAACATTCAAACAACGGACATAAAGAGAGCCCAGACTCGGAACAACCATTTGTGGATCACACAAATTTTTGTCCCGTGAGGGATTCGTACCCACAACACTCGGCGCTGTGGCAGTGACGAGGCGACCACTTAAACCTAGTGGTTGAAGTTGCTATGGTGACGGTAGCCGAATGGATGA
The DNA here is from genome assembly GCA_930367265.1 of Catocala fraxini. NCBI lineage: Eukaryota > Metazoa > Arthropoda > Insecta > Lepidoptera > Erebidae > Catocala > Catocala fraxini. The sequence continues at coordinate 5,636,305 of OV884047.1, forward strand.
AGTTTGGACTTGCTACCAAGACGTCAGGGGCTCGAATTGCACTACAAACCTACCCTCTCCAAGCATTTTAGTTTAGCTGAAAATATTACCAATAATACTAGTCACTTGTAACAAAATAATCATAGCAAATTAAAAAAACTAATACGGCGTAACGCTTTTTGAATTACCTACTTTTCTATTGACAGCCTCGTAAGTCTCGCGGTATAAATTTGCGCTAGTTGTATGAAATCAAAAGATCTCTGGTTATATTCCTGAGTAAAGCAAACTGTTAATGGATATTTCTGTCAGGTAATTCATAGTTACAAGAAAGTCAACACGAAGTCTGGGAAGGATCCGGGTTAGGGTCGCTCGCTCATACCTACGTATAACTTAAAGCACCTGGATATAAGTAGTAATAATACACATCTGCCTAATCCTTCCGAAATGTGTGAGTCTATGTAATAAGCTATTTAAGGCCTTAAAATGGCTTACTTATTTGACACGTAAGCGCATATGCGGTCAAACGTGGAGCTACCGATCTAGTCTCCACAAATACATAGTTGTTCAGAGTCTGGGAGTTCTTTGTGTGCGTTGTTTGAACGTTTGTAAAGTCCCCCGCGACACAGAAATTATTCCTAGAATAGGCGTTGTCTTTTTCAACCATTTGCCTGAACCTAGCAACTAACATAAATGTAATTTCAGTTAACCCACTAACTCACCCACTTTTGACTTTGACTTAAGTAACAGAAAGTTTCATTGGATTTTCCAGTCACCAAATTCTTCGTATCAATGATGAATGAAGCATTTTCCCCAGTCGACAAACCGCTACGAGATATTACAAAGATTAACGGGTTGTTGTACATTCGTCACAAAGTAAATACGTCACATTTTGAAAAATCCATACATTGAAAGTAAATGCGTCACATGTATTAAAAAATATATGTAAATTCGTCACAGGTACATGGGGTTTATTGTAAATTTGTCACAAATCCTCATTTTACATAATATTTGCTTAAAGTAGCGATAGCTAGCAAAGTTATTGGTTTTAGCGCTCCATCATCGCTCTAATCGGAGAACTATGATTTTTATGTAGGTCTTAGATTATTATATTTATTTATATAGTTGTAGGCAAGTCAGCAACTCGAGGTCTGTGAATTTTTATAGATGTTATGTTAAATTAAAAAATATATTATCATTATTACTGTGATTTAATTGTCTTTCTATTGTTTATCTTATAATTGTAATGTTGTGGGCAAATCGTCCACTTGAGAACTGTGATGTTTACGTAGATGTAAGGTAAATTATTAAACTTCGGGTAGTATTTAACTGCATAGCAAAAAAATACTAATTTCACAGCAGAATATGCTTACCAAAAATACTAAACTAAATCTACGGAGCCCCGCGAAGCGGGTATTTGGGTGGGTTTAAGAAGGAACCTAACTTGACCAAACCCTTCCAAGACGAAATGCAGTGATTTGAGGCGTATAGGTGCTCGTTATGCTGAGCAATATTTGCTACGCAATTAGTATTTTTTATGGTCGTATTTAATCCCTTAAACTTACTGTGATTATGAAAAATATACAACACTTTTATACTAGTTGTTTAACTTTTTTGCTATCGGCGCGGATAAAAACCCTGTGACGAATTAACAATAAACAAGATTTATATATTGAAAATTTATTGCATAAGTTAGAATTCTGACGAATTTACACATACTTTTTTTCGTGACGAATTTACTTTGTGACGAATGTACAACAACCTGGATTAACTAGTATTTAGGGGTTTAGGAAAATTCCGGATTCATTCGAACACAGCCTAACCCACAGCGATATCTATATCTACTTATAATGATATGTTAACTGAAACGTAATAATAACTTTAATTCCTCTGTTTTGCTACAGTTGATAATATAATTATGGCATCACAATTAATCTCTATACGGTGTGCAATTAGTTATTTATCGAGAAGGTTATATTTTGTATGTTTATTAACACAATGTTTTAGTCCAGGTGAACTAAGACTTAGGTACGAGTGAACGCACACGGACTAATATTCTACTGGAGACATACCACGCCTGTATTCCCAAAGATGTAGGCTATGGTTACACAACCACATTTTGCCAGCTATTATTTTAGGTCGCACGTAATAATTAAGGAGGCGAGATAATTGCCGTCTACCGGACACGACCGACTAGGCGTCCACCTCGTAGCTTTAATTGTGGTCAATCGCATATATGAATAAGTAATGACCCACCCCGGCTTCAAACGGGTAGTACAAAAGCCTAATAAATTATACACCTGAAACTCCCTATTGGTGAAAGAGACAAACGCGGGGACTTTGTTTTTGATATGTGGTGTATGGTGTAAATAAGTAATTATCTAGTTTAATAGTGAGGTTACCCATTTCTCTTTTCTATTAAGGATATGCTCGCGAAGCGATAAAAATTAAACCATAAAGAAATAAAAATCATACCGCCCAACCTCAAAATTGAACCAGGGACCGCGCGAATCAAATAATACTGGACTAACGAAATAGTAATCAAAATGCACGGCTAATATACCAATCATAATTGCAGTATGCGCTGCCAATATCTATAAGCGCAATAAAACTAAAATAACATTTAGTAAAGCATAATACCATTTCAGTTATAGCAGGGTTTCCCCGCGGTCGACGATTACAAAATCGACTAAACAAGAATGATTGAGTCATAATCATGATACAATAGCTGGTGAATGTTGCATCTTGTTGAGTATACCAAGATACAATTGGATCCAGTTAAAACGCACGAAATCTTGACAAAGGAGATGTTTCATTTTCGGCTATGAAATGTACTATCAGCCAAAAAATAGCAATAAATACCGAATCTGGAAAAAATATATTTCCCGAATTTTACGTTTGCCCTCTTATAAATAAAAGATTTTATATGGTGGTGGTCCTCTTATATAATCTTGTATGTGTTCATAAGTCATATCGAAAGTACTAGGTATATATAATGCTTAATGTAAATAATATATAAATATATATGTAAACAATGAATATGTTTTAGAGTATCATTAATTCATTTCAACTATCATACACATCTTTTCAACAAACAATCAACATAAAACATATATTCATATAATATAATACGGATTTTGCAGGGTGCACTCCGGAACGAAACATTTTGTTTATGTTTGACATTAGCTGTCAATGTCATATTCACCGGTTGTAAATATTCCAATGCTGAATTGGTGTTTCCTATTACATTTTGCTGAATTCATACGTTTTCCTTTCATTTTTACAAGAATTATCAATTCTTTGGTGAATATTATTCCAGCAGGAGTTCTTTTACTTCTGACAATTCTAGCATTCTAGGTTATGTATAAATGTCATCAACCAACTTGTCATAGATAGCCCGCATGACAAACGTTAAACATTTTATATTTTATATTGCGCAACGAAAATACTAGAAATTAATAAAGAATTGCTTAACTAAATGTATTTAGGGGTACATTTCCCAGGCTTCCTGAGGATGTACAAGTTATAGCCGGAGTCCTATATAAAAGTGAAACATCTACTTTATATTCATGAATAATGTCTTTTTAATCGATCTATATGTAATATATAAAAATGATTTGTGATCCCTGTTTCCCTTGGTAACTTGAAAACGACCTATTTCATTCATCTTTTTTTTATGTTTTCTTATACTTTGTAGAAAGTTCTTACGGAAAGCAAAGTTAAGAAAATTGCACAGAAAAATTGATAATATTAGAAAACTTAATGATTATTTTAACCTCGCGAGTTTGATAGTTCGACTAAGACAGAGCAACGTTTGTCGGGTCAGCTAGTTGAAATTATAATACAATATACAAATTTAATCGCGGTCTATTTTAAAAACACTACATTTAGCTATAAATCCTAACTAATATTATAAATGTGAATGTGAGTTTGTTTGTTTCGCTTTCACGCCTTAACTACTCGCCCGATCATCATGATATTTTGCATACACGTTGTGTTGTCTGGGGTACTGAAAAACACATTCGTTATTCATAAAAAATATCTTACTATGATAAATAATAATAAAAAATAATAATGTCTAATAAATGCATATTAAAAAATCGTTATTAAATAATTTTCTATAAACCTTTATTTTTACACAGCATTCCTTAATAGGCAAGCTAGCACTAGCGCTAGTTCTTATGCATCATTATGAATAATACTTTTTAAAATTTTACTCATAACCTCGTCTGTAAGTTTTATGAATGTGGCCGTGAGGATAACTTTCATTCAGAAAAAAGTATTGATCCCAAGGGTTAGCTAATATAATATAGTGTATAAACCATGATTAAGGCTGTATGTAGAAGTCTAATTCTAATGTACAACATTCGTGCAGAACTAAGAATATTATGGCGTTTTCAGTTTCACAAAGATAGCGTTGTAAATGTCATTAGTAGTGATAGCGATTTTACCAAAAAGGTATATAGCGCAAACGGGCAGTCGGGGCAGACCTCTGTAGAAGTTATCTAACCTTGACCTTGTTTAGAGGACCATAAACCAACGAGCGTACATAAATAATGTGATGCGAGTACGAAACCAGAGAGATAAGCCAGTTTCGTAACAAGTGGTCATCCATAGTCTCTGCTTACCTACATTTTATTAAGAGCTCCGACACGTAACTTATTTGGTTCTCTGTACATTTAATATTGTCTAATAGAGCATATCTCTTCCCGATAAAGTATTTATTTAGTATATTTTCTATTTCACAATGAAGAAAATTCCTGCACTGGTTTTAGAAGACACATTGGTATTTCCAGTTAAACCTAGAACTTCACAGAAACTGCCCAGGCTACAGAAGAACCTCTACCTTACAGAGGATCGCCGCAGCCAAAGAACTTCGAGTTATGTTTCTACAGAAATAGAGATTTCCAGACGTCTTGAGGATGCGTTGTAGGATCCGTATGGGACCAGTTTGATCTTTATAGCACGGTGAATCCTCTTTTCAAGGATCGGCTAAGCTTCAATGATCGATCTGATATTTATTGCAAGCAAAACCGATCATATCCGTATCACAAAAGATACTACAGCTTCTTGATATTCCAAGGACAGCGAGCTCTACTAAATTCGTATTTATTAAACACAAAACTATTTACAACGAAAGTTCTACAAAGGTCAGATGGTATCACTTCATGTAAATATTCAAAGCGCCCCATGACCTATATGGCAGTTCGTAGCTAAACAAGCTGCTTAGTATTTGAACTAAATCCAAATCAGGTTTCTGTTAGGGGGTCAGACAATACGCACGCAACTTTAACAAAGCTAAGCACTGGGTCAATACCAGGCGATGTCAGTCCCGACTGCGCAAATTGTGTTGCGTAATAGCACATGGTACTCGTTCAACAACTTTATTATTTAAAACCTCTACGTCAAAATTATATAAGTAAAGTAGCGAGTTGCCTGATGACAAGCGGCTACTGTAGTTGATGATGATCGTTTGCAATACTAGGGGTATTACTACGCTTGGCTATCATAGAGAAAGATAGGATGAAAGGAATGGGAGAGATAGTACAGAGAACGGTGTGGGAGAGTTACTAATCTTATGCTGAACATATTTCTATCATCTTAAGAGAGGAGAGAGGATGCAACTGTAATAGTTTATTATCTCCAATAGAGCTGTCCTGGTTTAAGCTCCTTGTTCTTGACTTGACTATTTTGGGTCAAAACTCTCTAATGTATAGTCTTTTTTATACAGTCAGCTGTAAAAATAGACTGGTGACAATCTTACGTCCCGCCTATTGGCATGCAGTTATCGTAGCGGCGATCTTTTATAGAGTGGAGACCTTTCCAAATAGCTTGCCCAAGATTTCAGGAGTCGACATTTGTACATCTAACTATCATGATTTATGGCTTACCGGAGGAGTCCTTCCCGCTGCACCATGTACCGGAAGGTCTCTGAGATGGTGCTGTTGTGTGCACTCCGCAACGACTGCATTCGAGTCTGCAACAACAAGCGCTGAACTTAGACTCATATTGCATTGACAACATCACACATTAGCGGCCGATATACATATTTATTATGTCTTCAATGACTGTTTTACCACCACACCCACAATTACTTTAACAAGCATAAAAAATAAACATTCATACTCCATAATTCACTGTTTAGTGGGTACGTAGTTTTTTTCGATGACTCGACAGTGTCTGTAAAAATTACAGTACACTTGGACAAACAATATTTTTTTAATCATAGGATATTATTGGGTTAGCTTGTAATTTAGGCGTCAAACGGTTGCAGGTCATGTGATCAGAGATCGTCCGTGACATTGAAATGCTTCTTATATAAAGTGATCAGGCTTTGGGAGGATCATTCGAGTGCTATTCCTGTTGTGATATCGTTATGTCTGTGTCGACGACTTTGGCTATGCTGGTGGCGAGCGTGGCGATAACTGTCGCGAAGGTCGAGATGGATGAAGACATGGCAGAACTAGCGAGGATGGTGCGCGAGAACTGCGCTGGTGAGTCTGGCGTGGACGTGGGGCTGTTGGATCAGGTGAATGGCGGCGCAGATCTCATGCCGGATCAGAAGCTCAAATGCTACATCAAGTGTACTATGGAGACAGCTGGCATGATGTCGGATGGGGAAGTTGACGTGGAAGCTGTCCTGGCGTTATTGCCCCCAGAAATGTCGGCGCACAACGGGCCGGCGCTTCGCGCGTGCGGGACTCAGCACGGTGCTGACCACTGTGACACCGCGTTCCTTACACAGGTCTGCTGGCAGAACGCTAACAAGGCCGAATACTTCCTCATATAGAATATCAAATCTATATTAAATTGTTTTTCCTTAACTTAGTTTTACTCATTTACTTTTTAATTTTATTGATATACTGATTAATCTATTATTTACAATGTGGTGTGTAAAGCGTTCTTTTAGCCTTCATGCCTGCAATTGCATTCAAACATGTTGACAACACTATACAGGCATGTGTTTATTATGCCCTTGACCATGTATCATATTGTGCCAAATTGTAATCAATTTGAATGCAATTATATGCACTATTGATTTGCTCAGTCAATCCCTATCCAACAATCCTGCTCATAGCTGTCTTTCAAAGGTATGAAAAATTACAAGCAACTGTTCCACATATCTATTTTGTTATACATATAATTTTTTTACCAAACATTTATAACACATTTGGACTGTATATTATACTACAATGTGCTACATACATAAATAATTTGACATAACACAATTAAATAACAGTTTACAATGGACTGTGGCCTTCCCTATACTACACTGTACTGTTCCAGAGCAGTGAATAAATTTGAATATATTCAACTTGACATTGATACTTCAGCATCATGAATTCACATGTTTTCAGTGAACATTCTTACATTATATATTATTAAATGTGGTTCAACTTGTGTATTACCTTTTCATGTACAATATCACTCACTTAGAAGATCTGATAATTTTAGCTTCGAGACTTGAATACTGGTTTAGATGGTGTGGTTGGTATGGTACCCATAACTCCCACAGATACATACACACATGCTTGTAATTCATTTAATGGGTATGCAGAAGTGTATTGCATTTGTGTTTCGTGTTGTGCATTTATATTCCACTAGTAATGTTTTTAGGTTATACCACATAATAGCAGGTCAGCTTATTACCATCTACAGCTTACACACTGCCAGATTCCATGATGTAGAGAGAATTTTCTTTAAAGACAACTCCTGCACTAAGGATGACTCCTGTGTTGTAGGGAATTTTACCAATATTCAAACAACAGACACAAATAACACGCAGATATGGAACAACTACTTGCAATTCACACAAATTTTTGTCCTGTGTTAGTCCCAATGCAAATACAATGAAAAATGGGTGTCTATTGTTAAATAAGACCGAAATAAGCTAGGCTACTCCACTTTCAATCTTATTTCATCTCTATAATTTGTGCAAGCATTTTAAGGAAGTGTAATGGGTCTCCTCATCTTAACTGAGGTTTTGAATTTTCATTGAATATCACTGAACAATTCTGCAGAAATTGAGAGTAAATAGTTTAATTTAACCGCTTAAGTTTAAAGTAAGATTAACTTAGGAACATGTATTTTCATTAGCAGTGTCAAGGAAAATTCTTATTAAAAGAAAACTGATATCACAACTAAAATGGATGGGCTTGTATAAAGTGTATGTGTGGAGAAACAAGGCACCAAAAAGGTACATTTCTGATATTAGCCCGTGTATTAGTATCTTATCACAGCTGGCCCATTAAGTGTCACTTATTTATTTATTTACAGACATACAAATATCTTTACAGGATTCACCCAAAGCAATATTGTAGCACTATTATAAAAAAAAGAAAGAACTTATACAATATATTCCTATATAATTTTATCTAATTATTATAACAAATTTTTTAAGAAGATATGCTTGTGTATTCTCTCAGAGCACAACCGAATATGTCCACATTCAAGACTATGAGTAATATTGACCACATTTTATATGTGAAACTAATGTTTCTTAATAAATACATACCTAAGTCCTATCAGCAAGAAATTTCACAAAATAATATAAATATACTTAATATCTTAAACATGTGACATTTTATGTAATCTACAAAAAAATGTTTGCTAATATTATCACTTGTCTTATCAATCAAAATTTTACAAAAGTAAGACAATTCTAGCCTTTATTTTATTTAATGATTAGTAGGTAATTTGATTTATCTATATGTGGTAAGAACAACACATAATTATAACAATTTACTTAGTATCATTATCACTTATCATATATGCAAACAATACATGAGGAGAAACGGAGTAAAATAAATACACTCTGTAACAATATTGTTCAAGAGCCTTACTTTTATTATTTACATAATCATAAGTTTCTCTCGCATCAATCATTTAAAACTAATACACATACACACAACATATACAACATATTAAAAATGTTTATACTTTACATAATACAGTAATTGTTTATGTTTGTGTTGACATTTTGTATTGTTTTATTTTTTATATGGAGGACCTTCAACTATACATGTAACCTGTTAATTGCTGAAATGCCAGTCATCATTGAAAACCTATTGTGTCTGGCCATGAGTGTTCCACTGCCACTCATTATGTTAAAAAGTTGTATAGTCACAAGTCTTATGTCATGTGGTTTATGAATTTGTAATATGCATATACAAAACTATGCTATAAGGTAACAAAATTATGTATTATAGTCACATCATTATTCAAACATGATATTTTATTTTTGATATTAATTATTATATGGGTACCTTACATCATTAAAAAATGTAGCAGAACTTCATAAAATTATAACCCAACATATTTAACCCTTTGAGCGCCAACGCGGTCAATGTTGACCGCAAATAATGGATTTTCTATTGTGTCTGCTCCATAGCAGTGAATGTGTTAACAATGAAATTATAAAATAAATAATTTAAAATAATCAAAGTTATTTTTTTATTATATTTACACAGATGTACTCTAGAGTTAAATTTATAAATTTACATTAGCAAAGTCAATGTTTTTAAATTTCAAATTAAATCATTATAACATTGTAAGCCACAAATGACAATATAAACAATTAAGGATAGAATGAAACTTGTCAACAAGAGAATTAAGTAGGTAATCAATGAGTGTGGGGCTGCACTTACAAGTAGTTGTGGTTACAGAAACCACATACCACAGATGTGCTCCAATTATACTATATTTTATTCATTATAAAATATAGTATATAGTCGGCCTCAATGGCGTAGTGGTTAGTGTAACCGACTGCCACGCCTTAGGTCGCGGGTTCGATTCCCGCACAAGTCAAACATTTGTGTGCATGAACATGGCTGTTTGTCTTGGTCTGGGTGTTTCTATGTATAATATGTATGTATTTACAAAAAAAAAAGGTATATATGTATGTTTATCCATTGTCTAGAACCCATAGTACAAGCTCTGCTTGGTTTGGGCTAGATGGTGTTGTGTGTATGTGGTAGAATATTATTATTATTATTATCATTGTTACAGTCACACATGCCTAGAGTTCTGTTATATGCATAATAATGAGTAACATACCTACAGCCACACTATTCAGTGTATTACAACATAGTAATAGAGCAGAGGCTAACATTATAGACAACAATTAGACAAATAAAGGATAAAAACAACTTACAATTTCATTGATAAACAACCTAGCATAAACTAACAATAGAGATGTTAAAATTACCAGTGTATATAATTTAAGAGGACAGTATATACTAGTAGTCACTATGTCCTGCAAAGTAATAATCACAGAGTACTTTAATCATGTTTTTTGCTTAAACATCAGTCATAACCAGTAAATAACCACCCATCAAACATTTCAAGGTCATGTTTTGGTCTACACTGACAACACATTTGTACATAAGCAGAAACAATTTTTTTTTTAAATATGATTTCGGAAATGTATAGATAATTGTCGAAACTGAAAAACAAAAATTTGTGTTTTAGAGGTTTAATTTTGCCGTAATTATTTTATCTGTAAAATATGTTATGGTAGGTAATAATTAAATCTTCAAAGAAATAGTACTCGTGTATGTAATTAGTAAAACATGTTTTATTACTATGTAATAGAGATAATGTAATAATAAAAAAAATATTATTGCTATCAAATTGGGGGTTATCATAAAACATGTAAAGGTCAAAAACTAAGGTTTATCGAATGAGCTGGTGGCCAGGTATTGGCTAAATAGGTAATTGAGACATCTTTACATAACGAGAGATCGCAAATTGGTGGCGTAACAGGCCAGCCGACGCAACTGTCACCAACGTGATTAGGTTAGGTGTCGAGACGAGTCGCGAAAACTGGCACCAGGTCTCGGCCTGGGGCCTTTTGCCACGCTTACCTTTACGGAGTCGAGCGGGTACATTATGCAATGCTCCATCACCCCTGCTATCGCTCCTGCGGTCATGTGTGTGACGGGGTTTTGGGTCGGAAGGGATTCATAGTCCTCAAAGTTCATAATACTCACTGAATACTAACACTCAGCACAAAATAAACACAGAAAAGGATAGATTTACAAGAGGTTTCGATTTTGTTTTACCGAATTAGAAGTATCATTTTCACTAACTATTTTTGTCACAAGTCATACGAAATTTAGAACAATCAAAATTGATTCCATAAATGCGACTCTCAGCACGCGCGACTTTTGCGGTTTCACAGACTAATAAGAAAATAAATGTCATTCGGTCATATAAATAATCTGTACCATAGTGATGTCCATTAAGTTAAGTTACTAAATCAATTTAATAGTTACTTTTGTGCAAGTTGGACATAGCTTAATTTAATAAATATAATAATTTGATGTATAGAAATTGGCATTGAATATTTCAGGTTTTCAATTCAAAATTATTAAGCAGTCCCGTTTATAGACAAGTATTTTTAAAGTTACCACGAACAGATGACAATTAACTACTAATCATAATTTACTTAGTTTTCTGTTACCTATACTAAATAGATAAATACGGATTAACTAGTACAACACTGTTTTTACAATTGTAGGCAGCTCTAATAAGAGGCTCGTATTTTTAAAAAGGTTTATGATTTATCAATACTTTTACATAGGCGTTATTACTGCAAAATGTCGACCACACACTCACTTGAAAAATAGTGCATACATCTTTAAATAAGCATACAAACGTAGTTTACTCATACAATAATCATTTTAAATTCAAATACATGAATAAATTAGGGGTGCCTCAAAGGAGTTTAAACTGAAAGTCATATAGTAGGTACTTATCTATAACAAAATTATAACTTGTCGATGGCTGTACACAGGAGATATTTCAGAAAAAATATGTGAAAGGCATTTAAAAGAGCTATAGAAGCAAAAACTATTACTTTTATAATTTTTGCTTATCTTTCTGTCCCCACAGATATATAACTTACTATATTATGTTTGTGGTCAGTCTCACTTGTATGTTAGTTTCTCACGCAAAAACTACTGCATGAAAATTCATGCTGTTTTTAAAGTTGAATTGCTGAGGATCCTAAAACTTAAAATTTGATACTGAGTTTCATATTGATACGCCGCCTAGCAGTAGAGTAATATGTGTGTTGATCAGCTTCCTGTTACATTCAAAGAAGGAAAAATAGAGATAGGTATCTACTTCCTAACCTACGATGTCTTCAGCAAGAAGCTACTAGATGATAAATTAAATTATTCTTTAAACATTTTTGTAAGACTTGAGTCTATTTTTGCCATTTTAGCTGACGATTACTCGTACCTATCGAGTTGTCGAAACTAACTCAAGCTATAGAACCTGTGGAGTATATATAGAGAACCTGTATGATGGTGAAATAATGAATGAATGAATAGTGCTTTACATATTTCCTGACATAATTGTTAGTCTGCTTTATTTGTCAATGATTGTTAAAGAAGCTTTATCTTTGGTAGAGCAGCTAAAGAATTTAAAAATTTTTGCAAATTGTCGATAAATCAATCAAGTCATTTAATTGCGTCATTAAAGTGTAGTCGAAGTTAAAATCATTAAAATTTATATTAAGATATCTATAAATGTACACCCTGTATGATTATCATTATCAATAAGTTATGCCATCATCGATCTGTTTTACAGTACATATAATTATGCTTATGATAAATGCCTGGGTATATTGTAACTTATATGGCTCATCATGGCTCAGCCACCATCGCAAACTGGATATCTATTTACGTAGTGAATTAATCGAATTTGGTCGTAAGATACCAGAATTGGTCGGTCCACCGTTAAAAAGATACAACTAAGTATTGGTGGCTGTGCCAAAGTGAGCGCTCATCTTGGCACAGACACCTTGTATTTCCAAAACTGCAGCACTGAACGAAGATCTAACTGTACCAATAATTAATCGACATTGATCACAAAATATCAGCTTTCTACGAGCCCCTGTTAAAATATATAAGGGGGTATTGGTGGCCGAGCTGCAAGATGAGCGCTCATCTTGGCACAGCCAGCTTAATATCTCGGGAACTACAATATCTAGCGAAATTCCGATTGCACCAATAATTAGTCGTTATTGAAATTAAACTACTATATATGAATTTTATCGCGTTGTTTATTTTACACTTTATTACATTATTTAGGAACTGTTACAATATTATGTAAATTAGTCGTTAATTGGTTGAAATTATTCACAAACTGCCAGAATTAGTCGGTGCTTCTGAAAAGAGAAATTCAGGCTTATTTATTCACATAGATTCGGTCGATGGACTGTCACATACATATTGACTTATTGAGTGAACAAATGGATGAATGTATTAAATCTGTTAAATTAAATATGTCTTTAAAATTATCGCAGAGGCGCAGATCTAAAAAATCATCACACATTTTACATCATTCTATATTTACATACTTATTGATGCAATGAATAAAAATAATTAACAAAATGTAATTTTAAAATGCCGATGTTGCGTTGCAAATCCTTTTTAGGTTTGCTTTGATGTACAAATTGAGAAAATGCATAGACAGAAACCATTATTTTCTCATATTAACAACAGCAAATAGCTAATTATGTGACTTCTGTTGTAAACCACAAAACATAAATTATTCTTAGGTATCATTGAACCTGTAACCAACAGTTGCTATTTACCGAACCCAATTCCAGTTACTTGTGACGAGATATGATTTTATTTTTCACAAATTACAATTTGCATTTATAACTAAAGATATTGTAATTATGTATTATATTTACATACATACATACATAGATTCACGCCTGTTTCCCAGAGGGGTAGGCAGAGACTACGGATTTCCATTTGCTACGATCCTGACACACTTATCTGGCTTCATTCACTATTATATTTAAAGTAAGTAATAACTTAATATGCTTGAGCATGTCGAGAAGCTACTCGATGATGGAAGAAGTAGAAGAGATATATATTAATATAGGGCAATATTGTGATATTGGTTATCAAAATGTAACATAACAATACTATTGAGTACTTACATGAAATTTAGATTACACTTGAAGCATATTAGTTAATTTATCAAAATCAATGCCTGTATAATTATCTACTTAGTTTACTACTAAAGTTAATGTATAAATGATTTAATAATTTTTATGAGTTGTACTAACTTGGATATCAAAAGACAACGATAAAATTAAATACTAATTGCTTAAATTATACATACTTACCTACTGTACTACATTACTTGGGTATAAATTAGACTAATTAACGTCTAATTCACTACATAAATAGATTTCCAGTTTGCGATGGTGGCTGTGCCAAGATGAGCCATACTTGTAAGTTGTCTTTACCAATTTGTTGAAGAATAATTCAAAAGATAGAGTCCAGCAGTATATTTATCTCTCAGGGTTGACGACTATAAGCCAATAACAGCTGTACTGTTCTGGAAATGAATTCTAAGAACTAGCCAATAGAGATCGTGCTCATGAGATACAGAAAATAGAAGGCATAAAGCTAGATCGTTCCACCATCTCGTTCTTATGCTCCAGATTATAATATTACAAAAAGGGGATATAATAAAATAAATACAACATGAATCGGAAATGCAAGTTTATTACTTTAAAAGCTTATAGTCTTCACGTTAAAAATCACCGATAAAATTCCTCTCACTCTCTCAAATTCCGCATGAATATTATTTAATTATTATGTATGTAGTGATGTTGGTGTGCGACTTGAATTGAACATGTTGGGTGAAGTCGGCGCGGCCCGAACGGAACACACATCGCAACACTACTGAAACACTGGCCGAACCGAAACGATGGCGGACGGCTGAGAGCGATGAACAAATATTATTTATAGTCGATCGATATTTAATTTCTTAGTAGAGTACGTAGTTAACGCATTTAACTGAAAAATCGACGATTAATCAAATAACATCGATCGCTATTCGAATGTATTGCAGTGACCGAAATGACCGAATAATTCGAATATTTTGAATCAACAATCGCCCATCACTAACATTGCCCGCCATCGCGCGAACGACGGGCGTTCAACACGAACATTCCTGTACTGTATAAAAAGCGATACATATCCATGCATAAAGTCCGGGCGCGCACACCAGTGCACATAAATATAGTATTATTACAAAATAAACTCTATATATACATCTAGATACAATTCAATATAAATAATTTAACTCGTTCTCTCGTTCACATACATAACATTGAAAGCTGGCATTGCTCGTAGACTCGATACATACATACTACGATTATTTGACAGCGGCTCTCAATCGCAATTGCATCGTTCGTGACTCAACAGACAAGAAAATAGATGCATATAAATAATCATGTGTCTACCCACAAATTTTTCATAGAAGCACTAAAGTTGCTGTATGTTTGTTGATAGTACCTAAACTTTACATTTTTATAACTTGAACTTTGTTTTGTTATGATTTTAAATTACAATATTTTATTTTGTCGGATACCATTTGTAATTTTTCTTCAAACATTTAACGATATTTGAACATATACTTAATTTTCTGAAAATGATTGTCGCATAAATTATTACATATTAAAATATTATACTTATTTTTATATTCGAATCAAAATATGTACTTATTTATAATTGCTAAAGAGCTTGCCTGATAATCGTAATTTGTAAACAAATCGAGAATATCTAAAATCGATAATAGATGTACCTATTGTGAAGCCGTACTTAATTGAAAACTTTCCACTTGAGAACAAAGTGATAGTACTCGACAACTCTAAGAGTTACACGACCGACACTTTATCCTTTTAGGAACGATATATTATGAAGTAGGAATATCCTATATACGAGACTTAATCATAACTTTAGTATATAAAAAGACGCACGCAACAGAATCAACTCCTTATTCCAATGGATTTAAAGGCAATAATCCTGCGTATATAATTTTAACACTCACCGTAGACATAAAACGAATTTATTTAGTCCAATTGACAGAAATATATCTACGCATTCATTTTCTTACTCACAGCAAGTGATCTTACGTAGCTACTAACAAAATTTTACAAAGTTTGCACCGTAACTTGGAGTAGCTTACAAATTAAAATTTTCCGCCGAATTTTATCATCGTTCATTTCTTGGCATAGTTTATCTGCCGTGACCTTCGTTAGAGAATATTTGATAATGAAACAAAAAAACAAGTAATAAAATTCAAAAATGTTGGGCACTATTATTATAGTTGGCATTAGGACCAAGATACGGCACGGTAGGTTTTATCTGAAGGTAAGTGCTATGATAGCTGTGGATCACGTGCGATGAGGTCAGTTAACATGAGCTAAATGTACAATGTTCAGTTGTCTCGTAATGGTAACAAATTAGGCATATCAATTGTATGTAAGCTATCTACTCTTATGCGTACCTTACTCACTATACATGTTATCTCGAAAGCCATCGAAATGCTGATTGAAACAAAAAAATACTCGAATATAATTTTCCTCTATATTGCAACCAAAAATAATATCTGCCTAGAATAAAATTAAAAACAACGACATAATTATAGACGTGTGGTCGGGGGCGCGTGCGCACTCCACGACGTCGCCGCGTGACACGCGCCCCGCGCACACACGCGCACTCACACACTCACACACGCACACACGCACGCACGCACACACGCGCGTGGATAACACTCGACGTCGCCGCGCGTCACGCGACACCTGCACACACTGATTATGTTATTTTGATTATGCCCGCTCTTATATACAGGGTGTCCTAGAAGATGTGAATCAAATTGTACCGGGAGATACATTAAGTAAGGACCTTTCAAATGAGTTAAATAAAAAAAATTATGTTGTGTTGTTGGTCAAACGTACAAGATTTTTTTGGTGCAAAGAACATACACCAAAATAATGCTGCGATTTCAAGATTCAAACAGTTGAAAAAACTCGTTTGTAGTTTGACGAATCAATCCTTCACAATAATAATAGTGAAATAAAAATGACAATTAGCCATAAACGAAGCACCTGTAGTTAAAAGTCTGAAAGAAGTCGTACTGTTTTTTTTTTTTTATTTGGCACATTAGAATGCTGTTTACCTAAGGAATCTCCCGTTACAATTTGATGCACATCTTCTGGGACACCTGTATATTCTAGGAAATTCTTAGACTAATATCAGTGAAAAGAAATAAAAATTATGCAGATTTTATAAGGTGATCGCACACAGGCACCGCGTGACGCGTGCGACGACGTTATAATATTATGATATTGTGTGCCAGCCACAATGCGCAGTCGCACATCGCAGTATACCGCCAAACAACACGCATCAGTAAAAATAAAATAATCGTCCACTACCCACAAAAGCTACACTTATAGCTACCGTAACATAGCGAATACTCATCTATGTCCCAACTTAAAACCTAACTGAAAAATATTTATCTTACATATCGTAATATATTTGGTTCTCACTAAAGTAAATCAACACGCGCCCACACAAAATCACAATATATATAATAGTATATAAGTATCTGTATATATCTCAATATAAACAAGGCGTCGCCACGTGTGACGGGTACAATATATTATTATGTGAACGCTATATAATATCACTACGGATAAAGTAACGTGTGGTAGAGTTACGAAGGGACAGCCGGAGCGCGCTGGCGCTAGAACAGGCGTGCGCGGCGCTTGAGCTCGTTGCGGCGCCACTGCGGCAGGCGGTAGAAGTCCTGGCGCCCGATCTGCAGGATGGCCTCGAACTCCGCGTCCGACAGGTGGCGCTGCGAACACAGTGCATACGTTACTCGACACACCACTCACTCTAATTAATGTAATAAATGAGTCAATTTTCAAGAGCCCAAGTTCGATCTTAGCTTGGTTGTCAGATGGTTACAACACTGTACTAATAATCTACAATTTGTAAAACAAACATTTGTTTTAGCACACAGTGATTGCATTGTATGTAAAAATAGTAAAACTGGTAATAAATATTATTATTATTGATATTATTAATTTCATATCTCGACGTATTTTAAAAGTCTCGATAATTGGCATGCTATCCATTCATTTACTAGAAATTTGTGTGTAGAAAGTGATTACACTATTTCAAGTCAAGGTGCGTCAAGAGCACAGAAACTTATAATAGAGAGCACAAAAATTACTGTTACGGCCGCAAATGTAACTAAATTTAAGTACGTAAATATCAACCTTGTGTATTAACTTTTAGAAGTTAGAGCAAAACGGACCCCCAACACTCTGTGCTGTAACAGTGACGAAGTCAACACTTAAACCTCTATGCCATCCGCGCAGTCAATGCAAATAGAATATCCTAGTACCTCTAGATTGAGCCTGTCAACGTCAGGCGGCAGACGGTAGTTGGTGATGAGCAGAAGGTGGTAGGGGTAGAGCTTGGCGGGCTCGTGCAACAGGTGGCTAGTGGCCATGTTGGGCAACGAGCGTCGCACGCCCGTGCCCACGCCCACACCCACTCCCACGCCGCTGGCGCTCGTGTGCCGTCCGCCTACGCCCACGCCTCCGCCTACAGTGCTGCCGCCGCGGATCACTACGCCTCCGTCCGTCGTCTACGCAAACAAGTTTTAATCATCCATTTATTTCAGTGTTGCTGATCTCTCATAAGCTTGCGACTGACAATAAGATCACACATTTGATTGTTGTATATCGACTCTTCGAGGATGAAATATTGTAAATGCCATTTTGCTGAAATTTAATTATTGATGTAACCTTATTCAGTTTCGGAGCTGCATCGATCTGTGTATTTGAAATTATGATATTCGCGGAATAATGGTTTTACTGTCCAGAAAATACAGCAGCATGAAACTTTTATTTTAAAATAATTGTGTAAATAATAGATCATCTCGTCACAAATGCTGTAAAATATATAATTTCATAAAAAACTATGTTCACCAAAACAAAAAATAAAGAGAAGAGTAAACCGATTTATTTTTGTTTTTGGCTCTCCTGGAAAGTAGTATTTTGCATTTTACTAGATTTCACCCTTGAATAAAACACATATCGACCATATGTGTGTACCAAGTCTTATTAGGTTTTTCTGTTTGGAAATTCTTAGTAGCAGAATGGAGCCTGACATGAGTTCCATAGACTACAAAAGGCTTCATCTAATACGTAGGCTTTAAAATTACTTTTAATATGTGGGTGTAAGACTGCCTACTCATTTTACTTGTTTTTTCTTGTTTAGAAAAGACAACGCCTGCGCTAGGAATAATTCCTGTATCGCGGGGGACTTTACAAATATTCAAACAACGGACACAAGGAACATCCAGACGGAACAACCATTTATGGATAACATAAATTGTTGTCTCTTGTGGGATTCGAATCCCCAACACCCGGCGTGGTGGAAGTGGCGACGCTACGCTTTCACGCCTAAACTAATCGACCGATAAATAATCATGAAATTTCGCATAGACAATATTGTCTTCTGTTTTACCCGAATGTTATTCATTGAAATTAAACGACTTTATACGGATTTTATCGCGTTGTTTATTTTACGCTATTACATAATTTAGAAACTGTTACACTACTACTAGGTACTATTAAACATTACTAATTTTTAAGCTTATTAAATTATTAAACCTATTACAACTATTTATATTTAGGTTTACACTTTCCTCGACGTTCAACCGAAGCAAACCACAGCTAGACTTCATGATACTCTGAGCTCATTCTGCGTAAATACAAACACCAATGATTAAATTATGTTCGGGTACTTTGAAATAACTACACTGGAACATTGAGACAACTGCCATCTTAGTCTCCCCGTGACCATGGCTGCTGAAAAGCAACCGAAACGTCGAGGAAAGTGTAAACTTAAATATAAATAGTTGTAAAAGTTTTAATAATTTAATTAGCTTAAAAATTTGTAAAGTTTAATAGTACCTAGTAGTAGTGTAACAGTTTCTAAATTATGTAATAGTGCAAAATAAACAACGCGATAAAATCCGTATAAAATAGTTTTATTTCGCATACACGTTGTCAGGGGTACAAAAAAGGATATTGGGTAACTTTTATCCAGAAAAAGTGCTGTTTTTAAAGGGATATAAATTTATTGACATAATCAAGATTAACGAGAGAAACCACGGGCATAATCTAGTGTATACATTATTGAACTCACCACAGCACTCCTGTCCACATCAGTTATGGAGCCGGCAGAAACTGTAAATATATGTCATATATGTAAATATTATACACTTTTATATAAAAATAGGCGAATGTGATTAACTGATTATAATTAGAAGCTAAGCTCATGCTAATGAATAAAAAATACAGTCAAGATATTAAAACTTAAAACGTTGATAAGTACAATAATTAATATAAATACGGCGCCTCGTTAACTGTCGTTTGCGTAGATAGGATACAATTTCCGATAATAATTATTATCTGAGACATCAGTAATATGTTATTATCAAAGATATTTTATAGCCCGTACAATCTCAAATTATAATTATTATCACATATTTCAATAATTATATTATTATTACAATTACTATTATTATTCATACAATATAAATAGTAGTAATTATTGAAATCCCATGTTTTATAATAATTGTAGGAGACTGTAAGATCCGACCTCACCTGGTTTTTCTCGGCGTGACAGATACTATTATAAGAAAGATATATTATTTTGATTACGAGTACAAAAAATCTGCCACTGGTGCCGGTACGCCTCCGCTGTTAGTGTGTGGTGGGCTAAAATGAACGACGCGCCTTATTCCCGTAGTAGAGTTAGAGATAAAAGTATGTATACATTAGGCGAGTGCTAGTGATGTACACTGTGACGACTCGTGGCTATGATTATTTTATGCCAGTGGTTGATTTTTGACGCGACCATAAGCAGTAACATAAAATGCCCGCCAAATACCAATGGAGACAATGGATAAATACATTTACTATTTAATTTAAATGAATCATAAAGCAATTAAATGTAAGTACATAAATTATATAGTAGTATGCTTAAATATGCGACAATTGCTATGGTGTGCGTATAATAATATAATATATCGATGCTAAGCGCATTGCGGAGGATGGTAGTGATTGTGTCGATAGTTGGCGTGTCGCGGCAAGCGAGCAGCGCTACTTACTGCATAGATCCGTCCGCACTGCGCGTGCGCATAACACAACAACGACAACCGTCAGTACTGACATCGAACATCACACACATACACACACACAAACACACACACGCGCGCACATTGTAAATACGCGCGAGTCAACACACACATACTCATCTCTTCTGATTCACACACATGCAAACATTTTGCATCATTATCAAACGTGTGTGTGTTGTGTGTGTATATATAGATGTCGCTGTTAATAATTATAGTTTATACACATATAAATATACGTATATATTACATCTCATTATTATCAATTAAATAGTTGTGAATATGTAAGGGTAGTGTCAAAAAGTTTACTGTGTATGTAATATAGTGATAACTGTTATTATTGTTATATAAAAGTGTGAACAAGTATAAAGAACATTACTCACTGTCTGACTTGCCGCTACTGAAGTCGGTGCTATGCGTCTTGTCTCCCATGCCACTGAATGTGAAGTCGCCCTATATAGTATACAAACATGTATTTAAGTACTGTGTACGTGCCAAAATAGGTATAATAAAATAAAAATAATTAAAGGTACGGTAGAAAAAATAAATCGACTAAGAAAATATCAAACAGAAAATATTAAATAGTATTCAGCGATAGATCATAATTATATTCAGATTTAAGTGCCACTTAGGTTGTTGCTTTATTATTTACATTCATTAATTTATCTGCAAATTTAATTTATAAAACGGTTTAATGAAATAGCGCATGACTGAAAACAGTTTTATTTAAATCTATTATTATTATTCTATATGTGTCGTCTAAAGTTCATAACCTGTTGGCTTACATACAGTGTGAGCGATATAATAATTAACACAACAAAGAAGGCATATTCGGAGCGATGAGTAAAAATAAAAGACAGTAGTCACATTATGGAGTTAAAATATATGTATAGCTAATGAAAACAATAAATTTTTATTTCATATTTTCAGTACATTACGAAATTATTAAGGGTGTCTTAGGTATTGCGTCATTTCACTAAACCGTTGTTTATAGTATGAAATATTAAAAAAAAACTTAAAATATAAAGTTTACAATTCGTCCAAAATACCTAAAGATTGAATAAAATACAATAATACCTTACTTCCTTTAACTTCAATGCTAGGGTTTCTGACGTTGTTTTTGAGCGATGCTTTATTCGAGAGAAAAAGAAACAAGAAAATGACAGGCAAATTTATAAATTGCAATTGGGACTATATTTAAAGGTCTTATTTAACATCCGAAAAGCTATGCACAAATAAAACTTCGTTACTTTGATAAGATGTCTATATTAGTTTTAATATAAGTCCAAATCAATATAGATTGAAATACCTAGAGTTTAGTGTGATTACTTTATTTTAACAGTGATTATCTTAAGCTATATTAAAGAGTAACATTTGGACAGCATTAGGTTTTTCTGTTATAATTTTTAACAGTAATTTATAGTAGGTAATGCTGTTTTATATTAATAATAAACATAATATTTTTTTTTAATTATAGTAGTCACGATGACTTTGGAATACTCAGCGATTCGAGAATATTATAGTCGAGAATTCAGAAACCCTATTACTAACATATTGTGTAGTTGACTAATGAGAAAACAATAATTTTAATGGTAAACAGATATCGAGGGCGAATTGTGGCGTCAGAATAGTAAAAAATCTTTAAAGAAGAATGTCGGCGGCGTAATTACCGACGTGTTCAGCGGAGTGTGCGGGGTGTGCGGGACGGGGCGCATACTCACGGCGGTGCTCGACGAAAACGTGTGCGAGCGTGGTGCCAGGCCGTAGCCCGGCCGCGGCGCCGCGCGCAGCGACGACACCACTGCAACACTCGCGCTTGTACCTGGTGCCTGCGGCGGCAGGGGGGGGCCCTACCGTACCTACTGTGTGGGGACACTCACGCGCGGGCGGCGGTTGAGCGCGGCGGGCAGCGTGCTGGAGCGCAGGCCGGAGCCGGGCCGCGGCGTGCCAGCCATCGCTACACACACACAACCACGGTAACACCTGCCGGGACCTGCCCCGACCCACGGTACTGCGCGATACAACTGTGCACTCATATCTAGTTACCACAACACTAGGTCTTCCCGTTTATAGAAGAATTGACACCAAGAAAAAACGGCAATTGACATTTAAGTAAATATATTACTAAAGCTGGTTTTTAATGGTTACTTTCCTTTACCGTTTCAACTAAATTAAAAGCTCAGAAGTGGTTTCACGTTGGTAATGCAATGACAAGAGATTGAATTGTCATGAGTTGTCCGCCCAAAACTCTCTTAACTACGCCTTAAGTACCATATTATTGGGCTACAATTGATTGCTATTTAATTAATAATATTCTAAGAAATTCGAAAATTTATTAATTTCTGATTTACTCTAGCAGAATGTTAAACTAAAGTACATTACAGTGTCAAATCTCCTAAATGATTCATATTTTAACAATTGTGCCTTTGTTGTATTCAGTGGCAGCAGAACCTTAGGTCGGACTAGATCGTCACGGCTTATAACATAACAACATCAATACTAACCATGCACAGTCAATCTTCTCTATAAAATGAAACGAAACAATTACATGGTCTAATTTAGGATAAATGTTTCGGATATTATCGAAACTCTTAAAGCTTGATACTCATTACTTAACGCAAGCATATTTTAGGTATTAATACATTTTAATTGTTTATTTTTTTGACAATGCAACTATTTTTTAAATGACTTTATGTCAAAAACATATACAATACTTTTCATCGCACTATTGTTTATCAATTGATTAGTATAATTCTATTTGTAAATCGATTTGATTGACTGTACATAATTTCTTACAATATACAGTCACACAGTTTCTACTTATATCAAATTATGATGGCTTATTAAATAATCTTAATAATTAAAAGACACTATGTGCCGTACATTTGGAACGATTCACATATCTAATGTTAAGGTAATAAGGTTAAATATTATTAGACGGACAAGTGAAACTGTGCTCTTGTACACGACACATGCCACCATGCACATACGGAGGCGCAACATAACGTAACATATACTCAGCATAATATTATAAATATAACAATATAACCGTACACCTTGAACATACGCGTGTATAATAATAATATAAGCATATCATGACATTGCGGCTAAGTGGTCATTACGCATGAATTGTGCGAAAAGACAGTTTAAAAAAGGTTTAGGTGGCATTTCGCACACCTTCCTTTTCAGGCGGATCGTTTCGCACTCAAATTAGTACGACGTATGCGAATCGATGTTTATAAAATATTCTCAATAAAAGTGACGTTACGCACAATTCGTGCGAAACTACCGCTATGCCGACATTGCGTACGTTTAATAATATACTTAAATAATAATAAAGCGCTTGGTAATACATACTTTAATATAATGACAGACTTTTATATAGCAAAGATGGAGTGACATTAGCCAGCGCATATAAACGGTCATTGTCCACATCAGGATATTGTAAAATAAAGATATACCTATTTAAAAATACACAATTTAGACCACATTGTATCATATTTATGAAATAGAATTTTAGAATCTCATAGAAGTATTTAATGCTAAGAATCGTAAGAATGCGTATCGAATCAAATTCAAATTTGTGTTGACCATGGCAGAAAATCACGATGTTTGATGCGAGAACCGAGACCGATCTACTTACTCGCCATGATTTTTAATCGAAAATAGTTCGTAGTTGATTTTGGCCTGCCCTTACTAAATAACAAAGGTAAATATTATATTAAAATTCTATTTTAATAGTTTTCTATATAATTTCATCATTTATTATATAAATTAATAAAATTTGTCAAGTATTGCAAACAACATTTATCTATCAAAATTCTGGTATTGATTATACATGTACTTTTGATTAACTTTAATCCCGACATTTACTATGATTTATATGCACTAATATGACACAATCTATCTAGCTAAAACTTATTCATATAGTTTGTCAAAGATCCTACTGAAGGATCGTGCGCGTATAGTACCAGCTAACCGCTTAATAAGCCGGTCCTTCCTGTCGCCTGAATACGATCGTTGGCGGTCATCAATATACTGTTTAGATTAGCATAAGCTAGACTGGGGTATTGGACAAATGAACCTTGACCCGGAGATGATATTCGCTATTGCATGTGTCTTTAAATAATTCTCCATCGCAATGATAGGAAGGCGAATGTACCATGTTTGTGTATACAATAAGTAATAATTAATATCCAACGTTGTCAAGTGTTGTGTTAATAAAACTCGTATCAGAAATATTGAGAGATAATATGTATATAAAGCCCTCGATGTGCACATGACAAATAGGTCATTTAAGTCTAACTAATATATTATTGGACTATGCATACAGTTTTGGTACTTCTTTCTCCAAATATATTAATAAAGTGTTTGGAGAAAGAAGTACTGAAACTAGTGTTCTTTATTATTTTACATGGTCTTTTAGAGACATATTTAGTTAAATTCAGATAGAACACCACCTTAGGTGTTAAGATAGAACAGCTGTTTCTATAGATATATCTTGCGTATTAAATATAATTATACAATTTTAATATAATTATTGTTCTTTGTTAAAAACCATTGAGTTTAATGTTATTTTCTAAGCTTGCTTTACTCATTATGTCATATATACTAACTTTAAATGTAGTTATTTAAAGATACGTTTCTGTTACACGCTTTATTAAAAAACGAAATAAAATCAAGAATCATTTAAGTTAACTACTTTATACGGGCTTTGTCGCTTTGTTCATTTTAAAACACTTTTGGTACATAATTTTGTACTAGGTATGTTTATGATACTACTATTATTTAACTTTACTACAACTTAAGCTATAAATACTATTTATATTTAAGTTTACACTTACTTTCCCCGACGTTTTGGTTGCTTTTCATACATACATACATAGATTCACGCCTGTTTCCCAGAGGGATAGGCAGAGACTACGGATTTCCATTTGCTACGATCCTGACACACTTCTCTGGCTTCATTCACTTTCATCACATTCCTCATACACGCCCGTCGGTTCAAGGTGCTCTTAACCTGGCCTTTATCCAGAACGCCTCCGATCTGATCAAGAAACGTTCGCCTAGGTCTTCCTCTTGCGACTGTTCCATTCACACTAGCCCTATAAACTTTCTTAGTCAGTCTTTCCTCGTCCATTCTTTCTACATGCCCAAACCAGCTTAACATACCCTTTTCTATTCTTGTCACTATATCAACTATTGCTTTTCAGTAGCTACGTTTACGGGGATACTACGATGGTGATTGTATTAAAGTTCAATAAAAGTACCTAGTGTCATAGTTCAAAATTATGTAATGAAAGCGTTTTAAAATTAACAACGCGATAAAAGCCGTATAAAGTAGTTTAATTTTAATGTATAACATTCGCGTAAACGTAAGACAATATCAACAAACATTTGTTGTAAGGAGATAATTAACTTGACAACATAGACTTTATATATATAATATAAATAATATATAAAGCAGTAATATATATAACTAAGAGAATAACGCAACACAATGAAGTGTACTAACTACAAGTAACAAGAACAGGGCGTGTTACAACAGCGATGTACACAAGCTGAAGCGACAATCAACGTTACAGAAAGCGGACGATACGACGCCGATATATGGTATATAGTGCTATGAGACTTTAGTATTATGAATTATGAAAAAGGGCTTTAGGTTAATTTGAAATAAAGCATTTAATTTTTACATTAATTTGTGCAGGTAACTATCGCATATTTTTTGAAGTAGTATTTGTGGACGTTAAAAGTAATTTAACAAAGTAGAGTTCCGAATAATTATCATTAATGTTCAACGGAAAGATGTATGCACTAAACATATAAATAAAATATACAAGAAATGGTAAACAAAAAATGTATCATCTCACAAATTTCTCATAATTTGGAAATTTGTTAGTTTCATTTTATAAGATTGAAAAGGATTATCAAAATGATTTGTTTAAGTAAATGCTTTATGAAAGAGAGTTAAGTGAGTTGTGCCGGATGGTTAACAGTGTATATACGTTTGTTCGGCGTCGCAAGCAAAAGCGTTACAATCACAAAAGCGGCTCCAACGTTAGCTACTAGCTCTCACCTGTCGCTGCCCGCTCGCTCCCCTGCCTCGCTCTACCCGTTAGCACAAATGTCCACACACAACACACGTAATAAGCTACATTCAAGTTTCTCTAATAAAGGTAGTACTGTATGTGTGTGCGTGCGAGGACGTTTGAGCGTAGCTTTAGAAAGATCGTATATGAGCTGCGATATGCGATGAAAGACGCGGCGTCAACGCGGACATGTGTATGCAGTCTGCAAACTGTGTGAGCTACAGATGTGTCGTGTGTACACCCAGACTTATGCTCGAAGCTCCTTGTGTAACATATTAGGCGGAAGCCACACAGAAATTGTGTCTGTCTATTTTAGTCGAAAAAGGAAGAAATAGCAAAATATCTTGGCCATTTCTTTGTAGCTTGCCTTACACGCGTTTTGTCATATAGGTATAGTGTCCAAGTATCCAATGTGGGTTGTTGTAAGCTTGGCTGGAGTCTGGGTGTAGCAATACATGTAGATTGTAGATATAATGTGAATGACTCACCGTCTTCAGTTGAGTATATGTACGTTTGTACTGTAACAGACACAATGGTACATGTGCTCATAAAGCCCTGACTTGGATCTCCATTTTCTTTTGTATCGGACGAGGCTATCGTTGACGATGTAAGTCTACTGGTAGTCAAAGAATAGATAACAGCCGTACATTAATAGAACCTAAATAAAAGGTCAGCAAATTTCATGAATTTGCCTATTTTATTGCTAAATAGCTGTGAAGACAGACAAACAGATACTTTATATTGTTTTTATAACATGGTCGCAAAGAAACTGTCCGTCCTAGTTAATAAGTATTATAAATGCGAATGTAAGTTTGCTTGTTACGCTTTTAAGCCTTATCTACTCGACCGATCATCGTAAAATTTTTGGGAACAGAAAAGTACATAGGTATGTAACTTTCATCCAGGAAAAAAGTACTGTTTCTAACCTAACCTTAATTTACGCGAACGAAGCCGCAGGCACAATCTAATAAACTATAAAAACCACTATTAAATGGTAATACCAAAACTAAGTACCTTTTCATATTTGTCACACATTTACTTTCTTAAACATTATATACGCGGAACTATAGGCAGCCTTTGACAACGTTTCTTAAAGAGGTAAGTTTACTTAGAAAATGAAGACCGAAAAGGGCGCTTGACAACACAAAATCTCTTTCATCGCGTGGATAGTGATGTCATTGTTTGGAAATAGTCATAATGTTTCGTGTTCACCGTACGGCAGTAACTACGCTGCGTCCTTCATTCACATATCAACACAAGAGTACATACATTTACGGGATAGTTTAATTTAATTACTATAATAATAATGAACTCCTGTGTTATTACATCCTAAAATATAGTATTCGATAATAAGATTGAGGCACCGAGCTTAGACCCTTGTTAGTAATATATTGTTAGCCCTCAGTGATGAGAAATCTGCGTATTGTTGCGTGAGTTAGTAAATCACAGTTGAAAATATATCCACATTAATATTAGACATATATGTTTATAGATCCCATTGTTTATATGGACTATGACGTCATTGCCCGTTTTTAGTAGTCTTGCATCTTGTGACACCGTTCAATAAATGAATTAATATATAAAATACAGTTGTGATATATTTGGTGTTATACTTGGGTTTATGTGGGTAGTCGGCGATGACGTCACAATTCATTTCAGTCGAAATGGTACTTCATCTAAACCATCATTGTATTATTTTTGTAGAACATATTTTAAATTACATTAACCTTTTAAAATCGTTACTTGCTAAACATCAAAAAGCTTTCCGACTATTAGTATATTGTATAATTTACATTTATTATGCTAAATGGTCGATTTTACACAAATTTTTGTTAAATTTGTCGCTATATTTATATTGATTAATAGACATATTGATTAATTTAAAGTAGTAAAAAACAAGTTTTATCGTCTATATAACAATAGTAGTCTGAGGGGTTTCTGGTGTTAAATAAATTGTCTCGTATAATTAGGTTGATTTATATGTATCGCTTTATGCCAGCGACGCTGTGTAGTATTTACTCAGTGTTACTGGCTTTCAGCGCTGGATTAGCACATTCCAGCCTAGCTTGCAGTATCGACTATATATTATCAAAACTGACTTATTTGTAACTTGAGTTTGGTCGCCGAGTGGATAGGAAAAGGTCGATAATAATGTTCTGCAGACCGAATTTCGCGCAGGTTCCCTAACTCTCATGATTCGATGGGACGGCTATCCGACACGACCGGCAAGAGATCAGGCGCAGGACCAGCGGCTTTACGTGCTTTCCGAGGCACGGTGTGTTTAACACCGCCAACTTCCTAACTCCGGGCTGCTATTGAAAGTTTTTAATAGAAAAGCCCAGTATCATTTTGTGGGCCCGACGGCCCTCCAAAAAGTCGATAATGCACAGTGGTGGAATCTGTCAATCCAAGATAGTCGGATGAATGTTTGGGCGATGGTGGTGCGGCGGGCGGTACTGACCGTTGTAGGTGGGGATGTGGGAGTGCGAGGCGTGGTCGCAGCAGGAGTCGCGCGCGCGCGGCTGGTCCAGCGAGCGCGAGGGCGAAGCGCCCACCGGCGACGAGTAGCGCAGGCGCGGCAGCGGCTCGCGGGACGCCGACGGGGTCCTGCGCACACGCACTTACTATACACTACACACTATATACGTACCGACTACATTATCTCTATAATGGTTCAACCAGTTCGGTTTCA
The DNA here is from genome assembly GCA_930367265.1 of Catocala fraxini. Taxonomy (NCBI): domain Eukaryota; kingdom Metazoa; phylum Arthropoda; class Insecta; order Lepidoptera; family Erebidae; genus Catocala; species Catocala fraxini. Next base: position 5,666,104 of record OV884047.1, read on the forward strand.
GTGATGTATAGTCATATGCTTATGCTCCAGTAAAGACAGAGCAACTGAAAACATTAATTCACAATTGGTCAAACGCATATGTCGAATGCTGTGATTATCTAATTAAATTACCGAAAGCTCATTCGCATGACATGAATTTGATTTAGATACATCGTTGATTAGATTTGCAAAAGTTAGTTACTGTTTTGATTCATTAAATCGGTTGGTAATAAAGTTTTATTATTTTATATATGTACATTTATTGAATCCGAACTACTGTACCTGCTAGCGTTTCTAGGATCTAAGTTTTGTTTTTTCCATTGCTGAAGCTTTTCTCGTTCTTTTACTTCTTTAAGGAACACCTGTAATAAAATATTCATCTTCAATTAGTAACATTTGAACATATTTATTCAACGCTCGGTGTTGTCAATTATGATTTACAAATCATATTCATAACTGTATAAACTAAATAATATCACAGTTCCTACAACTTTGACACAGGTTAAAGCGCTCACAAATAATCTTTAACTATAAACTAAGATAAGTAAATTATTTGACTAAACTTTTTAGAAACCAGTAAGGCATTCGAAATGGAAACCATGTGGAATTTATGTGGTATGACACCCTAGTTGATTTCTACAGCATCTAAATGGATATTAGATGCTGTATTATATTTTCTATGATGATAAAAATTACAAAGGTATAGCAATGAAGTAAATTCTCTCAACAATTCAATATTAGAGCAAGATGTATACCAGGGATGCATTTTTCGCCTATCTTCTTCAATAACGCCATTTAGCAACAAATATTTTAATATTTTTTAAAGATAACTCCCGCACATGGAATGATTGCTTTATCACCGGGGACTTTACAAACATTCAAACAACGGACACAAAGAACATCCAGACTCGGAAGAACTATTTGTAGATCATACAATTTTTCTCCGTATGGGGATCCAACTCACAACTTGGCGTGGCGTCAGTGGCAAGGCGACACTTAAACCACTATGCCATCCGTGCAGTCACTATTTATCGTGCCTAGAAGGTAGTCAGTTACGGATAAACATTTACCTGAGCGATTCCGGTTTCTATCTTGGCGAGCTCCTGCTCTTCCCGCCGTAGCTTGGGGTCGATGTCTCCATTTCCATTGACTTTACCGTTGACCTTCCCGTCTGTCTCATCATCACTGTCAACCATACCCTTGTACGTGTCCGACCAGCGGCGACGGCGTTCTGCAAATATTTGTTATAATTTATTAAAATACAAATAATAATATCAGCCCTGTATTAAACTGTCACACTGCTGGGCACGGGCGTCTTCTCAGTGTGAGGAGAATTTGACCATAGTCCACCGCGCTGAGCCACAATGTTTTCGAAGATATGTGAAGTGTGCCAACACGCACTTAGTGTGTTGATTATAATAAAACTGATCCATAGTCTGTTAACGACGAGCAAGCATTGTTGGGGTAAGACATACTATTTGACTTACTTGATAGAAAATTCTATACAGTCAGAACGAATTGCGTTTTTATTCATGAATATGTTTTACATTCGAGACTGTTATAATGAATTATATTTATAAATAGGTAAGCATATACGGTAACATTTTCGAAAGAGGTTATTCTAAATAGGGCTAATAGAGTTGGGTCTGAAATAGTACCCTGAGGCACGCCAATTAACTAGTCTAAAGTTACTTAACAAATGAGTCTATATCCACACATTGAATCCTGTAACGGTATGTTGGTTTTTTAAAATTAAAAGAGCCTCTAAAGCAAGTATTTTTTAGTTTACTAAGATTATTAAGGAGATGAGACATAGTAATGGTATCAAAAGCTACAGTAGGGTTAAGGAATATGCTTTTGTATTTGTTTAATAACAATATGGTTTTCAGGATATGGAATACCATGTTTAATGAATAGTCTAGTGGTCACATAGGAAGGTGCCAATGTTACCTGGGTCGGTGTAGGGGTAGGGCGGCGCGGGGAAGTCGTCGCGCTCGATCTTGGGCTTGGTGCCGGGCGGCGGCTTGTAGGCGGCCGGGTAGTGCGACAGCTCGATGGGCTCCTCGTTGTTCATGCGCGGCGACTTGGGCCGCGGGGTGTCGCCGCGCATGGAGTCCACGAGCGCGCGCATGGCGGGGCGCGACGACGCCTTGCTGCCGGCGCGCGAGGACGCGCGCGTGCTGGCGGCCGACGCGGGCCGGTGGAAGTGCGGCGACGTGGCGGCGCGGTCGTAGGGCTGCAGCGGCCGCCGCAGGTACGCGGGCTCGCTCGTCAGGTACGAGTACGTGGTGATGCGGTGCGGCGAGCACGCGCCCGCGTCGCGGTACTCGCGCAGCACCAGCCCCGGCGACACCGCGCGGTACCCGTACTGCCGCACAACACACTATACTACTGCTCCCGACTCTCCCCTATCTCTCTATTATATACGTAATTCTAGCACTAGACATCATTTCAATATAACTGCAAAAATCAGCCATCATTAGAATAATGAATACACTCAGAACAACAAATTGTAAATCTCACAATTTTTATTTCATGTGAGAATCGAACTTATAATATGCGGTGCTTTGGCAATAATGAGCTAATCAGTTATTGTAAAGGGGATAACCTATTCCTTTAATAATAGATATGGGGTCAAAATGCTTAAAATGTGTAATCAAATTACTATATCTATGATCTAATCAGCGAAATCTAGGAATAAAACAAATCTTAAAATTATTTCTTAAATTTTTCTACATTATATGTCAACATATATTAATACTACTAAAAACAAGTTTAATTACTATTGTTGGAATACATTTAAAATGAAAATAATTTGGGTAAACACTTTTAAACTGTTTTTTTAGTGAGTAATAAAAGGCTGAATCTTCGTGAACACATGGCGTCTCGTCAAACCGAACCTGCTCACGAAGTTTCAGCCTGTTTATGAAATACTTAATAATCGACTAATTATTTGAGCAATACCTACTTAGTTGATTTTAAATCGATTAAAGTATTCGAATACAAGTAGCACATGATGAACATGAATATCATGATGAACTGTATCCTGGATTTCACTGAAAAGATTTTTTTATTACTAGTTAGTCAACACATCCACATGCTCGATCGCCGCGTGCCAACAACAATGAGGTACAACATAATAACAACATAAAATAATAATCATTATACGAAATGCTATTTAAATAAAAATAACTTAAAACTTGTAAATGTGTCAACTGAAAAAAGAAGTACGCTTGTGTCCTTGATATAAACTTTCGTTGAAAATATATTTAACATTAATTTAAATTTATTAATATTTAAAATTATGGGAGTCTTGACTGCTTCTCATATTATAAACGTTCATAATATTGAAAAAAAAAACCTATCAGTTGTGGCGACAACTTTTTGTTAATAGATACCTATTGGTTCAATTGCCGACTGGATTGTATTCCTTAGCCTGACAAACTCATATTGGATGTCTCTGTAAGAACAATTCTAGAAGTATTTAGCAGACTGAAATAGACTTGCCTTATATTAAATAAAACGTCTACCTATTCGGGAATTCTATGGTCGAAATCAGACTTTATCCCCTTACAATTAACGTTCATTTTTAATGACATAATTATCACTTAGATTTTATACGACGTGGTTATTCAAGAACACAAAAACCGTACAAAAATAAAGTAAAATAAAATAAAAAGGTGTAGTATGACGGACCTTCCTGGTCAAGCTACTGTAGGGGCTGCAGTAGGAGCCGTTGACGCTGGGCGTGCGCGACCGCAGCGAGAACTAGAGACAACAAGCGACACGTCACCACACGCTACTACTAACTCACTATACCACATATTCTTATGGCAAGTCTTCTCGAATCGTTTGTGATACTGTTTATTGGGCCTTAAAAGTGTTTATGATCAACGGTCATGGCATATTGAACATTATAATTAAGGATTTAAGATTCTGTAGAGACACATGTATAATAACATTGATAACAATACATCCTAAAATACATATTTGATTGAAATGGAGTCATGGAGTGAAAATATCTATCCAGAACTCCGAGCCGAACGAAATAACTTACAATGCAGTTTCTTTAGGTTTCTTTCTTTCAAAATGACATTACTCCGTTTGGACTAGTTCAAGAAAGGGTTTATTTATTTATTTTTCTGACAAAACAAGTTACAATAAAAAAGAAACAGAGTATATAAAGTCAGATTGTATTTTATTTAGTACAATCGAATGGTAATATATCGATATTAACGTGTTTCACGATAAGAACACTTGACCCGACACTTCATTTGTTTCACAGCAGGCCTACTGATTTAGATATAAAAGCGACATTTACTGAACAATGTAAAAAGAAGAATATCAATATTTTTATTAAAACAAGGGGAAATTTTTTAAAAGGGATAGTTCAGTGATGTTGTAGTTGCGTGTATGGCGACTCTGATGCATGTCTTACAGAAAATATTACTCATGAATGCATAGTCTTGTGTACCTGCGATCATCCATCATCCATTTTTATATAGCTATGATCCTAACTAATATTATAAAAGCAAATGTGAATTTGTTAGTTTAAATATCGGTTTGCTTGTTTGTTACGCTTTCACACCCTAACTACACGACCGATGATTATGCGCATACACGTTGTCAGGCGAACAGAAAAGAACAAAGAGTACCTTTTATTCCGAAAAAAGAACTGTTACCAATCTAACCTAAGACACATTTACGCGAACGAAGCCGCGTGCAAAATCTAGTATATTATAAGTATAAGGCACGTCTGATAATACCAATTAATGAAGTTTACAGACGCTTACAGTGCCAAGGCTTTCTTTTGTATAAAGCCTTGGATTAGTAAATAGGTTGTTTCTTGGGTCAGGACGATCCGAAACATCGGTATTTATGTTTCATGGTAGGCTTACAGGTTATGAGTTGCGAAGTACTTCTTTCGGCGAGCTACTCTAGGCACTCTCTAAGGAGGAGGAGAGGGGGAGGAGTATATATACGCCATACCTCTCTGTATATAATTGCTAAATTACAACTTAATGGATGATCGCAGACAAGCCATGTCTTGCTTGTAGCTTTAAAGTGAAGGTACGGAGAATCCAACAAAAAAAAAATTAAGATTGATTCAATAAATTTGAACCACAAGCAAAACAATAATAATATAACAATAATTAAACAATAAAGTGCATTATTAACAGCTAGATTTGTAAGTCTAGTTAATGCTAATCAATACAGTCGGTTATTGACCGTCAACGATAGTTGACAGTGTGTACCGGCTAATCGAGTGGTTAACCGGTACTTTACTCGTGCGGCTTATACCCTCACAATTGTTTAAGTGTAATCGTTAGCAGACTGGATAAATTGACATTAGCTAAGCTGTAGTTTTGTGTTGTATAATCATTCATCACCTATTACTGTTCTTAAATCTTTGAAAACTCTATAAAAGTTGTGTAATGTTTGGACTTACTTAACCGTATGCATTGGCACCTTTGCCTATTTAGATCTATTGAACAACTAAGCAACAAAGGAGAGTGAGATATAAAAACTTTAAAGATCGACACTATTAAACATTTTCTTATGTTTACGCGAATGTTATACACTGAAAATTAACTATTTTATACCGATTTCATGCTTCTACTACTATAAAAATGATGAAACTATTAAGATTTACACTATACCCAACGTTTCGTTGCTTTTCAGCCATATACAACAAAAAAGTGGATGTAGTTAAATAATTTTCAAAATATATATACAACAATGTGTTTCTGAATTACCCGTTCTTTACAGGCCATCCTAAATATAGACGATAAAAAAATTAAATACATAAATGTGGTTTAGGCACAGATTTACGCATTTTGATCTGTTTGCTATCACAGATCCTAGTGTGTATAAGATTTCACTACGTGTCTGGTCACAAAATCAATAGATACAGATGGCCGGCGGAAAAAACCTAACACAAATTCTGCTACTTCATATTGTCGGTTAAACATAGCAATTTATCAACAGCCGAGTTAATCCAGAATAGCTATATGTGTAAGCATTAATTTTGTATTAAGCCGGTTATCTGTATATATCTAATTTGTGGTCAAGTGCTCACTGTCAACAATCGTGCTAACTAAACAACAATATGTGTGTGCGTGTCTATCTACAACAACATCTACGTACTCTCTCACATACATAACTACTGTATTTACAAGTTTACGGTTTTGAGAATTAATAGACTGCTGAAAGTGTCATTTGTGTATGTGTGTGTTTGTATGTGTGTAAATTTGTGTGGCCAGCATTATAGGATGGTTGCCTTTTTTATAACACATATAACATTTTTTTTAGCAAATGGCAATCTAAGGAAATCATTTTGTATAAACGGTGTGAAAATTGGTTGCAAAATAAAGGACTCATTAATATTTTTAATTTTGATGGAAGAATAAGTGGGCTTGTAGTGCGTATATCTCGTCTTAATAATTCTTTATAGATTAGAGTTTGGGTAATACCTATCGCTATTTGGCTTAGATATAAAAAAACGAGAATCTATACGATTTGCGAATACGACCAAATGCGAATAAATGAACTACCCTATCATGTGGATGTGTATTTGTGTTAGCGTATGTGATTGAGTGTTTACGTTTGTGTGTTTATGTGGGTGTGTGAACGTGTGTGGTGGTCGTTTATATATTCAGTTGTGTGTTTATGTGTGGTGGTTTTGTGTTTATGTGTGTGGTTGTGCGTGTGTGCGTTTGCGCTTGTAACCTGTAGGTCAGCGGAGGCGCGATCGTGCGCCAGGTGGTCAGGATCGGTAGCGTCGTTAGGGTCATGCGGCGCGGGCCCACAGCGCGGGTGCCAGATGGCGGCGCCCTGCAGGAACATCTCCTCACCATCACCGAACGGATCACCACACTTGCTGCAGCGCGCGCACGTCGGGTGGAAGTGGTGGTTCTCGCCAGCCTGCAGACGTACATCAACTGATTTCAACAACTGAATAGGCATGTTGACAGGGTTATTAATAAGTGATTCTAATTAGTCCATCTTTTAGATAGGCATTCAATTTTGGACACCTATTTCTTGTTTTAATAAAACAATGAAATTGACTAAGATATAATGCATTAAAGTTCGGAAGAGAGGGCTGGTGACGTAACACGAAATTAAAACGCGTGGTATCTTCGTTGTTATTAGTTTGTGGGACAAAAGAAAAACGAGTCCAATTTTTTTTTTAATAATCTAAATGACGAACTGAAAGAATTTTAGTCATCACGCCTATTAAATAGATTTGACTGCACGGATCGTGTAGTGGTTGCCTTGCCACTGCCAACGCGCCGAGTGTTGTGGGTTCGATTCCCACAGGGACAAACATTTTTGTGATCTACAAATAGTTGATCCGAGTCTGGGCGTTCTTTGTGTTCGATTATTCATAGTGCGCGTGTTGACTAAAAAAATAGAGTCCATCGTTCTTACTTTGACTAGCTATTAATCAATCGTAACAAGGGGCGCGGTGCCCAGAACTCGCATCCATGCCGTGTGATGAGTTATTTTAACTCAGATAGTCTCGGACTCGACAATAATTGAAATTAAACTTACTTATTCGGACAGCCAATCACTGTAGTTGAAATTTTTTTATGACAATCCGCTTTACAGAAACCGGGTTTAGTTCGGAAAGCACTCGCTCAATTTACTAACTGTTGATCAACTTCTCTAATCGGAAAATCTAGGCAGCATCACTATGTCATGGCTCTCTACTAATATAATAATATGTATGTAACACATTTTAATACAATTGAACAATACAGTAACAGCTGACACCTGATAACGCTATAGTACTCGCATGCACAGTACCGATATGATATATCTGAACAATGCACCATACGTGTAAGTGCGGCAGACGGGACGCAGCGTGACGTTAGTCCCGTTTAGTGACGTCACAATACAGTGACGCGGACGCGGCCTCACAGCGATCGTAATGTATGCTGTTATCGTTACGATTGCGATGTTATTAATAGACATTGTGGTCGGGTCACACGGGTTATACGATTGGTTTTGTTAACTTGCGCATAGGCTTTGACATTTTATTACTCTCTGATCTTTATTTTTTCCTATTAAAAAGACAACTCCCGCCCTAGAATTAATTCCGGTGTCGCGGGGACTTTACAAACATTCAAACAACGGACAGAAAGAACTCTGGGCAACTATTTGTGGATCACACAATTTTTTGTCCCGTGTAGGGATCGAACCCACAACATTCGCCGCAGTGGCAGTGGCGAGGCGACCACTTAACCACTACGCCATCCGTTCAGTCAAAAAATATAAGACAACATGCGCCGATGACGACTTATAGGGTGGATTCTGAAAAGTAAATAAATATCATTATAGCATATAAAGTGAGTGTTACCTGTAGTACTTTCCCGGAGATGTACCGCTGGCAGTAGGCGCAGCGGACGCCATAGAGGCGCTGATAGTCACGCTCGCAGTACGGCACGCCCTCGCGGCCCATGTACTCTCCCTGCAACACCGCGCCGCACTCTCCGCAAGCGAAACACCACGTGTGCCATTGTCTGCAACGTTATAACATAAGACATCAACCACCAATCAGGAATTATATACCGTACTAGCTGATCCTGATTTAACCCGCGTTTAAGATAGTAACAGGTATTTGTTGAATGTATTTTTTTTTTCGTTCGCCCTATTTGCTTTTCACGAACTGTTTTTGTCTGTTGATCTCCCTTTTAGAAACTGGATATTAATTACAAAATCTTATCACCCTAATAAAGCAGTAAATGTAAATGTTTGTGACGATACCTAGATGTTTGAATCAATTACGCGTAAACTGTTGCGAAATTTGGACACACAGATAGACTGTGTCCTGGATCGACACATACTTTTTTATCCTTGTATACCCGAAGAATTCTGCTGTCATAAGAAAAAAAGACATATCTGCCAGTATTTTTACACCAATAGATTACGTCTTTTTTTACTGATTACAAATATGGCAAAAATTAATTACGAAAAAAATTTGATACGGCTTTTTTCCTTATGACGGCAGACTTAACGCAAATGAATCCGTGCCATAAATCTTGAGGTGTCACGCATACTTTAAACGATTAAGTAGCAGATACACGTATGATGATTATACTTAGTATCGGCTCCTCTAAATAACCTTCAACCGTAAATTAGGACAATTAAGTGCGAGCGGCGTCGACCCTTCGCCCCCTGCCGTCCGGGTCCCGCTCGTTAATTATTGCTAGTGCGACGGAGAGGTCACCACGCACTTATTTATGAAGCACTCACCTGTCTAGAGCCACTAGCGCTTGCCCTTCTGATAGTTCTTGACCGCAGCCCGCACACTCTGCAATTGTAAACACAATTCTATTAGCATCGTACAACAGTGAATATATTAAAGAACGTGAAAATATGAATGCATTTGAATCAGCGACATCCAGGAATGTTTTGGCTACCATGACGTCACCAGCCTCAGCCCGTGATCAGGGTAGAGAGATTATATTTCGATACCCTTTGGTCAACGATTTTACTTCACGTAGTTATTTATTTAACATAAAATCGAAGTAGAATTATGTACTTAGATTTTATGTTAAATAAATAATAATTCCCAAATATTTAATTGTTGCCCAAATTTACCAAATTTGCGCTGGAAATTGGTTTTGTCATTTCACTTTTTAGCGCCTCTTGCCATTTAGCGCCTAGAGCGACCTCTCATCTCACTCTACCCCAGGGCCGCCGCTAGGTGTCAAGTTAGAGTGAGCCAACATGTACACTAGACACTTCTGGCAGATATCTTTGCGCAGAACAATTTAAAGTTATAAAGGTTATTATATTAAGTCTACCTCGTTGACTCTGTGCTATCAGTTTGTGACAGATCGTGAGCCATTCAAATTCGAAGTCAGATAAAGTAAAGGAATATACTGTTAGAAAATTCTCAAAGACAGCACGTAGCCTGGAATTTAGCCTGATCGTCGCCGGTACGTGGGCCTTAAAACATAGTTGGCGAAATCTATATGTAATACGTATTGCTTCTAATATAGGCGTGTAATGCGTAGTAAGTACGTACTTAATTTTTTTTTATTAAGTACATTGTTTAGACACTAATTTTAATAATGTTGATTTTACTGTGTCATCAAATTGTCTGAATATAATATCTAGACGGCTCGCCCGACTTTTAATGTGACTTTGTTTGTTTGTTTGTTACGCTTTCACGCCTTAACTACTCGACTAATCAACATGAAATTTCGCATTCACGCTATCAAGAGAACAGAAAAGTACATAGGGTACCTTTCATCTAGAAAAAAGGACTGTTACTAACTAAAAGAGAGCGAAGCCGTGGGCAAAATCTAGTAATATGACGTTATAAAGGGCGAGTCTATTGTCGTGACTAGGCACACTTCCAGACTACGTGTTTAGCAACACTTGGTTTCGTATTGCTATCTATCATTTTTTTATGCGTTACCTTACTATTTTAGGCTTTATGCTTTTTAATTAACCTAAAAAAAGGCTTTTCTATACAAATTTTAACATAGCACATTGTGGACGATTTGAAAGTCCTATAGAACTTGATATAGCCATAGCGATAGTGGAAGTTGAGCCGCGTCGTGTCACTGTCAAGGTGAAGGCTCGACGCGTCGAGTGTCGCTCGTCACGACACTGGAAAGTATTCGATACATATTCATCCACAGTGCTCATTACATTATTTGTTATGTCGGACATCCGTGCGCTGCTATCACTTATGGTCGAGCGTACACCTACATACCGCTAAAGGATGCACATCATATATACAAGCTTCCAAATCGGTACAACAATACCATATCATTTGGATCATCGTTCGTCAACCTTTACATGAGTCAATGTCACTATGCGAATCTGTGTACAAATAACGCTGTCGATAGATGGCGTTAATGATATATTTTGAAAGATAATATCCGTTGATATTGTTTTAGTAGTAAAATTAAAATTGAAATATTATAACTAGGAATACGAAGTATATCAATGTAAGTGTGTCCTTAACTAATATTATAAATGCGAACATAAGTTTGTTTGTTTGTTACGCTTTCACGACTTAACTACTCGACGAATCATCATGAATCGCATACACGTTGTCAGGGGTACAGAAAAGGTCAAAAGGTACGTTTCACACAAAAAAATTACTGTTTTCAAGTGATAGAAAAATTAATAAAATAAATAATCTACATTTACGCGAGCGAAGCCGCGGTCTAGATATGCAATCTAAATATAGTATTCAGATATTTTCAGTTTTTATCATTGACTTCTGCAGTTAAGAGGAAACACTAAGGGCGAGAGAATTGGAAAATAGGTATTTGCCAAATCTATTGCTGTCGCGCAATGCCCGAAGAGCACGATAGAGACAACTGCAGCTTGAACCGAAACTACCTATTAAAAGTACACAAAATCAACGTTTCGTAGTCCCCCGATTCCTTCTCCAAAACTTGACCGATTTAACTACCTTTTGCATTAAAAATTAAAGAAAGGCTTTGGCCGTGTTTCTGTTTTCCTTTTTTTATATAATCTAGTCAAATTCGGTTTCTGGGTGTTTGAACACAGTGAAAAATCTGGCCAATTTTTGAGGTTTTTGAAGGCTCATGTCTCTTTTAATAAGTAATTTATGAAAAAAGGGAAAACATAGGGACATGCCAATAGAGGCCATATATTTTTTGAAAAAGAATTATTGCTCTACTGGCATTATCCAGAGAGGAAACAGGGACTACGTTTGTATGAAAAAATGGCCCTTGTGTTACTTCTTAAGCTGGTAAGTTGTACTCGCGCAAAGGTGGATTGTGCATAGCTGCGTGCATCATTAGTGCAATGAGATTGTTCGACTATAGCTACTACTACTAAAATATACTAAAGTTTAAGGTAACTGCAATGCTTTGCTTTGACGGCCTCGATGACGTAGTAGTTAGTGTAACCGACTCCCGCGCCTGAGGTCGCGGGTTGGATTTCTGCACAAGTCAAACATTTGTGTGCATGAACAAGGATGTTTGTCGTGGTCTGGGTGTTTCTATGTATAATGTGTATGTATTTACAAAAAAAAACAGTATATATGTATGTTTATCCATTGTCTAGTACCCATAGTACAAGCTCTACTTAGTTTGGGCTAGATGGTTTTGTGTGTATGTGATAGAATATTATTATATTATTAAAAATCTAAAGTCTATACAAGGATAGGGACCAGATATTACTAGCTTCCTAATATATTTCTACAAGGATTAGGATAACAGAGATCCAAGTACTTAATATAATAGTAAGCAACGGATCTTACTCGCGACGAAGTATTTAAAAGGTAATAAATACGTATTGATTGCCCGACGTTTCGACTGACTTGCATCGATAGTCGGTCAATCAATTGGTATTTATTATCTTTTAAATACTTTACTGCGCGTAAGAATCGTTACATAGTATTATATTAAGTACTAGCTTTAGCGCGCAGCTCCACCCGCAGGATACCTTCATCAATACAAAGTAGCCTATGTCTTTTCCCAGCTTTTACACTATCTCTGTACCAAATTTCATCCAAATCGGTCGAGTGGTTTAGCCGTGAAGAGATAACAGACAGACAGAGCTGCTTCCGAATTTATAATTTTAGTAAGGATGTGTACAAATGGCGAAAGTCTTAAAACGATTCCAGATCCAAGTGCTCCTAAAGTACATTTTAGGAACACTGCTTCGCAAATTCAATGACTGGGATCGTACAGGTTGACGAACGATGAGTGATATCATGCATCATGCTAAGGTGAGAGTGAACATGAAAGTTTGGCGTGAGATGGCACATATTAGTTACACGATTAATGTTTTATCTTACAATGTTTATCTGTTTAGATGTTACCACAAAGTAGGCAGATACAGAGAGTACTCAACACAACGCGCGATCTGACGCATGCACACATTGACACAATATGTGTACATCGATTTTGGTTCAAATATGCGTAATATTAATAACTGCATTCGCCCGATGTCCGGAGTGTAATCCTTTCTTTCCCAGGATCTGTAGACTTAGGGAAAGAAAGTGAATTACGGCAATCAAAAGCGAATAAAAGTGAACCAATGTGTTTCGCCGATAAACATCGACTTCGTTTTCACCTTCGCTGCCGTGATCACATAGGCCTACTAATGCGGTACAACGGTAAAACACAACCGAACGCAGACAAAGGTCTTCTTATCGATTCGTTCAATTGACCCCACACACCCATTTGTGTATGTTTGTTAGCCCTTGCTTGTATCGTTCGTATGGTTAGGAGCCTTACCACCGTCTCTTAAAGCATTGACATTATATATATGCGCGAGATCAAGACAAAGCTAAAACGGTGTCTCTTCTTCGCACGTGCTTGCGCAAGCAATGCTTTCGAAGATGGTGGTAAGTTCCCCGTAGGTACTCGACATGAACATGACTCGTTGCAGAATCGCTGTGAGCACACGTTTATATGTTAAAACGTCGTTTCGGGACGTTGTGTTAAGCGGACATCTGTATCTACATAATTTGTGATGTTAACGTGTTGTGCAATATTAGCTTGTACATAAATAAAGCGACAGTTTTAGTTCTGTGCTATTTCGAGCAATTCAAATTTATCATTCAAAAATGTTGATGTTTTTTAACGGCTTGCATACGCCTTATCCGACAAAGATGTGATATCAAGAAGTCGTCTGATGCTTTGCCAGTTACAACACTGTACCACAGAGCAATGAACGCGTTATAATAGTGGAAGTAAATGGGACTGCTGTGCATAAGATCTCAGATTCAATTCTCGCATCGTGCGATCTAATAGGGTCTTTTAATTAATACTTTTTGGAGGCAGCATGGCATCTGAAATTATACAGTAGGCAACACTCGCCCCTTATCACGTGCTCGGAACTATAATATAGCTGGCGAAATGCGGGTGTAATACATGCCTGCCAAGGCTATATGTGTGATTATGTATGTGTCAAGCAGCACCGTCAGTTCGACAACAAAAGTGTCATATTTGTATCGCCTGTCTCGTTTTCACTGACACGGTTGGTTGTATAGAGTACAACATCTTTAGTAGGAAGCTAGCGTGCTCCGTGCTCTGTGCATTGCATTTCTAAATATTTTCGGAAGTTCGTATAATGTGATTCAATATCGCGATCAATCGATGTCGGATAAGATGTATGCGAACAATAAATACCAGTTCATTCACGTCGGCTTCGTGCCAACTTTCAGGTGGACTCTACCCTTGGAGATCTAGTGCTACAGAGAGTGATAAAGTGCCATACCTAGTGGTGTCTCACCGTTCTGGTCGTGTGCGTGGTCGGCGCGGGAGGGCGTGTCCCGCGGGGTGGCGGGCGAGGTAGGGGTGGCGGGGGAGGCGTGAGGGGGCGCCGCGCGCGCAGTCTGCCTCTGCGGCGCTGCCACACAGCTGCTACATACCACCTCCGCGCCAGTGTACGTCACCTTCTCACCCGATGGGAACGCGCGTCTAGATACAAAAAAACAATCATGTTAGGATAAACCAGTAGAGTTGCTAGCGACTGAATATAAGATAATAAACCAGATTTGTCTGGTCACTAAGACTCTTGTTTCTCAGTGACTAGTCAAAGCAGACAACAATGTTGAGTATGTTACTTGACCAGATCACAAACCTGACGCTGTCTGTCCGACAAATACAAATCCCTAATAGTATTAATAATTCCAGAATAACTTTCGGTTTTATGAGATTAGGGGCGTGTGGCGTTATAAAGATTCGCAAATCTTACTTCTATGTCAACCAGTAGATCATAATTCTAATTACACAGACACAATAACAGATCGCAAATAAGAATGCACAATAGATAATGATTTATTAGTTGCGATGTACCTAGAAAGTAGGCGTCCAGTGTTGAGTTTTCCTACTTTTCCATACATTAAACTTAAAATTATAAAAAATTTAATAGGCCTTGAAGCTCACGAGTCTCTTTTTGTATGAGGGCCCTACAAAGTCCGTCTAATTGATTGTAGAAACAAAATTTAATATGTTGTTGGAGAAGCGAGTCACAAAGTATTCTTACGAAGTTTACATGTTTCTGTCTCATATCCGTCGCAACAAGTTAGTTACATTATTTAGGAGACGTTGGACGCTTGCCACGATACCACAATTAATACAATTTATTCATTTCGGATTCTAATATCTATTCCTTTTCACTTTAATCAATTTTGTTTGTTGGAAAACAAATCGTGATCACGTTTTTTATTACGAGTTCGCGATAGTAGTCTATTTCTATCGCAAATAATGACGTGCCCTCTTTTGCCTCAAGTAATTTTCGCCATTGCTGAGAGTCATAATTCCTCTTATTCATCATTTCTACAAGTCTTTGACACCGTGTTATTTGGTTTCGGGCCATGGGTGGATTTGATCAAACCATGCCAAGGGAATACGAGCTATTGGATAAAGCAAGTGAAGTGAAAGTAGGGAAAATTAAAACAGATCTTTAGGCGCTGGTCAATCAGATACTCTTTGGAGATCTATTTAGGAAACTGAACACATGTTGTGTAATGTTTATGCTTTTCTCGTATGACCCTGTACTCTGAACTACAAATCGATCGATCATCGGAATTTGATTGACAGATGTATACATAGCGTCGCATTCCTATCTCCAAAAGTAGTACAGAAGTAATCATAAATCCATTCACATCTAATAAGCTGACAATTCAATGTGAAATTCACGGAACGACACGATATTTCATACGGAATTGTCAGATATTCTTTTGGACAATATGAATGACAATGACGTCAATGATTCATGGTAATCAAAGTCTTGTGTGGTCCATATAGTGTTTAAGCATTATATATTACACTACGGAAAAAGAGGCATCATTTTGTGCCAAAGCACTTGTGAGAGAACAAGTGCTTTGGCACAAAATGATGCATCAAACACTAACTAGTTTTCGCTGCCAAATCGCGTTGTAACGCTTAACCATGGCAATTACCTACTTGTGCTGGCGTCGGTGGATGTATGCTGCTTTTGGTCATTAGATTTAAGTACATGTTTAACTGCTTAGCGTGGTAATACGAATACCCATTCAGCCGATATAATGTGTCTAGACCTTTTAACAATTGAACAGTGCGATATGCTTTTGAGATAGAGAATGGACAGTCTGTTTCGACTAAAGGCTTAAAGTATATTAAATGTAGATTCACAGAAAGTAATTGTAATCTATATGTATCAAAAAGCTCATAGCAATCTATCGCTGAACTGGGCATGTATTGTGTGCTTATAAAACAGAAATATATAATATTAGAAGCATCTTTTCGTGAAATCAAATATTTTTCACGGCTTAGCTTGGGGTTCAAACTTTATGCATCCAAAGGTTTACGGATTACATAGACCAGTTGATCCTTAACTTCCTAATTATATTACGACATTTTTTTTATTATAAGTACACTTAGAAGGACGCAACTAATCGCACGTGGTCTTCAAGAGACAGTTGGTCTATTTTTAAATCTTCATCCATATCAAAAACTGGTCTTCTTCAAGGCCTGGTCCTTACAGTATTACCGTTGTACTCACTTGCATCGTGCGCATGTAAAGCATTTCTGATGGTAGGTGTTCCCCAAGGCGGAGACGACTTCTCCTTCGACGTACTGGTCGCAAGCGGCGCATCGTGTGCCGAACGCCCTCTGGTAGTCATGCGGGCAGTAGTAGTGGCCGTCCTTGCAGAAGAAGCCGCCCTTAGCGAGCGACGCGGAGCAAGTGCGGCAGGTGAAGCACGCCGTGTGGAAGTACTTGTCCGACACGCGTAGGACTTCGCCGCTGCACTTGCCGCCGCACATCGCACATACCACCTTGCCTGCAAACAAACAATAAGATTTATCAGTAACATCACTAATAATTTCTTCTTTGAAGATCAAAACAAATTAAGTCCAGGAAAACAAATCCCATTTTCTAAAATTTTGATCCTAACATTTAAAAGGTAAGAAATTCTCAATAGAAGCACGGAGCCCAGAAAGGAAGGTTTCATCCATCCTATGAATTCCTATGACAGTCAGTACGGGGAGCAAAATTTCAAAAGTACCCCGACGATACGTCCCATAAAACCAAAGAATTCTGTGATATTAGGTTGGCTGCCAATCACATGGAGAAATATTACGTAAGGTTTCAAAAGATATGAGACGTTTATAGAGTTTAATACAAGACCACACAGAAAACGACCGCATAAAAGAATACCAATAAAATCTTCAACATTTCTTTAATACACATGTTAAATTTCAATTTACTTAATCTTTCTTTATAGCCATTAAGGTTACTTCATTAAAATGCAACGAAGATAAAAACCGCGCTGCTCAGTAGGGTATCTGTAATTACCATGATATGGCCATAACTGTTAGTCAATTAATTAACCCGAGCAGTAGTGTGAAGTGCACACGATTACCATAATGATTGTGAACCGACGCACTTTGATCGACGCGACATTTAAATTAGGAATGTTAAATTGCGATTAGTCGTGTCGGCGCAGTGGGTAGGGCTGCTCAAAAAAAAAGTTATTTGTGTAAGAACTGGAGCATATATTGTATGCAAGCCTCGAGTTTTTAAGTTTTTATCGTAAGCTTTACATGTATAGAGACGCTATATGAGCATCTATAGAATCCGGAATCGAGGCACTTTGATACCTAGATGGCTTAGACTCATCCAATTTTCTTCCAATTACGTACGTTACTCCGAATCTTAAGCCACAACCAAGGAGGTAGCACTTTTGAAGAATGTTTCAGATGCCTTCAAAGGACTGAAGATTCGTCAATTGTCCACAAGTCCCAATAAGTCATAGCCAAGCCTAGGTAAACTTAATTTGTAAAAGTGTATGTGTTTTTTGTAGTCGTATAACTTCGCATTTTTGCGAGCACACTGAGTCGCAACTGAGCTAGCTGGTTTGATGGTTGGCTCTTATAATTACCTAAGCAATTACAACTTTTGCGAGTGGCATTCATAATTTCATAGAGCACACATACACTCGAATTGCCTGCATATATTTAAGTTGTAAAATATAGGAGTGTCGAGTACACTACCGGTCTTCTCTGGTCTTTATGATCGATGGCTCATAAAGCCCCGGTCGCATTAGATAGTCTGCTGCATAACTGGTGCATACCGAATGGTCCTATCGCAATATTGGTGTTTATAAGGGCATTCATTGGGATTTCTTACATAATACTAGCCCGATCAATATTTTATTCAATGTCTAGAAAATAAAGACTTGCCTATATAGATAATAAATACTTGTTTATCGAGAATAAAGTCTTGTCTATAAGCAGCGGTTACCGGTCGAAAAACACGAACGATAATAAAATAAAATAGATTCATGATGTAATCTACAAAGCTGAAAGAATGAGTCTTACAGTTCTGTGTGAGAATTCATTTGGCACCTGACACCGGCACGATAGGACGCCGTGTAAAACAAAATACGGTTTAAAGAAGAAATTCTAAGCGAATCGAAATTTATACATACACTACTTATAAGTAATATACTAGATTTTGTCCGCGGCTTCGCTTGCGTAAATGTAGGTTTTGTCAATTTTCTATTCTACGGAAACAGATTTTTTTTATGAATGTTTATGTTGTTTTCTTTACTCTTGACAATGTGTATGCTAAATTTCATGACGATCGAGCAATTAAGACGTGAGAGCGTAACAAACAAGCAAACTCATTTTCGAATTTATAATATTAGTTAAAATTAGGATTAAAATATTTTAAGCATTTGTAAAAGTATGTTATCAAATCCTTTTTCTTATTTAACGCTATGCAAGCTTACTGCATTTTACAGTATATATTGAGAACTGCGCTCACAGCTCTGAACAAGATCAAATTTAAAGCACCTTTGACGACACTTCGAGATTACACGACAGACAAACGGCAGCCCTGGTTGGATCGTGATGGGGTCGCCCGTGCTCCCTAATGGCTTCCAATAAAATGACTGTTGTACGAATGAACGTTAATCGTGGCGGGGTCAATTGTGTGACACGTCGTGGCATGGGGCGTGCAGCCGCCGTCGCGGGGATACACGTAACTAGCGTGGACTGATGCACCGGCACGTACCGACGGCTGTCTTAGCTGGCTATTAGGTGTTATCTCGTAGACATGTACACCACTTGACACATGGGGACGCTCCCGCACATAAATAACGTGGAAATGAGTTGTGGAAGTTTTGACTCCACAGATGCTGTAGAACTTGATATGGTCGTCGCGCTACTGATAGCGAGCCGAGTGTTGAGTAGCTTTTAAATTTATTGTGATCTTTGCTATTATAGTGGCAATGGTTGGACACCTACGTACTGACGTATCAAGTTGAGATTTGAATACTACTTGTTTCATTCCTAAATCCAGACTATTGGATTTATACATTCCACATCCAGGATCTGCTAATAAAGAATTCAAGTCACAGATCGGCAATGAGAGTGAAGATTTAATTTGGGAACTCGTTCCTCCACCCTCCTGCGATTCCAATTTGCAACTCAAACAAAATCAAAAGGAAGCAAATAATGTAATTTCATACGGGCGTCCCCGTCCGTATATCAGCAGTTAGGGCACCTGCTCACTTTATGACGAGAATTTCATACAAGTCCGTCATTCAATCTCGCCACTAGGCCACTGAATATTAAAACGTAGCTCATGTATATGGAGCTTTCTCGCCAATACACGACGTATTTGCACAGAGTTGTCACGTAATTGGGTCAGTGGGGGCAACTCGTGCTGTGCTCCGTGCGTCGTGCCCACACACTTGATAGGTACACAGACACAATTACATTCTGGTGCACTCGCGTAATTAAATCAACACGGGGCATTGCGACACTGTATACAGGTCAAATATTTCATGCAATCCGACCTTTTGTCCGCCGGGTATTCGGGTTGCGGAATGGAAAAATATTCGTGTATTCTTTGGTGTACAGTTTTACTCTTTGAAATGGAGAATTTTGACGTCAAAGACAAACAAACTGATTTGTAATGTTGATACAGTTGGAGTTTAAATTAGAGAAACAAAGATGAGCAGCACAATTCGATGCTCGAATGCTTAGATTTAGGACCAAGTACTTACGCGTCTTTTTTGATCTATCAAGGAAGACAAAGCAGCATATTTCTGATGGTAAGCGATTATCAGAAAGTACAATGCGTAAAAACAGAACTTACGCATAGATACAAGAAAACGCCTGCATTAGGAATAATACCTGTGTCTCGGGGGGCTTTACAAACATTCAAACAACAAACAGAGAACATCCGGACTCGGAACAACTATTTGTGGATCACACAATATTTTGTACCGGTACTGTTTGAACACACAATACTCGTAGTGGACAATGCAACCAATTAAATCACTCGTGCCATCTATGCAGTCAGTGACGACAAGTACGTTACGTCCTGCTTCATACGTCGTCTTTTTCCTCTTATATAATTTACGAAAGCAATATGTATTAAAATGCTCTGTATTCCCACGTGCCAAATAAAACAAGACTGTAAGCCCTTGCCTACTGGATTAAGCAATACACAGACGTGAATTAAAATAACCCGGAGAGCTTAACGAAGTACAGTGTCACGTCGTAGCGGTCGATTCGGGTTAAAGTTTAATTTAAATTTAAGAGGGTTCGTGGCCTGTACCATAAAGTTATAGACGTCTATTATTAGCGCAGTGATGGTGATCGGATGCCGTAACGAGCGAGCTGTGACTTGTGGTCGAGTGACATGAAATGTCCGCTCACAAAATGTCAATCAGTAAAGGCGGTCTAGCTAAAACTAGTTCATGCAGTCAACTTTGCAGGATTCACAATCTGAACAAGTGTGAGTTATAGTTTGAAAAATCGCTTTTTGGTGGAATAACTTATTCCTTACGTTGGCGTACAATATGATAAAATTACAGTAGTCCTGCTTATAAAGAGTAAGACAGACTCTCAAAACCTGATAGACGGGCAAGCTCGATTCGCTCCATGTTACATAGAGTAGAGAGTAGTAGAGCCTCGCCGATTTCAGCATGAATGGGCCGGCTCGACCGGGGGCGGACTACCCTATCACAGAATATCGACGTGAAATAGGAGTATTCCCACTGTTGTGTTTCGTTTAGTGAGTGAGAGTGCCGGAGGCCCAATCACCCCCTTTCCCTCTTCCCGCTCCTTCTCCTTACAACTTCCTTTCCTAAAGGGTCGGCAACGCGCAAATGATGCCTCTGGTGTTGCAGGCGTCTATAGGCTCGGTGACCACTTACCATCAGGTGGGCCGTATGCTTGTTAGCTAACTTAGTTGCATAAATAAAAAGAACCCAAAACATACCTGACGAAACGTTATGACGCGATGGAAGTCTGACTACAACTTCGAGGATATACATATGTACATGCGTGAATTTAGGTATATATGTAGGTATACGCATATAATTATAAATTCACAAACTGCATGCTGTGTTGTGTTGTGTCCAAATTCAGAGAGTTAGTCGGTGTAGTCTAACGGTTACTTCACCATGCTTCTTCGAAAACGTATCACAAAAAGCTCGCGATTTTACTATGTATGGCACTGCAGCAGTAAATCCGCCATTTAAACAGCATTCTAAACATATTAAGATGATATAAAGTGCATTGACGCGTGAGCTGATCGTGCCATATACGACGTGTGCGACGATCGCGGCTGAATTGGACGTAGGACGTTAGACATGCAAATGATGTCATGTCAATCCTCATATGTAGCACAAGGATCCACACAGTAGGTGTTAATTTTGTCTATCTGATCTCTGATTTAATAGTGGCAAATATGAGACCTACACAACGGCAAGGACTAATATTTGCCTCCGTTCCTGACCAGTGTAAATTCGTGTTGTGGGTTGACAAATAAATTTGCAGCAAAGAGAAGAAACAACAACTTGGTTGTAGCTGACAAATAAGCATATTATGCCTGAAGTTAACTGTCCCAATATTGAAGTGTCTTAATAAACAGTTCGCTTAAGGGTTCAAGGCACAAGGTAAAAAGCAACGAGCTTTTCTGGGTTTAATAAATGAGCCTGTTTCGATCTATGCAGTGAAGAAGTACTTGTATAAAAATCAGTCATATTAAATTCCGTTTTATGCTATACATATTTTATAGTCTACTGCTGGTGATAGGTTTATATAAACATCACAGAATCCGAACTGTCTCGGATTGCATCATGAAAAATATATAAAACGTCAATTCTCGTCACGTAGCAGCTGTGAGTAGCACATCTGCTGCTTGTTACCGTCGCTCGTGCGCACACTCAGCGGCGCGCACGCCCTGCGCCCGCGCTTGTAATTAGTCCACGCCGATCAAACAGATATCCGTGTAAATCACACGCGTTGCGATGTTGTTTGTGCTGCAGTTTCCGTTATACTAATATACGGAACAGGAATCAGTTTGTTTATCGAGCAAATAGAGTGAGATACACAGTTTTGTGATGTCTTAAGTTTACATTACTAAGTTTACTGCACGCATAATGATTTAAGTAGTCGCCTCGCTACTGACATAGCGCCGAGTGTTGTTGGCTGAGACAAAAAATGGTGTAATCCAAAACTAGTTGTTTCAAGTCTGGGTGTTCTTTGTTTACATTGATAGAATGTTTATAAAATCCAACGCTGTACAGGAATTAACTAGTGTTGGAGTTGTCTTTTTGAAAGATAAAGTATTTGCATGGTAATATTCATTGTTAAATCAAAATGATGTTCCAAACCCGTTTAATTTCGTGACTGACGACTAAGATTGCATATCCTAATAATGTTTTTATAGATGTGAGTAGGTTTGGTTGTTAATCAGTCACGCGCAAACCGTTCAATAAAATTGGAAAGATGTTGGCTCACAGATAGAACATGTCCTGGTTACTTTTCACGGGGGATTCTAAACAGAAACGAGTATTGGATAAGCTTTAGAGCATATCTAGAAACGGAACATAGCAAGTATGGGCAACTTGGATTAAGACACAGAATTTCGAAACAACTAAGATTAAAACTGTATGACACATAACACCTATAATAGACGAAGCGGAAGACATCACGTTCGCATGGAGCGCGCTTCAAAAACCCATTATCTCTTAAGGCGCAAGTGGTGCAATGTTGCCGCGTTTAGACAAAACCGTTTAGCTGGAAATGTATATTATTATGTGAATAGTTTAGGCAGAGGCGGCTAAATATAGCGCTGGGGCAGTTGGCTGTTCGCCAGCCGCTGGAATACCATACGCGCCTCAGAGGGACGCGCTATTGAGATAGGTTATCAATGTACTCTGTACTTACTGTGTAAGATATTTGAGTAGTCAGAATTGTTTCGTTAACTTTAGACATTGCTCCATACAATGCAGAATTAAAGCTAAAATAATAGTTATTACGAACCAAGTTATTTGGAAATTCGACATAGTTTAATCTTACACTAAAATTATGTTTGCACAGATACAACAGCGCACGAATATGGATTGGATGCAGCTTGTTCTTGCAGCAAACCATTCAGCTAATTGTTATTAATAGAAGGATTAAGCGCAAATATTAATCGTTGAGATTCTTTGATACACCTACAGTCTATGCGCATGCAATCCTACTTAAGCCTACGCATATCATGATGTAATACTGCGAACATTCAACGTTTTTAGCAATAGCGCTTTAATTTTACCATGCGCTAATGCCTCGAAGCGAGCGTTTAAAATGATCAGTACTATTCTACATGCTTAGAGGTTACTATAGGTACACCTGACTTCAAGCCTTGTTACGTATTTCCTGCCCGGCAGAATATTTTCGTTTAATGAAAAGCAGTTACCGTAATCTGTAAAAGTTTCTAAGGGAGTATTACCGGCAAAATCTATTATACCTTCTGTGTAAACCCTACTCCCTAAATATCTTAGGAAAGACTGGGCTATATTGTAACCTTAGTAACAAAAAGCAATTTCTTCTCCATGCGAAAACAGCGATTAGCCAATTTTGCAACAAAAATTTAAAAAATGGATACAAAAATATAAATAACCAATATCTTCCCAAACCTTTGCGTGCTCAACCAACTTGAGATGATGATAGTTCATTCTATCGACAGCGAGTGATTCGATGATAAAAGTTGTACATTGCTGGAATTGTATGAGTTGATGTCCACTCAAACAATTAGTCAAAACACGATTAATCATACAAGCGGTATGACATAGAAGTATTCCTGGCGTCGGTGCTTCAGACATAGAGCATGCGCTAATTCGCGCTGGAATGCGACATAGCGCGCGTGTGTGAGTAGGAGCGGCGAGCGCCGGGGAGCGGCCACCTAATGTTCTGATTAACCTTAATAACTTAATGTACCTCGTGATGACCTATTGTCTTTGCAGAGCATGCTTATTGCCGATATTGGAACGGCACTTGGTTAATCAATTTCTATATTGAATGGCACCGGAAGCTAATATATAGAGGGCAGGCTCCGACAGTCTTGACAGAAGCAAATATACGTAGGTCTCTATTAGATATCATCAAATCTCTCTGTACTTTTATCTAACTCGGTGCTGAACGAATATAATAAAAAAATATCAAACAATTCTACGTTAAGAAAAATGAAGACATTGAAGCACGTAAATTGTTCAATTGGAGCAATTCGAGTGAACTCCAATAAAAAACAACGTGCTGTAGGTTAGATGAGGCGATTGTGTAATTAAATTAGATAGCCGCAGCGATAAAGCGGGGCCGTGCGGCGGTCGGCGCCGCCGCGGAAGGCGGACACTAACCATTATGATGAATTTGTACATCACATACTAGCGATGTGCGTCAACTCCGAACTAAAAATAATTGCCGTCTTTGATGTCTGAAGCATGTTTGACAAGACTGTCTGACAATTCACGATCACATATCTTATCTATAGCTTTGTAAGAATGTTACACACGGCGGTATCTTGTCTAATCCTTAAGGAATTTGATTCAAGCAGTACAGAAAAAATAGTTTTGTTTGTTAAGATTTACTAAACCGCAAGATATGTTCTCATCAGAAAGTCTAGCAGACTCTGTTCTAAGGAACAGATAATTTTATTTTAGTTTATAAGGTTAAAGATGCTTGAACAAACACACCACATAAATTGTAAAAAATCTCTACATTCCAAATCATTACGTAAAACAATTTCGAACAAAATTTATGTATTTGTGGTTTTGACCAAACTCCAACTCATGAACCATCGCAGCGAATAAAAAGGGCATCAGACACAATGTCAACCACATTAAACCGTGAAAGAACAACGTACGAACATATAAACAGACTCCTATGTGCGTACGATGATGTAACAGCACAAAAACCGTCTATGGTACAAATTGAAGCCGCGGTGAGTCAGCGGACAAAAACTTTAAGAGTACGGCAGGTGAACATACCTACATACCAATTGTACCTAGTGGCAACGCCCTGGATATAAATACAATATAATCCATTGTAATACATACCGATTGTTCTGCTGTAGTAGATGACATTCAAGAACTAACAAGTTCAATGATTATAGATTTCTTTATTTATTTAAGAGTATTATCTTTTATTTCCCATTGTCATTTGTAACTCTTGTCTTCCTTGCTCAATTGAGTTTCATTAAAATCTTCGCTTTTTTAGGTCTACCCCTCCATAATTATCCGTCTAAAACTACTTTCAGAATTGTATATGCTATCTTATCGAGTTAGTAACAAGGCGCCTTTGCGTCTAATCTTATATTAGCTAGGCTAGATTTATGTCTTTCTCAATAGGCTCTATATCTTCTCTACGCACTTCCATTTTGTACGTGGCCTTAAAGTTTAAACAAACTTCAGTAAACGTAACTTTCACAGTGGTACGTTGAGGTCTTAATTGATAAGTGATTGGTGATTTTAAATACTACTTTGCATGTATTAACTATCGTAATGTTTGCCAATTTTGTCAAGGTCAATAATTTTCTATTTTAGCATTGTTGTCATATGGATACAAATAATCATTACTGACTCATAGATACACTGAAGGCGTTATCAAATATAAGAAATCCAACGAAGTGTCTGACAAATATGTAGGTATTGTACCAAGACGAGGTAAGAGATTTCCAGAGAGTGGTTCCGTCGGTTATTTGTGCGATAACTGTATCAATGGGATTACTACGGGTATGCTACCCCGGACTGCTCTAGCCACTGTCACATTCCTCACTCCCGTAACAACAGTATTCTATCTCCTTTCCTACTGTCCTACCCCGTTCCTGCCTCCCACCACCTTTAGCGGATGCCTTCCGCTGAGATCAACTGGCAATCCTGGTCAGTCACTAAGCTTAAATATAAGACCACATGGATGCATCCAAAGTTAAAACACTGGCACCTGATAGACTATGTAATTGCCAGGCAAGCAAATATTTCCCAAGTACAGATCACACGCGTTATGCGCGATGCCAATACCATCTGCTCCTCGGATCACCGGCTTGTCATCACAAAACTAAGCCTCCGCCTGCATCCTCCTCGTAGATCACAAGGAGTGAAGCCCGAACGTCTAGACATAGGCAAACTACAAATTCTAGATATACGTAACACCTACTCCCGGGCAGTTAGTGATGCAGTCCAAAAGATAGACGTTGAGAATGGTGATACTGTAGCTAACTGGCAAACGCTCTCGTCCAATTTAGTCACCGCCGCCTTGCAGACACTGGGTATCAAAATTAGTAGTTGCGAGGATTGGTTCGTTGACAATGATGAAATTTTATTATTTTTACTAAAGCTATCCAGAAGCATCGTTCTCCCTTGCGTCAACATAGTGACGATCACCAGGCGGAGCAAGTCAAGCGTAGTGGTGGCGAGCTGCGGAAATACGTACGGGAAATAAAGGACAAGTGGTTGCGAGACAAAACTGAGCGCATACAGTGGCTTGCTGATACCAAACAGCTGGGTGCATTTTATGAGGAAGTGCGCAAACTTGTTGGTACTGCAACTCGTACTAGAGTGCCCCTGAGATCCCTCGATGGCATACAATTGCTTACCAGCAAGAAATATATACTCAACAGATAGGGGAGAGCATTTTAATACCTTGCTCAATGTTGACCGAGCTGCGGACACAACTTAGCTCAATGGCAAGACTCCCCACAATCATGAAGCTGGATGACCCGCTGACTCTGCGCGAGGTCACTGTTGCCGTCCAACAACGGCAGAATCAAAAAGCGGTCAGCATTGACAATATACCCGGAGAATGACTCAAGTATGGGGACAAGGAATTGCATGAAACCATCTGGAAGCTGTTCGTTCAAATGTGCGATGAGGAGCGAGTGCCTGATGACTTTTGAGTCTCTCGTATTTGTGCCCTGTACAAGAACTAAGGCGACCGATCGGATTGCAATGCCTATAGAGGTATCTCCCTTCTGACTTCTCCGGGGAAAGTCTTTGCTCAAATACTACTGAACCGCTTAATGCCCTTATCTGAAGACGTATTGCCTGAAACCTAATTTGGCTTCCGACCGAATCGAGGCACTTGTGAAGCGATCTTCGCTATTTGTCAGCTACAAGAGAAAAGTCGAGAACAGGTTTAACCTCTGTATCTATGTTTTGTTGACCTGGAAAAAGCTTTCGACAGCGTGCCTCGCGAAGCTCTATGGGTGGTTCTGAAGAAACTTGGATGCACGGATAAATTTGTAAGAATTATCCGACTCCTGTATGATGACATGTGATCTTGTGTCATTATGCAAGGTGAAGATTCAGAGTTCTTCTCAGTGAGTTGCAGCGTAAAACAAGGCTACGTACTCGCTCCAACTCTGTACTTTGCAGTTGTAGTAAAGGAGGCCTTGCAAGATTTATCTGACGGCATTCGTATTCGATATAGGATCGATGGCGGTGGAGTCTTTAACTTATCTAGACTTAAAGCTTACACCAAAGTATCTCACGCAAACATTACCGAGATGATGTATGCAGACGACGATGTATTGTGGCGGCATCCCCAGAGGAGACCCTCTGGGGATGTAGTATGATTTTTGTAGACACAAAGGCTTATGATGAGTATTTATGAGTCATGTTGTAGATTTGGTCTTAAAATCAGTGTAAAAAAGACCGAAGTGATGGTCCAAGATACACTGAATAGTACCTCAGTTGACATTCAACTCGGTGAGGTCTCACTTAAGCAGGTAGACAAATTCAAATATCTGGGCAGCACTTTAACATCAAAGTGCCTCCTTGATGACGAAGTCAACAGCAGAATTGGAGCAGCCGCTGCAGCCTTCGGCAAACTTCGTTTCAAAGTGTTCCGTTCACATAACATAAAGCTCCCCACGAAAATAGCTGTGCACATGGCAATCGTCCTGCCAAATCGCCTATACGGTTCCGAAACGTAGTGCCCATACCGCAAACATATCCGCGCATTAGATAGACTCCACCTTAAATACTTACGCGACATTATGAATATCCACTGGTCGGACCGCGTACGAATCACGGCTTTTCTATGACGAGTAAATGTCGGCGGAATAAAAGCATATCTAATGCAGCAGCAGCTGCGGTGGAGCGGCCATGTCTCCCAGATGTCTGACGAGCGAAAACAAGGCGCCCAATTCCTGCGCTACAAAGATGTGCTCAAGCGTCACATGAAGCGCTGCGACCTTGACCCGTCGCAATGGTAGGCAGTGGCGGTGGACAGGCCACTGTGACGTATTACTGTGCGCACAAAGGTGTTTGAGTTTGAAAAGCGACGGAAGGAAGAGCTCGATGCCAAACGGGACGAACTCAAGGCTCACTTGCGGCCATATATTGTAATTTATAATTATGCCGGAGGGGTGCTGTCTTGCAGTGATTGTAAACGCACGTTCACAGCAAAAATCTGGTATGTCAGTCACCTGAGAACACACCAGCGAAGCTCTCAATAATCAGTTTGCAGTCGCCGTGGCCAAATACGGTCTGAACAGTATTATTATTATTGTACCAACCAGTGAATACAGCAAACACATCTCAGCTCATACAATTGGTTCGCACACATATATTGACTCTAATCACAAAATAGATAGAAAATATTGGTCTCGACAAGAGAAAAGTATTTTTGGATGGCGTCTACTTCGACTTGTCTTTTTTCGAGATTCTTCGTTAGTTATTTCAAAAAGTCCTATTTTTATTAAAGTTTTATTAAAGTTTTACGCATTACGCTATTAGATTGCATGCAAGGATTCTCGATGCAATTGTTTGTAACAATTAAATATGGAATAATTTGGAGTGAGCAACTGAGTAACAGCTTACCGACTATGTTATCTTGATTACACATAAGCAATTTGTTGGAAACAAATAGGACGCTCTTCTCACTCCGCCCGCACTGCTAACGGTGTGCCATATACCTTACATTACATAACGTAGTGCCGAAATACGCGCAATTGATATCGGAGATGGATGGAGCGGTACTATTGCATCCTATTTCATCACCAACGTTAACTGTGTCAACAGGTAGCCGCGAGCGCACACGACTCTCGCTCTCTGTGATATAACACTGAGTTGCACGTAAGCTTCCACATGTAAACAGTTTGACGAAAAACTTGTGTACGAAGAGATCTTGCAACTTGGTAAAACTAGTCATTGCAAAATATCCACATTGTCGTTAACATGTGATATGTTAACATGTGATATTGAGACTAATAAAAATTTAGGAGCCTTGTACATTCTGCTGTGAACTGTGATGCAGATATTGACTGAATTATCGTCAACGGAGAACACCACTATAAATACTAATTTAGTATAGTTATCCCAAGATACGATTTAGGGTGATCATAAGTTTCACTCCTGTCCATGAAATGAGAGTTCTTTTCATGACGAGATAACAAAAGAGACTTGTGTTTGAGACGAATAAAGAAAGAGTTTGGTGTGGCTGAGCGACTGAGCGTTGATGGCTAAAAGTGCTTACAAAGCACTCTTGTTAGAGTGGAGACAAGAGCTGAATGGATAGAAAGGATGACTGGTTCAGGGAATTAGAGAACAGATAATATCAAATTTCGATATTGAAGACGCGAGGTCGTGAAGTCTAATTTAAAGACATTGCAAATTCGCGGGAGCGAAGTCGAATTATATTCAAAGCCGTACGGTTCAGTAATATATATCTATTTCAGACGGTATTTATCTTGGTAATGGAGTCGTTAAGTCCATCACCACTATATTTATTTATAGTTATTAATAGAGTTCAAGACAGTCAACGGCGGCAGGTAAGACGTAGAACAAAGTTGGTGAGATAAATGCCTACGATAACGACAGGCAAGAAATAACAAACAATAGAGGTTGGGCAGTCTGAGAGAAAGCCTAGCAATTGGACGTAACAAAAGGCTAACAAAAATATTATTTAAAACATATTTTCTCTAAAAAGGAACTGAAATCTTCTATATTTGAGAGATTTTAGCTATATCTATGCAGATCACTGCTAATTAATTAAATTTCGTGAACATTTGCAAACACTACCCAGTAGTAGTACATACCCATTTCCATTGTTATTAGCTGAAACAATACCGATATAGATAGATAAATCTATTGTTATTATAATATTGACCAACAATAATAGATTCATAAATACACCTATTGTTAATAGTGATTGAATTTCCTCATTTCTTATTTTACCCTGTCTGCTTAGCTATAAGCGTAAAAATATAACAGAAATCAGACACAGTGCTCTTTTACCAACCGACTAAAACAACTGAAAAAGCTTCGCCGTCCTTTAAAAGTTACAGCCGATAACCTTGAGTTGTATGCGGTAACTTTAAACTCCTTAAGGATGTACTTTGCTGTCAGTAAGTTGCTTCTGGTTTTAGTCCCTAACTTTGGGAGCGAATATCCTTAGTCGCAGGACCAGTAATGTGATTCTCCTGGTATTGCAAGATTACGGTAACTGCTTCTCATCAAGCAATCCGTATGCTTGTGCGCCATCTTTGCTGTGCAGTCAGCAATCTAAGTAGCTGAACATTATACATTCTGTATTTTAAAACAACTATATTTTACATATTATTTCTATAAAAACTAACATTTGTTATAATTTTGAAGGAAATTAAATCTCGCAGATATGTATCGACTTATGTTGCTAGTGTACAAATAAAGTAACTTTTATAACCAGAAAACATAATAGATGTATTTTGCCAGTTTTTGGTCTCAAATCCTTGGAATAATACGACTGTTGCGTAAGGACCGTGAGCTGAATCGATTTCCCATAATTCCAATGTGTTTAGTTTATCCCTCGGCCATGTTCTGGCACCCGCGGGACCGTATAGAGGCTATTTCATTTCTACTTTCGGAAATAACACAAAAAATGTTGACTATTGGTAGCCGGCATAAAATGAACATACGTTTTCTATGTTGTAAAATGAAAATACTGCCTTGGAGAACCGGTGGGCAGTGGCATAAGTTTGTGATCATATCACGATAGGCAGTATGCCTATCGTCGCGATGATCATTGGTGTTAGTGTTAAGAAATTAAAAGTAGCAGCACACTGGCCAAGTGCCTGAAACCGGTAAGCTCACCACTAGGCTACTAAATTTGGGTGCCACACACAGCTACCTAAATACTGGAGATAGGGGATTTACAAACGTGACTCTACAAATGTAAATAATACAGTAATTAGGTTGTAAAAGAGAACACATACACTGCAGGACAAAAGTTTAAGACCAGCTTAATTAAAGTAGGAAAATGTAATAAAATGCAAAAATTAAGTGTTTCAAGTAGGTAACCTGTTTAGTCATAATAAAATCTATGCTAAAAGGGCTATAGATGGCAAACTTATTTTTCATAAAAAAATCCTCCTTTACATTGTATGACTTTTTTCACAAGTCTCGGCATACGAGCAATCAATTTGTTGATGGTGTCTTCTGATATATTGCTCCAATCTTTGCATAAAGTATTCCACATGTCTTCTTGCGAGGATGGGCCACGATTACGGACGTTCCTATCAAGCTCTTTCCACAAAAGCTCAATTGGATTGAGATCCGGGCTGAGGAGGCCACACCATGTTTTTTTAAACCCCTTGTGCCTCTTTCTCTTCTAAATATCCCCTGCATAATTTTGAGCTATGCTTTGGATCATTATCTTGTTGGAAAATGAATCCATCTCCAATTAATCGCAACCCGAGAGGAACGGCATTTTGTTCAAAAATTTGTTTAAAATACTCTTTTTTTTAAATTCCTTCAATTTTGATCAAGACGCCAGTTCCTTTGCTAGAGAAGCAACCCTAGACTATTATTGAACCACGACCATGCTTAACTGTTGGGACTACACAGTCTGGCATCATCTTTTCTTGGGCGCTACGTCAAACATAAATTCTACGTTTTGAACCGAATTCAAACTTGGATTCATCGGTCCAGAAACCTTTTTTAAAAACTTCTTCAATTCAATTTCGATGGACAAGAGCCCACTGCATCCGTTTTTCTTGTTTTGTGGTCTTAACAGAGGTTTTTGAACGGCAACGCAACCATACAACTTCGCATCTCTCAATCGCCGTTTTACTGTAGTCAATGATAAAGGTTTAACTGAGATTTTCTCATTTCAACGCGGATTTCTGGTGCTGTTAGGCGTCTATTTCGTTTGCCGGTAACAACGATGAAATTATCTTCACTAGAAGTGCTAGCTCTCGGCCTTCCCGAGCGTAGACGATGTTGATTACTGTCTGTCATCCTGTATCGAGTTATTGTACCATGAACACAAGTCTTCGATAACTTCAGTTGTGAAGCAATCTCACGTTCGGATTTGCCTTAAAACAACGATGGCAGAATGCACTTCACTACTAATTTCGCGCGCTTTTCCCGTTTTAAGATATCTTGACAGTATAA
The DNA here is from genome assembly GCA_930367265.1 of Catocala fraxini. Taxonomy (NCBI): domain Eukaryota; kingdom Metazoa; phylum Arthropoda; class Insecta; order Lepidoptera; family Erebidae; genus Catocala; species Catocala fraxini. The sequence continues at coordinate 5,698,736 of OV884047.1, forward strand.
ACCACAAGTTTAGACTAATTGAGATTGTTTGTGAACAAACCCAAGAAACCTCCTGATGTTCTTTGGGTTTCGTTTTCGAAAACGCATGTTTCCGACTTATTATTATCTGTAATAATAACTCGGAAACATGTGTTTTCGAAAACTAAATAATCCTTATTATTGACTAATGCGAAAGAAAAGCAAAGTAATTAGTAATGAGCACATCATAAAAATATTACCACGACTACCACCTGGCTCTTGCGTAGCATTTGTCGATGTTTGAAAACAATAGATGTTTACTGTCCAATAACTTGAAAGTAAACAAAAGAATGACTTCTTAAGATATTCGGCATTAACAATAGAATATGCAGATGTGTATTCTTTTGTTTATCTTACGGGCTTTTATTACAATTACGTCGCTTAAGTGCGGTCTCAAACTTTTGGCCGGCAAGGTAGGTACTTGTTTCACAAATGATTAATTATTTAAAAGCAGGTTGGCGTGCGCGGCGCCCTGCGGTCATTCATTACGATCATTTAAAAGGTGTTGATAAATTTATACGACATTTAATACACCGCCACTCATTTCGCTTAATAACTATACAGGTTTTGAGTGAAGTTAGACTGAGTTATGTGATTGATGGGGGTAGATCATATCAGGACCCCTGTAAGCTGCAGTTTGACTTACATTTAAGCAGCTGAACTGTGGAAGTGCTTGTTTTCTCTACAGAAGATCGTAGTCGGCAACCTAATGTGTTTCTACGGTGAAGTGGGGTTTTCAGGTAACTTAAAAATATTCGATGCTGTTATCAGAGGACTAGTAAGCTATGCCCAATGACCAGTACAAAGAATAGTTTGTGACAATCGGCTACATTGAGGGTATCGTACGTGTGATTTCCCGTGTTGCAAGCGTCAATAGCCTAGCCCTGGAATATACGCTTAATTGGCATCTCGTTTGTATCTGAAAACATGTTATAACTACAATATCTCAACAGCATATGTCATATAAACATATATCATAAAATCAGCACTTTTATTTGGTTATACCATCTACACACATAGCGTACGTCGCTAGCTGCTAGTTATGCAGCAATGCATGCGAGTCCCAAGTCCCAGGGGTGTCGTAATCGAAGCGTTGTCACGCCGTGACTGCGTGGGGTCCGCGGTGCAATTCCCAATGCACGATTGCATGTGACGCCGTAAACAAATTATAGTACAAGGACCACGTTGAATAAGCACTAGAAAAGGTAATTAAAAAAAAATTACAATCCTGGTTCTTCACATACAAATTATCTTATCAATAACCTACCTCGCTCGTCTCATGTCTTAATTTTATGCTGGAGTATACAGCCGATCGCAAAGTCTTAAGTTTAATTACTAAGTAATATTGGGTTTTCTAATGCGTACCGGTAATTAGTGAAACTTGTTGCTGTATTAGTGTTTTCTGACGAGTTTCGAATGCATAGATTGTCGCCTAAACTCAAGTGACTATGGTGACAAACAAGCCTAAATTCACTCAAAAATATTTACACTGAATCCCGCGATAACTGTATCAAATTAGTAAGTATAAAACGTCAAAACGTAGTGGTAGATAGTCGATAAGCGACACGTATATATATCAATAAAGTCATGTGTTGCGTGCAGTGGCTGAGCGGTAGCACACAGCTGGTATCGCAATCAGAATAGATCGCGCGATAATGTGCGCGGCAGACTCGTCGTCGATCAGATACCGACATCCTGTTCGTAGAATACTCTGTTTGAAACCAGGATGCCGTCTCATGTGATTCCTAACATTCTTCAACAGTGAGACTATGTACTGTCTCTAAGAAATGGCTGAAGTAAGATTGGCAGATTATGCGTCAAAATTGTATCACGTATGCACACGCATCTATAACATATTTTAGCAATTTTAATGATAATATGCAAAATTACATCTAATAAATTCATGTCTGATCATTCTTTATGCCTGATTTCATACATTTACATAGGTATAATAGCCACCACCATCGCCTAGAATTAAAGATCATTAAAAAAATCGTCCATATTAGGATATCTGTTCGGCAGGACTACTCATAAAGTTACAATGCGTTACACGGTACATGTCTTTTTTCAGACACCGAGATATATTTTGGAACTGCCTATATGCCATTACAAGGTACATATTTATATGGCACAATAATATAATTTTGTCGTGCGAAGAGGCTTATTATTGGATCACGAATGGTAAGATTAGCTCTCACACCCCGAGTTTGATTTGATTGCAATCAAATGTAAGATTTCCCTTTCCAAGGAAGTCCCTATTAGGAGGTACCATTTCCCTTTTGGGTCCAAGGTATTCGATTGCAGACGTGAATCGATCGATACCGCTTTGCGACACGAATTCTAATATGGTAACATTAATCATTTGCAGCTGCAGCAGATGACGAAACATACAAAATCCACTCAATTACATCTGCAGCAGAGTAAGGTAGCTATTGCATGTCGCAAATTTATATGGAAAACCATATTTACCCTTTATTTCTAAAACAAGTTAAGGTTATCAGGCATATAAGTAAAAATAAATGATACGGAACAGGAAAATCGCAAATACAATGCAAAGAAATATTCAGATTCAGCAGGAAAAATATTGAAATTTAAAAACCAAGGATGTTCGCGGCAAAATCCATGGCCCGTAAGAGCATGTTTTCTATGCACACCCGTGTAAATAATGGATATTCACATCCCGATAATAATTTGATGATCACCAGTATTCGCTCGGCAGCCGACAAAGATGAATATGAAAAAGACATGTTGAGAATTTTAGGTCTTGATAGAATTGTTATTAAAAAAATTGATGACTGTCAGAGCAGGACTGTGGTTCTTAAATTCACCAAGTCGTTCTGAGATGTAGAAACAAAAGATTTGCAACTACATATAATTTGTATACAAAGAGGAATATTACAAATTAAAAAAGAATAGCAGATACTTGATGCTTGTGAACAACCTTAGAGGATTCTGGTATTGCCAAAAATATTATACTGCGATGGTTGCAAGTGATGGTACAGCGGCTTCTTCAGGAAACTTTTGTTTGCGATATATCTCGTCACATTTGAATTTGTTCGCGCTAGTGACTCATGGAACTATAAACTCTGCATTAGAATGCTATGGTCACGTATCATGTAGTTAATTGCCGGCAATCTGGCTGGCGGCTCTTGGAGTCATTACTCGAGCCTCGAGCACATCAGCTCGCAAATTATATGTATGGTACAAATTAGCGGCGAGTTTTTGTTCACTCTCATTAGAGGCCATGCTAATCTCTTGTAGCCGTAATGTGCATGTAGTACAGTAATGTTGTACACAATAAAAACTTGCCGCATAGTAACAAAGACCTATGTATATTTGCTGATATTTTGTTAATGATTTGTCTTAATAGATTAGAATTGGTATCCTAAGAAGCCAGCTCGATTGGAAAATTATGGCTCATGTGGATTGCTTTCAGGCCATATTGCATTCGTAATTGCTTTATTGTTTCTGGCCACTAATCCCAATTAAGCAAGAGATACGGTTTAATATTCGCAGAAGATATGCGTCCTGACGCAACCATGTTTTGCGATAATTTTCAGTTGAAATACGTTTGAAATTAAACAACTGTATAAGGATTAATAAAATCCGTATACAGTATTTAATTTCAATGTATAACATTCCCGTAAACGTAATAAAATGTTGCGGAAAGCCTTTCTTTTTGCCCAGTTAGAATGTCAAAATATTCCGTAAATCGTATAGATTTTAATAAATACCCAGGTGCATTTGTTATTCTGCAATCCATTCGTCGCGCACGTCAGAGCGCCAATTTCTGTTATTTACTTGCCACCGAATCTCCGCAGGCGACGCGAAACATTCCGACGAGGATATTTATTTTACTAGCATCGTGATACCGGAATAAGTTTAAAATAATACAAAGCTTTAAAGAATAAGCTATTTACAGCGTTGACTTAGACATTGAAGATGTTTACCATCAATACAAAATATTTGAAATATGCAGACATAAATCAATAACAGACTAAACAAATTTTCGTTTATCACTGTTTAAGTGGCGCAAGATCGACGGGGAACGATCGCATCCGCATCTCATCTCAGCACGACGGAGCCGACGCATCACAGTTTCCACAACGCAGTCGTGAGGTGTCGGTCAACAATGACAGCACCTCAATTACCACCACTTACTTCTTTTGTTATATACAAATTAGTATCGTGCTGCGCTTTCTCCTAGCACCAAACACGTCAGGCGTTCGTCTCCTGACATCTTGCGTACTTTGCAACATCACGAAATGCAGCCATTAGGTGGCATTATCACCGCCAGCGGTCATTGAGCAAGTATGACTACTATCAAGTCATAAAAAATATATCTTCATTAAGGAAGTTGCTATCATCTGTATTACTAATCACTTGGCATATTACAACTTAATGCTCAAAACGATCACAGAAAAATCTTTGTAGAGGAATTCTAATACTGCTGTTGATAAGGCAGAAGCCGTCAAATATGTACTTTTGAAGCGATTTCTCTAAACAATATCATGACGACGACAACGACTGCAGGAATCTCTAACCAGCGAATGGACTATGCATATCAATCGCATTCGCTACAGTTCACGCAAATAAACGCGTTATTACTAACTAATGGCCGTTTCAGACTTGGCATTCAATAAGAAATTCATTACTTTTCCAATAAGTTTAAAAATACGCGTTGCGCAAGGTAAGCCGTTTAGATAAATCGCGCACATCCGCAGGCGCTCCTTCTCGACACGCGAACTCGACAACTGCTTCCATCCGAATATCGTTTATCACGTCTAGTGTATCCGAGACGAGTTCGTGACAAATCGTCGTGTCAATCACTCTGCTTTCTAACTGACGACCTCACAACACAAACAGATTCAAGTATTTTAATAGGAACACGGTACAATGCTATATGAAATCTATAATAATAACATTTATTTCTCAAACAGTATGAACACAGAGAAAACTTACAATCTAAAAACAAGTCACAGCATACATTTGTTGAAACACTGGTACCCAAGGTAAGAGTTAACTTGAGTTTTGTGTACCAGGGCTCTCGCTGGATATTAAAAACTTATTTAAACACATATTATGTTCAGATGTTCGTGTGATAAACTTTAAAGGAACGACGCTTTTGGATATAATTAAGATCGTATTCTAGGGAGATATGTTAACGAGTTACAGTTTCGAGCACAAAGATTAAGACAGTTAGTCTGAAATTTATTATAGAGTTGGGTGGTGGGGTATCTGAAAGGTTTAAAAGTCATAACCTTGAGCACAGCTCTTTGTGCTCGTTCGAGAGACAGCATTTGGGTTTTAGCTGCTCCTCCCCAGACCGAGATACAATAATTTAATATAGATCTGCAGAGAGCACAATATATCATTTTTAATGTACCTTCGTCAGCAGAATAGCGCTGCTTTTTAAATATAATGGCTTTAGTAATTGTATATTTTGGTGAGATCGCACATAGTTTTAATTGCGCAGTCCCGATTCGTGGAAGTAGGGCGCGCAGATGGTCTTCACAAACAAAGTAATTGAAAACCACATCAAATAATGTATAAGGAATACTCCGCCTATGGTATACGGCTTTAAAAATTAGAGCATACATATTTTTGTAATAGTTCAAAAAATCGTTACTTATAGCAGTATTTTTATGAATGTCCAAGTCAAATAACTACATTGAAGGGTCAACGCTATTAAATAAATATATTCATGAATCCTAAATCCTAAATCCTAACTAATATTAAAGACAGCGAATGTAAGTTTGTTTGTATGTTTATTACGCTTTCATACACGTTGTCAACAGAACAAAAAGCCACACCCATCATTAAAAAAAATACTGTTCCCAAGAAGCCGCGGGCAATCTAGTAGCATACTAAAAGTGTAAGTTGATAGAAACTATAATAATAATATTATATTTGTGAAAAGAATCTGTCTCCGAAGATAAACAAAGTAATAATGAGTAGATAAGAGTGGCACTCGGCACGCGTCACCCACTGATCTATATTGAACAGGCACGGTGTGTCAAGAGCGGCACTCGATGTATCTAAACTAACCTACGAGCTGAGCTCATGTGTGACGAGCCACTGATAAGATAGCCACGAGACTGACACCTCCACATCACACCGGAGTATGAGACTATGAAAACATTGCTATGGGTGTATCTAGTAGGGTTATCACTTCACGCTTTGCTTGGGTTAAAAGTTTACTGACGGAGTTTTCGCGGCACCCTAATGGAATCAAGATTTGGGTCGAATGTTCCAAAAAAAAACGTGTACTATAGGTATTAAAAGGGTTATCTTAACAAAAAGATACAAAATTGCATCAACATAAAGAAGACCTAAATTTCTATGGGAGTCGTGTGACCTTTATTTAAGTAGAACGCGTATGGAGTTAGAGTCGGGTGTATCAGAAGATGCGGCCGCCGCTCTGGCATGGGGTACTTGGCAACCTTACGGAGCCCCGACGGCCCCTATCGCAGGATGAGAATAATTTGTGCCTCGGCCTCGCTCCCACATTTATTACACGCGTCGTAATGAGCACACGCATCAAACACCACACAAACGCTGACGATGCATTGCCGTCATTACACCATCCAACTTTTTGCTTCTCACTATTTTATTTATACAATCTTATTATCACTCAGTAGCCATCCTTACTAATGTTAAATCCGAGGGCGTGTGTTGGCTTTTCCTTCTTTGACGCAGCAATGGATTGACGTGATTTGCATTGACAGTTTATGGGCTGGTGGGTGACATGGGATACATTTTATATTGGCAAAATCCAGTAAGGTCCACTTCTAGACCAAGAGTAAAAGCTAATCTTACTTAATTCTTGAATATGAAAAAGCGTCTTTTAATCAGCACTGATCGGTGCATGTTAAAAATATGATTAGGCATTATTTTAGAAGAACGAAATAAGTTGTAGGCAGGGTTACCTGGAGGCGAGCAAAATAGTATTTGCCCTTTGTGTTGTCAACACAGAAACTGTTTTGAAGAAGTATCACGCAAGTGATCTCAGTCGTTGCAAAGGTATATAGTAGTAGGTAGTTCATAGGCCGTGCTAACAGTATATCTTAAGATGCATCTGACCGTATACTTGTACGCTTTTATAAAAATATATAAAACAAAATATTATTCATTACATGATTAACTGTTCTAACTGATGTCCGTTCTATCGTACAAAGGCAGCTATAGAATAACATAGGTCAACAATAAACACCACTGTTTGCACATACTATAAGCACGTTGCCCGCTTCCTGAATTTAATCAGAGCTATATTTAGAGAGCGAACTGGACCGGCTACCATTGTGGGAAACTCTTAACAAACTTGTTTAAACAAACGATACAACAAAACGAATAAACGACCAAATAAACTATCAGCTATAGGTAAGAGTGGTTTGTTTCGTAATATTACAATACATATGGTGCTTATCACCTCTCCTTCTCTCTTACCCTTTATTATTCCCAAGTCACTTGGGGTCGGCTTTGATGGTGGTTATCACCTATGCAGAAATAAGTTAGAAGAGCGTATTAATGATAATTTTAATCGAATGAATTAGATGTTACTTGGCCGATTCGCCCAGAGCAGTACTGCCCTTTTCTTCCTTCCTTCTGGAAGAGACCAGAAACCAGTGTTGGAGTAGTAACTCTGTCACTGCGTTAAGAGGGTGAGTACGAGTCTTGAAGGCTCACTAAAATTCCTCCCCCGTTCCTTTAATTTCATCTCATTTTTAATACCTTTCTATTAGAGTCGGCAAGGCGTAGGTGCTACCTGGTATAGCACCCGACCATAGGCTAGTAGTCGCGACTTACCACCAGGCAGACCATATACCTGTTTGCCAGATCGGTAGTATAAAGAAAAAAGTGACCATTAATCACCTAGCTTCACCCACTCCGAATTTGCGCCACGATATTATCTCCAAGAACTGAGCGAGACGAAAATATCTAGTTTGCCTTTTTATCTAGTGTGTCTAAAGTCAATTAATAAATAATTAATGGTTTGAATACTATTACTAGCAGTCCAGTATAGTAATTCCCTCAACAGGAAACAGCTCTCCTACAATATGCAATTAAGTAATCAAACATCGTCGGCTTGATTACGAGACGTGATGGTGACTGCGGCGAACACCGCAGTACAACATTATCAGCGACATTAGTGTCAGTGGTGCTGAGCTTTCACCATTACAAGAACTAACGAGAAAACACCGGACGCTAGCCATCAGGAGCGCAGAATTAATTTGTGAACGTCTTGTGTTTTGCATAAATAGAAGACATACAGCAACGTTAATACCAGATTTCTGCAATCAACGACTTGACAAAATATCAAGTAATTTCATTGACTGTTGTTAGTTCAGACAGCCAATCCCAGCAGTCGACATGCTTCTGCTAACAAATTTTACTCTGTCAGTAGCCGGACATTAGAGAGCTTTTAGGTCAAAAACGACACGCATATACTTTTATATTCACCCGTGATACCCTAAGGAGTAAACAAAGTCATATTACACCTACAATTCACTAACCGCATTTAAGGATTCAGATAAAAGAGGCCAGGACTATTGCCGTATTATACATTTCCACACATATTTTGTTACTCGTTGTTATCTATATTTTCTTGCTAGACAAAAAAAGAGTCACAATATATCTCTCTTATATTCTAAAATAACAGATATCGACTGAATTGAGAATTATATAGAGTTATTAAAAAACCCTAGCCCTTGCGGTAAGCTAACCACCGTTTTCCCGGTGAGCGTGAGAAACGCAGTGTGATTGAAACGCGCCGCCATTAGATAAACCGCTAATATCCGTGGAGCTGACTTCGAGCCTATTCAATGGTAATGTTAGCTTATATTATTGAGAAAGTTTGCTTGTTTATAGTAAAACCTGTTTGCGGACCACCCCTGTCTAAGTTATAGGATGTATGAGGTAAGGGAACACGAAATTGAACCATTATTTGTGTAGAGTTTACACAAAGTTAAGAAAGAACTAAACGATGCAGATATATTATATAGAGACCTTAACGAGGTTTAAATAGACAACTGTTAGACCTAGTCAGTATACAACCTCCTAGGTCTGCCCATAACTTTTCTTAAGTCCATGAGCGGCGTTTACCATATATCACCAGTTGAGCCGCTAGCTCTCCTGTCACTAGGGCAAAATAAAAAAGAAAAGAAACAATGTACACTGCCGGTCAAAAGTTTGAGACCACCTACATCAAAGTTGCAAATGGATGTAAAACTCAAAATAAAAAGCTAAACATGAAAGGATTTATTGTGATATTTATTAAGTATGGCAAATGCAATTAAATATAAATAAAAAATATTAAATATTTCGACAATTTAACTTAAAATATATGTTGACAAGCTAAACAGCTTTTTCATCAAAAAACCCTCCCTTGCATTGAATCACTTTGTTGACAAGTCTTGGCATGCGGGCAATCAATTTGTCGATTGTTTCTTGTGAAATATTGTTCCAGCTTTCTTGCAATGCTCTCCACAAATCTTCTTGTGAGCTGGGACAACAACTGCGCACGTTTCTGTCCAGCTCTTCCCACAATAGTTCTATAGGGTTAAGGTCGGGGCTCTGAGCGGGCCACACCATGTTTTTTAACACCCCTTCTGCTTCTTTTGTATCTAAATAACCCCGGCATAATTTGGAGCTGTGTTTAGGGTCGTTGTCTTGTTGGAAAATAAAGCCATCTCCAACTAGCCGAAGTCCCGATGGTACAGCATTACACTCCAATATTGCTTTGTACTGCTCCTTTTTCCTAATTCCTTCGACTCGTACCAAATCTCCAGTTCCACGGCTCGAGAAACAACCCCAAACCATAACGGAACCACCGCCATGCTTCACTGTGGGCAGGACACAGTCTGGCATCATCTTTTCCTCGGCACTCCGCCGAACAAAAACACGTCTTTTGCTCCCAAACACTTCAAATTTGGACTCATCTGTCCAAAGAACTCTTTTGAAGTCTTCTTCACTCCAGTCTCGATGGGTAAGGGCCCACTGCATTCTCTTCTTTTTGTTTTGTGGCCTTAAGAGAGGTTTTCGCACTGCTACGCGACCAAATAACGTAGCGTCTCTTAGTCTTCTTTTCACTGTGGTCAATGACACAGGTGTAGACCGGGATTTGTTCACTTCAGCGCGGATTTCTGGTGCTGTCAGGCGTCTATTCCGCTTGCTTGTTACCACGATGAACTTATCCTCGCTAGAAGTGGTAGCTCTCGGCCTTCCCGACCGCGAACGATCTTGATTATTGCCAGTCTCCTTGTATCGGGTTATTGTGTTATGAACACAAGTCTTCGACAACTTGAGCTGAGTAGCAATCGCACGTTCAGATTTGCTTTCGTTGTGTAAAGCAATGATGACAGCACGAGTTTCACCGCTAATTTGGCGTACTTTTCCCATAATGAGATGTCTTCACTGTAAGAACGACGAGCTCGGACTAACCAAGATTAAGAAATATTTACTCCATGGAAACTCAGGTGTTCACAGTGTTTTAGGAAGTTAAAATTTCCTAAAATTCTGTTAACACAAAACAAAGCCCAAATAATGAATAATAGTCAGGTAACAATAATATTACAATGACTTTAGCGCGCGGTCCGCACGCGGCGCCCATTGATGTTTCTAGACAAAAGACCTTTGTACGATGATTACATAAAAATAAATAGAAATAATGACTTCGAAAAATAGTTAAATATCCATTGTATATGCAGGTGTTCAAATTAATTGTTTATCATATGTATTTTTAACAAATTTTATTGTGAAACAATATTTTAACTTGTGGTCTCAAACTTTTGGCCGGTAGGGTATGTGACAAAATGACGATCAAGTAGAATATTTATTGATTTTAGATTTAAATAACTAAGCACCGATTTTTCATTAGTCGTATAACTTTTATTAAGGGAATATTTTTGACGTTTTGGCAGCTTTTGTATAGAAAATATGTCAAACTGCCATATTAATTCTTTAGATAAAAGTTATCTGATTATTGAAAAATCGGTCCGTAATGAATAATTAATTAAGGTAATATTTAAGTTTACTGTCATAATATTATTTTGAGACTTTTATTTACACTTTCTCCGACGATTTCTAACAATAGTTAATTTAAATAAACCATGACGAAATCTAGAAGTAGGTTAATTTGAATTAAAACATTAACTTATTTATTGACTTTTAACCGACTTCAAAAAATGGAAGCGGTTTACAATTCGACTGTATTTTTTACAAATACTTGTCATAGATTCTTTTATCGATTAAAAAGACAAACATTCATTTTATATGTCCTTATCTGGGACCGATTGAGGGTTACATTCATCTATCTCACGTAGGCACTGGCACGACACATCATGTTCCACTCGGCGTTGTTGACTCACGTGCCTTCATATAGATGAGTGTGTCACAATATATTGTATGAACACTAGACTCATATGCGATTGCAAAGTAATTGCAAGATTAGTTCTTGCGGTATCTATTTCGTTGACAAACGTTAACGTAGGTAAGTGAATATTTTCTTTTTAAAGATGGTTTAAGTGGTTGAGTTTCTAAAGTTTACTTCACAGCAGCTCATATAAGAAAAGTAAAATATAAAAATGTTGTTTGTTAATAAACATTTGGCGATTGGAAAAAGTGGCCAGGAGATTCTTACCTGCTTCTTCTCATGCAAGTATTTCAATGCAAATAAATATATCCTTCTATTTGTTATTATTATTATTTTTATTAATATATTAGTTATTTGACGTGCCCAAGAACAGTTTCCACATTTTTATGGAAACAAAGATTTTTGACTTTGACTTCTTTAATAATTTGAGGATATTTTATAGGTGGTCCTATATGACGCTTAAGTTCGGTTAATATAATATCAGGTCTTTTTATTGATATGGCTGGCCAACAACACACCTGATAGTAGGTAGTATATGCCGCTCATACATACACATGGTTGTGCTTCTTACATATCACAGATGCAATTCCTACACAACACAACCAAGTCGTCTACAGAAAACTTCACCGTTTCCGTCTGCCTAATAAACATACAACACAACAGACTATCTTGTACAATAATTTAGACAGGATTCACTTTATCATCGAATTATCTTCATGTTTTAGTTGAAGATAATAACTTATTTCCTCGCATGCCCAAATGAAGTATACAAGTTTATCCGTCGTTGTGTATAATTACAATCTTCGGATTTTACAAATTATTATGTTACGTTAATGCATTTCTAACCGATGCTGTAAGTGAGATCGTTCATTGCGCGAGTAATGGAGGCGAACACAATCAATAACACGCCGGTTCCGCACATGACAAAGACTCATTACGCTCAGAGCTTTCTAAAGCTCCCCGCTAATACGTTGCGGAGAAACTACCGAGCTGGCTATAACCACCGAGTGTTTTACCAGTGATGGATGCCAAAAAAGCTGAGATAGAAAGCGAAATACCAGCACGTGTAAGATGCAATCTTAGTTGCGAACTTACATTAGTGTTGCCTTTCACTGCAGTTGTTTTAATAATGATAAATTGTGTTTTTGTTGGGTAATCATTGACAGGGTGTCGGTATGGAGAGTTTGAGAGACATCGTCGGGGAACATAGTTGACGGTTATGGCGTCGGGGCTCACACGTGAGTTTTATCGGCACTTGCTTGTACGTGCTAGCGCTTAATGGCTGTAGACGACAGTAAAACGCTGAGTAATTACAGTTTGATGACGACAAACTACGAGTGCAGGGTAATGAAACTTGCGGTCACAAAAACACTAAAAACATTGGCAATGCCGACCGCTTTTTTTACAGTTAGTCAATGAAATAAAAAGCGCTTGCCAACATCAATGTCTCTTCATTTCCCAACTATCGTACTTAATTTTCGCTCAAAACAAAGTCTAACCAATTGCAGCGATCATTAGCAGTGAGCATTAACAAAAACACGCATTAAGAGTAAGACTAGGTCGGAACAAGTCGTTAGTGAACTTTCGCGACTGACATACAATTGCTTGTTACATAATGACGCCCATGGCCGCGACACAATGTGTGCAGCACGTCGAGATATCCTCGTTTTGTTTTTAATGCGTTCTGCGTAGGGACGCCATGTTGCCAATTTGAGAGCTTCGATTTATTTTTTAAACATACATATTCTTCTTTTGTAGACCTCCCTTGCTTGGCATAAATCCTGTGTCGCGTGTGGATGTCTAGAAACATTCAAACAAAGGTTACAAAGAACACCCATATCGGTACTACTATTTGTAGATCTCACAAATACTTGTCCCGTGTGAGGATCGAAACCATAACACACGATGCAGGGGCAATGGAAAGGTGACCATTTAAACTACTACGCCACTGGAAGTCAAATTAATAAATTGGAGCAAGCCTGTATTGTTAAATTCACGATTTATCAGGTACGTCTTAGTGCAACATAATATACATAATATTTTACTGAACTGGCAAATCCTTGGATTTTGGGATTGGCAGTTCAAAGAAGCAGTCACAACTTTCACTCACATAATTACTGTACCCACTCACTGATTATTTAAACAGTTTCGTCTTTCTTTGACAGGCAATTAAAAATTCAAAAGAACAAAACAAAATACGGTTTCGCTAGTATCTGATGGACATACATTTATGAGTTACTAAGTTTTCTATCGATATGCAACGTAAGCTGTAATTTTACTCCTGGTTACTCTTTAATATTCTGAAGACATCTAGAATGGACGATTTGAAAAGTGCAAACAACTTTTCATCCTTTCAACTCTATCGATTCGCCTAGAAAAACGTTTGCACCATCTAGTAGCGCTTTTTTAGAAACTTTAGGTACGATAATCGAAAGTCAAAGAATTATATAACAATGTTTCCAGACCGAATTTCAGCTACGACTAATCTTAACGGAGACTAGCCATCTCTGCGCGGGATGTTATAACACGCATAAATATGTGCGTAAACACAAGTGCACTCTCTGTTCCCTAACTCTCATGATCCGATGGGACTGTAATCCGACACGACAGAAGAGAGAACAGGTGCTGGACTAACGTATTTACGTGCTTTCCAAATTACTGGGGTGTCTAACACTGGCGACTTTATAACTCCGGGCTGATATAGAGCTTTCAAAAAAATCCAATAACTAATTGTTGGCCCGACCCAGGATTCGAATTCGAGACCTCATGCACAGCAGTCGCATTTACGGCTGCGTTACGGAGGCAGACATACTGCACATATTTCACCTTCTTATTTATTCCTACCCGGTCAGAAATCCTTATTAAGCTCCTCTCAGAAAGAGTATTCCCACGGTCCTACTTTTCGAAAATAATCAATCAATGCTCAATCATCTTGCGATCAGAACCATGCTCGCAATATCCGAATACCACATGTAATTGACAAGTTTGACATCCCTACTGTGTGTGCGAGTTACATAGTTCACACGGTCACCTGCACTGACTGAGTCGGCAATTAGCTCAATCTTGAGCTGACATCAAAGAGCTAAAGTTTAAATAAGACTGCCGTCTTGATGCGACTGTATTTTGTAGTTAGACGACTGTAATTAGTATTAATTCGTGTATTTAAAGTATTAATTCGAGCCAGATTTCAACCCAACTCAGTCATGAAAACGTATCCATAAAAACAATATTTTATGTGTTTTAGTACTATTTTCTACTAATAGTAATAAGTTTGATAAATTTTAAAGTGTATGTTTGCTAATTTTGACGTTTAAACCGCCAGATCTAATTTACAGATTTATATCTAATGAAAAATACAGATCGCTGTAAACCTGGAGAAACACGTAGGTTTCTTTTGGACAAAAGCGACTGAAATTGCAGATAATAACCTATTGTATGTATATAATGAATTATTCAATAACCTTGAATAATTATTCTATTTACCGCCACAGTAATTCCTGGACAGAACTTTCCTCGTAGTCTGACTGTCAAAGGATTTTTCCTTAAGATATCTTTACCTTATTATCTCATTCGTTGTTTTATGCTAACCATGTATACGAACTTCGCGTGTCTTACCTGTAAACAAAAATAAATATAATTTAATAGTGTGCCAATATTGCAAAAATAATGTTGTAAATATTTTTAAAGGTCATATCCCGCACTAGGAGTAATTCCTGTGCCGCAGGGAACACTGCAAATATTCAAACAACAAACACAAAGACCGCTCAGTTACGGAACAACTATTTCTGTATCATCAAATTTTTCGTCCCGTGTCAAACCCACAACACTAGCTGTAGTGGCAACCACTTGAAACACACAACTAACCACACCAGTGCAGTCAATTATCATTAATACAATAATTATTATCATAACATTGATTTTAAATTCAATGCTTTCACTTCCATATATCCGACCCGAAATCTTAGGCTCAGCTGCATTATATATATATATATTTATATTTTGACAGCCATATGTAGGCCTCACCCACATCAAAGGCGGTGTCAATTCTCAATTCGGTAATTTTTAACCTAACGCTGTTACCACAAATTTTATTACACAAAACATCCCACCTAGGATTACACGATCGTTATAGCGCATGCGTTCACACCTACACCACTACACTAACGAAGTAGCCAGAGCTATAAATTATCCATCTAATTTATTATAATCATTACACATTGACGTAGTTAAAAAAAATGAATCTGTTTCTTTGATATATTACTAACGACTAAAACGGATACAGAAGTAGTATATCTAATCACCTGGTATAAAATTGGTTATAAGTTACTCGTTGGTTCAAACAAAATAAGTGGTACGATTTCACCCTATCACCATGTGACAATACACGTGTTATCCGCCAAGGCCTGCCTAACCTGTCGTATGAACTCACGTCAATGCTATAGTCGACATGCCACGGGTTAACGACCTAACAGTTTACATATTAAATGTCAAGAATGCTTCACAAATACAGTGCTACTAATAAACAAAATGAGGATCTAAATTAACGTGGACATCCGCCGGGCGCGGCGGTGGCGTAGATAATCGTGACACTCCTGGCTTTAACTGTAACTTACTTGGTTAACAGAAATGTACAGTACTGTGTAAGTTTTAGTAAGATTTAAATAGTGTTTCTTTACATAGAATCTTGCCCGTAGAAAATTGTACCGCGTCAGATGGCGTTGGCGAAGTCGACGGCAGATTACAAAAAATTATAGATTTTTTTATATTTGACACAGATTCGTCGCAAGCTGACGTTGCTAAACAAGTTCTGATAGTTAAAAACGTCTTGCCTATAATAAATTTAATGCCTCAACAGTAGAAGTATATCTGTCAAGTAAGATCTGCTTCATAGATTATGAGTTTACCTCATTAAATAAGTTCCTACTTGGCATAAGAAATGCTAAAAGAAATCTTAATATACTGCCATTAAAGGAGGACGGGCAAAAATGTATGGACCGCGTACCCAGCGACCAATAACGACCAGACATATTTTGTTGAAAAGATCTTTTCGTGAATATCATTTGTTACTATGGGGGTCAAACTCAAATCGCTGTGTGAAAAAAGTTATAGCTAAAATAAAATACAAAAACTCAATACAAATAATTTATTACAAAATCACAGTAGGTATCGTTTTTATTTAAACAGAAATGACCTATGCGTCATCCACAATCACATCATATAACAACGCTGCTGGAGGATTGAAATGTTCATGCCTTGCAAAACCAATATACCATATTATTGAGGTAATGTGTGCACAGCTGCCTACCGTTCGTCGGCCAGTTAAACAAGTGCAGTAATATTGAAATACAGCATTGATGCCGACTTCATCCCTGTTTATCAAAATATAAGAATAATATATATGTTCTCGCCTTACATGTGTTGATTGGATTGTTATCGTTACTTAGAGCAATTACTAAAATGTGAGAAGTTGTTTATTGCAAATACAAAAACAATTACTATATTATGCAACGCTTCACTGTCCGACGGCCAATTAATGATCGGCGATCGTGTGGGCACCTCAACGCAACCACCCGGCGATTCCCTTTGTTGTGTGTCCGAGAAATCGACAATTAACGGGTCGCAGACGATCATAGACTATGATCGGCGAGTACAGCCGAGCATGCCCTCTACACGATCGTCCTCGCGCGTAATCGTCTGTAATCGCCGATAATATAGAGGAGCCATAACAGATAAGTACGAAAAATCAAAAAGCAACAAAATGAACCGTTTTTGTAATATGATTTATCTTTTTATTTATTTTAGCTATAACTTTTTTCACACAGCGACTTGAGTCTGACACCCATAATAACAAATGATACTCACGAAAAGATCTTTCCAACGACATATGTTTGGTCGTTATTGGTAGCTGGGTACATTTCGCCCGTCCTTCTTTCTATTAATTGTGTTTGAAGTTTAATCTCTTGTTCATAGAGCTTCAGTTGTATAGCCATCCCTACGAGCTGCATTTCACATACCCTACAATTATTGTTTACATACGTGTATTGTATACGGATGAATCGCGAGGCACATAACTGGTTACATAACATTACTCAACTTGTTTGTTGTGGGGAGAAAGCCCATTATGTTATTATTGTCGTGGACAACGACATTCATCTGCGACCAACCTACTATAGCTGTGTGCGTATGAAGAAATATTCAATTGTGTTTAAGCGATAGTTATTTTGTTTGTAAACATGTACTCACGGTAATGTTATCTAACAGTATTCTATCTTCATACAAACGGTCGAAACGCGTGTCATACCTACGCGCCTCGAGGTCGGTAGGCACTTGGTTCGCAACCAGTTGCGAATGTGCCGCAGCAATGAACGAACGGTGTGATGGTTTTGTAAGCAGTAAGCGTGTGACTAATTAATATTTGATTGAAATAAGTACAAGTACTTACATAATAATTATGGCTAAGTACAATTATTGTAAACAAAAGTATTATTAATTAAAGTTTTTATCCGATTGCGGCTATTTTTAATACTTTTAAAGGACATTGTTCAGCTGCCATACATTACTAGCCTAAGAACCAACAGCCACAAAAAAATATAAATATGTGGTTAAGAATGACCACATTCAATTAAAAGTGAAATTAAGTCATGGACACTTCTGAATAATCCGCGAGGTCCATTACTATCATCTTCATTCCATCTTTCTCTTTTACCCCGGTGAGTTCGACATAACCCCACCGCCCGGCCCCGCGGAGCGGTATGCGTCAATGCATTCCCCCAAGAAAAAAAAAAAAGAAAGAAATTGGTGTTATCTATGATGAAGTTCAATAATGGTATTTATAGAATAGCATTCGTATTAACTACGTAAGAAAATTCTTTATTTTGTTCTGTCTACTACTACTGTAGGCATGGCAACACTGCGTGTCTCAGATGTAAACAATGGATGCCGATGTATTTAAAATCTCGAAAGAACTTTTTAACACAAAAATAAGATTCGAAAGTGTCCGTGAGATTGTAATGATCGATTATTAGTCATAAAATAAAATACAAATTATTGTTTAGGTGGAATGTGTGTTGATTCATACAATAAAGCTTTTCGTACGTCTCAGTCGAGGCGCAAATATTATTCAGCCTCAAAGATTTTTTATTAAATCTACTAATTTAAAAATCATGTTAGATTTTTATTGAACATTTCCTATTCACATTCACAACAAATTACATAATTATTTTAAATAAAATATATAACATTTACAATCACTAAACTAGAAAGAAACTCAAGTAGGTAGATGAAATTAAAATACTGTAGGTAGTAGGTAATTATTTCAAAGATAGTGTTACAATACTGTTAGATAACATTACCGTGACGTAGTGTTGAATAAAGGAACTGAGGGATAGAAATCGTGTTCACTGATATTTTTACTCTCTTTATAAATTTCGATGACGGCGAGCCTAGCGATACTGATTCATTGTTTCTATTATGAGCCCTAATATGACTTCATAGACCGTATTTGGTCTTAAGTACACTACTTGTTCTTTTTTAATAAAGATACTAGTTATTTTGCATACAAATTATTCTTGTTAAGCCCTCAAGGTCTGCAGTAGTATTTTTAATGGGGTTCGTGAAATCATGACTTTTCTATCGCAATTTCAATGTTGCCTCCTCTGAAACCGTAGTATTTTACCCTACTGTGGTAACTATTTTGTGACAATAGACGTTGCTACAATCTCGTCTAAATGGGTAATTTTTGTCCACGCCTTTCTACGCTTCACAAAAAGAGTTAACACACAAATTATAATAATAGCTGCCATAAAATCAAAAGCCACAAAAGTTACGTAGCAGAACCACATAATTATATTTATATTCCATGAAAGTCAAAAACGATTCGCCGGTATTGTGCAGTACATTTAGGAGGAGACACCGCGGAGCGTGACGCGTCCATTGACAAGTGCGCGTGCGCCGGCACTATCTGCCATCGCCGGATATTCGTTACGTTTGCGCTATCGTATTACTACAGTTTAACATCCCACATGTAGGTCAGTAATGTATTAAAAAAATACTCGATATGATATAATTTGTGAGTGTACGAGTCGTTACGTCATACGTGTCAACTGAGTTTGACTGGTTCCACAGAAAGGCGTTAGCCTCTTTCTTCTACCGCGAAGTGAAGTAATACTGCATATCCGTATGCGGTAATACAGCACTTGGCGATTTAATACGCTGTTAGATCGCATCGCCTTGTTAATATGTCAAGTCTCAGAATACCTGACATATTTGAAAATGTATTGTTGGCCACTGGTGTGCCACTGCGACTCTTTAGAAATAGATCAGTAGTAAGCAATCTTCATCGCTTGGTATTTACGGGATACAGCCAACAAAAGATAATGAAGGCAAACAAACGCAATTCGCTGATGGGTATGAAGGCTGTGTATCGGACTAGCCGAGGCATATACAATGTCTATAATAGCCATACACCACATACTGTTACACCTAAACAAATATATGTAATTCTTTGTGTAGAATACACAGTGACGTCATGTCATCACCAGTGCCAAATAGTAGGTAAGTATCGCAATATCTAAATGGACATTATTTTCACTGCAATGTGGAAAAAAAACTCGCCGGCAATTGCAGCCATATTATCTATACGTTAATATTATAAAGAAGAAATATTTTATATAATATTGTCTTCTATTTACGCGAATATTATTCATTGAAATTAAACTAGGTACTATATACGGATTTTATCGCGTTGTTTATTTGACACTTTATTACATAATTTTGAAAACTGTTACACTACTACTACTAATAAACTTTACTAATTTTAAGCTAATTAATTTATTATTGAAACTATTTAAATTTAATATTAATTAATATAATTATTTTATTTTGAAATAACTACACTGGAACATTGAGACAACTACCATCTTAGTCTCCCCGTGACCATGGCTGCTGAAAAGTAACAAAAAAAAGTAAAATCGAAACGTCGGGGAAAGTGTAAAATTAAATTAAATCTTAATAGTTTAATTTTAAGGAGATATTTTATTTTTATTTGTTTGTTTGTAAGGATTTAAATCAAAAACGACAGACCCGATTTTAAAAATTCTTTCACCATTAGAAAGCTGTATTATCACTGAGTAACATGGGCTATATTTTATTTCACAAGAAAAGTACTGTTACTGACATATCCTAACGTAACCAAACCTTCTTCTACGCGAGCGTAGCGGCGGGCAAAATAGTTCTACACGTGGCTCTCATGCAAAGAATCATGTTTGGAAGAGCTGCTACATACAAATTTTAGCAGGCTGGGCTATATTGGAAAACATTGCTGACATAATTCGCACCCTTAATAAAACAGAGACTTATCTCAGTATTTTGGATTAAACAAATTTGAACTCTATTGCAAAGATTTAACACAAATATAATATTAGAATTTAACATATACAACTAGAGATCAAATTGCCTTACTTTCAAATTTCGAGTTAAGTCGCTGTTTTATTAAGAGTGCGATATATTGCACGTTTAGAAGACCTTTTACTCGAAGCGTTAGATGATGACGGCCATAGAACTATCTTCACAGTGACACATCAGCATGTAAACAAACATCCTGTGATTGTGTGACGCTGGCAAAAACATTGTCTTTGTGACCTCGGTCATAGCAACCTGTTAAGGTCAGGGTCAAGTACTCATCGCTATCGCTGACGACATCTCATATTTAGACTCAACAAGTATTATAATAACATAAGTTACGTAACCAATAAAAAACGATGACTGCAAAACTACAAGTATGAAAACAATATTACACGTGAGAATTTTCTAGAACGATTATGTTTAGAATTGTCCAAATATACATATATAAAAATAACATCTAAATACTCATTACGTACTTTGGGTTGTCCTACAATATTATTATTTAAAGGAAACCACGGTATATAAAGTAACAAAAATAAACTTTTTTAGTTGCAGCGGCACGCCGGCGGTCAGACACAATAGGTTTTCGATTATATCTATCTGGCATTCCAACAATTGACAGGTAAATAATATGTTTATTTATACATTTTTATTTTTTATTTATTACAAATCAATTCAAATCATTTATTTGCAAGCTAAGTGTGCATAGTACATACATAAGGTCTTAAATATTTTGTAATAGTCACTTAAAACTTATAGAGCAGCGATATCTCGGTGGGGAGACCAACAGACTGCAATGCAGAAGGGTCTCGGGTCCAAACCCACGTCGCGCACCTCTGACTTTCGGAAGTTATATGACTTTTCGAAATTATGTGCGTATTGATTGACAATTATCGCCTGCTCTGTGCTTCGGAGAGCACGTTAAGCCGTCGGTCCCGGCTGCCATGAACATCTATGGCAGTCGTTATTGGGAGAGTGTCGACACAAAAGATCCTACTGGGTCGAAGTGCCGCCGGTCTGCACTGACTGGCCCCCACATAAGATAAGATACTTAAAACTTAGCAGGCTTTTACAGCCAAGTTAACTTTTCTTAGGTAAAACGACTCGTGTCTTAATATAAGAACCGGATATAAACCAATTAGTATTATATGCTATCACTAATTAATAATATTCTACCACATACACACAACACCATCTAGCCCAAACTAAGCAGAGCTTGTACTATGGGTACTAGACAATGGATAAACATACTTATATACTTTTTTTTTGTAAATACATACATATTATACATAGAAACACCCAGACCAAGACAAACATCCATGTTCATGCACACAAATATTTGACTTGTGCGGGAATCGAACCCGCTACCTCAAGCGTGGCGTTCGGTTACACTAACCACTACGCCATCGAGGCCGACAACCATTTATTCTAAACATTATTCATAGAACACATACAACAAAATTCTTATCACCTATGATAACACATGAATTTATAGATACGCAATAGGTTAAGGGAAAACCGACTGATTAGTATTGTGTAAGCGTTTAAGGAAAATAAACGTTGCGGTTGCAGTGGGTAACCGCAAAATATATTTTTGTTTTTATACGGATAGGTGACATGAATTGGCTAAATATTAAATACTAGCTTTTGCCCGCGGCTTCGCTTGTTAATATATTTTTTTTTTGTCCCCGAGAACAGCACTTTTACTAAATGCAACCCTATGTCGCGGCTTCGCAGTCGTTAAAAGGTTAGATTAAATTAGTAACAGTACTTTATCTGGACTTCCTTATGTCTTTTTCTGTAGCTCTGACGACATATAGGCGAAATTTCATGAT
Source organism: Catocala fraxini (assembly GCA_930367265.1). Taxonomy (NCBI): domain Eukaryota; kingdom Metazoa; phylum Arthropoda; class Insecta; order Lepidoptera; family Erebidae; genus Catocala; species Catocala fraxini. Next base: position 5,721,362 of record OV884047.1, read on the forward strand.
GATCAGTTGAATGTCTAAGTGTGGTACAAACAAACTAACATTCGGATTTATAATATAAGATAGTTAGGATATATGAAATATGCAATAATATGCAACAAGTAAAATAAAATCGACTCAGTGTCCGTCGGTCTAGTAGGGAGTTCTGTACCACCACATAATGCCGCAAGCGTGATATCACGTCCTCGCAGTAGCAGCGCTTGGTAAGTTGCTATAAGATCTTCCTGTATTACGTGGAATTTCAGACCGTATCTAGCAAAATGTTTCTTATACACCTCTGTGCCTCTCAAGCCTCTAAAGCCTTTCGGGTATAAAGACTTGAGACTGTGTATGCAAATCCTAACTAATATTTTGAATGCGAATGTGAGTCTGTTTCTTTGTTACACTTGCACGCCTTAACTACTCGGCCGATCTTCATGAAATTTCGCAGACACGTTATCAGGAGTACAAAAAAGGACATAGGGTACCTCTGATCTAGAAAAAGTACTGTTAAAAATCTAAACTACCCTATTAAGGCGAGCGAAGCCGCGGGCAAAATCTAGTAATAATAATTAATGTAAATGTGTTGTAAGTTTACTCTACGCGCCTAAAATGTAGTCTTCATATTTTGTTACACACTATTTGAGAATGAATCACAAAACAGATGTACTGTTTTAATCTACAGACAGCTCGGACTACGAAATAAATTGATATAGAGAGGAAAATAATTTCATCTGTGACAAAGAGCTCGGTATCTTGTATAGCTCAAGGTAAATATTTCCATTTACCTTGATTGAGTCACACTTATATCTTATCCTACAGCAGCTTATTATTTTTATTGACTGAGAACAGATATAGTACCTACATCGACGCACGAGTTTTCTCAGAAGGATAGGAGACTACGGATTTCCACCTACTGCGCTTCTGACATACCGCTATTGTTTCATTGACTTTCATCACATTGAACTGGACCTATCCTAGTGCTATAGGTCCGGTTAATAGACAGGCGTATAGACGTCTGCACATCCTCGAAGAGGTAGACAGACAAGTAGATATTACCAAAGATGTAGACCATAGATGTGCCCTAACCTTGTACTTATCGCACGACATAACGTGTACTCTTAGAGCGGACCTGTCGAGACTGTCGGGACAGTCTCCACAGGTCCGCACTGAGAGTAAGTTCATACATTACAGTTACTTTATACAGAACGAAAGTGTACAGCTTTCAATATAAATAAGCGTGATATTGGTAATGGCATCGTGTGGTTATGATACAAATTACCGTTCAGAATAATAATATAATAATATAATATATTCTATCACATACACACAACACCAGATATATTAATTCGATTTCACCATGGCGGAAATCCACTGCAATAAAATTATTGGGAAAAGAGGAACCCGCCACGCACTCTCGGATTGCCTGGATGTATACTGGACAGGTCCAGAGTGCGGTATTGTCAACCTTTAGCCCGAATGGTGACTATTGGCTTGTTTCAATATCCAAAAAACGAGTCGTTTTACCTATGGACAGTAAATATTTTACACATATTCTAAGAAAAATATGTCAAAATGTAACTGTCCTAGTTAAAACCACTCGTTTCTTGAATATAGGAACCGGACTTATATTTAAACGCAGTAGCATCTATGAATAAAATCTTTGGATACTACACACATATTCTTTAGGGGCAAATCTAATAGCTTTTCCCGGTCACATTGCAAGACTCGCGCTTTAAATGAAAATGTAACAGAAACCTGATAACATCTATCTCTAGGTCAATAAGCGTAAGCAATAAAAGCCTTGGAGCCAACAAGACAGGCTGCCACCACCACCAACGACATGTAATTCGGAGCATTAATATAGATGTACATCGTTATTCCACTCGGATGGTAACCACGTCACATCGATGCGTGAAACAGAGGGCGCCGACAAAAGCCATTCACGGGCCATTGCACGCAGTTTCCGCACAATGGAAACATTAAACTGAACGATCACACGGTTCCTATTCAATACACGAAATATCGACATCGTCGCGTTGCACCGTCACACCGCGTACTCTCACGTGCGTCTGTAGATGCGTAGCTTTACACTTATAAAAGTGTAAGCAAAGGTATATTTCCCCAGCACGGTTTTAGATCCTAAGTAATAAGAACGAAACTACGTTTACGTTGTCAGACTCTGTGTTGTTACTCAGACTTGCTTAACTTTCGGTTGATGATATCATAGCATCATACCTACCTATGCATCCTCGAAAGGCGAGGCATTTCACCAACGCAGTCTAGGCCTCATCAGGCACAGCTGTGTCTGGTCCAACAAATATTTGGGCCTAGTCTAGGCTGTTGTTTGTGTCCGTTGCTTCAATGTTTATGAAGTCTCCCAATACAGAAATTACTGTTAGCGGGAGAAGTAATTTGATGTGAATACTCCCATCGTCCAAAACTATTGACAATAAATGTAATCGAAAACGTATGCTACTGGACTGACAACTATTTCTATAACATTTCAGCACACCGAATAGCTAAATAAAGAAAAGCAAACACGAAGACAACATATTATGTCAACACAATAAGAATTCTCGTATGACATCACCGGGCCACAAGATAGTGTGAACAAATTGCATTAATCTCTAAGCAAAAGTGTTGTGTTAATGTGTGCTGTAGGTATCACATCGAGTCGTTAAAGTCATCAAGTTAGTTTAAATGGTTTCTGGCTACTTATACAAAGGTCGAGAACGTCGAGATTGGCGAAACGATAACATCAATGTAAACACGCAAAGCGCAGATGAGACAAAGCGAAGAATAAAATCGAATATGAAGTTGAATTAATAGTTGGAAAAAAGAACAAACGGACAAACTTTTGTTGCATTTTCTGTCAAAAGATTATCAGTAGCAGCACGTAATTTAGGTTATAAAATAATATACATATATATATATATATATATATATATATATATATATATATATATATATATATATATATAATATAATAATAATATTCTACCACATACACACAACACCATCTAGCCCAAACTAAGCAGAGCTTGTACTATGGGTACTAGACAATGGATAAACATACATATATACTTTTTTTTTGTAAGTACATACATATTATACATAGAAACACCCAGACCAAGACAAACAGCTATGTTCATGCACACAAATGTTTGACTTGAGCGGGAATCGAACCCGCGACTCAGGTGTGGCAGTCGGTTACACTAACCACTACGCCATCGAGGCCGACAAAATAATAATTACTAGATGTGCCTGTGGTTTCACAACTCTTCAGCTTTATAAAATTAGTATAGATAAATAGGCGAAATGTGGGTTGAATAGATCTATACCTACAGCTTTGGACTTAAGAAATATTATGTATGTGTGAATGAAGCAATAAAGATAATCTAGGATTGCAGCAAGTGGATATCCGTAATCCATACCTAACCCCACTGTGAAACTAGCATGAATCTATATGTGTGTGTGTGTGTGTGTATGTATGATTCGCCCTCGGGTTGCCACCCCACAATAGCAATATGAAAAGATTGACAACACTGAAAGCCTCTAGAGTTTGACAGTACAACCCAATTTAAAATAACTCGCTTTAAAAACAAACAATATGTGTCCACACGTGTTTAGACATATAAAGACACTCAGGAGAACAAGGATTCTGTCGAACAACAAATAAGTTTAGTTTGAGATCACTCGTTGAGACTGGCAATTCTAAGAAGAGCGATGGATTCCTCTTTGCAACCATTACTTTTATTATTAATGTTCGTAACTCTCAATTCATCATAATAATACGATCGACATACCTTGATGTCGATCGCATAAGGAAAAATAATATCGCGAAATGACAATCATCAATGGTCCGCCACGATCTCATAACGGTGTTTGGAAATAGCCTCAAGCTCAATACTTCAGCCACATACAAAAAATAAGTACGCAATTATTTACCATTTAGCGATAGAATCATAACAGCGAGGTGAGTCGGTGCAAATTGTATCGAGGCTGTTCAAGGGTACGCTATTTGTGCATTGATTGAGCCGCTCAATCACGTACAGCACATTGTGGGTGACAGAGATACCGCTACATGTAGTAACAGTACCGTTACACTTGCAAAAACGTTTTTAACTTACGAAAACCATTTGCAAGCCATGTTTATAAGAGGAATCACTTTTGTTTTATCTCTGACCTGTTGCGTGCATCTAGCATTAGCATTTTGTCAATTCGATCAGATACATTTCTAGACTAACAGTCGCCTGTTCCTCGCAGGAGACTACAGATTACCATGTGCTAAAGCCCTAGCATATCTTGCCTCATTCATTCTTTCTTATCATATCCCTAATGCCCGCTCGTCGATTGAAGGCAAGTACGGCACTAAATCGACACATTCATTCACATGGAGATACCCAGTCTAAGAACAACACAGTCGTGTTTGAACTGAGGGGTGGTCCTATTAAATCAAATGATTAAATGTTCCTTGGACAGGTGAATCCAAATTTATCTCGCTATATAATAAAAGAGGAGATTCAATTGCTATTTACCAGCCAAATGTGTTTATAACTGTGGCTGATGGTGAAATAAAGACTTCAAGATATTAATTCTTGACGGCAAAATCTATAAACAAAACTAAATATTCAATCAATTATAGCTAACACTACATCCGAAAATGAAATGCACGATGTCATTACACAAGAGGGACACAACCATTAATGTTAAACGATGTGGACGACGAAGAATAATTAGTACTGATCACTTACTACTAATTAGTAATGTTAGTCAGCTGCCATCTGTGTACCAACCCTAAGCTAATAATATAGCATGACTAAACGATCTTTGGCTATTTACTAACCGGACACTGTTTACATTCAAAAGGAAAATAAAAAATAATTTGAAGATAATAAAAAGGAGGTTGAATTATGTGGTACAAAAGTGGAAACTGGGTTGTCCCAAATTGAAAGATCTGTGCTAAGTCTAGTCGACTGCAATAGGCTTATTGATTAAACTGAACTAAGAGAACTCGTTTAAAACTTATTTTAAGAACTGGTACCTTAAGACTTTTGTGATTTGTGACATGAAAACGAAATGCTTTTGTATTGCAAGTCTGCACATTAAACTACTCGATATCGAACCGATATTAGTCTCATAATCCGTTATGTGACTCTATCTAAAGTTTTCCTAAATGTATAAATAGCATTAGAATTGTACATTTTCGCCACTTGTCGTGTATGTGTGTGTCACTAGAGAGTCGTCGTATGCACACATGCACACAAGTGTGTATGCGGTGACATCATCGCGGCTGATAGTGGCCGGCCGCTAATAATGCCAAGGGCAATCGCGTCATCGGACACGTACACAACACATACACACATATCTCACACAACACAGAACCAACTTCTAGAACATGTTTTTTATGTATTGTTTTAGTTATCAGGAGCGGTTGACCTCACTGATTCATTTTATTGTCTCGTGCCCCGTATTAAACCCGCTATATAAACTCTGACATATAAAAGATCGGATTTGTTCACCTATTTTCCATGTTGTGCAATAATGAAAAAGTTTTACTGCTTTTAATTCGTCGTAAACGGAACGTATTTAACCGTTCGATAAAGGAATGGTGTAACTTGAGAACGATAACTACGTTTATAAAACTATTGCCTAACAACAAGACTGGTAAGGCTCGCACGTGGTTACACACACATATGTACATGCTGAACACACATGTCACTGTTAAGCACTCAACAAAACTATTAACATATTACGTAGAGAACGGAAGGCACTAACTACTTCAAGTAGACAACAAGAGCCATAAACATCTCATAAATATGTAACAATCATAAACATTTGATAGTAGTTTCAGTATATCTCTCTGATCAGATCTAACTGTCGGTGCTAATTCAATTATAAATAATTGATCGTTGGGCGTATCCAGTGATTTTGCGCGATAAATAACTTATAAACCTAGATTTAGAAATCGTGAAAGTGCGCAAATTTCCTGCCCAGCCTTACCGCGGCTTTCAACGACCAATAAAACTTGTAAAAGTGCCATAAAAAGGTTCCATTAGCGGCGACGATACCAATAAATGGCACAGCCAATCTCATTTCTTACATGACACACGAAACATAGCACAATACAAAAGTAATAAGTGCATATACGCCCATATAATACACAATAATGAAAAGTCACTTTACAGACAGAATAAGAAGTGCACGAAAGGAATAGATGTGTACGAAAATAACTTGCAGTGAGACGAACACGTCGTCGATAAAAATGGTATTAAAAAAGTAAAATGCGATAAAAAGGTGCACGTGCACAAAACGAAGATGTCCTCTCATACAAATAGCGTAGACGGGCGACACCTTGTCGCGGCGCGTCGTGCGTTTAACACACGAACTATATTAGTTCTGTCGCCGAGTGACATGCTGAAATGCAGTTGATTGCTCCGGTAATGAGATTTGTCGACCGTCTGAAAATGTGTTTTTGAGTTCCTCTTCCGTTGTGTCCGTGTAATTATACTAGGAGACATGATGACTGGCGTCGTCACCCAGGTAGGCAGGAAAGGCTTTCATTGCGATCTATAGGCTTTGCAGACGTACATCCCTTTACGTTTTTGCAACCTGTTACCTTAAGCGAGATCAAGAAATAGGTATACAAGGTGGCGCAAATGTATCACATTAAAATAAACAAAAACCTATTTTCGCAGAAATTAAGAAATGTTTTTTAACAAAATAAATAAAATATTATAAGACACAAAATTGGAACACCATCGTGCGCTGTTCCCAGCTCGCTAACAGTCATAGGTTCCGAGAAATCGTCTTTGTCAACTCGCTAAGACCGGAATTTCCCGGACCCAAATACAATACGACGGTTTTTTTAATATCGCTGCTTAAGGTCTTTGACTCCTAAGTACTTTATCTCTGCATTACATGTCATAATTTGTAAATCGTCAAAGAATACCATGTAGTATATGTGGTATCAATTAATGTGATAACATTTGCGACACTTGTATATAAAGCATACGGCTTCGTCTGTCTTCTTGGCGAAGGGGGTATAATAGTGCAATAAGGTAAGATGGTAAACACTACGTCTTACAAAAAATAACTTGCAGTGATACACAACGTAAAGGTATGTGTGAAAGATAATAGAAAACCTTTGTTCCGCAGTAATCTAACAAAGTTATTTTTAGTATTACTCATGTGTTTACAATAGTACTTATAAGCACATGAATATTGAATATAAATATCCATATAAAATAATCATCACTTTTGAAGTTACTTCTGTTGAATTGAAACGGGTATATTACTTTAATGTATCAAGGCGGATACGGAAGTAGGTCACGTGGGTCGTAAAATATTGTTACATTGTTTGAAATAGGAGTCGTAATTCAACGATATTTTGCTTATCAAGCTTTGGACAAGATACCTCCTAAAGAAGATTTATATTTACTAGCGGTCCGGTCGCCTAGTGGGCAGAATTCGACCAAAATTCCTAAGCTTGCTACTTTGTTTTCTTTTTTCTTTATGGCATTTAAATAGGGCATAGGTAACCATAGTTACAAAGAATTGTACGACGTCAGACGAACAATGCCGAAATACTACGAACGCGATTCGACTGCGTGTGAAATGCATTGTTGTGTGCGTGTAGTGGATTCGCCCCTCCTTCTCTATACTCTAATTTAACTGTGCCAAATTTTATACTCCTCCGTCCGCGCAATTTTAGTAAAAAGGGGTACAAAGTTTTTGCTTTACGTATTAATATATAGATATGAAATGCGCCTTTATTTTATTACTAAAATAAGCTGTTTATTTACATTCATTTTCGAAATTTTCAAATACATAAATTTTTTTTTTTAATTATTTTAAATTACGTAACAATGGTATTACTAGTTACCTATTATTCTAGGAAATCTTAGCCTACATAGCAAATATGCACGGTAGCTTATTCTAGCTTTTAGTCATATCTATACCAAATACAGGAAGTTTAAAGTGTACAATATAAATTCCTAATGTATTCTGAGCAGTAATGAGAATTCGACCTAATTGAAACAAAAGCGCGTAGTTATTGTTCAATGCACACAATCAGTCCAGTGATCGGATTACATCGTAACAAAAACATTGACTAATACTGTACAGTCAGTACTATGTACCGTAGTATAAAGAAATAAAGCAAAACTGGAGCGATCGGTTGTGCAGATGCGCGGCAGAGGCGCGGCGCGGCGCGGCGAGGGGTCGACGACCGACGCGACGCCGACGCCCGGCCGAGGGGCGTTGCAGACGGACGACTGCACGCGATCATGCGACAAATATACTAGCTACCATTATACTTATGGGCCACATTCAATGTCATCTTTAAGGTTCATCTTTACAGTGCATTGTCAGGGCCGTGATAGCCATTCAACCACATTCATACTGAAGTTCTCATAGTTGAATTAATTTTAGCAAGCGGTTTATGTTGTTAGATATTTTTTTTCACTATCACTAGGTGACCATCCTTACTAAGCTATATAGTGAAGACGAAGAGGTTGAATCCTGGGTTTTACACCCATCTCGTAAAATTTTCTATTCAATACTCACTTTCAGCTCGGAAAAACAAACCACCTGTAAAAAGTAGAGGCTAACCAATGACGACCACTATTAATTTATCATTCACCATTTGAAAGCTCTCGTGTTATTTTGAGCTCATCTTGAAGTAACTGACGAAAAGCAGACTCCTACTACAAGAATCTTGATCCTGCTGATAACCGGATCTAATAAATCGGACGCATGAATGCACAGAGAACTTTATTAAGACCGGATATATTAATATCATAAATGACATTTATGACAGGAGTTCGTGGGAATGAAACAAAATCTGTGTGTAGTCCTGTGACATGGACGCCCACGCGTGACGAAGCGTCGTTTAATTAGAGGCATCAGAATGACAGATACTATATAACCACACGTTGAACACGGTGATAGATGATTTCGCCGCAATACGTAATTAGATATCACGTTCAGAACAACACGAATAGTATAGTATTTCCACAAGATTGGCAGATCAAGGTATTGGATAATGTGTGACTGAAGGGAGAGGTAGCAATAATATTAAACTAACCATTCCATTGGGGACAAGGTCTGAACCGGTGAGATATCCTTCGAGGTCTCCATGCAACATGTACTACATTCTCCATGTCCAGTACTTTTTGTCCGCGTAAAAAATATATTGGCTTAAAGCAAGTATCTGGGTCAGAATATCACATTGAAGGCTTACTCCAACAAATAGGGTTAGGTATGATCATGACGGCCACAAACTATTTAGCAGGAACGATTGCAGAATACTCAATATGATACTTAATATGATGATGATGTGCACAATTGACAAAATATCCAGTAGGTACGGTACATCCGCGGTAATCTTTTAACATGTGATAATTTCGACAAAGCAATATGGTCAAATGTTTCTGTATGAAATAAAGCAATTTATTTAAACTCAAATCAAATGAATGACGCGGAAAAAGATGGTGCGATCTAATTTAAGTGGAATTAGTCTCGCTGACCAAGACGATATGTTAAAACATGACCAAGAAAATGAAACCGTCCATAAGAAAAATTTATGCAATTAAAAGTGATTTCTACCCGTCACTAATAATTTAACGCACATTGAAAACACGATGACGTGGTTCATTATCAGTTTGTGGTTTAAGGTTACAGAAGAGGGAGCGAGGCTTCAGCGTTAAAACCTGGAATAGTCTGACCATTCCGTTTATAGAATCATTTCCTACAATAATAAGATCATAACATATCCGGTGGCTCAATCACCCTCTTTCCCCCTACCCGCTCCTTCTCCTTCCCACTTCCTTTCCTAAAGAGTCGGCAACGCGCAAGTGATGCCTCTGGTGTTGCAGGCGTCCATAGGCTACGGTAACCACTTACCATCAGGTGGGCCGTATGCTTGTTTGCCACCTTAGTTTAATATATAAAAAAAAAGGTAAACATATTTGGCAATGTGCGTTGCTGTGTAGGATTAGCAGCAATTCTTACGAAAGTGCTATGCTGTTAATAGGAAAATTCCAGCAACTCTATTAAAGTGGAGTCGATTTAGCACGTGACTGAATAGGTTCCTTCTGGGCAAGCGTGCTCCATCGTCGACCACATCGCTCCCTTAGCATAGTGAGATCATATTTAATCGCCTAGGATATTCAGAATAATTCTTATGTCAGGCTTATTGGACTACAGATACCGTTTATCAGCAGGTGAACAGTGGCATTTTTTACCATATTAGATATATTAAAAAACCTTGTCATAGTGCTATTTGTAATTGTGTATAGCATGTGACAAGTCGTGTGTGCCGTACTGCTCGCTCGATCGACTAGCTACTGGTTCGTAGCGGATGTGTATAGAGTGCGTTTCCGCGATTACAATGCGTCTGAATTATTAATACACCTGCCAACTCGCCCGCCTACCACATACCGTACACTACTTCCTCGATTATATTTACGATTTTTTATTACACGATGCACGAAAACAGGCCGAATTATGCAACCAGAAATGTTCATACACTGTCATTATGCCAAAGTGTAAGGAAGCAGTAAGAAGAAATTACTGGCATATGCTTCTGTTACACCAAAAACTAACACAGTTTATTACTAAAATCCGTTATAGCAAGCCTTCCTTTATTGAGCGAATATAGGAAATAAACTCCATAAATTTTGTTGATGTTGAAAGCAGACTTCACATTTTACTTGGCAGCACAGCGTGCAGTCATGTCGAGGCAATAACGTCAACCAAACGGTCAGAATTGAACAAAATTATACTGCCAAACTTTTTCTTGGAGAATGCAATGGTTTTCTTGTCCTTTATTTTTGCCCCTATGCGCAGAAAAAATGCCTACTGTGGACTGTTTAAGCATAAAACCAAATCTTATTTTCTTTACTGAAATAGGGCCACAGAAAGAAACTTCTATAATAAAACAAAAGCCGCTAGAAATGAGATACCTACTTACATACAAATAAATACTACATTCAAGTGGTCGACGAAGAATATTGTTTGGATTTTCTTTGGAACCATTATGTGAAACTTAACACTGTAGATCCTTCAAGGAGTAAACAGAGATTCCATCCAGTATTGGGATGTACCAATGACACTTAACATATAAGATGATTTCATCGGCAAACTAAATATTAGAAGACTATAGTTTTTGAAATGGTTGGATTTGAGTATTGGCCTCCAACAGACTTCGCTGCTACTTTTTGAGTATACAACCTGAGCATACATTTGCCTCAGTTGACACTTAACGATCAGCAATAAGAGTAAACCATATCACACTACACGTTATGAGGTTATGATAATCCAAACTAATATTATAAATGCGAATGTGAGTTTGTTTGTTACGCTTTCACACTTTAAGTACTCGACCGATCATAATAAAATTTCTCATACATTTTGTCAGGGGTAAAGAAAAGTACATTGGATACCTACCACCCAGAAAAAAAACAGTATCCAAAGAACAGAAATTTATTGACAAAATTTACATTAACACGTAAGAAGCCTCGGAAAAAATCTACTGTCAAATACACAAAAAGCCTTTAAGTCAACCCTAGTCCCAGAGTATTATAATAGTTGAGTGTTGACTAATATAATAACGGTATTGCTATTGTTCAATAGATCGGAAGAGCGGTATTCGTGTGTGCATGCGACGACATTGTGTATGGATGACATAACTCGCTACATGTGTTGAATAAGAAGTGATTAGTGAACACAACAACAGTGACTCAGACAAACGTGTTAACGCTTTAGGACGGTGACACACATTCTACAAAGATTAACACGCTCGCGTAATGTTCTTTTGTAACTAATTAAATTACAAGACTGGTTCTTACTAATCGTTGAAGCTAATTAAAGTGAGTAATTCTGAAGCTTGTTCCATTTTTATTCCTGACCGGGTCGAAAGAGTCTGCATTCAGCTTTTTATGTATCTGATGACATTGTAGAGTCAATATCGTAACAATGTCATCAAGATAAACAAAAAGCTTAAAAGCACTTTGTGAACTTGTTTTTTATTGTATCTTAATATATTTTCCGGTTTATTTTTAGTCTGCAGTTTCTTAGCGTGCGGCACATAAGCACTTCCATATTCATGTCCCAGAAGATGAAGTTATAGTTATGACCATGACTAATTACAGCATAACAATTAATCAAACTAACATATTTTATATCTATATTATATTAATTTCAGAGTCCCGCTGACAGACATATGCCGTATTTCGTAACATATTTTTGGACATGTAGGCCTGAAATAAAACCTTTTATACATTATATAATTTTTATTCTGGCTATATATTGTTGTTGTATCTTGAAATTGTAGACGAGCAATAGCCACAAGCAATAATTCCTTCTTTATTTGACATTACCCTGTGTTCTCATTAAAATTATCTACAGAAACACAGCTACCCGAAAAAGCTTCCGAACAAGCCAAGGTTTTGAGAATACGTCAATGAATGTTTGCGCATATGTCTGGCGCCGACCCAATAGTTCCGATGGGTATTCGTGGCAACAATAATGCTACACTGGGCGATATCGCACATGGCAATTATCGCTGTGCTATTTAATACTGAAGTAGAAAGTTAACGCGTCCTTAGAGGCTTATACCGAACCTAAATATTGCTGACCTTATTTCAAGAACCGCATGACTAAAATTTAGATTTTAGAGAGAAAAAACTTAATTATTTAGAAAAATAACGATTTAAAACATTACGGCGGTATCTATAGGTTATAAAAATATCTCACTTTTTAAGCATTATAATTATATAGAGTAGTAGGGCCTCGCTGATTTCAGCATGAATGGGCCGGCTCGACCGGGGAAGAACTACCCTCTCACAGAATATCGACGTGAAATACCAGTATTTCTACTGTTGTGTTTCGTTCGGTGAGTGAGAGAGCCGGAGGCCCAATCACCCTCTTCCCCTCTTCCTGCTCCTTCTTCTTCCTACTTCCTTTTTCTTTTAAAGGGTCGGCAACGCGCAAGTGATGCCTCTGGTGTTGCAGGCGTCTATAGGCTACGGTGACCACTTACCATCAGGTGGGCCGTATGCTTGTTTGCCATCCGGCATAAAAAAATAAAATCTAATTTCACTATACAGCATAAAAATAGCTACCTACTTATGAACAATGACTATACTATTTTGGTATTCATGAAGTTGCAACCAGTACGATACCGCTGACACTATCAATGGATCAGAAAATTAGTCCCTAATCTGTATAGCACGTTCTAGTCATCAGTATTCAACAATGTTCCGACAAATAAAGAAGTCTGCCCACTACACCGTCTCATACTATGACCGTGCTAGGAACGTATCAGACACGAAAAGCAACACAATACGATCTGCTATAGAAACTGCTGGTCGGTGACGGAACGGTCTAGTGGGCATAGTCTTATACATTTCCTTACAAAGAATATTTTTTGCCTGACACGTTCCTAGCACGGTCATGGTATGAGACGGGGTAGTGGGCAGACTCCTTTAGGCTGCAATCACATTACAAAGCGCATAGCATTGTAAAAATATTGTGAGCGACCGGCATACATTTACAACACAATAAATTATGTACTTTCTTTAAATTTTATTGCACCATGTGTGGTAACTAAGATGGTACCAAGACCGGTACTCTAGCATTCAATTGAGGCAATGTATAGAGCGATACAATAAAGTTGGGTGATTCATTTTATCGCTTACTATCTGCTTTATTAATCTGCGCGTGCGCTGCTGCGTGGTGCGAGCGCGAACGGACGCGAAAGTGTCCCGATACCATCGCACCGGTGTGCACCATTGTCAAACGAATGTGGCAGTCGTTATTCCGTGTCTTTTGATAAGCGGAGGTCTTTTATAACGCAAGGGATTTTGATTGTTGATTGATCTACTTGCTTTTAGCATAGTTTCTTCTTTCATTCTAGAACTTTTACATACCGTAGAATCAACACCGAGTTATTTGGCTACGATCTTCTGTACGTGGTAACAAGTCTGCCAGCAGAAGTACTTTTCTTCAGTCGGATAGAGCTTATTCCTATCCGGAATTTCGCTCAGAATTGAGGCAAATCCGGTTAAACTAGAAAGCCAACCTCAATACAGTCGGAAATAATAATAAGGTTAGGATGGTATTTTTTGTCCCGTTCCACAGCCCAGCAATTTTCATTTACAATTTAGTATGCAGTCACTGTAAACTAAATAACTTACATCTATAAATATAACGAGCTGTTATTATAGGTATACAAAATACCTTAATTGATTAGATTACGTTTATCGTAACAAATTACAAACTGCTTCATTCGATAACCAGGAAATAGAGGCAATACTACGAACAACGCTGATTATTATCATCATAACACTTTACTCTTGTCTCACAGATGCAGGTCTAACAGAACCTTATAAGAAAGTAACGGAACCAGTACGCGTGTAATAGGAACTGTAGAATACGGGTGGGTATAAATGTGGGATGCATGCTGTTTGTAGACAGTCAGTCTGCGTTGAGCGTGCACGACCGAGACAAAGGCGCTGGGCGCGGCTCTCGACCGACTAGACTGTTGACCGACAAGCTAACGACACTAACTACGCAATTAGCACACCTTTGTGTCACAGCCTCGTCACACTAATGACAGAGACACCATGAGAAATATAAATAAATAATTCAATTTTAAATAAAGCTGAGTACAACTTGGCGTTTTGAAATAATCTTTACAATAAAGACAGTGTTCATACGTATAGATCAGCTGTTATTTATATCTTCAATTATAATCAGTGGCTTGGTTAGGTCCGCGATCAGAATACACAATATGCTACATTACGATATGACAAAATTGAACGGCAGCAATACATTATGCGTATATCTTATCTATTCACTCAAACTCAGTGATACGTGTGAATTGCGTCATGTAATTAGCGAGTATGATGAAACCAACGCATGTGGGAAAGATTGAGGTAACTTTGATCATTGAAGGAACCCATAGAATCTACGCAGATTGCTTTGAACCTCGCACCCAGTCAGACAGGAGCGCGGTGGACGCAGCCGCGCGTTCGACCCACACACGCAGTGCCGCTTTATTATAATAATTATATCCGTTCACTTATTTAATCCTCCGTGTCCGACTACATTCCGTATGGGAACTAATCGCCCGAACCGTTTGAACTCACAGCTCGACCTCGTCTATCTTTCTCTTCTATTTTTAAATCTTTTCAGAATAGAACTGTTTGCTGGGCGTTAAACAAAACAAACTTTAATTATAGTATCGTTTTTTAACGTTTAAACGACTCCATTTATCTTGGGTCATTACTTTTTAAAGCGGTCTATTCATTTAAATATGTAGACAAAGGCTGCACGAAAGGGAATTGGATGACTTCATTTGTCACGTGTTCCTCGTGCCTTTTCTTCAAGAATACTAAAAATTCTCTTGTGTGGTGGGTTGTGTTGGCTAGTCAAAACATACGAGTGTGAGGTAGCTCGCGGGTGAGTCAACTCTGGAGCAGTACACAGTCAAGGGTATTGTTAGAGTGTAGACTAGCTCTGAGAACATAATTAAGCACAGTATTTGGTCGGGCGAGCGCTCCCACTGATGCGTCATCGGGGTCAATTGGACGACTTATGTAACTGTCACTTGCAGCAACACGATGTGCGTATGTGTGGAGATATAAATCATTATCTCTAGTATTGCAAGTGTGTAACTGTTGGTAACAAAACTCGTTGCAGCCGTCCGTACCAGTCGTCATACATAGTAATCTATCTGATTTGTAAAGTTGCAGAGCAGGTAGCTCTCACGCAGGTTATAATCACTTTTGCTGGAAAGTGTGGTGCGATATTAATCTTCATATTATATTAGCTTTATTACGTTTATGAGCGGATGTCTCCATCATACCACATGAGATATCGTGCAGCTTGCAGACAGGTTGCTAGTCAAGACGAGCCTTAGACCCGCTCCATGGAAAACGACTGAGAGATAATCGCCTTCGTTGTTTCTTAGTGTGCATTAGTGTTAATAATGGAGGTGGAATATTTCGAGGCATCTAATTTGCTGCTGTCAATTGCCTTGTCGAAGCTGTCACTCTTATAATATTAAGAATCTCATCTTAAAGTGGGTGACCATAAGACAAGTACTTGTGTCGTGACGTGCATAAAGTTCAAATATAAAAAGCAACTCTGCTATGATACGACATATGGTGAATTTCTTCGCAGCGTGTCAGTTGTACTCAAAGGACAAAAGTTAAGACTAGGTTCACAATATTCTCTTCTTTATGAATATATATTGATCCTATATTGAATAGAATAAGTAGGTCTATTCTTAGATGCCAAAAATGAAAATCTTATGAATAAAAAAGTATAAGTCACGCTTATGAGTTATGAGTTACATTGAACATTTTTACATAATATTGTCTTCTATTTACGCGAATATTATTCATTGAAATTAAACTGCTATATACGGATTTTATCGCCTTGTTTATTTGACACTTTATTACAAAATTTTGAAAATTGTTACACTACTACTACTATTAAACTTTACTAGGTAATTTTTAAGCTTATTAAATTATTATTAAACTATTTAGATTTAATTTATTTTTACACTTTCCCCGACGTTTCGGTTGCTTTTCAGCAGCCATGGTCACGGGGAGACAGGACAGTCTCAATAGTTTAATAATAATTTAATAAGCTTAAAAATTACCTAGTAAAGTTTAATAGTAGTAGTAGTGTAACAATTTTCAAAATTTTGTAATAAAGTGTCAAATAAACAACGCGATAAAATCCGTATATAGCAGTTTAATTTCATTGAACTTTTTTTTATAGAGGGCTACTTATTTCAATATTGAATATAAAACTAAACTATTCCATATCTAGCAGATGCGTCGTTGCGTAACCCGCTTCAATTGTCCGACGTTGGCGGACGCGGCTCCTGTCATTAACGACTTATCCTTGTTCAGACTAGTTCGGGCCATCAACCATTACGACACTCAATTCTGGAGCGTTTAATAAACGTCGGCCTCTAAATGGTACACCTAACTGGCACATTTGCTTTTATATAATGTAGTAATCGAAGATTAGAGAAAATGATAGATAAAATGAGTAGTAGTAGTGTAGGGATCAGGTAGCAATAATGCGAGTTGGTTGAAGATCAGGTGAAGTTCATTGCTATAAAAATACTCGTCAATCAAAAGACCAACATCGTGTGCCATAAACCGCCCTTTAGCCAAGAGTTATTAAGGCTGTTAATCTACTGCAAACATGCTGACACTAAACAAGCACGACAGCGAGACAGATAGATTCCCTCCGATGAATCACAGGCACAATTATTCTCTTTTCTATTCTCGGATTCTCGAATCCCTAATGTGTCAGTTCTTTTCATATTAACCCACATCCATAACGAGGTGATAACCGCAACAATGAAAACGCCAGCACTTAGCTAATGTGTTTGTATCCATTAGCGGGACTTATGTATATCTACTACCGACTACCTGAATACGATACCACTGAGCCGTGCCTACTCTGAGTGTGTATCTGTGCGAGCGCGAGTGATCGAACGCAGACGCACTGATGATTGATGAACATCAGGTGCGTGTGCCGACGTCTACGAATTCATTATAGAAGAATTCAGCTCGACAGAATTCGGTAAAACTGCCAAAAATATACAACGGAAATTAAAAGTGGACTAACATGTTTACAAACAAACATTATACTTCACACGTGACACAATAGGCGGTTCTCCTTCAAACTGTTCTCACGATAAAATGTTAATTGCTTATTAACGTAAGAACACAGTGAGGCACGAGGCGAGGCGGATAATTCAACTTAAGTTGTCCAGTGGTTAGAGGCACCACGTGACATGTGCCTCCGGCCATTTGCCAAGTGCAATCCACACAATTGATGGCGGAATCGGCCTCGACCACCAGTTAGCTGTCCCGACAATACCACGCCAACCAACAGGGGGACTACTCGCTATTGCCACGAGATGAAACAATTCGGCCGAGGTCGCAACTGGGATTGCCAGTCGTATAATTGAAAAAGGCTGACAGCTGATGCATTTTCATTCAATTTACATATAAGTCTTTTAACTTTATTAAATCCGCGAGTATTAGTATATTTAGTAACATATGATTAAAAAGACAAAAGACAATTCATTGACTCCTTATTTCCGTTTAAATATCTTGCGAGCTTTATATGAAAAAACAAACGCCGAACATTTTGAAACATCTGGTAACCCTAACAGCACACGGCACTACGATTATACAACTCGAATGAATGAATAGTAACAATAGTTGCCAAGAGAGAAATACTCTGAATGGGGCAGAGTACAAGCTCAGACGTGGATGGTTTATGTGAAAAATCGCGACGCTAACAAAACATCCGCTACAGAAATACTGTGGACGGCATCCGCCCAGAGGCGAACACCACGTCCACGACCATTTCTACTCGAACATTAGTATTAGTCTCGTACAAACTACCAAACTACTTCAAGTCAACTCGTACTAAATCGAAGTTTTCCTCCATATATTGGACCAATAGAGTTGGAAGTATAACAAAGTAAACTTAATTTCTTTGTGATACTTCGACCTTTGATCTTGTCTGTACAGATGAGATTAACAATCAATCTCCAAAAACTCAAGATAGGAAACATTTTGTTGCAAATAAAGGTCAACTGTGACAGTCACTTATTGTCAACATACATTTATTTACAGTCAGTACATTTTGGTTTTAAGAGGTAAAACAGAAAACAAAAAATATAAAATAAAATATAAATTTCTTATGTGGAACAGTAGAAGGTACCACGAATCTAGTATTAACGGTTGTAAATCTTAGATTGTCTCTATTAGTCTAACATGCAAAGGAGACATAAAATGTAATTTAAACATAGCAGTGGGAGAGAATTGAACATGAAGGCTCTAGTGAATGCAAATAGCCGTCGGCGATAGGCAGTCCGTGCTTCTGTATGGATTACACTATTTACTATCAACGGCTATAGAGCGAGTGGCGTTTCTTTTGACTCCGTTTTACAATCTTGTACGATATCCACCCCTTTCATACACATCCCAAGTGTATTATATCGCATATAGACCACTAAAGAACGCATATAAGTATGCGACTTTATCGAAACTAGCGGTCGCCGAGTGCTCGAAATTTGACCAAAGTTTGCCTTCTAAGATATTGCTGATATATATGTCATTATATTGATGTATGTAACCATAGTTACGCGCTGCGACTGCGTGTCTCAAATGCATGGTTGTGTGCGTGTAGTATTTTTTCATTAATTTACATACATACATACATACATAGATTCACGCCTGTTTCCCAGAGGGGTAGGCAGAGACTACGGATTTCCATTTGCTACGATCCTGACACACTTCTCTGGCTTCATTCACTTTCATCACATTCCTCATACACGCCCGTCGGTTCAAGGTGCTCTTAACCTGGCCTTTGTCCAGAACGCCTCCGATCTGATCAAGAAACGTTTAATGTATTTCTAATGCATATTTTATATAAATATTAGGATTCGCCCCTCCTGCTCCATATAAACTTTAACTGTGCCAAATTGCATACTCCTCCGTCCGCGCAATTTTCGTAAAAAGGGGTACAAAGTTTTTGCTTCACGTATAATTAGATACATTATTCTACACCGAGATTTTATTGCATATACTATACAAAGCAAAAGTTTCTGGAGAAAATTTAAGAGCGCTAGACAGCACGGTGTTTCCGATTTCTATTATGGATATTTTCAGTCTTGGTAATTTCCATTACACCCCGCAAATAGCGATAAAAGAACGAAGATTATACTGCCTACACTCCGACAATAACAGGCTCGATGCTGTTCATTAATTTCTATTTACAGGGGATTACGTTGTTATTCCTGGCACGTATCGCTGACGGCTCGGTCGGGTCACTGCTGATATTATGACATATATCTACGGCGGCCATTTTTCACGGTTTGATTCCCGAAATTGTGACGACACGCGATGATAAATTTGACCGTACCGTTGATCTTGGCACCGGCGCCACATAACCTAGTTGTGCAGGGCTGATATAAAAAAAAGTCTACCTTGTTTTACTACGAGAATACGGCGTATCGCGTGTTGGAGTTTGTAGGTTCTAGAATCAGTTTTAAGTCTTACGATTACATTAAATTCATTTGGCACCAGATTGCAATAAGTCGAGTGTACGTGAAATATCTGCCAAGAAACTCGAACGCCTCGTTACAGTCACTGCCATTTTTATAAGGCTTGTTGTCTAAATATTGCTTGGTAAGCAGATATTTTTCCAAACAATTCAATCTGTTTGTGCGATTAACGAAATAAATAAAGATATATTGACTAAGCTTCGGTTTTATAGTTATACTAGTATTCTAGGTTAAACAAAATCGACTATGTTCACTAAACTGTATAGAAGTGGTAGCCCTAGTCCCGTGCTCTGATTTATGACACGTAAAATATCGCATTCTGGAGGAGCACACTTATTTCTTGTCGTCTGGACATTCCTGACAGTAATGTAATCGTTTTCCAAGAATTTAAAACTTGATGTAACAGCTACCGCGTGGCCGCTAGTCTCGTTTCGTGTTCAGTTTTCGCAATGAACCGAAAATTGTGCAATCATTTTTAACGTTCAGCTTTAGTTACTTTCGTGTTTTTGAATGTCGTGGCTACATATATAAGTAAAATAATATTTACTTGCTTATGTTTACTTTTTGTTGAATGTCATTAAAATACACTGTAGTCACCATTTCTCAAGAGAATTTTCTCTCCTGACACATCAGGCATGACTCTACACATTTCTTTACGAGTATTATTTTTATACTCGCCTCAAAAACAAACGTAAAAGCTCAAAGGCATACATCAACGTGTTTACTTAAAATAGCGAGTCCAATAACGCACAGAAATAACTTGCCGAGTCAACATCGTGCGATCGCCGACCGGCGACTCACGACAGCGGCGTCAAGGAGAAGGCAAACGCAATGAGAGCTCAATGCAAGGCGAATGTGCACTTGACGACAATACGACGAAACAGACGCATATCTAGCCGCGCCCCGCCTTGACCTTGAGAGAGACAGGCTTAGGACACTCTTACATGACCCTACTAACGTCAATAGTCTATCTTAATTGGATGAATGTCTCGCTATGCAGACAGGATGCATTTGTAAGTCTCAAACTTTAGACCTTGACATTCAATCAAATTTGGAATAGATTATCATTTACCTCTAGGTTATGATGTTGTGATTACGTAAGCCATGTTTTCATTTCAAGTCGCCTCAAGCCTGTTGTGACGTGCTCATGCACAGGTTTACCCTCTTTGGAGGCTAAATAAACATCGTAAGCTAACATATGTATTTGAATAAATAATATGCGTACACTTGTAATAAACTAAACGTTTACATTTTCTATTGGTTCCTGTTATCGGTGCTAGTAAAACTAATCGGTTTCAACAATCTTACAAATTAAATGTCAAGTGAATCTAGGTTGTCCGCCAACCCGTTGTGTGTATTTCACGTGAATATAATAAGCATTTCGGCAAACGACTAGGGTAACAGAGTACCTACAATAAGTATCAATGCTTATAGGTAAGTAGTATACGTTCATCCTTGGCTATTCTTTACGTCGAATATGACTCTGCAGATAGTTATCATGATATCACAATTACTAATAAGACAAAAACCGATAGATCATTACAAAGCTCACAGATTAGAGAAAAAGAACTCTAAACAGAGGCTCACATAAGAACTTTTTAGAGAACAAATTATACGTATACTCGATGGCGCATGCGCGTGTTTCAGCAGTCTCATTGACTTGGCAATATATTTTTTGCAACAATTGGATTGTTGTTTATGATTGGTTCTCTGACGTCAACTGATCGTTTCTCAGAATGTGTGTGTACTGAGAGCGCTAGTACATGCGCATATCTATAAATATCAACTCAATAGATTTGCGTTTGAGGTTATTGTCATTTTATGATTACGGCCCACGTAGAATTCATTAGTTATAATATTTACGACAGTTCCTATGGATCGGACAAATCGTTTCGGAAATCCGAAGTAGGGGACGATCACCCCTTATCATACTAAAAATAATTCATGTGTGAGCCACTGATTATCTTCCTGTGGTTTAATTTTTAGTACGATTGAGGCATTGAAGACGGCTTAGCATGCAATCTAATTTAGGTTAGGAACCTGAAGTGTATGTGAAATTTCATGACGATCGGCCGAGTAGTTAAGGCGTGAAATCTTAATAAACAAGTTACATTCGCATTTATAATATTAGGTAGGTTACATTATATGTATTTTTTTTGCAAATATTAAACTGTTAGCACAACTGCGCTTACATCGAAGTGTATGTACTCATTAAATCAAACAACTGCTATTGATATGTTCCTCTTAGTATAAAGAAAAATTTACCTCTTCTATCTTCTAAAACGAACATATGAAATAACGTATGATGCGTCAACAAATCGCAGAAGAAACTGAATAAAACACGATGTAAACATCGTTGGCAACGTGAGGAAACCTCGTAAACTTAAATTTAGGTCAAAAACGTTTTATATTTTCTTTAGCTACATAACCTCAACGTTCGGACGCATAAATTTTTAACCTAATACAGACCAAAATGGTCTTCCATTCCATATCAGTTAAGAAATAATGCACCCATCATATATGGCTTTGGTTGAAAGCTTGGCTAGATGGATTTTTTGGACATTTTGTCCAGAGAAGCTTGCATTATTTTATCTTTAGTTTTAGTTTCAAACAATTTTGAATGTATAACGCGTCAATGTGTTAGGTATTTTATTAAAATCAATCGTAGCACCAGTCTTAATCGTTTGTCTAATTTACAAATAGTAGATTAATTATAAAGGCCAGGCGGATTTTATTACGCTCATAAACGCATTTATATCGCTAGTAACATTTATCAATCAATCCTATATAACTGAATTCTCCATATCTAATACTATTTTTTCCGGCGCTTCACTCGCCCTAATGTAAATTTATGTTAAGATAGATTTTAGTAGTCTATATGTTATTATGTTGTATAAACAGTATATTTGCGTGAAAGAGTAAGAAACGTCCATCCATCCATCCTCACAAACTTTCACATTTATAATATTAGTAGGATTGCAGCATGATGTCTGTAACTCTTAAATGTGAACTAGCTAGCAGTGAGCATAAAATCTCAGTAGAAACAAATGGCAAAACAATCGCAGTGATCAATACTCGATACGCGGAGTCAGTATGTGGAGGTCGGCGCTCTGATAACTCACATGTCGCAAGCGGCGCGCGCGCATTGTGCAACTGACAGCCGGGCCAATGTCGTTGTTATCAATGTGGGACTGGTGGACATAGGTAAACATCATGCGTTGCCAAATATCATTTACGATATAACATGACAGTATATTTCGAATATTAATTTCGGCTGGGATACAGTACGCTAACGCTGTTTTGGGATTGATATATATAACTAATGTTCATATTTATATATGTATATGAACATTAGTAGAACGACGCTTATTTGGAAAACGTGTAGATAAATAGATACTATTAATTTCTACCTTTAACAAACCAGAGCAGCGTTTCTACATTATTTTCCGTCACATCTATATATTAATACTTGAAGAGTAATCTATACTAATATTATAAAGAGGAAAGGTTTGATTTTTTGTTTGTTTGTTTGTAATGATTTAACTCAAATACTATACAACTGATTTAAAAATTCTTTCACCATTAGAAAGCTATATTATCACCAAGAATCATACCGTACCAATACTATCAAAACAATTTATTTATAGCACCGTTATGTACAGACCGTTATAAAAAAGCAATGAAAAACTCAAAGCAATTTGTCTTGTTATACATTATCTGTATGCTAATGATTAATTTCGCTGATGTATAATGAGAAAAAGTTAATGACAATGGTGGCACTTTCAATCACCACAAAATTGGTCTTATTATTAGACGAGGCGTGAATAATCACACTAATCATAGATCCGAGTCATGTTTACTAAATTCACCACGCTTTCGAGCCGGAACCACGACGAGCCGACTATAATCTGCGAGTAATGAAAAATGTAATTATATTTTTAAAGAGCAATATTTGTATGTAAATAATGTAGTCGTAAAGTTGTTTGGAAAGCATCAAAAATAGATGTACGTGGCGTTCCATTCACATGTGTAATGTTAATGATAGTTATTTGGGAGGAGAGGAAGGTCGCGTGCAATGGCGGCACCTCGCCGGTGCCGTCATTGCTAAGGGGGTTCCGTGCGCCGGCGCCGGTGACCGTACAGCACTACGACGATATCGTATGATCGGCCGTAGTGATTCTTTCAGACCAATCTCAGGGCCACCTGTAGCTTTTACAGTATATTATTACACTATTTGTAAATAGACGTATCGGTCATCAGCGTTGAGAAAAAAGCTTACATATTTAAAAACGGCAATACATAAAGGTATATCTAGTGTAAAAAAATCTGTTGTGGTAAAATGTCGTAGATCTGACGGCTCTGGAATCTAGTAGTAAATACTACAAACAAAAATACACAGAAATTGTACTCAATAAAAATTCACATGTAGATTAATCAACATTTTACCACTGTCAGAAGTTCATTTCATTCTTGCACTCTTCTAACTTACATTTTACTTCAACAACAAAACAAATATTTATGAGGTTAGGTTCTTAAGAATGCACGCCTATTGTTTGATATTTTTTGTAATGTTACAAATTCAAATATTACTGTAATAACAAGCTCTAAACCAAGCATACTATTGACAGTAGCTAGTTTTAAAATATGTGGCTCGTTACTAGGGCAGTGACACGAGCCCCTGACACCCTGCACAGTTGCGGCGTGACAGGGTTGTGTCGCGTGCGACGTGCGCCTCACCCAGCTGGCACGCAACACGTGCCTCTACCCACCCTCTACTGACTTTATTTATAAGCACGTGATGATTACAGCATCCTGTCATAAGTCTTTAAGTCAATATATTGTTAAATTCTAAGCTATAACGTCAACTATCACTAATACTAAATTGTTTTCATCTTCAATGTTTATTGGAAATAAATTAGATGCGTATTGATATGAAATCACAGATTTTAAGTATCGAAATCCGATTCGATATTGACGAAATAGAGTCGAAGTCAATTAAAACCTTAAGTTAAATGCGATCTTACAAGATTCAATGTCACGTTAATTTTATACGCATCAAAATTAAGACAAAAAAAAAAGCAAGTGCGCGATCTTGCTCATCACTCGTTACAAAAACTCAACGCTCACTCAAACAAAAATAAAGTGAAACGGCCTCTTTAGTATCCTTTTCGTCCAAAAACATGATAATAAAACTGCATGATGCCATCTTATTTCACGGTTAAGGATAATTTATAATCTGTACAAGCTTCCATACTGCACAACAAAATAAATATGTATTGTTTGTTTTTCCTTACAAGATACCTGACTCACATCAGTCTAACACGTTCAGTTTATATTATAATAGTTGTATAATAATTTCAAATATCCAATTAAATAGATATTATTACGCAAACTATTAGCTCTTGTTGAGCTTATAAGCAATGTTGGACAAGCGGCTGTTGAACGAGATTGGAAACGTAGTGGTGTCGTGACGCAAGAACGAATACACAATCAGAGTTACCTCCTACAAGTTTAGGTATTTGTTTAGAATTTCCTAACTAATATTATAAATATGAATGTGAGTTTCTTTGTTTGTTTGTTACTTTTTCACACCTTAATTACTCGACCGATCATCATCAAATTTCGCATACACTTTGTCAGGGGTACAGAAAAGGACATAGGGTACGTTTTATCCAGAAGAAACCACCGTTACCGATGTATAGCTAGTATAGTATACTTCCCAATGTACTGGGTATGTATACACACACACACTTACAAGTATTTAATTGCCACGTTCCGAGACGACACACAAAAACGCGTGATTCCCGGCTGTGCACAGCCTGCCTGTCCCACGAATGAACAAAAGAATCCTTAATAATAATTATTATAAACGCAAAAGCTTTTTTGTTGGATTGCTTTTCGTTTGCGTTTTTGGATAGAGATAGTTAAATGGACGAAAAGCCCTACTTTTATTTTAGGTAATTTAAATAATCAAGTAAGCACATGTGACATTGCTTCCTTGGGTTGCTTATAAAAACTAGCTTTACATCCTCAGTTTGTAAATGACAGACGACATTAAAAAAGACAAAACCCAGAAAATAAAGTTACAATTTAGCCTGATGAGTAAAATCATCTTCAAGGATTGTCATTGTGTTCTAAATATAGTTGAACACAAAATGTCCATAGCTGTATAGTATAGACAAAGAGGTATTGAAGCTAAAGCTGATAATCTAAAGTTTAATATCAGTGTAAAAGCGTGTGAATCGTAGCGTGCACGTATTGAATAGGGTTGCCAACCCCTTTATATAATACAATACAATTCTTGTATCAGAGCCAGCCAGGGGTCCCAATCCTATAATTATGAAAAATATATAGTAATAAAATTAAAATTTGTTATATTATTGTAATCGTAATTAAATAAATGCATAGTATAGAATTATGTTAAAATTCGAATATAGGAAATTCATCTATTTATTTATGTGCTAGTACAGAACTGAAATGTTGGCGCAGGTACGGGCTAATCGTGCATGTTACTCGAGCAGGGTACACGTACAAGTTACGCATGCGCGCGAGTTAATAATTCGGAAAAGAAGTGCGGGTCAGTCGTTTACACGATGCATACAATTCACTCAAATGACTGCTGCCTATATTATCCGCGACAACCACAAAACCTAGCTAAGCGATTTAATTATAATGCCATAGTAAGTACAATATTGGAAGATAAACGCAGCGATGGAAAACTCTAACAATATGAACTTGTTGATGAATTTCAAGAAAATCTCGATTCAAAAGAACGTTTCTCTATAAAATTCTCTCATCTACAGCAACGTGTAAATATTAATCAGTGAACGAAAATATGCGTGCACTTTAAATGTGTGCTTCAGATGTCGTTCGAGGCGAGGCATAAAATCTGCTATCTAATAAAGGTAATAAAACAATGAAAATTACAGAAAAGGCCGAGTGAGATCATACTACGTCGGCTAAAGATATAAACGCGAGATATCTGCCTTATTATGCCAAGTTTAGAGTTACACGAATAAGAAGCGCATCGGATTATATGAAACTAGATTTTGCCCCCGGTTTCGTTCGCGTTAATGTAGATTTTGATAATAATTTTCTATACCTCGGACACACTACTGTTTTAACTGGAAAAAGGTACCCTATGTACTTTTCTGTACCCCTGACAACGTATATGCAAAATTTCATAATGATCGGTCGAGTAGTTACATCGTGAAAGTGTAAGAAATAAACTCACGTTCGCGTTTATAATAGTTTTTGGGAATAATAATAATTGGGTTAATAGGGATTTGGAAACAATCTGCCGAAGTTCACAAATCGAGATTCTAGATTTTCTTTAATGAGCTAGGTGTCAGAATCTCGTGTTTCTTACCTGTCTTGTTTTCTTACATTGATATTTCATTTATTATAATTACATGCCAAGTCTTTAAACAAGCAGCGAACGTAGATTTTATGTAGTTTTCACATTATTTACCTAAGAAGCTTGTGTAATACGCGTAATATTTAAAACGTGAGACTATATCAACGGAGACACTAATGATGGTTATGATAATCCCCAAATTTTTTCGGTCCAACACGTCTTTTGGTAATTGTATATATTACTAGCTGCCCGGACAGACTTCGTTCTGTCAAAAGTAATTTTTCTTCTTTTTATGTTTACTTTATCACTAAGAGGTATGAAAAATAGATAGTAGCCGATTCTCAGACCTACTAAATATGCATATAAAATTTCATAAAAATCGGTCAAGCCATTTCGGAGGAGTATGGTAACTAACATTGTGACACGAGAATTTTATATATAAGAAGATGTAGCACTTGTCAAAGCAGCCAAAACTTTCAGCTGTTTACGACTTAATTAGTAATATAACATTAAGAACACGTTACAATCAAATTTCAATAACGTTCATCTTTGCCTGTCTATTCAGAACCAGAGTTCGTTTTACAATCGATCCATAAGCTTTTTTTGCTTTGATTACCTTACCCGACTTTGTATGAAACAGTCGCTAATTCGCCAACATATAAATATGCTCTTGAGTCTCTCATAAGACCAGCGGAGCAGTGACATCATAATAGCAATTATGAATGTCACCTTGTATTGCGTAAGAAGTTAGCCGTGGTAATAACTTGTTTCATGTAAGCTGCACTAAAATCAACGATAAAACATAGATTGAATTTACATTTATCGTAAAATTTCAACGCTAATTCTTTATCCGACAAACAAAAAATTAAGTAGCTTTATTATCAAAGATAAAGAACAATAGTCTGAAGGAAATATAAATTTAAAGTAAGTAAAGATAATAAATAAACAAAACAGAATAAAAACTATGCATAATCTCACGGGCGCGTGGCTCTTTGAAAACACGAATATAGCTGAAGAACAAAATGTTCATGAATGACAATAGATTGCTACGTGTACATGATCAAATGTTCATTTTAAATAACAACAAGGACTTCGATGATCGTCGATATCTCAGTGATAAGAATGTATCATAACAAGTGACATTATAGTTGTAATAGTCGTGCGAGATGCGCGGTCGATTTCGTCCGCAGTGGAGCCTCACAAGGCGCCACGCGATGGCAAATGTTCTACAATTCTACATGATCCAGATTCTATCTCGATAGCGATACAGATATAACACTGTATTATAGCATCGACCAACTTGTAGACCGAGAACAACTTTGTTATTGTCATCTGCTAATCAGGGTCACCCACAAGGCCCGCTTGTTGTGAAACTTAAACGCATTGCCGTAGTCACAGTTGTTTAAATAATTTTGACAAATACGTAACAGAATAGGGAAATAATGGCAGTTTAAAAATACAAGCTTATATACACAATATTCATCAAGTAAAGAATAAACAGTATAATCTGGAAATACTAGTCAAGTATAGCGTGGTCATCGAGGAAACCGGTGAAAAGAAACCGAGGAAAACGAAAACTGCAACAAATAATTCATGTACAGGAAACTAACTAGACGGCAAGAAAGCTGTTTCGCTATAACAGGCCAAATAAGTGCCGGCAGGAACACGCCGAGCCAATCAATGGCTCGCTTCCCGCGCCCTGGCACACACCGACCAGCAATTTCTCTTCAGCTGAATTAAGAACGGCCGCTGTAATTCATTGAAACGCAAGCGAAATCGTGACAGCAGTAGACAACTTTTGTATGCAAAGCAGCACATAAATCTCATTGAAATCTACGCGTTTAACTGTTCAAGTGACGCGCGGTCACGCTCCATGGACTCTTTGTACGATACATCTGAATTTATAAACGTCTGCATGCACCAACATGCCATTGTGAATTGATCCAACGAGAAACCGTTCATTTTCATAATGTGCATGGTGAGTGAAGTAAAACTGATGCAGCGGAAAATGTAGACACGTAATCGTAATATATTGTCTAAACATGAGAACAATATGTTTTATTGTTGGATCAATCGTCTCAGTCGTTTGCAACACGTTGTGCGCATTCTTACAGAACGTAGCCCAAATATACATACCATAATGATGTGCTATAAAGTATAAAAATGATTTCTCATAAGATTGTGTACACAAACAAAAATGAATTAATGAATAAACATTCCGAGAACTCCGTTATGAGAAGTGTGTGCCAAAATGTCACCTCATCCGAAAGAAGCGTGGCATGATATTTTAAGAAAGTGTAAAATCTAAGTATATCAAGGTAAACGACACAACGAAGACGCTACCAACTCTATACATAATAATCTCATGCAAATTTACAACACCCAAACGAATTGATAAAGGAAGTTAAATTTTAAAGTCTACAACTAATATGACACGACTGACGAATCACTTGAATAAGCGTAGCAATAAAAAAGTTCGTGTGAATAAAATAGCTAAATCTTTGTTTATTCAAAACCAGTTTTGTGTGATTCGCAACGCGGATTTATTTGGACGCGCAAATTAACTACCAAATGTGAATAATCGTCTACATTTTAGGAGTGCGAACTGCATGAACACTTTGCTTTAAAGCAATAATAAAGCGGCTCTGAATCCTGATAATGGCGTAACACAAGATACAACAATCCGAATGATAAGAATAGTTAGTACATATTATAAATACTGTGTAATCGGCGACAAATATTTGATAAATGACGTCAATCAAGGTCATAGAGCAGTAATGATGTAACCGCAACAACAATAGACATGGATTAATGTGTACGTTTTTACGGCTACCAACACAACTTGCGTTGAGCGTCAATCGCAGAATGCGACAGAACCTTAGCACCGAGATGACATCATGATAACGTGTCTCCATGATAAGCAAGGGCCTCGCTGTAATCTGTATTACTTGTGCTATCGCATAAATGTAAACTAACTAACCTTTCTTGGCCTGTTTTTCGCGTTCCTTTTCCTTTTCCCTCGCCTTCTTGTCTCTCTTCTCGCGTTCTTGCTTCTCTTTTTCCAGTCGCTTCATCTCTTTCTTGATGTCCTTCTCGTTTTTCTTCGACTTGCTGTCGTCGATCTTCTCGGACAGGATGAAGGTCCCCGTTTGGACCTTCGTGTCCGTCTCCTCCTTCGGCCTCATCGTGTATCACAAACCGCGCGACACTATCAACTCACACAAGGATAATGTAATTATAGCAACAGAATCCCCTGTAAATGCACTCTCCAAGAATTTATCTCGACGTTTCGTTAGCGTGAAGAATTTCAATTCGGCACAGAGCGGGTGCGCGGCGGTGGCGACCGAAGCTTTATCGTACACGTAGCTGCGAGCGTTGTCGCTATTGGCGAAACGGTATCGAAATTATCACTGGCACTCTTGAACGATTTCAAAAGCAAAGTGCGCGGATGATAGATAGATCGATCGCTGCGGCACTGCGGAGTTGCCGAAACGCGCTGCGCACCGACCGTGACTGAGTCTCGGCGAGCACTGCCGCCCCTCTGGCCTCGGCACTGACTGCGCGCCGGCCGCCGAGCGACGCCGGCACCATGCGCAAGCGACGCGTGCCGCCGTGCGCCGCCCGCCTCTAACTCTATAAATAAAGCCTCACTTCCTATATAGCATAGAATCAGAAGACGATTTATGGCCATTGAACCCATGAAAGCATTTCGCGGCCTATGACTAACACCGAATTTCAAATAAGAAATTCCAATTTCATATTTATGTTTACATTTGCGACTTCCGATGCCAAGGTTCCAAATCAGCGTCATTTATTTGTGAATGTTCCTTAGGCCAAGGTTGGAAATATTAAAAAGTCTTAATCCAGTTTATAATGTTGTTTGTGCAACAACATGTTCTCAGGAAGTCTGTAATTATGAACTCTCTTTTTAATTCGCCCTTTAGTAGCTAGTCTGGCAGTGGCTGCCAGTTGCTGCCAGTATGGCGAATAATAAACAAGAGACAATTTGGCTGAAGTGCACAGTAAAAATCGTCTCCTTAAAATTTCAACAGAGCTGAATGCCGACAATGCCTGACCAAAGATGGTGTGTCGACCGATATATAATGGAAGCAAAAAACTTTTTGGAAACTTGGCGCGAGACGCATTTAAGAACTGCGCAAGTTGCAACAAACAGAACACCGCACAAATTTAATTGGAAAAATTATTGAAATTAAACTACTATAAACGGATTTAATCGCGTTGTTTATTTTACACTTTATTACATAATTTTGAAACTGTTACACTACTACTAGATACTATTAAACTTTACTCATTTTTAAGCTAATTAAATTATTAAAACTATTTATATTTAAGTTTACACTTTCCCCGACGTTTCGGTTGCTTTTCAGCAGCCATGGTCACGGGGAGACTAAGATGGTAGTTGTCTTAATGTTCCAGTGTCGTTATTTCAAAGTACCCGAACATAATTTAATCATTGGTGTTTCTATTTACGCAGAATTCAAATAACGATTATTTTTTACAAAATTATTAAGCTCAGTGATTCACAGTCGAAGGTCGTGATAAGTAATCCACATTACTTTTATCTATAATGCCCGGATTTAAAAATAGTAAGAGCATTTCTGACGTATTTAATCATGTATGACTAAGGCCAAAATGTATATTTGCAAGTTGTAATAGAAAGCAGTTAAATTATATTTAATTGCATTTGTTCGTTACATTACGCAAAGTACAAATAAGTACGCAAACTATAGAATATCGGATTAGAAAAGCTTACGTCATTCGTATTATGTCATAAAACGGCTTCTTCAAACGTCCATAAGCGACAGGTAAAATGTGTATAATCTCTGATGTGCATTGGTACCTTTTGCTTTTATTGAGATCTTAAAACACAGAGCACATAATCACGTTATTTTCTTAGGACCTTTGACTGGCGACTCCGGATTCGATCACTTAGGGACCGACCGATTTTTTTAGGACCTCATCTAACTAACCGCTAACCTTAACCAGCACGAAGAGGTTTAGCATTTTGTCCAAAAGACGAATTTATACACAGAGGGCACTGCAACGCACAGTAAGCTTGAAACAGTGGCCACCCAGTATTATATGACAACAGATTAAAACCGACTTCAGCTTCTTAAGGCACAATCTCTTAAAACAATCTGTGGGAATAGTTCTTTCATTTTATTGATTTATGTCGTCGTAAAGAGCTCAAATCCACAGTGTCTAATAAATATAGAATAGTTTTTGGGCTTGAAAATATCTTATATTTTAAATTGGACACGTTCCAAGAACAATAAGATACGGATGGTGCTCTCGTACTAGTGACCTTTAAAACAAAATACAATTATTACGAGGGTAATGCAAAGCAGGGCCTTTGACTTCGTTAACATAAAACTCGCGGATAATTGGTATAGCGTTACAACTCGATGTCAACACGACGCGACCCCAAACATGATCAGAATAAGTAACAAAGAATTTCTGAAGCGAGACTTCGCAAGCTTTTCTGTACATACCTACAGCATGTAGTGTATTATTATTTAAATTGTTTACATAAAGAATCCTAAGAAGCGAATAAAGAATTAGTTAGGAATCTTGTAGAAATGTACCCATAACTGAAAATCACAAAGAGTTGTGATCTTGTATACTCTAAGTAAGGACGTATTTCTAAAAGTAATATGTACATCAAGAAATATTTTGTTAATCTTGATTACATAATATAATAATAATTATATTCGCTAAAAATAACTAATGATTTGGTTTTCACCCTTGTAAGTCATGGAAGAGTCGGATAGAGCAACAACCAATCATACACTTTAGAATCTTAATTATAAGACGGTATCACTAAACCTGCTTTCACATCTAGGTGCACCGCACCGGTGAAACTTCGAAATTATTTTCCCAGCACTGTACAATTAAATTTGCACCACGTAATGCATAATAAATTGATGTTCGCGCATATTATCAATAAATCGTCCCGCACATGGACTGAGATATGTGCCACGTTGAGCGAGAGGAACGCCAATGATTACCCCTGATTACCCTTGGCGATAACCACGCGATAAAGCCCAAAGGAGGACGGCTGCAGTCGACGTGAGGTTTCGAGAGAGCGAACACTCAGATTAAGCGTGTAATTAAATCTGACTGAAGAAAGTCCGGATAAGCTTGATAGATATTCTATATAACCGGAGCTGGGCCTACTTTAACTGAAAGTTTGTTATTATTAAAGGCCAGCCTTGCAGACAAAGGAAAGCTGGCGTCTAATAGACTTGTCTGTGGCAACTATAATCTCCGGGATAATTAAGTCGATGTAATTTATTCTCATTTTGTATGTTTTTATAGCATTACTGTATTAAAACTCTTTTAGACGATTAGGAAGCATATTATTCAGCCCATCTTTTAAAAAGAAAGCCATACAGCTATCCTTTTACTAGTTATCAGATGGGACGTGGAGACGGCCGTGTCTAAGTGTACGCAAATCTTGCTAACGTAACATGAGACGTAGAGCCTCCTCCGAACTTTGTAGCGACGACTTGGCAACCATCGGCATTGTGCAACACGACTATTACTTATATGTGTAATAATCATACGCCAAAGCTCAATCATAGGTTTCGAAATCATGTTATGCGTCTTCTACGTACAGCTTTTACTGGATTGGTCTATAGTACAGAATATAAAATAGGTACTGAATTACTTGAAGAGTTTAGAACCTTTCTCGTAATCACGTATGCATTCTCTCTGAGTAGTCAATTACTTCGCTCAGTTTATTGTCTTTGGATTGTGGAACGGTACTATAAACCTTACGATGTTATGTTAGCACTACTCATTCGCGAATGGGTAATAAGTTTCGAAACTGTTATGAAACAACGTACTTCTACATAGCTAGCGACTCAACATGTTAGAAGCTTTGTTTCGGGACCGCCTACGGAACATGAATATGAAAACTGCTCTCGAACTATACATACTAAATGACCATGTAGGCTATTAATTATTATTCTCTTTAACTTTGAAACCTAAATAGCAGTCAGGAGAGATTTTGACGTGCAATTTGAAGTGGTTTTCTCTTTTTCTGAGCAATTCCTTTTCAAGTCATAGAGACAATGTTTAGTGATGTGCAGATAAATTGTCCAGTAGTGGAAGTATCGACATCATACAAAGGTGTGTGGTGGCGGCGCCGCGACGCGCTATATACGGTACGTTTCCGGGAGCGCCGACCTGCACTCCGGGACATTTCGCCGACGACGCCCTGTCGTAGTGTCGCACCACGTGTCACTACGCGTTTAGTGCACATTCTGTCCTACATCCTTCTTCCTAGTAGCTGCTTCAGCTAAATTTAATTCAGATATTACACCGCAAATACAGGATGTTTTCTTGTAACTCAATCACATCTACAAATTCAGATTGGAATTTAATTTAAGTGGGTAGATAATTTATGTTTTTGAATTAGCATACGCTTACGTCTATTTCGACGGAACAAGCCAATTATTTAGAAAATTAGAAATGAAAAAAAAGCCAAGTTTATCGTTGTCAAGATAGACACCGCTTTAACGATCCGTTTTATAATCTAGTTGAAGGTGATTATCTGGAGGGAGCTTTCATGCTTAAAATTTTATAAATAAAAGTGATTTCACGTCTCAATTATAAATTGATTGAAACTCGACCGATAAACAATTTAATTGAAAACTAACATGAACTGAACTCTGTCGGAGACCTGGTCCTGTTGACAACTTGTCAACATTTACGATATAATTTCATATGCAAATACACTGCAAAGTTTATATAATTTATGGAGCAAGAATTCAGCAAGAAACAAGCAATGTAAGCGATACATTTAAAATCCACATGTGCATATCTGACCGCATAGTAGCACGACCGCAGGTTATCTTATCATGCAGCATTTTATAGTTTGTTGCTGATTGCTAAACAGCCAATCGTGTCACTTTTGTAAAAACATGTGGATCACGGCTCCGATATAAAGAGAACATAATTTATTATAAAATTAACCAACTGGTTTTTTAATGTGTTATTAATATTATGTAATATTATCGTACATGGTTCTCCTTTCGGCGAATTTTATGTAACTAGAATACTTTAATGAAAGCGTGAGTTTGTTTGGTTGTTTGCGATGGGTTCTAAGAAACGACTCTACCGTAATTCAAGATATTTTCTGTCTGAGCATTTATGAGAAAATGAACGAGTGCTCGTTTAAAATGAAAATAGGTCAATATATATAAATGTATAAGTGTTATAAAGTTATATTAAACTAGCTTTTGCCCGCGGCTTCGCTCGCTTGGGTATAGTTGTTTTTGCCGGATGAAGGTTCTCTGTCCTTTTCTGTACACCTGACAACGTGAATGCGAAATTTTATGATGATCGTTTGAGTAGTTAAGTAGTAAAAGCGTAACAAAAAACAAACTTACAATCACATTTATAATATTAGTTAGGATTGTTGAATAAGATTAGCTAATGTTTAATGGCTTTGAATGAAACTTGACATACAGATATACATATATAGATATACAAGGTGGCGCAAATGTTATCACATTAAATTATATACTGCCTTAAGCTGGTTGATATAAGACGGTTAACATAAACAAAAACTAATATTCGAATTTAAAAAATTAAGATATTATTTTTTGAACAAAATGATTAAAATAAAATTAGACACAAATTGGAACACCATCGTGCGCTGTTCCCAGCTCGCTAACGGTCATAGGTTCCGAGAAATCGTCTTTGTCAACTCGCTAGGACTGGAAATTGCCGGACCCGAATACAATACGACGGTTTTTTTAATATCGCTGCTGAAGGTCTTTGACACCTAAGTACTTTATCTCTGCATTACATGACGTTCTAAAATTTTTAAATTATGAAAACCACAATAATGTCCTGTGGCTAAATTACTCAATACATTTGGTTCATAATTTGTAAATCGTCAAAGAATACCATGTAGTATATGTGGTATCAATTAATGTTATAACATTTGCGACACCTTGTATATAGATGGCGTAGTAGTTTTAGTGGTCGCCTGGCCAATGCCAATGCGTCCGCGCCGAATTTCGTGGGTTATTGTTGTTCTGAGTCTGGGGGTTCTTTGTCACCGTTTGATTTTTTGGAAAGTCTCCCGCGACACAGGTATTGGTCCTAGAGCGGGAGGTGTAAAAAAAAATATTTTAACCACGTCCAGGATTGCCATATAGGATATTTATCCCAGTATGCGTGATAGTCAGACTAACGATGGTGAAGCAGGAGCTACTTATAAGCCTAGTTTTAAACTAGAATCGAGATTCGCATTCACAGACAGATATTTATTACAGGTTGATTGATAATATACCATTTGGAAGATCATTGGCGTAAGTGTTAATGCCTGTCCTATAACCGATCATTAGGTCTCAAAATGGTGCTGACTAGTTTAATTTCCGGGTACAGTCAATTAGTATTAGGTTTATCCGCTACCAATCGCACCGAATCAGATCAGATCAAATTGCTGACATTTCAATTGTCCAGTACATGCACGCGATGTAAGTGTTCATTCACCTTAAAGTGTTCTCATTAAAATTCACCGAGTACCGTGTAGATATCCTAATTCCAAATTCTAGTTTTGTTGAACGAGTGGGCGGCTCAAACGTTGTTCTAAAGCATTCAAATACATTCCGCCGACAGACCTAGGTCCTGCCGAAAATAAATGGCAGAGATTGACATCAAACCGACTCAGTAGCTTTCATTAAAACTTTGAAGAGTTTGGGTTAGAATAAATGAATCTGAGTACACGAATAGCGCAGTGCTTCAAATAATCACTTAATTATGTTAATGACTCGGAACAGAATACTAGTCCTGAGCTCGGATATCATTACATGCATTGTTTCAGTATTTCTTAAGTCAGTAGTGCCCATATACAAAGGAAAAATACCTGTGTAATGTATCTAGTCAAATCTACTAAAATACGAGGCACTTATTTCCTGAATATTAGGTACAGTGAAGCCCCATATCAAATTTTATCCATGAGCAAAGCCGCGAGCTGAGCCTAGTGGTTCTATAAACATGTAGCAAGTGTTCGTGCGACGGCTGGAAACTAAATTACTTCGTCATTCGGCTCACTCGTGTAACGTGAAATAATATAAACGTACAACTTTTATTCGGCGGTCACGTTTTGTGGTTCCTCTTACTTCACGTTCGTATTACGTTGAGTAACAAATTATATGGGTTCTGTTTGATTTTTTTTAATATTCATATCACAAAGAAAATTATGTTTATTATATTTAGACACAAGAATATATGTATATGTAATATATAATAATACAAGTCGTAAAATAGGAACCAGAACGTAGCCCTGTGGTATCCCTATTATAAACACCAAATATAAGTTTTAAATTATATTTTTTATTATCACCTAACTGACACTAGTGTCTTTTCATCTGTTAACAGTTGAATTTGTTCATCTTTATGTATCATAAAATCTTGACAATGTCAGACTGTTGAAGGCTAATTTAAGCACCTATCTCAGCGGCTATTGCCATTAAACTGTGGTACGCCGTATAAAAATCGTCTGTTCTCATTTCGATTGTTACGTTGCCAATGAAGGCTGTGTTCAACAACCGGTAACATTCGAATGTAGGCTTTACATAAAGGCTCCGGCGAGACTCCATGCCAGTGTGGCCGGCTCGCCTTCACCTACTTATTGAAATTTGTAATTAAACGACTCCCTGACTCATCGTCATTATGAGCCATAAATCCACGTTAAACATATCTCTAACGCCACCGAAAGTAAAAGTATGCAATTAAAAGTTTAAAATGCTCCACACAAACTAGTTTGAGAGCAAATTAATGAACAACCAATAAAATATGAAGATGACACTCAATGCCAATACGCCAACGATTAAACTCGATGACCTTACTAAACCACTTTACATAGTATACATAACAACATACAATTACGTAACGACGTAATGAAATTCGCAAAACATACACACAGTATATAATCAACGGATTTGTAATATGATGTGGACCGATTTGGTCCAAGCCTCGGGGCTTTAGCGGCTGAATTGCACCTCCTCACGGTCTGGTGTTAAGCCCGCTGTGATTACGATGTAGCCTCGTCTAGCCACATTATTTTAGTCTATTCTTAGCACGAAATTGTGTAGTCATACGTAATCTAAACAGTACTTGAACGCCTACAGCTATTACCTCAATAGAACGACAAAAATCTGGTTGTTCTCAATTTATCAACTAGTCTGATTGTCGTCAGTTTTAGTTTTGACTGAAAGTATCCAAGACTATACGTATTCAGTCGCGTATATTTTAAACAGCTAAGCGTTTGATTTGAGTAATAGAATCTTAGATATTTTTTCTTATATTACTAAGCTGACTGACACCGAGTTTGGTGGAAAGGTAAGCGATTACTGTAGAGAAATGCAGGGGTATAAGTAAATTTGTTGGTGCTACTAGAGAGAATTCGTTGCACTGTTAACGACTGGTGCCCTATGCTTATAATAAAACAGTTTCTTAAGGAGCTCTGCCGACCAAATTAACCTCAGAAACGCAACAAAAGATTATTTGGCTACATCGTGTTAAAGAATTCTACTGTGAACGATAATATTTCGGCTGTCTAAAACATGACTACTATCGAAGATATCTCATCCTATAACCCTGAGACTAGTTATTACAATAATCACAGTAAAAATTGCTTATCTTTTGGTCACTTAGATAATAATACAAGTATTCTAATATGCTCGTAATAGCAAGCGATATCAGTTAATAGTTGGTCATTTCAACATTAGTAAGTAGAATTGTAATCAAAATAACTATCTTATTTACAAACTAATCATAGGAAATCAATTCGAAGTCTCCCAAAAAGATTTTTGTCTCGTCAAATCTAGGAAGAAACTAATTTCGTAAAGGCGTTGCTAGGTTATATATAGTGTTTTATTATGTGAGTTTATAGCTATAGGCTAAATCTAGGTTACAATATCCAACAGTGAACAGTCAGTAATAATAAAGTAGATTTCCAAGTGGAAACACAATAACTTTACTGTAGCGGTGGTGTTGTGGCCGGGACACACTTTCTTAACTATTTAGGAAAGTGCTGGTGCGAAGGCCGTTCGCGAGTACAGGCGCGGCGAACTTCGATACAATAAAAAGAATATTCGGAATAAATTAGCACGACAAATCATGCATATCACACTATAAATACGTCCTTCAAGATCTACAAGATCCATTAGTCAGCATTAGAAAATTATGTATAATGTCATTATATTTATAAGTCCACATCGAATATTTTAGCACTCTGTAGCATTATTTTTTAAGAGGAAGAGATACATCTCATATAAATCTAAATGTCTGTTGGATGGGTATATGTTTCCATTAAGCCGGGGAAAAAGTAAACACGACCTTACCATAAACAATTCTTGAACCAATCTAAATCAAAACGTGCCCAAAATGCTTTTGATCAAATGACAGCATTTTAATCACTTTCATGTCTGCATGAGCTAAGATGTTTCTGGTTGGAATATAATTAAAAATAAAATGATTTCATACTTTCGGTGACCGTCTCGATCAAAAACACAGAATTTCGATCACAGACGATTCTAGTTTTGATCATTAGGTAATCACGTATGAAATATTCAACAAAAGCATTCAGAATAATTCAACTTTATTTTTTCATAATAGTATATGTATATATGCAAATGTAAATAATTCATCAATATCGTGCATAACTTACATATAGATTAACATAAACGTGTCAATACATAATATGAACGTTCTGCACGCAACACAATTGATTAAATGAATTGTGATCTTCATTTCCATTGAAACATGATATGATTTCTTATTGATGGTATGAAGTGCTTCTATTGAAGTTGTTATAAAAATACCGTAGGAGCGATTATTCGATATTATAAACATGGTGCAATGGTTTACGATATTTTAAGGTACGTACCCGTTTTTAATATTGGGAACGCAAAACAGAACCCGGACTTTTCATTAGCATAAAACCTGCAATGCAAGGCTAGAGTCGACAGATAAGGCAGATATTTAAAGATCATTTATATATAAAATATAGAACACAGTGGAAACTTCCCTGAGAACCTAGAGTAGCTTAGGTAGGAAAAAATATATTTCTTATACAACAGCCAACACATTGAGTTGTGTTCGTAGGGGTAAGCAGGATTGTCGAAATTCCTTTAAGAAGCCACTGTGAGCAGAAGCACAAGTGATCTTTGCCCCTTTTAAACAGAGTTAGCAACACGCGAATATGTTGTATGCATCTTATGTATTCAAAGGCATCTGTACGTAACATTTATTAGATGGGCCTTTACTATTTGCCATCTGAAAAACTAAATAAAACTTAATTCATGTCTTTCTTCTTCGGCTTCGAATCCCACCCATTGCACTACTGACGTGAACCCACTCCTAACACAAGTATTCTAGCTTAGCTGGAGGGGTTAACAAGAATACTATAATTTGAAACCAAAATTGTTAGTAACATTTCATAAGAAAAAAAAATTAAGCGGTCAGAATGTAACAAACTAACAAAGTTAGTTTGACATTTACAACATTAGTAATTACTTTAAAGATCTCTTCTTAAGCAAACTGTATGACTCTTCTTGCTTTTTTCCTGTAATAATATTATCGGCAGCATTGTAATATTGTATGCATTAGGAGTAAATTATTATCAATGCTTTACGGCTCTTGTAAATGTACGCCGCGGGTGACATGCACAAGTTGACATTTACGTGGGTTGTAAACATCGTGTAAACGATCGATTCGAGCCGCCTGCGTCAGTAGCCCGTATATTTATTGATTATTGACTATATGATATGCCAGTCTTCATATATATCCCGCGTCTGCGTACTCTTAGGCCCGGTACCTATATCAAGAAACGAATTGTCTAAGGTAAATTTTGACATCATCATCACCTGTGCCCCGCGGTTTCACTCGCGTGGGTCCCGATACCGGAGAAATATCGGAATAATAGTAGCCTTGATCCAGGTCTCCAGCTATCTACATACCAAGTTTCATCGCAATCGGTTTAGTAGTTTTTGCGTGAAAGAGTACAAATATCCATCCATTCCAATCATCCATTACATTATACCCATTCGAGTTCGATTCCCGCACAAGTCAAACATTTGTGTGCATGAATATGGATGTTTGTCTTGGTCTGGGTGTTTCTATGTATAATATGAATTTATTTACAAAAAAATATTATATATGTATGTTTATCCATTGTCTAGTACCCATAGTCAAGCTCTGCTTAGTTTGGGCTAGATGGTGTTGTGTGTATGTGGTAGAATATTATTATTATTATTATTCATCCGTCCTCATAAGCTTTCACATTTATAATATTAGTAGGATAGAATATGCGTCAAAAATTAACTGACCGTAGACCGTAGGTAAAACGACTCGTATTTAGATAAAGGAATTGGACCTTAGTAATTTAGTGCTTGTGTTGGTGGGTGTACTATGTAACCAGAGCAGGCGGCGGAGCATGCGATCCCGCGACACCGCCACCGGACACCGGCGTGCCGCTCCACCGGACATCAGCCCTGCGAACCTAGCTGCTGCCGACGCGCCTCGCCTTCACCCACCAGTACGTACCATAACTATTCTACGCCGCCTTGATCATAATAACCTTTGAGACTTGCCCAAAAAGTTTATGTCATCAAACTGGCATTTGAAATATGACCCTAAAGCTGGCACTCGCAAAAAATAAAACAACCTAGCAAAAATCTC
The DNA here is from genome assembly GCA_930367265.1 of Catocala fraxini. Classification (NCBI taxonomy): domain Eukaryota; kingdom Metazoa; phylum Arthropoda; class Insecta; order Lepidoptera; family Erebidae; genus Catocala; species Catocala fraxini. The sequence goes on from OV884047.1 coordinate 5,763,538, forward strand.
TATTGAAAGGAATGTAACCTGGTTTAAAGGACACGACTACAAGAAACTAAAACTTATCAAGGTGGGTCCGCACCAATATTCGCGAATTTATTTTGATGACAAAGCCTTGTTGCCTCTTGTATCGGTTTAGATATCTACAGCATTCAAAAGCCTAACATATAATGCCAAGTGTCCAATAACCTAGTATAGACAGCAAGCGCCCCTTATACTTAGATCATTCATATATTATGAACACCCTGACTACGTTTATCGACTGTAACAGATGTTCATGGCCGTCAGAATTTCGTGTGTTCTTTGAAACATTGAGAGTACCTGTTTTCGATAGTTACTTAGTAGTTTTGCTAGAGATCCTAATAGCAAAGCGACTAAGTAAATCTAATTAGGGGTCTCCTGATCGGCATTTTACATTTGCAGTTATTTCAACAAGATGATTACAATGAAAAAGCAATTTAAAATAGTCGAGCGTTTCTTGCTGGTATTTTGTCATACTCAAGCTTTTGCCTGACCATAACAACTAAAATAAACGTAATTTTAATAAACTTACTAAAAGTTGGTGTTTATAAATGTTTTTTTGACTTTTGAGACATTCGAAAGAAGAATTAAGTATGATAAATTTTATCTTATATTATATCTCCGGATTACCACATAATATTGAACTGAATTCAAAGCACCCAAAGAGTGTAACAAAGTCGAAGAATAAAGTAGATGTCGTCGCATATCCGTCAAATCTTAATAAAAGGGGTTTGCAAGGAAGCAGTTGGACTAGACGCAGTGGCGCTATTCTCATTTGAAATGCTAATTAGCACGAGACGCTGTTTCTAGTTTATAAAACTTGGAATAAATACAACAAATTAAAAAGAAAATCTACTGAAAGGATTACGGTTGCATTAGCATGCGACACGATAGTTTTATATTGCGAATACTTAATAATCTTATAATGTACGAGACTGGAAATTCTAGATTACACAATGGCGTTGCCATTCATCCCTCTATTTTTGCGCAAAGTGAAACCCCAAAACGTACCTCTTTCCTTTACTTTAATTATAATAATATTTAGGTCATAATATTGTGTCATATCCCTGTACAAGGCTACACATTCGCACCGCTAGATGTTTAATTGTAATTTTATTATTTTCAGGACATACGACAACCAAATAATTTAAAAGTTTCTCTTCAGGCTACTCTAGCAGGAAGTGTAATCCGTATCGCAGGTGCTTTACAAACATTGATACAATAGAAACAAAGAAAACGGATACCTGGTCAAACTGTCTATGAATTCTTCAAATATTCCTTCCGCGCGAATGAACTTAAAACTAACGACGTATCGATAGGTGTGCCAACCATATTTATAACATTTTTGGCATTTGCCTCATTAAAGAGGTCCAACTACGCGACTTATAAATACCATCACGTCATTGGTAATTAACCGCTATATAACAAAACTCGCAAGGGAGCGAGCTTAACCTTGACAAGCCATTTCCATGCCGTTTAATTCATCTTATTGGTCAAACAAAACAATAATCCGCCCGTTTATCGGGCACGTGACAAAATCTTATAGACACGCTACTTAGTATGTAAGTCATAGATATTGCACAGTCCGGTGTGATTCATATATGAAATTTTCCAAAGACGTGATCACCGATGATTGGAACACGACGCGATGGTAGGTATCAGACAGTGGCAGATACATTTGCATTAATTACCGAATTGACCTACTTCAGTTGCATTGAACACGGCTGCTTAGTATCTATAATGCGAAATACACAATAGATTCCTTAAGTCCTTCATTCGTCATTTACCGGTGCCCAGACAATATGCTTAATCATTGTCTCGATATCTTTAAAAATTGTTTGGTAGCAGCTTTTATTATAAACTACCCCGAAACTAAACACAGGCCTCTTTCTCAGAATGAGCAGTAGCGGTCACAACATTAAAGTCCAGCACTGCTCAAGAGCGTTTTGGTAGGTTTCGGACATGTTCATGGATATTCTGGTAATCTTCCAGGCGTGTATGTATGTTGCCTCACAATACTGCCGTGGTAATCGAGAAGACAGTAAGTCAGAAAAGGCAGTTTTGGAAAACAGCGCGCAATGATTTTGTTACAATTTTAGCGTTTGTGATAAATCTATATACTCAATATTTATGTTCTATATATCAAAAGAAAGAAAGAAAATATGTTGTTTACATTAGAGAAGCATTCCAAATCAGTAATTAAAAAAAATGCCTATCTTTGACAAACTGCCCTCTCGATTACCACGTCTGAATATATGTCTGCATAAGTAATTTACTTTCATTGCGTAGTTAGCTTAGTAACGTTATAACATGTAGCGTGCCCTTAGAACTATTGCCAGGCTTTTTTTTTTTGAAATACCTCCTTTTAATAATAATGATTATGTTACATTATTAATATTGAGACATTGTTATTATTGTATTGTATTAAGAATCTTTAATATTGCATGCCTAATGGATAGAATAAGGAGGACTGTATTAATATAAAGCAAACTTTTTGTATAACACCTTTATAAACCTTTATCCAGCAAAATAAATGAATTTGAATTTTTGAATTTGAATTTGAAGGTTATTGATGCTTCCATACTAGTAACAACTGTTACTTACCCTTGAAGTTTGCTGCCCTTCCAATATAACTATATTGGAAGGGCAGCAAACTTCAAGGGTGTAACGGAACCTAATTATAGCCGTCGCTATAGGTATTTATAGACACACAGCACATACTGTATCTTCTGTACCTATTAACTATTAGGCTGAAATGTGCTACAGCTGGCCACATTAAAACATTTGAATAGCTTACCACAAACTACCGTGTATAATTCCAACTTGTCAAAAATATTACCTATAAGAGCACCTGAATATAAACAACGCATAATACTGGCCGATATTATAAGGTCATACATTTAACCATCGCAGTAAATACAGTCAGATCGACCTAACGACAGATATTAGTAAAAAGAATCGAATTAGCCAGAAATGATTATCTGACCATAAAAATAACAACCAACTCTTCAGTAGTCTTGTAATACAAGGATAAATGCAATACTTTTTAATTTATGCCCATAGGTGCCTTTTCTGTTTTCTCTTGGCAGTCAGTCGAAATGACTATACTCCGTCTGCGGTAGTGAAGGAAAGGCAACCATTCAAATGCTGGCTCTCAACACGTTTCTATATGTAGTTTGTTACTATTTTGTTGTAGTACACAACATACTGTTTATCGATCCTAAAACAGTACCACACCATTGTACACTGACCGCGTTTATTTGCATAACACTACAAATAGCTCTATCAAGTTAGCTTTTAAAAGGAATTCGTAGCGAAATAACTTGCTGGCGATAAAATTATTCGATATTAGCGTCGTATAAAGTAACATTGATTTTTAAACTGTTCGACTATTACCGTGCACTAAAAATACCGAGAGGGTAATTGACCGTGTCGTCGGCAGTTATAAATAGAGCCACCCTGTTTCAGGTGGGTGTCGTACGGAACGAGGGATTATAGAAGTGAGTGACATCGCTGCTATATGCGACTGCGAGTATTTGAGCCAAAGCTTTGGAGCGGCGTATCTAGAATACTAAGTAATGTATGCAAAATATGTGTATGTAATGAAGATGATGGACGTTCTTGCAGCGTAAAAAATAATTAGTTAGTAATTTTAGTGACAACTTTATCAAGGCAAGTGGAAAGTACTATAGGGAAACAACTCGTAAAAAGGCAATAAGGATTATGTTAAAGGGGCTCCAGTGCCCATAATGGCCCACAATGGCTTGCAAAGGGATGATGGTGATCGACATACGCAAAGGATCTAATGGGACCCTATTACTCTCGCTTGGATAGACATGCCAATTTTCAAAGGGCTCTAAATAATTATATTTCTATATCAATACAAGATTGTTTGACAAATTCTCGCTTGTCTCTAAAACGTAGACGTATTAGTTCATAGTCGAAAACTCATTTGATACCGACCGTAAGTAACCTACTTGGCATTTCAGATATGAATTACACAATCAGCAGCCTCAAAATATTCCTTTGTATTTTCTTTTTTCAAGCAATCACCTTCGTAAGAATAATAATAGTTAGGATTACATTTAAATAGTTCTTAATACAATTATTTCTTAGTGTAGGAATAAAAATAAAAGTGTAACGAGGTTGAGAGGGCTATACTTTAAAGATATTTAAAATAACTAGGTGAAATAGTATTGGTTATGAGGTGTTTTGTCTGCTCGTCTAACCTACTTCCGCAATAATTATCCGTTAAATCCCTAAACAGCGTAATGTGGTTCTTCGCTTAATAATAGTAATATCAGCCCTTTATGTAAATTGTCTCTCTTCTCCGTGTGGGAAGGGTTGGGTCATAGTTCACCACGCTGGTCCAATGCGGGTTGGCAGACTTCACATATCTTCGAGAAGATAATGGAGTACTCTCAGACGTACAGGTTCCCGCGATGTTTTCTTTCGCTTTTACGAAAAGTTTTAAGTTCACGATGTATCTTAAAAACACGATCTGTTTGACCAAAAATATCGTATGCGAAATATTAAATACTGAATTGATTATAGCCACTTTACTACTGAACATTAATAAATTGAGCTAACTAACAGTTATAATAAATAAAATAAGAAAATGAGTATGGAGTAAGCAAAGAGACTTTCACAAATGTTTCTAGTGTGATAAAAAGCAAATGTGACCACAGCATGCGACTATCGCAAATTTTCCAACTACATTCTATCCGAACAGGGTATCGAGAACCCAAGACTTTACGATCAACATCTCCCCACAACATCGAATGAAATAGACTGGTGACTTAAGCCACAAGTCGAATGCAATGGGCAATCATTTATTTAATTATAACCTAATTAGCTTTTGCTTGCGGCTATGGTGGCGTGGTTTGTATGTTACTCTGGGGTATTATAAAACCTTGCTATTATAAAATTAAATTTTAAAATTGGTTCCTTTGTTTTAGAGATTATGTTCTACATATAAGCAAACAAATTTTGCCACTTTATAATATTAGTATAGATAATACAAATGATGGTCAGTAGATACATAAGTAATAACATTAATAACTACACCAATTACATTAATCACTTCCAAAGAATACCAGTTAAACAACTTGTCACTTTCATATTGCCTTATCTGATGTGCACATAAATGTTTATATTGTATTATATAAAAAGCCTTGAAAAGTTTAAATCCTTATCAATTACAGATAAAAATGTAACCGCAATGTCTTAGCGAAGACCTTGCAATATATGTTAGTAGATTCACTGCTTTTTTATATAAATTGTATTTATATGGCCAGTTTCATTATAATCATGGTTTGCTTTCCTGCTCTTGTTTGGTCCAATAAGAAAGATGGAAAGACTTTTATCTTATGGATGAATGCTATTTTAAGGTTTTGAAACAAGGACTTGATGATTTACAGGATAAAAGTAGTTTCTGCAACTGTGTTAATTCAACTATTTCATCCCAAAAAATGATAGCTTGGCTATGAAAAAACAGAGTAAGGATTTAACCTAATCATAACCCCATAAGTTTATCTAAGTTTATATCTCTTTACACTTCTTTATAAGTGACTATTGGTGGCTTGATAATAATCACATTGCTAAAGATTGAAATATGTTTAATACCTTTTGTTATTCAAACTCTGAATTTGTTTTTGCATGTGACATCCACACTATATTTGATCAAAATTGATCTACATTTGATCACAATTAATTCAGCAGTTAACAATATCGAAACATAATAAATGAACAGAGTAATTATGCACAATAAATGGAGCTCTTATCTCTCCAACAAATCATGATTTATATTACAAACTGAGATGTCTGAGTGAACAATAATTAACACAATAATGTACGGAGATAGTAAAGTGATTACTGTCATTGATGCCTCATAATTGTTTCGCACAGCTGACATACACAACAGTGTTATTGATGTGCACAAAACATGCAACACAAAGTGGTCTGTTTATGACTCAGTAAAACAACTGGTAATTAACAATTATAGTAATAAAAAAATAATGTACTCAAGTGTAAGAATTGATAATACAACACTCAAAACTAATAAAATTATGAATGTGTGTATATAATTATATTCATGACAGAGCAAAACACCTTGAATGGTTTAATCATTATTTAATAAAATATTGAAGATATTGCTCAGTGATAAAAACAAACAATTTGTAGTCAGTAATGACTAGACAAGAGGTTTGATATGTATTGAGTGTTGTGTCATATACCATGACTAAAGTAGCCATCCAAATTGAATAATAAGTACTTTTTGCATAACAAAAAGCAGTAACTTGTGGTTGCTCCGTGCGCGCAAGGACGCAGCGATTAGCGCCGCCCGCCGTCATCACCTGCCTTGCGAGCCTCCGCTAAATATTTTAACACCTCTTTGCGTAACTGCCACTGCTCTACTAATTTTAATTATCTGTCTTGAGATTTTTATTTAAATCCCTATTTACAATATTGGACCCCGACACTTAAATTTCGTACTGCGAAAATATTAGCTTTACAAACGTGTGTCAAATCAAATACCAATTCGGCATTATTGAGAGGTATAAAGAATGCTAGTTCGCCACAAGAAAGTAATTATTTTAACCTCACTGTCGAAATATCCGACTCATGAGAAAAATCGATAATTCCACCAATAAACAAGGAGTTGTCAGATAGTTAAGAGTAATAATTAGACCAAAGTCAGGAACCATTTATGCTAGTCAAGAAATTCGTTATAGAATGTCTTTTATTAAGCCATTGCTACGCGATAAAATAAAACCAAAACGAATAAAATAGCCGGCGTACTCACCCATTTTGATACGCTAGCTCGCAAGCCCGAAGATCCGATGAAGGTTTACTTATAAATTATGTTTTTCATTATCACAATTACACTATTATGACACAGACACTATATAGTTGCTAATATAACTTAAAACTTATAAAATCTTCATTAAATTAAATAAAAACTGGGCTGGTCGCGTAGCGCAACGCTCCCACTGTCTTGTATCTGTCAGAAAGCGCGCGCGCGTTCGGAAATTAGAAACTTAAGTATTTAGTTGCGTTCTGAAATTTACGTCGTTTATACGAGCACGCTCGTTCGAATCGGAATCGAAACTGAATATATTACAAGATTACGTGACGTCGTAATAATGTACTGCCCACGACTTAGATATAGATCATTATTATTATATCTTTCATCGTACAAGTATTTGTAATTTGAGCAGCTTGTATAACTAGTTAATGTATTAGCGCGTTACACATATTCAGTTAAATACTTAAATTAATACTAACTAGCTGGCCTAACTGGTCTACTAATAGAAATAGCAATATGCTGTAGATCGTTATCGTCCCATTTAGTAGATCAGCACAATTGTATCATCATTACTACTGTTAGAAGACGCCGTTGAAGAATTTAGTAAATTGTAACATCTAGTTACAATTTACTAAATTCTTCTTCAAATCGATTGTTTAGTTAAGCTTATATTAGTGCAACAATTTGCGTAATAAAGCTAGCTATTTCCACTATTATAACTGTTCGAGATAATGTTATTTATATTTACGATGTAGGATATTTAACATCAAGCTACGATCTGAAGGAACCGCATTATATGACTAAGTATGTAACATAATGATTAACGCGGGTGAAACCAGCGGTTTTACCCGCGTTTGATGACTGACACCGCGGGCACAGAGTACATTTTATAGACTGAGATTACACTGAGATCACTGCTGTTACACATAAAAATAACATCTTTATAATTAGCACAGATAATATAATACTATACTAGTACAATTAGATAGCCTGTATTTAATTATGAGAGCTTTGTTTGTACGTATTCTAATAGTTACTAGCAATTTCAGTCTTTATGGAATAGCGCTCGATTAGCTGAATAATAAGAGCCAGCTTTTCCGAACCAGGGATGTATCCTCTTACTGGAAACTGGCGTAAGAGTAGAAACACTATTCGACAAGTGAGTCAGATTTCCACAGGATCACATACTTACCTCTGCTATTTCTATTAACTGGTATACCCTTTAATGCTCAATGTCTAAGGTATATATAGCATCTACTATTTCTTTTTTCATTGGTTTCGCAAAATTAAGCTAAACTCTGAACAATTTATAAGGTTAATGTACAAATAGACACAACATTAGTTTTTGCTCTTCTTGAAGTCAATACTGCGTGCTATGTAAAAAAAAAAGCTGGTGTATGTCCACCACAATCAATTAAATTACAATAAAAGCACAAATTACAATCTGAATCAAAATTTATAATTTATTTTTTATTTTCTTGAACTAAATAAACGAAACCTTAATTATTTCGTTACTTACCTATACAGTTTAATATTGTTCATTCAAGAGCTAAGAGTACTGTCCATCAAACACCTTATAATAGGTACCAACATTGACTCCCAGTGTTTGACACATTGTTTGCAAGAAGCTATAGGACGCTTTCTACTTTTATTCGCCTTTGACCTGTACCCGCTCTGCACGACACGATGAGGTGAAACAACTGACGAACAGTTGCGTGACTCATCATCTAATCACGTGAATATCTCAAGTCAGACATTTGATTATAATACGACGTTGTTACAGATCGACAAATTATTGTGAAATTGTCTCCGTATTCTTTTCACTTGCTATACAAGTCAAGGATAGAGTAATAAGGCACTTACAACTGTTTGTATTGGCTGATGAAGTCACATAATTTGCAGGCATTGAAGCCAACGGCTTTTTTGGCAACGTGCATAAGGGTATATATTGATATATTAATTACTAATTGGAGTGGCATTACCTTTTAGACGTTAATAAATTACTCCTGTGCCGCGTGTGCTGTTTTTGCCGGTTTTTGATTGATAAAGGGGGATTCTTGGAAATAGACAAATTCCAAATTCTACTATTTAAGTTTATAGATTTCAATTTTTTATTACAAAAGTGATGGTCTAAGGTTCGATCGTTCGTAAAACAAGGTACTTATCTACTTAACAAGTATGTTGTATATGTAAGTTGCTCCACAACAGAAACATTCATAACTATATTGCTATTTTATTATGTTCTAAAATATGTACCTTATCAATACAACGGTTAAAACGACAAAGTTAACGCTTATGTAAATATAATACTAATACGTGAAGCAAAAACTTTGTACCCCTTTTTACGAAAATTGTGCGGACGGAGGAGTATGAAATTTGGCACGTTAAAGTTTATATGGAGGAGTGGCGAATCCTAATCCTTACTAATATTATTAACGCGAAAGTTTGTATGGATGTATGGATGTTTGTTACTCTTTCACGCCAAAACTACTGGACCGATTGCGACCAAACTCGTTATGTGGATAGCTAGAATAAAACATTACACGCACACAACCAAGCATTTGACACACGCAGTCGAATCGCCTTCTGACGTCGTACAATTGTTTGTAACTGTGATTACCGATAGCTTATTTATATAAAAAATAACCTTTCCTCCTAACCCAAATCAATCAATCAAAATCACGATGGGCATTCTTAACGAAAACTGGCCTTTTGCAGGTGATATTATACTGCACAAGTGTGTGTGCAAACACAAGTGCACTCTATGTTACCTGCCACTCATAATCCGGTGGGACGACAATCCCACACGACCGGAGAGAGATCAGGCGCAGGACCAACAGCTTAACATGCTTGCCGAAAAGCACAGGTGTGTAACATCGTCAACTTGCTATCTCCGGGCTGTTAATGAGATTTTTTGGCATTAAAACCTACTAATTTTATGTTGGCTCGATTCGCGATTCGAACCCGAGATCTCATGCTCAGTTAATCGAAAATATATCTACATACATTGGCAGTGGCATGTCTAGGATTGCTGGTGTTCGGGTGTAGTAGGATTTAACCAAAATAAAACAAAAAGAAATATCGAACAGCTTCATAAAATAAGTGCTTTATTGATTAAAAATTAGTAGGTATAGGTACATAATTTGAATTAATCGTAACGTGACTGTTAACAAAACGAGCTCGAATAAGTGACAAATGTACCTATCAACTTATTTACAGATTTTGGGCGAAACGAACAAAAATATCTATTAGATCAAATAGTCTTATTAGTTGCAAGCTTTCTAACTCCCCCATCATTCAGCTATCCAATTTGTCGATACACATGACGCTGGGTGTACATGAAATTGTAACATCTGTATGAGACACACTAATGTCCAACACGATTACACGTTCCTTCTACACCGTTACGACTACGTGCGCGGCGCCGGCGCCACGCCGCGTGACGTCACGCGCGTGACGTCACGCCGCGCCGGGCGCGTGACACCGGGCCGGTGTGGCGCCGGCGTCGCCACTCCCTACTAACTCGTAGTTCAGTATTCGGCACACTGCAATTTGTCTGAAACCTCAACGAATAAATCGTATGCACTAAGCAGAATAATAAACTATACATCTATCTTTATTACTTTAAACCAATTTATTTTATTTACAACCGAGAAACTATAATAATATAAATATTAGAACCTTATACTCTCTGTACAATGTCGTTAATTTAATAGACTCTTCATTTATCATTTTTATTACATTTTAACATTTTGGCTGAATGTTTTTTTTTGTTACACGTCGTTGTGGAAAACTTTGTAAATGAGCAACATTCTTTCAACAGGACTCATCGTGGGTTGTAACCATAATTTAGAGCGTCGATATTCTAACATAAGCAAGCTTAAATATCAACATTTTAAAAATTTACCTCTCAAATATACGCTACAGCCCTTTTAGAAAGAGGAAAGATGGTAATTTATAAATCAAACAATGTATTGAATATAATGAATATCCCTGTGGTAGCACACCATCACACGTATTAGTGATTGTTATGTGTTACTACAGTGGGAACATGAACAACGCAGGTGATCACTAAATACGACTAAATGTTAATAGATTCAAAGCTTCCAGAGGAAAATCCACTCGCGTTGTAAATGTTCCGTGTGCGCAGCGACCAGTGGTAACAACGTGACGCGCCGACCGCTAGCGAGTGTCGGCACCGGCACTCTCACTAGCTTTGTACAACTGTGAACCTCGAGTTAACCTAAACGTAATATACAAAGTCGTGTCCCGCAATATTAAATACAACATGTAACATTATTGTCTACGCCCGCCGGTAGCGAGCTCGTTACATACACCTACGTAGCCACATCACAGCCGGTGGCAGTACTTGGTTTATGTGCTTGTGCAGCTCGAGGTATTCGTCTGTCGTACATATCACTCCACACGCGCTCACTATCACGAGACCAACTAAACATGGTACCACCGCCTCCCGCATTACTCACCGATGTCAAACTCTATTATTGCACGCTAATACAAACTCAGCGGGCGACAGCTACTCAGTTACGCATAGTGGCGGTGCAGTGAACTCGACGCGTATATGCCTAACCGATACTTAAAACAATTTGGCTCATCAGCGACCAACGAACTAAAAGAAATCGTTTTAATAACAACGAAATTCTCTACGGCGCACAGAAATATTAAAATTTAACCATAAATAAAATAACTCTAGACCAAAAACGTGGGAATACATGAGCGAATACCACTAAAATATATTACTGCAATTCAATATGTGCTAGTAAAGTAAGTAATAAATTGAACTAGTAGTAGTACTACTGGGCGAAAATATGTGCGAACCGTCGCGCGTCGGCTGAAGGATCGCGTCCGCTAGGCAGACGGGCGAAGTGTGGCATCGAGATAAATATATGCGGTAGTCATGGTCGCATTGGGCAAGGCGGAGTTATAAGGCGTCCTATGACTATCACAAAGACGTACTTGGCCCGTCGGCCTAGTGGATGCTAAGATCCTTGTTCAATTCCATGTGTATCCCCCGCGATTGCCAACAACGAAGCATGCGACACCCCCGAGCGGTGCGCAAACGTTTGCGCCGAGTAGCGTGTAGCGCACACTGTAGTGTTCAGAGCGCGGCAGGTCCCCGATCCGCGCCTGTACGCAATTCCAGGTGTCGTGTGTTATTCCTCGTCGGTGTCGGCATCGCTCGAGAATTCGGCGCCACCTGCCGCCTGCAGTCGTGGCGGAAACGGACCGCGGGTTTGTTGCCTGGAAATAAAAATGGGCGGTCAGCGAAGCATAATAATAGTCTTTTATTCTAATAACAATACAGAATATATTATGTTCTGTAACTTAAAAACTGTTATGTTGCTTTTTATTAATAACAAGATTTTGCCTGCGACTTCGCTCTCGAAAATGTTAATTAGGTTAGGTTAGGTTAGTCTGCTATTTAAACGCAGCTGCCCGAGGGAGATATCGATATATCCTCACAGCGCTCCCACATTTTTTTATTCAAATTTAAAATATTAATTACCTCCTCATTTTGCAAACAATTTCAAAACTGATTTACAAAAAGATTTGTTTTAATTGCTTTTTGCTCTTGAGAGTAAATAATGTCCAAAATCAAACATAGGCAACGAACCTATTAGTATCACTTTCCTATTCTATAAAAGGGCCAGTTTAAGTCAAAATAGGGTCATTTGCTATCCAGATGGGCACTACTGCTGAAGAAGCCGCTCAAGTGGTTGCACCACTGCAATCAGCAATGCCATAATGCGATGTTACACATTTAGTCGTTTTGTCGTGCGGCGGATATGCCGGCGGTTTCAAGAGACTGGAGAACATAAACGGTGGCATGGATCAGGATGACAACGTTGCACATCAAAAAGGCGACCATTTTATTGTGACGACTTCTTCGCGCAATCGGTTCTCCAATGCCGTTGAGCTATAATAGCAGCTCTGAAGAGCTCGCTGTATAGAGCACGTCTACGATTAGACGAAGAAACGCCGAATTTGTAACGACTTCAGGACAAAATTATGGTGTCCAGGTAAATATAGCTATCCAGTTCCATACATAGAAATTTGTCTAGTGCTAATTTTGCCCTAGAGTAGGCAACGTGCGAGTCACACGATTGCAGGCGTCCATAGTCAACCTGAACAGCACGCCGCCGCCCGTCACGTACGCCGACACCCAGCGCCGCACCACGCCCTCCTCGTGAGGTGGGGTGAGGTGAAGTGTGTGTGTAAGACATTAGCAGGTGTACAGGTATACGTACGCGAGGCGGCGGTAGTGGTTGAGCCACTCCTCCAACATCTGCGCCTGCAGCAGCGGGCGCGCGTGCAGCGCCTGGCGCGCGGCCAGCACGCCGCCGCCCGTCACGCACGCCGACACCCAGCGCCGCACCACGCCCTCCTCGTGAGGTGGGGTGAGGTGAAGTGTGTGTGTAAGACATTAGCAGGTGTACAGGTATACGTACGCGAGGCGGCGGTAGTGGTTGAGCCACTCCTCCAACATCTGCGCCTGCAGCAGCGGGCGCGCGTGCAGCGCCTGGCGCGCGGCCAGCACGCCGCCGCCCGTCACGCACGCCGACACCCAGCGCCGCACCACGCCCTCCTCGTGAGGTGGGGTGAGGTGAAGTGTGTGTGTAAGACATTAGCAGGTGTACAGGTATACGTACGCGAGGCGGCGGTAGTGGTTGAGCCACTCCTCCAACATCTGCGCCTGCAGCAGCGGGCGCGCGTGCAGCGCCTGGCGCGCGGCCAGCACGCCGCCGCCCGTCACGCACGCCGACACCCAGCGCCGCACCACGCCCTCCTCGTCAGACATCTGGGACCAACCCGCTTATTTAATAACCTATTCAATCGATATACAGTGGTGGACATATAATTAGAAACACTTGCGACGTATTTCACAATATACAAGGCACAATGCCGTAAAACTTTTGTTTTTGGAAATAAATTCAACAATATGCATAGAATACGTTCAACAACTTATAATTCATTAAAAAACAAAATAAATATCCGAGTTTACAACTACTATTTAGATATTTAGTGACTTACAAACAACTAAACGACATTTGCAGAACCATCCGTCATGGACAAGTAATTAGAAACAATAAAGAAATGAGGTAAAAATCAAAGTTATTAACGTGTCAACGTCATCAATTACAAATTATTTATGTAAATTTATGTTTGGTTTACTAAATTTCTTAAAATTAATATTTAGTTGCATAGCCTTTGTTATTAATGACGGCTCTGCAACGACGTAGCATTGATTCAAGTAATTTCATACATTTATCGAGTGGGATCGAGTTCCATGCTTCAACAAAGGCTTTGTAAAGTTCATTTTGACTGGGAATACGTTTAACGGAGACTTTTTTTTAACGACGTACCACAAGTTTTCATTAGGATTTATGCAGGTCAGTCTAACATGGTAACACGTTGCTCACTAAGAAAGGATTTAACACTGCGGGCCGTGTGTTTTGGGTTATTATCGTGCTGAAAGATCTAGGTCACAGGCAAATGGTCGCCGGTGTAGGGAATCATTGTCTCTTCTAAGATGTTTTTGTATTGAAATTGATCCATTATACCTTCAATCTTACGGGCGGATCCAACTCCGCAACCAGAAAAACATACCCATACTTTAATGTTACTACCGCCGTGTTTGACTATGCTCCTCGTGTATTTATAATCAAAACTAACGTAGCGTCTGAATTCACCATATTTATTTTTGTTTCATCCGAGAATAACACTTTTTTCCATTCTCGTACGGTCCAGTTAGGATATTTCTTTGCAAATAATAAACGCTTCTCTCGGTGTTGCTTGGTAAGAAGCGGTACCTTTCGAGAAACCCTCTGCGGCGTACCAGTTTCAAGGAAATGTTCCTTGGGTCATCAGGTGGAAAAACTTCGTTTCTAATCTCGTTGGAGGCTTTAAACGGGTTTTGTTTAGCTACACGTATAATTTGCAAATCTTCCCGAGGAGACGTTTTCCTTGCACGAGCCTTTCTAACAATACTTTTAGTAGTTCGGTTTCTTTTATAATAAGCAATAGCGTTGAAAACATTCTTCGTAGAACGTTCTAGATGATTAGCAATTCTTCTATAAGTCTACTTTCGATCTAAATATAATTTAACAATTAATTGCCTAGTTGACTCGTCACAACTTTTATTTTTACCCATTTTTAACAAAACTTATTACTCACGTAATTCCAAATTGACGTTTAATTGCCGCCGAAACTACAGGAAAAGCGATGAATGAGATTTTTAAATTTAAAAAATGGAACGAACCATGTCCCTCTTTCTAATTAGTTGTCCAAGCGGCCAGTAATAGAAATTCAACTATTATTCATATTTAAACTCTTTTAATAATTAAAGATAGAACAGATATTTTTTTTAATGATTTTTTTAACTTTTTGGCTATATTCTAGCATAATTAATAGTGATTTAATCTATATATTTTTTACTCATAACGATAGTTCATTCTGTGTTTACCTAAGTTTTATGTACTGTTTCTAATTATATGTCCACCACTGTATAAGGTAAGTAGTTTTTCTAAAGTCGAATGCTGTTGATAGCCAATTCGAAATAGCGAAATTCGTTAAACATATCGGCGTATAACATGATATATGTATCTAATGATACGTCTATGTCACGACATTTGGGTGAGAATAGTGTCACACCACCATCATTCTAGTGCCAAAGTGCATCATTCTAGCGGTCATACGATGCAGCAATCTTATAATCCCAATTGTAAATAACTTCAAGTATTTGTGAAATAGCATTTCGTGACCACGTCTATGGCTGCGATGATCTTTTACATTTATTTATCAAGCAAATAAACAGACAAAAATATTTTACTCTAAAATTAGCACACGTTTCAGCATTAGATCTAATTAACCATGGCAATTTATTAGTTAAAAGTTAATTAAATGAATATTTTAGGCTTAATTGTGGTGCAATGTCAAGTCACCAGTGATATTTATTTACAAAACTGGCCCTAAGTAGATGACGTATGAGATTTTAATTTAAAACAAATATTGTTTTAACTGATGTTCCACAAGGTAATATCATGGGGCCAATACTATTGCTTATATGGATTATTATAAGTGATGCAACTTTACCACATAATGAGATGAATGAATGTTAAAAAATATATATACTAGACTTATGACATTAAATTTATGGTTCCTGATTCTTTAGAGATAATCCAGATCGCATAAGATCCTAGAGTATTTATACAAATATTTATAATATACAGGGCACAATATTTTAATGAATGTCGAAATTAACATGTTTTGACTACATGTTGCCGAAATATGTGAACCTAGTAATATGTAAGTGGTGGTCGTTACCTCGTCACAGGTGAGGAAGTGCACGGGCAGCAGCTTGCCGTCGCAGTCGGTGAGCGGCAGGAAGGCGGTGGCGGGCGGCGCGTCGGCCGGCCGGATGTAGGGCGGCGCGGGGTCCAGCGGCACCAGCGCCGAGAAGTGGCCGCGCGTGTAGGCCAGGCTCAGCGGCGACTTGCAGCAAGTGTCCGCGTCGCACAGCAGCGGCAGGTACAGCCCGCGGAAGCGCGCGTAGCCCAGCGCGTCGCCGCGGAACGAGTTCACCACGTCCTCGCCGTACACGATGATGGGGCGCCGCAGCACGTGCGCCAGCGCCCACACGTGCAGCTGCTGCAGCGCCGCGCCCGGCCGCGCCGCCGCCGCCGCCAGCCGCGCCCACTCCGCGCGCAGCTGCGCCTCCTCGGGCACGTACTGCAGCCGCGCCGCCTGCACGCGCTCCCACATCACCCAGCGCGCGTAGAAGCTGCACACGAACCGACACACCCCGCGTTACTACGCGACGTCTACTACATCTACTCGGCGCCTCCTCGGGCACGTACTGCAGCCGCGCCGCCTGCACGCGCTCCCACATCACCCAGCGCGCGTAGAAGCTGCACACGAACCGACACACCCCGCGTTACTACGCGACGTCTACTACATCTACTCGGCGCCTCCTCGGGCACGTACTGCAGCCGCGCCGCCTGCACGCGCTCCCACATCACCCAGCGCGCGTAGAAGCTGCACACGAACCGACACACCCCGCGTTACTACGCGACGTCTACTACATCTACTCGGCGCCTCCTCGGGCACGTACTGCAGCCGCGCCGCCTGCACGCGCTCCCACATCACCCAGCGCGCGTAGAAGCTGCACACGAACCGACACACCCCGCGTTACTACGCGACGTCTACTACATCTACTCGGCGCCTCCTCGGGCACGTACTGCAGCCGCGCCGCCTGCACGCGCTCCCACATCACCCAGCGCGCGTAGAAGCTGCACACGAACCGACACACCCCGCGTTACTACGCGACGTCTACTACATCTACTCGGCGCCTCCTCGGGCACGTACTGCAGCCGCGCCGCCTGCACGCGCTCCCACATCACCCAGCGCGCGTAGAAGCTGCACACGAACCGACACACCCCGCGTTACTACGCGACGTCTACTACATCTACTCGGCGCCTCCTCGGGCACGTACTGCAGCCGCGCCGCCTGCACGCGCTCCCACATCACCCAGCGCGCGTAGAAGCTGCACACGAACCGACACACCCCGCGTTACTACGCGACGTCTACTACATCTACTCGGCGCCTCCTCGGGCACGTACTGCAGCCGCGCCGCCTGCACGCGCTCCCACATCACCCAGCGCGCGTAGAAGCTGCACACGAACCGACACACCCCGCGTTACTACGCGACGTCTACTACATCTACTCGGCGCCTCCTCGGGCACGTACTGCAGCCGCGCCGCCTGCACGCGCTCCCACATCACCCAGCGCGCGTAGAAGCTGCACACGAACCGACACACCCCGCGTTACTACGCGACGTCTACTACATCTACTCGGCGCCTACTCGGGCACGTACTGCAGCCGCGCCGCCTGCACGCGCTCCCACATCACCCAGCGCGCGTAGAAGCTGCACACGAACCGACACACCCCGCGTTACTACGCGACGTCTACTACATCTACTCGGCGCCTCCTCGGGCACGTACTGCAGCCGCGCCGCCTGCACGCGCTCCCACATCACCCAGCGCGCGTAGAAGCTGCACACGAACCGACACACCCCGCGTTACTACGCGACGTCTACTACATCTACTCGGCGCCTCCTCGGGCACGTACTGCAGCCGCGCCGCCTGCACGCGCTCCCACATCACCCAGCGCGCGTAGAAGCTGCACACGAACCGACACACCCCGCGTTACTACGCGACGTCTACTACATCTACTCGGCGCCTCCTCGGGCACGTACTGCAGCCGCGCCGCCTGCACGCGCTCCCACATCACCCAGCGCGCGTAGAAGCTGCACACGAACCGACACACCCCGCGTTACTACGCGACGTCTACTACATCTACTCGGCGCCTCCTCGGGCACGTACTGCAGCCGCGCCGCCTGCACGCGCTCCCACATCACCCAGCGCGCGTAGAAGCTGCACACGAACCGACACACCCCGCGTTACTACGCGACGTCTACTACATCTACTCGGCGCCTCCTCGGGCACGTACTGCAGCCGCGCCGCCTGCACGCGCTCCCACATCACCCAGCGCGCGTAGAAGCTGCACACGAACCGACACACCCCGCGTTACTACGCGACGTCTACTACATCTACTCGGCGCCTCCTCGGGCACGTACTGCAGCCGCGCCGCCTGCACGCGCTCCCACATCACCCAGCGCGCGTAGAAGCTGCACACGAACCGACACACCCCGCGTTACTACGCGACGTCTACTACATCTACTCGGCGCCTCCTCGGGCACGTACTGCAGCCGCGCCGCCTGCACGCGCTCCCACATCACCCAGCGCGCGTAGAAGCTGCACACGAACCGACACACCCCGCGTTACTACGCGACGTCTACTACATCTACTCGGCGCCTCCTCGGGCACGTACTGCAGCCGCGCCGCCTGCACGCGCTCCCACATCACCCAGCGCGCGTAGAAGCTGCACACGAACCGACACACCCCGCGTTACTACGCGACGTCTACTACATCTACTCGGCGCCTCCTCGGGCACGTACTGCAGCCGCGCCGCCTGCACGCGCTCCCACATCACCCAGCGCGCGTAGAAGCTGCACACGAACCGACACACCCCGCGTTACTACGCGACGTCTACTACATCTACTCGGCGCCTCCTCGGGCACGTACTGCAGCCGCGCCGCCTGCACGCGCTCCCACATCACCCAGCGCGCGTAGAAGCTGCACACGAACCGACACACCCCGCGTTACTACGCGACGTCTACTACATCTACTCGGCGCCTCCTCGGGCACGTACTGCAGCCGGTAGTCACGCGGGGTGTATCCCCGCATTACTACGCTACATCTACTCGCCGTGCAACTATAATAAATAGAACAACCGTACCTCCGTTGAGCATGATGTAACGAATCCGCGAGAGCTGTGCGCAGCGTGTTGTGCCTGTCGAACACGCCGTACGCAGCCTGGCACACCGCGTCAGGTAAACAATCGCCCGCCGAGCGGTTCCACAGCGCGTACAATCGAGAGCCTGTGAACCATTTGCATTCACTTATTGATCAAACAGCTGAAGAGATATAGATTGTGAATGATTTACCATTATCAAAGACCGTCACATACATAATTGTCCTCCACATAGTTATAAGATTGCCAACGCAATCACTGTGTTAAAAAATGTATTAAGATTGTCCATTGATGTCTGTAATTTTAGCAACAATTGTATAACAACATCACGCAATTTAGGTTGTAAATAATACTTGTGTTCAAAGAGTTAGTATTCTGTTTCCAATTTAAGTTAAGAAAAAGTATTACGTGACGTCGACACTTTGTTATGTCGATAATTAATTATATCGAAATTGTATCGCTACGTACCTAAACGTACGGTAAGTTCGAGACTCCAGTTGATGAGTGGCGGATCTGCCTCCAGCGTCTGCTGCGCATCGCGGTCTAGCAGCTCGGAGAACAGCTGCTCCTGGATGGGTGCGGGCAGTTCCTCTATCTCTGCAATAGACCAACACATCTATCGTTATTTTGAGTCTATATCTGAGGTGACGAAACCAGGGACAATAGGCATGCAGACTAAAAGCTTTTAGTCAATCTTTTAGATCAGCAAGCAACCATTAAAAAATATTGGTCATGTATTTTTTCTTCTGTACCACAAACTAATAACAACGAAGACACAATGCGTTTAAATTTCGTGTTTCGTGTTACTTGTAGGTACAAATTTTACAAACTCGTGACGTCACTCCTCAACTTTAATACGTTATATCTTAGTAAAATTTTATTGTTTTGTTAAAACAAAAAATAGGTGTCCAATATTTATTGGTAATCTAAAAGACGCACTAATTAGAATCACTTGTTTTTAACCCTGTGATCATGCCTATTGTGATTACAAACATTCGAATTATTCGAATGTGTCAGTTATTCGAGAACTATTGTTGTGAGGCATTGGTCAAACAATCGGTGATCGCCAATTATTCAACTAAGTGCAGTCACCATGTCCTTGGCTTCTAAAATGAGAAGCAATATACGCGCAATAGGCTCTTTGACTAGTTGCTGGAAACCATCTCACATTATTTAGTGGTGTCTGTAGATCCGATAAAGAATGCTTATATTTAATTTTTTTTAGTATTTAATAAAAAAAAAAATACATTTTTAAAACGGTTGACGATCATTTGGTTTCAACTAAAATAAAAATAAGTTAATTTTTTTTTTTTTTATAGATGTGATTAATATAATAATTTGATTACTGCTGCTTGCTAATAAAATCCATTATCTACGCGCATGACAATGAATAATTCATATTTTGTATACTATCAAACAGCCTACTACATGCAAATCTTTCGAAAAATTCGGATATGATACAACAAGGAAAAAATATGCGATTCGATGTCGTATAATAAAACTTTCCAGTAATATTCGCGGATCGCTAGACAAAACAAGTAGTCGTTACCCGCGGGCAGGTAGAATGTGCAGAACTCGTTGATATACCGGCACGGGAAGCTTCCCTTCTTGTATCGGATGCACGAAGCTATGTGACGTCGTATCGCGGACGCCAAGTCAGGGGCTGTAATATAAAATATAGTACATACAATTATCAGAGATTGTCAACCATGTGTAAACAATTTTAATACGATAAAAATATACATTTGTACATACAATAAAATATAAAAAGACTTGTGTATTCTCGTGAACATGAAAGTCGTGACGAGTTACGTAGTGCGATAGTGGACGCATTTGATAAAGTTAAAAGTGATAGAGACACATTAAGAAAACTTAAAGACAATGGTATCAAACGTGCTCGTTTGTGTATTGAGCGTGGCGGACTTCATTTCGAGCAGTTGCTTCGATACAGGGAAGTGTAAATAATTTGTAAATAAACTGTCCATAGATACGTAAGTTGATTATTTTGTAAATAGCTCCAATTTTTTAAATACGCCTGATATACTCAGAGTTCCTTCACCCTGTGATTATTTTTATTACATAATAAATAAAGTTAGCTATTTATCGAAGAGTAATGTTCAGATAAAGTATTTGCGACGGTCCTAAGCCCGTGTAAAGTATGAAGGAGAAATTGGAGTATCCATTTACGTATTAATTGTGATGTTTCACAATGCAGGTTTTTCATAGTAAAAGGAGATAACGCATTGCCTCGTATCAGCTGATTTTGGCTCTATTGAACTGCGATATGCCCATTATCAATTTCGTAGGTATTACATTTACTTAATTTTATTAATACTTGTGTAGTCACGAGTTTTTAAATCGCGCATAGGACTCGGTCGGGATACACGCGGCTCTTTTGCGTCGATCTATGTAGGCATCAGCTGATACACGTAGTTATCGTGCGTCGTTCATAAGTACCTACGCGACTGAGTGGCAACGCCGGCCGCCGCCGACGACGGTTCGCAGCCGCGCGAACACGTGTGCATGCGTTTGTGAATGAATTGTCCGTGCGTTACTACGATCAAACTCGAATAAGTGAAAAATATTATTCATATTCCAACTTTTTTGCTATGCACAGTACAATTAATTTACTATTTTTTATTGATACTACTAATTATCCTAAGTTACCACGTTTCGGTTCCAAAACGACTATAAATTCACGGTGTATAATGATTTAAAATATAATTATAGAACCATCATAACAAAACATAAATGTGCACTTCACACAAAAGAGAAAACCTCAAATGATTAATATTTTACGACCTGATTATAAATAATTGTATACATTTAAATAAGAGACATAAATAATTGTTTACCTATATAGGAAGGGGATCTCTTGAGGCCGGGACCGCCTCCCGATATCCTCGATAAAAGTGTTGACAGAATTTCTTGACGCTGAAATCTAAAATAAATTAAATTGAGTAACATTTTAAGTGTAAAGATTTCTACATGCTAGATTGTAATTGGGTTTATATACAATAAGCTGCAAACAATTTTACTCTGATTCAACAAAGTGAAAAATATGCTATACTGACAACAGTTTGACTACGGGAATGATATAACGAATTTAAGGAAATGGTATTACATTCCATATTTATTAAAATTCTAGAAATTCTTTCCGGCATAGGAATCTCTACTACAAACGATTAAAAAAATTATGAAATTGGTATATCTGATCACTAAACAATCACTTCTTTATTGAACGTCAATGTATTATTGCTACATAATATCCAATGAAAATAGATAATAAATAAATATATAAATAATTGCGTATCAAAGTCTAATACGATTTTAGATCATCATAAAAACAATGGTCATAAGGTTGACCCCTGAGGTATGCCGAATCGCATTGTACTATAAAACTAATCAATGTATTATTTTAAACTTACAAAATTTGACCTGTTTGCAGTTTTCAATGTTAAAACACATCAACATAACATGGAAACACGAATTTGCAAAAGTGTCTATTAGCGGCCGTAAAAAGTATGTGAGCAATTAATTCGAAGGCTTTTTTAAAGTCGATTAATTTTGCAAGTGATTCCATAATTTTACGATAAGTTAATATGAAATAGAATTTGAAGCTGAATTTAAATATATTTTGATTTCAAAATAGGAATGGCCGCCATCGACAAAATAATTGTTAATTTGTATACTCTGTGCTTGCCTGACCTTTTCATTTTCTAGTAAAGCTAAGCACATGAGCACGGAGCCTCTGAGAGTATCCGAAAGGGTACCGAAAGTCACCCTTTGCGACGCGATAAACTTGTTTGACTCCGCAGAACCCTGGTCGTAAGAAGAAGGTATAGTACGGAACAGGCCCTTTCCCGCACTATACCCACTCAGGTCTGGTAGATAAGGAAACATATAGCCGACGCCGCTCGCCAGGTACGCCTCCGAACACCGCGCGTCGCCCTCCACCACTCCTGCGCACGGATTACACTTGTACGTACCTAATAGCGAGATGCACGAGCGTGTGCCCCGCGTCGAAGGCGGAGGCGCGGTTGAGCAGCGCCACCTCGGGCGGCGTGAGCGCGCGCGCCGGGTCGCCGCCGCTCGCCAGGTACGCCTCCACACACCGCGCGTCGCCCTCCACCACTCCTGCGCACGGATTACACTTGTACGTACCTAATAGCGAGATGCACGAGCGTGTGCCCCGCGTCGAAGGCGGAGGCGCGGTTGAGCAGCGCCACCTCGGGCGGCGTGAGCGCGCGCGCCGGGTCGCCGCCGCTCGCCAGGTACGCCTCCACACACCGCGCGTCGCCCTCCACCACTCCTGCGCACGGATTACACTTGTACGTACCTAATAGCGAGATGCACGAGCGTGTGCCCCGCGTCGAAGGCGGAGGCGCGGTTGAGCAGCGCCACCTCGGGCGGCGTGAGCGCGCGCGCCGGGTCGCCGCCGCTCGCCAGGTACGCCTCCACACACCGCGCGTCGCCCTCCACCACTCCTGCGCACGGATTACACTTGTACGTACCTAATAGCGAGATGCACGAGCGTGTGCCCCGCGTCGAAGGCGGAGGCGCGGTTGAGCAGCGCCACCTCGGGCGGCGTGAGCGCGCGCGCCGGGTCGCCGCCGCTCGCCAGGTACGCCTCCACACACCGCGCGTCGCCCTCCACCACTCCTGCGCACGGATTACACTTGTACGTACCTAATAGCGAGATGCACGAGCGTGTGCCCCGCGTCGAAGGCGGAGGCGCGGTTGAGCAGCGCCACCTCGGGCGGCGTGAGCGCGCGCGCCGGGTCGCCGCCGCTCGCCAGGTACGCCTCCACACACCGCGCGTCGCCCTCCACCACTCCTGCGCACGGATTATACTTGTACCATCACACTACCATACTTTAATCAGTACTTAGATATAGCGAGCATATAGCGTCAGCATCCGGTCAATCATAGTGATGTGCTGCTGCTAAATGTGACTGAATCTTTAAGCAAAATTTTGACAATGAACGACAGATGCGAACGGCCCTCTGGAGGATCCACAGTCGCACATATGCGCATGCGCACCTGTATGTAATAAGAAAATTAGTCTATTAAAACTAATTTTTGGAGGCATTTAGGTTAAAGAGCCTGTCACAAAAACCAGCACACGATATATCAGTGTGGCTTTAAGTATCCAAATAGTTGAAATGCCAAGATTGCGGATTTTGCAAATAAATACATCTTATTTTATCTGCTGACACGCCATCGCTGGACGTAAACCTTCCCCAAATATCTTAACCGTTAATTTTTAAATTTCATATTGTAATAAAAATGGCGGTATGACGTACCGAGACACGCTTGTAGCCACAGCCAGTCTGCGTTGTTGTTGGTGCGTCGTTTGGACCGCCGGTTGTTCGCCTCCATTTCGTGGATCGAAGCGTTTTGACTGTTGCAGATATCGTTTATACCTGCAAACAAACACACGGACAATTTGAGTATGCGAATAGCTTAACAAGTTTCCATAACAATTTGTTAAATGCAAGCTTAAGACACCGGAGTATGTAGACAACTAGATTTTGCCGCAGCTTTACTTGGGTAAATTTAGGTTATTTTACTAAAAGTACCTTTTTTTGCATAAAAGATAGAGAAAAGGCTATGTCCTTTTCTGTACCTATTATACGGGAAAAAATACTGTTAGTAACCTAACCTAACCTTAATTGTGAAGAACACAAATCAACATTTTTTAATCTTTATTCCTCAGAAACTTTATTTCTCTTAGGCAAAAAAGTGTAAATACAATTTTTTGAGATAATTACATCTACAATTTTTGTTTGATCCATTTTTATGATAAAACTTACTGATTGGCACTTTTCACATTTCATTTATAATGGTGTACCGAACATTCGTACCAATTTTTAGCTCAATGCAAATTATTATAACCTTAACCCTATATTTTGGACTAACTTGACCGGGGTAATATTAGTTAGGATAATATGCTGTTGATGTAGTATACGTACCGAGGCTCGGTCGGTGCGCGGGGGGCGGGGAGGGGTGCGGCGCGGGGTTGCTACTGCCACACATCGCACACTTTATGGACTTCGGCCAGTTGTCGTACGTGCACGTCTGTACAAACGTTACTGGTAAACAAGAGTACTGGTAATCGTAAAAATTACTAGCAACCTTCAAAGAACACATATCTTGTTGAATAAATATGACTTGGTTATTGAAATATTAACGTGACATTACAGTTAGGATCATAAGTTATAATTACACGACCAAATCGTACACATTATTACAAAATATGTTAACTAAAACTAAACTATTTTATACAGATATTATCACCTAGCCATGGCTGCTAAAAAAGTACCGAAATGTAAATATAATTAGTACTAAAAATTATATTTTACGTAAACCATGATAGAATGCATATACAATAGTTTAATTTCAATGCATAATATAACTTTTATTAAACAAATTAAAGTATATAAAGCGAGACAGCATCAGCTGCCGCCAAAATTGGCTTCAACGCCCAACCCACATGCGATTGTCGTGAGCGGCCCGTGTTCGCCGGGCCTTGCACATGTAACATATCGATACTAACAGGACAAGGCCACTTGGCAACTGAGGAAGCACTGGCGCCCTGCGGTGACGATATCCTCAGGGGCTTTAGCCTTTCTGCAACCGCTTCCGCACCTGAAACAATATTATATAGTCTAACTATTTGTACTATAAGTCCACCTCACCCATGACGACCTTATAAAAATCAGTTTAGTGCTTAACTGGTTCCGTCAAAGCTGTAGTGGCAATGCTGACACAAAATTCTAAGTACTACGTCGTGTCGCATTGATTCTCACGCTGCAGTCATGTACAGGTAGTCGTTGTATAGACCTCGTTACCTAAAGACGTGACCATTTTATTTTCTGTGAAATAATAAACTTTATATTTGGTGGACATTGACCTCTCATTTCCCACCATAACCCGAACACACAATGCTACAATATTAGTGCCAAAACTAAAAAGCTTTTGATTACGTTTAGTTTAGTTATCCGTGAGTTCTTACGTCCGATTCCAAATTCAGGCAAAGCGTTAACGAGTTTTTGGGTAAAAATTCTCAGTAGCAGCACGAAGTCTGTAAAAGAGCCTGGTCGACAGTAATGGCCTCGTTTGTTCATAACCTAAAAACATAGATTTTTGAAACAGAAGTGTAAAATGCCACTTCTTCTTTAATTTAAGAGAGTAGAACTTGTCGGTGAAGTAATCGCTATATATGCTTGTCTTTTACTTTCTTTTAATCTCTTCAGACGACTTGACGTCCTCTATTTCCTTCACTTGAACAAAGGTAAGTACATCTGTTTCTGCCTCTCCCTTTTACTTTCCCTTTAAGGAAAGTTTAAAAAAAATTGTCGTTTCCTCTCTCCTGTTATCTATGGTATTTAACAATAGTCTTTCTTCTGTAAGGATACGTAAAACTTCTTAATTTTTCCGTCCAGCTTATTCTTTCTATCCTACTCCAACACCACATTTAGAATGCCGCTAGTGTTTTTCTGTTTCTTTCGTTTAATGTCCAAGATTCGCAGCCATACAAGGCTATACTCCAGTAGGTCTACCATCAAAATGGCTATAAGAGTCTTCGGGATTAATGAAGTATTAAGAATATATGTACACACCATAAAATTTCTGATATTAATTTTTTGAAATTACGCTATACCGTTGTTTGGATCACTACACGTCGAAGTTTAGGACGATTAAAACTTATTACTCCATGTGTTTCATGGTACGAATAACATAAACAAATAGCCCAAAACTTCGTCATGAACGTTTCATGGTAGACCTACAGACATACATTTTAATGAGCCATAAAAATATTATGATTGATGGAGAAAAAGTTGAGCAAGTGAAAGAGTTTGTATATTTGGGTACTTTGCTTACAAGGGATGGTAAACATGAGGGAGATATTGAAAGGAGAACGATTGCGGGAAACAAAGTGAATGGAGCTCTACGCGCTTTTATGAACAGTCGAAATGTTTCCGAAAAGGCACGTTTGGCTGTTCATAGAGGACTATTAGTGCCCACACTTATGTATGGAAGTGAAAGTTGGGTATGGCAAAAGCAGGAGAGTAGAATAAATGCAGTAGAAATGAGAGCGCTGAGAAATATATGTGGTGTGACTCTGAAAGATAGAATAAGAAATAGTGTGATTAGAGAGAGATGCGGCATGAAAGTTGATATAGTGACAAGAATAGAAAAGGGTATGTTAAGCTGGTTTGGGCATGTAGAAAGAATGGACGAGGAAAGACTGACTAAGAAAGTTTATAAGGCTAGTGTGAATGGAACAGTCGCAAGAGCTTCCTCTTGCGACTGTTCCATGTTCGCCTAGGTCTTCACCTAGGCGAACGTTTCTTGATCAGATCGGAGGCGTTCTGGACAAAGGCCAGGTTAAGAGCACCTTGAACCGACGGGCGTGTATGAGGAATGTTATGAAAGTGAATGAAGCCAGAGAAGTGTGTCAGGATCGTAGCAAATGGAAATCCGTAGTCTCTGCTTACCCCTCTGGGAAACAGGCGTGAATCTATGTATGTATGTATGTATGTATGTATAAAACGCGGTAGTTCTTACTAAATAATGTATGCACTTCCTACATACCAGAGAGCCTTTTATTCAGGTTTACCAGAAGTAATATGCCAACTCTGTGCTACAGAGACCCAATAACAATTTTGCTCGGCTCGGGAAGATAAGCTCATAGCACGGAACCAACGAGGCATTATCCAACGTCATATTAGACTAGGTCAAGGTTAACTTCACGATCGTTTCGAAGTTACAAATATATGGGATTGCACTTCAAGGTAAACTTTATGCAATTGTACATGTAACCGAATACTTAACAGGCGTGCGTAAATAATCAATAATTTAGTACAAGCATGCCTCAGCCATAGCTAGGCTTGCATAATTATATTGTATAAAAACATCTAGACACGCAAGCGCTAAATAAATGCTTATTATATAAATATAACAGTTTGTATATAATGGAATTTCTGCAAGTTAACATATTCTTTTACACACATAATTATCTCGTTTCTTTTTCATTTTAAACATAGATAAGCAATTTGTTGAAATTAAACTACTATATACGGATTTTATCGCGTTGTTTATTTGACACTTTATTACATAATTTTGAAAATTGTTACACTACAACTACTATTAAACTTTACTAATATTTTTTTAAGCTAATTAATTTATTATTAAACCTATTTAGACTGAATTTAATTTTACACTTATATAAAGCGATAAAATCCGTATATAGTAGTTTAATTTCAATGAATAATATTCGCGTAAACAGAAGACAATATTATATAAGCAATTTGTGTTTTAAATTACTAGTATTATTTTTAAGCCCTTCAGCTAAGCTACAATGCTTGTGTTAGGAGTGGGTTCACGTCGGTAGTGCAATGAGTGGGATTCGAACCCGCGACTTCTTGATCGCAAGTCCAATGCCTTATCCATTGGTCTGCCGCCGCTTAAAGTGATAGATCTCATGAACTCAGAAGAAAGCACAGATTTCTTACGGTTCCAGCGTGCTGTACGCACGCTTTAACTCACCCATACCTCGGTCACTGAAGCTTAACGCTCCCTTGGACCTTAACCCAGAAGTTGATATCCTTGCGGATGAATGAAACGTATTATTATTAGAATGTACGAGGCATTGAGAGGAGAACACCTGAATGATATATTTTAATTATATCCTATATTATGTGTGATTAAATAGTATAATTGCCGCAAGCCGTTCTATTAATAATGTAAAATAATTAAAATAAAATAATCTCACGGATATATACTTGAGAGGTAGGCAAATGTGTATTAAATGCAGATATGTTTTATTTCTCACGTATTAGACCGCGAGCCTATTACTATCTTATAAACACAGTTTTAGTAGGCCACCATATAAAGTTACGACTGTTTGTACCGTGAAACACACAAGAGGTAAGGGTACGTCTTAGTAAGCGCGCACAATGCCTTGAATAACAGCGGTGAAGGAACATGATGTGTGTCCTTCATACAACACAAAGGGAGGACTATGCGACCAGGCTGGTTGATCATGCCTGGCGGACCGAGGTCCTACGAATGACCTCGTAAAATTGTCTAATTCGATCTGAGAACTTTGCTTGCGTGATTCGGGAATGTTTGGAGTATAATAATTGAGTACAGTCCCATCTCTTGTCGCTAGTCATAACTTGTTTACCTAAGTGGAACTTTATATAGGTAATAGATAAAATTGTATAATTACCGCACACTTCAGCCGTGGGTAGCGCGCTGGCGCCATCCTGTAGCTTGAAGATGTCCTCGTTGAGCACCGGTTTAGGGCTGCGGCACATCGTGCACTGTAACAACAAACATACATACATTTATACGATCATCTATCGATTGATTAGTTTTTGAGATAATTCCTTATAAACAAGGAAACAAAGAAACAAATCCTTCCTATTTATGATATTCGGATAGAAGTATAGATATACTCACGCATGTATATTCTCTAAGGACCACACATTAAGCCTCTTGGGGATTTTCAGGGAGAGGTATATTAGACCCGCAGTTTGCCAGCTACATAGGTAAGTATTATTTCCAAAGTGGTACAAGGTGAACCTATTGCTGCCTATCGGTTGCATTTCTTAACAGAAAAGTCCTATTAAAGCACGGACTAATCCAAAAGTACCTATTTAAAACATGAATAACTATTTTCCTATTCAATAATTCGTATAAGTAAATAAATCATCATTTTTGGTCCATATACTATACGACCACGGCCGGAGCTTTTAAAAGACCACACGATAACATTTTCTTGACACAAGTGTTCTACTATAATCTTTGTCTTACTGGACGAATGAAACAGTTATACCTTGTCTCAAGAAACTTGCCTCGCGTAAATGGGCCATAAAAATAAGTGATATCATGCTAACGCGGACATTGTTACCTAGCAAATAATAATAATATCAGTCCTGTATGTCCACGGACCTTTTCTCAGCGTGAGAATGATTACTTAGGCCATAGTCAATCACGCTGGCCCAGTGCGGATTGGCAAACTTCACATATTTTCGAGAACATTACGGAGAACAAGAGTTGTCAATATCATAAACCTGCGTGTCTAGACCTGCAGATTTACTCACGACATTTTTGCTTCACCGTTAAAGCAAGCTATAATTAACTATTTAATACGCACATAACTTTGAAAAGTCAGAGATGCGCGCCTTGGGATCGAACTCGAGACATCTGCGTGGCAGTTTAACGGTTTCCCAACAGGCTTATATCAAATGTAATATAAAACAATATTTCATTCCGCTAAGAAAGTAATGCAACGCGAACGCAGTCTGATAGTTATCAGTCACTATATTTTATCATCACGTTCTAGTTGTAAGTTTATATTGAAATCTACGTAATTAGAATTAACATAGTGCCATTAATTATCGTCATAATGAATTACGTTTTTATTATACCTACTTAAATTAGTTTCTTTACAATAAAATTACATCACACTTTGAGTATTTTTATATTCCACTGGCTATTGCATGCAGGAACAGTATTTTTTTCTGGATGAAAGGTACCCTATACACCATGTATGTATTTTCTGAACGCTTTGCAACGTGTATATGAAAATTTATGACGATCGGTCAAAGGCAACGCGCGAATAAAAAATCTAATATAATTGTTGCCTTGTTTTGCTGATTGGCTACCTGTAGTTGATGTCCTAGTGTTGTAACGATTTATATAGGCTATGGTAGGTAACCGTCTATTTTAACTGTACCTACCATATGGTTTAGTCACTTGGAGTTTTAAAAACAAAAAGACAATAATGTGTTGTACGTCAGAGCATTAGGTTTTTGCATAATGTAAGATTTTAGCGATAAAAGCGTAATAGTCAATTATTACGCTTTCATCGCTGAGATCTAAACTAATGGATAATAGATATAGCAGAAAGATATAACTTTGACTAAGCAATGTAGCAGAATGCCCAGTCAATATTAAATAATGTGGCTAGTCATTTATAAATGCGAATGTGAGTTTGTTACGCCTTCAGGCCTTAACATCTCGACCGATCATCATTAAATTTCGCATACACGTTGTCAGGGGTACAGAAAGGGACAAATTCAAATTCAAATTTGACTTGACATTGAGATTTCACCCAGAAAAAGTACAGTGCCCAAAAGGTAATTAGTAAATCATATACATAATTTTTACTAGTATTATAAAGACGAAATATTTGATTCTTGTTTGTTTGTAAGGATTTAAGTCTGCACCGAGCGAAATGTCCAAAACAGGCGGTCACAGTTAAGTGAATAAAATCAACACTTTTTGTTTAATACAAATATAAAATATACATTTACCATAACAATGAATGTGTTTACAATTACTCCGTGTTAAAATCTTAAAATAATTAATATTTTCGCCTATAAAATTAAGTAACTTTGCACGAAAAATGCAAATACGTAAGCTCGTGTTACGTGATTTTTAGATTATACCTAGCAGTAGAAATCTATCCTATTTTACAGCTTAAACGAAACATAAATAGTTATATTACAATTTGTCCATCCCAAATATTTAAGTTATTCGTTCACAATAAAGATACATATTTATCAAAAAAGCACTTCAAATCCTCCATACAATTTCACTATGGCGGCCGTGCGCCGATTTGAATATGCGCCACACGAGCTCTGTCATTATCTGTCTTACACTCGTTGCAGTCTTAACTCAAAAACTACGCAACCGCGTTTTCGAATTCTTTCACCATTGAAAAACTTTAATGGAGGGAACAGTGAGTAACATACGCTATATTTTATTAAAAATAGGTACCCGCACCAACGCAGTCTAACTTACTTTTATGCGAGCGAAGCCGCGAGCAAAAGCTAGTCATATATTTAAATAAACATTGACGTTAATATAAGCCATAATATCGTTTATCCGTGGGAAATTAATATATAATATTCTACCACATATACACAACACCATCTAGCCCAAACTAAGCAGAGCTTGTACTATAGGTTCTAGACAATGGATAAACATACAATAATACTTTTTTTTTGTAAATGCCTACATATTATACATAGAAACACCCAGACCAAGACAAACATCCATGTTCATGCACACAAATGTTTGACTTGTGCAGGAATCGAACCCGCGACCTCATACGTGGCAATCGGTTACACTAATCACTACGCCATCGAGGCCTTCAATTAAAACTGAAGTATCGTATTATTATTATACTTCATAGCATACAAATGTTTTCACGAGTGCATGGTTTTATTTTCCTGGCACTAAGCACAAATGTAATATACCATCCTAACTAGTCCCAACTAATATTATTAATGCGAATGTTTGTTTGTTTATTTGCTTTTTACGCTTTTCCGCCTCAACTAATCGGCCGATCATCATAAAATTTCGCATACACATTGTCGGGAGAAAAGGCCATAGGTACCTTACATCCAGAAAAAGTCCTATTACTAAACTAACCTAACTTACATTTAAGCGAGCGAAGCCGCAGGCAAAATCTAGTAAGCTATAATATCGTTTATCCATGGAAAATAAAAACTGATGCATCGTATAACCATTATACTTGTATCTTATGTGGGGGCCAGTCAGTGCAGACCGGCGACACTTCGACCCAGTGGGATCTTTTGTGTCGACACTCTCCCAATAACGACTGCCATAGATGTTCATGGCAGCCGGGACCGACGGCTTAACGTGCTCTCCGAGGCACGGAGCAGGCGATAATTGTCAATCAATACGCACATAATTTCGAAAAGTCATATGACTTCCGAAAGTCAGAGGTGCGCGGCGTGGGTTCGAACCCGAGACCCTCTGCATTGCAGTCTGTTGGTCTCCCCACTGAGCTATCGCTGCTCTACTTAGTAACCATTATACTTAGTATTTGTTGTAGTTTTAGAGTTCGAAAAACTCATATACAACGGCTTTGTCTGTCCGTCTGTTATACAACTTCTAATTCAAGAACCGTAAGAGCTAGAGACTCGCGGTCAACGCCATTCGACTCAGCATAGTCGATATACCTCGAAATTACTATGACCTTTGACCTCTGACCACGTGTACCTACAATTTTTTCGTACTCTGAGATTTACGGCAATTCATTGCCTTTTCTCAGTTGTTTATATTTATATATTAATGAAAACTGTGTTACTACTATTTTTGATCTGATTTTGTTATGTAGAATTAATGTAACAACTACTGGATGTCTAAATAAATAAATACTCCATAGCATACAAATATTTTCACGAGAACATGGTTTTATTTTCCCCGCGCTTAGCATAAATGTAATATAACATATAATATACATGACACGTGTTAATATGCATTCGCTACAGACGGGTTTATGGGTATGAATCACATTTTCGCTTGCATGCGAACTGTTGAGAAAGTGAAAGTGTTAACAATTACTTACTCGCCACCAACGGAGTTCATAGACTTTGTACAAGTGTCTCTCTACACTATGCGAGCGCTGTTGGACTGAATGACAGAGCTCGATATTCAGATCGGCGCGCGGCCGCCATAGTAAAACTGTATGGAGGATTTGAAGTGCTTTTTTGATAAATATGTAACTTTATTGTCAACCAATAACTTAAATATTTGGGGTGGACAAATTGTAATATAACTATTTATGTTTCGTTTAAGCTGTAAAATAGGATAGATTTCTACTGTTATAGTTATAGTTTTTCATTTCTCGTGCAAATTTACGTAATTTTGTAGGCGAAAATATTAATTATTTTAAGTTTTTTACATGTAGGAATTGTAAACACATTCATTGTTATGGTAAATGTATCTAAACTAATATTATAAAGAGGAAACATTTGTGTTTTTGTATGTATGTTTGTAATGTTTTCACACAAAAACTATTGGACCGATTTCAAAAATTCTTGCATCATTAGAAAGCTGGATCTTCACTGATTGACATAGGCTATATTACATTTTCAAATAAAATAGGGATTCTTAATAAAAATGCAATAATATAACCCAAGGTGTGAAAAAATTAGTCATAAAAAATCTGTCATCACGTGCGCTGCGGAAACTATTGATGACAGAACAAAAAAATGTTTTACAGTATTATAGAACGTATCAATATCTAGAAAAAAGTCCGCGATACCATATGTCCAACTACTGTAGTTATGCTACTATAACTACTTTTTTACATTTTAAAAGTTGATAAAAGTGTCGACAATGATCAAACCATATTATTCATACCTCTGTATTAATCCTTATCCCATTCAATGATATTTTATTAAAGACAATTTCAATACCCGTAAAATACTTTTTAAATTATTAAAATCGGACATTTCATTCAAAAGATATAATTCTCCAGATATAGTAGGTAGTTTCTAAAGATTAGCAGATACATAGTTTTTAAGTATTAGTTATAACGGGTGATTTTTTAAGAGGTATAGGATTTGATTTTCAAAAAAAACACAAAAAATTTGAAAAATTTGATGAAATCTTTATTGGAATCGATAGAACGATCAATATAATTTAATGTTTGAAGATGATTTCATGCAAATGCTGGCCGCGGCTCCGGTTTAGATGGCCCATTCGCAAGGCCCAATTTCGGCACACTCTCTCCAACATATCAGCCAGTATATCACGAATAAATGCTTCAATATTGGCTTCCAGTGCGTCAATCGTTGCTGGTTTATCCCTGTAGACATGAGCCTTAACATGGCCCCACAAGAAATAGTCCAAAGGCGTTAGATCACACGATCTAGGCGGCCAATTGACGGGCCCAAAACGTGAGATAAACTGTTCACCGAAGGCGGCTCTCAATTGGGCCATTGTTTCGCGTGCCGTGTGGCATGTGGCACCGTCTTGTTGAAACCACATGTCAGGCATGTCCAATTCTTCCATTTTGGGCAAAAAAAAAATCGCCAATCATCACACGGTAGCGCTCGCCATTCACAGTAACGTTACGGCCATTGTCGTCTTTGAAAAAGTACGGCCCGATGATGCCACCGGCCCATAATCCACACCAAACAGTACATTTTTCGGGATGCAGTGGTAGCTCTTGCAATGCTTCTGGCTGGTCTTCACTCCAGATGCGGCAATTATGCTTATTGACATATCCATTCAACCAGAAATGAGCTTCGTCGCTGAACACAATTTTTCGATAAAAAAGTGGATCTTCCTCCAACTTTGCCAATGCCCATTCACCAAATGTTAGACGTTGTGGGAGGTCGTGTGGCTTCAATTCTTGCACCAGCTGTATCTTGTAAGGTTTTACACCCAAATCCTTTCGCAAAATGTTCCACGTAGTGGAGTAATAGAGGCCCAATTGCTGCTTACGGCGGCGAATCGACATTTCACGGTCATCACTAACACTGGCGGATACAGGCGCAATATTTTCTTCGGTCCTCACTCTACGTATGCGTGTTCGTGGTTTAATGTCCAATAATGTAAACTGGGTTCGAAATTTAGTCACAAGCTTCCGAATAGCTGCCTCAGTAGGCCGACCAAACTGCCCATAAATTGGAAGAAGTGCGCGATGCACTCTCTTAACCGAGCATGCATTTTGATAGTAAAATTCAATAATTTGCAAGCGTTGTTCGTTCGTAAGTCGATTCATGGTTAAATTATAGACCAAACTGAACAAGTTTGACAATGACACAAGACACGATTCACGCGTGATCTGTCAAAAACAGTGTTGCCATAAAGATACCAGCAAAAAAATCACCCTTTATATAGGTAACTACACCTATATAGGTGTAGTTAGACTTATTAATTTCTTTAGTTGTAGTTTTATATATTAAATAAGATAAGAAATTAAAAGTAGGTATTGGGTAATAAATTAAAGTCCACGCGGACGAAGTCGCGGGCAACAGCTAGTATTTTATATTTGTATTAAACAAAAAGTGTTGATTTTATCAACTTTACTGTGACCGCCTGTTTTGGCACATTTCGCTCGGCGCAGTCTAAAGTGAATTATATATATATAACCTATTATTATATAAAAGTACAATGTATTATGTTTAAATTTGATGATCTAAAGTTTTAAGTCGTGATCTGTTCACAAATTGAATTTTATAATTATTTAGGGAAACCACTTACTGGCTAAGTATATAAAATTGTGTTACACTTTTATTTTTAAACAAATTGTTACCCTGTTGATTTTCTTTATAAAAATAATAAATATATTAATGATGTTATGTCTAATACTCCCGTTTATGTAAATTTTGACGATAAAGGAGATTATTTCATTTTCGGCTATGAAATTGTACTATCACCCAAAAAAATAGCAAAATATACCTGGAATCGTGGAAAAATATTATTTCCTGAATTTAAGTCGAATTACGTTTGTGCTTAAAAATAATAGTTTTTATATTATTGCCATTATATTCAATATGGCGGTGGTTCTTGGTCATAAAATTTTATATGCGTTCACAAATCATATCGAAAACTGTACGGAAGTACTATATAATAATGTAAATAGTATATAAATATATATGTATGTCAACAATAAATATGTTTTAGCGTGTCATTAATTCATTTCAACTATCATACACATCTTTTCAACAAATAATCAACATAAAACATATATTCATATAATATAATACTGACTTTGCAGGGTGCACTCCGGCACGAAACATTTTGTTTATGTTTGACATTAGCTGTCAATGTCATATTGACTGGTTGTAAATATTCCAATGCTGAATTGGTGTTTCCTATTACGCTTTGCTGAATTCATACGTTTTCCTTTCATTATTACAAGAATTATCAATTCTTTGGTGAATATTATTCCAGCAGGAGTTCTTTTACTTCTGACAATTCTAGCATTCTAGGTTATGTTTACATGTCATCAACCAACTTGTCATAGATAGTCCGTACGACAAACGTCAAACATTCTATATTTTATTTTGCGCAACGAAAATACTAGAAATTAATAAAGAATCGCTTAACTAAATGTATTTAGGGGTGCACTGCCCAACTTTCCTGAGGAAGTACAAGTTATAGCCGGAGTCCTAAACAAAAGTGAAACATCTCTTGTATCCCTCAAAAACAGTACCTTTTTCTGTATAAAAGGTACCCTATGTCCTTTTTTGTTCCCCTGACATTGTGTACACCACATTTGGTGACGATTGGTCGAGTAGTTAAGGCGCGAAAGTGTAACAAACAAATAAATTCACATTTATAATATTAGTTGGGATTTAATTGGCACCGATTTCAATGGATCTGCAGTGCGATTTGGTACGTCACGACATGTAAATTATAATTATCAAACGATTAGATTAAATGTCAGATGTAACACAAGTTTAGTTTTTATACGCGATCGTTTCGGTTCTACTTAAACAATAATTAACTAAATCAAACAGATAATTACTATAAATGGTGTTGTTTCTTTTTGTAACGCTGCCATTTTGATATTCATTTTCATCCTTGACTATTTACTATCGCTGTTTTATGTATAGCTCATACTTAAAACAATTAAAATAATATTGGCTTTGTATTAAACTGTTCCACTACCAGGCACGGTCCCCATCTCAAGGTAAGAAGAGTTAGGCCATAGTCCACCACACGGGTTGATAGACTTCACATATCTTCGAGAACTTTATGGAGAACTCTTAGATATGCAGGTTTCCTCAAGATGTTTTCCTTCACCGTTAAAGCAAGCAATAATTAGATAAGTCGACAATTCACAGGCGATTGGCATCGATCTCGGGACATCTGCGTAGCAATCCAGCGGTTTCCCACTATCGCAGCTTAGGGATATGTATGTTACAAAACAACAACGCATTGTGATTACTTTAAAACATCAGTACTTATAACAAAATTATAAATATTACCCGTGACGGTTTGTGATAACCTTAGGAAGACCATATATAAACAAAATTTATATCATGGCTTCTACTATGCATGTATGATCACAATTCACAACGCATTATAGTAATCAAAAAATCTATAAAAGGCTTGATATACAAGGCCAATCCCTACATGCCCTTAAAAAAATACGTCATTGGTTTTGTTCGTAGAATCATTTCGGCTTATTACCTACTGGACCAGAACCCATAAGAAGTCTGGAAATTTCATATTAACGTAGTTGACCTCAGCAAAGATTGAATTCGTGACCCAAATGGAATGCAGCGGTCCGATACAACATCGGCGTCGCACCATTGCAGCAGGGTAATGATCTTTTGTTATCGAAGTAATAAAAATGTCTTATTGTCTGATACGTATTGATATCACTAACTCTGATACACAAAGTCTCATGCTTATATCCTTTTTGGGGCAAGCAGAGGCTTAATCATACCCATATGAAGCCATTTTATTTTTAGGTTCCACGCAATAGAGCGCATTTATCATATTTCCTGTTGCTACTGAGATTTTTTTGGCACAAAACCTTATAATACTGTGAAAACCTTTGTTCGGTTTATTAACCTCACAAGTTACCGCGTCAGCGACATACCGCGTACGTTACCGCGTCAGCGCATTACAATACTTATAATTTATTTGTTTAAGTTTTTACTTTACAATAAGTCAGTAGCAAGATAAACACGTGTATCAAGAAAATAAATACATTCCAAATCATCAAGGATTTTTCATTTAGCAAGATATAACAAGTGTGTCGTACGGCAGCATCAAGGCAACCGCACGACTACCTTTTTGGTTTTATGATTGGTTTACGGTTGATATAAATGATTGGTACTAGAATTACGACTTTAAATTAATAATGTATTAGAAAAATAACAAGTAAGTGTATATAGTTACTAAAGTAAACTAATGGTTTAAATATAAATGGTTAGCTAAACTAATCTGATATTGATAGGTTTGGTAAATGGTTTGAGTTACGCGCGAACTGATTCGACAGCTGATCGTGTACTAACTTTAATTAATGCCGATGCATTTATAAAATTGTGCAACGACAAAACTGCTGATCTGTTCGTTGCAATGCACCGAACAGACTGGCTGACGTAGGCATCCAACCAGATATTCGCACTGCAGTCTACAATACCGCTGCTACACCAAAGCAGTACGAAAACTAAATTCTTTAAAGATTACACAACTGCTCTAGCTTAGGTCTACTCGAAAATCGAAACCGTATTCGACAATATAATCAGAATGTCTGGGAAAATGTCATTGTTAGCAGAAAGTCCACATGTTAAAACGTCTATAAGGTGACAATGTCCAGAGTGGCAAAACGACTTGCAAGTAAAACTTCCAAAATGCGAAATCGTTAATATAATCGATAAAGCACTGCGTTATAAATGTTACATTTACTAAACGAAAAGATTTAATAAATTTAGCACACTTACAAACTTCATTAGTATGCAAAAAAGCAATAAAAAGTAATTCAATAAGTAATAAAGTAATTCTCATACGCTGCGGCTTATCTCGTTAGCGCACGAATCCCACGCGCCGAGTCAAAGGCCACGCTTAGCAACAAGTGTGCGGTATACAAACCAACACAATAGTCTATGAGATAATTATTGTTTTTACATGCAACTTCTCTCACTGGTTAAAAGAAACTTGACTGCCTTGTTTATATTATATTAAGTTAAGAATATTCTAGTACACTATGGCGGCCATTTTAGAATCCTATGGCGGCAATCTTTTGTACCTTTAAAGTGGCAAATAAGCAACGATAGTCTACTGGAAGACTGTTGGACTGCCACGCAGAGTTCTCGAGTGCGATCCCAAGGCACGCATTACTGACTTTTCAATGCTATATGCGTGTTAAATAGTTAATTACTGCTTGCTTTAACGTTGAAGGAAAACATCGTGAGGAAACCTGCATGCCTGAGAGTTCTCCATAATGTTCTCGAAGATATATGAGGTCTGCCAACCCGCACTAGGCTAGCGCGGTGGACTGTGGCCCTCTCACTGAGAAGAGGGTTACGAGCCCGTTCGCTCCTCAAGGTTCGCCCCCAAATAGGTATTTGTTAGGTTTCTTCTTAAAATCCACCCAAAAATAGGAGCCTCGCTGAGCGAGGCTCCGTCTTTCTATGAAAGGGGCGAAAGTCAAGGAGCTTAAGGGCTCGTAGCCGATAAGAGGCCCGTGCCCAGCAATGGAACAGTTTAATACAAGGCTGATATTATTATTACTATTATAAAGTGGCAAACAAACATATTGACGTTTTTCATTCAAGTGTGGGAATGCTTTGACCCTTACCCCTCCGCGGGAGCGGGCGGAGGGGTTATGGAGACATCCTGGTAATACCGATAAAATCTACCAAGGTAATCCTTCTCACAATTTATGGCCGGGGCGCAGGGATCACTCGCGCATTCATCCTACAGCGAAGCAATTATAAGGCCTGCGTTTTATTAAGCGGTTATCATAGCCTATGGACTTTTGCAACACATCACATGCGCATTGCCAACCTTATAAAGAAACGGCGTTGCGCTTCTACACAAGAGATACAGAGTATTGGTTCTGCTCAGCATAACGTGTTCTTAAGGATTGCACTTCGAAATAACCTCATTATTAAGAATCAGAGAGACTGTCAAGTGAAGGAACCTCAGCTCGAAAACATGACACACACCTCTGACATGACAGTTTAGATATTAAATAGTTAATGACCGCCAACTTTAAAGCGAACCTTTATAAACTACTAGATTACTCCCGCGGCTTCGCTCGCGTAAATGAAGGTTAGGTTTGTTACAATACTTTTTCTGTATAAAATGTACCTTGTGTCCTGTTCAGTACCCCTGACAAAATGTATGTGAAATTTTATGATGATCAGTCGAGTCGTTAAAGAGTGAAAGCGTATTAAACAAACACATATTCACATCTATATTTATACTAATATTATAAAGCTGAAGAGTTTGTTTGATTAGTTGAACGCGCTAACCTCAGTAATTACTGGTTCGAATTGAAAAATTATTTTAGTGTTGGATAGCCTATTTATCGAGGTAGCTATATAACATCACGCTACGACCCATGGAGGCGGCGCAGTCACGATAAACGCGGGCACATCTGGTTTATAATATTAAGTTAAAAGACTCAGAACTAAATCTGTAATTAAACTTAAACCTGATGATCAAAGTTATATGAAATGATATTAAATGTTTAAAAATTCGACCTGCACTAGATCAGTGTGGTTGACTGTGACCTCACTAAGTGAAAAGACAAAAACCTTCATTAACATGTTTATAAAATGTACTGATGTTAGTATAGAATAACTAACACTGCAGTACAGTTCAGCCGGTCCACTCTTCAGGGTCGTAAGTAAGGTGATGATACATAATAACCTTTAATAAATAGGCTAAAATATGCATAAAAATCTGTCTAGTAGTTCCACAGATTAGCATGGTCAAACAAACAATCTCTTCAGCTTTAAAATATTAAAACAGATTATGAAAAAACCCACTAGCTACTATGAAATGAGGTCAGTATTAACGCGTCAAATATTGATAAATAAGCGGCAATGACCTGGTCTAATGTCAGGGCGAATACCTTTCGTGAGAGCGGGAAGTTCTCATAGGTGCACACGTCACAGCACCACTTGGAGCTCTCGCCGGCCGGCACTGAGCTTGCTGTCATCTGAAACATTCGGTGATGGTGTAAAATACTGTCTACTGAGACCGATTTGAATAAGTACATCTCATACTTAATGAATTCTCCTCAATATTCATAATTTTATTGTTTGCGAACTAGCATTTGTTCACCATCTCTCTAATAAAAGTATAAATTCTTTTGATATTATTATTTAAGTATAGACTCAGCGTAATAGCACATAAAAATAGTACTCATTCAATTAGATAGACACTTCATTGGACAGATGCCAAGATTTTTAACAATTCTAATCAATTGCGATCAAAGAATAACTTAATTAGGTATTCTCTTGATAATGAAGTAGCTATTTTTGAGATTCAAGTTGATGTTGGTTGGTAAATATACTATCCACAGTTACCTATGTTCATAGCTAACACTTATAGTCTTGTGTTAGTTTTTTTTTTTTTTTTTTATCTTTATTTATTTAGAGGCTTTTATTACAGAGTAATATGTTAGCCCCATCGTGGCTTATTCTAAGATACTAACTTACTATTTCATAATAGGCAACAGAGGAAGTCGTTGTTGTACAAATATCTCAAATAGGTCTAACGCCGCATTTGAAGTAGGGTCACTTAGGATATTAATGAAAAGTCCTACATCGTACATGTTAAGGTTATATTTGAACATCAACGAGTTCCTTTGGCGCTGATATTTGACACAATCCATCAGTAAGTGTTGGACATCATCAAGGACTCCGCAAGTATCACAATCAGGCGTATCGACTTTTTTCATGAGATGTCCAAACTTTCTAGATGGATAGTGACCTGAGCGTAGCCTATGCGCTATAACAATAATATTCCTATTTAAGTTGCTATTAATAAACCAGGGTATCCTAGCAGGCTGATGTTGATAGTCTTGTGCTAGTTGAACTTGGCAGTACTATATAATACATACATAATTTCCCAGCTAATGCAAACATATACAAGATAGAAAATAATATAATAAAATAGTAACATACAATCAAAATTAGTCCATTATATTTACCGTTACTAATAAGATACTATTTTGATCTTTTCTCAAACTATGGTCTATGTTTTGGGCAGCATTTGGGCATTAATAAAATAAACAATTTGAGACAGTTTGTGTACTTAGAGTGACAATGACACTTTTATTTTAGTTACTAGATGTGCCGGCGGTTTGACCCGCGTTTATGATTACTGCGCCGCTCCCGTAGGTTGTACGTTGATGTTATATAGCCTATAGCCTTCCTCGATAAATGAGCTATCCAACACAAAAAGAATTTTTGAATCTGGACCACTAGTTTCTGAGATTAGTGCGTTCAAACAAACTCTTCAGCTTTATATTATTAGTATAGATTTGCTTTGGTATCTAAGAATTATGTATAGCAGAACTTTGCTCCTTTAATCTTTTATTGTTTGACTTAAGCACACATAGTTTACAACAACTACTAATTAAGACAAATGAGCAAATCAAAAAGTCCTACTTAACTGCAAAGATATTTCAATTGTTAATATATGAGATTTATTAAAAGAAAATTGTGTTTGTGATATCAAATCATTTCAATTAACAACATTAAATATATGGTTGTGCATTTCAATAGATTAAAATATTTATAAATATATTTAGAAATAGTTTAAAAATGCATATTGAATTAGGATGAAAATTAAATATTTGTTAAATGGATTATTTTGATTACTGATCACTGTTTACATTTAAATTACATTTGACCCAAGTCGAACCTATACATTATATATTGTGTATATTATAACTCAGGTTTTCAACAGACAAATAAATATTTTAAAATGTTTGCATTAATAAATTACATGTGAATAAGGAGCTACTCTAATTTGGCTAATGCTCAGACCACATGTTTCTAAAATTGCAGTATCTGAATACTGTCTGTTATATGGAAAAACCTTAAGAAAATATGAGGTATATGTTTGTTTGACTATATAGATGTCCATAATTTAAACTCAAGCTGGCTTTATGTCTTATAATTGACTTACAACACTTCAAATATTACAGTACATATTCTATAGTAATCAATGGTACATAGACATCTATCATACTGAAAACTCAACACATATTTCCAGCTATGTTTAGGATTATTGCAGCATTGTTAGTT
This sequence comes from Catocala fraxini, assembly GCA_930367265.1. Taxonomy (NCBI): domain Eukaryota; kingdom Metazoa; phylum Arthropoda; class Insecta; order Lepidoptera; family Erebidae; genus Catocala; species Catocala fraxini. The sequence goes on from OV884047.1 coordinate 5,807,320, forward strand.
TACCTATCTACTTTAAATTGTAAATTAGCAACAATATTGATAGCGCCAGCCGCCATCACTATTAGTCATATTATGGATTAAGCAAAACCAACCATACATATTCTATTAAAAATAAATAGTCAGCTATACTATTGATAGTATTATCCAATCTAGATTTGATTTTAATTGGATGGTATGGTACTAATTCAAACTACATAACAGGCTATATTAAGCAATAGGAGCCTTATTAGTGATAGTGACTATTTTACTTGAGATCAATATAGATATTTCAACTTAGTTTTAATGAATATAAAAGAATATTCCTTACATTTTAAATAGGTAAGCAGTGTTTTATGTTTTATATCCATACTAATCATATGTAACTATTTAGTCGTGATATAAGTATATTTAGGGTATTGATATAGATACTGTATGACTAGTTGTTTTTTTACAACAGTAGTCAGCAAATATGATAATCTATCACACTCAGAAGCTGTAGCTATAGTTGATAGTTATTTGTAAATAATTAAGATAATAGTGCAATATAAGATTGTAGTTCAATGAGTAAATATGTTATCTTGAAGTTCAAGTAGACAATGTAAACAGTGTTCACCTGGGTGATGCTTGTTTGTGATATATTCGTGGAGGCGCCGTACGGGTCCGAGGGCGCAACGTGAGGCACGGGCGGCGGCGCGACGGGGGCAGCTGATTCGTGCTCCAGCGGCGCGGGCTTCGTACTCCCATCATTCTGCACCTCCTCACTCATTGTACCATCAATTATAACATTGAGAATTCAACTTCACTTGCTACACTTCACGATTCACTACTATGAGGTTCTCATTATACGAGATTCTTTAGTATTTGATCGGTTTGTGTTTACACAGATGTACTTTTTGTCGACTATCGTTTCTTTACGTGCGCCTCTAGACGGTTTCCTGTGACCTAAAATAGAATATACTTGTAATGGACCGACGAGGACCAATAGCTTGACGACTATTCACGCATTGTGAAATAGAAAGGAGAGTGAATAATTTCACCTCAAGAATTTCTTATAGGTATTATTGACAGTTCACGACAATACCTTAATGAATGCGAAACTTATTTATTATAGATCCGAGGTTGTTGATACAAAACTTGGCATCGTTCTGCTTAGAAATTTGGCGTCGTTACACAACATAAAACATCAAGAGTGGCGATGGCATAAGGTCAAGACTACTAGACCGATACGATTTACTCACTCTGCGCTGATGATGTGACGAATAAACTATAACTGTTTTGTTCGTGAAACTTGCCAAATGATGGATAAAACAAACCTGGGGGAGACGGAAGAAAACATAAAAGAAACAATGGAGATAGAGGCAATTATGTTTATACGGTATTTTGACAAATTTTGTGTCAATTTTGGTGTCATTCACATAAACGAGATGGCTCACTCACCTGTGTCAAACATACGTGATACGTGATTGGTTAATATATATATTCTTATAAAATCATAATTATTATTGGCCAATAAAAACCATTCCTATCTACAGTTGGCCAATAGAAAATAAGGAACTATTTTATCAAAATGGCTACCCTGAAAAAAGTAAACGTGACTTGTCTTTGGTATTAGGTTCCATTTCAAGCTATTTCAAGTGTTGAATTTATCGAGTCATCAATAAACTAGAATAAACCTTTTGCACTCATCTACAATTTATAATTTACTAGCTATGCTTCAGCATTTATATGACAAAACTGACTTTGTCATTTGCATGAGTAAATGACAAATTTTTAGTACAACTGTTTTCCCTGTTTTCCGCATGTTTACAAAATAATTGTTTTTGAATTCGAGATAGAATTATTTAAAATGCTTTAGTATAAGGTTAAAATACTGTATATGATTTCGAATGAATTTTAGAGGTATTTTGTCGAAAAGTTCCTTGAGATCTTCATCTTCAGGGAAAAGCTTAACTCATTCAGAAGAAGTTTCAAAATTGCAAAGTGAAATTGAGTCGCTCAAACAAACAATCGATTCCCTCAAAGTTTCTGTAGAAAGTCGAGACGCAGCTATAGGTACACTAGCTCGGGAAAAAGAAAAAATATATGTTGAATTAAAAAGTGTCCAAAGAACAAACAGAAATTTACATCAGCAGCTCGTAGATGAAAGGTGAAACTATTGCTTTTCTGTTCCATTTAAAATAATATTAAAGTTGTGGCTGAAATTTCTAAAATGTATTACATCTGTGTTTAAGTGATATGAGAAGAAGAGAAACTGTTCCATTAATTGCACGTCACTATTATTTACAAAGATATAAGTGAATGTAACTTAGTTTATAGCAACATATTTTTAAATTTTTTATTATGGTTCTGATAGATGTACACTAACAATTCAAGTTGTTTTCTAATAATTTCAAAAACCTAATCCTTAATTACACACTTTTGCATTGAGGTATCGATATATTCATGTCACGTTTTCTAACATGTCTTTTTGTTTTTTAGGGACATTCATTCTAAGGAAAAAGAGTTTCTCATAAATGAGATTAAGAGATTATCAAAGCGGGACAAACATGAGGTGGACTTTCAACAAAAGGAAGACGTTAGTATTTTTATGTACTAGTCGATATTTTTCCCATAAAGCAATCTCGTAAACAACATATCGTTTACTAATGCATGCTATTATTTTGCTTAATTCTATTCCATTCCTACTTATTTATTCAATATTAAGAGCATTCTGTCGGTTACTGTCCCGTACAGCTTATATTGTCAACAATCAATAATATATTAAAATTATTTTATTAAATATGTAGCAATAACGATTCGTGGGTTATATCATATTCATATAATAATACGAGCAGCAGAGTGAGCTTTTATAACAAATTGATATCATTATAATAAACTACAAAAATGTTGCGTCCTAGTTTCTAGTAATTGATATCCTTTTATTTTTATGTAGGCTCACGAAGATCAATCGAAGAACTTATTTGACGAATTAAAGGCTAAGGATGAAGTAATTTATAATATTGGCGCTAAGTATATGAAAATTAAATCAAGCAAGATTACTCTGCAAAAAAAACTAGAAAAAATGCAAGATCAAAACAAAAAAGTATGTCTTTTATTTTATCTCATGAATGACATGGGCTAAAAGAGCACAATATTTATATAATGTATGACGCTGACAACACAGGCTCAATGTCTGCATATAATAGATAGGTATAAGTGGTACTAAACGATAAGTGTTTAGTTAGTTATTAATCGGACTTCAAAAATATTACGTAAAAGGAAGGACATCAATAAGGATCCATTTCCGCACCGGGATAAAGAGAAAATGTTACACGATCACATTTTTTCGTGTATCCTGAAAGTAGACTGACTACCTGATACGAATATATACACATATAGGTACATATTTCTCAACTACAATTATGTATAATCTGTAGGCGCCAAATTTTGGTCCAACTGTGATCAATGAATAAAAATTATTTATATAGAGCGCCGGATAGAAGTCATGTAATTTTTAATAAATTGTATAAGCATTAACATAATGAACATTAAGATAAAATAAAAACCGTTAAAGTAACAGTCGGATTTGCACACAAAGGGTTTCGTGCTATAGTACAAGATATAACACTAAAAGGTAGGTACACAAGGCTACACATCAAGTTAGACACCCTATATACGCATAACTACGCTACATACAAAATAGAGAATTGTCAGAAAGGGACAGTGCATAGTGGTGTCGATGTAATGGTAAGGCATGTAAGGATAGAGCGTAACAAAAACATAACGCACTCTCTCGCACGATTCGCAGCGTTCAAATTCTAATAGTTCAAAGTCCAAACAGTCTAGGTTGATGTGTCGCTGTGTGTACATACTATACCTTTTTATTATCTGGTATTATAGCGGTTATAGAAATACACACTCTGTGAATCCGGTTGGCACTTTCAGGTATGGAACTCTAGAAAAGAAAAAGAAAGAATGATTTCTCTATTTTATATGTGGCATTGTGGCCTTATGGATTTCCTTTTTTGTCAAGTATTTTATTTGTCTGTGGATAGATAAATATTTATTTTAGTTATTTTTCTACATTGCACATATTTTTAAATGTAGTACATATTTCTTATTTATTTTTATTTCACAGACATGCGAGAAGATTATTTTTCTATTACAAGACAATAGAAAAACATTGGATAATCTTCTGGATAATTTGTTAAAGAGTTCTACAGTATCTCCAGATAGCAAAAAATATTTAAATCTCTTGCAAATCAACGCAAGCTTACATTATGAAAATACGCAACTTAAGATTTATCTATCTGCAAAAGATTCCACAGATGTACCCCATCAAGGATCAAATGATGTGCCAGAAGTGTCAGAGCAAGCATGTTCTAAAAAAAAGTATATCGAAACTGCAAACAAATCTGACGTGAAGTTTAAAAAGCCGAAAGTTAAAACTCCAGAAAGTCGTCGTCGTACGATACATTCAAAATTAAAATCTCTTACTAACCACGATTGTCCAAAACTTAAGAATTTTAAATATACTCATCGATTATTTTCATCTAACTGTCGAGGTAGCTTGTATAGATCTGCGTCAGATTCTTGTATTATAAGAAGGAATTTAAGTGAATGATTAAATATTAATAATTAAACAAAGGTATAAGTCGATTTATTGTAGAGATAAACATACTGAGACCTTGAAATCTATTGATATGGCAGACGGTAATAAATTGATTTGGTTTAGGCAAAGGCAATATTTTTGAAAAATCTGGCACATGAGTACTTTGTGGGCTCGTGCAGCCGGGATTTCCATGCACAAACCAGCCTACCAACATACCGCTGATTGCAACCTACCAAAATGACAACCCGATGTGACCTTTTTTGGCCTTGAGTCATTGATGTCGTAATCGCTATTAGTATTAATATCTTACTTCTTCCCCTTTCTGCTACCACTACTATTAAGTAAAATTGGGCTTGCCCTCTGCATCTTCAAGTTAGAGTAAATCTTAATGTCATGAACATTAAGATTTGCTTTAACTTCCATTGCAGTAGGCAGTGCTATTATTGTGCTTACTAAGTATTCCTTCCCTGCTTTATAGCCTTCTAATCGCCGCTCAAGGTCACAAGTCACGCAAATGTTCTGAAGGAACAGAAACTTACTTGAACAACGGTTACTATTTAAGGTTTTTGCCTAAGATTAAGATTATTTTTAACCCGTAGGATCTTGTACCCTTTGCGTACAGAACCCTGAAGCAAGTTAACATTATGAAACGTTCTTGGGTATATTTTAAACCAATAATGATTTCACCAGGTTAGATAAGTCAAATCCGAACTAACAGAAATAAAACTAAAATCTTTCCTTTATTGTTTTTAAAACAAAAAGGAAAGCTTTTAGTTTCGCATTTAGTTAGTTTTATGCAGTCAAACATCGCATTATCGGCAGCATTTCGTGAGAAATGTCACTTTATATTGATGCGTGTTAATTTGCGATGCTCATGCTATTTTAAGTGACATCAATCAATCAGCCCACCGCAGTCCACATTTAAGTGACATTATTATGGCACAATTATTTCTTAGATAGAAATAAGATCTAGCGATTTTTAAGTCCAACAATTACAATGTGTGTGTCACAATTGTAATTTTTTGTCTCATATCTGCGCAAACGTATATAGAGCTACCATTTATACTACGTAACTTTAGTGTTCGAGCTAAAGAAACGATCGAATGTAGGAAGTGGGTACCTACCTATATATTGCAATAGTGCTATATAACTACAAGTAAACAACAAAGTTATATTTCAGAACGGTACAGAGTACAGACGTTGTCTATGAAAAAATATTTCATAATAATGTTACCAGTGTGACGATAATAGCTCTCCCACATACTGAGGAAGTAATTATCAGCACCTTAGTTTATTGTGCTAAATTATTTTTCGTACATTGTACTTATGAACCTCGGAACAGTATAATATCATATTATATTAATTTTTTTTTAAATCTTTATTTATTATTATATTATATGGAGGCTTTTATTACAGAATAATATGTTACCCCCAACGTAGCTTATTTTAAGATACTAACTTACTATATAATGATAGGAGACAATGGAAGTCTTTTTTGTACATATATCTCAAATAGGTCTAACACCGCATTTGAAGTAGGATTATTAAACTACAATTGAATTACTTCAATGTCTATGGAAGTTATTGTATTTAGTTATACATCTTTTATTAACAAAGGTGGGTTTAGTATACCTAATAATAAATACTTATTTGTTTTAAATACCACATTATATCTTATAAGTGTAGTCCAAATTGTACTTCAACAGTTATAATTCACAAATAAAGCAATACCGATGTGCATACCAATTTAACATATGAATTATTCATATTTGATGAGTTTCAAATATTCGTTACTTGGGTAGCAATTATTCACTGTAATTCATTATTTATCAATCATGTATGAAGAGAAGTCAAATTAAAAACTGATTGGTTAATTTTAAGGTGTTTGACACATTTAGTAACACTATAAGAATGCCTGTTTTCGATTAGTTAGAAGTTTGTTATTCTGTTTTAGAAGTTTTTTCGACCAAAATTAATATCCCTTGTCCTTTAATAGTAGGGAGGGGATACAGGGAAAGTGGTGTGTGTGAATACCTTGTGTTGCAAAATTGCAAATTAAGAATTCATTGTTGGCAACACTGGTATCCAGATTTGTGTGTGCCGGCGTCGCACGTGAACGTGTCGCAAAAATCTCAATAAATTAGTGAAATCACCATGTCGGACGAATATTTCTATGGTACGTATTATTCTTGATATAATTCTGCTTGCTATGAATGTTGTATTTAGCTATTCGTGACAGTACTTTATCTCCTAATGTGAATATAACTTAGCGTCCACTTTGACACCCGGCTCTCGCCATTTTATTTCACTTTATAACTTCGTTATCCGTATATAAATCCTTCTATGAATTAACTATATATTATATTAGCTTGCAATAATTTAAGATTTGTTAATATCAGTGATAGACCTCGTAACCGTCTTGCCGCCATTTTCGATCAAAGATTCGAAATGGCTAATTTTCTTTTATGATAATGTAATGGCGCTCTCGTTCAACGTATTTATTGTTCATCCCACACTAGATGAGTCCTATTGATTTTTTCTCTAACGCATGGTATGTTGCAAATGTGCGAAGTCAGAGGCTGTTAGGCGCGTAATTTGAATTTGCGGCGTCCAAGCCGCAACAGTTTACATGTCGTCGGCTTGTGACAACGATAAACATTTCGACAAACCGGTACTAGCAGTGTGTTCTAGCGTGCACTATTGTTTATATCGGCGTGTTTGATGAATAGTTGCTCGGTGTTTTGAGGTTAAGATGACAAATTAAATAACACGAGTTTGGACGGCAACTGTTATGTCCTTTACACCACTGTGAATTATTAGACGCCATACTTGACTGTTTCAGGTGTTACCCTGTCCTCTTCACATCAGTCAGAGACATGGGACCCCGAGGCGAAGGCGGAGTATCCCCGCAGCAACAAGCTGCTCATACGCCAAGCGCTATTGGGTCCAGACGCCAAGGCAGACGAACTCAATGTAGTTCAGGTGTGTTCTTTAATTTATTTACTATCATGTTATTTTAGTGATGGATGCTAAAGTCAATGTAATTTTTTGTAGGTTCTGGAATCTATTTAAATTAGCTCATCTTCTTATAAATGAATAGTTTTGTACTTGCTGAAGTTTTGATTATGTCCACTTAACACTATGTAACATGTATTCTGATGTCATATTTTCTATTAAGTTGAAGATGTTGACTAATGACATTTAATTAATGTCCATTTATATAAGTTTAATTAACTGAATTCAGTAGATGAAACTTCAAAATGTCTAGTGCACTGTACATGTACACAATGTGTTGAAATGATGATATAAACATTACCATTGGTAATATTGATGGGCCCGTGACTTCGTTCTGAATGTTGCGCCGCCTGCTTGTGATTGCTTGAGGCATTTGTCTGATCTACACATTATACCATGTTACTAATGTTCGGCATTCTTTGACTGAAGTTTTATATATATGATGTCAATATTTTTATATATATGATGTTAAAATTACATACATCTCTCACAATAATACTTAACATTGACATTATTTATTTGTTGTGCAGGTTGAAGCTATGTCACTCCAAGAAACAATCAAGATCCCTGTTGCAGTATTGAAGGCTGGAGAACAGAGACATGCACGTCTTGACATTGAATTCCCAGATGCTCCAGTCACATTTACCCTTCTACAGGTTAATAATTTGCTAACATGTTGACATTTCATTTGGTTGCCTCACTTACGAGGAAAATTATTATTACTGAAAATTAACATTACTACGTTTTTTGGTGAGACTGTGATGAATGATATGTATATTCCTGTTAATTATGTTAAAAAAAATTGAATTAAGAAAACATAAATAGCTACTAAATTGATATGATGATAGAAACATTACCAATGGTAATATTGACAGGTGTGTGATGTCGTTCTGACTGTTACACTGCCTGCTTGTGATAGATTTGAGGCATTTGTCTGATCAAATCAATATTTTATAAGTTGGTTACCTCTATATATAATTTGTGCTTAATTGGTGTGTTGTTTCTCAGGGTTCAGGGCCAGTGCACTTGATTGGCCAGCACTTACTCGGATCTTTAGTGGAGGAGTTTGAGGATATGGAGGAAATGGAAGAGGAGATGTTAGATGAAGAGGAAGGTGATGATTCTCAGTTCAAAGTAAGTGTTAAGATATTAAAATAATATATTTGTAACATAGAATTAATATGAAATTAATAACTATTGATGTAGATATGATATAATATGATAACTTTAATGTTTAAAGTTATTAAGTTTAAGATTATTCTTTCACATTATAATTATTCATAATGTGAGCATAGTTTGTGTAGTGTTGTATTATAGTATTACTAAATATCTCAATATAATAACATGAATGTAAAGTAGATTGCTGAATTTCCAGGAAGATGAGAATAAAAGGAAAGCATCAGCAGGCAAGCGCAAGACGAATGAGGTACTGAAAACCTTCAACTAATACAAAATTACAATGTGACGGGTTCCAAACATGCTCAACAGAGGGAAAAGGACCTGTGACCCAGATGTTAAATAATGACAGTATAAATAAGATGACAAGAATACATTTAGGGCCTTCGAACAACAAAACTTGATTTGTCAAGCAGTTATTCCACTGTCATTTTTCATACAACTGGGCTTTCACACTGGTATCAAAATTATTTATTTCTTAAGATGATTTCATGATTATTGGCTGTTGGTTTTCTGTACCTGTTCAAATGTCCTTTTACCTACTGATAGCTGTGGTTACTTAAAATAGTAAATTGACATGCATGTCAAAAATTTTATTATTAAAACATCAACCAGTAGTGTGGGTCTAGTGTTTTTAGCTGGATGTTAGACAGTCGTCAAGATTTTTTTTTATGTGGAGTGTTTTAAATGTAATGAATCGATTGTCGTTACAGGATGAAGATGATGAAGAGGGCGAGCCCAAGGGTAAGAAGGCGAAAATTTCAAACAACGCCAAAGGGAAGGCTCCGTCGCCCAAGAAGAACGCCAAGAAGTGAAGGGGTCGCGTCGTCTCGCCGGCCTCACCCGCCGCCGCCCGCTCACACGCGTCTCTACCACGAGTCAGATAGACCAATTCCATTTAAGACTGACTACATACTCGATCATTTAACTTTAGGTATACTTTACCTAGTGTAATTGTGGAGATTTTGTTTACGTTATTTAGCACCACAAGCCAGTAACGTATGCGTAGTGCAGCGTGGTAGCGGGCGGCGCGCGGGCGCGGCCAGCCGGCGTCTCTTAGTTGTAACTACATAGTGTGGTAATTCAGTCTAGGTTAGCGTTGTATCGACTCGAGCGTGGCTGGGTGAGTGCGAGTGTGAGTATATGTTCGTGATAGTTACTGGTCGAGGTATCTGCAGACTTATCGATCCGATCCCAACGTGGTTACCGACGATCGAGTGTGATTTCTTCACTTATATTTTTTGTATTTGTTTTTCTAAACTAAATTTCCATTCCTTACTGTGGTATAGAGTTATGGATGTCAAATTTAATATTAAAGTAAGTCTTAAATTCACAGATGTATTTTTAAGTTAAGACATAATTAAGCATAATCAGTGTACTTTTAAGACATTGATCATTTTGTATGGACTAGCTACTGGTCGACGTGTAATTGAATTTGCTAACGATTTCTCATTTCAGAATGAAAACTGATCTATTATAGTTTGTTTGTACATATACATTATAAAGCATAAGAACGGTAACAATAAAGTAAAAGCATTTCTAAACATTCTCACATCTTTTATTTATACTCATATGATTTGATCCAAGCCTCCTTTGAATCCCATATTCGTAGATACAAATTGAACAGGCTTACAGTGGAAGACTGTGATGCACAACGCGAAAAAATCATCTACACAAGTAGGTGTATAGGGACACATTGAAACAGATGAGTAAATGTTGCAGGCACCAGTTTAAAAGTAGTGTCAGTTGATATTCCAATCATATTTCTCGGATTTTCCAAACTGACTACGAGAGCCTACTGGTGCCCAATTACATACAAATTGCATTTTACTGGGGTACTGCTAATGTAGCAAAAATAATAGATTTGGTTATGTGGTGTGATGAATTTATATAGGTAGGTAAATATGTATAACCTAACATGTGAAAAGTTCTTGTTTTGTAAGGGATCATGATTTATGACTGATTAGATTAATTTGCACTAAGCAATAAAACTTGTGAGTGGGAATCTTTTAAAGAAAAGAAAATGTGTTGAATTATTTGATTTTAAAGAATGATGTTAAATAAAATTGTTGCATGACAGCAACAAGTCATTTTTTGTGCAATAAAGCTTGTAATATTCTATTTCTCTCCCTCTGTATAATATTTGACTCCTCCACTGATCGCACCAATATCTCAAATTTATCATTATCCTTTCTGTGCTGGACCTCCTGCACTACTCTCTTTATTTCAGTCATTGTTATGTTATCTAGGCCAAGGTTGTGCATGCATATATTTCCTGAAGCCAAAGGCTCATCATATATTTTTTCAAAATATGAATAATAAGGCCAGTTGTTACTTTTGCCAGTTTCTTTTTTCTTGTCTGCTAATCTGAGATATGTTTGTTTTAAGTTTCGGAACTTGCGATCGCATTCTTCTGTTGATAAACCTATTTTGGGTGCAAGCAATCTCCACACATTTTTCTTTTTCACCAGAGGATCTTTGAATTTTTCTTTATTTTCTATATAAAAACCTAAAAGTTGTTTAACATAATCCTCTTCTTGAGACTTGTATGACAGTTGAGGTGTTCCCTGATAAGTAGTAGCATAACTCACACCTCCCCCATATATTGCTTCAAAATCTTTAAAGTATCGCCATTTTGTAATGCATCTACCAGAATCTGCCCTCATTTTCAGTCTAATGTAAGTTTGTTTCAAATTACGAAATTTCTTGTCGCAATCTGCAGGGTCCTCGCCAACAGAAGCAGATATCTCTTTCCACAATTCTTTCTTTTGGTATCTAGGATTTTTAAACTTATCAGCAATTTGCATATAAGCATCTATTAGTAATCTTGTTTTATTTTTATTCCATGGCCCTATGCTAGGATTGTAATTATAAAATATTCTCTCAAAATAGTGATGATACTGCCACTTCATTGGCTTTCCAGTTTCTCTACTTCGCTCCTTCCAGTTACAATATGCTCTTTTTAAATTTTTGAACTTATGGTAACAATTGTACTCAGTTGTGCTCAACTGGGAGGCTATCTCCTTCCACACATCTTTTTGTAAACAGTCAGAACTTCTAAACTTGGCCAAATTCTCAATGTAAAGAGTGAGTAATCTTCTCACTTTGTGTTCTTCCCAAGGTTCAAAAACAGATGCTGGTAATGATTTGCATTCTTTAAATACTTCCTCACAGGTGTTATAATGTACCCATTTTATCTCTTTCCCTATTTTCTTCTTTTTTAAGAGCCTTATGTAGGTGCGTCTGAGATTCTTATATTTTCTGCTGCATTCATCGGAGGTAGTACCCAAATGTGATGCAATTTCATTCCAGATAGATTTATCTTTGGTGACATTTCTAAACCTATTCTCCAAACATAATGTGAGTAGTAATTTCACTTTATTTCTATCCCAGAAATTGTCTTCATCTTTGGTTTTACTGATTTCTTTATCACAAGTATCTGATATACTTTCTTGTAAAACTACAGGAGCCTCATTTATTTGTATGTATTGTCTGTCACCAGTGTCCACAATATATCTTGCTTCTTGACCTGGAACTGGATTATATATAAATGTAAATGTGTTGGTCAAATTGTAGACTAATAGCTAAGCCTAGGATCTCAAACTCTCAATACTTAAATCTACCTCCATCCCTAACACTAATCTTCAGTATTTTGATATCATACGACACTTGCAATCATCGTACAATTAAGTCAGTGAAACAAGTCTTTAAATATTCATAGACTTACTTTGAGGATTTTGAATGGTGAAGTTATTGCTGCTGAATATGACATTACTTTGATCTTCCCTGAGAACAAACCAGTAACTTTGATTGTGCGGATTGTTAATATCCATATTAAAACCCTGAAAGTTCTAACACTACTTTAAGCGGGCTATATTTTGAAATTGAAATGTAAACAATCCCACTGCAAAATAGCGCTTTCAAGCCCAAAAAGCACTACAAATGTAAATTCTGTCAAATTTCGTAAGAAAATGGCGTTAGCGTTTTAGTTGTGACGCTTTAAACAAATAACACAAAATTTTACAAATTGGTTTTCTATTTATTTATAATAGACTTTTTCCGTTAACAAATAAAAAATACCTAATCTAAATAAACTGTAAACAAAAAATGTGAATGCGTGAAACAAGTTACTAACAAATTATTCATTTTAGTCAGAATGCATGCATTTTTGGATAAGATGGCGTCGTGTCGTGTCGCATCACTATGGCTATTATTGGCTATTGAGTCTATTGACACGCGCTGCCCGAAGGAGGGACGCCATTATTTGTGTTCGTGTTTGTCGTTAATGCGGACTGTGTTATTGCTATATTTTAATATATAAACCGAGTGATTTTATGTTAAATGTATAGTGATTCAATGTGTCCTAAGTTGTATGACTGAGTATGAGTAAAATATTGCGTAAATCAGCACGAGGAATTTGACATCGGTAAGTTTATTACACAGAAGCATAACCGGTGATATTGTTATATTCTTCTATTTTACCGGCTTTCAATGGTTATTTTCTTATATTCATTGCTACTACTTTGGTTATTATTCATTTATTCATCATATTTTATTGGAATCAAAACAGAATCTTGTCTTTATTATTCCTGAGATGGTTGGCGGGAAACGGTTGGGCTGTCACGAATGCACCATAAATATTTTCGTTCAGAAATTATTAGAAATGTTCAATGTGTTTTCAGTTATAGGTTCCTTTTCGGTTGGGTAATAAAATAATAATTAAGTAAATGTAAGGGTTGAATTTTCTAATATATATATATTGTTATTTTATAGGGCTTTTAGTACATGGATACTTAAGTGTATGGATTGTATTCCCACCAATTGTTTATTAGGTCTAAGGTAAAATAAACATAGGCTGACATACCACAGCCAAATCTCATGCATGAATATAATAGGCTGTTGCCAGATCCAGCATAGCAGTCTAGTAAATAATATTGATACATTAATGATGACCTCTATAAACGGAATGTGTTGTAAAGTCTCTCTAATTAATTGCATTTTAAACCAATCACATATCTTTAAATGTTATTATTAAGAGAATTGATAAAGAATAAGAATTTAACAGTTAACCAGTTTAAAGAACAACAGTTGAAAAGTATTAAAAAAAATATATATCATGGTATGATTCATTTGCTGCACATTACCCATTTATTAAAATAATAATCGATTATTGTATAGATATTGCCTTGATTGGGTAAAGTTAGTGTTTCCGAGGGCTATAGCCCTAAATTTAAGCCCATTGGTCTCTTTTTAGGGTCAGTGGATATGAAACGGGGCACTATGAAAAAGACTTAGAATATTTTCAACAAAAAATACTGCCTAATCAAGCCTTCGGGACCCAATGGGAAGTGGGAGTAGTAGGGTGGGGAACACCCAAGGTCAGTGACCTTGATCTCAGGTTCACTGACCTTGACCTTAAGGTCTGCTACATTGACCTCCAAGGTCAATGAACGTGATAGCACGGTCGGTGTCTTTGTCCTCAAGTTAATGACCTTGACCTCAAGTTTAGTGTCAGTGACCTTAACCTCAAAAAACTAATTGGAATAAACATATCGTCTCTATTAATGTGTCGACGGAGCCCCGCTACGCGGGCCTTCAATTTGTTGGTAGTCACAAAAAAAACCATGAAGACTACGGCGGGAGCAGAGCTTCCGGCTCCGCCTTCTAACCTAATCTATCCAAGTCGGAGTGGTAAGAGTCGGGAATCGGAGCGTTTACCTTCCGAATGAAATTCTGACCTTGACCTTAAAGTTCTGTTAACTTGCCGTAAGTTCAGGGTTAGAGTGTAGCAAAGAGTGTGCTAATTTTTGGGTAGTGTCTGGTCGCGCCACGCGTATTGCAAAAATAATATTTTCTTCAGTGTTTCGAAAATTTGGTAAATTTTGTATTTTCAGTATTCCATTGTATTGAGGAGTGAGAAATAACCATCTTTATTTCTTATAAATTTTTTGCTATCTCTAATAGTTTCACGGCAAAAGCGATTCAAATTTTTATCGTCGTATTAAAAACGCCGATTTTCTCACAAAATGACATCCTAAATAAAAAGTTCCAAGATGACTTTTGGTTTATTTTTAGTCGTTTATTAGGAAAGTCTAAATTCTTTTTCCTCAGTGACCCGTTTCGTACTCTCCAACCCTTTTTAGAGCTATGCTATGCTAATATAGGAGGGCTATGAAATCCTTGTCATTTTAAAAAACCTATGAGCCTATGAAATCCTTTATGCTGAATAATCCAGTATAATTCAGGATCTGATCTAACTGTGGGCCAAATTTTATCCAAATCTGGCCAACTGTTTTCATGTGTCATAAATTAATATATTAAATTTCTTACAATGCGATATATTTCTAGCTGTAGTTAATTAAGATAGATGTTATAGTCCTCAATGTAAACACTTATACACACATATTTTATATTTCTGGCTTACTGCAATCATATTGAATAGAATGACACTAAGGGAAACATACATAAAAAAAATTACAAGCACTTTAATACTTTTGTGTTGTATGAATTTTACAGACAAGTAAAAAGCAAGATCCATTATTGTAAACTAATTTATACACATACCTTCTATTATGTTTTACTGCATAATATATAGTCAGACTAGAATAAGCTGTTGGACCTCCATAAATAAATAAATAATGACAAGTAGTTTAAGTCTCTCTCCAATCTGTAACTAAATCCAATAAAAAAAAGGCCAAGGCCTCGTCCGAATTTGTTCACTGCTTTCTGTCTGCCAAACCAAACTGACCTGTTTGCTCCATTAATACAGGATAACCATTATGCTTAATTGGGCATAATGCTTAATATCTCAATATTTTTAAGCTAAAATTGACCACCGTTTGCATTACATTGGATTCCCCTGTATGGTGTGGGCTAATAAATATAATATTATCCAGTTTCTTGCAAATGAAATATCATAGTGATGAGCTAGCTATAATATGTAACAGACATTGATGTATAAAAATCCTACATATACAATCCCATACAAAACTTACACTTAAAACTGTCCTCAGTTGCTTATAAGTAGTTATATTAACTATATAAACCTTTATTAATGCAAATTAAACCTGAGCGCCTTAACTTTAAGTTGAATATACAAAGCTATCTAAAAAGTAATAAAATTTTAGGAGCAGAGTTTGTCGATAGAATAAGTAATAAATGGAGTTGAATATTGTTTTTACAAATTTTAATGAAAGTTAATATTCTGACGTAATTATGAGTATATAAAATGCATGTAAATGAATAAACACATATTTTGCTTTTACTTTTACCCGTAGGTATTTTACCAAGGTTGTGTCCTATGATGTTCAATAAAATGCAACTAATGTACTACCATTATAATTTATATTTGGCAGCTCTTAAACAGATGGTAGAAAATCTTTTATTATTTTACCAGACAAGACAAGTAAAACATTTGTAAAATAGCAAGTTTTTAATATACATAGGTATAACAGTAATAGATAATTAATACGCACGTAAATTATATTACGAGTATGTTTCATTGTTGTTCATACACTTGGCTGCCCGACTTTAAAATGATACGTGTTTGAACATTACGCGAATGATTGTACTTACAAATTAAAGTAACATAAAACAATAAAATGAGAGAGAAAATTAAGATTTCAAACTTGAAAAGATACGACATAATTTAAGATATTTAATTTCCGTGAAATAAATTGCGTTTATTGTATAATCTTCTAAATCTCTCCCATAAATCAGTCAAAGATTTAAATTTTTCCATATCTGTCTTTGTTATATAATGCAATCTTATCTTGATATATCTCACGATAATAGATTTAATAGTATTATTTACATGATTGTTATTTGTTAATATGGCACTTTGAAGAATATAAGCTGACTCCCAAAAATTATGATATGTGTTGTTGGTGCTGTGCTTGCTTGTGATCGTTGCTGTGCTATGACAGATATCCATTTTGCACATCGCACGGGATCTCGAGGAAAGCTGAAATCCAACATAAGTATGTAGATACATTTTATAAATATCCCACTATAGGGATACCATACGGATCATTAAAAAAAACAAATTAAACGAATACTATTATGGTTTGTAATAAAACAAGTCTAGTAATAAATAATATATACAATTACATTATCATTTTAAACCAAATAAAATATATTTAATTTTAAAAAGTAACTGATTCTCCATTAGTATTAGAACACAGTCAACATGTAACCCAAACTAATGAAGTGGAAATACAATAGTATGATTAATGTGTTTAGTCTGTTTCAAATATGAAGTTCCTTTTGACACTTCATAGCACGTACCTCTGCACATTTCATATAAATTGCTAAAATAAACAATGATTATTTATGGTACTAAAGACTATTTAAAAATAATTAGAATCTATACAAAACATGATGTAATTGTTTCACAAACATAATCAACTAATAATTTCTATTGATATTAGTCTTAAATAATTTAAACATCAAAATAAAATACCATTTTCTACAATACCATGGTTACGCACTAGAGTAATTTTTTTACTTTCAGCCATAGTGACGCGACAGTATGAATCGGATAAAATCGAACTAATTCAAGGTAAAAACAATTGTCCGAGAAATGCTTTTGTAAATTTGTATTTGGTATTAATTATTATTATTACGTTGCAACGTACCTTAAATCCCATTCTGCAAACCCTAAATATATTTTCTTTATCAATAAATGGATTTGAAGATGCGATATTATATGGTAACATTGTATGGTTTATATATCCCATAGCTTTTAAAGAGTAGTCGTCTTGAAAATCAAAATCTGTTATACCACATTTATACTTAGTATGGAGTAAGTATGTGATACTAGGAATTAATCAAGGATAAGCCCAGATTTTTTTTACAATTCGACACGTTTTCTGTAAATGTGACTTTTCTATTCTTTCGATATGTCAAACTTAGATGGACTCCTTTTTTGTTTTTCTGTTTCTGTTCTACTTCGATTCTAAACCCACGATTACAGTTTGTTTGGAAAGTTAATTGGTAATCGATTTCGTGATGTGTCGATTGAAACGGTCTCTTCACTATCGCTGTTCAACGATCATCTGTCAATGGGACTTCGTATTTGAAACGCACTATAGTAAGTGTTCATTTAAATGAGTCGTGCTATAGGGTCGCTCTCGGTTCAAATAAAAAAATAAATTACGTTGATTCCTTGACGCAGTAATCAGTATTATAATAATATGTTATGTCTATGTTATTTCTCGATAAAATAGCTTTTAAATTATAAAAGAATTAATTAAATTGGTCTAATAGTCAATAGACACAAAACATTAGTATTTTTGTATAGTTTTATATACAAAAATACATACTAATGTTTTGTATAGATATAGGCTAGTGGTAATTCCACCATAATCCCTACTTCCCTACTAATATTATAAATGCGAAAGTATTTCTTGTCTGTCTGTTACCCTTTTACGCCTAAATCACTGAACCGTTTTGGTGAAATTTGGTACAGAGATAGACTAGACCTTGGGAAGAGATATAAGTTACCTTTTTTTTTGTAAAAAATGAATGGGTTGAAATAAGGAATGGAAGTTTGTATGGAATTTCGTCACTATCGAAGATAAAACCATAAAACTTTGTATTTAGGCATTTGATAAAAAGTAAATAATAATTTGTCATCAGCAGTTTGTATGTATTTTATTTGCAAAGTAAGTGACCTAAAAATTTTTAATGCTACCTGATGTGATTATACCACGCGGACGAGCGGGCGAAAGCTAGTATATGTATAAATTTCTGTACTCCTCCATATTATAGTATTTATTTATTTAAAAGGATCTCTAACAAGAAATCCACATATATTGCAATTAAAAGCTAAGTACAATTGTAGGTCTTATGTTTTCTTACTAATAAGAGATCACAGCATGCGACATAAAATAGTACATACATACATTAAATCAAAGTAAAAGTAAAATATTATAATACAAAAGCAGTAACTATGCAATTAAAAATTTGTACAAAATAATAATGAAAAAGAGAAAAGTGATCTACGAGCCATTCTGCAAGTAAGCTGCAACAGCATTTTTAAATTTCGTCAGCGGATTATTAAATATATCTATGTCTTCCGAAGCCTGCGACACATCGTTGTAAGAGTAAGATAATCTGACTATCGGTGAATGCCTACCAAGGTTAGTTCTATGTCGTGGCGGTCTAAGTAGCGAGACAGAATGGCGAGGGACTCTGTGTGGTACATTGATACATACTTTACTTAGAAGTTCAGGGCAGTCAAACTGGTTATTGAGCAGCTTATACAAGAATACCAAATCAGAGAGAGTACGACGTGATTCTAGAGGAGTCATCTTGAAATGAGTAAGTCTATCATCGTAACACCTTAGTTCTCTTGCAGCTCTGTCTCGAAAGGATAAATGACGAACCAGGTTCTTTTGTGTTCGTTCTATTCTAGCTATATGGACTTGGTAGCTTGGGTTCCAGGCTGTGCTGCAATACTCCAACCTACTCCTTACAAGACTATTGTATAAAAGAATTATGGTTAAAATATTCTTGAATTCTTTAGCACTCCGAAGAACAAACCCCAGAACCCTATGGGCAGCGGCGACTGTCCTATCAATGTGCTCGATAAACCTCAATTCGCTGTCCACGAATACTCCCAAGTCACGAATGACATACAATTCCGTCAATACGTTTGTCTGAATATTGTAAGAAATGTGGTATTTTTTTTGTACAGAGATGTCAGGTGGTCAGCTGGTGGTGCTGGACCGCTTGGGGCGTGATGTGAAACTCTTCCCGCTGGCCGAGGGGCTTGTCACCCTTGGCAGTGACCACTTTAGTGACATTCGTTTCTTGTCGGATACTGTACACCCACACCATGCTACTGTTGCTGTGCATGCTAACCAAGTAAGATATCACGTAATATTTCTTACGTTTACGCGAATATTATAATTTACGAGCCCGTCCGCCCCTCAAGGTTCGCCCTCTAATAGGTATTTGTTAGGTTTCTTCCTAAAATCTACCCAAAAATAGGAGCCCTGGTAAACGGGGCTCCGTCTTTCCATGAAAGGGGCGAAAGTCAAGGGGCGTACGGGCTCGTAGCCATATTATACTTTGAAATGAAACTGCTTTATACGGCTTTAATCGCGTTTTATAGCCATGTTCAGTCTCCCCGTGACCATGGCTGCTGAAAAGCAACCGAAACGTCGGGGAAAGAGTAAAATTAAATTAAATCTAAATAGATTTAATAATAATTTAATTAGCTTAAAAATTAGTAAAGTTTAATAGTAGTAGTAGTGTAACAATTTTCAAAATTATGTAATATGGTAGTTTAATTTCAATGAATAATATTCGCGTAAACAAAAGACAATATAATTACAACAATACTCTAGTATTGATTCCCTACCTGAAGACTCATTTTTTACTAAAATATAAATACAATATATTTTCCTTCCTATATGTCTGGATTTTATTTTGGCTCTAAGAAGACTAACATCATTAATACCTATTTCGATTTCAGACAAATCAATGTTATTTAATAAATTTTCGGTACATATTTCAATCCTGTAATCTCCATGGAGTCTTATACATATGTATACAATTCTATCAGAATCACGTTTTAACGAAATGGAAAACCTATTAATATTAATATTTGGGAAATAAAAAGCGTAGTACACTGACATACTCCAAGTACTTGCAATTATGGTACCGGTCATTAGCTAAAAACCTGACGGTTTTTTAGTAGGTATCACTTTTAGGACTGCTCGGTGGGCTCTCTTAAGTTGGATCATTTTGGATTTTGCTGCTCCACCCTATGGCGTCTAAGCAGCGTATCAAAAATGTCTTATTATAAAACTCTACTTAGAACCAGCAATGCAACTGTGAAATCCGCATACAATTTCGTGCAAAAGTATTTGCGTGATGCACGGTATAAACATACGGTTAACATTAAAAAAAAACTCCGAAAGCAATTTTTTGCCTTTTTAGTTCATACAAAACTCCATCATATATGTACATAGATCTATTTTTTAAATATCTCCTTTGCACAGACGACCAATTACAATTTTATGATATGTCAGTACATTACTATAATTGTGATAGCACGAAGTCTTTCGACGCGTCTGTCTGTCTGTTCGCGATAAACTCCAAAACGACTGAACGGATTTTTATGCGGTTTTCACCAATAGACAGAGTGATTCATGAGGAAGGTTTAGGTGTAATTTGTTATGATTTGTACTACCCTTGCGAAGCCGGGGAGGGTTGCTAGTATAGATAATAATAATGCGATGTTTGGTAGACGGTGGTCCGCAACGTGTGTGAGGGCGAGACGTTGGTGAATGGACGTCCTGTGAGCGTGGCGGCGCTGCGCCACGGTGACGTCATTGGCATCGGCGGTAGACAGCTGCGCTGGGACTACGCCAACCCGTCTGCGCGCAGGGTGCAGGCTCCACAACCCGGTGAGTACAAAACAATATCATACATAGACTAACCCATGTATAACCATACCTCAGTCACTAAACCAGCTTAACGCATTCTTGGACTTTGAATCATTATAAACGACTACTCTCGCACTAGGAATAAATGCTATGTTGCGGGGGACTTTACAAACATTCAAACAACGGACACAACCACAACACAACATTTGAACCCGTAACACAGTAGCAATGGCGAGGCGACCATTAAACCTATACGCGATCCGTGCGGGCAAAAATTTCAACTCACTATGATTCATACACAGACTAACGCATCTCGTTACCTCGTAACTCGGTCAATAAGGCTGCTTAACGCTCTCCTATGTACAAAACAAACAAAAGACGTAAGACGAGGACGAGACGGACCCGACGCTTCGGTACATTTTGTATAAAAATTTATTGAAAGGGCGCCGCGTCTGCGATGCTTCCTCCTCTTACGTCTTTTCTGTTTGTCCTGCCCCTTAGACTTTAGCCCAGAAGTTGATATTTTTGAGGATGAATCATGTATGGAAGGTATTATTATTAGAATGTATGAGGTATTGTAAGGAGAACGTGTAAATGCTATAATTTATATTTATGCTATACTAGATTTCGCTCTCGTTTATGGTTTATGATAACCTACATTTATCTCAATTTTCAATCCCTCAGGAATTGTTTTTTTTTTTTTGTATTAAATGTTGTCCATGTCCTTTCCTGTACTCCTTACAACGTGTATGCAATATTTCATGATGATCGGTCAAGAAGTTTAGGCGTGAAAGAGTAACAAACAAACAAACTCACATTCGCAATTATAATATTAATACACTCGCGTGCAAGTAAATCGACTCAAGCCTCAAGTGCGCATAAAAAGTGATATAACTTAAAAATGCCTTATTATACCTCTATATAATGTTTTACATAATTAAAGCCTAGTAATTGAGCTTTAAAATGGTGTAAGTTGCATGAAAATCGATTCAGTAGTTTAGTAAAAAAGGTTAATGCCAATGATAATGTAAAAAATGTTGAAAATTCATACAATTTCACAGTATGGGGTTATTGTGTTTAAATGAAACAAAATGTGCGTAAGATAAAAAATTTATTCGTGTCAATATTTGGTATTTCCTCCTCTAGCTCTGATCACTGCTCTCATGCGATTCTTCATCGACCTTATCAACTTTTTAATGGATGATTGTGGTATTCGACCCCACTCTTCTACCAACGCAGTCTTGAGCTCATTGATGTTTGTCGGAGCTGGATTCCTCGCTCTAACTTTCCTTTTGAGCTCGTCCCATATGTGCTCAATGGGATTTAAATCGGGGCCGAGCGCTGGCCAATGCATAGTGTGAATTCCAACTTCGTTCAGGAAATCACGTGTGGCCCGAGCAGTGTGACATCGGACATTGTCATGCATCAAGATGAAATTTTCCCCAATAAAGCCTTGATAAGGGACAACTTGATCCAGTAGAACATTTTCAATGTAACGATCACTGGTCAGACCTCCTCCCCGGCCTCCCCCAGGAACGAAAACAAGCTCCGTTTTGCCTTTTAAGGAAATTCCGGCCCACATCATGCAAGATCCGCCACCATATGCAACGGTTTCCACAAAGCAGCACTGTAAAAACCGTTCACCGGGACGACGGTATACCCGACCTCTCCTGTCGCTGCCATGGAGACACATCCTCGTCTCATCTGTGAACAGGACTGACTGCCATTGCTCTATGCTCCAATCCAAATGCTCTCGAGCAAAGTGAAGGCGTGCTTGACGATAAGCTGTGGTCAACTTCGGGCCTGTAGCGGGTCTTTTCGGAGTAAGGTTAGCTTCTTTCAACCTTCTTCTAACTGTCCACTGACTGACAATCACCCCGCGAACTTGACGTAGCTCCTGCTGCACATCTACGCCGGTAAGGTGTCGATTTCGGAGAGAGGTCGAGACCAAAAACCGGTCGTCACGCTCCGAGGTGCACCGGCGTCGGCTGGTATTAGGCCTCCGAGTGAAGGCACCAGTCTCTTGAAACCTTCTGTATACTCTCGAGACAGCGGACTGACTCATATTCAAACGACGAGCGACTTCTCGCTGGTTCAACCCTTCTTGCAATAGGGCAACGACTTGAGCGGCTTCTTCAGGTGTTGTATCCATAATTTTCTTCAAATGACGGCTTTAATTTGCAGAGACGTGTTCAGGTCAACGTCTAATGAGTGACTGATAAGAAAAAACGATTACAGAGGGTTTTTATAGGGGGTTGTGTCGCGCAAGTTGTGTATAGAGCGCAGAGCAGTTTACGGGAGGTTGCGTTCAGTTGCATTCTAAGTACAAGTGTTTATTTAAATTACTGATATTATGCTACCATTTGAAAGCCTAATTACTAGGCTTTAATTATGTAAAACATTATATAGAGGTAAAATAAGTAATTTTTTAGTTATATCACTTTTTATGCGCACTTGAGACTTGAGTCGATTTACTTGCACGCGAGTGTAGATCATTAATCCTTTATTGTGATTAAATAGTGTATGTAGGGGTAATCAGTAATGTTCTTATGGATATTGAGCTACGTCTTAACTCTGTGGTTGCGTGGAAACGACTGCCGCGCGGCGCTACTGCATACTTGTGCCTGACAATATAAAACTAACGCGTCTGCTGACGCATTAGCAGTGTCGCTACAGTGTAATTCGCGCAAGTCGTTCTATTAAATCTATACTAATATGTATTATAAAGCTGAAGAGTTTGTTTGTTTGCTTGAACGCGCTAATCTCAGAAACTAGTGGTCCGAATTAAAAAATCTTTTTAGTGTTGGATAGCCCATTTATCGAGGAAGGCTATAGGCTATATAACATCGCGCTACGACAATAGGAGCGGAGCAGCAATGAAAAATGTTGCAAAAACGGGGCAAATTCTCTTATTTGAAGCAGACACAGTTGCGCGGGTCAGCTAGTGTAAAATAAATAAATAATAGATAGCCTAGATTTCGTCAGCTATGTTCCTAAATCTCACTCAACAGAGGGCGAGATTACTGCTGTATATCAGGAATATTTTAAATTCATCTGCAGCTACTAAACATTTTATTAAAAAAAACTGCATTCTCACTGCTCGACCCAGGACCTCGACCGTATTCAACCCTAAACCTCTAAATCGCAAATAAACATAGAAGTTTATGCTATTTATGTCAAACGAGACAGTGACGTGAGTTTATTGCAGGAATCTTCTCTCTGGCTTGAGACTAGGTTCAAGCAAGGAATATAAATGTAGCTTCAGTAACTTAGTAAACTCACTAACCAATAGATTTTGAAGTTCATATGTGTTACTTTGTGACCTAAATGAATGAATAATTTTTGACATTGATACATATGCGTTTCGTCTTCTTTCATAAGATGTTTATGAACGATTTTCGTTCACCTTTTCTACTATGTGCGAACTTAGATCTAATTCCGTTCAGCATTTTAATATCCTCCTCGACCAATTTCGGCCACGGCGACTTAAACTCCGTTCTAATTGTCGTTGGTGCGCTCGTGTATGGCTAACATAGCCGACCTTATTGATAAATGCTTGCGCACAATGCGGGCAGGTGAGCACACTATTGCAGTAATTATAAGTGATAGCACAAGGCGGGTGTGATTTCAGTTCATCGCGTCTAGTTTAGAACAGCGATTCTCTGACTCTGGTTTTCACCAAAGATCTCCATTCCGGTCGTCGAGCGGCTGTTTGTTCCCACTCTGAAGGCGCAATGTCGCATTCCTTCATATGGCGCTTAAGCACATCTTTATATCTAGAGAGTTGTCCACCATGCTTACGCTTGCCCTCTTCAAGTTCAGCATATTACTCGTGATTCAAAAACAATCTTTGAACACTCACATGAATCATTCTTTGCCTATATTTCAATTTTTGTATATATAATATAGTCATGTTCTCAGTTTAAAAATACCTCCATACCTATTATACACAACAGTGTATGATATATAAATGTAGGGATATATTGTTATATATCCCTACATTTATATAAGTAGGTACATAATAAAGTAATAAGCAAAGGACCAATTCATACCCCTTATATAGCAATGCAGCTCTCGAAGCCCCTCTACCCTTTACTGACTTTCTTTGATGGAATACATGTTTTTTTAAAGAATAGAATGTAAGAACCCCTTGCATTAAAAAAACATAGGGTTACTATAAACATGTTGGGGTCAGCTCACTCGGCTTGGTAATTTTTGTTGAATAGCAAAACCGGACCTTTATTTAAAATTAGCTATAAGAATTTGTAAGCTGGTGCTGTGCCCAGACAGGGTCTCATATATTGAACTATATTTATTAAACTGTTATACTCAAAATGTACACATAGTTATAGTTAGTTTATTTACAAAGATACCGTAGATAAGAGAAAATACAGTGTTACGTAAATCCCAAGCTAGACAAGCATGGAAGCTCCCAAGTTCTAACTTGGGAGCCAATATGTTCTAATAAAATATATAATCCAAAATTTTTAAAAAAGATAACTTGTATAATTCAGGGATGTTACGGATGCAGATTATTTGACATCCGCGGATGCGGATGCGGATACGGATATTTGAAAGTTCATATCCGCGAATGCAGATGCGGACGCGGATGTCCAAATCAAGGCGGAAGTTCCGCTAATGCGGATGCGGAATGTTTAGTAAACGTTTCTAACATCACCGCCTTTGTAGGTTTAAGCTTGTTTTGTAAAAGTTCATAAAATAAACACGCGCTACTGAACAACTGTATACTAGGAACTAGTGCTGGTGATAACAAATATACAAATCGGCGTTCTCGTTATTGATAATATTTTCAATTCTACTCAATGAAATTTACCATTTAAGTAAATTTTGATTTACTTCTTCTCCCTAGCCTTTATTATTCCCAAGTCAGTTGGGGTCGGCTTTTCTAGTCTAATCGGATTTGACTGGATATCAGTTTTAAGGAATGTAAATTTTCATTCACATTCACCTTAATTTTATTTAAGGTAAAATTTCAAGAATATTGTTAGAGTCATCTTCACTTGAAGAATCATTGTGCCATTCATTGGCCAACTCATTTTCTTTCTTGTCGCAATCTGCGCTATATCTGTATCCGCATTAACATCCGCGTTGATTACTGCGGCAGAAGTTCCGCAATTGCGAATGCGGATGCGAATATTCGCAACATCCCTGATATACAACTTAGTATTAATGTATTTCAATACTTAGTAAAGTAAACAATAAAGTAGTCTGTAACATAGCTAAGCTTAAGACTGCGCCGAGCGTAAGACAGATAATGACAGAGCTCGTGCGGCGCATATTCAAATCGGCGCTCGGTCGCCATAGTAAAATTGTATGGAGGATTTGAAGTGCTTTTTTGATAAATACGTATCTTTATCGGCAACCAATAACTTAAATATTTGGGGCGGAAATATATAAATTGTAATATAACTATTTATGTTTCGTTTAAGCTGTAAAATAGGATAGATTTCTACTGTTATAATCTAAAAATCACGTAACACGAGCTTACGTTTTTGCATTTTTCGTGCAAATTAACGTAATTTTGTAGGAGAAAATATTAATTATTTTAAGTTTTTTACACGGAGTAATTGTAAACACATTAATTTTTATGGTAAATGGATATTTTATATTTGTATTCAACAAAAAGTGTTGATTTTATTCACTTAACTGTGACCGCCTGTTTTGGCACTTTTCGCTCGGCGCAGTCTTAAGAAATGTAGGTATCAAATAACACAAAATAAGGTGAAAATAAGTACAAATGTACCTTTATTTTTGAGTGCCAGAGCCTCTAAAAACGGCCCATAGGCCTTCTTTACCCTTAGATAAATCCAAGTTTTAAAAAAGTTGCTTTGATGGCAGATATGTTTACATATTATTAATAGTTTTATAGCTATATCTAAACTAGCTAAACTTTTCTCTACATGTTGGACGAGCTTGTAATAGAATGTACTTCAGATTAAATTTTGTTCACGCTTGGCGGCTAATCTTCATAGAGACTAGTCATCTCGCAAAAAATATTGTGTTACATAAGTATTACAATATTTTCTGCGCAGATGATAATGTGAAAGAGTCCCTGCTTCAAAAACTACTCTGTATTCCCCTAATGTGGATGCTTAAATGAAACGGTAATTCGATACAACCGGAGAGAGATCAGGCGCACTGGAATAAATCATCCTAATTCTGGGGTTGCTACAGAGATGCTCCCCGTGTACATGGCTGCTGAAAAGTATATGTAAACTTAAATAGTTTTCAATAATTTAAATAGCTTTATTTGTAGTAAAGTTCAATAATAGTAGTTTCATAGTTCAAAATTATGTAATAAAAGTGTTTTAAAATAAACAACGCAATAAAATACCTGTTAAGCAGTTTAATTTCAATGTATAACATTCGCGTATACGTTAGACAATATTAAGAGATATTATTAGCAAAACCTATTCTATCTATGTATCTATTTGCTGACCTGACCTGAGATTCGAATCCCGGATCTCACAGTTCTTATACGTATACGTATTAAGACCAACGTGTTAACAACTACAGTTAGTCAGCAACTAGACTGTTACTAAGTAAAACTAGTTGGTATATACCTGGTTTTTTAGTAGTATATTTACATATAACATAGATTATATTACGATAATTCCACACTTATTGATGCATATAGGACCTTGTGCGCATGAGTGAATGTGTGAGTAGTGTGAAGTGTAGTGCGGTGCAGATGCATTAAGGTTCTTATATACTAGTAAGAAGTCGTTTTATCTATGAACAGTTATATTTGACGCATACTGCCACTACGCCGAGGTTCGAGCCCGTGACAAAGTGTGATCCACAAATGGTTGTTTCGAGTCTGGAAGTTCATTGTGTTCGTTGTATGAATGTTTTTGAAATACCCCGTAATTCAGGAAATATTCATAGAGCGGAAGATGTCTTTAAAAATAGTTCTATGTAAAATATGGCCCGGTTACAATATTATACAAGTAACGAGTCGTTTTACCTACGGACCGTTAATATTAATTGGCCCGGTTACTATATACAAGTAACGATTCGTTTTACTTACGGACAGTTAATATTTGACACAACATAATATGAATCCTTCATACAACACGCGCTCATCGTGTGCCGTCGGCGGCGGCGGGGATGGAGCGGGGCGATGGCATCGCGATCAGCTGGTGGCACACGCGCCCTAAAGGATCCCGTTCAACCAATATTCTATGTAAAATATGGTGCGGTTCGTTTTAGCTGCGGACATTTAAATATCGTCATAATTTTTCTCATAAAAAAGTCCGCTTTCTATAATGAAGAATCTAGTCGTTTTTTTGTCCTTCTAGGTTTGTATTTAGGTCAGACAGTTTATTTTTGATACATATCCTATGAAAAACGATTTGTTTCTTGATATAGATATTTCGGCGTCGATGGCGTAGTGGTTAGTGTAACCGACTGCCACGCCTGAGGTCGCGGTGCGATTCCCACACAAGTCAAATATTTGTGTGCATGAACATGGATGTTTGTCTTGGTCTGGGTGTTTCTATGTATGTATTTACAAAAAAAGTATATATGTATGTTTATCCATTCTCTAGTAGCCATAGTACAAGCTCTGCTTAGTTTGGTCTAGATTACTCTAGATGGTGTTGTGTGTATGTGATAGAATATTATTATTATTATTGGAACCGTGCCTTTATTGTTCGTAGGTAAAATGAGTCGTATCTTGATATAGGAACATAACTGTCTATAGGTAAAACGAGTAGATTCTTGAATGTAAGAACCAGGTGTAAGTGTGTCGGTGTGTTCTCAGCGTTGTACGTGACGCGGCGCAAGAAGCGTGTGGCGCGGCGCAAGTCGGGCCCGCCCACGACGCGACGCGACCCAGCAGTGCGCCTAGCCATTGAGATGTCACACCGCGCCTCCATGCCTGGTAAGTTCTTTCTACTGATGATGATGTCCTCCAGACTGAATTTTGATCACAACGGCCCAGGTTAAGGTATTAGACTTGCGATAGAGAGGTCGCGAGTGTGAATCCCACCCATTGCACTACCGTTGTGAACTAACTCCTAACACAAGAATTTTGGCTAAACTGGAAAGGTTAATACGGGTTCAAATCCCACCCATTGCACTACCGTCGTGAACCCACTCCTAATACCAGCATTCTAGCTTAGCTCGAGGTATTAACAAGAATACTAGTAATTTGAAACCCAAAACGTCTGTAATCTTTAAAAAAAATCTTATCGAAGACTGGTCAGCTGCGCAGGAGATATAGTGCACAAGTGTGTGCGCAAACACAAGTACATTATCTGTTCCCTAACTCTCATAATCCGATTTGACGGCAATCCGATACGACCGGCGAAAGATCACGCGCAGGACCAACGGCTTTACGTGCTTGCCGAGGCACGGGATTTCTTCTGCTACACTCGAGCTAGTTGTGGATCTACTATATGAACTTGAATGTATGTATAGCGTGAAACACGTGAAACACGTCATATTTAAGAATCGTATAATGATGACAGAAATATTTATCTAATCTATAATAAAATAACGAATAAGACATGAATAAGTAAATGGAATCTCTAGTAATTCCATAAATATAAATAATAACAAATAAATGATAATACAATTAGAAAATAGTGGGAATAGTCGATTTATTTTCTACTAGCTGTTACCCGCGACTTCGGCTGCGTGGAATTTAACAAAAAAGTATAAATTATATTTCGCGAGTCCGTAATTTTTATAAAATAACAGCAGCCTAAGTTACTCCTTATAACATCATCTATCTGTCTGTCCTTACGAAATCGGTCTAGTCGTTTCAGAGATTACACAAACATACAGACAAAAACTTTAAAAATTGTTTTTTTGATGTGTGTACTGTATATACTTTCATAGACATTTAGTAAAAAGCTGTTATTTTGACATTACAAACAGACACTTCTATTCTATTTAATTGTATAGATGTATAAAAAACATCCCTTGAAAATAACGGATATGTAATCAAGCTAAATTATGTTTTACTCTGATTACATGTCCATAACTGAAATATAATGTTTTTACTTAAAATCGATACTTCAACCGTCAAAAGCTTATCTGAAAAATAAATTGAACAAATTTCCTCCTTCCTTCCTTCCTTCCTACAAAAACTTTCAAAACTAAATTAATACCTTAGCAATTTTTTATCTGGTAATTGGAAAACTGCTCTGATTTGCAACATTTCAATTGATTATAAATTTGTTTTAGCCAACGCTGGCGGTAAGCAGGTAGCCATCGTTCAACCGCAAAGAAGAGATACCAATAATCAGAATGGTAAGAACTTACCTAAAATATAACCTGGACATCATCCAACGCAGGTGTACTTTTTAAAATTTTATACCTTTACAAATTCAACCTTGACATTTTCTTTCAGACAAACCTTCACCGCGGACTCCTTTACAGGCCAACATACGTCCGAGATCGTCTAAGAACGATATCGATGTTTCTATCACCGATACAGAAGCCGAGAAGGCTAAACGTAAATCTAATCCCAGAGTCAGCCCCAAAGCTTCAGTAACAAACCTACAAAATACTACAAAAGCGACTCTCTGGATAGAATCCCGTAAGAGCAGTCCAAGAAAATCTGTGAAGATG
Source organism: Catocala fraxini (assembly GCA_930367265.1). NCBI lineage: Eukaryota > Metazoa > Arthropoda > Insecta > Lepidoptera > Erebidae > Catocala > Catocala fraxini. Next base: position 5,838,082 of record OV884047.1, read on the forward strand.
CAGACTCCCACGCAGAATGTGATCAATATTAGAAGAAATGTCGTGTCAGCGAAAAAGAGTACGCCGCTTCGCTTAACCGTGCTTAAAAGAGCACAGAGTGCGCAAAAAATGAAGGTTACTAAAATTGAGGCGCCTTTGAAAATTGGTGAGTCTCTATTCTATTTATTTCCTACTAGCTTTTGCCTGCGGCTTCCCTCGGGAACAATATTTTTTTCTGGGTGTCAGGACAATACTCCGAAATAAAAGTTTATTATTATATTATTATTATATTTCCTTTTCTGTACCCCTGATAACGTGTACACGAAATTTCATGATGATCGGTTGAGTAGTTAAGTTTTAGAAGATTATACATTTGTATATACAACATGGGCCATGTATTGGGCGTAGACGACAATTGAAATAACTAATTCACACATTGATTCAGTAGCTCGCGCTTGCGCTAATTGTTGATCGTGAGATCCCACGTTCGATCCCCGGATTAGACAAAATGTTATTTTAGTTCTGATACACACATTATCCTTTAGAGATATAGAAACAGTTTAGTCTATACCTACTATTATTACAAAGAGAGTGTGAATTTTGTGAGTTTGTGTAGAAGATAATCTCCAGCACCGTTGCACTGATGTGAAAAAATCTGTCAAATTTCTAAAAACACATTACTCCATACTAGCTATTTCCCGCCGCTTGGCTTGCTTTTTCTCTGGATGAAAGATACCCTATGTTCTTTTCTGTATTTCTGACAACGTATATGCAAAATTTTATGATGATCAGTCGAGAAGCTAAGTACGCATAAGCGTGAAAGCGTAATCTTCAACCTAAAAAAAGTCCGTCGAGCCGCCTAGTATATTATATTCAGACAATTTAACGACACAATAGAATTAACATTTTCATAATTACAGTACATTATTTAAGTAAACGAATCGATAAAATGCACTCGACCTCGAGTCTCCTTTTATTTCAAGACGTTTAGAATATCCACCCACTTTACTGCCGAATAATATGTACACGTCATTTCATTATCATATATTCACTCATACCGATTACACCGACTGTGGCCTAGACGCGGTGCAAGCGCATTGTACAACCTATACAAAGCGAGACGTTTCACGTAACGGATCTGTGAAATATGTAAACAATCTGTTATCGCCTATTATAATATTTCCTGTTTTCCTGTTCAACTTGCTGTGTGATCCTTTAGTGTTAAAATGTAATCCAAATTTTAGTTGTGTCCTCAAAAGTGCCATGTAGATGTTGTAGAATATATTTTTATGCATATATGCATAAGAATAACGTGACTAAGACTCTATTTATTTTAGACATCGACTTCTAGTCTTTTGAATATCGTCGTTCGCCGTCCAAGCCCGCGAATGTGACATTTTCTTTAAAATCTGAATATTATTTTATGTCGTTAAAATACTCGATCCTATAAATAAATTTTGGCCTAAAGTTAATCCAATCCTGTTATTTTTCGAGTGGTACAAAACCGCGAATTTAAAATTGTAGGTGTACAGTATCAAATGTAAAGATTTTTTGTCTGCTGTACAATTTTGGGAATGTTGCATTTGCGGTATTAAATGCCGAACATCGATATATGGAGGTTTTAAAATATTTATAGCACCAAAAGTAGTTTAGTCACTGCATTTTACCAGTTGACATAGTGTATAATTGGTGTGCATTATTTAACTATTTTTTGCAGATCATACGAAACAAGCGGCTATATTGTTGATGACTGGTCACACACCGAAATCGAAATTAGTAAGTCAAAAAACATCTAGTCCGAAATCATCGACGCCGCAATTAGTGACAGCTAAATCTGCGAGTCCGAAGTCAGTGACCCCCAAGGCCGCGACGCTAAAGTCGGTGACCCCAAAGTCTGGGGCTCGGAAGACAGTGAGTCCGAAGTCTAGCAGTCGTCGTTCTGCATCGTTTGTGGTGAAGAAGAAGAGTCCAGTGCGCAGGAGTACTCCCCGCGGTCGCAAGTCTCGCGTCTCAGCGGTATCAGCATCACTACAAGATCGGACAGTGAGTGCATAACGGAACATATTAGTCATAACATATTAGTATAGAACTTACATTTTAAACATAGTCTGCATCGTTGGTCGCGTGTTGTATATTTGTAGTTGTGTTATTGTGAGGTCTCAGGTTCGATTCCTAAGGTAGTAAAATTTAGTTTGGAAACAGAATCGGAAGACGGCAAGTGGCCCACTTGTTTAATTTTTTTATACTGATTACTTTCTAATGAATTACATGGTGTTAACCCTCCTAAGGTACCTACAATGTATGCATGTCAGGAGGAGGTTCGTGTCGGTTGCTGAATTGTTGCGAATAGAACTTACGACCTCTTGATTGCAAGTCCGATCTATTAATAATTATCGTACGACAGAGATGTCGAAATCTGTATAAATACACTTCTGCGTCTTAGACTAAAATTTAGAAGAGCGCCAACGAAAAATTAAACTGGAGAATCGCTATGTATTTACTATTTACAAATGTACATTACTTATTTTTAAATGTACTTTTTCTCCTCAATTGGCAATAAATAAATAAGAAAATAATTTACTGACATGAATATTTAAAGATGAGAGAATCTATTTCATATTTTGAAGTGGTAGCTGGTAGAAGGTCATTAACTATAAAAGGCATACATACAGGGTGTCCCGTAAATAATGGTCCAAGCGCAAGGCAATGATTCTTTGCCTAATTATCTACAACTAATTCAACTAATTTGGAATGACTTTTTTAACCATATGAAAGACAAAATATAAATTTCTTAGATTTTCAAATTTTATAACTTAATTTCAAGATTTTTTACACTAGTCCAACAAATATTATTATTTTTTAAATTTTTTTTGGTATATATTTGTATTAATAGTTTGCCCATGTTACAGAATAGCAATAATATCTGTATAGTTTTTAGAAAAACAAGGTCGGAAATGATGAAGCTCTTTTTTCCTTATTATGATTAACCAAGTTTCATATTCTACTGTAAAAAAAAATTACCGCATTGGAGTGACCACCAATTTTCTTACTAACATAACCTAGCCTACTTTTTCGCGAGCGAAGACACGGGCAAAAGCTAGTTCTAAATAAACCGCTTTAAGTGCTATTTTAGTTCCAATGCATAACATTCGCGTAAACGTAAGACAATGATATGTATTAGGGTCTAATTTCGACGACTGGGCCACCACTAGCAATCTAATCTTTTGATGTTGTTGAATGAATGACTACAACCCAATGGCGTTAGTTGGCATGTATGCAATAATCTAGACATAATCTTATGCTGTTATAAATCTATATATATAATGATGACGTTTCACACTAGTTGGTCTTGAAATAAGTGCCGTATTTCTTTAATAAATTAATAATACATCATACTCACACGTTAGTTATCATTATATAAAGACTAGGTGTGCTTGCTTTACGATTTAAAAGCAATTACTTGTGTGAGCCAAAAGGCGTCGCCATTTTATACTATTACGCGATGTGTCCATTATGATTGTGTCAGTTTTATTACTGTCACGATGCTGTTAAAGTAAGTTGATGTAGTGCAGCTTATATTTTTTAGTGCAAATGAACAGTTTGTTATTGAGTGCACGGTTGGTGAAGTGGTTTCAGTGATTGCCTCGCTATGCCTTCTGCACGCAGTGTCGTGGGTTCGAACTCACACGGGATAAAATTTTGTGTTATCTACAAATAGTTTCTGGTGTTTTAATGTTTGTAAACTTTCCTGCAACGCAGGCCATAGTAGCGTATAGCGTAAGACAGATAATGACAGAGCTCGTGCGGCGCATATACAAATCGGCGCGCGGCCGCCATAGTAAAATTGTATGGAGGATTTGAAGTGCTTTTTTTGATAAATATGTATCTTTATTGTCAACCAATAACTTAAATATTTGGGACGGACAAATTGTAATATAACTATTTACGTTTCGTTTAAGCTATAAAATAGGATATATTTCTAAAAATTTTGTAGGAGAAGATATTAATTATTTTACGAAGTAATTGTAAACACATTCATTGTTTTGGTAAATGTATGTTTTATATTTGTATTAAACAAAAAGTAATGATTTTATTCAATTAACTGTGACCGCCTGTTTTGGCACATTTCGCTCGGCAGTCTTAAGAAAAAGAAATGAAAGTATTATATTTGAATCCCAAAATTAATTAACATTATTTTTATGTTTTTGTTTCTCAGGTGACAATATTAGAAATTACCGACTCGGACGGTCGTAATTCCACACTTCGCAGCACCCGTCGCTCCGGTCAAAAGAGCTTAGAAAAATCACCTGTACTACCAAGCCCAAAGAAATCAGCGCTCAAAAATCCTCTAGCAAAAAAAAGCATGAGAAAAACAGAATCTATCAAATTCGACTTAAGCAACTTAGAGAATTATTCACAGGAGTCAGATGTGTTAATGGTAACGGATACAACTAGACAGACGGAGGGCGATAGCATGTCTGAAGATGACATTAGTCTGCATTATTCCGAGTCGAGTGTCCAGTCGCCGTCGCCGAGGCGGTCTATACACTCTCGCAGTTCTAAAATATTAGAAAAGACGCTTGGAACTACCATGACTATATCGCCACCATCTCGAACCTTGACACCAGAATCGCCACGGCCAAGGAAATCTTTACGTGGAAGTTTGATAGTACAAAACGCACTTGACAAGTCGGATGATACGTTATCGTACAGTCGTCGCACGACTAAGTCTGCGTCGGACATCAGTCGGAGTACGGTCGCGTCGGCGTGTAGGACGCGCACGCTAAGCCCGCGTACTCCACAAAACAATATGGAGTCGTATTCTATCGTGGATTTGGTCTCAATAGACTCGAATGAGTCCGGGCGCTCCACATCTGTGTATAACTCTGCAGGCTCGACTAGTAATACGGCGTTCGGCACGCCACAGAATACTAGCGCTCGTACTACTAGGTCCACGATAAATGCAGACTTACTTGGATCTAGCACTCCTTATATCAAAGGCTCGAGATCGTCCACTCCTAGGTCGCAGTCCAGTCCTAACACATCAAGTAAAACTTCGAATAACAGTTCACGAATGACAAATAAAAGTTCAGTATCTGTGCGTAAAACCAAATCGGTATCGACGCCTGAAAATAGTACGAAACACGTTTCAGTGAATAGTACAAGGATTTCACGCGCGTCTCGAAGTCGATCCAGGCTTAATGACAGTGATTTAGTTTTACTGGAAACAAGTGAGGCGGATGACTCTCCTCGCTCTTCAAAGAGAGCCAGCACTGTTTCTAATAGGTCAAGTTCAGCTCCCCAAATTAGTAGGCTTTCTAAAAACGAAACTTCTACTGCAAGTCCTTCGGAAAACCAGGGCATCAGCACTCCAGAGAACCGGTATAGTCCTGAGGAAGCTAGTACTCCGGTATTAAACATCCAAAGCCTTTTAGACTCCAGTCAAAACTCTATAGCGTCTCAGACCTCAAAGAGGAGGGACCGAACATCATTTAAACGAAAGACTATAGGAGTTATCACAGGACCTAAAACAAGAGTAAGCGCTAAGTCAAAATCTATGAACTTTAGTACGCGAAAGACTCGACTAAGGTTAAGCAATGATTCATATGAGAATATGAACTTGAGTGGCCAGCAGGACGAAGAGATAGTTACACCAAAGAGTGCAGTTAAACTAGTACAAGAAGGTGTTAAAAACAAGCACTCGACTGCGAAGAAACCGCAGTCGAAACGGTCAATAATCGACAACTTGAATGAATCTGACATAGTGAAGCAACTATTCAATAGTCCTGTCAAACGTAAACTCTCACAGAGTATGACAGAATTTTCTAGAAAACAGTTATTTGACGATGATGACGTAGTACAGGTTAGAAGACCGACTCGTAACACTGTCGCGTTATCAGGAAGAACGCCGGACAATTCACTGTTGGATCATACTGAAGCATTCACACCCGAACGGTTCGTGAGTCCGATCGGCACTCCCAGTCACAGTCCGAACTTAGACAGCATCAAACTGCTGTTCGACAAGAAGACGCCTGAAAATGACTTAAGTAATGTAAGAGATGTTAAAGGTTTACTCCGAACTCCGCGAGCAAGAAAATCTATCAAAAATGACTTGACTGATGTGACTGGAGTGAAAGCTGTGTTCGCTAAGAGTCCTAGAAATCGCCTGACCGATGTCAGAGTTAAAGAAATATTTGCTTCATCGCCTAAAAATGATTTGAGCCGAGTCTCCGGAGTTAAATCTTTATTCCACCTAGACAAACAAAGAAAATCGCCTAGAAACAGCTTAGGTGATGTTAGAGGAGTTAAAAAGTTGTTTAATAGTAAGAGCCCGGTTAATGACTTAAGAAATGTTTCTGGGGTAAAGAAAACACTGCAAAGAATTAGCCCTAAAAATGATTTGAGGGATGTTAGAGGTGTGAGGCGTATGTTTAAACAAGATAAGCCGAGAAATGAATTGAATGACTTGAGTGGCGTAGAAGAGCTATTCAATGAATCGAATCATTCGCACAGAGATGCCGAGAGTTTGTTTGACCAACTAGTTGGTAAACCAGTTATAAAGGCAGTTTATTCAAAGACATTTAGCTCAAGATCTGCACCAAAGAAAAACACTCGTAGCAGAAAATCTATCCACGCTTCGCTCGATTTTATAACCAATAATGTCGAACAATGGTTGGAACAGGAACTGAAGAAGCGGTTACTCAAAGACCGACAGCCAACTAGCACCGATAAATCGACAAATAAGTCTAAGTTGAATATGACTCGTGAGTTGCAGAAGTTGGCTACTGACACGGTAGAAGGCTCAGCACCTATTCGCACTTCAAGAGTAAGAAACAGTACCGTTATTAGAGCCAGTCTTATTGACGAGTCAAAGAAACAGAAATCTGCATCTGAACTCTACAGTGCTCATACATTACCTATTAAAAAGAGGTATCTGGTCGATACCTCTATAGAAAGGGTAAAGAATGACAGTAAATCTATTAATTTGCCGATTAAAAAGCGTGCGGTAGTGCATTCGACTCCCGTCAAGGGTAGGCAGGTGAATATGACGATGAATGCATCCGAACTGGGCCGAGTGTCGCCGATTGTTGCCGAAAAGACACAAGATTTAGAACAGGAGCCACGGTAAGTTACAAATATGTATTATACTGTATAGATTTAAAACTTATGTTCTTATAGGTATTTATTCTTTTATTTTATCTTTTTCTTTCAGGTCAAACTTCCAGAAAGAATCCATCGAAGTGAGGCCAAAATCTCGAAGAGGCACGAAAGCGTCACCCAAATCTATTATAATCACGAAACCATCACCTAAAAACATTCGCGTCAAGTCCAGAGTCTCTACACCAACTAAAGCTAAACCAGCAACACCAAATAAAGCGAAACCAGTAACACCAACTAAAGCGAAACCAGCCACACCATTTAAATCCAAACCAGCTACACCTAGTAAAGCCAAACCAGCTACACCTACCAAAGAAAAATCGCCTGCTAAGACAAAAACACCAAGTCCTGCAAAGAAACAGGTGAGCCTGGTTGTTATGAACGTGGTCAGCCCTAAAACAACTCGATCCCGAAGAACTATCATTGCCAGCCCACAAGCCGATACTAATACTAAAAAACGTTCTGTAACAGTAGTCAAAGAAAAATCGCCTGTTAAGATTAAAAAGGCGAGTCCCGTTAAGACTATAAAGCCGAGTCCTGTTAAGACAAAAAAGTCGAGTCCTGTAAAGAAACCAGTTAGTCTTGCTGTTACTAAACCGGTCAGCCCTAAAACAACTCGTTCTCGAAGAGCTATCATTGCCGACCCACAGACCGATACTAATACTAAAAAACGTTCTGTAATAGTAGTCAAAGAAAAATCGCCTGTTAAGAGTAAAAAGGCGAGTCCTGCAAATAAACCAATTAGTCCACAAGTCGATACTAAAGCTAAAAAGCGTGGTGCTACATTAGTTGTTACGAAGAAATCTCCTGTCATGAGTCCACAACCCAAGGCTTCCCGTAGAAGGAAAGACCCAGAAACGGTGCAAACACCTAAAACGAGTCCCAAGAAAACTCGTGCAACTCGTAGTAAAGATGAGAAAGTAGTTGAAAAGCCTAAAACACCAAAGAATACTAGAGCGAAGGTACTAAGGACTACGGTTGTTGTTAGTAAACCTTCGCCGCAGATAAAGCCTCGGTCTACAAGAGGAAAAGCTCAAGTAAGTGTAACAGAAACATCTACCGTCACACAGAAAGCAAAGCCTAAAAAGAAGGTAGCTGTCAAGAAAGTTGAATCTCCCAAGAAATCTCCAGTGCAAAGAAAGTCAGCGAAAGACGTGACTACTGAAAATATACCTAACACTAGAGGAAAGAAAACGGCTGTTACAAAGGATGAATCAAAACAGATGAGTGCTGACGTTGAACAAGCTAAACCAATGACGAGGAGGGGTCGTAATACTACAGTAGAGGAACCTTCTGTTGCTAGGAAGACACGTAAAACAGAAAAGCAGACACCGGTCGAAGTAGAACCGAAAACGAAGGCTAAAACAACTAACAAGCAAGAACAGCCTGTGGAAGAGACTAAGAAAACTCGCGGCAAGAAAGTTGTATCACAGGAGAGTGTACAGTCAGCGCCTACTGCACGCTCCCGTAGAGCAGCGAAACATGATAATAGCGTCATACCAGAAGTAACCACTCGTAAAAGAAAGTCTACCGCTACGGATGACAGACCGACAAAAATAAGCAAAGGTAAAGAGGCAGTAGAAACTAGAGGCCGAAATAAAAAAGTAGAATCGCCGAAGACTGAAACAGTGAATGTTCCTAAGAGATCTACCGCTAAGAAGAATACAAATAAAAAACAAGCGAATGGAGATGCGCCAAAGAAGGCTACTCGATCTAGGAAGGCTGACGTATCTGTGGAGGTGACCAAAGAACCTGCAAAAAGACCAGCTCGCGGGAGAAAAGTGAGTTTAATAATAACTGCAATGTTTGTTTCTATTTTTGTACGTTAGATGAGATGTCATGTTTGATTGGATATTATTTTGCAGGCACCAGTTGTTGAGCCTGCTCCTGAGCTTGGCAAACGAAAGAGAAAAACAGCAGTTGAATCGCTTGCAGTTGAGGGTAAGTTAAGTATGTATATAAATGAAAAGACTATGCTGGTTGACCTGGTCTCTGGGGTCAACAAAGCATATTTTATGCATGTGTATTTGTTTGAACACAAGAAATTTAATCTTTAGATTATTTCTGAAATATTTTAAATGAACCTCCTATTCCTTAAAACTATAACTCTTCTACTCGCGAACTCTGCGGTAATTTCTTAACCGTATATGAAATAGTCACATAACGATATAGCCATTTCATATACGAACTAAACGACTCATTTATAAACCTAATTTATTGAGCGTTCTTGTTGATTAAGGGAATGGAGCAAGACAGTATAGCATGTAAAAGCAGTGTGTGTAAATATGTTGTACGTACAGAGACACGCAAGAAGCGCCGCGGGAACACGGCGCCCGTGACGTCACCCGCACGCGCGCGACCCACTCGCTCAGCCGCGGCACCCGCAGGTCACTATATATTTCTTATTGTAACTGTTACTGTCGATTAAATTTTAATAACTTAAACATACCTATATAACGTACCTACAAGATTTTACCCGCGGCTTCGTAGTAAAAGTACTTTTTCCAGGATGAGAAGGTACCCTTTTCCGTTCTCACGACAACGTGTATGCGAAATGTTATGATGATTGGTCGAGTAGTTAAAGCGTGAAAGCGTAACAAACTCACATTCGCATTTATAATATTAGTTAGGATTAGCTATCCGCTTAATTTTAAGTACAGATGCTACAATCAATATGGGATATTTAACACGTTTATGATATTGTATAACTAATTTAACGATTTGATATAATTTTAGTCCTGTATACGTGATAACTGAGAGGGATAGCTCAGTGGGGAGACCAACAGACTGCAATGCAGAGGGTCTCTGACTTTCGGAAATTATATGACTGCGAAATTATATATAGCCTGCCGTGCCTCGGAGAGCACGTTAAGCCGTTGGTCCCGGCTGCCATGAACATCTATGGCAGTCGTTATTGGGAAAATCAGTACCCTCTAATATCCTGATACTGGTCTAGCCTTAGGGTATCGTTAGCCTTCGGGTTGCGAAGGTCAGGTGGCAGCTTCTCCGTGTAAAAACTGATATCCAGTCAAATCCGGTTAGACTAGAAAAGCCGACCCCAAGTGACTTGGGAATAATAAAGGCTAAGGGAGAAAATATAGCTGACATCTAGACACTAACTTCTTTAAAAATTTAACCATGGGGAATGTTTCAACTATTCATTGAGATCATAATATTAAGTATTTCGAGTAAACTATTGACACAATTTATCTGAATTGAAAACCGTGCGCTAGCATCAAACGGAAACAATCGACAACTAAGTTACCGTGAGGTTATAAATCGTCTTCGAAAAAGTCTACCATTAATTTTTACAGCTCTTGACGCAACTTGACAAACGATGCCATATCCTAACTTTTTCTAAATGCGATCAAAATGTACAACAAGGTCTGTAACTATCAAACTTATTAAGGTGTGACAAGAGTTATTAAAGAAGTTCAGACTTGTGGCTCAGTCATAACTGACATAAGTTAAGGTGCTCTATAATCCTATGCGATACGTCACTGCAGTGTTGTATACTTGTATATAAATGCGAATGTGAGTTTGTTTGTTTGTTACGCTTTTAAGCCTTAACACTTGATCGAACTTCATGAAATTTCGCACACAGAGTGTCAGCGGTACAGGGAAGGACATAGGGTACATATAATTCAGAAAAAATAATTGTTCCCGACTAATAAAAGTTTATTAACAAAACCGCGGTTAACGCGAGCGAAGCCGCGGGCTAAATCTAGTTTGTTAACAAAAGTGTAGTTACAAATACTGCGTTATACAGACTAGATAGTCACATCAATATAAATAATTAAGATGTATTTCTTCGTTCACAGGGCGCAGTCGCAGGAGATAACAATCAATAATAATCGTACACCAATAATAAAAGTACAAATACTTTAATAAGGTAATACAAAATGATTATTAACGATTTCATCCGCCGTTTCATAATAAACAAAGCCGTGTTCTAGTATTATCAAAGATCGCTCTTCTATCGTTGAAGTGATATGACGATACTGACACCTACTAAAATAGGTACCAGTCCAAATATTGTTTAAACTCAACGCAATATTATCAGCTTATCTGTCTATATATGTAAGCTGATCTGAATTAAGGGAGTCCAATAGAATAATAAAACAAATATGGACTAAAACATTTATTAATAATAAGTTATAAATAAGTCTTCTACGTGTGGTGTACATACCGGGCTTCGCATTATATACTGAAGCCCATTACGATCACACCGAGATCTGAATACATTTAGATTGATACAATCTTATACTACTTATGAATAAATCTAATGATGATGTGAACAGGGTTTGACGTTTAATTTTTGTGCTCTGATTATATAAACTGTTTGTTCCAGGTGCGGTAATACGCGTATATTTTGTGAAGAATTTTATATAAGAGTATTTTAAGATTATAATTATTGTTCTGCTAGAAATTATGTGTGTTCAGAAAAATTCTATGGAAGTAGCTTAACTCGGCAGGAAGCGCACCCCATATTACATCACGGATATTCTAAATCAAGGAAAACCAATATACAATCCTTACTAATATTATAAACGCGAAAGTTAAAAAACTACTAGACTGATTGTGATGAAACTTGGTATGTAGATAGCTGGAGACCTGGATTCACACATAGGCTTTTTATCCCGATATTTCCACAGAAACGGGACTTACGCAGGTGAAACCGCGGGGAAGAACTAGTAAATGATTTTTGCAGCCTAAGAGCATGAATAAGATCGGCAAATGCGTACTTGTTAGCTGTTATAGGTGCCCCGCCCACTTACTACTTCCATTGTATTTTCTGTTCCGTAGTTCAATGCATACATATTATTCTACCACAGAATCTTATGTATAATATAGTAACTATATCCAGGTGATTATATTATTTTGATCATGTATTTAAGTAATGATTTGATCAGATATCTGGCATGGTTTATATTTGGCACTGATTTTAGAAAGATACCTATGAACTATCGAATTAAATGTGAACTGTGATTTAACTTGATAACTCCAATTATAATTTGAGTTTTGGAAACGCAAGTAACAATTAATAATGCACAAACACTAGTGATCCCTGATGATCTAAATTATGTAATTTTTTGGACAGTTTATTTATAATTTTCTTTAAGGATTTTGTTATTTTAAGTTGTTTTTTAGTAGCACGGCGCCAATAACTTAGTAGTAGTTTTTAGTTATATTGTACTGATCTTGATTTGATTTTAATATCTTTGTGAATGCATTTAATTTACTTATTGCAATTGACATGCTGATTATTTTTAACATAGTTGGTGCCAAATAAATTCACCTTTTTCTTACTTTGCCTTATATTTTGTGTCAGTATTTTGTTCAGTTTTATAACCGAGGTGCGTTAAAGATTTGATGCTACGCTTAAACTAAGTGACGTCCTCCTCCTCCGTGGCGCAGCGGTAGTGAATGCGACTGCTGTGCATGAGGTCTCGGGTTCGAATCCCGGGTCGGGCCAACAAAAAGCTATTGGGTTTTTCTGTAAAGAAATCTCAATAGCAGCCCGGAGTTAGGAAGTTGGCGGTGTTAGACACCCCCGTGCCTCGGAAAGCACGTAAAGCCGTTGGTCCTGCGCCTGATCTCTCTCCGGTCGTGTCGGATTGCCGTCCCATCGGGTCATGAGAGTTAGGGAACAGAGAGTGCACTTATGTTTGCGCACACACTTGTGCACTATAATATCTCCTGCGCAGATGGCCAGTCTCTGTTAAGACTGGCCGCCGTGGCCGAAATTCGGTCTGGAGGACATTATTATTATTATTATTATTAAACTAAGTGAGATTTATTCTTACATCTAACATTAATGGCAATAATCATACTGGGAACAAAGTACGAGCCAATAACGACATGTTACATAATATTAATATAATATTGAAACACCTCAAAATGATAACAAATTACGTAATATAAGATACGGAATTGATATTTTAAAATATTGTTGAATAGCTTTTAATAAAGTCGTGATCTACAATTGTGTTGTTTTATTTTGTTTGATGACAGTTTTTATTACAAATATCTAACATACATTTAATTTAAAAACATCGATAACAAACAATTATATAGTTCATCTCAAGCCAGATATAAAGTACTTGATCAGAACATCAATACGTTGCTACTACGAACAATTACATAATTTTTAATAAATATGTGTTGCTGCCCATCCTCTAATACAACAAAATATTGATTAGAACAGATCTAAAAGACTTTATTTCAGATATCTTACTAAATTTTATAGAATATGGTTGTCCCAGGAATCATTACCACAAGTACTATGTTTAAGGTCTGGGTTGAATTATATACCATTGATGTAGTGTTATATTCATATTTCTAAAATGTTGAACAGAACATCAAATTTTATATATTTTATAAAGTTATACTTGTAGATAAACTAAAGTTTGTTGATACTAATGATGGTAGGTTGTTGTCGATATATAGTCGACAAGACCTAATTTTAGTGTCATCAGTATCATTATCAAATAGAAACGCTAAAGAATATATAATTATTATAGATCTTCTACTTTTCTTATATTCAAAATATACATAAAACCTCATAAAATATAACAGTCTCAATCATACAGTGATCACAATATATTTTTTAAACTAAACAGTATCAATAGGAATGTAACCCAACACAAATTCTAATACATGCCTCGGTACAATTTTACAAGATGTTTTTGGGGTTCCAAAAGGAATTGCCGGTTAGTGCCTCTAGCATTTCTATAGCAGATTCCATTATGGGCACCGATAGAATAAATTATTTGATAGTTTGACCTTCGTGGCTAAGGTTCGTGAGAGCATACCATGTGGAGTTTTGGGGAGGTGTGGGTGTGGTGTGTCGCTCAGTCCCCGGGTTTGGTGCAGCGCACCGGGTTGGAGATGCGGAAGATGGTGGGCAGCAGCTGCGCCAGCGTGGCGAAGAGCGGCGGCGACGTGCTGGGCGGCAGCACGAAGTGCAGCGTGCGCAGGTCGGCGCCCGCCCCCGCGCAGCCCGCGGCCTCCAGCACGAAGCCCTTGGCGCACTTCAGCACCAGCTCCGCCCGCCGCACGCACCACGCCAGCGTCATCTCCTGCGGCAGCCATTACTCAAGCATCGACTAGACGAACTATCATAAATGCGATTATTGACTGCATTATTGGAACAAAAGCAAATAATGGTAGAGCACTGTGACGACACGTTTTTATTTCTTCATTTAAGGAGCTTTGTCACAGTATGATTATGGCGCTCCATCATAGCCACCGTATGTACCTATAATTACAGACTTTCATAATTTTACTATATATATTATATAAAGGGTAGTATTTAAATGTTCCTCAATTTTTTGCCTTTGTTCCACCAAAAATACTAATTGCACACCAAAATATGCTTACTAAAATATTTTAAAGAGATCAAGCTAAGTCGACGTATTTCCTGGATGACCTATTTTTTGGTAGGTTTAAGAAGGAACCTAACATAACCTAACCCTTTCGAGACAGAATGCAGTGATTTGAGGCGTATAGGTACTCGTTATGATATATTTTAGTAACCATATTTTGCTGTGCAATTAGTATTTTTGGTGGTCATTATATTCAATCCCTTATATAAAGACCTAGCTAGCTGTAGTGACGACACATTAATAACAAATATTTATATTTAATTTAAAAAATATACTAGAATTTATATTACTCTAGTTTTTGCCCGCGACTTTGTACGCGTGAAATTTGGAAGTAAGTACAAGGAAATATATTTTCTTAAGAAATTGTCTTAACACAATATTCACCAAAATGCAGATACACCTCTTAAAACAGCATTCTATTTTGTGAAGAAATTTTTGCGCGATACGCGTACAACCATACAGATAGACAAACTTTGGGTATGATTGTGTTGTGTGTCTGAAATGGGATATATCTATAAAATGTAAAGGTTACATCAATCAAATTAAAAACGCGTACACGAATTTATATTAAGTACTTTAGAAGGACATCGCTAACTTCAATTTTCTTTCTATTTTTTATTTTGTTAATTCAATGAGTAAAAAGTAAACATATAATTAGAGTTGGTATAGAATTAATTGCCTAGGTAGATTTTATTTTCGTAGAAAGTATAATTTAAAAGTACATACACCACTGGCTTAACTATTATAACAACTTACGTATTAAGTATATATATTTCGGTAGAACTAATAAAGAACTAATTATTTAGTGCATTCGATAAACCGCAGGGTATGGTCTATGGTCAATCGCCAGATACAGACACACGATTCACTTTATGTTACTTAAATATTATTATTTTTTATGTAGAAACATCGACCAATTAAAATTCTATTAAGTATATGTATTTCTAGATAATTCGCACTCTTAATAAAACAGCGACTTAACTCGAAATTTGAAAGTAAGGCAATTTGGACTCTAATTGTATATGCTAAATTCTAATATTATGTATGTGTTAAATCATTGCAATAGAGTTCAAATTTGTTTAATCCAAAATATTGAGATAAGTCTCTGTTTTATTAAGAGTGCGATATGATACAGAGTAGGTAAATCATTCTGACTAAATCCTCTTTGAATCGTAAAATGTACTTAGGGTTATCTTATGTTGCCTATTATTCAAAATTTTGGCATCATGTAAAGAGCATATAACTATTTATTTTTATTATACTGAGTCACGTGTCTATTGAATTAAAATGAATATGCGTATTAAATTTTCGTATTAGTAATTGAATATATTATTTAAATTTGGCATCTTACTTCAGACATCTCGTGCCGTAGCAGCAGCGGTATGGAAAGGCTGGTGATATCGTTGCTGCAAGCCGCCTTCATAATGTTGCGCAGACCAAGGATCACGGGGTGACGCGAAGTTATGTCACCTAAAATACATAATGGTTAGCATTTATATATGTAGCGGCTGCTGACGCTACAAATTTATATACAAGGCGCGCTATTGTGTGTGCGCAGCGCAGCAGTCGTCTCCCCACACCCGCTCAGCTAGGTCGCGTAATTATGTAGTTTATTTTTGTATATCTATTATAAGTTTCTGGTACCAGTAAAGAAAGAATATATCAATGTGACCATCATTTCTTCTACCTCACATCATTTTATTATTATTTATTTATACTTCACATTATTTTAAAATGTAGAGAAACGTAGTGCGATGTCACTCCAACACAAAGAAAAAGTAATAAAAGGGCCTACTGGCGTCTATAGGGCAGTATAGACTCCGTGCAGCTACTAAGAATTTCTTGTGAGACAACACTTCTTCTCCCTAGCCTTTATTATTCCCAAGTCACTTGGGAGTCGGCTTTTCTGGTCTAACCGGATTTAACTGGATATTAGTTTTTACACGGAGCGGCTGCCACCTGACCTCCGCAACCCGAAGGCTAACGATACCCTAAGGCTAGACCAGTGTCAGGATATTATAGGCCACTGACGTCCCAATAACGACTGCCATAGATATTCATGGCAGCCGGGACCGACGGCTTAGCGTGTTCTCCGAGGCATGGCGCAGGCGATCATTGTCAATCAATACGCACGTAATTTCGAAAAGTCATATAACTTCAGAAAGTCAGAGGTGCGCGACGTGGGTTCGAACCCGAGACTCTGTATTGCAGTCTGTTGGTCTCCCCACTGAGCTATCGCTGCTCTTGTCAGACAACACTGCCCGATTGGAAACCACACCCAAGACCGTAAAAATAGCAGTTGCATATACTATTGCTGCACCACCGAGCCAGTCTTGTAAATAAAATTAGTATGTATATGTATAGAACTTACCAGATCTGAGCTCAGAGTCATCGACGATCAGATGGAACACAACATGCACCTCAGCGAGGTTGCTGTGTTTGGTGATGAACATATCGCCGATCTGCAGGTTGCGGCGAGGGCGCATGCGCGCGCCGCCATTGCTCGCGCCCTCCGACTGCTCCTTCTGACGTTGGGTGTTGCGTTTCTCTGCCTGTAGTACAATATTTGTTTGTTGTTTAGGGTAGTTAATCTCTGAAACTACTCCTTATAGCTAACACTCACAGTACAACCAGAGATACTCTCCCTATATTTTAACCACACGAGCAAAGCCAGGGACGGATGCTAATCATTTAAAGCCAAAGATGATAGACTTATTACACCCAATTTTTGACGTTGTTTGTACTTATTTACCTACTTCGTTAGACCCTTACTACAGCAAGATAGCAGAGGGAAAGATTAGATTTTTCACAAGCCTTTAATTAACTGGTGCGGTAATTCAATAGTGTATGGGATTCTAAACCACAACCGTAAAATCTTCAGTTTGGTATTTTAACTCATTGTTCTAACATCGCTTCAACGGCTGTATACCATCGCATTAATCAAACTCATTCTTCCGTATTTATAATGTTAGCTGTCATATTATAAGATTAGTTAGATTAAACTGCGTTCGTATCGGATATGTTATATGCATGTTGGGAAAGGCAATTAATAGTTATGGTAACACTAACCGGCTCCTGCACTTTCTCGCTGATATCCTTGAGCTGCAGCTCCACGTCTGCGAAGTGGTGCTCAGTGCTGGAGGTGGCGGCGGCCGCCAGCGTCGTGGTGGGCGGCGCGGGGCGGCGCGGGGGGGACTCCGTCAGTAGCACCACGCCCGACAGCTCGGATGAGTACAGAGACAGGGACGTCTGCAGTCGCCGGGACGAGTCCATGGGGCTAAAAGTGTTAATAATAATATCGGCCGTGTATTAAACTACTGCTGAGCCTCTTCTTAGAGTGAAAAGGGTTAGGCCCTAGTCCACCACGCTGGTCCAGTGCGGGTTGGCGGACTTCACATGTCTTCGAGAACATTATGTAAAACTTCTCAGACATGTAGGTTTCCTCACGATATTTTCCTTCACCGTTAAAGCGAGCGATAATCAACTACCTATTTAATGTGGATATAACTTCGAAAAATCTGAGATGCGCACCTTGGGCTGGAACTTGAGACCTCGCGTGGCAGTCCACCGGT
Organism: Catocala fraxini; assembly: GCA_930367265.1. Lineage (NCBI taxonomy): Eukaryota > Metazoa > Arthropoda > Insecta > Lepidoptera > Erebidae > Catocala > Catocala fraxini. Next base: position 5,856,179 of record OV884047.1, read on the forward strand.
CTTCTACTAGGTTACCGCTGATACAAGTATTATTTACTAATAAATAGTCGGTATTTATTAGTAATAAATAGTCGGTATTTATTAGTAAATAATACTTGTACCTTAGAATATGAAATATCATAAAAGCCAAAATATTACTTTCTAGGAGAGCCACACAACTTAGTATTACATTTTTTTCCTTGGTATAGATAGTTTCTGTAGCGCTTTATGTTCTATTTTATTATGAAATTATATATTTTACGGCATTTGTGGCGAGTTAAAGTATTATTTACACCATTATTTTAAAGATAAAAGTTTTATCCTGTCTTTTTTTCTGGGTAGTAAAACCTTTTTTATGCGAATATCATACTTTTAAATACACAGGTCGATGCAGCTTCAATAACTAAATAAGTATCAATAACAAAATTTCGCCAAAATGGCTTGTACAACATATTTTCATTCTCGAAGCGTTGATATAGGTACGTGATACCCAAAAAAGAATCAATGTTTAAAAAGCTGAAATTTATAGAAATAAACGGGTATTGATCTCTTGGTCAATATTTGCACCCCAGTACCAGATGCAAAAATTTGTTCGTTCTGGTGAGCAAGCAGCACATCGGCTGATGTAGTATTGGCTTTTGGGTTTGTATGCAGATTGCTATATAAACGGAATAAATCAAACAAGCAGCCATGAAACATAAAAGTTCCAAACTACAGTATATGTGTAAATATTTTAAGATAAACAGCAGCTAGCCTAAATAGTTAGTAAGCTACTTAGTTGGACGTGCGTTATCCGCACTGCCGTGCATAAACTATAGGTAAAGCCATTATTTGACAAATGCACATTTTGAGATAAGAGCCAAAAACTAAAAATAAACCTGTGTCGGACACACGACACAAGCGCGCGTGGGAACACGCACGCCACCTCTCGGACCTGGTGCTGATCGTTTGGCGGGCAGACTCACGAAGCCACTTCCAGGTCAAACCTCAGGGTGACTGAAGGTCATCTCGCGCCCTTCGGCGCCAGGTTCTGTGGTTGGGAAGAGTAAGCTAAGCGCTCCCTCTCTCGCTCTGCCGCCTCCTTGATGGACATGACTTCCTCACAGAAGGAGGCGATGGCGTTCCACGACCTCTCGCTTCGGACCATAGATTGAACCACGGCCAGGAGCGAGAGGACAGCCATACCGACTGCCACGATCAACTCACGGTGCTGCGATGCCAATGCCGGGCAATCCGCAAAAGTATGCAGCGCCGTGTCCTCAACAACGTCGCGGCAGTCGCCGCAGTGATGACAACCGGGTATCTCTTGCCAGCCTATGCGACATAGGAACTGGCCAAAGCAACTGCGGCCAGTCATTACCTGTGTCAGCCGGAAGGTGAGGGCGCCATGCCACCTCTCCTCCCCTCCTCAAAGGGTCCCGCCTTTACCGCCACGATCGTTGCGTGCAGGAATACTTTTTTTTTATTCGTCTAACTCAACTGCTCATAACAGGTTAACTTAGACATAACATTGACTAACATGTTATATTATTAGCCCTAGATCACTTACCTTATTTTCCGACGCTTATTACGAACCTTCGTCGTTTCGACTACTGTATTTAATGAAGGAGGTAAAAGGATTTATTAAAAATAAAAGTATGTTTGTTTTTATTATTAATCAACAGTATTTATTCAAATAATTTCTTATGTTTATACTAACTAATATGGCATATTTGCGGAGGGATATAAGGCACATATTCCCTGGTTTTTTGGACAGTAGATGCATCAGATGCTTTATTTAGTACAGTCTACATTGTAGAACTCAGAGTACTACTTCCTGACATGTTTAATATTAGTGTGATTGAGTGCCGCAAAGCAGTTTGAGGGTATTGTTAGTCTTTTTTGCATGCGATTCGATTAGCCTGTGATGCAGATCTTTCACGTAATCACGCCTTGACAATGGTTTTTTGTTAGCTTCTGTGGTATTAGGTACATAGGTATATAATATAACTATTTATAAAAATGCAACAGTAAGCATTCTGTAAAAATTGCACAACGGTCAGCGCCATGTTTTGTAACTGCAAGAAGCAAGGGACACACATTTGGTCTAAAGTATCTACCTCTCTTTTTGTTTGATTATCTTGACCTGGAAGTTGCTGTTGGGTCAAAACAGGCACTTCTTCATCACTATCCGAATCATAAGCTAGATCAACTTCAAAGTGTCTTCTATCTTACTCCTTGATGAATTATCGTCATTACTTTCGCCTTCTGCTAATAACTGACGAATAATAACTCTTTTCTTCTCTCTTAGCCTTTATTATTCCCAAGTCACTTGGGGTTGGCTTATCTGGTCTAACCGGAGTTGACTGGATATCAGTTTTTACACGGAGCGGCTGCCACCTGACCTCCGCAACCCGAAGGCTAACGATACCCTAAGGCTAGACCAGTGTCAGAATTTTAGAGGGTACTGACTTTCCCAATAACGACTGCCATAGATGTTCATGGCAGCCGGGACCGACGGCTTAACATGCTCTCCGAGGCACGGAGCAGGCGATAATTGTCAATCAATACGCACATAATTTCGAAAAGGTGCGCGACGTGGGTTCGAACCCGAGACCCTCTGCATTGCAGTCTGTTGGTCTCCCCACTGAGCTATCGCTGACGAATAATAACTAAAACAAAGAATAACAAATTGCATTGAATATAAGTACAACAAATATAAAGAAAATAATATACAAACTAAATAGTACAAAATATGGCGTTATTACTAACCATTGTCGATGCGACGAGACATGGTTGCTGAAATGGTGCTCACAGACCCCGTACACTCAAAGCACTACCGTCCGCCGGGGGGTCAACGGTTCCATTAAGAATAACCACAGTATGACATAAGTGCGAGCGCGCGTGCAAAAGATAACGCGACTTTTTAAAACCCGTGTCTTCGAATCAACGAACGTTCGTAATCTAGGGTAGGTAAAATCGTTAGAGATGGCCACAGTTTTTTAATGTGAAATGAAATTAGATATAGAATTGTTACAATCAGCTCTTTATTCTTATCATAATTAACTGTAATTAGTCTTATAAAAATCAACAAAATATAAAGTTTATTAAGAAACGTAAGAAAAATCAATTTAAAAAAAATGCCTGTAGTTGTACGGGATAGAGGGCCAGCACTTGCTTTCTCTGTTTCCTTTCATTTACCTTTAGTTTCTATTTGTATTGCCTTGTGCCGTACAATTTTTATGTACTTATCTATCACAAATAAGGCACTGGATGTAATCATCAACAAGACAAGTCTTATAATAGTTTTCACCGCACCCAGCGCATTATCTGCTTCGTCTTCCCTATCGTGATCGTATGTATCACATTGAATTGGTTCACTGAGATCAGAACTGCTTTAACTAATTCGCCTGACAGCTTTTCGTTTTCTTATCTTATTTCTATCAGTCTTCTTATCTTTGATTTTAATATTTTTCTTGCTTAATCCTGCGTCAGTTTTCTTTCGAAGTCTTTTCTTCTTCTAATTCTTTCGACGACCGACGACACATCTTGTTAGCGGCGCGAAGAAAACCTTATCGCCAATTTAGTGTTGTAATGTGGGATAGCCGCAATTTAGTACTGCAGCCGAGCTTGAATATTTTTGTTATTATTTTGAAAATGTCGTTGACGTCGTGTTCGCTATGTAAGATCTCAAAAATATATGTTGAATAAAACGCTGAAATACAGTTAAGTGATTTTAATCGCAATTATGTGTAGTAATTTTATTTAACGGCTTTATAATGTTGGAGTACCTATATTCTTAGTAACAGAACGCCAATCTACAAAAAAGTTAAGGTGTTTTAACGGCATTGTTGTGTACAAAAATCAGTTAACGACAATTTAGATACGTAACTTACAAAAAAATTATAGTGAAAGAAATAACTAATGGATCTCAGCAGCTTTTTGGGTTACGAAATATAGTTAACGTTTTTGAGTTGTACACAGCTGAAAAAAAGGTATGGTACGGCATTTTAACCACCTTTATCTAGAGAGCTACAACAGATAGAAAGAAACCTTAAATACAGATCGATAGAGCTTGTTTTTCTTAGAAAGGTGGCTTTAAAAACTAAAATGGACGGCAGCGCACTTAGCACCACAATTGGGCCATTGTGTGTAAGTGACCGACGTGAAAATTTGTTCGGTTACTCATACCGCCTCACCTTTGACCAGAAAGACAGTGGGGAACCGGTGTTACACAGCACTACCTTTATCGTTTCTGGACTGTTTAGTAGTTTTACTCTTTGGTTTCTCACGCTTTTACAATCTACAAAAGTCGGTGTCTCTTCAGTCTCCATGCAGCCACTATATAAAGGATTGTCAGTGATGCTGATGTTGAAAAGTTTGTAGAGTGAGCAGTGACCTGTTATTATACCCAGTAGGTGGCATATGTAAAAACCTAAGGGAAAGCTTGTGTAACGTAGCAGTTTGCGCGACAGATGTTTGTCTAAGGATGGTAGAGCTTAGCTAACCTTAATATACTTTTAAGATTAGTAAGGTCATTTTTCTTTGAGTGTGAGCAAATTATGAGTGTACTTACTACATAGTGCACAAGTCCATCAGATCCATGGCCACAATGCGTATGTTGTGCGTCTGTTTGAGCTGACTGCCGAGGTGGATGGTGAAGCTCTCCTCGAGGCGAAGACCTGTAGGTGCAGGCGCTGGCATCGGTGTAGGCAGACCCACCTCCGGTGAGAATGTTGCTAATGGAGAGTTGCTGGAAAAACAAGCACATAATTAGAGATCTAAAGGAATGTTGGTTGGATAGCTTTGTGTGCAGTTTAGTATGAGTGATAGTCTTTTTTTTTATTTGTAATAGGCTTGCGTTTGACTGCGATCTCACCTGATATTAAGTGACGATGCAGTCGACGATAGATCTTCTTCCCTAAACCGTGATATTTCCATGGTAGTCAAATTGTTATAGTAAAGATATATGTATATCCGTCATGTTTGGGCAGTTACAGGTTTCAAAACGGTCTATAAGATTATATGATTGCAGCAACAGAAGCAGTAGTGATGTCCATAACACGCAGCCCGCGATTCGTTATGCACAGCGCGATACCTCCTATTTACTAATGTATATTGTTGTCAACACATTCGAATAAAATTCAAATCCAATCGTGCGCATTGCTATCTAGCAGATGATATGATTACCTGTTTCTGATTAATACTATCAAAAAAAGAAAATACCTAGGCGTGTTAAGCGCAGAAGTACTCTGGTATTCTTCAAGCGTATTCATGAGCCAGGCGCGATGCTGCGTGCGCTGGGTCTGCCGCAAGGCGTCAAGCTGGGACCCCCACCGGCCGGCGACAAGTGCCTGCTGCTCAAAGTGCGCCGCGGCCAGTTCGTTAATCTCCTCCTCTGTAGTCGAGATGTTTAGCTGCCTTATTTTCTCCTCCATTTCTTGAGTTTGCCTGTTGCCATGAGACAATAGTGCTATAGCGACTGTGCTAATATTTAACCACCCTTAGCATAACTTTTAACAAATGGCCTATTAGAGTCTAATGTTAAGTTTACAAATCATAACTACATTTCATCATTTTCTGATACACAGCTGATCCCTGTGTCACATTCTAAATCCAACTGGCTTAAAAAAATTGTCTAAATAAACATAAATATCCTATTTTTTATATGCCTTCTAACAGTAGAATATCTTTAACAAAATTTGTTCCATAGAACCACACATGTCATTCATAATAACTATTTTAAGTTATTATAATTCACTTACTTTTCTGTAAGCTTCTTGATATCCTCTTCCCGGTTCTGCAAAGTACTCAGGACTGTCTTTGCATAAGAGTTTTCAACCTGCAGAATAGTCTCAAGTGCTGGTGAATGTACCAGTTTATGGTATGCAGCAGCAAACACCTCTTCATCAGATGTACCTTTCTGTTCAGCAAAATCCACAACATTCTCTTTGAAAGATTTCTCCCAGGTTTTGATGACTCCTTCTACATTAATCTCAGAGTTCTTTAGTTGATCAATGAGCTTGCCATCACGGGTGTTGTGAAAGATCTTTGTCTCTCGAGCCACAAATTGTGACAGCTTCTCATTTAATTCTGTAATATCAGAAAAATGTTTAGTTGTAGTATGAAAGGGTGTGAGTGGAGGAGACATCCCTAAAGGTCACTTATGTATGACCTTGGGTTTGATGTCATGGTAAGACTTAGTTGTGGCTTTATTTGTGTTGTCTTAAATATTCAATATGTGTCTATCTTAGCTAATATCCACTTTTTTAATATTAAAGTGAAAACACTTCTGGATTGCTTGTAAAGACATTGTAAAGGTGTATAAATAAATAAACTGTTTTGAGACCACTTGCAATCTTATAGACAGCAGTTGTATTGTATTGTGCCATTGAGTATGTCTTCCTTAGATATTGTATAAGTACATGGGCACAGAGTGGACATGACAAAACAATATAATATATACATAATCAAAACAAATGATTACTAAGGTAACAATAAGATTTAGCAAGTCCAAGCAAGTATTAGAGAGCCGTAAAATAAAGAACAGTTAAAAGATTACTTGGTTTGACTATTTTAGTAACCATGAATTTATAATTGTGTTCGAAACATATTTCATAATGTATTAGTTGTGTTAAAGACTATATGTTGTATTTTTTTTAGATTAGAATGTGAATTACTAATTTAGAGATTATTTGATTGAAGAGAATGGATTTAATTAAAACTAGTAAATATAAAAAATATAGTAATCTAATAAATAAAATATGTTTGAAAATAAAATACTTTATTTATATTAAGCAGTCAACCCTGTAAATTATAATCCACTCACTGATAGGTGAGATACATATTCAATATATTCTCTTATTGTTTTCAGCTAATCATTACTTTTATACATTACTTCATCTACTGGGCAGAGGGGAGAGGGGAGCAGACATGAAGGGTAGCTCCCCCCTTGACTGCCCCGCCTACTAATCGCCCACACATAATACAATATGATACATTTATAGCCGCTTATTTCATTTTTTACATTATCAATAATTCATTTTATTAATCACGTTGAACAGTCGAGTTGTGTGATTGCGTTTACTGACTGTGATAATTAAAATAAGAATTTACAATAAATAATATTCATAAAATATATTTATTTATAAATTACTTACCATCTTCTAAGTAGACGGGCAGACAGAACATGTTGATAACCCTCTGCACTAGCTCGCGGGTCGAGCCGTGCAGGGGGATGTCTACTGGTACCTCTAGCTTGAAGTTGTGCTCATCGTTGGTACAACTAGGAAACTCGTACAAAAATGTTTTGACCACAGGTTTTTGAGATACGTCTGCCGACATTGTTGTTATCTACGCGACGTTATCACTGGTAACAACACATCACGAAAGTCTATAAAGTACTGACAGTGACAGAGTATATCCGTTCAGAAACGTTCAACGTTCCGCACCACGCAATGAAATATTTAATTTGTTGACTTGTTTTGCTAGATTCTACAGTATTAGATGGTTGTTAATTCTAATTATGTATTGCACACAATTGGCATTACAATTATAGATATAATAATGGCTTCTACAGGATAGTTGAAAGTGATTTGTAATATAAAATGTTTCAGTTGCATTAAGTTAACTGTTGCAGAAGTGCAGAACGCAACGTATGCACGGAGACTGCAGATCAATACAGCCTTTGCATTTGTTATGCAACTATGGCGGCGCGATAAATTAATACGTACATGTAGAGATACATAAATATATATTATTTTATCCCGCCGTTTCGTTTAGACTTCTTACATCAACCTTTGCTCTATACTCATTACTCTACTGGATTAGAAAAGATATCAGCCATCTATTAAAAAATTGCCTATCTAAAAGACCCGAGTAGATAGGGTTTCGGGGTGAGAACTACGGGTCTCCCCGTTTGGACCAGGGTACTGCGGGGTCAGGAAGCCTACTGCGCCTCGAAAAGTGTGTTCTATCGACCGCTGATTAGAGTGCGCGGTGCCTGACATTGGTGTTTATTATGTCAGGGGTATGTGGTTTGCCACGAGTGTGGGGTGCCGGAAGTCACGGCGCTCCACACGTTGGAGGCGTGTGCCACGTGGCGGCCGCAGCGGCACACGCTTTCGGCTATAATAGGCGGCGATCTCTCCCTGCCGAGCGTGATCAACGCCATGCTCGGCGGTGAGAGGTCGTGGCAGGCAGTGGTCTCCTTCTGCGAGGCTGTCATGGCGCAGAAGGAGACCGCGGAGAGGGTCAGGGAGAACAACCTCCTCGCTGACCCTCTCCGGCGCAGACGGACGAGAGCGAGCAGGAGACGATTTGCCCGCCTTCTCGCTCCTGTATAGTGGGGTCACTGGTACAGAGTCGGGGGACTCTCTACCAGCTTGCACGGCCCCACATGTCTGGGGGGGATGGCCTTGGTGAGCAAGGCCACCCTTCCACAGGTGCTGAGGCCCAGTCACGGGCGGGATGGTGATTGCTAACGTGACAACAACCCGCCCCACCCCGTCGGCGGAGGGACTGCTCACCCTAGGTTTTTAGTGTGTATACCGACCCCCTTTCAGGGGCGGAGAGTCTCACATAACCACCCTCCCTCCCCCCCTGGGGGAGGGGGTATCCAAAAAGGAATTTCCTGGATAAAAAAAAAAGGTCTATGTGTTTAGCCGCAGAGGACGACATGTTCGTTGCTCGGCAAGCACGTCGCATTCGAGCGTCGTTCTCATGCGCGGCTAGTGTGAACCAGTCGGTCGCGTGAGGCACTGAGTTGTCTTTAGCGAAGTGGCAGCGTGGTTTTTTCAGTTTCGCTGCCATAACGCATTTCGGGCGCTTGCCTGCTCAGCAAGTAAGAGTCATAGCTGGAGTGACTCGGGCCACACTCGGCTTGTAGGCCTATTTGGGTATGCGTATGGATGTACGTCGGGAAGTGAGCGTGCCTAACACAGCTCTGGTACCATACCGGAGATATGGGAGGCGGCTTCTCCGTCGGCTTCAGCGAGGTTCTCGTTAGCAACTCCCAGAGTTGCGAGTGGTGAGCGGCTTTATTGCTCCGGTACCTATCTGGAGAATAGGTAGTGTCACTTGGGCACGAGGTAGCTCGCTTACGAGAACCGAATCTCTGAGGTTAGGGTGGAGAGTCGAGATTTGGGCACAAGACCTTTCACCTGTTAGGTGCTCTCGGGCACTGTAAGGTACAGCAGCTCTCCTAATATAATCTTGACGGTTGGTGTAGGGGAACGCTATATCATAAACTGGACTAGTCGTAGAGAGAGGGTATGTCCCACGGTTGGGCAAGGGCCTCTTCTCAGTGTGAGTAGGATTAAGCCCATAGTCCACCACGCTGGCCCAGTGCCAGTTGGCAGACTTTATCTTTGAAAAAAGTATGGCGAATTCTCATACATGTATCGTTAAAACGAGCGATAATTAACTATTTAATATGCATATAGTTTAAAAAGTCGAAATGTCGGAGGCGTGCGCCTTAGGATCGAATTAGAGGACCTTTTGGGTTTTACTTTGAAAATGGATTGCGAATAATAATTATTACTCGACGGCAGAGTATTTTTATCAACTTGATAATTAATCAGACTTTAGACTGTAAGCCTGTTCTTTTCCTTTTTGCGTCTGCTGTGCATGTGTAAGGTTCGAATCCGTGATCAGACCATAAAAAAGGTTGGTTGACGTTTGGTTTTTTAGCCAAGAAATCAAATAGCAACTGCTATTGAGATCGCAATCAAAAAAAAGCTCTACGGTTTTTTAACTAGGTACTTGATTTTCCAGGCACGCGGGTGTGCAGATAGAAATAAAAATATGTTTTCTTTCTTCTTTCTTTCTTTCAACACTCCCGTGCGTCCTCGTGCCTCGGTTCCTTAAGTCCTGCACTTGATCTCTCTTTGGTCGTTTCGGATAGCCGTCCCATCAGGCTATGCAGGCAGGTAGAAGAGTAAGGGAGTAGAGAGTGCACATGTGTTTGCGCATACACTTCTGCACTATAATACCTATCTCCTGCGCAGATGGCCAGTCTTTGTTCAGTAGCCGCCGTGATCTAAATTCGATCTGTAGGGTTTACTTAGTTTTAGTTCTACCTTGTGACGCTTTCAAGACATTGAATAATCGGGCAAATTGAATACCTAGGTACCGCAAAACTACTATTAATAGGTCACAGACAATTTTGTCTCGAATAGGGATCGAAGCCATCATACTTGGCGCGTTGGCAGTGACGAGGTGACCAGTTACGCCATAACGCCACGCGTAAGCTTAACTGACTAACCATTTTTGTTTCTGTCTACTAATCTATTTCTTAAACTCTTTTGTGTAAGACATATTACATAATGATTATTAAATTGGTGAGGATTGAACTCAACATCTTTTTATCGTAAGTCCATTGCTATTGTAATTGGCCTACAGCCAGTTATATGTTTAAATTTAAACCAATATAAAGTTTTCTAAGCCCTAGCCTCGTTAGTCGCCTCTTGTATGACTAAAATATCCGGCAATGGTAAAAGTACTAAAATGGACATCTCCTCTAGTTACCATTCGTTTGTCGAATCTTGCAGTGATAAGCTTCAGTTATACTGAAATAATTTTGCGAGACGACTGCTATCTGGACAAATAGTAAAGCGACCTAATATATCTAGACTTCTGATGATCTAATGAAAGACATCTTCTAAGACTAAGTATTAAATCCTATTTAAATGATTTTCTCACTATGTTCTATATTCTCGTTTCAGGGTTTGTCTGACTATAAAGGTGTTATTATGTGTGGTGTGTAAAGATAAAATTCGTATTAATTCGTAAAAGTGTGACCTCTTGGACACATGTCATTTAGTTCAGACTTCGTTGATTCTTTATTGAAACAGAATAATTATGAATACATAGTATTCCTTATAATATATTTCCTTTGCAGCTGTTATGGTTAACATAGTACGGGGACAGTACTACACATTTTGGTGATAGTAGAACTATATTTTCATTATATATAAATTAAAAAAATGGAAACAATAAATTAATTACATAAAGAAATTAAATAAAAAATGTTCGGTTCACATCGTGGTCTTTAATCCGATGAGAATGAACCGTATGTGCGGTCGGGCGGTGTATTGCACTGCTTCGCGTTTCAGACCTCTAGAACGACTGATGGAATCTTTACGCGGCTTCGCCGCCTTCCTCCTCCTCAGCGCTGGCGGTGAGCATGGTGATGAGCTTCACGGTGTCGATGAAACCCTTGTCGTCAATCTCCATCTGGTCGTACGCTTCGTCGACTTCGTCGGCGGAGAACTTGTCACCCCAGGTCATGAGGGCGTGCCTGAGCCTCTCAGAGTCGATCTTGCCGTCGTCGTCGAAGGTCTTGAAGGCGTTGATGACGACGTCGTCCTCATCGGAACCACCGGACATGCGGTTCGCGAAGAGGGTCAGGAGCTGGGTGAAGTTGATGGGGCCAGAGGCCTCACCAACCATCTCATCGAGCTCCTTCTCCGACGCCAGCCTGCCGAGCGAGTCGAAGGTGGCGCGCAGGTCGTTCTTGCCGATGATACCGTCCTTGTCGTGGTCCATTAGCTGGAAGGCCTGTTTGACAAAGACGTAAAAGATCAGTTAAACACATCACTCCATAGTAAACCATGCTATAGTTTAATAAATGACGTCATACTTGTAAAATTTTGAAAATGTCTGCTCTAAAGACAATGATTATTCGAGATGGCTCATGTTTACAAAACACGCCTCGAGCACGAGCTAAACACAGCGTGTCACACAACTTGCGTATTTCTAGTGAATTGACGTTATAAGATTAATTGCAATTCAAGGAACTGTGGTTGCATTAGCCCTCTAGCATCGTTTTTATTCATATACTAAAGAATCTACAAAAAATATCTATGTAGCAGTTAGAAAGGGTTGGCAATGGTTTTGCTTTTAATCTGTATGGGTTTTAGCGATGCTTACCTCCTTGAACTCAGCGACCTGCTTCTGTGAGAACATAGAGAAGACATTGGAGCCGGTGCGCTTAGCCTTGCGGCTTCCGCGGGAGGATTGCCTGTCACTGCCACCGGTGGCAGCGGGCGCGGCGGCGGGGGCCTCTTCCGCTGGCGCTTCTTCCTTTACCTTCTTCTTCTTTACTTTCTTGTCCTTATCAGCCTGGAAATAACAAACACTAATTAGTATCTTTGAACTTGACAACTTAGATCTAAATAAATATTATAAACGTTCAACCTATTTGATTGTTACATGTTGATCCGAACAGTGGCGTAGCGTGGGTATCAGCCACCTAGGGCGGACGAAAATTTTGCCGCCCTCTTATTTATATATTTCAATTTAAAATATTATTATATGCAGTAATTCTGAAGAACTTATCGGCAAGGACAGTCATCATTATTGTTTATTGTACATCTGCCCATGCCTCTCGTTTGTCATGAAATGGTTCAAATATTTACAAGTTATTATTATTTATTTAATGTAAAATTTTGCCGCCTCTTAAAAGTGCCGCTCGGGGCGGACCGCCCCTGCCGCCCACTGCCACTACGCTACGCCATTGGATCCGAATTGAGAAACGTGACTACATATTTCGATAGAATTTTTTCTGAAGTCGGCTCTTCAAAAGTTTAGTTCTCTAAACCCATAATTAAGCGTTGAACTGATAATCAAGTGGTCGTGAAACGTTTTCTCATTAAAAACATTGTATAATTATCGTATAGTTCTAGCGGTGGTGGCCGGTTTAGGCGTGGCATGGCGCGCCCCTATATTTAGCACAATCCCGGCGCGTGCGTCGCTTCCACCCGCCTCGTTGCTGGCTGGCTATACAATTACATAATGTTATTTATAGAACCATGCGTGCTCCAATTTCTTCATCTCCAGGTTCGAATTTATAATTAGTATTTATTTGTTTTGTTATCTTTAATTGTGTGGATAATATAGACTATATTTATTTTATTTAAATACTAGTTAGTAGTCTATTGTATCTACTTTTTAATGATATATCCATTCTATGCATTTTTTATTTTATAACTTTATTGAAAATTGAATTATTTTTCATTCAGTGCAAGTATTTTTGGGCTTTAAAGTATTAGAGATTTTTATGATAAATGAAATTTGTAGTTTTCTTGAGTATTGAAGTAGCTCTTGCCAGTTTTAATGTTGATAATTGTAATGTTTCGCATCCGGCTCCAGTAAGGACTTGAGATTGAGTTTTGTTTTAATTGCGATTGCGATGGCTTATGTTCTAATATATTTAGTAATTGTTTGAATACTTGGTAAGAGCACCGACAAATTTTAAGCCTTAACGAAAGTTCTACATGTCATGATCTAAGAGCTTTTATGAAATTGTTGTGTATTATTTTAATTTAAAAGTCAACGATTCTTTTGCTATTGTTTGTTTTATATACTGTGCTTCTTATTAACTGCAAGTTATCATGAGATTCGAAACTATCACCAGCACTATCTATTGATTCACAATCGTAGTAATCGCGTCGTTCGGACTTTAGATCTATCTCGTTATTAACCGCGGCGTTATCTTCAGTAACATCTTCAGCTAGTTTTTCATCAGTACGTTCACCACTTGCACCACATTTCACTTTACTATCACTTGTGTATCACTGAGTGTCACTGTGTCTAACACTTACCATTGTGTTGTGTGTTGGACGATCGACGAAGGAGAGACTGTTCCGCTCGGCAGTCCCACCCTGACTCCGAGTTTTCGTTCCCTCTCGGAGATCCAGGAGTATTTCCCCTCCCTCCCGTCCTCCCCACCTCGGCGGCCACGCAGCTCACCATTCCTTTTTTAGTTCGACAAATACGATAGTCTTCGAATCGGCATCAGAACGGTTTGGGCGGCTCGCCGACTCAGCCGTAGGCAACACTTTTGTTTGGATTTAAAAATAATCAGCTCACCTGTCATGGAGCGTACGGTTTCCTGGGTACAACGGACGCCGTTGATTCTTAACAAATATAACTTTATTTATGGGAACCTTACCGCGAACAATATATCCGACAGTTAGACTTTTGACGTCGACGAAGGATCATCGTCTTACTTTTTGATTCTTATACAACTTATTAGTTTAGTTAGTAGTTATTAGTTAGTATCTATCTGCCTATCTTTTCATGAAGTGCCCATCATCCCGGAGATTTTACTTTGTTGTTAAATTTTTGTCATAATATACAACGTTAGGCATAACCTCAGTGAAAATTATATCTTAAGCTGGATAATAAACAAATGTTGTGCGTTTTAACGAAGATTCCATGTAATTCGTAGTGCTTAGTTTGATAATGCCGAAAATAAAATAGTTACTTTTGTATATTAGCATGTGCTTGGAATAGTTTTGATAAAGGTTAAGACCAGTAATATAGGTAATATTGTAGCATTTCCATTTACTTTACTTTATTTTGAATGCTGCAAAGTAGGACAACGTATCTAGATTTTGAGATAACCATCAAACCTTGAATTGTTATCGTAAAATATGGTAGTTTAGATATGTGAATAGGTTCGTATGAAAGGCGGTAAAAATTTCGATGAACAGTGACCGGGCATAAGATATGTGGTTATGTTATTGGTGAATACAAAACGCGAACGATCGTCGAATGTTAGTAAAAGAATTATTGGTGTTTCATACATTAGTTAAAAAAACAATATTTTATAAAACGACAGTTCATAATTCAGTGTTAATTTTGGAATATAATTTGGTTTATCTACTCTTGATCTTGACTGACTGTCTGGCAGTCATAAAGATTCTAATGAGGTATTGTAATAATTAGTTCTGAACACGCGTTTAATAAAGACAACGGTAATTTTCGTATTATTCTATATTTCAGTTCAAGCATCTTGAAATGTGTTATTTTCGTAAACATGTTAAAAATTAAATATAATTATTTGTGTTTGTGTCACCAATACGTATAACGTTATATCAATTATTTTGATTAGTAAATTGAGCGTTACCATTTGGTATTAGTTCAAAGGTTTTTGTCACATAAAATACATCAGTTTACATAGCGTTAACTCCCAATTTACTTCAAAAGCTTACTCTGTATCTGGTAATAAACTGCATAAGCTTTGAACTAAACTAAGCATTATCGCTTATATCCTGTCAAATGTTTAAAGATAGCCTGCGTTAAAAGAATAGCATATGCGATAGTCAAAGATAGCCGTTTTAGCCAAAATATTAAATTTGGTAGACATTTTTATACAGATTAGCTAAAGGAAAATTACAGAAGGACATAATTACCGTCAATTTTAAATTTGAGTTACCGCTTTTGTAAGTTCTAAATTTATATTTGGTACTGAAATGAGTTCTTCTCTAGTTATATTCTATGTTTGTTATTATTGGAAACCACTCTTAGATTTGGAACATTCTTGACGAATTGCCAACTCGCTGAGACGATACTGAGGCTAACTGATACGTACAGTTCGAATAAATCAAAATACAAATTGTGATTGTTAAGAATATGTTAGCTATTGTATTAGCTATTGTTCATGTTCGTGTACAAATGTAGTTTTCCCAAAATATCCAAACTTAGGAGATGTTACTAATTCATTATACCGGTTATGTATATAGTATAGCTGATTTTAAGTCGGATTTACCGGTCGTGCTGAGTGTCTTGTGATATTATTTGTCTGGAATCTAGCAGTACGTACACGGATTTGAGTTTTCATGACTTCATGTACGAAGTTTAGTTTTCGTGTCTTCGTGTAAAGCCTTCAACGTCGGTTGTTACTAATGTTAATCATAAACGATTTGCGGATTCTCCATCCCTTAAACGTAAATTTTGCGGATAATGACTAATGGTATCAGCTGATCGTTACACATACGTTTGAAAACATATGTGATTAGGGAAATGCAGCTAACTTACACTCTGTATCTTACGTCAATACTATCCATCACATTCTTTTCTTTAGAATAGATTATTGGTTTTGTTTCTCTGAAAACTATTTTCTTAAACCTCTAGCTGTTCTATAGGCTCTGGTACCATAACATTATCATTTAAAGCAGTGTGATTGCATGAGCTAGAATAAGGCAGCGCGTTACACGTTGTGTAGTTTTGTCTTGACCTTATCATGTTTTTTGATTTTTTAAAAGACAAATCCCGCCCTAGTAATATTTCTTGTGTCACGGGTTACTTTACAAACATTCAAACAACGGACACAAAAAACACCCAGACTCGGAATAACCATTTGTGGAATGCACAAATTTTTGCTTCGTGTGGGATTCGAACCCACAACACTCGGCGCAGTGGCAGCGGCAAGGTGACCACTTAAACCACAACGCCACAGTCATGATCTTACAAGTGTAATGACATTGCTTTCAGAGATAGTCTTAAGGCCCATGATCTGAATAGAAGATTCAAGTTCAGTGCTATAGATTTGCTATCAATTCTTACGATTCAAATTTTTAAAAGTTCTCTGTAAGGGTACTTATGTACTATTTAGTGGTTTCTTTTTGACCCGACTACTATATCAAAACATGAATTGTTTTTGATACGAACAGTTAAATGTTATATTTTTTATAGAATACTAGCGATCCACTCCGGCTTTGGACGGTTAATACAAAACCTTAACAAATTATATACCTGAACCTTCCTCATGAATCACTGTCTATTGGTGAAAACCGAGTGAAAATCTCTTCAGTAGTTTATGAGTTTATCGCGAATAGACCCGGCGCGGCGGGGGACTTTGTTTTAGAATATGTAGTGACGTGGCAAATACCAAAACCGTGGCAAAACTACCCGTAGTTAAAACAAATTGTTTCTTGATATAAGAACTGGTTCTGTATTCATAATACTACATTACATTTTATTTTATCCATAGTACGTTCATAATGCTATTTACAAGTGTAAGTATAGGCAAAATCAAAAACCATTAATACATTTAGGTAACAATGTAGCACTTATGAACATCAAAGCGTAACGGTTAGTAAGGTTAGGTACTTAATTATATCTTCGGTGACACTCTACCTTCGCTGTCTGTCTATATTTGACGTATAATGTAGCCCTGAGACCATCCTGTGATTTGTGCCAGTTTCCACGCTAGACTTAAACGGTTGTATGTTGAATTTATTTCTATGTAAGTATCTAATTATCTTAGTATCTCTACTAAGGTAATTATATTTTAAAGTATCTTATTAATTGAGCCTACTGCCAGTTTATCATTCATTTTTAATAGAGGCACACACTGACTTAAGAGTATATCAATTCGATACAAAATCACAAATAAAAGACTTCGTGATGTATGCTGCGATAACAGTTTACAGGACATTTATAGCCATCCCCTAAAGCATTGTTATTGTCTGCATGAGAACGAGATAGGGCGTTACAGAGTGTAGGTATAGATTCGTCTTCTTCTTGAGCATGCAATTTCTTCTTATCAGTATTTTAAATATAGTGGTATAGCTCAGATACCCTAAAGGTCTTGATGACAGCCGGAGAAACAATGATTTATCTCCGTTGTTCTGACAGTATAGCGATTTCTTTCTGGTGATGTGCAGCATCATTTATCATACTGCAAGCATCTAACATATAGTCTTCAGTAATAGCTTACCATCAGGTGGGTATACGACACATTCCACAAAAAGATATTCCTAATTTAAAAACATAGAAACAACGTACACAAGGAGCGTCCAAAGTCCGAACAGCTACTTGTGGAGTACACAATTTTTTGTCCTGTATGGAGTTCAAACTCAAGGTGCAGGTGGTGAGGTGACAAGTTAAATACTACAAGATTTTAGAGTACATCTACAGCATTCTAGCACAGTTATTTTGTACAGTACATATATGTAATGTAATATGTAGGTATTCAATGTAAGCATATTAGTTGGTTCAAATGTAGAGTCTTTTATACTTGGAGCTGATTGACCTTTCGGATCAATTTGTCCGCTTACAATTAGACTTACGATAGTAAACCAAACGATATAAAGAAATATTAGGCTTATTAATAGACGCTAAGTTATATTATAGTCATGAGAAATATTCAGACTTTGTAGTTGAATAGCCAAGCCTACTTTATCATAGGCTGAATTATAGCACGAGTGCCCATTGTAAGCCTGTTATTTGCCATTTTTTGTAAGCGGAAATATCAATCCGTATAGCCTATCTTTTATATTTGTTTGTACTTGTATTGAAAGACGATTCCCGTCGCAGAGTTGATTCCTATGTCCCGGAGAACTTTACAAATATTCAAAAAGCAGACACAAACCGTGACGTTGCAGGTTTCTTCTAATAGGCTCAGCTCTTTTCCTGAACCTAGCAGCTAACCTAAATGTAGCTTCAGTAACTTAGTAAACTCACTAACCTATATATTTTGAAGTTCATAAGTTAGTTTATGACCTAAATGATGAATAAATGATTTCTGACTTAGACTTTCAGACAAAGAAGATCTAGACTAGAAACAATTTGAATTGTGGATCACACATTGTCGGCCTCGATGGCGTAGTAGTTAGTGTAATCGACTGCCACGCCTGAGGTCGCGGGTTTGATTCCCGCACTAGTCAAAGATTTGTGTGCATGAACATGGATGTTTGTCTTGGTCTGGGTGTTTCTATGTATAATATGTATGTATATAAAAAAAAAAAGTATATATATGTATGTTTACCATTGTCTAGTACCCATAGTACAAGCTCTGCTTAGTTTGGGCTAGATGGTGTCGTGTGTATGTGGTAGAATATTATATTATTATTATTAATTTAGATTTGGGGATCGAACATACAATGCTCGGATCAGTGTCAGTGGTTCTTCTTTGTAAACCAATACCTGCATAATACACGTATACTGTAACAAAATAACAGTGCAAAAATAACGTGGATCTGTCAGCTATGGGATCTCACTCTTAAACCGATGAACTGCATTCTCACTGTATGACAGAGACAACCAATTATATGAAGCTGTAAATATATCTATATCTATCAGTACATTTCACAAGTCCACCGGTTCGCACTAAGAAAGTGATTGCATATTGCATTATATCACGCTTGTTTGATATAGTGCCATTTGGCATTGGCAACGGCATGCCATTCATGCCATGTCGATGCCACGCATGGCAACTCGAAAGTAACTATAACGAGTATATTTTGGTGACGTGACTGTCTCGGTATCGTGCCATCAGTTTGCGTTTGAGTGGTACTGAGATCGATACCCTGCCAGTGTTTTGGCGATTTTGCTGGAAAATTATTAGTTTTAATAAGAAATGGACATGAATATTTTGACATTTAATGACATTCAAAGTAATTATAGAATTACACCCTTATTGATATTATAAATGCGAATGTGAGTTTGTTTGTTTGTTACGCTGTCACGCCTTAACGACCCAATCAATCATCATGAAATTTTGCATACACGTTGTCAGGGGTACAGAAAAAGACAGGGTTAATTTTTTCCCAGGATAAAGTACTTTGAAATAAATAAACAAACTCACATTCGCATTAATAATATTAGTTAAGAGTTAAGATAGTTAATATTATTAGTTGTTAATTCCATTATAGTACAGTTTCCCCCAGGGATTCAGCTAGATACACAGATGTCAAAGTGGTGGAAGTGTAAACTGTCTAGCATTTTTTTTATGGTATATCAGACAAACGAGCAGTCGGATCGTCTGATGGTAAGCGATTACCGCCGCCCATGGACCCTCACAACACCAGAGAGGTTACGAGTGCGTTACCGGCCTTTTAAATCCATGATGATGTTAAAAATACTAGACGGTTAACGCATGTCCTCTTTCTTGCGTGGTACTGTCCCACAGCTAAGCACTGGCCTCTTAGTATGATAACGTTTTAGGCCATAGTGGCCCAATGCAGATTGGCAGACTACACACATCTTCGAGAACTTTATGGAGAACTCTCAGACATGTGGGTTTTCTTACGATTGTTTCATTCACCATTAAAGCAAGCATTCATAGAAAACTTGGCAATTCAGAGATGCGCGCTTTGGGATTGAACTCGAGACCTCTGCGGTAGACCGTCGGGTATGTATAATAATAATAATAATATCAGCCCTGTATTAAACTGTCCCACTGCTGGGCACGGGCCTCTTCTCACTGTGAGAAGGGTTAGGCCATAGTCCATCACGCTGGCCTAGTGCGGGTTGGCAGACTTCACATATCTTCGGAACATTATGGAGAACTCTCAGATATGCAGGTTTCCTCACGATGTTTTCCTTCACCGTTAAAGCAAGCGATAATTAACTATTTAATACGCATATAACTTCGAAAAGTCAGAGTTGCGCGCCTTCGGTTTGAACTCGAGACCTCTGCGTGGCAGTCCAACGGTTTCCCGCTAGGCTATCGCTGCTTATTGGGTATATATATTTGGGTATGTATGCCATATGTAAAATAATAAAATTCAAAGGTCCGACGTATAGTATAATTTTACAGTAAGTAATTGTAGTTTAGTTTCTATATTGAAGCCAGCAATTGAATTGTTTTGATGTCCTTCAAATAGATCATGTTTAAATACTCAAACACGTTAGTTATAGAATATTTCACATAAACAAATAGTACATAACTAATACAATTACGAGATCGATCTATTAAATCCGATTGGTATGTTTCAGTATAGTGCAATTTAGCTGTGAAATCATATACATATATACTCATCCGTCTATGTCCGCAAAATTGTAGACAGAAACGTTTTGCACTCACTATCGTCAGCTAAGAATAATTTAGGTCTCACGTAAAAGTGGACGGGCCTATTGCCGTTTTCGCAGCACATTCTCAGCCTCCATGTTACTTCTGTAAGTTACTTGATAGTAATCGTAATACCGCTTTGCTCAAGAGAAGCAAATGTAAAAGCTTTAATAAAGTTGCATTAACTACCGCTATGCCACTGAGGCAGAAAAATTTGACGTATACCCGATTTTAGCAGAATCAGAGATATAATCCTACTAATATTATAAAAGTGAACGTTTTTGGAGATGGATGGATGGATGGATGGATGTTTGTTACTCTTTCACGCAAAAACTACTGAACGATTTTGATGAAACTTTACAGTATTATTGTTTAAACATCAAAATAACATTTAGGCTGATAAAAAATCTATATTAACATAAATCTACATTAACGCGAACGAGGCCGCGGGCAAAATCTAAATGATTAAATAAATGAATGTTATTAAATAAACTTATCTAGATTTACTATCAACTCGGCGTACGCGCCGGTTGTCAGTTTGTTGACAATTTTTTAGTACACACTTTTACTGCGTGTGTTTTCATTAAACCAGTTGTATAGCTGTTCGAACACAAACTTATAAACAGAATTTTTATTAAATTAACAATTATTTCTTGGAAACGCTAATGAACTTTAGTATATATCTTATCTACTGTAATAAGATACAAAAGGAAATAAAATCTGGTATTGTAAAAGGTTCTCCATAATGTTCTCGAAGATATGTGAAGTCTACCAACCTGCATTGGGCCAGCGTGGTGGACTATGGCCTAACCCTTATCACATTGAGAAGACGCCTGTGCCCAGCAGTGGGACAGTTTAATATAGGGCTGATATTATTTATTGTAAAAAGATAAGGCTGTTCGAGGAGTTCAGCTCCCAGTAGAGAAATAGCAAGCAAGAAAGGAATAACTCTACAACGTTTTCAAAATTTAATTATTTTTCTTATATGAGCTGGTTTTAGTTAGTATTACATTATTTATAATAAAGCAGTTATTAATCAAAATAATGCAAGTTTGTTTACGTTGGTGAGATCTGCCGTCGTGCGTGTATTCCTGAGATCTAAATATTTCATGTGTTTTTTAATATTGACATTTGGACTACCTACTTCTTCTCCTTAGCCTTTATTATTCCCAAGTCACTTGGGGTCGGCTTTTCTAGTCTAACCGGATGTGACTGGATATCAGTTTTTACACGGAGCGGCTGCCACCTGACCCCCACAACCCGAAGGCTAACGATACCCTAAGGCTAGACCAGTGTCAGGGTATTATAGGGTACTGACTTCCCAATAACGACTGCCATAGATGTTCATGGCAGCCGGGACCGACGGCTTAACGTGCTCTCCGAGGCACGGAGTAGGCCATAATTGTCAATCAATACGCATATAATTTCGTAAAGTCATATAACTTCTGAAAGTCAGAGGTGCGCGACGTGGGTTCGAACCCGAGACCCTCTGCATTGCAGTCTGTTGCTCTCCCCACTGAGCTATCGCTGCTGTTTGACATTTGGACTACCTACAGTACATATAATATAAAAAATAAAATATATATCAATCAGGCAACATGAAAATATAATAAAGTAACCACTACAGCTTGATATGTAAAGGCATTAACTTATTTTATTAATCAAAAGATCGCGGGACGAGTACAACGCTTCTAGGATAATCAACTAATTATATTAATTACAATAATAATTATATAATATAATATTATAATAATAACCGATTATTATTAGGTAGCGTTTATCACAGCATTTATATTTTCCAGTTCTTACAAAAAAGTTAAAATAAAGATATTTTTTTTTTAATAATATTCTACCACATACACACAACACCGTCTAGCCCAAACTAAGCAGAGCTTGTACTATGGGTACTAGACAATGGATAAACATACTTATATACTATTTTTATACATATTATACATAGAAACGCCCAGACCAAGACAAACATCCATGTTCATGCACACAAACGTTTGACTTGTGCGGGAATCGAACCCGCGACCTCAGGCGTGGCAGTCTGTTATACTAACCACTACGCCATCGAGGCCGAGGAGATGTCTGCTTATTGTTCAGTTTTTTGTCTCTGCTCATAAATTAATGCTTTGGTGTATAATGTTTATCTATCTTTAATCTGAACGCTTAAATGAGTCATCATAATATAAGGTAAGTATTTAAACTGTCCCACTGCTGGGCACGGGCCTCTTAGCGTGAGAAACTTTAGGCCACAAGTCACCACGCTAGCCAGTGCGAGTTCGCAAATTTCTTACTTTTCAAATATGAACATTTCAAAGAACTCTTAGACATGGAGGTTTCTTCACAATATTGTCCTTTAGCTTTAAGACGAGCGATAATTAAAAATTTAAAACATCCATTACTTTGAAGATTCAAAGGTGCCTTTGGGATCGATCTCAAGACCTCTGCGTTGCAGTGCAACGGTCTCCCACTAGGCCATCGCTGCGTAAGTCATAGTGAATCTTAAATTAGATAGAGTTGTTGAACAAGGTGCTACTAAATTTCCGTCGGCCTACCGGGCGCGACAGGGTGATAAGCATGTCATCTCATCTCATTAGAGAGGAATTTATAATAAATTATTCTATTAAGATAAGCTTTAGCTATATCATTAATCTACAAGATGTTTTCGCTATTTAGCTTGTTAATGACCTGGCCTTGGGTTACTTATAACTGCATAGCATTTACGGTTAAGAGGACACACTGGAAAAATGCACTAACTTTCATCGAATAGTATAGGACTATGAGAAGACCAATTAATCTAGAATTTTGATATAGGTAAATTAATGTCTTTAACTAGAATTTCCTAGCTCAAAAACACGATATTGTGATTTTGGCTCGATCATAATTATTTACGGAAACACCTCTGAAAAATTACTATTTTTGAAATTACAAGGAAGTTACACTATCATTATGCTTAGGAATTACTCAAATATATTCGTAACATCAATATTAGTGATTTGCTAGCTCATTATTTCAATAACTAAAGCCAATCATTTTTAAATAATATTTTTAGTTTTTTTAACAATTTCTGAGCGCTCTCGATCATTGCGGGCGCATCGCAATTTTAGACTTTATGACCGCTATTTAAGGATTGATACACAATGAGTGTCATTGGGGCGGATATGGGCGGAGCTATTGTAAACGATAATTTTCGCGGTGTCCCCTTAACATTGAATATGTAATACCGTAGTCATTGAGTTACCGTACTAGAGGAGACATTGCTCTAGTCTAGTTGTATCCTCTCTTAATCGGTCAATCTGAGCCAGGTGATTACTGGAGCGAGACGAGTATGTACGAAATAAATAGTAGCCTAATCAGCGTAATAGACATGATGACATGTTTTAAATATTAATATTTTGCACTCAACACTTATTGTTGCAAAATCGGGTAAGACACTTGAACAGTCCTTTTGTTATTTATTTCATCATCATCATCATCATCGGGCTATAATAGTCCACTGCTGGACACGAGCCTCTTCTCACTGTGAGAAGGGTTAGGCCATAGTCCACCACGCTGGTGCGGGTTGGCAGACTTCACATATCTTCGAAAACATTATGGAGAACTCAGACACGCAGGTTTCCTCATGATGTTTTCCTTCACCGTTGAAGCAAGCGATAATTAAATATTTAATACACATATAACTTCGAAAAGTTATTTATTTGCCTTTATATAAATATCTATTAATGATTAAAAAGGAAAACTATGTATTTAAGTCATCTTTATTGCTATTCAAAAATAATCATAGGTTGACGACCTCGATGGCGTAATGGTTAGTGTAACCGACTGCCACGCCTGAGGTCGCGGGTTTGATTCCCGCACAAGTCAAACATTTGTGTGCATGAACATGGATGTTTGTCTTGGTCTGGGTGTTTATATGTATAATATGTATGTATTTACAAAAAAGAAGTATATTATATAGTATATGTTTATCCATTGTCTAGTACTCATAGTACAAGCTTTGCTTAGTTTGGGCTAGATGGTGTTGTGTGTATGTGGTAGAATATTATTATTATTATTATTATTATTTAACTACTCTCTTTTAGGTACATTATAATAATACTTAATATAATTTTAGCCCTGCATATATAAATTATCCCACTGCTGGGTACGGGCTTTTTCTCATTGCGAGCACGTGCTGGCGGACTTTACATAATTATATTCGATAACATTACATACAGAGAACATCCACTGGGAAGAATTGGGCAAGTTAATAATAATCAGCTGCATAACTCTCTGAAATAAAGCTTCTAACTCAACGCAATTAAAATTTATTGACATGAAATCATCAATCAATCAGTTTATGCACTCGTCAAGATAGCCAAGTTTATTTAGAACCCGTCTAATGAGCTCAACCTAGGTGAATTTGCTAGTGGTAATGTAGTTCCTCTCATATATCAGCTGTCTTATCAAATTCTTGTCACCATGCGCAATAATATCAAGACAAGCCTACTGAAATTGTAGAACTTTCCTGATTCGCCAATTAGATGGTGCCATATGTGGCACCATTCTACCATATTGTTTTTAGAAGAACTTAACAATTTACTAGCTATCATTATTTTTATCTTTTTAAGGACATGCTTCGCTCTTTGTGTAGTTCCTGCATCACGAGAAACTTTATGAACATTCAAACAACCGTCATCATTACTTACAGCGCATGGTGAGTTCGTGCCATATTTGTATCGGTTCAAATGTAAGGATGACCCATCGTGCCCCTGCGCTCCGGGAGAAGTACAAAACGTGCCACACACCCTCACAGAATACCCTATATTTGTCGCACTGAAATATAACACAAAGCAGGACCTTCAAACAGAAGTCCACGCAAATAATTTCAATAACCTAATCACAGATAATATATTTAATATTTAATATATTTAATAATATTATATTATAAGCGATAGCGGTAAACCGTTGGACTGCCACGCAGAGGTCTCGAGTTCGAACCCAAGGCGTGCATCTCTGACTTTTCGAAGTTATATGTGTATTAAATATTTAATTATCGCTTGCTTTAACGGTGAAGGAAAACATCATGAGGAAACCTGCGTGTCTGAGTTCGCCATAATGTTTTCGAAGATATGTGAAGTCTGCCAACCCGCACCAGCGTGGTGGACTATGGCCTAACCCTTCTCACAGTGAGAAGTGGCTCGTGCCCAGCAGTAGGACAGTTTAATACAGGGCTGATATTATAATCACAGATAAAACAACTAGACTGCTATTCATAAAGTACTGCACACTCAATGGAACCAAAACTAAGCATCTGGATATATAAATAGATATAAGAAAGACTAATGTTTAATATTAATTAATGTATTAATTAATATTAAACATTATCAACAGACAACAGTAAACCCAGACTCGGAACAAACTTTTGTCTCGTGGGAATCGAACCCAAAAACTCGGCCTTGTGACAGTGACCAGTAAACCATCATGCCATTCGTGGATAATGTAGCTTTTTACTAGATAAAGATTTTTCAAAATCGATTTACTTATTTCTGAGTCAAATAAGGATTTATCTCATAACCCCTATTAATAAACATATACAGGGAGACCTAATGTGTTATGTATAACTTACCTATTGTGTGGCATCACACTGATGCTGGCAAGACAAACAAGACTTTCAATGATGTCTGGCATACCAACGATTATCTGGTTGAACTTTCTTTCTTGTTTGTCCTTCTGGTAGGACAGATTAGATGAACAAATAGACATAACCCTACCTGCAATGGAACTGTCTATTCAAAGCATAAAACTTATTATATGATGTTTACTCCAGTACGTACAATAAAATAATTTCATCACCTTCTAAATTACATAAACTACGATGAAACCCATTTTAAGTAGTTTACAGTAATGCCTCATTTATTTTGAAAGGTTAGAGTATATATAACATCTTTGCGTACATACATATGTTTAGGTCTAACGTAATAAAGAGACTGACTTTTGCCGTCGATCAGACAATAATAGACACTGACCGACATCAATCAATCTATGCAGAAAGTTTAACATTCCGCGACCCGTATATTATCTTATCTTATGTGGGGCCAGTCAATGCAGACCGGCGACACTTCGACCCAGTGGGATCTTTTGTGTCGACACTCTCCCAATAACGACTACCATAGATGTTCATGGCAGCCGGGATCGACGGCTTAACGTGCTCTCCGAGGCACGGAGCAGGCGATAATTGTCAATCAATACGCACATAATTTCGAAAAGTCATATAACTTCCGAAAGTCTGAGGTGCGTGACGTGGGTTCGAACCCGAGGCCCTCTGTATTGCAGTCTGTTGGTCTCCCCACTGAGCTATCGCTGCTCTGACCCGTATATTAATTCGAGCTCATTTATTTTTAGTTTTAAATGAAATTTCAAACTTATGATACAGAATCAATGACAGTAATTTTTTAAATGTAAATTTGCCTCGTCTGGCTTTCGCCTTCATTCAACACATTCATCATTTCTCATTCATCTTTGCCACGACCAGATATTGCGAGCTACAACTATCCAAAAAGTTAGCTATTTAATACAAATCAAATAAACATATATCTACCTAGCATCTATACGGGCGTAATGTATAGTCAATCAGCTAGAAGGACACAAGACTGCATCGGTCAGAAATACATTCAACATGTGCTTGGACACGGGAATCGAACCACGATACATCGGTGTGGATTACAATGACCTTATTTCAGCGTATGTGAGTCAGTGTCCGGGAATAGCCAAGAATAGCGGCGCGCGAGCAGCCGCGCGCAGACGTCACACGATTATTTCATAAGGATAGCTACAGTTATAGTCTGTGGGGTTATTCCGTTGGTTGATGCGAAGGTCGACGATTTCGCGGACTTGCATTGCTTTACATAATACGTAATATTACATAGGTTATATCATTATTTTAGGTACATACAGTTAAAACCGGATATAACGACATTGAAGGGACCATAAAACTTCGGACGTTACGTCCGATAGTTGTTATAAGCAATATACACAATAGGTTATGCTTAAGAAATTGTTATCTAATAAAATGTTGAAAATGAAATGTTTATTCTAAAAAATCGTATATTATTTATTTATTTATTTATTTATTTATTTAAGGATTATTATTATTATTAATTTATTATACTAAGTGTAGTCTATAAGCTGTACTCAGCTTAAAATATTCCTTCATAGATTGGAATAAGTTACATTATTAATAATTAAATTGTTCGTATTGTTTTATTTTGCTGGAACAAGTAAAACGGTTGGTCGCTGAAGCCGATGAATATCGATAGTTCCGTCGTTTTAAGCGATATGTCGCTGTATCCGATGTTGTTATAGGCGGTATGATTACTTAATTGTTTATATAGAGATTCGGCCGAAACCTAGCCATTCGGTCGTAATAACCGATCCGTCGTTTTAAACGATGTCGTTATATTCGGTTTCGACTGTATATCGTTTAACAGAAGTATGTAAGTATAAGCAGCGATAGTTTCATTGGAAGACCTTTATCCTAACTAATACCTCATGGGGAGGCATCGCAAAATCGGTTATTCTTCCAATTGAAAGAGCACAAAGAGCACTCCTAAAAGTAGCTACACATCGACCTTTTCGCTACCCCACATGCCTTTTGTATCAAAATTCTAAAGTACTGCTTTTTATAATGCACACTGTACTCAAACAACATACTACTCTTGATTATAACCCGGAACTTACTAACACTAAACGACGGAAAGATATCGTTTGTACTACTCAGTCTCAATCTAAGTATATTTTTACCAATAGGTATTTCGCATTTTTAGGTTCTTTTCTTTATAATAATATAAACAAAATAACTGTGATTTATGACAAAAATTATGCTAACACTAAGCAATTAGTTCAACAATATTTACAAACCTTAAACTACGATCAAACAGAAAATTTGATGACTGTTGTTCAATAAGTGTTACGCAATAAAATAACTCTTTAAGTCGTCATAGTTTTCACTTAGTTTATAATATAATTCGTAAGTTTTTATATACAAAGAATAATGTTTTATAAGTATTGGTTTAGAATTTATATCTATATTAGATAGTATGTGCCCTTAATGCCTGTGGCACAGGTTTACCCTAGTACAGGCACCCCTTATATATTACCTTTACAATGTAACCTAAGCTCTGTATCGATTTGTACCAATTTAAGTTGAATAAATGATTATTATTAAGTTGAAGTTATTATTAATATTATAAATGCGAATGTGAGTTTATTTCTTTCTTATGCTTTCACGCCTTAACTTGTCGACCGACCATCAAGAAATTTCGCATACACATTGTCAGGGGAATAGAAAAGGGTACCTTTTTTCCAGAAAAAGTACTTATTGTTACTAAAATAATCTAGTCTTACACGAGCGAGGCCGCAGGCATAATCTGGAACAAGAATAATATACCCTTTGCAAATATGCTATAAATGCCTCTGCTCTGATGCAGCAGTAGTTTTTAATTAAATTCTTTATCATATCCACAATGCAGTAAGTACTTTTAATAGTTGATAATCTTGTAGCTTTGTTGATACAAAGTTCCATAATTGATATTATGGAACTTTTTGGGCACAGCATAATAGTTATAAAAGGAGAGAGAAAGAGGTCATACATATATTATAATCAGAGATAGCCTAGCCACACAAAGAGGTCTTGAGTTTGATCCCACAGCTCGCACCTTTGTTTTTAATCTTATGTTTATATTAAATAGTTAATTGTGTTTTATAATGTCTACTCTGGCACTAGGAATAATTCCTGTATTGCGAATTGCGGGTGACCTAACAAACATTCAAATAACGGATACGAGAACACCCAGACTCAGAACAACAATTAGTGGATATAAATTGTTGTTATTGTTATATGAGGAACGAACTCATGACATCCGTAGCAGTAGCAATATTTAGGCAACACATACTACCAAAAAATAATCCTTGTAGTCAAAAATAATCCTTGTAGTCAAAAATGACAATATCGCTTCGCTTGACGGTGTATTAAATCATTGTGAGAAAACTTGCATACCTAGGAAATTGTCATAATTTTCGTAAAGATATTCGCTGTCTGCCAAAGCACAATAGACCGCCGTGGTAGCCTATAGCCTAATACTTTTTTATATTGAGAAGTTGCCCGTGCCCACTAGTGGGACATAGGGCTTATAAACATTCGTAGATGTTCATTGTGTGTCCTAGAGTCTAACAAAGGATGGTGGAGAACTTTTTAACAGAAGCTTTAATATTAATAATACGAACGTCTAAAAATATTGACACAATAGAAATAAAGAAAGTTCTACTTTATGGCTCAGTTGTTGTGTCGTGTTGCAATAGTAACTACAACACACGATCTAGGCAAGGTAACCACTTAACACATTACGCTGGCCGTCCATTCATAATAATAGGATTATATAATACTCAACTGCAGGCAATGGCGGTACCATCATATGAGCCCAAAGACTCGGCTTGCTTTACAAATACATATATCTTACTAAGTATCTCTCGAAAACAGTACCTTTTTTGTACCCCTGACAACGTGTATGCGAAATTCGATGATGATCGGTCAAGGAGTTAAGGAGTGAAAGCGTAACAAACAAACTTATATTCACATTTATGATATGAGTTATGATTTTTTTTATTATTTTTTTTAGATGAAGGTTATAGTTTACTTTATTTACAATATGTTTACATAATAAATTTTAAAACGAAATAATCTAATATATATTTACAAACGTATTAAAAAAGACAACATAATTACAAAAACACAAATAATTATAATAGTAATTAAAAAATATTTACAAAAATGGTTTAGGCATCGTAGAATTCTTTAGCATCGCTGTCAACTGGTAACGTGACCAGAAGACTGGCAGCATTGCCATGATTATATTAAATCTGAGCATTATCGGGCAACCCACTGTGCGCCGTCCGGTAGATCGTCAAGGTACCGCTGGAAAGATGAAATAGCTAAAGACCTGAAAGAGATGAATGTGCCCGATTGGTTTGACTAGGCACAAAATATGAAGGAATGGAGTACTTTAATATCTGAGGTCAAGATTCACAAGGAAGTAAGTATATTTCATTCTGGATTAGCATTTAAGAATAATTCAAAGAGGGAACACCATAGACTTTTACTTTTACTATATACAATGTGTGTCATGCTTGCCCTATTTTTAAATCACATGCCTGGTAAGTGTAGCACGTGCTCTGGACCTGAAACTTGTGTTTATGATGATCGGTGGAGTAGTTACGGCGTGAAAGCGTAACAAACAAACAAACTCACATTTACATTTATAATATTAGTTAGGATGATCGTATTGTTTTCTATAAATATTTCACTTGCTGATATTGGTGTTATCTTGTAGAAGTTTTTACTGAAGATGGCGTAAGTAATCCGATGGATGAATTAAAACCATAAATGCATAAGTTTAGGAGCTACCATTCCGGCACCAAAAAGGCATGACAATTTATTCAATCTCCACTACTACTTATAAAACTATAAACTAACATATGTACGACATATTTATGTGGTTCATTAGCTGCTTGCATACAGATGACGTAGTGGTTTAAGTGGTCACCTCGCCATTGCCACTGAGCCGAATGTTGTGGCTTCTAATCCCACACGGGACAAAAATTTGTGATATCCATAGATAGTTGTGCAGAGTCTGGATGTTCTTTGTGTCCGTTGTTTGAATGTTTGTAAACTCCCCCGCGATACAGAAATTATTTCGAGTGCGGGACTTCTTATTAAAAGAAGAAGAAGAAAAGAAGAAAAAAAGAAAAGAAGAAATTAGGGAGGGTTTACCCTTAGTTATGTTGCCAAGTCGACGATCACAGTTTCGTACGATGGAAACGAAAGAGGTGGGTTGTGGATCACCTGATACAATCTCTGAGTCAACACTCACTACAGTATTTATAGTCTATGCTACACAGTTAGAGTGCTGGCAGGCATTTTTTTTATAGGAATGTACACATTACATGTTTATAATACTGTAGGTTAGTATCGTGTTGTTCATTTTAATGACTGTTTCATTGGTCTAGTGGTTAGCTTGTGGATTACGAGGTCTCGAGTTCAAATCAAAGCTTGATCAACAAAAAGCTATCAGATATTCCTGCGAAATTCCTATGAAGTTGTTAGTATCAGTTCGGAGTTAGGGTGTCTCGAAAAGTACGTATTTCTGTTGACCCTACGGGTTATGTCGTATTGCCACTCCAACTGACCATGAAATCGTGGCAATATAAAGTGCACTAGTACAAACACTGATGGACTATATATACATACTACTGACCATGTCTATTATTCGTTTATAAACCTTCATTTTGACCTTTTTTTTAAATTTATTTACTAAATGTTTTCAATAACAATACCATGGTTTAGACCACTCATTTAAACCACCAACCAAATTTAAATTACAATTTATTCTACAACGAGACGGGTGTAAAAACAAGGATTCAACCTCTTCGCCTTCATGGGGCTTTACTTTTTTGTTTTCATCATCTGTTTGTAATGTCCCACTGCTGGGCAAAGGCCTCTCCCTTGGACTTCCAAATCACTCTGTTGGTGGATATCCCCTGACCTTATGACCTTGTGACCCCTATATCTCGGGGATCTTTTGACCCACAGGGCCAATATTCAAACTCGACCGAGGTATGACAAGGTGGTGTCTGCACACCAAGTTACAAGTTAATTGGTCCAGTGGTTTCAGAGTTATGCCTGTCACTAACAGACAGACACACAGACCCACAAAGTGTTTTCATTAACCTCTTCGAAGAAGATTCAGAGATTAATAATTCACAATGACAGTACGAATCTATCAATGTTATTTAATAAATATCTTTTTTAGCGTGATTTTAAACGGCTGTTTCGTACATATTTATTTACTAGGTATATCTTGAGGTAAACTATTCAATTTTATCTTAAGTCATATAGATGTTTCATCCTCATCATTGATAATTTATATTTTATTTTATTTTATTACGCACTCCAACTATACAATTACAAATGATACTCAAATATATAAAGTGCATGTTATAACATTATAACAGTAATCATAGAAATGACAGACATGCATGACAAGAAACTTACAGTCTAATTAATTACCGTTAAGGTAATATTTAATAGGCACTATTTTGTGTAGATAGGTAAGTGCTAAGTCCAAAAGTAGTTGTTACACAGATACACAATTACATAGTGCAGATAAGTTATGCAAGTCGGTAATTATTGATGACATAGGTGCATTATAAATATTTAAAGAATTAAAAACATAAAGCCTATAACTACTCAACAGCAGTATTAAAACTTAAAAGAAACAAATTGAATATCGACGAGTCAATGTACATACATAAATATTTTATTTGGCAGTCAGTAGGAAGCGTCTGTAAGACAAAAATTTCATTGAAAAGATGTCAATAGCATTGTTTGTCGAAATGCATTTCTCATTGTACAATCTCATCATACGTGTAAGAGGACTGTTAAGAGTAGTGTTCAATGTAGATATGGGAGTATCAAATACTCGGTGACGCCTCATGGTACGTTTACA
Source organism: Catocala fraxini (assembly GCA_930367265.1). Lineage (NCBI taxonomy): Eukaryota > Metazoa > Arthropoda > Insecta > Lepidoptera > Erebidae > Catocala > Catocala fraxini. The sequence goes on from OV884047.1 coordinate 5,889,269, forward strand.
TAATCTAAAATAAAAAAATTGATTAGTTCGGCATCTATAGATGCGTTAATAATTTTATAAAGAAGTAGTAGGTCAGATATATCACGCCGTTCTTTCAAACTACATAGTTATGTTGTAGTGTGATAGTTTATGGTTATATTCAGGCAAAGGTTTTCTTACTTCATCTCTCATACATAAGTTTCTGACAAAGCGGGCTTGGACTGCTTCTACACTATCCGCATACGTTGAATAGCAAGGGGACCATATGGCAGAGCAATACTTTAAGACACTTCGAACTAGAGCGTTATAAAGCAAGGTTAAGCTGGAATTGTTACGAAACGGCTTACATACACGAATACCAAAACCAAGCATTTTGTTAGCCTTAGTTACAATATTGTCTATATCATGACGGAAGGATAGAGAGGTATCAAAGATCACACCCAGATCGCGAACGGTTGTTACTCTATCTAGATAATCACCCGATATGGTGTATTTAAAATCTATGAAATTAACTTTATTTGTAAATGTGATAAACTGGCATTTCTTTATATTAAGGGACATTCTATTAAGTAAACCACAAAGCTGAAGAGTATCGAGATCATTTTGGAGTTTTACACTATCACTTACTGTAGAAATTTTGGTGTATATTTGTAAATCATCAGCATAGGCTAAACATTCACATTTTATTAAATCTAGGAGATCATTTATGAATACCAAAAATAGCAGAGAACCCAATTTTGATCCTTGTGGGATTCCAGAACCTGGTATAATCGGTACAGATTCATAACCTGCTAAGGCCACCAGCTGAGTGCGATTGTATACGTAACTTTGGAACCATCGTAGGAGGCTACCATGAATGCCAGCATGGCTAAGCTTTATTGAAAGTATGGAATGATCCACACGATCAAAAGCCTTTGCAAAGTCTGTATAGACAGCATCAATTTGCCCTCTAGCTTCGAATATGTCAATTATAAACTTAGTGTATAAGAGTAGGTTTGATACCGTAGAACGGTTGGACATGAATCCATGTTGGCGATGACTAAGTAAGTGCCGAAGATGTGCGTAAACTGTGTTATATATGAGACCTTCAAACATTTTAGCAAACTGAGAGATGATGGAGATTGGCCTGTAATTAGTTATATCATTCAAATTGCCAGACTTATGAATAGGTATATATATGTATATGCACAAGTACCAATTGTATTTAGAACAAATTTTAATATATTAAACTATATCACAATAAAATCAATTCTAATAAAACCAGTATGTCTATATTTAGTTTGTGACTCACGAAAACAACTTTCAGCGTCGCTGATCTTGTTTGAATATTAAAATACATTACTAATAGTGACTGTCTCGAACTATATAAACGTGACTGCTGGACCAAAGACGCTGACAATACACGTGCAAGAAAACTTATTTAAAGGGAACTATTTGGTGTTACACGGTAGAGCCGATTAAACTGCGTACCAAGAAGTTTGGCTCCACATAGCTTTGCTGAACTATGTATTAAAACTGAGAAATATATGCCGAGGCACGTGTTTCCTTCTTCTTTCGATCTTGGGTACAAGTGCGGCCAAAAAGCACCTCCTTAAGTTGTTAAAGTAGAGACCTCGGTACTATTTTAGCTGTAATGAGGACGTGGTATGAAGCGCTCTGTATCAGCCCTGTATTAAACTGTCCCACTGCTGACCCCGGGTCTTTTCTCAGTGTAAGAAGGCTTAGGATGGCCTAAGCCTTCTTACGCCAGCGCGGGTAGGCAGACTTTATATATCTTTAAGAACATTATGAAGAACTCTTAGACATGCAGGTTTCCTCCAGATGTTTTCTTTCAACGTTAAAGCGAGTGATAATCAACTACTTATTTTATACGCAAATGTGCATGCTCGTGTGATCAGAGATGCGCTCCTTGGGGTCGAACTCGAGACCTCTACGTGGCAGTCCAAGGATCTCCCACTAGGCTATTGCTGCTACATACAGGGTGTCCCAGAATATGTGAATCAAATTGTAACAGGAGATTCCTTAGGTAAGGACCACTCAAAAGTGCTAAATAAAAAAAATAAAAAATTATGACCTGCATCTAAAAATTAAAAAATCAAAGTTTTTAAGAAGGTACGAACTTTTTCAGGCTTTCAACTACAGGTGCTTCGTTTATAGCAAATTTTTTTTTCTACAATTATTTTTTGTGATGGATTGATTCGTCAAACTACAAACGACTTTTTCAAAAACTGACGTAGTTTTGAAATCGCAGCTTTATTTTAGTGTATTTTTTTGAACCAAATAAAATCTTGTAAGTTTGACCAACAATACAACATATTCTTTTTATTCTTTTTATTTAACCCATTTGAATAGTCCTTACCTAAGGAATCTCCCGTTACAATTTGATTCACATATTCTAGGACAACCTATATACACTGGCGTCAAAGTATTAAACCACGAAAATAAATTATATTTCCTGGCATCATCTCTCACAAAACATCAGTCTTCTCTTTTCAACTGTGGGTTAACTATGATTGATGATAATCCAGCCGTAAAAATAAGTCAGCCAAACATAGTAGGATTTGCAAGCACAAAGTTTACATTGTAAACTATTTTATGTCATTTTTTTGACATTCTACACAGACATTGACGATGACTTATTACTTTAGTATATTATGTATAAGTTTTGTTTGAAGTTATAAGTGTTTGACATACATTCTGAATATACCTGATAGTTAAAGAGAGTTTAAACATAGACTTAGCGAAAATATTCTAAGTCTATGGTTTTAAAAGACATTTTTTATACTATTCACACTTGCATATTTCTGAAAATTTAAGCTAATGTGTATCGCACTAAGATTTTGTTAGCTTTGTGTAGGAATAACATAGTAAGAAGTGTGCCTATGCCAGATTCTGTTTAGTATCTATACTACTAGACGCAGAACATTTAATGACAAAATACTAATAATATTGTAACAACCTAGGAATATAATCGGCTATCATATTAATTACAAATTTAGGTAAATAGCAAACACATTTTGCTTTTTCCCAGCTTATGTTTTAGCAGTGAATTACATATACGATCATTCAAATACATATATTTATTTCTTTGTTTTGTAAATATTGTCACTGTTGTCAGTAATAGCACATAAATGTGTATATATTATTAGCCAACCAGCTAAAATACAAAAATACGGGCCGCCTAATACTCTGTGGTTAGCTTATGAACTCTTGTGACGACAGGGATATGCCTTGCGCATTGTCAGTGCTACAAGAAGGGCAGAGATTAACACATTCCCGGACAGTACCTCGAAAGACGTGAATTATGACCCTCATAATATGGCACTACGGCTGTAGGCGGCGATTTAAAATACACTAAAAGTAAAACTCCGTCCACGGCCGACTATTTCCCATAGCATTTATAGGAAGGATATGACTCTGTGCCGTTTTAGGCTAAAATACAGACCGCTAGAGCCACAGCAAACACTCCTGCCGTATTAGAAATCACTTAGTATGAATGTCCGCCTACAGGCGGTTACGTCCCTAACCGTTACTGCCGCAACACATACTTTTAAAACCGTGTAGTGTGGCAATACGTCCCCAGACGTGATGTCACTTTGTATGGAAAGTTTGTGTGCCATATCACAAACTATTGAGAGTGGTTTTGTGTCCGTGAATGTGTTAATAGAGTAATTGACTCACATTTCTTTATTTACAAGTCAAATAGTTACATTAGCCAAAATCTAAAATACATAATATTTTAACTTGCATTTACCCATATCTCTCCGTGGGAAAAGGGAAGCGCAGGGGTTATATCGGTCTCACCCGGGAAAAGATTAAACGTCATGGGTACTACCGACTAAACCATCCACGGTGTGTCATCTCGCTGCTTGGAATGGTGGGTGGGTCGCTGGAACTGTAACTACATCAGCGACCCACGCAGTAGTGCCTAATTCAGGCAAGAATTACGACGATATGACGACTACATATAATTATGTATAAAGTAGTTTATATACCGCTGAAATTATTCATATTTTGTTTACCTCTTTACTGACACCTGCTTTTTAAAGCTCTTACTTTCTTTAAGCTTGCATTAGTTTAATGTCAGCAGTAGAAGAACGGCTGCCTCGGTGATGCGATTTGTGATCTCAAAAATTCTAGATATAATTATTAAAACTGAAACGTTGTGATATAACTGATGCGTTCAGCCAATTTTAATAAATGTTGATTAGTTAAATGTATTTATTTTGTTTTACAGAATTAGGAATGAATACGTAAGAGGTAGTCTAAAAGTGGTGCCCATAGGTGGAAGGTGAAAGGAAATCATTTGGCTTGGTATGGACATGTTATGCGAAGAGATGATACGTATGTTGGTAAGCAAGTGATGGATATGAGGGTAGAGGGACGAAATGGGAGAGGAAGGCCAAGGAAAAGATGGATGGACTGTGTGAGGATGGATATGAAAGGGAAAGGGGTAAATTATCAGATGACGGGGGACAGCGAAGTATGGAAGTGAAGGACATACTGCGCCGACTCCAATATAATCTTGAAGCTTACCATTTATATGCCCAGACAGAAACTTGTCAAGTTACTAAGTAAATTGATAGGAACAATGAGAAAATACCCAGAATGTTACTGTATGGGAAGTTACTCAGTAAGTTTCTGGAAACTTACTCTGTAAGTTACTAGGAATATTGGGCAAAAAGTATGTAAAATTAAAATTTTGGTTGCATTTAAACTAGAAGTGTTAGAACTTTTATCGGATTTCTCATAAACACAAATAAAATGTAAGAAAAAAATTATTTTCCTATATTATCCTAAAATACTACTTTTTTAGAATGTTTCTAGGAACGTTACTGGGAAAATACTCGACTGGAATAAATTACTGGTAACGGCACATCACTAGTCGGTGATGACTGCTGTGCATGTGGTTTCAGGTTCGATTTCTGGGTTAGGCAAACTGATATTGGGCCACACCGAGCCTGGAGAGGAGACCGGTAGACGGCAATAAGCTAGATCTCAATTACGTGGTATCTAAAGCTGGCAAAACGTGAAAGTAACCTCTAACTCTGCCCACACACACAACTCCTTCGAGATATAGGAATGAGACAATGATTAAGAATTAGATTTAAGTTAATATTGTCTTACTTTTACGCGAATGTTATACATTGAAAATAGCTTTATACAGCTTTTATCGCGTTGTTTATTAACACTTTTATTAGATAACTAGCTATGCCTGCGGTGTCACCCGCGTTTATGGTTACTGCGCCGCCCCGTGGGTCGTAGCGTGATGTTATATAGCCTATAGCTTTCCTCGATAAATAGGCTATCCAAAACTAAAATATTTTTCAATTCGAACCAGCAGTGCCTGAGATTATCGCGTTCAACTAAACAAACAAACTCGTCAGCTTTATAATATTAGTATAGATTTTGAAAATATTACACTACTACTGAAACTATATATAATAAATACTATTTTAGCTATGTATTTAAAATTATTAAAACTATTCACACTACCCGTAAATATGGCTGCTGAAAAGCAACCGAAACATCGAGGAAACTGTAAATTTAATATAAATAGTTTTAATAGCTTTAAATAGCGAAAATAGTATTGTAGATCCAATACCTAGTAGAACAATATTTTTAAAATTATGTACCTAATAAAAGTTTTAATAAGCAACGCGATAAAATCCGTATAAAGCAGTTACTTTCAAGATTGAGCAGCGATAGCTGAGTGGGGAGACCAACAGACTGCAATGCAGAGGGTCTCAGGTTCGAACCCACGTCGCGCACCTCTGACTTTCGGAAGTTATATGACTTTTCGAAATTATTTTGATTGATAATTATCGCCTGCTCCGTGCCTCGGAGAGCACGTTAAGCCGTCGGTCCCGGCTGCCATGATCATCTATGGCAGTCGTTATTGGGTGAGTGTCGACACAAAAGATCCCACTGGGTCGAAGTGTCGCCGGTCTGCACTGACTGGCCCCCATATGACATAAGATAAGATACTTTCAAGATTTAAATTAATTTCACGAACGTTCGATAACTAACGTCGCTATCCATTAAATAATTAAGTACTTATGTAGTTATATGTTACGTGATTAATTGAAGACCACTGACTTTAAAAACGTTTTTACGTATTTTCCAGTAATTAAAATGGCCTTTAAACTAACTATAAGTTTTGATATTAACTTGATAAAGATAATTGTATGAAGTACATGTTACATTTTTCCACGAAAAGCGGAACTGCCGAATACCAAGCAGTAACTTTTCAAAGGCGCGAGCGCACGTCATGTGTCTTCTATCTCTCTCTAACATATACTTGTCTCAGTTAAGTTGTACTTGAGTCGCCAGTGCCTTTCACTCGTGAAGAGAAACCAGTGGTACGTTTTGCTGTGGAACGATGGTATAGTGCAATAGTGAAAATGTTAAATAAACTGTGTTTTAGTCAATCGAGACCAAAGATATGGTGTTCTGTGTATTTAATCTTCATGTGTATTGGTAAGTAGAACGTGTGATAACTCCAGCTATTTAAGGTTAGGTAGAAAAGCTCTAATAGACTGTCATATGGTCTTAGTTTTAAATTTTGTTGATACTTTTATCTAATGTTTAAGATACACGTGTTTTATCATTTATCATAAGAAACCTGTAGGGTGCTGGTTATGTAAATGCCAAAAACAAAAAAAAAAGAATGGAATTCTTTTGTTAAAAACGTTTGAAAAAAGAATGTTTACTTTTTGTTGAGCAGTTGACAGTATCTACGGAAATCGAAACCAAAACCTAGATTGTTGACGAAAAATGAATGTTGATTGTCTATACAAATGGTTTTTCAATTACCTCATTAATGGATGTTTAGATAGATTATTCTCAAACAAATAATCTTATGTATAAACTTAACATTAGTTAACTGAATGAACAAATAAGTTTAGTTTTATGTCGTGTGGTGACCATCAAGAAAACTTTCACAAAAGTCGCAAAGATCTCTTTGTTATTTTCAATAACGAAATAAAAATAAAAACAATTGGTCTCAAGGGCGGTGAGAACGGGCTCAAGAACTAGTTGTGATTGTGCTCACGTCCGTGACAGACAAACAAACTGTGTGTATGAGTGTATGGCATAACTGGACAACGAACTATGCATAAACAGTACAAACATTGACAGGGAACTGTTATCTAAGAGATTATTGGTGATTTCTTCGTGATACGTAAAATCTTGTCTATGAATCACTGAAGTTTTAGGCAAAGGTTATTTTTGTTTCCTGTTTTGTATACGTCAGTTACTGGCCGTAGTTTATAGTATGAGTGGAAGGGAAGTAACACCTTTTATTTGCTTTTTAATGTTTTTGTTAGTATTGTGTGCAACATTTAATACATTACGACGACTCGATGGCGTAGTGGTTAGTGTAACCGACTGCCACGCCTGAGGTCGTGGGTTCGATTTCCGCACAAGTCAAAGATTTGTGTGCATGAACATGGATGTTTGTCTTGGTCTGGGTGTTTCTATGTATAATATGTATGTATTTACAAAAAAAAAAGTATATATGTATGTTTATCCATTGTCTAGTACCCATAGTACAAGCTCTGCTTAGTTTGGGCAAGATGGTGTTGTGTGTATGTGATAGAATATTATTATTATTATTATTATTAGAATTTTAAATAGTTTTTCTTATTTTGGATTTGAATAGGCACATGTATGTATAAGTAAGTGTATTAAAATTATTTTAAAACATATTGCTTTCCTAAAAGGTTGATAAAGGTGCTTTATACCAATATTACACCAACTATTTCTGTATGTAACATAACGCTACACACGCTACTAGTAAAACATTTTGCTCAACCTGGCAATCGAACTTGAAGATCTTATGAGTAAGCTTTAGCGCAAATTTACAATTTCAAATACGAAGTCCAATTTGACAGATGGTCGTTGAACAGCGATAGTGAAGAGACCGTTTCAGTCGACACATCACGAAATCGATTACCGATTAACTTTCCAAACAAACTATAATCGAGGGTACCTATAGAATCGAAAGAAAAATGATAGAAACAGAAAAACAAAAAAGGAGTCCATCTAAGTTTGGCATATCGAAAGAATAGTTACATCAAAGTTATATATAACGCGATTAATTGTAAAAAAAACTGGACTTATCCTTGATTAATTCCTAGTATCACATACTTACTCCATACTTAGTATAAGGGTGAAATAAATGTTGTATAACAGATTTAGATTTTTAAGACGACTACTCTTTAGAAACTATGGGATATTTCCATACATCCATTATCGCATCTTCAAATCCATTTTTTAATAAAGAAAATTTATTAAGGGTTTGCAGAGACAACATAATAATTAATACAAAATACAAATTTACAAAAGCATTTCTCGGACAATTACATATTTTTACCTCGAATTAGTTCCATTTTATCCGATTCATATGGTCGCGTCACTATGACTGACAGTAAAAAATTACCCTAGTGCGTAACCATGGTATTGTAGTAAAATGGTATTTTATTTTGATGTTGAAATTATTTAAGACTAATATTAATAGAGATTATTAGATGATTATGTCTGAGAAACAATTACATCATGTTTTGTATAGATTCTAATTAATTTTCAATAGTCTTTAGTACCATAAGTAATCATTGTTTATTTAAGCAATTTATATGAAACGTGCAGAGTTACGTGTTATGAAGTGTCAAAAGGGACTTCGTGTTTGAAACATACTGTAGATTAAGGAGGCTAGTCTTAAATTTACGCAAATAAAAGTAATTTTACATATATATGTATATATTATTAATCACTACATATTATAAAACAAAGTCCACCGCCGCGGATGTACGCGATAAACTTAAAAACTACTGAACGGATTTTCATGCGGTTTTCACCAATAGACAGAGTGATTCATGAGGCACGTTAAGGTGTATAATTTCTTAAGGTTTTGTATTACCCGTGCGAAGCCGGGACGGGTCGCTAGTAGTTGATATTTATAAGAGTGCAGCAAACTAAAATTTATAAATTTTATGACTTAATCGAAGCGATAATGTGAACTTGTGTGTCCCGCACAAGGTGGACCGACGATCAGGTAAGGGTCGCAGGAAGCGGTTGGATGTGGGCGGACCAAGACTTGTCTGTGTGGAAAACCTTGGGGGAGGCCTATGTCCAACAGTGGCCGTCTTTCGGCTGAAACGATGAAGATGGTGACGATACGATGATGAATCGAATCGATCGAGTTTCCACCATTGGAACACCACTCGTCTATATGATGTCTGCGATTTCAAAGTAACATGTAGTTATCTATACTAATATTATAAAGAGGAAAGATTACATCTTTTGTTTGTTTATAATGATTTAACTCAAAAACAACAAAACCGATTTAAAAAGTTCTTTCAACATTAGAAAGCTATAATTATCACCGAGTAACATGCCTATGTTACTCTGAAATATTTTATTTAAAAAAGATGTTTACTTTAGCGGAGCCATGAGCAAAAGCTAGTTAATGATAAAATCATAACAGTAAAATTGTTAAGTACTGCTATTGTACAACATTTATCTTAAGCTCGTGGCGTGTTTGGAAATACTTGTCTAATACTCAGCGTTAAAATAGAGAGTTTAGATACGCTTAGAACTATTGCAATATGACCTAGTTATGTCAAACTCTAGCTAACCGCATCATGCTAGGTAATGGCAAGAAAAATTCGTTTACTGATACTGTCTCTCTTGATAGTTCGGTACCAGGTTTGACGCCTAGGTTGGGCAACAAAACCTCCCTATTCTTCTGATAGGATTTTTTGGAGCAGATGTGAATGATTGTTTGTCCGGTGGATGGTCCGATTGCCTTTATCTGGTATTACGTTTTATATAATAATAATAATAATAACTATTTTATTTCTCATGGCATCGACGCATAGATATATACCTTATAGACTAACATACATATTTCATTTGTGTTAGAATTTATATAACTTACTAGTAGTTTTCCCGCGGTTTCACCCGCGTAAGTCCTGTTCCCGTGTGAATATCGGGTTTCACCCCTTTCACCCCCTTCAGGGTGGAATTTCCAAAAATCCTCTCTTAGTGCTCCCCTACACTCTCCAAAGAACATACACGCCATATTTCAGCTTCTTGCGTTCAGTAGTTTCGGCTGTGCGTTGTCTGTCAGTCACTCAGTAACGGAAGAGTTTTATATATATAGATTAACTATGTCATGTTTCACTTGCACTATGTTTTCGTGCGTTCATGTGGCACTTGTCCTTTTTTAGTACCACTGGTCAGTGTAACTAAAAAGGCTAAGTAGGGACGCTTTAGGAGCCAACCACTAGACGAGCATGTACTCGTAGAAAATTAAATAATTGTCTAGAACTTAGAAAAAAGATGAGACAATAAGACGTTAAAAACACAATATAATTAAAATTTAAACAAACTGAACCAAATTAAAAAAGGACGATTCTGGGGTGTGGCTCTAAGGCAATACAATAGAGGAACTGCATAATTTGATTCCTCCTTCCCCATTCTACCATCGGACAACCAGACAATCAGACCAGCGACACAGGTACGTGGTGAGTATACCACATTTACGCACGAAGCGTATCGCTAAGGAGTGGAATTCGCTACCTAAGTCTGTGTTTTCCGATGAGTACAATCTGGGTGTCTTCAAGTCGCTAGTGAATAGGTTTCTTCTAGGCAAGCGTGCTCCATCGTCGACTGCATCTTCACTTAAGATCAGTTGAGATCGCGGTCAATCGCAAGCCTATAAGAGTATAAAAAAAATTACGAGGATTCCAGGTGCTATCAACAAAAATCGGAAATATTGGGAATACTTAACTGCGCGGCGCAGCGGAGGGATAAAAAGGCTTAAAAGATTATTGGCGATTTTAGTGTGTAATACACTTTTACTTACCTTTTTGGAGAGCTGGGTATCTCTTTTGGGAGATATATACGTATACAGTATATTGTTTACAGTGGAACTTCTGATAGCTCTTGTTTGGACTAAGCAAACATTGCTGTTGTTAATGCCGGTTTGTAGCATTTAATTGTTCTTCTGGCATATGCATTGTTAATTTCCTTAGAAATTTACAAAAAAATGATTGTTAATTTAAGTGTTTTGCGTGGATTTAATATCTGTTTTTATTTAGGTATATTCTATACCTGTGACTTGGTTTACTGTATTTATACTACTATATTTAGAATAGTGTCCTTTGGAAATCACATTCTGATTAGTAGTATCATTATCAAATGTCTGTATCAGTTTGACATTAATATAGCCAATTTAAACTCAATTCATTATCAAACTAATTGTTGTCTGCTTTGTTTCAGAATTATCAAAATGTCTAGTCTTGCGCGCGTATCTCTCTCAGCACGGTCTTCACGGCGAAGTGGAGTTTTCCTACAAGAACGACAGCCTCATCAGCATCAGAACGAACTTGAAACCCACCCTCCAGTACCCTGACGGTGTCTGGCGATGGACTATACACGAATTTCCAGTAGACTATAGGGAACTGTCTGAAGTAAGGTGTTCGGACGCGATGTTAGGCAAAGAAATAATTGATCTCACTGAAGAACTGGGTTATCTCATAATACCTGGTAAAGACCACGCAGAATTTGAAAGTAAACATACACTCACAGGGCCTAAAGGTCTTTGGGGTAAGAGTATAGTCTTCGAAACAGCTGAAAGGGACAGAATTATCTGCGCATCAATTCTTTCAACAGACAAAACTTATGAAAAGAACGCTATAGCTAAATTCACGACACCTGTAGCTGGTACGTTGTACTTTAGATGGCTTTCAGCTCGAGAGTTTGATGATTATGATTCTTATATCCAAGCGGATTTATATCATACTAAAGCTGTATCAGATAAAGGGCCTTTTACTGAGCATAAATGGAAATTATTTGTGACGGATATATTCGACGCTGACAAAGGAAATTATGAAGATAACTGCAATGTTTTGCAACTGGTTTTCGACCCAGAGAATAGTGGTGATGGCATGAGTGTAGGAGATTTGGATAGCAGACTAGGTCTCATCCAAGTGGCAACTGATGCCAATGTGAGGAAGACTAGAACATTATTTAAGGATGAAGTGATAAATGTGTTGCGTAATGACATGGAGGTTACAAGAAGGAGCTTGTACGTTGTGATCTATGATAACAAGCATTCAGATAGCTTTCTAGCGTGTGCCAAGTTAAGACCTATGCAGCCAAAGAGTACTAAGTAAGTATTTTCATTTGTATTCTTTTACGCCATGTTCCCTTAGAGTTGGCAGCTATGCTTATTCCAGTTTAAAAGGGTTGATGTTTCCGGTTTTATTTGCCAAATTCTATTGAAATCAGATCAGTAGATTTTGTGTCAAAGAGTTTAAAATAAACAACGTGACGTGACAGAAATAACATTCCTTGGCATCCAACAGCTATGCTATTTATCGACGAATATTATTGATGTATTTATTAAGAACCAATAAATGACAAGGAAATACATGATAGGTTTGCTCCCGAATAAGGGTGACTCAAACATAGTTACCATAATATGAGTAAGACTTCGTAAAAATATAAAGATTAAAAACCTACGGGCAATTAATTGGCAATGTATAAAAGAGATTTTTGTTTTTTGTTATATACAACTAAGTTGGCATACAAGCATACGGCCCACCTCATGGTAAGTGGTCACCGTAGCCTATAGACGCCTGCAACACCAGAGGCATCACTTGCGCGTTGCCGACCCTTTACGAAAGAAAGTGGGAAAGAAAAGGAGCGGAAAGGGGGAAAGAGGGTAATTAGGCCTCCGGCACTCTCACTCACCGAACGCAACACAACAGTAGGAATACTGCTATTTCACGTCGATATTCTGTGAGATGGTAGTCCTTTCCCATTCGAGCTGGCCCGGCCCATGCATGCTAAAATCAGCGAGACTCTACTACTCTAAAAACGGACGTTTTTAAACGGACGACGATTTACTGCAGTATAAAGCTGCAATGTTTTCATCTATATTCCCCGGCCTGCCCCGCCAACTCAAACTAAAACATTTGATTCCATCGGCCATTCTAAAGATAATTATATATGGCTGTTATTGCTGACCAGTAAATCGCAGCCACACAAATCATTAAAATATTACTGTTTTAAAAATCCAGTCTTGACTTTCAGCTATTAAAAAAACGACTTATTTTTTTACCTATTTAATATTAGATTTACATATTTTACGTCTTTTTCAAATCTGTCTTAAACGTCATTTTCTTCGTTAGTCTTATAATATAACACTTATGTTTTTATCTTATGGGCGCCCGGATATAAGGTTCGGCAAAGGGACTTGAATGTGATTGCCTTTTGATGATAGAAAATTCTGAGTAATGCTAATAATCTAACATTATCTCAAATTCTAGAGCTCTCATAAACATGGACGGCATCAGGGGCATGGTGGAATTCACACAACGGTCTCCCTTCGATCCGACTTGGACCAACTTCCAGATCGGGGCAGCGGACCAGGATTACGAGTCTAATCTGCGGTTCGTAGGCTCCGTGCTCCAGTACAGCATTAACGAACTGCCGCCTAGGATTCAAGAAGCTGAGGATGTGGTCAATATGTGCAATACGACCGGCGCTCTTTATAATCCTACGTCGATAGATATGAAGCGCATTCCACCTCCAGGTAAGAGCATAGTTTAATTATAATAATTATTTATTAATTTATTTTTATCATTATTTATTTATAATACTGTGTCGACATTTTCAATTTTATAATAAATAATGATTTTTAATTATAATTTCCTTTTTCAAAACCTGTGTGTCTTAGAGTATTTGTCCTTTTTTCTTCTTATTAAAAAGACAACTCCCTCACTAGGAATAATTCCTGTATCGCGGTGGACTTAAACATTCAAACAACGGACACAAAGAAACATCCAGACTCGGAACAACTATTGTGGATCACACAAATTTTGTGCCGTGTGGGATTCGAACACACACCACTCAGCGCAATGGCAACAGCGAGACGACCACTTAGGCTCAAGCCACACTGAATTGGCAGCGTTCAGCAGCGACGCGAAGAGCAGGGCACAGAGCTTTTACCGCCGCGCGACACCTCGCGCCGGCTCGCGTGATCGCGTGGCGGTCGAGCGCCGCGCTAGCGTGCGCCAGTCTACGATCTTTGGCAAGACTTAGAGAACTCGTGTTTTGCTGTTTTGGAAAATATGGAATTGGTCATGATAGCACTTATTTCTGAAGCAGAGGAGAAAGAAATAAATAAACGTAGGCTAAAAAGAAAAAGGGATATGTGGGTTCATGAGCAGGCGAACAGGCTGGCGGGCCGCGAGTCGGCTCAATCATTGTTAGCGCCCACGCGCGACCACGCGAGACTGCTCGAGCCGGCCCGAGGCTCCGCCACGCCTCGTTCGTTCTATCAAGCGTTTCTATATCTTGTAACATTGTACATAAAGTTTATAATGTCTTGTTATTAAAACTGATCATCTCGTCGTTGCCAATTCAGTGTGACTTGAGCCTTAAACCACACACTATCCGTTCAGTCAAAATCTATATATCTGCTATTATTGTGTATCTACTCGAACAATTAATCTCTATTAAGCAAGAAACTCTCTGACACACAAATTTTTTGTCTGTCTGATCATTCAAATTCTCGTGTCATGTGGAATTCGAATCCCCAACACTTGGCGTAGTAATAGTGGCGAGGCGACAACTTAAAGCACTACGCCATCCGTGCATTTCAAAATAGGTATTTTCGTGTTTAACAGTAAAAAGAACAATTAAATGAAGGTAAATTATGTAATCAAAACACTACTAAAATGTATAACAACCATTTAACAGACGTTTACGAGGCCGATTATTTCTGTGACTATTTCCAATCGTACGATCGAAATTCTTTCGACATCGTCATCCGTTGAGTATTATGTATTTGTAGGTAGAAGTCTAGGCAGAAAGGGCCAGTACATATAAGCCTAGAATCGAATTACTTCTACCTAGAATATATGGTTTACTTGATTTTCCCGCGCCTGTCCTATTCTGTTGCTCTGACAACGTGTATGCGAAATTGCATGATGAACGGTCGTGTAGTTAAGGCGTGAAAGTGTAACAAACAAACTAACATTTATAATATTAGTTAGGATTATCTCCCTCGGTGGCGCAGTGGTAGTGTAACTATGCGACTGCTGAGCGTGAGGTCTCAGTTTCGATTTAGGTCGAGCAAAGTATTATAAGGCTTTTCTGTCAAGAAATTCTTAGCTGCAGCACGAAACTGTGTCTTATTCAATATAATGTCCTTCAGACCAAATTTCGGTCACGGCGGCCAATCTTAACGGAGACTGACCATCTGCGCAGGAGTTATTATAGTGCGCAAATACAATTACTCTCTCTGTTCCTTAACTCTCATGATCCGATGGGACGGTAATCCGACACGACCGGAGAGAAAATAGGCGCAGGACCAACGACTTTACCTGCTTTCCGAGGCACGGTGGTGTCTAACACCGCCAACTTCCTAACTCTGGGCTGCTATTGAGATTTCTTGAAAGAAAAACCCAATAACTTTTTCTTGGCCCGACCCGCGATTCAAAACTCATGCCCCTTAGAACATGGGACCTAAAATATTACTGGCGAAATGTGGGTGTTATATACCTCTACCTGCAGTGATATAGACGTAAAGATGATGTATGTATACACTATTTGGCTCTGGCATGCCTTCAGCGTGTTTGAGTGACATGCATATAACAAAATGGATTTCACATTATTTATTGTCACAAAACTTACATACATATATCATGATTGCTCTTTCTGAAAGTTTGGACCTAACTGGAATGGGTTGATGAGCCTTAGAACACGCATATCGACCCTTCGAAGATGAAATGTAGTAAAAATCTAAATACATCTTTTGCCAAAAAATTAAAACTTAGTTGTACATTTTTATTTATTTTTTGTTTCGTAGAATATAGTTTTAAAGCTCTTTATGTTCTGTAATTATATAATTATATCTATTACAGCATTTACACCATTATTTACCATTATTAACCATACACCATTATTTTAAAAATAAAGATTTATTTTGTGGTCATTTCAGGGTAGTTACAATTTTTTTTTTTGCTAAAATCTTCATTTTAAATACACATGTCAATGCAGCTCGAAAAACTGAATAAGGATACATGAATAACAAATTTTCGCCAAAATGGCTTTCACAACGTTTCACCTTCGAAGGGTCGATATAATTGATGCTTACCCTCAACAAAACGAATGAAACCTACATACACAATAGAATTCAATACTTCTTCTCTCTTAGCCTTTATTATTCCCAAGTCACTTGGGGTCGGCTTTTCTGGTCTAACCGGATTTGACTGGATATCAGTTTTTACACGGAGCGGCTGCCACCTGACCTCCGCAACCCGAAGGCTAACGATACCCTAAGGCTAGACCAGTGTCAGGATATTAGAGGGTACTGACTTTACCAATAACGACTGCCATAGATGTTCATGGCAGCCGGGACCAACGGCTTAACGTGCTCTCCGAGGCACGGAGCAGGCGATAATTGTCAATCAATACGCACATAATTTCGAAAAGTCATATAACTTCCGAAAGTCAGAGGTGCGCGACATGGGTTCGAACCCGAGACCCTCTGCATTGCAGTCTGTTAGTCTCCCCACTGAGCTATCGCTGTATCTGCTATCGTGCATGTATTTAATAGAATTCAATACATGCACTATAATATCAAATATAATATTTTCAAATAGCAACACATGAACGTAGTCATCAGCAGACCGAAAAATAATACTAGTAAACACAGCTGCCAAACTAATTCCAAACCGTGAGACTTTCGCTCTCAATGTTATTTATTCGTCATACGATTTTATTAGAAGCTGCGTGAATAGTTTCCATTCGAATTGTTGTTATTTGTCGTATTATATTATTTTAAATACTTTATTGACCGATTTTCTCAATTGTTCGTTGGTCTAGTGGCTCGTTGAGTTTGTGCGAGATCTCGATTTAGATATATGCGTCGGGCAAATTGTAGATAAGTCAGCTGTAGTTTGATCCACTTTCCTATTGGATAAAACGCTACACGTATAACAACAGACTTAAAATACAATGGCCGCTATAAATTTTCCATTCAATAAAATCATTAACATAGTCTGATCTATTTTAAAGCTGGCTGCATGCAAAAATAGAACACCGATTTTGAACAACACAGGTTTTAAATCAAAGAAATAATAATGAGTTTAGATAGTTCTTAAATGATGTTTAAGGAGGTAAAAAAATTATTGCATTTGTTGTGAGTTATGCAGATGGCATGTTAGATATGCAGGTATTTGAACGATCTTGTGTGGATTGCGTTGGAGCGTGCGCGAGCGGCGTCGCTTGGTGGCGCGCCAACATGATGTTTACGCCTAGTTGTTTTAATACGTCAACTCGAGCTGGATTTACTCCACGTAGCTAAAATACCGAGGACTTGAGCTCAATATGTCGATCAGATTTACGTCTAATTGCTTTCTGTGATGTCTTACTCCAACGTATTCGGAAATGTCGTCATTCATCTGCAATGTATTGAGAAAATGTTCGTTTAAACACTTTTTATATATTGTTATGATATAATGTCATTAAATTATTATTATTTACTATACTATCGCGCATTTTGTTTAAGATAGGTATATGTAATTTAGACAACGTTTTTAAATTAATAATTCGCAGTATTAAATGTTTACGCTTATGAAATGTTGATGTGTTCAATTCAGATGGCATTGCTTCGTGGCAAAACAGATTTTGATCACTAGTTTTGATTTTAAAGCCGATGCCAATACTTTTGGGAATAATAAAACCACCATGATGATTCAGAAGGTTTATTCTACTAAAATCACAAACTAGACCCGACCATTTCGCTTGCGTAAATGTAGATTAGGTTAGTACGTATACTACGATTTTTGGATGAAAGCTACTCTTGGTTCTTTTGTCTTCCTCTGACAACATATATACGAAATTTAATGTAATTTAATTATTGAGTGGTTAAGGCGTGAAAGCGTAATAAACAAACAAACTCACATTCGTATTTATAATAGTTAGGATGATAAAGTTTGTAAAGGTGATTCAAGCGTAAACCGTTAAACGGATTTGGATAAAAAGTTCGCTGACCTATTTCTATATTGATTCTATTGGTATAACAGATGCTCTAGATTACCGCACAGGATTAACTTTGGCTTTTCACCTCAGAATGCATGCCTGTAGGATTAAAGGTACGGCCGGAAACTAATGCTATATATAATGTATTGCGTATCTAAAGAGTCTGAGAGTGGAGTCATAATATAATTGTAGGCTGGCGTACTATTATACTGCAGAGCATGATATTATTCTATATGATAGATACCTTTATCGTACGTTCTGCTGTTTATACTACAAAGCCTTTGCCTTTATTGGTGCTTTTTTGTTCATCTGATGTAACAATGGTCGGTAAACCAATAAAAAAAATAAAGAATAAAAGCATTTAGTTACCTAGAAAGCAGACTGAGACTTGGTAAAATAATCTAAGAACCTCTTGCGGGGTTGAACTTGTAGTAATTATGATTAGTACTGATATGACTATTTGGAACACTTGTTCCAAAACCATAGTTTTTAACCGACTTCAAAAAAGGAGAAGGTTCCCAATTCGACTGTATGTTTTTTTTTTATATGTGTTATCTCATAACTTTTTCTAGGTGAACCGATTTTGATGATTCTTTTTTTATTTGAACGCTTGACACCGACTTTATTAATAACAATAATTTAATTATTCACAAGAATACGCAATTATTATTAACTTTTTAGCGCATATTTTGTTTTAGAATATACTGTTTTGAAGTCGGTTTTCTTTTTTGTTAAAAGTTTTGTTTATTTAGCCTTTATATTCTTGAATATGTGGAGATGTTTACATGTTTTACTCTAAAACATGGCATTTAGGTTCCTTATATTAGGGTGTGAGACATCTGTCTCCAGGTGCTGGAGCTTTTGAGGTTAATGAAAAAATCTGAGCTATATATACTTCTAGCTTTTGCTGCGACTTCGCTTGCCTAAAAGTAGGTCAGGTTATGTTAGTAACAGTACTACATTTTTAAAATATAGCCCTACTTATTCGGTAATCAAATATCTTACTAAAGGTGAAATAATTTTTTAAATCGGTTAATTATTTTGTGAGTTAAAACGTATCCAACAAATAAAAAATAACAAATCTTTTCTTTTTATAATATTAGTATAGACTAAACAGAGTTACGGACAGATATCTAAATACGATACTTAGAACTTACGCCAGAATTTAAGCAGTTTGGTTTGAAATGTTGTATTCCTTTGTAGATTTAGCAGGTCGATTAGCTTAATGTATATATGTAATCTATTGAAAATATCACGTAAAAGTTGCTTATTTTATCAATATTTACACATACATAGATAAAAGCCTGCTGTTGCTGGGCAAAGACTTCAGATCACCACATAGTATTATCATGACATACTTCTTCACGCCTTGTAAGTTTTACTCTTAACTTGACTTTCCTTCAGGGGTCTTCTTCGGGAGTTTCCTAGCGGGTTTGTAATTCATATTTCATACGCTCATTTAATTTTTTAATCCTTTTTGCTCATCATTCATTCTTACTGTATTTTTTTTAAATAACATGTTCGTATTCCACACTTTACAAATATTTGTGTATTCCACTAATGGTGGTTTCGAGTTTGGTTGTTATTTGTGTCCGTTGTTTGAATCTTTGTAAAGTCCTCCGCGACACAGGAGTTACTCAAAGAGCGCATGACGTCTTAAAAAAAAAGTAATTGCTACACTCAATATTGTATTGTATTGAAAGTTCTTGAAGTCTAAGATAACTCCCTATCATAAGACGGGCCTTATACTTATTAGCCATACGAGAAGTAACAAACAAAAAATGCTTTCCACAAATATAATAATAGTTATTATAACTTTGGTAATAGTTCGAGCATTATTTTCACTCTGTTATTTTCTCTTTTAGGTATGGGTACGCAAAACCAGTATGCCGTTGGAGATCTGCTGGGGAAGCACAAGGACCGCACCGAATACTTGAACCACAAGTACCTGCTGCCAGGTTTGGCGAACGAGCTGAGCGGTGCTTACTGGGATGTTTACTTACCACTGCAGGGACCTAACAGTGTGGTGCATAGAGCTATGGTGGTGCAAAGGTAAGCTTCTCGTGATAGCTATAAGTTAAAAAGAACTGTGTATGAATTTTGTATGGCTTTGTGACAGTACAGAGGCTGCATTCGTTATGCAGTCACACTACTCGTAGAAGTAGTTTGATTGCACAGATGGCGTAGTGGGTTAATTGGTCGCCTCACCTCTGCCACTGCGCCAAGTGTTGTGGGTTCGAATCCCACATGGGACAGAACTTCGTATGATCCACGAATGGTTGTCCCGAGTCTGGGTTATCTTTGTGTCCGTTGTTTGAATGTCTGTAAAGTTCGCCACAACACAGAATTTGTTCCTAGTGCGGCAGCAGCTATTTTGAAAGAAAACAAATTATAAGTTAAAAAACTGTGTATGGTTTTCTTACGTTTTTGTGACTGCATAGAGGCTACACTGGTTATGCAGTTACATTACTATAGTTTGACCGAAACCGCTGTACCGCGCCTTAGGTATGTGCGCGGCGAGACGGAAGGTGAGAGGGGTGGGGGACGCAGGCTAACAAGCCGCTGTCATTCGTCAACGCTCACGGTAATCCCCCCCGTCTCGCCGCGCACATACCTAAGGAGCGGTAAAGCGGTTTTAGTCAAACTATAGTAGAAAGTTTCTAAAATACATTATTTAACGTACGAGATTATTTGATTTCTCCAAGTTGATTAATATTTTAGGAGTAGGTTCGCGTCGGTAGGGTAATTGGAGAAGATTGCACCAACCGGTCTCCTTGACGACAAGTTCGATCCTTAGGTTATGGTTATTTCCAGTAAGTTATTTATCTGTAGCTCTCGTTACTAGTGATAAGAATTTGACGTAATTTGTATGAAATTTACGTCAAATTTCTATCTCTAGTGGGGAAAATCATAGATAGATAGCTTCTTAGGAACCATGGTTCGACGACAATGTTATGTTTAACGAAATATAAGGCTTTTGTCACAGTATATCAAATATAGTTTTATATTTACTTTAAAATATTTTGCGTATAAATATAATTTTTAAAGGACCAAGAAGATAATTTTTTTTGTGTTGTGACAAGTCAACCATATTAAGCATGGCTGTTTTACTGAATTATAATTGAATTATTCGATTACATCTTCTAACAGAACTACTATTATGATCCTCAGACGTCATCCAAAACATGACATATGTGGTACAGTCCTGCTATATGATCCTGATACTGAGTACCAGACACCGATGTCCTCAGCGCAGGTCATCTTCAGATATCCCATCGTGGGACGTGTGGTGTTCAGGCAGCCACAAGAACGTCCGTGGGAAGACACGGTTGTTATTGTTGAGAGTATGGTGAGTTTATCTCTGGTTTCTTCGCTTTGTTCTATTTCTAGCAGCAGCGATAGCCTAGTGGGACACCGTCGGACTGCCACGCAGAGATCTCGACATCCATTCTAAGGCGCGCATCTCTGGCTTTTCGTAGATATATCCATATTAAATAATAAATTATCGCTCGCTTTAACGATGAAGGGAAACATTGTAAGGAAACCTGCATATATCATTCATTTTACAAAGACACGACACAGAGGCACACGTGGGTTCCCACGTGTGCCTCTGTGTCGTGTCTTTGTTACTGTGTTAATGTTCACTCACGCCGCCTCTCGGACCTGGTGCTAATCGGGTGGCGAGTAGGCCCACGCAGCTCATCACCCCCAGGTCAAACCTCAAGGTGGCTGGAGGTCATCTCGCGCCCTCCGGCGCCCGGTTCTGCGGTTCCCGCTCCGCGCAACCTGCATATACATATATGCCAACCTGCACTAGGTCAACGTGGTGAACGTAGCTCGAAGCTAGAAGAGGCTAAAATTATAATATAAATTATATTCCTAGTCATTAATATTACAAATACGAAAATATCTGTTTACCTTCGATGTTATCACGTTATTAATTAAGTCATGGTGACGAACTTGGTACAAGACAATAGACTGTCTTGTATCTTTCATGACAATCGAAACTGTCAACAGTAGACGTATTATAGACAGTAGTTATACGCGTAGTGTCCTCAAGAGCGAATTTCAAAAAAACGTATTTAACAAGTTAAAACATGCAAGCAGCCCGCCTCCCAAGACGCGGTGTGTTGGTTGGTTACGCTAACTAATATTATAAAGAGTTAACATTTGTGTTTTTGTATGTATGTTTGTAATGTTTTCACACAAAAACTATTGAAACGATTTCAAAAATTCTTTCCCCATTAGAAAGCTGCATCTTCACTGAGTGACATAGGCTATATTACATTTTCAAAAAAAATAGGGATCCTTAATAAAAATGCAATAATATAACCCAAGGTGTGGAAAAATTAGTCATAAAAAATCTGTCATCACGTGCGCTGCGGAATTATTGATGATAGAACAAAAAAATGTTCTACAGTATTATAGAACGTATCAATATCTACAAAAAAGTCCGCAATACCATATGTCCAACTACTGTAGTTATGCTACTATAACTACTTTTTTACATTTTAAATGTTGATAAAAGTGCCGACAATAATCAAACCATATTATTCATACCTCTGTATTAATCCTTATCCCATTAAATGATATTTTTATAAGACCGTTTCAATACCTGTAAAATACTTTTTAAATTATTAAAATCGGACATTTCATTCAAAAGATATAATTCTTTAGATATAGTAGGTAGTTTTTAAGTATTAGCTATATATGTATATATATAGCTAACTACACATATATAGGTGTAGTTAGACTTATTAATTTCTTTAGTTGTAGTTTTATATATTAAAATTAGATAACAAATCAAAAGTAGGAATTGGGTAATAAATTAAAGTCCACGCGGACGAAGTCGCGGGCAACAGCTAGTGTGTTATAATTATGTGTTGCTTTGTTTTGTTACTGCGTGTAATCTTATAAGTCTTTTAAGTATAAGAAAAATCACATAAGAAATTATAAAACATGGTAGAACAATAGTTCTTATGTAAAGTATAAATAAGACACAGGTAAAAGGTTACTTACTAGTATTTTTCAATTAATCCTTTACATAAATGAGACCTTACCTTACACAATAAAGGCTTGTCTGCACGGAAGGCGTAATGGTTTAAGTGGTCCTCGCTACAGCCACTCCGCAGTGATAACACTGCTTGTTCCGTGTTGGGTTGGGTTGAAACCTTATGGGTTCAAACCCAACACGAAACAAAACTTTGAAAACCTACAAGGTGTTGGTGGGTGTCCGTTATTTGAATGTACTTAAAGTCGTCCGCGACACAGGAATTATTGCTAGTGCGAGAGTTTTTAATTTGTTTTTATAATATAACTCGTGTATTTCAGGTGCACGCAGACGGTGCTAATGTTAATAACTCGGCAGAACATCGCTGGGCGATACATGAGCATGCACCAGGGGCTGACTACTACAACTGGACAGGCCGCTGTCTCAGTACTGGCCGAGTGTACCAACCTCACGCGTTGGATATTGACACCAGACATCCAGAATCCTATTGCAGACCTGGACTCGAAGGGCTCTGTCGCCTGGGAGACTTTACCACGAGGTACTTATCTATACTAATATTATAATGAGAAAAGATTTGATTGTTTGCTTGTATTTATATTGTTTGTGTTAAGGATTTAACTCAAAAACTACTAAACCGATTTTGAAATTTATCTTCTCACCATTAGTAAGCTATATTTTCACCGAGACATATAGACCGATAAATAAGGCTAAATTTTTTTAAATGTACTGTTTCTAACTTAACCTACTTTTACGCGAGCGATGTCGCGCGTAAAAGCTAGTCACTGCATATTATAAAACAAAGTCCCCTGCCGCGTCTCTCCGTTCGCTATAGACTCAAAAACAACTGAACGGATTTTCAAACAGTTTTCATCAATAGGCAAACAAAATTCATGAGGGAGGTTTAGGTGTATAATTTTTTAAGGTTTTGAACTACCCGTGCGAAGCTGCGAAGGTCGCTAGTAAATAATATATTGCTCTGAGTGGGATTGTAAGCAGGTAAATCTAATAGATATTGAAATGATTAATTACCTTATTAGGTACTTCATTAGTAGAATTTTTGGGTTTTATTGATGTGGAAGTTGTGTTTCATATAATACATACATACATAGATTCACGCCTGTTTCCCAGAGGCTGAGGCAGAGACTACGGATTTCCATTTGCCACGATCCTGACACACTTCCCTGGCTTCATTCACTCTTATCACATTCCTCATACACGCTCGCCGGTTTAAGGTGCTCTTAACCGGCTCTTTCATATATAATTTATAATATTTTAAGATGTTTCTCAGTCTTCCCAATTATTTTATTACAATGGATTGCCGCCTAGTCACACCTAATTAAATTTAATATTTATTTATTGAAAGTTTGCATCAACGGCGAAACTATAGCGAATGCTACTACTGTGCCTGAGGTTTTGGGATCGATGGCTGCTTTGGACAAACTGCCAGCTCGTTAACGTTCATAGGTTCCGAGAAATCGTCTTTGTCAACTCGCTAGGATCCGGAAATTCCCGGACGTAATACAATACGACGGTTTTTTAATATCGCTGCTTAAGGTCTTTGACACCTAAATACAGTTATCTCTGCATTACATGATGTTCTAAAATTTCTAAATTATGAAAACAAAAGAAAATCCTGTGGCTAAACTACTGAATACATTTGGTTCCTAATTTGTACATCGTCAAAGAATACCATGTAGAATATGTGGTATCAATTAATGTGATAACATTTGCGCCACTCTGTATAAGAAGCAAGTATGTTTAAGAAATATACTTCTGCTTTTGATACTTATGCAATTGCCCAATAATTTTCGAGAAATTGCATAAGTATTGTAAGATCAATTCTTTTATTCAAATTTCAGGAATGTGTGTTGTACCTAATTTATTATAAGAATAAGAAATATATCTGAAACTCTATTTAGATGCAACTTTCACCACAAGTATAAAGCGACCTCAATAGTTGTATATTTATAAGATTAATACCTAAACATATAAAATGTATATTTAGTAAACGTATCATTGAAATTGAGTATTGTAATAATTCACTTTAGTGTCTATTGTTCCATTGTTTTGGCTGAGCACTATTTCCCAAAATACAGGCTATAGCCCAGTTTGGGAAACAGTATTAGTGAGTATTGTGCTAACTCCATTTTTCTGACAGTAATTATTTATTTATTTATTATTTATACCTGTATGACGCGAATAAAAGCATTTGATTTATTGCAGACACGGCACATTATCAGTGGCTGGGAAGAAAGTGGACTCCGCTCGGCTTACACGTCGCCTGTTCACGGACAGTGTGATTTCGTTGGCGGGGAAGTACGCCATCATGAGAAAATCCCTTGTGATATATGATGATCACGGGCCTGTTGCTAGAGGTGAAAGGATGGCATGTTCTATGTAAGTTACTAAAGTAATCATTTCTTAACATTATAAATGCGAAAGTGAGTTTGTTTGTTACGCTTTCACGCCTTATCTACTCGACCGATCATCATGAAATTTAGCATAGAGCTAGGATTATTCATACAAAAAGTACTATTCCTGAGCAAATGCGCGGGCAAAAGCTAATTAGACTATAACGAGAACCTGGGAAACTTTGAGCAAGCCCAACAATTAATAAAATATATTATACTAACCTTAAGGAGTTCCAATCATCATTATCAATTCAACGGTATGATTTCTATTAGTATTCTGTGGTAGTAGTGTGTTTCAGTACTTCATTTTTAGACATCAGTACAAATATTAAAAAAAATAAATTTTAAAGATCTTAATCCCTGTCCATAGTCGAGAATCCCTCTGTAGTGTTGTTTGTTATTTAAGCTATATGACTCGATTGATTATACAGACTATCTCAATATCTCACAGATTTAGCTAGATATAAAACAAATATCAGTGCTATATATAAATCGTCTTACTGTCTTCTCGTACTGAGAAAAGTTAGATCATAGTCCACCACACTGGTTCAGTGCGCGGTGACAGATTTCCTTGAGAATATTATGTAGAACTCCCAGACATGCAGCTTTCCTTACGATGTTTTATTTCACCGTTTAAAGCAAGCAATATTTAACTATTAATACGCACATACCTTTGAAAAGTTACAAGATTAATCTCGATGCCTCTAATGTCGGGAGTCTATTATCTTATCTTGTTACGGGGGCCAGTCAGTGTAGACCGGCGACACTTCGACCCAGTGGGATCTTTTGTGTCGGGCCCGAGATCTATACCTTAGCTATCTCCCTATGAATGTACTGCATCAATCGCAGCGTACACTTCAGAGGGAGAAGTCTGAAGTCTTCAGGGCTCGGATATGCCAACCCCATCAGACCCATTCTTAGTCCAGCCAACGCGTCACATTCACACAGTAGGTGTAATATGGACTCATCCCGCTCACCACAGGCTCTGCAGATCAAATTGTTTGCCAAACTCAATCTGCACAAGAAGTCATTGGTGCCAAAGTGACCAGTAAACGCTCCTGTGAGCAGGCGTATTTGGCCCTTGTTGTACCCGCAGAACTTCCGGGTGAAGCCCGTGGCTCTGTTTGCAAAGAATTTGTTGGAGTGTTCCAGACCCCTAAGGGCCATCCACTCCCGCCTGTGTTTATCATTGCCATGTGCATTCATAGCTGCCTTGACGGTACTCTCAGAGAGTCCTACAAATGGCTCGGGGCCAACCTCGGGAGTCTATTAGTCTCTTACTAATTTATTATCAAAATCAAGCACTAATCTTTATTTGTATAAGCCGCCCGTAGGCCTCTGACATGGCTTAACGATTACTGTCAATTTGACAACAACCGGGACCGACTTTCTACGTGCCCTCCGAAGCACAGAGACGCTCAGATGAAATACCACTAAGCGGTCACCCACCTATAGACTGATCGCACCTAACGTTGCTTAACCTCGCTAATCGTTTACCGATCAGTGAGTGCAAATGGCTATGAGCGTCTCCAAGCACTAATAAGTACCTAGTAATGAAAGTGGCAACGAACATAATATTATATTACGCGAATATATTAATCTACCTTTGTACGGATTTTACGTAACATAATTTGGAACTATCGCACTACCATAATTTAACTATATATACTACAATCTAAGCTATTTAAATTATTATATTTATATTTAAGTCTACACTTTCCCCGACTTTCCTTTCAGTTGCTTTTCCGCATCCATGTTCACGGAAAGACTCAACAAACTTAAATTCGGAAAATTTGTTTTCAGTGTAAACGGTCTGAACCGCCGCAAAGCCGTTGTCCGCGAGTGGTTTGGCAATGGCGAATTAGCTGCAATGAAAGGTCGTATAGAAATGACACAGCAATCCGAGTATGACGTCACCAACGTACATGTGGGGCTAGACTACCTCGATGACGTCCACAATTATAAGATACACGTTGTAAGTACTGCATTGTTTCTTTTATCTGCTGCAGAAAACTCAAGACAATGAAAGCTACCGTGCTTAAATTCACCGCTAGAGGTGCTAGTGGATAGGGAGGTCTCTCTCTCTCTCTATACTCATACTCTATAGTCACCATAGAAACCGTCGATTATTATTGCCAAGTACGGCTTTTGACAGCAGCTATGACAAGATTGACAGGACCTTACTTGCTAGTGCTACCGCTGCTATGCTAGTGGTGAGCACCAAAACGATAGCCCCCATTACTTATGCACAAATAATTTGTCAGTGTTTGTGACTGCTCGCTTGTTCTTTTTAGTAATGGTTATCTTCTATCATGAACTTTGATCAAATGATTTCGGACCTTTTTCTTCTCCAACACCACATTTTAAAGCAAGTCGGGTGACAATGTAATGTTATCTAAAATACCGTTTAATACAATTTAATACAAAATCCTTTGATCCTTAAATCGGTATTGGTCGCTTTAAACGTCGTCTCAAATTAATTTATATTTTGCTTGCTTATCTAATACTCAGAACAATTTGTTGCCTAGAATTGAATTGATTTCTTCTGCAATCAATCAATTGCTACGCTTGCGGTTTCGGGTTTGATTTCAGGATCAGGTCGAGTGTCATTGGGTTATCTGTCAAGAAATTCTTAGAAGCAGTCCGCTGTCTGTGTGTGGTGGGCCTTAGGTCAAGTCAAAGTCAAAAATAAGTCAATTAATAGGTCACAAATAACACGTATGAACGTCAATATACAGGATGTCCAAGAAGTCGACGTCAAGTTGGAATCAGGCTAAGTTATAATCGCTATTTTGATAGCTATTTTAACTTAGCCTGTTACCTGATTCCAGCTTCATGTCGACTTCTGGGACACCATGTATATAGGTAGGCGAATTAACTGCAGCTACATTTAGGTTAGTTGCTAGTTTCAGAAAAAGGGTTGAACGTATAAAAAGAAACCTGCAACAAACAAAATAAACTAAACTAACTAATAATCAGGTCTGTATTAAGTTGTCCCACTGCTGGGCACGTCGTCTTCTCAGAGTGAGAAGGGTTAGGCCATAGTCCACCATGCTGGCCCAGTCTGGGTTGGCAGACTTCACGTATCTTCAAGAACGTTACATCCTATAACTTGTTCTCGACATTACAGGTGCCAGTAGAACGTGACCTAGAATTTCCCTGTGAGAAAACCACGTTGTATGACACATACAACCCTTACAATGTGAACAAGTCTGTGAGTCCGCCACCTCAAAAAGGTAAGTACTTAACCAAACGTTTTTTTAATACACCTGCCGCTGTAGACATAGTCGTTGCCGCAGAGATTTATGCACATTTCCCTGTCTGCGTTGGACACTGCTGGGTGGGTCACTGATGTAGCTTCAGTTCCAGCAACCCACCCACCATACAAAGCAGCGAGGTGGCATACTGTAGTGGTTTTAGTCAGTAGGATATAACCCTCTCGCCTTACCTTGTGGCGAGGGGCTATACATCTGGAGTATTTCCCCACAATAAATAAAAAGGGATTAACAAACATTGGAACCATTGATTCTAATAAGTTTTGGAGCAGCAATATGTATGCTCGCCGCTGCCAGAGCTCCAAGTGTTATGGGTTCAAACCCCACATGGGATAAAAATTTGTGTGATTCGAAAATACCTAGTTGTTCCGAGTCTAGATGTTATTTGAATATTTGCAAAGTGCCCCGCGACACCGGCATTGTTCCTAGAAAGAGAGTTGCCTTTATAAAAATAAATCAGATATGTATTATTTAGTAGATCACACAGATTATTGTGTAGTGTGAACTTCATCAGCAATTGGTGTTATTTTAGAGGCGAGGCCCAACCATGGGGTTATTCCAGTCCAGTTATAATGCCATAATATCGACTGCACGGATGACATAGTATTTTAAGTAGTTGCCTCGCCGCTACCACAGCGCTGTGTTGTGGGTTCGAATCCCACACGGGACAAAAATGTTTGTGATCCACAATTGGTTGTTTCGAGTCTAGGTGTTCTTTGTGCCCGTTGGTGGAATGTTTTGGCATTCCCCCTGTGCGGGAGATGTCTTTAAAAAAAAGACCGTGCATTTGAATTGGTCAGCTGTAATACTTTATTAATCTATTCCTGATAGGCTGTAAGCATCGTGATCTCTGTAGAATAGATTCAATTACGACACATCCATAGTTACCAATCAAAACTTTATTTTATTTATTCACGGATTTACTCGTATAAAGTTCAAATTCATGACATTATTATTACACCTATCGACAAGAAAATAAATAAATCTAGAAAATGAAATCAAATCGTATGTCGCGCAAAGTTTTTTTATAAATCTCGATTGCTTAACCTTGTGTCCTATATTTAGCTCACCAAACATTGGAACGGATTTAGGAGTTCCAATGTTTCGAATGGATTACCGCAAGAATAAAATCGTATTTTATTTGAGACTAGCTTTTGCCTACGGCTTCTTTCGCCTAAAAGTAGGTTATGTTATGTTAGTAACAGTAGGTGTTTTTTAAATAAAATATTGCCTACACGGGATAAAAAAGTTTCTAACGGCGAAATATTTTTTTAAAATAGGTTTAATTGTTTGAGATAAATCCTTGCAAACAAACAAACAAAAAATCTAATCTTTCCTATTTATAATATTTGTATAGTACTCTTACACTAAAAATATAATTGCTTTGGTTAGCAAATGATAATAACAGGTATATAAAATAACCAAATACCAAAACAGCCAGCGTTTTCCCCATCTTTACTAATATATAAAGTAAAGAACTTAATAATAGTAATAATACTATTATTAAGACCTTCTCCCTTAGCCTTTATTATTCCCAAGTCACTTGGGGTCGGCTTTTCTAGTCTAACCGGATTTGACTGGGTATCAGTTTTTACACGGAGCGGCTGCCACCTGACCTCTGCAACCCGAAGGCTAACGATACCCTAAGGCTAGACCAGTGTCAGGATATAAGAGGGTACTGACTTTCCCAATAACGACTGCCATAGATGTTCATGGCGGCCGGGACCGACGGCTTAACGAGCTCTTCTCACGGAGCAGGCGATAATTGTCAATCAATACGCACATCATTTCGAAAAGTCATATAACTTTCGAAAGTCAGGGGTGCGCGACGTGGGTTTGAACCCCAGACCCTCTGCATTACAGTCTGTTGGTCTCCCCACTGAGCTATCGCTGCTTTTATCTCGTCTATGTGTATTAAGTAAATGACTGCTAAATATTTACCTACTTATGTTGCTGGTTTTAGCCAAGTAGCCGAGTATTTACAAAACGTTTAAAAGTATTATATGATTTAAAATCCCAATTATTATTCTGTAATTTTAAACTGTGATTGTAACTAACTTTTAACTATTACTGCTATAAAAGTGTTATATTAATTGTAATTATGAAAGAAGAAAGGCATTTGTTTCCCTTTCATAAGGCCTGAAAGCGTAACGAACTAACTACTCGACCGATCATCATGAAATTTTGCATAAACGTTGTCAGGATTACAGAAAAAGAAATAAAGGTACCAACCGGTAACCGAGGAATACTTATTCATTAAGAAAACTACATTAACGCGAGTGATGCCTCCAGAAAAACTAGTTAGATATAATTTCAGTATTGCAAGACAAGTCATATCAATAAGGTTTCTTGACTTGGGTTCTGTATAGCTGCTAAAGGAAATTCTTTTTCTTTTAAAAATACAACTCCCGCTTTAGGCGTTATTCCTGTGTCGCGGAGGACTTTACGAACATTCAAACAACGGACACAAAGAACATCTAGACTCGAAACAACCATTTGTGAATCACAACATTTTTTGTCCCGTGTCGGATTCAAACCCACAACACTTGGCGCAGTGGCACTGGCGACGCGATCACTTAAACCACTACGCCATCCATGTAAAACTATCCTATCATGTATTATGTACAGCTGTTAATAAAAATTATATTTGTATTCTTTAGGTACTGCAGATCAGTACGAGCTTGGGGATCTTGGCGTCAAGTACGGTTTCATTGAGACCCGATCCCTCAACACTTTCTTTAATGAGACGCAAGTGACCCTGTTCGGACCCTACAGCATACTGGGGCGATCCGTTGTGCTGCATAAAAAGGTATGTTATGTACTTTTATCTCTAACAGCGACAGATTAATGTTTGGTAAATGCCGTCATGATAATAATCAATATCTATGTATGTAAACTTAGTACCTTAGATATGCAATAAAAAAAAATAATTAAAAAGAGTGTTTATTTAAGAGTCGAATCGCACGTATCGAATTAATTGGAGTACGGTACGACCCCGTCTGTAGAAGGTGTGCGAATCGACCGAGGAAAATTAATATTTTAAAAATGAGCATTTCTCACTATTACTGCGAAACTACCACTTAGTAGCAAATAAGGTACATGCCTATGTTTGATTTAGAGCATTATTTTACACACAAGAGCAAATAACAATCAAAAGAATTATTTTTGTGCAAGTATTAGATAATACTTGCACAAAAATAATTCTTTTGATTTAGAGCAAGAGTCCATTGTTAAAATATAGCTTATTTTTTATATTCTTTTCGGAAGAACATTAAAAATCACGTCATTCATTGCCGAACAGTTAGTACAGTTGCAACCCCTGCCAGACACCCCTAAACTTTAATAAATTATAATTATACATTCGTTATAGCATAAAAACTGAATTGTATATATGTTACTTGGGTACCTATAAAAAATGTTTTGTTGTGTTTTGCAACCAGTATTGATATCTATCAATCAACTACAAAATCAACTGTACTAACTGTCCGGCAATGAATGACGTGATTTTTAATGTTATTCCGAAGAGAATATAAAAAAATGAGCTATATTTTAACAATGGACTCTTGCTCTATTACGTAACTGTTTTTATTGAACATTCCTTTTTTTGAAAATATCTCTAGTACCAGGTTCTGACCGGTGACACTAGTTTATTATAGTATAAACTTTTTAATAATACTCTACAGCACTTTGCTATCAGCTATTTTCCTACTTCTAAAGTCTCCTTTCTTTTCAGAATGCGCGTCGTTGGGCCTGTTCTTCCATTGAGCGTGGTTACAGTCCATCAGAGGCTCGTGAGTTACGAGCCATCGCGTCTTTCCACCACCCTGGTGGCTTCGCCCATGGGTACATCCGCATGACTCAGTTGATACACAATGACGGCAGCGCCAGTGACACCGTTATAGAAGTCAAACTGAGGCATCCGGGAGTCAGGGATACTAATGTGGTAAGTAGTTTCTTTGGTTTATAATAATAATAACGATTTCATTTCGCATCTTAGTATCAGATACGAATATGTATTGGAAAGGGAAGTGCTGAATCGGATATCAGTTGAGTTTAGAATGATTATGAAGCTGAGACAAAGAACGCAATCAATTTTTGATAATATTTATTTGTTAATAAAGATCATTCACTCGATAAGAATCCTGAATTATGGCAATTTTACGAAACATAATTATTTATTCTTATATCTGTAACAAATACGAAATTCGGCTGTTATTATTTTCTCGACAAATATAAATTACATTTCAGCCAGTCGGGATGGTAAGCAAAGAGATTTTGAATTTTTTATTAGCATATTCTTAGTGACAGTCGCTGGAAATCGCTTGCTCCCCAATACGCGGTATCTACGACATACGCGACATGTGGGTCTAATGCATCTCTGTTTGACCCCTCGGTGAAATACCGGAGTAAGTTTATGTCTGTAAGAATTTGGGATTACCCGAAAAAATCATTGCAGTTCAACATCTCTACATTTTATGTAAGTACCAAAAATATCAATGTCTTACAAACTCATTCTAATCGTCACTAATATTATAAATGCGAATATTAGTTGGTTTGTTTCACGCCGTAACTACTTGACCGATTATAATGAAATTTTGTATAAATGTTGTCAGGGGAACAGAAAACGAGACGCTCTACCTTTCATCCACAGAAAATACTGTTACTAACCTAACCTAACCTATGTTTACGCACTCACCTTCTCACCGAAAAAAACAGTCGCCATAGCCTTTACACAAAAAACCAAACTCCTCCATATCACGATGAACCATACACACATTCCCTTCAGCCGCACCGCCAAGGTATTGGGGGTGATCATTGATGACAACCTACATTTCACCCAACATGTAGACTACATCAGAAAGAAAGAAAGAAAGAAAGAAAACCGTTTATTTGCCACAGATACAGTTCAAAAAGGAAATATATACTTACGATATATCGACATCACAGTCAAAACACGGAAACTTCACAACAAACTCACCAAATTTGTCCGCTCTACTTGGGGCATACACTCAGAAAACATTCACACACTGTACAGGGGATAATCGAACCCATAATCTGCTATGCCTCCAGCGTATGGAGCCGGGCATTAAAATCCAAGACTAACAGGAAAAAGCTACTCTCTCTGCAACGTGGATTCGCTCTGAAAATAATAAAAGGATTCAGAACCATAAACACCATAGACGCCATAGCCCTATCCACCCTTACACCGCTTGACTTAAAAGTTCTGGAATCGCCAAACATCGAACGAACCAAAATCACCGGGGTCACCGATTACCTCCCTGACGATTCGTCACTCGACACACCCATCCATCTATCACAGTTACTCCATCCATCTCTTCGCAAGCCGTACTCATTTCACACCATCACGACACAAGACGAACTAACCACCACACTTAGCAACCATTTACACGCGCATCACATCTACACCGACGGCAGCAAACACGACAATCTCGTGGGGGCTGCCTTCGTTGCACACACCCCACAAAACACTATCATCACAAAAACATTCAAGTTACACTCCACATGCACAGTCTTCCAGGCGGAGCTGGTCGCCATTGACCAAGCCTGCCAGTGGCTGCTACAACAACACACCGAGGCGGCAGTCATAATGTCCGACTCCAGGTCTGCCCTGGAAGACATAAACAATACTCTCAGCACACACCGCGTCACCACCAACATACACCGAACATTGCACAACATGAACACACAGATCACATTCATATGGATAAAAGCTCATGCAGGCATCCACGGCAATGAAGCCGCAGATATTGCCGCCAATTCCGCCGCTACCTTAAATAAACCACCAACATTCCATTTTTACCCTCTCAGCTACCCCAAGAAAATGGCCAAAGCAGACAGTCTCACACAATCAGCCGACAGATACACTAACAATCCCCAAGGCTCTACAATGAGAATCTGGTGCCCTACACTCACACACTTACATACACTCATCAACAAAACAGGCCACACTTTCGCACTTACACAGCTACTCACGGACCACGGTTACCACAAAACATACCTACACCGCGTCCACATCACAAACAACGACACATGCTTCTGTGATGACACAACACCACAATCTTTTAAACATCTCTTGACGCAATGTCCACAATATACACGCACCCGCCTCCAACACGAGCAACTCTGCCACAATGTACAAATAGACCCCTACAACCTCGAAATAATAATCACCAATGACTCCACCATCGACACTTTCATGACACACCTCACTCTCATTGTAAACACTCTTAAAAAACTCAACAACACATAACATTTTCACAACCACCACTCACATGCGTAATGATGCATATCACATCCACTCACACACACAGACGCACACACTCACACACACACACCTACACAATTCATTTTAATTTGTTGCGACAAATATTTTCTTTAATTTGTAAATACCACATATATATGTTAACTATAAGCTTAACTATGAGTCTTAAGAAAATCCTAATATTAATAACACAGTAATACTTACCCATCTTTTCTGTATCAAATAGCAGAATTAGCGCATTACGTCGCAATAAACTACCCAGAAATAGACAAAAAAAAAAAAAAAACCTATGTTTACGCAAGTGAACCCGCGGGCAAAATCTAGGACCTTATACTTCAGTTGGTCTGTTTATTCAATCAAATACTAAAACGTGTTATTGAGTATCAACAGATAAAGGAACTGCCATTTAAATTTAGATATCCTACGTAGAGTCCTGGGCGCGGCTGCAGGGCTGCATCGATCGGTATACCGCGCGCGCGTACTGAGAGCTAAGTG
Source organism: Catocala fraxini (assembly GCA_930367265.1). NCBI lineage: Eukaryota > Metazoa > Arthropoda > Insecta > Lepidoptera > Erebidae > Catocala > Catocala fraxini. Next base: position 5,924,786 of record OV884047.1, read on the forward strand.
CGTCGTAAATTATATACGAGTATTTAAAACAGGCCGCCTCCTGTTTTCCTTGGAATGATTTATTACTTTTGGGAAAACAGCAACTTTGTTTACTTTATAGAAATAGCAAATGTAAAACACAATTTCGTTGCTATGAAAAACAGGCGATGGATGAATTGCACACAACAGTGTTATTTTTATATGTAAATAACTCAAGCCACAAGTTGGCCATAACAGTCTCTATATTTATGGCTAACCTGTTGGCTGTTGAATTTGGCCACGTTGTACACAAGTAATAGTTGATATTTGGTGGTTTGCCAACAGTTTTGATCTAGGTAATAATGGTTGGTGGGACAGTTTTCCATCAATACCAATAAGTATCACCACACTGGCCTATAGCGGGTTGACAGTCTTAACGTATATTTAAAAATATTGAGGAGAACTTGTTTCCACGTTTACCACTACGCTGAGTGTTATGACTCAAAACCCACACGGTACAAAAATTCATGTGGTCCACACATTGTTGTGCCGTGTCTTCTTGTAAAGTACATCGCAATACATAAATTATTCGTGAATGCGTACTGCGGGAGTTGCCTCTCAAAAATCATGTAGGTTCTTTTTACAATGTTTCTTCACTGTTGTAAACATAATTTTCTTTATATATGCACAACATTTTCATAAAATAACTTAACCTGTCGCCTCTACTCAAAGGTCTAGAAAAGTCTATTCCAACATGGCGTTGTGGATAGAATCCAGATTCCATTACTGATATTTTTTTGCACGGCATGAGCCTAATATTTTACATTACTATAGTGGCAACTAGCAAGTAATTGCTAAGCTCAGACAGGCGATGTCATGCGTGATCGAAGCAATTATAGTAGGCCATGGAGCATTACTCGAGTCTTGCAATTCTTTCAAAATGTTAAGAGTTGATGTGATATCTGCTCAAGCTACAATGATGACTTTCCTCCTGGCAGTACAGCGCTTCCCTAAGGAGCCACGTAATCTTATTCACAAAAGGAATACAACACCAGGTTATTCTTTAGACGACTCGATGGCGTAGTGGTTAGTGTAACCGACTGCCACGCCTGAGGTCGCGGGTTCGATTCCCGCACAAGTCAAACATTTGTGTGCATCAACATAGATGTTTGTCTTGGTTTGGGTGTTTCTATGTATAATAAGTAAGTATTTGCAAAAAAAAAAGTATATATGTATGTTTATCCATTGTCTAGTACTCATAGTACAAGCTCTGCTTAGTTTGGGCTAGATGGTGTTGTGTGTATGTGATAGAATATTATTATATATTATTATTATTATGATTCCTTCTGTATTTTCACAGCTGGGCTGGCACCTTTATCTTATGTTCATCTAAAATAGAAATATGGCACATACATTTTCTTCAGTTGCGTTTGTAAATTTTGTTTTAATATTTATCACAAGCACTAAGCTAAGCTGGAGAGGTTGTTAAGAATACTAGTAATATATCAGAAATATAATAACGTTTATTTTTAAAGTAAACTGCAGTTGGCATTGAAATTAAACTATTTTATACGGATTTTATCGCGTTGTTTATTAACAACTAATACATAATTCAAATAAAGTTATTTAATTTCAATATATACCATTCGCGTTAACGTAAGACAATAATATTATGCAGTTGGTATTACAGGTTGAAATAGTATTTGAATTCGTTTATTCAGATATAGTATTAGCGCCTGTTATATTTATCATAGCATCAAAACGCAGTACAAAGATTCGATATAGGTGCTCTATATTTGTCCTAGGCGCTCTAGACCCGGCTGCAATGGCTGTATCGATCGATGCTCCGCGCGCGCGTAGGAATTGCTCAACGTCCGTGTCACTGCAATATATCACAATACCTGCGTATTATATTTGTCCGTCAGGATTATAACTGTTAAAGAGTCAGTATGTTTCTTTGTTTGTTTTCGTCATATAATCTAAACTTACTGTCGCATACATCGCGTGTATATCTCGCATGATACCGTTGTGCTAATGTTTTCTACTAACGTAACTTATATTCACGCCTGTATACCTGCAAAGAAAAAGTAAATGTAGTCTGCCTGCTCTTCGGGGAATGCTTTCTATCGATGAATATGTGTTTACAGTACACCTATATTTTATCAGTAATGGTTTTGTTCCTACGTAATAAAAACGAGCAATATGCCGTCTATGAGAATTTTCTAACAGTAAAACTTAATAAGATTTTGCTCGACTCGGTATTTAAATCTGCAACTGGGACTTCGCGATTGACTGCACACTTAAGCGCACATTTAGAGACTATATAATAATAATATTCTATCACATACACACAACACCATCTAGCCCAAACTAAGCAGAGCTTGTACTACGGGTACTAGACAATGGATAAACATACTTATATACTTTTCATTTTGTAAATTCATACGTATTATATATAGAAACACCCAGACCAAGACAAACATCCATGTTCATGCACATAAAGGTTTGACTTGTGCGGGAATCGAACCCGCGACCTCAGGCGTGGCAGTCAGTTACACTAACCACTACGCCATCGAGGTCATCAATATAATAATATGTCTCTTTATAAGAATTCTTGTCTCCTATTTTGCTAAGGAGAAAATTACTATTGTGTAACTCGTAAACTTTAAGTAGTTTCCGTAAATTTTCACTACCGTAAAATACCCATACCGTTATTTTTTACGCTACCTAAACCACTAACAGCAAGGTATATTAATAAGACGTCCGACTGCAGCAATCGAAATGCACTCGTCGCTGAGATCTAACAACGTCGTGTAGGTTATAGGTACTCATCAAAGGACTTTTTTTGGTACCGAAATTATTTCGAGTGACTAAAGATTAAAGGTATAGCGATACATAAAAAATTGCGCTATCAATATTTTATACCGGTAGCGTAACCGCAAATCTGAACCGCTTTCGGGGAATCTTTAAATAAAGCGCTTTAGTTATTTTATATCGGTAGCGAAACCTTAATCGCTAACCTGCTCGGCGGTGTCACGATTTATAAGCAGGAGTGATATTATAAATGATAATTATGAGCGTACGCAACGCCTGTGAGTTGCGCTCTGTTAACTGAAAGAAAGAAATAAATAAAGAAAATTAATTTATTAGACAAAAAAGAAAAAAATATTAACAAGGTAAAGATAAAATAATTAAATTTTGCCAAATGGGACCTAGTTCAGCATGTGCAAGGCTAAGGAAGCATTGCAATGGTTTTCAACTAGATCCCTTTGGTGAATGTACGGATGGTAATAATAATTCACTTAAAGCATGTAAAGAAAATTTAAAAAAGTAACTTTATATAAATAATAATCAAAAAGAACAACAAAGAAAAGGAGAAGAAAAAGGATACCAAAATACTCATTTAAATGACAAAAATATATAAACAAATTGTAGGCATTTAATTAATATAGATAGTAGACACGATGTAACTGTTGAGAATGTCCTAACAGAACAATCTCGTAACACTGCCCGACCTGGAAATCGAAATCGTCATCCCACGATCGTACAAATATAAGCACGAATTTATTCGTTGCGGTAGAAATGCGTTTTGAGTTCATTTCCTGGGTCTAGAATATTGTTATTAGGTTTTCTGTAGTGGGTAGGCTCAACGTAGGGGTCGGTATGATTTTAGGCTTTTCTTAATAGTTTACTTAGGGTCTAAAACGGTCTAAACGGCGAAATGTTGGTGTAATACATAACAGTCAACCACTTCAGGGAAGTAGCCTAGAAACTTTCTAGACTTTGAAATTATACAGCTTGTTAGTGAATTTTGTGGTTCTTTAAATGTTGCCTCGACCACGCCTTTGTGTGCGCTATAGGGAGCCTGCATTAAATCCTAGATGGCGTTATTGATTGGAGCATTGCGCGTGCGTATAATGCACCGACTGTACCAGATAATATTTCTGTAGTTAATTCCTTATATTGTAGTTTAATTTTAGCACTCTTGGTTTTTAAAGAGCTGTTTAAACGGACACTGCGTACGTTATTGCTATCTAATGTATGTTTAAATATAAAATTATGTTTACCCAAAAGCTAAGCATTCACTTGAGTTTTAAACATTAGACTAGGATTTATTTTTCTCTTCATATGAATGCGGAGAACTTTACAAACATTCAAACAACGGACGTAAACAACATCCAGGCTTAAACGAATATTTGTAAACGCAATTTTGTGTTTCGTATGAGAATCATACTCAGCGGTGCTTGCCGAGGCAACTATAATCATTACACAATCTATGAAACCAAGGATTAACTGCATAATACTTTTAAAAATAAATGCTATGCTCGCCATTAACTATTTTTTAGTTTGGCAAAAGTAATAAATGTTGTACATTTGATGTGTTTTACAGTGTAATTGCAATATTTGAAAGGCCCATGATTGCGAAATTCAGAGAGAGAATTTAGTTACATAGGTTACAAATTAAAAATATTGCTTTTTGGTCATTATCATGAGGGGTAGGATTCACTCAAGAGGGTTTAATTACCACTCAATGCACTATGATCGAGATAGCTTTAAACTTTAATGAGACGACTACTGAGTGAATTAGATCTCAAAACCTGCACATGTTTGAGTGTCATATACACTTTCGAATATAAAATACAATACTAGAAACCGTACTAAAAAGAAAATAGCTTGTAACAAACGAAATTAAACGATATCGTATTTGTGACAAATACCATTATGAACCCGGAACATTGCATAATATTATAGTTGCATATACTTTTGTATTGACCAATGCTGAGTGAAATAATGGCATTTTGCCAATCTGCCAATACCAATAAAAATTACTATTCAAGTCTGGCCTGTTGACTATACAAACTTGAACTATTTTCTTGTCTTGTATGTACATCAAAGATGGATTTGGTAATTTTTGTCTCAATGAAATGGGCTGAAGTTCAATACTGTATTCGTGGTTCCAAAAACGATTCTCATTTAAATGTGTTTTTTTAAAGATGATATAAAGGTAAGTTATTGTAGTGCGGGCACTAATAATGGCACGGCTACTACTAAAAAATGATTAGCTAAATTTGACGATCTTAAACTGTACCTAAATACGTTCAGTCATGTTGGCATATCGTTATTTATATGAATAATTTGGCTTAACTAACTATTTAATGACATTGGAAAAGGCATAATTTCTGGCCTGCTTTTGTCAGTAAAAACGTCGCGGCGTCGTGCAAACTGTCACGAGACCGACGAGCAAAACTATTTTACAATAAGATTATAATCCAAAAAAGATTTATTACCAATATCTTATGATTTTAAGAATGACCACACCCTACATTCGCTGTAAACTCCGCAGTACCTTTCATAGTTATAGGTATCCTATAAGTACTAGAGTCCTGGCTGCCGCGCCTGCATCCACCTGGCGCCCCGGCGGGTGTATCTATGCAACCAGGGGGTGAAGGTATGGGTGTGGAGTAGGCCCCAATCATCCTGTATTGCGTAGCTTCCCTTGTTACCTATAGAAACGAGATATGAAGATTTTACTAGGAGTGTTAGTACCTCCAAATACATTTTTGATTTATTATATTCAATGCGCGGATACCGGGGTGATTTTTATGGTCGTTTCGGCACTGCCATTGCCTGGAGTGTTTAGGGCTCGATACACGGGACAAATGTTTGGGTGATTCTCATATAGTTGTTCCAAGTCTGGATTTTCTTTGTGTGCGTTGTTTGAATGATTGTAAAGTTCTTCGCGACATCGGAATGATACCTAGTGTAGTAGTACAGTGTTGTGGTAGTTATGTATAAAAATATATTGAGTTAGAAAGTCAGTAATCTTTATTGCAAGGTCAATTGCTCACAGAAGCACTGTCAACAGATAATTTGATTTATTTGGTAGTTTAATCTAATACGCACGAGCTGGTAATTCAAATTTTGCACGTATGTCTATACGACTTGTGAGTTTTTACTAAACGTTGTAATGGTGACCTTGAATGTGCCATTGCACCGAGCCACCAACTGTCCTGTGTTCCGGCACTACACGAAGATTTCTGTGAACAATAAATAGTTGCTCCGAATTTTATGTTCTTGTGCGAAGACGTTACAAATATTCCAAAGACGTTGATTGTGTCAGTAAGTGTTCTGCACAGCAAAGGTTCCACTTAGCAAGGAATTCGCAACGTCGGCTGCCAGGATGTTTCAAATCGGCTAGACCCCTTGGCACTGCGTAGAGATGTAGCCTCGCTATGCATCTTCTATCGAAGTGCCTCGCTATGCATTTACTATGGGGAGTGCTCCGAGGAATTGTTCAGACTGATCCCTGTCGCCTCTTTTCACCATCTTCCTACACGACAGAATTTCCATCCCCATCATTTAGATGGTTGGCAGTCCACAACTGTGCATTTTCCAGAAATGTTCTGCCTCACACAACAAAACTGTGGAATGAACTGTCGCCTGCGGTATTGCCGAACCAATACGACCTTTAAACCTTCAAGAAAAGAGCGTACACCTTCTTAAAAGTCCGGCAATGCATTTGTAACTCCTCTGGTGTTGCAGGTGTCCATGGGCGGCGGGTGCGGGAGCACAAGAGTGCTCGTTTGCCTACAATCCCAAAAAAAAAAATGTTACTCGCAAGCTAAAGAATGTACTAGTTGCTGAAATCACATATAACTTTTACGTTTAGAGCCTTGAGCCATTGTTATGTAGGTATCTAATACAATATATGTTTTTTAGAGTTCAAAAAAACTATTATACAACTGCTTTGTCCGTGCGTCCATCCGTCCGTCTGTTATACAACTTTCAACTTAAGAACCGTAAGAGCTAGAGACTCACGGTCAACGCCATTCGACTCAGCATAGTCGATATACCCCCGAAATTACTATGACCTTTGACCTCTGACTTCAAGGTCACATGGTATCACGTGACCTTTGCATATTACTTGAAGCATTTTTCGAACTTTAAGATTTACGGCAATTCATTGCCAATTCTCACTTGTATTTTATTATTAAGCTAAGTGTAGTTCTTATAAATGAGAGTGTACCTCCCGAGAAACTGTTTAACAGTTTGGTGGGATTTAAATGTTTTGTATTGATATATTTCGGTTTCAATATTTATTTTTATTATTATTGGTACATTACGAAACTAAGGAAGCAGTTGAAAACGTGTAATAGTCAGCCATTACGCAACGTGTAAAACTTGCTAAAACGCATCGTCGCCGAGAAAAATATTTATTTCAGCGGCAAACTCCACAATGTCATAATATTTACTTCAATGTAGTCTACCCTATCCTCTAACCTCCCTTTCTGTGATACATTGGCACAGCGCCACGTAGCCTTGGTCGGCCACAGGTTGGCCATAAAATATTGGCTTGCTGTATTATTTCATGAATAACCTGTTGACTGGTTATGTTTAGCGAGAACTGACACAGGTTACTTTTTAAACTTTTAAAGATATACTGTGTTTTACGCGAATGTTAAACATTGGAATTAAACTTTTTTATACGGATTATATCGCGTTGTTTATTAACACTTTTATTACATAATAATGTAGGTATATGTATGTATGTATCTTATGTGGGGGCCAGTCAGTGCAGACCGGCGACACTTCGACCCAGTGGGATCTTTTGTGTCGACACTCTTCCAATAACGACTGCCATAGATGTTCATGGCAGCCCGGACCGACGGCTTAACGTGCTCTTCGAGGCACGGAGCATGCGATAATTGTCAATCAATACGCACATAATTTCGAAAAGTCATATACTTCCGAAAGTCAGAGGTGCGCGACGTGGTTCGAACCCGAGACCCTCTGCATTGCAGTCTGTTGGTCTCCCCACTGAGCTACCGCTGCTCAATACATAATAATAGTGTGATAGGTTCGGTACTAGTGTAATATTTCTTAAATTATAAACAACGCGATAAAATTCGTAGAAAGCATATTAATTTGAATTTTAAAGATATGTAGGTAAACGATTTTGGGTTTGACGACTTGTAAATCAGGTAAAACTAAGTATAAAATTGTGAACGCGCAAACCGCGTGATCGACGCTTCGCCTGATCAGTAGGTTGGTATTTTATGGGCTTATTAAATCAGTATTGCCATACAACGTGACAATACTGCCAGTCTAATAGGCATGTTACGGTCCAGTTAGATAAAATCATATTTTCCTCTTTATTTCAGACAACTTTTTGTTCTGGTATGCGTTACCGTGAGGGTAATACTAGCAAAGCCGCTGATAGAAGCTACTATTTCAAAAAAACCTTGTCCAATTAATATCTGTGCGTACGTAGTAAGGTGTATTTTAAGATCTCCATAATACTAACAGACTCGAAAGATGTTGTGATGCCTGAATGTTGTCTAGAACCCGACTGCAGCGCCACGTACTGGGTCTAATTGTGAATCTAAACCACGCAGGGAGCAACTTAAACACACAAATAATTTAATCAAAATTATTCCAACGTTTTAGGAGGACTTCAGTGACTAATATACGAACAGAAGATTTTTTTAAATAGAGTCTCGATTATGCCCGCGGCTTCGCACGTGTTTCAGATTTTGTTGATAAATTATTTTGTTGATAAATTTCTGTCCCTCGGGAAAGGTACTTATTATCTGGACGAAAGGTCAATGTCCTCTTTGATATCCCTAAAAACGTGTATCAAATAAAATATTACCTATGTATGTTACTCGGTGGTAATATAGCTTTCTAATAGTAAAATAATGTTTAAAAACGGTTTAGTAGTTTTTGAGTTAAATTCTTACAAACAAACAAACAAAAATCATATATTTCCTCTTTATAATATTAGTATAGAAGTCTAGATAATACAGCGCTTTGTAAAAAAATTATTCTCCTTATTCGAACTCAGTTGTTCTCAGAACTTAAAACGCTGTTGTTAAAATGTTAGCAATATAGGTCTCAATTATAGGTATCCAGTATTAAATCTAGGGGTCCGGGCTGCACTGGCTGTATCGATCGTGGAGATGCGGGCGCTTGCAGGGCCTTGGGGATCTCTACCTGTGTTATGCAACTAATTGGGAGGAGTAGGGTGGGACTGGGTGGCGTAGGGTGGAACAGGGTGGAGTAGGATGGTATTGCATTATATAACGTCGAACATTTTAAAAGGTTCGGAACGTTCTAGAATAATTTTATGCAATACTACATTTTGCCCGCGGCTTCGCTCGTGTAAATGTAGATTAGGTAAGACTAGATTAGTAATGGTAATTTTTTCAAAATAAAAGCAAACCTATTTCCTCTTTTGTTTCCCTTAACGCGTATGCGAAATTCCATGATGATCGGTCTAGCAGTTACGGCGTGAAAGCATAACAAACATACATTCGCATTTATGATATTGACTGCACGGATGGCGTAGTGGTTTTAGTGGTCCCCTCGCCACTGCCGAGTACTCGAATGTTGTGGGTTCGATCCCCACACGGGACAAACATTTTGTGTTCAACAAACAGTTGTTGCGAGTCTGGCCGTTCTTTGTGTCCGTTGTTTGAACGGTGGTAAAATGCCCCGCGACACAGGAATTATTAATTGTCGTATTTGTCGGGCGTTGTCCATTTTCTATTAATATTAGTTAGGATATAATATAAGAATATTTTTCTTCATACAAACGCCTCTATATCTTGTAGAGATTAGGAAGAGTCAGACACTAACATTTCGCTAACAGTGTGATCCTACGTATTAAGAGTTACGTTATAGACAATTTGTTAATATAAAACCATGAATATCTTTTCGAACCGGGAATTGAAACCTTGATCATATTATGAAAATTTTACTTTATTTTTCTAAAAAAAGACAACTTCTGCACTAGGAACAAATCCTGTGTCGCGAGGCTCTTTAAAAACATTCAAACAGCGGACACAAAAACACCCAGACTCCGGAACAACTATTTGTGTCAGTCTGTCTTCCCGTGACCACGGCTGCAAAAAATCTAAAGAAAAATCAGCGAAATTGTAAAATATAAATAACTTAATTTGTTTTTCTTAAAAAGCCAATGCGTCCAGCTTTCGGAATAATTCATGTGCTACGGGGGACTACAACATTCACATAATGTACAAAAGAATATTCACATCACAAACCCAGACACGGAACAACCATTTGTGGAACACACATTTTTTCGTAAATTAACTTACATGTGAAAAATACCAAATATCAACAATATAGTTGTTGTCGAATGGAAGAAAGTACGCAATGGTAACATAACTTTCTCTTTACATGAAAACTCTTTCATGTAAACTATTTGAATTCCACTTGGCAATCGGCCAAGTTTCTCCACGGGTCGGTCGTAAAACTGTGAAGTTTCGATTGTTATCTGACGTAACACAAAAATGGTTAGTTGTTAATTTGAAATGGCAGCATTATTTTGGTGTAATTTTTTTGCACCAAATTGAATCTTGTTTGTTTATTTTTTTATTTTTACACTATGGTCATATTTTTTTTATTTAGCACTTTTAAAAGGTCCTTACCTAAGGAATCTTCCGTTACAATTTGATTCACATATTCTGGGACAGCCTGTATAAGGGTGTGGTCATGGAAGAATCCAGAATATTCCATGGTTAACTGTATAGGTGAAGTTATAGATGTCCTGTGTTGAGCCCTGGGCGTCGGCTGCAGTGGCTGCATTGATCGATATCACGGAAGCGCGTATTGCACTAGTCTGGCCGTGAGGTGTACCTGGGATGCAATCATTGAGTTAGGAAGTAACTACGTAGTACGGAAAACATTAAAAGTATTTTTTTTTTGTAATACTTCCTATATCTAGTTTCAATATTCAAAAAATGAATCGTTTTGCCTACGCAAAGTAAATTTTTGACATATCTTAATTCTATCCTAACTGCAATTATAAATGCGAATGTGAGTTTGTTTGTTTATTTGTTGGTTACGCATTCACGCCTTAACTACTAGACCGATCTTGATTAAATTTTGCATACACGTTGTCAGGGGTAAAGAAAAGGACATAAGGTATCACCCAGAAAAAGTACCTACTGTTACTAATCTAATCCAAATTAACCTACATTTACGCAAACGAAGCCACGGGCAAAATTTAAATACATTTTTACTTCTCGTCTTTAAAAGAATTGCGTTGCTTAGAATTGCATGTGTCAGTTATGCATTATACTAATATAATGAGCTTAGCTTCTGAAGCATTCTGCTATCAGCACCTATACACATGTACAGGATGGATTTTTTATAAAAACTGACGTAGTTTTGAAATCGCAGCATTACTGTAGTGTATTTTTTTTGCACCAAATCTTTTTATTCAGTTACACACATATTGTGGGACATCCTGTATATGGTGTTTGTTTTCTTTCCTTGCCTAAACCAGTCCAAAGATAGAAATATAAATCTTTATTCGCTTGAGACATGCTATACTAATGTGTAGAAATAAGTATAATAAATAATTATTTAATTTAGTAAAAATTATAATATTCTATCACATACACACAACACCATCTAGCCCAAACTAAGCAGAGCTTGTACTATGAGTACAAGACAATGGATAAACAAACATATATGTACCTATTTTTTGTAAATACATACATAGAAAAAGACAAATATTCATGTTCATGCACACAAATGTTGGACTTGTGCGGGAATCGAACCCGCGACCTCAGGTAACATCTTGGTTACAAGTTTTAAAGGTATATCTTGCCTAACTTAAGATAATAAAAAGATAATGTTATTTCATTTAACTTGTAAATGTATGTGTTCCTTCATAATATAAATGTATAGATTCTGAGTTTGCATTTGGTGGCACGGAAGCGAATCGTAAAAGAAGCAAACTATAAAAATTTGATGATAGATGGTTTTCATCGATACACGAATAATGATTGATTTAACGGTCGTAAATGAATGTGTGCGATTGGTCTGACTTGGCACAAAATAGGAAGGAATGGCGTACTTTAATGTCGGAGGCCAAGATCCACTTTGAGTAGCTTAGCCAGCGAAGTAAGATAGGTGACAGATGTAGAATTTAACAAAATGGTAACAATATGTAATTGGCTTGGCTCCAATTGCGTGAGAACTAAAAACATAGCCGGCGGAATTGGAATGCATTGTACCTGTGCCTTACCAATCGAGAAAAAACACAGGCGTGAATATATGCAACAAGAGTCTCTGGCAAATGTTGCTCTGTATAGGTCTGTATATAGAGACCCTATGTAGCGTTCTAGGGGGAGCTGTATCGATCGATGGACCGCACCCGTGGGCTGCACCTGCCACCCTCCTGCAGGGAGATGATACGACGATGGTGCACTATATATCCTGAACTAATATTATAAATGCGAATGTGAGTTTGTTTTTTTATTTGTTAGCTATGGTTTTTCGCCATAGCTACTCGACCAATCATCATGAAATTTCGCATATATGTTGTCAGGGAACGGAAAAGAATAGGGTACCTTTTATCCAGAAAAAACTACCGCGGAAACAATCGAGTGAAAATATATTTTTTGGTTTTTCTTTAGTCACAGAATCTGCAGCAAATTTTTGTACCTGTAGTTTTGTTTTAATACTATAAAAGTATACAGTAAGTAGAATTCAATTACTGATAAAGATTTATTATGTTTCAGACGCTGAACCACAACTGGGCGATATTCGTGAACCCTGTAGGCGTTGACGCGGCGGTTAAAGTAACCAACACACGGTGCGTCGCTGGAGGCTACCGGTGGAACCCTTACTTCACACAACTGGCTGATCCACTTAATGTAAGTACTACAATCTTACTTGCATTGCTGACTACATTTCAATATATCGACCCTTCGAGGATGAAATGATGTAAAAGCCATTTTGGCGAAATTTAGTTATTGATGTTATTCAGTGATCTTATTCAGTTTTCGAGCTGCATCGCCTTGTTTATTTAAATTCGAAAGATAATGGTTTAACTACCCAGAAAATATCGCTGCATAAAACATTTATTTAAAATAAGTGTGTTTAAAAGGGCGAGTTCGAATATCACACGCGATGAAAATGTGGGATCCACAAATAGTTGTTTGGGCGCTGGGCGTTCTTTCTTTGAATGTTTAAAACGGTCTCATGCGATACATAAAATTCTCTTGCAACTGGTTACGTGATTTTGGTTACGAAGGTAGATGAAAGGGAATTACTCCTAGTGCGGGTTGTCTGTTTTATACTAAAATCTAAGCGTGGGGCTAGAAAAGTTCTCACACATTGCCTTTTTTAATGGATTGGTGACAACCAAACCAATACACCACCTTGTATAGACTTGGCTATGTTTGAAGCAATCCAAGCAGCTAACTAACGCCGCCATTGTTGGCAGCAAACCGCCTTTTTTGTGGAGCAGTTTTCTGAACTTTAGTACTAAAAGCTTCTCTTTGTTTTTATTTGCAGCACGATCTGTACAACCAGGAGTGTGGTGCGGATAACCCTCTGCGTTGTGATGTCGGAGATCTCACAGCAAGGCTAGGAACTGTCAGTGAGTACCATGCTATTTATCTACTGCAGATATCTTGAATATACAAACAGACAAGCGGACGCCTGGTGAGTGCCACCTCGCTGAGTGTGGAATTCCGCAAGGGTATCTTATCTTATGTGGGGGCCAGTCAGGGCAGACCGGCGACACTTCGACCCAGTGGGATCTTTTGTGTCGACACTTTCCCAATAACGATTGCCATAGATGTCTATGGCAGCCGGGACTGACGGCTTAACCTGCTCTCCGAGGCACGGAGCAGGCGATAATTGTCAATCAATACGCACATAATTTCAAAATGTCATATTATAACTTCCGAAAGTCAGAGGTGCGCGACGTGGGTTCGAACCCGAGACCCTCTGCATTGCAGTCTGTTGGTCTCCCCACTGAGCTATCGCTGCTCCCTTCCGCAAGGGTAAATTATTTATGTGACTTATAAGTGTTCTTTGTTGACCTCTATGTTTGTCAAGACCCCTACAACACGGAGCTTGTAAACGTTGAACAGTGAGAGAAGTCTTTAAAAAGAAAAATATTTCGTTTGTTTTGGCTTTTTGCTCATAAATAGTACTTATATATATAGTACATTTATTTTTGAGTTTAAATATTTTTGATTCATAGAAATAAGAGTGTGATATATATTGGCCTATAGAGCTTATATTAATTGCACATGGCACGTCATCAAACTACACTAACTTCAATTACGTAGATGCGCGGCTCAAACTAAAGTTACCAGTATTACTCTATTGTATGATCATACAGATATTGGGGCACAGCGGCAGATGTTTATGGACAGCAACTTCCCTCTGGAAGGTACAGTGAGCGCCCTCGGTCGTTCTATCGTGATCTTCGGCCCGGACAGGAGTTCCGAACGATTTGCCTGTGCCAACATCGAGCCAGACAAGGACATTATCAAATACGTGAATATTATGAAGCCACCGCGTTTCGTGCTGTAAGTACTTTTGTTAGCCTTATTATAAAAATAATTCCTGCAATGATGATAACGTCAGGTTGCATGGAAACTTTACTTTAGATACGAAGAGTATTTAAGAACGTTTTAATAGAACACATATTTGCCGATCAAACAATTATTGTAGTTTCAAAAGATCTAAATCATAGCACTTGGCATCACCCTAACTTGTAATTATACATTTTGCAGTGGCATGTTCTTGGATGAGTTGCGTAAAGTGATGGGCGTGCCGGAGTGGATGCTGAGTGTGGACGCGCGGCGCACGCGCACCTTGCACGGCGGCACGTGTATACAGGTGCTCTTGCACTTCACCGGGCCACAGGCCAACAGACTCGAGCTGGACTTTACCAGGTAATTAAGAATTGCTTTCTCTGTAATGTGTATGATTTACTCTAGTCACAATAAAAACTAGCCTAACTACCAAGCCTAGTGGATGACCGTTGGATTGCCACGCAGAGGTCTCAATTTCGATCCTGAGACGCGTATCTCTGACTTTTCGAAGTAATGTGAGTTTATAGCTCGCGTAAACGGTGAAGTAAAAGATTGTGAGAAAACCTGCATGTCTGTAAGTTCTCCATAATGTTCTCGAAGACTGGACGTGGTAGACTATGGCCTAACCATTCTTATACTGTGAAGAAGGCCTGGGCGTAGTAGTCGGACAATTTAATATAGGGCTGATAGTATTGTATTTATTATAGGATCAAATATTATATGATCTATTAAAAATAGTGGATATGAAAGTGAAACTTTTTCGACTTTACTTTGTAGGCCCGCGATTCCTTGATATTTATTATCAGAAAACCGAATGACGTAATATAATAGCAGGAAAAACTTCTTCAGCTATACTCAATTTAATTTCCAGTGCCGCTTTGTAAAATTCCTTGTGCGTGCTAAGAATTCAAACTTACAGTTTTCTTCAGTGAATTAAATACGAACAACAATCGAAATGTGAGAGCCGATGTACCTCCATTTAATCCGTTGTGACATAGAACACGAAAGCATGATTAGTGCATAATAAATACCTCCTATTAAAATAATTGTATAGTAGTATAGTATAGTATCTTATGTGGGGGCCAGTCAGTGCAGACCGGCGACACTTCGACCCAGTGGGATCTTTTGTGTCGACACTCTCCCAATAACGACTGCCATAGATGTTCATGGCAGCCGGGACCGACGGCTTAACGTGCTCTCCGAGGCACGGAGCAGGCGATAATTGTCAATCAATACGCACATAATTTCGAAAAGTCATATAAATTCCGAAAGTCAGAGGTGCGTGACGTGAGACCGAAAATAATTGTAACAAGTATAATATTTTGTTTGTTGTCAGATTGCTGGCGTCTGGACGTTTGGATTCTCCAAGTATATTCATTCCTGGCTATGTGAATACGAAGCGTAAGAAGTCGATATCGTATCGACAGTGCGGTGTCACAGATCCCAATGAAAAGAAGAGTAAGTATTAAGAAAGCAAGTTAAAGAAGAAGTTAATTCAACTATTGAAATTAAACTGCTATATACGGATTTTATCGCGTTGTTTATTTGACACTTAATTACAAAATTTTGAAAATTGTTACACTTCTACTACTATTAAACTTTACTAATTTTTAAGCTAATTAAATTATTATTAAACTATTTAGATTTAATTTATTTTTACACTTTCCCCGACGTTTCGGTTGCTTTTCAGCAGCCATGGTCACGGGGAGACTAAGATGGCAGTTGTCTCAATGTTCCAGTGTAGTTATTTCAAAGTACCCGAACATAATTTAATCATTGGTGTTTCTATTTACGCAGAATGAGCTCAAAGTATCATGAAGTCTAGCTGTGGTTTGCTTCTTCTTGGGTTTGACTATTTTTATTACTGGATCCCAAGCTGGTGGTACATTCCAACCATCTTCTCTATTAAAATTAGGATGTTTTTTGATTTCAATAGCCTCGCGAAGCATCCTTGGTAGGAATCGGTGTTCTTTAGCGAGAATCTGTGGTTTGTCAAATCTCAGATAGTGGTTGGTCCCCTGTTGCACATGTTCACACACAGCAGACTTCAACGAGCGTTGGTGTTTTACATCAGCTATGTGTTCTTTTATGCGGGTGCCTATGTTTCTCTTGGTTTGACGTTGTATGAGAGTCCGCAGTCACAATCTATTTTATAGACCCCTGCATCTTGTAAAGGTAGTTGGCACTTGACGGATGGTAAAAATTTACTTATCTTCGTTGGCGGCTTGAAGTATGTGTTGATTGAAGCTCGTTTCAAGATGTAGCCAATCTTGTCAGTGACACCCCTTACATAAGGCAGTATAGCAGGCTGGCGCTCGACTGTGGCTGGCTTTTCTCGGGATCTGTGACAGCGGCGCGGTTGTTGGAGCTTGTTGTCTTGCAGTACTTGCTTGACATGTTGATGCTCGGCGTCCAGGTGTTTCATGGGCTCTCTGAAACCAAGACATTCCCACGGTAGCTAACTGTTTAGGATGGTGGTGAGATTCACCGTTTAAGTACCTATTTGTATGGGTCTTTTTCCTATATACAGTGTGGCTCAAAGTATGATCAGGATTCCTGATGACAAGTACATCTAAGAAAGCTAATGAATTATTTGCCTCTAATTCCATAGTAAATTGGATGTTATTATTAATGGAATTAAGATGTTCTAGGAATACACTTGCACTATCTGTTGGTAATATTGTAAAAGTATCATCTACAAACCTCTTATAAATCCTGGGTGTGATGGGGGCAGTATGTAAAGCTCGAGCCTCGAAGTCCTCCATATATATGTCAGCAACGACAGGCGATACTGGGGAGCCCATTGCGACACCATCGAGTTGTATGTAGAATTTATTGTCCCACAACAGATAGCCAGTTGTTAAGCAATGCTTAAGTAGTTCTGCATATTCCTCAGGCATATTGTACTGTATTAGCTTCCTTTTAGTTATTTCAATACAGTCATGTGCAGGTAAGCATGTAAATAATGACTGTACATCAAAACTAACCATTGTTTCATTGTTAGTGAGACGTAGGTGTTTAATTTCACTCACAAAATGGTATGAATCCTTTACATGTGCTCTCGAGTTGCCTCTGAGTGGTGAGAGTATCTTCGCTACGTGCTGAGCCAGTCTGTAAGTTGGTGTGTCGATCTGACTCACAATAGGACGTAGGGGAGCGTTTTCCTTGTGTATTTTTGGTAACCCATAAAGCTTTGGAGGTTTTATGCAAGCTGGTATTAGTTGTTTAACGTCTAGATCTAGTTTTTCGGAGTATTTATGAATGATATCTTTGGTTTTATTCAATATTTTGTTTGTAGGGTCTGTTTTAACCTGTTTATATGTTCTAATTCAACTATTATATTTTATTTTCGTTTTGATTACAAATAAAAACAAATCTGGTTATGTTCTAGAGCGATCCGCCTGCGGCCAGATGTAATTATTTTGCCCTTGTGTCTAGCATTCGAGGAGTTGATAGATTACTGGAGTATAAGCAGTTATGATAAGGCAATTGATGATCTGTAAGAACTCTCCTGTATATACATCTAAATAAATTATTTTAAGATGAAAAACATATATAAATGCGCATAAGCATTAGACGAAGACATACAAGAAACAAATCGTATAATTGAGCAATAACCAAATTATCTAGGATCCTACTAAATTACTCATTATTAGTATTATAATGAGTGCTGTATAATTTTATTTGTAAATATTTAATGTCTCGGTAAACACATTGCTTAAACAGAAGTTGTTTAAATATTATCTGTAATCTTATGTAAAATATATTTCAGTTTAGAAAACCTATTGACATTATGAGATATGTGTTTTTGTAGCTCCCCGATTCGTTGCCAAAAGTAACGCGTAATATACTTCGGAGCCTTCTTATCGATCGCCTCTAAGACTAGCGGTGCCCTTGAACTTTCAACTGTTTTAGTACCAAAACAACGTCTGTATTCCCCTTCGTATAAATTCAGGTCAGACGGAGTCTTGTAACTTTGTAAGCGAAGCAAACTCATTTCTGCCTATTGAGATTATCTTAATGACGAAGAAAATATTCATTATAATAACTATAAACCTAGAAGTGATACTTTGTGATTGCGTACTTTATAAATAATATTTTACCTGTTCAAAATATCGGCGACGAAGATTTTAAAATAGACGCGATTCCAAACGCATCCTGATATCGCTTGGGTGTGGTCAATCAATACTTACAATGTACATCACAGTTGCATACGTCTCTCTCTAGCTGCAATAGATTGTACATAAATCAGTAAATAGTCCTCCTGCACCCCATGCTTCCGTCCCTTTCGAACCCGCCAACCACCCTCGAGTATCTCTCTCTAACATACGTGGGCGCTAGGGAGCCTCCCTGTGATACCCCCTTTAATTTTCTAGGTACCGGTGAAATTCAATATCCTATAAAGGACGTAGTTATATCCTATGTTGAATTTTAGGCCCCGAATGCACTGGCTGTATCGATCTTTCCATCGCGTTCGAGAACAAAGAGCATTGTTTGATTTATGAATAACATAATTATGAATTTAAAAAATATGGTCAGATGAGATGTTAGATAAAATAATGGTGACCCTCGGATGTACCAATTAACTGCATTGCTGGCATTATGGGTGTCTAAAAAAAGATGGTAACAATACTAGTCATAAAACTACTGTTTCTTGAACTATGTTTGTACACAATAAAGGGGCCAAGTTTAAGTAGTCAACAGGTCGCCCATAAATAGCTTCGCTTGGCGGCTTTGCACTTGGGGATTATTAACCTATAAGCGTTGCGGTATTTATACTGATACTAATCTGCTTGTTCTAATAGTTTGCGTGTTGCAAATACAGTACTGAACAATTTTATTGGAGATGATAGTAGACGATTTTGTGTTCACACAAGTATTTAAAATTCAATCGTTTTATTACATGAAACTTTTCTAAATCTGTAATGAGAAAATACACTATGTGGAAACAGTTTTTTACAGTAATGTAGAAAATAACATTATTTAAAGAGCTTCTCAGCTCGAAACATTTAAATTGATTGACCATACCAAATATATTTTTTATATAGGAATATGCAAAATATTGACGAGTCATGGCTATTATTATTGGCCAGTATTTTACAATAAAATAAAGACAGTTTAGAAGCTTCTTTATTTAAATAAAAAATATTTAAATTTATTTCTTTCTTCTTGCAGAGAATTCATTCTTCTTCTCGAGAAGTCCGTCGAGTGCGACATCAGTATGGTCTTTCGCCGGCCTCATCGTCCTGTGTGTAGCAACTGTGCATTTATTATTGTAATTAGTAATATTTATACGAAATTGTAAATATAGCACAATAAAATTATTATTTGTTATAATGATCTGTTTTATTCATAACCAATTATTTTAGACTGTACCTGGTTATACGACGATACTAAGTTATATCTGAAGAATTACATTTAACTATATTTCACTCTCATCTCTGTATCATTTACTATTTTTATTAATTTATTTAATTGTCTAGGACCCATAGTATAAGCTTTGCTTAGTTTGGGCTAGATGTTGTTGCGTGTATGTGATAGAATATTATTATTATTTAATTAAAAGACAATTCCTGTAGTGTGAATAATTCCTGCATCGCGAGGGAGTTTACAAATATTCAAGCAATGGATACAGAGAACTTGGAACAATTATTTGTGGATCACACAAATTTATATACAAGAAGATACATATCTGCAAGAATACAAACATGCTTTATAACTTTGTTTGGATTTGTTTAGAATTATTTCTGTTTTATGTAAAATAGCTATAAATAAATAATATTTTACAGTGCCCTCTAATTTGCCATGGCTGTAAAAGCCGGTAAGTTTTAAGTAACTATTATAAAATATTAAAGACCTTATGTAAGTACACTGAGTTTGCAAATAAATGATTTGATTTGATTTAATTATAAATGGTTTGATTTGATTATAAATGGTTTGATTTGATTATAAATAGTTTGAAGCCTATATCTCCGAAGGGATAAGCATAAGTGCTTCACACCCACTTTTTGCCTGGAATGCTTTAATGTCCCACATAATAGGGGCAAGATGAGAATTTCTTGACAGAAAATACTTATAATCCTGCTCGGCCTGTGAATTTAACCCCAGACCTCATGCGCCGCAGAATGCGACTGCTGCCAAGTATAATACGTATTAATACTAGTACATAAAATATAGAGACAACTACCATCTCAATCTGCCCGTAAACATGGCAGCTGAAAAGCAACAATAACGTTGGGCAAAGCAGCAAAATTTAAATCTAAGTATCCGTCTAAATTAGTTTAATTTCAAGGTAATTAATATATAAAAATAATAGTTATTTATTATACTTATGCCGACTGAGAAAGTAGTTATAATTTACATTATCATAATAACTATTAAACATGCATTATATTATGTTAGACATCTACAGTAGACAATACTGTAGATAAAGTTAATTGAAGACTAACTAATTTTATTACTAGGTTTAGTGCCATAAGGAGCTTCAACAACTATAAATAAATAGTTATGAACCTACATTCAGTAAAAGCCGGACTCTCAACACGCAACAAAACTAACTATACAGCAAGCAATTTAAAAAAAAAATATCTCGTATTCGGTACTAGTTCAATGCCTAAATAAGTGCTGTCATGATATATTCGCTGACCATAGAAAGAAGAAATCCGCATTAATTTTCTACGCAAAAGTGCATCAAGTATTATCATCATAAAAATCTCGTACCTACTGCAAAAGAAAACAATAGTACTAATCCTAAGATACAGATAGATATACATATATATAGAGTCACGCTGGTACCTTTTGTGGTATAGGCAGATACTTAATGTGGTGCTTAAACGCAATAAATTGTGGTTGTTTACCTATTTCAAAACAACCAAAACACATCCATAAGTCATATAAAAACATCCTAAAGCAATTTGAATAACAACCCCTTTCTTTTTACTCCTTAGAACAACAAATTATTTATTACATAACAGACATTTAATGTCCTTTGTTCTCGATGCAACTCCCCCATCCAACGGCGCTGTCGATCAATAAAGTGCATAAACATAAATCTAGATAACTATAGGTACCCTAGAAGAACATTCTAGAACCCGGCCCAAAACTTAAAGCCCCTACTCACAATTTAATATCGCCCCCAATTTATCAGCACGATCTCGCTTTTGATAAATTGAGGTCCCAATCGTAGCTGAGAACATATTGCAATATTGTCTCATAGTATGCCAATCTCTCGGGACCCTACTGATCGTGTGGAGGTGAGTTGAGGGCTTTATAATGCTTTTTTGTTTTGAGAGTCGATGTACGCATGCGTCGCGACCTGATCAATACACCCCCGCTACCCTTCAGGCCCCTTTAAAGATAACATAGGCAAGCCAGGAGCTCACTAGCCGCAGTCATGGACCATCCGTAAAGCCGACAACATGCGTTACAAAGTGCGGCTCCTACTTCTTTTCTTTTATTCAGTTCAAGCCAATCTTGAAGGCCCATTTTTGTTTTTTGGTCCTAAGTCGTTGGAGAAGTATAAAAGACCGGCGTTGAAGTATCTGGATCAAGATGAGCTGATGCGCATCTACGGCGAGCAGGCGGCCATCGTAGTGTTTAACAACCAGGACTCCGTGCCTCTGTCCAGCGGGTATTTTCCAAGACTGCGGAAAATGCTCGAAGGCCAAACTATGCTGGTGCTGCCGCAAGACTTCCTGGATGTGCATCCTGATTACATCAGTAACGAGACGCAGGTAAGCAAATAACATTTCTCATTTTTAAATTTGTTCCAGGCGTTTCTTGTGTATTATGTGTATATATTTTAATTTTTATGTGTTTTGTTATTTTAATACTTTTTCTAATTATGTTAGTGTTATATTTTGTGCGTTTGGGGGTTGAATTTTAACTTTTGCCTGGGGCTGGGTCCAAATATAACTTTGTAAAGGTGCCGAGGGCGTAGTGGGAGGGGTTGGGCGGAGGTGGGCGGTGGTTGCGTAACATCGGATCAATACTAAGTGCGTCATAAGTTATACGAATAATATAACTATAGATACTTAAGGTGAATTAAAGGAAGTGTAATAACAGTTTAAACGGCGCCTGGGGGAAAATTGCTGCGAAGAATAATTGTTTGCTCTTAGTTAATTGGCTCTTTGAATTTTAATAAGAGTAATAACATTTATTATATCTACTTTTTATGAAATGAAGTGTGTAGCAATTGAACGGTGAATAAGCATTTTAAATATTCATTTCCAGGTCTTAACTCTTCAAGGTCCATGGTCAGAAAGAGACGCGCAGATGACGGAGACCTTCGCACGGTTGCAAGATATCTACGGCGCAGGAAAAGTCTTAGGTATCTTAGGTAAGTTATAACTTAACTTATTGTTACCTAAACTTAACTTATTTTGTAAATCTACATAGCCTCTTGTACTTGACTTGCTTGACTAAACATATTCTTTTGTAATTTTCAGGCAACTCAGTGTCTCAGAGCCAGTCAGCAGACTACTTGGACGGGGAACCCTGGTCGCGAGTTCGTCGGCAGGCTTTGAATGACACCGTCAGCCCCTCACCACCAGAAGAAGAGAAACCTCCGAAGAACATGCAGAAGTTTGCTCTGTATAACGCCACCGGTACATTACTAATCTGTTCTTTCGATAATTATGTGATCACCTTACTTACATCGAACTCGTATTTATATTATATTTCACATGTTCTAGGTTCACCCGGTAAAGGAGCGCTTCTGTATTCATCAGGTTGGCCAGAGTTTCGTCGCGCGAATGGCACTACAATCCGCCTTAGCACACCTGTAGGTGAACCTACCATCAAATCTACCAGGCTTTACACTATGCTGGTAGTGCGATTTGCAGATGGCGACAGTCGGGGCAAGGTATATGAAATTACTTTAATTTCGCACCATTACATATTCAAATCTTGTACCTCTTGAAACAGTTACTCACAAGCAATTCTTTCTGTTTTTCAGATCACACTAGAGTTCAGCTTCAAACAATCTGCTGGATGGTGGACTGCAGTTGGCGTGGAGGTGAAGTTTGGACTTGAGGCCACTGGTCTTAGCCTTACTGCTCCTGCACCACCTGATGCGCCTTCTGCTGTTCTTGGTCGCTCCTACCACTGCTCCCTACCTCTGGTGTACACATCTGATGAAGCCACGCTGACGCTGCCTAACGTACAGGTATAATACAATGTTTCGTTAACCCTCTTAAACCGATTTATCTACTCATTGTAGGTTCGATCCCTACACGAATCAATAAAAGGCACCGTCCGGGTTTTCTTTGTGCCTATTAACACAATTTAGGTATATAAATTGCAGTTACATATTTATCAGACACCTTATCTTTAAAATGAAAATATAGCAACTGATCAAAAATGTTGTGTCGTTTCAGATGCAAATGTTCATGGACAGCACGGAGAAGTTCGCTGACTCGTTCGACTGTATTGGATTTACCACCGTCCCAATATGGTAAGTTTCATACACGAATTTATTGTTATTATATATTTTGAAATTCTTAGAAGCCTCGCCCAAGACATTAAAAACCAATTTGTTCGAGATTATTATATATATTAATAGATACATATTCAGTTATATTCATTTTGATTGTAAGGCATCTAATTTAGATTTTCTTTGTATTTCCAGGTCCGGCTTGATGGTGTCTTTCATCATGCTGATAGGACTCGGCATCTCTATCTCTATGATTATGGACATCAAGACCATGGATCGCTTCGAGACCAACCGCAGCAAGCAGCTCACCATCACAGTCAATGAATAAGTTAGTTGATTCGTTCTTATAAGATCGGCTATAATGTTATTGTGTCATGATTATCAATTTGTGTTACAAAATTGATGATAACGAGTTTATATCAAATTAAATACTTGATTAAGACTCGCTATCAATAATATAATTTTTGCATGCTTAGACGGATCCGTAAATTGGCACTATGATCAGTATAATCATGTAACTATTTAATGCATGATGACCTAAGATTACTTTCGTAGTAAACTCAGATCAATCATGTTTTCTGGTTCAACAAGTGTTGACCGTAAAATATTTAGGTCCATATCCCGCTTTTATTTTTGTGAGCCGCACTTTGAGGTAGAAATGTTAATTCATAATCGTTTACACAATGACATTGTGTGTAATTACAGGCAATTATTACAGTGCTTATCGAGCGCATTTTGTCAATACGGTTATGACGGTATATTTAGCTCGTCATTACGGGTAAGATTGAGCCCTTATTGCGAGTCGAGATTACTGTCAAATCGATGCAAAAGGCCGTACTGTACATATTGCTCGTGGTTAGGGCGTCGATTCAAGAGCATTTTGTCAAAATGGTTATGACAGTATGTTGAGCTCTTTATTAGGGGTTTGATGGAGCCCTTATTGCGAGTTGAGAATACTGTCAAACCGATGCAAAATGCCGCACTGTAGGCGTTACTCATGGTTAGGGAGTCGACTCGGGAGCATTTTGTCAAAACGGTTACGACAGTATGTTGAGCATTTCATTAGGGGTATGATGGAGCCCTTATTGCGAGTTGAGAGTACTGTCAAACCGATGCAAAAGGCCGCACTGTATGCGTTGCTCATGGTTAGGGAATCAATTCGATAGCATTTTGTCAAAACGTTTATGATAGTATGATTAACTTGTCATTAAGGGTATGATTGAGCCTTTATTGTGAGTTACAAGTATTGTCAAAGCGATGCAAAGGCCGAACTGCATGTTTGCAGTTAGGCAGTCTATTGCATTGACTTCTTATATTGTGAGCCGACTTAGCTGTCTGCATCAGTGACGCAAGCCTTTGTGATAATGTGCTTAGTCCAGATTGAGGGCTCCGTATAACAACGTAATTATCTACCGCGGAAAAGATCACCGGTAGGTAGACGTAGCTCAATTGCTAAGTAATTGGACTTGCAATAGTTTCAAAAAGAGACATCGTGAGCCTGATTTAAGCTTTTGTGCTACCAAGCAACAAAGAGTACTAGTAATTTGTAACCTAAAATACTAGTAATCGCGAAAAAGATCACCGGTAGACGTAGCTCAATTGCTAAGTAATTGGACATGCGATAGTTTGAGAGAGAGATATCGTGAGCCTGATTTAAGCTTTTGTGCTACCAAGCAACAAAGAGTGCTAGTAATTTGTAACCCAAAATACTAGTAATCTTCTTAAAAGGGTGCGTCATTGTATGGATTTTTCAATATTTCAAGTTGTGTTTGGGACAGAATAGAGAGAAAGATCTTTAGAACATAGGAGGGAGGGAGAGGGAGGGAGAGGGAGAGATAGAGATGAGGGCAGAGAGTGAAAGAAATAGATAGAGGTAGGCAGAGAAAAAGAGAAAGAGAGAAAGTGTGAGAGAGAGATTGAGAGTGAGAGGGGGGCCAGAGAGAGAAAGAGAGAGAGAAGACGAGAGAGAGAGCGAGAGTGGAAGAGAGAGAGAGAGAGAGAGAGAGGATCAAGAAAAGAAAAAAAAGAAGTGAAGAAAAGAGGGAAATACATCAAAAAAATTAAGAACTTGAAGCAATTTATTGGGGCTAAAATCAAATACGACCGCGGTTAGTAGTAGTTAGTAGATCCGCCAGTTAGTAGATCATGTAAAATAAAACCATTCTTTACTGTCTTATAGTTTTGTCAACTAAGAACAACAACACAATATATAGACGCGACGGTAAAGTGTAGGCGGGCATGACATTAGCAACTACGCACACCTCATTCATGAACGCTGTTAACCGTTTAATTCAGCTGCTTACCTTCATTTAGTTTTGGATTTAAACGGGACTCACAATTAAGAGCTGCTGAGCGTTGGTGCACCAGTTATACCAGTCGTGCTTGCAAAACGACTGATCTAAGAAGGCACCTTGATGCTCTTAGTTATAGGACCCGATTGGATCCAAAGCTAGGCGGCAGTGTTAGAACTTTAATATAGTATGATTACTTTATTTCGATACAATTTGTACAATCATACAGTCATATAAATTTTCGGATTTAGGCATCTTGATCAGGGACACGGCTCCCCATTAGGATACCTATCCGTTTAGTTTATGTCGTTCATTGGCTAATTTCGGATCCAAATGGGGCTTCCAGTTATGAGCTGCTGAGCGTTGGCGCGACGGTTAGATCAGTCGTAATCCGTAAACGACTGATTTAACATAAGTACCTTGATGCTCATAATTTTTCGACCCGATTGGATCCGAACTTAGACGGCTGTGTTGGAACATTAACTATAATATGATTACGTGATTCCGGGACATCGATAACATTTATATAATTCACGGTCATAAAAGCTTTCGGTCTTCTTTGGCACCTTGATCAAGGGCTTAGTGTCAATATAAAATAAAATAGTGAGCAAGGTGGGATAAAAAAAAATAACGAAGACTTTACGATCATGTCACAGCTCTTTATCAATGTGCCAAATCGTTTAGTTTCTGCGGGTCATTGATAAATTTCGGATCCAATTGGCCCTTCAAACCTAATCAACCGTGTTGAAACGTTAACTATAATATAATAATGTGATCACGGGATAGCGACAAAACTTTTACAATTACACGGTCACAAAAGCTTTCAGTCTGCTTAGGTAGTTTGATTAGGAGCTAAGTTTTAATATAAAATATGGTGAGCAAAGTGGGCCTAAAAATATATAAGCAAATAATTTCCCGGGCGGGCTTAGTTCCTAATCCAGACACTTCTAGTCTATGCAGTTCATTGACTAATTTGGGATCCAAATGGGGCTTTCAATCATGAGCTGCTGAGCGTTGGTGCAATAGTTACATCAGTCGTGCTCCTAACACGACTGATTTAACTAACGCATCTTGATGCTCATAATTGTTGGGCCCGATTGGATCCAAACCTAGTCGGCCGTGTTGCAATGTTAACTATAATATGGTTACGTGATTACGAGACATCGATTTTTTTTATAATGACACGGTGATAAACGCTTTCGGTTTGATTAGGCTTCTTGATCGGGGACTTGGTGTGGATATAAAATAATTTGGTGAGCAAGGCGATCCCGATCAAGATGCTTAACTGTTCAGTTTATGCGGGTCATTGACTAATTTGGGATCTGATGGGCCCTTAGGTCGTATAATGATCGGTTCAACCTCGCTATGTTAGTGTATACAGCTGTGGTCGTATTTTAGGGTCTAAAGGTATTGGTAATTAAATAACATCATGATTAAATTAAAAAAATTAACTATACATTTTTAGGTGGTCATCCATAAAAAGTTATGTTTCCATAATTGGTATTTCTAAAGAGTTTGTTATGTTTGTATGGCAATTTAATTGAGCTTCTTAATTTTCTTCTATCTTCTTAAGTTCGTATTCTTATTCTCAAAATGTTTGTTTTGTTATAAAATTTATGATTTGTCATAAAATAATGGAGGTTTTTCGTTAATCACAGGGTGCATTAAAAGGCCCTAAAATATGACCACACATGATTTGTACACACTGTATAAATATAGGTAATCATTCTATGGTACTTGGTTAAAGTTCAAGCTCTGTGAGTATAAACTAAATTAAAAGTAACCATTTTGTTTATACTAAAAGGTTTCCATTTGCGTAGTCTGTACTCGGTAAATAAACAGCAGAATTATACGGCTTACTGACTATTTTTGGATCCAATCGGTACTCTCAACTATGAGTTGCTGAGCGTTGATGCGACGATTACATGAGTCTTGTTAAAAACACGACTCATTTGATCTGAGCATCCTGATGCTCATAATTGTAAGGCCCGTTTGGATCCATACGTAGTAGGCAACATCGTGCTTGCGTGAGAAATGTCGTAATGTTATGTTAGAACAGGTTTTATTAAGAGAGGTAGGGCACAGCGGAATCTCACTTAAAACCTGGGATTTCGCTCAAACTGGGGCAGCCCGACTGGGGAAGTACCTCCGCCCTACAGAAGATCGCAGCCAAATAGCCTTGTTTGGGTTTTTGCGGTGAGTAGGGCTTCCAGGCTCCACGAGGAGATGGTGTGCTGTCAGAAAGGGGCTTGAGTGATCTTTGCACCTTACGCTGGTCGCACAGCTACTCCTGTTTTGAAAGGCTTGCAAGGTGGGAGTATTACCATACTCTATGGGTGCTTACAGTATGTTGGCAATGTAAGCGCCTATAGGCAATGGTATCCACTTACCATTAAGAGGGTTGTATGTGTGTTGACCGCTTGGAATGTATAAGAACTAAGATCGGAAGAAAAACAAGTAGAAGAACGAAAGGTAAATTTGACATATTCTTTAAATATTTCCTTGACGATACATGGTACGATATTTCTAAAATCTACATTTTCATTAGCTTTTTGGTCAAATACTAATGCTATAACACTCAGCTCCTATTTGAATACCCTGTCAAATAGAAGCTTAGTACAGTAGCTTGACGTCAAAAACAGCTCACAGTCACGGCTGTGGACATAGTGACACTGACTTCTTCAATCATTTCCTATGAATATAGTCGCGAAGGTGACAGTGGCGTAGATTTGAACCTGAAGAGCTTTGTTTGATCATCTACAACACCAGATGCCGAAACTAATATGTGTATATTTGGCTTATAATATACGATATTGGGATTGGCGTAAAAAAGACTAAGCCGGCATTTAAAAAATACCATCTGTCAAAATGCCGTGACGGTCATACCATCTCTATCAATGATGTTTTCATAATTTACTTGAACATCTGACCATTGCAATGTTGTGATCTTCGTTACTTTGCAATATTAAACTATTTCTGTGCTGTGCTAGGAATGGGAGAAAAACATAAAAGACGCCAGCTGCTTCTCTTACTTAGCAAGTCGTAGAAGTCGACTAAGAGATTCTCAGGGTCTGGCGGGGCAATACCATCTGCGGGTTAGCCACCCCCCACTACCATCTTATACCCTTGGCTTACAATGTTAATTAATATTAATATACAATATCAGATAGCTTCTGTACTATATTCGGTACCGATCATGAGTGAACGTAGGCAGTAATTACAGCCGGGTGCTTCAGGTTTTGTGCTTGAGCATCCTCTAGAGTGAGGTGAGAGGGATAATCCCTTTAATCCTTTGCCCCCTAAGAGGCCACCCGTTTCAACCTGGGATTCTTTGGAACTGCTTAACGTTGCCTGTTGGTTTGATGGCCTTAATCTCCCAATGTGGCCATCGCATCAAGAGACCCACGATTGTTTGGATCCGAAACTAGTATAAAAACCGTTTGTAAATTAATATTAAAATTTACATATACCTCGGCTACGTTCTATGGACTGTAGGAAACCATAATGTTCGACCCCCGCGTTAAACTTGACACCGTGATTGTCACCATCATATAACTTATGATGATGACCGGTTGCTGTGCAGCAACTGTTTCCGTGCTGGGCCGGGAATGACAGGAAAGCATAGAAGGCGCCAGCTGCCTATCTACCCGTGCAAGTCGTAAAAGGCGACTGAGGGTTTCTGGGGTCTGGTGAGGCATACCACCGCGGGTTAGCCACCCCTCACTACTATCACTTACCCCTGGCTAGCAAGGCCCCAGGAGCAAGCTCCACCTGGGGCTTTGTTAAAGGTATATATATAACACACACACATTACAATATATTTGTTAAAAAGAATATTTGAGGTAAAATTACGTAAGGATATATATTAAGAATTTTGAGTTTTTAGCTTTAAGTATATGTCTATATATTCTTCTCACTAATAAGATTAATAGGAAAGCAATTCACCTGGTAACAATCATAGTTATTAAGGCTAATGTAATGCAGCTATTGAGGTAGAGGTATAAGGGACGATTAAGGATAACATTAATCGAATCAGTTCTTAGCTGAATTGTGACCACCATATCACCAATAAGGCGCATAATAATAATAATCATAAGTGTTTTATTTAGCGAGCAATCGCTCTTTTTTCCTCTCTCCCTTAATGTTTATGTCTTGAGGTATATACTTACTGAACATATGCAAGCTCATGCTGCAGGTTCATGGCTAGCGGTAATGGTTCTTCTTGGTAATGTAAATATATTATGGTTTTTAAACGTAGCCTGAAATCTGGTGTATTGATTGGTAAAAGCTTTGGGTACGGTAAAGGTTATGGTAACAATTGTAACGGTAACGGTAAAAATGGTATTAAACAAACCGAATGGTAAGTACCAGGCTACAGCCAGACAGAAGCAGCAGTGGTATAGTGGTAAACTGACGAGAAAGATGGTAACTCAGGTTACGTGGTAAAGATCTTTCAATGTACTAAGTGGTACTTCTTATTATGTCACGGCTAATAGCCGAAGTGCGGCTACACCTAGTTTTAGCCGGCTACAACTAGGTTCAGCCGGCTACAACTAGGTGGAGCCGGCTACAACTCTAAACTAACCGCGTGTGGTCGGCTGTAAAACTAAGTGTAGTTGCACTTCGACTATTAGCCGTAACATATATAAATGGTATGTTTGATATGTTAGGCAGTACAAGCTGTATGAAATGACAATATTGGCAAAAAAAACTACAGGCTTGTAGACAGTGAACACAGACACAAGGATCAGAAACCAGATAGACATATTATCATTATTATTAGCAGATGGTGAGACATGATAAGATATAGAATAACTATGCTCTTAGCTTGCATACAAAACTTAATTGTTAACTCGCTATATTCGAGTAGAAAAAGGTAATTGAATTCATCTAAAACTCCCGTTTTAGAGTTTTAGGCGACATCAATTATTACAGTGAATGGAACATAATTTTACTCTTGAAATGTTTAACACATACAGAAGAACTCGGTCATTATGTCAGCCATAAGATAATATCCACTGTTTATATCATCTACTGAAGCCTACATATCACAGAGATTACGCATTGTGCCGTCGACTGGTGTAACAATAGGGTGGCAAAGTTGGCAAAAACCTACGGGCCCCTGGCCTAAAGGGGCCCTCGGCCCGTGAGCCCGTGAGCATAGAAAATCCCTTACATTTATAACAAATATTAGAAAATATCAGAGGTAAGTAAAGCATAATATGGATGGGTTGTTCGAGCTAACGTTTGAGTAGCTTTTGATTTTGTATAGCATCTGATGAATTTGCCACGGGCCTTAGATGATATAGTTACGGCACTGGTACTGTTTATACGAAACGTCTTAATTCTACCTCTTAGGTTTAGACTGAGGATGGGTTTTAATATATTAAATATGAGTCATTTTAGCCACGAACAGTTCAATTTTGTCATGTTTTTCATAGAATATGAGTCAAAATTTAACTGTCCGTAGGTAAAACGATTATTTTTTTGGATATAATGATCTAATAACAGGATCTGGTCATCAGTCATCTATCAATGCAACACTGCTAGAAAACTGTTTCTATTTGTAGCCTCCACTACACAATCTTCCTTTTAATAGTAATTCTTCATACATATCTAGAGTATACTGATGGCAATCAAGCACAGTTCCAGACGCGTGATGCCCCATGCTAATGATAAATGAATGAAGACATTCGAAAAAATTATCTAACTCGATTACATCAAAAGTGAAAGTTTTAATATACGCTTTAATATAAACATCGTTTTATAACTAAGTACTTTTATTTGTTTAGGAAGGAAATGGTACCAAACATAACAGGTAGTCAACCAAACTTGGTGATAACGTTTGTCAAACATTCACGAAGGTGCTCGGTAACAATTTGCCTAAAAATATCGTGTAGCGGATATTGGTCCCAATTCACCAACATGTGGTATTGCCTCGACATCTGTATGCATATTTTGATCTTCTTTAGGTAGTGGCGCAGTCAAAATAAAATTATCCTAGAATAAACATAGCACATGTTTATTCTGGTAATGAAAGTGAGGCAGATCATACTGATATCCTGCTGACAGTAAAGTGACTTTATAAGGAACCTAGAAGCCTTCCTCACGGTTCTCACAATAAAATATTGACCTTATTATAACATCATATACGGTTCATTTTCCTTTGGCAGATTTACACCAATCATTATTACTTATCTAGGGTTATGTTGGTTAATATAATTTTTACGACGAGTCTTCTCGTTCTGGATCTTTCTTTCAGAATGGGTTGTACATATAAGATACATTAACTACTTATTTCTGTAACTTTCAACAGAAATAAGTAGTTAATGTATCTTATATGTATAACTCGTTCTTTGGTCGTCATGTGGAGATAATTATTATAACATCAACGCTTTACATATTCCGTCTCTCTGCCATGTCAGTACCTATAGCAGAGAGACAGTTAAGAGCAGGTTAAGAAAGAAAGAAAGAAATAAATTTATTTAACGACATACTCATGCAAATACAAAATAACACAAATAGAAAGATAAAACATATAAGGGTGTCGTTAAAAAGGTATTGTCTCAGCATTAGACGTAACACCTCAAAGGTGTGACGACGCTGGTTTTTCGATAATACCTATTTGTTGACAAAAGGTGCAACTAACACCAATATAGCTGATACAAATATACCAACGGAGACCAGACTCAGAGGAGAGAGGCACAATTCGTAAGGTATTTGCAGGTGCGTTGGTTCTCTAATAAGAAGTTTTAACTTGTAATGAGATAGTTAATGAATAAGTTGTCTTTGAAGGAAATACACGTCTGGCGATAATAATGAAGATTTGCAGTATTCTAATTCTGCGGTAGTGGAACAATTTTTAGTGTAATTTTACTTAACCTGTCAATTGTTGGCATACCAGACATAATTAAAAACCTACTGTGTATGACCGCTGGTGTGCTGCTGCGACTAATCATTTTTATATTGGTTTATTAGTTTACCCAGTGTCTTAATTTTTAAGTGGCTTAAAGATGAAGGAAGAATCTTTTATCCTACTTTGGATTAGAATAACGCAGAGAATTTTCTAAAAAACAGCTTGTAATACGAGATGTTTGACACAGTAGTAAAACGAGGCAATCGAGTGAATATTTCATGATGTTATTAAATATTTATTTTGTTCTGTTGTTTAAATACCAATAGCGATAACTATTTAACTATTGAATCTTTAAGGAGGTTTTTCACTGGGATCTAAGAGATAATTTTCTACTTATTAGATTCCAGCAAAAAATCTCTAAACAAAAAACTCAGCAAGAAATTAAAGAGGCGCTGAAAGAAAATGGTTGGGTGATGTAGGTAAGTAAGTCTCTATCTATCTATTCTCTCACATACACACAACACCATCTAGCCCAAACTAAGCAGAGGTTGTATTGTGAGAACTTTAGTCTAAACTAACTAACTTATATACTTTTTTTTGTAAATACATACATATCAGTATACATACATAGAAACACGCAGACCAAGACAAACATCCAAGTTCGTGCACACAAATGTTTGACTTGTGCGGGAATCGAACCCGTGACCTCAGGCGTGGCTGGTTGTTGGTTGGTGGTTGGTTACACTAACCACTGCGCCATCGAGGCCGACTAATTATGGAATTTGCTGGGACGAGCTGGTGTATTCGTACCTTCACGTCTTAATAAGCAACAGAACGTTCTTCTTTAAGAAAAGCATAACACGTAACATGATACGTACATTTCCACGGTGTACACAACTGAAGCTAACCTTAAGATATAATTATAAAAAGCTACACCATTCTAGATGAATTTAGAGTACAGTCGCTTACGCGATAGGTGGGACTGACCGAAAACCGCTTAAGTCGAATTCGCGTAAGTCGGATTACAATTTCGCATATAAATACATATAAATTATTTTAATTGTAACCGGAAGCTAAAGATTACAATAAATTAGACAAATTTTTTTAATAAAATCTTAATATTGTCTTCTGTTTACGCGAATATTATTCATTGAAATTAAACTACTATATCCCCGTTGCTGAAAAGCAACCGAAAAGTCGGTGTAAGTGTAAAATTAAATTGAATCTATATAGTTTTAATAATAATTTAATTAGCTTAAAAATTAGTAAAGTTTAATAGTACTACTACTATTAAACTTTACTTATTTTGTAACCGTTTTCAAAATTATGTAATAAAATGTCAAATAAACAGCGATAAAATCCATATATTCGTTTAATTAGAATATACTAATATAAATTCGGCAATAAAAAGTTATTTTGATGTAGAAGGCTTCACAAAATCTAACAAAGTAGTTCAGTACTCAAAGTTCTTCGCACGCTGAATTTCCTTAATTTCTGAACAATGCTGTGGGGGCAGTAAGTCTATAATTGATAATCGAGAGTTGTGTGACGCTCAAACAAAAGACGAATTTGACGGGATTCGAAAATCGCGTTACTCCGGTTGCATAAATCAGTTTTTTTTTTGGACGCTGTCAAATGTACAAATCACATTCCCCATCGCCGGTTTTGGGGCGGGCGATGGGGATATGTCGGGATCCAGCCTCTAAGACAGAAATTTGGGCTGATCCGACTAAAACCACCACGGTGTTCCTCACACCTTTATGGCGGGACCGCGCGGATCACTCTCGCATCCAAATCGCGACCCCGTCAAAGGTTCGATCCGCCGATGGACGTGGCGGGTCCCATACAACCATCACACAAATTTACAAACACACAATAAAAATTGACACACACATTTGGGGTCCTGGTCCCCGACGACAAAGCGGGGAAACAAACGACAAACCTAGTCCCCTTCCGACATCGAGAGGCGTGTGCGGAACACAAACGCCGTCTACTCAGACCTGCACTGATCGGGCGGTGGACGGCCCCAATGGGTCCACCGCCCGCAGGCTTCTACTCAGGGTGGCTGGAGATCGTCTCGCGCCCTCCTGCGCTCGGCTCTGCGGTTAGGAAGAGAGAATGATTGTTTCCTCTTCCTCTCCGCCGCCCTTCTTCACTAACATCCCCTCCTCACAGAAGGAGGCGACGGCATTCCAAGACCTCTCGCTCGAAACCATGGACAGAACCATAGCCTGGAGCGAGAGGACGACTCTACCGACTGCCGCATGTATGACACGGCGTTGCGTGGCCCAAGCAAGGCAACCTACCAATGTTTGCAACGCCGTGTCTTTGACAACGACGTAGCAGTCGACGCAGTGATGACAGCCGGGCGTCTCTTGTTTGCCTATTCGACACAGGTACCGACTGAAACAACCGTGGTCGGTCAGCACCTGCGTCAGACGAAATGTGAGGCCGCCACGATTGCGGCGTGCCCGGCGTAAATCAGAGTCGCGTAAGTCGAGGTATTACTGTCTTACAAGGTAAAAAAATAAAAAAATCATACTTTGTCACGGAGCAGTAAAAGAATATTACGATTTAATGACACATTGATAAGTTGCTTATACAGTTTATTCGATTGTATTTATGACCTTCTACTATATTGACAAAGGAGAACAAGAGTTGATATTCGGCTGTACATTAAATTAAGTTTAACTTATAACGATTAAAATTATTCGAATATAATTAAATCATTTGAACATTCGAATGTTTCAATGTATAATAGATGTTCACATGTATTTCCATATTACTAAAGTTTAACAAATAACGATTAATATTATTCGAATATTTCGAATGTATAATAGACACTACTATTTCCATTTTTAATCGAGAGGTAAACATTCCAAGCACCTTAATACTAGTAATATACTTGAAACGACAAGTTTAAGCACACATCTTTACTTACGATAGTTTTACGATATGCATAATAAGTGGTTCGAGGTCGACGCTTTCTCGAGCCTCAGAATCCTGACTCACGAGACCAGTCGTCACTGCGACGGAAACGACTAGCAGGTTGGCTATCAATAAAATACCACTTTTTATTATCATCAACAGTTCATCTAGGTTTCGGCACATATTGAGGTAGGTGTGGTTTCAATATTTTGTGCAGGTGTATCGACATTTGCAGTGGTGTTCTCAATAGAATAATCTGAACTTAAATTATAAATGCGAATGTGAGTTTGCTTGTTTGTGACACTATCACGCCTTATCTACTCGATCATTTCACTTACACGTTGTCAGGGGTACAGAAAGAACATAATTTTTTTTTTAATGTTAATTTCGTTTAGTACCAAACCAAGTATAGTTACTTCAATAGTTCGTACCACATATTCGTACTTTACTAATGTAGTCTAATAGCTTTGATAATTTATAAAAATAAGTATTCTAAATATAATCACCATTTTGGCATAATTATCACCAGGAGTGGACATCTTTCGACTAATCGAAAGATGTCTACTACTGGACATCTTAGAGAGAGAGATTCACGTATAGCATTGTTCTTTAAGTGGTTACCTCGCTATTGTCGCCGAGTGTTGTGAGCTCGAATCCCACACGAGACTAATACTTGTGTTATCCATAAATTGTTGTTCCGAGTCTAGATGTTTTATGGGTCCGTTGTTTGAATAATTATAAAGTGCCCTGCGATACAGAAATAAATCACGGAGAGGGCCAAGTTCTAAAAAAATATTTAAATGCGGAATCTATTACTTAGAAAATATACGTCGCTACAAATATGTTGAACTAGCTTTTGCCCGCGGCGCCTACTTATTTCTGGATAAAAGGTTACCTATTTCCTTTTCTGTACCACTGGCAACGTGTACGTGAAATTTCATGATGATCGGTCAAGTAGTTAAGGCGTGAAGCATAACAAACAAACTCACATTCGCATTTATGATATGGCTTATGTTTAACTTATCACTAGATATAGTAAAATATAACAGTCAAAAATAGTAAATTATCACCAAAATT
The DNA here is from genome assembly GCA_930367265.1 of Catocala fraxini. Taxonomy (NCBI): domain Eukaryota; kingdom Metazoa; phylum Arthropoda; class Insecta; order Lepidoptera; family Erebidae; genus Catocala; species Catocala fraxini. The sequence goes on from OV884047.1 coordinate 5,961,698, forward strand.
AAAACCGCATTATATTTAAAGAGATCAAAATAAGTCGACGGAGCCCCGCTAAGAAGGAACCTAATATTTTTTTTTTTTTTTAACGTGGGGGAATGCATGACGCATACCCCTCCGCGGGGGCGGGCGGAGGGGTTATGTCGGACTCGCCGGGGTAAAATAAGATGTTAAGATGATAAAGTACCTCCCGGAATACCGACTAAACCTACCACGGTGTTCCTCGACAAAACCACTATCGATGGGGCCGCGCGAATCACTTTCGCATGCGGTCGCGACCCCGCCGAGGTTTCGGCCCGCCGTATGAAACGGCAGGCCACTACACAAAAGACCTACCCAAAGGCACTCCTCACAAATTATCCCTATTGTCCCCCCTAGAGGGGAGACGGACTCGAAACAGAAGCGCGCGTGGGAACACGCACGCCGCCTCTCGGACCTGGTGCTGAACGGATGGCGGGCAGGCCCACAAAGCCCGCCACCCCCAGGTCAAACCTCAGGGTGGCTGGAGGTCGTCCCGCGAAGAAGGAACCTAACATAACCCAACCCTTCCGAGACAGAATGCAGTGATTTGAGACGTATAGGTGCTCGTTATGATATATTTTAGTAAGCATATTTTGCTGCGCAATTAGTATTTTTGGTGGTCATTATATTTAATCCCCTATAATATTAGTAAGAACGACGCACATTATTTTTAGAACATTTTAAAGTGATGTTTATCATACAATAAATTATTACCTAAAACTTGTTCGACTGGTATTTATAACAGTGTATTATATTTCAATGAAACAATCTATTTGTGTGACACAAAAAGCTATGGAATCCGTCGAACGAAACAAAAGCGAAAGTTGTATCCATGGTGAGCCATGGTGCAACCTGTTTTTGTCTTGGTACCTAAATTCAACTCAGTTATGGTGATACATGTTTTTGAGGTGTAATAACCTGTAAAGGCATGTGACACTGAGGAGATTTAAAACAAGGAAAAACAATTTAAGGTTATTTATTAATAACATTTATAATATATTTAATTTATTCTTCTCTCTTAGCCTTTATTATTCCCAAGTCACTTGGGGTCGGTTTTTCTGGTCTAACCGGATTTGACTGGATATCAGTTTTTACACGGAGCGGCTGCCACCTGACCTCCGCAACCCGAAGGCTAACGATACTCTAAGGCTAGACCAGTGTCAGGATATTAGAGGGTACTGACTTTCCCAATAACAACTGCCATAGATGTTCATGGCAGCCGGGACCAACGGCTTAACGTGCTCTCCGAGACATGGAGCAGGCGATAATTGTCAATCAATACGCACATAATTTCGAAAAGTCATATAACTTCCGAAAGTCAGAGGTGCGCGACGTGGGTTCGAACCCCAGACCCTCTGCATTGGAGTCTGTTGGTCTCCCCACTGAGCTATCGCTGCTCCCTTCCGCAAGGGTAAATTATTTATGTGACTTATAAGTGTTCTTTGTTGACCTCTATGTTTGTCAAGACCCCTACAACACGGAGCTTGTAAACGTGGAACAGTGAGAGAGGTCTTTAAAAAGAAAAATATTTCGTTTGTTTTTGCTTTTTGCTCATAAAGTGTACTTATATATATATAGTTCATTTATTTTTGAGTTTAAATATTTTTGATTCATAGAAATAAGAGTGTGAAATATATTGGCCTATAGAGCTTATATTAATTGCACATGGCACGTCATGAAACTACACTAACTTCAATTACGTAGATAATAATATAATAATAATAATATTCTACCACGTACACACAACACCATCTAGCCCAAACTAAGCAGAGCTTGTACTATGGGTTCTAGACAATGGATAAACATACATATTATTATATGCTTTTTTTTTTTTTGTAAATACATACATATTATACATAGAAACACCCAGACCAAGACAAACATCCATGTTCATGCACACAAATGTTTGACTTGTGCGGGAATCGAACCCGCGACCTCAGGCGTGGCAGTCGGTTACACCAACCACTACGCCATCGAGGCCGTCGTAGATGCGCGGCTCAAACTAAAGTTAACAGTATTACTCCATTGTATGATCATACAGATATAACCAGCGTGCTTAATATGACAAAGACCAAAACAAAAAACATAACAGAGTGAATAGACTACTACATAAAGTTTCTTAGAAACTAAATTTATTTATTTATTTATATAATTTATTTAATTTAGTTGAAAATAAATAATATGATTACCCTCATATATTCAATTGAATTGCTTTTAATGGAAGGTTGATATTAAACTACTGTAAATCAGTTTTACTGCGGTTTACTAAAAAAAGAAGCAAGACTTTTAGATCATTTGTACCATTAAAATATTTAAATTTAAGCCTACACTTTGCCCGACGTTTCAGCTGCATTTCAGCAGCAACGTTGAAGAACTCTCAAACAGGCAGGTTTACCCACGATTTTTCTTTAACCGTTAACCGAGTGATAATTAACTATTTAATATGCATATAACTTCCAAAAGAGGCGTGTCTTAGGATTGAAACTGCTACCTCTGCGTGGCAGTCCGACGGTGACCCACTAGGCTATCACTGCTCTATATTTAAAAATAGAAGAAAATATTTTTGATTTCTGTATGTTCGTTCCGGTATCACAAAAAATAGATACTGTTGTTGTCATAGATCGCAGCTTGTACTTCGACTTAAGATGTCACCATCTTTCCCCGGGTGAGTCCGATATAACCCCTCCGCCGGCCCCCGCGGAGGGGTACGCGTAAACGCATTTCGCACGTAAAAAAAATACGTCCTACTAACTAAACTTTGACGTCCAAATGTTTCATATTACTTCTATCAATACATCAGCCTTATAGGCTAATATTGCCATCAACTTTCACTTATTAGCAAGATGGCGGTGCCTAGCTATGATTATTGAAATTTTATTTAAATAGTTACATTGACCCACTCGTTCGACCGCCGTACCACTTGCTGCGATTTATATTTTATTTACAATAACATCGTATACCAAACAACCTCATAACACCAGTGTTTAGAACTTGAATGGTGGCTGACCTTGTTTCATACAACCATACAATTTACGAACACAGAGTACTCTTAGCCTCTGGACAATAATAATAATAATGTCCTCCAGACCGTATTTCGGTCACGGCGGCCTATCTTGACGGAGACTGGCCATCTGCGCGGTAGATATACATAATAGTGCACAAGTGTATGCGCAAACACAAGTGATCTCTCTGTTCCCTATATCTCATGATAGGTTGGGACGGTAATCTGATACGACCGGAGTGAGATCAGGCCCAGGACCAACGGCTATACGTGCTTTCCGAGGCACACCCTGTCTCGGAAAGCTCGCCAACGCCTACGAAAACACCGCCAACATCCTAACTCCGGGCTACTATTGAGATTTCTTATTCCTGCACTAAAATACAATAAACCTAAAATGTGAAGCTTAATGCCTTGTGCTGCCGCGACCCCAGACTTAATTGTTTTTCAATTATTATATTCAGAAATATAGCTGCGTCAAAAAATACACTATGTTTAGTTCTCTCATGAAGTCACGAAACTGCACTTAAACTACCTAATAGAAATATGGGGCACAGGTGCATAACAAAATTTGGCAAAGTTGTAACGAGCACAAAATAAGTTAATAAGATGGCTATTTCATTTGATTTTCTCACGCCTGCAGACAAAATGTACTCTTATCATCTGCAACCCTTTAGAATGGTGTACATACATACATACATAGATTCATGCCTGTTTCCCAGAGGGGTAGGCAGAGACTACGGATTACCATTTGCTACGATCCTCGTACACTTCCCTGGCTTCATTCACTTTCATAACATTCCTCATACACGCCCGCCGGTTTATGGTGCTCTCTTAGAATGTTATAGTAGGAAAATAATATATATAAAATTATTTGCATATGGTATCGTTAAAAATCACGAGATAGTTTAACTAGCATTCATTTCCAGAGTATGTTAGTTAGTTGGACGTGTGTTATCCGTATTTAGCCTCACAATTGGGCCATTGTGCGTAAGTGACCGACGCAAGTTGTTCGGTTACTCATACCATCTCAGCTCCATCCAGAAATATAAAAGGAGCAGAATTTTTTTCCAGAATTTCTATCTATATCTAAACTCATATTATAAACAGGACATATTTGATTTTTTCTTTGTAAGGATTTATATTAAAAACTACTCAACCGATTTTAAAATTCTTTTACAATTAGAAAGCTATTTTATCGCCGAGTAGCATAGGCTCTATTTTATTTAAAAAGTACTGTTACTATTATAACCTTATTCTTCTTTTCGTGTGGTTAGTGGCCAACCTGTTGTCAAGAGTTGTACAAGCCGCCTGTAGGCCTCTGACATGGCTTAACGACTGCTGTCAATTTGGCAACAACCGGGACTGACTTTTTACGTGCCCTCCGAAGCACGGAGACGCTCAGATGAAATACCACTAAGCGGTCCCCCATCTATAGGCTGACCGCACCCAACGTTGCTTAACCTCGCTAATCGTTTACCGATCAGTGAGTGCAACTGGCTATGAGCGATGAGATGAAAAAAAAAGAAAAGGAAAGAAGATTATAACCTAACATACTTTTCGCGAATGAAGCCGTGGGCAAATATTAATTGTTTAAAGACGTATGGGATTAGTTAGCGACAAAGCCGACAACAGTAGGATTGTCTCGTAATAGGTTCATGGCGTAAATTTCAAACTGCAACTATACACTCAGTACAAACACTTTTTTTACAGTATGTATGTTATGTGGGGGCCAGTCAGTGCAGACCGGCGACACTTCGACCCAGTGGGATCTTTTGTGTCGACACTCTCCCAATAACGACTGCCATAGATGTTCATGGCAGCCGGGACCGACGGCTTAATGTGCTCTCCGAGGCACGGAGCAGGCGATAATTGTCAATCAATACGCACATAATTTCGAAAAGTCATATAACTTCCGAAAGTCAGAGGTGCGCGATGTGGGTTCGAACCCGAGACCCTCTGCATTGCAGTCTGTTGGTCTCCACACTGAGCTATTGCTTCTTTTTTTACAGTAATTACAGACTGAAGTACATTGAATAGTTGCCGAGTAGAATTATTAGCACTAATTACAATTAGATCCAAGAGAACCAGCGGCCCCATTTATCGACCTTTGGATCGGACCATCTAAAGCGTAGCTTGTGAGTTATTCCTTGACGTTAGTCGCACTATATTGAATCAAATTAGGCGTTACTTGGCGAAAATCCATTTTAAAATATAATCGTCGCCCACCAAACGATTCCGCTCCCGTAAATCGCCGACGCGCGACGTCACGGCGTTCCCCGCTCTTGTACAATGCAATCAATTGAGTGTCTTAGTACCGCTAAATTATCGTACGTTCCTGACATGTACGTACTTGCGTCCTCGCTTGTGCATAATTGCATTGAATGCGTATTAAATGCCTTTATGCGTACAATATACTTCTGCCTACCGTTTTGAGGATATAGGCGTCAAACAATGTATATACGGTGCCATGATATCAGGTCATCTGCACCATTACTAAGCATTTGTATGCTGTAGTTGAGTTGAATAATTAACCCATTCGAGAATATCACGTTTGTCATCTATGCAGGAGCGTGTGTGAGGTACTGTACTTTCTTGTACCCTAGACAAGGTCATATCAGATAAGATGAGGTACGCTCACGGTATTATTCTTAACGAGGCCTGCAGCATACGTATGCCATACAAATTAGATCTTTTGTTTTGGAGTGCAAAGTCAAAAAGTCAAAAATATTGAAATGCTTCTATTACCAGAGTAAAAGATAGATCATTTACGTAATATCCTTTGGCTCAACACTAGGTAAGCCTGTCCCGTGGGTACCTTTAACGATTTACAGTGCGTTTACATGATTGCTCGAGCGTAAAGTTTATTTAAAATGAAATTAAATCTTAAACTACGAAATAATGGTGATTCGTTTAGCAAATTCAAAGCTCTATTGCTAAAACTGTTTTATTTTAACTATAATATTGTATAACCTTATTAAGATAAATTAAAATTAGATTAAATTATAATAGTTATATAAAAGGTAAACATCTAACTTCTCTATAACCAGCCACCAGCCATTGTTATGTACACCGTATGTGTCATACATATCAGACAAAATACTCTGTAACGAAATTTTATTATATAAATATGTATGATGTCGTTGTGCTTTATTAAATAAATAAATAAAAAGCGAAATAAAAGTAACTTTCTTGGTACATACATAGTGCACAACGCTGGCCCAGTACGTTTTGGTTAGCAAGATACACAAATCTTCGAGAACATTACCAAGAATTCCCAGACATGCAAGTATCCTCACTTATTCGAGGACATTGTTATAAGTAACCAATATGCTATTACTCCTCTTTTTGATTCATCTTCTTCTTCTTCTTATTTAAGTCTAAGTGACTTGTCGGTGTAGCTTGTCTCTCCATATCTGTCTATCCAGTGCCATTTCTTGCATTTCTCTGTACGACATGACACCTAACTTTTCCCTGATCTGACTAATGTAACTTATTCTTGGCCTTCCTCTTCCGCGCTTTCCTTTTACCTTTCCCTCAATGATGTTTTTAATAAACGTGTCACGTCGTAAGAGATGGCCAACCATTTTATGTCTTCTAGCTGAAATAGAGTTAAGTAGCATTCTGGTTTCATTGATCTTTACCAAGACGTCCTCGTTTCTAACCATTTCTGTCCAGCTGATCTTTTCCATTCGTCTCCAGCACCACATCTCGAACGCCTCTAAAATTTCTCTATCCCTTTGTGTAAGTGTCCACGTCTCACATCTTTTTGATTATATGTAATAATTTTGTTTAAAGGCCTTTATGTACCAGCATTCGGTAGCTAACAATTACCAGGTCTATAATTTCATGATTGATCGATGTAGGCAGCGAAAAGGCGGAGTTCATAAAATTATCATTAGCTCATTCAAACTTGTGGTACAATACATATCACTGGTGTGTAATAGCTATCATTTAGTCATGTTTGACTGATGGTTGTACAGTCTATTTAAACGCTATTAGAAAGCTATTAAGTAGGTACTCATAATGCATTCGATGTTTTAGGAAATTGACAAAGGGCCATGCCTATTCTCCATAGTGTCTCAGGCTAAAGATGGACATCAAAAATTACTATAAATATTTTGTGTTTTGAGATCTTAACAGTATTACATATCTAAAAAATATATTCAAATTTATGCCACTATTTTAGAAATACCTATAAAAAAATGAATTGAGGTTATGTTTCTATACGAAAATGTGTCTGGTTATGAGATAATTCAAAAACATCTCTTTTCTCAAGGCTCTATTATTTAATTATGCTAGGAGGTGTGTTTGTAATATATTTTTATCCAGTTATATTTAATAGGGTATGAAAAAAACCACATTTGTTATTTTAAATGTCTATATTCTCTTCATTGTCATATACTATTAACAAATCATCTAGAAAAGGCGCACTCATATTCTATCAAGGACCCATATCTTGCCCAATAGATTTACTTTTTGTAACTATTTTTTGTAAATTGCAGTAGCGTCAATTTGAATGAAAGTAAATACATATTTTTTTACGACAAAATCAACTGGAAAGTATTTTCTAGCCTCTTGTCACTCCTGGCCTCAGATGGGCGTTCTCTTTTGTATATTTTATTTTATACCTACTGGACTTTGCTCCCGGCTTCACTCGCGTAAATCTAGATTAGGTTAGTAACAGTAATTTTTCTGGATAAAAGGCACTCTAAGACCATTTCTATACCACTGACAACGTGCAATCGAAATTTCTTGACGATCGGTCGAGTAGTTAAGGTGTGAAAGCATAACAAACAAACAAACTCGCAATCGCATTTATAATATTAGTTAGGATTAGGATAGGATTAGAATTCACAAATGATTTTATAAGAAGAAGAAGAAGAAGAAGAAGCAAACCACAGCTAGACTTCATGATACTTTGAGCTCATTCTGCGTAAATAGTATGCGTAGATTGAATGTGGTCATTATATTAAATGGATATTAAAAGAAAAAAGAAAGAAAGAATTTTTATTTCTAAAAAACACAAATATTAGTATTTGTATGATTTATATGCTACTGATATTGTCTTCTGTTTACGCAAATGTTATTGTTTGAATTTAAACTACTATATACGGTTTTTATCGCATTGTTTATTTGACACGTCATTACATAATTTAGAAACTGTAACACTACTGTAACTACTATTACACTTTACTAAATTTTAAGCTAATTAAATTATTAAAACTATTTATATTTAAGTTTACACTTTCTCCGACGTTTCGGTTGCTTTTCAGCAGCCATGGTCACGGGGAGACTAAGATGGCAGTTGTCTCAATGTTCCAGTGTAGTTATTACAAAGTACCCGAACATAATTTACAACATAATTTAATCATTGGTGTTTCACCAATGATTAAATTATGCTACTGAAAAGCAACCGAAACGTCGGGGAAAGTGTAAAAATAAATTAAATCTAAATAGTTTAATAATAATTTAATTAGCTTAAAAATTAGTAAAGTTTAATAGTAGTAGTAGTATAGCAATTTTCAAAATTTTGTAATAAAGTGTCAAATAAACAACGCGATAAAATCCGTATATAGCAGTTTAATTTCAATGATTTTATAAGCATTGCAGAAACTAAAGAACCTTTTAGTTTATATTGCACATTGGTAGATCGTTAAAAAAGCGTTGGAAATACCAGCTAATGAAGTGCGGAGACCCTAAACCATGATATAGAGCATCTATATAGGTCGTAATGTAAGTTTAAGAAGATGCAACAGAAATACGCTGGAATCGTAACATGTGCAAAATATAGAATCTGCCTATCTCTTCGCAATAAAGAGGTTCCTTCTGCTTACTGAAAAGGTAGATACAATACAAAGATTTATTTCTAAGTTCTTTTTATTTTGTTTTATCGTATATATAATATTTACAAGCTTTAGGGCTTGTCCTATCATCTCAAGATAGCATTTATCTATAAGATAAAGGTCTCGCCATCTATCTTCTTTAACCTAACATGAGTAAGACAGCATGCGATTTATCTTTCGGATAACGTTTACTTGTTAGTTGTAGGAGTGGCCATTAAACTTGGAAAGAGTATACTGTGTCTAAAGTAAAATAACAATTAATAAACAAGTGAGAATCGGCAATGAATTGCCGTAAATCTTAGAGTTCGAAAAAATGGTTCAAGTAATATGCAAAGGTCACGTGATACCACGTGACCATTAGAGGTCATAGGTCATAGTAATTTTGGGGCTATATCGACTATGCTGAGTCGAATGGCGTTGACCGCGAGTTTCTAGCCCTTACGGTTCTTGAGTTGAAAGTTGTATAACAGACAGACGGCCGGATGGACAAAGCTGTTGTATAAGAGTTTTTCGAACTCTAAAACCGGCCAACTGACAGTTGGTCAGTCAAGTCAGTCAGTCAACAGTCGGGCTTGCGCCATTTAAAGACTGCACGGATGGCGTAGTTGTGTTAGTGGTCGCCTCGCACCTGCCGCTACGCCGAGTATTGTGGGTTTGATTCCAACAAAAAAATGTGTAATCCACAAATAATTCTTCCGAGTGTGGGTGTTTTTGTTGTCCGTTGTTTGAATGTTTGTAAATTCCCGCGACACAGAAATTATTTTTAGTTTCTGAGTTGTAATTTTACAAATTAATTAAATTTCGTAGTACAAGTGTTTCTCTTATTTGGCCGGTTTAATAAAGCTTAGTTTCTGTCAATGCATAGGGTTAATCCAATCTTCATAATATTTATAAGTATAATGGTTTAATTGGCCATATATCTAGCTGATGTGTTGTTTGACCGACTGTTCCACAGTGTTTATGATGGATGCACGATGAGAACTAAAGATAACGGTGCCATGAGCAACCAGAATATTAACCTGCGCACGCGCATAGCGGTTGCTTGCGGGACTCGCGGCTGTAAGAGATAGTGCATACTGAAGAGGGTAAGAAAATATTTACTAAATATTATTTTTTTGAGAAGTGAGTGCAGAACTTGAACAAGATGTGTGATTTGACTTAACGGATGACGTATTGGTTTAAGTGGTAGTCATTCTACTGCCACTGCGCCGATTTTTGTAGGTTCGATTCCCACACGGGACAAAAATTTGTCTGATCCATAATTAGTTAAATATTGGTAAAGGAAAAGGACCCTAAAAGAAAGAAAATAGTTCTAGGTGTGTATATATGTGTTGTATTGTATAGATCCTTACGACACGGCATTTATTCCGAGTAGTATAATTCTAAACTTATGAAAGAACTGCTAATGATTCGTTATTCTATAAACGTCAAGTTAAAGCTTCATTATGCAATGGATGATATATGTCACGTACTTTTACTTCGGTAATTTATGTCAACATAGTAAACAGATTCTTGAGATATGCTGTAACGTATCGAAAGTGTAGGTGCGGACAAGAATGTGAGCGCGTGGGTGAACATAAGCCCTGCAGAGGTTACCAATATGGCATAAAACAAACCTTTTTCGTGAAATCAATAGCTATAGTCGCCGATAAGAAAGCTGACTGCACGAGCGCATTAGTTAAATAGTCGCTTCACTACAGTTGCCGCGCCGATTTTTGTAGGTTCGATTCCCACACGGGACAAAAAATTGTGTGATCCACAAATCGTTTTTCGAGTCTGGGTGTTCTTTGTGTCCGTTATTTGAATGTTTGTAAAGTCCCCCGCGATCGCCGCGATGCAAGAATTATTTCTAGTGTGGAACTAGTTAAAAAAAAAATAATGATCGAGGTTAGGTTCCAATATGATTTAGACATTACGATCAAAGCATTGAGCACTTGAAGATAAAAAGCAGTACGTTTAATTTAGACTCCTATAACTATATTATATTGTAATAAAATCTTTAAGGAAAGGCAGATAGAATCGTAAAACTGCTTTAAAGATCACAGGTACATTTTTGAATTGACGAGATATATTATGGCGCTTCTACTCGTAATGGAAAAGTTTTGTCGTAATAGAGTTTATTGTATATACTTATATACTGGACTGTATTAGGACGAAATATGAACTACGAAAGCATATTATAATACAAACTTGAATTGGCTTGCTGCAAAAGGACAAACACAGATAAGTACACTAGTTAAACATTAATATGGTTGAATGATGGCAGATCAGAGAGTGAAGCTAGGATCATCATCATCATCATCATCGGGCTATAATAGTCCACTGCTGCTAGGAAGCTGAAGCTAGGATAAGTGTGATAAATTAAAATAGTTCCGAGTCTTGATGTTCTTTGTTGTTTTGTAACAGCGGACACGAAAAACACAATAATAATAATATAATAATATAATATTCTAACACATACACACAACACCATCTAGCCCAAACTAAGCAGAGCTTGTGCCAAGGGTACTAGACAATGGATAAACATACATAGATACTTTTTTTTTTGTTAATCCATAGATATTATACATAGAAACACCCAGACCAAGACAAACATCTATGTTCATGCACACAAATGTTTGACTTGTAAATCGAACCAGAACAATATTTATGCGTCGCGGGAGACTTGATAAGTAGTATTGTTGTTTATAATACTTATGAAGTCTTGTTAAGTCGTCTGCGACACAAGAATTATTCCTTGCGCAACATATGTTTCTTAACTAAATGCATATCAGTAATTTCTACTTTTCTGGCCTGACAACTCGTGAAATTTTGTATTTAAGACTGTATTAAAATTAGTCCAGATTTTCTTTTACATAATCCTACAGTGCAGCGACCACCTAATGGAAGACCGTTGGACAGCCACGCAGAGGTCTCCAGATCGATCCCACAGCGCGCATCTCTGACTTTAAAAAATTATATGCGTATTAAATAGTTAATTATCGCTCGCTTTAACGGTGAAGACAACCACCATGAAGAAATTTGCATGTCAGAGTTCTACATAATGTTCTCGAAGATATGTGAAGTCTGCCAACCCGCACTGGGCCAGCGTGGTGGACTATGGCCTAACCCTTGTTACACTGAGAAGAGGCCCGTGCCCAGCAGTGGGACAGTTATATACAGGGCTGATATTATAATATATATTTATTATGAATCCTACAGTGTGTATTACACTTTTCACTTAACATAGATGGCATGTGGCTTTGCGTGCAGCTTGCCGCCACATGTCATCATTATCTGCCATCAGCTCACTACTGCTATTTATATTAACGTCGGATGTATCTACTTCCATAACATCGCTTACAAGATTTGACACTGATAGATAGAGTACCAATCTTTAACAATGCCTTTGTGGCGCAGCAATACTGAATGCGACTGCTGTGCATGAGGTTCGAATCCCGGATCGGGCCAACAAAAAAGTATTTGGGTTTGTCTGTTAAGCAATTTCAATAGCAGCCCGAAGTTAGCAAGTTGGCGGTGTTAGATATCTCCGTGCCTCGAAAAGCACGTAAAACCGTTGGTCTTGCGTCTGATCTCTGTCGTGTTGGATTACCGTCCAATCGAATCATGAGATAACTCTCATGATTCAATTGGACGGTCCCTAACGGGATAGAGAGTGCAGTTGTGTTTGCGCACATACTTGTGCACTATAATTTTAGTTTCTCTTGAGCAGATGATCAGTCTCCGAAAGATTGGCCGTCGTGACTGAAATTCGGTCTGCAAGACACTATTATAATTATTAACATACACATGCAGATAAACATGTAAATCTCAGTAGTATTTGATTACTGACTTTCCTTTTAATTGCCTTTAGTGACAGACGGCCCACGTGGTGGTAAGTGGTAACTAGCTTTAGCAATGTCAGGTGTCAATACGGCAGAGCTGCTATTGAAATCAGTTTTAAAATTACAAGTCATACCTTGGCAAATATTACGTGAAATTAATTGTTTTAATTTTTTATCAGATAATGATGCTCGGCTCAATACAACGCACTCACATGTATGTAATTGCGTGCGTAAAACATTTTCGAATCTTACACACGTGTGTTCCATAGATACTTTTGACAAAGTACACCTCTGTTCCCCGAAGGAGTAGAAAAGCACTACGGATTGCTACTTGCCACGATCCGAAAAAAAGCGTAGATGAAGCCGCGTTGTTTTGATATATTCAATATCCCTTAGATCATGCTATCGCCGAACCAATTTTGTCAAATTATATCAAAGTCGGTTTGTAAGTTTTCCCATGAATACGTTATATTCAGAGTAACTCATAATATTAGTCTACATGATAACTATATTTGTAACTACATGTTGCGTGAGCACATAGATACGAAAACATAAATTACCTTTTTTTTTTAATTGTAGCAGCTTTTTTGTCTTTTTTTTCGGATCGTTTCGTTTCGCACTTAAATTATAAAAACATGTAATATATAATAATCGACAATTATAAAAATATTGTTATAAAAAGTTTCGTTTTGCACAATTCGTGCGAAACGATCAATAAGCCGCGTTAGGAAGTTGGCTGTGTTGTACAACCCCGTGCCTCGGTAACTACATAAGCTGTTGGTAGTGGGCTTGATTTCTCTGATCATGTTAGATGGTCGTACCATAGAACTGTGAGGGCTAGGGAATATATATTGCACATGTGTTTGCCAACACACTGGTGCACATAATACCGCCTGCCCATCTGCGAAATTCAGTCTAAAAGTGGATCTTATAGAATATAATAATATAATATATTATTCTACCACATATACACGACACCATCTAGCCTAAACTAAGCAGAGCTTGTACTATGGGTTCTAGACAATGGATAAACATATATATATACTTTTTTTTTTTGTAAATACGTACATATTATACATAGAAACACCCAGACCAAGACAAACATCCATGTTCATGCACACAAATGTTTGACTTGTGCGGGAATCGAACTCACGACCTCAGGCGTGGCAGTCGATTACACTAACCACTACACCATCGAGTAGCTGCTAAGCATCCATAAACCCCTTTCATATAATGTTCATTCACGATTTAGATATGTAACTGTTGTATTACTTACTATATACATACATGCGTGCTGAAACTAATCGGTCATCGTGCACTAAGAGAAAACAAATCGATTTAGAATGTGTGATGGGTACAATTGATTTATGTACTTAATCGATTTCGCGATAATAGTGTTTATAGCTATTTTTATATATGGTAATAAAAGTTCAAGTTTCATTTAAGTAACAACTGAGTCAAGAATATCGCAATTTCTTTTCTACAAGGCCACGCCCGCAGTAGGAATATTTCCTGTGTCGCGGCTCGGTCGCGGGGGACTCTACAAACACCCAAATAACGGAAACAAAGAACTCTCAGACTCGGAAAAGCCATTTGTGAATCACACAAATTTTTGTATTACATATTCTGAGTAATTTAATGTCCTGGCTGGAATAATAAGCCAGGAGAGAATGGGATAGGAAAATAAAGAGTAAGGTAAGATGTGGCTAGTAAAATAAAGATCGAAGGAACATGGTCTCCCTCATAGAAAGTGTTGTAACTTATTATTATTAACTTATTGTATCTCCAGATTATTTAATTTTCAATCTTCTCTTTTAGTCTTTATTATTCCCAAGTCACTTTTCTGTCGGCTTTTCTGGTCTAATCGGATTGGACTGGATATCAGTTTTTAATTTTCAATGCGAATTTATATTGTAACTTCACATGAATTTTGTAGTAAGTCACGCAAAGGAATGCATGCCCGCATATCGTAAAACGTGAAATCATTAGACATCGTATACTTTCAAACTAAGATATTAAAAAACCTATAGAAGAGATTAAAACAACAATACTTCATCAGTTCTCTTGCAATCGACAGTGACCGTTGACGAGTGACAGGGTAATTGTTGTGGCGCCGCGCGCCGTCGAGACGTCGTAGTGTCACAGAACAGATATATACAGATATACAACCGCCAACCAACCAATACAATCTAAGTAAACAAAGCTCATACTCTCCCACACTGTTATTATATATGTGTGCGTAGAGTGATCCCGGGGAAATATGAACTACTGTATATAAATCGGGAAATTAAAATACGAAATTTAGCCAAAATTTGGCCATTCACTGACCCTGTGTGGTTCTAATAATGCCATAATATTCTATTGATACGTGGGGTGCTAAAAAGCATCACGAGATATAGTTATTACGCGCAAATATCAATATCTTATTATTTAAGAAAAATAATATGCCGATCCACAAATATTATAATATAATCTTTTACTTTATCTTTTACACTCTTACTTAACTCGAAATTTGGAAGTTAGGCAATTTAGCCTCTAACTAACACATTCTGAGAGTTCAAATTACTAAACTTCAAAATTTCGAGTTACGCCTCTGTTTATTAAAAGTATGATTATTATAGCCTTGCATTTAAATCTGCTTACTGTTTTAGTGCTATATGCAACAATAGGACTCTTTTAAATATTGTTACGAATAAGGGAGGTTTCAAAAGGGAAGCCTGCACAAAAATACCAAATTGTCTTCACTTTTTTCTAAGCGATCCCGTCGACTTGACCTAAAATCGATGTATAGTAACAGATATATGTGTAAGTGTATCTAATCTCTTGCGGTGCCAGGCATCTGAATTTATGTTTTCTATGCTAGAAGAACATTTGTTATTAGTGAACTTGACATTGACAACTGTGAGATGAGCTATCCGTATGTGTGGCAAAGCACTTATTTAAGTATATGTTCTTTTAAAGACAACTATTAATTAGATGTACCTATAGAAGACGGATGATTGTCCAAGACGCGTATATGAAAAGCTACTTCAGTACGTCTCCGCTGAACTGAATTAGCATTTCCTAACGATAGACACGCGTAAATGCTGCTCCAGTACGTCTCAGAAGGTGATGTACTGCAGTAGGATTTCAAGTTTTATAACGCGCCGCTATTAAGTTAGAAATCCTACTGCAGTACATCAACTTCTGAGACGTACTGGAGCAGCATTTAAGACGTATTGGAGTATCATTTACGCGTGATATCGTTCGAAAATGCTAATTCAGATCAGCGGAGACGTACTGAAGTAGCTTTTCTATATACGTGTCTGAGACGACGAGTGAAATGGATACCTATTATCTATTAATTGGTCATAAACTCGCTAATGAAAAAGTTTCACTTTTGTTGGCAAATTATAGAGAAGATACGTACTGAACATGAGATTTCGCGCCGCAAATTTTAACCCTTGTCATACAGACGGTCTTTATAGAATATCGTAGTCAAATAACTTTATATTATGTTCCTGCGACGGAGTCCGGAGTTTCCATAGGGTCTCAAGAGTTGCCACATTGTCAGCAGGGAGACCTCTATCTTTCTATCGCGTGAGAAATGCATTAAGGCCGTACTTACAAGATTGGCAGCATGCGAGTGGTACTTTATGGTAACCGCTTACGGCTTTGGCTAATAATTGGGGTGGAAATTAAAAGAGAAATCATTGTCATTCAAGAATATAACTCTCGCACTGGTAATTATAATTCCTATGTCAAAAGGGATTTAACAAACATTAATACAACCGACTGAAAGGACACACAGGGTTTTGGAATAATTTAACTCATGTCTGTATATCGCCGAAGCTGTGGGCAGAGGTTCTGTCAGAGATAGTGAAATGTTTTCTTACCTTTTTAATATAATCAAAATTTATTTCTCAATTTTTTGCTATGCACGAATTTGTTCGTACGAATTGTGCGACACGTTACTTTTTATTTGACACTTTTTATTCGCATACATCGATGTAATTTGAGAGCGAAACGACCCAGTCTGGAAAATGAGGTGGAGGAATTGACACATATTATTAGATATTATATGTTTCAATTCAAAAAAACATATTACTATTAAAGACAGCAGTGTGTAAAGATCGAATCGGTTGTTAGTAGAAGTGTCCCGATTTATTTTGGTGTTCCCCAAGGATTAGTGTTAGGACCTACTTTCTTCATTCTTTACATAAATTCTCTCTGCAATCTCTCACTCCGCAACTGCTGCATATTTGCCTATGCTGACGACACTGCATTGTTTATTTGTGGCAGTTCCTGAGTTGAAGCTTATACTAGGGCAGAACAAGCTTTACGTCAGGTAATGCAATGGCTGTCAAATAACCTATTAACCGTCAATCTTAATAAAACTTCGTATCTCACATTCTCACTAACGATCTCCACGCAACCAACACCGAACATGTTCTCCCTCAAAGCCCACTCCTGTCTTCCTAGTACGCCGTCCTCTTCCTGTAGCTGTCCTGACTTAATTAGATCTACAATATCTTGGTGTATATATTAATCATCTGATCACCTGGAAATTTCACATTAGTTGACTGTCTCGGCGCGTCAGACAAACGATATTTATATTTTAAAAGCTGCGCTATTCTGCTGACGAAGGTACATTAAAAATGATATATTGTGCTCTCTGCAGATCTATATTAAATTATTGTATCTCTCGGTCCGGGGAGGAGCAGCTAAAACCCAAATGCTGTCTTTCGAACGAGCACAAAGAGCTGTGCTCAAGGTAATGAATTTTAAACCTTTCAGATACTCCACCACCCAACTCTATAATAAATGTCAGACTTTAACTGTGAGGCAGATCTTTGTGTTCGAAACTGTAACTTGTCAACATATCTCCCTAGACTACGATCCTAATTATATCTAAAAGCGTCGTGCCTTTAAAGTTTGTCAAACTAAGAAATTCAGGACCACTCTTGCTGCACAACATTTTAGAGTGATCGGTGGCCACCTATATAATACTCTCAATGAAAATTGCAATATCTATCGACTCCTTAGATCACAATGCAAAAAGGAAGTATCAAAATGGCTTATGAATAGAAGTTATGCAGAAACTGAGGATTTAATGAGACTATCGATACTTTAACTTAGACACATACACCACACACACACACACACACACACACACACACACACACACACACACACACACACACACACACACACACACACACACACACACACACACACACGCACACACACACACTAAAATCACTTCACATTTAATAAAAAAACATAGGCTAAATAAGTAACTTATCACACGAACATCTCAACATAATAATTAGTTTTTAATATCCAGTAAGAGTCCTGGTACCTATAACTCAAGTTAACACTTACCTTGGGGGTACCCAACACTGGTAAGTGTTTTAACAAATGTATGCTGTAACTTGTTTTTAGATTGTAAGTTTTCTCTGTGTTCATACTGTTTGTATCCTTTTTGAGAAATAAGTTATTATTTTTAAGGGTCTTTTTGCACAATTTTACTGATATACGAAGATTATACTAACACAAAAGCTCGTAAACGATTTTAGGTTAGTATGTACGAACGAAAAATGATATTTTCCATATAAATGGTATGTTAAGAATACTAGTACCGTTACTCGTGTCAATAACAAACAGAACAAGTGTAAGATATCGCCTTTTTACTATAATTACACGTGTAGTACACAGTGGCATGTGAAAGTACCTTCGATTCTCACGAGCGGTAACAAAAAGAAGCGCCGTCAGTAGCACTGTCAAATACTTTCATAAATATTACGTTTCTTTGTTTAAAGGAGAATGAAATGAGTAATGTAATTATCATTATCTATGTAAGAAGCGGTAGTGTTCAATTGTGTTCGCTTTTCCGACTTTATAAATGCTATGTGAGGAAATCGTACAGTCATCAACATATGTACGTAGTTAAGCGTTTAACCAATTTAGTAAGTGCATTTTATGAATATGTTTTTATAAACATATGTGATAATACCAGCCCTGTATTAAACTGTCTCACTGCTGGGCATGGACCTCTTCTCAGTGAGAGAAGGGTCAGACCATAGTCCACCACGCGGGCTAGTGCGGGTTGGCGGAATTCACTTATCTTTGAAAACATTATGGAGAACTCTAAGACATGCAGGTTTCCACACGATGGTTTCCTTCACCGATAAAGCGAGCGATAATTAACTACCTATTTAATACGCACATAACTTTGAAAAGTCATAGATGCACGTCTCGGGATCGAACTCGAGACCTCTGCATGGCAGTCCAACAGTCTCCCATTAGGGTATCGCTTCTCATCATATAAAAACACATACATTATATGAAACTAAGAATGTGCCCACAACACTACAATAAATGTAGTATGGGGTTCCTCAAGAACGGCGTTAAAAGGTTTTTACAAGGTCAGCAACGCGCAAGTGATACGTCTGGTGTTGCAGACGTCCATAAGCTACGGTGACTACTTACCATCAGGTGGGCCGTATGCTTGTTTGCCACTATGGTAGTATTAAAAAAAAACTAAGAATTATATGTTCTGTGATTTTTATAAGTATTAAATTAACTATCTTCTACTTTTGCTGCTACAGAAACTCACATCGTAATCCTGATCTTAGCTAATTATATAAATGCGAATGTGAGTTTGTTTGTTACACTTTGTCACTTTAACTATTCGACGGTTCATATTGACATTCACAACTTTCATCCAGATAAAGGCACTGTTACTAACCTAACCTAATCTACATTTTACGTGAGCGAAATTTAATTTGTTATAGTTTTATATGCGTTGTCCATGGCGTAGTGGTCAGTGTAACCGACTGCCACACTCGAAGTCGCGGGTTCGATTCCCGCACAAGTCAAACATTTGTGTGCGTGAACATGGATGTTTGTCTTGGTCTGGGTGTTTTTATGTATGTATGTATGTTATGTGGGGGCCAGTCAGTGCATATCGGCGACACTTCGACCCAGTGGGATCTTTTGTGTCGACACTCTCCCAATAACGACTGCCATAGATGTTCATGGCAGCCGGGACCGACGGCTTAACGTGCTCTCCGAGGCACGGAGCAGGCGATAATTGTCAATCAATACGCACATAATTTCGAAAAGTCATATAACTTCCGAAAGATGGATATAAAGACGGGATTGTCTGTTCGTTAAAAAGAAATAAGTGAATAGGTATACCAGAAGGCAACTGTCAAATCTTATGTCTTAATTGTTTTTGGCAATAGGTTACAATGACAAAGTGAGAGTAGGTACCATAAATTCCACCGCTGTTGCAAAATTATGTAGTATTAGAAAAAGTAAGTCTAAGAACAGTAAGTCATCTTTATAGAAATGTGCCGCTGCCGATTTGAATACGTGCGTGCGCGCCGGGCGCCGCCGTGTACGCACGCGCTGCCACGCACACATTAGCATAATATAAGGCGGAATAGTGTGGCGGCACCGTGAGTGTGTCGTGTGATGGGACGCGTTCAAGTACCTACGCTGCACGCCCGCTTGTATTCGCCTGCTCTCACGTTATATTATATAAATGAAAACATAGTGCTGCTCATAATACGCAAATAATATTTAACTAAAAATAAAAGTGACAACCTTAAGCGCCAACGCAAGAGTAGGCTAATAACTCGTCGAGTGGTCTTAGATAAACGACTGTTCTTAGTATACTGTGTGTATTGTGCAAGCTGGTGTTACGGTAGACACTAACGCACAGCGAATCGATAATTATTCGCTAATTATAATTGTTGAAGTTACTTAATAGTAAAAAAACACGTTTATAATTTACTGTAGAGGCTGTTCAAGAATGTACGGTGGGGTATTGGAGGTAATGAAAACAACGAGTGCCCGAATAATACTGAGTTATATTTCTTATAACATCGAATATAAATGATACATAGATTAACCAATAAATGAGTAACATAAGAGTAATATTATAAGTAGTAGTAGTACATAGTATGTAGTATCTGAACATACATCACATCACCGCACTTATATAAAAAAAAAATACAATTACAAAGTATTTTTTTTTTAGTATATCATACTTTTTAATATCTTAACAATAAATTTAGTTATTTTTATTAATATTATATGTTTCAATTTTCATAATACGGTTTAGTGCGATTTTTATGAACAACATCTTTTTTACCATATTTATTTATTATTTCTACGTTAGGTGGTACTTCTTTTACAACTTTGTATGGACCTGAGTATATAACATCTAATTTATTACTAGGTGCTTCATTTTTTACAAGAATCATATCGTTTTCCTTATAGCTTACTGGGTTTACATATTTATCGTATTTAATTTTCCTATTTAACTTACTTTTTAACAAGTTATTTTTAGCCTCTTTTTGGGAAAGTTGCAAACGGTATTTTAATTCGCAAGGATAGCTTTCAAAATTATATAATGGATCTAAATTTTTTGATAAGTTACTGGGTAGACTACATTTCTTACCAAATATTAATTCATATGGTGTAAATCCTGTCTCCGAATGTACCGTTGTGTTGTAAGCGAAACACCAATAAGGAATCCACTTACCCCACAATTCAGGATGGTTATCCGTTTGAATACGTAAAAACGCATTCAAATTTTTATGTGTTACTTCCAGAGCTCCTATTGATTGATGATGATATGCTGTTGAATTAAGCTGTTTAATATTAAGTAATTTACAAACCTCTTGAAATATTTCTGACATAAATTCCTTTCCCCTGTCTGTGGCTATTTCTTTAGGCACTCCATACCTAAGGATAAAATTATCAACAAATGACCTCGCTACTTCTTCAGATTTTTTAGAAATTAAGGGATAGGCCTCAACATATTTTGTTAATTCACATTGTAATGTTAGAATGTATGAATAATTATTACTATCAGTTTCTAATGGACCAACAAGATCTAAATACACCTTTTCAAATGAAGAATTAGCTGTACTAGTTATAATCATAGGTTCTTTCTTAGGTAATGAATACTTTTGACGCTGGCATTTATCACAACGCTTTACAAATTTCTCAACATCTTTATCGATACCAGGCCAATAATAATATTTCTTTATATTGTTCGACATCCGTCTCATACCAGCATGGCCACTACTAGGTAGGAGATGGAAGTCATTTAAAATAACTCGCTTATCGTCTTTATTATCAATTCTTTCAACATCACTCAAAATACATATACGTGGTCCTAATCTATCTTTCCTACTTTTTATTTCTTCTAATAACTTCTTTATAAAAACATCATTATCTTTACTTTTTAATATGTATATTTCTTCTAGTTTTAATTCAATGCAAAAATTATCTAGTTCTCTCACAAATGCGTCTCGCGTCATTTGTGATTGAGAATTTAGGAATTTTACATATATAGTTTTTTCACATTCAACATAACATAATATTTCATTTTCTTTCGTAATATTTCTTATTTTTCTTAAATTTCTTAAACCATTGGCATTTATAAATCTCAATTCAACTGATTCTTTCGGTTTGATATGAGTACTCACAACTCTTGGTTGCGCATTCCTTGAGTCAGTGGGTACCATATCCACCGTCGAATCAATTTCATTCTGTCTTTTCGCTTGTGCCCTTGTTAATACATTTACTACACTTTCATGCATTTCTTTTAAATCTTCTATGGTAATTCTTGACAGTGCATCTGCAGCTGTATTGTCAGAACCCTTGACATATTCTACCTCAAAATTATATTCTTCTAATGCAATTCTAAATTTCATTAGTCGACTTGAAGGGTCTTTCATATTAAATAAGTAGACTAATGGTTTGTGGTCTGTAAGTATTTTAAAAGGTCGGCCGTACAAATACGGTCGAAAATATTTTATAGCCCAAACGATGGCAAGAAGTTCTTTTTCTATAACTGGGTAGTTCTTTTCACCTTTGTTTAACGTTCTGCTTGCATAAGCTATTGGTCGACCATTTACATTAGACAAAATTGCTCCTACAGCATTATTTGACGCATCAGTTTGTACTATGAATTTATTAGTCTCAGAAAAATCAGGATATTGTAATATAGGCGGTTCTATTAAACGTTGTTTTAATATTTCAAATGACTGTTGACATTCACGATTCCATTCAAAAGAGACACCTTTTCTTGTTAATTTATTTAATGGATATGTAATTTCTGCAAATTTGGGTATGAATTTTCTGTAGTAATTTGTGAACGCTACGAATCTTTTAACCTCGTCAGTGCTTGTAGGGCACGGATAATTCTTTACTGTACTTATTTTTTCAGGGTCAGGCTTTATGCCATCACTTGAAATAACATGTCCCAGATACAAAATTTGTTTCTTCAGAAAGTCACATTTAGCTGGATTTAATTTTAAGTTTACTGACCTCAGTCTTTCAAATACCTCTTGCAAATTTTTATTATGGGAAAATAAATTTCGTCCAAACACGATAAGATCATCTAAGTAAACTAAACATTTATCATAATTTAATCCTGCCATTGCCATTGTTATCATCCTAGAAAATGAACTAGAACTGGTTTTCAAACCCATTGGCATACGTGTCATTTGGTATTGTCCTGAATAAAATGATGTAAATTTTCTACTGTTTTCATCTAATTTGACATTATAATAACCTTGGTGTAAATCTAGATGCGTAAAATAAATGCTGCCAGTTAAAGATTCTAAAATTTCAGTTATATCCGGTAATGGAAACTTATCATCTTCTATACAGTTATTTAGTTTTCGGTAATCAATTACTAGTCTCCATTTCTTATCTGCTGTTGTACTAGATTTTTTAGGCACTAATAATATTGGGCTCGACCAATCGCTTTTGCTAGGTTCTATTATACCTTCATGTAACATTTTATTTATTTGACGTTTAATTTCATCTTTTTGGGAAACAGGTAATCTATATTGTTTGGAAAATACTGGATTTGAATTAGGTTTTACAGTAATATTATGTGTGTATATATCTGTAGTGGTTAGTTTGTCTCCTGGTAAATAAAATATATCAGCATATTTTGCACAAATGCTTTCAATAGTATTCTGTTCTTCGATATTTAAATGCTCTAATTTTATTAAAGGTAATAATTTTTTAACTCTATCTGAATTATTTTTCGTTTTGTCAAATGAACAAATATCGAATTCACAAAGTTTCTCAATTTTAGGCTCTAAATCTGTCAAAGAAACATTATTTTCAGTAACATTTAATATACGAATTGGTATCAAACCATTCTTAGGAGTAGCTATAGAACTTGCTAAAAATACACCTTCCTTTATTTCTTTAGATGAAACTACACAATCTTCAATAAAATTTGTATGTATATAATGTATGGATTCACATCTAGCAGGTATATTAAAAACAACATTACATGAATTTAATATTGACAAACAAATAGGTGTTGTGGCAATATACAACGTTAAAATATTTCTATGAAAATCTAATTGTGCTTTGTACTTGTTTAAAAAGTCACGCCCTAAAATACCACTTGCCTTGATTGGTAAGTTATCAAAAACATAAAACTTATGGCTTATACTTTGATTACCTATAGCTAAAGGTAAAAACACGTATCCTATTGCTTGGACTTTGCCTCCTAATCCATTTATGGTTATGTTTTCTTTATGGATTGGAATGTTATGTTCGAGTGTATGTTTATAATTACACGCTGACAACGATGCTCCAGAATCTACTAGAAAGTAATGGTTTTTTCCACGATTAATTGATGAACACAAAGATATGTAACAATTACTATTATTAGCAAAAATAAAATTCTCGCTATTGGTCACGAAAAAACTGGTTTGATGTTTCTTTACATTCTGTAACATCTTCCGATTTATCAATCATATTAATATTACGTATCCCTTGATTTCTGTTTGAAAATTGAAATTTACCTCTCTGCTGCCTATATCCATCAGCTCTACCTCGAGTCCACTGCCCTCGAGTACCAGACTGCATCCACTGACCTCGTCCTCGTGTTTGTCCTCTGTATGATGAAAAATTACTGTGACCTCTACGTTCTCCTCTATAGTAGCTCGCACGACCTCTATTATAATTAAAATTATTATTGTATGATCGTTTGTACATACCTAAAATTTCTCCTGACGTCGTGGCTGGTGAAGTCTCCTCCTCCTGAGCAGCTTGGACAGCATCCTTCAAAGAGCTATAATTGCGGGCGGAAATAATAGTGCTTAATCTACGATTTCTCAGGCCGTCGGCAAACTGTTTGATTGCCATTTTTTCATTGTGAGGTTTTAAAATTGTATAACATTGATCATTGCCTTCTGCTTGAGAAATTGTAAGATCCACAAATAATTTTGTAATTTCTTTACCATAATCTGCAATAGACATGTCATTTTGTCTAAATTTCTGTAATTTATTTTGAATAGCCGTTGCAGCTTTCTTACACAATAACACATCTCTCATATCTTTAACTAAATCATTAATTGTATCGTATTTTAATTTCATCTTTAACTTAGCTTCTTGAGACAATCGGCTCTTTAAAATGAAATTAATTAAATTCTGTTTACATGCACTATCTTTTAAAATACTATCATAATATTCTATATTATCTATTAACTGTTTTGTATTCGACTCTTCGTCGGTCATAATAGGCAAAAGATTTAAAGCAGTTTTTAAATCAAAAGACGACATATTTGATACGAATTCGGATTTATCAGTTCGACACAACAATAAAATCTGTTCACGTAAATCTAAAAATTTACGACAATAATTTTCTATCAATAAAATATCTTCTTTATTATAATATTTATTTAAAACTTTATCCTTAAAATCTATCAACCAAGTCTCATACTGTTCATAAATGACACGAGCCTCAATTTAATTTACTTTCTAATATTTTTCCTGACCTTCGTTTCGGTCCAATCTTAATTAAATACTCTCTAATTTTCTTTAAACTCTCATAAAGTGTTAAAATAATGTCCATAACTTACCACCATAACGTAGAAAAAAGTTATACAATTATGTACCTGTGAAATACAGCAAAACATTAGTATAAATTCATTTTACCATGTAACTATCATTAGAGAGCGCAATTAACAGCAGAGTCCAAAGTTCAATCTGCACATCTTCCGAATATGGTATGTCACTGCATTCGATAAAGTTCACGGTCACGCGACACGATGCAAAACGAAAACAATTACGAGTATATTTACGATTACGATGATTAAATATTTGCTCTAAAACTATTTATACGCACATTTGATACACTTTCCGCGCATATTATATATATTTGGATATTACGCACATTTATCGCACTTTTCAACGCATTTTAACGCACTACCTTTTCTTTATTTTTACGCACGCACATATTTTTTTTTCTATATTTTACCGCACTCTACATCAACCTCTGGATAATGTCTCGGATTGTCCGGGGGTGCCGCTTGTATTTGTCGCCGAAAAAGCGATCTCCTCATGGTCGTTCGATAAATCTCTCTATTTATCCATTTTACATGGCATCTTCTATAAAGCCTGTACACGAAGAATAACACACCAAGTAAAACGATCAGCAGGATAATAGATAATATAATATTGGTGGTAGTCATATGGAAACGGATTTCTTCTGTAGTGGATTTGTTATCCCCAGCAGCCGCATTTTGTACGATGACGGTTTCCTCCTTAGACTGATTTTTTCCCATTTTCGAAAACGATCTTAGCGCGCACGTACTGTCCGTAAAACAAACAAAATTGCACTCTTGCCATTGTCACAAAATAGTCCGAACCTTCGAGATGATCTACGTCCTTATACGGGATGGTATCAAATTCGCGGCGCACTGGAAGATTCCGCTGGCAGGGTCGCCATGTACGGTGGGGTATTGGAGGTAATGAAAACAACGAGTGTCCGAATAATACTGAGTTATATTTCTTATAACATCGAATATAAATGATACATAGATTAACCAATAAGTGAGTAACATAAGAGTAATATTATAAGTAGTAGTAGTACATAGTATGTAGTATCTGAACATACATCACAAGAAGGCTACAAAAGATGAGAATAGTGCGTGCTGACGTATCGAACTTTGGACGTCTACAGTCTTCCAATAGTGCACCATGTGCTATCTACATATATCTAATGTAACCATATTTTTTTCTTTTTCGTTTCTTTAAAACCAAAGTAACTAGGATTTCCCGTATCACGGTTGACTTTACAAACATTAAAACAACGAACACAATGAACATACATACTCGGGCAAACCATTTGTAGATCACACAAATTTTTGTCCCGTGTGGGATTAGAACCCACAACCCTCGGCGCGGCGGCAGTGGCAAAGCGACCACTTAAACCACTACGCCATTCGTGCAGTCTATAATGTTTAAAGCAACGTAAAAACGCATAATTTTTTTAGATAATGTTTTAGTCTTATTAGATAATATTTAAATTCTTAGGGTTTTAACTTTCAAGCTAAAATATTATCTAACCAAGGAATTTATCAAAGTTTCGCCTGCAAGTATTCATGTCGATTCTTTTTCTTTACTATTTATATTTTAAAATAAAACAGTAAAGATAAAGAGTCCATAATATTCCTGATATTTTACAAACTGCCAGACAACGGACACAAAGGACATCCAGACCCGGAACAACTATGTGTAGATCCCACAATATTTTTGTTCTCTGTTGGGATCGCACCCGCAACACTTGGCCCAGTGGCAGCGGCGAGGCGGCCTCTTCAACCACTACTCCATTTGTGTCAATCACCATCTGTATATAATATAGGTATACAGAAAATTAATGAATAAAGAATTTTTACAATGCATTTATTAGACATACTAAGCATTTTAACTATCCATCTTACTGAGCCTTTAGTATATATTTGTTTATGAATAATATCGTCAATTATCTTCTAAATATAATTCTACAAATATTTGATAGCAAGAGCAGATTCTTACCAATACATATAATCAAAATAAATACCTTAAGACAAAAGGCAAAACCACTTGAGTTGTAGAGAAAGCAACGCACACACACACACACAGACACGCATACTGTCACAGTCACATACACGTGACAATTAATTATAATAATAAATCTCTGCGGTGAAAGGTGATTGATTCGCGATAAACTGTGCGCGGGCGCAGGCCGTCCGTGTATCGGACATCTGTGAGGTTGGTACGCGCGGGATCCTGTATTTCTATATCGGTTTCAATGACGCATATGGACGCGTATGGACGCTTTGGTATATGCCTGTGTATGTAACTCGTGTGTCGAATTTACGTAATAGTTGATTGATACATGATTGATAGATATAGTAGGCAATCCAGACTCGGTGGCAGAAAATTGAATCATGCATTAATATGTATATATTTTCCAGTCCTACCATATATTTCTTGGCCAAATTTATTAAGTACAGGTGGATAGCACATTCGTTTCGCCAACTACGAGTTCTAGCTTCCACTTAATTATACAAATTATATTGTTTTACCGAGCATAGGTCAAGTAAATCCAGTAACACTTTGCCTTACCGAATCATATCGAGAGCGAGATCCCATGTACAGTAGTCATACTCACAACCGCGGCCGCCGCTTCGCCACAATGGCAATCATATTGTGTATCACGACTATAGAAAAACCTCATCATATTTTTTCTAATATTTCTCTTTTTAAATTATGTTTCACTAGATTTTGGCCGCGGCTTCGCTCGCTTTAATGTATATGTTATGCCGATGTATAAACAATAATACTGTAAATTTTCATCAAAATTCGTTCAGTAGTTTTTGCGTGAAAGAGTAACAAACATCCATCCATCCATCCTCACAAACATTCACATTTTAATATTAGTAGGATTTAATTTTTTAAGAAACTACGCTCACACTATTCCGTAGTTACTGTGTCGCAATCTTTACAAACCTTTAAACGAATGTGGACACAAATATTTTCATCCCGTGTGGGATTCGAAGCTGCAACACTTGGCGCAGAGGCAGTGGCGGGGCGATCACTTGCAGCATCTGTGCATTAGACCGGTCGCATGCTTGATACCTTGATAATATAAGAAAACAAGTGAGAAACGGCCATGAATTGCCGTAAATATGAGAGTTCGAAAAATAGTATCACGTGACCTTTCGTTTTCGTTTTGACCGTGAGAGGTCAAAGGTCATAGTCATTTCGTGGGTATATCAACTATGCTGAG
The DNA here is from genome assembly GCA_930367265.1 of Catocala fraxini. Classification (NCBI taxonomy): domain Eukaryota; kingdom Metazoa; phylum Arthropoda; class Insecta; order Lepidoptera; family Erebidae; genus Catocala; species Catocala fraxini. The sequence continues at coordinate 5,990,471 of OV884047.1, forward strand.
TCGAATGGCGTTGACCGCGAGTCTCTAGCTCTTACAGTTCTTGAGTTGAAAGATAGTATCACGTGACCTTGAGGTCAGAGGTCAAAGGTTATAGTCATTTCGGGGGTATATCGACTATGCTGAGTCGAATGGCATTGACCTCGAGTCTCTAGCTCTTACGGTTCTTGAGTTGAAAGTTGTATAACTGAGACGGATGGACAGACAAAGCTATTGTTTAAGAGTTTTTTCGAACTCTAAAAAACTGCGACTTTTTCGACAACCCTATGATATAATACTTATCTTTACATCAGAGGCTGTAAGAAGTGACCGCGCCGTGCCTTGGGTGCTTCCTCTCAACGTCAGACCACTCGCGGGCTACTTCTTACGTAACAAGATACGCATCGAGTCTACAACCGTTCTCCGTATCTTTAAAACATATCACTTTACGCATCTAATGAAATGTAAAAGCGATGATTTGAAAACGAATTTTGAAATGGAAGAAATTTTAATTTTGATCAGTATCGTATAATCAAATGACTGTCTCCGTGGCGCAGCGGTAGTGATTGCAACTCATCCGGGGACTAGACTAGAATTTATAATCCGGGATCAGATCCTAGATGACTAAACTAGAATCTGGGTCGGGCCAACAAAAAGTTATTGAGGTTTTCCGTTAAGAAATATCGATGCCAGCCGGAAGTTAGGTAGTTGGCGACGTTAGACACCCGTGCCTCGAAAAGCACGTAAAGCCGTTGGTCCTGTGCCTGATCTTTCTCCGGTCGTGTCAGATTACCCATCTCGTCCCATTGGATCATTCGTTAGAGGTTAGGGAAAAAAGAGTGCACTTGTGTTTGCGCAAATACTTGTGCACAATAATATCTCCTGCGCAGAAGGCCAATCTGGGTTGAGATTGGCCACCGTGACCGAAAGTTGTTTTGTTAGTTGTGCCTAAGGTTTGACGCCTGATGGTCTGGGGCTTTGCATACATCTCTAAGAACACTGTTTTTACAAGTGGGAGAACGTAAGATTTTAGTGACGGTATAACAGTGCTGACTTGCTAGAAGTAATACTTTCATACAGAAAACCGTGTTGCAAACGAGTATGCGAAATTTCATGAAAATCGGTCGTGTAGTTACGGCGTGAAAGCGTAACAACCAAACTCACATTCGTATTTTTATATTTAGGATATAGTTAGGATTTCATTTGAACTTCTATTATAACATGATTATTTTATTGATAAAATAGAATCTAGGATTAATACCTACAATACTCAATACAAATCATATTTGTTTAGTAAGCTAGATTTGATGTTTATGAAACCGTGCCAGCCCCAAGACATTTTACATATAACTAATGAGCTAAAGAACACGAACAGTGTAGGATACGATGAAATATCAACTCAAGTGATTAAATATGTGGCTGTAAATATAATTATGTGCCCATATTAGCTTCGTTATTAACCTAAGTATAGAAACAGGTATATTTCCTGATAACCTAATAGAAGCAGTCAAAAAACAAATTTATAAGAAAAAATAATGCAACGATCGGTTTGAAAACAACAGACCTATTGCAATCATACCACTATGTCAAAAAATTTTGAAAAGTACTTCTGTATTAAAATTAATAACTACTTAGAAAACAAGAATATTTTAGTAACAGAACAAAAAGGCTTTAGACGTAGAAAAAATATAAATATGGCAATTTATGAGTTTTTGGAATTTGTGCTATCCAACGTTGACAAAAGAATACCTGTTTGCTCTATATACATGGATATGACGCAAGCTTTTTAATATGTTGATCATAATATACTACTTGGTAAGCTTAATGCATACGGTATAAGGGGTAACGTATTAAAATTATTAGAATCATACGTAAAAAAACCGAATACAATACACTGAGATTACCAGACTTGATTATATAACAAAAAAGGAGAAAGCGTACATGTCTAATGAGCGAAAAAATGATTACGGCGTCCCACAAGGCAGTGAACTAGGTCCTTTACTGTTCATCCTATATATCAATGACCTACCAAAAGCCACAGATAAACCCCTAGCTCTCAATCACAATTAAATGTAATAATACTAACACTTACGAAAGCGATATAAATAACGCATTGCATTCTATTATGATTATGACATGGCTTGACATTAATAACCTTAAAGCAAACTTAGAGAAAACAAAGATAATGCATTTCAGCCAGCGTAAGTTAACGTCTAAAGACATAACTATAAGTTTTAATGGGCAAATTATAAAACAAGTTGACACGACTAATTTTCTTGGGTTAATGATAGATCACAAAGTGACTTGGAAACCGCATATCGATCAACTGTGTAAACGAATTAGTAAATCTGCCTATGCACTACATGAACTTGCTCAAATTGTAAATATTGATACACTAATTATGGCATTTCATGGTTTGGTAGCATCGATAATAAGATTTGGTATAATCTTTTGGGGAAACTCATCTGATAAACACCTCCTTTTTAAAGCACAAAACCGCTGTATCAGAGCCATGTTTGGGTTACAGTCGACCGACAGCTGCGTATCATTTTTCTGTAAGCATAGCGCACTAACACTGCCTTCTCTATACATACTAGAAGTAGCTAACTTTGTAAAAATAAACCCTAACAATTTTGTGTTAGCATCTCAAGCTTCTGGTCTACAGTAAATAGACATGACTCGATATTTACAGAAAACTACCACCGCCCTAATGCACAAAAGCATTATGCACATGGCTGCCGTTATGTATAACAAAGTACCAAAAAGTATAAAATAATTAAAATTAAATTTATTTTAAGGAAAAATTAAAAATGACTTTAAATGATAAATGTTATTACAATATCTCAGATTTTCTATTGGATAGGTTATGACATTGAAAAGGCATAATAATTGTTAATATTTTTATTATTCTTTTTTTATATATATTTATAATTTTGACATTTAATATTAATATTTTGACATTCATAATTATTAATATTCTGATATTTAAAATTTATTGCTACAACAAGAAGAATAATTATTATATACTTTTTAATAAATAATTAAATTATCTGTTTTATATTAAAGTTTCAAATAATTTAGAATCTGTATGATAATATCAATAGAATTGTATATATTTGCACGCCCTTTGTGGCAAAACTAGCGCACTCGTGACATTTTGTAACATCTCTGTAAACCTGTGTTTAGCAAATAAAATATTATGATTATGACTAAACAAATATGAACAATTAGTGGATAACGTTGTGATTGAACTTTTGCTTAGGTATATGTATTATGTTAATCTTCTCTCTTAGCCTTTATTATTCCCAAGTCACTTGGGGTCGGCTTTTCTGGTCTAACCGGATTTGACTGGATATCAGTTTTTACACGGAGCGGCTGCCACCTGACCTCCGCAACCCGAAGGCTAACGATACCCTAAGGCTAGACCAGTGTCAGGATATTAGAGGGTACTGACTTTCCCAATAACGACTGCCATAGATGTTCATGGCAGCCGGGACCAACGGCTTAACCTGCTCTCCGAGGCACGGAACAGGCGATAATTGTTAATCAATACGCACATAATTTCGAAAAGTCATATAACTTCCGAAACTCAGAGGTGCGCGACGTGGGTTCGAACCCGAGACCAGAGGGTCTCTCTCTGTCTGAGGGGTCTCAATGCAGAGGCATTGCAGTCTGTTGGTCTCCCCACTGAGCTATCGCTGCTATTAACATACTTAGATAAGTATGTTTGTTATTTGAAGTAGGTAGGCGTTAAATATGCATAACACATAGGTTCAAACAGCTAGAACGGTTTGGTCAAATTCTTTGCGATATATACGTATTATGTTAATATCATCTTTTATTATGTAATACTTATGTCACTGTTACTCATCATCCTGCTAATATTATAAATGTGAAAGTTAAGTTTGTGAAGACGTTTGGATGTTTGATTGTTTGTTATACAATCACGCGTAAACTGTTAAACAGATTTGGATGAAACTAGGCACTCAGAGAGGATATTATATCCTGGGTTAAATCATAGTATATTTTTTATACTGGTAATACGATCCCGTGGGATTTATGCGGGATAAGCGACAGGCAGAAGCCTTTAGAGTAGTAGAGTGTAATTTCAGCATGAATAGTCCAGCTTGACCGGGGAAGGACTACCCTCTCACAGTATATCGACGTAAAACAGCAGTATTCACACTGTTGTGTTTCGTTGGGTGAGTAAGAATGCTCAGTCACCCTCTTTCCTCCTCCCCGCTCCTTCTTTTTTCCATTTCCTTTCCTAAAGGGTCGGCAACGCGCAAGTGATGCCTCTGGTGTTGCAGGCGTCCATAGGCTACGGTGACCACTTACCATCAGGGCCGTACGCTTGTTAGCAACTTAATTGTAAAAAAAATTGGTCCAAATAAATAAATAAAACATTAGATGCTACAAATAAGATCTTATATCACGTTTTCTTTATGTCTTAAAAGCTCTAGATTATAGGAGACTTTTGAGAGAGAGGATAAACGATACTCTATGTACTATTCTGTACCCCTGACTTGCTCGACCGATCATCATGAAATTGCGCATACACGTGGTATGTGAAATTTCAGGATGATCGGTCAAGTAATTAAGGCGTTAAAGTGCAACAAACAAACTCACATTCGCATTTATAATATTAGTTAAGATTAGGATTTAAATATTACATTACCATCACTATTAAATACTTGTTGTAAAAAATAAGAGCTTTGAGCCGCGATACTACGCTTATTTAAAAATTTGACTTTTATGGCGATCATTGATATTGCATGACTGTATACACAAGAACTCTCGAGTTTTAAAATTAATGATCAATACTCGACAAAGTCCATAGCATTTAGACACTTAATGTAAAGAAATAAGATAGATATCCGCATGACCTATACAGTAAGGTTCATTACCTTCGCCTTCACCTTCTGCTAGTTACGTAAATAACTCTCATACATTTGCCCATCGCTCATTCACAGCGATCGTGTTAATAGCCCGACTATTAGCATTGTTTTAACTACAATGTACTGTTAAAAACAAAATGTACCTGCTTCGAAAGTTTGACACCAGAGGTCACTGCGCGCATGACCGAGACGATAAAATGGCGTTCTTCTATGTTTGAATTAGAATTCGGTATTATAGATTTTAACTAATCTGTGGTTGGTAGAGGTATTTTTAAATTCTAATTATCGTAGAACACGTACTATGACACTTGGTATACGAGTTTCATACATGTAAAACCGCGAAAAATAGTCTGATAGGGATTTTTACTGTTTATTTATTATTAAATTAAACGGTGAATATAAAAATTTATTGAGTTTAATTATTGATCAATAGAGTAAAACGGCATTACTGGATTGTGACGTAATAAATAGAGCTGTTGTAGATGACAGATAAGATCCGTATCTAGCGACCTGCCCCGGCTTCGCACGGGTAGTACAAAACCCTAACAAATCATACACCTAAACCTTCCTCATGAATATCTCTGTCTATTGGCAAAAACCGCATAAAAATTCATTTCTGTAGTTTTTCAGTTTATCGCGTAGAGACAGACAGACGCGACAAGGGACTTTGTTTTAAAATATATAATGAAATTTTTTATCGTAGTATCTTCTATTTAATACCAGCGAAACGCAGGAAAACTGTAAATATAATTTTCAATAATTTTCATATTTTAAAATAGTAGTGTTTAAAAAAAACCGTGATGAAAACGTTCTAAAGAGATTTTATTTCAATACCGATGTTCATCTTATAAGATTATCCCTAAGAAAGGTACTGTTCCTATTGATACTTTTGTATATCATTAGAACCATAGAAGCAAACCAGCAGATAAAAGCTTGCATTTTCTATAGATTGTTGCATCTCATATACTACGGAACCTGTCTAAAAATTATTTTATTTTCACTCGATTACATAACACCAGTAACTCTGCTGAATGAAAGCTGTTCGTTATCTAATACTATCGACCACTACTAACATACATACTAATAGGATCCTAGTGTCAATTTCTATTACCTAACACATTTAACAGTATGCTAAAGGAAATAATTTTTATGTAATAGATTCTAATCGTGATATGTTGCGTGCAGAGCGGGGTGTATAATTACTGTGGCGGATAATAACGAAACGAAACATTTATAGGTTTGATTCGATAGATTCAAGTTACCGATCATGCGTTCGCTGGTTAGTTTTAAAAAGTAAAAGTCAACTGGAATATATGTTTTGAAAAAAGAAGTCGACTCTCGTAATCCTTTCAGAAACATTAAAACGGCACGCAAATAAAACCCAGACTCGAAATGTGTATTTGCTGCTTACTCATTTTTTTGTCTTGTGTAGAATCAAGTCATCACTCGCAGGTGCAGTGACAATGGAGACTTTGTGATAGCCATGACGACCAGACTCGAAAATAGACCAACCACCGTCAAGCTGTACCTCCATCTGTTGTAAAATAAGATACATGTCCATATTAAGCTAAATCAAAGTAACTACTGAAATTACAATTGAAATAAAGGCAGATAGCGTATGGTTTAAGCGGTCGCGTCACCACTGCCATTGCGCCGAGTTTTGTGGGTTCGAATCCCACACGTGACAAACATTTATTGAGCCACAAATAGTTGTTAAGAGTGTGGGTGTTCTTTGTGTCCGTTATTGGAATGTTTGTAATGTTCTCCGTAACCTTATTCCTAATGCGGGGTTATAGTTTTAAAGAAAGATTTTTTTCTGAATGCTTGTTTTCAGTTTTCTAAAGTATTTAAGTCTAAATCTCTTCAGTGACGTGCCACCGAATATTGCAAAGCTATTTGGTGTATCGTTAATCATTAAAGTAGCAGCCTATTAAGATAATCTGTCGAGATGTCACAGAGTTAACGATGACAGGGTTAATGAGCGCGGCGAACATCGAGGCACACCTTTCTACGATTACGTCAGCACTTTAGACCCCTTGCTGTTTCACATTAAAGAAACGTATTTTTGTAATTGTTGAATGCCTTGGTAATAAATGCGTCTCCAGTGGGCTCGCGTTCGATCCTCGGGTTAGCCTTAGCATTATTCGGCTTATAAGTAAGAAAAACCAGTAGCAGCACGTAATCTGGCACTTTATCCGTTAAATGACAAAGCCTCGCGCTCTTATTTAGGCCTTAAAAGCGTGATGGCGAAGTAAGGGTATATCATATGTCTTCTTACCCTTGCAAGAATAAGCTTACGACTGTACCTATATGTATATATCTTTGCTATTTTTATTTTAATAGGCTTGCGTTTGACCGCGATGTCACCTGATGTTAAGTGACGATGCAGTCGAAGATGGAGCACGCTTGCCTACAAAATATCTGTTTACTAGTGACTTGAAGACACCCAGATTGTACTCATACCTCGTACCTAAGTCGGTATTGCTCGCAATATAGAATTAGGTAATGAGTTCCACTCTTTTGCGGTACGCATTATAAAAGTGGAAGCAAAGTGCTTCGTGCGTATATGTGGTGTATCGATTAAGTACCTGTGGCACTGGTCTATTTGTCTGGTTAACAGATGGTACAATTGGGAAGGGAATCTTCCAGTTAACTCCTAAAGCAAACAACTAGTATTTGCTTTAGGAGTGGTTTAATTTCAGCAACGCCATTGCGTAGACTTATTTATCTCCAACCATTGACCATCCAAACTAAGATGAGTCTTTCGTTAAGTCTTAATCATTAGGTTTGTATTGCGTTGGTCGTTTGTAGAATTCCTTAATGAGGCGATGTGATGTGACCAGAGGTGATTATGAACTTTCTTTTTTGGAAGAGTAAGAAATATAGTATCGCATGGCTACTCTGTTATAAGTTGCCAGACAGCGTATACCTACGACTGCTAGTAATGTTAGTATTATAAGTTAGGAAGTTCTCAGTATTAGTGTAGTAGCACACAGATGGTGCAGCGGGCAAGAAATTGCCTTGTCTTTACGGTTGCGATAACTGTTGTGTGTTCGAATCCTACACCCGAAAAAATATTTGTGCGATCCACAAATGATTGTCCAGAGTCTGGGAATCCTTCCTGTGTGTTAATTAATAATAATTTTATTTTTTATTATCTCTTACAATATAAAACCATACAATCATACAATGTTATAAACTGATTCTTGGTTTTATACTATCAAAATGGATCGCAACCAGCAGCTTAGCTAGGTTACAAAAACCTAACCTGTGTGTTAAAGCTACTAGCTCCTTTTCCAAAGCTGGTAAAACATTACATATAAAATATACCACGGGCAGTGCTCTGAAGAGTTATTTCATCTTATCCCGCTCTCCCCTTTTCTATCCAGGACAACGCGTGCTGGGCTCAGATGGCATCCTTACACGGTAGAGTCGATTAGAGCGCGCACCAATAAGTTTGGATCCTCATGCCTCTGCCGAACGATCAAGGCATGGAATTCTCTACCAAGGCACGTGTTTCTTTCTTCCTTCAATCCTGGGTCCTTTAAGCGGGACGTGAAAAAGCACCGTTTTTAGGTCGTCAAAGTAAGGACCTCAATATCGCCTCAACTGCTAGGAGGATGGTATAGAAAGCCACTGCTCTTGGACCTCATGATCGCTTACCGTCAGGCGGAGAGTGGTCATTTCGACGAGCAAAATAAAATAAAATATCATCAATAAATTACTTAAAAGATTAAATTCGTATTTAATCAAAAACTAGCAGTGATAGCTCAGTGGGGAGACCAACAGACTGCAATGCAGGCGGTCTCGGGTTCGAACCCACGTCGCGCACCTCTGACTTTCGGAAGTATATGACTTTTCGAAATTATGTGCGTATTGATTGACAATTATCGCCTGCTCCACGGAGCGCACGTTAAGCCGTCGGTCCCGGCTGCCATAAACATCTATGGCAGTCGTTATTGGGAGAGTATCGACACAAAAGATTCCACTGGGTCGAAGTGTCGCCGGTCTGCACTGACTGGCCCCCACATAAGATACGATAAGTTAATCAAAAACTACGCGTATTATGACAAGATTAGATAAAAATAAGAATTAGTAATTGAAAGGCGGTATTTAAATAACTTAACAATGGAATAACTAATTAAAATATTACACTAGAATATTATTAAATTGCATATTTATTAAGTCACCCGCGACCCAAGGTTTGATCCCTAACGAGGAGTTCTCATCTCCAGAAACCAAAAAAAATTATCTCATCTTACAATATTACTTAATAGAACGCACACTTTATATTTATATATATTTATACCTCGCAAAAATTGGATGAAACACTCTGAAAAAAGACCTATGACGTCTGTACAACAAAAAACATGCAGCCATAAAGGCAAGATTTCTAGTTCTTACAATGAAACACAATAGTGTAACATTCACATTCACTGTGAGACAATGTGATGGTAGGTCGCGAACGGCCGACTGCGATCTGAGATAGCGTGATCCTATCGGTAAGTAAATGTGTTCATCAGAGCCCAAGGAACCGATCTGTCGATTGTGACGAGTGTCGGTGAACTCCAGCCCTTGCAGCTAACTACTATTACAACAAATTGGTACATGCTTTTTTCCTGGATTAAAAGATACCCTATGTTCTATTCGCACTCCTTGGTGCAGCGGTAGTAAATGCGATTGCTGTGCATGATGTCTCGTGCCTCGAAAAGTACGTAAAGTCGTTGGTCCTGCGTCTGATCTCTCTCCGGTTGTGTCGGATTACCGTCCTATCGGATTATGAGAGTTAAGGAACAGAGAGTGCAATTTTGTTTGTGCACACACTTGTGCACTATAATATTTCTTGCGCCAGTACATGAAGATGAGGTGACCGAAATTCGGTCTGGAGGACATTATTCACCCTTGATTGTTACGAATGTGAGGTTGCTCGTTTGTTTGTTACATTTTCACGCCTTAACAACTCGGCCGATCATCATGTTTCGCATACACTTGGTCAGGGGAACATAAAAGAACAAACAGGACCTTTAATCCAGAAAAAGTACAGTTACTAATCTAACCTAACCGGTCCTACCGACTAAACCTACCACGGTGTTCCTTCTCACAATCTAGGCCGGGGCGCAGGGATCACTCGCGCATAATATCTAGTTTATGATATTAGTTACTTATCTGCATATACAACTACTATCAACTAATAAAATTGTTTTGGATTTAGGTACAGTTCCTCTCCAATTAATTTTATTTCAGTCTCTATCTCTCCTTTAAAGTAAATTTGGTTAGGCTGCTCTATGAAATCCGTTCCAATCTGTATCTCTTAGTCTACTTAACCAATTATGATGACTATTGATTAGGTATATATTTAAGCCGGAAAACAAGGTATTAGAATTCAAGATTCTTTAAAATTTCAGACAGACAAATAAACAGTAATCTCTTATATAATAATCTCATGTAGATTACTCGATGATACTTGAATGTAATAACGTGTATAAAATTGATTTGTTCATCACTTTATAAGCACAGATAATATTGTGACAATACTTAAGCCCCATTAGCGCCTTACTTCCGAAGCTTACACAATAACATGTCTATTATAACACAAAACATACAAACCATTATAACCCCTATTGCTTGCTGTATAAGTGTGTAAATCTTGCGTATGTTTTGTATGATATAATATGACCTTTTGGTGACCCAGTGTTGGCAGGTCACTATTGTTAGGTGAACGATTTAAAACACATTATTTTTGTATGTAATAATAAAAAACTGTTATTTACCGTTATGACATACTTTTAAACAGACTTCTAAGAGAATTTCGTATTATATTGATGCTTAATAGTTAAAATTTATTACTCTAATTAATGAGTTAGTATGACTATGTTAATGGTGCAATGATGTAAGCGTTACTGCCGATTTTGATGTCCTGAGTTCAAATCTGGGTCTAACTGTTTTATTATTTTATTTTATTACGCAATTTTTGGTAACAATATGTTAAGCAAGAATTACTGCTTTTACGTTTCAACAGGATCGCTTGTCCCTAGAGTATATTAATTATAATAATAACAAGCGACCCGCGTCGGCTTCGCACGGGTAGTACAAAACCTTAAAAATTATATACCTAAACCTGCCGCATAAATCATTCTGCCTATTGGTGAAAACCGCATGAAAATCCGTTCAGTATTTTTTGAGTTTATCGCGTACAGATAGACAGTCGCGAGTAATATGTAGTAATAGCGATATAGATAATCAAATTAAATATCTTGATTTCATTTGCGAGCTTTTCGACATATGGGATATAGATTCGGCAATCATTGTGCCAATAGTCATTGCCAGTTGCACTCACTGATCGGTAAACGATTAGTGACGTTAAGCAACGTTGGGTGCGGTCAGTCTATAGATGGGTGACCGCTTAGTGGTATTTAATCAGAGCGTCTCCGTGTTTCGGAGGCCACGTAAAATGTCGGTCACGGTTGTTGCCAAATTGATAGCAGTCATTAAGTCATATCAGAGGCCTACAGCATGAACAACTCCTGACAACAGGTTGGACATAAACAAAACGGGATAAAAGAAAAAAGAAAATTACTGTCAATGGTCTTATAGCCGAAAGCTTCGATCACCATCTAAAAAGGCTTGAGTTAGGTGCTTGAGGGCCTCCAGCCGGTGTTGGAGCGGAGGGCAGGGCGGCAGCATGGGACTCTTTCTCTCCGACTGGTGCAGGTGTTGTCAGGGCACGGTTGCTTTAGCAAGTACCTGCACACGGTCGCTAGGAGGGAACCGAGTCCCATCTGCTACCACTGCAGGTGGGTTGAGGACACGGCGCAGCACATGCTCGAGGCATGTCCTGCCTGGGCGGTGCAGCGCCGTGAACTCGTAGGCCTTGTGGGAGTCTACCTCTTGCTGCCGGCCGTGATCAATGTCATCATCGACAGCGAGAGGAACTGGATAGCGGTCGCATTCTTCTGCGAGGACGTTATCTCACAGAAGGAGGCGGCGGAGCGGATCCGTGAGGAGAGAATCCTTTCGGAGCGAGCATCAGGCGCGCATAGGCGCCATAACGAGGGCCGCGGGCGGAAGAAAGTTGCCCGGCTGAGCCCGACATAACCTCTCCGCTCCCCTTTTCAGCGGAGAGGTATGCGTCAAAGCATTCAAAGTTAAAAAAAATAATTAATAGGGTGCTTGAATCAAGCGTTTGACGCAGAAGGTAATGCTTTTGGACACCTCATGCATTGTGAAAAGGTTCCTGTTTCGGGAGACCTAATCACCGGCAGCTTGGACCTTGTCCCCGATACCGGTCGGTCTTCTAAACATATTTATTTATTTATTTACCTTATGGCAAACTTACAGCTACAGACAATGTATAATAATGACATGATAGGTAACAGTAAGCCAATTACAAGTTTTCACTCATAGAACTATAATGGAGAAAAAATGAACCACAGTGTTCATTTACCAACTGCTTACATGGTATCAAGATATTAAATACTAAAATAGCTCTTAAATAAAATTATAAAATATTATTGGAAACACTTATCAGTTAAGCACTTCCGTACTCGCGACATGCTACTAGAAAATGGATCTATGCTTGCTTGCACCAAATAGCTGTTTTGCCTTTAGTTGGAAGAGGCATGTGGTACATGTATGTGGGGATTGAAACGCACTGCCCTACTCAGCACATTAAATCCAATTTTAAATAAGAGCTCAAGACAATCAATGTCGTTGCTTATAGTATTAAGTAAAAAAATAATGTCTGCAATATCACGACGTTCTTTAAGATAAAAGTAGTAGATGGTGTCTTTTACACAGACTTAGGTATATAATTATTCGAGTGAAACGGATTTTTTTGTCGATAACATACAAATGTAACAAATCGTTTCTGAATGTTCTCGATACGATCTGTGTATGTGGAATAGCGCAGATTCCACACCAGTGAACCATATTTCAAATGACAACGTACATAAGTACAGTATAGTATTTTTATTGTTTTCAAGTCAGTAAAATATTTAGACATGCACGAAGAGACTTAGAGGCTTTTCTGTCTGTTGTATCGATGTGATCATCAAATGTTAGTTTACAATCGTGATGAACTCCCAGATTCTTAGCGTTATTGCTTCTAGATAAGGCCTAACCCCCAAAAAGTACTCGGTTTCAAGAACGACCCGTTTTCTCGTAAAGGTTACTACTAAACATTTGGCAGGGTTAAGATCGAGCTTATTGTTGACACAATATTCCTCCAATCGTACCAGATCGGTCTGTAGTGCCACTCTATCAGAATCTGCATGGCATAAATTTACAGATCATTTGCGAAACATAGTACATTAGATGAGTGAATACGTTCTCCAATGTCGTTTATGAAAATGCTAAAAAGCAATGGACCAAGCAAAGAACCTTGTGGTATTCCACTGAGGATGGCAAGCCAGCTAGATGTATAATTATTCAGAACAACAGCCTGTGACCTATTCTCAACATAAGATGCGAATCATTGTAAGAGATCACCATGGGTACCCATATATTCCAACTTTTTAATAAGAATCTGGTAATCTATTCGGTCAAAAGCCTTACTATAGTCGGTGTATACTACATCCACCTGGTCACCATTGTCCATGGTAGACATCAGAAAGTCATTGAATAATAATAAGTTACTGACAGTAGATATGCCTTTCAGAAACCCATGTTGGTTGGAGCTAAACGACGTTCTAAGAACATTGTGTACCTAAGTATACACCAGTCTCTCAAAAACTTTTGAAATGACACTGAGTTTATAGATAAGTCTATAATTAATTGATAACCTCTGTCTTAGATCCCTTTTTGTGGATTGGCGTGATAAACGCCGATTTCCATAGTTTAGGCACAACAGACAGAGTCAATGATTTTAAAAATAGCTTACATATAGGCTTGGCAATGGTTGACGCACTGGACAAGAAGTTGTGGTGGTAAACCATCAGGACCAGAAATATTAATATATTTAAGAAAAGGTTGATAATGTTTTGAATAAAGGAAATAATAATATCAATCCTGTATAAGAACTGTCCTACTGCTGGGCCCGTACCCAGCAGTAGACTCTTTTTATCCTGAGAAAGGCCCATGCCTTTCTCATGGTAAAAAGAGTTAAGCCATAGACCACCACGCTGGTATATTGCGGGTTGACTTCACATATTATCCTTGAGAACATTATGGATAATTCTCAGATATGCTGGTTTCTTCACAATGTTTTCCTCACTGCGATAATTATAACAACTAGTTAATACGTACATAACATCGAAAATTCAGAGGACTTTGGATCGAAGTCGAGACCTCTGCGTGGCAGTTCAATGGCTTATCAAATTAGCCTTATCTGTTAATGTCACATCCTTTTCCGTAAAGGACCGAATTCGTTATGCTTGGTTCATTTTAAGAGCTACCAAAACCATTTTTCTTTAGTAGTATTCTATAGCATAATATTGTAGAGTTCAGCGATGTGCTTGGTATTTGGTAATAGCCTTGTGACTTCGGATCTTAACCGCAACCACCACGTACACACAGCGACACATCAACATAGACTGTTTGGACTTTGAACTATTAGAAGTTGAACGATGCGAATCGTGCGAGAGAGTGCGTTATATTTTTGTTATTTTGTCTCATTTACGCTGAACGGGACGCGACGCTCTATCCTTACCATTACATCGACACCACTATGCACCGTCCCTTGCCAACAATTCTCTATTTAGTATGTAGCATAGTTATGCGTATATAGGGTGTCTAACTTGATGTGTAGCCGTGTTTACAGTAATTATTCAAACATCAATTGGATCAATAACATTCATCGTTAATTTTACAATCGAATCTGATCAAAATTAAGTTGCTTTTACAAAAAGCGCTGATTCAATTTCGATAAAATTTATATGGGACGTCGTATAAAGTACGACCTGCCAAACAAAAAAATCATCAAAATCAATTCATAATTGGCGGAGTAATCGCGTAACAAAAACAGTCGAAGTGCGAACATTCTCCTTTTTTTGAAGTCGGGTTAAAAAGCCACACTTCCATTTCCCACAGCGCACAGTTCGTTGGTCCCGCGAGAGGTTCGCGTTGTATGTAATCTCACTTTAATGCGCCTCTTAAATGTACATTAGCGAGATAGCGCCTTATCAGCCTTGTATCGCGATCGTGTAACACCGAGGTCAGCTGATGACTTAATTTCACTTGTGTTCTTGCTAAGATTGGTTTAAACTGTGTGCTTATACTGTTAAGTTTAGTACCTAATCAATAATGTTACGTATCGGCTTGAAGTAACACCATTGATTCAATCACATCACATCAATGTTTCATGTATGCACGAGAATACTGCCGTTTGTCTGAAATGCAATTTGATAGGAGACTGTGTCCAGCTATGTATTTTTATTTATAAAAGAATAAATAATGAAAAAAATACCATTATTAATACCATAGATTTTGTTAAGTCCTAGTAAATTTAAAAGCGAAAAAAGAGGTAAGTATTCTGTTCCAACTCTGGTTAGAAGAGCATTCGTGTGTTATGTACAACTATCTCTGTGGCGCAGCGGTAGTGTTTGCGACTGATGTGTATAAGGTCTCGGGTTCGAACCCGGGTCGGGCCGACAAAAAAGTTATTGAGTTTTTATGTTATGAAAACTCAATACCAGCCCGGAGGTAGAGACTTGGCGGTATTAACCAAATGACTGCCTCCGTGGCGCAGCGGTCATGAATGCAACTCATTCGGGGACTACACTAGAATCTAAAATTCCGTTAAGAAATATCGATGCCATCCCGAAGTTAGGAAGTTGGCGATGTTAGACACCCCGTGCCTCAGTAAGCACGTAAAGCTGTTGGTCTTACGCCTGATCTCTCTCGCGTCTTGTCGGATTACCGTCTCATCGGATCATGAGAGTTAGCGAGCAGAGAGTGTACTCGTGTTTGCGTACACACTTGTGCACTATAATATCTCCTGTGTATCTACAGCCATCTGCCCAGTCTTAGTTAAGATTGGTCGCCGTGACCGAAATTCAAAATTCATTAGTGTTAAAATATGTTTAGTTTTTGAGGAAGAAACGCTGAAATACGACATAATGATTTCGGAGATATAATCAGTCAGAACTATAGTTATCTCAGCTATTGATCTACTAGAAACCTTCACTTTAAAGGCTTTGGGCCTATTCCACCACCTCCAAATAGCATCAATACTAATATTATAAAGCTGAAGTTAAGTGAAGCTCATTGTTTGTTTGTTGGGTTGAAAACGCTAACCCCAGGAACTACTGGTTCGAATTGTAAAATTATTTCAGTGTTGGATAGCCCATTTATCGAGATAGGCTATAAGGCTATATAACATCGTGCTACGACCAATAGGAGCGGAGCATCAACAAAAACTATTGCAAAAATGGGGAAAATTATTTATCTATATAATAAAAGTCTCGCCAACTCTCTTCTTTAACTTCAAAAGAGTGATGTACTGCGATTTATCTTTCGGATAACTTTTACTTGATAATTGTGAAACTGGCCATTAATACGCGTATTTCCTCTGAATTATAAAACTACCTTCTAGAACTGTTATACAACCGACAACCACAAAACCTTGCAGATCATAACATTACCTTATGAGCTGCACTCACATCTGCGTACAACTACTTTAATTTAATATTCTATAAACACCGGATTGAGGAAGCTCTTCACTAATGATTTATGAGTAATTTACACTAAATAATTAGTTTTAATGTTTACTTCAGTATTTACTAATGTGGTATATAACCTTCAGTTAAGGTTAAAGTATAGTTATATAATATGTACGCGTCACGGCTCGTTTGTGATTCGGTATTGAGGTTGTTTTTATATTTTTGTTTCATAAACATCTGCGCAATTTTGCTTAGGTAAGTTATGTCGCACCAAGAGAGTTTTAGTATTGTCTATAATGAAAAACGAGCTAGCGGTTCACTCGGTGGCTCACGGATTTTGGTTAAGTCAGAGGTAAACAGATCTTTGTTTTTAACGTTTGGGAATGCATTGACGCATAACTCTCCGCGGAAAAGGAGAGCGGAGAGGTTATGTCGAGCTCACCCGGAACAAGATGGACCGTCATTGGTACTACCGACTAAATCTACCACGGTGTGCCAACCCGCTGCTTTGTATAGAGGATGGGTCGCTGGAACTAAAGAGATAAACAGATCCATGCCAACAAGATAGTCTTTTTTAACCTTGTGCATATAAAGAAGGACTCGGTTTCAAGTCTTTGTTTCCATTGTTTTAATGTTTATTTAACCCGACACAACACAGCAAAGATTACAAGTATGACAGTCAATAACAAAAATGTTCTTCCCACTTGGGCATATAAAAATAAAGAGTCGAAGTACATTTACTGCAAGTCAATCTTAAGCTGAGAGAGTTTATGAACTTGCCTTTAATAAATCATGTGTGTTACTGTACATCTTTTAACTGTATCGATGATATTCTCGTAGAATGATATGAGGAAATAAATTAACGAATATGTTTATACATAACTGCTGAAGTTCTAGTTCTAATTAGATAATGATAAAATATGATAGAATGCTAGTGAGTACACGCGACGCGGTTGGTGACCGGTAGTGAACTAATCCTAATCCTAACTAATATTAACGCGGATGTGAGTTTGTTTGTTACGCCTTAACTACTCGACCGATCATCACGAAATTTCGCTTACACGTTGTCAGGGGAACAGAAAAGGACATAGAGTACCTTTCATCTGAAAAAAGAAAGAAAGTATAATTATGTACATTTACGCCGCGGGAAAAATCTATTTCTATGTACGAGTATATAAATCTAAAGAATTACGAATGCAACGAGTAGCGAAAATGCCGACATGATTATATTGTAATTTTGCAATGCACGGTTACACAGTACAAACCACCATGATTTATTTGAACAGATCACCCAAACAAATCATTAACATATTACCATACATTACATACACACTATTTACAAACACTTTTAGTTACATTTTGTACGCGTTAAGTTCGGTCATCAGTTCGGCAGTGATCGGTTATCTTCGGCCATCTTTGGGAATAAATCAAATCTCGCATGGGAACCGAGAGCGGAAGCCGATAAGACCACCTGTCGCTGTGGATGGTTTTATGCAACTAACAACCATGAAGTAAAAATAAAATATTTTTTAACGATGATTCGTGACGTACTTTGTACTGTTTTGAACTTACAATTATTACGTAAGACACCAATTTTATACTCACGCTTGTATTTTCGGAGTGGTATGCAGTGGCAGGTTTATGGCACTTACATTTCGGTCTCACAGTATAGAAGAGACAGGCGTGTATAACGTTTACAGGTATAGGCGTATATAGGTCTGCTAGTAAATTCGTAGTAGACTCAGTGTTACTATTATTTGATTATTATTTACTAATATAATTACTATTTACTAATTACTAATATAATATATTATTTACTAACTAACTAATATTAATCGTCATCATCCTCTTGCCCTGGTCCCAATTTATTTGGGGTCGGCGCAGTATGTCCTTCTCTTCCATACTTCTCTGTCACCCGTCATCTGATCATTTACCCCTTTCCCTTTCATATCCATCCTCACACAGTCCATCCATCTTTTCCTTGGCCTTCCTCTCTTTTTTCGTCCCTCTACTCTCATATCCATCACTTGCTTACCTACATAGGTATTATCTCTTCGCATAACATGTCCATACCAAGCCAAACGATTTCCTTTCACCTTCTCGTCTATGGGCACCACTTTCAGACTACCTCTTACGTATTCATTCCTAATTCTATCCATTCTCGTCACTCCACACATAATAATAATAATAATAATATTCTACCACATACACACAACATCATCTAGCCCAAACTAAGCAGAGCTTGTACTATGGTACTAGACAATGGATGAACATACATATATACTTTTTTTTTGTAAATACATACATATTTTACATAGAAACACCCAGACCAAGACAAACATCCATGTTCATGCACACAAATGTTTGACTTGTGCGGGAATCGAACCCGCGACCTCAGTCGTGGCAGTCGGTTACACTAACCACTACACCATCGAGGCTGACATTTCATCGTAACATCTCATCTCTGCTACATGCAATCGTTTCTCATCCATCTTCTTAGTAGCCCAGCGCTCAGTTCCATACAGTACGACAGGCCTTATAACCGCCTTATACATGCGACCGTTTAATTTAATTTCTAAGGCAGTTTAGGATCGCATATTATAACTAACTAATATTACTATAACTTTAAGCCTGCCCCAGGATCTCCTGATGGTTGCAAAATTATCCTTATGAACAATATGTCGCTTCTTGTAAAAAGTTAATTAATATTTGATTATTTTGGTTAAAATGTACCTTCCCGCGTTGGGAATGATGCCTGTGTCGCGGGAGACTTGACAGACATTCAAACAACACCCAGACTTGGAATAATTATTTGTGGATCTCATTAATTTTACTTTCATGTGAATCCACAAAACTCGGCGCAATGGCAGTGGTGAACCCATCCAATTACGTAATTCACACTACGCCATTCAAGCAGTCAATCTATTTGAGACCATAATATCTCTTGCGCTGACGGCTAGTTGAAGTTGGCAACTAGGGTCGGAATTCAGACTGCAGTATTATAGTATAAAAACGTGTGTAAAAATATGTCCGTCACGAATTGTTTGATTTCTTTTATAAATTCATAAGTATTTTGATTCAATATGTAAATAACACGCAAATACAATACTAATACTATTATAATAAGTGATGAATCGTAGCGTACGTTAGACATGAGTATACTATTGATTGTCGTTGTTATCATTGAAATCACAATGCTTGTTTATTAACACCATTATTGTTTAGATCTCCGGCTTCTAACAAAAGATGTATTCACGATAGAAATGACAATATTCAATGATCACGCGCGTTAGTATGTTATTGTTTTGATAACAATGGCGTGCCCAGAAAATTTATTCACGAGATATTCTTTCACTGATCGTATAGGAGAAGTTTTGGGTCTTGAAAATAATATGCTGTTGTTTAATAAATTATTTTTATTTCCTTGTCCGTTTATATTCACTTTGAGTCGGTTTATATACTTACTTCGCTGGCTCAACGACCTAAAGTGGATCTTGGCCTCCGTCATTAATGTGCGTCATTCCTTCCTATTTAGGTCACAAAGTCAGACCAATCGAGCACATTCTTTTTTTTTCAGGTCTTTAGCTATTTCATCTTTCCAACGGTACTTTAGGCGACTTACCGGACGATATGCTCTTTTGCCGGCTCGATTCTCTCCCATTCTTTCCACATTTTCGAGTGAAGTCTGGCAGCTTTTATTTCCTCGCTGACACTGAAAAATATTTTTTTGGTTTTTTCATAATGCCCTCTAGGAGTCATTCTTCACGACATTCAAACAACGGACACGACCAGAGTCGGAACTACCATTTGTAGATCACACAAATTTTTGTCCCGTGTGGGATTCGAACCCACAACATTCGGCGAAGTGGCAGTAGCGATGTGACCACTTAAACCACTACGCCATCCTTTCAGTCGAAATAAGAGTGAAGGTAATGAAGAGTGAATGAGATAAAAGATATATGATAAGATATACGATGTTTTTCAAGCAATAAAAAAATAAGCGCGTGTGAATAAATATAGCACGAAACATAAAGGCATGGTCATATCTTATCTGATGATAAACTACTATATCAATATTCACTCAAGACCATATATACTGATATTTTCAATACTTTGTCTCAATTAAAATTACAACATTAAAATCAAATAAAAAACAATGAATTATGTTAGTTAAGCATTGCATTATACAGTCTTAACATATGACCAAATGTTTTTGTACAATATCTCTTTGACCTCATGGCGTAAGTTTATAAGGAAAGGTAACTAGGATTTAGCAGCGGAACTGAGTCTGGTAAGCTCTATAGGCGTATCAAAAAACGTGGCGAATTATGCGTCTAATATACCTATACCTATGTTCTAAGTGAATATAGTTAAATACGTTTAAAAGTTAATCATCACTGTACTGTACTGTATCTGTTATCTGTTAAACACGCTGTGTACACATTTTTAGAACATAGATTAAAACAGAGCAACATTGTAACCTAGGCTAAATTTATCTATAAATATTTTTTTATCTTATCTTATCTTATCTTATCTTATTTTGCCTATCTCATCTGGGATATACAAGCGAAGTACGCTAATGAAATACACAAATCCCGACCCAGAACAACTATCTGAGAAATATAAAAATTATTGACACATACAAGTATCAGTGAAAATGTTTTTACGCAATGACGTGCCGAAACGAATTACGAACGAAATAATAAGCATATACCTACCATGAAAATACTTCGGATTTTTTAGGACGTACATATGTCATACGACGATATTCGTGACGAATGTCGGCGCGAATGATGTTTCATGGTAAGAATAAGCACGAACGAACGTACGCAATTGCGTATAATGCGTTTCACGGTAGACCCCCAGATCCTACTTTTAATATCGTAAGTCCACAAAAACAACGCAGAAAAGAATTTTCTATTTTCCTAAATATCGACCACTTTTATTATAAGTAAGAAATTATTAAGAAATTATCGCTCCAACCGGGCCCAAACAAAATTAACTGAACGAGTAGCCTAAATGGTACTGAAAACTAAGGATATTTCTATTCTGCAGGCAGTTTCGTTAAATATTAAAACAATGGAATTTAATACAATTATCTGTCAGACAACAAAACGCCATTCATGAATTTAAAAGCCTATTCTCTTTTTATATAATTCTAAAAATCTCATTGATTCTGTGTTATAAGAATGCGCTTAACTTTTCGTGCAGTCGTGAGATTGCACGAACCCAAAAATATTATTAGTTCTATCTTTTAAGACATTTTCTATAACACAGAGCCAGAAAATGTGCCTAGTAGACAGGAATAGGCTGGCTCTGAAACGTGGGTCCTACAAATATTGTTGATGAAATGTAGGTATAATAAACCTTGAGATATCTTTTTCAGGTTATAAAACTGTGAGATGTTTTGGTCCAATGTGGCGCAGCCAAACTGGTGTACGACCTGCACCTCAAAGAAAACTATTCGTATTGTGCTATATTCAAATATAATAAGGCACCGGATATCTATATACCCGGAATCTACAAATATTTATGGGACACCAATGCGCCATTCATCATATTAAAACCTTATCGTTATTTTATATTATTCTAGAAACAGTTTCTGATCAGTTTCTGAAGTTATAAGTTATAAGAAATAAAATAAACCAACTCGTTAATTCAATTTAGAGGGGATTTTAAATATCGCTCGGTAACTACGACTATGTTTATAAATAAGAACGAATTAGAATACCAATTCAGACAATAATAAACAACAATAATTATTAAATAATAAACAGATAATTATTATTATTTATGTTAATTCCGCATCCTGCATGACTAGCTTGCGTATAACACCGTTCAAAAGCTTTCTCGCGTCTGTCTATAGATTGTAAGCTTGCTATCACTCGTGGTGAGAAGTCCGCGCTAGTCGCACGCGCACCGCGTTCTTACATACATTCATACACACATCGACGTCATACAATTAATTAATTAAATTAATAATTTAATTATTTTTGTGTTGGTGTACTGTGGTGATACTGAACTGTATTCGAGTGATTGTGTATTGGATTTTCTGTCTGGATTTGTCCCATATACTTTTTGTGAGTATATTTTAAATTAATTTATGGATATATAATATGTATAAATTGTATAATTGATAGACGAGCAATTATTTTGTACTAAAGTTTTATTGAAGGTTGCATTTAAGATCACATGGAAAGAGCCTTACGGCCAAATGATTATTTATGTATTCGATTCTAACAGATTGATATAAATCAATAAATTTTCACTATAAAATTTACTACCTAAGTAAGTTAGGCTATTAAGAATACTATTAGAGTATAAAGTAATCGGAAAAGCTGTGTTTTTTATATATACAAATATATAAAAACTATTCATTAATATTTTTTAGTTTAAATGACAACAATGAGAAAGAAAGAAAATGAAATATCTATATTACTTGTTAAAGATCTTATTTAATTTATTTGTAAATGTAAAGTATGTAACTAAATGTAATATTATACAAGCATTGTAAAATAGTATAACACATTGCGCATTTATAATATCACACAGGTGGAAAACCGCGGACAATAAATCCTGAAATTTTTACAAACATTTCTAAATCTTAGCGAGTTATTAGCAAGTACAATTGCCGCTTCTCTAATTGCCTTGCTTCACTAGAGATCAAGGTAACGAGTTCGAATCCCCGACGGCAACACGCCTGTAATCTATATGAAATTTAATTACCGAGTAGTTGCCAATCGAGCGTTTATTGACTTTTTGCATCTACAATCTCGTAATTGATTATTTCTGAGATTCAGAAAGCACGTAAGAGCGATCTTTGTTACCGATTTTAGTCGATATGTCGTGACTGCACGGATGGCGTAGTGGTTTAATCTGTCGCCTCTCCAATGAGTGTTGTTCTGGGGCTCGAACCCCAAACAGAACAAACATTTGTGTGATCCATTTGTTCTAAGTCTGGGTGTTCTTTGTGTCCGTTGTTTGAATGTTTGTAAAATCCTTCACGACACAGCAATAGAGCCTAGTGTGGGAGTTGTCTTTTCAAAAGAAAGAAAGACAAGGGAAGGATAATATTTTGCCTTTTGACATTAGTAATTGGGTTAGTTAGAAGGGGAAATATAGATAGATTGCAGGGATGATGCAGTGGTTTACCACAGTGAAGAATTAGAATTAGAATTTAATTATTTGCCAAATAGTGTTGGTACAGTTTAGGTCTTAAAATTAGTAAGTTTACATATCCAAAAACACTTGTTATGATAGTAACATGCAAATAAAGAAAAAATATAAATTATTTTTATTTTTTATATAATATGACTATTATAGCCGCTGTGCTATCCGTTTATCTAATCATTTGTAGACCAACGAATATAAAAAAGCAAAGTGTTGTTTGCTTTGATCTACTAGAAATATTAATTTGTTAGAAGGTCCATAGATATATCAGATGTCTATATCTGGGAAACAAAACAATCGAAAGATAGGTTTTTTGTGTTATATTTTAGTAGCATTTTTTAGTTTATATTTTACTAGCTAATGCATCGTTTGGGAACAAAAAATTTTTTCCGAATGACAGGTAGACCCTTTTCTGTATCCCTGACAACGTGTGTAAGAAATTTTTTGATGATCGGTCGAGTAGTTACGGTGTAGCAAACGAACAACCCAACTCACATACGCATTTAAAAAAAAATTTGATGTTCTATTCTTGCTTTTTAGGGGTGGGTTTACGTCGGTAATTAATCCGTGCAATTCCAATGCCTCATTCATTAGGCTTCTGCCGCTTCTGCCCTTTAATTATCAATATCCGGATAGATCAGATATTATATATCTACTGCGATTGTCATTCAATCTATGCGGTTAAGATTCTATCGGTATTGGATTGCCGTCTGTTCGAGAAAACGTCGATGTGCCTAGTTGTTATGCTTGTATCTGTTTCAAGATGATATATTATTTTTGTCATATATTGTCACTACATATTATAAAACAAAGCCCCGTCGCGTCTTTCTGTCGTGATAAACTCAAAAACTACTGAACGAATTTTTATGTGGTTTTCATGAGAAAGGTTACATTTTAACAAAATATACACCTAATTGTATAATTTGTTAAAGTGTTGTACCTACTATCCGTGCGAAGCCGGGGCGGATCGCTAGTGTAAGTTAAAGCTTTTTGTATGTTAATAGAGACGTATAGGTAGACATATATCCTTTTACATTTATAATATTTTGAGCCTCTGCTCTACAGAATATTGCAGCTAAACAGTCTTTTTTTGTGTGAACTGGCCTAACACATCACGTGATTGTTTAACTACGATCTTCTTTACAGTACTACCTTAGCCGATGGAGACCTTGGTACTGAGCTGTTTTTCAGCGAGACATGGTCCAAGAAATATTCCGTCTGTGTGTTAAGTTTCAATCAAATCCATTACGCAGTTTACGCGGCAGTAAGAAACATCCAAATCTCCAAACATAATCATTCTTTTTTTTAAAGCGCGACTTTACGTACATTGAACTCCCGGAACAACTATTAGTCGATCACACAAATTATTGCCCTGCGTGTGGTAATAGAACCCACGCGGCAGCAGTGGTGAGGCAAGCACTTAAACCACTACGACATCCGTGCAGGCATATCAGTAGAATATTAGCTTGGTTTATCAGACTGGTACTGGACTATTTATAAATCTCCTTTCAAATTTAAAAATATCGCTTGCTGTATTCCCACTCTTTATAATTTCGCGTTCTATAAAGAACATTATGCGCTTACGAGAGACTTAACAGGTAAGGGAAAATATCATTAGGCATCTTGTACACCTAACGATGTCTTTCTTCATCGTAAAGTGGGTGATAATTAGCTTTTTAATGTGCATATATCTTGGAAAACAAAGACAATTGATGTGGCATCCTAACTGTCGGCCTCGATGGCGTAGTGGTTAGTGTAACCGACTGCCACGCCTGAGGTCACGGGTTCGATTCCCGCACATTTATGTGCATGTACATGGATGTTTGTCTTGGTCTGGGTATTTCTATGTATAATGTGTATGTATTTACAAAAAAAGAAGTATACATGTATGCCATTGTCTAGAACCCATAGTACAAGCTCTGCTTAGTTTGGGCTGGATGGTGTTGTGTGTATGTGGTAGAATATTATTATTATATTATATACCTTAAATGTTAAAGAGTCTTGTAAAAACGAGTTAACACGTATTTCGGCAATTTTGTAGAGTGTGCTCTTTTTTATTATTACCTATAGCAATGAAGGGGAATTAAATTAGTTTTATTCGAGGTTTAGTACTGTATATATGTATCTTATGTGGGGGAGCCAGTCAGTGCAGACCGGCGACACTTCGACCCAGTGGGATCTTTTGTGTCGACACTCTCTCAATAACGACTGCCATAGATGTTCATGGCAGCCAGGACCGACGGCTTAACGTGCTCTCCGAGGCACGGAGCAGGCGATCAAATCAATACGCACATAATTTCGAAAAGTTATATAACTTCCGAAAGTCAGAGGTGCGCGACGTGGGTTCGAACCCGAGACCCTCTGCATTGCAGTCTGTTGGTCTCCTCACTGAGCTATCGCTGCTCTTTCTAGTACTGTAAGCCTACAGTATTAGACCTCAAATAAAATTAAGTGTACAGTAGTACAGTCAGCCACATTAGTCATTACACACTATTGAGATTCCGAAATTATATATGATTTTGGCCGCAGCTTCGCTTGCGTAAATGTAGGTTAGTAACAGTACTTTTTTCTGGATGAAAAGTACCGTATATCCTTTTCTATACTCCTAAGAACGTGTGTGCGAAATTTCATTTTGATGGTGGTGCTAGCATATCACGTAAGTCAAGCGCTTGTTTATCTCCTAAAGAGTTTAAAAAAATACTGTTAGGAATTAAAAAAGGGTACAGTATTATCTCCATGTTGAGAAAGGTCGGATAAAGCGAACAAATATGAAACGTTACACCAATATTAGCCACGTTGGAGGATCTACGTTTATTTAACAGTACCGATAAGATAATCATAATAGGTATAGAAAAATATCTTAGTAAAGTTGTTTTAAAAAAGAGTTGTTTGTGATAACTTTTTATACCGCAGTTATTGTTTAAGACCACGTCTTTTTTGACGTGGTGGAGTGCATTTACGCGTCGGAGAGATGTCGGGCTGACCCGGGGCAAGATGGATCGTCCCGGGTACTACCGACTAAACCTGAAACTGAAACTGCCGGCGTTTTGCCTTATAATAATAATATTTACTTAATAAATAAAAGCTGTTTTAGTTTACATTTTCGGGAATATAGCCGTGAGAGGCGGTGCACAAATCCCTTTTTAATCTAAAATAAAATTCATATTCTAAGGTTCTTGAATGGGATTCGAAGCCTTAACACAATGGCGAGGCGACCGCTTGAAAAGCTACGCCATCTATGCAGCTAAACAAAAAGTGCTTTTACTGCAGTTACAAATATACGGAAGTAGCATGACTCATACATTTATGTTAAATGTTATATTTCCATACGAATTGACAACTAGAAACGAGGTGCATTTGAAGTGAGATGAAAGCCTGCACTGTAGACAGGTTGTATGAGTAATTTCGCCGCTTATAAAACTGCCAGCTCTTAGGAACAACTGCCACTTAGAAAGTTATTGTGGACTGTCATTTGTATGTAGTTAAGGACTGTGTTTTACGATTATCTTTGCGGTGTCCTACTGCCAGTTGTCCTCTTTATCTGCAAGTTTAAGCGTCTTTGTCGCGCTGGTTGTTGATGGGTGATCTGCGTATGTGAAAATATAAAGACACTCTGATGAACATGTATTCAGAACGATTGGTTTACTTCACTGCTCGGATGGCGTAGTGAGTTATGTGACCACATAAATCTCGCCACCATCACTGCGCTAAGTGTCGTGGGTTACATTCTTAAAACAGGAAAAAAATTATGTGAGCCGAAAATAGTTGTTCTTGTCTAGGTATTCTTTGTGTCCGTTATTTGAATATTTGAAAACCCTCGGCCTAACCTACGGCGCAGAAATTACTCCAAGTGCGGGAATTGTCATAAAACAAAACCTTTTGAATACCGTCTAAGTCAGAATGCTTGTATAAGGAATGTCTGAATGCAACGGTTGGAATCCGAACCCACGAACCCTTGATCACAACTCTGTTGCTTTAACTATTGATCTATCGCCGCTTATATTAGGTATAATCGATATTGATGACTGCACGGATGGCGTAGTGGTTTAAGTGGTCGCCTGACCACTGCCGTTGCGCCGTGTGTTGTGAGTTCGATTCTCACACATAACAAAAAATTTAATTGTGTCTACAAATAGTTGTTCCAAGTCTGGGTATTCTTTGTGTCCGTTGTTTGAATATTTAAAAAGTCTTTTATGGCACAGGAATAACGTAGAGGGCGGGAGTTGTCTTTAAAATCTACAAGTTGTCTTTAGGAATGGGTTCACGTCAGCAGTGCAATGGGTGGAATCCGAACCCTCGACCTCTCGATCTCATCTCCAATGCTTTACCTATTGAGCTACCGGCCCTTATAGTAGGTATTATAGAGATTTTGCCAAATGTGTTATTTGACTTGACATACTTAGATAAGTATGTTTGTTATTTGAAGTAGGTAGGCGTTAAATATGCATAACACATAGGCTCAAACAGCTAGAACGGTTTGGCCGAATTCTTTGCGATATTGGTATTAGATTCGTGTCACAGGCAATGTCCGCAATTTTCCAGAATCCATGCTGCCATTAACAATCTCTTGACAAAACATTTAATTAAATTAATTGTCTGACTTGAAAACCGAACCTTGTGATCGAATCTAGACGTATTAATTAATGGCAATCTTTACTTACTGAGCTAAGCGTGTGTCATTTGAATTAGATATTTTGGACTGAAATAAAATTACTTTATACGGAAATTAATGCGTTTTTTATTTTTGAAACGCAATTACTCGATACATAATTTTTAAAATAATAAACTACTATGATTAACTTTATTACTATTTCAAGCTATTTAAATAATAAAATTATTTAAATTTACTTCGTTCAGTTCACTTTGCCCGACATTTCGATTGCTTTTCAGCAGCCATGGTCACGGGGAGACCGAATTATCGTAATCGAACGCAGACCTATTAGGTGCAATCTTTACTTCCTAAGTTAATGTGTTATTTGAAGTAGGTAGTTTGGAGGTAAAATATGCGTAGCACTGAGGCTTAAAGAGCTAGTGGTATAGTCAAATTCTGGGCGATATTGGTAATAGATTCGTGTCACAAATTACGCCTACTTGTCGTAATCTTCATAAAACAGCGGCTTAACACGACATTTGGAAGTTCGGCAATTTCAACTCTAATTGTGTGACTATTCTTTTCTTATATTATAATTGTGTCAAGTAATTGCCATAGAGTTCAAATTAGTTTAACCCAAAATACTCAGATAAGTTTTTGTCTTATTAAGAAGAAACACTAAGGGCGAGAGATTTAAAAAATAGGTATTTGTAAAATATATTGCTGTCGCGCATTGCCCGCAGAGCGCGATAAAGACAACTACAGCTTGGACCGAAAATACCTATTAAAAGTACACAAAAACAACGTTTCGTAGTCCCCCGATTCCTTCTCCAAAACTTGACCGATTTAACTACTTATTTCATTAAAAATTAAAGAAAGGCTTTGGCTGATTTCCTGTTTTCTTTTTTTTTTATATAATCTAGCCAATTTTGTTTTCTGGATGTTTGAACTCAGCGGAAAATCATGTCTCTTAATAATTAATTTATGAAAAAAAGGAAAACATAGGGACATGCCAAAGGAGGCCATACATAAAAAAAAAATTGCTCTACTGGCATTATCCAGGGAGGAAACAGGCTGGGCGGCACTTTTAGAGGGCGGCAAAATTACACAATAAATAATAATAATATCTTGTAAATATTTGAACCATTTAGAAATGAGTAGATGTACCTACAATAGGTATACAGTAATGATGACTGTTCTTGCCGAAGAGTTATTTAGAATTACTTTATATTTATTTATATATATACTTCTAAGAGGACGGCAAAATTTATATCGCCCCAGGCTGCAAAATTTTCTTCCGCCCCGGGCGGCTGACGCTACGTCACTGATTATATAACTTAATTTTAATCTGCAATCAATATTTGCACGTCATTGTGCATGACAAACATGATAGAATAACTAATTGTAACATCTTGCATGCAAACATGTTTATGCAAATAAATTATCTTTATCTTTATGGCGCAGGTTTTACCTATTTTAAGTACCTACCTACTAGCCGCAAACAATTTGTGTCTAACATTACCGATATGCTTACATTTAAATTTGTATCTCATGTATGTTTGTATCTCATGAGATACCAGACCATGGTCTGTGAAGCAATAAATTCATTCATTCAATCATTCATCCTCTTTGGAAATGCAAGCGTTAGACTATGCGTATTAAAAAGCTGACAAGTAAAGTTTAATTTCAATGTGAATTTCTCATTAGATAAATGCGTTGATTTGAATTAACTGTAAATAATGACTCTCGCGGACCGTTCATTTTAGAGAGAAAAAATAATTTTAATTTAATTTATTTTATAAATAATATTACTGATATTGATATAAACCATAATTTATGTTCAGAATATTGGATATTCGTGGGAAACAGGAAAATTTTAATAAAAATGGTAATACATATAAATCTTTTTAACTTACGTTTCTAGTTAACTTTAGATTTACATGAATATGTTTACAATGAATAAATTAAAACATATTGGACCTAGCTTAAAAATATTTTACCTTTAGAGAACGTAGAAGTAGCATAGCCATAGTAGCATAATTATTATTATTATTATTATAGCCAAATTAACTTAAGATTAATCTAGGTAAGTACAAAAGGAGACATGTTATGTATAAGTCAAGATTTGTTTGATTGTGCATGTGTCTGTGATGAGTGTGGATGTACGAGTATATATGAAAAAAAAAACGCGTAATAAATTAAATAAAGACGTAAAATGAGGAGTCGCACACCTCTGCTTACCCTGTCAGCAACATTCACAGTCGTGAATCTATGTACATATATATACAGTTATACGATTTAAACTAGTAATACAAATACGTATTAACATTATAGGCAACTGTTACGTGCACGTTTGATTCTAGAACTTAAAGAATCGTGCCGGTGTTAATGATTTGAATAGATTTAGTTTAGATATGGATAGCATTCTAATGTATGTTTAACAAGGCCCAAATACGGTATTTTACTGTGTGGTCTGTTTTAATAGCTTGTATTGTGGCTGACTCTTTATTGAAATGTATTTTTTTTATTGGCTCTCTGCTCCAATGACGTTACTTATAACGAATAGCTTGTTTCGTGGCTAACTTTTTTTTTGAAATGTACCTATCTTTTTAATAGCAGCGATAGCTCAGTGGGGGGACCAACAGACTGTAATGCTGTATTGCTCGGGTTCGAACCCACGATGCGCACCTCTGCCTTTCGGAAGTTATATGACTTCGAAATTATGTGCGTATTGATTGACAATTATCGCCTGCTCCGTGCCTCGGAGAGCACGTTAAGCCGTTGGTCCCGGCCGCCATGAACATCTATGGCAGTCGTTACTGGGAGAATGTCGACACAAAATATCCCAATGGGTCAAAGTGTCACCGGTCTGCACTGACTGGCCCCCACATAAGGTACATACATACATACATATCTATTTTTTTTATTGCCTCGTTCCTCCAAAGGAATAACAACTCCCGCACTAGGAGTAAATCCTGTAACGTGGGGAACCTTACCAATATTCAAACAACAGCCACAAAGAAAACCGGATTCGGAACAACTATTTGTAGATCACCCAAATTTTTGTCCCGTGTGGGATTCGAACCCACAACACTCGGCTCAGTAGCAGTTTCGAGGCGACCACTTAAACCACTACGCCATTCGTGCAGTCAAACTTTCTTCCGATTGGACGAAGTTCAATTTCAGTGCTAAAGTGTTTTATCTTTTGACAATTACTTAGTATCAGAGCAGTGTCTTGAACAGTACCTCGTTATCTTGTAAAACGTAGTCGTCTTAACATAATTAAAATATCTTAAAACTTCATAAATGTTTTAAATACTGTTAAATACTTCTTAATATGCTTTAATTTTCGATACTTTGTCTTAATATCTAAAGTTATTGTCCCTAGTTCAAAAGGCGAACCTAGGCGAGCGCTAGAATAAATTAAAATAATTATAAGTGTTAATTGTAATTAAACTTTACTAATGTTTCATTGCAACAAACCAATATACATTATTTTTACTAGCGACCTGCTCCGTCTTCGCACGGGTGATACAAAACCATAACAAATTATACCTTATGGATTTATAGGGAAGGTTTAAGAGACTCTGTCTATTGGTGAAAACCGCATGAAAATCCGTTAAGTAGTTTTGGCGGCGGAGGATTTTGTTTTAAAGAAGATACCTAGTTTCAAAAAACTATTTGTACATCACATAAAACAGAAGAACTCATTTCAGAAGGAAATAACCGTACGCATTATATTACTAACATGTTAAACTACAAGCAAAACGATCATAATAATCGTACGATGATAATATATCCGTACTACAAAGTGTGACAGTGATCTCAAAGACATAGCTCATCACACTGTAGCGTAGCGCTGAGGTGTTACCGCCACTAACGGGACAGACAGACATACAAACACAGATATACTTGAGAAATATCTCAAGATGCCGCTCTACTACATTTTAACAATGGACAGTAACAGGTCAAACGCTTATGATAATATTTAGCGTGGTTTGTCTTCTTAAAGTGTTTCGTTGTTTTCGCAGCATAGAATCGTTTCCCGGATTGAATAAAATATACTATTGAGTTTTTAAAATATTCAGCAGCAGTTCGCTCATTATTAATAATGTCCTCCAGACCGAATTTCGGGCACGGCGGCTAGTCTTGACGGAGGCTGGCCATCTGCACAGGAGATATTATGGTGCATAATTGTGTTCGCAAACACAAGTGCACTCTCTGTTCCTTAACTCTCATGATCCGATGGGACAGTAATCCCACACGACCGGAGAGAGATCAGGCGCAGGACCAACGGCTTTACGTGCTTTCCGAGGCTCGGGGGTGTCGCTCAATATTACGTGGTATCTAAAAAGATAGCTGGTACAATGTGGGGGGAATTCGGGGCCTCTCTCTGGAGTGTACAGGCGTGAGTCTGTGTGAATATTTGATCAATAATCATCCGTCGCTAATACACATAATAAGGGTCGGATAAATATTGATTAAACTTTCAAATTTTCATTGAATATAGATTGTTCTCTAAATCCATAAATGTTGGTAAATAACGTATTAATTATACTAGCGTAAAGTAATGTGTAAAAAAAACTCTTCTGAAATCCAATTATGTTAATAGTTTATTTTAAATAAAAAAATAACTCATTAACGTAGCTAGAAGATTTAGGAATTAGCTTTGATATTGCAGTCAATGGATTTTAAACTGAAAACTGGTATTAACACGTTCATATTTACATACATTTATGCTTGTCTTGGTCTGGGTGTTACTATGTATAATATGTATGTATTTACAAAAAAAAAAGTATACATGTATGTTTATCCATTGTCTAGTACCCATAGTACAAGCTCTGCTTAGTTTGGGCTAGATGGTGCTGTGTGTATGTGGTAGAATATTATTATTATTATTATTATTTTTGAAGAGGTTGACGTTTCAGTCAGCTTGCAGTAGCCGTGGCCACAAGCATAATAACGCGACGATGGCTTATAATTCTATTCAATGAATAAAGTTAAATTGTGTACCTCTATGGGAAAATTCCATCACTTACCGAGTCAAATAAAACAGAATAACGACTGGCGACCTACAAATTAAACAAAATGGCGCGAGAAATAAAGCAAGAATGCAATTAAAGAAATAGAGAGGTGCCGATAGATAGCAAAGTTTATGGTTAAACCGCGACTCTGATTACAGTTATGACATTGTAATGTGGTACCTACAAGTTATTGTGATTGTACCAATAATTAAAATTAAATGTAATTAAGAGCAAATTTCTTTAAAATAAAATATAGCGTATTTTATATTACAATTAATAGAGAAATAATTTTTAAAATCGGTTGAGTAGTTTTTGACTTAAATCCTTACAAAAAATCCAAGCAAAAATCAAATCTTTTCTCGTTATAACATTAGGTTTGAATAGTGGTCGTTTACAGTAATATTTATTGTTTTTTGTTCGTTGTTTGTATGTTTGTACTTACATTTCCCCGTGGTACAGGAATTATTTCTAGTACACGGTTGTCTTTTTAATAAGCCAATATATCTAGACACAATAAAAATACATCGACGTAGAATTAAAAGTAAAATAGTGTTTTTCATATTTAAATTAATATTCTTTCTGTTCTCTCAAGTGTTGTACTAAGTTAGACGCATGCGCCTTGAAAGCCGTTGTATAACTTCTACAAAAATAAAAAATAACAGGCCGACAGTTGCAAGAATGGTTTTTGTTACTAGACAAATAAAAAATAAGATTAAGACTCAAAGCAAATCAGAGTTTATAGTTATATAAACAAGTTTGTTGGATAGGTATAAATAATTCGTAGTCATAAGTAAGAGATACATTTTACATTTTTACACTTTTTATAAGAAGTGGCATGATTGGAAGAATTCGCAGTTACCCATTATTCGATGGAGTGTCCTGGAATGTCGGTATAAATGAGCCGACACTCCCGGACACTGCATTCTTAT
Source organism: Catocala fraxini (assembly GCA_930367265.1). Lineage (NCBI taxonomy): Eukaryota > Metazoa > Arthropoda > Insecta > Lepidoptera > Erebidae > Catocala > Catocala fraxini. Next base: position 6,024,656 of record OV884047.1, read on the forward strand.
CTGATTTTTAAATTAATTAATATATACGTATATTTGTGTAATGTCAAATTGAAAAATAAATGTGGAACAACATAGCTTTCATTTCATATTTTGTTAAAAATACTAATTACCAATTCCTTTGCTTTTAATGTAATTTTGAAACCCGCCACTGTTATTTATCATGTCATTGTGTCCAAATATCAATATGAGATCATTAAACATGATTAGAAAAATTCGAGAACGTCAACAAAATCTATTTTTTAAAGACTATTCCTTCTGTACCTGTAAGGTCGGTGTCGCGGGGGACTTCACAAACCTTCCATGGCCGCAAAGAACACTCAGACTCAGAACAACGATTTTGAATCACACAAATTTTTGTCCCATGTTTGTTCGAACCTGCAATACTCGTAGTGGCACGGCGGTAGCGAGGCGATCATTTAAACCACTACGCCATCCGTGAAGCGAAATTCGAAACGCCAATAAACTGAGGCAGTCCCAAAACAAATAATTTAAACCGCCGTCGCCATCATATTGTGCTACTACAGAATCCAGTTATCACCTGTTATATTACGTAGCTCGACCACCGCGACATCACATTTCTACGATTGACAACAAATCGAACAAACCATCACTTTTTATGTAGCTAATTTTAATCTGTGCAACGGTATCTTTGGCTGTACAACATTTTTCCTTAGCCAGTTAGACTGGACAAAAACTGGTATTATGCTCTCTGGGTCAGAGCAACACTAGTTCTTTTTGGGATTATCGATAAAGTAATTTAAATAGAGAATTTGTATAAAAAGTGGGTTTGTGGTAATCTGTGCTTGATCTCATTTCATTTGATGACGTAAGGTCTTAATATTAGGCAGCGTTTATTGTTAAGTCTCTCTGTCTGATAGACTAGGGTGCCAAAGCTAAGATCATTGGGACCTATGACTGGGACCACGATGGCATTTTAAAATCTATAAAAATACCTAACGTCATAATTATATAATATGTACAACCATAAACAATATGTAGAATTGTGTAAATGCCGGCAGTCTTAAAGAATCTATTAGGGGGTTTCTAAACGAACAATATTTCATGACTGATCATCATGAAATTTTACATATGTCGTCAAGGACCTTTCATCAAGGAAAAAGTAGGCATTGTTTTCTAGCGAGTGAAGCCTTCTGGCAAAGCTAAAACATTATATCTGGAGATAGGTTGTATTCATCATCAATAAAATCGTTAGTCCAGTATGAGTTCCATGACCTCAAGGATTGGTGACCATAGGCAACCACGCGCATAAATGGATACGTTGCAAAAGAGACTAGTAACTATCTCCTTTGATTTCCACACAAATTATAACAATTTGTACCTCTACCATAACTGTTCTAATAATATTGTGGGCGGACCAATGTTTTACGTTTAGAAATTTTGTCATCTCCTTATTGTTATACGTGTGAATATTGCAAATAACTTCGCAAAATAATTTATTATGAATGAAAACGTGTAGGCGATGCCTATATTTACTTATCTTTATATATATAATTCTACTGTACAGATCGCGCACTGTATGATGGCCGGTCTGAACATTGCGCGAGTGGCGTCGCAGTTGGAAGTTTTAGGTCTCTTTGGTGACAGGGGGCGGGGCGGGATGCAATCCGTACTCACTGACAGACTGTACATGCGCAACAATTCGGAGACGCTATGTTCAGTCCGGTCATCATAGATTGCGCGATCTGTACGTGTGTATGTCACTGAACTCCTCCTAAACGGTTGGACCGATTTTGATAAAATTTTTTGTGTGTGTTCCTGTGGATTCGAGGATGGTTTTTTTTCGTGTTTAGTTACTGGACAACGTCTGTCGGGACAGCTAGTTTTTATATATATTTTTGTATCGCTTGGCGTCTTACCAAAAGGTCGACAGGACTTGGCCTCAATCTATAGTTAAATAATATTTGTAAAGAGAGAAATCCACCACGCATCCTTGCGTAGGTAGATATAATATTAGAGTGGCAGGGAAAAATAATACACCGTATACATACGCTGCTAGTATGTATTTCCTTCGCAGATGGCCATACATGTATAAATAACGGATATAAAGAACTACACTGGAACATTGAGACAACTGCCATCTTAGTCTCCCCGTGACCATGGCTGCTGAAAAGCAACCGAAACGTCGGGGAAAGTGTAAAAATAAATTAAATCTAAATAGTTTAATAATAATTTAATTAGTTTAAAAATTAGTAAAGTTTAATAGTAGTACTTAGTAGTGTAAAAATTTCCAAAATTTTGTAATAAAGTGTCAAATAAACAACGCGATAAAATCCGTATATAGCAGTTTAATTTCAATGAATAATATTCGCGTAAATAGAAGACAATATTAAGGATATAAAGAACTTGTATTTGTAAAACTTACAAATTGTTATGAGTTATCCGTAAATAATTGTTCCTTGTTTGCCTGTGTGCGATGCTTTAACGCGTCTATAGTCCCCCACGAGACGTAAATTATAATAAATGCGGGAGTTATCTTTTTAAATAAAATGCTTATACTTATACCTTATATTTACTGTGTTTACTGTTATTATACCTTTGTCGGCCTTGATAGCGTAGTGGTTAGTGTAACTGACTGCCACGCCTGAGGTCGCGGGTTCGATTCACGCACAAGTCAAACATTTGTGTGCATGAACATGGATGTTTGTCTTGGTCTGGGTGTTTCTATGTATAATATTATTGTATTTACAAAAAAAAAAAGTATATATGTATGTTTATCCATTGTCTAGTACTCATAGTACAAGTTCTGCTTAGTTTGGGCTAGATGGTGTTGTGTGTATGTGGTAGATTATTATTATTATTATTTGTTAGTTATTAATTATTTAGAATGTGAATGGAACAGTCGCAAGAGGAAGACCTAGGCGAACGTTTCTTGATCAGATCGGAGGCGTTCTGGACAAAGGCCAGGTTAAGAGCACCTTGAACCGACGAGCGTGTATGAGGAATGTGATGAAAGTGAATGAAGCCAGAGAAGTGTGTCAGGATCGTAGCATATGGAAATCCGTAGTCTCTGCCTACCCCTCTGGGAAACAGGCGTGAATCTATGTATTTATATAATTATTTAGATTTCTGATGTTAGCTTTGTATTTATTTAAATGTAATATTTGATTAATACCTATGTTGTTTTTTTATTCAATATACTTATTTTATACTATTATTATTATTATTTTATTTTATTACTGACATTGATTTTTTGTATTTTCTATTAGTTATATGTACCTACCGTATTTGACTTACAATATTTTCATTGTTAAAGTTCTGCTCGCATGCAAATATTTTACTAACATGTGGATAACGTTGTGAGTTACATACTTACCAGGGTCTTTATTGTAAATTATTTAATTTAAGAATTGTATGCATCTGATTGTTCTCCCAAAATAAATAAATATATATGTTGATATTTTTAGCTCTATCGAATTTCTTATCATATACGTATCTTATCAACTTTCATGTATCAAAACTGCCCGCTTTGACACAAACAACTCACACTTGATATCTTCCACAGATCGGGACGTTGTAACCAAACAATGGGCTAGTATTAACACAAACACTCACATCCAAAATGAACGAAAGCCGAGAGCGTATTCGCCGTGAGAGGGAAAGGGAGAAGAACACATATACGTCTCCTCGTCTAGCGTTGCGTCGGGTACTCTTACTGGCTGAAGGAAGACAGTTCAGGGAAGCTGCTGCTATTCTGTCACGGTTAGGACCTGGAGTGCTGCAAGGAGTGGCTTCAGAACTACCGATAGACTTGCTGGTGGAGGCACTGCCTCATTCTGCACACCTCATCGAAACATTGTTGAACAGGTAAGTCCTTGGCATTTGAAGTTCCTTTTATGGCAGAACATTTTATGTCATAATATTGTTTTGCATAACAACGGATGGCATAAACTTCATTTCGTAGAAAATCATTTCGCATACACCCATTTATCATACATTCAAAACTCATAATTTTGTAAGTCAGAATCATCTTTAGGCATAAATTTCATATCCATAATAATTAAAAAGTATAACCATCATTTCACAGAAAGTTCACAGTCAGAATCGTCTTTTGGCATATATTTAATGTATATAGTCATTAAAAGGCAGAACTATCATATCTCAGAAAGTTTACAGTTAGAATCATCTTTTAGCATACTTTTCATATCCATAATAATTGAGAGACTGATCTATCATATCATCTAGTCGGTATAAATATAAAATATAAACAAGCATACACTATGCATGCGGCACGCAAGCGAGCATGCAATATGCAGCAGGCATGGTTTCTGTCACGGCTCCGGCGCTGCGGAGCTCCGGCGGTCGCACGGGAGCTAATCGTCGCAGATGGTTTTAACGCTCGCCGCCGCGGCTGACGCAATTCGAACTTCGAAGCAAGCGTAGAAAATCCACCTGCTCCTCAGCTCGCTGGCCGCCTCGCCCCTACGCGATTCTAAATTACACTCTTGGATTAAGACAAACTAGACTACGTGGAGTCGGGTTTGAAGCGATTCGTTTCTGTCACTATCTTTTGTAGCACAGCACATACAATTTTTTAAGACAATATTTTAATTTAAGGTTTAAATGCTATTTAATAGAAATATGCCTAATAAAATAATACCCAATGAAATTCATTAAAATAAATTATACCATATAATCGTCAATCTAAATGCAGGCTATGCTAAACGAAATTATACGGAATATTAATTCTGCCAAAGGTAATTATGCCAGATAAAATTCTGCCATCTTAAAAGTATGCCATTGTAAATTCAAACATATAAATATTCGGCCAAACAATGTTTATATTAAATAATTTTTATGCCTTACCAATATTCGTTTCAAGAAGATTATGCCAAATAAGTTTCGGAGCATCAAGATTCTGCCAGATAGAGGGATTCCCCTTTTCTGAACCCTTTTTTTTCTTTTTTCTTTTTACGTGGGGGAATGCTTTGACGCATACCTCTCCGCGGGGCGACGGAGAGGTTATGTCGGGCTCACCGGGGAGAGATACCCCGGTAATACCGACTAAACCTACCACGGTGTTCTAGCACTAACCATAGACGGCGGGGCCGCGCGTATCGCTTTCACATGCAATCGCGACCCCGCCGAGGTTTCGGCCCGCCGTGTGAAACGGCTGGCCACTACTCAAAAGACCCTCTACTGTCCCCTTGTAGGGGGACAAAAACAAGACTCAGAGGCGCGCCTGGGAACTCGCACGCCGCCTCTCGGACCTGGTGCTGATCGGGTGGCAGGCAGGCCCACGCAGCCCGCCACCCCCAGGTCAAACCTCAGGGTGGCTGGAGGTCATCTTGCGCCCTTTTCTGTACCCCTGACAACCTGTATACGATATTTCATAATGATCGGTCGTGTAGTTAAAGCGTGAAAGCGTAACAAACATACAATCAAATAAACAAATTCATATTCGTATTTAGAATATTAGTTAGAATAATCGCACTCTTAATAAAACAGCGACTTAACTCGAAATTTGAAAGTAAGGCAATTTGGACTCTAATTGTATATGTTAAATTCTAATATTATGTTTGTGTTAAATCATTGCAATAGAGTTCAAATTTGTTTAATCCAAAATATTGAGATAAGTCTCTGTTTTATTAAGAGTGCGAATTGTCTGAATCAAATGCGAGCCCTTACTATTGGTTGTAAAAGGTATATGCCATCTTGTAACTATTGAGTTATTCTTGTTCATTCGACATCTTTCATTGTTAAGTGTTGGTGTGAATCATTGTGTGAGTACCGTGAAGTGCTTCCGGCATGCCCGTTATCTAGCCGTGTCGGAGTGACGCTCGAGTGAGTTCGCGTTGATGCATGAATGGATAGTAGGGGATTAGTAAAAGGTCAATGTATGCACTTGAATAATATAATACTACCGTCATCAGAAAACGACGAAATTGCAAAAATAATAAAAATCTCTTTGAATGTACTGGCAGATGCTTCTGTTTTTACTGATTCTAATCTTAATATCGAAAAAAATTTAAGATAGCTACGTCTTTTTAGAGTTCGAAAAACTCTTATACAACAGATTTGTCCATCCGTACGTCCGTCTGTTATACAATTTTCAACTCAAGAACCGTAAGTGCTAGAGACTCGCGGTCATCGCCATTCGACTCAGCATAGTCGATATATTCCCGAAATGACTATGACCTTTGACTTCTGACCTCAAGTTCACGTGTTACCTCCGTTGCGCAGCGGCAGTGAATGCGATTACTGTGCATGAGATCACGGGTTCGAATCCCGGATCGGGCCAACAAAAAGTTATTGTGTGTTGCAGTTAAAAATCTCTATAGCAGCTCGGAATTAGGAAGTTGGTGTTGTTAGACACCCCCGTGCCTTGGAAAGCACGTAAAGCTATTGGTTCTGTGCCTGTTCTCTCTCCGATCGTGTCGGATTACCGTCCCATCGGATCATGAGAGTGCACTTGTGTTTGAGCACACACTTGTGCAATGTGCACTATAATATCTTCTGCGCAGATGGCCAGTCTCCGTTAAGTTTAGCCGCCGTGACCGAAATTTGGTCGGGAGGACATTAATTATATTTATACTTCCAAGGAGTAAGCTTAGGTCTATCACGTCCAAATTTTTTGCTAGTTATGGTTTTAGTTTCAACGTAATAGAAGTAAGCCTATTGCCCCTTCTTAGGCATAGTTCTAGACTCCATGCTGCTATAAAGACTTCTTCACCGAAGTCTTCTTAGTAACGGTACAAAGTTTTTGAATGCAATAAAGCTTAAAAATATGGTAGGAATTATAGCCTAATAGGTAAGTAATATAATAATTATAGTTTATTCAGTTGAAATTGATACAAATATGAATAACAATAGGTCTTAAAATACTTTAAATAAGATACAATACTTTGGATGCCGGTACTAGGTTATACCTGGATCAGAGGCAATATGTGCTATTATAGTACAATAGGAAGTGAATTCCTAACAATATTTAATAAATATAGATTATAGTGTAGTATGTATGTATCTTATGTGAGGGCCAGTCAGTGCAGACCGGCGACACTTCGACCCAGTGGGATCTTTTGTGTCGACACTCTCCCAATAACGACTGCCATAGACGTTGATGGCAGCCAGGACCGACGGCCTAACGTGCTCTCCGAGGCACGGAGCAGGCGATTATTGTCAATCAATACGCACATAATTTCGAAAAGTCGTATAACTTCCGAAAGTCAGAGGTGCGCGATGTGGGTTCGAACCCGAGACCCTCTGCATTGCAGTCTATTGGTCTCCCTACTGCGCTATCGCTGCTTGTTGTGTAGTAAGTTACTATTATAATAAAAATAATATAGGTATGTAGGGTAGCAATTTTATGTTAATGTTGGTATAATGTGGAGGTATCTATTTCCCCGGACAGATTGTTTCAGATTGAATGAAAGCCCGGTTTGAATAGGATATCCTGCTATGTTCTACATCTATCCCAAGCTTCGTTTGCACTTCTATAAAGAGTAACATAGGTACCTTTACACTGGTTTCAACTTCCATACAACATTTTATAAGAATCGGTTTAGCAATATAGCCGTAACGTAACACAAACTGCACAGATGGCGTGGTGTAAGTGATCGCCTCGCCATTGCCGCTGCGTCGAGTGTTGTGGGTTCGATTTCCGCCCGGAACCAAAAATTGTATGATTCCTTAATAGTTGTTTTGAGTTTGGGTGTTCATTGTTTCCGTTGTTTGAAAAGTTTTGAAATATCCCTCGCGACACAGGAATTAATATCAAGAATTAATTCAGGTGTCCTAATGCGTGAATTGAAAGATAAGACAAAAAAAGATCCGAATTTCTAAGTCATTGCCCGTTTCGTAAAGCAATTTAAAAAGTTTAGACAATACCCGGCTACTTAAATATTCTTTTCGTGCCATTTTACGATTATGATCAACGAAAAGCTATCAAGATACTGTCAATGAGATAATTAATGAAAACTCAATTAAACAAAGAGCTATAACTAGAATTTCTAAACTGTTCGTGTAAGTTAATAAGAGTCAGATCTTAGATTACATGCACATTTACATACAAAGAAAATAATACCATATTTCAAGAATTATAAAGTTTAATTTCCAATGCCAAATATTTGTGAAGATGTTCAAAAATGCCACGCGAAAATACTCGTTATCTCGTTTAGTTAAGGTACAAGGATAATGTAACAAGTTTTACGGGAATACAACGAAAGTGCTTGAACAGGTTTTCGGGTATTCGGTATTCGAACCACTTTGTCATGATTTATTTTCTTAATGACCTTCAAAAGTGTCAGAGGCTCCATTGCGTGGTTGCTATGCATTTGTTGTTTGAAATGTGTGAATAAGACTGCAATGTACTTTACATAAAATTCTTAAGAAGTATGTCAACTATAGTATCGTTTATGATAGTCTCTTATAATTTTCGTTGTTTATTATAAAGACTACTTTGCTCCGCGTATACGTTTACAGATGATCATGATGTTTGTTATATTTTATTTTTTATTTTATAATTAAGCTAAGTGTATGTATCTAGTTATACCGCAGCATATAGACCGCAGCGTTAGCTCAGTGGGAAGACCAACAGACTGCAATGCAGAGGGTCTCGGGTTCGAACCCACGTCGTGCACCTCTGACTTTCGGAAGTTATATGACTTTTCGAAATTATGTGCGTATTGATTGACAATTATCGCCTGCTCCGTGCCTCGGAGAGCACGTTAAGCCGTCGGTCCCGGCTGCCATGAACATCTATGGCAGTCGTTATTGGGAAAGTCAGTACCCTCTAATATCCTGACACTGGTCTAGTCTTAGGGTATCGTTAGCCTTCGGGTTGCGGAGGTCAGGTGGCAGCCGCTCCGTGTAAAAACTGATATCCAGTCAAATCCGGTTAGACCAGAAAAGCCGACCCCAAGTGACTTGGGAATAATAAAGGCTAAGAGAGAAGAAGAAGTATGTATCTAGTTATTATAAATGAGAGTGTTCCTGCCGACAAACTGTAAAGCAGTTTCGTGGGATTTAAATGTTTAAACTCATGTTTTTATACTCTTTATTTCAATCTTTGCAATACATTTTTCATTTTAAATATACATATATAAAAAATACATTTAAAATATAAAATGTATGGTACCCCACCGGCATCGGGAACAGGGTCCAAGCTGCCGGTTAGGATTCCAGAGGCACAACCTCCTCACAATGCGTGCCGTATATAATAGCACTGCCTTCTGCATCAAATCCCTGATATAAGCACCTAACGCGAGCCGTGGTGATCGTGGCTCTTGGCAATTAGACCATTGACAGATATGACTATCGGCACAATGATCGCGAGGTAAATCGAGATATTTATTATTATTATTATTATGAGGTTCTGCTTTCGATTCATTGGATTCTTAGATCGGATTGTGAGAATATTATACCTCTGCGTCCGTGAGATTATTATGTATGTCAAACATACTTTTGTGTAGTAGAGCCTCGCTGATTTCAGCATGAATGGGCCGGCTCGACCGAGGAAGGACTACCCTCTCACAGAATATCGACGTGAAATAGCAGTATTCCTACTGTTGTGTTTCGTTCAGTGAGTCAGAGTGCCGGAGGCCTAATCAGCCTCTTTCCCCCTTCCCGCACCTTCTCCTTCTCACTTCCTATTTTTCCCTAAAGGGTTGGCAATGCGCAAGTGATGCCTCTGGTGTTGCAGGCGTCCATAGGCTACGGTGACCACTTACCATCAGGTGGGTCGTATGCTCTTTTGCCTCCCTAGCGGTATAAAAACAGGAAAAAGAGAATCTCTTTCTTATTGTGGTTCCTGAGGAGATAGTGTAGTTACCTATGTTTGTGTATCTACAGCTAACTACAGCTAAGTAACAAGTAGAATTAAGAACGTTCCTAGACCTAGTAACTTGTAATGCCTCTATTCTATAGTTCTAAGCAAGTATTGAATTCTAACCTAATCATAATAATAATAATCATGAAAATTATATCGTTTAAAGTACGGCTGGGTATCAATAATGTTTAATTTGAACAATCTCCTTGCTTTTGTGCTTTAGATGTTGTTTTTATATCTGTCGAATTGCCCAAGAAGATAACACCGTATCTAAGAATGGACTCAAATAGTCCGAAGCTAGCGACCCGCCCCGGCTTCGCACTGGTAGAACAAAACTTTATCAAATAATACACCTAAACCTTCCTCATGAATAACTCTGTCTATTGGTGAAAAGTGCATGAAAATCCGTTCAGTAGTTTTTAAGTTTATTGCGAACAAACAGACAGATGTGGCAGGGGCTTTTTTTATAATATGTAGTGATTGTGATACTTAACTTATGTTGGGCAATTGGCTAAACTGCCATTACGAGTAAAAAAAGAAATCAAAAATTTTACATAATCCTAAGTAATTATATAAATAAACGAATGTGAGTTTGTTTGTTACGCATACAGTTTGTTCGGGGAATAGAAAAATATTTAGGGTACCTTACATCCAGAAAAAAGTACTGTTACCAACCTCATTATTTCTTTAATACTCTATACTCAATCTATTTAAGGTTTTGCGTACCCCTTCCCACCAGGGGAGGCGTGAGGGTTATGTCGGGCTCTCCCGAGATTCGAGCCTACCGACTAGAATTACCATGCTGTGCCAACTCATTGCCTTTAACCGGTCGTATACCGCCGGCTCGCATACCAGCCGGCAGATTTGTACCCATCGTAGGCCGGTGGCTCGCATGCGAGCCACCAAATTGGTTTTACGTTAGCTTAAGCTAAAGCGAAGGCGGCGCGCGGCGTTTTGGCGCCAATTTGGTGGCTCGCATGCGAGCCACCGGCCTACGACGGGTACAAATCTGCCGGCTGGTATGCGAGCCGGCGGTATACGACCGGTTAATGGCAACATAAACTAAACTAAACGACGTTTACGTGAAGGAAGCCGCGGGCAAAATCTAGTATCAAATAACATGACATAACAATGATTATGAGTGATTAAGGCCATAGTTCAACACCAGGTGTACACGAAGAAGTAATACGTGCTTCAAAAGTTTATTTGTGAAGAGATTATGACGGCGTTCTAAAGACAGGTGTGGCGTATGCGTGCTGGGGTCAATGACGGCAAACAAATAAAGCGTATATTCAATAGCGTGCTTTAATTGTATGTATTGTGTAATAATGCAGCTAAGATGGTACTTTAAAAGTGCTAGGCGTATCCTTACTAGCTTTATTGTACCTACCATCTTAGCTGCATAAAAGCTGCATTCAGTTACGCGCAGTAGTTTTTACATGATGCGCGTACAAACACATAGGTAGACAGATAACAAATTGAAGAATGATTCGTTCAGCTACGAAAGCTTTTATAAAGATGTCTCACATATTTCCCTTTAATTTTTAATTAGGTACTAATTTTAGCCGCACTAATCCTGTGTCGCGGGTGACTATAAACATTCAAATAACAGACACAAAGAACACCCAGAATCGAAATAACCATTTGTGGATCACACAACGCTGCTCTCGACGCTGCGGCGGCAGTGGCGAGGCGACAAATCTTCTATAAATATCGACCAGTAACAAAACCGTTGAAAGTATTTGGATAAAACATAGTGGACAAGGTGTAAAGACATATAATACATGTTATACATGTCCTGAAATACAATATAGATTAAAGTAGTGGTTTAAGTGGCCGTCTCGCCGCGCCGTTACGCCCCTGCGCCGAGTGTTGTGGGTCCAATCCCCACACGGGAAAAATATTTGTGTAATCCATAAATAGTTGTTCCGTATCTGTGTATTATTTGTATCCGTTTTTTCAATCTTTGTACAGTTCCCCGCGATTCTAAAATTATTTCTAGAACGAGAGATGTCTGTAAATCAAAGGGTATAGATAAATACTTTTTATTTTGGTGTGTGTTTCCATAGAACACACGCGGGCGTAGACAAATCTAAAGCTTCACAACAAAACTATATCTAAGGTAATTCCAAGATTATTATATACAACCACAGAACAAAGTAGGTACTATGTCTTTGCTGTGTGTATAAAAATGACGTAAATTTCCAACGATTTAACATGTTGCATATTAATATTACGATGAACGAAATAAATTCATAAAAGTATACAAATAGGAATAGAATTTAAAAGCAGAACATTCTAAACTAGCACACATTCGCAACTAATTTATTTTTATGTATATAAAGATTACTAAAATTCTTTATTAACAAGTAATAACACTATAGCAGGCAACATCGCAATCTTATAAAAACCAAGCTAATATGATATTTCGCAATATTAAACTAAAAGGAAAATTTAATTTAATAACATACCAACAAAATATAATGGACATTACACAGATACGATATTGGAAAGTCCAAATAATAATTTTACAACTATTAATTAAACGTTCACGCTGTGATCATGTCGGATTACCAATAAACAATTTATTAGACTACCCGCCATCCACCATCTTGTTTTGTCTTAACTTTTTTTGTGACCAAGGCGTTCACTTTTACTGCCTAATATTAGCCATATGAGGTTTCACTTTCGAGAAAGGTCCCTAATGCATATCGTCAGTGTTGTCAGTTATGCTTGATTGCATCCGTCAGTCGTTAGTTATGCATGATCTGTTTATGAATATGAGATATTTAACTAGCGTGTCGAAGTGCAATGCACTTTGTTTGGTGCTTTCAATTTGTATATTACAAAGTGCTAATGAACCAAGGTCCTTTAGGCTGACAGAACAAGAAGATGAAAAATTATAATAGTGTAGGAAATTATGTGTAACTTTTTTATTGAGTAGCAGGTTATAATGAGTTGCGTAAACCTTTATTACGGGTTGTGTACTGCGTTGTAGTAAAGTTAACCAAGTTATTACTTTTCTTTATACTTTGTATAACAATTCATTGGAGAAAGTTTCACTTTTTGAGGTAATTGACAGACATGATTTACATAAGCTGTTGCTAGTTGCTATGCTATGGTATAGTTCCATCCAGGATGCAAATGTTAGTTCATATCAAGTTAATTTCGAAATAAGTATTCGTATAATGTTAATCTCTTTTAAAATCTATTTTGGTACAATATTGATAGATTTATAAGGAAAAATATTAACAAATAAATAAATGAATTCGCAATGCGCATTGTTAATAAGTACTTATTTGTTTTATAAAAGGATTTCTACAAAAGGCACTTTCTTCTTTCAAGGTGGAAGATATTAGGTACGTAAATGAATAAAGCCAGGAGATAATTACAATAATATTCTCCTGCGACTGGAAACGAAATTTTCTTGCCCATCCCTATAAGATATGTACCTTAGTTGTTAGAGCGTTTCAGTCTTCACTTTATAGTCACTGGAGTAAAAATGGATTGCAGAAACGTTCGATCTGGTGTCATATCTACATGCATCGATTCGAAGTTGATCGAAACTATTGATTGATAATAAAAAATGAGATCAGTCGACGTCGATCTCCAGTTCATACTATTAATCTTCTATATCCGTTGATTCTATCGATTTTATCCGATTGTGAACCGATTCTTTATAATCGATAAAGATGGAACGAATTTGTGTCACCGCTTCTTATGGCGCTGCAACGCCGTCCTGCTTGAACCATGATCGATAAATTTTAATGTTGGATCGATAGCTTAATCGAAAGATATCCGACGGCTTGCCCAAGCTACCATATCAATTGAACCGCGTCATTTCACATCAATTAATCGATGCCTGATATTACAGCTATTTTTAATTTAATAATTACTTCAACTACATACGTACATACATATATACGGTCTACGTATGTAGGTATTTAGTTGATCCTTGTGACAACTTTCACAATCTTTTAAGGCTAGAACTGTATTAAAAAAAAGTATAATGCTCGCATTCCCTTTTACGCTAGGTAATATCTGTGTCGTGAAAACCCTATAAACTTTTAAACGAAGGATACAGATTAGATCCAAACTCGCCACAACTGTACAATGACTAGCTTTTACCCGCACTTCGGTCAGGAAAAATACTTTTTTTGTGGTTGAATCTACACTGTGTCCCTTTCTGTACCCCTGACAAAGTGTATGAGAAATTTCACGATGATCGGTCGAGTAGTTAACGCGTTAGAGCAGAACAAACAAACTCACGTTTGTATTTATAATATTAGTTGGGATATCTAACCTAGTAGTAGTATCATTCAACGTGGCAATGCTGCCAGTCTTCTGGGCACGTTACCAGTCGACAGCGATGCTGAAGAATTCTACGATGCCTAAACCATTTTTGTAAATATTTAGTATTATAATTATTATAATTATTTGTGTTTTTGTAATTATGTTATCTTTTTTAATAGGTTTGTAAATATAAGTTAGTAGTAGTAGTCGTCTCCCCGTGACCATGGCTGCTGAAAAGCAACCGAAACGTCGGGGAAAGTGTAAAATTAAATCAAATCTAAATAGTTTTAATAATAATTTAATTAGTTTAAAAATTAGTAAAGTTTAATAGTAGTAGTAGTGTAACAGTTTTCAAAATTATGTAATAAAGTGTCAAAAACAACGCGATAAAATCCGTATATAGTAGTTTAATTTCAATTAATAATATTCGCGTAAACAGAAGACAATATTATATCTATTATAGTTCGGCTGTAACAATTTTTGCTGTGTATGGATTGAACTCACGACACTTGGCGTACTGTTAGTAGCGTTGTAGCGACACTGCTGTCTTAGTATTATATAGTCAGGAGCAAGTATGCAGTAACGCCGCGCGGCAGTTGTCTCCGCGCAATCACTCAGTTAGTTCGTAGCTCAATATTACCAACATGTAAATGGTACCAGTAAATATATCCATATGTATCAAGAATTTTCATAAGACCGCCCACAATTACCATCTGAGAACCGGCGGTAATCCGTAATGTAATAGGACCTATTACGTCTAAATCGATAGAGGGCCGAGTTTGTCACAGCCTAACTCTGTGCTGATATAAATTTTACAAAAGTCTGAGTAACATTCTGCCATAACTGTGATTCGAATCGGGGACCTGACGATCGGCCGTTGGTCTATACTAATCTATATATATAAGACTCTTCCGTTACTGAGTGACTGACAGACAACGCACAGCCGAAACTACTGAACGCAAGAAGCTGAAATTTGGCATGTATGTTCCTTGGAGAGTGTAGGGAAGCACTAAGAGAGGATTTTTGGAAATTCCACCCCGAAGGGGGTGAAAGGGGTAAAACCCGATATTCACACGGGAACGGGACTTACGCGGGTGTAACCGCGGGAAAACTACTAGTACTTATTTTATAAAGGAAAGATTTTATTTTTTGTTTGTTTCTTTGTAGCGAGTGAAAAAACAATTTAACTAATTTAAAAAAATATTTTGTCCAAATAAAGCTTCATTGTCACCGAGTAACATATTTTATTTAAAAACGAACTACGTACGTAACTACGTATCATGTACTAACATAACCTAACTTAGCCTACTTTTACCCGAAGTCACGGGCCAAAGCATATAAGCGCCCGAAGCTTATTCATCGAGGTCGACGAAACAGATTACGACAACCAAAGCGTACATTAACCGATCGTAACATTAGTTTAAACTATTATCATCAACTGCCACTTTGGTTTCGGGGCAAACTTTTACGTGCGACCAATCGTAAGTTGCCGATTTTGATTTAAGATTAGATATGGGGGAATGCGTACCTCTCCGTGGGGAGCAGAAAGGTTATGTCAGGGTCACTCGGGAAAAGATGCAACGTCCCGGGTACTACCGCCTAACCCTACCACCTTCGGGTATATACAGTCCATATGTTTTAGGGATTAAATATAATGACCACCAAAAATACTAATTGCGCAGCAAAATATGCTTAATAAAATATATCATAACGAGCATCTATACGCCTCAAATCACTGCATTCCGTCTCGGAAGGGTTAGGTTATGTTAGGTTCCTTCATAAACTCACCCAAAAATAAGCTTTTGATCTCTTTAAATATAATGCGGTTTTAATTTTGGTGATCATTTACTATTTTTGACTATTTTTGACTTTTATATTTAACTATATATGGTGATAAGTTAAACATAAGCTTATGTTTTATGCGTAGGTACGTATACAAACCACTACTATCCTTGTTTGGGTTACAAATGACTATCCTGGTTAATTCACCCGGATGAGCTATAATGCTTGTGCTAACATAAGTATTTTAGCTTAGCAAGTACTTAAGAAAACCTTCTCCTAAGAATGGGTCTGCGTCAGTACTGCAGTTGGTAGAATGTAATCACACTCACAACATACATAGTATGTTTAACCCTTAAGACTGCGCCGAGCGAAATGTGCCAAAACAGGCGGTCACAGTTAAGTGAATAAAATCAACATTTTTTGTTTAATACAAATATAAAATATACATTTACCATAACAATGAATGTGTTTACAATAACTTTGTGTAAAAAACTTCAAATAATTAATGTTTTCGCCTACAAAATTACGTAAATTTGCATGTGATTTGTCTTGTGCTACGTGATTTTTAGATTATAATAGTAGAAATCTATCCTATTTTATAGCTTAAACGAAACATAAATAGTTATATTACAATTTATCCGTCCCTAATATTTAAGTTATTGGTTGACAATAAAGATACATATTTATCAAAAAAGTACTTCAAATCCTTCATACAATTTTACTATGGCGGCCGCACGCCGATTTGAATATGCGCCGCACGAGCCCTGTCATTATCTGTCTTACGCTCGGCGCAGTCTTAACCATTAAACTAGAATGCTTTGTTAGGAGTAGGCTCGGTAGTCCGATTAGTGGATTCAGCCAATGACATTTTGACCGCAAGTTCTGCGACATATTCTTTTTTCTATAAAACGACAGCTCTCGCACTAGGAATAATTCTTGTATCGCGGGGACTTAACAAACATTCAAACAACGGACACAAAGAACGCCCAAACTCGGAACAACTATTTGTGGATAACACAAAATTTTGTCCGGTAATCGAACTCACAATACTCAGCGCGGCGAGACGGCCACTTAAACCACTACGCCATCCGTGCAGCCAGTACAGTCATTGGCCCGCCGCACTGTGGGCTGAAAATCGACCTCCATAGACATAGAAATGAAAGTTGCTAGATGTTCGTTTTCTTGACGGATATGGCTTCTATTAGCTATTATACACATAACAATGTCATCTGAGCTAACTCCGCACAAAAATGAATTTATTATAAGGTTTTTTCGAAAAAAATGTATGGAGCTAGCATGAAAAATCTGAATATCTCTGAACTTGCAAGGAAAACCGTAATATCCTCAGAGATGGTTATAGGACTCATTATTTGTGATTTTTTGACATACTTCATATGTATAACGGTACCTGCTGCAGATTTTTTTTTTAAAATCATCGAATTCTTAATTAATTTTTTTTAACATTATACGATTTGTTTTGGTGTATAAGTAAAGAAACAACACGTTATATGCATATAATACTAAATCTTCGCCAGTTATTTGTTAAAATATCAAGAAAATTATTTTTGCCTAACATAGTATATATGTTTTAAAACAGTTAATTGGATACCATTACTGAACTTTGCATACAGGTAAACTACTGAATAATAAATTAGCCTTCTAATGAGTTCTGAATAAGAGATTAAGTGATCTGCAATGTCGCACAATGGTAACTACGGATTACACTAATTAAAATCTTACAGGTAAGTACATTTTCATGCTAGCTCCATACATTTTTTTCGAAAAAACCTTATAATAAATTCATTTCTGTGCGGAGTTAGCTCAGACGACATTGTTATGTGTATAATAGCTAATAGAAGCCATATCTGTCAACAAAACGAACATCTAGCAACTTTCATTTCTATGTCTATGGAGGTCGATTTTCAGCCCACAGTGCGCCGCTTTTAACCATTACTACGAACACAGACATTGACTCAGAGTTACAGGGCCTTTTCTTTATAACAAGATGAATAAACAAACAGCTATATATGACCTAAGTTGTGTAAGATCTAAGCGGTTAGTCTGTCGGTACCTACAAACTTTAAATTATGAGAATACTGAAGATCTGTTGATTGTTGTTAAATAAGCAATAACAAGTTCCATGATAATAATTATAATCTTGGCCTATTTTTGCATATATTTATATAATATTAATAACTATGTTTAATTGTATATTACTTAGTTCCTAGTAGTATATTGTCAGTGACCCTAACGCCTGTGGCACAGGTTGACCCTAGTACAGGCACCCATATTATATTATCTATATTAAGTATTTTATAGACTGTTTTACGACTATAATCAATAAATAAATTATTATTGTTATTATTACAGTAAACGTTTATAAGAAGTATAAACGTTTGGTTGTACACGCGTTCGTCAGGTCGCGGACTGCAAGTGAAAGTGCCCGGTCCGACCTGTTCCTCCCTCAGACCTAACGTGCGGAGAAATTTATGAACCGATACCACTTGATTGGTTTTATATATTACTAGATCTTACCCGCTGCTTTGCTCGCTAAAATGTAGGCTAGGATAGAATCAAAGGCAAAAATCCTTTATTCATTTAGGTCACAAAATAACACTTATCGTCGTCGATCGTCAAAATATATAGGTTAGTGAGTTTACTAAGTTACTGAAGCTACATTTAGGTTAGTTGCTAGGTTCAGGCAAAGGGAAAGAAACGAAAAAAAAATTTACTACGAGAAGAAACCTGCAAGAAACTCACGGCCACTCTTTTAAATTGCCAATTAAATATAATTTCAGTATTTCACAACTCAGATTAACAAGGTGTTGCAGCTAGGTTAAGTAGGCTGTTGGGTTAGAAACAGTACTTTTTTCTGGATAAAAGGTACCGTAAGTCCTTTTCCGTTCCCCTGACAACGTGTATGCGAAAGGAGAATGGGCAATAGTAGTATCACCGTTCAGAGTTTTTAAAAATCTCAGAGCTTTCCGTAAATCATATTTATTTTCTTTAAAGTATTTATTATACCCTATACAATGAGGTAACTTTCATCTTGGCACAAAAAATATTTATAGCAATATTAACCGATACTAGAATCCATACAAGCCAGCGCGTTCTCCTTTGATGATGATCAGTCGAGTAGTTAAGGCTTGAAAGCGAAACAAACAAACTCACATTCACATTTATAACATTAGTTACGATATTGATATAAGTTAGTTTGGCGGTCGAAATAATAGAGTACTGGACGCACTAGATAGTCTTTAGTAGTGCTAAAGATGCCTTAGCCTTAAGCTTCTTAACTAATATCATAAATGTGATTGTGAGTTTGTTTGTTACGATTTCACGCTCGTTTGTAAAGTCCTCAGCATTGTAATTTAATTAAGGTGGCAAACAATCATACGGCCCACCTGATCGTAAGTGGTCACCGTAGCCTATGTTATATAGCTACGGTGACCACTTACGATACGTCGCCTGCAACACCAGAGGCATCACATGCGCGTTGCCGACCCTTTAGGAAAGGAAGTGGGAAGGTGAAGGAGCGGGAATGGGGGTAAGGGGATAATTGGGTCTCCGGCACTCTCACTCACCGAACGAAACACAACAGTAGGAATACTGGTATTTCACGTCGATATTCTGTGTGAGGGTAGTCCTTTCCCGGTCGAGCCGCCCATTCATGTTGAAATCAGCGAGGCTCTACTACTCAAAGATAGTCATTGAGCCCAGTTTACAAGGGTGATATTAATATTATTTGTGTATTTACAATTTTTTTTAAAAGACACCTTCCTCCTAATCGTTTTTTCTGTGACGCGAGGTTCTTTACAAACATTTAAACATCAGACACAAAGACTATCCAGACAGAACAACAATTTGTGGATTACACAAATTTCTGTCTCGTGGTGGGATTGAACCTACAGCACTCGGCGCATTGGTAACAGCAAGGCCTACACCATCCGTGCAACCAAGTTATAAATTACTTCTATTGTTATTGATACCTCCTGTAAGTTTAATCTCTGCTTTAAGTGTATATTCAATTAGAGCTATCGTGCTTGAATTCACCACTAGAGGTGCTAGTGTGATGGTCTCTAGATGCATTCTCTATAGTCACGCCAACAGTAACAATAGAAACCGGCAATTAATAATAATAATATTTAATCATATTTTATTTTCAAAATGAATAGTTACAAATATTGTGTAAAGATATACATATTAAAATTATAAGTACAAAATGATTATATTAGTAGAAAGGTCACGCATCCCTGTACTAGTTAATAACTGTATCACAGATGACAGGGCCTTCCAATACAACAAATTTAGTAAACTAACGCAAGGAACAGACTTAAGATATATTCAAGTATAGTGTGCTATTTTATATATATTAACAAAGGAAAAACTTAAATACTAAATGAAGTTAAACACATCACCGGAATAACAAATTTCGTATACAAAGTACAGGTAAGAATGTAGGTTATTATCTAATTCATTATTAAAAACATAGGTACATATTGTTTGTGTTGTAATAATAGTTGTAGGTGTGCATTTTTATGTGTTAGCGACATAAAACCATCAAAGCATCAGCAAATCGCAACCCAGTGTTGCGATTGTAATAAATTTAACAAAATAAAAGAACACATAGCTGATGTAAAACACCAACGCTCGTTGAAGTCTGCTGTGTGTGAACATGTGCAACAGGGGACCAACCACTACCTGAGATTTGACAAACCACAGATTCTCGCTAAAGAACACCGATTCCTACCAAGGACGCTTCGCGAGGCTATTGAAATCAAAAAACATCCTAATTTTAATAGAGAAGATGGTTGGAATGTACCACCAGCATGGGATCCAGTAATAAAAATAGTCAAACCCAAGAAGAAGCAAACCACAGCTAGACTTCATGATACTTTGAGCTCACTCTGCGTAAATAGAAACACCAATGATTAAATTATGTTCGGGTACTTTGAAATAACTACACTGGAACATTGAGACAACTGCCATCTTAGTCTCCCCGTGACCATGGCTGCTGAAAAGCAACCGAAACGTCGGGGAAAGTGTAAAATTAAATTAAATCTAAATAGTTTAATAATAATTTAACTAGCTTAAAAATTAGTAAAGTTTAATAGTAGCTGTAGTGTAACAATTTTCAAAATTTTGTAATAAAGTGTCAAATAAACAACGCGATAAAATCCGCATATAGCAGTTTAATTTCAATGAGTCATATAACTTCCGAAAGTCGGAGGTGCGCGACGTGGGTTCGAACCCGAGAAACCTCTGCTTTGCAGTCTGTTGGTCTCCCCACTGAGCTATCGCTGCTCATTTTCACATAACAATAACGACAGAGTATTTCAAATCCAAACTAATATTATAATTTATGCGAATATAAGGTTGTTAGCTACGCTCTTACGCCGTAACTACTCCACCGATCATCATGCAATTTCGCATGCACGTTGTCAGGGGTACACAAAAGGACATAGGGTACCTTTTATATAGCAAAAAGTAATGCTACCTTTCTTTTTTTTTGCGTGGATGAATGCTTTGGCGTATACCTCTCCACGGGGCTATAGAGAGATTATGTCAGACTCACCCGGGAAAAGATGGTGACATCCCGGTAACACTGGCTAAACCTACCACGGTATTCTTCATCATAACCAGAGTCGGCGAGGTCGCGTGAATCACTTTCAAATGCAATCGCGACCCCGCCACTGTTACTAATCTAACCTACCCTACATTTACGTAAGGGAACCCACGGGCAAAATCTTGTATGTAATACGTCAACAGCATCTTTTCACATAACAATAACTGCAAATATAATAATGTGATAAAGATTTGCTTTCTGCATACACGTAATATTGCGTTAGTACACGCAACTCAAAGATATTATCATTGGATGTTTCTGAAGCGTGAAAATGTTACTCAACGTTTTACAACGCACATTTGCGGTATTTCGATTTGTTCATCACATTTTTATAGCTATTCGGTTGCACATACTGGTATAGCATTTACTTTCTATTGTCCAGGGTTCAACCACAGAATTACTTAATATATTTTTATATGACACTAGATTTTGGCTGAGACATCACTCGCCTAATGTAGCTTAGATTAGTGCAGGAGTAAATGAGCAGTGTTCTCATCCACATAGTCAAATAAAACTTGATGATATACTGTGTAACCTTTTTGGTGTCGAACCCGCGTTAGAGGCGAGGTTGACTTGGGTTGTAAGCTAAGCAGAGATAATTTCAAACAGTTTTCTACACAAGTACAAAGTTTCGATTACAAGTGAAACAATAATTACAGAATATTATAACAGAGTTACATTAATCGGTCCCGGCTGGCATGAACATCTATGGCACTGGGTCGAAGTGTCGCCGGTCTGCACTGACTGGCCCCCACATAAGATACATACATACATTAAACTTTAAACTACACGTTTTTACAAAATCAGGGCGTCGTCCTAGTAAGGCTTATTGCGTGGTCCTTTGGAAGAAAGGACATTTAACTTAGTTGTAGTTGCGCAGCGGAAGAAGACTCCATCTTTGGCGCGACCCGCTTATATAGAACCCTCTTCACAGCCGCGCGCCACGAGTCGACAACGTGACAGCTGTATGGATATCTATTCACTGGTACCAGTTATAACTAATATATTATATACATAATTGAACTACGACCTAACTGAGTGGTTATAAAACTAAAGCGTCAGCAGTGTCGCTACAGTTAATAACAGTACATTTCTAAAATAACGGCATCCTATAATTATTTTCTTTTATTATTTTTGGTTTTTATTATTTTCAATATACTTTAATTATATAAATATGTATACATATAAGTATTATATAAAGACCAATATTATTATTCAGTATAAAATTACTTTTGCCATATAAGACCACCTTCTGCCTAATTTATTTAAATTGTTATTTTGTTTTAATTTTTAATTTTAATCGTGTTATGTATGTTACTGCCTACATACACCGAAATCATGCAGGCTTTGCGAGAATACCAGCGTTGTGGATATACTGCAACATTGCTGACGCAGGACCTTATTTGTTCTTTTTATACATATTGGTTGTTTCCTGTTACCTTATGACCGTGGAACAAATAAAAATATTTTCTTTCTTTCTATGTTCTTTTCTGTTCCCCTGATAACGTGTATGCGAAATTTCATGATCATTGGCTGAGTATTTAAGGCGGTACAGTTCCAAACATCGTATGAGTTCGGAGCTGTGCTTGAGAGACGGCAATGTAACCTGAAACCTATAACAGCTAGTGAAAAGTGAAAGTAATGTACTTCTACCTTCACCTACGGGATTATAGGCGAGAGACTATCACTACATATTACAAAACAAAGTCTCCAGCCGCGTCTGTCTATCTGTCTGTTTGTTCGCGATAAACTCAAAAACTACTGAACGGATTTTCATGCGGTTTTCGCCAATAGATGGAGTGATTCATAAGGAAGGTTTAGGTGTATAATTTTGTTAAGGTTTTGTACTAACCGTGCGAACCCGAGGCGGATCGCTAGTACATTTATATTATTAATACATTGGCCAGCAGACATCATAGAGAATAAACTGTTTGCGGTCATTTATGATTGTAATGTAATGTGACTCCCTTTTCCGCATTTGAACTACAAGTTGGTCCATTATGCGTGAGAGTCGGCCGGTTATGGAGATGACCAGCCCAACTCCGCCCAGAAGCACAGAAGTTTCCTGGGGTCTTCGCAGGCTTCGCGGAGTGACCTCGGGTTGTTGAGGATTTCCTTATGTTGTGTTGTTACTCTCACACATTCCTGGACTACATGGGCAGCAGATTGTTCTTCGGTCAGACATCCCCTACAGAGTGGGCTGTCTGTTGCTCCTATGTTGTATAGATGTTTGTTCAGGAGACAGTGTCCTGTTAGGATCCCCACGATGGTCCGAAGGTCTAATCTTTGTAGGTTGAGGTCATTTATGACTGGCATGGTGTTTAATATGTTAAGTATGGATTCCAAAGTGTAGTGATTTACATTTATATGATTTTCTGTAATTCACTTACTCAAATCCTAACTAACACTATAAATACGAATGTAAGTTTGTTTGTTACGCTTTCACGCCTTAAATATTCGACTGATCATCATGAAATTTCGTATACACGTTGTCAGAGCAACAGTAAAGGACATACGTTTAGTGTGTTGTCAGAGAGATGTGCGTGTGTTGTTGAGAAAAGGACATACCTTTAGTGTGTGTGTGTTCTATTCTACAATGTGTATGCGAAACTTTATGATTGGTCGAGCAATTAAGGCGTAAAAGCGTAATAAACAAACAAACTCACATTCCCATTTATAATATTAGTTAGGTTATGTTTAACCTACCATTAACAGATTCAGTCAGGGTGCTGTTACTGAGAAATTCCTACCCGAAATACCAAATAACATCTTTATTTAATTTCCAGTTTGGCATGTCATAAAACGTTTGCAATAAACAAAGCATTTACCAATAATGAATGTAAATATCTGCATGAAACTGAAACCATTCGAAATATATAAGTAGAAATTGAATAACTGCACATAATATTACATGAGTTCGTGTTGAGTGAAATTGGATGATCTATTAATGTAAAGTGTGTGAGCAGCGATAGCTCAGTGGGGAGACCAACAGACTGCAAAATGCAAAATGCAAGACAGTACCTCTGCGTGGTAGTCCAACGGTCTACGCTGTCGCTGCTATATTTCAAATAATATTAAATTCTATGAGCGTTACAGTTTGCATTAATAGATCATCTTATTTCAGTTCACACGAACTAAATCATGTATTAGATAACTGCATATATGTATACAGGGTGTCCAGTAATTAATGGATAACCTTGAAATGTCTTATAGTAGAACTGATGACTATTCAGAAAAAAAAGAAAATTTATTGCAATAGCTAGTCATACGTTTGATTTCATAGTTTAATAATAAAACAACAAAAAACCGATGGAATTCATTCATTTATGGTCGAAGTGTACAAGAAAGATAAATATGGTATAATTAAATTACCTTAAAAATGATTAAAGTTTAATAGTAGTAGTTTCTAAATTATGTAAAAAAGTGTCAAATAAACAATGCGATAAAATCCGTATATAGTAGTTTAATTTAAATGAATAACATTTGCGTAAACAGAAGACAACATTAGTTAAATATGGAAATTTAAAAAAATACATATCTCAGGTAGTAGTTAGGATAGATCTTTTTATTTTTTTTCTGAACTGCCATCTGTTTTACTGTAAGACATTTATTTCAAGGTTATACATTAATTACCGGACACCATGTATAGTATAATATAATACATATAGGTTGAGCCATATTATTATTGGGATTTTCTGTTAAGAAGTTGTCAGTAGCGGCAAATAATCTAGCAATGTGTTTAAATGTCGTCTACATTAGTCACATCCCCAGTTACATACCATATATTATATCTAAATATCTAAGTACGGATTACACCTGCCTAACCGCATAGGTATATGCTGTCTTGAAGCTGTTATGGTTTTTCAAAAGACAAGTAATGAAAATTACAAATTGTATCAAATACTTGCAAGGAGTGGTAATTTTATAGCATTGCTTGACAACACAATTACGTTTTTAAATCGCGAGTACCAAGCAGAACTTAAAAATGTGCTAACAAGTAAAAAAGCGAACTACATCGCATGGTCTGATGAACGACAACATAGGATGATAGCGGATGGCGTAGTGGTTTAATGGTTGCCTCGCCACAGCCGCCGCGCCTTTGTGGGTTCGATGCCTACGGGACAAAAATTGGTGTGATCCACAAATAATTGTTTCGAATCTGAGTATTCTTTGTATCCGTTGTTTAACTGTTTATAAAGTACTCCACGACATAGGAATTATTAATAATATTATATTATATTAATAATATTAAATAAAAGAAAAATAAAAATGTATGATTGTACTATTTCTCTCCAACAAAGAACTAGACAGTTATCCGAGTGTTCATTGAAATTAAACTGCTATATACGGATTTAATCGCGTTGTTTATTTGACACTTTATTACAAAATTTTGAAAATTGTTACACTACTACTACTATTAAACTTTACTAATTTTTAAGCTAATTAAATTATTATTAAACTATTTAGATTTAATTTATTTTTACACTTTCCCCGACGTTTCGGTTGTAAAAAAATAGTTTAAAAATAATTTAATTAGCTTAAAAATTAGTAAAGTTTAATAGTAGTAGTAGTGTAACAATTTTCAAAATTTTGTAATAAAGTGTCAAATAAACAACGCGATAAAATCCGTATGTAGCAGTTTAATTTCAATGAATAATATTCGCGTAAATAGAAGACAATATTATCCGAGTGTTGTTACAAACGAATACACATACCTTAAACAGAAGTCCAAGAAATATTTCCCGTACAAACAGTATCACACAATGGAATACTGAATGGTGGTAGTGTTCTCGCTAAGTTTCTTCCCGAACACGCAAACCGAAAGAAATGAAGAATTTGCGCGTTGTAAAGTCGCAACAGAGTGTAAAGAGCGGATAGCTTGTATGAGCGGGTAAGCGCTATAAGCGGTTGTTATTTGGCAACAGAGTGTAAAGTGAGGCGGATTATTTCTATGAGAGAGTATAAGCGCTGTAAGCGATTGTTAATTTGCAACAGAACGTGGAGTGGCGTGGATTATGTGAGCGGGTATAGTGACTATTATATAGGTTTTTTGTTGTTAAGCGTATCTATGACAAAGCTTATAGCTTGTACTTATATATTGTTTAAAATAATGTGTGAAAGTTTGTATTGCTTAATAGATAAATACGAGAAATTCTATGACCATGTGTTAACTTTTTTAAGATCTTTAAATGGCATATTGCTATTGCTGATAGATAAACAGTTTTATTGGACACTAACATTTTATTAATAAGGAAGTAAACATTTAGAGCGTTTATGTGGCTTTTTGGCGCCTTCCAAACGGCAACGTTGCAAATAAGTATCGTATTGTGAGTTTTATTAATGTATATCATTTATTTAGGTTTTATTTTCGACATGTTTTTATAAGACTGAATTTGTCATTGATGGATAACACTAGATATTGCCCGCGGCTTCGCTACTTGAGTGTATGTTAGGTTAGGTTAGTGACAGTGGTTCTATCTGGATGATATATAATATTCTGTATATCCCTATGTAATATTCTGTTACCCAGACAATGTGTATGTGAAATTTTATGGTGATCGTTTGAGTGGTTAAGGCGTGAGAGCATTATAAACAAACAAACTCACATTCGCGTTTATAATATTAGTTAGGATCACGAAACAATGTTCTGTGATTTAGTTATGTCCTTTTGCTATACAATTACCACATGGAAATCTTCAAATTATGATAGTTATTAGTGGCGTTCAGAATCAGCTACAAGGAGTGACGTTCTTAAAGACTCGTTACAATGAGGCAAGCTTAGGATGGATTCGAATGAAAAGTTTATTTAATTTAATTATTAGAAACTGAAAGTTATAGGTACTTAAGCCAATTAATGAGTTTCCTGGCATGTTTAGCGGCAAGAAGTATAACACAGAGCCAAACAATCATAATGATCACACCGAGTGAAATAATTACTACAGTCAAACCGAATGATGTGACATGCTGCGCGGACATATGCTACAGGTTAACAACCAACAAGAGACTGTAGATACGCTCACGGTAGCTACTTTACATACTGTAAGCATAGCGTTTTATCTGTTTCCCGCTCAGCTCATAGCGTGGTCGCAGCTTTACAACGCTTTAAAGTTCTGCTTATCTCAGAAACGTTGTGTCACGATAATTTGTTGTTTTCATTGTGGTTGTGGAAACCATGATGTGAGAATAGGAGCGTCGTAATGATGTGTATCAGTATCACTCCGTTATGGTTACAGTTATGATGGGGTATGAGCTTGTATGTGGTCGATGGGTATTACCCGTGATGGCGGTATCGAGTGGGTGCTTATGGGGTGTTGAAATTAATAGACTGAAGTAGAAGTGAAGAAAGTATAATGTCTCTAGAGTACTAACTACCGATAAATTGCAACTGTGGTCGACACCGACGAGTCTCCATTACATTTTTAAATATTAGATTTATTTTCATAATGTAAGGCAGAACCTCGGCGGGTCCTCTCTCTCTTTCGACTGTATCTTCTATTCTATCTGTAGGTATCTGTAGGTCTTGTCTGTATATCCATCGTTGTACACTATAGGACCATTTAAACTTAAATGGTCCCTAGTTCGACCTCTTTATTACCATTGACTTAAGAAACATGATGAATGAAGTTAAACAACTTTATACGGATTTAATCGCTTTGATTTTTTTTTATAAAGCTCTATCTTATATAATTTTGAAACTTTAAACTAAAATTGTTTTACACTTTTACTATTTACTTCTATTTAATTAAGTTTTAGGTTGCACTTCAGCAGACATGTTTTCTTTTTTTTAAAACAATAGCTGGATACACTCATTTGTTGAACTACAAGAATATTCTTAAAAAGCAAACGTAGACATGACTATTCAGTAGATATAATTATATTCTTGAGAAATTTGGCAAAAAGCGAAAGTGTGTATGTCGCACTTCTTGCAAAATTACTGTCGATGTTAAATATACTGTATCTGCTATCTGTCTTTCTCAAAACATAGCAGTATGACAGAAATTTTTTAGAATAAAAGTTATGTTTTTATTATGCTAAGTGCAAGACGGTCATGTTTTTTTGGGGCATTAGTGAGGTCTGTTGTTGTTGATTTGATATTACCTAGGCTTAATGTGGGCAATGAAATTACTCTAAATGCGAAGTAAATAGACTCTTATCTAATCTTATATATTAATATTCCACAAAATCATAACCTGTTCACGCTTCCTAAATTTCGGAATGCGATGAGAGTAATATTTTTGATATGTGAAAGTCTAATTGTGCAGCTTAGTTAGTGTCTAGATAAATAGAATTTAGTTTAAAACATCGATGTATGAATGTAGATTTTGATACGCAGAAAGCAATATGATGTTCTGGTGCAAATTGTAACAAATCTATATCTGATTAAAACAACACAAAAAACTTTAAGACCGGGATAAAATAAATGTTTGTTCCGTGTGGGATTTAACCCAAGAACATTAGGCGTAGTGGTATCGGCGAGGTGAAAACTGAAACTCTACCTGTCGTGCAGTAGGTACTAGAATGCATTAGCGTAAGAGCAGCTTGAGTTTAATTTTGAAGACTTACTCTACTTTGACAGCACCAAAGCAATGGCGTAAGAGACAAATGTAGCTCAAACGCCGCGACGAGTGCACAAATCCGATAACAATTATTTTTTTATCCACAAATAGTAGATTGGTACCTAGATGGACTAAGGATGGGTCTGATGGGATTGGCATATCCGAACCTTGAAGAGTTCAGGCGTCTCCTTGTGAAGTGTACGCTGCGACTGATGCAGTACATTCATAGGGAGATAGCTCAAGGATAGATCTCGGGGCCGATACAAAAGATCCCACTGGATCGAAGTGTCGCCGGTCTACACTGATTGGCCCCCGAAATAAGATAAGATCTAGATGTACTTTCTGTCCGTTGCTCGTGTTTTTTTTCTATTTTATTAAGACAACTCCCTCACTTGGAATAATTCTTGTGTCGCGAGGACTTTATAAATATTCAAGTAATGGAAGCAAAGAACACCTAGACTCGGAACAACCATTTGTGGACTACTCGAAGTTTTGGCTCGTGTGGGATTTGAACCCACAACACTCGGCGCAATGGCAGTGGCGAGGTGACCACTTAAATCACCACGCTATCCGTGCAGTCAAGTCGAGTTTGTTTAATCCTCTGCAAAACACTTGAAAGCTAGTACGAGAGTTGTCATTTTAATCAATACTTTATTGCCCTCAGGTTTACAAGAGCCTTTAATATACACAACATATTTTCACATAAGTCTCTTCCGGCCTAACATAGAATTTTCGGGTCAGTACATTTGTGTCCTTGCAATTTGTGTGAAGCAATCATGACGTGAAGAATGGGAGTAGCCACATTCTTGAGTAGTGAAGAATTTTAATTGTGTTACAATGAGTATGGAGCGCCATATCGAACCATCTTTATAAATGGAAGGTTCCAGTAATTGGGAGTGACGCAACGGTTAGGTATGTATTTTATAAGAATTGTAGCTAAAGAACCAAACTTATTTAAGAGCTATTTAGGTGGATTTTTGATTACCAGGTCCATTAGTAACTCTGTAGAAACCTCAGTGTGGCTACAGCGGATTTACTAACAGTCAATGAATGCTATTATGTCTGCCACGGGATCTTCTGGTGGTTGGCAGTGAATAATTATCCGCATAAACAAGAGCGCTTTTTGCTAAAAAAATTATGAGACATTTTGGTTGGCTAAAATATTACAACAACGGACATAAATAGCACCTGGACTCGGAAAACCATTTCGGGACCACATATGACATTATTCACCAGGCACCACTTAAAACATTTTGCCATTTGTGCAATACATTAGGTACAATGCAAATAGTAGTTCATCATTAATTTTAGTTATGAGCCTGTTCGCCCCTCAAGGTCCCCTAATAGGTATTTCTTAGGTTTTTTCTTAAAATCCACCCAAACTCCGTCTTTTTATGAAAGAGGCGAAAGTCAAGGGGCGTACGGGCTCGTAGCCTTAATTTTCGTTTGGTGACAATCAGTATCGTTATTTTGAGTTTGCTTATTGCTATAACCAGTGTAATGTTTATTCTTTCAATGAATGTTCAGTAGCAACTTGGAAATAGTATCACAGTCTGACGGATGGTTAAAACCTCATCTCATGGTACTTAAAGCATACAAGTGTGACCTAATATTAAGTTTTTATTATCTATATATTAATACGTGAAGCATAAACTTTGTACCCCTTTTTACGAAAATTGCGCGGACGGAGGAGTATGTTTGGCTCAGTTAAACTTTATATGGAGAAGGAGGGGCGAATCCTAATATTTTTATAAAATATGCATTAGAAATACATTAAATTAATGGAAAAACACTACACGCACACAACCATGCATATGGACACACGTAGTCGAATCGCGTTCGTAGTATTTCGACATTGTTTGTCTGACGTCGTACAATTCTTTGTAACTATGGTTACCTATACCTTATTTATATGTAATAGAGGAAAACAGAAAAAAAAGTAGCAAGCTTAGGAATTTTGGTCGATTTTTGACCACTAGGCGACCGCTGGTACTTTTTATTACATTCTTTTTAGTAAGCCCTTGAAGATGCCAAAAACAATGTACACCGAGGTTATACGAAAGTTATTAATTGAGGTTATAACATGAATGTCTCAAAGAATTTATGTCGAAGTGATAGTCGATATGGAATGTATGACAATTTTTAATGTTGTAAATTTATTTCTTAATTTAATTGTTTGTTTACAAAACCAAACTATTGTGAAATTCAAGATATATGGGAAGTAGTAGTACGTAGGCATTTTAAAATGGTTTGTATAAATTTACTTTAAAAAGATAACTCCCGCACTTGTAATAACTCCTGTATCGTAGAGGAGTTTACAAACATTCAGACAACGGACACAAAGAACATCCAGACCCGGAACAACCATTTGTGTTCACAAAAAGTTTTGTCCCGTGTAGCATTCGAACCCACAACATTCGGCGCAGTGGCAGAGGCGAGGTGATTATTTAAACCTCTACAGCATCCGCGCAGTCAAATGTTGTATGGCATGCTATAAAGAAAAATTATAACGCTAATAATGCCTTCCTATGCTCACTTACTCATTAAAGTTACTGCAAAAACTACAATTTGAACTTGTCGAATCACTCACAAGTTTCTGACATCATCTGTATTATCTACATACCTACTTTATTAAACGTGTCACGCTTGGTTCAGGATCGTATGACAAGTATTTACCGCTGCAAAAAAAGGGAGTTACACATAATGTAAAATAAAAATAACAATTTATTCTCAGGTTAAAACTCTTACAATATCAGCAATATCAGCCCTGTATTAAACTGTCCCAGTTCCAGTTCTCAGTGTGAAAAGGGGTAGGCCATAGTCCACCACGCGGGCCGCGGGTTGGCAGACTTCATATATCTCTGGGAACATTATTGAGAACTTTTAGACATGCAGGTTTCCTCACGATGTTTTTGTTCACCGTTAAAGCAAGCGATAATTAACTATTAAATACGCATATAACTTCGGAAAGTCAGATGCGCGCCTTGGGATCAAACTCGAGTTTCTGCGAGGCATTCTAACGGTTTCCTATTAGACTGTCGCTGCTGTTAAAACCCTAAGATACATAATACTAATCTGTATATTGACGCTAACTTTTATCTAATTACAATTATTATTCTGGTTTGGTTGGCGCCTTTTTACTTGCGTTAGAAGCCACTGCTCTTCCATAGCTTAATTTAATTAAGATTAAGCTAGGTAAGTGTGACGGAGATATTTTAATTATAAGTCAAGATTTGATTGATTGTGCCTGTGTGTGTAATGTGTGTGGATGTGTGTGTGTGTGTGTGTGTGTGTGTGTGTGTGTGTGTGTGTGTGTGTGTGTGTGTGTGTGTGTGTGTGTGTGTGTGTGTGTGTGTGTGTGTGTGTGTATATATATAGATATAATAACACTTTAGAAATATAGGCTTAATCATTTATTTTTATTAGTCATAAAATCTTAAGCTATTAAGTACGCTGTAATAATTAATAATTAAAATGCGTAGCTACTTTTTGCGTGAAGGTCAAACAAACATACTTTCGCATATAACCACGATTTATATGGAGGTCCTTAGGGTCCATAAAAAGGTAAAAAGTGTTAAGTCCAGTATGGAATGTTCACACGTGGGTCGCTGTGATAGTGGGCCAGTCGGTCGGCATCCGCTACTTATAGTACGTATCGATAACATTTTACAATTAAGCAATTTAAATTGCCGAGTTTTATGTATGTTAATTAAGCAATTCATTGTATTTTATTTTAAATCTTTACTAATATTATAAATGCGAATGTTTGTTCATTTGTTTGTCTGCTACGCTTTCACACATTAACTACTAGACCGATCATCAAAAAATTCGTGCTCACGTTGTCACGGATAGGTACAGAAAACGGCATAGGATACTTTGGGTACTTTTCATTCAGAAGAAAAGTAGTAGTTGCCGAGGGATAGAAATTAATTTAAAAAAATCTACATAAAAAACATAACGCGAGCGAAGCCGCGGGCAAAATCTAGTAAATAATAAGTTATTATAGTGCATTGTATTTAATGAAAAAAGCTAACGTCTAACATTATATACAGAATGTCCCAAAAGTCGACGTCAAGCCGGAGTCGGGTAACAGGCTAAGTTATAATAGCTATCAGAAAATATAAAAAAACATCTAAGTTAAGTATTTTAGGAATAATAGGCATTTTAAAAAATAACAAGAAAATGTACACCTTGTGACGGTATTTTCACTCCTGTTACTTGAGATATTTACTTTTTGAATTATTGCTTCTTTAAGCTCTCGATTTTTTTCGATTACACAAGTCTGCAACAGAAATGCTATCTGGGTGCTCAACTGATTTCTATATATTTAGGTATTCTGAAAACTAAAAAATACTCAAATATTCCAGAATATCAAAATTTTATTATAAAAATAGGGGATTTTTGGGCTTACTTGAAGTCGTAAGAATATATGAAATATGTACCGATTTAGGTACAATTTTCATAGATTCTTCAAAAAGAAGCCTCAAAGCAGTTCTGCTTCACAATGGCGGTTTCTATGCTTCCATTCCTGTTGGTCATTCCGTACACCCCAAGGAAACCTACAAGAACTTGGAATTGGTTATTTGCAAATTAAAATATAAAGACCACGGCTAGCACGTATGCGGTGATTTAAAAATCTTGGGCATGTTTGTAGGACAACAATCTGGGTTTACCAAATTCCCTTGCTCTTTGTGTCTATGGGATAGTAGAGACTGAGCAAATCACTGGACCAAAAAGTGTTGGCCTCCGAGGGAGCTTAACGTTGGCGAAAAGAACGTCCTGCATAAAAATTTGGTGCCTCCTCATAAAGTTCTTCTACCATCGCTTCACATAAAGCTGGGATTGATGAAGCAATTTTTAAAGTCACTTCCAAGAGGTGGGAACTGCTTCAAATACTTAATATCAAATTTTCCAGGCCTCTCTGAGCCAAAGTTGAAGGAAGGTGTTTTCGTTGGACCAGATATTAGACGGCTTAAGGCTGATCCACAATTCATCACAACCATGACGGATCCTCAAAGAGAAGGGTGGATTGCTTTGAAAGAGGTCATAGAGAAATTTTTAGACAATAATAAAGACCCTAACTACAAACAAATCGTCAAAAGAATGTTAAAAGCATTTCAAGCTTTAGGTTGCCTACTGAGTTTGAAAGTACATTTTCTTCATTCCCATCTCGACTACATTGCAGAAAATTTAGAAGATGTGACTGAAGAGCAAGATAATCGATTTCACCAAGATATTAAGGCGATGGAAAAAGATACCAGGGAAGATGGAGCGTCTCAATGATGGCAGACTACTGTTGAACGCTTCAGAGAGACATTCCAGATGTTTCCTACAAGCGAAATTGTAGCAAAAGGAGTCTCACTGGGAAAATAAATGTATTTAGTGCTTACTAATGAACGTATTTTAGATAAAAATAAGTTTTGTTAGGCAGATATAAATATATAAAAAATATTTTAGTATTTTATCTTTTATTTTAAGATAATAACTTCTTTGACATAGATACCTTCATTGTTAGAAAACGAGACGTTCTATGACAAAATGATCTAGTCACTTTCGGATTCAACACACCCAAAAACATAAGAATTACGCAAAAAAAAAACCAAAACTGCTCTCAATTTTTTTTGCAGACTTGTGTTATTCGATATTACATAGCAAAAAATATATTTTTTTATATTTTCTGATAGCTATTATAACTTAGCCTGTTACCTGATTCCGGCTTGACGTCGACTTCTGAGACACTCTGTATACAAACATATAATATACAAAAAATATACCTTTATGATTGAATGGCAAATCAAAAGAGAGGCCGTGATTTATTAGCATGTTTGAAAAAAGTTTGAGCCAAGAAGTCATAAGCACAAATTTTTATGAACCTAGTAACTATTTAAAAATAAATATAAATTCAGCAAATTTAGTAAACAGAAGTCTAGTTTTCTTGATGACTCGATGTTGATAAGTTCATTTGTCACCAAAAATATGTGTGTGTATGATGGATACAAATATTACCCAGACTCTAAACATTTATTTAGAGTTCACACCAATTTTTGTATCGTGTGGGATCTAACTCATAAGTCATAACTCATAATTAGTGCTAATGTCAGATGAGTTAATAATAATAAACCACTATGCTACACGTGCAGTTTGTATGATAGTCAATCAATCACTTTCGAATGGCTAAACAAATTGTCATAAAATTTGGTATGAGTATAGCTTTTCTACAAGAAAAAGGCATTAATTTGGTACTAGATTTTGCTTTTGGCTTCTCTCGCGTAAATGTAGCTTAGGTTATAGATTTGTAACAATATTTTTGGATGAAATATTCCCCTTTTATATTGCCCTGATAACGTGTTTGCGAAATTTTGTGATGATCGGTCGAGAAGTTAAGGCGGGAAAGCGTAACAAACAAACTCACAATTTGGATTAGAATGCATGCTATATTATTCTGTGTATTTAATAAAATAATGTGTTATCGTACCCATATAATAAACAAGGAAGTGTGTTTACTTGTCCGTATTTATGGCAGAATGAGCAATGAATCTCTAAGATTTAAACGATGAGCTGAAGGAACGATGCGTAACATAGACTATTTTTTATTATGAAATATGTATGCATTATTTGAACGGTAAAATCAACGTTCATCGTGAGCTAAGCCGCGTGTAGAAACTAAATTGTTAATTAATTTATTTATAAGATTTTTTATTGATATAATAAATGTTTTTTCAAAAGCACTTGAAATTATACCTGTATCGCGGGGGATCATCCAAGTCGAAACAATAATTTGTGGATCACACAAATTATTGTCCTGAGTGGAGCTTGAACCCTCCACTCTCGGCTAGCCGACCACTTAAACCGCTACGTCATCCGTGCAGTCAAAATGTTCTATATCTTGTGACCCCGAATCGCAAGAGTGGTGAATGTGACTGCTATTTATTAGTCAAGAGCAAAGTAACTCGCGTAAATGTAGGTTAGGTTAGTAAAAATACTTTTTCCTGGATAAAAAGTACCCTATGTACTATTTTGTACCACTGATAACGTGTATGCAAAATTTAATTATGATCGGTCGTGATAGTGTAACAAATTAACTCATTTTCGCACTTATAATATTAGTTAGGATTATGTCAAATAGTTTTCAGCAGTACGGAATCTAGAACTGTCAAACTGTGCCTTTCTTTCTTGGAGCAAATTTTTTTTAACATCTTTGTTTTCTTCTACAGGTTAATATCACTAGAGATATCCCCTCGCCCGGACGTACAATGCGAAGCTGTAGCCTGGCGTTTGGTGGGGCTCCTTGGCGCAGACCAAGGATCCGGGCTACGCGCGAGAACTGCCCGGCTAGCTTCAGCGTTAGTGCACTACACGCCTGATGCAAAGGACGCGATAGATGCGAGGAGACGGCAGTTGGATGCTGCAGTGCAAGGTAAGATTGTGGAGTATTTCTGATTGATATGCAAGTAGGTTTTATGCTAGATAAAAGTACAAACATTTAGTCGTAGCTTCATGTATAAATAATAATATCAGCATTGTATATGATCTGCCCCAATACTTGGCACGGGCCTTGAGAGAGGTTAGGTCATAATCCACCACGCTGGTCCTGAACTTTCAAACTTGTAGGTTTTCTCACGATATTTTCAAACACACACAAATGCTCACATAAACATGGTTTACTATTTAATCGCGATATTCAACCATTGCATGTTTTACTTTCTATTATTGCCATATAAGCAAAGCTGTTGTTTATATTTGTAATTTTTCAATTGTGTTGTTACCCGTATAAGATTATTTTCCTGTGACACTGGGAGGTTGCTGGTACTTATAGCACAGGTTATACTAATTTAAGTACCAGCAGAACATTATAGAGTTAATCTGTATCTTGTAAATTCATTTTGAATTGGTCTTTTTTGGACTTTTTTTTCTATTGTATGTACTATTTTATGGCATTAAAGAATTTTAATTATTATTATTATTTTCCTATACCGTTAAAGCGAGAAATCATAGTTAGTTGAAACAAATAAAGAATACAGTCTCTACGTAACGCATTTATTGAAGAACATCACATCATCTCAATATAAAAGATATAATTCCTACAGTTTTGAAAACTAACAAAACCCAAGTCCATATCCTAAAGGAATGGCTGAAATAAAATAAATAAATAATTTCTTGAAATAAAATAGCTTTTAATATTATGCATATTAAAAGCTATTTTATTTCAATAAATAATGTATCATGTCTCATTTCAATTATTAAAACTATTCTAATGGCGCTTTATGTTTTTAAAGCCTATGAAATTATTTAGGCTGCAGATATGCTTTAAAATAAGTAGCGGATACTTTAGAAAATAATTCTTTCATGTATTATTTTAGGGCAAATATTATTATGGCTATTGTAAACAGTATTGCTTTCCTGCCACGGTGGATATTTCTCTACATGATGTTGCAGTCATATTTTAAAAAAAATTATTAATTGTTAGCTGCGCAATTCAATGTCGTCGTGGACCTATTACTTAATCTCAAAGTTATTACATACATATCCTTGGAAAACCAAACCAAAAGCCTTCTAGAACTACAAGAGTTACAGTGTTATACGGAAACCACACACACAAAATATATAATAACAAATTTTAATTTCCTTCAAACGTTACAATTATACCATTAAACTGAGGGTAAAAAGATCCTATCATAATATTTACATATAGAATATTCCAAGGATACAAAAAGGTCGATTTGAAACCGATTATTCGTAACTATATAAATATAAAATCATTTTGTACTGTGTTTCCCGGATGCTATAATTTGTGGATAAGGAAATAGTGTAATTGCATGTATTTCCTTCGTTGAGTAGTGTGATGCTTCTTATCATGTGTTCGTGGGTTTTGGTGCGGAACTGTAGTGCACTGTTGTCTGACATTGAATTATGTGGTGTACTGTTTTGTCTATACTAATTAGGGACGCTCTTATAAGCTTCTAATGAAGAAAACTGCTTTAATTAAAATAGACGAAACACGAACAGCTTTTTGATCTCTGCCGTCTCGAATAATGCTAAAGACAGTTTTTTAAAGACAGCTCGCCTGTGTTATAAGGCCTTTATAGCGATAAACATTACTAACGGACTCAAAGTGCACCAAGACTAATAACAAACAGCCAACAATCGTTACGAGGATTCGATTTCCGCATGAAATATATGTGTGACCTGCAAATAGATGTTTCGAGTTTGAGTATTCTTCGTGCCCTTTGTTTGAATGTTTGACGCGGGATTATTTTCAGTATGGAATTGGTCTTATTTAACAAAACAGGAATTGTCTCTTTCAATAAAATATATATTGCCCCATGTCGTACTACATTTGGTGAAGACACTCAGCGAGGTAGCAGCAGCGAAGCGACCGCTTTCCCATTACGTCATATTAATTTAACAAATAATTAATAAGACCTACCATAAAATTTATTATAACGCGGTGAAATGGAATGCGACATTAGCCGTGCATACACGGATATTATCGAACCAATCAGTTACCGTACTGTTGACGTGTGTTATCCAATAACACGTACTTTTCTTACCATTATGTATAATGTAGCCCTGCTAGCTCAATGGTAGTGAATACGACTGCTGAGCACCAGGTATTCAGGTTTGATTTCCGTGAAAGGCCCAGTTTTCTTGAGATTTTCAGTCAATTAATTCTTAGTAGGTGTAGGAAGTCAGGGAATGAATTTAAGAGCCTCGCCTCTGTCATTTATTCACCGCCATTACTTTTGGTGCATCCACACCGCACTTACTTTTTGTGGAGTAACGTTTCTAAATGTTAGTGGACAACATCAGATAACAATTTTTTTTATTTTGATAGTATCTCTTGCCAAATTAAGTAACGTTGCCTTACTTCTGATAACAGTCAACAAATGGTAAAAATCGACAACATTTTTTGCAGAATGTTTTCTAACATTACCTTCTACTAACATGTCAATCATGAGTTTTATATATTTACTAGTAGTTTTTCCGCGGTTTCACCCGCGTAAGTCCCGTTCCCGTGTAAATATCGGGTTTCCCTTTCACCCCATTCGGGTGGAATTTTCAAAAATGCTCTCTTAGTGCTCCCCTACACTCTCCAAGGAACATACATGCCAAATTTCAGCTTCTTGCGTTCAGTAGTTTCGGCTGTGCGTTGTCTGTCAGTCACTCAGTAACGGAAGAGTTTTATATGATTGTATAGATTATGAGAAAACATGCTGTTGCAATAATCATTTCTTCATTTGCCATGTTATAGATGCGTAACTTTTCTATAGGTAGGAGGTAGACGTCCGTTGCCTGCAGAAGATTGTAAACATGTGCCCTGCAACTCGCTTGTAACTTACTCTTACGTTGCTCTTTGTTATATTGTGTTAATATGTGTTACAGGCGGTATGAATGCGAAAGAAACATTCAAAATAAAGCAATAACCTAATGTTATCATGTTACATTATGTTTAGCCACAAAAAGTAACTGCGGTGTGGATGCACCATTTAACTATTTGGTACAAAATTACTTTCATTTTTCTTCACCTGATCTATATCAGGTGAAGAAAAATGAAAGTAATTTTGTTTTCGTCGACGTTTTGGTTGCTTTTCAGCAGCCATGGTCACGGGGAGACTAAGATGGCAGTTGTCTCAATCTTCGAGTGTAGTTATTTCAAAGTACCTGAACATAATTTAATCATTGGTGTTTCTATTTACGCAGATTGAGCTCAAAGTATCATGAAGTCTAGCTGTGATTTGCTTCTTTTTAGGTTTGACTATTTGAATTACTGGATCCTAAGCTGGTGGTACATCTCAGTTAGCGTCTAGCTTAACTGAGTCTCAAAATCTGCCTGGTAAACGCCAAATGGCAAAACAGGACATACAAAATATGACCTAATGACATTTTAGAAAGATAATAAAGAAGTACATACATACACTAACATACACTTCTCCTTCTCCCCTTTCTCTTCCTCCTTCTATTTTCACTTCAATTAGTATTTATTAAATATTTGAGTGTGTATTTTAGATGACATTTTAATTCAGTTATTTATTGACTCTGTTCAGGTCTTGGCACGCACGGGCTGACGGCTGACGCGAGTGGATCCCTCATATCCCTACACGTCGCTATGAAGAATGAGCTACAGAGGCACGTGGATGTGTATAAGCAAGCCCTTCACAAATTGGAAGAACTGGTAAGTTAAGTTGGACTACAGAAAAGTGGATAAAAGAAATGGCATCGCGTATGTCATGTCAACAATAAACCACATATATAGTACTATCGACCTACCCCGGCTTCGCACAGGTAGCACAAACGTACAAAACCTTAACAAATTATACACCTAAACCTTCCTCTTGAATCACTCTGGTGAAAACCGCATGAAAATCCGTTCAGTAGATTAAGTTTATCGCGAACAGACAGACAGACGCAGCGGATGACTTTGTTTTATAATATGTAGTGATAGTGATAAAATGCCATACTATGGTTAGGAAATGCATGCGAATATCGATTCAATGCTAAATCATCTAAAGGTTAAATTTCAATATTACTTTGACGCAATGCAATTTTCTGGAAGTTTCCTCAGTTATCAAGTGTAATACTGTTTTTATCGAGAAGCGTCATTACTTCATGAAATGTTTTTCAGGAATATACAATACAATTGACATGCATGTGGTACAAATATGCTTTGTAACCATCACACTATATGCAAGCAATACAAATATGCTTTTTTATTTGAAGACAAAAGCCTGTATTAGTGATAATTCCTTCATCTCTCTACAATTATTCAAGTAATAGACACAAAGAACTAGAACATATATTATTGGATAAAAAAATTTTTTAACCCTCTGAATGAGATTGCTCTGCTTGAGGTCTTAGGCTCAATTATCCTGTCGGGCTCGTGGATAGCGTTTTCTATCACAGTATTCTCAATAACAGCACGAATTCTTAAGACGGCATTAGGTTCATCCTCAATTACGTGAGACCTTAAAAAAAGCTGGCTAATTGTAGATGTAATATAAATGTACATCTGTGGTTACCCCTTTAGGGATAAAGGCGTGTGACTATGTATGTTCGCACTTTTAATAAAAACCTAACTCGATGTTTGGAAGTTAGGCAATTTGAACTCTAACTAACACACTATTAGAGTCCAAATTGCATAACTTCCAAATTTCGAGTATTAAGAGTGCGGTATGTACTGTGTAATATGTAACCTTTTAAACTTTTTCCACAGTCACCAGTCACTATAACGCAAGACCCAGCTTCATCATCCCACCAACGTCTTCTGGCACTCTCTCACTGTGATGTGGAACGACGCCTCATTGACAACAAGAGCCTCTTGACCATTGTGGATAAGCCAGCGCTGCGCCAACTGCCAACGTTGGTGGCTTCGTTGGCCGCAAGAGTTGAGAGTGATAAGGCAGTGTTGGCATGTATTGGACAGATCAAAAGAAGTGATCCAACGTTGGATTTGAGTGATACTAGGTGAGTTTTTGATATGATCTGTAGAAACTACGACTCTGGTGCAGCACCTCCTCGAGAATTGCCTTATCTACTGCAGGAAAGCCACACAATATTGTTTATCTGTGCCAATCTAAGGTAAAATGAAGGTACCTTCCCAGTAGAGCTGTAAAATTTTGAGCAAAATTCTAGGCTTAAGCGGAGTTCCCACCATGCCAACTTTAGGAATAGTGTTACGGCTCCAGATTTTAGAATAAGAGGGTCCTACATACAAATTAGGTTAAGTACCTACGTTTCCTGCGCATGAGGACTCGGTTTTGATTCACGGGTCGGGCAAAGTGTTATTGTAGTTTTCTGTCTATGCAGCACAGAGCACAGTCTTAAATAGTGCCCGGTATATGGCAATAGGTTTGCCGATA
This sequence comes from Catocala fraxini, assembly GCA_930367265.1. NCBI lineage: Eukaryota > Metazoa > Arthropoda > Insecta > Lepidoptera > Erebidae > Catocala > Catocala fraxini. Next base: position 6,066,554 of record OV884047.1, read on the forward strand.
TTATGTGGAACATAAAACCACACCATCTAGAGAGCTATCGCTGCTCTTAAATGTATATAGTAAAGTTCGGAAAGATAATGAGTATGAAATTTGTTTACAATTTATAGCTGGTTTGGGCATGTAGAAAGAATGGACGAGAAAAGACTGACTAAGAAAGTTTATAAGGCTAGTGTAAATTGTACAATCGCAAGGGGAATACCTAGGCGAACGTTTCGTGATCAGATCGGAGACGTTCTGGACAAAGGCCAGGTTAAGAGCACTTTAAACCGGCGAGCGTGTATGAGGAATGTTATGAAAGTAAATGAAGCCAGAGAAGTGTGTCAGGATCGTAGCAAATGGAAATCCGTAGTCTCTGCCTACCCCTCTGGGAAACAGGCGTGAATCTATGTATGTATTATAGATTTGTCACTAGGTGCTCGCATCACTTAGTACGCTAAAATAACATACGAGTACTTACTGCAATAAATACATATAAAACATAAGGAAAGAACAACTTTAATTCTCGTTTTAAATCGTAATTTGCTTTAGAAAGTGGCTGATCGAGTTTTACTCTACCGTATATCATGTTTGCAAATTGCTGATCAGTTTCTGATTCAGTTCTTAATGATTTATAGTCTAATTATATTACTTTCTTTTCGTTTAAACTATTGCGTCATCTGTTAAATGTTCTCGCTTAATGATGGTAAGACTGGTTTAATTATGATATTTGTGGGCAATTAATTGGTGATTGTCGATTTATTAGGTGAGGATAATCAATCAATGTTTGATCAAATGTTCGTTTGGCGATGGCACAGTATGGGTTTGCCTAGGCAGTTGTTGGCCAGTTTCAGATATATTAGTAAGCCAAGCGTGTCTAGATATATAGAATAGAATAGAATCTTTATTTGCTAGAAATGTAGGTATTACAAAAAGGTGTTACAGTAATTATTATAGCAGATCCATGTACATTTTACCTGTAAGGCATGCAAATTATTATAAACATTACAAAAACTTACAACTAAGATTTACTTTTAATTTAGTTCATGTTATTATGTAAATGTAATTTGTAGCTCAATTTTTATTATTTATATTTTATCAGTTAGGAACGCATTTATAGAGTAATAACATTTATTTAGCAGAAAATTTGTGAGTTTTTGTTCGAAAATTGGCATTGGCTCATTTTTAATGTTGTTAGGTACTTTATTGTATACCACAGGTGCCATACCAATAACAATATTTTTTAATAATGCAGTCTTATAATCACCAGTGTTTAGCAAGCTTCGAAAACTTGCTATTTCTGACTTCAACAACAGAAGAAACCTGTATGTGTTTCTGACTGCGTAGGCGTAAGGCGTCGCGGGTAGTGAATGCGACTTCTGTGCATACGGTTTGGGGTTTGATTCCCAGGAAAAGCAAAGTGTTATTAGGTGTTTCTTGTCAATAAATTGTTAGCAGACGACGAGACGAAGTATCTGCCTGGTGGAAGACAATAGGTTAGTCTTTATTAGGTACTTACTAGCTTTTGCCCGCGGCTTCGCTCACGTAAAATATGGATAGGTAGGGTTATATTAGTAACGTTACTCTTTTTAAATAAAATATTACCTATGTTACTCGGTGATAATAATGCTTTCTAATGGTTAAAGAATGTTTAAAATCGGTTGAGTAGGTTTTGAGTTCTTTCTTAACGAACAAAAAATCGATTAGTATCATTTTTTTATACGACTTATGTGGCAAACAAGCATACAGCCCACCTGATAGTAAGTGGTCACCGTAACCTATAGACGCCTGAAACACCACACTTGCGCGTTGCCGACCCTTTAGGAAAGGAATTGGGAAGGAGAAGGAGCGGGAAGGGGGGCAGTGGGTGATTGGGCCTCCGGCACTCTCACTCACCGAACGAAACACAACAGTAGGAATACTGCTATTTCACGTCGATATTCTGTGAGAGGGTAGTACTTCCCCAGTCGAGCCGGCTCATTCATGCTGAAATCAGCGAGGCTCTACTATATCCTGTGGGAATCAAGAAGGATTTGAAAGTATAGCTGGCGAAATGTGTTTAAAGACACCTCTGCCTACCCTTTGTGCACGTCCACACAATAGGTATTATCTATATATATATAAAACTCTTCCGTTACTGAGTGACTGACAGACAATGCACAGCCGAAACTACTGAATTCAAGAAGCTGAAATTTGGCATGTATGTTCCTTGGAGAGTGTAGGGGAGCACTAAGAGAGGATTTTTGGAAATGCCAGCTCTGAAGTGGGTGAAAGGGGTGAAACCCGATATTCACACGGGAACGGGACTTACGCGGGTGAAACCGCGGGCAAACTACTAGTAATAAATAATTTCCGATACAATAAATATAAGCGATATAATTTACAAAGTGTAACAGTCTCATAAAAGAAAATACTATAAATTAACACCATATAAACTTAATGTGATGAGATCACAATATAAATAAACAGTACTTACATAAAAATAAAATAAAAATCTCGTTGGTCATACAATGTCAGTAAAGTTTTATGTTAAAAGCTTTTGTTTAATTGCGTAACACTTAAATGATTGCAAATTGTTTCTTAATTTTTTTTTGACTTATTCACGAGGACGGTTATTAAACGCTTTGTGACTGTATTGTGGTTAGACTGGCTACTTTTAAATCGAATTAGGGAAACTATTGGCTCTCGGCGGGGTCGCGACCGCATGTGCAAGTGATTCGCGCGGCCACGTCAATAGTGGTTTTGTCGAGGAACACCGTGGTAGGCTTAGTCGGTATTCCGGGAGTTACATTATCTTCTTAACATCTTTCTGTTACCCCGGCGAGTCGTCCGACATAACCCCTCCACCCGCCTCCGCGGAGAGGTACGCTTCAAGCATTTCCCCACGTAAAAAAAAAGGGAAGCTATTGGTTATCAATGTAAACAAAATGAGTTGTTGAAGTGAGTTGAACCGATGTGTACTCTTGTTGCCCTTGCGTTTGACCCTTTCTGGGGAAGCAATGTCTGTTCTGTTCGTTCGTTCTTCGTTTATATCAACCAAACCGTTGTACACAGCAGATTTTCAGAAGTCCGAATTCCTAAGAATGGATGAAATACGCTCACCATAGTCCATCCCGTCTCATGTTACTATTGAAGTTGTAATAATTAACTTTTTATATGCACATGCTTTCGTACTATTAAAAGTTTAACTGTGTTCAAAGACAAGTATCCATCTTTAGTGAATTTAAAATCTTAGAGAAGATTTATTTTGTTTTAAAAGCAGTAATTGTACTTGAAATAATTGCTGGGTCGCGGCGACTTTTGTAACATTCGAACAACGGACACAAAAATCACCCAGGCTCAAAACAAGTATCATTTGAGGACCACACAATCTTCTTTTGCCTCGAATTGGAACAAACTGACTACCCTCAATGCAATGGCAGTGGGTAGAGGCAACCACTTAAATCATTATATTGTGCACTTAATATCCTCCTTTTCATTTCGTTGCAGTCGAGAAACAGTGCCGTAACAAATATATAAATCCCTCAATTTATCAATGGTCGATAGGTTTCGCATTTTACAATCAACCTTAAAGTTCGATTGGTTATCAAATTTAACGATTTTCAAGTGTCTATTATTATAAATGATAGCCGTGAGAATATCAGATACTAGCTAAGGGCGCAGTCAGATCGCGAGCTATAAAATATATAAAAATAATAATTATTTATTTATTAATTACAGTGGTAAAACATGAATACAGTCCGTAAAATAATAAATATAGGTAATATAATATGGGTGCCTGTACTAGGATCAACCCGTGCACAAGCGATAAGCACTTATAATATAGAACTTGGAACTAAGTTATCTACAATTAGTGCCCACACTTATGTATGGAAGTGAAAGTTGGATATGGCAAAAGAAGCATGAGAGCAGAATAAATATTGTAGAAATGAGAGCGCTGAGAAATATATGTGGTGTGACTCGGAAAGATAGAATAAGGAATAGTGTGATTAGAGAGAGATGCGACATGAAAGTGGATATAGTGACAAGAATAGAAAAGGGTATGTTAAGCTAAGACTAAGAAAGTTTATAAGGCTAGTGTGAATGGATCAGTCGCAAGGGGAAGACCTAGACGAACGTTTCTCGATCAGATCGGAGGCTTTCTGGACAAAGGCTAGGTTAAGAGCACCTTGAACCGACGGGCGTGTATGAGGAATATGATGAAAGTGATTGAAGCCAGAGAAGTGTGTCAGGATCGTAGCAAATGGAAATGCGTAGTCTCTGCCTACCCCTCTGGGAAACAGGCGTGAATCTATGTATGTATGTAAGTATAAATATATGCAAAATAGGTCAAGACTATAATTAATATCATGTAACTTGTTATTACTTACTTAACAACAATTCCCAAATCTTCGGTCTCCTCATATTTTAAAGTTTGTAAGTACCGACAGACTGTCAACTTAGATCTTACATAAGATAGAGATTAGATTCTATATAGCTGTTTGATTATGTATCTTGTTATAAAGAAAAGGTTCTAAGAATGCGAAAAATCTATTCGAAAAACAATCTTCGATTCAGAAAGTGTGATGCAGCCTTTCCGTCTTTTAGTGTTAGTGAGGTTGATGTTATACGTAAGCGTTGCGTGCTGTTTAAGTATAGTGTACATTATAAACTGAATATCAGATACTATAGCTAAGGGTTAGTCAGATCGCGAACAATAAACTGAATATCAGATACTAGCCCAGGGCGCAGTTAGATCGTAGACTATAAACTGAATATCAGATACTAGCTAAGATCGCAGTCAGATCGCGAACTATAAACTGAATATCAGATACTAGCTCAGGGCGCAGTTAGATCGTAGACTATAAACTGAATATCAGATACAAGCTAAGAGCGGAGCGCAGTCAGATCGCGAGCGATAAACTGGATATCAGATACTAGCTCAGGGCGCAGTTAGATCGTAGACTATAAACTGAATATCAGATATTAGCTAAGAGCGCAGTCAGATCGCGAGCTATAAACTGGATATCAGATACTAACCAAGTGTGCAGACAGACGAATTATAAACTGAAAATCAGATACTACCTCAGGGCGCAGTCAGATCTTGAGCTATAAACTGAATATCAGATATTAGCTAAGAGCGCAGTCAGATCAGTGAGCTTTAAACATGAGGGTACTGTGTTTATTACACTATCTGGGCTTCAATCTGCGAGCGAGTATCTCCTCGCTCAACTACACTAGTTTTACAAGTTGAGCTGTAATCTCAATAGTTCGCAATCTGAACCTGAAAACTATTCAGCTATTGTAATGCCATTTTGCTGTAACCTAGTAAATCAAATGACAGTTGTTGTCTTCGTGAGCTATTAAATATCTACTATACTCCGTAAAACATAGTTTGGGTTCTGTGAGTTCTATCACGCCTATAAAAATGCGTATTTCATGACGGTATAAAATATCATAACAATATTATACTTTGTTGATAAAAGTGCACCAATAGTGACGTTCCTTGAGCTCTCTTAATCGAACTACAAAGTGCCGATTGGGCAAATAAAATTGTGATTAATATTTGATTAAATTATTAATATTAAGATAACATAACACAACATAATTCCGTATAAAATGTTTTATTTATAACATGCATATCAAGAATACAATTTATACTTTAAATTATCTTAAATAGGTACCTTCTGATACAAATGTAAATTTATTAAAAATTATATTCTCACTTATAATGTTTTCAATTACAATAATTATACAAACATCAATGAGAATTTACATAATATTGTCTTCTATTTACGCGAATATTATTCATTGAAATTAAACTGCTATATACGGATTTTATCGCGTTGTTTATTTGACACTTTATTACAAAATTTTGGTCCATGGTCACGGGGAGTCTCCCCGTGACCATGGCTGCTGAAAAGCAACCGAAACGTCGGGGAAAGTGTAAAAATAAATTAAATCTAAATAGTTTAATAATAATTTAATTAGCTTAAAAATTAGTAAAGTTTAATAGTAGTAATAGTGTAACAATTTTCAAAATTTTGTAATAAAGTGTCAAATAAACAACGCCATAAAATCCGTATATAGCAGTTTAATTTCAATCAATGAGAATGATAATATTAATCGGTAATTTATTATTAAATATCATTATCGTTTCTGTCCTCGGCTTAAGAGTCACAGGACCCAAGCTATATTTTAGAAACTATAGCTAATGGTTTATAGCTCGCGGTCTGACTGCGCCTTCATAGTGATACAAATAAGTAACAGTTCATTTAAAAACACCAGCGTGTGATTTTAGGAGCAGTTATGACTCAGTATAAAATTTTAGTTTTATGTAATACGTCTGAAATATTCTTGTTTGTTTTAATGAATTTGTATTGTTTTAGTCTTTATTGTACGTTACGTAAATATAGAATTTTCTCTCAAGCGTCATCTTTTCTAGTATAATGTGCTATAGAATTTTATTTGTTGTAGGGTTATGGCCTCATATATTATAAGTTGTCGGCTTCGGTGGCGTAGTGGTTAGTGTAACCGACTGCCACGCCTGAGATCGCGGGTTCGATCCCCGCACAAGTCAAACATTTGTGTGCATGAACTTGGATGTTTGTCTTGGTCTGGGTGTTTCTATATATAATATGTATGTATTTACTAAAAAAAAAGTATATATGTATGTTTATCCATTGTCTAGTACCCATAGTACAAGCTCTGCTTAGTTTGGGCTAGATGGTGTTGTGTGTATGTGTAGAATATTATTATTATTACTATTATTATAAGTTCTCGGTGAAATTTTCTCGATTAGATAAGGTTGTTTAATAGTGAAAATTTCACTGTAAACCTGTTTCTTTTGGGGTCAGTACTTCGTTGTCGTACGATCACATAAAACAACATTTACATAATACCAATTGTTCAGATATAAACGACTCGTTTGTTTAGTAACAATGTACTTTCATTTAAGATAATAGTAATAAATCAATACTTGTAGGTGGCTTCAAATAATTCAAAGTTTGATAAATGTAATCCAATTTATGCTATTTTACAGATGGTAATGTGGATTAGGTCATTGTTGTTATGTTATATGTTTCAAAAAATAAAAATAATCTACAGATAGGTCTATATTTTATGCCTATATTTTAGCCTGTCTGGCCTTCATATAGCCATAAAATAAACAGAAAGAAAACCCAGTAAGGGAAAATACCCAAAGTTTGCAATAGGAAGAAACCCTCGATAATTCCTATTCGCCATTTTTTACCTTAATTAAACCCCAATCCGAGTAAATCAATTTTATGGTAAAACACATTCCACACACTGTATAGTTACGTATTCGTATGTTGCCCCAAATAATACATAATATTGCCTTCAGAGAGCCCGTCTCGTAACAACATGATTACACGCGTGAATGTTGATTACCGACTAATTTAAACGTATAATACCACAGTAATAATTGTCTGTTATTACTTCCAATGTAGGCGTTTATCATGTTTAAATTGCTCAGTAAAAAAATCTACAAGCAAAAAACAACTTTAACTTTAAATCTATACAGTTGAATTTGCAGTAGCGTGGTATATTATCCCGGTATCACAAATCCAGATTAATATATAATAATATATATCACAGACGATTTGGACCTGTTATTAAATAACTAGCATGATGTAACAGTGAAAGCTGTGTGTCGTTCAACAACTTACGTAATACCATGTGTGAATTATTTTGTGTGTTTAGTGAAACCTTTCTCAAAACGTCGATTCATCGAGTTTTAACATATTATGCATTATATCTATAGAAATGAATTATACATCATTATGATGTTTCTTGAAATTTTGATTGGATATTATGTCATAGATACCTACGTTAAGTAAAATTCATACATATTATTATATGTTTAATGATTAATTTAGTATTGATTTATTTGTCAAAGAAATTTAAAGAAAGTATATTTAGTGCTTTTAGAGTTACTAACGGTAATTCTGTGGGTCGACTTTGAAGAAGCCAAGAAAGCTCTTTGATTGCACATTATCAAATATACTTTTATTTATTTTTAAGCTTCTTATTTTAAAACGAAAATAAAAAAACAGGCATTTTTAAAATTTGCCGTCATTTATTTTGTGCCGCTCCTTTTTATTTTGTTTTACTTATAAATAGTTAGGTTCGTTAATATTAGTTAAATTGTATGTTATGACTGTTGCCTTTGTCCATGTCAATAAAGGATGAAATAAAAAAGAAATACATATGTATATATAAAGGAGTATAATAATGTCTACCATCTAAATGGTATAAAAAATATAGATACCCATATATAAAGAAACTAGAAAAGTATCTGTTACACACGCAGTTTTCCACTACGGATGTTAGGTGAGAGTTTTCCCTATAATCACTTAGTATTTGTACTTGAGTGTGTTTACTCCGCAAACATATGGATATAACCACTTTACTTTCTGCTATATTTCTTACCGTATACCTTTTGAATAACACGTAACAATGTCTACATTAGGATTACCTGTATGATTGTGTGTACTTACGTAAACCCAGACACAAATTTTGTATGTTATTGAAGTATTTATACAGGATGTGGCGTAAATAATGGATAACCCTGAAACTGTCGACTGGCCAGATTATCATCTATCATTTACCCCACTTATATCACCATTTGTATCATCAGACCAGTATCAAAGTTTTTGTTACAATCTAAGACAACTTCGCAAAAATACTTATTCTCAAATTTTAACATGTTTTCTAAGGAATCATGCATTTTTGGGCCACTGTATGGAAAAAAGATGTCCATGGGCATATGGTGATATAAGTGGGGTAAAGTCATCCTTTTGACTGTCTATCTATTAGCATAATTAGTGTTTAATAATAAAACAACAATAAACCGATGGAGTTCATTAATTTATGGTCGTAGTGTACAATAAAGTTAAACATAGTAAAAAAATTTGACATTATAAAAAAAAATATCACAGGTAGTAGTTAGGATAGATTCTTTTCATATTTTTTTCTGAATGACCATTAGCTCTACTGTAAGACATTTCAAGGTTATCCATTAATTACCGGACAGCCTGTATAATTGAGTACCACGAGACACAACGTTTCTAAGACGAGATCGTAATCCCGGTAAGTCAGCCGGGATTTGTTTGTGTCCGTCCGATTATTCATTTACTCTCCAGACACTTCTTAGAATAAAAAAGGTAATTAATGCACGTTTCCTAATTTTTCCAGATAATTTCTAATATTTCGATTTCCTTTGTGACTTCGACGTTCTTTACGGTTTTCCAAGTTCCTTGAAACTTAGTAAACATTAAAGCGGTGAACTCAAAAATGCCAAGAAATGCGCATAATATGCCGTGGGACCGAATAATAAGTAGATCCATCATGAAAATGTCTATCCGAAACTTCGGGCCGAAAGAAACAAACTAGTAATGAAGTTTCTTCGGATTCATTTTTTAAAATTACATTACTTTCCTTCGTGGAAGGAGCAACTAAGAGGTTACGTATACGAATTACAGGACGAATTTCGTAATAAATGAGTTTTCCAGTACGAAAAGTTGATCCAAACTTTGGCATTTACGTTTTATGGTAAGCACAGTTTTTTAAATGCTACTTTTACGAACCAAGCCTTTTGAAGTAGGTTCTTAAACACTGCATGTTCATCTAATAGAATCGAACATAGTCTTAAGATAAGCGCAAGCTGGCTAGTTCCGTATTGTGTGATTCAAGCGTCATTTTTCTCGAAGTGTTCTTAATCCGCCATAATCATGGTCTGAGAGAATATTGTTCTCTCTTTTAGCTTGTACTTAGCCTGAGAAAGCAAGAAGTTAACAATCCAATTGTTCAACGTTTGAAATAGTAACTATTTATTAAACTTATTCGACCTATCTTTATAGTATCTGGCCCTCGTCTTTCTAATAACGATTCATTTTATGCCCTAACCCTACCATTATCACCATAGTTCTCACGGTGAATCAAAATAGTGCGCATGCGCAGACAATAGCCAGTTTTACATTGTCTTATAAAATATACGTAAAAAGGTTACACAACGGAGAAATGTATGGGAACTATTGTTGGGAGTTTCATAAGCAAATCCGGTGTGAAATAATTTAATTTGATCTTAAAATGTTCCGTTGCTTATTTTTTGCTGTTTCTTACTATCTGACTGACACACCTACTGTGCTTATGTGTGTCGCCTTGCTATTGTCGCCGCATCGATTGTTGTAGGTTCGATCAGTACACCGGACAAAAATTGGAGTGATCCACAAATAGTGGTTATGAGTCTGTGTTGTTTGTGTTTGTTGTTTGAATATTTGAAAAGTCCCCTTCGACAAAAGAAATAGACCAGGGGAGGGATATAAGAGAAGCCACCCAAAAAGAAAAACGTGACAATATGAATGAGCCATCTCGCCCGGGGACGTATTAGTAGTAGACATAGGCAATTGGCGTAAGAGTAGATATACTGACATTCACAGTCTGTATTTATTGATTTACTAAGTACTATGGACTACCGGAGGCATCGTAAGTAAATTGCAACCTCTCCAGCTCATTTAGTTTAAGCCAGGCGATTAATGGAAATATACCGAAATACATATGGTGGCATGTTTTAAATATGTATATCAAAACCTTGCACTTACACGAATCGTAAGAGAGCATCATCTAACGCAATCTAAACTATTATAAATAATCAATTTCAGATGTCTTCTCTAGTATTTAGTATATATAAAGTCAATGTCTGCAATAGTATTTGTGTATATTACTATTCAATTATTTGGTTGAATGCTAAAAAATAATTATTGGTTACTTTTTTACGGCTAAACTGCTATACCAATTTAGATGCAATTTAAATTAGATAAGAATTTAAAACGCATACGATGTAGCAGGATACCCACGGGTAACACCTATTAAACTATAATAACATTATTGGTTACACCATTTTAAATTTTATAATGTGCAGCGGTTTCCGCATTAAGCTCGAAGCTTGTATCGCGGCAACCACACGGTATATATTACTCGCTTAACAATAAGTATTATAGCCATGGGTTCGAGAACTAAACGGAACGGAACGGAACGAAACTATTGGTAACTAACAATTCATTTTGAGGACCGTATCCTATCCAACAAAAACCTTAAATCATATTCGGTACTATTGCGCTTCGTTTCGTGTCGAAATCAGTACGCATACGAAGGTATAACACCGTAAATAACTATAATTTCACGGCAACAAATCAAAAACAAATCGGCACCTATACAATCTTATCCAATAGCACTTTATTAAAATTTATAGTTCACTAACAACTTTGGAAAGCCACTTTCCACATTTTCCAGCCACACAATGCTGCAGGTAAATCCATCTTTTACATCTCTATTGCCTTTGCCTATTATGAACTTTATTGTTTAGTTATTAAAGTTCAGATTAAAGTGCAACGTACATGTTTTTTATGTTCGAAAGTGTAGGTAATTGGCGATAGGTATATTTAACAGGTTTATAGTTCGTGTGGGCTGTATAGTTGAGATTACGTGTGTTTTGTTTACCTGAGTTTATTATTTTATGGTAACTGTTTTTTTTAATATAAGACTGGGACATAGGGTCTAGTGTAAAACCTCACTTAACAGGTAGGGAAGTACCATAAACAAGAGCGTAATTGCATAACTTTCTATTGTGTTCCTGTGGTGAGTAGAGTTTCAAGCTCCTAAAGTGGATAGTGTGCTGTTGGCAAACAGTCCAGTGTAATCATATTCCCTCCGCTGACCTGGATGACTATTCACAAGATTTTTAAACTTGAGCCATCACTTACTCTTTTTACTAATGTTTTGATATTTTTATCGATATGGTAGTAAAAAATACTGATATGAGTATCAATTGTATGTTTGTATTATGTTCCAGGCCGGTAGCAGGAGTTCTAATGAGCTACTCCAGAGGTTGCGCAGCTGTCCTCGGTCAGATGTCTGAAGGAGAGAATGGGAATAATGACGCAGCTGCTCCTCGGTCGCCGACGGACTCCGCCAGCGACGGCTATCATTCTGACAGTGATGACTCACAACAGCACCCTGACAGGTACACAAGGTTCCATCTACACGGTCGTGGAGCAATCCGACAAAAATCCTGCAACTCGGGAATGTAAAGAAGAAGAGAAGGAACACGGGTGTAGTTTTGGTTTGTAGAAGACAAGCTTTACTCAGCCTAGAGCGAAGAAGATAATTCGATGATGACAAAACAGGAACAATGGATCCATTAACACTTTAACAATAGTTGATTTATTGACAATTGAGAAAACCAATCCAAAACAATATGTTTAGATTTCTAAGGTTTTACTGCAAATTTATGATTTGGCTTGGAAAACAATAGCGTACTGCAGCATTTATAAGATGCTTTCTTACGATACTGCAAAGTGTATTGGTAAATCGAGTTATGAACCCATAAAGCTGTGAACGCAGCGGTATTACATTATAAACATTATAATTATTATATCTTATTAGTCCAGCTAATATATAATTTACTTCATATATTATGTAGTATAGGAGTAGTAGATACCTAGTATACATCTAGCCCACCAATCTGGATAAAACAGAGTATATTTAAAAGGCCTGGCTTAATCAGACATGTTATTCAAAAGCAATTTATAACTGTTCTTCCTAATGTCATCTGCTTGATTTAATGACAGACATTAAAAGCTTTACCTTTTTTTTATCAGAAGCAAGCTTGTATCTCAGTATGCAGCAGTGTGGGCACGCGCGGCTGACGAAGCCCTGCCAGCATTAGCAGCACTTGAGCAGTTGCGACACACACCACACCTGAAATACAAAATCATATTCTCCGTCGTCGTGGTAAGTCTTCTTTGAGATCTAGATCCAATACATTTTTATATTAGTGTAGTAATTACTCGATGCGACTGTCTTGGTGATGCAGAAGTAGACACCGGTGCACGAGGTCTTGGGTTCGATACTCGGGGCCGGTGCCGGGGCCAGCCGAAGCATTTTTCTAGCTGTGAACACAAGTCAAGATTATTAAACCGTGATCTTTTGTATGCTGAAGTTACTATGCCGTGCGGTTTTGGCTGCCACCAGCCAGCAGAAAAAAAGAAAACGATTTCTTCCAGATACGAAAGCGACCACGCTACGTTACTCTATCTCTTAAAATTACTTTTTGATTTGCCTTAATTTGTTCAAATACTTTAGTTTACTTTTCTTTTCCCAGCTTTCATTCCGTGCGGCCATAAGTCTTCGTGATCGCCGCCTGAACGAAGTGAAGACACTCTTGGGCGTTGACAGTGAGAATACTCCTAGTGACCCGAGCTTGACCCGGCTGACGGCTGCAGCCACAAGAGTATTGCATCAGACAGCGCATAGCTTCCCACTGGGAGAAGCGGAGCGGACTGTTGTCAACCAGGTCAGAAAAACACATGTATAATAATAATATCAGCCGTGTATATAAGCTGTTCTACTGCTGTGCACGGGCCTCGTATCAGTGTGAGAAGGGTTAGGCCATAGTCTACCAAGCTGGCCTATTGTGGATTGCGAGACTTCACATATCTTCGACAACATTATTGAGAACTCTTAGAAATGCAGTTTTTCTCACGATGTTTTCCTTTACCGTTATTATTATTATTTTTATTTAAATCGTACTTAACTTCGAGTCTTGGGATCGAACTCTTCCACTAGGCTATCGGTAAAGCAAAAAGTTAAAAAGATGTTAATGCATTTGTTGAACAGGTCCTATTAATACTTTGTACAATGTTCAAAGTGTTCAAACATAAAGAAAGCTAGTGCTACGAATATAGAATCAAGAATTACACAAAATTCAGAGTTTGTTGAGAATATTCGTGTCTGATGAGTTTCACAGTATAACTGGCAATTTTTGCAAACTACACTTTTTTTTTGTGCTATCTAATGAATGTTTTTGGGATTCTTTGTGATGCACGGATTTTTCTTTACGAATTAGACTGCACGAATGGTGTCATAGCTTAAGTGGTCGTCTCGCCACTGTCACTGCACCGAATGTTGTGGGTTCGAATCGGGATTTGTCCCGCACGGGACAAATATTTGTGTGATGGTTGTTCCGAGTCTGGATGTTTTTTGCATCCGTTGTTTGAATGTTTGTAAATCCCCCGCGATACAGGAATTATTCCTAGTGCGGGAAATGTCTTTTTTAAGATGAAGATGATGATGTCATCAATATCTAGGCATTATGTTTATAATGATACTATATCTTACAGGTTGTGAGCACACTCCGCGAGTATCCATGTTTATCCAGCTGTGGGGCTCTTCACGCGCTCGTAGCAGCCGCCTGTCGTGCCGCGTGGACCATCAGTCTACACTCACCTCCCTTGAGGATCGATACAGACTTTACTCCAGGTGAGAATAAGAGACATATTTGCTTTAGATTCTGATGATATTTTCAGATCTAATGTATGTGTTATTATTAACACTTAAGTCTTTAATAATACTAGCCCTGTATTAGACTATCTCACTGCTGGGCACGGGTCTCTTCTCCGTGTAAGAAGGGTTAGGCCATTGTCCCCGCTGTTCCAGTGCGAGTTGGCAGACTACACATATCTTCAATGAGATGAGAGATGCGCACCTTGGGATCGAACCCGAGACCTCTGCGTGGCAGTCCAATGGTTTTCCATTGGGCTACCTAAAAATAGGGAAAGGTGATGCCAGCGTCATCTTAAAAGTATTGCTACCTATTTAAAAATAAATACGGGCAATGTGTATAGCTGGAAGTACTCCAGTGTTCCAGACTTCATTTTTTAAATAGGATACGGTGTTTTACATATTTTCAACTATTGTATACAACTAGAGTACACCTATCTTATCTTATGTGGGGGCCAGTCAATGCAGACCGGCGACACTTCGACCCAGTGGGATCTTTTGTGTCGACACTCTCCCAATAACGACTGCTATTACATAGATGTTCATGGCAGCCGGGACTGACGGCTTAACGTGCTCTCCGAGGCACGGAGCAGGCGATAATTTTCAATCAATACGCACATAATTTTGAAAAGTCATATAACTTCCGAAAGTCAGAGGTGCGCGACGTGGGTTCGAACCCGAGACCCTCTGCATCGCAGTCTGTTGGTCTACCCACTGAGCTATCGCTGCTCTAGAGTACACTTAAGTGCAATTTTGTTTTAACCAATCCCACTTCGCACTTTGGTGGCAAAGCAAATTAGGGTCATACTATGTCTAAAATAACAACACTATGACAGCAGCCCTGCGGTCAAACGTGAGATAGTTTTCAAACACAAATGACATTATTTCGATTATTACAATTCTGATTAATATTATAAATGCAAAAGTGAGTATGTTTGTTAATTTGTCACGCTTTAATGCCTTACCTACTTAATTAATTATTATGAAACTTTGTATACACGTTGTCAGGGTTGCAGAAAACGACATAGAGTTTCTTTACGTTTCATCTAAAAAAAAAACGATGTACCGTAACTTAAATTTATGGGAGTGGCGCTGCGGGTAAAATATAGTAAAATATAAATGAAAAAATGGCAAAGCTGTTGCGTAGGAAGCCGCACGAATTAAACAAATGTTGTTGAATAACTATCACTTTTCATCCAAATTATTCTAATCATTAAGCATATTATATATTGTTTTCTATTTCTAGTTGTGATGAATCCAGAGAAGCACGTGCGTTTCTCTCCCAGCGACGGTCGTGACCGTCGCTCTGACCTGATCAAGTCCTTCGTGTGGCCTGCGCTTATGGATGGCAACAGATGTGTCTTCAGAGCGGTCGTACTTACTTGAAATGAAGAGCCTTGAGTGTCGAGAATAGGAGTCCTCGTTTGAATAGGGCGGTGTGAAGTGGACATTGGACCTTTGTTATTGTGAAGTATATGCAAGCAGTAAAGTCAGTTCGGTTTAATTCTAAAGTGTTAAGTGTTTCTGAAATAACCTAGCATATGATGTTGTGATTCCTTATGTAAAGAACGGTGTAAATGATGTCGTCATATTAAAGAATTATATTATTTTGATAAATAATCTTGTGACGTCAGAAAACAATATAATGTCTAATCTGTTTGGATTTGTATATCTGTATCCGCTTTACTATGCTTGTACTAATGTATTTTTATCTTCTGTGTCAGTTTCAATAAAGTAATTATTAGTCATTATTTCGATGAGAAATTGTGATTATTTTCCATTCATATTTGGTTTAATTCTGGCCATTATTTTAGTTATATTTCAGATTCTAGTTTTCCATTTGCATTCTTTAGTATGAGCACGACCGTCTTCGTTTTTGTATTTTTAGGGTATACAATTTAACAGATTTCAATACGACAACGTTGTTATTTTATACGCTGTACATAAAATGTTTTACCATTAATGCTCTATTTTTTAATGTTAAGATGCTTGATTACTTTAGAAGCACATTCAAGTCTATAGTGCTCATAAAAAGCAAAATAAAATCTAATTAATAATTTTTTTAAATGTATTGTATTTTATATTTTGTGGTTTTCCCGAATAATGGATTTATTCGTATAACTTGTTTTAAGTACTTTTCAACACTCAAGTGCCGTTTGAGCGTCGTAAAGTACTTTAGTATGAATATACGAGCGAGAAAACCACATAATTATTTTGTGTATAACAAAAGAAAAATGGCTGACTATTCTGAGACAAAGTATATTTTGTTTTCAAACAGCATTTGCATATTATTATTTTATTGGTGACTAATATTTTGATAACTTTA
Source organism: Catocala fraxini (assembly GCA_930367265.1). Classification (NCBI taxonomy): domain Eukaryota; kingdom Metazoa; phylum Arthropoda; class Insecta; order Lepidoptera; family Erebidae; genus Catocala; species Catocala fraxini. The sequence continues at coordinate 6,083,196 of OV884047.1, forward strand.
CTGTGACCAAATCGTGACGATTGATAAGAACATGTTATACGTAGTTTTTCTATTTTTATGTGGAAGACTGGTTTCGTTGCTGATATGCTAGAACAAATTCTCACCACATCTGTCTCCTTAGAAAATCGCTGAACAAAGCAACAATTTTATAAAATATTAAACTTAAACTTCATCTCTGTAATCGCGATGTTAGAGTAGACAGCTTTTACTGTCTCACGCAAAAACACAATGAATAGATGTACATACATACATACATAGATTTACGCCTGTTTCCCAGAGGGGTAGGCAGAGACTACGGATTTCCATTTTCTTCGATTCTGACACACTTCTCTGGCTTCATTCACTTTCATCACATCCCTCATACACGCCCGTCGGTTCAAGGTGCTCTTAACCTGGCCTTTGTACAGAACGCTTCCGATCTGATCAAGAAACGTTCGCCTAGGTCTTCCTCTTGCGACTGTTCCATTCACACTAGCCTGAATAGATGTACCTCATGGTATTGCTAGTAATTGGGTTGCTTTTTTATATTTCCACTGTTATTAAACACAACAGTACCTAGTTCTTTTATATAAAACAGATTTAAAAAGTTATCTATGAAATTAGATTTGGCTGACTATTTTCATACCCGATCCGAATCTTAAGTCATGACCGACCTTACAAAATACAACACACAACGGTGCTAGAAGCAAAACTATATCAGTTTTCCCTTCAACCTGATCTTCCTTTTAACTGGCTTCTTTGGTCAGTATTTTGTCTTCCATTTTCACCTCAAGTCTAAACCATCAAATTTTTTAATTCTTATTGTATGTGTTTCGTACTAAGGTATTCCATTTAACTCAACATATATAAAATGACGTAAGTCTTTGTTTATTTATTATCGCTATCAATAATCACATGACGTATATCCATTCAATTTGTCAAAGCTACGATTCCCAGATTTTCTTTGTTATAATTATTCAAAGTCTTGTACAAAATATCTTTAAACTAAGCTGTTCTAGATGCTAAATAGATTTAATAAATTATTATGTAACATTAACATTAAAATAAATATATATAAGCAATCATTTTGTTTTTCTCTGGCTAATATAACACATGATTCATGCTGTCCTATCTTTCTATCTGCGCGATAAGATAGTGAAGCGCTTGATATAAAAATGTACAATCACTGAAGTACCTCAGTATTGTGCAAAATATTGTGTCAAAATGAGTTATCCTCCACCGTACGGACCACCACCTCCGTGGCATCATCCGCCACCGCCTCATCACCCACCACCGCCCCATTACCCTCCGCACCACCATCACCCATTCCACCCACCACCTCCACCACCAGAGGGTGGTCATCCGTACCCTTACTACGTGCCTGGTACTATGATGGTACCAGTTCCCATCGCGCCTGTACCTCAACAGCCAGCGACCGACCAATTTGGACAACCGAACACCTACATCACCAACTACATCTACCATGGTGAAACGACAGTGTCAGACAATTCAGTGCAAGTAGTCGAAACGTCAGGAGACTTCGACTGGGTACAGACGACAGCGATGATGGCAAGCACCTTGACGGGCAGAGCAGTTGTTGGGGGACATGAAGGATGGGATGGCAGTCCTTTGTGGGTAATCAGAAGCTGGCATAATTCAGACCTGATTCCTGGTAAGTTATCTGTGAGGCACAATTCAGCGTCAGTAGTGTATGATGGTAAAGAGATTGGTGTGCAGAATATTGAAGTTTTATGTGCCAAGCCAGAGAATTTGCGTTGGATTCCCGCTTCCAACGGAAACGTACCTCCTGGAGCAATTCCTGGTGGCAGGACTGGTTCCGGGGAGACTCTTTACATCGGTAGAGCGCGCTACCAGCTGTCAGTGACCCCGGGGAAGGTGCATCCGAGTCATAATTCGTGCTATATCGCATTCGCTGGAACCGAGGTGGCTCACAAGATGTACGATGTGCTATGCAGAATTAGTTGAATAATCTGTGATATGACGAACTATAGTTTTGTAACTGACTGTTTCATGTACAACGATGGGATAAAAGTAGAGTACTTGCTCAATTATATGTGGCTTTTTGAACAGGTAACCTATTTTCAGAAATAAATGTTTTACATTGGATATTTTTTTTGCTAGAAGAATAATATGTATTTGCTGTAACGTTAGTCCTCTTGTCTCTACTAGTAGTATTGTCACTTTCGATTTCATACTCGAGTTAGTTTTTGCTAATTCATTGTGATACAATTTCTCATTTTTTATTTCATATCACTTTCATACAAATCTAGTAAGTTTTGTGGCTTGTAACATCCACATTTACTTTGACCGACTGAATACGAATGTTTCTATTACGTAATAAATGTATTTTTTCTAAATAAGTTTTTCTTTGTTGTGTAATGTGTACGTGTAAATAACTGGGTGGACGCCATCTTATCGAGGCGTGTTAAAAGATTAATATGCTTTCCTCGAACAGCCGATAAGCTGTTTATCAATATGTGTCGATGGTAATAAAACCATAATATATTCAGAAAAATAGTTCATCTAGGTCTGATTGTTTTTGGTTTATTGTAAAGTCATCTATTTCGGTGGTATTCATCAGTAATAAAGATTTATTTATTTATACCAATAAACCAAAAACAGAAAGACATACAACAATTAATTATTAAAATATGGTATTAAATATAATGACCACCAAAAATACTAGTTGTGCAGCAAAATATGCTTACTAAAATATATCATAACGAGCACCTATACGTCTCAAATCACTGCATTCTTTCTCGGAAGGGATAGGTTATGTTAGGTTCCTTCTTAAATCCACTCAAATATAGGAGCAAAAATACCACAAAAAATAAACAGGGACAAGATAGGAACATAATTTGGGACGAAACAGAAATTACATTGATAAATTAATATTTATTTTAATTTAGGGGCATATAAGGAATACTTTTTGGGAGGAATGCGTATTTCTACATTTGAGATGAAACATGACGGACGAATGCGGAACAAACCTAAATTTCACATAGTTAGTAATAAAGCTATACAATATTTATTGTCTGTTTTTTGCTCAGAATTAGTTATTAGCTTGAAAAAGATGTTTATATTATCAAAGCTACGTCGTTGTGATCAAAAAGAGGCCTCTCTGTTCAATACATGATGAAGGAATAAAGTTTCTAGCCGATACATTCCTCAATGTACGCCATCATATCAAAACAATGACGTCATCTGTTAGACACCAATACCATCGTTGCATCAAAATAAAACAAACGCAGTCTGAATGATCAAACCTAAATGACATCACCCTGACAATTGACTCTTATTCTGGCCACGATCGCTTGTCACACAAGTGATTATACACCTTATATCACTAGTAATAAGGTGTAAATCTAATGTCGTGAAGTTTGATGTAGGTACAGGTACACATGTATTCGCTAATGACTCTATTTAACCTCGACAAATATGTGTGTGAGAGTTTGGGTATGGCAGCGAATGTTTCAATCTTTCTTAAGTTGTAAAGGAATAAGTTTCTGGACATTATTATGATATTTCGCGTAGTAATAGAGCCTTACTGGTATCAGTATGAATGGGTTTGTTGGACCAAAGAAGAACTACCTTCTCACGTGCTGTGGCCTGAGAGCGCTGGAGGTCCAACCACCTTCTTATTCCTTTACTCTGTCCCTTTTATCTTACTTCATCAACACGCGATTGATTGATTTAGGTTACACGAATGCATGAAAAGTATTTCTGTACACAAACATTAATGTTAGAATCATTGTTATCAATCAAAGACATTAAAAGTATACGAGTAAAAAATGTCACTGTTATAAATACATCAACAAAGCAAGCAATGCACTAGGGTGTAAGTTTATCGAGTTTTAGGAATTTTGTACCAATTTTTATCGTTTTAGTGCAACAAGCAGCGATAGCTCAGTGGGGAGATCAACAGACTGCAATGCAGAGGGACTCGGGTTCGAACCCACGTCGCGCACCTCTGACTTTCGAAAGTTATATGACTTTTCTAAATTATCTGCATATTGATTGACAATTATCGCCTGCTCCGTGCCTCGGAGAGCACGTTAAGCCGTCGGTCCCGGCTGCCATGAACATCTATGGCGGTCGTTATTGGGAAAGTCAGTACCCTCTAATATCGTCACACTGGTCTAGCCTTAGGGTATCGTTAGCGGAGGTCAGGTGGCAGCCGCTCAGCGTAAAAACTGATATCCAATCAAATCCGGTTAGACCAGAAAAGCCGACCCCAAGTGACTTGGGAATAATAAAGGCTAAGAGAGAAGATTTATCGTTTTAATGCATATAAATGCACTACCAAAATATTTTCTTTTTAGTACGCATTGCGACGATAACTATTTTAGACGTTACAATTCTAATTAAATGCCTACATTTTTATGTAACGTTTTCACGCCTTAACACATGTTAACGATCAAGCCACTGCTTGTATGACTGTATCTTATATATTTGGTTGCCGCCTCTGTGATTTAATTTAGTAAGGTAAGGTAGTCAAATTTTGCTCAGTGTGTGTGATCCAGCACAGTCAAAGCCACATTTTCACTATGTATTCGAATAGGTACTTGTAGATATCTATCTCTATGCGGTCATTTTAAACGCTATCAAGATGACCGAACACTATCATATGAGAATCAGATGAATACTGTACAACTCTTGACACTAGAAGAAGAGGAAAAAAAGATGAATGTCTGTACTGTAAGGATTGCTATCTCAAAAGACTTTTAGTCTTTGCATTTAGGATTTGCAACTGGTTTCACAGAAATTATTACCAACATGCTGGTATTGTTAATCGCTTACTATTAGATATAATAATATCAACCCTGTATTAAACTGTCCTACTGCTTGGCACGGGCCTCTTCTGAGTGTGAGAAGGGTAAGGCCATAGTCCACCACGCTGGCCCAGTGTGGGCTGGCAGACTTCACATATCTTCGAGAATATTTCTGGAGAACTCTCAGACATGCAGGTTTCCTCAAGATGATTTTGTTCACCGTTTAAGCAAGCGATACTTAAGTACTTAATACGCATATATCTTTGAAAAGTCAGATATGCATGCTTTGGGTTCGAACTCGAGACCTCTGCGTGGCAGTCCAACGGTCTCCCACTAGGCTATCGGACACTAGAGCACTATGAGCACATGGTAATTAAAAAAAACTGTTTAACATATTTTTATAAAATACCAAATTGGACATTGCAGACGTAAAAGCATATTTTTAAATCTGACCTCAACTTTTGGAAAAATGTAATATATAAGAATTATGTTCACTAACACAAATTTCTAACTACATCATAATCTGTCGTCCAGGAATCGAACTACAACCCACTTACACTTAATTGCTACTACACCAGCGTAGTTGGTCAATCGAATTAATTGTGTCCAGTCTGTCGACACAGTCATCGCGGCAGTGTTGCTTGAGGCTCAGCAGAGGGCGAGCTTCCGCGATTACTAATAAAAAGGCCCGCTCTATCTGTTCTTCGTAAGTGCGAGTGAGACAGATATAATGAAAAGTGAATTTTTCGTTGGTTTTATATGTGTTTTATTATAAACGAGTGATATTGTTGTGGTAAGTACGTAATACCTTTAATATAACAAGAAATTGTATTTATTATATACTCTTGAAGGTTTATACCATTAAGAGAAAATCAAGAGGAACGATACGCAGTAGTATGTTTAGGTAATTATTAACACATCTACGTAAATGTTAGTTCCATAATGTTCAATAAGAAATATTTTGATAACATTGTAACATCTACGATAGTGAAATATATTATTATGAATGTTTAATATTTACATCTGTTTATAAAATTCGTTAAGGAGCTCTTGTGCCTACTCTACCGTAAGTTTTATAATTGTCTGGCTGTTATTCGTTACTTCACTTCATATTCATCTATGATGAGTGATGAGTGAAGTAGAAGTGTAGATTTATTAAAATTGGTCAAACAGTTCTCTATAAAACATTACGTAGAGATAGATTTTCATTTGCCTTTTGTCATGTATATACGTATGGATTTATGTATATTAATTAATGTAGTATAATCAATTATTTATAAAAGAAAATGTTTCATTTTTATCTTTGAAAGTCTGTTTAACCCTGTCGCTGTCCCGTGATAGACACTAGAAAATATTGATTCATCGGACAGTGCACCTGGTTAAATAGCAGCTGTTTTTAAAACATAATAAATCATGATACAACAAATTTCATAATTCGACTGCAACATCTTTATAATTATCAACAGGTAATTCTGCTTCTCATAGTCTATATAATGGAGAAGCAAGGGAAGGCGTATAGGAAGATAGAGGAATTGAATGAGGATCACGTAGCGACGTTGCTGCAACGTTGGGAGTTGGACGAGTTTGTCGAGTTCACGAGAGAGAAGCACATCGATGGGAGAAAACTGCTAGTGAGTTTAAAGTTTTTGTTGATATCACTTTAACTGTGTGTAAATTCGTGTAATATTATATAATTGTTCGCAAATTCGTGTGATTTATAGTAGTATCGGTCAAGAAATTAAGGCGTGAATGCGTAAAAAACAAACTCGCATTCGTATTTATATAAGTTAGGATAACGCAAATCAAGAGATTATTATGCTGGACCAAATATAACTATGTGTATTTGTTACGACGTCAACATTTTGCAAACAATCTGAAAACATTCGACTGGCTTTCACGGTTCTAGTCGTTTGGATAATAATACCCTTATGGAATGCTATAGATGCTTACAATATGTGGGATGTATGATGGGAGATCATTTCAGCACTCCAACCAGATTCTGCGTTTTTACTGGTGACTAGTTTTTCCCGCGGATTCGCTTGTGTAAATGTAGGTAAGGTTAGTTTATGTTAGTAACAGTACTATTTTTTGGGTAAATGGTACCCTTTGTCCTTTTCTGTTCCCCTGACTATGTGTATGCGAAATTTTATGGTGATCGGTTGATTAGTTTGCCCCTGAAAGCGGAACAAACAAACAAACTCACATTCGCATTTATAATATTAGTTAGGATTCTGTGACATTAGTTGTTATGTCGATGTACAGGAAACGATTGTTTAGATATGGTTAAATATTATCTCTCTGTCTTAATGTAGTTTTTCAATATTTGATCCATACAGTATTCGTGTAAGTATAATTCAATATGACAACAGCTTATGATGATGATAATCGTTAAGTCACGCTCTCACTAAATGCAGTCACCTGATGAGAGCATCGTTTGCTTTGCTGACTTCAATCAGTGACTTGTATGTAAACCGAGGCTTGTTAATAAAAATAAATTATTAGATACTATGCTTTATTGACGGCATCGGTGGTGTAATGGTCGTTATGTGGTCACCTCACCACTGCCATCGCGCCGAGTGTTGTGGGTTCGATGACACACGGGACAAAAAATTGTGTGGTCCATAAATAGTTGTCCCGAGTCTGGTCGTTCTTTGTGTCCGTTGTTTGACCATGTAAAGTCCCCGCAACACAGGATTTATTCCTAGTGCGGGAGATCTCTTTTAAAAAGAGAAAGAGAATTTTATTCTTAATTATACAAATAATTACCGTAGACATAATGTTTCGATATAATGAATATTAATAGTTAGCTTAAACACTTTTTATGTAAGCTCGCTGTAGGATTATGCTGCTCTTGCTGTCATTACCGGTCAAGCCTTGAAAACCAATTGGAAGCAATAACATTAAATTAATTATGCAATACATATTAAATTTTATGAAGCATTTAATAAGATCAACTAAGTGGATTTAATTTGACAAAGGTCATAAGTCATGCTTCATTTGTACAGATAGAAGCTATTACTACTTACATAGCCTAGTGCTTGTACTGTATCAAAATAGAACTAGTAATGCCATCTATTATGTATTTGAGCAATTACTGTACTGAAGGTATGAAACAAAAATTAACCATTTATTCGCCACATTCCACAGAAAAGCGTTGTTCAATTCACACCTAGCATAGAAAATAAACTATGACAAGAATATAGTTTGCAATAATTATAACCCATAGACCATTTATTATATTTAACCCGCCACTTTACCAGTGTGAATCCCAAGAGCACAATTACAGAGACAGAAATACTCTGTGTTAATCCAAGATACGGATAAGGTCTATCTTTGTGTCAACTTGTGTCGTGAATGGATAACAAAAATTCCATATTAGTCGGATCTGCCTGTAAAAAACAATTTATAATACAGAATTCCTAACACACATTCATAATTTCAGGACGTCAGCGAAGGAATAGTTAAGTTATGGAAACCAAAAATCAATGCTAAGAAGTTCATAATTTTCATCGAAGATTTAAAACGTAATCCATACAAATACTTAAATTCAGAAGTCAAAACTGCACCTATTGTGGTATCGGAAGATAGTACAAGTGATGCAACGATTGAAGCCGTGATATCTAAAGAACCAGATAAACCTGATATAGAGAGCCAATATCAAACGATACCGATTAGAAGGAAGGAAGAAACTGTCTCAGCAATGAGTACAGTTGAAGAAATAATACGAAGAATAGTGCCTGCTAAAAGTTTCTTATACAGACATCAGCAAAAAGTTGAAAGAACACCATCGTATTTACCTATGGACTCAGGCACACCGAAGAAAAGAAAACTATTCCGACTAAGTTCTTATGAGTACCCATTCTTTGATATAAAGGCCAGATTTTCAAAACCAGAAAGCTCAAATGATAGAGGCTACTACTCAATGAAAAGAAATAGCAGATATTACACAGCTAGACCACACAAAAAAGTAGATTCTAAACCAAAATACAAATCCTTAGCAACACCCGAAGAATTAAATGAAAAATACCCCGAAGACCACTTTTACGAAGACTTATGTTATAATGAAGTTGAAAAGGTAAAAGAAAATCCAGTGGAAACGAGAGTAGTTAGTGTTAAACCTTGTATTGTAAAAATTCAAGAACTGTTTCAATCGTTTAAAGTGCCGTTTTTCAAGAGACATGAGATGATAGAAGAGAAGTCTCCGGAGAAAGTGGAAAGGGTAGAAAGTGCAAACGAGCCTAACTTGTATGAAAACAGTGATAGTATTGCCAACATGTATGACTCAGTGCGTGTGAATAGACCAGTTACCGAAGACAGTCAAGTGAATCAGGCGAGTTCCTTTTATTTAATTAATTTATTCGATATCTATAAATCACCACTAGTTTTGTATTCGATGGTAGAAACGATTACATTTTGTTTTATGAACACAATACTTATATTTACCTAAGAAATTGATTATCTAACAATCAAACCTACCAAAAGTTATTTACATAAACATAAATAAGTGTTTAGAATAGATTTACAGGTTTGAGATATTTATTATTTAGTGATAACATATCTGTTCTTTCTATCAGATCGAAAATTAGGATACAAAAATATTTTAAACTAGTTTTTGCCCGCGGCTTCACTCCCTCGGGAACAGTACTTTTTCTGGATGAAAGGCACACCTTGTCCTTTTTTTACCCCTAACCAGCATAACAAACAAACAAACTCACATTCGCTTTTTTATTAATAGTTACAATAACGCAAAACAAGATATACTGGACTACTAAATAAAACTATATTTGTTAATACATTTCGTGTGTACATTACACTAGTGTTAAATGCAAAGAGGCGTATAAGATACTGTTTGTTTGTTTATACAATAAGCGTTGTGACGAATGTCAAGGTTCCAAGGCAAACGATGGACGATTTGGAATATTTATTTTATTGTATGTAAATGTAGTAGACGGCGTAACAAAATGACATTATCAAAGTAACATATCCAATGTTAGCGGCTTTAATTAAAACTAATAGAGCAGCCGATTAGAGATGACTTATTTATCATTCTTTGTACGTTATCAGTTCTAATTAAGAACAAATCAGATTTTACTTTTAACTAGTTAATTAATTGTTATGCTTATCAATAGTAACGTTTCTTCATTTTAAGAATATTCATAATATAGCTTTTTACTATACAAGTACAAAAGTTAAAACAATTATAAGTAAATGAAAAAGTAAGTTTTCTTTTATTATAATCTACATTTATGTTAGCGCCATCTAGCAAAAACTTACCGAACTATAATGTAAGTTGTTGAGTTGTTAGTTGTAAATTGCAGACAAAATTACCCGTGGAAGACTATTTGGAGCCAGTGCAGCTAAGCAAGGACTACTGTGACGTCAATTATAGACAAAAGGAAGAATCTCTCCTGGGTTACATACTCAGCATCTTCGAGAACAGATTTGGCATCAGAAGAGGTGAGTTTCAGCAGTACGCAGGTATAAATTTCCGCAAGATGGCACTACTGTCCAGCTAGTTGAGGAGTTAAAAATATTAAGAAGTCTTATTAAAATCATCTGCCTTCTATAACTGGCGGTATATAAACCTTATCTGCTGGTTTATCTTACTTAAATCTTCAATACGAAATATACATATATTATTTTGTATATATTATCTAGCGCCAGCATACTACAGTGTGCTTTGGCAAGTCTTACGAGCCAGTAAAATAGATAACGAAGATGGATTTCTAAATTGAGCTTACTGTTTCTAAATAAGATATCAATATAAACATCAAATCAATCATTCAATCTTCATTTTTAATATTGTCATCCTATCGGATCATGAGAGTTAGGAAATAGAGTACATTTGTGGTTACTGCGCAAATGGCCAGTCTCTCGTTAAGAGTCTGGAGGACATTCTTATTATACTTACAGATAAGTAAACATAATATTTTTTAAATATTTTTTTTTTTATTTGTTTGCCCATCACAAATGTATGTACAGTATATTATGGCTTAATCTAATATAAATAGAACAAAACATCTGTGAGAGACTGGTGCCCGAAATAGGTATAAGAATACCTGTGTTACGGGTCACCAGGATACATAAACTAAAGACAACACAACATAGACTAAAGTTTGTTTCTGAAGGGTAGGCGGAGACTTGCACATACTTCGATCCTTCTACCCTAGGGTTAGTTTTATGCTGCGAAGGAACTAACTAACGTTCAAAGAAAAAACACAAAATATTGTCCCAGCAAAACGGCAAAACTATTTGTAGGTCAGATATTTTTTGTCTCGTGTGGCAAACGTGTTCTAAGCGTGGTGACCAATAAGTACGCCAACCTTGCAATATCTCTTGTTAATCCACAATCATCATAATCTTTATGCACATTCGTCCTCTAGCGGCATTTCAAATCTTCGGTCAGGACACTTCTGATCTTAGCAGAGAATGTTCGCCTAGATTTGCACACTAAAAAAGCAATAAAATTGAGTATCTATGTATTCTGTACCGTAATGCCTATAAATGATTTTTACAAACATACGTGCTAATTAATACATAATAGTACCTACAGTACTATTATGTATTAATTAGCACGTATGTTTGTAAAAACTTGCAAAAGTGACCCTTTGTTCCCAAAGGTGCGTATATGTACTGTAATTTCCTACATTTTACGTTTTATATATTATTAAATACATTTCTATCTCGAAGACAATAATACATATGAATGACACAATGAACACTTTCTCATCATTACATTTTATTTTTTTCAACATGTGTGGCATGGGGCGACATATGTGTAGGGTTGCGCACCGTGCTTATCGATGCAGAGTATCGATAAATGAATGTATTTAAATTACACATAATTTAGATATCACAGTTCAAACCAGTGAATGTAGATAATCTATGCATTTTATAATTTTTTCACACTCACCCAATACTAAACCGAAATATATACATCTCTTCTGATTGCTATAAATACTCGTATATTTCTAACTTGAAATTCGGTGGTGACACGTCTTGCCAACTACTAAAAATGTGTCCTTCTTGTGGCATTACTCCTTTAGGTATTCTAATTAAGAGCTATTAGGTATAAGAGATAATCCTAACTAAATATTATAAATGTGAATATGAATTTGTCACGCCTGTCGACGGATTGTCACGATATTTCCCATTCACATTGTTAGGGGTACAGAAAAGGACATAATTCAGAAAAGAAGATATTTCCCGATAGATAGAAATATATTGATAAAATGTAGATAATGAAGGCGTGGGCAAAATCTAGTTGAGCATATTTATATAAATTCAGTTAGGTACATACACAATAGAAATCCGATAAATTTTCCATTACCATCATTCTAATAAACTTCCAGAAGATTATGTTGTTTTTAAAACCATCTTTAAGTTTATAAAAGTTAATTAATGAACTAAAAGATAAGCCTTTGCCAGCGTGGTAGCTTGTCCATTATTCAGACAGACGTACAAAAATTAAAAAACAAAATGAATTGAGTTCATACCCAATGAGTAACTTAAAAAGTATATTTTATATTACGGATATTCAATATCTTTACAGTAGAAATAGTATAGATAGATATGGAAGGAACGACTTGTGCACCCTAGTGCCGGGCACGCCACGATAGTGGCGGTTAGTCCCGTCTTTGAGGAGTGGCTGGAGAGGCGGCATGGCGCCCTCACCTTCCGGCTGACACAGGTAATGACTGGCCACGGTTGTTTTGGCCAGTTCCTGTGTCGTATACGCCGGCAAGATACGCCCGGTTGTCACCACTGCGGCGACTGTCGCGACGTTGTTGAGGACACGGCGCTGCACACTTTGGCGTACTGCCCTGCCTGGGCATCGCAGCGCCGTGAGTTGATCGCGGCAGTCGGACTGATTGCCCTCTCACTTCCGGCCGTAGTTCAGTCTATGGTCCGGAGTGAGAGGTCGTGGAACGCCGTCTCCTCCTTTTGTGAGGAAGTCATTTCCATCAAGGAGGCGGCGGAGCGGGAGAGGGAGCGTTTAAACCCTCTCCCCAACCGCAGAACCGGGCGCCGGAGGGCGCGAGATGACCTCCAGCCACCCTGAGGATTGACCTGGGGATGGCGAGCTTTGTGGGTCTGCCCGCCATCCGTTCAGCACCAGGTCCGAGAGGCGGCGTGCGTGTTCCCATGTGCGCCTCTGTGTCGTGTCTTTGTCCCCCCCAGGGGGACAGTGGAGGAAGTATTTTTTGTGAAGTGGCCTGCCGTTTCATACGGCGGGCCGAAACCTCGGCGGGGTCGCGATTGCATGTGAAAGCGATTCGCGCGGCCCCGCCGCCTATGGTTATGTCGAGGAACACCGTGGTAGGTTTAGTCGGTATTACCGGGGTATCTTTCCCCGGTGAGCCCGACATAGCCTCTCCGTCGCCCCGCGGAGAGGTATGCGTCAATGCATTCCTCCACGTAAAAAAAAAAAAAAAAGTATAGATAGATAGATTAGTACAATAATAATTATTTGAGTAAAGGATATTAAATACACATTAAAACAGAAAACTTACTTTTTATGTGCCGGCCAAACGCTGCTAGGTTATTTTATCGAACTTTCACCGGACCAATACTAGTCATCGAAATAAAAACAATAAACGAAATGAAAATAAAAAAGTTACAAGATGGTGTGTGAAGCAATTATTTGTTTACTCCTTATTAGTAGTGTCACAGTGACGCTTGTGTTTCTTATGCAAAGTTTCATCAGCTTTAGCATAGTCAATTTATATTTAATTCAGTAATAGTTTCTTAGTGTTGTGTGTAAAAGAAATGTGGAAGTTATCTATAATTATATGTGTTTGTAACGAGACTTGCAATTTGTATCCAAAGTTTTAATAGAACGTAATGTAATTTTTTTGTAATAAGGAAATAAATGTGTGCCTTTATGAGAAAGATAAAGATCAAGTTTGAAGTGAAAAATTTGGTTCTGAAATTCGCCATTTTACATGTAAATTTATTCGACTATTTATTTATTATTATTACATTAGCGTGAGTGAATGATGCTTTAGTACTACATGATTGTTTGTATGATAGCTAATTAATTATATGCTAGAAATTGTTTTCTCAAAATATAAATAGCTTTAATAATTTAATTAGCTTAAAATTTTTTAAAGGTTAATAGTAGTAGTCTCTTAATTATGTAAAAAAGTGTCAAATAAACAACGCGATAGAATCCGTATATAGTAGTTTAATTTCAATGAATATATAATCTCTAGTTTTTCTCTCTTTTTTCTTGAGGTAAAGAATGCCTAAATTAGACTTTCTTCCTAAAGGTAATAATCACTTATTTGATTATAATGAGGAGTATATAAAAACAATACACACTTCAATACTTAAAATGTTAGTTAACAGTGATTCTCTATCACCTTTATTCCCTAAGTTATTTTGATTAACTCCGTGTGAACTTTTTATATTCGTATCTATTGACCATTAGTTTAGCATTCACTCTTTTTCAAGCCATATTAACACCATAGATTCATATTATCTTATGTATCTTCTCTGTCATTGTTTCAAATCACCGGTATTTCATAAAATAATTCGTAAATTTTTGACTGCCTCCACGGTCTTGGACTTCAGAAACATACACCCAAACTCAGAGCAGTAATTTGTAGGTAACACAGATAATTGCCCCGTGTGGGATTTAAACCTACGACACGGCGAACGCTTCCCGTAGTACCCATTTCACCAACCGTTTAGTCAAACAAATGGTATAATGGTTGTAGCTCTTTACAAATATAATTTGTAAAATAAGCAGCATTATAAAATTGGCGATTAAAAAAAGAGGTCGTGCTTTTCTTGTCTGTTCTTCTCATTGGTTCTACGCCCTTGCTTTGCTGAACATGGCAACAGGTAAATGTAAATTCATTTTAACAGGTTACCTGTTCGATGAATCTCATATGTTATATAACAATAGATTTTCTATTGTGTCTATCACGGGACAGCGAAAGGGTTAAGTATAGCTTAGTTAGTGTGACCTAAATGAAGAAAGATATCTTGTATTTATTTTTGTAAACTTCACTTAATAAATTTTCTCTGGCAATCACAATACAAGTCATGCCTTCTAAACAAAATCATACATATTACTCATAGTATCAATACATGCTTCCTAACACTGACTTACTAAATAAGAAGCCGTGGCTATAGATCTTAATCAAATGATGGCATTAATTGTGGTGACTGCGAGTGACAATATACCGTCTGGAGTTTGTGAGTCAATGTTGAATCATGCGCGTCCCTGTCATTGAAATTGATGTTAATAGGGCTTGCCATGTCTTTATGATACTTCCACACATTTAATATTATGCTGCATTTTAACAGGATCATACTATAATCATACTCATCATATATTTTGTAAAACATAGATACATAGCAAGATGGCAGGTATACAATATTGATCTCTACGTTTTGCCAATTATTGGCGTCCAAAATACTTTTGTCTAGAAACCAATCCAGATAGATTCAATAATATATTATAAAGATAATTATTTCCAAGTTACAGTTAATGTCCATATTCGACAATTAGGTAATGTCAGGTTACTATAACTATTGAGTGATAAGTCGGATATATTCATATACTTATTTAAGTTTCTCAGTTATAAAATCTGCAATGAAGAAATAACATTTGCCAACCTCGAAATCGTACATTTTGTATTATTTATGTTTTGCATTGATGGACTATCTAACACTGAAAGATTTTTTCAATTCGAACATATTTTTCTGAGATTAGCGCGTTCAACCAAACTAACAAACTAAAAAACAAACAAAGCCTTCATTCAGCTTTATAATATTTATTTATTCAAATATATCTGATTTTCTTAATGATAAATATTCTTAATTAGCTATTACTGATAGCGCCGATTATTGCAGGAATTCTTCACAATCATGTAATTGGAACCTACTGTAGAGTGGATATAAATCGGCTAATGGTTATAGAATTTATAACCATTAGCCGATTTATTGAAGTAGATAAATATCCGTATCCAGAAATATCCGTGTATATGCAAACATAACAAAATGTACATGTATATTACGCCTTAGAATAAAAACTCAGGGAAAAGTAACTTATCATAGCTCATGACTCTATTTATCTCTAATACTGTACGTCATTGCAATATGACCAGATCTTCCTGTTACATGCAGTAGGTATAAAACAAATCATCAACTTTTATAAGTGACAAACAAAACAATAGTGATAGATGTAAGAAAAGCATTGACAATAAAGATATAATTATATCATCATCATCATCATCATAATGTAGTAGAAGCAAAGACATCACCAGATAATGATGATATAGTAAGTGACAATGTGCTGGTGGGTGAAAGTGAGTGTTCCACTGATGTATAATTTGGGGGCCAGGCTTGGGACTACGGTCGTCGACTTGTTCTACCACATAGTGCATTGTCTCACTGATGTAGTTACAGGTAAGACATAATATAAATATAAATATTATTAAAAATGTAATCTAAAAAATGGTAAGATGGATGTTGCCAACTGGTTTCAGACTAAACCGAAGATATATAAAATATTAAAGTCTCTGTCTAAAAACAGAGACTCATAGCAAAAACAAACAAAAAAAATGCATGCTGGTTAAAATATACAAGTGCACTTATTCACATACACACTGGTATACACACGAGCACACACCCTCATTCATCCATATACAGCCTCACACACCGTCACAATTAGACACGACAACATTATGATTTAATATGGGCCAACGGAATAATCGTTTAAAATTACATATAGATTTACATGTTTACTCTTGCTTGTAATAATTAGTTTTTTATTGTGTTCTTCGTAATTGGCGTACTGTCTTATTTATAATTTTATTAATATTAATTGTCAGCTGTGACGGACCTAAATGATTTAAATCAATGAATATATCTGTGATACTGCATATATGTATGTAATGAAGAAAGAAAATTATTTTTTTTGGCCAAAACCAACACGAATAAGGACAAATATAATATAAAATAAATATATTTTGCTTAATAGGACCTAGTTCTGAATATGCCAGGCTAAAGAACACAAGAGTCTGGCCGTTGCCGAACTTTCTTTTTGCAGCCTGTGCTCATTCTTTGTTGGGTATAAATATATTTAAGGTTTCTTTAGTTGAATGCCTACTAATTTAATGATATGGTCAGCCCAGGGCATTATTTACCTACGGCCTTTAATTTGGTCTGTCCTAGGTCTCCAGTTCACTACCAACTTAACGGCCATCTTTACTATAATATAACCTGAAAAGTATAAGAACGATGCTATTGGGCTTCTCACGTTCAGCGCCACGTGTAGATAGTAGAAGATGACTACTCAAGGTGTATAACCAGATATCCACTGGCCTGTGAGAGTTGCGCTAGGATATATACACGTGGTGCTGAACGTGTTAAGGCTGTATATAAGATATAGTCTATGAGATGCTCTTTATAACCCTTTAGAGTCAAAACTAAGATACACACAGAACAATCCAACGATTGTTCTATGTGTGTCTTAGTACTGACTCTAAAGGTAATTGATCATCTTTTTAAGTAATTCAGCTGTCAGTTTTCATTAATGCAGTGAGTGTAGTTTCATTCCAAGATTGGAGTCTACTTGATATAAATTCACTTAGATTACTTATAACAATCGTGGAATGGTGCTAACAGTTTTGCTAATGTCTTAGACGAAGTGAGGACCATGCAGATCAATTGATAATGTTGACTAATGTTGTCATGGTAGGCCCTTTACATAGGAGAGCATTTCACCCAACGCACATCATATGCAATGAAAAGTATATCAGTAAAACTAATGTGCCCTTAAATGTTGTACTATGATATCTTCTCTCTTTGCCTTTATTATTCCCAAGTCACTTGGGATCGGCTTTTCTGGTCTAACCGGATTTGACTGGATATCAGTTTTTACACGGAGCGGCTGCCACCTGACCTCCGCAACCCGAAGGCTAATGATACCCTAAGGCTAGACCGGTGTCAGGATATTAGAGGGACTGACTTTCCCAATAACGACTGCCATAGATGCTCATGGCAGCCGGGACCAACGGCTTAACGTGCTCTCCGAGGCACGGAGCAGGCGATAATTGTAAATTAATACGCACATAATTTCGAAAAGTCATATAACTTCCGAAAGTCAGAGGTGCGCGACGTGGGTTCGAACCCGAGACCCTCTGCATTGCAGTGTGTTGGTCTCCCCACTGAGCTATCGCTGCTAGTAAATACTTATAAACGACAAATTTAATAAATGTTCAAGCCTCGAAGTGCGAACTTACATTGGTGCACAAAAAAATATAGTTTAGTTTTGATGATAACTGACCAACAACGTCTCCTCTATCCTCAGAAACAAACGATGACCATCAAACATCAGAATCGGAATCTGAAAATAAACCCGAGTGCACACAAGTTGAGGAAGGTCGCAAGTGGCCAGAAGACCGCAAGCATGGCCGCACAAATATGGCGGATAGACCGCTACCGGTGCCGGTGGAGAACGAGCCGTTTTACATGAATATAGATAGAGGAGAGGCGCAAAATCTCTTGAAAGGGCAGCCTGATGGGATGTTCGTTCTAAGGCCGAGTAGCCAGGTATGTATATACTCTAAAATATTAAGTTTTCGTCTTTGCCTTTCGTTCAGGGTGAATAAGCGAAGGCCAATTGTTATTCAAAACAATAGTGTTACGTATACGATTGTAATTAATTTATTATACTTTTTTATCTACTTATTTAAAATAGATGTGTCCGCAGTTTCACGCGCGTTTATGATGACTGCGCCGCCCCCGTGGGTCGTAACGTGATGTTATATAGCTTATAGCCTTCCTCGATAAATGGGCTATCCAACACTCAAACAATTTTTCAATTCGGACTAGTAGTTCCTGAGATTAGCGCGTTCAAACAAACAAACAAACTCTTCAGCTTTATAATATTAGTATAGATTAATAAGTAAATCTATTTAGATTTAAATTTACATTTTCCCTTTTGGTTGCTTTTCAGCAGTCATGTTCATGGTACGCATAAAGCTGTTTAATTTCAATGTATAACATTCGCGTAAACGTAAGACGATATTATTCGATTGTTTTGTTTCTATGTTTCGATTCGAATCACTATCGATTATTCGAATAATATAATTATATTAAATTATGTAGATGTGTCACATTGTCATGTTTTCTATACCTAATATACAAGAGCATGAATAAGTAACCTAACCGCAGGACCGGTTCTTAACTAGACGAAAAGACACTCAAGCCATCGATAGCTCCATAAAAATTTATTATAAACCGCAATACAGCACTCGTTACCTCGTTATGTGTATTCACCGCAAGTGTGAAATAGTCCTATTATAAAAATTACTGCTATAATCTATATCTATATTAATATTATATAGATTTGATTTTATGTTTGTTTGTTTGTAAGGTTTTAATTAAAAAACTAATTAATCGATTTTAAAAATTGTCTCAGCAATATAAAGCTTCATTATCACCGAGTAACATAGGCTAGAATTTATTTGAAAAATGTTCTGTTACTAAAATAACCTAACCTACTTTTACGCGTGCAAAGCTGCGGTGAAAAGTTAGTTTTGAAATTAAATCGATCTGCTGTAAACTAGTTTACCTTTCAGTTGCGGCTTTTTTGTTATGTATGTTAGAAGTATGCAGCGATACATTCATTATACCAATTTATTGATAAAAAAAAACAATCAGTAAGTTTATCTACATCAGAAGGTCTAGGACCTGAATAAGCTTCTCGGTAGTCAAAAGTCGTGCAAAAAAAAAACGCATTGGTTTTCTGGCATAACATTTCCAGAAGCAGCCTGGAGTTATCTATATTGCCACCCCCTACCATGATACGCAGTGCCATTAATCCTACCGTATTGCGGCTGATCTCTTATCGGTCGTGTAGGCTTGCAGTCCTACCGGACCGTGGGAGTGAGGCAATATGAAGTGTATTTGTGATTTCTCACACACTTGTTACGCTACAGGTTAAGACTGCGCCGAGCGTAAGACAGATAATGACAGAGCTCGTGCGGCGCATATTCAAATCGGCGCGCGGCCGCCATAGTAAAATTGTATGAAGGCTTTGCAGTGCTTTTTTGATAAATATTTATCTTTATTGTCAACCAATAACTTTAATATACGGGACAGACAAATTGTAATATAACTATTTATGTTTCGTTTAAGCTATAAAATAGGATAGATTTCTACTGTTATAATCTCAAGATCACGTAACACGAGCTTACGTTTTTGCATATTTCGTGCAAATTTACGTAATTTGTAGGCGAAAATATTAATTATTTTAAGTTTTTTACATGGAGCAATTGTAAACACATTCATTGTTATGGTAAATGTATATTTTATATTTGTATTAAACAAAAAGTGTTCATTTTATTCACTTAACTGTGACCGCCTGTTTTAGCACATTTCGCTCGGGGCAGTCCTATCAAGGGTAACAGAACTTCACCCACCGGAATATACGTATAATAAAAAGTTAGTTGTAAGACCTACTTATGCATAATTTTAATTTTTTGTACTACCACCACTAACTAGAAAATAAAAAAAATTTGAATATTAGAACATCTTCAGCTTATGTCTCCACCGCCATGACCGAAATTCAGCGATTATTTCTTCTATTCATCATGCTGCCTGCCAAAAGAAATGAAGTTTGACCGTCATTACATGTATTTGGTTGTTTCAGCCGGACCACGCCTATACTCTCAGCGTGTCCTGCGCAAACGCAGTTCACAATGTCGGCGTTCGTCGTCGGCCGGACGGGCGGCTGGCGCTCGGCTTCCCTCGCCGCGGAGAGCACAGCTTTGGCACTGTGTCGTCACTACTACGTCATCACAAGAAGAGACGGCTGCTGCTTGTAGCTGGTGGTGACGTCATCGGTGCTACCACATTGAATGAGACTCCCCATTATTACCAGAGTCCTAGTAGCATTCCTGTGCCAATTGTCAAAGAGTAATCCATGATTTCTTATTTGCACATACAAATTGTCATGTAGTTCCAAAATAAGTGCAAGCTATAGATTTTCATACAGAAAATGCCAAAGATTTTGTATAAGAGTATTAATGTATGTTCTCATTATTGTGGAAGAACATCACATAGTTTTTTGTATAATTAATAAGTAAAGTTTATGTTCTATTGATTCAATAATTTTTCTTCTCCAAATGTAAAGTTAATTGGTATTCCAATTAGTATCTATGTGAATAAATAATATAGATATATAATGATCAGTAAATAAAATGTTAAAGTCTTTAATTGATGTTTTTCAAGCACACTTCTCTATGTGTATTATTATTATGAAATTAGAATCATGAAAGGTACCTATTAAATTAAAACAGTTTATTATATTAACGTTTAATTTATTTATATTACCCTTAAGCAAATCACTATAAATTATAAAACAAAATCCCCTGCCGCGCCTATCTGTTCGCGATAAACTCAAAAACTACTGAACGGATTTTCATGCTTTTCACCAATAGTGTCGAACGCCTGCAGCTTTATTCACTGCAATATCCATTTGAAGTAGCAATTAGCGTAATTATTGTTTTTAGCAGTATTATAAATTGTGTACCGACCTGTAGACCACTTCGCTTTCTGATATTGTACGGAATACATGTCATTCAGAGTTTCCAGATTTTCAGATTCCAGATTTCCAGAAGTCCAGTATAAACCCACCAAATAGACACAGTTATTCGTTAGGAAGGTTTAGATGTATGATTTGTTAAGGTTTTTTACTACCCAAGGGAAGCCGGGGCGGGTCGCTAGTATATCTTAAATATAAATTATGAAGGGAGGGAAAAGTCAGTGTATCGTGTTGGATTTGAACCCGCGACCTAGATAAACCATGTCGTCGTTTTACCAACTTTTTACAGCTCTACCTTATACAGGTTGATTGGTAAAAGACTGGACACATATTGAAGGAGGGTATTCAGTACTCGAATTTCTGGACCCGAATATCTGAAAAATAGGTACTTAAAATTTGACCTAGTTATCCAATAAAAACTTAATGTGTTGACACGGCATGCGCGTAAAGCCGTTCTGCACCTGATCTCTCACCGCTCGTGTTGGCTGGCTGTCCCATTAGATTATGACAGTTAGAGAATAGAGTGCACTTGTGTTTGCGCACATATTTGTGCACTGTGATATCTCTTGCGCAGATGTCCAGTCTCCGTTAAGAAGGGCTACCGTGAACAAAATTATAAAATAAAATAGGACCGAATAAATGAAGGAGGTTTTTCATGTATAGTAGGATTATAGTAGTGTAATTAACTTAGGTATATCATATCAATAGTTTCCACTATTTAATCTTCAAGCATACTGGACGCCGGCGTCCGTACAACAAATTAAATAGAAAGGGTGATGTTACACGCTGCATGAGGCTCATGAAGTCACAATATATCAATAATAATGTCCTCCACACCGAATTTCGGTCACGGCGGCCAATCTTAACGACTGGCCATCTGCGCAGATATTATAGTCCACAAGTATGTGCGCAAACACAAGAGCACTCTCTGTTCCCTAAATCTCATGATCGGATGGGACGGCAATCCGACATGACTAAAGAGAGATCAGGCGCAAGACCAACGTGTTTACGAGGTTTCTGAGGTACGGAGCAGCCTCTGAAACCACGTAAACCCAACGCCAACTTCCTAACTCCGGAATGGTATTGAGATTTCTTATCAGAAAATTAATATCTTTTTGTTGGCCCGGCCCTGTATCGATATCGAGACCACGTGCTCTGCAGTCACATTTACTAATGCTGCACCACGGAGGCACATGTATTAACGCGAGTGAAATACGACTTCATAAAAAATGATGTGTTATTTATACAGGAGAATCCACGGGCTATAGCTTACAACGTAAATTAATACTGAAGTAGCAATGACGTGTGATACTCATTACCATTATGCGCCACGCAATATCTACACGCACTGAATGCGCACATGCATGAAAAATCACATGTTACAACAGTGCCGGAAGTGTCAACATTTTTAACTTGGGAAACTGAAAAAATTACCGTTGGGCCAATGTAAATAATTAGCTAAGTAACGTAGGGTTTTCAGTCTACTAAATTAATAGTTAATATATCATCATAAGCCTTTGGCAGTCTACTGTTGGACATAGGCCCCCTGAAAAGCACGTCTCCATTTTGGCCAATTTGTATATTTTAGTCTAGCTTTTGCCCACGGCTTCGCTCACGTAAAAGTAGCTTAGGTTAGGTGTAAGAGTAATAAAAAAAATTGCCTATATTCCTCGGTGATAATATAGCTTTCTAATGGTGAAATAATTTTTAAAATCGTTTGAGTGGTTTTTGAGGTCAATCGTTACAAACAAAGAAAAATCTAATGATAATCCTTTTTGTAACTTAAAGTGACACATGCTAAAGTTAAATGACGGAATAAAAGAAAGCTATACTTATAAATATAAATATATAAGTAAAGATATACTATTTGCTAAAGAAATATAATAAACGTTCCATATCAGTGCTGGGCAGTATAAAAATAAACCAGTGCGGAATATTTTCGGTGGGCCGCAAGTTCGAGGTGTAGACCGCAGCCACAGGCTGGGTTTGGCCCTACTTTCGAAGAGGCTCCAGCGGCATGCCGGTCTTCCACAACTGCGGGCCTGTGCCAATTTCTGCGCATTGCACAGCTCTATGTTTATTAAGAACGAGTCTGCGCCCCATCGCAATGCGCCGTGCGCAACTTTGACGGCTGTCAGGAACCAAATTATCAATTTAATATTTTCAATTTTATTTTGTGCACATTATTATTTTTATTAATTTGTAATAACGTGTTTGTATAGTTTATATATAAGTCTAATGCAAAACGGCTGTGTCGGCGATGGCGATGTGGAAATAAGTGCTAGTCAACCTACCACATTGCTAAATGGTTTGCTGCGTTACCCCCACTGTATCCAAGCTCGATATTTCAAAGGTAAGCGGGGTTTGAAAGTACAATTTGGCAATGTGCATAAATCCCAAGATGTACTTTTTAACCCCTCTACGGCAGAACAGTCATTCACCACCCAAATTCCTTTTTGGCAAGAATTAGCAAACTTAAAAATTTCTATTCCGGTTTTAAAAAGAGTTCCTCGTGGCGCGAGACCTGCAGTGGCGAAAAAACTAGCTGATTGTATAGGTCTCGTCGTACGGGAGAATACAAAAGTAGCTTGGGAACAGTTACTGACCTTCCCTTATAGGACTTTGCATGTTGAAAAAGACCAGTCGACGACCAAATCTCTAACAAAACAAATTAAACAAAATTGTTACGTTTCGGCTCACACTTTTGGCACAACATTTACTTTTAATAACAGGAAAACTGTTTTTTTCAATGTGTAGAGTCCAAATTAAGAGAAGGTGATATCAGGGGCGCGTCTAGGCTTCTATTTAGTAATGATGTGGTGGCGCCTTGCTTTGCAGACACCCTCGCGGGTCTGAGGAGCAAGCATCCACCGCCGGTTGATGGCCTCTGTTTCCCTGATCCGCCAGACATGGATTCGGAACATCTTATTACTACAGCCAAGGATGTTTTCACAGCTGTTTGCTCCTTACGGAATGGCTCGGCAGCTGGCCTCGACGGCTTGTCTCCTCAACATCTAAAAGATCTTTTATGCCCAAGCGCCGGGGAGGCTGGCGATACACTCTTGAGGGAGCTCACGGCTTTGATAAACCTAATGCTCTCCGGTGGTGTGAGCGATGCCATCATCGACATCTTGTACGGCGCAAATTTATGTGCCCTTAATAAGAAAGATGGTGGTATTCCTCCCATTGCCGTGGGTTGTACGTACCGGCGTATGGCAGCCAAAATATGCTGCAAATTTTATAGTAAATATCTTACTAATAAATTTCAGCCCTTGCAATTGGGTTTCGGCTCCAAAGGGGGTTGTGAGGCTGCCATACATGCCTTATCTACGTACCTTGGCTGTGGGTGGTAATGGAGAGGTCATCCTAAAGGTTGACTTAAAAAATGCTTTTAATTCAGTAAACAGAGACACCTTGTTGACACAAGCAAAATTAGAAACACCTCAAATATTTAAATTCTTGTGGCAATGTTACAGATTTCCAAGTAAATTACTTTATAAACACAACCTTTTAGAATCTTCAGTTGGTTGTCAACAAGGTGACCCTCTTGGACCAGTCATTTTCAGTTTAGCTATACACCCTATTATTCAGCAGATAAATTCAAAATTTAACACCTGGTATTTAGATGATGGGACGCTTGGAGGCGATGTAGAAACAGTACCACAAGATTTGGCACTTTTGAAAAATAAATTTGCACCTATTGGCCTAGATTTAAATACAAATAAATGTGAAATATTTGTAAACAATATTAATAACGTGGACAGACATTTGGTACTAACTAAATTCAACTCTTTGGCTCCAGATATCAAAATTGTTGAAAAACATTCTCTTCGCCTGCTTGGGTCCCCAGTTTATGAAGAAGCTTTTGATTCTTTCTTAGAAGAGAAAGTCCAAAATTTTTGTGAAATTTCAGACCGCCTTTTCAATATTAATATACATTCAGCTTTTACTATAATGCGATACTGCCTTTTCGTCCCTAAATTTACTCATGCTCTAAGGTCATCTCAGTTTTGGAAAAACTTAACTCCATTAGTCAAAATTGACAAAATCATACAGAATACATTAAGGCAAATTTTAAATGTGGACTTGAACGACCGAGCTTGGCTTCAAGCTTCTCTACCTGTTCGTTTAGGCGGGCTCGGCGTTCGCAAAATTTCATATGTCAGTTTACCGGCGTTCCTGGCCTCGGTTCATAGCACGGAAGGATTAACTAGGTACATTCTAGCACCCACACTGGTTAGTTCAGAATTGTTATGTAAGACCGACGCCGTGAACGCCTGGAAAATGGCTTGTCCAAATACTGATTTGCCTACCAACCCATTCTCCCAAAGGCAGTGCGATAGGCCGCTATGCAACACGGTAAGAGAAAATCTTTTTACTACATCTGTAAGTGTTGCAGAGCGTGCACGTTTGCTGGCTGTGGGAGAATGGGAATCTGGTTTATGGCTTCAAGCACTTCCATCGTCCAATACAGGTACAATTTTGGACGATACAACATTCCGCCTCGCCACCTGTCTTCGTTTAGGTACCCCTTGTGTTTCTCCACATCGCTGTCATTGCGGAGAAGCCGTCGACAGCCTCGGACACCATGGGCTGTCTTGCTGCAGAAGCGCTGGTCGTATTTCACGACACTCTCAGCTAAATGACATTATCCGTCGTGCTCTTATCACCACCGGCGTACCAGCAGTATTAGAATCCATAGGCTTGGTACGTGACGATGGGAAGAGACCCGATGGTATGTCTTTGTTACCTTGGAAAATGAGTAGGCCTTTGGTGTGGGACGCCACATGCGTCGACACCCTTGCGCCATCACATCTTCCGAGCACGGTGAGCTGTGCCAGTGCTGCTGCTGTAGCGGCGGAAAATCTCAAACGGCGTAAATACAGTAATTTAATTGGTAATTACGTTTTCGAGTCGTTTGGGGTAGAGACGCTGGGTTCATGGGGTCCGGGCGCTCATGCGCTTTTTAGAGATATATCTAAGCGGCTAATCGACGCTTCGCGTGACCAGAAGGCTGGACTTTTTTTGGCTCAAAGAATCAGCATTGCCATTCAGCGTGGCAATGCTGCCAGTCTTCTGGGCACACTCCCGGTCGACAGCGATGGTGAGCAATTTTACGACGCTGCCTAAACCGGCCATCCCTTTTTATTAATTTTTACAGTCCCATATTTTGTTACTCTTCATTTTGTTCTATTTATAAGTGGTTAGTTTTGTTAATATTAGTAAAGTTGTAAATTATGATTGTTGCTTTCTTTATGTAAATAATTTTATAATACAATGATAATTCTTTATAGGTAATATTAGTATAGATATAGAGTAAGAATAAGTAGCGATACACAGGGGGTAAACCGTTGGACTGCCACGCAGAGATCTCGAGTTCCTAAGGCACCTCTGACTTTTCGAAGTTCTGTGCGTTTTAAATATTTTATTATTGCTCATTTAAAACGGTGAAGGAAATCATTATAAGAAAATGCATGCATGTCTGAGAATTTTCCATAAGGTTCTCGAAGACATGTGAAGTTTGCCAACCCACACTGAGCTATCGAGGTAGATTATGGCCTAACCTTTCTTACATAGAGAAGAGGCCCGTGCCCAGCAGTGGGACAGTATACATAGTTGCTATACAGGGTGAATCCTAATGCAGGCGTTGTCATTTAAAAACGAAGGGACTTTCTCTATTCGAAAGGTTCACAATACAGATAAACGCAGGTTATATAATTTATTTTTTATTATATTAAGGCCGGGAAAGGAGGGTAGGGAATAATAATAATCAATAATGCTAGTATATTAGAATAATAAAACTTATTAAAGGAGAATCAAATATAGTAAAGGATAATTAAGGTTACAGTTACACTCACAAGTGTATTAATATTAATATTAATAATAATATTCTACCACTTACACACAACACCATCTAGCCCAAACTAAGCAGAGCTTGTACTATGGGTACTAGACAATGTATATCGGTTTTATGATTGTAATTCATATTTTGACAGTATGGACAGCATAAACTATTGGAGATCGTTACCGCTTTGGTTTGCTTAATTCTGATGGCAGGAGGTCTAGGATTGAAATCCCGTGTCGGCTCAATAAAAGTGATGAATTTTTTAGAAGGCTTGCGATGTTTCATTCGCTGGCCTTGGTGAATATGAAAGAAGCTCATTTTTCGCAGATTTCCGTCATGTTGGATTGCCGTCCCATCGGACGACAAAAGTTTACATCGTCTTATAGGGTCAACCTTTTGCCTGAACCTAGCAACTTACATATATGTAAATTCAGTAAATTTAGTCAACTCACTAAACCCTTTGACCTAAACGAATAAATGGTTTTTGACTTTGATTTTGATTACGCACACATTTGTTTACTTACTTATGTATTTGTTTCTGTTTCTGTCCTGCGCAGATGGCTAGCTTCGGCTAAGGCAGGTCGCCATGATCAAAATTCGGTATTAGAGCTTTTGATTTAGATATCTTAAGTTAATATTTCTAAAGCTTTTCGAATAACAGTTTTAGTACTTTTTTAATGTAGGTCTTCTCTATCTAAACCCAATTATTGTAAACATTTTCGCACCGTTTCGTGTGTTAAAATTTTACATCGATACTAATAATGTAGAGATTTTTGTCTATTTACAATTAAACAGTTATTTCTGCAACTATTTAACTATTAAGTCGCAGCGGCATACCGGCGGCGGGACACAAAAGGTTTTCAATTGTGGTTGGCATTTCAACAATTGACATGTTGAACAACATATTTATTTATTTATAAAGAAAAGTGGCCTCGATGGCGTAGTGGTTAGTGTAACCGACTGCCACGCCTAAGGTCACGGGTTCGATACCCGCACAAGTCAAACATTTATTTGCATGGACATGGATCTTTGTCTTGGTCTGGGTGTTTCTATGTACGTATTTACAAAAATAAGTATATATATATGGTTATCCATTGTCTAGTACCCATAGTACAAGCTTTGCTTAGTTTGGGCTAGATAGTGTTGTGTGTATGTGATATAATAATATTAAAGTTCTTTCATAGATAGAAAGATAAAGTGTCTCAGAGTGACATATACATATACTTTAATCATGTAATGTAAGTAAGTATTTATTTCCAAAACAAAGATAAACGTTATGTTATTACACAAATATTTTAAAACACAAAAAAAAAACAGTAAAAGTATATATACAGGATGTCCGGTAATTAATGGATAACCTTGAAAAGTCTTACGGTAGAATTGCTAGTCGTTCGGATAAAAATTTGAAAAAGTGAAATAGCCAGTCATACTTTTGACTGTCTATCTATTAGCATAATTAGTGTTTAATAATAAAACAACAGAAAACCGATGGTATTCATTCATTTATGGTTGTAGTGTACAAGAAATTTATAAAAGGTAATAAAAAAAACATCTCGCGTAGTAATTAAATTAGATATTTTTTTTTCTGAACGGCCATCAGTTCGATTATAAGACATTTGAAGGTTATCCGTGATGGATATGGACCCGTATGTATCATGAAAATGAGGTTACCACTCAGGATTATTGTTGGTTTGCGGCTTATACCTCAAACCAACTCTGATATTATTTGGTGGGTAGCCCCAAGTGACGCTCAGACGTACATCAGCTACTCTTAGTAACAATTTACATACACAAAATTATACGTAAGATATATGTACATATTAATTATTATATTATATGTCATATTTATGTCAGTCTGGTATAGTAAAGTTACTAGTATATTTCTTAATACTTAGTTAAACTAAATGCTTTTGTTAGAAGTGGGCTCACGTCTGTAGAGTAATAGGTGGGATCGACGAACCTACGATCTCTCGATGGTCCGAAACCTATACAGCTTTGAGAGACACCACGCCAATGTCCTATTTCACAATAATGAAGTAAAAGTTATCCGAAATATAAATCATATACTGTGTTTCTCTTCTTAGTTTAGGTGAGAGAGACGGTGAGAGTTTTATTTTATGGATAAACTAGCTTTTCTCCGCGGCGTCACTCGCTGAAATGTCGGTTAGGTTATATTAGTAACAGTTCTTTTTATTTAAATATAATTTAGCCTATGCTACTCGGAGATAATATAGCTTTCTAACGGTGAAAGAATTTTTAAAATCAGTGAAGTCATTTTTCAGTTAAATACTTACAAGCAAACATAAAAATAAATCTTTCTTCTTTATAATATTAGTATAGATATATGTAGATAATACTTGTAGCTGGTGAAATAGTACCTGAGTAAGATAATTTAAAATAGCTACATCTAATAGCAACATTTCTTTGATGTGCATGTAGTTAGGAGTATGACGGTGCATATGTGGTTACTGCCAATGGGACCTTATAAAAGACATGTGAACAACATCGATGACTTAGTCAAAGCAAAACTATGGATAGAGATATTGGGATTCAGTGAAAATATATAATATAAAAAGTGCTATTATTATAATAATAACAAAATAATTAAGGTATCTTATTATTTTAATTGAATTTCTTACACATTTGTAATATTGGTCCCGCGGTATACGGTTGCAGTTTGATTGTGGTCACTGATTCGATCCCCGGGACGAGAAAACTGCAACTGTTCGAGTTACATAGTAGAATTAAAGCAAACTGGAACCTAGAAATGTTATCGATGGCGGGCGGACTCGCTCCGTTTTACATGTGACTTAAAACATTGCTGGCATGCTGTCAGTGTATTTCATCTCTGCCTATACTCTCTCGACTATATACCGTTGTAAGTCTATGTGTGCAAACACATAACCCACTACCAAATCACTCACTGTATATAAACTGACCTACTGCTGGGCACGGGCCTCTTCTCAGCGTGAGAAGAGTTTTTTTGGCCTTAAGATTCGATAAAAATATACAATTCATATAGCAGCTTTTGGTAGTTATATAGGTCACCTTAGTATTCTGAAATTGTCAGGATGGTGGCTGTGGATCATTAGGTCCGCTGTTCAAATAAACCTGGGATTTTTTTTGAAGAAATTCTTAGTGTCAATTTTTAGCTAGAAAGTTGTCGACTTTTAATCCCCGTCTTTGGAAAAGCAGCAAGCAAGATGGTTTTATGCCTGATAATTCTCCAGTCGTGTTGGTCCGTCTTATGAGATAATGAGAGTGAGGGAATAAAGAAAACATATGTGTTTTTAATAGTGTGGTATTAATGCGCATACATATTTAGAGCAGCGATAGCTCAGTGGGGAGACCAACAGACTGCAATGCAGAGGGTCTCGGGTTCGAACCCACGTCACGCACCTATGACTTTCGGAAGTTATATGACTTTTCGAAATGATGTGCGTATTGATTGACAATAATCGCCTGCTCCGTGCCTCGGAGAGCACGTTAAGCCGTCGGTCTCAGCTGCCATGAACATCTATGGCAGTCGTTATTGGGAGAGTGTCGACACAAAAGATCCCACTGGATCAAAGTGTCGCCGGTCTGCATTGACTGGCCCCCACATAAGATAAGATAAGATAATGCGCATACATGTAAGCATACATATTAATATTTTCTGCGTAGATGGCTAGCCACTTTGGGTTAGGCTCCTCACAAGGTGGACTGACGACCTGGTAAGTGTCGCGGGAAGCAGTTGGATGTGGCCGGCCCGAGACCGGTCTGTGTGGAAAACCTTGGTGGAGGCCAATGATGAAAAGATGGCCGGCCTTCAATAAAATTGGCTGGTTTGCCAAAATTCGATCTGGTCATTATTATTTTTATAATATAAAAACATCAAAGGATAAACATGTTTTCCATCATCGCACTGGAAAAAAACCGTGCCAAAACATCTTAGCATTATATTTTATCGTTATTTCTTTGGTATAACCAACCCTGTAGTCTACCCAGGCGGGAGTTAAGCAACGCTGGTGCGGCCTGAGTTTGTTTGCGATATTAAACTAATATAATTAGGTTTACTAACTGCCCGTGTGTCGAAATAGTTCGGTGTGTTGGTGGTGACTTCAGTGTTGTGTTGGGATTCGTACCAAGTGATTGTTTTAAAGGATCCCCCGTGAGTATTGTGTTTTTTAACAATGGTGAAGAATGGTTTAAGTGGTCGTCCCGCCAATGCCAGTGCGTGTTCAGGGTTCGATCCCAATCGGGATAAAAAATAATTGTGATTCATCACCAGATCACAGTTGTTCCGAGTTTGGGTGTTCTTTGACTCAGTTTAAATTTTTGTGAAGTCGATATACATTTTTACAATATGCCACAGTAATTTAATTAGGAAAATGTTCGTGTAGATTTTGCCCGCTGCTACGCTTGCGTTAATGTAGATTCATGTTAAGATATAATTTTAGTAGCATATGTGTTATTCTGGTGTATAAACAATAATACACTAAAGTTTCATTAAAACCCGTTCAGTAGTTTTTGCGTGAAAGAGTCACTAACATCTATCACTGACCACTACGCCTTGATGGCGTGGTGGTTAGTGTAACCGACTGCCACGCCTGAGATCGCGGGTTCGATTCCCGCACAACTTAAACATTTGTGTGCATGGACATGGATGTTTTCTTGGTTTGGGTGTTTCTATGTATAATATGTATATATTTACAAAAGAAAAGTAAGTATATATGTATGTTTATCCATTCTCTAGTACCCATAGTACAAGCTCTGCTTAGTTTGGGCTAAATGGTGTTGTGTGTATGTGATAGAATATTATTATATTATTATTATTATTATCTATCCATCCATCCACACAAGCTTTCACATTTATTATATTACTCGGATAATGTGATACGGATCCTAATTATGTTCCTCGTGATCCAAGCTATCTAGTTACCAAAATTTGTATCTGTGTAGTGGTTTAACCTTATTAGGTTAAACCACTACACAGATACAAATTTTGGTGCCTTTTTAAAATTAACACTTTATAATTAGGTGATACACTATTGTGTATCACCTAATTATAAAGTGTTAAATTCGATTGTAAAGTTTCAAGTCAATTTTGTAAAATGTCAAATCAGACACTGCGGTGTTGTCTTATATCTCTCGCTATACGAGTATAATATAATAATAATCTGTAGGTCATTACAAACTTTGAAATAACGGACAAAAATAACTCGGTAAGCCTATGTGTGGATTACTCATAACTTTAGTCTGTGTTGTGATTGAAACTAAGACATTCGGCGCATTGGCTAAAGTCAAGTAATTACTCAAACTATACGCCATTCGTTTAATTTTGAAGCTAAAATGTCTGATACCTGTCTATACCCTGTAGGAGTAGGCAGAAGTCTATATACCCATGATTTTCCACTTACCTCCTTTTGCAGTAGTCCTATAATGCATAAGAGAACCTACGTGACCCGTTCAGGAGGCGAAAGAGGGAGTGACTTCAAAATACCACCTACTTTTACGCGAGCGATGCCCCAGCTAGTCGATGATATGAACATTTAAGGTCTATACGAGGTCCTTATGAAATTTAAGTAACGAAAACATGGCATAGTGATTAAGTGCCCGTTTTACCACTACTACTAGGCTGAGTGTTGTGGCTTCAAATCTCACACGGGACAAAAAAATGTGTAAACTACAATTGGTTGTTCTGAGCTTGGGTTTTATCATAGAGAACTCTTAAACATGCAGGCTTACTCACGATACTTTATTTCATTGTAAAGCGAGCGATAATTAGATAACAATTTAATATTCACATAACTTTATAACATAAGCTAACATAAATCAGAGATGCGTAATCTAGCATCGAACCCAAGACCTCTGCGTGGTAATCTAATGGTATACCACTAGACTATCACTGCAGTCTTCATTAGGGTACAACACTCCTGAAATTTTAATCTGATGTGTTTTATTAACTATCAAAATTTTATACATCCTAATCTTAACAAATATTATATATGTGAGTTTGTTTATTTGTTACACATTCTCGCCTTACCTACTCGACTGATCATCATGAACTTTCGCATACACGTCATGGGAACAGAAAAGTATATAGGGTACTTTTCAATCAGAAAAAATACTGTTACAAACCTAACCTACATTTACACAAGCGAAGCCGCGGGAAAAAACTAGTAATATTATAAATTCGATTGTAAGTTTGTTTGTTTGTTACGTTTTCACGCTTTAACTACTCGACCGATCACCGTGACATTTCGCATACACGTTGCCAGGGAAACAGAAAAGAACATAGGGTTCCTTTAATCCAGAAAAAAGTACTGTTATTAATCTAACCTATAAAAAATCGAGTTGGTTTTATAAATTTCAGTACCAACATCAATGACCAAGAATGATAACAGTAGCGCTATTCTGCGTCATATGCGCCGCCTTCTACCTGTGGAAGCAGTACAACCGGAACCTTAATGAGCCTCCTTACGTTCATGGAGCCTGGCCCATACTTGGACACGCGCCAGCACTCATTGGGGACAGCTGCAGTAAGTACATACATCATACATAGTCTGACGTTGAAGCACACGTAAGCAGTTGGCCTCACCAATATTTCGACAATATGGATTTAGGTATCATCTGATAGAGATAGAGCCTGCTGCCGTTCATTCAGCATATATCCAGTTCCACTCACTCATTCGTGATCGACTCTCGAGAAATTCTCGCAAGAATACCCAATATCACTAAGCCGACCCGTACGTTGTCCAGTAGTGCAAAAGTAGTGGATAGATAGCTTCATCATATGTCGTTCAGGCATAGTGGAAGGCGCCGAAACCTTTGGCGGAAAAATTCATTCATTTTGAATCATTCAGACATTGATGTCTATAGAACACACTCAGCGCCACTGAATATGGTTCAAATATAAATAAGTCTAAAACCAGTTCTTTTAGGGTCGCGTAGTAAATCTAAATTTCGTGTTATTATAAAATTATCAAAATCAGAAATCTATTGCCCTTTTAATCGAAATTTCGATAGCGAAATTTTAGGTTAATTCCTTAGGTATTCAGGATCAAAATCTTCACGTGCTTACAAAACAAACTGTATTCATTTTTATTCTTTCAGAACTGTGGCGTGGCGTTAACGACTTGGCTAATGAGAGCTATTATATCGGAGGCGTGGTGGCCGCTCAAATTGGACCACGGACAGTTTATAGTAATATTTAAGTTGTTGTCTTAGAATCACAACCTCGGTTTCTTGGTGCTGGTAATTTTTACTAATTTGTTTGTTTGTTACGCTTTCTCGCCTTAACTACTTAATCGATTGTCATGAATTTCGCATACACGTTGTCAGGGCTACATAAATAAAACAATGGTACCTTGCATCCAGAAATAAGAACCCCAAATGAGTAAAACCGAGGGCAAAATTTAGTCAGGAATAATTAATAATACAAATAGCTAGTAATGTTAAAAAATAATTGTTCCAGTTGTAACAGATCCAGATGATATGTTCACTGTAGCAAACACTTGTTTAGAAAAGGACGGCTTCTACGATTTCGCTAAGCCTTGGCTAGGTGAAGGCTTAGTCACTGGAAAATGTGAGTAATTTTCATGGAACATATACCTACTTAAATTGGCTCGTTAGCGTTATATCAACCCTTCGAGGATGAAATGTTGTAAAAGCCAGTTTGGCGTAAATTTGTTATAATAATAATAATAATATTCTACCACATACACACAACACCATGTAGCCTAAACTAAGCAGAGCTTGTACTATGGGTACTAGACAATGGATAAACATACATATTATTATACACTTCTTTTTTGTAATTACATACATATAATACATAGAAACACCCAGACCAAAACAAACATCCATGTTCATGCACACAAATATTTGATATGTGCGGCAATCGAACCCGCGACCTCAGGGGTAGCAGTCGGTTACACTAACCACTATGCCTACAGTTACTAGTTATTAATGTAAGCTTATTCAGTTTTTTGAGCTGCATCGACCTGTGTATTTAAAATGATAATATTCGCAAAAATAAATGATTTTTACTACCCAGAACATGCAGAAGCATAGAAGTTTTAATTAAAAAAATAATAGTGTACTTATATAATATTTTAACTCTCTGCAAATGCTGTATAAGATATAATTTTATAATTATAGAACATTACGAGTTAAAAAAGCTATGTTTACCAAAACAAAAAAAGCAAAAACAAAAGTAAATCTGAGTGTTTTGAAATTTTGGCTTTACTGGAATGGAAGGCAGTATTTTGGCCTCTACTACAATTTATATTACTACATATAGCAGCGATAGCTCAGTGGGAGACCAACACACTGCAATGCAGATCTCGGGCAGATGAGATCGGCAGATGCAGGTCTCGGGTTCGAACCCACGTCGCGCACCTCTGACTTTTGGAAATTATGTGCGTATTGATTGACGATTATCGCCTGCTCCGTGCCTCGGAGAGCACGTTAAGCTGTCGGTCCCGGCTGCCATGAATATCTATGGCAGTCGTTATTGGGAAAGTCAGTACTCTCTAATATCCTGACACTGGTCTAGCTTTAGGGTATCGTTAGCCTTCGGGTTGCGGAGGTCAGGTGGCAGCCGCTACGTATAAAAACTGATATCCAGACAAACCCGGTTAGACTAGAAAAGCCGACTCCAAGTGACTTGGGATTAATAAAGGCCAAGGAGAAGACTACATTTTATCCTCGAAGCGTCGATATAGTGTTCCTTCCTTAAAGTTTGGAATAGAGCTTATTTTATGCAATTTATTTTTATATATCATGTTTTGCAAAACGAAAGTTTAAGAAGCAATTCACCTTTTTGAGTTGTTTTCTTGTTTTGTCGAAATCTAAATAATAATAATAATGTCCTTCAGACCGAATTTCGGCTACGGCGGCAAATCTTAACAGAGACTGGCCCTCTACGCAAGATATATTATAGTGCACAAGTATGTGCGCAAACACAAGTGTACTCTCTGTTCCCTAACCCTCATGATCCGATGGAACGGTGATCCGACACGTCCGAAGAGAGATCAGGCGCAGGACTAATGGCCTTACGTGCTTTCCGAGGCGTCTAACACCGCCAACTTCTTAACTCCGGGCTCGTATTGAGATTTCTAAACAGAAAAATCCAATATATTTTTGTTGGCACGACCCGGGATTCGAACCCGAGACCTTATGCACAGTAGTCGCATTCACTACCACTGCGCCATGGAGGCAGGCAATCGAAATATACACCAGGTGACTGTACGTCAGTTAAAAAGGGATGGTTCACTGGTTTACTTGTTCAGTTCGTTACTGTCATTACATCAAGTGTTGTAGATTCGATCCTCAGTCTGGACACAGAGTGCGATCCACAAATGTACTGATTCCAGTTGTCGTGATATTCAATGCTTTAATGCAGAGGTTTCCAGACAATTATTTTCTCATAGACAACTTTCAAAATTTAGCAGGTTTCGGTGGATCCCCTGCAGCTACATTTCTACCATATTCCTTGGCATTGGTATTTTTTTTTAATTGTAATTCTTCTGTCTGTACCTACCACGTTAGGCGGGACGAAATTTTTTTTACAACTAGTTCTGAATTTGGAATATGCAAGTTTTTACGTCAAGCCAACATTTTAGTTATTCACTATCGAAAGCTTTTCGTGGGCGCCCGCTTACGAATTGTGGATCCCTATTTTTTTGTCACGCCAACGTAGACCCCCGTCGAGTTCCCGTGGACCTCTGGGGGTCCACCTGGACCACTTTGGGAACTAATGCTTTAATGTTTGTTAAGGCACCCGTGACAGAAACCGCTAGGTCAAGGGTGCCTTCAAAATATTTCTGTCGCTCTATCAACTATCCAGTCGATAGAGTGGCTGGAATGTGTTTTTAAAACAAGCGGCATTCTCTTACACCAATCGCTAAGATACAGTTCGTTAAGTAAAATGACATAATTTAGAAGTAAAGTATAAACTACATTTATTTGCTGTGCTAATAAAAAAACTATTAGGGTTATTCCACATATCTGTGACCTGCCCCATCAATGGGGGTCTGTGAACTTTGTACCACATGCATCCCATTGTTCGATTGTCAACTACGTAATAGGGATTTATAGACATAAAGTTCACAGATCCCAATTGATTTGTCACATCAAATCGATATCAGTAGATTTTTGATCCACGAATCTCTATTACCCTGCGTCAAGTTCACAATTCACACATTCGTAACATAATGTTTATAAAACCCCATCAATGAGTTTAAAAAAAGACATAAATGGCATAGTATTTATATACCTATATTTATTCACTGTTTATAGTGTCTACCTCTCCAATAGCCATTTATATATTTCCAGTTACGAGCCCGTTCACCCCTCAAGGTTCGCTCACTAAAAGGTATTTGCTAGGTTTCTTCTTAAAATTTTTTGTTCCGTGTGGGATTCGAACCCACTGCACTCGGCGTAGTGGCAGTATTATGCAACATAATAGCAGTGAGTCATTAACAACACATAAACACCAAGTGAATCTATATTCAAATGCATTGAAACAAAAATCAAAAGTCAAAAGATAAATACAAGAAGTTTTGTTTATTATCATTTATTTCCACTTTGTCTATAGTATCAATATGGAAAAATCACCGCAAACTTCTGAACCCGGCGTTCAGCCAAATCTTGCTGGATACCTTCATGGGCGTTTTCAACAGCCAGTCGAGAAAACTAGTGAAAGATCTAGAAAAGGAGGTGGGAAAGGGACTTTTTGATCACTGGACCTATACGAGACACAACGCTTTGGAGACTATATGTTGTAAGGCCAAAACTATTTTTTTTAAATTAATCTTTTCTGAAATAGTATCGATATTATTATATTATGTACTTCGTCCGTCTTCTCTTTTTCCAGTGACAGCTTTAGGAGTAGACTTCACAGACTCGATGCTAAACGCTCAGTACGTCGAAGCGACGGAGCAGATCTTTAATACGATGGTGGAACGATTCATGAAGTTCTGGTGGCATAGTCGCTTTACATTCCGCTTTAGTGGTGTCAAGAGGAAACAGGATGCTTGTCTTAAAATTTTACACAATATGTCTAACACGGTAAGTTTAAGTTTTTTAAAAGACTTCGTGTTTAAGTCGGCTTTCCGAAAAAACCATGTTTAGAAGGAGATTTTACAGTACCGATCTAGGATGTTTGTGCAGTGTAGTCCGATGGTTGTTCCACCTTACATAATGGTCAGTATGACTTTGAAAAACCAGTCAATTTAACGAAGTTCTGGGTTGCAACCCTATTATTGAACGTGTAATTTTTTTAGGCTTTAAATACTAGTTTTCTATCACTACATCTTATATCATCTTATATCACTGTCTGTTCGCGATGAACTCCAAAATGATTGAACGGCTTTTTATGCGGCTTGCACCAATAGACAGAGTGATTCATGAGAAAAGTTTAGGGCGAGTCGTCAGTCAATACTTAATTTAATTATATCATCTTTTACATTCCCTTTTTTTTTAAAGTGAACTTTTGCACTAGGTATAATTCCTGTGTCGCGGCAGACTTAACAAACATTCAAACAACGGACATAAAGAACATCCAGACTAGGTTCAACTATTTGTGGGTCACAAAAATTTTTGTTCTGTGTGGAATTTGAACCCACACCAGTGAAAATTTAAAAGCAGTGAGATACCTCAGTGGGGAGACCAACAGACTGCAATGCAGAGGGTCTCGGGTTCGAACCCACGTCGCGCACTTGACATTCGGAAGTTATATGACTTTTCTAAATTATGTGCGTATTGATTGACAATTATGACATGTCTCGGAGAGCACGATAAGCCGTCGGTCCCGGCTGCCATGAATATCTATGGCACTCGTTATTGGGAAAGTCAGTACCCTCTAATATCCTGACACTAGTCTAGCCTTAGGGTATCGTTAGCCTTCGGGTTGCGGAGTTCAGGTAGCAGCCGCTCCGTGTAAAAACTGATATCCAGTCAAATCCGTTTAGAATAGAAAAGCCGACCCCAAGTGACTTGGGAATAATAAAGGCTAGGGAGAAGAAGTGGAGTTTGAACCCACAACACTCGTCACAATGGCAGTGGCGACCACTTTAACTACTACGCCATCCGTCGAGTCAATACTACAGTCAATACAGTTGACACTACCACTCTTAACCTATTCAGTGTTAAAATATGTTTAAGCAACAAGTTAAAAGTCGGTTTTGTATAAATCTTTATTTTCTATCGCAATCTATACAAGGTCGTAAATTGGATTCGGCCTGTATTTAGTAGTAAATTAATACTTTATTATAAGACACACAAATTAACACTAAACGCCTTACTGTCAGTACAGCATGTCCTTTAAGAATTGAGAAATCTTATTCACTGCAAATATCTGTTAGTAAAGTTTATTTGGTTGCTAACGATCGTAGACTGAATCTGGAGGTACCATAGCATCGAATAGCTTTTTAGGTTTGAGAAAATCTTCTAATCTATGTCTCTTTAATCTCATTCATGATGTAGCTTCTAACTGAATGTACTGTAAAAAAAATCACGTATATGTATTAATACCTGAATATGTATAATATTAATATTCTTTCAGGTTCTGCAACGAAGAAAATCCGAATTTAATGGCAATATCTGTGCTGAAAGGAGTATAATACCAGGTATGTAGTTATTAATCTTAATATTCAGAAGAATAACTTGTAACTTAATAATGAGAAGAAGAATTTTCATATCTAGTTATTATTAATTAATAGTTTACTCAAACAAAACTAAATACTTCGTCACTATTTTACGATGGTACGTTCAAGTCATTGTTTCTCCAATGTACGTATACACTAGACGCTATTTAAACTAAAAGTTATTATATATTTATGATCCTATTGTAATAAATAAGTAAGATTTATTTAGTGGAGAATATAGTACATTATATTATACGTTTGAATGTCTGTTACTCAATTACGCGAAAACTTGTTACACAGATAGACCATGTTCGGTATTAACACACGAGATATAAATCCTAGTATGGGTTTCCATTACACGCAAGTTAATCCAGGACAGAAGCAAGTCATAAAATAAATAAAATATTTCCAGGCACCAAATTCAAAGCATTCATGGACCTTCTTCTAGAACTCTCAGTAGAGAAAGGTGTGCTTAGCGACAGAGAGATTAGAGAGCACGTGGATACGATGATTGTCGGCGGCCATGACACTTCGGCCAATGTCATCATGTTTACTATGTTACTGCTGGGAGCGCATCCTGAGGTCCAGGACAAAATAGTAGCAGAGTGAGTATTGTAAAAATTAAGTCCACAATATATGGGCGGCCATATTGGAAATACGTATTTTCTTATTATACTTAGTGAAAGACAAGCCAATGGCACGATTCACCAGATAGTAAGTGGAAATTTCATAGCAGATGTAATTTTTTGAAAACATAACTAAGACAGCAAAACCTCAAAATTTCGCGTCGGAGATCGAAATCTAAAACATGAATAGTAATAATATGATCTTGAACCTGAGAAATAATTAATTAAAGCCCTGAATATAAGTAACATTAAACCCTAGATTGCATAATCATTACTGCTAATAGTTCCCTAGAGGTCGAAATTCAACCATTTTTATATACTTTAATATCCTGCAGTTCTTATGTATAATATATAAACTTTAACTATGACAAATCACACACCGTAGGTACAATATGCTTAAGAATGGGTCATAAAGGCTTTCTCCACACATTAATACATTCTTTATGAAACATCATAAGGTTCTTGGGTTGTGGTTTTAACAGGTTAAAAGAAGTTCTCGGCGAGACAGACAGGGATATAGAGAAGCAAGACTTGTCCAAGTTGGTGTACTTGGAAGCTGTGATAAAGGAGAGCATGAGGATTCACACCATCGTCCCTGTGTTGGCCAGAAAACTTGACAGAGATGTTAAACTTAGTACGTATAAATCTATTAGGATTATTAGGAAATATACATTTAGAATGGATTGAGAAAACGAGATAGAAGGAGATAGATGGTCAATTTTATCTTTAAACGTTTATTGTTATTGTGAATGATTCATACATTTATTAATTTGCTGCCAAACTGTCTTGAAGTTGGCTTATGTCGAGGCAAAACACTTGATGACGCACATTTTGTGTTCAAACTACTGCAATTTTGACTACTCCCAGTTTACTAACGGGGCTTGCAATAGTTGGCGTGGGCAATCCGAAGGTTCCTTTCATCGCAATTATTTGGTTTATACCTACACTATGTTATATCTGTATAATTGTGTTCAAATTTGATTTTTCATAATAAAAATGTATTAAAAATGTTTTATTTCGATACCACATACATAAGTACCTATATTTTGAGATGGAGGTATCCTTTTAAGTATAAAATGATATCTGTGTTAGGATACAGCCCTCTTCCATAACAAAGGTTGCACATGATTGAAGCAAGTTAAAGTCTTTAGTCTCTGCCTTCCCAGAGTAATGCGTCGATTGATGTATCAAATAATTGCTATGCTTGTAGGTAAACCGTTTTCTTTGATTTTTAGAAAACTGTACTCTCTCAGCCGGCCGTACATGTTTCCTTTTCGTATTTGGCCTTCACCGACATCCAGTCTGGGGTCCTGATCGACACCAGTTCAGGCCCGAGCGTTGGCTTGATCCATCACAACTGCCAGATAATCCGAACGCGTACGCTGCCTTTAGTTTCGGAAGACGAATGTGCATCGGTAAGGAAAATATGATCTGGCTGCAGTAATATTCTGTTATTTCTTTCATGTAGTTCCTTAAAAAAGTGTCTTGTGATTTCAATGTCTTTATTTATTAATAGTTACTGATCAAATAAAAATGCAAAAGTGTGTTTGCTAGTATCTCCTTTTTTCAATGCAGAGGGTCTCGGGTTCGAACCTACGTCGCGCACCTCTGACTTTCGGAAGCTATATGACTTTTCGAAATTATGTGCGTATTGATTGACAATTATCGCCTGCTCCGTGCCTCGGAGAGCACGTTAAGCCGTCGGTCCCGGCTGCCATGAACATCTATGGCAGTCGTTATTGGGAGAGTGTCGACACAAAAGATCCCACTGGGTCGAAGTGTCGCCGGTCTGCACTGACTGGCCTTAAATCTCCTTTTTTCACACAGTACACACGGAGCGATGGGCAAATGTTAGTTTCAATAAATCAACATGTTGGTGTTGATGGCGTAGTTTAAGTGGTTATATTACCACTGCCACTGTGCCTGTTCTGTGCCACTGTGTGTTCTGTGGGTTCGATATGAGGCAAAAATATGTGTGATCTACAAATAGTTGTTCCGAGTATGGGTGTGAGCAGCTATAGCTCAGTGAGGACACCAACAGACTGCAATGCAGAGGTTCTCGGGTTCGAACCCACGTCGCGCACCTCTGACTTTCAGAAGTTATATGACTTTTCGAAATTATGTGCATATGGAAGCTATATGACTTTTCGAAATTATGTGCGTATTGATTGACAATTATCGCCTGCTCCGTGCCTCGGAGAGCACGTTAAGCCGTCGGCCCCGGCTGCCATGAACATCTATGGCAGTCGTTATTGGGAGAGTGTCGACACAAAAGATCCCACTGGGTCGAAGTGTCGCCGGTCTGCACTGACTGGCCTCCACATATGATACATCTCCTTTTTTCACACAGCACACACGGAGCGATGGGCAAATGTTAGTTTCAATAAATCAACATGTTGGTGTTGATGGCGTAGTTTAAGTGGTTATATTACCACTGCCACTGTGCCTGTTCTGTGCCACTGTGTGTTCTGTGGGTTCGATATGAGGCAAAAATATGTGTGATCTACAAATAGTTGTTCCGAGTATGGGTGTGAGCAGCTATAGCTCAGTGAGGACACCAACAGACTGCAATACAGAGGTTCTCGGGTTCGAACCCACGTCGCGCACCTCTGACTTTCAGAAGTTATATGACTTTTCGAAATTATGTGCATATCGATTGACAATTATCGCCTGCTCTGTGCCTCGGAGAGCACGTTAAACCGTCGGTCCCGGCTGCTATGAACATTTATGGCAGTCGTTATTGGGAGAGTGTCGACAAAAAAGATCACACTGGGTC
Organism: Catocala fraxini; assembly: GCA_930367265.1. Lineage (NCBI taxonomy): Eukaryota > Metazoa > Arthropoda > Insecta > Lepidoptera > Erebidae > Catocala > Catocala fraxini. Next base: position 6,126,414 of record OV884047.1, read on the forward strand.
GAAGTGTCGCCAGTTTCCACTGACTGGTTTCCACATAAGATACATAAGATGCATACATGGGTGTTCTTTGTGTTCGTTTTTTGAATATTTGTAAAGTCTCAGGCAATGCACAAATTTAAGAAAATAATGGTTTCTTACAAAGTGGACATGTAAATATTTATATTTCTGGTATGTTCCTCAGGTAAGGCTTATGCTTTGATGTCGATGAAGACGACTCTAGCGCACTTGATGCGACGCTACCGCATTACGGCGGACAACTCACAAGTACGGCTCAAGCTCGACGTCATGCTGAAACCTGATTCTGGTTATTTCGTCAGTATTGAGAGAAGAACGTAGTTTCAGTGAATGTCATTTTACCGTGGACTGTTAACCAGATGGTTCTTATTAAACTAGAATAATTCTGTACTAATTGGATGTAATAAATTTGGCTTTAGGATGCGCGTGACGTAACGCAGGTCTGTGTTATAATTCACGTTAGATAATAGCATGACCACACATTTTAGTTACACACTCTATTTCCATAATTGCGAACTTTACGTTATTTCTTGTGTGCTCTTTGGGTCGGTAACACAGACATTTTTTTACATATATTGATGCTGTTTGCCTTTTTATTTATTTTGATTTCTATATTTAGACTAGAATTTAGAATATATTGGGTGAAAGAGTAAAAGTATGGTTATATTTGAAGATTGTAAGGTATTGGTAATGGATATATAATTTAAACTTAATTTTTATTCCAATCTTGGCACGGTAAATTAATATACAATTTTAAATTGGACATCTCTGGACATTTCTGGACATGCCAGAGTGTTCATTTATTTCCGCTCAACGATGTGATATAAAATTGTTAAATCGTAATTGGTTCAGTTCCATGGCCTTATATTTTAAATTTATTTTTGTTTATAATGTATGTTGTTCATTAATATTTGAGTGCTTTTACGTAAGCCAATATATGATCTCAAAATAAGACAAATACTACAATATATATCGTCTAGATGCTTTGTTCAGATTTATTATTTCAAGGTCACAATCTACACTTCTCCGCAGGGAAAAGTCGATTTGTACGACGTCGCAAAAGACATGGGTTGATAACTTTTGTTAGAATATTTTATTGTCAAGTCGGTTACAATTCTACCAAGTAAATGCATATATACGCACAGAAAGCTTAACGACAATACAAGGGCATAAGAATACTTCTAAGCAGATGGGATGGTTTCAAAGCTGGGTATTTGATTTTCACGTCTTTACTACAGTTTCAGCAAATGCACGCTTACAAATATGACCAGACGTATGTGAAAATGTGAATTCAATTTGGCTGTAAAGCAGAGTTCATGTAGATTTGCGGATCATGGGTCTTCCTGTGTGTTTTAGTTCACGTACACAACACTGCATGTCATATCATCGCACGAACGAAGTGTAAAATTTTTATCATAGTTTTAAGGTTATTGAATTCTGACTGAATAGACGATTTTGAAATTCTGTTGATACTAGTACTGAAAAAAGATACCAAATTTCTTCATAGTGTAATTATTACGAACGAATAGACGATAGACACCTGTTCATCGCCAGTTCGAAGTTTCGTGCGACGCATTCATCAATGTAATTTTTTTGCAATATGCAACGCAACGCTGTATTGTGTACGGGCCATTGCGTAATGTTCACTTAGTAATATACTTTAAAATAATAAAATAATCACTTTACTTACAAAACGCCAAATATTAAAGAAAATTACATTATATTTTTATGAAAATACCTGATTAGTTAGGATTATAGCATTATATGTAATTTAAAAAGTGTTAATGAATAATATGAGTGAATAATGTATTAATATCAAATTCGAAAGAAAATAAATATTCAACATCGTTTGTAAAATATGGTATAGTAATTATAATTTATAAGATAAACGTAGTATTATTTTTTGTACCTATCTCATTATTTTACAGCATGTAAATTTAAGGTGACGCATCTGGACATTTACCATTCTTTTTGCGGCGCCCCTTCCCCTCACCCTCAGGCCTAAGAGTACCTGCCAGTTGTAGTTCTAGCCTAGTAACAAGTTATCAGAAAATATCCAAATAACATTTTTTCATTATTTACAGTGCAGATATTGTCGATTGCTTTAAATACTGCAAATATCACATGTACGCAGACGACATCCAACTATACATGTCCTTTAGCCCTGACGAAACCACGGCATCTGTACATAGGATGAATGAAGAGCTAGATAGAATCGTCTCGTGGTCGGAGAGCAACAGCCTAACGTTGAATCCTACAAAATCAAAGTTTATTGTTATGGGTAGCAAAACCCAAGTGCAAACTATCATCTCTGCTAAACCAGAGCTAAAGATTAAGGATAAAATTATTGATAGGGTGGAAACTGCCCGTAACCTAGGTCTAACAATTGATCCTGAACTCCGTTTTGAGGCGCACATTAGCAATGTGGTTAGAAGTTGTTTTTATAGGCTGAAGACATTGTATAGATTTAGGAGATACTTCAGTGTAATGATAAGAAAAAGATTAGTAGATAGTCTAATCCTTTCGAAATTTAACTACTGTGATATAGTATATGGCCCTTGTCTACTGTCAAGGACTGAACGTTTAATACAACGTGTACAAAATGCATGTGCCCGTTTTTGTTTTGACATCCCACGTCGTAGCCATGTTACACCTTTTTTAAATGACGCTAATATGTTGAAAATGTACAACAGGCGAAAGCTTCACTTGGCTTCATTACTGTTTGGCATTGTTAAGACCTGCTCGCCTAAATACTTATATGAGAAGTTAAACTGGAGGCAGAATCACTTTGCATACCCCGCGCGTTCCATGACCAACCCGCTTTCAATACCACAGCATAGGACCACGGCATTTAGAGGTAGTTTTAAATTCGCAGCCACCAAATGCTGGAACTCATTACCACCTCCAGTAGCATCTAAAATAAGCAGGATGGGCTTTAAGAATTTATACAAGAGAATTCTATTGAATACACAAAAAAGTACACAATAAATCACTGTTCAGGCATTGCCTAGTTGATCTATATTGAACTTGCAAATGTCCCAAATATAAAATAATTTTATAATCCGGTTCAAGGTATTGGAGAGCTGTTTTAGAAATTCTTACACTGATGCTTATAACCCTGCCATAAGACACTTTTTCAGTTTTGACAACTTTTATGTTTACTTAACATACTAAGATGCCAAATGGTGTAAGTTTTATGTACCAGCTTGTGCTAATATATAACATAATTATAATTTTTGATATACTTACTGAATCTGCATAATTTTTCCTATGCAATGTTTCTGTTCACTGTGCTCTGGATACATTAATAATAATCCATTAAGCTATTATTGCAGTTCATATAGTTTTGTATTTATCTGTAAAAAATGTTTGAAATACTAATCAATGTCTGGCAGTCATAATGTATTGTACCTATTTATATTACTTGTGTTTAATGCTCAGAACAAGCAAACTAACAATTTAGGTACCTATTAGAATGTTATAAAGAACTAAGTACCTACTTGCCCATCTTAATATCAAATGAAACAGCGTTCTGTGGATGAGGATGAAACACTATTCTTTTTGTGCCTACGTATACACACATTTGTATTGTATTTTATTTGTTTTGTATTTTATTTATTTTGTGTACTTTATTGTTTCCGGTAATGGCAGCGATTGAGGCAATCGATGCTGTCCGATAATTGGTGATGTTTGTACCAATTGAGTCATGATTATGACATAGTATTCGGATTGAAATATTACAGATTACAAAATAATTACATAATATAAACTCTGATTGTTTGGCATGCGGAAGGTAGTATATGTAATGTAACCGCTGTTGGCGTCTATGTACATCTCGCTCTAAGGCATTGTCGTTTGTCTCATTTCAACATTGTTAAGTATTGCTTTTCACAATTATTAACCACGGTGAAATTTATTTGGAGCGGGACTCTTACTTATTGTTATGAGCCGGACCCGAATACAGTGTCCCCACTTACCAGTATGCTTAATTGGTTGAAACATTTCTTCTTTGTGTTTATTATCCTAGATTGTTTACGATTATGCAACTTTATCATATATCGATTATGTAACGTGATCGTGCATCTGTCATTTTATGTAGCGTAAGTGTCATGTCATTAGTGTCAATGTCAGAAAGAAGGTGCGTTCATAAATGTAGCTTTGATATAAAAAGAAAAAATATATCTCTGGATATTCGGTTACTGTAATGTCTGTGTGTGAATGTTCAATGTTATAATGGTATAAGTATTGCTCTCAGGGTCTTGACGTCCGTGTCTATTAAGGAGCCAGTTGAAAACCAGCGTCGGGCACATATGCCCGGCAATATTGCTGAACTGGCCTCCTATTTTTGTACGGACGACGGGCGTGTACATTTATTATTAAGTAGTATAGTTTAATTATTTTTTTTTCCTACATTGTTTATATCATGTCCTTCGTCTGTTATGAAATAAACGTCTTATTATTATTATTATTATTATATTTATTAGAAAATAATAAAAAAATAAAACATAAAAACGAAAATGAAATGAGATATTATTTTACTTTGTTGTCTGGCTACTAATGAGAAGGATGTGCTTGCTTTTCTGAGAATGTGCACGACACTCACTACACTCGGTCGTATCGACACAGACAGTCAATCTATATTAATCGCCCTACGAGGCCCGAGGATAATGCCGCGGACAGTTTGGAACGAGGCTAGGCGCTATTCGCCTAGATGCCATTCGGACGGGTGCCCTAAGTGGACTACCTCCAAACTCGGACATGCCATCACCTCCCTCGTATATTGTTATTAAATACAGTTAAGTCAAATCAGCTTATCTGTTTGATTAGAAATTTGCTGCATCGGCATTTTTACAGATAAATGCATATTCAAATTATGTTTCGTATTAAAAATTATGTTCTTTCATAAAAAAATTATAATTTTATAACAAGGCACATAATACGATCTTAATATACGACGATAGCGTCGTATGGGTGTGAATGGAATGGAACAGTCGCAAGAGGAAGACCTAGGCGAACGTTTCTTGATCAGATCGGAGGCGTTCTGGACAAAGGCCAGGTTAAGAGCACCTTGAACCGACGGGCGTATATGAGGAATGTGATGAAAGCGAATGAAGCCAGAGAAGTGTGTCAGGATCGTAGCAAATGGAAATCCGTAGTCTCTGCCTACCCCTCTGGGAAACAGGCGTGAATCTATGTAAGGTATGGGTGTTTGGTGGACCGGTATATTGCTAACTATGGATGAAAAACGGCGTCTGCACAGAATACTCTAATAGCATCAATGCAATGGGCAGACGGTGATTCGCCAACTCACTAGATGGGCCCCCTGAATAGCCACCATAGGCATACAAGCCACCAGCAGAGGGCAACACCGGTGCGAGCTTCTAGGGGTGTCGAGCGGTGCGGCGCCGGTTTCACCATCACGGGTCTCGTGACAACAGAGACCAGGAGCGGGTTTCCCCGTAGTTATGCCCTTGAAAATGACACTTCCACCCCCAAGTATATAGCTGTAGCGGTCCCCTCTCTGACCAGCCGTCCAAAGCAAGCCAGAGTTGAGAGTCCTACGGGAGCTCTTGAATTTCCACACCAGCCAACCAGTAACGGCAAACCGGGGATTAATATATTATTATAATTAAAAATTATTAAATTATTATTAAATTATTAGCTTTTACCCGCGACTTCGCTCGTTCAGAAATAGTACTTATTTTCTGAATGAAAAGTACCTGTCCTTTTTCTGTACCCTTGACAACGTGTATGCAAAATTTCATGATGATCGGTCGAGTAGTTAAGACGTGAAAGCGTCACAAACAAACAAACTCACATTTGCATTTTTAGTTAGGATTCATGTCATTGATATTATTATATTATAAAAACAATCAGGTTTTCGTACTACGTTCTAAAAGAGTTGAGTGACGTCATTATGTTAAAAACGTATATAGTAGATATGTGTAAGAAATGATAAAGCACCTATGAATAATGGAAAACACAGACGGTATTAAAGTCTTTGTTTTCGAATCCTAACTAATATTATAAATGCGATGGTAAGTTGTTTGTTACGTTTCCACGTCTTAACTACTCGACCGATCATCATGAAATTTTGCATACACGTTGTCAGGGGTACAGAAAATGACATAGAATACTGTCCATCCAGAAGAAAGTACTGTGCTCAAAGGAGCTTTTTTTTGCCCGTAGCTTTATCTGCCCGGATCCTACGGGAAGGCACGTCATGTTAGAAAGTCCTGTGTTATTTTAGGACTGTATATTAGTGTACCAAGTTGCATTAAAATCCGTTCAAATCCGTTTCAAAAAAATTCTACTACCCAATTACAGATTTTTTAGATAGCAAAATTAAATTGCATACTTATATAAAATTTACTTGTATACATTACTAATATGAAAGTTCTAATTTCTAAATATACTATAAGATACTAAGATACTGTAAGATATATATTTCCTAAAGTGTATACATGGGTAGTATATAAGTATATTATTGTTTGCCCTCAATATTGTAATGCTTGAATAAGGCACTAAGTTATAAGCACTACTCATCTCATTATAACATTTTATGTTGTACATCTAGATGACAATAAATAATTTGAGTTGAAGAGAGTTAAATGATTCAAAAATGGCTGGTACTGAAAATATAAATATTGTTAAAAAGGGAACAATACCCTATTACTTTGGTAAAACTAACAAGGCAGTGAGATTAAACCAAACACCACAACAAAATTTAAACAAAAATGATCTTTTTCGTGAATAAAACGGAATCAATTTTAACTGTATTTCACCAAAATATAGCTGGGGCAATAAATAAAACTGAGGACATTATCTTTGCATTAACTGAGTTATCTCAAAAGTACAAAATAATTGACATAATTTGTTTTACTGAAACTTTCATAAAAAAAGGCACTGAGCATCTATTAAAAATACCTAACTATAAACTAGCAGCATCGTTTTCCCGCAGTTCAAAAAGGGGAGGTTGTTGTATCCTAATTAATAATGACTTAGAATACAAAACATTACCACACATACCTAACCTTGCCTGTAACTTTGATTTTGAATATTGTGGTGTTGAGCTGTTATCACAAAAAGTTATTGTTATTTGTATATACAGAACACCCGCCAGTAATCCATACATTTTCATTAAAAACCTGGGAGACTTGTTATTAAAACTTTCACACCGAACGAAAAAAATTATTCTATGCGGTGATTGGAACTTGGATATGATTAAACCTAATAAAAGTTGCTTGGAATTAATTAACTTGTTAAAAAATTTTAATATAAAAATACACATCAAGGTGCCAACTAGAAAACAAGCATGTCTTGATATTTTTGCAAGTAATGTCAGACAAGCTAAAGCTACCATTCACCACTTAGGACTTTCAGATCATGAAACGGGGCAAATTTTAGTAATAAAGACTAATATAAAACGCCATAAGCGCAGTTGGTATGAGTATGTTAGAGATTTCAGTAAACAAAATATGGATAAATTTTCCGACTATATATCATCGCTCTCTTTCTCACAAGTATATGAGCAAACCAATGTAGATGAGGCATACCAAGAGTTTCACGATATATTTTCATTGATTTTTAATTTATGTTTTCCTACGTTTAAAATAAAGAAAACAAATAAACTTCTTCAAAGTACATGGCTAACAAGAGGGTTAAAAAAGTGTTGTGTAAAAAAAAAGAATACTCTATCTAAAAAGCAAACAAGTAGGTGCTGATAAAAATAAAAATTTATATGCGTATAAAAAATATTCTAAAATACTTCACCGCTGTATACACAAGTCCAGACAGTTAGTCAATTACAAATATATCAACAAAAAAAGAAACAAATGTAAGGCCGTATGGGATGTTATAAATGAGAACATTGGAGAAATTGACACATGTAGAGAAATTGATAAAATATTACATAATAATAAAGTATATACATCTGCGAATGACATAAGTAATTTATTTAATACGTTTTATATTAAACTGACGAATGAAAATAACTTTACATATAACATTGACGACATAAATGAAACTATAAATATGGACAAATTTAATTTTAATTCATTTTTTTTAATTCCCACAGATTCAATGGAGATATTTAAACTAATTATTAACCTTAAGAATACAAACTCTGCAGGTGTTGATGGACTTAACACAAAAATGATAAAACTTTGTGCGCCATATATATGTGAGCCATTGAGCTATATAATAAATATGTCTTTTCAGGAAGGCCATTTTCCTACGAGCCTAAAAAATTCAATAATTAAACCTTTATATAAAAAAGGAGATGCTACAGATATGACTAACTATCGTCCGGTTACTCTTATTCCAGTCATCTCAAAAATTTTTGAAAAAGCCATCTTAAAGAGACTATATGAATTTACAGTAAAACAAAAAATATTGAAAGACGAACAGTTTGGGTTTCGTAAAAACAGCAGCACATCATTAGCTTGCTTCAACTTGATTAAAATAATTACTGAGTCTATTAATGGGAGGATACCCGTAACGGCTTTATTCTTAGATATGAGTAAAGCTTTCGATTTTGTGGACCATAAACTGCTGCTTTATAAATTGGAAAAATGCGGAATTAGAGGTGTAGCTAATGACTGGATAAAGAGCTACTTGAATGATCGGTATCAGTGTGTGGAAATATCCAAAATAGAAAATGAGGAAAAAGTTACATGTAGATCTAATTACAAATTAAATAGTGTCGGCGTTCCACAGGGCAGCGTTTTGGGACCATTCTTATTCCTAATGTATATTAATGATCTACCCAATATTACACATCACAAGACAGTTTTATTTGCGGATGACACAACACTTATTATCAAGTGCGAAAATAAAAAATCGTACGAGAAAGATATAAATTTAACGCTTAACAAGACAATTAGATGGCTAAGTAATAATAATTTGAAAATCAATCTTAATAAGACTCAATTAATACAATTCCAAAATTATAGAATGCAACAAATTGACTTAAATATAAATTACAATAACATTAGAATACAAGAGGTAGGCACTGCGAATTTTCTAGGATTGATGCTTGATAAACACTGCAACTGGAAGGTACATGTTGAATCTGTTTGCAACAAACTTGAACGGTTCGTATTTGCCATCAAACGTTTGCGTCAAACAGTATCGACGGAAGCAGCTCTGACTGCATACCACGGATACGTCTCGTCGATGCTCTCGTACGGACTCTTACTATGGGGAAACTCAGTCGAGATAGAAAAAGCATTTCGAGTGCAGAAGAAATGCGTGAGAGCGATCTGTGGTGCCTGGTTTACAGACAGTTGCAAGCAGCTATTCAAAAAGTTCAATATTCTTCCACTGGTTTGCATGTACATTAGGGAATTGTGTAATTTTGTGAAACTGCATCCACATTATTTTAATAGATTTTCAGAAACACCTGGTAGAAATTCTAGGAACAAATTTAAACTCCTTCGCCCTAGGTGTAGACTGGATATCTATGAAAAAAATGTATATGTTAAAGCTATAGAGGTCTACAATAAATTACCAGATACATTTAAAGAACTACCTATTACAGTGTTTAAAAAAAGAATTACAAAGTGGCTTACAGAAAAATGTTTCTACAATTTAAAAGAATTTATGACATATAAAGAAAATAATTTATTTACATAACATTATTTACAATTTCAATTATTCTAATTCAAATGACATTTTATTCCAATTTTCTTTATTTTTCTTTTTGACTTTACTTGCTATCGATTATTACCATTAATTAATTATAGAATTGACATTGATGTATGTAATTTAACCATGTTTTTATAAATATTGTATTATTCGCACACCATTTTTATGGTAGATTGTGAGGATATTGTTATTACCCTACCATCTTTATGTAACCACATTTCTTGTGAATAAATGAATTTGAATTGAATTGAATTGAATTTGTATTCAAATTAATATTAGTAGGAACAAGTAGGAAATGGAATAAAAGGTGGGCAAATGATTTTCACTTAAAATCTTAAAGTGACACTCACGCTAGGTGACCCCAGCTGCTGTAGAAGTACTTTTGCCATACAGCAGAGCTGTTATATGACTTTGTGTTGTTTTCCTAAAATAAGTAAGGCTTCCAGGCTCCTTACATGTATGAGGTGATGCGACTTTATATGCGTAGAATATGGAAGTAGGTACCGACATTGTTCTTTCTTTGTATGTAAGAAAAAGTAAGGCTTGGTTTGTGGATTGAGTTAGATTATTATTTTAAAATTGTTACTCTGTTATCCGTTCGTTTAGTCTGAGTCCGAGTTCGAATCCATAATTTATAATTATAATTTATAATTTATTTATTTATTTAATTATAACGGTTGTACACCAATTACAATAATTAAAGATAGGTAAACATGAAACAAACACAAAATTAAAACAAATATATAAAACAAATAAACAATTCTATGGATTTTGGTATCCACACAAACAATCATTCCTTCCTCACACAAAATCGCTGACAAACTAACATTATACTCGGCCATCCATCCGCAAACAACTCACAGTCAGGATTGGCGTACATGAGAGCGTTGAGAGCAGAAAGCGAGCGCGGTATGGGTGACGTAGCGCGCGCTACGGTGCGACATGATGGCACGGCAAACAACATGTCATTGTGCCTTCGGTTGCGACGGTAGTTATTAGGAACAAAAAATCGACACAGATCGTCATGAAGGTCTCGTGCATCAATTACCGATCGGGAATGAATTAAAAATATACCTATTATGAGAAAGGTTAGTCGTTAGTCCTACACGCTAGCACAGTGAGGACTGGCAGCGTTTGTACATCTTCAAAATCATTTTACAACCGCTGCATCATCATCAATTAGCATCAATGAGCGGAATTAGAACGATTTTTAAAACACTAATAATCGCTTTAGTTTTTTTATAGTCAGTAGTATATGGCGTAATGGCTGCAACACCTTGTTAATCTGAGTTGTAAAATACTGAAATTATATTTAATTGGCGATTTAAAAGAGTGGCCGTGAGTTTCTTGCAGGTTTATTCTCATAGGCCGTTTGCCTGAACCTAGCAACTAGCCTAAATGTAGCTTCAGTAACTTAGTAAACTCACTAACCTTTATATTTTGACGTTCATAAGTGTTACTTTGTGACCTAAATGAATAAATGATTTTTGACTTTGACTGACTACAGAAAAAATTTTTTATCCAGAAAAAGTAGACCTGTATCTATATTTATTGACAATGTCTATATTAATGCGAATAAAGACACGGACAAAATCTAGTTGTTGTATATTTGATGTGTTTTTCTGTAAAAAGATATAACAATAGATGCATTTTAACAAAAGTTATTGTTATATTGATGTTTATTTTATAGTAATTATTTAAATATGTAGAGATAATTAATTAAATGACGTAGTCATGTTTTTAAAATATGATTATTTCTATTTACATGCACATAACGTAGTCTTATAATATATATAATTCAACACGACAACCATTTTAGTAATTTCCTATGTTAAAATGAAAAATGAGTTCATAAATATGTATATAAAATAAATGACTATACCGACTGAATAGATTTATCTTTACTATCTACATATATCTTTAAGACTGCGCCGAGCAAAATGTGCCAAAACAGGCGGTCACAGTTAAGTTGATAAAATCAACACTTTTTGTTTAATACAAATATAAAATATACATTTCCCATAACAATGAATGTGTTTACAATTACTCCGTGTAAAAAACTTAAAATAATTAATATTTTCGCCTACAAAATTACGTAAATTTGCAAAAATGTAAGCTCGTGTTACGTGATTTTCAGATTATACCAGTTGAAATCTATCCGATTTTACAGCTTTAACGAAACATAAATAGTTATATTACAATTTGTTCGTCCCAAATATTTAAGTTATTGGTTTACAATAAAGATACATATTTATCAAAAAAGCACTTCAAATCCTGCATTCAATTTTACTATGGCGGCCGCGCGCCGATTTGAATATCAAACTGTCATTCAGTCCAACCGCGTCTTTCGCTCGGCGCAGTCTTAATATATATATATATATAGATATTAAGATATCAAATCTTTCCTCTTAATGATATTAGTATATACTAATATCATTAAGAGGAAAGATTTGATTTTTTGGTCGTTTGTTTGTAAGAATTTAACTCAAAACATTCACAATTGATTTTTAAAATATTTTTTCTTCAGAAAGCTTTATTATAATTACCGAGTAACATGGTCTATATTTTAATTTTAAAAATTACCAACATGTCACAGCTACTAACATGTTATGTTAGCAACTTACTTTTACGCGAGCGAAACCGCGAGCAAAATATAGTACATATTTTTCTGTATTTTAGCGAAGGATGAATTTGTCCCGGGTTTCAGTGCAGTTTCAGTGATTTTCTTTCAGATTGAGAATTGTGATATCATAGCTAAACACGCAAGCTAAGTGCGTGCTAACAAACTACAATAATTTCTATAACATTAGTTTAGTGTGAAATTGGACTGCCATGCAAAGGTCTCGAGTTGAATCCCAAGGCACGCACTTTCGACATTTTGAAGTTATGTACGTATTGAAACTAGTTTAATAACACGGTTTCATCGACGAAGAAAAAGAAGTGGCCGAAAAAACCTGGGCAAACATGTCTGAGAGCTCCCCATAATATCAAGTCTACCAACCGGCACTGAGTCACCGTGGCAGACTTCGGCAAAATCTTTCTTGAACCGAAAAAAAAAAAAATATTATTTGGTAGAAAACTGATGCTATCTAAACTTGTTAATACATAGAAAAAGATAAAATTGTCTCACTAACTGATTGACTATAATAAAGTTGTAAAGGGTCATTGTATAATAGGCCAAAAATAAAAAAATTTTGTTTTGTCAAAGCCAAAACAACGGCAACACAACGCGCCTTCACTCGCATAAATGTTGGTTAGGCTAGATTAGATCAGTAACAGTACTTTTTTCTGGATGAAAGGTACCCTATGTCCGTTTCTGTTTCTTTTACAAAATATAGGTGATTATTCATGATGGTCGGTCGAGTAGCTAAAGCGTGAAAGTGTCACAAACAAACGTACAAACAAACTTACATTTGCATTTATAATATTAGTTAGGATTAGGATGCCCTGAAATAAGATAAAACGCAAACAGACAGAAGCGCAAATCTCAAAAGGTAGTTTTTTATTAACGCTGTATCGATTCAGTGAGTATGCAGTATTTAAAATTTCTCAGTAGATATAAATGAACGCGATCAGCGATGCCAAACATTATTTCGTGTAGTCACGCGCTATAAGAATTATTTTGTTTTTATTTTAACTATTCTTTACGTCTTAATCTGAATTAAGTACAAAAACAGTATTCACGAAAGTTATTCATATATATTTGTTGGTAAATTATCGTAAAAAATAATAAAAGTAAATTATTGTTATTTATGTGTAACTGTCAGCTTTTTATTAGAGTTTGTGACACCAGATAAAAAAACAAACAAATCTATTCAAACTATTGTTTTGAGTTTATACGCCTATATAAAAAACAATATCGGCCCTGCTGGCCACAGACCTCTTCTTGGTATGAGAAGGGCTGGTCCTGTAAGTTGGACCAGTGCGCGTTGGCAGACTTGACACATCTTTGACACTATGTAAAACAAATGCAGTAGTTTTCCTTACGATGTTTTTCTTTACCGTGAAGCAAACGATAATTAGCTATTTAACGGTAGGTACATGAATTCCAAAAGGCTAAGGTGCGTGTGTTAAAATCAACGTGGGACCTTTGCATGTCCAGTTCAACTATTTACACCTGCTGCGTTTTAAATAGTTAATTATCGTTTACCTTAACTGTGAAGGCAAACATCGTAAAGAAACCTGCATGCCAGATAGTTCGCCATAATATTCTCGAAGATTTGGGAAGACTGTCAATTAGCGCTGGCCCTGCGATCGAATAAAAGGCGCGGTTGATCTAGACGCCAGATGATAGAAGCGCCAAAAAGCCAAATGCGAAAAACAATTGCCAGCGCAAAATGGGGAAAATTAAAAAAACTATATTGAAAACTTGGGCAGTATGTCAATATAAATAGTCATATTTAACATAAAAACGAAGTAGAATTTACTTGGAGTGATAGCGTCAATCAAAGGGCGCCGAAAGACAATCTCGCTCGAATCTGATCAAAGGCTAGGATCGGCACTTCTGTCTACTGACTGTAACTAATTAATCTGTCTCATACTGAGAAGAGACCCATGCCCAGCAGTAGTACATTTTAAAATCAGGACTAATATTGTCGAAGATAGAATAAATTAGACAGTTTTGTAATTTAGCTGCGTTTGTTTCAGCTTAAATACAAAATGTTCTTTAGCATAATATGTGTGTGTATCTGTGTATACTTGGTACACACTGTGGTATATCGTCGGTATGCACCGCTAGTGAATCATCTTGTTCCGACACAACCAGGGAGGCTGCCTATCATAGGACATGCGCACAAGTTTCTTCGTATTGAAGGTAATATTTATTTTCTTCCATCTATGCCAACGATACGGCTCTTATACCAGGTCAACCATCAAAATGTATGTATATGTGAAAATTCGGGCCGAACGAAAAATACTAACAAAAGGAACAGGCGAAACTTCGGCATTAACGGTTCATGGTAGGCCTACAGTTTTTAAGATTTTGATGGCAGTAAAAGTAAAGTAACTATTATACGTAAAAAGCCAGTATTACCACTTGTTTAAGGATGAAGACTATTTTCATTTAAGAAATCAGTAAGCATGTTGTTACTTACCTGAAAACAGATATTGAATTGAGTAGTTGTATAGTTTGTTGTTCCATTGACAACGTGTATGCAACATTCATTAATTTCATGATGATCGATTGAGTAGATAAGTCGTGAAATCGTAGCAATCAAACCAGTAAACTCACATTCGCATTTATGATATTTGTTAGAATTCTAATAGTCTTTGTCGCGTTGTGGTGGTCCGGTATATGACTCATAGCTTAAACTTCGAAGTTATTTTGAATTTGCGACGACGCCTGTAAATTTTTTGACTTATGTTTTTTTTCATCTATCCATCGCTGCTCAAAGCTCCTAAATTCATTAATCCACAAAAACAGTTTAAACTTGCAAGATTCAGTTTTTCTGTTTTCCAGATTTCTCTTACAGTCAAGTGATATTTTATATTACCAATTTTATTATTATATCTTATCTGCTATATTACTTGTACATTTTAGAACTCGTTGACTTAGTAACAACTTGGAGCAAGTTTAATTATGAACATGGAGGTGTTTCGACAGTTTTTCTTGGACCATACCCCGTATATAGTAAGTATGTTTTTCAATTTCTTTATTTAGCATCAACTTTGACTGCGTGGATGGCGTAGGCGTGTTCGCCTCGCCAATGCCACTACGCAGATTTTGTGAATTCAATTCCCTCACTGATCAAAAATGTATGTGATCCAAAAATGGTTGTTCCGAGTCTGGGTATTGTTTTTGTCCGTTATTTAACTGTTTGTAAAGTTCCCCGCTACCTAAGAATTAGTCGAAAGGTCAGAATTTTCTTTTTAAAATAAGAATATCATAAAATACTATACTTGGGCATCCTGCGTGACACAAGGCCAAGCCCTAATGCCCACATTTGGGCTCAGGCCATGTATCGCGATGGACTTTAGAAACATAATTAACGGACACACAATACATCTAGACTCTTCTGAGTTCTGACTCAATAAATTGTGTAAATTGTAATAATAAGATGCGCTAGAATTATTTGCTTCTGAACCAAAGGGCGAATAAAACCATCAAGGTATATTTGTTTTAGTTGTGTCAAATCCTGAGGATGCATTGACCGTTCTGCAGAAGTGCCTCGACAAGTTCTTTATGTACCACTTAATAGAACCATTCTTGGGCAAAATGCTGGTAGCCGCTGAAGGTATTTCATGTTTCATTGCGATACTATTAAACTATTTATTGCTTTTCGGACACCTGTGTGAATGAAATTGGCGGTAGCCCAATGTCTGAGTCAACGGTCTTATGATTGAGAGGTGGGTTTTAACCATTCCTCTACTGATAAAAACCGTTTTAAGCATAGATCAAGTATTTAAATGCATGGACTTAAAAATTCTTGCCAAAGTTGCGATGTCAAACGTTACTTATTATTTGAGTAACAAAATAGATCTCACAACTCCATTGAGTTGTGAGATCTATTTAAAATTTTTTTTTTAATTGTCTAGTGCCTGTTTGGAAACGTAGTCGTCGTATCATAGACTTGAGCTTCACACAGAAGCTTTTGGATGATTATTTAAACGTGTTCAATGGGGAAGCAGAACGTTTGGTACAGGCTTTAGAGGAAGACGTTGGAAAGGGAGAAATAGATGTAACTGAAAAAATTACCAGGAGCGTTCTGGAGACTACATGCCGTATGTATTCAATCTTTTATAGTAGATTACGATTCCATTAAAATCTAAATGTGATAATATTTGTGTGGAATTCTTACACTGATCACGAAAATCGTAGGCATTTCGTGATCAGCTTGATAATTCGTGGCCTTTTTACATATGTTAAAAGGTCAGGCTTAGCGTAATAACTAATAACTTTATTTAACTAGGTTTATTTATTATTCATTTTGCTTGCATCTTTTCTTTTCTTTCAAATATACTGCTACTTTGTTATTCAAATGAATTAATTATTTTGAGCTGGCCTGACTTTGACTCAATCAGTCTAGTTTCCTCTATGATGAAACAAATTCGCTTGCACCGAACTCAATAGCAACGTTTAAATTAGGACAAATTTGATAAGTTTGGTTGTTTTACTGGTGTGTCTATTATACCCTTACTCATTCCCATGATGAAAAATGTTATATAAATCGTTGTCTTATTACAATTAATAGAGATTGACATACTGTGATGGAACGAATAGCGAATTGACCATTTAAAATTACTTTTTAGTTACCACAATGGGTGCAACAGTGGACGGCAAGGATCTAGTAAATGATAAGTACGTGCTAGCCGTGGATACGTTTATGGAGATCATCACCATTAAGTTCTGCAAGCCCTGGTATTTGCTGGAGCCTATTTTCAACCTTAGTGGCTATCGGAGAAAACTGGAAGAATCTTCAGAAATATTCTTCAGTCTATCGGAGAAGGTATATTTTAAAATTAGTAATAGTTGGTATATTTTTTATGCTATTTGCTATTTCTCATTAGGGGAAGGCTATGTCCAGCAGTGGACTATTATAGCCTGATGATGATAATATTTTTTATGATAGCCTTACTTAAAATCATGTAATATTCGCTTTAAGCGAATAGGACGTGCGCGGCAAAGTCGCGCGTTAAATATAAAATGCCACGCCGACGCTCTGAGCGTCTTCGTTACAAGCGCATGTTTCGTGTCTCTTAAGTAAATGTTACAAATGGTTACCAGCTGCTTAAATAATACCTAGATAAGTAATGAAGTAATTTGATAAAAATTGTTATGATATATGAATTACATGTTAAATCTATAAGAAATCTAAAAAATAACGGAGCAAATGTGCTTGCAGCAAACCGAGTCAGTATATAATAACAGTTCCTACTGTAAATTTAAAAGCTCTCTCGTATAATACGAGAATAATATATAAACAATGAAATATTTCGGTAACAAATAAATTCCTTTTATTCTAGATGGTTAAATTAAGAAAAGAAGAACACATGCAGCGTTTAAAAAATAAAGAAGACTTTGATTTTTGTGGTAAGCTTGTATGATATTTTTCCTAAGTACATAAATATTATAGCGGGAACATAATAATTTCCTCCAGACCGAATTTCAGTCATGGCGGCCAATCTTAACGGAGATTGGCCATCTGCGCAGGAGATATTATAGTACACAAGTATGTGCGCAAACACAAGTGCACTCTCTCTTCCCTAACTCTCATTCTTTCTTTCTTTTCGTGTGGTTAGTGGCCGACCTGTTGTCAAGAGTTGTTCAAGCCGCCCGTAGGCCTCTGACATGGCTTAACGACTGCTGTCAATTTGACAACAACCGGGACCGACTTTTTACATGCCCACCGAAGCACGGAGACGCTCAGATGCAACACCACTAAGCGGTCACCCATCTATAGACTGACCGCACCCAACGTTACTTAACCTTGCTAATCGTTTACCGATCAGTGAGTGCAACTGACTATGAGCGCTTCTAAGTTAACCTAACTCTCATGATCCGGTGGTACGGATAATAAGACATGACCGGAGAAAGACAAGCCACCTCTAAAAAATCAAATTTGGTGAAACAATTACGTCATCAGTTATGCCATTAATATTGGCTGATGCGATATATTGATACACGTGGTAAGTGAGCGATTCTTATGAAAAAATAACTCATATAAAACATAAACATAAAAACTCATATAAAAAGGACATGGAAATTGCAGCAGTTCAGGTCGGCCTAATGGTGTGTGTTTTGACGAAGCTGTGGTGATTGCAGCATTATAAATGCTTACCTCGGCATATTTTATCTTATCTTGTGTGGGGTCCAGTCAGTACAGACCGACGACACTTCGACCCCGTGGGATCTTTTGTGTCGGATCCAAGATTTATCTCTTAGCTAGATAGCTAAGGGATAAATCTTGAACAAGAGCTAAATACTGGCCATTTTGACATCAACGACTTCCTGTGCAGATTGAGATTAGCACACAATTCGATCTGCAGAGCCTGGCGTAAGGAGGTAAGGAGATCCTTATGAATATACTGCATCAGCCGCAGCGTACACTTCAGAGAGAATAGCCTGAAGTCTTCAGGGTTTGGATATGCCAATCCCATCAGACCCATCCTCAATCCAGCCAACGCGTCACATTCACACAGTAAGTGCGATATGGTCCTGTTCACCACAGATCGAATTGTCTGCCAATATCAATCTGCACAGGAAGTCGTTGGTGCTAAAATGGCCAATATTAAGCTCTTGTTATATCCGCAGAACTTCCGGGTGAAGCCTGTGGCTCTGTTTGCAATGAATTTTTGGAGTGTTCCAGACCCCTAAGGGCCATCCACTCTAGCCTGTGTTTATCATTGCCTCGGCATAAGTATGCGCTGAAGCTGACTGCCATTCCTTAGGTCTTAGTTTCTATATAGGGGCCCAGCAAAGTGTTTTGTTATAATCGCAGTTGTTTAAACAAAGTTTAGTATTCCATAGAACCATACCTAAATACCTGACCTTGATTGACACCATGGTGGAGAATTTAGGACGGTATGGAGGATTTAATGACGGAGGAGTTAACGTAAGGATGCCGACACATCCTTATGTATAAATCCTAACGATTCCTGCATATGTATATGTAATAAATAATCATAATTCTGATTTTATACATCTTGATATCAGGTAGCAGATTTCAAAGTTTCCTGGACATCCTAATAGAGAACAGCGTGACAGAGACTGGATCCACCTTCACTGACTCGGAGATAAGAAACCTGGTGGACAATGTTCTCTTAGCTGCCTTTGATACCACAATATGCGAGCTGATATTGGTTCTGGTATGCTTAGGAAGTCATCCACATGTGCAAGAGAAGATATATCAGGAGTAAGTATAATATTGTCTTACGTTTACACGGATAAATTGAACTGTACGTATACACCACTGTGTTTATTGTTTATTTTTCTCCAACGTTTTGGATATTTTTCAGAAGATTTTTACCCGCAGCGGTGCCTGCTAAAAAGCAACCAAAGTGTTGACGAAGTTCGAAATATAAATAACATCAAAATAATAATAAACCGCTGTAAAATATAAAGTATGTAGGGTAATATTATATACTAACTTATATAACATTACCAGTAACCATCTGCTGTGCAATATCGCTATCGTTAATTTTTTACAGTTGTATATCGTTATTTACCTTTAATTTATAGGATTTAGGGAGCAGGTCTCTTTATATAATGGCAACCTACTGTCGCACTGTTAGGCATGGGCCTTTCCTCAGTATGAGAAGGATTAATAATTGATAATACACAGTTCCTTAGTTGGCCAAGTTAATGTTGGCAAACTTTATACATCTTCGACTTTATATATTTATCTTACGCAATTGAAATCGAACTCGAGATCTCTCTTAAAAAGTTCAATGGCTTTTCCACTGGGTTATTGTTTATACGCATCCCCCTTTATGTAATGCATTCATTTTTTTTTAGGATTATAGACGTCATGGGTGAAAAAGGAAAAGTATCCAAAGAAAATTTATCTTCGCTGATATACTTAGAAGCTGCAATAAAAGAAACATTAAGGTTGTATCCGATTGCATTACTTGTGGGAAGACAAGCCAGTACTGAAGTCAAACTAAGTAAGATTGAAATTTTAATTTACATTTTGATGAATTTCCTATTTTATCAGTATACTAGCTTTTGCATGCGGCTTCGCTCGCGTAAAGGTAGGTTATGTTGGTAACAGGACTTTTTTTAATAAGATGTAGCCTATGTTACTTAGTGATAATATAGCTTTAATGATGAAATAATTTTTAAAATCGGTTGACTAGTTTTTGTGTTAAATCGTTGCAAATAAACAAACAAAAACAAATCTTACTCTTTATAATATTAGTATAGACTAGGTCTGGTGATATTGTTATAGCTAAACGCCTGTGAGTCATGGCGTAATCTTTCGCTCTCCTAAAGAATCCTCAATAACAGCAAGGCTACTGAAATTCTGCCCAATTGATGGCAAAAGGCGCGGCAAGAAAGTTAAAATATTTAAAGAACGAACCTAAACACTGACAGGCAATATTTAATGAGTTGTAGAGCCTCGCTGATTGCAGCATGAATGTGCCGGCTCGACCGGGGAAGGACTACTCTCTCGCAAAATATCAACGTGAAATAGCAGTATTCCTACTGTTGTGTTTCGTTCGATGAGTCAGAGCGCCGGAGGCTCAATCACCCTCGTTCCCCCATTCCGCTCTTTCTCCTTCCCACTATCTTTTTCTCTTCTTCCTGTCCTAAAGGTCCGGCAACGCGCAAATGATGCCTCTGGTGTTGCAGGTGTCCATAGGCTACGGTAACCACTTACCATCAGGTGGGCCGTATGCTTGTTTGGCACCTAAGTAGTACAAAAGAAAAAAAAAGATCATTTTTTATTTTTTATTTGGAAACATTATTTTGTGGCTAACCCAAAATTTTGTCACGTGTGGGATTGAAATCCACTGCACTCAGCGTCGTGGCGAGTCGATCAATGAAATCGTTATACCATCCACGCATTCAAATGCTTGTTTAATATTGGGACTGGGTCCCACTCACCGTCCTGGTGGGTGGGTGGTGGTTTTGTTTCATTCTTTTGAATGAAACAAAACACACCTAGTCTCAAAAGAAAACTTTTGTGTCCGTTAATTGTTTAAAATATTCCTGCGTTTTAGAAATTATCTGAACGATGTTGATGAATTAGCTTCATTTGAAATACATGTAGGATAATGAAATAGTCAAACATAAAGAGGAGCACTTGAAATTAAATTATTTGTAATTGTATTTTTCTTTTTAATCGTTGTGTATCTATGGAGACACAAATAAAATATTTTTCTTCTTCTTCTTTTCTATTAAATGACGCTAAGATCCTCCCAAAAGTAAGCAACCGTCTTAACTATTATTTATGTTTTCAGGTAATGCCACTATACCCGCTGGTAGCAGTTTAATCGTCAATATATCGGCGCTGAACAGGAATCCTAAGTACTGGCGTGAAGACGCCGACGAGTTTAAACCAGAAAGATGGTTCAGTGACTCGCTGCCAGAACATCCAGCCGCTTTTGCGAGCTTTTCTCCAGGACGGAGGGGTTGTCCTGGTGAGACTTTTTTCTTTTTTTAAACTGACATCTACCGCACTAGGTTTAATTTTTGCATCGCGTAGGTTTTTATTAAGCAAATGACGCAAAGAACACCCAGACTCGTGTGAATCACATTAATTTCTAGCCCGTGTGGAACTCACTATAGGTCCTCGACCCAATGGTAGTGCCCAAGTGACCACTTAAACCATTACGCTATCCATGCAGTAAAGTTAAGTTCAAAAGGTAAAAGTCAAGTTAATGATGAAGATGAAAGGCCCAATCACCCTCTTTCCCCTTCCCGCTCCTTCTCCTTCCCACTTCCTTTCCTAAAGGATCGGCAACGCGTAAGTGATACCTCTGGTGTTGCATGCGTCTATTTTTTGGAGGCATTCTTTTTTGTGGATGAGTCTTATTCCTACTTCATTTTTTACCCCTGAAAACCTGTATACGACTTTTCATGATGATCGGTTAAGCAGTTAATGCGTGAAAGCTTTACTAACAAATTTACATTCGCATTTATAATATTAGTTAGGTTTGCTTTTTTTTTTCAGGTAAACAATACACTTTAATGATGTTTAAAGCCACCTTGGTACCACTGATAAAGAAATACAGGTTTACTGCAGATCGCACTAATATGAAGCTGGATTTTAAAGTTATGTTAAAACCTCGTTCTGGACACTATATTAAAATTGAATACCGATAAACAAATGTACAGAAAACAGTATTTTTCTTTAAACTATCGATTTGCAGCATACAGCAGCGATACCTTAGTGGGAGACGGTTGGACTGCCATGCAGAGCTTTCGAGTTAAGTGCGTATTAAATAGTTAATTATCGTTAGCTTTAACGGTGAACGCAAATATCGTGAGGAGACCTGCAGAGTTTTCCATAATGTTCTCGATGATATGTGAAGTCTGCCAACCCGCAGTAGACCAGCGTAGTGGACCATGTAACATTTCTCACACTGGGAAGAGGCCCGTGCTTAGCAGTGGGACAGTTTAATACAGGGCTGATATTATCGAGTGGCAGCGGCACACCGGGGCTCAATAGGTTTTTAATTATGTCTGGTATTTCAATAATTGAGTTATTCAATATACTATTTCTGCAATAGGAATTATCGCTATGTCACGGGGCCTTTACAGATATTCAATCAACGGACACAAAGAAACCTCGGACTTGGAACTACTTATTTATTTATTTTTAAGAGACAACTGCCGCACTTGGAATAATTCCTGTGTCGCGGAGGACTTTACAAACATGCCAACAACGGACACAAAGAACACCCAAACTAGGAACAACCATTTGTGGATCACACAAATTTTTGTCCCGTGTGAGGGTCCTGTAAAATTTTGTGTACAACAAATCTTTGTGTGCGCTCTGAGTGATGTGGGTCCAATACCTACAACACTCAGCGCGGCGGAAGAGGCTAGTACTACTCCCGTACTAGAAAGAATCCCTGAAGCCGCTGTTTTGGGTTCAAATAATAATAAACAGTAGATCCCCAACTATATTTAAATATTACTGTTTATCCTGTTTCTGTGTAAACCTGCATGTGTGAGAGCTCTCCCTAAGCTTTCCGAAGATATAGGAATTCTGCCAATCCGCACTAGGCAAATGTAATGGACTATGATCTAACCCTTTTTACAATGAGAAGAGGGCCGAAGGTTTATATATAGGGCTGCAATTATATTATTATTAATATATAAATATATATTATTATAAAAAATACAAAAATATTGTTCACAATATTTTATTCGTCGAAACACATTCAGTATGTATTTTACAAATCGATGAAATAACACAACAATTCTTATTGTTCTGTAGAAGCGTAGTGAAGGTATTGTCAGTTTGAAAAATGAATTAATTGCCATCTTCAAACACTAGCCGAGCGGATAACAATATTAATAACAGTTTACATTTAACTGTTACCATTATAATGTCACGATTTTGTCAAGAATTAATTTCAATATTTCTGTTAATTAATAAAAAAAGTAATATTGTTTAACCTAATGAGTCGCAGCTGCACACCGGCGGCCGGGCACAATAGGTTTCTAAATATGTCTGGCATTTTAACAATTGACAGGTAATTAAGCTATAATAAAAAATTTACTGTTCTTCGATAAACAATATTCTTTTTTTATACAAATTATATATTTCGTTTAACATTTTTAAACTATCTTGTCTTTCTGGTTATTGAAGACCCTGCAGTCTATAGGACTGAAGATATTTTATGGCAGGGCGTGGAGAATCAGTACTGTCCCTCCAATTCTATTTGGATCACAAATTAAAAGCATTCTTGCTCACTTCTTCAGCTAAGCTAATGTGCTTTTTTGAAGTAGGTTCACGTCGGTGCAATGGGTGGGATCATTTTATTAATGGTTGTCAGTTTGTAGAAAAGAGTAGAGGCAAATGGGATTTTTTGCCTTGCCGTGTGGACTATAGGATTATTTTTAATTATACGTATATAGTCACTATATATATTTTCTCAGAAACTTATTAAAAAAATAATATGAAATAATGTATTTAAGAGCATTGAAAATTAATTTAAAAAATTATTAAATTGTATATTATAAGTATATTATATTGAAACATATTTAATTCTTGACATAATGTGACTGTTGAACCGTTGTAATATTATATATATTATTTAAAATTAGTAATATATTCGGCGGCATAGTGCCAGGGTAGAAAAATAACCCTTTTGTGATATATATTTAATAAATCTGAGCAAAACCGGATATAATAATACAAATACATATTGAAATTAAAACAGTATTTGTTCGATTTTCTTTGGAACACATTAAATAAATAAAATTACCCCGTAAAATCCGAACTTACTGAAGTTCAACAAGTGATTGTTGAAAATAAAAACAATGCCTCTGATAAATAATTGTCGTAATGCTATTATATTATATTAAGTTTAGTATAGTCTATTTTCACAACATCTGGACTATGTTAACATTATATTAGCAAAATGAAATTCTAGTATTTTATTTATTCAGTATCAAGTATCGTTCGATCCATATAATATTTTCATATAATATAATACGTTAATAAGTGACGTATAAAACAAACGAAAAGAAGTTTTCGTGGCGTGCTTCTACTGGTGATTGTAACGCATCCAAGCTATCTCTAAAACTGATGTCACATAACATAATCCGACCACGATTTCAGCTACTGACAAAAAAATTGTACATCCCCACATGGATGTGTAGTATTTGCCCGTGCTGGACGTAATGAGCCGATGGTGGTCTCCATATAGCACAAACAAAATAAAATCGACAACGATAATAAATACAAAGCATCATTGTAATAAAATATAAATGTATGTACATGTATATGTTTATCCATTGTCTAGTACCCATAGTACAAGCTCTGCTTAGTTTGGACTAGATGGTGTTGTGTGTATGCGATAGAATGTTATATTATATTATTATTATATTATATAATGAATTGTCAATACAATAAATATTAAAACATTTATGACAATTTTCATTTTGCTAATATAAAATAATTTATCTATACTATATTTAACAACAGTAAAAATTGCACAAAATTTGACATCGATATATTGTTTAAAAGGCTTTTTAGATTTTCATTCTATAAAAGAAAATACAAGAATTTGAGAAATAATAGAGGCAATATGGAACATTAAAAGTTTTTAACTACGCACTTTAGTGCACCACATTGTAAAATTATATTAGGTAACAATATTCGGACTACATCCACTGGAAGTCAAAGTATACTTTAAAATTTCATTACAATTATTTTTAATCGCTAAAACCGTTTATCCAAAAAGATTTAAATACGAATTTAAAAATTCAAAATACGAGCTCGCCATCTTTCTGTATAAATAAAACGCGACAGACTAAAATCTTAAAATATTGCTGTGACTTAAAATTAAAAAGATACTCACTTTGAGTAAACAGAGTCGGACTTGTAGCAATAAATCTATATATTCGTATTGCACAAAATAAGCTTCATAAGCGAATGGACGTACGTATATTAACGTGCGATAGTAACATTAATAAATATATTTTATAACATAACACACGACTAGCATCATAATACTTTCAGCTTCATCAATAAATAAAAAAATAATTTAATTGAACATTTTAAATGTAAATTATGAAAACATCCTCTTACACACTTAGTAGTTACATCGTACACCTTATTTCTCAGGCCAAGAGACGAATATTCTATTTTAAAAGTTTAACAGATGATAGAAATTTTGTGGTTAATAGAAAAATACATCGTTCTCATACATTTACACTTATTATAAAGGAAAGGGAAAATATGAGTGCCTGACGTGCGCTGATCTACTTGGGCTTATTGAGCTGTTGAAGTAGCACAGAGTTTGAGTAGGTAACTCATAAGATACATGGGCATCGTATCCATACTCAAAGATCCATTTGATACTAAAACTCTGTAATTACTGATATTATCGCATTTACATTAAGCGAATCTCATTTTTGAAGGATTTTCTAACTCATTACGTCAAGAGTCCTGATATCCATCAATCTTGTTGTTTTTAAAATAGAATATCGTGAAGTAATACTAGATCACAGTCTATGTAAATAATACATTAATTAGATAAACATTTACCTAGAATTTGCTTTACAGGAAACATGACTGTTAACGTCAAAAAGACGCAGAGATTAAAATACTAAAAAACACTATTCGTTTTAGTTTTTTGTTCTCTAACAATTTCGTATGGCCGAACAAAATTATTTGTTGAAGGTATATTTCTATACTTCTTAAATTTGATGGCCCACACTAGGAATCTTTGTGTCGTGGATATCATCAATATAAATTGAAATAACGGCCACAAAGAACACCCGAACATGGATCAATTATCTGTGAATCACACAAATTTATGTTCAGTACACCGATGGAACTTTTATCACTACAGTTCTTATTGAAATGTTTGTTGATTTAAATACATGTTAGTACTAAAAACATGTAATACGTTTTCGGTTGCTCATATTTATTTCAATTCTAAGAGAATTTTGAATAATTTTATTCAGCCATTAGCAAAATTTAAGTTCCACGTAGTCTACTTAATACGAAGTGTCTAACAGTAGAAATGTACAACGATAACGACTATTAGTAAAACGACATTTGACTCAACGAGTCGAAGTAGAGAGTACGGCCCTGGTCTCTGACATCACTTTGTAGAACACTCGTCACTGGAATAGGTACCACACAACACTAACCAAGAGTAGGATACACGTCTGCAATTGTTTTTGTTCAAATTTCGAACGTCCTCTCATGAGCCGTGACGTCACATTTTGGCTTTAAAGTATTGGCAGATGCGTTACTTCTATAAAGGTAGTCAACGTGACTTTTTAACTATACATAGTCTAAGTTATCTACTATGGCTATGGAAGTAAGACTAAAACACTGGAGTCTCAGAAATATCGACTAAGTTACCAAAGCTTCAGTGCAGTGAAGTTTAGCGACGCAATATAAGGTTTTCTACAAAGAAACGTTAGAGTCTACCCTCTGTTGTCTAATCAATTGATTTGGACGGCTTCACTCTGTCCAGTTTCTCAGCTTTTTCTGTGCTATTCTGGCTGCTCCTAAAATAAAGAATAACTTTATTATAAATCCGTATCGCATCCGTCATCCATAGTCTTGTTGCATACGTTAAGCCCTGATTCGATTGCTACAAATGTTTTTGGACTAAAATCAGTGTTCCCGGCTCGCCTCTATTACGTGCAACCTAAAATATCTGGTGAAATATGAGTATAGTGAAACTTTTTTAACGTACTGATTTAATTTTTAATGCATACCAATTTACGTATACCAATCCGCAGGCAAAAGGGAGCGGAATGGGTCCATTTTCAAAATCATTGCTTTTTAAATTGCTGAATACATTTGTTACCTACACCTAACGACAAGATATTGTTTTGAAAAAATATTACTGTATTGATAGAACTTCCTTTTAACCAAATCCTGGACTTTAAATTGTGAATTGTTTCTATTAAAGGCACGGCAAAAGAATTGTTTGGTTGCGAGCTTGTGTTGTATATATACATAAAATCATGCCTATACGCCACATTTCGCCAACTATGGTTATAGGTGCCACGTTACACATACAGGGTGAAGCTATTACAGTTTGCCGAGCACAGTTCTAGACTCGATGCTCAATGCTGGTGCGCATTTCTTCACGGAAATTTCCTGTAACACTTTGCCCAACCCAGAAATCAAACTCGATACCTTATCTACGGCAGTCGCATAGACTGCCGCTTTACCAGCGAGACAATCTAGCCAAGGCAGCGAGAATTTTGTTGTACCATCTCTACATGGCGTTATGAAGTCGAAAGTTGTACTTACCAGTTTAAACTCAACCGTCACAACATGTGGCAGAGGCGCCCTTTATGTTTCGTCTTCACGGGCAGTTCTTCGACCACCGAAGTGCGATGATTGTCTGTCACTACCGTGCTCCTCTTCAGAACTCGCTCGATCTCTGGAGCCCCATCCCGGGAGGGCGCTGCGTACATTGATCTGAAACATGCTTTAGTTTTACTTATTTTCAAAACTGTTTCTATTTAATGTGGTTGTTGGTTAATAATAGGGGTTGTCCTAACTTTTTCTTTAAATACGATCTGGTAACTAACTGGCGACCACTCAGATCCAACGATTCGTGAGGATAACCAAGACTTTCAGTGACTATTTAGAAGCCACAATCTTTAATGTCTCAAAAAGGTACTCTCAGTTCTAATTATTATTAAGAGATGGTAATAAAAATCTGCACCGGCAGAAATTCTTTGAAACACGGAGGAGTCATAGACGTAGTTATTATCTTCAAATATTTTATCTTAACTTCATACCGAATAATCTTGGATTATCTTAATCCTAATAAGGTATCCTAGCTTTTAGTATACTGAAAAGTTCACCTTCATTTAAAAGTTTTCTATATCTCACGATTATTTAGAAAACTTCTGCAATGAAATGACTTTAATGTCTTAATGATTCCTCTACGACATGATAGTTATTATAGATATACAACAAGTAAACTAAATACAAAGCTGAATGCTTGCGGCTTACTTTGACACAACTTATAACACATTTCTCTTGCACACAGTCATCCATCACCAAGCAAATGCAACCACCTTCTTTCCTTTAAATACAAAATGAACTTCTACTCATGGAACTAAATTTGGATACTGATAAAGCGGCTAAGCGCCCAAGATACAGCAGTAATCTACCATTTCTCAGCATAAAGCTTGGATACTCTTCAAGTAGTGGCACTTACCTGGTCAATTTGCTTCTGTTTGGCCTAGACGTCAAGTTGGAAGTTTTGCCTCTGCGTAAAGAGTGGAATGAGTGCTTGATTGGCTTGACTAGTGCCATGCTGCTGCTGCTTTCGGGGATCGGCTTCGTACAGTTCAGGGTTTGAACCGTCAGCTCTACGTCTTTTATAGGCTCATTAGATGCTAAAAAATATATAGCTTTTATTATTAAAAAATAGGTTACTTTCAAGTCGTTCAGTACAATGTGACCGAGAGATCATGAGTTGTAAACTATCTTTTGCATCATGGCCTTAGTACCGTCGTTCATCTACCTATATATTTTATTTTCAGATGCATCCGTCGTTTATTGCATAGTTTTAGGCCGATTTTAAGTAACGAACCATTAGTTCGGCAAAAAATAATCTTAAGGAGAAATGCTTTCTATTACTTCTGCTCTTATCCCTCTGTCTTTTTTGACAAGAGAATTGGAACTATTATAATATAATCGCCTATTTTTATTTTCACTTTTTTGGCAGAAAAATTACTTACCGGTAAACTCTTCAATAGGTTTATCAATAGTGTCATGGTCGATCCACGTGAGACCCATCTCCACCTTCTCAGCGAGATCTTGCCACCGCTGCCGGTTGTCCATAGTACCCGAATACAGTGGTAGTATCCAGGGAAACGTATCGGAAAGCACTTTGTATAGGGGCAAACATATCATGTCTATGAAACCCACTTGCATTTGAGGTAGCTCATCTTTTTTTTCCCTGGAAAATATTGAGTCGTTTTATTAGTTAGATATAAGTGAAGATGTATAAATGTCTGTTGCTCAGTCACGTGTCAAATCTAAAACGAATTCGGATAAAACTTGACATAGAAATCGATCATGCTCTAGGTTAACATATAAAATTTGAATACTTTTAAGTCCTAAAGAAGAAGCTGCGGTCAAAAACTGGTATTACAAAAAACAATTTGCATTGTTAAAGAAACCATAGCACGTGTTTTATTTCTTTGAAATTAAAAATGAGGCTGCGTGATAAGAGAGTGGTAGAGTAGCATAAACGATTTCTAATAAGCCATACGAAACTAAATTGATGTGAAATATGGTTAAGATTTTGATCAGGTAAGTAGTAAAGTTGTTATACTCTCTCCTACCAAGTTAGTGATGTATAAATTGCAAGGTAAAATAGTTTGGATAGTGTAAGCCGACAAACTTATGAAAGAAGACGAATGTGAATGAAGCAAAATATATGTCCTTACATATCAGTATCGTTAGCATTCATATTTCAAATTTGCATTTTAACATTTAGTGAGATCACTACTGACGAACATTAAATATACAACATGTAACATACTAAACGTACTTCTTGAAAGTACTTTGTTCAGAATCGGGTACTGAATCCATTTCTGACATTTTAAAATAAGTATTTTTTTTACTTAAAATAATTAAAATTTCGTAAATTATAGTCATCCATTTCTTTGAACAGTCGAAATAAACGAAGTGTATCATAATTCAAGGCAATAAGGTTTTTGATGCAATAAAGGCAATGCTAGATTTATTGTAATATACGAATACTATCCGCGCACAATAAGGATAACTAATTCGTTAAATTAAAATATCTAAGTACATAAAAGTAACATTTTAATGATTATATTATTATTACGATTTAATAATCTAATTGGGGTGTTTGAGGTTGTACGTTATGTCTGTGACACGTTGTATACTGTAGTTCGATTGGTCAAATACAATATAAATAATTCTAGTTACCTGTCCATCATAGCAATGGGCTGTTGATTCAACTGCAATTTTTCTAGGTCACCTTGGTCAAAGAACTCATCAGCCACAAGCTTGGCAACCTTGTGCTGCACTTCCCAAGGTTTAGCAATGGCGGAGACATCGCAAGCTGTCATCATCATACCACATAACACTGCAAAGAAGATGTCTTTATTATTGTCAAATAAAGAAATCAAAGCATTTAAAACTGGTTAATTTAATAACCGATTTACGATTAGTGCAGTAAAGCGACCTCTGGTACATTAATCTATAGATGGATTTATGTTGAGTATTCAAATTCAAATTGTTTATTTGCTAAAATGTGGTTTTTCATACAGATGGTGTGATACAAGATTTTACACAGAGCTGTTTCTCGTTTTCCTAATGATAGTTAATAAGCTAGGAAGTGAAGGAATTATATATTCCAAAAATAAGTAGAACCACGGGAGAGAGAGCTACAAAAAGCTAGTATTATATAAAAGTATTATACTTACACTCTTTCTTTTCCGGACTCTGCCAGTCAAATTCTCCGTTCTCGACCAACTCGTGGAACTTAGCTCGTTTCTTGAAGTACATCGCTAGGTCTGTAGAAAGGATCGCTGTTTCCACCACTCGCATCACATCCTTGTAATCATAGGGTGATAAAGCCTAGAACATCATTCAAACATCGTTTAGAAATTATTGAATGGATTAAAATTTCCTCAATCATTAGACATGCTTATAAAATGAACATAATTAGTAAGGTTCGTATTTAAATATCAGTCGCCTTATCGTGGAGATACTGACCAGCGATTGAGAGGTTATAGGTTTGAATGACAGTCACTGCATAAACCACATGAACCTACTCTTGATATAGCAAGTTCTGAAGGTAAAGGCATTTTCAATCAACGCAGAATATTATTTTTGTACAGAGTATGTTCTTGCACTCGGCATATCTTATCTAGATGTATTTGAGGGGAATCTTTATGTGTATGTGTGGGTTTCATTCTCCCAGTTCTTCTTAGTTTTTCTTTTCTATCTAAACGTTTATAGAAAATAATGACGATATAAATACAAACTTATAAAAAAGAGCTTTGTATAAAATTTAGGTTAAATCTCACCTGGAAAATGTTATTACTCTCGCTGTTCAATATCATGACACACTGATCGAAGTGGTGATGTTCCATCGTGGATGTTGAGTACAAGATCGCGAGCGGACTTTCCGTTTTCGTCTGGAAAGCATTGTTAGTCCCTCTATGGTCCAGGTCGTGGCACAGGCAAGCGACAAGGAGGCCTAGAATCTCAAGGTCAGACATGAAGCGCTCCATTTTGCCCGTCTTCAGCATAGCAAACATAGTCTGAGCTACGTTGAGAGCATGTCTCCAGTTATGATATTTGACAGGGCGGTAGTTTTTCTTGACGCTTAGTATCCAACGGCAAAGGACCTAAAAGAAGACGATATTGATTATACTGTCTGTTTATATGGGTCTGATGGACATCAAGGAAATGTTGTATTTACAGGCTCAATCAATCTAGCGTCTGCGGTATCCAGCCGTCTGTGGTAACTGAGTTACCTAATTATCAGCAATTTACATACTACATTTGGAAATAGATCACTAATGGTATACTCCTTCAGCAAATCAGTAGACTAAATAGATCGGTAGGCTAATTACGAATATTTTGATACTTACATCATATGGTATGTGAAACTTCTCAACGAGATTGCACTGAAGAAACATGCGCAAAGTTGCTCTGCACGTGTCTTCGTCAGATAGATCAAAATCTGAAAGAATAATTTTATAAAAATATACATACGTATAACTACTAAACATATAATAGACATCTAAACATGAATCGTATATATATAGGTTTAAAAATATTGTTTAGTTTTCCAAGCTTTGCAGGTCTAGTAGCAAATTTTCGTACGATTTTCCAATTACATGTGCTTATGATTTCAAACTGGTCTAAAAAACTACTGTCTTGCTTTTCAGTCAGGAAATTCTTAGTTTGCCGGTGATTCAAACTTCAAGACATAAGATACAATAAGGTGTCTTTTTATTATGCAGGGTCAGGTACAAACTGATGTGCTATTCCTTAATACTTTGCATATTCTTTTTTAGGCTCAATGACATTCTTTTCCAACGAAATATAAGTCTATAGCAATATTTATTTACTACTATTAGTTTCAGATTAAACACTATTGATTGAATAATAATAAGTTTATGAGAAAACTTCACTACTAACCGTGAAACTGAAAGCTATACAAGTTGTATATTTCAGCGGAAGGGATGACATCCTGACACAACTTATTTGTGTCCTCTGCTGATGCTGTTGCATGGTATGACAGGCACTCTAGCGCCACCTGTGGGGTTTAAGACGTTTTAATTTTGACTCTTTTACATTTATATAAATCAAAATGAATCCCTGTTTCCCTTGGTCACGCCATAACATGAGAACGGTAAAGTCGTTCTGATTTCATTCATCTATCTTTTTTGAAGTTTTCTTATACTTTGTAGAAGATTCTAACGAAAAGAGAGGTAAAAAAAATTGCGCAGAGATTTTGATAAACGACTATTTTAACTTCACGAGATTGACAGTTCGTCACACAAGACAATGTCTGCTGGGTCAGCTAGTATTTTATAGGTAAAATTAAATCTTATTAAATCAGCCTGCTAAAGAAGGCACTAAAGCAATTGCGCGCAGTGTTGCAGCTCAAAACGAACGAGGAAAGTACTAGTTCAGTGTTTGAATAGGCAGTAACTTTGTTTTCTGTAAACAATTGTTATCACTGTTATCATACTGTAGTGATTAGCTTTATTTAGAGTATATATTAAGTTTAACGAAGTGCAATAAATTGAAGTTTTAATCGATAAAAAGGTTTATTTATTTCTTGAAATCATTGTGTAATACTTTTGACCTAAGTTTTTCAACTTCATACCTTCTGCTTAGCCATAAGTTTGCACGCGTTTTCATACATCTGGGTGTTGTGGATGCCGAGACCGCAGAAAATGGCGAATGCCTCAAATATGGAGATGTCACCGTCCGTGAATTGACAACCGTTTTCCTGGAATTTGAAGATTTTACAGTTAAGGATAAAAGGCAACATTGAATTTAAAATGAAGAAGATAATACATAGACGCATATATATCTATATAACTTGCTATTTTTACGTTTCTTTTTGCAAATTATAGATTTAGTTCACAAGTGAATAAAAGTTAGTTTGAGCGTAACTTTTTGGTATTAGCGAAGGCCTCGTACTGCCGCTAGTACATTATTTAGATTTTATAAACCACATCAAAATAGGTTTTAAGGTCTTATGTAACCTGTAACGGTGTAATTTTTTTATTTCTTTGGTCTATGCTAAAGCTTTTTGAAACAGTAAACATGCATGTTTGTAAATGTTATTGGTAGTAATGTTCTCCAGAACGTATTTAGGTCACGGTGGCCAATCTTAACGGCGACTCCATCGGCCATCAGTGCAGGAGATATTATAGTGTATAAGTGTGTGTGCAAATACAAGTGCAATCTTTGTTACGTAACTCTCATCAGCCGATGGGACGGTAATCCGTCACGAACGGAGAGAGATCATGCGCATGACCAACGGCTATTCGTGCTTTCCGAGGCACGGGGGTGTCTAACACCGCCAACTTCCTAACTCCGGGCTGCTATTGAGATTTTTTAACAGAAGAACCTAATAACTTTTTGTTGACCTGACCCGGGATTTAATCTCGAGACCTCAAGAACAGCAGTCACATTTACGACAGCAGACTGTTGCGAGAACAGTGATAGAATCAATTACCTTATTAATAAGCTGTGCGACTCCAATAACATCTTTAGCTGCGTTCACAATGGGCATACAAAGCATCGTTCGCACGTTGGCAGCATCATCAGTTGTGATGTCATGAATGTTCATTCCATTGTCTCGTCTCCAGTCTTCCACGTTAGATATGTTGAGTGCTTTATTGGATTGAGCCACCTGTATTAACAAGATCATTTGAGAATGAGAATAGATCTTTAGTAGTAGGTTAATAATGCTTCTTCGTTTTAAATTTGTGTATGTTAGTTGGCAAATTGATAACATATTAAACGATGTGTCAATGGAATCGATAAATGGTAATAGGCTCGCTCTCCATGAAGCAGGATTTAAAAAATATTAAGGAGTGTGTGCCTCTGTCTACCGCTTAGTAATTATAAAGGTATATGTATATCATTAATAGACCTAATATAATATTATTATAGAAATAAACAATAATAATCAATACTTCGTTGCTTAAGCATTCATCGCTTACACTTAACTCTTCCATACATTGACACGCTGGGCAAAAAGAAAAGTGTGTAGATGTATCGAAAATAATCTTTATTCAAATTCAACAAAGGCCACTTGCAGTAGCATGTTATGTTTATTCGTATTCTATGTTTTATTTATTTAAGAGCGTAGCTCCATTCATAGTTTAGTCGTTTAGTAATAGCCATATATATCTGTCTTTTGCTTTTCTTTTAACATTTAGTATTATTTAACATGAAATATCCTTGTATCCATCATTCCAACCATATCCATATCTATCATTGTGTATTCTATTGACTCTTGTAAATTATACCTCTTATGGGGATTTGATGATAGTGACTGACAAATAATTTCTCTTCTTAGTTATTAAGGTTTCAATACTTACTGCTAAAGCAATACATGCAAGTGTCGATCTGTTATCATGTCTTGGAGTGAGTGTAGTTCTAGACTGATGCGCTCCCAACTCGAAGAGTGTGTGGAATCTGGTGGGTGCTGGTGGTGGAAGCGCTGGAAGAACTGACTTTTGGCCACCTGGACGTTGGACTATTCGTTCTAAGTGACTCTGAAATTAAATACAGAGAGTTTAGAGACGGTTCTAACAATTTAGGTAGATATCAAGCTAAGATTTAAAAATGATTCTGACTGTTTTTAGGAGTGACGTTAAATGAACACTGGCGATACTGCTTGGTTATTATAATTCCGGATTCGATCCCAGGTGGGCAAGCAGCCTTAGTACTTTTGTTAAAATAAATATTTCTGTAAATGTGCATGGCATAGCATGGTAAAAGGTTTGCCTGTTACGTGGTAACTAGGCATGAATGATAACACGTGGGTATTTTAAACATTTTGTTTAACCCTTGAGAGATATAAATCATAAATCATAAATCATTTATTTGCTAGGAATGTAGGTAACATAATAGGATGGTCTTATTTTTAATATTTGGTGGCCAATACATTCTACCAATGAGGCATGCAAAATTGCATTATATTAAAATAATTATTGTGATAATAATAAAACAAAAATTGTAAACAAAATAAAAAAAAAAAAAACATTAGAAACATTGATCGTCGCAAACATGTCATACAAAGATCATATATCTATATCGACGCGAGCTCTATTTAAAACTTACCGATTCGCAATGATCCGTATCCGATATAAAAACAGCACATCGTTCACACTTCAACAGCTCCCGAGCCTCCGTCATGATCTTTGTAACCAAACATTCTAAATTGCTCTGCTCCTCAAATATGCTTCTTGCGAGAGCCAATAAAATCTGGTTCCTTTTGTACTCGAGCACTGAGGACTCGAAGAGTTGGGCGTTCTGGATACCTATGCCGCAGAATGTGAGGTACCGGCGAAAGACTTCCACGTCTCGAGGGGAAAATTCTTTGGATCCTGGGAAAGATAAAAAGATAATTTATTAGATACATATTTCGGGTAGGGACCACGAAATATACGCTCTGAGCGAATACGTCCCTTGTGGCAAAATTGTGCATGAAGCAATGAGCATTTTTCCTCAATTCATCAACATAGATCCTTTAAAAATTCTGATATATTATATTCATCAAATCAATTATTTAACAATTTAATTTACGTGTATCATGCCGACGACGAAGTTAATGCCGAAATAATAATCATTTTTTTTAAGGTTAGCCGATACTAATCAGCTTTGAAAAAATACTCCAATGTTAATGATACAACTTTGATATAGTTTTATAACTAGATTTTGCCCGCAGCTTTGTTCGCATTAATATAGGTTATGTCATTAAATTTCTAGCCCTCGGAAATAGTACTTTTTAGAGTTCGAAAAAACTCTTATACAACAGCTTTGTCCTTCTGTCCGTCTGTCTGTTATACACCTTTCAACTCAAGAACCGTAAGAGCTACAGACTCGCGGTCAACGCCATTTGACTTAGCATAGTCGATATACGCCCGAAATGACTATGACCTTGAACTCTGACCTCAAAGTCACGTGATACCATCTTTCAACTCAAGAACCGTAAGAGCTAGAGACTCACGGTCAACGCCATTCGACTCAGCATAGTCGATATATACCCCGAAATGACTATGATTTTTTACCTCTGACCTCAAAGTCACATGATACCATCTTTCAACTCAAGAACCGTAAGAGCTAGAGAATCGCGGTCAACGCCATTCGGCTCAGCATAGTCGATATATCCCGCGAAATGACTATGATTTTTGACCTCTGACCTCAAGGTCACGTGATACCATTTTTTTTAACTTTATGATTTGCGGCTATTCATGGCCATTTTTCACTTGTTTCTGGATGAAAAGTACTCTATGTCCTTTTCTGTTCCCCTGACAACGTGTATGCGAAATTTCATGATGATCGGTCAAGTAGTTAAAGTAAATAAGCGAAAGCGTAACAAACAAACTCACATTCGCATTTATAATATTAGGTAGGATAGTAGATGTTGATGCCGTGCCTCGGAGAGCACGTTAAGCCGTCGGTCCCGGCTGCCATGAACATCTATGGCAGTCGTTATTGGGAAAGTCAGTACCCTCTAATATCCTGACACTGGTCTAGCCTTAGGGTATCCTTAGCCTTCGGGTTGCGGAGGTCGGGTGGCAGCCGCTCCGTGTAAAAACTGATACCCAGTCAAATCCGGTTAGACCAGAAAAGCCGACCCCAATTGACTTGGGAATAATAAAGGCTAAGAGAGAAGAAGAGTAGAAGTTGATGCCTAGATTATTTAGACTGTATTATTTTTTTATTTATTATTATTTGTTTTAGTTTTATGTAATTAAAGCTGTATGCCTCACTAACTATAGTTGTACGACACTTACTTTATTTGGTTTGAGCAATCGTATTATTATGTAAATGGATTACCACAGAATAATTACTGAAACAGTGTAATCATCCGTAATTGTAATTTGCACATGTGATGTTTATCAGTAATTGAATGTACCGTAAACTGAAGTTGATGTATTCAATCCAAGTTACGTATGAGTGATTAATTTGTAGTATATAGGACTAGATGTGCCCGCGGTTTCACCGGCGTTTATAATTACTGCGCCGCCCCGGTGGGTCGTAGCGTGATGTTATATAGCCTACAGCCTTCCTCGATAAATGAGCTATCCAACACTAAAATAATTTTTCAATTCGGACCAGTAGTTTCTGAGATTAGCGCGTTCAAATAAACAAACAATCTCTTTAGCTGTATAATATTAGTATAGATATATACACATCACATCTTTCTAGTATAAAGGGGTTGTGCTGGTGCTGCTGCTGCATCAGTGGAGACGCTCAAACGGCGTAAATATGAAAACCTTATTGGTGAGTACATATATGAGCCGTTTGGTGTCGAAACGCAGGGGCCATTGGGTCTAAGTGCTACGTCTGTTTATAGAGACCTAGCTAAGCGGCTCATCGACGCTTCGCGTGACCAGAGGGCTGGTATTTTCTTTGCACAAAGAATAAGTATTGCCATTCAACATGGCAATGCTGCCAGTCTTCTGGGCACGTTGCCAATTGACGACGATGCGGAGGAATATTATGACGCTTTTTAGTTTTGAAGTTTTATTTTTCTCTTTAGTTTATATTTCTTGTAAATAATTTGTGATATTATGTTAATTATTTAATTATTTCTGTAAATAAATAAAAGTCTATACATAGAAATACTAAATAAATACATTTTGACCAAGCTATTTTGGCTGTAGGTGTAATGAGAATGAAGTGAGAGATCCAGGATCCTATTACAATACTAGGTTTTTCCCGCGGCTTCATTTGCGTAAAAGTAGGTTAGGTTAGTATAGTAACAGTATTTTATTGGATGAAAAGTAGCTTTTGTCCTTTGTCAAATTTCAAAAAGATCGGTGGAGTAGTTAAGGCGTAAAAGCGTAACAAACAAACAAATAAACTCACATTGGTATTTATAATGTTAGTAAGGATAGTAAATAAGTACAGAGACAGTAAAATTACATTTGGACGAAGCTGTTTTGAGTGATCCAGGATCTACAATATTGTTGATTTGAAGTAGTTAAATTTTAACGACTGCCCCATACAAATTAGAAGGAACTAGAGTTGAGAATGAATCAGACTTTGGAAAACAATGGCAAAATTCTACTTTTTCTTCTTCTTTCAAAAACACTGCCTCACTGCGAGTAACTCCTATATCGCGGAAGACTTAACAAACATTCAAACAACGGACACAAAGAATATCATGATTCGGAACAACTATTTGTGGATCATACAAATTTTTGTCCCGTGTAGGTCTCCAACCCACAATACTCGGCATAGTGGCAGTGGCGAGGCTAATGAGGGTTTTGGCAAAGAAAGTAGATTCTTTGGTCATGAATGTTGACATAAATAATTACTAGATTCCCTTTTAGTAGCAGGGCTAATCAATACAAATAAATAAAATTAAAGTGTGTCAAAATAACAGTTTTTAAATACATATGTACGGTACGGACTATTAAAAAAAACTATTTGAATTTTTGTCCGTCTGTTTGTTTGTTCCGGCTAATCTCTGAAACGGCTAGACCAATTTTGATGGGAATTTTACTGGCAGATAGCTGATGTTATAAGAAGTAACAAAGGCTTGTACTTTTATTTTAGATAAATAAATAGGGTACCGCGAATAAAAAAAATCCACGTGGACGAAGTTGCAGCTATTAATAAATAAATGGTCTGGACATGGTAGACCATGTCCAGACCATTTAAAAAATAAAGTTTCCATTCTGTAGACTAGACCAGAGTCTAGTCTACAGAATGGAAACTTTAAAAGTATTAAAACTTAGTTGCTTTTACGTGTTTTACATTGTAGCACCAAGAATAAGTTACGGGTCTATCGTAAATTCAGTTATAACAGTTAGGATTTCACACAAAGGCACTTAAAAGCTTCGAGCTTCGGAAACTTGTGAAAACTTGATGGCTCAGAATCTAAGGCAAATTCAATTAGATCAAAGTGAGGGAATATTGATCACGATGTAAGCAAATTGCTTTTATAAAATGTATTAATATTCAATGCTTTCGTATCATGGTCTTTAAAGTTTCTTTATTTCTAGTATATACATATCATATACTAGGTTTTGCCCGCGGTTTCGCTCGCGTAAATGTAGGTTAGGTTAGTAACAGTGTTTTTCCTGCATGAATGTCCTTTTCTGTTACTCTGATAACGTGTATACAAAATTTGAAGATAATC
Source organism: Catocala fraxini (assembly GCA_930367265.1). Classification (NCBI taxonomy): domain Eukaryota; kingdom Metazoa; phylum Arthropoda; class Insecta; order Lepidoptera; family Erebidae; genus Catocala; species Catocala fraxini. The sequence goes on from OV884047.1 coordinate 6,166,584, forward strand.
AGTCAAGTAGTTAAGGCGTGAAAGAAAACACAACCGAACAAACTCACTTTTGCATTTATAATACAAGTTAGGATTAAGCTGTTGAAGATATTGTTAGTATGTTTGTACGCGCAAATTTCTAGTACTACGAGTCTTGTATGAAAACATTTTTTGCATTAGCTAATCCATTTATTATCAATAGATATAGGATAATATCACGCTACGAGCTTCAGGAGCTGGGCAGTGTTTATAAAATTGGGTAAGCTTGCGAGGACAGTTAGTCGGATTGTAAAAACTTAAGTTCTCGCTTGACAGTTTTGTCATGATATTTCCTATAGAGTCAACTTTACTTATTTCTAGGAACAAAAATAAAAAAGCTTTATTTTGTTCGTGACTGATGGCTAACTTTTTAATCATCATTATTGAAGACTATTTTTAAACATAACATGGCTTTTGTCTTTATTTCTCAAATGATCCAATTAACGATTACAAAAGCGACTTTAAATGAATAAATAATATTAATTTTACTTCTGAAGTCGGTGGTGAAAATATTTGATACTTATTCCGCTAAGTGCAAAGTTTTTCTTGGTAACGATTAAGGTCAAAGAAAGTAATACTTGACTTTCCAAATTGCCACTGACTATAAAGCCTACCTCCCTAAGACTTTCCTTTTCGTTATTGTTCGCAAAGGTATATTTAGTTCGCCAACTTAGTCATAGAACTTACAACTTAGCTAGCAGGAATTAAGTTACTAGATCCGTAAGTCTAGTAATAGGCTAATATACAATGCTTGTGTTATTGAGAGGGCAGTATTGATCTCTCAGAAAGCATAGGGACACTGCTGACTAATTATTTATGTATGTATCTTATGTGGGGGCCAGTCAGTGCAGACCGGCGACACTTCGACCCAGTGGGATTTTTTGTGTGGACACTCTCCCAATAACGACTGCCATAGATGTTCATGGCAGCCGGGACCGACGGCTTAACGTGCTCTCCGAGGCACGGAGCAGGCGATAATTGTCAATCAATACGCACATAATTTCGAAAAGTCATATAACTTCCGAAAGTCAGAGGTGCGCGACGTGGGTTCGAACCCGAGACCCTCTGCATTGCAGTCTGTTGGTCTCCCTACTGAGCTATCGCTGCTCAAATATTTATAGTTTCAATCTTTTGTAATAATTAATGAGAGTGAGTACAAAATAATAAAGCTATAAATATCAAGCTCTTCGCATAACTTAACATTCTTGTTCTTGCTAATATTATAAATGCAAATGTGAGTTTGTTTATTATGCTTTAGCGCCTTAACTACTCGACCGATCAACATGAAATTTCGCATACAAGTTGTCGGGGGAACAGAAAACGTCAAAAAAATCACGGTACCTTTAATCAAGAGAAAAGTACTGTTTAAGATTTAAAGTAGTGTCATAAGAAAACATAACCACAATATACTGAAATTCAGTTAGTCGATTCACGCTTCATTGAAGCATCATACATAGATATCACAAAATGTGTGTATGAGGAACTTACCGTCAGTCTTGTTGATGATCTGCGCGACTCCTACGACATCGCCTTCATAGTTGCAAATGGGCATGCATAGGATCAGCTCCGTTTTGTAGCCGGTCCGGGCGTCAATCTCACTGTTGAACCTGAAGAATTACATCAAAGAAGATAAATAAGTAAGCGGATATAAGCTTTGCGTAACCAGAAGGCTGGACTTTTCATGGCTCAAAGTATTGCTATTCAACGTGGCAACGCTGCCAGTCTTCGAGGCACTTTCTCGGTCGACAGGGACGCTGAGGAATTTTACGACGCTGCTGATCCAGCAATCCTTTTTTTTTTTTGTTTTTTACGGCTCTATTTTTGTGCCATTGCATTTCGTTTTCATTTGAAGTAGTTAGGTTTGTTAATAGTAGTTCATTTGTAAATTATGATTGTTGTTTTGGTACATGTAAATAATAGAAAATAAATGCAAAGAAAATAAGTTAAAATAGAAGATTCTGTCGTATAAATGCTCAATACACCGTGACCAGCGACATAAGTAGGTATCTGATCATTAAATTACACGAAGTTGTAACAGATTTTATTAATCAAAATGTTATATTTCTTGTTCTATAGCTATGAATTTTATTGGTGATTAAGTTGACAGTCATGTAATTCCTACTGAAATTGAAAATAAAAATATCATAATTGTACAATATACTGACTGAAGTCAGTGATATAAATTACTGAACAATTGTAATTTTTTGAATTCATCTATTAATAAAATCAAAGTCAGTTTTTATGTTTTTACTACAGTAATAGTATAAGGATAATTAATATACCTACTGATAATTAATACATACATACGTTTTAATAATTAGAAAGATTTAATTCATATGCTGATGTTAGAAATTACTCAATTTTTAGCTATTAATGTGGCTAGCAGTGCAAAAAAAACAGGTCCCAAATGATTTTCAAGTTGAGTTGCTATCGACACATGCGCAGAGAACATAACAATGTGTTATATAGATTGAGATCCCAAAGTTGCCAGACCAACGACGCGACGTTCGTTAGTTAATTGGCGCAATTTAAAAGTAGACCCATTACTTTTTTTTATTTATAATTTTGATTGGCATTAGCGTGCAAGTGGTTATAGAAGATGTTCTTGAATTGCCGAATGGTTTCTTGTCAAAAGTGCTAATTTACTGAATACGTACCTAGGGTCTGAATAAGCATTTTTGATATTGATGGGGTGTTTAGTCTGCGCTGCAAGCCCAGCTACTCCGACGCCGAAGGGAATCTTGATTTCTTGTGTGCACGCGTGTCGAAGTGCGTCGTTTAGTTCTGGCGATGGAAAGTAAAAGGTTATTGTCTGAAATTTGACTTCTAGCCAATTGCGTAGTGCTTTAAGTGGTCGTCTCACCACTGCCACCGCGCCGAATGTTGTGGGTTCAAATACCACGCGGGACAAAAATTTGTGTCATTCACAAATAGTTTTTCCGAGTCTGGACGTTCTTTGTGTCCGTTGTTTGAATGTTTGTAAAGTCCCGCGTGACATAGGAATTATTTCTAGTGCAGGAGTTGTCTTTTTTAAAAATAAATAAAAATAATAATAGAATAATGAAGATATGCTCAAGACCAAGTTTCAGTAGTCAGCCTTAGCTTTAATTAGCTGCAGAGGAGTGATTAGGGTTCAAGTGTGAGCTCAAATACATGTCCACTCTTTATAGGGACTAGAGAGTAACTACACATGATTTTACGCATACTCTGTCCATCATAGTTCAGTAGTATGGCAATACAACATGACTGGCGAGTAATAAGGCGCAAAACCAACGCGTTTATGTGCTTTATGAGAAATTATTCTTGATAAAGCCTAAAATATTTTGTTTTCCTGGCTCGGGTTTCGATCTCGAGACTCTACATGATCCGCAGTCAATCGAACAACACGAATAACGTCAGCCAGTCGACCAGCAAGGCATCCAAAATGTACATTAACTACCACAATGTCAACACATTACATATTTTATTGGTAAAAACGACTATTCCTGCACTAGAAATACATCCTGTGTCGCGGGGGCTATACAAATCAAACAACAGACACAAAATTCACCCAGACTCGAAACAACTATTTGTGGATTACACATGCTTTTTAGAGTTTGAAAAAACTCTTATACAACAGCTTAGTCTGTCCGTCTATCTGTTATACAACTTTCAACTCAAGAACCGTAAGAGCTAGAGACTTGCGATCAACGCCATCCGACTCAGTATAGTCGATAAACCCCCGAAATGTCTATGACCTTTGAACTCTGACCTCGTGGTATCACGTGATCTTTGCATATATTGATTTTCGAACTCTAAGATTTACAGCAATTCATTGCCGTTTCTCACTTGTTTTCGTGTGGGATTCGAACCCACTACACTCAGCATAATGGCTGTGGCGAGCCGATCACTTAAACCACTATGCCATTCGTGTAGTCAATATTTTATTTATGGCTATGTACATTGTACATACATGATGGTTTTCTTGTATTTATTACAATCCACACCCACCACACATTTATTACAACCTTTACTTTTTCGAATCATTGATTAACTCAATATCAAGGGCCTCAATCGCGTAATTCTTCTAACTCAGTAGTGTTGAGGCAAAATTTACTAAACATCTTTAATTTGTAAGAGACCTCCATTTACAATGTTTTAAGCTATTGCCCGGCCAACTAAGAACACTTGAATGTATCGGCTATTGCAAATATAATGCTATGATTATCCCTTATCTAAATATTGACGAGTATTTTTTATATATTGCAGTAAACATAATTTACGTTTAGAAGTCCCTTTATTATTTATAATGCCACGCAGAGGTTTCCAGTTTGAACCCAAAGCACACCTATCTGACTTTTCAAAGTTATTTGCGCATTAAATATGTAGTTAATTGTCACTGGCATTAACGTTGAAGGAAAACATCGTGAGGAAACCTATATGTCTCAGAGCTTTCTATAATGTTCTCAAAGATGTGTGAATTCTATCAACTTGCACGCCCAGTGCAAGGCCCAGTGTGTTGGAGTATAGCCTAAACCTTCTCATCCTGAGAAAAGGTCCGTTTTGATCAGTGGGAGAGTTTATATACTGGGCTGATATTATATTATAGTTTCAATAACAATAACATACCAAACGATAACCGCAATCACATAAAAACAAGATCACTACAATCTACACCTCATGACGTAGAAAGTCAAGCCCAGCGATACATCACAGTCAGAGCACAAACAGTGCGTACTACCCACAACAAGAGTCCAGGGACAAACTATATATAGCCGGCCCTGACGCGCGTGCCGAATTTAGATACATCCTACAGGGAATCAAGGCTTTCCTAGTAAGATTGTGCGAGAAATTATATTATCAAACAATATTAGTAGTTCACACGCTTTTGTGATACGTCGATGACGTCCAAAGAAATCATGCTTAGCTACGTATAAAGGATTTTATTTTATTTTATTATTATATGGCAAATTTACAGCAATGTTGTATTCCTGCCATCTTACTATATTTTACAAAATAAATTATGATTATGAGATACAGTAATCACATTTACAACATAAATAAGCCTATACTGATCAATAGAAGTTAAAGTTGGGTTTGAAATAAAAAAAAGTCATGATAAATTTCGACCCTTCGAGAATAAAGAGAAAAGATAAAATCTAGTAAAAGCCAAAATACTACTTTCCAGGTAAGCCAATAACAAAAACTCCATTTTACTTTTCATACTCGGCCTCGATGGCGTAGTGGTTAGTGTAACCGAACGCCACGCTTGAGGTCGCGGGTTCGATTCCCGCACAAGTCAAATATTTGTGTGCATGAACATGGATGTTTGTCTTGGTCTGGGTGTTTCTATGTATAATATGTACGTATTTACAAAAAAAAAGTATATATGTATGTTTATCCATTGTCTAGTTCCCATAGTACAAGCTCTGCTTAGTTTGGGCTAGATGGTGTTGTGTGTAAGTGGTAGAATATTATATTATATATTATTATATACATATGTAATTTTTTTTTATTAGCTCTTTATATTCTATAATTATAAAATTATATGGTTTACAGCATTTGTAACCAGTTAAAGAATTCTTTACACGGTTATCTATACTAATATTATAAAGCTGAAGAGTTTGTTTGTTTGTTTGTTTGCGCTAATCTCAGAAACTACTGGTCCGAATTGAAAAGCTTTTTAGTGTTGGATAGCCCATTTATCGAGAAAGGTTATAAATTCACGCTACGACCCATAGGGGCGGCGCAGTAACCATAAACGCGGGTAAAACCGCGGGCACACCGGACACACACACACACACATTATGTAATAAAGTGTTAAATAAAGAATGCAATAATGCCGTATAAAGTTTAATTTCAATTATGCACCTCTGTTCAATATGTCCTATGCCCAATTTACCTTTATTCCGAAAGGTGTAGCCTATGTGTATGTAGATGTGATATTTCCATCTGTTATAACATTTATAAATAACAGTTACATAATATAACTCCTAAGATTTAAGTCTCTATAAACATGACAACACAAAACATCATAATAAACCCATGAACATTAATATAAGCATCAAATAATGGATTATTATTTTCTATTGAAGGTTTAATTGCAATTGGATGAGTTGAACAATGAGACATCAATATAGCGTTAACGTGTACCTTTTATAGAGACCACACAGAGTACAGAGTGCTGGATTGAATCACAGAAACGATTAGATAAGGTATTAGACTCGCGACCGAAAGGTCGTGGGTTTGAATCCTACCCAATGTAGGATAGGATAGGAATTGTAGGAAGCTGAACATTTTAGTTGAAGCTGAAGTTATGTGCGTAAATTAGTAATTATCGCTCGCTTTAACAATCAAGGAAAACATCGTGAGAGAACCAGTATGTTTTACAGTTTTCCACAAAGTACTTGAAGATATTTAAAGTCTGCCAATCTGCACAGGGCCAGTGTGGTATACAACCAGACTATGACCTAAGCCTGGTTCGACTATGACGTGGGTTCGAACCCGCGTCGCGCACCTCTGACTTTCGGAAGTTATGTATATGACTTTTCGAAATTATGTGCGTATTGATTAACAATTATCGCCTGCTCCGTGCCTCGGAGAGCACGTTAAGCCGTCGGTCCCGGCTACCATGAACATCTATGGCAGTCGTTATTGGGAGAGTGTCGACATAAAAGATCCCACTGGGTCGAAGTGTCGCCGGTCTGCACTGATTGGCCTCCACATAAGATACATACATGACCTAAACCTTCTTACACAGAGAACAGGCCTGATTCCATTCATGAGACTGTTTATATATATATAGAGCTTGTATTATTATTATATTATCATAATAAAGTTCTTCTGATCATTATCGCTCAATGTCGATCCCTACTGAAGGTTACTTCCTTGAAATATCCTCGATATTTTATACGTCTACTTTAGATAAATTATTTGACCTCACCTCGTATGCGTATCTTATGCCTACGACCTATCCACCAATACACTCTTTATACATTTTACAGACGTAACATAACCTTATTGCTCATTGATGCTTCGCACCCAGTCATCGTCAAAAAAATATTTCTGTTACTATTTTACTCTAAGCTAAGGAAGTAAATGTACTTAGCTTATTGTATGCTATGCAGCTGATACAACAGAATATCTATTGTGCATGATGACCGGTGATCACCGAAACGTTTAATTATAAAGACGTTAAAAATGAAAGAAAGAGGCAGTGATGTTTTCCATGTTACAGCTGTTAATCCATTAAGCGAACACATATTTTACCAGAGTAATTCGTTTGCGGTTTTAAATAAAATATCTATAGATATTCGAGTATCGGCATTTGGTAACTAGTATTGAAAACGTTTTGGTATAAAGAAGTATCTTTCAAAAAAATTCACGTGTAGTTCTATTCACGGGAATCCTTAGAGTTTATAGATGTTTTCAAAGGCAAACCGATCATCTTCAGGGTTAAACACTATATCTTTTTAATATGACTATTTGTGTCCTAAGTCCTTACTAATAGCATACTTACGGCAGTGCGTATGTTGGTTTATCCTTCTTTTATGCACGGACGCATTGACGAATGGATTTTTGATAGAAACTGCTTACAGGCGGAGCGATAAAGGCAATGTTATCTGGCAAAAATACTTAGATTTTGTGCCATAGATACACAGATCCAAGGAACTGAAGCCGTTTAAACCGAATAAGTTAGTAATTGAAAAGGGCTTATGTTTAACTTATCACCAGATATACTAAAATATAACAGTCAAAAATAGTAAATGATGACCAAAATTAAAACCGCATTTTAATGAGAAACTATAAAAATCAAATATATATATTTTAAAAAATCAAAATAAGTCGACGGCGCCCCGCTTCGCGGGGCTCCTATTTTTGGGTGAGTTTAAGGAGGAACCTAATATAACCTAACCATTCCGAGACGGAATGCAATGATTTGAGGCGTATAGGTGCTCGTTATGATATATTTTAGTAAGCATATTTTACTGCGCAATTAGTATTTTTGGTGGTCATTATATTTAATCCCATTGAAAAGTACAATGTGCAAAGTATATAAAAATTAAAATAATCTACTGAAAGCATAAGATTTAAAATATTGGGAATAATTTATTGCCTCTACAATTGAAAAATTGTAGAGTATTTGATTCTAAGCTCAGACTAAAGTTTATTTGTATCTTATATTATTTTATCGCGAATTGTTTTACGTTTACGCGATTATTATTTATTGAAATTAAACTACTCTATACGGATTTTATCGCGTTGTTAACTTAACACTTTATCACATAATTTTGAAACTGCAAGCAGACTGCTGAAAAGCAATCGAAACGTCGGAAAAATAAAATAAATAAGTAGTTTTAATAGTTATAATAATAATATAATTAGCTTAAAAATAGTACAGTTTAATAGTAGTAGTGTAACAGTTTCAAAATCATGTAATTAAGTGTTAAATAAACAACGGCATAACATCTGTATAAAGCAGTTTAATTTCAATTATCGAGCATTTTCCAGTAGCAAATGCCTGGACATATGACCGTCATATCACTTTATTATTACGTGATATTTAAGAAAAATACTGCATAGTGCTTAGATATGTTGACTTTCATGTACCACACAATTCTTGCCAAAAATGCGAACAATTCGGAGGCACCTAAGGTGTTTCTTATGTTCCCTAGCGACAAAATCGATGTCGGCTTTAATTTCTCGGTCGAGGGCACACGCGCTTAAATTCATGAATCATAACAATCCCAGAGCATCCGTGATACCTAAATTTTGTTTATTTATCGAAGGTTTTATATGGTGCAGATTAGACAGTTTAGATGAATTATTAAGAGACAATGATTTATATAAAGCCTGTTTTTATTTTACCTCTAACTCCCTGTGTAATTGACGTAAGCTTGCGTTCGATCGGATCAGGCAATATGTTATTTAGTTCTTCTGTAAGGTACTTCTCAGTAGTGGTAAATTAAATCTAAATAGTTTAATAATAATTTAATTAGCTTAAAAATTAATAAAGTTTAATAGTAGTAGTAGTGTAACAATTTTCAAAATTTTGTAATAAAGTGTCAAATAAACAACGCGATAAAATCCGTATATAGCAGTTTAATTTCAATGAGTCTGATAATGTTATTCATATTTCTACATTAAAGTAGATAGCCCTGTTGTACGAGAATCGATACATTTCTACGTTCCCGACCAATATATGCGTGGTGTGGGAAGACGACAGCATAGACTCCTGAGCTATCCACCTATGTGGCGCTCTCCACAAGCTGAGAACAGCCCCACGGCTAGAGCAATTCGACTTGTTAACGAGTTCTTTCAATATAGTCCAGATGCAGACATATTTTTTGACACCCGGAATGTAATATTAAAACATATTTATATTTACCTATGTAAAATGTAATGTTATAGTTCCTGCATATAGGTTGCTTTTGATTTTATTTTTATCTTATTTCCTTTTTGTTAATCTAAGATCCTGTTAACATTGTAGTACTATATAATTTATTTTAGTATAGTTAGCATAGATATAAGTGATTTGGTGTATCTATACTGTAAGCTTATATTTTTATGAATAAATGAATATGAATATGAATTAATAAAAGTTGCATTCATAATAATATTCTTCTTTTTTATAATATTCTATCACATACACACAACACCTTCTAGCCCAAACTAAGCAGAGCTTGTACTATGGGTACTAGACAATGGATAAACATACATATATACTCTTTTTCTTTTTGTAAATACATACATATTATACATAAAAACACCCAGACCAAGACAAGCATCCGTGTTCATGCACACAAATGTTTAACTTGTGCGGGAATCGAATCCGTGTCCTCAGGCGTAGCAGTCGGTTACACTAACCACTACGCCATCGATTTATGTATTGAGAATAATTTCTGGGCCGCTTTACTAACTACTTTACAAACATTTAAATTCTACACACATTGATCTCATAAACTTTAGTACGGCTTACCATACGTGCAGTATACTATGTTGTATTAATATGCATATACTTATAAAAATCAAGAAACAGCGGCGATAAGAAAATGTTTTGCTACTTATTGAAACTTCCTCGCCGTTGTAACAACACTCCTGTCTAAAGGCCTTGCTTAAGCAAATTACAGTCGAGATGTTACGATTAAATTTCCTCGAAAAGCCCTTTAATTTCCATTTTCAATTATCAGATATTTCTAATTATCAGATTCTGAGAACAATTTGTATTTTAGCTGTTTTTGTACAGGAGTCCTTTTTGTAGCGTCTACGTAATCATTTAGACGCTGTAAACAGGTTGAACAAAACTCAAATAGCCAGGTATACAAGCCACCTGTATTGGTACCGGAGATGTTACAGTCAAGATAAGCTTCTGAATATAACAGTGATAATATACAATGAAATCCAATTTGTTGCATGTCACAATGTTCAAGGTTCTCAAAAAGGTATAGATTAGTAACAATCCGCCAATAAATTTGTTATGACTGAAGGGATGGCATATTGGTTAAGGTGGCATAATGGTTTCCCATGTGGCGAGAGAGAATACATAAGGAGCATTACCCCAACTTAAAAAAAAGGTGGCGAGATGGTAACGTAGCCACTTAAATATAATATATAATATAATATAATATTCTACCACATACACACAACACCATCTAGCCCAAACTAAGCAGAGTTTGTACTATGGGTTCTAGACAATGGATAAACATACATACATATGTATACACTGTTTTTTTGTAAATACATACATATTATACATAGAAACACCAAGACCAAGACCAACATCGATGTTCATGCACACAAATGTTTGACTTGTGCGGGAATCGAATCCGCGACCTCAAGCGTGGCAGACACATAAATACACGTCGCTGAGTTTTGTGTTCGATCACCTCCCAGAACTAAAAAATCTTGTTCCGAGTCTGGATGTGCTTTGTCTCTATGGTTTAAATGTTGGAAAGTTCTCCGAGACACCGGATTTAATCCTAGTGCAGAAGTATTTTTGAAAACAGGAACAAGAGAAAGAGTCGTGGCACCTAAAGTATTGTTGAATAGTGTGAAAAAAATGTGTAAAAAGAAAACAGACTAAACAGCGATAACGTCGTTCTCAAACGACTAAAGATGATTATTACAATTAATATCAGTAAGTATCAGCTCAGGTGAGTAAAGTACCTCGGCGGGGTTGCGATTGCATGTGAAAGTGTTTCGCGCGGCCACGCCCTCTTTGGGATATCAAAATCTTTCCTCAGGTAAGTCCGACATAAGCTCTCCGTCGCTCCGCTGAAAGGTATGCATAAATGCAATACCCAACGTAAAAAAAATGTTGAGTAAAATACCAGATGCTGAATCAGTACCTGTGTCTCTGGTGACGTCAAACAATTTTGCCTGAAGATATCTGTGTGGTGGTATTCCTTTCGCCAGGAACAAGCTGCCTCGGTCCGCCGATGTCAACAGGCATACATTTACTAGAATCTGAAAATAAATAGAAAATATTGTGGTTAATTCTTCAAGCGATCTCTGAAATCTAAAGAGAAGCTAACTTAAAGGGTCGTCAGATTAATACAATGGCAGTATCTTCATATAAATTCTTGCTCAATTTATAATAGATATTGGTTTAAGATTAAATCTAATGGCAGCGATAGCTCAGTGGGGAGACCAACAGACTGCAATGCAGCCCTCTGCATTGCAGTCTTGGGTTCAAACCCACGTCGCGCACCTCTGACTTTCAGAAGTTATATGACTTTTCGAAATGATGTGCGTATTGATTGACAATTATCGTCTGCTCCGTGCCTTGAAGAGCACGTTAATCAGTCGGTCTCGGCTGCCATGAACATATATGGCAGTCGTTATTGGGAGCATGTGTTGTCACAAAAGATCCCACTGGGTCGAAGTGTCGCCGGTCTGCACTGACTGCCCCCCCCCACATAAGATAAGATAAGATTAAATCTGGTACAAGATTGCCTTCAGTCTGCTTTGTGAGTTTATCCGCGGTATGCAAGTCAAATTGAAAAGAATAAAGAGAAAACATAATAGCTTTCACTTCATTTACTGTTACAAAATATGTCTTTACTTTTTAAAGCGATTTTATCATGTTATTTATTTAAACTATCATTTTATCATTTACTAAATTAAGAAACATCCAAATTTCCACAAAATAGGTACGTGGAATATACCACCTGATTGGGATACAGTAATTCAGATAGATGACCTAAGAAGAAGCTAAACACAGCTAGATTGACTTCTTTATACTTTGAGCTCATTCTGCGTAAATAGAAATACCAATAATTAAATTATATTCGGGTACTTTAAAATAACCACACTTCAAGACATCGAGACAACTACCATCTTAGTCTCCCACGGATCACGGCAAAAGTAACTGAGACGTCTCTGATCATCTCTAATAGTTACGTCATCGGTGTTTGTGCTAGTTAGCTTAATTTGTCTAAATAAAAAAGCCAGCATCATTTTTAAAAATTGTTTGGTGTTTAAGGATAACATACATAATTTTAAACGCTTTAATTAAACAAAAATGTCTCCAAACTTTACTGAAAGATAAGCGTATAAACCGTAGCAGGCCTCTAATCTAAATCATTCCAGTACATAGTACGTTTCGCAAACAAAAGGCCCGTCGTATTTCACGTTTTTGTAAGGGTACTCGCATTATGTGGAATAAAAATAGCCGAGCTTGAGTTATAGCCAGGAATTAAGGGGCCTTTACGACCGCTAACTTTCGTTTACAGCGCCATCTCGTGGGAGATTGTTGAATTAAATTTCACGGATGAAGTCATTGATATATTGAGCGATAGATGGCGGTACAGATGCTTTTTCGCTATTTATACCGTGTTTATTAAGCTCGTACCTATGTTCTTTCAACTTGCGGTTGAGAATGTAACTTAGTTAAGGGATAGGTACATATGATCCACGACAGAACTTCAGATTTAATTAAGTTAGCTACGTGGAAGTACTGACGAAGAATTCAGGCATTTCTTCACGGACATTGCTCTCTTACGTAACTAAATATATACATATGTACGCATTACATTATATACAACATGAAACATAAATTTAAGAATTAAATAATATTTAAAATAACTAAATTTATTTGGAAAATAATTAAATTTGATGATCGAAGCTTAGTGTGTATAGTTATAAGGTTGTGTGTTTATCTGAATTATTATTAAGACAAATATTATTTTTCTATAAAAATCCAATCAGAAAACGGACAAGCAACGCAAAGAAACACTGTGGAAATACATATCGACAAGTGTTTCAAGGTCTACAAAAACATATAAGTATCAGAAAAGTACCTTATTATCAAATTTAGTTTTTGCTGTTATTCTGTATTTAATGATTAGCAATGTGCAAAAACTTGTGATTCAATAGTAGCAAAATAAAAAGATGGTTGCATGAAACAAAGTTCATTACATTGTTGCAAAGTTCCAAGCGTTTTATTTAGAAAAGTCCATAACGTAAAGAGCGAGATTGAATGAGATTAAATGTTTCTGTTTCAACATTTTCACGTGCGAGTTTCTAATAAAGGAAAATTGTCGTGAGATTAGTGCGATTTATTTGAGATGAGTTAGAAGTATTTATATATAGAGTAATCCTAACTAATATTATAAATGTGAGTTTTTTTTAATACAACTATGGTGGCAGACAAGCATTCGGCTCACCTGATGGTAAGTGGTCACCGTAGCCTATGGACGCTTGCAATACCAGAGGCAACACTTGCGCGTTACCGACCCTTTAGGAAAAAAAGGAAGTGGGAAGGAGAAAGAGCGGGAAGGGGGAAACAGAGTGATTGGGCCTCCGGCACTCTCACTCAACAAACGAAACACAACAGTAGGAACACTGCTATTTCACGTCGATATTCTGTGAGAGGGTAGTACTTCCCCGGTCGAGCCGGCCCATTCATGCTGAAATCAGCGAGGCTCTACTACTCATATAGTTTGTTTGTTATGCTTTCACGATTTAACTACTTGACCGATCGTCATGAAACTTCGCATACACATTGTCAGTGGTACAGAAAAGGACATAGGGTACCTGCCATCCAGAGAAAAAGTACTATTCTCGAGGGATAGAAATTTATTGACATAACCACAAACATAACCTATTAACGCGAGCGAAGCCGCGGGCAAAATCTAGTATAATATAAATTAGGAACTGACAGTTGCAGAACCTTCATAAAATAAAATTTATTATTTAGGTCACTAAATATAACTTAGCATACTTTATATCCAAAATTTTTTTTTTCGTGACTTCGTGTTAGTTATCCAATAATAATAAAATAAAAATATTTATCTGCTGCAGTTTTAGCCAAAAAGGATTATGAGAGGAAGTTGTTATTATAACTTGTAAAATAATTGTATTTGCGCATTCTCTTAGTGATATGTATGTTTGTTAAGATACACATTGGGCCAAAAAGAAACAGAAAATACACAGAAGTCGAAACAACTGGAGTGATTACTCATAATTTTCTTCCGAATAGGGATTAGTCTAATAGCAGTTGGTAGTTATGATGGCCACGAAACGAACAGTTTAGTCAACTTTAGCAAGATACAAAACCCATCAATTCTTCCAGAATAAAATTAAAACTTTCAAGACGTAGAATGGGGATTGAAATTTAAATTTCAAATTGTTTATCGTTGCGTCGTCGACGTAGGAGAGCTAACTTAATGATAACTTGGCGAAGTTATTTCTCTAATGATATTTGCTGTACTTGTGTTTGTGCTGAATTTAAATGTGTTTAGACAACACAGCATTTGTCTTAAAGGATTTAAATGAAAACTTTTTTAAAGCACAGATGTTAATCTGGCCTAGCTTACGCTCGTAGCTCCGCTTCCATTAAATTCAGAGTACCTCTTTTGTTTTATTTTATTTTTACCTGGAGGAATGCTTTGACGCATACCTCTCCGCGGGGTGACGGAGAGGTATTGTCGGTAATACCGACAAAACCTACCACGGTGTTCCTCGACATAACCATAGATGACGAGGTCGCGCGAATCGCTTTCACATGCAATAGCGACCCCGGCGTGGTTTCAGCCTGCTATGTGAAAAGGCAAGACAATACACAATAAAAAAAAACCACCGTCTCCCTGGGGGGCAGGTGGGGGGGGACAAGGACACGATACATCTAGTGCTGATTGGGTGGCGAGCAGGCCCATGCAGCCCACCACCCCAGGTCACACCTCAGGGTTGCTGGAGGTCATCTCGCGCCCTCCGGCGCCGGCACAAAATTACTTCCTCACAGAAGGAGGCGACGGCGTTCCACGATCTCTCACTCCAGACCATAGACTGAACCACGGCCAGGAGTGAGAGGGCAACCAGTCCGACTGCCACGATTAACTCACGGCGCTGCAATGCCCAGGCGGGCGATCCAGAGTACCTCAGATTAACTTCTACAACCTACCTACAAATTTTAGCTCTTTGTGATTTGTGATTGATTACTAGACAATAAAAATCGTATGCAATCATGACTCTGCTTAAATCATTATCATTTACTACATTTTGTCTATTTTCTATCCCTCGGCAGCAGTATTTTTTCTGGATGAACAGTAGACTAAATTCTTTTCTGTATCCCTGAAAACGTGTATACGATTTTTTATGATGATCGGTCACGTAGTAAATGAGTTAATAAACAAACTCACTTATTTAGTTAAGTTCGGATAAAAATCTTACTTACCGTAATTATTTGACTTCATTAATGTATAGCGGGAACGCTATATATCAGTCTGTCAAGGAGTAAGAAAAATGTTCCTATGCCTTAATATTCCTGAAATCGTTTCCTTATTGCTTCGTAAAACATTCAAAAGAACAAGTAAACCCTAACTTGTAACGGAGATGAAACGCCTACAGACTTCAACTTTGTTACGTATGAAAATAAAGATATAATATGTAGCTGATGTTCTTTTACGTTCTCATTTATTTTAATTAACATTACAGTAGCTCAGACTTTCATGTTGATTGAAACAGTTATCATAAATTGATCTATGTCATCTTCACCAAAATTGAAATGAAGTCCAGCTAAATTACAACGAGTGAGCACGCAACCATTATTTAGTTGAACGCTGGAAAACGTTCAATGAATGCATTGCTATGTAAAAATTAATAACTACATATTTTCTACGTGGTTATGTATTTGCTGGAATATTTGGTAGCTGTGTGTAGAAATCTCCCTACTTGACGCAATAGGCTCGCTTTCAATGGTATGGGATATAAAAATATAGCTCACGGAGTATGTCATAAATGTCATAATACATAAATCTGTACCCCTTTTTTGGGCTTTAGTAGAAGATTGTATGTAATAATAGAATAATAATATTCTACCTCATACACACAACACAACCTAGCCCAAACTAAGCAGAGCTTGTACTATGGGTACTAGACAATGGATAAACATACACATATACTTTCCTTTTTATAAATACATACATATATACATAGAAACACCTAGACCAAGACAAACATCCATGTTCATGCACACAAATGTTTGACTTGTGCGGGAATCGAACCCGCGACCTCAGGCGTGGCTGTCGGTTACACTAATATATTATGTAAATATTATTTTAATTATTACTATTTTTATTATTACATTGTTTTTGTTAATTCGTTTGTAAATATTTATTAGATTAGTTTCAATATTATGTGTGTAACAACATTTTTAAATAAATTCTAAATTACAAATAAAATTTTGAATATAATTATGTTTGGTGACTCACATTATTATCTCTTTAATGCCGTTCTTTTTATACTACCGTTATCTTATTTAATTTGCCCTATTTTGCAAGTCATAACCATGATATTACAAGCAGTTATAGCATACGGTAACTGCTCATCACTTGGCGAGCCAAAAGCATCTTCGCCGCCATAGTCGTGTAAAAAAAATTACCAGCCTACAATCATTAGTCAAAGTTATTTATTGCTTTAAGCTTGCTCACGTTACATTTCTGTAACTTGGATGGGTTATTGAAAAACTCCGAATGACTCAAGTAACAGAAATACCAATTCACGCAACTTAATACGAACACTAACAGGTGGTGTGTCGAGCCATGTCTAAGATGTCAACGGATCGACGGACAAGTACAATTGTGGGGATGACACGCAACTACGTTTTTCTTCTATCTTTTCTTTAAACAGACGTTGACAAGGGACAGTCCGTTTCAAGACAACATGTATGTGTATAAAAAATTGATTAGTTTCTTTTTCATGTTGAGTTACAAAGTTTTACAAAGCCTTGTTTTATAGCTTTTCATTTTATTGGGTATTTGATGTCTTAAATAATATCAGCTCTATATATAGACCATTTCACTGCTGAATACGGGTCTCTTCTCACTGTGAGAAGGTTCAAGCCAAGGTCATGGGCCAAGGACCACCACACTGGTCTAGTGCGAGTTGGCGAACTTCACATATCATTGAGAACTCTCAGACATGGAGATTTCCTTACTCCTCACGATGTTTCCTTCACTGGTAAAGCAAGCGGATTAACTATTTGATAGAAATTATTGTATATAAAGCAGGGATAGCCTAATGGGAAACTGTTGGACTACCATGCAGAGGTCTCGAGGTCGAACCCAAGGCCGCATCTCTGATTTTTCGAAGTTATATGCGTATTAAATAGTTGATTATCGCTTGCTTTAACGGTGAAGGAAAACATCGTGAGGAAACCTGCATGTCTGAGAGTTCTCAATAATGTTCTCGAAGATATGTGAAGTCTGCCAACCTGCACTAGGCCAGCGTAGTGGACTATGGCCTAACCCTTCTCACATTGAGAAGAGGCCTGTGCCCAGTAATGGGACAGTTTAATACAGGGCAGATATTATTATTGTTTATGTTAAAGTAAGAGACAAGCTGTCTTGTTGATCCCATGGCACACATTTGCACGAGGTCACGATTTCTTAGATCCCCGGCGGGCAAAGTATTGCTAGGAATTTCTTACCGTAGCAGCACAGAGCCTCGCAAAGTGGCCGGAAAACTAGGCATCGTAAAATAAAAGGATGAGTTGAGTTTCTACCGCTGCGACTAATATGTACTTAAGTAAGGGCAGTTGCAGAATGATTATATTATTCCTTCAATCAAACTTTTAGAGGTAAATCCTTATCCCTAGATGCAAAATTAAGCTTATATTTTAATTAAAAGTTTGCGGTGACAGGCTGATTAAAAGATTAAGTCCGCTGACAAAGGACGGACTGCACCTGTAGATTTAAGCCATTGTTGACTACGAGAATCGTAAAGACTCGGCCCAAGCCGTGTTATGCGACCAAGTTACTTAAAAACAACCAGGGCATGATTACCTTTTAGTTGGATCCCCTTGTAACAATTAATATCCTCGACCCTTGAGCAAAATGTTGAATTTATATAATGTTCAACCTATGAATCCGTATTCATAGGTTAAATGTTATAGAATACCTATAAAGTTCCGTGGCTTATATAAAAAATAAGTGTGTTAATAATTAAATGTAGCACATTAATAAACTACCACTGCACAAAGTTCTGATTTTGCATAATTTGCTAGTTTCGTATAGCATAGCATACCTTATTCTGTGACAGAAACTCATAGGAACGCATCCTTAAATTATTTGGCTGTGACCTTCTACAGGTTAATTTTCTAGTCAAGTTGTTCCGGGTTGGAATGACCCCAGTTATAAATGAGTGCCTTAACTTGCTTACTTTTAATAGATTGCTGAAATATGCTACCTATTTTATTTAGCCAAATATGAGTATAAAACATATATCTTACCTTGTAAGCAAAAATATTGTTCCTATGTTATTATTTAACATATTAATTTCAATGCGGAACATTTTTGGAAACAGTAAAGAATACTTTCATACTCCCTCACCGTCTCTTCAACAATTTCTTTTTTGTTATTAAAAATCCGTATTTCAACATGTACCATGCATCCTTTTACACCCGCGGAATCCGCCAAAGTTATTTTCCCCGTTTATTTAGTAAGATGTTCATGTTGATAAATTCGTTTGATGCTAACAGATTTAGTATAAAGTGGGCTTCCTCAAGACACTATTCTTGTACCTATGAAGGAAAAAGCAACGAAATCATTATGATATATCTACTTAGAAATTTGGTACCGAAGTTTTGAGTCATATAGCATGTAGGTATAAGTTGTGATCATATTTTAAAGACTTACAGTGTTACTCACGATAATGTTTGTTGTTTTATTTGTATTTTATGACTAATGATGACAAAATACCATTAAAGCGAATATTTCGTTAAACATGTAAGTTAATTTGAACGAATTGTAATAACGCTTGGTGCTGATTTATGTCCAAATATGTATAGAAATGTCCCTGTAAAAGAATTAAGCAAAGTTTCAGTTTTAAGCGAGGGATCCGCTGTGCTCCACCTGTCTTATTCTATGTACTATCTATACTTTATAAACAAGTTTTTGCCCTTGGTTAAGCATTTGAATCCCTCAAGAACGCATGCTGGGATGAAAGTATCTTATGTGTTCATCCAGAATTCAATGTGCCAAGATTTGTCCAAATCCGTTCAGCGGTTAAAGCGTGATTGGAAAAAATCACTCAAAATGTTTAAACATCTTTACAAACTTTCTTAAGTCTATCTCCAGACTAGCTGTTTCCTGTGGTTCCTTCCGTGTTTTGCATTGGCAATAAAGGTATCCTCTTGATATTTCTTAGTGTCAGTAAGAATATTATTTCTTCATTCTACCTTTTTTTAAATCATGGATATCTGCAGTAAAGATAGCTGCAAACTTAATCAGTAATTTAAGTTGAACCTGAACATAAAAAGGCAATAAACATGAGGAACAGACAAACAAGATGATGTTTTTGTAATTTAAACTGTTTTTATAGCCGACAATAAACTTACTGAGCTGTTTAATTCCCACGTTACGCTACCTACACTATATGGCTTTCCTTATGAACTTGACGAAATTATTGACTTACATAATACTGTCTTCTGTTTACGCGAATGTAATTCATTGAAATTAAACTACTATCTACGGATTTTATCGCGTTGTTTATTTGACACTTTATTACATAATTTAGAAACTGTTACACTACTACTACTATTAAACTTTATTAATTTTAAGTTAATTAAATTATTAAACTATTAAAACCTCCCCATGAACATGGTTGCTGAAAAGCAACCGAAACGTCGGAGAAAGTGTAAACTTAAATATAAATAGATTTAATAGTTTTAATAATTGAATTAACTTAAAAATTAGTAAAGTTTAATAGTAGTAGTAGTGTTACAGTTTCAAAATTATGTAATAAAGTGTCAAATAAACAAGGCGATAAAATCCGTATATAGAAGTTTCAATGAAATTTCAATGAAAATATTGACATTAACATAGTTATAGCTTAGCCCCGAAGGCATGGCATGTAAAGCAATTACTCAGTTTATGATATTAGTAAGATTTTGATTTATAATATCTTTAAATGAATAAAGCATAATAATATTTATAGTTCAACCTCGACATACATTTTAAATGGGGGATGCTAAAAGCTTAATCACTCAACATACAATATGGATAGTCATGTTCTTTACTTAGGTTCTTTCTTGATAGAAAAAGTTGATCCTTTATAAGTTACAAAATTTTACCCGCGGTTTCACTCGTGTTAATGTAGATTCTCAATAAATTTCTATCCTCTGAGAACCCTATGTTCTTTTTTTTATACCTGACAACATGTATCCAAAATTTCAAGATGGACGGTCGAGCAGTTAAGGCGTGAAAGCGTTACAAACAAACAAACTGACATTTGCATTTATAATAGTTAGGATGGGTAAAACACAAAAAATATATATCTTACTAATTCGCTCGCGTTTAAACATAACTTTAGAAATGAGGAATCCAGGGCGCTTTCCCGGATTGTCTATCTTAATGGGTTAAGAAAGTTCAGTAATACCGTTTTATTCAGTCGTTGCTCAGTCCCGACCTACTTTTGATGTTTTGTGCGAACCAATAAGTTCTACTCAGTTTGGTAAATAACGACTTGAAAGCAATCCTAACTATTTTATTATAAATGCGAAAGTAAGGGCTTCTCCCACCACCTCCAAACAGCATTTATCTAAAAGCTAAAAGTCTCGCCGTCTCTCTTCTTTAACCTAACAAGAGTGAGACAGCATGCAATTTATCTTTCGCATAACTTTTACTTGTAACCCTAAGTCTGTTTGTTTGTTATGCTTTTACGCCTTAACTATTCGAGCAATCATTAAATATGCATACACGTTGTCTTTGTCACCTTTCATCCCTCAAAATAGTGCTGTTGGATGGATAGCATTTTATTAACAAAATCTACATTAACGCAAGCAAAGCCGCGGACAATATCTAGTTATTATATAGTGCTTTAAGTAGTCGCCTCGCTACTGAAGGCGTACCGAGTGTTGTGGGTTCGATCCCCACGCGGGACAAAAATTTGTGTGATCCACACATGTTTTCTGTCTGGATCTAAGTCTGGGCGTTATTTTTGTCCTTTGTTTGAATTTGACATAGAAATTATTTCTAGAGCAAGAGTTGTCTTTTCAAACAGAAACTAACAGAATTTTAATACGCACATAACTTCGAAAAGTCATAGATACGTGCCATGGGATCGAACTCGTGTCCTCTGCGTCGCAGTCTAACTCCCACTAGTAAGTAAATCCCAATGTAAGAACCTATATATGCAAATAATATACATGTAGCTCATTTCACACATGAGCAATTCAATTCTCAATCAGCTCGGTGTAAATGTCGCAACGCCTGATTTAACGCACTGCTGCACATTACAGTTAATACAGTTGAATTGTCTGATGATTTACAATGAGCTATATTTGGATTTCAGATTCGTAGCAAATGGCTCTTGAACACGAAACAGGTATAACCCGTATAATTGAACCGCTCATGTAGCTCGTGTGGGTAGCTCACGTATGCAGCCTACACGAGTAGCTTATGAATGTAGCCAGTACGAGCTTTATGCGTCATGTACAAACGCCTTTAGATGAAGCTACTCATGAGCTGATCAAGATTACACAGAAGGTGCTAATAATAAAAATATATCAAAACTAGATTTTGCCCACGGCTTTGGTTGCGTAAATGTGAATAAGGTTAGGTTAGTAACAGTACTTTTTTTTAGATGAAATGTACCTTTTTCTGTTCCCCTGACATCGTGTATGCGAAATTTAACGATGATCAGTCGGGTAGTTAACGCGTAAAAATGTAACAAACAAACGAAATTCAGTTTCGCATTTAAGTACATTATTATATTTAGAATGAGTAACGTGGGCGTATATAATTTATCCAAGATTGGTCTGTGTAGACATCCTTGAGGGAGGCCTACCCAGCAATGGACGTCTTTCGGTTGAGCTGATGATATAACTAAGTAAGATCTGCGATGGCGTAGTGGTTGGTGTAACCGACTGCCACGCATGAGGTCGCGGGGTCGATTCCCGCAGAAGTCAAACATTTGTGTGCATAAACTTGGATGTTTGTCTTGGTCTGGGTGTTTCTATGGATAATATGTATGTGTGTACTTAGAAAAAAAATATATATTTGATGTATGTTTATCCACTGTCTAGTACCCATAGTACAAGCTCTGCTTAGTTTGGTCTAGATGGTGTTGTATGTATGTGGTAAAATATTATTATTATTATACAAATATTTTGCTTACTGCAAAAAAATATGTTTCCATAATTAGACTAAATGCGATAACGCCTCAAATTATTCGGCAATTTTATTTAGGCCTAAATACTCAAATTATACTGGACTGCAGTACCATACACCATGCATTAAGAAAATGCCGGCATAAAGTTAGATGAGATGACACTTTCCTTGCATTGTAAACGAGCATGGTTAAGACCAAAGAGCCAAAAGAAAAGCTTATTAGTCTCCAGAAAGCCAATTTCATAGGCCAGACACAGTTTTCCTCTAAATATTAATACACAAAATATAGGCTTCTTGTTTTTCTCACTCAGAAGTACACAAGGGGTATAACAAGAGCTATAAATTAAAGTTTAAATTAACGCCTCCTCCCTCCCTCTCAGCCCTGTTGTTTAATGTTCATTCACACACAAGATTTTGTTCAATAACACCTATCTCAACTTTGTTATGTTGCGTAGGAGATAATGTATTGCAAGGATTCGTGTTGAATAATTTAAGGACTCCTTGTCGGCAAATTACACGGTTGATACTTTGGTTTGGTAGTAGTCGAGGGCATCCATACTAATATTATAAAGGGGAAAGATTTCGTTTGCTTGTTGGTTTGTTTCAAAGGTTTTAAGTCAAAAACTACACAACTGATTTTAAAATTCACCTTTCGAAAGATATTATCACCAAGTAACATAGGCATTATTTATTAAAAAGTAGGTACTGTTACTAACATAACCTAAACTACTTTTATGCGAGCAAATTCACGGGCAAAAGCTAGTAATAATACTAATAAGTGTACTCGTCAATCATAAGATTGAATTGGTATTTTTTATTATATACGTACATAACCTCAATCCTATATTAATATCGAATGAGACAGAGGTATATTACAACCAAATCTAGCGAACTATGTTGAAGGTTCAATAAGGTCCGATTAGTGTATACATACATATATATGTCCACGCTTGTTTCCCAGAGGGGTAGGCAGAGACTACGGATTTCCATTTACACAATTTCATTTTAACCTGGCCTTTGTCGAGAACATCTCCGATCTCATCAAGAAACGTTCGCCTAGGTCTGCCTCTTGCGACTGTTCCATTCACAATAGCCTTATAAACTTTCTTAGTCAGTCTTTTCTCGTCCATTCTTTCTACATGCCGTGAGAAAAGGGTATGTTAAGCTGGTTTGGGCATGTAGAAAGAATGTACGAGGAAAGACTGACTAAGAAAGTTTATAAGGTTAGTGTGAATGGAACAGTCGCAAGAGGAAGACCTAGGCGAACGTTTCTTGATCAGATCGGAGGCGTTCTGGACAAAGGTCAGGTTAAGAGCACCTTGAACCGACGGGCGTGTATGAGGAATGTGATGAAAGTGAATGAAGCCAGAGAAGTGTGTCAGGATCGTAGCAAATAGAAATCCGTAGTCTCTGCCTACCCCTCTGGGAAATATCCGTGAATTTATGTATGTATGTGTAGCAGTACTTATTGGTGGATTATATTTTTATATTTTTGGCACGTGGAACCGTGGCCACAACACTGGGCGCGTGACCCCGTAAGTATATTTACTATTAAAACAAGAAGTGAGAAGTTGTGCGGGTAAATATTGTGTGCCTTTAGTCTGGTTGGCTTCCGGAGAGTAACCGCTTTTGGTTATCTTTTAGTTTTCACTGACCACAAGGCAAACATAACGAAACAAATATTGTCTATAGGAATATTTCAAATAATTTAAAGTTACATTCGCAATTATAATACTAGTTATTATAGATATATTGCTATTTTATTAGTTAATAGTCTGTATATAATAATATAATATAATAATATCAGCCCTGTATTAAACTGTCCCACTGCTGGGCACGGGCCTCTTCTCAGTGTGAGAAGGGTTAGGCCATAGTCCACCACGCTGGCCTAGTGCGTGTTGGCAGACTTCAGATATCTTTGAGAACATTATGAAGAACTCTCAGACATGTAGGTTTCCTCACGATGTTTTCCTTCACCGTTAAAGCAAGCGATAATTAATTATTTAATACGCATATAACTTTGAAAAGTCAGAGAGCGCGCCTTGGGTTCGAACTCGAGACCTCTGCGTGGCAGTCCAACGGTTTCCCACTAGGCTATCGCTGTTATAAGTTTATAGTAGCTGTGTTAAGTTGATATGTGATATATACACTGTTGTGCCAAGTCTACGTGTTCTTTGTGTCCGTTGTTAATCTATGTAAGTTTTTATAAAGTCCACCGCGTCACAAGAATTGTCCTAGTTATCGTTTAAAAATAATAATATATAGTTTATAACTAGTTTCTTGCGTTTTGTACAAGCACTAAAGTATTTGGTACTAAAAACCTACATATATTAATAAATAAGTGTCGTCGTGTAAAAGAACTAGGCCCGCATAGGTACATCTAACTTTTTTTTTTTTTTTTTTTTTTTTACGTGGGGTCATGCTTTGACGCATACCTCTCCGCGGGGCGACGGAGAGGTTATGTCGGGCTCACCGGGGGAAAGATACCCCGGTAATACCGACTAAACCTACCACGGTATTCCTCGACATAACCATAGGCGGCGGGGCCGCGCGAATCGCTTTCACATGCAATCGCGACCCCACCGAGGTTTCGGCCCGCCGTGTGAAACGGCAGGCCACTTCACAAAAATACTTGCTTCACTGTCCCCCTGTGGGGGACAAAGACACGACACAGAAGCGCACGTGGGAACACGCACGGCGCCTCTCGGACCTGGTGCTGATCGGGTGGTGAGCAGGCCCACGCAGCCCACTACCCCCAGGTCAAACCTCAGGCTGGCTGGAGGTCATCTCGCGATAGGTACATCTACCTACTGGTACTTAAAGTTAACCATTTTTAACCCTGGCATTTAAATATAAAAGAGTAATAAACTTTTAGCTTTTACGGCTGTTTTAAAATTTGCGTGGCGTGAACAATCGCCTCATAACTTACCGGAGAAAGGCTTTACGGAATATTTAAAGGCTGGAAATTGCGTAGTAATGGCGCAACCTTTACCACGTTAGTTGGAGTACGGCCACTTGTATATTAAGCCTACGCGGAAAAGCTGGCAACAAAGTGCTTTCGCTACATTTTAGTGGCGGAAATTACAATCAAAACTTACTAAATAACATAGTATACGAAAATAAACGGTGAACCAGATAAGTATTGCAATTTTCTAGTTATAGCGATAGCTCAGTGGGGAGACCAACAGACTGCAATGCAGAGGGTCTCGGGTTCAAACCAAAGTCGCGCAGCTCTGTATTTCGGAAGTTATATGACTTTTCAAAATTATGTGCGTATTGATTGACAATTATTATTATCGCCTGCTCCGTGCCTAGGATAGCACGTTAAGCCGTCGGTCCCGGCTGCCATGAACATCTATGGCAGTCGTTATTGGGAAAGTCAGTACCCTCTTATATCCTGACACTGGTCTAGCCTTAGGGTATCGTTAGCCTTCGGGTTGCGGAGGTCAGGTAGCAGCCGCTTCTTGTAAAAATGATATCCAGTCAAATCCGGTTAGACTAGAAAAGCCGACCCCAAGTGAATTGGGAATAATAAAGGCTAAGGAGAAGAAGAATTTGCTAGCTATTTATAAGCTTCACAATTCATGTTTATATGTATAGATTAACGTCTATTTGACATAGTTAGAAAGATTAAGATCTCCAAATCCTTTGCATGTGCCTAGATCTTCTTCTAACTATCGTCGAAACTCTTTCCGTAATCGAGCGAGCAATAGGTTTAACTCAACTGCTAAAGATCTGAATTTGGATTTATTATATTTATTTTTTTACTTTTTTATTTATTTAGTTTTACAGAAGGCTTACGGACTAATTAAAATTATGAAATATAAAAATTATTAACATTTCAGTTTGCAAATTAAAAGCCCTCACATGTATATAAAAAAAAAAGAATGACGATTTTTTTTATTCGTTTTATATATATCAAAAAAAAAGTATTTTCGTTCAGTCAATCCTGTGCTGATTCGGTATTAGTGCTCACATTCTGCACTAGTATTCCAGTGGCTAGACGACGAATGAGTGAACAGTTCTTTGTTTAAACTGTTGTATTACTAGCCGAGCTGTATTGTACCTTGGTTGTATGTAATTGTATACGTGTAATTGCTATTCTCTTGGAAACTATGTGTAATTTTTAATGAAATGCTAAACGTGAGGACCTGTAATTGGCTATCGAATACTAATTTAAATATTTTGTCAAACTAGGATAAGCTGTTGGACCTCCATAAATAAATAAGTAAATAAATAGTTTCAAGTTTCGTGTTCATAGTATATTTTTCCTAATAACCCTTTACGCGTACAAGGCTTTAAAATCCAAAACCTTAAACAGTCAATAGTACATGAGAATGTAAACCTATATAGTAACATAAAATTGCATGTCTAACTACCTTGGTCTTTTACAGACAGTATCTTGTCTTTTAAGTCTTTGATCACTTTTTCATACTTCGTATAGCAAAGATTTTAATAGAAAACCCAATTACTTACAAATCCTCGTTCTTACAGTCTATCACAAGACTAGCAAACAGACGTGGAGGGTAGTACACTGACTGGCCCTCGTAACAAGATAAGATACGTGGAGGGTAAACAAGCCAGGAAAGCAATAAAAACAAGCACAGAAGATACTCACTTTGTGACACAGTACGTCGATATCCAATTCATTAGCTACATCTTTGATCAGGTCCATAAACAAGTCCGCTTCATCTAGCTGCTTCTGTGCTGACCCGCTTGGAGAGCGGGACCTCTGCAACAAGATAGAATTAATTTAATTTCATATTGCAACAACGGCGGTGCTGTGATAGTGAATGGGATAACCATCCCAGACCTCCTCATCCCTGACAGAACATGAGGAGATCGCGACTTCGATCCCAGGCTTAGGAAAAGTGTTATTGGGGATTTTTAGTCTACAAATAATCAGCCGGACAGTATTTGGAAATGTGCCGTCGACGTTAACAGGCTCGCTCTCTAAAACCACAACTGGCGAAATATGGTATTACACTTCTGCCTTGCCTTGTCCAAAGATAAAGGCGTGAGGCTACACATACATGTGTTATATACATTTATGCATAGGTTCCATTCGCTCTTTATTAACGGGTGTCCTTTGATTCAATATCAGTTCACAAAAAGTTGTTCCTAAAATACAATAAAGAAATTCCTAAAACAGAACTGGAAACAATAAAACATTCTTACTAGCTCGCGATTTTAAATAAAACCTCAGTAACCAGTATTCAACCTCTAAAAGGCGCATCGGAGGGTGAATGTTAAAGGGCTACTTTACGATTGCCACAGACGCTACGATACAGAAATTGGCATCTGTGAGTTCAAAGTGTTATATATATAGAACTAGTTTTCTTTGTGCCGTTACTGTATACTTTGTTCTCTTTCGATTACGGAGGATCAGTTTTTAGGAAACTAGTGGTATGGTTTTTCAGTTAGGGAAATGTCATTACAGGCGAGGCAGCTGGCAATATGACGGCAATATGCTTGCCCTCAGTATATTGGTATAATTCATCTAAACTATGTAAATTAATCTACGCCTTCAGAGATCCTAACTCTATTATCAGAAATGTTGACGTATTAACACATTGACGCAACGCTTAACTCATTGACGCAACGCTTAACACATTGACTGTTATGTAGCAAACAATAGAAAATGTATAGTTTGCGGACATTTATGATCAGGCTTCAATGTGTTAAACAAAGATAGTTTAAACATTGATACATATATTCATGATGTGACAAGGAACACTATTAAAAGACTGTGTTACATTTCTACAAAACCGTTTTAGAGTAACTGGAATAAAGATCTGGTCAAAATTTCTTCTCAATCGGTTGGGCAGAACTGGTTTATAAATTTTGCATAAATATAGTACATAAAATAGTAAATAATTTTATTTAGAAACCTTTTCGTAGGTACCCTTCATAGTATAAAGGAATCCTAAAAGCAAGCAGAAACCGTTTCGAACGGTTTACATTTAAATAATCAAGATGGCGAACAAATAACATGAATAGAAATGAAAATTTTCTAGTTCTTGTATTATGAACATTGTAAGGGAATTTATTGCGGGGTTGTAGCGTGGGGTTTTCTATTTCTGTATTCTGTTTGTTTTGAAAAGTAATAAACATTCTTATGTTTTTATTCTTCTTCATATTCTTCTTCATTTTTCTTTCTATATACAAATGTGTAAATTTTTTCTGTCTGGACTAGATAGCATGAACTACAAGATCAGTACCAGTCCTTAAAAAATTATTGCTCGTAAAATTTAAAGCAGAACTTGTTAGCCGAAATGCCAGAGGGTGTTTTGAAAATAATTCGTGTACCTTATAGCGAGGTTGATATTGTTTGCACAGTAGGAACAATGCTGAACTTTTTGCTTTGTCAAACAGTGCTTTTATAAATATGCAAGCTTTGTATTTTATTGTCAGGAGGCTACTTGTGTGAGTGTAGCATCCTAACTGATATTATAAATGCGAATGTGAGTTTGAATGTGTGTTAGGCTTTCACGCGTTAACTACACGACTGTTCATCATGTAATTTACACGCATACACGTTGTCAGGGGAATAAAAAATGACTTCATCCAGGAAAAAGTAATGTTACTAACCTAGCATTTTTTTTTTTTTTTTTTTTTACTTGTGGGAATGCTTTGACTCATACCTCTCCGCGGGGCGACAGAAAGGTTATGTCGGGCTCACCGGGGGCAAGATACCCCGGTAATATCGACTAAACCTACCACGGTGTTCCTCGACATAACCATAGGCGGCGGGGCCGCGCGAATCGCTTTCACATGCAATCGCGACCCCGCCGAGGTTTCGGCCCGCCGTGTGAAACGGCAGGCCACTTCACAAAAATACTTCCATCACTGTCCCCTTGTGGGGGACAAAGACACGACACAGAGGCGCACGTGGGAACACGCACGCCGCCTCTCGGACCTGGTGCTGATCGGGTGGCGAGCAGGCCCACGCAGCCCACCACCCCCAGGTCAAACCTCAGGGTGGCTGGAGGTCATCTCGCGCCCTCCGGCGCCCGGTTCTGCGGTTGGGAAGAGGGTATAAGCGCTCCCTCTCCCGCTCCGCCGCCTCCTTGATGGAAATTACTTCCTCACAAAAGGAGGCAACGGCGTTCCACGATCTCTCACTCCGAACCATAGACTGAACTACGGCCGGAAGTGAGAGGGCAATCAGTCCGACAGCCGTGATCAACTCACGCAGCTTTTTTTTTTTCTTTTTTTTTTCCCCCCGGGGGGAGGGGGAAGTGTGGTTATGTGACACTCTCCGCCCCTGAAGGGGGTTGGTATACACACTAAAAACCTGGGGTGAGCAGTCCCTCCGCCGACGGAGTGGGGCGGGATGGGGTCGCGTTAGCAATCACCATCCCGCCCTGGCGGTTGGCCCGGCTGATGGTGACCGGGCCTCAGCACCATGGAGGGAAGGCCTTGCTCACCAAGACCATCTCCCAAACGTGTGGGGCCGTGCAAGCCGGTAGAGAGTACCCCGACTCTGTACCAGTGACCCCACTATACAGGAGCGAAAAGGCGGGCAAATCGCCTCCTTCTCACTCCCGTGCGTCTGCGCTGGAGAGGGTCAGCAAGGAGGTTGTTCTCCCTGACCCTCTCCGCGGTCACCTTCTGCGCTATGACAGCTTCGCAGAAGGAGACCACTGCCTGCCACGACCTCTCGCCGCCGAGCATGGCGTTGATCACGCTCGGCAGGGAGAGATCTCCGCCTAACTCACGGCCCAACCCTTTTTTTTTTTTTTTTTTTGTTTCCCAGGAAAAATGCTTCATGCACTGCCCGCCGGCTAGGGGACGGCACCGGCGGGGGAGTGTGGGACTCCCAGCGAGACGCGCTGGTCTACCCACTAAAAAACCTGGGGTGTTCCCTCTCTCATCCAATAGGGGGGGCCAGTTGGGAACTTAGAGGATTCATCCATAGCAGGCCCCCCCATGTGGGTGTGGGCCGGGTCAAACGGACCCGGCCACCTCTCGTCCCCAGGGGAGAGCCTGACCGCTCTCCCCTTTCGACGGTAGAAGGCGCGCGGGAACACCGCGCGCGCCCTCTCGGGGTTCCTAATTTACGGGTGGCAGGGTCCCCTCAGGCCTTGCCACCCGGAACCCTTAAGTGGGGGGCAGGAGAGCGACAAAAGCGCGTCTCCTGCTACCTCTCCTCCGGCGGCGGACTTCCGGGGCGTAAGGATCATCCTCACGTCCCCGTTCCGCCGCCTCCTTCTGCGAGATGACAGTCTCGCAGAAGGATCTCATTGCGCCCCAGCACCTGTCGTCGCCGACCATCCTGGATACGACGGTCGGCAACGAGAGGTCGGGGCCAATCACAGCGACCAGGGCGCAGCGCTCCGCGGCCCACGCCGGACACTCCTCCAGCGTGTGCTGCGCCGTGTCCTGGTCACACTCCTCACAATGGTTGCACCTGGTTGTCAGCTCCCTACCGGCTATCTTGCAGAGGTACTCCCCGAAACAGCCGTGTCCGGAGAGCACCTGAGCGAGCCGGTAGGTGAGCGGTCCGCGCCGTCTGTCCGTCCACTGTCTTAGTACCGGACGGACAGCCTCGACGGTCCTCACCCCGTAGCGGGGCTGGGCCAGTCTATCTTCCCACTTCTCCTCGAGGACCAGTCGAGCCTGGGACCTTCGCGTCTCCACCGCACAATGCGTGGGTTCCTCGCCATGGAGCCGGAGGTCCGCGCGCCAGTAATACACTGACGCCTGGACCTCCGCCTCCAAATCCCAAGGCGGCGATGCCGCCAAAACGCACGCCGCCTCATAGGAAACGGTGCGGTACGCCCGCGACACCCTGATCGCCATCGCCCTCTGCGGTCTCCTCAGGAGGGCGACGTTGTGGCGATCGAGGGCGTCAGCCCAAATGGGCGCTCCGTAGAGCGCCATCGACCGCACCACCCCCAAATAGAGGCGGCGGCAGATGAGACTCGGCCCCCCGATATTCGGCAGCAAAGAGCTAAGCGCTCCTGCCGCCGACATCAGCCGGGGGGCCAGGCGGCTAAAATGGACGCGAAAGTTCCAGCGGCCGTCGAGGTGGAGCCCCAAGTATTTCATACTCGGCTCCACCACGATGCGGACCCCTCCAACTATGATGTGGGCATCTGGTGGCGGCGCCCGCCGAGGCCCATGAAATAATAGGGCCTCGGACTTTTCCAGCGCCACCTCCAGTCCCAACATCCTAATCCTGCCGACAACCAGGGCAACTCCAGCCGTGGCAAGACGGGCAGCTGCCCCGTAATCCTCTCCCCGGGCCGTCACCAGCGTGTCGTCGGCGTAACAAGTTACGCCGACTCCCGGGGGCAGGGCGCCCCGCAGCACCCAGTCGTAGCCGATGTTCCACAGGATCGGACCCAGAACCGATCCCTGTGGGACACCGCACGACACCTCCCTCCGGAACGTCTCTCCGTTCCGCCCCACACAAAACACACTCCTCTGGTGCAGGTAGTCCCCGACTATTCGGCGCAGATAGGGAGGCACCCCATGAAATCGGAGCGCCTCCCTGAGAGTCGCCAACGGCAGGGTGTTGAACGCGTTGGCGATGTCTAAGGATACCGCCAACACCACCCCGCGCGAGGCGACCGCCTCTTCCGAGAGGGCCTTGACGCGACTAATCGCGTCAATCGTCGATCGGCCCTCCCGGAAACCGAACTGGAGTTCGGACAAGTCGGGGCCTACCCGCACCAGGTGCCTGGAGAGGCGGGCGACCACAACACGCTCAAAGAGCTTGCCCACCTCATCCAGCAGCACTATGGGGCGGTACGCGGAGGGAGAGTCCGCGGGGCGGCCCTCCTTTCTCAGGAGGACCAGCTTACCCGTCTTCCACATGGAAGGGAACCGTCCCAACTCCAGACAGGCGCTAAACAGCCTGAGGAGCCGGTCCCCTAGGGCGTCATAGGCCAAAACCCAGGCGCGGCCAGGAATTCCGTCCGGCCCCGGGGCGGTGTTTTTACCCCGGAGCCGCATCATTGCCGCGCCGAGCTCCGCCATGGTTACTTGTGGCGCCCCGGCATCAGCGCCGCCCTCCTCAATCTCGGGCGGCGCCATTTCGGGAGGCGAGTGCTCCACTCTCGAAGGAAAGAGAGCGGAGACCACCTCCTCTAATTGCCGGGGCTGGAGACTCTCGGTGACCGGCGGGGCCCAGGGGCGCAACTTGCCCCTGACCGCCTTGTACGGACGGCCCCACGGATCTGCCTCGAGAGTCCCCAGGAACTCTTCCCATCTTTGGGCTTTGGCCTCGCTGATGGCGGACTGCAGGGCGTACTTTCGCTGTTTGTACGCATCCCGCAGCCGTGCCTCCACGGTCTGGTCACGGTACCGCCTGCGTCGGCGGTACCTGGTGTACTGGCGACGCGCCGCAATGCACGCGGCGCGTTTATGACTGATGTCGTCAGACCACCAGTACACCTGACGCCTCGGAGGTTGAGCACTGGCCCGGGGCATCGACGCGTCGCAGATCAGCGTCATCGCGCCCCGGAACCACTCCGCCTCTTGCTCGACCTCCACAGGCCCTTCGCCCATCGGGGTCCAGGCCTGGACGATGGAGGCTTCCACCAGCACGTCTACATTGAGACGTTTCAACGCCCATCGTGGGGACGACGGGGTGTGCACTCTCCTCGGGCGATCGTCCGGGATCGCCGGCGAGGCGGAGATGTCGAACCGCACGTAACGGTGGTCCGACAGAGACTCCGCCTCGACCAGCACTTGCCAGTCCCGGACGCGGCGCGCTACGGCAGGGCTTGCAAACGAAATGTCCACAATGGACTCGCCCTGCCAGCGCACGCACGTGGCGACCGAACCCCTCACGGCACTAACCTAATCTAACATAACCTACATTTACGTGAGTGAATCCGCGGGCAACATCTATCATTAAATAATTAACGATTTTGTGATAATATTTACTTGTATAGCCATAACGAGAAGGTATGTACCGCAATGCGTAATATTACCTATATTAAAATAATCAATTAGTG
The DNA here is from genome assembly GCA_930367265.1 of Catocala fraxini. Taxonomy (NCBI): domain Eukaryota; kingdom Metazoa; phylum Arthropoda; class Insecta; order Lepidoptera; family Erebidae; genus Catocala; species Catocala fraxini. Next base: position 6,200,161 of record OV884047.1, read on the forward strand.
TATTATCATCAGTGTTCAGATATTCGGGCGCTTATATACCGAAACGTCTTCCCACGAAAGAATAATGGGGACATTCCTTTCCGAATAAATAAGTAATCCCGGGTTCCCGGGACTGAACAATTTTGTAAAAACAACTATAATAAACTTAATGAAATTATAGCAGTGGTTATTTTGATTTAGTATCTTTATTTTATTCAAAACAAATGGAATATCAATAAAAAATGATAATGTGCACAGTGTGTGTGTATCTAACAGATTAGTGATCGAATCGAGTAATTTATTGTAATTTATACGAACAGAAGACTAAAAAATATTACATGTCGGTATTATTCTTTCGTGGCAATAAATGTGAAGTTTTGTTATATTAGCGCCCGATTATCCGATCACTGATTATCATATAAAATTTTGATATGCTTGCTGTAATGCTACCAGTATTTAAATTAAACTAACCACCTAATTTACGTTGTTGTATTTTAAAAACGAATAATCACTACATATTATAAAACAAAGTAGGTACCCCGCCGCGTGTGTCTGTCTGTTCACGATAAACTCAAAAACAACCGAACGGATTTTCATGCGGTTTTCATCAATAGACAGAGTTAATCCTGAGGGAAGTTTAGGCGTATAATTTGTTAAGATTTTAACTACCCGGGCAAAATCGGGCGGGTCGCTAGTAAATAATGGGTAGTATCTGACTGTTCCTCAATTTATTGCCTTTGTTCCACCAAAAATACTAATTGCACACCAAGATATGCTCACTAAAATATTTTAAAGAGATCAAAGTAAGTCGACGGAGCCCCGCTCAGCGGGGCTCCTATTTTTGGGTATGTTTAAGAAGGAACCTAACATAACCTAACCCTTTTGAAACAGAATGCAGTGATTTGAGGCGTATAGGTGCTCGTTATGATATATTTTAGTAAGCATATTTTGCTGCGCAATTAGTATTTTTGGTGGTTATTATATTTAGTCCCGTAAACAATAGGCAACGGCCAAATATTTCTCGGAAACGCGTGTGTTCATCCGAGAGTCATGAGTTTAAGCCCCACGCATGTGCATCTGCGATTTGATAGGAATATTTTGATCTTGCGTAGTAGAGGGCAAGCTTATCTATACTAATCTATGTCTATATTTATACTAACTATATCTAATATCTATACTATCATAATAAATAATAATGTTACAAAAAGGAAAGATTTAATAATCTGTAAGGCTTTATCTCAATAAAAACACCACCGATTTTAAAAATTATTTTTAGTTGTAAAGCTCTATTATCACCGAGTAACAAATTTCACGCGAGCGAAGCCGCGGACAAAAGATAGTAGGCAATAATTTTGTCACCATATACATTAACAAGCCTTGAATTGCTTCTGATGACGTCATATTACTAAAGTAAAATACACAAAATTAGTAGCGTCATTATTGGTCGACCAGTACGGCAATGTAAATATGCAGCAAATGCTTATTTGCAGTCAATGTGAATTGAATGCATATTTGTTTTGCCTGTTAGAAACCTTTCAAGAGATGTTTATGTTTCACATAGTCAATGAGCATCAAAAGCCTCTTAAATAATTTATTGGTTTATCTTTCACTTTGCCTCCGACTGTGTGCGCGTATTTGGAATTAGGTACCTATCTATATATTATTTTTTATTACTCGACTTTTAAGCGGCGTATCGGGATAAAAGATGTACCAGATTTAAAGTCAGACTTTTGTTGGAATACAGCTTTAAAAACCGTGATCAATTTGGTGCAGTAATAGTAAAAAATTCAAAAGGGTATTATTTATTCTTCTATAGCTTATTGTAAAGACCCATTTTAATATTTCTTATGTAGTCAAACTTTGCGGGTGCTGAGGCGAGTTTTTGTAAGAGACGCGATTAAAATGTTTGATGCATTTATTTGAAGTATACAACTGTTCTGTTCGTAAACTAATTTAAGACTAACTTAATGTTTAAAATATATAAGCTTTTATACAATTATATTTTGGTGTGAGTGCCTGGTAACCAGCACAGCGCGTCTACCTTAGTTGGTCGACAATCACGAGGTGTGTACTCTGATGTAGCTTAGCCTGAACACATTAAGTTTCTTACATCTAAACTTATCGAGAACCATTAGCGAGGTGACCAGTACAATAAAAAATAAAATAATGGTTGCCTGTGAGGTCTGCTGTGGGAATCGTTACACTTAATTATGAACAGACATCATAGATTTATGTATAGATTTATGTCTAGAGAGTGAATGTATCTTGCCTAAATACTATAAATTGTTAGTGCCTGCATCCAAAGCTTGATCCGTGCAAAGAATATAAGCCTTAAGCCAGACAAGGTCTAAACATAATGTGCCCAATAGAAAAAAGTAATATAAAAAGGAATATTTGTTGCTGGCAAAATGGATATACGATAAGTCTTCCAGAGATATACCGGCGTAATAATAAACCTGATGTGTTATACTAGTTGAAAAGCCAATGTTTTAGTTTTGTTAGCAATCGCTGGCATGCTTATTTTACAGAGGTCTGCAAAATTAAAGTTCTCCCTCAGCTTTCTGCAGATAACTTTGCAGACCTCTGTAGAATACAAATTTATTACAAAACTCGTATAATACATATATGCCAAATTTATGTAGGTATGTAAATCCTAACTATAACACTATATGTAAATGCGAAAGCGAGTTTTTTTGTTACGCTTTCACGCCTTAACTACTCGACCGATCATCGTGAAATTTCGCATACACGTCAGGGGAATAGAAAACCGACATAGGGTACATTTAATAAAAAAAAAGCTACTGTTACCAAGGAATAGCAATTTATTTACATAACCTACATTAACATACATTGATGCCTCGATAGCGTAGTGGTTAGTGTAACTGACTGCCACGCCTGAGGTCGCGGGTTCGATTCTCGCACAAGTCAAACATTTGTGTGCATGAACATGGATGTTTGTCTTGGTCTGGGTGTTTCTATGTATAATATGTATGTATTTATAACAAAATATATATATGTATATTTATGAATTGTCTAGTACCCATAGTACAAGCTCTGCTTAGTTTGGGCTAGATGGTGTTGTGTGTATGTGGTAGAATATTATTATTATTAACGCGAGCAAAGCTGTGGCCATAATTATTTATTATGATTGAACTTGATACCAGCACATATAAATCTCACTATGCAATGTTTTAAGACGCCAATGAAATGATGAAGCTAACTACCCAGAAACGTTAATATTACATTAAGTCCTTCATGTCTAAATACTGACGGATCGCATTGACTAAAAGCTTTCCTTTGATTATTTCGTCGGATTAAAAAGATGAGACGAAAAAGGAGCCGTAGAACATTTTGCAGTCAAGCGAATACAGATTTAAACTACCTAAGTATAGAACTCCTTTTCCAAGTAATCAATGCTTTAAATATACAGACCGGAATGCGAGGTGTTATTATAAATGAAAATTTATTTCCTTCGAGAAGTTGAGCGATGAAAAAAAATACGCTGGCAACCATTAGTGAAGTTGATAATATCGCGGAAAAGTACCTCCTGCTTATCGTTTGTGAGGAGAAATTGTAGGGTGCGTTGTGAACTTAAAAACTTTTGTCTCGTATCAAAGTTAGGATTTACGGGCATCAGTTTTAAGGGTCTTCTTGACAGCTTTCATTAAAGTTGGCTCGGATTAATATTTCTTCATTCAAAATATGTGTAGGTAAATTAAGTTGCTAATTACATACATATTTCTTGATTTAGAAAAGGAAAAATAAGAAAGTTGGAAATATTAAGTAGGTAATGCAATGAAGTTTCTTGCCCGCGTTTCTCATTGGTTCTAAGCCATTGCCTTGCTGCACGTTCAGCAGTAACACGTAAATGTAAATTCATAGTAAAGTTTAGTAAATGTCACTTTGACGTTTATAAGTGTTACTTTGTGACACGAATAAATAAAGATATTTAAATTTTTCGTACCGCGTTTTTGTGAATAAAATGTACTCTATCCATAAGCGATCATTGCCTATCTATCGTATTTTATGAGTATAACAGAAATTATTTACTTCGAACATAAAATTGATTTACAAACACATACAGTGTCATTCGGATACATGTGAGATAGAACTCGGCTGTCATATTTCATCCAACAGTGACAACATGGTATATTATTAGATATATTTTAATGTTTTGCCCCAAAATTACGTTGGTAATCAGTCAGTTTACACAGACTGGTAGGCTGATTGAAGTGAAATATTTAATCGAATAGACAATATTACAAAATAATCTTTCAACTAGATGGTTGCCCAGCGCATTGCACATTAAATGTAAGGGAGCACTTAAATAATTGATTCCCTAACAGCTGGATCGGCAGAGATGGGCCTATACCTTAGCCCGCCCGAAAAACCGACTTGACTCCATTTGACTTTTTCGTGTGGGGTCGGGCCAAATAACTAGTTTATACGAATGTGGAAATCAATACAAAAAAAGAATTGATTGACAGAATTAATTCAGGGTTGGAAACGATGAAATTGGAGATGAAGTTAAAAATAACAACAACTAAAGTGAGAAGACGGGCCCACGCTTGTGTTAGGAACCGCGGCGAACATTTAGAAAACGAATAATAAATGATTTTAATAAAAAAATAGTTTTTATTATTCCACCTATAAATTTTAATTTTCTCCGTCAATTTGGTTTGTAAGTCCTAATTTCAACAATTTGTGAGCTATCCATGTAGTTGATAGCTCAAAAGAGAGATTAATAGCCAGGCATGTTTATAAAAATGTTTAAACAATAAAAGCACCATCCGTGTTTTCTTTAAACCACTCAAAAAACAGTTTTATTAAATCTTTAAAAAAAATCCCTTTAAATGTCTGTAAAAAAATTGTTTCATTACTCAGATGCCTTAATCATGACTCATTAAATTGTTTACACATTACTTCAATAAAATAATATAAAAGTAAATAATTTATCTTTCAAACTGGCCATTATTTCCAACTAACTGCAAAATTTTGGAATTTGTCAACACTAATTATTAAAATTTGCTACAAAAATAAATTGTCACACTTCGTCTAAGACAAGTATGGTTGAAATGGTTCTACATAGTCTATACTAGCTCCGATTTACGGCATTGCATCGATTTTCCAAACATTCTGTATAATTCATTCGAAATTGTAGAATATGCCAACACAAATCAGCCCAACATTATAATTTTGTGTGATTGTGTGAATAAAAAAGATAATTCGCGGGGGACTACAAAAATTTAAAGAACGAACACAATTAACATTCAGACTCGGAAAAACAATTTGTGGCACACACACATCTTTGATTCGAAGTCACAACACTTGGCGCAGTAGCAGTAGCGAATCGACTACTTAAACCACTACGCTATCCGTGCATTTAAAATTATAATAATAGTTTCGCCATCACACCCATAGCACGAGCTAGCTCTAGCTTATAATAAAAATAAGATCAAATCATACGTCACAAAAAGTCCATTGATCGTGACAGCAGTTGTAATGATTAAAAGACAAGGAAAGTACATAAACTATAAAATCATATTAAATTGTAGGCGTTACTTGGCGGAAGTCCATTGTAATAAAATTATTGGGAAAAGAGAAACCCGCCACGCACCCTCGGATTGCCTACCCCAACTATTGCAATAGAAAAAGAATTGAGAAACATAACATCAAAAACAAATTTAACAATACATAAAACGTGATCGAATGAATTTCCAAATTCTATTTCGAACTTTAAAAACAACAATCACGACACCTAAGCTAAGAGCTAACAATGACAAAAAGTTCCTTTATCATTCACACGATCATGCTTTATCCTAACTAATATTATAAATGCGAATGTGAGTTTGTTTGTTTGTTACGCTTTAACGCCGTAACTACTTGACCGATCATCATACAAAATTTGTATACACGTTGTTAGGACAACAGAAAAAGGACATAGGGTACCCTTTATCCAGAAAACCAACCAATCTACAATAAACTAACCTAGCTTACTTTTAAGTAAGAGAAGCTGCAGGTAACATTTTGTAATTAATAGATCAAACGATTAGCGAGGTTAAGCAACGTCGGGTGCAGTCTGTCTATAGATGGGTAACTACTTAGTGGTATTTCATCTGAGCGTCTCCGTGCTTCAAAAGGTACGTAAAAGTCGGTCCCGGTGGCCAAATTGACAGCAGTCGTTAAGCCATGTCAGAGGCCTACGGGCGGCTTGAACAACTCTTGACAGTAGGTTGGCCACTAGCCATACGAAAAGAAGAAGACAAATGACAATTGGGTGGGATTCAAAACCTCACACCATCCGTGCACTCAATTATAAATCCAAAAATAAATTTGATACATTCGGCTTTGAAGTTGTTTTTATTTTTGGCGTTCGATTTGTAACGTGAACATAAAGTTTTTCAGCGGTATGATACATACGGTAGAAAAGGTTGTTGCCGAATTTATCGATTTATAGTCGCAGGTAGGAACCGCACCTATCATTTCGATACAGTATAACATAAACGGTTTTATGCAAATAAAATCACAAGTACTGCTAATAATAATTAGAGTAGAAATAGTTATTGCCATGTATATACATTAAGTTAAATTAACTATAACCAATGTCTAAATCCATGGACATTGTGTTCTATAGATAGTGAATAAAGGGCTTGAGAACCACAAAGAAGATGACCTGAGTTACAGTAGCACAATTTGCACACTTAAGATATATTCAAGATTACATTAGCTAACTTTTAGTCTACTCGGCAATTTTAGCCAATAAGTCGTAAGATGGGGTATCTTACGACTTATTAGCTAAAATTGAGTTCGAAAGATTTAAAGATATTGGTTCACTAGCCAATTTAAGGCAAATAAAGCATTGAAATTAAACAACTTTATACAAATTTTACCGCGTTGTTTATTTTTTTATAAATCTCTATTATTACATAATTTTGAAACTTTAACCTACTATTGTTAAACACTTTTACTAGTTACTGATTACTTCTATTTAAGCTATTTAAATTATAAAACCTATTTAGATTTAGTATTACAAATAAAGCAGTTTTTAATGATTACGTTCGAAACTTATATAAATATTGGCTGTTACCCGCGACTTGGACCGCATGGGATGTAACAAAAAAACTACAATCAAAATAGTCTAAATTACGCCGTATAAAATCAGCTATCTGCCAGTGAAAGTCCTGTCAAAATCGTTCCAGCCATTTCTGAGATTAGCCGAAACAAACAGACAGACGTAAGAAAACATTTAAAACAGTTTTTAAATATATTTATACTGCATATACTTTCATATGCATTTAGTAAAAAGCTTTTAATTTAACATTTCAATTTGAATAATTTGTATAAAGATTACGGTCCGTTAGAACAAATTGATGAAGAAATTCAATTTTAATAATTTGTGTATAGATTACGATCTGTTAAGATTTTTATTTCCAACATCAAAATATAAAAAGAATTTGAACAAAAAATTAAATCAAGTCTATTAATAAATACGTAGGCTACTTCAACGCACATCGCAATCACGAAACCAATTTAGCCTTTTGAGATCAATCGCAGCAAGTGCACACAATAATTGCAATTGTAGTAAATCGATGTCATATTGATTAATATGGCCACTTGTTTAGTATATAATATATAAATATGGTGTTATTATTTCGTATATTTTAAGCTCTTTTATTAATATAGTGCCTTATTTGTCTTTGTTAAAGTTACATAAATATCTCTTTCTAAGAGAACAAATGGCTTAATAATTGCATACATTATTCATCAACTTATAATTTCATCATTGTTTTAAGGGGGTCTTCCATTTCTTCTAGATTAGAGATTTTAAACAGTATATATATCAGCACATTGCAATACTAAACATTAAAATTTACTAATACTATGTAGTACTACTAAAGCGAAGCCACATACAAGTATAACGCTGCTGTGTTATATGCGAAGAAGAACAATAGATGAAGAAAATGAATATAATAGATATGTAAATTATTACAAAGCTTGGTTGCTCAGCTTAAATATTTTACGTGAAATCATAGCAACATTCGGTAAACTAAGTAAATAATGAAAGCATAAAATAGGCTCGCAGGTTGAAGGCGACGTAATGTATCAAAGAGAGCCCGCTGATCCACGGCTTTTCAAGGCGTAGGCTCCTAAGAACCCTAAGTTCTTTGTTGAATATTGAATTAGGCATTGTCCAGTTTGACGAAAGTTTAGATGCTAAAGTTTTAAGTCTTACAAGGCTTTTAGGCTTTTTATTTAACAAATAGAATTTCTAATGTATTTGAATCTAGTATAAATACGAGTACATTAGAAATTTGTGCTAAATGTAAAAATAAAATTTGGCGATATAACTTAATAGTAAAATCATTCTAAGTTTCAACGATTAAAAAACATCGTAAGAAAGCATATATCACTCACAAGGTTTTGGTGTGAAAGTTTTCCTATTCGTGCTTGGACTAAGGAGTGTTTAATATGTATTGAGTTCGTTTAATTCGTATGCCGTTCAGATAAGTCTGGATATCTGGGCTGTCCATATAGTGATTGCTATTTTCGACCTAAAGAGAATCCGATTTATTGTAAAGTACGAATTGAAATCCTAGAGTACTACAATAACGACTCTTTCCAATTCGACGTCTATTCCATTAAAATGTCATATTCTAAATCTGCCACCCTGATTATAGTTCATCTGTGATTACGATCACGTAGTACCAGAAAATTCATGGAAAAATGTAATTCAATCTGTAAGACTAATTTAGACGTCGAGTCGCGTTGGTATGAATATTTCGTACTATATATGCTAAGAAGAACGTGGGTGGAAAACTTTGTGACTCACGCTAGAGCTTCATTGGCAGTATAGTTTCTATTTTATGAAATTGATGGAAGATATTCAATCAAGTATATCTAATATATTCCAGGAATTTTGTGATGTGTTAATATTTTTTTGCACGATTCACACCAATATATAATAAAGTTGCGCTTTAAAATGTGAATACTTATACAATACAAGTTTTTTTATTATTCGAATATCGATGTGGGATAAACATAGCACACACTGTTTATGGTATTAATACTATTAGAAAGGTATTTGTGCTGGGCACTTGAAAAAATATTCTAAGTTGCATAATGACCCAAAAATAAAAAAGCTTTTTCATACCAATTACTGAACAATGAGGATTCCATTCGTTATCCTAATAGTTTTCGAATTATTTAAGACTCGCAAATAGCAAAGAATGGGTTTTCCATAAATTAATCAGTTTCAGTGACAAATTAGGAAATTAAATATTACGTGTCAATTTTGATGAAGTTTGAATATCTATGACGTAAATTACATGACCATAGGTTACAGCTCGTTTCCAAGTAAGCAGACAATTAAGATAGGAGAAGATTCAACGTAAACTAAGGTAATATAAAATTTGAATACTATCACGCGACCAAGTCTCTGAACATGGGATGATTGGTAAAGCATTATTGTTGTAGACACAATATGTATTCATATTGTGATAACAAAGCACAAATGAAATAATGAATTAAATTAAGTGCTTAGTCATTTTATAATTAGCCCCCGCAATTTTATTATTATTTCAGACATTTGAAAATTTAAGAGGTGCCAAGTTATGTAATAATAAAAAGGGTGCATTCAATAGGACCTAAGTTTTTGTTGTAGCAGACTCATTTTGGCTACAATATCAATGCATCATAATATATAATAAAAAGTCTTGTCGGTACAATCGTATTCTTAGAATTGATGAGTATTGTAGTCTGCTTAATACTAAGTAATTAAAATCATAATAATAATAATAATAATAATATCATTTATTGCGTCAAATATGGTCAATACAAAGGTGTTACATATCAATAATTGTTTCACATATTTGGCCGTTACACAGCATGCAACAGTAAATTAAAGTCAATCACAATTAAAATTATAAAGAACTTATAGAATTATAAACAACTCAAAAAAAATATAAGCGAGGACACAATATTATCTAAACCTCGATGAACGTTCCAGATTATAAAATTTACATGAATCTGACTTTTCCTATACGCACGTTCTCATTCTGGAAAAACTAAAATAATAAAGCAAGTTCAAGCAAGGCTCAGGTACAGTATATACAAGGTGGTGCAAAAGTAAGAAACGATAACATGTGTATATGCCCATCGTTTCTAAGCTAAGATGTAATGCGAGTGATTTTAGGGCAATAATCCCAAATAATCTGGTGCCGATCTCCAAGCAAGCAGTTATGTTATTTTAGATATCCCTCTAATTTGACTAATGCGTTGCCATAGGATCTAAATCTACATAGTATATTGAACTTACAAGAATGAATAAAACACAACCAATTTCGCCAAAATTGCTTATATTCAATTCTTTCTCTAAACAAAACAGCTTACCAAAATGTATCCACCCTAAGGTCCTAGGGGAAACAATACACGTAATCGAAACTGAGATCCCCGAGCTACCGTGGACGGCATTCAATAAGGGAACCGAAGCCATAAAATTTATATCGCCTTAGAGTCCGCGTCATAACGTTACTTTACGTTACCTACTGTTGCCGTGTCGGGTGTAAACTGCCGACGAAATTGGTGGAACGTTTTTTATATTGCGGATAGCAAAGGTGGCATAAGTTTCATTTTATAGCAGGTATATAGAGCTACGTTTTTTATTCCGTACGTAGTGCATTTGCTGAATGATTTTAATGGTCGAGCGTGCTCAGCAGTGTGTAATGTAATGGTTCTAACACATGCAGGGAAAATTGTACCTTTTAGGTGATTGAATGAGACCTTCTCGTAAGTTTATTGCCTATAAATTTATTTGATTTCGTGTTGGTCTTCTTTTTAATAGTTGGTTGTACGGACACTATTTTGGCGTCATCATAAAGAAAAAGACGTACCTATTTGCAAAAAATATATTTTTTATAAATATACAGTGGCAGTATACGAAGAATTCTCAATTTCAAAATCTAGATACGTATGGCGACGGTATTAGTTAGATCAAAGATAACCTGGTGGTATAAGAAGCTATTTATTCGGTTATCAATTTGACATGACCACAGTGTAACACCACTGACATCGAGGCACCGAGGCACCAACTAAAGAGCATTTGTTACTAGATTCTTCTTGTCTCGTTTTGCAAACTAAATATGAGGACATAATTCAAGCTGAAATGCATGCTTGCAATCAAGAAAGTAACAAGGCTGTTTTTTAATAATGCCTTCTTTGTACAGACGATACATGGAAGATACATTAAAAAAAGCAAGTTGTACTTGCCTTTTCTCGTAATCTCAACTCAAAGCAATGTCTTTTTATAATTTTCGTTTGTCTGTTCTACACAAAGGTCACATATTCAAACGTTTAAAGAATTTCAATATTTAGTCGCTGTTTTATTAGTAGAACCACATAAATGGAATCGCCAACAAACCGTTGTTCAAGCAGGCGGAGAGGGCAATTGCAAGTAAATGCATTATTGATTAAGTTTCGTGATTTTACCATGGTTTGAATATAATTAAACAATCAGTGGACCACCAATAGCGAAGGGCTGAACTGTCTATCATTATTTTATATCCTCCTCGGACCCGGAAGACATCCGCAAACAAATTATTTTAAAAGAAAATATATTTTATTCCTAGTGCGTCTAATAGTTGTCCACGACATTTTACAGTTGTTCAAAATCAATAGTACTGATATCATGCTACAACTTATTGTCTTCAACATATTATGTGTTCAAAGAAGTTTATTTTCATAAAAGACAAATTCACTTACACGAGTACAATAATCAAACATGTAGGTACAAAAAATAAATATTGATTAAAATGTCACCATGTATGTACATAAGTAATCAAATGCTTAATCAATGTTACCGCATGGTGCTACGTCCGGGCTGAATTGGCCGCCCCTAACTGGGGTACGCAAGGGTCTTCAGCAGTGTACGATGTAATGGTTCAAATACATGCAGGGAAAATTGTACTATTTAAGTGATTGAACGTGTGAAGTGGTCTTGTAAGTTTATTGACCATAAATTTGTTCGATTTCTTAGTGACCTTCTTTTAAGAGGTTGGTTACACGGCTAACTAATGATCCGGTTAGCAATTTACTTATCTGGGTAAACACCTACAGTCAGATTCTGACTCCAGCCTTGTCTGTTTTTGGAGACAAGCATTGTAACACGAGATAAATAGATGATGAGATGAAGATAAACAAGAATATTACAACTACCTACAATTGGCAATTTAACTTAAGTATTCTGTTTGTTTCTATTTAATCTGCCAAGTCTGTGAATACCAGACATGATTAAATATTTTTTGTGTCTGGTCACTTGTGTGCCGCTGCGTCTCAATAGATTTGGTTACAGTTATTTGTTTACGTATTCTACCAAACGCAGGAAAACTGTTGCTTTAATGTGACATTTGGTAAAGTTATTCTGATAGCATTTATTTTCTATTTAGAATAAGATGAAACCCATGTTAGTAACAATTTCTTTCAATGATAGCTAGACAAAAAATAAAATACGTATCGCTCAACATTCGCCACTTTGAGTCACGTTTCAGCTGTACGTCTTTTTATCAATACGCTAATAAAAAGCTCCAAGCTGCTTCAATCCTAGGATTGCGATTTTTTAGGGTTCCGTAACAAAATGGTAAAGCGTGACTTTGTCTGTCCATTTATCCGTCCATCCGTTTGTCTGTAAAGTTTCTTATCTCAGCAACTTTCAATGAATCACACTTTATTGCAAATTAAACTTTCTAAACATGTTTACGTTATGTGAAAAAAGAAACAAAGGATGTATAAATAAATTAAAATTAGATTTTTTAATTTGAAAGGACAACAAATGGTTGTTTGGGTGTTCTTAGTGGCCGTATTTTTAATATTTGTAAAGACACAGGAGTTATGAGGGCGTTATTAAAAACATCAAGTATTTGTCCCGTTCGGGGATCGAACTTACAAAACTCAGCGCAATGGCAGTACCAAGGTGACTACTGAACCACTGCGCCTTCCTTGCAGTCAATAATATGAAAGTCCAAGTTCTTTTCTATTTTCATGCTGCACCGTTCATCTCCGAAATTTGAAAAGCAAAATATCGTGAATATTAGAATCGATAGACGTTTATGTAAAGATTGTTAGAAAAACCAATGTTTTCAACATACATACATACATATATAGACTCACGCCTGTTTCCCAGAGGGGTAAGTAGAGTCTACGGATTTCCATTTGCTACGATCCTGACACACTTCTCTGGCTTCATTCACTTTCATCACATTCCTCATACACACTCGTCGGTTTAAGGTGCTCTTAACCTGCCCTTTGTCCAGAACGCCTCCGATCTGATCAAGAAATGTTCGCCTAGGTCTTTCTCCTGCGACTGTTCCATTCACACTAGCCTTATAAACTTTCTTAGTCATTATTTCTCGACCATTCTTTCTACCTGCTCAAACCAGTTTTCAAAAAGTACAGTTTTTTAAGAAATCAACGAATATTCATCACAACGTACTTACTTATGCGGTCGGTATTCAAGAAAAGCGTGGATACAAGTGTGGGATTATTTATGTAGCTTTTAATTTTTTTTCTACAGTACGGAACTATTGGTGCGCGAGTCTAAATCGCGCTTGACATGTATTTTTTTTATTACTTTGGGTACGCTAACACTATCCGCTGCTGAAGTAGTTCCAATATGGAGTTCTTTGTATTATTTTATTTCAGACTGTAAGGAGGATGCTATAGTTCTTAGGTTTTGTCCTTTTTATTCCAGTGTAGGTATATTTAGAAAGGCACCTCTAATTTTCCAATACGCTTCTAAAATTAAGAAAATAAAATAGGATCTAGTCAAAGTAGGTGGTGTTCGGGTCAGTTAGGTTTAGTCGGTATTCCGTGGCATCCGGCGAGTCCGACACTACCCACTGTTGCCGGCGCGGTTTTCCGGCCGTGTCGACAGGAGTGGGTGTGCGTAAAGGCATTCCCCTGCGAAAACAAAACGTGGTTTTCGGGTGTTGTAGGTTCGAATCCCATACGGGACAAAAATTGTGTACCACAAATATTTGCTCCGAGTCTGAGAGTATTTTGTGTCCGTTGTTTCAATATTTTTAGAGTACGAAAAAACCCTCATACAACAGCTTTGTCCGTCCGTCTGTTATATAACTTTCAAATCAAGAACTGTAAGAGCTAGAGACTCGCGGTCAACGCCATTCGACTCAGCATAGTCGATATACCTTCGAAATGACTATGACCTTTGACCTCTGATCTCAAGGTCACGTGACCTTTGCATAATATATTGTTTTTCGAACTCTAATATTTACGGCAATTCATTGCCGTTTCTCACTTGTTAATGTCTCTTGCGACGAAGTATTTTCTATGACTTTTATGATATGAACAAGGACAATGATTCAAGCAGTATGTAAAATTGAACACTGATGCCTATTACTTCTTGAGCACTTTAAAAGCTTCGACTATATTTTATATTAGCTCTTGCTCGCGGCTTCGCTCACGTAAAAGTAGGTTAGGTTAGGTTTGTGACAGTCCTTTTTTTAAATAATATAAGCCTATGTTTCTCGTTGATATTACAGCTTTCTAATGGAGTTTTTTAAGGAATTTTTTAAACCGGTTGAATATTTTTCAGTTATATCTTTACAAACAAAAAGAAAAATAACAAATCTTTCCTCTAATATTAGTATAAACAAAGTTTTTAAAGTGCTCAAGAAGTATATTACTCATCCCTAAACACCATATTCATAATTATTTAGCCACAATATTCTCTTTGTACCAAATAATTTCGAATCAATTGATTCAGGTTGTATGACTAATTTTATACTACGAATATTGATTAAGCTATAACTGGTAAATGTACTCAGACTGTCTCAGTGGTGCAGTACTATTGTGAATAAGGGGCGATGCCAAGGTTGGGTAAAGTATTATAGTTTTCCTGGAAATTATTAGAAGAAGCATGTAGTTTGGACATTTTGTCCGTTAAAAGGCTATTGCCTTGGCAATCGCATTGGATGTTGACTCAGTCTTACGTGGGCCCTAAAAAGAACAGCTGGTGAATTAATGTGGGTGTGTATAACTCTGACTACCGAGGATATAAGCGAAACTATGAATATGAATGTCTGAGGCAATTTTGTGTTATAATATTTATATTTTATATTATACAATACATCGTATACATAAACTAGATTAGATTAGAGCAGCGATAGCTCAGTGGGAGACCAACAGACTACAATGCAGAGGGTTTCGGGTTCGAACCCACGTCGCGCACCTCAGACTTTCGGAAGTTATATGTATGACTTTTCGAAATTATGTGCGTATTGATTGACAATTATCGCATGCTCCGTGCCTCGGAGAGCACGTTAAGCCGACGGTCCCAGCTGCCATGAACATCTATGGCAGTCATTATTGCGAAGTCAGTGCCTTATAATATCCTGGCACTGGTCTAGCCTTAGGGTATTGTTAGCCTTCGGGTTGCGGAGGTCAGGTGGCAGCCGCTCCATATAAAAACTGACTGATAGAACTACTGGTTCGACTTGAAAAGTTCTTTTAGTGTTGGATAGCCTATTTATTGAGGAAGGCTAAAGGCTATATAACGTCACGCTATGGTGCACAGGGGCGGCGCAGTAACTATAAAACCGTGTGAACCCGCGAAACCGTGGGCATAGCTAGTTAATAAATAAATACACACTATATTATTTTAACACGCCCTAGATCTTATTTTGTACTAGATTTTGCCCGCGCATTCACTCGCGTAAATTGTAGGTTAGGTTAGTTTTTTTCTGTATGAAAGGTACCTTATGCCCATATCTGTTCCCTGACAACGAGTATGCAAAATTTCACAATGATCGGTTAAGTAGTTAAGGCGTGCAAGCGTTACAAACAAACAAAATCACATTCGCATTAATAATGATATTGGTTAGGAAATTAGAATTCACGTAATAAGTGATTTACTATCAAAATAGTGAGACTATTTAATAGTTAAGATTAGAAATAAATAGTTACGTATTTTAGAGCACATTAAATTGTACACAGTAAAAGATTCGTTCAATCGCGATGTCCTTTACGAAGACAAGAAACCTTCCGTATTTCATTGTGTAGTGGTTGCCTTTCTTGTCGACAGGTTCTATTGACACGTTGAGTAATCGAAGGTAACAACGGTCAGTTGTGTAATCAAGTTGATCCAATTTGGAAAGTCTCACATCCACTTGTGTGTGCGTACCCGTATTTTAGAATGTAGTAGTACCTTTTTGGACATATAGGTAAGTGCTGAACTTGGGTATACATGACACTTATGTATAAAATTAAGGAGTTACGGTACTTGTTAAGCTCACCATCCAAAAAAGGCTAAATCCACGACATTCTACATGAAATCCTAGACTTTGACTTAAAACCTAACTGTCTGGGTCGGGCACCAGACAATTCTGGGGTAAGCCCCTGCTCTTTATATTGGCCTGTGGCAGTTGAGCGCCTGGAAGGAGTCTCCTTGAGTGCCTCTTAAGGACAGGTAGACAACTGACTAGTTATTCACCTGGACGCAAGTCCAGGTTACGCCGGACCTTAAGAGGCAGACATATGACGACACATATTTTAGTTGACCAATTCTTTCACATGGTTTATCATTATTTTACGTCAGTCCAATTTGCAGTCTGTTTAATATTCAATGGAGATACTATTATATGTACAGCTGTAATCAAAGTATGAACGGATTACGAAACGATTTGCTCAACTACCAGCAAACCAAAATCCACGTGAAACATGCATTTGTATGGAAGGCAGCAGGAATTACCCTCCTGTGACAAATCCGTCAGAGCACCTGTCGTGTTCGTGTGATGTATCGATTGTCACGCGGCAAGCGATTATTGTCGCGCGTTGCTTGTTGCGGTTGTAAGGATTTAACTAGGAGATGCTTTGTATGTACGTATGCGTACATGCGCGTAGCATGACAGGGTTATATAGTAGCGATAGCCTAGTGGGAACCCTTAGACTGCCACCTAGAGGTTTCGAATTCGATCTTAAGGCCTCTAACTTTTTTAAGTTACAGGCGTATTGCATAGTTAATTGTCGCTCATTTTACCGTTAAAAACAAACTTCTTCTGTAAGAAATGAAATCTGTACGCCTGAGAGTTCTCCTTAATGTTCTCGAAGATATGTAAAATCTGCCAACCCGCACTGGGTGAAGTGGTTGCCTATAGCTTAACTCTTATCGCACTGAGTAGAGACCCGTACCCACAAAAGGGCAGTTTCATACAGGACTGGTATAAAAGAGAGTTGGTAGCCCCTTTCGTTCTGTGTTCTGAGCGTAAGTTTCAAACATGTTGACAACCATGGCTGCTGAAAAGCAACCGAAACGTCGGGGAAAGTGTAAAATTAAATTAAATCTAAATAGTTTTAATAATAATATAATTAGCTTAAAAATTAGTAAAGTTTAATAGTAGTAATAGTGTAACAAATTTTCAAAATTATGTTATAAAGTGTCAAATAAACAACGCGATAAAATCCGTATATAGTAGTTTAATTTCAATGAATAATATTCGCGTAAACAGAAGACAATATTATGCTTGATTAGCTATTCATGTAAGGTCTAAAGTTATTGTTTTTATTTTCACTTTCACAAGAACTTAGATTGTTGGGACAGATTGTTGCGTCGTCTATGCTTCAGAGAGCCTGCAGTCTGTAAAATATGTCAGTGACTAATAATATTAGCAAATGGAAAGAGTTAGTCTCGTATTAGTGATGTATGTATGTAAAGGGAAATTTGAAACATTAAAACAAAATACACAAAAAACCCGCCTATTATCCGAATAATTCCATATTTATTGAACCTAGAACACTAAATAAATTAGTTATGATGAAGGGGACCATAGAAACTACTAGGTTTTATCTACACTGCCTGCGTAAATCTCACAGAAATATATATGTTACATTTTACACAGGATACTTTTTACAATGGTTAAAAGTAGCCTGTGTGATCATTTAAGATATAGTCTATCTGTAAGTCAAGATTCATCACAATCCGTGCAAAGGCTTACACGTGGTAAAATAACAAACGAAATGCTAAACGTCCCAATATCTTCACAAACTTTCACATTAATATTATTTACCATTCGTTTATTAAATAGCTGTCCATTTCAGTGCTAGACAAAACCTTACTTTACTTTACTTAACATCCCTCACTAATTCGAACAATACATGTAAACACACTTAATAGGTACATTCCACTTCACAGCAGCCGTTGCTAATACACTGCAGTACTAATTCAATACTAGTAGTTCTATTTGGTGTGTTGTTCAGCTAAGTGCAGTACGGGCGAGTAGTGGGGTACAATTAGATCAGCAATTGGTACTTTGCAAAGTTGTAGTGATATTTTCTACAGGCGTTTTGAGTTAAGACCGCAGCAGACCTAGAACTTAATCTATAATGACTAATTATGAGCCAAAGCAATTATGTATAAGCTTCTTTTGGTATCTACGGTCTACCTAATGTTGAGACTAGAAGAACGAAATGAATAAGCCGACTCGCTCGAGAAGTATTCTTACAAGATTAGTAATAGTACTACCAGTATTCGACCGTACTAATTCTGTAGACGCACATATATATAGTTCTTGAAAAAGAAATTTCTTGCATTAGGGATCAAGCCTTGTCGCAAGGAACTTTACAAACTTAAGAATAGCGGATATGAAGCCTATTCCTTAACTCTCTTTCCATCTTTAAATCCTGTTTATTGTTAACTAGAGACCCGCTCCGGCTTCGCACGGGTAGTAAAAATGGTTCACAAATTTCACACCTAAACCTTCCTCATGAATCACTTGGGTTTCATCAATAGGCAGCTATTGATGAAACCCGCATGAAAATCTGTTCAGTACTTTTTGAGTTTATCGCGAACAGACAGACAAACGCGGCGGGGAACTTTATTTTATAATATGTAGTGTATCTGGATTATCACGCGAGAACTAAGTGATCATACACTACCATCAGGCAAACCTTATGCCAGTTAGCCACTTTTTGGCATAAAAACGTAAGCGTTTTAGCTTATTCGTATTTTCCTTGCTTAGTATCTCTGCAATCTTTCGTGGGATTGATTGCTTTAGCTAGATATTTGCTTGAGCATATAAGATAGATAAGAGCATTTTACGGTAGCTAGATACAGCAATCGGCATTCCTAAAATAAACAGAGGCGATGTAATTAAGTTGTTACGTAGGGAGAGAGTTGAGAGATAAATGACGAAAATCTTTTCATATATGCTAAGCCCTATCTGCTTTGTTTCTTAATAATTATTATACGTTTCATGTTAGATAGGAATCGGTACGGAATATCCTAACTAATATCAAAAAGGTGAATATGAGTTTGTTTGTTTGTTACACTTTCATGCCTAAACTACTCGACCGATCATCATGAAATTTTGCATACACATTGGATATAAGGATACAAAAAATACATGGGACACCTGCCATCCAAAAAAAGTACTGATTAGTAATGTAACCTAACCTAACCTACATTTCCGCGAGTGAAAATGCGGTTAAAATCCGGTAGTATTGTAAAAATTAAACAACTATTGATCGCACTCTGCAGACAGGGTTTGGCCATGCGCCGCTAGCGTAGACCTGTGCTTCTGGGACTTCTCTTTGTTTGCTTTGTTCATCCTACAAAAGACGGAGTCAGTGCCCATATAAGGCAAAAACACTATGCTGTCAGTAGATCCTGCAGCTGAATGTGTTTTTGAACAGAACAGTGGTTCTTGTAAGTTATTTTATTCGCAAAAGAATTCAAAACGAACTCCTTTTTGAAAACGTCATCACAATTGGATACGAAATGAAGGAGCAATTAATACTTAAAATTTCGGTGAATATGTGGTAGCGTTGTACTTGCACAACTGCACTTCAAAACCGAAATATAATAGTATCGTACATTCTTAATCGGATTTCAATAGTCATTTGACAACTACCCTTTCTATCAAAGAAGACTACTTATTTACTTTATCGAGAATAAAAAAGATCTTTTTTTATTTTAGATTAAGTTTTACCCGCGGCTTCGCTCGTTTATTCTGGATAAAAGTTTACGTAAAGTTTGCGAAATTTCATGATGATTGGTCAAGTCGTTAAAACGTGAAAGTGTAACAAACAAACAAACTCACATTCGCATTTATAATATTACTTAGGACTAAGAAGTTAGGATTCTAGCTATCGTGTATTTTTAACTTAAATAATTAGTATATAATCTTAATACCCAATTATAGGTGGTGTCGTAATTGTGAAACTATTTGATTTCACCGATAACACCAACCAAGCGTATTGAACGTAATAACGTAAGGATGTCTTGGTATATCGATAACAACCGCAGACCAAACGTGATCGAAATTATTCCATAGGCACGACTAACATATGTAAACGGAGCGACGTTATAATTGCGTTAGTACAGTTTATCACCGTGGTTTACTTCTAAGTAACTTTGCTAATGGTAGGTCGCTGATTAACACGAGACAGTTATCATTTTATCATCATCTCAGCTGAAAGACGTCCACTGCTGGAAATAGGCCTCCTCCAAGGTTCTCCACACAGTCCGGTCTTGGGCCACCCGCATCCAACCGCTTCCCGCGACCTTTACCAGGTCGTCGGTCCACCTTGTAGGGGGCCTACCCCTGCTGCGTTTTTCGGTGCGTGGCCGCTAATCCAGAACTTTTCTGCTCCAACGGCCATCGGTTCTGTGCGCTATGTGTCCTGCCCACTGCCACTTCAGCTTAGCTATCCGGACAGTTATGGGTACTTTAAATTAGTAGTGCTAAATTCAAATACAATGTAAATATTGATATTGAATAAATAAAGGGAAATGAAATTAAATAAAAATGTATTTCATTTCAATGTTATATACTTTGCGAGGGCAAAGTACGCTTATGTATATGTGTATACGGTACGCTTTCAGCGATCATTTCTCTCACGTACGTGCAAGCTCTGGAATCAACTGCCTGCTTCGTGTTTGCCGAGCGGTATGATATGTCCATCTTCAAACGAGGTTTAAAGAGAGTTCTTATTTCACGGTAGGCAGCGGCTTTGCTGTGTCCTGATATTGCTGAAATCCATGAGCAGCGGTTACCACTTTCCATTAGGTGGTCCAATTGCTCGTGTGCCACAAATGGCAATAAAAAAAATAAAAAATATTTTGAACAATTCATGGCATGGCCGTTTCTCTGTTGTTTATGTGGTTGTGTTGGTGCATGGTAGAAGCTATTCTAGATGTGTAAGTATATCCAAACGCCTTGTTATACGCCCACATTTTGCCAGCTTTGTTTTCGTCCCACGCTTTAGATGTGAAGTTTCTAAGCCTCCAAGAAAACTACATATTACGCTGCTATTGTATTATTATTTAACTAAATTTTGCCCGCGGCTTCGCTCGCGTAAATCTAAACAGAATGAAAGGTAGGTAGTCCATAGGCTACCTACCTTTCATCCAGAAAAATTCTGGAAACAGGAAAGGACATATCCTTTCCTGTTTTCCTGACAACGTTTACTCAAAATTTTACGATGATCGGTCGTATAGTTAAGGTATGAAAGCGTAACAAACAAACTCATATTCACATTTATAATATTGTTACGTGCTGGGTTCGACAGATAAGAATGCAAACAATATTACCGACTAAAACACGTTTTATACAAACACTATACTTCACTTTTCCACTGTAACTAGCTTTAAACTCCGTAGTATTTCCGCTTCCGTTCGCTTTGACGAACACTTGATCGCTTACGATTGTAAAACTCACTTGGAGGTGCGCGTGCGCCCTATTTATACGCGGGTAAAGCGCTTCTAGAGCTTTCTAGCAACGCCACTCCCGGTATGTAAACAGTACGATGATTCGAGAAAGTACCAGCGTCTTCTCTACGATTCTTGTAAGCATACCTACTACGTAGTTCCGTAAGATGTCAATAGATGGCGGTGTAAATTATTAGACGGAACTGCCGAGTCTTTCCCACAATGCCGAGAGATGTCACTGGGCGTAACAATATTAAATAATAATAATAATAATATTCTATCACATACATACAACACCATCTAGCCCAAACTAAGCAGAGCTTGTACTATGGGTACTAGACAATGGATAAACATACAATAACTTTTTTTTTGTAAATACATACATATTATACATAGAAACACCCAGACCAAGACAAACATCCATGTTCATGCACCCAAATGTTTGACTTGTGCGGGAATCGAACCCACGACCTCAGGCGTGGCAGTCCGTTACACTGACCACTACGCCATCGAGTCGTCAGTTTCATCATATTAGTTAGGATTACTGAAAATTATCTCCTAAACTTGCTTATACTGGGAAGGGGCCCGTGCCTAGTGGGATAGGCTAATATTATTTTTAAACAGACAAATATAATAGCCTAATGGGAGACCGTTGGACTGCTATGCAAACGTCGCGAGTTCGATCCCCAAGGCGCGCATTTCTGACGTTTCGAAGTTATGTGCGTATTATATATTTAATTATGGCTCGCTTTAACGGTGAAGGAAAACATCGTAATGAAACCTGCATATCTGAGAGTTCTCCATAATGTTCTCGAAGATAGGTATGTGAAATCTTCCAACCAGCACTGGGCCAGCCTGGTGGACTATGGCCTAACCATTCTCACACTGAGAAGAGGCCCGTGCCTGGGCACGCAGTGGGACAGTTAAATACAGGTCTGATATTATTAATATAATTAAACTTTATCCTACCCAACAAGTTTACAATTTATTTGCTGTTACCACAGCAGTATCAAAATTTAAAGTGACGATGGTAAGCACAGCGTAAAATTAAAACAAAATTCATCGCAAATCATTCTCTCTCGGGTAAATACGATTACTACCGTGCAATACAAGCCTTAACTGTGCACTAAGCCTTCTAAAGCCGAGTATTAAGCTTGTTACTGTGCACTTAATGAACGTAATAGTTTGATAGTATTAGTATATAGTTATATTAGTTAGTTCTATTGCACTAGCGAATGCTTGTAATTTGCTCATGCATTTATATTGGCTCTGGCAGACGAGCTTACTTGCCTCCGAACTAATGGTAAGTGTATCTTATCTTATCCTATGTGGGGGCCAGTCAGTGCAGACCGGCGACACTTCGACCCAGTGGGATCTTTTGTGTCGACACTCTACCAATAACGACTGCCATAGATGTTCATGGCAGCCAGGACCGACGGCTTAAAGTGCTCTCCGAGGCACGGAGCAGGCGATAATTGTCAATCAATACGCACATAATTTCGAAAAGTTATATAATTTCTGAAAGTCAGCGGTGCGCGATGTGGTTTCGAACCCAAGACCTTCTGCATTGCAGTCTGTTGGTCTCCCCACTGAGCTATTGCTGCTGTCAATTGTAAGTGTAACTCATTTATGGGCTTTTGCAAAGTCAGGGGTAAACATAGTCAGACTGCTGCCTATCGTGATAGTAATGGTGTCTTTTAACCGCCTTTGAAGAAGGACAAATCAGTGCAGTTAGGAGTGGTCGTCTTGCCACTGGTTCTACGCCGAATGTTGTGGGTTGGAATCCCACACGGGACAAAAGTTTGTGTGATCCACAATTGGTTGTTCTGAATTTGGGTGCTCTTTGTGTCCGTTCTTCAAATGTTTGTAAAGTCCCCTCGACACATGAATTATTCGAAGTGCGAGAGCTGTCTTTTTAAAAGATAAAGATAGTTTATTCCAGAGACTGCACGTACGTGGGCGAAATGATATCTTTAAACATACTTTATGCTACATAAAAACGTTTCCAGGTAGGTAGGATGACTCCGGCTGTGTTGTCGAGTTGCAAGCGTGTTCCTATAATGCCAATAAAACAAATAGAAAAATCTCAACATACAACTATTGACTTTCTATACATGGTTTCCTATTTTCAGACAAGACCGTGCAATATTTCTAAGTATTATTTGAGTGAGTAACGCACTTATGACCTCTCGATCACAAATTCTCATACATAATAATCTAGGTATAGCTAGAACTTGAAATTTCGATCTCAATCGCGTTTCACACGAATATCCTAACTTATATTATAAATGAGAATGTACATAAGTTTGTTTGTTAAGGTATTGAGGGGCAGTGGCACACTGGCGGCTAGACCGAATAGGTCTTCAATTATGTCTTGCATTCCAACAAATGACAAATTAAGCTAGTCTTGGGTAATTAGTATCGGTATATTTCGATCGATGTTATATTCGAATTTCTTACATGTAATATTCAGAAAACATGTCCCAGCACTTACCGCGGCTTTTTGTGTAACGCACACGAAGAATATATTTCGTCCGTCTAGCCCAGAAGGGACTCGCGAAGAAGGGGGTGAAGAATTATAGCAGCCACATATTGTTATAAGCATCTTATTGTTCTTGCGGTTCTCGAGGGAAATCTCAAATAAATTTGAAACGAGTAAGGCGCTGAATTATGTGATGGGGTAAAACATATCGATACCCTTTTTTCCTTTTTAAACCTTTGTCGAGAAATTGAAAACTAATTTACCTTTGCTTAGTTATATACTATCGGCAAATTGATAGATTAAATTATTGGTAGTTATTAACTGGCATGACTGGCAAACTTTGGCAAGCTAAGT
Source organism: Catocala fraxini (assembly GCA_930367265.1). Taxonomy (NCBI): domain Eukaryota; kingdom Metazoa; phylum Arthropoda; class Insecta; order Lepidoptera; family Erebidae; genus Catocala; species Catocala fraxini. The sequence continues at coordinate 6,224,691 of OV884047.1, forward strand.
CAAACTTTGAGAGCACGGTCGGTGCATTTATTATAGTAAGTCGGCAGTGAGACCTCTCGAACAAACTACTTTGTCCTACATATGTATATAGATGAAACCCAAGCGAATAGTTTGATAATTTGGATAGTCGACTAAGTTAAATATTTATTTCTGATGGTAGGTAAACAGAAAGTTTTTTGATACGGTAATTATTGTGAGTAGTTTAAGTTTAAATACACAATATAATTATTTTATATAAATCTTGGTAAGTACCTTAATAATTAATAATATCAAACTACCGTGGGATAAGCTGACCCGCGCAACTTCGTCTGCGTTACATAAGAGAATTTTCCACCTTTTGCAACATTTTTCATTAATGCTCCGCTCCTATTGGTCTTAGCGTGATTTTATATAGCTTATAGCCTTCCAAAATAAATGGGCTATCCAAAACTAAAGCATTTTTTTAATTCGTACCAGTAGTTCCTTTTTTTTTTTTTACCTGGGGATATGCATGACGCATACCCCTCCGCGGGGGCGGGCGGAGGGGTTATGTCGGACTCCCCGGGGTAACAGAAAGATGTTAAGAAGATAATGTACCTCCCGGAATACCGAGTACCAGTAGTTCCTTTTTTTTTTTTTTTTTTTTACGTGGGGGAATACATGACGCATACCCCTCCGCGGGGGCGGGCGGAGGGGTTATGTCGGACTCGCCAGGGTGAAATAAAGATGTTGAAAAGATGAAGATGAAGTACCTCCCGGAATACCGACTAAACCTACCACGGTGTTCCTCGACAAAACCACTATCGACGGGGCCGCGCGAATCACTTTCGCATGCGGTCGCGACCCCGCCGAGGTTTCGGCCAGCCGTATGAAACGGCAGGCCACTACGCAAAAGACCTACCCAAAGGCACTTCTCACAATAGTATCCCTACTGTCCCCCCTAGCGGGGAGACGGACTCGAAACAACAGAGGCGCGCGTGGGAACACGCACGCCGCCTCTCGGACCTGGTGCTGAACGGATGGCGGGCAGGCCCACAAAGCCCGCCACCCCCAGGTCAAACCTCAGGGTGGCTGGAGGTCGTCTCGCGCCCTCCGGCGCCCGGCTCTGCGGTTGGGGAGAGGGTTCAAACGCTCCCTCTCCCGCTCCGCCGCCTCCTTGATGGAAATGACTTCCTCACAAAAGGAGGCGACGGCGTTCCACGACCTCTCACTCCGGACCATAGACTGAACTACGGCCGGGAGCGAGAGGGCAACCAATCCGACTGCCGCGATCAACTCACGGCGCTGCGATGCCCAGGCGGGGCAAACCGCCAAAGTGTGCAGCGCCGTGTCCTCAACAACGTCGCGGCAGTCGCCGCAGTGGTGACAACCGGGCGTCTCTTGCCGGCGTATACGACACAGGAACTGGCCAAAACAACCGTGGCCAGTCATTACCTGTGTCAGCCGGAAGGTGAGGGCGCCATGGCGCCTCTCCAGCCACTCCTCAAACACGGGACTTACCGCCACGATCGTGGCGTGCCCGGCACTGGGGTGCACAAGTCGTTCCTTCCAATTCGCCACTAGGACCTGGCGGAGCTCGGACCTCGCCGCCTCGAGAGCGGGAGTACCAGTAGTTCCTGAGATTAGCGAGTTCAACCAAATAAACAAACTCTTTAGCTTTATAATATAAGTATAGATGTCGAAAAAGATGAAATAATTTTTCTAAAATATAATTATATCGATGTCGATATAATGATATTGCTTTCCCAACACTATTTAAAGAATATGTTATTACTGACAAAATGTAGGCACGGCACCTCAATCTTATTAAAACAGTATATATATATAAATTGCTTCCATGCCTAAAATACATACACACAGATATAGACTCACACCTATATCCCTGAATTTGATACAATGGTTATACAAAGCATTATTGGGTTATTATCTTAGAAACTTCTTAGTAGGAGCACGGAGGCAAATAATATTATGACCTCCAGACCGAATTTCGGTCACGACGGCCAATCTTAACGGAAACTAGGTATTTGCACAGGAAATGTTACAGTGCACCAGTGTGTACGCAAACACAAGTACACTCTCTGTTCCCTAACTCTCATGATCCGATGGAACGGTAACCCGACAGGCGTGAGTTCATCTTTCAATATAATATCTACTACTAGGGAATCAAAACTGTGTCTCCTAAAATAGGCTACCCTGTAGCCTATCTAGGGGAACAGTACTCCTCCCACGAATTGTAGATCCAAATTATACTATCGATGTAACCTATTATTGTAAAAACCCTACAATCATTTTTGTGTAAATAAAGTTATTATCATCACCTTTATTCATCATTAATCAATAAAATTACATTTTAAATATATTTATAAAAAAAACACATTTAAAAATATAAAAATTATGGAGACCCACTGGCACCGAGACAAAGTCGAAGCTGTCGGTGGTTAGGGGTCCAGAGAGAACCTCCTCACTATGCGTGCCGTATCTAGGAAGACCGCCTTCTGCCTCTGACTCTTGACTCAGGCACCTAACGCGAACCACTTAATATGTTTATTATTATTATTATTATCTTAACTAAAGTAGTAAAGCTGGATAGTTTGCCTATTTTTTTTTTGTTTGAATGCTATACCTCTAGAGTTATCAGTCAGATTTGAAACATTATTTTTGCATTTGACAGCACCATTCTTAAGGTAGCTTATAGGCTATATAACATCACGCTACGAGTCACGGGAACAGAGCAGAAATCATAATCGTAGGCGGGTGGGCTTTTGTTTTAAAAAGAACAGCTCATGCACTATCAATAATGCCTGTGTCGCGGTGGACTTTAAAAATATTCAAACAACTGACAAAAAGAACATTCAGACCCGGAACAACCATTTGTGGATAACACAAATTTCTGTCCCGTGTTGGATTTGAACCCACAACACTCGGAGCAGTGGCATCGGCAAGTCAACCATTTAAACCACTACGCCACCCGTGCAGTCTGTCTGTCAGCCTCAAACTGTCTACTGCAAACCTTTTCTTAAACCCTTTCCTAAATCTGCAAAGCTTTTGATATAATCTTGACGTTAAATTGCAGGCTTAATTGAGGTGGAATCGCCACTCAACCAGCTTACTCTCGATTCTTGCTACATCTCTAAATGAAAATAGTTCATTGCACAAGTCTGCGATGGCACTTGAATACGTTAATAATTATTTCATCGCTGACTTTGAATAAGTGCTGTCTAAGATAAATACTACCCTGGCGTGAGTATAAATATATATATTTCAAATTAATAAAATAATATGAAGCTCTGTATATAAACTATCCTACTGCTAGGCACGGGCCTATTCTCAGTGTGAGAAGGGTTAAGCTATGGACAAACCCTTACCACACTGAGAAGAGACAGCATAGTAGAACATGGTTTACTATGATGGCCCAATGCGGGTGGGCACACTTTATCTATCTTCGAGAACATTATAGATAACTTTCAGATACGCAGGGATTTTTTAATTTTTTTTATTTCTTTTTTTAGTGACTTCTGCCCATGGGTATGTCAGTCTCCTTAAGACAGAATGGCTTTATAAGTCAAGAATTTTAATAAGCATTCCCGTCATTTCTGATGTCGGCTCCCCAAGTATGCTAAGACATATCCCGACATTATACTTATTTATTTTGAAATCTTTTTAAAATTTCCTTCTACGATCCTCGTACCGGGCACAATACGCATGCTTTTCACGATGTTTTCCATCATCGCTAAAGCGAGCGATAATAAGTAACTATTTAATACACTCATAACTTAAAAAAATCGGAGTTGCATGCCTTGGAATCAAGCTCGAGATTTCTGCGTGGCAGTCCAACGGTCTCTCACTAGGGTATCGATTCTATAATATTGTATATAATACCCATTAATTTAAAAAAAAGCGACGTGGCTCGAAATTTGGTATTTAGGCAAATTGAATTTTAACTAACACACTATTAGAGTTTTGAATTGCCTAACTTCTAACTTTCAAGTTAAGTCTGTTATATTATTAAGAGCACGATATATACAGGTTGTACGGTAATTAATGGATAACCATGAAATGTCTTATAGTAGAACTGATGTCCGCTCAGAAAAAAAGAAATAACTAATTAAAAAAGTGCAATAGCTAGTCATACTTTTGACTGTCTATCTATTAGCATAATTAGTGTTTAATAATAAAACAACAAAAAACCGATGGAATTCATTCATTTATGGTCGTAGTGTACAAGAAAGTTAAATATGGTAATTTAAAAAATGCATATCTCAGGAGGGGAAAAAGGGGGAAAAAATACGAAAAACATCTAACCTAACTAGTAAGTTAGGATAGATTTTTTTCGTATTTTTTTCTGAACGGTCGTCAGTTCTACTATAAGACATTTCAAGGTTATCCATTAATTACCGGACACTTGTATATATTGGAATCTGTATATATTGGAACTCATTTTGGCAAAGTGTGAGTTGTTAGTTCGCAATATCTCGAAAGTGGTCTGTAGATTGATTTGAAATTTTTACACAATGGATTTCTATATAAAAGTGTTTTATATACATATTATTCCGAAGGTTCCACAGCAATAGGAAATTGAAATATCAGACAAAGCCGCAGCGAAGCGTGGCTAGGTTTAGCTAGTCTGCATCTACAGTAATATTATAAAGAGAAAATATTTGTGTTTCTGTTCGTTGTAAATAAACTCAAAACTATTGTACTGATTATAATAATTGTATAAACATTAGAAAGTTACTTTATCCAGGAGTAATACATGTCGCTATGAGCCATGGGTGCAGTGCAGTAAACATAAACGTGGGTGAAACCGAGCGGACAAGCTAGGTTTATCTAAACTAATATTATAAAGAAACATTTTTATTTGTTGTAAGTGTTAATTGAAAGGGTTGTGAAAGTAACCGACGAGAAAATATGGCATGTACAAACGGGATTTCGAAAGGGTATGGGATGTACGGATCAGGTCTTTTCCTTACGGTGCATAGCCGAGAGAGTTTTGGCCAAAGGTCAAAAGGTCTATTGCGCATTCGTGGATCTGGAAAAGGCTTATGATAAAGTGGTGAGGAATGAACTTTGGTCGGTATTGTCCATGTATGGAGTGAATAGCACGCTCACGCGAGCTCTGAAATCTCTTTATGATGATTCCAGAGCTTGTGTTAGGATAAATGGGACCTACACAGAATGGTTTAGCATCGAAAAAGGTGTTAGACAAGGATGTGTAGCGTCACCTTGGCTGTTTAACCTATACATGGACAATTGTTTAAAAGATTTAAAAGATTGTGAATGGGGATTAAGAATGAATGAGTTACTTGTCAAATGTCTTCTTTATGCCGATGACCAAGTAATACTTGCGTCATCAGCAGAAGAGTTGCAGGCGATGGTAACTATTATGCATGGTGCTTTTGAGAGTAAAGGAATAAAAATAAATGTAAGCAAGACGAAAGTAATGGTATTTGAAAAGGAAGAGTGCGTGACGATGTGTAATATTATGATTGATGGAGAAAAAGTGTAGCAAGTGAAAGAGTTTGTATATTTGTTTTGTTACTTTGTTTACAAGGGATGGTAAACATGAGGGAGATATTGAAAGAAGAACGATTGCGGGAAACAAAGTGAATGGAGCTCTACGCGCTTTTATGAACAGTCGAAATGTTTCCGAAAAGGCACGTTTGGCTGTTCATAGAGGACTATTAGTGCCCACACTTATGTACGGAAGTGAAAGTTGGGTATAGCAAAAGAAGCATGAGAGCAGAATAAATGCTGTAGAAATGAGAGCGCTGAGAAATATATGTGGTGTGACTCTGAAAGATAGAATAAGGAATAGTGTGATTAGAGAGAGATGCGGCATGAAAGTGGATATAGTGACAAGAATAGAAAAGGGTATGTTAAGCTGGTTTGGGCATGTCGAAAGAATGGACGAGGAAAGACTGACTAAGAAAGTTTATAAGGCTAGTGTGAATGGAACAGTCGGAAGAGGAAGACCTAGGCGAATGTTTCTTGATCAGATCGGAGGCGTTCTGGACAAAGGCCAGGTTAAGAGCACCTTGAACCGACGGGCGTGTATGAGGAATGTGATGAAAGTGAATGAAGCCAGAGAAGTGTGTCAGGATCGTAGCAAATGGAAATCCGTAGTCTCTGCCTACCCCTCTGGGAAACAGGCGTGAATCTATGTATGTATGTATTTTTATTTGTTTGTTTGTAAGGATTTCATTCAAAAACTACTCAACAGATTAAATTTTTCCATCATTTGTGCGCTATATTATCCATGAATAAATACTACTACTAAAATATATTATAAAAAAAAGTACTGTTACCAACATAAACTAACCTAACCCACTTTTACGCGAGCGAAGCCGCGGGCAAAAGCTAGTTATAAATACAAATTATTCAGCATCAGTATTTCATAACTGAATAATCATCCTTCACAAACACGTTTGTACAACGACTACGTAATAACTCAGTGAATGTAAAATATTGAATGAAGAACGGACGAACGAATGACACGATTGAGAGCTAAAAAGGCGACTCGGAAAGCTGCCGATTAGGTGATAGAGGCAGCTTTTGTGATGTAACGAAGTTTATGCCTGAATGGCTATTGATTGGAGTTTTATCTTCAGTTATTGTACGAGGTGCTATTGAGATTTTAAAAACAAATTAGTATTTCTGAAGGGGACTCATAATACACAACGCATACACAGCGTGGAGACCGATTCCTTAAAAGTATGTTAAAGGCATCGTCATTAAACTGCTTTATGAATAGACTCGAGAAATTGTTTAAATCTGAAGACACAAACATTACCTTACTAAGCTGCTAGTACGCCTATCAATATAATAATAATAGGGCGACAGCAGAGGGCTGCTGTCTTTAAGGTATACGTGTCTACGGCAGCTATTCAGAGGAATTTACTCCTGAATAGGCCTCATGAATCTTTCGTGTCTCGGTGAGTACTGGTGTACACACCGAGACACGAGAGATAATTTTTTTTAATTCAGTGTAAGATGGTTCTTACACTAAATTAAAACTCTTAAACCGCCTTTTCAAGTTGGACCTATGACCCAGTGTAAGCCTCCCAAAGGCCCGGATATTATTATAATATACTAAAAATACCTAATAATATTTAAAAGCGATCAAACTTTACTTTACTTAGTCACTCAAACAATTGGTATAGAGAAAACCAGTTCAAATTAAAACATTTTGTTATTTTGTGAACATAGGTGGTTACAGAGGTGTTGTACAGATATATTCATAAATGCACTTTTTTCTACTGTTTTGGTATTAAAACCAGCACTCTACGCCCTCGAACCATCATTGCAAAGAACCTTGCTTGTCTGATAGTTGTGACTCTCAAAGATTTGTGTAGTATTCAATACTAAGGCTAGCTTGGTAGACAATAGGTTAGTACTCATCATAATAAGAAGAGGCCTGTGCCTATGTGTCAGTGAAATGGTTTATAGACAGGGCTTATAATAATATAATCCTACTTATATAATAAATTTAATATGAAAGTTTGTATGCCTGTTACTCAATCAAGCGTAAACTGTTAAACCGATTTGAATTGAACTGGGCACATAATTATGTATGATAAATCATGGCTTTTATTAACACATGATTTTTTTACCCCGGTTTATATTCCCGTGGAATTTGTGCGGATAGAAACAAGTATTATTAAGACTTTAGTCTTAATAAATAATTAATCCTTCTCCCAAGTGACTTGGGAATAATTAAGGCAATTATTCCCAAGTCACTTGGTTCGGCTTTTCTGGTCAAACCGGATTTGACTGGATATCAGTTTTTACACGGAGCGGCTGCCACCTGACCTCCGAAACCCGAAGGCTAACGATACCCTAAGGCTAGACCAGTGTCAGGATATTAGAGGGTACTGACTTTCCCAATAACGACTGCCATAGATGTTCATGGCAGCTGGGACCGACGGCTTAGGGTGCTCTCCGAGGCACGGAGCAGACGATAATTGTCAATCAATACGCACATAATTTCGAAAAGTCATATAACTGCCGAAAGTCAGAGGTGCGCGACGTGGATTTGAACCCGAGACCCTCTGCATTGCAGTCTGTTGGTCTCCGCACTGAGCTATCGCTGCTTTCTTATAAATAATTAATACAAATCCAAATTTTTAGCCAGCTCCAGACAGCTAACCAGATAAAATTTGAAGTCGTAATAAATTGTTTATTCCTCTAGAAACAGATATTGGAATTATAGCTGAGCTATAATTCCAGCTTCAAGAGGGACTTTTGCAACAACTAGACTTGAAGCAACTGTTTTTGGATAATACAAATGTTTTTTCGTTCTATAGATCCACAAAACTCAGCGCAATGGCAACAAGGCGGTAAATAAACCACTACGCCATCCATTCAGTCACATAAATTGAATCTTTAATATTCCCCTTATATCTAAATCTGTTCAATAAATTGCAAGAATGAAAAATAACTCACTTAGGTAAATTATGTGCCAAACGCTTTCGAAGAAAATGATTATCGACGCAAGGAAAAAAGCTTTTAGGTAAGAAAAAAGTGATTTACCGTGAAAGGTGTTTGAAAAGTGACGAAAATACTCGTAAACAAATTATCGGTTCTTTCTGTTTTATGTTGTGAAGATAGCTTTATTTTACTGTTGTGTAAAATACAGCTACATTTTTAAAGGCTATTTTGAATATTCTATATATCAGATTCACATCTCGCAATCGACAGGATGTAACCTGGGTTTAACCCTTAAGAGTTAGAATCTAATGCTTTGTTTGTACCAAGGTAGATTTCAGAGGTACTTATAGCCGCAAAAGCATTCGCGGCGGTTATCCAAAGAGTAAAAATTTTGTCACAACATTTTCATTTGTAGTATATCTGCATTCGAAACGTTAAAAAAATACTTTTGTACAACTGTAGTCCAGCCAGCTCAAAAATAATTAAATGCATTCCATTCCAAACTCTTTGGATAACCATTTGAATATTTAAATGTATTCTATACCTAATATAAGACTGTTCTTGCTGGTATATTGCGCCCGCATATTGTAATAAAATAAAACCCGACGGCCGCCAATTTCAATACTTAAAATCTTTCATCGTTGTATTTCTTTATCTATAACAGTTCTTTATATTCCTTGACATTCTGCCACCTTTTTAGACTCAACCAACACAGTAAGTGTCGATCACAGTGACGTACAAAGAAAGAAGAACTCCAGTCCCGATAACAAATGTAAATTCAGTAAAAATGGAAATGTATCATTCGGCAATTTACTATTCTGACGCCTTTCATAAAGATGAAATGGATCAAAAAATGTCAGCGACAAATTGATCTAAATCGGAATTATAATTTGACATCTGAAATTATTATTAGATTGATATATATATATAATTACTTTATCATTGTAATCAATTTCCATTTATAATGTATCAATTGAATGCAAGACTCATAAAAAAAAATTATTCTTATCTATAACATAGTTTGGCTATAGAATGCTGCTCACACTTGCACCTAATGGAAAACGTACCGGTTAATCATATGATTAGCCAGGACTTATCATACAATGAAAACAGTCAACAAACGTTCGGCGGCCAGACACAAAAGGTCTTCAATTATATCCGACTTTCCATAAAAATTGACAGGTTAATTACCAACATTTCTTTAGAGTAGTAAAAATTAGGAGTTTATATTAACTGCAGGAAACAGGAAATACAAAACTGAACTATGTTTTTAATTGCATGTTTTCTTTATCTTATATTTATTCTGCTCACTTTAAATATTCAAAGTGTAAACCCAAGACTATCTATCTATGTGTCAAATTTCATCTAAATCAATTAAACGTGTTAAGAGTGATTGGGTAACAAACATCAAATTACTTTTAACGGGAAACATAACAAACGTTGAGGACTGTGTAGAAATACAATAAAACTCGAAATAAATGCTTTATTATACACTGATAAGTCTCCCAACATGTTCAGCGATTTAATCACATAAACTAATACAAGTAACGACGTGGAGACTTTTTGATTGTGATTAATCAGATAACTACCTAACTATCTTTTTAATTATCTTATAATGCTTGAAATTAATAATTTCAATTCTAAACACATACCTACTAATAATAAGGAACGTTGCGGTTTGCCAACAAAAACTCAAATTCAACGCACCTAAATAATTAAATTATAACCTACCTTCTAAATCTTCCAACGCTTCCCGCCTTTACGAGCTGTCAAAATTACTTTTTTATTTTATATAAGCACCGCCATCTTTCTCGACTGCCGATGCCAATAATATTAAAATGTCGAAATTTTCCATCAAATCTTGGAAGTTGCTCGGAATCCATTTTGTAGATTACCTCGAGTATAAAGACTCACGTATAAAGGGAAGAGTTCAAGGCTTTATAAAATGTAAATTTTCCGAAACCTGGCATTGATGTATTTCAAAGTTTATTTATACACAAAGTTAGAGATATTGGTCAATGTGTGTCTTTCTGAAGTTTATTTGCACGCTATTGAAGTAATCCGTACAATTGGTATGATATCAGAAAGGTCAGATCATATGAAAATTAGAAAATATAATTAAAAAAATTCGTAGCTACCAAGTCAACTAAATTATGTTTATTTAGTCCTATACTCCATTTGGTTAGGTACTTAACTAAAGGTAAACAATCTTGATGTGATTACACTAACACATATTAAACAAATCAACTACTGCTTAAACTAACGGTTCAATTGATTTAGTAATCGTTATTGTTGTATTTACATTAATCTTTAGCAGCGTTTTATTTTAAACTGATTTTTAGTTAAAAAGACACATCAAGATTGTTTACCTTTAATTAAGTACCTAACCAAATGGAGTATAGTGGGGGATCGTTGGACTGCCACGCAGAGGAGTTGAGTTCGATTCCTCTGCGTCGTAAGACTAGTGATTAGTAACCAATATATTATACAATATCCAGAATCAACAAGTTAGGAGTATTTTAACCAAGAAAACTAAAATGAATTTAAATACTATTTAAATAAGTCAATATAACCAATCATATTTCAGACAATTTTTATTGTGAAAATACAATGTGTCTGGAAGCCGGATGACAGATCGACGATGGAGCCAAATGTTGACAAGAAAATAAGCATAATGACGTGGTCTTTCGCCATTTTACTATAATGTTAAATAATTAAAATACTAATATATCGCTATAGGTAAATAAAAATAGCTGGTCAATAAAAATAGCTTGGTATATCTTGTGCCAATTATTCTGTTTATTCATACTTATCCTAATCCTAACTAATATTATAAATGCGAAAGTGAGTTTATTTGTTTGTTCGTTTGCTACGCTTTCTCGCCTTCACCATTCAACCAATCATTATGAAATTTCATATAAACGTTGTCAGGGCTTCAGAGAAGGACAGAGGAGCCTCTCATCCAGAAAAGTTCTGTTCTTAAGCGACTGAAGCCGCGGTCAAAAGCTAATCTATACCAATATTAAATAATATAATATACCAATATTATAAAGAGAAAATATTTGATTATTTGTTTGTTTGTATGTTTGTTTTGGGGTTCAAATCAAAAACAAATCAACAAATTTAAAAAAACCTTTTAATATTAGATAAGTATATTATCACCGAGGAACATAGACAAATATTTTATTTCTTTTAAAAGAACTTTTACTAACATAACCTAAGCTGCTTTTACGCGAGCGAAACCACAGGCAAAAGCTAGTAGGTATACAATAAAGATGTCAAACAAGCTTGCGACCTGCCTGACAGTAAGATGTTACCGTGGTCTTTAATCGCTTGGGCTAACACTCGAGTATTTAAAATAACACTAGGTAACGGGTTTTACTCGCGATGAAGTATTTAGAGTTTGAAAAATCTCTGATACAAAAGCATTGTTCGTCCGTCTGCTATACAACTTTCAACTCAAGAACCGTAAGAGTTAGAGACTTGTGGTCAACTCCATTCGACTCAGCATAGTCGATATACCCCACGAAATTACTATGAACTTTGACCTCTGACCTCAAGGTCACGTGGTATCACGTAACCTTTGCATATTACTTGAAACATTTTTTAGAACTCTAAGATTTACGGCAATTCATTGCCGTTTCTCACTTGTTAATAGGTAATAAACGACGTTTCCGCCGACTTTCATCGATTCCACGATCTATGCGTTGCGACCAATAGGTATTTATTACCTTTTAAATACTTCATCGCGAGTAAGACCCGTTACATTGTATTATATTAAGTACTAGCTTTTGCCCGCGGCTTCAATCGCGTAAAAGTAGCTTATGTTAGTAACAGTACTATTTTTATAATAACTTACTTGGTACAATAATACAGCTTTCTAATGGTGAAAGAATTTTTAAAATCGGTTGAGTAATTTTTCCGATAAATCGTTACAAACAAACAAAATATCACAAATCGCGAAGATCTAAAAGTACTCGCGGCCTTAGGAAAATTATGAAGGTTGAAACGAAAAAGCAGGCTGAGACGAAGTAAAGACTGCGGAATTCTTGCTTACTGGGCAAAAGGCAGTAATAGTGCATCTATCCTTTAGTCAGATTTCTGTAAGAGGATACTTTTCTAGACATCAGCTCATGTGTAAGATTTCTAAATGGACACGGTGGGTGCTTCTATTCAAGGCAAGCTTTCTATGATATCTTTTGACGTAACGATAATACACGCATACTTTCATATTTATCATACATTAACTTTTGCCCGCGGCTTTGCCCGCGTAAAAGTAGGTTCGGTTATATAAACAGCAGTATATTAAAAAGAAAATGATATGGCCTATGTTACTCGGTGATAATACAGCTTCTGATGGTGAAAGAATTTTTAAAATCGGTGGAGTAGTTTTCAATGTAAATCCTTACAAACATATTAACAAACAAAAAATCTAATCTTTTCTCTTTATAATATTAGTATAGATGTATATTATATACACAGTCTCAAACCTATAGCCTAAAGGTGTATCATAGACATTTCGCCAGCTGTGGTTTCGGTCTCATCTACCAGAAGGCGAGTTTATTACTGTGTACCAGACAAATACAGACTCCGTGCTGCTTTGGAGAATGTCTTATAGAAAATTCGATAGCTCTTTGTCTGACCCCTTATTCAAACTCGAGACCGCAAGCACACTAGTCGCAGCCTACATTTATAGTATTCCCTAATAATTTAAGTCTACTATCACTCAGCGTAGCCAGTATCGACAGCGCTAAACACCCTATTTACATTTGAAGGTTAAATTTAAATACATTAGGACGAGCGCTTCAGTTACTTACTTCGAAATACTCGGCTTATTTTCATAGAAATTATGTGTTTAGCATTTATTTACCGTTCTGGTATAGCTTCATATTGTTCGTTTATTTACATATTATCAAGGTTTTCATAAAGAAAATAAGGTCGTGCAGGTTATTTATGAACGTATGTGTCACCTAGAATCTCTGCTTTGGGAATGAGATTTTTAAATGAGGTTAGCCAATCTGGTGGCCCGGACGTCCCTCCCTCTGTTCCCGACTCACTCCTCCCTCTATCCATCTCCCCGCCTCCTTCATGTTAGGTGGCAACGTGGAGCAATGCTGAGGGTGTCCTAAGTGCATATAGGTTAGGGTAAGTGCTTCGCATCAGGCAGACATGGTTTGCGTTGCACAGCGTTTTGGTTTTATATCTCTGGAATTGCTTCTGTGATAACGTGAAAACACAACTATGTTCATGAGCAGCTGAAATCATTTACTGTCAGGTATCGCGCACTAGTTTGTCGCTAACAGCAATAAAATAAGTATTTATTGCTTTATACCTTGACTGGTAAAAGTAAATAACTACACAAATGAACATACAGATACTTTTTAAAACGAAACTATCTAATACTAGATTTGGCTTCGCTCATATTAATGTAGAAATTTGTCAATTAATTTCGTTTCTTCGACAGCAGTGCTTTTTCCTGGATATAGTAGTGATAGATAGTAGTGTTTTACTGCTAGAACTGGCCTTTTCTCGAAGAAGGCTATTGTCTACCATGCTGGCCCAATGCGGGTTGGCAGACTTCACATATCTTCGAAAACATTATATAGAACTCTCAGATATGAAGTTTCCCTCACGATGCTTGCCTTCACCGTTAAAGCGAATAATAATATTAACTATTTAGCACGCACATAACGTCGAAAAGTCAGACGTTGTGCGCCTTGGGATCGAACTCAAGTCTAGCGAAATCTAGTTATTTATATTGATACATTTATTGACGTATCGGTTGCTTTTCAGCAGATATGTTCACGGGACACCCCATACCTCATTTTAAATCAACTGCGATAAAATCACTTACGCATCATCATTATTAACTAATTAAATTTGAGGCTTCCATCCAATGTCTAGTGAAGTTTAAATAACACTATAAACAAACTTAACTGTGCACTCAGCAAACTTTGTTTAACTCTAAGCGTGTGTTAGCTCGGACGTGCTGACTTTAATGTGCTCGCTTCATACTACTTTGCTTAGTTAGGTACAAGTTCAGACTAGAAAACTAGTACGTGCATTTGTGTTAAGCTCTTGATTGCGATTTTTAGGTGGTGTTTTCTAATTTTGCAAAGGAATTGGTTGTGATTTTTGGGTGGTGATCTGTATTATTGCAAAGTAAATTTTGGATGGTGCTCAATATTTTAGAAAGGTAATTGGTTGTGATTTTCGGATGGTGCTTTTTAAATTTGCTAAGTATTTGGTTGTGATTTTTGGGTAGTGCTTTCTAATTTAAAAAGGTTATTGGTTGTGATTTTTGAGTGGTGCTTTCTAATTTAAAAAGGTTATTGGTTGTGATTTATGGGTGGTGCTTTCTAATTTTGCAAAGGACATTATTGTGAGTTCTGCGTAGTACTACTCCATTTTTGCAAAGGAATTGGTTATGATTTTTGGGTGCTGCTTTCTAGTTTTGCAAAGGAATTGGTTGTGATTTTAGGGTGGTGCTACTCTATTTTTGCAAAGTTATTCATTTAGGTTTTTCGATGGAGCTCCGTATTATTGCAAAATAATTGGTTGTGATTTTTAGGTGGTGTTCTTAATTTTGAGAGGTAATTGGTTGTGATTTTTACATGGTGCTACTCTATATTTGAAAAGTATTTGGTTGAGTTTTATGGTCAGTTCTCTCCATTTTTGCAAAGTGATTGGTTGTACTTTATGCGTTTCATCTTTATATTTTTGCAAAATAATTATTTGTGATTTTGTGGTGAGCTTTCTGTTTATACATCGGTCTAGGTTATGCATTTTGTATTTTATTTATTTATTTAAGTCTCCTGTTTGTGCTCTATGGGTGGTCCTTACTTATTTTACAGAGGACTTGGTTGTTCTTTTGCAAGTCTTCTGTTTGTGATATTTGGTTGTTGCTTTTGATTTATTTAAAGATTTTGGATATTTCTTTTTATTTATGGAATGTTTTTTTAATTTTTGGATAGTGCTTATTATGTATGAAAAACTGCTGGTTGTGCTTTTTTGGTGGTGTTTTCAATTTATGCAAAGGTCTAACTTATACTTGATAATAGTACCAGAAACAAAATATGAGAGAAACATTTTTTTTAAGTACTCTAGCTCTATGTATAACTCCTGTATCGCGAGGGACTTTACAAACATTCAAATAACAGACACAGAAAGTACCCAGAATTGAAACAACTATGTGTGGATCACATAATTTTTTATCCCTTGTGGGATTCGAACACATAACACTTGGAGCAGTGGCTGTGGCGAGGTGACTTCTTAAACTACTACGCCATCCGTGCATATACAGATAGTGGGTCATGCATAAATACGAGTCCGAGTCATTGGTCTTATGTGTTTGAATGTTTGTAAAGACAAACATTCAAACAACGGACACAAAAAGCACCCAGAATTGGTGAACTGTTTGTGGATTACACAAATATTTGTTTCGTGTCGTGTCGAACCCACAATACCCGCAGCAGCATTAGTGAGGCGGCCACTTAAACCACTACGCCATCATCATCGTCATTGTACATTTGCTAGACATACTTACGTAAGACAAAATATTTGTAGCAAATAAAGAACATTTTCCATTGGTAGAAGTTCATTTAAAACAATTACTTAGTTCGTTGATAATGCTATCATGTCAATCATACGTAGGGATTCGATTCAATTTGGTGTAACTATCTTATCTGTACTGATAATATTGTTTTATGTGCACTGCTTTGAAGTTGGTAATAGTCACTGAAATTGGATATGGTATATTAAAATCACGAGTGGTGTAAATATGTACGCTTGGGCAACTGTTGAATGTGAAGGAACAGGGTGTTATTAGGTTTTGCTGCTAGTAAAGCCTTATTAGCGCGGTCTTTCAGGAGAAAATCCTATCACAAACACTGAGTATGTTGAACGAACTTGCTAAGATAATAATTGTTAGCGGGGAACCCATCTTAAGCCGATTTTTTACTTGCTTTATAGTGAGGCTCCGTAAACATCCTTAAGAAGAGTCTGGTATTATTAATTGTTTCATTACTTTATGAATAATAAAAATAATAATATCAGCCCTGTATTTAACTGTCACACTGCTGGGCACGGGCCTTTTCTCAATGTACGAGTTAAGCCGTAGTTCAACACACTGGGCCAGTGCGGGTTAGCCGACTTCACATATAAAATTATTGGGAAGAGAGGAACCCACCACGCACCCTTGGATTGCCCACCCCAACTATCGCAATAGAAAAAAGTTGACAATACCGAACTCCTCTGGATAGGGACAGCCCCGACGTGGAACCCGGGCGTACTCCAACTTGCAGTATAGCACTTCGAACACAAAATATGCGTCCACAAGAGTTTCGCCTCAGCGCCAGGTATCATCAGGATCGTTTGGCAACGAATGAGCGATGCGTAGCCTTGCATAATACATTCCAGTTTTTTATTTTTTTTTGAATTTTTCTTTTCTTCCGTAAAGGCTTCAAAATAAGTTAATTGGAAGAATTAGGGATTAAAAAACGGAACAAGAATACATTGCTGAAGGAACAAAGCAACTTCAATACTTCACCATTGCTTAATTTATTTGCCTACCGAAATAGTTTTATTACAATGGACTTTCGCCAAGTAACGCCTACTGAAAACATTATGGAGAGCTCTCAGACATGCAGGTTTCCTACCGATGTTTTCCTTCACCGTTAAAGGAAGCGATAATTAACTATTATATAATACGCACATAACTTGAAAAGTCAGGGATGCGCGCTTTGGCATCGAACTCGAGACCTCTGCGTGGCTGTCCAACGGTCTCTCATTAAGTTATCGTCGCTGCATGCAGTTGGTTCCCAACCTACTATTGAAGTTTGGATTGGTGCGTTTTTCTTCTTAATTATCATTTTACAAGACTGTCGCCAAGTAACGCCTAATTTGGTGCAGTCATCTTTTTACCATGGTTTGTCTAAAGAAAACAGTGTAGTTGTTCTAGTAATTATTCTCTATTTGTTAACTCGACATTCAGGCGACATCTCGACCGCAAGATTAATAATTTTACTGTATGGAGATAAAATAGCTAAATATCCTTCGTAAAAGGGAATAGACTATCTAGAATTGAATGCACGGATGGTGTAGAGGTTGAAGTGGTCGCCTCGCCACTGCCTCTGTACCGATTGATGTAGGTTCGATCCCACGCGGTTACCACACGGGATAAAAATTGGTCTGATTCACAAATAGTGCCGAGTCTGGGTGTTCCTTGTGTCCGTTGTTTGAATGTTTATAAAATCCCCCGCGATACAGGAATTATTCCTAGTACGGGAGTTGTCTTTTATTAATAATAATAAATAATACTTATTAATAATAATAATAGTAGGCTCCAATTACATTAACCTTAAAGCGTACCTGGTAAAATGTAGATCTGATACAACTCTATCTACCCTTTAGGGAATATACGCGTGAGATAAGGCTTTGTACCTATGATAAAAGGCTTTGCACAAACCGCATCAATTATTTCTCATCTTCGTCACACATCACATGCTAAGCTAATAGAACACTCGACATGCTTTCAACATTATCTGTGGTCTGATATTGATATCTGTCCGTCACTGTCTGACCGTCCATTTACATAATAGATTATTTTTAAGGTTTTTAAAAGCCAGTGATAAACTCAGATTTCGTTATATATATGTTGTAGGACATGTAACAGCGAGGTCATACTGGAAATCGGAATTTTTTAGAGTTCGAAAAATCTCTTATACAACAGCTTTGTCCATCCGTCCGTCCGTCCGTCCGTCCGTCTGTCTGTTATACAACTTTCAACTCAAGAACCGTAAGAGCTAGAGACTCACGGTTAACGCCATTCGACTCAGCATAGTCAACATACATCCAAAATGACTATGACCTTTGACCTCTGACCTCAAGGCCAAGTGATACAATTTTTTCGAACTCTTAGATTTACGGCAATTCATGGCCGTTTCTCATTTGTTTATAGCTCATGTGGATCTCCATATCGAATTTTGGATCTCCATATCGAATTTAGTTGTCGCCTCGCCACTGCCACTGTGCTAAGTGTTT
The DNA here is from genome assembly GCA_930367265.1 of Catocala fraxini. Lineage (NCBI taxonomy): Eukaryota > Metazoa > Arthropoda > Insecta > Lepidoptera > Erebidae > Catocala > Catocala fraxini. Next base: position 6,243,138 of record OV884047.1, read on the forward strand.
CTGTATGGTTCAATCCCTACATTCAAACAACGGACAACACAGGAACAACTAGACTCAAAACAATAATTTGTGTGCTCCACAAATAGTTTATCATTCATCATAACTATTCGTTCATTGTGTACTTTATTCAAATGTTTGTAAAGTTCCACGTAAAACAAGGACTATTCCTGCTTTGGGAGACGTCATTTTAAACAAGAAATAGATGGTTTGTCGTTAAGGTGAATGTGTGGTGGTGGTACTGGTGGTGTGATAAGGGTGTCAGAAGATGATAGAGCTCATATTCGTATTTATGAAACTATTATGGATAAAGAACGACGATATAGCTCTCCAGATAGTGAAGCTGAAGTGGCAGTGGGCAGGGCACATAGCGCGCAGAATCGATGGCTGTTGGGGCAGAAAGGTTCTGGAGTAACAGCCACGCACTGGAAGACGCAGCAGGGGTAGGCTGCCACAAGGTTGACCGACGACCTGTATAGGGTCGCGGGAAGTAGTTGGTTGCGGGAGGCCAAGGACTCGGACTGGGGGCTAGGTCTGTGTGGAAAACCTCGAGAGAGGAATATGTCCAGTAGTGAACGACTTTCGGCGGATACGAGGATCAAAACAGCCGCGTACACTTCTACGTTATGCCAAATACGATTAGGTCACTTGTAATAGTATGTATGCCTATTGTTCTGCATTAGGAACAGTTCTAGACTTAATGATGCTACTGAGTTTTAAACGGTCTCCGTATCTACATTACGTAAGAATCGAATAGAGAAGGCAGTTTTGTATAGGTTTACTTACTTTTTGGTTGCTGAACCAACAAAAACCAAACCGCGGTACCAAATTTTATAAATAACTGCATTTTGCCCGTCAGTGTAGTTTAGGTTAGTAAGAGTACTTTTTTCTGGTTGAAAGGTACCCTATGTCCTTGTTTCTCTGACAACGTGTATGCGATATTTCTCGATCGGTCTCAACCGATCATAATGAAATTTACCTTAACTACTATTAGTTAAGGCGTGACAGCGATAGCTCAGTGCGGAGACCAACAGACTGCAATGCAGAGGGTCTCGGGTCTGAACCCACGTCGCGCATCTCTGACTTTCGGAAGTTATATGACTTTTCGGAATTATGTGCGTATAGTTTGACAATTATCGCCTGCTCCGTGCCTCGGAGAGCACGTTAAGCCGTCGGTCCCGGGTGCCATGAATATCTATGGCAGTCGTTATTGGGAAAGTCAGTACCCTCTTATATCCTGACACTGGTCTAACCTTAGGGTATCGTTAGCCTTCGGGTTGCGGAGGTCAGGTGGCAGCCGCTCCATATAATAACTGATATCCTGTCAAATCCGGTTAGACTAGAAAAGCCGACTTCAAGTGACTTGGGAATAATAAAGGCTAAGAGAGAAGAAGTTAAGGCGTGACAGCGTAACAAACAAACTCAAATTCGTATTTATAATATTAATTAGCATAATACTAGTTATTGCGCAATGTAATTCACTTGGAATAAGTACTATTGTTCTAATAAGCATTGGAAAATGTACTATATATTCTACGCCACCTAGTGGCTATAATAACAGGCCACTGCTCACTCAACAAACGCCTATTCAACATCGGCATTAAGAGTGGGTGTAGTTTTTATTAGGAGTGGGTTCACATCAGTAGTGCAATGGGTGCAATTCGAACCCGCGACCTCTCAATCACAAGTCCAATACCTTATCCATTGGGCTACCGCCAATCTTTGCCCGGCAATCGAATCGGAAACCCAAGCACATCAGCTGCATTTAATATCACGGCGCCACCAAGACAATATTATATCAATTCGCAATTATTATACTACTTATACTCACAAATATCATATGGATAACGTTACGGATACACATTTTTATACACTTATTCCACTTTGTAACTTATAAACAACTGTATCAAAACCAGATCAGCAGTTTAGCCACATCATGATAGCAAACACAAACAAACTTTCGGCTTTACAATAAGTATGAACGTTTTGTCAGGCTGTACTAAATCATTATTCAATAATCAGTTACACAAACATCGGCTCGCATCTACTATCAAACACACACAAACATACAAGCTAACAAACAGTGACTTTATAGTTATATCATTGTGTACACATATGGTCAAAGGAAGCTATTGTTCTCGTCAATCACTCTTTGTTCTGATCATTTAAGCTGTCTGGTTCGGAATTCAGTGCTAAAAATTGTTGGGATTTAATATTTAAATTGTATGCTAATGTTGGTAATTAACGAGTACTTTATTATAAATGGAAAAGTAATTAAAGTTTTGAAATACCTCCCGAGTTTTCCTGTTACGAAAATTATGATGGGCACTCTGAAATTATTAGGGTATACTTTTTATGTAGGGTTTTATACAACAGGCGATCCTAATATGTGATATAAATTGCATATATTACAAAGAGGTAGAATACTATGGAACACATCCTTAATCTATATATGTATATAAAACTCTTCCGTTACTGAGTGACTGACAGACAACGCACAGCCGAAACTACAGAACGCAAGAAGCTGAAATTTGGCATGTATGTTCCTTAGAGAGTGTAGGGGAGCACTAAGAGAGGATTTTTGGAAATTCCACCCCGAAGGGGGTGAAAGGGGTGAAACCCGATATTCACACGGGTACTGGACTTACGCGGGTGAAACCGCGGGAAAACTACTAGTAATATTATAAATTCGAATGTGAGTTTGTTTGTTTGTTTGTTATGCTTTAATGCTTTAACTACTTGACCAATTTTAATTATATTTCGCATATATGTACGTTATCAAGGGACATAGGGACATAGGGTACCTTTTATCCAGAAAAGAGTACTGTTACTAAATTAACCAAAACTACATTTACGCGAGCGAAGCCGCGGGCTAAATCTAGTCAGTAATATTTTAAATTAGATTTGTTGCTTTCATAGTAATAGCTGTCGAAAATCTGCTGTCTACAGTACAATGTTATTAACCTCCGAGTCTTCTTCGAAGAGGTTAATGAAAACATTTTGTGGCTCTGTATGTCTGTCTGTTAGTGACATACATAGCTCCAGAAAAACTGGACCGATTGACTTGTAACTTGGTCTGCAGACACCTTAAGGTCATACCTCGGTCGAGTTTAAATATGGGCCTTGTGGGTCGAAAGACGCCCGAGATATAGGGGTCGTTTTTTTTCATTACTTTTACATTTAAGACGAAGAGGTTGAATCTAGGGTTTTTACACCCATCTCGTTATTTACTGCGCTTTGTAATCGATATGGAATTTTGTGCCATATGGGGATCAAAGGCACAACATTCATCACATTGGCACTGGCACTCAAACTACTACTACCACAGTGCTGTCAAGCTAGTATAAGCTGTGAAATATCATGTCACATCATCGTACAGCAGTGCTTCTGATATCGCAAATGCACAAAGTATAGATTAGTAGAAACTGCCGTTGTATTTGAACAATTTATTACTGGCTACTAAAGCACACAAATAATATTTAACATCAATATTATTGGCGGAATGACGGTTCCATCGTGTCTATATAGCCACTCCATTGAGTGATCGATCCGCGTACGTGTGACAACCAATTTTATTTCCCCAGTAAACTCGTATAGCGCCATAGTTGTTTACACATCGACTCGATAAACCAAACCTCCGAGAGCACGTTAAGCTTTAAATCCAATGTGAATCCGTCAGCCTTCACGGAATGTTGGTGCCTGAAATACTAAAAGGTTTTCAATGCAAGCTTACTTAAAGTAATAGGTCATGTTATAAACGACTTGAGTACACAAATTGGTTACTAAAATACGTTTTTGACCTGATTGAATGCCAGATATAATTGAAAATCAATTCTGTCTTGTTGGTGTCAAGCCGCTGTCGCTTAAAAGATTAATAAATGAAAAGATTTTTAATCGTGTTTTCCGATCTCGACGCATTGTGAACTCACTTTTAACTCAAGCATTGTAGTTTAGCTGGAGGGGTTAACAAGAATATTAGTAACAGCAGTCATCCGCGTTTCAACCCACGTACCTACCTATATGATTACTGCTTCTGTAAGTCGTAGTATAATGTAATAATGCCTATAAATTTCTTCAAAAAATGGGTTATCAAAATAGCGGGAAAAGATTTTTCAAATCCAGGATCTAGAGAGGTAGTTTCAGAGATAAGCGCATTGATTTTTATGGTCTTATATTTGTACCCTAAATTGCTACAATATCTTTTTTCGAAATAAAACGGTCTAAAATACCATTTTGGTTTAGGTAAGAGCTGCCTTATTACTGTTTGTATACTCGTGGTGTAAAAATGCTAATCGACGATCGAACATGGTGTGGTCGACGCTCGGTACGGTGCTACGGTGCGCTCTTCACACCATGTCGTTTCGTCATATATTTTTGGTACCGCACCAAGTTCGATGTCGAACCTCCGTACCGGTAATAATTATATCAACTCATCAAAAACCCTTTCCAATAGCCTATTATTAGGTTCCAAATGTAGCAGTAGGCTCCTACATCTGCTGCGATTAGTGTCCCTTGACGTCTCATCCCACTCTAGATTAAAGCTCTCGAAGGTCCTTCGGACGTTGAGCCCATGTCCCCGTGTAAGCCTCCGTAAGGGCCGGGTATTTCCCTAAAGTACAAGGAAAATACCTATGGAAGAGGAACAAATGATAATGTTCAGCGCACTGTGCGCCACATGATCGAATACCGTCCGATAGCGGACCGCGTTCATGGTTCGGCCGTACCATATTCGATCGTTAATTTGCCATTTAACTTCGCTTGCGGGATTCAAGATTGTGTGGCGTAGTGTGTAATTATGTACTGCGCCATCTCTACTCGTGTGCCGTGATTTCTTCGCTTACATCGAACCACTTATTTGTATTAACAGTTTGACTCGTCGAATGCTTTTAGCAGCGATGGAAAAATGGCGGCTGTTTTAAAGCAGTATTATACGAAGTTTTATAAAGACGCAGTTTAGCTAAAAAATTGTATGGGTAGCACACTATTTTAAGCGGTCGCCTTGTTGGTGCTAGTGCTTCCATTGTTATGGGTTCGATCCTCATACGAAACAAAACTTGTGCGATCCAGAAATAGTTGAGCCAAGTCCACGTTGTTCTTTGTGACCGCTGGTTTAATAATATAAATATGGTGTAACACTGGTCTTATTGCTTCTGTTATTGTATATTAAAAACTTGGTGGCGCAACGGTAGTGTAGGTATCACTACCGCTGCGCCACCAAGACAGTCGTTACTACGACTACTCTACTGAGGTGCCGGGTTCAATTCCCAGGTTGGTAAAAGTGTTAATTTTTTTATACTACTAAAGTGGCAAACAAGCCTACGGCCCACCTGATGGTACTTGTCACTTGATCACCGTAGCCTATGGACGCCTGCAACACTAGAGGCATCACTTGCGCGTTGCTGAGTCTTTTGGAAAGGAAGAGGAGAAAAAGGAAGTGGGAAGGAGAAGGAGCGGGAAAAGGAAAAGAGGGTGATTGGGCCTCTGGCACTCTTACTCACCGAACGAAATATAACAGTAGGAATATTGCTATTTCACGTCGATATTCTGTGAGAGGGTAGTCCTTCCCAGGTCGAGCCGGCCAATTCATACTGAAATTAGCGAGGCTCAACTACTCAGAATATTTCTACGAAAAAGTTCTAAATGGCAGCGCGTAGTCTGGAACTGTGCCCATATATGGCAATAGGCTCGTATTACGTGGGACGTTAAACTTTAGCTGGTGAGATATGGGTGTAATATACCTCTGCTTACTCCTTCGGGGATATAGGGAAGACACCATGCATGTATGCAACAAATTTATACAGTACTAGCTTTTGCCCACGGCTTCGCTCGCGTAAATGTAGGTTAGGATAGGTTCTCGGGCACGCCACGTTCGTGGCGGTAAGTCCCGTGTTTGAGGAGTGGCTGGAGAGGCGGCATGGCGCCCTCACCTTCCGGCTGACACAGGTAATGACTGGCCACGGTTGTTTTGGCCAGTTCCTGTGTCGTATACGCCGGCAAGAGACGCCCGGTTGTCACCACTGCGGCGACTGCCGCGACGTTGTTGAGGACACGGCGCAGCACACTTTGGCGGTTTGCCCCGTCTGAGCATCGCAGCGCCGTGAGTTGATCGCGGCAGTCGGATTGGTTGCCCTCTCGCTCCCGACCGTAGTTCAGTCTATGGTCCGGAGTGAGAGGTCGTGGAACGCCGTCGCCTCCTTTTGTGAGGAAGTCAATTCCATCAAGGAGGCGGCGGAGTGGGAGAGGGAGCGTTTAAACCCTCTCCCCAACCGCAGAACCGGACGCCGGAGGGCGCGAGATGACCTCCAGCCACCCTGAGGATTGACCTGGGGGTGGTGGGCTTTGTGGGCCTGCCCGCCATCCGTTCAGCACCAGGTCCGAGAGGCGGCGTGCGTGTTCCCACGCGCGCCTCTGTGTCGAGTCCGTCTCCCTTCTAGGGGGGACAGTAGGGATTATTTTTGCGAAGTGCCTATAGGGTAGGTCTTATCGGGTAGTGGCCTGCCGTCTCATACGGCGGGCCGAAACCTCGGCGGGGTCGCGACTGCATAGACCCTGTAACTTGGTGGGCAGACAACTTGAGGTCATACCTCGGTCGAGTTTGAATATGGGCCCTAGGGGTCAAAAGACCCCCGAGATATAGGGATCACATATTTTAAATGGAAAAATATTGACTTGTAACTTGGTGTGCAGACACCTTGGGGTCATACCGCGATCAAGTTTGAATATGGGCCCTATGGATCAAAAGACCCCCGAGATATAGGGGTGACAAGGTCATAAGGTCAGGGGATATCCACCAACAGAGTGATTTGGAAATCCAAGGGACAGGCTTTTGCCCAGCAGTGGGACATTACAAAAAGCTGGTGGCAATAATAAAAGTTCACATGAAGACGAAAAGGTTGAAACTTGGGTTTTACAATCATCTCGTTCTGTTACAAACGAACATCCTGCCTCTATATAATCTTTGAAATTAAACTGCTATATACGGATTTTATCGCGTTGTTTATTTGACACTTTATTACAAAATTTTGAAAATTGTTACACTACTACTACTATTAAACTTTACTAATTTTTAAGCTAATTAAATTATTATTAAACTATTTAGATTTAATTTATTTTTACACTTTCCCCGACGTTTCGGTTGCTTTTCAGCAGCCATGGTCACGGGGAGACTAAGATGGCAGTTGTCTCAATGTTCCAGTGTAGTTATTTCAAAGTACCCGAACATAATTTAATCATTGGTGTTTCTATTTACGCAGAATGAGCTCAAAGTATTATGAAGTCTAGCTGTGGTTTGCTTTTTCTTGGGTTTGACTATTTTTATTACTGGATCCCAAGCTGGTGGTACATTCCAACCATCTTCTCTATTAAAATTAGGATGTTTTTTGATTTCAATAGCCTCGCGAAGCATCCTTGGTAGGAATCGGTGTTCTTTAGCGAGAATCTGTAGTTTGTCAAATCTCAGGTAGTGGTTGGTCCCCTGTTGCACATGTTCACACACAGCCCCGTATATAGCAGTTAATTTCAATGAATAATATTCGCGTAAATAGAAGACAATATTATCTATATAAACTGTCACTGAACTCTGTGTAAAATGTTGAATGGATTATAATGTTTTTTCTGTGTGTTCAAGTAGGTTACAATTGGACCCGGTAGGTGACGCTGCCATCAGGTTGCAAGCCGATGTTCGGGAAGAACACCGTATATAAGACCCGCTAGTATTAGTAAGTATAGTTTTACGTCACGGTTGCTAAGCAACTAAAGGATAAACTGAATAAAATACAAATAAAAGCCGTCCACAGACGTACCCTTAACAAAGAGATTAATAAAAGTGCTATCAGACCGATGTAATTGAGTTTCTTTTATTAAGAACTTTTCTTTTGGGTAGACGTAATTAGATACATTATCTACTCTTGTACAAAGGAATTACATTATTAAGTAAGTCTTCTATAAACATTGTTGTTATGTTTGTTGTTGACGGTTTTGTTGCATTGTATAATCATTTATATTGGATTAACTATACATTGAAATTAAACTGCTATATACGGATTTTATCGCGTTGTTTATTTGACACTTTATAACAAAATTTTGAAAATTGTTACACTACTACTACTACTATTAAACTTTACTAATTTTTAAGCTAATTAAATTATTATTAAACTATTTAGATTTAATTTATTTTTACACTTTCCCCGACGTTTCGGTTGCTTTTCAGCAGCCATGGTCACGGGGAGACTAAAGTGTCAAATAAACAACGCGATAAAATCCGTATATAGCAGTTTAATTTCAATGAATAATATTCGCGTAAATAGAAGACAATATTAACTATACATATTTGTACAGCGTGTCAATTTGCGTTTTGCTATCGTAAAGTAATTTACCGAGCGGAAATTACAGTTGTCATTCAATATAATTATAGTAAATCTCTTCTCCTTAGCCTTTATTATTCCAAAGTCACTTGGGGTCGGCTTTTCTAGTCTAACCGGGTTTGACTGGATATCAGTTTTTACACGGAGCGGCTGCCACCTGATCTCCGCAACCCGAAGGCTAACGATACCCTAAGGCTAGACCAGTGTCAGGATATTATAGGGCACTGACTTCTCAATAACGACTGCAATAGATGTTCATGGCAGCCGGGACCGACGGCTTAACGTGCTCTCCGAGGCACGGAGCAGGCGATAATTGTCAATCAATACGCACATAATTTCGAAAAGTCATATGACTTCCGAAAGTCTGTGGTGCGTGACGTGTGTTCGAACCCGAGACCCTCTGCATTGCAGTCTGTTGGTCTCCCCACTGAGCTATCGCTTATATAATATAATTATAGTAAATAATAATAATAAATTAATTATAGTTGTTCAATAGATATTTAATACCACACGGCACATATATAATAAAAATAATAAAATGCATCCCAAAAGATTCCGACAGATGTAAACAGTGATTGGACATACCATAAGAGGTTGTATTAACATGTGTTTTCGGAGTTTTAAATCTATTGCATAAAATGTACAGAGTATATCAAGTAAACTCACGGGGGCAGTATATAAAATGTTCAGACAAATTTACTCACAACTGTAATTTACCAATCAAAAAATATCTACGATTTGAAATTAAACTACTATATACGGATTTTATCGCGTTGTTTATTTGACACGATATTACATAATTTTGAAAATTTGTTACTCTACTATTACTATTAAACTTAACTAATTTTTAAGCTAATTATATTGTTATTAAAACTATTTAGATTTGATTTAATTTTACACTTTCCCCGACGTTTCGGTTGCTTTTCAGCAGCCATGGTCACGGGGAGACTAAGATGGTAGTTGTCTCAATGTTCCAGTGTAGTTATTTCCAAGTACCCGAACATAATTTAATCATTGGTGTTTTTATTTACGCAGAATGAGCTCAAAGTATCATGAGGTCTAGCTGTGGTTTGCTTCTTCTTGGGTTTGATTATTTGTATAACTGGATCCCAAGCTGGTGGTACATTCCAACCATCTTCTCTATTAAAATTAGAATGTTTTTTGATTTCAATAGCCTCGCGAAGCATCCTTGGTAGGAATCGATGTTCTTTAGCGAGAATCTGTGGTTTGTCAAATCTCAGGTAGTGGTTGGTCCCCTGTTGCACATGTTCACACACAGCAGACTTCAACGAGCGTTGGTGTTTTACATCAGCTATGTGTTCTTTTATGCGGGTGCCTATGTTTCTCTTGGTTTGACCAATGTATGAGAGTCCGCAGTCACAATCTATTTTATAGACCCCTGCATCTTGTAAAGGTAGTTGGCACTTGACGGATGGTAAAAATTGACTTATCTTCGTTGGCGGCTTGAAGTATATGTTGATTGAAGATTAAGAAGATTGAAATTGAAAATCCATATATAGTAGTTTAATTTCAATGAATAATATTCGCGTAAACAGAAGATAATATAATATCTACGATTTTAAATTGTTAGTGAAATCTGCCAACCCGCACTGGAGCAGCCTGGTAGACTATGGCCTAACCCTTCTCACACTGGGAAGAGGCCCTTGTTCAGCTGTGTAAAAGTTTAAATAATGATATGATAATATTATTTTAATTATAAGAGCAACTTGCTTAGTGCTTTCGTACTAGTTGAGGAGAGAAGTTGCGTGTGTAAATGTAAAGTGTTTTCATTTTAGTTTAAGAATATTCAAGTAATTTGATTTAAGATTTAAGATTAAAGATTAAATTACACAAATTAACTATAATGATAACCAATGACATTCGAGCCGTCAAATTACTAGTTAAGGTACACCATTTTAACAATTATTGTCTAAATGGCTTCATAAATAACAATAACTTTAACAGCTCAATTTGGGTCAGTTAGCGTTATAGCAACAATTGAACGTTGCTTGGATAACATAATATTGTTTTGGATTTTCACTTTGACAATTATTTTATTGGTGCAACAGAAATATTGTTGCTGTTGTCATTGTTCATGTTACTGCTAAAGTTTTAACTGTAACAGAAATTCCAAAAATATAGTTCTTGGTGATGTCTGAAAATAACCAGGGGCCCAATATTCGGCTACGAGCCCGTACGCCCCTTTCATAGAAAGACGGATTTTAGGCCTATTTTTGGGTGGATTTTAAGAAGGAGCCTAACAAATACCTACCTGGGGCGAACCTTGAGGGGCGAATGGGCTCGTAACTCAATATTCTGTAGCTTAAACTTTGTGTCGGTTAGTTTCGCGTGGGCCCGTAGTTTTATACGGTGGGCCGAAACCTCGGCGAGGTCACAATTCGCATGTGAGTACGATTTTTTGATGTCGAGGAATACTGTGGTATGTTTAGTTGGTAGGACCGGGACGTTTCATCTTTCCCCGGGTAATACCGACATAACTTCCCCGTCACTCCATAGAGAAGTATGCGTCAATGCATCCCATTACACGAGTTCTAAGCACAGACATAATGTGCGTATGGTGCATATAACATGCACAACCGCCGCGAGAGACCGTGGATTTTTACTAGAACAACAAGCTATGCCATCAACCGATAAATTGTGCCTAAAAAAATACGCATCGATCTGTTTATCCTTGCTTATGCTATGTTAAAGAAAGACAAAATAACAGATACACTTTCGTGTTTATAATATTAGATAAGATAATTATAGATATATAATAAGAATCATAGTTAATATATAAATTCTAAAAATCTTTCCATCCATCACCCACAACAGTACTAATTCCCACACGAAAATAAAGTCATAAATTAAATAATTATTCTCAAAATTGTTTCATAATAAAATAACCTACCCGTGGGCGATGCTCGCATGTAGGTTGATTTATTATGATATTTTATTTTAATAAATACTTACATTATATAATATATGTTATTACAGTAGAAAATAAATTATATTAAATTTATAATCCTTAAAAAGGTAAGATTAAAGTAAGTAATTATAATTAAGCTGAAGATTTACTTAGGACCGCTGTTATAAAGGAACTTGGAACGGCTTATTGAGACAAAGTTTTGAAAAGGAAATGTGATATTGTTCTTTAATTAAATATGTCTTCGAACAGATGAAGTAGCTACATTAAATTTTCATTCATATTTAAAGTGGTTCAAGCAGTGAACTAATGAAATTTCTATTAAAATGCGTTTAGTTTATCCAAAGACAGATTCGTTTAAAATGTATTATTAGTATAAAGATAAATATATTTTGAATCTTGTTAAACAAGTTTCTACTTATTCTAAAATGAATGAAGACTCTTCGTGCTCAACAAATTAAAGAAAAACAGCTGCTTAGAACGATATTTCTTTTGGTACATCTATATTTTTATGGACTATTTAAATGCAATTGAAGGTTAGTTAAATTAACAGATTTAAATATTTATGAAAGTGGTCAAGTGTAAGGGCCATAGCAGACATGCTACTTTTAGCATCGGCGATCGGCGATTTAGCGACTCTCTGCGTTCGATCACAGTATCAAAATCGCGCGTTTTAGAGATTCTATCAATGCTGCATCGCGATTTTGTGAGTTCCTGCGTTCCGATGCGGTATCGGGATCGTGCATTTTAGCGACTGCTTCGATACTGTAGTGTTGCCGGTCGATAGTCGACTATCGATAGTTTGCCTATTTGCAATGGTATTGTTCACAAATGATACATTTCGAAATGATTTCTTTCTTTATTCTTTTAAAACTGTAGTAGTAACACAGATCGGCAGCAATATAAAAAAATATACTGGTATGATTGAACAGTCTGCTCAGTAGATGAAATTACAAATCAACAATTTTTTAGAGTAACTTTAAGAAAGACTGGTTCACATCGGTAACAGTGTACACTGCATGACATCGAGTGCAAGGGGTAGCTCAAGTAACCAGTAAAGAAAAAATAATACAACCAGTACATAAGCACCCTACATTGTTCTAAAACAGGCGCACGCACACATAGACGTACACTTACACGGATCTCAGACTATCTCGAACGTCGGCCATTTATTGGATGTATCCAATACTGCCTTCAATGCGATTTATATTTTCACTTTATCAATAAAGCAAACAGCAGTGCAGCTTCAATAGAATCCATCGTAAGGGTGTAGCTTCGTCAAAATCTAGTGCAACACTGAGTCGTGTTTCGCAGATGCCAAATCGATGCGACCGGCATCCGCATGTGTGCGGAGTGTAGTGTTCAGTCGCTGTATTGAATTTCCGAAAGGCGACTCAATCGCGATCACATTTTTAAGTGTGCGGTGTGAAATGTTTGGACGCTGCATTTAGCTTCTAAAAAACGACTAAGTCGCCGATCGCCGATGCTAAAAGTAGCATGTCTGCTGTGGCCCTAACATGACAATGGATCAAATTAATGTTTTTGTGAAATGACAAATCAATAATAGCGTTATTTAAAATATTGTTTCAAGAATTACTGTTTGTTTAAATCAATCATACTAACAAAATGTAATTCATTTATCACACTAAAGACTAAGTATGTGAAGAAATATGCAACGTTATAATCTTTCTTTAACTTAAAAAAGAATTTAGAACTTCTAATACGGTCAAATAAATTTATATAAGAATTATTTGTTCATGTTTAAATTCAATATTAAAATATTTTGAAATAGCCTTATTATCGATTAAGTAAAATTTTATGTATGCTTCCGTTAGCTACAATGTCGATTACAAAACCATAAACACAAGTCATAAAAATAAAACAATCGTACCGTAATGACGTAATATCTCATCATAATGTTATTATCACTTACCTTAACCGGTGAGGAGGATAGCCATAGCTGGAACAGGTCTGACGTCACCGAAGTACTCCGAGCCTCATGATGAGGCCTTGGAGACAAAGGGCCCGATGACGTCAAACTATGCAGCCTCGTCATTTCATCAGTACTTGCACACTCACGAATATACCTCTCCAAAATCTTTGGCTTCCCGTCTAACAATTTCTTTAGTTCAAACAAGTCCTCGTCACTCACATCATAGTCATCAGGAGACGACCTATCTATTACTTCTTTGAACTCTTCAGTACATTGCATGATCAGTTCATTTGTCGCCAGAACATCGTATACCACCTTATTGCCTAAGTCTTCTGTACTCCCGTCTTCTTTAAAGTAATCATTATCACATTGAGTAGAACTCAGTTCAGCACAACCATTCTGTTCCGTGATCTCAACGATCGTGATCGGCGGGTTTTCTTTAAGCATGTTGTTGTTTTCTATTATCTCTGGCGCTTTTATATCATCAGGAAGTTCGTACACTAGCCTCATAAGTTCCTGAGAACGTTTTACCTTCTGGTCTTCAATAGCTTTTTCTTTTTTGTTGTCTTGTATTTCGAAATTAGAGCACTCATCAGTCTTTTTCGCGTCTTTTTTGGCGACCACATCGATAGGCTCTTCGGATGTCATTGCAATTTAATTCCTGGACACTTCCACTTGGTTTTGAACTCCAATGTTCCACATTTCTCAGTTTTCGATTACCTGCAGACAATAGACAAATGAGAGTTAAATTTAACTAGGCTAAACAAATAGACGGTATTGTTTCATGTTGTGATGGCTGTTCATTAGTAGTGAATGTTGATGGAGAAACATTTGTACTGAGTTTTCAGCGCCTAATAAAATGTGTTGAAAATATTGTTAGGAATCTAATCGGAAGTATATCCGTACAAATGTTACTTATCATCATTTCCATACTGAATCAAACAAGATACATTTAAAAATATAAATGCAAATATTTGCCACTCCAAAACTCTGAATAAAACTTAAGGTATTCAGATTGCAACCTACCCCGGAAAAAAAAATTTTAATTTCCGTATAAACGCGCTGTTTATGTTTTAAAATTGAGGTTGACACGTATATGACAAAATTTGGCAGCGTAATATTGGATAAGGGTAGACATGATTATTAGCCGTTCATTTTCATGTGAACCCGAGCGATCCCTACTGATTACAGGCTTGCGCGCTACAACGGTCGGGCCGACGAAAGATTGCTATAGTCACTACGGAGGGTTGGCAGACTGATCGATAGTAGGTATTATTGTACGGTATTCTGTCTCCCTGGTTAAAGCTGTTGTGTGTTTTTTCCCAGTGACAAAAGGAACAGGAAAATAGCGGTTGTGATTTGTTAAAATCGATTTTATCATAGGAGGTGTGGCTGAATCTATAACGTGTTTTGGATTATAGAGTAGTATAGAAAGTAATTATCATAGTCTGACGGATACGCATGTATCCCGAAAGAACAGGCATAGATGTATTAAACCCACATTTAGACAATCTAACTAGGTAACTTTTCGGTACCATATGACATGGATAAATACATATCAATTTCCAGACAACGAATGATACTAAGTTTTATAAAAACCCAATAATGTGATCCAAGGATCGAATATAGGACCATAGGATGTATACCACAAAACCAATAAGATAATCTCGATGATATTTCGAAGTACATTTTATGGTTTGAAATGATAAGATAATAAAAAAAATTTCCTTCAATGTTTTACAATGAAAATGACTCTTGCTATTCTTGTGATTGGTTAATAAAAACTCATTCCTAAATTCTAAAATCCTATTAAAATTATTCGATGAATTTGTTAAATTCTATCTAACATCCAACTATTCAATCTAACAAATCCTGATGTGGTATTTCACAGTTCATAAAAACATACGCATCTCAGGAGACAGCTCTCAAGGCCACAAGCCATACGCACCAATTAGTAACAAGTTCAACTGACAATGGTCAAACATAAATTGTGAATGACAAAAATTACTAGATCATCATGATAAAACGTCCCATTCCCTAAGGATTAATCTACTCGTAAAACTACCAATTTAGCAAATGACTTATAACAAACGACACTCAACAAGAACGAGTACGTCATGACAACGTTATGATATAAATAACAGTCATTTGGAATGATATTTGGAGACTACTAGATACACATTTGGATACTGATGATTTTTAAAGGCTCTTAATCTCATGACTATAAAAGTACCTACCAAAATAGCTGCTAAAGATTTTTTGAATATTAAAATTTAGTAAAATCGTAATGGCTGCAGTTTAAAATCTGCAATACAATTTTAATTAGCCCAACGTCAGTCTAATAACCATTATTGAATTCACTAAGAACTATAAACAGTTATGTTTTAACTAGCTTTTCCGCTAGGCTTCGCCCGCGTGGTACCTACATAAATAAATATTAGCATATGTCTTTTCCTAGGTTATAAACTATATCTGTACCGAATTTCATCTAAATCGTTTGAGTGGTTTAGCCGTGAAAAAGTAACATACAGACAGAGTTACTTTCGAATTTATAATATTATACTCTGCCTTTACCAGATTTGAATTACAACATAAAATATGTAGATTGGAATTATCAAGTTCAACGTATTGAGCCCAAACAAATCATTAATTGGCTTGGTTGGCTCTTTTGACATTATTATGAAATCAGTTTGATGGTCCCATGTTATTAATAATATAATAATAATAATAATATTCTACCACATACACACAACACCATCTAGCCCAAACTAAGCAGAGCTTGTACTATGGATACTAGACAATGGATAAACATACATATATACTTTTTTTTTTTGTAAATACATACATATTATACATAGAAACACCCAGACCAAGACAAACATCCATGTTCATGCATACAAATGTTTGACTTGTGCGGGAATCGAACCCGCGACCTCAGGCGTGGCAGTCGGTTACACTAACCACTACGCCATCGAGGCCGACAATTTAAATTTAAAAATTATTATTTTAACATTAAATTTAATTACGTAAAGTTTCAAATCAATACTCTCAAAGATAACAACATAGTAAATTACATTTAGAATTAGGTCAAATACAGCTATTTAAAGTATAATAATATGATTATGTACGTATCAAAGTTTATTCGTCATAAATTCTTTACGAAGTATTCAAATTAGGAAATATAGCAATATCTATTGGTAGTTTATAGAATGAATAAAATTTCAATTTTACTTTTGTTTTAATGTTATTAAAACCTTTTTAGTTCAGGATCAGTGTCTGAAATTTAAAATATTCTTAATTCAAATGTAGTTGGAGTAAAAAAGATTAGATATTAACACAAATAACTTATATTAACATAAACAATTCATTGGTCATTAAAATCGAAAGAAACTTTACTACTACCATATGCAAATGAGTTATACGCCATTAGGGGCTTAGCTTGCCCCCATTTCGTTTAGATGATAACACGTTTCCAACCCCTACCAAACTGTCGTCAGCTTCCAAGGAAAACTTTGGTCCAAATAACAGTAATTTGCGATAGTAGTAAAAGCCTACTTGATATTCATCTCGTAACGAACACTGATGATGTTTTAATAGCACTAAATGGGACGCCTCTCTAGGTGATTGATCATTTTGTGCGGGCATTATGTGGTGCTGGAAATGCAGAAATTTATTTTATTTACATTATAGCGTCGACTGCCTTCGTTCGTTCAGTGAGACCTTGTTGTGACCATGTGAAAAAGTGTGTGGAAAAGTATGCTAATGTTTAGAGCTTCGGTAGTTCGTTTTTGCACGGATGGCGTAGTGGTTTAAGTGGTCGCCTTGCTACTGCCACCGTGCTGAGTGTTGTGGGTTCGATCCCCACACAAGAAAAAATATGTGATCCACAAATAGTTGATCCGAGTCTTGGTGTTCTTTGTGTCTGTTGTTTGAATGTTTGTAAAGTCCCCCGCCTCGCAGAAATTATTCATAGTGCGGGTGTTGTCTTTTAAATGAAAAATAAGCAAAATAATACCGGGTCAAGCGTTAAACGGATATAAATAAAACTTAAACACAGATAAACCATGGCCTAAATTACCACATAGGATATTCTAATCCTGATTTGATATGCAATCGTCCTTATTTAATAACTTTTTTTTATGGTATAGCTGGCAAACGAGCTTACGGATCGCTTGATTGTTAGCGATTACCGCCGCCCATGGACACCCGCAACACCAAAGGAATCACAAGTGCGTTGCCGGCATTTTAAATTTGACCTCCCTCTTCCTCCAGAAGGTGGGAGGGTTGGTCCTCGGATACTCACTTGACATAACACAACGCAAGCGCTTTTGCACGTCGGTTTTCTGTGAGGCTGCGGTATCACTCCGATCGAGCTGGCCCATTCGTGCCGCAGCGTGGCTCTCCCACGGTAAAAATTTACTTATTAAAATATTTTATAAACGTTTTCAGAACTTCGTGATTGGTACACATACTTAATATAATACCAGATAATAGGTCTTACTCGCGATTAAGTATTTAAAAGGTCATAAATACATATAATCAATATGTATTTATGACCTTTTAAATACTTACCATAGGTTTCGACCGAGTTGAATCGATCGTGGTCCCATGACCCATCGCGAGTAAGACCTATCTAAAATTATATTAAGTATTAGTTTGTTTGTTACGGATTCACGCCCGCTACTTGACCGATCATCGTGGAATTAATACGTTATCAGGGGTAAAAAGGGTTAAAAGACATAGAGCATCATTCATCCAGAAAAATGTACTGTTACTAAACAAAGTCGTTTGGAAAAACATTTCATAAAACAATTACAACTTTATCAAAACAAAATCCATGAATAAAATTTACATTGAACGCCTAAATTTCGAAACAATGGTAGATGGCATGAAATTAAAAATAATGAAGGCAGTTTAAAACAAACACAATAATTTCCTTTAAGATACCGAATACAATACATAGAGTGCACGAAAGTGGCAGGGTATTGTCCCGCCCAAGTAATAACGCCATGCTTTTTAGAAATTATAGGATAAAACTGTTGAAGGCCGGCCATGTTAAGTTACTCTTAGCTTGTCATCCGCATATTTTTATGCCCGCACAAACCCCATTCTGGGATCGATCAACTGTCGCTATAAAAACTTTCAAATAGGTCACAAATGTTATCTGGATTATCGTTAGTCAAGACTTCTACTTACCTATTTGACAGAAGATATGACCAATGCATTTGTCATATATACATATAAAATAAATCATAATAATATATTATAATAATTATCAATTCAAATTCAATTCAATCCAATTCATCACTATTCAATCAGACTCACATTCGCATTCGCATTTACAATATTAATAAAGATGTAATGATAATTATTAACACAACATATATAGACCAGATTCTTAGCTAGTAAAAGTGCCAAAAGAGCAAGAAGTTAAATATTTCTCCTACGTAAAGACTTGTCATCGTGTAAACATACTTATAATTGCTACGCAAACTATTTAACTTTGCGCTTTTGTTCTAACAACCTATTAACAAGATTTGTGCAGAACATACATAATTAAATTTAATTAAAAGCAAATTTTAAGAACGGTGTACGATTTAGTCAGTCACATCTGTTTCGTACACTGTATTTCAGTAACAGCGTTTGCATTGACCTCAAAACAGTAATCCAATTGAAGAGCAACATATTAGCACTGCAATTTGTCAAAATATTTATATCACTACTACATATCGTCGGCCTCGATGGCGTAGTGGTTAGTGTAACCGACTGCCACGCCCGAGGTCGCGGGTTCGATTCCCGCACAAGTCAAACATTTGTGTGCATGAACATGGATGTTTGTCTTGGTCTGGGTGTTTCTATGTATAATATGTATGTATTTACAAAAAAAAAAAAAGTATATATGTATGTTTATCCATTGTCTAGAACCCATAGTACAAGCTCTGCTTAGTTTGGGCTAGATGGTGTTGTGTGTATGTGGTAGAATATTATTATTATTATTATTATTATTATTATTATTATATTATAACATAAAGTCCCCCGCCGCGTCTGTTCGCGATAAACTCAAAACTACTGAACGGATTTTCATGTGGTTTTCACCAATGGCCATAGTGATTCATGAGGAAGATTTAAGTGTATGATTTGTTAAGATTTTGTTCTATTTGTGCGAAGCCGGGGCGGGTCGCTTGTATATTTCAAATTTTGACTCAACGGATGGCGTAGTGGATTAAGTAGTCGCCACGCCAATGTCACTGCATCGAGTGTTGTGGGTTCGAATCCCACACGGGATAAAACTTTGTGTCGGTTATTTGAATGTTTGTAAAGTGCCTCACGAAACAGGATTTATTGCCAGTGCAACAAAAAAAAAAACAAAATAAACAATATTGTATACTTTAAAAATTGTAAGACATCTACTGGTTTAGTTATTAATCCTTGAAAATTTGTCCGATAATTTTCTTAAAAAAATTGTGGACTTATTAAAAACTAAGCCATATAATTTCAATACAACTGTACTTACAGTGAAAGATCGTCACGAAAATTTTACAATAGTCTATTACAGTGCTAACGCTTGGTCACTCGCTGCCCAACCCATAATACATTTTCGTGTAATGATGTCCCATTCTCATGCGGACAGAGGGGTGATATAAACATTGGTCGATATAAATCATCGCTATAAAACGTGCCACAATATAATGCCGTCGAATATATGTATACTATATTTCACCCGCGAATTCGCTCGCGTAAATGTAGGTTAATTATACCCGGGACGTTCCATCTTTTCCCGGGTAAGACCGACATAACCTGTCCGCTCCTCTTTTCCGCGGATAGGAATGCGTGAAAACAACCTACTCGTTATTCTTTTTCTTTGCGTATCGTTGGCAAATACTTTTAAATTATATATTTGCTGCCCAGAAAGCAGCTACGCTAGCTACGTTGTCAGAGGCAGCCATCAGATCCTGCTGCGTGCAAGTTGTCAGGCACGCAGGATAGATATAAGGTGAGACCTACTCGTTAAAAAAAGTAAGGTTAGGTTAATAATATCTTCTTTTTCTGGATGAAAGGTGTATGTCTACGTCCTTTTCTGTACTTCTGACAACGTGTACCTATGCGAAATTTTATAATGGTCGGTCGATATTATTTTTCTTTCTGGGTGTTAGTTAAGGCCATAGGTCCTTTTCTGTTATCCTGACAACGTATATGTATATGCGAAATTTAATGATGGTCGGTCGAGCAGTTAAGGCGTGAAAGCGTAATAAACAAACAAGCTCACATTTTCATTTATAAATATTATAAATTAAAATATGAGTTTGTTTGCTTTAATTAAATAATAATTTATCTCTTTATGGCCATGTACAAGGTATAGTGCCTCCGTGAGGCAACGGTAGTGAATTCAACTGTTGTGCAAGAGATCACGGGATCGAATCCTGGATCGTCGCAACAAAAAGTTATTGGGTTTTCCTGCTAAGAAATCTCAATAACAGACGGAGTTGGAAAGTTGGTGATGTTACACAACCCCGTGTCTCGGATGATATTATGTGAAGCCGTTGGTCCTATGCCTAATATCTCCCCGGTTGTGTCGGATCGTAGTTCCTTCGTATCATGAGAGTTGGGGAACAGAGAGTGCACTTGTGTTTGCGTACATACTTAATTGTGCACTAATAATAATAA
The DNA here is from genome assembly GCA_930367265.1 of Catocala fraxini. Taxonomy (NCBI): domain Eukaryota; kingdom Metazoa; phylum Arthropoda; class Insecta; order Lepidoptera; family Erebidae; genus Catocala; species Catocala fraxini. Next base: position 6,264,022 of record OV884047.1, read on the forward strand.
TATCTCCTGCGCAGATGGCCAGTCTTTATTAAGATTGGCTGCCTGACATTATTATTACATTAAATGAGATAAAAGTAAATTGCCATTGTAGTAATAAAAGCATCATTTCTGCTTTAAGCCGGTGGATTGGGTTAAGTATAACCTTTCTTTAGATGTAGACGTATTATGCAGTGTAGTATTGGATAAGCGGGTTGTCAGATTTTACACATCATTGCTTTCAAAGCTTTCTGAGATACCTCGTGGACGTTTTCAAGAATTTTTAATGTAATGGTTAATAGAAAATTTGTATATACAGTATCATGATATATTATCCCTATTTGTATAATATATGCACCGTTTACCAGTGAGCTTATCGCGATTTACCAGTCGCGTTATTTTTTTAGTTACGTATTATATACATTAGTTAAGTTAACGCTAACAGGTTTCCAATAAAAAAAATATACACATCAATACTGTACTTATCTTGATGTAAACTGTATACATTAATGTACAAAAAGCTTGTTTTATTCCATTGATATTATTTGGTTAAATTCGAATTACTTGGACAACCGAATACTTAGAATATAAAATCGAATTCAGAAAACGAATTGGAAAAATAATTGAATAAGTAATCGCACTGCACTACTATGATATAGCTGCACTAAGCAGGCACAGTAGGTTCATGAAATGGCGTCGATCAGTCTCCATAGAAACAATATGTAATACGATATCTCGTCATGTTCTATAAAAATATGCCAAACACTAACCCAAAATGATCGTAGGAAAATGCCTACAGTCATAACGAAATCCATATATTATGACGACACTAAAAATGCGCGCAATAGAATTGGAATGGCAATAATTCCGGAGGGAATCGCCATCAAAATCGGTGCTTGGTATTACTCTGCGATTTAAGATACGTGACTTATGAGTATTAACTATAGCTATAGGGAATTAGTAACACGTAGATATCTATACTAATATTATAAAGAGAAAAGATTAGATTTTTTGTTAGTCCGTTTCTCCATAACCGATTTAAAAATTATTTCGCCATTAAAAAGCTATATTATCACCGAGTAACATAAGCTACATTTTAATTTAAAAAAAACACTGTTTCACCTAACCAAACCTACTTTTACGCGAGCGAAGCTAGTTGTCAATACATTAATTATAGTTCCAAGCGTATATAGGTACCTGAAGGGACATCTAACGGCCACCAATGGCCAATTTATTGTGGTTTACCTGGCGCATTTTTGGAAATATTTTTGATAGACGGCAATTGGTTACAATGGCAAAGATTCGTCACAGCAGAACGGAATCTGAGCTCTGATTATATTTCTGACTGTACAACGCCTCTCATGCAAGACAGTTACAGCTTAACGCTCGCTGCAAAATTACCAGTTCTTTTAAAGATAATGTCAATACTAGCGATCAAGCTCTGTTTCGTAGGGACTTTATTATATATTAAATTATATATAAATTATTATTATATTTGTCGACTATACAAATAATTGTATCGTGACTATCGTGAGGGATGTTGCGAGACGAACGCATAGCGTTATACCATTCGAACAGATACCTAATATTTTCGAGTTAAAAAGCACATTCATGTATTTGATTAGTGTATTGGGAGACCGTTGGACTTCCACACAGAGGTCTCGAGTTCAATCCCAAGGCACACATCTCTGACTTTTTGAAGCTATATGCATATAAAATAGTTAGGTATTTATCGCTAGTTTTAACGGTGACCGAACACATCGTGAGGAAATCTGCATGTCTGAGAGTGCGCCATAATTTTCTCGAAGATATGTAAAGTCTGCCAACCCGCACTGGGCTAGCGTGGTGGACTATGGCCTAACCCTTCTCACACTGAGAAGTGACCCACGCCTATCTACTGAGTCAGTTTAATACAGGGCTACTAATATTATAAGAATTTGCCGTGTTTATAACTATAAATAAGCTAAGTCTTTTTGTACTCATAAGTGAGTCGGTTGAATTGAATTATATAGTTTAGATGGACCGGCGACTAGCGTCAACGTTATATAAATGACTCAGGCAATTTAGCTATTGACACTAGTATCTTTCCTTCTAGATTTATCTGCGTTTTCCTCTATCATAACCCAATATAAAGATTGTTACTCCGAAAATCAAAATATATTTATTAATTTAGGTCACAAAGTAACATTTATGAACGTCAAGGTTACACTAACTAAACAATAATATGGATTTACATTTACCTGTTGCCACGTTCAGCAAAGTAAGGGCGTAGAACCAATGAGAAGAACGGGCAAGATACTTAAGGTCACTCTTTTTAATCCCTAATATAATTTGACTTCCTCCGTGGCGCAGCGGTAGTGAACGCGACTGCTGTGCATGAGGTCTCGGGTTCGAATTCTGACTCGGGCCAACAATAAGTTATTGGGTTTTTCTGTTAAGAAATCTTAAAACGAGCTCGGAGTTAGGAAGTTGACGGTATTAGACACCCCCGTGCCTCGGAAAGCACCTAAAGCCGTTGGTCCTGCAACTGATCTCTCTCCGGTCGTGTCGGATTATCCGTCCCATCGGATCATGAGAGTTAGGGAACAGAGAGTGCACTTGTGTTTGCGCACATACTTGTGCACTATAATATCTCCTGCGCAGATGGCTAGTCTCCGTTAAGATTGGCCGCCATGATCGAAATTCGGTCTGGAGGACATTATTTTTATTAATCCCTAATTTCACAATGCTGCTTAGTTTACCAATTATTTTTATAAAGAGCTGCATCTTTTATACCATTTACATACATAGTCTTATGCTTATAATCTGAAGAGCTAGGCAGAGACATATTAAGGTTAGGCACATTTCATCAGGTGTTGAAACCCACACCCTCTTTTACGTAGGACTACATATCTTTGCCTAGTCTTTTTTGAAGCTATGAGTGCGATGTCATTAAGTGTAAAATATACCACAGTCTCACGCCTGTATCACCGAATGGGTAGATACTGGTACTACACACTCATTTCGTCAACTAGGTTTTTACGTCCTATGACCTACGTCATAGGACGAGCCTATTGTCGTGTACTAACTCCAGAGTGCCTAGTGCGAGTTGTTTTTACGTTAACGCGATTGACACGTTTATGACGTTCGGCGCTCAGATTGGCTCGCTCGCTCGCTCGCTCTTGACCAATCAGAGAGCCAAACGCGGCAAAAGTTACGAATTACGATCGCGTTAACGTAAAAATATTTCGCACTAGGCACTCTGTTCTAGACTCCGTGCTGCTATTCAAAACTTTTACTTACTAACACTTTGTCGGTTCTGGCTATAAAATCAAAAATCTGATCACCTCACACAGCAGTCACCTACATTACCGCTGGGCCACCGCTGCAGTTTAAAACAGCAAAGAAACCCTTCCATTATTAAATTCTTAACTCTTACCATTTGTCTCATATATGTATAAAGGCACTTCAACAATGAATGATTTTACTTTTTTAAGGCCAGTTATTAACGTACATAAAAATGGATTCTCGGTTAAAATTTGCGCATCGAGAAATTATAGGCTCGTTGAAGCGTAAAATGTAATAAATATTGAAACAAATTGCACATTTTTAAACGTGGTGTTCCTAGGGGTAGTCATATATACCAGTTCAAATGTTTTATTTGTTTACATTGGCTTACAAAGAGTTATTGAATTAAAGTTATATCACACATTTATAAATTGTAGGTGCATATATTTATTTATATTATACACAAGAAGCTTCAAGTATTCTAATTAATGTTCCGATAGCTTCTAATAAACGCCAAATACGAACTGAAATGCAATTTAAGGTCACATTAATTGATGTTTATTGTAATTTAGGAGAATATTTTTTGTGATATTTATATAATAGAAACTAGATCTAAACTATATTTTGGTTAGAGTTTTTTACAAAACTTGCACCTCAGATTTAATATCATATTTTGAGTGTATCTTATAAATGCGAATGTGAGTTTGTTTGTTACGCTTTCACGCCTTAATTACTCGACCGACCATCATGAAATTTCGCATACACGTTGTCAAGGGAACAGAAAAGGACATAGAGTACCTTTCATTCAGAAAAATACTGTCGCTGAAATTACTCTACCTATACTATATTTACGCGAGCTGCGGGCAAGATATAGTATAAAATAATAAATGTACAATACACACACCAATTTTCTTTTAAAATGTTTGTCATATTTCGTTAAAAGTAAAACGCATCCGAAGTTAAGCAGGTGACGGAGGGTCGGTGGCGGGGCACGTTAAAATATTCTAGTCGGCTATCGATCGTCTATTGTTCCATTGGGACACACGGACAGCTGAATACGATAACATCTCTAAGAATAATATACTTCGAAACTACTAAACTAGAATTAAACTTCAACAGCAGTATTTTAATATTGAAATAAAACTACCTTATACGGCTTTTATCGTGTTGTTTATTTTTTATAAATCATTATTATCACATAATTTTAAAAACTTTGAACTGCTATTTTAAACACTTTTACTAGTTATTGTTGACTTTTATTAAAATTATAAATGTTCACAGGGAGACATATCTCCGTGAACATGGCTGCTGAAAAGCAACTGAAACGTCAGGGAAAGTGTAAAATCGAATCTAAATAGTTTTATAATTTAAATAGAAGTAATCAGTAACTAGTGTTTAACACATTTTTACGATCTACCCTAAACACAAGTACAGTTTTATATTGTCTTCGTAACATTTTTGTAAATGTTATTAATAAAGTGCCTAAAAAAAATTATACAATCATGCACCAACTATATAACAAGCATGCTATAAAAGAGCAGAGTGTCCGAATACAGGCATTATTTGCTTAAAAGGAAACTCCAGTCACGAACATTGTTATACACATTTTTGGTAACGACATAAATTTTTGTTGTATTTATAACGCAGTCTCAGAGGGCACAATGCATCAGCTTTTTAAATATTAGCCATGCCTTGTGATATAAAAAACAATGTTAATTAAAGTAAAAAATGTACAAAGCATGAAGCGACTTGTGGTGAACTAACTGTGAGTGTTGACAATGCGATCCCGATTGCCTCAGATCAGGTAGAGTCGGTCAGGGCTACGTCATCTGCTTGTCTTTAGTAAACTCCTAGAGATAAGCTCTAAGAGAGCCTACAGGACTTACGACTCTGGGCTGCCTAGGTCGGCCACTCAGAGGGAACTGCTAAAGCAATATGCTCAAGGACAGAATAGTTATTTCTAAGGATATAACTTGTATTGATACTTAGACAGCTAAACGATATAAACTGTACGATTGCTGTCAGCGCCCTCCATCCGTATTATATTCAGGTTTTATAGACATTTATTTGTAACAACCTATTCATTTATTTATATATAAGGATCTCCAACAAGAAATATACATCTATAACAATTAAAAGCTAAGGACAGTAGTAGGTCTTATGTTTTATGTATATGTACAAGAAAGCACAGCATGTGACAAAGTAATACATACATAAATGCAATCAAATTAAAAGTAAAAATATTATAATAGTAGTAATATATATGCAATAAAAACATTGTGCAAAATTAGCAAGATAAATGCAATCTGCGACCCATTCCGCAAATGAACTGCAACAGCATTTTCAACTGAATTTCGTCAGAAAATTATTAAATACATCTATGTCCACGCAAAATTAAAGACAACCCAAAGCAATTTTCAATATTACTACACCAATTTATAATTACTAATGTCTATAACCCAAAAAGCAATAATTAATAAGTACAAGAACCCTACTCATGTCATATCGACAGTCGTAACACCAGCCATAAACACGACCCTAATAAATGTCAGACATCAAACTGATCATTAATTAGTGATTGTTCGAAATAGGTGCCAATAATATACTATTATTTGGTGTATTATAGAAATTCCAAATGAGTTTAGTCATCTATAGGTACTAATATTATAAAGCTGAAAAGTTTGTTTGTTTGGTTGAACGCGCTAATCTCATTAACTACTGGTTCGCATTGAAAAATTATTTTAGTGTTGGATAACCCATTTATAGAGGAAGGGTATAAGCTATATAATATCACGCTACTATCAATAGGAGCGGAGCATCAGTGGATGCTCCACTCCTATTGATCGTAGCGTTAACTTTTCCCATTTTTGCAACATATTTCATTAAAATGTTGCAAAAATTAGAAAAATTATCTTATGCGACGCAGACGAAGTTGCGCGGGGCAGCTAGTAAATAATACATTTATTATCAAAGGCAGGCACTTAAATACTTGTAGGCAAATGACTTTTCCTGATAGATCACAATTCGTATTATATGTATATTTGAGACTCACGCTGGACAATATATGTATATGTGGGTAAGAAACTCATGTTAACTAAATTTGAAATATTTGTACACTTTTGTGTATGTGCGTCACGCAATATATTTTTGGTTACAATTTGTAGTATAATTATATAAAGAGTAGTAGCCAAACGTCAAGCTCCATCGAAATGTTTGATTTTGTAAATAAATTATGAATTTCTTCAATAAAATAATAATAACAATGTAAGTTAACAATATTATAAAGTACTAGCTGCGGTTCACGGTTTCACCCGCGTAAGTCCCGGTGCCGTTTAAATATTGGAATAAAAAGTAGCTTATGTGTTAATCTAAGTCTCATCTATCTATATAGCAAGTTTCATCGCAATCGGTTTAGTAATTTTTGCGTGAAAGAGTAACAAACATACATCCATCCATCCATCCATTCATCTACCCATCCTCACAAAATTTTACATTTTTTATATACGTACGATGAGTACATTCAATCAGAGTTACCCACTTGTACGTTATGAGATAAAAGAGACATGAAACAAACCTCACTAAACGCGCCGATTGGCGCTGGCGAAATTTCAAACTTAATGTGATGAATGTGTTAGGTTAGTAGGTTTTGAGTTTATAGCGAACGGACTCGGCGGGGGACTTTGTTCTATAATATGTAGTAATGATTGTACTATTCAACCAACTCCCACAACAAGTTGGTCAGCCCTCATGACCTGTGTGTACAATGCGTAAGCAACACAAGGCAATAAAGCAATTGTGGGATCGTTACGCAATCTCTGGAGTCTAATGGGGAAAGTGATCCGACCACTCGCCCGCAACATGACACACTGTTGTATTTTTTACATTATAGTTTGGTATTATTGAATCTTTATGGATTTCGTAGAATATAAAGACACCAAAAAAAGCTACTGGCACTTTTGCCGTTTTTATTTCTGCACTTAGATGAGTAATAGATACACGACAGTTTTTGGGCGAGTAGAAGCTTTTTTTTAGGATATTGACTTGCCACGATCCTAGCATATTTATATTATCCCTCGAGTCTTATGATATGATTCATGCATGGTCATCGGTTTAGGGTACTCTTGAGTAGGTCAAGACTATCTTATGTATGTATGTATGTTATGTGGGGGCCAGTCAGTGCAGACCGGCGACACTTCGACCCAGTGGGATCGTTTATGTCGACACTCTCCCAATAACGACTGCCATAGATGTTCATGGCAGCCGGGAGCGATGGCTTAACGTGCCCTCCGAGGCACAGAGTAAGCGATAATTGTCAATCAATACGCACATAATTTCAAAAAGTCATATAACTCGAAAGTCAGATGTGCGTGACGTGAGTTCGAACCCGAGACCCGCTGCATTGTAGTCTGTTGGTCTCCCCACTGAGCTATCGCTGCTCGCTAGACTATCTTATACTGGCATCTGTAGTAATACCCTCGTCGAGTCCGACGAGTAGGCAGACGAAACACAAAAATCTTAATTTTGTTCTTAAAAACATGTTATTATTTGTCGGCTCATGCCGACGGTGGCGTGACGGGGAAATTTTCGTTTGTCGGCTGTACCCAACCATGGCGGTCAAAAGATTAATTACTAAGTAACCTGTAACTCGCTTACAATTGTATGACGTACTAGCTTTTGCCTACGGCTTCGTTTGCGTAAAAGTAGGTTTGTTTAGATTAGGTTATGTTAGTAATATTACTTTAAATAAATATATAACCTATGTTACTCAGTGATAATATAGATTTCTAATGGTCAAAGAATTTTAAAATCAGTTAAGTAGTTTTTGAGTTAAATCCTTGCTTACAAACAAACAAAAAATCAAATCTTTCCTCTTTATTTACTCTATAATGATTAGTAAATTTTATTTTGAACTGATTATATTGATATTAGAAACACTATTCAATATCTTACAGCTATCCAGTATTTATTTCTAGAAGGTATGCGAGGTCAGGAAATAAACGCTTGACTAACATTGTGGATAATGCCCCTGTATTCTCCAACTAGTTAACCCAGTAGCAGGACAATCAATTGGCGAACAGTGATGATGATATTTTGTGTAGAAAATATAACTTATTAGGACCTTTGATATTTGTTGATTTTTCGGCTATTAAACTGGTTTATGTTCTGTTGTTGGGATATTTAAAGATATTTTGTTTCTTTAACAAATATTATTTTTGTTCTAAGATACTATTTAGGTAATGACAGACTGTCCTTGTTAATCACCAATTCAAATTTAACCAGACCTGCATTTCAGGTTAAATTTGAATTGGTTCTTTCTTTTTAAATGACTTTTTCCGGACTACGAATAATTATTGTGTCGTGGAAGACTTACACTTACAAACATTCAAACAACGGACACAAAGCAACAACCACCAGACTCCGAACAACTATAATAATATAGGGATCACAACATTTTTTGTTCTAACACCCAGACTCGAAACAAATTTAATATTTATGGAGCACACAATTTTTTGTCCCATGTGCAAATCGACTCGGCGCGGCGACCAGAAGCGAGGCGACCACTTATGATTTATGATAAAATCAATGACTGCATGAATGGCGTAGTGGCGCAATTCGTGCAGTCATTGATTTTAATACGTGTGATTTTTAAACTCATTTGTTTGGAACCCTGGCTTAAACGCAAATAGTAGTAGTTTTCACCTGTCGTCGGATAAGCATCCGCAATGCCCGAAGCAACAAAAAGTTTCCTTGTCGTCTGCTTATGTTTGCATATAACTATACAAAGACATCGTCTTTCTTTTTTATACCATGAAAATAATGGAGCTGTCCTAAAAAAATCTTGTCATTTTAAGTAAATTTTCATCGCCTATATTTTTCTTTTTAATCCATTCAAAACATTTTGTTATTCATTTACATTTTATAAAAATATTATATTCACTCTTGCCCGCAACTAGTAGCTCGCTTGGTTCAACCCTAGATTTTAAGATACCTAAGTAATGCCGGCAGTCGCTTCGAATAAAAATACCGCTAGCTTGCCGAATTAGGTTAGACTAGAAAGGATTCTAATCCAGTTGGAAAATCACGACGGAAAGTATGTTATGTGATGTTAGAATCTGTTACAACGATGCTCTTGCGATTCAAAGGTAATTTGATGGGCGATTACTTGTCAATATTAAGCAGCAATAAGCACAGCATATTAATTGATCAGATATGTGTACTGTGGCGATTGTCTAACTGTCTCATTACTGGACCCAGAAGGCTCAAGTCCAATCCCACGATCACGCGTCTTAGTCTTTTTGAAGTCATGTCGGTAATTAAATAATTAAATATCGCGCGTTTAACAGTGTACGAAAGTATCGTAAGGAAACTTTTATATCTAAGAGTTCTGCATAATATTTTCGAAGATATGTGAAATATATGGCACTGGGCCAGCGTAATGATCTATAAGCCTAACCCAACACAAATATTATGCATAAAAATGTGAACGAATGAAATAGTGCTTTGAATAGAACAAGAAGTAAAAAGTAGGAGCCGAAAATTTTAATTTATTGTACTTTAGCTTAACTTTTCTCTATGCTGAAATCTCTTTATGTTCTTTAGTATCCAGCAGAGGGCGAGTTTGTAAGCAAGGATAATATTATTATTACTCGTCGGTAAGTTTTTGGATCCAACTAACGTAATTATACACAATCAGCTGTCACAAAAGGGTTATTACACCTGCAGTGTGACGATTGTTGAATCACAACTCGGTGCGTACGTGACTGCCGCGCTCGTTCGTTGAGGTGTTCGCTTTGAGCGCTGTGGAATACTAAACTACGTTAACTAGAGATCTGTCGTGTAGTGGAATGATTTGTTTGAATAGTATTCAAGAATAGAGTTGATTTTCAAATAAGTATTTTAGTGCAGACACCTTGAAATAATTTAAAAGCTTTTTTGAAAAGGTATCTAAAAGTAACCTTAGTGAATTCAAAGCCGAAATTAAAGACCATTGTGCTACTGCTTCAATAATGAAATTGATGGCTTGCACATAACGTCTGGATTTTAGTTTTAGTATTGACAAGGAATTGGACGCCGAAAATGGAAATATGATAATATGATCACGATAATAAACGTTATATAATCACGTAACAGAATTGCCTAGTGTGAAGACCACAGAAGTGTTTATGTTCAAACAAAGAACAAAAACACTTAATTCTTTTATCGCTTGACAAAATAGGTATTATTAATATATGTAATAATATTCAACTCTTTTAGTTAATAAATTTTCTAACTGGTTAAACTCTGAACATGTTTTCATTCATATTTTTAATATAATGCTGATTTAAAATAAACTTTTTACGGATATCATTGCGGTTCATTTAAATTATGGTTTTGACTAATTTAACTGTATTTATATTTACACTTTCCTTGAGGTTTCGACTAGCAGTCATGGTCACGGGACGGGACGTTCTCTGTGACAGTTTATTTTCAAAGTGGTACGTGTATATAATAGTGCTGATCGAGAAACGGCATAGAAATATCAATATTATCCCTAAACTATGACAAGAATAGAAAAGGGTATGTTAAGCTGGTTTGGGCATGTAAAAAGAATGGACGAGGAAAGACTGACTAGAAATGTTTACAAGGCTAGTATGAATGGAACAGTCGCAAGAGGAAGACCTAGGCGAACGTTTCTCGATCAGATCGGAGGCATTCTAGACAAAGGCCAGGTTAAGAGCACCTTGATCCGACGGGCGTGTATGAGGAATGTGATGAAAGTGAATGAAGTCAGAGAAGTGTCAGGATCGTAGCAAATAGAAATCCGTAGTATCTGCCTACCCCTCTGGGAAACAGGCGTGAATCTATGTACGTATGTATTTTGTATTTAATATACTAAATGTAGCAATAATGTGGAAATGCGTATTTAATTATGTACAACCCTTTACGAAGCGCGAATGTTTTGTAATTAATTTATATTGGTCAATATATTGGAATATTTAGCTCTAGATTTATGTAGGGAGGTTAGGTAATATGAATATGGCTATTATATTTTTAAAGCATTCATAAATGCTATATCATAGTGGCTAGTTACTTATTTATCACACTGATATAAGAGCGAGCTTCATATTCCTTAGATTTGACTGGGTCCTTAGTTACGATTAGAAAGATATATTTATTTTAAGCTTTTTAGAGCTTCTGGAGGTGGTTTAGTAAATAATCTTCCTTATATCAAAAATAAACCATAATTAATTTAGATAAAAAGATTAAAAAGGACCATATTTCATTTCTATTATTTATGACTAAATCAAATAACAACATTCAATAATAAATATTAAAAATGTTGACTATACACGATTCCGTGGTCGGTCGGTTTTGATCCCATTAAATACAACTACCAACGTAAATCTACTCTTGCCACAAACATTTATATTAGCTGGAGAGTGAACAAAACTACTGGCAATTCCCAACCAACAAAATGTGTTTTAAAGCCGCGTTTCCATTTAGTTTTCCGGAGAGTTCTGAACGAATAAACGTTCGGTCACGTAAGCGCGTAAACATGATTGTCCAGTTATAATAGCTTTCATTTGGCAATTGGACAACTACTCTGAGTGTCATAACATTGAACCTGGTCTGCTGATATCAGTTGCCCGCTTGCTTCGGTCCCCACACGAGACAAATATTTGTGTAGTCTAAAATTTTTGAATGTTTATGTGAAAGAACCTGGTGTGATGTCCCTTAAAAACTAAGAGAGGATCTTTTGACTAGGCTATATGATCGTGCCTGATGGGCCACAGCCCGATGGTTGAGGTCGAAAACTTGTATATTATAATATATTAAGTTGCTGTGTAAACTTTGCTTGCGCGATTCCGAATTGTATAGCGCCATCTCTTGTCGAATATTATAACTTCTTATTATCACAGAAAAAGATTTAGCATTTAGCAATTGTATAGCGCCATCTCTTGTCGAATGTTATAACTTCTTATTATCAGAGAAAAAGTTTTAGCCCTTGAAACAATTTTTATTTTATACGCCTTAAGTGGCAAACTAGCATATGGTCCACCTGATGGTAAGTGGTCACCGTAGCTTATGGACGCCTGCAACACCAGAGGCGTCACTTGCGCGTTGCCAACCCTTTAGGAATAAAAGGAAGTGGGAAGGAGAAGGAACAGAAAGGTGGAAAAAGGGTGATTGTTCCTCCGGCACACTCACTTACTGAACGAAACACAACAGTAGGAATACTGCTATTTCACGTCGATATTCTGTGAGAGGGTAGTATGTCCCTGGTTGGGCCGGCCCATTCATGCTAAAGCCATAAAAAAAGACTGTGTAGAGGTTGTAACATTTTTGAAATACCTCGCGAGACAAGGCTTTTGCCTAGAGCGAGTGAAGGCTCTCTTACAAAAACAAATTAATTAGGTTAAGAATAAATTACTGTTGTTTTATTCTATAGGTAACATATAAGTACCTATACACTATTTTCAACCAATCCCAGCAGAACAGTTATGAATTTTGCTCATAACGTTATGTTTGTTCAGAAGTGTCCTTATATATAAGGGCGTCTAGATATATTTTTTGAACTTACAATTAGAACCCAGTATTATCGGTCTTTCAGTCGCCATATTTCCTTTACAATTATAAAATGACTAACGGCACCCAAACAATTGCACAAGGAGGGCCAGCTTGAACACAAAAGGCTTGAGATCTCATTGCCTTTGCGTGCGGAGAATGTACTCATATGTGAGGGTACATGAAATCATGACAAATTGAACTATGTGATACTGCTAAATTCTAATTTGACTTATATATTTAATATATATCTATACTTATATTATAAAGAGGGAAGATTTGATATTTTGATTGTTTGTTTGTAAGGATTTAACTCAAAAACTACACGACCGATTTAAAAAGTATTTTTTTTGTTGCCACCTAAAATTTCCTATCTAATACCGAAAGACATTTTGCCTGACCTAGGATTTGAACTTAGGACCACACGCTCGCATGCAAATTTAACCGCAAACATAAACCATGGAACCAAAGCGACAGTTTGCTACTATTTATGCTTTAACCCTTTCACTGACCCGTGATAGACGCAATGGAAAATCTATTGTATGTACAATGCAGTATGTATGTACAATCCAACACATATGTGTATCATATGTGATCAGGGAATCTGTTAAAACAAAATTGGTATAAACACCACACTTTTCATTATAAGCCCAATTTTAAAACGCTTCATTTTGCACGTGCCGATCACATTAAAACACGACATTTCCCAGAAATCATAACCGCCCAAAGTCACCGGTATCGGTGTATTAATGCAAAATTACACAATAATTATGGCACTAACCCTTAATCCCTGGAACCGGGGTAGGGTTACTTTGTAAGGTGAATATTTTGAAACATGAATACCCAATAATTGGAAATATTTACGGATAATACTCCTTTATTAGAGATAAAAGCCGTGAATTTAATCGTAATTCACATTTTAAACGATGGTATCCGATATGATATTTAAGATTTAAGGCCCCTTTGTTTTCTTTATAGCATCATCCATTGTTCTGTTAATGGCGTTTAAACAGCAACACCATTGTATTTTATTCGTTAAAAGGAGAAGCCTTTGTATTTCCAAATATTTTGATGCACGATTATGCTAGATAAAGGTAAAAAAATATATAAATCTTGAAGTATTCACAATTTGAATACTTCAAGTCTGATGGTGACGTCATAGATTCAATGGTTTAAGTTTGGAAAAGGTGCTATTATATTATATGTTATTTCCATTACCATCACGGAGTTCAGGCAATATTTCCAGTAGACGTCAGTAGACGAACACACCTGACTGACCTACTGGCTACTTAGGTATAAAGACGTGGGTACATACCCACTTGTATATTCCTAGTTGAGTAACTGATAAAATTTGTCGTGTAATAACATAAGCATTCACGCGGTTCACGCTTCGGGCTAAATATTGTTTTTCTTTCAGAAATTCTTAATACAAGCATGGAGATTAAAATTGCGCCCGCAATAGGTATGGCGGCAAGAGCGTGCCGTCCATGACGTGTTGCCTAAAATCACACCTGATAGAATTACAATGTTACAACTCTGCTTAACTCTTCGAAGATATAGGCGTGAGTCATTAAATATAGCATCCAAAACCTTACCATTAATAACATAGTTATTATGGATAATGACGAAAAGGTAAAGGAGGTATCCAACCTTTTCGTCATTATCCATAATAACTTACCTACAGTTTATACGGCAATTAGGTGAGTATGTGTACCCCTAAATGGAATAGAAAGCAGGTCAACCCCAGCTTAGTTTTAGTGAGCAATTCATTAATGTATTTTTTGCAGTTGGCACATAAATCTTTCAGTGTTAGATCGTTTTTGGCAAGGTTTTGTGAGCTTGGATTCAGTTGAAAATACAGTTGAGTTTTGTGAGAAATAGCTTTTATTTGTATGGCTGGTGTATATAAATTATGGTCATCGAATGATCTGGAAAGACTTACTTTTTGGTATAATAATTTAATTTAATTATTAGGTGGAAGGTTGTAGAGCAGAAATATATGAGGTTATATATTTCTGCCGTAATTAATAATAATAATAATAATAATAAAATTATTTTTTCTTAACTTGGCACAAAAATACAATAACAGCGTCACAAACACGATATTTAGTATTTACGATAAACTCTGGTACCCAGAATAAGATTCAACTTGTGTTTAGGGTACCAGCGTTCTCGCGTAATTGCCGTAAATCTTAGAGTTCGAAAAAATGGTTCAAGTAATATGCAAAGGTCACGTGGTAAGCCACGTGACCATCAGAGGTCAGAGGTCAAAGGTGATAGTCATTTCGGGGTATATCGACTATGCTGAGTCGAATGGCGTTAACCGAGAGTATCTAGCTCTTACGGTTCGTAAGTTGAAAATTGTATAACAGACAGACGGACGGACGAACGGACGGACAAAGCTGTTGTAAGAGTTTTTTCGAACTCTTAAAAGGATTCACCGATAGTCTGACAGATAGTAGACATTGTTTGTGGATCCCATGGTAGCGACGTCGTGGGATCCTAGTGTCCGGAGGGCAGCATTGATGGCGTAGTTAAATAAGCGGTCACCTCACCATTGCACCGTGTGTTGTGGAATTGAATACATGATAAACATTTTGTGTAATCGACTAATTGTTAGTCCGATGCTGGGTGGTCTTCGGGGCCGTTGTTTGAAAGCTTGCAATGACACACGATTTATTCCTTATATGTAAGTTTTCTATTTAAAGAAGTAGTTGCTGTGAGAGAATCGAAACAGGGACCTTATTCTCAGCAATCGCTTTAACCGTCATTACACCATCGATATATACAACATGTAACATAATGAACGCACATCCTGAAAGTAGTTTGTTCAAAATAGGCTACTGAATAAATTCTAGCAATTTTTTATGTAGTTAATTTTCATCCCTAAAATAGTTAAAACGAATTAAATTATAGTCATCCATTTATTTAACAGCTAAAATAAAAACGAAAATGTGTCATAATTCAAGGCAATATGGTTTTTGATGCAATAAAGGCAATCATGTTAGATTTATTGTAATATACCCATACTTTCCGCGCACAATAAGGAAAACTAATTCGTTAAATTAAAATATTCATGTACATAGAAGTAACTTTTCAATGATTATATTATTATTACGACGTAATAATCTAATTGGGGTGTTTGAGGTTGTGCGTTATATCTGTGACTTGTATATACACATTATATGCGATCGTATACCATCGGAATTCCGTTTAATGATATGGTTATGGTTGATAACCCATTAATCCCACAGAAAAATCGCCTGAAGTGATATCTCCATTATAAAAAAACAATACATATCCCGTCTAAATAAAAACAAATTCACAAAAATATATTTTAAAATGAAAACTGTGAAAAATTCCTTTTGAAGCAACTTCCATTCAAAATACAAAAGCGACATTATCACGGACGCAAGCAAAAATATAACAGCAATCCTTTGTTTACTCAGGCACAAACAAAAACAGGATATAGGCGGAAAGGGCGAGGCACTGACGGGAAATGACGTCACTTAAATCAGGTGATATCCCCATTAGCACAGGAAAATGTGATAGATGCTTTTGTCCGAAAAATGTATGTGAAAATAATCAAAGAAAAGCAAATTTATTTTATACTAGCTGTGTTTGCGGTCTCACTCGCGTCAGTGGTATTTATGGTTTACTGCCTTACTCCCGTGAGCTGTAGCGTGGTGTTATATAGTCTATGTCCTTCCCAGGGTCTTAGGCTATCTCCGTTCCTAATTTTATCTAAATCGGTTGAGCGGATTGAGCATGAAAAGGTAACAGACATACAGACAGAGTTACGTTCACATTTATAATATTAGAAAGTGATTTTTCTTTTGGTATGATGTCTGTTTTTGATCGTAATTAACTGTGGACGTTGACATATTGATATACTAGAGCCAATTATATATGTAAGTAATGGGTAACAGTTAGGTAGCACGGCTGGTGTAACGAGAAAGCATCCCGCCATGTTTCGAATCTCACATGGGACAGTTATACGTGTGATAAAGTCTGGGTATACTTTGTGTTTGTTAAATGTATGCATAAGTCCCCGCGATATAGGGTTTGATCCCCAATACTGGAGATGTTATAATATTGTCTTCTGTTCACGCGAATATTATTCATTAAAATTATACTCCTATATACGGATTTTATCATCAAACCCAAGAAGAAGCAAACCACAGCTAGACTTCATGATACTTTGAGCTCATTCTGTGTAAATAGAAACACCAATGATTAAATTATGTTCGGGTACTTTGAAATAACTACACTGGAACATTGAGACAACTACCATCTTAGTCTCCCCGTGACCATGGCTGCTGAAAAGCAACCGAAACGTCGGGGAAAGTGTAAAATTAAATTAAATCCAAATAGTTTTAATAGCTTTAATAATAATTCAATTAGCTTAAAAATTAGTAAAGTTTAATAGTAGTGTAACAGTTTTCAAAATTATGTAATAAAGTGTCAAATAAACAACGCGATAAAATCCGTATATAGTAGTTTAATTTCACTGGAGATGTTATATTTATAAATAAGTCAATCTGATATTTAGATTAGTTTAGGACAGCGATAGCCTAATGTGAAACCGTTGGACTGCCACGCAAAGGTCTCGATTTCAATCCTAAGGTGCGCAACTCTGACTTTTCGAAGTAATTTGCGTATTAAATATTTAATTATCGCTCGCTTTAACGGTGAAAACATGATGAGGAAACCTGCATATCTAAGAGTTCACCGTAATGTTCTCGAAGATATGTAAAGTCTGCCAACCTGCACTGGGTCAGCGTGGTGGACTATGGCCTAACCCTTCTCACACTGAGGAGAGGCCCAGGCCCAGCAGAGGGACAGTGTAATATAGGGCTGATATTATTTTAAATCTATGATAATATCAGCCCTGTATTAAACTGTCCCATTTACTCATATCTTTTAAACCAATTTGTTTAGCCAGTTAGGTTGCTTCTCAATAGCAGCGATAGCTCATTGGGGAGACCAAAAGACTGCAATGCAGAGGGTCTCGGGTTCGAACCCACGTCGCGCACCTCTGACTTTCGGAAGTTATATGACATTTCGAAATTATGTGCGTATTGATTGACAATTATCGCCTGCTCCGTGCCTCAGAGAGCACGTTAAGCCGTCGGTCCCTGCCGCCATGAACATCTATGGCAGTCGTTATTGGGAGAATGTCGACACAAAAGATCCCACTGGGTCGAAGTGTCGCCGGTCTGCGCTGACTGGCCCCCACATAAGATACATACATAGGTTACTTCTCAGTTAAGCTTTCGTGGTACTAAATCTCTGCCTATCGATAGAAATACATAATATACATGTAATTATGTACCTATAAAAACGAGTATAATTTATCATCAATTATAACATCAAACGATCAAAGGAAGTAATCTCTCAGTTGACAAGGAAACTGCATCGGTCATTAACGCCACAGAGATCGCGTGTCTTCTGCTTCGCTAACTAACTTCTAATTGCTTTAAATTAGTTAGAATTGTAGCAGAGGCTTGTGCAATCGTTTTAAAAGGATACTTTGTCGAAGAGATTAAACGATACATGGATTAATCACTTTCTTTTTTTAACATTATTGTTCTTTTATACCTTTGCGTGAGGAAAAGGGTTATGTTTTTTTGTGTACCCACATCCAAACTTCCTAGCAAATTTTATCGACCGATCATCATGCGATTTCACACACACGTTGTCAAGGGTACAGAAAACATCATTCAATCCATTTCATCCAGGGAAAAAGTACTGTTCCTGAGGGATAGTTGACTAAATTTTCTTAAACGCGGGTACACTAAACTTTACTAATATTATAAATGCGAATGCGAGTATGTTTGTTTGTTACGCTTTTACGCCTTAACTATTCAACCGATCATTATGAAATTTTGCATACATGTTGTCAGGAGTCCCAAAAAGGACATAGTGTACCTTTCATCCAGAAAAAGTTCTGTTACTGATCCAAACTAACCAAACCTACATTTACACGAGTGAAGCCGCGGTTAAAATTTTCTGTATAATACATACATAAATACCAGCTATTGATAAAACAGTCGCTGTCATTTAAATCAGTGTATTTTAGTTTACATAAATGCGAACATAAAAACACAATCAGACTCGGGAAAACTATTTGGGCACAAAAATAATAATAATAATACATTTATTCATAAAACATAAATGTACAAAGAGTGCAACTTTAACTATTTCCTTGTTTTAATTATTATAAACATAATTGTACACGCTATGTAATCAATGACCCCTATACTAAGAGAATCCTGTATCACAGGGGTCATCCAACCGTCCGTTAATTAATAATATAATATACTGTTTATTACATCATAATATATGTATTCAAAAGCTGCAAGTGGAGAGGTGGAAAAAATTCACGCGCGCGCGTGTGTGTGTGTGTGTGTGTATATTGTGTATCTGTGTGTGCGTTTGTAATTACTGAGAATGTGTATGTACTGTAGATCGTTCAGAAGCTTATGTATTTTTATACTATGTGTCAGTCATGTTTATGTAGTGGCCACAGAAACCTACCTTATGGATGTTCTAGTAGGTCTTCTGTTTCTTTGTAGTCAAGGGTGGCAAGGTATTTTTTTATTTCGATTTTAGTATTATAACGGTTGAGTGGATGAATTCTCAGGACCTGGTTTAGTTTAGTGAAAATTAGGGCACATAAATATGGAAAGTGTCGTCTAGCAAAAGTTGTGTATATGTTTTTTTTTGGACATGCTGGGACTGGTTTTCTCTTTGCAGCTACAAGGCGCTCGCGATATTTTAGTGATAAGTTTTGATGTGTATGAATTATAGTTCTATAGATAAAAAGTTGCCGGACTGTTAGCACTTTATAGTCTTTGTATAGTTGTCGCGTGGGATATCTGAAAGGCTTACTAAGAAGCGCTTTGATGGCAGCTTTTTGAGCTCGTTCCACTTGTATTATTGTAGATTTCGCTGCTTTTCCCCAGGCTGTGATGCAATAAGTTAATATGGATTTGCATAGCCATATATAGTTCATCTCTGTCGGCAGACAGTCTAAGTTTTTTAAATAGGTATAATAGTTTTGGGATTCTTGAAGACAGGGTTTCTAAGTGGTGATTCCAGGATAGGCAGGTATCAATATATAGTCCAAGATATTTTACGACTGAGGCTCGGGACACGCAAAGACATGTACACTGTGAACTGTTGGACCCACATGAGCGCGCTTTGATTGTTATAGAACTTTCTGGAGGGAAGAGAGAAGGTCGGAGTCCAAAGGTAATGAAGTTGGTTTTACTTAGGTTTAAAGTTAGGTTATTATTGGCCAACCGGACCGTTGTAGCGTCTAGTGCTTGGTACAAATGGTAGCCACGTAGACTTGTGAATCCACATCACTCGGCGTATTGGTAGACCACTTAAAACACGCAACCAGTGTAGACAAAATAGGCTGATACCTAAAATAATAATTTTCCAGCTAGTCCTAGCGCTAGTTAAATAGCTGACGCTTAGATCAACTGATGAGTATACAAGAGGAATCATTTATGATAATAATGAAGAGACTGTAGTCTTTACTTCTAATTCAAGCATATTAGCTTAGCTGATGAGGTCACAAGAATGCCTACTAATTATTTGTAACCCAAATGGTTACAAATAACTAACCCTCTTAAAAAGGCAATCTATTTTACCACTAGATTTAGAAAACATAGCTGGTGAGGTCGCGGGTATGATTCCCGCACAAGTCAAACATTTGTGTGCATGAATATGGATGTTTGTCTTGGTCTGGGTGTTTCTATGTATAATATGTAAGTATTTACAAAAAAAAAGTATATAAGTATGTTTATCCATTGTCTAGTACCGATAGTACAAGCTCTGCTTAGTTTGGGCTAGATGGTGTTGTGTGTATGTGGTAGAATATTATTATTATTATTATTATAGCTGGCCTAATGGTGTTTCTAATACACCTCTCCTTACTACAATTAAAAGCAACGATATATCTTCAATAGATATGTAATTACTTATATATAGTTTCTCCGCCTCATGTAACACTGCACTCTCCCCTTATTTTCTTGCCCTTATTCCGAACGAAGTATAAAATTTACTGCATTTTAAGAGCTGCGCTAGAATTTCATATCGCGTCGCTTTTAATCAAACGTCTAGCATTACACTATAATATGCACTACGTGTATTAAATTTCATAACGTTAAGTGTAGTTGACAACAAAAGTTTATGAGAAGGGCCGCGAATTGTTTGTGCAATAAATAATGTAAACTTCGTACAGTTGTGAAAGATGTTGCTTTTATTAGTAGGGAGAACTCCTGTGTGTGTAAGGTTTTTTGTGCAATATACGTGGCAAACAATCATACAGCTTATCTGTATCGGTAACCGCTTACTATGAGGTGTGCCTAATGGTAAACGGTAACCGAAACAGTACGTATAGTTATGGAAACACACAACAATAACCTAACAGACTTCTAAAGTTTACCCTCATTAATGCAGGTATTGGCGAGGGTGATGTCATCTGTAAGTAGTAGTATGTATCTTATGTATCTTATGTGGGGGCCAGTCAGTGCAGACCGGCGACACTTCAACCCAGTGGGATCTTTTGTGTCGACACTCTCCCAATAACGACTGCCATAGATGTTCATGGCGGCAGGGACCGACGGCTTAACGTGCTCTCTGAGGCACGGAGCAGGCGATAATTATCAATCAATACGCACATAATTTCGAAAAGTCATATAACTGCCGAAAGTCATATGTGCGTGGTGGGTTCGAACCCGAGACCCTCTGCATTGCAGTCTATTGGTCTCCCCACTGAGCTATCGCTGCTCAGTGGGGAGTAAGCGGTTACCCGTTACGGTTCCCTAGCATTTAATCGCTTGCAATGACTCTTAAAAAACAATTCATGATGAGTTGAACGGAATGCAAGATGTAGGAATATAAACCTCCGAAAGTCTTACCAAACAGAGTACCAAATGGTCGTCGAAGTTAAACGAAACGTATGCGATTCGCCTGACGAGGTACCTACCAAACTCTAATTATATAATAATTTATAGCTACAATGATTTTTTTTATAAGCCAAGTCCTGCACTTCGCTTTTTTTTTTTACGTGGGTATGCTTTGAAGCACACCTCTCCGCGGGGCAACGGAGACGTTATGTCGGGCTCACCGGGGTAGAGATACCCCGGTAATACCGACTAAATCTACCACGGTGTTCCTCGACATAACCATAGACGGCGGGGCAGCGCGAATCGCTTTCACATGCAATCGCGACCCCGCCGAGGTTTCGGCCCGCCGTGTGAAACGGCAGGCCACTACATAAAAAGACCCTCTACTGTCCCCTTGTAGGGGGACAAAAACACGACTCAAAGGCGCGTGTGGGATCACGCACGCCGCCTCTCGGACCTGGTGCTGATCGGGTGGCGGGCAGGCCCACGCAGCCCACCACCCCCAGGTCAAAAGTCCTGCACTACGCTGTATTAACCCGTACCCGAAAGTGTTTTTACCAATGTTGATACCATTGGTAGAAAACACTTTCATCATTTGTATGTAAATTACGCAGAACAAAATTATACTATTTTGTTCTACATAATTTACATACATACAAAACAAATACAACGATACAATAAAAATGACGACTACTTAAAAAAAAATATGTCCTGAAATTCAAAACATATAGCTGCGTATTACGTTGCTTGAACATCATGCATCGTATAACTGTAGTATTGCTTAACTCATGTTTTACAAGATAAATTTATCTATATCTTTCTCAGTATCACCAGAGCGTCCTGCAAATAGGAGGTTGATTTCTTTTTGTACGGCGCTCAGGTAAGCGGACGTAGCTCGGATATGTTACGTTTCTAAGTAAAGCCAATTATATCCTTTTATAGCATTTTTAATGTATTAAATAAAAATAGAAGAAACAAGAAAATAAAGAGTAAATAACGATCTTTTTAATTGTTTTTTATGAATGAAAAGAAAATAAATAAAGTTTATATCATAAAATATCTTAATCTTCAATTAGGGTAAACTAGGTTCTGCCCACGGGTGCTCTTGCGTTAATGTAGATATATGTTAAGATAGCTTTTTCGTAGCCTGTATATTATTCTGATGGTTAAACAATAATACTGTAAAGTTTCATCAAAATCCGCTCAGTAGTTTATGCGTGAAAGAGTCCGGATGAGTACAGTCTGGGTGTCTTCAAGTCGCGAGTGAATAGGTATCTTCTAGGAAAGCGTGCTCCATCGTCAACTGCATCTTCACATAACAACAGGTGAGATAGTGGAACACAAGCCTATTAAAATATATTAAAAAAAACATCCTGTTATCCTCACAAACTTTCACATTTATAATATTCAAATTCAAAATCCAAATTCAAAAATATTAGTACGATATGAGATTATAGAAGTAAAAAATGAATGAACAAATATTAAATTGTCGGCTGTTGTTAACTGTACTTGTTTAAAAGTGTCTGCTTGTGTGAGTGAGACAATTTAACTTAGATCTACTTAGCGGGAAGTTCACGTAGAATGTTGATTAATATTCGAATTAATAAACGGTTCCAATTACATAAGAATTTAGAAATTTCCATCCTTATAATTAACTACGCCTGCTTCGGTGGTTTGGCAGTATTAAATGTGAGTACTGCATGAAACTTTGGTTTCAAGTAAAGTATTATTGGATTTTCTTTTAGGCAATTTCCAGAAGTAGTAATGTCCTCCACCTCCAGACTGAATTCCGGTCACGGCGGCCAATTTTAATGGTCACTGGCCATCTGAGCAGGAAATATTATAGTGTACAAGTGTGTGCGTAAACACAAGTGCACTCTCTGTTCATTAACTCTTATAATTCGATGGGACGGCAATCCGCGACGACCAGAGAGAGATCAGGCGCAGGACTAACGTCTTTACGTGCTTTACGCGGCACGGTCTAACACTAGTCTGTAGTATGGTGTCTAGGAATGTGTTTGTGACTAAAATACAATTTACAAGGTCTATGGGGACTTATGAGGCTCTGACACAAAAACCAGCAAGTCTCAGAACAACTATTTGTATCGTTTGTATTCGTTCATTCGTTTTTTCAAAGAAAGACAACTCCCGCACTAGGTATAATTCCTGTGTCGCAACAGACACAAAGCTCACCTAAACTCGTAATTGCACGGGAATTGAACTCACAACGCTCAGAGCATTACAAGTGGCGAGGTGCTCCTAAAACCACAACATCATCCGCTCAATCAAGTGTAAACACATACTGCTCATTACACGAATAATTTACTTCAAAATTTAATAAATTCGTTACCGGTTGATCAATCACAATTTGCGTGAAGTGTAAATGAAAGTATAGACACTCATATTTTATTTATTTCAATATTGTTTCGTTGTTTCAAATCGAATGAACAATGAACTCAGTGATTGATGGGATTCAACTTTATATTGAAAACGGTGCGGCAGTAAATACGTATCTCATATAAATTATGATCGTGAAATGAATTTTTATATCTATATATTAATACGTAAAGCAAAAACTTTATATCCCTTTTTACGAAAAGTGCGCGGACGGAGGAGTATGAAATTTGGCACAGTTAAAGTTTATATAGAGAAGGAGTGGCGAATCCTAGTATTTATATAAAATTTGCATTAGAAATACATTAAATTAATGAAAAAGCACTCCACGCACACAACCATGCATTTGACACAAGCAGTCGAAGCGCGTAACTATGGTTACATATATCAATATATAATGACATATATCAGCAATATCTTACAGGCAAACTTTGGTCGAATTTCGAGCACTAGGCGACCGCTAGTAAAAATAAATAAACAAAATGGTCGCAGGATTAAGTAGGTAGTCAAATAACTTTTTTACAATAATTTGTACCTGCCTTTTTAAGCAACGTTCTTAACTAACGTTTTCTAACGACTTTTAACCAAATTTTTTGGGTTCCGTACCAGAAGGGTG
The DNA here is from genome assembly GCA_930367265.1 of Catocala fraxini. NCBI lineage: Eukaryota > Metazoa > Arthropoda > Insecta > Lepidoptera > Erebidae > Catocala > Catocala fraxini. The sequence continues at coordinate 6,288,745 of OV884047.1, forward strand.
CCAACGGGACCCTCATACTAAGTCTCCGCTGTCCGCAAGTCTGTCTCTCTATCAGCAGCATCTTGTGTACCGTAATAGGTCGAAAAACAATTAAAAAAACATACATACGTAGTGTTATATCTTTTACGATGGTGCGGAACTATTAGTATTCGTATCCGACTCGTACTTAACCGTTTTATAATAATAATAATAATAATAAATAGCCACAGTTTAATAGTTTGGTATTTAACTTAGATCTTAGCCACGTTTCGTCCCATTTCATTGAGAAGCAGTCTCGTAAATTGGAAGCCGTAATTCAAGTGAACGATGTAGCGAGCCAATGCTAGTTAATAACCAATCTAATCCATAGCTCGAGAAACATGCATGTTGTACAACTCTGCCAACTACTGAAGGAATGTATAGATGTAGAAGGGATGTATAGCGTGACTAAATTTTTCCCGCGGTTTCGCTCGCATAAAAGTAGGTTAGGTGAGGCTATGGTATGTTTTTGACCTGGGGGTGGTGGGCTGCGTGGACCTGCTCGCCACCCGATCAGCACCAGGTCCGAGAGGCGGCGTGCGTGTTCCCACGTGCGCCTCTGTATCGTGTCTTTGTAACCCCCCCCCCACCCCACTCAGGGGGACGGTGGAGGAAATATTCTTTTTGCAGTGGCCTGCCGTTTCACACGGCGCCGCGGGCCGAAACCACGGCGGGGTCGCGATTGCATGTGAAAGCGATTCGCGCGGCCTCGCCGTCTATGGTTATGTCGAAGAACACCGTGGTAGGTTTAGTCGGTATTACCGGGGTATCTTTTTCCCGGTGAGCCCGACATAACCTCTCCGTCGCCCCGCGGAGAGGTAAGCGACAAAGCATTCCACCAAGTAAAAAAAAAAGGCTATGGTATGTTAGTAACAGTATGTTAGTAAACAAAATATAGCCTATGTTACTCGGTGATAATATAGCTTTCTAATAGTGAAATTGGTTGAATAGTTTATAGATATATATAAATAGTAGGACAGGTCTATCTGTGTGCCAAGTTTTATCAAAATCCGTTCTACATTTTACGCGTTATTGCGTAACAAACAGCCAAACTAATACCTTCTTCATTCACATTATTATCAAGATTTTACTTAAAACTACACTAGTATTATCTTCCGGCAAACGATTAAATCATTTTAAAATGTCTGCTAGAGCCATTACTATGAAATTTTATGTCTGGAATTAAACTTTAATTAAAATCCTAGAGATAACAACTACAGGCGGACGTTCAGACCGCCTATTCAGCTATAAAAACTATTTATTTGAGCTCGGCAAAGCGAGAATTGTCGTTGAAAAAGAAGAAAGTATTCGAAATTAATAGGGCATGTTTGTTTTGAATGAATTGCTTAAACTTGGTAACGATTGTCTCGGCTGGTTTACAACAGGTTAATATGAATGTGTAGTCTAACGTTTGTGTCCCCGAAGGGTAAGTTATTCTTCCATATTTATCCAGCTGTGATTTTGATCCCATATAATAGGGGGCTTGTCTACTAAAAACTGTTACTAAAAAAGCAGCGATAGCTCAGTGGGGAGACCACAGACTGCAATGCAGAGGGTCTCGGGTTCGAACACACGTCGCGCACCTCTGACTTTCGGAAGTTATATGACTTTTCGAAATTATGTGCGTATTGATTAATAATTATCGCCTGCTCCGTGCCTCGGAGAGCACGTTAAGCCGTCGGTCCCGGCTGCCATGAACATCTATGGCAGTCGTTATTGGGAAAGTCAGTACCCTTTAATATCCTGACACTGGTTTAGCCTTAGGGTATCGTTAGCCTTTGGGTTGCGGAGGTCAGGTGGCAGCCGCTCAAATCCGGTTAGACTAGAAAATCCGACCCCAAGTGACTTGGGAATAATAAAGGCTAAGGAGAAGATAATATATATAATAGGTGGCTTGTCTGTTGTCTTTTACCGGGCACAGACCCGGCTTCCGTGCTGCCTCTGAGAATCACTTTACAGTAAACACAAAAATACTTACCCTGACTCAGTCAAACCGAGACCTCACACACAGCAACCGTATACCCCTGCGCAACAAAGACCTTTAAAGTACATAATAATAGATTATTGTTCATAGCTAGTACTGCACATCTGTACTAATATTATAAAGCTTAAGAGTTTGTTTGTTTGTATGAACGCGCTTATCTCAGGAACTACTGGTTCGAATTGAAAATTTATTTTAGTGTTGGATAGCCTATTTATCTACTCACGGGGGCGGCGCAGTAACCATAAACGCGAGTGAAACTGCGGACACATCTAGTCTTATATAAGTAAGTAGCGACCTGCCCTGGCTTCGCACAGGTAGTACAAAACCTTCACAAATTATACACCTAAACCTTCCTCATGAATCACTCTGTATATCGGTGAAAACCGCTTGAAAATCCGTTCAGTTGTTTTTGAGTTTATTTTATAATATATAGTAACAGTTATTTTTCTATTCTATAATACATATATGATGTATAAATTATATTATCAAGTAAACCAATTAATATGGCGTTTTAGTAGCTAAGTACAATACATACAGACCTATCTCTGTGCATAGTCTTTCTATTTTTTATCATCTCTATTGATCAGAGAACGAATGAAATCTGAAAGCAGTAACTGAACGATTTTATGACTTTGTTGTTTATCAAAAAAGACTGGTACAAAATGAACCATACATTTTTATCACCTAGTATTATTATACAAATTCCAATTAGAGAAGTGTAATATCCCATATTTTTATACGTATATTCATAATATTGAATGTTATTCATTCATGGAAAGTGGAAACAAAGAGGTTAATGTATCATCATTCAGAAATGTATTACAAATAATAATGTTGTTAAAACAAAGGATATATAACAACTACGTGTTTGTCATTTCTCTATAAGAGATGAATTCGTGGTTTGGTCGCAGTGTCAACGACCGAGATAAAGGGCCTGAGATAATTATTGGTAATTAGGAAGTAGACATAGGGTTACACGACTCCTAATAATATTATAAAAGAGAAGTTGACTCACAATTTTCAAATACATGTCAAACATAAATGTCAAATAGTTACATTACCCAAATTATGTAATAAATAGGTTTTGAAATTGCACAGCATCTTAAATTGCATACATACAAACATACATAGATTCACGCCTGTTTCCCAGAGGCAGAGACTACGGATTTCCATTTGCTACGATCCTGACACACTTCTCTGGCTTCATTCACTTTCATCACATTCCTCATACACGCCCGTCGGTTCAAGGTGCTCTTAACCTGGCCTTTGTCCAGAACGCCTCCGATCTGATCAAGAAACGTTCGCCTAGGTCTTCCTCTTGCGACTGTTCCATTCACCTAGCCTTATAAACTTTCTTAGTCAGTCTTTCCTCGTCCATTCTTTCGACATGCCCAAACCAGCTTAACATACCCTTTTCTATTATTGTCACTATATCCACTTTCATGCCGCATCTCTCTCTAATCACACTATTCCTTATTCTATCTTTCAGAGTCACACCACATATATTTCTCAACTCTCTCATTTATTCTGCTCTCATGCTTCTTTTGCCATACCCAACTTTCACTTCCATACATAAGTGTGGGCACTAATAGTCCTCTATGAACATAAATTTATATATATGTATATATATGAAGATATATATAGAACTTAAATTGCACAGCTTTTGAAATTGCATAATTAATATGCATTCGGCTGTATGATAGAACTGTCAACTGATAGATTCAGTAATCTTTCTTTATATCAGATCCGATCCACCAGTAGTGTATAACCAGCAGGTATAGGGTACTTATATCACAATGTTTGATTATTTAAGTCAAAAAGTTACATAACCCAAAGTCTAAAATAAGTTAAACACAAGAGTTTCAAATCTGGCAGTTGTTAAATTATAGAAAAAGAATGCATGTTACAAAATATGACGTATTCGCTATTTAAATGCAGGGAGACAGCGAGATATCTCCAATACACCCCCACTATTATTTAAATCCAAATTATAAAACGACCTCTATGGCGTAGTGGTTAGTGTAACTGGCTGCCACACCTGAGGTCACGGGTTCGTTTCCAGCACAAATCAAACATTTGTGTGCAAGAACATGGATGTTTGTCTTGGTCTGGGTGTTTCTATGAATAATATGGAGGTATTTAAAAAATTAAAGTATATATATATATGTTTATCCACAAGTGTACAAGCTCTGCTTAGTTTGGGCTAGATGGTGTTGTGTGTATGTGATAGAATATTATTATTATTATTATTATAATATATTGTTTACTCCATTATTTTGCAACCAATTTTGATACTGCTTGCACAAAAACATTTCTATTGATTTGCTCTTGTTTATGTACAATATCAAAAATAGACAACACCGCTATTGTAAAAGTTTGTAAAGATGTTTGAATATTTAGTGGATTCAATCTTTGTTACTTAATCAAGCATAATCCGTTGAATAGAATTTTATGAAATTTGGTACAGACCATTTCTGGAGTAATACATAGGATTTTGAAAGATTCTGGTAATTATGTTCCTCTGAGATTAAGGCGGCTTAAACTGCGAGTAGAATTTAACTAGTTTTCCCCGTAATCATCAATTTCAACTAAGTTTATAAATTATTTACTGAAGTAGTTTGTGAATTATTTTCTTTAACACGTCAGACATAAGACATTTTTTCATTACCGAGTAGTTTCTTCTACCTGTGGTTTTCCACAGCAATTCTAAAGGCTATGTTATGTCACACATAACTTCAACACTAGAAATAAGAATAAACAAACAACGCCGATTTTTCCACTTCAAAAACAATTTATAAGTCATTTAAAGGTCAATGCGTGCGCTTCTACAATAATCCACCAAGGAACATTCAAAAGATAACTACATTTAAAGAGAGTAAATAGAAAAAAAAGTATATTTTTAAAATGATATTATTCATACAACTATTAAGAAAATAAAAATGTTAGGGATTGAACTACTTTCACCCACAAGCTTTTTATAATGTTAATTAGCAACATGTGAATGTGAGTTGCTGTGACTGTTACATAATACTGTTGCAATAGGATTCCAAATTCTACAAATTCACATTCTAATTCTTCTTTAAGTAAGTAAAGTGTAAGTTATTTATAAACCACTCACATGAGCTCAAATAAGAAATTAAGAATGTATTGATAAGATAAGTGCTGTAAACAATTGGTGATTTAAAAGAACGACCATGGGTTTCTTGCCTGTTTCCTATCATGAGAGCTCTACTCGCCGAATCACCTTTTTAATACACAATATTTATTTCCTCATTTAATATCAAAAAATATGATTTTATTGACGTATACAAAATATAAATTCATTTTTATGCATTTTTATTTTGATATTTTTTTATTAACACAAATCATGTTTTTGTTTGAACGCATGTTTATTGTCTTTATAATTTTACAATTTTATAAAGCATAAGATATCGTTTTAAATAAATTTTATATATTTTGTGTCTAAATATTATGACTTTTGCAACACACCGTATGAATACAATGACTGCTGAAACACCAGCATTCTGTACCCCTGATACCGTATATGCGAAATTTCATAATAAATGGTTCAGTAATTAAGGCATGAATGCGTAACAAACAAACAAACTCACATTCGCATCTATAATATTAAGTTAGGATTAGGATGCTAAAGTATATAGCATCGTTTGTAAAACAAAATATTATAATATACACAGCATAATTTCAGATAAGCAACGTACTCTGCGCTCATTGTGGCCATATTTTCCTGTATTCCTTGCGGTCAGTGCGTCATACATGACTTGTTAAGTTGCGGGAACTACGTCGAGATTACTCATAAAAGCCGCAATTTTAACCGTTTTATTGAATTTGGTGCCACAACATAAAGTTGCGTAGTCATGAAATCTTGTGTTCGATTTCCAATAGTAGAAAACTGCTATTGACTTTTTCTGTAAATAATTTTTTTGTAGCTGCAAGGAGACCATGTCCGTACTGGACGGTATGCTCTTCCCTTATTATGCATACGACGGTAGGCAATTATTTGGCTGTATGTACCTTTGACAATGATGAAATTCTTGAGCGGTGGTTTTACCATCAGGTGGCCATTATGTAAATTAAAAAAAAGAGGTACCCACAACATAGTCGCTGTAATCTCTCTTAAATATATGGTTTCACTTTTAAAGATGTAGAGCCGTGAGTCTAGGTAATAATCCAGGAAATGTTCTATCTATGTGCTAAATTTCATCCGAATCCGTTCAACAAGTTTACGTATGATTCATAACTAATAATTAACATGCGAATGTGTGTTTGTTTGTTACGTTTTTATGACTTAACTACTCGACTGATGGTTATGAAATTTAGCATGCACGCTATCAGGGGTACTGAGTAGGACATAGGGTACATTTTATCCAGAAAAAGTACTGCTGCTAACCTTACCTAATCTACATTTGTTCGAGTGAAGTCGCGGGCAAAATCTAGTACAATAATAAACTTATTACCCGTTTTCATTACGAGTGGACAGAGTCTCTAGTTTTCCACTCGGCTTGAATTCAACAAACATTTTTACGTCCACAGCTTCAAGTACTTTTAATTAGCTTTTCCTTAAATTGTCTCCATTTTGGTTAGAGAGGTTTCCTAGTGGAGTTTTTCTTCCAATCAAGATTAGAGCTCAAATATATTATTCAGGGTTTGCGTCAGTGTTCGCCATAAAACCTACTTTCATTGCAACTTTCAAGATTTTAGGTCAACAGGAAGTTTTATTCGTTTTATTGGCGGGGCGTGCGTCAGACTGTATACAATGGAAATATTTATTATTTTTATCTTATTCACCGTGTATTCTATAATTATTCCTTAAGTAAGGTATATTTATGTGCCTCTACCAGGTACATATATAGCAATAAACTCGCCCCTGTGTGGGATCTAAATGCATAGCTAAAGAAATGTGCGTGTAACCAAAGACTTTTATTTTTTTAAAGGCTTCTCCCGCGCTAGGGATATGTCTTGTGTCGCGGGGACTTTACAAAACATTCTAACAACGGACACAAAGAACAGCCAGACTCGGAACAACCATTTGTGGATCACACTAAGTTTTGTTCCGTGTGGGATTCGAACCCACAACACTCGGCGCAGTGGCAGTGGCGAGGCGACCACTTAAACCACTATGCCATCCGTACAGTCGAAATATTGAAATCAGAGATGCGATGTGCAAATTAGATAGCTATGGTTTCACCCCTGTAAGGATCTAAGGCCATAACTGAATAATAAATGTGGCTGTCACCACAGTTTGATGTCGTAGATGCGCCCTACAATATTTAAATATCAGCTTTCAGGACATTAAACCGTGGGAGAGCCACGCTTCGGCACGAATGGGCCCGCTCGACCGGAGTGATACAGCCTCACAGAAAACCAGCGGCACTTGCGTTGTGTTTCGTCGAGTGAGTACCGGAGACCCAACCGCCCCCCGCTTGAAATTTAACAGGCCGAAAAAAGAAATTGTCGTCTGTCACACAATGCTAACATGAAACCTCATTTATAAATATTGTATTATCTCGCTCACTTGTATTGAAAATTATACACTATCGTTATTTGTCGAATGTGTGAGCTCACTCTTCTTGGTGTGGACACTTTTTCATGCGATCTTAGTACCGAAGAGCACGTATATTGTTTTATTATTTAAGAATACACACCTCTGTCTGCTTTTGCGTTGGCAGGCGCTAATCATAATTATATTATCGCATTAATGTCACTCTCCTGATTATTTTCATAAACGTGTTTTCATTACTCGCTCCGTATTATTAAATTAATATCGCCTCGCTTGCGATAACGCAGTGTAACAGCAGTTATGATTGCGGTTCGTGACCGCACGTTTAAGGCCGCTGTCAAACGTTTACTAAGCACTTTATGGACTGCTCTTTGATAAAAGTTAGGTTCGTGCACCTGAATCCGCAAATATTGTTCAAGGGCAAAATTTGAATGAAAATTGTTGTAATGTAACAACTGAAACAGTATGCAATTATTTCTTACTTTTTCGAATGCATATACGCACGCTTAATAAACTAGAGACTTATCTCAGTATTGTGTATTACACAAATTTAAACTCTGTTGCAATTACCTAACTTAAATATAATATTAGAATTTATAGTCACACAATTAGAGTTCAAATTGCCAAAAACTTCCAAACTTTGCGGTCGTTGTTTTATTTTTTCTTGGTAATGAGGAAGGTATATTATTTATAATTTTTATAATTCAAACATAAAACAATTGATCTGATGTTCAAATCTCCTAAAAAAACTGTTCAACATAGAGTTCCAATCTAGTCTTAGAGTCATAAAAACCAGAGATGGTTTATCCTAAATAAAAATCGTTGAATGCGAGCATAAATGTCGTTTTAATTACGTTTGACGTTTACTAGACTAAATCGGAATTATATTTATTACGAGCATTGGCTTTTTGGCAGTCAGTGAGTAGAGAGAGAGTGTCCCATTTTGAAAATATTATAATAATATCAGTCCTGTATTAAACTGTCCCACTGCTGAGCACGGGCTTCTTCTCAGTATGAGAGGGTTAGGCAATAGTCTACCACGCCCAGTGCGGGTTGGCAGACTTCACATATCTTCGACAAAGTTGAAGAGAACTTTCAGACATGCAGGTTTCCTTAAGATATTTTTCTTCACCGCTAAAGCGAGCGATAATTATTAACTATTTAATAGGCACATAACTTCGAAAAGTCAGAGGCCTTGGAATTGAACTTATGTAAAACCTCTGCGTAGCAATCTAACGGTCTCCCACTAGGTTATTACTGCTATATATTTTTGAAAATGATTAACCTAAATCTACACTAATATCATAAAGCTGAAAAGTTTCTTTGTTTATTCGTTTGTTTGATTGAACGCGTTAATCTCAGGAACCACTAGATCGAATTCCAAAATTATTTTAATGTTGGATAGCCCATTTATCGAGGAAGGCTATAAGCTATATTACATTACGTTGCAACCAATAGGAGCGGAGCATCGATGAATAATGTTACAAATACGGGGCAAATTCTCTCATGTGACGCATACGAAGTGGTGCGGATCAGCTAGTATGATATAAAGTATTACAGTCCTATGATTCCTTACAACTCAAGTTTCCAAGCTGATACCATAAAATTATATTGCTATGGGGTTGGAGATTAACACTAAATAATACAGAAATTGCTCTTTAAGAGTTATTATATAATATGTAATGTTAATAATGATATTCTAATCAAATATTTCATTCGACGTCTTGTGTTGAGTATGCCTAGTAGTATCAAAGGTAGTGAATGAGACTGCTGTGCATGAGATCTCGGGTTCGAATCGCGGGTCGGGCCAACAAAAAGTTATTGGTTTTTTCAGTTAAGAAATCTCAATAGCAGCCCGGAGTTAGGAAGTTGGCGGTGTAAGACACCCCCGTGGCTCGGAAAGCACGTAAAGCCGTTGGTCCTGCGCCTGATCTCTCTCGGATTACCGTCCCATCGGATCATGAGAGTTAGGGAACAGAGAGTGCACTTGTGTTTGCGCACACACTTGTACACTATAATAACTCCTGCGTAGTTGGTCGGTCTCCGTTAAGACTGGCCGCCGTGGCTGAAATTCGGTCTGGAGGATATTATTATTATTATATAAGTATATAGAAATTTACTTTACTTATTATTATTATATAAGTATATAGAAGAAAACCATTTTTTATATCACAACTAGCTTTTGCTTTTCACTCGCGTAAAAGTAGGTTAAGTTAAGTTGTGGCGGTAAGTCCCGTGTTTGAGGTATGGCTGGAGAGGCGGCATGGCGCCATCACTTTCCGGCTGACACAGGTAATGACTGTCCACGGTTGTTTTGGCCAGTTCCTGTGTCGTATAGGTCGGCATGAGACGCCCGGTTGCCACCACTGCGGCGACTGCCGCGACGTTGTTGAGGACACGGCGCTGCACACTTTGGCGGATTGCCCCGCCTGGGCATCGCAGCGCCGTGAGTTGATCGCGGCAGTCGAATTGGTTGCCTTCTCGCTCTCGGCCGTAGTTCAGTGTATGGTCCGGAGTGAGAGGTCGTAGAACGCCGTCTCCTCCTACTGTGAGGAAGTGATTTTCATCAAATCAAATTTGAGTAGTAGAGCCTCGCTGATTTCAGCATGAATGGGCTGGCTCGACCGGGGAAGTACTACCCTCTTACAGAATATCGACGTGAAATAGCAGTATTCCTACTGGTGTGTTTCGTTTGGTAAGTGAGAGCGCCGGAGGCCCAATCACCCTCTTTCCTCCTTTCCGCTCCTCCTTCCCACTTCCTTTTTATCCTAAAGGGTCTGCAACGCGCAAGTGATACCTCTGGTGTTGCAGGCGTCCATAGGCTACGGTAACCACTAACCATTAGGTGGGCCGCATGCTTGTTTGCCAACATAGTGGTATAAAAAAAAGGAGACGGCGGATTGGGAGAGGAAGCGCTTAAACCCTCTCCTCAACCGTAGAGCCGGGCGCCGGAGGGCGCGAGACGTCATCTAGCTACCCTGACGTTTGACCTGGGGGTGGCGAGCTTCATGGGCCTGCCCGCCATCCGATCAGCACCAGGTCCGAGAGGCCGTGTGTGTGTTCCCACGCGCGCTTCTGTGTCAAGTCCGTCTTTCCTCTAGGGGAGGATAGTAGGGTTTTGTGAGTGAGTGCCTATAGGGTAGGTCTCTTTGTGTAGTGGTCTGCCCTTACATACGGCGGGCCGAAACCTCGGCGGGGTCGCGACCGCATGTGCAAGTGATTCGTGCAGCCCCGTCGATAGCGGTTTTGTCGAGGAACACCGTGGTAGGTTTAGTCGGTATTCTGGGATGTCCATTTTCATCGTATCAACATCTTCCTTTCACTCCGGTGAGTCCGACATAACCCCTCCGCCCGCCCTCGCGAAGGGTATGCGTCAATGAATTACCACAAGAAAAAAAAATCGCTTAAATAGTTTTTAAGTTTAATCCTTACAAACAAACAAATACCTAATATTTCCTCTTTATAATATTAAAATATAAAGCCATACCCTGTATAAATCAACATCACAGTCATTCTCAACAAATTTTACCAGATTTAAACTAATTTAACAATATGCATTAAATGTAAAAATATCTAGGTTATCATATTAAACACTTCATTAAATGGCTTTCAAAATCCAGCCATATCCGCTCATTCGCTTAATTACCTTTTCATTAGCACTAACGCTGACCTAACTGCCAGGACCTCTTAAAATGCACGGGTAACTAAATCAGAGAACCCATTTAAGCTATCTGGATCTACATATTATATGCATCGGTTAATTTAAGCGAATATGCAGTGCACTATAATTAAATTGATATACTTGTAGATGTCTCATATATTCCTAGTACTACAGTATATAATCCAGTGGGAGACCGTTGGCCTGTCACGCAGAGGTCTCGAATTCGATCCCAAGGCACGCATCTCTGACTTTTCGAGGTTATGTGCGTAAAAAATATTTATTTATCGCTTGCTTTAATGTTGAAGGAAAACATCGTGAGGATACCTGCATGTCTAAGAGTTCGCCACAATGTTTTCGGAGATATGTGAAGTCTGCCAATCCGCACTGGGCCAGCGTGGTGGACTATGGTCTAACCCTTTTCACGCTGAGAAGAGGCCCGTGGCGAGCAGTGGGACAGTTTAATACAGGGCTGATATTATATAATATTTACAGTAAATATGTAACGCTATGTGCAATTGTGCATACTGCGGTTCTTGACGCGATTGCGTACATTTTACAGCCACGTGTGCTACGCCCGGCATCGTGTATAAGAATCCTCCGGTAATTAAAATGTTTAAAAGATAAGGATAATTTCATTAAGCAGCAATAGCTCAGTGGGGAGACCAACAGACTGCAATGCAGAGGGTCTCGGGTTCGAACCCACGTCGCGCACCTCTAACTTTCGGAAGTTATATGACTTTTCGAAATTATGTGCGTATTGATTGACAATTATCGCCTGCTCCGTGCCTCGGAGAGCACGTTAAGCCGTCGGTCCCGGCTGCCATGAACATCTATTGCAGTCGTTATTGAGAAGTCAGTGCCCTATAATATCCTGACACTGGTCTAGTCTTAGGGTATCGTTAGCCTTCGGGTTGCGGAGGCCAGGTGGCAGCCGCTCCGTGTAAAAACTGATAACAGTCAAATCCAGTTAGACCAGAAAAAGCCGACCCCAAGTGACTTGGGAATAATAAAGGTTAGAGAAGAAGAAGATCTTGAAGGGGTCAAAAAAGATCAGATTAACCTTAATCTTAATTCGTAGTCGCCGTGACCAAAATTCATCCTAAGGACCTCCTTAGGATGAATTTTGGTCACGGCGACTAATCAAAATGTAGACTAGCCATCTGCATAGGCGATATTATAGTAAACAAGTGCGTGCGCAAGCACAAGTGCACTCTGTATTCCCTAAATTTTATAATTAAACTAGCTGACCAACACAAATTCGTCTGCGTCAATTAACAGATTTTGCCCGTTTTTGCAACAATTTTCATTAATACGCCGCTCCTATTGGTCGTAGCGTAATGTTTTATAGCTTATAGCCTTCCTCGATAAATGGACTATTCAACTCTAAAAAAATATTTTTGTACGAACCAGTAGTTCTAGAGATTAGCGCGTTTAACCAATCAAACAAACTCTTCAGTTTTAAAATATTATATTATAGCTGTTACGACAATCTGACATGACCGGAAAGAGATCAAGCGCAGGACCAATGGTTTTACGAGGTTTTCCGTTAAACAACGTAAACCTATAATCGTGTGTAAAATGTACGTAAACATGTAAAACCGCAAGCCTCGCATTTCTGGTATAATGGTTGCAGCTCCTTACAAATAAAATTTGTAAAATAAACTGCATTATAAATTAGCGATTAAAAAGAGTGGCTGTGAGTTTCTTGTCCGTTCTTCTCATTGGTTGTACGCCCTTGCTTTGCTAAACGTGGCAACAAGTAAATATAAGTGTAAACTATGTTTTAACCCATGAGCTGCAGCGGCACACCGGAGGCTAGACACAATTGTTTATTAAATATGTCTGGCATTTTAAGATATGACAGATTAAGATGCAGCGTCCGAACAAAGTATGTTATATTTGCTAATTATTATTTGATATTAAGAGACACACTGTATAATTTTTATATCAATAAAAAACAAAATGGCAGCTTGACAATTAAAACGACTGCGCGAATCGACGACTGGAAAATAAACTTTAAAATCCATAAATACATTACCAATGGCCGAAAATACTTGATTGCTTTCAACGATATTATTATAACAAAATATTATTGTTATCTCTTCTCAAAATAATAATATGGAATTGCATTTAAATTATTTGAGTGCAATAAAGTGGCGATCAAAGGGTTATTTACGTCATCGAGCGGTTTTGTGTGCGACCCGTTTGTAGGTCAAGACTGTTTGCTTGCGCGTAGGGTTGCCTCTTTACAGAATAATAATATGTTACATATAGATTAGATTGCATAGTGATTTAAGAGTTTAGCTAGCTACTGCCCCTGTTCTGCGTATTCCTGCGGGTCTACCGTGAAAATGTTTTTACGCAACGACGTGCCGAAACGAATGACGAACGAAATAATAAGTATATGCCTACCATGAAAACACTTCGGATTTTTTAGGACGTACAAATGCCATACGACGATATTCGTGACGAATGTCGGCGCGAATGATGTTTCATGGTAAGAATAAGCACGAACGAACGTACGCAATTGCGTATAACGCGTTTCACGGTAGATCCCCTAATTGAATTACGGTTTGCAACAAAAAAATTTGATCAACAAATCATCCGTGACCGTCTGAGACCTCCTATCTAATATTTCTTCACAAAATTATGTTTTGATGCCATTTGTTGACAAACATTGAAACCGTTGATATAATGAGATTTTTGCGCCCCTGTAAAATTTGTCTGAATGCAGTTAAAATATCTCAAATAGTCACGTCCGAAATCGTTGTCTCGAGTCTGTCTCATGTATCCTGTGTGGGAATTTAACACAAAACTTACAGCGCAGTGGTAGCGAAATAACCATTTCAATCATTACGCCATCCTTGCAGTCAACATTTTGATTGATTAAAAGAACTTCTGCCATAGTATTATTTCTATAAATACTCGAAAAGTAGGACTTTATAAACATTGAAACGATGTTCACAAATAACACCCAGTCTCATAGATAATTCTATGAATGACAAATGACCGACATACTGGGCGTCCCTTATGCGTTACCAAAAAGTATTAAAATCTATGCCTTAAAATAAGGCTATAGATTTTCTTAAGGCGTTTCCTATTAATAGTATAGCTAAATGCTAAATAAAAAAGCTAAATAACAGCTAGTGTGAAAGAGCAGGATTTCTTGAAAATCCAAGAAATTTCTAAAGTATATTTACTTTACCGTGAAAGGGCTTCCAACTGGTATTTGTAGGTTTCAAACGTAGTTTCAAACTTACCTGTAAAATAAAAATATATGTATGTAAATGTAAATTCATTGTAAAGCTTAATTTAACTATCACGTTTATAAGTGTTTCTTTATAACTTCTGATTTTGAACACTAATTTTATTCTGTTAGCAAAATATATAAGTTTTAGACTCTACGTATAATTTTGCCGTCCAGATACATATACCTACTTTACCATTTTTACAAATAAGATTTTGGCACTTGACGATGCGAAGAGACCGGACGGTTTGTCATTGATGCCTTGGAAGATGGGAAGGCCCTTGGTGTGGGACGCAACGTGTGTCGACACTCTTGCGCCATTACTTCTTCCCAGCACGGTGGGTTGTGCTAGCGCTGCTGGCTATATACTAAAACCTGGCAGTGGATTATGTTTTTGAGCCGTTTGGGGTCGAAACGCTAGGGCCAAGGTGTCCCAGTGCTCGTGCTCTCTATAGAGACATAGCAAAAAGATTAATCGACGTTTCCCGTGACCAGAGGGCTGCTCTTTATTTCGCGGAAAGAATAAGCATTGCCATTCAACGTGGCAATGCTGCCAGTCTTCTGGGCACACTACCAGTCGACTGTGATGCGGAGTAATTCTATGACGCCTATTAGAGGGCTTTAGTTTTCTTATTCTTTTTTACTTCTGTTTTAGTTTCTATTTAGTTTTAAAGAATTGTGTTAATATGTACATAGTTAATAATTTAAAATTACCTAAGTATGTTTCATTAAGTATTTTGTTTCATAATTATAAATGCAAGTACAAAAAAAATTTTTGTTTTTAGGTTTAGCATAAGAATTGAACCATTAAATCTTTTCATATTTTTAATTTAATTAATTTATTCAGAAATGGATATAATGGATATAGGAATGAATACGTAAGAGGTAGTCTGAAAGTGGTGCCCATAGATGAGAAAGTGAAAAGAAATCGTTTGGCTTGGTATGGACATGTTATGTGAAGAGATGATACGTATGTAGGTAAGCAAGTGATGGATATGAGGGTAGAGGGACGAAAAGGGAGAGGAAGGCCAAGGAAAGATGGATGGATTGTGTGAGGATGGATATGAAAGGAAAAGGGGTAAATGATCAGATAACGGGTGACAGAGAAGTATGGAAGCGAAGGACATACTGCGTCGACCCCAAATAAATTGGGACCAGGACAAGAGAATGATGATGAATTTATTCAGAAATTGTAATCCATTCTATTTCTTATTTTTAATGTAAAATAATAATACCTAAAGTCGTTTGCTAAAACATAAAAGTACATGTCGAAATTCATAATTACTACACTATTTCAAGTTTCAAAACAATTTACAGAATTCTTTTAAATGTAATAATATTTTAACGAAAAAGAAATCATATTCTAAAAACAGTGAATTGAAGATAATGAGGTTTCTGTTTATTTCATTTAGGTTTTAATAATTTTCATGTAAATATATTTCTTTGCAAAATTTTGTATAATATGATTATTATTTCAATGAAATTAAAGTTTAAGGACATGCCTCACTAGACAAGACATTGGCCTGAGGATCCTCTCTTTTTATTAGAAGAACGTTACATTTCGTAATTCATACTTTACCACGTTACAAACATAATGGAAAATCTAGTTCGCCAACTAGTCTATATATCTAGTCTACGGCAAGGTAAAATCAAAATAAAATATCTTAAAATTGCTAATAATAAATATTGATGACAAATGACAAATGAAATATTAAAAATATTTTTTTATTTTTTTATTATTTATATCAAATAGTTTAAAGTAGTGGTAGCAGCGATAGCTCAGTGGGGAGACCAACAGACTGCAATGCAGAAGGTCTCGGGTTCGAACCCACGTCGCGCACATCTGACTTTCGGAAGTTATATGACTTTTCGAAATTATGTGCGTATTGATTGACAATTATCGCCTGCTCCATGCCTTGGAGAGCACGTTAAGTCGTCGGTCCTGGCTGCCATGAATATCTATGGCAGTCGTTATTGAGAAGTCAGTGCCCTATAATATCCTGACACTGGTCTTGCCTTAGGGTATCGTAAGCCTTCGGGTTGCGGAGGTCAGGTGGTAGCCGCTCCGTGTAAAAACTGATATCCAGTCAAATCCGGTAAGACCAGGAAAAGCCGACACCAAGTGACTTGAGAATAATAAAGGCTAGGGAGAAGAAGACTTATGTCGAATAGTAACACTACCCAAACACAAATAAGATACAAGCGTTTTAAATCTGGTTGATAGTAATTTGTCAAATGACAGAAAAAGGATGCATTTATTTTATGTATGTATTTATTTTATGTATACCTAACATTCGCAACTGCGAAAATGTGTTTGTTAGTTTGCCTTCTCACAGATTTATGCAATAAAAGATAGCATCAATATGATTTGGAACATGGCGTGCGACTATGTAAGCATGTTGTTTTAAAGATCGGCAGCAGACATAATAGTTACTCTTTTTTAAAAAAAATTTCATACTATAATTTTTTTTATTTTTTTTATTATACTATATATCTTTAGTATAATAAAAAGATACGCGACTGGCAGCCCTGGTCAAGATGCAAACGGACGTGGATTGTCAACAAGAATAATGTGTCAGTTACATGTCGGCACGTCGTTGCGCGCGCGCACCGTTGTGCGTAATATATCCCTTTAGATCCATCAACGCCGCTTCCTTTATTATGTAGTAGCTTGCACTTGTGGGTACATTTAGTACGCCTTAAGTATTATTAGCATAGTTTATTGCATTTTGATACCTTCAAGTTTGTATCTTCGTAAAGTGGTAGGCAGAAACTTACAACGATCTTGTTATGTATTTTTCCGTCAATTAGTATTTCATCACATACGATAGGATCGTGCATTTTATTCACAGAAGGGCTGAACTGAGGTTGTCACATGTTCGCGTACTATTATAGAAGACCACGTAATGTAGAGTTAACTTACTATCGACTATATTGCTCAATCCTGGATACAGTAGTGATACTCAGAATTTTTACACCGAAACGATTAATAGCACTTTGTACGACAGTAGACATTGAAATCAAGATCGGCAAAAACCATAAGTTAACTAATAGCTACAGATGGCGTAGTGCTTTAAGTGGTCGCTTTGCTACTGCCGCCGCGCCGAGTGTTGTGGATTCGATACCCACACGTGACAAAAACTTGTGTGGTCCACAAATGGTTGTTCCGAGTCAGGGTGTTCTTTGTGTCCGTTAATTGAAAGTTTGTAAAGTCCCCCGCGACACAGGAACTATTCCTAGTGCGGGAGTTCTTTTTCTAAGATATTTTGATGAGCCCCATTCTTTTATACATTAAAATTATAAATTATTTTCGACTCTTTTGTTTGTTTTTTTTAATAAAGCGTGTTTTTTTAGTTTTTTTTAACTATTATATTTTTATATTTTCTTCTAAATTATTATATTGTCATCGGTCCTCGATAAATGTGCAAAGTTTCAAATCAATCTGTCGGTTTGAAAGAGGTGAAAATCACGTTCAAAGATTCCGTTACATAGATTCATAGATACATAGACACATATACATACATACTAATCTAATAAAAGCGTGTTAAAAAGAAGCTAAACACGGGCAGATAGAGGTATATTACAATCCCAATATGCCAGCTATACTTATAAGTTCTACATGGGGCGAGCCTATTATCATCTACTGGGCACACTTCCAGACTTTGTGTAGCTGCTGAATATTGTCAGAAAGACATTTTGGCAGACCGAGAATCACACCCGGATCTTAAACATAAGTGCAAAATGCTTGGAGGCAGTCCTTTATTTGTGTTTTAAAGGGGTCGTCGCACCTACGTCTAAGAGTATGATCATAAAGTGTCCTTAAACCGAATCGGTCATGGCGGCTAGTCTTAAAGGGGAGTAACCATCTCAGTGCACAAGTGTGAGCGCTGATACAAGTGCACTCTATATATGCCTTTATTTTCATAATCCGATGAGACGGCAATGCAACACGACTGGATCTCTCTAGTTAGGTTGCATTGCCATTCCATTGGATTATGGATCTGTGCCTGATATCTCTATCAGAAACAGAAAGCCGTTGGACTCGTGCCTGATAGAGATATCAGACTCGGGTCTAACGGTCTTATATGCTAGCCAAGTTACCGCTGTGTACAATTCTGGCAACTTTTTAGCTCCGGGCAGCTATTAGTATTTTTTTCGCCAGGAAACTGAACACCATCATCAACAGCAACCGCATTCAGTAGCAATGCGTCACCAAAGCTTATAAAAAGGGTAACCAAACACTTTAAAGAACTCAGAAACAAGGTTAATCAAAAGCCGAATGAAAAACGATAATTTTGTTCCAAAATATATTTTATCGTTTAAATAACTGGGAGTAAAATTAAATCGTTCCAATATCTCAACAGTATCCGACCATCGGATATTCGTGGAACGTAAGATTCAGCTCATTGTGATAAAATCAATACGTATTATGATTCCCCGTACTTCGGTGGCAATAAAACCGCTTCACCTCTGATATTTCAAGAAATACCGAATGAAATGAGAAAAACTTTGACTTTATATATAAGAAAGAATAATATTGAAAGTTTAGGTGAATGCTGAAAGATTTTATACAAGTAGATGTTTTTTTCTTCATGAAGAAAAAAGAATCTATATCTGTGGATTATTATAGTTATATACAGTATACAGTAAGTCTTTTTGTAGTCCAATTTTTAGTCTCGGCGGTCTATCTGGTGTCTCGCCATCTAAGCAGAAAATATTATAGTGCACAAATGTGTAAGTAAACACAAGTACATCTTCTATTTTCCCACGCCTGTAGGAATATATAGCCAATGGAATGGCAATACAACACGATCGGAGAGAGGATACAGAGGCACAGGACTAACGCTTTACGTTCCTTCCGAAACGAAACGAAAAACAACATCAAATTCCTAACATCAGACAGCTACTGGAAATTTAGTGACAAAGAAGCATTTTATCATTTTATGGTGCGATCCCAGACGAAGAGATAATAAATTTATAACATCAAAAGAAAAAACAGATCACGCTATGATATCGATATCGCACTATTCGCGTAGCTGGTTCAATCATACGATTTAGAAGAATTTTTAAAATCGGTATAGTAGTTTTTGACTTAAATCCTTACAAACAAACAATTAAACACATGATCAAATCTTTCCTCTTTATAATATAATAATAATATAATTTAAAATAATAATATATATAACATTAGTATAGATAAATATTATTTAGATTTATAGTAGTGTGGGTCATGATGTTCGGGGCAATGATTACACGGTAGATAATAATATGTATTTCCTAGTATTATTAGTCGAACTGTTTCTAAATACGGAAATAAATGCCAGCCAAACGCAAGATAAATATGTTTATCATTAACCTATTGAGTAGCAACGGCACGCCGGCGGCCAGATACAATTATGTTTCTCAAATTAAGTTTGGCATTTTAAGATTTAACAAGTTAATTTGGTTCCCTATAGTTTTAAGTGCAGTATTTCTAAATGTATAGGTACCAGAAGTAGGCGTTATTTAAAACCATTACATTATGTTAGTATATCGAAATATTATTGTATATAACACCTACTAGCAAAGAGCGCGAGCGTAGTCCCCTAACACAAGCATTCATTGCTTAAGACTGCGCCGAGCGTAAGACAGATAATGACAGAGCTCGTAAGGCGCATACTTAAATCGGCGCGCGGCCGCCATAGTAAAATTGTATGGAGAATTTGAAGTGCTTTTTTGATAAATATGTATCTTTATTGTCAACTAATAACTTAAATATTTGGGATAGACAAATTGTAATATAACTATTTATGTTTCGTTTAAGCTGTAAAATAGGATAGATTTCTACTGTTATAATCTAAAAATCACGTAACACGAGCTACGTTTTTGCGTTTCTCGTGCAAATTTACGTAATTTTGTAGGCGAAAATATGAATTATTTTAAGTTTTTTACACGGTCTAATCGTAAGACATTCATTGTTTTGGTAAATGTATATTTTACATTTGTATTAAACAAAAAGTGTTGATTTTATTCACTTAACTGTGACTGCCTGTTGTGGCATATTTCGCTTGGCACAGTCTTAAAATGTGACTCCAAACACAAATCCGTTGTATGTATTTGAGCCACAATAAATATTATTATTACATGAAAAGTCATAAGTAGAATTGTTTTTGTATATGCAGAATCTGTTAAATATATAGGTTTATATTACAACATAAACCATTCTGGATAATGTTTACCTTCTAGCAAATCAAATTTATAAAAGTTTATTGTTGTAACGAGGTTTTTATAAGTGGGTTTAAAATTGGTTACATTTGGTGTAAGATTTAACTGAATGTTTACCTACTCCGTGTATTTAAGCCTTAATACTTATATTATAAATAAGAATGTGAGTTTGTTTGTTTGTTTGTTACGCTTTCACGCCTTAACTACTCGACCCATTATTATGAAGTACCTATCGCATACGCGTTATCAGAGGTACAGAAAAGTACTAAGGGTATTTTCATCCAGAAAAAATACTGTTACTAACCTAACAAGTGAAGCCGCGGGCAAAATTAAGTACATAAAACATTCTGGAAAATTCAAACCTCGAAGCCAATTCTATTTTTAAAAGGTTAATGTCACAAAGAAGAATATTTTTAAAACTGTGTAGGTCTTTATCAGTGCGCATTTCCCGCCAGTCCCAAACGTGAAGAGGTGCTTCTTCCAAAACCCCGACTTTGGTACAAAGCGAGTGTTGGAGCATGTTTCATTAAACATCCACTCGGTTTTGTTCTGCGTCGTCTACAACAGGTGGCCTTCAGATTTTTCTCTTTTGTTTTATTTGAATCTTTATATTTATTTTTCTGGCGCAAACATTTTGTTTGAATTTAGAATATGAAGTATTGTTTTGATCTTACAGCCTATCTGTAAGTAACGTTAAGTAAGGTAGTTCGTCTTCTCAGTCAGTCTAATGTACTGAACTGATTAAAGAAGTAGTTCTAGTAATAAATTTATTTCAAAATGAGATTGTAGGTTTACATTCCGGTTGTTATATTCTATATTCTTATTTGTAATACAATAACGACAGGTAAAGATGTATCCATAATGTTCTCTAAGATGAGTTAATTTTGGCAATCCTCACTGAGCGAGCATGGTAGACTTATGAGCCAAAGTCTTTTCAAACTGAAAATAAGCCTGTGGTCAGCAGTGGCATTTTTATATTTAGGGCTGATATAATAGATTACATAAAACATATAATGCATTTATCAAGAAGTACTCTATAGAAAATTATGTGGTATTTCTTAATGAATGCAAACGATGCCGAGGGTGACAGCTGGTCAATATTACTTACCGATGAATATCGTTATTTCATTAATAGAGTAACTTAAACTATAAAAAACTGCTTCCGTGGCGCAGCGGTAGTGAATGCGACTGCTGTGCATGAGGTCTCGGGTTCGAATCTCGGGTTAGGCCAACAAAAAGTTATTGGGTTTTTCTGTTAATAAATTTCAATACGAGCCCGGAGTTAGGAAGTTGACGGTGTTAGACACCCCCGTGCCTCGGAAAGCACGTAAAGCCGTATGTCCTGCGCCTGATCTCTCTTCGGTCGTGTCGGATTATCAGTCCCATCGGGTCATAAGAGTTAGGGAACAGAGAGTGCACTTGTGTTTGCGCACATACTTGTGCACTATAATATCTCCTGCGCAGATGGCCAGTCTCCGTTAAGATGGGCCGCCATGACCGAAATTCGGTCTGGAGGACATTATTATTAATAGAGTAACTTAAGTTACTGCTAAAGGTTGTAACGGTATTCTTAGTCAATCACACTTTAGGGACCTGGTTGACTAGGGAATCTATTTAATGGAGATAATTAAAAGATATACTACACGATTAAAAGGTTTGTAATTCTGGATACAAAACTTGTACAGATAGAACAGTAATTTTATAAAATAAATATTAACTATACGTTAAACAAAAGAACAGGGCGTGGTTCTAGAAGACTTGCTACGTGGTCTAGATAGCTCCAAAGAGCACTTAACTTAACACGGCTGCGACAGAAGAGCGAGCTGGAACCATTTTTTTGGTGTGTGTTAGTTGTTGGCCTCAGATGGCCTTTACAACTTTACGCGGACTGCGGGTAAGCCCAGAGGGCTCCCAACCCGTTAAAGACGTGGTCGCGTTTATATAGGGCCGCCGCTGGGCAGGAGAAGTCGTAGGGCGGACGCCAAGCGAGCACGGCCGCTCAGTCACGACTGGTCCGCGTCACAAAGTTTGGTCTCGGATTGGCTGAAGGACTATTGGAGTTATGTTAGGTATTTTTAATAACAGCATAGTTTTTGGGATTATGCTAAAGAATTGTTTTCTATGCAATAATTTATTATAATAATATAATAAAGTATAAATTATTTTTGCGTTGACTATGGATATAAATACATAGTCAACGCGAAAACGATGGAACTGGACGTTGTCTTGAAATACAAACATATATATATAATATTGTCTTCTGTTTACGCGAATATTATTCATTGAAATTAAACTACTATATACAGATTTTATCGCGTTGTTTATTTGACACTTTATAACAAAATTGTTACACTACTACTACTATTAAATTTTACTAATTTTTAAGCTAATTAAATTATTATTAAAACTATTTAGATTTAATTTAATTTTACACTTTTCCCGACGTTTCGGTTGCTTTTCAGCAGCCATGGTCACGGGGAGACTAAGATGGTAGTCGTCTCGATGTTCCAGTGTAAAAATTAGTAAAGTTTAATAGTAGTAGTAGTTGTGTAACAATTTTCAAAATTATGTAATAATGTGTCAAATAAACAACGCGATAAAATCCATATATAGTAGTTTAATTTCAATGTATATATAGTTATTTTAAAATACCTGAACATAGTTATATATATGTTTTACTGTTTTGGATTTAAATATAAATAACTAACATTCGTAGGTATCATTTTCTCCGTTGAAATTAGTACATTTTTTATTTCAATAGTCTCGCAGAGCACCCTTGGCAGGAATTGGAGTTGTTTTGCCAATATCTGTGGTCTATCAAATCTTTAGTAGTACCTAGTTAGTTCCCGCGTTGCACGTTGAATGTATAATCCGTATATATCATTTTAATTTGAATAAATCACATTCGCGTAAACGTAAAACAATATCCTAACTAATAATTCAAATGCTAGTGATAGTTTATCCATTTGTCCATCGCATACAGGTTGTTAGGGTAGCGGAAAAGGAAACAAGTAACCTTACCTACATTCACGCAAGCAAAGCCGCGGGAAAAATCTAGTTATGAAATAAATAATTATATGTCAGCATTGTCACTCCTGTATTACCTTTCTCACAAGTATAGGCATATGATCATGGAGTATTTTAAAGCATATTAACAGAACATTTCTGAAGCTGCAAAATTTATTATAGAATGATTATTTGAAACCGACGATTCTTTAAGACTGCGCCGAGCGTAAGACAGATAATTACAGAGCTCGTACGGCGCATACTTAAATCGGCGCGCGGCCGCGCCGCCATAGTAAAATTGAATGGAGAATTTGAAGTGCTTTTTTGATAAATATGTATCTTTATTGTCAACCAATAACTTAAATATTTGGGACGGACAAATTGTAATATAACTATTAATATTTCGTTTAAGCTGTAAAATAGGATAGATTCTACTGTTATAATCTAAAAATCACGTAACACGAGCTTACGTTTTTGCATTTCTCGTACACGTTACGTAATTTTTTAAGCGAAAATATTAATTACTTTAAGTTTTTTACATGGAGTAATTGTAAACACATTCTTTGTTATAGTAAATGTATATTTTATATTTGTATTAAACAAAAAGTGTTGCTTTTATTCACTTAACTGTGACCGTCTTTTGTGGCACATTTCGCTCGGCGCAGTCTTAACCTTTATAACTTAATAAAAAAATTGTATTTCATTAAAGTATGTAGTATATGTACTGTTTAGTAAACGCTGGGGCTCACCTATCTTTGATGGACACACGCCACTAAATAAATAAAGAAAAAAAGGAATAGGAATGCTACTAACCTGGGTTAATACATCGCAAGAGCTAAAAGATCACCGTTTAGTTAGCAGACCATATATACTCTGCACTTGACACGTTCCACAAACGTTGTCATTCAGACTCTTTGAAACTGTTAAACATCTGCTCGTTAGGGACTCAGTAATCAGCTTTGACATGATGCCTGTATTTATTTTCAGACCGTACCTCTAATGAATACTAAGGGATTTCAATTGCTGTAATTTATATAACAAATGTGGTTGTTTCTGTAATTTTGTATGTTACTCTAAACGGAGTACCGTTTACAAATCAAAATGGTTCCGGTTTTTGAAAGACATGTTGAGTTAAACGATTTCTTTTGAATTAAGTAATAAAAAGGATGTTTTGAAATTTAAATTTATCATGTTGGCAGTTTTGCCTTTTGCATGCTATGAAAACCGTGATCAAGTCCGCCGTAAAAATATACGTTAGATGTATAATATGTTTCTTCCTAACCCTTTGGTTATAAAAAGTAGAATTAGCGATCGAACGTGCATAGCCCACCATAATGTGATCCTATGTCACAGAAGATTTTAAAAAGATTGAAATAGATAGTTTGTAGATGACACACTCTCTCGTCTCCTGTAGGAATCGAGCCCACACCACGTAGCGCACTAGCTGAGGTAAGGCAAACACTTCAGCCACTATGCCATGCGTAAAATGTGTGTTTTTACATTAACAAATCAGCGATCCTTGTGGAAAACTACTGAATTGCCACAGAGTGGTCTCATTTTGATCCAAAGGCATCACCTCTGACTATTTGAAGTAAAGTGTGTATCAAATAGTTAATTATCGGTTGCTTAGCAGTGAAGGAAACATCGTGAGGAAAACTACATATCTAAAAGTCCTCCGTAATATTCTCGAAGACACATGAAGTTACTCTTCTCATACTGAGAAGAAGCACGTGCTAAGCAGATTATGGATGAATTAGGATGATCTTTTTTTTGTTTTTATGTTTGTTTCTTTGTTTGTTTGTAACGAACGAACTCAAAAACTATGCAACATATTTTAAAATTCTTTCACCATTATACAGCTATATTAACAAAGTAAAATTTTATTTAAAAACACCCAACCTACTTTTGCGTGAGCGAAACCGCAGCCAAAGCTAGTATCATATATTATAATAAATCATTTTCAGTGACGTTATAGCTTATTCTATAAAATCATTACTACGGCACAATACAATACCAAAACCTTTATCTTTATCCCCAAATAAAAACCACTACCTTTGGTATAAACACAATTGATAATACAAAGACTTAAGTGCCGACACGAACGTTTTCGCCAACAGCTAAAATCTATTCACGCATTCCGAATTCCGAGCATCCGATACGCTGTACATCACATTCAAAAGATAAATCTTTGTTAATCTCTCTTACATGACTTAACTATCGACCAGCGTAGCATACTATTTGCAATTTACAAGTGTTAATATAAATTTTATTACCATTACCCTTCTTGTAGTAGCAGCGATATCCTAATGAGAGACCAGTAGACTGCGACGCAGAGGTCTCGAGTTCGATCCCAAGGCGCGCATCTGTGTCTTTACGAAGTTATATGCGTATTACATCTTGAAGAAACCTGCTTGTCTGAAAAGTTCTCCATAATGTCTCGAAGGTATTTGAAGTCTGCCAACCAACACTGGACTAGTGGTTGACAAAGACTAACCCTTCTCACACTGCGTAGAGGCCTGTGCCCAATAGTGGGACAGTTTAATACAGCGATGATATTTTTATCACCTTTCTTGTAACACCATTAAGGAAAGTAACAACATACATAGGCAAGTTGCTGAGGAATATATTGTTATTATTTGAGAACAATAACTTAGATGAAGTGGCCACTAATCGATCAATGTTGCTATTTAATTGACATGTTATTGTTTGCAGTACATTGTTTCACAATATAGAATACTTTATTAATTGGAGTGTATTAGCATTATAGAATAAAAATACGGTTATAGTGGCATAGCGGTAGTGAATGCAATTGCTGTGCATGGTCTCGGCTTTGATTTCCGGAACGGGAAAAATGTTATCGGGAAACGTGTTTTGAGAGAAAAATCTGCCAAAATGTGTAATGTTGTACCTGGTAGACGGAAATTGTATTTTTGATACAATCAATGCTTTTAAATCCTTCATTATACATATATGCAACATTTTTATCATCACCGGAATTTTCAAATTTTTCGAAGCCTCTCAGCTCTATCTGTCATTTTTATTCAGCATTAATGAAGTACTCAAAACGAAATCAATTACCATAGGCACAAGACCTCAACAAATCCGTTCATTTCATTACCGTGGAAGCATGATGTTATATAGCCTGTGTTACTTTTGGATATAATAGCTATCTAACAATGACAGAATTATTAAAATCGGTTTAGTAGTTTCAGAGTTTATTCATAAGTGTAGATGTGTGATAACAATAATAACAGCCGTATATATAAACTGCCTCACTGCTAGGCACGGGCTTCTTCTCATTGGAAGATTAGGTTATGACTTAACTACACATCTATCATATATTAGTATAGATGTTAATTCTGAAGCTCTTCTCCCTAGCCTTTTATTATTCCCAAGTGACTTAGAGTCGGCTTTTTTGGTCTAACCGGATTTGACTGGATATCAGTTTTACACGGAGCGGCTGCCACCTGACTTCCGCAACCCGAAGGCTAACGATACCCTAAGGCTAGACCAGTGTCAGGATATTATACGACACTGAGTTCCTAATAAAGACTGCCATAGATGTTCATGGCAACCGGGACCGATGACTTAACGTGCTCTCCGAGGCACGGAGCAGGCGATAATTGTCAATCAATACGCACATAATTTCGAAAAGTCATATAACTTCCGAAAGTCAGCTGTGCGCGACGTGGGTTCGAACCCGAGACCCTCTGCATTGCAGTCTGTTGGTCTCCCCACTGAGCTATCGCTGTTATTATTTACGTAAGTTTTGAAAATTGCAGTCAATTAGAGCCCTAGACGATTCTAATCTGGGCTGTTTGTGCGATGCTACCCAAACGATGTCGCACCTTATATTGTGCCCTAAATGCCCCAACAACGGCACGTATGGAAACTTGCTGATTGCTTCAGACGATGCAATCAAGGTGGCTGCGTCTGGGCCGCAACTAAATAATATTGAGCAATGGTTGCCATTGAAACGCTAAGAAGAAGAAGGGCCCTTGTTTACGACTTAACCTTTTTCAAAGCTAGTTTGACAGATTCAATTACAAAACTGCAGACATGACACTCCACAAATAAACACCTCAAGCTGAATCTCAACCTCGTTAATTAGACACCAGTTTCTGTTCTAGTTCTCATTAACAGCCACAAAGCATTCAAAGGCTTCATTTATAAAGGATGTTGACACAACTACCTGTCTGCTTTGACGTAAATAGAACCTATTTATCTATTTTAGTAGTTGATTTCGTTGTTGGTTTGAATCAAAGTAATGTCAGGCTATTCGCATACGTTTTACTAGCGACCTTCCCAGCTTTGCACGGGTAGTACAAAACCTTCACAAATTATACACCTAAACCTTTCTCGTGAATCACTCTATCTATTGGTAAAAACCGCATGAAAATCCTTTTAGATGTTTTTGAGTTTATCGCGAACAGACAGACAGAAGCGGCGGGGTCTTTCTTTTAAAGTATATAGTGATAGTGATGTGTCGACAAGGTGGACAGCTTCAACATTTTAGCTCTGATGAATTTGCTATAGAATGTTTTATCAGGTGATTACAAAATTACCTTTAGACCGTCTGTTTATCAATTTCTTTGTTAATAAGGTATCAATTCTTTGATTGCACGAATGGCGTAAGGATTTAAGTAGTCTTCGCACTTCTGCAAGTGTAGTGATAGTCCTAGGTTCAATAATTGTGTATGATCCATGATCATAATCGCTTTACTGTACCGAAGTGATATTTATACACCTATATTTATGATCTGCTATGTCCCGCCATTCAGGCATGTAATGTATCAGAATAAGTTTTAGATGTCACGTGCTTTAATTGTCGTTCTTCCATTAATGCCTGTAAGTAGTTTGTAGTCTCCCAGCGCTAGATTTTGCAAAAGCTGAAGTTGCCACTGGTTACTCAATAAAGAAAATGTGGTCAGGACTGATGGTCAAATGGGTATAGAATCTGCTAGAGTCTTATAAGTGTCATTTACTTCATTGAGTCAATAGACTGGTTGATATTTTTCTATTAATCCGACGAAACAGTTAATGTTTTTCTTTTGACTTCAGCATTTCCTTAATACAGTCATAATACATATTTCAAGTACCTTAGCATTAGCCAATGACATTTTCAAATAGAAATTCGGAAAACGCATCATAAATTTTGCGTCTGACATTCAAATAAATGTATGATACCTATTCATTGCATTTTACATATTTATTTATTTATTTACATCAAATAGAACGATGCCAATTACACTATTTAATAATATAATATAAATTAAATTTAGCATTCACGCATTCTGCTCATAGTACCTCATACATTCTAATAATAATACTTTCCATTCATCCGCAAAAATATCAACTTCTGGGTTAAAGTCTCAGAGAACGTTTACCTGCTTTAGTGACCGAGGTATGGGTGAGTTACAACGTTGTCACAGTACAGCACGCAGGAATTGCCAGCAATCAGTGTTTTCTACCACGACAAAGGCACAGGCACAAACAATCTGCAATATTGATATACGAAAACAAAAAAAGGCACTCAACTGCCACGAAAACTAAAGGAAAACTGTCTGTGTTAACTGAAGTGAGTCACTTAAACTTTGAAGAGTTCTGACAAGCATTAAAAATAATAGTCGCGCAGTACATGAGTGTTCTTCAGCAACTTCAAGCGAGAATTTATAGTATTTATTATGTTTTGACATTAATGTTGAACAATGACTTACGAAATAATATCGCCATTAACAATATCTATACTAATATTATAAAGCTGAAGAGTTTGTGTGTTTGTTTGGTTGAACGCGCTAATCTCAGGTACTACTGGTTCAAATTGAAAAATTATTTTAGTGTTGTATAGCCCATTTATCGAGGAAGGTGGGCGATATAACATCACGCTACGACCCACGGGAGCGGCGCAGTAATCATAAACACGGGTAAACGCGCGGGCACAGCTAGTAATGTATGTATATTACACGAATGGTTTTTGCATGGATGGTGAAGTGGTCTTCATGATCCACAAATAGTTGTTCCGACTCTGGACGTTCTTTGGGTCCGTTGATCAATGCGTGTAAAGTTTGGCACGACATAAGAATTATTCTCAGTGCGGCAATTGTCTATCTTTTTTAAAAGCATTGGAAAATACATTAAGGAGATGCTAGGTGTTTTGTTTAAGACTGCGCCGAGCGTAAGACGCGGTTGGACTGAATGACAGAGCTCGAAATTCAAATCAGCGCGCGGCCGCCATAGTAAAATTGTATGAAGGATTTGAAGTTCTTTTTTGATAAATATGTATCTTTAATATCAACCAATAACTTAAATATTTGGGACGGACAAATTGTAATATAACTATTTATGTTTCGTTTAAGCTGTAAAATAGGATATATTTCTACTGTAATAATCTATAAATCACGTAACACGAGCTTACGTTTTTGCATTTTTCGTCGTGCAATTATATGTCAGCACTGTCACTCCTGTCTTACCTTTCTCACAAGTATAGGCATATGATCAAGGAGTATTTTAAAGCATATTAGCAGAACCGATTTCTGAAGCTGCATAATTTATTATAGAATGATTATTTGAAACCGACGATTCTTTAAGACTGCGCCGAGCGTAAGGCAGATAATGACAGAGCTCGTACGGCGCATACTTAAATAGGCGCGCGGCCGCGCCGCCATAGTAAAATTGTATGGAGAATTTGAAGTGCTTTTTTGATAAATATGTATCTTTATTGTCAACCAATAACTTAAGTATTTGGGACGGACAAATTGTAATATAACTATTAATATTTCGTTTTCGTAAAATTTACGTAATTTTATAGACGAAAATATTAATTATTTTAAGTTTTTTACACGGATTAATTGTAAACACATTCATTGTTATGGTAAATGTATATTTTATATTAGTATTAAACAAAAAGTGTTGATGTTATCAACTTAACTGTGACCGCCTGTTTTGGCACATTTCGCTCGGCGCAGTCTTAATATCTATTAATATCTTTGCAAACGAACGAATCGCTAACATTCGTTGCTTATTGGTGTTTTGAATACAGATCCATTTGTGATCACCAGACACTTTGTTGTTTTGAAAGTATTTTACATACATACATACATACATACATACATACATTCACGCTTGTTTCCCAGAGGGGAAGGTAAAGACTACAGATTTCCATTTGTTACGATCCTGAAAAACTTCTCTGGCTTCATTCACTTACTAAGAAAGTTTATAAGGCTAGTGTGAATGGAACAGTCGCAAGAAGAAGACCTAGGCGAACGTTTCTCAATCAGCTCGGAGGCCTTCTCGACAAAGGCCAGGTTAAGAGCACCTTGAACTGACGGGCGTGTATGAGGAATGTGATGAAAGTAAATGAAAGTATTTTGTGTCAGTAAATTAAATTACCTACTACCTAAAACAAAAAGTAAAATATCTTCCACTTTTATCTTTAATCTTTACCTTTATTAAATACTCTAGGAAAACTAAGAATATTTTACTGCACTCGTTGGTGAAAGCAATAAGTCAGTACTTGTTACAAAAGTTAATTTTATTCAAGCCCCGCGTCGAGCGTCGGCAACGTAGTGCAATCACCATACTGCAACCGTAAATATATTCTTGAGAAAAACAGTACGCTTAGACACGACGCTTTTGTAGGAATAACGTTTTATAGAAGTGAAAATAAATGAGATTTTTATATGTGAAGTTTAATTTCAAATTATGTTTATATGGTTCTGGATAAGCCAGTGTCCTGTTGGCATTTGCCACTGGACTTTGCTATTGTGAAGTGCTATGTCCTATTATTATAAACGCGAATGTGAGTTTGTTTATTAACCTTTGAATCTTCGAAGAGATTATTAAAAACATTATGTGGGTCTGTGTCTCTGTCTGTTAGTGACAGGCATAGCTCCGCAACCACTGGACCTATTGACTTGTAACTTGGTGTAGAGACACCTTGGGGTCATCCCTCAGTCGAGTTTGAATATGGGCCCTGTGGGTTAAAAGACCCACGAGGTGTAGGAGTCACATATTTTAAGTGTAAAAATATTGACTTGTAATATGGTGTGCAGGTACCTTGAGGTCATACATTGGTCGAGTTTAAATATGGCCCCTGTGGGTCAAAAGACCCCCGAGATATAGGGGTCACAAGATCATAAGGTCAGTGGATATCCACCAGCAGAGTGATTTGGAAGTCCAAGGGAGAGGCTTTTGCCCAGCAGTGGGCCATAGCAAAAAGCCGATGAATAAAAATATTTGAAAGTTAACATGAAACCGAAGAGGTTGAATTCTGGGTTTTTAAATCCGTCTCGTTTATTACGCTTTCACGCTTTAACTAATTGATCGATCATCATGAAATGTTGCATTCACTTTGTTAGGAGTACAGAGGAGGACATAGGGGGTACCCTATATCCTTCTTTATATGCTTGCATGCATGATGGAACGTATTGCATTAAGAAAAAATACTGTAACTAACTTAAGCTACATTTACATAAGCGATGTCACGGGAAAAATCTGGTAAATAATATTTCTAAATGCCTTTCGTTGCCACAGAAGTGTTGGTCGTGTAACGATATAATATTGTCTTACGTTTACGCAATAATGTTATATATTAAAATTCAACAACTTTACACGGATTTTATCGCGTTGTTTATTTTAAAACACTATTTTTACTTATTTTTGAAACTATTTAATTACTACTAATAAAGTGTAAAATAAACAACGCGATAAAATCCGAATATAGTAGTTTAATTTCAATGAATAACATTCGTGTAAACAGAAGACAATATTATGTTAACTACTACTGTTAAACTTGAATACTATTTAAGCTATTTAAATAATTAAACTATCTAGATATAAGTTTACACTTCCCCAACGTTTCGGTTTCTTTGCAGCAGCCATGTTCACGGAAAGATTAATATAGTGGTTGTCACAATGTCCTGAAGTGTAGTTATTTCTAAGTACCCGAATATACAACACACAGCAGACTTTATCGAACGCTGATGTTTTACTAATGTAATATATAATATTTAGAGGGTTTCTACTCTTAAAGTGACTTTACCTTCCACCGAATTGGAGATGGAACATTTTCCTTAGCTCAACTGCTGCGCACGGGTAGTACAAAAATTAACAAATTGTACACCTAAACCTTCCTCATCAATCACTGTGTCTATTGGTGACAACCGCATGAAGATACGTTCAGTGACTTTTGAGTTTATCGCAAACAGGCAGAGACGTGGCGGAGGAATTCGTTTTATAATAGGCATGTAGTGATAATGACAAAGTCAACGTACATTAGCAGTTCAATTCAATATGTGACATTTTTCTTAAAGCATCCAATAAATACTTCAACGTCTCTTTTATCAGAAAATTAACGTCGGTAACTGACGGTTGTTCACGTAGCTCATATAACACGAGATTAGATAAAAGGGATCTTTTACCTATTCCGTACAAGTGGGAGAAAATACGAAATATATGCATCTTCTTAGACAAATACTAGTTGTTTTGAATGAAATATGTTATCTAAATAAATAGAGAGGTGAGAAAATCTTTTAAATTGTATTCATTTAAATAGTTTATAGTTAGATACCTATTATAAATGATGATATTTGAGGTAAGCTGTGGCACAATAGTCAATAAGTCCCCTCGATGTTGTACCTATTAGATACATACATAGATTCACGCCTGTTTCGCAGAGACTACGGATTTTCAGTTCAGGATTATTTTTCAGATACAGGCTTATATAAACTGTAAAATAACCGTGAGACTCTTTACGTGCTTTCTAAAATATGGATACCTAGGCTTTACCTGTAACTCGATTATGACCGTGGCAACAAAATTGCGGGGGCGAGGGGGGGGGGGCACTTTTGGGGGAGGCCTATGTCCAGCAGTGGACGTCTTTCGGCTGATATGATGAACAGTGATTATAATTGCGATCTAATAATTAATATACAATTGGCTTATTAGACTCTCCTATATAATATGTTACAAGCTTTGGATCACAAAGTTGTTTTTTGATGGTTCATGCCTTACAAATAAAGAATTGATGTAATAATAATATCAACATTGTTTATAAGTTGGCCAATTGCTTGAGCCGAACGTCTTTTCAGTAAGAGAAGGGCTAGGCCATAGCCTTTCGAGAGTAAGAGAAGGGTTAGGTCATATTGAAATCAAAACTACTACATACGGAATTTTTCGCGTTGTTGATTTTACAACACTAATATAAAAGTATACTCTCAAAAGTTTTGTCTAAATATAGTTGTAGAAAGCTTATAGAACGCATGTCAATTGTGACAACCTTTTCTATACAACACGAACTCTAAAGATAAACATAAAATAAAAATGTGCCCTTTAAAACCGGCGATGATAGGAATAGGTACTATGTTCCCATCCATTTCCATCAATATTGCGTTTTATAGACCATTTATCGTTAAAAATGGACGTTGTTTGTGCTATATCAAAGTCTCTTTGTACGCCGCGGTTTGAAATATGACTATTTTAAAAGCGAACTACAAAAAGGCAACTATGAACAAAGGCTTTTTGAACTTTTGATTTGTGAATCCTTATGAAAACGTTTGTTGTTTTTGTGCGGAATTTGTTTACTTTGCTACAATTCTGCATCACCTTTGTGTTTTAATTTATTTTTAGCTCGAGTCTTTAGAGACTAACGAAGGTAGATTCTAAAAACAGACACAGATGGCGTCGTATCATTACAAAGAGTATTTTACCGAGGAATTACGATCCTCAGTAATGAGAGAAACGACTTTAGGAGGGATAGATTTATCGTCGCCGTCTATTGAATGCGGACTGTGTTATGTTCGCCTCAAATATTTGAATGTTTAGTGCAATAGGATCTATCTATTTTCTTGTACATATACATACATAACTTCATAGCCTTTGTCCACAAAAGCGTGAGGAGAAATGTGTTACACTAAAGTTTTGCTACCTATTATTTACCATCTCATGTAATATGAGGCGAATCTAGTGCCGTACCGACAGTTCCAGATTTCGTGCTGCTCCTGCGAATTTTATGTCTGAACATCCCAAAAGCTCCGTCTCACTCGGGAATCGAGCCCAAAAGCTCATGCACAGCAATCGCATTCAAATCAAAATATATTTATTCATTTAGGTCACAAAGTAACACTTATGAACGTCAAGGCTACACTAATTAAACAATAATATGAATTAACAGTAACCTGTTGGCACGTTCAGCAAAGCAAGGGCGTAGAACCAATGAGAAGAACGGGTAAGAAACTCACGGCCACTCTTTTTAATCGCCAATTTCACAATGCTGCTTTTTCCATTGCATTCACTACCGCTGCGCTGCTAAGGCAATTTTTATTTGCAATACAAAATTAACTCAAGATTGTCTCTCTGGTTGGTGACTTTATTTGCGCTTGTTTGCGGCTGATCTAATGGTAGTGCGTCTTATCGTTGAGTATATTCTTGTTATCCATCTATACCAATATGATATATGTTGACGTTGGTTTGTCATTCGTTACGTAATATAATGCTAGATAACGAGTCTTACTCGTGATAAAGTATTTAAGGTAATAAATATTGATTGCCCGCCGTTTCGTACCAATTTGCATCGATCGTCGTCACGGGTTGACACGATCTATGTAAGTCGCTTGAAACGTCACGAGTAAGACCCATTACCTAGAGTTATATTAAGTATGTAGAAATCGTGAAAGTCTAAAAGCGTTTATTGTCCTTTTTTTGGAGCAATGTTATCCGGTTTTCTGTCAAGAAATTATCAGTAGCAATACGGAATCTAGAGCTGTACCTAGTGGACGTCAATAGGCTGGCTTCTAATTATGAGGGACCTTAAACCCTATTTGGCTAAATGAGTGTTCTCTACATCTCTGCCTAACCTTTCGAGGATAAAGACGTAGAACAGTGTTATAAATACCCATATATATTCCAAGCCATATTATTCTACTCAAAGAACTCGTCCGACCAAAACGTTGGTTATTCCGAAATTTATTCAGTTTGCTTTTAATCACCCTTTTTAATCTTCTCTTCCCTTGTGCTCTTTCTTTTACGGAATGCGCCGCCATTATCGATCTAGCGTCATAATTTTTTCCACAAACGAGTGCCAATTACATACCACTGAGTTCCGACTTCATTCGCTTTTATTATGAGAACTTTTCAGCGTACAATGTCCTGGAATTAATTTTTATTATCGAGTTTATTTGGGTTATAGAGCGGCATGTACCTATACATAATATTTATATTATTTTAAAGTTTGTAGGTACATTGAATAGGTTTTCATGAAAATTACCTACAAAATTTAAACAGTACTAGCTTTTGCTCGCGGCTTCGTACGGAAATAGTACTTTTTACTGGATAAAAGGTACCTTGTGTCCTTTTTTGAATCACTGAAAACGTGTGTGCTGAAACTGACACTGAAATCTCATGATGATCGGCCGAGTAGTTAAGGCTTGAAAGCAAAGCGAACAAAGAAATTCACATTCGCGTTTATAATATTAGTTAGGATTAGAATATTAAGGGATGACATAGTGGCAAGTGACTTCTTAAATCATTGCACCATCCTTGCAGTCATACCACGGTATTTATAAAACCAAGTTAAACACAAACTTAACGAAAGAATAAATACCTTACACAAAAGATGAATTAGCAGTCAATTGTACTTAATTACTCAACTCGTTAAAGTCTTCTTCGATTTATTTAAGTAAGAGGGCTCAGTCGTAATATTTTATGAAATAGATTTGATGTAAATATAATATAATCTACTTTAAATGTATCAAACATTTTTATATTTTAACTGACACTCGACAAGACTCACGTGTTGTTTTTTTGCGACTACATATACCTATACGGTACTTAATAAACACACATATCGTAAATATTTTTACTTACATAATTAATTAATCATTAAACATTTTATACAAGCCTTTGAAAATTCTTACCAATAAAAAGATAATTGTTGACATTTTACAGTGCCGTAAATATTAGTAATTTAGGCTGAATTTTCGGTCACGTCGGGCAATCTGAACAGAGACTGGCCATCTGTGCAGGAGATATTATAGTGCACAAATGCGTGTGCAAACACAAGTACACTCTCTATTCCTTAACTCTTATAATGCGATGGGACAGCAATCTGATACGACTTGAGAGAGATCATGCGCAGGTCAAACTGCTTTACGTGCTTTCCGATGCCCTGTGGTGTCTTAGACCGCCACCTTCCTGACGCCATGCAGCTATTATTATTAATATATATATAAGTGGATATAATGCAACAGATGTATTAAAAACAAAAAAAATAAACTTATGGTTGTCATTTCTGAATTTTGATTAACAGTCTCGTATGAGTATTTTATTTACCTAATTCATTTTAATTGAGCACTTAATAGGACACAATTATATTTTTTTAACTTTTAAGTAGGAAAAATTTTGGATGGAGAGATAGGAAAAATCCAGACGTAGGTACCTTTATCCAACAAGTAAAGGAACAAATGAGAGTTGTGTCGTATTAGGAGGTTAAAAGGAGAGCACGTCTTCTGCTTTCGGTTTAGATTCTTTAGATACATATATGGCGATTACTCGAAAGACAAGAGCTACGCTCTTAAATCAAAAAAGAAGAAGATAAGAAATAAAAAAATAGATATGCGACTATATCAGTCTTATTAATATCTTCTACAGAATTTTCATCTAAGGTCTCGTCATATTTAGCTTAGTACCAAAGATTGTTTACATTGTCTTGACGTCAAGTTTAATATGTTTTAATCCTCATGACGGAGAAATTTAAATCTCTCGGTTGAAACCATCTTCAACGAGACAGGCATAACGTTATTGGAAACTAACTTGAACCTCTCTAGACTTCATGTCTTGAAAAGACGTCTTTTGCACTAAGAATTCTGTGACTCGGGAAACTTTATAAACATTCAAACAAGGAACACAAAGAACACTCAAACAAGTAGTTATAATTCATATAGATGTTTATCCAGTGTGGGGATCGAAACCATGATACTCGGCGCAGTGGCAGTGGCGAGTTGACCACCTTAACCACTACACCGTTCGTGCAGTAGATTTTCTATTCAATTAACCTATTTTCAGGTGCACACCGGCGGCCATGCACAATAAGTATTCAATCATTTCTGGCATTCTAAGTGTTGACAGATTAAACTACTCATCGGCTCATCTGTAAGCGTCTAAACTACATTTTTATAAAGTCTACTAGATAAGAAATAAACGACTTTGACTTCGCTTATTAAGTCTACTACATCAGAAATAAACGTTAACTGAACCCACATAAACTAAATCAAAGACCGACGTACCTACGTAGCACTGTGAAGCCTTCACAGGAACCCAATCAGACACATCCGGGTGGAACCGGCGGCGATGCCAGTATCCTATAAATACCCGACCTTTACCGTCACGTAGGGATGGGCTACAAATAATTTCCGATCGTAAATTTATGAAGTACGGACGGTAAGTCCCTAGGGCTGCCTCGCTTGCCTTTCACTCGATTTGTTATTTATATCTGTATTCGGGGCTGGAAACCCGACGAAATTTTTTTGTGACGCAATAATCTAAAGCAGAAGGCAGTATACCATAGGTATTGAATAAACAGCTTGGTAAGGATTGTGATGTAGAATATCAGTAAAGGTAAAAAAATAAAAAAGCCATACTATGCTAAAAATTCACACTTTTATCATATCATATGATGAAAGCCATACGCTTTCATCAGTCTTTTTATATATTACTGCTTTCGTAGCATAGCGGTAATGGCATGCGACTGCTGTGCATGAGGCCTCCAGTTCAAATCCTGTGTCGGGCCAACGGAAAGTTTTGTGTAATTCTGTTAAGAAATCTGCATTTCGATAAACCATGATTTTATATATTTTGCATGCCTTACGGTAGCATCACTTGAAAAATGAACTTTTAATAACACCGTTGTAACAGTGTTTTCTGTAAAAATAAATAATTTGAATTTGCATTGAAAGTTAGTAGGGTATTACATACCCCCGTGCCCCGGCCATTGCCAGCCATTGTTCCAAAATTCGGTCTGAATGACATTATTATCGTTTATCTATATTTTTGATTATTTGTTTACAACTTAAAATAGTTCGATCTACCAACGCTTACGGCACACTGCTGGTTTTGTTTTGTCGTTACCCACATTCACCTGCACGTTTTTGGAATGCCAGACATAATTGGAATTCTATAGTATCTACCCGCCGGTGTATCGCCACTATAAGTTATCAGCAATAGTTTCCTATCCAGAGGAGTTGTGGAATATCATCCTTTTTCTATTGCAATGGTTGTAGTGGACAATCTGAGGGTACGTGGCGGGTTCCTTGCTTCTAAATTATTTTATTACAATGGATTTCCGCCAGGTAACGCTTAATTCGATTTAATGTTAAAGTGCATTTTATATAATATAACTTAAACATAATCTTTAAGTTTACTAAGTAAATAAGCAGCTGCAGTACCTACTTAATATTTAATCTATATATATAAAAATCTTGTGTCACGGTGTTTGTGGTCGCACTCCTCCGAAACGACTCGACCGATTTTTATGAAATTTTTATTTGGTAGGTATGAAAATAGGTCGTTAAGTACATTTCATACCCCTAGAATTATTATCGAATTAAATCATATGGCAGAACAACGTTTGCCTGGTCAGTTAGTTGTTATTAAATATCGATTTACTCAGAAAACTAAACGAATATTAATATTCTAATGAGGAAATAAATTTCTCGAACTTATTTAATATAAAAAAAACACTTTCATGTCTGCCAGTTTTATTACATTTAAATGATTTTACAATTTCTTAACGCACCGCTACCTAATAATTGGTTCTTAATAAGCAAGGTATGAACATACCATCTTAAGCATTCGTCCTTTTATAATGGAATCACGAGATA
This sequence comes from Catocala fraxini, assembly GCA_930367265.1. Taxonomy (NCBI): domain Eukaryota; kingdom Metazoa; phylum Arthropoda; class Insecta; order Lepidoptera; family Erebidae; genus Catocala; species Catocala fraxini. Next base: position 6,328,255 of record OV884047.1, read on the forward strand.
AACTCACTCTATCTAGCTTATAGAGAAATAACTTATGGCGACTTAAGGATCTTCATTTTTAATCTATATCTATATTTACTAATATTATAAAGAGGAAACATTAATATTATTTTACTTCTTTCCTTTCTTTTTAGAAAGATAGCTCGCGCACTAGGACCAATTCCTGTATCGCACAAACATTCAAACAACGTATACAAATAACATTCAGACATGAAACAACCATTTGTGGTTTACACAATTTTTAGTCCTGTCTGGGATTCGAACACACAACACTCAGGACAGAGGCAGAAGCGAGACGACCACTTAAACCACTACGCCATCAGAGCATTTACAAAAAAATATATTTTTGTTTGTAATATAATGAACTCCGACTCCAGGGGACCGATTTTAAATATTCTATCACCATCAGATAGCTACTTTATCCAGCAAAAACATGTTATCTGACATCACGGTACGATTCACGAGAGCGGAACAGTAATCATAAACATAAGTGAAACTGCAGGTGAAAACTAGTTATTCATATTTATATGGTTAGGTACCTTTTTAGCTTCCTTAGGCTGAGAGAAACGGAGAAATATCAACCAATAGGATTGCATAAAATCTCCGCTCCACTTCAGTATGCAATCCTATTGGTTAATATTTTTCCGTTTCTTTACTCTGCAGCCTCGCTCCGCTTCAATGGACAGGCAGCCTTTCGCCGTAATTTAGTGAACCGAATAGATTTGACTACTGCTGACTAATCAATATAGGTAATCGATTAGCAACTAATGTCTACGAATAATATCCATGTTTCGAATGATTCCATTCGCTCGACTCAATAATTCGAATGTTCAATCGATACACTGCTTTTGGACTGGTATGTACAGTTGGCCAAAACTGTGGTTTAACACCCTACGGTTGAGGATCATTTGAACGTCATGAAACAACAAGGTTGATTTCTTCTTGCAATAATATTATGACAGTGATCATTGTACTTTTTATCATGTATTATATTTACGTCATGCCATGTGTCAAGTTAGAAAAGATCAACCTTAGCGATAATTAGATCTCACAGAAACTTTTGTCAGAACTGATAGACTACTTTCTTGGCCAACTGTGCGTACTAAGCTCGAAATCGATTTTACTTATCTCGTAAGAAGAGCGAGCCAATTATCCTACAAATCGTATAATTTACGACAAGGTCTGTCTTTTCCTGAGAACCTCACAATATAGTACCAGTAAGATGAGTTACGAGTAGGTATATCTTTTATTCTAGACCTTTGGGGATTGGTGCCGAAGAAAACGTGACGTCAACGCAACGATTACGTGACAAGAACTGACGTGGCTAAAGGAAAAATGATTTATCTTTCGGAAAAGAAAATCTGATCCGAAGATAGTTTTTGTTGTTATGTTGGCCTTCACTCCGCTTGTGTATTATTTACGGATGAAATATATTCTATCTTAGGACAAATAATGTGATAAATAACAGAGGGAACAGAAGTTATTAAATTATTTTTACATTATTTAATTTTGGATGGATGACGTCGTTATTTTGGTATCCGATAATAATATATACAGTTTGTAACAAGAAGTTGTGGTTGCGTAATATCGACTTACGGGTTTGGGTGTCAGGTCATATTAACTTATACGCATGCGTAAGGCCGATGACTGTAATAAAATACTTTTGGATTACATTATATTATCAAGTGTTAATAGGATACACATATACAGAAATCTAAGGGCTCGGTGGCGCTTACAGTGGTAAGCTACCGCTGTGCATAAGGTCTATGCAGTTTGATTTTTGGGTCAAGAACTGTGTTATTGGGTTTTTCTGATGAGAAATTCTAAGTTTGGAAATATCTTCGGTAGACAGCAATAGGATTGCCTTCTATTAAATGGAACCCAATTATAAAGCTGGCAAAATATAGATGTAATACAACCCAGCCTAGCCCTTCTACGTTTTGAGCGTATGACTGTATAAAAGAAGGTTAGGTTATGTAAGTTAAAGTATTCTTTTTTTAAATAAAATTTCGCTGATATAGTACAGCTTTCTAATGGTGAAAGAATTTTTAAAATCGGTTCAGTAGTTTTTGAGTTAGATCCTTACAGACAAACAAACATACAAAAAATCAAATGCCCTGTTTATAATATTAGTATAGATAACGCACACATATAATTATATTTGCTAGTGTGATCTATAACCCTAAATCAGTTACCAGCTTTACGTTAAAATAATTTAATTTAAATATTTGTTTGTCTCTTACCAGACTACCAGATACCTAAATTCCAATAACTCGAATTTATTTATTTTAAGTTAGAATTGATAACACGAATAACCGAAAAAAAACATAGCTATATAGGTGTCCACATTTCACTGGCATTGTTTAGGTCGCACTTAATAAATTGCTAGTCTCAGTGATGCTACTAAAAATAAGCTAACAGAAAAAGCAAATAAGAACATTTTGCATGACTGGAGATTCTATTCCGAGACCAAAGAACCAGCTGTAAGCGTTAACACAAATTAATGTTACGAGATCAAGGAGACAGCCATATTAATCTTCATTTATTTATTACGAAAATTTGCGAAGAAATATTCACATTCATAATGAAGCATAAGTATCTAATAAATATGTATATAATTAAGGCTATATAGATAGGTATGCTATGTACGGGGACGAGTTTAGAAAGTTCACAAATACTTTGAAAGTTTCTTCTTATTATTTATACTGGAAATTTAGTTCATTGCAGTTGCCGGTAGTGGCTCTGCGAGTGTCTAGAAAGAACTGGAAAATATTATAGTTCGTTATTTGTTGGCATCCATTGATGTATAAATAAGGATTTTTAAGTTTGCGGTATCTGTAAATCTATCTATGTACTAGTGACATTTCATTATTGGTTAAACATTCAGGTTTAGAACGTTGTTATTCGAATAATATTGATTGTTATTCGAATAAAGATTCGTGTATGGTATGCCTTCACTACATTTTATAAAACAAAGTCCCCCGCCGCGTCTGTATGTCTGTTTGTTCGTGACAAACTCAAAAAGTTCAGAATGGATTTGCATGCGGTTTTCATCAATAGACAGAGTGATTCATGAGAAAGGTTTAGGTGTATAATGTGTTAAGGTTTTGTACTACCCGTGCAAAGCCAAGGCGGATTGTTAGGATGTGATAAGACGTCATCATGGCGTGAAGTAGGTTGCAGTGACAAGAAATGAGAAAGATATTCTTAAACGTTATATATTTATAATTATAATATAAATTCTTAATCTTTTGTAGCGTTTCCCTTCTACATAACTCAAAAGTTATGAAGAAGGGATACGCTACAAAAGATTAACTAAGAAAGTATATAAGGGAAAGTGAAGCACGAAGCACGATCGTTTTTGGAAGAATCTACTAAATTTTTTATAAAAATTCAATTTGGAAACCTTTTATAAAATGTATACAATTGGCATAATTTTTGCCTTACCAACTATATGTCACCAAATGAAACAAACCGGGAGAGTCCCTTAAATGTGGCGTTATAATGCACGAGGTTGTTTCCAATAATTAGTAATATTGTACGGATTACCCTACAATATTAATAATTATTGGAAATATTCTACAGTTACTACTTATGTTAAGGTTGGCTGGAAAAAGCCCAAGAAAGCGAAATGAACATAGTCTCCAGTTTTAAAATGTAAAATCTGTATAAACACAGAAAAATGCTTTGTATTCTTCAGAATCGTAGATAGACAGTATTACAGACATATAGTCTGTCCGGTCTAATACCGAAAAGTCCGTAGGCTCGAGACCTGTGTCTGGTATAATCCTAACTAATATTATAAATGCGAATGTGAGTTCGTTTGTTTCTTACGCTTTCATGCTTTAACTGCTCGACCGACCATCATGAAATTTTGCATATACGTTATCAGAGAAACAGAAAATTAAGTAAAGTATCTGTCATGTAGAAAAAAGTACTGTAACATAACCTACATTTACATACATGAGCGAACCCGGGAGCAAAATCTAGTAAGCTAATAAAAATTCACCTAAGCCCTACTTACGTCACGCACTTGTGAGCATTATGATGTTTGACACAAACTATTTAGGCGTCGGAAATTGCCCCAAGGTGCAAATTCGCGTGTCGGGTACTAAAACTATTACAAACAAAATCAGACGCATCTGAAATACCCAATAAAATTTTTTTGACGTCTTGACCTCATACATATGAGTCACATAAACGTCGGCTCCGACTCTGAAGCAGTCAGACAGCTAACTGTCTGCTTAACTGCCATCATAGAAAGAAAGAAAATACCTATAGAAATGATATCTCATACATTGACAAATAATTATTGCTAACAAACCTGCTTGTAGTATTGCACCTCGCCAAGTAATGGACGTTTTAATTAAAACTACTTTAATCAAGATAATTCTTGGATGAGCTTGAAGAAAATTTGTTTAGTCGTTTGAAAATAATTTATTTCATGGCAAAAATTTTATTTCTATCTACTCTTTGGATAGTTATTTGTAAATCCATCAAAGTTGCACATCTATATTATTATTTTTAATATCAATTAATAAATAGTCATCGATGTGGCAACCAATAATATAGAACCTTAAAAAGCCTTAAGTGAACTTGATCGAAAATATTCGGCGGGATCGCGACTGCATGTGAAAGCGATTCACGCGGCCCGCCGGCTATGGTTATGTCGAGGAATACCGCGGCAGGTTTTGTCGGTATTACTAGGATTATATTATTATGCCGACTATAGTTATCTATCGGTGAGTTCGACCTAACCTCTGTGTCGCCATGCGGAGAGGTGGCGTCCATTACATAATGAATATGAAGTCACTTAAAATAGGCTTAGCGAAATTATCTTTAATTACCAATCTCCGTAAGTTTCTTTGATGGAAAACCGGTGAATAATTAACAAAATCAATTTATCTAGCTCTAATTTGTGTTGATGAAGAAAAATCACTTTTTCTGTTTTTTAGCTATCACCGCCGTTCCTTTAATCTTCAGTGTTGAATTAACATTAATTACATTACCGGTATAGACACTTTATTACTTTACAACAATCAAATTGACTTATAGACACGCAAATGAATTGATGTACTTTTTATGAACGTTATGGAAAACTAGAAAAACGACTTCGAAATGAAAATATCCTCTTTTGTAGACTCTAAAAATACTCTATCAATTAGTTAGAGTTGAGTGGTTCGAAGTTGCTTATTTCTGTTTCTATACAATATTACTTTTTACTGTCGTCTTCACTTTTTTGGTTCCAAAAATCTATCTCTCGTAACCCACGGCGCCTCTATATCATAAGAACACAAAAGTTCCTAAAAAATGCACGCATTATTTCGAGATAAAAAGTAGCCAATATCACTTTCCGGTTCCTTAATTATGCAAAAATTATGTTGTCTTATCTATATAAATCATTCATTTGTAATACATAGTTACTAGTCAGCTAGCTTCTAGAAGCAGTTATAGAAGTTGTTGAAGATTAACATAGAAATAATTTTATTTTGATAATTTACTACTACTTAACCGATTTTAAAAATTCTTTTACCGTTAGAAAGCTATATTATCACCGAGTAACTTAAGCTATATTTTATTTAAAAAACAAAGTATTGTTACTAACATAACCTAAGCTACTTTTACGCGAGCGAAGATGCGGGAAAAAGCTAGTGGCAAATGTATATGAAGGCATATTTTGAATGTTACCATTTTATATTTATACCCGTCGTTGCAGTAAGCGTATGGCTCGGGAAACCACTCGAATACCCGATACTGAAAGGCTAATCAACATAGTGTCAAAATCATTAACAAATGTTTGTGTTTCCTAAGAAGAATCCGGGTGTAAGTAAGTTAGAGATCGTACACTCTAACGCGTGTTACTAAAATCTAGATGACTTTTCTCTATGCGTAGTACATTATATTAACTCAACGCTAAACAAAGGCTTTTATTGCACATTATGATGGCTTAGCTAGTCGCCGTAGCCAGTGCCTCTAACTTGAATGAAGTGAAATAAAGAGACAAACATTTGTGTGATCCTCAGACATTAGATATTAACTTCTAAATCTATATTATGTTCTGTTGGCTTATTGATCATTTTGCATGAACCTGTTTTAGGTGTCGATTCGCACTCAAATTGTATAGACGTGTACAAATTGACCTTTAAAAAGTCTTGTTTTTTAATAGTGTCGAACAATTAGTGTGGAAGTCGTTCTCTTGTGTTTCTAAATGCATCGTGATACAGGGATAAACCTAGCAATTAAAAATGGCAAAGGCACTTAATATTAAACTATTTACTACTATTAAAGAATACTGACTAGACCGCTTACGCTAGACGTTCCTGCTTTAAGTCACTACTCAAAATCTATTTCCCCCTCTGTCTTTGGTCCCGAGTTATTTGTTGCTTGTGATTGCGGTCGATTCCTGGATTGAACAAAATGATATTAAGATCTTCAGTAAATATATTTGATACTTGGCAATGTGCCCCGTGGAAGTAATAGAGTCAGTCTTTATTACGTAGAATCTATGCTATAAGTAGCGAAGTATGTGTCTGCAGGTAAAAACATAACTGCAGACATATGCGACTACTGATGTAAGTCTATCAATGTATTTGTCAGTTTTCTGGATTTTGCAACATATAGCTTAAAAATGTGATCGTATCAAAGGTTGTGTAAATAACTCTATGTATAGACTATATCCTAATATGCAAGTTCATGGTCTTCAGAAACCGTTTACTGTACTGAAAATCACGTGATTTCCATCTAAGTGAATATTATAAGCTTTTTATATCCAATAAATATCCAGCGGATACTTGGAGCTAATGCGTTTTAAACGACGCATCATTTGTCGACCGATACGCTAGCGATGTAGGCGGTACAATACAAATTGCAAAGTCAACTGCAACAAATTGGTCTTAAATTTTCACAGTACACAACACATTTTCTTTCTGGTTTTACCAATTTTATTTAAGATTACAATCAGAACTGATGAAATCTATTTTGTTTCTTTTTAACTTTAATTTCAGTTGCTTGTCATAGTAGAACTCATTAAAGTACTGGAGCCCTGCATTTCAAAATCTCAAATCAGGTCAGATTCCCTACGTATTCCATACGTCACTGGCATTTTCTTGGTAATCCCGAAGGATTACCAAGAAAATGCCAGTGACGTAAATATCGAAGTTTTGTGGCGACTGTTCATACCGTAAAACACATTTTTGCCGAAATACGTCCTAATTTTCGGTACGTGACCTCTTGGTTTTCCTAGACCTTTTCATAAAATAGTCTGAATAACGGAGTAATGTCATTTTAGAAGAAAGAAATTTCGTTGTAAGTTTTCCCGTTCACGCAGTACCGAAGTTTCAGATAGACGTTCTCTTGGTAGACCTACTGGTTATTATTTATGCCGACCCTCATTTAATTTATAGCGAAATGTTAATTGCAAAATCTCTGAAATAATGCCCATCATCTTAATTCCCAACAGTAGTCTTTAATTAATGTATCCAGATATTTCTTAGGGCGCGTCCAGATCCAGCTACGCGCCATGCGAGAACGTCGCGAAAGCCGCATGCGTGTGCCCTTTGCACTACAACTAATATAAACAGTATGAAAGCGAACGGAACTGCATGCGCGCAAACTGCGCGCCGCGCGTGCCCTCTGTGCAAGACTTGCGTGAGTTGCGCCAAAGAGGCGCACAAAACAATAGTAATAACTGCACGCGTGCCGCACACAAGCAACTCGCGAGCGGGTCGCGAGTGGCGCATTCGTGGCGCATTCGCCAGATCTGGACACACCCTTAAGATATCAGTCGTACCTACTTAGTTAGTTGCTATCAATCTTTCTTTGCCAGACGTCCCTTGTTTACAAGGTAAAGTTTGTATTGATTTTCGTAGAATAGCGCTTGTAGATAATGAAAAAAGTGGCATCTATGATTCGGTATTAGCAATGATAATTTTTGAATACGTTATTATTAAAAGGCAGAGGTGTGTTACACCGACAATTCAGCTTCACTTTGGATTTAGGTCCCACGTAATAATAGCAGCGATAAATATATATATACTAAACAAGCTTTTGCCCAAGATTTTGCTCGCATAAAAATAGGTTTAGGTTAGGTAATGTTAGTAACAGTACTTTAAAAAAATATAACTTATGCCACTCGGTGATAATATAGCTTTCTAATGGTGAAAGATATTTTTAAATCGTTTGGGTAGTTATGTAGTTAAATCGTTACAAACAAACAGAATATCAATTATTTCCTCTTTATAATATTATAGTATAGTTAAATAATAAATGAAAAGACGTTTTAGTCGAAAAATATATAAACCAATCATATAATATATTATGTTATATTAATTAGTACCTACATATTAATTAAAATTGAATCTACATATAAAGGGAAACACGCCTGCTTAATTGGTGGACCTACGTTTGTACGCAGTCGCGTGAATAATAAATAATTTATTTTCCTTTATAGCTGATTGTGCGGTGTGTGATTTTAATCATATTTAAGTTATTTGTGAAATTAATGTATACATGAATACGTAACATACTTTATACTCCTTTGTACGCATAATTAAAGTTTAAGATTCCTTCTTTTCGCATAATAATTGCCCCTAATATACATTGGCATATATTTTTGGCATAATAATACTTTGTCATTATTGTCTTTGGCATACTTTGATTTACGTTGACATAATTATCATAGTGACAATCCGAAAAATCGATTTGGGTTGCCTCAGTTGACCCTTTCCTTCCAGCTGGTGCAGGTGTTGTCAGGGCACGGCTGCTTAGGCAAATACCTGCACGAGGTCGCTAGGAGGGAACCGAATCCTATCTGCCACCACTGTGCGTGTGAGGAGGACACGGCGCAGCACACGCTCGAGTAATGTCCTGCTTGGGCTGTGCAGCGGCATGAACTCCAGGACGTTGTGGGTGAAGACCTCTCGCTGCCGGCCGTGATCAAAGCCATGGTCGACAGCGAGAAGTGGGTAGCGGTCGCATCTTTCCGCGAGAACGTCATCTCGCAAAAGGAGATGGCGAAGCGGATCCGTGAGGAAAGTATTTATGCTGCTGCCGGCGTACCGAGCGGCGCAAGCGCGCGTACGCGCGCCTTATGCCGCCGTAGTGAGGGTGGTGGGCGAGGGAACGGGGATCTCTCACCCGTCAGCCATTGAGCCGGAGCGACGCCCTCTGTCGTGCTGGGGCAATGCCCAGGAGTCGTCGCCCGCAGACCTTTTCTGCATTGGGCCCTGCTGGGTGGGTTCCTGATGTAGTTCTAGTTCCAGTGACCCACCCACCTTACGTAGCAGTGAGATACGTAAGCCGTTGGCCCTTGTGCCACTCCAAGCAGCCAGTTGTGATAATATACAATTCAACTTTATGACTATGCTTAAAGTATGCCATCTTATATTATATGTTAAAATTGTAAGCAAATGAGTAAGAAACCTTAAAGTTTATATGGAGGAGTGCAGAAAGCCTAAACCTAATGTTTTACGGTTGACTTTCGACCAATGGACTATCACAAGTTCGTCATTGTATCTCTGCGTATTTAGATAATTTTTTGACAGGAAAACACAAAGATACATTGCAGGACCTGTAAATCGAAGCCAGGAAGACAATAATAAGCTAGTGAATATGTAAAATCACTAGCTTTTGCTCATGGTTTCGCTTTGGAACAGTACTTTTTCCTGGATGAAAAATACCCGATTTCCTTTTCCGCCGCTACCGCTGACAACATGTATGCAACATTTTATGATGCTAGGTCGAGTAGTTAAGGCGTGAAAGCGTAAGAAACAAACAAACTCACAACTCAAACAAACGACTGCATGGATGACGTAGTGGTTTAAATGATCGCCTGGCCACTGCCATTGTGCCGAGTATTGTGAGTTCGAATCCCACTCGGGACAAAACTTTGTGTGATCCACTAATGTTTGTTCCGAGTTTGTGTGTTCTTTGTATCTGTTGTTTGAATGTTTGTAAAGTCCCACGCCACTCAGGATATATTCCTAATGCAGGAACTGTCTTTTCAAATTTAATAAAAATTTAATATTAAAACAACCTTGTGTTTATAACAAGCGACCCGCTTCGGTTTCGCACAGAAAGTACAAAACCTTAACAAATTATACACCTAAACCACTATGTCTATTAGTAAAAACCGCATGAAAATCTGTTTAGTAGTTTTTGAGTTTATCGCGAACAGACAAACAGACACGGCGGGCGACTATGTTTTATAATATGTAGGTAGTGATAGTGATATTGGGATGAATCGTGTTCGTATTTTATAATTGGTCGAATTGATAATGAAGCTGAGTAATGGCCGTGTGGTTAATTAAGTATTTCGGTTGTCGATACTACTGTTATAATTGAATTGTGGATTTAATTACCTACAATAAATCACAAAATCCATGTTTAAATTATATTACACATATAGTTTTATTACGCCACTTACAAATTTCTGGTTTTAATTATGTTTATTTAATTATTTACATTGGAAACACAATTATGTGATCTTACGCATGAAATGAAAATATATTGTTTTTTATAGTAATATAACTTACCAATATTGCTAGTCTTCAGGCTTAGTTTTCAGCCAACAAATATAATATGTATATTAAGGTACGCTTTTTATCTTAACTTATATTATAAATTCGAATGTAAGCTTGTTTGTTACGCTTTTACCCCGTACTCGATCGATCACAGGTACAGAAAAATATATAGGATAGCTTTCATCTGGAAAAAAAGTATTATTCCCGATCGAGCGAAGCCGCGGGCAGAAGCTAGTGGTTTCATCTTTTTCATAATTGAACAATAAAAGCTTATATATAAAATATTCTTTTGTTACTTAATATTAGGAAATAGGAAAAAATAATAAAGTATTTTTTTTTAATTCATGCCTCTGCCTATGCCTGTATATACCCTGAGGTAGGAGAAAGGTAGATCCAAGAAATCCCTACGTGCAATATGTAGGGATTTCTTGGATCTACTTTTCACAAGCTATGTTTGCAGGCCCACGTAATAGGTGGTGGGTAACAGCCTAAGGAGAACCTTTTCAGAGCCTTGCAACTAACCTTAATGGGCACTTGTCTTAAAGCCTTGCTACTATTGGATATTGCCATTAAAACAATACACCAATAACTACTCGACTCAGGACTTGAGTTTCGGATCTTACGATCCCTGTGACGGTACTGTACTGTACTGAATGATGATACTTACTTTCATGGCACACGCAACGCTTATAGTCTACAAGATTTTGCCCGCGGTTTTGCTCGCGTATATGTAGGTCAGGTTAGATTAGTAACAGTATTTTTTCTGGATGAAAAGTACCCTATGTCCTTTTTTGTTCCCCTGACAATGTGTATGCAAAATTACATAGTGATCGGTCAAGTAGTTAGGTGTGAAAGCATAACAAATAAACTCACATTCACATTTATAATAGTAAGGCTTTTTTCATACTTATCTTATTTAATAATCAAATATGGTGTGGTTGCTAAAGATAATACATAGAGCCCCATCTCTGTTATGTGTTTTATTTGTTGCCTATATTTATTAGAGAACAAATAATGACATAAAGAGAAAGCAAAATAAAATAAAAGTCGGTCTATACATATACTGTTCAATGCATTCGAATTTAATTCGAACGGTGCAATAGTGCACATTTTTAAGACATCTGCCGCAGTAGGTTTAAACCCTGTGTCACAGAAGGCTTTACAAACATTCAAACAACGGACACAAAGAATACCAAAACCCGGGCAACTATTTGTGAGTCACACAAAATTTTTGTTTGCCGTGCCGACATTGCTTAACGCGACTTAAAAACAGTTGATAATAAATTTATTTTCAAAAAGAGAAGCTTTATAAGCATTCAAACTTGGAATACCAAAAATCACTCGTTCTTGAACCTGCTATCTGTGGATCGCCAATGTTAACCCTCGCTTAATATAATTACCTATTTGAATCGTTGATCTTACATAGGAGCCCACGCATCATTACGTAAGCCAAGAAGACGGGCAGCAACCTAACATCCATGTTAACAAGATCCAATTAATGTAGTTTTCTGAACGTTAAAGGTCAAGTACGCCTTTTTATTTTCAGTTACAAATTTTATTTTTATAGTTATAAGTTTGTTAGTATTCATGAAAGGTAGCTATAGAAGTATAGTTTAGATGCTTAAAATATAGAAATAGTGTTTCATAAATATATACAACGTGGTATATTAAGTTCTGATTTTATTTTGAGGTATAATGAAATTTATGCATGACATATATTGTGTAAATCATGAGAAAATTTATAGATTTTGTCTAGAAAAAGATGTATTTATTTTAATATGGGCTTTTACTTTGTCGATGCTGCATATATGTGTCTTAAGCTTAGCGGTATGGACACTTTATAAAAACAATATTTTTCAGTTGTCGATACCCACACATCGATTTAATTTGAGTGCGAAACGACTTCGTCTGCATTAAGGCGTATCTTAATATACATAATAATTATTATTATGTATCTAAAGTTAGTATAAATATGTGTCCTAAATATATACATTAGAAATTTTCAACAGTTTAATCTTATTATAAAGTCGTAACTATTTATCACTTGTACATCATATTATAATATCACCCCTGTTCGCAAACTCTCCCTTAAGTATGAGAAGGGTTCAATAGACTAGCTTTTTGTGGGCAAACTCCGCTGCCTTCCGAGAACTCTCAGAAATGCTTGTTTCATCGTCAATATAAGCGATAAATAACTATTTAATGCTGCATATTGTGGAGTCTAACTCGAGATCTTTGTGTGACAGTCCAACGGTCTGTCCATTAGGCTATATTTACATCTAATCATTGAGCAGCGATAGCTCAGTGGGGAGACCAACAGACTGCAATGCAGAGGGTCGCGGGTTCGAACCCACGTCGCGCACCTCTGACTTTCGGAAGTTATATGACTTTTCGAAATTATGTGCGTATTGATTGACAATTATCGCCTGTTCCTGCCTCAGAAAGCACGTTAAGCCGTAGGTCCCGGCTGCCATGAACATCTGTGGCAGTCGTTATTGGGACAGTGTCGACACAAAAGATCCCACTGGGTCGAAGTGTCGCCGATCTGCACTGACTGGCCCCCACATAAGATTTACACATACATCTAACCATTGCTTATTTTTAATTTGGTATTAACTACGATTCATAAATTAGACCACAGATTACATGACACCTAAAATTTTTGGAATTTGTAATTCTAACACAGCTCTGGCTACCCTTAGGGTATACAGACGTAAGACCCGGAAAGATACATCATCTTTAAGCCGTCAATTATTAGAATGCAAGACACAGTTGAAAACCTATTGTGTCTGGCCGCCAATGTTCAGATTAAAACAGCAAAATTAGAACAATTACCGAAATTTTCTACACCGTTGTCTGCAATACCACAAAAGTTGATATTTTGACAATGGCTTTAGTCCAGACACCTGTCATTGTACAGTTTCCTACGAAATGCCATAATAAGTTCACTGAAACTTTACCAAGACACTAAAAAAGAATGACAAATATGTCATATGCCAAAATATTTAAAACTAGCTGACCCGCCCAACTTTGTCTGCGTCACATAAGAGAATTTTACACGTTTTTTGCAACATTTTTCATTGATGCTCCGCTCCTATTGGTCGCAGCGTGATGTTATACAGCTTATAGCCTTTCTCGATAAATGGGCTATCCAACACTAAAATATTATTGTCAATTCGATCCAGTAGTACCTGAGATCAGCGCGTTCAACCAAACAAACATAGATAGATACTGAAAGGAAAAGTATGAAAAGGATTTGTGTGCAGTGAATATGTTTTGTAAATGAAATTAATAACCCGATTATACGTTATGTTGTTAATAATAATATATAATAATATCAGCCCTGTATTAAACTGTCCCACTGCTGGGCACGGGCCTCATCTCAGTGTGAGAAGGGTTAGGCTAGAGTCCACCACGCTGGCCCAGTGCTGGTTGACAGACTTCACATATCTTTGAAAACATTATTAAGAACTCTTAGATATGCAGGTTTCCTCACGAAAGTTTCCGTCACCATTAAAGCAAGCGATAATTAACTATTTAATACGCTCATAACTTCGAAAAGTCAGAGATGCGAGCCTTGGGATCGAACTCGAGACCTCTGCGTGGCAGTCCAACGGTTTTCCACTAGGTTATTGCTGTTATTCTTATTGCTTCTATTATGCTGTTAATGTTTTTCAATAATAATTATGTAATTTATTGCGTCATATGAGTCACAGGAAAAGTTGGAAAAAAACTTGTGTGCAGTGAATATATTTTCAACTGAAATGAATAAACCGATTATGCCTTATGTTCTGAATGGCTTTATAATAATAATTATATAATTTATTGCGTCAAATATGGTATGATGTAAGGTATTACTAATATTTTGTTTCACAGATATTATGTATCTTTATTATATATAACTAGCTGTTAACCACGGCTTTGTCCGCGTGAAAATTAACAAACAAAATCTAATATAAAAGAAACCTACGTTACTTCTTATAACATAGTTTACTTTATAACGGGTTGGGACCCTTCTGCACTCACCCACAGTCCGCGTAAAGTTGTAGAGGTCATCTGAGGTCAACAACTAATACACAAAACAATTCTTATAACATCAGCTATCTGCCAGTGAAAGTCTCGTCAAAATAGGTCCAGCCGTTTTTGAGACTAGCCGGAAAAAACAGACAAACAGATAGTCAGATATTTTAAAATTGATTTTTTCATTCACGTATAATAAATACTTTCATATGCATTTAGTGAAAAGCTGTTATTTTGACATTACAAACAGACACTTCCATTTTATTTATTTGTACAGATATGCGTATAGTAGCAGTTTTACTATGATACTCCATGCACTTTATAGGTGGTTTTCCGTGTTAGATATAAAAATTTGATATAAGTTCAATTAGCTATGACTCATCCCTATTGCTACTAAAGAAACCGCATGTGAATCAGTTATTGGAAACTGCTGTGAGTGACCTTACTGTCTATTGTTACAAACTCATAACACAGGCAATATACTTCTCGTGAAAGGATATCGTTTTAATCCGAAAAGAATATGCTGAAGTGTTTTACTTTTATAGGCACAGATCTAGAATCCAGAAATTCACAGAAGCAGCACACTTCTGAGAATTTCTTTGTTGTAATCCGTCAAGTGCCAACTACGTTTACAAGATGCAGGGGTCTATAAAATAGATTGTGACTATGGACTCTCATATATTGGTTATGGTATATATATATATATATCTTATATATTGGTATTGATCAAGAGAAGCATAGGGGTGCCTATGCTTCTCTTGATCTGACCGCATAAAAGAACACATAGCTGATGTAAAACACCAACGCTCGTTGAAGTCTGCCGTGTGTGAACACGTGCAACAGGGGACCAACCACTATCTGCGATTTGACAAACCACAGGTAATCACCGCAAATCAACACCGATTCCTACTAAGGATGCTTCGCGAGGCTATTGAAATCAAAAACATCCTAATTTCAATAGAGAAGATTCAAGCGCTCATAGCCAGTTGTACTCACTGATCGGTAAACGATTAGCGAGGTTAAGCAACGTTGGGTGCGGTCAGTCTATATATAGGTGACCGCTTAGTGGTATTTCATCTGAGCGTCTCCGTGCTTCGGAGGGCACGTAAAACGTCGGTCCCGGTTGTTGTCAAATTGACAGCAGTCGTTAAGTCATGTCAGAGGCCTACGGGCGGCTTGAACAACTCTTGACAACAGGTTGGCCACTAAACACCCGAAAGGAAGAAGAAAAGAAGATAGATAGAGAAGATGGTTGGAATGTACCACCGGCTTGGGATCCAGTAATCAAAATAAGAAGAAGCAAAAAAAAGACTTGATGATACTTTGAGCTCATTCTGCGTAAATAGAAACACCAATTATTAAATTATGTTCAGGTACTTTGATATAATTACACTTAAGAACATTGAGACAACTACCATCTTAGTCTGCCGTGAACATTGCTGCTGAAAAGCAACCGAAACGTCGGGGAAAGTGTAAAATTAAATCTAAATAGTTGTATAAATTAAATAGCTTAAATAGAAGTAAACAGTAAATAGTAAAAGTGTTTAACAATAGTACCTTAAAGTTTCAAATTTTTGTAATAATACTAATAGTAGTTTTGACCGCAGCGATAGCTCAGTGAGAAGACCAACAGACTGCAATGCAGAGAGTCTCGGGTTCGAACCCACGTCACGCACCTCTGACTTTCGGAAGTTATATGACTTTTCGAAATTATGTGCGTATTGATTGACAATTATCGCCTGCTCCGTGTCTCGGAGAGCACGTTAAGCCGTCGGTCCCGGCTGCCATGAACATCTATGGCAGTCGTTATTGGGAAAGTCAGTACCCTCTAATATCCTGATACTGGTCTAGCCTTAGGGTATCGTTAGCCTTCGGGTTGCGGAGGTCAGGTGGCAGCCGCTCCGTGTAAAAACTGATATCCAGTCAAATCCGGTTAGACCAGAAAAGCCGACCCCAATTGACTTGGGAATAATAAAGGCTAAGAGAGAAGACTAATAGTAGCTTTATAAAAAATAAACAACGCGATAAAATCCCTTTAAAATTGTTTAATTTCAATGTATAACATTCGCGTAAACGTAAGACAATATTATTGAACAAAATTAGCTTATGACAGGCCTGTGCCGTAGGCTAAATTCAAGATTACGTAATTGGATGTCTAGCTACCCATTAGCCAATCAGTACCGTAAGAAAAAGTTCAGCTATAGTAAATCGCTGGAATAGGCACTGTATTGGTTCCCTTGCCAGCAAATCTTGGGCGTAGTCCAGAACGGTTGAACCAGATTTGTCAAATGCAAGTATAATTTAACTACAAAAACGTTTTGTGTGTTGTGCTTTTGGAAAATAGAATTTGATTTTAAAAACTATAATTGTTTCAAATTCAGTACGAATTTCCCATTAGTACAGCGGTACTTTGAAGTCTAAACAATATCTATATATACCTAATTTAGTGGTAGCGGCACACCGGCGGCCAGACACAATAGGTTTTCAATTATGTCAGGCATTTAAGACATAGTCTCATGCTTACTAATCCATGAAAACCCTCTTCGGGGTTAGCAGAGGAGTATTACAAGCCATATATCTAGCTATATTTTAATAAAAACCGAGCGTATAGCTGTCTGTTGAACACATCTTAAAACTCAATGATGCTGTAAATTATTTCTCTACCAACAAAGCCAATAACTCTACTTAAGCCTCAAAAAATGTACAGGCTAAATGTTATGCTACGCTTTTTCGTCTAAATTAATGTTTAAAATTGAAAATTCATTAGAGTTTTACAGACACGAGTTTCAAGGTGGCTCCCAGGCACACGCGTATAATTACATTCTGGAAAAATAAATTAGAACCTAATTTGCTTATGGTATTCTCCAATACGATTACAGTAAAGAACGAAAGTGAAATTATGGTTATTTGTAATTAAAGTAATGCTAATTATAAGTAAAAATACTCCACTATTTTTACTTACGTTTATCGTGAATAATTTTATCAAAAACACGCTTTATTGTGTAAACCTTTATTACGTAACGTGTGTTTTTTAATTAAATCGATAATTTCGATTATATTGCATATTTGGGTAAGTCAGTCTAGTTATTTAGTTGTTTCGGATACATTTCTTAAACACACTTTGGATATTATATGGAGTCTTTCATGTTCTTGACCGCTGTCTACATGGATGTATCTTAAAATATGTACTTATGAATACTTTGCTATACAAGATACTTTTACCTATATTTCTATTTAATTTGCCATCATAATAGTGTAAGAAAACTTATAATAATACGTCACCATTTTACGGACTCCAATATATTTAGATGTTGCACACTTACCTGAAACAAAAACGTAAAAATATTACATTAATTTTGTTATTGCCAGCACAGGCACAAACAAAAGCATCTAACCTTATCCGATTATCATAAAATTCGCATACACGTTGTCTGGTGTTTAGAAAAAGACATGAGGTACCTTTCTTTAAAATAAAAGTACTGACGTTTAGTAAAGTACTGTACTTCTATTATAAATTTTAGACCGTTGATGCCGTTTGGGTACTTATAAAAATAAATGACTCTATATCTAGGTGTGTATCTGACACTTAAATACAGTTTTGCAGGGTGAAATTACTACTGACATGGCCATTTGCTCATAAAAATTAATTTAAAATATGTCTAGACTATTCGTATAATTAAATTTAAAATATAATTATATTTAAATTATATTGAAACAGAGTATAAAATATACCTATAGTATTTTTGTTACATAAATGGAGTTGTTCAAATAATTTATTGTGAATTAGCTCGTAAGTAATGGTATTTGAAAAGGAAGAGTGCGTGACGATGTGTAATATTATGATTGATGGAGAAAAAGTGGAGCAAGTGAAAGAGTTTGTATATTTGGGTACTTTGTTTACAAGGGATGGTAAACATGAGGGAGATATTGAAAGGAGAACGATTGCAGGAAACAAAGTGAATGGAGCTCCACGCGCTTTTATGAACAGTCGAAATGTTTCCGAAAAGGCACGTTTGGCTGTTCATAGAGGACTATTAGTGCCCACACTTATGTATGGAAGTGAAAGTTGGGTATGGCAAAAGAAGCATGAGAGCAGAATAAATGCTGTAGAAATGAGAGCGCTGAGAAATATATGTGGTGTGACTCTGAAAGATAGAATAAGGAATAGTGTGATTAGAGAGAGATGCGGCATGAAAGTTGATATAGTGACAAGAATAGAAAAGGGTATGTTAAGCTGGTTTGGGCATGTAGAAAGAATGGACGAGATAAGACTGACTAAGAAAGTTTATAAGGCTAGTGTGAATGGAACAGTCGCAAGAGGACGACCTAGGCGAACGTTTCTTGATCAAATCGGAGGCGTTCTGGACAAAGGCCAGGTTAAGAGCACCTTGAACCGACGGGCGTGTATGAGGAATGTGATGAAAGTGAATGAAACCAGAGAAGTGTGTCAGGATCGTAGCAAATGGAAATCCGTAGTCTCTGCCTACCCCTCTAGGAAACAGGCGTGAATCTATGTATGTATGTATGTATGTAAATGAAAATAAAATGACTGAAGACTTTAAAGGTGAATACCTTTTATCCTCTTTGTTCTAAACAGCACTTCGTAGCTATTTATTTTTATAAGAAAACAACGTTTATTTGATTCGAATAGAATGCTCAGACATAGTGGTTTAAGTGGTCGCCTCGCCATTGCCTAAGCGACGACTGTTGTTGGTGTGATTACCACACAGGTAAAATATGATCCACAAATACTTGTTCCAAGTGTGGGGGTTTCATGTATTAGCTGTTTGAATGCTTGTAAATACCCGCAACACAATTTAGCAAACAATTTAATTAAGCTAAATAGTTTGTTTGTTTAAACTTGGTAATCTCTGCACCTATTCGGATAGTCGGATTTTAATAATATTTTTGTATTTGATTTTTGAGGAGGAAAGTTTTAGTCAATATAGCGTAACTCTACAAGCTACTGGAGCGGAGAGGGAAATCGCAAGAAACTCAATAAATTGTTTAAAAATATTGTTTTTGGCACGATCAACATCTTCCCGTTAACATGGCTGATAATAAGCAACCAAATTGTCGGAGAATTTATAAACTTCTCTCTTAGCCTTTATTATTCCCAAGTCACTTGGGGTCGGCTTTTCTAGTCTAACCGGATTTGACTGGATATCAGTTTTTACACGGAGCGGCTGCCACCTGACCTCCGCAACCCGAAGGCTAACGATACCCTAAGGCTAGACCAGTGTCAGGATATTAGAGGGTACTGACTTTCCCAATAACGACTGCCATAGATGTTCATGGCAGCCGGGACCGATGTCTTAACGTGCTCTCTGAGGCTCGGAGCAGGCGATAATTGTCAATCAATACGAACATAATTCCGAAAAGACATATAACTTCCGAAAGTTAGAGGTGCGCGACGTGGGTTCGAACCTCCTTCGTTTCCTCTGCATTGCAGTCTATTGGTCTCCCTACTGAGCTATCGCTGTTTTGATAGGTTTATAAATTCTGTCGGAGAATTTATAAACCTACCTAAAATATTATAAATGCGAATTTGACATTGTTTCTTTGTTTGTAACGCTCTCACACCTTAACTACTTAACCGATCATCATGAAACTTCGCATACTCGTTGTCAAAGGAACAGTAAAAGACACGGTACCTTCCATCCAGAAAAAGGACTATTAATAACCTAATTTAAAATAATTAAGAATAATAGTAAAAAATAATTTAAAATAATATTTAAATGTAGTACTTTTTTCAAAATAAACTGTGTTAATATTCATATAAATTAGCTTGATTTCAAACCTTAACCCTATAAAACAACGTGAAATTTGACGTCATTTTATCCAACAGTACTATAGAGCTGTGGTAGGCTTGTTTAATCAGTGTAAAATCTCATTAAAGGCTGTATCGGACGCCATTTAGCTGGCTTCTGTGGTATTGTGGGCTGTTCCTGGACGCGAAACACGAAATGTTTATTGTGATGTGACTTCTATTTGTTCTTTTATAATAGGGTAGGTAGTTGACACACATTTTTTTTTATTACCTCTGACCCTCTATATTACGACAAACGTTTTGCAGGCTGGTGTTGGACTATCGAATTTTTCGTATTAATATAGTATTGCAACAGATTCGACCGGAATTTTTTGAAAAAGCATGACTTTATTCCGACAAATTACAAATCAATAATTAAAGTATCCCAATCCTTAATCATGTATTGTATAGGCAGTTGGGGATGTGCTGCAAAAACCGTAATGATTCAGCTAGAAAGGGCCCAACGCTCGGTTTTAAAAACAATATATAAGAAACCCTTTAAATATTCTACAACGCAACTTTATAAAGATAGTAGCGTTCATAACGTTCGTCAGTTATTTATACTGAGAACATTTTTAAAGGTACATCAAATAGTTATTAATTCAAAAGAATATAAACATCTTTTAACCCGCCGAAAATTTAGAATCGCTGTACCTAAAATTAAAACATCATTTGCAAGACGTTTGGGTCCTTACATGAATAACTATATTTATAACAAAGTAGCTGAAAAATTCAATATTAAAGAGTGCTCATTAAGGGAGGCTAAAGTTGTTGTTAGTAAATGGCTCACTTCGTTGACATATGACGAAACCGAAAATTTATTAACACACCTAAATTAAAATAAATCACTGTTGGTTTAGTTATTATGCACCAAGCAGTTTGATGTAGCATCTGATTATATTCACATATAATATATCTAAATATATATTTATACATAACATATATATTTATATGCACATTATATTATATATAGTATATATATATATATATAGTATATATATATATATATATATATATATATATATATGTATATATACTTATATAATATACATAATATGTATCTTTACAGTATGTTATTATTTCAATAATTTGTATGTATACTTAATTTATGTAAATGTAAAATACTAATTTCTTATTTCTTTAATTTTTTACTCGTCACAAATAAGTACTGTTAAAGCTTATAATAATCTATTGTAATCGTCTCGGCACCCACAGGACAGGCTTGCCTAGTGTGGGGCCACTGGTATATCTTACATTGTAACATGTTAACTTTGGAAATAAACAATTTTTATTTTTATTTTTATTTAATATAATAATAATAATAATCATTTATTCAACTTAAATTGTTACAAATGGATACAGGGGTTAGGTTACATCGTAAAGGTAATATATAAAGGGTTTTGACCTGGGGGTTGCGTGGGCCTGCTCGCCACCCGATCAGCACCAGGTCCTAGAGGCGGCGTGCGTGTTCCCACGCGCACCTTTGAGTCGTGTTTTTGTCCCCCTACAAGGGGACAGAAGAGGGTCTTTTTATGTAGTGGCCTACCGTTTTACACGGCGGGCCAAACCCTCGGCGGGGTCGCGATTGCATGTGAAAGCGATTCGCGCGGCCCCGCCGTCTATGGTTATGTCGAGGAACATCGTGGTAGGGTTAGTCGGTATTACTGGGGTATCTCTTCCCCGGTGAGCCCGACATAACCACCAGAGAGATATGCGACAAAGCATTCTCCCACGTTTAAAAAATGAAATTGAATATATAAGGGGTGCCTGTATTAGGGTAAACCTGTGCCACAGGCATTAATTTATAAATAAACAAACAAGTATTAAATATATAGTGATAAGTGATAATATTCTATTAGAACTACAACATGTCGAGCACAATAGTGGTGGCGCAAACAAGTTACAGCTTTAGACCAAGCTACAAAATTTACCGAAATAAATTTTATGTACAGTGATGGGCATATCGGATCAAACAGGGGCCAGATTATCAGAGGTCCACTGTATTTAGGTCATGTATTTACATTACCCGAATTCCAAGACACAAAGAGTTTTTAATCTACTAAAAATTTTATAAGTAACTTGATGGTATAATTGTCAAATGACAAAAAGCGGATGCACGATACTAATTGTGTCGTAACCGCTATTCAAATACAGTTGTTCGAGGGAGATAGCGCGATGTCAGTTTTTCAGTTCCAGTTTAAGGGCTACTAAGAATTTCCTGACAAAACCATTAACATAAGTTCATGGTTTAATTCCAGGGAATCAGAACAATGACCCAATGCACTGCATTTCAGACACAGCAGATACTTTCAATAAAAATTTTCAACTTATATTTGTATAGTATTAAATAAAACTTCCTTTATATTACACGCAATAAAAACATAATGTACTGTTTCCTCAATACGTCAGTAATAATAATTATATTCTATCACATACACACAACACCATCTAGCCCAAACTAAGCAGAGCTTGTACTATGGGTACTAGACAATGGATAAACATACATAATATATACTTTTTTTTTGTAAATACATACGTATTGTACATAGAAACACCCAGACAAAGACAAACACCTATGTTCATGCACACAAAATGTTGGACTTGTGCGTGAATCGAACCCGTGACCTCAAGCGTGGCAGTCGATTACACTAACAACTACGCCATCGAGTCGTCAAATGGGTTGATCAAGTCATTATCTATATATATAGAACTCTTCCGTTACTGAATGACTGACAGACAACGCACAGCCGAAACTACTGAACGCAAGAAGCTGAAATTTGGCATGTATGTTCTTTGGAGAGTGTAGGGGAGCACAAAGAGAGGACTTTTGGAAATTCCACCCTGAAGGGGGTGAAAGGGATGAAACCCGATATTCACACGGATACGGGACTTACGCGGGTGAAACCGCGGGCAAACTACTAGTTTATTTATAAATAGCCTTGACTTATATATAAATAAAATAAATAAATAAAATATTGCAGAAACGGTTATATAATATCTGGAACAAAAACAAATAGTTTAAAAAAATGCACCGTTCATTCGGGTTCTGACAATTCTTTTTATTTTAGCTTTTCTCTCATGGATAAAGTTATCTTATTTCATGAACAGAATTTTACTATAATGAACGTCGGTAAATAAAACCATTTTTATATTCCTCTTTTGCGTTTTGATTTATCGATACTACTTTCCTGCTTTTTTTGCTATATTTCTTACAGAACATCAGTAATCTGTATTTCTTTCTTTTGCTTTTCTGGTAATAAAAGGTATTATATATGCTTTTCTGTACCTTTGATAACGTGTATGTAATTTCATGATGATCAATCGAGTAGTTAAGGTGCGAAAGCGTAACAAACAAACTCACATTCGCATTTATAGTATTAGTGAGTCATTCGCATTTATAGTTTAATGTTTGTAAAGTCCATGGTATTCGGGATAATCCTTGACTAGCGAATTTGAAAATATTGAATCAAGTGACAAAGAAAGGTACTGGATAAAATCCGCAATGAATATATAAGAGGAAGCTTTAAAGTTGCACCAATCGCAGATAAAATCACCAAAAATCGCCTTCGCTGGTATGGCCATGTCAGAAGGCGAGACGAAAATCATGTGGTTCGAACTGCATTGAGCCTCCCAGAACAAAAGCGAGGGAGAAGCCGCCCGCCGTTGACCTGGTGGAGCTCCATTGAAAGAGACCTCAAGAAAGCCCAGTTGCGCGAAACGACAACCCAAGATCGTTTGACTTGGCCCAGGAAAGTGAGGAGACCTGAACCCAAATAATAGGATAAGGAGAGGAAGAAGAAGAAGAAGTGACAAAGAAAGGTAATAGTTTCAAAATTTACGGTTTATATACGACATTGGGAATAATATCTCAGCTATTTTAATACGAGCCCGATTAAAACCCGGTTTTAAAAAATGCATTTTGTACATAAAAACACCCAGTCTCGTAACAACTATCTGTGGATCAAAAAATGACCATTGACTAGTGACAATTCCAATATAAAAAAAGACATCGCCCGCACTATGAATAACTCCTGTATCGTGGGAGAATTTACAAACATTCAAACAACGAACATAATGAACATCCTGACTCGGAGCAACTACTTGTGGATCACACAATTTTTTGTCCCGTGCGAGGATCAAACCCGCAACACTCGACGCGATAGTGTCGAGGCGGCCACCTAAACCAATACGCCAACCGTGCAGCATTTTAAAAGCAATTTAAAGCATTGAACTGTCTGTACCTACAGTCAATAACAATTTATAGAATGATATTGTCGTTAAGGTGGTCGCACTAACCAAGGTTGCAACCATATGTGCTCGGTGGCTCCTTGTATGTAAATCCTTATGTTCTCCTATTAAGAACCCAACACCTTCCTAATTTGCATACATACCGTTTACGATCTAGGTGCACTAGGTCTAACAGTTATCTTCATGTCATATTAAAAGGTTCTGCTCTTTATTATTAGGCTAGGTTATGTTCGAAACAGTCCTTTTTTAAAATAATAGAATATAGTCTGTTAGTCGGTGATAATATAACTTTACAATAGCAAAAGAATTTTAGAATCGGTTGAGTAGTTTTTGATTTGAAACCTTACAAACAAAAAATCATTCCTTTTCTCTTTATGACGTTAGTATAGATGATTATACTATTTATAATACTCATGTTTATTTATCGTCTTAGCAGTATCAATAAGTTAGTGAATCAAACCTAGTGCATTTTTAGCATGTTATGCTGGAGGTGTCACTTAGTACTTTTGTATTGTTTGGTTTTGCTTTTCGTATCAAAGTAATTTAATAATCTTGGTTGATGGTGTCTTAAAATTAGTTACTCTAGTTATGGAGCTTGATTATGAAGAATAATTATTGATAGACCAACTTCAAAGAAGGATCATCAGAATCGGTCTATTCTGTTAAAAACAGCACAGAAAGCGCAATGGTTTAAGGTTGTCACATCGCATCAAAGATAATATAATACTATACTATAATATGCAGAGATAGCTCAGTGGGAAGACCAACAGACTGCAATGCAGAGGGTCTCGGGTTCGAACCCACGTCGCGCACCACTGACTTTTAGAAGTTATATGACTTTTCGAAATTATGTGTGTATTGATTGACAATTATCGCCTGCTCCGTGCCTCGGAGAGCACATTAAGCCGTCGGTCCCGGCTACTATGAACATCTATGGCAGTCGTTATTGGGAGTATCGACACAAAGGATCCCACTGGGTCGAAGTATCGCCGGTCTGCACTGACTGGTCCCCACATAAGGTACATACATACTATAATATTGTCTTTTGTTTACGCGAATGTTATTCATTGAAATTAAACTTCTAAATTGGTTCGCTTAAAGTCTGCCAACCTATGCTTGATTAGCATTATAGCAATGTTACATACGTAAAACTCTCGTTTAAGGTAATGCATTTGTTCGCACCTAGTATTTTAATTAACACCGTATATACGGATTTTATCGCGTTGTTTATTTGACGCTTTATTACATAATTTAGAAACTGTTACACTACTACTAGATAATTAAACTTTACTAATTTTTAAGCTTATTAAATTATTAAATCTATTAAAACTATTTATATTTAAGTTTACAGTTTCCCCGACGTTTTGTTGCTTTTCAGCAGCCATGGTCACGGGGAGACTAAGATGGTAGTTGTCTCAATGTTCCAGTGTAGTTATTTCAAAGTACCCGAACATAATTTAATCATTGGTGTTTCTATTTATGCAGAATGTGCTCAGAGTATCACGAAGTCTAGCTGTGGTTTGCTTCTTCTTGGGTTTGACTATTTGTATTACTGGATCCCAAGCTGGTGGTACATTCCAACCATCTTCTCTATTGAAATTAGGATCTTTTTGATTTCAATAGCCTCGCGAAGCATCCTTGGTAGGAATCGGTGTTCTTTAGCGAGAATCTGTGGTTTGTCAAATCTCAGGTAGTGGTTGGTCCCCTGTTGCACATGTTCACACACAGCTACTATACTAGTAATCGCACCTACAGTGCGGCGCGCTGTATTTGCGTGTTCTATGTACCGGTTGTTTAAAAGTTTGTAATTTTCTGGTGAGACAGTAATCATTCCTAGTGCAGTAGCATAGTTTAACTATTTGCCTACACTTTAAAATCGAATTCTTTAAAACGGATTTTACATCGTAGTTATAAAATGTAACTTTTTTGAATTATCAATATTTACATTTTCTTTAACATTTCAGAAACTAATAACAAAGAGACTCCTTATAAACATGTATGTCGAAATTTCTAAAGAGCTGTTTTTAAAGGCAGACTATTAGAGTTTGACGTATTTGGCACACGATACTCTCGAGATGAGATCTCGTTATCAATAGATACTGGGAGTATATCTGTAATAGACGTATGGTTATCTGTTATCAGTTGTCCTTACATACTTGTTGAGATAAAGTATCTTGAATGTGTGTTTATGTAGCAGAACTACTATTTATTTGAGTGTAAATTATTGAGATGTAGGTATTATGTCGACAATACATGTTCTTTGTGTCTGTTGTTTAAATGTTTGTGAAGTCCCCCGCGATACAGAAATTAAGAACAGAGCGGGCGTTGTCTTAAAAAAAAGAATACAAGGCAAAATGGCAAGGATATATTAAGAAAGGCTAACCACAACGTGGGATACTTAGCCAGAAACGGAAAGAAATAGAAAGGAACTATCTCGCGGTTTCTTAGCAAACAGTCGTACATAAATGTATATAGCTGACTTAGTAACAGTTAATCAAATCTTTGACATGAGTTTGATTTTGACACGTCGTTGTTATAAACGGTACGCCAGGTCTACCATGAAAGTGTCTATCCGAAACTCCGACCCGACCGAAATATTAATAAAATACCTACCATGAAGTTTTGTTTGAATTTTCTTTTGAAGTGACATTACTCCGTTATTCGGATCAGTTCATGGTGGAGTAACGATGATCAAAACGACGACACATAATTATGCAATTTGGGACGTATTCTGACCTAAATTTGGTGCGAATAGAATGACTAATATAAAACTTGGGCATTTATATTCATGGTAAGCCTACAGGTAAACTATTGACTATTTCTGTACTAGGAATAATTCCTGTGTCGCGGGAGACTTTACAAACATTCATTCATTTTTGTCCCGCGTGGGGATTGAACCCACAACACTCGGACTGGCAGTCAGTGGCGACACAACCTCTAAAACCACTACGCCCTTCGTGCAGTCTTTTTATATGGCACTTAACCACAAAGCTGTAACTTACAATAGTGTGGCGAAATACAATAGGCATGATGACAGGGTTGAAAAATAAGTGATTCTAATTAGTCCATCTTTTAGATTAGCAAAATATATTGGACATCTATTTTTGGTTTTAACAAATCAAAAATGTACTAAGATATAACACAAAAGTTCGGGAGAAGGGCTTCTGACATCACTGTCTTATAAAATTTGTATCGACAAGAGACGTAAAGCCGGCTACTCACACACCTGCCACAGGGGCAATATTTGAATTGGACCCTTAATTGCCTATTTAATTGTGATGTGTATGGGCAAGCAATTTTTAAATTGGGCTTGCGGCAGGGCGGCTCTTGCGCAAGACCTTTCTAGCTCCCTAGGTTGTATCTACCGCCCTGCTAGGTCGCGGCATGTGTAGTAAGATTGGGGCAATTCCAGTCAGTTCATTAGCGACAACCGCGCGGAGTGCACGTGTCACAATGGACAATAAACAGCGTGAAGTTTGGACACGGGTAATAAACGTGTACAAAGACCGGCCCCACATGTGGGATAAAAAAAACAAACAATATTTTAACAGAGACATGCGAAATTAAACTTTCCAATTAATGTTCGAAGTATATCGCGAACTCGCAAACAATATCAGCATTACAAATTTCAAAAGAAAGTTTGAAAACATGCGTACGTCTTACGCACGGGAGTTAAAAACTTCTTAAACCAAATCTTAACCCAGTCTCTTTCTCTCTCCTCTTTCTTTTTTTCCGGTAGCACCACAGAAAGAGCCAAGGCTATACCAATCCTTTGGTGTTTCGACAATACTGGAACCATTCTCATGGACGTGCGTTCAGCGGGAAGTTCACTTACACACTGAACAGCAGGATTGTGTGTAGCGAACAGCCGAAATTGCTCCGACCGCCATGCGACCGGTATTGGCCCTACGGCAGGTGTGTAAGTAGCCGGCTAAACACGAAAATTTAAACGCGTTGTATCTTCGTTGTTATTCGTTTGTGAGACAATATTTTATGCTAATCTAAAATACTAAATACTTTTTTTAGTCATCATGCTTATTACATTTCTATTGCTCGTAGTGACAGAACTAGCGGAGAAGACCTGATGGTGCAGATTATCGTCGACAAGGTAACTATAAAGACATTTATTTAAGTAAAGAAACAGAAAAAAACGACTATTCTACCTCTAGTTGGAACGCAAATTTGCTTAGCAACTATAATAGATAAAATGGAGTTACTAATCCGCTCGAAGCCAGAGCTAAATGGAAAATGTTAGGTAACAAGCTGTACGACCAATGATAGGAGAAGAGGATAAAAAAGAAGATTTTAATTGTTTGAATATGGAACAGTTCGTGTGGTTCAAAATCAGGTTTTTTTACAACCAAGTGCCATTGTAACCTTTAGGGTTTACTTTAAGAGGAATGTAGATATAATTAGGAAGTACAATGAGAGAAGGTATAACAAATACACTTTTAATGTATTAAGATACAAATAAAAGAGACAATCTTTACTTATAGAACTATAGTCAGGGCGTGGTTCGCTAAAGACTTGCTTCGTGGTCCCTGTATAATCAGGACACTTAGCTGGGAGTGTGAAGCCGGGCCGCAAGGAGAAAAAAACGCGATAGCTAATAAGCGTAATAAATGTAGCATGTGCAATAGAATTATCTCGAATATAATAATAACACGACGTGGGTAATGAAACTGTTAGTAATTTCACTACGCGATCACGCACGTGGTTGGTTAAGCACTTAAGAAAGAAAAACTTACATACCCTTTGAGCAGAATACACACGCACAGTACACAGTATAAAGCAATAATATAAAAAATACCACGTAGCAAGCCTTTAAACTTAATAGCCGGTTATATTCAGAAGAATCTGCTGACTTATGTCCAGAATATAAACAAATTATTTGATAATTGTAAAATAAAATATATTATATAAAAATACAAACGGCGCAAATATAGTAATTTAGTTGGAAATTACATTTTTGAGCCGTTTGGGGTGGAAACTCTAGGTTCATGGGGTCCGAGCGCTCGTATTTTGTACAGGGAGATCGCAAAACGCCTGATCGACGTTTCGCGTGATCAGAAGGCTGGTCTTTTCTTAGCCCAAAGAATCAGCATTGCCATTCAACGTGGCAATGCTGCCAGTCTTCTGGGCACGTTACCAGTTGACAGCGATGCTGAAGAATTCTACGATGCCTAAACCATTTTTGTAAATAGTTAGTATTTTAATTATTTGTGTTTTTGTAATTATGTTAATTATGTTATCTTTTTTAGTACATTTGTAAATGTAGGTTATAAACTGCCTCCGTGGCGCAGCGGTAGTGAATGCGACTGCTGTGCATGAGGTCTCGGGTTCGAATCCCGGGTCGGGCCAACAAAAAGCTATTGGGTTTTTCTGTAAAGAAATCTCAATAGCAGCCCGGAGTTAGGAAGTTGGCGGTGTTAGACACCCCCGTGCCTCGGAAAGCACGTAAAGCCGTTGGTCCTGCGCCTGATCTCTCTCCGGTCGTGTCGGATTGCCGTCCCATCGGATCATGAGAGTTAGGGAACAGAGAGTGCACTTGTGTTTGCGCACACACTTGTGCACTATAATATCTCCTGCGCAGATGGCCAGTCTCTGTTAAGACTGGCCGCCGTGGCCGAAATTCGGTCTGGAGGACATTAAATGTAGGTTACATGCATATTGTTTATAAATTAAAATTATATAATTTATAATAATATATTTAAGAATTTTTGAGATTGATTTATTCGTTGTTACAGATTATTACTATAAGAATAATTAGTGATCGAATTCGACTAATCGACTAATGATTCGATGACATAGAATAATATATTGTTTCTTTAATGTAATTATTGTTGCTTGATTTACTTATATTATAATGCTTTGTTGTTAGACAGGAGCATGCTTTGTTGTTGCATTGATTTGTGCTTGCAATTGCCAATCAATCAACTATTTTCTATCGCAATCTTTGAGTTTCCAATTTGTAGAAAAGTAATCATCATCATCATCATCATCATCAGGCTATAATAGTCCACTGCTGGACAGAAAAGTAATGTCTGTCAATAACTATTATTCACAGTGGAATATATATGTTCTGGTAACTTGTTAATAAATTATTAACAAGTTACCAGAACCTATTAAGAACGAAGAAAAATCAAATAATTTTGGTAATAAGTTAAATTAAGTTAAACAAGTTAAAGTAAAAATTTGGTAATAGAGAATCATATTAAATATAATAAATAGATAATGCAAAAATTTAATTCATTAAGTACATATTTACCCCAAGAAAATTTTGAAATGATGCAATAAGTATAATTATATAAATAAATAAAAGCATGTAATAATAGCATAAATATTTATTAATATGTAATAATTTATTAATATAATAAAAATATTAAGCGACAAGCCTTCTTCCTCTCTCCTAATATAATTATTGAGTATGCTGTGCCCGGCAGGGTCCACAATTATTATTGATTCTTAGCTATAAGTCTACAATCTATTATTATATACCTACTACATTGTGGCAAAGCAATAAAGATTTGAATTTGAATTTGAACTACTCGACTGATCATCATAAATTTTCGCATATACGTTGTCAGAGGAACAGAAAAAGACACAAGACCATTCATTCACAAAAAAAAAGTTATATTGCCGAGCGAGCGAAATCATGGGTAAAAGCTCGTATTCTATATATTGGTAATTATCTTCTCAGCCGAAAGACGTCCACTGCTGGACAAAAGCCTGCCCAAACGTTTTCCACAGAGACCGGTCTTGGGCGACCCGAATCCATCCAATTCCTTTATTTTTGTGCCAATATACTAAATCTAATTGCAAATATACAAATAAAAGTGCCTGATAATTTGTGGTATAAGGTAAATGTTAGTGTACTCGTATTTAATGGGCGTGACCGACACAAAGGTCGTTAGGTTAAGTATTAATTGCAAAACCACAATCAGGACAATAGCTTAGGCATAGGTCAAAGACAAATAACGCAGTACGTAGTCACTCATCCTTACTAATATTATAAATGTGAATGTGAGTTTGTCTGTTTGTTACACTTTCACGCCATAATTTCGTGTTGATCGGTAGAATAGTTAAGGAACTACCCAAGTCTGTGTTATCAATGAGTACAAACTGGGTATCTTCAAATCAGGAGTGAATAGGTATCTTCTAGGCAATCGTGCTCCATCGTCGACTGCATCGTCACTTAACATCAGGTGAGATCGAGGTCAAACACAAGCCTACTACAATTAAAAACTATTCTGCCAATCAATACGAAACTTTGCATACACGTTGTCGGGGGAACAGAATAGGACAAAAGGGAACTTTCATCCAGAAAAAAAATACTGAGCCTAACCTACATTTACGCGAGCCAAGCCGCGGGCAAAGTCTAGTATGTATAATAATCCGTTATAACGTTATAAATTAGATTATATCCACGCTTTGTCCGTGGATTACGTTCATCCATTGTGTCAATAACGTAACGTCATTTACGCGGTTCACACTATCCTACTAATCCTACTATTCCTATTAATAGTATACACTAGCTTTTGCCTACAACTCCGATTGCGTGATACTTGGAAAAAGGTATCTATAGAAGAAATAAGGTAAACATAGCTTTCACCTCTTTTTTCGACCCTCCAACTATTTCTTGTTGTTACGGTTTCTAGGCTGCGAATGAAATTTTTTTTACTATTCATACTCGATTGCTAAGCTATTGTAATTAAATATAAACTGATTTTAATTAAGATCTTCATTTATACAATTACGTAATCCGCGATCAATTTTGCAATAGTTTTTGTATGCAAACATACAGAAGTCAATTTTCGTTGTTCCGGCGTCATCCTATAACGTTTCATCCTACACTGTTTTTTTTCCTAACTCAACCTATTTACGTTCCTTACTAAACCGACAGCAATTATTTCATTTTTTATTCTTTATTTATCCTGTAAGTATTCCTAGCTCAACCGATTAAGAAATTACCCAAAATTACTGTTTACGTAATCTATATCTATATTAATATTATAAACAGGAAAGACTTGCTCAACCGATTTTAAAAAATTTCTCCATTTGAAATCTTTATTATCACTGAGTACCTAACATAGGCTATATATTTTTTTTAAAGTACTGTTACTAACCTAACCTAACCTACTTTTGCGAAGCCAAGGGTTGTTTTGCTATCCATACTTTTTCCGGTAATATTTGCCACGGGTAGAGTAAGGAACTCATTTCGGTTGAATAAAGAAACTTTATTAAAATAATGTAATCGGATCAGTTAGGCATACTAGCTTGGGATAAGTAAAGAAATAGGATGAGACGTCATAGGATGAATACGGAACAACCTGTCAATTTCTTTAAAAAAAATTGCTTTGGCTTCTTCTTTAGCACTTATGAAGACTCTACCCCATATTTTTCTTAAATATCTTCTATGTATCGACCATTTACAATTTTATTGTATGTATAGAAGATATAATAAATGTGGTTATCAATATAATAATATCTTAGAAGACGCCGTGGATCAACAGATGAATATGTGGTTTTTATATATACTTATATTTTATATAAGCATTTTTGCAGGGTTGCCTAAATACTTATATAAAATATAAGTATATGTATATAAAAACCACATCTTCATCTGTTGATCCACGGCGTCTTCTAAGATATATTATAAGTATATATGGTAACCTTGCTATCTAGCATTTGATCCCTTAGTAGTAGGTACTTAGTATATAATAACATTCTCAACTCGTATATAAACTGTCCCACTACTGGACACGGGTCTCTTCTCGGTAAGAAGGGTTAAGCCATAGACCACCACGTTGCGTGGGACAGACTTTTCATATCTTCAAGAACATTACGGTTAATTCTCAGACATGGAGGTTTCTTTTGCCGTTAATGCGAGCGATAATTAACTATTTATGCACACATAATTTCCAAAAGTCAGAGGCGCTTGCCTTGGGATCGAACTAAAGACCTATGCGTGGCAATCCAACGGGTTACTAACTAGAGTAACACCTAGTGTAATAAATAAAATAAAATACGCTCAAAGTTATTCGAAATACGCTTTAGTCCACGCACATCACGTTTTTCATGCATAAATTAAGGTGACAATGCGTTTTTGTTAGTGGATATCGCGTAACTAGTATTTGCAATTTGTGTAACGCGTTCACGAGTTCATTTTCATATGTATCGATACTTGTTCGCAGAAATAACGCTATAGTCGTGTAGCATCAATTCATTTGCGTATTAGTACTGATATGAACGAACCGGTCGTATAAATGCAAACAAAAATATTATGAGAATATACAGTACTAGCTTTTGCTTGCGGCTTTGCTCGCGTAAAAGTAGATTAAGTATGCAACAGTACTTTTTTAGATAAAATATAGCCTATGTTACTTGGTGATAACTGATAATATAGATTTTACAAGGTGAAAGACTATAAAATCGATTGAGTAGTTTTTGAGGTAAATCATTACAAACAAACAGGCTAAGAATCAAATCTTTCCTCTTTATTATATTAGTATAGACTAGCACTGTCCGCGATTTTGCTCAAGAGTACCTATAGTTCGTCAGCCATAATTTTTTTTTGTCTAATCTCACATTTCATTTAGCCGAATCAAGTCGAAATTGTTTTTAAGTCTATTGCCCACCGAGATGAAAATTATATCTATGGTGCACATAAATAAAGAAGTTCTTAATCAAGTAAAAGAAAAGGTTAGAGTTAAGAAGATAAGGAAGGAATAGACTATATAGATATGGATGCAGTATACATATGGCAGGCGCATAACAAATGAACGTTACTTTTTATACAAAACAGGATGCAAAAGAGCATATGCCTCGTTTGACGGTAAGCGATTTTAGGCGCTTGCAATATCTTACCCGCAGGTTGCCAAGCCTTCACAAAACAAGTCACTATTCAGCTTCTGCGTCGAGTTAAACAACATACTAGCTCTTTCTTGTAAATAGTGGTCATTAAAATGTACAAATTCATAATTATCATTAAGCCTAAAACCCTTAACGTCTTACAGTGAACTGCAAAAACACAAAAGATACAAGTTTGTTTATCTAAGTACGATCTTTTAAATGACGTAAATACGTCCCTAGTTAGACTGCTGCAGTTTCAGCGAAATCCCTGGTATTTTATGTTATCTTGCATCCCCCTTAATAGCTTTTACATAATGAACTCAATTGTCTGACCTCTAAAGCTCGGAATACTGTGCACCACGTTTATAGTAGAGATGAAAGTAATAATAATATTCGCGCTGAGCTTATTCAGGACTGTCAGTTTGGGAATATAAGTGTCATAATTGTACCGCCTAGGTAGTTGTCGCAGACACGCCTGGATTTCTACTAGCTGTCTACCGCGGTTTCACCTGCGTTTGTGATTACTTCTTCGGTCCTTGTAGCGTCAAGTTACAAAGCCGATAAGCTTCTTTAAAAAATGGGCTATCAAATGCAAAAAGTTTTCAAATCGGACGGTTAGTTTTAGAGCGTGTTCGAACGGAAAGACAAACAAATTCTTCATATTATATTATAATATAGGTGACAAACCAGCCACAAACAGATTGTGTTCTGTGGCATAGTCAGTTTTGCACAGAAGCCCAAAATTTATTACCGTGTACTTACCAATTTGTCTTTTTGTCGGTCAATATCGATGAATATGGACAAAGTCATTTATGTAAAAATATTGCAACCTTAACAGGACCTTTGTTTAAGGCTAGCAGGCTTGAATCTGGTTTTATTACATAACACTTTTATTTATGTGCAATTGCACTTGGCATTGTTTTGGATACTTATTGTTATTTAATATTGGTTGCAAATTATGAGCATTCTTGTTAACCACTTCAGCTAAGCTAAAATTCCTGTGTTAGGAATGGGTTCACGCCAATAGTGTAATGAATGGATTTGTGTTAACGAATTCGATTACAATTTCAATGCTGATGCAAGTTTGTTGGCGTTGCCTAAATTTGACCAAATTTGCGGGTTCCAAGTGGTGATGCCTATGTGCCCTATATTACATATTACAAATTTCTATCGGCCTGTTCTGGACACAGTTTCAATATTCAAGCACTGAAAATTCCATTTAATAAAAAAGCAACAAACCGCATGATCTGAGACGCCGATTTGTCCATTACGTGAAATATACATAGCAGTACTAACAAAAAATATTCTCCAAACTCGGACTTGACTATAGATGCGAGCGGTCGTACATAAGAAAAATAATATATATACGCGTTGACTTGCGAACCCTCTTCTTTTTTCATTAGGTAAATATAAAACGGTTTATAAGGTCATTTACGAATATTTGATTCTTAATAAATGTTACAAATTTATTCTGAAATTTCCACAAATACTTGATTCGAATATTTACTTTTTATTCCTCGCTTTACATTTACCCAAAAGAATAAAAATACAAAGCTAAAAGTAGATCTGAATTCGTTGATACACATAAATGACATGTTTTTTCGTTAGAAATTGATTTTCCAACAGTAGAGCCAATTTTCTTAATGTTAAAATTAATACGAAAGAATTGGAAACGTTGGTAGTACCAGACATTTCTATTTAATGTACCTAATCATTATTCCGGTCGAGTTTTCCAATACAAAAGCACCAGACATTCCTTACGTCGCACTTTGGCCAATCTTCGTTCGTTTTTGTTGCTGAATAGACGGATCTATATTGCTAGTAGTTCTTATAGTATCAGAAGTACCTACACGCATATTATGTACATATATTGCCTTAGGCTGGTGTAATTTTGAAGGGTCAGCCTTAATTTTAGTAAGTTTCGAAATCGGAACTTCAGGCTTAGCTGTAAACATAAGAGTAAAATTTAACTACAGGATCAATAAGCAAGTATTCTGTAAAAATTATGCGGCTTATAATAATTGCAAATGGCTAGGCTTTCATTATATTATTCTTTATAAATGTATATACATATTATAAAAGACAATAAATCAGCAAGACTAGATATAAAACAATTAATTTATAACATTTTGATAGGTGAAAGTATTTTTTTAGCTTAGCTGCGTCACCTATAACAAGGATACGCCCCTAAAATCTTTGAGGCGGAACAACCAAAGAGGTTGGCACCAGTACTAGTGGATTTAACTGGTTCATTGTATACTGATTGCGAGTAAGCTTAAAATTTCTTTGCGAAGAAAAGAAAAATACGAACTGACTTAGGACGTCCTAAGGGCAAGCCACTCGTAGAGTTTTTTGCTCTATAGAATCTCAAAACAAAAAAATCTTATGCTACGTTTTTGCGTTGATTAAATACTCCACGCCGAAGTAGTTCTAGTTCCAGCGATAAGTACAACTATCATTTAAGGCAACGAGTAGGCACACCTTGGTAGGTTTATTCGGTAGGACCCGGGACTATCCATCTTACCACGTATGAGCCCGACATATTCTCTCTGCCCCCTTTTCCCGCAGAGTTAGTGGAGATCCCGGAGAGTTTGCGTATACGTTAAAAAAGGGTCGAATTACCAGGTCCAGTGTTCCTAATTACCCTTTCTGTCAATAGTGTGATGTTTTCCCCTAACGTTGTCAGCTTAATAACTCATTTGTACATGCTTCATTGATACATCTGGTTTCCAGAGCGTCTGCTTGCTAGCCTTCTTAGTAGTATAAAATATAAACGCCGCCATCTTAACCTCAACAAAACATCGCCATTTAACTTGGGAACCGTTCAATGTTCAACGGATCGAGGGCTTTGTTGTTACTCCGTAGAATTTAAGATCGCTCCCGGCCCATATACCAAATAAATGGGTTTGATTTAATCGCTCTAGTTCTTTGAGACGTCCGCTTATTTTGTTTCGATACAAATCTTTGTAGGTATATGGAAATTATAGTTAAAGAAGATATATTTTCCGTGCGATGACTTTGATATTGCTTCATAATTCTGTAGACAAGCATTATAGTACTTTTAGCCAAAATATTGTGATCTTTATCACAGGCGCTAATCATTCAGCCTAGGAATATTTACCATCCCTGATGTTACAGCCATTCAGAGGCTACAAGACGCGCTTACCATGGAAAGGCCACCAAATGGCACTAGTATGGGTATCACCGTCTCATGGGCACCTAGCATAGAAATAGGAACGCTCTTTCTACGTTACGCATTATATTACAAAACTGGTATAGGCGTCGTAAAATTCGTCAGCATCGCTGTCAACAATGAAAAAATTTATTTATTAAAAAATACGTCGTCATATTTATTTAGTTATGTAGAAATAAAGTCCAAAAAAATAAATATAGGATTAAATGCGAATGATACCTCTGTTTTGTCAAGCGATCATAGAAAACGGTAGCCGCTTACCATCAGACCGACTACGTAGATATTTGCTATTTTACTAGTACAAAAAAGTTTATATCCTGTATACACAAATATATGTTAACCTCCTTCATGCTAATAACGTTGACTGAAGACAAACAACTCTCAGGTGTGTTACTCTTGAAAACAAAGCAGTTCTAAACAGACGAGGTGTTACTGTTTGAGTTGAATGTAAATAAGTAAAAGGGTTGCACTGTGGAGAAACTGTGATAAGTGTTCGTGTCTGTTATCTAGGAGCAATGTGTGACCCATTTTCAACAAGAGGCTTTGTAAAACGGCCTTTGGTTGTTCTTAATTCTACTGGAGCGGAATTCGTAGTTTCTGAAAATACTATTGAGTAATGATTTTATTATAATATTGGTGAACTTTCCTTGTGAATTGGACGGCAGGCGGAGAAAACGAAGGCGAACATATTAGACCAGGTTGGAGACATTTTTAAAAACAAATTTAGGAGTATGGTAATATGAAAAGCATATATGAATTAGGAGATATATGTTTATAAGAATCGTAGAAAGTGGACATTCTGTAGTCTCTCTTTACTTTCGGAAAACAAATAAAAGTCTCTACAATTATGTACGATTAAAAAAAGCGAGCGAAGCCGCAGGCAAAATCTAGTAATACAATAAAAGTTCGACAATATTTAGAGGCAATGCGGATATCAAAACATTGAAATAATTTTCAATGTACTGGGTGTTACACCATAATTAGACCTTAACCTATTGAGTCGCAGCGGCACACCGGAGGCCTTACAATACATTTTTAATTAAGTCTGGTATTCTAAGACTTGACAGATTGAAATGTTGTGTTATTTAGTTACTCGTATGTATAAATAAAGTAAAACCTAATGTTCTGGATTTCCAAATTCTAATCCTAATTAATATTATAAATGTACATGTGAATATGTTTGTTTGTGGCGTGAAAGCGTATTTCACGCCTTAACTACTCGACCGAGCAGCGATAGCTCAGTGGGGAGACTAACAGACTGTAATGCAGATGGTCTCGGGTTCGAACCCACGTCGCGCACCTCTGACTTTCGGAAGTTATATGACTTTTCGAAATTATGTGCGTATTGATTGACAATTATCGCCTGCTCCGTGCCTCGAAGAAAACGTTAAGGCGTCGCTCCCGGCTGCCATGAACTTCTATGGCAGTCGTTATTGGGAGAGTGTCGACACAAAAGATCCCACTGGGTCGAAGTGTCGCCGGTCTACACTGACTGGCCCCCACATAAGATAACTCGTTGACCATCATCATGAAATTCCGCATACACGTTTTCAGGGGAACAGAAAAGGACATAGGGTACCTTTCATCCAGAAAAAGTACTCTTACTAACCTTTTAGTAACAGTACTTTCTCTGGATGAAACTTCGCATACACTTTGTCAGGTTACTAACCTAGGTTACTAAGCTAACCTAACCTATATTTACGCAAGCAAAGCCGTGGGCAAAATCTAGTACGTCTATACATCTGGGCCCAAACATAATATCAATTTGCGAATAAGATAACAACGGCTCAGACTGATTATACCTATAAAATCATTCTCTTGTATTATCCCGTTTCCTTCTCCAAAACTAATCCGATTTTAATTACTTATTCATAAATAATTTGGTTTAATGACTGAGAACAATACAAATATATAAAACTAGATTTTCCCGCGGCTTTGCTCTTATAATAGGTAAATAAATAATAGATAGAATGGTAGCTAAATAGTAGATATATGTAGATTATATCTTAATAATTTATTTTCTTCTTGTCATTATTCAAGGAGTAAACAGGGGCATACGTTTGTTTGGACAAAATGCTACCCTGATTTTCTCTTCAGTATTTCTATACAATCCACCTCAGACACATGATAAATCAATAGCTTTTCTATGGAAATCCACTAAAATAATCTATGCTAAGTATTCTATCGCCTTCCTGTGGAAAACTTCGAATGGAGACGGTCTATCTTAAGTGTTTACGTTGTGAAACACTTCAACGATTAGATAAACCTTACATTATTGTACGATAGTTTGTATGATTGACTTGATATGGCTATGGATGACAGGTTTCCGTGTTTATGATTTATAGTTTCCTCTATACAGGCTTACCTAGTTAGAAGACCACAGTAATCCAGCAGATTATGTTTTCTTAGCTATTATTTTTTTCATTAATTTTTTCATATGTCTTTGTAATCGTAACTAATATTATAAATGCAAATGTGCCTTTGTCTGTTTATTTATGTGTTTCACACCTTAACTACGTAACCAACCATCTTGAAATTTCACATACACTTTGTTAGGGGTACAGAAAAGGACTAACCAGAAATAAGTATTATTTCCAAAGGATATAACTTTACTGATAAGATCTTTATTAACGCGAGCGAAGCCGCGGGCAAAATCAAGTATATGTATAACAGCAGTGATAGCTCAGTGGGGAGACCGACAGACTGCAATGCAGAGGGTCTCGGGTTCGAACCCACGTCGCGCACCTCTGACTTTCGGAAGTTATATGACTTTTCGAAATTATGTGCGTATTGATTGACAATTATCGCCTGCTCCGTGCCTCGGAGAGCACGTTAAGCCGTCGGTCACGCTGCCATGAACATCTATGGCAGTCGTTATTGGGGGAATATTGACACAAAAGATCCCACTGGGTCGAAGTGTCGCCGGTCTGCAATGACTGGCCCCCACATAAGATACATACATACATATGTATAACAAGTGAGAATCGGCAATGAATTGCCGTAAATCTTAGAGTTCGAAAAAATGGTTCAAGTAATATGCAAAGGTCACGTGATATCACATGGTCAGAGGTCAAAGGTCATAGTCATTTCGGGGGTATATCGACTATGTTGAGTCGAATGGCGTTGACCGCGAGTCGTTAGTTCTTACGGTTCTTGAGTTGAAAGTTTTATAACAGACAGACGGACGGTCGGACAAAGCTGTTGTATATGAGTTTTTTCGAGCTCTAAGAAAGCATATTTATATTTTTCATACGATTTATCGAGGATGAAAATTTTACAGCGTACAACAAATAAATACTCTATTTTTGTACATGCCTTACTCGAAATTTTGAATTATTAACTTACAGTTCCAGTCAGCCTGGAGGCTTTTTGAGCTATATAAAGTGTTTTCTAAATGAATTATTCCATTTCACAAACTTGACTCTCAAGAATAAGGAGGTAGAATTCAACGTCGACGATAACCTACTTATTTCAGAAGTATGTAATATGTTCTCATTTCAGTGAGAACGGTAGCGTTGTCCAACTCGTTTGCAGTTAGTCGGGCTATTAACTGTGCCTTATCTACGAATTTCTCATTTCTGTAGAGACAGTTTTAATCGTACTTATTCATCATCTAAGTCTGAAAAATTAAGTAACAATGTATTATTTTCCCTTTTTCCGTATGATTAATGGGCTTCCTTGTAGCTGTTAAGGAAGACTTCACGCGATTCTGATTTGTATAAACGTCTGCTACTGTTTTAATATAGAACGACGTGTATACAGTCCTTCCTTTCCAGGGCAAAAAAATCACAATCAGATTACCCAAAAAGACATACAAATATTTATTTTCGGAAATTTTATGCCTTTAAATGAATGATTTCTGTATGTTACTGAATATTTACAATATAGTACAATATTCAAATGCATAATATTGTGCATTTGAATATTGTATTTTGTATATGATCAGATCAAATGATAGAAACGCAGTAACTGTATTTTTTTGGGGCCTAAAGCAAATTATATTTTCAAGATTTTAATGTTTTATTCGGCTTTTACAAATATTCTGTATTTCTAGTAGTCAGTGTTATTCGGGTAACGATTTTATTCGTATGTGTTTTTCTTATTCGTGAGTAACATTTTAAAAGAATGGAATATATTTTACCGCGGTGATCAAAATCGAATTATCTGATAGAATGGTCGCATTGCAAGCTCACGCGAGTGTTTCGTGTCGCATT
This sequence comes from Catocala fraxini, assembly GCA_930367265.1. Classification (NCBI taxonomy): domain Eukaryota; kingdom Metazoa; phylum Arthropoda; class Insecta; order Lepidoptera; family Erebidae; genus Catocala; species Catocala fraxini. The sequence goes on from OV884047.1 coordinate 6,370,111, forward strand.
GCATCAGCGTTGACAATCACCACGGCTGACAGAAACGTGCTGTATTCTGTTACGTCAATTTACTAAAGCTGCCTGTATTCTCGGGAAAAGCTCCATTCCCATCCGATCAGGGCGCGTCCACGCGACCTAATTTTTGCACAAATATCGGTGAATCTACACGTTCAACACGAGTATCAGAATTTAAAACTAAGTGTGTTTGATTGCGGGTTTTGATAGATGAAATTAGTGCAATGACAGTCGTGATAGCATTAATATTATTATTTCGACCAAACGATGTTTTGTTACGTCGATCTATAACTATATTGAAAGACATCGTACAACATAAAGTTGACTTTTATCTTGATTTATTCTCTGCTGGAATAGCGTAATGGTTTTAATAGTGGCCTCGCCAATGGTTCGATGCCCACACGGGAAAAAATTTGTGATTCTCAAATAGTCGTTCCGAGTCTGATTATGTTCTTTGTATCTGTTGATGTTTGTAAAGTCCCTCGCGATACAGGAATAGATCCCAGAGCGGGAGCCGACTTTGAAAAAAAAAATCTAATATTGTGATTTTGTTTTTTGGTCAATTATGTCAAATTTGGTCCAACTTGCTTATAAACAAAATATTTACTTAATTAATTAAAACACATTTCTAATATCTTATATGTCACTTACATTATCATCGATATATGTATGTAGAACTACTTGGAAGACAAACCAAATAAATATTTATTCTAGATATTTAACTTTACTTATCCTTACCAAGAATTAGCTGCTTCCATTAGCTTCTGACTCTTAGAAATACACAACTAATATCTTCTTTATTTGTACAGAAGCCTGATTTAATATTACCGAAGCAAAATTACTCGCTATTGTTTACCTTAATCAAATATTACGGAGATTCAGATCTACATTATTAATAACATGGATTAGTTATATAACCGCAAAACATTGTATTATCGATATATATGTATTTGTATCTTCATTTATGTTTGTCTTTAGTGTAAGCATATTATCATTCTATATATCATCTTGATAAGCAAACTTGTTTCTGTTTGGTTCTTCGGCTTTCTGTGAATGAAGTATTTTTTTATACTGTAATAGGCTTTGCATTTGACCGCGATCTCACCTTAAGTGAAGATGCAGTCGACGATGGAGCACGTTTGCCTAAAAGATACCTATTCACTCGCGACTTGAAAACACCCAGATTGTACTCATCGGGAAACACAGACTTAGGTAGCGAATTCCACTCCTTAGCTGTACGCATTATAAAAGTGGAAGCAAAGCGCTTCGTGCGTAAACGTGGTATATCCAGCATGTACCTGTGTCGCTGGTCTGATTGTCTGGTCGTCAGATGGTAGAATTGGGAAGGAGGAATCAAATTATGCTTCTGCACATTCCCCGAAATGTATCCGATAGAAAACCAAGAGACTGGCAACCTTACGACGATGCTCTAAGCTTTGGAGTCGTGTATCGACCAGTTGGTCATCGCTGATAAGTCTCCTGGCCTTCCGCTCAATTGACTCCAAAGCCTCCAGCAGATATTTTGCAGAGCCATCCCAGAGGTGAAAACAGTACTCCATGCAGGATCGAATCTGTGCTTGGTACAAATTAAGCAAATGATCTGGCATGTAATACTGCCTCACCTTACTGAGGATGTCCAGCTTTTTGGCGGCTAGTTGTGCTAATTCCAAACATGTAATATTTTATTGTGTAACTAGCTGTGCCCGCGGTTTCACTCGCGTTTATGGTTACTGCGTCATCCCTAGGGGTTGTAGCGTGATGTTATATAGCCTATAGCCTTCCTCAATAAATAGGCTATCCAACACTAAAATATTTTTTCAATACGAACCAGTAGTTTCTAAGAGTAGCGCGTTCAACCAAATAATCAAACAAACAAACTCTTAAGCTTTATATTATTAGTATAGATATATACAGGGTGTCCGGTAATTAATAGATAACCTTGAAATGTCTTATATTAGAACAGACAGCCGTTCAGAAAAAATATGAATACTATACCGGACAACTTGTATAATCATTATTATTGTTTGATTGAAATTAAACTGCTATATACGGATTTTATTGCGTTGTTTATTTGACACTTTATTACAAAATTTTGAAAATTGTTACCTAATTATTGTTAATTGTTTATTTGTAATAAAGTGTCAAATAAACAACGCGATAAAATCCGTATATAGCAGTTTAATTTCAATGAATAATATTCGCGTAAATAGAAGACAATATTATTGTTTGACTTTTTCAAATTTGCGTCTTCATCATCTTAGTCATAAGATGTCAGCTGAGCGAAAAACCCAGATTAAAACTATACATTTGCACTGTAATCAAAGTTGTATAGCCAATGAATGCTTACTATTTAAAATACACAGATCGTTGTTTTTCGCCTTGTGACGAGGAGATATGTCAAACAATTTCGTCATACGACTGGCCAATCAAAACATTCATAACGTTTTGAACCAAAATGGAAACACTTGCAACTTCAGAAGTAGATCATGGGTTTGCACGCTACCAACATTTCAAAACTGGAATATTAACGCAAGATATAAAGAACACTATCCCACTAGTTAAATAAAAGGCATCCTAACTTATTAGTTATTATAAATGCGAATGTGAGTTTGTTTGTCGATTGATCTTCATTTAATTTTGCATACATGTTGTCAGGGATACAGAGTACACGACATCCATAAAAAGTACTATTTCCGAGAGAGAGCTAATGCTTTAATGAGATGGAAGTACAACTGAAGTATTGTTGCTGCAGGTTGACTGTATTTTAAGAATAGGAATACACAGTCCTAAAATTGACATTGAGCTTTCATAAGCAGGCATTTATATTACATCGACAGGACTACTTACTGTCTATCGTGTTTATTCTTCAGCCACGGATTACAAAATATCCTAATTACATGCTATCTTTTATGAGCTGGCGCTACCGCTGAGTTGAATAATTTCAGGTAACTAAGAAATACCCTATAACCTTCACCCTAAGGACTGTTTTTTAAGTGCAGTCCACAAAGTCTTCAAACACTGAGCTTTAATTTAAACATTGATATAACATCGACATCAATATACATTAGTCTATCTACTAACATTATATAATAACGTAGTTGAGTATGACAATATTAGTTTATGAAGTTCAACAAAGTTATCCCCGTGAGCGTCGACAGTAACTCGTAAGTATGTTTATAACTAATGGGGCATAAATTGGTAGCTATTGTTCATAAATTAATTTAGCGCCAGGTTCTAAGAGGCTCTTTACATAAGGTCATTCTAAAAGTAGAATTCATATTCAAATATTATTTGAACTTAAGATCTTTAGCCATTACCAAGAATAAAGGTCTTAATGGAAAGGGCTCCATTGAATGATGAAAATTTCGTTATGAAAATTTTCTTTCCATTTCCTAAAGTAATTATCTATATAAGTAAAGCCTTTTATAGTTAATTACTTTAGTTTGTATTAATAAGATATCAACCAAAGCGCAAAACGCACAATACTGGGATTCTGTGAATCTACATTTCTTTGAGATGAGATATGAAGCATTTTATAGTGATTTAAAATATGTTCCTGCAGAACATATACTTAGTAAGTATTATATACACAACAACATGTAATTAAGAACATAAAATTCTATGTACTTACATGTAAAATTATAGGTACTTCAGAATAATCAGAATAAATTATTGGATAGCTCTGCAATTTTCTTGATTTTCCGATTAAAATTTAATTGTAACAAAGTCCATATCAATACATGTAAATCAATTGCTAGTAATATACTCTCTTATATAAAAATATATAAAATGTTTTTGTATCGATGTACAATTAGTATTGTAAAATTTGATTAGCATGGTAAAAGCAGAAAAGTGTTCTTATAATTATAGTTTTATAGAACAAGTGAGAATCGGCAATGAATTGCCGTAAATCATAGAGTTCGAAAAAATGGTTTAAGTAATATGCAAAGGTCACGTGATACCACGTGACCTTGAGGTCAAAGGTCATAGACATTTCGGAGTATATAGACTATGCTGAGTAGCATGGCGTTGACCGCGAGTCTCTAGCTCTTACAGTTCTTGAGTTGAAAGTTGTATAACAGACATGCTATATACTCGTACATCTTTTCTGAATACCTAAATTCAAAATTTGACTGCACGGATGGCGTAAGGGTTTAAGTAGTCGCATTTAACACTGCCGCCACGCCGAGTGTTGTGGATTCGATCCCACACGGGATAAAAATAGTTGTCCCGAGTTTGGGTTTTATTTGAAGTCGTTATATGAATATTTGTAAAGTCCTCCGCGACACAGGAATTATTCCAAGCACGGAATTGTCTTTTAAAAAAAATAATAGGATATCTACAAAAAGTATTGCCGCTGCCGTGTTCTCCATTTCTCATTTCCCCAATATAACAAGCTTCTTCAAAATGTTTGTACAAAATTAAACTTATTATTGAGGAAGTGCTCGACAACGCAAAAGATAAAGTACTTGGGATAGCTGAATGAAAAAAGTTAAACAATTTAACGTCCCTGGGACAGGGGTGACTGTCTCAAATCCCTAGGGACGCCAATCGGGGTCTACACAAACAGGGTCCAATATTATTTGTAGCGAGGTTTTAACCTGATGTTGTTTTTTTCAATTACAGCCTGTGTTTATGCTGTAGGTTTGAGACGTAATTTTGATGACGCAAAGCGATGAATATAATTATATCCCCCAGACCGAATTTTGGCCACGGCGGCCAGAGACTGGCCAACTACGCAGGATATATTATAGTGCACAAGTGTGTGCGCAAATACAAGTGCACTTTCTGTTCCCTTTTTTTTTTTTTTTTTTTTTTTTTTGACCCAGGAAAATCCTTTATGGATACCCCCTCCCCCGGGGGGGGAAGGGTGGTTATGTGAGACTCTCCGCCCCTGAAGGGGGTCGGTATACACACTAAAAACCTGGGGTGAGCAGTCCCTCCGCCAACGGAGTGGAGCGGGATGGGGTCGCGTTAGCAATCACCATCCCGCCCTGGCGGTTGGCCCGGCTGATGGTGACCGGGCCTCAGCACCTATGGAGGGAAGGCCTTGCTCACCAAGACCATCCCCCAGACGTGTGGGGCCGTGCAAGCCGGTAGAGAGTCCCCCGACTCTGTACCAGTGACCCCACTATACAGGAGCGAAAAGGCGGGCAAATCGCCTCCTTCTCGCTCCCGTCCGTCTGCGCCGGAGAGGGTCAGCGAGGAGGTTGTTCTCCCTGACCCTCTCCGCGGTCTCCTTCTGCGCTATGACAGCTTCGCAGAAGGAGACCACTGCCTGCCACGACCTCTCGCCGCCGAGCATGGCGTTGATCACGCTCGGCAGGGAGAGATCTCCGCCTATTATGGCCGAAAGCGTGTGCCGCTGCGGCCCCCACGCGGCACACGCCTCCAGCGTGTGAAGCGCCGTGTCTTCCGGCGCTCCACACTCGTGGCAGGCCGGGGTCGCCTCCCGTCTCGCGATCTGGTGCAAATACTTTCCGAAGCATCCGTGCCCGGAAAGCACCTGCACCAGTCGGAAGGTCAGCGACCCGAATCGCCGCCCTATCCACCCCCGGAGGACCGGGCGAATGGCCTCCACCGTCCACTGGCCCGGGGCCGGTGGAGCCAGGTCCTCCGTCCATCGCCTCAACAGGGCGACCCGCGCCTGTCGCCGCATGCGTGCGACCTCCTCCCACCCCGGGGACTTTCTGTTCCCTAACTCATAATAATAATAATAAAGTCTAACCTAACCTAACACCGCCAACTTCCAAACTCCGGGCTGCTATTGAGATTTCTTAACTGAAAAACCCAATAACTATTTGTTGGCCCGACCCGGAATTCGAACCCGAGACCTCATGCACAGCAGTCGCATTAACTACCGCTGCGCCACGCAGGCAGTTGTTCTTCGCATTAAATATAGACTAAAACATAACATTCCAGTGAACGTCTACTTAGTGATAGGCACATATATCTTACACGTATTTAGTCCTTTCATGTTTTGGTGTACTTGAATAGAGACACGTACATAAATCACCGAATTTGCGACGTAGTTCCAGAATTTATAGAGTTACTGAAATTTTCGTGACAGTGCATAACGTTAAGCAACGTTGCATCTGAAATATGTAGATAGATGATGTTGATGAAAACTGATTTAATTTTAGTTAAAAATGTTTTAATGCAAAAAGAAGTTGCACTTTACTATACATACATACCTAGACGGACAAATCGCCGGTACCTTAGCAAGTAAGGTGGTTACTATTAGCATTTGCGATTTCAAGATTATTGCTAATCCTGAATAAAAGGAATCGCTGTGTCTCCACATGGGACAAATAGGACAAAGAGAAGAGCCTTGTAAAAACCTATGTATGTGTAGTTAATATTTTTCAGTCCGCAATGTCACACAGTGAAACAATTTTCCTTGTGTCTTATCTTATAATATAATAATATCAGCCCTGTATGTATTAACTGTCTCATTGCTGGGCACGGCCCTGTTTTCCGTGTGAGTAGTGTTAGTTAGTTAGTTGTATTTGAGAGGGTAATGTAACTATTTGACATCTATACTAATATTATAAAACTGGAGAGTTTGTTTGTTTGGTTGAAAGCGCATATCTTAGGAACTACTGGTTCGAATTGAAAAATTCTTTCAGTATTAGATAGCCCATTTATCGAGGAAGGTTAAAGATAGTATAACGTACTGATACTCTAATATATCTTTGTCCTACATTATAGTTAACGAGTCTTTCGGCCACTAGACCCTATACCAAGCTCTGTGTTGCAGGTAATTGCCTGAGAGTAAACTATATCCAAGGTATAAGGGAGGATCTTTACGACTGGATAAGGGATATGTATTAGGAGCCGCATGCAATTGAACGAGAGATAATTCTCCTGAATCACTCTTGATCTAAAAGACGCTTACAATCTTGTTATAGCAGATTTATAAATTCTAACATTAATTCTAACAGTATATAATATGTATTGAGCCACAGTCCTAATTAATTATTTAAGAATATCAGAATACGCAGCGATAGCCTAGTGGAAGACAGTTGGACTGTCACGTAGAGGTCTCGGGTTCGATCCCATGACACTCACCTCTGACTTTTTGAAGTTATGTGCATATTAAATAGTTAATTATCGCTAGCTTTAACGGCAAGGGAAAGCTGCATATCTAAGAGTTCTCAATAATCTTCTCAAAAATATGTGAAGTCTGCCAACTCGCAACAGGTTAGCGTGGTAGACTATGGCCTATCCCTTCTCACACTGAGAAGAGGCCCGTGCCCAGCAGTGGAACAGTTTAATACAGGGCTGTTATTATTATATTGTCAGGGCAATAGAAAAGGACATAGGGTACCTTTTATCCAGAAAAACTAATGTTACTAATATAACCTTTTTTTTTCTTCGGTGAATTCATGGCGCATACCCCTCCGCGGGGGCGGGCAGAGGGGTTATGTCGGACTCACCGGGGTAAAATAAAGATGGAATAAGAATAACGTACCTCCCGGAATACCGACTAAACCTACCACGGTGTTCCTCGACAAAACCACTATCGACGGGGCCGCGCAAAACACTTGCGCATGCGGTCGCGACCCCGCCGAGGTTTCGGCCCGCCGTATTAAACGGCAGGCCACTACACGAACAGACCTAGCCAAAGGCACTTCTCGCAAGTTATGCCTACTGTCCCCCCTAAAGGGGAGACGGACTCGACACAGAGGCACGCGTGGGAACACTCACGCCGCCTCTCGGACCTGGTGCTGAACGGATGGCGGGCAGGCCAATATAACCTTTTTTTTCTGTTTCCCAGGAAAAATGCTTCATGCACTGCCCGCCGGCTAGGGGACGGCACCGGCGGGGGAGTGTGGGACTCCCAGCGAGACGCGCTGGTCTACCCACTAAAAAACCTGGGGTGTTCCCTCTCTCATCCAATAGGGGGGGAGGCCAATATAACCTAACCTAACCTATGTACATTTACGCGAGGGTAGCCGTGGGCAATATCAACATAAAAAGTTTCACAGGCGTCTAATGCACTAAATATTTTCTTTAAAATGAAAACCGATATCTCGATTTTGTCGGCGTGGACTGAAGGTAGCGACCGTCACCACCTACCGTTTGCCCTGCATTTAGGTGGCTGACCCTAGGACTCGATATAACACGTCATAAACCACGTCATGTCGCTTATTATTTCTAGATGTTTCACGCTAAAATGAGCTAAATGTTTAAGGGGAAAAGTTGTTTTCTTGTTTGAATTCCGAATTTGTTACGTCTGTTTTGCCGTTTGTGGTATCGCATCTTTTGAATGGATAAACTGATTCAGTTTGATTTTGGCTGTTTATATTTAATTCTTATTATCAATAACAATGAATTCCAATTAAATTAATTGAACATTACCTAAAATATCATCGTTCTTGGTGTGATTTTAGACGTAGAATTAAATGAAATATGTATACCTTAATTTGAATGGCTTAGAGTTTGATGCCTGTTTATTGACTGGCATAAATTTAAGCGATACATGTATAAATGCAAAACTACAAAATTTTAAAAGAAAAAATACGTTTCGTTGGACCGATTTTAAGGATCAAGGAGACGTCACTAACAGTTTTGTAGGTTATATTTTTATTTATCTCGTTTACATAGAAGTCTAAGCCAGTCTGTGATTCTGGCTCGAAGATTATAACCAAGAAATTAATAAATACTAACGTACTAATAACTTCTTATTAATTACTACTTCATGGATTATACAGATCAATAGTCTGACTATAAAATCCAGAGCACTGCTCGGATCTAGTAAGTGGCCGCCTCGCCATTGCCACTGCACCGAGTGTTGTGGGTTCGATCCCACATGGGACTAAAAATTTTTGTGATCCACAAATAGTTGTTCCGAGTCTGGATGTTCTTTGCGTCCACTGTTTGAATGTTTGTAAAATCTCCCGCGATACAGGAATTCTTCCTAGTTGGGGAGTTATAAATAAAATAAATTTAAAAAATTTGGACTGTTGACCATAATATAAGCCTTTTACAAAGGGTAGTATTTAACTGTTCCTCAATTTTTTGCCTTTGTTCCACCAAAAATACTAATTGCACACCAAAATATGCTTACTAAAATATTTGAAAATGGTCAAACTAAGTTGACGGATCCCCGCTCCGGGGCTCTTATTTTTGGGTAGGTTTAAGAAGGAACCTAACATAACCTAACCCTTTCGAGACAGAATGCAGTGATTTGAGGCGTATAGGTGTTCGTTATGATATATTTTAGTAAGCATATTTTGCTGTGCAATTAGTTTTTTTGATGGTCATTATATTTAATCCCTTTTACAAATACAAGCCTCCATAAAAACAAAACAACACATCGGTCTATTGGTAAGAATATTAGGAACAACTATGGCATCTCATAGATTTGGCACAATATTGGCTTATACGATTGACCTAACCTTCCCTAATATAATAAATAAAGCTTCGCAAAGACAATGCTCCTCGTGTATTATAAGCGTACGAAAACAATTTTAGTCCTTGATAAAATTATCGTTCGACGAAATTTTCTCTTAAGCGTTTCTTGAGTTCTAAGCCTTATTCTGACATACGTTTCTTCAGACGTAGTAGTAAAACGTGGTTACCATCTTGGCAAAAGGTTAGGTGTCTGCCTAATCTTTAGGAAACTAGCTCAACGTCATTATACAATAGATGTCACTAGTATACCTAATAAATATCATTATAACTTTAAATAAATTTCAAGCTTTGTACACAACGAGAAGACTATCTCAGGGCTTATTCAAACTTAGTTCTTTACACAGTTAATGTTCTACAAAAGCAATTTACCCCTTCATCTGTTATGAAGACTGCTGTAGCTAAATTGCACGACGGTGATGCAATTTGTGAGTTCATAATTATTAAGTCTGGTATCCACTATGGCAAAGATGAGCGAAGATGTGTCGTAGTACTAACATGTATTTTTGTACTAACATGATGGCAAACTAGCATATGGCCCATCTGATGGTAAGCGTAATTACTTACCATCACGTGGGCTATAAGAAGTTTTATACGGGTTATGGATACTTTATATGGAATAAAGGTTGATGGGATAAAAAAGACGTAAGGTACCTTTCATCCAGATAAAAAGTTCGCAAGGCATAGCTAGTACCAAATAATTGACAACGACGGATCATCCTCTTACTCATAATTACCAATAGTAATGTATCGCTTTTCTAATTCATCCTCTTATCTTAGCTTCAGTGGACACAGTTCAAACAAAGCGTTCTATGTTTTATGTTTCTTAAACCGGACTCGGATGAGATGATATAAACGAAGGACTGCGTATAGTGGGCAGCAGAAAATAAGTTGCAAGCGCATGAAATATTTACAGGTGCACACAACTTAGACACTCTAATAAATACATAATCCCTCTTCTTTTTGTTTAAATATAGTACCCGCTACGCTGCCTTTCCTGTCATCTTCGGTCATCTCCGTTTTGGTGGATACTGACCCTATTTCGCTGGAAATACTAGTAACTTTAGAAACTTGTCGACATAACGGTAACGTGCTTTGTCTAAGTTCCAACTCTCTCGTTATAATTTAACTTAAAGTCAAATTATTACATTAAATCAGTTACAGCGTTAAAATCACGATATAATTAATAAGCAACGATAGCCCAGTAAGAGACCGTTGCGCATCTCTGACTTTTCGAAGTTATATAAGGAAAACATCGTGAGGAAACCTACATATATATCTGAGAGCTCTACATAATGTTCTCGTAGATATGTGAAGTCTATCAACGCACACTGGGGTAGCGTGGCGGACTATGGTGTAACCCGTCTCACACTGAGAAGAGGCCCGTACCCAGCAGTGGGACAGTATAAAGCAGGGTTGATATTATTATTAATATTATATATCTCATAAAAATAATGTAAATGAATTATGATGTTGGTCCCGTGGCTAAGCTTTGCTCTTAAGCTTATAAACCTAAGGCAGAGGGCTCGGTCCCGAGTTAGTTATGCATGGAATCTGGCAATGTGCTCGATATACGAAATGTTCTCTTTTTTACTTAGGAATTAGCAGGTTCCCTGTTTGATAAATCACATGTGATTCAAAACAATCAATTTTCTATTGTGTCTACCACGGGTAAGCGTAAAAGTTAAATCATAATATATTCTTTTAATATATATTTTTTTAAGATATTTTCAGCACTTGGAATAAATCTTGTGGCGCGGGGGACTCTACAAACATTCAAACAACGGACACAAAGAACACGCGTACTCGCAATAACCATTTGTTGATCACACAAAGATTTTGTCCCGTGTGGGAGTCGAACCCGCAACACTAGGAGCAAAGGCGGTGGCGGGGCGACCACTAAAAACATTTAGATTTAAATTTGCTAGCTAGAAACGCTGCCATGTTTCTTGATATAATAATATTATTATATCGATATACAGTTCTATTGTCTTTAATATCAAACAGCCTCATCACAACCTGCTAAGATAGATCCTATTTTGATCTTCTTCGATTTTTTTCTCAAGACATTATATCTCTCGCGTCCGTTGTTACGCAAACGTAAAGCAGTTTTCCTCCCACCTTGAACTGGAACAATTGTCATTCATCATTTATTTTTCTTTCCTTCCTTTGTTGTAAGTTTATTACATTTGAGCTTGGAATTTGTTTTACTTAAAATATTCAATTACTGGTTCTCTTTACAAATTTCCAAAGGGAAAAAAAAGAGAGAGTCCTTCTTTAATAAAGGATTTAGACTATGTATAATAATAATAATAACCTTTATTGACTTCAAAAAAGATACAGTAATTTGAACAAATACAATTTATACAAGTAATTTTACAATCCACTTGTTAAATACTACCCAGGCTAAGATTGAACTTGTGTTATGGATACCAGGGCTCTCGTACTTAATACTTATTTTATAAATACGTATATATTCTAACACATTTATCCCCTAATGGTTGGTTCGAGGTGTATTACTCCCAGTTTCTGCCGGCTGTGTTTTAGGTCCTGTATAAATGAGTGCTACGAATGGAGAGATGGAGAGGTCTCGCAATAGATGCAACCAACCTATTAAACGATCTTTGACCACGACTACTGCACCAGGAGAGCACTAAAAGAAAAAGAAAAGTGAAATACTCATGAGTGCGTGATTGCTTCAACAACTATCGAACGATCTGGCTTGCCTGTCTCAGATGTAAGGGTTGCGTAGTCGAAGGGTGTCAATGAGACTTTATTACTAAACTGCGCCATACGTCATCCTCCGCACTCACCAGACCTTGCTCCAACGGAATACCATTTTTTTCGTGACTTGGTCAATTTTCTACGTGATAAAAATTTTCTTCCCAGGAGGCAGTACAAAATGCTTTCACACAGTTTGTCGAATCTAGATCCCCAGAGTTCTAACGTAAAGGCATAAATGTACTTTTGTTTAGATGGCAGCAATGTGTAGATAATGAGGGTAAATATATCAATTAAATAAATATCGTCAAACATCTTAGAAAAAAACGAGATTCAATTTTTCAGTACAAATCGACAATTTCATACTTTAACCCCTAATATTTAACTTATTGTGATAACATGTGTTACGTAATACATGATGAGGAAATTGCTGTTCAATGGTTTTCCTCATGCGTGTGACATTTGTCAACTGATCTTACTCGTTAGTTACTCAATAATAAGTATCGTCTACCAACCGACTACAATTATTTGTTCTTGTTTCTTTCGCTAATCATTGTTGCTATTCTGTTGACCTCTCGAAATTTTTGACTTTGACTGCACTGTTAGCTTATGATCAACGCACCGCTACCGATACAGCAGGTATTATAACTTAAATTTCAGTTATTATAATATCAGTCCTGTATTAAACTGTTACACTGCTGGGCACGGGCTTGTTCTCACGATGTTTTTCCTTCACCGTTAAAGCAAGCGATAATAAATTATTTATTACGCACATAACTTGGAAAAGTCAGAGCGCGCCTTGGGATCGAACTCGAGATCTCTGCGTGGCAGTCCAACAATCTCCCACTCGGCTATCGCTGCTGTTTCGGTGTGCAATATCATCATCGTGATAAACATAAAATTGAGCTTAAAAAATCATGTAGTAAACGAAATATCTATAGGCATGACATTAAACTACACAGAATACGAAGACTGATTTCAAAAATTACTCGTACTAAATTTCCAGGAAAAAAAAGAAATAAACTAGGATAAATAATGAGTGAACGTAAAATATAAGTTCACACGATACTTCCTTATGCACGCATTTATGTTTTATGATGACGTCATTTACACACAATACATTGCGTGTCATGCAGTCACTATTGATAACCTACTATTGTATAAGGACTCTCAGAATTGTAGCGGTTAGGTGACATACGAGGTTTACCGCAATTTGTCATTGTAACTGAAAATTTGCCAACTTCACACACATGACAAGACTAAGACTATAACAAATATATTTTCACTGTCATCCATAGAGCCATAACCTTGATATTATAAATGCAAATGTGAGTTAATTTTTTGTTACACTATCACACCTAAACTACGGCAACCATCATGAAATTATGGATACGCGTTATCAGGGAACAGCAAAGGACAAAGTGTACCTTTCATCTAGAAAAAATACTGTTACAAATCTAACTTAACCTAACCTACATTTACGAAAGTGTTAATAAACAACGCGATAAATTCCGTATAAAGTAATTTAATTTCGATGTATAAAATTCGCGTAAACATACATTCATACATACATAGATACACGCCTATTTTCCAGAGGGGTAGGCAAAGACTACGGCTTTCCATTTACTACGATCCTAACACACTTCTCTGGCTTTATTCACTTTCATAACATTCCTCATACACGCTCGCCGGTTTAAGGTGCTCTTAACCTGGCCTTTATCCAGAACGTCTCCGATCTGATCAAGAAACGTTCGCCTAGGTCTTCCCCTTGCGACTGTTTCATTCACACTAACCTTATAAACTTTCTTAGTCAGTCTTTTCTCGTCCATTTTTCTACATGTCTAAACCAGCTTAACATACCCTTTTCTATTCTCGTCACTATATTCACTTTCATGCCGCATCTCTCTCTAATCACACTATTCCTTATTCTATCTTTCAGAGTCACCACATATATTTCTCAGCGCTCTCATTTCTACAGTATTTATTCTGCTCTCATGCTTCTTTTGCCATACCCAACTTTCACTTCTATGCATAAGTGTAGGCACTAATATTCCTCTATGAATAGCCAAACGTGCCTTTTCGGATACATTTCGACTGTTCATAAAAGCCCGTAGAGCGCCATTCACTTTATTGGCAGCAATCGTTCTCCTTTTAATATCTCTCTCATGTGTATCCCTTGTAAACAAAGTACCCAAATATACAAACTTTTTAACTTGCTCCACTTGTTCTCCATCAATCATAATATTACACATCGTCATGCACTCCTCCTTTTCAAATAACATTACTTTTGTCTTGCTTACATTCATAAACGTAAGGCAATATAATAATAATAATATAATAAAAATATAGCAGATCTAGAAAATAATATAGCTGAAACGCTAATCAATTAAATGATATTTATATATAAATATGTATATACATCTATGAACACATCCTTGTTACACAACATCGTTACATTAATGCATTTTCTCATGCCATTGTCCTTAATGAATTGAGCTGTTAGTGGAACAACTGTGAGAATTAATTCTGAAGAATGTATTGCATAAAGAAGACCTGCATTAACCAAACTATGACTGCACGGATGCACGGATGACGTAGTTTTTTTACGTGGTCGCTTCACCACTGCCACTGTGCTGAGTGTTGTGGGTTCGAATCCCAAGCGGGATGAAAAAAAATCTGATCTACAAATGGTTGTTCCGAGTCTGGATGTTCTTTGTGTCCGTTGTTTGAATCTTTGTGAAGTTCCCCGCGAAACAGAAATTATTGCTAGAATGGAAATGCCTTTAAAACAAAATTCAATGTAATATGGAGCTACGCTTTGAAGAGGGCATGATCAATATATTGTATGCGATACCATCTTCTGCTGGGTGGAATTACAACTTCTTCTAAAGAAATCTCAGGGTTGAGAAGGGTTTTGTTCCATAATATCTTACAAAGATGGACTATAAGTATATTAGTAGGGACTTAGCAAATGAAGAAAGAAGAAAAGGGCTAAGTATCGATTCAGTTATTGTTACTCGTAAGTCCTTCCCGACACTGGATTTATGAAAATGTAATATTGTCTTCTATTTACGCGATTATTATTCATTGAAATTAAACTGCTATATACGGATTTTATCGCGTTGTTTATTTGACACTTGATTACAAAATTTTGAAAATTGTTACACTACTACTACTACTTTTCAGCAGCCATGGTCACGGGGAGACTGAGTCTCCCCGTGACCATGGCTGCTGAAAAGCAACCGAAACGTCGGGGAAAGTGTAAAAATAAATTAAATCTAAATAGTTTTAATAATACTTTAATTAGCTTAAAAATTAGTAAAGTTTAACAATTTTCAAAATTTTGTAATAAAGTGTCAAATAAACAACGCGATAAAATCCGTATATAGCAGTTTAATTTTTATGAAAATGTGTTAGAAGTTGTATGAAGTGAACATTGTAAAACTCACTGTCCATTACAATGTTGTGCTTACCTTTCATTTAAAAGCATACGGTGATATTATGTATTTTGTGTTATTTCAAGTCAATGTTCTGTTGGTAAGCCTAAACTTAAATAAATAAATAGCTATTAGTGCGAGTATGGCCTATTAATATATTATTGTATTTCATATTGTTTTCTACTTGCTATTTAATTGATAGATATAATAGATATATGTATGTATCTTATGTGGGAGCCAGTCAGTGCAGACCGGCGACACTTCGACCCAGTGGGATCTTTTGTGTCTACACTCTCCCAATAACGACTGCCATAGATGTTCATGGCAGCCGAGACCGACGGCTTAACGTGCTCTCCGAGGCACGGAGCAGGCGATAATTGTCAAACAACACGCACATAATTTCGAAAAGTCATATAACTTCCGAAAGTCAGAGGTGCGCGACGTGGGTTCGAACCCGAGACCCTCTGCATCGCAGTCTGTTGGTCTCCCCACTGAGCTATCGCTGCTACTCAAATTTAATATTGTTATTAAAATATAAAATTGTTCACGCCCAGGCCAGGGACCCATACATCAAATAAGTCTTAGTTTCATCATCTCAGCCGAAAGACGTCCACTGCTGGACATAGGCCTCCCCCAAGGTTTAACGATAAGTATAAGTCTTAGTTTGACTAACAGTATATTAAATTGAACTTGGTATCATAGTTATAAGGCAAGATAATAAGTAATATTTCGTGCCTGCATTAAACATTCCGTGGAGGAGCCGCAGCCGAGGAGTCAAAGAGCCGCATGCGGCTTGCGAGCCGCGGGTTGCCGATCACTGACCTAACCCAACTTACATTTACGCGAGTGAAACCGAGAGCAATATCTAGTACCCAATAACAGTTTACCCGGTCTTAACCGAGAGGAAGACCTCACAGCAGTCGTGTACACTACCAGTATGCCACCGACGTAATCTTTAGTAAATATATATAATCATAATAATCATAAATCGTCTCATGCCTATAACCTCCAAATAATAATATCAGCCCTGTATTAAACTGTCCCATTGCTGGGCACGGGCCTCTTCTCAGTGTAAGAAGGGTTAGGCCATATTCCACCACGCTGGCCTGGTGCAGATTGGCAGACTTCACATATCTTCAAGAACATCATGGAGAACTATCAGACATGTATGTTTCCTCACGATGTTTTCTTTTACCGTTAAAGCGAGCGATAATTAACTATTTAATACGCAGATAACTTCAGAAAGTCAGAGATGCGCGCCTTGGGATCGAACTCGAGACCTCTGCGTGGCAGTCCAACGGTTTCCCACTAGGCTATCGCTGCTGTAGCCCAAAGGGGTAGGCAGAATTGTATTGCATCCACATTTTGTCAATTATATTGCAACATCCCACGTATGTAATAGGTGTCAAGCCTACCGAGCACTTTTCCAGACTGCTGTTAAGAATTTTTTAATTAAAAATCTCTATTAAATATTACCCGACTCGGGAGTCAAATCTGTAACCCTATGCACAGCAGTCTGTGCATGGGGTCTCGGGTCTCGGGTCTCAAATCTCATTGGCATGGCGATAGCATTGGCATAATTACTACAATTATAATCATAATCACTTATTCATGAAATATAAGCTTACAGTATTTACTACCAAATCGTTTATATCTTTTTGTGTTATACTAAACACACAAATTAAAATACACATAAAACATAATTATATATTAAGACTGCGCCGAGCGTGAAACAGATATTGACAGAGTTCGTGCAGTGCATATTCAAATCGGCGCGCGGCCGCCATAGTAAAATTGTATGGAGAATTTGAAGTGCTTTTTGTTAAATATGTATCTTTATTGTCAATCAATAAAATATTCGGGACGGACAAATTGTAATATAACTATTTATGTTTGGTTTAAGCTGTAAAATAGGATAGATTTCTACTGTTATAATCTAAAAATAATGTAACACGAGCTTACGTTTTTGCATTTTGTAAATTTATGTAATTTTGTAGGCGAAAATATGAATTATTTTAAGTTTTTTACACGGAGTAATTGTAAGCACATTCATGTTATGGTAAATGTATATTTTATATTTGTATTCAACAAAAAGTGTTGATTTTATTCACTTAACTGTGACCGCCTGTTTTGGCACATTTCGCTCGGCGCAGTCTTAACATACACTATATAAATTACAAACACAACAACAATTTATAATGAGATCTTTTTCTATATAACAATCGAAACTGAATTGCCTATTTTACTAATATATGGAGTCTGAATATTTAATAATGATACTGATATTATTACCACCACGCCACTGAAACAGTCTTAACTACATATATACACATACATGTATTTTATTATAATCCTATTTTCTACGTAATTTTCAATTTTCTTATCCATTGCTTTCATAATTTATTTGTTTCATTGACTTTCATGAGTTTTATATAATTTTCAATTAATTGATGTATACTTGTAATTATTATAATTGACATTGTTGTATTTTCGTTATATATTATATTACATGCTGTGATCTCCTGTTCTTGAGTAAACACATGTCCTATTTTAGTGTAACACGGCCTTGTAATAAATGTATTTCTTGTTGGAGATTCAAAATAAAATAAAATAAAATACACAAATACCTGACAGAAAAACTTATCCATAGTCTAATAAATACCAGATTTTATCTCAGCAAACATGCTGGCTATAACAGCCGTACCCAAACATTTATAACCTCTAAGTTGGGCCCAAATTGATAAATCGAATGAACCTAAACAGCCCCAAATATTCCACTTATAGGCCCGTTTGATTGATTCAATTGTCAACAATAGAGTTGCCCCTTATATTAATATATCATATTATGATATTAAGGGCACAAGTACGGTATTGTTTTTCGTTAATATAAAGTTGCCATCTGAATATAATTCACTCGATTTACCCGCGGATTTGCCCGCGTAAAAGTAGGTTATGTTATTAACAGTAGTTTTCTAATAAAATATAGCCCATGTTATTCGGTGATAATATAGCTTCCTAATAGAATTTTTTTTTTACTTTAATCTTTACAAACAAACAAACAAAAAATCTAATATTTCCTCATCATAATATTAGTGTAGACTAGATTTGAATTGCTTTAATGTAGGTTTTGATAATCAATTTCTATTTCTCGTGAACAGTTACTTGTTCCTGGATCAAAAATACCCTGTATCCTTTTCTGTACCCCTGACAACGTATATGCGAAATTGTATGATGATCGGTCGAGAAGTTAAGGCGTGAAAGCGTAACAAAAAAACTCACATTCGCATTTATAATATTAAGTTAAATTGTAAATTCATTTCAATTACACGGATAGCCTATTAGGCAAGCCGTCGCGTCGCCCCAAATTCAAATGGGGTTCGTTCAAATGGGGTTCGTTCCTATGGGGCTCAAATCCCACATGGGAAAATTATTTGTGTAATCTACAAATGGTTGTTGTGTAATAGTTATTGTCTGTTTCTATAGTGGAGTACTTTACAAACACACAGGGTAGGATACAGTGCTCGAACACTAGTGCCGAAGATACATACATATATTATTAAACAAAATAATAAGATTCGTTGAAATTAAACAAACTTTATCCGGATTTTATCGCGTTGTTTATTTTTTATAAAATACTATTATTACATAATTTGGAAACTTTAAACTACTATTGTTAAACAATAAAAAAGTGTTTTATAAAAAATAAACAACGCGATAAAATCCGGATAAAGTTTGTTTAATTTCAATGTACATAACATTCGCGTAAACATTAGACAATATTATAATAAGATTCGATTTCTGCACAAGTATTATGTGTATTTTGAAATTAAACACTTTATACGGTTTTTGTTGCGTTGTTTATTTTACTTTAAAACATTTTTATTACATAATTTTGTAAAACTAGCACTACTATTATTAAACTTTACAAGTATTTAAACGGGGAGACACCGTCTCCCCGTGACCATGGCTGCTGAAAAGCAACCGAAACGTCGGGGAAAGTGTAAAAATAAATTAAATCTAAATAGTTTAATAATAATTTAATTAGCTTAAAAATTAGTAAAGTTTAATAGTAGTAGTAGTGTAACAATTTTCAAAATTTTGTAATAAAGTGTCAAATAAACAACGCGATAAAATCCGTATATAGCAGTTTAATTTCAATGAATAATATTCGCGTAAATAGAAGACAATATTAAGTATTTAAACAATTTTTTTTTATTAAACAATATGTGTTGATTTTATTGACTTAACTGTGACCGCCTGTTTTGGCACATTTCGCTCGGCGCAGTCTTAATTTCAATGTTCAATTAACATTCGCGTAAACATAAGTCATTATTATATTATGTGTATTTTCAATAGCCGCAAATGTACCATTACTGCCTACCCAGATCTCTGATAGAAGATTCTTAATAGTACGAAAACTGGAAATATAGTACTACTGCCTTTTAGTATTAAAGACATGAGTCTAGTTATGTATGAATGTAATTGTAGACAACTGCTTATAAAGTCATATTTATACTAATATTATAAAGACGAAAGATTTGATTTTTGTTTGTACGCATTTAACTCAAAAACTAATTAGTCGATTTTAAAAATTCTTTCGCCAGTAGTAAGCTATATTATCAACGAGTAACAAAGGCAAAATTTAATTTTTAAAAATGTCGCCATAGTCCTACTCTTACATGAGTGAATTCGCGGGTAGAAGCTAGTAAAGTCATATTTTAATTTATCGACTATCGTGAGTGAGGTATTTGTGTCTGTTTAAGGTACAGGCAGTGTTATTACGATTTCCTGTCAATAAATTCTAACTATCAAATCTGGCAAAGTGTCCAATAGTTACATAGCTAGCTAACAGCATAGCTGGCGAAACTCAACATCTCTGACTACCCCTTTAGGTATATAAGCGTGCGACTATGACTACATGTTTTTGTTCGTGGTAACATTTAACAGCAATTAATTAGTGAGCTATTTTATTGATTGATTTATTCGGCCTTTAAACCCGCCATACATAGATAGCGGAGGCGTCGCGGTATCGGTGGCGGAATTCGAAGTAGTATGAAACATTACACATACGACCCGAAGCGATCGTGTGTGAATTGTTTCATACTTTATTTCTATTTTTTTATTTTTTTAATACATCTCCTGCACTGGGAATATTTCCTGTGTTGCGAAGGACTTTACAAACATTCAAACAACGGACACAAAGAACACCCAGACTCGGAACAACCATTTGTGGATTAAACAATTTTTTGTCCCAGTGTGGGATTCAAACCCATAACACTCGGCGCAGAATACTAGCACGACGCCATCCGTGCAGACAGCAATTTTTGTTCGTGGTATCATTTAACAGCAATTAATTAGTGAGCTATTCTCCCTGATAGATTTATTCGTCCTTTAAGCCCGCCATACATAGATAGCGGAGGCGTCGCGGTACCGGTGGCGGAATCCGAAGTAGTACGAAACATAACATACGACTCGGAGCGATTGTGTGTGTAGTTTGACTGCACAATTAGCGAAGTGGTTTAAGCGGTCGCCTCACCACTGACACGACGCTGACTGTTGTGGGGTCAAATCCCACACGAGACGTAACTTTATGTGATCGTGAAGTAGTTGTTCCGAGTCTTGATGTTCTTTGTGTCCATTGTATAAATCCTTTACATATATACTTTAACCATTGTATGGTCCTTCACGATAGAGAAACTATTCCTTATGGTGATGCCAACTATAACAAAAATCTTACCAATTCAAAGAATACATCAAAAACACCTCCGGTACCGCTCCGCCTCCGCTCCGCTGTCTGTGTTAGGCGGGTTTTATTGCTAAGTCATGTTAGACCCTTTAACGTTTCCACGTAAGCCGGTTAACAAGACATATTAAGGTATTCTAAGTGGAAGGGTTTCCCGAGTAATTAAAGGTAGGCAAGACATTAATTCAATATCGTTTACAGCCCGTTTCATGACTATTAGACAAGAATCTTCTGATAATTGTACTACCATTTATCTTCCACTAGTTTATTTTATCACTGCTGAAACTGTTTTGCAGTAACTCAGGTATTGTATAATCATCCTAACTAATTTTATGTTTTTTATGGTGTAGGTGGCAAACGAGCAGACGGATCGCCTGATGGTAAGCGATTACCGCCACCCATGGACACCTGCAACACCAGAGGAGTCGCAAGTGCGTTGCCGGCCTTTTAAAATTCCCTCCTCAGGGCAGGGAGTGGGTGGTTAGGCCTCCGGTACTCTCACTAACTTAACGAAACACAACACAAGCGCTATTTCACGCCGCTTTTTTGTGAGGCCGTGGTATCACTCCGGTCGAGCCGGCCCATTCATGCCGAAGCGTGGCTCTCCCACATTATAAATGCGAATGTGAGTTTGTTTAATTGTAACGCTTTCACGTTTTAACTACTCGACTGATCGTTACAAAATTTCGCTTACTCGTCGTCAAAAGCACAGAAAAGGACATGGTGCTTTTTTCCAGGAAGAAGTACTATTCACAAGGGATCTGAATTTATTGACCAAATCTACATTAACGATAGCAAAGCTTCTAGTAAAATCTAGTACTATATCTAGACCAAATACATAAATAAAAAAGACTAGAGTCAACCCAAAACTCAGTTCTCAAGATCGCTCATGCATATTATCTACCTACTTACTCTTTCGCTATTAGACCAACGAGCCATTCAGCTACGGAAACCTTTTCATTCGGAGCACATGATACTGACTATATTTTAAAGCAATTCAATGCTGAGAATTTTTTCGCGTAAATACGGCAGCTTACTGCCTGGGGATGTACTCCTTGGACTATTACTTATATAATATATTGCTTTACATATATGAAATCTGCCTTTTTGATAAAAATAGTATGGTCACCAATAGAAATTGCCGGTATCACAATAAATTATATGTTCATAGCCAGTTGCAATCACTAACCCATAAACGATTAGCGAGGTTAAGCCACGTTGGGTGCGGTCAGTCTGTAGATGGGTGACCGCTTAGTGGTATGTCATCTGAGCGTCTCCGTGCTTCGGAGGGCACGTAAAAAGTCGGTCCCGGTTGTTGTCAAATTGACAGCAGTCGTTAAGCCATGTCAGAGGCCTACGGGCGGCTTGAACAACTCTTGACAACAGGTTGGCCACTAACCACACGAAAAAATATTTGTACACCAGACATGGTAGAATATAAGAGACGTATTATGAATATTCTAATAACGGTTATTGTAACTATATTCTTACAAATAAATGTTTCTTTCTTTCTTTCTTTCTTTGTTATAAAATTATCGAACTATCATAAATATAACTGAAACAATTTTAAACTGTTCATTTATGTCTTTTACATTACAATTGTATGTATGGCCAGGCCAGGTCAGTAGTCTAGTAGCCTTGTCGCTACCGCTGTTGTGTTGTGGGTGTGAATACACACGGGAAAATCATTTGTGTGATCCAAAAAAGATTATCAGAACAATCTTTTTCATCAATTAATTTAATTAATTTAATCAGCATATGAACACAAATGTACTCCCAGGCTTTTCAGTCTGGCTAAGAAGTACCTGCGACACGAGGCTTAAACTCTAAAATTTGTCTTTAAAACATATTATATAAGCACTATTAGTTTATAAAGAAGTACCAAATATATATATATTTTTTTTAAATACCTCATCTCCTGCTCTTAGAATAATTGCTGTATCGCAAAGGACTTGACAAACATTCAAACAGTGGACACAAAGAACATCCAGACTCAGAATAATCATTTGTGGATAACACAAACTTTTTAAAACATTCACAACAGTAAAATATTGCCCATTTAGAAGCCCTTTCAATGATTTATCCCTAACATTTAATTTCATTTTATTCGGATGACTTAAATTCAAGTTAACATTCAAAGTAAATTTGTCGGCCTCGATGGCATAGTGGTTAGTGTAACCGACTGCCACGCCTGAGGTCGCGGTTTCGATTCCCGCACAAGTCAAACATTTGTGTGCATAAACATGGATGTTTGTCTTGGTCTGGGTGTTTCTATATATAATATGAATATATTAATAAAAAAAAGTATATATGTATGTTTATCCATTGTCTAGTACCCATAGTACAAGCTCTGCTTAGTTTAGGCTAGATGGTGTTGTGTGTATGTGATAGAATATTATTATTATCATAATATAGCTCAATACATATAAGGTTTGAAGTATTCTTAATTTATTAAAGTGCTGATAGTGTTTCAAAATCTTGATTACTTATCTTCTCATGTTCTGCCTCTCATGTTTTATCGCACTTTGATATTATTGAACTAATCCAACAGCAATGAAGTTTAAGAGCAAAGTCCTATAACTTTAAACACTTTGAAGCATAACCGACATTATTATATTATTAACTAGCGAACCATCCCCGCTCTGCACGTATAGTTCAAAACCTTAACAAATTATACACTTAAACCTTTCTCATGAATCACTCCGTCTATTAGTGAGAACCGCATGAAAATCCGTTTTGTAGTTTTTGAGTTTATCGCGAACGGACAAGCAGACGAGGCGGGGGATTTTGTTTTATAATATTTCTTTTCTGCTTTATCCTTGTGTAAAAACGAGTTTGTGGTAATAAATTTTCGTAGAAGAAGCGAGTAACTGGGTTCCACTGTCACGAAAATTTCAGTAACTCTATAAATTCTGGAACTACGTCGCAAATTCGGTGATTTATGTACGTGTCTCTATTCAAGTACACCAAAACATGAAAGGACTAAATACGTGTAAGATATATGTGCCTATCACTAAGTAGATGTTCACTGGAATGTTATGTTTTAGTCTATATTTAATGCGAAGAACAACTGCCTGCTTGGCGCAGCGGTAGTTAATGCGACTGCTGTGCATGAGGTCTCGGGTTCGAATTCCGGGTCGGGCCAACAAATAGTTATTGGATTTTTCAGTTTAAAAATGTCAATAGTAGCCCGGAGTTAGGAAAAGTACGTAAAGCCGTTGCGCCTGCGCTTGATCTCTCTACGGTCATGTCGGATTACCGTCCCATCGGATCATGAGAGTTAGAGAACAGAGAGTGCACTTATGTATGTGCACGCACTTGTGCACTTTAATATCTCCTGCGTAATTGGCCATTCTCCGTTAAGGCTGGCCGCCGTGGCCGAAATTCGGTCTGGAGGATATTATTTTTTTTTAATGCGAAGGCAGTTCTGGTGTACCTATTTAGTCGCAGCGGCACACCGGCTGTCAGAAACAATACGTTTTCAACTATGTTGGGCATTCTAAGTATTGACAGGTCTCAAATCAAGATATTGACTTTCATTAAACATAACAAACACTTTATGGAGACGTAAAAATTGAATAGCAAATTAAAAATTATTTTATCATTCATACTTAAACCATGACGAGAGTTTAAATTGCGTCGCTTATTTTATGACTTAAGTTATGACTAGCAGTCAGTATTATGTGCGGTTAGCATCCAGAGTGAATGGATCAAATTATAAATCTGGAACATACCAAGTGGAAATCCGCTTCTGATGCTTATAGAGCATCAGACATGAATAATAATAAATGAGTAGTAATAAATGAATGCTGAAGTATGATTGGGTTTAGTAGCTTCTAGAACCAAGCTCTTTAATTTTTTGGCTACCGTGGACCAAGAATGGCATACTAATATGTACTTAATTAGATTTAGTACGGCGATAAAGCTAGCGAATGAGAAACATGAGCCAATTATTTGATCCTAGTAATATCTATAATAGTAATTACTTCGATCCACTTTATCAAAACGCTGGCACCTTTTACGAAGATGTCGTCGAAATTCAACGCTTCAAGAATATTCTAATTGCGATCAATTTGGATGGCTCATCGGCTGCAGGTATGATCTTACGTGAAAGGAAAAGTATTGCCTTTAGAACTTTCAATGATTTTGAAGAGGCTTAATAGAATAGTAGAGCATGGATGGCTTCACAGCAGAGACGATACCAGAGTTGAGTTTTAAAGAAGTGACATTTATCTTTTAATTCACATGACTGTACCATCTCACAGGTTCAATAGAATAACCATAACCCCATAAAACTGCATGGTTTATCTGGCTAGACTAGAGGAATAAACAAAACCCATTAAACCTGCTAATTGTAAAGTCTAAGCGAAATTTCCGTGTAAGCTTATCTGCTATTGGGTTTACCTTTTCAAAGAAACCCGAATAGTAGGTGGGAATTTGAAACAATATCCAATAAGGACAATATTGTTACGTGAATTATCGTGAGAATGGACTAAATATAGCTGGCAACGTGGACGGCTAATAATGCTTTGTTATGCAAAGGGTCCAGTGCCTTGACGCGTAAAGCTCTCGGTTCCGACTGTCATGGACATTGTTGACTGTCAATATGAGTCAGTTCCCCCAAATAAACAACTGTTCTTAGCCTTGGAGTGTCATTGTCTGTTATATTGCAAAGGCAGGCAGTGGCAAAGATGTGCAGAAAGAACCAATAGATAATATCTGGTGATACAAACATTTTATTGACAAATAAATTAATCTGCTTGATTAAAAGGGCTCTATGGATGACTGATGTGCAAAACAATTCAATCTACCTGTTACTTTTAAGTTAAATGATAACAGGCTTAAAATGAGACAGTCTAGGTCACGCAGAGACAGGCTAAGGATCGTCGAAAATATAAAAAAATATTCTATATCTCAGGCATACCGGTTGCCTCAGAATAATTTCCTTTATCGATAACACTAATCACATCACTTTGTAGAGTCACAAGTCAGTGTCGTAGGTGAACCTGGCACCCGTCACATGGTAGCCCGTGTCACCTTTAAATATATACTGTATGAAATGTTATCATATCTTCTGATACTGATGAGGCGTTGTATAACATATATTATTATATTGATTTCATTAAAGATTATCTCATAAGTGTGAAGAAAACGGATTATCGCTGAGAATATCCATTTATTTAAACGTTTTCCAAGTAAGTATACAATTTTAATTGAAATTGTTACAACTTTATCACTTCAATCAGAACTATAAATTTTATACTCTAAGTTTCCTTCAAGATCAAAGTAATAACAACCAAAATAATAGCATTATTATATTTGTCAAATACTTGCTTGAGCTCTGCTGTGCTCCGACTTAGCCTTGGTCTTTGTGTAATTAAATACTTACTGAGCTTCAAAGTGATCAAAGATACTGAATGAAAGATGATATAACAGTGCTATATATATAGAATAAGAACCATAATACCCAGCAGTAAATAAACAACAAATCAATATTTGCCCGACACCTCCGCCGTTTCAAAGATACGATAGCTGTTTAATGTTTCACTTGTCCTGTTGAAAAAAAATATCTTTGCTAATCTAAGTATCAATCTACAAGCAACAGTCGGTAAGCAGTACCAATCATATAATAACATCTACGATCCGTCTACTTACATTCACTGAAAATATACTGTTTAGTCCTCGAACATCGAGACGTTATCGACGTTCCGAACTTGAGTCCACGTGTGTGTTACGTCACAGGGCAGGGAACAAAACACTACCCACAAAATGGGTTTACACTAGCAATTTAATTTAGCAATCTGTATTTTCAACACGCGGTTTGGTCGTGTGAGGTGATTGGACGCGCGACGTGCGTTCGATACCGCGTCCCGCGCCAGACTGAAGGCTCGCCGAGGTAAGCTGGGCCAATAGAGCCCCGCTCCCCTTGCACCCCGCCCGCCCAGGCACGCGTCTATACGACAGCGCATAGACTAGATAATGTAGATGAGATAAGTACTGAAAGACCTTGGTGGTCAGCTTAAAATCTTAATACAGTATTTACGTTTGGAATCTGAGTAATTGTATTCATAAAAGAAGAAGAGAGAAGATACGGAACTTTGCTTAATATTCAACCCAGTCCCAACAAATCACTTTTGACGTCTATATCTCAGAAGACTTATGCAGGGGTGTTTTACACTAAAATTTCACCAGCTTTGGCATTCTGTCATACGTAACAGAACACAAACAAATTAAAGTTTACTAGTCAAAGTTCTTAAAACCATGCTGCTATAAAAACATAGTATAACTCTGCTCGGGAATCGAACTCGAGATCTCATGCAAAGCTGTCATGATCACTGTAGCTACCAACGTAATCTAAATAAATTTGCAGCATATATATTGGATTTACCCTACATTGTTTATTATTGTGTAATAACGTCAATTGATACCACATTACTTGAGGAAGGAAAAACACTGCATTACCAAATATGGTCTAATAAAAAAGTAAACAATACGCATGGAATGTAGGTATTTATTACATATAACTGTACTTTATTCATTACTAGCTGACCCGCAACTTCATTTGCTCCACATAAGAGAATTTACGCAGTTTTTGCAGCATTTTTCATATGTGCTCTACTCTTATTGGTCGTAGCGTGATGTTATATAGCCTATAGCCTTCCTCGATCTATTCTATCTATTCTTCGGCTATCTAACACTGAAAGAATTTTTCAATTCGAACCAGTAGTTCCTGAGATAAGCGTATTCAACCAAACAAACAAACTCTTCAGCTTTATAATATTAGTATACATAACGTTGACCTATAATTAGTTATTGTATACTATTCGTTTGAAAACGCGTGCAGAATGATGGCTATCGCGCTTGAATTCACCGCTAGAGCTGTTAGTGAATAGTAAAGTTTAGACGTCATAAACCTTTTCAACAGTAAATATAGAAACCGACAATCATTACTGCCAAATATGGCTTAAGACAGCAGCTACGCCACGATTGATAGGACATTACTCGCTAGTGGCACCGCCTGGTGAGCACAAAAACAGTAGCCCCCATAGAGCTGAATTATCATTACGACATCCTGGCGTGAACAGCCGATGAGACCAGACGACCAGACAACTTTTGCCTAAGTCTCTCTTCTAGTACTCCCATTCAGTTCTACGATCAGCTTCTATAGTTTACACAGTTAATGATATTTCAGTGATGCCTTAAAATGTATTAGTACAAAGTGTTGCATGGCCAAGGACGCAGTAGTTATGTATGTTATAATATTGTCTTCTATTTACGCGAATATTATTCATTGAAATTAAACTGCTATATACGGATTTTATCGCGTTGTTTATTTGACACTTTATTACAAAATTTTTACACTTCTACTACTATTAAACTTTACTAATTTTTAAGCTAATTTAATTATTATTAAACTATTAAGATTTACTTGATAGACACACAGCAGTATTCAACGCTCGTTGAAGTCTGCTGTGTGTGAACATGTGCAACAGGGGACCAACCACTACCTGAGATTTGACAAACCACAGATTCTCGCTAAAGAACACCGATTCCTACCAAGGATGCTTCGCGAGGCTATTGAAATCAAAAAACATCCTAATTTTAATAGAGAAGATGGTTGGAATGTACCACCAGCTTGGGATCCAGTAATAAAAATAGTCAAACCCAAGAAGAAGCAAACCACAGCTAGACTTCATGATACTTTGAGCTCATTCTGCGTAAATAGAAACACCAATGATTAAATTATGTTCGGGTACTTTGAAATAACTACACTGGAACATTGAGACAACTGCCATCTTAGTCTCCCCGTGACCATGGCTGCTGAAAAGCAACCGAAACGTCGGGGAAAGTGTAAAAATAAATTAAATCTAAATAGTTTAATAATAATTAAATTAGCTTAAAAATTTGTAAAGTTTAATAGTAGTAGAAGTGTAAAAAATTTCAAAATTTTGTAATAAATTGTCAAATAAACAACGCGATAAAATCCGTATATAGCAGTTTAATTTCAATGTATAGTTATGTTATATTCACATAAAACCTGAAGACAATTTTGCACATCGCTAGTATTATGCTATCATAGACCTATGTAATGCCATGTATTGCAATTAGTAGAGATAGGTATATACTTACATACGTACTCAAAATTAAAAAAAAATAATAACATCAAAGTGGCAGACATTTTTAGCTAGTTGATGGTAACTAAACACCAAACAATATCAAAAGCATGACTTGCATCTTGCTAACCGTAAAGTTAAGTAAAGGTGAAATGTGTGAAAGAAAATTATAGAAAAGATAGGTATATAAACGGCTAATACTGTTACTTACGGCTAAACGCAGTAACTGTGTTACCAATTACTACGGCTGTCAAAGTCAAATCAAAGTCAAAAATCTTTTATTCATTTAGGTCACAAAGTAACACTGATGAACGTCAAAATGGTTAGTGAGTTTACTAAATTTACTGAATTTACGTTTATGTTAGTTGCTAAGGCAAAAGGTTGAATATGAGAAGAACTGTATAACAACAACAACAAATAACAGGCAACAGTAGGCTTTTCACAACTTCTACGAGCATGTTTGATCATTGTTCGAATGATTACCTTAATTAACTAATTAAAGCTCTGTAGCACATACCGACGTGAGTGTCCCCGTTACTACGGCTACTGACAAGCAACCGTCGGTGAAAGTGTAAATTGCCATCACAAGTTGTGAGAAGTAAGAAGCAAACATGCAAAATCCGCGTATACGTAAGACAATACTTACTTATACGATTTTGCGCGAATTTTTCGTTAGCACCTTATATTAGCACCTTTTACAGCTATTCAGAACATTGATCTTGCGTACAAGTTGTTTGTTCTATTGGATTGTGGACCGATTGAATAAGTAACTTTATTATATTAGTACTCAATTTTGCCCGCGGCTTCGGTCGCGTAAATATAGGATAGGTTAAATTTGTATCAGTATTTTTTCTCGATAATAGGTACACTGTCCTTATTTTTCCATGAGAGCAGAATAAATGCTGTAGAAATGAGAGCGCTGAGAAGCAAATGTGGTGTCACTCTGAAAGATAGAATAAGAGAGAGATGCGGCATGAAAGTGGATATAGTGACAAGAATAAAAAAGGGTATGTTAAGCTGGTTTGGGCATGTAGAAAGAATGGACGAGGAAAGACTGACTAAGAAAGTTTATAATGCTAGTGTGAATGGAACAGTCGCAAGAGGAAGACCTAGGCGAACGTTTCTTGATCAGATCGGAGGCGTTCTGGACAAAGGCTAGGTTAAGAGCACCTTGAACCGACGGGCGTGTATAAGGAATATGATGAAAGTGAATGAAGCCAGAGAAGTATGTCAGGATCGTAGCAAATGGAAATCCGTAGTCTCTGCCTACCACTCTGGGAAACAGGCGTGAATCTATGTATATATGACATGAAATTTCATGATGATTGATCGAGTAATTAGATGGAAAGCGTAAAAAATAAACAAACTCACATTCGCATTTATAATATCAGTTAGGAGTTAGAATCTACTATCTGGTAATCTAGCATACGGCCTGCCTGATGCTAAGCAGATCATATAGCTTATAACAAGTGGTTAAGAGAGCTGTTACTTGCGTCAAGTCAAAAAGAAAATATCAGATGAAAAGAAAGAATGTTTGTTCCTTGAATTTAAGATGTGGCATGAGCCAAAAATGCAGAATGAATGTTAACTCTAAAGCTGGATTTTTGTAAGATGGTGGTAACTTATTCATGCCGTCACAAACTAGTTGGTAACACAGGGCTATACCAATCAAAATCAATTTTGCTTTTGTTTATTAGAACCCACATTATTACAGAAATTTAACTATTGATGTGCTGGATTAAGGTCTATGCTTTTTTATGCTGGATTAAAGTAAACGCTGGTCAACCGCCTATCCAGCACAAAACTAGAAACAAAGTTACGTAGCTGTATTTTCTTTGCTTGCCATAATAATTTAAAAATAATGTATAATAATATCATCCCTGTATTGAACTATCCTACTGGTGGGCGGACCAGCTCTCAGTGTGAGGTTAAAGCCGCCATAGTCTACGTTGGCCTACTGCGGATTGGCAGACTTCACATGTCTTCGAGAACATCATGGACAACTCTCAGGTATGTAGGTTTTCTCACGATGTTTGCCTTCGCCGTTAAAGCGACTGATAATTAGCTATTTAATACGCACATAAATTTGAAAAGTAAGAGATGCGCACCTTGGCATCGAACTGGAGACCTCTGTGTGGCAATTAAAACGGTCTACCAGTAGGCTACCGATGCTATGACAAAGAAATTCTAATGTAACTAAAATAAAGACATAAATATATTAAAATTATTGAGAAATAATATTATTTAATGTGTAGTTGATAAAATGGCAACCGAATTGGTATGGACATATTAGCCTTCCGGGAAAATACAGATGCAAGATAGAAATATATATTATGTTCATATACTTAAGAAAAGGTCTATAATAGTGTACGCCAATTATAGAACACTGGCTCAGTAAACTCAATATAGCCTCTTAACTTTGTGAAGTTAAATAGAATTCCTACAAAGAAAATGGCAAGATTTTATTAAATAAAAATGTTGTATAACTAAGGAACGATTTAATTGAAATTAAATCGATTTATAAAAATTAATTAATAAAAAATATAAATAAAATTTATTCGATTTATTTGATTTAATTCGATTGTTCTTCATTGAAATTAATATGACGTATGTAGTTTGCTTCGAGTGTTTATATTAATAACTATACCTACATTACTATAATGTATAACCATAACTATACATATATATTACATTATATATATGTTTATATATATTATTAAGAGACATTTTCAATATACTATACATTATTCATTATCACTTAATAATTATATTTGTATATATTTACAAACTTATTAACAAAGACAAACATTTAATATTAAAATAATATTAAATGTTTGTCTTTGTTAATAAGTTTGTAGTATTTAAATAAATTAAATATTAAAAAATATATATATTACATACATACATACAAACTTACCTATATCCAAACTGAGGTAAACAGAAGTGTCTTACATTTTATGAGTCATAGTTTTAGGGGACCTAACACCCTATAGGCTAGTGAACCTACTGCCATCTACCTGGAACAGTTCCAATCAGTCTAGACGCCGCGCGCCGTGCTGCTATTGAGTTTTTTTTAACGTAAGTCTCAAATAATATTTTGTCCGACCTGTGAATCAAACTTAGAACCTTAAGACTTCGCCGAGCGTAAGACAGACAATGACAGAGCTCGAGCGGCGCATATACAAATCGGCGCGCGACCGCCATAGTAAAATTGTATGGAGGATTGGAAGTGTTTTTTTTGATAAATATGTATCTTTATTAAAAGAGACAAATTGTAATATAACTATTTATGTTTCGTTTAAGCTGTAAAATAGGTTAGATTTCTACTGTTATAATCCAAAAGTCACGTAACACGAGCTTATGTTTTAGCACTTTTCATGTAAATTTACGTAATTTTGTAGGCGAAAATATTAATTATTTTAAGTTTTTTATACGGAGTAAATGTAAACACATTCATTGTTATGGTAAATATGTATTTTATACTTATATTAAACAAAAAGTGTTGATTTTATTCACTTAACTGTGACCGCCTGTTATGGCAAATTTCGCTTGGCGCAGTCTAAAGCACAGCAGGCGCTGTGAATAAAAACTGAAAATATATCACACTAGCAATTCCTCGGGAACAGTACTTTTTTCTGAATAAAAGGTTCTCTATGTCCTTTATCATACTCGACAACGTGAATATGAAATTTCATGATGATTGGTCAAGTAGTTAAGGTGTAAAAGCGTAACAAACAATCTCACATTCGCATTTATATTATAAATAGTTTTTGTCTGCGGATTTTCTCGCGTGATTCCCACGGGTTTACATACTGGGTTAAACGGTAGATTATGTTCTGTCCCAGGATACAATCCACCTCCTTGCCAAATTTGATCAAAATGGATTCAGTGATTTAGCCGTGAAAGAGTTACTTTTGCATTTAATCCTCACTAATATTATAAATGCAAATGTGACTTTGTTTGTTTGTTACGCATTCACGTCTTAATTACTCGACCAGTCATCAAAATAATTATATAGCACGCAGAAAAAAACAACGTACTGTATCTAAACTTTTTTTTTTTTACGTGGTGCAATGCATTGGCGCATACCTCTCCGCGGGGCGACGGAGAGGTTATGTCGGGCTCACCGAGGGAAAGATACCCCGGTAATACCGACTAAACCTACCACGGTGTTCCTCGACATAACCATAGACGGCGGGGCCGCGCGAATCGCTTTCACATGCAATCGCGACCCCGCCGAGGTTTCGGCCCGCCGTTTGAAACGGCAGGCCACTTCACAAAAATACTTCCTCCACTGTCCCCCTGGGGTAGACAAAGACACGACACAGAGGCGCGCGTGGGAACACGCACGCCGCCTCTCGGACCTGTTGCTGAACGGATGGCGGGCAGGCCCACAAAGCCCGCCACCCCCAGGTCAATCCTCAGGGTGGCTGGAGGTCATCTCGCGCCCTCCGGCGCCCGGTTCTGCGGTTGGGGAGAGGGTTTAAACGCTCCCTCTCCCGCTCCGCCGCCTTCTTGATGGAAATGACTTCCTCACAAAAGGAGGCGACGGCGTTCCACGACCTATCACTCCGGACCATAGACTGAACTACGGCCGGAAGTGAGAGGGCAATCAGTCCGACTGCCGCGATCAACTCACGGCGCTGCGATGCCCAGGTAGGGCAGTACGCCAAAGTATGCAGCGCCGTGTCCTCAACAACGTCGCGGCAGTCGCTGCAGTGGTAACAACCGGGCGTCTCTTGCCGGTCTATTCGACACAGGAACTGGCCAAAGCAACCGTGGCCAGTCATTACCTGTGTCAGCCGGTGAGGGCGCCACTGTTTCTAACCTAACCTAACTTTACCTATATTCCCGAGTGAACCCGCGAAAAAATCTAGTAAGTATGTAATATTAGTATGGATACAGTTAGGATAAAATAAAAAAGCCCTACTGATAAACTTGCCTGTCTGCGTTTGCCTAATCTTTGCCGCCAACTAACTCCCACTGTTTCTGATCAGGCTCAAAATAATGTTTCATTCATGAAACAATTAGCTTTATGTAGTTATTTTCAAGAAATAACCTTAAAAGTATTCCTGTGGTGGTATTTGCTACACCCACATAACCACTTTATGGAATTATGAAATACAATACAATACAATACAGTTAAAAATATCCCCATAGTTGAATATAGTTCGATATTCTCTCTCAATCCTGGTAAAATCCTAACTAATATTATAAATAAGAATGTTAGTTTGTTTGTTACGCTTTTCATCTTAACTACTCCACCAATCATCACGAAATTTGCATAGACATTGTCAGGGGTAAAGAAAAGGAAATGATACCCTTCCTTTTATTTTTTGCGGTGGCGCAGTAGTAGAGTATGCAACTGATTTGCATAAGGTCTTGAGTTTAATTCCTGAGTCGGGCAAAGTTTCCGTTGCAGTTTTCTGTAAGAAATTCTCAGTCGCAACACGCAGATTAGGTATCAAGATTTTTCATAGGTACACGTTTTAGGGGTACAGAAAAGAATATACCTTTTATCCAGAAATAGTAGGTACTAACATTACCTACATTGCCGCGAGCGAAGCCACGCACAAAATCTAGTGTAATATAAATATTAATGTTTGTGAAGAAGTAGTAGAGCCTCGCTGATTTCAGCATGAATGGTCCGGCTCGACCGGGGAAGGACTACCCTCTCACAGAATAGCGACGTGAAATACCAGTATTCCTACTGTTGTGTTTCGTTCGGTGAGTGAGAGTGCCGGAGACCCAATCACCCTCTTTCCCACTTCCCACTTCCCGCTCCTTCTCCTTCCTACTTCCTTTCCTAAAGGGTTGGCAACGCGCCTCTGGTGTTGCAGGCGTCAATAGGCTACGGTGACCACTTACCATCAGGCCCACCTGATGGATGTTTGCCACCTTAGCTGTATAAAAAAAAAAATTTGTTCTCAATCATACGTAAACAGATGAACGTATTTAAATGAAACTCGGCACACAGATAGACTATGTCCTGGATTCAAAATCTTATTCTAAATTTGCTATACCACAAATTATCAATTAAAACTTAATACGTGTCAAAATTACAATTCACTAAAATATAAATGTTTTATCTAGTCTGAGTCACATGTTTATGGTTGCATACGTAATATGGTACAGACATCAATCCACTCAAGAAACATCTTTCAACATCAGCATCATTGACAGCCCCTTATGTAGAGTCTACATGGAGACCGAGAAGAGACGGGCTCACATGATTCTACATTGTAAAAGCGTGAGCAACCAACGGACGAAACTAATAAACAGTTCAGAAACGATGAAGGAAGTGCTGCGCAATATAAATATATATAATTATATAAATATATATATAATATCGGTACCCTACCATCTTTCTGAACGGAGCTGAGGTGACATTATTAACCAAACACTCGCATCGGTCACACGCACTATGGCCCAATTTTGGGGCTATGCCTCGGTGATGATATAGCTTTCTAATAGTAAATTAATATTTTAAATCGGTTGGGTTGTCTTTCTTTCTTTCTTTTCGTGTGGTTAATGGCCAACCTATCGTCAAGAGTTGTTCAAGCCGCCCGTAGGCCTCTGACATGGCTTAACAACTGCTGTCAATTTGACAGCAACCGCGACCGACTTTTTTACGTGCTCTCTGAAGCACGGAGACGCTCAGATGTAATACCACTAAGCGGTCACCCATCTATAAACTGACCGCACCCAACGTTTTTTAACCTCGCTTATCGTTTACCGATCAGTGAGTGCAACTGCCTATAAGCGCCTTTTTTTTGTTTCTTGAGTTTTTAGAGTTTTGAGTTTATCCTTACAATTAACCATAAAATCTTTCATCTTTATAATAATTTAGTATAGATATATTTATACATATATATTCACATGGTTATATCTATAAATTGGTATGCAAAAATATATTAGGTCACCTTTTGCCAATAAAGATTTTTAGGTCCCACGTGTTAGGAAGCGAGCTCATTGCTTTTTATCAGGCACAGTTTCAGACTTCGTGATGCTACCGAGAATTTCTCGTAAAAATAACTGATAGCAACGACCCAAGAATCATAGAAAGAAACGACTCTTTATGTGATTTTACATGACTGAACAGTGTCTCCCAAAATACAAGCTCTCGCTTAGTTTAGGAATCAGTTTACAGTACCTTATCTGTTCTTTTTTTTTTTGTTCTTTTCTTTTGTCGGCCTCGATGGCGTAGTGGTTAGTGTAACCGAGCGCCACGCTTGAGGTCGCGGGTTGGATTCCCGCACAAGTCAAATATTTGTGTGCATGAACATGGATGTTTGTCTTGGTCTGGGTGTTTCTATGTATAATATGTACGTATTTACAAAAAAAATAAAAACAGTATATAAGTATGTTTATCCATTGTCTAGTACCCATAGTACAAGCTCTGCTTAGTTTGGGCTAGATGGTGTTGTGTGTATGTGGTAGAATATTATTATTATATTCTATCCAATAATTTTCGCCTGTAAATATTTCAGAGACAAATAAAGATTTTATTTATTTGTTTAAACCCGAGACCTCATGCACAACTGTAGCATACACTCACGTTATACAAAACAGTCGCACATGTAAATATAATTACAACAAATTTATTTTAATAATCTAACGCTTTCTAGGCTTTTATGTTTTCTATTTATATGGTAAAATTATTCAATTCTATGAGAGTCTAGGCACGCAACTGAGTATTAACTTAATCAGTGGCGTGCCATTTCAGAATCTATGAGAGTCTAGGCACGCAACTGAGTATTAACTTAATCAGTGGCGTGCCATTTCAGAATAGAAAGCTCGGTATATGATTTTAACAGTATAATATTATAATATCAGCCCTGTATTAAGCTGTCCTATTGTGGAGCATGGTCCTTTTCTCAGTGTGAGAAGAGTTAGATCATAGTCCACCACGCTAGCCCGGTGCGAGTTGGCAGACTTCACATAGAAGAAAAAGAACTCTCAGAAATTCAGATTCTTCATGATGTTGAGCTTCACCGTTAAAGCGAGCGATAATTAATGCGCACATAACTTCGAAAAGTCATAAATCCGCGCCTTGGTTCGAGCTCGAGACCTCTGTGTGGCAGTCCGACGGTCTCCTACCAAGCTATCGCTGCTTTTTAATAGTAAATTTAGTAAAATCTAATTTGAGACCTGTTTACTATTCGATTTCATTTATATGTCGTTGATGAGCTCAATTAAGCAAACTGCAAACATACTATGGTTTGATAAAATCTTTATATAAAGGAATTCAGCTGCCATATATTTCTGTTCGCAAAACTTGAAAGTATTAGATTGATCGACTCTGAGTATACACAACGTTGCATTCGAACTAATATTATAAATGTAAATATGAGTTTGTTTGTTAGTAGAGAGTAGTTTCGCTTTTACGCGTTTACTTAACTAGACCGATCGGGTGATCGCAAATACGTTGTCAGGGGTACATAACATGAGGGTACATTTAATCCAGAAATGTTGTACTACAGGGGTAACTAGTTTTTATACAAAAGCGTTTTTATATAGGTACTTTTATTTCGAAGATCTTACGGGTCCACTTATCCAATATTTAAGTACCTATTATTCAAATGTAGGTTTTTTTAGTTTTTATTTTACTCATCAAATTGACCACACTCCGCCTAATGGTAAGCAGTCGTGTGGTCTAAGAGCAGCGGCCTCCACACCGCCCTCATAGCAGGCCTTAATCTTTCGCAGAGATATGAGAACCCAAACTTGTTGGTACGCACTCTAGTCGACTCTACCATGTAAAGATGGCATCTGAGCCCAGCACGCTTTGTTCTGGATAGGAAAGGGGAGGGTAGGATAAGGTGGAATAACTCTTCAGAGCACTCCCCGTGGTATATTCTGTAGAAACATGCCAATGAGGCAATGTCCCTACGGAGTTGCAGAGGTTCTAGTGAACTCGGTGTAGCAATTGCCATCTTTCTCGGTACAATGCCAAATCCTTCAGGTCTCAATTTGACTACATTTGATTTTTCTTTTAGTTGATCTTTGTAGCAATAGAAAAGGTAAATATCGTACGGGTACTGGAAATAAAATAATACTAAATTGACTTCTGTACATTAATAACTACCACTTAGTAAATTAATAACTTTTGCATCAAGTATTTTAGTTCAATAATTTGCATATCTATATATATAAAACTCTTCCGTTACTAAGTGACTGACAGACAACGAACAGCCGAAACTACTGAACGCAAGAAGCTGAAATTTGGCATGTATGTTCCTTGGAGAGTGTAGGGGACTGTAGTGTAGTGCACTAAGAGAGGATTTTTGGAAATTCCACCCTGAAGGGTGTGAAAGGGTTGAAACCCGATATTCACACGGGAACGGGACTTACGCGGGTGAAACCGCGGGAAAACTACTAGTTGGAATATAAAATCTCTAGCACACCAGTCACATTCGTTATCATTACGTCTTAGAGGCAACACTTTGGCAGAATTGAACAAAACTCAGACTACTTAATTAATTTCAGTTCTTTCTTTCTTTGCAGTTCCATCGCTACAAGGTTGGGAAAATAGAGTGGTAGTTTCCCCTTGACTTCACTCCGTAGTACTTAGACCATTTTAGTCTAGTACCCAGCCAAGTTTCTGCTTTTGTACAGTACACAAATACTAAAACATATAGAGAATAGAACAGAAAACATGATTGGATTTTATTACCAATATTATAGAAGGAAAAATAGAGACAAAGAGAAAGAGAGGACGGTCAAGAAGAAAGTAAGCAAATCAACTGAAAGAAAAAGCAAATGTAGAGACATAAAGAGAGTTAAAGGATTTGGCATCGTATCGAGAAAGGTGGAAATAGCTACATCAAAAAGTGCATAGCACTTCAATTATTTTGGATGGATGAACATTTAAGTTTTGATAAGTGAAAACAGAAATATATATCAATAGATTTTTGTTGTCACTTCTAAACAAATTGTTCACATCTGAAACTACAAAATTTGATATCAAGCGTTTATTGTATAAAGTCGCTTACAACATAAGATGTACTAGATAACAATTTACACTCAATGCTTAGAAAACTTAATCAAATTCTGTGGGCAACCCTCCAGTGACTGGTCTACATATCGCTTATCAATAACTCCAATAATTGGGTCGCTAGCCACAGTCGCTTCGTGTAGGCAAATATTGCTAATGAAACATATTGTGTTGTAGATAGCTAGTTGTTTTAGCAGCTACAAACATGATACTCAGTTATTCTAGTAGATTCAAACATGAGGGTTGGGATAACCTATAATAAATCTTTTTAGTGGATTTTAATGGATCAAGGTGTCTTCCCTTGTATGTGGCTACTGTAAAGCAACCGAAACGTCGGGGAAACGTGTAAACTTAAATATAAACAGTTTTAATTAATCTAAATACCTTAAATTGTAAAATTAGTCAAGTAAAGTAAAAAGTAAAGTAAAAGCGTTCAATAATAGCAGTGTTAAATTTCAAAATTATGTAATAAAAGTGTTTTGAAATAAACAACGCGACAAAATCCTTTTAAAGGAGTTTCATTTCAAAATATAACATTCGCGTAAACTTAAGACAATATTATGTGGATCATGGTGATTCTTTTAGGTATGTGTTCTTTCTCTATCTCACGAGACAGTTTTAAAAAATATCAGCTCTGTTTTTCATCTATCTCACAGGGCACGGACTTCATGTGATCCAGTCACACACAGTTAGGGCATAGTCCAGACACTCATCCATTGCCGGTTGACAGATTCCGCACATCTTCAAGAACATTATGGAGAACTGACTGCACGGATGGCGTAGTGGTTTAAGGTGTTGCCTCACCACTGATTCTATGCTAAATGTTGTGGGTTCGAATCTTATACAGGATAAAAAAATGTGTGTTTCACTAATGGTTGTTCCGAGTCAGGATGTTCTTAGGCTTACGAGAAAAATCGTACATTAAAAGATTTTAAGAAAAGGGTTTTAGCAGAGCTATTTCTATCGCGCCGGCACTGAATGTAAGTATGCAAAATTTATAACTACGGCTTAAACTGATTATACTTTTTAAATAGTAATTTGGAATTCCCCTACTTCTTACTTCAACTAATTCTTGTTCTAAAATATTTAGCCGTATTTAAAAATTTTCGTAAGAAATATTAGAAATATTTTGGCTGCGTCTGTATCTGTTTATTTATTTTATGGGTTTAGTTAAATTGGTTTGGTAGATGACTGAAAACAATAGTATAACCGAGAGTATTTTGTAATTTTTAACGCTCCTAGTGCTTATATAATTAAATAAATAACGAAGAAAAAGATAACGTAGGGTAATCTTCTTCTTTAAAAAGACAACTCTCACACCAGGAATGATTCCTGGTCGCGGAGGACTTTACAATAAAAAAAGCGTAAATGTAAGACAATATTATTCAAACAACGGACACAAAGA
This sequence comes from Catocala fraxini, assembly GCA_930367265.1. Classification (NCBI taxonomy): domain Eukaryota; kingdom Metazoa; phylum Arthropoda; class Insecta; order Lepidoptera; family Erebidae; genus Catocala; species Catocala fraxini. The sequence continues at coordinate 6,410,951 of OV884047.1, forward strand.
ACACCCAGACATGGAACAACCGTCTGTGAAAAACACAAAGTTTTGTCCCGTGTGTGATTCGAACCCACAACACTCGAGCGCAGTGGCAGTGGCGACGCGACCACTTAAACCACTACGCCATCCGTGCAGTGGTATATATCCACCAACAGAGTAATTTGGAAGTCCAAAGGACAGGCTTTTGCCTAGCAAAGGGACATAAAAAGCTGACAAAAAAAATCTGATGAAAGAAAGAAACTTTTGTGAGAAATAAATATGGCGGTTAGACTATGTTCCGTTCAAGAAGTAAATTTTCCCACTGGCAACCTTTCGTGCAATTTCCGTTCTCCATGACGTGGAAATCATATCGGATATCAACATGAAGGACATATTTTTTAAGGTTAGTATTCTTGCACGTATTTGTAAACTTGGAGCCATGTCTCGTGGTCTGAGTATCTTCACATTTGTTGCTAGATCGGGCTAAAAAATAGCTATCCCACTGCGCAAACAATTTTTAGGAGGTCTTAGCACTGAATGATACAGACTATATTCTAAAACCTGTCAAACATATTCCCAAAATTTCGCAGCTAAATGATGATTGAAAAATCGGCTTCGTGTGTATTTTCCAGTAAAAAACAGGGGAATTCGTTTATTATATACACTTTCCTCTTAATTATTATGTTTTTGAGAAGTACACATACGTGTACCTTATATTCTATACGGCATTTGACAATATTTTGAACTCTCAAAAGTCTTCACTTGCCTGCTTTACAACACAGTTTAATTTAAATAGCTATTACGCCCGCGCTGTTATACTTGCAATCTCATTTCAGTTAGGCGACTCGCCACAAGGGAGGATAAATAATCCAGTAATACAAAAGTTGTTGTCCCAACTTTTTCAAAGTAGTTATAATCTCAGTTTCAGCGGTATGTTCCCGAGGGACCGCCGCTCGAGTTAACACGTCAGTAGCTTTTGTGAAGCTAATAAAAACTATTGTACTTCGCGCAATATATTTGGACACTGCCTATCTCGAGGGAGGGAAGTGGATCCCTACCGGTATCAATTATCGCTATAGAATCATTGAAAATTATATCCCAGCCTAGCAATGGGACAGGTTATGAAAATTCATAACCTGTCCTACTGCTAGGCATGGGCCTTTTCTTAGTATGATTCTTAGCATGGAAAAGTTTAGGCCATAGTTCTACACGCTGGCCCAGTTCAGTCTGGTAGACTTTCCACTACTTTCGTTGACAAAGTTATAGAGAACTTCTAGCTATGCAGTTTTCTTCGCGATGTTTACTTTAACCTTAACAAATGAATTATTAATTTAATTTAAACGCATATAACTTCGAAAAGTAGAACGTGCGAGGGAAGAGAGAGAGAGTTGAGATCTTTGAGTGCAGCAGTCTGCCACTAGGCTACACCTGCTTTTCTTTATTTTATCGCGATAATAGTACTAAAATGTCTTGTGTGTGTGAAAAAGCAATAAATTTTTACTAATACAACCTAACCTAATCGACATTTACGCGAGCGAAGCCGCAGGCAAAATTAAGATAACTGTCAGTTCAGAATAGATATGCTACTACAACTTCAGGCCATATACAAACGCGGAGACAAGCCGTACGTATACCAAAAATTTTGAAATCTATACCATCATGTTATTCACTAAAAATAAATAGCCGAAGCATTAGTGGCGTCTTGCGAAGCATCCAAGATGGCGGATGGTAACTAGAAGGCAGTTAGGTTTAATTAACGCGCAACTTCGGATCTTAATCTCGTTAACAGAATATTTCTAACATTATCAGGCTGTAATAAAACCAGTAGTTCCAGACATGGATATGATTTAACTATACTATGGTATATTATAAAGAGGAAAGATTTGAGTTTTGTTTGATTGCTTGTTTGTAAGAACTTAACTCAAAAACTACTCAACCGATTTTAAACTTCTTTCACTAACACTTTTTTTTACGTGGGTTAATGCTTTGATGCGTAGGTGGTGCGACGGAGAGGTTATGACGGGCTCACTGGGGGAAAGATACTCCAGTAATACCGACTAAACCTACCACGGTGTTCCTCGACATAAACTCGAAACGGCAGGCTACAACATAAAAAGACTTCCTCTACTGCCTCCTTGAGGGGGATGGACACACGACACAGAGGCGCGCGTGGGAACATGCACGCCGCCTCTTAGACCTGGTGCTGATCGGGTGGTGGGCAGGCCCACGAAGCCCACCACCCCCAAGTCACACCTCAGTGTGATACTAACATAACGTAAACTTTTTTTTTTTTTGTTACCCAGGAAAAATGCTTCATGCACTGCCCGCCGGCTAGGGGACGGCACCGGCGGGGGAGTGTGGGACTCCCAGCGAGACGCGCTGGTATACCCACTAAAAAAGCTGGGGTGCTCCCTCTCTCATCCAATAGGGGGAGCCAGTTGGGAGCTCTAAAAGGAATCATCCATAGCAGGCCCCCCCATGTGGGTGTGGGCCGGGTCAAACGAAGGCCCCTGAGGCCTTGCCACCCGGAACCCTTAGGTGGGGGGCAGGAGAGCAACAAAAGCGCGTCTCCTGCGCCCTCTCCTCCGGCGGCGGACTTCCGGTGCGTAAGGATCATCCTCACGCCCCCGTTCCGCCGCGCCGCCTCCTTCTGCGAGATGACAGTTTCGCAGAAGGACCTAATTGCGCCCCAGCACCTGTCGTCGCAGACCATCCTGGATACGACGGTCGGCAACGAGAGGTCGGGGCCAATCACAGCGACCAGGGCGCAGCGCTCCACGGCCCACGCCGGACACTCCTCCAGCGTGTGCTGCGCCGTGTCCTGGTCACACTCCTCACAATGGTTGCACCTGGTTGTCGGCTCTCTACCGGCTATCTTGCAGAGGTACTCCCCGAAACAGCCGTGTCCGGAGAGCACCTGAGCGAGCCGGTAGGTGAGCGGTCCGCGCCGTCTGTCCGTCCACTGTCTTAGTAAACATAACGTAAACTAACCTAACCTACTTTTACGCAAGCAAAGCCGCGGGCAAAAGCTATATTAGAACGAAGTTGTAGTGTTACACAGTCTATATTCTAGAGGGGTAGGCAGGGGTGTATTACATTGCCCGTGCAGTAACAGGCCTGAGACGGCGGCGCGTCGTGTTCTGCGCGCGCCTCTCCTGAGGAAAGAAAGTTGACTGGACGAAGCCGCCACGATTCAGTGGCCGCCAAGATCTGCCGGAGCTGCAGGATGAATGCGCGAGCGATCCTTGCTCCCCGGCCATAGACCGTGTGATGGAACACCGTGGTAGGTTTAGTCGATAGGACTCGGCTCTTCTATCTTTACCCGGTTGAGCCCCCGCGGAGGGGTAAGCGGCAAAACATTCCTCCATGTAAAAAAAATAAGTAACAGTACTTTCTCTGTATTAAAGGTATTTTATGTCCTTTCTTGTTTCCCTAACAATGTGTATGCAAAATGTTGTCATGATGTTCGGTTGAGTAGTTAAGGCGTGAAAGCGTAACTAATAAACAATAAAATACTATATAGTGTCAAAAGCAGATTTGCCCAACAACACTATAGTAATATTGCACCTAGACTGTACGATAAACTTAATCTAAAGCATAAAACCAAGTCTTTAACAAATTACGAAATGGACAACACTATTAAACTTTGGCTTAAGAATTTTGACTACAAGGATACACACACACATACATACATACATACATATATACACACGCCCGCACACGCGCGCGCGCACCCTCACGATTCACTCGCGCACACAAATACACACACTCACACAAAAAGCACTCACGCACACACATGCACACACACACACACACACACATACACACACACACACACACACATACGCACACACGCACACACACACACACACATGCGCACATATGCTACCACCACAAAATTCACTCGTAAACTAACAAAAAAATTGTAACAATTTTGTATAATTTGTTTTTGGGAAGGACTGTTTGGCAACATACAGCTCACGCTAGTTTAAGAATAAGGGCTGACACTGTAAATGTATATTTTTTTTGTTACAATAAAGAATTTATTTATTATTATTATATAATATACAACAAAAACTTAACACCTCATATCCACTGGCAGGTATAGCCCCACCAAGTGTTAAAAGGGATGTCATCTGCTCGCTGAAAAATCTAAACAAGAAGCTGAGTCCCGACATCCCTCACACGACTACAGGATGGCTGATGCCCGACTCAGGAGTCGCAAGAGCTTTCTTCGGTATACGCAGCCTCTACAGGCTGACCCAGCGAAAAAAAGGATAGAGCTCTGGAAATCCAGGCATCCACCACCGCCTGATTTCCTGGACCCCGAAGAAACTCCCCCACCGGGAAACGACCAACCCTGGCCATTGTGGAAGTGTTTAAATAGACTGCGAGCGCAAGTGGGACGGTGCAAACATAATTTATGTAGATGGGGAATATTGGATTAGTCCCAAACTCACTGCGTTTATTTTTAACATCCTTCTCTGCGAGAAAAGGGGAGCGTTCACAGTATGACGGGCTCACCTCGGGAAAGATTGAAAGTCCTACCGACTAAACCTATAACGATGTGCCAAAACGCTGCCTTGAATAGAAGGTGGGTCGCTAAAGCTGGCACGACTTCAGCAATCTACCCAGCTGTACCTAATGCAGGCTTTACGTCTGCGGACGATGACTCCTGGGCAACGCCTCGGCACGTTCACTCTGACTTTGGCATAACTCTCAACATTAAAACACTCTCATCAAATTCTTCATGTATGTTCGTCGACTTACGACTTCTTTTGAACTAGGATATTAGTTTGTACGCCTAGTGTAAAAATGTGAAAATTGTGTTGCAGAAAATGTTTTCTTTTTCCGTGGTTTGAATGTTTGTAAAGTTCTCCGTTATGTAGGAATTCTTGCTAGCGGGTGTTGTCTCTTGTAAAATCAGAAATCGGAAACATCTGTTCTAGTTTTTAGGCAATATTTATATTGTATAAATATATAAAATAGTGGACTACTTAACACATTACACACATTACATGCACTTAAAATAAATAAAATTGTTTTTTATCTCTAGAAGCGGCTATCATGCCCACGCTTCTCGAACCTCAATTTGACTGCGCCACGGCCTTACTCGTTTCTCATATATTATTTACCTGCACCCCGCAATATCTATAAAATGAGAACTAACTGCAATCCCCTCGTAAAATAAAAGGTATCACTACCATACAGACATGTTGTTTTAAACTTTACGTCTTCTCTGTTTGCCGGTCTAGTTTACTGCAAGTAAACCTCGACGGCTAGTATTAAAGGAATAAACTTAGACAAGGCTATGCTTTAAATTTTAATTTATTTAATTGACAAATAAAACGCGCAGAATTCAGGCATGGATATTGCCTATCCTACTTCCTACTAATATTATAAATGTGAAAGTATAATAGATGGATGCATGCTTGTTAGTCTGACACGTAAAAACTACTGAACGGATTTTGATGAAACTTTACAGTATTATTGTTTATACATAACAATAACATATAAGCTACTAAAAAGATCTCCTCAAGATGTTTTCCTTCAACGTTAAAACGATTATTTAATACGCACATTACTTCACAATGACCGAGGTGCATGCATTAGGATTAAACTTGAGATCTCAGCGAAGGAGTCTTACTACAGTCTCCCAGTAGGCGTAGATATAGATTATTTTTGAGGAGAGGGCATGCCTCTAACCAGCTATGGCCTACATAAAGCCTAAAACTTTGAGTTGGAATTTATTTATATAAATAGTGTGTTACACAAAAAGTTGTTCCTAGTTTGGGTGTTCATTTAGTCCGTTGTTTGAATATTCGTTTAAATCCCAGCGACACAGGATTTAAACCAAATTCAGACGATGTCTTTTTTCAAATAAAAATATATTTAATCTGCAATCACCGTTAATTATAAAAAGGGTATAATTACAACCACTAAAAGAGATTAGAACTTGAAAGCTCCATAATCCGTATCGGCGCCATCGTTTCGCTCGGTGTTATTAATTATTCTACATTTACCTTCCTAAGCCCTCTACTTTATGAACGCCATAGCGCCACGTATCCCATAATTGGCGAAGTGACGATGCGGATTACTGAGGTCACAGGATCGCATTCAGCTTTATGGTTGAAATTTTACTCTGTTTATAATTACCTATATATTCATTCTATCATGTGCAGATGTAACAAGGTATATTATGTATTTGTACCGTTTTACAATTAAACTGTTGAACGGATTTTAATGTATGATATTTAATTTGATACTACACTGCTAAAAACGCAAGCTAGTTTCGGGTAGCAACTAAAACATGGTTACTAATATAACTGATTAGGTTTTGCCTCCGACTTTGCTTGCGTTAATGTAGATTTTGTCATTAAATTTCAATCCCACGGGAACAATATGTTTTTTTCTGGATAAAATGTATCCTATGTCCTTTTCTGTATGCGTACTTCTCCCTGAAAACGTGTATGCGAAATAACACGATGTTCGTTCAAGTAGTTGAGGCGTGATAAGGATTCTACTCGCTAATCCTTATAATAAGAAATTGATAGTCTGCAACATAATACTTAAATGTTTCCTTTTTCAGTTCCACGAACTACTAACGACACTGAAATCCCGATTTAGGTTCCCGGGTTGGCAAAATTTTGTTTAGTATTTTTGTTAGTAAAAATTTGTTGAGACCACACGGAACCTGAAAATAAAACCAGTAGACGGTAATTAGGTTAGCCTTAAAACATAAGCAGCCAGCGACAGCTTAAGTTTACCTAGATTTTAGGTCAGTATCTTTTTTACCTAATACTGACGAGGTGGCATACAAGCATACATGGAAATAGATATATGAACTATCTAGTGTTGTTGAAAGCAAAAAACAAGTAAACTCGCGTCTTGTAAACCATTAGAAATCTGGTCATAATCATATTATATTATGATGATATCTTAGGAACGGAAGAGATTAATTATGTTAATAAACTTGAAGTAGTGAAATAGTCCACCATCGCTAATTATCTTGTGATCGTTTGTATGAGCCAGCTAACTAGATGCAGTACCACTATTGTACAGGCTAATGGCAAACTACTGCGTCTTGCTCAATCAGGAAGTGTTCCGGCAGCTGATATAACATAATGGTCAGGACAGGGTCTGGCATAGGGCCCTTCTATCGAAGCTACCATCTTGTGGAATCCCCGAGGGACTGTGCAAATGGATTGCCAACTTTCTCGATCGTCGAAGCATTACAGTCGTTGTTAATGGCTGTAGCTCCGAAACCAAAACCATTAACGCTGGTGTTCCTCAAGGCTCGGTGCTCTGCCCAACGCTGTTCATACTGCATATCAATGACTTGTTGTCAATCGAGAACATACATTGCTATGCGGATGATAGCACAGGTGATGCGCGTTATACCAGCTATCAGAATGTCTCTCGGAGCATGATACAGGAAAGACGAATACAACTTGTGTCTGAAGTCGAGGACTCTCTTGGGCGGGCCTCCGAATAGGGTGAACAGAACTTAGTTCGGTTCAACCCCTCGAAGACACAAGTGTGCGCGTTCACTGCCAAGGAGGATCCTTTTATCATGGCGCCATAGTTCCACTGAGTTACTCTCCGTATCTCCGAAAGTATTGGGATCCTTGGAGTGGAAATATCGAATAAAGTCCAGTTTGGGAGTCACTTGGAGGACAAAGCTAAATTAGCGAGCAAAAAGGTAGGTGTACTGTCCAGGGCGAGACGGTACTTCACACCAGGCCAACGTCTTGTGCTTTACAAAGCACAGGTTCGGCCGCACGTGGAGTACTGCTCATATTTCTGGGCAGGGGCCCCTAAATACCAGCTCGACCCACTTGACTCCCTACAAAGTCGGACAGTTCGAATCGTCGATGATCCCAATCTCACGGATAGATTGGAGTCGTTGGAGCAACGGAGAGACTTTGGGTCTCTCTGCATGTTCTACCGACTCTTTCACGGGAAGAGCTCTGAAGAATTGGCTCTGTTTGATTTGGTACCAGCGGCCCCTTTCTATCACCGTATCACTCGACAACGAAGCAGGATTCATCCATATCAACTGGAAGCGTTCAAATTTAGGACGGTACGCTTTCAGCGATCATTTCTCCCACGTACGAGCAAGCTCAGGAATAAACTGCCTGCTTCGGTGTTTCCCGGGCGCTATGATATCTCCTTCTTCAAACGAGGTTTAAAGAGAGTTCTTCTTTCACGATAGGCAGCGGCTTTGCTGAAGTCCATGAGTAGCGGTTACCACTTTCCATCAGGTGGGCTACTTGCAAATCTCCTACGAAGAGCAATAAAAAAAAATTGATCATGGCGGCCGCCGGACGACTTCCATAAGATAATTAGCAATGTTGGACTATTCCACTCCTTCAAGTTTAACACTGCTGATCTAGGTGCAAAGATGTTTTGATAGCTGAAGTATGGATGGGATTAGTTTCTTTTTACAATAGACACGTATCAATTTTACAACGACAACTTAAACGCCAAAATCAACCAAGAAAGGAAATATATAAAAATTCATAGACAAGCAATCCGATCATAGATTACCAAGTGTCTGTGTATATGTAAATTTTGCACTTGGCAACACTCCAGCAAACGTTTTCTTCTATCAAAGAAAATATAATGCTACATTTGTTTTACTTGATAGCCGTAATTTTATGTTTTAGTAGCAATTTGCTTTAATGTCGGAAGTAATTCTATACAACTTGATTCTGCATGAAACTTGAAAGTCACGGAATGATATATTGCTTATCGGTTTGTTGTACCTGCCATCATACAAATTGCCAATTTGTCATTTCTATATGTGAATCCGATTTACTCATTTAATTGAAGCTTAACATCAAATGATCGAAATGAGTTTTGTTTGTACGGTTGATATATCTGATTCCAAATTATATTAAAAAGGCTTTGAGTTATGGGAATATGTGTTTTGAGGTTTGTCCATATTTTATGCCGAGTTGGATTTATGTGATTTATGTATAGAGATTTTAGTAGCTCATTAATGTGTATGCATGTAATATATTATGTGTGTTGGGTTCTGTCTGCAGCATCTTAAATGAAATACCGAAATAAATTCTGCAATTTATTAACGTGACACATTAATTCGGTACAAAAGCTTATAAATCGACTCTTTACACAATATTAATATCGATTACAATATAAATATATAGGTGGAATATAGAATGATTATTAATGTTACCAGAATAGGAAATGTGCTGCAGGCACAAGATTGTTTATATTATGTAGACTAAAGTGTCATACAGTCTCACGATATCTGCGGAACTATAGGAACAAAAGTGCAGGTACACGTAAACGCTACTAAAAGCGCGCCTTCATTGTTCTATAAGGAGATGCTATTTTAGTAATAGACGGTATAGTGGTATTTGTCTATTATTCATTATGCTCTTGCTATTATTGAGTTGTACTACGTTCGAGAGGACACTTGAATTCGGCGCTGCACACTTTGGCGGTTTGCCCCGCCTGGGCAGCGCTACGCCGTGAGTTGATCGCGGCAGTCGGATTGGTTGCCCTCTGACTCCTGGCCGTAGTTCAGTCTAAGGTTCGGAGTGAGAGGTCTTGGAACGCCGTCGCCTCCTTCTGTGAGGAAGTGATTTCCATTAAGGAGGCGGCGGAGCGGGAGAGGGAGCGCTTATACCCTCTCCCCAACCGCAGAGCCGGGCGCCGGAGGGCGCGAGACGACCTCCAGCCACCCTCAGGTTTGACCTCCTGGGGGTGGGCCTGCCCGCTATCCGATCAGCACCAGTTCCGAGAGGCAGCGTGCGTGTTCCCACGCGCGCCTCTGTGTCGAGTTTGTCTCCCCTCTAGGGGGGACAGTAGGGTTTATAAGTGAGTGTGTGACCTTTGGGTAGGTCTCTTCCAATAATGGCCTGCCGTTTCATACGGCAGGCCGAAACCTCCGCGGGGTCGTAACTGCATGTGCAAGTGAGTCGCGCGGTCCCGTCGATAGTGGTTTTGTCGAGGAACACCGTGGTAGATTTAGTCGATATTCCGGGAGATCCATTATCTTTTCAAGATCTTTCTTTTACCTCGGTCAGTCCGACATAACCCCTCCGCCCGCGGAGAGATAGGCGTCAATGCATTCCCTAAAGTAAAAAAAAAGGACACTAAATTTAAATAGAGTTTTACATAGCTTACCCTTGTTTGAGCCGTAATACCCTTGTTTGAGCCGTAAGCTTACTGGATCGACACGTTTGAATGCAAAATCTATGTATTAAATGGTGTAAAAGCCATTTCAGCGAAATTTTGTTATGATCAGGTCAGGTCAGGTCGATGCAGATCAGGTTTTTGATCTGCATCGACTTGTGAAATTAATTTTATTATATTTGCAAAAAACTGCAGTTACTATGATGATATTAGAAAATATCACAGCATAAAACTTTTATTGTTTAAAAATGGTGTATGTTATAGGCTCTTTAACCCGCAAATGCTGTAAAATATATAATTTTATAATTATAGAACATAAAGAGCTAAAAAATTTGCAATACCAATACAAAAAAAAATAAAGATAATTCAGATTTAATTCAGACTCCATGCGACGTAGAATTTCTTGCCAAATAAAACGCAATAACATTATGCCCAACTCAGGAATCGAACGAGAGACCTCACGCTCATCACTATCACTATGCAACCAAGGCAATTAATATGTATGAGGTAAAGTGATATTTTTCGATACATGCATTGTTTTTCAGATAAAATTACAGCATTTAATACAAATATTGTTCTTAATCAAGTTATAAAAGTAAAATATATAATGTATGTATGTATGTATTTTATGTGGGGGCCAGTCAGTGCAGACCGGCGACACTTCGACCCAGTGGGATCTTTTGTGTCGACACTCTCCCAATAACGACTGCCATAGATGTTCATGGCAGCCGGGACCGACGGCTTAACGTGCTCTCCGAGGCACGGAGCAGGCGATAATTGTCAATCAATACGCACATAATTTCGAAAAGTCATATAACTTCCGAAAGTCAGAGGTGCGCGACGTGGGTTCGAACCCGAGACTCTCTGCATTGCAGTCTGTTGGTCTCCCCACTGAGCTACCACTGCTCATATATAATATAAAATATATAATAGTCGTATATAGGACAGGCTATATACTATAAATTCTTATCTGTCCCCCATGGTTATATTTACGTTACTGATTACTCCGCTTACGTAGCTCGTAGCGTAATGTTATATAGCCTCAAAAATATATTAATTTATTTTTAAAACCTGGTAGTTCGGGATGAGCGCATTCAAACAAAAATATCAACAAACTCTACCGTTTTATTATATTACTATAGGTATTACCCGATCGCCGAATTGTTTCTTATTCATCGTTTTAACATCTTTACTATTCAGAATACTAATCTTCACTGCTTAATTTTTCCTTCTCGAAAAAGGCACAATACATCCATGAAACAAAGATTCCATTTATCATTTCACTAAATCTTAGCAGCCAAGTTTCTTTATACTGAAACTGTAGGAAATAATTTATCACTCAGCTTTTATACTAGCTTCCAAGAATTTGTTAAAACAATTGACTTTTTTCATAGTACCGTCGTAGTGCTTTATAATGGTTTTTCTTCTTAGTACTGTTTAGTATTGAGCTTTTCTTTTTAATGTACCGTGTCTGAAATTGCCTATAGAACTATGAACGATGTTTTGGTGTACTATGGGAGCTTCTAAATTTGTGGCATAGTTCCAGATGATTCGATAATCACCTGGTTTATGCTATAAGCATAAACCATTCTTATAGCATAACTTCCTATTCTCTGTTATAGCAGCTTTGGCAGAAGATTTTTTTAAAGAAGATTCTACTAACAGAAATAATTCGTGTATCGCGGCGGGAATGGGAGAAGGCTTTAGAAACATACAAATAACGGACTAAACGAAAACTCGAACACGGAGCAACTAAACAAATTTTAGCCCTGTGTGGCGTAGCGGCAGTGGCGAAGCGACGACTTAAACTATTACATGCTTACTTAAATATTAATTACTTATTTTCTCTTAGCATATTAACGGTGGGTATTTTTCAATGTTTCTCTTGCCTAGGCAACCACGCAGCAAAAACATGCTCTAAAATATTTGACCAAGGTTACTTGTAAAGGTATAAGGTAGTAGTTTATTGAATAAATGTACTAGAAATCCTATCCTACTTATATTAATACTTTCTCCTAGATCTGAAGTGCGTCTTTGCCGCAGAGACGAAAGAATGCCATTTTCTTTTAAACTTTTCTCTCATCAGCCACTAGCTTTAAACTTTCGCAGATTTGCGTTCACGTTACCACTGAACAACTAACGTGGCAAACTAGCATACTCGCCGAGGCATAATAATATACTACGAGCCATCAGGCGAGAGGTACAGTGAACGCCTGAGCCGCGTATGCGTAGCGTTTGCGTTGTGTATGTACGCGTAGCGTATGCTACGAACCGTAAGCGATTAGTAGCCTATGATACTTCAAAAGCTACGGTAACCGTTTACGGTAAACGGTCACCGTAGACTTTGATCGCTTACGATACCAGGGGTATTGCTCACTCGAGAAAAGATCTTAAGTATGGGCTGAAAGGAATGGGAATAACATCTATAATATGCAAAAGACTTGACCCTCACCTAAAATAACACGATCATTCGTTGCTAGTCTACTTGATATGTTAGCTTATACTTTGCTAACAAGTATTCAACGCTTCGCAACGCAAACTGGCAGACATCTCAACTTCCTGAAGTCGCTTATCGACAAACTGCAATTCACATCCTAACGACTCGCCAAGTTTGTTGAAAACTTTAAATCACCGGGATTATCACCATCGATTACTGAATGTGGGTGGAACGGCATTTGCAACTTCAAAGTTTTTCATGGTGCTTTTCTTTTAACGTTGTTCGATTTATTTTGTGATGTTATTTGCACCTTTAATACATAAAATAAGTTTTGATACTTTTTATAGTTTATATTTATTTACAAAATAAGTGTAAAATATTGTAGCCAGTTAATAAAATGATGTGCTGAATAGACTCATACTAGCGTGTCTTTTAATGAGTTGCCTGAAGAGTATTACAAAAATATATCACCAGTTATATTTTGAGGATTTAAGTAAAAGGGGGCGAGCCTATCGCTTTTAACGCCGTGCTGACACTAAGAAGATTTTAACTGAAAAATCTAATAACATTTTACTAGAGCTGAGAACCGAGGCTTTGATCTTACGAGTGATCTGACAATGCCAGGTATACCATAACGTGGGAAATATGGTTACAATACACCACGTTCTACCACCTCAGTGATATAGGCGTGAGGCTGTGTATATAAATACTAGATTATGCCCGCGGATTTGCTCGCGTAAATGTAAGTTAGGTTAAGTTAGTAACAGTACCTTTTTCTGGATGGAAGGTACCCTATGTCCTATTCTGTATCCTGACAACGTGTACATGCGAAATTTCATGATAATCGGTCTAGTAGTTAAGGCGTAAAAGTGTAACAAACAAACTCACTTTCACATTTATAATATTAGTTAGGATATATTTTAATTAATCGCCTTAGGCTGCCTATCCATTGAAGCTGAGCGAGGCTGTGGAGCGAAGAAAAGGAGACATATTAACCAATAGGATTGCATACTGGAGCGGAGCGGAGATTTTATGCAGTCTTATTTTTCAGTTTCTTCGCTCCACAGCCACGCTTCGTTGAAATGGACAGGCAGCCTTAATTTTTACTTGTTTTTACAGTCAATGTTAAAAGCATACGCCTACCTAGTAAGCTGTCAGTGAAACTACTCAAGGCAGGAGTCATCAACGTCATAATATTTGACGCAACTACCACGCCCTGTGGTTACGTCAAATGTAGTATTCAATGTTAATATAACAGCGTTACTTTAAAGCAAATTGAATTAGGTATAAACTATATTTCCCTATTATCATGTAGGTTATTGGACTGATATTCATGCTTGTGGTAGACTAAGCTGCGAAGGTTACTAGCATACATACTTACATTGTTTTTTTAATTTTCTTAACGATTCGCTCATTTTTTAAGACGGTATGGTCTTAAAAAATGACTGAATCATTACTGTATCGCGGCAGACTTTACAGACATTCAAACAAAGTACAAATAGAACACCGAGACTCGGAAGAACCTTTTGTGATCACACAAATGTTTGTCCTGAACCCACAACAATCAGCGCGGTGCCAGTGGCGAGGCCACAACTTAAGCCTCTACGTCATCCTTGTCCTTTAACTGTGTTTATTTACTCACATTACGTTGTTTATTTATCTTAATATTATAATGACTAATTCTGCATGTACAATATTATTTTATATGCAGCAGCGATAGCTCAGTGGGGAGACCAAGAGACTGATTTATTACTCCAAATGTCAATCCAACCGACCAATACGAACGGATAGTACCCAAATCTCATCCAGAAGTTATAACATTAATGTGGGTAGATCAATTTAACTTACAGTGTTAAAAGAAGGGAATTTGGGAAACATAAACTTCATTAGATGTTTTAATCCCACGCGATACGAGCGTAGGTGGATTTTGCAGTTTACTTAAGCTGATATTATTGAAAAGTATGCCCTAAGAAATATAGGGACTGAAATATAGACCAGACTGCAATGCAGAGGGTCTCGGGTTCGAACCCACGCCGCGCACCTATGACTTTTGGAAGTTATATGACTTTTCGAAATTATGTGCGTATTGATTGACAATTATCGCCTGCTCCGTGCCTCGGAGAGCACGTTAAGCCGTCGGTCCCGGCTGCCATGAACATCTATGGCAGTCGTTATTGGGAAAGTCAGTACCCTCTAATATACTGACACTGGTCTAGCCTTAGGGAATCGTTAGCCTTCGAGTTGCGGAGGTTAGGTGGCAGCCACGCCGTGTAAAAACTGATATCCAGTCAAATCCTGTTAGACTAGAAAAGCCAACCCTAAGTGACTTGGGAATAATAAAGGCTAAGGGAGAAGAAGACTGCGTATACAATATTAACCCTGAATTTTATTAAGTCTTCTGTCTTATTCAACTGCCTTGTTTTCTTGTTTTCCTCTAGTGATTGACAAAAGCAAAACAGCTATCAAATATATATTTTTACCAATTTAGGTTTAAAATTTTTAGTTATTAAAAGTATACATAAGCACGTGTTAACTTTAGTTTGATGTCGACGATAATTTTGATTTCCAAAAATATCGCTGTGGGTAGTTCTAAGTCTTTGTAACGCGTGGTACATACTGGTTTAATATGAATGACACACCGAATTTGAAATAGCATTATCTTCAGATATAAAATATAACTTTGAGCTTTGGAAGTCACAGCTAGTATATATTGAGAATAAAAAATATCAATGCCATTTATTCTCGAGACAAATACTTAGGATACAAGCTGACATCATTTTCCTAGAGATATACAAATTTCTTCTGGCTACAATGAATACTTTTCGTAATAATGAGAGTAGGAATATTGAGAAATATTTTAATATACCTCATGATATGTTTAGCTTAATAGATACCTACATATTGCAAAATAAACCTTCGACAATGGAGTGAATTAAAGCTACAACAAGGCGGAAGTCCAGAGGAACCAAACCACACAATGCAATGACAACAGAGGACTGTTTACGAGCCCTGGCTATTAATCACTGGACACTGAGCGTGGCGTGAATAGTGGCAGTTAATGCTTTAGAGTTATATGATTTAGAAGGTTACAGTGTGATTTTAAGCATTTTGGCTCTGTTTACACATTTGTTTGTTTACCAGAGATCAGTTTAGATTCAGTATTGGATTATTTAGCTACGAATGTCGCTTTTACTGAGGTCACCATTTAACATTATTGCTGTGGCGCACTTTGGATTGTTCTACAGCATTATGCTAACTAAAGACGTTTATGCTGACTGGTGGCCATTTTGCGCGATAAGTTTGTTTTGGTTTATGTTTTTGTGATTTTGTACATCATAATGTGTCAAATAAACTCTGCAAGCAAGTCCGGATTCTTCAGGTCAAAGCTTTCTTTGAATGTATCACTGTAAACCCACATTCAAACTGGTTCAGGCATAATGGAGATTATAATGAAAAACACACAAACTTTCTTTCTTCTTCTATCTTCTATTTTTGTTTTGGAAATACACGTCCCGAACTGGATATCAAGCCTTGAATCGCGATGGACTTTACAAATATATAAATAACGAAAACAATGAAATCCATACTCAAAACAACATTTTGTAGATCATAGAAATAATTGACCGGTATACTTTGTATTATACAAATCAGCTAGCTCATCTGTGTAGTTATTGTATACGATTTTATTAAAGTATCGACAGATATAATAAACATATGTATAAATCTACTGATGGCAGAATTCAAAAAGGAAGTGTCTTTAATTCAGCAATTATCAAGTAATATTAATTATTTTTCTTATTCTTAGCTCTTCTACTAAAGCATGTATATAGAGGTCAATTCAAGGTGCTAAGGCAAATAGTATAATCGTGATGTATTAACGCTTCTGACAGAGATTTATGGGATCCCATTGTACACCATATGAAAGGCGCTCAAGCAAACTTCAAGATTATTTCCAAATCTCACGTCACTTGAGTAGGGTCCTCTACTAAAGTTTTGCACAAACTGAATGGTTTGTCGATAAAGCGAGGGCTATAGTTATTGAGTTCACTTAAATTCTGTGTAACAGTTTTGAAGGTATATGTTTAAAGTTCAGAAGTCGAGAGGTTCTCGCGACATTTAAAATTCTTTAGTTAGTTTGAGAGGTTCGATAGGCCTGCACATAGCATAGTCAACATATCAGTTATAACTTATTCAGAACACTGATGCGGAACATGATTGAAAGTAATCTAGGAACCAAGGTACAGCAACAATGTGCGATGGTGTACCATTGGTGTTTTACGAATCGTTAAGAGAATAATAAAAAATTTAAAGAGACTGCCTAAAACACAGCTTTTCAACACTAAATCAAACTCGAAGATTCTTGGTTAAGTTGCTTGCGAAGTTAGGATTTCAAGACATCGACCACTCCATTTGTCTTACTGAGAAAAGTAGAATAAAATCAATTACGTTATTATTACTAGAGACGCTGGTACAGGTCTGCTTCCTATTCTCTGTTATAACAAAGTTCATAACACCCACATAATTTCTACAACTAGAGAACAAAAACAACAACGCTTATACTATGCCGTGAATCTATTGGCTTACGATAAAACGTTTGAACTAAAGGTGTTCAGTATTCAAACTACTAACAATATAACTTAGTTGCGCTTGAGGCCAGCACTTCAGCCTAGTTTGGACCAGTACGTCCATAATCCCTGAGAGCTGTTGATTAAAACAGTAACAGTTGGTCTGTTTTAAAATCGGATATAGAGAGCGTATTTCTAACTGGGAAGCTTTCGGTCGTTCTGAATGGAAAGTTATGGTGAGCACACAAAACATTGTTAAACACAGACTGTTTATCGAATCAAAGCAAATAATTTATTCATAAGCTCTTCACATAATTAAATAATAAATAGGAAGTGCACGTCTAATTAATTAGGCTGACCTGTGTTTCAGGCGAGAGAAGGTAGCATATATGCATATTATGGTACAGTCAGAAATGTAAACATTTAAAAATTTCCAAAGTTTTTATTAATTAAAATCCAAATTATTTTCATATCCACTACTTCTGAACTAGGATTAATCATCTATATTTTAACTATTAGTGCTAAAAATAACATATGTCGTAATTTTTATAGACAACCAAAATCTGGCATGTTTATGTCAGTTTATATATACAACCATGGTGGCAATTAGACATACAGGTCATCTGATAATACGCAATTCTCGTAGACTATGGGCGTTTTAAAAAAAATTACTTGCGCTTTATACCTAATACCTCAAAAAAGAAGTCATTGGTTTTGCTAACAATATAGGTACAGTAAATAATGGTTGTAAAACTCAGTAGTTTTAGCTGCGTATTACTTTTAGGCAACGTAGAGTCAATATGACAGATAATTATAAAAAAAAGGACTACGACGTTGTTCGAATATTGTTAATATTATTTTCTCGGGTGCCTTATAACTGCTTCTGTAGCATAAAAAGTCGTCGCCAAAAGATAAACAAACTTCAAGTATCGAAGTTGATGCAACAGCTGCTGCGAAGCTAATAGAAGTGCAGTTTATGAGCTATACTCGGTAGAATAATATCATAATTTCGCATGTTCACCAAAATTTTGGTAATAATTTAAATTATTTACTTATTCTTGACTGATTCGGTTAAACTCGTGTTTTTATTAAGGTTGGGACGACTAGTTTTGAACCTAAGAGGAATTCTTAATCATAAGCGCAATGTTCCTGTGCAATAAAGCAAGAAGTATGGCTGTAACTGATTCTCCGATTGGGTTGGAAACTACTAGAATAATCCCAAGAAATAAATGTGGGTGCAACGGTTTTCTAGATTACTTTTTATAAGTCGGCCTCGATGGCGTAGTGGTTAGTGTAACCAACTGCCACGCCTGAGGTCGCGGGTTCGATTCCCGCACAAGTCAAACATTTGTGTGCATGAACATGGACGTTTGTCTTGGTCTGGGTGTTTCTATGTATAATATGTATGTATTTACAAAAAAAAAAGTATATAAGTATGTTTATCCATTGTCTAGTACCCATAGTACAAGCTCTGCTTAGTTTGGGCTAGACGGTGTTGTGTGTATGTGGTAGAATATTATTATTATTATTATTATTATATCACTTATAAAATAAATTTCTATTATATTTTCATGAAAAATATTAAAACCTTTCAAAGATATTATACAGATTTTAATTTAAGAGTAATATAATAATAACATACCTAAATGCAAGTTTAGGTTTGGCTGTTTGCTATTCAATCCCGGTCAGGCAACTGAAGAGACTTTGAAACTTTGTAGTTTTGGTTTGTATGGCTTTTATAGAAAAAGCTACCAATATTAATCAAATTTGTTCATCAGAAAAGAATGTTACGTGTACGCGTTTATATATTGAAATTAAACAGCATTATACGGATTTTATCGCTGAGAAGACTCTTTGGAGTCTGAGTCACTCCGTGACCATGGCTGCCGAAAAGCAACCGAAACGTCGGGGAGAGTGTAAATCTAAATAGTTAAGTCATTTAAATAGTTGTAAAATTTAATAGTGATAGTTTAATATAATATTAGCCCTGTATAAAATCTATCCCACTGCTGGGCATATGCCTCTTCTCAGTATGAAAAGGGTTAGGCTATAGTTCACCACGCTGGCCTAGTGCAGGGTGGCATACTTTACATATCTTTGAAATCATTATGGAGAACTCTCAGACATGTAAGTTTCCGCGTGATGTTTTCCTCCGCCGTTAAAGCGAGCGATAATTAAATATATAATACGCACATCATTACGAATATTCAGAGATTTTATTGCAACACCCTAGAAGGTTATTATATGTTATCGCGATAGCCAACAGTTCGCCTGATTGGATGTTGTCCTATTATTGTGTGCAAAGCCTTTGCCAGTACTATCTAAACGCAGATCAGAGAAAATAGCAAAGCATTAATTCACTAACGCATTCAAGGTTATTTCTGATGCACATAACGCATTACTGAAGTTCAAAGGTATGTATTTATAACAACCCCAGACATGGGGTGGCTTTGTGCATTCATAGGTGCTAAATAACTATGGATTGTTATTTTAGCACAAGCACTGGCATATTGACTTGCTTATGTGCTCAGTTTTACGATAGTAGATTAGATTTGGCTTAAATATTTCAGTATGAAATTTCCAAATCTTACGTTTAGAAATTTCATACTGATTAATTGAGTAAAACGGTCGTATGTTTACTTTAATATATTTCAAATCCCAAAATGTTCAATATGATTCAAATTATTACATTCAAGTGACGCGGACAGACCTAAATAAAAATTCAGGATCCATGTAACCGGTGCGGATAAGAGGTGAGAGCTATTTGCGCGGGCTACATGCGCGTGCAAATCATGCGATCTATGTGCATGTGCTTATATCGCAATTATCGTTTAAACGATGCATAAAAGCACAAGTGCCTAAAGGTGGTCCTACTCGCGCTAAGAATAAAAACAAATTTTGATCTTTACTGCTTCAATGGCATTGGCACAACAACGGTTAGACACAATAGGCTTTAAATTATGTCTGGCATTCCAAAAAATGACAGGTTAAAACGTGTATCGATACTTTAATTAGTTGGACGTGTGTTTCCGCATTTAGCCCCACAATTAGGCCATTGTGCGTAAGTGACCGACGCGAAATATTGTTCGGTTACTCATACCACCTCAGCTCCGTCCAGAAAGATAATAGGGGGCCGATGTTGCGCAGTACCACCTTCATCGTTTCTGGACTGTTTAGAAGTTTCGCCCGTTGGTTGCTCACGCTTTTACAATGTGGGAGCACGTGAGCCGATGTCTCCTCGGTCTCCATGCAGCATCTACATAATGGACTCTCAGTGATGCCGATGTTGAACAGGTGCTTGTTAAGTGAGCAGTGGCCCGTTATTATACCCACTAGGTGGCGTAGGTTTTTCCTTGTGGAACGTAGCAGTTTGCGTGAAATTTTACTTTAATCCAATAACATGTTGTACCAGTACATCAAATCACTCGAGAAACATCTAACTATTAACAGTACGGGGACCCTAAACACAACACTGAACATTCACAGAACAAAGGGATAAGCAAACAATGACGAATTATTCAGAGTGGACCCTCGTTTTGCATAGCAAATTATAAATGTTTAATTGTTATGTTTAGAGTTTAGAATTAGGATGAGACTGATGAAAAGATGGATTTGAGAGAATAATGTAGTAAATAACGAGACAGGCTATTGGCCAATTTAAATCATAAGAGAATTTGCCAATGGCCTGTCTCGATTCCTTTGGATTTATCTGCCAGGTAGTTAGAGAGTTATTTATTCATAGAAATTTTATTGTATAGGGCATAAATTGATCTACCCACATTTATGTTATAACTTCTGGATGAGATTTGGGTACTATCCGTTCGTATTGGTCGGTTGGATTGACATTTGGAGTAATAAAGGCGTGACAAATAACATTTTTATAATATTAAGATTACTCATGATATAAATATAAAATGAAAGGTTATTGCGGCTGCCAACGCAGTTTTGATGTCAATATATGATATTTGTGTAAATATCGCTCAGATAGAATAACTGACACTCTAGACAATTTAAACCAGTTTTTAGTTTCTGGCAACAGAGAATAACAACAAAAAGCAGTAAAACCGATGGCGCAAATAAGTAAGAACACGATATCATAATCTTCAGAATCGGATTATATACGTCACAGTGAATACGGTAGCTTTGCGAGACAAATAATCGGTAGTATGGACGTGCCTCGAAGCTATTCAAACACACGCTGTCTTGGCCGAACAATCCTGAGGCATGTCTCCACCAATAGAACATTTACATTGCAAGGCAGTCGCACAAGGCCGTGCGTTAGTTGTGAACATATATGCACACGTTGGGCCAATAGTGCAATCATTGACATAGGCAGATCAGCTCATCTCAATGTGTAAAACAACCAACTGTGAGACATAAAACAATTGCGAATCAACAGTGGCTGTCCATCTTATGCGTTTCTGGTTTCAAGTATTTATTAAAATTGTTATGTATACATCAATATTGTTCGGGCGGGTATTAAATATGCAATCACTTTGGTATTGTTTGATTTATTTCATCGGGGAAAAGCCAATTCCGCCCACACATAACTGAATTAAAATGCAAAGGTAAAATTCAATACAATAAATATTAACAAAACTCATAACTAGTTGTCACCATCACATTGCTTCTGTTATTTGATGTTTAAATTAGGTCTATTCATTTTGTTTCGGTATGTTTTACAAACAATTTTAAATATTAAGTAGATAGGGCATCTTCTTTCTTTAAAGAAATCTGCTGTTCTAGGAATGAATCCTGTGTCGCAGAGGATTTTACAAACAATAACGTTAATTTTACAATAGACACAAAAAACGCCTAGGCTAGGAACAACTGTTTATGGATCACACAAATCTTTGTCCTGTTTAGCGATCGAACCCACAACAACCAGGCGCAGTCGTAATGCGACCTAAAGCACTACGCTATCCGTGCAACTGTGATGAAAATATTTAAGCAATATTATTTTCTACTTTACAACCAAGACAAATCTTTACAGTCTTACCCTGCACCAAATAGAAGTTCTCAGTTACCAAACCGCGAAATTAAAAATTATACATGTGTATATGTGTTTATTTATTTGTTACGCTTTCACGCCTTAACTACTCAACCGATCATCATGGAATCTCGCATACACGATCAGGAGATTGACAAAAGACATCGTTTATGAGTGCACAATATCGTAAGGGAAAGATAATGCCATCAAAACACCAGCGTTTGTTCATAAATGGCTTATATTTAACTTATCACCAAATATAGTAAAATATAACAGTAAAAAATAGTATATGATCACCAAAATTAAAACCGCTTTTTAATGTGAAATTATAAAAATCAAATATATATATTTAAAGAGATCGAAATAAGTTGACGTAGCCCCGCTTCGCGGGGCTCCTATTTTTGGGTGGGTTTAAGATGAAACCTAACATAACCTAACCCTTCCGAGACGGAATGCAGTGATTTGAGGCGTATAGGTGCGCGTTATGATATATTTTAGTAAGCATATTTTGCTGCGCAATTAGTATTTTTGGTGGTCATTATATTTAATCCCTTTATAAATAATAAAGTTAAATTTTATTTATATTGCACGCGACGTCGCTATCGTATAGATTAGGTTAAATTAGTAACAGTACTTTTTATGGATAAAATACCTTTCATCTATGAAAAGTACTGTTACTAAACTAATTAAGAACAAAGAAAAGGACCAGAAAAGGACATAGAGTACCCTTTTGTCTATATCCTTTTCGGTTCCCCCAACAATGTGTCTGCGAAATTTCACGATGACCGGTCGAGTAGTTAAGACGTGAAAGCGTAACAAACAAACAAACTCAGATTCGTATTTATAAATAAGTTACGATTAAAGAAGCCTCTATCGATTCAGGAGAAAAATATAATTAAAAACGAATTACACTTTCATTTTATTATAATATATGGATATATGATACATATGGCTTTAGCAAAACAAAACATTAATAATTTTAAATTTTATTAATCAGCGTCAAAGATTACAACCATATCTTTGATCGGTGTAGTGTTTCCCTAACATGCTGATGACTTTTTTATATCTTTTTGGATCTTAAGCACAAATAATGAAAATAAATTACGTATTAATTTGCAATAAAACTAGAGAAATCTCGAGTTTATGAAATAACGCGACTGAAAGCGTATCCGTTAACAAAGACTGGTACAAAGTAACATAATAATCTTTAAATTTAAGGCAGTTAACTCGCGGAAGACCTAAAACATCAAGATATTAAAAAGATTTCTATAAACGATTAAATTGGTGAGGATCCTGGAAACACGCCCTTAATTTATTTAAAAAGTTGTTGCCTGAAACAAAGCGATATTGTCGACAAAGATTTCAGAAAAAAACCTTCCATTGTGTTATATTTATAAATGAAGACTGTTTTATGACCAAGGGAAAATACTTTATTTTTAATTAAAGCGCGGTTAAATGTTCATTAATAACTTTAATAAGGTTTTCTTGTAAATGAAATTACAACGGTTAACGTGAAACGGGTTATTTTTGTGTTATTCTGTATCGTTGGTATGACGCGTTAAGTCGTAAGTTCGTTACTAACGCGACGACTATACAATAATTGATCTATATTCAAAATATATTTGAAGACTCAAAGAAAGCATTTAGAGTTAATTTCAGAGAGTCCGACACATATTATACAGGTAACATGGTTTTGTAAGTATAATTCATTCAGAATATCTGCCGCATTACGTGTTGTTCCTGAACTTTACAAATAATTGTTTTTGTAATTGTAATTGTAATTAGACTCCCTTTTCCGCATTTGAACTCTAAGTTGGTCCATTATGCGTGAGAGTCGGCCAGTTACGGAGATAGCCAGCCCAACTCCGCCCAGAAGCACAGAAGTTTCCTGGGGTCTTCGCAAGCTTCGCGGAGTGACCTCGGGTTGTTGAGGATTTCCTTACGTTGTGCTGTTACTCCCACACATTCCAGGACTACATGGGCAGCAGATTCTTCTTCGGTCAGACATCCCCTACAAAGTGGGCTGTCTGTTGCTCCGATGTTGTAGAGATGTTTGTTCAGGGGACAGTGTCTCCTAACTTTACAAATATTCAAATACCAAACACAACGCTGGATCACGGTAATATTTATACCGTGTGGGATACACTCGTCGTAGCGGTAAGACGACCTTACCAACGTTCTTAAATCATATTCTACTACATAATTGGAGACTCTAGCAAAGTTTTTAAGATCTCTATTGTCAGTGCTTTAGTTAAAGCAGAGCATCGGAATGAAGACAGAAATGCAGACAAAAGGCTTGGATGTAAGCTTTAAAGTCTCGATTTTTGCGCGAATGCTTACAAAGAACGTTGCTTACAAAAATAAGCAATTCAGAGTAACGTATAGCGCAACTTATTTTATATATAAATAAACAGATATCTATTCAATTGATATATTTTATTACTTTACTCTTCAATAATATAACTTTGTATACAATTGTTCCTGTCTCATTTTCTCCAATACAAGAGTTATAAAAAGTAGTTTGTATCGGTACTACAAATAGTTTCTTATCAGATTTTACGGCTTTAGAGGGAAAACAGTCACTTTATAGTTTTCGGTAGAAGTTATTGCACACACAGAGAAAGAATTTCAAGCTAGTGACCCCTGTTAAAAGGACGGGAACAAAGGCAAGATTACCAGTACAAAATTTAACGAAATCTTTTTATTGCGCATAAAAAACTTTAGATATTAAACTTTTGCTTGTGATAGCTTAAAATTACAGTATGTTGTTATAGCCGAAAACAAAAAAAGGCTACATTTGGGATCGACGATCGGACATTAACGTTGGGGTTCTAGAACTCCAAATCAAATGTTTATGTAGGTAATGGCATTTGTATAAGTAAATTATACAAATTCCAATTGCAGCAACGAAGTTGCAATTCAGAATGAATGCAGCAGAATGAATGCAGCAACTCAACGCATTATTTTTTCTAAAATATGGTTTTTGCTATGGTAATCGATTTGCATGTCTGGAATATACGAAGCTGGATTCATGCAGTTGCCAAATTAGAAACAAAAAGACTGTTTGAGTTAGGTGCCTTTAAATGACAAATTCTTATGTTTTCAAAGGATTCATTGATGTTGTTTTGTTACAATAAAGGGTCATAAGCGCTTAAGGTAGTTTAATTTCAATGTAAAACATTCGTGTAAACGTAAGACGAGACGAGACTACAAAAGCTGGGAAAAAGGTAAATCAACAGTTGTACCCACTTTACGTAGAAACAAAGGTGCTAATCAAATAACTAAAATCAGACACATTTGCCACAACAAAACACAAACCCAAATGTGTGGAATAAAATCAAGCTAAGCATGAAATATTCTACCATATTAGTATAATATTGAGTTTAAGAATTCAATAATAAAGCATCAGTTAATTCGTCGAATATATTCGCCAAATTAACTGATGCTTTAATCACTATGAGGACTACCTCATAGTGATTAATATTAATGATTATTAGGTTACACCCACTCTTGGTTATAAATAGGATTCGTCTATGAAGCTGTCGAATATGTTGTGTACTAACATCACGCCACCTATATACAATACCTATAGGATAGCGTTAGGATGAAATTTTGTGCGTCATTGATGGACAACGTAAGGTCGTTCGCGTACATTCGTTGCTGCGTGTTAAAACTGGGAAAGTGTAAAATTAAATCTAAATATAATATTGTCTTCTGTTTACGCGAATGTTATTAATTGAAAATTAAATTACTTTATACGGATTTTATCGCGTTATTTATTTGACACTTTATTACATAATTTAGAAACTACTACTATTAAACTGTACTAATTTTTAAGCTAATTAAATTATTAAAACTATTTATATTTAAGTTTACCCTTTCCCCGACGTTTCGGTTGCTTTTCAGCAGCCATAGTCACGAGGAGACTCGGTCTCCCCGTGACCATGGCGTGCGCACACACGGCTCATGACATACTTGTGCTCTATAATATCTCCTGCGCAGATGGCCAGTCTCTGTTAAGATTGGTCGCCGTGACCGAAATTTGGTGTGGAGGACATTATTATACTGCAGAAGCACTGCGAACAATCAACAGGGACACCTTCTGGACAGTTTAGAAACCATAAAGAAAGTACAGGGCGAAACCAGCCACAGTACACACCACACTACAGTCTTTCTGGATTGATCTAAGGTTATATGAGTAGTGACACTAGTGGCGCTCACATAGGTAGAATAGATACATAGGTACCTAAGTAATTAATGCTTTTACCATATTCATAAGTTTTCTGCCCATGTGGTTAATAGACTGGACTAGACATGACATACTAGACTTAGGTATTATATCTAATTCAAAAGGACAGGCGAAATTAACATAAGTTCGTTTGCGACCAGTGACGTATCTGCGTAATATTAATATAGGTACCATCCGACAGAGGCTGAAACACGTAGCTACAAAGAGAAAATATATTCTGTCAGATTTATCCCAAATTATACTTACCTATATAAACATATACCTACAAGGAAAATGAAATCCGGAATGTAATAGATGACGTATCACAAAATGCCGAAATACCCTCAGAGGAAGAATACATTGGTAGCGTTAGGTAGGTATTGCTAAAATTATGTAAATGTGTCTGATTAAGGTATTAGTTCCAGTTGCTGAGTATAGACGATGCTAGGGCTGCTAACAGTGTTGTTAATAATATTGTACTGTATTTTGCTCTATAATATCGTCACCTGAATGATGTTCAACTAGATTTTGCCCGCGGCTTCACTCACGTAAATGTAGAATTCGGTTAGGTTAGGTTAGTAATAGTACTTTTTTCTGGATGAAAGGTACCATAATAATATCCTTTTCTATTCTCCTGATAACGTGTATGTGAAATTTCATGATTATGGTCGAGTAGTTATATTTGTTAATATTATTAACTAGATGTGCCCACGGTTTCACCCGCGTTTCTAGTTACTGCGCCGCTCCCGTGGGTCGTGGCGTAATTTTATATAGCCTATAGCCTTCCTCGATAAATAGGCTATTCACCACTAAAATATATTTTTCAATTTGAACCAGTAGTTC
Source organism: Catocala fraxini (assembly GCA_930367265.1). NCBI lineage: Eukaryota > Metazoa > Arthropoda > Insecta > Lepidoptera > Erebidae > Catocala > Catocala fraxini. The sequence continues at coordinate 6,438,154 of OV884047.1, forward strand.
TTGAGATTAGCGCGTTGAACCAAACAAATTCTTCAGCTTTATAATATTAGTATATAATATAATGCGTGTAAGCGTAACAGACAAACAAACAAACTCACATTTTATTTATAATAGTAGTTAGGATATAAATCTGTACCTCCTGTGATGAGTGATATAAGTCGAGTTTTAGGTACTCCTTTTGTAATTTATACATAGAAATAATCAGAATAAAATTAGGATTAGTTTGATCTAACTCACGTTCTTCTATCTACCATAGGTTTGGAGAAAATTTTGTGCAAAGTGATATAACTGGCAGAATTTTTGCAAAAATATCGTGAATATAGATATATTTCAAGTTGTAAACTCTATTAGTAATTGCTGCACACATTATTTTTCGTGTTTCATGGTATAAGCTGTGTGATATATATCTATTTATTTGCACATTTAATTTTTCATCTTACACGTAGACAACTTATAAGTGCAATATAATTTAACTGTAGCTTATCACGTAATTTTAGCATGTAGGTATTATAAATAAAATAAGATACAACTTACAGGTTTTTTTAATAATTATTTTCAAACTATAATATAGACCACATAAATGTAAATAAACAGTGAAAGTAAATGTTTTTATCTACAAATAAAAGTACTAAAGTTTAATCTAGCCCTCTTCTTTTGGTCTCCTGTAAGGTGGTGATTTTTGACTTGTATCACTTTTCACAGGAGGTACAGAAATATAGTAAGTATAATGTTTTTATTATCAGGGGTATTGACAATCATAATTCTGTTACGTTGATCCCATGGCTTACCATTGTGGCTGCTGGATTTTATGGCGAGTCGAGTCGCTGAGGTTGTTGCTAACATGTTGGTATATCAATCAACTCATCGCAGTCCATTTTTGGACATAACCCACCTATTTTACGTCACGAAGTAGTGGTAAGAAGTCTTACGCATTCCGCATCCAACGTGAGGTTAATAGATAAATATTTGTTTTTTTTTTTGTTTTAAAAAGACAACCCGCCCTAGGAATAAATTCTGTGTCGTGGTGGACTTTACAAACATTCAAACAACGGACACAAAAAATACCCAGACTCGGCACAACAATTTGTCGATCACACAAAGTTTTGTCTCATATGGACGTACGTTTGAACCCACAACACTCGGCGCAGTGTCAGTGGCGAGGAGATCACTTAAACCACTACTCCATCCGTGCAGTTTAATACAATAAATTGGCAACCCTAGATGTGACTTGACGCTTTGATTACTTAGTTTCTGTTCTTGTAGATTTTCGATAAGGTTGGTACTAAATCTGCGTTCTTTGCTTCCATGATTTATGTGAGAAAATTAGCAAAGTATATATTTAGGAATACAAGAAAGCCTTGTTGATCTAGTAGCATAACTTTGCGCTTATATTTGCGTCCAACCATGGGTTAACGTGCGTAATTTCCTGATCGAGCAAATCACGATTGAGATTTTCTTTACGATCATTTTCTGCAGCAACGTGGTATTTGGTATAGTGATCGGTAAGCAGCCTGTTCGCTAGTAAGCCGGTCCTAAATATAACTCGTGAAATGTTTAGCTCTGTGGGTACTAACGCTCCGGGGATTTAAATGCATTCTACATAATACTCTAAATGCAAATGTGGTTTTGTTTGTTTGTTACGCTTTCACGCCTTAGCTACTCATTCGATTATCGTTAAATTTCGCATAAGTACACGTTTTCAAAAGAACAGAAATGACATTGGATACCTTTCATCCAGAAAAAAGTACATTCTAACCTACATTTACGTCGGCGAAACCGCGGGAAATATCTATTTATGATATAAATATACGTAGCTATGTTTTGGCAGCTCATCTTGCTTGATAGTCAGATTGTTTGTGACAGTCGCCATAATCATTAAAATTATTAGGCTTTGAACCTCCATAGAAGAACTGTATCGTATGTAGGCTGTAAATTATACTTACATACTTTAGCCAGAAGATTTTTAGGATTAAATCTAATCGACTGATTGCTACACAATTTCACCGGATACTATAATCTTTATTGAGATGATCAAATTCTATGACATGATTTAAAAACCTTTTATATGTTGTAGATCTGAACCTGATATCTGCAGTTGACACATACTGGGTGTCCTACGTCCGAAAACTTTAGCAAGACGTATTTATATAGTTACTTATATCGATGCAAACTTTTATTTATCATAAAAACGCAAGATTCAGATTTTATATTGATTAACATTATTACTAGGTACGCAATAGATTGCTACCAATCAATGCAGAATAAAAACGTGAATTTTCTTAAAGAAAATTCCAATGATTTCATAAACTTTATGACTATTTTCTACAAGCTTAGGCAGCTGTAGATCAATCATACTACCAGACTCACCGAAACCTGTACTGTTACTAATCTCACCTAATCTATATTTACGCGAGTAAATCAGCAAAATCTGTATTTCCAATTTATGGAATTGAAACTCTTTGAGATAGCAACATACTACAATGCGTGCGATGGTGAAATTAGAGATTATGAGGATTTTATTTTTAAATAGAACAAAAAAATCTTTAATTCATACCTACTCCAGTGTCTAGAATAACATATAATCGCAAGCTACCTTTTTAGCTTATTAAAGTTATATATAAGCTTGGATGATACAGATATGTTATTAATAATGGATCCATACCAAACTTTTCCAGGAACAGCATTTCTAACCGTAACTCAAAAACGTGGTGTCAACACGATATTCAAACATTAGCAGTGTTCAAGTAAATTGCTCGCTTTATTGCTGACTGAAGCAATATTCTCTTATGACATTATCGACCAGTGCCCCAAGACGGATGATAGAAGCGACAAGATCGTTGAAATCATAATTGAGAAATAAAAGCGAGGGGCGGTAGCCTCAGCCAAACTGGTGGTGACTCTCGCGATATTATAACTATGCGGCTTTAGATGTAAGCAAAAGCGTTAATTTACTCAAATTGATGTTTTATAAATAAAGCTAAAACGGGTAATGTTGAACTTATTTTTGTTCAGCAAAATAGATATTATACACTTTCAAAGACAGCTTCGATGCATTATTTTTTTAAAAGTAGGTATTATTATTTGTATTTAGCTTTAAGATCTTTCCACATCAAACTAATAACGCGACGCTAGTCGAGTTTAAATTGACTGCACGTATTTCCATACATTTTGATTAGTTCATTACATTTTCACCAGATATCCATTTGGACAAAAACATAGGTCATGCCAAAATTTAACAGGTTGATATTCACCAAGAGATATCGATGATCATAGTAGAACCGCAGGTTGGAATAAAAATATATAGGTAGGTACATTCAAATAGGCAAGTGTTATTTTTAGTAAGTCAACGAACTAAATACCTGATAAGATATGAAATGGATCAGGGAAAAGTACGAAATGGACTCTGCATTCAAAATAGTAGCACGCTGGTACCTATTTTGACGAGTATCTGACTATTATGTGGAGTACATCATACTAGTCTACATAACAGTCGGAGCTAATACCGTGAGATAGCTTAAAACAAAAGTGATATACCTGTCTTCGTATCTGAAAGAACTTTAGGCCACCACGACATTGTATACGACTTCTATTGGCAGATAATTGGTTTTAAGCAGGTCCATCTTGATTTTTAAGGGCCCGTAAGTTTAAAGCTAACAGTTATCGTGTTCAGGCAATCTAACAGACGAAAATAAGTTTAATAAAGAAACGCTTCCTTCTCTATTTTACCCACCCCCCACGTTCCTCACAGTCTACTAGTAATAACCTCGTGTAATTAGATACCATAAACTGTTATGTTTACGACTAAGAATATCCCGGATCACATTGTGTCGTAAAGACATAATTGTTTCTCTTTATTGCTTCTGTAATTACTGAAGCTTTTCCGTTCGTTTTGGAACGTATCCGGGATGTGTTCTTCAGTAGTTTTAATTGCGCTGCACGTCGTTATGGAGTTAATTCGGGATCAGACTGAGATACCGGCAAGCTGATTAAAACGTCGTATTTATGTAGTACAAATCAGCAATATACACGCGTAGACTCAACGTTTACTTTATTTGCCTAGAACTATTTGTCTTATTTGGGTGACTTAGTCAATTATATTCTCGTCCTAAATAATTGTATTGACAGATAGCGTAGCTGGTAAATTAAGAAAATCGACCATAAAATGATCATTATCATGTTACATTTGACTACACTTAACTATAATATAATAAGGAACGACTGTTATTTTTGTGCCTTTTTGAAGTTTCAATAAATAAGACAAGTGGGTAATCTGATTTGGAACTAGAAGGACTGTAGTCGCGCAAGCTTATAGAGCTGCTCCTCGATAAGACTAGATAGCTGATATCAGCGAGTGTTGAAAAAGAGATTGGTAAAAAGTTGCGAAGACTTCGCAAAGAGCCTAACACAATTTTTCGACTGACTTTGCATATTTGTGGGACTTTCAACTTTAAAGTTGAGTATAGTATAATGTTGAGAATATTGAGTATCTAGTGGGTACAATATTTTGTTCCGTGTGACATGAAGATGGCTTCCTTAAATCAAAGGGACGTGCAATCTTAACTTACTTAATAGAAATACTTATAGAATAGATACTCCATTGGGCATTTATTACGCACCTATTTCATCATGATCAGTTGAAAATCCAAAATAAAAGGAAACAAATGATTATTAGCAAAATGTTCGTCTTGAATCAGTCGATGTATGTAACTATCAACTGGTGTGAACTGAATACATGCACTAGTTTTGGATATCGATGCGGACAGACAAAGACTCGCGCCGCAGGATTTTAATTTGTACTGTATTTATATATAATTCAAATAATCAATAAAATATTCACGTACATAATTCCAATTATTTATTAAGTCATAGTAAATTTTACAATAATAATATAATCTATATCTTATTAGGTAGGTACTAATCATTAGTTCGTAGGGATTTAAAATTTAGTTTTTTTTTTGTTTGCAACATTATTCTAATATCATTTTAATATGTGCATTTTATACATATATTTAGTTACATGCAAGTATGTGATAACAAGTTGATATACATAACCTAAGCAGAAAAGCACTAACTTTCGGCAAATCATGAACTATTGTTGGAAGAATAATCTGCCAAAATTACTGACACCAAGAGACAGCACAAAATTCGTGAAGGGTTTACTTTTCTGATTAGGCTATACAACTATTCTATAAATAAATTCTCACGCTAGAGCACTTCAATAAAAAAAGAAAATTCAAAAGACTTAGTATCGTTTTTACAGTTTAAAAAACAACTCTAGTACTCATGGCAAATGTTTGCGCCATGAATGTCCACATTCGATTGCATAACCCAATTAATCAGATAAGTAGTTTGTATCTATAGGGATTGGATACCAGAAACGCCAGCGTATAAGCAGCCGGGATTAAAGCAGTCGACGAACATAAGTATATTTTTTATTTTTTATAGCTTGGGTTAAGGTGGCAAAGGAGCATAAGGTTTGCCTGATAGTAAGCGAGTAACATAATCTCTATTAGTCGTTTACCACCGCTATAGATGCTTGTCAAGGCTACACCTCGCGTGTTGCCAAGGCTACACCTCGGGTGTTGCCAATGCCAAAAAAAGTAATCGATATACTGCCAACGCAAGGAGCAACACTATTTGTCCTTTGCTGTCAGCAGTGCTTCTTTAATAACCCTGAACGCCTTACTAATCGCAGGAATACAATACCATGTTGTTTGGCTGCGATCTTCTGTCAAGGACTTCACCGATGTGAATTTTATTTAATCGTGCATCAGAATTGTGTAAAATATACAACTTTTATTACAATATTGAATAAAAGTTAGCGTATATTAAATGATATGCATATAGTTTATATAGTTTTGCCTTTGTTATGTCATAGACGGAGATTTCGAGTCTACGGGCTTATTTTATTGCGAAAATTAACGGCTCTATGGACTCCAACCCTTACATTGCAAAGCTACAAACTAATTAAAATAATTTACTTACATTTTATTACATTCATTCGTAACAAAACTAAACACAATAAATATAAAAAAATAAAATGCTTTTTATAATTATAATTACACTAAACATAATATTAAATTGTGATAAGGGTACCTACATACAGTCTATATTACAGTTCGTATAAAATATTATAATTTAAAATGGTTTACAAAAGGGATGGAACAACATTGATTTTGAAAATACACTAAATTTATATCCTAGAATTAGGGTTCAACCCAACATCGTACGATTGTCCTCGTAATAAAAGTCATCATAATCACTAATATTATTACACTCGTTCGGAGACGCCATGTCACCACACAAAAATTTTTAAATGGGAAGAACAGTTTATACCAAATACAGAAGATTTAAAAATAGACGTCTAGTTTAGATGTTATGTTTTTAGTTCCGCGATTTGTACACATACTTAATACAATGTTAGACAACGTGTCTTTGGGAACCCCTTTGTAGTTACCCTCACTTGGTCATTATTATTACACCCGCAATTCACGAAAGCGGGTTGAGCCAGTCATACCATGATCACGAACGATACAAGATGGTCGAAACATTGGAACGCGGTAGACCCGTTATCTAATACAGTATTAAGTAGGTATATAATTACATTATTTAACATTTACATAACATACAATAAATTGAATTTAGAAATTCAAGATCAAATCGCTTATTCAATCAGATTATACTTTTTCTAAATGACAAAATAACCACCACCTCTTGCCGCACTGCAATATTCTGTCACATTAGATATGTTTTTTCAAAATCGAAATAGCAACCAGGTTTACTAATAGTATAACCCGAATTAGTAACTAGCATGTGTATGTTTATATTGTAGTATACTACAACCAGAATCGTAATTGCTACAAAATTAATTCGTCCATCGGCGTACAGACGCCGGCGTCCACACATTAAGCTGACAGGTTATATAGCCAGACCGATCGGCGTTGGCATCGGCAACCAATATGGTGAAGAATTTATTGTTATTTATCGATACCATGGTCACAGAATGGTATGAATCTCTCTTTGAAGACAGAAGAAGAATGACACCGTACAGTTAGCAGAAACTTTTAGAACCTAAAGGTATACACGCTATGAGAACAGAGCTCTTTGTCGATGTTAAGGTATTTTATAAAATTATGGTTTTATGCTACTTATATAAATTAAAAATGTGAACATTTACCCTACTTACAAAGTAATCAAATAAATGCCAAACTATACATATATCAATTAATACATATTTGTAATTAACGAATTTATTAAGCTTTACAATAAACAAGAATATTTCCACGATTTTAATGTATATTCGCAATTCGATTTATCTGGATGTTTGTCGTATTGCATCCATTTTTGACTTCTGCATCCTAGTTAAAACCTCGTCAGTTTTCTAGTCAAACCGAATTCACCAGAATTTTATTTAAAGCTCATGTCGCCGACCACCTTTACTCAAAAGGATAGCAATATACTTAATTTAGATTAGATATCAGAATATTTTAGGGGATCCAATATGACTGAATCTCGATAAATTTAGTCATTATTAGAGGACGTAAAATTATGTCTCGGCTGTCATGACCATTTTTTGTACATGACAGTCGACACTGTCATAAGCATAACTGTGCATCGCAGCCAAAAATAAAGCTTTACATGATCTCCAAGGCAAGACGAGGCTTGAACTTATGTAAATGGACCCATATGTGTGCAAGACTGTGGAAAAGTTGGTTAAACGTGTGGTCTGTCTTAGATCTCCTATTGCAGCTATACAAGTAACGTACTTTATAATTATTCATGTTTATCCAAAGTTTAATAACCTAGATGAATGACTTGATTTTTACGTAGTGTATGTAATCAATGGCTAATATCTATAGAATGATGATAACCGCCTTCATTGCATGAAATGTTATATCCAAAAGCCATTTTGCACTTTACAATAACTGCTTTGAATGACGATATATTCATTGTAAGCGACAAAACGATGTTATACTAGTATATAGATTATACTAAAGGTGCTTCGAAACGGGCAATATTTTGACTGCAATATACTCTCGCCATAAGCAAAAAAGACGTACGTAACATTTCTTTCAAAATTTAATTTTTACTTATTTGGAATCAGTAAAAAAATACGCATTTGCCAGAATTTTTATACTAAATGTCAAAATACTGGCAGATACGTCTTTTTTCCTTATGACGGCAGTAGGTATAATACACAACTGGTTGCAATATTTTCAACTATAGTCCGGCCATCCTGAGAACTTTTGACCGTGTCGGTCATGTCAAACATGTCTTTTTTCTATTTTCTTCGTACTGTAAAGCTACACAAAATATCGCCGTGCGCGCAAAGTATAGACTTTATTATTGGCAACGTTGCCAGCCACTATATAACAGCCACACATTATAGAAAAAATATTGTTCGTTTCGAAGCTCCCGTATTCCATTCCAAGTTACAATCAGGCGGAGAATCATTTCAATATAACCAATATACAAACAATATGTATGGATACATGTGCTATATAAACTACTTATATAGAAGTGCCGCTGTTATGCTCTCTCTAGTTAATAAGAGACAGATAAAGTGCGAGAGGTCAAGACACTATCTACAATTTTAGCGTTGTATAAAACATCTAGCTAATTTATCCAAAGCTGTTTAAGTATACAGCATAAGTGCTCTTTAGAGCTCTCAATATACTTTATATACACAATCTTATAAAACACTTTTAGTTTTAGTATTTGTCAAATTATTTGCAAGGCGGTTTGTACACAGACGGTAAAGTATGACCTGAATTGCATTGCAAAATCGGTTATTCCTTTACTGTATGTATACCGCCTAATAATGATATAAAATTGGATAAGCTTCGAGAACCTACCTTTATATTTGAAGCTTTTTATTGACATTTGTATTAACTGTCGTACTTTCCAAACTACTAGCAATAAAGATACGTTCCCGTAGCGTTTTGTAATTACTGTAATGTTGCCTACATAGTACTTAACACTTGTTGAGAAACATTTCAAGACATCAAAAATATTTATAAATACGCACCGATATCCATTTACGTTGAACAACCAAACACTCGAAACTATAACTATTCATGTATCTCACAAATAATTATATCGACCAAATAAACTACAGCGCCAAATGTGCACAAATCCGAAGACATTCTGAAATGTCACTCAACAAATATTCATTTTAATAACCATACTATTAAATGTAAATATAAATTACTGATAGTTGATTACTATATTACATTTATAACTAGCAATAACATACAACATATAAATAATATATTATGGAGTTGCACAGGCACGAAAAGCTACAAAATTCTAGTACACCTCTTTGTTTATTCATAATCACTGGCCTGTGACAACCCTTACAAATGAATCACAAATATGTGTCTTAGCTCATGTAGCGGTTGTATCGATATTTGGAAGATGTTAATGTTTAAATAGGTTTGCTACACCTTCGAGTATGATCCGGAATCGCAGCATATGTGTTGTGATGTTAACCTCAAACGCTCTTTTCTCATAAGACTACACGGGACAATGATTAGTATGCCAGTACTATGATACTCAATGAATATATACTACATTATATTTTATGCCAACAAAAAATTACTTGAACTGGCATAAATAATTATTATGCTGTCCGTTTTCGCGTTGTTTTGAGTGGCAGCACTACAAATAATTGAACAACAACAGACTGCTTATAATTGCTTAGAAATGACAATAAAGTAACTTTCTGCTTTTAAATTAGTATCATGAAATTATTAAGCATCTATCGTTGTAGTTATTACACGTAAGTTTGTGGTACGTAGGTTGTTGCTCACATATAAACTTTTTAGTTCGAGCAAATTGCCAAAATGTATTGACATACTAAAAGGACTTGAAATACTTATCTACCCCCGTTTTCTAAAAGGCTAATTAATGTAGTGTCATAATCAAACTCATGATAAGTGATTTGATTGGCTGTTGTTTATTTAGTCGACCAATCACAGCAATTGACATGTGTTTGACCGTCTGTTAACAAATTTTTATATAAATTAGACTTTTAAAAACAGAGTGTTCATTATGAAAATGATTGGCTTACATTGAACGTTTTTTGGGTATTTGATATGAAAGTAACTAATATGAATCCAATAAGATATAGTATTATTAGTATGTGTATCTCGTTTCAGCTAATTGATCATTTGAATAAGCGCGAGTGAGATGCAACGAGAGCGAATGCTCTTGTAACATCACTGAGCACAAAAATGATATGCGCCTACAGTGACATTAGTTGAAGTGAGGTTCAACCTTTAGTTTTCAAACATTTCAAAGCAATTATGCAGAAATAAATACTTATTTTAGTTTATTAAGCAACGGGTAATTATATTATTTCTAAGACTTTACATTAATGTAAAAATATCGGCAGGTATTTATCTAAATATTAAATAAAACTCACATCGCTTAGTACAAAATGGAATGACTATATCTGTATTCTAAAAACTATCATAAAAATTACAAGTAAAATGAAATTATCAATACTATGCATACATGAACTAAGACATAACGTACTAGCATTGATAAACTTCTAGATAAAATGATACCAATAAGATAAATATTAAATAATTACCAATTACTTTTCATCGTCATCATTTTACCTACTTATGATATAGACTAGAGTATCTTGCTGTGAATATTTGTATAATGAATTTGATGATAGCTATAGAATATAACCAGTTAAACGAGAGCACTAAGAAGTAGAGACTTGCTTAGAATTAAAGATCTGGCTATCTGGATGTCTTTGAAGTAGGTATTCAGTTTTTAGGTTAGCCTAACGTTATTGGCTAAATCTCAGTAGATTTCGCCTTGAGTGTCAACATCGCCTTTATCTAAACCTTGTAACAGGTAAACGCTTCAACTTCCCAACATAACTTTAAAGAGAACACATCATAGCAAACACTAGTCGCAGCGACTGATTTTAAGACAAGAATCACGTGAACAATTGCTTCGTTTTGGCAGAAAGATCCTAATATTGGATAAATCAGAACGCTCTTTGCAAACAAAGTGGTATGGAAACTGAATGACATTAAGTCATAAGTACAGGTCAATTAAAAGTACAAGGTTGTTGTTGATCGGCAAAACAATCTATCATAATATGCCAAAACTTGTATCAATTTGTAATACATATTAGGTATATGTAACAGTTTGGTCTAATATAAATTGCAGAGGCAGAGAGAAAAGTCTATTTCTATCTCAAACACTAAAGGTGAAGCTAAGAACGTCAAATGAATTAACCAATTGCTCATCAGTGGTCTATTTCGATTCATACTATGCATTCATAAGCCACATAAGTTGGTATTAAAATAAAGTATATACTAAATCAGGGATATATATTTCACAGCAAAGAACTCTCATCACACATTGTATACGTATACCAGTACATTACCTATAGTATCTATATAAGCCACCAAGTCTTTACATCAATATATAACACTTTCCACACACATTGGAAGAACAATTTGGCAAAAGGAGTCCCATCATGTGAAAAGAAATTAAATTAGATCAGTCAAGTACAATATTTAGTCACTTAAGTCTTATTGACGATTATAATGTATGTACTTATTGACGATCTAGTGAGGTGGTGAAATTAAAAATAATGTTGAAACGTTGATCGCAGCGATAGGGTGCACTCACATATGCTTACGAATTATGGAGACGTGTGAGGTAGGTCCAAGTCTATGTGCAACTTGTATATCACGTCATCTAAGGGTCGAAGCACGTCTGACGAATCTCGATTTTTGGTGCTTGTTTCTCTGTTCACAAAGGAGCAAATGACTATCCACCATTTTCTCGCTTAAAAACGTACAGATGATATAAAATGTCGTGTAACTGAAAGATATACATGTATACATAGTTTCTAGTTCTCATTTACACTACTAGCGAGACTGATGTCTTTATTTCTCGCAGTAACAAGTATTATTAAAAATTCAATCAGAATTTGCAGAGACACATTCGGTTGCGCATATGATAGGCCACTTAAAGATTAATGCGAGCAATCGCCTGATGAACACGTACAGTCTCAAAGCCCAACGCCAAAACTATCTAAAGGAACAGTCCCTTTTCGATGCTCATTAACTTGTTACTAGTTATTTACACTACTCGCTCCTCGATATTAGTTACCGGTGAGACAAGCGCCTTATTTTTATGTGTTATAAGTATAACATAATCTAAAATATTAAATTCGTCTTCAGAAGCATCAAAACAGGCAAAGACTCAACCACACTCGTACCGTAATAGTACGGCAATACGTTGTGTATTAAAAAAACATCGCGACTATTCTCACCGACCCGCTTCGTCAGATATGAATTAACCCTAAAAGTATACATTTTAGTACATAAATAATCAATAGTGATCGAATGTTTACAGAGTTACAATTAAAATTACATAATTCTTAACTATCCATTTTTAACAATATGCGAATCTCTATATTTTACAATAGAAGACCTTATTTACGGCGATATACAGGAAACGCAAGGTCAGTCCGGCCATGTGAATTAGCTGACATTACCAGGTAACATTAGCTAGCTAAGTGATTCAAATTTGACCTCTAGGTGCTATTATTTGTATTTAATTATTTATTACACAAAATTTAAGTGGATTTTTAATTTCAATCACCAGGTACATTTCAACATTATATTTTAATTCTACTTTCTATGCTATTATGGAAGTTAATTCAGCTAGGTATAAAAATTACGCTCACATAGAAAACCACACAGTGGTGCACTTAACATATTTTATATTACAAAGTACGACTCAATGGAAATTTTTAGAAGAAAGACAGTCTATAATGAAAACATTAATTCAACTCGTTTTGATTATTATAATCTAGGAATTTGGTGCTTGACATATACGTGCTTAGAAATAATAAAAAAATCAAACAATACTTGGAAAACAAAAAAAAATTTTTTTAATTTATTTTGTAATATGTCACTTGCATCGACCTTCTTGATATTTACAAACTGTCACTATTACATCACATTTATTTACAGTTATTAATTATGTACTATTGTTTAAACACATTCAAAAATATTTTACTCTGGTACTATCTTTCTTAGCGGGGATAACAATATACGATATTTGTTATTTAAGTATCTTATTAGAGAATTAAATAAAGGAATCAACAAAATAAATCGATAAAAATTTCTACTTACGTAACGAAAATCTTAAACTGCTGACAAACAAATTATCGGACACGAATTACTATCACGATTTACACTGATGGATGGGTTTGATATTTTTATCTTCAATAAATATACAACCATCCAAACCACTCCCTGGCCTTTATTGAACACAAGTCTGTCTTGAACAGTAATTTGATATCTTCTATTCTTCTGATGACTCCGATATTATATTTTATGTATCCTAGATGCCTATGATAGTATCTTGCATCGGTCTGCGTTCGATAGTACTATGTAGTATTCTTGATTTTCTTTGATAGTATTTATATCAGCAATGGCCGCATATAAATGTATCTTCGCTCAGTCGAGTCTACATCTCAAACATGATACTATTCGCCGCAAATTAGTCTGACAGTATCAATATAATATGTTATGTAGCGAATTCATCGGACAGCTTTCTTTAAATAACCAAGATGCGTCCGATAGTTTCTTCCATCGCCACCAAACGTATCCAATATATATTATTATAGTATATTTTATTGGTTATGGATTAGTTGGCGCTCATAGCTAGTTGCACTCACTAATCGGTAAACGATTAGCGAGGTTAAGCAGCGTTGGGTGCGGTCAGTCTATAGATGGGTGACCGCTTAGTGGTATTTCATCTGACCATCTCCGTGCTTCGGAGGGTACGTAAAAAGTCGGTCCCGGTTGTACAGCAGTCGTTAAGCCATGTCAGAGGCCTACGGGCGGCTTGAACAACTTTTGACAACAGGTTGGCCACTAACCACACGAAAAGAAAAGATGAAGTTGGATGGTTTCTTCGGAATAACATGAAGGCGTCCTTTCTGTCGCCACGTGATGTACCCAATAGTATATTCATTCATTCCCTTCTGGATGCGTCCGATAGTGTCTTATCGACATAATGCATCCAACATGCATCCAATAACGACTTATTGGATGCATTATTCACTATCTTATTTCATTTGCGAAAACGTGTTCAATCAAGAATTATTCTTGAGCAACATTACTTGGTCTCTATACCGTTAGTTTAAACTATCAATGACGTCCAATAATTTGTTCACCACTTGAAAATACACTGCTGTAGAACCTTTAAAATAATTTCAAAGTAAAAGAAACCGTATGACAAGCACCGAAACACCAAATTCCTACAATAACCAAAACCTTTTTTGTTACATGAAGAACTCCCTGTTTTCGTGTGGTGGTCATGTGTGTCTCATCTGCGTGTTCGAGTTGCCAGTCGGACTCTGGCAGTTAGGTACGTCGATCACAGTGATCTCTATCACCCGCAGACCTCGAAGTATTGGATCCGTTATGTGTATACCTCTAGGATTGTATACTCGTTCGTTTTGTGTTGCTATGAATTTTGATACTTTTCTTAAGTGCTGTAAAAGAGAAAATATAATGTTTAGGATAATTTATCAACAACTCATTATAAAAAAAAAACAATAAATACGTTATTTATCGAAAAATGCATTTAAAAAAAATATGACACTTAAAACTAAAAAGTTGTTATATTTTAAAACATTAAATATTTATAAATATTTATGTAAAAGAAATACTCTTTACGTGTTTATTAATTTTAATATCGTACATACACTTAGTATTTTTATGCGTTTACTACGTACCACTCTTTTGGTAGTAAATAGAGCGTATCGTTATTGGCTGTTTGTTGTATTAATATTTATTTTTCAATTCAATTATTTTTGTATCTACTCCTGTTACTACGTAGATGAATTTAAGCGAACGCTTTTTATTAGTTAACAGACAAAAGAAGAGCCAAAGCTAATAGGTGTGTGAAATAAGTAGGTATGTCATATGGTGACCAGCTTTAATGATGTATTTGTAGCATGATTCGGACACTATCAGATAACTAATCGTTCGCATAGATTTTAATTATCGATGTGCTCACCGTACTGATATAGCACGAAAAAGTACACACTAAAAAAACTGAGCCTCCACGTTAAATAGACATCGATAGTGTACAATTTTCAATATGTGGCAGCATGAAAATACTATATTTTAATTCAGATGTCACGTTGGCATTGTGTCAAATGACAATTTTAGCGTCCAGAGTGGTGACCATATATTATTTAAACTTAATAGAGCGTATCTGTGATTTAAATCTTTAATTGAACGATACTACATATAATTCTCGAGCGTCTCATTGGTATCCGAGCTATCTATAGCTATCAACCTTTGATTTCGATTCGGTTATTAATTAATTACACACTGAATATATGAGGTTGAAAATCAATGCATGTTTCTGAACTAAAGCTAAGATATAACTTTCGATTGAATCGATTAAATCGATTGAATCGCTCGGTTTGTTTGTACGATGCGTAAGACGCATGCAGCACTCAATCGTTTTGCCGCGTTTGCGTTGTTTAAAAATATACGCATCCTATAAAACAAATGAAAATTTGAAGTTAAATAACATATTTTGTTTCAACCTTAAAATTTTAAGCGCCCAGTTCGCGCTTATTATTTGAAGGTAAAAACAAAATGTGTACCGCAAACTGAAAAACTTATAAATATTGCTATGAGCGCGTCTTTCATTACTTATAAGGCATAATAAGGCTATTTACAATCTGCGAACAATCGCACTAAAAGTAAAGAGTTGTAGCGCAAGATGACCGAACAAAGTACCGGTTAATTATTTGATTAGCTGGTACCTACGTCATCAGTCAACGATGACCGACTATATGGATATGCTGTATCTGGATACAGCCTTGAAAGCCTTATGACTGGTCGGCTCTCAATTCACAATCAGCGAACGATCGCACTAAAAGTAAGAAGTTGTGACGCAAGATAGCGAAGAAAATATCGACTAATTGTTCGATTAGCCGGTACCTAAGTCATCTGTCAACGATGAATTAGTTGTATCCAATCATAAGGCTCTCAATTCGCAATAAGCAAACGTTAGCACTAAAGTGGAGGCGTGTGTGCGTGCGAGCGTGTACCGGCAAATTTTTCGATTAGTACCTACGTCATCTGTCAACTATTACCTGATTATATATCTAGACTGTGATACACTTACCTTTTCGTAATGCGTCTCCGTACATATATAAATGAAATAAGCTGTGAGGCACGCGAGGCACCCTTCACAGTAAGTGCTGCAGTCTGCCGTCTCAGCCATTTCGAAGTGTTCGTTTAGCCGCTCCATCGTGAATTCGAAGGTTTGTCTGTCTATCTGTAATGTAGAGATTGATATTTGAGATCATGTAACTTTAACCTGTCAATTGCTTGAAAACTTATTGTATCTGGCCGCCGGTGTGCCGCTGCGATTATTAGGTTAACACATTATAATCTAACATATTTGTTGCTCTAGCACGTTTGTGTTCGTAAAACTCGATAAGTAGTCGATGGACTGACTTGAAATTTTTACACATTTGCGCAGTTCTATATAAGAGTGTTTATATATTCGTTTTATTACAAAGATTTTCCAGGAACGGATTAAAGTAACATAAATAAAAGATAGATATTTGAGCCTCTGGATTAACTTACTAACTGGGCGAACTAAGTAACAGTCTTACGAATAATACGCTAGAAAAATAGTTTCTGCTTACTATACGTACCCCCATTTCATTTGGCTATGGTGTTTGGTCTCCGCTTAATCGGGTACACCCAATTCTCGTCTAATAAATACAGTTTCTGGTTTCACAATTTCTGTCAAGAAATTCTTAGTAGAACCAATCACATTTCTTGAAGAAAAATCCAATAACACTTTGCCTGATCTGTGAACCGAATCCGAGACCACAGGCACAGCAGTTTTGCATTCACAAACACTATTTGTATAGTGTATAACCTTAGTTGTCCAAGGCAGCAATTTTATATTTGTGTAATATTGCTGTTGTGATTTTTTATATTTGTGTAATATTGCTGTTGTGATTGTTTATATTTGTGTAATATTGCTGTTGTGATTTTTACCCTTACACACCCTCTCAAACGTCCACGGCTCCTAAGGTGGAGTAATGAACGTTGAGTTCGTTGCGCGTCTGTGACCCCTACGGGGTAGTCAAGAAAATCTTTGGTATTTTTTTTGGGACCAATTACAACGGGTTTTCTTGACTCCCCCGTAGGGGTCACGGAAGCACACGGAACCTTTTTTTTAAATCTAGTTCTAGAACATTCCAAAGGTTAAAATAATATAGGTATAAAAACAATATCCAGATGCAGAACACTACTATTCATTGTAGATTATACAATTGTATATCCTGTATGTGGATTAAAGCCATTGCCAGCCCTCAGTATACTGGCAGTAGAAAGATGAGTATGATATATAACCTACTGCACTACATCCATACAGTTATTACATAACAATGAGTCATATTAATTCCCAGTATAAAAATAATTTTCGCTCATGAAATTGTTAACATTTCATATTTCCAATAATTGATGTTATGATGCAACAAACAACTTTTGTAGTTACTGTATTGAAAATACAAAGAAACTTTGTATTAAACTAAACAATGGATGACTAACCATTAGCGTTTTATTTCATAAATTTTGTTCAATGGTGGTTAGGTATATTGCAATAGTACTATTATATTTATTTCAGATTTTTAAACCTTATTGATATGATTACCTTGGTGCCACAGCGGTTGTCAATGCGACTTCTATCACTCTTGTCTAAAGTAGACCGGAGAAAGTCCCTACAGCATACAAAAGCTTACAAATAAAAACAATATACTTTCTTTACTGCTGGGTTTTTAATGCAACCTTCAGACCAGAATTTTTAGAGCTTAACCTATTGAGTTGCAGCGCTGCGGCACACCAGCGGCTAGACCCAATCGATATTTAATCTATACTAATATTATAAATCTAAAGAGTTTGTTTGGTTGAATGCGTTAATCTCAGGAACTATTGGTTCGAATTGAAAAATTATTTTAGAATTGGATAGCCTATTTATCGAGGAAGGTTATAGGCTATATAACATCACGCTACGACCCACGAGGGCAGCGCAGTAACGATAAACGCGGGTAAAACTGCGGGCACATCTAGTTAATATTCTAAGACTTGAAAGATTAATATAACATATCGGTTTCATTAAACTTTGTTGTTTGCATCAGTAGATAAAAACCGATTTGTCTAGCAGTTCCAGTACATTTTCAATATTATTTCTCCTCCTTTTTATTTGGACTTGAATGAGTCAATAGATAAAAAGTAAACAATAAAATATTAAATACACAATGGAATATGTATTGGCCTGACGATTATTTATGACATGACTGAAAATGTTTGAAACAGATTATCATAAACAACCAATTTGTATTTTGAATTCTATATTGTTTTCCTACACAACAAACTCAAAATCATTAATTTGATTCGTCAATATAAAAAAAAATGATTGATGAATATTTAAGAGTAATCATCATTGAAAATATTACATAGTCAATTTTATAATGTACTTATTTATGATATGAATCAACAAGCCATGATTAATGATAAAGATATTTATGTATCTTTTAGAAAGATGCTTGCTCTTGAAGAAGCTTGCTCATGTAAGTATACTGAATTATTTTGTACAAGAATAATATTCTCAATACTTGGTACAAACTGCGGATAATGTATATTTTATCTGCAGTTGGTATTAGGAGAACATTTTCTTTAACTACTAGAAGATCTGTGCAGTAAAACTAAGACTTTATACCCTGTTAGCAAGCATAAGCTTATATATAAAAATAATAATTATACTTGGTAAGTACTAAAATACTATGTCAAACCTTTATCGATTTGATGTAATATTTTGTATGTGTAAGATGAATTTATCCTAGTTGATAATATTTTTCTTAGTTTGTCACCACAAAGGTAGGCAGAAATATTGTATATGGGAGAAGGCAAAACTATTACTGTCTCCTACACAAATTTTCAAATGATGTTCTCCTACTGGGAACTTTCTAACAGAAAATTAAGGAACATAGTTCCTAAGCGGAATAGGACACAATATGACAAGCCATAAATACGAGTGTGTACTTTTAGAGCGCACTAATGAAGCAGCTATTAACATCAGTGTACCATAATCTATAACTAGCAAATAATAAATAATAGTTGCAAGCAATCACATGGACCATTTAACGATAAATAGCTAATATTGTCTATGGACATTGCCAACCCCAATTGTATAACTTATACAACACCAAAGCAAAAAAAAAACTCCTGCTATGCTGTCAGTAAAAATAAAAGCCATGACTAGTCTCCATACTACAAATCACATGTCCTTAAAGAGAATTAAAACAGCTAGAAACTCACAAATGAATAATTCTTTTGAAAACAAAGCAGTTTCGTAATTCAAGTTCATGCGTTAGTGAGTGTAGTGAAGTTACTACTGCTATCTCATTTACTTTTAGGTTAGTTGCTAGGTTCAGGCAAAAGGTTGAGTCTATGAGAAGACTGAATGCAAAAGAACTGCAAGAACTCATAACCACTGCTTTAAATTGCCATTCAATTATAATTTACTTGTTACCGAATATGCAATAATTCTATTACATGAAACTCACAAGCAAGCACATATTTTATAATATATTAATTTACTAGTAATCAAATACAATCTGGTAGTTTTCTTAAGAACATAATGATAGTCTAATATTTCTGTCCCATTGTAAATCTCAAGCCCTTATATAAAATACACTACCATCATCACCATCATGATTTCAGCTGAAAGACATCTGCTGCTGAACATAGGCCTCTCCCAAGGATTTCAAACAGAGACCGGTCTTGGGCCACAATGCTACAATGTTTCTTTGTTAATATCTTTATCCAAACCATTTCACTCTTTACAAGAGTTTCAGTATACTACAGGAGATCACAGTTAAATAAATTTCTGTTTATTTATGCTGTAATGAACTTGATGACAAAGTTGGTAGAACTTCTGCCTAGCCTTTATTATTCCCAAGTCACTTGGGGTCGGCTTTTCTAGTCTAACCGGATTTTGACTGGATATCAGTTTTTACACGGAGCGGCTGCCACCTGACCTCCGCAACCCGAAGGCTAACGATACCCTAAGGCTATTATGTATAAGTTTATTTGTGCTTATAAAGCCATTATACTATGCATTTTTGATTATAGGTTTTTACTATTCTACTAGTAAAAATGTGTATTACAAAATTTTGGTTTTTTTATTGCCATTTGTGGCAGACAAGCAAGTGATCCACCTGATGGAAAGTGGTAACCGCTGCTCATGGACTTCAGCAATGTCAGGCCACAGCAAAGCCGCTGCCTACCGTGAAAGAAGAACTCTCTTTAAACCTCGTTTGAAGAAGGACATATCATAGCGCTCGGGAAACACCGAAGCAGGCAGTTCATTCCAGAGCTTGCACGTACGTGGGAGAAATGATTGCTGAAAGCGTACTGTCATGGATTTGAACGCTTCCAGGTGATATGGATGAACCCTGCTTTTTACATTACATTTACAAGATGTTTACTATAAAATATGTACCAACTCTTTAAAAGGAACTAGAACCATTGTTATAGCCACTCTAGGTGATAGCCTCCATTAGAACTTACAGAAAACATACATCAACATTATTTCAATCTTCATTCTTACAGTTAATATATTAGTATGTTTACAAGGATGTTTTTCTGTTTAAATCATCAATTAGTCACATACTAAGGACAATGAAAAAGCATCCTGTATGGGCCTCAGGGACCAAGTGTTAGCTATGATCAATATAAGTACTTACACACAATCAAAGTAAGAATATAAGGATAAAAATATAAATAAGTTAATTAAAATGACTAATCATCACATTGTACTAAGTAAACTTACAATTAGCATAAGTTTCACACAAGAACAACCATGACTTTGTACTTATATGTGAAAATAGTCTACTCAAATTTCGCCTCTAGAACATTGTTTTGGTCACCACCCATAATCAATACAAATCAACAATCAAAACTTTTTAACAGGGCACAATAGATGTGTTTGGAGAGTCCCTGACATCGTTTAGAAGTTAATCAGAACCAATTTGGTAAGGGAACGCACCCATCAAGCAAGGTTTTAACATCATATAAAGTTATAAACAAATGACTTTCACTCACCCGATCTTCCAGCTCGGATGGGAAACGGGTCTGGAACTTGACCGCAGTTCCCTCTGAATAGTCTCTCTGTATGAATATCTTTATACCTTGCTGTGTAGGGGTCTGCTGACTTCCAGGCGTATTAGGCCCAGAAGGGATACGATTATTTGCCATCATTAGAAACTCACAAAACAAAGTCCATTAACACAGAAATAACTTTAAAGGAATGCTTTGTGTTATGGATGTATCATAGTCTTAACATGCTCGCCATGTAGATAGAAATACGAGGATTATTCGCTATTTTCTCGTGATTTATTTCGATAAAGTAGACTCAATGACGTGCGTCAGTCATTGACATGACATGACAGTCTCTGTCAGCAGACATTTTGACCATAGATCAAAGATACTCGTTCTGAAATTGTGTTATATATTATAGGTAAAATTAATCTATTTTAAAAATAACGATTACGCTGTAATAACGTATTATTTACTAAACAAAAATTAAATTTTAGTTAAACAGTACATGTAGCATTATTATGAACGCTTAATAATGCTATCAAAACTGTGGTTTATATATAGGCTGATTGGTAAAAGACCGTATTGAAGGAAGGTATTCAGTACTCGATTCTGGACCAGAATATCTAAAAAAATAGGTTCTTAAAATTTGACCTTGCTATCCAATAAAAACTTAATGTGCGGACACTCTTGCGTATATACTAAAGCTAAAAAAAACCCCGACCCTCGCTATTGCACCCCGTACTCTCCCGAATTAGCACCTCCGCCCGCCCTTTTCTTATTAAAGGTCATTAGCCACGGTAGCGAAAACTTGAATAATTCCAAACTTTCTCGACAGTTACGCGCTATCATTTCGGAGATAACAGGCATTCCAACTCCACTCCAATTACCTGTTGTGAGCAATAATGAACAGAAACTGCCCCGAAATGAGAGAAAGTATTATCACCTGTGTCCACCGCGTCTCAAAAGGAAAACTGCGTATGTATCGTCAGTCACCGGGTTAATCAAGGGTTAAAATAATGATAGCAACAGACTGCTTCTATTACTTTTACTTAGTCCACTTGTATCCAATAGAATAATGATGTTTGTCTTGATTCATTTAAATAGGACTGATAAAATACTTATCTGTTATATTAAACCGCATAGTCATCGTGGTCATACTTAGAGTTAATGATTTATTGTTCCTATGTTTAATTATGTAAAAAGTTATTACCTATAATATTTTGTAGTTACATTCAACTAGCAATGTCACTGGAAAACAGCAAGTGTATAATTGTGTCGTAGATAAATACCTATTTACCTGGTATAAAGTTAGATATATAATAACAGGTTAACATTTGCAGTTCAATAAACGAGGTCGTAAAACTGTACTACACTTTTAATAATTACTAACCAACGTTCAAAAGAGCTTATAAGGCAGGCATCCATCAAAGTGAGGAGTGTACTGAATAAAACGGAGCCTATTGAGGACTCACTTGCATCTTCACTAGATTCATTTTAGAAATACCTATATGATATCGTCTCCTCTTTCTATTTGAACTGTGTACATTGTCTTGATATTTATCCACCTAGCTTAGGTAGAGAAATATGAGGACAAAGTAACTCATTGGTTGTTTAAAATTATTCTGTCTTTTAAATCTGTTTCGCCTTTGATGAATATCGCATAGGTCATCTATTATAATAATCAATCAAATTATTAATTACGTGGTCCGCGTGTAGTGAATAGAGTTGCCTCTTGCCTACTCTGTCGGTAAAAGAAAATATTTTATCTCTGGCACGGCTAGGTTGGCTTAACTCAGCGATGTAAACTGCCAATGTGCTGTGGCACCCACTAACCAAACATACAACAAGAAAAGTTATGTATTACTATGTTACTTGTAATAATTGCGGTAATAAAGATTTTATTATTATTATATTATGTAGCTGTTAATGGTGATGATGTAATTTCAATGTTTTTTTATTTAGGGTACCTAGTTGGGTTACTTATGTTTACATTAGGTACATCGGTGTTTTTTCAGTAATATAAAAAGTTTGCTGGTTAAATATTTTGTGTTACTTGGTTATGTTGAAAATAAAACTAAAAAGCAAAAACATAATTTCTTTGTTGAGTAAGTACAAAATTATATATCGATAAAGTACGCAATTATAATATTAATTTAACTCAAGTATATGATAATTTTCATATTAAAACTTATTAATTCTTTGAATTTCGTTATATCCCAATCCATTGATAAACCCGATCTCAATATCTGCTAAGCTAATTTTCTATAGGTATGTAGATATTTGTTTGATCAACTAATAACACTCAACAGTTAAAATACTTATATAACGGTTACTTAGAGTATTTGTTACTTATAGATTATTTGTTAAATTATAATAAAGTATCTGTATAAATTATTAGTAGCGCTTAAACGGTTATAAGTATTTTATTTTAAGTCTTTATACTGTTTTATCGGTCAAGTCAAGGATGTGGAATGCTGCTTCTCTAGAGTTCCGTGCTCAGGGTTAACAGGTTTATTCTAAATCTTATACAATAATTACTTTAACTTCTTCTCTCTATACTAATCATTGATCCTGAGACTGGTTTGAGTAAGAAGTCGATCTTAAGCTTAAGTTTGCTGATGTCTGCTTTAATCTTGTACCGTCGTACCACATGAGAGAGAGTTGTCTTCATCGATAAAGTGGCGAATGTTCGTCCTGAAAAAGACAAATAATTAGAAAGGTCTCGATCACCTGACTGACGACGACACCTGATGTAACGTGACACACCACTCCACTTTTTAAGAACACTCCACTTTAAAGTACAGTGGTACACTGCACTTTTAAAGAAGCTGTACCTACCATTAACAGACGCACAGATAATTATTGTTGCTTGCTCTAGAATCAGTGAAGCGCAGGTACATACAACGCTTTGTCAAAATTGATTAAGTGGCTCTTGCTAGGCCGAGTAACAAACGTCGAAGCATTTAGGCTTTATTTTTTTGTTAAGAAAATTGTAAAACTTATAATCAACAGAAATATAACAACGACGTTTTCTCTTAATGGGTCTTGTTATGCAATTGGAATAACGTAGTGAAAGGTTCTAGTCGTGCCTTGGCTCTGTGGGTGCACCAAACCTTAAAAAATTTCAATAACAAAAACGATAGAAGTAATCTACTTAAATACAATTCTGCTTAATGCTTGATGAGCCACGCTAATCCAACCTGAATTCTTTTACTAAAGGTAAAACGGCAAATACAAACCCATGCAAGCCCTTTTGCCAATGCTGAAGCCAGCAAACATGTTGGGGTTAGGAATGTTGTTAGGGTCAAGCCAGCGTTCTGGCCTGAATTTGTCCACGTCTGAGCCCCAACTGGGGTGGGAGTGTACGCCATAAATGAGTAGTGCGCATTGACTACCCGCAGGCATCACGTAATTTTCTGAAATAACATACTTAGATTGTTAGAACTAATTGTGTTTGTAGAAAATTAGTCATTTTGTGATAATTAAACGACTACACACGGCACGCTAATAAAATATAGTCAGGCAGACATGCAACATATTGCAAAGTATTTTTAGTGTGGGGACAATGGCGTTGATGGAAGTGAGGCTCAAGAAGCACTACTCAGATTTAATACACTAGCACAAAACTGATATTTCTGCTGAAGAATAATTTTTACAAGCTCCGAGAATGGTTGCACTTGTACGTAATTCATACGGTCTAAGGTAAAATATAACTGATATTGGATACTAAACCGAAAACAGAGAGAAATAGAAATGTGTGTGTGTGTGTGTGTGTGTGTGTATGTGTGTGTGTGTGTGTGTATGTGTGTGTGTGTGTGTGTGTGTGTATGTGTGTGTGTGTGTGTGTGTGTGTGTGTGTGTGTGTGTGTGTGTGTGTGTGTGTGATGTATAGCTTTAATGTGAATATAATTATTTTGGTTTCATTCTATTATCTATCTATCCTGTGCTTCAAGTATTCTTTCAACCTCTTCATAACTAAGGCCAATGATCCATTCTCTAATTATCCTTTTACATTCAAATATATTGACTGTGTAGATATTACATTGCCTGTTAACTGCGTTGTATATACGACAGCCAAGAATTCTAAAATTTCGTTCTGCTAATTTTGTTTTATGTTTTTCAATGGAACACACATTTGCTATCTTTCGTTTTGCCAGGCGTTTGGGATCGAGTGGTAAAGTAGCGTGTTTGCGTAACGTGCTGTTTAATACATAAAGCTATCTCACTGTCATTACCTCACATTCTTTGTACAACTGTGTAGTAGTAAACCTATAATGTTTGAAGGTCATAACCTTGAGAACAGCTCTCTGCGCCCTTTCCAATTGCAACATACTTGACCTTGGAGCACCACCCCAGACCGTTATGCCAAAAGATAGAAAAGACTGGCAGAGAGAGAAATAAACCATACGTAAGGTATTATCATCAGCACTATAACGCAAGTTTTTGAAAACGGCTATTAACTTTCTAACTCTGCAAGACAAAGCGTTAATTTTAAGTAATGTAGTGGGTAAGACAGAAACAGGCCTGATTAAAGAAAGATGACAAATCCTATTTACAAGAGCTAAGGAGTTTCTTGTAATTATATCATAAGTAAAACTACATTTCGGTTAGCCAGCCGAAGTGGCAATGGTTAGGGCGCATAGCTCGCAAAACCGATGGCCGATGGGGCAGAAAGGTTTTGAAGTCGCGGCCATGCACTGGAAGGCAGCAGGCAGAAGGTAAGGCAAGGGTAGGCCTGCCACTAGGTGGACTGACGATTTAGTGGGTCGCGGGAAGCAATTGGTTGTGGGCGACTCATGACCGGTCTACCTTGGGGAAGGTTTATGTCTAGCAGTGGATGTCTTTCCGCTGAGATGATGATGAGAACTACACTTACTCAGCTGAACATCTTTGTCGACGTATCTTAAACCAATAGGTCCTGTAGGGTACAGCCTTAGCGTTTCTTTGATTACAGCATCAGTGTACACCATTTTTGGAAAATCATCCTTAGTGACGTCCCTGTCTGTGCCTTCAAATATTTCGTCCAACCTGTAAATGATAAATTCATTAGTCACAAACTTATATCGTTTATATTGGTAAGAATCCGTTTCTCGGATAGTATGTTAATATTGTATTAATATACTAATTATACACTAATAATAGTATCTGTTTTCAACATAGTTAGAGGACATTGTTCAGTTGCTATACATTATTAGCCTAATAACCAACAGCCACAAAAGAATGTTACTTAAGTGGTTAAGGATGGCCACATTCAATTAAAAGTGAATATAAGTCACGGACACTTCTGAATATTGCATACTAACTAAAATACTTATGTACCGTTTTTGAGGTTATTATTTTATTTTATTAGTGTGTTTGGCAATGCACGTCGCATTTGAAATAAGGATATAATATGGGCCATTATGGGCTAGGTAGGTAGGTGTCTTTAGACCTACAACTGCAATCAGTCAACCAATCAACTAAACAAGTGGGTTGTTCTTGTAATGTTTTATAATTGATGTCTAGTTAATCTGGTTATAGCTATATTGGCATCAACTTTAATCAAACAATAAAACTAACATAGAATAGGTATCAATGCGATAAAAAAAAGGAAGATAGTCAATGAGTTATAGTATAGTAGTATTTTATATGCAGCAACGCAGCAGCCGATAGTTCTGCGACCCACAATGCAATTTTAGCAGTACTGCCTTATTGCATACCTGTTATTTCGGTTAGCATCTCCTAAAATGTAAACAAAATATACTTTTTGACTTGTATGCCAAATTGTCGTTCAATAGATCCGTAAATTACAGCCGGATGTCGATATTTCGATAAGAACCAAAGTCACTTGTGCAAGCGAAGTCGTAAATAAAATAGTTTAAAATAAAATGTCGCAAAATAAGATATAGGTACTCAAAGCACACGTGCAATAAGTACAATGACATTCAATCAATGTTTAAAAAACAAATGAAATTACAGATAAAATAATAGTAATACTCTATCACATACACACAACACCGTCTAGCCCAAACTAAGCAGAGCTTGTACTGTGGGTACTAGACAATGGATGGATAAACATATACTTTCTTTTGTAAAAACGTAAATAAACAAAAATGTTTTTTGGTGGCTTCGTGACGTGTTGCCATGCTTGCACTATAGAAAAGCGTATATACTGAGAAAGTGGTATTTATAATGGCATTTTTCATTTAAAATTATGACTTTTTGAGAAATTGGATAGTTAGATAGATATGAATCTATGAAACTTTAATAATGGTATTTATAGAATAGCATTCGTATTAACTACGTAAGAAAAATTACAGACAAGCTAAATTAAATAGGGAATCATTTCTCTGCTATAACCGTACACATATAGGCATGGCAACACTGCATGTCTCAGATGTAAGCAATGGATGCTGGTGTATTTGAAATAGCGAAAATACTTTTTAAAACGAAAACGATTCGAAAGTGTCCGTGAGATTGTAATGATTAATTATTAAGTCATAAAATATAATACAAATTATTGTTTAGGTCGAATGTATGTTGATTCATAGGCCAAATTGTTCATAGTCCTTTGAGTGCAATCGTGAGAGCTCGGATCTGGCAAAGTGTTATTGTTTTCTTTTGTTTGGAAATTCTCGGTTGTAGTCCGGAGTTGGGCGCTACGTTAAAAGATTTTTTGATTATCTACCGCCTATTACGTGGGCTATAAAACAGCCGACATAATAAGCGTGTTATACGACTTTCAAATCATATAGATCATACAAGCGTGAATCTATGAAGATTTGGATAAACATAATATGTTTTAAATAAATCATAGTAGTACATTATGGAATATTGATGGACAAGGTAAGCATTCTCTACCAGTTTACCTTGGGGTGACACCAAGCTAAAATCTAAAGTACATAAATCGATGATGCTAAAACTATTTTAAGGTAAGTAAACAGTATTAATTATAAATCGTAGGTAAATAGATCTTATGTAATATAAAACATACCAAAATAAGTAAACAAATATTCATACATGCATTAACATTATGTAAGTTATACAAAAATATTCAATCAAGTTTATTTAAAAACACCTAATATGCACTGAAGTGCTGACATGTTAGAATATAAGTAAGCAGATTTTGTACACATCGGAAATGGTACCCTATGTCCTTTTCTGTTTCTCTGACAACGGGTGTACGAAATTTAATGATGATAGGTCGAGTAGTTGGGACGTAAAAGCGTAACAAACAAACAAACTCACATTCACATTTATAATATCAGTTATTATTATTATAGAGTACCTATGATTCACAAATAGTTGTGCCGAGTACGATTTTGTGTTTATGGTATCTCCTATATGAATGCTTTTAAAATCCTCAGGAATACATACATTTTTGTAAGTATGTTGTCGTCTGCTACAGAATATATATATTCTAGGAAAAGAGAAAGGGAATATAAAGATAGGGGAACTTACTCTTTGAACATCTTTGCCTGAGTCTCCGGATATGTTCCAAGCAGCATCATGATATAAGCCAGAAGACACGAAGTGGTATCGTAAGACGCTACGATAGCCGTGTCCACTTCTTCTCTAATCTCCTTGTCAGTTAAAGTATTCTCTTCTGATAGTTCTATTAGAAGGTCCATCAGAGCTTTGCATTTTATACCTAAATCAAAAAACATAACCATGTTATCGGTATAATTGACTTCGTCAATTATATCTTTACTAGTACTTATTTTTACTAATCTGTGCTAATATTATAAATGTTTAAATGTTATGTTGATTTGTTATTGCTTCACGCAGTCATGAAGACTCATTATATGCTAATGATTACATAGGCACCCTTAAACATACAAGAGTTCATTACCTATTTCAATAATTAATAATTATCCCAAAAGGTTTGGCCCGGCACCGACAAGTCTCCTAACTTACAACTTATTATAATTAGTCGTAACCAGCTGGAACCAAGCGAGAGTCTTTAATAATTATTAAAGACTCTCGCATGGTTCTATCTGGTTACGCCGAAAATATAGACCTATATTATTTACGCCATCAAATTAATGCTTTGTACTGTTTTTCAGTAGCATAACTTAACAACGACGCAAGCTCGATAATAATATATATTGAGAGCTAAATAAGTAAATTCATCTTGCTCTCTCTGTATTACTAAATATTACATATGTATGTACATAATTATGTCATCGATGAGCTCAACAAAGCACTCTAAAGACGTGCTGTTGCTAGATTTCTATCTAGTTATATGTTCTGTCAGTGTTTTATGCTGGGCATTTGGTCAAATATGTCTTATTTTTTATGTATCTTAAATAAGACATCCATCGCAATACAAATAAATCTTGTTGTCCGAGAGACTTTACACACATTCAAACAACGGACACAAAGAACACCAAGTCTAGGAAAAACTATTTGTAGAACACACGGATTTTTGTCCCAGTATTATAAAGATTTTTGTCACAATAGGGGTAGGCCAAGATGGACCGAAGACCTGGTAAGGGTTGCGGGAACCAGGTGGGTGAGGTTGGCCTAAGATCGGAATGAGTGGAAAACCTTGGTGGAGGCCTATTGAGGTAATGATGATGATGTTTATAAAGATAACGATCAGTGCAAAACTTTAATTATAATAACAAAGAGTAAACGGTATAAAACTAAATGAGAAATCGTGTACTAAAATTAAATAATGCTGCCGCAAATAGCGCAGAACGGAAGGCGTTTTACTGTTACCACACAGTAAAAAAGAAGTTAACTGAAAATATTATGACGTAATGGACTCACGGCTGAAGACCCCGAATGGGCAGGCAGAGGTGATTAACTCATCCACATCTCGCCTGTTCTGTTTTAGGTCACACGTAGTAAGCTCATTGATCGCACGACGCACATGTTGCCTGATGACGTCGCATTGATAATTTCTAAACATAAAACCCTAAGAACAGTCAGCTAGACTTGTGTATCGAACAAGAGATCTGACTATCATTTACCACCTTGTATTTATTTATAATGTCAATATTGTGTATGCCTGGTTTCTACCTATTGTCTGCCTATGAATCTATAGTGTTTATTTGAGAAATGCTAAAAAAATACATGATTTTAGTCACCTGTGGTTTTCCTTTGCTCTTCCCATTCCGTCCTAGGGATAGTCTTGATCAGCTCCTTCTTCCTTTTAATTACCTGTAATAAGAAATTAATATGATATCTTATTAGAATTTATTCTCTTTACTTTATTGGATCACTCACCATCTTTTAAAGTTCGAAAAATCTCTTATACGACAGCTTTGTCCGTCCGTCCGTCTGTTATACAACTTTCAACTCAAAAACCATACGAGCTCAAGGCTCGCGGTCAACGCCATTTGACTCAGCGTAGTTGATATGCCCCGAAATGACTATGTCATTTGATCTCTGACCGTGATACCATTTTTTCAAACTCTGAGATTTACGGCAATTCATTGCCATTTCTCACTTGTTTCATTTTGTTTCTTTTTTTGCTGTAGATCTTATTATGTCCTCATGTTTATTTGGTCTATATGTCATGTCATGTATGTTTGTCTTGGTCTGGGTGTTTCTATGTATAATATGTATGTATTTACATAAAAAGTATATATGTATGTTTATCCATTGTCTAGTACCCGTAGTACAAGCTTTGCTTAGTTTGGACTAGATGGTGATGTGTGTATGTACCTGATAGAATATTATTATATGAATATTATTATTTAGTGGTATTGGCCTATAGCAATACTAAACTAAATAAATCATTTAAATAATTGACTAATGATTTTTTGCCTAAGAGACGAATTATTTGATACACAAAAATCATTTGTATTGTAGTCCAAAAGTACAAAACAAACTTACAGTTTTCAAAATTTAAGAATTTTAAGTGTTTCTTAATATTCTATTATATATATTGTTGTATTTGTATTGTGGCTAACATCCGCAAATTGAGGCATTTGCGTAGATTGTTTGATTGATGCGCAAGCGCAATTAGCCCGTATGATTAGCTCACGCATGTACCTAGTTATAATTTTTTTATTATCAATTCAATTGATATGAAACTATTTTCACGTATTTTATCACGGTTTATTTAAAAAACACTAAATTTTAAATAATTATGAAACTATTAAAATACCACTACTATTAAACTTTAGTATTAAATTACCGTAATGATTATCCCATACAGGCACACTGCGTGGGCATCGTTACGGGGAAACTGTAAAGTATACCTAATTTATTTCTTTTTACTAGCATAGTCTGTAAGTAAATTTTGACTAACTCACATGGATTATGTCCGAATTAAATGTTTTTATTACGTATATTATTATAGGTATAAACTATTCAAGTTATTAGACTATTTAGATTTACACTTTCCCCGACGTGTATAGTGACATGTAGTTTAAAAAGTTCAATTTGAATGTTCTTATAACATTCGCTTAAACGTAAGCAAATATTATCAATTATTAAGACTGCGCCGAGCGAAATGTGCCAAAACAGGCGTCACAGTTAAGTGAATAAAATTAACACTTTTTGTTTAATACAAATATAAAACATACATTTACCATAACAATGAATGTGTTTACAATTACTTCGTGTAAAAAACTTAAAATAATTAATATTATAAATAATAAATTTATTAATTTAAATTTAAATAATATTAGAAAAATACAAAAACGTAAGCTCGTGTTACGTGATTTTTAGATTATAACAGAAGAAATCTATCCTATTTTACTGCTTAAACGAAACATAAATAGTTATATTACAATTTGTCCGTACCAAATATTTAAGTTATTGGTTGATAATAAAGATACATATTTATCAAAAAACACTGCAAAGCCTCCATACAATTTTACTATGACGGCCGAGCGCCGATTTGAATTTGCGCCGCACGAATTCTGTCATTATCTGTCTTACGCTCGGCGCAGTCTTAATCGATAAGTAAACACAATTATGCGTGAAGTAGAAGCATCATAAATCAAAATAAATGGACTGGTCATACGCTTGTGTCACCTTAATTCTCACTTCATTAGCAATTTTAATGACTAACTAGCCAGATGTTAATAACACTTAACACTACAAATATTTGAATAATTTCTAAATGAGTACCTACATGAAAATGAAGTGCATCTAAAATATTTACTGATTATTGGATATTTGTTTGCTTACCAGATTAGTATGTCAACAAAATGATAGATAGCGATTTTTATATATATATTAATTATTTCTCAATGATGTAATAGCCGATGTTTATTGTTAGCCGGATGTCGGCTGTTATTAACTAATTTCTTAAATAAATGATAACCATATTGGTTGTGTTAATTCGTCTATCGGCGTCCGGATGTATCTAGATGGCGGACGCCGACGTCTGGATACAATGATTTTATTATTGTCTCGATATGGTTAAAGTGACACGTTTGAATCTCACACCTATATTGATTATTTTATTGCAGCCCGAAGTGCAAATATAACACCGGCCTACACTTATTTCGGTGCCTGGAATTTTAGGCTTGATTTTCAGTATATCTTATACGGTGATATAAAAAATGCCACTGGTTTTTTTGTATCAGCTCTAAGTCATCAGATAAAAGTAAATGCACTTTTTACAAAAATATCAATTTAATTTAAGATTGCTCTACACTGACTTCATCTTGATTTCAAATTTAGCTCAGCGCTAATCAATATACAAGTGAATCACAGTGTCTGTAATTGATTTTCACTGATTTTTCGATATGGGTTTGTCACAAACATAACAAAACATATCGGGATCGTTAACAAAACATCTGAATGTACAAGCCATAATGAAAAAATGAGAAAAATTTTATCGGTTTAATTGTGAGAATTACTGTTTTTGAAAAAACTTAATATGAGTGTAGTTGTTAAATTAGAGTTGATGAAAATGATGATAATAAATATATTGTACTTTACTATCCATATCGACCACAGAAACAACTATTTGTATCTGCTGCTGCTGCTGCACTAAAAAAATATTTTATTTTTTAGAACTGTGTAATAATAGAGGTCGAGGTTATTACCACCAACCAGACCCAGCTTAAGACTTCGTGGTGCTATTGAGAACTTAATAGAACAACCTATTTTATCCAACCTGTGAATGGAATCCATGACCTCATACACAACAGTTACATACACACCACCACATATACGACATATCGGGCAAATTGTTATTAGATTTTAATGTCAAGAAATGCAAAAAATCTCAAACTGCTCTATACGGTAATAGGCTTGCTCTCTATTACGTGGGCCCTAAATCCACAGGCCGGGAAATATGATGTTACAACTCTGCATGAGGCCATGATGTATGTATGTAAAAATATACACTCACAGTATTAGACATAGCGTTCAAGACTTTCACAACTTTGTCCTCGCGTTTTTTCATTTCTGTAAAGCTATAGATGAAATCGTTTTGCAGCCAGAAGTTCTGGAACCTCAAAGCAATGATGTTTAGAATCTGATCCACGGATTGCATGTATAGTTTATTGAAGTCCTTGTCTTCATCTGCTGTGATGCCGAAGGCCGTTACTGGAAAGTGGAACGTATTTATATATCCAGGTTTAGAATATTTATTATCTAAGTATTTGGGATATATATGTATGTAGCGTGTATGATCTTCGATTGGATGACTAACTTTCTAAAGAAAATTAATTGAATTGTATCTTTAAGGAATAGGAACGAAGAGTTATAATGCGGTTGGCAAGGAAATATTTGGAAAACGATCTTCAAGAAAAGGTCTAGTACTGGACCTTTACAAGAAATTACTAATAATATACTGAAAGAAAACTATTTGCAAAGTCTTTTAGAAAACTATTTGCATGTTTTAACATGCAAATAGTTTTCTAAAAGACTTTGACTTTGACTTTGACTAAAGTCCATATTTGCGTTGCCTAGTGCCTTCAAGACTTTAAATCTGGCCTTGTCTAGATAATATTTACATTTCGGTTTACTTATCTGTTACTGAGTGGGCAAGTCTGTTGTTTTTATACAGACAATATTAAGTGTTCCATCAATAACTAGACTAAGAAGTGATAACAATCATCACTCTCCGAGAGCTCTTCATAGTAATTATTGTTATATTGAAATGATTTAAAAAATACAGAGACACAAAAATTAGAAAAATATGTACTAACAGGACAGCTATCACAGGTACCTGAAGAATGCTTAAGCTCTAAAAGCAGTAAATTTATTCACGGGTTCTGGTACCACAGAACTAACATCACTTGAAATAAGCAGTTAACTCACAACACACAGTTTCCAATGCGATATTCTTTAATGTCGCGAGGTGGTCAAACTCTCCTTGGCCTATTTCGGCGTCAAAATGTTTGACTTGCCTTCTGGCTTGTAAATTAAATACTCCTAAAAAACTATGGAGTACTTGAAGGCTGAACGCTGGATTCAAGAGTTTTCGATGGCGCCTCCATGTAGGTCCTGTTAAAAATATTGTTATTTAGACTGATGAGATCTAGAAGGCGTTGCTTAATGTAGTTGCAAGATTTTATCTTATTATTTAAAAAAGATTACTCCCACACTAGGAATAATTCTTGTGTCGCGGGGGACTTTAAAAACATTCAAACAACGGACGCAAAGAACACCCAGACTCGGAACAACTATTAATGGATCACATAATTTTTGTCCCAGGTAGGATTCGAACCTACAACACTCGGGGCGGAGGCAGCTTGTGGTCAGTTATTACTAGTGCTATTGTAGGTGATTTTAATGACACCGATCTCTGCCACTATTGATGGGAGCGGGTTGAAGAGAATTGTCTTGAGCCATCGATGTCGCAAACTATATTGTCCGACATCGATAGTTTAGTCAACTAGGGTTGCTTGCCTGTTTCATGTACAGCAACTGGATAGATCCCATAAGAGACCCCTTTGACAATTGTTATTGTTAGTAGTGCATCCCTGATGTTTAATATTTACCTGAAGCGAGGACCAAGCCTTCACCCATCCAAGGTTTACCGAAGTCATATGCAAAATGTTTTTGCAAACACGAATTTGCAGCTGTAACACTGTCTTCCGGATCTGAGATTACTAAAATAAAAGAAACAATTCCATTATAATAATACGTCACTTCGAGATGAGTCCGGTAACCAGCGCTAAAAATAAATACAGTAATCCGACCTTATATTATAAATGTAAATGTGAGTTTATTTAATTAATTTCAAGCCTAAACTACTCAAACGATCGTCATAAAATTTTGCATACATGTTGTCAGAGGTACAATAAGTAACATTCTATTCTTAATTATTGATAAAATCTACATTATTCTGAGCGAAGTCGCTGGTAAAACCTAGTTGAATATATGGCGTTGGTTCAAGTCTACATTACTCACTGCACACAGAAAGTAGTGTTGAATGTGTCTGAATTTGTTCCTGTTAGTTCAGGCGTGCCGCAAGGCTCAATACTAGGCCCACTATTATTTGTCATTTTTATTAACGATGTAAAAACGGGTTTCAAATTTAGCAATTTTTTACTGTATGCTGATGACCTAAAAATTTATCATAAGATCGAAGAAATCCATGACCATTACAAAGTCCAGCAAGATCTTGACCGTTTCACACAGTACTGTCTTAAGAACAAGATTACACTTAGTCTTGATAAATGCAAATCCATTACCTTTACAAAAAGTAAAATTATCAGTAATTACAATTACAGGTTAGGTGGGATACAACTTGATAAACTTGATTTCATCCGAGATTTAGGAGTTATATTGGATTATAATCTCAACTTAAATGTACATGTTGACACAATTATTAGCAAAAATTCTTATAAGATGTATGGATTTATCTTGCGTTCAAGTGTACATTTTACACAGCCTGCTACTTATCTGTATTTATATAGATCCTTAGTCCGGTCACAGCTAGAATATTCTGTGCCCATCTGGAATACGTTTTATAATAAGTATGTTAGTGCTATGGAGGCGGTTCAAAGAAAGTTTTTGCGCTGCATGCATTATAAGTGTTATCGTTTTAAGTATTCATATGAAGAACTACTTGTGAAATATAAATTTATAACATTGGAACACAGACGACTATATTAAGAAGCAACGTTACTGTACGACCTTTGTCACAAAAAATATGATTGCATTCAACTGACAAACAAAATGTGCTACCGAATACCTATTAGAATTCATGGCCGTAATCTATATAAATTTTTTTGCTACTGCTCGTTGTCGGATAAATGCAGGCAAACGAGCACCGATGTATCGTCTAGTTCAGAGGTATTTTTTAGGCAGACATTTTTCTCATAGACCACTCAAAATTTAGCGGTGTCCGATCGACCCTCTGCAGCTACATTTCTACCATATTTCTTGGCATTCGTATTTATATTTGACCAAATCTCTACTGACCGAGCACTTTTTTTTTTAAATTCTCGTTTCTGATCCTACCACGGTAGGTGGGATGACCTTTTTTTAGACCTTTGATACTGAATATGGAATATGCAAGTTTTTACAAGTAACAGTCGTTGAGCTACGTTGATAGGTGAAGTTAAGCCAACATTTTAGTTCTTCACTATCGAAAGCAAATACATTTTCGTGGGACCCCGCTTACGAATTGTGGACCCCATTTTTTTGTCACGCCAACGTAGACCCCCGTCGAGTTTCCCATGGACCCTTGGGGTCCATCTGGACCACTTTGGAAACTAAATGGCTTAGTCGAATCTTTTAACAATAATTTCAACAGTATTGATTTATTTATCTGCAACACGTCCTAGCATATTAAGAATTTTTACTTAGTGCTTTATCCTTACTATGATCTCATTTGATTGATGAAACAAAACCAAAAAATATAACTGAAAATTCTTAATTCTTAATACTTATGTTTACTAAATATTGCACATGTCTACTAGTACTCATTGTAACCCATTAATGTATTCTATTTAATATGTGGTTAATGTCGCTGGTGTCACAATTATGCTATATTTATTTGGTACAGATGATTGAAAACTAAATATTGTATCATTGTTTGTTTACCTCAATAAAGTAAAATATAAATAAATATATAATTCTATTTTCTTCGTTATCAGGGTCTATGATAGCAAACAACCACGATTAATTAATTACTTCTCACAAGTCTAGGTTCATCGCGTATTTTATTGATTGGATGAATAATGAATGCCTGATGACTAAGAACCACGTGGAAGAAGAGGCTAGCAAAAGGCTTGTGTGTTTTATATTTTTATCTCCGGTTTTAAAGTAAGGTTATATTTTAAATGGAATTTGAAATCATAAAGTTGTAGGCTAGTATGAATGGAGCAGTCGCAAGGGTAAGACATAGGCGATCGGAGACGTTCTTGAAAAAGACCAGGTTAAGAGCACCTTAAACCGGCGAGCGTGTATAAGGAATGTGATGAAAGTGAATGAAGCCAGAGAAGTGTGTCAGGATCGTAGCAAATGGAAATCCGTAGTCTCTGCCTAGCCCTTTGGGAAACAGGCGCTATGGGCTATCCAACACTAAAAAGATTTTTCAATTCGGACCCGTAGTTTCTGAGATTAGCGCGTTCAAGCAAACAAACAACCAAACAAACAAACTCTTCAGCTTTATAATATTAATATAGATGTATGAAATCATATATTGTAAAATAATTTCTGTGGCATTTGTTTGATTTTGGAACAAATAGACGACTAAACAGAAAACATCTCAAAGGGTAATTGTAATCACATTTCATAGTCTCGTTTCAGTTTTATAAAAGTCCAATATGTATTAGGTAAACGAGCAGTATTAAGTAATAAACATAAACATTTCATATTCATTATAATTACTATTCCAAGACTACTAATGATCTAACAATCAATAGTCTATCAAGTCTTAGAATATCAGACATAATTAAAAATATATAGAGTCTGGCTGCCGGTGTCCCGCTGCGACTCAATAGGTTAATCATCATAAACCACTAACAAAGCCATGTAAAAATAATAATAATAGAACAGCACTAAATTAAAATAATACTTACAATAATAAATATCAGTTCCAACAAATCCGCATATCACACCGCCTTGCTCTAGGGAAGCTTTGGTGAATCCTTTTAATACATTCCACAGGCCTGCAAAGAAATTTAATCAGATGTCTAATTTCTAATTTTAAAAATAAATACTGTCCGCAACTCTACGATATGTTTTTTTAAACAACTCCCGTCTTATGAATATATTGTGTCGCAGACTTTACAAATATTCAAACAACGAACACAAAAAATACTCAGACTCGAAACAACCATTTGTGGATCACACAAATTTCTGTCCCGTGTGAGATCCGAACCCAGTGGCAGGGGCGAGGTGACCACTAAAACCACTATTCCATCCGTGCAGTTAATGTTACTTCTGGATAAAGCAGCTTTCTCATGAAATAAGATTTTCTTAAATCAGCACAGAAGTTTTTGATGTTTCATTACAAACATACAAATACTTATACAAATAATTTCTTTTCATAATATTAGTATTGACTTCTTCTCCCTTAGCCTTTATTATTCCCAAGTCACTTGGGGTCGGCTTTTTTAGTCTAACCGGATTTGACTGGATATTAGTTTTTACACGGAGCGGCTGCCACCTGACCTCCGCAACCCGAAGGCTAACGATACCCTTAGGCTAGACCAGTTTGAGGATATTAGCGGGTACTGACTTTCCCAATAACGACTGCCATAGATGTTCATGGCAGCCGGGACCGACGGCTTAACGTGCTCTCCGAAGCACGGAGCAGGCGATAATTGTCAATCAATACGCACATAATTTCGAAAAGTCATATAACTTCCGAAAGTCAGAGGTGCGCGACGTGGGTTCGAACCCGAGACCCTCTGCATTGCAGTCTGTTGGTCTCCCCACTGAGCTATCGCTGCTAGTTATTAGTATTAACTATGATGCAATAAATTAAACAAACAATCACCATATAACTCTCCCACTTCCCTTCAAAATAGTTGGTTGGGTTGCTGCTAGCAAACAAAAACCTGGTCCCCTTTAGACGTCGTTCTTTTGTCGTGTGTGGGAATCGAACCTACACTATTCAGCGCACGTGTAGTGGCGAAGGAATAAGCAACTGCGCCATCCGTGCAGTCAAAGTGAGCTAGATATCTTTTTCTGTTTTCACTAATGAATAAATGTACCCGGTTGACAGCAATGAGACTTACCCACTGTGTTTCACAAATGGGACTTTAAAAATTAATTACTCCAATTTATTCATAAAAATCGTTATAGAAATCTGAGTGAAATTACCCTCAGATAGTTCCATGTTCATTTGCAATAGTCGGCAATTACATAGTTATATCTTTTTTTTTCTTTGGTTTCTAAGATGCTGAGTCATAATTCATTAAAAAATAACCTAAAAAATAATAATAATAAAGCACATAACATTTTTTGATACCGTTAATAGTTATACAGCGGTTTTGTTATTGCTTACATACATATGTATATACATTGTCTCTCGCCCATATTCTCAAAGCGGTGAATAGAGGCGTCTTATACCATTTTTTTAACGTGGTGTAATGCATTGGCGCATACCCCTCCGCGGGGGCAGGTGGAGAGATTATGTCGGACTCACCCGTGAAAAGATGGAGATATCCCGGTAATATGGACTAAACCTACCACGGTGTTACAGAATCTATGGCCAAGGCGCAGGGATCATTCGTGCACTTACCCTGCAGAGGCGTCTTACACCTACATTTTACCAACTATGATTTTATGTACCACGAAAACTGGGTGAACCTATTGCCGTCTACCGAACACGTTGTCAAAATCTATACTGTACTACTGTCTGTGTGTTTTACTGTCCACAATTAATGTTCTATTGCTATAAAATCCAATATATTACCCGAATATGAAATCGAACCTCACAGCAGTCTCATTCACTATCACTGCACCACAGATACAGCCCCAAAATAATAACAAAATAAAATTAAACATAAAATTTACTTACGTGTTGTATTTCCAATAAGCAAATGTGCGTGGCCAAGGATTGGCAAAAGACCAGGATATATAGGTGGTAGTTTAGTTTTTGCCTT
Organism: Catocala fraxini; assembly: GCA_930367265.1. Classification (NCBI taxonomy): domain Eukaryota; kingdom Metazoa; phylum Arthropoda; class Insecta; order Lepidoptera; family Erebidae; genus Catocala; species Catocala fraxini. The sequence goes on from OV884047.1 coordinate 6,478,322, forward strand.
TAAACGACGATAATTTGCCGCCCATTTCCACCAGAAATAAAAAAAACACGTCACCACACCGAGAATTATAGCCAACATTTTTACATATAATTTATTTATCAAAAAAATGTCTATTTATAAAAATATTATTCGAATTTAATGCTCTTATAATATATTAATCAAAAAATATTTTTATTTAAAAATATAATATTAATATTTATTTTTAATTCTAGTATCGCTTTTATTTTTTTAAAGTATTTTTTTATTATAACTTTTTATCACTCTGGCTTGTCCGACACCTAGGTTGTTCAGCTGATTATATAAAATGTAAGATTCGGTACGCGGTCTTTATAACGAAACTTGTAATGTCACGGATGTGTAGTAAGTGCGGTCACACTCACCAGAACGATGTACAGGCCACGAGTCAAGTCAAACCGGTTGTCAAGACTGCAGTGCATTTTCTATGGACTATATATTTTCTTTCAGCAATCGTAGCGTCGATGACTAACATGGATAAAATCAGAAGGTACACTTGTAAAATACAATATAAGTCCTGCATTAAACTGTCCTACAGCATGGGCCTTTTCTCAGTGTGAGAAGGGTTCGTATATAGTTCATCAGTTTCATCACGGTGGCTCAGTGCAGGTTGGTCGACTTCACATGTCTTTGAAGACATTATGGAGAACTCTCAGATATGAAGATTTTATCAAGATAGTAAAGAAGAAAAATGTGTTGACCATATGGATGATGTAATGGTTTAAGTGGGCACCTCGCCTTTGAACTGAATCCAGTGTTGTAAGTCCGATCCCCACACGGGAACAGAAATTGAGTGATATACGAATAATTGTATCGAGTATGGGTGTTCTTTATATCCGTTATTGTAATGTTTATAACATGCTCTACGACACAGATATTACACCAGGGAAGAGCCTTGTCTTTAAAAAAATTAAGAACCTAGTCTTCTTTTACATCGCATGCATATGCACCGGCAAGTTCAAGCACCCCTTAGTTCAGTCCTATTCTCTTCCATGCGTTTCCTTCACATCGACGATCAGAAGTTTTCTTATTAATATGTCAAATCTTAGGATATCAGACATAATTTAAAATCTATTGTGTCTGGCCAAAGGTGCGCCGCCGCGAAATAAACGATAAAAAAATACAAATTACGGTAATTAAAACTGGAATGTGTTAAATGTAATGTGGTTTCGTTTCAAGTTCAATAGCATAGGCTCTTTCGCTTCCTGTATAGATCAGATCAAAAATGTTTAAAAAAATTAAATAGGTATATGACTTTAAAATGTAAGTGCTGGATTTGAATATCTTTAAGGTCTTCCGCTATAATTACATTCGCCATTTAATGTCAGAGTACATAAAACATACCTATCATAGAATTTTAAGCCTAGTGGGAACCATTGGAGTGCTACACAAAAGTCTTGAGTAAAATCCTAAGGCACGCACCTCGTGTCTCCGTTTTCTAAAGGACAATTCCTGCATTGAGAGTAATTGCTGTGTCGCGGGCGAATTTACAAACATTCAAACAACGGACAAAAATAACACCCAGACTCGGCACAATTATTTGTAGATCCCAAAAAGATTTTGTCCCATGTGGGATTGGAACCCACAACATTCGGCGCAGTAGCAGTGGCGAGGCGACCTCTTAGACCACTACGGTATCCGTGCATTGATATATTTCATTGTCACACGCTTAGACGGTGAAGGAAAACATCGTGATGGAACATGCATGACAGAGAGTTATACATAATGTTCTAGAAGCATTTTTTTTTTATAGTGACGCCGCAACGTGATTTTCATGGACCTGATGGAAAGCCCAATTACAGTCCAGAGACAGTAACGACGAGGAGAAGATAGATGTCTTCTAGCCGTCGTCAGTGTCAAGCCGGTCTGACTAGATTCTTCTTCACACTACGTTTGAAGGACCCAACGTTATAAAAGGGAGGGAAGACATGTGCCGGAAGACCATTCCAAAGTAGTATGGTACGGCATAAGAAGGAATTGCTAAACCTTTTGGTGCCGAGAACGGGATTGTGCTAACCGTCCATCCGTAGTTACGAAGACCGGCACGTGTGGTTCTCAAAAGGAAAGGGGAAGGCGGGATGATGTCAAATAACTCTTCGGAGCATTCGCCATGATAGAGGCGATAGAATACGCTAAAGGACGCAATGTCTCTAAAGTTGTAGCGGTTCGATATCCTTCGTAACCTCCTGGCTGTCGATTATACGTCCATACTTACGTATATCTGCCGTCCCGTACTAGACCAGAGTGGTAGATTGTAGCCTGATTCTACTCACACTGAGAAGAGGCCTGTGCCCAGCAGTGGAACAGTTAATAAACAGTGCTTATTTTATTATATACTATGCGGATAGGAATATCCTCATAAGGATAGGCAGTCAATTAGAGCGCGCACTGACGAGTTTAGGTCCACTTACCTCTGCCGAACGATCAAGGCATGGAATTCTCTGCTAAGGCACGTGTTTCGTTCTTCCTTTAATCCTGGGTCCTTTAAGCGGGGTGTGAAAAAGGACGGTGTACAGGCCACTGCTCTTAGACCACATGACTGCTTACCATCAGGCGGAGTGTGGTAATTTAACGAGAAATGAAAATATTAAAAAAAATGTATATAAATTATGTTTTTAAGCCCAACTTAAACAATTGACTGTATAGTTTGAGACTCGGCTGCTACTCGGAGATCAAAACCAAGACTTCAAGGAAAGCAGTCACATTTGATACCACTGTGCCATCGAGACTTATAATTTAGATTATTAATTATAAACTTTGGACCTATATGCTCATAGGTCTACAGTGATACAATAATAATATGTCGGCCTCGATGACGTAGTGGTTAGTGTAACCGACTGCCACGCCTGAGGTCACGGTTTCGATTCCCGCAGAATTCAAACATTTGAGTGCGTGAACATGTATGTTTGTCTTGGTCTGGGTGTTTCTATGTATAATATGTATGTATTTACAAAAAATAAAGTATATATGTATGTTTATCCATTGTCTAGTACCCATAGTACAAGCTCTGCTTAGTTTGGGCTAGATGGTGTTGTGTACCATGAGACGGTAATCCGACCCGATTGGAGAGAGATCTCGCGCAGATCCAATGGCTATACGTGCGTTTCAAGGCACGAGGGCGCCTAAAACCGCCAACTTTATAACTCCGGGCTGCTATTGAGATTTCTTATCAGAAAAACCCACTAAAAATTACATAAACACATACATAGTTTCACGCCTATCCCGAAAGGGTAGGCAGAACTGTATTTTATTCACATTTCGCTAGCTGCAGTGACTTGAAATGTTGCTATTATGGAATACTTGACCGGAAACGCAACAAAACCTTGCTCGAGCCAGGAATAGAACTTTAAATATTGATAGCAGTCGTGGTCATTGCTGTTGCGCTTCCAAGCAAGTCCAATTCCAAGACTTTCTATTCATATATAAAAATTAATAAACGCTAAAATTTTGTAGTATGTAAGTAATTAATAATTATTCGCACCATGTAAGTAATTAATAATTATTCTTCAGTAGCAGCTTTCAATTGCATAGATTGCTCATCTCCGTATTAGCAAAGGCCGCGGTGAACGAAATATAACTAAAATATGATAAAGTGATATAATTAATATATAAGACTAGATTAAGCCTGCGGCTTCATTCGCTCGGGAGTAGTACTTTTTCCGAAAGAATGGTAACCTATGCCTTTATTGTATACCTCTGTCAACGTGTATGCAAATTTTATTTTTATATTTCAAGTATTTAAGACGTTAAAACGTAAATAATTAACAAACAAGGAACCCAACTGACCTTCGCATTTATAATATCATAATATAGTAAGGATTATCTTATTTATTTAAAAAGGCAACGCCTATATATATTTATTTAAAATGTAAGATATATTGAATATGTTTCATTAAAGGATATAATTCCACTACCATCAATAAAAACATACATTATAAGCAAACATTTAAATATATAATAATATATAATTTCATTTTAGATTGTACAGTTTACTTTGTATAGGTTTGGCATTTCGTTGTTCAATCTGTACCTACTCATTATTTCTATAATTATTGATTAGCACGCGAAAGTGACCTTATGCGTGTTAATAATTATAAAAATTAAATTATAAAAATTAATCATTAGCTGAAGGTACACGTATCCTGATCCTAACTAATTTTATAAATACGAATGTAAGTGAGTATTGGTTTGTTACGGTGTCATCATGAATCACATACACGTTGTCAGAGTTACAGAAAAGGACATCTTCTGGATCTTTCATCCAGAAAGAGTACTGTGCCCAAAATCTAGTATAGGATAGATAAGAAGTTCAACAAGATAAATAATGTATATCATAATAATATTCTATCACATACACACAACACCATCTAGCCCAAACTAAGCAGAGCTTGTACTATGGGTACTAGACAATGGATAAACATACATATATACTTTATTTTTTGTAAATACATACATATTATACATAGAAACACCCAGACCAAGACAAACATCCATGTTCATGCACACAAATATTTGACTTGTGCGGGAATCGAACCCGCGACCTCAGGAGTAGCAGTCGGTTACACTAACCACTACGCCATCGGGGCCGACATGACAGTAAATATCACTAATTCTGCATGTGTAATTATATAAATAGTTTTTGAGTTAAATCTTTACAAACCAACAAACTAAAAATCAACTATTTCTTCTTTATAGTATTAGTATAGAAGTATAGATAGATAGATTAGAGGATTCAGAAGTTTAGAAGTAGCTATAGACTCTTAAAAGGATGGAATGAGGAATAGTTACGATGTAGTAGTCAGTTACGATGACACTGAAAATCTCCTGCTAACAATAATATGAACTTTTACACACACGAACACACACACACACACACACACACACACACACACACACACACACACACACACACACACACGCGCGCGCGCACACATACACTCACACACACACACTAACACACACTCACACACAACATAAACACACAACTCACACACACACACACATATACTATATAGTTTTGGTTAAACATTAATTTTTCTTTCATTTTTATTTAAAAATGGTAACTTTTAAATTGTCTCTAGCTCACTTTTTTTCATACAATTTGTGATTAATTGTTAAGTTTGGGAGCCTGGTAATCTGTCTGACAGGATTTTCCTAGTTCAGATACCAGTCTCTCACAAAGGTGCATTAGGTTACGTATGTTACAAAATGTTATAAAATGTAAGTTACCTTTGTGAAAGAAAATAAATAAACTTATTATTATTATTATTATTATTATTATTATTATAGGATATACGAGATCGCTATGATATAAAAGAATATATAGTAACAATAATTGGAAAAAGTTTACTAAGATTTGAGCATGTAAACTAACCAGGAAATTATATGAGGTAAATGTGGATGGGACAGCCGAAAGGAGAAGACCTCGATGAGCTGGCCAAAGCCGGATTAAAAGGTTATTCAAATCTACGTGATTAAATGATTAAATAATACAAGAGTGCTATGCCAGTGTTCTAGCAAGTAGAAGTCTATAGACTATGTCAATAAAACCGGGAAACAGGTCTATTGTATGTATGTAAAAATAAGTAAGTGTAATGTTGGGGATTGTTGGATATTAATAAATAGACAACCACCTCTATAGAAAGACGTATATTGCATTGAAAGAATTATAAAGTACAGTGCGCGTTGGCGTAAACTACAAACTTCGCATATTATTTGTTACTTACAAACTAAAAGAGCATACCTATTACATATTCTAAAATAAAGAAGCTTACACTCTTATACACACACTTCATAAGATAGCAAGCACTAATAATGAAGTAGCAACAGAATTGTTTTCTTGTCAATAAATAAATGTAGTACGCTCGTAGCCCTCGATAAAGTAGCAGTATAGACTTATATATTATTACTGTCGAGTACGCTAAGTACCAGTTGTACCCTATTGTCTTAACTGACGAGCCCGTTAGTTTTTGTGAACTGCCAATACCATTTCTTCCGATTAAAGAATCGAATTAGGAACCATAATATCGTCGTAAATACAAAAATAAATTTATTGTTACTTTATAAATGAGTTTTTGTGTTAACGCACCTTGACCAACCACTACCAACGAAGCTGACAGAAAGACCAGAACTTGACAGAAAGACTCATCAAAATGGGATAAAGTAAGATAACCAAATAAAGGCGGAACAGTTTAATTTTCTGGAAAAAGCTGATAACCAGCTTTTAGATAATATTAAGAAATTTTCTTCGTCAAGCACGGCAGATAGTATTGCTTAGCATAACTAAACGTTTTGAAAGATTTAGGAAAAGAATAAGAGCAATTCACGTCATTTTTACTTTTTTTAATGGATAACTTTAATTAAAATGAAGTCACTCATGATCAATAAAGTGTTAAATAGAACGCGCGGCAAAACATGCTTAATAAAATAATTGCATATCGTTACGCGCAACCCAATATGTGCTTTATCACTATGTAGTAGAGCTCATTTTGTTGTGACATTTAATAGTAAATTTAGTTTCTAATGAAATACATAGCTTAACGTGTTGAGTTAGTGTGGTAGTTTCTTTTTCTCAGTAGTTATTGTTTTATAATAGTTTTTGACCGAAACTGTAAAATCTATTTGTTGAAAATAAACCGGATAGCCTATTAGAATTATATAAAAGCTGATTAATCCTTTCTACATAATTAACATCAAAATTTGTGAATATGTTTGCTACTCAATCAAGCGATGAATTAAAACTTAACAAAATAAATGTATTCGCTTAATTTTCTTTACTTGTCACACAGATATGCTATCTGCTAGAATAACACATACGCTAGATTAGTATAGAATTATATCTCGGTATGCATTCACTCAGGATTTATGCCCGGGCAGAAACTAATTAAAAAATTAATTCCTTCTTATGATCAAAGTAGTCCATAAAAATAGGTATATTTTTGTAAACAATAGTTCATGGTTAAAGTAAATAGAGATATTAATAAAATCCGTTTTAAAGCTTTATGCAAAGATCACACTACTTTCTTGCTGATAATATACAGTATTATTAAATATTGGTATCACGATATGTAACACTATTTAACTCAGAAACAAACAAGATGATTTGGCAGTAGTCTTTTTATTCCCATTATCAGTTTGACAGACGTCCTAAGTTTAAATGGAGATTCTGATGCGCCGTTCCTCTGTATTGTTTTGTTGGAGATATAGAATCTTATATCATGCATTTCTACTAAATATACCAGTTTTAAAAACGAGGATATAAAGAGTAGGTAGATGCAATGTCATAAAAACCTCATAAACATATAGTTATAGGTTTTTTGTGACTTGACAACACCATAAAATTGAATAGATGACGAATCGAGTATGGCGGATAAAGTAAATACCCTAGTAGGATCTGTATTCATACGTAAACTTTCTATATCGATATATTTAGCTATTTGTACGATGACAATATCACGATTTTTAGTATTGGCTGGGTCTAAATTCAGTCAGATATGATCGCAAATATTATACTGGTCCCAATTGTGAGCCTTGAGGAAATCCCAACTTACAATAACATGTTTTAGAGGGCTTCCTAATGCATAGCAAACGAATATAATTATGTAATGTGGTCTGTTCTACCAGGGATATAAACGCATGTTACCAATAATAGACTCTAGAAACCAGTGGTAACCTGTTGAATCGTAGCGGCACATTGGCGGTCAGACACAATGGGTGTTCAATTATGTTTGTCATTCTACCACTTGATAGAGATGGGATGATTGAAACGGGATGGGAGATACTATGTAGGATTGCAAAACTTTTACCTACGGAACTAAATACAGTGCTACTACTTGTACACACGGCTACACATCAAGTTAGACCCCCTATATACGCATAACTACGCTACATACAAAATAGAGAATTGTCGAAAAGGGATAGTGCATAGTGGTGTCGATGTAATGGTAAGGATACAGCGTCGCATCCCGTTCAGCGCGAATAAAACAAAATAACAAAATATAACGCACTCTCTCGCACGATTCGCAGCGTTCAACTTCTTATAGTTCAAAGTCCAAACTGTCTAGGTTGATATGTCGCTGTGTATACAATATTATGCATCAGTATTGTTCTGTAGTACTTGTAGAACTAGTTAAATAAGCCACTGTGGCTTATCTGCTTCTGGTGGCGGATAAGCCATCTTTGTTTATGTCTTTCCCTCCCTTCTCCTACCCTGGTGGCATGGTGGTTTCTTGTATTTAATAACTTGCGATCCGCTCCGGCTTCGCACGGATAGTACAACGTTAACAAATTATATACTTATACCTTCCGCATGAACCACTATGTCTATTGGTGAAAACCGCATGAAAATCCGTTCAGTAGTTTTTGAGTCTATAGCGAACAGATAGACAGACGCGGTCGGGGACTTTGTTTTATAATATGTAATGATAGTGATTCCTTCTATTCATATAGTACATCTTAGTTTTATACAACATTCTGTAATATGATATACGATAATATAGAAAATTTTTAATAGACGATCAGCTTTTCAAAATTTTCTTACAACTATGTATTTGATTGGAAACCAGTTAAGAATTGGTACTTAACAGACTAACCCCATGTGCACGTGTGGACTTACACGTGATCACGTACCGAGCTATACTGTAAAATTATATTATAATGTACATATATGTATATTATAATGTGAAGAACGTGTTTAACAATACCAAGGACGAAAACAAAAGGTCATAATAATTTATTTATTTTACACCTGATGTTGATTGAGCATTAGCATAAGATTCTATAAAATAATTATGAGCATGAATTTATGAATTGAATTAGGCGTCGTTTTGTAAAAATGTTGATAAGTGTCCCCTACGTATTTATTTAGCTAATGTTTTACCTTCAAGTAGGCTTTGTATACCTTGATCAATAAGGATAGGGTCAATAAGGTCTAATATAATTTTTTGTTTTTACAATTAATTGGGTAAGCTGCTTTTAAAAAATCACTTTGAATATTTTGAAATTGTATGTTCACAAAAATTCTAAAATTGAATTTGGCTTAAGGCTGCGTCGAGCGAAATATGCCAAAACAGGCGATTACAGTTAAGTGAATAAAATCAACACTTTTTGGTTAATACAAATATAAAATATACATTTACCATAACAATGAATGTGTTTACAATTAATTCGTGTAAAAAACTTAAAATAATAAGTATTTTAAAATTACGTAAATTTGCACGAAAAATGAAAAAACGTAAGCTCGTGTTACGTGATTTTTAGATTATAACAGTAGAAATCTATCCTATTTTACAGCTTAAACGAAACATAAATAGTCATATTACAATTTGTCCGTCCCAAATATTTAAGTTATTGGTTGACAATAAAGATACATATTTATCAAAAAAGCACTTCTTAATCCTCCATACAATTTTACTATGGCGGTCGCGCGCCGATTTGAATTATGCGCCGCACGAATTCTTTCATTATCTGTCTTACGCTTGGCGCAGTCTTAAGTATATTTTATGTCCATTAATTGTCTTGCTAGTGTTTGATAAAAATATAAGAAACCACGCGTAAAAGACCGTGCTTTTTATTACACGTAGTATTATAATATAGACCATTTTATAAGCAATAAATATATTTACATCTTTTAAATACAACATTTAGTGGATTTTTGAACCGTTGAAACCGTGAAACGATATAACAAAATTGAGTAGGTAGCAAGATTTATAACTTCAAGATTAATTTAAAATATTTGTTTCACCGTCGCTAAAGCAGTGCTTGTAGTTCTAAAAGGGGTCATTGCGGTCTTGGCAATAGTAGTAAAGCTTTACTATACTATAGATAGCAGAATGCGTTCTGAAGAACTTCTAGTATCTTTTCTTACTGAAGGAAAGGAACCATATGGTCTGTTTTTCCAGTAACTAAGAATTTCACGAGTGTTAAAACACATCCTTGTTTTTCATGTTCAATACTACTGGATCAAGCTACGTGGCCTGATAGTGTTAAAGTGGTAGAAAAGTGCCAAGTCTGTCCTTGTATACATGTCCAAAATTTATTTCCATATAAAATAAAAAACTGTAATTGACCTACAATAAAAGCGTTCATCTGACTAAATATTCTGTAGTGTGAAGAAATAACTACATGTTTTATTCAACGCCATCTGTAACAGGTTTAAGACACTTTTAACGTGAAGTTGTAATACGGCACTACAAATTAGATGCAGGCGAAGTTAGTGGTACAAGTAAAATAACAAGTATTCAATGTTTTCAATAGATGGCAGTGTACCAGATTCACATTGATGTTTGTGCTATTCACTATCAGGACACGCACCGGGCATATTTTAAAAACATTCAAGTGTCGGTAAGATGTAGAAGTATTGTTGTTTCTCAGGGAGGTAACAAATTCTAAGAAGTGGTAGATACTTTTGATTAAAGATCAATTGCAAAAATCTTTGTTGAGAAATTTGGAGTTTTCTTTTAGCGTTCTAAGATGATGTGCCTATCATAATAAAATTATTGATTACATATTTATCGCTTGAACATTAAAAGTAAAACATTAACACTCTAAAATGTGAGTGATATCCATTAGCTTCTGCTTTTTGTAATTATATGAGGTGTACTGTTTCAGCTGATGCTAATTGAATAAAATGACATAAAGCTACAATTTTTTATTCTGCGTAGATGTAAGCGCGTACTACTATTACGAGCGACAATAAAATATGTCTGACGAAATGAATTTATAAAACACCGATGTAAATATTATTTAATTTAGAGTATAATATAATAGTATCAGCCCTGTATTACACTGTCGCACTGCTGGGCACGGGCCTCTTCTCACTGTGAGAAGGGTTAGGCCATAGTCCACCACGCTGGCCCAGTGCGGGTTGGCAGACTTCACATATTTTTGAGAACGTTATTGAGAACTCTTAGACATGCTGGTTTCCTTACGATGTTTTCCTTCACCTTTAAACTATTTTATACGCATATAACTTGGAAAAGTCAGAGATACGCGCCTTGGGATTGAACTCGAGATCTCTGCGTGGCAGTCCAACGATCTCCCACTAGGCTGATCATTTTGTTGAAACTCTGAGTAACTAAAGTAACCACCAAAGTTTACTTATGTTGGCGGTGATTTTTAGAAATTATATCAATTATTATAGATATTAAAAAGCAGCGATAGCTCAGTGGGAAGACCAACAGACTGCAATGCAGTGGGTCTCGGGTTCAAACCCACGTCGCGCACCTCTGACTTTCGGAAGTTATATGACTTTTCGAAATTATGTGCGTATTAATTGACAATTATCGCCTGCTCTGTGCCTCGGAGAGCACGTTAAGCCGTTGGTCCCGGCTGCCATGAACATCTGTGGCGGTCATTATTGGGAAAGTCAGTACCCTCTAATATCCTGACACTGGTCTAGCCTTAGAGTATCGTTAGCCTTCGGGTTGCGGAAGTCAGGTGGCAGCCGCTCCGTGTAAAAACTGATATCCAGTCAAATCCGGTTAGACCAGAAAAAGCCGACCCCAAGTGACTTGGAAATAATAAAGGCTAAGAGAGAAGATATCGATTATTATAGAGACTACGCGGAAATCTTAACACGTAGGTTTGTATATGAAATATTAGCACTCAGACGATCCATGCACAAATATATCTTTTAGGGAAAAGCAAATGACCATGCTACTGGTTTGGCAACTTGTAAAGCGGGCCCACCTTTTGATTTAAAATCATACCTATTCACTTGTAAATATGGACGTTCTCTCAATTCGAATGTATAGTTATCCAATGGAACATCTTTATGAAAACATGGCCGATTCAATATTATTATCCACATTGAAAGAAAGACATGCCCCTAGAGACTCTAAGAGCACATCTTCTGTCTGAAGACGATGTTGATAGATTGAGTACCGCAGCATGTGTCGACTCGACCTCTCCCATTCTTTTAACACTGGGTGACAAATCAACGGCAGGATTGAAATTGCGCATTGCGCGGGTGCCTATAAAAGCGTCTATCTGTTGGCCAGGGTTGGCAGATCAATGGTTATTGGAAATTGGCCTACTGACTCACTCGGCCATAGAATATTAAACAGACGGTGTGTTTTAAATAAGGTATTATTATTCAAAGCTTGCAGTCCCTGCGGGATAATTGGTAACACTTTAATTTGATTATGGCAAAAGGCTTTATAGGTTTGATTAAATTCTTCTATCGTTTCAGTAACGAGTCTCTATTAAATTAGAATTACGGTCTGTTGAAATATACACTGCTTTAATTTCCATTATTTTCATATATGTGGACAGTGGTAATCACAATGAATATCTCAATTTTACGTACGTATTGAACATAATAAAATATATATTGTCTCATGCCGACATTCCCAAAATAGTAGGCAGAGGTTTGATTCATTATGGTTTTTGGACCCACGTAAGGGTCAACTATTGCCGCGCATCGGGCAATGTTTCAGACTTAGTGGTGCTCTAAGAAATTTCGGGATAGAAAAGTCTAATGATAATTTGCCCGATCCTGCAAAGCAATCGCAGTCACTTCTGCTACCGAGGCCGCTTTGAACATAATTTTATAAAATTTGTAGATTTTGTTACTTTGTAAAGTTTAAGATATCGCGATTTTGTCGTTTTCTGTATCCTTCAAAAGTTTCTTAAGAGCTGGCACTTTTGAAAATTATACATGTTCTGCACCAGAATACATATATATTATAATTATAGTTACAATAAACATTATAATTGACGCTAAATAAATATATTTAGGGACAATATTACGGACATTCCCCATCATAGTAATTTTGTCATGGAAAACGTATTGTAAAACAATACTACATAACACTTTAACACCGCAAAATTATAGACATATGAATAAGTAAGTAGGTATATTTGTTCCGAACTTATTAAAGGTTATGGAACTGCTATTTAAATAATTTACAGTTCCATGTTAGAGGCAAAGCCTATTGAGAACTATCAAACAATATAGGCTCTTTTCATTGTTCGAAACAAAAAGTACCAATTTTATTCTAATCAACATTTTAATTCGGTGACTATATCGACCAGGAATAAACGTATAATTTTTATAAAAAGTGATCCAAAATCTGTCAAATTATGATTAGTCTCATCTGCATTTAAAATTGTTCTTTGCCTTCTTAGAAACAGAGTCGGCGACATATTCATGTCTCCACGCAATGCGACTAACAGATAATATAAAAGGAATGTGAGTTCTACTAGCATTTTCGCGAATACAATTTTGTGCCGAAATTCAAATGGTTCACATTTGGGTTCGTTTCACGATGTAAAAATGCTTATGCGGCATTTGGTGTTTATTTTCACATGTATCCTATACCACCCTGATTGTATAGGTATAATAAATTTATATATTTTTGTATTCTTACTTTAGTTTTTACTTACTTTAATTAAAAGTTGCTTAGAATATCCAGTCTGTAACATTTCTTGAAATCAAATTCTGAATTCAATTTCAGTATGTTTTATTATTTATCATCTCCAACTCCAAGACGAAAACTTCCTAATTAACTAATATTGTTGTTATAATTATACCGGGATTTTGTAATTAACCATCAAAGTAAAACTTTGAACCAACACCTAACTTTGATCAAACAAACAATTTTTCTAAAGCAATTGGCGCTTGAATTTCGTTTATATGAACAAAAGATAAAGAATAGAACTTTAAGGCGAATAAAGGAGCTATCATTAGGAGCGGATAGCATCATCTAGGGGAATTTCAACAGAAGGCTGTATTAAATTACTAATTAAAGGAGAGGTCTTTGTGAGGAACGACCGGGACGTAGCGCAGGGTTGCGCTGGAAAGCTTATAACTTTCTCTTGATTAGGTATATTTACGTACAGGTAGGAAGTTTTGAGCTCACGTCTTTTAGATACCCTTAACTTTAATAAAGATACTGTAGTATTACACATAACATAAAAATGTTGATGTTTTCAAATGTCCTTTTAATCTTTTTTTGTCACCGAGCGATCTATCTATATAATATTGTTTTACGTTTACGCGAATGTTATACATTGAATTGAAACACCTTTATACGGATTTCATCGCGTTGTTTATTAACGCTTTTGATACGATCTAACCAAAATTATTGAAACAAAATTTTAACAAAAAGGAAAACCGACTTCAATAATAAATATTCTAAAACAAAAAGGTACTAAAAGTTAAAAAGTAGTTAAATTAAATTATTGTTATTAATGGAGTCGGTGTCAGCCAAGGTAGGTTTGTAACTATTTAAACATGAGATGTCTTACTATAATCATAACATAACATTGGCATGCACAATTACACATATAGACACAGCACACAGCGCTGACGGCTTTTATTTTTTAACATTTTATTGCATTTTTGGTTGTAGAATATTCGTTTAAGAAATCAGTTTTGTTTTTATGTTAAAATTTTGTTTATTTCTCGGTTTTGAATCTGAAGTTCGATATCTGATTATATTTGTCTGAATATGGGTATACCTACTAAACGCACTGCTCATAATAATATGAGACAGCGCCGTTTGAATGAGATAAACGAGGAAAGGGAGAAACGCCTCTTTCAAAATAGGAAATCTACTTTCAGAGCCATTTTAAAAAAGAATTCTGAAGAGCGCAAAAACAGGCTTTCGAAAATATGGGCTTTCATGAAAAATGTTTTGGACAGGAAAAAACGGGATATACCATTTAAATTATTTTCAACCATAGTGCACCTCATGATAATTCCAAATACGGTTGATATGTCTTATTCCGGGGTTCCGGTGCCTCGGGCACGCCACGATCGTGGCGGTAAGTCCCGTGTTTGAGGAGTGGCTGGAAAGGCGCCATGGCGCCCTCACCTTCCGGCTGACACAGGTAATGACTGGCCACGGTTATTTTGGCCAGTTCCTGTGTCGTATACGCCGGCAAGAGACGCCCGGTTGTCACCACTGCGGCGACTGCCGCGACGTAGTTGAGGACACGGCGCTGCACACTTTGGCGGTTTGCCCCGCCTGGGCATCGCAGCGCCGTGAATTGATCGCGGCAGTCGGATTGGTTGGCCTCTCGCTCCCGGCCGTAGTTCAGTCTATGGTCCGGAGTGAGAGGTCGTGGAACGCCGTCGCCTCCTTTTGTGAGGAAGTCATTTCTATCAAGGAGGCGGCGGAGCGGGAGAGGGAGCGTTTGAACCCTCTCCCCAACCGCAGAGCCGGGCGCCGGAGGGCGCGGGACGACCTCCAGCCACCCTGAGGTTTGACCTGGGGGTGGCGGGCTTTGTGGGCCTGCCCGCCATCCGTTCAGCACCAGGTCCGAGAGGCGGCGTGCGTGTTCCCACGCGCGCCTCTGTGTTGAGTCCGTCTCCCCTCTAGGGGGGACAGTAGGGAGTGGTAGAAGTGCCTTTAGGGTAGGTCTTTCGTGTAGTGGCCTGCCGTTTCATACGGCGGGCCGAAACCTCGGCGGGGTCGCGACCGCATGCGAAAGTGATTCGCGCAGCCCCGTCGATAGTGGTTTTGTCGAGGAACACCGTGGTAGGTTTAGTCGGTATTCCGGGAGGTACTTTATCATCTTAACATCTTATTTTACCCCGGCGAGTCCGACATAACCCCTCCGCCCGCCCCCGCGGAGGGGTATGCGTCATGCATTCCCCCACGTAAAAAAAAAAAAAAAATAAACAAAATAAAGGGGTTCCGGTGCCTAATGGCTTTAGCGTCATATTAAAAGTTGTATTATAGAAATAATTTTGTTGTAAGCTTTTTTGTGCATACCTTGTTGAGTTTAACAGTTGCACATAACTCTATACTATTAAAAGCTATCGAAAACCAATTTGGAATTGTGTAAATAATACATATACATATATGAATGTGATTGTAGCAATCACGGCAGATTTGCTGTCATTTATCAAAGAGTTCCATTGTATAAAACCGAAGATCTTTATCAGAACATCACCAAATTAGAATGGGGCTACATCGAAACACTACGAGGGGCTTCCAAACCATCCTACACTGTTGTTTATTTTGTTCTTGCCAAAAATGAGAACATCATCAATGTAGCCGATGTCAACCAATTACGCATTATTAAGGATAACTCAAAAACGAATGGTCAGATCTTGATTAAAATTAAATGGGACCAAATGGAAAGCACCAGATATCAAATAAAAAAAGAATCATCAATATCGGTTCACCTAGAAAAAGTTATGAGGTAACACACATAAAAAAAAACCTACAGTTGAATTCAGAACCACCTCTTTTCTTTGAAGTCGATTAAAGAAGTATTGACGCTACCACTCTTGTTAATTCCAAATAATGTAGAGAAATGTAACCGCATGTAGATGGCATTGTTTTTTTATTGTATCTGTTTGTTGTTACTGTATTAATTGTTACTGTTGTAGCACTAATATGTATTCTGTATTGATTATTGTCTTGATTATTGTTACCAATAGGTAACAATAATCAAGTAAATTGTAGTAGAATACTTCAATCCATACTTACGAATTATGCTTAGCCTGAAAGTACAATAAAAGCAAAATTTCTTTAGAAAGTACAAATAAAAAATTCCTGCGAAAATAGTGATATTTTTTCTAACTTAAGCTAATTTATTTATTTATTTGAAGTAAGTACCCAAAAAGTGGCGGAGATAGTGGCATTGTCTTTTTACTTCCTTTATTGGGTTTTGTATTAAGATATCATAAAATTTTCTGTCAATGATACAGCATCCGTTTCTACGCTAAAATAATATGGCATGCTAGCAACATCAAAATAATTATGTGAGTATTTTAATTTCAACCTTTTGCCTTTACATAAGTTTATATTTAAAACACATTCAACCCTAAAAAGGAACAATGTCAAAACTCTAATCAGCCGAAACAGAACCTTTGATAAAGCAATATATACAACTCTAAGAAGAACGATGGCATTTATAAGTCCTAGTTTGCTTTTTTACTTATCTTTTGGGTAACCAAACAAGAAAAGTAATCTTGACACTGCCTCGCTGGACTCGCAAAGGAAAAGATGAATCGAAGAGTATTTATTTCTGCTAGTAGTTCAGTGTCTTGTGTAGTGTTAAGCAAGACTCCCCGTCTTGCTTGACACTAGCAACTAACCTAAATATAACTGCTGTGCTTCAGTAACTTAGTAAACTCACTAACCAACAGTTTTTTTTTAATACTTTAATAGGCTTGCATTTGATCGCGATCTCACCTGATCTTAAGTGAAGATGCAGTCGACGATGGAGCACGCTTGCCTAGAAGATACCTATTCACTCGCGACTTGAAGACACCCAGATTGTACTCATCGGGCAACACAGACCTAGGTAGCGAATTCCACTTCTTAGCGGTACACATTATAAAAGTGGAAGCAAAGCGCTTCGTGCGTAAATGTGGTATATCCACCATGTGTCGCTGGTCTGATTGTCTGGTAGTCCGATGGTAGAATGGAGAAGAAGGAATCAAATTATGCAGTTCCTCTGCACACTCTCCGATATGTATCCGATAGAAAACCGAGAGATTGGCAACCTTACGACGATGCTCCAAGCTTTGGAGTCGTGTGTTGACCAGTTGGTTTTCGCCGATAAGTATTCATTTTAGTTACACGTGACTGAAATGAATAAATGGTAGTGCAAAAGGTGGGATTCGAACACCTCAACTACTCGATCGCAAAGCCTATAACTATACCTTGCCCATCTGCTACGGCTTATAATATACTAACTATCAGCTGGGCTGCGGGGATATCCAACTACATTTTTTTTAACGTGGAGATATGTTCCTGGTGCTCTCCTCCTTGCCACATTTAACCCACTAAAATACACATACCGACTAAAACCACTACGGTGTGCCAACTTGCTGCTTCGTATGATGGGCGTTGGAACTGAAACTACCCCGATCATCGATCCACCCAGCAGTGCCCAATGCAGAGATGGAATTTTTGCGGGTGACGACTCCTGGGCGACGCCCCAGCACAACATTCCAATTAGTACCAACAAAAACATAAACTGCGAAGTCAATAGGTCGCTGTTTAATTTTATTCGTCGTCTCATCAAGCATTGTTTTATATCCTTGTTTTTAAGATCACGCCTGAAGGCAATGATATCGTCGTAAATAAAATTATCTTTGTTCTTTAATTTATTGTTATTTTCTAAGGCAATTAGAAATTGTTTTTGTTGAAGAGAATGTTTAATATTGACATAGTTTTATTAGGAGATTAGCTAACATTGATTAGCTGCGGGCGACATTCTTTTAAGATAAAACAATGGTTGAGTGGTTACCTTGAATTCACCAATACACTGGTTCGGAAATCTGCGTTATTGACAAAAACATTCTAGTCTAGGATTATCGATCAATAAATTTTAAGAACATACATTTCAAGAGTTTAAAAAAAGCACTTTATGGTTTTAGCTAGTTGTATGAAGTTCTACAAATATTCTTTTGATCCAATTATAATGAATAAGCCATTAGATGAAGATGAAATTGTATTAATTAACTGGTGTAAGCACTTAACCACTGGACTTAACACACCTGAGCGAAATCGCGGGCAAAAGCTAATCCTAACTAAAAAATAAATGCATAAGTTAGTTTGGTTGTTTTACTAGACTGACCATTATGAAATTTCTCATACACCTTGGTAGGGGGACGGACTTTTCATCAGAAAAAACGTACTGTTACTAACTTAACCTAACCTACATTTAAGTGAGCAAAGGCGTGGGCAAAAGCTAGTTAATAATAATTTGGTAGTTAGAACGTAATTATAGCTGTCTTTAACCATTATTCAGATTCTGTTAAACATATCAATAGACAATAAATTTGTATGGTGGATAAATATGACTAAATAACGTACAACCTAAAACTGATGTCCAAATAGATTAAACCGTATTTAGTTTTAGAGTTATAATAATATAATGGACTCTATAAAACCAACCGCTGTCATTGAATTTAACCTATTGAGTTGCAGCGGCACACCGGCAGCCAGGCACAATAGATTTTTAATTATGTCTGGAATTCTAAGACTTGACGAACAACTAAATAATAAGTTTATTATTATTTACTCATCCTAATCCTAAATCATAATATAAATGCGAAAGTGAGTTTGTTTGTCTGTTTGTTAATTTTTAACGCCTTAACAATTAGACCGATCATCATAAAATTTCGCATACACGTTGTTAGGGGTACAGAAAGGACAAAGAAATCTTTCTTCCAGAAAAACGTACTGTTACCGAGGAATAGCAATTTATTGACAAAATCTAGATATACGCAAGCGAAGCCGCGGCAAAATCTGTTTGATACCATTAATGCGAATATGCATATTTTGTTTGTTTGATATGCTTGTCACGCATTAATTACTCAACCGATTATCATGAAATTTCACATACTCGATGTCAGGGGTACAGAAAAAGACATTTGGTGCCTTTCATCCAAAAAAAAGATCTCGATCCTTTTTATGGGCCATTCAAGAAATAATGACGCAATAGTTAGTATGAAAACCACAAAATTACCGATTTTCTTCATGCAAAGCGGCAATTTCATATATATAAATCCCTATTATTAACTAAGACATAATACCTAATAATTGAAATGTTATAAATATATAGCATAGAAAAACTAGTAATTGTATCAAGCTGTTATGATAACTGCTCTGCTCCAGTGGCTTGTAGCATGTTGATATATATTGGTAGCCTATGCTACTTCTGGATAAAGCAGCTTTTCAATAGTCATCGGAGGGCGCGAGATGACCTCCAGCCACCTTGAAGATTGACCTGGGGGTGGTGAGCTGCGTGGGCCTGCGCACCACCCGATCGGCACCAGGACCGAGAGGCGGCGTGCGTGTTCCCACGTGCGTCTCTGTATCGTGTCTTTATCCTCCCCTCTCAGGGGGATGGTGACCCCCCCCTCAGGGGGATGGTGGAGGAAATATTCTTTGTGCAGTGGTCTGCCGTTTCACACGGCGGGCCGAAACCACGGCGGGGTCGCGATTGCATGTGAAAGCGATTTGCGCGGCCTCGCCCGCTATGGTTAAGTCGAGGAACACCGTGGTAGGTTTAGTCGGTATTACCGGGGTATCTTTTCCCCGGTGAGCCCGACATAAGCTCTCCGTCGCCCCGCGGAGAGTTATGCACCAAAACATTCCGCCTCGTAAAGAAAAAAAGCTTTTTAATAGTCATAGAGTTATTAGAATCGCTGCCGTAGTTTTAGAGTTCATCTATTACAAACATAGAAATCTTCCCTCTTTATAATATTAGTTAAGATATACATATTATATCGACACACCGAGAAATGGCCAGTGCCCAGCAGTGGGAGAGCTTAATACAGGGCTGATGATATTATATTATAACATTATTTTTTAATCAACTCAGTTGACTAACTAGCATACGGTCCACCTGACGGTTAGTTGTCACCGTAGCCTGACGCCTACAACACCAGAGGCATCACTTGCGCATTGCCGATCCTTTAGGAAAGGAAGAAGAGAAAAAAGGAAGTGGGAAGGAGAAGGGTCTATCTCTGTACCAAATTTCATGAAAATCAGTTCGATGGATTTGGCGTGAAAGCGTAACAGACAGACAGACAGACAGACAGACTTACTTTCGCATTTATAATAATGTAGTAGGGAAGTAGGGATTGCACCTAGAAGTTACTTACGCTACTTACTTAAGTTTCTTGCGGCCGATAAGGAGTGATAATTTTCTAGAATACAAAATCAAAATATCTTTATTCATTTAGGTCACAAAGTAACACTTATGAAGGTCTAAATTACACAACCTTGACGTTCATAAGTATTACTTTTGATTGATTTTGATTTTGTATCTTATTGTTAGTGTTAACCAAACTATAATATGTATTTGCATTTGCATTTACCTGTTGTAAATGTATATTAAAATATCAATATAAACAACAAAGCATATTATAGCGCTGTCACAGTGAAAGATTAGATTAAGTACTTCTCACTAGTATTCACTTAGCTGCATTAAGCTACATCATTGAAGATATTGTGGGTTCAATCCTCACACGGGACAAACATTTTGATTGTGTGATCCATAAATAGTAGTTTCGAGTCTGGGTGTTCTTTGAGCTCATTGTTTGTAAAGTTCCCCGCGACGCATTAATAATTCTTAATGTCTTAAGTCTATATTTTTTATTTTACGTGCGGGCATGCATGACGCATACCCCTCCGCGGGGGCGGGCGGAGGGGTTATGTCGGACTCGCCGGGGTAAAAGAAAGATGGTAAAGATGATAAAGTACCTCCCGGAATACCGACTAAACCTACCACGGTGTTCCTCGACAAAACCACTATCGACGGGGCCGCGCGAATCACTTTCGCATGCAGTCGCGACCCCGCCGAGGTTTCGGCCCGCCGTATGAAACGGCAGGCCACTACACGAAAGACCTACCCTATAGGCACAAATAAAAACTCCCTACTGTCCCCCCTAGAGGGGAGACGGACTCGACACAGAGGCGCGCGTGGGAACACGCACTCCGCCTCTCGGACCTGGTGCTGAACGGATGGCGGGCAGGCCCACAAAGCCCGCCACCCCCAGGTGAATCCTCAGGGTGGCTGGAGGTCGTCTCGCGCCCTCCGGCGCCCGGCTCTGCGGTTGCAGAGAGGGTTTAAAAGCTCCCTCTCCCGCTCCGCCGCCTCCTTGATGGAAATGACTTCATCGCAAAAGGAGGCGACGGCGTTCCACGACCTCTCACTCCGGACCATAGACTGAACTACGGTCGGGAGCGAGAGGGCAACCAACCCAACTGCCGCGATCAACTCACGGCACTGCGATGCCCAGGCGGAGCAAACCGCCAAAGTGTGCAGCGCCGTGTCCTCAACTACGTCGCGGCAGTCGCCGCAGTGGTGACAACCGGGCGTCTCTTGCCGGCGTATACGACACAGGAACTGGCCAAAACAACCGTGGCCAGTCATTACCTGAGTCAGCCGGAAGGTGAGGGCGCCATGGCGCCTCTACAGCCACTCCTCAAACACGGGACTTACCGCCACAATCGCGGCGTGCCCAAGTCTTAAGTTATCTTTTCTTAAGAATAAGGATAATATATCTAAGCTAAGCGCTACGAAAAAACCTAGCTGTAGAACGTGACAAATTTTGATTGATTTATTTATTATTTTATTGATATTTATTTATTTATATAACACACTTGTAATATCTATAATGGATAATTAATTGGTAAAAAACATACGTAGAATATCAATATAAAAAAAACTTTGGAAGTAATTGAAAACAGTTGACTAATAATAAAACAATTTTGATGAGAAGCGGGTGAAGAAATCGTGGAGACACGAAGCAATCTGAACTTTAAATTACGCGGTTATGTAAACTTTGGCTTTTGACGTGGATACTAGGTACGCAACCATGCTCACAATGTGTGACATGATATACTATAGATGTTTTGGAACACGTGTTGGAATAACATATAGGCCAAAAAGTAAAAATTATAATATGAGAGAACTTTTTATTATAACATAGGCCGACAATACTCAATCTTTATAAAAAAATGGCAGTGAGTTTCTTGCCCGTTCTTGTAATTGGTTCTACGCCGTTGCTCTAATGAAAGTAAGTACAAGTAACAAGTAAATGTAAATGTAAATCCATATTATTGTATAGTTAGTGTAACCTTGACGTTCATAAGTGTTACTTTGTGACCTAGATAAAGAAAGATATTATTTTGATGGTAATATAAAAAGTTCAGAGTAGTAGAGCCTCGCTGATTTCAGCATGAATGGGCCGGATCGACCGGGGAAGGACTGCTATTTCACGTCGATATTCTGTGATAGGGTACTATCACAGAATATCGACGTGAAATAGCAGTATTCCTACTGTGTTGTTTCGTTCGGTGAGTGAGAGTGCCGGAGGCCCAATCACCCTCTTTGCGCCATCCCGCTCCTTCTCCTGCCCACTTCCTTTCCTATCGGCAACGCGCAAGCGATGCCTCTGGTGTAGCAGGCATCCATAGGCTACGGTAATTATTTACCATCAGGTGGGCCGTATGTTTGTATGCCATCTTAGTTTATAAAAAAGAAGTGTTTTACCTGTTTTCATAATCTCAGAATGTTCTATGACAACTTTCATTAAGTTGTATCGACGTTCAGGAACGTCTTATTAATATAGTTGATTAAAGTGGCCAGGTCCAAGATTCAATTCCCCGTTGGATTATCCTTGTTTGAGTCTCATAAGCCGGTGTTTGTAAGGTACAAGTTCTAGGAAACGGATTTGTATGTTACTTAAGATATTGATTGGATACTTTCAATGACTTATGGTTATTTTCCGCCATTGATGACATTTTAAATATTTACATTTCCTTTATTTACTTATTTTATATTACTATATATTTATATTATTAAATATGAATATTATTTATTTTATTAAATATATATTTATTATATATTTTATTAGATTTTGCTCGCGGTGCTCGCGAAAAAGAAGGTTATGTTATATAAGTAACAGTACTTTTTTAAATAAAATATAACCTATGTTGTAATTTAATGGTAAAATTTTTTTAAATCGGTTGATATGTTTTTGAGTTAAAACAAAAAATCAAATCATACCTCCTTATAATAATTATGAAGTATAGATGTAGATATAGATTTAAAGCTTTGATTGCTTTTGAACTTAATTTTTTGAGCACTGGTAGCCTAGTGGGTGACCACTGGACTGTCTTGCAGACGACTCAAGTATGTTCTTACGTTATGCTACTCTGGCTTTTCTAAGAAAAATGGGTATTAAGCAGTTAATAGCTCTATATGGCAGTCCAACGTTCTTCCACTAGGTTATCGTTGGTTCTTGACTAACAGGCTCCTTATCTAACAGCCAAATAACTTGTGCAGTGTATAGTAACAATGTGGTCTAAAGAAAACTTCTTACCACTAAACGAACTGCACCGCATTCATATAATTCTATCATTACGTATGTTGCACTGGCCACTGACTCTAGTGATGTCATGTTCGTTCAAAGGTTCTGTAGAGTGTTGTGTTGTTGAGTTTTTTTTAAAAAGACTATTACCC
Source organism: Catocala fraxini (assembly GCA_930367265.1). NCBI lineage: Eukaryota > Metazoa > Arthropoda > Insecta > Lepidoptera > Erebidae > Catocala > Catocala fraxini. Next base: position 6,502,286 of record OV884047.1, read on the forward strand.
CACTAGGATTAATTCCTGTATCACGAGGGACTTTACAAACGTTCAAACATCGGACACAAAGAGCACCGAGATTCAGAACAGCTATTTGTAGATGACACAAATTTTTGTCCCGTGTGGGGACTGAACCCACATCACGTCGCGGAGAGGCAGTGGCGAGTTCTCCACTTCAACACACACAGATTTAGCCAGCTATGGTAAACATTATACAATTCAAGCCTATTGCCATTTATCAGGCAAACTGAAACTGGCAACTTTTGACAAATAAACCTAGTAACATATTCCTTATCCGGAAATCAAAGATAGGACCTCATACACATCGATCACATACAATACCGCGCTACAGAGTTACGTATCATTTGTAACATAGTTGTCCGCATTATAAAGACAGTTAATACGACTGGCAAGCTCGTTACTCTCCATAGATTATAGTATTATATATATGAGCTAGATTACAGTAACTGAATGGGTTTCTTTCAATAAGATTATTCGTTCGTGTAAGGGTTCCGCCTTATTTTACGCCAGAATTATTCCTATGATATTCTTTTTCTTCAATATTTTTTGCTTAAGTAGACCTACGTTCATGCTTATTATTTTATTCGGCTTCTTGTTACGAATAGGAAATTTCTTATCTGAATGTTTATGAGTTACTGTATTAACATGAAATGGTTTAGCTTAATACTAACCAAATAATTAAATAATAGATGCGCCCTATTATGTTTAAAGATAGTCATTTTTCTGGCCGTTAAGTTGTCATCTTATCATATCATAGAAAACGTAAATATTGCCGCCGCCATAGGTCCTGGGTACATCCACTAACTGATCAAATATATTTGAAAGGATATATATATAATATAATAATAATATCAGACCTGTATTAAACTGTCCCACTGCTGGGCACAGGCCTCTTCTCATTGTTAGAAGGGTTAGGCCGTAGTCCACCACGCTGGCCTAGTGCGGGTTGGCAGACTTCACATATCTTCGAGAACATTATGGAGAACTCTCAGACATGCAGGTTCCCTCACGATGTTTTCCTTCACCGTTTAAACACCGTGAAAGGATAATTTTGCAAAATGTACAACGACGTGCGACAGCATCTCGATAGGTTTTTTAATTACTACAGAATGTTTATTGGTATTTTTGATAGATTATTACAAGTTGTGGACCCATATCTGCAATATGATGTAATATCATCATCATATACAGATATCGGAGTATGCTGCACTTAGCTTAAGTCTTAAAAAATAACTAATACTACCGGATAACTTACTATCCAGTATGTCACATGAAGGTGTGGTTATATTTTAAGATCGTAAAGTATTGAAGATAAGTAACATTGTGAGTATAAAAAAGGATTTTCAGATTGACATTAAATTTTATTTTTATTCAAAATATATTTCCTTCAATATATTTACTGCCTCCGTGGGCGCAGTGGTAGTGAATGCAACTGCTTTGCACGAGGTCTCGGTTTCGAATCCCGGGTCAGGTAAAAAAGTTATTGCGGTTCCTGTTAAAAGATCTCAATAGCAGCCCGGAGTTAGAAAGTTGGCGGTGTTAGACTTCCGCGGGCCTTGGAAAGCACATAAAGCCGTTGGACCTGCGCCTGATCTCTCTCTGATCGTTTCTGATTACCGTCCCATCGGATTATGAGAGTTAAGGAACAGAGAGTGTACTTACTTGTGTTTGCGCGAACACTTGAGCATTATAATATCTCCTGCACAGATGGCCAGTCTCAATTAAGATTGGCCGCAGTGATGGAAATTCGGTTCGGAGGAAATTAAAATTGCCTTATGAGTAGGTACAGCTTAGACTTAGCTCGCAGCAGAGTGTAGCATAGTTTATTGCGTATAATATAAGTGATTAGTAATAATTTAGCTTCTTAATATTGTTTCTAAGACATTCCCCTGCAAGGTCGGCCATAACATCAGCACGCTCTGCGATCCCAGTCATCACAGTTAATTACAATCAGCTTATTCATTTTTAATGAGAAATTCAATGAATGAGAGAAATGAGAGTTTTAATCTCGCATTAAATATTTATTTCTGTACTCTTAAATATTATGACTCCCATTTATTTTTTGTCAATTTTACGTTTATCATATACCTGATTGTTACACGCTATATATTTCTTTTCTAGATCTTACGATACTCTAAATAAGCATAGGCTACGTCTAATAGTCACGGGCTACGACTAGTACGAATGTATATAAAACTAATATATCTGTCGTTCAAGTATCGATCATCAGAAAAGTTTTAGTCTCGACCGCAGTTAAACATACTACTTTTAACTTTGCCCTACTAGCCATTGTATCGTCTAGTTTGATTTTAACGTATCTGGATTAAAAAAAGAAAATTTTGAGCTGAAAATATGGAAAACCGTTGGATTGCCACGCAGAGGTCTCGAGTTCGATCCCAAGGCGCGTATCTCTGACTTTTCGAAGTTATGTGCGTATTAAATAGTTAATTATCGCTTGCTTTAACGGTGAAGGGAAACATCGTGAGGAAACCTGCATTTCTAAGAGTTCTCAATAATGTTCTCGAAGATATGTGAAGTCTGCTAACCCGCACTAGGCCAGCGTGGTGGACTACGGCCTAACCCTTCTAACAATGAGAAGAGGCCTGTGCCCAGCAGTGGGACAGTTTAATACAGGGCTGATATTATTATTATTATTATATATTTAAAACACAGTATTTTTTTTAGAGAATGTTGTTTATACAATGGTAGCATATATAAGTAAGAAATGAGCTATTTAAAAAAAAATATTATAAAACATAATAATACTATTATATTTTTTAAATAAAGAAGACAATACTAGTATTAGGCAAGTGTTATATATTCCGATGAGGTAGGCAAAATTATCAAAATTTCGCCAGTTATACTATAATAATAATATAATAATGTCCTCTAGACCGAATTTCGGTCATGGCGGCCAATCTTAACGGAGACTGGCCATCAGCGCAGGAGATATAGTGCACAAGTATGTGCGTAAACACAAGTGCACTCTCTGTTCCCTAACTTTCATGATCCGATGGGACGGATAATCCGATACGACCGGAGAGAGATCAGGCGCAGAACTAATGGTTTTACGTGCTTTCCGAGGCACGGGGGTGTCTAACACCGCCAACGTCCTAACTCCGGGCTCGTATTGAGATTTCTTAAAAGAAAAACCTAATAACTTTTTGTTGGCCCGACCCAGAATTCAAACCCGAGACCTTATGCACAGCACTCGCTTTCACTATCGCTGCGCCACGGAGGTAGTTACTATACACTAGCTGTTACTCGCGACTTCATCCGCGTGGAATTTAACAAAAATGTTTTAATTTTTATTCGCGGAACCCTATTTTCAAAAATAAAAGTTGCCTACGTTACTTCTTATAGCATCAGCTCTCCAGTGAGAGTCCAGTCAAAATCAGTGCAGCCGTTTCAGAGATTAGCCACAACAAACAGACAGACACAAATTTCAAAAAATATATTTTATTAATATACCGTATATACTTTCATATGTATTTAGTAAAAAGCTGTTATTTTGACATTATTTTATTTTATTTTATTGTTTTCGGAATACCAACAGCTTGTAATACAAAGGATAAAAACTTAAACAAATACAAACAAACAAACAGACACTTCAATTTTATTTATTTATATAGAAATATAAGACCAATATTTTCTTAAAATCTAAATAATTTATGAACTGTAATGTAACGATACCCATGTGTTATGAGAAATCCAATTGCTATAATTTTTGTGTAATCATAACTCAAAGATTTTCTCAAAAAGTTTGCTTCTTCCCACATAATTATAATTATTGCAAGAAAAAGAAAATATGAATTTTATTTTTATACACCCCTTTCTGGCTGTAGCTTTGCTCGCTTCAATGTATAGAAACGCATGGCAATATAAAATATATATTACCCTATAAACCAAATCCGTCTAACAAAATATCCTAACATCCAGACATCTAATTCATTTATAATATTACTTGGATAAATCCTATTCGCCACATAATTTAAATTTTATGCCGCAATGTCTTTCTCCAAAGTTCATTTTAATCTACTTTATCTCATTGCATTACAAGTTATAGTCCCAATACAACCAGCAGTATTATGTTTCCTTTACAAACAGCGGTTACCCAAATATTTTTCAATAAAGCAATGAAGTATCATGGTCTGCGCTATATTTTAACCCTTTCCATCTTCTAAGAGGTTGAATAAGGAAATGATTCGATACATCGACTAAAAGCCAATAAGATAGTATTTTATGTTATGATCCCCAAATAATGTTTACGTTTTACTGACTTTGAGCAATTTTAGCTGCAGTCAATTTAAGTTATTGGGTATATTTTATAGTCGCCTGCCAAAATGATTGTCACCTGTTAAGCAGTTCGGAGGAAACGAATAGTTAAGGTCACTAAAGAACTCATTGTTTATATTTAGGATATATTTCACCACGCTTAAAGAGCCCAGGTCTAGAAGAAGAAAATTATGCAAATAAAAATTGCTATGCAAACATTTGATCGAAATATGTAAGTAAAGCATCAAATAAGGATTGACTATGCTACTTCTGCTGCAAAGCTAACAGTATTTCACGCGATAGCTATCACACTGAAGCACAGTGTAAAAATTCTTACATAATACACAAAATTAATCAAATACTTTTTTTAAATTTTAGAGTTTATCATTTTGATCTTGGTTACTATTAACGTTTTGATACATACATACATACATAGATTCACGCCTGTTTCCCAGAGGGGTAGGCAGAGACTACGGATTTCCATTTGCTACGATCCTGACACACTTCTCTGGCTTCATTCACTTTCATCACATCATCATCATCATCGTTTTGATTAGTCTACTAATTATGCTTATTTGTTATTTTATCTCATTACCTTCTATGATTAAAATAATATGTAACATTCTCTTTAACATCGATTCTATGAATCAGTGTTCAAGAAGTCAGTCAATTCCATTCTAAGAGCAGCGATAGCTCAGTGGGGAGACCAACAGACTGCAATGCAGAGGGTCTCGGGTTCGAACCCAAGTCGCGCACCTCTGACTTTCGGAAGTTATATGACTTTTCGAAATTATGTGCGTATTGATTGACAATTATCGCCTGCTCCGTGCCTCGGAGAGCACGTTAAGCCGTCGGTCCCGGCTGCCATGAACATCTATGGCTGTCGTTATTAGGAGAGTGTCGACACAAAATATCCCAATGGGTCGAAGTGTCGCCGGTCTGCATTGACTGACCCCACATAAGATAGATAGATTCCATTCTAAGAAAAATAGAATAGCTCACAGACACAAAGACGCAGATAGGTTCGGATCATAGGGTCAACTGTGATAAAATTTCGTCAAGATTTCCAGACATCTCTAGCAAAATGTTTGCAAATTTAAACATAATTTTTGACGCCCTCACGCCCTTAATTTAAGACATTTCCATCCAAAATTGAGCTCGTAAAATATACGTGTATTAAGTAGCTGATTCATTCTTCATTTTCTTTCGGGGCTGCTCGACGGCGGCCCAATTTCACGCGGAACCCAAGTAATGTAATTACTCTGGAACAGATTTCGGGTTCACCTAATCTCTGATATAGATCATTTATTACTGTAATATTATCCGTTACCAGCTTATTGCTCGTTGTGATTGCGAGGTACTTATGTTCGGTTTCGTATTTTGGGTAAACCTATTTGTTCTAACATGTGTAAATGAATAGTTTAATTAGGACTGTATTTGTTTATATGTAATATTGACTTAATAAGAGGATTTGATGTAAATCGTCAAATATATTTCTAGCAAACAAAAAGGTTGTTTTATGCATGTATATATTTTATGTATGGTATGTGTTAATTCAGGTCATGGTCTGGTTTTATCCAAATCTATTCAACACACAAAATTTCACATTTATAATATTACTCGTAGTATAATTTTTGGTGATAGTTATAGAGCGTTACAGTTATATAACCTTTTACCCGTGACTTATTTATAGCTTACTTAACAACTTTAGTTATTTTATATGCTCATTTGACTAGCTACATTTTTAGTTGTGATATAAATAGAGGGTGAGTCTATTGACATCTATCAGGCTCATTTTAAAGATTTACTGAATAACACCGGAGCATTAACTTATGACGCACGGCTAACGAGATTACGTAGATATTCTTTAATTTATTCATATAACTTTGTCATTACCTTTTATTATTATGTACTGGCTTTTGCCCGCGGCTTCGCTTGCTCGGGAGCGGTCCGTTTTTCTTGATGAAATGTCCTATGACCTCCTTATAACCTGTAAGCGAAATTTTATGATGATCGGTTGGGTGGTTAAGGCGTAAAAGCGTAACATTACAAACAAACAAACTCACATTCACATTTATTCTAATAGTGAAGATTTCATTTCTACCTCTAGCTTATTTTAGACGCTAGTGTGCTCTTATGGTCGTATATTTTTAATTGTTAATGCAGCTACAGCTTTTCTCCTTGTAAGTATTATATGTATAAATATATTCACCGGTTAAACGATGAAACGTACAAAATGCCATAATTAGTTATATTAAGCCGGCGTCACACTTACATCGAAGTGGAGCAAGCGTTCGTTCGTGATTTATTGGATTTGCTAATTTCATAGCATTGAAACGGGAGCATCGAGATTAAAGCTGTATGTTACACCGTCCCGTAATTCGTGGAATAGTTTGTAATTATTCGGGTCTAAGTAGATATTGTCAAATAGACAATTCAAATCTATTTTATTTTATTTCAATTATAGCTATTGCCCGCAGATGCGCTCGAGAACAGTATTTTTTTTAGATTAAATTGTCCTTTTGTTATCCTTGGCAATGTGTATGACAATATGTATTTTTATGATGATCGGTCGCGTAGTTAAGGCGTGAAAGTGTAACAAACAAATAAACTCGCGTTTATAATATTAACTAGGAAACTGACTTATTGACTGAAGAATCGATGCGTAGCGCAGAAACTTAACATTTTGTACACACGTTTTATATACTATATAACATACTACACTATGTAGGCATAGGAAAAAGGGATTTCATATTTCCTCTCTGATTTGAGATTCAGATTTTGTATTAATAAAATCATTAGGATAGTCCTATTAAATTAAAACTTCGTGGTAATATTTTAAAAATAAACACACAACATTTATTGTTATATTACCGTTTTTTAATAAATGTACTTAAATGGATTTTCTTATTTCTAAATTTCGTAAAATTGGTATGTTTTGTTAACGAAATTGAAACCACGTGCAAATACTTTTATATTAATTTGTATGGGTATTTGATACGGTGTTAGATTTCCAATAGCATACTTAGGTACTTCTAACATTTCGGGAAAGGTAAAGGCAAGAGAAGTCATATTCGTATTTTTAAGGTCAGACAGAATTAGACTTGATCATAACTTGTAGGCACTTCAAAAAACGTGATAAAATTTTTCTAACAAATATAATTTTGTGTTTGAAACCGGTCTTTCAATAATATATTATTGAAATACTAGCCGCGAGATATAATCTAAGAAATAAATTGTTACCTATCATTACCAAGTACCTAATACGCAAAATTAAACGCTTAATTATTCTAATCAAATATGTATTAGCAAAACAAAGTTTAAATTTGTCAGCTGCAATAAATATGTTCGGTGTGAGAGGTATACAAATTTTAAGCCGTGTCGGAAATTATGTCGAATGACATTATTCGTTATTATCGTCGTTTCCGAAGTGAGACACAATTTTAGGACATGTCTGTCTCGTACCGTCCCAATCTTAGCACCTAATATCCGACGAGGGATTATCACACATTTCTTACAAGAATTGCTGAAGGAAACCTTTGGAAATATGGAAATTCTGAAGCACGAGATGAATCGGATTATGTAATGAAAGAATGTAACAATTGGGCTTATGTTTGAATTTTGATGTTGGATTTCACATTGTTTTTTATTCAAGAAGGCGGTATAGTTGGATTGCGATTTTTTTCTATCAGAATTCATTGATGACGTGGTGTTACCTAAAGGAAACATTTGGTACGAATCTAAGACAGGTTACTATAGATCATATCTGTGCAATCAAAATGTCTATTAATAGTCTCCAAAACCTCTATATACAGAAAAAAGTTCAAATGTCTTGTTATATATGCGAGAGTAAGTTATGTAAAAAAAAAAAAAAGAAATCATGTTATTCTTGTTTAATCGCTAAAGGAGAATACAAATAATAATCAAAGTTAAACATCTAATTGTGGATTATATACATTTTTGTCCCTTGGTGGGATCGACCCATAACACAATTCACGGCATAGTGGCGAGCGAGGTGACCGACATAAACCTTTTTGCCATCCATCTTTATCAAAACCGCACACGGTACTATATCTATTAGCATACTTATAAATAAATGGTTAATAATCTATTTCGCTTCACCACAAATTCACTGTGCCTTCTCAGATATCCTGAGAATTACAGCTGCTGATTCCAAAATTCAAAACTTCGATTGCCAATTTACTTAATGTATTCGTTCAGGCAAATTTGAGTCTTAACATTGCTATTATAGAGGTCAAAATGCTAGTAAATAGAATTTTGTAGGACGTAACAGGATAGATTAAAAAAGTTGGGCTGTTAGAGGGTTTAGTTTTATAGGGATGATCGTTAGTTACCATTTAGTTTCGAGAGACTGATCTTTAGAACTCTGATCGTTAACTAGTTATATTCTAAGTGTCTTTGATGACATGAATGCCGTTCTTTTGAGTAAATTTGACTGTCTCAACCAGCGGTAGAGAATGCGACTGCAGTGCATGAGGGTGGGTTTAACTCCTGGGTCAAGAGTTATTAGGTATTTTTGTCCAAAATTTCAACTTCTTCTCTCTTAGCCTTTACTATTCCCAAGTTACTTGGGGTCGGCTTTTTTTTCTGGTCTAACCGGATTTGACTGGATATCAATCAGTTTTTACACGGAGCGGCTGCCACCTGACCTCCGCAACCCGAAGGCTAACGATACCCTAACGCTAGACCAGTGTCAGGATGTTAGAGGGTACTGACTTTCCCAATAACGACTGCCATAGATGTTCATGGCAGCCGGGACCGACGGCTTAACGTGCTCTCCGAGGCACGGAGCAGGCGATAATTGTCAATCAATACGCACATAATTTCGATAAGTCATATAACTTCCAAAAGTCAGAGGTGCGCGACGTGGGTTCGAACCTGAGACCCTCTGCATTGCAGTCTGTTGGTCTCCCCACTGAGCTATCGCTGTCCAAAATGTCAACGAACTCTGGAATTAGCCCGGAGATGGCAATAGCCTTGCCTCATATTACGTAGAACTTAATAAGATTATTTTAAAGTATTGACCATCTATTAATAAATTTTTTTTTGGTTAGCCTTTCAGCTACCGGGGCGCTATTCATAATTTATAAATCGTGTTAGTATTATTCTATTTATTTGTTTCATATATGGAAAATATAAAGTATCTTGTATCTTATGTGGGGGCCAGTCAATGCAGACCGGCGACACTTCGACCCAGTGGGATCTTTTGTGTCGACACTCTCCCAATAACGACTGCCATAGATGTTCATGGTAGCCGGGACCGACAGCTTAACGTGCTCTCCGAGGCACGGAGCAGGCAATAATTGTCAATCAATACGCACATAATTTCGAAAAGTCATATAACTTCTGAAAGTCAGAGGTGCGCGACGTGGGTTCGAACCCGAGACCTCCTGCATTGCAGTCTGTTGGTCTCCACTGAGCTATCGCTGATCTTATACAACTGTCCTGGTTTTAATTCCCAGGGTGGGTGCGGTATTATTGGGGATTTCTGTAACGAAATTCTAAGTACACGGTAATAGACTCTCTAGTATGTGAGAATTGTAAAACATATTCTTGTAAATTGTGGGTGTATAGACCTCAGGCAGATACAAATATAAAGTAAGCAATGATTATTCGAAAACAGAATCAAAGATTTAATAAAATTATAACGCTGAAATTGGCAAATCAAACTAACTGGGAAAATGAAGTTGATTTTTGAATTCTCTCCTTAAGATGTAATAAGGGCCTGGCTATGCACTTGAGGTCTATAATAGTATGCATTACTATACGAACATTAAAATCAAGGGATTAATATGTGTATTATTAATCTATACCGATACTAGCCGACCCGGCAAACGTTTTTCCACCATATAAATTATTTCTTAGTGGTATGAAATATACTTTACGACCTATTTTATTATTTATTTTCATACCTACCAAATATTCATAAAAATTTCATAAAATCGGTCGAGCAATTTCGGAGGAGTGCGACCATAAACATCTTGACACGAAAATTTTAAATATAATATAATATGTACATATATGTATAATGTAGCTTATAATTTATAACATATACTTCTGAGTGTTATCCAATTTAAAATATTATGACTTTACAAGAAATTTCTATACATTAAATTCGATGTACATTTGTAGTTGCAATATTCATCTTTGTTTTGTTTAAAGACAACTATCGCCCTTTTTTCTGACAGATTTGAAATGTTTGTATCTTATTTAATTTTGAATAGATTTCAAAATAATTCGACTTATAAATGTAAATCAACTACCTTGTTATAGGCTTGTCTCATTCACAACATTTTGACATTATAAATTAAACTACTGCAACGTTAAACGGACATCTCAAATTTAAATTGAATTTTAAAAGGTTGATTCTAGAATCGTGAATTGAACAAATTGCATTAACAAACACCAAGAGAATGGAGGTTTTTAAGAAATCGCTTTAACTCCACAGTGAAATATCAATTTAACTTATCTCCTTTGGAAAGAAAAACTTTCTACCCAGTCGTCGCCAAGTTGGATTTCGATTACTTGTAAGGGTGTCACGCGTATTTTAACCAACGATGCTAAAAGGGCATTAACTAATTAATATAATTTATTCCTTCGCCCAGATTTCAAAAACGAATCGTTTTGTCTACAATATAATAATTAAACTGTAGCACTACTGGGGCATCTTCTCAGTGTGAGAAGGGTTAGGCCATAATCCACCACACCATCACCACTGGGGCAGCCAGTGCTGGTTGGTAGACTCCACATATCTTCGAGACCATTATGAAATCTTTTAGACATGCAGGTTTCCGTCACGAGCGAGCGATAAAATTAACTATTTAATACGCACATAACTTCGAAAAGTCAGAGATGCGTTAGGCTCGAACTCGAGACTTCTGCGTGGCAGACCAACGGTCTTCCACTAGGCTATTGCTGCTTTTATCGTATCGTTATATCCATGAACAGCAAATTTTTGACACATATTCTACGGAAAATATGTCAAAAATTAATGTGTAATGTCCATAGCTTGAGAAACAGAGTCGTTTGACTCTGTTTTTATATATATATATTGAAACCTAGTTTCAGTCAAATAAGAATTACCGTCATTTTCTAAGATTACTTTAATGATGCATGGGTGAAACACAAAAATTTAAAATTTAAATTACATACTATAGCTAGAAAAAGATAATACAACTGTCCTGGTTTTAATTCCCAGGGTGGGTGCGGTATTATTGGGGATTTCTGTAACGAAATTCTAAGTACACGGTAATAGACTCTCTAGTATGTGAGAATTGTAAAACATATTCTTGTAAATTGTGGGTGTATAGACCTCAGGCAGATACAAGTTCGAGCATAAGTATATAATTAAAATCTATGTAAGTAGTTCGTAGCTAAACATTTTATTTATATAGTGTCAAATTAAAAATGAAGTTCGATGTGACAACCCTAATCAGTAGACCAACCCCGTCCGATTTCGGAGCTTTAACTTCACAGAATTAACACCATATTTGCTGAAGACACATTTTATTTTGGTTTTTCTTGAGATAAAACTTTTCAATGGGCTTTATAAAAATAAATCTTCTCTTTACGTTTTAATTACTACGCCGATTAAAACGAGAACGGTAAAACATTTGTAGCAAAACATAATATACATAAATTTATTAATTATTTAAATGAATGTGTAAATCAATAACTTTCCATGTATGGACTTTTTATGTTTTTTGTTTAAATAGATAATTTATTATTATTATTATCATAATATAGCCGATTTTATTTGATTTTATTTGAAACTAGCCTGCTCGCCCCCACACTGCCTTTAATTCTAGTAAAAAAAAAGTTATATGTCAATAATTATCTCTTCTTTTCTTTGATTTACTGAAACACTTGGTTTAGCGAACTACCAATCTTATAAAGAAAAATATAAACGCATTTTCGCGTCTATAATACTATTTGCAAAATACAGTAATAACTAACTAAAAATACTATAAAATGCATATTTTAAATTTCATAAATATTAAGTTTGCAAGACTTTTAGGATTAGATAATTAGGTAAGTTTTCTTTCTTAAGAATGTATCCATTTCGAGTACAAAAGTATCCGATATAGCTACAAGATTGTTGACCTCTACAATGTTGCCAACATTCTTCAGACGTAATTGGATAATTATAACTTATTTTTGGAATATGAAATTGTCAGAAGTTTAGAAAATAGTTTTGTATCTTCGGCATATTTCAAATATTTTCATGCAGCTAGAAAACATGCCAAATTTATGTTAAGAAAATTGATGGTAAAAGAAGTTCAAATAGATTTCTCAAAAGTAATATCTTTATGTATATTATTCTCTAGATCGTGTGTATATCATTGAACTTCTCCTAAATGGCCGGATCAATCATGATTAAATATTTTGTAGGTTTGAGTGCGTCTCTAGATGACATTACAATTGGACCTGGTAGATGGCGCTGCCATTGCGTTGCAACGTTCAGGTAGGACAACGTCTGTAGGGTCTGCTAGTAATAATGCAAACTTGAAATACAGTCAGGGTGTACAAGGTTTTAGCTTGAATGCCTCGATAATATTCCTAAAAGTGGTGATATGTATACTGTAAAAGACTGAGAGAAGATGCAGGCAGTAGTCACAAGTTATGGTATCTTCCTGCAATACCATCTTATTTACTATACTATCTTATCATTTACTTAGTGTTTGCTTCTCACTATGAAGATAAAATAACTTTAATGTGGCTTGTTTTGCCATGACGCAAATGAAGGCAAACTGCGATCCCGCCGTGTTAACGTTATCTGCAAATGATTGATGATTGGACCAACTTGGAGCTAGCAGTCACTGGACTGGACATAAAACTTTTCAAAAAAGTATTTAAATAAGTAGTGTAAGATGAAAATAAAAAAATATTTCAACATTAATCATTTTATATGTCAGCCCTTATATAAACTGTCCCAGTGCCGGGCACGGACTTGACAATATAATAATGTTCGAAACATAGTCCATCACACTGCGCGCTGGCCTCATGTGCTTTGGATTAACTTTACACATCTTTGAAAGCATTATGTAGAACTGGATGTAACTGTGAACTTGGATATGTAGATTTCCTCACGATGTTTCTTTCATTTAAAGCAAACGATACTTAACTAATTAATACGCACATAACTTTCAAAAGACAGAGGTGTATGTCTTGCAATCGAACTCGACACCTCTGCTTGGCAGTCAAATGGTTTTTCACTAGGTTATCGCTGCTTATCATTATGTAAGGAAATTAAAAAGTCCGTGTATAATACCTTAATTTCAGCGATTAATTAAAATCTTTCCGTTTGGATTTTTGTACGGATTGGTAGCAATAGCTGCCATTGCAAACCACGTATTGCTATACTTCTCTGAGTAAGGATGCTTTGCATAGAACTGAAAGACGTGTTGAAGCATATTTTGTGTTTCGACAAAGCAATAGCTTCGTCCAACTTCGAGAAATACCTCGAAACTGTTTCTTTATTAGCACAGGTTCCAGAAAAGGTAAAAAGACCCGTCTAATTGTTTTACTTCTTACACAGAGTATTATATTCCTCATGGCATATTATATATAGGCTATACTTTTCAAAGTGGGGAAATGTCATTTATGCTTCCATCTCTGCGAGAAAAAGGCAGTAGAACCTTTCTAACCGCCGGGTACACCAAGTTCCGGATCCTACCAACTAAGCCTACCACGGTGTGCTAACATGCTGTCTTGAATATGGGTGGGTCATTAAACTGAAGTAGTCCCTACTTCAGCAACATATAGGTCAACCTCAAACCATTCAATATGCATTCTAAATATAAAAAATCTATGTGCTGAACATTTGAAATATTCTCTAAATCTGAAACTACTCTTAAACCAAAAATCACCTGCATATTTTTAATCTTGAATTTTACTGGAAGATTTTCTTTGAATCCAATAAGTTAGTGCCAATACAATGCAATGAAACCTATTGTTAGTACCAGTTTGCTGTAGTGCAGAAAAGTCAAGCACGACACAATAGAATTCTAGTTATTTTGCAAATGCAGGTGGATTTTGTTTATTTGCAGATGTTTTTGTAATACGAACGGTGTTAAGAATTTATTTGCTTAACTCTTATAAGCATATATACATACATATACTTATTCTTATATCCCTGAAGGGGTAGGTAAATGTAACATAATATCGCCAGCTATGGTTCTAGGATGCTCGTAATTATGGGTGAGAATTTTGCCGTTTCCCGGGCATAGTTGTAGACCCCGTACAGCTACTGTTAATTGCGAACTCGAGACCTCTTGTCGGCAGTAACTATTGCTGCACTAACGAGTATTATTTATGTTTATAGAAAATTTAGGAAAAAGGAATGTTGAAAAAGGCAGCTGTAAATTATATCCAGCAATACTAAGTTTATCTTTAGTATTGCTGGATAATTTACAGCTGCCTTTTTGAAAAAGGAATGTTATAAAAGGCAGCTGTAAATTATCCAGCAATACTTAAGATAAACTTAAAATTGCTGGATAATTTACAACATTAAAAACAGGACACCAACAAGCGGACCATATGTTTATGGATCATACTTTTGTCCTTATGGGTATTGAGCCCACTCGGCGCAGTAACAGTGCCGAGGCCATTCCTCATAGTCACATAAGGAATATAACAGCGCTATCAACAAACACGCTACATTAAAAAAAAAGTATTATATTATCAGAAAATTGCGTATCTTCAAAGAAATGCCACATCTAGCTCGTAGTTAAACGTGCTTAAGACGAAATATCACATCATATGATTGATGGAACGGGTTTGACTAAAATGTATAAAAATTACGTTACGGCCACAAAGTAAGTGAAGGCGCCAGGCTTATAACGAAAATTTACATATCTTCGAACACAGCCCTCGTTTCTATTTTATCTTCAAGATGTTCTTCTATGAAAGGAAAATTGTTTCCACTATTAATCTATCGATATTGCAGAAAAACACGTATTCACAAGTTTTTATGACTATTTATGTTTATAGATATATAAACAGCATCGATAGTCTATGGGCTATTGGACTGCCACGCATAGGTTTAGAGTTTAATCCAAAGGCGCGCATCTCTGACTTTTCCGAGTTATATGCGTATTAAATAGTTAATTAACGCTTGTAATGCCTGCATGTCCGAGAGTTCATCATAATGTTCCTGAAAGCATTTGAAGTCTGCCAACCTGCACAGGGCGAGCGTGGTGGACTATGGCCTAAGCCTTCTCACACTGTGAAGAGGTCCGTGCCCAGTGGTGAGACAGTTTAATACAGGGCTGATATTATATTATATATATATCGAAAGGTTAGACGGCCAACTCGCTTTTGATGTGATGAAGCGACAAAATATAGGCGTGGTATTATACCTCGTGCATATACTAATGATAAGCAAATACAAACGAAATGAAACAATAAAGGTTGTCTTTGATTATCACTGATTTGATCGTTAAAGCAGCGGGTTTGTCACACCGAAAGCGTCCGCGCACGTCTCCGGCTCTCCAATAACAGAAATAAATTGCATTTCAATTATTATTTTCTTGACGCTTCGACATATACAGGATGTCCGGTAATTAATGGATAACCTTGAAATGTCTTATAGTAGAAACGATGGCCGTTTAGAAAAAAAATTAAGAAAAATCTATCCTAACTACTACCTGAGATATGTTTTTTTTTAATTACCATATTTATCTTTCTTGTACACTACGACCATAAATGAATGAATTCTATCGTTTTTTTTTTGTTTTATTATTAAATACTAATTATGCTAATAGACAGACAGTCAAAAGTATGACTAACTATTGCATATTTTTAAATTATATAATAAATTATATATTTCTGAACTGCCATCAGTTCTGCTATAAGACATTTCAAGGTTATCCATTAATTACCGGACATTCTGTATATACATAGTCTCTCATCTATATACCCAAGGGTTAAGGAGAAGTGACACCCACGTTTCATTCCAGTTATAGTTTTAGGACTAACGTAATGGAAGGTGAGTCTATTACGTTAAGCAGCCCGAAGATAGACAGTCAACGTTGATCCTGCGCCTGATCTCCGGTCGTGTCGGTTTGCCGGTCCATCAGACTATGAGAGTAGGCGAATAGAAAGTGCACTTGTGTTTGCGCACACGCTTGTGCCAGACTAGGCAAGTACCTGCTAAGATTAAGCACCAATACCAAATTTTATTTGGAGTACGTTATTATTATAATTAAAATGAAACTTCTGCGTGGCAGTCAAAGAGTCTTTCTTCTTAATGTTTACAAATTTTAAATACATAAATCAACATTGCACGCTTGGCGCAACGGGCAAGCGGTTGCCTCGCAATTAGGAAAATTATTTCTGTAATTAAACAATCATATTTTGTAGTGATTGTTTGATTGTCTTGGTGGACATTACAAAAACATGAAATTAACAGACACAAAGTCTGTTAATTTTATGCTTTTATAAAGTCGCTCGCGCACGGGGCATTTTTCCATAGCGAGAGAAATCCTAAAAAAGCATTGACCTTACTGCTGTACCATTCCTTCGATATATTACTTTCTATTATCGAATATCGATAAAATATCCAATTCAACGTCAGAATCACAATGCCGATATTTTACGACAAGGAATTAATGAATGAATCGGGACAATTTATACTAGAAATACCCGGAAATAAAGTATTGAAAGGAGCAAATTTGGAGGACCATAAAAGAATTATACGAGCCCATTTGTAACTGAGAATATAAAACCAAAGACGCACAATAAGTGGTAAGGTATAAACTTTAATACTTAGGTGCAAGCCTTACAAAAATCAGACTAGGGTGCGCGAGCAGTTTGCTATCCCTTTCTTATTTCAAACAAAACATATGTGAGCGACATGAAATAGCATACTATGACGCGAAGCCTCGTATGGTGGATCCTCATTAGAACTAAGCTCCACTTTAGTGCCAGTTCCACCATAGTACCCTATGGTACTATTAGTGTAGTGACTAGTAAAAAGAGGATAATGGTAGATCTCAGTATATGAGTTCGGCCTGCCAGTGCATGTGAAGGAATAGTTCCTGCTGAGCAATCCAGAAGGAATACCGTGGTCCTGTAAAGTAAAGCGCAACAGAAGGAACATGGGTGTGGTTTAAGTCAGTCTAAATAGAATTTAGACTGACTTATTGACGATCACCCAGACGTAGATGTCAACGAAATCGAGGCGGCTCTCAAACAGCTTAGTAATGGGAAGGCTCCCGGTGAAGATGGAGTAGCCTCTGAGCTCCTCAAGGCTGGGGTAAACCTGATCTTGGGGAGTTGAAGAGGCTCTTTAACTCTGTAATAACCAATGGGACTACCCCGAAGGCGTGGGAGCAGAGGTGTAGTGGCATTGTTTTTCAAGAAAGGAAACAAAACGCTCCTTTAAAACTATAGGCCGATCACGCTTCCGAGCCACGTCTATAAGCTGTTCTCGAGAGTCGTCACGAATCGTCTGGCATCAAGATTTGATGCCTTTCAGCCACCGGAACAGGCTGGGTTTCGTAAAGGCTATAGCACCGTAGACCACATCCATACTGTTCGGCAGGTTATACAGAAGTCCGAAGAGTATAACCAACCGCTGTGTCTGGCGTTTGTGGACTACGAGGAAGGCCTTCGACTCCATCGAAACCTGGGCTGTTCTGGAGTCTTTGCAGCGATGCCAAGTCGACTGGCGGTACGTGGAGGTGCTGAGAAGTCTCTACCAAATAGCGACGATGTCCGTCCAAGTGCAGAACCACCAAACAAGACCCACCCAGTTGCTCAGAGGTGTAAGACAGGGTGACGTTATTTCCCCGAAACTCTTCACCAATGCTCTGGAGGATGTCTTCAAGACCTTGCGATGGAATGGTCTGGGCATCAATGTCAATGGTGAATATCTCACACACCTCCGCTTTGCTGACGACAAAGTTATAATGGCAGAATCGCTGCAAGACCTGCAGAAAATGCTGTCCGGTCTTAATGCTGCCTCGAGACGCGTTGGGATCGGGACGAACTTGGACAAGACTAAGGTCATGTTCAACGAGCACATCGTCCCTGAGCCCGTTCCCGTCAAAGGTGTAGCCTTTGAAGTTGTCCAGGAGTACGTCTACCTAAGACAAAAGTTACAGCTAGGTAGAGACAACTTTGAGGGTGAAATCACCAGTAGAGTGCAGCTTGGCTGGGCAGCGTTTGGAAAGTTGCATCATATCTTCGAGTCACCCTTGCCACAATGCCTAAAGACCAAGGTATTCAATCAATGCGTCCTACCGGTCATGACATACGGAGCCGAGACGTGGAACCTGATAGTGAAACTAGCCCCACGATTGCATGTCACTCAGCGAGCTATGGAAAGGTGTATGCTCGGAATCTCGTTAAGGGACAAAGTCCGGAACGAGATTATCCGACAAAAAAACCAAAGTCACCGACGTAGTTCCGAAGTGTAGCAGGCTGAAGTGGCAGTGGGCTGGTCACATCTGTCGCAGAACCGATGATCGTTGGAGCAGACGGGTTCTCGAGTGGAGACCACGACTCGGCAAGCGTAGTGTAGGACGCCCTCCGGCTAGATGGACCGATGACCTGAAAAAGGTGGCCGCAGGTGACTGGATGACGAAAACGGGAGATCGGGCCTTGTGGCGCACCTTGGGGGAGGCGTATGTCCAGCAGTGGACTGCAATAGGCTGAAATGATGATGAATGATGAAATAGAATTGCTTGGACTACCACCTCACGATTTGTTATTAAAGTAAGTTCAGTTATCATGTTGCGTAACATTAATCAACCTCGACTATGCAATGGAACGAGATCATCAACGATTATCAAGCGAAAATACAAAGGAGAGGGTGTTTTGATGCCGCGTATACCGATTATTCCATCGGATTTGCCATTCGTTTTTAAGTGACTACAATTTACCGTGCATTTAGCTTTGGCGATGACCATAATTAAATCACCAGGCTCATCGTTGGAAGTTTACGGAATTAACTTGGAGTTTCACTGTTTCACGCATGCACAACTATATGTCGCGTGTTCGCGCGTCGGAAAGCCACCGTCTTTGTACACTTACGCACCGCAAAACAAATAAAAAAACAAAGTTTAATAGAAAGCTTTACATTGATTTACTCTATTTATATTTAATATAAATAAACGACATTAAATTCATTTAAATTGTAAGCAAGTTTCATTTAACAACCAAAAGAATTTCAAGCCATGTTATTGATGTCATTGAATTGAAGTCAGAAGATTAATTAGGATAGACTACAACTGATTAAAAGTCACAAACACAGAATTCAAATCGGTCCGGCCAACATTAAGTTTTAGCGCGAGACCAATGAAAAGCATTTTTTTATGTGTATAGATACATTTATCTATACACAAAAAATGCTTTCTTATGTGTATTGATAAATGTATCTACTCTTACGTATAACTATAACTTCGTATCACTTACAATTGTAAGTGATACGAGTCACCTAGTAACTGATAAAAACATCACTCGCTTTAACGGTAAAAGAAAACATCGAGAAGGAACCTGTACATTTCTCCATAATGCTTTCGAAGATATGAAAAGTCTGCCAACCCGCATTGTACCGGTGTGATTAACTACAGACTATATCACTCTTCTTACACTGAAAAGAGGTCCGTGCCCAGCAGTGGGACGGTTGTTATAAAGGACTGATATTATATTCTGCTAAAAATGTCTATAGTAAAATAACTGGACATCAAATCATTGTACAATGAATTTTATTTTAATAATATATCATAGTACAACACATACAAATTATAATTATATTATTGAATAGCGTTGTTGTTAATTTACTAATGATATTTAAATAGATTATAATTACGCCTATAAATGTGTGATTCGAGCCTAGCTTATCAATTCTTTTATGTCAACATCTACAATATTATTCCTCAGACATTGTTTATATTTCCTTCCGACTAATGCAGACGTTGTCAAGGCACGGTTGCTTTGGCAAGTCGCAAAGAGGAGAGAGTGAAAGGAGTCGTCACACAGTCGCAAAGAAGAAACCGAGTGCCATCTGCCACCACTGCGAGTGTATTGAGGATATGGCGCACAAGCTCGGGGCATATTTTGCCTGGGTGTAACGCCGTGAACACGTCAACGTTGTGAGTGTCGACCTGTCGCTGCCGGCTGTGATCAAAGTCATGGTTGACAGCGAGAGGAACTGGATAGCGGTCGCATCCTTCTGCGAGGACGTTATCTCGCGAAAGAAGGCGGCGGAGCGGATCCGTGAGGAAAGTATCCTTGCGATCTTGCATAATGTTTACCTTCCCTCCAAAGCAGTTTACCAGATTCGCAATTAACTAGAAGTATAATAAAAAACAAATTGAATTTTTATAGTATATTTTTAAGAACAAATAGAAAATGTCTCCCTTTCTGTCTGTTAAAAATTTAAGACTTTAAAGGAGCCAGTTGCTTAATGCAATCAATTTTTTTTTTTTCATTTAAGCAATCGGTAATTATGCTATATATTTTTCTGAATTTTTATGACCTGCACTACTGCTTCTTTTTTTAATATTATATTTTTTTATGTTTGATGTTTCGACCAGGTTACATCGGCCGTGGTCACAAGCTGACTGGTGCTGCTATGTCATGCCTCCGTTTGTGAGGCAGAAGAATCTTTCTCAAGAAGATTCATCCTCACTTTACACAGTAACGAAGTTGCGTATTATTAATCACGGGATTCCACGTCGCGGATAATTTAGAACCGTCTTCACTATTTAAATTACACTACTCTTGGATAAAAGTGGCGATCGGTGGAAAGGACTTCCAGACAATGAAATTCTATCTAATGATTAGTACCCGATTCCAGTATATGTTCTGCAATTGCTGATTTGCTAGCCTGCTGGTTCTTCGCAGCGGCGATGTGTTCTTTGATCCTCTCAGCAATAGTACGCTTCGTTTGGCTTATGTAGGCACTCCCACAGCTGCAATTTATTTTGTAGACACCTGGCGTTTGTAAAGACAAAATTCAATTAGCGATTCTGGTAAAGTGTAATTGGCTATGTACTAATATGGCCAATAGATGAGAATAGGCTTGCTTCCTAAAGCGTGGACACTAAACCAAAGCTAGCGAAATGTGGGTATTACACATATGGATGTGCTTATTCCAGCTTATGCCAGCTTTATTCGAGGGTAGGAATGGTCCTACCCACATCTTCAGCGATATATATACATGAGTTAATACATGTAATATTCTTCTCCACATTTATAGAAGATAGTCATGCTATAAAGGTATGATTATTTTTATATTTGTAACCAGTTATTGCTTTTTATTTATTTGTTATTGTTTCACTCCCGTGGCTCGTAGCTTGAGCCTATACATAAAGCATGTGTTACTTCTGGCAAAAGTAGCTTTCAAATGGTAAATTCATGACTAAAATCGGTCAGGTAGTTTTTGAGTATATATTTTTATTACCCTCTCCGTAGTATGGTAAGCCCTCGGATAGCCCACGACTGTCCACGTTTTTAATCGGTCTAGTAGGTTTAAAGCGTATTCCTTCCAAACACAAATAATTTTAATAATAATATCCTCCAGACCGAATTTCGTTCACGGCGGCCAATCTTAATGGAGACTGGCCATCTGCGCAGGCGTTATTATAGTGCACAAGTATGTGCGCAAACACAAGTGCACTCCCTGTTCCCTACCGCTCATGATCTGATGGGACGGATAATTCGACACGATTGAAGAGAGATCAGGCGCAGGACCAACGGCTTTACGTGCTTTCCGAGGCACGGGGGTGTCTAACACCGCCAAAATCCTAACTCCGGGCTCATATTGAGATTTCTTATGAGATTTCTTAACAGAAATACCCAATAACTTTTTGCTGGCTCGACCCGGGATTCGGACCCGAGACCTCATGCACAGCAGTTGCATTCACTACCACTGCGCCACGGAGGCACTTTAGTCCAATCGCAAATACAAACATACAAAATTATTAAACTTTCCTTTGTAGTATTAATATAGATTACTAGAGCCAAATGTAGACCTTGTAAAATGTACATCTATTGGCCACGAAATAAGAATCAACAGTATATGAGATAAATAATTAATAGGCACGAAAAGTTCCATACAGATAAGACTAATTTGTCACTTGTATTGTAGTTATCGAGGTAATCAGACGTAGTTAGTAGTATGTATATTCTGTTTTGGGTGTCATGTGTTTTAATATTTACACTATGGTGGAGTTTGAAGCGAAAGAAAAGGGAGAAAGAGCCTCCTATGTTTCCGGGAGCTTTGCCATTCTTGGGACACGCGCACTTGTTTTTTGTAAATTATGTTGGTGAGTAAGAATGTTAATATTTATACACGATCAACAGCTGAACCTATAATTATGGTAACGATGAATTTTCTTTTACTTCTTTGGGAATAACCTGATATTACCATAGTTTACAGCATTTTTTTTTATGAATGTTTGTATACGCTTAATTCAATGTATGTATGCCGCGGTAATATAGGTTTAAAGATCTTTATTGTACTCAAAAAGAACATTACAGTCCACTTACTGAGCATACAATATAAATAAAAATAAAGTATAAGTATAACAGTAGCACGATCATGAGTGAATCTTATAAGTTACAGTTTTTGTTTTTAATCTATCAATGACCCAAAAACGTATTTAAGTACCTAGTTATTATTTTTTTTATTGTAATAGGTAATATTTTTTATGTTTTATGTTTTACACTAGGTTCATTTATTTTATATTTAAAATAAAGTCTAGTGTAACCAGATTTGTAACCATACAATTTATATCCATACCATACATAAATTGGTATTAGATAAATGCATTGCTAAAATGTACCTATATTTAAAATGTAGTTATATACGTATATATTATTTTACCATTATATATTTTATATTTTTAGGTTTAAAATGTTTTTTTTTTTTTTTTTTTTTTTAACTTAGATGTATGTGTTTGTTTACGTAATTTTTAAGTTTAGTTTTAAAATTAGACAAGCTGTCACATTCCTTTATTTCATCCGGTAAATTATTAAACAATTTTATGCCATCGTACAACATACTTCTTTTGCCATATTCAGTTCTTGGTGTAGAAAGCGTCAATTTATTAGTGTTCCTTAAGTTATGTTTGAACTATTTTTTAGTTAGCGTAGTCTGTGTGTGTATGTGACCCAATAATATTTTCTTAATCAATGTACATATATTTTCTGTGTAGATTTGTTTTAGGGTAAATATACTAGTCTTTTCATAAAGTTTAGGTGTATGTGTTAGCTTATGATATTGAAACAACACTTTTATTGACTTATTTTGTGCACGTTGTAATGGCACGATATTAGTTTTAGCAGCGGAACCCCAGATCTCTATAAGGTAAGTTAGGTTGGATTTTACAAGTGCATTATATATCATCAGTCGTGTTTTGTGCGGTATACAATTAGACATTCTGCATAAGGCACCGGTGAGTTGGTTAATTTTATTTCTCACATGGCCTATATGAGGTTTCCATGTAAGTCTGTCGTCTAAGATTAAACCAAGATACTTTTCCTGATGCGACCTATGTAGTGATTCATTATTAATATTTAGAGACAAATTGTTAGGTATTGGCTTGTTTTTTGCTGAGAATATCATTTAAGCAGTTTTCTTTGCATTTATTGTCATTAGATTACATTGGCACCAAATGCTGTATCGGTGTAAATCTTTCTGTGCTTGTTCTACCAATTCTATCAGTTTTTTGCCAAAATAAAAGAAACACGTATCGTCTGCGTATAACGTTATTTCGCCAGCCAACCCAATTTTGCTTATATTATTAATATATATTAAAAATAATAACGGGCCAACTATTGAGCCTTGTGGAATGCCGCAAGTTATAAGTTGAGGTTTACTTGTATACCGTTCATTGCCTATTTTTACAACTTGGGTCCTGTTCTCTAAATACGACTGGAATATGCTGTACGCCGGTCCCGACAAACCTAGATTTTTTAACTTAGCTAATAATAACGAATGACTCACCGTATCAAATGCCTTTTTTAAGTCAATAAATATTCCCAGACAAAAGCTTTTTCTATCTATTTCTGTGTTAATTCTAGTTACTAAGTCAACTACGGCTGACAATGTGCTACATTTTTTTCGGAAACCATATTGTTGAGTACATATAAAATTGAGTCCATTAAGATGTTTATTTAGACGATTGTATAAAACTTTTTCAAATATCTTGGACATTACAGGTAGGACGGAAATGGGACGATAATTACTTGGGTCTGTCTTTGTGCCTGATTTATAAATTGGACTAACTTTTGCTGTTTTTAAGCTGTCAGGGAAATTGCCAAATTTAATACATTTATTAATGCAATCCGTTAAATTTTCGACTATTAGGTCACTTATGCACATTATTGATTTAGTGGTAATGCCGTCAATACCAGTACTACAATTTACATCCAAACCTCTAATAATATCAAGTACTTCCTTTGTAGTGCATGGTTCAAAATTCGTAATGGTGTACTCGGGTGCCTCTTCTATATAGGTCATAGTATACATCGACTCATCTGGAAAATTTTTAGGTATTTTACTTGCTAATTCAGTGCCGATTGCCGAGAAAAAGATATTAAATTGTTCACAAATATCATTAACGTCATTAAATGTTTTATTATGGATAACCAGTTTTGGTGGTTGCGTTACTGCTTTAATTTTATTGTTAGCAAAAGTATTAATTAAATTCCATAATTTTTTTGGGTCATTGTCACAATTTTGAAAGGAGGTATGATAAAATTCTCGTTTAGTTGTTTTGATTAAGGTATGTAGATTATTTCTTTCCATGGTGAATTCTTCTTCTAACTCTTTGTTATTAGGATTTTCTTTGAGCTTTATCCATAGATTATTTCTTCTGTGTATGCCATTTGTTATATTTTTATTGATCCAGTCCTTTTGTGGGAGGTTTAATATCTTAAACTTGGCAATTTTGTGTAATTTTATTTGCAGCAGTATATAGTGTTCTAAAGTAGTGTAATTATGGTCATTGTTTGTTAATATATGTTCTTTTGTATCCTTGTAAAGTGCTGCATAATCAGTCGCTTCATATGAAACACGCTGGAGAGGGTTGTGCTTGTAGTTGAGTAATTCCACATATATTTGTTTGTGATCAGATAATGATGAATCAATAACACTGATATGAAAATTGTCCTTGTAGAGATTTGTACAGATGTGGTCCAAAATTGTTTTCGTTCTATTAGTTTCTCTAGTGCAATAATTAATGTGTATTTTGTTCAGAATATCGTATCCAGTTGTTTGCAATATATCTCTGTAGTTTGAAGTCTCCTTAGTGTCGCTCAATAGATCAATGTTGAAGTCGCCAAAAACAATGCCTCGTTTCTTACGTTCTAGTTGTGCCATATATTTTTCAAAGAATGCATTTAAGTTAATTTTGCCGGGGTTGTAAATTGCACCGACATTTATAGAATATTTTTTTAAATTAATCCAGAGATAATGTACGCCACTGTCATAAATGTCTTCTAAAATATCGAATTGTAAGCTATTATGAATAAATATCGAAACCCCGCCGCCTCTTTTGTCTGGTCGGTGGTTATAAACATGTGAGTAATTAGGTATGTTGAACGATTTTGCATCAAATTCGCTTTTAATCCATGTTTCGGTGAGTATAATCAAGTGTGTGACACACTTTATAGATTTAATAATACATTGCAGTTCGTCAAACTTGCCGGTTTTACATAAGCTGCGTACATTGGCATAAAAAAAACTTAGAGTTCTCTTTCGAGTGGGTAGGTCTTCGTAATTGTCCAGTAAAGAGTGGCTATTTATTTGACATGTTAGTGATCTATAGATGTTTGGGTTTGAATGCCGTTTTTTGATGACTTTTTAATAATTTTAGGTATATCTCTTATGTATTTTATAGCTAATCCATGTTCGCCACTTTGTTCTCGACGAGCTAATTCTTTCTTCAGATTCTGCATATAAATACGTTGAGCGGGTGTTTGATCTGCATATAAGCGCGTATTAGTTGATGTTTTCGATTGATTTCGCAGGAGGTATTTTGCTGTTTCCTTACTATCAAAGCACACTTTAAGCAATCGATGTTTATCAGGGGTGTATTTGCCCAGTCTATAAATTTTAACTGGCATTGGACAATCATTATAAATTGACTTGGTAAGCTTATTTACTTCGTTACGATCGTAAGTACGGCTTTGTTCCAGATTGTCATTATGCAACTCATTCATACCCGCGATAATATACTTGTGGGTTTATAAGATACTAGATGATACGGTGAACTATCTACACAGCGCTATAAAAAAATTGCTTTTAATGTAAAGCAATTGTTCACTAATGAGTGTCGCTAAAATTTAATAACGGTTTGACGGATTTGAATTCTGTATTTGTGACTTTTGCTGAATCTATCTTAATCAACCTTCTAACATCAATTCAATCACATGAATAATACTGGCTATAAATTATACGAATTGAATTTAGTTTTATATACCTATTTTATGTACCTTAAATATAAATACAGTAAATCAATGTAAAACTTTCTGATCCTCTATATTTTCCGGTTCTTTTTTAACATTAAATAGATATTTATTTGGATACTACAATAAACACAATTCTTTGAAACTAACTTACTTTTTTATTAATTTTTACAGTGCCATATTTTGTTACTCTTCATTTTGTTCTATTTATAAGTGGTTAGTTTTGTTAATATTAGTTAAGTTGTAAATTATTCCAGTACTTTACACCTCATTTATACACAAGATGTTGCAACCTTTATGCCATATATCACTGTCCATATAAAACTAAAATTAAAAACTTATACCTAAAATATTATAAAACAGAAATAAAAAAGAAAACTAAAACCATCTAATAATAAGTCGGCCTCTATGGCGTAGTGGTTAGTGTAACCGACTGCCACGCCTGAGGTCGCGGGTTCGATTCCCGCACAAGTCAAACATTTGTGTGCATGAACATGGATGTTTGTCTTGGTCTGGGTGTTTCTATGTATAATATGTATGTATTTATAAAAAGAAAGTATATATGTATGTATGTTTATCCATTGTCTAGAACCCATAGTACAAGCTCTGCTTAATTTGGGCTGGATAGTGTTGTGAGTATGCGATAGAATATAAAAAAAAAAAAAAAAAAAAAAACTAATAGGTTTCATAGAATTCCTCCGCATCACAGTCAACTGGTAATGTGCCCAGAAGACTGGCAGACATTTGTTTAGTTTTGCGGTGTGTAAATGTACACGCGACATATAGTTGTTCATGCGTGAAACAGTAAAACTCCCAGTTAAATTGAATGGCAAATCCGTTGGAAATACGTTACATCAAAACATCCTCGCCTTTGTATTTTTGCTTGAGAATCGTTGCACCGATGTTATTTATTAGCTTTTTCACAGCCAGTCTCATTTTTGCATAGTCGAGGTTGATTAATGGTACGCAATATGGTAACTGAACTTACTTTTAATAGCAAACTAGATGACCAAGTGAAATTCGTGTCAATTACAAAAAAAAATGCTTTTTATTATTATTTATAGTGTGGGGTTTAAAGCTTGAAAAAAGTCTTAACAATAGAATTATTGGAATTTACTTCCTTGATAATCTCGGAGGAAAAAAAACTGTTTCATATTTTATTGCCTTTGACGAGAATCAGATCGTATTATAAATTTGCAAAATGACTCATGAAAAGCATTTTTTTTATGTGTAGATATATTATTTGTAAGTGATTTAAAGTTTATGGGATATCCCTGTATTCAACTGTCCTACTGCTGGGCACGGGCCTCTTTTCGATGTGAGAAGGGTTAAGCCATAGTCCGCCACGCTGGCCTGGTGCGGGTTGGCAGACTTCACATATCTTCTATCTAACATTATGGTGAACTCTCAGATACGCAGGTTTCCTCACGATATTTTCTTTTACCGTTAAAACGAGCGATAATTAAATATTTAATACGCACATAACTTCGAAAAGTCTGTGGTCGCGCATCAGGATCGAACTGGAGACCTTTGCGTGGCAGCCCAACGGTTTGCTACTAGGACAACGCTGCTTTTTATATTTCATGTACATAAAATAAATTATATTCATTTAAATTGTAAGCAAGTTTCATTTATTACCAAACGAAATTCAAACCATAGGTATAAGATACAGCCAGTATTATTATAAAGCAGCGATAGCTCAGTGGGGAGACCAACAGACTGCAATGCAGAGGGTCTCGGGTTCGAACCCAAGTCGCGCTCCTCTGACTTTCGGAAGTTATATGACTTTTCGAAATTATGTGCGTATTGATTGACAATTATCGCCTGCTCCGTGCCTCGGAGAGCACGTTAAGCCGTCGCTCCCGGCTGCCATGAACATCTATGGCAGTCGTTATTAGGAGAGTGTCGACACAAAAGATCCCACTGCACACTGGGTCGAAGTGTCGCCGGTCTGCATTGACCGATCCCACATAAGATACATACATACATTATTGATGTCATTGAAGTGAAGTTAAAAGTTTGATTAGGATAGACTATTGCTGATCAAAATCCACAAACATAGAATTTAAAGCGGCCATGCTTTATCAAGCGAGACTAATAAATTTATTTTTATTTACACAAAATGTAAGTGATATGAAGTTCACTGGGTTATCTAGTTTTTCTAATATATGTATAGAATATTTCGTTAGGTAAGACACTTTTAAGAGGATTCGACATATTTTATCGAAGGTCTTCCTTTTATAATAAATATATTATAGGTACACATATCTATTAAACTGTAATTTGTCAATGTTTGTCAACTGGACATAGAAGATATTTAAGAAAAATGTATGTGAGTGTCTTTATAAGAGCCATATAATTGGAGCCAAAACAATAATTTATTAAATTTTCGTTTGTCTGTATGTTTGTACGCGCATCACGCAAAAACTACTGCACGGAATTGAATTCGGATTTGGCAATTGCATTGCTAGAGATTTAACTTAATATTTGGCATATTTTTCATATTGATACGCTGCTAAAAGTTGACAATGCCTTCTTCCAATTATCATGTATACGAAAGATAGTGTCAAAAGGTCAGGGCTTTTATATATTTGTCCTCAAATAAGAGCATTCAGATATATAGAGAATAATAATTTAGATAATAATTATTTTATGATTACTTGATTTCAGAACTATGGCAACTATTTAAAACAGTATCCTACTTTACGATGAAAGTAGGCGGAGTTGCAAGATTCAAATTGGGCCCGAAGCATTTTTATAGTAAGTATTCATCGTGACTCGTTAAACGATAGATAAATAAAGGTAAATTTTTTGTTTTGCCTATGCTGGATAACAAACATACGGCACACCTGATGGGTAAGTGGTCACCGTAGCCTAAGGACGCCTGCAACACCACAGGCATCACTTGCTCGTTGACGGCCCTTTAGGAATAAAAGGAAGTGGGAAGGAGAAGGAACGGGAAGGTGGAAAAAGGGTGATTGGGCCTCCGGCACTCTCACTCACCAAACGAAACACAATAGTAGGAATATTGCTATTTTACGACGATATTCTGTGAGAGGGTAGTCCTTTCCCGGTCGAGTCGGCTCATTCATGCTGAAATCAGCGAGGCTCTACTACCTACTATTATGGGATATACATATGTACAAATATTACCTAATATTATAAATGTGAGTTTGTTTGTTACACTATCATGCCTTATCTACTCGACCAATCGTCATGAAATTTTGCATACACGTTATCAGATGAACAAAATAGGACATAGAGCCTGAGATCTTTCATACAGAAAAAGTACTATACCCAAAAGATAGAAATTTAAGAACAAAAATATATACATTAACGCGAGCGAAGCTGCAGGCAAAATCTAGCAAAAATATAAAAAACGAACCATTAATGAATTACAAAGGTAATACTAATAATAATTATATCAGCCTGTATATAAATTTTTCCACTGCTGGGCACGTGCCTTTTCTCAGTCTGAGATCGGTTAAGGCATAGTCCAACTTAATATCAAGGAAATCTTTATGTAAATATTGTAACAAGATGTCCAAAGTCCGGATTCCTTGTCACCACCGCGTGAGACTCGGGCAACTTGAATTACCTTTCATCAAGCAAGGAGGCGAAAGAGGGCTATAATCTGATTACCCTTCAATCAATTGAACCTGAGATAACGTGTATACGAAAATTCATGATAGGTCGTGTAGTTCAGTTTAGGCATAAAAGCGGAACAAACAAACACACATTTATAACATTAGTTGCTATCGTGTATTAGATAATTAACTCAAATATTAAACTGAATCAACTCTTTTTCAATACGCTCCTCGTTTAACCGACCATATAATATTAATTATAATGTTTGGATATTTTCATTTAATTTCTTTTATATTTACTTCATATTGATAGGCTTCTTATTTAATTTTATTAATTATATTTATTTATTCATTCTTATTTATATACCTTAAATGTATGTTTTCTCTTTCTTTACTGTACATCTGTATTTTGTTATTCTGGTTTTTTTTAAATTTGTATGCCCTGTATATTTTTATTAAATAATAAGTTTTTATATGTGAAATAAAACAACTAATTATTGGATAAAATTACACCATTAACATATAAGCAGAATATTTAGTTTTTTTATTCTGCTTACTTGTCTATATTAATATCTAAACAATCCTAAAATTATTAATTATTTTTGTTGTAGTTATATCAGATACGGAGGATTTTATAAAAACGATGACCACATACTTTAACAAATCGTTTCTTCAAGAGATGTGTATAGATTGGATCGGCAATGGAATTCTTACTGAAGACGGTAACTGTGCAAATAAATTCACTTTAAAATATAAAGATTAGCATGTTATATTGGGACACAGTTGGACTGCCACGCAGAGGTCTTGAGCTCGATCCCAAGGCGCGCATTTCTGATTTTTCAAAGTTATGTGCGTGTTAAATAGTTAATTAGCTTCCGCTTTTACAGCGAATGAAAACATTGTGAAGAAACCTGCATGTCAGAGACTTCTCCATAATGTTCTCGAATGTGTAAAGTCTGCCAGCCTGCACTGGACCAGCGTGGTGGACTAAAGCCTAACCTTTGTCACACTGAGGAGAGGCAGATTTTAATACAGGGCTGAAATTATGTTATATTTGGTACGATAATTTGTTTAAATTTCAGGTCCATCTTGGAAAAATCACCGTAAACTCTTCGGACCAGTTTTTACTCCGCGAGCCGTTTTCGATTTTCTAGATATTTTTAACATACAGTCACGAAGACTGGTCGAAAAAATGGCTGTTGAAGTGGGTAAAGGACAATTTAATCAACATAGTTATATACTTAACAATATATTGGAAACTATTAACCGTAAGTTCTGTTGGGACTATTTAGGTTTCGATTAAGTTGTTTTTAAAGTTTAATGTTTTAGTAAAAATTACTTTAATGTCTTGGACTCATTTCATTTCAACTTTGTTTATGAGTGTAAACAGAAATATATTATTTACTTTCTAACTTATTTATTCTTTTATCTCGACATCCAGTAGTTGTAACATAATTTCATAACATAACTAATTATGTTATTTTAAATAAATAAAACTATTTATTCTTATTTAGAATTAAATAAGAATAAAAAAAATTGAAGATCACCGCATAAATAATAGGTTCTTGACTTGACTTACATTTTTTTATTATTTGCTCAAATTTTGATATTACTACAAACACTAAAATACAAAGAATTTTTGATATCAACTTATAACTAAATAAAATACAAGTGTTGCAAATCTGGTAGTAGGGGTAGTTGTCCAACAACAAAAAAGGATACAGAATACAAGCTGTGTCGTAACCGCTACATAAATGCAGTTGTCCGAGAGAGATATCTTCATTACATCCCATCCCATTACTACTACATCCAAATAGTAAATACTCCTTTATTTTTTTGTAACTAATTTTTGTACTTGTGCACAAAAAGATTTCTTTTTATTGCTTTTTGTTCTTGTGGATAAAATAATGTACAAAATTAAACAAGTTAGAAAATACAAAAAATTACTGTAAATTGTAAGAAATATAAAAAATCAACAATAAGTATATTATGTCCGTACTTAAAAACGACAACAAGAGTTTGAGAAATTACAATTTTGTTACAATAAAACCACAATTATTTTATAAGGTACCTACTGCTAAAATAATGAAGTAAAGTTATCCTCTGCGTAAATCATCATCATCATCATCTCAGCCAAAATACGTCCATTGCTGGACAAAGGCCTCACCCAAGGTTCCTCTGCATAAATGTAAAAACATAATTTTTTACTTTCAGACACAATACTTGGACTCAAAAGCGAAGATAGTAAAATGGTTAATAGAAATTATGCAAGTGATATAGACAACATGCTTGACATTTTAATTGAAAAAATACAAAAGATTTGGCTATATATACCTTTCTTGTATAACATAAGCTATGTTAAGAAGAGGAAACATAGAATTATTGATAAAACCAAGGCTTTAACGTATGCGGTAAATATAACTATCTAATATTTAAGAAAGGAGACTGATCGGGTCTGGCCCAAGTGTTGCCCAGAAATGGAAATACTTTTATATTTTCCTTTAAATTAATCGATACTTAAAATAAACAAAAAAAATATTCGGTCCCGAAGTTACCGAGAAGTTACAAATCTTATTTTCAGTCTTATTTCTAGTTTTTATTACATTATTTTTTTGAAACATTTACACACAAAAACAAATGTCTGCATTCAGATGGGGTATATGTCTGTCTCTCTCGCGCACGTGTTGCTCGTCTATACCTCCGTTGCGCACGCGCCGCTGTTTTGCATCGCACTTTGCGAAGTTTAACATCACTCGTGACGTGAACCGTTGTGTACTGTGCGCTTTTCTGTTTCATATTATTTCTTAACCACTCGGCATTTCTTCTGGCAATATATTATAATATATAATAATTTATCAGTAAGTAATTATGCCATGAACCACTTTATACAGACCTCAGAATCGTTGCAGCTCTGACAAATACCTTCCACGTTGATATTATCGATAGCTCAACCCTTATGCCCTCGAATTCATTAATACAGCCAGGAAGGGACTGAATGTTGGCAATCACTTGGCGGATTATGTAGATCAAAGAAGGCTAAACTGAAGTAGAGCCAGCTTCGAAAATGTTTCAGTAGTGAAGGATAATGTTGCTGTATTTTCTGTGTTAACACCAAAGGAGTTGACTCTATTCGCTGTAGGAACCTACCAAATCAAACTGGCACCAAGCTATTATAGCGAACACGTATGCATCATTGTGTAACTAATTATACAAAAATATAACAGCCAGCTTAATGACCTCTCAGATTTTTCGATGCCTTTTAATAATGTCCAACTCGTACAAGCGCATATAAAGAATAGACACACGTCCTTACGTCACTTCCACGTCCATAGCTATATATTAATTGACGAGGGTATTCATGGACTAAATTGCATCAAACACTATTGCTACTCTTCTTTTAATGGAAGAAGAGAATGAAGAACAACTGGCAGGTATGCCCACATTATGTGCGTAGTTTAGTATTTAGGTTAGGCTAAGCACCAAGACGTTGTTAGGCATCCTGCTTTATTTCTCCACAGAATTATTATCGACGATAATGACGACGATTGATAAATAGCTAGCGCAAGCTTCGGTGGCGCAGCGGTAAGTAAGTGTGACTGCCGTGGATGAGGTCTTGGGTTCCAATCCCGGGTCGGCCAAAAAAGTGTAATTATGTTTTTCTAATTTCCAATGACAGCCAAGAGTCAGGAAGTTGGCGGTGTTTCAGCCCCGTGCTTCCGAAGGCCCGTTAAGCAGTAGGTCCTGTGCCTTACCTCTCCACAATCGTGTCAGTTTGCCGTCCCATAAGCAGTTAATTATGATTTTTGCTCAGTTAAAAATCCGTGCAATAATTCTTTATTTTCTATATACTCCTCAGATAGATTTTGATGTGCTTTTGGTTACAGACTAGTATTAGTCTAAGGAACATTATGCACTATGTGCCAATGTTGGGCAGCACTTGGATCGACTTCTATATATAAATGGTCAGTCTCCTTTACATACAGTTACATATAACGACATCAACAAAGCTTTGGAGCGATCAAGTTACGATGCAAAACCGATAGATTCGGTAAAATTCGGATTGGTTGCGTGTATCTTCTAAATTGTCTAGTTGAATCGATAATAACGACTATTAGCATTAATAAATCACTTGCGCTTCAACGCATCAGCAAACAGGCAACTACAAAAAACCATTGTGTGTAACCACAAGGTACGTACATCTCTAAGAGTCATATTTGTTATCTTAATTTCCTATCAAGAAGAAATCATTAAAGGTCTTTTTACGCAAAGAATGTTTATCAAATTTGTCTTTGCGTAAAAATGATTTTCGATTTTACCGCCAAGCCCTCATAGGTGCACATTTGTAAAAATACGCACTATAAAATGGAAAAACCACGGATCGCTACGCTCAATAAAGCATGTTATCGTCGCCTCTGTAGTACCACTAGCGTAATCGGCCATAGTCTTATACTCTGTAAAAGCTCAAGCGTAGTAATTTGTAAAAGCTACACAATGTATGAAGCCACCTTTTCTGATGACCTTGGACAGCCACTCACTTTAAAGCAAGTTATCGAGTCGCAGCGGATGCGACGCACCGGCACGGATGTCTCTCCGGAACCACGTAAGGCCTTTTGAGAGTGTACCTATGGAAAGCCTTAACAAAGTGTGTTACGTGATATAGGATGTTAGCAAAACAAGTCATTTCTTGCCTCAAGTTATCGACAATATTTGCATGTAACAATCGTTGCTAAAATTCAAATGGTTTGACATAGTTTAATATTTTCAATTTTATCATCAGATAATACAGAAACGAAAATCAGAACATCAAGCTGAAGGAAATGTAAACGCTGACAACGTGGCAGGTAAGAAACGAACTATTTTATAATTAAGATACTTAGCATCAATGACATTACATACAGTAAAAAAGTAGATATCTTAGTAGCACACGCAAAGAATTAAATCCAAAGTCATAACTGAAAATTCATCAATATCGAAAATTCATCAATATCGTCGTTGATCGGTTTTTTTATTGGTCTCTCTCTGGTTCAACAAAATACCTTGCAAAATATTTAAATTTGCAATTTTTCGATTGTTAGCTATCTCTTTGTACAAAATGCAGTACAGTGCAACCAAAACCAATGTTATAATTAGGTAATAATGTAAAAATAGCGGTGAGGAGCTGAGTAATGTTTATATTATGTACATCAGTTTCATTTTTATTAATTGCTAAGTAATACCTAGCTTCGTAAAGATATTCGATAGTGTTCTATATTTATAACGTCTTTATCTTTATTTATAAGAAAACTGTCACTTTTATACAGAAGGATAGACATGGCAATCTATGTATAGTCTCTGCATAGTTAGTATTCTACCCAAACGGATGCAGATAGTATGCACACCAAACTGTATATTGACCTGATGCAACAATCATCATACCGGTGTCCTTAGAATGCACGCGAACTACCATATGATCGGCGTGGGTTAAGACCCGGTCATGGGGTAAGCCCTGATCATTATCAGAATTGATTGTGTGATATTTTTTATAATAAGCTAGATTTAGTCCGCGGCTTCGCTCGCGTGAATGAAGGTTAGGTTAAGTTGGTAACAGTACTATTTTCGGGTACTAGACTATAAAAGGTACCCTATGTTCTTTTCTGTTTCCTTGAAAAGGTGTATGAAAAGTTTATGATGATCGGTCAAGCAGTTACGGTGTGAAAGCGCAACAAGCAAGCAAACGAACTCACATTCGCATTTATAATATTAGTTAAGATAAGAATTATTTGTACGAATTCATTTCTTTCAATATAAGAGATATTTAAATCTGTAACCTGCATAATGCAATGCTTACTTCGTTAATGAATAATGCCTTTCTAGTTATATAATTGCTAGAACCTGCTAACTTATTTTTAGATAAATACAAAACGGTAATGGATGTCATTATGGAATCTTTTGCTGGCGAAGAAGGTATTACGGATGAGGACATCAGACAGCATTTGGAAACTTTTATCATTGGTGGTTTTCACACAACTTCTGCAATGCTGACGCTAGTACTTAAGGAAATTGGTCGTCATCCAGAAGTACAAGAACAAATTTATAAAGAGTAAGTATAATTTATTTATAATGTAAGGGTTGCACGTGTTGCGTTGTGGTTTAAGCGGGTTTCTGCATTGACAAGAAGACCGCTTAATCCACAAGGTATTACGGATAAGGACATCAGTCAGCATTTGGAAACTTTTATTGTTGGTGGTTTTCACATAACTGCTGCAGAACTCGCGTTAGTTCTATAGGAAATGGGCCGTCACCCAGAATAAGAATAAATTATTTTTTATGTAAGGGGTGCACTGTACGGATTTTGTTATGGTTTATGTGGTTATCTTACCAATGCTACTGTGTCGTGTATTTATGGATTCGATTCCAACACTGGATAAAATATGTGTGATCCACAAATGGTTGTTCCGAGTCGGGATGTTCTTTGTGTCCGTTGTTTGAATGTTTGTAAAGTCTCCGCGACACGGGATTCCTAACTGGTGCGGGAGTTGTCTTTTATAAAAAAAGTATGATCTTGAAGTTCTAGAATGTTTGCTTAGTTGCTTATTCAAGCTTCATTTTTCTTAATTTTGTTTGGTTGAGAGATTAATGTATAATATCGATTTGTTTTTGTTCATAGGATTGATGAAGTGTTCGCTCATTCTGACAGAGATGTGGAGAAAGACGATCTGGCTAAATTGAAATACTTAGAGATAGTGTGTAAAGAAATTGTAAGGCTGCATCCTGTTGTACCAATTATTTTAAGAGGTATTGACGTCGATTTAAAGCTGAGTAAGTATATTTTACTTTTAATGTAAATATCCCTATCACTTCAATTATAAAACAAAGTCCTCTGCCGCGTCTGCCTGTTTGCTATAAACTAAAAACTACTGAACAGCTTTGCATGCGGTTTTCATCATTAACCAAAATGATTCATGAGGAAGGTTTACGTGTATAATTTTTAAGGTTTTATATTACCCGTGCGAGGCCAATCGGTAGTTACCGAATAAACTACATTTTTAATTGATCAAATCCATACTAATATTATAAGGCTGAATAGTTTGTTTGTTTGGTTGAACGCGATAATCTCAGGAAGAACTAGAAGAGTTCGAATTGAAAAATTAATTTAGTCTTGGATAGCCTATTTATTAAGGCAGGCTATAGGCTATATAACATCACGCTACGACCCACGGAGGCGGCGCAGTAACCATAAACGGGTGAAACCGCGGGCATAGCTAATAATATAGATAGGAAAAACATAGTTCTTGGTGTCTTTATAGATTTAAAAAAAGCTTTCGACACCGTAAGCCACACACTACTTTTAAAGAAATTAGAAACCATTGGCATTACTGGTAAGGCTTTACAAATGTTTGAATCATATTTAATACAAAGAACACAAATAGTCAAAATTAATAATTTTGAAAGTAATCCACAGCATATGACATGCGGCGTCCCACAGGGCTCAATTTTAGGCCCGTTGCTCTTCTTAATTTATATAAATAGTATTAACGAACTAGGTCTAAAAGGTCATATCACTTTATACGCCGATGACACTTGTTTGTTTTACTTTGGCTCATCCATTCACAGCATTATCTCACAAGCCCAACACGATTTAAATATTCTCTACGATTGGTTTCAACACAACTTACTAACTATTAATATAGCCAAAACGAGTTTCTTAATTTTTAAGTCAAAAAACAAACCAATACCGCCTTATGCACCACTTACTATCAATGACATTCCCTTGCATCAAAAAACAGATGAAAAGTATTTAGGTCTACATATGGACACTCATTTGTCGTGGCAAATTCACATTAACTATATAAAAACTAAGTTAGTTTCACTCTGTGGCTCACTACGTGGTATAGTACGTTGCATACCGCATACATTACGATACACAATATACAATGCACTCGTAAAACCGCATTTATCTTACCTCATCGAGGTTTGGGGAAGCGCGGCAAAAACAAGAATAAATGTACTACAAACATTACAAAATAAAATAATAAAATTGCTATTTAATTATAATTATTTAACTCATACTAAAACAATATACAGTGAAACAAAAATCATGAATATCAAACAACTTTACACATACAACATTTGTATTTTTATTCGAAAAACACTAAACACGAATATCCATACTAACATAACGTTCACCAAACAGAAACATGTCACCAATCGTAGTACTCGCCGAGCTAGCTTTCTTGTTCTACCCTCAACTCGAACGAATTACGGTAAAACAATGATTACGTTTGAAGGAGCACAAATTTATAATAGATTACCTCCATATCTAAAACATATTCAATCTTTTAATGTTTTCAAGAAGGAACTTGCTCAATATATTTTAACCATGTAATAAGTAATAATCTAATCAGTACGCTAAATATTGTAAATTAAACGTATTTCTATTGTAGTGTAGTGTGTCAGTGAACATTAACTCTGTGTATAGTGCGACGCCGAACTGGATATTTATATTGTGTAATCATGTTCTCATGTAAGTGACTATTGTCTTTTTTGAGAATAAATTTCTTTAAACCTAACCTATAGCTAGTATCTTTATATTGACTTTTCAAAGTTATGTGCACATTAAATAGTTACTTATCACTTGTTATAACGGTAAAGATAAAATCTAGAAGAAACCTACATGTCTGAGAGTTGTCCATAATATTTTGCGAAGATAAGTGAAGTTTGCCAACCCGCACTGGGTTACCGTGGTAGACTATGGCCTAATATTCTTACACTGGAAACTTCGTCTCAATGTTTGTGTTTCGTTCACAATGTAAACACCGTCATTCGACATAAATAGGATTTTATCCTTAAATCCTATTTATCTCAAATTCCGGAATTCAAATTTTTTTAGGGTCTGCGTATTTTGTATGTTAGTAGATAATTAATAATAACTACATTTTAAAAATTACCGGTATTGAACACAGAAGCCAAGCTACCGATGATTAGGCCTCCAACAAGAGGAACCGATATACAGAATCCATACAATGCGTGCCGTGTCGAGCAATATTGCTTATTGCATCAACGACTTGAGCCATTCGTTCAACGAAAGCCCTTCTAAATGTTCTTGGTATATAAAGTTATGTAACACTTTCTACACAGAAAACTACACAATACCACGTGGAAGTACAGTAATTGCTTCTATTTTTGCCGTCAACCGTCTTCCTGCCTGGGGTGCGGATGCAGAGGAGTTTAGACCGGAGCGATGGCTGGAACCTGATCTTCAACCAAACCGCCTGTTTGTTGGCTTCAGTGTAGGAAGACGGAACTGCATAGGTATAAAAGACACATTTCAGAGTTCGAAAAAACTCTTATACGACAGCTTTTTCCGTCCGTCCGTCCGTCCGTCTGTCCGTCCGTCCATCCATCCGTCTGTTATACAACTTTCAACTCAAGAACCGTAAGAGCTAGAGACTCACGGTTAGAGCCATTCGACTCAGCATAGTCGATATACCCCCGAAATGACTATGACCTTTGACCTCTGGTCAGGATTTTTAAGATATCTGTATATTAAGATATCAAAAGGCTTTTTTAAGATATCTGTGAAAAGAAAATACTGTGGTAGTAGCGTAGTGGCGAAACGATAGCCTCACTAGAGTCACTGCGTTGAGTATTGTGGGTTCGATCCCCACACGGGACAGAAATTTGTGTAGTCCACGAATAATTGTATCGAGTCTGGGTATCCTTTGTGTCCGATGTTTGAATGTTTCTGAAGTCTTTTGCGATACAGGAATAATTCCTAGCACATTCATTAAAAAAATATTATTTACGTAGGTGTGGTTTGTTACGAATGTTGTGATGTACCACTACAACGCGTAGGTTTTTTAATATTGTGAGAGACGAATTTCACTTTGTTATCTGTATGGCTGCCACGAAACCTAAATGCTGAAAGTTTGGGCTAACATTTTACACCATGGAACATTCATTGTGAAAATCTTCCTGATTTTCGGTACGATTAATTTTTTTACAATTTACGGTTGATTGTCCCAAACCCTTTAATGACGTAGTCCGAACAACAGACGGATAGACTTTTTAGGTAAACCTACTTTGTCCGCACTACGTTGCATATGCGTTTTTAAAAGCAGCATGATATTATTTGTAGGCTGCTAAATTAATATTTTCTTTTAGCCTTAATACTCATTTGATTTAATGATATTGTTATACTTTGCAGGTATGAATTACGCTATAATTGTAATGAAAACTATGCTGGTCCACATATTTCGTCGATACCGAGTTGTTGCTGATAATACCGAAGTGGTGATGAAATGGAATGCCATGTTGCACCCGGAGTCTGGACATCATATCGCATTAGAGCTAAGGTCGTAGTTGAGTTTGTATAATAGGATAGTCGACTGTTTGATTTTGTTCATTATTTAATAAATAGCAAACCGAATAATAATAGAAGAATAATGGGAAGGCACGCAATGCATGCAATTCGGACTTTTAAAAGTTATATACGCATTAAATTGTTAGCAACCCGAAGAATAGCAAGGCACGCATTTCTGACCTATCAAAGCTATATATTTTTTTTTTATTCTACTGAGTTGGCAAACAAGCATTCGGCCCACCTGATGGTAAGTGGTCACATTAGCCTATGGACGCCTGCAACACCAGAGGCATCACTTGCGCGTTGCCGACCCTTTAGGAAAGGAAGTGGGAAGGAGAAGGAGCGGGAAGGAGGAAAGAGGGTGATTGGGCCTCCGGAACTCTCACTCACCGAACGAAACACAACAGTAGGAATACTGCTATTTCACGTGGATATTCTGTGAGAGCGTAGTCCTTCCCCGGTCGAGCCAGCCCATTCATGCTGAAATCAGCGAGGCTCTACTACTCTGAATATATGCGCATTAAATAGCTAATTACCGGTGAAAAGAAACATCGTGAGGCAACCTGCATGACTGAGAGTTCCCCATAATGTTCTCGAAGATATGTGAAGTCTACCAACCCGCACTGGGCCGGCATGGTGGACTATGGCTTAATCCTACTAACACAGAACAGGCCTAGGCTTTGCAGTGGGACAGATTAATACAGGGCTGATATTATAATCAGAAGAAATCTTTTATTGATTTGTTGTAATTAAAGGCGTAACAAGTGTCACATGAACATATAGCAACATAGCAAATTAGTTTGCAGCATTATAAGTTATATAATTACTCATAGATATTGTATGTATGTTAGTTTATTTTTTCTATGCGTCTATGCCACGCAATGTCAATTATTGTTATTATATTAGATTACTATGTAAGGGTGCATCCAGATCTGGCGTATGCGCTGTGCATGTGCCACCAATGCGCCGCTCGCGAGCTGCGTGCGTGTGGCACGCGTGTAGTTACTACAATTGTTTGGTGCACCTCTTTGACGTAAGGCTTGCACAGTGAGAAAGGCTTGGCTAAAAATGGCTGCGTGATATTCCAATATGCACTATGATTTAATTTGTTTTCTTTATTCCTTAATTATTTACAACATTATATATATTTGTATATTATTATATAAAATTATATGTACATATATAAGGTTTATTTTTAATTTATGTATCTAAAAATTTATTAGCATATTAAGTTTGTTATTAATAAATATTTGTTTCTAATATAATGTATTTTGAATGTTTAAACCTACTAATTTGTGACACGCCTGCCATTCACTAATGTTAAGTTATAGTAATAAATATATGAAAACAGAAAGCATACAACTGAGTCTTATAACAGAATTGATACTATTAGTAAATTGCTCCAATATATTATATTATTATATATTGTAAATCGAATTAAATAATAAATAAAAGCCAAAAACAAAAAAATATTTATTCACAGTGAAAAAACAAATTCAAACAAATTATTTAGGTCACAATGTAACACTTATGAACGTCAAAGTTTAGTAAACTTATTGAATTTACATTTACGTTAATTGCAACGTTTAGGCAAAGGGTTGAATATTTGAGAAGACACCTGCATAGCTACAATCTTTAATTTTCAGCCAAGAAAATAAAAATATCGACCATATTTCAGTTTAGTACAATTTTCTCTTTTTATTCTCAAACGATTTTCTTTATTTTTGTATTAGCGCTTGCACACTTTAGTTATATCAATAAAAAATGATTTCAGTATTTTTTATATAGGTAGGTAAGTTATTTTTATAAAAACCGGCCTCTAGTCGCCGGCGGCCCCGCTAGTCCTGGCTCATGTAGCGGCTATGGTAACGGCGGGGCAGGGGTTGCTAAGAATCTCCGACTAAGAACATGCTGCCACCACCGACGACAATTGGCCCTGGCAACATTTAACACGCGCACACTGCAGACCGACGAGAAGATTGTCGAGCTGGAAGAAGAATTGAGCAAGTTACTATGGGATATTATAGGCTTATCGGAAGTCCGAAGATAGGAAGAGGACTCGATAATCCTAAAATCTGGCAACTTGCTCTTCTACCGGGAGGGTGACCAACAGTCCCAAGGTGGTGTTTAGTTCATCGTCCACAAATCTCTCGTAAACAACGTGGTAAATATCGCGAGTGTGTCGAGCAGGATAGCGTACCTTATACTCAGAATATCTAAACGGTATTCATTGAAGGTCATACAGGTGTACACCCCGACCTCGGCGCACAGCGATGAAGAGGTGGAAGCTATGTACGAGGACATATCTCGGGCTATATATAGCACCAAGACACATTACACCGTTGCCATGAGAGATTTCAACGCGAAACTGGGCAAACGAGGCGGTAATGAGTAGAGAGTGGAGCAATTTGGATATGGACATCGTTACTCGCGGAGCCACCTGCTGGCTAGTTTCATGGAGAAGGAAGAACTCTACATGATGAACACCTTCTTCAAAAAGCGAGAATGCCGCAAGTGGACTTGAATTAGTCCCGACGGTGCGACCAGAAACTAGATCGACTTCATCATGTTGACATAGAGGCAAATATTCAATGACGTCTCCGTAATTAATTCTGTGAAAGCTGTAAGCGATCACCGGATGGTTAGGGGCACATTGAATATTAATACACGCCTAGAACGGTCTACATCGATGAAGTCCACGCTCCGACCAGCACCAGCTCATATCCTAAAACCCGAGAGCTTTCAGCTCGAACTCAGAAACCGTTTTGAAGATAAAGATAATTAATTTAGTGAAACATGAGTATACAATACAAGTAACATTAGCGTGCATGCAAGGTGGTCAGTTAGAGTAAGTTCTTTATGTTTTACCATACGGTGTACAAAATTTAATAATTGCAATGAACATACAAAATTTAGAAAAAGTATAAAAGTAACAAAATTTGTAATAACATGTCACGAATATTTTAATTTAATTATAATCCTACAATATTTTTAAATATAAGTTCGTTAATTTGAAAAAATAATGGATATTATTGCGGTAATATGAAGAAAAATTAATATGTGAGTCACACATATATTATGTCCAAACTTACCTACACCACAAATTAATGTCAGGATTTACATTTAAAAAAACAAAGGAAATTATAGTAATAATAAAAAACATTGTAAACAAAAACAAAACAATAATAGTAAAAGATGTCAAAAGCCAAAAGATTAAGAAATGTCATAATGTGAAATTGGTATATGAAATAATCATTTTATTCTTTACTAAGGAACATTACATTTACG
The DNA here is from genome assembly GCA_930367265.1 of Catocala fraxini. Taxonomy (NCBI): domain Eukaryota; kingdom Metazoa; phylum Arthropoda; class Insecta; order Lepidoptera; family Erebidae; genus Catocala; species Catocala fraxini. The sequence goes on from OV884047.1 coordinate 6,546,236, forward strand.
AGTAATTCGGATACTCCGCTAAACTGTATTAGGTTTTATCAATTAGGTACTTCTTTAAACGTATTTTGAAATATGAGACATTAAATTGTTTAATTTCTTTTGGCACTTTATTTAAATAATCGGCGCCATACAAAAAATACTTTTATGCATTAGGGTGGTACGAGATTTTACAACACACACTCTCTCATTATCTCGTCGATTGCGACGTTTAACTTCGGATAGCTTGTTAAATAAGTGTAGATTTGATTTAGTAAATACTGCTACCTCATATATATAAAGCGATGGTACTGTCAATATGATGAATGCCTGGACAAGTGCGTAGATGTGGACGACTACAAGAACAGATTCGTAGACGCTGTCCATAGAGTAGGGTCTAAATTCTTTAAGCCCCAAAAGACCAAAAGATCAAATAAGATTACAGGTCCAACTCGGGAGCTTTTAAAGGAAAGGTGTAGGATGCTTCTGCAATCCTCCGAGGATATGCCGGAATACCGGCACCTCAAAAGACAGATCTCCAAATTATTAACTCGTGACCTTCGCCAATACAACACTAATTGTGTCCGTGAGGTCCGATTGAGCGAAACAAAGGCTCCGAAGTGTTAACGAGAGATCTGTTTATTGGGAAAAGCCAGCTGACAAAGCTGAAGATGGAGGATGGCAGAATAGTATCGTCCAAACCTGAACTCATGAAAGAGATCGAGATCTTCTATGGATAGTTATACGCAACTACACGGCCGCTTGTTACCACTCCAGCAACAGACCCTAGAGCTGGATTGACCCAATACTACATAAAAGATATCCCGGACGTCAGCCTGCATGAGATTAGCATGGCTCTCAAACAGCTCAAAAGCAACAAGGCGCTGGGTAATGACGGAATCACGACTGAGATTCTGAAAGCCGGTGGTGAAACCGCTATGGCAGTTCTATGGAGGTTTTTTAATTCCGTCATATTCGAGGATAAAACGCCACAGGCATGGCACAGAGGTGTGGCGGTGCTTTTCTTTAAGATGGGCGATAAAACCCTTTTAAAGAACAATATACCCATCTCATTTCTGAGTCACGTCTACAAGCTGTTTTCAAGGGTCATCAGAATCGTCTCGAGAGTAGGTTAGTTGACTTCCAGCCTCCCAAACCGGTTTTCGTAAAGGCTACAGTACCATAGACTGTGGTCTATGGTACTGTTTTTTGAATAACCTGTGATGTTTGAATAACCTGTCGCATTTATTCAAAAATCTGAAGAATATAACCAGTCCTTGTGTGTGGCGTTTGTGGACTATGAGAAAGCCTATGATTCAATTGAAACCTAGGCAGTGCTTCAGACTCTCCAAAGGTGTCGTTGATTGACTACCGGTATGTCGAAGTGCTAAAGTGTTTGTATAAAAACGCTACCATGCTAGTCCGTCTCTAAGAACAGAGTTCGAAATCAATAAAGCTACAGCGAGGGGTGAGACAGAGGATGCTATATATTGGAAACTGTTCATCGCCACGTTGCAAGATGTTTTCAAGTTTTTGGATTGGAAAGGACTCGACATCAACATCAACGGCGAGTACATCACTCACCTTCGATTTGCCGACGATATCGTGGTCATAGCTGAGACCATGGAAGACCTTGGCATAATGCTCGATGGCCTCTGTAGATTTCCCGACAAGTAGCTTTCAAAATAAACATGGACAAGACGAAAATCATGTCCATTTCATACCTGCTCCTATTAAGGTTGGAAACTCTACTCTCAAAGTTGTCAAAAAGTATGTATAACTGGGACAAACGATCCAGTTAGGTAGGTCCTATTTCGAGAAAGAGGTCGTTTATCGAATCCAACTCGGCTGGGCAGCGTTCGGGAAGCTACGACATATCTACTCGTCCAATATACCGCAGTGTCTCAAGATGAAAGTATTTGACCAGTGTGTGCTGCCAGTAATGACTTACGGCTCAGAGACGTGGTCGCTAACTATGGGCCTTATCAGAAGGCTCAAGGTCACTTAAAAAGCGATGGAGAGAGCTATGCTATCCCTGCGAGATCGAATCAGAAATGAGGAGATCCGCAGGAAAACTAAAGTTGCCGACAAAACTCTCCGGATAGCTAAGATGAAGTGGCAGTGGGCAGAGCACATAGCACGCACAACCGATGGCCTTTGGGGCAGAAAGGTCCTGGAATGGCGGCCACGCACCGGAACACGCAGCAGGGGTAGGCCCAAGGTGGACCGACGACCTGGTAAGGGTTGCGGGAAGCGGTTGGATGCGGGTTGCCCTCGGTCTGTGTGGAAAACCTTGGGGTAGGCCTATGTCCAGCAGTGGACGTCTACCGGCTGAGATAATGAGGTACATTCATGTATGTTTTCCTTAAATTTTTACTAATGTTTATGGTGAAATTCGACTACTAGGCGACTTGTCATACATAAATCTTCGTCAATAAATATCAAACACTTTAATACCAAATAAATAGAAATCCGTCTCAACAAGTTAATAAGTAAGTATATAAAATAATTATCTAGGTAACAATCGCTAACCATAGCGATTGATTTGCTTTAATTTGCTTAAATCTATTTTAAGACATCGGCTTAAACAGATTGAGTGAACAACTCGTTACGGGCTAACTTTGCGAATCGCCAACTAAACTCACCATCAAGAACGTTTTACGCAAAAAGAGGATTACACGGATTTTCTATTTGAAACGAACAAAAAAATCTGTGAACATTTCGGTAAATCGACAACATTTTGGCATGAGAATTTTGGTTTTATGTGGTTTTGTGGTTTATTGTGTAGATTCTAAAGAAAATTGACGATGAAAATTAGTGTCTCAAGGGCATTTTTGCACAAGATTTAAACATGTACTACATATAATATACTAGCTTTTACCCACGACTTCGTACATGTTGAATTTGGAAGTAGGTAGTAGGTATCTAGCTATATTTTTCTTTCTTTGCATGTAAGAAGAATCTAATCTATACACATAATACTCGACTTCTAAGCGGCGTAAAACGTGTGCTAGATTGTAAATTAGACCTCCAGTAATACAGCTATGTAAATCACTTTCAATTTAGTGCAGTAATTTTTACACGATGCGCCTAATAACATACATACAGACGACAGACAAAAATCTAAAATAATCGTGATGTCTTCTAGAGCTTTTGTATTTTAAGAAACACATTAATATTTCTGAAATATCTTCTATGTACAGACATCGACCAATTACAATTTTACTATATGTATAGATTGTTGAGCTTGACAAATAACTCCACTCTGACTCTGATATTAAGCAGCATAGAGTGCGACACTCAGTATTTAAGTTAAAATACACGTTGAAGTTAAACTTAAGTGAAAAATAAATATGTTTGTAACAGTTGATCTTCTCTTTAGAATGCCGGAAACCTATACAAAATCTTAAGAACAGTGCAAAATTGTTATGAATATTATTCTGACTAATGCAAACCATGTATTTTTTAAGTTTTAACAAATTTTAATGAACACATGTAACTTCACCCAAGCTGAAGAGATATGACCAATTGAGAAAAATCTGATACATATTTGTCTATGAGCATAAAATCTCAGAAGTAATTATTCAACATTAAATCATTTGCAACTGGCTATTACATTAAAAAACAAACGATAATATTATTTTATGACATACATTTACGGAATTTAGGTTGAAACGAATGATATTTTTGGTGAAAAAATGTAAATAAATTTAAAAGGCTGGCATCGCACTTGTGAGTCCTCTGGTGTTGCGAGTGTTTATGGGCGGCGGTAATCGCTTATCATCAGGCGATCCGTCTGCTCGCTTGCCTCCTATAGAATGTAAAAACTAAAAAAAACTACCGAAGTTACTTACAATTCTTTGACGCGTACTTATTTCTTTACCGAATCATTGCCATCGACTGAAGACCCCTCCCGTGTACCCGGGAAGGTGTATTCAAATTGCGTTGGAAATTAAAATGTTCAGTAAATAATTTACTTACTTACTGAATTTTTTTTTTATTTTCTTGTTGCAGTAATTTGACCTTAGGTTTAAGTTAAATATTGTCAAGTGCTTAAAGAGCTTTTTATTTTAAACGAAAGGTAATTTATAAGACTAAAACGCTGGCATAATTAGGATTATTAAGTAGATAATCGTCATGAACACCTAGGCAGTCGTTATTGGGAGAGTGTCGACATAAAAGATCCCACTGGGTCGAAGTGTCGCCGGTTTGCACTGACTGGCCCCCACATAAGATACATACATTAAGTAGATATTAAATATTTTGTAAACAAATGTTGAGTCAAAAACCGTAATCAGAATAGGAGTATAATGACGTATAGCGATCATTTTTTAAACATTTAATGTTAAATAAAAGTTTTATTTTTATGACCTTAGTAACGTATAAAGTAGTACTACATATAAATAAGAAGTTAATCAATCGTGCCCCAAAATGTTAAAATATTTAAATATTTAGTTGGAAAACATATTTAGACCGTTTTGAAAAACAACCCAACGACATGTGAATTAAATATGCCTATGTAATTATACATAGGCATATTTAATTACAACGAAATAATTTACTATGTGTTCTTAAAATTTGGGATGAATCAACTCTTAACCTTATATAAGCAAACCTAAACATAACAATGTCATTTATAGTTTCCATTTCAAACAACTTTCAACGATATTTTATAGATACATTTATTAACAAGTATTCATCAATTATTTTTCTTAATTACTTGAACATAAGTAATCTCTTTGTTACAGCAACATTTAATTCAAAAGGCAGAAGTCACTTAAGCAATGCCGTATTTTTAAATTCAGGCCTTTGCTAATTTATATTAGGGTCGTCCCTTAAATACAAAGAAACAGTTACCACGTTTCTAGTTAAAAGCCCGTTAATTTATTTCCAGGTTCCAGAGAAACAGTATTAACTATTAAAAAGATAAGAAGTATTGAATAAATTTTAACATTCACTATGTAACTTTATGACAAGTTGGTGTCTGAACTCGCCTAACGTTTTCTAAAGGGCAATCACGACTAAATAATGAATATTTAGGTATACGACTGATTCAGTTAGAGATATTTTTTATCGCTCTTGTAATAGTTTGTTTAGCAAGCCTCAAAGTCAAATATGCATACACCTCATCTCCGATCTAAATATATTTTTATAATCCTGAATACACACGTGAGAGAATTTAATGATGTGTGTAGTATGTTTGACTTTGACAACGCAATACTCCTTGAGACTTTGAGTTTCTTTATTTGACTAGTAGTCGATATAATACAATTACTGAGAAGAGATATGATACAATTACATACAGAAAAATAACATTCAATAGTGTATGCTTGCGATAAGTAGGGTTTCAAAGTTCTTGACAAAGTCAAGAGTGACCTAAACCGACAGGCGTGCATAAAGATCGTATTGTAACTGAATGAAAAAATATAATATTAGGTTTGTAGCAAGTGGCAATCCGCAGCCACTACAAAATCTTCCAGTATATAGACGTGAATCTACATTATATATGCAACGATCCCTTTTTTATATATTTTGTTCACAAAACTAAACAATACACTGAACCGGTTTTAAGGGTACTGTACAAATATAAGACACCACATAGGTGTACACTCTTTTTGGAATTAACACTGCATGATTCTGCAACACACGAATTGTACTCCATGCTGTTCAAATTGCCACAACACAGTATTTATCTTCAACCAGCAGGCTTGATCACCACTTCACATTATTTGGTCCAACCAAGATATTATTATTATTCAGCATGGCCACTAGATATAAACTCATCATCGTCTCGGCGGAAAGAAGTCTACCACTGGTCATAGGCTTCTCTCAAGGTTTACCACACAGGCCGGCCTTAGGTCATCCCAACTTTAGTTTTCCTGCGGATCTCCTCATTTCTGATTCGATCGCGCAGGTAAACTCCGAGGATAGCTCTTTCCGTCGCCCTATGAGTGACCTTGAACCTTTTGTTAGGGCCCACAGTGACCGACAGCATCTGTGGTCATTAATTCATCACTGGCAATACACACTGGTCACAGACTTTTGTCTTGTGATACTGCGGTATATTGATTAGATGAGATAGGAACGCATCTTTACATTATTCATTATATAAGATTCTAGATTACAGTCACAAGACTTTGTTGAGTTGAAGACTATTTTTTAAAGGTCACGTCCTAATCTAGTAATAAATGAATCATTCAACTCGTCACTCCAAGTTTTCGAGTATTTATTTTGGTCCTCACCCTTCTAAAGGGTAATCCAAAACGTACTTTTGTACATTAATGAGTTACAAAACAAAACTTAGACCCCGTACGTGGCTTGTTTACGGCAATCGTTAGCGCCTGTGATTAGATTAAGAGCAAAACTTTTGGAGACTGTAATTAAGATAGGAAAGGAATGAACGCAATGAACTATATCCTGAGTTTCGCTTTACTGTGTGCCTAATCTTTTAGATCCATTGCTGAAGTGGGCCTAAGCGTGGGCGTTGAATAGAACTTAGAAAGGGAGGGTTACTCTGTGTTGGATGGATTTAAATAAGTACCTACAGGGATTTATTGAATATAGCTGTGGCGACTTCGCATAGACAAAGAAGTTCCGCCTACAATTAACAGATGGCGATACAATTGCGCTTAATATGACGTCATGCTATTCTGCATCGCACAAGTGGAGTTTACACAGTGACTAAGTATATATACAAGCTCTCGACATCAACCGTCGGGCCGCGGCCCGCCAGGCACGATCAACCAGCCTGGTCGGAGAGTTCTCCCTTTGTGTTGGAGGGACATCACACCCTGTTCCTCTACATAGCTATTGCTCGCAATTTTTCCATAATTTAATAAATAGTTTGATGAGTTAGGCAAGTCTTATCTTACTTGAAGGTTTTATTATGACCGGTTCAGACTTTTCAAAGATATGTTTTAATAGGTTAGCTGCCTATGTTTGATTTTGTACATTATTTTACACACTTTAGTATAGTGATGATGTTCATCACTACATATTATAAAACAAAGTGCCCGGCCGCGTCTGTCTGTCTGTGCGCAATAAACTCAAAAACTACTAAACGGATTTGCATGCGGTTTTCACCAATAGACAGAGAGATTCATAATAATAATAAAAATAATTATAATATAAAGCAGATATAGGTGTATAATTTGTTAAGGTTTCTGTAATACCCGTGCAAAGCTGGGACGTGTTATATTTATGATAACTATTTGCTCTCGCAACTAGTAATCCAAAGTATTCTTTTTGTGAAAACAGCATCAAAATTGGTTGCAGAATAAGGTAGTAAGAATCATTAATAATTTAAATTGGGATATTAGTATAATTTATTATACCTTACTGTTGTGCCGATAAAGCATCACACATGTGAAATAGTTACAGCTAGCAACAACAGATGGCGTTGTACTCAATTTCAGATTAAAACTTATGCTAGCGAAGTTTGAGTTATTTTATACACAAGTCACCGATATAATAAGGTCGTGGCATCTAAGGCAGGATCGCCTAGCCAGGTCAAAGGATCTTTTCTTTATGTTGAAAGAATATACAGAGATGTCTATATTCTTCCAACATCAAACAGATCTTTGCACAACAGTTTTCGATGATAATAAACTAATAGAATTTTAATTAATCGACTCATAAATGCTTAAATGCAGTAACTATGGCGGACAAATAATGAATAGCTTCATTAGGAATAACTGCATGACCGACTATGTCTATGAAATGAGGTTTCCAAATAGTCGTAATACTGATCGAACTAGAAATATTCAGCCCGAATTTCGTGACTGAAAATCAGAATATAGAAAAGTAGAGTAAACTGCATTTTTCGAAGTAAAGGACCGTCAATTTTGCGCTCGATTCACTTTGGTTCTCGCCCATCGATTGAACGACAACGCTTAGTTGAAAGTCCTTGCAAAGGTTTGCAGAATACATAGTTACACCCATTGGGAATGGGATTCCATTTGAATATAGAGACCTTTTGGGAAAAACTTTGTATGATAAAGGAAGCCTACATAGTTTGGTATTACGTATTATATGCGACTATTTCAAATCATAATTGCCTTATTGTAGATATCAGCTTGAAGTCCTTTAACATATACAGACAAAGTATGATTAAAATTTGATTATAAAAATTCTAGAATAAGATGCCTCGTAGGTGGTATGCATTAAATTCCCAGGTTAAGCATACTGGATAAGTCTGTTTAAAAATTTAATAACGAAAATTTAAATTTAAATACAGTTATTGGATTTTATATTTATTTTATAGTTTTTTTTAATTTTTTCTGTTAACTTCGATTATCCGAACCAATAATTGAAAGTTGCAACATCTCATTCACTGCCGATGCGCCATCCATCATCCATCACCTAGGATGAATTTTGCCGTACTGTGGAAGAAAATATCATGGGGAAATATGCATATCTGAGGGTTCTCCAAAATGTTCTCAAAGATATGTGAAGTCTACCAACTTCCGCGGCTGAGCCAGCGTGGTAGACTATGGCTTAAACCTTTCCACACTGAGAAGTGGCTCGTGCCCAGCAGTGGGACAGGTACAGGGCTGGTTTTATTAAATTTACCATACTTATTTGTCATATCATAGTATTAATGCAGTATCACATCGGCTGAAGTACCTTAGTTCCTGGCGCCACTCGTCTATGCATTTATCTGCAGTAGATAATGGGGCCAAGGCCCGGCGGCTCGTCTTAGACTAAACATGCAGACAAATAGTTACGTAACTCCGTATCTGTGTCATCAAGTACTTTGATGGTACCGTGTGGTACAAGATTTGTAGATTTGGTTTCATACTGAGATATCTGAGAATTTTGAATGGGAGAAAAGGAAGACATCAAAGTGAAAAATATTGTAAGGGCTAATTCTTTTTTGTCTAATAACGTTGTCGTAGTTGGTAGATTTTTAAACAACATAACATTATCTCTTTGTTACATTACTGCAGCGACAAGTTATTTAGTATTATACGTTTCGCCAGTAATGTTTTTAGTTCCCATTTTGTAATAGTTGGCTTATCGCCGTATGTCAACATTTCTAGACTCCGTGGTACTAGGAAATTTTAGCAGAAAAGTTCTGTACAACTGCCCACTAAGCAATTGAATTTAGGCTCGAAATCTGAGCAGGAAACTCTATTAACACTGCCCATTACTTAATCCAATTCACTGTGTCAGTGCTTACGATGACATACAAAATCAAGGGCAATTTACTCAGTAATATAAAAACATTCTTATATGGAGAATATATGGGGCGACTACAGAAAATGATTAAGGTATTTAGAGCTGAATGGAGATAAAATCCTAACATCATTATCGACCATCTTGACATTATATTCATAACAATCCAGTTCATTCTCTAATTTTATAACTTAGACAACATATTGATCACAAATCGCTTAAGCTTATACAAGTATCGATCCAAATTCCAGCTACCAAATGGCGAAAAGGCCGTAACAGTTTCCTTCACATCGTACCTGCAAGTGCCAATGATGCTCCTGAGGCCAGAATTAACCTGTGGCGAGAAAAATTCTCACTGCCTACGTTTATCACACCGGCGGAAAAGTTACCTCCGGGAGCCAAACTGCCTTGGCCAACCTGGAAGGCACTCAATAGGTTGCGTACCCAGGTTGGCCGATGTAAAGACAATCTGTCAAGGTGGGGTTATATAGACACAAGTGCGAATGCATGTGACTGCGGCGTATCACCACAGACAATGGGTCATCTGTTGTCGTGCCCCGTGAGCCCAGAATCGTGTACACTGCTTGACCTGTATCAGGCTAAACCAAATGCAATCCGCGTTGCCGAAAACTGGTCCAAAATTATATAAAATGTGTTGCCATCGACACGATAAGTAAGTATATCGATAGTTAGTTTTTTTGTAGTATCTGCGCATCGCTGTGTAATATAAGGGCCAAAGTTTACATTCGTTCTCATACTGTCAGCACTTAATGCCAAGGAGAGCTACTTCAACTAGAGTAAAATCGCATATGTAAATAGGCATCCATTTGTGATCTTTCAAAACCCTGTAACTAACTCGGCCTCGATGGCGTAGTGGTTAGTGTAACCGACTGCCACGACTGAGGTCGCGGGTTCGATTCCCGCACAAGTCAAACATTTGTGTGCATGAACATTGTTTGTTTGTCTTGGTCTGGGTGTTTCTATGTATAATATGTATGTATTTACAAAAAAGAAAAGTATATAAGTATGTTTATCCATTGTCTAGTACCCATAGTACAAGCTTTGCTTAGTTTGGGCTAGATGGTGTTATGTGTATGTGGTAGAATATTATTATTATTATTATTATTAACTTAACCATCTCCGTAAAACAATTTCATGCCTACCAAGATTTTTCCTTCATTTTTATACCATTATTTCTTTAGCTATTTTCACTTTATATGAAAAATATGTAAATGAATGCTGAAATTGAACCGTACGCTAAGTATGTTAAGTACGTGCACCATATGGTTACACGAAACTACGATGTTATGGCTGCGGCGTACCGCAGCTTTCGGCAAATGTTCTAATTTACTGTTTATTATGTACAGAATATTTAAACGTTGCATCGCTGCCTAGACCAAATATGTACAACTTTATGCTAATAAATGAATTGCGGCGTTACATTTTAGGGTTTTTGGCAAAGTTTTTGGAGCTTTGATGCCTGTTATAATTAATTCGTAGTTTATTACGAAAGATAATCTAAGCTGTCTTGGTGTTAAAATAGACGGATGTTATTATGCTGAAAGAATTTTAAGTCTTTTCTTACTTAAATTATTATTGATATTACGATGTAAAAATAGGTAATAGAATCAAAACGAAAGAAGTTAAACCGAGTAGAATTTGAGCTCTGCATAAATTTATACCTTTTTATTTATTTACTAGCTGTGCCCGCAGTTTTATCCGCGTTTATGATTACTACCGCCCCCGTGAGTTGTAACCTGATGTTATATAGCCAATAGCCTTCTCGATAAGTAGGCTATCCAAAACTAAAATATTTTTTCATTTTTAATCAGTAGTTCCTGAGATTAGCGCGTTCAACCAAACAAACTATTCAGCTTTATAATCATTACTAATATTATAAAGCTGAAGAGTTTATTTGTTTGTTTGTTTATCGAGGAAGGCTATTATATAGGCTATATAACATCACGTTACGACCCACTGGGCCGCGCAGTTACCATAAACGCGAGTGAAACCGCGGGCACATCTAGTATTAGTATAGATTAGTTATTTAAACAGCATGAGTACATAGGTATATAATACGAGAAAAAAAAATATATTAAAATACAACGTAAAATACAATTCGCAGTCTTAATAAAACAGCGACTTAACTCGAAATTGGAAAGTAAGGCAATTTGAACTCTAATTGTATATGTTAAATTCTAATATTATATTTGTGTTAAATCTTTGCAATAGAGTTCAAATTTGTTTAATCCAAAATACTGAGATAAGTCTCTGTTTTATTAAGGGTGCGAATTAATTACAAAAGTTATAACTTAAGACAAATTCGCGCTTATGAAAAAAAAATTAATCGAAGTTAACTAAATAAAATGCAAATTACACTAGCAGGTACTGATTTTGTGCTGAACATAGACTAAGGATAATTTTTCTGAACTTTAACGTTTTATCATATTAAGATACCTTAGAATCGTAGTATTTTTATTTATTTATTTTCACAATACAGCTATCTTTACAGGATTTACCTAACACAATAACGTAGCAATCTCACAAAAACAATAGGTATGTATGTAACACCAATTATATATGTATAAATTTACAAATTATTCGTATTCTTGTCAACCCGCTCAAACAAGCCAAACGCTGATGTTAGGAGCGCCTCACTTCAACAGTGCCATGAGCGGAGGTCGAAAGTATAAATCATAGCATAAAAGACGAATACTGAAAACATAAATAGCTGAATCTATGTAACTTCTAGATACCTGGACTGCACGGCTGGTGTAGTGGTTTAAGTGGTCGCCTCGCCACAGACGCCGATTCGAGTGTTGTGGAGTCGATCACCACACGGGACAAAAATTTATGTGGTCCAAAAATACTTGTTCTGAGCCCGAGTTATTTGTGCTCGTTGTTTGAATGTTTGTTAAGTCCTCCGCAATACAGGAACTATCCCTATTGCTGGCGCTGTCATTTCATAAAAAAGAAAAATATCTGCTGTACTTTATAAATTCCACAATATACACACACATATACAATTTGTTACCTGTGCGATAGTACCTACCATAGAATGTTGGACGTACACGTAAATTAGAGATTGGCTACAATCTTTACTTAAATATTATGACTGTAAAACGTGTAAAAGTTAATGAAAATATTTTGATGTTTGACAATGAAACACGCAAAAACCAATAAACGGATTTGGAAGAATCTTGTCGCACAGATAGATCGCGTCCCTGATGAGGACCAAGTTTTTACTATATTTTCCATAGAATTCACACGGGAAAAATCACTGCATCAAACTATGACTAGAGAGTTTGCCATTATTACTATTAAAAAATGCTACCAGACGGTGCCTCGAAGCCGGCTTTACTAACAATACTAATATAGACCGGGCGTCACTTGGGGTTAACAAATAATATCAGGGTTGGTTTGTGGTATCAACCGCAAACCAACAACAAACCTGAGTGGTAACCTCTTTTTTCATGATATATGTACTTTTTTTTGTTTTGTTTTCTGTGTTCTAATATTTGTACTAAGAACGTGTACCTATATTTTGAAAAATAAATTTTTACTTACTTACTTACCATAAGTACATTCTGTTACTAACCCATCACTAACCAACCTATGAACTGTTTATGTACGTGTTCATATCTGAAATAAAGATATTTTATTTATTATTATTTATAACCAACAATAAAAATACGATAGCATTAATAAGAAAATTATTTATAGCTGGTCCAGGCAATTGATTCGCAGCCTGCGGCGTATTGCCGCGTGGGGCTTGTATAATGCTCCAGGTTAGTCTCCTTGAGATCTTGAACGCCTTAGGACTCAATTAGCCCATCTATCTATAGCTCGCTTGCTTCTTCTTGACGTAAATAAAGTTGTCATCTCTATAGTCTCAATGATTTCAAGTAAACTGCAAAGGGATATCTAAATTTGAGAATTGTGCAAATGTTTTAACACTTCTGAATGTTTTGATGAAGATTTGGAGAAAAATAATGGTGCTTTTTTTGGTATGCAAAACATATTGGGGTAGGCGAACGAAGTGTATTTGAGGATAGTTTCATATGTGTTAATAGAACGTCGGCGATGTCAGCGTAGCGTAATAACATTTTCTTTAACTTACAACTAACTTAAGGATGTCAATAATCATAAATGTACTTATGTAACGGGTGTACGGACCTCGCTTCGGTCGCATGTTGGCGTGAACAGCAATTAAAAGTAACGATGCCATACTTGTCACGTACGCCATATACTATTTATTATATACATATAGTATTGTTTCTCTTTAATTATAATTTTAATATATGTATATAAATCTTCCCTTTTTAAAATTTGTTATGTGTGTACCTATATATGGATATGTATTTACTCAACTAATAGAATAATACAATTATTGCTTCATCACCTGCTTTTTAAGTGTGGGTCATTAGAGGTCATAATACACATTTATCTGACACAGGCTGCTGCTGACCTTAATTCTACGTGTGACAATTTTAGTTTTCGCCTGTGTATTGTTGAACTGTAATTTGTGTTAACTTTTACTGTGTACTGTATTATTTATAATCTAATCAAATGAACTAATACGTTTTTCTTTCTTTCAATACTAATTTATAACTTTATAATTTCTTAAATAGTCACTTATTCTGTTTTACTCTTTCTAGATTTATATAAGAGTATCGGCTATAAATACATTAAAACTATTAAATCGACTACACAAATAGTGTAACAGGCCAGCGGGCGCCTAGTCGCTGTAACCGCGCTGAGTATTGCGGGCTTGAATCCTATGCAGGCAAATTAATGATGTAATCTATAGATAACTATATTAAATCCGGGTATTTCATGTCCATTAAGTCTATGTTTGTAATATCCACTTCTATACATAAGGATCCCTAAAGTAAAGACGACATTTGAAAAAAAACCGTATTATCATTTCTAAATAACATGTCAGGTCTTCAGATTTCCAGAACATAAAACTTTGATAGAAACGCGCTGTAACTCAAACGGCTAAATCCACTTACTCGTATGAAAGACTTTTTTACTACCATATGATAAAATATAGAATTTACTGGTAACACGTGTATTTCAATTCTCGTATTACTGCCGGTTGGATAGATAGCTAGAAACACTATGCAAATTCGGTAGCGAAGCCTAATAACGGCAAAATAACCCCCATGGAATAAAAGAAAATACATCAAATAAATGGAAAAGCTCGAACAATTTAAATGTTTTTAAGAGAGCCCCAAAAGCTTTGCCAAAATCCAAATGCGATTTCCTCAAGGATCGCTTAAACGATTTGATTGAAACTTTTTGCTAAGTCATCTTAAGAAATCACGGGTTGTTGTCACATGGTAGTTTTGACCTCATAGAAAGATAGGTATTTTATGTAGTATTTAAGGTAGTTTTACAATGACTTTTTTAGATTTATTCTGCCACTTGCCGACGCCTGTGTTACTAGGTTCAGTAATGGTAAGCATAGAATACACCGAGATTTGCTGCTCGTTAACACCCTGAATTTAAACTGTCAGGTGTTTTTTTCTCTGTAACGTTAGTTGTTAGTTGGAGTCTGTCTTAATTACACATAAATTTTACTTTCAAATCTAAAAGTTGGCAGTCTAAATTTGCGTCATAATTTTAGATTTAAATTCTCAGAGTTCTTCGCTAAGAAAAGTAGATAGCGGACACATTAAATAAAAGAGAAGCTTCTTGTATTCCTATGGTTTTAATATCTGCAATATAATATGGCACTAAAGCTCCTTTATTTTTAGACATATATTTTTTATTATTCCCATTCTCCTTTCAATGTCTATATTAAAGTTAATTTAAGAAATCCTTCCATTTTTTTACTCGTTTTTCATTAATTAAAATATTTTTTTTCGATACACAGTCATTTGCAGAAATCATTACTTTTGTTCTATTTACATTCACGTTACTTTCTTTCCTCGCAAAAGCTCTATCCATAGTTACCATCTGCACTTATGTAAAATTGCTCAAGCTACTTTATAAGCCTTTTAGTAGTGGTATTGTGCCGAGCGCCCATCCATTTGAGCTTAATGATCGAATGGTATTGTATTGTATTAGTCTATAGATACTTACATTAATTTTTATATACAGAATTAACCTGCAAGCAGCGATAGCTCAGTGCCGAGACCAACAGACTATAATGCAGTGGGTCTCGGGTTCGAACCCACGTCGCGCACCTCTGACTTTCGGAAGTTATTTGACTTTTCGAAATTATGTGATATATTGATTGACAATAATTGCCTACTCATAGCCTCGGAGAGCACGTTAAGCCGTCGGTCCCGGCTGCCATGAACATCTATGGCAGTCGTTATTGGGAGAGTGTCGACACAAAAGATCCCACTGGGTCGAAGTGTCGCCGGTCTGCACTGACTGGCCCCACATAAGATAAGATAAGACCCATAGTACAAGCTCTGCTTAGTTTGGATTAGATGGTGTTGTGTGTATGTGGTAGAAGAGGTAAGTAAGATAAGATAAGATAACCTATACATTTTGACGTTCATAAGTATTACATTGTGACCTTAATTAATAAATGATTTTTGACTTTGACTTGACTTTGACTGTTTAAACAATTGTCGAATATTTAATTTTGTGTTTTCATACATACTGTACCTGACTAATATACTTTGTAATGTAAGTTGAACTCGATGTCACTTTGGACTTCGTCCGTGTAATCGTCAGCTATCACAACAAAATAATAATGTGTCATCTTCTTTCTTTGTCACGGATATAGTGCGACGAAAGAAAAGTAAATCTATATATATAAAACTCTTCCGTTACTGAGTGACTGACAGACAACGCACAGCCGAAACTACTAAACGCAAGAAGCTGAAATTTGGCATGTATGTTCCTTGGAGAGTGTAGGGGAGCACTAAGAGAGGATTTTTGGAAATTTGGAAATTCCACCCCGAAAGGGGTGAAAGGGGTGAAACCCGATATTCACACGGGAACGGGACTTACGCGGGTGAAACCGCGGGAAAACTACTAGTATAATATATATTATGTCAGCAGTGACAGCCTATTACTCCTACTAGGCTACCGTTGGACTGACATTAGCAATTTTACTTTTTGCCCTATGTCCTTTTTTGTTCCCCTGACAACGCGTATGCGACATTTCATGATGATCGGTCGAGTAGTTAAGGCGTGAAAGTGTAACAAAAAAACTCACATTCATATTTATAATATTAGTTATAATTAGGATTTTCTAGATAGGCATCCTTCAACAGTGTAGCAATATTTTTGAAACAAGTTCATGTCTGCTTACTTTCTGGCAAAAAGTAAAAAATAAACAGTCGCGTTATGCAATACGATATTCTGCAGTAGATAGTGAGTTAATTAAAATATTATTTTTGTTTTAATAAACATCTTTATCAATGTTATTAAACGGTTGTAAATAATTATGAGTGGAAAGTCATAACATATGTTTATTGGTAATTTTAGTATAAAGATTACATGAATGAAAACAACACCTCATACATAAAATATTTATTAGTTTTTAGGGCCTGTGCACACTGCGTTTTTTAAATGCGCCGTCGATGCGCGTTTGTAGCGATTATAAGATGTATAAATTCAAACACGCGTTTAAATCGATACAGATGCGCGTGTGTAGCGATACAGACGCGATGCAAACGCGCGTGTGTATCAATACAAACGCGCGTGTGTATTGATACAAACGATAACAAACTGCTCTGTAGGATGAAGCCGCGCCATTGACGCACGTTTCTAAAACGCGCATCAACGGCGCGTTTAAAAAACGTGGTGTGCACAGGCCCTTAGGGTTCTATTCCGAATAATTAAGCCAATAAGAAATGTTGTTAAATCTACTTTGTTGGAAATTTGTTATTGATGTAACCTTATTTAGATTTTCGAGCTGCATCGACCTGTGTGTTTAAAATGATGATAATATTTGCAAAAGAATAATTTTACTACCCAGAGAATAACACAGCATAAAATTTTTATTTAATAATAGTGATGTTGATAATACTTTAACTCGTCACAAATGCTGTAAAAGATATAATTTCATAATTATAGAACATAAAGAGCTAAAAAGCTTTGTTCACTCAAACAGAAATATAGAAAGAAAAGTAAGTCTTCTATTTCTTGCCTCTCCTGGAAAGTAGTATTTTGGCATATTTTCATCCTTAAAGGGTCTTGTCAGTCTGTGTCAGGTAAGAATTGGGAAACCATTGGATTGTCACGCAGTGATCTCGAATTCGAACCCAAGGTCAGGCTAGGTTATCAGATATAATCCTAACTAAAATTATAAATGCAAATGTGAGTTTGTTTGTTTGTAACGATTTCAAGCATTAAATAGGTACTAAACCCATCATTAAAAAATTTCCCATACACGTTGTCAGGGCAACAGAAAATGAACATAGAACAACACACCTTTCGTCCAGAAAAAATATTGTTACAAATATAACCTCTTTTTTTTTCGTGGGGAAATGCTTCTTATGCGTACCCACTTGCTATAAGGGCAGACGAGAGGGCTACAAATCTAATCTAACCTAATCTACATTTACGCGAGCGAAGCCGCGTGCAAAATCTAGTATTTTATATTACTAGACGTGCTCGCGGTTTCACCTGCATTTAAGATTACTGCGTCGACACGTGGGTCGTAGCGTGATGTTATATAACCTTCCTCGATAAATAAGCTATCCAACAATAAAATATTCTTTTAATTTGAACCAGTAATTCCTGAAATTAGCGCGTTCAACCAAACAAACAAACAAACTCTTCAGCGTATGCTATCGGTCAAATTCTATCGAAAAAAAAAAAGTTAACAACTTTAAACCTGATGTGATTAATGTACAAACTTCAAAGTAAGCAAATTATTAATACATATTGACTTCTGGTCAGCCTTGTTATGGTGTAGACGAATAGTAACCATCCTTGCGGTTGAAATAATAATGTTTCTTAATTTCAACTGCTTCACGTACTACCCTGGAGTAATAGTGACGATCGGTGGATGAAAGCTGGGGTTGTGGTCAAGCCAAGTCCGGCTTCAAGGATTGTCTTCCACTGCCAGAGACCGTTATCAATTAATATAAATGTAGCGGTATTTGTTATGTATCTATTTAACCTTTAATCACCCGAAATAATTTCGTTACCATAACAAGTCCTACGTATGAATAGTACCTACGACCAACGCGTTGTTGTCAGCTCTTAGCGACAAGTGCATTGCGATTGTCGTAGTCGGACGTCGACTAAATATACTTCATTGTTAGTGATTTAGGTAGCGTAAAATTTGTGTATCGTAATTCTGATATATAAAAATTAAAAGGTATGACGTCATATACGTTAACCTTTATAACCGATATTTTCTCGATATGCGCTTCCTTGCCATTCTACCTTAGTATGCGAAATAAATCTTATACTAAATCACATGTTTAGAATATTCTATACATGATAGATGATTGATATGAATGACCATATATATTATGTTTATCACATCCGTTATCCGTTCCTGTTTATGAATGTAAAGTGATGATCGAAGCCAATTAAAATGTTATTACATTTTGTGGATGTTGTCGTTGATAGTAATCATTTTCACGCGCGTATCATCGCTAATGGAAATGAAATGATTGATCTATGATTAATGACGTAAGATGTTTCTGTAAGAGGTAGGCAGGGTAATAATAGTGATTTAAATGGTCGCCTCGCGGCTGGCACTGCGCCGAGTATTGTGGGTTTCAATCCCACACGGGACGAAAAATTGTGTGATCCACAAATGTTTGTGCCGAGTCTGAATATTTTTTGTGTCCGTTGTTTGAATGTCTGTAAATTCCTCCGCGACACAGGAATTACTACAAGAGCGTGGAGTAGACTAAACATTTTTTTTTTATTTAACCTCTGTCTCGTTGTCCGTTTTCTATATTACCTCGAAGCGTTCTCATCTAGCACTCGTTTTTGGCAAACCTGTCTCCTAAATAAATGTAGGCTTATTACCTAGCACTACTCGTTTTTAGCGAACCTGTCTCCTAAATAATTGTAGGCTTTAGATTAAACTACCTGGTGTTTCTAAGCGCTATGTTTAGTCCTTCTTAAAACCAGGTTTAAACATGTTATCACGATCGGCAGCGGTTTGGCTGCGTACGTTTAATTAATAATATTTTAAATAAATAAATAAAAAAGAACGACTATGTACTTCCGCACAAGGAATAAATCCTGTGTCACAAGGCACTTTTCAAAAAACGGGTTGAAATAACATCCAGACTAGGAACCACAAGTCGTTGATCACACAATTTTTTGTCACATGTGAGGATCGAGTCCACAACACTTGACGCAGTGTAGAGGCGAGATGAGGCTACTAAAAACCCTACGCCACCCGAGTTGCCATTAGAACTTACTACACTCCTCCATCTGTTGTTTAAACATTTTCATTGAGGATCAGATTTAGATCTAGATCGAAATGACTGCGTAGGTGGCGTAATAGTATATTTGGCCACCCAACCACAATCTTATTCGCAGATTATTTGATCCATACATAAAACAATAATGCGTGTTATCCAAATACCAAATCTGTGTTAAGATAACACAGATTTGGTTAATCTCAGCTAGTTTAGTCGATCGCGAGATCAAGTAAAGTATTATTGGTTTTTACTGTCAAGAAATATAAGTATTTTCTCACAGTAAAAGTGACTAACTATATTTCTAGATATCGTACTGTCTCAACGGTAATCGCTTCACTCCTATAACTCAAATAATAACTGACAAACTAAGAACGTAATACAAACCTCTTTAACCAAATCAATATCTTTGAAGGGTAGACTAATTACACTTACGTAGGCCTAATTTCGTTTGTAAAATCCGATCAGATAGGTCCCATACTTTTTAAAGGAAATGATAAATCTTCTAACAGGAAATAAGTGGTGGTGTATGCGCGGTGGTGCCGGCTAGTCGCGCGCGATGGGCGTGCTGCATGCCAGCGAGGGGGTGCGTCGGTCCAGCGGTGACGTCATCACTGAGCCAGTGCTGGCGCTGGCGCTGGCGTTGTCGCTGACTATAGCGCTGGCCGCGGTTGGTACAGCACTGGGTGCGCTGTCGCAAGCCTATGACACCAGTGGTGGTGTCATTGGGAATGAAAATTCCCCCTGACACCACTGAATGCTGGTGATGGCCAAAAGTTTTGTAGGCTTGAACCAACTATGACTGACTACATCAATACTGTTCAAAAAATTGTTTCCCGTTGAATGTCATTTGGTGGTGTCACGTGTAAAGAACGAATTATATGAGGTGTAATTATGTGTGTCATGTAATTATTATGCAGTGCGTATACATATGTAGTGTATTCAAGGTTATAAACTTTCTCGTAATAAATATTGTATATGACAGCGTTCAACTTTAAATAAATACTTTTCTAAGCCATTTTATAAATTTTAATTGGCCCGTCCTCTTGACAACATTTATATATTACATACAATAAGAAAATCAAAATGTAGACACCAACACAGAAACATACACACACGCACACATACCTGCGAGCTATATAAGTATCTCGACTTCAACTATAGGCTTCTCAAGTTACGCTTAAACAATATTTTGCAGCACAAATATTACGAAGAAGCCATAGCGTTATCTTCCTTGAGCGTTGGTCGTAATCTGATCGTGAACATATTTTGGTTCTCATAAAGCACTTAAGTATACATCTCTTGGGAACAAGGCAAAGTATACGTTATGGAGTCGCACAAAAATTTTAACAGTGCCGTATTCCCCAGTTGGTTTTTTTGACGCTTATGATATAAGACGCTTTGACGATATAAGAGAATAAGTTCAAAAAACAAGTGGCGATCACCCTTGGATAAAGCATCGGATTTAAAATCGAAAGGTTGTGTCATCGAATCCCGCTCACCCATTGACTTATGCTCACCCCATTCGAACAAGCATTCTAGTTTAGATAGAGGAGTTATCAAGGTGAAGCACTAGTAAGTTGAAACCTAAATGGCAGGCGTTGTTAAACAAGTCAATTTTAAAGATTAGTCGAAGATATAATGCACTTGAATTAGGCCAGCTACTTAATATAATTTTACACATATGTTTATTAGGGGGTAAACCTATAGTTGCCTATGGGGAATCTCTGAAAGCCACTAACATTATTATTATACTAATTAAAATTTCTAGACTGGGAACTAAATGGTAAAGATTGGCTACATACATAAGCCAAACTTAACTCGGTCACAATAAAAACCAACGATCGAAAACTGAAAAGATAAATCAGTAAATAAACAAACTTCCTTTCGTTTTTTTGTGTTTATAAAATCAATTTTAAAGATTTTTTGATATACTATATAAGTTGAAAATTTTTGCGCATAAAATTTTAACTAACGAAAAATAAAGACGTGGAGCATCTTATTAAGTATAATGTTAGTTGAATGATTTTAGTTCAAAATTAAGTGATAACCTAGTAAATATAATAATATGTATCTATGTATCTTACGTGGAGGCCAGTCAGTGCAAACCGGCGACACTTCAACCCAGTGGGATCTTTTGTTTCGACGCTTTCCCAATAACGACTGCCATAGACATTCATGGCAGCCGGGACCGACGACATAACGTGCTCTCCGAGGCACGGAGCAGGCGATAATTGTCAATCAATACGCACATAATTTCGAAAAATCATATAACTTCGAAAGTCATAGGTGCGCGACGTGGGTTCGAACCCGAGACCCTCTGCATTGCAGTCTGTTGGTCTGCCCACTGAGCTATCGCTGCGTCTAATATACACGTTACATTTATATATATTTAACACAATTTGTAGTAATAGTTACATTCATAGAAATTATCTGAAATCTAGTATACTTAACAAAAAAACCCTTTCAATATTTCGGCGTATGGCTTGCAATGATAAAAGAGCTTTTGTGCTACAGATAACGAGGGTGTTTGGTGGATATGAGATAGTCATCTCAGATAAGTGATAACGATTCCGGAGAGACAATCATTGTAGACGTACAATGATTACGATTATTATTAACACTCTTATTAACATTCCTACATTACATTCCCACTCCTATTATGCAAAGGTGTATAAGCGCCAAAAGCATGCTTTTTTAACCTGGCGTTCAAAGGAAAATATTGGTTGATTTTTCCTTAATGATACTTTCATTAAGGAAAAAACAACCAATATTTTCTTAATCTAAGTTTACTACATAAATATTTTGACAAAGGTATTAATTATAGTACGTAATGTAAACATGATAAGTAGCCAACGCCTTTTCCAAGTTTTGGCAAGCTTATCAAGTTTCATTAAAATCAGTTTAACTGTTTAGTAACATTAAACAGTAAACATAACTGGCAGGGTTATTTTTACACACTTAAAATTTACCATTATTTCTACCTTTTTTATTGAGGAATTCACATGGTCTTCCTCCAAAGGGAAATTGCTGGTGTGCCGCCTGAAAATTTACCATTATTTCTACCTTTTTTATTAAGGGATTCTCATGGGTTTCCTCCGCATAGGGAGCACTGACGTGCCGGCTAATTCGCCACTGTGTCACTCTCTTTGCCTATGGCCGAAGTTTAGGGGTCACTCCAGCAATCAGCGCTCACCTGGCACCATTATTTCTGCCTGGCTCTTTATTATAAGTCTTTGGTAAGCTATAACCTAAAATAATGACTGAAATTAATGTAGTGTATTGGTTTAATAGGTAAACTTATCACTGTCAACAACCTTCTGAGTTTTTTGAGCCCGTGATTCTTTGCTAGCAAACTGATTCGTCGCAATAATATGTGTGATACCAGGATCAGTTCTTCATCCAGGCCATTCCAGATTTCACTGTTTCCCATTCTAAAACAAAAAATAATTACATAGGATGACAAAACATTTTAATTAAATATTATTCAATTTTGTTTTATTCTGGATTTTATCGCGGTTTATTTAAATTACTAGCCATCCCTCGAGGACAGAACTTTTTTGTGGTTGAATGTAAATTCATGATCGGTTGAGTAGTATAGACGTGAAAGCGTAACAAACAAACTCACATTCGCACTTATACATTTAGATTCACACTTTCTGCGTTCTGACTGATCTTTAGTAGATATAGTCGGTGATATTAAGATGGTGTGCGTATCAATCTCGAAGACACTATAAGATTCAATAAAAGGAGACAGCTTAATTAAAATTAAAATAAACTTTATTTTCTTGAAAGTATAACATTCGCGTGAACATAAAATAACATTGGATTTCGACTCTTTGTTGGATCTACATAAAAATAGTAGTATTACTAGATACACAGCGTCAGTAATATTACTGACGCTCCCATAATTCTTTCTGTATAGAAAGAACTATCAAGACAGCGTAAGTAAATATAAATTAATTGATAATATATTATAATGCACAAACCGATACGAACCAGATTATACTTCTGTATTAAAACAGATACATATGTTAGCTTTATTAATAACATAAAAATCACGGCGCGGAGTAGATAATTTATCTGTTGTGTTTATGGGCGTTAAGCTAAGTAAGATAGGGTGAGGTTACGGGACGGTCGGGGGTATCAGTGGCAGGGGTGCTCAACCGATACGCGCTATTTAATACACTATTTTTTCTGTTGTGTGTTTATGGTGGCGTGTGAAGATTAGGTCAAGGTATCAAATGATAAATTCTTTGTCTTTTAGTTATGATATTCCATTTTTAGCAGCGATAGCTCAGCGAGACCAACAGACTGCAATGCAGAGGGTTCGAAACCATCTCGCGCACCTCTGACTTTCGGAAGTTATATGACATTTCGAAATTATGTGCGTATTGATTGACAATTATCGCCTGTTCCGTGCCTCGGAGAGCACGTTAAGTCGTCGGTCCCGGCTGCCATGAACATCTATGGCTGTCGTTATTGGGAAGTCAGTGCCCTCTAATATCCTGACACTGGTCTATCCTTAGGGTATCGTAAGCCTTCGGGTTACGGAGGTTAGGTGGCAGCCGCTCCGTGTAAAAACTGATATCCAGTCAAATCCGGTTAGACTCGAAAAACCGATCCCAAGTGACTTGGAAATAATAAAGGCTAGGGAGAAGTTCCATTTTTGAGCACAGGTTTTACTACTGATATGTCGATTGTCGTTATTTTTTGTCGGTTTTTGAGACAACTCCTGCACTAATGGAATAATACGTGTATCGCGAGGGACCTTAAAAACGTTAAAACATCGGACACGAAGAACACCCAGACTCGGAACAACCATTTGTGGATCACACAATTTTTTGTCCCGCGTGGGCGCGTTGCGGCGTCAGTGGCCAACCGACCACTTAAACCACTACGCCATTCGTGCAGTCAAAATGAGTAAATGCTATGAAAGTTTGTGTCTTTTTTAATCTATGCAGTTCCATGGGCAAAGGTCTTTTTTTAAGCTTTTCTACTGGTCTGTGTATCATGCTTTATTCCACCAGTCTCGTAATTACGTTAAAGTTACCGACAACATTTTCTCGGGGTGCTTATGAATGTCGAATATTAGGAGTCTTCTAGCTAACGGTAAAGGAAAACATCGCGAGAAAATTTGCATGACTGAAAGTTCTTCATAATGTTGTTCAGTAGTGGAACAGTTTAATACAGGCAAGACAGGATATTATTATATTGTCGGCCTCGATGGCGTAGTGGTTAGTGTAACCGATTGCCACGCCTGAGGTCGCGGGTTCGATTCCCTCACAAGTCAAACATTTGTGTGCATGAACATGGATGTTTGTCTTAGTCTGGGTGTTTCTACGTATAATATGTATGTACTTACAAAAAAATATATATATGTACGTTTATCCATTGTCTAGTACCCATAGTACAAGCTCTGCTTAGTTTGGGCTAGATGGTGTTGTGTGTATGTGATAGAATATTATTAATATTATTATTATTATATTATAATAATTATAGCAACAGTGTGACGTCGCAAAAACACTTACGTAGCACACATATTCCGGGGACTGGACAGTCGTTTCGTAGCCTCCATCTTGTTAAGGCGCGCTCATAGTTAGCGCAATGTTTTATAAGACTATAATATATGTATGTCAGATTTGGAACGTATATGTACTGTGTGTGTAAAAAAATCTTGTTCGTTATACCATCTTTGATTTAACTTTCCCACTACGCAAACATGTCGAATGCAAATTGTGCAGTGCGAGCATTCATGTGTAGAACCCTTACCTAGACCTACACACTAATATAATAATAATTTACTCTCTAAAACAACTGAACTTATTTTAGAAATTCTTTCATTACCCCCCTCCTTCCTCCTTTTCCCTCGCATTGTAGTAGTACTTCTGGCAGTCAGCGTCATTTAGTTGTCAACGCTCGCGCTCAGTCGCTCATTTGTATGAGTTGCAAAGCTCATTTGAATGAGTTGAGTCGTAAAGCCATGAGCCGGAAGTAGTCTAAAGTAAATATTTGTAGAATAATACAAAATATATAATTTTAACATCGTTTATTGTGCGGTAATACTTTTGCAGTGTCGTTAGACATGACAATTTAAAAATGAGAAAAAAGTACGCACACAAGCGCCATAGGTTAACAAAATTGGATCTAATTGTGTTCGTTTAGGAAACTACATTTCAATTACATTTAATGTTTACTATCTCAACAATATCGATAAAGAGGGAAATCTACCACCTGGAAAGCACAAATAATAAGCATCGACTAATTTGTCAGTTCATTATTTTTTTCAGATCATTACGTCATTTAATAAACATTAACTATATAACTAATATGTACTTACACACGTGTACAGAAGCTTATAGAGATTTCTGTCAAGAACTTGTCGCACTCAGTACAGGTTTTAGAATCTGTATATACTACATATTGACAAAAAATCCTATTAACGCGTTACCCGAACCGCAATAAGTACGCGAGATGCACATGCCTTATGTACAGTAGCTTGTATACCACTGCACAATCCAGACATCCACATTCATATGCACATAATATTATACTCTCCCAACGAAAACAATATCGAAGTAGTACAATAATCACAAACTCTAAAAACACTAATACATATTAAGCCATAAATTTACATGGATATGTAGTGGTGGCATCTAATCGTATTTGTCGAGCCGTTGGCTGTAAATAATAGACTGTTTTACATGTGAACAAATATACTACATACTACAAATATACTATAAAGATTCACCTTCATATTAGTTCAAAAAGTTTGTGTCTATATGTTAGTTATATTATTAGAAAATTAAATGGAGTCTAATATATAGAAGAGTTTAAAACCAAGGCAATGATTATTTAAATTTTATTCTGTCACACAAAAATCACTGAACACATTTCAATGTGGTTCATAGTCCAAAAGGAAAATTTATATTAAATTCTAAGTCACGTTTCATCCGATAGAGAAACCTTTTATCTGGATCACACAATGTACCAAATGTCCATATGGTACATTGTGTGATCCAGGTAAATTGATTAACTTTGATCATGCGATAGGTTTGTAGTGCAAGTTGTGCTTAAAATGATTTACATTAGCCTTAAATGAGTCCCCAAAGGTACCGTAGACTTATTTAATATATAACTTTTAAGTACAGAAATAATGGAAAATCTCTTGCTGCATTTTCATTGACATATATTCCGCATTTAGAAAAGCAATAGCTAATAGCAAGAAATCTATTAAACAGACACATAAACAGATTGTAAGCTATGAAAGCATAAATTTACATGCTATTAAATCAAGAGACACAGGTCCAAAATGCTAATAGAATCTATAATTATTAATTGTATTCATAAGGGAAGAGAAAACTTTATAGCCCTTTTTAAATATACTTCGCACATGGAGAAGTGTGAGAAGAGACAAAGTTAAAGATTTTTTATTATGAACGAGTGCAATACGCAAAAATTTATAAAATAATTCAATTTGCTATAAATAAAATTTGGTCAATACTCGACTACTGTGAGAGCATTAATGCGTACTTGTTAATTTTCATCCTTCCTTTTATTTTATCTCTTCCCTAGCGTGACTAATCTCATTTCCATGCGATTTAAATTCAACAAAAATCATTGTTATTTTCATTTCATGTTATCCTTTCATACGTTAAAATATATTAAATAACAAAACGACCCGCGTTGTTCATCTCTGTAATATTATTTTTGACGTGACCGACGTCCGGCGTTATCAAGATTATGTTATTGAGCTACCACTCGTTGCAACAACCCTGACGTTGTATTAGTAATTGTTTTTTATTAAAAAAAAATATTGTGAAGTGGTCGTCGAGTGTTCTTTGGAGCAAAGTAGGTGGAATTTTATTTTCTTTTTTTTTAATATTAGGGTTGTAAGGCCAGAGTTGTGAATACAACTACTCATCTTTATAACGTCTTTTTGAGACTGATCTGTAAATTCGTGTGTAAGTCAAACTTGTTACAGACATTTCTGGTGGACGTCTGCATTTAAAACTTTGCTGATTCTGCTCCTATCATTTAGTGAATTTGAAAATAAATCTTCTAAACTTCAAAAGCTGTGAAATACTCATCGTATATTTGTGTTGATAGACTCAATATATTATTGTGCATAGGGGTAAGAGTGAGAATCATTTTTTTAAATTTCTCCTTATACTAAAAGTACATTTCTTGTATTAGTCTCGATACCCACGGCTGCACACAAATTAAGTCAGATATTAATATTTACATCAGAGTTATTGCCTGTTACTGCAGATTATTTAAATTATTGCTGTAAGATATTTCTAAATAAATAGAAGTTATTTGAATTGTGTTAGCTAGTAACAGTTCTTTGCCGTGTTAATTCCTAATGCAAAATCACACTAAAAATGTATAAAAAAAAATATAACTATTTTAATACTTTTTAATTACTATTACAAATTTATACTGTACATATTATGCATCGTTTCCAAATATAAATTGCACAAGTGCACAACCTCTTACTAACTATCGATCGTAATCTACTTTTAAGCATTATGGAAATAGATATTTTGTGTACGTGCTGTTATGCTCGTTTTTATTATATATTATGTAAGCGATATCTAGTTAAAGTTGACCTCCTGTTTAGTCAACGTTCCTAGTATCATAAGGTTCTATTTATGTGGTTAACAATTGACTTTCTTTCGACCTCAAAATTTATGCAATGTTTTAGTTTATTGTAACAGTCATGAGCTTTCCATCTTCTCTGGATGCAATGGTTTTCTATTTGCAGTTTTGTTGTGATAAGTAAATTTTTTTGTATTCGATAACGATTTGCTTGCTCGTATTTTACAATTATTTATATTTCGTTTTACTAGTGCCTTATAATCATGAGATTTCTATGTATTAAGTATTCTAAGTTTTTTTTTTATGTTTTGTTGTGTACATAGTCAGTTTTATCTTACCTGCCTTACAAAGATTCAAACAAAGGACACAAATAACATCTAGACTCGGAAAAACCATTTTTTTAAATTCAAACAGGTGATTTACAAAATATGTAAAGCACCTGATTGAAATTATTTCTCTGAATTTATCTGAATGAAATCATAATACCTGTAAGTTGTATTTAGTACTAAACTAATATTTGGGTTATGTAGACGTTTAGTAACCAAGTTATTATTAATAAAATATAGATAACACTTCTCTAACGCCTGCCATTGTTATTATAAGTTACTTAAAAAATCAAAACATTGGTATCAATTCTTTTATCTGCGAGGACAGACGGGTACAAGATGGCCACGCCTCCTAATCACGTTGTAACCGTTCCAATATTTAATATGCGCATCGTTATATTAATGATTTACAATTAGCAATTAATAATTTAATGGCGACGATAATAGCTTCGCATCGGCCCAATCATAATATACCTACTTATCCTCTTAGACCTGTGATATATCTTGTTATGACATTATTGCAGTTAACTTTATCTATACTAATATTATAAAGAAGAAAGATTTGATTTTTGGGTAGAGATTTAACTCAAAAACTAATTAACCGATTTTAAAAACTGTTTCACCATTAGTAAGCTATTATCACAGAGTAACATAGGCAATATTTTATTTAAAAATAAGCACTGTTGCTAACATAGTTTAGTTTAATTTTAATTATTTAGCCCACCTCGTGAGGAATAAACATGAGATAGTACTGATTGCGAATGATACTTCACTATTATTTAAATTAAAACGCCAAGAAACGGTTCTGGACGATGTAAACATTGCTATCTTGAAAGTAGTTCACTGGTTTGAAGTTTACAACCTTCTTTTAAATGGGAGAAAGACCAAATGTATCCGATTTTTAAACCCAAATGTCAAACAAGTGAAGAAATCTATAAAAATTAAAGACGAGGTGCTGGACCTTGCTGATACTACCCAATTTCTAGGGTTTACACTAGATTCAAAGCTTCAGTGGGCCCACAAATTAGTAAGTTGTCGAATAGGCTCAGCG
Source organism: Catocala fraxini (assembly GCA_930367265.1). NCBI lineage: Eukaryota > Metazoa > Arthropoda > Insecta > Lepidoptera > Erebidae > Catocala > Catocala fraxini. The sequence continues at coordinate 6,575,731 of OV884047.1, forward strand.
TACGTAGTCGGAAAAATTTGCTAACTTATTGACATAGATAGGCTATTTTATCATAGCTACTTTCACTGTAATGTCGTGTGGTATTGTATTGTGGGGGAATACTGCCGTCATTCAAAATATCTTCGTACTGCAGAAAAGGGCTATTCGAGCAATTAACAACTTGAAAACTAGGCATACATTAAAAAATAAATTTAAAGAAATAAATATATTAACAGTAGCCAGCCAATACATATATGAAAATTGAATTGATGTATATAAGAGCATTGATTTATACTATAAAAAAGCGACATACATAATATAAATACAAGAAACAAAAACAGACTAATAGTGCCGGCTTCAAAAATTTTATAAGTCGTTTAAAGGTTAATGTGTGCGCTTTTACAATAAACTCCCAAGTGACATTCAAATTCTAAGTTTTAATAAATTTAAAACAGTTGTATTACGTAATTTATATTCGAAAGGTTATTACTCAGTCACTGAATATATAAAAGATAAAAATGCTTGTTATTGTGTTGCTTCAACTCACAGGTTATTTCTAATCATATTATTAAGTTACTGTAATATGTGTTACTGTGACTATTATTTCATTTATTATTAATATGTATATTAGATTTAACAAATTTTTAATTTTTAAATCTTTTTGAATCAAACTACTGTAACAACTACACACAGCAGCTCATATAAGGTTAAGAATATAAAATTTGGCGATTGAAAAGAGTGGCCATGAGTTTTTTGCCTGCTTCTTCTCATGAAAGCATCACTCTTCGAACAGGCTTTTTTAAATGCTAAATTTGTATTTCCATCTATTTATTTTTATTATTATTTTTTATTAATATAATAATGGATTGACATGTCCAAGAATTGTTTGCACATTTTTATGGCAATAAAGATTTTTGACTTTGACTTTGACTTTAAAAGTAGAGTTAGTTAGTACAATACTGCGACCATAAGGAAAATGGAAGCCTCTTCATCAAAATAATAACGTCTATTAATTATTAAAAGTTCAAATCAATTTTCTTTTTTACTTGGTATTTCGAGAAAAAAAATTGATAAATGTATCCTCTTTGACTTGTAATTCAAGAAACATCTAGGCTAATATAAAAAAATTACTAGCACATTTGCCTTTTTCTGGAATAGTAGATTTTGCCCACCTTAAATGTAGGTTATGTTGCATTAGGTTAGGTTCGTAACAGTACTTTTTCTGGATGAAAGGTATGTATGTCCTTTTCTGTTTCCCTGACAACGCGTATGCGAAATTTCAGGATGATCGGCCAAGTAGTTAAGGCGTGAAATACGCTTTTTCCTAGAGTAGTAGAGTCTCGCTGATTTCAGCACGAATAGGCAGCTCAACCGGGGAAGGACTACCCTCTCACAGAATATCGACGTGAAATAGCAGTATTCCTACTGTTGTGTTTCGTTCGGTGGGTGAGAGTACCGGAGGCTCAATCACCCCCTTACACCATTCCCGCTCCTTCTCCTTCCCACTTCCATTCCTAAAGGGTCGGCAACGCGCTAGTGATGCCTCTGGTGTTTAGGCGTCCATAGGCTATGGTAACCACTTACCATCAGGTGGACCACATGCTTGTTTGCCATCCTAGCTGTATAAAAAAAAACTACTTGACAAACAAACATACACTTACAGTAATTTAAACTACACACCAAAAAAAATATACTAAGGTGCAAGTCACAATAACATTCAAAACAATACGCAAGGGTTCATTTTTCGCTGGCCATATTATCATGAACCCGACCCCGCAATTTTCGCTCAAAGCTTATGAAACACCAAACCTAATAACAGTTTCTATCGAACTCCAATGAAGTCAATTTACAAACGATCGAGTTAAACTAAAGTCAATTTCGCTTGGACTAATAAAAATAAACTAAAATCTTTCATAACACGACATAATCTTATAGCACAGGAAACGCTACACGATGTCATACAGACTTACGGATGTATAGAATAGTATTTTATACTAGATTTTTCCCGTGGCTTCGCTTGCGTATATGTAGGTTGGATTAGGTTAGTAACAGTACATTTTTTTGGATAAAAGGTACCAGGTAAAGGTACTATGTACTTTTTGTTCACTTGGCAAAATGTATACAAAATTATATGATGATCGGTTGAGTAGTTAAGGCGTGAAAGTGTAACAAACAAACAAACGCACAATCGCATTTATAATATTAGTTAGGATTTTCCCCGCAGCTTCACTCGCTTAAATGTAGGTTAGGTTATGTCAGATTAGTAACAGTACCTTTTTTTGGATGAAAGGTACCTTATGTCCTTGTAACAAACAAACTCACATTTGCATTTCTAATATTAGTTAGGATTCTGTTTTACTTTTTATTGATTTGTCTTGTATTTATTTTATAATATGTGGAACGAGCTTCCGTTCGATTACTAGTTCCTTGACATACTTAGATCTTGTCATATTGGTTATTGGCGCCAAACTGGGCGATTCAATTACAGTCCAGACATCATACGATTATTAGAATTTCTAACAGAAATATTAATAGTTTCTGGCGTATGGATTGTATAGCAGGCACTATGGAGAATAATGGGCTCAAAATATTTTGACGACTGATGACTAGTTAGGTTGTTAAACCAAGTGAAAATGCGAGTTTTTGAAAGTTTATTTTAGTAGTTTACGTAAGGGTGGTAGCTCAAAAGTGTATTTAAAAACGAGATGCTGGTTAGATTCTGCATTTATTAAAGAAATACATGACTTATCTACTTAGGCTGGCCATAAATACTGTTACAATTAAAAAAAAACATATTTGTATTTGAATTTGGAATCTGACATTCTTATATAAATATTCATTGTGTTTTCTCATTTATGCGCCAATCGGTGTTAAATATTTTTGTGATATTAAAATGGAGGGGGGTGATAAAGAGAACGAAATTGCTGTGACGGCATTATACAATTTTTGAAACTCTTCATCTGCTTGGTATTAGTCGAATGTTTGTGTACCGGGCTATTGATATGTACAATGAAACCTCCTCTGTATGTGACAGAAAAAGATCTGGCCGTTCACGTAGTATTCGTACAAAAAAAGCGATCAAAGCAGTGAAAGAAAGAATTCGTAGAAATCCTGTACGAAAGCAAAAGATTTTATCTCGGAAAATGCATATAGCACCTAGAATCATGTCGCGTATTTTAAAAGATGACTTAGGACTTGCAGCCTGTAAGAGACGCACCGGTCATTATTTAACTGATAATTTAAAAATAAATAGGGTGGTATAATCAAAACATCTTCTTAAGCGGTACGCATAGGTTTTTTTATTTACTGACGAGTTTTTTTTTTAACTATTGAACAATGTTTTAACAAGCAAAATGACCGAGTTTATGCTCATAGCCCTATAGAAGTTTTTCAATTAGTCAGCAGAATATAACGTGGACATTATCCGACTTCAGTGATGGTTTGGTGGGGGGTTAGCTATCAAGGAGTGACTGAGCCATATTTTTGTGGAAAAGGTGTGAAAACATCAGCACAGGTATCTCCAGATACGATTCTTTAGAAGGTGATTAAGCCTTAACAGCACATGTTCCATAACCAAGAATGGTCCTTTCAGCAATACTCAGCACCGGGTCATAAAGTTCGATCCACCCAAGCGTGGTTGGAAACGAGCGTTTCGGACTTAATCAGAACTGAAGACTGGCCGTCATCTAGACCCGATCTTAATCCGCTGGATTATGATTTATGATCAGTTTAAGATAGTATGGCATGCTCTAAACGCCATGATAATTTGGAGTCCCTTAAACAATCCATAAGATTGGCAGTGAAGAATATTCACATATAACATGGAGAGAGTGCGTGTTTCTATTGATAATTGGCCTCAACGTTTAAAAGACTGTATTAAAGTCAATGGAGATCATTTTGCATGAGCTTCATATATTTTTAATGTTATTATATTAATGTGTAAACTAATATACATTACAGTAATAAAAGTTTTATCCAATAAAAAAAGATTTTGGCTTGTAACAATATTTATGGCAAGAATAGGTATATACTATAATATACAGGTAAACGATTAATATTATGTATAGAAGAGAGCAGATATGTAACTAACGCACGAAAAGTAGAGATTCAGAAATTCGAATGATTTCTATTTTTTTAACAATTTAGCGCAATTGTTCGAATGATAATAATCTCTTTCAAATAATCTCTTTATATGTATATACATATATGTCTATTTTGCTAAATATTAGTTTAAATTGTCAACAAAAATATGCGAATGTGTTTATTACGCTTCCACGCCCTAACTTCTTAACCGATCATCATGAAATTTCGCATATACGTTGTCAAAATTACAAAAAAGGATATAAGATACCCTTCATACTAAAAAAAGTACTGTTTCTGAAGGTAGAAAATTGACATTACGTTTTTTTTACCTGGGTAAACCTGCTGTTACGCGATAATTAAGTAATCTGAGTCTGATTTTTGACGTCCTTTACTAGGGACATAATCAACTGTATAATGTTATTAAGGTATTTATTATAATGTTTCTATACTGTATAGTTACTAATCACACAAAGACAAAAATATTGATTTCGAATTTTACAAGAGCCTTATGCTTACGTCACACGGCCAGCTGAGCCTTAACTCGATAATTTGATCACTAGTTTTCACCCACGTAGGTACTAGACATGTTTTGTAATTATATTGATAACAAATATGGATGTGTGTTAACAATACTTTGTTTACATATTGCATATCGCTCGCTATCAGAATGGCGCTAGAGTCAAGATTAATGGAGCATTTAGATAATTTATGTTTTTTAAATCGGTGTTACCGAGTCATCTTGGTAATGTCATCATGTCAAATTTGTAGCAAGCTAAAGGCACGTAACACCGGCTTACGTGATTTGTGTTTGCTATCTTTAAAATATTCTCTTTCATAAGATGTCTTACTAGCCTTTGCCTGCGATTTCATACGTGTGGAATTTGGAAGTAGGTACCTATCTATATTTTCATTTTTAATACTCGACTTCTAAGCAGCGTATCGCGATAAAGCATATACCAACCAGATTTAGTTTAAGCCTTGAGAAATACATCTGTAAATATGTAATTTTTGTACGATAAGTGTACAGACATATGAGCAGACAAACATTCTCAGATAATTGTTTTGGTTCTGTGGCAATGTTTTCTTAAGCATCACGTACCTATATACAGACATCGACTAGTTATGATTTTATTATATATAATATAGTTAAATTATATGCCAGAATTTCAGCGTAATGTCAATCAGTACTCTTAAAACAACAAAATTCGCTATACTCGAAATTATTTATTATTAACATTTATTACTTTTTTCTTTTGATAAAGTGACTAAGTTAACCTTCGCTATCCTTAATCATTATCGTTTTTGTTCTATTTTGCTTTGCTACTATTAGTTAACTCACAAGCAGCGATAGCGCAGTGGGGAGATCAACAGACTGCAATGCAGAGGGTCTCGGGTTCGAACCCACGTCACGCACCTCTGACTTTCGGAAGTTATATGACTTTTCGAAATTATGTGGGTATTGATTGACAATTATCGCCTGCTCCGTGCCTCGGAGAGCACGTTAAGCCGTCGGTCCCGGCTGCCATGAACATCTATGGCAGTCGTTATTGGGAGAGTGTCGACACAAAAGATCCCACTGAGTCGAAGTGTCGCCGGTCTGCACTGACTGGCCCCCACATATGATACATACATACATATATTAGTTAACTCGAAATGAACAGCTATTCTCTGCTTATAGTTTTACATGTAATCTGTGGAAAATGCAGTAGAGGTATATTTGTTACGTTCAGTGTTTTTTAGTTAAATCCTTACAAACAAACATACAAACAAACAAAAAAAAAACAATTTTACTCAATGTATACCTACTAATATTATAAAGAGGAAAAAATTTATATATCTATATTTGGGTAGGCGTATGGATGTACGATAGGAAGTGAGCATGCCTTATACAGCTCCAGTACCATACTGGAGATATGGGAGACGGCTTCTCCGTCGGCTTTAGCGCGGTTTTCATTAGCATCTCCCAGAGTTGCGAGTGGTGAGCGGCTTTATTGCTCCGGTACCTTTCTGGATAATAGGCAGTGTCACTTGGGCATGGGTTAGCTCGCTTACTAGAACCGGATCTCTGAGGTTAGGATGGAGAAATCGAGATTTGGGGACAAGACCTGTCTATAACTGGTCCCGGAATGTGCTCTCGGGTACTGGAAGGTACAGCGGCTCCCACTATTATAACCTGACGGTTAGTGTAGAGCAACGCTATATCATAAACTGGACTTGTCGTAGAGAGAAGGGATGTTCCCTTGTAGGAACCTATCTTCAGGACCCGATTAGATAGAATTTCGGAGGGAGAACTACGAGTCTCCCCCTTAGGATCAGGGTACTACGGGGTCAGGCTAGCCCACTACGCCTCGAAAGAGGTGTTCTATCGGTCGCCGATTAGAGTGCGCGTGCCTGACACTGAGGTTGGACTCGTAGTTGTTATGTGGTTAGCCGCAGAGGATGACATGTTCGTTGTTCAGCAAACACGTGGCGTTCGAGCGTCGGACTCATGCGCGTCGGACACAGTCGGTTCACACGAGATACGGAGTTGTCTTTAGCGAAGTGGTGGCGTTAAACCTGCCACAACGCTTTCAGGCGCTTGGCTGCTCAGCAAGTAAGAGTCATAGCTAGAGTAACTCGGGCAGTACCCGGATTGTAGGCCAAAATGTGTAAACATATGGATGAACGTCGGGAAGTGAGCGTACCTTATACAGCTCCGGCACCATACCGGAGATATGCAAGGCGGCTTCTCCGTCGGCTTCAGCTAGGTTATCGTTAGCAACTCTCAGAGTTTGCGACTGGTGAACGGCTTTATTGCTCCGGCACTTATCTGGACAATAGGTAGTGCCACTTGGCATCAGGTAGCTCGCTATAGCAAGATCCGGGACTCAGGATTAGGGGACAAGACCTGTCTGTAACTGGTCCCTGAAGGTGCTTTTGGGCACTGGAAGGTACAGCGGCTCTCACTTTATACCGAGAGGTGGGTGAGTGGGAACGCTATATCATAAACTTGATTAGCCAGTAGAGGAAGGGTCTGTTCCCTTGTGGGGGGACGAAGACAAAACGACACACAAGCGCGTGTGGAAACACGCACGCCACCTCTCGGACCTGGTGCTGACCGGGTGGCGTGAAACCTCAGGGTGGCTGGAGGTCATCTCGCGCTACCGGCGCACGGTTCTGTGGTTGGCGAGAGAGTTCAAGCGCCCTCTCTCCCGCTCCGCCGCCTCCTTGATGGAAATTACTTCCTCACAGAAGAAGGTGACGGCGTTCCACGAACTCTCGCTCCGGACCATAGCCTGAACCATGGCTAGGAGTGAGAGGGCAACCAATTCACCCTGCGATGCCCAGGCGGGGCAATCCGCCAAAGTGTGCAGCGCCGTGTCCACAACAACATCGCGGCAGTCGCCGCAGTGGCCAAAACAACCATGGCTAGTCATTATCTGTGTCAGCCGGAAGGTGAGGGCGCTATGTCACCTCTCCAGCCACTCCTCGAAAAAGGGACTTACCACCACGATCGTGGCGTGCCCGGCACTGGAACATAACCTAACCTTACCTACTTTTATGCAAGCGAAGCTGCAAGCAAAACTTTAAAATGGACATCACAAAATTTAAAATGCCGGGTCTATTGTTGGTAAGCTCATTCTAAATTGCAGTGTTGCCACGTACTGTAGTTGTGGCCAGTTGCAATTTGCGGCATCTTGTGTGACTGTAGCAAATACCTTATACGAATCCTTGACAATACGTGCGAGCTCTAATAATGGACTTTTAATATCATTAATTTTAATACAATCGAGAACGCTTTATATTCGTACTAGATTTGTCCAGAGCTCCACTCGCGTAAATGTAGTTTATATCAATTTTCTATTCTTTATTTTCGTATGATAGGTACTTTATATCCTTTTCTGTACCCCTGACAACGTGTTTGTGAAATTTCATGATGATCGATTGAGTAGTTAAGGCTATGCTTTCATGCCTACAAACAAACAAATAAACAAACCCTCATTTGCATTTATAATATTATAGGTAGGATAACGTTTCATATTCTCCCTAGTGTGCTTACTCTGTAGTATTAAGGTTTGTTTGGAAATTAAACTACTGTTTATGGATTTTATTGATATAAAATTTGTAAGCTGTAGTTTTAATTTTAATGTATGACGTTCGTGTCAATGTAAAACAATATTATTGATGTTTGTTGCATAAGGGTGTAAATATGTAATAAAAAATGATGTTTGTAAAAAATGTTATAATAATAGTAATAATAATAAATAATAAAAGCTTTATTTCAGAAAGTACATAGTTTGCAATATAAATCACTTGTCATTGTTTATTAATTGTGATGATGTATTCGACAACCCCATCTGTATGTTTTTTATAGGCAAAGGCCTCTCCCAACTCTTTCCACTTATTCCTATCCATTGCTATTGTTGTCCAATTTCTACCTGCTACAGCCTGTATTTCATCTACCAATAATAGTTTATTCAACTTAAATTAATTGGTACAAGTGGATACATACAGAGCTTAGATTAAATCGTAAATGTAATAATAGTAAGGGGTGCCTGTACTAGAGTAAACCTGTGCCACAGGCATTAAGGGCACATACTGTTTAATATAGATATTATAAATTCTAAAACAATACCTATAAAACTTTGTTATTTGTATACAAAACCTTATGAATTACATTATAAACTATGTGATTACTATGAGTAATTAAAGAGCTATTTTATTGCGTAACACTTATTGAACAACAGTCATGAAATTTTCAGTTTGATCGTAGTTCAAGATTTGTAAATATTGTTGAACGAAACGCTTAGTGTTAGCATAATTTTTGTCATAAATCGCAGTTATTTTGTTTATATGTTTATAAAGAAATTGACCTAAAAATGCGAAAAACCTATTGGTAAAAATATACTTAGATTGAGATTAATATAATGTATAATTCATAATTCATAATTCATTTATTTCTTGCGAATATGGGTATACATTTCTGTGCAGATCTTAATGCTAGTACAATTATTCGTTCTTAGACCATATCCAGCCATAGGGCATGCAAATTTGGCTGTCATCTAATTCTATGAAATAATAACATGTCATAATATACGTAAATATGTCAAAGAATAATATTGAAAATGTTAAACAACTATGTAAATATGTCAAATAATAATAAATGTTATTTTCAAAATTAATTGATTGACATTACAATTGACATTAAATTGAGTTCATAAATTTTCAATATTCTTATCCTCTAAAAACTCCTTCAGCGAATAATAGCATTTAGAGATGAGTAGTTTTTGAAGACGCCTTTTAAATATCGAATTACCTTTAGTATTAACTATATACATCGGCAGTTTATTATATATATGCGTCGAAATGCAGAAAAAGCTTTTGTGCATTAGAGCGGTTTTACTTTCTACCACACACATTTTATCAGCATGGCGAATTCTCGACCTTTTTTTAAATAGATCAATGTTTTGTTTTATAAACATGGCACACTCATAGATATAAATACACGGTAACGTCATTAAATTATACTTGATTAAATATGGTTTACAGCTGTCTGGAATTTTTATATTAAATATTGTTCTAATGCACCGTTTTTGAACTTTAAATGCTAAAGGCCAGTCAGTGGAGTTCCCCCAAAATATGATGCCGTATCGTAATGTAGATGAAACAACGCCATGATATGCTGTTATCAATGTCGATACATTCGCTACGTTTCTTAGTTTATATAAGCCATATGCGTATTGACTTACTTTAGTACAAACTTTTTCAATATGAGCTTTCCAATTTAACATATGATCTATTTCTAATCCTAAGAACTTTGTAGTATCATTTTTTTTCAAATTTATAATTGTTAAAATTAATATCTAAATGTAAGTCAGTATTTTTATGTCTTTGCTTAAAATTTAATACCTTCGTTTTATCCAAATTAATTTTAAGGTTATTCTTTTTTAGCCATTCTATAATTAGCCTAATGGAGTTATTGAAGTCCATTTCTAAAGATGTCAAGGATTTATTTGTAAAGAGTATTGTGCTATCGTCTGCAAACAAAGTAATATCGTAGGCAATACTTGATGGGAGATCATTTACATAAATGATGAAAAGTAATGGTCCCATGACACTGCCCTGTGGCACCCCAAACTTCACGGTTCTCATATCTGACCTACAAATAAGTTCTGATTTTGATTTGGTGCATGTTTTGGAAATCTCTGTAATTTGCTGTCTGTTAGATAAATAAGATTTTATAAGATCCTGGAGGTTGCCTCTGATGCCGTAATGATATAATTTCTCCAGCAAAATGTCATGTCTGACACGATCAAAGGCCTTTGACATATCCATGAACATTCCAATTGCTGGTAGACCCTTATCCACATTCAACGTTACAGGTTTCAAAAAATTATAAATTGCCATGTTTATACTTTTGCTTTTTCTAAAACCATATTGTTCTTTGACAAGTATGTTTGACTTTTCCAAATAGTTATAGATACAGTTATATATTACTCGTTCAAATATCTTTGCAAATATAGGAATTATAGCAATTGGCCTATAATTATTCATGTCCAGTTTATCACCGGTCTTAAATAGAGGCTTAACCACAGTTGTTTTTAATGGTTCTGGAAACAGACCATTTTCATTGCATATGTTAATTAGGTATGTCAAAACTGGGGAAATTATTTTACCTACATCATGCCATCATAACCAGCACTATTCGTGTTTTTTAATGAATTAATAATATTAAGTACTTCTTGGTGAGTTACAGGCGCCATAAAAATTGAATTACTGCTATTATTAATTTTAATTTTATTAGGTTATTTCTACAACTACTGAACCAATGTCAGTAATTAAATGATTCTAGGATGGATCAAAGTGAGCCCTATCGTAACGAATTCAGTTATTTCATTCAAATCTGTCATAGCAACGAGAATCAATCGGTTACGGTATATCATTAAACGCGCTCAGAAGAAAATTATACGTGATACAGATGTTTCAATTATTAAAGATATTATTAACTAGAAAACAAGTAGCTTAATTCCTTTCTAATATTCTCCTGATACCAAAGCAAAGCAGGGATAGGAAGGTGGTAGGTGTTAGCTATTAAACAATACTCAAAATAGAATTAAAACTAAAAGTATTTTGAGCATTGTTTAATTTGAAAATTTTTTTGCTTATTGGCTGGGCGAAAATCTATCCTTGCCAGTCCCTTTCGAAAAGGTTTAAGTTATCCTGCCATCTCCGTTTAGGTTTACGACAAATAAACAGAAAATATTAGAATATCTTTATATAATTATTACTTAATAGTTAATAATTTAAAAACAAAAACAGCTCTCACTCTATAAACAACACCTATATTGCGGAACTTGACACCCATTCAAACGACAGACATAAAGAATTCATGTCCTGGGATTGCTGAATATTTGACCTATGTCAAATTCTGGTGTGACTCAGGGAAGTACGTTAGGCCCAACATAATTCTTGATTATGATCAATGGCCTGCCGGAGGTAGTGAATTTGGCACGATGCCTTATGTTCACTGATGATTTAAAACTGTTTCTAGGTGTTAAAAGCGCGCATGACTGCGAAGCGCTTCAGCGAGATATTAACAGTGCTGTAGCGTGGGTTGAGCGCAACCACCCAGAGTTTAATGTGTCAAAGTGCAAAACCATCACACTTACTCGCTCACCTGCACCAATCTGCTTTGTGTATACACTGTCAGGTGCTCGGCTGGAGCGCGTAGTGGAAATCCGCGACTTGGGCTTGGTTATTGATATGAAGTTAACATTTAATGGCCATATAACTACGATATGCAGTCAAGCCTATAAGGCGCTCGGCTTTGTTATGAGACAATCTGCTCGCTTTAGTAGTAGGGATGCGATTACCGCATTATATTTTGCATTTGTTCGTAGCAAGCTCGCGTATAACTGGGACCCACACGAAATGAAATATAGGTTATTGGTGGAACGGGTGCAGGCAAAATTCGACCGTTTTCTTTATAAACAACTGTACGGATATTATCCATACCTGTACCAGTCTCTGTTCTTGTCGGGTATGGTGTATATTGATACTCTCGAACTGATACGAAAATAAAGCTATAAGCTCATTACTATTTGTTAATCAATGGCAAAATAGACAATCCTGAAGCGTTATCACGTTGCGGATTGTCTGCACCGAATTAGTACTTGCGACTGCGCTCGCGTCGTTTGCTCGCAGCGCCGACTGTACGCACCTACACCGCATAATTCGCTCCTACTTGTCAGGCCATTTCTACACTCAATGCTCTGATCGCTAACCAACCAAGTGTTGACTTATTTTTTAATCGAATGTATTAATTTTTGAAGTATTGCTATGAATTTTTAAATAATTAGTTTTATTTCATGAATACTATTTCTAATTTATATTGTAATGTTATCGTTTTTATTAATATCCTTAATTTGTTAATTAACTAGAATTAATTTTGATGTATTATATTGTTATTAATATTGATTTTTTTTATAATCTATGTATTAATATGGCTTCTAATTATTAGTATATTTATTTATTATGTTATTATTTCAAATTTGTTATTGTTTGATTTTCATTTTAATGTATATATTTATTTTCTTACTTATCCATGTAACAATGTGTAATTGTTAAACCTGACTCTCTGCACGTGTTGGTAAAGCAACCTGTTAGTGCAGAGAATAACAGCTGTTATAAAATAAATAAATAAATATATCTACAAAAATAATATTAATTACTACGTCAATCTTAAATTTACATCTTCATTAGTTTAATTTTTTCATTATCTTGTATAATCACTACATATTATAAAACAACGTCCCTCACCGCGTCTGTCTATCCACGATAAACTCAAAAACTACTGAATGGCTATCCATGTGGTTTTCACCTAAACCTTCGTCTATTGACAAAGTGATTGATGAGGTAGGTTTAAGTGTATAATTTGTTAAGGTTTTGTACTACCCGTGCGACGCTAGTTGAAATAATAAAACTTAACGTAATCGTTGTACTTTACATTATTCGACAACAAATTTGACACAAATATAAGTGGATTTAACATAACGAATACCCACGAGGGTTGTAAAATGAGATTACGTACGCAAGAGTCCCGCCGACACGTACCAAATGTGCTTTTGATGAATTCGATGAAATTCAATTTACAACGACATAGAATTTAAATTATTCCTATATTATATTTCTTTCGCAGTGTTTTAACATACGTACCATCTTCGAGTTATATATTCGTAAACTATTACCCTCAACTATTACCAAGAAGTTTAGCTTACATCTTAGAAGTTGGAATTCTCAACCGATAGACGTGCTTCCTTCTTCCTTCTATCTTGGGTCCTTCAAGTGGGGCGTGAAAAAGCATCTTCGTAGGTTAAAGTAGCGTCTTTGACTACTCTTTAAATAGGGACGTAGTGTGGAAGGCTCTGCTCGTGAACTATACAATTGCTTACCACCAGTCTTAGTGCAGTCGTTTTGAATGGCTACAATAAAAAATGAATGGTAATGCGTTCGAGTTAAGAAATGGCAGAGGTAAGTATGTGACCCGCCAGAAATCTTTACTGAACGATATGTAATTTGTTTTGTATTTTGCGCTGATTTTATGTAACAGGGTGATACTTCCCTGGGCGAATGGCCTTAAGAGAATCGTCACCAAGTAAAAGGCGACAAGCTGTTCCACTTGATAATATTATCAAACATCTTTCAATAAAAACTTGTATTACTTTTATTTGAACTATCATGCACCCATGTTTTGGAAAGACATTTCGAACAAAATTATAATAAAATGTTATTAAATTAATTTATAGACATTACTTTATATTTATTCACTACGATTTAAGTTGAATATGCCTCTCAGCCGATACAAAAATAGACACCTTATTTCAAATGCAGAACTTGCGTTGTTTATGACGGGTAAACGAAAGTAAACGAAAATAGAATAGAACAACATCTTATTATTGCGCTGCCAGCGGCTATTAAAAAAAATATATATAAAAACGTAGTTGAAGGCATGGGTTTTAAAGTAACCGGTCTTTAAACAGTTTTAGGCTTTTTTAAGCCCAAAGGATCTATATTAGAATGAGAGGTTAACTTATATTTAGTATTTGATCTTTGGTCTATGTTATAGATGACTTATTCAAATCTATGTAATTTGTTGGCGCTGTTTTTTTTGATGTTTTAAAAGACTATTCCCGCACTAGAAATAAGTTCTGTGTCGTAGGGGACTTTACAAATATTCAAACAACGATTACAAAATACACCCAGACCCGGAACCACTATTTATGAATTATATTTTTTTTGTCCCGTGTGTGATTCGAACCCACAACACTTGCTGTAGTGACAATTGCAAGGCAACCAGTTAAACCACTGCGCCATCCGTGCCGTTACTGTTTGCCTTGCTGTATTGATTAAAAGCATTTAAACAGACACATACAAATCACAAATAAACTCTTTATGCAATATGGGTGTACATAATTATATACATCTATACCTATTTGAATGAAGTTCGGCAGAAAGGTATAATATAATAATATAATAATAATATATAAACTAACATGTAACATAATTTTAAAAAGTAGAAGCTGTTGAAATTTCACAGGTATGTCTTATGTTGCTGACTGCTCGTTTATAAAATCATTGCCCTTGTGAAACATATTGATGATGAGTTTACAATTTGAATGGTAAAAATACATATATATACGATACGTGATATATGACCCCACTACATTAAGTCATGCTTTTAACTTTATTAAGTGAACTAAGAACAATGCTTAAGAACAGCGATAGCTCAGTGGGGAGACCAACAGACTGCAATGCAGAGGGTCTCGAGTTCGAACACACGTCGCGCACCTCTGACTTTCGGAAGTTATATGACTTTTCGAAATTATGTGCGTATTGATTGACACTTATCGCCTGCTCCATGCCTCGGAGAGCACGTTAAAACGTCTGCCATGAACATCTATGGCAGTCGTTATTGAGAGAGTGTCGACACAAAAGATCCCACTGAATCGAAGTGTCGCCGGTCTGCACTGACTGGCCCCCACATAAGATACAACAACAATGCTTAGACTGCATTGATGGCGTAGTGGTTTAAGTGATCACCTCGTCTCTCCACCGCGCCGAATGTTGTGGGTTCGATCCCAATACCTGACAAAAATTTGTCTGATCCACAAGTGGTTGTTCCGAGTCTGGGTGTTCTTTGTGTCCGTTGTTAGAACGTTTGTAAAGTTCCCGCGATACAGGAATTATTCCTAATGCGAGCGTTGTCTTTTTTTATAAATACTATCACTAATCTAAATAAAAAAAAAACTAATAATATCGGATGTAAAATTCAGTAGATGTTCGCAGATCTGTATGCTAAGTTTGATCCAAATCCGTTTAAAGGCTTTTGCGTGAGTAACAAAGATTCAAACATCTTCACAAACCTTCACATTTGTAATATTAGATAGGTTTTTTTTTATATCGATATTTTATTGTTACGTATATAATAGTAGAAAATACAAATATCCTCGCCAAGCTACATAGCTTGTAGGCGAGATACGCACGTTAACAATAATTTACTTTAAATTCTTAAATCTATATACATATTACGTAAGTGCTTATACGTAACACATGACGTGCTACATAGCATGACATACACAACATCGAAAACCATAGAATGATTGCTCCGCGAGAATGGACCTCACTGATAGTAAGGTTGATTTCTCTTACTCTCTACTCTTTAGATTCATTTTAACAAGTTTTAACGTTCAGTACGTAGTATTTATAATTTAGGTCCACGAGTTTCCCTGACAGATCGATTTAACGAAATAGGCATACTTACTGTTGCGTCGCAATATATATTTGCTAACATTATGTTTATAAAACATAATATTCACTTATATAATAAGAATAGTGATATTCATAACGTAAACACTAGAAATAAGCATAAGTTAGTCGGCCCATATCATCGTTTACATAAAGTTCACAATACATTTGCGGGATTTGGTATACGTCTTTGTAATAAACTACCAAATATAACTAAATTACCATTGCTTAAATTTAAAAGCGCCGTTGAGATACAGCTCATTCGGAAGGGTTATTATTCAGTCAAGGATTACTTAACTGACGAAAATTCATGGCATTAGTTGCTTGTTGCATTCAGGATTCAAAGATCTGTATTACCTATAAGTAAATTCAGTAATAAGTAAAAGTAGCGTTTGGAAAGTTGCGTCACATCTTCGAGTCACCCTTGCCACAATGCCTGAAGAACAAGGTATTAAATCAATGCGTCCTGCCGGTCATGACATACGGAGCCGAGACGTGGAACCTGACAGTGAAACTAGCCCACCGATTGCATGTCACTCAGCGAGCTATGGAAAGGTGTATGCTCGGAATCTCGTTAAGGGACAAAGTCCGGAACGAGATTATCCGGCAAAAAACCAAAGTCACCGACGTAGTTCAGAAGTGTAGCAGACTGAAGTGGCAGTGGGCTGGTCACATCTGTCGCAGAACCGATGATCGTTGGAGCAGACGGGTTCTCGAGTGGAGACCACGACTCGGCAAGCGTAGTGTAGGACGCCCTCCGGCCAGATGGACCGATGATCTGAAAAAGGTGGCTGGAGGTGACTGGATGGCGAAAACGGGAGATCGGGCCTTGTGGCGCACCCTGGGGGAGGCTTATGTCCAGCAGTGGACTGCAATAGGCTGAAATGATGAAATTTAGTAATGTAAAGGTACCTCGTGATTATATGTGATGTTATCAAGTATCCTGCTTCTCATTTTGATTACTATTGAAAAATACAAATCCACAAACGCATTTAGTCACGGATTGCCTTTGCATTGTCACAAAGTGTAAGTGTTTCGCCATCATGCCATCCTACTGCCTATTTTAGATTTATATTGAAAAATATAACTAAACCCAAATTATTTAATCTCTATAATATTATTAACTTATTATTGTTATAATCTTTAGTTTTTAAAGTCAGTAGCATATGGTATAATGGTTGCAACACCTTGTTGATGAGTTGTAAAATACTGAAATTATATTTAATTGGCGATTTAAAAGAGTGGCCGTGAGTTTCTTGCAGGTTTCTTCTCATAGGTGACCCTTTGCCTGAACCTAGCAACTAACCTAAATGTAGCTTCAGTAACTTAGTAAACTCACTAACCTATATATTTTGACGTTCATAAGTGTTACTTTGTTACCTAAATGAATAAATGATTTTTGATTTTGTCTTTGACTTATTTTAGGTATCTTTCTTAAAAGTTCGATTTGGTAAAATATTTTTAGTACTAGAAACTCATTCATTTTCTCTCCGTAATCAAAAAAAAAACAAGGATAATTGCTTAAGCAATTTATTAAAACTATTTACGTTTATTACAGTGGACGAGCAGAGCACTTCGACGGTGGATGCTGAAGCAGCTGCAATACAAAATGGAGAGCCAGCAGAACAACCGGAGCCGAGATACAATGGACACCCGAAGATACTGCAGCGAATGGAAACAGTGCCAGATATCAAGAGGGATACTTCGGGCATCACTACACAATACATTGCTACAGGGATAGGTAAGACATTTATTTAGGACTATATTTTCCAAAAAATATAATTGATGGTCTATTTCAATTAAACATAAGAACATTATTTTAAAATCTCACGGTATCGTACACTGCCATTAAAAGGATCCTATATGTGAATCCAAGGCAAATTCTGTCAATTCGTATTAAGCGCGATTGGGTTCCAAACATTTCCACAAACTTTATTAAAACATTATTTATAACTGTATTTTGCCTGCGGCTTTGCTTGCATAGATGTAGGTCAAATTAGATTAGTAACAGTACTTTTTTCTGAATGTAAATTACCATATCTCCTTTTCTGTTCCTGCATGAGGATCAGTCGAGTAGTTAAGGCGTGATAAAGAAATAAACAAACAAACTCACTTCATAATATTAGTTAGGATATTAATGTATATAATTATGTAGGAATGTTATTTTATATAATTTAATTTTGTTTTCAGTCAATCTTGGTGCTTTTGCGGCTGGGGTATGTGTGGCATGGTCATCATCTGCTCTGCCTCTATTGACGTCAGAACCTATGGAGGTAAAATTACAAGAGAGGAATCAATTCCCAGCTTAGAGCAACCATTTCCATATAGCATTATAACATACTGCCTCCGTGGCACAGCGGTAGTGAATGCGACTGCTATGTATGAGGTCTCGGGTTTGAAACCCGGGTCGGACCAACAAAAACAAAATTGAGTTTTTCCGTTAAGAAATCTTAATACCAGCCCGAAATTAGGAAGTTTGCGGTGTTAGGCACCCCTGTGACTTGGAAAGCACGTTAAGCTGTTTGGTTCTTTGTCATTGACACACGTGGATTGCTAAGAACTTGTCAAGTAGATGTCTCTAATACGAAGCCAGCACCAATGAGGTACCGTACTCTGAGCTTCCAAACTACCGTAATGACTAAAGTTATTGGTGATACCCATGACAGCGTTAAGCGTTAACCCTACAACTCCCACGCAACAGACAAGGCAGCCTCAACCAAAATCACATCGCCACATTTTCCAAGACGAATTAACCCTCCAGTCTTCCGTTTCGTGCAAAATGCCAAGTGTTCTCCCGTGTATACACGATCGTGTGTAAAGGGTTATCTTGGTAGATTTACTCTACTAAAGTAGGAGCTGTAGGCGTGGCTCATAAATAATGTTTTCATTAACGGCGACCGATAAATTAAAGCTCGGTTAGGCGCATGGTCGCTGTGGGATAAAGAGACGAGCGGGTGGAACGCTGCGTTTTATTTATAGCTGTTTTTTAATTACCTTTTACATAATTAAACGTGTTCCACTCCTATGTTGTATCGTTTAGAGTATTAGTTCCCAATGTGGTCCAGGTGGACCCCCAGGGGACCACGGGAGACTCGACGGGGGACGTTGCGTGACAAAAAATGGGGATCCACAATTCGTAAGCGGGGGTCCACGAAAATTTATTTGCTTTCGATAGTGAAGAACTAAAATGTTGGCTTGACTTCACCTATCAATTTAGGCAAATAATATTTTAAGAAGATTAGCGATTGCTACTTGTAAAAACCAGCATATCCAGACACGAGCATTAAAAAAAACCAAAAAAATTGTCAGCCCGTAGAGATTTGATCATCTCTTAGAGTAGTAGAGCCTCGCTGATTTCAGCATGAATGGGCCGGCTTGACCAGGGAAGGACTACCCTCTCACAGAATATCGACGTAAAATAGCAGTAGGTATTCCTACTGTTGTGTTTCGTCCGGCAAGTGAGAGTGCCGGAGGCCCAATCACCCCCTTTCCCTCTTCCCGCTCCTTCTTCTTCCCACTTCCTTTTCTAAAGGGTCGGCAACGCGCAAGTGATGCCTTTGGTGTTGCAGGCATCCATAGGCTACGGTGACCACTTACCATCAGGTGGGCCGCATGCTTGTTTGCCACTAAGTTATGAGTGACCTTTGAAAGTGGTCTATGAGAAAAAAGTCAGGGAACCTCTGGTTTAGAGTTTTAATGCATGTATAACGCAGCGAGCGCCGCTGCTGCCATGTTCAGTCTTTTGGACTTTATTCTCATACGGGTTAATTTTTTGTGTGATCCATTTTGACTGCACGGATGGCGTAGTGGATTAAGTGGTCGCCTCGCCACTGCTGCCGCGCCGAGTGTTGGGAGTTCGATACACGGGACAAAAATTTGTGTGATCAACAATTTATTGTTTCGGGTCTGGGTGTTCTTTGTGTCCGTTGTTTGAATGTTTGTAAAGCCCCCCGCAAAACAGTAATTACAACTACTGCAGGAGATGTCTTTAATTGTACCTATGTACTTTGTGTCCTTTAATTGTATGTTTAAAAAGTCCCTGCAATATATGGCTTAAAAGTGTGATGGTTTGTCAATAATTATAATAACATCATATAGTGGTTGCAAGTTACAAGAACGGTTTGACTTTATTTACATTGGCATAAGGCTTAAATTCAAATAACGGACACGAGCGTGGGAATTCAAACCTATAAGTTACGATCAGAATTTGATATATACTTTATTCAATCAGTCTGTCGGCAGTAGATTAACCTCTTGTATGCCGGAATACCAGACATAATAGAAAAAGCATTGTGTCTCGCGTAGATCCACGTTCCGGCATACCACAGGTTAATAGACACTCATACCTACGGATGTATGACTGAGAAATTATCGCTATTCTTTCATTTATAACTAGAGATAGAATCGTAGGTTAGGCTAGGTTAAATTAGTACCAGTACTTTTTTAGATAAAACCTACCCTACGTCCTTTTCTGTTAACTTGAAAAGGTGTATGCGAAATTTCATCATAATCGGTCAAATAGTTCAGGCTTGAAAGCGTAACAAATGCACAAACCACATTCGCATTTATGTGTTCTTAAGACTGCGCCGAGCGAAATGTGCCAAAACAGGCGGTCACAGTTAAGAGAATAAAATCAACACTTTTTGTTTAATCCAAATATAAAATATACATTTACCATAAAAATGAATGTGTTTACAATTACTCTGTGTAAAAAATTTACCTACAAAATTACGTAAATTTACACAAAAAATGCAAAAACGTAAGCTCGTATTACGTGATTTTTAGATTATAACAGTAGAAATCTATTCTACTTTACAGCTTAAACGAAACATAAATAGTTATATTACAATTTGTCCGTCTCAAATATTTAAGTTATTGGTTAACAATAACATACATATTTATCAAAAAAGCACTTCAAATCTTCCATACAATTGTACTATGGCGGCCGCGCGCCGATTTGAATATGCGCCGTACGAGCTCTGTCATTATCTGTCTTACGCTTGGCGCAGTCTTACGATCAAATGGACACAATGCCAAACCTTAACGGTAACTAGGAAAGGCAATCTGATATGGCTGGCAAGAGATCAGGCATAAAACCGTTCATTTGCCGAGGTATGGGTATAAAGTACCGCAAACATCATATCTCAGGTCAGCTACTGAGAATATTTTAACAAAAAATCCTAATAATTTTGTTGGCCGATCTGGGGCTCGAATCTTGGATCTCATTATGTGTGTACACGACCATAAGCTCAGAGGAGACTCATCTTACGGAGGCCGAAGATTTTACATTTTCACGCCAGAAATAAATTCATGCTTGATTAATGTTTTGCGTTGACCCACTTTTGGAGCAGTTTTAACCTTCATTCATAATAACAATCATTATTCTTGGTTAAAAGATTACCAAAGACTTATAAAACATAGACGACAATTAACTTGCCAGAAAAAATAGGTAGAAAAACGTTTATGCTGCGGTAATAATATCTCATCTTTTTATTTTTGGTTCGGTAAAAGTGTTACTGCGCTTTTTTGTTAGGTCATTCTTAACCTTTTTTTTAACGTGGGGGAATGCTTTGCCGCATACCCCTCTGCGGGGACGGGCGGAGGGGTTATGTCGGACTCACCGGGGTAAAAGAAAGATGTTGAAATGATAATGGACCTCCCGGAATACCGACTAAACCTACCACGGTGTTCTTCGACATAACCGCTATCGATGGGGCCGCGCAAATCACTTGCACATGCAGTCGCGACCCTGCCGAAGTTTCAGCCCGCCGTATGAAATAGCAGGCCACTACATGAAGAGGCCTACCTTTTAGGCAGGTCATTCTTAAGAATGACCTGCCTAAAAGAGGTTAACCTCTCAACCAACGCTATTAATTTGAATCATCGAGCAATAAATAGGTATTAATAATAATATTTCCTTTAAGTAATCACCAATGGGATAAGATCCGTAGGATTGCTTCGCAGAGATCTTGACTCTAATCCCGAGATTTGCTTCTCTGACTTTTCGGAAATATTTGTGTCGTTACCTGACTTTTAGAAGCTATGTACAGTTGTACACATTAAAAAGTTAATTATAATTATTGCTTGTTTTAACGGCAAAGGAAAACATTGTGAAGAAACTTAAATGTCTGAGACTTCCCCATAATGTTTTCAAAGATATGTGAAGTCTGCTAACCCGCACTGGGCCAGCGTGGTAGACTTTGGTCTCATCCTTCTCATATTGAGAAGAGAACCTAGCAATGGGACGTCTAATACAGGGCTGACATGATATATAGGGTGAAGGAAAATATTGGGAGGAAACTTACATGTCTGTGAGTTCTCCATAATGTTCTCGAAGCTACATAATATGTGCAGTCTGCTAATCCGTACTGTGCCAGCGTGGTAGACTATGGCTTTATCCTTTTCACACTGAGAAGAGGTCAGGTCTAAGAACTTTATAAAGGCAGTCTATAGCATAGAAACTCAAACAGAGACATATCCCTTACTTATTTGATACATTAGAAGCTTTGTTAACATAAAACCGTGACATTATTCTATGATAAATTCAGACACAGACACTAACATAATATTTATTTTACACAAATGAATAAATAGGCTTAGTTAAGCAAATGTCGGTAATGTCAAAATAAGGCTGGCTACAAGTCAGCGACTTTTAAGAAAATCCTGTGGATTGTTGTGTGATTTACGGAATAATTCTTTAGATGCTTATACATACATACATTGATTCACGCCTGTTTCCCAGAGGGGTAGGCAGAGACTAAGGATTTCCATTTGCTATGATCCTGACACACTTCTCTGGCTTCATTCACTTTCATCACATTCCTCATACACGCCTGTCGGTTGAAGGTGCTCTTAACCTGGCCTTTGTCCAAAACGCCTCCGATCTGATCGAGAAACGTTCGCCTAGGTCTTCCTCTTGCGACTGTTCCATTCACACTAATCTTATAAGCTTTCTTAGTCAGTCTTTCCTCGTCCATTCTTTCTACATGCCCAAACCAGCTTAACATACCCTTTTCTATTCTTGTCACTATATCCACTTTCATGCCGCATATCTCTCCAATGATGCTTATAAACGAAGAGAAAACGAGAAAATAGGTTTCATTAAAACAAATAAAGACCATTATATTATTGGTATATACATGCAAAGTATAGTCTAACATATATAAAGAACAAAAGCTTTTTTTAAAGAGTGGCTCTGTATTTCTTGCTTCTTGCTCTTCTCATAAGCTCAACCTTTACCCGAACATAGCAACTAACATAAATGTTAATTCAGTAAATTTAGTAAAATCTCTAATCCCATTGATTTTCATAAGTGTTACTTTTTGATCTAAATGAATAAATGTTTTTTGACTTTGACTTTGTCTGTAACTGTCCCATGTAAGTAATAATAATAATAATAAACCCTTCTGGGACAGTCGTTATCTCATCATGACTAACACGATATCGGAGGGCACAATACACTAGCTTTTAAACTACCACACTTGTCTCGTGATGTAAAAAATGTATCACCAGGTTAAATGAAAGCGCACAAACCGCAGGGCAGCTTGTGGCGAGCTGAATGTGAGTGGCGACACTGCGGTCCTGAATGCCTCAGAGAGTCGGTTAGGGCCTCGTCCCCGGGTTGCCGTTACTGGTTGGCTGGGGTGGAACTTCAAGAGCGCCCGTAAGACTTTCAACTCTGGCTTGCCTTGGTTGACCGGTCAGAGGGGGGCCACTAGAGCTAGACGCTTGGGGGTGGAAGTGTCATTTTCAAGGGCATAACTACCCAAGCTAAGATTGAACTTGTGGTATGGGTACCAGGGCTCTCGTACTTAATACATTTTATTTATCGATATAGTGTGTCTTATATTGGCAACATGGATAGATGACTACTGTTAGTAATCGTGTGTATGCCACTGTGAGGGTCTGTATGTATAAGTATGTGAGTTTTGTGTGAGTGTGAGGATGTGTGTGCGTGTGTCCGTGTGTGCGCGTGTGTCCGTGTGTGTGAGTGTGAGTGTGTGTGTGTAGAAATACATGTGTTTAAATAATAATAGATTATACAACATATAGAAAGAATTGGGTCACAATATACTAAATTTTAATAAGCTTTTAGTATTATCATAGGATTTAGTCTTAAGCCAGTTACTAACTTCTTTTTTTTATTTATTTATATTATTTATTTTATTATAGAGGTGAAATCCAAGTATCCTAAAGTGCTGGGTATCAAGAGTAATCCTAAACACCTGTGTTTGACATATCTTATACGTGCGACGTTTTCTTGGTCTATTGTTGTCACATTTTAGGCTATTGTGTTTTTACATATTATTTCGAGCACAAAGAGCTGTCTTACAAAAAGCAGCTGGCAGTCACTAAAAAGTTGACTTGTGGGGTATCTGTAGGTTTTACACATCATTACTTTAAGTACAGCTCTTTGTGTATGTTCTAAGGGCAATAAGTGTCACTTAGGAGCTCCGCCCCATACAGAGATGCAATATAACAGCATAGACTGACATAAAGCAAGGTAAATAAGTTTTAAAGTGTTGAACTCAGCTGGATGACGCAATTTTATGAAAATGAAAATCGATCTACGTGTACAAGCGATAAGAGTAGTCAAGTGATATTTCCAACTGAGAAGGTTATTAATACACACACCAAGGTAATTTATCTGGGTAGATCTATGTAAGGAAAAACAATCACACGATGTATCAGCTGCATTTCCTGTACAAGTATGAGCTTTAAGAGTAAAGGTACGTGATGGTTGGGTAGCTGATATCAATGAGAAGGTCATGTAGGTGGTTTTTATAATGTTTTGGGTTACAATGTTAGCCTATAACCACTTTATTACTCGTCTAAGGTCTTGTTCTACACAATAGAGTAGATAGAAAGTAAATGTGTAATTACACGCACATTTTGTGAGGTATGGTTTTAGGTATCTTGTTATATAGAGCAAGCTTGCTGCCGTTTACCGGGCACAGTTCCAGACTACGTGCTGCTATGGGGCATATCTCAATAGAAAAATGTAATACCATTACACGTCATCCAGGAAAATATATCGAGACTTTACAGTCGCACACACTACCGCTGCATCACTAAAACAGACAGCTTTTGCAAATTACTGGACTTTATTTAATAATAATAATAATAATCTTTATTGATTCAAAAAGTTGCAGATACACATTATACATAGATACATATTATATGTATTATATGATATAGGAGTTACAATAAAAGGATAAATATAACAATGTTGAAGATCCGTTATAGCAGAAATCTGTATACAATTAACTTGAAACCCTGTTTCTTAAACTAGGATATGACCTGTATTATAAGAGACAGTGTTCGGCTCTCTATCTACATACGTGGATGCGAGCACGCAGTTCTATTTGTGTGTGTGTGTGTGTGTTTGTTTGCGTGTGTGTGCGTGTACGTGTGTGTGTGTGTATGTGTGTTTGCATGTGCGTGCGTGTGTGTGTTGTGTGTGTGAGTGTGAAGGGTAAGGGTGAGCGTGTTTGTGAGGGTATATTATATAGTTGTGTGAATGTGTTGATATTTATGTTAAGCGACGTATGTTAAAATAGATTTACATTAGCATAAGGTTAAAATTCAAATACCAGACGCGGGCTTGTGAATTGAAACAACTGTACCTTTATAACTTACGATCATTTGATACATACTTTAATCAATCAATATCTATGCAGTTACTAGGTACCGGCAGTAGATTAATAGACGTTATATACACTTTTTGGATAAACTGAGGATTGTAATCACAATCTTAAAAGCAAACAAGACATGCTTCTTCAAAACGTCTGGAGAATACACAGCAACCAAAAATCAGGAATGTATGAACCTCATATTAGGGCATTTCCTACGCAATGAAATCTTCCCTTCATTTTGATGGGCGGCAAGCTCGTCAACTCGATTATGTAAATTCATGAAACTTGTAATCAAGGAACAAAAGTTTGGCTCAAATCTTAATACAAAGACAACTTCCAAAAACTGTCTTCTGACTTATATTTTCGAGAAGTTGGTGAGAAAATTATGTCAAATTCATATTTCTAACTAGACAATAATTATCTTTGAAAGAGTAATCAGAATTTGTATGTTGATTAATGATTTATTTGACTTAAAGTTTCATTCGAATGTTTCTGGAATTTTGGTTTAATTAGAGCTTTCTCTAAAGCTCGGTGGTATTGGCGGAGATTTGCCTTTAATAATATAATATTTAATTAATAGGTATAAGTATTACAGATGAGTCCATATTTTGTCAGCTTTGTTCATATATATATGTATCTTATGTGGGGGCCAGTCAGTGCAGACCGGCGACACTTCGACCCAGTGGGATCTTTTGTGTCGACACTCTCCCAATAACGACTGCCATAGATGTTCATGGCAGCCGGGACCGACGGCTTAACGTGCACGGAGCAGGCGATAATTATCAATCAATACGCACATAATTTCGAAAAGTCATATAACTTCCGAAAGTCAGAGGTGCGTGACGTGGGTTCGAACCCGAGACCCTCTGCAGTGCAGTCTGTTGGTCTCCCCACTGAACTATCGCTGTTCATCAGCTTTGTTCATAGTAGAAGCTATTTGCGTCTAGTAGTTATATTTTCAGATTACTTACTGCTACTAGAACAAATTGATATCGCGAGAGCAAGAGACATACGAGAAATTACATAGTAACTCTCTCTCTCTCTTACACACACATGTAATGTTATTATTGCTTAAAACATTTCCACTCCCCTTGATTTATAATCTGTAACTGTGAAAGAAAGATTAAATTTTGTATATGTTCTTAAAATTTTATAATAAACACAAAACCGCGCCTCAAACCGTTAAAAGTTTTTATCTGTTCGAGTTTAAATGTAGAAGCAGTGTTCCTGCCTTTAACAACATTTAGCGGGTCATCCCCAGGGCTTAATAACGTCTCTTTTGGTATCTAAATGTTCACATGCTTTCACTGTAAAAAAGTTGTATTTCGTTGCTGGTTGTTGCGTTAGTGAAATGTCGCATTGGTATAAACTTACTTCTTTTCTTCTTTATGTTAATTAATATTATGCATTACTATACTAGACTGTTACAATATAAGCTCTGTTTTAAAGTGCTACGCTCGTAAAAGCCTACCCACATTCTAAACACAGCATAAAAAAACATTATGACGAAAATGCAAGGGTTTAAAAATGATTTTAAAATTATATGCTACCATTCAAACAAAGGATCTACGTACTTAAATAAAAATTGCCTCGTGTCAACTATCGCCAAATTTGCAGCGCAGTAGCTTATTTCGTAAGAAGGTCTCATATGTAGCTATGCCCAGCAGAGAAATAGTTCATAATAGAATATTGATTTATAAAGCTGCTCGTCTGCTAGCGCAGAAAACTAGCTTCATTGTATTTTCCACCGAAACTTGGAACTTTATGAATCTTAGCTTACTGTATAAAGCAACAACAGGCTTAAATTAAATTTCATCGATTTTTCTTAGCAAAACCGTTTGAGGTTAAAGTTTTTCTAATAACAATGTTCGCGAAATGAGTTTATGAATTTTAAATATTCGATGTAATAGATTCCATGAAAATTCAACAAAATGATTCGTAATTATTCTAACTAATGGGGCAAGAAAATAATTTTAGCTTCAAGGCAGTTTGTTTTACTAATAAATGAACAAAAGGTTCTACTGAAAAAGTAAGAAATTAAGGATAAATTACGCGCCATTTCTATTATGCAAAATGAATTGTTGCTCAATCACGAGCTATCTGAGTATCCTTCACCTTACGTCTCTACGTACAGTCGTAACTTATGTGACGTATTTTCTCTCGTGTCACTGTTTTCAGAGTCCTTGCATTAATCAGCGTTTTTTAGGTATTGCTAACCATGATATTAGCCCAAAGCAAATGACCTGTCTACTATATGGCTGAATCGCCGTACCTAAATCCCCACCCTGTGAAGGTTGGTGATGTATAAGTGGAAGACAATGGTCAGTTGGGCCCTTACTCGTCTGCTAGCAATGGTAATAAAAATATCCTTACACGGGGATAATATACCGTTAATGTAATTAGTGATAATCCCCTACTGATAATCCAAGGAGAATATAAGACATTATCCCGATCTCACTGTGAAATGAGAAAATCCATAATTATTTCCTCATATGAAACTTAACTGCACTGAAGGCGGTTAGTGGTTTAAGTGGTCGCCTCACCGCTGATCTGATCCACAAATTGTTGTTCCGAGTCTGGATGTTATTTGTGTCCGTTGTTTGAATGTTTGTAAAGTCCCCCGCGACACAGGAATAATAAGTAAGGGAGTTATCTTTTTTAAAATTAAAATAAGAAATAAGCATATGACGCACTTGAAGTTTGGTACTGGAGTAGTACCAACAGTTTCTACTTTACAGTCATAACTTTGCAATTAAAGACGAACCTCATAATCAATAATCGTCAATAGTTCACACTATTATTTTAAACAACTAGATTCCCTAACATAAAAAAAACATATACTATATATATATATAACCTATGTATATCTTTACTAAAATTATAAAGAGGAAAGATTTTATTTTTTGTTTGTATTGATTTAACTCAAAAAATACTAAACGGATTTTAAAACGTCTTTCACCATTAGAAAGCTATATTATCATCGAATAACATAGGCCGCGGGCAAAAGTTAGTTATATATATTTCACTCAGTGGCTACGGCTACCATAGCCAGACTCACAGATTAGCGGTCTCCTTTCTAACAGAAAACACTAGAATCAATCCAACAATAGTAAGAACAGCTCGATATGACGTTAAAAGCGATTGACCCAACTATAAAGCACACGAACTCAAAATAGGAATGACTGATTAAGTTCAGTAGAACATTGATCGACCCTATTAATAGGAGACATGTCTGGCGATAACAGCGAGACGATTTATTGGTACAGGGTAACGTTTACTATCAATGAAATATTGTCGGCATAAACTTTATACTCCGAGGAGAGGTCTTTGAGTAAACTAATTATGTCATCTGCTGTCGGTGTATTGAAGTTTGGAAAGTAAACAAATATTTTGTTTACGCTCATGTCATCGGGTAATTGAAAAATGTGGTCGTATTCTACGATCGTAAATAAATAAGAATAATATCAGCCTTTATTAAACTGTCCCACTGTTGGGCTCGGCCCTCTTATCAATGTAAGAAGGATGGCCATAGTCCACCACGATGGCCCAGTACGATAAGATAAGATAAGATAAGATAAATTTATTTGCTAAAACATGTGTAAATATTACATTAAACATTATTGTGATATATAATACAGGTGGCAAATAACAGTTTGTATCAACATGTTTAACCAAAACTGGTATACAAATATAATTATTACAAATTTAATTAAAATAAAGTAGTTTTGGAATAACTCATAAGTAATCAATTAAGTATATCAAAATAGTCAAATTAGTAAATATTAAAAACAAATTGTAGCTAAATATACAAATATTAGAGAAAATATACAATTCAAATTAAAATCAATTGAAATAAAAATAAAAATAAAATTAATATAAATAACAAAAATACATAGGTACATACTCAAAATTGGCAGACTGCATATATCTTCGAGAACATTATGGAGAACTGCCAGGCATGCAGATTTCCTCACGATGTTCTCCTTCACCATCAAAGCGAGCGATAATTAACCATTTAATACACACATTACTTTGAAAAGCCATAGATCCGCGTTTTGGGATTGAACTCGAGACCTCTGCGTGGCAGTCCAACGGTCTATCACTTGGCTTTCGCTGCCGATGCTGCGATCGTAAATAAAATAAAAGACTATAGTGAAATTGTTCTATGTTCCTGTATTTTCTATGACTAGCAGCGATAGCTCATTGGGGAGACCAACAGACTGCAATGCAGAGGGTCTCGGGTTCGAACCCACGTCGCGCACCTCTGACTTTCGGAAGTTATATGACTTTTCTAAATTATGTGCGTATTGATTGACAATTATCGCCTGCTCCGTGCCTCGGAGAGCACGTTAAGCCGTTGGTCCCGGTTGCCATGAACATCTGTGGCAGTCGTTATTGGGAGAGTGTCGACACAAAAGATCCCACTGGGTCGAAGTGTCGCCGGTCTGCACTGACTGGCCCCCACATAAGATACATATGTACATACATGTTCTATAACTGCATGGAGATTTGAATCGTACGATTCCTCTTATTTTATATGAACAAACTCAGAGATACAAACATATTATCTAGACAAATTTGAACAACTGATGACTATTCACAATATTATGAATTTTGATCCATTCCTGCCAGTTCTTATTTTTGATGAGTTTTCTGTGCCGTTATAGATACTGCATCATAAAAGATACCTTTTGGTCTAAAAGGAACTATTATTGTTGAAGTAATTTTGCACGATACGAATTATAACGGAAGAAACAAATTCGATTCATCCTTTGGAACAACTTTACAAAAATTGCTGCCCAACTACTTTTTTATATTTCTTAAGCACATCTGCAGCGTGTTCTCAAGTTTATAGCTGTGTTTCGTTTTAAGTTCGGTGTTTTATGAAATGGTGGTTTGTGGTTTCTTTACTAACAAATTTATTACAACGAAAGACATCTTAAGAAGCATTTGTAATTATCTCCTTTGAAGAATACCCAAATCAGAAACTTCATTCCCGATGTCTTCGAACTCTTGTTTCCCTCCGATCCTTGTCAGTTGCTTCAACGCAGCGAAAACTTAAAGTACACAAACTTTGCCGAAGTTTTGCGATCTACCGACAGCCGCCGCGTGCGGTGGAACCATGACTTATGAAGTTGTAATATTGCAACTTTATTGCCGGTTTTATTTTGCTATCCAAATAAACCTTATATATAAACCGACAAGGCTTAGTTTTGAGCGTCTTGGGTGTAAACTTCTGTTTGTTTATTGTTATAACCCTCGAAATGCGCAATGCAGGTGGGCTAGTAACATTTGGTATATGCAGCTGTTGTTCTTTATTTTTACATTTTATTGGGTTGAACGTTGACTCTGATATAGAATTATTGTTGGGCATGCAATATGAATTCTCATTAGGAAAAGTTGAATTTAGAGCGAGCTCTACGACTTTGTATAAGTATTTCTGGTGCTGAATTTGCAATGACATCCGCAAAGTTTTGATCTGCCAACAGACTGAGATCTGCTTGGCTATGCAAGATATATTTTGTGTGCTCCTATAAATACATTAAGTTAAAATCTTATGATGCTTTTGGATCTCTTTAATTTATTGTATAAAGATAAAGTTTGCTACTTTTAGGTACTGCTTTTCAAATTTAAGCTATATATGTATTTAATTAAAACTTTGAGAAGTAGTTCAGTTTTGAAGATTGAGTTGGCATAGCAAAATATGCGCTATCTTGAAGCAAAATTATTGCTTATTCATGATTCAAAATATAAAAAGATTCACGCAAAGAGATCAAACCCACAACACTGGTAGCGGCTCGGTACACATTTAAATCAATGCGTAATCCGTGCAATCCATTAAACCTTTTACAAAACAATATGATCTGTTTTTGAATTGTCCCACTGCTGGGCACAGGCCTGTACACAGTATGAGAGTTATTACGCCATAATCGACCATGATGGCCTAGTGTAGATTATTAAAATATTTATTTAAATAATAGGTACAATTATGTATAATGAAAGACTCAATACTCGCTGCTGAAAAGCAACCGAAACGTCGGGTAAAGTGTAAACTTAAATATAAATAGTTTTAATAATAATTTAATTAGCTTAAAATTAGTAAAGTTCAGTAGTAGTACTAGTGTAACAGTTTTCAAAATTATGTAATAGAGTGTCAATTAAACAACGCGATAATATATATAAAAAAACATTTGTTGTTATCTGTCCGAACTCGATTGAACCTGTGGCTCGGGCGAAGAAGTGCTTACAAACTATTTTACCAATATAAATTTACATAACTACTATTCAATAATAACATTTTAATAACCTGCGTAAGCAACTAACAGTACCGGTAATAAGTGGGTCAATAGTGGATTGGCAGATTTTACACACCTTCGAGAACATTGTGTCGTACTCTCAGACGTGAACGTTCCCTATGTTTTCGTTCAATGCGAACGCAAGCGATAATTTCATTTATAACATTACAATAAATTCAAAACAAAACAATGTAAAAATAATTAGACATTCAGTCCCTGCATCAAATAGTGAACTTCCAACGCCCATAGTTTCAGTTTCTTTATATTTAAATATCTATACAAGTAAGCTCCGAGCAATCAACTAGCTTCTAAGAGTCTATATCAACATGAAAGTTTCGTATCGTTGACAGGAGCGTAAATGCCACCAGAGTTCCGTTGCCGCGAAAACTTTTGAATTTATGATGCTGAGGAAGACAAACTTAGTTGTAGTTTTACGTGCGCCGTAATTCTGATACTTATAGAACTGCAGCTCCCGTTTAAACTTGTTTGTGTTCAGATAAAATAGTGTTTATTTAAGACGGCGTAGGTGCTATCTATGCGGAATAACTTAGGTGTTATTGTTTTGAAATCCAGCTTTATATTATAAATGTCAAAGTTTTTGAGGATGGATGGATGTTTGTTACTTTTTCATGCAAAAAACTACTGAACCGATAGCGATGAAACTTGGTTTATAGATAGCTGGAGACCTGGATTAATACATATGCTTTTTAGCTCAATATTCCCACAGTATTGTGGGTGAAACCGCGGGGCGCAGCTAGTAGTTTATATCTCCAACTGTTCACTCCTGAGGTTGATTTTTGCATACATACATACATATAATCAGTCTCGCCTATATTGATATCCCCGGTGGGGAAGTCAGAAATATATTACATTATCACATAAAATTAATTTAAAAAATTGTATATACTCTGACATGCTGTAGACTAATTACAGTGTTCTGGATTCATTGAATTATATTTCTTTAGTTTAACCTAATTAAAAACTGCCTTACAAAAAGGAACCGATAAGACCTGACCTGTCTCCAGCATTGAATTCAAATCAGCCTTAGTAGCGCCAAGTTCAGTTAATATATCAATCAACCAGCTTGGTAACACATCTAGAACAAAATTAACAATTATACCTACCAATTAATAAACCTTGACACAGTCAAATATACATATTTGTCGCAGACTGCTGGGCCACCGGACTCAGTGGGCGCGTATATTCGTCGGATGCTGACATGGCGGGTAGCCTCAAACAATAATAGTCACGAAGTACGATTTAACAACGTTTATTTAAATTAATTCACAATATAATAACTAGCAAGTATTCTCGAACAAACACGTCCGCACGGTGCGAGCTCCGATTATAGAATGCCCGCCTGCTCCAACGGTCGCGTCCAAGCATGACTCAGTAGTGACGTCACACTTGCGTTCGGAAACGAATCTTGACTTGTCGACATATTTATTATCTACAATCGTATACAGTAGTCTCAATCAAATAACAGTTCCATCTCTTGGTTCTACGTCTATTTTAATCATATTGCTGGCCACTATTCAGTCACTGCTTTCGTACACCTGTCTCGCCAAATATCCTACCTAACCCCTCATTAATTTACCTTCTCTCGTTTACCACATACTAATAAATATGTTGATAAATAAATATATATTTTACTCACTCTTCATATTACAAAAATGTCTGTCCTAAAACAATGCAGTACCAACATAATCTTGCTTATAATAATCTCTGCTCGAGATTAATGAAGTCAATAAATACTTGTATGTTACAGCCGTCGCCGACTCGGGACGTAATTGCCGTGGAGAACACAACACCTAGCTTGCTTAGTACTTCACGTAGTAAATTTGAGGTAAGTTATATACTTGAACCTGGTTTCAAGTCTCAGTTTTATACTTTTATTTCTGTAGTTTTTGCTTGATGCGATATTTTTTAAATGTTATTTATTTTAGTTTCTTTTTTTATTTTCGGCAATTGCTGACTCGAAATTTGACACCAATCATTAATTTAAGTATTATCGCCTCGTTGTGCTTGTAGCATAAGTTTACGATTATGCATGCGGCTGTATCGGATTAAAACCCAATCGATCAAAATTTTTTTTGTTTTATTATTCCACTCCCGCACTAGGAATACCTAATTCCTGTGTCGCAAAGGACTTTACAAGCATTCAAACAACGAACACAAAGAACATCTAGTCTCAGAGGAATCATTTCTAGATCACACAAAATTTGTTCAACATTTAATGTTTGTCCCGTGTGGGATTCGAACCCACAACATTAAGCGCAGTTGTAGCGGCTAGGCTACCACTTAAGCCACTACGTTAGAAAACGCACAGAAAGGGACAGAAAGTTGAAATAACATTTTGCTTAATATGGGTGTCGTACCACAGCATGCTCAATTGTTTGTATATAAAACTTATATCAAGGAATCACCGAGGAAGTAAAATTGTTTATTGATAACTGTAATTATTTTCTAGCTTACGGTCTCAGAAGCGTCATGGGCAGCCTCTTTATTATGTCTTGGAGCATTATGGGGTGCGGTGCCTGCTGGCCTTATATCTGAATACTTTGGAAGAAAGAAGACTTTGCTATACTTAGCTCTGCCACTCGTCGTATCCTGGATAATGGTTGCTTCAAGGCAAGTTTACAGTTTTGCTTTTTAATATCAGTCATTTATTATTGTTGATCATGGCTGCAGGAGCAATTGAGTCCTATATTAGTCCTATATTTTAAATGGTACACCTAAATACTGATGTTTTTAAAAAAATCTTCAAAATGAACACATTATGTTTTATACCTCTCAAACTAAGTTCTTAATCTACTGGTTATGCTGCGAGAGAAATAAACATTAATTTTATTCGATGCCGCGATTGTCGCTTAGTTATTGACTTGGTGGTACCTAATAAGCTATCTATCTGTGGTTTTGCTTACTAGCTATAGTCAACTTCATAGCTTATGTCAATTTTGTATCTCTAGTATGGATAACTTATCGGGAACAATCTTCAAACAATTAAAAATATTAATCCGTTAGTAACAATACTTTTATATTATCTAAAGCAGTTCTTTAGATTATTAAAACAAACTAATCAATTTAAAAGCCTATCTACCCTTACTTTACAAAGCAATGTAATCTTTTTCCATTAAACATTTTTTCTTTAGCTAATCAGTATTCAGATTTTGATTAGTCTCAACGTTAGAATCTTTGAATTTATTTTCACTCTTGAATAGGTTTCAGAGAAAAGCGTTGCTTTTATTCATTATTATTCTCCTACGTTTCGTCTTAGACGACCTTTGTATTGGAGATAGTATGATCCAACTTGATTTTTATTTTTACAGTCCGAACGTGTATGGCCTGTATGTCGGACGTTTTGTTGGCGGCACAGCAGTGGGTGCTTTTAGTGTTGGTATACCGCCTTACGTTGAAGATATAGCTGAGAAGCAAATTCTACCTAACCTGGCAAATTTTTATCATGTGCATTTTAGTTGTGGCGTTTTGTTTGGATATATTATAGGTAAGATAATATTTTATGAATTAATGCAACATACAAGCATTTAAACAAAGCGTTTGATAGACGGACATATTTAAGATGGTATTATAATATCATGATGGTAGTAGTCATAGACTATAGGAAAAAGCCATTGAACTTGCAATCACGTGGTCACAGGCTTAAATTCCACCCATTGCACATCCAACGTGAGTCGTGAACTCACTTCTAACACAAGCATTCTAGCTTAGCTGAAGGGGGTTACCAACAATACTAGTAATATGTAACACAAATGGCTTGTATCCTTTAAAAATTAAATAACAGCAGGAAAAGCCACTATACTTGAATAATAATTAAACTCGATCATTATAATGTTTTGAACTACTAGATTTTTAAAACCCTTGTCTTATTTCAGGTTTGGTAGATAGCACATCATGGATATCGACCCTCTGCGCCAGCGTGCCAACAGCTTTCTTCGTTGCCTTTATCTTCCTCCCCGAATCACCTGCGTATTTGATGTCTCAAGGCAAATTCCACCAAGCGAAGGCAGCTTTAAGATACTTCAGAGGCATTGATAACGATATTGACTCTGAAATTAAACAGCTGAAGGAGTATCTAAGAAGTACCGCTAAAAACAGAGTCACTTTTAAGCAGTTGCTAAGTACGCGGTCTACGGTAAAAGCTCTTGTTGTTTCGTTTGGACTGATGATCTTTCAACAAATGAGTGGTATATACCCAGTTCTCTTCTACGCCAAGAATATTTTTGAAACTTTTGCTATATCACTGAATCCTCCTGGAGCGGCTATCATTTTAGGCTTCTGTCTAGTTTCTTCTACTTATTTTTCTACGATGCTTTTGAAGATGATAAGAAGGCGTATCCTTCTAATGGTATCGTTCACAGCGATGGCAGTAAACTTAGGTTGTCTGGCTATTTATTACCACTTAAAAGCATCAAATATGTCGCTAAACCAGACATGGGTGCCACTTTTTACTTTATGCTTGTATGTGAGCTTCTATGCTGCCGGAGTAGGACCTATACCTTGGCTGATGCTGAGAGAAATATTCCCACCAAATGTGACAAGAAGAGCAACTGCTATTACGGCAGGTTTCCATTGGTTCTTAGCTTTTGGTGTAACTAAGCTTTACCAGAATTTGGTAGACATGGTGAAACCTGGATGGACGTTATGGCATTTCGCTGTAACTTGTCTCATTGGGACGATATTTGTTTATTTCTTCGTTCCTGAGACTAAAGACCGATCTCTTCAAGAGATTCAAAATGAGTTTGAAGGTATTCATAAGAAGAGAAAACACAAACATGTTATAGAAGTAGAAAGCATATCAGAAGCTTAGATAAAGACTGTTTGGAATTTGGATTAACTTTTTACATTTGGCGTCTAGTGATCCAAGTCCATAAATTTGCTCTGTAAGGTGCTCAATTGTTTGTAATTTTTAATCCAATCCTTAAAATGACTTTTTATCGTATAAATATTACAAATTAGTGAGTAAACGTTAATTATTTTATGTATAATAATGGGATATGCAGTTGTTAGTGTTCGTTAAATTTAAAGCTAGTTTTAGATTTGTATGTATGTATTTATTGAAATTAATTAAATAATTTAATAACACCTGTTTTTTACTTGTAACAATAGGCTCCACCTATTCTTTTTAGTTCATGAAATGTGTAATGAAGAATTGCGTATTAAATATATCATCTTGCTATGTACGGTCAGGTGCAAAAGTCGAGTAACAATTTTACAAAGCAATAGAATCACAACAAGTTGTACTTACGACCCTTTTCAATAAAATCATTGCACATATACACATAAACCCACATTCAACCGCGTCCCGCGACCCTTACCAGGTCGTCGGTCCACCTTGTACTGCGACTTCCGGTGCGTGGCCGCCACTCCAGAACCTTTCCACCCCAACGGCTGTCGGTTCTGCGGGCTATGTGCCCTGCCCACTGCCACTTCAGCTTGGCTATCCGGAGAGCAATGTCGGCAACTTTAGTTTTCCTGCGGATCTCCTCATTTCTGATTCGATCGCGCAGGGAAACTCCTAGCATAGCTCTCTCCATCGCCCTCTTTGAACCGTCTGATAAGGCCTATAGTGAGCGACCACGTCTCTGATCCGTAAGTCATCACTGGCAACACACACTGGTCAAAGACTTTTGTCTTGAGACACTGCGGTATATTGGACGCGAAGATATGTCGTAGCTTCCCGAACGCTGCCCAGCCGAGTTGGATTTCCTCCATAAAAATGCAAAAATAATTATAAATCGCAATGAGGTATATTTTATATATATATATATATATTTGAAACTACTGGAAGAGCTACTGGTCGATAAAGAATCTTATAAAAAAAGACGTTCCCTTATGTCATAAACGTAAGCGCATGGATATATGCATTCTTCCCATTTTCACGTATGGTGCACAAACATGGACTTTGACTGCTCAGCAGAGGTCCGCGCTAGAGATTTGTCAGCGAGTCATGGAGCGTAGTATCCTAGCAGTACGGTTAACAGACCGAATATGAAATACGCTCCCAATCACAAATCACAAACGTCAGACTGAAAGCCGCTAAACTCAAATGGGATTGAGCTGGACACGTTTGCCGTATGCCGCAGGAGCTTTGGGCTATAATCAGCACATATTGGATCCTTGATGGTGCTAAGCGGCAACGTGGTAGACCAAAGCATCGATGGCAGGACGAATTAATTAGCTACAAAAGAGACTGGGTGCAAACTAGCGCATAATAGAGATTTGTGGAAAAGCGAGAGGAGGCCTTTGCCCTGCAGTGGAATAATACAGGCTTATATATATAATAATAATATTTGAATGGAACAACTGATACAAGAGACGGGCAGTCTTGAAACAACTGTAGATAACATATTTTTGTGCCTAATGAGGTTCGAACACACAACACATATCCCAGCAAATGACGAGGTAACCACATAAACCGCGCTGCAGTCAACGATAAAAATAAAAACACCACATTTTTGCTTATGAATACACATAATATGAAAAGCTCCATAATACTTCAACGTGTACTGAAATCGCGAGACATTTACATGTGAAACTGTGTCGCCGCTGCTTTTCATTAAGACATAGCTAAAGATACCGAGACTGACTTACCGGCATGGTTTTTCTTGAATTTTGATGCTACGTCGCTTACCTGAAGTGTACACACGGTCATTGTATCTATTTGGCAAACTTCGCTTTATTTCTAGATGAAAGGTACCCTATGTCCTATTATGTATCCCTGGCAACGTGTATGCGGAATTTCATGATGATCGGTTGAGTAGTTACGGCATTCAGGCATAACTAACAAACTCACTTTCACATTTATAATATTAGTTAGGATATTGAGATTTTTTTAAATACCGAACTGCGCCGTTTTTGTATAACCCATCGCTCTATATAAGTAAAAGCATCCCTAAACGTTTTACAATAGATTAGCTGGTGGGGATATAGGACAAAAATAGTAGCTATGCATCCCAAATTGGTAACGTAGCTGTAGACAACGCGACCGGTATGCAAGGGTCTCCAGTAGGTTTTACGGTTCAGGCAAAGTATTGTTGGTAGAAGCAGCACATAGTCTAGCACTATTACACATATCCACGAAGGGTAGGAGCAGCATATGTATAGTAGGACTCTATTACACATTCACATTTCGCATATTACCGCCTACCTAATATGCCTGCTAGGCGGCAATAGGCTGCTACTGAGAATTTCATTATACCCATACCAAATAACTCTTTGCCCAGGAATCGATCATTTTAATCTCACACAGTCGCATTCACTACTGTTGCGAAATCTCACATTCACCGACGTAGATTGGGTTACAAATAACTACCATTCTTATTAACGAGTTGTTAACCTCTCCATCTAATTGAAATTAAACTACTATATACGGATTTTATCGCGTTATTTATTTTACACTTTATTACAAAATTTTGAAACTGTCACACTACTACTAGATACTATTGAACTTTATTAATTTTTAAGCTAATTAATTTATTAAAACTATTAAAACTATTTATATTTAAGTTTACACTTTCCCCAACGTTTTGGTTGCTTTTCGGCAGAAATGGTCACGGGGAGACTAAGACTCTCCATCTAATCTAAAGTGCTTAGTAGAGGGTTAAATTTCGTAGCACAATAGGTGAGATTCAAACCCACGTCCTCTTAATCGTAAGTCCAATGCTTTATCTATTGGGATATCGGGGTTGCTTGATTTTGAACGCATGCAATTTATTGTCACCAGTAGTAATAGGGGTTAAAGTATGAAGTTGCCGTTATATAGTAATAGATACTTTGAATTGACATACCTTCATAGTGTGACATTTTCGTGTAATTTTTTTTTGGACATAATACCTATAAGATACTTGTTTTAAAAAATGTGCAACATTAGATTTTAGACATTCAATTGTTTTTTTTATTCAGCTTAGACGGGAAAGATGGATTTTTCGTAAATCCGAGTCTTTTTTGAATACCAGTTCCGACGCGGAACTAACGTGGCAGAAACGGCTCGCAATATCAACGTTGCGTTTGGAGAGAAAACTGCTAATGAACGTACCGTGCGTTTTTGGCTTAAACGCTTTCGTAATGGAAACTTCGACTTGAAAAACAAACCAGGTGGAAGACCGCCCACGCCCACGCCCACATCCGAGTTAAACTACCCAGGAATTAGCGGCATGGTTTAACGTTACCCTACAATATTGGCTCATTTGCATCAAGTCAATAAAATAAAAAGTATGAAAAATGGGTGCCTCATGATTTGACTGATCTGCAGAAAGAAACGCGTGTCGAAACTTGTGTTGCCTTGTTGAATCGGTACAGAAATTAAGGAATATTGGATTGAATTGTGACATGTGACGAAAAGTGGGTTCTTTACGATAACCGTAAGCGAAAAATGCAATGGCTCACCCCAGGTCAAATGCCGCAACAGTGCCCTAAAGCAAAGCTTACCAATAAAAAGGTAATGGTAACTGTTTGGTGGTCTCTTCATGGTGTTATTCATTATAGCTTTCTCAGGTCTGGTCAAGCAATAACAGCAGATGTTTACTGTACCGAACTTCGAACAACGATGGCGAAACTGGCAGTGAAACAGCCCCGACTCGTGAATCGATCTTCACCATTATTGCTACACGATAACGCAAGAACTTACACTGCACGAGAAACCGTTGTAACTCCACAGGAGCTGCAGTTAGAAACCATACGTCATCCTCCGTACTCACCAGATCTTGCATCAACAGACTACAACTTTTTTCGTGATTTGTACAATTTTCTACTTGATAAAATATTTTCTTCCTAGGAGACAGTACAAAATGCTTTCACACAGTTTGTCGAATCTAGATCCACGGAGTTCTATTGTAAAGGCATAA
The DNA here is from genome assembly GCA_930367265.1 of Catocala fraxini. Taxonomy (NCBI): domain Eukaryota; kingdom Metazoa; phylum Arthropoda; class Insecta; order Lepidoptera; family Erebidae; genus Catocala; species Catocala fraxini. The sequence goes on from OV884047.1 coordinate 6,616,372, forward strand.
ATGAATTTCCGTTTAGATGGCAGCAATGTATTGATAATGAGGGTTAATATTTTGATTAAATAAATATGGTACATCTTAGGAAAAAACTAGATTCAATTTTCCAGTACAAATCGGCAATTTTATACTTTATATTAATAAAATTATTCCCTTAATATTAATAAAAAGTAATTGCTGGCAGTTCTTTCAAGCTGTATGTCATATCGCATAGCGCACACGTTCAGAAAAGATGTTATGAAATCCTTTCTGCGTTCCTCAGTATTATTCCACCAAATCGCTTTAGCTGCGAATAACAAAGATTTACGGTTAATACATATACCAGCGTGTAATAAACCGGTACTGGTATTATTAACATTTATATCAGTATATGTATATTGCGTTGATGAAGACCTAAATTTAAATCACATATACACCTTTCTTTTTTGTGGGCCTCAGATGGCCTTGACAACTTAACGCGGACTATGGGTGAGCGCAGAAGACTCCAAATCTGTTTTTTTTATGTAACGTATTAATACGTCTTTATATACCATAGAAGTAGGCAGAGATTTGTCCACAAAGCATTAATTAAATCACGATTTTCTACGACGCGTGAAGCTCTGTAAAGTTATGAAAAATAAACAATAGTTTGCTCCAACCAAAAAAGACACTGAATGATTGTAAAACATGGTAGTTAACACATATACATACCAAAACTCACGTTTGTAGATCGCCGAAAGTCATTGCAGAGGCGAATTACATCCAAAGGACCATGGACAAAAATGTATGAACTCCGTCCCCACCTACCCAACACAAATGGAAGTGATACCAATGTGTTCCTAAAGTATCCACTATTTGATTACAATCTTTTTCTTCACATAAATCAGTGGGATAATATCAATAAAAAACAATTTGTAATTATCAATTAACATATATTTTTATTTTACACTTCTAATTTATTTTAACTTTACGGTTGTATTACAGTACAAAATATGATTTAGTAATTATACAAAACATATTAAATATATTTTCCAACTGGTAGTTATACTGTAGAAGACAATGAATATAAATGATTCATATTCTTACAATACTCATAGTAGGCAAATATAAATAGTGAGTGTATTTTTATTGCTTGTCTATTATAATACTGTTTAACAGCTGCGGCTGGCAGATTAATATCTGTATGACGACCTATTCCCATGTACTATATAATTGATATGATGGGCACAACTTCCTATAGTGCAACTGCCTGTCAAGCAGGTACAGTAATAGTGTACAATAGCATGTCTGTCAGTAGCATGCCCATCAATTAGCATTTACGAATAATATATGCGTTATATATATTAAAATATGTATTTATATAATTTCGTTACATAGTGCTCATAGTACAAGCTCTGTTTAGTTTGATGCTAGATAATTGGTGTAAGTACTTATTATTATTATTAGTCATCGCCAAATGATCGTCCCAAGTACAAAACGGCAATCTAATATGAAATAAATGTATGAAATGTAGTTGTGCTACAGGACAGTCTACATATTATAAATATTTTGCAGTGAAACTTGCCTGCCGATAACGTCGCGAGCGCATGAGCGTGGGTCGGAGGAGGATATTTTGTAGCCGCTTATCTTTATGTGCATGCGCCACCGCTTTGCACTAATAAATAGATAAATGAGTAGGTATTTTACAATTACTCGTCAATAATACGTAAATATTTGTATAAACGTTAGATACTATGATAACCCCATGCGTTTGGGCAACGTCCCCATAGTAAAAAAATATCATCTTGCCAAGATATCTCAGTTGAGCTACATTTGATTTTTGTTGATGGTTGGAGACGATTCCGCCCATGGTCCTTTCGCCTGCTTTGTTTTAGATACAACGTAAAATTTGGCGATTACATAGACGTTCAGCGTATATATTGCCGTGTATATTTGATCCGGCGGCTCTAATTTCCTGTAACCCGGGAACGAACCCAGTACCTTACGCTTGCACGTTAACCCAAACTTATTGACCAAATTTGCAATCCATTGTAGTATACTAAGTTGCTTACTTCTATCTCTCACGGTATTTACCAAAAAATTATACATAGTATAGAGGCGCTCATAGCTAGTTGCACTTATTGATCGGTAAACGATTAGCGAGGTTAAGCAACGTTGGGTGCGGTCAGTCTATAGATGAGTGACCGCTTAGTGGTATTTCATCTGAGCGCTTCCGTGCTTCGGAGGGCACGTAAAAAGTCGGTCCCGGTTGTTGTCAAATTGACAGCAGTCGTTAAGCCATGTCAGAGGCCTACGGGCGGCCTGAACAACTCTTGGCAACAGGTTGATCACTAACCACACGAAAAGAAGAAGAAGAATAAGCGAATCAGAAATTAGGACATCCGCAGGTAAAGTTAAGTAGCCGACATAGCTCTCCGAATAGCGAAGCTAAAGTGGCAATGTGTAGGGCACATAACGCGCAGAACCAATGGCCGTTGGGGCAGAAAGGTTCTGGAGTGGTAAGCCACTGGAAAATGCAGTAGGGCTGACGCCGACCTGGGAAGGGTTGCGGGAAGCGGTTAGATCTGGGTAGCCTAAGACCTGTCTGTGTAGACATCTTTTGGCTGAGATGATGATAATTTTTTATACAACGCCTTTCTTGCTTGTATTTTAACGAAAAGCATGACGTGTGAGTAAACCAAATATTTTATTACATCAAGGGGTAAACATAATATGTGTAGTAGAAATTAGCAGTGAGTAGCTTTGAGTGGTAAATCCTCGCTGATTTCGGCATGAATGGGCCGGCTCGACCAGGGATGGACTACCCTCTTGCAGAATATCGACGTGAAATAGCAGTATTCCTACTGTTGTGTTTCGTTTGATGAGCGAGAGTGGTGGAGGCCCAATCACCTTCTTTCCCCCTTCCCGCTCCTTCTCCTTCCCACTTCCTTTCATAAAGGGTCACCAACACGTAAGTGATGCCTCTGATGTTGCAGACGTCCATAGGCTACGGTTAACACTTACCATCAGGTGGGCCAGGCCATATACTATATTGCCAAATTAGTTGTATAAAAAAAATGTGTATTACACCTATATTTTGCCAAGTATGGTTTTAGGTCCCACTTAGCCAGCAGGCGAAACTATTCCGACCCGGTAGACTCTATTCACTCACAGATTTGGCGTTGGAACTGAGAATTAATATCATGTTGCTCCACCCAGGAATAAACTTTAGAACTCACGGCAATCGCATTTGGCAGTCTATGTATCTACTAGATTTACCCTCGGCTTCGCTCGCGTAAAAGTAGGCTAGGTTAGATTAGTAACAGTACTTTTTTCTAGATAAAAGGTACCCTAGGTCTTTCCTGTTCCTTTAATAACGTCTTAACTAATCAATCGATCATCATACAATTTACACACATTGTTAGGAGTACAAAATAAGGTAATAGGGTACCTTTCATCCAAAAAGACAGTACTGTTTCTGAGGGTTATAAATTTGTTGACATAACCTACAAATACAACATTTTAACTCGAGCAAAGCCGTGGGCAAAATCTAGTAAATAATGAATAAACAAGACTCAGCGCTATGACCACTTAAATCACCCTTTGGTTAGACAAATTTTTTTTGTCCTCGTTTAATTTGGCATAACGAGTTAGGAATTATTCTTTGTCATAATAATACTGTGACATAATTGATTTTGGCATAATATTTCAGTAGGCATAAATATCTAGACTAATGCTTTTTGCCCTAATTTTGATTGGCATAAAGTTATAAGGCATATATAACTTGGGTACCATAGTTTAACAATAGGTTAGGGTGACGGGAGACCCGTAAGCTGCCAACATGTTTATTTTACATACGAAAAGTATTTTAATAAATGTAAACACAAAATATACAAAAATTCAAATTTATGCTATAGAATAGTATGCTTAACAATTATTATGAATATAGTACTGCAATTAAGCTTAAAAAAATTGTGTCTAAACAGTTATGCCAAATTAATATTGTGTGTAACTATTATTAGGATAAGTAAAAGTATGCTAAATTATGACATATACTTTTATGCGAATAAATAGAGAGAGAGAATAAACCCTTAAACCACAGCGCTATCCATGCAGTCAAATACACACAGATGTAATACATATAAAAGCCTCATTGATGCAAAACGTTCAGCCGACTCATTTCATAGTTTTTATTTACAACTTAAAATATGTATCTATCTTTCTTCATTAGCTATTTAAATATACACTTTATTCACATAATTTAAGGTTTATTTTACTTGTTCGTAGTCATTTAGTATTGCTATGTCAAACATCCTGTTGATGATTATGGAATATTTAACTTAAGTGTTTTGGATATAAGGTACTTTTCTCTTTGGATATCAAAGAGGGGTTTCTGTAACGGGCCCCATGTTTGCTTCACTACTAGAACTTGGACGATCGATGAGGCGCACTCAGTACAGATTTTCTATTTGAACTTGAGTAACTTCATGTTTAGATAGCTTCAAGTTGCGCTTCAGTTCACTTTTGCGTGATTTAAATAATTATTTTAGTATTAACTTTGCTTGTGAATAAATTTATCTCAGAAATTATTTCTTAAATTTGATTGAAATATGATTACGCATCGTCAATTTCGTTTCGTAGAAGTTAAGAATAGGAGCATTTTTTCAGTCTACTGCACTAAAGTGTGTACTTTTCAATTTTTATATAATTATATAATAACTAATATCTAATATGAATGCGAAAGTGAGTTTGTTACGCTTTTACACCTTAACTACTCGACCGATCTTGTCAGGCGTACAGAATAGTACAAAGGGTAGGGTTTCACCCAGAAAAAAAACTACTCCCGAGGGATAAAATATTAAAGACAAAATATAGATAAACGCGAGCAATGCCGCGCGCAAAATCTAGTAGTGTATACAATAACTTTTCTATTACATTTTCTAAACAATGAAACTGGCAATCGACCGTATATTTAACTTGATCGTAAACTGGTACCAGATTATCGCTTGTAATATCTGGATATGTAAACTAATATAGTTAACATATCCTTACTTAATATAATTACTTAATATAATTATAATTTTAATATTATAAATGCGAAAGTAACTCTGTCTGTCTGTTACCTTTTCACGCTCAATCCGCTGAACCGATTTAGATGATATTTAGAATGGAGATAGCCTGAGACCCTGGGAAGGACATAAGCTATATAACATCACGCTAAGGCTCACGGGAGCGACGCAGTAACCATAAATACCACTGACGAGGGTGAGATCGTGGGCACAGCTAGTACTTAATATAATTTTAGGTAATAGGTCTTACTCGTGATTGAGTATTTAAAAGGTAATAAATACCTACTGATTGCCCGACGTTTCGACCGACTTGCATCGATTGTGGTCAAGGATTGACTTATTTAGTAGCAGTAGTTAATATAGATAAGAATATACTAACCACGATATTATCCGTCGATCATAATACAGAATAGTATAATATTCATAATATAATAAAATTCTATCACATACACAACACCATTTAGCCCAAACCAAGCAGAGCTTGTACTATGGGCCTGTCGTTTGCCAGCGGCTCGGATACGAGCCACCGAGTGCCACGCCACTTTAAACCTTATCTTACTAACCTTAACGCTTAAATTTATTGTTTTTCGGCTACGAATGGATTTTTTTGGTAAAGGACATTAATTACGAAAATATAAACATACGATAGGCTGGACAATGGATAAACATAAACATATACTTTTTTTTTGTAAATACATACATATTATATTGAAACATCCAGACCAAGACAAACACCCATGCCCATGCACACAAATGTTTGACTTGCGTGGGAATCGAACCCGCGACCTCAGGCGTGGCAGTCGGCTACACTAATCACTATGCCATCGAGGCCGCCATAGTTAGCTATTAGTAAAGACAGCCCAGGCGCTAAACTATAAATACAATGTTTGATAATAATGTATTATGCCCACGCATAGCCAGCTATCATTTCATGTCATGTATTCCAAATGGTCCTATTTTCAGTCTATTGCAGACTATCGGACATATTTCTAGACTCAGAATGTCTTTACAGAAACCCAATTACACTTTGCTCTACCCGGGTGTCTGGGAGACCTTATACATTGTAGTCATATACACTACATTAGTAGTCATTTTATTATATTATACACCGATAAGTTAATTCAAGCAATGAAAACACATTTCTAGACTCAATAGTCTAGAAATGTGTTTTCATTGCTTGAATGTTCTCAATAGACAACAATAATAAATTCGCGAAACCTATCAAAATATTTAGAGATTCAGACAAATTAATTAAGGAATTCTGTCGTCGAGTGTCGGATATTTAAATGATTTGAAGTAAATAATTTCTGTTGTCCTACATTTTATCCAAGAAACGATTTTAATTTAATGGAAAAATAGGCTAATAATGCCAATTTTTTCACGATTTATTTCGCTTTAGAAGGAAAACTTCGTGAAGTAACCTCATCTGAGCGTTATTTATAATGCCAACCCGCATTGGGCCAGCGTGGTAGACTATGATCTAATCCTTCTCACACTGAGAAGAGGCACAGGCCTCTTCTGAGTGTCTTTGCCCAGCAGTGGTACAGTTTATAGGTATACATATCTTGATATTATAAATACGTTCTAACTTAACGAACAGAATACAAATAAGTACTGCGTATACTATCCGAGGGAAGAAAAATATTCTCTCCAAGTGAATAGGTATGCTCAAGCGCACAAGCTTAATTTTTAAAGTGAATGCCGCAAAAACTTTGATAAAGGCATGAAAGACCCAGAGCAATTCTACCTTCTTATAGGAAACCGGTAAGAAAAGTAATAACATTATCGCGTCTCACCCGGTAAATAAAAGTGTATTTCGTCTCATTTTTAATTGCGTCTACCCGTATGTAGCAACGCGTGTGTAATACCTCTAAAATAACACGTATATTACATTATCTAAATGTTTTATTAATCATTGCAAAATTCGTCAAATGCTACTAATCAGAAAACAATGAAAGAACTTTGGTTGAGAAATAGAGCAGAAAAATGTAGTGAATTATTTTATCTTTTTCTATAAAGATCTTAGAGAGCGTATTTATTTTAATACTAGAAATGCAAATTCGATAATAATTTCGTAATTTTAACTTTTTTGTCCATGGCGTAATATACTCCAATAAGGGTACAAAGCCGACCTCAAGTGACTTGGGAATAATAAAGGCTAGGGAGAAGAAGAAGAAGGGGTACAAACTTTTCTCTTCACGAATTAATATAGGTACATATATAGGTAAATTACAAACTCTACCTAAACCGTACAAGATGTCATCTCTTTTGTAGTATCATTTCTGTATAACATTTTTACGGCGACCGGTAAGAATGCCATCCTCAGTAGATGCAAATGTTTTCTCCAAAAGATTCACTATTAAGATTCAACAGCAGAACTCTCGAACACATGTATAACCGAATGTCTAAGTAAAACTGACAGAATTAACTGATTTATATTCTCACGGCGTCCGTTCGTCTCAGTTCAGTCTGTTCCACTAAAACGCGCCTGTGATTGTGCCACCTTATGTAATGGTTGATTTCCTTGAATGGATCCGGTGGTAGTATCTTTTATTTGACGTATGGGATGAGTAAGGACATACGGTTTTGATTGGATATTTACTGAAGATTATTCTAGTTTTGAGAGTTTTTCAAAATTGCTTTATGTCTACTGCAATTATATGTAGAAAAAGGTGACACAAAATTTCACGAATTGTCAAATTGATGCTTACAACCTACAGACTTATTTTGATTAATTAATTTGAAGGTATCTTTTGTTTAAATTCCAAGTGGTTACAAATTTTATTGTTAGTAATAAAAGGTTTTAGGTTTCTAATTGTTAGTAATAAAACATATGATAAAAGTTATATTGATAATTTCAACTCAAATAATGTAAAATTACCTTAAAATTAAGGGAGTAAAATAATTATCCCTTTCTTTCCATTTAAACAAGCACAGGTTTAAATGTTATTTAGTGATGTCAGACTAAAACAATATGACTATATAAAATACGATAATATACTACTCATAATTATTATTTTATTTTATAACTTTATGCACTAAATAGTTCATCGGCGGAGTCAACGTCAAGGGCATTATCTACCAGTCAACCGTAATGGGGTGATGCAGAGATGATAAGACGAGTAAAGAGTAAAGAAAAAAGAAGAGTTAGGAAGTACATCCGTTTAAACAAAAATATTCAGTTTGTAAGGTAGTGCTTAGTCGGTCACGTTTTTAGAACGAAGTCGAACAGGAAAGTCAAGGTAGTGGAGGTAAAGTAACAATGCACTTCGCAATTACACGATCTTTAATGCGGTTTTTACAAAATTGACAAAGTACACGTATTCAATTACTACACTATATAGGTAACAGGGCGTGGTTCTATTATAAAGGCTTCGGTGCAAGGTCCGGCTGGAACACAGTGGACCACTTAACTTTGGAAAGTCGACCGGCGTAAGACGCGCAATATTTATTTTTTCTTTTTGTGTGTGTTAGTTGTTGGCCTCAGACGGCCTCTACAACTTTACGCGGACTGTGGGTGAGCGCAGAGGGCTCCCAACCGATCCAGGCGTGGCCGAGTTTTTATTTGACGCCGCTGGGGGGACAGAGGCGCTCCCACGTCACTGTGGGCGGACACGCTGAGTAACTACCGGTCCGCGTAACAAGTTTTTGTACTTTATACTGTCATTATTTAGATTTTTTTTACATATATATGTATATTAATGTGTCATAAACTGAAACACACATACATAGTTACACTCACATTTCGTCAATAATATTTTAGGGTACACGATCAGCACCAGGTCTGAGAGGCAGCGTGCGTGTTCCCAGGCGCGCCTCTGTGTCGAGTCCGTCTCCCCTCTAGGGGACAGTAGGGATTGAGTGACCAAGTGATCACAGGGTAGGTCTTGTCGTGTAGTGGCCTGCCGTTTTATACGGTGAGCCGAAACCTCGGCGGGGTCGCGACCGCATGATAAAGATAAAGATAAGATAAAGATTGTTTATTTGTCACAACATGTGTACATTTTGGTATTATGTTACATATTATATATATAGAGTTTCAACATGTTCTGTCCATTCCTAGACATGCAAATATTGAATTAATAATAACAAAGTAAGGCTTTTCAAATTAATAGGAAATTAATTTACATTATTATATAAATTGACAATTAAGAAACAACATTATTATTAACATGTCAATGTAAATATAGCCTATAAAATTATACGGAAAAAAAATGAGTGTCAGATATAGTAGTAATAATTATGTCCAAATTTACAACAATGTCAAAATTTAATATATATGTTACAAATTCAAGTTAATTAGGAAATTAATATAATTATATAAATTAACAATTATGAAACAACATTATTAATAACATGTCAATGTTAAAATCATACAGAAAAAATAATAAAAAAATAATGTCAGTTAAAATAGTAATAATTATGTCCAAGTTACAACAATGTCAAAATTTTATATTTATGTCACAATTAAATAGGCAACAATTACATTACATAATGCTTTTATCATTGAGAAATTCGTCTATAGTATAATAACAATTAGTTGTCAGAAGTGCCTTTACAAAGCGTTTAAATTGTGTTATATTGAGGGCCTTGCATGAATTAGGTAATCTGTTATAGATTTTTGGTGCCATACAGAAAGTACTTTTACTTAAGAGTGTTGTATTTGCAGTGTGCATACATAATTTATTGTCATCACGGCGACTGCGAACGGTTATGTCTGACATTTTTGGGAAGAGGTGTGAGTTAGTTTTTACGAACACTGCAGTTTCATAAATGTATAGACTCGGCAACGTTAAGATGTTATGTTGAATAAAGTGCAATTTACAAGTGTCTGTGACTTGTATCCCAAACATGGTTCTTATGCACCTCTTTTGCAGTTTGAACACATTTAATTTGTGGACAGAATTGCCCCAGAATATTATGCCATATCTTAGTATGGGTTCAATGAGGCCATGGTACGCAATCAGCAAAGCTGGTAAATTTACTAATGGAGCAAGTTTATAAAGCGCATATGATCGGGTGCTAATTTTTTTGGATAACTCCTCAATATGAGCTTTCCAGTTCAACTGTTTGTCTATGACTAATCCTAGAAACTTTGCATTATCTACATCACTTATAATGTCCTTATTGTACTGTACTTTAAGATGATTGTTTTTCGGTCTTTGGCTAAAGTGCATGACATGAGTTTTCTTGAAATTTATTTTTAAGTTATTATTGTGCATCCAGTCTATTATTGCAGAAAATGCGTGGTTAATATCACGTTCATAGTGATCTAGTGACTTGCAAGCTACTGTTAGTGTGCTGTCGTCAGCAAAGAGGGTCATAGGTTGCTCAGTTGATCTGGGAAGATCGTTAATATAAATTATAAACAATAATGGACCTAGCACGCTCCCTTGTGGGACTCCATACGCTACAGTCCGTTCGTGTGATGTACTTGTAAATTGTTTTTTATCGTTAAAATCAATTCCTTCGACAACCGTGTATTATTTTCTATTTATCATATATGACATAAGCAAATTTAGGATGTTACCCCTGATACCATAACGATACAGCTTATTTTTGAGGATTGTATGGTCTACATGATCAAACGCCTGCGTCATGTCGCAGTACACCGCACACACGGGGTTTCTCTTGTCCATGTTTGTTATTGTATAATGTAAAAAGTCATATATGGCCATATTGATAGACATATTGTTCCTAAAACCCTTCTGCTCTTTCGAGATAATACCAAAATGTTCCAAGTAACTGTATACTTCCCTATGTATGTATTTCTCAAAGATTTTAGAAAATGTAGGTAAAAGTGCTATCGGCCGGTAGTTTGACATAAGGTCTTTGTTTTCTTTTTTATGAATTGGTTTGATAATGGACACTTTCAATCGCTCTGGAAATACTCCTTGACTTATACATAAATTTAATATGTGACTAAGATGGTTACAGATAAGACTATCAACTAATTTAATAATTTTAGTGGAGATGCCATCATAGCCTACACTATTGGTATTTTTTAAATTTTTTATAATGCTTAGAATATTTTGCGGTGTACTAGGGGCCATGAACATAGATTCACTTTTATTGGGTATAGCAGAAGCAGGTTGTGTAGATGTCATGGGAACTGGTTGAATTTTATCTATAAAAAAGTCATTAAAGCTATTTGCTATCAGAGTAGGGTCCGTTATGGTTTTATTGTTCACTGTTATTTTTTGTATTGTTTGTTTTGGGACATTTAATTTATTATTATTAATTATTTGCCATGTAGATTTCATTTTATTATTAGATACATTAATTTTATGTATATTTTGTGACTTTTTAGTAAGATTTATAATTTTTTTAAACAACTTTGAGTAATTATTATAAGCTAACTTATTAGAATGAGACGGTTTTATTCTACTCGTCCATAGGAGTCGTCTTTTGTTCTTGCTGCAAATTCGAATACCCTTCGAGATCCATTTAAGCGGTTTAGTTGCTCGGATTGTTACAAATTTTAAGGGAAAGCAAAGTTTATAAATTAGTTGAAATAGATCAAAAAATAAATTGAATGCTGTATCGGCATCATCAGTACAATAAATTTCAGAAAATGTCAAGCTACTTATATATTTTTTAAACCTTTTTACATTTTCAGACGAGTAATCAGTTTGCTCTTTACGCCATTTATTTAGAATGTATGTATGATTCACTGGACATCTCAGAATTTGAGCTGTATGATCAGACAGCGCTAATTCAACTACCTCAGCGCGCCAAGACTTATGAAAATTGTGTGCAAAGTTGTCAATACATGTTTGGCTTGTCAATCTTGTTGGTTGCTCTAGAGACAGTATTAAATTAAAATGAAGTAATAGGCACTTAAGTTCTAAGGTTATACAGTTATTTTTCAATACATCTATATTAAAATCTCCTGCTAGCACAATGTTTTTGTATTTTTTCCTATTTAATATTGTAAGCAATTGTTCAAGTTTCTTAAAGAATAATTTAATGTTTGCTGCTTTAGGTACCCTGTATAAGCATACTATTACAATTTTACAGTATACTAGTTCAACCGCACAGCACTCGAATATACCATTTATTGATAGTATTGCAACCTCAGGTAGTTCTTTCACTATATGTCCCAGTTTTACCAATATACATGCTCCTCCTCTAGCACTGCTTGTTCTGCAATAGTGAGCAGCTAAAGTGTAGTTAGGGATGTACAGATGAGATACATATTCTGGCATAATAAAGTGTTCAGTTAAACATACTACATCCAAATATTTATTTTTACTTTCAAGTTCAGTTAAACACACAGATAAAGCTTCTGACTTATTTGTGAATGTGATTCGCGCGGCCCCGCCTATTGCGATTTTGTTGAGTAACACCGTGGTAGGTTTAGTTAGTATTACCGGGAGGGCCATTACCATCTTTTTTTTACCCCGGTGAGTCCGACATAACCCTCTGCCCGCCCCCGCGGGGGGAAGGCGTCAAAGCATTCCAACACGTAAAAAGAAACGAATGTTTAGATTAGTAACGGTACCTCTTTCTGGATGATGGGTACCCTATATCTTTTTATATACCCCTGACAATGTGTATGCGAAATTTCACGATGACCGTGTAGTTAAGGCATTCACATTTATAATATTAGTTCGGAATATTTTGATTTACTAACAACATGTGTAACAATACTCGCCAATTTAAAGTTTCAACTACTCTTGCTAAATGTTCCTTTAAACTAAATTAATTGCTACATAAAGTCTACTTCACAAACTTATACGAAGCATCGAGTGGCGAGTAGCATATGCTGAGAATATTCACCTGCACTCGTCGAGCAGTTAAACTTCTTAGAACTCTTACACGGAAACTAGAAACGTTCGTTCAACGGGTATGCTTAGGTACAGGGAATATGTCTCGCAGTACGTGCGCTGTCTGTGATAAACTACGGTGGTGATTCGCGTCCGATACGTTTTGCTCGTATTCTTCTCTTTACTACGCTCAAGCAGAGTTTTGTAATTTCTGCTCGTGGCTTCGTCGATTTATTCCCAGATAACTCATATCGGGTTAAAGAGTATAAGAGTATGTAATATATTATTATTTAGTAGATTTTTTTCACAGCTTTGCTCGTGTTAATCTAGATTTAGTCAATAAATAGCTAGCCCTAAGAAATAGTTTTTTTTCTGAATTAATGTATTTTGTGACAACATATATCCAAAATTACAGAATGATTGGTCGAATAATTAAGCCGTGAAAACGTAACAAACAAAAAACTCACATTCGCATTTATAAGTTACTAGCTTTAGTCCACGGCTTCGTTCGCTTAACAGAAGGTTATGATATTTTTAATTTTTAATAATAATATTGTTATGTTACTTGGTGATAATAAAGCTTTCCAGTAGTGAAAGAACTTTTAAATCGGTTAATTGGTTTACGAGTTAAATCCTTACATAGAAACAAAAAATCAAATCATTCCTGTTTATAATATTGGTATATATTAGTTAGAATAATATTAGTAAATATTAAGTGCTCAAAATAGTTATATAGCTAGTGCCGCTGTAGGTGTTCCATCCCACATTTGATTAAAACTCTCGAAGGGCCTCTTTACGTTGGACCCATGTCTCCGTGTAAGCCTCCCAAAGGGAGTACAATAATACAATATCATGGCATTTATTTTCGTAATTTAATAATAATAATTATTATTATAGCCTGTACCTAATATAATACGTTACAAAATACCTGTGATAAGAGAAACATAATAATAATAATATTCTATCACATACACACAACATCATCTAGCCCAAACAAAGCAGAGCTTGTACTATGGTACTAGACAATGGATAAACATATATCCTTTTTTTTATAAATACTTACATAAAATATTATATATAGAAAATAAATGCCATGATATTGTAGGTTACTTGGCAAACACATATTTTGTATTTTATTTTGAGCTCTCATTTGCTTTATTATATGACGTTTAAAGATTATCCATTCTCTACGGGTTATTCTATACATACACATGCAAGTCTATGTATGGTAATTGTAATAATTCATTATATAATAATAATATCAGGCCTGCATTTAACTGTTCCACTGCTAGGTACGGGTCTCGTTTCAGTGTCAGAAAGGTTAGGCTATAGTACACCACGCTGGTCCACTGCGGGTTGGCAGACTTCACATATCTTCGACGACATTATGATGTTTGCCGTTACTGTTAAAACGAACGACAATTAACTATTTAATACGCATTAACTTGGGATCGAACTCGAGACCTCTGCGTGTTAGTCCAACGGTATACTCCTTTATTTTAATCAAATAACATAAACCATATAATAATATATTCAGGTATATAGACTACTTCTAAATACTCTGAATACAAGGAATTCCTGTTCCATCCTAGTAACGCATGAATACCTAGCTAGTCGTTGGACGATGCTCATCAGACACGTGGTTTAGTGGTAAATGCGTGAAGCCACATTATGGACGTACATTGGTTACCCGCGATGGGACGTGTGTTAATATACACAATACATAAACAGACATGTACTACGCACAAAATGTGGCTACTGATTGCGTGTTGACGTGGTGAGTGATGAATTACTCAAATTTTTATACCTATTATATAGTAAAGAAGTTTTTTATGTAGTTTAAAGAGATTTACGTAATACATACAAAGTAGGATATATTGTCAGGTTTTATATATTACTAGCGAACCCGACAGACGTTGTCTTGTACACAGGAAAAAAAAAACCCAAACCTAAACCATCCTCGAATCCACATGAACACACACAATTTTTTTTATCAAAATCGGTCCAGCCGTTTAGGAGGAGTTCAGTGACATACACACGTACAGTAGAATTATATATATAAAGATATTGTAAACTTACATACGTACATAGTTTCACTTCGATATTGGGGATCTATATGGCCTACGCGGGAGTAAATCTTATCTAAATTTCGGTACTAACGGTTTAACAATTCCTGTGTCGTGGTGGACTTTACAAACATTCAAACGACGAACACAGAAAACCTCGGGCTCAAAAAAATCATTAGATATATCATGCAATTTTTTATTCCGTATCAGGAACAGCAGCAATGGGAGACGATTGGACTGTCACGCAGATGTTTCGAGTTCAATCCTACGGCGCGCGTCTATGCTTTTCCAAGCTCTGTGCGTATTAAATAGTTGATTATGGCTTGCTTTAACAGTGGAAAAAAACATCGTGAGGAAACTTGCATGTCCAAGATATGTTCACAAAGACATGTGAAGTCTGTCAACCCGCACTGAGCCAGCGTGGTGGACTATGACCTAACACTTCTCACACTGAGAAGAAGCCCATTAAGGCTGATATTATTATCAGGATCCACAACACTTGGCATAGTGGAAATATCATGGCGATTACTAAAATTACAACGCCATCTTTAATAATAAATAAAAAACGCATTGTCACAAACCATTACAGAAACACAACCCATTTTTGCCTGTTATAAATATTAAAGTGAAATCCCTCAATCCACGGCTTAAATATTGCAGAATGCTGGCATAAAACATCACTACGTTCACAACGAGTGGCCATAAATCGAGCCGAACTGCTTTTGTAGACGCATCGTACGATAAGTGGAGGCACTACGATACGATACACGGATATATTCTTCAATGATAGCGCTTCCCCAGTATCCTGGTTACGTTGGCGGTATCTACGATATATGTATATTTTAACTAGCTACGAACTGTTGTTTCGCCCGCGTAAGTCTTGATACTGTGGGAATATCGGGATAAAACCTATGTGTTAATCCAGGTCTCCAGCTATCTACAAACCAAGTTTCATCGCAATCGGTAAAGTGGTTTTTGCGTGAAAGAGTAACAAACATCCATCCATCCAGCCTCACAAACTTTTACATTAAAAATATTAGTCGGCTATAAGCCGCGTGTTATTGACATACTGCTGAGCGGCCTTATACACAAATATTTTCTCGCGACTACACTTGCTTAAGCTGCGGTTTACCTGCATCTTTATTTGTGTTGATCAGACTATGTACCATATTGCTAAGTCTATTGAAAGAAATCGGCAGATATACAGCACAAATAAAAATTCTCAAATACATGGTTATGGGTTTATATACCTTTTCATCCTAATTAGTTTCGTCTTTTAGTTGACTGTTTAGATGGCCCACACAGAACAAAAATTTGTGTTAACCACAAATAGTTGTTAGAAAAACAAAAAGTTTGTTGTTTTACCAAAAACCGACATGTTACGCGGAGGACAAATCTTTTGCCATGCCACCTCCGCCTGGCTCGAGTAAACGGGTCAGATCCAAGAAATTCTGGCTTTACGTCGTAAGAGATGACATGCGAGCCAACAACCTCACACCACAGGACACTTAAGATCGTGCGAAAATGGAGAAACTTAGCAGTAGAGCGGACCCTGGGTTCCAACGCCAACGCCGCGGATGTAACTGGGATAACCGCTAAGATTACGAAAAAAACAAATAGTTGTTTGAATTCTGGAAGTTCTTGGTGACCCAGGCGACCCCGGCGATACAGGCTTAATTGCACTTGGAAGTTGTAATTTCAAAGGTGCCAGTAAAAAGGAGTGTTCTAGTTATATAACCATATTTTATTCTGATTTTACATTCTGATTATGCAGACTGCCTCAGAAGCTCACCAGTTAAGAATGTGACTTCTATGCATGAGGCTTTGGACTAAACTGCCAATAAACTTAATAGCAATATGGAATGTCGAACTTTTATACATTTTATTAATGTGGTGTGTCTTGGTGTAGACACGCGGTCCAAGGTTCGATAGAAAGGAAACACGTCAAGCCAGTTTAGGTTGCCATTTATTAGTGTCATCAAAAGTATAAAATATTACAATAATGCAAATACGTACAAATGCTGACACAAGATATTATAAAGGTAATTACATACTATACTTACACACTACACCATCCCCCTTAATAATAAAAAAAAAAACAACATTATTTTTTTTATACCTTTAATTATTCATACTTAAACTACGGTTTCTTATATAATTTTGTTCTATTTTTATGAACTATTACATGTTTACCCTTAAAATTTATCTTAACATTAGGTGCAAGGTCTTCTATAACAACATATGGGCCTGTATATAATGTATCTAACTTATTTCCAGTTTCATTTTTCAATAACAATGCATCGCCTGGTTTATAAAAAATAGGATTAATAGACATATCATAATTACATTTTCTTCGTTGTTTACTTAAAATCAAATTGTTCCTTGCATCATTTTGAGCTCTTTGTAACCTGTATTTAAATTCTAAAATATAATCTCCAAAGTTGTACAATGGTTCAACGTTACTACTTAAATTTGTAGGTAATCTACATACATGACCAAACACTAACTCAAACGGTGTATACTTAGTTTCAGAATGCACAGTAGTGTTATAAGAAAAGCACCAGTACTGTAACCATGAACTCCAATTTGAAGGATTATTGTTGGTTTGAATGCGTAAATAGGCCCCTAAAACTTTATGTGAATTTTCTAATGATCCAATACTTTGATGATGATACGCTGTTGCTATAGTTTGAGTTATATTTAAAAGTTTACACATCTCTGACATTATTTTTGAGACAAATTCGGTACCCCTATCACTTGCTATTTCTTTTGGAATTCCGTATCGTAAAACAAAGTTTTCAGCAAACGATTTAGCAACTTCTGTAGTTGATTTACTTTTTAATGGCTATGCTTCAACATATTTACTTAGCTCGCATTGCAATGTTAAAATGTAACTGAAACCTAAGTCATCTCTGTCTAATGGCCCTACTATATCTAAGAAAATTTTCTCGAATGACGAGGATGCTGTGGTAGTAATAGATAATGGTTCTTTATAAATTTTAGTATATTTCTGTGTTTGACATTTATTACACTTTTCGACATAGCACCTAACATCTTTTTCTAATGATGGCCAATAATAATATTTTTTTATATTATTTACCATTCTCCTAACACCTACGTGACCACTACTCGGTAATAAATGAAAATCATTCATAATTACTTTTTTATCACATTCCGAATAAATTCTTTGTACGTCCTTCACAATACATATTGTTACGTGCTGGGTTCGACGGATAAGAATATAAACAATATTACCGACTAAAACACGTTTTATTCAAACACACAATTAAATTTAAAACACAACAAACACTATACCACACTTTTTCACTGTACTGCTTCAAATTCCGTAGTATTTCCGCTTCCGTTCGCTTCGATGAACACTTGATCGCTTACGATTGTAAACTGACTTGGCGGTGCGCGTGCGCCCTATTTATACGCGGGTAAAGCGCTTCCAGAGCTTTCCAGTAACGCCGTACTCGACGTGTAAACAGCACGATGCTTCGAGAAAGTACCAGCATTCTCTCTAAGATTCTCGTACCGTACTACGCAGTTCCGTAAGATGACAATAGATGACGGTGTAAACTATTAGACGGAACCGCCGAGTCCCTCCCACAATGCCGAGAGATGTCACTTGGCGTAACACTGCCCCCCTCTTAGACATGTTCGTCCCGAACATTGTTGGATCCGTAGTAGCGTGCCAATCGATCCACATGAACGATCTTTGGTGTACCTCGTGGTCCTTTCTGGATCCGGTAGGTGACGTCATTCATCTTAGTGACTATGCGATAGGGTCCATCCCATTTTGCCTGCAACTTAGGAGATTTTCCTTTGCTGCGTGCCGGATTATGTAACCACACCAGCGATCCTTCCTCGAAGCCTTTATTGTTCACCTTCCGGTCGTAACGGGTCTTCATCCTCTCAGACATCTGCTGACCGGTCTGTCTGATGTGCTCGTATACGTCATTCATCCTGTTGCGCAAATCATTCGCATAATCTGTTATGCTGCGTGGAGATTCAGGTGGGATGCCGGTGATCAAGTCTGCAGGTAATCGTAGTTCCCTTCCGAAGTTAGCGAAAGCAGGTGTTACTGATGTGCTTTCGTGAACAGCACTACGGTATGACAGGAGAAACGGTTGAATGTGTTTGTCCCAATCCCTTTGTTTGCTTTCTACAACTTTTGCCAGATATCTTTCCAGAGACTGGTTAAATCGTTCAACCATGCCGTCTGATTGCGGATGATAAGCGGTCGTTCTCGTTTTGTGGGTACCCATCACCCGGCATGTCTCCTTAAATACTTCAGACTCGAAGTTCCGACCTTGGTCACTGTGTATCTCTAAGGGCACCCCGAAACGACAAAAGACTTCGTGGACTAGCTTGTCGGCGACCGTAGATGCCTCTTGATTGGGAATCGCAAACACTTCCGGCCACTTTGTGAAGTAATCCATGACCACCAAGAAGTACTTGTTCCCACTTTGGCTTTCAGGAAACGGTCCGGCAACATCTAAAGCTATACGTTCCCACGGGGCTCCAACATTGTACACCTTTAATGCACCCCTGCTGCGAGTGTGTGGTCCCTTCACGGCAGCACAACTCGTGCATTTACGGCACCATTCCTCAACGTCTTCTCGACAATGGATCCAATAAAATCGTTCCCGGATCTTAAGCAGAGTTCTCTTAACTCCCATGTGACCTCCCATTATGATAGAGTTGTAAAACTTCCGGTACCTTGAGCTTTGGCACGACCATTTGCAGGTGACACTTGTCACCTCGAGCATTCTCCCATTTCCGGCACAGAACTCCATCCTGGATAACTAAGCTTTCCCACTGTGCCCAATAACTCCTGGTGGTAGGGCTCATTGCCGCAACTTCACTCCAGTGAGGTCTCGATGCACCTGTTTTCTTCCATTCGAGGATGGGTCTTATGTCTTTGTCCTCTTGTTGCGTTCTCTGCAAAGTTTCCTTCCAGTCTTCGCTAAGATCCGTCCTCAACATCCTCACTAGTCCTTCCTGCTTAGCCTCTTTCCTGGCGCAGTGGTGCTTACACTGGCCGGTACACGGTCTACGCGACAGGGCATCCGCATTACCATGTGACTTGCCACTGCGATGCTGTATCACGAAGTCGTGTAGTTGTTGCCTGGCACGCACATCAGGTGTTCCTCCTACCGGCGACTGGTTTCTGTTACGTGGTTTCCTTCGCTTCGGGCAGCTCAACCTGATGTGGCCTCTCTCGCCGCAGCTATAGCACCGAGGTGAGGTCAACACTTCCCTGGTACGGTGAGCTCGATCGTCCCGTCGCACTGTTTCCACGTCCAGAGTGTGGGCCGGGGCATCCTTTAAATTTTCGCTGCTTAGATTCTTTCGCTTCGGGCAGCTCAACCTGATGTGGCCTCTCTCGCCGCAGCTATAGCACCGGGGTGAGGTCGACACTTCCCTGATACGGTGAGCTCGATCATCCCGTCGTACTGCTTCCACTTCCAGAGCGTGGGCTAGGGCGTCCTTCAGGTTTTTGAAATGTCCGAGTCTCACTGCGGCCCTAACCTCCAGGTCTCGGATCCCGTCGGTGAAAGCTTGAATGAGGTTTCCGTCGATGAGCGCAGGTGAGGACTGGTACGCCTTCCGAACCAGCTTCTCCACCTCCAGGGCCCACTGCTGCAAGGTTTCACCAACACGTTGCGATCGGTCTTTCAGCTGGGCGCGAAACACGTGTTCCAGATGTGCGTCGCCGTATCTCGCTTCTAATGCCTCCAACAGCTTCTCGTACGTGATGTCTTGACCAAGCGCCTCTAACACAGTCAAGGCCTGGTCACGAAGCCCCAAGGTGAGAGCGGTCAGAGCCTGTTCTTGCGTCCACCCGTTCGATTTCATGACGGCCTCGAACTGGATCTTATAGGCTGACCATGACGATGATCCGTCGAATGGTGGGACTTTAAAGCCTCGTGGTGAGGGCGCCACAACCGCAGGTGCCACGATCCCATCGCCAGCCTTGAGCCCACGTATCGTTTTCTCCACCTCGGCGATGCGACTTTCGTGGCGTTGGACTTGCTCTTTCACCTCCTTCATCTCCTTGCCAACCGTTGCGCTGAGGTCTTTTAACATCATCAGCTGCTCCTCCTGGTGGCGCATACCCTCCTCCTTATCGCGTTGCAGCTGTTTCTCAAGGCGGCGTGCCTGCTCCTCCTGGCGGCGTGCCTGCTCCTCCTGGCGGCGCATGCCCTCTTCCTTATCGCGTTGCAGCTGTTCCTCGAGGCGGCGTGCCTGCTCCTCCTGGCGGCGTGCCTGCTCCTCCTGGCGGCGTGCCTGCTCCTGCATAAACGCCATCAGAGTCGCGAGGTCGGGGTTCACCGGCGAGTGAGCTGCACTAGATGGTTCCGCTGCAGCCGCGGAGTCACGTGATTCACCTGACGTCGGCGAGGGGGCGTCTCCAAAGCGCCTCTGGTCCACATCTTGCTGGCGCTGGTTCCTGATACGCACACCTTCCACTTCCTCCTTCGGTAGTACTGGCATATTCTTATCCCACTTCTGACACCAATTGTTACGTGCTGGGTTCGACGGATAAGAATATAAACAATATTACCGACTAAAACACGTTTTATTCAAACACACAATTAAATTTAAAACACAACAAACACTATACCACACTTTTTCACTGTACTGCTTCAAATGCCGTAGTATTTCCGCTTCCGTTCGCTTCAATGAACACTTGATCGCTTACGATTGTAAACTGACTTGGCGGTGCGCGTGCGCCCTATTTATACGCGGGTAAAGCGCTTCCAGAGCTTTCCAGTAACGCCGTACTCGACGTGTAAACAGCACGATGCTTCGAAAAAGTACCAGCATTCTCTCTAAGATTCTCGTACCGTACTACGCAGTTCCGTAAGATGACAATAGATGGCGGTTTAAACTATTAGACGGAACCGCCGAGTCCCTCCCACAATGCCGAGAGATGTCACTTGGCGTAACAATATTCTTGGTAAACCACATGTTTGATTTTTCGCAATATATTTTGATAGAAATTCTATATATTCTTTATTGTTATTCGTCTTAACGATTACAATTTCTTTTATACTTAATTTATTGCAGAATAATGCCATTTCTTTCAGCAAATCGTCTCGCGAGTTTACTGATAAAGAAGATGAGCTTGCACATAAATTATTTTTACTTTCACAATAAACGAAATTCTTATTCTGCGAAAAATATAATTTATCTTTATTATTTAATATTCTACGTAGACTTTTTTCTGGCAAAATAATTAATTCTAAATCCGTATCACCTTTTTTGAGTATTTCTACGACTTTAGGTTGATCAGGCCTATTATCTACAGAAGACTCTAAGGTTTTTGTCAAAGCAGGTAATTTATTCATCTTTTTACATTGAGCGCGAGTCATAACGTATAATAACTTATTACTCATTTCCTTTAAATCGTCTGATGTTATTGATACACGGGACAATGCATCGGCGACTACATTTTCCTTTCCTCTAATGTATTCGACAGTAAAGTCATATTCCTCTAATAAAAGACGAAACTTAGTTAAACGGCTCGACACGGGCGTCGCATTATTTTTTAAATGAATAGACTGTTCATACACGTTTGTAACACTAAGTTTGTCACCCGGTAAATGAAATATATCTGAATATTTAGCACAAATTTGTTCGATTGATAACTGTTCCTCTTTATTTAAATATGAACTCAAACTAAGTAATGAAAATAAAGTTTTTATTCTGTCTACGCTAACATCTGGTCTGTCGAATTTACGAAAATCATAATTTTCCAATTAATCTATCTCGAGCTCATTTAAGCATAACGTTACCTCCTCGTCAGTCGTATTCAATATTCGTACAGGGATCTTACCATTTTTCGGCCTAGCAACTACACTAGCTAAAAAAAAACCCTGTCTAATCTCCTTAGGATAAATGACACAGTCATAATTGATACGCGTAGGTATATATTTAATAAGCTCACATCGCGGTCCTATAGACAAACTATAATTATAATAATGTAAAGGTAAGGTCACCCTACTCTGTGCGACCTTAAGAGAAAAAGTATCTGTTCCATAATCTATCACGCCAGAGAACCGTCTTATAAAATCTTGACCTAAAATGCCTATTGCTTTACAAGGCAAGTTCTTAAAAAGGTAAAACTTATGTTTTAAAAATATATTATCATAACGTAAATTTAAATAAACATAACCTATTGACTTTAAACTTCCACCTATACCATGAATGTTTAAATCGCAATAATGTAACTCTAAATTAACAAAATCTAAAAGTTCATACTTAATCGCTGATAAAGAGGCCCCTGTATCTATTAAAAATTCTAATTGCAAATTATTTAGAGTTAAATTTACCCAATTAATACTATTACAAACTAAAATCTGATTAGGGACGAAAAAACTCATCTAATTTTTCCGGTTCATTATTATGTATTGCCACGGGAATCGAACCCTGGTCTTTATAATTTGTAGTAAAATGATTTAAATGACTATTATTAGAATGGATTGCGCCATTTCCGCGAACATACCTGGCACCGTAACCTGATGCGCCTCGTGCTCGTGCACCGCGGCCTCCTCGCCCCGCGTACTCTGACGTAGTTGAAATTTGACGCGGTTGCGACATATCTCTATTGCTTGAAAAATAACTATAAGAATTTCGACCACGAAATCCACGACCTCTATAAAAAAACGATTTTTATTATTAAAACTAGACGATTGGCGATTGTGTGACATTAACTGATGGTCTGAAACTGAACTAGACTCGTCTTCGGCCACTCTGATGGCATCTTTCAAAGATGTCAAATTCCGTGCCGCGATAATTGTTCCTAACCGTTGGCTTCTCAGACCTTCCGAAAAACATTTAATTGCGTTCTTTTCGTTAAGAGGGCGCAATATCTTATACGCATTTTCATCGTTGTTTGCCTGTGAAATAGTTAGGTCTACAAATAATTTCTCAATTTCCTCGCCAAACTCTTTAACAGACTTTTCTCCTTGTCTAGCCTTTTGTAAACTAGATTGTAAGGCTGTATCAGATTTGCGAGTCAGTAAATGTTTACGCATATCTCCTAATAGTAACTCCACAGAACTATAAGAAGTAGCTAAACGTAGTTTTGCTCCATATGTTAATCTATTTTTTAAGACAAATTTAATCAATATCTGTTTACCGCCATCATCAAGCATTGAATCATACAACTCAATCGCGTCAATCAACTCTCGAGTTACATTTTCGTCACCATTCATTTTTGGCAAAAGGCTAACGGCCGTTTTTAAATTAAACTTTTCAGTCGACATTTTTATTAGTGAACTAGCTGAACTACACAAAATAGACTATTTTCAAATGTTAATATCTTAGCATAGCATTTTTCTATAGAACTACACAAAATTAACAAATCCTTAGAAATATCCTTAGAAAAGTTACTCAAAATATTTTTTTAATCTCCATACAAGGTTTTAACTTGCAAAATCTTACTCTCAAAGTTTCTACCTTTTCTTCTCGAAGGTCCTAGTTTTGAAATACTATCCTTATAGTTATTCAACTGTTCATAAATTTCAGACAATTCTAACTCTATACTCATAATCTAAACTAAATATTTTCTTATGCAATAAAATAAAGTATAATCATGATATATCAATAATCATAGCCCAAATTAGAAAATAAAACCTATTCTATAATAAAATACATTGTTTCACACCTTTGAATCGTCATCCGCACGTTGTTGAATTTCCTGACGGCGACGATAGCTCATTCGGGACAGGACTCGTTCCAAGACTTCATTCCGCAGCTGCCTCTGCATCCAACTAGTGTGCAATCCCTTGTACATCCGAAAAAATCCGACCAGGGCAGCCAATAACAGACAGGCGCATATGATGGTGAGAAGGATGTTGTTTGTCTGCATGTGCTCAACTGCCGCCTTTGCGTGGTTGTCGCCTCCAGCACTCTGCGCAATGACCACTTGTTCCTTGCTCTGTGTTTTGCCCATAGTATTCCAAGTCCAAGAGGAAGACAGCTTCAAAGTCAATATGGATACGGAGAGCCAACAAAGTCTATTACAGGTAGCGCCAAACAGAGTGTGCAGAGTCCATCACAGGTAACGTCGAGTTGGCAGGGTCGCCATGTGGTGTGTCTTGGTGTAGACACGCGGTTCAAGGTTCGATAGAAAGGAAACACGTCAAGCCAGTTTAGGTTGCCATTTATTAGTGTCATCAAAAGTATAAAATATTACAATAATGCAAATACGTACAAATGCTGACACAAGATATTATAAAGGTAATTACATACTATACTTACACACTAGATTAACCTCTGAGTCTTCTTCAAAGAGGTTAATGAAAACACTATGTGGATCTGTGTGTCTGTCTACTAGTGACAATTTGTTAGCGATAGGTATAGCTCCGGAACCACTGAACCGATTGAGATGTTACTTGGTGTGCAGCACCTTGGGGTCATCCCTCGGTCGAGTTTGAATATGGGCCCTTGGGTAAAAAGACCCTCGAGATATAGGGGTCACATATTTTAAATGGAAAATATTGACATGTAACTTGGTGTGCAAACACCTTGGGGTCATACCTCGGTCGAGTTTGAATATGGGCCCTGTGGGTCAAAAGACCCCTGAGATATAGGGGTCACAAGGTTTTAAGGTCAGGGGTATCCACCAACAGAGTGATTTGGAACTTCAAAGGAGAGGCTTTTGCATAGCAGTGGAACATTACAAACAGCTGATGAAAAAAAGAAAATAGTCACATGAAGACAAATAGGTTGAATCCTGGGTTTTTACACCCATCTCGTTGTATAGGATTGAAGGTCATAGCTGATAAAATGTGAATGGGATTATCCCTTTCGGCGATATAGGCGTGAGAATGCATGAAACGCCATCCATGCAGTCTCACGCTAGTGGTTTAAGTCGCCTCGCCACTGCCATTGCGCCGAGTGTTGTGGGTTCGAATCCCACACGGGACAAAAATTTGTGTGATCCGCAAATGGTCGTTCCGAGTCTTGGTTTTCTTTGTGTCCGTTGTTTGAATGTTTGTATAGACCCCCGAAATACAGGATATACCTATATTACTAGTGCGGGAGTTGTCTTTTTCTAAAATACAAAAGACTATAAACGTATATGATTCAAAGTAAAGTATTGCCGTCGACATCGTACATTTATCTGCAAAATACTTCAACTAAGGCCGTAATATTAAAGCCCATCATATTATATAGAAACCTTATGCAAATGCGACGTGGGCATCACACTTTGAAGGGCCGAATATTAAAACTCGTTTAAAGCCTACACCTTTGGGAAATCAATTTCGCGTGACGCGAAACTTTTCTACGTCAAACTATTTTCATGAAAGTTAATATTGGGATCGGCCGCAGTTTGTAACATCATGTTGAATGAGATTTTTTCTTTGTTGTGGATATATGAAAATATGAAACCATAATGATCGTGTATGAAATATTTTATATACCCACCTTTATTTATAAGGAATGGTACTTCAATGGATAAGGAATTAGATTTAAATTGTAACTTGTATTATTTATGTTGTTAGTTGGTCCAATTTCCAGCCAAAGTACAGCCGATATTAACCCACTCCTAAAAAATCAAAACCGTCCAAATATTATAAAATATATGAACGCGAGTTTGTTTGATTGTTTGTTATGATACCTGACCGATTATCATAAAATATGCATACGCATACATGTTGTCTGGGGTACAGAAAACGACGTAGGGTGTCGTTCACCCAGAAAAAAGTAGTGGTTTAAAGCAAAGCTAGTTCCCTTAATAAACATTAAAATTCAGATTAAAAAATAGTTCTAAAGAGACATGAAAGATTATAAATGTCGAACCAACGGATACAAAGAACCCACAACATAGAAAGAATTATGTGAAACACTTATTTTTCGAAAAGAGTTCGAACCCTAGGCCTATTGCAGCTACTTGCAAGGTGGCCACGTTAAGCACTGCGCGGTCCTGTTCTAGAAAAACAAGAGTTTGTTTGGTGATAATGGAAGCTTTCGTCCTACCAGGATTGCCCATAAACGGATTAAGCGTAAGAAAAAATTGATTCATCGTTTCGCGTGGGAGTTAGAAGAAGTGAGGTATACGTTCTAAGAGACCTTATTCACTTCGAAGACATGGCTATTATTTCAAACGTAAAAATTGATCATTTTGTCTTTACTGAGAAACTTTTACTTTACTTAATTGTAATGTGGTCATATTTTTTTATCCTACAGGAGATTATGAATAAGGTAAATCAGGGCGACATATCATGACAAAATGCCAAAACCTTTCTTGAATAAAAATTCTTAGACTATTTTTAAAAAAGACTTTATTTTTTATGCCTGACTTGCTTTTTGTTGCTACACGGTTTTTTAAATGAATCATTGAAAACATTAAAACTATGGACAAAAAATACTCAACGAAAGCTTGTGCGATCTACAAATAGTGGATCTAATCCACTATTTGTAGATCTCACAAGCTTTATTAGATTCGTGTAGGTATGGGACCCACAATACTGAAGCACTGATATAGTACTAAGGCTGCCATTTAAATCACTGCACTTTCCATATAGTCTTTACTATTTTGATAACATGGTGAAAAGTTTCCAAGTCCTTTCAAACTAAAGCATAAAATAAATTTATACTCCACGGTACTATATAAATATAATTTATATTCATATAAAGGGACATATTTATCAAAGGGGATTCGAAAGTTTTGATAATATATACTTTATGTAAAGAAACAGCATTGTCATTCAACGTAGAAATGCTGCCAGTCTTCTTTTCCAGTCAATAGCTGAGAAATTTTATGGCGCTGTTTAAACTAGCCATTTTATATATTTACTATAAAATTATTTGTACTATTAGTTTTTATTTGGTCTTACTGATAAGGACTCGCTCGATTATCGGACAGGCAAGGTGCTATAGTGGTTTTCTGTCAAATTCTTTTAGTAGCTGCTGCTGATAATCTTGACAGAAAATCAAAGATCTCATGGTCTGGAACTGTTTGATTTATTCGACACTAAAATAGGTCAGCCCTCTGTTATGAACTAAAATAAATCTCGTTTATCCTTACAATACACTATATACTTGTATGTTAGTTAAAAAATACATCTACCTAAAGATTTCGCAATTTTTATTATAAGTGAAAACGGGCCTTAGGGGTTGGGCATTCATTCATAAGTGTTACAATAACATCACGTATTGCCTTCGACCTTTTCCCCAAGCGTGGGTGTAACATTCAACTAATATTTAAGTATGGCCACAGAATTAATATTTGGTGAATTAGGAAGAACTACTTAAGTTATAACTAAATTATCTTTAGATTGCTCAATCATCTGCATGGATAAAGCGTAGGTTAAAAGGTTATTAGCGCGATGGGCTGAGTATTGTGAGTAATTATGTGCGTATTGATTGACAATTATCGCGTGCTCCGTGCCTCGGAGAACACGTTAAGCCGTCGGTCCCAGCTGCCATGAACATCTATGGCAGTCGTTATTGGGAGAGTGTCGACACAAAAGATCCCACTGGGTCGAAGTGTCGTCGGTCTGCACTGACTGGCTCCCACATAAGATACATACATACATTGTGAGTTAGAGTCCTATTCGAAAGACAAGTGCATTTGTAAATTCAGAAAAAGTCAACCATGAAACAGACCTCGAGATCATCTCGATCGTCAGTTCCAGGGACCCACCCACCATACAAAGCAGTAAGGTAAGTAAGCATACTTTGGTCGTTATAGTTGGTAGGCCCAAAGTCTTAGGTGAGCCCGACATAACCCTATTGCTTCCCCTTGTGGTGCATCAGGAACATTTCCCCACGAAAAAAAGTCGCCTGGATTGTTGGTGTTGCTTTACTTACTTATTCATAGCCTGATGACATTGTTTTTTTCTTTGTGTATTTTGGGATTTTTATCCATAAGGATATGTCAATCCCATTGTACCTTATAGCTAGATACACACATTAAAATTAAAAGTACACTATTAGATATAACTAGAGATACAACAATAGATTAGATACTATAGAAATTAAACTACTATATACGGATTTTATCGCGTTGTTTATTTGACACTTTATTACAAAATTTTGAAAATTGTTTCACTACTACTGCTATTAAACTTTACTAATTTTTAAGCTAATTAAATTATTGTTAAACTATTTAGATTTAATTTATTTTTACTTTTACACTTTCCCCGACGTTTCGGTTGCTTTTCAGCAGCCATGGTCACGGGGAGACTAAGATGGCAGTTGTCTCAATGTTCCAGTGTAGTTATTTCAAAGTACCCGAACATAATTTAATCATTGGTGTTTCTATTTACGCAGAATGAGCTCAAAGTATCATGAAGTCTAGCTGTGGTTTACTTCTTCTTGGGTTTGACTATTTTTATTACTGGATCCCAAGCTGGTGGTACATTCCAACCATCTTCTCTATTAAAATTAGGATGTTTTTTGATTTCAATAGCCTCGCGAAGCATCCTTGGTAGGAATCGGTGTTCTTTAGTGAGAATCTGTGGTTTGTCAAATCTCAGGTAGTGGTTGGTCCCCTGTTGCACATGTTCACACACAGCAGACTTCAACGAGCGTTGATGTTTTACATCAGCAAGTCTGAGTGTCAAGAGTTCGCGAGGCTATTGAAATCAAAAAACATCCTAATTTTAATAGAGAAGATGGTTGGAATGTACCACCAGCTTGGGATCCAGTAATAAAAATAGTCAAACCCAAGAAGAAGCAAACCACAGCTAGACTTCATGATACTTTGAGCTCATTCTGCGTAAATAGAAACACCAATGATTAAATTATGTTCGGGTACTTTGAAATAACTACACTGGAACATTGAGACAACTGCCATCTTAGTCTCCCCGTGACCATGGCTGCTGAAAAGCAACCGAAACGTCGGGGAAAGTGTAAAAGTAAAAATAAATTAAATCTAAATAGTTTAACAATAATTTAATTAGCTTAAAAATTAGTAAAGTTTAATAGCAGTAGTAGTGAAACAATTTTCAAAATTTTGTAATAAAGTGTCAAATAAACAACGCGATAAAATCCGTATATAGCAGTTTAATTTCAATGAATAATATTCGCGTAAATAGAAGACAATATTAGATACTATAGATTAGAACTAAGGATAACATAATCATTGCTGAATTGATGACATTGATATGGTAACATTTTCTTCTATAAGCTTTTAAGGCGATGGCAAATCCTATCTATTGCACGATTTATGCAAGTATTGTCACTTATTAAGTGTTGTAAAGCATGATTTCCCTTGATCATGCAAGTAATCTAGTAAAAAACTTGCGTAAGACTGCACAGATGACGTATTGGTTTAAGTGGTTACCTCGCCACTACAACTGCGCCTACTGTTTTGATTTCAAACCCCACGCTGGACAAAAAAAATTCTGATCTTCAAATAGTTGTTCCGAGTCTGGTTGATCTTTGTGTCCGTTGTTTGAATGTTTATTAAGTTCCGCGACACAGGAATTATACATGGATCAGAAGACGTATTTAAAAAAAAATGTAGTCATACGTATTTTGCCTTTTAGCCGGCGTGTAAGACTTCCAAGGCTTACATAGCTACATCTTCAATTGCTTTCCTGTCAACCGATTTTTAAATCTCTTGGCTTAGGCAAGCGATAGTCTTGATGTGATATTATTGCAAGCAATCATAGTCTAAAGTAACTGCGTACCATCGGGCGGGCCGTGTACCTACTTGATTGCGTCCTATGTAGTTTACGTTAGGTTTTATTACGTATTTATGCCATGGCTTCTGTGATATTTAAAAAGTAAAGTCAATGAGACTTGACGACCTCGATGGCGTAGTGGTTAGTGTAACCGACTGCCACGCCTGAGGTCGCGGGTTTGATTCCCGCACAAGTCAAACATTTGTGTGCATGAACATGGATGTTTGTCTTGGTCTGGGTGTTTCTATGTATAATATGTATGTATTTACAAAAAATAAAGTAAATATGTATGTTTATCCATTATCTAGTACCCATAGTACAAGCTCTGCTTAGTTTGGGCTAGATGGTGTTGTGTGTATGTGGTAGAATATTATAGAATATTATATTATAATGAGTGCTAGTTAACTCTTAACATAAGTTGGGTTGCTGGGTAGACTGCTATTATCATCATAAAAAACTTAATAGTTTTTGTCGTCTTATTGGCTCACACAAGGCGGACAGACACAATTATGTATTTCGTTCTAGCAACATAATTGAGACATAAACTATTTTAATTTGATATACTTATTAACCATGTGCACATACTGTCCTTTTATACGACCACGCCATTTTGCTACAAGTTGTATAGTGCATTCGTAAGTTAGTTCGGCCATATTGTGGAAAGGCAAACAACGTTAGTTAACCCAGATATTATATTATATTACGAGCCATGTTAAATACGGACCGTGTGTAATATCCCGCCTTTATTTGATCTCGACCGCGAACTTGATGGTTCCGTCAGAATATTTGATGAGGCACCAAACTTGGAACTAGAGTTGTTTAACTACGGGGCTAATGCTTCGTTCACTTTTATTAGTTTTCTGTGTTGCTTTACTACTGTTAGTTATTTAATAAGCAGTGACCGTAGCCTGTAGATGTTTGCAACGTTGCACTGAATCTGGTTTTACTAAAAACTAGACATATTCTCATGTTCATTGAGCGAGTATCTTAGAATAACATTTTATATAATGTTGAAATTAAACTGCTATATACGGATTTTATCGCGTTGTTTATTTGACACATTATTACAAAATTTTGAAAATTGTTACACTACTACTACTATTAAACTTTACTAATTTTTAAGCTAATTAAATTATTATTAAATGTGACCATGGCTGCAACCGAAACGTCGGGGAAAGTGTAAAATTAAATTAAATCTAAATAGTTTTAATATCTATATAATCGTAGTCGGTATTGTCCATAACATTAACAGAACCAATGAAAAAAATATCAGAACATACATATTGCATCATATTTAAATTAAAATCGTTTTTATGCCAGCACCAAAATATAATCTGCTGCCTCCTTAAAGAGTCCTGAAAGCCTTTTCGTTATAGAAATACACCACAAAATTGTTCTATCTATCGCACGCTGCTGATCTTCGAAACAGTCTTAAATACTTTGTAATGGCTATTTGAAAGTTCGGCTTTGAATTTCTTGCAGATATATGTATTCTTATGATTTTAACTCTTTTACTCTAACCCAGCCCTTCCTTAATGTAACTTCAGTAGCCACAGTACTTAATAAACTTTGACGTTCATAAGTATTGATTTGTGTCCTTCTTCTTCTTTACTTCTTCTTCTTTTCGTGTGGGTAGTGGCCAACCTGTTGTCAAGAGTTGTTCAAGCCGCCCGTAGGCCTCTGACATGGCTTAACGAATGCTGTCAATTTGACAACAACCGGGACCGACTTTTTACGTGCCCTCCGAAGCACGGAGACGCTTAGATGAAATACCACTAAGCGGTCACCCATCTACAGACTGACCGCTTAACCTCGCTAATCGTTTACCGGTTAGTGATTGCAACTGGCTATTAGCGCCTCGCTTTGTGTCCTAAATGGATATATGAATTTGACTGCCGCGCCTTTGTCAACGTGAATACATCGGAAACGTTTTATGGGGATCAAAGTATCAAGTGTTTCTTTAGGACATATTTTATGCGAGTGTTCTAATTTCATTCAGCTGTTAGGCGTTATTCAGTAACAAACATTCAAACAACTGTATGGAGTAGAATGTACAAACAAGATAAAAATCAAGTCTGAAATCCTCTTATAGTAAAGGTTGTTAACTTTGCCAATACCTTTGGTATTACTGTGATGTTTAATACACCCTAATATCCTTACTAATAAATGTGAAAGTGAGTTTGTTTGTTACGGTTTCACGCGTTAACTACTTGACCGATCATCATGAAATTTACCATACACGTTGTAAGGGATACAGAAAAGAACACACTATTTTAATATTTTTCTTTCATCCAGATAAAATCTATTCTCTAGGTATTCAAATTTGCTGACTAAACTTACATTAACGCGACCAAAGCCGCAGGCAAAAACAAGTATTTTAAATAAAATGACAAACGAAGGAATTTTGTGATTTCGTATAATATTATACATTCAAGCACATCGTCATCACGTTGTATAATATCCGAAAAGATATTATACAACGTGATGATGATGATGATTTTTATTACGTATAGTCGTAACTCTACGAGTTCAGACTATACGTAATAAAAAACCTCCTCTTTACTAGAGAATTGGTCCATTTATATCAACCAACTTCGTACAATTATGTAGCTGTTTTCGTATAAAAAATAAGTTGTTACCCGCCTACGGCTACTCATATAAGTATGCTACGACTGTCGTAGCAGTTGTAGTACGTGCTACGACATGTCATTGTATTCTACACTAATGTGTTTACAACTAATAGAACGTGTTACAAAAAGTGTGGTCTTCAAAATCCTAGCTAATATTATAAATGCGATTGTGAGTTTGTTTGTTTGTTACGCTTTCACGCCTTAACTACTCAACCGATCATCATGATATTTTGCGTACACTTTGTCAGGGGTACAGAAGAGGACATAGGGTACCTATTTCTCGAGTCATGAAAAGTGTTATTGGCATTGTCTTTTATGAAACACTAGTGACTCGCCCCGGCTTCGCACGGGTAGTACAAAACCTTAACAAATTATAAACCTAAGCCTTCCTCATGAATAACTTTAACTATTGGTGAAAACCGCATGAAAATCAGTAGCTTTTGAGTTTCTCGTGAACAGCCAGATGCAGCGGGAGGACTTTATTTTATAAAATTTAGTGATTTTTGCAACCAAGCGAGACTCGTCTGATGATGAAAATTTATCGTATTTAATAGCTACATACAACACAAACGGTATAACTCGCATCTTGCCTAGAAAAAATATAGATTAAGATGGGCAGAAAGCAAATGAATGAGAGTTCTTTAAGGGGCGAAATACGAAGACCCATATACTACTGATCACGGTTTCCTGTAACAAGATATTTCTTACCCAGGCGAGTCGGCTCAATTGCACACTCAAATGAAGCAGAACCTCCATTGCCGGTTCTGCCACTTAAACCTTTTAATCAGCTTTCCGTTTCACTTTATATCAAATATCTACCCTCCTTGCAAAATTTATTTACTTACTAACACGGAATGGAATACATACTTAAACGAATTTTACTCCGAAAGTTAGGTGTTAGGCTTTAATGAACCCACAGTGTGCGCAGTGGTCGTATTAAACTGAGAATTGGACCTCTACCACGAGTCTTTTACCAGTAGCGTAAACTTTTCTTTTCTTTCTTCTTAAAAAAAATCGCGAGCACTAGGAATAATTCCTGTGTCGTGGGGGACTTTACAAGAATTCAAAAAACGGACACAAAGAGCACCTACACTTAGAACAACCATTTGTGGATTACAAATTTTTGTCCCGGATCCGAACCCACAACTATCCTGGCGAGGCGACCACTTAAGCCGCTACGTGTGTACAGACAAGTGTGCGTTAGTTAGTACATTTCTTTTGTTGTAGTTTTAGGCTCGGCAATGCACACATAGTTGGGCAATCTCGCTAGGTAGTATGTCACTCCACAGACATACAGCAAGAAAACTCCTGTTATGAGGTTTGAAGTATTTAGCGTTAAAAGTTTTGTGATATATATAAGATATTTTAATTTTATTTCTTACTAATATTATAATTTGAAAGTCTCTGATGATGTTGAGATGTCTGTTTCTCAATCACGTTGTATAAACCGGTGAACAGATTTGAACGTAAAATTATCTGCGAATGGATCTTGATTATAGAATAAGTTTTATTCCGATACGTCCACGTGAGATTCCGCGAGCAAAAAAACTCAATGCCACATGTGACTTAGCAAAATAATCAAAACAACAAGTCGCGATTGTTGCATGAGTGGTAAGTGGTTTAATGGTTGCAGCTTCTTATAAAAAAGATTTGTAAGATAAACTGTACCGTAAACTTAGTGATTAAAAGAGTGGCTGTAAGTTTTTGTTCTTCATTCTTGCTAAGCAAGGCAACAAGTAAATGCGTCAAGCGGAACTTTGTCGTTTCTAAGTTTTACTTTGTGACCTACATGAATAAACGTAGAAGCACGAAGCGGTAAAGTTATAAAGTTTTCACCAGTAACCCTATGCTGTAATATCGAACTTACTTTCAAATTATCAGTGGAAAGTTGATTTTTGTAAATGAAAGCCAATTTTCACGAGTACTACTCAATATTTAGCCTAACTAATATGGTTTTCTTATTGGTGTATTCGTTTCAAAATTACGTAAGTATTTCTTTAGTTATATTCAAATGAGATTTGAATTCCAAATCAAATTTTAATACTGCGCCGAGTCAAATGTGTCAAAACAGGCGGTTACAGTTAAGTGAATAAAATCAACACCTTTTGTTTTATACAAATATGGAATACATTTACCATAACAATGAATGTGTTTACAATTGCTCAGTGTAAAAAACTTAAAATAATTAATATTTTCACCTAGAAAATTATAATGAAAAATTAAAAATTTGCCTGAAAAGTGCACAAACTTATGCTCGTGTTACGTGATTTTTAGATTATAACAGTAGAAATCTATCTTATTTTACAGCTTAAATGAAACATAAATAGTTATATTACAATTTGTCCGTCCCAAATATTTAAGTTATTGGTTGTCAATAAAGATACATATTTATCAAAAAAGCACTTCAAATCCTCCATACAATTTTACTATGGCGGCCGCGCGCCGATTTGAATATCCGCCGCACGAGCTTTGTCATTATTTGTCTACACTCGGCGCAGTCTTAAAACTAACAGCAGGTCTTCAAGATGTTGTACTTATATCAGGAGAGCAATTATTTGTCTCTTATATTGACACCGTTATCCAAGCTAATATTCAGAAGGGTTCACTATCGCTAGCTGAGTAAAGTAACCTGTTACTATTACGTTAGTAGTAGAGTGATGCACTGATGGTACTGTATAAAGCATTTACAACATTCACCCGCAGCCACATTAGCTGCTATATTACCCACATTTGAAGTCTTTTCTTACACGACAAGCATATAATTATGTATTGTGTATATTTAAAGCTAGCAATTAATATCTTGCAGGTATCTTTTCTAAATAGGAGTTATTTAACTATTCATAAGAAATTTATAGTATATTTAAAGTTTAAATTTTTAAATTATTTCCATGTTTTCGTGGTTTACATGCATATCTGAATATACCTAGCTGTTAATATGTGGTGAACTTGACATATGCGAAGAAATTACAACTAGCGACAAGAGATGGCGCTGTATATAATTATTTACTACATACAACTTGTAGTAGATCTTAAACCGCGCAAGCAAATTTTGCAGTACGAGTAAATATATGTATTTGTATTTGTTGTATATTGTATATGTGATAAAGGTCATTCGATCTATTCTATAATGACTGGTCGGTTTTGCAATGAAAAAAGTTTTCGGCATTAATCGTTGGACTGCAGCTGCATGGTTGAAAAATCTTTCTTGGTATCGGAAAATCAACTTACGTCGATTTTTTACGTATCGTAAGCTACTTATTTGAGACACATCACTAACTTAAGTTGACGGAATGATACGTAGGCGTGATCTCTATATAATTACACTTTTCCGAAATGCTATCTACAACCGATACAAAGAGTACCTAATGCAATTCAAGGTCAACAAGGCATACGCATGTTTGTAAACAAAAGTGTTGCCTGACCTAGCCTTGCGATGTGTTTTTGATGACGATCACACCTTGTTTGAGATAAAACTTACCATTCACGATGATACTTTTTAATTTCCTATTTTTGTGAGCATTTAGTGCTCTTTACGATAATGGCAAAAAACCCGATTCAACAAAATATCTGCTTACACACCTGAAACATTACCGTTAGTATAAGTAAAATAACTGACACATGAATTTCGATTTCTGTGTCTAGAAAATTGACGTGTCATGCATGTCGTATCCTGTCTAATATTATAATTGCGAATGTGAGTTTGTTTGTTATGACGGATCATCGTTAAATTTTGCAAACACATTGTCACTTACTTATTTCCTGGATGAAAAGTACCCTATGTACTATGTATCATATAGGGTACATTTCATCCAGGGAAAAAGTACTGCTCCCAAACGAAGTTGCGGGAAAAAGCTAGTTTAATATAGTTGACGATATACTCGTATGTCTTACTGTATACTTGTGAACACTATCGCAATTGGAGGTTGTGTGGTTTCAGTTTCTATTCCCGAGCTGATCTCAGAGTTAATGAGCTTTTGTTTACCTAATGCAAGTTATTTCCTTAGGATATTCTGCACGGATGACGTAGAGGTCTTAGTGGTCGCCTCGCCACTGTCACTGTGCCTAGTGTCGTGGGTTCGAATCCCACACGGAACTAAAAATTTATGATCCACAAATGGTTGTTTCAAGTCTGGATGTTCTTTGTGTCCGTTGTATGAATGTTAAACATTCAAACAACGGACATAAAGAGCAGCCAAACTCAGAACAAAATTTGTTAAATCCCACGATATATAGGAATTATACATAGTGTGTAAGTTGTCTGTTAAAAAAAAATATGTTTATTAATTTTATATAAAAATATCATATTTTATATATATAATAACTGCCTTGTTTTTAAACTATCTAACTGCTGGGCCAAGGCCTCTTCTTATTATAAAAATAAGTACATAAGATCTCGGGGTCCATTCTCGGATCGGACAAAGTGTTATTGGGATTTCTGTCAAAAATATTTCAGTAGTAGCACGGAGTCTGAAACTGTATCTGATAGGCAACAGTCTTACTCGCTAAGGCCACATATGCTGCTATTGCCAGGAACTATATTTACCTTACTCCTGACTTGTTGTGTCTGATCCTATTGACCAACTCGTCTTATCTTATTCTGAAAACTGCTTTTGTGGCGCAGCGGTAGTGAATGCGACTGCTGTGCATGAGGTCTCGGGTTTGAATCCCGGATCGGGCCAACAAACAGTTATTGGGTTTTTCAGTTAAGAAATCTCAATAGCAGTCCAGAGTTAGGAAATTGGCGGTGTCAGACACCCCCGTGCCTCTAAAAGCACGGAAAGCCGTTGGTTCTGCGCCTGATCTCTCTCCGGTCGTGTCGGACTACCGTCGCATTGAATCTGGTCGGCCTCGATGGCGTAGTGGTTAGTGTAACTGACTGCCACGCTCGAGGTCGCGGGTTCGATTCCCGCACAAGTCAAATATTTGTGTGCATGAACATGGATGTTTGTCTTGGTCTGGGTGTTTCTATGTATAATAGGTATGTATTTACAAAAAAAATAAACCTATATATGTATGTTTATCCATTGTCTAGAGCCCATAGTACAAGCTCTGCTTAGTTTGGGCTAGATGGTGTTATGTGTATGTGGTAGAATATTATAATCATGAGAGTTAGGGAACAGAGAGTACACTTGTGTTCGCGCACACACTTGTGCACTATAATATCTCCTGCGTAGTTGGCCAGTCTCCGTTAAGACTGGCTGCCATGGCCGAAATCGGTCTGGAGGTTATATATATATACATACATACATACATAGATTCACGCCTGTTTCCCAGAGGGGTAGGCAGAGACTACGGATTTCCATTTGCTACGATCCTGACACACTTCTCTGGCTTCATTCACTTTCATCACATTCCTCATACACGCCCGTCGGTTCAAGGTGCTCTTAACCTGGCCTTTGTCCAGAACGCCTCCGATCTGATCAAGAAACGTTCGCCTAGGTCTTCCTCTTGCGACTGTTCCATTCACACTAGCCTTATAAACTTTCTTAGTCAGTCTTTCCTCGTCCATTCTTTCTACATGCCCAAACCAGCTTAACATACCCTTTTCTATTCTTGTCACTATATCAACTTTCATGCCGCATCTCTCTCTAATCACACTATTCCTTATTCTATCTTTCAGAGTCACACCACATATATTTCTCAGCGCTCTCATTTCTACAGCATTTATTCTGCTCTCATGCTTCTTTTGCCATACCCAACTTTCACTTCCATACATAAGTGTGGGCACTAATAGTCCTCTATGAACAGCCAAACGTGCCTTTTCGGAAACATTTCGACTGTTCATAAAAGCGCGTAGAGCTCCATTCACTTTGTTTCCCGCAATCGTTCTCCTTTCAATATCTCCCTCATGTTTACCATCCCTTGTAAACAAAGTACCCAAATATACAAACTCTTTCACTTGCTCCACTTTTTCTCCATCAATCATAATATTACACACATTATATTAATATTATATATATATATATATATATATATATATATATATATATATATATATATATATATATACATATATATATATATATATACATGTTTACATACAGTTGAATCCTTACTAATATTATTGGATAATGTACATGTGTGTTTATTTGTTACGCTTTCACGCCTCAGCTACTAGACCGATCATTATGAAATTTCGCATACGTATTGTCAGGAGTACAGAAAAGGACATAGGCAGGTATAGAAATTTGTTGAAAAATCTACATTAACGCAAGCGAAGCCGCGGGCAAAAACTAGTCTGAATTAAAAATGTATATACCATCTCAAAAATAAATCATGCTCGCTCAGCGCAGGTTGGTAACCTTCACCGTCATGCCATCAATCCTATTTAATACTGCGCCAAATAATAATTTCATC
This sequence comes from Catocala fraxini, assembly GCA_930367265.1. NCBI lineage: Eukaryota > Metazoa > Arthropoda > Insecta > Lepidoptera > Erebidae > Catocala > Catocala fraxini. Next base: position 6,655,871 of record OV884047.1, read on the forward strand.
ATACTTTTTCACTCGGTTCATTTCATTTCCTCACACACAAATCACACACTTCATGGCCAAAAATCGCATCATAAACTGCCTCCCTTACACATATCTGGCTAATGGTGTTTATTCCGATAGGAGCCGTGCTCGTTCCGTGTAATGGCCCATGAAAATTACAGTAATCAACACCGATCATCATTTTCTTACACGACAATATTTTTCGTAAGTTGCGTGCGAACACGTGTGTATCGATCTTTGCAGTTAATGTGAAAGCTAACAAATGGTTGACTGCTTTTCTTTGCGTTTATATTTTTCTTTAGCTAATAAAGAAATAAGCAAACAAACTCACATTCGCCTTTATAATAATTATTAGTTTAGGATAGTCATGGCTGTCACGTCAAGATCTATACTCTGTAGTATACCATTACGAGAAGAAGAAAAGAAAAATAAATAAAAAGTATTTATTTTGGTACAACACACGAGATAACATTACATAATATATTAACAATAAAGACATTAACACCAAGGAGAAATTTTGACATTGCACATGTACATAATAAAATAATTAGCCAAAGAAGACTGAAAAAATAAATAAGAAAGAAGTTAAGAAAGCTGTCGTGGCTGCGCCAAAATAGGTACCCAGTTCAGCTCGATGCCAGGCACAGTTATAGCGCTGGTTTTAACTAGGTCCTAGTAGAGGTGACGTATGCCAAGCCAGATAGAAAATAAATATTTATTTGATTACAATTTGTGCTTTGCAATACCTGGTGGCTTAATAGGTGGCTGCGTTACTATTTTTAAAGATACGGTGTATAAAAACATCGTGCTTCCGCATGTCTGAGAGTTCTCCAAAATGTTCAGGAAGACATGTGAAGTTTACCAACCTGCCAACCCACATTTGGCCAGCGTGGAGGACTATAGTCTAACCATTATCACATGGAGAAGAGACCCGTGCTCAGTAGTGGGACAGTTAAATACAGGGCTCATATTATAAATACACATATAAGGTATATTGTTTGTATCGTAAGCAAACAGTCAAACATTTGATACACTATAGACTATATATAAGTGGCTTATATAAATGTATGTTCCGTTTTGGGTTGAATGAACAATAAATTGCGGATTACTCGTGACAAGGTGATCATTCAAACAACAGCGCAGTCTGTGCAGGCAAAGTATCTTTAATGATGTTCCATACAACTCAACAGAAAATCTAAAAATATACGCGTAATATTGCGAAACAAACAACCAAGACCAATAAAATGTTTTATTTTGTGCCAGCCTTGGTTTGATTTGGTTGACCGTGAGATGGGAACGTGTGAAGGAAACGAGATGGGAATAATCGCAAACACATGGTTTTGATTCCAAGAGAGCGCCCGTGAGGAAAATAGCGAACCAGTAAGTAATACCAGTATTATTTTAGTGATTTGATTCTACTACATAAGTTTACGTGTTTGTTTATGACTCATCGTAAGGTTACTGATTAGCATCCAATCTACATATGTGTGTCTAGTAAACTTTTAATGATTTTAATGATGCACAGAGTCAAGCGATATGCCCAATGAATGGCAACAAGCTAATTTGTGGAATTTTAATATTCAATTTCAATAATATGTGGAATTTAAAAATACCTGGCGAAATTTATTTTATTTTACAGGATATCCAAAAACTATATTATAAGCTAAGTATACCTACATAATACAAAAAAAGGCAATAAAAATAAATTTACACATAAAAATACTATGCATTTTTGAAATGTATGTGTACAACTCTGTTTGCTGTTAGGAAATTCTCAATGATAGCACGGAGTGTAACAACGTGTCCAATGAATGGCATTAGACTAAGATGGGGGATGTAGCTTTAACAAAGGTAGTTTAATAGTTTCAAAATTATGTCACAAAATTGTTTTACAACAAGGAACGCGATAAAATTAGGAGATTAAATATAATGACCACCAAAAATACTAATTGCGCAGCAAAATATGCTTACTAAAATATATCATAACGAGCACCTATACGCCTCAAATCACTGCATTCCGTCTCGGAAGGGTTAGGTTATGTTAGGTTCCTTCTTAAACCCACCCGAAAATAGGGGCCCCGCGAGGCGGGGCTCCGTCGACTTATTTTGATCTCTCTAAATATAATGCGGTTTTAATTTTGGTGATCATTTACCATTTTTGACTGTTATATTTTACTATATCTGGTGAGAAGTTAAAAATAAGCCTAAAATTAGTATAAAGTAGTTTAATTTTAATATGCGGGTCTTATACTCGTAACATAACTGGCAAAATGTACGTGTGCACGTCTTTCCTCTACTTCTATACTATTTTATATTGACCCCAAATAATACACTATATTTCTTTGAACAGCTTTCAGGCGTGGAAACGGCGTCTATTAAACTAGATCCATTGAAACAGCGGTCCATCTTATTTCCTTAAAAGCTATAGGAATTTGAATAAAAATAGTCGATTTTTTTAAAGGAAGGAATAGAAAGGTTTATGCCACTACTGGTAGTGGCATAGATCTTTCTATTCCTTTCTTTTTGGAAGAAATAGAAGGTTATGCCCAGGCACAACCTTTGCGTATAAACTAAAGGCGCAGCTTTGATAATTTTACAAAACTAGCACATGATTCTTCGTTAATGGCCACCGATGGTCGGCTAAAGACTTTTTTATCTAAATGTTTTCAGTATTAGCATAAGTACCGTTTCCAAATTAATTCTTGTAGGCTTTCGTTACTAAAAAGACCCGGACCTTGCTAGTATCTCCAAACGCATTATTATTGCATACGTAAGAGTGAGTAGCAGCGATAGCTCAGTGGGAAGACCAACAGACTGCAATGCAGAGGGTCTCGGGTTCGAACCCACGTCGCGCACCTCTGACTTTCGGAAGTTATATGACTTTTCGAAATTATGTGCGTATTAATTGACAATAAAATTATCGCCTGCTCCGTGCCTCGGAGAGCACGTTAAGCCGTTGGTATCGGCTGCCATGAACATCTATGGCAATCGTTATTGGGAAAGTCAGTTCCCTCTAATATCCTGACACTGGTCTAGCTTTAGGGTATCGTTAGCCTTCGGGTTGCGGAGGTCAGGTAGCAGCCGCTCCCTGTAAAAACTGATATCCAGTCAAATCCGGTTAGACCAGAAAAGCAGACCCCAAGTGACTTGGGAATAACAAAGGCTAAGAGAGAAGACGTAAGAGTGATACAAAGCTATGTAAAGCTGTACTAAGAGAGAGCTCCTCGAAAGCCTTTTAAAAAAATGTAAGGTATTGTTACCCTTGCGTTTTGACTTCTGCTAGACAGGTGCTGTAATTAGATTTATTTTACAAAAAACTAAATTCAATTCAATCAAATTTACCACCTCACTGCCAAAAATAACCCCCTGTACCAATAAGCCAATAACGAACCAATGACACAGGGCTACTTACTATCATACTTTAGCATTATCAGTGTAAAAAATACTTCATTTAACAACATTATAAGGTCAACTTGGAAAATATTGCAAATACAAAGTTACGACAAATAAATTACCAATCTTTAGTGTCGTTAAACGTTAAGACATTTTCTTTGCGAGCCGCGTGGGAGCGCAATTTTTTGATATTAGGTTTTATTAATTCCCAAACCAGACTCTATCTAACGAATAAATTGTACCAAATAGCCTTATTGGACAGTTCTTGCTAGTTTTTTATATTATTAGTTTGGTAAACTAGTTTTCTGGTAACGAGCCTTTCTATTACCCAATGGCACTTCGATAGAATTGTAGTTTTAATATTATTTCTTAAGACAGGATTTAGAATTAAGTAGCATCATTATATTGTCTTCTGTTTACGCGAATGGTATTCATTGAAATTAAACTACTATATACGGATTTTATCGCGTTATCTATTTTACACTTTATTACAAAATTTTGAAACTGTTACACTACTACTAGATACTATTAAACTTTACTAATATTTAAGCCAATTAAATTATTAAAACTATTTATATTTAAGTTTACACTTTCCCCGACGTTTCGGTTGCTTTTCAGCAGCCATGGTCACGGAGAGACTAAGATGGTAGTTGTCTCAATGTTTCAGTGTCATTATTTTAAAGTACCCGAACATAATTTAATCATTGGTGTTTCTATTTACGCAGAATGATCATCATTATCTTCAATAGAGTTGGGAACAGGGTGGATAATATGTATGTATATGTTATCCTCGTTTTTTATCTAATTCATGATTAATTTATACGAATATCATCGCATTTTCGCAAGCTTGATAGGTGATGAAGACAATATCGCTACGCTATTCGAGCTCTAGGAGCAAAAGCACCATATTATAACCTAGCAACGTGAGCTCATAATAAATCTCTTTTTTCAAAAAGAGGAGCTTGTTGAAACGTGAACAATAATAATCTAAAGATTATGACGAATTGCCTTTTAAATGTTCTGGCAAAATACCCTCATACATTTGGTATAGAAATAAGAAAATGAAACAATCTTGAGCGTACATAGAAAATAATAGGCATATTCTTAAAGGCTCGCGCTCAAAGAGTATGGGTTTCTATTCATGTCACGTAAGCGAGTCCGGCCGGTATAGACAGAGGCCAAGTGTACGATGCGGTAAGCGACGCAAGTGTGGAGTCGGCTTGTCTACATCGTGTGATAAGTAAGACGTAGTAAAGTTTTAAAAACGTTTAGTGCTTCTAACTAAAATTCTATAAAGAGAAAATATCATGAAATGTCATGTATCCTAACTAATATTATAAATGCGAATGTGGGTTTGTTTGTTAGTTCACGCCTTAACTAAGTACTCGATCGATCGTCATAAAATTTATATTTATGGACAAGTACATTCAAGAGTTTGCAGGCATCCTCCCTATACGGACAACATTAGAAATTATATAAGTACATATATGTTCAAATTTATCTGTGTAGTAAACTCAGTTCCTTAAATTATTTAAACTATCGATTTGCAGCGCCACACTAGCGGCCAGACATAATGGGCTTGTAATTATGTCTAGCAATTTAGAGGTTAATATGCCACCTAGTAAATTGTAGAACTCATTGGCGTATGCTGTTATATTGTTCATGTATATTTTTGTAATCCTAACTTCCTAACACCTAACTAATATTATAAATGTGAAAGTGCATTTGTTTGTTTCGCCTTCACGCCTTAACTACTCGATCGATCATCATAAAATTTCGTATATACGTTGTCCGGGTACCGAATAAGACATAAGGTACTATTTATACAAAAAAAGTATTGTTACTAACCTAACCTACATTTACGCAAGCGAAGCCACGCGTATAATCTAGTAAAACTACATATTAAATTCGTCTAAAACGCTAAGATGCTAGCAAATTTAGCTTCCTCTAGGTTCAAAGAAGTTGCGTAAAAATACATGGCACTTTTAATGTGTAAAATTTGTTATATTGTTGTAATTATCTTCGTTTAATTATATTTTGTATATATCGTTTTAGGATACCCTTTTAAGATACCCTTTAAAGATATTATAAAAGTCTTTCTTTTCTCTTAGACTTTATTATTCCCAAGTCACTTGGGTCGGCTTTTCTGGTCTAACCGGATTTGACTGGATATCAGTTTTTACACGGAGCGGCTGCCACCTGATCTCCGCAACCCGAAGGCTAACGATACCCTAAGGCTAGACCAGTGTCAGGATATTAGAAGGTACTGACTTTCCCAATAACGACTGCCATAGATGTTCACGGTAGCCGGGACCAACGGCTTTACGTGCTCTCCGAGGCACGGAGCAGGCGATAATTGTCAATCAATACGCACATAATTTCGAAAAGTCATATAACTTCCGAAAGTCAGAGGTGCGCGACGTGGGTTCGAACCCGAGACCCTCCGCATTGCAGTCTGTTGGTCTCCCCACTGAGGTATCGCTGCTAAAGATATTATAAAAGTAATTAAATAAATAAATAATAAGTTCGTTAACGCACGAGTCATTTCCTTAGTATTACAAGCAAATATAGGCTACGAGAGGTGCTTACCATCAGGCAGTTCATGTCCTTGGCGGCCATCTTTACTTTATAAAACAAATGTTCACGATGTGACAGTTTTCAGGCAGTTATAAATACTATACTTTGATTAACAAAAGCTTAGCCACTCAACCCAGTAAACTATACCCAATTTAAAGATTAAAAAATAAAAACTTTTAATTTTACGTTACTAGGTTTTCTAACACAATACATACCAAACAAAATAAATTAACATGGATTTCCTTTTAAGCATCAAATGAGTTTTCATTCAGAATAATATCAGTAATTCAACCGTTTGATACTTTCACGTTATTGTTCAAAACCGTGAACGGTTAAGGTATAATAATAGGTTTAAAACTAATACCCACATATCATGACGTTATCCCATTGGGTTCAAGTTGCGCGTAGTAGCCCCTTTTCCCGAATTATCCTCGTACAATTTATATTCAGAGTTTAAGGGAGAAAAGTGAATTCTTTGGTTATGAGTTTCTTTATGTGGTTATAGAGGTATTTTATATAGGTGTAAGTTGGTTAACACGTTATTATAATTTAGTTGACTTTTTGAATGTAATAATATAATATAATATTCTAGCACATACACACACAACACCATGTTCTAGCCCAAACTAAGCAGACCTTGTACTATGGGTACTAGACAATGGATAAACATACATATATACTTTATTTTGTAAATACATACATATTATACATAGAAACACCCAGACCAAGACGAACATCCATGTTCATATACACAAATGTTTGACTTGTGCGGGAATCGAACCAGCGACCTCAGGCGTGGCAGTCGGTTACAGTAACCACTACGCCATCGAGGCCGACACATTAATATTTGGTTGATGTTACTATAATTGTTTATATCATGTCTTTATAGGAAGCCATAAGGTTTTTGATTGCAAAATTGTGTTTTTCTAATATGTGTAACATTAGAAACTTTTGTCTGTTTTACAAATTGTATGTGTTTAAAAAATAATTTCTTACTAATAATTATTAATAAACAACCTTTTTTCATGATTTCAATTTCCTCTTCCATAATAATACTAGTAGTAACGGCATTTTTGTAACTTTAGTCCTAAAGAGAAAAATTATTGCCATTAAAATTTTGCAATAGGCCATTTAAAATCCAACTTTGTAATTTCATCATGGTTAAATAAGTAAAATACCACGAGTATATAGCAAAGTTTAATTTCAAACTACGTCACGTCATTATTTTGTCAATGCAGACAGTCGTACATTTGGATCGCATATTGCCAATGCCATCCAAACAGCCAATTATTAACGTAGACCAATACAAACATAAACATCTGTTTATGTTTGTATTGGTCTACGTCAATAATTGTTATTTTACTACTACATAAGCATCTGCTTATGTAGATAGAGAGACTTATCAGCTAGTTCACTGCAGCACGTTGCCTACACAAGGAGCTTTGGTATCACTTATCATCGCAGGACACAATACACGGCCAATTGACTGCGGACATCTGCACAAACTTTAGCGAAGCCGTTTCAGATTCAAACACGAATTTAGCCATGCCTACCTCCATAAACTTAATAGTAAATGGCTATTGTTCAGCTCTCACTATATGACATTTTATCCACCAAAATAGAGAAACCCTCTTCTGAACTAAGCTAGGTTTGTGTAATGTATATATTAAAATGTAAAGGGGTTAGCTGCTAGGATACTTTGTAGCATATTGTTCGCCTAAATACTTTAGAAGGCAAACTGGCAGTTTAGGTAAAGAAGAAAAAGTATCTTGTACGATCTTGTTTACAGAATGTTAAATGTTTTTTTGAGAGAAAACATGCTGAGCACATCAAAAACTTAAATGAAATTTTTATTTATTTATTTTATGAAATTTATTTATTGATAAAATTTATCAAATTAGTTGAACATTTACACTTACATGAGTTATAGTTAAAGTGAAATAGATTAAGGACTAAAGTAGATTTCCATATTATGTAAGTAACTCTGGTACCCAAGGTAAGATTGAACTTGTGTTATGGGTACCAGCGCTCTTACAAATAGATTTCACATAAGGTATTAGTTTGGTGACCATTGAAGTTGGCAGATGAAAAATCAAGAAACTGACTAGGTATATCGAAGAGCGAAATATTGTGAAATCAACACGTGTTCAGTTAATCTCGCAAACACTTTGTGTGCTTCAATCTAAAGGCTCCCGTAACTTTGCAAACTGGCTTATGACTTGGTGAAAGTATGAAGCGCCCGATTTCTCGCGTTGCCATCGTTAAGCCGATTTACTTTGGTGTTATTAACTCTCGTGTGTATTTTGTGAATAAAATTAGGCAATACATGCACGAAAATGATGTCTTACGAAAAAAAAACTAAAACGGTGATGGAATTATAAAATTACGCGATACCAACTCAGGCAATTTATATATACTAGCGGTCGCCCAGTGGTCAAAATTTGACCAAAATTCCTAAGCTTGCTACTTTGTTTTCTGTTTTTCTCTATTACATATAAATAAGGTATACCTTGTACCTATAGGTAATCATAGTTACAAAGAATTGTACGACGTCAGACGAACAATGTCGAAATACTACGAACGCGATTTGACTGCGTGTGCCAAATGCATGGTTGTGTGCGCGTAGTGTTTTTTCATTAATTTAATGTATTTCTAATGCATATTTTATAAAAATATTAGGATTCGCCCCTCCTCCACATAATCTTTAACTCTGCCAAATTTCATACTCCTCCGTCCATGCAATTTTCGTAAAAAGGGGCACAAAGTTTTTGTTAAACGTATTAATATATAGATTACATCACCACATTGTTGATTCCTGAAATAAAACGACAATGCTCATCTTGCGAATCAAATCCAAAATTTGACAAGCAACATTTGAATCTGCGATCAGAAGTAATTAAATTGATTCAAAATAGAGTTTGAGTCTATCCAAAAAACAAACTCAAAATTTTCACATCGTTGGTATCTATACTAATATTATAAAGAGGAAAGATTAGATTTTTTGTTTGTCTATAAGGATTTAACTCAAAAACTACACAACCGATTTTAAAAATTCTTTCTTCATTAGTAAGCTTTTTTTATTACTAAGTAACATAGACTATATTACGTTAAAAAAATTACTGTTACTAACATATCTTATCCTTACCTATTCTACAATGGTTATGACATCAATGTCACTGATCAACTGTCCATAATAGAGTTCCCATAAAGTCTCAGGACTTTATGGGAACTCTATTATAGACAGTTTAATCTCGAAAAATGGCGCTTAGGTTTTCACCATATTGTAAATAGCTTGACGTATTTAAAGACATGGTCTTTAAATACTTGATATGAATCTTAAAAATCACTTCGCATTAATACTTTCGCCCGCTTGTAAAACTGTTGTCAAAATTCAAGGCACGGGTCGCGTTAAACAACTCACCGAGCAATATCAAATCGTTCGCCATTACGTCACACAACCACAATATACTTTGCATATTACAGTCATTAATCATTCAACTTTGTGAGCAGAATGATGACAGTCAAATGACTGCTACATACAATGTCATAAAAAAGATATGGGGTGAATGCAATCATAAGAATAGGATAAGAATATTTTCTTTGTTTGGCTTTTTGGCTTATAAGATTTTACATTATTTTAATAGTACAGTATAAAATTCGTCATATATAGGTCATAATTATACTTTAATTATTATAACTTTGAAATAACTAGATTTATACAAAATTGCATTGAAATTATGAGAATGTAAAATCATACAGATTTTATAATTAGAATCGCATTAGAAACATAATTATTTTAATATATAATATTAGAGATTGTTTATAAAGATGAAAATGTCAATGATTTATATTTATATTTGAAAGTAAGAAGTAGTAGTAAAGTGTAAAGTAAAGTAAGTAAATTTTGTATCATATAAAATACTTGTCATGAAGCAATTTTTTCGATTATTGAAGCGTGCTAATGGTTTTTTCCTTAGAGATTTTAGTATTTAATATTTTTTCTATGGCTGGGCTTATTGGAATCATTTTGTTTAATTATGATAGATTTGGAGTAAAGTAGTAGTAACAAACAATTCACGTATTCAATTATTTGCAATCTGAACTTTGCTCATTGATGAACCAATAGTAGCATTACGAAGATTTTCTTAGACTAATATAATCTGAAACAGCAACTTTTTGTATATCTTCAGGGAGTTCAGAAATAGTAACAACACCTTTTATTCTATAGTTACCTTTAATAACTCCTTCGCTATCAGCAGCTAATGCATTCTATGTTTTTCTGGAAACGCCGATGTCTTTGCAATGTTAATTAGAGAACTCGTTTTGGATGCTCCGCCATACTATGAAGCACTTCAATGAATGAAAATGAGCTTTTAATGATGGCATGAAAGAGCTCAATCTCGGGTTATTCGCCGTGATATTTGGGTCATATAATTACGAGAAAATTGCCCTTTGTTTTGTAACAACCGCTTCAGACTCGAGAATGAGTTTTAATTTTTTATAAGTTAGTTGCCACTTTTGGGATTCGATAAAGAATTTAAGGGTTCGCTTAACAGATGGTCGATGGCAAATTTACCGCAGACAGAATACAATTTTCATGCCAATTTAAATAATTTTCATTATTATTTTCTTGTGAGATTTAAAATGTAATTTTATAATTGGTTCACTGAATTAAATACAAGCAAATTCTGACTGATTTGGACTTACGGTCAGTTTTCAGAAAAGTTTCTCATTTAAAATATTATGTTAGTGTACGTTTATAAATATATCAGTTACAAAATCTTTTGCAAGCGATGTCATATTTATTTTGATTTGACATTAAGTAAAACTCTCGTTATTAACAAGAATTAACAAATCGTTATAGATAATAATTAAGCTACTCATTATCTATAACGACATCATAAAAAATAACCTACTGATACTATAAATGTGAAAGTTTGTGAGGATGGATGGATGGATGTTTGTTACTCTTTCACACAAAAATTGCGAAACCGATTGCGATGAAACTTGGTATCTAGATTGCTGGAGTCCGAGATTAACACATAGGCTTTTATCCCGATATTTCCACAGCAACAGGACTCTTACTCGGGTGAAACCACGGGGCGCAGCTAGTTAAAATATATATTATATCGTAGACACCGCTACCTTATCCAGGATACTGAGGAAGCGCTATCATATTATTATTTTTACTATACTATACTATACTATACGACTTACGAGGGTAAAATCACAGGAGGCAGCTATATTATAAATTCGAATGCGAGTTTGTTTGTTCCGCTTTCACGCCTTAAATACTCGACCGATCATCATGAAATTTTGCATACACGTTTTCAGGAGAACAAAAAAGGACATAAGGTACCTTTCTTTCAGAAAAAAGAACTGTTACAAATCTAACATAACCTTACCTATATTTACGCGAGCGAAGCCGCGAGCAAAATCTCATCATCATCATCATTTCAGCCTATTGCAGTCCACTGCTGGACATAAGCCTCCCCCAGGGTGCGCCACAAGGCTCGATCTCCCGTTTTCGCCATCCAGTCACCTCCAGCCACCTTTTTCAGATCATCGGTCCATCTGGCCGGAGGGCGTCCTACACTACGCTTACCGAGTCGTGGTCTCCATTCGAGAACCCGTCTGCTCCAACGATCATCGGTTCTGCGACAGATGTGACCAGCCCACTGCCACTTCAGCCTGCTACACTTCTGAACTACGTCGGTGACTTTGGTTTTTTGCCGGATAATCTCGTTCCAGACTTTGTCCCTTAACGAGATTCCGAGCATACACCTTTCCATAGCTCGCTGAGTGACATGCAATCGGTGGGCTAGTTTCACTGTCAGGTTCCACGTCTCGGCTCCGTATGTCATGACCGGCAGGACGCATTGATTGAATACCTTGGTCTTCAGGCAAAATCTAGTACTCCATAAATTTGTAGATAATGAAAGTTTATATAACGTTTAGGAACAATTAGTTTTACTTAACGGTTACTATTACTTTTTAAACTAATAAGGAAACGTAATAAGGACAAAATTGTGGTAACAATGCTGTGGAGGAACAGGGTATGATGTCCCTTCAACACAAAGGGAGGATCCTCCGACCAGGCTGGTTGATCGTGCCTGATGGGCCGCGGCCCGACGGTTGTTGTCGGGAGCTTGTATATATACTTAGTCGCTGTGTAGACTCCACTTGTGCGATGCAGAATAGTATGACATCATGTTAAGCGCAATTGTATCGCCATCTGTTAAATGTAGGTGGAGCTTCTTCGTCTGTGCAGAGTCGCCACAATCCTTATAAGTAATTTTGTTCTGTTTCATTCTGTTACCTACGTTTGTATTTAAACTATATCCCAATAAATGGTAAACAATAAATAACAGCAGCAATAAACTAGTCGAACTGCAATACAAAGGGTTCGAATTTGAAAGAACACTTATAGTAATTTAACTCTATTAGTTCTTGAGTAGTAGAGCCTCGCTTATTTCAGGATGAATGGGCCGGCTCGACTGGGGAAGTACTACCCACTCACAGAATATCGACGTGAAATACCAGTATTCCTACTGTTGTGTTTCGTTTGGTGAGTGAGACCCTCTTGCCCCTTTCCCGCTCCTTCTCCTTCCCACTTCCTTTTTTTCCCAAAGGGTCGGCAACGCGCAAGTGATGCCTCTGGTGTTGCAGGCGTCCATAGGCTGCGGTGACCACTTACTACCAGGTGGGGCCGTATGCTTGTTTGCCACATTAGTTAATTAAAAAAAAATGTTGATTACACAATGTATCTCTTGAATTAAACATTTAGCGCAATGGCAGTAGCAAAGTGACCGCTTTCAATAGCGCGCTTTTCTTTTTCAGATAATAATAAAATTAAGCCGCTTCTAAATAAAGAACGCAAAACTTGCTAATATTGCTGTTCTATAATTATATTCAGTATAGATAGCCTAGTGGGAGAGCTTTGGACTGCCACGTAGAGGACTCCAATTCGATTCCAAGGCACGCATCTCTGACCTTTCAAAGTTATGTGCGTATTAAATAGTTGATTATCGCTTGCTTTAAAGGTGAAGAAAAACATTGTGAGGAAACCTGCATGTCTGAGAGTCCTCCGTAATGTTTTTGAATATATGTGAAGTCTGTTAACCCACATTGAGTCAGGGCGTAGTGGACTATAGCCTAACCCTTCTCAGTGTGAGAAGGACAGTTTAATAAAGGGCAGATGTGATATAATGAATCCTATTCAACAAAATTTACAATCAAAACATATATTTCACACGATAACATGTCTGTCAACAAGCTCATGAATTGTAAATGTCAACGAAAAGTGAGGCAAAGAAAATGTTATGCGTCCTGTGCTTTGCGTACCTATTTACATAATATTTGGATATCATCCTGGTATACTGCTCTGATTTACAAATATTTAAAAAGCTATTCAATACAGTAAGTTATTGTGAAGTAAAACAACTGCATTGGAACTATGGCTTAACTCTTTTCAAAATGAGAAGAGGCCCATGCCGAGCAGTGGAACTGTTTACCTTGTCTTGTGATAATTATTGTTACAAGTAAGTTTATAACTGTAATGTGTTGTTATTTATACATTAATATAATAACATTAAAATATATGAAGCTCATTAAAAATGATCTCCATTGGCTTTAATACAGTCCTTTAAACGTTGAGGCCAGTTATCAATAAAAACACGCACTCTCTCCATAGGAAAATTCTTTACTGCTAATCTTATGGATTGTTTTAGGGGCTCCAAATTATTCGTTGGCGACACCCTCGTCACACCGTGGGGGTTTCGCAGGTAATCGGGCGGATCGAAGCGCTGGGTTTACGGGTGGCTATTAGCTAGACGGAGGCCCTGGTCTTTCATAGGCCCCGTCGCAGTTCACCCTGCGGCGCCTCGATAATGGTGAGCTTGACGCGCATTCCCGTCCAGGCCCACATGAAATATCTGTGCTTGGTGCTGGACGGAAGGTAGCACTTCGACGAGCATTTCAGACAGCTCGCCCCGAAGCTTCTCGGCACTGCGTTCGCCCTTGGGCGGCTATAGGCAAATTTGGGCGGGACCAGTGCTGGTTGCTGGCGACTCTACACGTGGGTTATCCGGTTGATGGCGCTTTACGGCGCACCGTTGTGGGCGGACTCCCTGACCGCTCAGTGCAGGACTCTATTGCGGAGACCGCAGAGGGTCATTGCGGTCAGGGTCATACGAGGTTACCGCACCGTGTCAGCTAACACAACTTGCGCGTTGGCCAGGACACCCCCGTAGGATTTAGAGGCTGAAGTGATCGCCGAAGTGTTCACAGTGAGTGAGAAGGTGCGGGAGGAGACGGGTGGTCATCTCCTCCCAACAGTTATAAAGAACGCGCGCGATCATGCCCACCAGGGTATGATTGGTAAAAGGAAGGCGCGGCTGAAGGTGCCCTTGGTCAGTCTCAAGACCGTTGGGGACCTCCAGCCGGTATTGGAGTGGTGGGCAGAGCGGCAGCATGGGACTCGTTCCTTCCAGCTGGTGTTGTCAGGGCACGGTTGCTTTGGCAAATACCTGCACACGGTCGCTAAGAGAGAACCGAGCCCCATCTGCCACCACTGCTAGTGTGAAGTGGACACAGTGCAGCACACGCTCGAGCAATGTCCTGCTTGGGCGGTGCTGCGCTGTGAACTCACTGAGGTTATGGGTAAAGACCTCTCGCTGCCGACCGTGATCAAAGCTATGGTCGACAGCGAGATGAAGTGGGCAGCTGTCGCAACATTCTGTGGGGACGTCATCTCGCAGAAAGAGGCGGTGGAGCGGATCCATGAGGAAAGTATCCTTGTGGATCCGAGCCGTCGCCGGCGAACCGGGTGGCGCAAACGTTCGCACGCCTCATGCCGCTATAATGAAGCCGCGGGCGGGAGAACGGGGATCTTCCGTCCGCCAGCCATTGAGTCGGTCCGACGTCCTCTGTAGTGCCGGGGCATCGCCCAGGAGTTGTAGTTTGCTGGGTGGGTCGCTGAGGTAGTCTCTTTTCCATCCACTATACAAGGAAGCGAGTAGGCACACCGTGGGGTTTTGGTCCGTAGGCCCGAAGTATGGGAGAGCCCGACATAACCATCTCGCCTCTTCTTCTGGCGAGAGGGTATGCATCAGGCGCGTTTTCCCATGTATAAAAAGAAAAAGAAAGGGCTCCAAATTATCATGGCGTTTATAGTATGCCATACTCTCTAAAACTGACTATAAATAAAATTCGGCGGATTAAGATGACGGCAAGTCTTCAGCTCTGATGAAGTTTGAAATGTTCGCTTCCAACCACACTTGAGTGGATCGAGCTTTATGAGCCGGTGCCGAGTTTTGCAGATAGGACCATTCTTGGTTATGAAAGATGGTGTTGTTAAGAAGAAGCTTCTATAGAGCTTTGAGCATAAACTCGGTCACTCTGCTTGTCAATATAAAAATTAATAGAGTGGTAAAATCAAAACAACTTCCAAAGAGGGAGATCACAGAATTTTTTTATTTACTGACTTTAATAACACACGAACTCTTTCACAGATTACATAAACCAGATAATGCTTATAAGACTTAGATTTACGCAATGGGATCATGTGCCTTTATTCTAACAAGCATAAAACACCGGAGTAGTATAAGCAAATTAAAAACACGGGAGCAACACTCGCGTTAGTATTTTCTATCATCATATTAATTAAAGGTCACATAAATCCACTGGACGACGTCGTCGACAATCTTGTAGCCATTTCTCCACCAAATGGACAACGTCTACTTCTAACAAAGGGAGGTATAAATCAGCAGCAACACAACGGTGCAAACACGTTACATTTTACACGAACGCCACTCATATTAGTTGTTAGCCTTCGCCTACGACATTGCTTGCGAGCATCGCGTTTAAACTTATAGAAAGGAAAAGTTTACGTAATTCTATTCTGGGGATATAGTATTCCCAGAATAGAATTACGTAAATGTATCTTAATATTTAGTTGAACATTGAAAATTGTTGAATATTTAAGTTGCGTGTAATTCTAACTTATATTATAAATGCGAATGTGAGTTTGTTTGTTTATTTGTTACGATTTTACGTTAATTACTCGACCAAGAATTATGAAATTACCCACACACGTTTTTGGGGGCACAGAAAAAGACATAGGGTACCTTTCGCCAAGGAAATAGCACTGTTATTAATCTAACTTAACCTTCATTTACGCGGGCGAAGACGTGGGCAAAATCTAGATTATAATATTATAAGAATGTAAAAACTGTCTCGTGACTGTTTGGTAATAGTTCCAGTTTCTGTTAATCTGAGTACATATTGAGAAAAACATACCTACTTTGTTTTAATCCAACACATTACCTATCAGTGTACCAAATTATATTCAAATCCCTTGAATCATTTACGTGTGCTTAAGTAACAAACATCCATATAGCTTCTTAAACTTTCATATTTATAATATTAGTAGTAGAGAAGAGGAAGTGAGAAAAACGCCATCGTACATTTTTTGCAAGAACATTTGTAACAAGGTTCCTTGTGCCCATAACGCATAAGTGTCTGTGATGACGCACATGATACCTCGTGTCTGTAAGATTAATGGCACAAAAATATAAAACCCGTAAGAGAAATTTCGGAGGACATTTTGATAATGATGGTGGATCCATCACAATAAGAGTGAGTCTGTCAATTTGATGTTACTACGGAGTTTCTTTAAGATAAATGGGATGTTAAGCCTCCACAAAAATCCTATATTAAGATATAGGATTTTTGTGGAGGTTTCATCGGGGCTTTTTATATAACCTTTATTATATAATATATACTTTATTTGTTTTAGGAATGGTGGGATATTACAGACTCGAAGTAAGAAGGGAAGTAGCTCTTGCTACCTACGTGTTTAGTGAAATGCGCGGTAAGATCCACAATCCGGGTATCTTAGAGACGGTGCAGCTGTGCGTTCCGAACGAGTACCTCGGTCGTCGCCGGCGGCCGTCGCTGCTAGCGGTGCCTCGCGCGCGCACCAACCTGTTGCAGCGCGCGCCGCTCGTCCGGGCGCTGCGTGTGCTCAACACGCTGTCTGACCAGATAGATTTGTTCACATCTCCACTGAACGTATTCACAAGTGCTGCTTATTGCCACTGCAGTAACTAGCTTAGTTTAAGTGTATAGTATAGTGTATAGTAAGTGTATGTATAGTATAGATATAGATAAGATAGTCTAAGTTCAGCTACTCTATCGCATTAGGCTTGCCTGTAAAGATAGACGTAAGTTTTATGGTCAATAAATAAATAAATAACTAAAGTAGCATAACAGATGGCAAAATCAAAATCAAAACATCTTTATTCATTTAGGTCACAAAGTAACACTTATGAACGTCAACGTTACACTAACTAAACAATAATATGAATTAACATTAACATTTACCTGTTGCCACGTTCAGCAAAGCAAGGGCATAGAACCAATGAAAAGAACGGGCAAGAAACTCAAGATCACTCTTTTTAATCGCCAATTTAAAACGCTCCTTGTTTTTGGCCAGTCTGATTGTAAGTGTTTACTATGGTAAATGCATGAACATTAGTAACACCAAGGGTATATTTGCAATGGGCAATTACAACGGAATTCGAAAACTCGAAAATAGACAAATAGTTCATTGAAATTAAACTGCTATATACGGATTTTATCGCGTTGTTTATTTGACACTTTATTACAAAATTTTGAAAATTGTTACACTACTATTACTATTAAACTTTACTAATTTTTAAGCTAATTAAATGATTATTAAACTATTTAGATTTAATTTATTTTTACACTTTGACAAACCACAGATTCTCGCTAAAGAACACCGATTCCTACCAAGGATGCTTTGCGAGGCTATTGAAATCAAAAAACATCCTAATTTTAATAGAGAAAATGGTTGGAATGTACCACCAGCTTGGGATCCAGTAATAAAAATAGTCAATCCCAAGAAGAAGCAAACCACAGCTAGACTTCATGATACTTTGAGCTCATTCTGCGTAAATAGAAACACCAATGATTAAATTATGTTCGGGTACTTTGAAATAACTACACTGGAACATTGAGACAACTACCATCTTAGTCTCCCCGTGACCATGGCTGCTGAAAAGCTAATAGCAGTTTAATTTCAATGAATAATATTCGCGTAAATAGAAGACAATATTAGACAAATAGTGTCATATAATTGTCTTTCTTCTTCTTAGTCGTACTCTCTTGACAGAGTGGTCGTGGTCATGTCTCGGTCGAATCTTGCGCCACCGCATCTCTCGTGATGCGACGCCATGTAGTTCTATGTTTGGCGGCCTGGGAGTTGACATTGATGCTCGAGTGTGTCATAGATTTGATGAGGTCCATCCATCTTGTTGGATAGCGCCCACGTGATTTTTGCCCTCGACTTTTCCTTGCACTACCAATCGTTCCATCGAATCCTCGTTACGGGTGATATAACCGAAGAACTTGAGGATTCGTATTTGCACAGACCACGATAATCTCTCTTTGATACTGAGTTCTTTCAGGCTCGAAGCGTTGGTTTGGTGCGCGGTCCATGGGATCTTAAGCATACGTCTCCAGCACCACATCTCCAGTACGTCAATCTTTCGACGTTCCTGTGTCCTCAGCGTCCACGTCTCAGCTCCATATAGAAAAATTGGAAAGACCAAGCACTTCATCAGTCGAACCTTTGTGGTTCTGGTTATTCAGAAATGGTTATTCAGTATTCACTAATTGAATCATCATCATCAATCAGAGCTTATTCAGTCAGTTTGGTTATTCAGGTTAGACATAAATTTAAAAAGCTGTTACTAACTGGTTGCATAATCTTGATTATGATGAGACTGAAAGTCTTATTGTTACTTTAAAATAAACAGATTAACTGGTATTCACATCCAAACCACGCACATATACACACACATACACATCACACGTACAATAATACACACACACACACACACACACACGCACACATATGCACACACACACACACACACACACACACACATACACACACACACACACACACACACACACACACACACACACACACACACACAACACACACACACGCGCGCGCGCAGACACATGTTATATTTATGTCTTGTTATTATATTTTATTTTATTTACTTTATTTGTATGCTTAGTTTGTTCAATATTTTATTTAGGTTCATTTCTAGACTTTACCGCACATACTTATAATTTTACCATATGTGATTTCGATAGAGAGAGAGCCTGGAGATTTGTCACACAGGTTTCGAACCTATTACAGACTCCAGCTCCCACAAAGGTTGATTTTCTAACTGCTACTATACTCTTTTTGTGTTTATATAGTATTAAAACTATGTGTGCACCTTTTGAGAGAAAATAAATGAATTTATTATTATTATTCATTTATTCTGCGGTCCTTCTAAATTTTTGTGAGTTTTTTCGCTGAGGATCTCATCATGGTGCAGCGCCTCCGCAACCCCCATCGTTGGTGATTGTGGAACCCAGGTATATGTAGCCCTTGACTACTTCGCATCCCGCTATATCTTGGACGTCTGGTTGATTGTTAACAGCACGGTCCACAATCATAATTTTGGTCTTATCGCGATTAATTGCGAGTCCAAAATCCAACGCTGTAGTCTCTAGACGATTAAGAAGGGTCCTAATTTCGTCTCTAGTTGAGGCTAGGAGAGTAGTATCACATAAATCACTAGGCCTCGAGGCGTGTTGAGCTCCCTCTGAATGGATAAATAGAAATAACTATTCAACTATCTCAAATCAGTCACTTTGTTCAATAACTTAGTCATATTAAGATGATCATCTTAGTAATACAGCTATTTATCACGTGGTATTAAGCAGGATAGTCTAGTTGGTTGACTAGACTGCTACGCAGGAGTCTCGAGTTCGACACACCTCTGATTTTTTTAACAAAATAGTTAATTATTGCTAGCTTTAACGGCGACTGAAAACATCATAAGGTAACCTGCATGTCTAATAAATCTCCATAATTTTCTCGAAGATATGTTTTTTCATTACTATATTAATAATAATTGTTGTCTGTTTAGTTTGTAAACATTTTACTTATTGTTATTTCTCGATTTTCTCACATATAGTAATCCCAGTGTTTTTTACTTTTCTTTTATACATACATACATACATAGATTCACGCCTGTTTCCCAGAGGGGTAGGCAGAGACTATGGATTTCCATTTTCTACGTTCCTGACACACTTCTCTGGCTTCCTTCACTTTCATCACATTCCTCATATACGCCCGTCGGTTCAAGGTGCTCTTAACCTGGCCTTTGTCCAGAACGCCTCCAACCTGATCAAGAAACTTATATTTCTTTTATATATTGTGATACTAATGTTACATCATAATAATGCATGTTGTGACGCCTTAAAATTTTGTGCATTTAACCATTTTTAGTAGTGTTATTTAGTTGCGTAGAAATAATGTAACAACTACTGGATGTCCAAATAAATAAATAAGTCATCCAACCCGCACTGGGTTAGTATGGTAGACTATAGCCCATAATCCACCACACCGACCCAGTGCGGGTCCCTTCCCTTGAACCCTTCCTAAACCAAGAAAAGGCCTGTGCCTAGCAATGGTACAGTGTATATACAGGGCTGATATTATTATTACATTATTACCTTTTTTACGAAAATTCCACTGACGGAGGGGTATGAAATTTGGCACAGTTAAAGTTTATATGGAGAAGGAGGGGCGAATCATAATATTTTCTTATAAAATACGGAATAATGGAAAAACACTACACGCACACAACCATGCATTTGACACACGCAGTCGAATCGCGTTCGTAGTATTTCGGAATTGTTCAGCTGATGTCGTAGAATTCTTCGTAACTATGGTTACATATCTTAAGTACCGTGAAAAAAAGAGCAGCGATAGCTCAGTGGGGAGACCAACAGACTGCAATGCAGAGGGTTTCGGGTTCGAACCCACGTCGCGCACCTCTGGCTTTCGAAAGTCAAAACTTTTCGAAATTATGTGCGTATTGATTGACAATTATCGCCTGCTCCGTGCCTCGGAGAGCACGTTAAGCCGTCGGTCCCGGCTGCCATGAATATCTATGGCAGTCGTTATTGGGAGAGTGTCGACTCAAAAGATCCCACTGGGTCGAAGTGTCGCCGGTCTGCACGGACTGGCCCCCACATAAGATAAGATAAGTACCGTGAAATGTGATTATAAGGGTATAGTTATAGACAATAAAACCTTAGTAACGATCAAACTTAAAATTTTAACCAATTATGGTTGAATTTCGACCACTTGGCGATCGCTTGTATACAAAGATGTGAGAGTGTATACAAATATTATAAATGTGTAAGTTTGTAAGGATGGATGGATGGATAACAAACATTGTTACTCTTTCACGCAAAAACTACTTAACGGATTTTGATGTAACTTTATAGTATTATTATTTATACATTACAATAACTTATAGGCTACTTAAAATCTGTCTTAACATAAATCTATACGAACGCGAGCGAAACCGCGGGGAAAATCTAGTTCAGCAATTTTTAAAAAATTGGCTTTTCCTCGCCGTAATTAAATCAAACCAATTTAACCTGTCAATTTATGGAATGTTAGACATAATAATTAAAATCCTATCGCATGATCGCCGCTGTGCTGTTACCAATAGATATGTTAATCGTATTATTTAAACATCGAACAAATGTAAACCTTCAAAATTGAAAGAATTCTCGTGGATTTTTACCGGGTTTCTAAAGAAAATTGAAAACACATGCAAGCAATAGAAATCGGTCACGAATACAGTCAAACTTATAAAACTTTAATTTACATGGCATGAAATCTAAACCCGTTGACAATTTTATTTTCTTCATTTAATATTCTTTTTCCTCATAGAACACGCAACACTGCACATTGCGTTTCTACCACAGACTAAAGAAATGATAGACTGGTTTACTGTCATTTTTTTTATTATTAGATTTTGCCTGCGGCTTTGCTTGCGTTAATTTAGATTTTTCTTTAAGATAGATTTTTTGGTGGTCTATATGTTATTCTGATATATAGACAATAATACTGTAAAGTTTCATCAAAATCCGTTCAGTAGTTTTTGCGTGAAAGAGTAACAAACATATAGATGTTTGTTACTTTTTGATAGTTTGTGAGGATAGATAGATTAGTAGGATTTTCATCAAATATGATATTACCTGAATTATTAAGATTTTTATAATAAGGTACAAGCGTTGGAAATTTGTAGTAGTAGGGGTAAATGTCAAATGATAGAAAAAGGATGCATGATAGACGATACGTGTGGTGATCAAACCCACAACCCTCGACGTAGTGGCAATGGCGAGGTGACCAGATAAAGCAAAGCATTTAGAGTAGTAAAGTCTTGCTGATTTCAGCATGAATGGGTCGGCTCGACCAGGGAAGAACTACCCTCTCAAACAATATCGACGTGAAATACCAGTATTCCTACTGTTGTGTTTCGTTCGGTTAGTGAGAGTGCCGGAGGCCCAATCACCCTCGTTTCCTCTTCCCATTCCTTCTCCTTTCCACTTCCTTTTTCTTTTCTTCCTTTCCTAAAGGGTCGGCAACGCGCAAGTGATGCCTCTGGTGTTGCATGCGTCCATAGGCTACGGCGACCACTTACCATCAGGTGGGCCGTATGCTTGTTTGCCAAATTAGTTATAAAAAAACATGGTATCCGTCAATTGTTGATTTAACTAGTTCGTTCATTCAACGCTCACTACTAGTACGTCGTACGTACTAATACTTGTGTGTGTCCGTGCTCTTGTGTGTGTTAAATTCACAGTTGGATCCAGTAGGTTGCCGTCGGTGCCTGGATTTATTTTTCGTACGGGCAGTACAGCATCTGTCGGCTCCGCTAGTGTCTTATAAGTGTTAGTTTGACACCTATATAATATTTTTGTTTTCGGTCTGTAAATCTTTAAAGCTGTCATAGATTTTATCTATTACATTAAATATTTTTTGGGAGATGTTTTACATTTATTTCGGCAATCGGCTTAGCCGTAAATGTATTTTACCAAGTCTTTCTTTGACCTGTGTTGATTTATGTTGCTCTTTCGAATAAAATATTATTACAAAAAGTCTAGACAACAAGCCTTTGCTAAGTTTTCCAACGAAATTAATTTATTTTAGTTCTTTGTTTAACAAATTTGTTGTGCGAATCTATTTAAAATACCTCGACATTGTCTGTCAGGCCATTTACTTGTAGATTGTTTTTACACTCAGTAATGTAATTTCTATAGAAAGCAAATTGAATCAGTCTCCGTTATAAGGGTACTTTACTCAATGAACTTTGTTGTCTAGCTCGTCATAAATCAATTTTAAAAAGGGTTTCTCTTGTTTACTCTTATAATTGTTTGTAATCAATCAATATTTATATAGAGGTTAGGATTTTCAGGATTGTTCACAAAAATGTTTAGGTAATTACAAGTTATTTATTATCACAATGAAGATATTAGTATTGGTACAAGATTTCATCGCCAAGTTTTGGGTGTGCATTTATTTAATTTCTTTATTTTGCCTACAGCTTCGTTCACCTAAATGTATGTTAGGTTAGGTTAGTGACACCCTTTTTTTTTGGGTGAAAGGTACCTTATTTTCTATTCTGTACGCCTGACAAATTTTATGATGATGGGTCGAGTACTTAAGACGTGAAAGCGTAAAGGCTCCTACACACTATGCCGGCGGCCCGGCCGGCGAGCATGCCGCCAACAAGCTCAAATACCCTCCGGGCTTGCCGCAAAAATGAGCCGCTGCCATGACCACCGGTGTATGCCGGTGGGTTGCGCGGGGAGCAGGCGCGGGTGCGGCGTCAATTAAAATGTCGTTTAATTTGGATGAAGAAGCTTTGTAGCTTCTAATTGATCAATTTCACGAAGATGACATTTTGTGGAAATCTAATCTAATGCTAAAAATCGTGATAGTCATGCGTAATCTTAAAACATAAATTACCACACATAGAAGATTAAAACGCGAAAAAAGGGGTACCAATTTATTTATTTGCATAATAATTTATAGGGACACCAAACCGGGATGTCCTTAATTAACTTTAGTTACTTTAGCAACTTTGATGAGACAGCTGTTTGTTTTTATTCCCAAAGTTATTATCCCCGGACGGGTTGCGTCTAGAAAAACACTAATAGGGTTTACTAAATGTAATTTATGCGCCTAACTTACAAAAAGCAAGTAGAAAATATTTTTTTAGGATTGTTCGTGACTTTGTATATGTAGCATTAAACGGATAATATACCATAACCTGCCATTTCATTGGCATCTTAAAAGCACGCCATATCAAAGGTTCAATAAATTTTCACCTTGTTTATTTTTATAAAAATCAGGCACACCAGGAATAATTCCTGTGTCGCGGGGGACTTTACAAACATTCAAACAACGGTCACAAAGAACACCCAAACCCGAAACAACTATTTATGGATCACACAACTATTTTAAAATAACATTTATTTAACTATATACCATTTATATAATTTTTGATTGACAATTATCGCTTGCTCCGTGCCTCGGAGAGCAAAGTGAAAGTCAAAAATTTTTATTTCAAATAGGCCTGAGTAACAAGCACTTTTAAAACATCAAAAGCTAGATGTCAGTTCCAAAAGTGAATTAAATTAAATTTAAATTAAATGTAATAAATTACCTACACCAGGGCCAACATCGTGCTCACACCTTTACAAACATTTTATTATTTTAATATGAAGTATATAATCTTAATTATACAACATGAAATTGATATATTATTTGTCAGTGGGCCGAGGAAATGCAAGTATTTAAAAGGACATAGTTGAGAATACCATAACTGAACATACAAAAAAATCATTGCCGTATGCAGGGGGGACCGAAGACCAAGCATTTTTATCGTCCATATATTGTTTCGTGCTATAGTATGCTTTGGAGAGTAGAGTGCGTTTCACTATCTCTTTAAACTTTTTGACGGGTAATTCACTAATGTGGGATGGGATTTTATTATAGAATCTAATACTATTTCCAATAAAACTTTTACTAGTTCTGCTAAGTCTAAATCCTGGTACCATAAGTTTGTGTTTATTGCGAGTATTTAGGCTGTGGACGTCACTATAGCACGTTAAGCCGTCGGTCCCGGCTGCCATGAACATCTATGTTCGTTATTGGGAAAGTTAGTACCCTCTAATATCCTGACACTGGTCTAGCCTTAGGGTATCGTTAGCCTTCGGGTTGCAGAGGTCAGGTGGCAGCCGCTCAGTGTAAAAACTGATATCCAGTCAAACCCGGTTAGACTAGAAAAGCCGACCCAAGTGACTTGGGAATAATAAAGGCTAAGGAAGAAGATACCATTTATATAACTATTAACATTAATTATAGTTTCAACTGCACAGATGTAGTAATGATAAAAGTAGTTGCTCAAATAGTGGTTCCGTGTCTGGATATTCTCTGTATCCGTTGTTTAAGTTCTTGTAAAGTCCCCCACGATACACGGTACACACAGCGAAGCACCAACCTAGACTGTTTGGACTTTGAACTATTAGAAGTTGAACACTGCGAATCGTGCGAGAGACTACGTTACATTTTTGTTACGCTTTATCCTTACCATTACATCGACACCACTATGCACTGTCCCTTTCCGACAATTCTCTATTTTGTATGTAGCGTAGTTATGCGTATATAGGGTGTCTAACATGATGTGTAGCCGTGTGTACATTCCAAGTCCGGGAGATGTCTCCAAAAAAAAAGCTTTATCTGTTTAAATGTCAAGATGGACAAATTCATGTTTTCAGAATGAATGTCAGCCAGCTCGAAATATATCAACGTAAGGTAACTGTATGCATACGGTTTTGTTATATTCGGCAGTTCGATTACATGCTCGATATTTTATGTAAACTAGATTTTGCTCGTGGCTTGGCTCACGTAAACGTAAATTTTCAATCCCTCGAAAACAGGACTTTTTCTGGATGTAGTAGTAACATAATAACTAAAAACTTAATTTGGTGTCATGCCTATTTGTGCTCAAAGGGATAACTATTATCATCATCATCATCGGGCTATAACCAGTCCACTGCTGGACATAGCCCTCCCCTAATGAGCGCCATAGCGCCCTGTCTTCGGCTTGCCGCATCCCGCATCTGCCTGCAGTCTTTCGCAGATCGTCATCCCATCTGGTCGGAGGGCGTCCTACACTACGTTTGCCGAGTACGATAATATAACTATTATACATTAGTCATATTATCATTTTACCAGATATGCTTAGCTCCTAGGTAATAGCGATCAAGTATTAGTATGTACGACGTACTATGTACTATGTACCGGCGTTGAATGAACGAACTAGTTAAATCGACAATTGACTGATACCATGTAGGCTCTGCAAGAATACCAGCGTTATGGTTATTCTGCAATATAGCTGACGCAAGGCCTTATTTGTTCTTTTTATATAGATTGTGTTTTCTGTTTGTAATTCTCTTATAAGAATGTGGAACATATAAAATTATTTTCTATTTTAATGTGTACGTTTAACGGACCCGTTGACCATCTCAAAATAGACTAGTTAAATTTGTTAATTAGTTTACGAATTTAGCTAAACAAGATACTCGTTTTTAAACGAAAAGCAACTTGATTATAGTTGTCAACTATAATCCTCAAAAATATTTGATTAGCTTTAATCTTGACTGAAAGGATGGCGTAATGTCACCCGCGGTACAGAAATGATGCCTAGTGCAGAAGCTGCCATTTCTTAAAAAAAAAATAATAATATATAAATAATATATACCAAACTGCTATATACGGATTTTATCGCGTTGTTTATTTGACACTTTATTACAAAATTTTGGAAATTTTAGTAGTGTAAAAATTTCCAAAATTTTGTAATATAGTGTCAAATAAACAACGCGATAAAATCCGTATATAGCAGTTTAATTTCAATGAATAATATTCGCGTAAATAGAAGACAATATTAAATATATACCAACTTTATCAAATTGTTGGCAAAACTTAACTTAATAAGTATAGCCTTATTAACGGTTGATGAAGTTAAAAGGAAAACCTTAACGTGTTCAACGTGTTGCAATGCTATTTGACATTAGTTGTCATGTTAACTAGTTGACGATTTCAACCAATTAATTGACTGGTTGATGAACGAAAATCAACGCCTAAGTTACGTTAACTGAAAAACGTCAACAACCCGTCGCTAGTATTTACAGACCCAGAATCATGCGTGCATCCCCACACTAAGAGCACCAATAGCCTAGTGGGACCGTTGGACTGTCATACAGAGGTCTTGAATTCTGGAGTATCCTAAAGTCATGCATCTCTGACTTTTCGAAGCTATGTGCGTATTAAATAGTTAATTATCGCCCGCTTGCTTTTCTCACGGTGAAGGAAAACATACATTACATTACATTACATAAAAAAGACCTACATGTCTGAGAAATATATCTAATGTTTTCAAAGATATGTGAAGTCTGCCAGTCCATACTGGTCTAGCGTGGTGGACTATGGCCTAACCCTTTTCACACTGAGAAGAGGCCCGTTTTAAGCAGTGGGGCTAATATTATAATTCCTCGCACTAGCTAAAAATCATTGGATTTACATTTATTGACATTATAAATCACGCCACGGCTCCGAGGTCATGCTCTATATATAACAAAAGTTTGCAGGCGACAAATATTTGTTTCGGTGGTACTCTTTGTGTCCTTTGTTTGAATGTTTGCAAAGTCAACCGTGACAGCCACCATTCAAACAATACAACAATATGTAATCCCTCATATATAACCTGTTTATTTTGATCAAAGAAACAAGTTATGGAAATTAAGTTGATTAATAGTTGTCGAATTTGATTGAAAAAAACATAGGGAAGTGCAAAAACTAACAGTGAATCATCTTAGATGTTTTTGAAGTCTTAGTATAATTTATAGTGTAAAACTCATCATATCTGCAAGATAATACAGGCAAATGTGTCTATATATTATTAAAGTAAATGTAAGTAAGGTTATGTTAGGTTCCGGGCACGCCCATCCGCCGATGGTGCCGCCTTCCATGGCGTCCAGCGCGGACTTTGACAACGACGAGGTTCCCGAAGTGACTCAGGTAGAATTGCGAGCGGCGGTATCGAGACTTCGCTCGAAAATCACCGCCCCAGGGCCCGACGGCATTCCAGGCCTTGCGTTGGCACGGCCCTCGAGGAGCTCGCGCCCCAACTCAGGGGGTTTTTTAGTAAGTGTTTAGTGCAGGGCTAGTTTGCGGGCCAGTGGAAGGTGGAGAGACTCGTCCTGATCAGGAAAAAAGGGCGCCCGGCGGATAGTCAGACCGCCTACCGCCCAATGTGTTGCTGGCCGAGGTGGCTAAATTGTTCGAATTTATCATCGCGGTGCGCTCTGTCCAGCGTCTCTCTTCTGTGGGTCCGCACTTGGCGGACAACCAGTATGATTTCCGCTGCGTGCTAAGTGCCAAAGGGTAGGTCCCTTCGTGTAGTGGCCTGCCGTTTCAACCGGTAGGCCGAAACCTCGGCGGGGTCGCGACCGCATGTGCAAGTGATTCGCGCGGCCCCGTCGATAGCGGGTTTGTCGAAGAACACCGTGGTAGGCTTAGTCGGTATTCCGAGCGGTCCATTACTTATTGTTAGTTGTAAAATTGTATGCAGCTGGCTTGATGTCCGTGCGTAACGGTGGTCTCCATTGAAAATCAGCGTTGCGATATCACGTCGGTTTTATCGCAACATCAATGCTGAATGGAGACTATTTGTTGCCACAATAGCATAATATGTATATATATATTTTGTTTTTTACTTACTAACTGTTTATTTAATTGTCTTTTTTATTATTTTGTCTGTATTTTGTAAGAAAAATATGTAATCATGTTTCTTTGTGGCAATAAAGAATGATTCCTTTCTTTCTTTTTTTAAATGGAGGTTAGGTTTTTTTACAGCTAATTTGGCAAACAAGCATACGGTCCACCTGATGGTGGGTGGTCACCGTAGTCTATGCACGCCTGCAACACCAGAGGCATTACTTGCACGTTGCCGACCCTTAGGAAAAGAAGTGGGCAGGAGAAGGAGCGGGAAGAGAAAAAGAGCCTCCGGCACTCTCACTCACCGAACGAAACACAACAGTAGGAATACTGCTGTTTCACGTCGGTATTCTGTGAGAGTGTAGTCCTTGCCCGGTCGTGCCGGCCCATTCATGCTGAAATCAGCAAGACTCTACTAATAATAGGTTATGTTAGAAACAGTTTTGTTTCTGGATAAAAGATAATATGTGCTTTTTTGTTCCTCTGACAACATGTGCGTGAAATTTCATGATAATCGGCCGACTATTTAAGGCATAACAAACAAGCAAACTCATTTATAATATTATAGTTAGGATTTTTAATTTCAATTGAGGTACGTAAAACTATCCCCATAATATTTAAAGTAATTATTAATTAAATTATAATCCAGTTTAGATGGTTTAACCGTTACCATAAAATTTTAATGAGGTCATATTCATAAAGTCGTTAATGTTGATTAGTATTTCACACTAAAAGCTGCAAATGAGTATGTGTAAATTTTATGTGAGCCATGATAAGAATTCATTAATATTTATTTTGTTCAGTACGAAGGCCTTTTTTAAGTCAAATAGATAGCTCAATAGTTATCTACTTTTTTAGAGGCGTAATTTTCACAGTTACGTTACAACAGCTGCGTAATTTAAAATAAATATGTATTTTAGAAGAGATGGTAAAATATAATTATAATTATATAAAAGGTAATGGACCTGATAGGCATAATTATTGTTCTGCTATATATATTAGACACATCTAATTCTGTAGATAATAACTATTTCTTTAATGATTGTCTACCTTAGTTTCCATAAGGTAACTTTTCTAATATATATAGTTTAAAAATATATATGGATACACAGTCTTAATCTTTTATATAATATTTTCTTACGTTTACGCGTTATAATACGCGTTTCAATGGAAATTAAGCAACTTTATACGGATTTTGTTACGTTGTTTATTTTATAACACTTTTGTTACATAATTTTATTTTTTTATTTTGCCCGTTGTTTTGGTTGGTTTTCAGCAGCCATGTTCACAGGGAGACTAAGATAGTGGTTGTCTTAGTGTCCTAAAGTGTAGTTATTTAAATGTACCCGCACATAATTTAATCATTGGTGTTTTTATTATCGCAGAATGAGCTCAATGTATCATAGTCTGGCTGTGCTTAACTTTTTCTTAGGTTTGACTTTCTGAATTACTGGATCGCAACCTGATGGTACATTCCATCCATCTTCTGTATCGAAATTAAGATGTTTTTTGTTTTCAATAGCCAATAATTATAATTATGTGTAATGATAAAAAGTGTGCTACATTTCGAGAGGAACGTTTCATTATGTTATATAAAGCAAGCCTATCATGGAGTACTGGGCACGTCTTCTCCTGCTGCTACTAACAATTTTCAGACAAAAATATCTAAAACACTTTAGACGAACTGGTGACTTTAAAATCAAACTTTTGGCACGTAACCAAAGAAACAAAGAACAGTAGCGTATAATTGAAATTAAACTACTATATACGGATTTTATCGTGTTGTTTATTTGACACTTTAGCAGCTTCGGATCCAGTAATTCAAATAGTAAAACCTAAGAAAAAGCAAACCACAGCTCCAGCTGTGGTTTGCTTTGAAATCTACTTCATGATACTCTGAGCTCATTCTGCGTAAATAGAAACACCAATGATTAAATTATGTTCGGGTACTTTGTAATAACTACACTGGAACATTAAGACAACTACCATTTTATTCTCCCCGTGACAATGGCTGCTGAAAAGCAACCGAAACGTCGGAGAAAGTGTAAACTTAAATATAAATAGTTTTAATAATTTAATTAGCTTAAAATTTAGTAAAGTGTAATAGTAGTTACAGTAGTGTAACAGTTTCTAAATTATGTAATGACGTGTCAAATAAACAACGCGATAAAAACCGTATATAGTAGTTTAATTTCAATGAATATCAGTAGCATATAAATCATACAAATACTAATATTTGTGTTTTTTAGAAATAAAAATTCTTTCTTGCTTTTTTCTTTTAATATCCATTTAATATAATGACCACATTCAATCTCTTTTACCTATCGTCCTATCATGACACCATATCTCAACAAGGAAGCTAAAAATGAACGAAAACAGGAGAAAAATGAATACGTCTCAAAGTTTCTAAGATATCGCCTTCCTGAGGAGCGAACTTCTTAATACCCCACGCAACAGTTTAAACTTTCGCTCTTATTCGTTATCCTGAAGCCACTTGAGGACAATTACGACAGCTTTTGTTAAAAGACTGGACGGAAATCTTTAAAAATGTTCTCCATTGGCAACTCTTTGAGTTTGAATCAGACAGATACGGCATTGTGGGTGCTTGCATCGGATTTACACGTTTGACATATATCTTGAAAAATAAATCCATACTAATATTATAAAGAGGATGATTTGATTTTCTGTTTGTTTGTTTGTTAAAACTACTTAACCTACCTATGTTTGTCTTGGTATGGGTGTTTCTATGTCCCGTGTTTGAGTGAGCGGTTTGCCCCGCCCGGGCATCGCAGCGCCGTGAGTTGATCGCGGCAGTCGGATTGGTTGCCCTCTCGCTCCCGGCCGTAGTTCAGTCTATGGTCCGGAGTGAGAGGTCGTGGAACGCCGTCGCCTTCTTTTGTGAGGAAGTCATTTCCATCAAGGAGGCGGTGGAGCGGGACGACCTCCAGCCACCCTGAGGTTTGACCTGGGGGTGGCGGGCTTTGTAGGCCTGCCCGCCATCCGTTCAGCACCAGGTCCGAGAGGCGGCGTGCGTGTTCCCACGCGCGCCTCTATGTCGAGTTCGTCTCCCCTCTAGGGGGGACAGTAGGGAGTTTTAGAAGTGCCTATAGGGTAGGTCTTTCGTGTAGTGGCCTGCCGTTTCATACGGCGGGCCGAAACCTCGGCGGGGTCGCAACCGCATGCGAAAGTGATTCGCGCGGCCCCGTCGATAGTGGTTTTGTCGAGGAACACCGTGGTAGGTTTAGTCGGTATTCCGGGAGGTACTTTATCATCTTTACCATCTTTCTTTTACCCCGGCGAGTCCGACATAACCCCTCCGCCCGCCCCCGCGGAGGGGTATGCGTTATGCATTCCCCCAGGTTAACAAAAAAAGAAAAAAAGGTGTTTCTATGTACAATACGTATGTAAGTATTTACAAAAAAAAAAATTATATTTATTCATTGTCTGGTACCCATAGTACAAGCTCTGCTTTGTTTGGGCTAGATGGTGTTGTGTGTACGCGATAGAATATTATTATTATAAATATACGATTTTCAAAATTCTTTCACTATCATAATATATATCAGCTACCTTATTACCGAGTAATGTAGGCTATATTTTATGAAAATAAGTACTGTTACTAACATAGCATAACCTATTTTGACACAAGTGAAGTCGCGAGTTCAAACTAATGGTTAAATAAGTACCATGAAAATTGTCGCCTTGCTACTGGTACTACACCGAGTGGTGTGCGTTCGGATCCCACACAGGACACAAATACAATTGTGCACGAGACCCGTGATGGTGAAACCGTCGCCTCACCGCTCAACACCTCAAGCCACTCGCGCCAGTGTTGCCCTCTGTTGCTGGCTTGTATGCCTATGGTGGCTATTTAGGGGGCCCATTTAGTGAATTGGCGAGTCACCGTCTGCCCATTGCGTTGATGCTACTAGAGTATTCAGGGCAGACGCCGTTTTTCATCCATAGTTAGCAATGTACCGGTCCACCAAACCCATACCGATATATTAGAATCCATACGTAGCAATATTCCTACGCCTGCTTCGGCTAGTGCCGCAGTAGGAGTTCCATCCCACCTTTGATTAAAACTCTCGAACGGTCTCTTCACATTGGACCCATATCTCCGTGTAAGCCTACTAAAGGGCCAGGTATTTTTCTAATATAATATATTAGAAAATACCTGTGATAAGAGAAACATAATAATTAAATTGATTGCCATAAAATACATACATAGATTCACGCCTGTTTCCCAGAGGGGTAGGCAGAGACTACGGATTTCCATTTGCTACGATCCTGACACACTTCTCTGGCTTGATTCACTTTCATCACATTCCTTATACACGCCCGTTGGTTCAAGGTGCTCTTAACCTGGCCTTTGTCCAGAACGCCTCCGATCTGATCAAGAAATGTTTGCCATAAAATAATTTACAAATACCTAATATAAAACATTACAACAACATAAATATGCTTTAGTCTTCAATTATTTGAACTCGATGAAATTCCCCACACTGGTCTATGCCTGTCTGTGTCTGTGTTTTGTTTAAGCAATCATGAATAAGTATGCTTGATAGCCATTTCAGTTTTATATAGTTGCTTGATTTTACCGC
Organism: Catocala fraxini; assembly: GCA_930367265.1. Taxonomy (NCBI): domain Eukaryota; kingdom Metazoa; phylum Arthropoda; class Insecta; order Lepidoptera; family Erebidae; genus Catocala; species Catocala fraxini. The sequence continues at coordinate 6,689,183 of OV884047.1, forward strand.
AGTCGATGAACGCTTACTAGTCTCTTCTTCTCTCTTAGCATTTATTATTCCACTGTCACTTGGGGTCGGCTTTTCTGGTCTAACCGGATTTAACTGGATATCAGTTTTTACACCGAGCGGCTGCCACCTGACCTCCGCAACCCGAAGGCTAACGATACCCTAAGGCTTGACCAGTGTCAGGATATTAGAGGGTACTGACTTTCCCAATAACGACTGCCATAGATGTTCATGGCAGCCGGGACCAACGGCTTAACGTGCTCTCCGAGGCACGGAGCAGGCGATAATTGTTAATCAATACGCACATAATTTCGAAAAGTCATATAACTTCCGATAGTCAGAGGTGCGCGACGTGGGTTCGAACCCGAGACTCTCTGCATTGCAGTCTGTTGGTCTCCCCACTGAGCTATCGCTGCTCTATAACGCACGCTTACTAGTCTAACAGTATTATATTATATGAAGAAACATAACACAATGTTTTCTAGTTTTATCTAAAGAGGCTGCTCTAGCTTAAGCAAAATTGTCTAAAAACGGTTTTATGTGTCTCCAAACTGCACTTCTGGAGTTGCTCGCGACTGGTAAACCTCTCTGCATGTTATCATTCATACAATGTGGCTTGCTACTCTTTTTATTGCAGGTTGGCCCTGCGGCATAGGGTTGCGGTCAATTGTGAGGTTCTAAGTTCAATTCTCAAGTAAAGCAAAGGAATATTGGGCTTTTCAGTTATGCAATTCTCAATACATTTATTTATCGATACATTAAATACCAGTATTATATAGCTAAACCTCTTCAGATTCTAAAGATTTTTAGCAGCACACCGGCGCTCAGACACAACGAATTTTCAATTATTTCTGGCATCCCAACAATTGACAAGTTAAATACGCGAAACGCGATGTAAATTATATGTAACTATATCTTATTAGCCTAGCAGGAAATCGTTGGACTGCCACGCAGAGGTTTCGAGTTCGATCCCTAAGTGCACATCTAATTATCACTCGCTTTAACGATGCAGGAAAACATCGTAAGGAAACCTGAATGTCTAAGAGTTCTCCATAATGTTCTCGAGGATATGTGAAGTCTGCCTACCCACACTGGACCAGCGTTGTGCACTATGGCCTAACCCTTCTTAAAATGAGAAGAGACCCGTGCCCAGCAGTGGGACAGTTTCATACAGGGCTGCTATTATTATTATATGTAACTATATCTTATTAATTATAATTCGTGAACAATGACAAACTAGAACCATTAGTTGGTGCGTCCGTATACACGTGTACGTTGAACCGTCAGGTGTAAGTTATCGAACGCAGCCATGTCCTGGCTGTGAGTCGCAATTGAAGGAAACCGCGCAATAAGGCAACTTTGTTAAGGGTAGAAGATTACTTGGAGACAAACAGCCGATTTTTCTTTTTCTTAAGACTACTCCCGCTCTAGTTGTCAAACCGCTTGTTGCGACACTATTAAATTTATATTTGAAATATATTACCAGCTTAAGGGAGCAAGCTCTCTGTTGTAGAGAACTTTACAAACATACAATCTACAGACTCAAAGCATCTACAACTGTTATGTACCATCTGTATTTGCTTACCATGTTTCTTGCAAATAAATATTATTACTATTACTGCAACCAGACAAGGTACAAAATTTACACAAATCATTTTTATAACGTGTGGGATTCAACACATAACACTCCACTCAGCATCGCGCTGAGTTTTGTGTTTGAATTCCACACAGGACTAATATTTGTATAATTCACAAAATATTGTTTTTATTGAAAAAGACAACTCGCACACTAGAATTGATTTTTGTCGCGGCTGACTTTACCAACATTTATACAACGGTATACATGTAGAATGAATGGACGAGGAAAGACTGACTAACAAAGTTTATAAGGCTAGTATGAATGGATCAGTCGCAAGAGGAAGACCTAGGCGAACGTTTCTTGATCAGATCGGAGGCGTTCTGGACAAGGGCCAGGTTAAGAGCACCTTGAACCGACGGGCGTGTATGAGGAATGTGATGAAAGTGAATGAAGCCAGAGAAGTGTGCCAGGATCGTAGCAAATGGAAATCCGTAGTCTCTGCCTACCCCTGTGGGAAACAGGCGTGAATCTATGTACGTATGTATCATACAACGGACATAAGGAAAACCCAGACGTGGAACGACCGGTTTATGGATCACACTAATTACTGTCTGGGGACCTAGACTGGGGGTTTCTGTGTGGGGTCGCAACCCATAACACTCGATACAGTGGCAGTGGCAAGGCGACCACTTCAACTACTAACCCATTAGAGAAGTCAAGTTCCGGGACGTGATGTAGCGCGGCTGCAAAACTGCCCGATGAATAGCAATAGAGTCACCTCTTATAACAAGGGTCCAGAAGAAAATGGTGAATGTCAAAATGTGGATGTAATCTTAGCCTTACCCTATTTAGCTATTTATTATATATATATATATATATATATATATATTTATACAGGCAGGCGTTGTCTGGATGTATCGATATAAGTAATTTGTTTTATGTGGCGGTTTGCATTGACTCGTACTCCTCCGCGGAGGACGGGCGGAGGGGCTATTTCGCACTCACCCGGGGAAAGATGATGATGTCCCGGTTCTACTGACTATACTTACCTCGGTGTTCCTCAAGGTTACCAGAGCCGGCGGGGTCGCGATTGCATGTGAAAATGATTCAGGCGGCCTCGAGATGGATACATGTCAACGTATTTAACAAAGTAATCTATTTTTTAGTATGTACTTGTTACACCAAAACCATACCAAAGCAAGCAACACGAGACAATTCTTATAAATATAACCTTTCGATATTATTAGCCTTGACCCAAAAAATACAGTCTTCCTCTTAAGACGAAGTGGTGAACTTAATTACTTAGAAGAAACCTTATAGCGTTTGAGCGAAGGTACGTACCTACGTAAGTACGTATCCTGTTATTTAATGTATAGAGCCTGCGGTGTGGCACTTCTAAACAATATAAATTAAAGCGGTCCCTAAATGGTTAATGGGTTGTCTCCTTACTAGCTTAATCCCTTATCACCCGTGTGTCGTTTCAAGAAGTTTTTGCCCAAAACATTTTGGTGAATTGTTTGAAACTGAATACATTAAGGTTTGTCGCTGCGATTGTGAATGTGACTGCTGTTCTTGACGTCTGGGGCTTAGTTCTTGGGTCGGTCAAAGTGTTAATAAATTTTCTTTCAAGAAATTCTGGTAGTTTCTGGAACAATGCCTGGTAGATGGATAAAGGTTCGCCTCTACGTTACGTTACTATAACGTTTGACTAAAAACATTGCTCGCAAATGGATGTAATACACGTCATCTGAATACCTCTTCGGGTAGTCTAAGTGAGACAATAATAATAATATAATATAATAGTATTCTATCACATACACACAGCACCCTCTAGCCCAAACTAAGCAGAGCTTGTACTATGGGTACTAGACAATGGATAAACATACATATATATACTTGTAAATACATATGTACATATTATATATAAAAACACCCAGACCAAGACAAACATCCATGTTCATGCACACAAATGTTTGACTTGTGCGGGAATCGAACCCGCGACCTCAGGCGTGACAGTCGGTTACACTAACCACTACGCCATCGAGTCGTCAATAGATGGATAGTAAGTGATTTAGAATACAAATACTCGTTTGACTCCCGGTTTAACAAATAAGTCTTTGCTAAAAACTCTGATCTCATTAATCAGTCTCTGTCCATCTTCGTACCCATGAATCTAATTGCATTAATCTGCAATATCGCAATAGCTAAATTACGTTCCTACTTATTTAGTACTTTACCTTATCTGTGACTATACTACACAAAAGCATATACATACTTTATGGCACCTGTCATTAATAAGAAGGTGCTAATTTAAAAAAAAAAACATTCGTGACTGTCTTTGCGGACTGCCGATAGAAGTGAAAACTAAGTAACTTGTGAATTGTGTCGTCGAGCTATTAGATTATTATTTTTTAATTTTGAATGTCGTAAATGGTGACGATGACGCGAGTTCCATGATTTTTGTTCACCCAAAAAGTTCTCAACGCGCCTGTTATCACTTCAAAAAGATATATTAATCTATTTAAGATGTGTATGCACTACTTTTAGTAAATAAATATTATCCAGAAAAAGTACTGTTGCCAAGGGATAACAAATTAACATAACTTACGTTTACGCAAGCAATGCCGCGGGCAAAATCTAGTAACAAAGCAATCGAATCCCAAAACCTAGCTAGCGAAATGCGTCTGTAATACATCTTTCTGTAATAAATTTTTTCTCAAATAAGACCGCAAGCTTCCTCATATTAAAAAGCTAATTAAAAGAACACTCATATATCTATTTGAGCGGACATTTTTTTGACGTGTCGTCCGTGCTACAGAATATTCTCGAAAATTTGTGGCCACTAAACGACATGCAAACGGTTCGGTGATATATCACCGTGATTTAATGATCTTTTAAAAATTCGGTGTACCCAACTTAATTGAAAAATGTTTAGACAATATATCATTTACATTGTGCCTTATATAATACATTTTATAAGCTGGCTGTACCCGCATTCTTATATGCATTTAATTAAGTCTGTATGCATAGCGTAGTGGTTTATGTGTTCGCCGGGCTTCTATTACGCCGAGTATTGTGGGTTCGAATCCCAAACGGGACGAAAATTTGTTTGATCCACAAATGGTTGTTCCTTGTCTGGATGTTATTTATATTTAATACAGGAATTATTCGTAGAAAGGTAGTTGTCTCTAAAAATAGAATTGGTATGTAGGTCAGAGGCCCAATCACCCTCTTTTCCCCTTCCCGCTCCTTCTCCTTCCCACTTCTTTTCCTAAAGGGTCGGCAACGCGCAAGTAATGCCTCTGGTGTTGCAGGCGTCTATAGGCTACGGTGACCATTTACCATCAGGTGGGCCGTATGCTTGTTGGCCGCCACGGGCCATAAAGGCCACTTTTATTGAATAAAAGAAAAAAATTGTAATCGTATATTTGCGAATACACACCGTATTCGCAAATATACGATTACAATATTTTTCTTTTACTAACATCTTAGAGAAAACTAAGAGCTACCATATTTTGCCATCTCGTACAAATGGATCCTAACTATCATAACTAAAATAATAAATGCGAAAATAACTTTGTTTTCTTATTTATTTCTTTGTTACGCTTTCACGCCTTAACTACCCGACCGGTCAATGAAATTGCGCATACATATTATCAGGGGTACAAAATAGGACATACGATACCTTTTATCCAGAAAAACTGTTACTAACCTAACCTAACCTACATTTATGCAAGCGAAATCGCTGGCTAAATCTATAGAATGATAAAAATGAATTAGAACTCTGTTCCTTAGGATCTTAGTAATCCCAATCTTAACTAAAAGCACAAGAGTACGTGCAAACAAAAGTGCACTTTTAAATACCTCACTGTCTTATTCAGAACAGATGGCAATATGACACCCATCATCTGAGATATTGTAAATTTCTGACACTATTTCAATAAAAAGCAGCACGAAACAGAAAATCTTTAAAGTATGTATGTTAATTTTCAAAGTAAAAGTAAAGTAAAGTTTACTTTACAAATATTTATTTGGAAGTTCAGCTGCAGACATATAATGTTATAGTGTGACCCAGCTATGAAGAGAAAGTTCTCATTGCTTCACCAATGGATATGGTTCTTAGGAACTATTGGTGGATTCATGATGTCGTTCTTTTAATTGGAAGATTTTAAAATAGAGAGGTCTGTTCTTGCTAAACAGTTACCCTCAAATGGATTTCATTATTTAATTGCTAAAAAGTAGAGAATTCATATTTATTATGCTTACACCATTTGGGTAATTTAGATCAATCACGAATGTAGGATATTTTGATTATTGGTATCAATAAAATAAAATCTTCAGACTACATAATGTAACTGAGCTGATTCATAAGGCATATTTTCAGAATGGCATTGTCAGTCATATTTTTGTTGAATTATTTACATTTATACATGCAAAAATTAATTAATTATTATATTTAACTATTTACAATTATTGCACCTTAGTAATTGTATAATATAACATCATACAATATAAATAGTAGTCAAATACTTTACAGTTTGATTAGCTATAAAAGGCGTAGCTACACTGCTATCTGTCACTTCTTGTTGTGAGCTGTAAGTGAACGGATATATAAAACTTCCTTGTGTCAAAGTATAAAATAAATAGTTTAAAGTGTTTGTACAGTGTGTTATTTAATCCATAACCTCTAATAATTTTAACAACGAATGAAAATTTCGGATAATGTGTTTCAATAATTTTATAGGCGCCTGTCATTTTACATGCAATGTCAATAACATTAAAAGAGGTATTCAAAGAATGTCGGCGAATTCGTTGACATTAAAAGTGACTGTGCAAAATAAATTGTTCAGTATTTATCCATTCACTCAGAACGGATTATTATATTTAATTAAAAACTTCAGGATTGCAATGGCATTGTCGTTATTTATTGTTATGGTATTCATTTCATATTTAAGCATTTTCGAATGATAATATTATATAATATATATATTAAATATATACGGGCATACGCCCCGCTTTGTCTTCGTAAATGAGGCATGCCATGTAGCGCACCAGTTTGAAGCGCACCGCTTGGTGCGCAATCATTATATATTGTACTAGCTGTCCAGACAGACGTTGTCCTGTAAACACGAAAAAAGAAAAAAAGAAAAAAAATCCCAAATCTAAACCATGCTCGAATCCACAAGAACACACACAAAAAAAATTATCAAAATCAGTCCAGCCGCTTAGGAGAAGTTCAGTGACATACACACGTACAGTAGAATTATATATATATATGTATATATGTATATAATATATTATAATGCTTGCGCATATTCAATTTATATTTCACTTTGCGCACCAGGGGTCATGGACAAAAATTTGGACACTTTATGACCAAAGTGGAGTCACCAAACTGTGTAATATGCGGTAAAATTGACGATTACAACATTATGAGTGACACGGGAGCTTTCACAGCCATATTGGCGGAGCCTAGCTCGCAAAAATCTAAATTATTATATGGAATGGCTGCTGCTACAATGAGCACGTCTTCGTCTTTAGTGTAAAAAAAAAGTACTATAGATATTGTAATTATATGTATATTAAGATTAGGACACGATGAGAATGACATTCCTATGTAAGGAAAATGCCTCCATAACAATTTAAAGAATTAAAAAAAGGTAAGTATGGCGAAAAAGCCTTAGGTACTAATATTATAAATGCAAATGTGAGTTTGTTTACTTGTTACGCTTTCACGCCTTAATAACGCAACCGATCATTATAAAATTTCGCATACACATTATCAGGGGTACAGAAAAGAACATAGGCTACCTTTCATTCATGTTCCCGAGGGATAAAAAACATCACCTATATTTCTACAAAATCTAGTAAATAAATAAACATTGGTCGCCCGAAATTAATCTAAAACAGTTTAACAAAATACTACGACGTACCTGCCAGTATATGAAACAAAATAAGAAAAATAAAGCTTGTATACAGAGCATCATTCAGCAAATATGTTTATTCCTGAGCGGCAGTATAAACTACACCAACATTTTTATAGTTGAGATTCATCATGGTGCTTTTGAGAGTAAAGGAATGAAAATAAATGTAAGCAAGACGAAAGTAATGGTATTTGAAAAGGAAGAGTGCGTGACGATGTGTAATATTATGATTGATGGAGAAAAAGTGGAGCAAGTGAAAGAGTTTGTATATTTGGGTACTTTGTTTACAAGGGATGGTAAACATGAGGGAGATATTGAAAGGAGAACGATTGCGGGAAACAAAGTGAATGGAGCTCTACGCGCTTTTATGAACAGTCGAAATGTTTCCGAAAAGGCACGTTTGGCTGTTCATAGAGGACTATTAGTGCCCACACTTATGTATGGAAGTGAAAGTTGGGTATGGCAAAAGAAGCATGAGAGCAGAATAAATGCTGTAGAAATGAGAGCGCTGAGAAATATATGTGGTGTGACTCTGAAAGATAGAATAAGGAATAGTGTGATTAGAGAGAGATGCGGCATGAAAGTTGATATAGTGACAAGAATAGAAAAGGGTATGTTAAGCTGGTTTGGGCATGTAGAAAGAATGGACGAGGAAAGACTGACTAAGAAAGTTTATAAGGCTAGTGTGAATGGAACAGTCGCAAGAGGAAGACCTAGGCGAACGTTTCTTGATCAGATCGGAGGCGTTCTGGACAAAGGCCAGGTTAAGAGCACCTTGAACCGACGGGCGTGTATGAGGAATGGGATGAAAGTGAATGAAGCCAGAGAAGTGTGTCAGGATCGTAGCAAATGGAAATCCGTAGTCTCTGCCTACCCCTCTGGGAAACAGGCGTGAATCTATGTATGTATGTAGATTCATCATAAAAATAAATATTTTATAGGTTCATTCAACTTTAAAACCACGTCTGTTTATACGATCTCAACAGCTACGATGGGTTGTTTATGAAAAATGTTTTCATTACTTCATTAAAAATTAATTTTAAATCACGATTCGACAGCACGTCTCGTAAAATATTATGTTCTACTTGATGGAGGTTAAATTTATATTTGCTTTTTAATCAAGAAGTTTTGCTATTGTCTTTAGTAACTGATAGTAAGCGAGTCTGGCTTGCTCTTGCCTAGTTTTTATAACATCTTACGTTGAATAGGTGGCCTTTGCCATTGCGACAAGTATTGATGTTTCGATTGCCAAACGAGAAAAAAACTGTGTGATCGAAAGTTATTCGGAGTGTAAATGTTTGTCAATTGTTTAAATGATGGTAGAGGTCTCCGCGACAAAAACTTATACGTTAAGCGGGAGAAGGGGGTTTGTAAAAAAAAATACATTTCTTATATATATATGTTACTATGTTATCTTTTATAAAACAATAACTAATTATTATAACTATTCAGTTTCTAATTTTCCTTATAGTTATATAACTACAAGACACACAGCACTGTATACACTTGCTTCTTACTAAAGAATTCCCGCTTGTGTGTGTTACAATCAAATCGTATCACTGAAAACTGCATAGGCGATACAAATATTTCACTTATAGCTAGTTGCACTCACTGATTGGTAAACGATTAGCGAGGTTAAAGCAACGTTGGAAGCGGTCAGTCTATAGATGGGTGACCGCTTAGTGGTATTTCATCTGAGCGTCTCCGTGCTTCGGAGGGCACGTAAAAAGTTGGTCCCGGTTGTTGTCAAATTGACAGCAGTCGTTAAGCCATGTCAGAGGCCTTGACTTGGCTTGAACAACTCTTGACAACAGGTTGGCCACTAACCACACGAACAGAAGAAAGAAGAAGAACTTATTTGTCAATCTGATGAACCGACTGCTGCTTACGCTTGATATCGTCCATCATTTGTCACGAATACAGTACGGATGGCGTAGTGATTTAAGTGGTCACCTCGCCACTGCCGCCGCGCCGAATGTTGTGGGTTCGATGGTTGTTCCGAGTCTAGGTGTACTTTGTGCCCGTTGTTTAAATGTTTGTAAATTCCTCCGTGACACAAGAAGAAATATTAGTGCCGAAGAAGTATTTAAAAAAATATTCACCAGAAACACGGCGTGCAGTATACCGTGCAAGAGTATTGATCTATTTGTTATGGCTAAGTAAAATTCTAATTATAATCAGATAAGTCTTTTGCGTATCAGCGATAGCTCAGTGGGGAGACCAATAGACTGCAATGCAGAGGATCTCGGGTTCGAACCCACGTCGCGCACCTCTGACTTTCGGAAGTCATATGGCTTTTCGAAATTATGTGCGTATTGATTGACAATTATCGCCTGCTCCGTGCCTCGGAGAGCACGTTAAGCCATTGGTCCCGGCTGCCATGAACATCTATGGCAGTCGTTATTGGGAAAGTCAGTACCCTCTTATATCCTGACACTGGTCTAGCCTTAAGGTATCGTCAGCCTTCGGGTTGCGGAGGTCAGGTGGCAGCCGCTCCGTGTAAAAACTGATATCCAGTCAAATCCGGTTAGACCAGAAAAGCCGACCCCAAGTGACTTGGGAATAATAACGGCTAAGAGAGAAGAAATCAGATAAATCTTTTGATTTGATGACGCTTCTCTGCTTACTGCTGATTGATAAGGCCTCAAACGACAGTAATGACTTTCTTAAGTTGTTTGAAACCCGAATTGCTATATAGCAATTCAGGTTTCAAACAGCTGAATCTGATCATATGATCAGTCGCATTTTCGTAAAGCTATCAAGTATTCATGTATGTTTGTCTTGGTCTGGGTGTTTCTATGTATAATAATAGGTGTGTATTTACAAAAAAAAGTACATATGTATATGTCTACTAAGTATCCATAGTACAAGCTCTGCTTAGTTTGGGCTAGATGGTGTTGTGTGTATGTGATATAATAATATATTATTATTATTCAAATAATTTATTAATAATCGATATAAAAGTTCCAAGCATTCGAATATTCGTCAATGCTTCGATTAATAAAATTTTTATCGATAATCGCACTACGCTAGCTTATGACCATTTATTTAAGTATTCCGCAAGTATACTAAATAAACAGCACTCAAATTATTCTGCAAGACCAACCCTAATTCAATAACCAAAGCGACTTTCAGTATCTTTACCCAAAGTCCGATAATATCGGGTATAAAACATCCTCATTTCAATAACTCGATATCAGTTATTGAAACAGTACAGTGTAGATATCGTGGATCATAAATTTTGGTCATCATAACCCCTTCGCACAGTCGGATAATAAAACATTTGCCTCATACACTTACAATTTTATCGGAGGAACCATTTACAGGGCTGCGTCGTAAAATATTTGGATTGCAGATAGTGCTTTATCTACATCTACTGTTATATACATGTTTGGCTTCTTGTTCATATGCGGAGTGGAGTTATGATCAAAGAACGTAAATTCTTATCCATCTTGGATTGATAGGGTCAGGCTTTATATTTATTAAAGTTAAGCTTGGGATAAATGTACTAAGTAATAGCAATGGTACTGAGTGACCGTTCCCTGTTGGCCTTATATAAAAGCCAAACTGGATTATTCTCTTAAACATAAAATACGAAGTAATGAAATTCTTAAAAGGACCAAATTAACTGCTACTTAGACCTTGTAGTCAGTAATGTAAACTATCAAAACAAAATTCTCTATCAAACATTCATAAGGTATTTTCTTTAATTTTCTCTTATATTATTGAAGCAATAGACTAGTATGTTGAAAAAAAAAATGTATTTTATCTTATCTTTTATCTATTTAATACGTGAAGCAAAAACTTTGTACCCCTTTTTACGAAAATTGCGCGGACGGAGGAGTATGAAATTTGGCACAGTTAAAGTTTACAGGGAGAAGGAGGGGCGAATCTTAATATTTATATAAAATATGCATTAGAAATACATTAAATTAATGAAAAAACACTACACGCACACAACCATGCATTTGATACACGCAGTCGAAGCGCGTAACTATAGTTACATATATCAATATATAATGACATATATCAGCAATATCTTACAGCCAAAATTTGGTCGAATTTCGAGCACTAGGCGACCGCTAGTCTTTATATATAGCAATGGTAGCCTAGTTTTGAGACCGTTACTTTGTCACGCAGAAGTCTCGACTTCGATATCAAGGCACGTAATTATTTCTTTTCGAAGTTATGAGGAGGAAAACCTCGTGAGGAAACCTGCATGTATGAGAGTTCTCTATAATGTTCTTAAAGTTACGTGAAGTTTACCAACCCGCACTGGCTCAGCGTGGTGGACTATGGCCTTAACCTTTTCACACTGAGAAGAGGACCGTGCCCAGCAGTGGGGTAGTTTAATAGTATATTATTTTTAATACTTAGTGGGGAGACCAACAAACTGCAATGCAGAGGGTCTCAGGTTCGAACCCAAGTCGCGCACCTCTTGACTTTATTGATCAAATTGAATTGATGACAATTATCGCCTGCTTCGTGCCTCGGAGAGCACGTTAAGGCATCGGTCCCGGTTGCCATGAATATCTATGGCAGTCGTTATTGGGAAAGTTAGTACCCTCTAATATCCTGACACTGGTCTAGCCTTAGGGTATTGTTAGCCTTCGGGTTGCGGAGGTCAGGTGGCAGCCACTCCGTGTAAAAACTGATATCCAGTCAAATCCGGTTAGACTAGAAAAGCCGACCCCAAGTGACTTGGGAATAATAAGGGAGAACACTTGTTAAGAATTTTTTATGATGTAACCACTTGCTTTTCATATTATGAAGAGACCACTTATGAACAGGCCGCATTGCAACTGTCACTTGATGCTTGTATCTTATCTGTATCTTATGTGGGGGCCAGTCAGTGCAGACCGGTGACACTTCGACCCAATGGGATCTTTTGTGTCGACACTCTCCCAATAACGACTGCCATAGATGTTCATGGCAGCCGGGACCGACGGCTTAACGTGCTCTCCGAGGCACGGAGCAGGCGATAATTGTCAATCAATACGCACATAATTTCGAAAAGTCATATAACTTCCGAAAGTCAGAGGTGCGCGACGTGGGTTTGAAACCGAGACCCTCTGCATTACAGTCTGTTGGTCTCTCCACTGAGCTATAGCTGCTTCACTTGATGCTTAAAACTTTTAAAGTGTTTATCATGGTAGGCAGTGATTGGACTGTATATATTCCTGATATTGTTGAAGTCCATAAGCAGCTAGTAGCATCAGATAAGTCGCTAGTACATCTGCTACTGGACTCAAACCAACATATAACAGCAAGCTATATAATACAGTTTATTCTAACTCCTGCGAAGGAAACGGCGGTAAACTTAAAATTTGCTGCAATAAATGTTCACCCTTCTCAATCAATTTTATTTTAAAATTATTACATGAAAAGGTACCTTTTACAATGTGGTGACCTATTTTCACGTAAGAAAACTTTCGTGAAACTTATGAGTTTTGGAAACTTCGGTGCGACTTATAAAGTCGTTCTTTAGTTTTATTTTTGTTCAGAAATTAGTAGTTCAATTTGGATCAAATATATTTTAAATTAATTAGCGATGCGTGAGTAATTAAAATATTTTTTTTGCTAATTAGCCTGTCTTATCGAATTATGAGTTATAAATACATATTTTTAAACAATTCAGAATAAGTTTGATAACTCATAATTCCACGAAGATTATTTAATAGTGATAATAAGTCATAGTATTTTATAGCGGAGACCATATATAAAAATATATGGTGTTTCTGTACGAAAAATGAATCCTTTAAGATGTCAAAGATTGCTGGTAACCCATAGACCACACACCCGATTCTACCGACTAACCAAAATTACTAATGCCAATTCCTAGGTAGCTGGAGCACTATGGCTTAACCTAAGTGAGTTTAAAGCTAGCAATATTGCAAGATATCAATCTGGAACTTATTTTCATAGAATAAGAATCGTTTAATTACAGAGTAAGTATAGATTGAAATGTAAATGTAAATTTTTATTATTGTTTAGTTAGTGCAACCTTGACGTTCGTAAGTGTTACTTTGTGAGCTAAATTAATAAATATATTTTGGTTTTGATTTCGATTGGGTTGCCACAATATTTTTTTCCATATAGCAGAATTATAACACAATATGTCTTAGATTTTTGTAAGAAATAGGTAACTAATCCACTAGACCGAGTGATGATATATTTTCTTTACCTTCCAAAAGAAACATTTCTCCGGCTATCTTAAATTTTTCTTTGCAAGGGTCCCAATAAACAAAGGAATGCTATAAATCTAGGAGCACAAAGCTGTGTCAAACTTACACTCAAGTTTGATTAATCTGTTACCCTTGGTGCGTGTGTGGTATGCTTACTAAGGTATGCTACACAACGTGCGCAGGAATGTTGTATCGCTGTTTTGCGTGGTCGTACTGATATTCTATAGATAACAGTTTGTTTGTTTTTAGACACGCTGAAAGGTTGATCAAATTTCTATGAAATTTACTATGTTTTTTTAAATTAAACTACTATTTTCGGATTTTATCGCGTTGTTTATTTGACACTTTATTACATAATTTTATAAACTGTTACACTACTACTACTATTAAACTTTACCAATTTTTAAGCTAATTAAATTATTATTAAAGCTATGTAGATTTAATTTAATTTTACATTTTCCCCGACGTTTCGAAATAAAAACGCGATAAAATCCGTATATAGTAGTTTAATTTCAATGAATAATATTCGCGTAAACGGAAGACAATATTATGTAAATTTACTATGGACAAGATTCCACCCGCGGCTTACCTTTTGCTTAGCTCGATCGGCAAAACTATTTTTTCCTGGGTGAAAGATACCCGATGTCTTATTCTATACCCCTGATATCGTGTATAGAAATTTTCATGTTAATCCGCCAAACAGTTAAAGTGTGAAAGCGTAACAGACAAATAAACTCACATTCGCATTTATAGTACATAACACTAATAATAATTGTTATTTTAGGCATATGCGATGACGCTTAAGATTTATCAAGTGTACCCGCTAAATAATGAGTACCTAACAGCAAAGTAAAAGGTTAGTATTTAACTGCACAGCAAAAAATACTAATTGCACAGCAAAATATGCTTACCAAAAATACTAATTGCACAGCAGAATATATTTAAAGAGATCAAACTAAGCGGGGCTTCTATTTTTGGGTGGTTTAATAAAGAACCTAACATCACCTAAATCTTCCGAGACGGAATGCAGTGATTTGAGGCGTATAGGGGCTCGTTATGCTGTGCAATATTTGCTGTGCAATCAGTATTTTTGATGGCCATTATATATATTAAAATAATTTTATAAGACTTATATAACGTTTACATTAAGCTGATTATTTATATAAAACTCGTATATAATTTAAAAGAAGTAATATCTAGAGAACGGCTAGGTTGAGTAGCTTACTACCACAAAAATGTAATATGTAATACATATATAATACTATACATAGTATTTGCCTATTCCTTCGGCAAAACGCTTTGTTCTATATTGTGTTATGTATGTATCTAACAGACCTTAAAAGAAATGGTCAAACATCGTCTTTTCATCGTGTGTAGCTTTGAGTCTCCCCTCCTCCTCTAATCCTCTAGTGAAGATTTATGAACCGATAAAAAAGACATATCAATATTCAAAGCAATCGAAATTATGACTTCTTGTGTTTGGCTACAGGTAATTTAAATTCGTACATAAAAAGTTATTAACTGATTCAAAATGACCCTCAAAAAAACAACAAAGTGTCTATCAAATGGACTCCGCCGGCAGTTAAACACCGAAATGATAGATGACGACACTTACAATTGTTTTCAAGGCATGTGCAATTTATTAAACTCACCATAAATTCTCGCAAACAGCTGTTTGAAAGCCGTATAAAATATTATATTTTTCCTCCTTGCAGATGTAAACAGATGAAATGATTCATTTAAAGTGCACGATATTTTTATTATTTAGCGCTCATGCCAGAAAGTAAACAAAGAGTTTTGTTGCAATAAAACGGTTTACGCTTTTACACTTGTACGAAACATAAAATAGAGTTGTTCACAGTTCACTTTCACAAAAATAAAATTAATATTTTATTACTACGATTCGCTTTTAAAAGCTAAAGCAACTAAACGCTAAAACAAATTTAGCGTTTAGTTGATATGCTTACAACATTTTATATAACCTTTGAGTAATTATGCACTAGGAAATGTTTAGAGAACTTGCTGGCCAATAAGATATAAAAGAAATATCTTAGTGTTTTGAGTTTGTATAAGTTTATCTTGTGTAATAATGAAAATTTACCACTTGCATATCTGCGTTTTATAACGTTATAACTTAGAACTGTCGTATATCTCTGAGTACTAATAGGTTATTTGATACTATCTTCGTTGCACGCACAGGTCTAGAGTTCAATCGTATGCCATACAACACGTTAGACTTGCTAATGTTTTGTAATTACGTGCTTATGAATTAGTTCACTATTCCCTGGTGACAGAAAGATTATGATAATACTAGCATGTCTTAGAGCTCTCCATAATGTTGTTTAAGATGCCTGCCATCCTGTACGGGCAGCATGGTGAACTATATCTAAGCCTTATCAAAGTGAGCAGATACGCGTGCACAGTAGTGGGACAGTTTGTATATAACTGAGCACACTCTCTTCAGCTTCTCACCAGTTCTTTCTACAACTTAAGTATTAAAATGTTACCTACTCACGCTAATAAAGTGTGTACATAATGTTTGTATCTTTATACTTATTGGCTTCTGTACGTCACGTGAAGGACCAGTGCCTGGTTCTTAAAACTAGCCAAATGCTGAACTGGAGTCCTGATTGTTGCAGTTGTGGGGCGCATGTGTCTTAAGATGTTTATTGGTTATATTCTGTTACTCTGTTTTTTTATTTTGTTCTCTATTTTGATTATTATTATTTCTTTTTCCTTACAATTTGTGTCCACCTTACAGGAATATAGATTTCTATCTCTCTTTATTCTTACTAAAATTATATTTCGATGCAAAGAATAAGCGTAGATGCAAGTAAGCATTTCAAATGGCAAATAAATTGAATAAAATTTAAATAAGATATATTCAAACGAAATTCTACTTACAATTCCAGAATTGCTCTTTGAATTTATATTCATGTTGTGTATAAACACCCTAAATTTATTTGTCTTAAAACTTGTCTAGTTTCAATGGTATGAGTTTTCATGTGATACAACGAGCAGGGTTAAGCCTCGGGCCATACGAGTTATAATAGAAAATCTGAATGTCAAATTTAGCTTTAGATTTTAAGTTAAATAGTTTGAGGCCATCATAGTACTAATTGAATATTTGATTATGACTGAAATGATTTATATTGTTTTATAGTATGTATTGTGTTTTAATATGAGACAAATTTTTTTATTTGGAGCCAGTATTTTACTTTCACATATTGTGTAGAAAATATACTTAAGACTGCGCCGAGCGAAATGTGCCAAAACAGGCGGTCACAGTTAAGTAAATAAAATCAACATTTTTTGTTTGATACAAATATAAAATATACATTTATCATCACAATGAATATGTTTGTAAAAAACTTAAAGTAATTAAAATATTTTCGTCTACAAAATTACGTAAATTTGCACAAAAAATACAAAAACGTAAGATCGTGTTACGTGAATTTTAAATTATAACAATAGAAATCTATCCTATTTTACAGCTTAAACGAAACATAAATAGTTTATATTACAATTTGTCCGTCCCAAATATTTAAGTTATTGGTTGACAATAAAGATACATATTTATCAAGAAAGCACTTCCAATCCTCCATACAAGTTTACTATGGCGGCCTCGCGCCGATTTGAATATGCGCTGTACGAGCTCTGTCATTATCTGTCTTACGCTCGGCGCAGTCTTAATATAATGCTAGGTAATGGGTCTGACTCGTGATAAAGTATTTAAAAGGTAATGTAGACAATATTCATATTTCGGCAGCTATTTTTCAGGTGCCACGTAATAGAAGATAAGGCTCTTCACGTTTACAAAATTTCTTCAGAATACGTGCTGCTAAAGAAGTCTTTAAAACAATTTACTCGCGGTTCCTTATATTCGCCTGCAAACATAAACGCACACAGAAACCGTGTGCAACGAGGGGTATCAATATATTGAGTTTAGTTATAAAAAAAGGTCTCTGATTGTATTTATTTATACCTATATCTCAACTAACTTTCGGGTCAAGCTCTATGTCACGGGTGTCTTTTCTAACATACAATTAACAGACAGAATGTACATCCAGACTCGGTACAAATATTTGTGGAATACACAAGTTGTTGTTCCTTACGTAACCGCAAGGAACACTAAACATTCTGTGCACTGGTACTGGCGTTGTGACAAAACATTAGTACCAAAGTTACGGAGTAATGATTACACAATATTTCTCATAACACTGTCTGTCTGTAAGCAGTCACTGGTCATGGCCATGGCTGCCTTCCAATGCGTTTACAAGCCAAGAGGAGACAGTCAGCCGCTACTTACTGTAAAGGAATGAGAAGAAGAGTTATTGCTATTCTGTCCTTCAAATTAGTTGTTGTATCGTGGTATTAAAATGATTTAAAGTGTTGTAAGAGTCTATAATCAATAGATTAATAATAATATCAACGCTGTATTAAACTATCCCACTGCAGGGTACGGGCCTCTTCTCAGAGTAAGAGGGGTTAGGCCACCACGCTACGCAATGCGGGTTGGCAGATTTTACACATCTTCGAGAACATTATGTAGAATAAAATAATAATATAAAATCAGATATCCAGGTTTCCTCACAATATTTTCTTTCATCGTTAAAGCGAGCGATAATCTACTATTTAATACGCACATAACTATTTTTTTTTATACAACTAAGTTGGCAAACAACCATACGGCCCACCTGATGGTAAGTGGTCACCGTAGCCTATGGGCGCCTGCAACACCAGAGACATCACTTACGCGTTGCCGACCCTTTAGGAAAGGAAATGGGAAGGAGAAGGAGCAGGAATGGGAGAAAGGGGGTGATTGGGCCTCCGGCACTCTCACTCACCGAACGAAACACAACAGTAGGAATACTGGTATTTCACGTCGATATTCTGTGAGAGGGTAGTCCTTCCCCGGTCGAGCCGGCCCATTCATGCTGAAATTAGCGAGGCTCTACTACTTCGAAAAGTCAGGGATGCATGCCTTGGAATCGAACCTGGACCTCTGCATGGCAGTTGAACAGCCTCACACTAGGCTATAGTTGCTTAATAATTAAAAGATTTATTTATAATTTTTATATAGATTTTTTAAAAAAAAAATGAGCTTCCCCGAGGCTTAATTTTCTTCAAAGTGCCAATACCATGGATACAAGGCTTCCATTTATCCACGATTACAAACTTCAAGTTAGTCTAAACCACTAATCAAAACAAGCATAAATCATGACTCTGACAAACTTAAACTGCTTAACTTAAAATTAGATCGGTGGAAAATTTCCAAACTGCTCATTAGGAACAAAGTTTTCGTTTAATATAATCCGCCCACATGCTCTTCAGAAATTTAAAAGTGAAACACTGCCTTAAGGCTCGGTCGCGATCCTGGTTCGTGTTTTTCTAGCGATTGTGCCTATTAACGTCCTGTCATATTTCCTTTTATCGTGTTAAAAAAAAGTGTCTGAATTTCCATAGGATTAAAAGATGTTGTCAGTCTTTTGAAGATATTGTCTTGTTTAATAGTTGACTGTGTTTTTCTCTGTATTGTCTAGGATGCCTAATAATAAGATTTGTTTCTTAAGATAGCTATAGCTTCTATGAAATTTTATATATTATATTTCTGATACTTGCAGATGAAATTAGATGAGATTATAATTGAAATTACTTTTACTATGTAATAGTTCGTCTAAAAAAAAAAAAAAAGAGCAGCTATAGCTCAGTGGGGAGACCAATAGACTGCAATGCAGAGGGTCTCGGGTTCGAACCCACGTCGCGCACCTCTGACTTTCGGAAGTTATATGACTTTTCGAAATTATGTGCGTATTGATTGACAATTATCGCCTGCTCCATGCCTCGGAGAGCACGTTAAGCCGTTGGTCCCGGCTGCCTTAAACATCTATGGCAGTCGTTATTGGGAAAGTCAGTACCCTCTAATATCCTGACACTGGTCTAGCCTTAGGGTATCGTTAGCCTTCGGGTTGCGGAGGTCAGATGGCAGCCGCTCCGTGTAAAAACTGATATCCAGTCAAATCCGGTTAGACCAGAAAAGCCGAACCCAAGTGATTTGGGAATAATAAAGGCTAAGAGAGAAGATTTATTAGTTTGTCTAAAATCCGCCAGGCTTAAGTGGGGCTGGCCTGGACATGTCTGTCACATGCACCCAGAGATATAGGTACAAATCGTGACAAATTAAGACAGCCACAAGACAGACGACGGCGGGGCAGACCTAAACGCAAATGGCGGGATGACTTGGACGTTTTCGAAAGGGGCTGGCGGGGAATATTGTCGAATAGAGTGATTTGAAAGTCCAAGAGAGAGGCTTCAGCTCAGCAGTGGGACATTACAAAGGGCTAAGGAGGTAAAAAATTAAACGTCCTCGTATTATGCTTATTATGTAGCAAACAAGAATACGCCTAATGGTGAACGCTGAACACAAGCTTCTTCTTAGTGTGAGAAGGGTTAGGCCATAGTCCATCACGCTGGCCCAGTGCAGGTCGGCAAACTTCAAATGTCTTCGAGAACATTATGGATAACTCACAGACGTGCAGGTTTCCTTACGATGTTTTCTTTCACCGTTAAAGCGTGCGATAGTTAACTATTTATTACGCACATAACTTCGAAATGTCAAAAATGCGGGTCTTGGCATCGAACTCGAGACCTCTGCGTGGCAGTCCATCTGTTTCCCACTAGGCTATCGCTGCAATACTTACGCTTACTGTATCCTAAAGTTGTTTGTAATACCAGGTATAAGACTCACGCGTTGCTGAACCTAATAAAAGGAAAATAGAGAGGAAAAGAAAAAAGAACGGTAGGTAAATTAATCTTCGAAGCCGTTACTCAGTTACTTGGTTGATATACAGTAACAATATTAGATACTGCTCTTACACCGGTTGCCTGTAAGTGGGTGGTACTTTCCATAGCAAGCCAGTTCATTGGGTTTTCTAGCAAATAATTGGCTACGGCCAGCTCTTACTCGTATGCATTTTGAGTGTTTCTCAACGATATACGAGATACTATATATTCGTAAATTGGGCGTATACCTAATGAGCTTGAGCTTGAGTGACGGCGTACCGAGAAATTGAGCAAAACATCGTTTGATAGACCAATTTCGATTAAAACTTCCATTCCTGATAAGAACCGCGAAGTGACCGCGCAGGTTTGGACAATGTATCCCGTTAGTGTACAGCTGAAATTAGCTGTACATTAATTGTAATATTTTAGTTTTAATGTTATAAAATGGACTGTTAACGTAGCCTGTAGGTCACAAGCCAAAAAAATTGAAACAATATTTGGCATGAATAAAAGTCCTACGATTTTATCTCAGCATAATGGTCTGAATCTACCATGGCAGTTTTCGAGACGCTGTTCCTTATACTCGGTATGTATAGAAAGTATAAATAACTAAATATTAAATTATTATTTTTGTAATTATGTTAATTATGTTATCTTTTTTAGTACATTTGTAAATATAGGTTACCTATTATATCGTTACCATATATTTATGTCAATAAAGAACATCTGAAGAATATCAACATAGATTATCCACAATTTGTAAGACTCAGCTCACAGGCAAAATAATTATTAAAGCACTAAATATTTAAAAGAGGCTTAGGTAAGTAACTGACCGCCGCGCCGGTTTACGTCGTTTCACCAAAAGTCTAGTACTTTCTTCGCGGCAAGAGATAGCATTGCTGTCCAACGTGGCATTGTTGTCAGTCTTCTGGGCACGTTACCAATTGACTATGATGCGGTGGAATATTATGACGGTTTTCAATTTTTGGTTTCCGTTCGGTTTACTTTATTTTATATAATACTAGATTTTGCCCGAGGTACATCATTTTAAAGTAGATTTCATCAATTATTTTCTATCCTACGGAAACAGTTCTTTCTGTACCTCTGACAACGTGTATGTGATCGCAATGGCATCATAATGGGACGAGTAGATAAGGCGTTTAAGCGTAAAAAGCAATCTCATATTCACATTTATAATATTAGTTAGGCTTTTGATATAATTATATTACGCTAATTGATAGCTTTACATGCATTTAACTTAAAAGAAAATCTTTCATTAATACCTAATGATCCTACAACCCTGAAAGGACAGACAGGCTGTCTATACTAAGAAAGAAATACATTAATTTTCCTTATGAAAATATCGCCTGTTTCTCATGGTAATATATTACACTAATGTACTTCGAAGTCTACATACACTTTAACATTGACATTGGGCCAACTGTCTGGCCTTCTCTCCGTAGCAATGCGATTTGGCAAATGTATCTCCCGTGCTTGTCATCAGACTCATCGGCGCCATCGTGGGTGGAGGCAAAGCGTACATTTATCAATGACGTCATTAGTTAGTAGGCCTACTATTTTGATTTAGTATTAGGACATATAATAATATATTTTTTGCTTATCCAATTGCATCGTCCGATCCATGGAAATGGGCAACCCAGAGTCGACGAGCGCTCTGATGGTTTAAAGTTATGTGCGCATTAAAATAAGCAACTGCCTTATTGTCGTATACTACGTATAAGGTTTCGGATTCCCGGGTTGAGCTAGCAAAGAAATGTCGGTAAAAAAATATCAGTGGCGGAGTTCGGCAGTTATTATATAGTGTAGTACACCACCGTACTTCGGAAAGCATATAAACTCATTTGTCCCGCACTTCTCTTTGGTCGTCTTAGATTACCGCCCCATCACACTATGAGACTTGAGAAAAAGAAAATAGAGAGACAACTTGTCTTTACGCAGGTAGCTACACTCCGTTAAGAATAGACGCCGTGGCCTTTTGGTCTGGAGGACATTGTCTTATTAATTAATCTCTCGTTGTTACGGTACAGAAAAAATATCAAGATTGCTTCATCCCGTGCTTTTATAACCCTAAGTAATAAAAAGGAGATGAAACGTAAACCTCGCCCATCAGCGAAGTAGGTCATTATGCTTCTTCTTCTTCTTTGCGTTTTGACGGTATCTTCACTATATTACTTGGGCCCAGTGAGTGGCCACGTTAAACGCAGCCTCGCTGGCATGCCTTAGATTGAGAGTTCTCAGGTGTATGGACACCAAAACTCCAGCAGATGGCACGTAATCTGGTACGGAGCACCGCACTCATACTGGGTAAGAGATAGATTTATAAATTCCCACCTCACCAGATTGTGTTTGTAGACCACTTGGTTACGCGCCGATTTAGTGTTTGTTGTGTGTCTTGAATAGTGTTGATGATGATGAATGAATTTCATTTGACGGGGCGTTCTATCGGGTAAAACAGTAAGAGAGCAACCATTTTACTTCAGATTCCTGTAATAGAGATACTTATCTGGGTGCGTCGTCTTATTCACGACGTCACCGCATTGACATTGACAACGTCGGAATCTTCCACTCAGAATTGAAATCAGTTTTCCACCAACTATCTCTGACACAAATATATTGGAAGCAAAAAGCCGGACGATCCTGATCAGAACTGTACGTATGGTCCCACAGTCTTAGATATAAAGTTGGCTTAGCGCCGCTACACATTATAATGATTAAGATCCAATGTTGCGACTCAAGGATTTTTATAGATGACCGAGCAAAAACATTATTTTCCCATATTTTGTATTTGCGTTTTCCCAAATAATCTTGGTATGATGCCAGTTTTCGCAAAACTGCTCATTCGTAAAATTGAGTTACGTATTACTTTGGTAAATTTTACTTTGGTAATCGACAAAGGATAGACATATTTTCGGTCTATTTTGAAAAGAGTATGTTTTAGCTGATTTTACATATCCGTTGCTTAGGCTGCCTTGTTTATCACTAGGCATACATTTATACTTATGTTTGCATTTAATCGTAAACTTGAAAAATACAAGATTCGATTTTGTTTCGAGCAATGAGTAAAATATTTTAACCTCTCAACCATTCCAGTTATAAAAAATACGAAAATACAAAAAAGCTATTCAAACAAAAGAAGACTATCATAACAAAAGCAGAGCAGCGATAGCTCAGTGGGGAGACCAACAGACTGCAATGCAGAGGGTCTCGGGTTTGAACCCACGTCGCGCACCTCTGACTTTCGGAAATTATATGACATTTCGAAATTATGTGCGTATTGATTGACAATTATCGCCTGCTCCGTGCCTCGGAGAGCACGTTAAGCCGTCGGTCCCGGCTGCCATGAATATCTATGGCAGTCGTTATTGGGAGAGTGTCGACACAAAAGATCCCACTGGGTCGAAGTGTCGCCAGTCTGCACTGACTGACCCCACATATGATACATACATGATACATCATAACAAAATTTACGGTTTAAATAGTCTGGTTCAGCCCGGATGCCGGCGTCCTAGCGTTGTTTAAGATGTTTGGGTAGTTCTTGCCCGTGTGGGATAGATTTTCCCATTAGAATCACAGGAAAAAAACCCGGTGAAAGTTATTTTGTTAAAGAGAAGCTGCGGACAAAATCCGCTAGCAATATCACTTATAGCCAAATTGGCAGCCGACTCCACCGCATCGTTACTCCGCAAGCCAAATTACGTAATTAGCTTTATTTGTTTACCTTGCATTATTTATCACTGAGTCGACAGCTTTCACAAAGTATAGCATTGCGTTCAGATATATTCGAAGGTTAAGGAAGGCAAGATCGAAGCTTATTCATATACTAAGCAGTATCAATAAAGTTAATAAGCAAAACTACCTAACTGTGAGTAAGGATAGGTTTTCTTTTTATCTCTAGGTTAGGTTAGGTAGGTAAACAAACTCTGCAAGATAGCCGGTAGGGAGCCGACAACCAGGTGCAACCATTGTGAGGAGTGTGACCAGGACACGGCGCAGCACACGCTGGAGGAGTGTCCGGCGTGGGTCGTGGAGCGCTGCGCCCTGGTCGCTGTGATTGGCCCCGACCGCGACCTCTCGTTGCCGACCGTCGTATCCAGGATGGTCGGCGACGACAGGTGCTGGGGCGCAATGAGGTCCTTCTGCGAGACTGTCATCTCGCAGAAGGAGGCGGCGGAACGGGGGCGTGAGGATGATCCTTACGCCCCGGAAGTCCGCCGCCGGAGGAGAGGGCGCAGGAGACGCGCTTTTGTCGCTCTCCTGCCCCCCACTTAAGGGTTCCGGGTGGCAAGGCCTGAGGGGACCCTGCCACCCGTAAATTAGGAACCCCGAGAGGGCGCGCGCGGTGTTCCCGCGCGCCTTCTACCGTCGAAAGGGGAGAGCGGTCAGGCTCTCCCCTGGGGACGAGAGGTGGCCGGGTCCGTTTGACCCGGCGCACACCCACATGGGGGGGCCTGCTATGGATGAATCCTCCGAGAGCTCCCAACTGGCCCCCCCTACTGGATGAGAGAGGGAACACCCCAGGTTTTTTAGTGGGTATACCAGCGCGTCTCGCTGGGAGTCCCACACTCCCCCGCCGGTGCCGTCCCCTAGCCGGCGGGCAGAGCATGAAGCATTTTTCCTGGGAAAAAAAAAAAAAAAAAAAAAAAAATGTAGGTAAACAAATAAAACTGAAGATTTATTTATTTGTCAACTATTATCTATTTAAAGTCACAAGTCCTAGTAAGTTATTATAGTAATAATAATATCAGCCATGTATATATATGAGCAAGAACCCTTATAAGTAAGTCTTAGATATTCAGATTTACTCATGATGTTTTCCTTCAACGTTAAAGCGAGCGATAATATGTTAGCTGCGTATTTTTGATTTTGTGCATTATTTTGTAAACACCAATATTTTTTTTTTATGAAAGCACTATATAGTTATCATTGTTGGTTGCAAAATACGGCAGTTATAAATAATTTATATTTGAATATATGAAATAATGGCAAGGTTATAGTTTGTATCGTGCATTATTTTTCTGTCATTTGGTAATAACCCCTACTAATAGATTTAGAATGTTTATATAATTTTTAATGTTCAGTTTATTTAAAAATACATGGCTTTTTAGAGTTTGAGTAATTTAACTTTTGGAGTTGAATAACAAAAAAGAAATTATTTCAATTATATTGTCTTCTGTTTACGCGAATATTATTAATTGAAATTAAACTACTATATACGGATTTCATCGCGTTGTTTATTTGACACTTTATTACATAATTTAGAAAGTGTTACACTACTACTAGGTACTATTAAACTTTACTAATTTTAAAGCTAATTAAATTTAAAAACTATTTATATTTAAGTTTACACTTTTCCCGACGTTTCGGTTGCTTTTCAGCAGACCGTGACCATGGCAACCGAATGATATTTAGATTAATTTAGTTTAAATAGCATTCTAGATATTTCCTTTTAGCAAAAACAGCAATAAAATAGGTTGCGAAATGAAGGTTAAATAAAAATGAAGTAAGGGGCAGTATTCTCGGCGGGGTCGCGACCGCATGCGAAAGTGATTCGCGCGGCCCCGTCGATAGTGGTTTTGTCGAGGAACACCGTGGTAGGTTTAGTCGGTATTCCGGGAGATATGTACTTTAACATCTTTACCATCTTTCTTTTACCCCGGCGAGTCCGACATAACCCCTCCGCCCGCCCCCGCGGAGGGGTAGGCGTCATACATTCCACCACGTAAAAAAAAAAAAAAAAAAGGGGGCAGTATTGTATCTTGCCATTTCCCCGCACGCCTGCAGTTAAATGGCGGATACGTCACATAATAATATCATAATTATGTACTTTTTATCATTAACATTATCATGAGATAATTATTCTTCTACCAGTCCCAAAAGATTACTTATCTTACACAGTAGGTCAATTAAAAAAAATATTTGTTATTTAAATTCTGAATAACGTAATTTTTTTAACTAATATTATTTTAGAAATTGATATAAGTATTTATCAAAAATATTCTATCCATCTAGCCTTCGTTCATAATTATTGCGATCACATCCAATGTGGGCCATAATCGGGTTTCTACCACCATAATATTTATTTGCCCTTCGAAACAGATTTCTGTTCTTTCTGGAGGACAGAACAGTTGTCCCTTATGCTCTTCTAGACTCACGCATCGCAACAAATAATCTAACAAAGTAATTTATTACTACTAGTGGCAGTTAGGGGCCTGATATAGTTACCGAACTTTCATTAGCTTTTTGATATGTCCCACTGCTGGGCAAAAGCCTCTCTCTTGGACTTCCAAATTACTCTGTTGGTGGATATCCCCTGCCAGTCTCTTTCAAAGGCTTCCAGGTCGTCCCATTCTTTTCGTTTAGGCCTTCCCCATCCACCGTCTTGTGGCACCCAATTGTGACGATTGGTGCCCATCTCTCTGGGTGCATATGGCAGACGTGTCCGGACCAGTCCAACATAAGCATATAGAACAGTTATAAACATAATATAATAGAGGATAAATCATAGTATTTATGGCTTAAATACAAACGCCTGTATATAATATTATGTAGACAATATTATACGTAGATATCATTATACAATTTTAGAGACCCAGGTAATGGAGGGTGATCTTGTTGTCATCTGTGTACGTATGCAGACTCCGAACTGATACTAAGAGAAGCCAAAATAAATGAGACAAAAATACTGCATTGGATTATGTAGTGGTTAAATTGGTCATGTCGCCATTGCCACTACGCTAAGTGTTGCGGGTTTTTTTTTAATAATATTCTATCACATACACACAACACCATCTAGCCCAAACTAAGCAGACTTCATGATACTTTGAGCTCATTCTGCGTAAATAGAAACACCAATGATTAAATTATGTTCGGGTTCTTTGAAATAACTACACTGGAACATTGAGACAACTGCCATCTTAGTCTCCCCGTGACCATGGCTGCTGAAAAGCAACCAAAACGTCGAGGAAAGTGTAAAATTAAATTAAATCTAAATAGTTTCAATGGTTTTAATAATAATTCAATTAGCTTAAAAATTTGTAAAGTTTAATAATAGTAGTAGTGTAACAGTTTTCAAAATTATGTAATAAAGTGTCAAATAAATAACGCGATAAAATCCGTATATAGTAGTTTAATTTCAATAAGCAGAGCTTGTACTATGGGTACTAGACAATGGATAAACATACATATATACTTTAATTTTTGTAAATACATACATATTATACATAGAAACACCCAGACCAAGACAAACATCCATGTTCATGCACACAAATGTTTGACTTGTGCGGAAATCGAACCCGCGACCTCAGGCGTGGCAGTCGGTTACACTAACCACTACGCCATCGAGGTCATCTAATAGAACTGAATAGCACACGGGTCTAAAAGTTGTTTAACCGAAATATGGTTATGCCGAGTGAGGTCTCGGGTTGTGAATATTTGTAAAATATTCGGATACGTGAATTATTTATTCCTAGAGCCTGTCATTTAGAAAAATAAAAGCCTTTGCCAGCTACGTCGAACTGAACCCGGGTCAATTGTAAATATGAGTTACTGTCACTATTACTTTATTTATAATAATGTATAATATGTATGTATTTACAAAAAAAAAAACAGTATATATGTATGTTTATCCATTGTCTAGTATCCATAGTACAAGCTCTGCTTAGTTTGGGCTAGATGGTGTTGTGTGTATGTGATAGAATATTATATTATTATTATTATTATTATTATTATTATTATTTATCTTAGTTTCACCAAACATTTATTTATAATAACTCATTGCAATAAACTATTAATAAAACTTAACACAGGAAGTCATATGAGAAAAAAAAAATTGTGTTGTTAATAAACATTTGGCGATTGAAGAGTGGCCATGACTTTCTTGCCTGCTTTTTCTCATGAAAACTGTACTTCTCGAACAAGCCTTTTCAATGCAAAATTTTATGTTCTTTCTAATATTCTATTATTTATTAATATAATTATCTTATCTTATATACTTAGTTAACTAGTAGTTTTCCCGCGGTTTTACCCGCGTAAGCCTCGTTCCCGTGTGAATATCGAGTTTCACCCCTTCAGGGTGGAATTTTCAAAAATCCTATCTTAGTGCTCCCCTACACTCTCCAAGGAATATACATGCCAATTTTCAGCTTCTTGCGTTCAATAGTTTCGGCTGTGCGTTGTCTGTCAGTCATTCAGTAACGGAAGAGTTTTATATATATGTATAGATTGACGTGTCCAAGAATTGTTTGCATATTTTTATGGAAATAAAGATTTTTGACTTTGACTTCAGTCTTCACGATCGATCACAAGTATAAGCACAAACTTATCAACAAGCTAGCAAGGTTTAGCGGATATATAAACAAGTTATTCCACTTTCGTCCAACCAGCTCCAAACATAACAAATAAAGATATGTATAACGTGCGTTCTGAAGTAACATAACAATAAGTTATCCAAGTAAGTTTTGTTTGGACCAAAAACGTGCTTCAGCTGAGAGCTATGTACCGACCATTCATATTTCTTCATCCATTACTTTAGTTAAGTAGAATTCCTTTACGGTTGTTTACCACTGAAGTAACTTCATAGAGTATAAACACTTTATTTATTCGTTAAAACTGTACTTTTATTTGCTGTGACATTTTTTATTTTTTAGATATGTAAGCTAATTATGAGTAGTAGAGCCTCGTTGATTTCAGCATGAATGGGCCGGGCCGGCTCGACCGGGAAGGACTACGCTCTCATAGAATATCGACGTGAAATAGCAGTATTCCTACTGTTGTGTTTCGCTCGGTGAGTGAGGGTGCCGAAGGCCGAATCACTCTCTTTCTCCGCTCCTTCTCCTTCCCACTTACTTTCCTAACAGTTCGGCAATGCGCAAGTGATGCCTCTGGTGTTGCAGGCGTCCATAGGCTACGGTTAACACTTACCATTAGGTGGGCCGTATCCTTGTTTGCCACCTTAGTTGTATAAAAAAAAACCTGTAAGACTGCAATGGATTTCTAGTCCATCATTCTTACTAGTCTTATTGGATAAACAAACTGTCGAGCCGAGGCTCGACGGTTAATATCGGAAGCTTGTATACATAACTAAGTCGCTGTGTAAATGTTACTTGTGCGATTCAGAATTATATAACGTCATGTTAAGCGCGTTTGTATCGCCATCTGTTAAATGAAGACGGAACTTCTTTGTCTGTGCGGAGTCACATATTATTCAGTACAATTGACTTCACGGATGGCAAATTTGGTTCAAGTAGCCGCCTCGTCACCACAACCCAAACACTTAGCGCAGAGGCAGTGTTGTGGGTATGATGGTTGGACTCCACACCGGACAAAAAATTGTGTGATCCGTACATAGATGTTTTATGTCTGGGTGTTCATTTTATCCGCTGTTTGAATGTATGTGAAGTCTCTCGTGACACAGGAATTATTCCTAGTGCGGGAGTTGGCTTTTATAAAAGAAAGAAAGTTACTACTTTCAGACTATATTCCACCTCTAATAAAAATTATATAATTATATATATTTTTAATATATAAGTGTGATATTTACACATCATTGCATTATTTGTTTATTTGTTAGGCATATAAATTTTAATAGCACCACAAATATTTAAAGTGGGTCACATTAATTTATTATTAATTTAAATTCATAGCAATAATATACATTAATAAGTTAAAATGATGGCATTGTAAATATTCCTGGCACCAGTGTACCGCCAACTATAATAATTTCACGGCTCAATAAACAATGCAACGACATGTAAATACAGATGCCAATGTGTTATTAATAACTGTGCTTAATTATTTTACTTAATATGAATATAATAATAAATTATATGTTAAAATAAATGTCTAATTACTTTTTTATAGTTACTTAATTAGATATGAAATTTAATAACATGCTCGGCATATATTTTGCCTTTTTTCACGTGTGGGAATACATTGACGCATATCTCTACGGGACGACGGAGAGGTTATGTCGGACTCACCGGGGGAAAGATGTCCAGTAATACCGAGTAAACCTACCACGGTATTCCTCAACATAACCAGCAGTCGGCGAAGCTGCGCGAATCATTTTCACATGCAATCGCGATCCCGCCGAGCTCGTCATATAACTTTTTTTTTTTTTTTTAGGGTGGAAATGCGCCTTATGCATACCGCCCCACTTGGGATGGTGGGACGGTTATGTCGGGCTCACCGGCCTACAACACGGCCGGCATACCGACTAAAACCCCCCTGTGCACCGTTGGAACCTGATACAACATCAGCGGCCCACCCAGAGCTCGTCATATAACCTAACCTAACCTATATTTACGCAAACGACGCCGCGGAAAAAATCTAGTTGTGTGTTTAAATGAGATATTGTAATATTGTAAAATTTTATAAATATGATTTAGAACAAAATCGTCATTGAACCACCATACAAGGATCATAATAAGCTTGGTTCCATCACATTTTAGCCTAAATTTTATGAAAATGTCGCAATGTTTAAACATTTCATTTTCCTCGGCATACTCTTAAAATATTGAAGGTTAAGAAAACTTAAAAATACTTGAAGATAAATCAAAGGCTTACTCGCAGTATAAAATAATAATATTATTCTCTTAAACATTTACTTGCTTCGTTAATGATGTAATATCAGTCAACCGGATAAAAGAGAGAGCTTTCAAAAAGGCCAACGAAGCAATATGGCAAGTCATATTTTTTGTTAATTTTACCGAACCAGGTACTTACGTCAATCATTGTTAGTCTTCTCGACGAGAATATTCTCGAGATTTATCAAAATTAAATTTTAATGTAATCTATTTGCTGCATAGCTGTTTGGGTGTATGTAGCGTTGTGCTTTTTTTTGAAGGTAGTAAATATAAATCATATTCATATTCGCCACTCAGAAGACGAAGAAGACTTCTCATTATCTTGGAAATAATTTCTGAATCGCTGTACATTGTGTTAATGTCACAAAAATTTTAAAAAATACCAGAAGGAACATTTAGACTCAAGACAACTATTTGGGATTACACGATTTGTCGTCTCGTGTGGGGATCGACCCTAAACACTCGGCGCGCTAGTGGCTGTCATACGTCACATTTGATTCATCCTATACTAATATTATATGTAAAGAAGAAATATTAGATTTTTTTGTTTGTTTGTTTGTAAGGATTTAACTCAAAAACTACTCGACTGATTTTAAAAATCTTTCACCATTGGAAAGCTAATCAACGAGTAACATAGACTATACTTTATATAAAAAGTGCTATACTTTATTAAACAAGTGAGAATCGGCAACGAATTGCCGTAAATCTTAGCGTTTGAAAACATAGTTCAAGTAATATGCAAAGGTCACGTGATACCACGTGATCTTGGGGTCAGAGGTCAAAGGTCATAGTCATTTCGGTGTATATTGACTATGCTGAGTCGAATGGCGTCGACCGCGAGTCTCTAGCTCTTACGGTTCTTGGGTTGAAAGTTGTATAACATACAGACGGATGGACGGACGGAAGGACAACGCTGTTGTGTAAGAGTTTTTTCGAACTCTAAAAAGTACTGTTAGTAACATAACCTAACCTACATTTACGTGAGCGCAGCCGGGGCCAAGTACGTAATAAGGGTAGATATTATTGCTATCACAGAGCACAGCTAAAATCATATATCAAATCATAATAATAACGTGCATAAAATAGGGTAGAAGAAATATTTCGATTAATTTTTAATAGTTACCTTACACGAGATCTAAAATCCTAATATACATACATATTTAAAAGCCACACAAAATAAATAATATACGAGCCTTTTAAATCGGGTAGTTTCTAAATTGACAGAAAAAGGAAGCACGGTACAAGTTGTGACGTATTTGCTAGCCGACATGGAAGAAAGCGAGACGTTGCCACGACGCACTCACTTTTCCTTATATCCTGCAAAGTTAATTACTGCCTCATCTTACAACCAATTTTGCTGCTGTTTTAACAATAAGGTTTCTTTTATATGGTATTATTTTACTGTTGCGTATAAAATAATGAACAAATTTAAAAACAGGGCGTTGCCTTGTAGGTATATAGGTTGTAGGTGTATAGGTTATAGGTTACCTACCACCTGATCTACTAACTAGGTCTTGGTAGAAAACTTTACTAATACCTTCGGTACTTTCATCGCTTTTCAACCATCAAATGAACTACGTGCTGCATTTTTTGATCAGTGCTATGACTTGTCCTTCTTTAAGCGCGGCTTAAAGAGAGTACTGCTGTCACGTAGGCAGCGGTTTGGCTGTATGTATCCATAACATTGCCAAAATCCATGAGCGACGCGACGGTTGGCACCTATTATGAGTTGGGCCGCAAAAGCATACTTTTTTAACCGAACAATTTAATTTAAATTATACTTTTAGCAATTATATACAAGTTCTAGGTTACGTCACTAAACCAGCAAAGCAGTCTGGATCCTCACAAATCTAGAGTATGTGACGCGGACCGCGCGACCACGACGGTTGCGCGTGAGTCGGAGTGGTGGCTGGCGCCCCCCTTCACCTAAACTAAACCCTAAAGGTTACAAGTATAAACCTAAGCTAAAACAGCGCATCTAAATACAGTACATTATATTTCTTTAACATCTGCAAACGGTCTAAAAACGACATAAAAGCAAGACCCCAGATTCCTCGACCTTGGCAGACAATGGCGTATTGGAAGTTTGCCCGAAAGCACAACCTTCGCAGTACACCAAATGTCAAAGTAATAAATCATCCTTTATAGATATGTGTCGTGATCTTGCGAGATATTGTTTTTGTATTCGCAGCCTTATTAATATGTTAATAGAACCTCGCCTGGATGGAATACGTTGGCATAACTCAGCGAAATGGGTTTCCACTTCGAGCTTATTTGAATGCTTTATGTAAGATAGTTGTGGTGCAAATTTGCGTGTGCAGTTCACAATTGCTTTTATTCGAACTTTGATGTTGTAGGCAGCTTTTTGAAAATACAAATACTATATTGCTCTTTAAATAGTAATATATAATACTAGCTCTGTACTAAACTCTCCCACTGCTGGGCATGGGCCTCTTCTCAGTGTGAGAAGGGTTAGGCCTTAGTCCACCACGCTGGCCCAGTGCGGGTTGGCATAATACTCATCATCTTTGAGAACATTATAGACAACTCTCAGACATGCACGTTGCCTTACGGTGTTTTCCTAATTAACTATTTAATACGCTCATAACTTCGAAAAGCCAGAGATGCGTTTCTTGGGATCGACCTCGAGACCTCTGCGTGGCAGTCCAACGGTCTCCCACTTGGCTACCGTAGCACTAAATACTAGAACACTAGATTCCCTTTTTGGTTCAATGGTATTAGTTGGCGTTTATGACTGCAAGTGTTCATGAATCATGGTTTGGGTGACATTTATAAAGTTTTCTTTCAGACACTTCTCGGTTGTAGCACAAAGTTTGTAAACGTATGATGTTAACAGCCCTTCTTATAATGTGAGACCTAAGACATTACTAGTGAAATCTAGAAAATAAATAGATGTATTGTTGTAGGCAGTAACCTCGAGAGTTATTAAGCTGATTCAATAAATTCTTTCACTAATGAAAAATATAAATATACACATTTTAATGACATACCACGCGTACGACAGGTGGAATGTATAATTAAATACAACGCGATAAACTTCGTAATCAATTTCGTATTTATTCTTCTACACAGTGCTATGTAATGACTCAAAAATGTTATGGTAACAATCATGGACCCCGTCAGGTAAGATAAAAGTTGGAAAGAGGAAAAGCAGTTACCAGAAAGAGGTAAAAATAAATGTTTAATTGTGTAATCATTAAGAAATATTCGTTTGGTTTTTTTGGTAAAAGACAATGCCCACTTTAGGAATCAGTCCTGTTTATCGCGAAGGTCTTCACACAATATAAAAAAATGGACACAAAGAACACCAGACTAATAATAACAATAATATTGTGCTATCCACAAATTACTTCGTTTGGGATTTGTATCCAAAACACTGGCGTGATGTCTACTTACACCACTACTCCATCCGAGACGTCGTTATACCAAGGGCTGATTTCTCAAATAACTATATAAATCTTAAATCTATATCTATACTATATATCTACTAATATTATAAAGAGGAAATATTTGACTTTTTGTCTATTTGTAAGGATTTTACATAAAAACTGCTCAACTGATTGTAAAATTCTTTCACCGTTAAAAAGCTATATTAAGCGCTATATAAACTATATATCTTATTAAAAATAAAAGTATTGTTACTAATATAATCTAACTTACTTTTACGCGAGCGAAGTCGTCATCAAAAGCTAGTAAGAAATAAACGTGTAGTTTTTACAGGTCTTATGCAGAAAATCAGACAGAATCTATATATATATATATACGGACGGAGAAGAATGACATTTGGCACAGTTAAAGTTTACATGGAGAAGGAGGGGCGAATCCTAATACTTTTATAAAAGATGCATCAGAAATACATTAAATTAATGAAAAAACACTACACGCACACAACCATGCATTTGACACACGCAGTCGAATCGCGTTCGTAGTATTTCGGCATTGGTCGTCTGATGTCGTACAATTCTTTGTAACTTTGGTTACCCATACCTTATTTATATGTAATAGAGAAAAACAGAAAACAAAGTAGCAAGCTTAGGAATTTTGACCGAATTTTGACCACTAGGCGACCGCTAGTAACAATAATTTTGCCATAAGTTAGGTTTTGGGCGATTGTAAAATCAACCCTTCACTAATATTTTTTGTATTTATATATACACAATATCTCCTGTTTATCACAACTAAATTTAAAAGAACTGATGAACGCTATTTTACTTGAGGAAAACCCCACCTCATCTATCTTAAGATGTCTTCACAGTTATCCACCTACACAACTTATACATATTAATATATTCCATTTGTTAATTGCCCCACGTATATTAACTGTGTTCTGTGTAAATACATTATTAATAGGATCATGGTGTTCTATTTTGTTCATCTGTTGTAGTAATTAGATTGGGATCTAATATCGATCTGGAATCGTTATAAGTAAAGACCCCGCGAAGAAGACTTCATAAAAGATATTGAGATGACGAAACAGAGTAGTATTATAGATTCAGTAGTAAGAAGAAGGAAAGAGAGCAAAAATATTTATTTGGTGCACTGAAGGGCACATTTATAATATGGCAGAAAGAGAAAATAATAAATTAAAAACAAAGTATTATAAACTATAAAAATAAAAACAAAGAGTAACACCATGATGCTCACTGGTAACACCATAATTATCTCCCACTTGACTAATCGGAATCCGATTGGAATCGGAAGCCTGCATTCAAAGTCAAGGCCAGTCAGTGAAGAGCTATACAAATATTAAACTGTTTCAATTGTTTATAAATTAAGCCTAAAAAGTAAGCGTGTGTCCCATCAGTACCAACATTTGGACATAGCATAATATTCGTTGCGATTGTTAAACCGCAACACTGGTATCAAATCCAATTTAGCAGTGTAATATTTTCAAAATTATGTCATAAAAGTGTTAATAAACATCGCGATAAAAGTCATTTAAAAGGAGTATAATTTCAAATTTAAAAATTGTAAGTTTAATAATTCATATAACAATTACACAGATATTGGTCTTTATGTATTAGAAACTATAAATAGAGACCATCTCTATGTACCGCTGGTAAACAAATATAGTGCACTGGTATACTATATTTATTTATATAATAGAAAAAGTAATAAAAATACTACAAAGATACCATACTAACGCAAACACACTATCATAACATAGGTTATATTAACCAAATCTCCATAGAAAATCCTACCCTCTATGATTCAACGACACAAATGCCTCTTATTGTTATGAGGATAAGAATGGGTATAGGATTGCAAGACACGGCAACACCCGAGGGAAATTGTCACCTCCACGTTATGTGCATGCAAAAGCGATGCCCCATTTACTTATACGTATTTGTTTCGAAGATAGGCATTGTAATATATTTTTCTTTTGCCTTTGAGAATTTGCAAGATTTCAATACGGTACGCGAGGTATAGGAACATAAAAGCTCCACGTTGAGGCAAGGTTTGTGTTGTATTGATAATTTTTGGGTTGGTTGGAACACGGTAGTTTCAAGAGTCAATTTACTTTAACGTTTGCTCGAAAAAGCAAAAGTGTTTTGACACTAGTACAAACATATCGTTATTTGGTACATACATAAGTTCAATAATCAATACTCCAAAATTATGTTACGTCATTTATATATAATATATATATTATACTGGCCTGCAAGATTCAAGCTACAAGAGAATTGACTTTTGATAAGGCAAAGGGTTGAGAAAAGGGTATGATACGTTTGCTTTCATCTTTAATCAATTAATATATTTTATTCGAAAATGATTTACCGCTGGAGCACATTGGAAATCAATTGATTTTTGTGTTGTCAAAGCTTGCAAGTCCGGCGGATGCAATTATAAGCGCTATTTCGTACGCATACTCTTGCTGAAACCAGTTCTCAGCTCTTCCAGACGGAGTTGACAGTATGGAGTCCTGGAACCAATTGGTTTCAGTTTTCCGGCAGCGTTTACGTAAAAGTATTAAAGTCCTAATAGATAAGAAGCTATTTAGTAAAATAATCGATTACTGAAGAACCCTTTTCGACTGGTTAAAGTCGTGCCACATAGCTTCGGAGGAAATATACAAATATTATGTTGAGTGCGTGTGTACTTTTACGGCATTCTCCACGAAACAGCGTCGAAATTCACTGATAAAATCGTTCCACCTACGTATGTTTTGAAGCTAAAACCCTGAATACATTTTGTGTTAGTGCGCCGTTGTCGCGTACATCAACCAAATGGATTCGTGCATGTGATAGTGGTGCTTGGATACATCTCTGTTACCGTGCTTTTAGCTCTAACTAGAATACTGAGATTTCTCTTTGAGGCCTGAATGATATTGTGTATTGTAAAGATAACGTATCAACATGTTTGGCTAGAACTGGCATCTATGCTAATATTACAAACAAGATTTTCCCCGCCGCTTCACTCGCTGTAATCTAGAGTTAGTAAATAAATTTCGATTCCTCAGGAACAGTAATTCTTTGGATGAAAGGTCCCTATAACCTTTTCTGTTTTTTGCGTTGTCAGGCAACAACGCAAAATTTCATGATGATCAATGTGGTTAAGGCGTGAAAGCGTAATAAACAAAAAAGATAATCACATTCGCATTTATAATATTAACTTAGGATTATAAATATGAAATTCAGTTAGTTTGTCATATTTTCATGACTGATTCATGCAAAATATTTGACCGCGCGGATGGCGTATTAGTTTAAGAGCGGTTGCCTCGCTTGCCACTGCACTGACTGTTATGGACTCGAAGGGATATGAATGTGAGGGATCTACAAATAGATGTTACGAGTATACGTGTCCCTTGTGTCTGTTGTTAAATGTTTGTAAAACCTCCCGAAATACAAGTTTCGCCGTGCAAGAATAACCCAAAGGCAAAGCCAAAAATCTTTATTTGCAAAATTGAGTAAACCCTTCTTGGACAAAATTAACGAATATGTCATATAATAATAATATCAGCTCTATATTTAACTGTCCCACTGCTGGGCATGGGCCTCTTCCCAGTGTGAGAAGAGTTAGGCCATATTCCACCACGCTCGCCCAGTGCGGGTTGGCAGACTTCACATGTCTTCGAGAACATTATGGAGAACTCTCAGACATGCAGATTTCCTCACGATGTTTCTTTTCACCAAATTTACCTATATAAATTATTAAAAGAATGATATCAAAGTAGCCATTAAAAGCCTGTTCGACGAGTAGAGCTCTCATAAGAAGAAGCAGGCAAAAAACTCATAACCACTTTTTTCAATCGCAAATTGTTTATCATTTTTATCAATACAAAACAATTTATTTACAAATTTTTCCATATAAGCTGATAATTTCACAGTATACAAACTGCTTTTATTTTCAGATTATCATCTAAATCAAAAAGATTTTCATAAAAATGTACGGAATCAATGAAAATGCATTGATATCTATGTGTCACGTTTGGTTATTTCTTACGCGAAGGTGGTGCTATATTGACAACGAGAAATTTTATTCATACGTTATGAAATTCAGACACGTTCAGCTGTAGAATATCGATATTTAGAATCACATTGCACACAATTAACGCCTTGCTCCTTCTGCCCACCACACGAACATCAGGTGGAACTGATGTTAGGGCAAAATAAATTAACTTAAACTAGCTGCCAATAGAATCAATGAAGTAATTGAAGTGTTGAAGTGACTCGCAGTGCATTCAGGCATTGCCCACCTCAACGATTGCAATAGAAAAATGTTGACAATACCAAATTCCTTTGGTTAGGAAAAGCCGTGTTTTAGGAGCTTATACAAACTTGCGGCATTACGCTTCGAACACAAAATATGCGTCAAAACAGTTTTACAGACCTAGAACCTGTTCAAGGTTTCTGAGCCTGGCGGTAAGAACACACCACAAAGTTATGTGGCTAGAATTTTCTATAATTCAGATGTTTCCTATTAACTTGCTTGCTCCATTTTGGATACAATTTTTGAGTTTTAGCTTCTGCACTGCCTTGCCTGTGGTGCTGCTGAATTCATCAGATACAACAATAAAGTACGCCATTCCTACCTATTTTGTGCCAAGTCAGACCAATCGAGCACATTTATCTCTCTCAGGTCTTTAGCAATTTCATCTTTCCAGGGCCTTGGGCGACCCATCTGACGATACTCGGTGGGTCGCCTGAGATATGCTCTTTTAGCAACTCGATCCTTTCCCATTCTTTCCATATATCCGAGCCAGCGAAACCGGGCAACTTTTATTTCTCCGATGATATTCGGTTCCGACAGAAACAAGCGCACCTTTATGAAAACCTGTGTCTTAGAGCTTAGGACAAGACCTGCTTATAGCTAGTCCCTAAAGATGACTTAAGTACATATCGTATTTCTCAGTATTACCTAACGGTTGTTTTATGAGCACGCCATACTTAAACATCGCAAGTGTATACTTGCGATATTTAAATATGGCGTGCTCATAGTACGGCAGTCAAGTGTATTTCCATATCAAGGGTCTATACCCTTGACATAGAAATACTCTTGAATATCTCAGCAGCGGCGTAGCGAGTAAAAGTGAAAGCAAGTACTCGAGGCTTCGGGTTCGATCGGTAAGGTTGTCGGTTGGTCAGCCTATCAGAAACTTTTGAGTAGCTGCATGGAGTCTGGTAAGTAAATAAGTGACCATCCCGTTTGTATCATGTTTCTTCTTCTATTCTCTATAATATATACTTAATCTATCTGTCTATATTTAAACTTGATTAAAGTCAATAGTAGATTTATTTGTCAGCGTCGATGGCATGGTGGTTAGTGTAACCGACTGCCACGCCTGAGGTCGCGGGTTCGATTCCCGCACAAGTCAAACATTTGTGTACATGAACATGGATTTTGGTCTTGGTCTGGGTGTTTCTATGTATAATAAGTATGTATTTATAAAAAAAAAGTATATATGTATGTTTATCCATTGTCTAGTACCCATAGTACAAGCTCTGCTTAGTTTGGGCTAGATGGTGTTGTGTGTATGTGATAGAATATTATTATTATTATTTAGCTCCTTAAAATAACAAACACATGAAGCTATTAAAACATGTAAGGTCTAGCTAATAAAAACATGTTTATAAAGCTAATTCGCTATGTTTACGTTCATTTTCCGTTTATATTCATGAACACCGAGTAAACATGGAATAGGTCTCGCGATGACGCCTCTGGATACTTACTGGTCTTCACATACACTATATTTACACAACTGAAATACTCTATAAACAGAATAATGCAGCAAACATGCGAGAAATAGCTTGGTTTATTTTTGTAGCTTTTGCCCGCGGCTTTACTGGCTCGGGAAAAGTACTTATATTCTAGGTAAAAGGTATCCTATGTCCTTTTATGTACTCCTGACAACGTGTATGTATGTGAAGTTTCATGATGATTGATTTGTCTGTTAAGTGTTAAAGTGTAACAAAAGAACAGTTCACATTCGCATTTATATTATCAGGTCGTTAACTTTGAAACCGTTTATGTTCAACAACTTATTTCTCGATTTAAATTTCGAGAACAGACTTTATATATTACTAAATTTTGCTCGTGTCTTCGTTCGCATAAATTTTTTCTATCCCTCGCAAACAGTACTTTTTCCTGGATGACAGTTTCTTCATGCAAAGTGGCAACTTAATATTTAAAAACCTATTATTAGTTGGGATCACAGAATTAAATTAGATTTATGGTGTAAATTTGTGCTTATGAATAAGTTTGCGGTCGATTATGAGGTACATTTGTTTGCTCTTCTTTTAGCGAATTCTCGATACAGGCTGGAGACCTGAAAGTTATAGCGTCTAATATTATTCATAACTAGCTTTTGTCCGAGCTTTGCTCGCTCAGAAATAGTATTTTTCTGGATGAAAGGTGTGTATATGTCCGTTTCTATATCTTTGACAATGTATATGCAAAATTTCATGATGATCTGACGAGTAGTTAAGGCGTGAAAACGTAGCATACCAACTCGCATTCGCATTTATAATATTAACTTAGGATTAGGATTATGTGGTACTTAAATAGGTATACATACATAGTCTTATACATAATTATATCAGACAGAAAATATATAGCTCCCACATTTCATCAGGTAAGGTTTTTAGTCCTACGTTATTGAAGACGAGTCTATTATTTGAGACTATTAGACTACGTACGTATGTTAAAAACTTCGAAGACTAGTTAATCTTCAGGGAATTTTCAGAAAGCGTAGGTGTTTTGCTTCGTCGGCAAACGAAAACATTCATTTGTGATTTCAAACAAAGTAGAAATTGCGTATGAGTGTACGTAGATGTCAAGGTTAAGTTATTATTCTTCGAAAGTAATTTAACCAAGCAGCAGCAGTTTTTTTTTAATTTCGGTCGATTCCCACCTACTCGCCCACTACTGTAACATTTCTGTAGCCAGGTTCAGTAGCAGACTCATAAATTCCCGGGGAAAACTGAACTGTTTTGGAACCTGCAATTAATTTATTAGAAGTATACAGAAAATTACTTAGGTAATGGACGATAATTTGTACCTAAAATGAAAATTATAATAGTCCTGTTGCTGGACTGTGACATTACTGTCTAAAAAAGGTATGCTGCCTCGACTTTTTGTTACTATCAATTAAACTACTCCCAGGTCTTCTTTAGCTAAGAGGGAAGATCTAGGGATAGTTTGATCATGATGGCGCGTAAAGACTTAAAGTTTTACCTTCCAAAATGGTATTTATAGCTGGCAGATTTTCTTACGATCCCACTCTTTTCTTTTAAAGCGAGTGATAGTGCATGACTTGAAGTCGGATTTGAGTCAAACCAGTGATATATGGATTGGCAGTCAAACAAACTCAACACAACTTCACGACTATTATACTCCGTAGTGATTATTGCGACATATCTTCAGTCACTTGAAAAGTGGCAAATGGTTTTGACTACTGTGTCATGCAATTCCCGATTGAAACATAGATGGGGAGAGTCAGGCAATCCTTAATTGTTATAAGGATTTTAGACAAAAGATGTGTCTAATGACATACGTAAATATCTCAGACTCGGCTTTTGCAATCAGAGGCATCAGTAATATCAGGCATATTGACAGCTGATAAAGCCTTTTATTCTAGAAATCAACGCGAGATAAGCCATCTCGCAACGGCTGTGACTTCATGAAAATCTAAACCGTAAAGAAGAAAAGGAATTGCTTAATGTGAAAGAAAATAAATATTCATGTTAACACATTTATCTGCTACTTTCGCAATACAGTTTTCTTGAATTGGTATCATTTCACTTTAGGCATTTTCTCTACGATAAACGTGAAGATATTTTATGGCTTCTGATTTTGTTTGGTGACGACTTTAAATATATGTTTGTTCCGTACTGCGTTCCCTATGAATTTATTTTGTTTTATGTTTGCAAGTCATGTTGCCGCGCAGAATTAGGCCAGCGCAAATATGATTGTTAGTCTT
Organism: Catocala fraxini; assembly: GCA_930367265.1. Lineage (NCBI taxonomy): Eukaryota > Metazoa > Arthropoda > Insecta > Lepidoptera > Erebidae > Catocala > Catocala fraxini. The sequence goes on from OV884047.1 coordinate 6,731,695, forward strand.
ATAATTGAGTAAAATTAAATTGCTAGTATCAATTTATTTATATAGAACACTTGCATTTTTCCGCGACTTCGAACGCATGGACATTGAACGTAGGTACTTATCTATAGTTTTCTTTCTTTGCATGTAAAAGGAAGCTGATTTATACATATAAAACATTATTATATAAGCAATATTACAATAGATAGATATATTCGTTAATAGTATCGTGTCATAATTTTCTAATTATTATTACTGAACTTTTAAGCGGCGTATCAAGATGAAACATGCACGAGATTACAAGTTAGACTTCTAACAATATAATTGTGAAATCCGTATTCAATTTCATGCAGTAGTTGTTGCGTGATACACACATAAACATGCAGACAGAGAAAATGTCTAAAATTATTGTTTTGGCTACTAAAGCTCCAATAATTAGTTTTTTACCAATATCATTAGTTTTCCCAATATCTTCTGTGTGTAGTCATCGACCAGTCACAATTTTATTATATGCATAGATATGTATGTTATAAATAAGACCCGTCTCATGGTAAGTCTTTATCGTAACCTGGCTTGCATTCCACAAAGTGATTTATAGATTGTATGAACGGAAAGCAATAGGAGAGGTAGGCCACCCTATTTTTACTCACTGGGAGAAACGCGATAATAACGCTATTTCTCGTCCGACGTGTCCTGTAAAAGTCTGGAACTTCATCAGGCATGCTGGTTCATTGAGCCCATCATCAAGTCATTGGCAATGGCGAGCTCATCCACTCAAAATTACCAATTGCAACTTTGATAATCAATATTGCTTATCAACTTATTTATTTTGTGAGCCTTCTGGCTTTGCTACGCGCTTATGCTATTTACGAGAAAATCATTACTGGCAACGTATATACGCTGCTGTGCCTATATGTAAATAATAAATAAAACCATTTTCTTCTTACTCCTAACTACTTTCTTTTATGTTTTTACCTAGTTTAGCACATAGGCGTCTGCTTATGTGCAGTGTTTAGTTTATCTCTATGTGGCTTAGAGTTGGCATAAGCTTGTACCCACCACCATACAAAGCAGCGAAGTGGTACACCGTGGTGATTTTAGTCGGTAGACCTGAAGCTCGGGAGAGCCTAACATAACCCTCTCACCTCCTTTTGTGGCGTGGAGTTATGCATCAGGAGTATTTCCTAACGCCAAAAAAAAGCTTGGTTGCATTACCTTGGTACTAGAAATAAGGCTGTGTCTTTTTGGTACCGTAGATGCCAAAAATACAGCTATATTCTTAAGCAATTGCTGCTTCCCATCAGGCAAGATGCTGGTTTATTTCCACTAGCAGAAATAAGAGAAATTTGCCCACTCGTGAATGCTTTGCAGAATTTATTCAATGATCTTTTAGCATAAAATATCATCCGCATTCATTCGTTTCCATTTTAAAAGTGAGACCATTTAATTCAATTGTCGGCCAAGTGTATTGAAGTGTGCTATTAATAATTCATGGGAAGCCTGCGAAGGGTTTCAACGGTTAAAAGCCGAGATAAAAGTTTATCTTTCATTTTGTAACTTTTATCATCAATTAGGATAGTGAATGAAGCAAAAAAGTTAGACAGTGTCAATTTTTTTTAATGTAGTTTTGGAAAGAATTTTCTATAAAATATGCTTTCGATTTTATTTGTGTAGACTTTTAGTTAATAATGATATTCTGAATAATCTTAATGATTTGACTGTATATTGTACGTGTGCATGCCATTCCTTTTCTAAAAGATATATATTTTTATTAACGAAACAACAAAATCTCTCTCTAAATACTTTTACTGGTGGGAGAATATCTGAAGAAAACTAAAGGTGTGGCCATTTTAGTGATCTAAAAAAGAATTGTGTGTTTACAGTTTATACTAAAATCATTCTAATTGTTGCTCCGTAAAATAATGTCCTTTAGATAACAGCTTTATATTGCCATATTACGTTACCTTTGGCATTTAATGTACATATATCTTGCTATTGCATATTTTTTTCTTAATTTCGTATTTGTGTGTAAGTGTTAGTATATAATTAAGTAAAGATTTTGCTATTTTTGTTTGGTTATACTGCTTTTATCGGTAACAAATTCTTTAAAATTTAATCTATGTGAAAGAAACAATCGGTCTGAAATAACCAGCAACCTTCGGTTTATCCTTCTCCGACGTATTGATTGCCATCGGGAATCAATTGTCTACAGGAAAATATACGTACTGTAATGGAAAAGGGATAATTGTACGGTTATGCTCCATTTCAGTTATTTGATTTTTCAAAGAGATGAGATAACAAAATTCAACTTTTCTAATACTTAAGTATTTTTATGAAACATATTCTTTTGTATGTAACTTAGAATTTGAATAATTATAAAAAGATTTAAAGGATTTTTTAGACTTGCTAGGTAAATTTTGTTGTGGCATAACTCAATAAAAATATAATAGTTACTAACTATTTCGGCTATAAAAGCCAAAAATTTATTAGTTACTTTCTTTATTTTTGTTAAATACTTTGTTGTAAAATTATAATTCAATATTGTGCTTACATACATATGTCGTTAGACGTATTATGCATCCTGCAAGTTTGGACTTGTTATTGGCTTACTGAATATAGTATAATATTTACCTTCTTTTTACGTGTGGCTATGCCTAGACGCATACCCCTCCGCGGAGGCGGGCATAGGGGTTATATCGGGCTCACCGGGGCAAAAGAGAGATGGTAATGATAATAATGGACCTCTGGACGTGTCGCTTAGTACGATATGACTTTTACTTTTTCTCCACCTGATATCTGTAAGTGCTCCTTGGTCTAACGCTTCCTCTTCTTTCTTCTATTTCCCTTCTAAGATTGTCTTTTTAAAGTTTTCATGCTTTTCATTATTGCGCCTTGATTCTCCATGACACCTAAAATACATATTTTCTTTTTCTATATTAAGAACTTCTTCGTAAAGAATTAGATAAGCACTTTTTTTTTTTATTAAATAAAGAAATAGACAAGTTATTTATATTCTTGTTAACCTACAGCTAAGCTAGGATGCTTGTATAATATCGTCTTCTGTTTACGCGAATATTATTCATTGAAATTAAACTACTAGATACGGATTTTATCGCGTTGTTTGTTTGACACTTTATTACATAATTTTGAAAAACTGTTACACTACTACTACTATTAAACTTTACTTATTTTTAGGCTAATTCAATTATTATTATTAAAACTATTAAAACTATTTATGCTTGTCTTAGGAGTGGGTTTATGTAGAGTGTTATGCATGGGTTTCGCACATATTTATCGATCGTAATTTCAGCAATTGCAAGGTTACCGCTGTCTGTATAAGGGCCTTTTTTATACTCAACAGTATTTAAAGGAGTAACCGAGACGGTGCCAAAAGAATATCTCCAGGGAAAGCCGAGCTGATAAAATTTATTTCGGCTCCTTAATGTATACTTTACCTTTATTCGAACCCGAGACCCTTTGCGTTGCAGTCTGTTGGTCTCCCAACTGAGCTATCGGTTATATCTTATATCTATATATAAGATATAAGCATATATGATGCAAAAATTATCCATACTTGTATCTATCCTAACTAATATTATAAATGCAAATATAAGTTTGTTTGCTTACTACTACTGATCATCATGACATTTCGCATACAAGTTGTCATGTTATGGACGTAGAAGGTCATAAGTTATCATTCATTTAGAAAAAAAAGTGTCTCCGAGCTAAGCCGCGAGCAAAAGCTATTAATATATTATAAAGTATAAATTTGAACAACGTATAAAATGTCACTGGTTAAACGAGGAACATATTTATGAACACAAATATCTTATTTTCATGAAACGTAATATATATACATTCATCATCACTATTCTAATGTTATTTCTTATAATTTTGGCAGAGGAGTATGTTATATCTTTTTCACCATGGGAGAGCCACGTTTCGGCACGAATGGGCCGGCTCGACCAGAGTGATACCATGGCCTCACTGAAAACCGGCGTGAAATAGCGCATACGTTGTGTTTCGTCGAGTGAGTGAGGGTACCGGAGGGGGAACCGGGCCTCCCCTCCTGGTGGGCAAATTTAAAAGGCTGGCAACGCATTTGTGACTCCTCTGGTGTTGCGGGTGTCCATGGGCGGCGGTAATCGCTTACCATCAGGCGATCCGTCTGCTCATTTGCCACCTAAACCATAAAAAAAAACCTTTGCCTTCGAACATACTTTATTCATCACCCAAAGCAAGGCATAATTTACCTACTTATTTTCTTTACATAATCTTTCTAACACCGTTTGGCTTTGTTCTACTCTCACACAGTACATATTATTATCAATACACAATAAATGCTTTTGCTAGCTTCTAAATAAATCTTTAAAACTCAACGTCATACATTTATTAATTTACGTCACGAAGTAACACACTATCACATTAAGGTCAAATTTTAGTATTTAATAAGCTCACTGAAGTATCACTTCACTTTAAAACAAATGAAACAAATGTTTGTAACACCGACACTGTCAGGTAATTAAGTACACACATAGGTAAAAGTGCCGAGCTTGAGCAAATACTAAATAAAATTCTACTACATTATCTAGGCAACTAAATATTACTAAAGTATTTAGTTGCCTAGATAATGTTATAATTAGAGAAAAACACAGATACGATCCAAAGCAAAGTTCGTTCGAAACAACAAAACATGATGAAGGAAAAAAATATTAAGGTGAATATTTCCCTGAGGTGTACAATACGTATAGCATTACCGCTTGGCTCAAGGCTTGTTTGCATCGGCCCAGTAATTGCTTGTACGTATTTTTTACCTTTATATTTAATATTTGGGTTTTTATGGTAGTCGTTTTCATCTTTTTGTATTTCATCGCTTTGTTGGCCTCGAGGCATATGTTTGTGCGCTATCGCGAAGATCGAACCTGGGTCGAGGAAGATTGTGTTTGGTTTGTCTATTAGGAAAATGTAAAACATCTTTGTTCTTTTTAGTATATGCTATGCAAGAGAGAGCCAATTTATGTTTTGTGTTTGCGACTGGTTGGCCAACCTTATTTCAGCTGACTTTGCAACACACCAGAGCTCTAAATTGTGACTCAATCTTTTATGCATGATCATTTTTCAGACATTTTAATGAATAGGTACAATAGTTTTCGAGAAACAAATGATTATAAGTATAAATTATGTTGAGTCCTACCTGCGTAAATTATTAAGTGATTCAAATTTGTCAATGGTTAGCTATTGACTTATTAATTAAAATAAATGCATTTTGAGTGTCAGGCATCGAAATAAAAACATTGCTTTTGCTCAAAACTATTGTAATGCCTAACTTACAACTAATTCTTATATATCATTACGGAATACGGGATGGGCAGACGCGTCACACACTACAAAAGCAACCATGTGCTCTACTATGACTGTAGAAAATTCCATTTTGCCACGCAGTAATCTGAAACAGGAGACGGCGTCTACTTTTCTCCAGGGATGTCAAGATTGACGGTTACACGAAATATAGTAGATGTACCGAGCCAACTAAGCAACAAACATAAATATAAATGATTATAATAATCTATATTACTAAAGAAATCTAAAGAAAATAAGAAAATAGCTAAAGAAATCCTTGCTAGAAACTGTAGCGACACTGCCGATGCTTTAGTTTTGTATAATCAGGCGCAAGTATACAGTAGCGCCGCGCGGCAGTCGTTTCCCCACAACCACTCAGTTAGGTCATGTATCTTATGTGGGGGCCAGTCAGTGCAGACCGGCGACACTTCGACCCAGTGGGATCTTTTGTGTCGACACTCTCCCAATAACGACTGCCATAGATGTTCATGGCAGCCGGGACCGACGGCTTAACGTGCTCTCCGAGGCACGGAGCAGGCGATAATTGTCAATTAATACGCACATAATTTCGAAAAATCACATAACTTCCGAAAGTCAGAAGTGCGCGACATGGGTTCGAACTCGAGACCCACTGCATTGCAGTCTGTTGGTCTCCCCACTGAGCTATCGCTGCTTCAGTTAGGTCGTATTTCAATTATGTATTTATATTATGTATTACTGGTACCGGAAAATATATATGTATATAGTATACTATTAAGTTATTTTATTTAGATAGTTATTGATCGTCATCGCTGACAGACGTGTATCAATCAAAATATAGTAAATTTACATTATTATAAACATTGACCTAGTTTAGTTTATTTGTGCGTGATATGCACATTACTGTTGCAGTAATAGTTTGTTTTGTGTTTATAATGGACAGTAAAACATATTTATAAATATTTTAACATGGAGAACAGTCCCTTCAATAGTAGTGGTGTAACGCGGCGTACCCCTCCACCAACGACGCCACAAAAACCAAGAGAAGATGAGACAGTTAAAATAGTCTCAACGTCGGAGATTCAGGGATGGTTGAGTTCAATCGAGCACTGTTTGAACGAGGTATGCACTATTGCATCTGACGGCAAGTTAAACACAGAGCAAAAGATGAAAATAAGTACCCTTTGCCGTAAAGTAGGAAGTGGTGTCGCTCAAATGGCTGTCCAGTATCAGTCACTAAAGCAGAACGCTTTTCAAAGTCACACTTCTCTACAAGCCCTGTCTGAAAAGCAAGATCTAGTGGAATACCTAAAGGACATCAAGGAAACCATTAAGGAGACAAGTGCGAATACTATACCGGCAAGTCACGCATCTTTTGCTGATATGGTCAAGAAAGGGTCCAGTAGCTTTATTCGTCCTAGCACTCTTAGCTCGGTGGTGATTTATCCTAGCGATACCTCAAAGTCCAGCGAGGATACTAAGAACATGGTCCAGAATATCATCAGCCCTGAAGAAATGAAACTCCAAGTTCGAGCAGTTCGCAAAGTAAGAAACGGAGGTGTTATTATTAGCACTGAATCCAAAAAGGACATAGAGAGGCTCAAGCAGACAGTCCAACTTGCCACATCAAATCTTAAGGTCGAAGAACCACATAAGCGCAAACCGCGTATTATCATTATAGGAGTACCTGTTTCTATGGCCGAAAAGGAGATATATAAATGTATCTATGAACAGAACTTAGCCGACAAAATACCTTCAATGACACGAGATACATTTATGAACTCTATAAAACTTAGCCACAAGTCTGGTAAGAAAGATTCGGACAGCTGCAATTATATTATTGAAGTACCAGCCGTGATACGAAAAGCCCTTATTACACAGAGCAGAATATTTATAAACTGGACGTCCTGCCCGGTAAGAGATTTCACGCTGGTGACTAGATGCTTCAAGTGCCAGCAATACGGTCACGCAGCCAAGACATGCAGAACCGTGACTTCTACTTGTGGACACTGCGGTGAAGACGGTCACTCCATTCAAGACTGTATAAAGAGTACGGAACCTCCAAAATGCGCAACCTGCCTGCGGTTTAAAAAGCCCAGCAACCACAAGACGGGAGACCCTGAGTGCCCAGCGAGAAAGGCTGCAGAAAATAGGTATATTAATTCTATTGACTATGAAGGCGCCTAAGAGCGCCACATACTCGCTAGTATATTAGATCTTTTAAATAGTTTTATATTATGGATATTAATTTAACCGGTCGTATACCGCCGGCTCGCATACCAGCCGGCAGATTTGTACCCGTCGTAGGCCGGTGGCTCGCATGCGAGCCACCAAATTGGCGCCAAAACGCCGCGCGCCGCCTTCGCTTTAGCTTAAGCTAACGTAAAACCAATTTGGTGGCTCGCATGCGAGCCACCGGCCTACGACGGGTACAAATCTGCCGGCTGGTATGCGAGCCGGCGGTATACGACCGGTTAATAAGAGAGATAGATAATTTAACTGTGTCAGATTCCAAGTCATGTGTGGTAGAGGACTGCAGACAATATCTCTCCGATGTAAATCATTCATTAACCATACTTACCCAAAACATACGTAGTATATATAAGAATATAGACAGTTTTAATATTTTTCAACATAGGCTTAACTTTGATTGTGATATAATAATTCTAACAGAGTGCTGGTTATTAAACCGGGGCGAGGTTCCATTAATGACAGGATACAATATATACCATAGCACAAGAAATCTAAATCAGAATGATGGTTTGGTAGTGTATGCAAAGGAATCCGTACAGGTTTCAATTGAAGAACCACCCTTTCTAGATTGCAATTGCTTAGTAATCAAAATTGACACAAACACAGCGATTATCGCTATGTATAGATCTCCCTCCTTTAGAAACTTAGATTCCTTTCACACATCTCTTAATCAGACCTTACAAACACTAACCTCTTTTAAAAATATTATAGTAACAGGGGACATAAATATAAATATTGGATCAGAACAGCTCGATACAGGAACTCAAGATTATCTCAATCTCTGCTCATACCATGGGCTTCTCCCTGCTCACACATTGCCTACACACCAGAGCGGTTCTTGCCTTGATCATGTGATGATCAAATCCAGCTTGTCATCAATTACGCTCGTCACTAACTCGACTATCACAGACCATCACGCTGTCTTATTAATCGTAAATTTAACGCTGCCTAAGGTAAATCGTCATCAAACAAAGTCCATTTTAAATATAAACAAACTTGAGTATGACTTATGCAAATTAGATTTCAGCCCAGTATACAATAGCGCTGACGCAAATATTTCTCTATCGTATTTAATACAAAATGTCCAACAAGCAGTATTACGTAACACAACAACAATGGCTACGAGAAAAAAGTACTATAATATTAAACCTTGGATTACGCCTGGACTAATTCGATGTATAAGACACAGAGATAAGCTTCATCAGAGATCTAAGCGTTTCCCTAATAACTTGGTACTTCAAATAACTTACAAAAGATACAGAAATTACTGTAATAACCTTTTAAAGAAATTAAAAATTAATTACGATAGACACATATTGCATAAGGCAGGTAAAAACAGTAAGCAAATTTGGAATCATATTAAAAACGTCACTTATATTTCTAAACAGCATAAATCAAATTCGTGTTTACTGCACACTCACTCTTCACCGCTTTTGTCAGCTAATAATATTAATAACTATTTTGTTAATATAGGTAAAAAACTTGCTGAGCGGACTCAGATACAAACTTGTAATCGCACTGCTATAACTCGTCAGAAACCGAACAACACCACTAATCTAAAATCATTTGTTATGTTAGACACTGACGAACAGGAAATAGAACGAATCATCTTAGGAATGAAGGATGATTCTGCTGTCGGCTACGATAATATAAACAACAAGTTACTTAAATATTTTAGGCATATCTTAGTACCTCCATTAACGTATATATTTAGGCTCTGCTTTTCTGAAGGGATTTTCCCCAAATGCCTTAAAAAAGCAGTTGTCATACCCATCTTTAAATCTGGAAACAAAGATCTAGTTGCAAATTATCGACCTATATCTATACTCCCCTCAATATCTAAGATACTAGAACGAATTATAAACACAAGATTAGTCAACTTCTTAGAAAATAACAATTATCTTTCACTCAAGCAATTTGGTTTTCGAGCCAAACAATCCACCGCCGATGCGGTTCATAGCTTGACTCATTATATCACAGAGGAACTCGGCAAGGGTAATCAAACTTTAGGCATATTTCTTGATCTAAAAAATGCATTCGATACTGTATCAATTTCTAAACTTCTGAGCAAGATGGAGGCTTTGGGTATACGGGGTAATCAACTAAAACTTTTTACAGATTACTTAAGCGATCGTCACCAATGCGTTAAAATAGATAATACTACTAGCAATTATGAGAAAAATACTGGTTTTGGTATTCCCCAAGGAAGTATTATCGGTCCGACGCTATTTCTGATCTATATTAACGATTTATGTAACCTTATATTAGAAAACGGCAAGATAATATCATACGCCGACGATACCGTGCTAATATTCTCCGCTAAAACCAGCTACGATTTATATGAAAACGCTCAGCTTGGCTTTAATATTGTGAATAACTGGCTTCATCAAAATTTACTAACATTAAATACCGATAAGACGAAATATATTCACTTTTCTATGCGCAAGAATAACTATAGTATAACTAACCCGCTTATATATGCACACAAATGTCCGCTTCAAAACCCCGCAACAAACATGTGTAATTGTCCTCCTATCCTGCAAACTAGGAGCATAAAATATCTTGGGATCATAGTAGATGATACACTTTCCTATAAACAACATATTAATAGTTTAGTAAATAGAATCCGTAAATTAATATATGTATTTAAAAAACTCCGAACAGTAGCAGATATTAAATTGATTACTCAAGTTTACTTAGCTTTATGTCAATCAATTATCCAATATTGTATTACTTCATGGGGTGGAGCAGTGAAAACTACTATGCTGCCTCTTGAACGAGCTCAAAGAGCAATTTTAAAAGTAGCCACCCGCCGTCCTTTCCTATTTCCTACAAGCTTATTATATAAATCCTGCAAAGTAATGACTGTCCGTCAAATCTTCATTATGCACACAATACTAAAACAACATGCGATGCTTGCCTATAACGCTGACATAATTAACAAGCGTCGGCAAGATATAGTCTGCACCACACAATCATGCTCAAAACATATTTTACAAATAGATTTTTTCCATTTCTAGGGCCCTTTTTGTACAATAGGCTAAATAGAGAATTAAGCATTTATAAATTGACTCATTTTAGCTGTAAAAACTTAATTTCTACTTATATTCAAACTTTGTCATATGACCAAACCGAGCAGTTACTTGCAATCTGTAAATAAAATTTTGCTTATTTAGTTTTAAAGTAGAATATTAAACTTAATTTAATTGTTTTAACGTTTACCTTTAGTTTATTATAAAGTTATTATAATGTAATTTTATTTATACTGATAATAGTATGTAAGCAGTTTGTCGCTCGAAACACAGGTTTAACCTAGTTCGGGCAAATATCTATAAGTGCACTTTATGTTATTGTTAAGATGCAATTGTAAACTAAGAATTTATACTAAAATAAATAAATTATTATTATTATTATTATTATTATTATTATTTGAACATCCACAATAAGAAGTCATCTGATTATTCCTACAGAAACAGCTGCTAACTGTAGCTAATGGGCGTTTCTAACAAGGATTTCTTTGAAGGATGAAGGATTTCTCAGAAGTATGTGTATATCTATACTTTATTTCAAACGCAGCCTAGCACAGTAAATGTGTTCAGTAACAGAAAACAGATCATAAAACTGGCAACGGTCGAACTCCAAACTACGGTAACGAGTCAAGTTGAAACAATATTTTTTTATTTCAATTGCTGTACGGTTGCACGGTGGTGGATCCAGATCATTATCGTTGTTCAAACTGTTTGTGATTTTACGGCAGTTTAGCCAGTTGTGAAAGGTACAAAGATATACTAAAATATTTATTACCAGCTTTTACTCGCGGCTTTGCTCATAAAAGTTTAAGTTATATTAGTAGCTTCTGTAAGTATACTAAAAGGGATTTCGACTGAAATTGAATAATATGTGTATTAAGTTAGTGGGTAGTGAAACATTAAGTACTTATTTTCGAGCTAATAGTATTATAAATAACTCGAAAATAAGTTCAGACCAAATTGTAATACAATTTTTATTAATATAACGCCTATTTTTACCTATTGCCATTAAATCGTTAAAATAAACAATAGATGACATCTATACAATAGAAAAACAAAAATCAATTGGTTAAATATTTTTGTTATTCTATTTATTTATTATTTTTATATATATATTTTAAATCAGCAATAGCTCAGTGGGGAGACCAACAGACTGCAATGCAGAGGGTCTCGGGTTCGAACCCATGTCGCGCACCTCTGACTTTCGGAAGTTATATGACTTTTTGAAATTATGTGCGTATTGATTGACAATTATCGCCTGCTCCGTGCCTCGGAGAGCACGTTAAGCCGTCGGTCCCGCCTGCCGTGAACATCTATGGCAGTCGTTATTGGGAAGTCAGTACCCTCTAATTTCCTGACACTAGTCTAGCCTTAGGGTATCGTTAGCCTTCGGGTTGCGGAGGTCAGGTGGCAGCCGCTCTGTGTAAAAACTAATATCCAGTCAAATCTGGTTAGACCAGAAAAGCCGACCCAAAAGTGACTTGGGAATAATAAAGGCTAGGGAGAAGATTTATATATATTTTAAATCATTTTATAAAAATAGGCGATTTATCTGTTTGATTTTGTACGTTACTTTATACGCAACATCAAATAGGAATCAAAGAAAACCTTTTTGGAAAACTGAAAACAGCACCAAAATGTGTTGCAAAATGGGGAATCAATTAATATTTTAAATTTCAGCGTGAAAAAAGCGCAGTAAGGTACAATGTCACCATGAATATGGCTCTCACACCTATACTTTAAAAAGGCACGCACCCATTTTCTCTTTTAATCTCTTTTAATCTCTCTCTCTCTCTCTCTCTATGTCTGTGTCTGTGTGTGAACGTGTCTGTGTGATCAAAGTTCTTCTTTATCCATTCTACTACATTCCACTTAATAAGGTAGTGCATAAATAAATATTATTTGATTATATTTTCAGTAAAAACAGGTTAACTTTAGCAGCTTTGCTGACCCATTTTGTTTAAAGTTTTAAAACTTGCGACAAGATGATACACGCTATGTTTTTTAAACAACGTCTTGAGTTTCTTGCAAGAAGGATTTAAGTTGACAGGATACAGTTTAAATTTACATTATATTTTCATTCTCTGGCGATCCAGCGAACACTAAGCTTTGTACAAAAACGTGTTAAAATACCTGTTTTAACTCTAGAATCCTATACTATCCCTAGTGTAGAAACACTAAATACGCCAATTTAGTTACCTACACTGGGGTGGTGAGGCACCCCAAAATTAAATAGTCCATATACTATATAAATAAAAGCAGCGTTAGGAAGTAATATTTTATTTATATTCATTACCAAAATGAGATCACAGATTAGCCTTATAATTTAAAATGAGAAATCTATTTGACCCCTTTGACATACTTTTAATTTGTGTTTCGAGAAAATTGGTATTTTGCACTTAGTGTACCCAGATACACTAAGTGCAAAATACCAGTATTGCCTTTCCGATCCCTGTTTCTTGAACAAAACCACAACATCCCTGTTAGTGACGTCCAGACACATACCAATCGACAAGTATAGGTTTTTTGAGGATCGCCGAAATACTTTATATACTTGTGGATCACACAAATGTTTGTCCCGTATGAGATTAAAATTAAAATCACTACGGTTTCCGCATATATCGTAAAATTTTATTTACCAGAACTAACACACTTCATTTACCCTATTTATAATTTAAGATATCCAGCCAAAGCAAAAACTGCCTCATTTAAAAATCAAACCTTGTATTTACACAAAAGCAATATTAAGGATAAGTACATACACACGTGTTAGACAAAAACTTTCCACACAGATAAAGTTTTAATAAACTGTTCATTTCCTACATACTAAATGAATCACTCAAATGTGGTTCATTAAATTTAAGCTTCTAACTTGCTTCTGAACAACTCTTCTAAATATTACTAAACGTTTGTAGTAGTAATAGTAGATACATTAATTGTAATGATTCCTAGTGTGCAAAATCGTCTACAGTAGTTTGCTAGACAACCTTTTAAAATAAATTATTGAGACTCTTGGTTGGTCGTGCGAGCTTAATGGAATTTAATAGTGATATTTCAAATCGTATATTAATTGTGTATATTTCAAAAATTGCCTGACCTCCGATCTGAATCTAAATATTACGCCAAAGTCAAAAATTTATTCATTTAGATCACAAGAATAACACTTATGAACCTCATTGGGAAACTTACTAAATTTACATTTATGTAAGTTGCTAGGTTCTGGCAAAAGGTTGAGCCTATGAAAAAATACTTTCAAGAAACTCACAACCACTCTTTAACAAATATTCCAACGAGGAAAAAACTCAAATAGCTCGAAGATTCTGCACCCATTTCCGAGATACGCCAAGTTGACTTCATACGCTCATGTCTTCAAACATTTAATTTTAGGCCAAACCGGAATAAGTTTTCTACTTATTCTTTACTTAGAACATGTATGTGAGTAATAACTTGAATATTAGAGTTTGCGCTTTAAAACTTGTATTAAGAAGTTTGGCCGAGATTATACGACACGGTCTACGAAATTCACTCGACGGGGGCGGCGTTTATAAGATATACTGGGTTTTATGAATACTGGATCATATCCAAAGACTGATGTAGCAAAAAGTCTGTGTTCCTTGGCTACTGTTATATACCAATAATTTATAGATTTAGCTGTATAAATTGTCCTATTTTATTTTTGTGTTAGTTATGTTCTAAGGTACAATAGGGTTGGCATGTCCATGTAGACGAAAACACTTATAAAGCAATAAAAAAAATAAAAATAAAAAAAAAACAAAAAAATGAATACTGGAACTTTACTATTTAATTTCAAAGAGTTGCAGAATTCTCTGTTGATTTTATATTAAGATTTGCTACCGATTGTTAGTATTTAAGATGTATTGGAAGTTTGGTGTGAAGCCTAGAAAGGCATAAAATAATTAGGTATTTCCTTAATATATTTAGGACGTCAGCTAAATACTACTAATATTATCATAAGTGTAAGAACGTTTGGATACTCAATTGAGTAATAAACATCCAAATATAGTCGTCAAATTACGTTGAACCGATTTAGATGAGACAGCAATTATATAGATAGAACACGTGCTGGATCCTATGTGCTAAGGCTTTTTATTTCTTTATGCTTACTCGTCAGATTCACGCGGCCGTAGCTGCCGGCAGTAACTAGTAATACGTTTAGATATTTGATACTTAATCACGCGTAAACCGATTAACCGTTCGTATCAAACTTGGCACGCAGACAGACCTGAATTAACATATTGGGCACTTACTTGCCTAGGATGCGTTTCCATGGGCACAGTCTCTAAAAATTTATTTATTTATTTTACATTTAATAAAACGACTTGCGCCAATTACGCTATTAAATCACAATCATACACGCTGCCTCCTCATAATGCCTTATACATTCTAATAATAATACCTAAAAATTTTCCGCAAAACTGCAAAAAGGCGTTCGACGGTACGACACGCTGGAACCGCCAGCAATTGGTAATTTCCACGACTGTATACTTCTTTGCGACAAATTTCACGCCACACGAGTCTTAACGACAGTACAATTGGAATAATAAATAAATATGTAAATAAAAAAATAAAAAACAATTTGTAGTAAAGACTCGGTGCCTCGATCATCCCTTATAAAATTTTGCCTGTTTTAACTATCTGATAATTTTATTATAGATGATAGAAGGTAAAAGAATAAATATATTACATATTTTTCATACTGAGGCATAACACTATCATCTCGTTATTACTAGTTAGCTCTCCTGAAATAGGAGCATGCATATTGCTTTCTACGGGGCAGTTAGGTAGTTTCAATATCCGTCCAGTAACGGCAAATTTACCGAATGGAAAATCTAACAACAATTTGCCTTGTACGGGATATAAAAAGCTAAATAAAAAGCTAAATAAAACGTTGCTATTCTTTCGTTATATTTTCTTTTACCTATTTAAAGAACCTGTGTTACATGTCTGTGAACAGGTGACTTATTAATAATGTATACAGTAACATGCTTGACGCAAATAAATGGAGTAGTTTACAAATACTTTATTTCTTTAGCCTGTTGTTCGGTAAAAGTTAAGCGGCTTCGTTGGGTTAATATTTTATTTTAGGATTTTGACGAAGCTCGTATTTTTTAGAGCCTAAAAGATCTTACGTTTTTATTTTTCTATATTCGGTAAAATAATATGGTCTTACTTTAACGAGAATATTACACATGAATAAAACATCGGATAAGCAATCTATTGATAGCAAGTGTAACAAATATAATTCGATCGAATGATTTTTCATAATTAAATCGCGGTAATCTAAGTTTAAAGTTTGATTTGATTTGGTAAAATAAATAAAAATTTTAACCTTAAAAAGAAATTTAAAAAAATGTTCTCTTTGTTTACGAGGGGCTACTTAAGTCTACTTACTTTTCAATGTCCCATCTTAATAGACCAGACTAAATAATTATTATTTTATACTAAATTTTGCCCGCGGCTACGCTCGCGTACATGCAGGTTAAGTGAGGTTGGTACCAGTTCTTTTTTTTTTTGTGTGAACTGTACCTATGTCCTTTTCTATACCCTTGACGAGTATGCGAAATTTCATTGTAATCAGTAGACTAGTTAAGGCGTGAAAGTGTAACAAACAAGCAAACTCACATTCACATTTATAATACATATTACTAGTTAGGATTAGGTGTTATAAAAATGTGTAAGTTTAGGCGTAGGCACTAAATAAACCTATTATTTACCGGCCAGTCTCTTCTTCCGAATATAAAAAACAGATCGTTCTTCTTAAAAAGAAATAACAGAAATAGTGAGCTGCGTCTGAATAATAGTAATTCCAGACCACTACGATTAACCTGCTAAAAAGGACCGCTTAGCTGTCACTGAAATATAATTTTGCAATAAATTCAAGATTTTTACTGTATATTGTGATAAATTGGTTACCTGTCAGCTTAACCATACCGAGGCATCATTACGTTTCGATATAGTTAAGTTCACATATTTATATTAATAAAGCATTGGAGTCCTAGTGTCCTTACCATACCACTTTATATAAAACTTGCATTTGCTCGCGTAAAAGTAGGTAAGGTTATGTTAGTAACAATCCAATGGGTTGGTCTCTTCGCGTAGTGGCCTGCCGTTTCATACGGCGGACCGAAACCTCGGCGGGGTTGCGACCGCATGTGCAAGTGATTCACGCGGCCCCGTCGGTAGTGGTTTTGTCGAGGAACACCGTGGTAGGTTTAGTCGGTATTCCGGGAAGTCCATTATCTTTTCAATATCTTTCTTTTACCCCGGTGAGTCCAACATAACCCCTCCGCCCGCCCCCGCGGAGGAGTATGCGTGAATGCATTCCTCCACGTAAAAAGAAAGAAAAAAATATAGCCTGTGTTACTCGGTGATAATATAGCTTTCAAATGGTGAAAGAATTTTTTAAATCGGTTTATTAGGGTTTGAGTTAATCCCTTACAAACAAACTAACAAGAAATCTAATCTTTCCTCTTTATAATATTATTAGACATATTATATCAAATTCTAATAATATCGTATAAAATACGTGTCAGCAGCAATTCCGCTTCGCCATTTGGTGCGGCATTAAAAATCGTTCAGGCTGTTAATGTACCAGCCCTGTTTCCATCGATCCTCGTTCACCCAATTTAATTACTTCTAAGACCATCCACGAGCAAAACGATGGCAGTCTACGGTGTTTCATAGACGGTTATATGTTGACTTCGTGATCTTGGGTTATACCCAAGGTCACCAAGTCGTATTATCAGATTAACAAGATGGCGTTTAATTCTGGTAATTCTTATTATGATGATGGCGTTTAATTCCTTTTTATATGTTTTTTTTATTTCGTATGGTTTTTGTAAAGATAAAGCTAAGTCTATCGCCTTAGATGCTAATTGCTTGCAATTTCAGGTGAGCAGTTTGCTTGTAAATTCAGTGATAAGTAATATTAATGTCAAGGTTGACTACATGGTTTGACCATAACCTCTTTTTTAAATACCTGGTATGGTGTACACGCTGAATAATCAAAATGGAGGCACAAAATGTTGAGGTAACTTAATTTACTATCATCATAATCACAACTTGTGCCGTGATTGCAATGGTTTTCAATGTATGTATTTTATCTAATTGCTCGACGAAGAACTTAAAAAATTGTTTGCAACCTTCTCTACGCAGTAAGAAGAAAATATAGATAAACACACACACACGAAAAACCTGCTCAGTCAGAGTAAACAAAAAGCAAAAAGCGGCGTAGCTGGAGACGGCGTAGTGGTTGTCATGTAAATAAATGAATAATAATAATATAAGTGGTCGCCACGGCCACAATGCCAAGTGTTGTGGGTTCGATCTTCACACGGGAAAAACATGTGTGTGATCCAAAAATGATTATTTGGAATGTGGATGTCCTTTGTGTCCGTTGATTGAATGTTTGTTAATTGCAGGAATTATTCATGATGCGAAGTTATCTTAAAGAAAAAACAATGTCATGATTGTATTACTCAACCATAAATGTTTTTCATGCAATAAGAGTCTGGTAAATATCACTTTATAAGTCGTTTTAAAATAATAGTATTGAAAATATACCAACTAGATACTGTATAGCAGTGAGACAATATTGTTATATCAACTTTACCTAACTGGCGCTTAATTTTAATTCCTTAAGGGCTTGTCCTACTACCTGAAGATAGCATTTATCTATAAGATAAAAATCGCCATCTCTCTTCTTTAACCTAACATGAGTGAGACAGCATGCGATTTATCTATCGGATAACTTTTAGTTGTTAGTTGTAGGAGTGGCCATAAATATATTGTTAGGAATCAGAAGAAGAACAGTTTAAAAAAAATAACAGATGCACTTTTACATTTAAATAATCATTGAATTATTCAAGAACGCATTAACAAATAAAGTAAGAGATAATTGATATCACCCAACAGCGATCACACAGCACGTCCGTTCCGTCCGCCGCTCGATGTCAAAGTGAGTCAGTCACTGCACGCGGGGCGTTTTTATAACCCGGTCAATCAGACGATTCATGACGTTCTTGTTTACGTCGCATTCTGCAACTAACAGTATGTATCTAGACTGACCTTCTTCT
The DNA here is from genome assembly GCA_930367265.1 of Catocala fraxini. NCBI lineage: Eukaryota > Metazoa > Arthropoda > Insecta > Lepidoptera > Erebidae > Catocala > Catocala fraxini. The sequence goes on from OV884047.1 coordinate 6,750,368, forward strand.
CACAGTTGTAATTTTCGTTTTACTTCCTTACATTGTTCTCCATCATAAACTAAGAAACAGCTGATCTCTGTTTTTATTTGCACAGTTCGTCCATACTTACTTCTACTTTTGCAACATCCCTACAAATAACTACTACCTACAACTTTTTATTTTTATGTATGTTAAAGAAACTTTGAGATATTGTGATGAAGGAGTGTCTCAACAAAATTTAAATTGAATGCACCAAGACAAATTGCCAGCACTATATGAACATTTGATGGTCGGCGTCACTAAGGCGCCGTCTGAGTCTTTGCAAGATGTACTAGGAATGGACACAGATATTCCAAGGTTATTGACCCAACTCTCTAGGTACAGATAACATAAGCTTGGAGAATTTACGAGATTATTTAGGTTTTTGTGTTGTTATATAAAATACTAGATTTTGCCCGCGGCTTCGCTAGCGTAAATGTCGGTTAGGTGAGGATAGAAACTGAACTTTTTCTGGATGAAAGGTCTTCTATGTCCTATTCTGTACCTCTGACAATGTGTGTGCGAAATGTCATGATGTGAAAGCGTAAGAAACTGACATTCGCATTTATAATATAATATAACGTAGGATGTTATAACTAGCTATGTTTAATATATATTTTTTTTGGTTTAAGACATTTATTTTTCTCAAAAGATTACATAAATCACTTATAGAGAAAAATACAATAGTTAACAATTAAATTTATAACATAACATAACCAGACAACGTTTATAGTAAGGTAGGGTAAGTGTAGAAATGTTTAGTTGCATCGGGTAGTTACAGAAACATTTGTCGTTAGAGGTGCTTGCTTACAAATAGTGAATGTTTATTAAGGCCTAAGACTTAGTGATATTTATGAATTGGAAATAGTGTTATATGGTTTTAATTGTAACATTGTTAATATATTTTCTAGTATGAGTATACAATTAAGTATGTATGTATGTAGCTTAAATATATGTATATATTTATATACCTAAATATTAGTATGTGTGTATATACTCAAATACATGATTTATATCGTTACTTTAGATGTACTTAAATATGGAGTAACCCTCTTCTTTTTTTTTTCTTTTTATTGTTTTTATTATCAATGTACAATATATATTTAATTATATATATTGACATTTTATATATGTATGATATATAAATTATATAGTATGTATATATGATAGCTCTTTAAGCTGATGGCCATGTCTATACGCATATTGTGCGCACATATGTAGGTATACTAAGTAAGTGTAGAGTATACTGACGGCGGGCCATTAAATTAGCTGGTGCTCGAAAATAAAATTACCATTCCATAGTGTTATAGGTCTGTAGTTTTCTGAAAAGTAACATAATGATACGAAAATTGTAAGTCTATATCTTCGATTAAACCAAACATTTCATAATCAGAAGCTAACCACAGTTACAAACTACTGTTATTGAGATTTATTTTATAGAGATCGTTGGATTGCCATACAGTGATCCCCATTTCGATACCAAGGTATCTCTGACTTTTCGAATATATGAGCGTATTGTTACGTGCTGGGTTCGACGGATAAGAATTTAAACAATATTACCGACTAAAACACGTTTTATTCAAACACACAATTACATTTAAAAACAACAAACACTATACTTCACTTTTCCACTGCAACTAGTTTTAAACTCCGTAGTATTTCCGCTTCAGTTCGCTTCGATGAACACTTGATCACTTACGATTGTAAACTGACTTGGCGGTGCGCGTGCGCTCTATTTATACGCGGGTAAAGCGTTTCTAGAGGTTTCTAGTAACGCTATACCCGGTATGTAAACAGTACGATGATTCAAGAAAGTACCAGCGTTCTCTCTACGATTCTCGTACCCATACCTACTACGTAGTTCCGTAAGATGTCAATAGATGGCGGTGTAATAAATTATTAGACGAAACTGCCGAGTCTTTCCCACAATGCCGAGAGATGTCACTGGGCGTAACAGTATTAAATAGTTAATACTTAATCATTTAATATAGGTAACGTGCATGTCTGTAAGTGCTCCATTATGTTCTGGAAGGTATGTGAAGTCTGCCAATTTGCACTGGGCTAGCTTGATGGAGCTGCCCGACTTGGGACCCCGAGATAAAGTCAACCCGAGATCTCTCGGTCGCTCGGTCTGCAACTAAGGCAGTGTTTGACATAAAATATTTGTTTTTTTATATATTAATAAATTCTGGAGTTGTTAATGCTGAAAGTGGTTTAAAATGCTGTTATTTCTGTATATTCTGCGTAAGTATATCTAGGTGGTTGTGGTCTAAAATAAATAAATACAGTAAACTATCGATGTTCTTTTTCTGTGTGTATCTATTTTCTAATACATTAAGGTTTTTGTGAAGCTTCGTAACATACAAAATCATAATGGTGACGGTCAATCAACGGATAGTTAAACGTATCTGTGCTTTGGTTCAAGTAAAATTGCAGTAGTGACCTTAAGATTTCATTTCTCATTATGGCCAAAAAGTAGTAAGAAGCCATGTCACCGTCTAGAGCAACCAGATCGTAAGTCAAAGTAAAGCAGTGGTTTTACAAATTTTATTTGTGTTTACTGATTGTGCTCGCGACATCATTTAACGTTTTATAACAATAGCATTGAATTAGAGTTGTACTTTCTATGCGTTGTAATCTGATTCATGACGCCAACAGATGTATTATTGGCATCATGTGTGGCAAATTATAAATATTAGGTCATTTACTACGAAATTGCCGTTTATTTCCTACGTCTAATTTCGTTGTTTTTGAACAATATGCAATAATTTAAAAATTCATTTATGTCTTGTAAATAGATTATATATATTATTAACTAGCTGTGCCCGCGGTTACACCCGCGTTTATGGTTACCGCGCCGCCTCTGTCGGAGGTCGAAGCGTGATGTTATACAGCCTATAGCCTTCCTCGACAAAAAGGTTATCCAACGCATAAATAATTTTTCAATTCAAACCAGTATTTCCTGAAATTAGCGCGTTCAAACAAACAAACAAACGCTTCAGCTTTATAATATAAGTATAGATAACGTGTATTATTACGGAGTAATGACTTCGAGTATGGTGTACCTACTAGAATCCCACACGGGACAAAATTGATATCCACAAATTGTTAGACCGAGTCATTCGTGTTCATTTTATGAATGTTCGTAACATTCACCAGAAGTATTTCCGAGTGCAAGCCAAACCAACCCTATCGTTAGCTGTCAAAACGCTTTTTTTATAGGCACTAACTAACAAAGTTGTGCCTGTTCGTAGTGCGGCTAACTCAATATAAGTTAGTTATGCAATGCGGGCCCACCTGCACGCATCGCAGCGAGTGTAACACTGTTATATTGTTGTTATTGTGTAGACACTTTGTGTTACTGGATGACTCAAAATCGAACAAACGAAGGTAATAAAAAGCTTTATATTTTAGAAAGAAAGAAAATACATTTATTTTGACAGGAAAACACACAACACATACTCCAGACAGCATAAACGTAGTATACAGTTAGACAGGAAAAGATAATGGAACACTAGGACAAAAGTAAATGACAATTTAAAATAGAATAATATTATAAACATACGCCATCACCAATGAGAAATAAGAACTATTAGGTAGGTACATCAAGCGAACATAAAATAATAGAAAGCAAAAAAAAAATTAAAAAAAAATTTTGACTGCACTGATGGCGTAGTGAAATAAGTGGTCGTCTCACCAATGCGTGTGTTGTGGGTTCAAATCCCACACGGGACAAAACTTTGTGTGATCACAAATGGTTGTTCAAGTCTGGGTGTTCTTTGTGTCCATTGTTATGAGTGTTCGTAAAGTCCGCCATGACACAGGAATTATTCCTAGTGTGGGAATAGTAGGTACCTATATTAAAAGCAAAAAAGATTAGGTCCGTAGGAAGAAAATCTTAATTACACTTAGTCCGGATGCGATGGACATCTTATCTTATCTTATGTGGGGGCCAGTCAGTGCAGACCGGCGACACTTCGACCCAGTGGGATTTTGACACTCTCCCAATAACGACTGCCATTACATAGATGTTCATAGCAGTCGGGACTGACGGCTTAACGTGCTCTCCGAGGCATGGAGCAGGTGATAATTGTCAATCAATACGCACATAATTTCGAAAAGACATATAACTTCCGAAAGTCAGAGGTGCGCGACGTGGGTTTGAAACCGAGACCCTCTGCATTGCAGGCTGTTGGTCTCCCCACTGAGCTATCGCTCGCTGTTCATGCGATGGACATAGCCATACTATCAAATATTAAGTGCTTTTATTTAAATTTAACTTTCGCATAATGTAAATTTTCTGTATAGCGGGGGACTTAACAAACATTCAAATAACGAACAAAGGACTCGGGACATCTATTTGTGGAATCCGATTTGTCCCGTGAGGGATTCGAATTCATAACAGTCGGAATAGTGACTGTATCGAGGTGACCACTTCCTTTTATAGAATACTAGATGTGCCAGCGGTTTCACCCGCGTTTATGATTATTGCGCTGCCCCCGTGGGTCGTATCGTGAAGTTATATAGCCTATAGCCTTGCTCGATAAATGAGCTATCCAACACTGAAATATTTTTTCAATTTGGACCAGTGGTTCCTGAGATTAGCGCGTTCAAACAAATAAACAAACAAACTCTTCAGCTTTATAATATTAATAAAGATTTTAAGACTTGATTTGATAGATTAAGGCGTAAAAGCGTTACAAACGAACAAACTTACATTCGCATTTATAATATTAGTTAAGATAATATTCATACAGATTAATAATGGATCGAATATACAAATATCAATACAGTGGAGTAAGTTAAACAAATATCAATTGTCATGTATTTATTCGTCAATTATTTTCATTACCATGACGAAAAAACTGGTACGTAACTGAGTTATCATCTTGTTAACGCGATGTCATTGCAAGCGATTCTCGTTATTGGATTGTAAATAGTACTTATGGCTGTTACTCACTACGAAAGTATAAATTATTAAATAGAAATCCGTGTCGCGTTTATTCGAATTGGCATAAAGTTATGCATAAAATGGTTATGCATAAAGTTGGCATGTAACAGCTAGATGACATTAAGAACTAAATTGAAATTAATTATCAGAATATATTAAAGATAATTTAAATATTATTATTATTATGACAAGAAACTGTAATTCCGAAGACATGTTAAAAATTATTATAACCGTTATACTTTAGCGTGACTTTAAATTAATTGAATCATGTAAGGCCTTTTTGAAACGTTTGACGTTTCGGTCGACTAACCTCATGGTGACAATTAACGGAATCACAAGCAGGCTGAAAAATAAATGTACGTCAATACCTAGCACGACCGCGTTAAGTTTCTAAATATTTAATTTTAACTAATTATAAATGCGAATGTAATTGTTGGTTACACTTTCATGCCTTAACTACTTGACTGACCATAATGAAATTTCGCATATGTGTTGTCAGGGCAACAAAAAAGGACATACGGTACCATTCATCCAGAATAAACTACTGTTACAACTCTAACCTTATCTAACCTACATTTACGCAAGCGAAGCCGCGGGCAAAATCTAGTATTTGTATATCCAAAGATCAAAAACAAAACAACAACAAACAGAACAAGTCTAGTCAAGTTCTGTCTAAAACACGGAGGATCCCAGCAGAGTTATAAAGGGATTAAAAAATATCGGGTGTGTTGATATCAATTAGTGAAAGATTTTTGTTGGCGGAAAGCTCTACTTTTTGGATAATTGCCGAGATTTACTTTGTTCATATCCACTACGTTCTTCACAAGACAATCTTCTGTTACATAACGTCAGTTGCACGTTATATATAGACTTATTTTAAGTACATGTTTCTCCTATAAAAACTATTTTCATTGGACGGGTAGATTGGTTTAAGTCGTCGCTTCACAGCTGCTAATGTGCCGTGTGTTGTAGGTTGGATCCGACAAAAACAGGACAAAAATTGTGTCCAAATCCACAAATAATTTTTATGTGTCTAGATATTTTTCATGTCCATTGTTTGAATGTTACTAAAGTCTATTGCGATACCGACATTTATCCTAGGGTGGATCTTTAAACATTTAACTCACAGTCTTGGAAAAGATGAGGCAAGTGACGCTGTATACCATCCAAGCTAAGTATAAGTCAACATAAACACATTGCATACACATCAGCTTAGTTTGAAGCGAGCTGCATTAGCGATTACGTATCCTCACGGGGCGTTAAAATAAACCTGCACGCGACGCTTCAAACTATGACAAATTGTTACGTAAACATTTCAACTTAAATAAACACTGTTTGAAACGGCAAAGAAATCATTTAACATAATATTATAGCTGAGTTTTCATTACGATGTTCTATTTCGCTTTATTAATAGTCACCAGTAGACTTCATCTATTTGGTTAAAAATCAAAATGTGTAATGTCTCTCATTACACATTTCGATTTTCTATATGAAATTAAAAAGTATTTACTCTTTATCTGTTTATTTACCTGTTTGTCTATTCGCCTGTCTGTAATGGAAGTAGGTACCTAAATTCTCCAACACGCTTTCTCATTTTGCCAAAGTTTAATACACAAGACTGCCTTAAAATTATAGTGATATAACTTTTAGGCAGTAATGAGCAGCGATAGCTTAGTGGGGAGACCAACAGACTGCAATGCAGAGGGTCTCGGGTTCGAACCCACGTCGCGCACATCCGACTTTTGGAAGCTATATGACTTTTCGAAATTATGTGCGTATTGATTGACAATTATCGCCTGCTCCGTGCCTCGGAGAGCACGTTAAGCCGTCGGTCCCGGCTGCCATGAACATCTATTGCAGTCGTTATTGGGAGAGTGTCGACACAAAAAATCCCACTGGGTCGAAGTGTCGCCGGTCTGCACTGACTGGCACCCACATAAGATACATAAATATATACATATAGTGACATAAGATTCATTCGTTTTCCTATGGATAGATGAAGGCGTCTGGCTATATACTGTATGTATAACAAGTAATTCCCCAAATACAGAATCCGTCGGATTATGTAAAAATTGTATGTGAGTAAATCCAATCTATGTGTAGATTTTGCCTAGTAGACTCAATATTATATCAAAAGAATGACGCCGAAACGAAACTATTCCGTATCGTTGAACGCAAAAAGTATGCAAAACCTTAATCGAGAAGCGTCGCATCGTTCACAGCCGATTGGAGGGTTCGACGAAGGGCGATCAACTTGTGCAAATACTATGTTGATATGCAGACGATTCAAGTTGAATCCATTTTGATGTGTAAGCGAAATGGGTATTGAAAACTCTGTCAAATAAACGCTTTTGTCCACGATGGACAATAACCTGCCTCGATGTTACTTTGGCATAAGATAGCGTTCACTTTAAATGTCGACTATGGAGTCCCGGGATGAATGTACAAATCTAGTAAAGTTTTCCTGATATGAGCTCCTTAGTATCAGCTCTGATTCTAAATTCTGAGATTTTGCCAGCAGCTTTACTCGCGTTAATATAGAATTTGTCAAGAAATTTCGGCTCCATCCATCCTGCATCCACAGCTCATCTGTCAACGTAAATGCAAAATTTCATGTTAATTAATCGGTCGAGTAGTTATGGCGTGAATTCCTAACAAACAAACTCACATTCACATTTATAATATTATTGTGGGACAATAAATTCTACATACAAGTTGATGGTGTCGCAATGGGCTCCCCAGTATCGCCTGTCGTTGCTGACATATACATATATGGAGGACTTCGAGGCTCGAGCTTTACATACTGCCCCCATCACACCCAGGATTTATAAGAGGTTTGTAGATGATACTTTTACAATATTACCAACAGATAGTGCAAGTGTATTCCTAGAACATCTTAATTCCATTAATAATAACATCCAATTTACTATGGAATTAGAGGCAAATAATTCATTAGATTTCTTAGATGTACTTGTCATCAGGAATCCTGATCATACTTTGAGCCACACTGTATATAGGAAAAAGACCCATACAAATAGGTACTTAAACGGTGAATCTCACCACCATCCAAAACAGTTAGCTACCGTGGGAATGTCTTTGTTTCAGAGAGCCCATGGGATCTGTGACAAGAAACACCTGGACGCCGAGCTTCAACATGTCAAGCAAGTACTGCAAGACAACAAGCTCCAACAGCCGCGCCGCTGTCACAGATCCCGAGAAAAGCCAGCCACAGTCGAGCGCCAGCCTGCTATACTGCCTTATGTAAGGGGTGTCACTGACAAGATTGGCTACATCTCGAAGCGAGCTTCAATAAATACATACTTCAAGCCACCAACGAAGATAGGTCAATTTATACCATCCGTCAAGTGCCAACTACCATTACAAGATGCAGGGGTCTATAAAATAGATTGTGACTGCGGACTCTCATACATTGGTCAAACCAAGAGAAACATAGGCACCCGCATAAAAGAACACATAGCTGATGTAAAACACCAACGCTCGTTGAAGTCTGCTGTGTGTGAACATGTGTAACAGGGGACCAACCACTACCTGAGATTTGACAAACCACAGATTCTCGCTAAAGAACACCGATTCCTACCAAGGATGCTTCGCGAGGCTATTGAAATCAAAAAACATCCTAATTTTAATAGAGAAGATGGTTGGAATGTACCACCAGCTTGGGATCCAGTAATAAAAATAGTCAAACCCAAGAAGAAGCAAACCACAGCTAGACTTCATGATACTTTGAGCTCATTCTGCGTAAATAGAAACACCAATGATTAAATTATGTTCGGGTACTTTGAAATAACTACACTGGAACATTGAGACAACTGCCATCTTAGTCTCCCCGTGACCATGGCTGATGAAAAGCAACCGAAACGTCGGGGAAAGTGTAAAAATAAATTAAATCTAAATAGTTTTAATAATTATTTAATTAGCTTAAAAATTAGTAAAGTTTAATAGTAGTAGTAGTGAAACAATTTTCAAAATTTTGTAATTAAGTGTCAAATAAACAACGCGATAAAATTTCAATTTATAATATTAGTTAGGATCTTTATGGGGCAAAGAAGATATCTAATACCCTGAAGTAGATGTCGCGTTATGTAAGATTTCTACTCACTAGTGATCATCCCTTGAGTACCAATATGGAACCATGGGATATACTAAAGAAGGACTGCACCGTTCTTCAATGCATGATGCCTGGCAGCAGCGCTTAAAATACCTTCACCCGCTACCTACGTTCATACGTTATGGTATGGCACCGAGCGACTTCAACCAGTTTCCATCTCCTCTGGATTAGACTGTTTATCCGAGGATTACCAGAACTCTAAAATTGCCTTCTACAAACAAAGCATCGATGTACTTTTCGCTTTCTTTTCCTTATTTTTCTTAGCCTTACACCGTTATACAAAACTTGTTCTGTTATACAAAATTTGCTGAGAAGTCAGTACAAATTTCGAAACAATGGTCCTAGAACACAATGTAGAGGAATTAGTATGGCTTCTAATCAAGGGCTCAAAAATACAAGCATCGTAAAGCAGTTTTACAAAATTATCTTGCTGCCTTTTATTAGAAAACTAGCTTTTGCCTGTGGCTTCGTTAGCTCCGGCACAGTACTTTTTTTGGATGAAAAGTACCCTTGCCATTTTTTATACCCTTGACAACAAGTATGCGAAATTTTATGATGATCGGTAAAGTAGTTAAGACGTGAAAGCGTAACAAAGAAACTCATATTCGCATTGATAATATTAGTTAGAATGTTCCATAATTATAATTCAAAATGATTAAAAAGTGAATTTCTCAAAAAATGTCAGGTAGGAGGTATTGGCACTTCAACGTCGATATAATATATTACCAACGAAGACAAACTGCCGTCAGAGTCTCATTTAATATTCACTCATATCTATCTATTAATATTATCTCAGGAGCTGTTGAGCTGTTTATAGCGCGCGTTGACTTGTTGTCAACGTTAAACTAAGATTTGATTAAGAAGTTACTTAGTATGAAATTTTAAATTTCGTTGGATGGTTGGCAATTTTATATAATGGGATACATAAGGTAACATAAACAATATAGGCGTTTGTCGATAGACATTACCGTAAGAAGTAGAACTTTGAAGTTGCAAGACTAAATTCTGGCAACTTGAAACTTCTACAATGCGATTCTGGAAGTTCTGGAGAGGTCAATGCCAGCACAAAGGACACGAATTATATGAATTGATAACAGTACGGCTTTTAATGAGCGTTCTCTTGCTATATCCAATGCAAGGTCACGCGCTGTTGGTATATTTTTAGATATTATCTCTGTATTTGAAACCAATATCTTGAACTTGAATCCACCAACGGTGTGGTGATTTAGATGAGCGCCTCACCACTGCCACTGCGCTAAGTGTTATGGGTTCGGTCTTTACATGTGACAAAATGATGTGTTCTTCTGAGTATGCGTTTGTGGCCGTTTTTGAATGTTTGTTCAGTCCCCCACAACACAGGAATTATTCGTAGTGCAGGAGTTTTCTTTTTAAACAACAAGTGCCAATGTATCAGAACTAGCTTCTGTATTAACGAACAAATATCATTCTTTTGGTGTACTTCGGGGTTCCATTTAACATCAAGTTTGTCTAATCAGGCGATATCCAACACTTTTACACACCAAAAAGTATTAGCTCAGATGAAAAACGTTTTGAAAAATCTAACCAAATAGAAATTGAAGTCTCTATCTAACTTCCTGAGATACAATCTTCAGTTTTACCTATTTCTGCATGAATATTAAGTTGCTGTGAGTTGGCAGTGATCACTGAAATTATTTTCAAATTTTCTGTAATTTTCTATTCAGCACAATGTACTGAATTCACCGATAAATGTACCAGTCCGATCTAAAAATAGCAATTTCATTATTCATCGTATAGAATTCACAAAGATTGACCTTGGTAAGTTATCTTCGAAATCTTACCCAGTTTATTTTTACAGGAAATCACAAATAACAATTCAATGGGTTCGCATGAGAAATTGGTTTTTGTAGAGGAGCGTTTGGTGTATAGCAATTTTGGCTAAATATTATAAAAGCGAAATTTATAACGTTTGATTATTTATTGAAATTAAACTACTATATACGGATTTTATCGCGTTATTTATTTGACACTTTATTACATAATTTTGAAAACTGTTACACTACTACTACTATTAAACTTTACTAATTTTTAAGCTAATTGAATTATTATTAAAACTACTATTTAGATTTAATTTAATTTTACACTTTCCCCGACGTTTTGGTTGCTTTTCAGCAGCCATGGTCACGGGGAAACTAAGATGGCAGTTGTCTCAATGTTCCAGTGTAGTTATTTCGAAGTACCCGAACATAATTTAATCATTGGTGTTTCTATTTATGCAGAATTAGCTCAAAGTATCATGAAGTCTAGCTGTGCTTTGCTTCTTCTTGGGTTGATTATTTTATCATGTCGTAGGAACAAAAGAATGCAAACATATGACACCACTTTGCTTTTAGAAAATATGTTGACGAATTAGGACGATACACCGCTAAATAATGTCAGTAGTTTTCTAATTCAATATCGATGTAATTTGGCTGTCAATATATTTTCCAAAAGTAAAGTAGTCGAGTATGCGTTACTGTGCATTTCGAAGAATAATTGAAGTTTTTAGTGTATGATACTGTTATTACACATAAACAATTCTTTGGTTATTCTTCTGAATAAATCAATATTAAAAACTTAAAAGCAGTATAAAACGCGCTGGTCGATTTACCCAGGGCGTTAACTAAAATTATGCGGATTAAGTCCTTAGTCGGATGTCCGTTTTCATTTGCATATTAAAGCGTAAAGCCATCAGTTCTTGTTATTATGAACATTTATGACATATTGTCATCTGTTCTTACCTGCGGAAAACGATTATATTAGCTCCTCAAATAAAAATTTGCCATATCTAGTTACGCTGAGAGCCGACCTAAAAATACATTTATCAGATTACGAATATAAAGATCGATGTGTTCGATCATCCTATATATATAGGATGATTGAACACATCGATCTTTATCTTCGCAACACAGGCATCAGGCGTGAATCTATATATATGTTCTTCTCCCTTAGCCTTTATTATTCCCAAGTCACTTGGAGTCGGCTTTTCTAATCTAACCGGATTTGAATGGATATCAGTTTTAACACGGAGCGGCTGCCACCTGACCTCCGCAACCCGAAGACTAACGATACCCTAAAGCTAGACCAGTGTCAGGATATTAGAGGGAACTGACTTTCCCAATAACGACTGCCATAGATGTGCATGGCAGCCGGGACCGACGGCTTAACGTGCTCTCCGAGGCACGGAGCAGGTGATAATTGTCAATCAATACGCACATAATTCGAAAAGTCATATAACTTCCGAAAGTCAGAGGTGCGCGACGTGGGTTCGAACCCGAGATCCTCTACATTGCAGTCTGTTGGTCTCCCCACTGAGCTATCGCTGCTTGTTAATCTGTATATATATATACATATATACATATATTCACGCCTGTTGCCTGTAGAGACAGGCAATGATTTTCTTAGCCAGTCTCTTTTTAATGGAACAATACAAATCATTACTATCCTCTACTTAATAATTTGAAGTAACGTATTCTATGTTTAATGACATACTAAATAAGCGAAATCACAGGTTAAAACAAGTTTTGAATTACAGGGATAAAATTACACCTTCCAACATTTAAACGGTATAAAGTGAAAATATATAATTCGGTTAGCTCGAAATCAGAGTAAACAAAAGACCCAAAGTGATCACTCATTGGTACTTAACACCGCAGGGACAGCCCTCTCTGCGTATGATAAGGGACCTGTTGGGTCTAAAACTAGTTGGTTTAATCCGTAAAATAACCGCATAAGTAGAGTTTTTATAAAAAATATACCTACACATGTCTAATTAAATATAAACCGGAATTTTATGCTATAAAAAAATCATTTGGGTTACAGAGTAACAGATATGAACCAAAACATTTCACTGTTAGTGAGTTAACTAAAGTAACATTTAATTTAGAGCCAGGTACAGCACTCACAGTTGTAAAGCAGTGGCACACCAGTGGCCAGACAATGGGTTTTTTTAATTATGTCTGGTATTCTAAGACTTGACAGATTGACGCTGTGCGTGTTGGGTCTATGAGAAGATGTATGCAAAAAAGTTACAGTCGCTCCTTCAAATCGTCGTCGATAAAGAATACGCCTTAAGCATATTGTGTAGGTACTTGTTATTTAAGTGTTCTTCAAAAACTGTGCACAGGCATTTATGAATATTAAACGAGAAAATAACCAAACTGTAAAACAAAATCCTACAAAAGCTGAACCCGCTATAAAGTTCTGACAATGATAGACTATTTTCGGTTTCGTATGTCAAAAGGAAAATTAGTCCCATTATTTTTATCACTCATCTCGTTTTGTTTGTCGGCCACGGTATTCTTTTTTTAGAGGTGGTTTGACGTCACTCTGTCTTAGGGCCAAGGCTGTGATTGACAGGCGGTGTACGCTTCAATAATCTTGCAATGATTTCGTTTTCTTCTTGAGAACTAAACATAGGTTTATTGTAATACTGATTTTGATTTTTATACAGTTAAGATTGCAAATTTGCTGATATTTTCTGCGCACCATTACACATATGAACGTATAATTTTGGAAGAAATTCGGTCACCACTATCAAAATGAATAGTAGCTACCCATAATCTAGTATAGGAGATAACATTGTGTATCGTCACAAGTTTAGTCTCTATTTCATCATGGGCAAAACCATCAGCTTGACATGCTTTGCGAGTATCAATGATCTCTTTACAGAAACGTTTTGCTAACCGAATCCAGGACCTCGTGATTCATAAAAAATATATAAACAACCAGATCCAGCAAATTGGTCATTGATCAAGTTTAGCCTTTAGTGAGCCTTTTTTCAGAAAGTCTATGATTCATTTAAAATCTTCTGTTGGTTTATTCGTAAAACCTTTTAGTGTAATTACTATATTGCTATACTTTGACCACATTTCAATGTGTTTACATAATATCCTAACTAGTATTATAAATGCAAATGTAAGTTTGTTTCTTTGTTTGTTTGTTACGCTTTTACGCCTTAACTAGTCGATTGATCATCATAAAACTTCGCATACACATTGTGAAGGGAGCAGTTTTCTGCTCTCCTCACAATGTGTATGTGAATTTTGCGACAGTATTTTTCCTACCGTCAGGGGCGCCTCCAGCCGCGCCTTCCACCTTCCAATCAAAGCCCTGGTGGGCTCGATTTCGCGCGCACTCAATCACTGCCGGGAGGGGACGACAACCTGTCTCCTCTCGCACCGCCTCACTCACTGCGAACACTTCGGTGAGCACTTCAGCCTCTAAATCCCACGGGGGTGTACCGGCCAATGCGCATGCTGCGTCGGCTGACACCATGCGATAGCCACGTACAACCCTGACCGCTATGACTCTCTGCGGTCGCCGCAAAAGAATCCTGTACTGAGCGGTCAGGGTATCTACCCACACTGATGCGCCGTAAAGCGCCATTGACCGGATAACCCCCGCATAGAGCCGCCGGCAACCGACACTGGGCTCACCCAAATTTGTCAATAGCCGCCCAAGAGCGGACGCAAGGTACGGTAAGGTAGGTACCCCCACGGGCTGTGACACGGGTGTCGTCAGCGTAGCTGATGATGCTCAGCCCGGGGGGTAGGACAGCACGTAGGGCCCATAACGTCCACAAAATTAATAGCTTAACTTTGAACAAAGCCCCATAACTATTCTCTGATTTAAAATGTTGCAATTACTAAATAGAAATTACAAATTGCTGTCTTAAGTAGACAATGATCATAATCTAGTATTTTATTGTATGTATAATGCTATCTAATATTATAAATGCAAATGTGAGTTTGTTTATTGGTTACCTGGCTATCGCTGCTTCAGTTCAAAACTTGCAGAGTAATCTAAATAATCCAAGACTAGTTAGTCCGTCTAATAATTCGGTAGTACTTAGCTGGTTCGTTGAGTTAATGTCATTTCGTAATCGTGTCGCGTTCTCCACACTTAATTTATACCGTCAGATGAATTAAGTCGAGTGTAAAGTTTTCGCATCATATATTTCGGTTCGGCTTCGTTTTGTTATTAGTATCATTGTATTATTTGTAACGTTATTGATTATCGTTAGCAGCTTCATATACAAAAACAATAATTTGTTTAAATATGTTTTCGTAGTAATGTTTGTATTAAAAAGGTGAATGAAAACATCGTGAGGATACCTGCCTGTCTGAGAGTTTTTTATAACTTTTGCGACGATATGGAGAGTCTGCCAACCCACACCGTGTGGTGGCTTATACCACCATAGCACAGGTTAAGCCATAGGGCCTAACCCTTCTTATACTGAAAAGAGGCCGGTGCCTAGCAGTGGGGCAGCTTACATACACGGCTTATTATTTTTCTACAAACGCTGTGCTCAACCATAATCGGATTCCAATTTAACATGTAAATTATCTTTATTTCTATCGTTATTCTTATTTGTAATTTGTTAACAGTAGATGTGCCCATTGAATAAATTAATAAATACATTCATAGATTCACGCCTGTTTCCCAGAGGGGTAGGCAGAGACTACGGATTTCCATTTGCTACGATCCTGACACAATTCTCTGGCTTCATTCACTTTCATCACTTTCCTCATACACGCCCGTCCGTTCAAGGTGCTCTTAACCTGGTCTTTGTCCAGAATGTCTCTGATCTGATCAAGAAACGTTCGCTTAGGTCTGCCTCTTGCGACTGTTCCATTCACACTAGCCTTATAAACTTTCTTAGTCAGTCTTTTCTCGTCCATTCTTTCTACATGCCCAAACCAGCTTAACATACACTTTTCTATTCTTGTCATTATATCCACTTTCATTCCGCATCTCTCTCTAATCACACTATTATTTATTCTATCTTTCAGAGTCACACCACACATGTCTCTCAACGCTCTCATTTCTACAGCATTTATTCTGCTCTCATGCATTTTCTTTTTCTTTTGGTTTTGTTTTTCAATTAATAAATAAAAGGCTGATATTATATATTTACCAAGTACGTAAGGAAAATATGTGACTCTTGTAAGGATTACAGGAGAACACGGTTCCGAGGTGTAGTGACCCTTTGAAAGTTCTGCTCCAAAGCGCGATGAGACCACCAAGACACTAGCCGCGGCAGCTGTAGAAGACTCTCGCAACATATGTATATAACCTAATAAAACTGGGTAATTTAGTATGATTATTTATAATATTAGTTCTACTTATAAACTGTTATAAAAGTGTTAGGTTTTGTCAAAAGAAGCTATATTGTTTTGAGAGAGTTTTATATTTTACTATTTGCGGTTGTCTATGAGCGTTGTTAGACGCTATTTCCTTCTGCTAAGCTGCGCTGGGCCAGCTTGGTATGTTAAGGCCTTATCCTTCTTACACTGAAAGAAAAGGCCGGTGCATTGCAGTGGGACAGTTTATAAACTGAGCCGATATTATATTATTATATCAGCTTTGTGCCTTCTATGAGCAATCGGTGGTGTGAAGATAGTGTACGCAACTGCTGCACATGAGGTCTCAGGTTCGCTTTCCGAGCCGGAGAGAGTGTATTAAGTTAATAGCAGTACAGAGCTTTGGGCCTGATAAAAAGTGATAATTGTTGAAATATGGGTTTAATTCACCTCTGTCTACTCCTTCGGAGATGTAGGCATGCTATGTATGTTGAGTAGTAGAGCCTCGCTGATTTCAGCATGACTGGGCCGGTTCGACCGGGGAAGGACTACCCTCTCACAGGGTATCGACGTGAAATAGCAGTATTCCTACTGTTATGTTTCATTCGGTGAGTGACAGTGCGGGAGGCCCAATCATCCTCTTTCCCCCTTCCCGCTCCTTCTCCTTTCCACTTCCTTTTTCCGTGTCTAAAGGGTCGGCAACGCGCAAGTGATGCCTTTAATGTTGCAGGTGGCCCTAGGCTACGGTGACCACTTACCATCAGGTGGGCCGTAAGCTTATTTGCCACCGAGTTTGTATAAAAAAAATGTATGCATTGTTCAATAATAAAGAAATACGCTCGATTATTTTTTTCTTTTTTTAATGACATCTCCCGCATTAGGAATAACTCCTGTATCGCCCGGGATTTAACAAACATTCAAACAACGGACACAAAGAACACTTTTGAACAACCATTTGTGGATCACACAAATTTTGTCCCGTGTGGGTATTGGCGCAGTAGCTGTGGCGAGGCGACCACTTAAGCCATTACGCCATCCGTGCATTTTATTCCTAATAATACAAAAACACTTCGCTATTCCACCATGCACGCAACATGCCTTAGAAAGCAGTAATACAATATCCATCTCAAAACTGTAATTCTAATTTAGACTACATTAAACTTTCAGTGTATTAGGCCTCCGGTGACAGACTGCCGGCGAGTTAACAGCGCCCGTAATTTTAGCTAATTGTCGCCGACGGGATTATTTCGTTCATTGCTAGTGCCTTTTTATAACCACTCCTGGAGTGGCTTGAGTATTTTTCTCATTTTAATTACTCTCTATATAAACGGGCAGCTTTTAAGGGGATAGTCAATAGGCTGGAAATTACGGCAGTTGAGATCAAAGCCTTTTAGATTTGTGATTAAAGCGGCTATATTATTTTATTTTCTTTTGTATTTACTTCCAAATTAGACTTTTGCACGAATTTTAACACTACTTGAAATGGAATAATCTGTTTGTTACTCTTTCACGCAAAAACTACTGGACCGATTGCGATGAAACTTGGTATGTATATAGCTGGAGACCTGAATTCACACATAGGCTTTTTATCCCGGTATTCCCACGGGAACGGGACTTACGCGAGTGAAACCGCGGGGAAAAACTAGTTACTAATATAAAGCGATAGTGGTGCTTATTAACTAACTTGAAACAAGTACAATCAATCAATAGTTATGGTGACAAATTAATTTTTGTTACAATTTTTTATAAATTCAAACAATTCGTGTTAGACCGCCACTGATTAAAATCTTCTTTGCAAACACTTCAATTGATGTATTATAGAGCAAGAGCCCATGACGATCAGACCTTCGTTACTTTATAAAACCTGCGGGTCTAACGTGAAAATGTTTTTACGAAATGACGTGCCGAAACGAATGACGAACGAAATAATAAGCATATACCTACCATGAAAACACTTCGGATTTTTTAGGACGTACAAATGTCATACGACGATATTCGTGACGAATGTCGGCGCGAATGATGTTTCTTGGTAAGAATAAGCACGAACGAACGTACGCAATTGCGTATAACGCGTTTCACGGTAGACCCCTGAAAGTTTCTCTGTGCATACCCCTAATATAGGTAAAAACGATTCCCGACTGTGAAGTTTGGATTACGGTTGCTTTGAAAGATAACAGGTAGCAAAGGTTTATGAAATCGCAAATGCAATTGCAATAAAATTCGTGTTTTGTACCTAAAGTTAGATTACTTTTCCTTGTGTCCTTGACAACGTTTATGCAAATTTTATGATGATCGGTTGAGTAGTTAGGGCGTGAAAGCGTAACAAACAAACACACATTTGCATTTATAATATTAGTTAGCATTTGAATGTTTGTAAGGACCCTCGCTACGCATGAATTATTCCTAGTGTGATAGTTATCTTTTATAAATAATAAAAGAAAATAAAATTATTATTAAATCTACATAAAGTTTGTCACAGTCTTGTTAAATTGCGAGTTCTGCATTATATAGAAGTCTTCATAAAAACTGGCACTAAACTCTTTAGTTGTTCGCAATCACATTTCTTCGCGAGTACACACAGCAGATTTAGACTCGGAGTATGTAGACGAACGCTTTGTGAAGCTGAACAACCTATGTGGCGGACTGTACATACGAGTAGAAAATACAAAAGTAGAAAATATTTTATCTTAATTTTAAGTAACTGCTATAGTAAGGACTAGCTTTTTCTCGTGGCTAGGCTCGCGTACAAGTAGGTTAGGTAATTTATTGAAATTTAACTACTATATACGGATTATATCGCGTTGTTTATTTGACACTTTATTACATAATTTTGAAAATTTGTTACATTACTACTACTATTAAATTTTACTAATTTTTAAGCTAATTAAATTATTATTAAAACTATATAGATGTAATTTAATTTTACACTTTCCCCGACGTTTCGGTTACTTTTCAGCAGCCATGGTCACGGGGAGACTAAGATGGTAGTTGTCTCAATGTTCCAGTGTAGTTATTTCAAAGTACCCGAACATAATTTAATCATTGGTGTTTCTATTTACGCAGAATGAGCTCAAAATATCATTAAGTCTAGCTGTGGTTTGCTTCTTCTTGGGTTTGACTATTTGTGTTTCTGGATCCAAAGCTGGTGGTAATGATTTGGTTTTTTTATTGTTTTTCGAGTGACAAACGAGCTAGACTACCTGGTGGCAAGTAGTCACTGCTACTCATGGGCTTTTGTCTGGAGTCTACTCAGCCAAGCCACTGTCTACCGCAAAATAATTCATTTATGGTATGCGTATGGTATACTATAATCTGAGAAAGTCTTTTGATTTTCCGATATAATTTTATAAAAATCGAATCGTCTTAAGTTGTAACTAAATCGCTAAATGATTCGAGAGATATTGGAATTCAAACATCCGAATATCTTAAACATAATATTTACATAAATTCATAAAGAATCAGGTGGACAGAAAAGAAAGCAACGTGGAAGAACTAAGCCTTGTCCGAGAAGAACGCAACATTTTGACGGCAATTGTGGACTGAAGAAGAAAGATGTTTGGCCACCTTATGAGACATGACGACTTCACGAAAAACATAATATAGGAAAAAGTGAAAGGCAATCGAGGAAGAGGCAGACCCAGAAGGGCATTCACCGACCTAATAAAGGAAAAGGCGAAGATCATGTATTATAAGGAGGTCAAGGTCTATCCGAAAATCGAGAAAGAAGGTGTATACTCCACCTACAAGAGCAAAGCTTTTAAGTATAAAGAAAGAAAGACATAAAGACACGTCTGTGTATTATAGAAAGGATGGGCAGAAATGTTTTATAGTCGCACTACTGACTGCATCTATGTTTTAGGTAGCAGCAAGCCTATTGCCGTCAATCAGGCACATTTTGAGAACCCAAGCTGCTCATTAGAATTAACTACTAGCAAAATCCAATATTCATCCAGAGAATTAGCAAGCTGAAGTGGCAGTGGGCTGGCCATATCGCGCGAAGAACCGCCAACCGCTGGGGTAAACGTGTTCTTGAGTGGAAACAGCGACTCGGCAAACGTAGTGTAGGACGCCCTCCGACCAGGTGGGATGACGATCTGCGAAAGACTGCAGGCAGATGCTGGATGCGGCAAGCTGAAGACAGGGCGCTATGGCGCTCATTAGGGGAAGGCTATGTTCAGCAGTGGACTATTATAGCCTGATGATGAAAATTCAATAACTTACACGATTCAGATTTTGAATTTTATAACAACCGCAAACATTAACAAACTTATTTACGGGACAAACATATCATACATTTAAAGGACTTTTTAAAGGACTCATTTGCGTATGACGATAAAATATGTATCGATAAAAATAAATCTAAATGATTTATTTTTATACATTGCCAATTAATCTGCAAAAATATTTATCATTAATTAGCATTAACTAGAACTGTTTACAAACCATAATGTTTATAAACCTATACGTGATATCTATTGGCGTTCATGTCAAATAAATTATTCATATTTCAAACGATATTCACAGCATATGTTCAAAATGAATGATAGTGATAGAAATAACAATATAACACTCGTGTTGAATTTCGAATCTATTCTATTTAAAATCGTTTTTATATAATAAACGGTTCGTATAATATTGTCTTCTGTTTACGCGAATGTTATTAATTGAAATTAAACTACTGTATACGGATTTTATCGCGTTGTTTATTTTACACTTTTTACATAATTTAGAAACTGTTACACTACTACTAGATACTATTAAACTTTAATAATTTTTAAGCTAGTTAAATTATTAAAACTATTAAAACTATTTATATTTAAGTTTACACTTTCCCCGACGTTTCGGTTGCTTTTTAGCAGCCGGGGTCACGGGGAGACTGACCTCTCCGTCTGAGTCTCCCCATGAGCTCTTACGGTTCTTGAGTTGAAAGTTGTATAACAGACGGATGGACGGACAAAGCTGTTGTATAAGAGTTTTTTCGAACTCTAAAAAACACCACTTCAGATTCACATTTATAATATTAGTTAGGATAGGATTTAATGAATTACGGTCGAACTCAACCTTTAATTTATCTAAATCGAGAACCAATCTGGATTTCTTCCAAAGATGCAAGTTCTAAAAATAAATCTTACGTATTCAATTTTATCTCCATGTTCTTTAGAAGTGTTTTATAGCGACGCCATGCGCCAGCAACGGCGTACACACATCTTTGTTTATACCGCGCTTCCCAGTAAAACAGTCAACATTGGCACAGCTTCATATCCAAGCGAACGGAAGATGCGGAAGTCCGTTATACCATTAACACATAATCTTACTTTATTATTACATATAACGGTCCATTAGTCCATTAACTTGTATAGTTCTGGCTACCCTCCAACGGAAAATATGCGTAAAATTACAATGTAAAGAAAAGCAGTATTTTCTTTGAGAAACAAAAATAACAGCAAATTTTTTTTTACACAACTAAAGTGGCAAACAGGCATACGGCCCACCTGATGGTAAATGGTCACCGTAGCCTATGGACGCCTGCAACACCAGAGGCATCACTTGCGCGTTGCCGACCCTTTAGGAAAGGAGGAAGTGGGAAGGAGAAGGAGTGGGACGGGGCAAAAAGGGTAATTGGGCTTTCGGCACTCTCACTCACCGAACGAAACACAACAGTAGGAATACTGCTATTTCACGTCGATATTCTGTGAGAGGGTAGTCCTCCCCGGTCGAGCCGGCCCATTCATGCTGAAATCAGCGAGGCTCTACTACTCAAAAAAGAAAGATAGTAACAAATTTGAATAAAGATATAATTTCGTACAATTGTTATTAGACAGTATTCTACTTATTCTGCCTATTATTGATTTTGTGTGAATTGAACTTGAACAAACTCTTGTGTGTTGTTCTCTTAATAACACGCTTTTGTTTTCAAAGCCTGCGCGATACAGACGATCTTTATATTTAAGATTAAAAGTATTTTTCTGAGGACAACCATGGCAACTATATTTGTAATGTAAGATCTCTAGATTTTGAATTACATTAGATAAGTAATTTCGACTGAAAATTATTTGTAAAAAATAATCACAAGTTTAAACGCAGTAAAGAATTACGGCTTTTGCGCTTGAATTCACCGCTGGAGATGCTAATGGATAGTAAGGTCTTTTGACCTCGAATATATATAGTATTGAGTATTCGATGGTTATTTAAACAATACCTTTAAATACTGCTTTTGACACAAGTTTGTGTGTATGTTCGATCAATCTTCGAAAGAAATCCAAACCATTTTACACCTCACAAAATATGTATTCAAACATTTTGAATAAAATATTGTAACACTACTGTCACCGCATATACTTATGTTTGTATGTGAATGGTTATACGCGACGCGCATTGTGGACGCAAGACTATTTTTACACTCGTCTCCACTTGCGATACACAAAAGAATACCACGACGGCACACAAACACTGCGCATGCTTTCGCTATGAGATTTCTAATGTTTGTAAAACACTATGTCGCTCAGTTGGAATACAGGGACTGTTAAACAAGCGCGTTGAACGCAAAATACTATCATACTTTGACGCCGTTGTTGTTCCTACGAACACTACTTTGTTACTGAATGTTGAGACGTGCAAGGATTTTTGCTAGTTATCTGACTCTATAACGGCTTTGACTAACTAGCAGAAATGTAAAGACAAAAATTTTTTTAAAGCAACTTTTTCCCTTGTCGTGTTTTCTGTGTTACAAACTTTAAAAACATTCAACCAACGGACACAAAAAACACCCAGACTCAGACTAATTATTTGTGTATCACACAAAGTTTTATCCCGTGTTCCCACACGGGATAAAACTTTGTGTGGTACACTTTGTGGGACCTACAACATTCGGCGCAGTGGCAGCAGCAAAGCAACTACTTAAACCACTATGACATCCGTGCCATCCAACCAATATCCAACTAATGTAGAGTAATGTAGAACTTTAGAAGTGCCTCTAAGTACATCACACTTAGGAGAGAACCTTCTGTGTAAGTAAGTCCTCCAAGTTTTATAAATTATATGTTTCGTATCACATGGGTATATCAAAGCGGTATTGAATGAGACTGAAGAAAGAAGAAAGAAAGAAGAAAAAATATATATTTATTTTGGCACACAAAACACGAAGAAATAAAAAAAAACACAAAAAAAAAACAAGAAATATAAAACAAATACTAACATTATAATTTAATTTCTGCTCACTGGCAACACCACACCTTCCGCTTAACTAAACGCATAATGTCTCGAGTTCCAATCCAAGACATGGCTAGAAAAAAGATTTTGGGTTTTTTGCTAATAAATTCTCAATAGCAGCCCAGAGTTAGAAATTTGGCGACGTTGCTTATACATATATGCCTCAGAAAGTATTATAAAGCAGTTGGTCCTGCGCCTGATCTCTCTTCGGTCGTATCAGTATTTTTCTGGATAATAGGTACCCTATGTCCTTATCTGTACCCCTGATAACGTGTATGCGAAATTTCATGATGATCAGTCGAGTAGTTAAGGCGTGAAAGCCTTACAATACAAAAACTTACATTTACATTTATAATATTAGTGGGGATTACGAATATTTGTTTGATATCGATATTAAAACATCGGTTAATAGATTACCTTGGCAATATATTAAACCTACAAGAGGGAGGCACCTTTACTTATTAGCAAGAACCTCAGGTTCGAGGTTAAAGGTGACCGTAATCCAAAATCAATAGCTTTGTACTTGAATAGGAGGCGGTAATTATTCAGGACAACATACGAAGTCGTGGATCATCTAGTATCCTAACCGACTAATATAATATATGTATGTATGTAGCTTATGTGGAAGCCAGTCAGTGCAGACCGGCGACACTTCGACCCAGTGGGATCTTTTGTGTCGACACTCTCCCAATAACGACTGCCATAGATGTTCATGGCAGCCGGGACCGACGGCTTAACGTGCTCTCCGAGGCACGGAGCACGCGATAATTTATTGTCAATCAATACGCACATAATTTCGAAAAGTCATATAACTTCCGAAAGTCAGTGGTGCGTGACGTGGGTTTGAACCCGAGACCCTCTGCATTGCAGTCTGTTGGTCTCCCTACTGAGCTATCGCTGCTCATAATATAATATAAATATGAAAGTTTGTGAGGATAGATGGATGTTTGTTACTCTTTCACGCAAAAACTGTGGAAAGGATTTTGATGAAACTTAACATTACCTACATTCTTCTCTCTTAGCATTTATTATTCCCAAGTCACTTGGGGTCGGCTTTTCTGGTCTAACCGGATTTGACTGGATATCAGTTTTTACACGGAGCGGCTGCCACCTGACCTCCGCAACCCGAAGGCTAACGATACCCTAAGGCTAGACCAGTGTCAGGATATTAGAGAGTACTGACTTTCCCAATAACGACTGCCATAGATGTTCATGGCAGCCGGGACCGACGGCTTAAAGTGCTCTCCGAGGCACGGAGCAGGCGATAATTGTCAATCAATACGCACATAATTTCGAAAAGTCATATAACTTTCCGAAAGTCAGAGGTGCGCGACGTGGGTTCGAACCCGAGACCCTCTGCATTGCAGTCTGTTGATCTCCCCACTAAGCTATCGCTGCTAACAACGCTAATTTACGCTGTAACACTACCTACATATTATTGTTTAAAGGTACATCAGGATAACACATTGGCTACTAAAAATCTACATTAACGCGAACGAAGCCACGGGCAAAATCTAGTATTATTAATACGAATGTGAGTTTGTTTGTTTGTTACGCTTTCACGCTCAAACTACTCGACTGATAATCATGAAATTTTCCATACACGTTGTATGGATAAGGTACCTTACATTCAGAAAAAAATACTGTTTCCAACCTAACCTACATCTACACGAGTTAAACTGCTGCCAAAATACAGTTACTAATATTTAAATGTAAAAGTTTGTGCAGTTATTTAGATGTTTGTTACTATGAGTAAATCGCCTGTTAACCGTAGAATGGATTTGAATGCAACTTGCCACACCCACTTGACATAGATTGACATATACGATCTTGGTATGTATCCCAAGGAATACATTTAGGGTAAGCTGCTATAAAAAGAGTTTAGGTACTATATAAGCGACAGTAGCCAATCGGCTAGCCATTTGAATCACGTTTAAAAATAATTCACGCCAAATTTTAACTCAGCTGAAGGGTTATTTCTTAGGCAACATTCGCACGTCGACGCCCAGACACAATGCTTTTTACATTTTGTCTAGATATATTGAGTTATAAAGAAAATAATACTTTCTTTGCATTTATTTTTAAAAAACTGCTGCCCCACTAGGAACTACTTTACAAACATTAAATCCACGGACATAAAAACACCCAGACAGACACGACTACATATTTGTGGATCACACAAATTTTTGACAAATTGGGAAATCGAACCTAAACACTCGTCACTACGACAATGTCAATAAGTTTTATATTAAACTACGTTTACGCTTTTGTCGCTATATAAAAATATTGTGGTGTTATTGTTAAATGTCAATACAATATTCTTTCTTGATGTGATATATCATGATAACTTACAACGTATTCATAATTGATACTCTCACTGAATATCAATATTATGGAATATACAGGACTAGCGGTACTTCGCGGTTTCAGCCTCGTTTATGATTACTGATAGCTCTCATGGCTGGTAGCCTGATGTTATGTATCTTAAAATATTTCTTAAGAATTGAGCTATCAAATGCGAAATGAATTTTCAAATACAACTGGTAGTTTAAAAATTTACTATTCAGCTTTGTCTTGTCATTTATTACTAGCTATTGCCCGTGGCTACGCTCGAGTAAAAGTACTGTTATTAAATAAAATATCGCCTATGTTACTCGGTGGTAATAATCTCGCAAAAAATCGATTGTAGTTTTGAGTTAAATCCTTACAACCAAACAAACCAATAATTAAATATTTACTTTTTATAATATTAGTAGATATAGATATTAGTACAGAATACTGTATAATATTTATTCTTACATGAAGAAAATCGAATAGTTGTTAAAGTTAGTGAGTCTTTACTTAAAATAAATAAAATAACTCCATCTTCCAAGCGAGTAGTAAAAATACAAAGAGGCAAATGGGTAGACTTTTCAATTACTTAAAAGCTTCGGCGTATACATGGCAACTTCAGAAATAACTTTATTGCTGTATGCTCTATATTCAACCGAGGAATGTTTTAAAAAACGTGATGCTATTAGCAGCTAATAAAACGAGAGTACAACTTTAGTACTTTTGACTGCATGAATGATCTAATATCTTAAGTAATTGCCTCTGCATTGGCTCTGCTCCGAGTGGGTTCTGTACCCACATAGGCCAAAAAATATGTAGTGCAAATCATAATAATATTCTACCACATACACACAACACCGTCTAGCCCAAACTAAGCAGAGCTTGTACTATTGTACTATGGGTACTAGACAATGGATAAACATACATATATACATTTTTTATTTTTGTAAATACATACAATATATTATATTAAATTAATCATATTAAAGTTGTTTTTTAAGAGACATTTCTCTCTCTCTAGGTATAATTTCTGTATTGCGGAGGACTTTACATGCGCTTAAACATCAGACACAAAGAACATCCAGAGTCGGAACAACGACAAATGCATCAAATTTTAGTCTGGTGTGGGATTCGAACCGACAACACTCGGCGCAGTGGCAGTGGCGGGGTGACCACCTAAACCACTACGCCATCCGTGCAGTTAAATATTTCTTCCGAGTCTCTATAACAATTTTCTTATAAATTAATAAGAGATACATTTATAAGCACCACTAGGAGCTAGGCTTGACCTAATAAATAAACCCTAAATTTATTATGTATACTCCTAAAGGAGATTCTGTAAGGAAGTACGTGCTTGGCTTATAAAAGAAAAACTGTCCTTTTAGGAACTAATATTATGACGAAGTCAACTTATTCGTTACTTGGCAAGAATCTATTAATGATTGAGAAAAAGGTTCCTCTACAGTTCGCCTACCCATTGGAATATTCCGCTTTGTGTGTCCAAAGCGGAAAATTGATTCTAATGTGTAAGCTTATCAATCACATAGTTTGAAGAAAGGTTTTCTTTTTCATCAACTGTAGATTATATACATTACATACATATGTATACATACATGGATTCACGCCTGTTTCCCAGAGGGGTAGGTGCAGATTACGGATTTCCATTTACTATTATCCTGACACACTTCTATGGCTTCATTCACTTTCATTCCTCATACACGCTCGCCAGTTTAAGGTGCTCTTATTTGTCCAGAAGATCTCCGATCTGATCGAGAAACGTTCGTCTAGGTCTTCCCCTTTATATACATTAAATTTATATAAAACCCGTTTCTCCGTTTCTTCGTGTAATAGACATGATTTTTTGTATGCATGTGTGTTAGAAGGGATAGGCCAAGTTGTATTACGCTTACATTTCGCTAGCTATGCTTTAGGTCCCATATAATAAGAGGGCCCCGTGCCACTATTGCCAAAATTTATTGCCACAAACAATTAATAATGCGTTCGCAGCATTTGTGCAGTCGCATGCCACCGAAACAGTCTGGCTGAAATATATGTAGAGTCCCTTATATGTTTACACCTCAACAAAATCTTCAATTATTTTTTAGATTTTAGATTCTATTATTATCACATGTACAAAAACAATAATCATAATATAGAACTTAACTAATATTATCAAATCCAATAAGTAAAACAAAATGAAAACGAATTGTACTAAAATAAAACTATAAATTTAAAAAATATGCCTGGTTTAGCCAGTGTCGTAAAATCCCTCAGCATCGCTGTCGACCGGGCCAGAAGACTGGCAGCATTGCTACGTTGAATGGCAATGCTGACTCTTTGAGCCAAGAAAACTCCAGCCGACGCTTCAATTAGTCACTCTAAAAAGTGCTCAAGCCCGACCCCATGAACCTAGCGCATTAAAATCAACAAAATTATGTAGATACTGCATTCTAAATGAAATAAATTGGTACCGTCAAATTATGTACACTTCCACGGTATTACATCAGTAAATTTATATAAGTTTACAGTCCGGGTTTGTCTGTCTGTTATCATTAAGATAAGCTAACGTTGGTCCAAGAATAAGCTGACGGTGATTGTATTTTATTGTTGCGAGCTTTTGCGTTTAAGTTTATTGACGTAAGTATATTATAAAGCGCAACAGTAGGCGAAATTATAAAAACTGGTGACTAGTTAAACATATGTATGTGAAGTTTGCACACCCGCACTGGACCAGCGTGGTTGACTATGGCCTAATCCTTCTCACACCGACAAGAGACCCGTGTCCAGCAGTGAGACAGTTTCTATACAGAGCTCATATTCTAAAGACAGATACATTTATATAAAAATAACAAAAAATATAATGACGGTAGAATTTCCACCATTATTTAATTTTAATAAATTTAAAGAAATATATTTAATTGTGTACTCCTCCACTCCAAATCTGCACTGCTTCTAAATAAACTTCAACTACATATTATTTTTCCAAATATGACACTCCTCCATGCAAGCAATATGCTTAAAAGGGATTCAAAGATTTATCTTATATAGTTTGGCAAACAACTAACTGATCCCATTTTATTTTGGATGCACACTAATGCTTGTCAATAGTTCCTAAAAGATAAGAAAATCGGTTGACAATCAGAGAAGACAATGGTAGTTATTTAACTGATTTGTCTTTACCTCATCATCATCTCAGCCGAAAGACGTCTACTGCTGAATATAGGCCTACACAAGGCTTTCCACGTAAACCAGTCTTGGGCCACGCGCTTTCCGCTTCGCGTGACCGCTTCACGAGTCGCGTGGCCTAATGACCTGGTAAGCCAGGTCGTTGGTCCACCTTGTGGGGTCCATCCCTGCTGCGTCTTCCGGTGCGTGGCCGCCACTCCCACTTGTATTTGCCTATTTATATAAATACTCCGAGAGATCAATGTGGGTGTAACTTTTTAAAGAATATTATTGCATGTCTATCCATATAGATATTTTATAAAACGGGTCTAGCAGTAGTTTAATAATACGTAGGTGAGTGCTTATTCTGAAAGGTCGCACGTGGCTCTACTTGTAAACAAGACAGAAGTTAAAATAACTTCTTTATTGCACATTACGCAAGTTCAAGTTCCGTATGAACAAACAAGCTATTCCTACATTATACAATGTAACTATTTTTAGAATTTTGTAATCATAAAAACAGCGATAGTCGGAGACAATCGTATTGCCACGCAGAAGTCTCGAATTCAATACCAAGGCATGCATCTCTGAATGTTCGAAGTTATTTAAGTATTAAATTGTTAATAATCGTTTTTTTTTACCGGTAAAGGAAAACATTGTGAGGAAATCATAATGTTCTCAGAGATGTGTGAAGACTGCAAATCCGCACAGGGCCAACGTGGTAGACCCAATATAGCATAACCTTTCTCCCATTGAGAAAAGGCCTATGCCCAGCAGTGGGACAACTTTTATGCAGGGCTGATGTTATATATCCATAGCCAACGAAAGAAGGACTCTATTATTAAGTCTTCACCATCTAGGATTCTACGTCTACAAAGGTAATAATTACGTACATTAAAAACAATTGGAAAGAAAAAGGCAACATCTTTTAAATATTGATGTTGCCGATCTATCTTTAAAACAATATAATACACACAAGTGTTTAACTAGGAGTGATTATTGTAAAAGCTTTAGTATAAAACAAGTAAAAAACTTAAAAGTATGAACCACCCCAAATTGTCTGGTACCTATCCTAGGATATTAGGTTACATACTCAAAATTGTAGGGTAGTATTTAAGGGTCTTAAAGCGCCTGGCAAAACCACTAATTTTGTAAATTACCTAGTCTCAGATTTGTTTACTGAATTATGTTGAAAGTGATTGGGATTTTCTGTCAAGAAATTTTTTTAATATCTTCCAAAGGACGGGTGTCCTTTGGAAGATATTATAATCCTCCGTAACGCGATAAACACGTAAACTTGTTTATGCCATTCCATTGGACTATGAGAGTGAGGTAATAGAGAGCGCACTTGAGTTTGGGCACACACTTGTGCACTATATCTTTGCCGCAAATGGGTAGCCTTCGCTAAGATTAACTTACGTGCCACCATTCTGTCTGGAAGAAATTATTATTACATAATATTTATAAAATGTTTTGCTACATTCTTACACAGCCTTCAACTTAAGGCACACTGCTAGGCAAAATCGTGTCAGTTCTATATAATTTGATTGTGCCCCGAACGAACGTGAGTTGATTCGTAAGGTGCGAAACAGTTCGTCCTTTACGTCCAGGAGGCACGTACCGAACCGCGGCCACCGCAAATTGGGCCACTTGCTTACAAAGACACCGAGTTTCTTACAAAAAATGATTTTATAATAAGACAGTCATTTAGTTAATTTTGTTTGTGCTGTATTTTTGAAATGCTTTCTATTTTTATTGTACCGTTTCGTTCATTCCATAGTATAAGTTTAATTTTGCGGTTGTGGAAAATTGTGAGTTTTGACTTCATATTAGTCTAAGGATATATATCTGATGGGGTAAGCAGAACTATATAAATAATAACAATATTAGCCTTGTCCCACTGCTGGGCATGGGTCTCTCCTCAGTGTGAGAAGGCTTAGGCCATTGTCCACCACGCTGACCTAGTGCGAGTTGGCAGACTCCATATATCTACGAAAACATTATGTGGAACTCTCAGACATGCAGATTTCCTCACGATGTTTTCCTTTAAAGTGAACGATAATTAGCTATTTTAATACACACATAACTAAGAAAAGTCAGAGATGTGCGCCTTGGGATCGAACTGGAGACCACTGCGAGGCAGTGCAATAGTATCCCACAAGGCTATCGCTGTATTTTACCCATAAGGGCGAGCCTTTTTCTGTATACCGGGCACAGTACGAGATATCATGATGTTCTTACATAGATACATAGATTCACGCCTGTTTCCCAAAGGGGTAGGCAGAGACTACGGATGTCCATTTGCTACGATCCTAACACACTTCTCTGGCTTCCATCACCTTCATCACATTCCTCATACACGCTCGCCGGTTTATGGTGCTCTTAACCTAGCCTTTGTCCAGAAGGTCTCCGATCTGATCAAAAACGTTTGTCTAGGTACACCTAGGAACAGACGCAAGAGGTACACCTCTTGCGACTGTTCCTGCTATTCTTGAGAAGATAATATGAAGAAACGCAGGAAAAAATTACATGTTTCCCGAATCCCGAGCATAGAAACTCATAGCCAGCAGTCTCATTTACTAGCGCTGCACCACTGATATGCTCTATATATTGATTACCATGACATAAACTAATGTTAGTGATGATTCTGCATTTTAAGGTTTAAATACCCGAACTCATTCAGAAACCAAATATAATCACGAAATCAACTCGTGGTATGCATTTGTTCTTTTACTCTATTAATTAAGGATAGACGACATTGTCATAGAATAATTAAAGGCCAAAATGTAATAAATCATTAAATCAATCTGTACATAGTATGAACAAGGTTGACTGTAGCTGGAGTTGTATTACACCTATATTTTCTATGTTCTATGTAATAGAGATCAACTCTCAATAGATTTGATCTCCATAAAATACGGCACATGGCAATGCTTGGTAGATGACAATGTTACTTTCAATCAATTCCAGACTCTGCTTTCTAACTTGTTGTAACCTAATAAATAAATTCAATAACATTTTCGCCCAGAATACTCAATGTCTTTTTCCTATGCTATAATTATTATTCTACCTTAGAAAATTCTAATTAAATGAACCAAATATATCTGATAGATCGTAATTAGCAACAAATATAACACATGGAAGTTGAGTTGAGACAGTTTCAAAGTCATCATCATATCAAGCACATAAATTTAACCGTTAACCATTCAAAAGGAGCCTTGCGATAAGGCAATATTAGCTCCGCAGATCTCTCAATAAATGAAACTGGCTATAACAAATAAAATGGTTAATAAAACGTGTTTGCCGATCACATAAATACATTTATATTTCACCGTATATTCTCGAGGCAGAATCAGAAATATGGCAACCTTTTTATTTCGTCTTACATATAAAAATGTGAGCAAATACAAAAGGAGCATGGTGGTGAGTCACGTACTTGCCTTATTTTACGTCAATCTGCTTTATCTTGGCACGTTGAATAAGACTCGAACGATCAATGTTTGACTGGCAATTTGATTAATAAGTAAACTCTTTTATTTTTTTACATACAAACGTAATCTCACGTGTATATCACCGAAGTGATAGACACTTAGGTTTCGCTAAATATGCTTCTGGCCTACATTATAACAGGGTCTTTTAGGGGCTACTAGGCACTGTTATATACTTTGCGCTGCTTTTGAGAAGGATTTGACAAAAATTTAATAAAGTTTGCTCGGCCCAGGAATTTAGACCGAGTCCTTAGGCACTGTGGCCGCATACACTGCCGCTATCCCAGTAACGTAGTTATATATTTAACTTTAACTGCCTCCGTGGCGCAGCAGTGGTGAATGCGACTGCTGTGCAAGAGGTCTCAGGTTTGAATCCCGGGTCGGGACAACAAAAAGTTATTGGGTTTTTCTGTAAAGAAATCTCAATAGCAGCCCGGAGTTAGGAAGTTGGCGGTGTTAGACACCCCCGTGCCTCGGAAAGCACGTAAAGCCGTTGGTCCTGCGCCTGATCTCTCTCCGGTCGTGTCGGATTGTTGTCCCATCGGATCATGAGAGTTAGGGAACAGAGAGTGCACTTGTGTTTGCGCACACACTTGTGCACTATAATATCTCCTGCGCAGATGGCCAGTCTCTGTTAAGACTGGCCGCCGTGGCCGAAATTCGGTCTGGAGGACATTATTATTATATATTTATAGCTAATATTTACTTTAAATATAATCGATTTCATTTATCAGTACTATTTAAATTCGAACCCGGGATATCATTTATTGGTGGCTTAGACTTTTCCTAAGGTAGAATAATAATTATACCATAGAAAAATACATCGCACATCCCGGATGAAAATGTTATTGAATTGTTGATTGCATGGATGGCGTAGTGGTTTAAGTGGTCGCCTCGCCACTGCCATTGCGCCAAGTACTGTGGGTTTGAATCTCACACACGACAAAAAATTGTGTGGTCCACAAATGGTTGTTCCGAGTCTAGGTGATCTTTGTGTTTGAATGTATGTAAAGTCCCCCGCGACACAGAAATTATTCCTAGTTCGGTAATTGCCTTTTAATCAAAAATAGAAACCTTTAAGGGATTTACGGGCATGCGTCTAGTAACCGATGAAATTACTATTTTAGTCGGATAGCCGCTTGCTAGTAACAGCAATTACTTAATATTTTCCTACATACAAACAAATTGTGGAGGAAAGGGGTAATATTAGCATCTTATCTTGACGTAACTGTAATAAATCCGGTTAGACCAGAAAAGCCGACCCCAAGTGACTTGGGAATAATAAAGGCTAAGAGAGAAGATCTTGACGTAACCGTAAGACGCATCCTGCAACAGACTGGTTAATCGTACCTAGCGGGCCAACCTTTTGCTGACGAGTATTAATATGTACATATGTATATCTAACACTAGGGGTCGGCTTTTCTAGACTAACCGGATTTGACTGGATATCAGTTTTTACACGGAGCGGCTGCCACCTGACCTCCACAACCCGAAGATTAATGATACCCTAAGCCTAGACCAGTGTCAGGAAATTAGAGGGTACTGACTTTCCCAATAACGACTGCCATAGATGTTCATGGCAGCCGGGACCGACGGCTTAACGTGCTCTCCGAGGCACGGAGCAGGTGATAATTGACAATCAATACGCACATAATTTCGAAAAGTCATATAACTTCCAAAAGTCAGAGGTGCGTGGGTTCGAACCCGAGACCCTCTGCATTGCAGTCTGTTGGTCTCCCCACTGAGCTATCGCTGCACTTAATTTATTTATATATATAAAATTAATCGCTGTTCGATAGTCTCGTAACTAAAACGGCTTGATCGATTGGAATTTCTTTTTGTAATTTTTTATTAGCAATCAGTCAATCCTAATCAATCTTACAACTTCAACACATTGAGATTAATAATATCAACTAGCATATAGCCAGTTGATATTATTAATATCAATGAGTATATGGTCTCTTATATGGTTTGACTTTCGTTTGGTTATCAAATGAAACTTGCTTGCAATTTAAATAATGTATTTTAAGTACATGACATATAAATATAATAAATCAATGTAAACTATGTTTTTGTTTTGTTTGCGGTGCGTAAATTTACAAAGATGATGGCTATTCGACGCGCGAATACACGACATGTAGTTAGCTGTGCATGCGTGAAGCAGGAAAACTCCAAGTAAATTCCGCAAGCTTCCATCAATTGACCTTGTAATTTATTTATGGTCTTTGCAAAGGGTGGACGCACGGAAAATTGAATAAAATCAATTAGCAAATCTCATAGAATCATCGGAATACGTGGAATCAAATCCTGTCCTTTGTATTTTTCCTTGATATTCGTTACCTCGATGACGTTTTCGTTGGCTTTTTCACAGCCAGTCTCGTACCATTGCATAGTCGAGATTGATTAATGTTGCGCAATATGATGAAAATTGAACTTGTAAGGTACGAGTAATTTCAGTGAATTCAAACATTCTGTGGGATAGTTTTCTACGTCATCGTGGTTGATAACTGTGTCGACTGATTCGAAGTAAAATAACTTTCCCCGATGATAATGTTGAATGGTCGCGCGGAGATCATCGACATCGCTAATTATATTGCTCTTTTGCTCAACCAACTATGTGTTTTGAATAATTGCATTATGTCCGGCAAAATACATTGAATCTTACAAGGAACTTTTTTTGAATATGCGTAGTGACAGCAATATGTGGGTAATGTGATTAATCCGGGCGAGGTGCCAATTGGGAAATTACCATTATCAATGTTTAAAAAAAAAAACTTGTAAAACACTTACATGGTAGTCGTCAATTTGAGTGTCTTCACATATTGATAAAATTTATTTTATTGGATAATAGAGTCATGGTTCCACCAAAAATAATTTGATTGTCACAAAGATTTTCGACATTCTGGCCAGTGCCTCCAGTATCCCTCTATAAGGTTTTGGTTTGGGACGAATGTATGATGGCCCCATCCTTCACAGCCTGTATCAAAAAATCGTACCCAATCCTTTGTTGTTGATTTAATTGCGGAACATTTGTACGAACTGCTTCGGTTAATGCTTTGATTTTATACTGTTGTTCTCTTTGTAACTCGTGGTTAAATTCATCGTGCATTGGACGATTGGGTACCCAAATACAACAATATTTATTCGCCATCAATAAACACATGTCTTTTATCATGATCAATGTCTCATTGTATATTTCTGCAGTTATTTGTAGGTGGAAATTAAAGTTTGACAGCGCACACGATGCACATCATCCTCAGGTATGTCGTCCCTATATTTCACCCACAAATCTTTCGGATTCGAGGGTAACCATGTGGATATGATTATTGCAAACAATGTGCGAATTTGATGTGGCGATGAAAATATGACAGAATCCTTGAGTGTATTATTTCAAAGCGAATCGTTCTCGAGAAATTGTAATAGTTGATACGCCTACGGGAAGTCGCATATCGAACATTTACCAACAACAATCGAAGATAATAACATTCGTCACTATATTTAGATGTCCTTCAAATGGTGTTCTTTGTTTACGACGCTGTATCAGTTTCTATGAGGCATTTTATTTGTAGTACCACACTACCACAAAGGCCACAGCCTTTGATCATACAGCAAAGTACGAGCAAAAAATTTGTCGGCCTCGATGGCGTAGTGGTTAGTGTAACCGACTGCCACGCCTGAGGTCGCGGGTTCGATTCCCGCACAAGTCAAACATTTGTGTGCATGAACATGGATGTTTGTCTTGGTCTGGGTGTTTCTGTGTATAATATGTACGTATTTACAAAAAAGAAGTATATATGTATGTTTATCCATTATCTAGTACCCACAGTACAAGCTCTGCTTAGTTTGGGCTAGATGGTGTTGCGTGTATGAGATAGAATATTATTATTCACTTTTATTATTATTATACTCTTTATTTCTATTTATGCAATACATTTTTCATTTTTAAATATATATATATATATATATATATATATATATATATATATATATAAAATACATTTAAAAATATAAAATGTATGGTACCCCACCGGCATCGGGAACAGGGTCCAAGCTGCTGGTGGTTAGGATTCCAGAGACAGGAACCTCCTCACAATGCGTGCTGTATCTAATAACACTGCCTTCTGCATCAAACCCCTGATCCATACACCTAACGCGAGCCTCTATAGATGGTGATCGAGGCTCTTGGCAATTAGACCATTGACAGATATGACTATCGGCACAATGATTGCCGAATCCACATCCCACATGTCGACAACCTCGCGAGCTAAATCGAGATATTTAATTTCTTTATCCTTTTCAGCTTTCGCGAGATTGCCGTCATGCGGAGTGGTGACATCGATAATCATTGCACGGCGCTCTGATCGATCTATCACCACAGTGTCAGGTTTGTTAGCCACAACAGTCCTGTCTGTGATGATAGTTCGATCCCAGTACAATGTGACATGACCATTTTCGAGAACTGATTCAGCTATATATCTGTAGTACGGCACTTCAACATGTACAAGTTTGTAGTTTGTTTAATTATTATTATTATTAAAAGCAGTTATTAGACAAACTGAAAAGAAGCAATAGTGGCCGTCAACAACAGTATATCTTGTCGCGTATTATGTATTATATTGTGTCGTGCTTGCTGTTTTTGTGTATGTTGTGCACTAACACTACACACGTTTCTGACACTTTCAAACTCATTTCGGACATACGATTATTATCATTATCTATTGGTTACTGCTCACCAGTGCGGTTCGCACGTGAGGTAGCTTGTCTTACATTTGATTGACTTCAACGACCTAAGTCAGCTTGTTTTCTTTTCGGCATTGGCAATAATAAAAGAAAAGTGAGTCCTTGGGTATGCAAGAATTTGAGGTTATATGTAATGACAGATAACGGATTAAGAAAATTATCGCTAACTGCACCTAAATTCAACAAAGAGTATATAAATACAGTCTACCACATACGCCATTAATTAAAGTAATCCGAAGTGGCGATGATAGGTTGAAATTACAGTTTTGTATCGTAAGGTTTTTTATGAGATTTCCCCTTAATTTTTCTTTATAAATCATCCCTGTTTTAAAGCGAACAAAACAACAAACAAATATTGAAATCAAATGGTCAAGCCGTTTTTGAGTTTTAGCAAGACCAATGAAAAGGAATTCATTTTATGTAAACTTATATTTAAATAGATAGTATCACTGTGCAAATTTTAATAGCGCGTTTCGAATGCAGTCATGTCACCATTATAATTTTGATTGCGTCCGCTTTGTGCCGTTACTGGTATTGTCGGTATGCATGTATGTAAAAACCTTTGCAAAATATTTTATAAAAGTGCTCTTCATTTGATATATTAATTTTTCAGCCGAAGCGGCCCATTGGCAGCCCTATACAATTATTTTACAATTAGGTCTGATCATTGAGATAGCAATATATTGACGTTGGACGGATGTCTTTGTGTAAGCCTAAGGGCCGGGTATTTTTCTAATGTTAGAAAAATATCTATGTTATGCAGCGATAGCTCAGTGGGGAGGCCAACATACTGCAACGCAGAGGGTCTCGGGTTCGAACCCACGTTGCGCACCTCTGACTTTCGGAAGTTATATGACTTTTCGAAATTATGTGCGTATTGACTAACAATTATCGCCTGCTCCGTGCCTCGGAGAGCACGTTAAGCCATCGGTCCCGGCTGCCATGAACATTTATGGCAGTCGTTATTGGGAAAGCCAGTACCGTATAATATCCTGACACTGGTCTAGCCTTAGGGTATCGATAGCCTTCGGGTTGCGGAGGTCAGGTGGCAGCCGCTTCGTGTAAAAACTGATATCCAGTCACATCCGGTTAGACTAGAAAAGCCGACCCCAAGTGACTTGGGAATAATAAAGGCTAGGGAGAAGAAAGAAAAATATCTATGTTAAGAAAAACATAATAATATTCGTTCTATATGTAAACTGTCTAACTGCTGGACATAAGTCACTTCTCAGTGTGAGAAGGGCTAGGTCCACCACTTTGACCCAGTGCGAGTTGGCTTTACTTTTCTCAAGAACTCTTCGACATGTAGGTTTCCTCCCGGTGTTTTCCTTCGCCGTTAAAACGAGTGATAATTAACTACTTAATATGCACATAACTTTATAATTTAAGAGGTGTCTTGGGATCAAACTCGAGAACTGTATGTGGTCTCTCACTCGGGTGCGTCTCATAACGTATAAACTCATTTGGTCTAATTTCATTTTATTATCGTTCATAAGATATAATCAACGTGAGATATACCAACTGTTGATATAATTTCTTTACATATAACATTTATTTAGTCTAAAACTTAATTAGTGTAACGTTGTTTGATATATTGTTTATGTAATCGTAAATCATTTGGTCTAACGTTTAATATATACATATATTGTTTATTTAATCGAAAATCATTAGATCTAACGTTTAATATATATAAAAAACGTCATTATGGTTAACACCCCGACTCAAAGACTCGGATAGGTTAGGTTAGAAGGCTAAGTGGTTATTTTTATTAAACCACCCAGAAATAGGAGCCCCGCGAAGCGGGGCACCGTCAACCTATCTTAGCGCAGGTGGTAATGAGTTACTAGTTATGTTTAATATCTACTTAGGTTACTATTACCTATAACTACGATAGAACTTACAAAGAATCGTTTTCATCATATTAGACCAAATAAGTTTTATATCTTTTGAGTGGTCTGTCCAACGATTTTATATTTAATGTATGTTATGTCAAACGATGTTATATTTAATGTATGTACTTATAAAAATTAGTTATTTTAAAATTATATCAATCGTTTATTATATTAACTAATCGCTATATTAAATAAAATTATAGGTTCCGTTGTTATATGTTGTTAATATTAGAGATTTTGTTGTTATATCATCTATTACTTACCCCTCTCACTTGGCTATCGCTGCTTATGATAGATCAATTTAAAACCCCGCAAACGTCTATCGATCTATATCGCTGAAGATGAACTTTTTTTACAGACTGCCGCTATAGGAATAAATCTTGTGTTGCGTGAGACACAAACATTCAAACAACGGACACTAAGAACATCAAGACTCGGAACAATCATTTGTGGATCAAATATTTGTTCTATGTGGGATTCGAACCCACAACGCTCGGCGCAGTGGCAATGACGAGACGACCACTTAAACCACTGCGCCATACCTGCAGTATATCGTCTTATATCGCTAAACCTACTATTGAACTTGAATATACATATTTGATACTACGGTAATATAAAACTGGACCAACACAGTCTGTCCGAAAAGCAGAAACTTTTTATAAAAGTCAGCAGAGATCGTTTTCATATTACATCTTATGCACTGCTGCATATTACAAATGAAGCGTAACGTATTGATATGAACCGTTTTATTGCATCGAAATAAAATTGCAGTATGCGACGTATTTTGATACGATGGTAATATAGAAGATTTATGATATTTTGGGTGAAATACATGCTGTAAACATTCTTAAGTAAACTGTGAATAGAGTTAAAAGTTAACAGGCATGTTAATACCGGTCATATCCTAACTAATATTATAAATGCGAATGTGAGTTTGTTTGTTTGTTACGCTTTCACACCTTAACTACTTGATAGATTAATATAAAAATTATGCACACACGTTTTCGGGGTTACAGAATAGGACATGAGTACCTTTTATCCAGAAAAAAGTACAGTTACTTTTTTTTTTTTACCTGGGGGATTGCTCTGACGCATACCCCTCCGAGAGGGCGGGC
This sequence comes from Catocala fraxini, assembly GCA_930367265.1. Lineage (NCBI taxonomy): Eukaryota > Metazoa > Arthropoda > Insecta > Lepidoptera > Erebidae > Catocala > Catocala fraxini. The sequence goes on from OV884047.1 coordinate 6,790,500, forward strand.
GAAGGGGTTATGTCGGCCTCACCAGGGTAAAAGAAAGATGTTGAAATGATAAAGGACTTCCCGGAATACTGACTAAACCTACCACGGCGTTCCTCGACAAACCGCTATCGACGGGGCCGCGCGAATCACTTGCACATGCGGTCGCGACCCCGCCAAGGTTTCAGCCCGCCGTATGAAACGGCAGGCCACTACGCGAGAGACCTACCCTAAGCACTTCTCAATTTAAACCCTACTGTCTCTACCCTAGACGGAAGACGGACTCGACATAGAGGCGCGCGTGGGAACACGCACGCCGCCTCTCAGACCTGGTGCTGAACGGATGGCGGGCAGGCCCACAAAGCCCACCACCCCCAGGTCAAACCTCAGGGTGGCTGGAGGTCATCTCGCGCCCTCCGGCGCCCGGCTCTGCGGTTGGGGAGAGGGTTTAAATGCTCCCTCTCCCGCTCCGCCGCCTCCTTGATGGAAATGACTTCCTCACAAAAGGAAGCGACGGCGTTCCACGATCTCTCACTCCGGACCATAGACTGAACTACGGCCGGGAGCGAGAGGGCAACCAATCTGACCGCTGTCTGCCGCAATCAACTCACAGCGCTGCGATACCCAGGTGGGGCAATCCGCCAAAGTGTGCAGCGCCGTGTCCACAACAACGTCGCGGTAGTCGCCGCAGTGGTGACAACCGGGCGTCTCTTGCCGGCGTATACGACACAGGAACTGGCCAAAACAACCGTGGCCATTCATTACCTGTGTCAGCCGGTGGTGACGGCGCCATGCCACCTCTCCAGCCACTCCTCAAACACGGGACTTACCGCCACGATCGTGGCGTGCCCGAACTTAGCAACTAACCTAAAGGTAGCTTCAGTAACTCAGATTTTAACGTTCATAAGTTTTACTTTGTTACCTAAAAGTACGTATCTACGCAAGTACGAACCTACGCAAAAAAAAAATAGTTACTTAAGTAACCTAAGTTAGTTCTTATAACACTAGTTATCTGCCAGTGAAAGTTTCGTAAAAATCAGTCTAACCCTTTCAGAGATTAGCCGGGACAAACAGACAGAACGACAAAAAAAATAAGAATGGTTTTTGTTATAAGTTACTTTCATATGCATTTATTAAAAAGTTTTTATTTTGATATTACAAACAGACACTTCAATTTTATTTATTTATATGTATAAATTGTGATACCGGCCATCAAAAAAATTTATGTACTATACATAATATTGTCTTCTGTTTATGCGAATGTTATTCATTGAAATTAAACTACTATATACGGATTTTATCGCGTTATTTATTTTACACTTATTAGAAAATTTTGAAACTGTTACTCTACTTCTAGATACTATTAAACTTTACTAATTTTTAAGCTAATTAAATTATTAAAACTATTTATATTTAAGTTTACACTTTCCCCGATGTTTCGGTTGCTTTTCAGCAGCCTAAGATGGTAGCTGTCTCAATCTGCCAGTGTCGTTATTTCAAAGTACCCGAACATAATTTAATCATTGGTGTTTCTATTTACGCAGTATGAGCTCAGAGTATCATGAAGTCTAACTGTGGTTTGCTTCTTCTTGGGTTTGACTATTTGAATTACTGGATCCCAAGCTGGTGGTACATTTACCATAATACATTACATTTTAAAATAAAACAAAAGACGGATGTCATAACCCGACATTGGTGTACATTTTTGTAAACCTTTTCTAGAACTCGTATTTGAATTTCGCCTTTGAAGCGTTTGGTTCAGAACTTTGACTTGCACTGTAAATAAAACGGACAGTCAGTATGTTTGTTCGTAGCGATCGTTGGACTTTATTTCTATTCCTATTTGAATGCATATCGTATAGATCTTTCTATCTGATATATAAGAATATTGTCTGACATTTTTACAATACCTACATTAGAATTTTTATAGAAAGAAAGACACGAAGAACAAAGTTATTTTTTTTTTATCTGCACTATACCATTAAAAGCTATTAAAAATATATATAATTTGTCAAAGTCAAAAATCATATTTTATTCATTTAGCAAAGAATGGTTAATCGTATGTAATATTTGTATGTACCTATTTGTAACATTTGTTTATTTACCTTTAATTTTCTTAATTACCAAATACAAGACTTATCTGTTAACCATACTGACAGTCCAAAGCCTGTAAGTGTGATGGAGAATGTTATCATCATATGTATGTTTATGATACCAGACGGGCGCGGGCAGTGAGCGGTCATTGACGCATTGGGTGACAATATTTCCGTGAGGACAACGATGCAACTTTATCAGCTTATCAGCTGATAAAGGTTTCTAAGAGGGTTTTTATTTCTGTATTTCTTTTGTTTTATTGATTGTTCTTATAATAATATGTTTAGGGTGTATCGGCTTTTATACCAAGTAAGAATAACCTTGTATAGGTTTGTGAGTTTACAGAATTACTGAAGCTACATTTAGGAGTTGCTATGAGAAGAAACCTGCAACGAACTCACGACCACTCTTTATAATCGCCAATTAAACATTTCAGTGATTTACTACTCATATAAACTTATATCTATATATTAATACGTGAAGTAAAAATGTTGTACCCCTTTTACGAAAATTGCGCGGACGGTATGAACGGACAGTATGAAATTTGGCACAGTTAAAGTTTATATGAAGAAAGAGGGGCGAATCCTAATATTTATATAAAATATGCATTAAAATACATTAAATTAATTAAATACACTACACCCACACAACTATGCATTTGACACACGCAGTCGAAGCGCGTAACTATGGTTACATATACATATCAATATTTAATGACATATATCAGCAATATCTTACAGGCAAACTTTGGTCGAATTTAAAGCACTCAGCGACCGCTAGTAATTATAAATTATTTTGTATACGACGCATCGTTTAATACGTGTTTATTTAATCCTAAAATAAATTAATTTATATAACAAATCACTTTGTACCTCTTTTGAATCATATTGTGCGTATAAAGAATTTGGCATAGTTAAAGTTTGTATGGAGAATAAGACCAGAAAGCTAAAAATTACAAAAATGTTATAAACCTAATAAATGACGCAAAATCTGACAACTGGACGACCACTAATACCTATAAATGCTCAATGGCAAGCGCTCAAAGAACGCCAACTTATTTTTATTAATAAAATGTAACCGATCTGTAATTTTGCCTTGTTAGTCTATAGCTGTCATAAATATAAAAAATTCATACGTAGCACCACGTGGCCACGTATCAAAGGAACAAGTATACCCATTGAACTATAGAATACCATAGCACAAAGAGTTATCGAGACGCACGACAGTGTATCCACCAAGTTCGGTAAGTAAACATTACGTCGTCGATCGGCACTCATCATATCTCCAAATATTATTGCGCGCCGGAATACATTAATTATTCATACCTCTCCGCGGGGTGACGAAGAGGTTATGTCGGACTTACCCAGGTTAAATGGCGACATCCCGGTCATACTAGCTATTCCTACCATGGTGTTCCTCAACGTTACCAGAGAGGCGGGTCCGCGCGAATCATTCTCACATGGGAATCGCGACTCCGCCGAGGTTTCAACCAGCCGTATGAAACGATAGATCCCTACGTAAAACTAAACTTATAGTGTAAAGCATCTCTAACAACCCCTTGAGATACAAAATAAGTCTATGTATCTATATTTGTTATCACATTAATCCAACCAACATTATTTAACGGTGAAGAAAAACATCGTCAGGAAACCTGCATGTCTGAGAGTCCTCCATAATGTTCTCGAAGATATGTGAAATCTGCTAAACCACAATGGGCCAGCGTGGTCAACTATGGCCCGTGCCCAGTAGTGGGATAGTTTAATACAGGGCTGATATTATTATAAATTAAAGAAACCCGTATAATTAAGAAATTTCGTGAAGACGTTAAAATAAATAAATCAAGTAATCTGTAAGCTTCATTAAATCTGCTCCCATTGTTTTGAAACGTGTTGATTTATTTAAACCAAAGAGATGAATGGTGGAAGAAAAGTTTTCAATAATAATTTCTGTTTCTGAAACAGTCATTTATCAATGCGTTTTAATTAATTTATCTCTATAAATTAAATACGTTCCTGTTGAAATACTTAATTAAGGTAAAATTCTGCCTGCTATTTTTTATATGTGTACTGCTTTTACCAGTTGCTTTGCTCGCGTTTTTCAGGATAAAAGGTACCTTATGTTCTTATCGCGTACAATGAAATTTCACATACACGTTGTCAGAGATAAATCCCTGACATAATGTATGCAAAATTTCATGATGATCGATCGAGTAATTAAGGCGTGAAAGCGTAACAAACAAACAAGCGAACTCACTTTTAAACTTTCGCGTTGCATGATAATAACGTAACATTAACGCGATCATGCATAATGCCGCCGTGAAGAACCGGCAGACTAGCAAATCAGCAATCTCAGAGCATATACTGGAATCGGGTACTAATCATTGTATAGAATTTCATCGTCCGGAAGTCCTCTCAACCGATCGACACTTTTATCCAAGAGTAGTGCAAGAAGCTATTGAATTCTATACTAATATTATAAAGCTCAACAGTTTGTTCGTTTGATTTTTTGTTTGTTTGATTGAACGCGCTAATCATAGGAACTACTGATTAGAATTGAAAAAAATTTTTAGTTTTGGATAGCCTATTTATCGAGGAAGGCTATAGGTTATATAACATCGCGATACGACCAACAAGAGCGGAGCATCAATTAAAAATGTTGCAAAAATGGGGAGATTTCTCTTATGTGACGCAGACAAACTTGCGCGTGTCAGCTAGTCAATTCTTCTCCTATAGCCTTTATTATTCCCAAGCCACTTGGGGTCGGCTTTTTTAGTCTCACCGGATTTGACTGGATATCAGTTTTTACACGGAGCGGCTGCCACCTGACCTCTGCAACCCGAAGGCTAACGATACCCTAAGGCTAGTGTCAGGCCTTACCGTGTCAGGATATTAGAGGGTACTGACTTTCCCAATAACGACCGCCATAGATGTTCATGGCAGCCGGGACCAGCGGCTTAACGTGCTCTCCGAGGCACGGAGCAGGCGATAATTGTCAATCAATATGCACATAATTTCGAAAAGTCATATAACTTCCGAAAGTCAGAGGTAGGCGACGTGGGTTCGAACCCGAGACCCTCTGCATTGCAGTCTGTTGGTCTCCCCACTGAGCTATCGCTGCTATTTATATAGTCAATTATATAATAATAATAATATGTATTATATATATATCCATGTTCATGCACACAAATGCATGTTTGTCTTGGTCTGGGTGTTTCTATGTATGATATGTATGTATTTACAAAAAAAAATGTATCTATGTATGTTTATCCATTGTCTAGAACCTATAGTACAAGCTCTGCTTAGTTTGGGCTAGATGGTGTTGTGTGTATGTGGTAGAATATTATATTATATTATAATAAAATTTATTTGGCTGAAAAAGGAGTACAATAGAGGACTTAGATCAAATTAAAATTAAATATTAATATCTAACAATAGCTCAATGTCTTAATTAACTAGTTTATAACCAAAATAATAAATATAGTTATGGCAAGAAAGGATACTTTAACATCTTTAATTATGAAATGGATTGGACATATTAAGTTTCGTCATTAATAAATAATTTGTGCGTTTACTAATATTTAAAGCCCTTTGCCTTTTGCCCATGGCTTGGCTTTCTCAGAAAATATTTTTTTTGTGTACATATTTCTTTAAGTAACGCGTATGCGAAATTTCACGATGATCGGTCGTGTAGTTAAGGCGTGAAACTGTAACGAACGAACAAATAAACAAACTCACATTCGCATTAACAATATAAATAAGGATTTTTTTACGTTTACGATACGATATTAAAGTACTTTATATGGATTTAATGGTTATGTATCTTTTAAAACATAATTTCACACATTATGTATATTATTTCTCAACTATAACACCCAACTATTAAAATTCACACATTGTTTCAGGTGCTTCTAAGCAGCTGGTCACAGGGAAGAACTATATTTAACAATAATAATAACAATCAACTCTAAAAACGCAGAGGTCTCGAGTTAGATCCCAAGGCGCGCATCTCTGACTTTTCGAAGTTATATGCGTATTAAATAGTTAATTATCGCTTGCTTTAACGATGAAGGAAAACATCGTGAGGAAACCTGCATGTCTAAGATCGATGTCAATGTCTTCTCGATAATGTTCTCGAAGATATGTGAAGTCTGCCAACCCGCACTTGGCCAGCGTGGTAGACTATGGCCTGACCCATCTCACACTGAGAAGAGGACCGTGCCCAGCAGTGGGACAGTTTAATACAGGGCTGATATTATTATTATAACTCAAAAAAATATTGCTTTTGAAACAACGCACTACGCAATGATTGCTTTTTATACTAATAAAGTTACACGCCGCCTAACGGTACACCACTATCCTAGCCTATGAATACTTTCATTACCAGTAGCATAACTGGCGCATAGCCCACAGTGTGAGTCACAGGGGCGCGCCGGCGGCCAGACACAGTCGGTTTTTAATAATGGCATTTCATGAATTTATAGATTATAAGGCCATCTTCAACTTACCGCAGTAAACATAATACAAGATTGTTTAGCTGCAACCTTTTATAGGATAAGTACTTCTCTATGCGGACTATTTTAGTTTAAAAGTTTAAGTTTTACCACCAGTTCACTCTTTATATAGAACTAACAACAAAGTTGCTGACTTTCGGGTTCTGTAAAAAGAAAACAACTTGTAAAAGTTTTCGTTACAAAAATATCAATAGACACAAATGCCTTCATAAACGCAACTTGGACTTTATTCCAAAAAGTTTAATACACAGTCCGCAAGAATTTTATTATAAATTCGTCCATCCGGGCAAAGGAAACTTTTTATTCAGCCTTGTTGCAGGTGTTTGAGCAAGTTTAGCATTTCTGTATAATCTGAGGCGCAGAAATGTCAGATGGTGTCTTGGACAAGTTGTGACAAGGTTAAGTAGCTTAAGACTTAGGTCCATTCTAATTGGACGACGGAGGCGGGTGAATGGGGAAAGCAGGAGGGATGTATATTTGTCGCTCAGATATTGGCAGCCTCTATGGCGTAGTGGTTAGTGTAATCGACTGTCACGCCTGAGGCCGCGAGTTCGATTCCCGCACAAGTCAAACATTTGTGTGCATGAACATGGATGTTTGTCTTGGTCTGGGTGTTTCTATGTATAATATGTAAGTATTTACAAAATAAAGTATATATGTATGTATGTTTATCCATTGTCTAGTACCCTTAGTACAAGCTCTGCTTAGTTTGGGCTAGATGGTGTTGTGTGCATATTATAGAATATTATTATTATTCTTGGTTTGTGTTTATGTAACTGGGATAACATTCTATTCCTGTATCTTAGTATATTATATGTATTAGCTCTGCTTAGTTTGGGCTAGATGATGTTGTGTGTATGTTGTAGAATATTAATTATTATTATTATTGTATTGATAATCATATGTAATTTTTCATTTATAACTAAAATATAATTATTTTAGTTAGCACGTGATTAAAAAAACATACTTCTCCACAGTCTTTCATTTTTATAATATAAGTAGGGTTAACGTTTTACTGCGTCTTGTATAATTAAGAACACCCTCAATTAAAATCATAAAACTTTTGTTTCAGAAATTTGGCTGTTATGAAAATTTCTAAACCTAGAGGTACTAGACGAATAAACAATTCGTATTATTATAAACAAACAAGGGACCTGTAACAGAATGGTGACCGCGATGATTGATCGATACGCAAATTTAACCAACATTAAGCTTATAAATAGATAAAACCTTTATAAAAAATCAAACCCTGTAATTTGTCGAGGGCGTAAAGCGGTTGGTCCTAGCTGTCATGAGAATATACTACAGTCCATATGATAAATTATTTACATGATATATGAGTATTTATATATAAAAGCCACGCCCTTAAAGCAAGTCTCTACAAATATAATAATAATAATAATAATAATATTCTACCACATACACACAACACCATCTAGCCCAAACTAAGCAGAGCTTGTACTATGGGTTCTAGACAATGGATAAACATACATATATACTTTTTTTTTTTGTAAATACATACATATTATACATAGAAACACCCAGACCAAGACAAACATCCATGTTCATGCACACAAATGTTTGACTTGTGCGGGAATCGAACCCGCGACCTCGGGCGTGGCAGTCGGTTACACTAACCACTACGCCATCGAGGCCGACAATATCAAAACCCTCCGTGTCTCGGCGAGAACGTGGTTGTCGCAGTTGTCGTAAACAGCTACGACAATACTAGATTTTATGCGCGGCTTTGCTCGTGTAAATGAAGGTTACGTTAGGTTAGTAACAGTACTTTTTTCTGGTTGAAGGGTACCCGATGTCCTATTCTTTACCCCTCACAACGAGTATGCGAAATTCCATGATGATCGGTAGAATAGTTAAGGTGTGACAGCGTAACAAACAAACGAACTCACTTTGGAGGCACGGGTTCGAAGCTTTCGGCATGAGAGAGGCACGCAATTCTTAGAGATGGATGATTAGATTATACGAACACTGTCAGACCCGGTTGTCATGAACTGGGGACTCAATCTTTAACTAATTTTATTTTTGTATAGCAGTCTATCATTTCTATCATAAAATTGCTTAACTTTAAGACATTTGTATCAAAAATGATGAAGTACAGCTCATCATCATGTTGAATGCGGCGAAACCGGGAACGTTCTAAAAACTTTCAACAAACAGAATAAAATAATTTAATAAATGTAGTTAATAAATGACAAACGTTATTGATAATATATTTAGCATTTATACGGAATAAAAATGATTTTATAAATAACCATAGCATTTGGTAAAGAAAAGAGCAGCGATAGCTCAGTGGGGAGACCAACAGACTGCAATGCAGAGGGTCTCGGGTTCGAACCCACGTCGCGCACCTCTGAGTTTCGGAAGTTATATGACTTTTCGTAATTATGTGCGTATTGATTGACAATTATCGCCTGCTCCGTGCCTCGGAGAGCACGTTTAGCCGTCGGTCCCGGCTGCCATGAACATCTATGGCAGTCGTTATTGGGAAAGTCAGTACCCTCTAATATCCTGACACTGGTCTAGCCTTAGGGTATCGTTAGCCTTCGGGTTGCGGAGGTCAGGTGGCAGCCGCTCCGTGTAAAAACTGATATCCAGTCAAATCCGGTTAGACCAGAAAAGTCGACCCCAAGTGACTTGGGAATAATAAAGGCTAAGAGAGAAGATTTGGTAAAGAAATCATGAGATTAGATATAGAAAAACCAACAATTTCAGATGTAGAGACCTAATAAGAAAACTCTTCACAAGTTTTATCTGTAAGTAGCTAGCCTTTGAAAAGAATATTTCTACACACACATCTATGTGATCCTTCAAACCAATCTTTGACCCTTTTAAATCCCTAAATCCGTCAAGAGATATCTATCGCTTTGTATATATGCCGTAAATTCCGGACGTCGGAGGGGCTTTAGCAAATTGTCAGCAACTGACTCCTCATTACGCTAAGCTCTCTGTGTCGAAGAGCTTAGCAGATATATTTTGTGTATCAATTGTGAATACATACTAAGCACATTTGTTTTTCGTCCGTAATTTAGATTGGCTGTTTTTGATATCGTGGTATAAGTTTGTGCGTATCTGGCAATATTATGAAAAATACAAAAGCAACGATTCACTCCAAATTTAAGTTTGTTTGACAACGATTTCAATTTGATAACACTTGATGAATCTATCTATCTATCTATATATATATATATAAAAATCAATTGCTCTTCGTTTGTCTCGCTAAAACTCGAGAACGGCTGGGCTGATTTAGCTGATTTTTATTTTGAAATGTTTGTCGTAGTCCAGGGAAGGTTTAAACGGTGAGAAAATATAGAAAAAATTGTTAGAATGGGTGATACGAAGTATCTAGTTATGAATAAAGATACATTTTATTGAAATTAAACTGCTATATACGGATTTTATCGCGTTGTTTATTTGACTCTTTAGTACAAAATTTTGAATTAGATACATTATATTTTTTTTTTCCATGTTAGTAGACGCCGGTTTAATATTTTGTTATAAGATTAACATTTATTTTTAAACCTCATAATGCTTTGAAATTAATTATTAAGCCAATGTAACACTTACTGTTAAGACGAATCTAAGTACACATCCTAATCCTAACTATTATCCTAATCCTAGCTTAATATTATAAATGCGAATGTCAGTTTGTTTGTTTGTTTGGTACGCTTCGACGCTTTAACTACTCGACCGATCATCTTAATATTTTACACACACGTTATCAGGAGAACAGAAAAGGGCATAGGATATCTTTCATTTAGGAAAAAATACTATTACTAACATACCTTAACCTACATTTACGCCAGCGAAGCCACGGGCAAAATCTAGTTATTTATAAAATATATCCACTATAAGATGCATACCAAAGTAAAAGTGATGACACACTCCTGGAAAACATAACCCTTTCTTTGACACAGTCAGGAAATAAACTTACATTTTAATTCAAACATTTTCTTACACTTTTCATTCAATTTATACAAAGCCCTGTCCAAAGACCGCCACGTGTCACCTTAAACATTATATTCATTCACAAGCTTCATACACACATCATTAGTGCTACGCGATTTCCGGTGGAGACGGGTGTTGTTTATGGCATGTGACGTCACTTCCGCCGCACAAATGTTGTGTACGACAATAAAAATGGTATAACGAGGAGTGCCAGAACTGTTGTAAAATGTGATTCTTATTTAAATATGCTTGTTGTCTGTACTGCTAGTTAATATACTGTGAAGTCAACTTTGTTGGATGTAAGCCAAGTTTTTAAGTAGTTCCTTATGTGCACAGGTGGGATGCAAAAGTGAGGTAAAATTTGGTGATGGTGGCAGTTATATTTATATAATGACCAGGTGTAATTCGTATCACCTATTCTAACGAATTTTTCTATATTTTCTCACCGTTTAAACCTTCCCTGGACTACGAAAACATTTCAAAACCAAAATCAGCTAAATCGGCCCAGCCGTTCTCGAGTTTTAGCGAGACAAACGAACAGCAATTGATTTATATATATATAGATCAGCCCTGTATCAGCAGCGATAGCTCAGTGGGGAGACCAACAGACTGCAATGCAGAGGGTCTCAGGTTCGAACCCACGTCGCCTACCTCTGACTTTCGGAAGTTATATGACTTTTCGAAATGATGTGCGTATTGATTGTCAATTATCGCCTGCTCCGTGCCTCGGAGAGCACGTTAAGCCGTTGGTCCGGGCTGCCATGAACATCTATGGCGGTCGTTATTGGGAAAGTCAGTACCCTCTAATATCCTGACACTGGTCTAGCCTTAGGGTATCGTTAGCCTTCGGGTTGCGGAGGTCAGGTGGCAGCCACTCCGTGTAAAAACCGATATCCAGTCAAATCCGGTTAGACTAGAAAAGCCGACCCCAAGTGACTTGGGAATAATAAAGGCTACGATAGAAGAAGATCAGCCCTGTATTCAACTGTCCCGCTGCTGGACATGGGCCTTTTTTCAGTGTGTGAAGGGTAAGGCTATAATCCACCACGCTGCCCGGTGTGGGTTGGCATACTTAATTTATCTTTGAGAACATTATGGAGAATTCTCGGACAAGCAGGTTTTCTCACGATGTTTTCCTTCACCGTTTAAACGAGCGATAATTTATGTTTCAATACGCACATAACTATGAAAAGTTAGAGATGCGTAAACAGTTAGTTGTTTTTGTTTTGTTTAATCGCATTAAACTCTGCTCAATTGGATTTGGAAATTCTTTTTGCATTTGATAGTTCAATACTGGATGATTCTTACTAGCTCCATCGGTATTTTGTATCATTAAGCTAGCGAAAATGATCTCCAATTCTTGAGAAAGTTAATCCTAACTAATATTATAAATGCTAATGTGAGTTTGTTTGTTGTCATGAAATTTCGTGTCAAAAGATCAGAAAACACACAGGGTAACCTTAAAAGTATATCCAGTAAAATAGTAGTGTTACTTACCTAACCTTTATTTAAGTTAACGAAGCTGCGTGCAAATACTAGTAGCCTATAAAACATCACGTTATCATTCACGAGAGCGTAGCAGCAATTAAAAAAGTGAGTGAAACCGCGTTGGACAGCTAGTTTAAATATACGTGTTGTCTGTATGTTAAGTCAACAATCAAAACAAGAGTTGGTAATGGTAGCTACCTTTTCAATTTCGTTATTATACTAACTTTTGCACGCGGACTCGCTCAGCATCACAAACAAACTCACATTCGCATTAAGAATGTTGGATTTTATTTAAGATTTCGAACAAATTTGTATATTTGGATGTTCGTTATTCAATCACGCATATATCCGTCCGCTGCTTGGATTTCGATGAAATTCGGCACACGGATAAACCATATTCTGGGTAACCTTTACGCTCAAAATCTGTAATTAAGGTTCGTAAATAAGACTTCCTAACCGGGGTATTGAACTAGAGACAAGATAAGTGCTAACTTATATCATAGCATCATTAATACAGGCTACTGATAAAGTTATTTATAAATCTAATGCTTAAAGAGATTTACCAATAAATACGAGAAACCTTTATTTTACCTACCAAATTTCGTACGTATGAAATGTTATATCAATAACACACCACCTAAGTATATTTCAAGCGCAGTATAAAAACACAAAGAGAGAAAACTACAGTTTACTCTATCCGACAACTATTGACAGCGAACAAACATAGGCAGGTTACAAATATGTCGAACATTTCAATGTAAAAATGCACGCTTCAATAAAAACTACCTAAAAACTTGTGGTGTGGTCCACAATTTCAAACATTCTAGTCCTGGTTTTGATTCAATTTACACGTTTGCGGCTCATGAAATTATTTCTGGACGTGAACACTTCTGATGTTTATGACAATACAAGCGACCTGCCCTGGCTTTGTACGGTTAGTACAAACCTTTAACAAATTATGCTCGTAAACCTTCTTCATGAATCACTCTATCTATTGGTGAAAACTACATGAAAATCCGTTCAGTAGATTTTGAGTTGATCGCGAACAGACAAGCGCATCGGAGCACTTTGTTTTATATGTAGTGATAATACAACGCCTGTTTTCTTTTAAAAATAAGGCGGTTTTATGTTATATCTAACTAGACAAGAAAAGAAGGATCTTCTTCTTTTCTTTGCCTCGCTAACGTTCACGCATAATGGACCAACTTGGAGTTCAAATGCGGAAAAGGGAGTCCAATTACAATTTGCCTCGCGTTGCGCAGCGGTAGTGAAGCGACTATTGTGCTAACGTCTTTGGTTAGAAACGTCACACTAGACTACTGTTTATTTATTTGTTTGGCGAGCATATTTTGGAACACCATAGGAGCAAGAGAGACCTTATGTATCCTGTCTTTTCGTTATAAGTGGCCAATTAACATACCTCTCCGGTTATCTCTTTTCTACTTTCTTTCCTTATTAACCATAGTTTACACTTTTTCATTTGTTTTTCCACCCTCAACGCTTATCTATTCCATCCATCTCCAACACCAAATTTAAAATGCTAACTTTCCTTATTTGCTTTTTGTATGAATCCGTTACTCAACAGAGCTACACTTCAAACATACGAATTGTAATGTGTACCAGTAGTTTGGCTCGTCACAAACTTTGTGAACTGTAGTTGTGATGTTGGGCGCCCGGCGTGCCAGCACAATGCGGCCTGTTTGCAATAAAAGAGCAATACCGTGTGCTCGCCACACAACCAGATATTTGGCAGCGTCTACTTAGGCAATAATATTAATAGAAGTGGCATCCGCCATTTTATTTTGACCTTCAATTAGCAGCAGACTCGAAATATCTATTTATGAATCACACACATTCTTGTGCCGTGTGAGGATCGAACCCACAACATTCGACGCAGTGTCAGGCGAGGCAACCATTTAAACGCTATCCTTACAGTAAATTTTACTTATATGCCTTTAGCATTATCACTTAAAGTGCACAAGTATGCTCTTTTACTGGTCAGCTCCGCTCTTGGGATTTATCAGTGGCTGATGGAGCGTAATGTCCTAGGGACTAACCTCTAACAGGTTGGATTTAAAATACGATACTACTCTTCAAAACTAAACTACAAATCCAGAAAGACATCAGACTCAACTAGGATGTAACTGGATGCATGTGCCGCATGCTGAAAGTACTGTGGGCTAAAATCTACACAGACTGGATCCGATATGACGTTAAAGGTAAAGTGGTAGGACTGAGAAAATATTCATTATTGTCCAAAACAACTTCTGTTTATTTATTTATTCACTAGATTTTGTCCGCGCTTTCGCTCACATTATTGTAGATTTTATCAATAAACTTCCATCCCTCGGTAACAGTCCTTTTTGATTGATTTATGCCTACCTTATATCCTTTTCTGTACTTCTGACATGGTGCGCAAATGAAAAATTTCATAATGATCGGTTGAGTAGTTTAGGCGTCAAAGTGTTACAAACAAACTCACATTCACATTAATAATATTAGTTAGGATTAAATAGTTACCATTTATTTTTGGTATAGATACCATTTAGATACAATCTATTTTCTAAGCCTTTATGGCTGACTAATATAAACGACATAAAAGCAATGGATTGGATTACCAATCCACAATTATGTGATAAATGTGCGACAGGATTTTTCTCCTCAAAAATGCTGCACTTTCATATTTAATCGTTCTGCTGGCTCTAAATCATTCTGAAGTCTACTCGCCAACGGCATTGAGACGAGAGATTGTTGCAATATTGAAAACTTTGCATTTGAACGGAAGCTCCGTCCCGTGTTGGGTTTTTTATTCGGAAACGACTTTCCTTGTTTCGTTTGGTGCTCAGATTGCGAAAAATAACTTGTACCTCTCATATTTGATGTCGCGAGATCTTTAACGATTTGTTTTTTACATTCATACTTAATTACATGTCTACATTCCCCGTGTGTGCAATTGACTGCACGGGTGGCGTAGTATAATCTACTACGCCTGTGGTCGCCTCATTTTCCAATCCCACACGGGGCAAAAATTTGTGCAATCCACAAATGGTTGTTCCGAATCTGGGTGTTCTTTGTGTCCATTGTTTGAATGTTTGTAAAATCCCCCGCGTCACAGGATGTATTGCTAGTGCGGCAGTTGTATTTTAACAAACAAATTGATCAACTTTACCTTTAATCCCATGTAATGGGACATGAGCCTTAAAAGTCTACCGAGTACCTACTGTACTGTACGTCATGAGTTATTACTGAAAACCGAAATAATAATTTGCCGAGACCGAGACCTAATGCACAGCAGCTACATTAGCTGCCACTGCGCACTCGAGACAATCAATTGTTGTTACTTCGTTTATGTTATTGTAATTATAATTATATACTAAACTAGTAGTTTTCCCGCGGTTTCACCCGCGTAAGTCCCGTTCCCGTGTGAATATCGGGTTTCACCCCTTTCACCCCCTTCGGGGTGGAATTTCCAAAAATCCTCTCTTAGTGCTTCCCTACACTCTCCAAAGAACATACATGCCAAACTTCAGCTTCTTGCGTTCAGTGGTTTCGGCTGTGCGTTGTCTGTCAGTCAATCAGTAACGGAAGAGTTTTATATATATAGATTACTCGATAGTCTTACTATTTAATATCTATCACTATATTAGGGCAGTTAAATCGATGAACAGTGCCTATTTAACTGGGCTGGTGGGCTTCATAATATGGCTGTATTTATGGCGATGATCAAGAATTAACTCATAACTCAAAGACGTTGTAAGCGTATCCTTTACGAGCCGAATAATGCGTTACCAAAAATTTGTAAATATAAAAACGTACCTGAAGACTTCTGAAGTAATCAGTCTTTGATGCCAAGTCACAGTTCGGTCACTGTAGGAGCAATCATAAATATTGTTGTGGATGTTCAAATAAAATAACTTGATGATATATTAACTATATAATAACTATATATAACTACGACCTAACTCAGGTGCGCTTGCGCATTTAATGCAATACATTAAGTATGCAGTAGCGCAAGCGCGCCCGACTATATAAAACAAAGCGTCAGCAGTGTCGCTACAATTACTAGCTCTTTGACGTTCATGCGTTACTTTGTGACCTATAAATATATGTATATATATTTGACCTTGACTTGCCATCTTTCCGAGGAATTAAATACATTTTTACAGGAATTCAGCGTAAAACTATACTGTTACTGAATTTTACTTGGTAATAATTTTTAGTATATTTTTATGTCATATCCTTTCATCCTATGTTTATTTCCTTTACCCTATGGTCAGCAACGCAAGAGTATAACTCCTAGTATTGCAAGTAGCTTAAAGTTACAGCTATCATCACCTGGTCCATATATTTAATTGCTACAAAATCTTTACTAATATTATAAAGAGGAAAGATTTGATTTTTTGTTTGTTTGTTTGTAAAGATTTAACTCAAAAACAAATAAACAGATTTTAAAAAAATTGTCACCATTGGTAATCTTTATTATCACCGAGTAACATATGCTACATAATATATATATTTTTAAATAGTATTGTTACGTCATTTTCTTGTCTTTTATGTGGGTTAATACATTGACGCATTTCCCTACGCGGGTATGGGCGGAGGGGTTATGTCAGTTTCCCCCAGAGAAAGATGGCGACATGCCGGTAATACCGACTAAACCTAATACGCGCGAATCACTTCCACATGCAATCGCGACCCCGCTGGGATTTCGGCCCGCCATATAAAACGGCAGGCCACTACACAAATCGATCTATCCTATTTAAAATACATTTTTCTAACTGTCCCCTTATGGGGGGACGAAGACAGTACGACGCAGAGACGCGCGTTGGATTTGTTATATAACAAAAACTCTATTGCCGTTTATAGATAAGTTTGTCACCAATTACCAACTCATTACAACAGTTGTCAATCGCGAACATCGTTAGGAACGTCTCTCTTTCAATCTAGTAACCTAGAAATATAAATCTTTATTTTGTGAATAAATACCGTCTATTACAATGTATCATTAATCAATCGTATTTAATTAGTCTGAGAGTCCCGAAGGAAATCAAATCATTTAAGTGATCAGTCTTTCGTCAAGTCGCGCGAAGTGCTGCTCTTTCTTACGATTTTTTTTAATACCGCCGTTTGCTCGCCAATAATATATAACACTACATTTTGGATGTAGCTTCACTCGCGTAAATGTAGGCTTGATTTGGTTAGTAACGGCATTTACTTTTGGATAATTTTATTTTCTGTTCTTCTAACAACATGTATGTGAAATTTTATGATGTTCGGTCGAGTAGTTAAGGCGTGAAAGCGTAACAAATAAACAAATAAATATCATAGTACCCATCCGTATATCTTTAAAGGGGTAGATAGAGATGTATAGGCCGAATCCGGTAAATCAGAAAACTCTTCACAGCTGATTTTGGTCAAACTATATTTTAGTCATATAACAGTTTTTTGCTAAAGTTACCCTCTATGTAATGCCTTATGAAAGTATTCGAACTAGCTTCAAATTGTTGTAATAATTGGCAAATTAGTATTAATAATGACTAAAAAAGAGCCCTGACACCTATAACACAAGTAAAATCTTAGCTTAGATGCAAGCGTGTCAAACTACAGGTAATTTGTAATGTAATAGAAAATATTGTTCACTACTCTGGTTCCTAAAGTGCACTGTAAATCGAAAATTTTGGTAATAAAGAAAATATTATATTATTTTTTATTTCTCTTTCACGAGTATTTGCCTTATACGTTAGGAGAATACCCGGCCCTTTGGGAGGCTTACACGGAGACATAGGTCCAACATGCGGAGGCCCTTCGAGAGTTTTAGTTTAAAGTGAGGTGGGACACTCACCGAGACACACACAGCAGGTGTAGGACTATTGCTACATATGGAATCTAATTATTTTGGTCCATGGGGATGGGTGGTTAATGGCTTGGTAAATGCAAACTATAGTTGAAAAACGGCGTCTGCCTGATATACTGTCTCAGTACAAAATCGAAATGGCAGACGGTGACTCGCCGATTCACTAGATGGGCCCCCTGAATAGTCGCCATAGACATACAGGCCTTAAAACCAGCAGAGGGCATCACCGATGTGAGCTGCTAGGGGTGTAAAGCGGTGCGGTGGCGGTTTCACCATCATGGGCCTTGTGACAACGGAGACCTGAAGCGGGTTTCCCCGTAGTTATGCCCTTGAAAATGACACTTCCACCCTCAAGCATATAGCTCTAGTGGCCTCCCTCTGACCGGCCGACCAAAGCAAGCCAGAGTTGAGAGTCCTACGGGCGCTCTTGAAGTTCCACCCCAGCCAACCAGTGAAGGCAAGCCGGGAACGAGGCCTTAACCGACTCTCTGAGGCATTCAGGACCACAGTGTCGCCACTCACGTTCAGCTCACCACAAGCTGCCCTGCGGTTTGTGCGCTTTAAGTCAACCTGGTGACACATTTTTTGTTTATATCACAAGGTGAAGGTGATATTTTAAAAGCTAAAGTAACATGCCCTCCGAGATCGCGTTAGTCCCACTATGAGATAACTACTGCCCCAGAGGGGCATATTATTCTTATTATTATAATCAAAATTATTTCCTGCAGAGTATAAATGCAAATAATATTTCACATCGCAACCAGACACACCCAATAACCATCTATGCTTTAATATTATAAAGCTGAAGAGTTTGTTTGTTTGGTTTGTTGAACGCGATAATCTCAGGAACTACTGAATCAAATGAATATTTTTTTTGTGTTGGATGTCCTATTTTTCAAGGAAGGCTATACAACATCACGCTACAACTCACGGGAGCAACACAGCAACTATAAACGCAGGTGCAACCGCAGGCATAGGTAGTACCCAATATAACTAACATCCAATTCACCACAACATCAATAGCAGTTCTCCAATTTGTAAACAACTAATTTCTCATGCCTCGGTAATTGAACCGAAATAGTTAATGGCCCTATTCCCATTAAATAAACTCCATCTTGAAGTAATTTATTTATGAGTTGTTTGTCAGAGGGCGCGTCACCGCATACCAATCAGACGGCATCTGTCAATTCAGTGAGCACTCATCATGATGACTGATTTTAAAGGATAAGTTTGGAGAGAGACGCTCATAAATGATTCAGTGTTGATTTCGTAATCATGCTTCTAATAAAACTGTATTCTATCTACCAGCGAATAAAGACATTGCAGTTCAAGGGTAAACATGTATAAAAACTAAATCCTTAAATGTGTGGATGTGACCAGCTGCGTTTTTAGGAACAAGGAACAAAGGGCGAGCTTACAGTTGTCTAACGGGCACGCTTATAGACTTCGTGTTGTTAACGAACATTTCTTGATAAGTCAAAAATCACTTATTCGCGTAGTTCGCAAAGTAATACTTATGAACATCAAATTTTATGAGTTATTGAGTTTAATGAAGTTACTGAATTTTCGATTAGATATCGATGAGATTGTTCGACAAGAAATCAAAATTAGCAAGTCACAGACGTTGAAAATAATAAAGAAAGCTCATTTTGTTGTAGTTATATAGTAATAAAAGTGTATGTGAAAATTAGATTTAGTCATAAAAAAATCAAATCATCGTCCATGCAGCAATAGCTTGCAGCAATAGCCTGGACCTCGATCCCAAGACGCGCGTCTCTGATATTACGAAGTTATATGCGTATTAAACAATCAATTATCGCTAGTGTTGACGTTGAAGAAAACATCGTGAGAAAACCTGCATGTCTGAGAGTTCTCCACAATCTTTACAAGATATGTGAAATTTGCCAATTCACACTAGGGCAGCGTGATGGCCTAACCCTTCTCACACTGAGAAGAGACTCGTGCCCAGAAGCGGAAATCTTGCGCAATCAATATACGCTGGCTACATGCGCGAATTAATCATGCGGGTTAAGTGCGCGGGTGTCTCGCTTTAATAATTCATACTATGCATACAATTCTCGCAAATGCTCCAATATGTTCCGCGTCTTGTACAGTCAGCGACATAAGCCGATAAACATTCTCAAGATTTTAAAGTGCTCTCACATAAAGTAATGGTAATTTCTCATCTATTACTGCAGTAACAGTTAAAGACTGGTTAGTTTAATCCAAAGCATTACTATATAAAACAAAAATAAATAGTTTTTATTTATAGAAATAAAATATACTGTTACAAATTTGTTTAATGTTCAGCTACTTACATCAAATCAAATCAAATCAATCAGTTTATTGGTAAATATAGGTACAAAATGTTCTTATACAAAATGAGGTATTTATCTCTATATTTTGGCACACAAGGCGTGCAAATATTCAATAGCTTTTGCTAGCGGCTTCGCTCGTGTAAAAGTAGGTTAGGCTATGTTATTAACAGTCCCCGATTTGTCGTCGGGAACAGGTCCCCCAATTGTGTGTTTTTGTTGTTTGTGAGTTTGTGTGATGGTTGTGTGGGACCCGCCACGTCCATCGGCGGGTCAAACCTTTGACGGGGTCGCGATTTGAATGCGAGAGCGATCCGCGCGACCCCGCCATAAAGGTGTGAAGAACACCGCGGTGGTTTTAGTCGGTTCAGCCCAAATGTTCCATCTTATGGGCTGGATCCCGACATATCCCCATCGCCCTCCCCAAAACCGGCGATGGGGAAGGTGAATTGCACGGGTACACGTGTTAAAAAAAATCTTATTAACAGTACCTTTTTAAATAAAATATAGCCTATGTTACTCGGTGAATGAATTTTTAAAATCAGTTGAGTAGTTTTTGATTTAGATCCTTACAAACAAAAAATGTAATCTTCCCTCTTTATAATATTAGTATATACATATTATAATAAAAATGTCAAAGTAAATTAAAGTTCTATACAATAATGTCCACGGTCAAATTACGTCGCTGACTATACAAGAGCCAGTATTTCACGACACCAGTCTGCATATATTCAAACTTCTTATACAATTAGAAGTATTTTGAACTCTCGAACATGCAGGTCTTGCACATGCTAGAGATACATGTTTCTTGTAAAGTTCAAGTTATCTAGACAGAGACATACATACTTCCTGTTTCGCACACTTAACTCAAGGACAAATGTTGTAATTAGTCTAGATGAAAGATAAAGTCGTGTTGCGAGTTAGCCTTAAAATATGCAACAGAATAATGTCCATTTAAGTTCAAGCAAATCTGCAGGCTAAGTAAGGAGAAATTTATTAGTGTTTTTATTTTTACTTGGTCGATGTTTGTATGTTGACAGAATATTGCATGTTAAATAACAATGGCAGAATTTTGTCTAGTGTTTTTTTGACGTCCGTAGATTTCATTTATAGCAAAGAAATTAAATTAATTTACTAAGATTTATCAAATATTCATTCATTTTTCTAAAAACCGTAAAGCTTATTTATGTTAATAAAAGTATTTTAAATGACGTAAGTACGAATTACGAATTACCTTCAAAATGTCAACCATACAAATAGGGGTGTAAGTACATGTAGTATTCTATAGTTATCTGTATCGATTAAATTAAACGAATGATCGATATGGATTAATTGACTTTGTTTGATGCACTGTAATTCTTCTATTTTTGATTAAACTGATGGTAAAAAATGTTTGTTTGATTATTACGACAATTTTTATATTCGTACACAGTTCGTAACCTAAACAATTCAAACCACAATATCTAATTTTTTCGGCTTTCCCAAGTGAAAATAGTTTCACTTATAGAGTCTGGAACTAACGCCGAATCTTTTGACATATTTTTCATGACAGGACGCTGCCATTTAATCCCAGACATTTTTTAGTATGAAGACCTGTCATTGTTCTTTGACCTACTTCAACTTACTTAAAAATAGATTTTGAACGGCTTCGCTTCCGTAAATATATTTAGGTTAGGTTAGTAACAGTACATTTTAGAGTTCGAAAATCTCTTTTTTCCTATCTTTATTTATTTAGAGGCTTTTATTACAGAGTAATATGTTAGCCCCATCGTGGCTGAAAATCTCTTATACAACAGGTTTGTCCGTCCGTCTGTCTGTTATACAACTTTCAACTCAAGAAATTCACATCAAGAATAATAAAGGCTAGGGAGAAGAAGATATATAAATAATTCCTTTTCCTTTTTAACAAGTAATAGTGAGCAATTGGCAGGGGTGTAATATAAATTCAATTTGTCAGCTATATTTAACGAACCCACGTCTTAGAGGTCCACCATCCACCGAAAACTTTTCCAGACGTCGCACTGCTATTAAAGATTTCTAAACATAAAACCCAATAATACCGTGCATTACTTAAAATAAGAATTCATAACCAGCAATTAGCAGCAAAAATTAGCACAAGCTTATACCGAGGGACCATCGGGGCAATCCCCAATAGCACTCCGTGTAATTAGTAATATATATTTGATGATAAACAACTTACATTAGTCAACATCTCGCCTATCTCATAAATACAAAAGGTCAAAATTTCTCCAGTGCGCTCCTCTTGAAATTCGGTAGAATCCTACAGTTGGGTTGTTTACTTTTCCCTAGAGGGACGACAGCTCAATTAGTGTTCAGTCATAAACGCCTCGGTACAGGCCTAATTGTCAGGCTAATTGCCGACGATAGCTCAGCCTCAGTGTTTAAATTAATGATGGCATTTTGCAGGCTAAGAAGGAAATGAAAAAAATGGAGGTGAGTTCTGTCCTCAATTGTAAAATAAAGGTAAATACAGATATAACTTCTAATCGGATCTAGATAGCCTGCCTTAGAAATGATATAATTAATTAGCTTGCTTATAGATTTTTCTACTCTAAGATAAAAGAAGACAAATTGGTTCCTTCGATTTATCTCATCAGCCAAAAAATTGAATTTTAATAGTATCTAATTATTTATATTATTATACTATAAAAATGCATAAAGCAAACAAAACAATGTTGAGCAATAAATTTATTACGTTATTATGCTATTGATTCTGTAAGTGTGAGTTTGAGATAGAGATTGAATATATTGTGATTGTGTACATCACTATATATTATAAGCCAAGTCCTCCTCGCCGTCTGTTCGCCATAAACGTAAAACCAACTGAATTTTCATGCGGTTTTCACCAATAGGCAGAGATTTTCACTAGTCGGAAGGAAATAATCCCATGTTGCCGCTCTGCCCACCGCTCCAACACCGGCAGGAGGGTCCCAATGGTTCTGAATCCGGCTAAAGGAAATGATAGAATCCTAGCTTAATATTATAAATGCGAATGTGAGTTTGTTTGTTACGCTTTCACGCCCTAACGGCTTGACCGATCATCATAAAATTTTGCATACAAATTCTCAAGGGTACCGAAAAGGATCAAGAAAAAGTACTGTTACTAACCTAACCTATATTTATGCAAACGCAGCCGCGAGAAGAATCTAGTAAAATGATAAAAGGCTCGTTCGTCGCTAAAAAAACACAAAGCTGTCACGCTGACGCGAAACACGTGTCGACGCATATTTTTGTTCGAAGCGGAATATTGCAAGATACAATACGCCCTGATCCCACGAAACGGTTATTTAACATCAAAGGAATTCATTATTGTCAACCTTTTTCTAATTGCAATAGTTGCGTGTACAGTTTTAGGCTTCATGTTGCCACTGAACATTTAGTTACAGAAGACCCGAATGTCCGATTGTCGGATCTGGAAATCACTACTGTGCCGTATTAAGTTAAAAACTTTAAACAAGACTGTCAAAATCTAGATGATCTCTACCGACCCCCCGAGAATATGAGCGTGAGCCTGTATTTACAAATAGCCTGAATCAGTAAACAACTTTCTGCGATGCTAATATTATAATATATGTAGGTAGTCTAAGACCTGATTAATCCAGGTCATAGTCTACCTGCTCTAATTTAATCAAGATCCGTAAGCGTCTAGGCCGTGATTGAGTTACAGACATCTAAGCTTCCTCATCTGCAACATTAGTAAGGTGTATTACTTAATATATCTATGTATACTAATACTATAAAGAGCTAAAATTTATTGGTTAGTATTTAGAGAGCAATCTCTAAAACGACTGATCGTAAGTAAGTGTTAGAAATTGTAATACACTACAGTTTTGTAAATAAAATGTTTTCACTAGTGTAGTCAAGATGTCATTCTTTTCTTGTATCGTTTTTCTCCATTCACAAATAACCCTCCTTTCTGGTGGAAAGGTACAACTAAAATGTTTTATTTGCCATTGCATCATAAGCGAAGACTATGCTTATAATAATGAGTTTCTTTCTATAATATCTTGGTTCCGTTTTCAAAACTTAGGAATTAAATGGACTGTGATGAAAAATGTGCAGGTAACTGTTCAGGAAAAGACACTAAATATATTTATAAAAGAGCAAGCATAGCCGCAGGCAACAGCTAGTTATAACATAAATCTGGCGTACGGTAGGGGACCTCGCAGTTAATGTTCCGGAAGAATCAGGAACGAATTTATTAATGTCTTAGTGTCACGCTGTCAGTGCCGATATCTGCTGACAAAGACTGTCAGATTGATAATGAAACTTTCGATAACTTTTGAGAACTTTAATTTTTAATTTTTAGAAAATCTTTTTGTCAATGTGATATCGAAACGATCACTTTGTTAGAAGTGGTGACCGTTGCGATCAGATATGTTACATTTTATAGTATGTATGATTACGTAGCCTACATGTAGTTGTGATACCAGTGGATTCATTCGCACGTTGCCAACGCCTCAAAAAGGAGTCGTTGCGTGCTTTGCTATTAACGTAAAGGGCACAGATTACTGGTTCGCTGTGGATAGCAAAGAGACTCCTTTAGAATTGCTGGGTTTTGGAATTCTTCTTACCTTTTAAAGACACCACAAGCTCCGATACTTCGTTGTGGAAGCAGTTACTATTACAGAAGCTTCTGGCTAATCAACGTAAGGCTGAGTTTATCGAGCGGGATAAAGACCACCCTATATATTATGTAAGCAAGGTATAGGTAGGTATGTACTTCTCGTTCGCACACAAGTGGTGACGATCAAGTGAAGCTGGCATTGCAGTACTGCCAGTCATACTGCTACGCGAGTTAGTGTCAATTCTGTACTTAGTAATAGTTATTATTCTTACCCGATGATTAGCCTTGATGCTGTAAGAAAGAGGCATAAATCGGACGAACCAGTCACCTGGCCTGAATTCCTGTGATAACCTTGTTCTCTGCCGGTCTGAAAGACGATTTATCACTAAAAATGTCTTCCTCCCGAAGGAAATCTCTGGTCAGGTAGACGACCTCAAGAATAATCCAGCGTGATATATGAACTAACCTTTTAATACAGAGAAGACGCCAAGCAAAATAAAAATGTATAAACAGGGCTGAAATCATTATTCGCAATCCTTAGTATGATTCAATTTCTTTATCAAGAACCTGCATTTAATTGCTTAACCCTTTCCAACCCAAGCACCGGTTTATGCCAGACAGGTTTCTTACGTGTCGGCGCCAGGTGACCGGTTCACGCATTAATACACGTCGTGGGCCTTTGTTTGTCACTACCCTGTCAGCTAGCCGTCCCCCGCATTAGGTAATCGAAAGGTAAACGAGGAGTAGTGATGTGTTTGTGTGTGATTTAAGGGTACGTACACGTTGCTAGCACAACATTTATGCATTGGTTTTGAAATGTTTTAATACAATTGTGTAGGATTTTATTAGTCTATATTAATATTATGAAGAGAACATATTCGATTTTTGATTTTTTGTATGTTTGTTTGTTTATTTGTAAAGATTTGATTCAAAAATAACTCAACCGATTTTAAAAATTCTTTCACTGTTAGAAAGCTTTATTATCACCGAGTAACACATGCTATATTTTATGTAAAAATACGTACTGTTACTAATCTAACCTACTTTTACGCGAGCGAAGCCGCGGGCGAGAGATAGTTTATTTATATTTATGTTTTGCTTACAGTTGTAAAATTATTATATGATAAACAATAATACCGAAAAATATATAGATACATGCCAAACCACTTTCAGGAAACACAGCAAGCATTAAGTGTTTGGCTAACTTACACAGTAATACATGCGTAGCTTATAACCTAGTAAACATAGACCAAATATTTTTTTACTGCACAGATGGCGTAGTGGTTTAAGTTGTCGCTTCTGCACTGCCACGGCGCCGAGTGTTGTGGGTTCGATCCCCACACGGGAGAAAATTTGTGTGATCCACAAATGGCTGTTCTGATTCTGGGCGTTCTTCGTGTCCGTTGTTTGAAGGTTTGTAAAGTTCCCCGCGGCACATGTATTATTCCAACTGTGGGAGGTAATTGAAAAATGCAATCTAATAAATTTGATGGTATATTGGTTTAGACGGTGACTTAGCTACTGAAAATACTATGCCAATTGTAGCAAGTACGATCCTCATACGAAAAGATGTATAAATAGTTGAATCTGCGTGTCTTCTGTATTCTACGTATTAGTGTATTACATTCATAAGGCACGGTAGATGTATTTTTAAATATATTGAAAATAAAGGCACTGTTGTGATTATGCGTTATTGTGCCTTCATTCGAATGTCGAGTACGTATAACGAGAATTGGCTCATAGGATTTTTTGTCTGGTTTCGTAATCTTATTATATGCGTATGCCTCTATGCGTAGCTACCATTTGGGCATTCAATCTTAGCTTTTTCTGACATTCTCAGTAACTTTCTATTAAAGTTTTTTTTGTGAACTTAGTTTATTTATACGCTTGTTTGTTTCGAATAATGAATATTCTTCTCTTCTTATGGCAAGCTTGATGTTTATCCTAACTTCTTAACTAATATTATAAAAGCGAATGTATCTTATCTTATTTCGGGGGCCAATCAGTGCAGACCGGTGACACTTCGACCCAGTGGGATCTTTTGTGGCAACACTCTCCCAATAACGACTGCCATAGATGTTCATGGCAGCCGGAACCAACGGCTTAACGTGCTTTCCGAGGCACATAGCAGACGATAATTGTCAATCAATACGCACATAATTTCGAAAAGTCATATAACTTTCCAAAGTCAAGGTGCGCGACGTGAGTTCGAACCCGAGACCCTCTGCATTGCAGTCTGTTGGTCTCTCCACTGAGCTATAGGTGCTCGATAATATTTTCACGCCTTAACTACTCGACCGATCATAATGAAATTTCGCATACATTTTGTCATGGGAATTGTAAAAGATATAGAGTACCCTTCATCTATAAAAACGTATTGTTTCCAAACGAAGCCGTGGGCAATAACTAGTTAGACAAACATTAAATATGTCTAATGAAATGTACAGAGTAACTCCTTAACCTGCAATAAAAATTCTGATCACGCAATAAAAGACGATCTACTTCTTAACACATATTTGTTTTTATGGCATACTAAAGCCAATCAAAGTATGGCGCAACTCTACCTTGTGGCTAGCAATTCGCATTTACTCTAAAAACATACCGAAAACGCCGGCAAACCTCTTTTTTCAGGCCGATATCGAAAGCGAATACACTGAAATTCAAATGAAGACACGTTTCACGTTATTTCAAACTGTTTGACGTGATCTCTGACGATTGCTTGCACCTGCAATTATTAACCTTATTACCAGACAAAAAGGTTGATTTCACCTTGATCCCATGTATTTATTTTAGGAGTTAAATTATCTTAGGGTAGTAATTTACAATCTTTCTCAGTCCTGTACTGAGGAGTTTGAATTCTGCGAATAAAAAAGTTAAGGCTTATGGGCGAGGAAAATATTTCATCCAGCCTGTGTAAGTGTTGAATATTTTTGTTAGGTGAATTTTTATTTTTGTCTGTGGTTTGTTATTTTCCGTTTTTCAATGGATTAAGTTGCTTTATCACTGTGTAATGATTTATGTTGTAATCCGTGAGTGAAATAAAAAGGAACTTGTTGACAGTTATTATCAGTACCTACCAGTAATTTATTGGCACGATTTATAAGCTATCGACCTGAATAACAAATGTGATTATTATCCAAGTATTCATAAAAATCATTTGAATTGTTTTTTTTTAAATTATAACTTAGTACTCACTGGTAACTAAACTTTTTACTTTTGTTTTGTATTAAAAATTATTTTAATACTTTTCTGTAACATAATGTAACAAAGAAGGTCCAATATACTTAATTTGAAATTAAAAGAAAAATATATTTGTATTATAAAGAAACCGTCCAAGTGTAATATTCTGAACTATGGTGAACTTTAGAAACAGTGAAATAACAAAAATTAGGAAGACCTTCACTTGAAATAATGATTTCAAAAGATCAGAATGATTTCAACCAATTTCAACAGAATTTGTCACATTCGAAGTAGTACTAGTGATTTTTGACACTACTTAGTGACTTTTATTCCTTCATTGCTGAAGTCCATGAGCAGCGGTTACCACTTTCCATCAGGTGGACCACTTGCTCGTCTGCCACTGAAGGCAAGAAAAAAAACAAAAAAAAAACTTGAACAATAGTTTAAACCACGAAAAACGATAATTAAATCATATAAGCTGTATTTTGGCTCTCACGTGCAAATTTGTTTCAAAATGCTTTATAACCTATTGGTTGGAATCCATTTTGCACCCATGCCATTGCTTCCTATTATTTCATACATTTTCTATTCTAGCCGCTTGTCGTCGCATACTACAATTGGATTTCAAATTAATATGTACATATAATATATATTCATCTTGTTTTGTTCTCAGTATCTTATTATTTGTAACCCATATTAATATAGTATATAGTAGTAAACACATAAATTACCGAGAATTTCCTAATCCAAAACCCAATTTAGCTTTGTCCGACGTTATATCTCATTTAAAAGTAAACTTATACCGCGAGACAACGAGGCTGTCACTAGTTTCAGTATTATAACTACCTACTCATTCGCCGTCTTTTGTTATAGGAACTTTTCGCTAAGAATTCCAATGACTCAGTTCCTTTCAACCTTCTCTTATAGTAGGTACTCATACGAACAAAGTTTATTGATAGTATTACGCGTAGAAGGCAATACAAAAGGGCATTATAAAAAGTTTAGGGTCATCCGATCGCCGGTAAGTTTTACTGTTAGCAGTTTATCCTATCGATAGTGGACTTTAAGGGGTCTGTTAGAAATAACGAGCCATTATGGTAACTAATGGTCTCAATCTTAAGAAGGCTCAGTAAAAAAATAAATCGAGATATCCAGAGCTTTCAGGCGCTTAGATAAAAAATCTAATCATTTTGATAAATTGTGATTCCAAATTTGAAGTATTCAGATTTTCACTTTCAGTTGCTGCATACATAGTCAAAAATAGCAAATACTTTGGGTAAGAACTGTCCTCGAATGAAATAATAAATAAATTACTTGCTTTGTTCAATATAAAATAGCACGCAGTTTCTACTAAAATATCTGAAATAATCGATAGTACCATTTCTTACAAATAATTCGATTCTACCATGTTCTTTGATTGTTGATTGATTATATACCTCACCAGCGTAAATTTTAATATTATTCGAACGTGTCACCAAAGTCGACGAATAATCGGTATTCAAATGCGGATAGATAAAATAAATCGATGATCGTCATCGAATCGTCAAGTTATTATGACATCTATAGAAACAATATATCAGTTAACTGACGTGTCTAAGAATTGTGTACACTATTTTATGGAAATAAAGATTTTTGAAGTTGACTAGAAAAAGCGAGCCACTTACGGCAGCTTGTATCATATATCGTTAATCACTGTATAAATATGTAGGTACGAGTACATATGTATATAGATTATATGTATTGTAGTATTTACATAATATGTCTGAGGCTACTGTGCAAGCTGTGTTTTTATCTACTAGGCTAATCATTTTTAAAGACTGCGAAGTATCAAGCTTAATTTTTATGGAGGCCAAGTACAGGCATTTGTTATAAAATATATAATATAATTAGAACGTAAAAGCGAAGTGGCCGTCATTGCAAAAAAGTATAATACATTACTCTATGCGTCGACGTCTTGACAGTAGACAGTTTAGACAGTACAATATTTCTCTAAGCCACATATGGCATCGCTGTTTATCGCAGAATGAAACATCCTAACTATCTAATATTATAAACCTAACTAATATTAAAAATGCGAATATCAGTTTGTTTGTATGTTACGCTTTTACGGCTTAACTATTTGACTGATCATCGTGAAATTTCGCATACACGTTGTCAAGGGAACAGAAAAGGACATGGGATACCTTGCATTCAAAAAAAGTACTGTTACTAACATAACCTGATATAACCTAACCTATATTTACGCGAGCGATAGCTCAGTGGGGAGACCAACAGACTGCAATGCAGAGGGTCTCGGATTCGAACCCACGTCGCGCACCTCTGTCTTTCGGAAGTGATATGACTTTTCAAAATTATGTGCGTATTGATTGACAATTATCGCCTGCTCCGTGCCTCGGAGAGCACGTTAAGCCGTCGGTCCCGGTTGCCATGAATATCTATGGTAGTCGTTATTGGGAAATTCAGTACCCTCTAATATCCTGACACTGGTCTAGCCTTAGGGTATCGTTAGCCTTTCGGTTGCGGAGGTCAGGTGGCAGCCGTTCCGTGTAAAAACTGATATCCAGTCAAATCCGGTTAGACTAGAAAAGCCGACCCCAAGTGACTTGGGAATAATAAAGGCTAAGGGAGAAGATATTTACGCGAGTGAAGCTGCGGGTAAAATCTAGTTATAGAATGGCAATCTCCTGTAGAGGAAGACATTACTAAACTATATTAGAGTAGTGACTTCTTTTTGTTATGATAAGCCTAAAATTTTGCTCCTTTATCGCTTTTCACAAAGACAACTTTTTACAATGAATAATTCCTGTATTGTTAAGGAATTTAGTAACATTGAAAAAACACAAATAATATTCTGAACTTAGAACTATTATTTGTTGATCATAAACTTTTTTGGACTCATCATAGGTTTGGGCCCACTACACTCGGCGCGCTAGCAGTGATG
Source organism: Catocala fraxini (assembly GCA_930367265.1). NCBI lineage: Eukaryota > Metazoa > Arthropoda > Insecta > Lepidoptera > Erebidae > Catocala > Catocala fraxini. The sequence continues at coordinate 6,821,412 of OV884047.1, forward strand.
AGCCGACCGCATATACCATTGCCCCATCTGTGCAAATATGTTATGTCTTATGGCATCACAATGCTTTTGCAAATTTAGCTCAATAATACCCTTAATTGCCCGTTACAAATTGCCTTAATAATAATAATAATAATAAATTATTTATTGTAACAAAAAGTTATATACAATTAAAGTGTAAGCCCTGATTCCCAAACTAACGCGAGCTGTATAATGGCAATCAGTTCTCCCCCAAAAACAAATGATACTACAAATTTGTTACAAAAAACATTTGGAACAAACATAATTTAGAACGTACTTGAACAATAGATTAAATTAATTAAGTTAATTTTGTGTGTGCGTATGAGTGCATGTGTGAGTGTGTGTGTGTGTGTGTGTGTGTGCGTGCGTGTTTGTGTGTGTATGTGTGCGCGTGTGTGTGTGTGCGTGTGTGTATGATTAATAGAGTATCAATAAAATTACATCGTAATCTCAATGACTTATCTATCATAATAGTCCCAAGTACATTCTGAATAATTTACTCTTAACCTTATTCGACTGTATACAAATATAAATTGAGGTATATTTCCTGTCTTGTCATATATTGAACTACATGGTATATTGGGCTGATTTTAGATTACTTGCTCCATGCTACGACTGAGAATTTTCTGACAGGGAAAACTCACTACAACTTTGCTTGCCTTGATCATTGAACTTCAGACTTCATGCAAACTTACGCTAAGCACTTTTAACTTGAGGCCACCACCATTGGTCATTGTATGCGCGAGAGCTAGACAAAGATATACACGATGTAACTCGCTGTTTCATTCTCACACATGACAATGCTTTAAGATATACCTAGTATCAGTCGTTTTTCCTAAACCAGCGAGCGTGCATGAAAAGTGTGATAAGGAAACTCTTAAGCAAAGAGTTATGTCACGGTCGTAAAGAGTGGCAAACCCGTCATCTCTGTCTATCCCTCCGAGAAATAGATATGAGACCATGTTCGTCTGCATGTAGGTTTTTAAAATGGACGTAATATATCTTTTGTAAACTAAAATTAATAAAATTATTGAAAAGAGAGATGTAATTTTTCTTGACGACTAAGATTTAACCAGAAAAGTCACATTTTGCTCAACATTTGCCAAAAACGGGACATAATTTAAAAAAAGCCACACTTTTAACATTTTAAATTAATATATCAGGCAGAAAGATAAAACGGAATAAGAATACATTGATGAGCAAATAAACTTTAATATCTCACCATTGCTTCATTTATTTTCCGATCCACGAAATAATTACTATTTTTCATCATTTGAACGATAGTAAGAATAGTATTAAAATATATTCTTACTTTCACCCAGTGATCGAAATTCGACCGTCATTCATACTTTTTATTGATACATATTTTAAAATATTAACGAAAATATTTATTTTTCAAATATTTATAATAAAATAAACTTTAACAATGCGGAATCGCACACTCCTTCATGCGCATAACACCTCTGCGCTTGGTACTAAATATGCAAATAACTTTTTTTATATAAATTATCCCTACTAGGAATAATTCCTGTATAGCGGGAGACTTTGCAAATATTCAAATAAAGGTCACAAAGAACACACTGACTTCAAACAACTACTTGTAGGTCACACAAATTTTGTGGGTCACACTCAGCACAGTGGCAGTGGTATGGCAACCCATTCGTACGCTCAAAATGTCATATATTCATAAAATATAGATTTTACTCATTGCCAGATCTATACCAGCCTAATTAAAAAAAATATATATATATATATATATATATATATTATATTATCGTCAAATTGATGTAATTATCCCATTGTCAGACTTATTAAATCTCCATCACAAAATTATGATACCTAACTATTATAACAATGACATTTATTATAATTACTGTAAATAATGTAAAGGGTTGAGACCGGTACACAACGTGTCAAAAATATAGGTAATGCTAAGGGTGGCGAACTCTTTTTTTTTAAAGACTCAGCCCGTGTTTCCCTTTTGCCTTAACGAATAAACAATAATTAACGAAAACAATTAATTTATAAGATCGCCTTCTCATCCAGATTTATATCTGGCAAATTATTTATATTTTGCTTATTTTGATTGTCAAAATCTTGAAACTGACGCAAAAAATTGATCATCAGGTAGAAATGACTCTTAAATGAACTGAAACTGAACATGAATATGTCTAGCAAAGTCCGTTAAAAATAACGATGCTAATACTATGTGCAAACACAATTTTAAAACATTCAGTATATTTGAACTTTACGCATAAAGCAAAATTGAATAGAATTATTGGATGCACTTGCAGAAATTAATATTTTTAGCTCTCGGTGTTTTTTTATCACCAATACTTTATGACGACACTTTATTGCTACATGCATTATATAGTTCCTTTCCAACATTTTATTTCAAACATTTTACCCTGCCATTGGTGGTCCTCGTAAATTTCAGCTTGTGTAGCTGACGGAAGATATAAATTGCGTGGTCACGTTTTGTTTGCAGTTCCCTAAATCTATGGCGGTTTTATGTTGTCCCTGTCTCGTTCAACTGTCTTGCACCTACTCGTCTACTACCTGCTACAGCACAGGTTAACAGCAACCATATTGAATAGAGTTTGATCAACACCCAAAAGTAGAATGTGTTTTAAATAGACTGCACGGATGACGTAGAAGTTTAAGTGATCGCCTTGCCTATTGTGAGTGTTGCGGTTTCGATCCCCACACAAAACAGATCTCACAAATCAAATGTGTATGATCCCAAATAGTTGCTTCCATTCTGGACGTTCCTAGTGTCTGTTGTTTAAATGTTTCTAAAGTCCCCCTCGATACAAGAGTTATTTCTAATGCGGGTGACTTTTTTCATTTAATAAAGATCATTACGGCACTAGAGATCATACCCTGTCTGTGCGTCTTTGATGCTTTACAAACATTTAATGAACACATTGTACACCTGGACTCAGAATAACCCTGGGATTTAAAGTCAAAAGTAGTAGCAGTGGCGAGCCAACCGCTTACCCGCTGCGCCATTTATGCAATAGATCATTTACTTCAATATTCTGAATACATGAAACGGAAAGAATTATCATCATCATCCCAGCCGCAAGACTTCCACTGCTGGACATAAGCCTCCTCCAAGGATGCACAAATAATTATATCAACCTAAATACAAATAATAAGATGGCTTAACTTTCATATGATCTTAAATATTTAACGCCTGTTATTCCTTTTTTTATGGTTTACGTCACAAACGAGCAGATGGATCGCCCGAATCGACCGATTGATGGTAAGCGATTACCGCTACCCGCAACACCGGAAGAGTCGAAAGTGCATTGCTGGCCTTTTAAATTTCCCACTCTCCCTCTCCCCAGGAGGAGATGCCTCCGATATCCTCACTCACTCGACAAAATACAACGCAAGCGCTATTTCACGCCGGTTTTCTGTAATCACTCCGGTCGAGCCTGACCATTCGTGCCGAAGCGTGGCTCTCCCACGGTAAAAACTTCTTACGCTCACTCCTTAACTACTGGACCGATTATCATGAAATTTAACATACACATTATCATAGGAATAAAAAAGGACATAGGATATCTTTCATTTATAAAAAATACTGTTACTAACCTAACCTACATTTACGCAAGCAAAACCACAGGCAAAATCTAGTCTGAAATAAAAAAAAAACAAACTCACATTGGCATTTATAATGCTTCACATAAGAGATTTTGCCCCGTTTTTGCAGCATTTTTCATTTATGCTCTTCTCCTATTGGTCGTAGCGTGATGTTATATAGCCTATATCCTTCCTCGATAAATGGGCTATCCAATACTGAAATAATTTTTCAATTTGAACCGGTAGTTCGTGCGATTAGCGCGTTCAACCAAAAAACAAACAAACAAACTCTTCAGCTTTATAATATTAGTATAGATGTTAGGATAAAGCATTGTTTGCATTCGCGTCTAGATTCAGCTGTTCTAAAATGAAGTTGGTTTGGCGGTTCTACATAATATGTTGTTTTATTTCTTCCACATAAGCTTTACAAAGGATATATTGTCCCTTCCCAATGAAAACAAAACACGGTGAGCATCAAGCATGCAATATCCTGCAAGTTGTTTGAGGAAACGATGTCTCTTCGTATGTGTTTTCTCTGAGAGATAGCTTTGAGCTAGAGTAACATAAGTGATTCTCCTTAAGTTATAAGCTAAATATAGGTGCATGCGTCTCTTGGGGCTTTGCACGGACGTCTTGTGAGGTCCACGTGCCAGATAATCTTAATTGAAAGCGAATATAAGACCTGAATATGATATCTTAAATTTGTTTTCGATCCAGTCGGTTTTATTATTTTATGAGAATTTAGATTATTCCGAAAGGCATTTGGCTTAATAGGTATATGTCGTGTGTTAGAAAATTAATTAATTCAATCAGTATGTAAAGCGGCAGTCCATTGTAAGACCATGATTGAGGGAAGGTTCTACTCGTGGTAGGATCGTTCTTAAAAGTAAAAGTTTTGCGAATGGAGCTTCATGTTTATTAATTACGAGAGTTTGAGACTCTTGGGTTAATTAGCATTTCGCAATAGGAAATATGGTAAATCTTTATGACATAGCTAGCTTCTGAGTACACGGATGGCGTAGTGATTTAAGTGGTCGCCTGGACACTGCTGTAGCGCCGAGTGTAGTGGGTTCGAATTCCACACGGAACAAAACTTTGTGTGTTCCACAAATTGTTGTTTGTTGTTCTATTCATTGTGTTTTGAATGTGTGTAAAGTCCCCCGCGACACAGAAGTGGTTGCTAGGTAGAAGTATCTTTTGAGTAAAATAAGATTTGGATGACCACGACTTAATGCACGAAAGAAGTCTGTGTTTCATATTGCCGTTGCTAATACCAATAATGGTATGAACACTTTTAAGATCTTGTCGCGCATACAACAACCTAATTGAAATCAGTGGGAGCAATGATGACATAGATATATTTCATATATCTATCTATTATAATAATAATATTTTGTCACATACACACAACACCATCTAGCCCAAACTAAGCAGAGCTTGTACTATGGATACCAGAAAATGGATAAACATACATAATTATGTACTTTTGTAAATACATACATATTATACATAGATAGAAACACCCTGACCAAGACAAACATCCATGCCCATGCACACAAATATTTGACTTGTGCGGGAATCGAACCCGCGACGTCAGACGTGGCAGCCGATTACATTAACCACTACGCCATCGAGGCCGACAAAGACGAACTCACTGCAGTCTAACGGGCACAGTTCCACACATCGTGTTTCTAGTTAGAATTTCTAGACGGAACAACCCAAAAGCACTTGCACGACCCGGCAATCGAACTCGAGACCTCATGCACTGCAATTCCTTTCACTAACACTGCTACCGAGGCAGTCATGTATAGTCTCTAGGGTAGGCAGATGCCTACTCTATCGGAAATAGATACTACACACCCACATTATTAATATGCCCAATCACCCTCTTTCCCCCTTCCCGCTCCTTCTCCTTCCCACTTTCATTCCTAAAGGGTCGGCAACGCGCAAGTGATGCCTCTGGTGTTGTAGGTGTCCATAGGGTACTGTAACCACTTACCATCAGGTGGGCCGTATGCTTGATTGCCACCATAGACAGAATTTGAAAAAAAACTAAATTTTCCGCTAGCTTTCATCTAAAATCTCACTTAAAAAAAGCGAGCCTATTACAACTGCTGAAAACTTTTTGGTAGAAAACCGCAATAACACTTTGCCTAATCTCGAAATCGCAGCCGTAGAGAGAAACCGTTGATAATATTGTGCCAATACACGACAATCTTGACCCTGCCTTAGAGTTCAACTTTGAATCTAAGCAAGTTTAATTAAATTCTGTTTAATAGAACCGACAGCAGCGATAGCCTAGTGGGAAACCGTTAGACTGCCACACAGAGGTCTCACGTTCGATTTCAAGGCGCGCCTCTGACTTTTCGTAGTTATGTGCGTATTAAATAGTTAATAATCGCTTGCTTTAGTGGTGAAGGTAAACATCGTAAGCAAACCTGCATGTCGAAAAGTTCCCAATAATGTTCTCAAAGATATATGAATTCTGCCAACCCACACTAGGCCAGCGTGTTGGACTATGGCCTAACCCTTCTCACACTGAGAAGAGGCTCGTGCCCAGCAGTGGGACAGTTTAATACAGGGCTGATATTACTTTAATAGAACTGGAAGTATGTTGCTTTGATCTGATGAGAAAGTATCGATAATTCTGAGCAACCGAACAAAGTGATTTTTAGCATAGATACCCTTTGCTTCCGTAACACTAAAGACGCCATGAGTTTATTGCCAACTTCTTCTCATGAAAGCTCTACTCCTCGACCAGGCATTTGAAATGCTAAATTTTTATTTCCTTCTATTTATTTTTATTATTATTTTTATTAATATAATTGTGAATTGACGTGTCCATGAATTGTCTGCAATTTTTTATGAAAATAAAGATTTTTGTCTTTGACTTGACTTTGACACCCAGACTCGAAATAACCATAAAAAATGTGTGGTTCGCGAATAGTTTTGTATTTCACAATTTTTGTCTCGTTTGGGATCCAAACCCACAACAATTAGCATAGTGCAGTGACATGGCGACTACTTAAAATACTACGACATCCATGTATTCAGGTTATACCAATATTATACATAATATGTTCTATAATGAACTGTGTCGGTGGTCGTTGACATGATCGTTTTCGAAAAATTTTGGGTTTCGATGCCCATAGAGTACATTAATCTTTATGATCCACTGATGATAATTTGAGTCTGGGTGTTTCTATGTCCGTCGTTTCAATGTTTACATAGCTCTCTGAAGTTATCCCTAGTATAAAATAACTACTTATTGGATATATTAAATTGCACGCAAAAGTAAAAATTACAGGATCCGATAGAAAAGTTGTTATCAAATGATACAAAATCAATTACCGAGTCAGACCGTATTAGTCTGATAGGTTTTTCCATTAGCAACGCGAAGTATGAATATATGTTCTGTTAACGGCAATAATTTCGGTCATTATTACGAAAGACTTAAAAACACAGCTAACAAAATAAGAAGGTTTTTTTTTATACATCTAAGATGGCAAACAAGCAAACAACCCACCTGATGGTAAGTGGTCACCGTAACCTATGGACGCCTGCAACACCAGAGGCATCACTTGCACGTTGCCGACTCTTTAGGAATAAAAGGAAGTGGGAAGGATAAGGAGCGGGAAGAGGAAAAGCGGGTGATTGGACCTTCGGCACTCTCACACCGAACGAAACACAACAGCAGCAATACTGCTATTTCACGTCGATATTCTGTGAGAGGGTAGTTCTTTCACGGTCGAGCCGGCCCATTCATGCTGAAATCAGCGAGGCTCTACTACTCATAAATCTCTACTACTCATTAAAGTCTCTCTCTCTGACTACCCTTTCGGAGATATTTTGCGTGCATGTATATGTAAAGAAACCGATACAAAACTATTGCAGCACATCTTGCACTTAATCTGTCCAGTCTTAGGTAAATCACTTTTCTTCTGGGAAATAAGCAAATAGTTATATACAATAGACCCATCGTTAATACCTAAAAATGGGATCTAAAACTGGCTTCGAACGAAAATAATTCTAGAATACCAGACACAATTAAAATCCGTTGTATGTATATGGCCACTGATTCAATAGCTTAATTCAACAACATTTTTGGTATTGAAACAATAGAACAAAATGAATTCAAATAAGGTAAGTTCCCACAATAACCTATGAATATGGTGCGATTGGCAGTTCTGATAAAATCGTATATAGACATGCATTGCATGTCGTTTCTTCATATGGTGTTTCGCTTTCGCCACGAAACCAATTTGGTTTACAATGTTGTAAAAAGTTTGCATTTGGCACACAACTCGTAATTTGAATCTCGCCATACAATATAAAAGCGTTTTATTCCCTACTAGCTTTTGCTCGCGGCTACACTCGCATAAATGTAGGTTAGGTTATTTTAGAAACAGTACTTTTTTAATATAAAATCTAGCCTATGTTACTCGGTGATAATAAACGTAGGTTTCTGATGGTGAAAGAATTTTTAAAATCGGTTGGTTAGTTTTTGAATATAAACCCTTACTAACAAAAAAGCAAACAAACAAAATTCTGATATTTCTTTTTTATAATATTGTATAGAAAAGAGTACCTGCCAGTAACAATTGAAAAGTACGTTGTATATATAGTTATTTTTTGAAATATTGAACATTATTTTCATTCTTCTAAAGGCTTATTGCTTTTTAGTTGTCTTTACAAATATTCGAACAACGAAGAACATCCAGACTTGGTGCAACAATTTGTGAATCACACAGAGTTTTGTCCCTTATGGGGACCTTGACTTGCACCGACAACACTCCGTGCAGTAATATTAGAGAGGCGACCACTTAAACCGCTACACAATTATTTAAATATGTTCAAACGTTGTCTATTGGATAACTTAACCCTAGATGTGGTTTTTTAATTAACAAAATTATTATCCCTTGCTAAACGAATTTTACTGCAATCTGGCAAACAGCTAAACCAAATCATGGATACACACATATGACTATAATACTGGTATGCATTCCCATGGGAATGACCCGGGCGAAATTGCGTGCAGAATCCAGTTCAAAATAAATTACTATAGTAGTGAGAGTTGGATCAACGAATTAGTCAAATGAACGGTTGATTGTTCTTTAACTTGTCAACCGTTGACCGTCTGAAAATCATTTAGTCAAATTTGTTAACGTATGTATTTAACTAATAGACGTTTTTAGACCATTGAGATTTGTATACATACCTAATATAATACTAGGTAACGGGTCTTACTCGCGATGAAGTATTTAAAACAGGCTACTGATTGCCCAACGTTTCGACCGACTTGCATCGGTCGTGGTTTCGGATTGACTGGTGTGAGCTCAGCGGCGGCGCCTTCGGGAAGTGCGAGTTTCGACAACTACCCTCACTTGGTCACTATTATTTATATTAGCACTGTCAGCATTTTGACACACAACGCTAACAACGTCTACACATTAATTAAACGTCGGGCAATCAATAGGTATTTATTACCTTTTAAATACTTTATCGCGAGTAAGACCCGTTATCTAGCATTATATTAAGAAATTAAACTGCTATAAACGGATTTTATCGCGTTGTTTATTTGACAATTTATTACAAAATTTTGAAAATTGTTAGACCACTACTACTATTAAACTTTACTAATTTTTAAGCTAATTAAATTATTATTAAAACTATTTAGATTTAATTTAATTTTACACTTTCCCCGACGTTTTGGTTGCTTTTCAGCAGCCATGGTTACGGGGAGAGGTCGGGGAAAGTGTAAAAATAAAAATAAATTAAATCTAAATAGTTTAATAATAATTTAATTAGCTTAAAAATTAGTAAAGTTTAATAGTAGTAGTAATGCAACAATTTTCAAAATTTTGTAATAAAGTGTCAAATAAACAACGCGATAAAATCCGTTTATAGCAGTTTAATTTCAATGAATAATATTCGCGTAAATAGAAGACAATATTATTATATTAAGAATGTAGTTAACTATAAGCCTCAAAGATATTTGATATTCCTTAATCACCAATATGTATACAGACCTTATCAATGTTTTGGTACTTAACATTTAACTTAGTACGTCTTCTACGTACACTTGTTTAACGTTCATAAAGCTTAAAAGTAAAACCTTAAAGTGCAATGTTAGTTGACATTTAATAGTTGCCATGTTGAATAGTTGACGATTTCAAGTAATTGACGTTAAAAGACCGTAAATCAACAGTTTCGTTACCGTAACGAGAAAACTATTATATACTCAGTCGCCATACTGTCGTCACGATGTCGGGCCGTTGTCGTCCGATGCACCAGCAAACATAGCGGTGAGGTTATTTATTATCCATTGTGAAAACGACCAGTGACATTGATGGATAGGATGCTGAAATTGTGTTTACTACGCATAAACAATCCTTTACTTATTCAGCCAATTACTTAATGTTTTACTTACGATAAGATTATCTAATATTTTTTATAAAGACATTTTTCTCTTTGAGAGGCAAATTCTTAAAATTGTTTAAAATTCTTTCGTGTTTACAGGACAACGTCTGTCGGGACAGCTAGTACCGTTTAAAAATATTTTACCCCTGTCTTCTTTTTATCATACTTAACAACTTTTCATGTAACACTTCTTTTAAAACTCAATACCTTCTTCAGAACAACATATTTTAATAAATAAAGTTGCATATCGCCTTCCACGCATCTTCATCTTCCACTGCGTGTCACCGTCCGGTGTGTTGTGTGATTTAACCACTGCATTCTTTCCCGATCGCATGTAGTCTTAAGTTTTAATCATGCGATTAGGGCAACCAATTTCAATATTTAAATTTATGCATGGCAAAATCAATAATGTATATCTATTTATATAAAAATGAATCCCTGTTTTCCTTGGTCACGCCATAACTTGAAAACGAATTTACCGATTCCGTTCATGTTTTTTTTTTAGTTTTCTAATACTTTGACTACTAGAGTAGAGTAGTTCTTATGGGCGAAATGTTAAGAAAAATGCGCAGATAATTGGATAATTTCAGAAAAATTAACGTATATTATAACCTCGCGGGTTTGACAGTTTGTCTAAGACAGGACAACGTCCGTCGGGTTAACTAGTGAATTATATAAAGTGGTGCAACAAAGTTTTAAATAAGTTACGCGTAAAAGGTTGTTGGTATTTTTCAATTAACCCTGTGTAAACCCGGGGTAAACATAGGCATATATGTAGCACCTTTTTACTCTCAATGTTTTAACTGCGCTCTTACTGACTGCACGGATGGCGTAGTGGTTTAAGTGGTCGTCTCGCCACTGCCGCCGCGCCAATCGTTGAGGGTTCGATCCCCACATGGGCCAAAAATTTGTGTGAGCCACAAGTGATGGACAAGTATTTGTGGATCATACAAACAACAGACTCAAAGAACGCCCAGGTGTTCTTTGAGTCTGTTGCTTGAATATTTTTAAAGTCCCCCACGACACAGGAATAATTCATAGTGCGGGAGTTGTCTTAAAAAAAAACGAGAAAGAAAAGAAGTGAGCTTATTGCCGGAGCTCTTTCAAACTACTGCGTTACTATTAATAATAATATTGTTTATTTCTCTCAAAAAGGTAAGTACATTGATATGTTACAATAAGGTACAGCATGAACTAAAACCTTAGTGAGAGCTGGAGTTTGTACTAGGTACGAAACCTGTGTGACAAATCTCCAGGCTCTCGCCTTTAGTAATACGAAAATATGCAGCTAGAGATTGTAAAATGTGTCAGAAACAATATGTACTGCAAAAATACAAGAAAATGTAAGGCAATCGATAAGGTAAATTAGCAAAAAGTGCGGGGATGAGAGTGTATATTTAAAGAGTATGTGTGTATGTGTGCGTGTGAGTGTGTGTGTGTATGTGAGCGTGTGTATATGTATATGTGCGTGTGAGTGGAATTAATAATATCGTGGCAGAAATATCTAGCAATATTTTGCCCGACCCAGAAATCAAATATAGGATTTCAAAATCGGTGGTGAACATAAGCGTTATCTTATTTCGCGGGACTAACAAACCAGGACTCTGAAATTAAACTGATTTTATCACGGATTAACTGGTTGCTCTTCTTTAGCCATGGTTATGGAAAAGTACAAATATAAATAGTGTTATATTTGTTATGTGTGAACGTAAACAGTCTTTTTTACGCAATTGCTTTTTAGTTTTGTAACTTATCGTTAGCCTTCGGGTTGCGGAGGTCAGGTGACAGCCGCTCCATGTAAAAACTGATATCCAGTCAAATCCGGTTAGACCAGAAATACCCAGATACCCTAAGGCTAGACCAGCCAACCCCAAGTGACTTGGGAATAATAAAGGCTAGGGAGAAGAAGAACTTATTAGCATTCCTATAAAAATCTGTATATAAACTAATTGCTTCTGCTACAAATATCTCCATGTATTACCATGGTTAGACCGCAAAAGACTTATTTGTTTTAGTATGTCTTCAACTTTTAGCAATATAATTTTATCCTTTACTGGAAAACTACTTTTTATAAGACATAATAAGTATAGAGTAAAAATTACAGCCACCAAGCTGACGTATTAATTTTCTTTTAATATCAATCTATATCAGCAAACACGTAAAAAAGTATATTAAAGTTTACAATTTTTTCTAACTTTTCTTATTTGATGAGATCGATCCGCATAGATTATTCTGTTATTGAAATAAGAAGACAGATAAAATACACGACTCATGGCGCTTGTGCACAACGAGTTACATGCTCAAGATAAGGCATATGCGCCGATGGCATGTATCTAATTCATGTACCACGTAAGCTGCCCGTATGATTGACTCGTGCATGAAGCTTCGCAAGGAACTTGCGCATGTAGTTGCGTTGGGTACTTGCGTGGTGTAGCACCATTAGACCGTTTTTTAAGATTCTTTTCAACACTTTCAGCTAAGTTATAGCCTTGTGTTAGAAGTGATTCATAAACGCCGTGATAACCGAAACCATTACTGGTATTAAATAAATTCATTAGCCACATAACAAAAGGCACTACAAAGTTCATTGTTTTAAGTCTTACATGCTTCTATTATATTTTATATATTTTGTTGCATGATATGTAATAGTACTAACCGTTTTTTTTCTAAGTCTAGGTATGTATAGATTTTAATACTTTTTACCTTATGTATTGTATAAATGTAGCAAATTCTTTATTGCATGTGGTATTTACCTGTAAGGATTGTACAGTTAGCATTTAAGTAGTAATATGCATGTAAATCGTTTTTTTTGTATCACTGTAACAATAACTGTTAAACCTGAATAAATAAATAAATAAATTACCTTTAGTTAAAATTGCCTTATTCTTTGAGCTAAAATAAGAAAATAATAATTTCCATTCTACTTTCAAAAATATATAAACACTAGGTTTTCACCACGGATTCGCTCTCTCGGGAACAGGACGTTTTTTTTTAATATAAGTTACCCTATATGCTATTCTGTACCTCTAACAACGTGTAAAGAACATGTCATGATGATAACTCGAGTAGTTACTGCGTAAAAGCGTAACAAGTAAACAAACGAACTCACATTCGCATTAATAATATGAGTTAGTATGACCTATTTAAATGAAAAGGGACAGAAGCTTTTTTATATTACACCCATATTTTGTCAACTCAGTTTTGAATAATAGATAGCGTTTGCAGAACCCAGCCCCTGACCTAGACTGCTATACGTCTAGCTTGTATAATGTCTTTAAACTCCAAGAAGTATATTGAACCTCATTTTACCTGGAGTGAGAACTATGAAGCTCTCTCTGATAGTTGTATGTATCATACCACTATTTTACAAACAGTCAGGGAAAGGATATAAAAACAAAGATGGCGAAATTAGCATCGTAACTAATATCATAAATGGGAATGTAAGTTTATTTGTATGTTTGTTACGATTTCACGCATTACTTACTCGATCGATCATTATGACATTTTTCATGCACGTTGTCAGGGGAGCAGAAAAGTACATAGGGTACCTTTTTTACAGAAATAAAGGACTATTACTAATCGAACCTTTTTTTCGTGGAGAAACACACCTGATGCGTATTACTAATCGAACCTAACCTAACCTACATTTACGCGAGTGAAACCGTGGGCAAAATGTAGTGTGTAAAAAAAAAGCAGCGATAGCTCAGTGAAGAGACCAACAGACTGCAATGCAGAGGGTCTCGGGTTCGAACCCACGTCTCGCACCTCTGACTATCGGAAGTTATATGACTTTTCAAAATGATGTGCATATTGATTGACAATTATCGCCTGCTCCGTGCCTCGGAGAGCACGTTAAGCCGTCGGTCTCGGCTGCCATGAACATCTATGGCAGTAATTATTAGGAGAATGTCGACACAAAAGATCCCACTGGGTCGAAGTGTCACCGGTCTGCACTGACTGGCCCCCACATAAGATAAGATCTAGTGGGTAATTAACTTCAGTTCTCTAAAGGTATCTGATATATATACATTTATACATTACATTTCGCCAGCTATTTCATTAAGGACAAGCCTATAACCGTCGACCTGTCGTATTTGAGACTACGTACTGATACTGAGAATTTCATAGCTAAACCCTCTTCTTAACAGAACACACATTAGTTCTCCAAGCTTAAGGGGAAGAAGTAAAGATACAAACATTTTAATTACAACTCGTGTCCTTACACTGAATAGACTACAAGTCTATGGACGCAGAGGTCTCGAAATCGATCCTAAGGGACGATGATAAAGCCAATGTAACTAAAAGGCTAAGTAGGTAGGCTTTAAGAGCCAACTCCTAAAGGAACAGGTGCTCGTAGAAAATTGAATAATTATCTAGGACCTAAGAGAGAAATGAGACAATAATTTCAATTTACACAAACTGAAATCTCCGAATAGCCAAGCTGAGTGGTAGTGGGCGGGGCACATAGCTCGCAGAACCGATGGCCGTTGGGGCAGAAAGGTTCTGGAGTGGCGGCCACGTACTGGAAGATGCAGCAGGAGTAGGCCACCTACAAGGTGGTCCGACGACCTGGTAAAGGTCGCGGGAAACGGTTGGATGCGGGTGGCCCAAGACAAGACCTTGGGAGAGACATATGCCGCAGGCAAAGACCTCCACTGCTAGATATAGGTCTAGCAGTGGAAGTCTTTCAGCGTCCACAGCGTTCCAGGGCGTGGCTCCATAGCGATACGATAGAGGTATCGTCCTCAAAGAAAGAAGAAAAGAAATCGACCTTCCGAAGTTATATGCGTATTAAATTAATAATAATAATAATAATAAAAGAGTTGAAATACTTGGACCTAGCTCACGAGATTGTCGACATGTGGCGTGTGGACTCGGCGATCATTGTGCCGATAGTCATTACAGTCAATGGTTTAATACCTAAGAGCCTCGACCACCACCTGCAGAGGCTCGCGTTAGATGGCTGGATCAAGTCCTTGATGCAAAAGGCAGTACTACTCGACACGGCGCGTATTGTGAGGAGATTCCTCTCTCTGGGGCCCTAACCACCGGCAGCTTGGACCCTGTTCCCGATGTCGGTGGGTCATTTCAGTTTTTATATTTTTAAATATGTATAGATTTTATATATATATGTAAAAATGTAATTATTAGAAAAAAAAGTAATAAATAGAATAATAATATAATATTCCATCACATTGTTAATTATAGCTGGCTTTAACGGTGAAGGAAAACATCGTGAGGAAACCTACATGTTTGAGAGTTCTCCATAATGCTCTCTAAGATATGTGCAATCTGCCAACCCGCACTGTGCCAGTGTGGTAGACTATTGCCTAACCCTTCTCCCATCGAGAAGAGGCTCGTGCTTATCAGAGGGACATTTTAATACAGGGCTGATATTATTATATAATCTTATCCGGTAACAGTGAGCTAAGCTTATGTCTCCCATATTCGTATTTGTGAAACTTTGTATCATCGGCAGGCGATCGCGCTACAAATTTCTGTTTGCTATGTACTGTATGTACGTGTGTGCTCGGAATAAACAAAACAACTAGTTAACTGTATTAGGAGTTATCGTCCGCAAAGTTTGTAACATGCGGGTTTCATATGTACTGTGACAAAAATGTATTGATCTTTATTCTGCTTTGGTAGCTAATACGTAAAAGCCTGATAGTTATTCAACCTGTGAAGCTTCAACATCTTTTGTGTTGATGACTTGTTGATATATCTCCGATTGTATTAAATTGCTACCTCTCTGAGTTCTCCGACTCTCTCAGTTCTCACATAGACTAAGAGTGTGGTGCTATTCCACAAACGATGAGTTTTACATTGACCAGGACTTGCTGGACTAAGTGTAAAATGAGTATTTACCTTATAATCAAGAATGCAATAAATGTGGCAGCATATTAAGTAGATTTTTCCAATCCTAACTTAATAATATTAATGTAAATGTGAGTTTGTTTGTAACGCTTTTATGCTTTAATTACTCGTCCGATCATTATGCAATTTCGCGTACATGTTGTCAGGGGTACAGAAAAGGATATAGGGTAATTTTCATTAGTAAAAAGGACTGTTATCAAATGGAAGCTGCGAGTAAAATCTAGTTTATTATAAGACTAAAGTATATATACGAAATGCAATAGAAAAATCACTTATTTCAACAAAACCCACACCGCAAAGGAAATTAAAAAGGCAAAAGAAAAATAAATAAAAGTAACATTAATAAATACCAACGAACCGCTGAGAAAAAGATTGAATGAAATAATGAATGAAAGATAAAACCCAAAGGAACATTAAAGTCGATTGCGTGTGAATAACCCAAGGAATAAAGAACTTGAACGATTTAACTGTACTTTTTTCACTTCCTTAGTATATCGTGCAGTGATAAAGTTAAATTAGTTGGTAACAATGGAATGGAGGAATTAGTTTTATCATAATCTTGTAACGGAACTACTAAGGCCAGCATGCTAGTTGTTGGTTATGCAAAAATATTTGCTATCGCGATGTATTTCAAAACTGTATTACAGCCTGAATATTTTTGCATGCTGGATACGTTTGATGATATATCAGACACAGCTAACTGCTATACAAACAGCGCAGCTAGCTATAACAAAGTAGAGTAAACTGTGGAGCAAATATTTATGTAGCAAATATGAAACGGTTGTGAAATATTGTTGTACATACATATGTAGACTCACGACTACATATCTTCTAGAGATAGACAGAAGTATACATGCTTTTTTAAATTTGACCAGCTATCAACATACCCTATGTCACCCTATGTTGGGCACATTACCAGACCAGAAACATAATTCCTTATCGACCTAAATATAATCCAGAATCTCACAATCGTAAGCGCAAGTAGGGTCTGTATTACACACCCACATTTCGCCAATGGTGTTAGGTAGTACGTTACACTTCGCGAGCCTATTAAACATTTAACTACCTATACTTTCAGGTTGCAAACAAGCATACGGCCCACCTGATGGTAAGTGGTCACCGTAGCCTAGGGCCACCTGAAACATTAAAGGCATCACTTGCGCGTTGCTGACCATTTAGGAAAGGAAAAAGGAAGTGGAAAGGAGAAGGAGCGGGAAGGGGAAAAAAGGGTGATTCTGCCGCCGGCACTCTCACTCACCGATCGAAACACATCAGTAGGAATACTGCTATTTCACGTCGATATTCTGTGAGAGGGTAGTCCTTCCCCGGTCGAGCCGGCCTATTCATGCTCTAATACTCAAACTGCTTTCAGGTTGCTGATGGGAATGCCTCGCTTCTGCAGTGCATCAGCGATGTTCGCTGTAGCACAAGTGGACGACTCTCACGCTATTAAACGTAAGAGAGCAGCATCGCTGATGCGAAGGGTAAGGGACAATCCCAACACCTACATAAGAATTATTGCAGAATTTATTCATAGTCCTATTAGAAGGCATTGTATAAGGATGCATATTTGCATTTCATGTATGCCGACACTTGTTTCTCTTGTTTCTCTATTGTATGTGTGTGTAAGTTACTAACATAGTTTTAAAGTAATCCCGATGTACTACTAACTAACGAATTGAATATACATTTCTTACCAGGATACACACTTCCTTACGAAAACACTTTACTGCTGTGCATAAGGTCTGAAATCGAATTACAGATGTTATGCTTAGCAGTCACAATCATTGCTGCTGGGTTATTGTTTTTAATGATTGTTATGCATTCAAAGCATAGAATATCGTCATGTACTTAAAGAGTACGTGCTTGGCCATCAAGCGAAGACATCGCAGGATGTCTATACGTTCATCCCTAACAAACAACATTTTGTTGATGTATCAAATCGTTATAGGACTAAATTTAGCGACAACATTTATATCGATATTGTTAATTAAATTGATTATTCCGATGATAATCGAGATAGCAATCTCTGAAAATTTGCTACAGTGGTCGTCAATCTGTTTCAGCTTATATCATACATACCATTGTTTAATACAATCACATCGGTCTTTACAATTAAAAGGCGACATCATTAATCAGAAATGAAGAGCTTTATATATTAAAATGCAGATGTAGGCAAATAATTCATGCAGAGCAGATAAAACACATATTTTTTGCAGGCAGTCTCGCCAGCGAAATTAGCAAAGAGGACTCATTTCATAATGGCCCCGTTTCCATTTACATATAAACAAAAAGAAAACGATACTCTGAAATATCTCTTGATCAGTTGACGGTTAACTACGACAACTGAAACAGGTGAACTGAGTAAAACAAGCAATGGAAGTGAAATATTTCATTAACAACTAAGTATTTATAGTGATGCGGTTCTCATTGTATCATTTCATTTGGAATTAAGCATTTCGCCATTTATTACAAACGTAACTTCAGTGTTATAATTACGTACTCGAAGTGTCGTTATGAAATTGATATCATAACGTTAATGTAAATTTGGTAGGTTTGTTTTAAAGTCCTCCATAATTTACTGTGTTAATTTCGTTCAACCTTTTCTCTTAATCGACATCTACCAGTTCTGTAGAATACAAATGTTTCTGCTTAGTACCTTTAAGTGCTTGGGCTGGAATGAGTTGAATTCTGTACATAAATTACGATTGTTTTAATTATATTTTTATCGGCAGAATTAATTTGGATTTTTGAGTAAATGTAGTTACTTAATATTTTAGCTGGATATTCTCATACTTTAAGAATAAGAATTTTGAATTGTTCTTCACTGTGTGGAATTAAAATTTACTATGGTGTCGAAGGTATAAAAGACAATGGTTTTTTTTTATATAACTAAGGTGACGAACAAACTCCCCTGATGGTAAGTGGTCACCGTAGCCTATGGACGCCTGCAACACCAGAAGCATTACTTGCGCGTTGCTGACCCTTTAGAAAAGGAAGAAGAGAAAAGGAAGTGGGAAGGAGAAGGAGCGGGAAGGGGGCAAGAGGGTGATTGGGCCTGGGCACTCTCACTCATCCAACGAAACACAACAGTAAGAATACTTAATATTGTCTTCTGTTTACGCGAATATTATTTAGTAAGAATACTGCTATTTCATGTCGATATTCTTTAAGAGGGTAGTCCTTCCCCGGTCGAGCCGGCTTATTCATGCTGAAATCAGCGAGGCTCTACTACCAAATACTACTGACATGCTTTAATGACTGCTGTTTATGGATTCACACTGGGGCTGTGGGATCTAAAGTTTGGTTTTGTGGCAGACTGAATTTATTTTATGCGCTAATAGGTTTTATATTTAAAATTCTTCATGTTCGAATACCTATCTATAACAGATCGCTGAAGGTGCTTTCGATGGCACAGCAACCTTCTTATGTAACCGAAAAATTGATAAAGGGAGGACGATTAACATCAGGATGAATTGTGGAAAATGGGAATGTTTAAAAGAAATCGGCTTACATAAGCAAGGTATTAACTACAAAAATAACGATACTGCGTTAGATACTATACAAAATCAACAAACCGATATAAAATTTATCTAAGATCTTGGTATTTTATACAAATTATAATTCACAGCGGCTATTTGGAACCAACTGATATAACATAATAATTGTTATGTTGACTGCACGGATGGCGTAATGATTTAAGTGGTCGACTCGCCGCTGACAATGCGCCGGGTATTGTAGGTTCGAATCCCACACTGGGACAAAAAATTGTGTGATCCACAAATGGTTGTTCGGAGTCTGGGTATTCATTGTGTCCGTTGTTTGAATGTTTATAAAGTCCCCCGCGACACAGGGATAATTCCTAGTGCGAGAGTTCTATCTTTTGACAAGGAAAATAAAGAAAAAGAAACAGTATAATATATACAGACTCAGACCCAAATCGGTTCCTGATTTCCCGCATTACTTCTCGAGATTAAAAATGAATAAAAAAATCTTCTGAAACATAAAACTCGAGTATCTGTTTCCACTACATTAAGGCTTAGGCTTGGCTAATGGCGTCGAGAAATCCGCACAACAGATTAGTAGGACCTTCTCTTAAATAAATAAAATATAACAATGACCAAACTTGAAGCAGTAAACACTCTTGTAAAAGGTATTACTAAAGATTCACGAAATGAAAGCGTAATAGATATTTGTATGGTTCATTTAGAAATTTGGCGTAAGTATTATTTTAAGGCATTTTCCTGTTTATTTTGGTAAACCTGCGACCGCTTTTCTTTTCTTCGTATTCAGGAGAAAATTTCTTTATCAATAAATGTTTAATAAGGCTGTATTTGAATATCTAATTGGGAAGTTTTATTTAGAGCTCTGTTTATTACTGCTTCAGTAGGGAAGCCGTAGTGTATGCGACTATGCATGAGTCTCATCTATTTTAATATTATAAAAAAATAATTTATTATTTGTTTGTTAGTTTGTAAGGGATTAACTCAAAATCTACTTAACCGATTTTAAAATTCTTTCACCATTAGAAAGTTCTATTATCAGCAAGTAGCATACGTATGTTTTATTTAAATATAGGTACTGTTACTACCATAACCTAACCTAGTGTTACGCAAGCGAAGCCGCAAGCATAAGCTAGTATTCCATGCCGGGTTGCACACAATGTTATTTGGGCACACAATGGGTTTTACTCTCAAGAAATTCTCAATAGTAGAACGGAGTCTGGTACTCTGTAGACGGCAAAAAGATCGCTTCCTTATTACTCGCGTCCTAAAAATATAGTTGCTGAAATGTGGTTATGATACATTTCCACCTACCTCGTCGAAGACATAGGCGTCAGACTGTGTATGTATTTAGATAGATCTCAACACAAAACAATGCTTTTAAGAATGTATGTATCTGATCTACAGTCAGTGTGTTGGTTTCGACATCACGTTAACACAAATAATGTGCAGAGTGTGATTTTGTCTTCGTAGTTAGGTAGTTAACTTAGTACACGAGTAGACTATATTCTAGACTAGATTTTGCCCTCGGCTTTGCTTAAATGTAGGTTCTCATAACTTTATTCTGGATAAAAGGAACCCTAACCTTATCCTTTTCTGCACCCCTGACAACGTGTATACCTACAAAATTTCATGATGATTGGTTAAGTATTTAAGGCATGAAAGCAACAAACAAACTTACATTCACATTTATAATATTAATAGATCTCACCCACAACAATATATAACAATATTAGTAGATCATATCCACAAAAAATATAATGACCTTACAATGGATAAAGGGGCACAGTGAATCACTGGGCAATGATGCTGCAGATGAGTTGGCTAGAAGAGGATCGGACACCACCGAAAAGTTCACCTCCATTCCTCCCTCTACCATTCTCACAACTAAGAACATGGATGCGGTTTCGCACTCAGAGCCAACATAATAAACGCTGGGCACGGACAACGGACTGCAGACAGTCGAGAGCAGCCCT
Organism: Catocala fraxini; assembly: GCA_930367265.1. NCBI lineage: Eukaryota > Metazoa > Arthropoda > Insecta > Lepidoptera > Erebidae > Catocala > Catocala fraxini. Next base: position 6,842,797 of record OV884047.1, read on the forward strand.
ACCAGCCATCTCACCACGTCTGACACACCGCCTGCTCAACCTACAAAGATTGGACCTTCGGACCATCGTGAGGATCCTAACAGGACACTGTCCCCTGAACATACATCTGTACAACATGGGAGCAACAGACAGCCCACTCTGTAGGGGATGTCTGACCGAAAAAGAATCTGCTGCCCACGTAGTCCTGGAATGTGTGGGAGTAACAGCACAACGTAAGGAAATCCTCAACAACCCGAGGTCACTCCGCGAAGCCTGCGAAGGACCCAGAAAACTTCTGTGCTTCTGGGCAGAGTTGGGCTGGCTATCTCCATAACCGGCCGACTCTTCCGCATAATGGACCAAATTAGAGTTCAAATGCGGAAAAGGGAGTCCAATTACATTTACATTTAGATCTTACCCACGGCTTCGCTCGCGTGCATGTAGTTAGGATAGGTTAAATTAGTAACAGTAGTTAGTTTTGTCTGGATGAAAATAACTCTATGTCCTTTTCTGCACCCCTGATCACGTGTACTTACACAAAATTTTATGATGATCGGTTGAGTAGTTAAGGCGTGAAAGCGTAACAAAAAACTCACATTCACATTTATAACACTAGTTCAGATTAATACATAGGATACTCTATACCAGTATACGTTCTCATGGGATTCACGCGTGCTAAGCCTTGGCCAGAAGCTGTCTCTAACAAAAGATTTATCATATTTCCTTTAACGAAATGCTAATTAACCCCAAGAGTTCCATACCCTATGATTAATAAATATGAAGTAATTCGCTAATGTTTTACTTTTGAGAACGATCCAACAACGAGTCGTATCCCTCAATCATAGTTGTACAATGGATAACTGCTTTACACACTGATTGAATGAATTCATTTCCTAATACACAACATATAATGTAAGGCTTAGAAGTATTTGTTTGGGTCAGGAAATTATTTATTCCCCTTTATTATTAACATGAACAAAAGCGATAATCATAATTTACAACTTAACTATATTAACAAACCTACTTGTAAGTAAAACAAAATAAAATGGCAAAAAATATAGTACAGTATTAAAAACCTACTAAAATAATAAGTATGAACGTTGTCAAAACGTTTGCATGGTTTTTACTCAATCAGTTGTAAACTAGCGATATGCCAAATATTTAAAAAAATAAATGTTAGCCCAGGCTTTATTCGAACGTTAATCAATTATTTGTCACTGTTTGTAATACCAGTCATAATCAAATAGGTACTCAAAACTTGATTTGATCATGGGTCGGTCGATCTGTTTTGACGTTTTCCAACGATGTTGCGGATGCCTATATAATCTTGGATGATGGTGGCCTAAGTAGGTCTTCCATATTGTTCCTGTATTCTGTGTGCCTGTCACACTGCATGATAATGTTCTTGAACTTGCCTATAAGAATCACGTCAAGATAATGAGACGAGAGACCATGGCTGCTGAAAAGCAACCGAAAAACCGGAGAATGTGTAAATCTAAATAGTTTTATTTAAAAATACTACATTTATGTAATAAACATGAATTACGTGTTTGTAAATAAATCGCGATAAAATCAATATAAAGCAGTTTAATTTCAATGATGGGCGTTGGATTTTTAGGTCATCGTCTTAATATTTCCATACCTCATGCAATAGCATTTGTAATATACACTAGTAGGGCTTATTCAATAATATCAAAGTTTGCATAATTGTTAATTTGTTATATATCGATTTATTTTTTAATAATAATAGTTTTATTAATCATTCAATAATAAACAAGATTTGATTTAAATCATTCAAATGTTTAGTCGATAATCACCTATCGCTAGTGTGAACCACTGAACTGAATTGGGCAAATTTGGCTGTTAGATAGACCATGTGTTAGATTAACTGAAAGGTCATTTTTAACTGCACTTTTAAACGACACAGACTAAACCGCGGCCAAATATCTAGTTCATAATCAAGTTCAAACGTTCTGTGAAAGTGATAAATTCTGAACACGTAAGCTACACCTGTCTCGACTTCAGGTGGAGATATTTTCGTTGCCTTTCGTGATTGCCACATAGTTGAGGTACGTTGTCTGAAACATTTCAAGTACACGGATAACGAATGTGATAATAAGATAATAAGATAGTAGGTATATTAATTTGGATAGAGATTTGATTGTTCAAAGGTGTACATAGTTTCTCAAGTTTCATATAATTTTCATATTACCTACTAGATTTGTTTTGAGTTTTGAGGTTATAGAAATAAACTAGTATATTAATTTTTATTATTTACCTATTGGTGTATAAATGCTTAATACAAGAAATAAACGATATAAACAATCGCTAAAACAGAACATAATGTCCTCCAGACCGAATTTCGGTCACTGTGGCCAATTTTAACGGAGTATGGCAATGGCCAGATGTGCGCAGGGAATATTATAGTGCACTGTTATGTGAACAAACACAAGTGCATTTTCTGTTCCCTAACTGTCATGATCCGATGGGATGGCAATCTGACAGGACCGGAGATAGACCAGGAGCAGCACTAACGGATTTACCTGCTTAAAAAAAACATAATCTCAACTGTATAGAATCGGTTCATCAACATATTTGCTGTAGCCGAGCATTTGTTGGATAGAGCGTGGAGAGTCTGGACAAAAATCACTGGCTTGAACAACAATAGCCACCGATTTCATCCTACTATCGTCAATATTACTCCAGGATATACCTAATAATACCTGAAGCTATTGAAATGAAGAAATATCGCATTTCCCCGGCGGATGGTTACCGTTTGTCTACATCTTAGAATCCATTCATCAACAAATAAATGTAAACGTCGTCGCAGTGACTCAATTCGTCAGTGTGCAGACGTCATTTATGTTGTATGTCGAACCGATAGAGCAAATATAAATAAAGACGACCAAGTGAGGGTAGTTGCCGAAACTCGAACTTTACAAAGTCGCCACTGATCTCACACCAGTCAAGCCGTAACTACGATCGATGCATGTCTTACGAACCGTCGGGAAATAAATAAGTATTTACCGTAATATTGTCTTACGTTTACCCGAATGTTATATGTTATAATAATATGGTCATGGCGAGACTAAGATGGTACCGTAAACATGGCTGCTGTAAAGCAACCGAAACGTCGGGTAAAAGTGTATACTTAAATATAAATAGTTTTAATTAATTTAAATTATTTAAATTGTAGTAAAGTTCAATAATAGTAGTGTTAGTGTTCAAAATTATATAATAGAAGTTTTTAAAATAAACAACGCGACGAAATCCGTATAAAGTAGTTTCATTTAAAGGTATTTATGACCTTTATATAACTCTTCATCTCTCTAACCTTTATTATTCCCAAGTCACTTGGGGTCGGCTTTTTCTGGTCTAACCGGATTTGACTGATATCAGTTTTTACACGGAGCGGCTGCCACCTGACCTCGGCAACCCGAAGGCTAACGATACCCTAAGGCTAGACCAGTGTCAGGATACTATAGGGCACTGACTTCCCAATAACGACTGTCATAGATGTTCATGGCAGCCGGGACCGACGGTTTAACGTGCTCTCCGAGGCACGGAGCAGGCGATAATTGTCAATCAATACGCACATAATTTCGAAAAGTCATATAACTTCTGAAAATCAGAGCTGCGCGACGTGGGTTCGAACCTGAGACCCTCTGCATTGCAGTCTATTGGTCGCCCCACTGAGCTATCGCTGCTTCACCTTTAAATCACCTTTAAATAACAACTAACGCAATTAAAGTTCTTTGCCTAATATTATAATAATATAATAATAATATAATAATAATCATTTATTGACACAAAAAAGAAAAGAACACAATATATAACAAAACTCTGGCTCCCACGCTAGTCGAAACTGTGTTGCAGGAGTCAGAAAGCATAATAGCATTTTTAGTTATGTTTATGTGATTTAAAATAACAATATATTCTTTACTTTGTACCTTAGCGTAATTTCTTTACCTAAGCATATATTACAACACAGAAGCTTCACTCAAACCGGTAGAAGCTAGTGAATTATCAATAATATTCTCATTTCGAAACAGGCACGTTTCTAATTTGTCGCTAACTTCAAATATATTATTCACTCATCGACAATTTCGTGTATATTGGATCCTTCCTCGTAAACTCACATTAAAAGACGCTATTATCATAACATTTAAAATAACTTAGATGTTGTTCTTGTTACCTGGTACAGAATTTTAAATTGGTAAATTAACTCGTACTTTATTTTCCGTCAGCTTTTTATATGTCCCACTGCTGGGCAAAAGCCTCTCCCTTGGACTTCCAAATTACCTTGTTCGTGGATATCTCCTGCCAGTCCCTTGCAAAAGCATCTAGGTCATACTTAATTTCACTATCATATTTTAGTGGCAGTGTACGCCGACGTTTATTTAATATTATATTAACTTTCAATATTTTAATTTAAAGTTTGCGTTATCCAAAATCTGATTAACCGGTCGTATTCCGCCGGCTCGCATACCAGCCGGCAGATTTGTACGGCTATTCGTAGCCAATAGGCAATCAGTTTTGATCGGTAAGGTTGGTAATATACGGTTTTAAGCGAAGGCGGCGCGCGGCGTTTTGGCGCCAATTTGGTGGCTCGCATGCGAGCCACCGGCCTACGACGGGTACAAATCTGCCGGCTGGTATGCGAGCCGGCGGAATACGACCGGTTAAGAAAGAGTTTTATTTAAATCAATTCAAAAATAAATAATTCAACATTTCAAATTAAAAAAACACTTTCAAATCTGGTAAAAAGGCAAATTATCCAATGACGATAAAATACAAAAGGACGCGAAATAAGTTAGTTACTAATTAAATGCAGGCTGCGCGATAAATGTGATAATATCCTCACTGTAATCCACTTTTTCACATACCTACATTTTAAATATTAATGATTCCTTAAATCTGCAATTATTTTGATGCTGTTTTCACAGACAAAGTACGCTGTTGCCAATTTTGACGGTGCAACTCAGACGGTGGATCAAAAGTAGGCTTTTTAACTATGTTAATCGCTTCAATATTACCTTGGATAATATGTGAGGAATATAAAAATAACATCAAATAATATAAAAGTCATAATGCTAGATATGAATAAAAGTCATTGAAAGTTGATGTAGATGTGAAGTGGTTGATATTTGGTCCCCGGTTAGCAAATCCTTAGTAATGGCACGTAAGAACCTCACTCGTAGACTCACCTGTGAAAGTACCTCACAGGGAAACTTGTGTAAGAAATACCGATGAAGTGTTAATATCGATACTGCAATTCGCCGGGTAAGAGGGAGAACTAATATATTTCTTCCGTTCCTACCTTTAATTTTTATCCTCGAAGATCTGCAACCCGATAGCAATCTTCTCTCTTAGCCTTTATTTTTCCCAAGTCACTTGGGGTCGGCTTTTCTGGTCTAACCGGATTTGACTGGATATCAATTTTTACACGGAGCGGCTGCCACCTGACCTCCGCAACCCGAAGGCTAGCGATACCCTAAGGCTAGACCAGTGTCAGGATATTAGAGGGTAATGACTTTCCTAATAACGACTGCCATAGATATTCATGGTAGCCGGGTCCAACGGCTTAACGTGCTCTCCGAGGCACGGAGCAGGCGATAATTGTCAATCAATACGCACATAATTTCGAAAAGTCATATAACTTCCGAAAGTCAGAGGTGCGCGACGTGGGTTCGAACCCGAGACCCTCTGCATTGCAGTCTGTTGGTCTCCCCACTGAGCTATCGCTGCTCTTATTTTATATGTAAACATAGACTTACCTTAACACCAAATGGCAAATCATAGTAAATTCTGGTAAGATGAACCCCATATGTTCAGGAAATTCGTCGCACTGCGTCTTATAGACCATTACCGGAAGAGCACATGCTACCCCGTTAATCATATTTCAAAACTGAAGGTGCCATTTTCCCTGGGTAAACATAATAACCTAATGTTTGCAACTCTAAGGACCCTTTTAGTTACGTTGGGCGATAGAATTTAGTGTCGGTAAATAACAAAGTTCAACTTAAATATTGTTCTAAATTATACGATACTGTTGTTAGCCGTAACTTTGTTCGCGTTTTATCGGGTCTAATAAAGCAATAAACTATGGCGGTGACTAAAAAATATCGCGTTAACATAGTACATTAGACTGAATTATTCATAAAGACATTTTCTTTATAATTGTATCCATCTTTATATATAAATGCCATAACTTATCTTTAGAACTACACGAATATTATAAATATTTTCAAAGATTAGTACAGAAGTAACTCGATCACAAATATTAATTGCCCAGCGCGATTCTTTAGTTTTGCTTTTTTCATGCCATGCAAATGAAATTATATTTGACTTTAAAATCGTAAAACCTTCTTCTTCGCTTACTACATGTTACTACTGTTTACCAAGTAATTCTACGTTCCTACACCTACATGCATTATTATTTCAGCCAAATTAGTAGCAGACAATACAGTTCAACTAGGTAGTCATAACGATCAATATCAGAAGCAAATGTTGTACGAATAGCACGAACAACTTCGACTTTCATCGTAATGGATTCGTTTACAACTGGAGATGGAACCATTCACTGATTAAATGCAAATTTCGTAGTTAAGGCTTCGTGCACAGTCGAACGTCTAAAACATGCCTCGGCTCGTTTTACAAATTAACTAATAAAATAAAGTTCTTTAAATTTTAAATGCGAAATGCTTTGGTATCGGTCTTTGGGAATATTGGGATTAAGGACATAATACTGCGCACCGCGTTTCTACTAAAGGCAACATTTTATTTTTTTAACTTCGATTGTACTTCTGGTTTAAGTGGTCGCCTGGCCACTACCGCCATGCCGATTGTTGCTGTTCGATCCCCACACGGGATAAAAATTTGTGTGATCCACAAATAGTTGTTCCGAGTCTGTGTGTTTCTGGTGTCCGTATCTTGAATGTTTGTATAGTCCCCCGCGATACAGGAATTAAACCTAGCACGGAAGTTGTCTTTTTAAAAACTATCTGTCAAGTGAAGACTTGCGAGTGCAGGTGACACCACCGGTTCGACAATATATGTAGGTGTGTATGTCATGATGTTGGTAACCATAGCTGTGGTTGATATGCTTATCGTATAAAATATGACAAGTGGTGCTACATCTACATATAAAACAAGACATTGACACAGGGTGAAAGAAACTTAATAATATATTCTTTGACCGATGAATGGTTAGGATGTATTTATCTTGTAGCATGAAAGTACACTCATAACAAAAATAAGTGAGAAAAGGCCATGAATTGCTGTAAATCTTAGAGTTCGAAAAAATGGTATCACGTGACCTTGAGGTCAGAGGTCAAACATCATAGTAATTTCGAGGTATATCGACTATGCTGTGTCGAATGGCGTTGACCGCGAGTCTCTAGCTCTTACGGTTCTTGAGTTGAAAGATGGTATCACATTAGCGAATTATCACATTACAGAGGCCAGAGGTCAAAGATCATGGTCATTTCGGGGGTGTGTTGACTATGTTGAGTCGAATGGCGGTGACCGCAAGTCTCTAGCTCTTACGGTTCTTGAGTTGAAAGTTGTATAAGAGATAGACGGACGTACGGACGGACGGACAGACAAAGCTGTTGTATAAGAGTTTTTTCGAACTCTGGAAAGCATTACTTTTATCTATGACTACATTTTTACGCGTAAATTTAGGTTAGGTTAGTAATAGTACTTATTTCTGGATGAAAGATATCCTATGTCCATTTTTGTTCTCCTGACAACTTATACGAAAAATTTCATGCTGGTCGATCGAGTAGTTAAGGCGAGAATACGTAACAAATTCACATTTATAATATTAGTTAGGATTAGGAAGTTAGGATATACACACATTGAGAGCGAAGTCTTACTGTAATTTTCTATCCAAAAGTATTTTATAGCTGTACGGTGTTTGGGATTGAGCCCAGTAAACCCTTTTTTGACTGCACGAATAGCGTAATGGTTTAAGTGGTCCCTTCGCCACTGCCATAGGGCAGAGGACACAGGGAACAAAAATTTGTGTGATCCACGAATGGTTGTTCCGAGTCCGAGTGTTATGTGTGCGTTGTTTGAATGTTTGTAAAGACCGTGAAAGCAGCGATAGCTCAGTGGGGAAACCAATAGACTGCAATGCAGAGAGTCTCGGGTTCGAATCCACGTCGCGCACCTCTGACTTTTGGAAGTTATATAACTTTTCGAAATTATGTGCGTATTGATTGACAATTATCGCCTACTCAGTGCCTCAGAGAGCACGCTTAGCCGTCTGTCCCGGCTGCCATGAACATCTATGGCAGTGGTTTTCGGGACAGTATCGTCACAAAAGATCCCAATAGGTTGAAGTGTCATCGGTCTGCACTGTGTGTCCCCCACATAAGATAAGATAAGATAAAAGTCCCCTGTGACACAGGAATTATTCCTAGTGCGACGGATGCCCTTTTTTTATTAAAAGTAAAAATACCTAATAATACACTTTTGCCTATCCCCTGGGAAACACGTGTCTATGTAATACTATGTATACGACATAAATAGTTTAACTTAGCAACATGCATGTTCCGAGTCACTATTGCGAAAGCACACGTGTTGTATGAAGCAGTTCCGTTCCCATCGAGTAATTAAACGATGCTGAAGCACGCGAAACTTGATAAACGTGTTTTGAATTGTATGGATTTGCGAACATCGTTATGGTAACCACCAAGTCTTCTTCCCCCTAGCCTTTATTATTCCCAAGTTACTTGGGGTCGGCTTTTCTAGTCTAACCGGATTTGACTGGCTATCAGTTTTTACACGGAGCGGCTGCCATCCGACCTCCGCAACCCGAAGGCTAACGATACCCTAAGGCTAGACCAGTGTCAGGATATTAGAGGGTACTGACTTGCCTAATAACAGCTGCCATACATGTTCATGGCAGCCGGGACCGACAGCTAAACGTGCTCTCCGAGGCACGGAGCACGCGATAATTGTCAATCAATACGCACATAATTTCGAAAAGTCATATAACTTCCGAAAGTCAGAGGCCACGCGAAACTTGATAAACGTGTTTTGAATTGTATGGATTTACGAACATTGTTATGGTAACCACCAAGTCCTAAATAATATTATAAATGTGAACGTGAGTTTGTTTATTTGTTTGTTTGTTACGCTTGCCCACCTTAAGTACTCAATCGATCATCATGGAGTTTCGCATTCACGTTGTCAGGGGAACAGATAAGGACATAGGGTACCTTTCATCCAGGAAAAAGAACTGTTACAAATCTTACCTAACCAATACAAAATCTGATTAATAATAACCGATCAACTGCCTTGTAAATACTGTACTGTGTACTGTACTGTTGTAGTGTAGAAATTATGCTTACGTCGATGGTGTGGTCTCCAGTTTGATGGCCAGGTCGAGCAAAGCGTTGTTTTGTTGTTTACTGTTAGAGATGTTTCAGTAGTTGTACGGAGTAAAATAAGTGCTTGTTACATGGCAATATATGCGCCCTTCATATATGTATGTATATCACCTCTGCCGATCACTCCAAACTATGTATGTCAAAAGGAAAAAAGACGTACCTGCCAGTATTTTTATATTTAATATAAAATACTGTCATATGCATCTTCTTTTACTGATTCCAAATATGAAACAATAAATGTCAAAAAAAAAAAAAACGATTAAAGCAGTATATATTATTATGTAAAAAATCTATGCGCTCTTGTCAAAGTATCCTCATATCGTGGTTTGTATATTTAATTATCATCAGAATTATAAATAATTTTTAGTTAATTTGATTTTCTAATAATCACGCATCCATTACTGGATAGTTTGGATGAATTGTGGTGATTGTTTAAGTAGTTGTATGTTTCATTTTAAGTAGTTGATTGTTAATAGAATAATCGATCTTGGGTTTGCAACTTAATTACTCCTTTTATTAAGGTAACCGGCTTTTATTATGCGTGCGGCATATTTTTCTTCCATCTTGGTGGACTAACATTTTGATAAGAAAACGCCAAGATAATATAAAATAACCCAAAAAAACAGTAATAATCATTATCCATCACAATAACAAAATATTGTTTTATTCCGATTCTCTTTTCCCCCTAATCTTCGTCGAAAAAATTCAAATTAAAACCAAAAAACCATCGTCTTATAAGATTCAATTCGAAACGTGACCTTTCTAGAGAACATAAAAAAACCTGTAATATTTCAGTAAAAGAAACAAATCGGTACAAGAACTGCTCTAGTATAAGTGGCTCTAAAATCTTTTATAATTGCTTTGCGTTCTCTCAGAGGGGCTTAAGGAATTCCATTTAAAATTTATTTTATTTCTATTGCGAGGGGGTATTTTAGTAACAATGAGATTTATTTTGTTATTAGTTGGACTTTATTTTGATTACATTTATTATGTCATCTTGGCTCTATTACAATTTGTTCATATTGTTCTATTTGGCAGTGATATTATTGTGTGATACGGAATTTAATTGCGTTTTCATTATAACTAAGTATTGACTGCCTCCTTCGTCTTAATATGAGATCTTAGCTTCGACTTTCAAGCTTAACAAGTTGTTATAGGGTTATTTTTTTAGGAATTTCTTAGTAATAGCACGCACAGTAGGACTTATAAATCTGCCTTTTAGATGGCAACAAGCTCACTCTCTATTACTTAAAGCTTCAATCGAAATGTTTAAGGTTTTGAACCACCTTTGCGAAGCTGGGACAAGTCGGTAATATAATCGGTCTTAAATGTTTTTTCGGAAACTAAATTGTCGGTTTTCTTACATCTGTATCGTTGTTGCAGTTATGCAGATACAAAATATGCAGATATAAAATGTTAATTACTAAAATTTATTTATTCATTCACTTTCAGGTGCTAATAAGCCGATTGGAAAAGAGTAGCCATGAGCTTCTTACATTTATAGTTTTATATGCTTAATGCCTGATTGAATCGGGTAACTAATCAATTTAAGTATAATCACAAATTATCTAAATTTGATAGACAAAAAAAAATGCACTTAATCGAAATCTAAATGAAAAGATGATATTAAATTAGATTCATTGAATAGTTTTACTGAAGTAAATTTATTAGAGGTCCTCTTGGCCACATACATACATCATGGGGTTAAGAGTTAGCTAAATTGACATTGAATTTAATTTTAGTCTAGAGTCCAGATGACCTTTTAATGTAACCACACTTTACTGTTATACGCAATATAACTCGATACAAAATAAAGTTTAAATGAATTCCACCAAAGTCTCCATTTATTTAGTCGATTGATTTTATCATTTATCGTAACAATTAATGTATTGACAATAGGCGGAATATCTTTACTGTAAGACGGGAACGAAGAACCAATTACTCATATTTGACTTGATTATTATTCTGTTTTGCGAACAGATAACCAATGCCTATTGAAGTGGAAATTACTTATCAGTGGAATTACGTTTCTCTTTTCACTGGTATTTTTATATTTTGATGATTTCTTTATTTTATCTTAGAAAAGTACGCGGCTTTTTGGAGGGTTACACAGGCTTAAACCAATTGAGGCTTTTTAAGAGTTTTTATATAATGTAGTATATGGCTAGGATATAGCCACATTGTGAGCTATTGGTACATAATGTAGAATCTAATCAATATGGGCTATGAGATAGGTGTTTGTTAGACCAGTATAATGCTGTCTACGGATGAAAAACGATCTGCCCGTGACGTGATGTTAATTTGCACTTTTTAAGGTCACTTGAAATTTGGGTTAGGAATGACTTGTAATTTTGTTATCCCTCCAGCTAAGTTTGAGTGGATTAACGTCGGTAGTGCAAGGACAAGAATCGTCTAAATCCGGTCAACAGTTTACTCGTAATTAAGTAAGAAACAACCAAACATCTTTACAAACTTTTACTTTATAATATTAGTATATTTTATATTTTTGATATCTTGTGGTTTGTAGATTTTTGTGTCACACGGAAGCATTGATAATTCCGCTTAAACCAGCAGGTTTACAAGTCTCTACAAGGATAGTAAGCAGAAATGCTATCGTATCATTACTTAATTTTTGAGGACATGTTATTTCGGAATCGTAGTTATTTTTGTGTCACATGGAAATAGAACTGAAAACACAGCACAGTTGAAGTGTTAAGATCCTAGAGCTGGTCCTGTGTCATTCTAGCATAGCTGTATCATGTATCTAGGTCTATTATCTTCACACCAGACTAGAAGAAAGGTGCAGGCCAAAAAATGCTACTGTTCTATAGTACCTTTAGTGATAATTTTGCCGCACACGCCGACACTTTATACGTGACGCCATAAAACGACCGTAAATGGGGATTATGCAGTATCAATGGGTAATTTATAGACAACTACGTAACACCTGATGTTGAATAAATTCTTCACTGCTCGTAAAGTGTTCCGATGAAAGATTATTTTAATTTACTGCCAACAAAATTTTTATATGCCGATTTTTGATCGTTGCTCGATTATGTACCTTAACCTGATTGTTACAGGATCGAAATATGAAATTTAAAATATACATATACCTGTTCTTAATATAATGCTCAACAACGGATTTTACTCGCGATAAAGTATTTAAAAGGTAATAATACAATCAATAAGTATTTATGATGATGAAGTATTTATAATTCATAGTAGTGAAAGCAACAATCATAATTTACAACTTAACTAATATTAACAAAACTAACCACTTATAAATAGAACAAAATGAAGAGTAACAAAATATGGCACTGTAAAAATTAATAAAAAAGGATGGCCGGTTTAGGCAGCGTCGTAAAATTCCTCAGCATCGCTGTCGACCGGGAGTATGCCCAGAAGACTGGCAGCATTGCCACGCTGAATGGCAATGCTGATTCTTTGAGCCAAAAAAAGTCCAGCCTTCTGGTCAAAAGTATTTATTACCTTTTAATTACTTTATCGCGAGTAAGACCCGTTGTCTAGCATTATAATATCAAGTATGTGTACAAATCGCGATAGTCTAAAAACTTTTATACATAATGTATTGTTATTAAAATTTAAACACCGACGGCTTTGTAATCGGATTGAAATGGTAAATCAATACATGAACTAGGTACTACCTGTTTTGTTGATACGTCTGTATAGGTACTCCGTGGCTGGCGTAGTGGTTTAAATAGTTATCTCGCCGCTGCTACTGCGCCGAAAGCCGAGTTAGTTAGATCACACGGGATAAAAATTTGTGCGATCTACAAATACTTTTTCTGTGTTTGGGTATTTCATGTTTCTTTTGTAAAGTCCTCCGTGACGTAGGATTAATGCCTAGTCATCTTTAAAAATTAAATAATTATAAATTTCAACACTCATTTTTCTAGACTAGGCAAAAAAAGAAATTGTCCGATACATCGAACACCTGAAAAAGATATTGGTCTATAAAGAAACTATAAAAGAGACATTCGTTTATATCATTGGCATAAGCTCATAGATATATTATGTACTCTTCGTAATTTTAAACATGGTGCAGGAACATGGTCTTTAACTAATGAGCTGAAGAAGAAGTTCTCCGTTGAGGTTTGACTGTAACCAATGGAGCGTAATATTCTAACATACTGGATTTGAAATACCAATCTACACTTTAAACACTTGCTTGCCACTACCAATATGATGATAGATGTCATTCAGAATGTTTCTAAATTTCATCTGAAATAGGATTGAGCTGGACTAAAATCAGCACAAACTTATATTGCACCCATATGAAGTTAATCAGGCACGTCAAAGACCGAGGTGAAGAGAGTGGGACCTATTATGCAGCTATGGACAGATGAGTTAAAACTAGTTCATAAAAGAGAAGAGGAAAATAAAAGGGAGACCTTTGGCTTTCAGTGGAACAAAACAAGCCGATATCAAAATAAAGACTTTAGTATTCCTAGAATAGCACTCTCGTCCACAACATGTCAGTGAAATTAAGGAATAAAGGGGGAACGAATAGGATTTCACTTCATTTATCGCAAATGCTACTGGGAACAGTAAACTACTACCTTACCTTTTTTAGGCGCCCGAAAACCTTTAGCATTTGAAGTACCAAAAGCCATGTCTCTACAGAAAAATTCTTGCTAAATAACCACAATAACATATTGCCTAACCCGGATATGGAGCCTGAGATCTCAGGCACAGCAACCACATTTACTAACGCTGCTCCACTGGGGCAGATAAACACCAATACAATACAAATCCTAACTAATAATATAAATTCAAAAGTGAGTCTGTTTGTTTGTAACGCTTTCACTCCTTAATTACTCGACCGATTATGATAAAATCGCAAACACGTTGTCAGGGATACAGTAAAAGACATAGGGAGCCTTTCATCCAGAAAAAAGGACTATTACTAAGCTAATATAACCTACATTTACGCGAACGAAGCATCTAAAATCTAGTATTCTATAATCCAATCCCGATCAAAACACGAATGACAACAAACAATATTTTTCGTATTTATATTCATCGGCTACCCTCATTTAAATACGGCCTTAAAAGCTCTGGGTGCAAATAAAATGCAGGTATTTTTACCGTCTCTACGTGGGCTCTATACGGATTGATTCGGCCTAATTCGGTCGCATTCGGCTTTAGGAGGGCGTGTAACGAAATTTACAGGCACTCACGACGATTTTCAGGTTGATCTAGTTTCACTTGCTTTATAGAATTATCTCGAACATTGAAGGGTTTCGGTCGTTTTCCTTTACCATGAATCGATTTGTGTTTTACTGATTGCCGATATTGGTTAATGTTGTTGGCTTTTATTAAAATATTTTCAATGTACATTTGAAATTAAACTATTTTATATGGATTTTATCTCGTTTTCATTTCTAAAACAGATTTATAACATAAATTTGAAATTTAACTTCTATTGTTAACCACTGCTAATGCTAATGTTTCTATTATAGCTTATTATATATTAAGCTATTTAAATTATAAAATCTATTCAGATTTAATTTTATACTTTCCCGACGTTTCGGTTGCTTTTCAGAAGCCATAATCACGAAGAGACTAAGATGTTGGTTGTCTCGATATCATGAAGTGCAGTTATTTCTCTTTGTGTGTACTTTTTATAACAATGTATGTATTGTATCATATGTGGGGGCCAGTCAGTGCAGACCGGCGACACTTCGACCCAGTGGGATCTTTTGTGTCGACACTCTCCCAATAACGACTGCCATAGATGTTCATGGCAGCCGGGACCGACGGCTTAACGTGCTCTCCGAGGCACGGAGCAGGCGATAATTGTCAATCAATACGCACATAATATCGAAAAGTCATATAACTTCCGAAAGTCAGAGGTGCGCGACGTGGGTTCGAACCCGAGACCCTCTGCATTGCAGTCTGTTGGTCTCCCCACTGAGCTATCGCTGCTCAGTGGGGAGCAATATATAATAATAGTAGTTTACATTTTTAAAATTAACAAAAAACGCGATATGATTCGTATAAAATAGTTTAATTTCAATGTATAACACACGTTTAACGTAAGACAATATTATGTATAATGATATATGTAGTTGAGTCACAAAATTCAGCAGTGGCGAGTCTCCGCTTAGCTACGGAGTTAGAGTTTTTAATTTCACGTATTTAGATAATTTAATAAAATAAGTATTGACCGGGTTCTGTGCAACGTTTAAACGACCGACGCGAAGCGCATGTTACCTGTCTGATTATTTCGCGTATGAAGCAAGCCTGAGTATCTTAGGTATGTAGTTCACGCAAACTTCTTGCGTTTAACCAAAAATAACGAAAAAGACATGACTATGACGCGCTGTAAAATAGTTGTTTAAATTAAGCTAATGTACGTGAGTGAATTTCGTCCAAATTTCACTTGGTTTTTAATATTAATAGATGATTATATCAGTATCTGTTATTTGCCTTTTATCCTCTCCATAATTATAGAATTGTTGAAAGTTAATTTATCCAAAACATTTTAATTAAAAATTATCCTTGATCGAGGAGAATGCTCCGAAGTCTTTCGAACAATTTCTTGGTATTGGGTAAAAAGTAAATTCAAATTAACCTCACGATTGCAGTACTAAAGACGTAATAAAGAAAAAGATATGGGTTTCTTAAGGAGGTAGGGTATTATCAGCAAGGCGCAGTTTCTTTGACCCTTCCTTGATGGCAATGGAGTTTTCTTTTCATTCGATATTTTAATTATCCAACGCACTCTACCAATTACTATCAGGTTTGTTTGTAAATTATAATCGAGGAAAAATAAATTCCGTCATGGATTATTTTATAATAATAATAATAATAATAATAATAAAAATTTAATAATTATATTTAAAAATGTAATTATTAGAAAAAAAACGTAATAAAGAGAATAATAATAATAATAAAGCATTTTATTCGGACAACAGATATACAATTATGTTTCTTATACTACTGCACTGTCGGCCTCGATGACGTAGTGGTTAGTGTAACCAACTGCCACGCCTAAGGTCGCGGGTTCGATTCCCGCACAAGTCAAACATTTGTGTGCATGAACATGGATGTTTGTCTTGGTCTGGATGTTTCTATATATAAGATGTAGGTATTTACAAAAAAAAAAGTATGTATGTATGTTTATCCATTGTCTAGAACCCATAGTACAAGCTCTGCTTAGTTTGGGCTAGATGGTGTTCTGTGTATGTGGTAGAATATTATATTATATTATTATTATATTACATATGTATTTTATACAATTAAAATTATTCGCGTATTTGGTGCTTCTTTATTTTCTATAAATCCTTTTGCCAGTTGGCAAAGGCCTCCTCCAAGATTGTGGATTGTGTTTTACTTGATTATAATTTACAAAGCAGGACTTTAGGTATCTTTAATGAACCGTGTCATCGCTTAACCAATAAAACTATTCGTGGTCATACGTAATGGTTTGAGAATTTCTCTTTGGTTTGGAAATTTCTATGTTTTAAAAACTTCCCTTCTTCCCATTTTTTATGCTACTTCAGTTATTGTCTGCAATTTTTTTCTATATTAAGAACTTTAAGTGATGCTAAGTGCGATGTTATGCATTATTTTTTCGCCATTTATAATATACATTCTTCCTTCGTATAAGAAATGCTCCAAATAATTCATGATATTTGCCTGATTGCCACTTTAGTTAAATAAAAATTAACAAATATATTTTTCGTTTCAAGTTTATGCATCGCCTGAAGCCTTTCAAATAAATAAAATTCCAAAATTCAATAACTAAATACACTTATAGAAAATATTTGAAAATTCAGCGTAAGGGATTTACGCAAAAAAATGATTAGTACCTGCATTTCATCTTCAATTTTGAAATGAGTATTTGAAATATTATGTTAAAACTTATTTAGGTTTATAATATTATATATATTTATAATAGTTATTTCTTCTTAAATGGTAAAAGAAAATACCCTTAAATTAAGGGGCACCCGAATATAGAGGTTATTCCTCACCAATATAATAGCAGCCGTTGCCAGACTCCGTGCTGTTATAGAAAATTCCCTACGATGAAAACACAGTAACATATTGATGAACCGAGAATTAAGCCCGGGACCTCACCATCCACTTCCTAATGCAAACTTATTCCACGCAAACTTCAGTTATGCTGCTGTGTCGATTTAGAGCTTTTCATATGCTAAGGCAGAATATAGGTGCTCTGCTTCTTGGATATTTTTTATAGTTTATATTTTGTCTGCGTTACATATGTATTTACAAAGTAGATCCCTAACTACCCAGATCCCCTTTTAGATTCATCTTGTAAAGTCTGACAGAGGAAATTTCGTCAACTGTACCTAAATTGTGAAGTCCAATACTTATGAACCATTTCTAAATACCACAGGCACTCATATCGATCCATACATACTCGTACATTACAATCAATGAATGAGTGCTTTTACGTGCACATTACAAATATAATAGCACTGCAGAATGCGGTATATAAGTGGAGTAATTATTAAAAAGCTGAAAGTAGGTTATCCACAATCGGTGTCACATCGTGAAAAACGTTTCATATTTTTCAAAACGATACAATTGATTATTGTTTTAAATTTCGCTTTCTATTTTATGCTGTCAATGTGGAAATATAGCACATAGCTATATAGAATATAAATATATGTATAATCCTAACTAATATTATAAATGCGAATGTAAGTTTGTTTGTGACGCTTTCATGCCTTATCTACTCGACCCATCATCATCAAATTTCACGTACACTTTGTAGGGGAAAATAATCAGACATAGGGTACATTTTAACCAGAAAAAAGGAAATGTTACGAGTACGTAACAGTTCCTTTTTTGCCCGCGGTTTGCGTATACCTACGCAAACCGCGGGCAAGATCTAGTAATAATATAACCTCGGTAATAGATGTTATATCGTGGTTATATTACTTTCGTGCATCATTAGACTTCTGCCTGATACAAATGGAGGACTTCTTTTCACTGCCTGGGCATTTAGCATACACATTGCGCATGTGGATTATGCCAGCTATTCGTGCCGTACAAGCATCATTATCATCATAATTTTTGTTTGAAGCGGAATGTTGTGAGTTGGATTACACCCAGATTCTACGACGTACATAGTTATCCAACATCAAAGGAATTCAGTATTGTCAACCTTTTCTATTACAAAATGCACAGCACCTACTGTGTTGTCAGTAACTATGCTTTTTAAGGTTCCATAACAAGGTTCTTATAGAGCCTTAAAAACAATACTTATTAATTTATGTCTGATTTCTTTCGATGGAATAAATGTGGTATTTTCCACTTGTCAGTTAAATATCTTAATACTTGCTCATCTGATTATAATTTGTAAGTATCAGTCATTCAGTTTTGCAATGCTAGGTTTTTCCTTGCGGAAAATTTATTACCTACCATAAAAGAAGTTGGAACTATTGAGAGAAGAGGCTGCTGTATTCTACCAGGCTTCTCTCTCTGAATCTATACTATGTTTCCATGTTTCCTTGCATGTGTTTTAGACGAAATATTATTAAATACTTATTTAACCGCAACCTGCACATGCTAAATGCGAGCCTTAAAACAGTAATTTGTGGCCAATCATGTGCAGCCTATACATATATATGTATCTGCTCATGTTTCTGCCTGGTAAATCTTTATCAAATATTTCAATGATGTTTTGGCATAATATGCCATAAAAGCAATATAAAACTACAACTAAATTAAATGAGCCCACATACAATCCGCAAAATGAATATCAAAACTTTGGGTTTTCATCAATTATTTCAACAAAGTTCACTCGCAAAGTATATCTTTGAAAAAGCAAACGAAAATCTATAATTGTTAGCGGAGTTGTAGAAACAAAACGAGGAAGATATTGATTTTTAACATCATTAATCATTATTCGAACTTCTTCGACTTGTTTCAGTGCAATGTGTATTTTGTTTAAACGAGGACGTATTATGATGTCAAGAGACATTTTTTGGGAGTCTATTATAACATTGCCAAAGTATTTATTTTCACATTTTCAATTAAATGAAGATGCAATTATTTTAGAGAAATAAAAGTAGCTCAGTATTGGGCTCAGATGTTTCGAATACACCAAAGCAATCAAATGACATGCACTTCGGACTTGCAAGTGATTTTCTAGTCAATTATAACTTGCCGGTGCAGGCGTTGCTAGGGGTGAACAAAGCGAGAAAAGGTGTATGTTGAAGTGTATATCAAAGGTACTTATTACTATTCTCAAAATATCGTGTAGTATGACGTGTATTTGTCCAACTTGTTAAATTAAGATATAATTAGATATTGCCCGCGGCTTCGCTAAATGTAGGTTAGGTTACGTTAGTAACGGTACTTTTTTCTGGATGAAATACCTTTCATCCAGAAAAAAAGTACTATCCTACCCTTTACTTACTTCTTACTGTTTACTCCTTATCTTCTCACCTGACAACGTGTATGCGACTTTTATTATGATCGTTCGAGTAGTTAAGGCGTGAAAGCATAACAAAATAACAAAAAATCAAACTTACATTCGCATTTATAACATTAGTTAGGATTATTTTCATTATGAGCATATCAAAAACTTTTTTTTTTAATATTTAGATCTTCTTCTCCCTTAGCCTTTATTATTCCCAAGTCACTTGGGGTCGGCTTTTCTAGTCTAACCGGATTTGACTGGATATCAGTTTTTACACGGAGCGGCTGCCACCTGACCTCCGCAACCCGAAGGCTAACGATACCCTAAGGCCAGACCAGTGTCAGGATATTAGAGGGTACTGACTTTCCCAATAACGACTGCCATAGATGTTCATGGCAGCCGGGACCGACGGCTTAACGTGCTCTCCGAGGCGCGGAGCAGGCGATAAATGTCAATCAATACGCACATAATTTCGAAAAGTCATATAACTTCCGAAACTCAGAGGTGCGCGACGTGGGTTCGAACCCGAGACCCTCTGCATTGCAGTCTGTTGGTCTCCCCACTGAGCTATCGCTATTACCATATCAAAGAAGGTATATTTTTGATTTGCTAATCTTAAAGGACATTTCTCTTTTATCTAAATATTAAATTCCTTTAACTATGGAGTCCAATATACTGGATGCCGATTTGGTCATCTCGAATACTGTATATTGTATGCCGCTTTAAATGATAGATATAAAATTATTTGTATAGTTGTATTGATAGAAAAACATGAGATAATATAATTAATATTCATCCCAAACGGAGATAAGATGCGAGCATTCTTAAACATTGGATGTGTGCATGTTTGTCAACTTAAATTACGCTTTGCATGTTCCAGGCTGTCTGTAATTTGGTCATAGAACACACAAATTTTGTATCTCGCAGTATTTTTCTATTCGTGGTCCTTTTCTATCATATAAACAGTATATTTATTAGTATTTGTGAGCTACATAAACCAATTATACAACAATCACATTCCATATTTAATTTTAATTTCACAGAATTTTCTTCATTCGTTGCAAAATCGAAATACCTTGAAGAAACGATATGAAAATTCTAAAATACTGCGTAATTTATAGCTTTTGAAGAAAAGCAGCAGGATACTCAAATTTGGAGTAGGTACATGATATTTTCATATTAATATCATATATTCATCTTTTTACTATTTTGTTTGGAATTTTATAGATATGCAATGAGATGAGACATCAGACTTTACTACCAGTCATAATCAAACTTATTCGCTTCCACTATTCTTTTTGGAGAAATAAGAAACATATGCATAAAATTGTGATTTTTGAACAACTATGACAATGAAATAATTTCAAGGAGAGGAATCCATTATGTACCCGTATATAGACTACTGATACTATAGCAATAAAAAAAGGTTGACGATAATGAATTCATTTGATGTTGGATAACCTCGTCGTGGCATCCGAGTGTAATCCAACTTGCAATATTCCGCTTCGAACAAAAATATGCGTTGACACGTTTTTCGTCTCAGCTTGAGGCAACCTCAGTACAGTTTAGCGACGAATGAGCGTTTTATTATTTATTTTTATTACATAGATTTCCTCCAAGTAACGCCTAAATAGATTCTATATAACAGTAGTACTCGACAGACGGCAGAAAAAGGTAAAATAAAATACAACTTTGTTCAGCCACTCCACCCCTTCTTCATAAGTAAGAGTCAAACGTGTGACTCTATATACGTGTACGCTATGAGTTTAATATACACACTATACAAGCTTTGTATCTGATGAATAAAACATTAATGCAGCGCTAAACACAATCATTGTACTGCATGCCTTCAAAACCTTTAAAACAATGGAAACAAAGAACCCTTGAAACAACAGCCTGTCTGTCTATCATGCAAAAATGAGGACAAAGGATGTTACGTACATTTGCCACGTGTTTACCACAAAGCTGGCGATGAAACTACCTGTAAGCGCCGGACTGCATGTTTGGGATACCAACTTCTACACATTATATTTTAATTGCTGTTGATGACAGGCGATCCAATGTCTTATCTAATGCGGTAACTATGCTTATAACATAGCTGTGTATTTTTGGCATCACAGAATCAAGAGAAAGACCATATGTTAAGGAAAGTTGTAGTCTTCTGCCTACTATGGATTACTGGTAGACAGAATCGTCTGTTGTGTCCTACATTCGGAAAGTAGCTGCTTCTCTCGCAACTATATCAAATAAGCAGAATGGATATACTTCATCACGTAATAGCTAGCGATGCGCAAAATTGCATTAAAGTTATATTTGAATGTGCCGATAAAATTCCACAAAATTGTTCTCTCCTGTATTGTAACCTACCAGATTAGAAATCAGGATTAACCTCTTAGCAAAAATATTACTCTAAGTAAAAGAAGCTTAACACAATTTTCATCGGTCTGATCTCATTATTTAGTGGTCTGCCTGGTCCGGTCACGGAGTGTTGTGGGTTCAATTCCCATACGGGACAAAAAATTGTGTGATTCACAAATAGTTGTTCCCAGTCTGAGTGTTCTCTGTTTCCGTTGTTTGAATGTTTGTAAAGTTCCCCGCGACATAGGAATTATTACTAGTGTGGGAATTGTCTTTCTCAGAAAAACTATAAAAATAAAAAACGATTGTATTCGATAGTCGTACGCCGCCATAGCAGACAAAATTATCTTTTTTAATAATTTACCCTCTTTAACACATTGTATGTGTGTACATTCTGTGATACATACAATGTGTGTATCTGAATTCAGACGGTACGCCCGCTCCGCTTTTCACGTTCGAAAGACCAATTCTTTCGAACGGCCTACCTAAGCGAAATGCAAATCGAACGGTTCCATAATAAGGACCCGTTTAAGATAAATATTGTTCAGCTTTGGAGCGTTCTTAGCAGCACTCAATTAAATTAACTCAGCACTTGACAGCGGCTGTTACGTTCGATACAGCTTACGTTTCGTAGGAATACAATTTATTGGATTAATAATGTTACTAGCTTTTGCCCGCGGCTTTGCTCGCGTAAATGCAGGTTATGAATTTTTTTTATTCCTCGCTTTCAGTACTTTTCTGGATGAGAGGCACTCTATGTCTATTTCAGTTCCTCTAACAACGTGTATGCGAAATTTTATGATGACAAATAGAGAAGTCAAGGCGTGTAAGCGTAACAAACTAAACTCACATTCGCATTTATAATATTAGTACGGATTTATTTAGATGGTGTTTGCTATGACAGTGATTTAAGGCAGACATTCTTATCACATACGTTCGTAGACACGGTGCGTTATATACAAAAGCAAAAACAAGCATATGGCTCGCTTGCTTGCCGCAAGCAGTTATAATACTCTATACTGCTATTATAAGGGGAAAAGACGTATTTGCCAGTATTCTAACAATTAATGTGAAATGCTAGTATTTTACTGATTCCAAATACGTAAAAATAAGATTTCATAAGAAATTGTCGTTACGTCTTTTTCCGTATGACGGCAGTATAAGGAAAAATATGACATGTCTTAATAATTATTAAAAGCGCCTTAATGTACACAGATATGCTGCACTCATATCAATAAAAAATTAAGTATATAACAAATATATTTAGTAAGCTGAAATTCCTGTTCCTTCTATATGGCTGAACTAGTAATCACAGAAACAATTTATGGTTCAGGCTACTTTAACTGATTTTTCTGTAGCAACGCTAAATCTCAAAGTTTTCTCTTAATTATTTGGTACTTAAATCAACAGCTAGCAAAATGTTATGTTGACAGACGTGAGTCTATATACTATTACTAGATTTTCCCCGCGTCTTCGCTCGCGTAAAAGTTGGTTAGGTAAAATTAACAGTTGTAGTGGCCTGCCGTTTCACACGGCGAGCCATAACCTCGGCAGGGTCGCGACCACATGTGAAAGTGAATCGCGCAGCCCCACCGATTGCGGATTTATCGAGGAACACCGTAGTAGGTTTATTCAGTTTTCCGGGAGGTCCATTATTATTATCATTACCATCTTTCTCTTTAACCCCGGTGAGTCTAACATAACCCCTTCGCCCGCCCCCGTGGAGGAGAATGCGTCAATGCATAACCCCCAAGTAAAATAAAGGTTAGTAGCAGTAGTTTTTTCTGGATGAAAGGTACCTTATGTCCATTTCTGTTTCCCTGACAACGTGTATGCAAAATTTTATAATGATCGGTTAAGCAATTAAGACGTGAAAGCGTAACAAACAAACTCACATTCCCATTTTAATTAGAATTATATAAAAAAATGTTTTGTTCTATAAGCCCAGCTTCTATGGAACTTTGCAACTGTAAGGTTAAGCTGAGTTTGTTAAACTTTTGAACTTTAGCTATTTCCATAACCATGGAAAACAAAGTTCACGAGATAATACTTACGTAAGTATGTCAAGGTTATACTTACAAAGTTTATATCAGTAATTTGAAATCTTCATTCGTAGTTAATGTAGATACAGAAATGAAGATATTGTCAGTATGAAATCTGATGCTTCGTGTCGTTAATGTCGTTGACTGTACACACTGATGTCTGTACAGTCAACGACATCTTAACTAATATTATTAATGCGAATGTGAGTTTGTTTATTTGTTACGCTTTTACGCCTTTACTGCTTAACCGATTATCATGAAATTTCGCATAGACGTTGTCAGGGGAACAGAAAAGGACAAGGTAAATTTCAGCCAGAAAAATATTCTGTTACTAATCTTTTTTTTTTTTACGTTCGCCAATGCTTTGACGCTTACCTCTCCGCGGGGTGACGGTGAGGTTATGTCGGGCTCACCGGGGAGAGATACCCCGGTAATACCGACTAAACCTACCACGGTGTTCCTCGACATAACCATAGACGGCGGGGCCGCGCGAATCGCTTTCACATGCAATCGCGACCCCGCCGAGGTTTCGGTCCGCCGTGTGAAACGGCAGGCCGCTACTTAAAAGACCCTCTACTATCCCCTTGTAGGGGGACAAAAACACGACTCAGAGGCGCACATGGGAACACGCACGCCGCCTCTCGGACCTGGTGCTGATCGGGTGGTGGGCAGGCTCACGCAGCCCACCACCCCCAGGTGAAACCTCAGGGTGGCTGGAGGTCATCTCGCGCCCTCCAGCGCCCGGTTCTGCGGTTGGGGAGCGGATTTAAGCGCTCCCTCTCCCGCTCCGCCGCCTCCTTGAATTCTGTTACTAATCTAACCTAACCTACATTTACGCGAGCGAAGCCGTGGGCAAAATTTACTAATTCAATTAACACTTGTGAGATTTTCAATTGTTTCAGCATACACAATATTTTTTTATTTATTTTATTTTATTAGGGAATACAAACAGTTCCACTTTTTTCTTAATCTAGAGTATTCACATTATATATTATGTAGATGTGTAATTGTGTAGCTCACAACATTTTCCACGTTTTGTAATGGTGATTACCCATCTTTTTTACTGCAGTAACAGTAAATAAGTAGTTATTTTAATCACAATTAATTAATATAGAACAATAGCAAGTATATTTTTATTACTTAAATACTGTTACAATTTTGTTGAATGTTCAGCTACTTATGCCGGCTTAGTGGTTGTTTTGCACAAATCTGTTTGAAGGCATTCTGTGAAACGAGACGTTTCAATACTAATATTTTTTAGGTATCGATACACAAACATCGATATAATAAAGACACGAGTAACGACCCAGTATGTAAAAGGCGTGCGAATCGACACTTAAAAAATTCAATTTTTAAAAAGTGTCGTTGCCCTCAATTCTTGCGAATAGATTCATGTGAAACAACCGATCCTTCTTTACGCCCCTGACTGTACTACAGAATGTTTCTCGTCCAAATTCAAAACTTCCGAAAAACAAACTCCGAATCCCGAACTCTACGCTTTACAAATCACTTACCTGATCAATATATCTATAACTCCGCACTCGAAATGATTAAACGACGAATCTTTCGCCATTATTATTGTACTCACTCCATGTTTACATTTGTAAATTGGTGTCATGCGTGGTAATGTGTGATCGGGATCGATTTGATCGAATTGTATAATTTATTACTGCTACTTATTGATGCTTGCTCGATTGCAATTAAATTATATCAGTGCTTTTTTGATTACCGTTCGTCTTAAAAGCTTACGCTCTGCTTGCTGAAAATCTAGCGATATAAAAATTCGAAATACTCAAATCTCTAAATAAACAACAATATTTGAAACTATAATTTGAATTTTATAAGAGCATTAACTTTATTTGGTTATATAAAAAGGGTTATCACTATCGTTTGAGTGCATATAAAACACCTACGTATGAAGCGGCTACATTCAATCAATTGACATCACAACCTATGAAATCAAGTTTTGAATATTCGATTATGATTCGAATTTTAATAAGTGACAATGAATTGATCAACTGTCGATTGCGAGATCATATATAATATTTCAAAATATTTTATATCCTTTTCATACCAATTGTACATTGCTCGTTTATAACTTAATTATTCGGAGCATAGATATGACACCAGTATGACTAAACTTTGTATTAAAAAAGGTACGGCACAGGTAAATCTGCACATTAATCTAGGATTGTAATTAAACTGGAGCAGCCCACTCAGGAAGTATCTTCAGAAGATGGCAGCCAAGCAACCAACAATAGTGTTTTTGTAGATAATACAGTCCAGGCTGCTAGAGGAGACTGTGTGTTAAAAAGGGACAGTGCGATTTTATACTCTTTGTGCTAGTGGTATAATGTCTACACTTGTTTAGCCTTGGCAAGTATATAATATTATGCTTTTTGTCACTGTCGTGGTATATTATAACGAAAATATATCATTAAAGTACAGTAAAGTACTATTTTTTTTTTTTTTTTTTTTGCTGGTCTTAATGACCACACTGCGCCTGATGATAATCAGTCGTGTGGTCTAAGAGCAGTGGCCTCCACACCGTCCTCAAAGCAGCCGAGGCGATGTTGAGGTCTTTCTCGTGTTTTTCACGCCCCGTTTAAAGGAGCTAGGATTGAAGGAAGAAGGAAACACGTGCCTTGGCAGAGAATTCCATGCCTCGATCGTTCGGCAGAGGTATGAGGACCCAAACTTGTTGGTACGTACTCTAGTCGACTCTACCGTGTAAGAATGGCATCTGAGCCCAGCACGCGTTGTTCTGGATAGGAAAGGGGAGGGCGGGATAAGGTGGAATAACTCTTCAGAGCACTCCCCGTGGTATATTCTGTAGAACTGTGTAGAACTATCTCAACTGAACGCACAAAATCAGATACATTTTACACATACGCCATGCTGCGATACCGAGTCATTTCAAATGTCAACAGATTGAGTCAATTATTGCATTTATTCTGATAACGATGACGATACATCATACATTTATTATAAAATAAATCTATACCACAATGTAATGATTTTAATTTTAATTGCTAAATTAAATGTCGCACGGAATGATGCCGGTGTCTTGGCGGATTTTACGAACACTCAAAAAGAGGATGCAAAGAACATCCAGACTAGAAACAAGTATTTGTACATAACACAATTTTTTTATCTCATATGTTTCTCAAAATATCCTTACATACAACAAAGAGACGAGAGAGAGATTACGTCATCTACGCAGTCAAGTATTGTCATAAGCTTTGACTAATTATTGTTTCATTCTAGTCTTTACTTGAAATGCGATCTGTTCTACTTTAAATAAATGTAAGCGGATCGTCTCTTTTACCGAAGCAAAAACGATCTTAATGTTTAATTAAAAGCGGAGTACAGCAGGAAGAGCTAAGTCCTTCCGTCTTTTCTTGTATTCTTTGTATTAAGAAAGTCTTACTTTGTACATAAATGAAACGAGTATTTAAACAGTGTATACTGTGTTGTAGTTAGCCTTATTGCTCCTGTGCTATAACTGTTTGCATTTGGGAATCCGTTCACAAAATTTTATTTATACTGATACTTATAAAGAGAAAAGATACGATTCTCTTTTGTTTGATTGTAAGGATTTAACTCAATAACTACACAACCTATTTTAAAAATTCTTTCGTTTTAAATACTTCATTATCACCGAGTAACATAATTTATATTTTATTTAAAAAAAGTACTGTTGGCCTATCTTACTGTTACGCGGGCAAAAACTTGTTGGGTATTCTTTATTTTTCAATATTGACAACTTAAAGCCCTTGGTTTAATTATGCGAGATAATATCTTCAGAAAGAATTTTAGTCACGGCGACCAATATTTATTGCGATTGCCAATCTGCTCAGGAAGTATTACATTAATATATATTATGTGTGCACTATAGTGCACACGTTTTTACGCAAACACAAGTGCACTCTCTATTCCCTAACTCTTACGAACCGATGTGACGCAATCCGACACGACCGGAGAGAGATCAGGTGCAGGGCCAATGGCTTTACGTGTCTAACACCGCCGAGTCAGGGTTGTGTCTAACCACGCCACCTGCCTAACTCCGGGCTGGGATTTAAATTTTTTTAACAGAAAAACCCAATAACTTTTTGTAGGTCTGACCCGGGATTTTAACCCGAGACCTCATGCACAACAGTCGCACAACACTATCACTGCGGTTTTTAGGCATACGCATGGTACGAAAACAATACGTTTGCCGCGTTACAATCACTTAAAATTACACACATCTCTCGCTGTGATTAAAAGCAAATTCAAAGCGTAGCAATGGCTTCATATGTAAAACAATAGTACCGGACAATCATTGAAATCAATGCGTTCAACGCACTGTATGATCATTAAACGAACCGAGGGCTTCATTCTGGCCGCGAGCGATTCAGTTCGAACATTTTGTATTTTTTAGTCGCCTAGCTGAATTGGTTCTCGGCTGAAGTGTAGTACAACCATCCCTCTTCGAACCCATGCTTTTAAATTCAGATAATTTAATTAATTACAACAATGGCTTACAGTCACCCTACCTTACTGATAACATTGAAAATATAATAAATAAGAACTTGTGTTTTATGTGTCAGGATCGTAGCAAATGGAAATCCGTAGTCTCTGCCTACCCCTCTGGAAAACAGGCGTGAATCTATGTATGTATGTGTTTTTTGACGACAGTGTGATTATTAATTTTTTTAAATTAATTGAATATAATTTATTCAAAATATAATGTCTAGAAATTTAAAGCCAATGAATAATTGTAACTTATTATATATGAGTAGATTTTGTCCACGGCTTTGCTCTTTGCTTTGCTTTGCTTTGCTAGATTTCATTAACTATCCTTATCATCAAATATCCTTCGAAAATAGTAGGCACTTTTTCTCGATTGAAGGTACCCTATATCCTTTTACTGTGCCCTTGACGACATGTAGGCAAAATTCCATAACGATCGGTCCAGTAGTTAAAGCGTGGAAGCGTGACATACAAAAAAACAACTCGCATTCGCATTTTTCATATTAGTTAGGATTTAATTTTTGTGTATTTAAATTTATATTCATGTCAGAAATTGGCAGATTATGCGACCCTAAGAAATTATTTTAAGATTTGTTTTTTGTATATATTTATTGTTTTGATTGTATAGCTACAACAGCCTAGTGGAAGACCGATGAACTACAAAGACAAATATCAAAGAGGCCTCGGGTTCGATCACAAGGCATCTTTAACTTTTTGATTTTGAATTAATAAAGTATAAATGTCACACTGAGAAGAGGCCCGAGCCCAGCAGTGGGACAGTTTATACAGGGCTGATATTATTATTATTATTTATAAATGTTAAAAGCGTATTATAAAGTTAATTATCGCTTACGCTAACGTTGAAGTAAGGCATCGTATGGCAACTTGCAAGTAAGAGTTCCCTATAACGTGCTCGAAGAAATCTTTGAGAACATTATGAAGAACTCGCCCAAAATGCAAGTTTTCACACTACCATAACCTGCTCAAATAAATATTTGAGAACATTATGGAGAACTTGCAGACTCAGTGTTCACAAGATGACAGATACACATAATTATATCTGTCAAAGAACAATGGGTCAGAATAGGAAACCATAGCCTAAACCTTTTCACAATGAGAAGAGGCATAGACCTCTTTATAGTTTGTAAACTCTGTTACTGCTAGGCTTATTTTTAGCTTTCCGCTTTTTGACACAATTATTTTTTAAGATTTTGACTGTTATAAACACAACACGTAATATTTTGCGTATGAAAACCGTGACTGTCGGCTCGCCTAGGCTTACTTCAAAAGCGTATTCTTGGAAATACAGCTTATTGATATATATTCTACGTGCGAATATAACCTTTCTACTTCGAACTAGCTGTTGCCCGCGACTTCATCCGCATGGACTATAATTTATTACCCAATACTTACTACTATACTACTACTACTTAATACTTTTAATTTGTTATCTAATTTTAATATATAAAACTACAACTAAAGAAATTAATAAGTCTAACTACACCTATATAGGTGTAGTGAGCTATATATTCAAAAAATACATATGGTATTGCGGAATTGTTTGTAGATATTGATACGTTCTATAATACTGTATAACATTTTCTTGTTCTATCATCAATAGTTTCCGCAGCGCACGCGATGACAGATTTTTTATGACAAATTTTTTCACACCTTGGGTTATATTATTGCATTTTTATTAAAGATTCCTATTTATTATGAAAATGTTATATTGTCCATGTCACTCAGTAAAGATGCAGCTTTCTAATGGTGAAAGAATTTTTTAAATCGGTTTAGTAGTTTTTGTGTGAAAACATTACAAACATACATACAAAAACACAAATGTTTCTTCTTTATAATATTAGTTTAGATTAGTTTAGATGACATATTGGCGATTGTATTCTATGAACTTGTAATTACACTGAGTTCGTTTTGACCAGTGGAATAAATTCTTTTCGTCATTATTTATTAATAAACGTCGAATTGCTTCAGTTGCATATGCATGATCGGCTTGGGTCAAATTTCAGGAACTGGGCAAGTGTTATTATCAGCAATCGGCTCACCTCCTGTTATGTAAGACATAAGCCTAGCTAGCTAATGAAAGAGATAATATATCTCTTTTGTGAGTAGGACAAATATTAGCTCGCTAAATATACCCACCTTCGCGAGCTAATACACCTGCCTGCTTGGGATAAAGGTGTGAAACTACCATTACTGTCGTATTTAGTACATCAGACTGGTAAACTAACAAATTAATGATCGAGCCTAGTGGTAAATGGTGGTGGTTAAAAATCATACTATCTCGGTAGTCTGCATGCAGAAATATTCATCTATCGAAGAATTTCCGACTAAACCTCAAATAATACGATATACATATGAAATCAGATACAGGCATTGCTCAATTAAACAACTTCATTTTCCGTAGTAAATGTCCTAAGTCTTTTAAGGAAGAAAGAGATGTTATGGAATGTATTAGGAGAATAGCGCCTCCTTTTTGACGTCCAGTTAAAGCGTGAGTCATACCTCAAGTTGTACAAGTGCCCAAAATATTGAGCTGATAGCTTAAAAACGTTGGTTGAGTAATCTGGTCAGTTCAAAATCTTTGCCACGATTAGGTTAGGCACTTCCAATCAGAAAATATTTTTACATTGTCTTTAAAAAGATATTATTATAGTACCAGATCTAGATCATTTAGCAAAGCTGAATTTAGTTAGCTGAACACCGTGATGATCCGTTCAGTCATATGTTTTACACCTTTGATTTGACGACCTCGATGGCGTAGTGGTTAGTGTTAAACTAAACACTGTCGACTTAGGTCGCGGGTTCAATTCCCACACAAGTCAAATATTTGTGTGCATGAACATGGATGTTTGTCTTGGTCTGGGTGTTTCTATGTATAATAAGTAAGTATTAAAGGATATACATATGTATGATTATCCATTTTCTAGTACCCATAGTACAAGCTCTGCGTTGTTTGGGCTAGATGGTGTTGTGTGTATGTGATAGAACACCTATCGTTTAACTGCAAATAAAAAACGTCGACACCGCATCGCTCGTGCTAATCTTGGTGCTGCACATAACTTTGATTTGATTTAATCGATAGATTCCAGCGGTGGACTGCTATTGTCACTTGTTTAGATGCACATGCAACCGAGGTGAGTGTAACACCAAACAGGTGTTTTAATTAGCGAGATGCTATATTACAGATATTGGTGAAAATCATTCGACATAACAAACCTTATAAGGGTAAAAGTAAATTGTATGACATTATACCACAATAAACCTGGTGTATCATAAGCAAATTAAAAATAGAACGACCATAGAGGGAAGTTCACGCTGTCTTAATTTGAAGAATAGACTGGCCCAGTCTCTCGTAAAAATGTATACTTTCAAGATACAGGAGATCGTAGACGAATAAACTTATTTTGATTTGTTGAGCAATAATTGAACACTCTTTTAAAAACGATGGTGCCATCAGGTGATATTTAATGATTTGTATAACATACACAGTGTTTTGTCTCTTTTGTATACCGCAATGCGGTAATTTTTTTTACAACATATGCAATATTTTCGGCGTACGTAAATCCTTTTTCTTCATCCTAGGTTTTCACTACACGAAACAGATAATTGGCACCGAACCGAATTGTTTTAAGAAGGAGTAATATATGACACTTTGATTAGGATTGCTACCGTAACTTAAGGCAGCAGCGCCATTACCTTTAGGTAGGTATCTGGTTAGGCTGTACAGAAACAAGAAAATAAGAAGCGTGAGTTAACGAAAGGAATCTTTTAGCAGCTATGTATCATATCTATATAGTTTGTTTGCGAATCACCAAAATGACGGTAGCATTAAAATTATATTTATTTATTTATTTATTTGATTCACCAACAGTTATATACAAAAATTCATTTACACAGTATAATACAATTTATAGGTTTAAAACTAATTGCATAACTAATAATAGGTGAATACAGCATGCATTTCAATATTTATTAAAAACTATAATATATTTAATAGTAATCAATCAGAATTATAAATTATACATAAGTTAGTTGAAATAGAATATTTAAATAATCACAAAATTTAAGTCAAAGCTATATCAATATAATCCATTAATTTAATCATACATAAAATCTATTAATTTTAAACAAAACATAAATTAATTAATTCAATTGAAACAAGAATAAATTATTGTTTGAGATATACATAAATATAAAACAGATAAGCGTTAATTCTATCATATATACAATTTCATTTTTATATTTAATTTTTATATGTGACAATTAACTAATTAGGCAAGTTTTCGAAAAGTAATTTGTGAAACTTATGCAATTTAACAGCAAAGATGTCAATCGAATTTGTGCAATAACTATATATTGTGTGTAACAGACGTTTTCTCTCTCTCTCCCTGTCCATATATACAACATGGTAGTGGGATCTACCTTCCTGCTCTTACTCTGCCACTTGTCTATATCCTCGTCATCGTCTTTAGATACCTCTTACTCCCTCATATCTCTTGTGTAATAGACGTATAACTTACCAAAAGTCAACCATAAGTTCTGTCTTATAATATGAAGACATTTAACTCCTTTCTTCACAAGAATATTGAGTTATGTCTACGACGGGTCGAGACAGTGAAAAGCCGCTTCGTCTCAATTCCAAACCATTCATTCAATATATTTTGTAGAAACACAGACGCTATACAAATGAAACTCAACAACTTGTTGCATTATTCTAAGCTCAACATTTTCAAAGAGATTAAATAAAATTTGAATTAAAGTAAAATTAGATATAAATCGCTATTCAGCGGTGATTAATTTAATTATGTGAAGGTTGTGAGTTTGCGTGTATTAAACTTTGATTTCGTTTTGCCTTTTGTCTCACATTATGTATTAAAAAAAATGCATGCACCTTTGACTTTTTTAAGGTTATGTGCGTAATAAATTGTTAATTATTGCTCGGTTTAACGGCATGAAGGCAAACATCGTGATGTCTGTGATTTCTCCATACTGTCTTGTATCTTATGTGGGGGCCAGTCAGTGCAGACCGGCAACACTTCGACCCAGTGGGATCTTTTGTGTCGACACTCTCCCAGTAACGACTGCCATAGATGTTCATGGCAGCCGGGATCGACGTCTTAACGTGCTCTCCGAGGCACGGAGTAGGCGATCATTGTCAATCAATACGCACATAATTTCGAAAAGTCATATAGCTTCCGAAAGTCAGAGGTGCGTGACGTGGGTTCGAACCCGAGACCCTCTGCATTGCAGTCTGTTGTCTCCCCACTAAGCTATCGCTGCTACTTCTCCATACTAACTTAACCTTAACTTAAGTGGAAGACTTAATCTACAGGGCTGATATTAGTTATTACTCCCATTTTAAGCATTATTGTACGTTACATAGAATATCCTGATCATCGTGTTAAATTACATTATGTCATGAGATATCAGTTATGTTTGCATGGTTTTAATATTCAGATTTTTTATTTATTCATTTCATTTTAAATAACAATACGAAATCTGGTAACATTTTTAGTAGATGGCAATAGATTTATCCGTATTACGTAGGACATGAAAACAGATAGCGAAAGGTAAATAAGATACATTGTTTCTTCCGAAAAATGCAGCCAAATAACCCTAACTTGTGTTCCAGCAGTACTCGTAGTAGTAGTAGTGCAAGTAGTACAAAAATCCTATTGAAATATCGAGTAAGCCTAAACGTAAAACGATTGCGAGCTATCCATTTGCTTTTATTCTACCTAATATTGTCTTCTGTTTACGCGAATATTATTCATTGAAATTAAACTACTATATACGGATTTTATCGCGTTGTTTATTTGACACTTTATTACATAATTTTGAAAAACTGTTACACTACTACTACTATTAAACTTTACTACTTTTTAAGCTAATTGAATTATTATTAAAACTATTAAAACTATTTAGATTTAATTTTATTCTTTTGGGGTTGAATTAAAAGTATTGATAACTTCTTATCCATGTCTTCTTTACCTCATACTAACCAACTAAAGTACTATCGCTTTTTAAAAATTTCTATACTTTAGTAAAGAACATTTTTATTAAAGTTTAAAATTGCATGAGTCTCGCCTACCGCACAAAGCCTCTCCACATATGGTGTATTGTTTGATTACGCCACTGCTTTCTTCTGCGACAACGTATAGTTTTAATGATTAGTCATGCGATTAGAGCAACCAATTTCATGTCTTAGAGTTCTCCATACTCACCTAAAGTTAGCAACCAATTTCAATATTTGTATTTTTATATAAAAGAAATCAAAATATAATATATATTATTATGAAAAGTGGTAGAATAATAATGCGTAAATAACGTAGTACCACCGGTAAAAGTTTATTAGTATTTAAAAAATATATATACCAATGTAACGTCGCAGCTTTTTGGCAAGGTAACGCGTTAAAAAGCTACGAAGTTTTATTGGTAGTATGGAGTAAAAATTCTTTAAAATTATTGCAGTAACAGGCCGTTACAACAACTGGTTTTGGACAGACGCACGCGATTTACGTATAGCCATAAATGGGAAGTATACCATCGAATTTATAGCTGCATCGTATTATTATTAAAATGCATAACAGCTCAGGTCGTTAATCTGTGGTTACGGCCGAAAAAAGCTTTATTTAAAATATGTACGCAGGAAGTGTAGAGTTAATTATAAAATACCAAAAGTTGACTGCCTTGTTGCTGCCATGGCAAGTTTCCGTTTATGGTCGAAGCTGATAGTAAGCTCTAATATTCGATTCTCGAGCTGGCTAAAACGTTATTAGGTGAACTTTAGTAAACTAACTACTTTGATGTTACTTTGTGACTTAAATTATAAAATATTTTGATAAGAATTTTTGTAACTATCAATGGTTATTTCATTCATTTTCATTTTATCATTTATTCAACTTAAATTGGTAAAAATTGATACAGAGCTTAGGTTACATCGTAAAGGTAATATATAAGGGGTGCCTGTACTAGGGTAAACCTGTGCCACAAGCATTAAGGGCACATACTGTATAATATATGTAGATATAAATTCTAAAACAATACTTATAAAACATTATTCTTTGTTTATAAAAATATACGAATTACATTATAAACTAAGTGATTACTATAACTACTTAAAGAGCTATTTTATTGCGTAACACTTATTGAACAACAGTCATCAAATTTTCAATATGATCGTAGTTCAAGGTTTGTAAATATTATTGAACTAATTGCTTAGTGTTAGCATAATTTTTGTCATAATTCGCAGTAATTTTGTTTATATAATTATAAAGAAATGGACCTAAAAATGCTAAAACCTATTGGTAAAAATATACTTAGATTGAGACTGAGTAGTACAAACGATATCTTTCCGTCGTTTAGTGTTAGTAAGTTCTGGGTTATAATCAAGAGTAGTATGTTGTTTTAGCACAGTGTGCATTATAAAAAGCTGCCGGGCTGTTAGTATTTTAGAATTTTCACACGAAAGGCATGTGGGATAGCGAAAAGGTCGAAGTGTAGCTAGTTCATTGTATTTATTTATAGAGTTCTTAATGTTTCACATAGTTTCGAACTGGATTATGATTCTTTAGTTAAATATTTTGCCTATTATGTCTCGCTAGTAACATTAGATTTTAGTATTGAGATTTAAGACAAGATTCCTGGGACGAACAAAGTATTGTTGCATTTTTACGTTACGAAATTTTCAATAGCATCACGTTTTTGGAAATGTGACCGGCAGACAACTCGTCCCTATTACTTAAGAATTAAAATAACTATAATAATATTAAGTTTACGAATTTTGATGTAGGTAATACAATTTTATTGTTTCTTGCTTTTTGGTGCAAATGCAGACATGAGACGATTTAAGACTAAGGGATACATTTTTGGATCGAATTTGAATGTATTACTATTCCACTGACTTAAATTATAATGATAATATTTATTGCTAATTAGCTTTTGTTTTCCTTTTAGAGTTCGAAAAACTCTTATACAACAGCTTTGTCCGTCCGTCCGTCTGTCTGTTATACAACTTTCAACTCAAGAACCGTAAGAGCTAGAGACTCGTGGTCAATGCCCTTCGACTCAGCATAGTCGATATAACCCCGAAATGACTATGACCCAAAGGTCACGTGGTACCACGTGACCTTTGCATATTACTTGAACCATATTTTCGACTCTAAGATTTACGGCAATTCATTTCCGATTCTCACTTTATTATATACTAGATGTTGCTTGCGGCTTCGTAAATATAGGTTAATTTAGGTTAGTAACGGTATTTTTTCTGGATGAAAAGTAGGTGCTCTATGTCCTTTTCTGTACTCTTGATAACCCAGTTTGGTTTTAGAACTGGAGTCTCGACAAATGATGCTGTTCATGAATTGACCGATTACATTGTTAACAAACTAGACAATAAAAAAAAGGTAATAGCGGTATTCCTGGACCTAGCAAAGGCATTTGACATAGTCTCTGTCCCACTCCTACTAACCAAACTACAAAACATGGGGATTCGCGATGTACAGCTCAAATTGTTTGAGGAATATCTTTCTGATAGACAACAGAGAGTGAGAGTAGGTGAATCCACTAGTGATGATTTACCTATATCTTAAGGTGTGCTGCAGGGCAGCGTGATGGGCCCTACTCTTTTCCTCGTCTTCATCAACGACTTGTGTAACCTCCAACTAATAAATGGGAAAATCGTAACATTTGCGGATGACACGGCTCTAGTCTTCCATGGTGACACCTGGGATGATGTTTACGGCTTTGCACAAACAGGACTCAACATAATAATCTCATGGCTTAATGACAATGGCCTCACACTCAATGTTAACAAAACTAAATATATACCGTTCTCCATCAAAAACATTTCAACATCATTTCACAAAAATTATTCCATAAAAGTTCATTATTGTCCATCCGATCCTGCATGTTCCTGTAACTATTTGGAAGTAGCTTCCAGCATAAAATATCTTGGAGTTATGATTGATAGCTCACTGAGCTTTAACCAACACATAGACTTACTATCCTCCAGAACTCGGAAACTAATCTATATTTTCAAAAACCTACGCCATATAGCTGATAAAAATGTTATTAAAATGGTATACATGGCCATGTGCCAATCCATACTCAGCTACTGTATTACTCTATGGGGTGGCACTAGTAAGACTGGCTTGATAAAGCTAGAAAGAGCCCAAAGAGCAGTTATAAAAGTAAGCCTATCGTTGCCATTTTTTTTTTTCAACTAAAGATCTCTATTCGCTTTCGGACGTGTTGACAGTACGCCAACTATACATTCTGTGCACAGCTCTAAGGCAACATTCATTAATAGGGTATGA
Source organism: Catocala fraxini (assembly GCA_930367265.1). NCBI lineage: Eukaryota > Metazoa > Arthropoda > Insecta > Lepidoptera > Erebidae > Catocala > Catocala fraxini. The sequence goes on from OV884047.1 coordinate 6,880,847, forward strand.
TCCAACACCAAATATCAACAAAAGAATTAAACACAGAGTATGCCAACCACTTGCTAAAAGAAATACAGCCTTCTCACACAAATTCTTTGAATTTCTAGGGTACTACTTGTATAATAAGATAAACAAGAATCTAACAGTCTACTCTCTCACAAAAGCAAATTGTAAACGGGTAATAACGTCCTGGCTAAAATCCCTGAATTATGAGGAGACCGAGAATCTACTTAAGGTCCCTTCCTAATTGGCTGACATACATACACACTCAAGCATGTACATTCACACTCATATGCATAGGTGCATACATACACACACACCCTCACGCGCATACATACACACACTCCCTCACACACACACACAGACCCTCACCTTCACACACACTCACACATACACACACACACACACACACGCACACGCACACGCACACGCACACGCACACGCACACGCACACGCACACGCACACGCACACGCACACGCACACGCACACGCACACGCACACGCACACGCACACGCACACGCACACGCACACGCACACGCACACGCACACGCACACGCACACGCACACGCACACGCACACGCACACGCACACGCACACGCACACGCACACGCACACGCACACGCACACGCACACGCACACGCACACGCACACGCACACGCACACGCACACGCACACGCACACGCACACGCACACGCACACGCACACGCACACGCACACGCACACGCACACGCACACGCACACGCACACGCACACGCACACGCACACGCACACGCACACGCACACGCACACGCACACGCACACGCACACGCACACGCACACGCACACGCACACGCACACGCACACGCACACGCACACGCACACGCACACGCACACGCACACGCACACGCACACGCACACGCACACGCACACGCACACGCACACGCACACGCACACGCACACGCACACGCACACGCACACGCACACGCACACGCACACGCACACGCACACGCACGCACGCACGCACGCACGCACGCACGCACGCACGCACGCACGCACGCACGCACGCACACACACACACACACACACACAAACACACACACACACACACACACACACACACACACACACACACACACACACACACCTAATTATAAACCTTATAACAGACACAATACACCTAACTTAACTTAACTAATGTTGTACTTACCTGATGTACTTACCGTTGTCCACTTCCGGAGTCTGGAGAGGGTTATCTGTCATACAGGTCTCCTAGTACAGAAACCAGTCTCTCACATAGATTTAATCTTATGTATTGTACACAGTGTAGGGGCCCGTTTTGCAATCTCCAAATTGGTTTTTGGGGACTACATCTACCGTTCTTATACTGCGAACGGTGGGAGTGCACTGGGGTCGTCTTCTTGGGGCCCGTTGGGGACTGTAGAGCGGTCTCCTATTTGTCTTATTGTCTTATTACATGTGTTTGCACAACTGTTATTTTTACACCACCATATGTAACTTTTCTATGTGAGAGAAAAACAATAAACTCTTATTATTATATTATATTATCTTATTAACCTACATGCGTAAATTTCAAGATGATCGGTCGAGTATAAGTTAAGGCGTGAAAGTGTAACAATCAAGCAAACTCAAAATCGCATTTATGATATTAATTAGGAAGTTAGGATAAGCTTTTAGAATTCGAAAAAACTCTTATACTAACAGCTTTGTCCGTCCGTCCATCCGCACATCTGTTATACAACTTTCAACTAGAACCGTAAGAGCTAGAGACTCGAAGTCAATGCCATTCGACTCAGCATAGTCGATATACTCCCGAAATTACTATGACCTTTGACCTTTGACCTCTGACCTCAAGGTCACGTGATACCATCTTTCAACTCAAGAACCGTAAGAGCTAGAGACTCGCGGTCAAATGCGGTCGCTGCACTTTCTAAACGTCTATTTTATACAACAACTTTTCTATTTTCTGTTAATAAGGTCAATTTGAGGCATAATTTTGTCGCGGGTGACTATATAATCGTAACTTGTTATAAGCGAGGATCTGTTAATGACTGTATACTATGTAATATCTATACGAATATTATAAAGCTGAAGAGTTTGGTTGAACGCGCTTATCTCAGGAACTACGGGATCGAATGAAAAAAATATTTTAGCGTTGAATAGCCACTAAAATAATTGTATCAAGGAAGGCTATAGTCTATATAACATTAAGACCAATAGCAGCGGAGTATCAATGAAAAATGTAGCAAAAACGAGGAAAATTATCTTATGTGAAGCAGACAAAGCTGCGTGGGTCAGCTAGTTTTTGTATCAAAATAAAATGGTATAGTCTTTCATACAAAATAAATAAATAACATTGACGGACAAAAAGTACACCCAGGCTCGAAAAAACTATAGTCTTCTCCTTCTTTCTTTTCGTGTGATTAGTGGCCAACCTGTTGTCAAGAGTTGTTCAAGCCGCCCGTAGGCCTCTGACATGGCTTAACAACTGCTGTTAATTCGACAACAACCAAGACCGACTTTTTACGGGCCCTCCGAAGCACGGAGACGCTCAGATGAAATACTACTAAGCAGTCACCCATCTGTAGACCGCACCCAACGTTGCTTAACCTCGCTAATCATTTACCAATCAGTGAGTGCAACTAGCTATGAGCTATAGTGTATATGTGATAATGCTGCTGGTCTTTCATACAAAATAAATAATTTATAACATTAATGGACAAAAAGTACAGGCTCGAAAGAACTATAGCGTATATCACACAATGTTTTTTGCACCGTGTAGGATTCAAACCTTTCACAACATTCGGCGTGTGGCAGTGGCGAGACGACCACTTGTAGCACTATGTTATCTGTGCCGTATCACACACAGAACTGTCTATATTGATTCCTGGTGTGCTTTCAAGCACTAGAAGATGCAGTAGTCTTCTTTTAGAGTTCGAAAAAACTTTTATACAACAGCTTTGTCCGTCCGTCCGTCCGTCTGTCTTTTATAAAACTTTCAACTCAAAAACCGTAAGAGCTAGAGACTCACGGTCAACGCCATTCGACTCAGCATAGTCGATATACCCCTAAATGACTATAACTTTTGACCTCTGACCCCAAGGTCACGTGATACAATTTTTTTCGAACTCTGAAATTCACGGGAAACAGTTCCGTTTCTCACTTGTTTTGTTTCATGTTTAAAACGTAGGCTTAAATTAGAACGCGTTTCACCGTTAAACAATTACGTTTGGCGAGTATAACACTTGTAATAGATCTAAGTTATCTTTGTAAAGGAAAATCATATCTTCTCCCTTAGCCTTCATTATTCCCAAGTCACTTGGGGTCGGCTTTTCTAGTCTAACCGGCTTTGACTGGATATCAGTTTTTAGACAGAGCGCCTGCCTCCTGACCTCCGCAACCCGAAGGCTAACGATACCCTAAGGCTAGACCAGTGTCAGGATATTAGGGGGTACTGACTTTCGCAATAACGACTGCCATAGATGTTTATGGCAGCCGAGACTGACGGCTTAACGTGCTCTCCGAGGCACGGAGCAGGCGATAATTGTCAATCAATACGCACATAATTTCGAAAAGTCATATAACTTCCGAAAGTCAGAGGTGCGCGACATGGGTTCGAACCCGAGACCCTCTGCATTGCAGTCTGTTGGTCTCCCCACTGAGCTATCGCTGCTTTTTTTGTAAAGGAAAATCATATAAAAATTAAAAATGGATTGTTTTGTAAAGTGAACATACAATTCCACCGATCCCTCGAGGACATGCTGTCGTAATGTTATAATATGTTGTTATTGAACTTTATAGTTTTACTGCTTGGCAGACAGTTCGTTCCAAGAATTTATCGCACAGCGCCGCTCATTTGAAATGCGCAATATATCTATATTTGTGGCTTGGAAACAGGGAAGCGAGTCATTTGACAAGATGTTGTTTCCTCTCTCAAATAAATACATGAAAGCAAATTAAAAACAAACAACTTCGTATATAATAAGGTGATCGTACACTCTATCGTAACTGATACTATAAATGCGAATGTGAGTTTGTTTGTTTGTTACGGTTTCACGCCTTAACTACTTGATCGACAATCATGAAATCGCGTTGTCAGCAAAACAGAAAAGGACATTTTATTAAGCAAAAATACTACTACTAATATAACCTAATCTATATAGTCATTTGACGACTCGATGGCGTAGTGGTTAGTGTAACCGACTGCCACGCCTGAGGTCGTGGGTTCAATTCCCGCACAAGTCAAACATTTGTGTGCATGAACATGGATGTTTGTCTTGGTCTGGGTGTTTCTATGTATAATATTTTTTTATTTTTTTTATTTAGGTAAACAAACAATGACACAATATCTAATTTTCAGTAGTTTGTACAAAATAAATATAGCATAATTGTGACACCAGTGACATTTACCACATATTTAATACAATACATTCATGGGTTACAATGAGAACCAGTAGACATGTGCAATATTTAGTAAACACAAGTATTAAGAATATTCACTTATTTTTGGTTTTGTTTTATCAATCAAATAAGATCATAATAAGGATAAAGCACTAAGTAACAATTTTTTAAATATGCTAGGGCGTGTTGCAAATAAATCAATACTATTGAAATTATTGTTAAAGGATTCAACTAAGCGATACATAGGTGCTCGTTTGCCTGCATTTGTACGACAACGAGCAGTAGCAAAACATTTACATGGATTACGGCTATGAGTTCGAATAGGTATTCGGTAACATATTTTGTTTGTCAGTTGAATGCAATCATATTTATTGTGACAAAGGTCGTACAGTAACATTGCTTCCAAATATAGTCGTCTGTGTTCCAATGTTATGCATTTATATTTCACAAGTAGTTCCTCATATGAACACTTAAAATGATAACACTTATAATGCATGCAGCGCAAAAACTTTCTTTGAACCTCCTCTATAGCACTAACATACTTATTATAAAACGGATTTCAAATGGGCACAGCATATTCTAGCTGAGAACGGACTAAAGATCTATATAAGTAAAGATAAGTAGCAGGCTGTGTAAAATGTACACTTGAACGCATGATAAATCCATACATCTTATAAGCTTTACCAATAACTGTGTCAACATGTACATCTAAGTTGAGTTTACAATCCAATATAACTCCTAAATCTCGGATGAAATCAAGTTTATCAAGTTGTATCCCATCTAACCTGTAATTGTAATAACTGATAATTTTCTTTTTTGTAAAGGTAATGGATTTGCATTTATCAAGACTAAGTGTAAGCTTGTTCTTAAGACAGTATTGTGTAAAGCGGTCAAGATCTTGCTGGATTTTATAATATGTATGTATTTACAAAATAAAAAGTATATATGTATGTTTATCCATTGTCTAGTACCCATAGTACAAGCTCTGCTTAGTTTGGGCTAGATGGTGTTGTGTGTATGTGATAGAATATTATATTATATTATATTATATTATTTACTATGCCTCTGGTGGGCAAACTTAGCATAAAGTCGAGTTTTTTTTTTTATATGACTAATTTGGCACACAGGCATACGGCCCACATGATGGTAAGTGGTCACCGTAGTCTATGGACGCCTGCAACACCAGAGGCATCACTTGCGCGTTGCTGGCCCTGGAAATAAAAGGAAGTGGGAAGGAGAAGGAACGGGAAGGGGGAAAGAGGGTAATTAGGCCTCCAGCACTCTCACTCACCGAACGAAACACAACAGTAGGAACACTGCTATTTCACTTCGATATTCTGTGAGAGGGTAGTCCTTCTCCGGTCGAGCCGGCCCATTCATGCTGAAATCAGCGAGGCTCTACTACTCTAAAACTGTGCTGTTTTGTAGCTTTCTCAGACATGCATAGAGCATATCTGATAAAGTTCTCCCGACGTTTTCCTTTACAGTTAATAATAATATCAGCCAGTATTAACTGTCCCACTGCTAGGCACGCGCCTCATCTCAGTGTGAAAAGGGTTAGGCTGGCCACGCTGACCCAGTGTGGGTTGGCAGACTTCACATATCTTCGAGAACATTATAGAGAAATTTCAAATATGCAGGTTTCCGCACGATGTATTCCTTCGCCATTAAAGCGAACAATAATTATCTGTTTAATGCGGTGGGATTGGCTACGAGCCTGTACGCCCCTTGACTTTCACCCCTTTCGTTGTTCCTATTTCTGGGTGGATTTTAGGAAGAAACCTAACAAATACCTACAAGGGGGCGAACCTTGAGGGGCGAACGGGCTCGTAACTGTGGGATTTTGAGATCGAACCGAGTCGTGTGGTTATATTAACGAGTAATCAAAAAATACAAATAGAGAGATGATTAAAATGTAGTTCAAGGTTTAGATATTTATTATTATTTATATACAAGAGTAGTTGTTGTAATAGATCAGTTACTAAATCCAATAAGCCATGGTCAACTAGTGGCATTGGTATTACCCGTTCACAAGTACTTATGGTCCATCGTTAGGAAGTTCTCAATACTTTTTGACGATATAAATCTGTTAATTGAAATTAAACTACTTAAAACGGGTTTATCGCAGTTCAATTTGTTAAAAACTATATTAATTAAACTGGAAAACAAAAAAAATATATATTTACTGCGGTATTAATTTGTTAGTGGTTTTAATAATCATCTTCATTAGTCATACCCGAAATGTATTTACTTTGTATGGATTGACTCTAGTTCTTGAGATATTTAACATAAAGAACTGTTCCATCAGGACATTAGAACAATGAAAGAAAGATACCAAGGCCGATGGGACAGCCATATTATGATGACAGACTATTGCTTGAGTCTAATAAGTGATTGTCCTGAAAATAAACACAATAGAAAAGCTTACAGATAAAGTTTTCTCTAATATTTATTTTGTGGTTTTTTGTTAATAGCATATGTATTAAGTTTTCTTGTCGTTATTATATAGCCGCTTCTAAAATATATATTTAATATGTAATTGTATTTTTATTCTGACCTTCTTTCAGTCATATAGTTAGTTATACAGTCTTATCTCATAAACTAGAGTCAATCTAACATATCTGATATTTTTCTCGTATTAAGCATACTGAACTTACACAAAATTTACTTCAACTTACCATGCCGCAAAATGACTGTTCCCCAGTGTTATTTTTATTAATTAAGTTTATATAGAAAACCTGGTTTTGCCCGCGACTTCATACATGTTATTGTAAGTTTTGTCAGTAAATTTATTTTTCTCGGCAACAGTAATTTTTGCTGAATGAAAGTAATAGGCTTAATTATTATTGGAATAACTTGCCACTATTTGTATATTTTATTGTTTGGTGTGCCCGTGCAATTCAATAGGTTAACTGTAAGTCAATAATAACAATAGTCATGCAGCGATAGCCTAGTGGAAGACCATTCGACTGCCACGCAGTGGTCTCGAATTCGATCCTCAGGCGTGCATCTCTGACTTTTCAAAGTTATCAGCGTCTTAAATAGTCAATAATTATACTATACTGTTGTGGCGGACTTTACAAACATTCAAACGGACAAAAAGAACACACTGACTCGGTAAAACTATTTGTAGATTACACAAATTTATTTTTCTCCCGTGTTGGGATCGAACTCCTTGCGATTTGCAAGCACCAAACCTACCATACGTAATTCGGTGAATATTTTCTCTACACTCGGCGAATCCCGTATGATGATCGCGCCTTTACGTTCAAACTTAGCGTAGTTATGCAAATAAGTGTTTTTATAATTGAAATCTGCATTAATAACACTCCTTGTCTTCTCATTGATAACATCGAGTCGTCACGGTCACTGGATGCGGAAATACTAAAACGCATAATAAAGTATTTCGTGTTTAACGCATGCGTACTTATAATATAACTAGCTGACCCGCGCAACTTCATCTGCTTCACATAAGAGAAATTTCCTCCGCTCCTGTTGGTCGTAGCGTGATGCTATATAGCCTAAAGCCTTCCTCGATAAATGAGCTATCCAACACTGAAACAATTTTTTTATTCGAACTTGTAGTTCCTGAGATTAGCGCGTTCAACCAAACAAACAAACTCTTCAGCTTTATAATATTAGTAGCTATAGATATGTAATCCTATGTTTAATTTTATAGTCACCCTTTACACCTCAAATACACAAACCAAACGCTAAAGTGGTGACCCCAATGGCTTCTCACACTGAGAAGAGGCCCGTATCCAGCAATGGTACAGTTTATATACATGCTGATATTATATTATATCTATAGTCAAGGGTGCCTTGCCATCGAACCCGAGACCTTTGCGTGGCAGTCCAACGGTGCCCCACTAGGTTCCACACTTATATTATAAATAACTAGATTTTGCCTGCCCCTGGTCTCGCGTATATGTAGGTTAGATTAGATTAACAACAGTTCTTTTTGGGGATATAGGGTACCCTATGCCTTTTTCTGTACCCCTGACAACGTGTATACCAAATTTCATAACGATATGTCGAGTAGTTAAGGCGTGAAAGCGTAACAAACAAACAAACTCATTTTCGCATTTATAATATTTAGTAAAGATATCAGCCCTGTGCCCAGCAGTGGCAGAATTAATATACATGATTGTTTGGAGTTATTATCATTTTCAATTATCAACAAATTATGATTCACCTATATTCAGATTTTGATCGCTTCGTATGATAACAATTAATGAATGTGTGTTACCCGTTAATGAAACTTAATGTACCGTTATTAATGCTAATTAAATGTTTCCACTAGAACTTAATGGACATTGAGTTATAATCTGTTGGAATATGGGCATATACTTCATCACATATCTGTACATAGACTAAGATTGTAACTGGCCGATGTTTGTAAATCCTCACTAATATTATAAATGTGAATGTGAGTTTGTTTGTTTAAGACGCTTTCACACCTTAACTACTCGATCGATTATCATGAAATTTTGCATACACGTTGCCAGGGGCACAGAAAAGGACGTAGGGTACCATTCATCTAGAAACAAGCACTGTTACAAACCGAACACACATTTACGTGCGCGAAGCCGCGGCTAAAAGCTAGTTAAGAGTAAAGATTTGATTTTTTGTTTCTTTCTAAGGATTTAACTCGAAAACTCCTCAACCAATTATAACGATTCTTTCAACATTAGAAAACTATATCATCACCGTATAAGAGAGGCAATATTTTTTAATCGACTTCAAAGAAAGAAGGAGGTTCTCAATTCGACTGTATGTTTTTTTTGTGAGTTACCAAATAACTTTTAAAAAAATACTCTTACTCACAGAAGTTAACCTGCTTTTACGCCAGCGAAGCCGCGGGCAAAAGCTAGTATTTTATAAAGATGAAGAAGACGAAGACTTCTAGGCGGTGCATCAAGGTAAAACATGCCTCAGATTTTAAGTTCAACCTCCAGCAGTACTGTTTGATAATGTGTGAACCGCATTCAATTTCGTGCAATACTTTTTGCGTAATATGCGTACGAATATAAAGATAGACATAAATTTAAACATTAATTATTTATATTTCTTTTTCTCTTATATAGTACAGCACTCAAATATTTTTCTTAAATATCCCCAGACTTTGACTTGTTACAATATTATTATGTTTTAGACATTGATATATAAAAATCCTAGATACACAATCCCATCCAAAACTTACACTTAAAACTGTCCTCAGTCGCTTATAAGTAGTTCTTCTTCTCCCTTATCCTTTATTATTCCCAAGTCACTTAGGGTCGGCTTTTCTAGTCTAACCGGATTTGACTGGATATCAGTTTTTACACGGAGCGGCTGCCAGCTGACCTCCGCAACCCGAAAGCTAACGATACCCTAAGGCTAGACCAGTGTCAGGATATTAGAGGGTACTGATTTTCCCAATAAAGACTGCCATAGATGTTCCTGGCAGCCAGAACCGACGGCTTAACGTGCTCACCGAGGCACGGAGCAGGCGATAATTGGCAATCAATACGCACATAATTTATTTTATAAGTAGTTATATTAACTATATAAACCTTCATTAATGCAAATTAAACCTTACCGCCTTAACTTAAAGTGGAATATACAAGGCTATCTAAAAAAAGTACTAAAATTTTACAAGCACAGTTCGCCGATAGAATAAAGAATGAATGGAGTCGAATACTGTTTTTACAAATTTTAATGTAAGTTAATATTCTGACGTAATTATGTGGAGTTTATAAAATGCATGTGAATGTGTGTTATAAACACATATTTGCTTTTACTTTTACCTATTTTACCAAGGTTGTGTCATATGATGTTCAATAAAATGAAATTAATGTATTGCCATTATAATTTATATATGGCAGCTCTTAAACAGATAGTAGAAAATCTTTTATTATTTTACTAGACATAACAGTAGTATTCATTTAACAAAATAGACAAGACAAGTAAAACATTTGTAAAATAGCATGTTTTTAATATATAACATTAATAGATAATTAATACGCACATAAATTTTATTACGAGTATGTTTCATTGCTGTTCACATACTAGGCTGCCCGACTTTGAAATTATACGTGTTTGAACATTACGCGACTGATTGTAGTTACAAATTAAAGTAACATAAAACAATAAAATGAGAGAGAAAATTAAGATTTCAAATTTGAAAAGATACGAAATAATAAGGTTTTTAATTTCCTTGAAATACATTAAGTTTATTGTATAACCTTCTTTTTGACGGATTTTAATGTTATATATCTTTCTTCGTTATATAATGCAATCTTATCTTGATATATCTCTCGATAATAGATTTAAAAGTATTATTTACGTGATTGTTATTTGTTAATATGGCACTTTAAAGAATATAAGCAGACTCTAAAAAATTATGATAAGTGTTGCTGTGCTTGCTTGTAATCATTGCTGTGCTATGACGGATATCCATTTTGTACATCGCACGGAATCTCGAGGAAAGCTGAAATCCAACATAAATATGTAGATACATTTTACAAATATCCCACTGTAAGGATACCCTTAGAATCATTAAAATAATATTTAAACGGATATTATTATGGTATGTAATAAAACAAGTTTAGTAATAAAAGTAATTTATACAATCGCATTATCATTTTAAAAGAAATAATATATATATATTTTTAAAAAGCAACAGTGTCTCTTTTAATATTAGAACAGAGTCAACATGTAACCCGGACTAATTAAGTGGAAATACAATAGTACGACTAATGCGTTTAGTAAGTGTTCATTTAAATAAGCCGTGTTGTATATTCGCTCTTTGATACGAAATAAAAAACGATTGTTTTACGTTGATTACTTGACGCAATAATCAGTAATAATATAATTGTAATAATAACGTTATTAAGTACTTACCGAAAATATGAAACACCGTCCTTTTTTAGTGTTCTGGAGTGTAGTGTCCTAAAGTGTCCTTCTAAACGAGCACTGCGGCGTGTTTATTTTCAGAGCAATCGAACGGTACTAAATTAAAAAAGCATCCAAATGTTCAAGTGAGTTCTCATTTCGTGAGGACGTTTTTTGACGCTGATTGTGTATCTAGAGTTTTTATATATCAATGGTTTTAGACATTCGTGTTATGAACTACACGTCTATTCAACAAAAAATCAAGCTTCAATCTGTCACTTTTAACAAATATTGCAGTTTGAATTTTGTTGAATACCTTACCTCGCCTCGGAGAGCACGTTAAGGCGTCGGTCCCGGCTGCCATAAACATCTATGGCAGTCGTTATTGGGAAAGTCAGTGCCCTATAATATCCTGATACTGGTCTAGCCTAAGGGTATCGTTAGCCTTTGGGTTACGGAGGTCGGGTGGCAGCCGCTCCGTGTAAAAACTGATATCCAGTCAAATCCAGTTAGACTAGAAAAGCCGACCGAGCAGCCGACCGAGTGACTTGGGAATAATAAAGGCTAAGGGAGAAGAAGAACTTACCTCCTTTGAAAAAGTTATGGCTCCTCTTGTTTAATAAATAAAATGTTGACACAGGCTTTGTTGCGGAACAATTTTGTTGCCTGTAGAATCGATAGAAGGCAGTAGCGTATATGTCATGAAGTGACCGGTATTGCGGTAATAAATCAATGTCTTGGTGGCATAGCAGGAGTGAATGCGAGTGCTGAACGAGGGTTCGAGTCCTCGTGCTGTTGACTGGCATAGTAGTTTTAATAGTCACCTCGCCACCGTGACGAGTGTCGTGGGCAGTTTTCTGTTGTTTTAGAGTTCGAATAAAACTCTTATACAACAGTTTTGTCCGTCCGTTTGTTATACAACTTTCATCTCAAGAACCGTAAGAGCTAGAGACTTGTGGTCAACGCCATTCGACTCAGCATAGTCGATATAACCCGAAATGACTATGGCCTTTGACCTCTAACCTCAAGGTCACGTAGTATCATGTGACCGGCGTAGTCCTTGGCGTAGTTCCTGAGATTAGCGCGTTCAACCAAAAAACAAACTCTTCAGCTTCATAATACATATTAGTATAGATATTACATAGTATACAGACATTAACAGGTCTTCACAAGTGATAATTATGAAGTGCCCTGCGACATAATTATGCCTCGTTCGCAAGTTGACTTTATTAATAGAAAATAGAAAAGTTGTAGTATGAAGTAGACCTTTAGAAAGTACATCGCAAAGAATCAAACCTGCAACGCAATGCTTTTAAGTACATTCAAGCGCCATTCAAACAATCAACTTTTACATAAAAGACTGCTTTTCTCATTATGACGATGAAGCTCTCGACTCGACGCATTGCTAACGGGAAGGTAATATTTGAATTACTACGTCATGCCTGCCACGTGTATTGAAGCATCACATTTTAAACCGATATTCCTTGTATATTTCACTTATACATAATAATATCAGCCCTTTACATAAAGTGTCCCACTGCTGGGCACGGGCCTCGTCTCGGTGTGAGAAGGGTTATAAAATGACAGGGTGACAGACTTCACATATCTTTGAGAATAATATAAAGAATTCTTAGACATGCAGGTTTCCTCACGATGTTTTTCGTCACCGATATAGCGAACGATGTATTTATTTATGTATCTTATATGAGGTCCAGTCAGTGCAGACCGGCGACACTTCGACCCAGTGGGATCTTTTGTGTCGATACTCTCCCAATAATGACTGCCATAGATGTTCATGGCAGCCGGGACCGATGGCCTAACGTGCTCTCCGAGGCACGGAGCAGGCGATAATTATCAATCAATACGCACATAATTTCGAAAAGTCATATAACATCCGAAAGTCAGAGGTGCGCGACGTGGGTTCAAACCCGAGACCCTCTGCATTGCAGTCTGAGCTGAGCTATCGCTGCTCAGCGGGGAGACCAACAGACTGTAATTAGCGAACGGTTATTAATTATTCAATTCGCATATAACTTCGAAAAGTCAGTGGTGGCAGTCCAACGGTCACCGACTAGGCTATCGCTGTTAGATAATTTATACACATACTTAATATAATATTGATCTCAATCGCGTTGATTATTATGTTAAAGTAATAAATAAATATAATAATAAATAATATAATATAATATAATAAATAAGTAACATATATATTAATAAATATTGCCTTACATTTACACGAACATTATACATTGAAATTAAAGTACATGGCTTTTATTGCGTTCTTTATTTTAAAAAACCCTATTATCACATAAGTTTAACACACTATTAAACTACTACTGTTGAACTTTACTCCTATTTTAAGCTATTTAAATTATTAATCTATTTAGATTAACACTTCCCCCGACGTTTCGGTTGCTTCTAAGCCCCTATGGTCACGGGGTGACTCCCCGTGATCATGGCTGCTGCAATAATAGTGTTTTTAAAATAAACAAACCGTACAAAGTGGTTTTATTTTAATCAATACATATTTATTACCCGATGAACCGACTTACAACGATGGTGGTCACGGGTTAACAGGCTCACACCAGCCTGTGAGCACAGCGGCGCCTTCGTGAAGTGCGGGTCTCGGCTCCCACTAGGTCATTTTGTTTATATTTGCGCTGTCAGTATTTCGACGCACGAAACTAACGACGTCTGCACACTATCAAACTGAGTGACTGAGTTTTTTTACTCACAAAGTTGTTACATTTTGTGTTGTTTCAAACATGTACCCTCTTAGGGCATAGCAATCTATACTAATATTATAAAGCTAAAGAGTTTGTTTGTTTGGTTGGTTGAACGCGCTAATCTCATGAACTACTGACTCAAATTGATATTTTTTGTGGTTTTGAATAGCCCATTTATCAAGGAAGGATATAGGCTATATTATAACATCACGCTACGACTAATAAGAGCGGAGCATCAATGAAAAATGTTGCATAAACGGAGAAAATTCTTGTATGTGAAGCAGCCGAAGTTGCGCGGGTCAGTTAGTATTATTACCTATATATCAATTCTTTCTAACCATTATCATTTTACAATAATAAAATTAAATATCATAAATTATTAAAACATCAGCGTAACCAGTGATAACATAACTTACAAAGAACACAGACATAATCTTTTTAAAGTACCTAAGTAATAAAATTAATTATATTAATGAATCTATGTATGTATTTTATAACAAAATATCCTATACAGTCATTTAATATAATAATAATATAATAATAAATTTATTTGTTCTCAAAAATATACAGCTGGCTCTTAATCTATATATATAAAACTCTTCCGTTACTGAGTGACTGACAGACAACGCACAGCCAAAACTACTGAACGCAAGAAGCTGAAATTTGGAATGATGTTCCTTGGAGAGTGAAGGGGAGCACTAAGAGAGGATTTTTGGAAATTCCACCCTGAAGGGGTTGAAAAGGGTGAAACCCGATATTCACACGGGAACAGGACTTACGCGGGTGAAACCGCGGGCAAACTACTAGTCTAGCATATAAAGTAATTTGCGATGCGCACAAACGTGATCCAAACTACAACCGGATACAATCATATATATAATTTAAGCTATTTGGTAGTGTTGTTATTGGGTTCGCCTGAATGCATCCGTGCACATCGCTAAACACAACCATGAAAATGATATTGTACAAAGAGTAAGAAATCGTCGTTGGCTGCTATACTAATATAAACTGTGTCACAGCAGCCAGACGCAGAATTATGTATTTTGCATTTTACAATTTATCATTTAAGTATTATTTTATACTAGCTATGCCCGCGGTTTCACCCGCGTTTATGGTTATTGCGTCACCCCCGTGGCTTGTAGCGTGATGTTATAGGTATAACCGTTATACTTCTTCGATAAAAAAATTTTCAATTCGAACCAGTATTTCCTGAAATTATCGCGTTCAACCAAACACACAAACTCTTCAGCTTTACAACATTAGTATAAATTAAATTTATTTTTTAAATAGAAATTTACCTTTGTTAATGATTGAATTCCAAGACAGCAAATAACTGTAACGATACCCACTGGAGACAGCGATATTTCCTAATTTCAACCGCTTCACGTACTATCCTGGAGAAATAGTGACGATCGGTGGATAAGACCAGTGATTGATATAGTTCAATCGATTTTTTCGGTTTAATTGTTGATTAATCACTTCTTGACAGCTGCGATATTATGTTCTTTAAAACATTTAGCTTTAGATTTCAATAATTACCAATGTGATTAAAACCTGTTGTTTATTATTATATTTGATGTACCCGCTGTTTCACTTGCGTTTATGATTACTGCGCCGCCTCCGTGGGTTGTAGCGTGATGTTATATAGCCAACACTAAAATAATTTTTCAATTAGGACTAGTAGTTCCTAAGATTAGCGCGTTCAAACAAACAAACAAACTCTTTAGCTTTATAAGATTAGTTTAGATTTTAAAGAGTCAACTCTCGCTCTAGGAATAATTCTTGTGTCATGGGGGCCTTTACAAACAATTAAACTACGGACACAAAGAACACACAGACTCGAGGCAACCAGTTATAGGTCACACGAATATTTGTCCCGTGCGGGATTCGAACCCAACAATACTTGGCGCAGTAGCAGTGGCGAGGCGACCACTTAAACCACTACGCCATCCGTGCATTTAATTTTATTGATTACTTACGTGACGACGTACTATAATATTTTATTAATCACAATATTACATATATTATATTCCTGAATTGGTAAGCCGGTGTATTACGCTAGCTTTCACCAGTTATGTGTGTTTATGTCCTACATATTAAGGGGCAAACCGTGTTTAGACTTCTGGAAATTACCTTACAGGATAGTCTATTACGATGTGATCGGACCGACGGCCGTAAGCATGGAGGCGTACTTTTAGTGGCCACACCGCGGTTCGACATGCGACGAGTGGCGATTCCTGGTAATGTGAATTTAGACAATCATAAATTCGAATTGATTTGTGCAGCAATATATTTACAAAATCGGTTTTTATTCGCGTGCTGTGTTGTGTATATTCCACCACAAACAGATGAAAGTGAATATATGATTATGTTTCATATGTTAGAACAATTATGTTTAAAATATGCTAGCAATTTAATTATTTTGGGAGATTTTAATTTGTTTTCTTGTAATATTAATGTGTATAACTATTATGATTATTTAGTAGCCTTTGGTGAGTTCGCACAGTTTAATGAGGTGCCAAACTGTACGGGTAGGCAGTTGGACCTCGTGTTGAGCGCGCGTGACGACGTACTCATATGCGCCGCGGACGAAGGGCTCATGCCCGTGGACGCGTATCACCCGCCGCTCGCGGTCACCGTCGCCGTCGCGCGCGCTGCGCCGCGCTCCGACGAGTGCTCGGCCACCACTTCTGGCTCAGCGGTACCGTATAAGCGTTGGAATTTTCGTAAGGCAGATTTTAATAGATTATATTATTTAATTAATTTATTGGATTGGACACAACTGTTCCGTATTAACGATCCAGATTTAGCGTTAAATTATTATTACGATAAATTGAACGAAGTTTTCGATGTATGCGTACCACTTAAAAAACATAAAAATGTTGCTACTAAATATGTATATCCGCAATGGTATACCCCTAGTCTCATTAGAGATATTAAAATTAAACATAACTTACACAAAAAGTATAAGGCTAGTGGATCCCCTTATGACTATCAGGAGTTTGCTCGATATCGGACTATGGTGAAGGAGGAAACGACGCGTGCTCATAAGTCTTATATGGACCGGGTACAGTCAAACCTAAGAAATGACCCAAAGGGCTTTTGGAGTTATATACGCGAGAGGAAAGGTAAATCAGGTCAATATAACTTAATAAAAGATGGTCAATCGTTGTCTGGTCTGGCATTGGCTGAGGAATACGCCAAGTACTTCAGTTCAGTGTACAATACGCAGTCGGGGTCACTGAGCGCGGAAGCAGCGTGCGCGGCGGCAACGCCGAGCGCCGCGTATGCGCACCTCACGCGCCTTGACTCGTTGGCAGTTAGGAAAGCGTTGGCTGCTCTCCCTCCTAAGCGCTCTGTAGGACCTGATGGTATTCCGCCATTTATAATTAAGGATTGCCATATGGCTTTAGTTGAACCATTACTACACTTATTTAATACGTGTATAACTACTGCACGTTTTCCCGATCGTTGGAAAATTACGCGGGTGGTACCAGTACCAAAGGGTCGGGGTGATACTAATGTTATTGACTATAGACCAATAGCGGTGTTGAGTGCTACGGCTAAGGTGTTCGAGATGGCTGTTCACAATTGCTTATATACACAAGTAAGTCCTTATTTGTCTGATGAGCAACACGGTTTCCGTCCTGGTCGTAGCACGATGGGAAACCTGTTGCACCAGATGACACAGCTGGTACCGGCAGTAGACTCTGGGCTGCAGGTCGATGTAGCTTACCTTGACTTCCGGAAGGCGTTCGACACAGTCGACCATGATGCTTTACTTTTGAAGATGGCGAACATCGGTTTTACACTACATACACTTAAATTTTTTGTTAGCTACTTAGGTGATAGACAGCAATATGTAGACTGTGCAGGACACTGTTCCGAGCTGTACTACACGAGATCAGGCGTCAATCAGGGCAGCAACTTAGGTCCGTTTTTATATATTATTATGATAAATGATCTGCCAAGGGTCGTTGGTTCAACATGTTTACTGTTCGCTGATGATCTCAAGATGTCTGTGCTCGTTAAAGACTCTGCTGACTGCGATTTATTGCAGAGGGACTTAGACAGAGCTGTTGAGTGGAGCCAAGAGAATAAACTTTTTTTCAATGTGTCTAAATGCTCGATACTGTCATTCACACGTTCACTTACTCCGATTCACCACCAGTACGTAATGGACGGCGAGCCGCTGCAGCGTGTGGATGAGGTAAAAGATCTAGGCGTACGTTTTACCAATGATTTACATTTCAGGAAACACATATCTGATATTTGTAAAAAGGCATATCGAAATCTCGGGTTTATCTTACGGCAGGCGAATGACTTCACAAACATCAATGCTCTAAAGGCTTTATATGAGGCTCTTGTGAGGAGCCATCTCGAACATGGTGCGGCTATTTGGAGTCCTAGTGAGACTAAATACTCATCTATGATTGAACGTATTCAGAATAAATATATCAGATTTATATATCTTAAACAGTATGGAGTATACCCCGGGTATCCATTGTTATATCCGTCATTATTTGTCCTCGGTATGGTAGGATATCATAAATTAGAATTAAGGCGTGAAGCTGCACTAGTCATTTATTTGTTTAAGGTATTACGTGGTGGGATACAATATACACCTATTTTATCTCAGATTAACCTATGTGTTCCGAATGATTACGTGCGACGACGACGGAGGCCCGAGCTCCTTGCTGTGCCTCGCGCGCGCACCAACCTGCTTCAAAGGGCGCCGCTCACGCGTGCGTTCCGCGCGCTCAACGCGGTGTGGGATGTTGTCGACATATTTACATGTTCATTGAGCGAACTCTCTAAGGTTACTTGTCATGTGCTTAGTTATAGGTAGTAATAGTTATAATAATTAGTTTAGTACATTTAAGCATAAAATTATTGTCTGCGTATACCGTATTGGTAAATCTGTAATGGTATATGTGAGTATGTTATAAATATAAATAAATAAAATATAAAAATTTTGTTCTACTCAAGAATCGAGCCCTCTCCACGATGGCAGTAACTCAATAATATTGGGCCAATGAGGTAGAAAGTAAATACATTATATTTTAAAAGTACTATTAATTGATAATCAAGAAAGCAGCCACGACATAATACTTATTTTTTCTCAAAAAGAAAAGTTCTTCCCCACTAGGAATAATTCCTGTGTCGTTAGGGACTTAACAAACATTAAAACAACGTACTCAAAGAACACACAGATAGGAAACAACGATTTGTAAATTTTTGTTCCGAACCCGCTACACTAAGCGTATCTGAGGCAAGGCAATTACTTGAACCACTACGCCATCCGTGGAATTGATAGCCATTGTCACATTTTGAACTAAAACCTAAGTATTGAATGAAACAAATCAGCTTTCTTTCAAAAATTGAAAAGAAGAAAATTATGTACTTAAGACTTTCCTGATGAAAAACAACGTTGCGACAATACCAGCAGCAAGAAAAAAATATTACAAAGAACTTCTCAGATGTTCAGATAAAGGTAACTTAAAACATGGAAACAAAACGATTTGAAAAAGTAACAAACACAATGCACCCGTAATTGAAAGCGCAGGTAAAAGCGAAACACTAAAAATAAAGCATTTGGCGTTTCTGTCTGTGCCCTATTGCGCACGCGTGAGGAAACTGTTCACGTTCAGTGGCGGTAAGCGAGCGTCGAGCATTGCGCGCGTCGCAGCACTGAGTGGAATAATATCGCGAGCGAATAAACTTTTGTAACTGAATTCGAACATTAAAAATACGAGTTCTTTTTTTTAAAAGTGAGTGAAGACGCGTACTATTTTTTTTACGAGTGTGTTCTTTTTGATATATTTTGAAATTTGTTTTTTTGTGCAGTGATTTGTTGTGACGGTTTTGTGGCAGTTTTAAAGGTAATTTAAGTTAAGAATTTATTTTATTATTCATTATAAAAATGAGAATCAATACTATTAACCTGATTCCCATTCTAATGATGAATACTGTTTGACTTATAATGATTAGGCATTATCTTCATTCATTAAGGAGTAGGATTATAAAAAAAAAAATATTATTTTGCTATGATAAATCTTACAAGATATTTATATGTACATTATAAATATCTAAATACCTACATGCGTTCACAAAATAAATACAGTCACAGCATATGAAACAAATTAGTTCTACTTATAAGAATTTATGTAATAAAAAAATAATGTGAAACCGTGTTTAAACCAAATACAGCCAATTCCCCGCTCATTCAACTATAAGCTACGGAAGACGTTTAATTAAAGCCAGTCGTAATTTTCGGCCAGCTACAATTAATTGTTCTGACATTTTTTACTGCTTGTTCAATTAAGGAAAAAAAGCACCGCCGATCATAAACAAACACGGACGAATTTGTTTAAAATTAGACTTTTGGAAATGGAATATGAAAAAAATGTTGTCCCACTTGTATTCAGCCAGCGTGTTGAACTATGGCCTTAACCTCTCTCCACTTACATGGAAGGGCGGATCGAGTAGTAAGTCGTTATTTACTGCTCGATTATGGCGATATAAAACGTAACCACAATTTAAACAATACATAGAGGACTATTTGTGCCCACACTTATGTATGGAAGTGAAAGTTGGGTATGGCAAAAGAAGCATGAGAGCAGAATAAATGCTGTAGAAATGAGAGCGCTGAGAAATATATGTGGTGTGACTCTGAAAGATACAATAAGGAATAGTGTGATTAGAGAGAGATGCGGCATGAAAGTTGATATAGTGACAAGAATAGAAAAGGGTATGTTAAGCTGGTTTGGGCATGTAGAAAGAATGGACGAGGAAAGACTGACTAAGAAAGTTTATAAGGCTAGTGTGAATGGAACAGTCGCAAGAGGAAGACCTAGGCGAACGTTTCTTGATCAGATCGGAGGCGTTCTGGACAAAAGCCAGATTAAGAGCACCTTGAACCGACGGGCGTGTATGAGGAATGTGATGAAAGTGAATGAAGCCAGAGAAGTGTGTCAGGATCGTAGCAAATGGAAATCCGTAGTCTCTGCCTACCCCTCTGGGAAACAGGCGTGAATCTATGTAATATGTATTTAAAATAGTTACAAACATACATTCATGCCCGTATGTCCTTGGGAAGGTTAGCAGATGTGTACCTATTAAATTGTATCAACTGCTTTAAAATCACATGTCCATTCTAATTTACTGCCGTCATTCAGACGTATTTATAGACTCAGTGCTGCTACAAAAAAAATCCTATCATAATGATTTTTATACTAGTATATATAGTTCTATACTAATATTTTAAAGAATAAAGATTTGATTTTTTTGTTGATAAGGATTTAACTTAAAAAACTACTCAACCTATTTTAACAATTATTTCACCATTAGAAAGATATATGTATTATCACCAAGTAACATAGGCTATATTTTATTTTAAGATGGCTTATGTTTAACTTATCACCAGATATAGTAAAATATAACAGTAAAAAATAGTCAAAGATAGTAAATGATCACCAAAATTAAAACCGCATTGCTCCTCCTATTTTTGGGTAGGTTTAAAAGGAACCTAACATAACCTAACACTTCCGAGACGGAATGCAGTGATTCGAGGCGTATAGGTGCTCGTTATGATATATTTTAGTAAGCATATTTTGCTGCGCAATTAGTATTTTTGGTGGTCATTATATTTAATCCCTTTTAAAATCTATACAGCAACATTGAATTCATTATTTATACAGTATGTATAAAAAACCCTGTCCAATCCATTAACGGCTTGTTTCTCTCTTAACAAACATACTAAGAAATATAATCAAAAAAATCTATATCATCGTAATACGTCTTCATAATATTTTTAAGTACAGTATTGATCAGCATGTTTACCCTTAAATTACTGAAATTTCGCACACTCTAGCAACACTCCACTAAACTTGACAAGGACGCTGTGCGAGGCATACTTTTGGCGGCATTTTTCTAAGGCGTAGGTAGGTTAGGCGTAACGCGGCGCGGCATCGCATCGGTCAACCTTTATGAACTTTAGTGATACCTAGGTATTATAATTGATAAGTTGTCGGTGTTGCCATGGGTAATCTACTAACATATTATTTTACATACATACATAGATTCACGCCTGTTTCCCAGAGGGATAGGCAGATACTACGGAATGCATTTGCTACGATCCCGACACACTTCTCTAGCTTCATTCACTTTCATCATATTACTCATACACGCCCGTTAGTTCAAGGTGCTCTTAACCTGGCCTTTGTTCAGAACGTATTATTTTAAATAAATTAAATCTACTGGAATAATTTTTTTGATCGATTTTTATAAAAGGATGTCACTTACGTACTCATAATAAGCTACTGTATAATACCTTTAAGGATCGGACAGGGTTTATTAAACATAAGAGACATCTTAGCAGTACGGAATATATAAATGTACCCGGTTTATGGTCAAATAAACAACGCGATAAAATCCGTATATAGTAGTTTAATTTCAATGTATTTTATGAATGAAAATTTACTATTCTTTATAAATGATGAGGAATAAAGCACTTCAAAATCTCGCGATTGTTTATCGGCTTAATGACGCGAACTGTACCGGGGCTATTAATCCCGTTTCGCCAACTATAGGGAAAGGAATTAAATATAGGATTAAAGGAAAGGAATAGTTGTGCCTCAAACACATCCACCAGGCAAGACGCAGTACAGTGTATTAGTCTACGTCGTTAACATTTATTTGTAGACGATAAAAAAGCCATCTCACCTAGAAATAATAATATCAGCTCTGTATTGCCAGCCTTGCTGAGCCTGCGTCTCTGCTCAGTGTGAGAAGGGTTAGGCCATAGTCCACCACACTTGTACAATGTAGTTTTGGCGACTTCACATAATATCTTCAACAACATTGTGAAGAGCTCGCAGGAATGCAGGTTTCCTCACGATATTTTCCTTTATTGTTAAAGCGAGTGATGTTTTATACGCACATAACTACTAAAATTTAGAAATGTGCGCGTTGGTATCGAAATCTGCGTGGCAGTCCAAAGTTCCCCCAACAGGCTAGCTCTGCTTACTTACTAGAAATACGACCATCTTAATCCTGTCAGATTGTGGTATTTCTAGTTGAGCTGCCTCATCATTTACCTGCGTAAGAATTGAACATTGTGTTTCACTAGGTAACTAAGAATGTTGAAGGCGCACATAACTTTGCCATCTTGCCAACCTTGCATCACGCCAATCTTGATCGCCTTGAGCTTCTGAGTATGTCATTGACTCCAACCCTTAACTTTGGCTCCTATATTGAGGCAAAAGCCCAACTAGCCGCTAAAAAGCTGGGCATCCTCAGTAAGGTGAGACAGTATTCCATGCCAGAACATTTGCTTAATTTGTACCAAGCACAGGTTCGATCCTGCATGGAGTACTATTCTCACCTCTGGGATGGCTCTGCAAAATATCAGCTGGAGGCTTTGGAGTCAATTAAGCGGAAGGCCAGGAGACTTATCGGCGATGACCAACTGGTCAACACACGACTCCAAAGCTTGGAGCATCGTCGTAAGGTTGCCAGTCTCTTGGTTTTTTATCGGATACATTTCGGAGAGTGTGCAGAGGAACTGCATAATTTGATTCCTCCTTCCCCATTCTACCATCGGACGACCAGACAATCAGACCAGCGACATAGGTACATGGTGGATATTCCACATTTACGCACGAAGCGCTTTGCTTCCACTTTTATAATGCGTACCGCTAAGGAGTGGAATTCGCTACCTAAGTCTGTGTTTCCCGATGAGTACAAATTGGGTGTCTTGAAGTCGTGAGTAAATAAGTATCTTCTAGGCAAGCGTGCTCCATCGTCGACTGCATCTTCACTTAAGATTAGGTGAGATCGCGGCCTAACGCAAGCCTATTACAGTATGAAAAAAAATCCTATCTTAAATCGACTGCATGGATGGCGTAGTGGTTTAGTCAGTCGCCTTTCTAATGCCTCTGCGCCGAGTGTTGAGGGTTCGAATCCCACACGGGACAAAAATTTGTGTAAGCCTCAAATGGTTGTTATGAGTCTGGATGTTCTTTGTGTTCGTTGTTTGAATGTTTGTAAAAGTCCCCCGCGACACAAGGTCCCGGAGGACATCATTATTGTTAGTGCGAGAGTTGTATTTTTAAAGATAAGATAATTTTCTAAGATCGTCAACGCGTGACTGATATCCTATTTCTAGTAATGCCAGCGATCCTAGGTTATAGCAGTTCTTACCATTAGGCAGACCGTATGACCTTTGTTATATATAAAAGGTAGTTTCGGCTTTTTATGGCATTGTACATGTAAATATGGCAGTTTGTTTTTTACGTTTACCATATTTGTACTTCCCAGTAATAAAGCTTCTTTCATAATTATTCGTCATCTGCAATGAGTTTCCGTATGTATTCCGTTCTTAAGAATTTTATGAAATTACGATAAACCAGCTTTTGTCAGCGGCTTTGCTCGGAAACTTTACTTACGTACTCACGTAAATGTAGGTAAGGTTTTGTTAGTAACAGTGCTTGTTGCTGGATAAAAGGTACCCTATGGCCTTTTCTGCATCCTTAAAAACGTGTATGCAAACCTTTATGATGATAGGTCAATTAGTTATGGCGTGAAAGCGCTTCAATCCAACTTATATTGGCATTTATAATATTAGTTAACATTGTGTCTTTCTCACCTCACATATATATTAATATCAGCCCTGTCCCTCTGCTGGGAATGGGTTTCTTCTCAATGTGAGAAGGATTAGGCTACCATGGTGGCCCGGTTAGGGCAGGCTTCAAATAGGTTTGGGCACTTTTTTGAGATTTCTTAGATATCGAAATTTCCTCACAATGTTTTTCTTCGCCGTAAAAAAAAGCGTTAACTATTTAATGGCAGGAAACATCAAAAAGTCACAGTCAGTGCGTGCCTGTGCTTGGGATTGAACTTGATACGTCCAGCAAAAATAAATAAGATCAATTTATATTATAATATGCAATGTATGTATTTATTAGACTAACATTGACTGACGCCTATAATATACCCAAAGGGCTAGATGGAGGTGTTGAAATACACCTCATCCATATATAGCCAGCTATGTTTCTAATTCCCTAGTAACTGTCATATTCCAAGACCCGTATTCCGTTCTTTAATACTACCGAGAATTCAACTAAATACTAATATTTTTTAGAACGTGACAACAGCAGAGGTTTCTTTATATATGTTGTTTTAATTTTTATCACTGATTAATAGTAAAGATAAAATCATGAATATGTATCAAGTATAGTAGCCCACTGCGCTCATTTACGTTAAGACTGCGCCGAGCGAAATGTGCCAAAACAGGCGGTCACAGTTAAGTGAATAAAATCAACACTTTTTGTGTAATACAAATATAAAATATACATTAACCATAAAAATGAATGTGTTTACAATTACTCCGTGTAAAAAACTTACAAATAATTAATATTTTCGCCTACAAAATTACGTAAATTAGCACGAAAAATGCAAAAACGTAATCTCGTGATATTTAGATTATAACAGTAGAAATCTATCCGATTTTACAGCTTAAATGAAACATAAATAGTTATATTACAATTTGTCCGTCCCAAATATTTAAGTTATTGGTTGACAATAAAGATAAATATTTATCAAAAAAGCACTTCAAATCCTGCATACAATTTGACGATGGCGGCCGCGCGCCGATTTGAATATGCGCCGCACGAGCTCTGTCGTTATCTGTCTTACGCTCGGCGCAGTCTTAACCACCGTTTTAATGAATGAAAGTGTGCTTTTTATAATATTTAAACTGGGAATATTTGATCATTAGCAGTTTAAAAAAATAAATATATAAATTATATACATTTCTTATAAATGACTTTTTTAAATTGTTGTATGTACTATTTATTAATGCGTATACAAAATTCCACATAATGCGCCATTTTGGAAGCACTTGAAAACTGGATTGACCGATTCCATTACATTCATAAATAAATATTAAGTTAATATCAGTATAGTACAAAACATATTACATAAATGTATAACTTACACCAAATACCAAAACTTACCCCACCCAAATAGACGCCGAACTTATCGAAGATTGGCAAAGATATGTAATAATTTCGTCTGGTAGACGTCTTGATGGGTGTAATTCTATTTTATTAATATCTAGTAGCGGGTGATCATGTCTAAATGTACGATGCCAATCGCCAATCGATGCTGGCAAAACTGTGCTGTGGGTTTGGTTACCTTTCGAAATATATATTTGTGCGAACTACGGATAATTATTGGTTCACAAAGCACAGATTTTCTCTGATAAGAGAGAGAATAGGATTTTCAAAAGAAATATGTATTATTTTCAAAGTCAAGTCGTAGTCAAAAATGATTTATTCATCGGGGTCACAAAGTAACACGAACGTCAAAATATATAGGTTAGTGAGTTTATTTAGATACTGAAGCTACATTTAGGTTATATACATAAATACTATACTATACGTAAGTACATATGTGCCGTTCATCTTTACCACATAAATTAGGTATCACATTATGCACAACTATTTAAAGTATTCGAATACAATTATCTGCATCACTAGCTTAGACCACAATGGTGCTATTACTTAAAATAGATCAATCTAACTAGTTCTTCGGACAACAAAACTCTCAAGAGAAGGAAGTATTATTCTAAACTTGTAATAGTTTGTGATCTCAGGAGAGATTACTCTCACAACAATGTTATTACCAGTGGTAATTCGAAAATTATAGGCCAATAGAACTTACAATAATATAATGCTTCGTCAGAATCCTCGTTGATGTTATGCCGTGAGCAATACTAATAATATCAGGCCTGTATTAAACAGAACCACTGCTAAACACGTGTTTCTACTCAGTGTGAGAAGGGTTAGGCCATAGTCCACCACGGCGACCCAGCGCGGGTTGGTAGACTTCACATATCTGACAACATAGAGAACTATCAGACATGCAGGTTTTCTCACGAATTTTTCCTTCACCGTTAGAGCGAGCGAAGCTTTTCGTTTTAAGTTATGTGTATATTAAATAGTTAATTATCTCACGCTTTAACATTGTAGAAAAGGCCTTTGTATATAAGAGATCTCAATAATATCTCTTTTTTCCATTTCTCGAAAATAATTTAATGTGAAGTCTGCCCAACCGCACTAGGCCAGTTTGGTGTACTATGGCCTAAACAATCTCACACTAAGAAGAACCCATAGTTTATATACAGGGCTGATATTATAATATATTTACGTATAGTTCAGTATATTTTATAGAATTTGGCAAGCCGTAGTCATCTAAGAACATTGTTGCCAAAGTAATTTCTTACAATTGAATGAGCTGTTTTTGCCAGAACTGATTCAACTTTAGTACTTTATGATGTGTGTATCAGTGATTTATTTGCTTATTCATCCATTTACGTTAGTAAGATGTTATTCACCTTATGATTAATATTTTACTTGAATAAATGGTAACTGTTTATTTGGATAGCCCGTTTGCCTACAGTTTAAATTTATTGCGCACCAAATTTACTAAAATCGTCTAAGTGGTTCATCATCATCATTGTCTCAGCCGAAAGACGTCCACTGCTGGACATAGGCCTCCCCCAAGGTTTTCCACAGAAACCGGTCCTGGGCCACTCGATCCAACCGCTTCCCGCAACTCTTACCAGGTCGTCGGTCCACCTTGTGGAGTATTTGCCACTGCTGCGTCTTCCGTTAGTGGTTATGCGGTAAAAATATAAGTAACAAACCATACTTTACTTTTAAAATATATGCATTTACTTGCTATTGAGAAACAACTTGAATGTTAGCAAAATATTCTGCACGCTACACCTTAGCTAATCATTGTACTACCAACACAAAGAAAATGATAGTTATTTGAAGTATCGGTGATTTTTCTCTCAAGATATCCTCAGTAAAGACGGATCTACCAATATTTTTTTTTTATTTTATTAATTTTTTTGTTTTTAATTTTTATTTAATTTTACTTATTTTTGTGTTTTAAGTTTCTCTGCATTAGGTAAAGTTCATGATCTATTTTATTGAAGGTTCACTTAAATGTCAATAAATTTAGGAAGAGCACTGAGTACTGAAATACACGTAATTAAATTTTATCTTTTTTTTTTTTTTTTTTTTTTTTAACTTGGGGAATGCTTGGTGCATACCCCTCCGCGGGGGCGGGCGGAGGGGTTGTTATGTCGGACTCGCCGGGGTAAAAGAAAGATGTTAAGAAGAAAATGTACCTCCCGGAATACCGACTAAACCTACCACGGTGTTCCTCGACAAAACCAGAGGGTAGAGGGTTCAAACGCTCCCTCTGCCGCTCCGCCGCCTCCTTGATGGAAATGACTTCCTCACAAAAGGAGGCGACGGCGTTCCATGACCTCTCACTCCGGACCATAGACTGAACTACGGCCGGGAGCGAGAGGGCAACCAATCCGACTGCCGCGATCAACTCACGGCGCTGCGATGCCCAGGCGGGGCAAACCGCCAAAGTGTGCAGCGCCGTGTCCTCAACTACGTCGCGGCAGTCGCCGCAGTGGTGACAACAATTAAATTTTATCTAGTTCGGACACAGATGTGTCACTCAACCTAGATTAAGCCAAAAATGTAACCAAATATTATATATATATATATATATATATATATATATATATATATATATATATATATATATATATATATTATATATATATATATAATAATTAACATTTATTATTATTATTATCTAAAATGTCAGACGGGTCTTATCCTTGTTCGGTAAAAATGAAGTAACAAGTTGCCCGACCCGGGTATCGAACATGAGATTTCATGGGCAGCAGTCGATTCACTACCTCTGCGCCGCCGAGGCCGTCAAGTCAATTCTGTTTCAATTAAATTTAATATTATCTTACTGGAAAATCCATCAATTAGATAATATATAATTTCAAATTATTATTGATAGATATTGGCAATTATAAAAAAGTGACAGTGGATCGGGTAGCTGGCGGTTTTCGAACGACAGCCAATTTCAATTTGCATGCTTAATGCCTTCGTCACAACGCGTCGGATTATTTTATTCCTGAACGAAATACCGATGAAATTTTCCCTTCTTTTTTGCTGTCAGTATGGTCTTGGATGACTGAAAAGTGGTATTTTCTGTACCATATTAAATTGTTTAAATATTTAAATAGTAAAAAGGTAATCGCATATTTTTATAATTTACTAGCTACCGGCTTCACACGGGTAGTAAATAATAATCGTAATTTTTTTTTCTCTTTTATTGGTAAACTAGCTATGTCACAATGAGAAATTTAAAAATTGTACATATCTATACATTGTTACTAAGTTTCTCGCACGTTGAGAGTGGTATACTTAAAACTACAAAATGGTAGTAATGAGATGTAATGCCAAAATAGTGAGTCACACACACATTAAAATTGAATAAAGGCATAATATTGTCTTCTATTTACGCGAATATTATTCATTGAAATTAAACTGCTAAATACGGATTTTATCGCGTTGTTTATTTGACACTTTATTACAAAATTTTGAAAATTAGTAAAGTTTAATAGTAGTAGTAGTGTAACAATTTTCAAAATTTTGTAATAAAGTGTCAAATAAACAACGCGATAAAATCCGTATATAGCAGTTTAATTTCAATGAATAAAGGCAATTTCGAAAAGGGCACCATACATGTCGCATATTTTGACAAATACGTTTTTTTTACATGTAAATGTAATCTAAATGCTTCCCTGCGCCTATTATGTTCGAAAAGGATACAATTCTGATATTAATTCTACTGTCCACGTCATGGTGTGTACAGAAATAATTTGAATTCAAGGTCACAATTCTAGTACCTATTAACCATCTGAAAATTGCAGACATCGCAAAGGTGAAACAATACATACCGCCAGAATTTACAGACTTTTATGACGAAATATTACAATGGCCAACTATAAACGAAAGAGAGCCGCCAGAAGAAGTATTTAAAGAAAGTCTGTTATTTTTGATTGATTTGACTATTGTATTTAATTTAGATACCTAAAATAAAATATTCGCAAAATGTATACGGATTTCTTCTTTAAATTTTATGTGCTCAATACTGTAAATTTCGAAAAGGGCACTTCTCATAAATATACAATATCTAAATAAATACATGTATATATATAAAATAACACGGCACATCTAAAATTTCCGTAATTTTCCATAGCTGATTGAACCCCGATTGTAAAAAAAAATCAAATTTTATAAATCTACATACACAACTTTGGAAAATAATTAGTTTTTTTCCTTCCCTGAACATTTTACATTTTCAGACATGTGACCTTTTGGAAATTGCATATTCAATTTAAATCGGAATTTCTTTTAATAACAAGATTTTTGTATTATTTCAACCAATTTACACATTTCATCAACACATTTTTTTTACACCATACTTTAACATATTATGCTCCTTTCTTATGAATCATTCTGTCTATTAATATAAACCACATAAAAAATCGTTCAGTAGTTTTTGACTTTATCGCGAATAGTCAGATAGACACGGCAGGGGAATTTGTTTTATAATATGTAATGAAAGCCAAAATGAAGATATACATATTAACCAAACCCTAAAATACAAAGAATTTATAAAATCTATTTAAATATAAATAAGTTAAGCATTTCAAATCAGGTAGTAGGGGTAATTGTCAAATGACAGAAAAAGGATGCACGATACAAATTGTGATGTAACCGCTACTTAAATGCAGCTGTCCGAGGGGGATAACAAGATATATCCACTACAGCTCTTGTTATATCCAAATTTAAAATATTTGTTACGTCCATATTTCGCAATCAATTTAGTAACACAGCAAAACTACTGCCGAGTCATATTCTGTATCAGAAAAAATATAAACAAACAAACATTGCAATAGGTCTTCGACCCTATAACCTCACAGACCTTGATATCATACAAACTGAATTGGAAGCAACTGGTACTTCTACGTGATTGAGCAATATGGCGGCTAATATCTTATTTGCGTGATGTTAACTATCTATAAACCACACACTGGCATCGTATGACCATTAACATCAATTTAAAAAACAGTAGTGGATATAAATAACTGCCATACTTTTGCAAATTGGTGACCAATTTACAGAAGAGCAAAAGACACATCACTACTCAATGTCACGAATATTTATAACAGTCGATAGATATCAGAAGACACAACTTATAGCTTGCCGGTATACCCGGGATGCCGTTATACTCATAACGTCACTAATACAGTATAGTCAAAATACGCCGAGTGTTGTGGGTTCGAATCCCGTACAGGATAAAAAATTGTGTGATCCACAATTAATGCTTGTTCCGCGTCTGGTTGTTCTTTGTATCCGTTGTTTGAATGTTTGTAAAGTTCCTCACAATAAAGGAATTACTCCTAGCGCGTAAGCTGATTTAAAAAAAAAAGAATTTCTACTGGTCAAATTCTGCCATACTACAGAAGATTGCAACTTTTGTGATATTACGTAAACGCCGTTGCCAGCAGAATAACTATGATGCAAAGTACGACTGAGCCGGTTATTCGGGGAAGTACCTCCTTCTTACACAAAAATCGCGTAAGAATATTAATATCTACTATTAATGCGTTTCGTGTTGGAATGGAGGGTTACGGAGACTCTCATATCTACCTCCTCATTCCTTCCTTTTATCTTTATATCCTTTATTAGTTTAAAGTCGGGAAAGGTTTTGCCGAATGAACAGGGATAAAATAGTAGTATATTAGATTTTACCTGCACATTGCTCGCGTAAATGTCTGTTATCTCAATTAATTTCCACCCCACAGAAACAGTTTTTTTGTCTGGATATTAGGGATCCTATGATATTCTCTACCCCTGACAACGTGTATGCGAATTATCATGAAGATCGTTCGAGTAGTTAAGGCGTGAAAGCATAACAAAGAAACAAACAAACTCACATTCGCGTTTAATATTAGTTAGGATGAGAAGTAAATATATTAATTGTATATTGAATCACTCATATATTTATAGTTTTATCGAAATGGTTTATAAATGTTAATGGATGTGTGGAGTAGGTACACGTGGCGCCAGATGGGCAGGTAACGCCACGGTGCGCTACTCACCAAA
This sequence comes from Catocala fraxini, assembly GCA_930367265.1. Taxonomy (NCBI): domain Eukaryota; kingdom Metazoa; phylum Arthropoda; class Insecta; order Lepidoptera; family Erebidae; genus Catocala; species Catocala fraxini. The sequence goes on from OV884047.1 coordinate 6,912,904, forward strand.
TGTTATTAAACTACTGTTAACAGCAAAACGTATATTTTTTACATGTGTACATAACTATATTCTGCCCGTGGCTTCGCTCGCGTAAAAGTAGGTTGAGTTATGTTAGTAACAATATATTTTTTTTTATAATATATAGCCTATGTTACTTTGTGATAATATAGCTTTTTAATGACAAAATAATTTTTAAAATCGTTTGGCTAGTTTTTGAGTTCAATCCTTTCAAACAAACAAACAAAAAATCAAATCTTTATAATATTAGTATAGATTTTATGGTGTAGTGGAATAAGAAAGCGCCTTACTACTGCTAGTGCGCTAAGTGCTGCTGGTTTGATACCCGTGGAACAAAAATTTGTTTGATCCACAAATAGTTGTTGCAAGCCTCGGTATGTTTCAATGTTTGTTAAGTACCCCGCGATACAGAAATTATTTCTAGTGCGGGAGGTATCTTTTTAAAGAAATAGTATGTATAGATAGACTGTTGCGAGACATTCAAATAACGTACACAAAGAACACCCAGAGTCGGAACAACCATTTACGGATCACACTAATTTTACCCCGTGTGAGATTCGAACCAAAACTCACCTTAGTGACAGGCTACCAATTAAATCACAACACCATCAATGCAATCAGCTTTATATGTATCTATTTACTGCGACTGCTGTGCATGAAGTCTCGGGTTCGAATCCTGGGTCGAGCCAACAAAAAGGTATTAGGTTTTTCTGTTAAGAAATTTCAATACGAGCCTGGAGTTAAGAAGTTGGTGGTGTTAGACACCCCCGTGCCTCGGAAAGCACGTAAAGCCGTTGGTCCTGCGCCTGATCTCTCCGGTTGTGTGGGATTATCCGTTCCATCGGATCATGAGAGTTAGGGAATAGAGAGTGCACTTGTGTTTGCGCACATACTTGTGCACTATAATATCTCCTGCGCAGATGGCCAGTCTCCGTTAAGATTGGCCGCCATGACCGAAATTCGGTCTGGAGGACATTATCTATTTATAGCCCAGGCCTGGCTTTTTCTATTTATATTTTTAACACCAACGATAATGATTCACAGCTTAGCTCATTTTATATTTAGGTTAATAACTTCGGGTAATGAACTATTGGCACGGTAGACGCGTTGGTTTACGATTTCTCTGTCAATGCACCGCGTGATGCGGGTTTGACGTCATTATAACTGCCTACATAGCGTAAAATTTTATTTATATTTATGCCTCAGTGGCACAACGTGAGAGATTGCGACTGCTGTACATGAGTTCTAGGTTTGATTTCTAAGTAGGAAAGAGTTATAAGGTTTTCTGTTAGATTGGATTTCTCAAAATGTTATCATACTTACTAATCTCTATTGTAATGTTTATGACTGCACGGATGGCGTAGTGGTTTAAGAGGTGGCCTCACCACTACCGCCGCGTCGAGTGTGGTGGGTTCGATCCCAACACGGGACAAAATATTGTGTAAGCCACAAATTGTTGCTCCGAGTCTGTGTGTTCTTTGTGTACCTCGGGTGTCCTTACTGTACGTTGGGTGTTCTTTATGTACCTAATTATCTGTTTAAAAACTAAAAGAAAAAGATATTACAAACGAAAACAGTCTTTGTTGGTTTGTCTTTCATTAACTTAGAATAAGAGGGATAGAGGAATAGAAATTTATTGACAAAATCTACATTATCGCGAGCGAAGCCTCGGACAAAATCTAGTAATATTAAAAAAGCGAATATGTGTTTGATTGTTTGTTATGCTTCACGCCTTTACTGCTCGACCTAACATCTTGAAATTTTGCATACATTTTGTCAGAGTTCCTTTTTTTCAGAAAAATGTTCTGTTCTCGAGTGAAACCGTAGGCAAAATCTAGTGAATGTATAATGTTATCGTATTATTTTAATTATCGCTATTTTTCATCAAATCAATGAAATATTTTACAATGATGCGTGACGTTCAATAATTTGAATCTTTTCCTCGAGAAAATAACAAAATAACATAACAATTAAATCAAAACTCCATTCCACGGTGTCGAAGCTACGGACTTACACCAACTCAAAGTTAAGGTAAAACCAATGTTAATTATTTATCATTAATTGCCGACGTAAAAAAGTCTGCTATGTTTACTTGATCTTGACAACATTGGTTATTCCACTAATTAATATGCCTTTTTACAAACTGTAGTTCAAGAGCGGTCATGTATCCAACGTAGCAATACGTTATATACAGTGGTGGACATATAATTAGAAACACTTGCAACGTATTTCACATTATACAAGGCATATTGCCATGTATAAAGATATATAGTCTCACGCCCATATACCCAAAGACCTATTTTTAAAAGACATCTCGGGCAAAGACGGAGAACTGGTTGCAGCACCTTACAGCTCTTATGATTTGTAAACAAAAACTTGACGATTAAAAAGAGTGGCCATGAGTTTCTTGCCCGTTCTTCTCATGAGCCCTACACCGTTGCTTTGCTGAACGTGGCAGTAAATGTAAATTTACAGAAAATTTTTGTGTAACTTTGACATTCATAAGCCTTGTAACCTAATCTGAATCAATTTATTTAGAATTTTGAATTTTGAATTCCTGTGTCACGGGGGATATAACAAACATTCGAACAACGGACACAAAGAATACCCAGACTCGGAACAACCATTTGTGGATCGCACAAAGTTTTGTCCCGTGTAGGAGATTCGAACCCAGAACACTCGGCGCAGTGGCAGTGGCGAGGCGACCACTTAAACCACTGCAGTCCGAGTTTATGCGAAATTCATATAAAAAACAAATCCGTGCAGTCAGAGTTTATGCGAAATTTAGATTGCTATGCTAAAACTCCAATTTGAGGTGTCCTACTATAGGTGCTAGATGTAAACCTCAGGTAGCCTGTTAGTAATCAACCGAAATTTCCAGGTTTAGTCAGTGATCCTACTGCACTGTACGTCATTCAAGATATATTATGTCAATAAGCTGTGGATGCAATGGATATGACCTGGTAGTTCAAACGACCTCCTTTCGTTCTAGATGACACCAGTTGGATATTCTCATGATACAAATATTTATAGCTGAACGTTTTACGTTCTTCTGCATCACTGTTTGTTTAATTCAAAATAAATACATTGCAGTTAATTCTGTGTGATTACTGTCCAATGTACGGCGAACAGACTTCAACGATTGTTTGTTTTTAATCTCTGAAAAAAAGTTCATGTGATGTAATTCTTAATCATTTTAACCTTTACTGGGATATTGTTGGTAAAACAGCTCTCCGTATGTTTCCATTAATCCCTCTGTCGGTCGGTCACGTTCGATGTTTTAATTGTAGAAAAATATTAAAACTGGTTTATGGCCGCATATTCGTTTGTATCGGAAAAAGCATCCGTTAATACAAGACTATGTAGTTTCATTTTTTCGAACTCTAAGATTTACGGCAATGCATTGCCGATTCTTACTTATTTGAGTTTATCGCAAACAGCTGTATGTACGCGATATACTCAATTCCTTTGTTTTATAATAATATGTAGTTATGTGGTTAGGCAGCTACTTCTCTCTCTCCCTCTCTTTTTCATCTTTCTTCTCATCCTTTCCCTCTTTCTCTCTTAATATCAGCTCTGTTTATGGTTTCCTATTATTAGAGGCACATATATCTTGCACGATGTTTCTGTCGCCGTTGAAGTGAGCAATACTTTACTAAATATGCTCGTACTAAAATATGTGAATTTACGAGTAAATTGTAATGTCCAGTGATTGTGATGAACATACTCGAGCTTTTTATAAGAGCAGTAATCCAAATTGTAGTGTTTAGTAAACCTATACAAATAACATAGATACGGAAATTACTACAAAAAGTCAAGTATGAATCTTGGGATCGGACCATAGAACATCATAACTACTCTTATAATTATGTTTTGTAGATCGAACTAAAGACTCTGAATGCTTTTGTAACTTTGTCTACTATCGGGGGGAATGCTTGCTCCAAAATTAATTTTGGTCTTCTGTAAAAAGGTAATACGTCCCCAAGCCTTCTGTAGCACCATCATAATCAGTCATTACGAATTCTTTTACTCGTAAACCAGCACTAGACGTCGCATTTATAAATATAAACAAAGTATATTAGATTTATTTTTTCTTTTAGAACACATCAAGATTTCAGTGGATTCGGACTATGATTATCATGAATAGAAACTTTTAACATTATAATGTAAACTTTGTGTATTAATGTTGAATACAAGCGAAATTATGCATCCCTACGCAATCAAATATTTTATGTAACTGAGCTCTTTCAAGAGCAGCGATAGCTCAGTGGGGAGACCAACAGACTGCAATGCAGAGTGTCTCGGGTTCGAACCCACGTCGCGCACATCTGACTTTCGAAAGTTATATGACTTTTCGAAATAATGTGCGTATTGATTGACAATTATCGCCTGCTCCGTGCCTCGGAGAGCACGTTAAGCCGTCGGTCCCGGCTGCCATGAACATCTATGTAATGGTAGTTGTTATTGGGAGAGTGTCGACACAAAAGATCCCACTGGGTCGAAGTGTCGCTGGTCTGCACTGATTGGCCCCACATAAGATAAGATAAACTATCCCAAATGCTAGCCACGGGCGTTTTCTCAGTATCAGAAGGGTTAGGCCATAGTCCACCATGCTGGCTCAATGTGTGTTGGCCGACTTCACATATCCTCAAGAATATTATGGAGATCTCTTAGACATACAAGTTTTCTTACGTTGTTTTCCTTCGCCGTTCACTGGTGTGGATGGATGTACGTAGTAGTTATCTGATCAATGGCGCTTTACGGTGCGGTATGTGGGTAGACTCACTGAGACCGCAGTGAGTCAATTGGATCTGGAAGCCGAAGTGCTCATCAAGGTTTTCAATGATAGTGTGGCAGTCCAGGAATAGATACGAAGCTGGCCCGAAAGAAATACGTAGTCCATGAAACCAAGCCTATTAGGCCATGTTTGTTATATGGTGCTAGAAGCAACAAGTGTTGTTCGCAGCCGGTTTTAGAACAGTTGGAACAGTTCATCGGCCAGGTATGCCGTTTTTCTTTTTTTTTCGATTTTTTCTTCGTTATATGTTTGGAAATAAATAACTGACCAATAAAGATATAAATCAAAGAACGTTAGTTTTTTAATACCTTAGCTAATTTGAAATAATGCATTTTATACAATATGTTATACTTAGCAAAGACCGTTGGACTGCCACGCAGTGGCCTCGAGATCGATTCTAAGGCACACATCTTTGACTTTTTGCAGTTATGTGCCTATTAAATAGTTATTTAACGCATGTTTAGGAAACCTGCACATCTGAGAGTTCGCTATAATGTTTTCGAAGATATGTGAAGTCTGCCAATCCGCATTGGGCCAGCATTGTGGACAATGTGGACTTAATCTTCTCACAGTGAGAAGAAGCCCATGCCCACCAGTGAGAAAGTATAATACTGGGTTGTTATTATTATATTATATATATAATAAATTGTTAACTTAAGGAAAATTTACGTGAAAATGTAAGAATCCTTTATTAAAGATTCCCTTTGGTTTCTTTATTTCATTTATTAATTGCGTATTATGTAAGTTAAATGAATATTTTGAAAATTAAATAAAATGATTATTCATTTGCATGGTAATATAATTTTAAAACTATATAAAAATAATTTGGTTCTCATATTTCGCCGGTTTACCCGCCATGCTAAAAGTTTTAAATTAAGATACATTTCAATTAATAATAATACTGTATTTATTGAATTGAATTAGGCGTTACTTGGTGGAATTACATTGTAATACAATTATTGGCAAGATAGGAACCCGCTACGCAACCTCTGATTGCCTACTCCAACTATTACAATAGAAAAAGTTTGACTATATCGAAATCCTCTGGATAGGGACAGCCACGACGTGGGATCCAGATAGATTCTATGGCAATCCGAGGGTGCGTGGCGGGTTCTTCACTTTCCAATAATTTTATTACTTATACTATTGTAAACATGTTTCAAATATGGAGTGATTAAAATGTAAAATCTTAAGTAAAATAACAAATGAAATACTAAATAAATGAAACCGGCCAAATGTGAGTCAGTCTTGCGTCACTGTGTGTTGGCACGATACTCTCAGTGCTGGAGTCCAGTCGGAGTTGAATCGAAGGTAAGTCTTCGATTTAACTGCTTCTGTCTTGTTTGTCTTCTTCACTTTTATGATAAATATTCTTCCTTTTCAATATGCTTTAGTTGCCTTTTTATTCATTTAACTTCAAATTTAAAATATATTTATATGATATTGAACTTGTTTTGAATTCTGTATTTTCATGGACGAAGAAGAATCAATATTTCCTTTTTTGATTGAACTCCATACATTAATTACTTAGTTCACTATAAGACCACGCCGTATCCTTTTATTTTTTATTTTAAGTACTTTTTTAGATAACTCACCAGGTACCACCACCCTCACTAGGTATAATTTCTGTGTCGCGGAGGACTTTACAAACATTCAAACAACGGATACAAAGAACACTCAGAGTATTTGTGGATCACACAAATTTTTGTCCCCACACGGGACACCGTTCGAACCCACAACACTCGGCGCGGTGTCGGTGGCGAGGTGATCATTGATCACTTAAACCGCTATCCATGCAGTCAATCCTTATTGTTACATGCTGTATAATACAGCTGTTCCCCATAGAAACCCCGAGCGCGTTTCGAGCACGTTATTCTGCCGTGGCTCTAGAGAATAACGCTGTAACAAGAGACGTGTTAACTATCAACCATCGGGAACCAACGGCAATCGAAGCGCGGGATTGGCGTTTAAATTCAATTTGCATTTTGATTTTCTATACGAATAATATTTAGTACGATAACTTGCTGAGATTGCAGGAATGCTATGCAGATGTTTTGAGTTCATTGCCACGTAATAGACATCAGATTTTAATTAATAACTAGATTTTGCCCGCGGCTTCGCTTGCGTAAATGTAGATTAGGTTAGTAACGGTACTTTTTTTTTGCTGAAATGTACCCTATGTCCTTTTCTGTACTCCTAACAACGTACGACGTATGCGTCAATGACGAAAAAAGTAACGGGCACTCTTTTCTTGATGAAAGTTACTTCATGTACTATACTGTTTTCCTGACAAGGTGTATGCGAAATTACATGATGATAAGTCGAGTAGTTAAGGCGTCAAAAAGTAACCAAAAATTTCCCATATGCATTTATAACATTATTTAGGATACATGTATAGATACACCTGTAACCCCGCACTCACATTTCAACAGGTTATGTTTAAATACTACATACGTAGTAGTCGACCTCATGCCGTTTACCAAGTATTTTCAGATTATGTGCTGCTACAAAGAATTCTCTAACAGTAAAGCTCTTTGGTTCAAACTGATAACCGAATCTGGGACTTCACGATCGGCCGCAAACTTATAGCACGTGAACAAGAGAAAGCTATTTCTAATTTCGTGTTAAGAACAAATATAGGTACCTAATCGTCTCAATGCAAATTTCCTTATTTACAATATTGTTACGACGAAATTATAGTAATAAATCTAATACCATTTACAATCCTTCTGTCACCGGTAGGTGTCGCTACTGTCCTTTTTACAGCCACAACAATTATTCAAAGTGACCAATTTACTTTCCGCAAATCAGCAGGACTCCATTTGTGGGTAAGTCTCGTAATGCGGTGAGTGACAGCCCTTACCTTCCAAAAATGTAAATTGCTTTAATTGTTTCACACAGTACCGATCCTTTTCACAACATAATAGAGCTTATTTTCGTATAGCAAAACTCGCCATCACCGCACAGAAATTCTGTCGAATTTGTTGTGACCATAAACGGGTAACACGTTTACGTTTTAAAACGTTTTCCTGACATTCTTGAGGTCCCGCACTAAAAGCCTCGCAGAAAGTATTCTTTTTCCGTAGAAACTGTTTTATTTAGTATCTGAAGTTAGTTTGTATGTTTTACCTAGATAAAACAAATTCAACACCGGTTGGTACATAGTTGTTGCATACAACTTTTGATTGTTAGGTTTGGACATTCATGCAGAGTTTAGAAAAAGTTATTATAATTAGATTTCTGACTAAACATTTAGCTATGATGAACAAGAAATCTGGTAACTAATGAAGACTCATTGACCACAAAAGAGTAATCGAACTCGCGACAGTCTAAGCTTTATTAGCAAACCTATACATGGCCTGTCCTCACTAGTTAAAATTATTGTCTATAAACTTCTATAAGCGATACTCTACACCATCATATAAATGTGGATATATTATGATATATCCATATTTAGATCGTATGAAAAGTCGTGGTTTACAATTTACGCGATAGATTGTATAAAGTAACCTTCCTAGCTTCGTAGCACTAAAAAACCATGATGCTAAGATATGTCAAAGTAAGCTTCACCTTGTCCTCCTAAACCTGAGCATTACTTAAGCATTACAAAACAAAGTAAGCAGTGACGTCATAGCTATACAACTGGAACCTATATTCAAACACAATGTCTTGTTCGAGATAATCATACAATTTAAGTATTCCTTTTATTCAGTGCCTTCGTTAAAGTAACATTTTCAGCCAACTTCAAAGCATTAAGATCTTTTTTCTAGGAACCTTCATTCTTAGGATTTGTCTCGCATATCGTTAACTTGTATGCCGATTGCGATTGTTATCGTTTTGACGACCAGTCTACATCTCAACTGACAAATAAAATCGGTTTGGATTATGATTGAAGAACGTGACTAGGCTGAGTGGATTCAAAAGGGTTTTTTTTTTGTAATCACAGCGTAAAGATATTATGATACCTAGATGGCTTTGATTAGGTTTTACTGTAAGTCTTCATTTTGATTAGAAAGGTATCGATATTCGGTCGTTTATTAAAATCGATTCATGTTTGGAGATCAAATTTTAGAGGTGGTTCAAACCTGAACTAGTTCACAAATAAATAGACGACTGTCGATTCCCAAACGGGACAAAGATTTGTGTGATCCACAAAGAGTTTGTCTGAATCTGAGTGTTATTTTTATTCGTCGTTTGAATATTTATAAAGTCCGTCGATACAAGAATAATAATTCCCAGAGCGGGAGTTATCTTTCTTAAAGAAAAAAGACTGCAGCTTAATGGCTCGTGCTTTACGTAGAGTAACAGGGTCTTTAAAGAAAGGCTGTGCTGTGAACCCGTAGTAATACGTTATTCCTTTTTGTTAGGGTAGAAAATATGTAAGTTATAAATTCGCTAACACAAACGTCCATTAGGGTATGGTATTTAATTTCGAGCGGGCTATGTAATATTTTTCACTAGATGGTAAAGAAAAGAGTAACGTTATCTTAAATAGAAATATTGCAGAAGGCGCTGTATTATTATTGTTAAATTGATGGCCTTTTTGGCGCTAACCCAGGCTTATTCGAAACATCTGCAAAAGCCTACCTTTCCAAAAGTCAAAGTAATAAGAAAATCCTGAGTCTATACTTTCCTATGAAAAATAATATAGAACTTAACAATACTTAACCTTTCCCATACTGAGAAGTTACCCCGACCAATGCCTAGCAGCAGAGCTATTTTTATTCAAGGCTACCGATGAAAAGACTATGTCTGTGTCTTCATCCCATTCTTCCAAGACACACCAGAAGTCAGTTCTACATGAACCAGGCCACAAATCACCGAGTTATCTATGCATAACATGACATAACTCTGTCTATTCACACAGCGTAACCTTGAAATTAGCATTAATATAATCCGTACTATTGCTTTCTACAACAACACGTGGAACTAAATCGGTTCATCATCATAAATTAGCAATAACATGCAACATCATGTGCCTTATTTATAAGATTTATATTCATATTTACTGATCGTTTATCATGTAGAAGTGCACCGTTATACCTACCTAATAGAACTGTGAGCTGTATTAGGCGTTCGATCGATAATCAGACGATTTGATCGCGTGTTATAGTACTGTAGTGATTTCTATTTAACAAAGTAATCCAGAGTGAGTAATAGTTTTAGAAGTCTGAAGAGTCACTGAATAATATTTGTTTTTTCGTTGATCGGTCTTCTACGAGAAAATGGTTTACAAAATGCTAAGAACATTGTTGTAATGTGATCATTTAATATGTAGGTCATAGCGTATACTTATTTTCATTTCAAAGAAAATCGATTCAAGATTTCAGTGAATTTGAACAATCTAAATATTATAGTTAAAATATGAATATGGTAATTACTTTAATGAAATCTAAGCCCTTATCCAAATCAAATTTTATTTAGCTTTAAAAATAATGTTCATTTATTTTTTGTATTTGATATTTGAAACATATACGCATAAATGTAATTGTTTCATATTTACAAAGTCTATTTAAGCTTGGATCGAAAGGTGTGCCCTGTGCGACGCTTCAACTGCTCATGAATAAGACCGCTCCTTGAATCCGAGACTAGTAGAAGTATGTATATAATTTGTTTACTTTAAAAGACATCTCTAACTTTAAGCATCCACATATCTAGGGTTTGTCCTATTGAGTCACGGTGGCACACCGGCAGACACAAAAGGTTTTCAATGATTTCTGGCATACCAACAATTGTCAGGTTAACTTTCATGTCTTGGAGATACATATATGTGGCGTATAAAATTTATTATTTTAATTTTTATAGGATACTACTAGGCTGATTTTATTAATAGTAATTTCATTAAATTGATGAGCTTACCCAGAATGCTTGTGTTACGCGTTGGTTTATGTTGATAGTGCAATGGGTGGGATTCGAGTTCACGACTTCTCGATAGCATGTCCAAAGCCTTAAGTTACCGCCACCATATAGAAAACTTACTCTTGCCTGCGCCTTAACTCGGAAACAGTATTTTATTATGAAATTATACCATATGTTTTTTCCGTACACCTGATAACAAGTATACGAAATTGCATGGTGATCGGTCGATTAATTAAGACGTTAAAGCGTAACAAACAAACAAACTCACATTTGTATTTGTGATATAAGTTAGGATTAATATGAAAATAATATCACATAAATTCCTGGGTGTTTATAAAACAAATTGTAGGTACAGTCAGCGACATAAGTAGATAACATTTAACAAATTTGTTAGTATTTTATGAATGAAAATTTACTTATTATTAAATATTACTGGATTAGGATTATTGTCTATACTTATATTATAAAAAGAAAAGATTTTATTATTCTTTTGTTAAAATTTAACTTAAAAACTAATTTGAAAAACGGCGACACCGATTTAAAAAAATCTAAGGTACCGATTTAAAAAATCATTTCACCGTTAGAAAGTTACATACGCTATATTTTATTTTTAAAACAGTACTGTCACTAGCATAACCTATTCTACTTTTACTCGAGCGAAGCCGCTGGCAAAAGCTAGTGTATGGTAAAGCAAGAATCTCACAATTGTTTATCGACATGTGTCGCTGACTATTCATAGTTATTCGTCATACGACTAAATTCTCCTATTTAGTTTCATTAAAGTGTAACTTTATTCATTTTATGAGCCACCGCTAGTAATGTGAAAGTAATTGTTGAGGCAAGGTTAGCTCAACAATTACTTTCACATTACTAGCTAGAACTCATATCGTAGATCAACAGAGCTGCTAATGGATGAACACTATAAAGTTCAATGCTAGATACACGGTGCTAACAATAACAAACTATAGATGTTATAATGTGTGATTACATTGACGTTTGACAAGAAATACATACATACATACATTCACGCCTGTTTCCAAGAGGGGTAGGCAAAGACTACGGATTTCCGTTTGTAACGATCCTGACACACTTATCTGGCTTCATTCACTTTCATCACATTCCTTATACACGCTCGCCAGTTTAAGGTGCTCTTAACCTGGCCTTTGTCCAGAACGTCTCCGATTTGATCGAGAAACGTTCGCTTAGGTCTTCCCCTTCCGACTGTTCCATTTACACTAGCCTTATAAACTTTCTTAGTCAGTCTCAGTCTTTACTCGTCTATTCTTTCTACATGTCCAAACCAGCTTAATATACCCTTTTCTATACGATGACGAGAAGTCTTGAAGCCTATTACCATACAAGGTCTTTTTCATATTTTTACATTATCTCTCGTTACTTTTACAATATTGCTTTTAAGTGTATGATTGAGTATAAACTATTTTTGCTTTGCGTGACTGCAATAAATAAAAATTGACATTAAATTTACGATAAAAAAATTATTTTATCTAATTTATGTGTATGCATTTCTCCAAAATTTTGTATGAAATGATAAAACATCATCATCATCACAATATTTAAGAGCTTTGCTCTTGTCGGTGGAGTATAAGCCATCTTTCTCGATGTACGGCCAATTCCTTGACCTCCTTATAAGACATGACCTTCGACTTTTCTTTTATTTGGTCAGTGAATGTCCTTCCAGGTCTGACACTTCCCCTCTTTCCTTCCACTTTTCCTTCTATGATGTTTCTTATGAAGTCATCATGTCTTATAAGGTGGCCAAACATCTTTCCTCTTCTGTTTTCAATTGTTGTTAAAATGTTGCGCTTTTCTTGGACTAGGTTCAGTACTTCCACGTTGCTTTTCTTTTCTGTCTAGCTGATTCTTTCCTTGCGCCTCCAGTACCACATTTCAAATGCTTCCAGTCTTTCACGGTCTCGTTGGATCATTGTCCATGTTTCACTTCCGTATAGAACAACGCTTCAGATGTATGTTATTATAAGATGTTTTCTAATGTGTTTAGCTATTTTAGTTTTGAGAAGATTTTATTTTACTAAATGCTTTTTTGGCTATTGATATTCGGGTTTTGATATCTTGAGTGCCTTTTGAGTCGTTAGTGATGAGGCTTCCTAAGTATTTGAAGGATTTGACTTCTTCTATTGGGTAATTATTTAGCTTTATTTGATTATTGACGGTTAGTAAATTTCTGGTGATTTTCAAAGACTTTGTCTTTTTAGTGTTTATATTGAGCCCAATTTTTGAAAAATTTAGTTCGTATTATATGAGCCCATTTTCTTTAAAAATGTTGTCCATATTATTTAAAAGTTTTTCTAGTTGGTTCTTATTTTCAGCTAATGCGGCAATATCATCTGCGTATCGTACGAAAAATATGCGTTCTCGATTCGCTTTAGTTCCTCCATGTTCTGAGTCTACTATTTTATCTATTGCGTTTTCTATAAAAATATTGAAAATTGTTGGTGATAGAGGACATCCTTGCCTTACTCCTTGTTTTATTCTTGCCTTTGTCAATTCGTTTCCTACTTCTATTGTGGTTTCTTGATTTTTGTAGAACTTGTAAATGATTCGTCTGTCCCTGTAATCTACTCTTATGTTTTTAAGTGTGTACATCATCTTCTTCTAGTTTACTTTATCAAACGCTTTTTCTAGATCTATAAATGCTATGTGTGTATCCTTGCCTAAATCTATTCTTCTGTTACTAATTAGTTTGAGTGCTAAGATGGCCTCACGTGTGCTCTTTCCTCTTCTAAATGCATATTGGTCTGTACTAATGCTGCGTTCTGCTATAGGTCTTATTCTATTACGTATAACGTTAATTAATATTTTTGAAGAATGTAAAATGAGACTGAGAGGTCTGTGCTCTTCACATTTGTAGGTGTTTATTTTCTTAGACAGCATCACTGTCTTTGTACTTTGAAAATCGTTGGGATACTGCCTGTGATGTACATATATTGGGTCAATTTAAATATTTCATCGATAAGGGGGTCACAAACTGCATATTTTATTAGTTAGATATTTAATTGATCTACTCCTGCTGCTTTTTATTTTTATGTCCTGTAAAGCTTTATCAAATTGCTCTCGTAGTATTGCGGGCCCTACGTCATCATTGTCTACAAGGTTTTCATCTTCTAAATAATTTTCATTAAGTTCCTTTGCATCATATAGTGATTCTATATAATATTTCCATCGGTGAACTATTTTTTTTTCATCTAATAACATTTTACCGTTACCGTCCAAAATGGCTGCGCTTTTGTCTTGTGTTTAATTTTTAATTTCTTTATTATATTGTACGCTTAATCCATTTTTCCTTTATTCAAATATTTTTCTATAAATAAAATAAAATAAAATAAAATCTCTTTATTTCAGTCTCATTTTTTTTAGGCCCATAATATTGTTAGTAGTACAACTTAAAAAAACTTAAAAACTATGTTAGTTAAATGTGGAAATTAATTTAATTTAAGTATTTACCACCCTCTGGGGCCCCGGGCACACGCACTTGTGCTTGAACCCAGTGCCACAGAAGGGGGCTGTCCAGCTTGTGGCTAAGCACGTTCAGGATGGTGTTGGCACTCCCACGCGTACGGAACATCAGCGAAGCGATGCGGCGTCGCAGCACAGTGTGAAAGCCATCTGTGTGCGCGTGCGCAAACATCGCAGACGTACTACAGCAGCGCGGGAGCCCCACCAGTACCCTGAACGCGTTATTATATTGTATTCGGAGAGCGTTGATGGCCCGCTGCGTGTAGTTGACCCACAGATTGCAGGTGTAGAGAGTTTGGCAGAATGCTTTAAACAGAGTGATTTTCACCTTAAAACTACACCTCGCGAATCTGCGTGCCAACATGTTACAGCGGACCGCCATCGCCCTCCTCTCCCTTTCTATATCTCCATCATCTTTTAAATCCTCGTTGACCACATGGACGAGGTATTTAAATTCACTCACTCTTCGAAGAGCGACAGCATTAAGCAGCACAGGTGCCACATCCCCCAGTTTACGACCCCTGGCTTGAAATACCAGGAGCTCGCTCTTCTGAACATTGTACAGGAGACCGTGTACCATCGCATACTCCTCACATACGCCTAACAGCTTTCTGAGCGCGGCTATTGATGGGCTGAGCAACACCATATCATCTGCATAACTAATACTGTTGGTACAGTGACCATCACTCGAGCATCCTACTCCGGTGTCGCTCAGCTCAACAATCAGCCCGTTCACGTACAAGTTGAAGAGCGAAGGAGATGTTAACCCCCCCTGATCTATGAGATCACACTCTTCTTTAACTTTATTTTCCTTTGCTTTATTACATTTTAGGGTGATTATGTTAGTAATTTTTTTATATTCCTTTATACTGTCATAATTTTTTTTTATTTCTTTACTTTCTCCGCTGTAACGTCAAGTTTATTATTTCGTCAGTTAACCAGTTTTTTCTTTGAACTATTTTTACTGTTTCTAAACATTCTTTAGCGCTTGTTTTAATGATGTTTTCCACGTTTTCCCATCTAGCTTCTATGTTTATTTGTTCCAAATCAAGTTTTTTTATATTATGTTTATATTCTTCTAACTTATATCCTAACTTATTACTATATTGCACAGACACATTGCTTGTTTTATCCTTAAGGCTAAAAGATCCATTTGCTTTGGTCTAGATTTCTTTTGTTCTTCTGTGGTTGAAAATTATGGGTACTGATTACTAAGTTATGGCGATTCAACGTCAGCTCCTAGTAGGGTCTTACAATTGTTTACAAATTGTTTATATTTATCCTTGACTAAATGACTTGACCTGATAAAACATAGCACCCTAATAATTTATTTAAGACCTTTTTTTGTGACCATGCTTGACAAATAAAAGATGCTCATTCTAAAAACGGCACTGTATTCAATTTTTATCAGAATATATGAAAGGCTGGTCAAATCAACTCAATAAAGTTTCAATAACCATGAGAATTATTCACTTATGAGACTTATTATTAGAAAAGGTATCAGTAAAGCGGATTTGAAGAAAACTTGTAACTCGGATGGGTTACGAGTTTTTTCCAAATCCGCTTTACTGCTGGCACAAGATTCAAACATCAGACTACTCCAACTGAGCTAACAGTACACCGCCTTTTTCAAAATCCTAGAAATTATTAACTGCCAGAATACAACAAAATCTGCTGCGATCTTTAGTAGGTCGGAAAGCTCCAGTTCTAACTGAATTCCAGGACAGTGATTTGTACGTTGTCCTTGGCACCACTGATTTGATTATTTATATTATTATTTTGATTTGTTAAAAGTTATATATTTCGTTTATTCGATTGGATATTGGTGGATGGGGTTGGTGTGGTACTTGGGCTAAATGTCACTGGGTAATTTATATTTAATAGACAAGTGGATATGCGTAGTTTCTGTCTACTATGGTACCACGTGAGGAACATATGCAATGCAATGAGTATTTAATTTATTAAGCGTGAGGAATATATATATCCAACGCAATGGGTATTTTATTTATTAAGTGTGAGGAATATTTATATGCAACACAATGGGTATTTCAGTAAAAAAACTTTGGACATTTTAGCCATTGTACACTATGTTCTTCTTGTCTATGTAATCTAAAGGTATATAGCTAAACGTGACTAATATGCCTTTTGAAGATACATGTATTGGTGAAAATCTATGAATTTTAATTCACATAATAATATCAGCCCAATTTCCAAGTCCCAATAAAAAAAAAATAAAAAAAAACAGACCTGTTTATGAAATTTTCCATTGTGTACGGGCCTCTTCTTAGTGTGAGAAGTACTATTAAATACGCATGTAACTTTGAAAAGTCAAAGACTTGAAACTCGTGACTCGTGAGGATCTGCATGGCAGTCCAACTATCTCCAACTTGACTATAGCTGCTATATACTTAGCTTTAAATGAGCAAGACAAAATAAGAAAACCATAAAGAAGTCAACACTGAAGGTATACACAAATGTACTACAAATGAAAGTACCATCACATTTTAGCCTAACCTTAATTCTGCTACGTATAATATAAGTACAAACCTACAAAATGTTCATACTATACACGAAAATAGCAATTAGCTTAATGAAATCACGCATTTGCAGAGCTTACCATCCTGTGTCATAAAATAAGCTGTCTTTTCACACCTTTTAATTACATCGTGTCGTCAGGTAGTAGTCTCATCGTTAAGTATGAGCGAGCAGCATTCCGTGTGTGTATTATTTACTATTTACTTTAACATAAAACATAGGTGGCAAATAAGTATAAAGTCCACCTGATAGGAAGCGATTAACGTCTTTTATGATCGCTTGAACTTAAAGTCAAAAATGAGTGATTCATTTAGTTATCCATTTAGGTAATTAATCATAAATCTAATACCACTACCCGGTCCAGGGATCAAACACAACATCTCACGATTGCAGACAAACATAAGCGCAAATTTATTACGCGATACCAACGAGGCATTTCGTAAGAAGTACAAGGCTCACAAATTCTAGACCCAAGCCTACTCTATGTGAAAAGGACGAGTCCAGATATTTGTAGGTCTGTTACAGATTCGCTAGCAGTGGCGCAAACACCTTATGACGTAGGTCTATAATAACACGTTAAAATGACGTAGCTGAGATTATGAAGGCTGTATGTATGTATATATGTACCATGAATATTTGTTACTGTATGTAACCTCAATGCTCAATAAGTGTCTTACTTTATCTAGGTACAAGTGTATTACACCCACATTTCGTTAATTATGGTTTTAGTGTCTACGTTAAATTTTTGAGTTAAAAAGCCAATGACACTTTTCCTAATCCGAAAATCTTATCCTTGTTTGGTATCAATGGCTTAAGCCAGGATGACTTGTATAGTAACCGGACAGGTTACTTAAAAATAGTTCAGAAGACTCTTCAAACCAATATTATAGCACAAATTTGCTCTTCTTATCTCCGCTCACGAACAAATAAAATTAAATATTTGAGTCGAGACAGCTGTTCCAAAACTATGAGTACCTTTTCTTTCTAATGCGTTATTTGAATTTATGAAAGCTCTCACTACACAAAAGTAATGTCTAGTGCTGCAATTTATTTATAAAAGACAAGAAATAAGAAACACATCAAAAGATTGAAGAAATTTTATTCAACTATTCATAACAGATTATTCAATGCAAGGAACGTAATATTCATTTCTATGAATGTTTAGTCATTGCTGATCTAAATCGATGCTTATAAAACAGGTAGACGTAGTTTATTCATATCTGAAGCAATAATAGTGCCAGACTGTGGGATTGCAATACGGTGGATTACAGATATTGAAAACATGATTGGGGTGAAGCTGTTCGTATTTTAGAATAATATCTAGCGATCGTATACCATTACGCTAAACTACTCGACGTTCAATTCAATTTCATTTCCTAGTGGATTCAATGTGGGGGCTTGGTAATCTGTTGTACTAGTATTTTGAAATTTCGTGCTAGTGAAGCAGTATTCTTTAGTGTTATTAGGGTTTTCTGTTCTGAAATTTTAAGTAGTAGAATCTATAATGAAACACTATGGATAGACAACGACTAACTGTTTTATTCAAAGACAATTATTACAACAGAAAGATCATAGGTGGCGCGGCGCTACTGTTCATATTTTGTTATTCATTCTAACAGAATCAGATTGGTGGATTGCTAATTTGCCAAAACAGCCAGGTTAAACAAAAACCCTGATTTTTGGCTATACATTGATTCTTTTGGTTTATGGCGTGTTGTTTAAGTTAGTGTTGTTGGCTTGCCTTTGAACTAACTTTTAACGTCCTTATATACCACTTCTACACGTGTACACGTGTTCTACACCTAATGTTGTAATAAATAACAATACATTTTCAGTAAAAGTTGCCAGTGCATAAACTGAATAAAGATACAGAATAATATAATAATATACCTGTTTCATTGATTGTCATTTTCCTCAGTGAATGTAACTTTTATCTTGGCATGGGAAATGCTTATAAAATATATCTTAATAATATACATAATAACATAAAAATTACTATAAACTTACATTTTACATCAAAAATTAATAAAACACATAATCAACATAATTTGGAACGACTTTGAATGGACATCGAAAACGAAATTTTCCTAAAAAAATACATCGGTACATATTTCATTCTTATCGGGCTGTCTTTACTCATTATTTATTCGTGAAGTCGTCCTCCGTGTGAAGGAATAAATTTACCCAATTATACGAGCTTATTTAGTCCAAATCAATACTTCAACACTCTTTGGACTTGATAGTTTGTTAATAAAATATTTGTATTATCTTGGCAACTGGTTGAGGCCATTTATATATCGAGTTTGGCTCATTTTCTTGAGTGCGTTGAAATTTGTCCAACATAATAACATGTTAAACAAAGTATGTATTTGTATTATAGAAATATGATAGACGAAAAGACCTAAATATTTACTTCCTTACTAATATTATAAATGCATATGTCAGTTTGTTTTTTTGTAACGCTTTCACGCCTTTACTACTCAACCAATAACATTTTACATACACTTTATCAAGAACACAGAGAAGAATATACTGTTCCCAAGGGATAGAAATTTATTCACGAAATCTATATTATCGGGCACTATCTAGTAAAATAATGTTTTGTAAACTACCAAAGGATTGCTATGATAGGACTTAGCAATGCAGATTTGAGAGACAGAGTTTACCGAGGCCAATTATTCAGTTACGGTACAAATGTGTTGCTTTACTCGGCGAACGTATAATCCTTTTAAAGGCAACCAGCTTAACAGTAACCCTGTTATTGGGTTTTGTCCTATGGTGGACGTTCCAAAGCTTGATATAGCTGCCTTTCTCAATCCTTGACTTTTATGCCATCTTTACATACTTGGCCTAGGTTCGGAAACGCGCATGTTTATCCTAACTATTACAAGCGATGATAAGGTACGTTAGATTTTTACCATCCAGCAGGCTATACCATTGTATATCGTGTAAAGGAATGGTCCAGATCCTGCATCATCCGTGGCTATACTATTAGACATTGTAAAGAGCAATCATCTAGATAAATAATAAAGTTTACCATAACGCAAGCAGTAAAACTATGTGTTTGCGTACGTGGTCAACGTGTGTTTCCAGCAAGCAAGAACCACTAAGATCTTTACAGCATTGAAAAGTGCAATATTTTTCTGCATCAAACGAAAAAACGTTTTATAGATATTTAACTTCTACGAGTGTTATTAAACGTCTGCTCTGCTTGTACTATATTCTTAACTGATTCGTTGGCGCAGCTGTAGTCAATGTGTCTTGGGCTCCATTTTCATTTCCCTACCAAGTGAAAAGCTTTTGAGTTTTTCTGAGAAGTAATTCTCTATAGCAGACCAGGCAAGTCAATTCTGCTCTTGAGTCGGAACTCAAAACTGAAATTAGACAAAATATTAGTACCAATCCGCTCAGAGCGAGCATTGCTTGAAGAATCTCAATCAATACAAGACTCTATCAGCAATAATACGCCAAAGAACAGATCTTTGTGAGACAGTTTCTGATCCTAAACTTGTACATAGTAAAGACATTATGGTAATCGCTTACCATTAATGGGCCGAATGCTTGGCTGATTTCCACCTTTGCTGTGTAAAATAAAACTTGGTTGAATCCTAAAACCGAAACTTAAATGAGGTCGGCATCAAAACTCCCGGATTTTCTTTTTCATTTTACTTACGTTAGAATCTTCCATTATTTTAAAATGAGATACCAAGAACTGTTTATAACGAAAATATTTAAATAAGCAAACACACAAGATTTTATTTTAAGATTCCTGGTTAATAAAAATATCAAGTATCTTCTTATATTAATTAAGTTTTCCAATTAAATATAATATATAAGTTTCTCCTTTATAAAGATATTGGATACTTTGCTTGGGAAGCTATCGGTCGGTATGAACTTCAGTAAAACTTGAAGTGAAAGTTTCAAAACTCTTTCATGAGTTAATAAGTGCAAAATTTTGTGTCATTACCGCGCAGTCTTAGACGAAGTTTTCTTGAGTGTGGTAAATCTTTAGTTAGGACCACTTAAAAGTATTTTGGAACTACGAATTTTCGCGTAATACCTCTCCCTCGGGAACAGTGCTTTTTGCTACGTCCCTTTCTGTACCCCTGACGACGTGTATGCAAAATTTCATTATGAATGGTCTAGTAGTTAGGTCTATCAGCGTAACAAACAAACTTACATTCATAATATTGTCTTACGTTTACGCGAATGTTATACATTGAAATTAAACAAATTTATACGGATTTTATCGCATTGTTTATTTTATATATAACACTACTATTCCATAATTTTGAAAATTTACACTACTATTGTTAAACACTTTTACTAGTTACTGTTTACTTCTATTTAAGCTATTTAAATTATTAAACTATACAGATTTAGACTATTTCTAGAGAGCACCGATAGCTCAGTGGGGAGACCAACAGACTGCAATGCAGAGGGTCCCGGGTGCGAACCCACATTGCGCACCTCTGACTTTAGGAACTTATATGACTTTTTGAAATTATATGAGTATTGATTGACAATTATCGCCTGCTCCGTGCCTCGGAGAGTACGTTAAGCCGTCGGTCCCGGCTGCCATGAACATCTATGGCAGTCGTTATTGGGAAAGTCAGTACCCTCTCATATCTTAACACTGGTCTAGCCTTAGGGTATCGTTAGCCTTTGTGTTGCGGAGGTCAGGTGGCAGCCGCTCCGTGTTAAAACTGATATCCAGTCAAATCCGGTTAGACCAGAAAAGCCGACCCCAAGTGAGTTGGGAATAATAAAGGCTAAAGGAGAAGACAGATTTAGACTATTTACATTAATATTTATAATATTAGTTAGTTAGGATATACCTATAGGATGGCAGACTAGCATACGGCTTGCCTGATAGTAAATTGTAACTGTAAGCTTTGATCACTATGACATTAACACTAAGGAAGTCAAAGGCATTTAAAAAAAAAAATTATATAAGTCTTTGGAACTTTAAGGAAAGCAATAATATATTACTCTTACGCTTGTTACCTGTAAGGAGAAGCTGGCTTATACGTACTAGATAATAAGCAAGAGCAGGTTCTTGAATATAAAATTTTGGCATTCTTATAACATAACAGCTGATAGGTACCTGTTGTATTGGCGCATACCACACAGAGGTGAATCGAATATTGGCATTTGCTTAGTACTTCAGAAAATCGCACAGGTTCATGAATTTTTAATCCAAATTTCAAGTTCTGTTTTTGTAAATTTTAGTTGTTGTATTATCGTTCTGTATGAAAAAAAAAGGATAAAAAAGACGACGTACTCTTATTGAAATTGTTGAAATGGTATAGATTTATGCTTGTATAAGCGTCCAGGGATAAACAGACACCTTCTCCCTAGCCTTTATTATTCCCAAGTCACTTTCCTGGTATAACCGGAGCGCGGCTGCTGCGGCTGCCACCTGACCTCCGCAACCCGAAGGCTAACGATACCAGAAGGCTAGACCAGTGTCAGGATATTATAGGGTACTGACTTCTTAATAACGACTGCCATAGATATTCATGGGAGCAGGGACCGACGGCTTAACGTGCTCTCCGAGGCACGGAGCAGGCGATAATTATTGTCAATCAATACGCACATAATTTCGATAAGTCATATAACTTACGACCCAAGACCCTCTGCATTGCAGTCTGTTGGTCTCCCCACTGAGCTATCGCAGACTAATGTTATAAATGCGAATGTAAGTTTGTTTGTTTGTTACGCTTTCACGCCTCTGCTATTCGATCGATCGTCGTGAAATTTTGTATACACGTTTTTAGAAGTATAGAAAAAGGAAAAAGTGCTGTTACTAATCTCACCTAGCCTACGTTTTTCGTCAGCCATGTTAATAGATTTAGGTTAATAGAGGGCGAGTCGAAAGCACTCCCGGGCCGGACAAAATGTAATGGGAATTTTCTGTCAAAAATTCTTAGTAGCATTTAGTCTAGAACTGTACCAAAAAACGCCCCTTTAAATTTAATGCCTTAGCTATCGAAATGTACAATCGGCGGCCTCGATGGCGTAGTGGTTAGTGTAACTGACTGTCACGGCTGAGCTCGCGGGTTCGATGCCCGCACAAGTGAAGTTACATTTGTGTGCATGGACATGGATGTCTGTCTTGGTCTGGGTGTTTCTATATCTAATATGTATGTATTTACAATAAAAAAGGATATACATATGTGCGTTTATCCATTGTCTAGTACCTATAGTACAAGCTCTGCTTTGTTTGGGCTAGATGGTGCTGTGTGTATGCGATAGAATATTATTATTATTACTTATGTCTGCCTCTACAAGGATATAGACGTATGACTATGTTTGTATGTTGACATATCCAATTATTTATTATTTATACTTATTCATGTAAACAGTCTGCAAGAGATGAATTCCTCAAGCAAATTCTTTTATCAAACAAATATTTTGTTCTAAATAACAAGATATTATATCTTTACGGCTACAATTAACTGTCTAGAGATTCGTTAATCGGTTTCATAGCGAACCAATAACAATAATAGTGCAATTTTAATGCGTTATCAATTGTTTTCGTCATCAGTCTGACCTTTGAGGTCAATAGTAGTACTTATTTGATATGATTGTGATGAAGGGAATGAATAACAGTTTAGATATAAAAATTAATATGGCTCATAGAATTTATTGTTTTATTGCCTTTAGTAATAGATAACCTAGCGGGCCGACCTGGGGCCCTATTACAAACTTTTATAAAACCCGTAAAGTTCTAGGCAATTCAAATAACTTAATATTGTCTTCTGTTTACGCGAATTTTATTCATTGAAATTAAATTACTATATACGGATTTTATCGCGTTATTTATTTTACACTTTATTACAAAATTTTGAAACTGTCACGCTACTATTAGATACTATTGAACTTTACTAATTTTTAAGCTAATTAATTTATTAAAACTATTATATCTATTTATATTTAAGTTTACACTTTCCCCGACGTTTCGGTTGCTTTTCAGCAGCCATGATCACGGGGAGACTAAAAAAAAAACAATTAAAGAAAATAAAAATTAGTAAAGTTCAATAGTATCTAGTAGTAGTGTGACAGTATCAAAATTTTGTAATAAAGTGTAAAATAAATAACGCGATAAAATCCGTATATAGTAGTTTAATTTCAATGAATTCAAATAACTGCCTGGTTTTGTTTCGTATTATGACATGTGAATAGTAGATCGTCATCATGCTCGCTAGTTTGTCGCTGGCCGACTTGTGACTTGACAGTGCATCGTTTAAAATTAATATGACATACATATTTGTCGGTATGTAACGGTTTTAATTTTATCGTATTTTCTATGACAATATAATTAAAACTATGATTTTTAAGCAAAAATAAAACAAATGTAATATCTTTATGCTATCATATCATGAATTTTATTATTATATTTGCAGCATTAAACAAAATATATAAGTAACTAATATTCGGTTTCAGAACGTCGCCTGTTTTTAGGTACATACCTAGTTACTTATCTTACTTTTAAAACTAATGTGTAATGTATATCTAATTCTAATTAGGTTCTCTAAAACAAAATCTTTGTTACTTCTATAAGTATAAAAAACATTTACAATAATTATGGCGGCGTCCTCCTCGTCGTACCACCACTCTTGCCACCAGTGGTAAGAGAAGGAATTTCATTTCCTCTTCGTGCCTCCGATTGATATGTCATTTCCAGATACACATTAAACGTTGCTCTACATAATTATTATCTAATAATCTTCTGATATCAATATTATGTACCTAATATGTATAACTGCGATTTTCGACCTTATTATCAATACTCAGAATTAATCTTTTTATTAACGTATTGATGTGAAAGCAAGAAAATACAAATAAAAAACGTCTGTCATGAATTGTCTATAAGGTCGAAAATCGCATGCACATGTTTTTTGTATACACTATCGCTGGCTGATCACTATCTGATAGTCATTTGTTTTGTAGACACGTTGATTTGTTAAAAAAAGAACGAGATAATTATTGAAGATTATTTATAAAAAATAACAATTTATTAATTTATTAATTATTATCTAATAACCTTTTGATATCAATATTATGTACCTAATATTATGTATAAATAAATTGCACTAGTGCTTTGCTAAGACGATATCGTGCAATAAATTCTTGTTCGGACATATTATTGAAAGCATTGCTCTCGTCACAAACCCGTCTTCTCTTAGCTTTTTTTTCAGCGTTTTGCTGAATAGCGTCACTCTCCAAAAACTCAAACAATAATAGTTTTTTTTAATTAATTAAATACCAGATATATTACATAAAAATAAAAGCAATAGTTAATGTAGCTATTCAAAAATAGTAACTCCAGCTTAGCGTAAACTGAATAGTTGTTTTGTTTACAATATGGCGACTTTAATATAAAACGAAATGTCAAATGAAAGCTTGTAATACGGTATTTTCCAGGCAATACTCGACCACCTGTCACGTGACCGCTGACTGGCTGGAGTTAGCACGTTTATAATACGAAATTGCAAGGCAGTTTACTTTACGCCGTATACTGCCTGGAAATAAGAGCTTGTAATAAGTTGTAAAAAGGAAATACGAGTATCATACTTATAAAACAGGTTTTAAGTAAATCTATTGCTATCCTAGCTTAGGCTAAATAATTACTGCACGGGTTCTCTCTTAAATATCTTTTACTATATTTTAAGTGGTCACCTCGCCATTGCCATTGTGCTGAGCGTTGTGGGTTCGATTCCAACACGGGAAAAATGTGTGTGGAGATGATTTTTTGATATAAGTACCTTATGTACGGATGTACATAAGGTTATGGATGCGACATAAATTATACATATTATGTAGGTACATAATATGTATAATTTATGTCGCATCCATAACCTCACTCACTCACATGGTCACGGGGAGACTGAGACCATGGCTGCTGAAAAGCAACCGAAACGTCGGGGAAAGTGTAAAAATAAATTAAATCTATTTAGTTTAATAATAATTTAATTAGCTTAAAAATTAGTAAAGTTTAATAGTAGTAGTAGTGTAACAATTTTCAAAATTTTGTTATAAAGTCAAATAAACAACGCGATAAAATCCGTATATAGCAGTTTAATTTCAATGAATAATATTCGCGTAAATAGAAGACAATATTAGTTTTATTATCGTTTTGTTTTTTATATTTTTATTTTATATATTTTTTATTTTTTTTTCATGTTTTGCGTGTGCCCTTTTGTGTGCCAAAATAAATATTTTCTTTCTTTCTATGTACTTACATATGCATTTAGTAAAAAGACTTTGATTATGACATTACAAACAGAAATCCCAATTTTATTTGTACACTCAATAATCAGTAAGGAATCGGGGGATAAGTATGGTTGAAACGCTGCTCGCACATACTCTGAAGCAACATATTTGTTCTGCACAGCTCCCGCATTAGGTTTAAGCTGTGTCGCAGGGACACTATAAACATACAATCAACCACATTCAAAATAACGATGGACAATTGCGATAAAAAAAGAAAATTCGAATATTCCAATATTTTACTACTGCATTTCCGATTTCAATTCGTTGTCATTAATTATAAATCGAATCGCAATCGATAATTCGAAACTTGATTTGATGATAGGTCGATCATTCGTATTTCGACGTTTATCGACAATTTAGTTTCAGATGACAGTGATGACCCTTTTTTTCTAAACGGACAATATTTTATTGTAATACTAGATTTTACCCGTGGCTTCGCTTGCGTTAATGTAGGTTAGGTTAGTAACAGATTTTTTTCGGAATGAAAGGTTCTCTATGTTTATTTCTGTTTACCTGACAACGTGTATGCGAAATTTCATGTTGATCGGTCGAGTAGTTGAGACATAAAAGTGTGACAAACAAACAAAACAAATAACCTAACATTTGCATTTATAATATTAGTTATGATGTGACTGAATTGTTTTTAGTTAAGGTCTGGCCATCCCAACTACATTTTTATGCGTCATCGATGCCAATAATTGTCTGGCTATGTAGCCGAGCCATAGTCGATATTGGCTGTTATTATTATACTAGATTTTGCCCACGGCTTCGCTCATGTAAATGCAGGTTAAGTAAGATTAGTAACTAGGACTATTTCTGGATTAAAGGTACCCTATGTCCTTTTCTGTTGCCCTAACAACGTGTATGCCAAATTTCATGATAATCGGTCAAGTAGTTAAAGCATGAAACCAAACAAATTTGTTAGGATTGCCCTGTATTTGATAGTATTGGTGTTATTGCTGGCAATGTTGCCACTACAATACACTCACAAATCCCAATAAAATAATGCCTGCTTAAAAGCTCCCTATAAAATACTTCAAACGACAATCAAACTTAAAACACAAGACATAAAATCTGAAACAAGGAGCAAGGACTTAATGAAACACGACCGTGTACAAATTTACTTATTCAAAGTGTTTTGAGTTAATATGCCAAACTTAAACTCGCTTCTAGGGCTCATTAATATGGAAAGTTTTAATGAAAATAATAAGCTGCTATCATGCATTTTTAAAACCTATTTAACTTGCGGTCGTTCGAGTAAAATGGTTTGGTAAAAGCATTGACTTCGTATTTGTGGCATATTAAACATTTCAATGTTATAAATTAATTGTAACTGTACGACAATGTGAGGTAAATTATGTAATATTATTAAAACGTCGGGGAAAGTGTAAAAGTAAATTAAATCTAAATAGTTTTAATAATAATTTAATTAGCTTAAAAATTTGTAAAGTTTAATAGTAGTAGTAGTGTAACAATTTTTAAAAATGTTGTAATAAAGTGTCAAATAAACAACGCGATAAAATCCGTATATAGTAGTTTAATAGAATAGTTAAATAGAAGACAATATTATTATTAAAACAGATTTCATAATTAATGTGATAACTTGTTGTGGTCCCTGCTTCGAGTGTAGTATTACTAGGTTCGTGGTCGACAGACAATAATAAGTGTGCCTTCTACTATAGAATAACAAACATCTGCTTACTTATTCAAGGATGCAAGAGTGAATCTACATATCATATATAGAACCAAAGAAATAAAGAATGTAAATATAAATCGATGATTTATCAGCTCTATTCCAAATACAAAATATCTATAAAGGAGTTTGATTGCTACACGCTTTCAACCTTCCTTTCAACTCGACATTCGAACAGATAATATAATCGTAAATTGAACATAAAAATAAATTTTCATAGCGATAAAAAAAAGAATGTTTATTTTTTTCCAATGTCATTCGGGCATTGGCAAAAGCGTTGCATTTACAGCCAACGATTATGAGTGAATTACTGTTTATAGCTCATTAGAGTAACACCTGGTTTTGATCAATAAACTGTTATTGTTGTATGTGGTGTTAATATATGGTACTGAACCTGATATGATAGGAACGTAATTAGTAACCTATTATTAGGAGTATGACTAAATGGCTTTTTGATTGCCTAGCTTATTAATACTGCTGACTGAGACGGCCATTCATGAAGATCAGCTTTTTTTTTACCAAGATAGCAAATATAAGTATAATATGGCTCATCTGATGGTTACCGAAGCCAATTATCGGTTGTAGTCTTCTTTTCTCTTTTCTTTTCGTGTGGTTAGTGGCCAACCTGTTGTCAAGAGTTGTTCAAGCCACCCGTAGGCCTCTGACATGACTTAACGACTGCTGTCAATTAGGCAACAACCGGGACCAACTTTTTACGTGCCCTACGAAGCACGGAGACGCTCAAATGAAATACCACTAAGCCGTCACCCAACGGTCGGTTGTAGTACTAGAGTATCACTCGCGCGTTGCCAGCCTATGACAAGGGGCATTGTCGATAAAATGATTAGAAAGGAATAAAAGAGTTATGTGAGCCTTCAGAACTTTTAAACATCAGGCAACATGTGGTAACAGAGTTACAAAACTCAACTGGTTGTACTTCTGTTACCGTATGATTGACTTCATTGTGCCCTTTTAATCGATTCCTATGGATTTTTCTTGTCTATCTACGTCTTCGGGATTGCTATACATATTATCTTATACTAAAAGCTTACCTTCTAAAATGAAAAGAAAAAAAAAAAATTTTTGGTAGTATATGAGTCTCTAGTACTGTTACCCTAAATTATTTAAACTGCCTCCGTGGCGCAGCGGTAGTAAATGCGACTGCTATGCATGAGGTCTCGGGTGCAATCCCGGGCCATCAAAAAAGTTATTGGGTTTTTCTGTTAAGAAATCACAACAGCATCAGGAAGTTGGTGGTGTTAGATACTCCCGTGCCTTGGAAAGTACGTAAGGCCGTTGGTGCTGCGCTTGATCTCTCTCCGGTCGTGTCGGATTACCGTCCTATCGGATCACGAGAATTAGCGATCAGAGAGTGCACTTGTGTTCGTGCATACACTCGTGCACTATAATATCTCCTACGCAGATGGCTAGTCTCCGTTAAGATTGGCCGCCGTGATGAAATTCGGTCTGGAGGACATTATTACTGTTACCCACCAAGTTAATCGTAGATAGATACGGAGACTTTTACGCCAGTTTCATGTATGAGGATAGCTCTT
Organism: Catocala fraxini; assembly: GCA_930367265.1. Classification (NCBI taxonomy): domain Eukaryota; kingdom Metazoa; phylum Arthropoda; class Insecta; order Lepidoptera; family Erebidae; genus Catocala; species Catocala fraxini. Next base: position 6,942,128 of record OV884047.1, read on the forward strand.
TTCTAGGCGAGCGGGTTAATTCTAGTTACCAAATAAATTTCAACAGTGGCCTCTTCCAATCGATTCCCTTGGACTCTTTAGTGATAGAGTCTACAAGAATCGTTTGTAATTTAGGTTCCGAATCGATATAAACAATCGAATAGGTTTCCTATTCAATTGTTTTCATCGATTCGGAAATGCGTTGCATATTTCGTTTAACCACTGACATACCTGAATGAATCAAATGTCATCAACCTTAGTCGACTTGCTGTCTTCAACTGGTAGGTATGAACGTAAACCTACATTCCGATATTTTTAAATCGATTTAACTACGTAAGCTGCTATTATTACGTCAACAATAACATAACCATCTATTTTAGCGATGGTTGTGTCGTTATGAGGCCAGTTTATTTTATGGTTCTGAAATAAATTATGTTCTCAAAATGGGTCGTATGACTAATTAATGTTTACATACACAGTTTTACTGCAAATTCCTGAAGGAGTAAGCTGAGGTATCTTAGATCCCCTTTTTTTATATGTCTCGCGCTAGGAATAATTTCTGTACCGCAGGGGACTTTGGAAATATTCAAACACACAAAGAACATCCAAACTCGGCACAACCATTTTTGTCTATGGGATTCGAACCCACAACTCTCGGCACAGTAGCAGTGGCGAGGTAACCACTTAAACCTCTACGCCATCCCTGCAGTCAAACATTTCGTCAGTTATAGTTTTACGTCCAATAATAGAAGGCGATCCTGTTGCCGTTAACTCAACAAAGACGCTGCCTGATACTGAGAATTTAACAAAAAATCAACTTTCTATATCCTGATATTCGAACTTGAGACCTCATGCACAGCACTCGAACTCACTACCACTACACGACTCCCGTAACCCATAGTTAATATAATAAGTAATAAAAAAATACTACCAATGTCTGTTTTCTACTAAACTACTAAAAACTACTTTGTAAAGTCAGTTAGTAACAGTTTTCAGACCGAAAAGTGGCAAAACCTTTTTTAAATAAATGTACCAGGTATTTCGTGAAGCAGAACTTTAAAACCGAGAAAATGAAATCACAGCCAAAAGTTAGTTAATAACTATTATTATATGAAAACCGCTACCATATTACATTTTTAATTAGATAACGTAACACAAATAGTTACTTTACGCTGCATACACAAACAGGGCCGTGAATGCGTTATATTACGAAACAGCAATGGACCTCGTTTATAGCACCATTTGAATAATACATAACGATAGACGTAGTACTATTTCCAACGTACACTTTAGTGGAAAACTGAATGTTTGTACTGCTGTAATAAAAGCGGACGTTGTTGTGTCAATAGAACTGCGTATTTATTCTGTTAATAGTGTTCAGATTCTGGCAACTGATTTGTTTATTAGCTGTACTCTTTGGACTAAAGAGAGAGAGTTCAAATTATCAGATGTACGAATTCAGACGTAATAGTTAAACAACCAAAAACATAAGATAAACTAATTTAGAAGAAGAGTTCTACTGCATGGATGGAGTAGTGGTTAACGGGGTCGCCTCGCCACTGACACTATACCGAGTATTGTGGGTACTACCCCCAAAACCGACAAAAAATTGTGTGATTCACAAATAATTGTTCCGGGTCTAGTATTCTAGAAATAAGTGAGAAACGGCAATGAATTGCCGTAAATCTTAAAGTTCGAAAAACAATATATGCAAAGATCACGTGATACCACGTGACCTTGAGGTCAGAGGTCAAAGGTCATAGTCATTTCGGAGGTATATCGATTATGCTGAGTCGAATGGCTTTGACCGCCAGTCTCTAGCTCTTACGGTTCTTGAGTTGAAAGTTGTATAACAGACAGACGGACGGACGGATAAAGCTGTTGTATTTAAAAGATTTTTCGAACTCTAAAAGTAATATTTTACATCTAATAGGGATAACAGTGCGTTTGCTACTTATGTATGTAACTGCACGGATGGCGTAGTCGTTTATGTGGTCGTCTCGCCACTCCTGCCGCGCCGACTATCGTGGGTTCGATACCCAATCGGAAAGAAAATAGTAGTAGTAGTGTAACCGTTTCTAAATTATGTAATAAAGTGACAAATAAACAACGCGATAAAATCCGTATATAGTAGTTTAATTTCAACATGCTGTTACACCCAGATTGAAATTGTCATTTTTATCATACATAAGCTTTTGCGCGCACCTCAGCTCGCGTGGTACCTAGGTTTTAAACTATATCTATATAGTGGTTTAGCTGTACAATATTAGGTAGGATTAATTCACAATTCCACGCCTATATTTATATTGCACCCAAATTTCGACAACTATGTATGCTTTTAGCTTAAAAATTTCTCTATATGTCTTTTAGTATACAGGGCTAGTGTCAGAGCCTGAGCTCCTACTAAGAAAATCTTGATAGAAGAGACATCGAACCCGAGACAATCTAGCACAGCATCGCATTCAATTCCGTTGCCCCACTTAGGCTTTAAATTTTTGTTATTTAACGCATTCTATTACACTTTTCTATTTCTGCAAACTTCCTTACAAAAGGTTACAGCAATTGTCTTAAAAACTCACCTCTTTAATATTATATAACGCGTTCCTCTCTCAAGTTGAAGGACTCGGCTCGCATGCAATCGATTTGGGGATCGACTGAAATAGAGAGAGATTTTCCAACCAATTCGATTTCAAGTACCTACGTGCAATTTGAAGCGAGATTTTATTTTATTTTCGTAACATCTCACCGATGTCTTCATCTTCTAGTGGTCTAGTCTTCTAAGGCTAAGCGCTAGATTGATTGCCGATCTCGTTGTTTGTGATAAGCATATTATTTGCTAATTATTGACGGCATGGATTGTGTTGTGGCTTAAGCTGTCACCAGCTGCCATTTCGCCGAGTATATTGGGTTCGAATCCCACATAGGACAAAAATTGGTATAATCTTGTTATTTTGTTATTTTGAGTCTGGGTATTCTTTGTGTCTCTTGTTTGAATGTTTGTATAATCCCAGGCAACAGGTTAGGTACATCATTTCTAGGTTAAGAGTTGACATTTAACCATTTTTTGACAACCCAGTTGACTGATTCATTGGTGCAGTACAGTCTCAGGGTCGATACCCGGATCGAGAAAATGTTATAAGGTTTTGTCAGTTAGGTAGCTTTTCGTGGCAGCATGGAGTCTGAATGTCTGGTAGACGGCATTAGGCACGCGCTCTCTTTTGAGGGACCTACAACCATACTTGAAAAATGATCCCGAAAGAGGCCGAGGCCTATCCTTTTGTGGATATAAGACTGTGTATATGTATTAGAGGATGCTCCATAGCAATACTGTAAACGAAAGTAGCACGTAGTTTAAAACAAGTAAAACGTCGTGATGTCTTTCAGTTCTTGAATATCAGTCTAATCAGTCAGTATCGAATAAGTTTCAAGCCAGAACTTATGTTTGAAACTTAGCTCTGGCTTCTCTTTAAAGTGGATTGGAGGCTTGGAAAATTGATGTCCGATTTTCAGTTTTATCTTGTTCAACCGCTGCCAACATTCTTCAGGTATTCAAACCTAAAACTTATTGGGCTGACTGATTATTTTCCGTAAATTCCGCCATGTTACGTTCTATAATTGTTGACAAATAGTGCCTCTTGTTCTTGCCACATAATAAAATACAAACAAATTGATGCCCGTTTTATTAATGTTGATAGCTTGAGGTAACTGCACTGGTCAACAGCACGAAAGGCGTAGTGGTTTAAGCGGTCACCTTGCCATTGCCACTACGTCGAGTGCTGTGGGTTCGAATCCCACACGGGACAAAAATTTGTGTGATACACAAATAGTTGTTCCGAGTCTGGGTGTTCTTTGTGTACGTTGTATGAATGTTTGTAAAGCCCCTGCGACACAGGATTCATTCAAGGAGCGGTAGTTTTTATTTTTATAACTTTAGGATAATACTAAATTAATCATATACTTCAAAAAGAAATATTTATAACTATATAAACTGCATAAAACAATACTACATTATATACAAGTAAATGTATGTAAATTCTTATCTGTAGTTTCATGAATCGTTCGCCCGATATCGAATACAATGACATAGTAACTATAAAAAGCTTTCAGATATTGTTATTGAGTCAAGGTCATTCGCAACTAAATATCAGACCAAATATGGATTTTCCAATCATACTTACAAACTCCATCGTCAAATATGTCACCATCATGCTTATCTATACCAAATACTGCCAGTTAAACAGCTTATTCCGATTCTCGAATCGATAGAAAATGCTATTCCGTTTTTGTGATAAGAATCTCTATTGTAGCACTCCATTTATCATTGGCATGTCAATCGATTTGGGAGTCGCACGAATCTACATTAAGTGACGCACTTCTTCTTTTGATGTAGATTCGTGCGATTTGACGATATTATTACAGTCATATACAAACCATAAACCATCCCATCACAGTGAAAAACGGTTACTTTAAAATGTTAACTTTATGAAACAGAAGTCACTAGGGTTTCAGCACAGTAAATAAAGCCATCCCATGGCAGAGTATAGCAGTTCTGTAGAGACCTCCTTTCTCTTAGCCTTTATTATTCCCAAGTCACTTGGGGTCGGCTTTTCTGGTCTAACCGGATTTGACTGGATATCAGTTTTTACACGGAGCGGCTGCCACCTGACCTCCGAAACCCGAAGGCTAACGATACCCTAAGGCTAGACCAGTGTCAGGATATGAGAGGGTACTGACTTTCCCAATAACGACTGCCATAGATGTTCATGGCAGCCGGGACCAACGTCTTAACGTGCTCTCCGAGGCACGGAGCAGGCGATAATTGTCAATCAATACGCACATAATTTCAAAAAGTCATATAACTTCCGAAAGTCAGAGGTGCGCGACGTGGGTTCGAACCCGAGACCCTCTGCATTGCAGTCTGTTGGTCTCCCCACTGAGCTATCGCTGCTACTACTAGCAGTTCTGTAGAGATAAAATCTAGATATTCTACTTACCGCACAAAGATATATAACTGCCAAATGATTGCTGTATAAGTAGGCTATTAGATTTGAGAGGAATTTCGCTGTACACACTGTGACAACAAATTAGTACTCTTCATTAAGTCATTACTCTACACTCTACGTGCACCTTGATTTAAAAAGTTAATGCCCGCTCCTTTCATAAGTCCTTTGTCGCGGGGCCTTCATAAACATTGAAACGATGGCCATAAAGAAAACACAGGTTTGGAACAAAAAATTTTGGATCGCACTAATGTTTGTCCTGTGTGAGGATCGAAGCTAATACTCGACGCAATAGCAGTAGGCAGACGCCTACTTAAACGACTACGTTATCAATGAAGTTACTTGTGTCTCATTATAACGTATTAGGTACTTAATCTAAGGCAAGTTTTAGAAACAGTCGATACAGATATGATACACAAATATCAGAACTCTCAAGAACAAGGTATACCGCTTAGTGACGAGGAATTGCGTTCTAAATATAGATTCGTAACTAAATCAATAGGGATGATCTGTATAACGGTGTAATCCAACCATTCAACTGAGCGAAATCAATACAGTAACTGAAATTGCGTACTATAGCATAAGGGTTATGTTATAAAGAAAGAATTGGTGAAGAATGTAAATCTGAATGTATTGTTTTATTCTAATTTCATCATACAATTCACAGACATATATTACAGTTGCTGTCATAAAAACGTGTATTCTTGTCAGCATGTCCTAAAAAGTATTTTTGAGAGGAACGCTGGCAAAAATCCCTAAGCTATTTTTGTCCTGTTGTTCCTGGATAGCAGCCACCGTGACAAAAAGCAGTATGCGCTTCATGGATTTGTGTAATTTAAAGGAAAAGCAGCCAAACCGCTGCTTACTTAAACGAATAGGAAACCAGAAAGGATACTTTACCTCCCAGTAGGAATGAATGAAGCCGTAAAAAAGATAGCATAACATGATAATACTTAGCTTCTCATGGCTAAGCTTTACGTGGGGTATGGAGAGCCAATTATCAAAGGAGCCTGCAGTTATCGATAATTGAGAGGAGAAAGGGCTACGACCAGCTACATATCTCTTCTCTCTTAGCCTTTATTATTCCCAAGTCACTTGGGGTCGGCTTTTCTGGTCTAACCGGATTTGACTGCATATCAGTTTTTACACGGAGCGGCTGCCACCTGACCTCCGCAACCCGAAGGCTAACGATACCCTAAGGCTAGACCAGTGTCAGGATATTAGAGGGTACTGACTTTCCCAATAACGACTGCCATAGATGTTCATGGCAGCCGGGACCAACGGTTAACGTGCTCTCCGAGGCACGGAGTAGGCGATAATTGTCAATCAGTACGCACATAATTTCGAAATGTCATATAACTTCCGAAAGTCAGAGGTGCAAGACGTGGGTTCGAACCCGAGACCCTTTGCATTGCAGTCTGTTGGTCTCCCCACTGAGTTATCGTTGCGATACGATACGATGCGATACAACCAGCTACATGTACGAGACAATAAGGCAATAGTTTGTTTTTAAGACAACATTCACACAACGGACACAAAGTACACCCAAACTCGAAACAGCTATATATGGATGAAACAAATTTTTGTACCGTGTGGGGATCGAACCCATAATACCTAGCGCAGTGGCAGTGGCGATACGAATATTCAAACCACTACCCCATCTGTGCAATGAACATTACACACACAACTATGAATTTCACGAATAGATTTTGCTGGAAAATTACTTTAATCTACATATAAATAGCATTTGATTTACATAGGATCAAATGCTATCAAGTAGCACATTGTAAATATACAATATGAACTGTTTAAAATAACTGTTTGTAATGACTCACAAACAAATCATTTGGCCGTCACTGAATCCTTGAATAAATATAATTGCAAATATAAATGCATATGTTTCATTTTATCACATCCGAAAAGTTCGATTGCTGTATATTTCCTGGAAGAGCCAGCTGATAATGTTCTAAAATTGCAACATCAAAGGATTCATAATGGTTTCATCGTGGACGGTGCTATGTCAAACGGAACCGAAAGAATTTCTGCTTGCTATTGAGTCAGTGCATTTCCAATACGAAGTGCCATTTGACAGAGATAGTGAAGAGACCATTTCAATCGAAACATCAGGAAATCGATTACCGATTAACTTTCCAAACAAACTGTAATCGTGGGTTTAGAATCGAAAAAAAATGATAGAAACAGAAAAACAAAAAGGAGCCCATCTAAGTTTGACATATCAAAAGAATAGTAACATCAAAGTTATATATAACGTGTTTAATTGTAAAAAATAATCTGAACTTATCCTTGATTAATTCCTAGTATCACATACTTACTCCATACTAATAAATGTGGTAAAACAGATTTAGATTTTCAAGACGACTACTCTTTAAAACCTATGGGATATTTAAACCATACGTCCCATATAGCATATTCAAATCCATTTTTTGATGAAGTAAATATATTAGGGTTTTGCAGAATGGGATTTAAGGTACATTGCAACGTAATAATAATTAATACCAAATACAAATTTACAAAAGTATTTCTCGAACAATTGTTTTAACCTCGAATTGGTACGATTTTATCCGATTCATAATTATTGTCGCGTCACTATGACAGTAAGTAAAAAACATACCTTAGTGCGTAACCATGGTATTGTAGTAAAATCTTATTTTATTTTGATGTTTTAATTATTTAAGACTAATATCAATATAAATTATTAGTTGATTATATTTGTGAAACAAATACGTAACGTTTTGTATAAATTCTAATTATTTTTAAATAGTCTTTAGTACCATAAGTAATCATTGTTTATTTTAGCAATTTGTAAGAAATGTGCAGAGTTACGTGCTATGAAGTGTCAAAAGGGACTTCGTATTTGTACAGACTATAGTCTCATTATCTACAAGTCCTACTAATATTATAAATGTGCAAGTTTGTGAGTATGGAGGGATGTTTGTTACTCTTTAGCGCAAGAACTACTGAACGGATTTTGATGAAACTTTACAGTATTATTGATTATTCATCAAAATAACATATAGGCTACTAAAATCTATCTTAACAAAAATCTACGTTAACGCAAGCAAAGCCGCGGGAAAAATTAGAATTATTATAAAATGAAACGATAGAGTACTTTTTGGTGATATTAGTATATCCTCTGTGAAATATAAGATTAAATGTCTCGAAGGTCTAGTGGCTGGTGCATAATTTGATTTCCGATTCGGGCAGACAAATTCCTCTTGGGATTTGGAATGAAATTCCCATATTAATACTATCCCAAAGCTTGTAATTTTAATATTTTGGAGAGGAAGAGGGAAAATATGAGTATTAGAATTATTTTTAAGCTCGAGCTGGCCAGTTTATGCTTAGGTACCAGTAATGTTAGACTATTCCAATCTATACTAATATCATAAAGAGGAAAGATTTGGTTTTTGTAAGTTTTTTTGTAAGGGTTCAAGTATCTCAAAAACTTCTTAACTAATTATAAAATTTCCATCACTGTCAGAAAGCTATATTATCACCGAGTAACATAGGCTGTCGCGCAACTCCGACTTACGGAAGTTATATGACTTTTCGAAATTATGTGCGTATTGATTGACAATTATCGCCTGCTCCGTGCCTCGGAGAGCACGTTAAGGCGTCGGTCCCGGCTGCCATGAACATCTATGGCAGTCGTTATTGGGAGAGTGTCGAAACAAAAGATCCCACTGGGTCGAAGTGTCGCCGGTCTGGACTGACTGGCCCCCACATAAGATACATACAACATAGGATGTTTTATTTTTAAAAAGTAATGTAACTAACATAACGTTACCTACTTTTAAGTAAGCGAAGCTGCGGGCAAAAGCTAGTTATTGCTAGCTAAATAAAATGGGAATTTGTTAACTATATAATTATAATAATATTCTACCACATACATACAACACCATCTAGCCCAAACTAAGCAGAGCTTCTACTATAGATACTAGACAATGGATAAACATACTTATATAGTTTTTTTTTGTAAATACATACATATTATACATAGAAACACCCAGACCAAGACAAACATCCATGTTCATGCACACAAATGTTTGACTTGTGCGGGAATCGAACCCGCGACCTCAGGCGTGGCAGTCGGTTACACTAACCACTACGCCATGCAGGCCGACATGAGTTTATATATGTATGTACATTACACAGTATTAATTTTATTTTAGTCATTGATTGTTTTTTCTTATGTCTACAGGTAAATTATTACTTTGGGGAGAAAATACGCAGATGCTTCACACCTTTACCTACAACGGTAGATATCAGGGTTAACGCCGAAGAATCGCTTTTTCAAAATTCTCTAACGAACTACAAATTGGTATACCACAGCATGTTATACGCTAGTAACAGTTATTTATGTATGGGGCTTGCAATTCGGCCAATATCCTATTAATGTGAGCCCACTCCTTACATTTAGCTTAGCTGGAGGGGAACACCAAAAATACTATTTTTACAAATTCTTTAAGTACCAGCTCGCGTTAAAAGAAAAAGTTTCTGACCAACCAAAATGATTCTGCTGAAACCGCGGGTAAAATTGTAAATGAGAGGTACAATAATTTATAGAATAACTAAACATTAATTATAATTATTAACACAAACACTCATTTTAAACCTAGTCAAATATCAGTTTCCAAAATGCAATGGTAATTAGAAACGTTAGGTATAATGATACGAGCTAAAACACCGATAATCATTGTACAATTAACATTAACAGACCAGTGTTAATTACCTAGAATTTCAACCAACAAATTATAATGATGTTGAAATGTAACGAAATTCTGTTAACAAACTCAAAACAGCATCACTGATAATATATCTCCAGCATGACACATCTCTGTCTCCCCTTACGGTTATTACATGAGACAGAGATGTGTCATGCTCACATTTTACAGTATTTTTGGTAATAATTGAGGAATCCTGGTCTATCGATAAGAGCAGTACTAGTAATACAGTAGACCACGAAAATTCTAAGCACCGGCAAGTTGTCATTGAGAAATTTATAAAAAACTCGTCTGATGCTTGATATAATATTATAACGACTTGACCGCGGTGGTTTCTAAATTGAGAATTCAAATTACAAGTACAAGTGTATATTTAGATGACAAAATTCGCTTTCTTGTATGTTCTTGCGATGAAGAGATGTGTTTAAAGCTCCATAAGACGTTGTGCTGTCCAATGATTTTTGTTTCTTGTACTAGCAGCACAAATACTTCTTTTTAGCAAGCTTGGTAATATGTGAGCGATAGCCTTTGTTATACAGCGACTATAGGCTGCGCTCCGCTTGCCGTCTGTCTGCATGCGCAGTGCGTTCTAATTCATATACATATGTCTACATCCTATCAGCGATAGCCTACTAGGAAACCATTGGACTGCCAATGGTCCAATTTTTTTTCGCAGGTCTCGAATTCGATCCCAAGGCGCGCATTTCCGACGTTTCGAATTTATGTGCGTATCAAATAGTTTATTAACGGTAAAGTAAAATTTCGTGAGGTAACCTGCATGTCTCAGAGTTCTTCATAATTATCCAATTCTAAAAGATATGTGAAGTCTGTCAACCCGCACTGGGCCAGCGTGGTAGACTATTGCCTACCCCTTCTCACATAAGAGGCCCATACCAAGCAACGGGACGGTTTAATACTGATCTGATATTATTATTCTATAACATCCTCTTTGGTTATCGCATTGGTCAATAGAACGGGCCACGCGTGTGAATGCAGGGCGTCGTGATTAGAGCCAAATACTTATGTTGTCTTACCCACTCACTTAGAGTAGGGTTCCCAGCCTATTTACCAAATTCTCTGCTATTGACATACCACAATATTTGCAGCTTGCACTGGCAGCAGAGTAGCTCATTTTTTGAAGCGTCAGCACCACGGGGTATCCTTTGCACATTACCGACTATAGGGAAAGGAATGTACGTAGATTGTATGCAAGAAAAATTATGGCAGAGACAGATATGTGTGCCCCCTAAACTTTTGCCCACTGCAATTATTCGTTCTCCAGATTTCTGTAAAAGCATGATAATCCTCCGGTCATTCTGGCTTAGTTATAGCCTTACCAAATAATCAGTGATGACGAGCAAGTATATTCCTTCACAAATATGTCATAACATAGCCGAACTATGTCAACTTTCTAGTTAAGATAACACGCTACACGTTAAAAGCAACAAATCAACTTACAAACGTAATAAAATTCAACTTAACACAGAAATAAAGCCAAAAGCCGTCCTCAGAAGTAGGCTAACATGACATCAGACTTACGAACTGTCCTAAAATCAGTTAGAACATCGCATGCATAAGGTAAGTGCATTTGCAATGCTAATGACTTGCGCTTCGCTGTTTCTTTGCCTAAAGTTGTACAATCTTATGCAACATTTTAAATGTCATCTTTTCCTACTGTACAAGCATTTTATTTAACTTGGATCAGACATCTATATGGTCTATATGGTCAGAAGGTCTGGTAACCTGGTCGTAACCTGTCTAGTTATAAGTAAAAAATAAGTGCGAGCCCGGTTTTAAGAACCATTCATGACATCAAGCAGTTATAATGATAATGTTCTCAAAATAACAACAAATGAACAAACAGGCGTGAATCTATGTATGTATATATGTATGTATGTTCTTAAAAATATGTGAAGTCTGCCACTATGCCAGCGTGGTGGACTATGGCCTAACCCTTCTCACACTGAGAAGAGGCCCGTGCCCAGCAGCAAGATAGTTTATATATTACACAGGGCGGATATTATATATATATAATTTAAAAAAAAGCAGTGTTACAACTTACTGTTTACTTCTATTTAAGCTATTTCCTTACTAATATTCTTCTTCTTCTCTCTAACCTTTATTATTCCCAAGTCACTTGGGGTCGGCTTTTTCTGGTCTAACTGGATTTGACTGATATCAGTTTTTACACGGGGCGGCTGCCACCTGACCTGCGCAACCCGAAGGCTAACGATACTCTAAGGCTAGACCAGTGTCAGGATATTATAGGGCACTGACTTCCCAATAACGACTGTCATAGATGTTCATGGCAGCCGGGACTGAATGCTATTTACTATTTCCTTATTAATATTATAAACGCGAAAGTTTATATGGATGTATGGATGTTTGTTACCCTTTTACGCAAAAACTACCGGACTGATTGCGATAAAACTTGGTATGTAGAAAGCTGAAGACCTGGATTCACACAACGGCTACTTTTTATCCCTATATTTCTACGGGAACGGGACTTACGCGGGTAAAACCGCGGGGAAAGTAGTAAATTATAAAACTATTTAGTTTTAATTTTACACTTTCCCCGACGTTTCGGTTGCTTTTCAGCACGCATGTTCACGGGGAGACTAAGATGGTGATTGTCTCCTTCCAACCTCTTCTATTATTGCTGACAAGGTTTTCTTTTAAAGTGTAAGTAGTAACATTAGACTCCATGGATGATGTAGTCGTTTAAGTGGTCGCTTTGCTGCGGACACTACGCTACGTGTTATAGGTTGGAATCGCATACGGGGCAATAATTTATGCGATTCATTAATAATAATAATAATATAATAATATTCTACCACATACACACAACACCATCTAGCCCAAACTAAGCAGAGCTTGTACTATGGGTACTAGACAATGGCTAAACATAAATATATACTTTCTTTGGTTTTGTAAATTAATACATATTATACATAAAACACCCAGACCAAGACAAACATCCACGTTCATGCACTCAAATGTTTGACTTGTGCGATAACGAAACCGCGACCTCAGGCGCGGCAGTAGATTATACTAACCACTACGCCATCGAGGCTGACATTAATGGTTATTCTGAGTCTGGATGTTCTTTGTACGTTGTTTGTATGTTTGTAAAAGACCCCTCTTTACTAGTATTGTTCCTTTTGACGGCAATAACTGTAACTATCGCCAAGCAGATTTCCATTTCCTATTTTTCTTCTATATCTACAAGTAAATTAATATTACCTTCGATCATTGCTATATTATAGCGAAATGCAAATATGTTTATCTTAATCAATATTTAATATTGTCGTCTGTTTACGCGAATATTATTCATTGAAATTAAACTGCTATATACGGATTTTATCGCGTTGTTTATTTGACACATTATTACATAATTTTGAAAACTGTTACACTACTACTACTATTAAACTTTACTAATTTTTAAAAGTGTAAATTTAAATTAAATCTAAATAGTTTTAATAATAATTCAAATAGCTTAAAAATTAGTAAAGTTTAATAGTATTAGTAGTGTAACAGTTTTCAAAATTATGTAATAAAGTGTTAAATAAATAACGCGATAAAATCCGTATATAGTAGTTTAATTTCAATTAACCAATATTATAAATGCGAATGTGTTGTTACGCTTATTACGCTTTCATGCCTTAACTACTTGTCCGATCATCATGAAATTTCGCAAACACGTAGGCAGGGGTACAGAAAAGTACAAAGGGTTGTTACTGCGTTCCATCGCGCTCGGCCGCTGCGCAACGAACACGTTCGAGGTCACTTGACAAAACTACCAGCATCACAACTGGAGCTAGGCACTCATACAGGTTACTATTCAACCAGAAAAAGTACTGTTTCCGACTTAATATAACAATCACTCATAGACTTCCACGGCTGTCTAGATACTACTTGTTTACACCTAAGCGATCCAAAACTAACCTAGGCTTTTGTCTCCTATGAATAGGCTCCAAGCGGAATATAATTCGGTTAGTAAAAATAAGGATATTGATATATTTAATCTAAGTTTACCAACTTTAAAAAGAAAATATTATCACTATGCTGAGATTCAGTATTACAGTAGTATAAAGTTTTGTTCTTTTAGTATATACTAATTATGTAAGTAATTGTTAATATAAATTTTTATTTTTAAATTCTGTGAAGCCTTATGCTCCCAACTATCGTTTGTATTTTGCTTTCCGTGGCAACCTGTAATTAAGGCAGCACCAATACTTGTATACCACTGACTTTGTAACTTAGCTTTTAAAGTCTATCTTCTTGTTGGTTGTCCAAATAAATAAATATATTGATATAACCTACATATACGCAAGCGGAGCCGCGTACTGCGTGAATTTCTAAAGAACGCATTTATTGGGATAATAGTATCCTGTATATCAATCCAAGGTAGGCTGGTCTATCTCTGTGCTAGGTATTGATTTAAATCCGTCCTACGAAGATAAATTAAGAAACACCCAAGCATTTTTACCATCATCCGCATTTTAATGTAAGTAAGATTTTCAAAAAGAATTCAAGTATTTATTCAATTCTCATAATAAACAAACCCACGACTCATCTAGCAACAACAAACGGTAGCATTTGTGCGCCTGTGTGTTCTAATCTCGAGAACCATTGAACCGATAGATGAGGTTTCCCTCCACAGCAATATTTACTTTAAGTTCTTGTAAATTTTCACTTGCACTGAAGTTGCACTCAAGCGGCGGTAAACTGTAATGTATTTTAATTAAATTAAAGAAAATAGGCATTTAATTTTATACAGAGAGGAAATTATGGTAAGATTCAATTATAGACATCTATTGCGGCATTATATTTATTAGACTACATTAGTAGCGTGAGAAAAGGAAAGAAAATCTTTTTCTATCCCAAAGAGATGCGCGATAAAACGGAGAAAAAAATAACGAACCTAGAAGTGTGATGTCCTAATTTAACAAAATTAGACGTAATATTGTCTTCTATTTACGCGAATATTATTCATTGAAATTAAACTGCTATATACAGATTTATCGCGTTGTTTATTTGACACTTTATTACAAAATATCAATTTTCAATTAAACTATAACAATTTTCAAAATTTTGTAATAAAGTGTCAAATAAACAACGCAATAAAATCCGTATATAGCAGTTTAATTTCAAAAAATTAGACGTTTTATATAAAGGAAATCTTTATAGCATGACATCTAAATAAATAAAATATGATTTATTTTACGTTCCGTTCTAGACTGCATAACAGCATTTTTTTATATTATAATGCAATTCCTGCATAATAATAAATATTGTGTACTTTAGAAACATTTAAATAACAGACACAAAGTACACCCAGACTCGGAATTTCATGATCACACAGTTTAGTACCGGGTGGAGATCGAACCCACAATCGATCGAAATATGTATTTGAATATCAATGTACCTACTTATTGTTACTGCGTAAGAGCTTGTTCGAATAAAATACAATTTATCCATTTGAATGATTATTGATTAAGTCGAGTAAAAGAGTCCACGGTTGCCAGTTATTTAATAATAATAGTAATATTCTACCACATACACACAACACTATCTAGCCCAAACTAAGCAGAGCTTGTACTATGGGTACTAGACAATGGATAAACATACATATATATACTTCTTTTTTTGTAAATACATACACATTATACATAGAAACACCCAGACCAAGACAATCATCCATGTTTGGTGAAGAAGCCGAGGAGGTTTAGGCCACGGGCATTAGAATAGTAAATTGCTACTACGTTTTGTCTAGTAAGAAAGAGTTTCATATATCGCAGGCTCACATTTCCACCAATTTCTGCCTTCCTTACCTTTCACTGTAAGGAATAAAAGGTATGGGATCGATCGTACATAATTTCTTTTCCCTAGCGTCGACACCACGTGAGTAATACTTATCCCTAATATTTAATATTTTAAGATTCTAGTACCTATAAGATTAGTCATCTTTGCGGTATAAAAACATTTACGTTGTTCATTACTTCTTGTATTTGTTACTGTAAAAGCCCGAATTTTAGGTAATCTTAGGATTAGCTTAGAATGTAACGTATGAAATATTCCACAAGATAATCTGTCACTGAGTATGGGATGTACAAAGAATCTTCTTCTTCTCATATCTCTTTTAAAATTTTTATGAAGCAAAGCTCAAACTAGAACTTTCTTGTTAATGGATATGGTATGTAGCACCGTTGAACGTTGCCGAAAGAAGACTAGGTTTGATTAGGAGATAAAAAAATCGACGATCGATTACATCAATTGTATGCGCACCTCCATCGACTAAATAGTTTAGTTGTATCTAATTCACGAGAAGTACACAACTCGACTAAACAGTTTAGTCGATGTAGAAGTTGTATGTATTGCGCTAGGCCTTACCAGTGAATCTTAGGATTTACCAACACGAGTTGGTAAATGTAAGAATTTTTTAAAATGAAACCGTTTTTCTTGCTTTTTCCATTAGAATTTAGTACATGCTAGGTTTTACCAGTAACGGTTGGTAAATGTTAGTTTTAGGAATAAAACAACTAACCTAACCTAAGTCCGCTTAGGTTAGGTTAGTTGTTTTATTTTGAGACAGTAGAGGGAGATGGAACGGGTAGCGGAGGCTGTAGAATATCGAATGGATAATAAATCGAAAATTTAATATATCATACACTCAATACTCAGTACACTCGATATTTTGAACACTCGATGTATTGAGTGTACGATATAGTAAATGCTCGCTTTATGTTTATTTCAACATTTACCTTGTCTTGGATGCAAATCCTAAGAATTACCAAGTGAATGGTGGTAAAAGTTAGAAATAAACGATAATCATATAACGGTTCGGACTTTTACCATTAAGAGTTGGCAAATCTTAAGTTTTACTGGTAAATCTTAGGATTTACCGTAGTTTGGGCTTTTACAGTAACATATTCACTCAATATGTTACGTATATTATCGCTGCTAACCTGTCTTAATAAACAACCATTATTGTTAACTAGATTTTGCTCGCGGCTTTGCATGCGTTAATAGGTTAGGTTTTCATAATACATTTCTATCCCTCGGGAACAGTATTTCCTGTACCCCTGATAGCGTGTATGCGAAATTTCATGATTACCTATCGAGGAGTTAAGGCGTGAGAGCGTATCAAAGAAAACTTACATTCGCATATAATATCAGTTGGGATAATTAAAGTTGTTTGAACACAAACTCGTCTTTCCATCCACTACGCATATAGTAGAACATTAAAAAGTAACACCCAAGAACATACAAATTCTATTTGTAACTTTAATAAAACTCACACCTTCAGTCATTAGAGCAAAATACAAGTATTAATTACCACCACTGAGACGCCCCCGTGTCCCTTATAATTGAGGTCATTTGTAATCACCATAGAACATAGAATTTTAAACTGAAGCAAAGTAATACAGGTTTTTTTTAAAGCAATAATAGTCGTTTGTGTGTGTGTGTGTGTGTGTGTGTGTGTGTGTGTGTGTGTGTGTGTGTAAGTATATATAAGTTTGTGTGCGTGTCTGTGTGTATATGTATGTGTTTGGTAATGTAAAGGCGTGTTTGACTGTGCGGGTGCTATCCTATAAACATAATATTCTCGATTCAGCCAATCCTTCTAGCAATTCAGACGTAAATGTAGGCTAGGTTAGAAACAGTTCTTTTTTTATGGATTAAAGGTACCGAATGTCCTTTTGCATGTCCCTGACAACGTTTATGCGAAATTTCATGATAATCGGTCGAGTAGTTAAGGCGTGAAAGCGAAACAAAGAAACTCACATTCGCATTCATAATATTAGTTAGGATCAATATAGTTAACAGAATCATTGTTATTAGTATTTAGTAGTAGTACTGAATTCAGTTTCTCAGATTTAACGGTCTCGAGTTTCAATTTTACTGAGTGCATTGTTTGTGAATCTAGAATCCAGACTTTGTGCTTCAATTATTTCTGATTCCGTTATCTTTTATTCTGTAATAATTTTCCTATAGATCTAGTGTCTTTGATACTCTGAATCTAGCATCAGATTTCTAATTGCAATGTAATGTGTGTGGATAATTATTTTTGTGGTACATTAATGATTTTTCTGACTCTGTGTATACTTTGTGTCCGATAAATGTATATTTGTAAAGTCGCCCACGACACAGGGATTTTATTGACACCACTGTGAAAAGTTATATTTTTAAAGAAATTGTGTGTATGTTATTAGATCCCTCCTAAACGGCTAAACCCATTTTGTTGAAATTTTATGTGTGTGTTTAAGTGGGTCCCTGGATGGTTCACAATTGCACCCAGTAATAATCGGGATCTAGGTATTTTTTTATTTAGCTAACTTTCTGACAGAACAACATCTTTAGAGTCCGCTAGTATGCTTCCTATTATAAATGCGAATGAGAGTTTGTTTGTTTGTTATTTACGCCTTAACTACACGATCAATCATCATGAAATTTCGCATACACGTTGTCAGGTGTACAGAAAATAGGGTACTTTTCACCCAGAATAAAGTTCTGTTACTAACTTAACCTAACCTACAATTACGCGAACGAAGCCGTGAGCAATTCTAATAATATAATGTGTTTTAGTTAGTATAGTTCTTGCAACTCACGAAGGCGAGCGGGCTTTATTTGTAGTAAACGCATATATGTATGTGTGTGTGTAAGTGTCGCTCGCAACTGAACGCTCTGTCAAACACGCATACTACCGCACTGTGCATGTACACATTTAACTACAAAATATAAAGCCCACTCGCCTTCGTGAGTTGCAAGAACTATAGCACACTTTATTATCTTGTTTGTATGTCTCTCGTAATTTGGTACCTATAAAATAGTATTTAATATATTACAAAAATAAGTCTTCTTCTTCTCCCTAGCCTTTATTATTCCCAAGTCACTTAGGGTCAGCTTTTCTAGGCTAACCGCATTTGACTGGATATCAATTTTTACACGGAGCGGCTGCCACCTGACCTCCGCAACCCGAAGGCTAACGATACCCTTAGGCTAGACCAATGTCAGGATATTATAGGTTACTGACTTCCCAATATCGACTGCCATAGATGTTCATGGCAGCCGGGACCGACGGCTTAACGTGCTCTCCGAGGCACGAAGCAGGCGATAATTGTCAATCAATACGCACATAATTTCGAAAAGTCATATAATTATAAGTTATATTACAAAAATAAGTATCTTCCTAAAATGGTATATTAAAAAAGAGCAAACAACAACTGAATTAAAACAAGGCCAGCTTATAAGATTAGCGCGGAACATTGCAGACGTAACACGATTAACAAAATATTAAATTCGTACAATGAAGTCCAGTTTTAGTTTTTATTTTCTGTACTTATGTTTGAAATAATGTATTCAAGCCTATTTATATATAAAATACAATAATAATTTAATTTAGTAAATGAAATAAAAATAAAGACTATTTAATTACAGAAATTTAAAATTTTAATTTTTATACTCGCCTTTTATGTCTAATAATGTAATGAATTATTATTTTCAGTCTATGGAACCAGTTTTCATGATATAAATAAATAATAATTATTTTTATTTTTCATTAGGAATATAACAGTATATACATACTACAAAATGACATTTATTGATCGTAAGTTAACGTATTTTTTTATACTCTGAAGCAAGCCTTCGTCTTAGTAAGTCAAGCTATACTATATATAGTTATTGGTCATCTAACAAGTATAGTTCCTGACTCCAAGCGTCTACTGACAATTTCTTGACATTACACTTTGCCTGATCCGGGACTCGAACCCGAGACTTCAAGTACAGAAATCGTATTCACTACCGCTAATCCGCTGATACATTTGAATCAATGGATTACAAATCAATCAACACATTCTTACTTTTATTGTCACAAGAATCAAAAGAGCTTTTCGATTACTTTGTTTAGTATACAGCTTTTGAAATAATGTACAATGGCGGGAATACACAATGACATTTTCCACTAACTTGTAAATTTTGCTTTTAATGTAATGACATTATTACAATCACGGGTCAATTAAGTAATTTTTTTAAATTAAAGCTGTAATCAAATTTAGTAGTCCAGTGGTCGAAATTCGATCGTAATCCATTATATTAAAACACATTATTTTTAGGAAATTTACATAAATTTTAGCATATATTTTTATTTTTACGTGGAGTTTTGCTTTGACGCATACCTCTCCGCGGTAACTTTAGCATATGACAACCCTAAAAAGTTTTCTTTTCACGTATCTAGATGATGATTTTCATTTTTAGACTACCCATTTTCAATTCCAGCTTATGTGCGTATTAAATAGTTATTTATCGCTTACTTTAACGATGAAGGAAATTGTCATGAAGAAGCTGCATATCTGAGAGTTCTCAATAAAATTAAAAGATATGTGAAGGCCAAGACCAGTGGCTATGGTCTAACCCTTGACACACTGAGAAGAGGTCCCTGCCCAGTAGTAGGACTGTTATATAAATAGGGCTGATATTATTATTATAATAAATTATGCTTGCTTCTAATCGTGCTTTTTCTGGTCAACTGTTTTGAGCGTAAGTACAGAGGCTGAATTTTTTTTACTTTTCTTAATGACCACCCTCCCCTGATGGTAAGAAGTCATGTGGTCTAAGACCAGTGGCCTCCACACCGGCCTCATAGCAGCCGAGGCGATGTTGAGGTCTTTACTTTGACGGCCTGAGAAGGTGCTTTTTCACGCCCCGCTTAAAGGACCCAGGATTGAAGGAAGAAAGAAACACGTGCCTTGGCAGAGAATTCCATGCCTTGATCGTTCGGCAAAGGTATGAGGACCCAAACTAGTTGGTGCACGCTTTAATCGACTCTACCGTGTAAGGATGGCATCTGAGCTCAGCACGCTTTGTTCTGGATAGCAAAGGGGAGGGTGGGATAAGGTGGAATAACTCTTCAGAGCACTCCCCGTGGTATATTCTGTAGAAACATGCCATGGTCTTTAGATGACGATAGCCTTGTATACTATTACATGAAACCTAAAACATGGCTGACAAAATGAGAGTGTTACACACCTTTGCTTACTCTTGCAAGACGATGCATTTATGTATTAATACATATTATAAAACAAAAATGACTGAACTGATTTTCATACGGTTTACACAGGGAGGGTGTATAATTTGTTAAGCTTTTGTGTTACTACCCGTGCGAAACCGGGTGGTTCGCTAGTTTGCTTATAAAATTGTCATTTTGTATGACAAAATCGGTACTGTAATATTTATCATACAAATAATATCATGATATTTTCATAACTATTTCATTCTTAAATATAGTGGCGCATTTTTGATCCACACTATATTCTTTTACTTTAGACGAACTACGACAGTAAGTAGTGATGGGATCCGGGAAATCCGAGTCTAATCCGGGAACGCAATGATTCACCACTCGCGCTTGACAATGATATATTATGTGCTGGAGATGCATCTGTGGATTACCTTGCGGATGTACCTTGGCTTTTATTTAACGTTAGTTCTACCGTTTTAATCCTACTATCCTATTGTAAATGTGAAAGTTTGGGACGATTTTTGGAGGTTTGGATGTTTCTTACTTCCAAAATATATATAGTTCTTAGTAGTTTGGGGGTTGATACAATGGTTGCCATAAATGTTATTTAAAAACGCATAAACCGTTGCCTAGATTTATATGAAATTTGGCAGACAGAATGAGCATAGCGAACCTTCCAGGGTGAAATGTCAAAAGCCAAAATATTACGTTCCAGTGGACCCAAAAAACTAAATACTCAGCAATACTTGTCTCTTCATTTTTGATTGTTTTCTTTGTTTTGGTGAACATAGATTTTTTAGCTCTTTATGTTCTATAATGATATAATGTTGTCTTTTACAGCATTTTTGGTGAGTTAAAGTATTATTAATAACTAGTAGTTTTCCCGCGGTTTCACCCGCGTAAGTCCTGTTCCCGTGTGAATATCGGGTTTCACCCCTTTCCCCCTTTTCAGGGTGGTGCTCCCCTACACTCTCCAAGGAACATACATGCCAAATTTTGAACTTCTTGTATTCAGTAGTTTCGGCTGTGCGTTGTCTGTCAGTCACTTAGTAACGAAAGAGTTTTATATATATAGATTATTTTTAAAATAAAAATTGTATCCGTAATGCGGTATTTTCTGGATTGTAAAACCATTTTTTATGCGAATATCATCATTTCAAATACACAGGTCGGTGCAGCTTGAAAAACTGATTTAGGTTACATTAATAACTCATTTTCGCCAAAATACAACATTATAATAATATTCTACCACATACACACAACACCATCTAGCCCAAACTAAGCAGAGCTTGTACTATGGGTACTAGACAATGGATAAACATACATATATACCTTTTTTTTGTAAATACATACATATTATACAAAGAAACATCCAGACCAAGACAAACATCCATGTTCATGCACACAAATGTTTGACTTGTGCGGAAAAAGAACCCGCGACCTCAGGCGTGGCAGTCGGTTACACTAACCACTACGCCAACGAAGCCGACTTTTCATCCTTGAAGGGGCGATATTTTGGATACATAGTATTTACACGTTCACAATAATATAATATATAATACATGCATGTTGGCCATGGTAATGTGAAGTCTTTTTCAATAGACTAAGCAAATTCTAGGGTAGGAACCACGAACAATCTTGTACCTGAGCAACAATAGCTAACCTCTCACGTTTAAATGTCTTTAATTTGTTCTTTTATCTCGGTATGCGTGCCAGTGCGGCTGAAGCCGTGGCAGTTACTAGTGTTTAATATTAGAGTAAATAGATAAAAATCTTCACGTGTAATCTCTGATAAGTTGCCACAATCATGCTTTAACACATCTGTGTTATGTTATCTAACAAACGAAACTTCCGCACCAAGTCCAGTATCACGGCGGTGTAATGTGTAAAAAATATCAGTAGCGAAATGACCACTTAGGCCGGATTCCGAGTCGTTTTAGTTACGGACGGATAAATTTTGACATAGTTTTCATATAATACCTATGTGTCAAAAATTAACTGTCCGTAAGTAAAACGAATCGTCACTTGATATAGGCACAGGGCCTTGAACTTTGATTTTACGGACGGTGTAGTGGTTTAAGTAGTCGTCTTAACACTGCTACTGCGCCGAGTGTTGTGGGTTCTAATCCCAAACGAGACAAAAATTTGTAAAATAGCATAACTAAACACATCCTCCTCTCTCTTAATAGTGCTGTTCCCGACAGGTTCCATAATTTGTAACTTGTTCTTAAGCCTCTTCTCTCTTAGCCTTTATTATTCCCAAGTCACTTGGGGTCGGCTTTTCTGGTCTAACCAGATTTGACTGGATATCAGTTTTTACATGGAGCGGCTGCCACCTGATCTCTGCAACCCGACGGCTAACGATACCCTAAGGCTAGACCAGTGTCAGGATATTAGAGGGTACTGACTTTCCCAATAACGACTGCCATAGATGTTCATGGCAGGAGGGACCAACGGCTTAACGTGCTCTCCGAGGCACGGAGCAGGCGATAGTTGTCAATCAATACGCACATAATTTCGAAAAGTCATATAACTGCCGAAAGTCAGAGGTACGCGTCGTAGGTTCGAACCCGAGACCCTCTGCATTGCAGTCTGTTGGTCTCCCCACTGAGCTATCGTTGTTATTGTACTTAGCCTACCACCTGTAAATGTACGTTATGGAATGCAATAAACTGAATTTGAATTTGAAATTTGTGTGATTCACAAATATTTGTTTCGAGTCTTGGTTTCCTTTGTGTTTGTATGTTTGTACAGTCTCCCGTGATACAGAAATTATATAATTAGAAATAGGTCTTTTATAATTAGAAAAAAACTAGGCCATTATTCATGCAGATATTTGCATTTAATCGTCCTATGTATTGTGCCTTGTACATACATACATATGTACATAGATTCACGCATGTTTCCCAGAGGGGTAGGCAGAGAATACGGATTTTCATTTGCTACGATCCTGACACACTTCTCTGGCTTCATTCACTTTCATCACATTCCTCATACACGCCCGTCGGTTCAAGGTGCTCTTAACCTGGCCTTTGTCCAGAACGCCTCCGATCTGATCGAGAAACGTTCGCCTAGGTCTTCCCCTTGCGACTGTTCCATTCACACTAGCTATATAAACTTTCTTAGTCAGTCTTTCCTCGTCCATTCTTTCTACATACCCAAACCAGCTTAACATACCCTTTTCTATTCTTGTCTCTATATCCACTGTCATGCCGCATCTCTCTCTAATCACATTATTCCTTATTCTATCTTTCAGAGTCACATCACATATATTTCTCAGCGCTCTCATTTCTACAGCATTTTTTCTGCTCTCATGCTTCTTTTGCCATACCAAACTTTCACTTCCATACATAAGTGTGGGCACTAATAGTAAATGTATTGTGCCTTGTGTATAAACCCTAACCGATAGAAACATAACCAATAATTATACAACATTGTATATAAGTGCAACAAATTGAGTGTCCTGTAATAGGCTATTGTTCGCGTCGCGTTTACGACCAATAAATCTGCCAAACGGGGAATCGAACCGTATATTTTATGGTTACACTTTTTCATGTGTTGTACGATTAAACATTTGTGAGATGATGTGTGCGGAACTGTGATTTGGGCACCTATATATGTTAGTACTGAATTCGTTAATAAGTATTGCAGATACATTTGTGGAAGTATTACTTTGGTATGATTTTATTCGTCTTATAGTTTATGTATGATAATATAATGCGGATCATGAGTTTACCGATTCGATATACTCCTCCGGATAGCAGATGTGAGTCTACTTATGTATGTGTTTGTGAGAAAATACGCGCTATATTTAACTCACTATCACGCGTATTTTCTGACGTCTAACTAGACGTGGAAGTTAAATATTACTTTATATTTATTTTAAATACTTCTACCGCAATAGGTATAATTCATGTCTTGTAGGGGACTTTACAAACATTGAAACAACAGACAAAGAAATCCCAGACTCAGGACTGCTATGTGTGGATCACACAAATTATTTATATTGCAAGAAAAGGCGTCCTTTAAGCACCACGAAATTTTTTTTTTTTAAATTTCATTAATCGCTCCAGCTATACAATTACAAATGCTACTTAAATATAAAGTGCGTATTATAACATTGTAACAGTAATCATACAAATGACAGGCATGCATGACAAGAAACTAACAGTCTAATTAATTACCGGTAAGATAATATTTAATAGGCACTAGGTACTTACCTATCTACATAAAATAGTGTTATTTTGTGTAAATAACTTACGTAACTACTTTTGGACTTAGCACTTGCTAAGTCCAAAAGTAGTTGTTATAGAACGTAGATACACAATTACATAGTGCAGATAAGTTATGCAAGTCGGTAATTATTTATGACATAGGTGCAATATAAACATTAAAAAAATAAACATCAGTATTAAAACTTAAAAGAAACAGATTGAATATCGACGAGTCAATGTACATACATAAATATTTTATTTGGCAGTCAGTAGGATATACATATGTAACATGATTGGACAAAAATAAGGTTCTATGTGTAGAACTTTCTTTTAGAGTTCGAAAAAACTCTACAACAGCTTTGTCCGTCTGTTATACAACTTTCAACTCAAGAACCGTAGAGACTCGCGGTCAACGCCATTCGACTCAGCATAGTTGATATATCCCCGAAATGACTATGACCGTTGACCTCTGATCTCAAGATCTCGTGATACCATTTTTTCGTAATCTAAGATTTACGGCAATTCATTGCCGTTTCTCACTTGTTTATCTAATTGTGTTATATGTAAAATATGTTCATCTATATTTGATCATGAAAGCAACACTAGTGGAAAAACATTTCAAATCTTATGTAAGAGGTATCGAACTCAATACTGTACGGCAATAGATTCTACTATACTATTATGTAGAACCTGAACCATAGCTGGCCAAATGTGGTGATGTATTGGTAAGACTATATATATATCTTTAAAGAAGATAAGTATTCCTTATATCACTCACCCGTGAGCTAGACAGCACTTTTATTAAAAAATTTTACTGCTATGTACTAGGCAAACAAGCATACGGCCCGCCTGATGGTAAACGGCTACCGCAGCCTATAAACGCTTGCAACACCAGAGGCATCACTCACGCGTTGCCGACTCCGAGACATTTGTTCTTAAGCCTCATATGCATAGAAATTTCACTAGCTACAGTACGCTTCAAACCGAAACATAATAGTGTACAATTTGTACACTACTACTTGGCGGTAGAATATATCGCACTGTGGTGGTACCCACCAGGACAGTTGTTGCAATAAGAGACCTACCACCGGTTAGCCTACAGTTTCATATTAAAAAAGACCTACCAACAGCAGATGTACATTCCTTTAAAAGAAACACAACTTTTATACGTGACATCTACGTATATACAAGTATATTTAAAACAATCTACTCTGTATTCCGAGTTCCATTGCCCGAATTCCTAAACACTTAGATGCCGAACAAATAAGGGACAGACGATTTTCCTTTCGACGTAAGAAGGAATGCGCAACTTGGTTGTACATTTTTTATTATTACTACCGGTTTCCGCAGTTTCTGATTAAGTTCAATGCGGGTTTTAAGACTGTATAAGGTAAAGGTAGGGTTTCTTTTTGTTTCAGGGTCTTCCTACATGGAAAGACTCGTGTTTAGTATGTATATCATTTTGTCGTACTTCTATACAAATATTAGTTACTCGATTTTTACATGAATGTAGACATTTACGCGAGCGAAGCTGCGGGAAAAAATACTATCTTACTTAACCTAAAGTATTTCTACTTACCTAATAAGGTAAGTTATGTAAGTAGCAATATTTTTTCTAGATGAAAGGTACTTTATGTCCTTTTCTGTTCCCCTGACAACGTGTATGCGAAATTTAATGACGATCGGTCGAGTAGTTAAGGCGTGAAAGCGTAACAAACAGACAAACTCACATTCGCATATTTTAGAATATTAGTAAGAATGACGGATCTTGACAAAGAATATGCACGAAATTGCATACATGCAACATTAGTTTTGTATAGTGTGCTCGTTCAGTTATCGGAGACCAAAACAGGTACATGTATATTATAACAAGAAAGCTTAAAATATAAAATGAATTAATTAACATTGGCTACGCGTAAGGAACGAATTTAACAAAAGAAATAAATAATGAAGAACTGATTACATTTGAAGAGAAAATATTTATGTTCTAGTATGTTTCTTTGTAAAGAATAAACATAAAAACTAATGAATCAATTTAAAAAATGTTCACCATTACAAAGCTACGTTATCCAGAAGTAACATAAGCTACAAAACATCACGCTATGAGCCACGTGAGCGGCGCAGTACTAAATAATCTATACTAATATTATTAAGAAGAAATATTTGTTTTTTGTTTGTAAGAATTTAACTCAAAGACCACACAATTTTTTTTAATCATTAATTTATATTAAAAAAATACCATTTAAAAGCTATATTATCACTGAGTAACATAGGCTGTATTTTATATAAAAATCACTGGTACTCACATAACCTAGTCTAATTTTACGCGACCGAAGCTTCGTGCAATAGCTCGTAATAAATGAACTTGGCAGACAGTATATTATTATTACATTTATGGCATTCTGAACAACCAGTTGGGGTACTTTTTATCCCGGTATGCGTTTACATATAGGTATGCAAACATATAGAAAATAATACCTATGAGTAATAGAGCCTCGCTGATTTCAGCATGAATGGGTCGGTTCGACCGGGTAAGGACTACCCTCTCACAGAATAGCGACGTGAAATAGCAGTATTCCTACTGTAATGTTTCGTTCAGTGAGTGAGAGTGCCGGCGGCCCAATCACCCTCTTTCCCTCTTCCCGCTCCTTCTCCTTACCATTTTCTTTCTCTCTTCTTCCTTTCCTAAACGGTCGGCAACGCGCAAGTGATTCCTCTGGTGTTGTATGCGCCTCTAGGCTATGGTGACTACTTACCATCAGGTATCAGGCCGTATGCGAGTTTGCCATGTTAGTCGTACAAGAAAAAAAAAACCTACTAGTAAAATTGCAATCTACCGTAGAAAATATCGACACGTCGTTTTATTAATATCAGAAATAGATCACCGGAAAATATCGCGTAATTTTTTACAGTCCCATTGAAATCACGCGTAATGGACTTTTCCATTCGAATGCCCTCGGAAATATCCACCAAACATGTAAATTATTACGTAGTGAATAAATTTTTCACTTAATAATTAAACTCCATAAAGTTTCGAATACCAGAAAAAATAACGATAAAAGTATCTCAACATTTCTCTTCGCAACGGAATAAAAAAAATCACTTTCGGGGAGGTTTTTCGCACAAATTAACGATTCGGTATATCATGACGGTCGTTAAGCTGTCACGAATGATATAATGAGCCTTAAATATATACCGTGTTAAGGACTTTATATATTAAATGTTAAAGCCGTGCTGAACTCGGAATAAATTATGATATCTTTAGAGTTAATGTCAGTTTGACTGATTGCTGGGAACGCAGCTAAGGGTCTTCATTTGAATTTTACTGTGCGTACGTATTTTAATATTATTTCAAATGTATGAGGTAGTATTGACCTTTTATATTATGTTTAATATTACGACCACATTTTATTAATTAGTGATTTCGACAGCACGAGTTGTTAGTTTCGATTTCTGGGTCGGAGAAAGCGCTATTATCGTTTTATGTATTGAAAATTCTCAATCGCCGTAAGGAGTCTGAATCGATACTATAGTATTTCTCGCCCTTTATTAAGTAGGATATAAAACCAAAGCTGAAGAAATGCAGGTGTAATACACCCCTTCATTGATAAAAGCTCACGTCTATAATGTACTATTATTTTGTCGAAGGTTTACATAAACATGTCATTACTTACCGTGACAATAATGCTCTCTTTGAACTTCGCTTAAGAAGGATATGTGGTAGTGCTCGGTAAACACTACAGCTTGTAGTTCATTCAGAGCCTACACGTACGCAGCACACATAATACACACATACATGTCGGCCTCGATGGTGTAATGGTTAGTATAACCGACTGCCACGCCTGAAGTCGCGGGTTTGATTCCCGCACAAGTCAAACATTTGTGTGCATAAACATGGATGTTTGTCTTGGTCTGGGTATTTCTATGTATAATATGTATATATTTACAAAAAAAAAGTATATATGTATGTTTATCCATTGTCTAGTACCATAGTACAAGCTCTGCTTAGTTTGGGTTAGATAGTGTTGTGTGTATGTGGTAGAATATTATTATATTATATTATTATACATACATAGATAGTCCCATGTTCTACTGACGGAGCTAACCGGGCTGAGGCGCGCATGGCGAAATCTATACAAATAAATAAAATTGATGTGTCTGTTTATAATGTCAAACTAATAGCTTTTTACTTAATGCATAATTGAGTGTATACATACATATACGGTACTTATATAAAAAATCTTTGTTTTCTGGTCTGTTGGTTCTAGCTAATTGCTTAAGCGCCTGGACCGATTGTGACGGGTCTTTCACTGGCATATAGCAGATGTTATAAGGATACTTTTATTTGAGCAAAAATTAGGGGAAAACTTATATTTTTGTTAAATATCACGCGGTCGAAGTCGCGGGTAACATTATTTTTAAATAATATTCAGAAGTGGATCGATTGTCTTTTATCGGAATGTTGAAATCACAGGGTTCGGTTTAGCCTGGATAGAGACTCACGTCTGTTATTCGACGCGGTAAGCAGAAACTGGGGTTTCAACTAGCTCATATAAGCTCACACATACACACGGTAATTGACATTTACTATGGTGTCCAATAAGCTATCTTTCTGTGTTTTCCTTACTAGAAATATAAATTTGATAAGTGGCACATAAATTGTGTGTCAATATCTTAGCGTTAGTAACAAACCACACATAGATATAAATATATTATATGGTCGCACGGATATTATCTGTAACGATGTCGAACATGTTTACCGTGCCGAGTCTTGTGGTTCGATCCCCAGACGGAACAAAAATTTGTGTAATCTACAAATGGTTGTGCCGAGTCTGGGTGTTCTTTGTGTCCGTTGTTTGAATGTTTGTAAAGTCCCCTGCGACACAGGAATTATTCCTAGAACGAGAGAGGTCTTTTCAAAAAATAACAAAGAAATAACGATTATCCGACTTGATCGGATATCACTGTATGCACGTATCTCTATATGAATACTTCAGTATCCGCACATCGCGTTGAAGCGACCATCTTGAGGTACATGCCCGTTCCTTGAGAGTGACTATAGCTTGCAATACTTAGACTAATATAGGTCAACCTGTTGCTACAACGGTGCTAACCCCTAGTCCCGCCGGATGATTTTAAGAGACATTTATAATGAGGGCATAAATAAAATTAAATTTAATGATGTTTGCAATTTTATGAGTATTCATTAAGGGGTTATTTAACTTGTTACGGTTCTGGATTAAATATTTATTTAAAAAAAACAATACAATAAGCATTCACTTAAACGAGAAAACTTATCACTTATTTTAAGCAGAACATATCACTGAATATCCGATATCGAAATAATAAAACTTTATTGTTTCATTATATCATATGAAATAATAAAGATATAATAATAATAATATTATATATATTCTAGCCCAAAGAATCAGCATTGCCATACAACGTGGCAATGCTGCCAACCTTCTGGCACGTTACCAGTTGACAGCGATGCTGAAGAATTCTACGATGCCTAAACCATTTTTGTAAATATTTAGTATTATAATTATTTGTGTTTTTGTAATTATGTTATCTTTTTTAATACGTTTGTAAATATAGGTTATTAGATTATTTCATTTTAAAATTAATTATGTAAATATAAGTTAATTAATTAATGACACAATGTAATATGATAACAATAATAATTAATAGTGAAATAATTACATATTTGAATAAATGTAATTTATATATTAGCCAAAACAAACATGTAATAAAAACAAAAAAAAAACTATATATCCAAAAAAAGTAAATAAAAAGTACTCAGCATTGTAGGTACTTTTTTTTTTTTTTTTTTACGTGGGGGAATGCATGACGCATACCCCTCCGCGGGGGCGGGCGGAGGGGTTATGTCGGACTCGCCGGGGTAAAAGAAAGATGGTAAAGATGTTAAAGTACCTCCCGGAATACCGACTAAACCTACCACGGTGTTCCTCGACAAAACCACTATCGACGGGGCCGCGCGAATCACTTTCGCATGCGGTCGCGACCCTGCCGAGGTTTCGGCCCGCCGTATGAAACGGCAGGCCACTACACGAAAGACCTACCCTATTGGCACTTCTATCACTCCCTACTGTCCCCCCTAGAGGTAAGACGGACTCGACATAGAGGCGCGCGTGGGAACACGCACGCCGCCTCTCGGACCTGGTGCTGAACGGATGGCGGGCAGGCCCACAAAGACCGCCACCCCCAGGTCAAACCTCAGGGTGGCTGGAGGTCGTCTCGCGCCCTCCGGCGCCCGGCTCTGCGGTTGGGGAGAGGGTTCAAACGCTCCCTCTCCCGCTCCGCCGCCTCCTTGATGGAAATGACTTCCTCACAAAAGGAGGCGACGGCGTTCCACGACCTCTCACTCCGGATCATAGACTGAACTACGGCCGGGAGCGAGAGGGCAACCAATCCGACCGCCGCGATCAACTCACGGCGCTGCGATGCCCAGGCGGGGCAAACCGCCAAAGTGTGCAGCGCCGTGTCCTCAACAACGTCGCGGCAGTCGCCGCAGTGGTGACAACCGGGCGTCTCTTGCCGGCGTATACGACACAGGAACTGGCCAAAACAACCGTGGCCAGTCATTACCTGTCATGGCGCCTCTCCAGCCACTCCTCAAACACGGGACTTACCGCCACGATTGTGGCGTGCCCGAGCATTGTAGGTACTGTATTTACACACAATATCTATACGGTTCCCACTCTAATTGCCAGACTAAGCACTAATTGTCATATTCTATACACAAATTTCTTCCAGTAATTTTTATTCTCCCTTACAGTTTATTACTAACTTACATTAGTAATTTGTGAAATCGCGCCGCAAAAAAAAAATTACTTACTATATCTACATGTGTCAGACATTAAGTCAATAATGAAATATTAATTATTGACTTAATGTCTATGACTTGTGACCCTTAATATTTATTCACGTCCAAGTTTAGTGATTCAAAAGTTTATTAAATTTTGCGTCAATAAAATCCATTGCTTAAAAAGACTCAACCAAGAGCCTTTACAACAAACAACAATAATATAAATTAACAGTGGGCAGTCCCACGGTTAATTTATATTATTGATAGCTTATTATATTGTTATTATTATTAATAGCCAACCATGATGAAACATTATTGTATAAATAGCATTCTATGTTAATCCTCCCTTTAAAGACATATCCCGCATAAGGCATTAACCACATGGTTAATTTGACACATGTCAATGCTCATACAAATAACTGCAAAGCACAAAGAACATATAACAAGAACTGGTGAATTAAAATCAAAATATAATTGTCTATTGTGGGATTCGAACCCACAACACTCCAGACGGCGACAACAGCGAGGCAACTGCTTGCCCGCTTGTCCATTCGCACAGCCAATCAATCATAATATCATAAGTCTCTCATCATTAAATATAAGAAAATGCTCTCAGTAGGTACTAAAACTGCTTTTTGTATTTGTTTTTTTCAACTTTCTTTCACGTTCGATGCCTCCGAGCCATATTTTCTCGTACAGTCGTTATAAAAATGTAAATGAAGAGATACGGAAGTAGAACTACCAATAATAGTCGGCAATGGCGTGAATTTTTACATAAAAAGTTCTGATATAACAATAAAACATCCATGAACAATTGTTGTGTTGCTACAAATGGGTTTGGTACTTTGCCGACAATAAAAACGCCATAAAATTGCAAAAGAAATTAACTTATTTTACAACATACTAAAGTTACCAACATACCTCGTAAAATAAGTAAAGTCAAGTTGAAGTTGGCTTTATTTTTCGACCAGCTTACTGGTCAACGCAGGGAAGGTCGCTGTGGACTGATGAGTGCACCAGGACGGAGATACGTTCCGCATTGCCTACATGACAAACAATAGACGGCTAGGTTAGATGGGATGTATGGAAGGCATAAAGCAGAATTCTTAATCTTCTGCTTGGATGTGGCTTGTGTCCAATACTGGACTACAATAGGCTGTTTATTTGATTATAACGTACATACGGCCTCGATGGCGTAGTGGTTAGTGTAACCGACTGCCACGCCTGAGGTCGCGGGTTCGATTCCCGCACAAGTCAAACATTTGTGTGCATGAACATGGATGTTTGTCTTGGTCTGGGTGTTTCTATGTATAATATGTAAGTATTTACAAAAAAAAAGTATATATGTGAGTTTATCCATTGTCTAGTACCCATAGTACAAGCTCTGCTTAGTTTGGGCTAGATGGTGTTGTGTGTATGTAATAGAATATATTATTATATCCTATAAGTCTTTTCTTTTAGAAGAACCAGTAATAACTTATGTGACGCAAGGCATTTATTTTAAAATAATGACCTCGAATAAACTTAGATTTGGAACAACTTGGAACATCTGTAGTGCATAAAACATTGCGTCCTTGTCTAATCCACAATAATTGCGACCGGTAACAGCTGTCAAATAAGGTGCTTTTGATAAGAATAAAACAATTTCTTTTTGTCATCAGCAGATGGTATACAAGCGCGGCCATCTGATGATAGCCTGTCTCTCAATTTTAATAATAATAATAACTTATTAATTTTAAACTAGACTCACTAAGCTGGCCTGCGTCGTAGGATCTAGTCTCTCAAAATTTATTTCTATCTCACTAGTTCTTCTCCCTTAGCCTTTATTTTCCAAGTCACTTGGGGTCGGCTTTTCTAGTCTAACCGTATTTGACTGGATATCAATTTCTACACGGAGCGGCTGCCACCTGACCTCCGCAACCCGAAGGCTAACGATACCCTAAGGCTAGACCAGTGTCAGGATATTAGAGGGTACTGACTTCCCAATAACGACTGCCATAGATGTTCATGGTAGCCGGGACCGACGGCTTAACGTGGTCTCCGAGGCACGGAGCAGGCGATAATTGTCAATCAATACGCACATAATTTCGAAATGTCATATAACTTCCGAAAGTGAGAGGTGCGCGACGTGGGTTCGAACTCGAGACCCTCTGCATTGCAATCTGTTGGTCTCCCCACTGAGCTATCGCTGCTACCTCACTAGTTTCTATCTCACTAGTTAATTAGTATAAATAACAAAGTGATAGATTAATTTACGTAAATTTATATATTTACAAGAGAACGCAAAGTCACAAGTCACGAAATTGTAGGTAAATTTATAGGCGTTCTTATGGCCTTAGAATGTTGTAAATTACATACGGCGCTAATGAAATGATTGTTTAAAAATTTTCTGTGCGTCTTCGACGTATAAAATAAAACTTTATTTAAAGTTAAAACTTTAAAGTAGTAAGTGAAAAGAACCGAGAATACATAATATACTTTATGCAGTATACGCTATATAAACTGCTGGACACGGGCCTCTTTGCAGTTTTCGAGAAGGGTTAGACCATAGTGTACCACACCAGCCTAGGTTGGCTTGGCAGACTTGACACAACTTCGAGAATATTATGAAGATCTCTCTGACGTACGGGGTTCCTCACGATGTTTTTATTCTCCATGAAAGCGAGCGATAATTGACTATTTTAATACGCCCATAATTTCGAGATGTCTTGGTTGGATTGCCGCAGAGCACCTCTTGTTATGGAATCGAGACCTCTGCGTGGCAGTCCAACGGCCAAACACCTAGTCATTTCTTTTTTATACACATGAAAATTGCATGAAAATCCATGTAGGAGTTTTTGAGTTTATCGCGAACAGACAGACAGACGTGGCAGGGGACTTTGTTTTATAATATGATACCCTGTTTTCGTTGGCTCAGTCTGATATTTTTAATCGGACTTTTGGAAACTTTGAGATAAAGAAGACAATATGTACACAGTATAATATATTAATCACTCCTTCTTCTCCCTAGCCTTTATTATTCCCAAGTCACTTGGGGTCGGCTTTTCTGGTCTAACAGGATTTGACTGGATATCAGTTTTTACACGGAGCGGCTGCCACCTGTCCTCCGCAACCCGAAGGCTAACGATACCCTAAGGCTAGACCAGTGTCAGGATATTATAGGGTACTGACTTCCCAATAACGACTGCCATAGATTTTCATGGCAGCCGGGACCGACGGCTTAACGTGCTCTCCGAGGCACGGAGCAGGCGATAATTGTCAATCAATACGCACATAATTTCGAAAAGTCATATACCTTCCGAAAGTCAGAGGTGCGCGACGTGGGTTGCAAACCCGAGACCTTCTGCATTGCAGTCTGTTGGTCTCCCCACTGAGCTATCGCTGCTATTAATAAAATAATATATTAATCACTATTATATAGAAATCTGATAAGCAGCGATAGCCTAGTGGGAAACCGTTGGATTGCCACGCGAAGGTCTCGAGTTCGATCCCAAGGCGCGCATCTCTGACTTTTCGAAGTTATGTGCGTATTAAATAGTAAATATCGCTCGCTTTAACGGTGAAGGAAAACATCGTGAGGAAATCTGCATGTCGCTGAGTTCTCAATAATGTTCTCGAAGATATGTGAAGATATGTGATATGTGAAGTCTGCCAACCCGCACTGGGCCAGCGTGGTGGACTGTGGCCTAAAGCCTTCTCACACTGAGAAGAGGCCCTTGCCCAGCAGTGGGACAGTTTAATACAGGGCTGATATTATATAGAAATCATATATATCTTTCTCTTTTTCTCTAAATCCATCGTTATATAAAAAGTCAAGCCATTCGAGTTTTATGGACACTTACATACGGCATCTGAATTTTTTAACGTTTTATTCATTTGGGAATTTGGATTTTGTCAATTCGACTATACCTCAGATTCAAACAAAGTTTTTGGCTGCGATATTTTATAAATCGTGATTTGTAACACTGATTTAGTTCAAGCAGAATGCCAGGATCAAGCAGATATAAATAAACTATAATCATAATTATTTAACAGGTTTAATCTAAATTTATGTAACTTTATGTTACGAATTAGTTTTATATAATATTGTCTTCTATTTACGCGAATATTATTCATTGAAATTAAACTGCTATATACGGATTTTATCGTGTTGTTTATTTGACACTTTATTACAAAATTTTGAAAACTGTTACACTACTACTACTATTAAACTTTACTAATTTTTAAGCTAATTAAATTATTATTAAACTATTTAGATTTAATATATTTTTATTTTTACACTTTCCCCGACGTTTCGGTTGCTTTTCAGCAGCCATGGTCACATTTTCAAAATTTTTAATTTCAATGAATTAGTTTTAATTATTAAGTATTTATATTTTGACGTTAGAACATAATGAACTTATTTATAATATTCATGTATGCAAATCCAATTTTTATTTCAATGTTATTATATTTCTTTCTAATTTATTTCTTAGTTATTTTGTTGATATATTTTGATATATGTATGTGTATGTGGTATAATGTTTTTATAATGCTGACTCTCCTGACATTACTGATTTATCATGTACATATATATGTATACATACATAGATTCACGCCTGTTTCCCAGAGGGGTAGGCAGAGACTACGGATTTCCATTTGCTACGATCCTGACACGCTTCTCTGGCTGCATTAATTTTCATCACATTGCTCATACACGCCCGTCGGTTCAAGGTGCTCTTAACCTGGCCATTGTCCAGAATGCCTCCGATCTGATCAAGAAACATTCGCCTAGGTCTTCCTCTTGCGACTGTGCCATTCACACTAGCCGTATAAACTTTCTTAGTCAGTCTTTCCTCGTCCATTCTTTCTACATGGCCAAACCAGCTTAACATACCCTTTTCTATTCTTGTCACTATATCCACTTTCATGCCGCATGCATTTATCATGTATGGATTTAAAATCTGAAATAAAGGTTTTTTTTTATAATTCTAACTAATATTATAAATGCGAATATGTGTTTGTTTGTTATGCTTTTTGAAGTCCATAACGCGAGCGATCATTAAAAAAATTTACATGCACATTGTCAGGGGTACAAATAAGGACATAGGTTACTTTCATCAAGAAAAAGTATTAATACCGAGCACAGCTGTGGGCAAAAGCTATTAGGTAAAGAGAGGTAGGGCACATTTCTTAAATTACCTATTTTGTATATTACTGCACCTTATTTAGTTTACAACTTATTGTCTTCACATATCCTGTGGTTTCAGATACTTTATACTCCACTAAAATGGCCGTAAGCAATACGAGTGACAATAAAATCCATAAAAGGCAGCTTAATTTAAACACAAAGGTGCTTGGTGCCTTTTTTGTCGTAACCATTCGGGTCTTTAACACGGGGTCACCTCTTTTTGTCCCACAAGTTGGGTTCGACCTTAGGGTTAGACATTTCCTGCAATGCCAGCCACAGAGGCGTCCGTCTCGGCTTCTATTTCACACTCGAATGATTTTTATACCGCATCTTGTGATAAATCTGCACACTGCGACGGTCTGTTGTGGACCAAATATAAGTGCGCAGCGTTTATAAATAATAACAATGCGGATTTAAATAATAGAGTAGTTGTGTATGTGTGATTTTTTTCGTTATTTTATACGCAACGACATAAAGCATTATTATGAAACGTTTTTGTGAACAGCAACAAAATTGGATTCGAAATGAAAAAATCAGTTTATTTTCTACGATTTTCGTCTTTCCACGATGTCTATGAAGTGTACCGCCCTACATTTAAATAGCGTCGTTCATCCTTTTCTGTCATTCGACAGTAGGGTAGTTGACTCGGATTATTTAATATTTCATTCAAAGAATTACATGACATAAAGTCTAAAATACCAATCATTTAATTATTTTGACTCCAATATGATACACGGCTTTTAAATCTGGCAGTACGGGTCAATGTTTAGTGACAGAAAAAGAAAGCACGGTAAAAACTGTGACATGACCACAGCTACCAGAACGTGATAGAGAGATATCCGTACGACAGCCGATACGACTTATTCTTATAAACAATTTAAAAATATTAATAAAGCGCAGATTTATGATATTAAAACTTTGATACTGTTTGCTCTAAAAGAATTCTTTTGATTGAATCGTGTAAAATAAAGCCTCGTATCCACTAGGCAACATTTGACGCGAGATATGCTGCTCAACATTGTTTCTCATGGCAACGCGGAACTTTGTTTAGCAACGTTTTCTGTCCACACATGACCAGACGTCGGCAACATGTTGCCAGAGGAACTACAGTAAGAACTAACTACTTCACCTGGCAACGTCGCCGATCTTGTTGAGCGTCACGTGTTGTGCGTGAATTGTTGCCTAGTGGATACGAGGGTTATGTACAAAATCAAACATAGGCAACAAATTCTATTTTCTATTACCAGATTTCGAAGGCTTTTATCTCATTTGTTGACTATACATTTATCATAAGATTGTCCATTGCACTAAGGAGTGCTCACGTGCTTGGCAAGAGGCTTGCCGGATTTTACTTTGGACCTTAGCTAAGGCTAGCTATAGAACTAGGTGCAGTATCACTGGCTACCCATTTCGGATATGCATATCTGAGTCCAAGTATGACTAATTAATATATTAATATATATATAAATAATTAATTATACAGGTTGTCCCAGAAGTCGATGTCAAGCCGGAATCGTGAAATTATAAAAAAATATTATATAAAAATATTCAAAAGAACTAAATTACCTACGAGTTTTAAAAATTTTTGGTATTCTAAAAGACATTAAAAAAATTACTACTCTCTGTGACAGTCTTTTCACTCCTGTTACTACAGATATTTACTTTTTGAAATTATTTTTTTGTTATGTTTATTCGAATCATGCTTCTTTAAGCTTTCAGTTTTTCCTATTATTTGAGTTTACATAGCAAAATATAATAATAAATCCCATTAGAATCCATACGTAGATTCACGAAAAGGCATCTCTTCACATTAGACCTATGTATCCGTGTAAGCCTCCTTAATGGCCAGATATTTTTCTAATATAATATGTTAGAAAATACCTGTGATAAGAGAAACATAATAATACAATAATAATTATAATTATTAACAAAGCGATGAGCACGCCATAGACTAAATCGCTTAATCGCTCACCACTCATATCTTCGATCAAACGTTCAGCCATTTTATATCAATTTAAATAAACAGTGAACACATAACGTGCTCAAAGGATTTGAATACAAGAGACGTTTCTAATTATTAATTCGACACCTGCCATGAACAATATGTAATTAGAGTAACTAAATGTACTGCTAATATATTTTCCTTAACTTTTATAGGTGAACTAATTATTCTTTGTATGTATGATTAATATTGATTGTTGAGTAGCTCGTTTGCTAAGCAGCTGGTATAAACGCTTGCGTAGCTGAGAAATGTATGTAAGTTTTATACGGATGGCGCGATGGTTTTAGTGGTCGCCTCACCGCTACCACTACGCCGAGTGTTGTGGTTCGAATCCCACAAGGGGCAAAAATTTGTGTGATCCAAAAATGGTTGTTCCGAATCTGGGTGTTCTTTGTGTCCGTTGTTTGAATGTTTGTGAGGTGCCCCGCGAAATAGGAATTATTCTTCGTGAGGGAGTTATCATTTAAATGAAATAAAAAAATAAAAGATATTTTCATCGTAATAAAAGAATATAAAAATAAATAAATCGCATCCCTTTACGTCAAATACATATATACGCCTATTTTCCTGAAGAGTTAGACAGAGTTGTATACAACCACATTTCACATGCTAAGGTTTTAGCTCCCGCGTATGAGGACGAGCCTATTGGCGTTTACCAGGCATAGTTCCAGCTGCCGTGCTGCTTCTCAGAATTTATTTCCCGACCGGGTC
This sequence comes from Catocala fraxini, assembly GCA_930367265.1. NCBI lineage: Eukaryota > Metazoa > Arthropoda > Insecta > Lepidoptera > Erebidae > Catocala > Catocala fraxini. Next base: position 6,981,795 of record OV884047.1, read on the forward strand.
GGACAGTGTTATCGATCGTAACTGAGATCTTACACAACAGTCGCATAAACTCACGTTACGCCACCATGGCAGTAATCCTTATAAAATCCACACAATAATAACATACTACTGTACAATTACTTAATTGCCCTATAAAAAGTTTTGCTTTCAACTAAAAAGGTGGCTGGTGCAGAAATGTTTCTATTCTATTCAAGAGTATTTTGTGAAATATCCATGTAAATTTTATATGCATGATCTTGCATTAAAGTACAGACATATATAATAATAACATATGCAATAACATTTGTAATTGATTGTTTAGGTATTTCATTTCACTGTTATAATAGTAAATAGTATTTAAAAAAATTTAAATACTATTTACTATTATATATATTTTTTAGGTTGGTGCTGAATGTTAATCATTTATTGTACGTGCCTGTTATAATCCTGTTCATTAAATGTCAAATTTAATTTCGAATATAATATACTCTTTAGTTTCTGTTAATATTTAATGTATAATGTTAATTTTAATAAATATATAATATAATACATTTGCATGCTGCTGCGTCGGTGAAACATGATGGACTAAAATTATATGTAACATCTTTGTACCGAGCTTCTATTAAATAAATAAATTAATACAGCACTTGACACTGCTGACGTATCAGTTTTATATAGTCAGGCGCAAGTATGCAGTAGCGCCATGCGGTAGTTGTCTCACTTAGGTCGTAGCTCAATATGTATTTATTATATTTGTAACTGCTACCAGTAAATATATTCATATCTACCAAGAAGCATTTCATTTGTACACCTACAAGAAGACATAAGAATAGCTATAATAATAATAAGTCTTCAGCACATTTCTAGAAAATTCAAACGTAATATTACGTAATATATGCGTACGGATTTTTGTAGCACAGAATTTGAAAATGCCACGTGTGACTTAAAAATTGCTGACAAAATGTATGTAGGTGTAACATTCCTCTGCCCACGTCTCTAGGATATATGCGTGGGCTAAAGCATCGGTATGTGTGCTCAGGCTTTTATGACGTATGTAATACCTATGACGTATAAATCCGAATTGATATTCATGTATGCAGATATAGAACGATCGGCTGATTTGCGTTCAGTGACTGGCAACGACAAATGTCCATGAATAGAGAGATCGTTAGACTGCCATAGGGAGGTCTTGAATTCGATGCCTAAGCACGCACCTCTGAATTATGTGCGTATTAAATATAAATTATATTAAACTGCCAAGAAAAATATTAAGAGGATACCTTCATGTCTCTATGTAAAGTCTGCCAACTTGCACTGGACTATAATAATGTATAATGATTCTTCTTCTTTTCGTGTGGTTAGTGGCCAACCTGTTGTCAAGAGTTGTTCAAACCGCCAGCAGGCCTCTGACATGGCTTAACGACTGCTGTCAATTTAACAACAACCGGGACTGACTTTATACGTGCCCTCCGAAGCACGGAGATGCTCAGATGAAATACCACTAAGCAACTGCGAGGAGATAATCAATAACATAATAATAATAATTTAATCTGCACTATGAGGCGCTCATAGCCAGTTGCACTCACTGATCGCTAAACGATTAGCGAGGTTAAGCAACGTTGGGTGCGGTCAGACTATAAATGTATAATGGTTTGACCTGGGGGTGGCGGGCTTTGTGGGCCTGCCCGCCATCCATTCAGCACCAGGTCCGAGAGGCGGCGTGCGTGTTCCCACGCGCGCCTCTGTTGTTTCGAGTCCGTCTCCCCTCTAGGGGAGACAGTAGGGATATTATTGTGAGAAGTGCCTTTGGGTAGGTCTTTTGCGTAGTGGTCTGCCGTTTCATACGGCGGGCCGAAACCTCGGCGGGGTCGCGACCGCATGCGAAAGTGATTCGCGCGGCCCCGTCGATAGTGGTTTTGTCGAGGAACACCGTGGTAGGTTTAGTCGGTATTCCGGGAGGTACATTTTCTTCTTAACATCTTTCTTTTACCCCGGAGAGTCCGACATAACCCCTCCGCCCGCCCCCGCGGAGGGGTATGCATCAAGCATTCCCCCACGTTAAAAAAAAAAAAAAAAAAAATGTATAATGGTAGACTATAATAATAATAATAAGTAATTTATTTTCCAAAAACATATACATACGTTTCTTTAAACAATAGGCTTTAGAATGTACACAGTGTATAAAATGCCCCAAACCTTCTCGCACTGCGTAGAGGCCCGTACCCAGTAATGGGAGAGTTTGTATACATTTTAGGATTGTTTAATAGTTAGTCCGTCACATTTCATTACTAACATTTTAATATCTTTTTCAATGTCAAGGTTATGTCCCTAACAAGATTTGATCTTGAAAATACTGAATGACCCATAGAAGTTCAATGTCACGTCTATATTCATACGAAGGCTTAGCACAGATCACGCCTACGCTGGTAATGGTCGCCTACGTTCTATCTTTAGGTGTTTATTGAGAGCAAGTTTATCATGGACTGTTTACAGAGTCTCAATTGTTGTATACTTTTCAATTATGCATGAATATAGTTATTGAGCGTAATTGTATTAAAATATAGACAGTTATTAAACAAACTGACATTTGAATGAACGTGGGTAAATTGATAGAATCATTCGAATATTATAAACAGGCAAGCAAGCTCTGTTCGGCTGATAGTAAGTAGTTATCGCAACCTCTGCATGTAACCGACATCGAAATACCACTTGCACTTGTCGATCTGTCAAAATTGAATCACTGATAGAACACCGGGCAAAAGTCAGAAAAAATCTTGGCAATTAGTTGAAATTAACATAATAAACTGCGCTGCCTAAGATGTATTCTGTCTTCCAATTCTTCTTCTCCTTAGCCTTTGTTATTCCCAAGTCACTTTTCTAGTCTGTCTGTCCGGGTTTGACTGGATATCAGTTTTTACACGGAGCGGCTGCCACCTGACCTCCGCAACCCGAAGGCTAACGATACCCTAAGGCTAGACCAGTGTCAGGATATTAGAAGGTACTGACTTTCCCAATAACGACTGCCATAGATGTTCATGGCAGCCGGTACCGACGGCTTAACGTGCTCTCCGAGGTACGGAGCAGGCGATAATCGTCAATCAATACGCACATAATTTCGAAAAGTCATATGACTTCCGAAAGTCAGAGGTGCGCGACGTGGGTTCGAACCCGAGACCCTCTGCATTGCAGTCTATTGGTCTCCCCACTGAGCTATCGCTGCTGTCTTCCAATTAAAATACATAATTCCAAAAATGAAATAGTATAAAATGTTTTAGTTCTTTTGAGTTGAGTCCACAGTTTTCAATTGATAACGGTATAATTATGTAGGCAACAGGCCTAAAAGTGGCCAGTTTAAAGGCTTACCTTCCTTATTCCATAAAATAAGAGAAAAGGAAGAGATTTATTAAAATCTACCCAATATTTTCCGTAGGCTAGTCAATGAACGGATGGTACCTCTGATAATATAATACAATCGTCGCGTCGCCTATAGTAACGCTTACCATCAAACAGGTCTGATTATATAACACCGTGATAGCAGAATTAACTTCTTTACGTCGACATAACTATTCCTCAAGCACGAACGATCCTTAAGCTTTTGTATTACACGAAGTAAATTTATTTCACATTGTTTATAACATTAAATAACATTTCAATGCATAGAGGTAACTTCCGTTTTGACTGGCAGCTCCGTTGTAGCCTCCGCCCGGCTAATACAATCAAGCAGGGTGCACTGTTTGTATTGAAACAAATTGAAAGCAAATAAATACGCCAAAACAACTGAGTCATTTAGTTTCACAGTTCGATAAAACGATGTTTTAGTTCTGTCAGTTGGTTGTCGGTTTGTTGGTGTCAATATGTGTACTATAATATAAACATAGCTAGGCTGTATTTTTTTTTTTTTTATTTTTTTTTTTTTCCACACACCCAACACCATCTAGCCCAAACTAAGCAGAGCTTGTACTATGGGTACTAGACAATGGATAAACATACATATATACTTTTTTTTTTTTTGTAAATACATACATATTATACATAGAAACACCCAGACCAAGACAAACATCCATATTCATGCACACAAATGTTTGACTTGTGCGGGAATCGAACCCGCGACCTCAGGCGTGGCAGTCGGTTACACTAACCACTACGCCATCGAGGCCGACTTTTTAATTGGTACTAGCAGTCGCCTAGCTGTCGAAATCCGACCATAATTGATTTAAATTTTAAGTTCGATAGTTATTAAGGTTTTATTGTCTAGAACCTTATAATCATATTTCAGATTTTAGATTTTCATCTATACAGGTTAATTTACCTATCTATTTCAAACAAATTATTATTTACATACTTAACTAAACACTTTAATTGACGATATTTCTAAACTTGCTACTTTGTTTTCCTTTTTTTCATATAATTACGTTAAAATATTATAATATAAATAGTATATAACACTCTAATCCGCCCAAAGGTTGCCTGTAAGATATGACTGATATATTTCATGATATATATTGATATATGTAACCATAGTAACGAAGAATAGTAACTACATCAGCCGAACAATGCCGATATACTACGAACGCGATTTGACTGCGTGTGTCAAATGCATGGTTGTGTATGTGTAGTGCTTTTTCATTAATTTAATGTATTTCTAATACATATTTTATATAAATATTAGGATTCATCCCTCCTTCTTCATAAAAACTAACTGTGCCAAATTTCATACTCCTCCGTCCACGCAATTTTCGTAAAATGAGGTTCAAAGTTTTTGCTTCACGTATTAATATAGAGTCTATTTAGATACTCAATCTAGATCCGGTATCTGGAGTGTGAGTCTGGGCTCACTCATGCTCACTCACGCTCACTCACTCACTGCATTAATTGCTAACAGAAAACCTAAATAACACTTACCTTGAAACGGGTATCAAACTCAAGATCTTACAATGAGCCGTAAGCGTTAGTGCATATTTATGTCACGGGAAAATGAGGCACCAGCACGCTACCCTAATATCATTTAATTTTATTATAACGTCCCCCATCAACAACGTTGCAGGCTGAACTGGCCATTTTTAGACGCGGGGCTACGTAATGGTCAACCTACTTCTCCCGATAGCAAAGTGTCCAATCTAGGAAACACTTATATAAAGTTACTGACAACTTGATTTAGTTCAGATCTAGGCTGGCAGATTGGAGTGTCGTCAGTACGTTATATTTTTTATATTATATGCCTTTATCACTGGCTGCGGTTTTTTGTGACAATGACAGATTTTACTGATGGTTAAATTAAAATCGATCTAGTGGTAGTAAGAGTAGTCATCGATTATAATTATTATTGCGAGGTATCCTCGTTTAGCTAGTTGGATTATTGCACGTCAAGAAATTCTTTCTACTCGGAGTCTGAAACTGTGTCCATTAGGCGGCAACAGGCTCATCCGTAGGACCTAAAACCGTAACTGGCAATATAATTCCGCGTTCGCCAACTTTTCTTACTCCTCTAGGTAAATATTCATGATATTATGTACAATTGTATGTTTGAAATCATACACGATCACAAATTGTTATTTCAAATCTGTTTTATCAGCCTTTGATGGCTAGTCGTTCTCTCACAATGGCAGGGGACCGACCTAATTTTAAAAGGTTGTTGCACGTGTCCAAACGGTAACTGCAAGAAGCCATTTCAGTACACTGGTGACTTACCAGAGCAGCGATAGCTCAGTGGGGAGACAAACAGACTGCAATGCAGAGGGTCTCGGGTTCGAACCCACGTCGCGCACCTCTGACTTTCGGAAGTTATATGTCTTTTCGAAATTATGTGCGTATTGGTTGACAATTATCGCCTACTCCGTGCCTCGGAGAGCACGTTAAGCCGTTGGTCCCGGCTGGCATGAACATCTATGGCAGTCGTTATTGGGAAAGTCAGTACCCTCTAATATCCTGACACTGGTCTAGCCTTAGAGTATCGTTAGCCTTCGGGTTGCGGAAGTCAGGTGGCAGCCGCTCCGTGTAAAAACTGATATCCAGTCAAATCCGGTTAGACCAGAAAAGCCGACCCCAAGTGACTTAGGAATAATAAAGGCTAAGAGAGAAGAAGGTGACTTACCAGTGTACTGATCGACAATATCATTTAAAATATTAATCTTTTTGATAAAACTTGAACAATTTCACTGTAAGGACACCGTCTTTCTACAAAAGATGACAACGAAACCTTGTGTACTGGTATTGATCAGTTTCCAGCTTCATTAAGAGACCCTGTTGTGTCAATGAATAGACGACACTTAAAATCGTCAGAATTAGTTCAATCCAATGTTTTTGTTTAAGGGCGTAAAAAGGGTCTTATTAGGTCGTCAGAGTAGAGGCCTCGGCACTATTTCACGTGAGGACGTGGTGTGAAGCGCTCTTGTCGAGGACAACCCGACTGCTTACCATCAGGCGCAGTGTAGTCATTTTGACAGGCAATAAAAAAAGGGATAATCCGTAATCCTTGCGCTAGTAGCTTGTGCAACTGTTTTTCTATAGTCAAGCCTCTTTTGCCAACTAAGCTTAAGAAATATAAATAGAGAAGACTGAAACCATTAATGTGTGTACAACGCCTTTAACTGCAGATAGGGCTTCAATTTCATATTAAGCTTTAATCCTCCTATTGAAAATGAATGCCAGTCCGATACGGACAGCCCTGCAACGAACAGTTAAGTGGGGCTGAGCTTAAAACAATAGTTCCACCATCACCGCAGCGGCCGCGACTTAAGACTTTGATGTACTTTCCGTCGATGCTTTGTTATATAGGTGCTGGTTATAGAACGGCCGCTGGAAACTTGGCGCGGTTATAATCTGGCCAACTTTGATTGTGACGTCATCGTTCTAAGTTTATACCGTTAAACTTGCAAAATTTACTCTTTAAGTGTTAAAGTTGCAAAATCTTGGATAGGTTGCAGGTTGGTAGTTTGAAAATGGTGCATTGGGAATAATAGAATCTGGAAAACAGAAAAAAAAGAATATATTTTGAAATATTAATGGTTATTTATTTAATATTGTCTTCTATTTACGCGAATATTATTCATTGAAATTTATTTTTTTACTATTGCATACAATTTCTATACAAAACTGCAATCTGCTTAGTAGGATAATATTGATTTTTAAAAGTATGCCTTTTAGATATAGGTAGCTAACAAAATGTGGGTGGAATACACCTTTGTAGTGTATGAATTACGTATTTATAAATACTTAATAGGGAGCGAGCATTTTACCGTCTACATCACATGCTCATCGGATTTTACGGTTACTAAAATGTTCTGAATAGAAAGAGTTCCTACTGAAATCTACTTAAGAGAGTGATAACAGAGAGAATCGGTCGTCAGCGTAAAGGACACCTTCCTCATTTTCGAATTAATGGACCGTATTGACGGTATTGAAAATTTTAATAAATATTTAAATACAGAAATTAGCATTAAGACAAAATTATTCCAACGTTTCTTTTTTTAATTAACTTACCACTTTACTTTTACTTTATTAAAAGTCATTATTATTCTAATGCGGAGGGACGAAATTAAAAGATTCGTCTTCACAAAAGAATATGAATCAAACCGAAATCTTTTATACCGTGTTTTCTTAGCGAAGCTTTTGTTTTTTACCCTGATAATGACACAAAATTAGTCAAGACCGCAAAATGAATTTTACACAGCCATTTTAGAATTAAATTATACAAATCTCCAGCGTTCTTGTATTTTCTCATAAACGAAAGAATTTTGATGACGTACGTAGAACACGGTGAAATTGGGTCTTGGAAAACGAACGGGTTAAAATATATTCTGTGTAATAATATTTTGTGGTGAAGCAATAACACTGATACTCTCTGAATTAGAAAATATAGCTTTGTGCGACGGCAATATATTCACCTGAATTTGTATTTCGTTATTCGTTTCGGGACGTTTTATAAACCCGACATTTACGTGCACATTGTTTTTATTGTCTTGTAATATTGTGAACAAATCCAATACTTGTAGGATTGGATTTATTGTTACTTTAAAGAATTGTTATGTGGTTTATATGATTGCATGCTTTAAGACGTATATTTAAAAATATTGACGTCACGGTTGCTTTAATATTTATTATGTGTACATTGATACCAAGCTGAACATCTTAACATTAACCATAGGGGCATCTCACCTTGGGTATTAGAGTTCAATAAACACTACTTACGTTGTGTAAATGTAATGTTGATTGCTTTGACGCTGCAGATTAATTTACTATGATTAAAAGCATTTTATAAATGAAAATTTACTTATTATTTTCATAGTAATGAATAATAATTGTGATTAAAATAACTATCCTATTACCGCGACTGCATTAAAAGAAGAGAAATTACTATTATTGTGTATGATAAAATATTTCAAATTCTTGTGAATTTTTATCGACTTACGTCGTTGAATATACATTGTTGCCGGACATTCATGTTGAAGGGTATTGAGGTACACAAATATGGTCTACTAGATTTTACTCTTGGCTTCGCTGACGTAAGTGTTAATTAGATTAGTAACAGTCGCCACGATCGTGGCGGTAAGTCCCGTTTTTGAGCAGTGGCTGGATAGGAGGCATGGCGCCCTCACCTTCCGGCTGACATAGGTAATGACAGGCCACGGTTGCTTCGGCCAGTTCCTGTGTCGCATATTCCAGCAAGAGACGCCCGGTTGTCACCACTGCGGCGACTACCGTGATGTTGTTGCAGACACGGCGCTGCACACGTTGGCGGATTGCCCTGTCTGGGCTTCGCAGCGCCGTGAGTTGGTCGCGGCAGTCGAAATTGTTGCCCTCTCGCTCCCGGCGAGGTTTGATTCAATCTATGGTCCGGAGTGAGAGGTCATGGAACGCCGTCACCTCCTTCTGTGAGGAAGTTATTTCTATCAAGGAGGCGGCGGAGCGGGATAGGGAGTGCTTGAACCCTCTTCCCAACCGCAGTAACGGGCGCCGGAGGGCGCAAAACGACCTCCAGCCACCCTGAGATTTTACCTGGAGTGGCGGGCTTCGTGAGCCTGCTCACCATCCGTTCAGTAGCATACCTACCGTCTCCCTTCAAGTGGATAGTAGGGTTAAGTGACCAAAGTGTAGGTCTTTTCGTGAGTGGCCTGGCGTTTTGTACGGCGCGGCGGGCTGAAATCCCAGCGGGGTTGCGATTGCATGTGAAAGTAATTCGCGCGACTCCGCCAACTTTGGTTATGTCGAGGAAAACCGTGGTCGATTTAGTCGATATTACCGGGGTATCTTTCGCCCAGTGAGCCCGACATAACGTAACGAACGACATAACATATGCGTTAAAGCATTCCACCAAGTAAAAAAAATAGAAAGGTAACTGTACTTTTCTCGATGAAAGGTACCCTATATCCTTTTCTGTTACCCTGACAACGTGTGTGCGATTTTTTATGATGATCGCTCGAGTAGTTATGGCATGAAAGTAACAAGCAAACTCAAATTCACATTTATAATATAAGTTAGGATTAGGATTTGTTAGCCATTAAATAGTATAATGCTTCAAGGCATTGAGGGATAAATAAAAAACTATAATTCTAAAAAGTTGTAACCAAATAAATAGTGTTGAAATCCGGTAAAAGAAGTTCAAAGGTATGGTAAGACTGATTTTTTTACTTCTTATTTGGTTTGAATTTACCTATAAAACGAATAAATTGATAAAACCTTTTAATATATAATGATACTATCAATATTCTTTACGCTCCGTGTAATATTTGTGTTCAAAGGAACGTAATTATGGCAAGTTACGCAGCGCTGGCTGAAAAGAGAAGTTCCTTTGCGTGTCTGAGACGGAACTACTGAAAAGGTTTCGGCTCTTTTGGCTGAGCGCCAAAGTAAATGAGAAAATTGCATACTTTACAAATTAATATCCTTTTATTTCAATATTACTTAAACTTAGTTAGTTGATTGCTTCGTTAGCTCCAGGGCATAAGTTTTATGCGAGAAGTCCTGAGCTCCTGATTTTTATTCCTCCGGATCGGACTTTGAGTATTTCGGTCTTGTTTGTTTGAAAATACTCTTTTTGCTTATATTAAATGCACTACTTGAAGGAGTTGTCTATTTAATTTTCAGGAATAATTCCTGTGACGCGGGGGATTTTACAAACATTCAAACAACGGTCACAAAGAACACCGCGATTCGGAGAAACTGTTTGTGGATCACACAAATTTTTGTTCCGTATTGGGATCGAACCCACAACACTCGGCGCAGTTGCAGTGGCCAGGCGACCACTTAACTTACTACTCTATCCGTGCAGTTAGGGAGGTTGGAAACGTGCCCGATAGACGACATATTCGCCCCATATTACGTCATACCTAAAAACATAGGTTTTCTTCACCAACTACTTCGTGATACATACATGTGTGTGTGTTATGTATCCTTACCCTAACTTAAAAATGTATATGCCAAAGTGAGTTTGTTTGTTTGTTTTTTTGTTACGCTTTTACGCCTTAACTGCTCATCCGATCATCATGAAATTTCGCATACACGTTGCCAGAGGTACAAAATAAGAGTAGGGTACATTTCATCCAGGAAAAAGTACTGTTAAAATTCACGAAAGCGAAACCATGGGCAAAATCTAGTACTTAATATTACGCATTAAATAAGTAAGACCGTACTCTAGTTAGAGCTAGATAGTGATTTATAGTGCGTTTAAAATACGAAGTCCCATTTGACAGATGATCGTTGAACAGCGATAGTGAAGAGACCGTTTTAATCAACACATCACAAAATCGATTACCAATTAACTTTTCAAACAAACTGTAATCGTGGGTTTAGAATCGAAACAAAAATTATAGAAACAGAAAAAAGGAGTCCATCTAAGTTTGAAATATCGAAATAATAGTTACATCAAAGTTATAAAAAACGTGTTTATTTGTTAAAAAACATCTTAACTTATCCTTGATTAATTCCTAGTATCACATACTTACTCCATACTTAGTATAAGGATGAAATAAATGTGGTATAACAGATTTTGATTTTCGATGCGATTACTCTTTAAAAACGGGTAGTATTTAACTGTTCCTCAATTTTTTGCCTTTGTTCCACCAAAAATACTAATTGCACACCAAAATATGCTTACTAAAATATTTTAAAGAGATCGAATAGGTGGTCGTTATGATATATTTTAGTAAGCATATTTGGCTGTGAAATTAGTATTTTTGGTGGTCATTATATTGAATCCCTTTAAAAGCTATGGGATATTTAAACCATACGTCCAAAATCGCATCTTCTAACCTATTTTTTATAAAAATATATATTAAGGGTTTGCAGAATGGGATTTAAGGTACGTTGCAACGTAATAATAATAAATACCAAATATAAATTTACAAAAGTGTTTCTCGGATAATTGTTTTTACCTCGAATTAGTTCGATTTTATCCGATTCATATTGTCGCGACACTATGACTGAAAGTAAGAAAGATACCTTAGTGCGTAACCATGGTATTGTAGTAAAATGTTCATCTATAGAAATTATTAGTTGATTGTTTGTGAAATAATTACATAATGTTTTGTATAGATTCTAATTATTTTAAATAGTCTTTAGTACCATAAGAAACACATGTGCAGAGTTACGTGCTATGAAGTGTCAAAAAGGACTTCGTATTTGAAATAGAATTATAGTCATTTCTTTTTTATGTCTTTCAACTCTCATCGCATTATTTATACATGTCCTTCAATGTGGAGTATTCTAAGCCTTACCTTTTCTCAGATTGTCTTTGTTTTGGTCAGACAACGGTCTCCATGATATAAGATCAAAAGAGTTTTGATTCTATACCTTGACTGATCGGTCATTTACCTTTAAGTTGGTAAGCATATACAATCATACATACTTATAATATCCTCCAGACCGAATTTCGGTCACGGCGGCCATTTTAACGGAAACTGCCTAATTGCGAACAGATGTTATAGTGCACAAGTATGTGCGCAAACACAAGTGCAGTCTCTGTTCCCTAACTCTCATGATTCGATAGGACGGCCTCTTCTTTTGAATCTTCTTTCTTGCTACATTTTTCTATTTGGAATCCATGCTGTGGACACATTTCTTTTATAATTGTACTAAATATTCCTCGGTAACAATACTTTCTTCTTGTATGAAAAGAGTGCTATTAAATGTTACCTGTTTTTTTCTGTATCCCTAACAACGTGTAGGCAAAATTTCATGATGCTCGGTGCAGTAGTTAAGGCGTGAACGCGTAACAAACAAACCCACATTCGAATTTATAATATTAGTTAAGATGTCATATCATTCAGAAAAAAGTACTGTTCCTGCTGTAAGTAGTATATTTTATAAACGAATTAGGCAAACAACTTGTGTAATTATAACATCACGAGAACAGCCGCCATTGATACTCCGTCCTTATAGTTTTAGACATACAACTAACGAACAACATAGAGTTCTTATATCCCGTTCAGTCAGCTGATGAAGAGGGTAACTTAATTATAGGCAAGGGCCGCAACCCCCAACGTGATTATCTGCTATTTCGTGCTAGCCTACGCTTATTCTGTGCGTAAAAGTAAATGTTATACTTGTTGTCATGGCCATTTTGATTCTATAAATGAAACAGGAGGTGTTGCACTATTCACAATATTATCTTAATAAGTGCAAACATTCTACTGGGATGCTTTGTTTATTTTTAGGAGTATTTCGACAATAGGAGATTATTTTGTTGTAAGTATTATAAAAAGACAACTGCCGTACTAGGAATAAATCTTGTGTTGCGGGAGACTGACTTTACAAACATTCAACTAACGGACACAAAGAACACCCACGGCCAGTTTCACCACTATCAAGTAAAAGTTATCCGAACAGTAAATCGCATGCTGTTAGGTTAAAGAAGAGAGATGGCGAAACTTATAACTTATAGATCAATAATGGTACCCAGACTCGGAACAACGATTTATGGATCACACAAATTTTTGTCCCGTGTGAGATTCGAACCCAAAACACTCGGCATAGTGGCAGTAACTAGGCGACCGTTTAAGCCACTACGCTATCTGTGATAAATTTGTAAATAGCACACACGCCTGTATATAACCTAGGGTTTACAATGTAGTTGTAAAACATTTCACCCTTATCTTATATCTTATGTGGGGGCCAGTCAATGCAGACCGGCGACACTTCGACCCAGTGGGGTCTTTTGTGTCGATACTTTCCCAATAACGACTGCCATAGATGTTCATGGCAGCCGGGACCGACGGCTTAATGTACTCTCCGAGGCACGGAGCAGGCGATAATTGTCAATCAATACGCACATAATTTCGGAAAGTTATATAACTGCCTAAATTCAGAGGTGTGCGACGTGGGTTCGAACCCGAGACCCTGTGCATTGCAGTCTGTTGGTCTCCCCACTGAGCTATCGCTGCTCTTTTATTACATCTTTAACTCGTCAGCTATTTTATTAGTATGTCGTAATAGTGAGTGAGTCTATGGCCATTTATTGTATAAATTACATTTTATACATCTAAGTTGGCAAACAATCATATGGCCCACCTAATGGTAAGTGGTCACCGTAGCCTATGGACGCTTGCAACACCAGAGGCATCACTTGCGCGTTGCCGACCCTTTAGGAAAGGAATAAGAGAAAAAGGAAGTGGGAAGGAGAAGGAGCGAGAAGGGGGAAAGAGGGTGATTCGGCCTCTGGCACTCTCACTCACCGAATGAAGCACAACAGTACACATTATATACAGACGGCATTGCCATCAAATCAAGTGACGCATAATACCTTTTTCCAATCTATATTCCCAACATACTTTCCATGAATTCGCATTTTCCGAAAGGCTACGTTTAGTCTACTATAGTTCAGCTGTTGTAATCATACAAGTTGTAAAAACCCCTTCTAGGAAATAGATTAGGTCCAGTAACACTTGTTGGAGCAACACAGTTGCAGCAACAGGTTGCACGAACGAGATATCATCCGAACAGAAACTAGGACTCCTAGTTAATTCATTAAATTTTGTACTAGAGATAGTTCTCAGTACTGGTTTTGGCTACGTGTTCTTTTTATCTATCTAATTGACTTCATGTTTCTTAATGATATACTACCAATGATAGTTCAGTGCTCCGCCTCATCTGGTGATATTGAGAAATTACATTTTGAGTTCTTGTTATAAGCCGGCGATTTAGGAATAGTAATGTTGGTTTTCTATTGTGTTACCTAACTTTTTATCCATAATCTAAGTGTCATAATTTTTTTTGTCCTAATCACCATTTTTTCGCATGATAACTTGCCCGAACTTAATATTACATAATATCACATGTCATAAAATTGTAAACCCTAGACACGATATGCCCTAGTTTGTCATAGATATTACAATCAATAATATACAAAAGACTTGAAACCGTGTTAAATAAAAGTGATAAGTCTTTAGAGCGATAAATTTAAGAAAGTGGCTTTTGTCACGGCTCCAGCGTTGCGGGTCTCTGGCGGTCACACGCGTGCTAATCGTCGCAGACACAATTTTAGAAGAAGAAGGGGAGTACCAGTAATGTCTCATGAACCGAATGCCGGTCATTTAAGATTGGCCGCGTTGACCGAAATTTGATCGGTTGAGGACTACTACTAGTGCACAAGTTGGTGCGTAAATACAAGTGCATTCTCGATACTCTCACTCTTATAGTAAGAAGGGATCATAATCCAACACGATAGGGGAAAGATCAGGCGTAGAACCAACGTGCATGCCATGCAAGATTTTATATTGGATTTTAAATAAATTTGGATTCCGGTCTAAAATCTTGATCCATTCACAAAGTTATGGATTTTTTTTTACTAAGAAACATTTATTTAACAATTTTCTTTAGCGAATAATATACTTGAAGTGATACAACCCTCTACGCGTACATGTTACCTGCTCGATTGTAATTAGTATAGGTACTGAAACGCTTTTGTTTATCTAGGCGTAGTGCAAAGTGATGACATGACTGTCAACACGTTTTATCCTCACTTCAGAGAAGTAATATTTTTTCTTGAAAACGTATATACTCGTATGTACGTTACTGTACATATGTACGTTTACATCTATTACTTAATTCTTTGTAGGAAATATTTCTGGCTTTCTAACAACTGACAGGTTTATAAGGTGCATTTATTTTATACAATTAACGGAGTATACAATTCAGCTTGGCCAAGGGCTATACATTTTTTTTAAGGCGCGGGTGTGTGTGACCCCACCTACTTGCTGTCTCCAGGCTGATATTAAGAATTTCTTGGCAGAAAATCGAAATAACTTTTTGTGCAACTTTTATGCAAATAATTATAATATTGCAAGCGTTCATGAGCTATGCTTACCATCAAGGGTAATATACTAGTTTGTCATCTTGGTAGTACATGTCTGAACCGTACTAATTGCCAACTTCACTATCACTACATATTACAAAACAAAGTTCCCCGCCGCGTTTGTCTGTCTGTCTGTTCGCGATAAACTCAAAAACGATTGAACGGATTTTCATGCAGTTTTCATTAAAAGGCAGAGTGAGGAAGGTTTAAGTGTATAATTTGTTAAGGTTTTGTATTACCTGTGCGAAGCCGGGGCGGGATGTTAGTAATGATATATATAGAACGTTGAAGGAAAATTTTCACGTATTTTCTTTAGAAGTATAGATTGCTATGAATAAAGCAATGTTTATGTAAATCCACCTCCGGATTAGTAATGTCATAATCTCCATTTTAGGCAAATTAAGTTTACTTAGGAAACTTGACAGCAGCAAATGGAAATAACTTGCAAGACATAAGATTTGTGTCCAAAGTGTTTTAATTAGCTTTTTTATACAAAGTTATATTCTTGTGTTATATGATACTTATTCCTATATATATTCTTTCTTATACACTGGAAATAAGAACCGAATTTTATTTTATAATCAAATTCAGAAATCGTTAATTCATTTAGGTAACAAAGTAAAATTTATGAACGTCAAAATCTAAGTTAATAAAGTTACTAAAGCTACCTTTAGGTTCGGGCACGTCACGATCGTGGCGGTAAGTCCCGTGTTTGAGGAGTGGCTGGAGAGGCGCCATGGCGCCCTCACCTCCCGGCTGACACAGGTAATGACTGGCCACGGTTGTTTTGGCCAGTTCCTGTGTCGTATACGCCGGCAAGAGACGCCCGGTTGTCACCACTGCGGCGACTGCCGCGACGTAGTTGAGGACACGGCGCTGCACACTTTGGCGGTTTGCCCCGCCTGGGCATCGCAGCGCCGTGAATTGATCGCGGCAGTCGGATTGGTTGCCCTCTCGCTTCCGGCTGTAGTTCAGTCTATGGTCCGGAGCGAGAGGTCGTGGAACGCCGTCGCCTCTTTTTGTGAGGAAGTCATTTCCATCAAGGAGGCGGCGGAGCGGGAGAGGGAGCGTTTGAACCCTCTCCCCAACCGCAGAGCCGGGCGCCGAAGGGCGCGGGACGACCTCCAGCCACCCTGAGGTTTGACCTGGGGGTGGCGGGCTTTGTGGGCCTGCCCGCCATCCGTTCAGCACCAGGTCCGAGAGGCGGCGTGCGTGTTCCCACGCGCGCCTCTGTTGTTTCGAGTCCGTCTCCCCTCTAGGGGAGACAGTAGGGATATTATTGTGAGAAGTGCCTTTGGGTAGGTCTTTTGCGTAGTGGCCTGCCGTTTCATACGGCGGGCCGAAACCTCGGCGGGGTCGCGACCGCATGCGAAAGTGATTCGCGCGGCCCCGTCGATAGTGGTTTTGTCGAGGAACACCGTGGTAGGTTTAGTCGGTATTCCGGGAGGTACATTTTCTTCTTAACATCTTTCTTTTACCCCGGAGAGTCCGACATAACCCCTCCGCCCGCCCCCGCGGAGGGGTATGCATCAAGCATTCCCCCACGTTAAAAAAAAAAAAAAAAAAAAGGTTCGGGCACGTCACGATCGTGGCGGTAAGTCCCGTGTTTGAGGAGTGGCTGGAGAGGCGCCATGGCGCCCTCACCTTCCGGCTGACACAGGTAATGACTGGCCACGGTTGTTTTGGCCAGTTCCTGTGTCGTATACGCCGGCAAGAGACGCCCGGTTGTCATCACTGCGGCGACTGCCGCGATGTTGTAGAGGACACGGCGCTGCACACTCTGGCGGTTTGCCCCGCTTGGGCATCGCAGCGCCGTGAATTGATCGCGGCAGTCGGATTGGTTGCCCTCTCGCTCCCGGCCGTAGTTCAGTCTATGGTCCGGAGTGAGAGGTCGTGGAACGCCGTCGCCTCCTTTTGTGAGAAAGTCATTTCCATCAAGGAGGCGGCGGAGCGGGAGAGGGAGCGTTTGAACCCTCTCCCCAACCGCAGAGCCGGGCGCCGGAGGGCGCGAGTCGACCTCCAGCCACCCTGAGGATTGACCTGGGGGTGGCGGGCTTTGTGGGCCTGCCCGCCATCCGTTCAGCACCAGGTCCGAGAGGCGGCGTGCGTGTTCCCACGCGCGCCTCTGTGTCGAGTCCGTCTCCCCTCTAGGGGGGACAGTAGGGAGTTTCTTTTAGATGTGCCTATAGGGTAGGTCTTTCGTGTAGTGGCCTGCCGTTTCATACGGCGGGCCGAAACCTCGGCGGGGTCGCGACCGCATGCGAAAGTGATTCGCGCGGCCCCGTCGATAGTGGTTTTGTCGAGGAACACCGTGGTAGGTTTAGTCGGTATTCCGGGAGGTACATTTTCTTCTTAACATCTTTCTCTTACCCCGGCGAGTCCGACATAACCCCTTCGCCCGCCCCCGCGGAGGGGTACGCATCAAGCATTCCCCCACGTTAAAAAAAAAAAAAAAAAAAAAAAAAAATTGAACAAAATATACTTGACTAATACTATAAATTGGTAAAATAAATGATAAATGGTTAATGGTTCTGGTTTAAGCACGCGGTGTCTCAACGAGAATCGATCGCGAACTGGTTAAAAGATTCAACTAAAACGCTATTGAGCATAATTGCTAGCGATGCATTTATGCGCATTAGCTGAGTGTTCGATTTTACTCGAATAAGCAGTACTGTAAACATACATATTATGTTTAAATCTCACATGTAAACCTTTCGCTTGATATTAAGAGTTTTTTCACCGAACGCAGTATAATTCTCGTGCTACTAAATATTGCCTCGTAGCTTTGTTTGGCAATCGGATTCAAAATGGTAGGTAACACTATCTTATGCTTCCAAATCAACTGGAAAACCACGTAAATAAAATAGTATAGTCTAGAATGGGTCTGCAACGAAAATTGAGGAATTTATAGCTTGCCTTCTACCGGTATAATGTACCGTCTAGCAGAAGCGTCGTTACCTTTTTTTATGTTTTACAGTTTTACCAGTTTAATTAACATAGTTCTGTCTTACGTAGCTAGTTTTAAATTTAAAATATATCAGATAATCAACTTAAGACTATTATATTATCATCATCATCATCATCTCAGCCGAAAGACGTCCACTGCTGGACATAGGCCTCCCCCAAGGTTTTCCACACAGACCGGTCTTGGGCCACCCGCATCCAACCGCCTCCCGCGACCCTTACCAGGTCGTCGGTCCACCTTGTGGGGGGACAATTATATTATATTACATTATTTTTAATAACAAAGTTATTTTAGTCTTATGAAAGCGGCGGTGGTCTAATGCCTGAGCGGCAATTGCCTTTAGTAATTTTTTTTAAAGGCTTTCTTTGATGTAGTATTATTTTTCCAACTCCTTCTATGTAGTTCTGGCAGGTTTCAGGTTCAGCTTTCCCTGGGACTTCACAAGTGTCAAATTTGAAAGAAGTTTAACCATCTAAATTTGGCTACACAGTCGTAGAAGTACGTTGGGATTAGACAAATTTTAAATAAACTTTAGTGTAGTAGAGCCTCACTGATTTCAGCATGAATGGGCCAGTTCGACCGAGGAAAGACTACCCTCTCACAGAATATCGACGTAAAATAGCAGTACCTATTCCAACTGTTGTGTTTCGTTCGGTGAGTGAGAGTGCCAGAGGCCCAATCACCCTCTTTCCCCCTTCCCAATCCTTCTCCTTCCCACTTCCATTTATTCGTCAAGGATAGGCAACGTCCAAGTGATGCCTCTGGTGTTGCAGGCGTCTATAGGCTACGGTGACCACTTACCATCAGGTGGGCCATATGCTTGTTTGCCAACATAGTGGTATAAAAATAAAAAGAAGACAACTTCCACACTAGGAACAATTTTGTGCCGCGGGGAACTTTCAAACATTCAAACAACGGGCTCAAAGAATACAATGACTAGAAACAAAAAATTACGGATCAAAAAGATTTTCTTACGTATAGAGATCGAACCAATATCACTTGGCGATACAGAAATGTCGGGACTAATAAAGTAGTCGTGTGTCCGATTTTCGCTCTTTGCACGTTTGAAGTGAACCCACTGCTAACACAAGAATATAACTGGGCTAGAATACTAATAATAATATTTAATTGTATATAAATATAGGCCTGTTATTATTATATGGTTTATTTTTGAGCAGCGATAGCTCAGTGGGGAGACCAACAGACTGCAATGCAGAGGGTCTCGGGTTCGAACCCACGTCGCGCACCTCTGACTTTCGGAAGTTATATGACTTTTCGAAATTATGTGCGTAATGATTGACAATAATTATCGCCTGCTCCGTGCCTCGGAGAGCACGTTAAGCCGTGGGTCCCGGCTGCCATGAACATCTATGGCAGCCGTTATTGGGAGAGTGTCGACACAAAAGATCCCACTGGGTCGAAGTGTCGCTAGTCTGCACTGACTGGCACCCATATAAGATAAGATTATATGGTCAGTTGCGTTATTATATCTATACTAATATTGTAAAGAGGAAAGGTTTGATTACTTGTTTGTATGGATTTTACTCAAAAACTACTCAACTGATTTTAAAAATTCTTTAGCCATTAGAAAGCCATATTATCACCTAGGCTATATTTTATTTTAGGAAAACTACTGTTACTTACATAACCTAACCTAACCTACGTATACGCGATCGAGGCCGTATGCAAAAAGCTCAATTGAATTTCCTTGCAGTTATATGAGACATCTCAATAAAAACATTAGCAATAATATAATCAATTTGGCTTCTGAAACGTACATTTAGATAGTTACAAGTAGTTTAGTCACGATATTATAATGCAGGTAAATGGTAGCTCTTGTTTCCACTAGACGTTATATCTGGTTAATAGCTGTAATGACGTCATCGCACCTGCTACTCGAATAGATATGGTTATCCGAAATTAAAATGTTGGGAAGCTTGTAGTATTGTTTTGTATAGAGACTTATACGGTGATAAGCTTATTGTTCATTGACTCAGGCGTGATAAGAGGATGATATGTATGATTTTTACGCATTGTGACTGCTTATTTGTCCAGTAGCATAAGTTTGCGGTGATTGAGAGGTAGTAAGATAGTTCGATGCCTGGATTGGACAAAGTTGTTTGGTTTTTCTATAGAGAAATTCTCAATAGCAGCCCTTAGTTAGAAAGTTGAAGCTGCTCGCGAGCCCTGGAAAGTACGTTAATCCATTGGCCCTACGCCTGATCTCTCTCACATCACGACGGATTGCCGTTATATTGGACTATGACGGCTAGGAAACAAACAGTACAATTCTGTTTACCAACATACTTGTGACCGAATTGCGCTTGGATGTCGAGACCGAAATTCGGTCTGAAGAATCTTACTTTGAGTTTAATATTTTTTTATGAAGCAATTTTGTTTCCCTACAAAAATGATCGTCCTACCGCATTGATAGTCATTCCTTGGAAAGCCTAATGTTCAGCCTTTGATTCGTCTAGAGTCTCCCTTAATAATGATACTAACGAATAACAATGCTAGAAAGATGACGATGTCTTACAGTACATACGCTTACTTGGAATGCGTCCACACGTGCTTCAGAAATGATTCAATGCTTATAAATACATGTTGTAACAACAGTAAGCCATTAAAGCTTATAAATAAACTATTATTTTGAAGAGAACACCTACAGTCATAAGTATTAATAGCTTTAACGGCACGTAAAACTGAACTGACTAATGATTATTATATAACATATAGTCAGTACACTGTTACCTTTATTTTTAATAATATCTAAACCCAATAACAGAAATGTGATTAAAATATGGTGTTCTGTCAGAAAACTGTTCGTTTAGATAATAATAATATAATAATAATAATATAATATTCTACCACCTACACACAACACCATCTAGCCCAAACTAAGCAGAGCTTGTACTATGGGTACTAGACAATGGATAAACATACATATATACCTTTTTTTTGTATATATAAGATAGATAAGATATTTATTTTCGTTAGTATATATATTATATACCTATAATTTTAACATCATGAACATATTAACAATACTTAGATAAATAATATTAGGCATAAAGATTGCCTGCGGGCGTTGGACCCATTGGGGCCGTCCACCGCCCGATCAGCGCAGGTCAGAGTAGGCGGCGTTCGTGTTCCACGCACGCCTCTCGATGTCGGAAAGGGGACTAGGTCCCACGCTTTGTTGTCGGGGACCAGGTCCCCCAATTGTGTGTGTTAAATGATGATTGTGTGGGACCCGCCACGTCCATCGGTGGGTCAAACCTTTGACTGGGTCGCAATTTGAATGAGAGAGCGATCCGCGCGGCCCAGCCAAGCCTATCGCCAAGATGTGTGCCCAGCAGCGGGTTAGTTTAAAAACTGATATTATTTACACTTTAAAATATCTTTATTATGCGTTTCAAAGACTGTTTATTTTCGTCTTCAATCTATCTAAAACACAATACTGGCGCTCTTTACATTATCTCAGACTTATTTTTTTATAAACATTGTCGCCTTACATTGACACAAAAAACATACATTACCCGATCACGTAACACTATCAGAAAGAAGCTTTTATAAACATTTCTACTCAAGGCTCGGTACACAAAACATCATTTTTTTGTACGAGAGAAAACACAGAACGAGGCGTGGCATAACTCGATCAGGGATATATTAAATTACCCAGGAGAAATAGGATTTTTGTGTCGACAGACAGCGCTTTTATTGATTTAGTAGTTCGCTTTAAGTCGCCTGACATTTGTACTCGTTTAAAAGTTATCTACTCGACTTTGAATTTAAAAAAGGTTGTGGATAAGAATAATTTATTTGTTGAAAAACATCTTAGGTTTAAAATTTTATTTTTTTTATATAATAATATCAGCCCTGTATTAAACTGTCCCACTGTTGACACAGGCCTCTTCTCAGTGTGGGAAGGGTTAGACTTAGACTTCACATATCTTCGAGAACATTATGGAAAACTGTCACAGATATGCAGGTTTCCTCACGATGCTTTCCGTCATCGTTAAAGCTAGCGATAATTAACTATTTAATACGCACATAACTTTGAAAAAACTGAGATGCGCGCCTTGAGTTCGAACTTGAGACCTCTGCCAGCAGTCCAACGGTGTCCCACTAGACTAGCACTTCTAATTATTTTGTTTGTATTAAGTATATTTATTTCTTTAAAATATACAGTTTCTGTGTTACTGATCATACACTGCATCACTGGGGAATTTACAAACATGAGATTACTAGGCACAAAGTACACCCAGACTCATAACACTATCTTGTGCATTACACAAATAATTGTCTCGTGCAGAACTCGAATCCACAAAATTCAGTACGGCGACAGCGGCGATGTGACTGCTCGATCACTTCGCCATCCGTGCAGTTTACTTTGTAAATGCTGTTTACTCAAATAATGTATAAACGCTACATAAATAGGTAACTTACGTATCGTTTTCGGAATTTAATTTCTAACAATTAACAAACATTAACAAAAAGCAAATAAAATATCATAAAACAGTACTGCATAGAATTACTATAAGGTTACGTTTGCGTAAAAACGTATCTTTTTATGCTTTTTATGACGAATAAGAACAAATAATTGATGGTCTCATTAGTTAAGTTAGTGAAAACGTCTGCGGATCTATTTAAATCCCAGGATGAACCAACAGAATAGTTATAATATTAGCTGACCCAGCAAACGTTGTACTGCCATAAATTATTTCTTAGCGGTATATCTATATATATAAAACTCTTCCGTTACTGAGTGACTGACAGACAACGCACAGCCGAAACTACTGAACGCAAGAAGCTGAAATTTGGCATGTATGTTCCTTGGAGAGTGAAGGGGAACACTAAGAGGAATTCCCTTTCACCCCTTTCACACCCTGAAGGGTGTGGAGAGGTGAAACCCGATATTCACACGGGAACGGGACTTACGCGGGTGAAACCGCGGGAAAACTACTAGTAATATATATACATTACGACATATTTTCATACCTTCTAAATATACATAAAAAATTTCATAAAATTCGGTCGAGCCGTTTCGGAGGATTGCGACCACATACACCGTGACACGAGATTTATATATAAGTAGGTACATAAATTTATTAAACTGATTAACAAAATTCTCAGTAACAGCTGGATATTAAGGTGGCGATGTTTAATCCCCACGCCTCAGCAAGTACGTCAAGCTGTTGGTCCTGCGCCTGATCTTTCTTTAATCGCATCGGAATGCCATCCCATGAAAATATTCTATAGAGATAAAAGAGAGTGCACTTGTAGTTACACATATACTTATGCGCATCACCGAAACAGCTGGCTTGTCTCAGTTAAGACAGGCCGGCCGTGACCTAAATTTGATTTCGAGGGCATTTACGACGATAGCGCATAGTCCCCTGATTTTACGCGACAGTCACAGGTAACTTTTGCGCATTGCTGGCAATGTAAACAAGAAAACCTTTATTTATAAAAATTCAGCTGCCGTACGTTCATCCGTAATACTCGAAAAAATGAAGATTTGACTTGTAAACATAACGTTGCATTCCTAAATAATATACTAGCTTTCACCCACGGCTTCGCTCGCGTAAAAGTAGGTTAAGTTATGTTAGTGACAGAACTTTTTTGAAATAAAATATAGCCTATTTTACTCGATGATAATGGTTAAATCATTTTTAAAGCTTTCTAATGGTGAAATCATTTTTAAAATCGGTTGGGTAGTTTTTGAAATAAGCCCTTACAAACAAACAAACAAACAAACAAAATATCAAATCTTATAATATAATAGTATAAATAATAAATAGTATGCAACGTGTAACAGAAAATTGTGGTCATATTTAAGTGACACATAATAATATAGTTTCTGTACAATGGAAAACCGGATTAAATCTGTATGCATTATTTTCACTAAGATATAGCATTTTCTTTTGTATCGACTTATCAATATCAGAACATTCAATTCGAAACGTAAACAACACTAACAGTTGACTCAGTGACCTTGGTGTACCCAAAAATAACCAGGTGCAATTTGGATAATAATGTAATGCGTTTTTTTCAGATTGTAAATATTAAATAAATAAAATGTTTAAAATTGTAATAAAATCCTAATCCTAACCAATATTATCAATGCGAATGTGATTTTTTTTTTATTGTCTGTTTCGCTTTCACGCTTTGACTACTCGACCGATCATCATGAAATTTCGCATACACGTTGTTCAGGGAAACAGGAAAGGACATAGGGTATATTTCATCCAGAAAAAAATTCTGTTACTAATCTCACCTAATCTAAACTTCATTTAAGCTAGCGAAACCGCGAGCAAAATCAAGCTTAAAATAATTTTTGTTTTCTTATATGGCACATATTTATAGGGCACATGGGCTATTTTTCAGATATACATCATAGTCAACAAATAAATCAACAGTGTAAGTGTGGTCATAGTAAAGGACTATGGTCATTTACTATGACCACACTTGCACTGTTACACGCTGTAAATACTTTTTATCGCCAAGTTCCCACGGAACGAAAAATATTTTTATTTCTTCACCTAATAAGTAATTAATATCAGTCTGAACCACGGGTTTAATTAAAATCAAAGGGTTTAAGTATGTAGAAAAAGGCAAAGATAAACCAGTTCAGTAATCTTTCTCCCCGTTATCGACACATTTCCATTTTTCTTATTTTGTTCAGTAGCTATTGAGCGATAGTGTTATAAAAATAAAATATTTTGTAAACTGTTAGATTTTTTAATGTTAGAAATGTTTTTTCGTGTAAACTATATGCATATTCGCTACCAATTATCAATAATTGTTGAGTTTCCGACAGTAATTATTATTAAAAATTACGTAAAAGTTATAAATCTTTTACGCACGTGGCTTCGTTTTTTAATTACATAGAAACATACGAGACAACATAATTTTTGGAATCAATTTCATGCCATATTTTCCGCGAAGATGAAGCCTGTTAAATAATTCTTAACTTTAATTTTCCGTAAATGAAAATTTCATCCACATATTAAATTTTACAACGTAATAAAACAGAGTAAATACTAAGAGAGAAAGCTCACACAGCAACGTAAATTGAAAAATTAATCTATTTAAAATATATATATTTTAAAAGATTTCATTACTTTTTAACTTTGGTTACTTAAAAAAAGAACAGAATATTGTAATGCCAGTCTGAGTCTCTAGTCTAGTGTCAAAGCTTTTGCTTATAATTAATGCAACTACACCTTTATGGGGGCTAACATGTAATAAAAACCTCTAAATAAATAATGTAGCTCAGTCAAAAAATGATTTAGAGTCTACAAACGCTTGCAATATCCGTACAAGCTTCTATAAACTACTGTAACAGCTTTCCAACTTCACCAGTAAAAAAATGTATTTTGTAACTATCAATACTTTCTTTCCATTTATATTTTTAGTTCTCAATGCTATTACAAAATAACTTCGTCTTAGCAACTAAGTCAAAGTCAAAAGTGAAGGTCACAATGTGACATTTATGAACATCAAAGTATAATAGTTAGTATGTTTACTAAGTACACTACAGCCACATTCAGGCAATACATAAGCCTATGAAACTGAGAAATGGGTGGTAGAGAAATAATTTACTTACTAACTTACTTCGCTGACTCAGCGATCCAAAGTGGATCTAGGCCTCTGACATTAAGGTACGCCATTCCTTCCTATTTTGTGCCAAGTTAGACCAATCGAGTATATTCATCTCTTCCAGCTCTTTAGCCGTTTCTTCCAACGGTACCTTGGGCGACCCACCGGACGACGACGCTCGGTGGGTTGCCTGAAATATGCTCTTTTGGCTGCTTGTCCTCTGTTATTCATTCCACATGAAAAACGTATTATTTCTGGAGTAATAACACTGTTATCAAATTCAATTAGTAAGTAAAATATTCGGTCCTTTATTCCCCTTTTTTTCTTATCATACCATTTTAATTGCATTTTCCTAGTATTGGTAACGCCTGAATAATTGGAATGTAAGTAATTGGAAATGTTACTCCTGGTATTGCAAGCAATTATAGGCTACAATAACCGGTTACCAATAGGCGGGGCATATGCACGCTTGCCAACTTTTTTGTATAATAAAGATATTCTTTTATCGAGTATACCGTTACTAGAATTACATTTTTACTTGTTATCAGAGACATATAAAGCAGATTAAACAACAAAAGCTTATTAATTTGTAAGTAGTATCGCATATAATGCATCACTGACGTTTTAAAATTATGTGCTAATTAAATGGTTAATTATCGCTTGCTTTAACGGTGAAGGAAAGCATCGTGAGAAAACCTGCATGTCTAAGAGTTCTCCATAATGTTCTCGAAGATATGTGAAGTCTGCAAACTCGCACTGGGCCGATGATGATGGCGTGATGGACTGTGATCTAACCCTTCTCACACTGAGAAGACGCCGGTGTCCAGCAGTGGGACAGTTTAATACAGGGCTGATATTATTATGACCACACACACACACACACACACACACACACACACACACACACACGCACACGCACACGCACACGCACACGCACACGCACACGCACACGCACACGCACACGCACACGCACACGCACACGCACACGCACACGCACACGCACACGCACACGCACACGCACACGCACACGCACACGCACACGCACACGCACACGCACACGCACACGCACACGCACACGCACACGCACACGCACACGCACACGCACACGCACACGCACACGCACACGCACACGCACACGCACACGCACACGCACACGCACACGCACACGCACACGCACACGCACACGCACACGCACACGCACACGCACACGCACACGCACACGCACACGCACACGCACACGCACACGCACACGCACACGCACACGCACACGCACACGCACACGCACACGCACACGCACACGCACACGCACACGCACACGCACACGCACACGCACACGCACACGCACACGCACACGCACACGCACACGCACACGCACACGCACACGCACACGCACACGCACACGCACACGCACACGCACACGCACACGCACACGCACACGCACACGCACACGCACACGCACACGCACACGCACACGCACACGCACACGCACACGCACACGCACACGCACACGCACACGCACACGCACACGCACACGCACACGCACACGCACACGCACACGCACACGCACACGCACACGCACACGCACACGCACACGCACACGCACACGCACACGCACACGCACACGCACACGCACACGCACACGCACACGCACACGCACACGCACACGCACACGCACACGCACACGCTCACGCACACGCACACACACTCTCATTCATAACTTATACAGTGTACATACTGCCAATTGCACATTGCCATTGACACTTACCTGACATGCTAGTACTGCACGAGTCTAGTGCCTGGAGAGGCTGGTAATCTGTCATACAGGTCGAGCCTAGTACAGATACCAGTCTCTCACATAGTTGCGAATATGTATATGTCTAGACTAAGTTTCTTTTGTGCAATTTCTTATTAACTTTTGCTGCCACTATGATAATATTCATACACTAATATATATATAATAACATTTTTCATTTATCATACACTAATATATATATAATAACTGTATGGTTTGGGTGCTGATTTACGTGGTCGCCTCGACGCTGCAACTGCGAGTATTTTATGGGTATTTTCTCGGCACGAGATAAAATTTGAGTACTCTTTGTGTCCATTGTTTGAATGTTCATAAATTTCCTACGATACAGGAATTATTTCAAGCGCGGGAGTCGTCTTTAAAAATATAGAAATAAAGCAGATTACATCAGAAATGCTTATTAAAATGTGCCAAATAAATCTTTGCTACAAATAAACAAAATAAAAAAGGCTTATCTGCTGGAGACGTTAAAACCTTCGCGGTAGTTACCTGAACCTCTCCAGGGAACCCTTGAAGTACTACAGACATAACTTTGTTATTTTAGACCTCAGTAAAACAGGGCAGCTCTCGTATTTTAATGTAAAAGTTTGTTCAAGTTCCAAACAGCATGAATTTTGCATACTGATTTGGAATTGAAAGAATTATTTAAAGTTATCAAGGATTTGGTGTGATAGAGAAAATTGAATATGCATAAGGTAATTTGTATAAAAGGAACTTCCTAATAATAGCTCAAAAATAAATTGGGGTTGCACGTTATTCTTGGCGTTTATTTGCTTGTCTTTCGAGAAGTAACCGAATCGACACGATAAAATATCGTTATTATTGATACTAATATATTCGAATTATCGTTTCGATTCTTCTTCTTTTGTTATTATATTAGTACTGACATATTCGAATAATTCTAAATAATCAGCATTTGGGTTACGTTCAATTATTATTGGTAGTTAGTGATAATCGATAAGTATACCTATTCTGAAATATAGAATAAATATTTCGTTGCAATCAATTATATATCTATCCATGTGACATGTTTTTTTTACATCCATTCAACAATTTACGTGTGATTGAGTTACAAACATCCACATCCTTATAGGATAATAGAATTCAGAAACCAAATCGAACATTAACTATGTTATCATTTAAAATATTTTTGTTAAAATGGATGTGTCATTTTATTTACCTTGACATTTTTTTTAAGATTTTAATTTATTTCCTTTATGAATATTATCAATTTACACAGTTATTTATAAATAACCTATATATTATAGCTAAAATATAAAACAGAAATAAAAAGAAAACTAAAACCCTCTAATAGGCGTCATAGAATTGCTCAGCATCACAGTCGACTGGTAGAGAGCCCAGAAAACTGGCATCATTGCCACGTTGAATGGCAATGCTTATTCTTTCCGCAAAATAAAGATGACAATAAATTTTCGATAGAATGAACAACCGAGCACAAGATTTCTACTATTTTTTTTACGCCTAATGTTTTGGAGCAGAGAATTTTTTTGCCTCGTTAACATTGGTGTTTAGTCAAGTTAAGGGTCTTTCCTAAAAAAAGAAATAATGTGGACATAAATTAGCCTCATTACTTTAGTAGCAATTGAACAGCTCACTCCTCTTCGGTGTCAAGTAGAATATTCGGAATAAATATAATTGGATCTCGGCGCCAAAAGAACGTCACAAAATATATGTACATATGTGTTTTAACAACATTGTATATCTGTTTATCATCTCCTAGATTTTGCCTGCGGCTTTGTTCGCGTAAATATAAGTTAGGTTAGTAACAATACTTGTTTCTGGATGAAAGGTATAACTATTTATTTCTTTCTGAAACACAGTAAAGCTTTCGAGGCTGCCGGAGGCTCACCACCTATCTTTTAATTTAATATTTAACTAGTTTTTGCCTGCGGCTTCGCTTGGAATAGTACTTTTTCCTGAATAAAAGGTACCCTTTTTTGTTCTCCTGATAACGTGTATGATAAAATGCATGATGATCGGTTGAGTAGTTAAGGCGTGAAAGCGTACATACAAATAAACTCACATTCGCAATTATAATATTAATTAGAATGTTGTATCAAAAACATACATACATACATAGTTTCATGAAAGAGACTAACCTCCATGGACACAGGGAATCCTAGTGTGGAGGTGAGTGGTCTAACAATGACTGTTACTATTATTATTGGAACAATAAAGCATTATATTATTATACTAGCTAACCCGCGCAACTTCATATGCTTCACACAAGATAATTTGCCCCGTTTTTGCTACATTTTCCATTGATGCTCGGCTCCTATTATTTGTAGCGTGATGGCATAGCCTATAGCCTTCCTCGATAAATGAGCTATCCAACACAAATATAATTTTTAAATTCGAACCAATAGTTTCTGAGATTAGCGCGTTCAAACAAATAAACAAACAAATTCTTCAGCTTTATAATTTCAGTATAGATTATCATGCCGCTATCCCGGAAGGGTTAAGCAGAGATGTAATAAACCCACATTCTACCCACTATGGTTTTCGGTCCCACATTGAAGGCGCCCTTATTGCTGTCTACTGGTCAAACATCCTATCTTTATGTTGCTATTAATAATATCAATACAGAAAATCCCAACAACAGTAAGACCGACCCTCGGTATCAGACTCAAGACCTCATGCAGAACAGTTGTATTCACTACCTTTAAGGATTTTTTTTATCTTTTTTTATTCAACTTATGTGGCAAACAAGTATACGGCCCACCTGATGGTAAGTGGTCACCGTAGCCTATGGATGCCTGCAACACCAAAGGCGCGCTTGCCGACCCTTTAGGAAAGGAAGTGGGAAGGGGAGCGGGAATGGGAGAAACAGGTGATTGGGGCTCTGGAACTCTCACTCACCGAACGAAACACAACAGTAGGAAGACTGCTATTTCACGTCGATATTCTATGAGAGGGTAGTCCTTCCCGGATCGATCTGGCCCATTCATGCTGAAATCAGCGAGGCTCTGCTACTGTAGAGCCTTGCTGATTTCAGCCATCCAGTAAAGTTCAATTATTGTAGTGTTAGAGTACTAACACTACTACAATTGAACTTTACTGAATTTAAGCTATTTAAATTCATGTTCTCGGGGAGTCTCACTGTGAACATGGCTGCTGTATCTGGCTGTGTCAACCGAAACGTCGCGTCGGGGTAAAGTGTAAACTTAAATATTTAAATAATTTAAATAATAGTTTAAATTATTTAAATAATTTTAATTTAATAGTTTTAATTTATTTAACTAGCTTAAATTCAGTAAAGTTCAATTATAGTAGTGTTAGATTTTGATGTCGGAACCCCTTCCGCCACGATCGTGGCGGTAAGTCCCGTGTTTGAGGAGTGGCTGGAGAGGCGCCATGGCGCCCTCACCTCCCGGCTGACACAGGTAATGACTGGCCACGGTTGTTTTGGCCAGTTCCTGTGTCGTATACGCCGGCAAGAGATGCCCGGTTGTCACCACTGCGGTGACTGCTGCGACGTAGTTGAGGACACGGCGCTGCACACTCTGGCGGTTTGCCCCGCCTGGGCATCGCAGCGCCGTGAATTGATCGCGGCAGTCGGATTGGTTGCCCTCTCGCTCCCGGCCGTAGTTCAGTCTATGGTCCGGAGTGAGAGGTCGTGGAACGCCGTCGCCTCCTTTTGTGAGGAAGTCGTTTCCATCAAGGAGGCGGCGGAGCGGGAGAGGGAGCGTTTGAACCCTCTCCCCAACCGCAGAACCGGGCGCCGGAGGGCGCGGGACGACCTCCAGCCACCCTGAGGTTTGACCTGGGGGTGGCGGGCTTTGTGGGCCTGCCCGCCATCCGTTCAGCACCAGGTCCGAGAGGCGGCGTGCGTGTTTCCACGCGCGCCTCTGTGTTGAGTCCGTCTCCCCTCTAGGGGGGACAGTAGGGAGTGGTAGAAGTGCCTTTAGGGTAGGTCTTTCGTGTAGTAGCCTGCCGTTTCATACGGCGGGCCGAAACCTCGGCGGGGTCGCGACCGCATGCGAAAGTGATTCGCGCGGCCCCGTCGATAGTGGTTTTGTCGAGGAACACCGTGGTAGGTTTAGTCGGTATTCCGGGAGGTACTTTAACATCTTTACCATCTTTCTTTTACCCCGGCGAGTCCGACATAACCCCTCCGCCCGCCCCCGCGGAGGGGTATGCGTCAAGCATTTCCCCACGTAAAAAAAAAAAAAAAAAAAAAGGGGGTCTAGGTCCCCGCTTTGTCGTCGGGGACCAGGTCCCCCAATTGTGTGTGTTTTTTTTGTTGTATTTGTACTCACAAAGTTTGTGTGATGGTTGAGTGGGACCCGCCACGTCCATCGGCGGGTCAAACCTTTGACGGGGTCGCGATTTGAAGTTAAAGGTGAGAGGAACAAAAAATAAAAAAAAGTGTTAGAGTTTCAAAAGTATGTAAAAGAAGTGTTTTAAAATAAACAACGCGACAACATCCGTATGAAGTAGTTAAATTTCAATGTACATTCGCGTTAACATAAGACAATATTATCTAACATAATATAACATTGGATAGTTTGACAGTTGGCAACGTTACATACACCTTATGTTTAAAACGTAAATAAAAATAAATTGTGGAAGTTATCAAAACAAATTTAATCGATCAGTGTTACACAACTTACAATAAAATACATATAGCGTTATCCAGTGATATCTAGTGATATAAACTTAAATAAACTGAAAATTAAAATATCTAATTAAAACAGTGACATAAAACTACCCTATAGTATAAAATAATAAATTTATTAAAATAAAACAAGTATTTACTAAAAATTAAAGTACATTATAGTGTGAATTAGTGCGCAGTGACAATAACGTTCAATAAATCTTTCAGTGCGAACATTATAGTGCTGTAAACAAAGCCTCTTTTTTAAATACGCATAGTAGCGCCATCTGTTGGTCGACGAAAGAACTATCCGCATCATACATAGCAGGTAGGGGACATGGCTGGCAAGTGTGTTGTTTGTGGCAAGTTTGTCTCTAATAAAGCGGCCGCTACTTGTTGTAAATGCACAAATAGATTTCACCTCATTTGTGTGCATCTGCCAGAAACTGCCAAGGTGAGCAGTGACTGGCAATGTCTGAGTTGTAAGAATAAAACATCCAGGGACACTACCCGGCCCACTCCTATCCAGGGCTTATGCGATAGTAGGGATAATACTCCTACCAGCCAATACGACTCCTCTCAGCCCACAGATGGCTCAGGGTGTGATAAAGAGCTGAGTATACAGAAGCCGGCCAACAACTCGTCGCCTCAGGTTGACTTCGGCAACGAAATGCAACTGCTGAGGATGGAAATAAGGGCAATGCGGGAAGACCTCAAAGCAGAGCTCAGGGAATTCCGTCTCGAGATGGCTGACCTTCGTACATCAGTAGCAGCCTGTAAAAAGAAGGTTGATAATTTAGAGAACCGCTTGGAACACATTGAGAATCAACAGGCTGCGACCCCCTCAACACACCAATTGGACCAAACAATTAGCCAATTGAAAACCGAGCTCAATGAAAGGGAGCAAGACCTGCTGCTATCAGATATGGAGATTTCAAATCTGCCCGAATGTGCTGGCGAAAATGTTATACATACGGTCGAGATGGTAGCCAAGAAGTTAGGTGTACCACTAGAAGAGAAGGATATAGTATATGCAGAACGGGTGGGGCCCCGGGTGGAGCGGTCGGGGGGGGCGGCTGAGGGAGCAGCGGGCACGAGATGCCGGCGCGTCGTGGTGAGGCTAGCGCGGCGTGGACTGCGCGACGAGTTGCTGAGGAGCGCGAGGGCAAGACGAGGCGTCACATCCGCTGACCTTGACCTGGATGGCCCCCCAAGACGCTTCTACCTCAACGAGAGGCTGACTCGAACAAACAAGCAGCTGTTCTTTCTCGCTCGACAATCTGCTACACACCTTGGTTGGAGGTTTGTATGGACCAAACATGGCAGAATTTATGTCAAAGAAGCTGATGGAAGACGTGCTTATTCCATCCGCACAGAGCCCGATGTCAAACGAGTATTTGGTTGTGAGACTGTCAAGACAGCTAAAGTATAGTGCGGTAACATCTATACACACCATGTTTTTCTCCATAAGATTGACCTATAACTTTATTTCTCTGTATGCATGCAACTTCATTATAAAAATAAGAGTATTTTATTGCTACAAATATGGTAAGTTACATAGAAGTTACAAATTATTTAGCTATGTAAATATTCACTTACCAAATATAATATATCTCAAGTGTACAACTATATCAAGATTATATACAAAAATCATTATAATTTACAACACCTATAACACAATTATTTACAATGAATACAACACAAATATTTACAATACATACATGGTAAGCATTTGCAATAATATAATCATTCCCCACCCAAAGTATGTTTATTTGGAATGCTATGCATTGGCACAGGGTACACATGAACTTGGTGTGGTGTGTGACTGTTTAAACTATACATTATTTGGCCCAACTAGGATCAGATATGTCATGGGATGTGCTGAGGGAACCTTTAATCTAAAATATGAACAATGTACCATAAATAGTCTGAATATCAATTTACATAATACAGTAACTAGAGTGTTTGATAAGATACTAAAAATATTTTATATAACTAATGCCTGCATACTGCATACAAAGTACAAACATATAATATGAATACTATATTTATTTACTATATAATTACTACATTGATACATATTACATATTACATTGATACATACTATATTGAAAAATACAATTAATCATAATGAATAATAACAAATATTTGAAATTTGGACTTTTTAATGCAGGGTCATTAGGTACTAAGCATGATGAATTTTTAATAGCCATGAACCTCCACTCAGTTCATCTTATGGCAATAAATGAGACGTGGTTGAAGCCAGGTGAACAGGGAAGAGCTCCTTCGGTACCAGGCTATAAGCTAAGGCATATTCCAAGACCTAAGTCAATAAGGGGTGGTAAAGGGGGAGGAGTGGGTTTCTATATCAGGACAGAAGTAAATGCAAGGAACATAAGTCACCCCATACATCCAGACATAGAGGAATTTTGGCTATCATTGACCATTATGGGTAAAAGGATCATAGTTGGAACGGCATACAGACCACCATGGCTATGTGTAGATAGATTTTTGGACGGCTTGAGTGACAGCATTTGTGCATTGGCTCCATATAATCATATTATTATCTTAGGTGATTTTAATATTAATATGCTAAGTGTGTCTAGTACTAACACTAAAAAACTTCACCAATTCTTAAACTATACAAATATGCACCAGGTAGTAAATACCCCAACACATTTTGTAGGGGACAGCAGCACTTTAATAGATTTAATATGCACTGACATAAGTGTTAAAAATGTTTTAGTTACTCATGTTCCCGAACTGGGACAACACTCAATTGTAACCTGTGAGTCACGATTGAAGAAACAGAAGGAGAAACCTAGGTGGGTTTCCTACAGAGCATATGGGGATATTTTGGTGGATTTCTTCTATGCTGATCTTGGGAATATTCCATGGCACATGTTTGAGCTACAGGACGGGGTTAATGATATGGTGGAACAGTTATCCTCATGGGTTGTGTACTTGTTTGATATGCATGCGCCTGAGAAACATAAGCAATTTAAAACAAAGTATACACCATGGATAACTGAAAATGTAAAGTTACTTTTTAGGTTGCGCGACAAAGCTAGGATAACTTTTAAAAATACCAGATTAGAATCCAAAAAGCAGTACTATCTTGACCTAAAACATCAAGCCACCGTGGCTTTGCATAATGAGAAGTCTGCTTATTTTTCTAAAACTATAAACGATAACATAAACAACCAAAAAATCCTTTGGAAAAATTTGAAAAACCATATACTCCCTTCACACAAGGATTTCTGTCTGCCTGACCATTTTGATAACTTGGATAGTATTAATAAAGCCTTTTTAGATGTGCCAAGAGAATGTAAAGTGAGCATGTCTAAACTGACATATTATGAGTTTCATAGACATAACACCCAAAATACTTTTGAACTAAAACCTGTAGATGAAGAAACAATACAAAAAATAATTAACAACATAGGAACAAAAGCACAAGGAATAGACAAAATTAATATACAGATGCTAACACTAACACTACCACATACAGTAGGTGCCATCACTAAAATAATTAACACATCTATATGTACGCAGGAATACCCAAGGCTATGGAAATGCTCTATAGTGAGACCTTTACCCAAAGTTTTTCCTCCAAACACTAACAAGGACCTACGTCCGATTAGTATACTCCCCTGTATGTCTAAGGTGCTGGAAAAGGTAGTATATTTGCAAGTCATGGAATATCTTGAAAAGAATAATATCCTCCCTGATAAACAATCAGGTTTCAGAAAAGGAAGGGGAACTGCTACAGCTTTAGGTGATGTAGTTGGTAACATATTGGAGGCTAGAGACCAGGGGGAGGGAACAGCGTTAGTGCTCCTAGATTATTCACGTGCTTTTGATGCACTGGATACTTCACTGTTATTATCCAAGTTGGCTTATTATGGGTTTTCATCAGATGCAATTAAATGGTTTCATAGCTATCTCTCAAATAGGTCACAGTATGTGGAAATACGTAAAGAAGACGGCACTGTGATGTCATCGACCCCATTAAATGTGACGAGGGGAGTCCCACAGGGGTCAATATTGGGACCATTACTTTTTATTTTATACACAGCAGATATTACCACAACTTTTCAACACTGCAAGTTCCACATGTACGCAGATGACACACAGATGTATTTGTCTTTTAAGCCTAGTGACACTCTCGCAGCAATGGCAAAAATCACTGAAGACCTAGAAAGAGTGGCTAAATGGTCTAGGGAACACTCACTGATATTAAACCCACTCAAGTCAAAATTAATGATACTGGGAAGTAAGAGGCAACTTCAGTCAATTTTGGAATATGCTCCTACAATTACTTTAAATGGTCAAAGAATTGAAAGGGTTGAAGAAGTCACCAATTTGGGGTTGGTGATGGATTCAAGGCTACAGTTTGAGGGACACATAAATAAAATTGTCAGGAATTGCTTCTATAGGTTAAAGGTTCTCTACAACGTACGTGACTATCTCAGCACAAACATGAGAAAACAACTTGTAGACAGTCTCATACTATCTAGATTTAACTATTGTGATATAGTTTATGGTCCATGTTTGCTGGCTAGAACTAGGAACTTAATACAAAGAATGCAAAATGCATGTGCTCGCTATTGCTTCAAGATACCAAAGAGAGATCATGTAACACCATACATAAATGAAAACAATATATTGAAAATGGAAGCCAGGAGAAAATTACATCTAGCCAGCTTACTTTTTGGTTTAATGAAGAGCCAAAAACCTACATACCTATATGAGAAGATGGACTGGAGGCGAGATCATTGCTCATATTCCATCAGAACCTCAAACAGTGCATTGTCCATACCAAACCATAAAACTACAGCATTCCGGGGCTCTTTTAGGTACTCAGCAACAAAATGTTGGAATGATTTGCCGCCGCCTATCAGGGACCTGAAAACCAAATACAGTTTCAAATTTAAATATAAAACTTTTTTAATGTTAATTCAAAAACAACAAACACAGTCATCAGTACCTTGAAGGCTATGGCCCCTCTGCCTGGTAGATCATTCCAGTTGTTCCGCTACTTTTCCTTCCTACTTTTTTTTAGAGTAATAAGTATTAGAATAGGTAACTGAAAAGACATATATATAAATGTATGTATGTGTGTGTGTATATATATATATATATATATATATATATATATATATATATATATATATATATATATATATATATATATATATATATATATATATATATATGTATATATATGTATATGTGTACATGTGTGTATATTATTATATTCAATATAATAAAACTTACCATGATGGTTTGCATAGGTTAAGTATATCATGTAGCACTGTTCTGTCCTTTATTTCCCTTTCTTTTTACCATAGTTTGTACTGCTTTGTCTATTTACATCTGTCTCATTTGTTGTAATTTATATTTGTGGACGTCGCCGACGACGTCAAGTAATACGATACTCGTGGTTGGAACTGAAAATCAGTACTGAGGTGGGGGTTATGCCCAACTCAGTGTATGCTGAGTGTCCATCCAGATTTCTTAAACACGAACGTATCTTTCGCTAATAACTTTAAGTATTATTGTAATTATTCATATAATATTAGGATAAATAAGTCTTGAACATAATTTTACATTTGACGGTTGACACGTGTTGAACGCCACGTAGATGACACGTTGCCTGCCACGTCTGAGGCACAGATTATTAATATGTACTGATGTTTGAATCTTGGCATTTGTGGCGCGCGTGACAGCCGTCACTTGTATTAATTAATTAAATCTTCTGAAATAATATATAGGTACATATTTCCTGAACATTGTTTGAAGGCTTTCGTGTTTTTTAGAAATAAAAATATATTTTCTTTCTTTCTTTCTTTCTTAAACAGTTATAATCATTTTAAATAGATTAAATAATAATATATATTCAGTAGTGGTAATTATATATTTTTACAATTATGTAATAAAAGTGTTAATAAACATCGCGATAAAATCCGTATACAGCAATTATAATTTCAAAATTACACCGAATGTTATTTTTTTGTAAAATAGCTAGTAAAAAGTGAAAAGAACGAAGGTCTTTCTAAAATCTCTCGTCCACGATCACCATGACTTTTTACCGATAATGGGATTACATTTCGCCTTGATAGCCTAATAATATTTTATGTAGTCATATATCCCAATCGCCGACACCGATATCCCTTCCAAAACAAACCATCAACTACGCGGCTCATTATCTTCCTACGCTCAGTACGGTAGGTAATTAGCAATGTGACGTCATAGCAGCTCAGTGGAGTATGACGTCAGATACGGAGCGATCGGAATGCCCATTGAGGCCTTTATGTAGATATCGGGTGCTAATAAGAACCCTGATTTACTCGTTGCTGCCTCGGATAAGAAATTTCTCGTACATTTTGCGTTCATAAGCTTTGTATTTTTAGAAGGAAAATGAATTGTTTTTTTATCAAGTTATCGTTTGTTTTGGCAGGCGTCGGCACAGTTTTTGTTATGTATTAAAATTCAAATCATTTAAATAGCAAAGTGGTACATGTCAATGTAAAATTGACATTATGAAATTACATTCAAGTTCCAGCAAAACAAGGAAGATTTGGTTAACCGTAGAATAAGAATGTCTCCGCCTTGCATTTTAATTACTAGAAAGAAAATATTATGACGCTTGTTATGGGCTAGTAATCAAATTAGCGTCAGAATTTTCATGCTGTCCGCTCTAAAAAGCTTTAAAGTGATAAAACATACCTTTAGAGGTGCTAAAGGTATGTATTATCTTTAAAGCTTTTTAGCTTTTCAGCTCAAAAAAGCTCTTCTCTTCCAGAGTTTACAATAGATGACCGATTTACTAAACTCCAAGAAAATTGCCAGAAAACCTCAATAATATTTTGCGCTACCCGGTGTTCGGATAAACGCGATGCGAATAGTTTTTATTATAATATATTATATTCCTAGACCAGGAAAAATTTTCAGGCAAGAAATTCTCATTGGCAACACGTGGTCTAAAACTTGATCCCACTGTTATTTGCCATATACCTACTGGTAGATGGAGTAGGATCGCTCCCTAATACTTAGACCTAAATCATAGACGTTGAAATGTCGGTGTAAAATACTCTATACTTCTTCGGGAATATAAGAGTGAGACTATAATATATTATATGTATGTCATATCAAGATTATAGGTGATAGCCAACAACAAGCTTATCTTGTTTAATACACGTCAAATGTGAACTTTACTGATATTAATGTTCATATTTGACGATTATTTAATATTTAGCTCAGTGGGGATACCAACAAACTGCAATGCAGAGGGTCTCGGGTTCGAACCCACGTCGCGCACCTCTGACTTTCGGAAGTTATATGACTTTTAGGAATTATGTGCGTATTGATTGACAATTATCGCCTGCTCCGTGCCTCGGAGAGCATGTTAAGCCGTCGGTCCGGCTGCCATGAACATCTATGGCAGTCGTTATTGGGAAGTCAGTGCCCTATAATATCCTGACACTGGCCTTAGGGTATCGTTAGCTTTCGGGTTGCGGAGGTCAGTTGGCAGCCGCTCCGTGTAAAAACTGATATCCAGTCAAATTCGGTTAGACTAGAAAAGCCGACCCCAAGTGACTTGGGAATAATAAAAGCTAGGGAGAAGAAGATTGGACGATTATTTAATTAAGGAGATTACCATTCGTGATACATATTTAAAACACAGAAGACTAGATCAGTTATTATTATGCGATTATATATAATATCAGTAGTGTATTAAAACTGTCCCACTGCTGGGCACGGGCCTCTTTTAAGTGTAAGAAGAGTTAGGCTCTAGTCTACTCTACTCTAGTCCACCACGCTGGCCTAGTGTGGATTGGTAGACTTCACCTATCTTCGAGAACATGATGGAGAACTCTCAGATATGCAGGTTTCCTCACGATATTTTCCTTCACAGTTAAAGCGAGTGATAATTAAATATTTAAAACGCACATAGCTTCGAAAAGACAGAGATGCGTGCCTTAGGATCGAACTCGAGATCTCTTGTGGCAGTCCAACCGTCTCCCAATAGGCTAACGCTGCTACTACGATACTCATACTAATAATACGAATTTTTTTTGTGTTAGTTGGTGGCCTCAGATGGCTTTTACAACTTTACACGGACTGTGGGTGAGCACAGAGGGCTCCCAACCCGTTATAAAGTACACTAGATAATGTTAACCCCCAAGGGCGGACTACCATGGACCTCAGCTTGTGGCGTTGTCGGCAACGTGGATCTAAGGCGATCCACGGGATTAACATTAACGCGACGCGTATTCCGACCTCTGCGGCGAGGGCGGAACCGCGGACGACTTTGTGTGGCTTCGCGAGCCGTGTATGCTTTGTCTTGAGCGATCTGTTGCTAATGCTACGAGAATTAGCTCCCTGATATTTATATTAGTGTCACTTACGAGATAACTATTTCAAGTCACAGAATTACTAATACTACTTACTATGATTAGTAATTCTGCAGCTATTAATGTATTAATCAGTTATAGAGTGCCTTCCATCTATTTAAGTTACGAAGTTCAAGTTCAATAGCATCAAATAACCTCGACCTAATTTCTTGGAGCCTTCAAATGTTCAGCGACGTAACGTTAAAGGCTGCTAGAATATCTTGTATTGTTGAGTAGCCACATCAGATATGGCTGATATTTTCTGAACGTTTTTCTATCCTATATATTTTCGTGTTTTAAACGGGTATTCGGTTTTTATAAAAGCTTTTATAAACACCGAAAACGTTTAGGATCCTTTTTTAAAGAAGGTTTAAGATGAGCGTATTTGGCTTCACTTTAAATCAATAACCACTATCAGCTAAATAAAAAGTGAGATTCTGCTTGCATTATCAGCAATGAGCGATTTTGGACCAAGTTATCGCGAATATTTGTAGTCGATCGCGATATCCAAATCACGCCTTTTAAATTGATTGAAACGTTTTCATATTAATGATCATTATCCGCATATTAATTAATTGCTGAGCGATAATATTACGTAAAATACACACAGGCAAAATATCGCCTCGATTTCTGGTACAATATTGCCGTGCAAAATAAACCAATTTTTCAATTTATTCAAATAAAAACGGCAACAACCAACATTTGAAAGATAAAGATAGTTTTATTTGTTACAACATGAGTATGCACACATAGGTATACAAGTTGGAAAATATAAAATAGTAGCTAAGTCATCTTCTGCCGTTAGGGCGTACACATTTTAAATATAAATCATGCAAATAAATGTAACAAAGAGAAAATTAAATAGAATGATTCATATATATATATGCAAATTAAAAGGTTTTAGTTATTGTATAAATCAAATTCTTAAATTAAAATACGTTTAATGTATTATAAGTTTTCATTTATGAACTCCTTGATAACATAGCCAGCTTTTTCAGCCAAAACGTTAAATAATTTATTTTGTAAAATATTAATATTTTGCTCCTTCCAACATTTGGGTATCTTATTGTTAATTATTGGAGGCATACAAAATACAATTTTACGCATGGGCGTGGTCCTTGCATTATGAAGGCAAAGTCTACTATTGTCCCGTCTACTACGATTGACTCTATTAGATAATTGTACAAATAGATGAGAGTTCATTTTTACAAATATTGTAATTTCCAATATGTATAAACAGACAAGTGAGATAAAATTTTATATTTCTTACAGTATGGCTTGCAGCTGTCAGTAACATGAAGCTTAAACATAGTTCTTATGCATCTTTTTTGAGCCTTGAATGCCAATTCCTTATTGGTAGAATTACCCCAGAAATAATGCCATACCTGAGGTGGGAAGATGATACGCTGTGAGTAGTGCATCAATATTTAGTCTTCTTCCCCCTAGCTTTTATTATTCCAAAGTCACTTGGAGTCAGCTTTTCTAGTCTAACTGAATTTGACTGGATATCCGTTTTTACACGGAGCGGCTGCCACCTGACCTCCGCAACCCGAAGGCTAACGATACTCTAAGGCAGTCAGCCTAGTATCAGGATATTACAGGGTACTGACTTTCCCAATAACGACTGCCATAGATGTTCATGGCAACCGGGACCGACGGCTTTACGTGCTCTCCAAGGCATGGAGCAGGCGATAATTGTCAATCAATACGCACATAATTTCGAAAAGTCATATAACTTCCGAAAGTCAGAGGTGCGCGACGTTGGTTCGAACCTGAGACCCTCTGCATTGCAGTCTGCTGGTCTCCCCACTGAGCTATCACTGCTTTTGCATCAATATTTAGTACTGAGGTTAGTTTATACATTGTGTAAGTAGATTTGCTTAATTTTTTTTGTTAAGCCTTCTATTTGTGCTTTCCAATTTAATCTTTTATTAACAATTATACCCTTATATATATAAAAGAAAGATGGTTTTTAATTTCGAATCATTTCGAATTTGAATCCAATTAAGTACATCACTTATCTTATTGTGTTTGTACACAAAGCAAGTATGTATGTATCTTATGTGGGGCCAGTCAATGCAGACCAGCGACACTTCGACCCAGTAGGATCTTTTGTGTCGACACTCTCCCAATAACGACTGCCATAGATGTTCCTGGCAGCCGGGAGTTAACCGGGGTTAACGTGCTCTCCGAGGCCCGGAGCAGGCAATAATTGTACATCAATACGCACATAATTTCGAAAAGTCATAAAACTTCTGAAAGTCTGAGGTGCGCGACGTGGGTTCGAACCCGAGACCCTC
This sequence comes from Catocala fraxini, assembly GCA_930367265.1. Lineage (NCBI taxonomy): Eukaryota > Metazoa > Arthropoda > Insecta > Lepidoptera > Erebidae > Catocala > Catocala fraxini. Next base: position 7,024,757 of record OV884047.1, read on the forward strand.
TGCATTGCAGTGTGTTGATGTCCCCACTGGGCTATCGCTGCTTACCACAAAGCAAGTAACTAGTCTCGAACTTCAAGCAAGCTACCTGCGCAGTCTACATACACTTTGGTTTACACGCAAGTACGTACTTGAGTCTGTTACCCACACTGTGTATATAAGCCATTAGTGACCGTATTCAAGTTCCAAAATACAACGTGATTGAGGAATAGATGCCACAATCAGTGTTTATATGCAATTCAAGTGAAGCGTTTGATTGCTGCACTCAGCTTTTGAAAGTGAATCACCAAAGGCCAAGACTCCCTAAAATTATATACAACTATATATTGCACGCGGATTCGCTCGCGTAGAGTAGGTTAGAGTAGACTAGGTGTAACACAACATAAAAAAAAATATAACCTCAGTGATAATATAGCTTTCTAATGGTGAAAGAATTTTGAAAATCATTTGTGTAGTTTTTGAGTTAAATCGTTACAAATAAAAAATCAAATCGTTCCTCCTTAAATTTTTTATAAGACTTGCAATTTGGGTTTTATATTACTAGTATTCTTGTTAACCCCTCCAGCTAAACTAAAATGCTTGTAGTAGGAGTGGGTTCACGTCGGTAGTGCAATGGGTGGGATTCAAACCCGCGACTTCTCGATCGCAAGTCCAATGCCTTATGACAGGAATCCTTTGGATGTGTAGTTAGGAACACTAAACAAGTTTTACTAAGCCAATTTTCTTTGTTTTCAGAAACTTTCAAATATATGCAGTAACACATTACGTGTTCTGTGACTGAGCTCTGGAATAGAAGAACGGGCTGGAGGCAGACAGGTACGTACATAATATACTTTTAGGACAGAAAGTAGACAATTAAAAAATAAACAAAACTAAACGAGGAAACCGTTATAATGCGTTTTACACTTTTAACCTCAAAACAATAACACCAAATTACATGATTACAATTGCACACTTTAAACACATTTAAACACAATAGAAATGTACTTTATACAATGTAAGTGGCTTACGTGTCCTGGGAACGACTATTTGTTGCGAGCGCCAATGATCAAATGGCTTGACGGTCGTGCCGCACTGTTTATATAAGGAACGTACGGTAGTTGTGTTTATGTAGGTAGGTCGGTGGGGCTATGTTCCTTACAATACTTTATTAACCAAACTTAGTAAAATAAATCGTTTTCTTAGGGAACTGATGGTAATCTAAATTATAGTAGACTAGCTTTGGCAAGCGACCCGCTTGGTACCGTCATCAATAAAAATAGCGTAGGTCCTGTCTCATGCTTAAACTACCTCTTTATCATATTTCATCAAAATTGGTTAAGTGGTTTAGCTTCGAAGAGGTAACATACAGAGAGGCAAAGTTACTTACGATAAGGTCAAGGTAAGATTATCATTGGATTGGCTAACTTGGATCTGAAGTCTGTTGAAAAACGAATAGGATAAAAAAAACATAGAATAACAAGCATATTTCACATAGTGCCGTACAACTAAACCAAAAAGAAAAATAATATTATTCTTAGCGCCCCCATGTGCAATATTGTACAATAAATTTTGACCGCGGGTTTGCTCGCGTAAATGTAGGTCATGTAATTTTTTATTTATCAGGAACAGTATTTTTTTGGATAAAAGGTACCCTATGTCCCTCCAGCCCTGACATGTGTAAACCAAATTTAATGATGATCGGTCGTATAGTTAAGACGTGAAGCGTAACAAACAAACAAACTTACATTAGCTTTTATTATAAATGCGAATGTGAGTCTTCTCTCTTTCTTAGCCGTTATTATTCCTAAGTCACTAGGGGTCGGCTTTTCTAGTCTAACCGGATTTGACTGGTTATCAGTTTTTACACGGAGCGGCTGCTACCTGACCTCTGCAACCCAAAGGCTAACGATACCCTAAGGCTAGACCAGTGTCAGGATATTAGAGGGTACTGAATTTCCCAATAACGACTGCCATAGATGTTCATGGCAGCCGGGACCGACGGCTTAACGTGCTCTCCGAGACACGGAGCAGGCGATAATTGTCAATCAATACGCACATAATTTCGAAAAGTCATATAACTTCCGAAAGTTAGAGGTGCGCGACGTAGGTTCGAACCCGAGACCCTCTGCATTGCAGTCTATTGGTCTCCCCACTGAGCTATCGCTGCTTTATTTCTTTTTTTTGTTTTATTAGTTAGGGTTATCCTTGGTCTTGGTCTGTTGAAAAACGCTAAGGACGGAAAATACTCACAGAATAGCAACGCTTATTTTACAGATTGTGATACCATGACATACCTCTGTACATTTAAAGGGGAGTAAAAGAACGACCAACAGTCACCATGTTTTTGCTGCTCTTAAGACATATACATTACATAGAACAAAATATAATACTTACTCATCTTTTAAACCTACTACAGTAAAGTATTATATCCATGTCGTCCAATATATAACATGTACTAAAGACAGAGAGTTCTCTAGAGACTGCTAAGAGAAAAAGACCCAAAAAGCCTCCATGGCTGTAGAACGTTTGCGAAGGTCGGCCTCGGATGGCCCTTAGAGAGTCACTATAAGATGACCGCTTTAAAATATGCTAGATAACTGAATTATATCGCAACTATTACGTCATTTAATAAACAGTAATTAATTTATTTTTGAATGCCGCACCGCTCTATTAACCATACTAGGGTATAATATTGTCTTATGTTTACGCGAATGTTATTCATTGAAATTAAACTACTTTGTACAAAGCGTAAATTTAAATATAGTTGTAAATAGTTTAAAATAATTTAAATAGCTTAAATTCACTAAAGTTTCAAAATTATTTAATAAAAGTGTTTTAAAATAAACAACGTGACAAAATCCGTATAAAGTATGTAATTTATATATACATACATACATAGACTCACGCCTGTTTCCCAGAGGGGTAGACAGAGACTACGGATTTCCATTTGCTACGATCCTGACACACTTCCCTGGCTTTATTCAATTTCATCACATTCCTTATACACGCTCGCTGGTTTTTCCGTCTCCGATCTGATCGAGAAACGTTCGCCTAGGTCTTCCCCTTGCGACTGTTCCATTCACACTAGCCTTAAAAACTTTCTTAGTCAGTCTTTTCTCGTCCATTCTTTCTACATGCCCAAACCAGCTTTTCTACTCTCGTCACTAAATCCACTTTCATTGTTTTTTTTTTAACATGATGAATGCATTGACGTATACCCATCCGCGGGGGCGGGCGGAGGGGTTATGTCGGACTCACCGGGGTAAAAGAGAAAGATGTTAAAATGATGATAATAGACCTCCCGGAATACCGACTAAACCTACCACGGTGTGCACTTGCACATGCGGTCGCGACCCCGCCGAGGTTTCAGCCCGCCGCATAAAACGGCAGGCCACTACACGAAGAGACCTACCCAAAGGCACTCACTTATAAGGGACCACGCACGCCGCCTCTTGGACCTGGTGCTGAACGGATGGCGGGCAGGCCCACAAAGCCCACCACCCCAGGTCATATCCACTTTCATTCCGCATCTATCTCTAATCACGCTATTCCTTATTCTAACTTTCAGAGTCACACCACATATTATATTTCTCAGCGCTCTCATTTTAACAGCATTTATTCTGCTCTCATGCTTATTTTGCCATACTCAACTTTCACTTCCATGCCTAAGTGTAGGCACTAATAGGCAACATACAAGGGTATTTTGGGATCATGTGTCCGGGGTCGAATACTGGGTTGCGCTAACAAAAAGTACGTCAATTATTACCTCTAAGTACACTTTTGAACTTGTTGCTTCACCCTTATGTGCATTGTCTGCTATGACAGTGCCGTGTGTTCTATATATACACCTATTTACTTTTGTACTTTAATATTATTATGTGGTGGTGCTGGTTGTGTAATTACGCAAGTGTGTAAAGATCTCTGTAATAGTTTTAAGCTTTATTGTGCAACAGCTTGTTACTCGAACAAATAAAAAAATTACGAAAAATTACTTAATTGCAGCGTATAATATTTTTACTGTAGTACAAGCTCAGTTTATTTTTACACCCGTGAAAATGTATTTATTTCTTCTAACAGTATTTTTACATGTTTTTAATTAAGCCTTCATAAATATTATCTTCACTTTTAGTACAAACTATAAACTCTATATATCCCAACTAACGTTATATTTATTTTTGTAATACGTGCATACATTTTCACAGTTTCAACAGCAAAAAGTAGGCATTACAGCAGGCAGGTGTATTACAGCCACATTTCGCCAGGTCCCACGTTATAAGAGTTCGTCTTTTACCGTTTACTGGAAACAATTCTAATCTCCGTGACGCTACACCGTTTTTCTTTTAATGGCAACTCCCTCACTATATACACTGTATCGTAGGGGATTTTACACACATTTTAAAAATGGACACCGAGAACATCCAGGCTCAAAACATCCATTTGTGAATCACAATTTTTTTGTCCCGTTTTGAATTCTAAGCCACTCGGCGAAGAGGCAGTGGCGAAGCGACCACTTAAACCACTACGTCATCCATGCATCACATTTATTGACATAAAAACTCACTAACACTTTACCTAAAATCAACGGCAGACTTTATGCACAACAGTTATATATTACCTCTACACCACAGAGATGTAATATAATATAAACAAGATGGGTGTAAAAACCCAGGATTCAGCCTCTTCGTCTTCATGTGACTTTCTTTGCATCATCTTTTTGTAGTGTCCCACTGCTGGGCAAAAGCCTCTCCCTTAGACTTCCAAATGACTCAGTTGGTGGATATCCTATGACCTTATGACCTTGTGTCCCCTATATCTCGGGGTCTTTTGACCCACAGGGCCCATATTCAAACTCAACCGAGGTATGATCGCAAGCTGTCTGCACACCAAGTTACAATTCAATATTTTTTCATTTAAAATATGTAATCCCTATATTTCGGGGGTCTTTTGAGTCACAGGGCCCATATTCAAAGTCGACCGAGGAATGACCCCAAGGTCACCCCAATGGTGTCTGCACACCAAGTTACAAGTTACAATCGGTTCAGTGGTTCCGGAGCTATGCCTGTCACTAACAGACAGACACACAGACCCACATAGTGTTTTCATTGACCTCTTCGTAGAAGACTCAGAGGTTAATAAAACATCATATAACTACAGCATAAAGTCATCGTAATAAAAAAGCCAGCAAGCAGTATATAACTATAAAGGTTTACTTTATTACGCTATTACACGAAGCAAGCTCCTTCGGAACGATAAGTAGATAATGAAGTAAATACTTTATTATCCCACATAGTTCATTAGCTGGGCACGTTCCAGCCCATTGCTTGTGAAACCCACCGCCAATTTCGTTATAGTACCTTTGCCTTTTGTACTAAAAGTAAATAGATAAAACTATTATTTTATTGGCAGTCTAATATATTATGTATTTACGGCTATATATAGAACACTTGACTACGATTGATATGGCTCGAATTGGGTTACGTGTATTCGATTATAGTGACCTTTATTGAGTTGGAATAGGGAGTAAAATTCAATGATGTACAATTCTAAAAAGGTGCTTATAGGAAATTTTGACAAAATTAGAATGAAGTGGTTGTGTATGGTATGAATATAGGGATGGGTAATTTAATAAGTTGTGTGATCGTCAAAAAGTTGTTTTGAGGGTAGATATTATTTGTTTCCGTTGTTTGTTTATTTTTCTTATAAATTTAAATTCCCAAACATTAAAAATAAATCATATGTCGTGGGGGACTTTAAAAACCATTCAAACAATGAACACAAAGAACACGTGTAGTAGAGTCTCGCTGATTCCAGCATGAATGGCTCGACTAGGACTACCCTCTCACAGAATATCGACATGCAATAGCAGTATTCCTACTGTTGTCTTTCGTTCGGTGAGTGAGAGTGCCGGAGGCCCAATCACCTTCTTTCCCCCTTCCCGCTCCCTTCCTTCTATATAATCTATATAATCTTCCCACTTACTTTTTCTACCAAAGGCTTGGCAACGCGCAAGTGATGCCTCTGGTGTTGCAGGCGTCCAGAGGCTACGGTGACCACTTACCATCAGGTGGGCCATATGCTTGTTTGCCACATAAGCTATATAAAAAAAAAGAACACGCAGACTCAGAACAACTATCCTCAACACAATGGTGCAATCAAGCATAATGGAAATAAAGCTGGTTTTACAAATTGTTACCTTTTATAGAAGTTTAGTTGAAAACATATCTAAAACTGAACTGATGGTAATCGGTTACCTATGGCCTATGGACGACTTAACCACCAAGTATATGAATTGTGTATTATTGACACTGTATACTGTATTCGATTGCACGGCTGGTGTAGTGGTTTAAGTGACCGCCTACCCACTACGCCGTCTGGGTTCAATCTCCACAAGGGACAAAAATGTGTGTGATCCATAAATAGTTGTTCCAAGTCTTGTGTGTGTGTTCTTCGTGTCTGTTGTTAAAATGTTTGTAAAGTCCCCCGCGACACAAGAATTATTCCTAGTGCGGAATATTTAGTAAACGTTTTTAAAGAAAGGAAAAATATAGATTTTTAAAAAACTATGCTACCTTTTTAATCAGTTTTTATGGCATCCAAACTGTATTTGGAAAAAGCCTTGGCTGGAACGCATTTTATTACCCAAACATCCAAAATGAAATTAAAAATTACGAAACCAGTTTTGTTGGTAAAGAGACGGTTTTGCGTTTTATTTATTTGCTGGATGAGCTAGAAACCCCTCCAATAGAATAGTAAGCAGTAACTATTGCTCATGGACATAATAATTATGTAGATGGCAATTCTTCATGTAACATAATTGTACATACTTTCTCACGCCTGAATAACTTCGACTGGGTAGGCAAAACTATAAAACCCAGATTTTGCTAATTCTTCTGTTACTCTCCACCGGGCACATTTCCAAACTGCAACGACATTTCTAACCTGACAACCTAAATTGAAATCCCATGATCGCATGTAAATTTAAGCTCAAACGTTTATCCCAGGACCAAGGTGACATTACCAGAAATGTGCCGATTATTTCGCTAAATAAACAAGCAGCGTGCCAGTAAAGATGGGCATCAGGCCAGAAACTCACTCGCCGGCAGTTAAGATGTATTAGTGCAGTTAGTGATTAGATAATAACAAGTGTTACAATGACTAATATGCCAAGTGTTTTAATTTTGGCTCGTTGTTGGGTAGCTACTCCACAGATGGACCAAGATATATATTTTATACATACATAGTCTACGCATAAGCGTCCTTGAGAGTATGAACTCTCAAGGGTTGTAAACAAGGTTTTATTTATTTATTATCAAACACAAATTAACAATATCTATACTAATATTATAAAGCTGAAGAGTTCGTTTTTTTGTTTGGTTGAACGCGCTAATCTCAGGAACTACTACTTCGGATTGAAAAATTCTTATAAATATAACATCCCGCTACGACCCACGGGAGCGGCGCAGTAACCATAAATGCGGGTGAAACCGCGAGCACAGCTAGTCACAGTATAAACCAAATTGTTGTAAAGTTAAAACTTCAAGTTGCATTATTTTTGACTTTACAAACATTCAAACAACTTTGTGGTTCATAGAAAGTGTTTTCCTGTGTGGAATTCGAACCCACAACACTCAGCGCAAGGGCAATGGCGAGGCGACCACTTACACCACTACGCCATTTGTGCAGTGGTTAAGTGGTCACATTTCGCTGGTTAAGGATTTAGGTCCCACATAATAGAGGGCGAGTCTAGTATCTTCTAACGCACACAGCACCAGATTACATGGTGCTACTGTCAATTTTTGGTAGTGAATCCCCAAAAGCTCTCTTGCTCGACGTGATAAACGAATCTGAGAACCTCATGTGTGCTTGCTACCGAGATAGAATTTACATCGTCTTTTAAAAAGCGTGGTGATATTGCAGGTCTGATTCCACGAATGGTACATTGCTTTGTCACCTCTACACTGCTAATGGGTCGTGTTTAATTAGTTCAATTACCCAACTTAAGTGTAGTCTTAAATTTTTTTTAAAACCGCTCCCGCTATAGTTACCCTTCCTGTGTCGCGGGGGACTTTACAAACATTAAAACAACGGACACAAAGGACACACAAGGCTTGGTACAACCATTTGTGGATCACACAAATTCTTGTCAGGTGTGGGCAAAATAAAAAATAGAGTTCGAATTTACTCTCAGTGTAATATTACTAATAGTTATCAACTTATCACACAGAAACAGCAATAAAACTAACTCGCATAAGAACATAGTACGTTAAAAATAATTAACAGTATGAAGAAGCTCAGTTACATAACAAGCTATGTAAAAACGCAAAGAATTCTTTATCAATAAATATTTTTTAAAGTAGATTAAACTGTACTTATGAAATGAAAATGATTGTTAACTTCAACTTAAACTCGACTGATCAAATATAAAATGTCAGTATTTACTTATTATGTTATAATTAGTGTTTAAATTTTCTCATGTTTTAACTGAACTATGTAATGATTTTTTTTGAGAAATAATCTTTTCGCACCGATTGGTTCTCGTAAATTGAAATAAATTTCATACGAAAACATAAATTGCATTTCAGTTCACATTTGACTATTATTATATCCATCCATCCATCCATCGGAACTCCGTTATGAATGTTTTGATTACGAGAATTGATCATCTGGTACTGAAACTAAAACTTTTTTGAAGTATAACAAGATTTCAGTTGTATGATTTCACTTCTTTCCCTCATAACTAAAGTCTTAAATAGCGATATTACCGCGTAATGATGCCGAGTTATCGTAGAGATGCTTCTAATAATAGAGTACACTTGCGCGTCGTCGACTATCGTACAAAAGAGTAATTGCTGTGCCGATATCGCGAGAGACAATGACCACTCATCCCCTTGCTATCAGAACAGCGCCTCCTTATGGATCGCACACACACTAGCCTATAGTTACATACAACTTCACGCACACATAGCCAGAAAAGTGAGTCAACTATGCTTAGCTCATACGTCGTCACTTTGCGTGCGAACTGTGCACTACAGTTACTTGTTTTCCCAAGTGTTCAGTAAAACATTTTTCTATTATAGTATTAATTCTTGTAACTATGTATGATGACATTCTAGTTATAACTTCTCCCTTAGCCTTTATTATTCCCAAGTCCCTTGGGGTCGGCTTTTCTGGTCTAACCGGATTTGACTGGATAGCAGTTTTTACACGGAGCCGCTGCCACCTGACCTCCGCAACCCGAAGGCTAACGATACCCAGCTAGACCAGTGTCAGGATATTAGAGGGTACTGACTTTCCCAATAACGACTGCCATAGATGTTCATGGCAGCCGGGACCGACGGCTTAACGTGCTCTCCGAGGCACGGAGCAGGCGATAATTGTCAATCAATACGCACATAATTCCGAAAAGTCATATAACTTCCGAACCCGAGATCCTCTGCATTGCAGTCTGTTGGTCTCCCCACTGAGCTATCGCTGCTTAGTTTATCTAGTCTATATATCTAGTATCTAGTTATAACATGACATGTAAATGAGTTACGAGTCCGTTCGCCCCTCAAGGTTCACTCCCTAGTAGGTATTATTAGGTTTCTTTTTAAAATCCAACCAAAAATAGGAGCACCGCGATGCGCGGTGCCGTCTTTCTATGAAAGGGACGAAAGTCAAGGAGAGTACGGGCTCGTAGCCCGTAAATGTAGGTTCTGAACATTTTGTATCCCTCGGAAACTGGATTTTCTCTGTATCAAAGTATGTAGGAGTAGCTTAGGTTAGAAACAGTACTTTTTCCAGATAGAAGGTACCCAATGTACTTTTACCCCTGACAATGTGTATGTGAAATTTCATGATGATCGGTCAAGTAGTTAGGGCATGGGAGCGTAACAAATAAACTCACATTCTCATTGATAATATTAGGTAGGAGTTAGGATTATTGGTATTAAAATTGAATACGTTCTTAATCTTACATACATATATTGCGTCCTGGCTGTATATAGCTAAAGAGTCATCGGCAAATCAGTATTATACCCTACAGCTATGTTTTAATTAATAACTAATAACTAGATTTTACACGCGCCTTCGCTCGCGTAAATGTAGATTAGGTAAGGTAAGATTAGTAACAATACTTTTTCGTGGATGAAAGGTATCCTATGTCCTTTTTTGTTCCTCTGAAACGTGTATGCAATTTCATGACAATCGGTCGAGTAGTAAAGGCGTGAAAGCGTAACAAACAAACCAATAAACAAACAAACTCACATTATAGGATGCAATATAGGGCACGACATGGTCATCCATTTCGTGCCCTATATTACATCGTATAATGTGAGTTATATGCAAAAAGGTAAAAGTTTTAGCTTATATGTTATATATATAATATGCAGAATGCATATGATTGCGTGACGCATATTATCCGTATTGTTATGGAGAAATTTCCACAAAAAGCCAGTAGTGAATATCACATATATGAAGAAGTTACAGGTAGTCACAAGAGATGGCGCTATAGTCAATTGCATATTACACATAATATACTGGTGGCGGAACCACGCCCTCAAAGTTCGCAGTGCAAGTTATGTATGTGCAAGTTTCCGACATTAATAGTCGTGGCCTTAACGACTGCGAACCCAGTCTGCTCGGAAAGCCAATGAGAAGAAGCACAATAGATAACAATAAATAAATGGAATCACAACATTCTGTGATCGAAAGATGAAAGAGAGAAACGTTGAAACAATGTATATATAGTACATTCAAGCTTAGAACTCAATGTTCTATGCATCTATTGTTAAAATATCCATCAACACAGGCATTTCTAATATGCCAATCCATGCATATAATAAAATTGTAATTAGTCGATGTAATAGAATCTAACCAAACCAGAACAATCATTTTCATTTTTTTGCCTGTCTGACTGTCTGCATGTTATCTACATTGTACGTGCTTCACACAAATTGCCATATTCATAGTTTAATTTCTGGAGATCTTACCATATTTCGAAGTCAAGTCGAGTGTTGATAAAATTACATACATACTTCCAAATTATACGCGTTCGAAGTCGCAGGCAAAAGCTAGTACCACTATAAAGTAATAATATATTATTACAGTAAAATTTTTATACAGAAACCCGTTTCATTGTTCACTTAAAACTGCACATACTGAATCCTCACAAACATAAATTGAATCCCACAAAGCCATTAACTCCGCCATACAACACACCGCATTAAGTGCACGAAACACCTTATACAGAACGTTCTATATCGTAATTTGTACAACAGCCAACTATTCGCTTGCCGTATGCCAAATTAACTCCATCTACACCATATATTATCAACAAAAATAGACCTTAATGTTTACAAAGTAGGATGCAAAATAGATTGTTTATTGTTATTTGTAATGTTGGAACATTAACGTGATTGACAGGCATTTGTAATTGTCTTTATTGTATAAGCAATTAGAGTCAATATCCTATGGCAAATAATAATATGTTGGATTAATAGTCTGTGTTCTGAGGTGATAATGCGTGTAATATTTATTAATGAATATGTTTATGGCCACATTATTGATGCTTCATTTGGATTTACAATGTGTGGCTGCGCAGATGACGCAATAGTAAAAGCGGTGTGAGTGATTTGGATGCAATTCCTACACAGAACAAAAATATGTTTGATTCATATATCATAGTCGTGCCGGGTATACTTATCCTTTATGGAAGTAGTGTAAATGTGAGTAAAGCGCACCTGCGACACAGGAGTTATTCTTAAAAGTAAGATAACCCCTCACGAAGTCAAGGATTGCCGTCATAACCCAAATTGCAAATCTTTATTTAAACAAGTGAGAATCGGCAATGAATTGTTGTAAATCTTAGAGTTCGAAAAAATGGTTCAAGTAGTATGCAAAGGTCACGTGATACTACGTGAGGTCAGAGGTCAAAAGTCATAGTCATTTCGGGGGTATATTGACTATGCTGAATCGAATGGCGTTGACCGCGAGTCTCTAGCTCTTACGGTTCTTGAGTTAAAAGTTGTATAACAGACAGACGCACGGACGAACGGACAAAGCTGTTGTATAAGAGTTTTTTCGAACTCTAAAACTAGCTGACCCGCGCAACTTCATCTGCTTCACATAAGAGAATTTGCCCCGTTTTTGCAACATTTTACATTGATGCTCCGCTCCTATTAGTCGTAGCGTGATGTTAGCCAATAGCCTTCCTCGATAAATGGGCTATCTAACAATAAAATAGTTTTTCAATTCGAACCAGTAGTTCCTGAGATTAGCGCGTTCAACCAACCAACCAAACAAACAGACTCTTCAGGTTTATAATATTAGTATAGATATATATTTAAATCTTAAAATAATAATTATATTCGATATAGACCTGATTCATGATGATTTCAAAATCGACAACGTATAGTATTTAGACACGATATGAGATGGAACTGCCGACCTTTATATAAATTTTATTTCTTTTATTCCTTTTTATATGTGGACGTAAGACACCTTATTAAAACACCATAAAGTAGTTAAACCATTCTTATTAAATAACAACTAAAGCAAGTAAAGTATGACTTTTTATAAGCATTTCCCATGTTATGTTTTCTATGTTAACATCTAAAGCAATGGTTGAGTAAAAGCAAATAACTCAGCAAATGCTTACGCTAATTTACCCTTCCATTACTAACAGTAATAAAATTATTATGGTTTACAATAATGGATCTATCTCTGGTTTTCCTTAGAACAGATATCAATTAGTTGTGTAATCTGTAAATGAATACTGTTTCGTCCCGAATAGCGATTGAGTTCATACTGCCAAGTGTTGCAATCAGCGCTACGCTATACAGATAGCCACCGATCCGATAATCACCGATCATAAGCTTTTTATAAATTACTAGTTTTACCCGTGGTTTCACTCGCGTAAATCCCGTTCTCGTGGGAATATCGGGATAAACAGTAGCCTATGTGTGAATCCAAGTCTCCAGCAATCTACATACCAAGTTTTATCGCAATCGGTCTAGTAGTTTTTGCGTGAAAGAGTAACAAACATCCATATATCCATACAAACTTTCGCGTTTATAATATTAGTAAGGATGACTTGATTGCACAAGCAATCAAGTCATAATTTATAAAAGGCTTATGTAAATTCCTACCTAATAAGCAAAATCATAAGTACATCGGGATAGAGATCAAATCATCCAACATTACTCGAATACGCAGCTATGCATACCAAAACTTTCAATCAACGAAACGATCACGCGACAAAATTGCAATGGCGCCTGTTTTCAGACACTCGCCTAATGTAGCTATATGTATGCAGAGTAATGGTATGGTAGTGATAATAGTTATACATCTTTGTATGCCTTATCTGACGTACGCAAAACAGTGAACGAAGATACGATAAAGTTTAGTTTTACGTTTTCAGTTTATGCAGCAATGTTTATATTACTGCATAAACTGAAAACGTACGATTTACGGCAAAAAATTAAAGAAAAATAATTTTTTCTTTAGTTTTCTGCCGTCATCTCTCTTCTTTGTTGCTTTTGGCGAGAGACCAGTTAGTAGTTCGACTGATGATTGCCCGGATGGCAACGGATCGCCTTGTCGCTGGCGTCGCGACGAGTTTCGTGTATTCGAATCCAAAACCATTTTCTTTTTTTGGTGATACCCCAATGCAGTATATGTCCGTAAATTTTACCTTTGAAAGACTTAAGCTTCGCCAGGGCTTAAACTCTGTGTCGCGGGGTAACAAACATCAATATAGGATATCAGCCTTGTTATGCAGTCTTATAACTGTTAAGAACTAAAAAGAGAAATTGATGGTATGCAAAAGCTTCTACAGGAATTCACATCATCATCATCCAACATTTTCTTTTTATTAGCAGTGGACGCTGACAGATGTATTGAAGTTGTTGATTTGTTTATTGCATTATTTAGCTGCAAATCTGCAACGCAACTATAATAATACAAAACTTCTTTGCAAATATTTGACACTCGCTCATTGTCATTACTTACAGGTGTTATTAGACTATTTTAATATTTAAAAGTAAAGCAGCTACAAGAAAGGCACGATGACGTCATATACCCGATTTCTGATATTAAAACCGTCAAATTATTTAGTAACCCTAAATATTGGAGGGACCGGATCAAAAGTTCGACTGTCCTTCGAGCATCATATTAAGACTGTATGCTTATGCTTTGTGCTCGGCTTCCGTTCGATAAATTTCGCCGTAAAGGCCAACGAAGGAATTTATAAGAAGTTTTTAGAAGGCAAACAATTTGTGAGATACACTTTGTGATAACATGCCAGCCATTATTTTTTTAATTGTTGGCGTTTTTTATACACTGGTATAAACTTACATAGCTACTACGATTTAAGTTGAAAAGTTTCCTACTCACAGAAACATCGTATAAGGAAAACAGATTACTATACCTACACAACAAAATTTTGTTGGAAAATTTTCGAACAATCCTCCTATTATTTTTAAATTTCTAATGAAAGTGTTAATTATCTACATATCTTTATTAACTATTCCAAATGATTGCTTGTCCAAATCCTTGGATACTAATTGTGGTTGGCGAATCATATGATATTATTCGTCGAACAGCCGTGTGGACTCTATCATTTGAACATAGTCAATTGACATTTATCAATCAATCAGCCACCTTTCATAGTTATCTGACATACAATCAGTTACAAACAATGTGTCAAGTTAATACACGACCTAAACTCCGACTTACTAAGTAGGAAAACTTAGCCTTTAGGAATACGTCTCAAGAGACTTCCAAAGCACATCACGTATCTCTAAGAACATAACTAATGTGTTTCTTAGAGTTTCATCCTATGCTTTTGGAGAATAAAATACAGAGTACGCTAGAGCAACACTGTCGAGACTGTAACATAAGTATAAAAAGTAACGCACGACTAACTGATATAAAGCGTCAACCATAAGCAAAAATGCAGGTGTTACAGAAAAGTGTGGTCATACCTGAGAGCCTTAAAGTTTAAGTTTATCAATTAAATAGAAAGCAGAAAAATGAAAAAAAGATCTGTCCAAGAAGAGTTAGTCAAAAGATTATACCGTCTAAATAACAATATCATTTCTGAAAACATAATTTTTTACGTCTTACGTTCGATATTAATAATGCGTTTGACTAAAATCTTAAGAATAAATATATAAAATTGTTCCGAGAAATAAATGTATTTATTTTTTAAAAAGACTTCTACATTAGGTATTTTTACTTATGTATTCTGGGAAGACTTTACAAATATTGCAATAACGGAAACAAAATCCAAAAACAGTTGCATTAATATAGCAAAGATAGACGTTTATAAATAGGTAACAAATCAAAAGAATCTGCGAAATTGCATACATAGAAATTTAAATGCAGTATGACATCGATAATCCGGAACTATATCTGATAGATGGCGTTACCCAACAGAACCCAGACACTATGCTATATCTATTCTCCATGGTAATAGTACTACTGTGATTGTTGTCTACAAGACAAAAAAACTCCTATAAAAAACGCTTGAACAATGGCTGACAAGGATTAGAACCCGAAACCTTACTGCCATGAGTTTGACAAAGATCCCAAATATCACTTTCCAAAATTTCAATAAAAGGCTTTTCAGTGTAGCACTTTTCATCTTTCTAGATCCATTACCAAATCCTTTAATTCTCTACCTTCCTATTGTCTTTTAGTTTATCTATATATATACACTTTCCTATTGGTCATCTTTTCATTCCCATAGTCCCTATTTTCTTTCTATACTATAATAGTCATAGTAAGTATTTTATAAACAACGCATATATTAATATCGCTATCCGTTTTAAATCGCATATATTATACTATTAGCTACATGACTAGAACGCAAGCAATATTGTAATTTCCTACGGAAAATTTTAGCACTTGCAATAAATAACATCCTAACAAATATTATAAATGCGAATATAAGTTTGTCTGTTACGCTTTGACATCTTAACTACGCGACCGATCATCATAAAATTTCGCATACACGTTGTCAAGGGAACAGAAACGGACATAGGGTACCTATCATCCAGAAAAAAGTACTGTTACTAACCTAACCTAACCTACTTCTACGCAAGCGAAGACGCAGGAAAAATCGAATGCTATATAAATTCTATCAAAAGCGAACTTTGACTGTCGATGACCTCAAGACTTTAACTCTTAAATCATCATTATAGACATAATTACCAACTTTTATTGCTACCAAATGAGCCGTGTAATCTTTTGTACCGACTCTTTCATTATGGCCCTTTCCACTTGACCGGTTTCCCTTGTTTGGGAAATGCGGGTTCGCCTTTTGTATCATCACGGATTTAAATAATGCCCTCGTAATACTAAAAAGGTGGCTTTTATTGTAAATGGACATGTATTTAGTGGTACGGACCTTTGTATTATTTACATAGGAAATAAAATGCGCAATGGTTTGGCTATTTGGATAGTACTTACGATTTTGAGATACTCGCTGTTCTTACAATGTTTTCAGTTATAGCGTTCATTATTTGAAAAAAGAAAGATAAAGAAAATATATTTACAAAGCCCTTTTGCAAAAGAAAACATTTATTGAAGTCAGATTCTCTCTTGTATAGTTTGAAGTTAGGTTTTAGCTACCCACTAACTTCATGCTAGTAGAAACACATTAAAAGTTATGTTGCCTGTTAACCATTAAGTTTTAACAAATATAAACTGCTACCAGTCAGGACGTAATATTTAGTTTCAAAAAATCATTTGGTTGCTGTGTTTATCGATTGCATGTAAGCGACTTATAATATCGTTATATAAAAATTGTACTTAAACAATAAGCAGCTATAGCTCAGTGGGGAGACCAACAGACTGCAATGCAGAGGGTCTCGGGTTCGAACCCACGTCGCGCACCTCTAAATTTCGGAAGTTATATGACTTTTCGAAATCATGTGCGTATTGATTGACAATTATCGCCTGCTCCGTGCCTCGGGGAGCACGATAAGCCGTCGGTCCCGGCTGCCATGAACATCTATTAATGGCAGTCGTTATTTGGAATGTCAGTACCCTCTAATATCCTGACACTGGTCTAGCCTTAGGGTATCGTTAGCGTTCGGGTTGCGGAGGTCAGGTGGCAGCCGCTCCGTGTAAAAACTGATATCCAGTCAAATCCGGTTAGACTAGAAAAGCTGATCCCAAGTGACTTGGGAATAATAAAGGCTAGGTAGAAGAAGAAAAGTTGTACTCAAACTCAAAATATTTGAATGATACTTCCAGCTTTCGAAATGTTTTTATATGACCTTAATTTATTGTATCCGAGTAATGTTGAATGATTTGCTGTGGATCTTTATACCCAATGTACTTGTGATTTTCTTATTTAAGATAAGAATTTACTTAAGCTTCATACAAATAATGACTGGCTAAATTTGACTGCTTATAAGCAGCAATAGATTGGTGGAAGACCGTTGGACTGTAGAGATCTCGAGTTGGATCCCAAAGCGCGCATATCTGGCTTTTCGAAGTGTGCATACTAAATAGTTAATTATTGCTCCTTTTAACGGTGAAAGAAAACACTGTGAGGAAAGCTGCATGTCTGTAAATTCTCCATAATGTTCTCGAAGATATGTGAAGTCTGCCATCCTGCACTGAGCCAGCGTGATGGACTATGACCTAACTCTTCTCACACTGAGAAAAGGCTCTTGCCCAGCAGGGCTGATATTATTATAATAACTTATTTATATCGTCATTCGTAATAAGCCATAAGGTGTACACGTTATATACCTATAATATAGTGTGTAATATTAGAACAATGGCATTGGTTCTATGGTGCACTTAGTGAGACTTTTTCAAATGGGTAATCAAAGGAAAATATTATTGCGTTGCATGATGACTGACCATCATGGTAGCAGATGGTAGTATTAATTAAAGATATAAATAAACGAACATACATACAATTATGTTCTAAAATAAACTCATTAATTTGTATTGTTACTGGCAAATTATATTATTATATTATAACTAGCTTTAGCCTGCGGCTTTGCTCGCGTAAAAGTAGGTTACATTATGTCAGTAACAGTTCATTTAAAATAAAAGAAACCTATGTTTCTTGGTGATATTATAGCGTTATAATGTCGAAAGAAGAATTTTCAAAATTTTAATAAAAAAACAGAAGAATTTTGAAATCGGTTAAGTTGTTTTTGAGTTAAATCCTTACAAACAAACATAAAATTAAATGTTCGCCCTTTATAATATTAGTATAGATAGTATGTATAGACTAGTATAGATAATATAAAAATAACCAGAACTCACAAAGGTATAAGATTTCTTACGATTTTAATTGTATACTTACTGCAATATATTACTATAAATCTCCTAGCAGTCTCACTACAACACACTACACACTACAACAACTGTTTATTTTGCTATGTTTCTTTGGCGCATTCTCAATGCTGGCCGACATCCGTGTCAATGACTTCTACGCTGTCATGAGGAAAATACTGCGTTTTACATCGAGGTAGCGTTAAATCATAGGTCAAAGGATTTAATTAAAAGCGGCTGAAGTATTTTAGAAACAATCAATATCTACCATATGTGTCCTCAACGATTAAAACACTAGCTATTACTAAATGCCGAAATTTCATTGTTAAAACTATTTCTAGAAATACTATCAACAATTAAATCTTCGTTCCATTTTTGCAATATTTGTAAAGTCTCCCCGCGATGCATAAGCTTAATTGCCCAGTGTAGGATGCTTGATTAAAAACAAAGATATTTGTTAAGCAGGGCCAAATTCTGATTTTCATTCTTAAGATGTTTGTAAGATGGATTATTAAAATCGAACGTGAGATGGAAAAAAATGGCGTTTTCAAGAATCATGTCGTCATTTAAAAGGTATAATATCTTGACAACATTGGTATGACACAATGCTTTTTTAATTATGTCTCGTTGCCGGCTAATTTAATAATTACAGTACAGTCATAGTTAAGGTAAACAGGTAGACTAGGTATCACCTGTATTTTAGCTTATGAAATTTAGAAATAAATAGGCATGAAGTTAATAATGTAAAAGTTTTGCAGCAGAAAATAAAATGTGTTATTGTGTTCCTTAATACGGCTGGAAGCAACTTTGAGACACCAACTATTCAGTATTCCGTGTAATACTTACCGCGACTACACTTACTACTTATCGCACCAACATAGTTTCCGTCTTTAGAACTCCCCAAACTTTATTCATTCTTAAAACGAAACTTCAGTGCAAAAAAAAGTAAATTTCGTAAAGGTTATCGCAAGGCGGTTCTCCTGATCATGATTCAATTACCAAGTACGCAACAGACGTCCTAAATAAATAAGAAAAATCGACATTGACGTAAAAGCAACTGTCATAAAGCATAAAAATCGAAGAGATAAGACGCATTGCGTGTCTTCTTTCGAAAGTGGCTGACAGCCTAACAATATTGACGTCTTACCCAATCAACTTTGGAACACAATTTGCGCGGGCAAGGAGGCCTCGTCATCGAAACAACTTGTTAGAACAAGTCGAGCGATGATCACTTTTTGTTGGCTGTTATTATTTCGGCTTAGCTTGGGACGTGCCATTTCAAAGAGACTACGACAGGCTTGTAATAGAAATAATAGTCGTGTAGAATTGAAAGGCGAGAGGAAAAGTTAAGCTAGAAAGTTGTGTCGCCATTAGATAGGGCAGTTATGTTCAACTTTCTACTTTTTAATAGTATTATTATGTCACTAGCTTTTGCTCACGGCTTCGCTTGCGTAGAAGTAGCTTGGATTAGGTTATATAATAGTAACGACTGGGTGCTTCGGCGCACGCTTTCCGCGAGTATACGGGTGGCGTGCTATGCTGATGACACGCTGGTCGTAGTCAAGGGGAGGGACCTCGGGGAGGCGGTGCGGTTGGCCGCGGTGGGAGCTGCCCTAGTGGTCGACCGTATCCGCGCCCTGGGATTGGAGGTTGCCCTCTCCAAGACCGAGGCCCTATTGTTCCATGGGCCTCGGGGGGGACCTCCTCCAGGTACGCGGGTGGCCCTGGACGGGGTCCTGGTCCGGGTTGGGACCCAAATCGAATGATCAAATGGTGGGCAGGCCCACGAAGCCCACCATCCCCAGGTCAAACCTCAGGGTGGCTGGAGGTCATCTCGCGCCCTACGGCGCCCGGTTCTGCGGTTGGGGAGAGGGTTTAAGCGATCTCTCACTCCGGACCATAGACTGAACCACGCCCGGAGTGAGAGGGCAACCAGTCCGACTGCCGCGATCAACTCACGGCGCTGCGATGCCTAGGCGGGGTAATCCGCCAAAGTATGCAGCGCCGTGTCTTCAATAATGTCACGGCAGTCGCCGCAGTGGTGACAACCGAGCGTCTCTTGCCGGCCTATGCGACACAGGAACTGGCGAAAACAACCATGGCCAGTCATTACCTGTGTCAGCCGGAAGGTGAGGGCGCCATGCCGCCTCTCCAGCCACTCCTCAAACACGGGACTTACCGACACTGGGGTGCACAAGTCACTCCTTCCAATTCGCCACTAGGACCTGACGGAGCTCGGACCTTGCCGCCTCGAGAGCAGGAAGAACAGGTCCTTCACCACGAGCTAGCGCCTCCTGGCGCCAACGATAGATTGACGCCAGGAGCGCCGCTTCCAGGTCCCATGACATCGATCCGGCGAGGAAAATTAAAATATACGCTGTGTTATCTGTAATAATACTTATATAGCTTTCTAATGATGAACGAATTTTTTAAATCGGTTAATTAGTTTTCTTCTTCTTCTTCTTATTTGAGTCTAAGTGACTTGTCGGTGTAGCTTGTCTCTCCATATCTGTCTGTCCAGTGCCATTTCTTGCATTTCTCTGTACGACATGACACCTAACTTTTCCCTGATCTGACTAATGTAACTTATTCTTGGCCTTCCTCTTCCACGCTTTCCTTCTACCTTTCCCTCAATGATGTTTTTAATAAAATGTCATGACGTAAGAGATGGCCAACCATTTTATGTCTAGATGAAATAGAGTTAAGTAGCGTTCTGGTTTCAATGATCTTTACCAAGACGTCCTCGTTCCTAACCATTTCTGTCCAGCTAATCTTTTCCATTCGTCTCCAGCACCACATCTTGAACGCCTCTAAAATTTCTCTATCCCTTTGTGTAAGTGTCCACGTCTCACACCCATACAATGCCAGACTCCATACATATGTTTTTATAAACTTTTTGTTGGTGTTCCTGCATATTTTCGATGTAAATATATAGTTTTTATTTTTAAACGCTTATTTTGCTATTGCTTTTTTTTTTTTAACGTGGGGGAATGCTTGATGCATACCCCTCCGCGGGGGCGGGCGGAGGGGTTATGTCGGACTCGCCGGGGTAAAAGAAGATGTTAAGAAGAAAATGTACCTCCCGGAATACCGACTAAACCTACCACGGTGTTCCTCGACAAAACCACTATCGACGGGGCCGCGCGAATCACTTTCGCTTGCGGTCGCGACCCCGCCGAGGTTTCGGCCCGCCGTATGAAACGGCAGGCCACTACACAAAAGACCTACCCAAAGGCACTCCTCACAAATTATCCCTACTGTCCCCCCTAGAGGGGAGACGGACTCGAAACAACAGAGGCGCGCGTGGGAACACGCACGCCGCCTCTCGGACCTGGTGCTGAACGGATGGCGGGCAGGCCCACAAAGCCCGCCACCCCCAGGTCAAACCTCAGGGTGGCTGGAGGTCGTCTCGCGCCCTCCGGCGCCCGGCTCTGCGGTTGGGGAGAGGGTTCAAACGCTCCCTCTCCCGCTCCGCCGCCTCCTTGATGGAAATGACTTCCTCACAAAAGGAGGCGACGGCGTTCCACGACCTCTCACTCCGGACCATAGACTGAACTACGGCCGGGAGCGAGAGGGCAACCAATTCGACTGTCGCGATCAATTCACGGCGCTGCGATGCCCAGGCGGGGCAAACCGCCAAAGTGTGCAGCGCCGTGTCTTCAACTACGTCGCGGCAGTCACCGCAGTGGTGACAACCGGGCGTCTCTTGCCGGCGTATACGACACAGGAACTGGCCAAAACAACCGTGGCCAGTCATTACCTGTGTCAGCCGGAAGGTGAGGGCGCCATGGCGCCTCTCCAGCCACTCCTCAAACACGGGACTTACCGCCACGATCGTGGCGTGCCCATTTTGCTATTGCTATTCTAGCTTTAATATCTGGTGTACATCTGGAGTCTGCTGTAATTATGCTACCTAAATATTTAAAACTTTTGACATTTTTTACTGTCTTATTTGCTATTAATATATTCCTTTGTGAGCTGGGTTGTGCTTTTGATGTAATTAGTTTTACAAACAAAAAATCTAATTTTAATAATATTAGTATAGATGTAGGTATATCACTTTTTGTCGACGATTTCTAATTTTTGACAGCATCGCTGGTCTCGTGGCATTAGTTTGCGTTTATGCATTTCCTAAGTTGGACAGTGTTATTTGCTTTTTCTGCTTATATATTCTTAGTCTATAACGCCAATTTCAAAATTGGCCTAGCAGTAGGTCGTGTAACTATAATTCTCTTTAAATATTTCTATAGAACTAACGTGCAGTAGCTCTCTACAAGTATATGACTATCAGACATCATGCCAACGGCATTCGTCTTAATCATATTTCTAGTTTGAATAATCAAATTGAAACAAATACATTTTCATAAATTTCTTACCTACTATATTATATTTAATAAGCGATCTAACTTTTCAGAACTTTCATTAATTTGTCTTTAAAATTTATTTAAATTTGATAATATGAAATAAAGGAGACTTGTTTCATCAAATTACTTTGTACTGATTTTACTGAACCAACAATAAATTCTTAAAATTCCATGACTTAATAAACTGATTTTGTAATTTTAAGAATTTCCAATTTAATTCCAACTTTTTCTTATAGATATATTGATTACGTATGATGTTCAGTTACAGCTACAAAAATAAAATAAAAATTTTTGAAATATTTCTGCTCTTCACAAATTACAAGTTGTTACACTTTACCATTACTAATTGTAGAATGTAATTAAAATAAGTTAAGAAGTATTATGCACACGGTGAATCTCAAAAACCTCAATGAGATCTCAAACGAAGTTATTTCAAGCAGTACAAATTTCATAATCTTGTCATTACAAAATATATTAAAAATTACCTTATTTTTGGAAATATAGGAGTTAAGTTAAGTAGAATATTTTTTATTCGCTACAGTATTTCTCTTGTTACGTTCTTAACGCATAAACGTCGGTTAATAATACTTTTAAACTGGCCTTTTTTGAAACTGCCTACTGTTCGCATTAGTCATCAATTATGTAAGTGTGAAGCCAAAGAATCATCAAGAAAGCAAACTGCCTTTCATATCGAAACACGATATTCTTCGATAGAAACAAAAGCCAGAAATGAACTAAAATAGCTCCACAGTTGTAAAACTTCAAACGAGGCTCGAATAAAACTGACATATACGCACCAGTACAGTAATGTAATTGAACACGAAAACGTGGGAAATCTTACTAGTTTCCGACTGAAAAGAAGTGAAAAACAATCAGCAACACGTTTCTCCAATTACCTAACTGTGAACAACTATGACGATAGCCGAATGTACAAGGCAAAAGTTACATCACCAATAATTTTCGTCCAATATAATATTAAAGATCGTAAATGTTTTAAATTTTTGTTGAGATTCATTCTTATTCGCATCTTAGCCCGTTGTGTAATAGACCAGTTGCTTATGTTTGATTTTGTATGTTATTTTATACCCAATAACAAATAGCATAATAATTGGTGGAAAATGAGGGAATAAATCATACCTTTTAAAAATTTGGAATTTAGAAAATTTAGGTGTAGTGGGGATATCTCAGTATCTTCTGGGCACGTCTACGTTTTAATAGCAGATAAGACACATTGAGTATGACAAGTATATAAAAAGAAATACTACGTTTTGTTATCAACAGGTTACTTAACACACTGGACGTTGTTGAGACCTTTTTTTAGCGTTTTGTTATCAATAGGTTAACACACTGGACGTTGTTGAGACAGTAAAGGATATTTGTGTCAGAAGACCATATCTTTAAAAATTTTTACATAGCCTGTCACTAAAGTAAAATTATAGATCTTAATGTTATCATAACAAAGTGAATATTTAAAAGGGTAAACATAAACAACAACGAGAATAATATATTAAAAAGAGATAATTTTAAAGTATGTATTTGTATGTGTGTGGTGTGCGTGTGTGTATGTATGCGCGTGTATATGTGTGTGCGCGTATTTGTGTGTTGTGGGAATGTGGGTCTGTGTGTCATGCATAATTTTGTTGATCCGAAAATTAACGAAACTACCAAGTTTGAAATGTACCTAATTTAAATATCTACTATACTATACCTTGTTTAATTTTGAACGGGTTTGTACAATTCTTTACTCTGTAATCTTTGGACAAGGTAAACTTTTGATTATAAGAAAAATGGGCATATTACTGTCTTCCTCTTATTTCAAATATCCAAAAGCTGTAACGACGCGAAGCGTATACAGCGGCTTTTGATATAACACATGAGATAATGCTATACAAAGGAATGATAATACTATCAAAGCAAGATGCGGGCATTACTGGTGAGAGCTATGTAAGTACCTCTGCAAACGAGCTTCGAAAACTTACTTTAGGTCTACAAGACAAGATATATTTGCCACCTGTCAAACAATTGAATTGATATTAAGCTGTTACAACACCAGCGAAATAAAGTCCATGTGAGATCCCTTTAAAAAAAATTTCGCTGTTTTATTAGCGCAAAAGGCAAAAAGCTAACTAGTCTGCTGTTGTCGCCTTCTTTCTTTTCGTGTGGTTAGTAGCCAACCTGTTGTCAAGAGTTGTTCAAGCCGCTCGTAGGCCTCTGACATGGCTTAACGACTGCTGTCAATTTGACAACAACCGGGACTGACTTAAGCCCTCCGAAGCACGGAGACGCTCAGATGAAATACCACTAAGCGGTCACCCATCTATAGACTGACCGCACTCAACGTTGCTTAACCCCGCTAATCGTTTATCGATCAGTGAGTGCAACTAGCTATAAGCGCCTCAATTCTGTTGTCGCCTAATTATCTACTTAGCATAAATGTTTTTACGACACAAGATTTTCTGGCTGCAGACTTCTGTAATCTAGAAGCATTTCCTCAGTCGAGTTACTCCAATTTATATGATTAACCAGCTTCAAGGGGAAATTCCATTCCATTCTACCTCATTGCTCATACTGTTTCTTACTACATATATAGGTAACTCAATGAAGCGTGCAGTCATGCAGTGAGACTGACTTTTAACAACAGGGTAGGCATAGTGGTTTTATTATTCAAATCACCTCTGAACCGAGTTTTATAGGTTTAATTCCGACACTGAACAAAACATTGTGTAATCCACATATAGTTGTTCCGAGTCTGAATGTTCTTTGTACCCGTTGTTTAAATGCTTGTAAAGTTCCTCACGAGACAGGAATAATTACAACAAATGCAAAAATTGCCCTTAAAAATTGTATGGAAGTAATATATCTATTTTGTTGAAATTAAACTACTATATACGGATTTTATCGCGTTATTTATTTGACACTTTATTACATAATTTTGAAAACTGTTACACTACTACTACTATTAAACTTTACTAATTTTTAAGCTAATTGAATTATTATTAAAACTATTAAAACTATTTAGATTTAATTTAAGTTTACACTTTCCCCGACGTTTCGGTTGCTTTTCAGCAGCCATGGTCACGGGGAGATGTGATCAATGTTCCAGTGTAGTTATTTCAAAGTACCCGAACATAATTTAATCATTGGTGTTTCTATTTACGCAGAATGAGCTCAAAGTATCATGAAGTCTAGCTGTGGTTTGCTTCTTCTTGGGTTTGACTATTTTTATTACTGGATCCCAAGCTGGTGGTACATTCCAATTATCTTCTCTATTAAAATTAGGATGTTGTAATTTCAATGAATAATATTCGCGTTAACAGAAGACAATATTATATCTATTTTAACTAATGGTCGGTATAAATGCAAATGTGAGTTTGATTGTTTGTTATGCTTTCACACTACTTGATCGTCATGAAATCTCGCATACCCTTTGTCAGGTGTACAGAAAAGGACATAGGGTACCTTCCATCCAGGAAAAAGTACTGTTCCCTAAGGATAGCTAGCTATAATCGTACTTATTGATTTTATAAATCAAGAAGTACAACTATTTCCACTTTGTAACGTAAGGAAATACACATCACCTTTGCGCTAGTTTTGTAACGCAAAATAACGTTGTTAATAAATACTAATTAATAAAATGAAACGACCAATGGCGTGACTGAAAAAGCCTTTTGCTTGAATGAATGAGTGACCTTGACTTTTTGTAACCTTTGACATTAATATTGTTAATTGGCTAGTTAGCACATGCGCACGCATTAGTAGAATAATGTTTACAATTACAATAAGGATTCGATTACTGGTTAAATAAGTGTCGTGTTTCTTCTGAAAGGTGATTTACGGTAGTGTATGAAAATGCCTTGTAGCTAGCAATATCAGAACTGTAGTAGATTTTAAAGAACAAACAATACATTTTAAATAAATAATATTTTTAAATATAATGTCTAGAATATTCGAGAAGACAGTAAAACACAATGGTAGATTTTGATAAAGAAAACTAAAGGAAAATATTAAATTGTATAAAAGTAGTGTTTTTAAAATAAACTGTGATAAAAACCGTAAACAGTAGTTTACTTAGAAATCGTCTTAGCTAGTTCAATGAATCCTAAACTGTCATTATTGCCATATATTTTTCAATCAAATATTTAAAACATCAATATTACCATTACAATGCAAATAAAACCTTTACAAAGAAGAACGTCCCTTCCCAACGTCATTAGCTAAAGTAATCAAAGCTATTTGTATTAGACACTCATAATGTAGGTCGATGATTGTCGGATAGCTAAGCACCTGACTACATGAACACTCACTGGACTGCGCTGACGACATTTTGTCCTTAGACTATTGGTAACTTAGTCTGTTGACAAATGAATTAGTCCTAAGACAAACGAAAATTCTATCTATAGATAAAGGAACATAATATATTAACATACCTTTGGATAAACGAACGTTTTATTGGTAGATAAATAAATATTTTATTGGTAGATAAACGAATATTTAGATCGTATACAAACGAACATATATCTTTAGATAATCCAATATTTTATTCGTAGATAAACGAATATATACTTCGTAGACAAACGAAAATTTTATCCGTAGATAAAAGAACATTTTATACGTAGATAAATAAGCATTTTATCTTTTATTTTTTGAAAAGACAACCCTTTTACTAAGAATAATTCCTGTGTCGCGAGAGACTTTACAAACATTCAAATAACGGTTACAAGGAACACCCAGACTCGGAACAATCATTTATAGATCACACAAAGTTTTGTCCCGCGTGAGATTCGAACCCACAACACACGGAGCAGGCGACCACTTAATTTTTTTGTATGAACAACGAAATGTACACATGTTCTAAAATGTTGTTAAATTTGGTCGTCTGGGTCACTTATAGGATGGAATGACGATTACACCGTTAGTGATATAGATTAAGTCTCATCGCGACTGCCGCTGTGTCGAGGGTTCGATTACACACGGAGCACATAATCGTGTGGCGGGAGTCTGCGGGACAGACAATATTAGTAGAACAGAACGCACTGCTAGCTTTTGTTATATTGGCATAAGAAAGGTAATTTAAAAAAAATCTAAATCACACGTCAGGACTATACCTACATGTATAACAAAAATGACATAGTTGCGTAATCTTTCCAAGAATTATACTCCATTTGGTTAGGTACTTAACTAAAGGTAAACAATCTTGATGTGTCTTTTTATCCAAAAAATCAGTTTAAAATAAAATGCTGCTAAAGATCAATGTAAATACAACAATAACGATTACTAAATCAATCGAACCGTTAGTTTAACAGTAGTTTATTTAATTAATAAGTGTTTTTGTAAAAAGTCACATCAAGATTGTTTACCTTTAGTTAAGTACCTAACCAAATGAAGTATAAATAGTTTTCTTTAACAATTGGTATTAATGTATAATGATTAAACCGGCTCTTTACAATCTTATTTATTCTTGGCTAATATTTCTGTGATGATAATTAAAACAGATTGGAAGTACTCATCAAAACTGTTGCTAAAGGGAACTACAAAAAACCAAAACGTCATCGATGGTTATATTTTTTGTTTTTGTTGTTTTCAAAAAGCATTTTATCAATTTAGATAAAATTTCTATGGGACCACCTCCGAAGTATGACCTACCAAAACAAAAATACAAAAAACATCAATATCAATTTATAATTGGCGGAGCAATTGCTCAAGAAATATACAAAAAATATAGAGTCGAATTGAAAACCTCGTCCTTTGAAGTCTGTTAAAATGGAGGTTCTAAACACCATATAAAAATAATATTTTACTTTTAAATATGTATTAATAAACTAGAAACGTATTTTAATATCTTACATTTTGAGTCACAATAAATCCTTCTAAAACGGTGAACTTTTTGATCTTCGTATTTAGCTTGTCAACAGCCTTATAACTTAGGATACCGCCGGTGACCCGTAACAATTTTTCAAACCAGCAATGCCATTTATCACTTTTTAAGGTCAGTTAAAAATCTTTGAGAAGACTTGTGACACTATGACAAATTTCACATCACAAATGTTTTTGAAACTGACAGATTTGCTTCAAAGCTATTGTGTAGACAAGCTTTTAGAAATAATTTGGAATCCAATTAGCTTCTATGCTAGAATAAGTGGCGTCGAATTAGTTGAATTTATCGCCCGGGTGCAAATGACCGATGGCGTCGCTAATACCCCGTGACGCGTTGATACTGCGCAATTAATACGTGTTGCTTCGGGTCCGAATGGGCCCATGACGGTTGATTTATCGGTGGCTGTTTATTGAATAGTTAGTTTCTGTTAGCCGGAATTAGTCATCGGAACGGCTGCCATAAACATTAGACAAAACCGTGATTAAGAAATAAATAGAATTTTTGCCCATTCAGGTATTAGTTTGTTAATTATTGTCAGTAGAGTAAATTGTTTTATCTTTTAAGTACACGCGCTCTTTAAGATAACGTTCCGTCACGCGTGGGGTCCAGAAATATCCCCATAATTATTTGACATATTAATATACTTTTAATATTTTTGAAAATTACTTAAGTATTAATTCAGTTTGAAAGAAAAGACATATTAATATTAATAAAAAGTATTTATTATAACTAATAAATTCAATCTTTTGACATTAAGGAACATTTTACAAAATAACATCTCGTACCAATACTTTTTTAAGGCATTTAACTTATGTGCTAACATTTAATAAAATAGTTAACTTGTGAGTAAATTACCTATAATATTTTTTTTTATAAAATAGGAACTAAAAACATGTAATTAGAAGAAAATTATAAATTATTATATAAATAAAATAAATGGCAAGGCCTCTATATTGCTATCGTGCAGTAACGTTAAAATTATTCTTTGGGTTGACATGGTAAACAATAAACAAAATTAAATGATATAGAATGTGGCTTGCAATATTTACAAACGATACTACTCTTTTTGTCCTTCATCCTTGGGAAAATATTGCATCTACGCTTAAGTTTTGGGGCACTAGGGCCTAGAGGCTGCTCTTTGTCGATCAACTAGCACAATGTTGCTCTTATATCCGAGTCTTGAAAATCTTCGCTATAAGAGTCACTAAAAGCCAGCAGAATTTGTGCAACAGTATTTTCTGAGAGCTGGCGAGTCATTTTTGCCGATATATAACGCTAACTCTGAAAAATAATTATACATAAACATAAATAAATTGAAAATATAAACTACGTAAAATTACATAATATTGTCTTCTATTTACGCGAATGTTATTCATTGAAATTAAACTTCTATATACGGATTTTATCGCGTTATTTATTTTACACTTTATTACAAAATTTTGAAACTGTCACACTACTACTAGATACTATTGAACTTTACTAATTTTTAAACTAATTAATTTATTAAAACTATTAAACCTATTTATATTTAAGTTTACACTTTCCCCGACGTTTCGGTTGCTTTTCAACAGCTATGGTCACGGGGAGACTAAGATGGTAGTTGTCTCTATGTTCCGGTGTCGTTATTTCATAGTACCCGAACATAATTAATCATTGGTGTTTCTATTTACTCTACGTAAAATTACAAAATTATGGGTGGGGTCTACAGGTATCCCCATGTAAGTAAAATACGTACTTACCTTAGGGGAACCGCAACGTACGTCCACCTGTCGAGAGCCTCTGCTGCGCACTGAGATTAGCCGAAAGCACGAGATCAAAACTTGTCAATTTGAAAAATAGGGTTTAAACAGCGCGTGGGGTCTGGATAGACCCTGCCCGTGACGTCAAAAGGTATAACTATTTATTATTTCACATCTCTAACTGGAGAAAGGCCAGGTTAAAAGAAAACCGCCTAACGTGAGTAAGGAACTAGTTGTCGCATGCCGTTTCACTTAAGTAAAGCTAAGGGAACGCATACTGAATAAAAGTATACGTGGTGTATTAATGTGCCAAGTTCAATATAAATCCATTTACCAGTTCACGCATCACTGAGTGTCACATAACGCATCATGTAGTAGGCCCTTGGTTTTTGAATGATGAGTAAAGTATCACAGTATACACACAGTTGGCTATACTCGTACTGACCCTGTTTTAAGATTTTGAGTTTGTTCAAAAACTTAAAACAGGTTTATTTGTTTGTTTTTTTTTAGTTTTACTAAATAGGTTCATATATATTATAAGCACATTTCGGGTCCAGGTATAGCAACGAGCTTGTTGCCATCTATGTGACTAAACTCCGTGCTATTACTGGAAATATAACAAAAAATCCTAATAACATTTTGCTCTTGCCATTTTGCATTTTGTTCTCTAAAAATGTCTTGTAACTTATACCAGAGATAAAGATTTCTAAGTATACTAGATGTGCCCGCGGTTTCACCCGCGTTTATAGTTACTGCCCCGCCCCCGTGAGTCGTAGCGTGATGTTATATAGCGTATAGCCTTCCTCGATAAATAGGCTATACATCATTAAATTTTTTATTTCAATTTGGTCCTGTATTTCCTGAGATTAGCGCATCCAACCTAACTCTTCAGTTTTATAATATTAGTATAGATTTTACTAAATTTATCACTAGTTCCTAAGAAACACGAACTGAATATGCATTAACTTTTCTAATCTCTTATTCAAAAAGTAGGTACGTAACGTCAAATCAAGATAATCCAAAATTTAACAAGGGTACTGCTTATTTCGTTGTTCTGGAAAGGCAATGTCGTTACTACATTGTTACATGAGCATTATTCAAGTCTACCTTCAGACAGATACTTTCTTTAGGGCATCAAAACGTTTTTGGGGTTTATAAATTTGTTTGCGTTGTAGGCTCTACCAATGCTTCAAGTGCATCTGCATTAATGACGCAGAGGTAGATGGTTGTTTGTTTGTCGGAGTGTTTTAGGATTGAATTACAAGTGGAATAAAATTATTGGGATCTACAAATGCTTCTTGCTTCGGTTTTTTTTTTACTATTAGTGAATTCTCTTGCGATACAGTAATTATTCCAAGAACGGTAGAAGACTTAAAAGGAAGCAAGAATAACAAAGAAGAACAGTGGTACATGGTAACATAATATGCTGGTACAGTAATTACCTAAATAATATGAAAGTGAAAACACAATACTAGATTTTGCCCTGCTTTGCTCGCCGCTTAAATGTAGGTTAGATTAAATACATTTTTTTAGATGAAAGGTACTGTATGCCTTTTTCTGTTCCTCCCACAACGTGTATGCTAAATAATGATGACGACCGATCATCCATCCATCAGTATTTAAGGCGTGAAAGCATAACAAATAAACTCACATTCGCATTTGTAATATAATATTAGTTAGGATATCTTTTAAGTGAAAGAACGTTGCCAATTGATAATAATGGCTTGCCCAAAAATGTGCCATCCTTTAACCGAAAACCAGCTTAAGAGTAGCTACACTGTTACTGCGTTTCGCTCGATAAATAGCAGCTTTCGGAAGCTGTTATTCCTATCTTTATCTTATTTTCTTTACTATATTGACGAAGCGTGTGTATTACAAACGAAAAGCATATAATCAGGCATTTCGAATTCTTGTTTGTGGTGACAAACAGCAACAGTACAACAGAAAAAGTAGTTATGCGCAACACCTGCCATAATAATGTGGCTCCAGCGAACAAAGTAATATTTTACCTTTATGAAAACGCAATATGAAAAGTGGCAGTCAAACCCATATTCCCTATAACCACACTATTACGAACCTTCAATCACAAGAAAACGTTAACCGCATCGCAAATACTGAGCCTTTGCCAGCAGGCTTGCTAACCATTTAATCGAAGCATTGTCGAGATATGAACGTTATAATAGAAGCCATTTACACGCTTCAATTAACTGACAAGAAAGTCCTCCACCGTCTATAAACAGGCAGGGTTGGGTTGTTACGAGAGCTACGCGATATTAAGATATATTTAACGCTATATACTATAAAATAACTTAATAATGGTAACCTATATACCGTGGTATCGTCACTTAATATACGTATGAAATGTATTCAGAATGGTTTATAATGAGGATCAAATATTTTGAGTCTAATCAAAATCTCATTAAAATAAATTATGTATTTAGTCGATATATTTGTATTTAATACAATTTATGTTTTTATTTTTATACTAATAACTAGACTTTATCCACGTCTCCGCTCGCGTAAATGTAGATTATGTAAATTTTCTATCCGTCGAGAATAATACTGTATCTGGATGAAAGGTACCCTATGGTTTTTGTACTTCTTTTCTATTTCCCTGACAACGTGTATGTGAAATTTGATGATGATCGATTAAGTAGTTAAGGCGTGCAAGCATAACAAACAAACAAATAAAGAAACAAACAAACTCACTTTCGCATTTATAGCAATAGTTACGATGTCACCAACTATTATAATCCAGAATGTTAACATACAAAGCTTAAAGTATAAATTAAGGAAACCTGGGTGATGAAAATATCCTCAGACGGCCAGCTTCTGGCTGATATATATGCGTGCTAAGCTATGGCTGGAGATACTTCTTCACCTTACAGCAGCCATGTTAATAATATGGGATGAAAACACTACTTGAGTTGGGCAGTATGTGCCCGACAGGGTCCATAAAGAACTGTCATATTACATATTTAAGTTACCACCTAAGCGTACATTGTGGAACGCAACAAACAATTGAGTATTGAGATTGGTGGTGACCTTTTGCTAAAATAAAACTTCAAACGCCTGCGTCTATCTTAGATATTGAATACCCAAGGAATTGCTTACTTAAGCATACAGCAACAGTGGCAGGTCTAGAGATTTAGTATGAGACCAAGGCGATAAGAAGTATTTTCAAAATCACCTCCTTCTCTCTGTTTCTATATTTCCTCTTACATGTCACAGATGAGCTCACCAATGGACACTGAAGGCATGCTAGTATCTAGTCAAATAAAAAGTTATTTGACTAAGGTTTTTAAACTCATAAAAAGATACCGTAACTCCATACCAAAAGCGACAAATTAAATAAAGTAGCATCACACTGGATAGTCAACCTTCGCGCATTTTTATGACAACACCTTTACGGGCTATAAAAGTTGAAAGGACGTCTATATGACAATAAAATGTGTATTTGAAACATTGTCTGGCAGACGTAACTCGGTTATGACGTAATAAAAGTCGACCGACTTTTTAATCCGTTGCTGGAAGTTCGTTAATTACTTTTGCACAACTTTTCAATGCCAATGTTACGAAAATAATTTAATTATTGTATACACAGTTGTGAGTGGTCGTGTTAGGGTAATTATAGCGAGTACAAATTATTCACAATCATTTTAATGTTCTCGGGGAAAGTTGTGACGGCTTTATAAATAGTTTTTGTATGAGATTAGTTTAATATATTTAACATTCGTTTCTGGCTTCATGTGATTTCTACAGATATGTATGCCACGATCTACTTTGGTCTACTTTTGCGCCAAGTTTTATTTAAATTGTGATTTATACGTAACGTGATTAAGTTACAAACCTCAAATATTTGTAATAGAATTTTCCGGTGACTTCGTCTGGGTTGACTAAAGTTGAACTGCGATTTCATTTACGTGTATCAACTATGCGTCATATCTTTTGTTCTACTAAACATTATCAATCTGCAAGCTTAACCAACGGTGCCACCGTCATACTTTTAGACAGTATTTCTTTTTATTTTTCCGTAGAATTTTTTCCTTCCCTATGTATATATCATCATACCTATGAGCGGTGGTTACCGTTTGCCATCAGATAGGCAACTAGGTCGCTCATGCTAACAATAGTGATAAAAGAGAATACAACAGATCTGATAACCTATTAATATTTTTTCAATTGCAGGTAGCCGACGTGCTTATAACAGCCGCGGTTGAAGATACTTCGCAGCCAGCACCAAAGTAAGTAGTACTTCAGAATATACCTCTACAAGAGATCAAAATGATCACCCTAGAAATCAGACTTGAATACGTGATATTTCTATTCGGGGTTTAATGCAGTTCTTTAAATTTTTCTACATCTAGGCAGACACTGTTCTATATTTTTACGCAATTTATAATTATTTAGTTTAATAATATATGTTTAACATAAGAACCTAAAATATGTATGCCTATTAAGGCGTTACCTTAACGTTTTTATTATCGGCATTTAGGTTAACATGATTTCCATTTATACAGGCTGTCCCAGAAAAATATTAAAAAAACATCTACGTCAAGTACTTTAAAAATTACAGGCAATTTAACAAAGTCAAAACATCTACTCCCTGTGACGGTCTTTTCATCCCTGTTACTACAGATATTTACTGTTTGAATTTTTTGGGTGTTTGTACTGTTTGAAGTTTTTGATGGTGCTAGGTGTGGATATTTTTGATATTTTTTTTAAATGTCTATAATTATGAAATACGTTTCTTAGTTTTTTTTTATATTTTTCTGATAGTTATTATAACTTAGCCTTGACGTCGACTTCTGGGATATCCTGTAAATAGGTGACTGAAAATAATTTCACAAATATCCTGGGCCTTTTGGAATACTTGACGTTTTGGCCAGGTTACGTTGGATCTGATCACTTGGTCTCAGATCACTTGAGACATCCTTACACTAAATACATATATCTTTACATAGATTACACAATCTAAAACTATCAAAGTTATTATGGTATCCATAGCTTAATTTGATAGATATTCACTAATAACAATAATTAATATTATCATTTTGCATAATATTGGAAATACTCAATTTACTTTAAAATCAATTCTCAGTGAACAAACATTATCCCATCTTTGTTTAAAGTTTGATTTTTACCATTACAATGTAGCTATATTTTATGAATCTAAATATAATATTAACACTATACGTTGCTTAACAACAACGTTTAGTATCAAGCAATTAAAGCAAATAAGTAAAAATAACTAAACCTAAAGTATTTGAAACGTGTAATATTTTTCAAGTGACACGTGTCACTAAATACATAAAGCAACATGTTGTTAGTTTCAATTCTACAAATACATACTTGAGAGGTCTTTTGACCACTTGGATATTGGAATGTGATATCAACCGTCAATTAAGTATTTTAAATATTAATACGTGAAGCAAAAACTTTGTACCCCTTTTTACGAAAATTGCGCGGACTGAGGAGTATAAAATTTGGCACAGTTAAAGTATATATGGAGAAGGAGGAGCGAATCCTAATATTTTTATAAATGCTATATAAATAAATATGCATTAGAAATACATTAAACTAATGAAAAACACTACACGCACACACACAACCATGCATTTGACACACGCAGTCGAATCGCGTTCGTAGTATTTCGGCATTGTTCGTCGACGTCGTACAATTCTTTGTAACTATGGTTACCTATGCCTTATTTATATGTAATAAAAGAAAAAAGAAAACAAAGTAGCAATCTTAGGAATTTTGGTCCAATTTTGACCACTAGGCGACCGCTAGTTTTATTAAATATTATAAAACGTTGGCGTTACTGCGAAACGTGGAGTATCAAATTGTTTTAAATAGATAGAAATACTGTGAAGTTCTGTACTGCTGCTAAAATGTTTTATATCCGTATAAGCTAAAAACTGAGCCCGATTTAGGAACACATCAAATAAGTACAAACACAATCATTCACCCACTAAATAAAATAAAATCTACTCAAAACAATAAATAAATTCGCTAGCCATTTGCAATTGCTTAAAAATGAGTCAAATATACAAAAATTGTATAACACGCATCCATATTATGTAAATGATCGAAACGTGCTTACTGATTACAATTTTATTCGTATTCGAATATTTGAAATTTTATTTGATTAGCCACGGTTGAATGTTAAACAATTAATGTCAACTATTTGAATTCGAATACTGAGCAATGTTTCGAAAGTAAGTACTGCTTAAAGATTCGAATAATTCAAAAGTTTAATCGATATGTTGCTCAACGCTTTATGATAAATCATTTATGCTGTCACACCCACAATAAGTGTTTTAAAACCCGGCACTTAAAAAGTAATGTAGGCATAAAATATTTTACAGAAGTTGGTCTAACCCTTTTCCGGCGACACGCTTTTACAAAGTTTAAATGGAACAGATCTCACAATTAGTGTTGTTTTTGAATACATTCAAAAATAGATGCTCTCGGGACTCGTCAGCTTTTTGCTACAAGTACTGAGGTGTTTGTCACTTAGAGAGACAGTGGATGTAGTTTTTGTTGGTTCACTTACTATAGGACACAGTAATTGCTTTAATTTAGTACGTGTTTAGTTTTCTCTCTTTCAGTGCTAAGCTTAGGCTTCTGGTTCAGCGTACGGCGAGTCAGCATTTAGGTTTTGTATGGTGACAAACGAAGTTGCGAGTCGCCTGGAGTGCTATTAAAAGCAATTTTAAGGAAACACAACCAAGTCACTTGCTACTATGCTGCGAGATTAACACCAGGACTAGTACACGCCTTTACAAAAAGTGAATTTGCAAAACAGTTAAAATGTTGTTTGAATTAGTAATCGATTCTTATAATTAGCTGTAAAACCTTAGAACAACGTAGAAAGTGCAATCCTAGACAAAATATTTCAACAATTTGGATAAAATAAATTTGATATAGGAATCAGTACAATTGAAAGTCGCATTCATCGTGTGTAGTCAAACAATTCCAATTTTTTTGGCGGCACATTACTAAAATTTATTTTGTAGCAATTATATATAATAAAATATAAATTGATTTGTTTCTGCATCACACCTAGATTTGACTGGCAGAGAATGACGTTAAGCTATTGTCTGTGCCACTGTAGACATTTGAATGGGTAAGAATTAAGTTTTACAATTTAAGAAGTACAATGTTATTAATACAATATTAATTGCATCATTACAAAAAGTATATTCATCATATTTTAGGTTTTAATAATAAGTTTCTTTAGGCCTGTTTTTAATAAACATGGATTATGTAAATGAATACAACTTTAACCGTAACCTGTCCCGAAGTGATACAGGTGACACAAGCCCCAGCGTATTGAGCCATTGATACGCCATACCCACGATATGACTGCATGGATGACGTAATGCTTTGAGTAGTCGCCTTGCCACCGTCACTGCACCGAGTGAGGTGTAGTTTCTATCTCCACACGGGCAAAAATTGTGTGATCCACAAAATATAATTGTTCTGACTCTTTGTGTCCTTTGTGTCCATGGTATGATTTTGTGTAAACATTATTGTTTTGAAATCTCTTACGTGGTATTAACTGGTTATACATAATATTGTCTTCTGTTTACGCGAATGTTATTCATTGAAATTAGACTACTATATACGGATTTTATCGCGTTGTTTATTTAACACTTTTTTACATAATTTAAAAACTACTACTATTAAACTTTAATAATTTTTAAGCTATTTAAATTATTAAAACTATTTATAATTAAGTTTACACTTTCCCCGACGTTTCGGTTGCTTTTCAGCAGCCATGGTGACGGGGAGGCTAAGATGGTAGTTGTCTCAATGTTCCAGTGTAGTTATTTAAAAGTACCCGAACATAATTAAATCATTGGTGTTTCTATTTACACAGAATAAGCTCAAAGTATCATGAAGTCTAACTGTGGTTTGCTTCTTCTTAGGTTTGACTATTTGAATTACTGGATTCCAAGCTGGTGGTACATTCCAACCATCTTCTCTATTAAAATTAGCATGTTTTTTGATTTCAATAGCGCCGCGAAGCATCCTTGGTAGGAATCGTTGTTCTTTAGCGAGAGTCTGTGGTTTGTCAAATCTCAGGTAGTGGATGGTCCCCTGTTGCACATGTTCACACACAGCAGACTTCAACGAGCGTTTTACATCAGCTTGAAATAAACAACACGATAAAATCCGTAGATAATAGTTTAATTTCAATGGTTATACATAATATGGGTAATGAATTAATTAGGATTGTTGTCCTAAGCCGGTTGATTAGTATCAACTCGCTTAGGACTTTATCTATTTTAGCCATCAGATAGTTTTATGTTTTAACTTCAGACCAGAATATTCCCCGCCGTGTACATTTCTACTTTTTTGCGTAGGCTACATCTTAGACTAGGCCACTCCTTTTTTTTTTTTTTTACCTGGTGGTATGCTTGAAGCAACCTTAACCTACCACGGTGTTCCTCGACAAAACCACTATCGACGGGGCCGCGCGAATCCCTTGCACATGCGGTCGCGACCCCGCCGAGGTTTCGGCCCGCCGTATGAAACGGCAGGCCACTACACGAACGAACCTACCCAAAGGCACTTCTCACAAATTATCCCTACTGTCCCCCCTAGAGGGGAGACGGACTCGACACAGAGGCGCAGACTAGGCCACTCCTGGGCCAAGAGCTTACCATTATACCTTATACCGTGATCAACTAACAAGTCAACAAAGGCAATAAAAATAAATTACAAAGAATTGCGTTGTTTTTGTACTTAGTCCCGAATATTAAATTCTCGTTCAATGTGAAAACAGATACGTAAAGCATTTACATATTTAAGTAATTTATCTCTAATTATATTATATCCTATATGGCCCTTAATATCTTATAGAAGCGGAAGACCAAAGAAATTAATAAAATATCTCGAATGTTTTCTTTTCAGTACGACATTTTTTTATATCGAACAAGAGCTCAGATAATCATAAAAATATTCAAGAGTCTTCACTGGAAAATATAATTATGTTGTTCCTAAGCGGCGTTTCCTCGTAGTGTTCTGGGTACACAAGCATTCATACCATAATTGCAAACACCCATAACAAGCAATGTTTTATCAGTAATGATATACTAGTTTCCGCGAAGGAACTATTATTACTCCTTGTCTCATTATAATGGAAACATATGTTTATTGTTTGGTTTCTAAGGAATAGTCAGTAATAACCATAACAAAAAAAAACAGTAATGTATGTATCTTATGTGGGGGCCAGTCAGTGCAGACCGGCGACACTTCGACCCAGTGGGATCTTTTGTGTCGACACTCTCTCAATAACGACTGCCATAGATGTTCATAGCAGCCGGGACCGACGGCGTAACGTGCTCTCCGAGGCACGGAGCAGGCGATAATTGTCAATCAATACGCACATAATTTCGAAAAGTCATATAACTTCCGAAAGTCATAGGTGCGCGACGTGGGTTCGAAACCGAGACCCTCTGCATTGCAGTCTGTTGGTCTCCCCACTGAGCTATCGCAGCTCAGAGGCGAGACAAAAAAAAAATCGTTAGTACAAAATAAAACAGTAATGTAACACAAATTTTTTTTTTTTTTTTTTACGTGGGGGAATGCATGACGCTTACCCCTCCGCGGGGGCGGGCGGAGGGGTTATGTCGGACTCGCCGGGGTAAAATAAAGATGTTGAAAAGATGAAGTACCTCCCGGAATACCGACTAAACCTACCACGGTGTTCCTCGACAAAACCACTATCGACGGGGCCGCGCGAATCACTTTCGCATGCGGTCGCGACCCCGCCGAGGTTTCGGCCCGCCGTATGAAACGGCAGGCCACTACACGAAAGATCTACCCAAAGGCACTTCTAACACTCCCTACTGTCCCCCCTAGAGGGGAGACGGACTCGAAACAACAGAGGCGCGCGTGGGAACACGCACGCCGCCTCTCGGACCTGGTGCTGAACGGATGGCGGGCAGGCCCACAAAGCCCGCCACCCCCAGGTCAATCCTCAGGGTGGCTGGAGGTCGTCCCGCGCCCTCCGGCGCCCGGCTCTGCGGTTGGGGAGAGGGTTCAAACGCTCCCTCTCCCGCTCCGCCGCCTCCTTGATGGAAATTACTTTCTCACAGAAGGAGGCGACGGCGTTCCACGACCTCTCACTCCGGACCATAGACTGAACTACGGCCGGGAGCGAGAGGGCAACCAATCCGACTGCCGCGATCAACTCACGGCGCTGCGATGCCCAAGCGGGGCAAACCGCCAGAGTGTGCAGCGCCGTGTCCTCTACAACATCGCGGCAGTCGCCGCAGTGGTGACAACCGGGCGTCTCTTGCCGGCGTATACGACACAGGAACTGGCCAAAACAACCGTGGCCAGTCATTACCTGTGTCAGCCGGAAGGTGAGGGCGCCATGGCGCCTCTCCAGCCACTCCTCAAACACGGGACTTACCGCCACGATCGTGGCGTGCCCGAATGTAACTCATACTTGGCTTTACCAAAACGAACTGTAAAAATTATAGAAAATTAATTAAAAAGCCCATTTACAAAATATATTTTTTTATTTAAAGTTTTTCATTTTTATTTAAGCTATTACGGCTCCGAAGCTATTGAGGAGTATCGTAGACTCCAAAAAATTGTCTCGCCGTGCTGCAACTGTAAGTGGTCCCCTTTGTAACTCCTCTTGAAATCTGACTCTCCTAAAAATACTACAAGATTTAGTTGGTTGCGAACTTCTGGTTTATTATGGGGATCAAGGAAGTTTAAAGAATTATCAGCGAAGCCATTTAAAAAGAAAAGAAATTGTAGGAATCTGACAAAGCAGGGATTCAATCTGTGCGATGCACTTGAAACTCCGTGGGTACTGCTTAGATGACTATACTAAGCAGGTCAACAGTGGACATAGTACGCTTGATTAAGTGAGAAAACGACTCACGGGTCTTTAACAACGTGTGCAATCTCAAGTAAAAGCACATTGTTTTCTAAATTAATCCGTCCAAATTACTGCAAGAAGAATTTCCCAGGATCACACCATAGCATGTTTAACAATTTAACCCTTCAATTTTGACTCTGACCCTATCTGGCAATAATACGTCAAAACCGAGGCGAAAACATCGCATTTTGTTAGAACAGAATTATTTAATTAAATAAACGTTTGATATTAATTCATTAAGGCGAACACTAGCTGTGTCTTGGTTAACGAAGTGACATAATCGGGAACGGGGTCAAGCACGACCCCGGCCGAGATACGGGCACGTTGCTTATTTCCGTGGCTCCGTATTACACCGACCGTACCTTTGGTTCGTAGCGCAAGCTGCAAGAGGCAATTTTCTTGAATATAATAAAGAATATTTCAATTACAAAATCATGACAAAATATAAACAAATTCATACTATGTAATACAAGATACTACCCGCGGCGTCCGCGTGAAGAACTTGCATTTTTTTTACTAGCGCTATCAGACAAGTTTAGAACTAAAGTACTGTGAAAATGACATTAAAGTTAAAGGATTACCTCACATGGACACATAACTTACAAAAAAATTGCAATGTTAATGGTTTATCCAAATATAATTATAAAGTATTACATTTATAATATTATGAGGACGTATGTTCTGCCTGTATGTATGTGTGCCGAACGCGCGACTGCAATGTATGTCTTGCTTCAATGTCTCTTTTCGGAAAAGCTTGACAACGGTCACACACAGTCAAGCAACGTTCTCCTCGCTCTTCCCTTTAAAAATATCCCATTGACATTAGACGTAT
Source organism: Catocala fraxini (assembly GCA_930367265.1). Lineage (NCBI taxonomy): Eukaryota > Metazoa > Arthropoda > Insecta > Lepidoptera > Erebidae > Catocala > Catocala fraxini. The sequence continues at coordinate 7,066,740 of OV884047.1, forward strand.
ATATTCATTACATTATTAAATCGAACCGTTTAGTTCGCGAAGTGACGCAATGCGTTCTAATAATTTGTCGTCATACAAAGGTCACATAAAAACGCGTTATTTATCGTCGTTTCCCATCACAGTTTATATAAAAGACATATACTTTTGATTGGTATCACCTTGCATCTTGCGTCACATCACTGGTCTACCAAGACACAAGATACTGTAAAATCTATGATCAACTTAGTTTCAACGATTGACAGCTCTCAATTTTCTTGTAGCGAATTCGCTTTGAGCTTAACACTTTGACCACCTAATAATCTACACACAGCATCCATTTGGTCCAACGTGGAGCAAGTCATGGGTTAAAATTGGGGATGAAAAAGGTCCCGGTTTACGCATGATTGTTTTAAAGACGATTTGCAAGCCAAAGTTTTATGATTACCAAGTTTCAAATGTCGATTGTAAGATTACGGATGTTAATCGTATTTAATAGTTGCCTGATTCGTTCGTAAATTCGTTCTGAACTTTTATTAGATCGGTTTACACTCATATTTTTATGAGACGTGAATTTTTTTATGAAGCCTTTTTGTATCTTTTTAAAGATGTAAATATGGTTACCAATATTTTATTGTTAGGTAAATGAAGCTTTAGCCAGAATTTAAAAAGGTTATTGTATGTAACACATTATTGTGGTATATTACCTAGGAAATATTCCGTAAATTTAAGCATTTCAATATTTTGTATGTTATAATTTGGTTTTATTTTTCATTCTGTAAGTTTTCTATGTGAGGCAGAAATATTCTAGTAATATATATGTATTTGTTTACACAAATTTGTTTACAGGCCAAATTCTACTACCCTGAAAGTAACATGAAATATAAAATAACCAAATAGGTATAATATATAACAACCGTTAGTTATTCGGTTTATATAATCGTGGCTTTATTCCCACTGATGAATACAGACATCTTCTCAAGCTAACAATTTATATAATTTTTAAAATATAATTAGACAATTTAACTGTATGTAATTTATACAATTATATTATAAACGGCCTACATAACATGCGAAAATGTACACCAGTACAAAAACATTTAAGATAACACATTCGTAATGAAGTATTCCTCCAGTCAACAAAAACCCTTCGTTAAACCCCGTTGACACACGTGATTATATAATTCTTTGCCCAAGAATTTTAATACAAAATTGTTTAAAACATTTCTCTCTAAATCCATGTCGGCAGTGTCTTAATATGAACATAACAAGCACATAACGAGGGTCTGAATACAAGAGGCCCAGACATAAAGCGTTTGCAATATACATGACATTTAAGAGAGCTTTGTTAAAAACTTTATCTCCTTTGAAAAGTTTACTAACTTTGTTTTAAGGGTCGTCATTCTTGGCTGTGTAATCTCATTCGACGTCATGTTTTGATATTTAAAGGAGTATTGGTATAAGAAGCATGGCTTTTACGTTTTCTTTTGTATGTTTGTGGATGTTTTTCTTACATTAACCTGCCAGACTAAATTAAAATCCCAATTGAGTCTGACCGTCGGTTCGCCGAACTCAATAGGTTAAGGGATAATTAATAATAGTAATAATATATTTATTTCACCAAAAAGACTGCGCCGAGCGAAATGTGCCAAAACAGGCGGTCGCAGTTAAGTTGATAAAATCAACACTTTTTGTTTAATACAAATATAAAATATACATTTACCATAACAATGAATGTGTTTACAATTACTCCGTGTAAAAACCTAAAATAATTAATATTTTCGCCCACAAAATTACGTAAATTTGCATAAACGTAAGCTCGTGTTATGTTATTTTTAGATTACAACAGTAGACATCTGTTCTATTTTACAGGTTAAACGAAACATAAATAGTTATATTACTATTTGTCCGTCCCAAATATTTAAGTTATTGGTTGACAATAAAGATACATATTTATCAAAAAAGCACTTCAAATCCTCCATACAATTTAACTGTGGCGGCCGCGCGCCGATTTGAATGTCGAGCTCTGTCATTCAGTCCAACCACGTCGTACGCTCGGCGCAGTCTTAAATATCTTAATACATTTTTGCATTCTAATATTTCAATTCTATATTTCTTTACGTTAAAAGAAATACGTGAGTTGTTATGAAAACGCATATGCTGTCTGTCTATTTGTATATGTATGTGGCTGTATAACATTTATAACATTACGGTATTTCAATGGACTTCATTAAAGTCTAGTTTAATTGGTTCGGTTGAAGGTGAATTTGATGTAAATCTGTTCAGCTTTTGATAATTATAATCTTGCTTTATAAAGCGATAAAAAAATAAAGATGGAATATCTGATGGCTCAATAGCTATCAGATATTCCATCGTTAATTTTATATAACCCAATGGTTATACACACATCATTTATAGACAGTGGCAGTATTTTTATATAAGCTTAAAAACCTGGATATATATATCGCACTCTTAATAAAACAGCGACTTAACTCGAAATTTGAAAGTAAGGCAATTTAAACTCTAATTGTGTATGTTAAATACTAATATTATATTTGTGTTAAATCTTTGCAATAGAGTTCAAATTTGTTAAATCCAAAATACTGAGATAAGTCTCTGTTTTATTAAGGGTGCGATATATAATACTTTACTCTAATATTTGATACTTAGAAACACTAGGAATACGAAGTATACACTTAATTTAATCGAGAAGGATAGTGTACGTCCATTTTCCAATTTCACTCATATTGAAAAATGTAGGTACACTATCTTTTTGCATGACAATATTATATTTGTAATTTGGATGTTAAGTTGTCAATGTAAGGGCCTGTTCCGCAACCTCCAAATAACATTAATCTATAAGATAAAAGCTTCGCCACCTCTTTTCTTTAACCTAACAGAGTGAGACAGCATGCGATTTATCTTTCGGATAACTTTTACTTGATAGTTGTGAAACTGGCCACAAGTCAGATAAAAACCTCTAGATAGGCGATCATTATCATTATAGTAGGGTGCATATACGATTTCTATCGTTGTATAAGTATAACTGTCGTAGGTACATCTGACGTCGACTATCGTTGACCTAAACTTTACAATCTACAACTTTTATGTCCAACTAAACTATAACGACGTCCATAAATGTTCATATGAGATCAATAAAATACTTAATATACTCTTTTATAGTGTAAGTAGGTGGGCAACCCGAAGGATGGCTTTAATGTAGCCATACTTACATATATTTACTGACCAAATCTAAGAGGTCCTTCAAAAGGGTCAGGTGTGTTGTACTTTCAGAATGTATAATATTAATGTGCTGGCTGTTAGGATGGTAGAGGAAAAGGTTTTTTTCGCACCTTCCGTTGTGCTTCAGGATTTGGGTTCGCATGACGGTGGTTTGTACAAATAACATTAGCTTTGTAAATTGTTTTATTGATATAAATTGTATACTTCAATATTTTAAAATAATTTATATTTTTATTATTAAAATTCAATACTATAATAATAATAAGCAGCGATAGCTTAGTGGGGAGACCAACAGACTGCAATGCAGAGGGTCTCGAGTTCGAATCCACGTCGCGCACCTCTGACTTTCGGAAGTTATATGACTTTTCGAAATTATGTGCGTATTGATTGACAATTATCGCCTGCTCCGTGCCTCGGAGAGCACGTTAAGCCGTCGGTCCCGGCTGCCATGAACATCTATTAATGGCAGTCGTTATTTGGAATGTCAGTACCCTCTAATATCCTGACTTTGATCTAGCCTTAGGGTATCGTTAGCCTTCGGGTTGCGAAGGTCAGGTGGCAGCCGCTCCGTGTAAAAACTGACATGCAGTCAAATCCGGTTAGACTAGAAAAGCCAACCCCAGGTGATTTGGGAATAATAAAGGTTCTTCTAGGCAATTACGACAAAATTATATATTATTACGTAGTTGAGTGTGGTTGGTCTGGTTATGAAGACACGGGTGGGTACGGGGCAAATTTTTATCAGTTGCTTGTATTTTCTCATAAAAGATCTCTGAAGCCCGCACTTAGAATAATTCCTGTGTCACGGGACATTTACAAACATTTAAATAACAGCCACAAAGAACACCTAGACACGGTGCAACAATTTGTGTATCACACGAATTTTTGTCCTATGTGGGAATAGAACCTACAACATTCGACGCGGCTGCAGTAGCGAGACGACCACTTAAACCATTATGCCATCTGTGCATTCAATATTCAAGCAGTGAGGGCTCTATAATAATATAATAATATTCTTTCACATACACGCAACATCATCTAGCCCAAACTAAGCAGAGCTTGTACTATGTAGACTGTAGACTAGACAATGGATAAACATACATATATACTTTTTTTTTTGTAGATACGTACATATGATACATAGAAACACCCAGACCAAGACAAACATCCATGTTCATGCACACAAATGTTTGACTTGTGCGGGAATCGAACCCGCGACCTCAGGCGTGGCAGTCGGTTACACTAACCACTACGCCATCGAGTCGTCTTATAAGAAACTAGATATGGGTATCTAAAATATTACGATATAGGTATGTATCTTATGTGGGGGCCAGTCAGTGCAGACCGGCGACACTTCGACCCAGTGGGATCTTTTGTGTGGACACTCTCCCAATAACGACTGCCATAGATATTCATGGCAGCCGGGACCGATTATACGATATAGGTAACTCAAACATTGCGATATAGGTAGATATATTCATTGCAATATAGGTAACCCAAACATTGCGATATAGGTACCTGAAATATTGCAATATAGAACATCTGAGACATCGCGATATAAGTAAACAAAGTCATTTTAACCTAGTACCTACATCATTAGACAAAGTCATTGTATTATAGGTACCTAAAACATAACGATATGGGTAGACAAAAAAGTCCTTGAGCGCAGAAGGCTACAATGTAGCTCAACAAAGGCTGAATGTGACGAAGCCTGTTACAAAATTCTTTGTACAGAACTGTAAGCCTTTTATAAAGCAGTATTACTCCGAGTAGAACGTAGAAATTGAAAATTCGTTTTTAAAGATAGTCTCAGATAAACGGAGCTATGCGAACACTGGCGTTGACGGACCGGCTGTTGATCTCTTAACTGATTTGAATTATCCGAATTCTTGAATAAAGGTACTTTCACATGTACTCGAACTTTGATGACCGGGTTTATGCAGAAGGTTGTTCAACTAAATCAAAGTTGGACATTTATAAAGCTAGGAAGTTTCAACTTTATTTAAAGGTAAGCATGGCTCTCTAATGCGTATTAATTATATATACTAGTTGTAAGTCAGGGCAGGATAGGGTTGGCCGCATTATATTTCGTTAAATTGATTTTTTCATTGGTATATGGCAAGCCAATTAGAACGCGTACCAAGAAGTTCTCATATCTCTGCCGAACTGTGAGAACTTGACATTCTATGCCGAGGCACGTGCTTCATCCTTCCTTCGATCTTGGATTCTTCAAGCGGGGCGTCAAAATGCACCTTCTTGGGCCGTCGAAATAAGGATCTCGGCTCCACTTCACGTGATGACGTGGTGTGGAAGGCTCTGGTCGTGGACTACACGACTGCTTACCATCAGGCGGAGTTTAGTCATTTTGACGGGCAATAATAATAAAAAGAAATGTAATGCGTGTTACAAGATTCCAGATTTGTTTATTAATTCGGGTCGCAGCAAAAAGGGCTCTTCTTTCAAGAAATATTCAATAGCAGCCTGGAATTAGAAAGTGGGCAACGCGTAAATCCGTTAGTCCTGCACTTGAAATTTCTCTAGTCTTGTCTGATTACCGTACCTTTAACAATGAGAGTCAGACTAAAGAGACTATTGCTTCCCTCTCATAGTGCACACACGCCTACACATTTTAATATCTTCGTTGTCGACCTACATAACAGAAATTCGGTCTTTAGGACATTATTGTATAACAAAGTCTGTACTTTTAATGTTATATTAAAAGAGATTGAGAGAGAATTTGTATCTGAAGGGCGAACAATGAAATGTGATCATAGCACGTATTTAAAAAAATATTGTACCTACTATTTGAAATGTTGCATGAAGTTTCCCCTGGATGAAATCGGTGCGGTTAGTCCTTAAGACTGTGCCGAACGAAATGTGCCAAAACAGGCGGTCACAGTTAACAATGAATAAAATCAACACTTTTTGTTTAATACAAATAGAAAATATACATTTACCATAACAATGTATGTATTTACAATTATTCCTTGTAAAAAACTTAAATAATTAATATTTTCACCTACAAAATTACGTAAATTGCACGAAAAATGCAAAAACGTAAGCTCGTGTTACGTGATTTTTAGATTATAAAATCTATCCTATTTTACAGCTTAAACGAAACATAAATAGTTATATTACAATTTGTCTGTCCCAAATATTTAAGTTATTGGTTGACAATAAAGATACATATTTATCAAAAAGGCACTTCAAATTCTTCATACAATTTTACTATGGCGGCCACGCGCCGATTTGAATATGCGCCGTACGAGCTCTGTCATTATCTGTCTTACGCTCGGCGCAGTTTTAATAAAACACCAAGCGTCGAATGTTGGCATCATGTAAATCCACCTTAACAGTTACAGTAGAATTTGATCTCCATCCATTCATTACGAGTTTACATTAGGAGATGATCAGATTAAGGCTTTCTTGATGACGTTATTATGCAAAGGCATCTTATTAGCTCATCGTTTATTCACCAATGATTAAAGGAAATAGCGTGAATGTTATTTATTTTCTTTGGTTTCCGTGAATATCAAACATAACTTGACTGCTATTTTGAACCTGTCAATATCTGGACAAGCGATAATCTAAAAGTAGGCTGTTGGACTATGACAGAAAGCTCGAGTTCGAACTCAAAGTATATACGCACACAATTTCGAAAAGTCAGACGTGCTGACTGTTCTGAGTCGTGTGCGTATTAAATAGCTAATTATCGCTCGCTTTACCGATGAAGGAAAACATCGTGAGGAAACCTGCATGTCTGAGGTTCTCTATAATATTCTCGAAGATGTGTGAAGTTTGCAAACACACACTGGCGTGGTGGTGTCTGGCTTAACCCTTCTCAGATTAGGAAAACCAGTACCCAGCATATGATAATTTATATACATGGCTGAACATAATTGAAAACTTATTGTATCTGGCCACCGGCGGGCCGCAACCGTTCAATAGGTTAAAAGCTTTTGTTATATAGGGTAATGGATAATAACCGCTCATGGCATACCGCAAAGAAGTTAGGAACAGTTACAGCTATTCTGCTCTTCAGCCGGTATGCAAGTTTTTGTCTCAATGCGGTCTGCTTAGTTTGTTTCGATGGTTATTACTCAATCAGGAGTTGAAAGCATTTAGATAAAACCTAGTAGTACAAAGACAAACCATGTTCCATATTAAAACTTAGGATTATTTTTATACCACCAAGTATTCTCGTGGGTGACGCTGTAATAGGTGTGATGTATGACTAAAATACTACTGAGAAAACAAAGGGTTTTAGGTAATAAGTACCAAGTACCAAGGTACCAAACACATGACAGATATACTACATAAAATTGTGAAAGTTGGGTATGGCAAAAGAAGCATGAGAGCAGAATAAATGCTGTAGAAATGAGAGCGCAAATATATGTGGCGTGACTCTGAAAGATAGAATAAGGAATAGTGTGATTAGAGAGAGATGCGGCATGAAAGTGGATATAGTGACAAGAATAGAAAAGGGTATGTTAAGCTGGTTTGGGCATGTAGAACGAATGGACGAGGAAAGACTGACTAATAAAGTTTATAAGGCTAGTGTGAATGGAACAGTCGCAAGAGGAAGACCTAGGCAAACGTTTCTCGATCAGATCGGAGGCGTTCTGGACAAAGGCCAGGTTAAGAGCACCTTGAACCGACGGGCGTGTATGAGGAATGTGATGAAAGTGAATGAAGCCAGAGAAGTGTATCAGGATCGTAGCAAATGGAAATCCGTAGTCTCTGCCTACCCCTCTGGGCAACAGGCGTGAATCTATGTATGTATGTACATAAAATTGAAATCAATCTATTTTTGGTTTATTATAATAAAAATAAGTTAGGAAAGCTTTAGCTTTCTAATCGGTAAAGAATTTTTAAATCGGTTAGTCGTTTTTAAGTTACCCGTACAGACTGACAAACAAACAATCAAAACTTTTACCCTTTATAATAGAAGATAGTATAAATTAGTATGGACTACGTATTAAAATACTAAAATCCTGAACCAGTTGAATCTATACTACTAGTTGGATACTACTAGTTTCTGACAAAAACATCATCTACATGAACGCATGGCGGGATAAAAACTATTCTAAGCGTTGATGTATCTTATGTGGGGGCCAGTCAGTGCAGACTGGCGACACTTCGACCCAGTAGGATCTTTTGTGTCGACACTCTCCCAATAACGACTGCCATAGATGTTCATGGCAGCCGGGACAGACGGCTTAACGTGCTTTCCGAGGCACGGAGCAGGCGATAATTGTCAATCAATACGCACATAATTTCGAAAAGTCATATAACTTCCGAAAGTCAGAGGTGCGCGACGTGGGTTCAATCCCGAGACCCTCTGCATTGCAGTCTATTGGCCTCCCGACTGAACTATCGCTGCTCTTAAAAGTGTTAATAATTTAACCGTGTAACAAATTTGTTCTTTTAAATGTAATTATAAACGTTATCAAACATTTTACACCTTGTCTATTTTAAAATTTTAGCCATATTTGGGTTTCTTCATAATTAAAACCTTTTTTGTAAAAAAATGTGGAGGGAGATCGCTATAATTAACAATTTTACGCTCACGCGGCATTCAGGTTTAAAAGCTTTACCTGAAATAAAGTGTATGAGTTAAAAATAAGTGGAATAAACGTTTAAAAATCGGCAACACCTATATAAAAATAAAAAAGACAAAACAGAGGAGAAAATGTTACTAAACTGTAAACCGTTTTCTCCTCTGTCTGTCAAAGGATATTTTTATTTTTGTTTTGTTTTGTAGCTAGTGGTGAGTTTTAGTGTAAACAATAAAAATATTTGAAAACAGTAGTTGTACAGCCTCGCTGATTTCAGCATGAATGGGCCGGCTCGACCGGGGAAGGACTACCCTCTCACAGAATATCGACGTGAAATAGCAGTATTCCTACTGTTGTGTTTCGTTCGGTGAGTGAGAGTGCCGGAGACCCAATCACCCTTTTTCTTCTCCTACTCTTTCTCCTTCCCACTTCCTCCTTTCCTAAAGGGTCGGCAACGCGCAAGTGATGCCTCTGGTATTGCAGGCGTCTATAGACTACGGTGACCACATACCATCAGGTGGGCCGTATGCTTGTTTGCCACCATAGTTGTATAAAAAATAAAGATTTGTTTTTCTAGAGTAAATACATAAATATTCTGCAATCATGATAATGGTCGAATTTTAAATACTGAGCAGACACGAGTATAAAATAATATTATAAGTCATATGACAGGTAATATTTACAGTAATTATTATACAGATATTATTTAAGTTTAGCTAACATTAAAGTCTCTAGATTAGTTACATTACGTCATCGATTTTAATTAATTCTTTACATAAACGAACGATATTCGATTATTCGATAAAATATTTAAATTGCTTGTGATAAAAGGTTACGTTTTTAAGTTTGAAAAATAAATAAATATTGACTAGTTAAAAACAAAAATTTAAATTACTTACTCCTAATTTTGTAAAAAGTATTAGAATCGAATAATTACCTAAATTTGTACAAATATACTAAAAGGATAATGAAGCTTACAGTTACAATTAGTCACAACACCAAAATCGTAAAAATAAAGCGAGAATCCTCGCTATAGGTAGCCGTTCATGGGCACGACATGCCATGACAGCCCGGTTATTGCCCCTTACAAACAACGAACCATTACTCTAGTCATTAAAGTCTCCATTCAAATTATAATCATTAGCTCAAAGTCTCGACTTACAATTGCAATGATTAATGAGACTCTTGAAGATAAACATACTGTAGAAAGTACATAGCATCAGTTCAAAGAAAACTTGAGCTAAGAGATTATTGCTGAACAAATGTTCCGAAGTTTCATTGCCTCTTAACTTTGTTAAAAGCTTCTTAGTATGAAGAAATAATTATTTGAGATCCTTTAATATATTTTAGTACATTATTTTATACATAGATAATCTGACTTCTATATCTCTGAAGGCGTGAATAGTGTAGTATTTGACTCACATTTTACGAAGATATTGCCAAAATTCTGTAGAAATTAGTATATTTAGTATCCTAACTAATATTATAAATGCGAAAGTAAGTTTATTTGTTTGTTTGTTACGCTTTCACGTCTTAACTACTGGAACGATCATCATGAAATTTCACGTACATGTTGCAGAATAGGACAGGATACCTTTTATCCAGAAAAAGTACTGTTGCTACCTCTTTTTTTTTTTTGTTACTTTGGAAAAATGCTTCATGCAGTGCCCGCCGGCTAGGGGACGGCACCGGCGGGGTAGTGTGGGACTCCCAGCAAGAGGTGCTGGTATACCCACTAAAAAACCTGGGGTGTTCCCTCTCTCATCCAATAGGGGGGGCCAGATGGGAGCTCTTGAAGGATTCATCCATAGCAGGCCCCCCCGTACTGTTGCTACCTTTTTTTTTTTTTTTTGGTTACCCAGGAAAAATGCTTCATGCACTGCCCGCCGGCTAGGGGACGGCACCGGCGGGGGAGTGTGGGACTCCCAGCGAGACGCGCTGGTCTACCCACTAAAAAACCTGGGGTGTTCCCTCTCTCATCCAATAAGGGGGGCCAGTTGGGAGCTCTTGAAGCATTCATCCATAGCAGGTCCCCCCATGTGGGTGTGGGCCGGGTCAAACGGACCCGGCCACCTCTCGTCCCCAGGGGAGAGCCTCACTGCTCTCCCCTTTCGACGGTAGAAGGCGCGCGGGAACACCGCGCGCGCCCTCTCGGGGTTCCTAATTTACGGGTGGCAGGGTCCCCTCAGGCCTTGCCACCCGGAACCCTTAAGTGGGGGGCAGGAGAGCGACAAAAGCGCGTCTCCTGCGCCCTCTCCTCCGGCGGCGGACTTCCGGGGCGTAAGGATCATCCTCACGCCCCCGTTCCGCCGCCTCCTTCTGCGAGATGACAGTCTCGCAGAAGGACCTCATTGCGCCCCAGCACCTGTCGTCGCCGACCATCCTGGATACGACGGTCGGCAACGAGAGGTCGGGGCCAATCACAGCGACCAGGGCGCAGCGCTCCACGGCCCACGCCGGACACTCCTCCAGCGTGTGCTGCGCCGTGTCCTGGTCACACTCCTCACAATGGTTGCACCTGGTTGTCGGCTCCCTACCGGCTATCTTGCAGAGGTACTCCCCGAAACAGCCATGTCCGGAGAGCACCTGAGTGAGCCGGTAGGTGAGCGGTCCGCGCCGTCTGTCCGTCCACTGCTTTAGTACTGGACGGACAGCCTCGACGGTCCTCACCCCGTAGCGGGGCTGGGCCAGTCTTTCTTCCCACTTCTCCTCGAGGACCAGTCGAGCCTGGGACCTTCGCGTCTCCACCGCACAATGCGTGGGTTCCTCGCCATGGAGCCGGAGGTCCGCGCGCCAGTAATACACTGACGCCTGGACCTCCGCCTCCAAATCCCAAGGCGGTGATGCCGCCAAAACGCACGCCGCCTCATAGGAGACGGTGCGGTACGCCCGCGACACCCTGATCGCCATCGCCCTCTGCGGTCTCCTCAGGAGGGCGACGTTGTGGCGATCGAGGGCGTCGGCCCAAATGGGCGCTCCGTAGAGCGCCATCGACCGCACCACCCCCAAATAGAGGCGGCGGCAGACGACACTCGGCCCCCCGATATTCGGCAGCAAAGAGCTAAGCGCTCCTGCCGCCGACATCAGCCGGGGGGCCAGGCGGCTAAAATGGACGCGAAAGTTCCAGCGGCCGTCGAGGCGGAGCCCCAAGTATTTCATACTCGGCTCCACCCCGATGCGGACCCCTCCAACGATGATGTGGGCATCTGGTGGCGGCGCCACTGTCCACGGCGACGCGTCCAGTCCCAACATCCTAATCCTGCCGACAACCAGGGCAACTCCAGCCGTGGCAAGACGGGCAGCTGCCCCGTAATCCTCTCCCCGGGCCGTCACCAGCGTGTCGTCGGCGTAACAAGTTACGCCGACTCCCGGGGGCAGGGCGCCCCGCAGCACCCAGTCGTAGCCGATGTTCCACAGGATCGGACCCAGAACCGATCCCTGTGGGACACCGCACGACACCTCCCTCCGGAACGTCTCTCCGTTCCGCCCCACACAAAACACACTCCTCTGGTGCAGGTAGTCCCCGACTATTCGGCGCAGATAGGGAGGCACCCCATGAAATCGGAGCGCCTCCCTGATAGTCGCCCACGGCAGGGTGTTGAACGCGTTGGCGATGTCTAAGGACACCGCCAACACCACCCCGCGCGAGGCGACCGCCTCTTCCGAGAGGGCCTTGACGCGACTAATCGCGTCAATCGTCGATTGGCCCTCCCGGAAACCGAACTGAAGTTCGGACAAGTCGGGGCCCACCCGCACCAGGTGCCTGGAGAGGCGGGCAACAACAACACGCTCAAAGAGCTTACCCACCTCATCCAGCAGCACTATGGGGCGGTACGCGGAGGGAGAGTCCGCGGGGCGGCCCTCCTTTCTCAGGAGGACCAGCTTACCCGTCTTCCACCTGGAAGGGAACCGTCCCGACTCCAGACAGGCGCTAAACAGCCTGAGGAGCCGGTCCCCTAGGGCGTCGTAGGCCAAAACCCAGGCGCGGCCAGGAATTCCGTCCGGCCCCGGGGCGGTGTTTTTACCCCGGAGCCGCATCATTGCCGCGCCGAGCTCCGCCATTGTAACTTCTGGCGCCCCGGCATCAGCACCGCCCTCCTCAATTTCGGGCGGCGCCATTACGGGAGGCGAGTGCTCCGCTCTCGAAGGAAAGAGAGCGGAGACCACCTCCTCCAATTGCCGGGGCTGGAGACTCTCGGTGACCGGTGGGGCCCAGGGGCGTAACTTGCCCCTGACCGCCTTGTACGGACGGCCCCACGGATCTGCCTCGAGAGTCCCCAGGAACTCTTCCCATCTTTGGGCTTTGGCCTCGCTGATGGCGGACTGCAGGGCGTACTTTCGCTGTTTGTACGCATCCCGCAGCCGTGCCTCCACGGTCTGGTCACGGTACCGCCTGCGTCGGCGGTACCTGGTGTACTGGCGACGCGCCGCAATGCACGCGGTGCGTTTATGACTGATGTCGTCAGACCACCAGTACACCTGACGCCTCGGAGGTTGAGCACTGGCCCGGGGCATCGACGCGTCGCAGATCAGCGTCATCGCGCCCCGGAACCACTCCGCCTCTTGCTCGACCTCCACAGGCCCTTCGCCCATCGGGGTCCAGGCCTGGACGATGGAGGCTTCCACCAGCACGTCTACATTGAGACGTTTCAACGCCCATCGTGGGGACGACGGGGTGTGCACTCTCCTCGGGCGATCGTCCGGGATCGCCGGCGAGGCGGAGATGTCGAACCGCACGTAACGGTGGTCCGACAGAGACTCCGCCTCGACCAGCACTTGCCAGTCCCGGACGCGGCGCGCTACGGCAGGGCTTGCAAACAAAATGTCCACAATGGACTCGCTCTGCCAGCGCACGCACGTGGCGACCGAACCCCGGTTCAGAACCACGAGGCCCGTCGCAATCGCCCACTTCTCCAGCGCGTCGCCGCGAGCGTCCGTGACAGGGGATCCCCAAGCCGTTGATTTGGCATTGAAGTCCCCCGCCACCACGACCGGACGCGATGGGTACCGATTAATCACGGCCCCCACCGCGCCCAAAAATCGCTCAAACTCGGCGAGGCGCCGGTTCGGAGAGAAGTACACCCCGATCAGAACGGTTCCCTCCCAATCAACACACACATAACCCTCGCCCCTGTCTGTCATCACCAGGAGCGAGGGTCCAGACGAAACAATAGCCGCCGAGCTCCCGAGGTCCCCAAACCAGTTGTGTCGGCTGGGGACGCAGTAAGGCTCGGCGACTACGGCGATATCTATTGACCACTCCGCCATATGCTGCAACAAGATATCCTGCGCCCTGGCGGAGTGGTTAATATTCACCTGTAGGAGGCGATGGACCATAATTAATTACGTGTCCATCGCCTCCCTACTGCTCCCTGCTCGGGAGGGGGCCGGGGCGGCCAGAGTCCTGGCGACCGCCCCTCTGGCCCTACGTCTTTTTGGTGGGGAGCAAGATTTGCTCCCCATCCGGTGCTCCGCCGGCTTTCCTGCAGCCAAACAGATGCTGCAGGAAAGTTTTGCAGCGGAGCAGGCGGCGGCTTTGTGGCCGGGCTGGCCGCAGCGAAAACACAAGTCGCTGCGATCAGTTTCGGCGGTGCATTGCTGCCTCACGTGCCCCGGTTCGAGGCAGCGGTAGCACCGCCTAGGCCTCGGCTCCAGGAGCTTCACCTGAGCCGAGACCATCCCGACCAGCAAACGGCCGGCCGCAACCTTCTTCGCCGCAGCGATGGGACAGCGCACCACCACCGTGCACAGTCCGCTCTCGCTGCGGCGCATCTCCCCCACCCTGACCTGCGCCTGAGGGCAGGCTCCGGCTTGTGCCACCGCAGCGGCGACATCCTCGGAGGAGGCCGAGTCGTCCAGCCCGGTTATCCGCATTTCGGCGGACTTAACCGGGCGGGAGATCTTGACCTCCTCAGGCGGGAACAGGGACCGAATTGTATTGGCTACCCTGTCCGCCTTGTCGCCGGAGGTGGCACCTGGGACCTCCAAAATTCTGGCCCCAGTGGCGGCAACCTTAAAGCAAACGCCTCCAGCGAGGCCCATCTCGGCGAGATTCGCCTTCATGGCCTGAGTGGCCCGCCGGAGGACGCCCGCGTAGCTCACTCCTTGCCGGAGCCCCTCCTCTGTCAGCTCTACCACAACGGCGGTGGAGCGCGGGGGACGCAGGTCAGTCGGGCGGGGGCCCTTCTTTTTATTTATCCCGATAAATAAAAAGAAGGGCCCCCGGGAGACCTTCTTCTTCTTGTTTCTCTTCCTCTTGGTGACCTCCGTCCAAGGCTGTTCAGCCGACGAGAGGCCACCGGGGCAGGTTTGGGCTGGGGGGCGGGGCGCGGCGGCGCCACAGTGGCAGTCGCCTTTCCCTTGCCCTTCCCCTTCCCCTTGGAAGAGGAAGCCGGTGTGGGGGCAGATGGCTGTCATGCCACCGGTTGCACCGGGCCAGCCAGCGCACCCCCGACCATGCGGGGACGGCCCCCGAGCGGAGGGCCCGGAATCGGGACCGGCGCGAGGCCACAGCTGGCCAGACACGCTTCAACGACGTTGCGCGCCTGAGCCACTGTGGCCCGCATCAGCTCGTCCGCCCAGGCGGGACGCCGGTCCTCCGCGGGAGTGAGGGGCTGTGCTGTGCGCCGTGAGAGAGGCGGGAACTCCTCCCGCGGCCCTCTGACAGGCTTTGGCTTTGCGGCAGTGGCCGCGGCCGCCTTCATGGCCGTCACTTCGGCCCGGAGCTCCGCCTATGCAGCCCCTCATTCTCCGACCTCCAGCGCCTCTGCAGGTCGGAGGAAGTCTGCCCCCACAGGTTGAGGAAGGCCTCCCTCATGTCCTCCGCCGCGGTTTTCAGGTCCCGGACGAACCCCCCCTTAAGGTTGCCGGACCGGGCCGCCACCCTCAAGACAGTCTCGGCGCCGGCCTCGAACCGTTGCCTGAGGTCGGCAACCGAGCTCCCTCCGTCGGGGGACGCAACCGCGACCCCAGCCGCCTTGAGGGGGTCTCGACGGGCAGGCAAAGGCTTCCCGGAGAGCCTTCTAGCGGAGGGAGGCGGCATCGGGGAAGCAGCCCTTCCTACACAGGGCGTCCCCTCCGCTACCTCCACCTCCGTGTCCGACCCAGCATCGGACGCGTGGTGCGACGTCTTCCGGCGCTTCGCGGAAGCGCCGGGCACCGCCCAGAACTTGAGGGTGCGGGAAGCGGAGCTATCCTCCCCCTCCTCCCTCTCCCGTCGAGCCGCCGACGAGCACCGGCTCTGAGGCCGACTGGCCTCCGAGCCCGAGCCCGCCCGCGACTCGACGTCCATATCAGTGCCGGTGCCGGCGCTGAGCACGCTCGACAAGGAATCGCTGCGCGCCAGGGCCGCCACACGACACCTCGACCGTGCCTTCGGCACGCCCGGGACACTGTCCCCGGCTGTGACAAAGCGACCTTTGGAGTCGCGCAATGGGACTCCGTGCCCCTCCGTCTTCTTCTCCTTCTCGTCTGTAGTTTTGGTTTTCAGTAGATTTTCCATAGTGTTCCCACGAGTAGAGACGATTTAAACTCGACCCCCGGGTGACGCTCATTCCGGGGGAAGGCCTATATACTGCTGGGGGACGGCAGGTACCCAGAGGTTTTTACAACTTCGCTGTTGGGTGTTCTGAGTTTTCCTTCTCGCGGGCCGGCCAACTAAGGCAAGCCCCTCGGTCCCGTTGAGCCGCTAGACGTGATCAACGACACTCAACGGGTAACGATATGTAGACGGAGGCAGGGTTAGGTTTCCCCTCCCCTATGTGCTCCCGCCTAATGCCAGGGCTATTGGCAGCCCTCAGCCCTACGCACAACCCGCCCCGGCCTTACGGCCCCCACTGGTGATTTTTTAAAGAGGTTGTCTTCCTCTATCCCCCCGTGTTGGGCCGGATGGAAGTCCATGTTGGACCAATCCACCCGCCCCAACACCCCAAAATCGCCTACCTAGGCAGGACTCCTAAACCTAAACCTAGCCTAACAACCCTAACTAAACCTAACAACCCTAAATATATATGAATATTGAACTAGGTGAACTATTTTGATCTAAAGCGGACTGTATAATAACTACTAGCAGGTTTTGAAATAAAACGCAAACTGTAGCTTGATCTGAGGTTCATTTATTGTAAAATGTCATTGACCTTATATAGTACAGCCGGTAACGAAACCATAGCGCGATTCAGACTTATGGTATAACGCCATCTATCGAGTGTTGACTCAAACTTTTTTTATTTACATTATGATTTTACTTTATAATTACATTTGCTCTTGAACATACCGCCCACCAAGGACCAATATATACATACACACATATATATACATACACATACCTTTTTTTTTTTTTTTTTTTTTTTGTTACCCAGTAAAAATGCTTTTTGCACTGCCCGCCGGCTAGGGGACGGCACCGGCGGGGGAGTGTGGGACTCCCAGCGAGACGCGCTGGTCTACCCACTAAAAAACCTGGGGTGTTCCCTCTCTCATCCAATAGGGGGGGCCAGTTGGGAACTTAGAGGATTCATCCATAGCAGGCCCCCCCCATGTGGGTGTGGGCCGGGTCAAACGGACCCGGCCACCTCTCGTCCCCAGGGGAGAGCCTGACCGCTCTCCCCTTTCGACGGTAGAAGGCGCGCGGGAACACCGCGCGCGCCCTCTCGGGGTTCCTAATTTACGGGTGGCAGGGTCCCCTCAGGCCTTGCCACCCGGAACCCTTAAGTGGGGGGCAGGAGAGCGACAAAAGCGCGTCTCCTGCGCCCTCTCCTCCGGCGGCGGACTTCCGGGGCGTAAGGATCATCCTCACGCCCCCGTTCCGCCGCCTCCTTCTGCGAGATGACAGTCTCGCAGAAGGACCTCATTGCGCCCCAGCACCTGTCGTCGCCGACCATCCTGGATACGACGGTCGGCAACGAGAGGTCGGGGCCAATCACAGCGACCAGGGCGCAGCGCTCCCCCGCCCACGCCGGACACTCCTCCAGCGTGTGCTGCGCCGTGTCCTGGTCACACTCCTCACAATGGTTGCACCTGGTTGTCGGCTCCCTACCGGCTATCTTGCAGAGGTACTCCCCGAAACAGCCGTGTCCGGAGAGCACCTGAGCGAGCCGGTAGGTGAGCGGTCCGCGCCGTCTGTCCGTCCACTGTCTTAGTACCGGACGGACAGCCTCGACGGTCCTCACCCCGTAGCGGGGCTGGGCCAGTCTATCTTCCCACTTCTCCTCGAGGACCAGTCGAGCCTGGGACCTTCGCGTCTCCACCGCACAATGCGTGGGTTCTTCGCCATGGAGCCGGAGGTCCGCGCGCCAGTAATACACTGACGCCTGGACCTCCGCCTCTAAATCCCAAGGCGGCGATGCCGCCAAAACGCACGCCGCCTCATAGGAGACGGTGCGGTACGCCCGCGACACCCTGATCGCCATCGCCCTCTGCGGTCTCCTCAGGAGGGCGACGTTATGGCGATCGAGAGCGTCGGCCCAAATGGGCGCTCCGTATAGGGCCATCGACCGCACCACCCCCAAATAGAGGCGGCGGCAGACGACACTCGGCCCCCCGATATTCGGCAGCAAAGAGCTAAGCGCTCCTGCCGCCGACATCAGCCGGGGGGCCAGGCGGCTAAAATGGACGCGAAAGTTCCAGCGGCCGTCGAGGTGGAGCCCCAAGTATTTCATACTCGGCTCCACCCCGATGCGGACCCCTCCAACGATGATGTGGGCATCTGGTGGCGGCGCCCGCCGAGGCCCATGAAATAATAGGGCCTCGGACTTTTCCAGCGCCACCTCCAGTCCCAACATCCTAATCCTGCCGACAACCAGGGCAACTCCAGCCGTGGCAAGACGGGCAGCTGCCCCGTAATCCTCTCCCCGGGCCGTCACCAGCGTGTCGTCGGCGTAACAAGTTACGCCGACTCCCGGGGGCAGGGCGCCCCGCAGCACCCAGTCGTAGCCGATGTTCCACAGGATCGGACCCAGAACCGATCCCTGTGGGACACCGCACGACACCTCCCTCCGGAACGTCTCTCCGTTCCGCCCCACACAAAACACACTCCTCTGGTGCAGGTAGTCCCCGACTATTCGGCGCAGATAGGGAGGCACCCCATGAAATCGGAGCGCCTCCCTGATAGTCGCCCACGGCAGGGTGTTGAACGCGTTGGCGATGTCTAAGGACACCGCCAACACCACCCCGCGCGAGGCGACCGCCTCTTCCGAGAGGGCCTTGACGCGACTAATCGCGTCAATCGTCGATTGGCCCTCCCGGAAACCGAACTGAAGTTCGGACAAGTCGGGGCCCACCCGCACCAGGTGCCTGGAGAGGCGGGCAACAACAACACGCTCAAAGAGCTTACCCACCTCATCCAGCAGCACTATGGGGCGGTACGCGGAGGGAGAGTCCGCGGGGCGGCCCTCCTTTCTCAGGAGGACCAGCTTACCCGTCTTCCACCTGGAAGGGAACCGTCCCGACTCCAGACAGGCGCTAAACAGCCTGAGGAGCCGGTCCCCTAGGGCGTCGTAGGCCAAAACCCAGGCGCGGCCAGGAATTCCGTCCGGCCCCGGGGCGGTGTTTTTACCCCGGAGCCGCATCATTGCCGCGCCGAGCTCCGCCATTGTAACTTCTGGCGCCCCGGCATCAGCACCGCCCTCCTCAATTTCGGGCGGCGCCATTACGGGAGGCGAGTGCTCCGCTCTCGAAGGAAAGAGAGCGGAGACCACCTCCTCCAATTGCCGGGGCTGGAGACTCTCGGTGACCGGTGGGGCCCAGGGGCGTAACTTGCCCCTGACCGCCTTGTACGGACGGCCCCACGGATCTGCCTCGAGAGTCCCCAGGAACTCTTCCCATCTTTGGGCTTTGGCCTCGCTGATGGCGGACTGCAGGGCGTACTTTCGCTGTTTGTACGCATCCCGCAGCCGTGCCTCCACGGTCTGGTCACGGTACCGCCTGCGTCGGCGGTACCTGGTGTACTGGCGACGCGCCGCAATGCACGCGGTGCGTTTATGACTGATGTCGTCAGACCACCAGTACACCTGACGCCTCGGAGGTTGAGCACTGGCCCGGGGCATCGACGCGTCGCAGATCAGCGTCATCGCGCCCCGGAACCACTCCGCCTCTTGCTCGACCTCCACAGGCCCTTCGCCCATCGGGGTCCAGGCCTGGACGATGGAGGCTTCCACCAGCACGTCTACATTGAGACGTTTCAACGCCCATCGTGGGGACGACGGGGTGTGCACTCTCCTCGGGCGATCGTCCGGGATCGCCGGCGAGGCGGAGATGTCGAACCGCACGTAACGGTGGTCCGACAGAGACTCCGCCTCGACCAGCACTTGCCAGTCCCGGACGCGGCGCGCTACGGCAGGGCTTGCAAACAAAATGTCCACAATGGACTCGCCCTGCCAGCGCACGCACGTGGCGACCGAACCCCGGTTCAGAACCACGAGGCCCGTCGCAATCGCCCACTTCTCCAGCGCGTCGCCGCGAGCGTCCGTGACAGGGGATCCCCAAGCCGTTGATTTGGCATTGAAGTCCCCCGCCACCACGACCGGACGCGATGGGTACCGATTAATCACGGCCCCCACCGCGCCCAAAAATCGCTCAAACTCGGCGAGGCGCCGGTTCGGAGAGAAGTACACCCCGATCAGAACGGTTCCCTCCCAATCAACACACACATAACCCTCGCCCCTGTCTGTCATCACCAGGAGCGAGGGTCCAGACGAAACAATAGCCGCCGAGCTCCCGAGGTCCCCAAACCAGTTGTGTCGGCTGGGGACGCAGTAAGGCTCGGCGACTACGGCGATATCTATTGACCACTCCGCCATATGCTGCAACAAGATATCCTGCGCCCTGGCGGAGTGGTTAATATTCACCTGTAGGAGGCGATGGACCATAATTAATTACGTGTCCATCGCCTCCCTACTGCTCCCTGCTCGGGAGGGGGCCGGGGCGGCCAGAGTCCTGGCGACCGCCCCTCTGGCCCTACGTCTTTTTGGTGGGGAGCAAGATTTGCTCCCCATCCGGTGCTCCGCCGGCTTTCCTGCAGCCAAACAGATGCTGCAGGAAAGTTTTGCAGCGGAGCAGGCGGCGGCTTTGTGGCCGGGCTGGCCGCAGCGAAAACACAAGTCGCTGCGATCAGTTTCGGCGGTGCATTGCTGCCTCACGTGCCCCGGTTCGAGGCAGCGGTAGCACCGCCTAGGCCTCGGCTCCAGGAGCTTCACCTGAGCCGAGACCATCCCGACCAGCAAACGGCCGGCCGCAACCTTCTTCGCCGCAGCGATGGGACAGCGCACCACCACCGTGCACAGTCCGCTCTCGCTGCGGCGCATCTCCCCCACCCTGACCTGCGCCTGAGGGCAGGCTCCGGCTTGTGCCACCGCAGCGGCGACATCCTCGGAGGAGGCCGAGTCGTCCAGCCCGGTTATCCGCATTTCGGCGGACTTCACCGGGCGGGAGATCTTAACCTCCTCAGGCGTGAACAGGGACCGAATTGTAGCGGCTACCCTGTCCGCCTTGTCGCCGGAGGTGGCACCTGGGACCTCTAAGATTCGGGCCCCAGTGGCGGCAACTTTAAAACAAACGCCTCCAGCGAGGCCCATCTCGGCGAGATTCGCCTTCATGGCCTGAGTGGCCCGCCGGAGGACGCCCGCGTAGCTGACTCCTTGCCGGAGCCCCTCCTCTGTCAGCTCCACCACAACGGCGGTGGAGCGCGGGGGACGCAGGTCAGTCGGGCGGGGGCCCTTCTTTTTATTTATCGGGGGAGCCCGGGAGACCTTCTTCTTCTTCTTTCTCTGCCTCCTGGTGACCTCCGTCCAAGGCTGTTCAGCCGACGTAGAGGCCACCGGGGCAGGTTTGGGCTGGGGGGCGGGGCGCGGCGGCGCCACAGTGGCAGTCGCCTTTCCCTTGCCCTTCCCCTTCCCCTTGGAAGAGGAAGCCGACGGTGTGGGGGCAGATGTTTGCCGTGCCACCGGTTGCACCGGGCCAGCCGGCGCACCCCCGACCATGCGTGGACGGCCCCCGAGCGGAGGGCCCGGAATCGGGACCGGCGCGAGGCCACAGCTGGCCAGACACGCTTCAACGACGTTGCGCGCCTGAGCCACCGTGGCCCGCATCAGCTCGTCCGCCCAGGCGGGACGCCGGTCCTCCGCGGGAGTGAGGGGCTGTACTGTGCGCCGTGAGAGAGGCGGGAACTCCTCCCGCGGCCCTCTGACAGGCTTTGGCTTTGCGGCAGTGGCCGCGGCCGCCTTCATGGCCGTCACTTCGGCCCGGAGCTCCGCCAGCTGCCTATGCAGCCCCTCATTCTCCGACCTCCAGCGCCTCTGCAGGTCGGAGGAAGTCCGCCCCCACAGGTTGAGGAAGGCCTCCCTCATGTCGGCCTCGGTGGCGTAGTGGTTAGTGTTACCGACTGCCACGCCTGAGGTCGCGGGTTCGATTCCCGCACAAGTCAAACATTTGTGTGTATAAACATGGATGTTTGTCTTGGTCTGGGTGTTTCTATGTATAATATGTATGTATTTACAAAAAAAAAAAAAAAAAGTATGTATGTATGTTTATCCATTGTCTAGTAGCCATAGTACAAGCTCTGCTTAGTTTGGGCTAGATGATGTTGTGTGTATGTGGTAGAATATTATATATTATATTATTATTATGTCCTCCGCCGCGGTTTTTAGGTCCCGGACGAACCCCCCCTTAAGGTTGCCGGACCGCGCCGCCACCCTCAAGACTGTCTCGACACCGGCCTCGAAGCGTTGCCTGAGGTCGGCAACCGAGTTCCCTCCGTCGGGGGACGCATCCGCGACCTCAGCCGCCTTAAGGGGGTCCCGACGGGCAGGCAAAGGCTGCCCGTGGACCTTCCTCGTGGAGGGAGGCGGCATCGAGGAAGCAGCCCTTTCACCACAGGGCGTCCCCTCCACTGCTTCCACCTCCGTGTCCGAGCCAGAATCGGACACGTGGTGCGATGTCTTCCGGCGCTTCGCGGAAGCGCCAGGCGCCGCCCAGAACTTGCGGGTGAGGGAAGCAGAGCTTTCCTCCCCCTCCTCCCTTTCCCGTCGAGCCGCCGACGAGCACCGGCTCTGAGGTCGACTGGCCTCCGAGCCCGAGCCCGCCCGCGACTCGACGTCCATGTCAGTGCCGGTGCCGGCGCTGAGCACGCTCGACAAGGAGTCGCTGCGCGCCAGCGCCGCCACCCGACACCTCGACCGTGTCTTCGGCACGCCCGGGACACTGTCCCCTGCTGTGACAAAGCGACCTTTGGAGTCGCGCAATGGGACTCCATGCTCCTCCGTCTTCTTCTCCTCATCTGGTTTTTTGGTTGTGTTTAGTTTTTCCATTTTTGTACCCACGAGTAGAGACGATTTAAACTCGACCCCCGGGTGACGCTCATTCCGGGGGAAGGCCTATATACTGCTGGGGGACGGCAGGTACCCAGAGGTTTTTACAACTTCGCTGTTGGGTGTTCTGAGTTTTCCTTCTCGCGGGCCGGCCAACTAAGGCAAGCCCCTCGGTCCCGTTGAGCCGCTAGACGTGATCAACGACACTCAACGGGTAACGATGTGTAGACGGAGGCAGGGTTAGGTTTCCCCTCCCCTATGTGCCCCCGCCTAATGCCAGGGCTAATGACAGCCCTCAGCCCTACGCACAACCCGCCCGGGCCTTACGGCCCCCACTGGTGATTTTTTAGAGAGGTTTTCTTCCTCGCAGCCCGAAGGCCCCCGGTCCTGTCAGTTTAGGATTACGGGTTGGGCCGGATGGAGGTCCATGCTGGACCGATCCACCCGCCCCAACACCCCAAAATCGCCTACCTAGGCAGGACTCCTAAAGCTAAACCTTTTTTTTTTTTTTTTTTTTACGTGGGGGAATGCATGACGCATACCCCTCCGCGGGGGCGGGCGGAGGGGTTATGTCGGACTCGCCGGGGTAAAATAAAGATGTTGAAAAGATAAAGTACCTCCCGGAATACCGACTAAACCTACCACGGTGTTCCTCGACAAAACCACTATCGACGGGGCCGCGCGAATCACTTTCGCATGCGGTCGCGACCCCGCCGAGGTTTCGACCCGCCGTATGAAACGGCAGGCCACTACACGAAAGATCTACCCAAAGGCACTTCTAACACTCCCTACTGTCCCCCCTAGAGGGGAGACGGACTCGAAACAACAGAGACGCGCGTGGGAACACGCACGCCGCCTCTCGGACCTGGTGCTGAACGGATGGCGGGCAGGCCCACAAAGCCCGCCACCCCCAGGTCAATCCTCAGGGTGGCTGGAGGTCGTCCCGCGCCCTCCGGCGCCCGGCTCTGCGGTTGGGGAGAGGGTTCAAACGCTCCCTCTCCCGCTCCGCCGCCTCCTTGATGGAAATTACTTCCTCACAGAAGGAGGCGACGGCGTTCCACGACCTCTCACTCCGGACCATAGACTGAACTACGGCCGGGAGCGAGAGTGCAACCAATCCGACTGCCGCGATCAACTCCCGGCGCTGCGATGCCCAAGCGGGGCAAACCGCCAGAGTGTGCAGCGCCGTGTCCTCTACAACATTGCGGCAGTCGCCGCAGTGGTGACAACCGGGCGTCTCTTGCCGGCGTATACGACACAGGAACTGGCCAAAACAACCGTGGCCAGTCATTACCTGTGTCAGCCGGAAGGTGAGGGCGCCATGGCGCCTCTCCAGCCACTCCTCAAACACGGGACTTACCGCCACGATCGTGGCGTGCCCGGCACTGGGGTGGGGTGCACAAGTCGCTCCTTCCAATTTGCCACTAGGACCTGGCGGAGCTCGGACCTCACCGCCGCGAGAGCGGGAAGAGCCGGTCCTTCGCTCCGAGCTAGCGCCTCCCGGCGCCAACGATAGAGCGACGCCAGGAGCGCCGCTTCCAGGTCCCATGGCATCGATCCGGCGAGGAGGCTCGCAGCCTCGAGCTAAACCTAAACCTAGCCTAACAACCCTAACTAAACCTAACAACCCTAAATATATATATATATATATACATACACACATATATATATATATACATACCTTTTTTTTTTTTTTTTTTGTTACCCAGGAAAAATGCTTCATGCACTGCCCGCCGGCTAGGGGACGGCACCGGCGGGGGAGTGTGGGACTCCCAGCGAGACGCGCTGGTCTACCCACTAAAAAACCTGGGGTGTTCCCTCTCTCATCCAATGGGGGGGGCCAGTTGGGAGCTCTAGGAGGATTCATCCATAGCAGGCCCCCCCATGTGGGTGTGGGCCGGGTCAAACGGACCCGGCCACCTCTCGTCCCCAGGGGAGAGCCTGACCGCTCTCCCCTTTCGACGGTAGAAGGCGCGCGGGAACACCGCGCGCGCCCTCTCGGGGTTCCTAATTTACGGGTGGCAGGGTCCCCTCAGGCCTTGCCACCCGGAACCCTTAAGTGGGGGGCAGGAGAGCGACAAAAGCGCGTCTCCTGCGCCCTCTCCTCCGGCGGCGGACTTCCGGGGCGTAAGGATCATCCTCACGCCCCCGTTCCGCCGCCTCCTTCTGCGAGAGGTTATATATATAGGTAGGTTAGGTATATATATACATACCTTTTTTTTTTTTTTTTTTTTTTGTTCCCCAGGAAAAATGCTTCATGCACTGCCCGCCGGCTAGGGGACGGCACCGGCGGGGGAGTGTGGGACTCCCAGCGAGACGCGCTGGTCTACCCACTAAAAAACCTGGGGTGTTCCCTCTCTCATCCAATAAGGGGGGCCAGTTGGGAGCTCTTGAAGCATTCATCCATAGCAGGTCCCCCCATGTGGGTGTGGGCCGGGTCAAACGGACCCGGCCACCTCTCGTCCCCAGGGGAGAGCCTCACTGCTCTCCCCTTTCGACGGTAGAAGGCGCGCGGGAACACCGCGCGCGCCCTTTCGGGGTTCCTAATTTACGGGTGGCAGGGTCCCCTCAGGCCTTGCCACCCGGAACCCTTAAGTGGGGGGCAGGAGAGCGACAAAAGCGCGTCTCCTGCGCCCTCTCCTCCGGCGGCGGACTTCCGGGGCGTAAGGATCATCCTCACGCCCCCGTTCCGCCGCCTCCTTCTGCGAGATGACAGTCTCGCAGAAGGACCTCATTGCGCCCCAGCACCTGTCGTCGCCGACCATCCTGGATACGACGGTCGGCAACGAGAGGTCGGGGCCAATCACAGCGACCAGGGCGCAGCGCTCCACGGCCCACGCCGGACACTCCTCCAGCGTGTGCTGCGCCGTGTCCTGGTCACACTCCTCACAATGGTTGCACCTGGTTGTCGGCTCCCTACCGGCTATCTTGCAGAGGTACTCCCCGAAACAGCCATGTCCGGAGAGCACCTGAGTGAGCCGGTAGGTGAGCGGTCCGCGCCGTCTGTCCGTCCACTGCTTTAGTACTGGACGGACAGCCTCGACGGTCCTCACCCCGTAGCGGGGCTGGGCCAGTCTATCTGCCCACTTCTCCTCCAGGACCAGTCGAGCCTGGGACCTTCGCGTCTCCACCGCACAATGCGTGGGTTCCTCGCCATGGAGCCGGAGGTCCGCGCGCCAGTAATACACTGACGCCTGGACCTCCGCCTCCAAATCCCAAGGCGGCGATGCCGCCAAAACGCACGCCGCCTCATAGGAGACGGTGCGGTACGCCCGCGACACCCTGATCGCCATCGCCCTCTGCGGTCTCCTCAGGAGGGCGACGTTGTGGCGATCGAGGGCGTCGGCCCAAATGGGCGCTCCGTATAGGGCAATCGACCGCACCACCCCCAAATAGAGGCGGCGGCAGACGACACTCGGCCCCCCGATATTCGGCAGCAGAGAGCTAAGCGCTCCTGCCGCCGACATCAGCCGGGGGGCCAGGCGGCTAAAATGGACGCGAAAGTTCCAGCGGCCGTCGAGGTGGAGCCCTAAGTATTTCATACTCGGCTCCACCCCAATGCGGACCCCTCCAACGATGATGTGGGCATCTGGTGGCGGCGCCCGCCGAGGCCCATGAAATAATAGGGCCTCGGACTTTTCCAGCGCCACCTCCAGTCCCAACATCCTAATCCTGCCGACAACCAGGGCAACTCCAGCCGTGGCAAGACGGGCAGCTGCCCCGTAATCCTCTCCCCGGGCCGTCACCAGCGTGTCGTCGGCGTAACAAGTTACGCCGACTCCCGGGGGCAGGGCGCCCCGCAGCACCCAGTCGTAGCCGATGTTCCACAGGATCGGACCCAGAACCGATCCCTGTGGGACACCGCACGACACCTCCCTCCGGAACGTCTCTCCGTTCCGCCCCACACAAAACACACTCCTCTGGTGCAGGTAATCCCCGACTATTCGGCGCAGATAGGGAGGCACCCCATGAAATCGGAGCGCCTCCCTGATAGTCGCCCACGGCAGGGTGTTGAACGCGTTGGCGATGTCTAAGGACACCGCCAACACCACCCCGCGCGAGGCGACCGCCTCTTCCGAGAGGGCCTTGACGCGACTAATCGCGTCAATCGTCGATCGGCCCTCCCGGAAACCGAACTGGAGTTCGGACAAGTCGGGGCCTACCCGCACCAGGTGCCTGGAGAGGCGGGCGACCACAACACGCTCAAAGAGCTTGCCCACCTCATCCAGCAGCACTATGGGGCGGTACGCGGAGGGAGAGTCCGCGGGGCGGCCCTCCTTTCTCAGGAGGACCAGCTTACCCGTCTTCCACATGGAAGGGAACCGTCCCGACTCCAGACAGGCGCTAAACAGCCTGAGGAGCCGGTCCCCTAGGGCGTCGTAGGCCAAAACCCAGGCGCGGCCAGGAATTCCGTCCGGCCCCGGGGCGGTGTTTTTACCCCGGAGCCGCATCATTGCCGCGCCGAGCTCCGCCATGGTTACTTGTGGCGCCCCGGCATCAGCGCCGCCCTCCTCAATCTCGGGCGGCGCCATTTCGGGAGGCGAGTGCTCCACTCTCGAAGGAAAGAGAGCGGAGACCACCTCCTCCAATTGCCGGGGCTGGAGACTCTCGGTGACCGGTGGGGCCCAGGGGCGCAACTTGCCCCTGACCGCCTTGTACGGACGGCCCCACGGATCTGCCTCGAGAGTCCCCAGGAACTCTTCCCATCTTTGGGTTTTGGCCTCGCTGATGGCGGACTGCAGGGCGTACTTACGCTGTTTGTACGCATCCCGCAGCCGTGCCTCCACGGTCTGGTCACGGTACCGCCTGCGTCGGCGGTACCTAGTGTACTGGCGACGCGCCGCAATGCACGCGGCGCGTTTCTCGCTGATGTCTTCAGACCACCAGTACACCTGACGCCTCGGAGGTCGAGCACTGGCCCGGGGCATCGATGCGTCGCAAATCAGCGTCATCGCGCCCCGGAACCACTCCGCCTCTTGCTCGACCTCCACAGGCCCTTCGCCCATCAGGGTCCAGGCCTGGACGATGGAGGCTTCCACCAGCACGTCTTCGTTTAAACGTTTCAACGCCCATCGTGGGGACGACGGGGTGTGCACTCTCCTCGGGCGATCGTCCGGGATCGCCGGCGAGGCGGAGATGTCGAACCGCACGTAACGGTGGTCCGACAGAGACTCCGCCTCGACCAGCACTTGCCAGTCCCGGACGCGGCGCGCTACGGCAGGGCTTGCAAACGAAATGTCCACAATGGACTCGCCCTGCCAGTGCACGCACGTTGCGACCGAACCCCGGTTCAGAACCACGAGGCCGGTCGCAATCGCCCACTCCTCCAGCGCGTCGCCGCGAGCGTCGGTGACAGGGGATCCCCAAGCCGTTGATTTGGCATTGAAGTCCCCCGCCACCACGACCGGACGCGATGGGTACCGATTAATCACGGCCCCCACCGCGCCCAAAAATCGCTCAAACTCGGCGAGGCGCCGGTTCGGAGAGAAGTACACCCCGATCAGAACGGTTCCCTCCCAATCAACACACACATATCCCTCGCCCCTGTCTGTCATCACCAGGAGCGAGGGTCCGGACGAAACAATGGCCGCCGAGCCTCCGAGGTCCCCAAACCAGTTGTGTCGGCTGGGGACGCAGTAAGGCTCGGCGACTAAGGCGATGTCTATTGACCACTCCGCCATGTGCTGCAGCAAGATATCCTGCGCCCTGGCGGAGTGGTTAACATTCACCTGAAGGAGGCGATGGACCATAATTAATTAGATGTCCATCGCCTCCCTACTGCTCCCTGCTTGGGAGGGGGCCGGGGCGGCCGGAGTCCTGGCGACCGCCCCTCTAGCCCTACGTCTTTTTGGTGGGGAGCAAGATTTGCTCCCCATCCGGTGCTCCGCCGGCTTTCCTGCAGCCAAACAGATGCTGCAGGAAAGTTTTGCGGCGGAGCAGGCGGCGGCTTTGTGGCCGGGCTGGCCGCAGCGAAAACAAAAGTCGCTGCGATCAGTTTCAGCGGTGCATTGCTGCCTCACGTGCCCCGGTTCGAGGCAGCGGTAGCACCGCCTAGGCCTCGGCTCCAGGAGCTTCACCTGAGCCGAGACCATCCCGACCAGCAAACGGCCGGCCGCAACCTTCTTCGCCGCAGCGATGGGACAGCGCACCACCACCGTGCACAGTCCGCTCTCGCTGCGGCGCATCTCCCCCACCCTGACCTGCGCCTGAGGGCAGGCTCCGGCTTGTGCCACCGCAGCGGCGACATCCTCGGAGGAGGCCGAGTCGTCCAGCCCGGTTATCCGCATTTCAGCGGACTTCACCGGGCGGGAGATCTTGACCTCCTCAGGCGGGAACAGGGACCGGATTTTAGCGGCTACCCTGTCCGCCTTGTCGCCGGAGGTGGCACCTGGGACCTCCAAAATTCTGGCCCCAGTGGCGGCAACCTTAAAGCAAACGCCTCCAGCGAGGCCCATCTCAGCGAGATTCATAGCCTGAGTGGCCCGCCGGAGGACGCTTGCGTAGGTGACGCCCTGCCGGAGCCCCTCCTCCGTCAGCTCCACCACAACAGCGGTGGAGCGTGGGGGGCGCAGGTCAGCCGGGCGGAGGCCCTTCTTTTTATGGAGCTGGGGAGCTCGGGAGGCCTTCTTCTTCTTCGTCCTCCTCCTCCTGGTGACCTCCGTCCATGGCTGTTCAGCCGAGGTAGAGGCCACCGGGGCGGCTTGGGGCTGGGGGGCGGGGCGCGGCGGCGCCACAGAGACGGTCGCCTTCCCCTTGCCCCTCCTTTTCCCCTTAGAGGAGGAAGCCGGCAGTGTGGGGGCAGATGTCTGCCGTGCCACTGGCTGGCCGGAGGGCGCCGGGCCAGCCGGCGCGCCGCCGACCATGCGGGGACGGCCCCCGAGCGGAGGGCCCGGGATCGGGACGGGCGCGAGGCCACAGCTGGCCAGGCACGCTTCTACCACGTTGCGCGCCTGAGCCACTGTGGCGCGCATCAGGTCGTCCGCCCAGGCGGGACGCCGGTCCTCCGCGGGAGTAAGGGGCTGCACTGTGCGCCGCGGGAGGGGCGGGAAGTCCTCCCGGGGCCCCTTGGCAGACTTTGGCTTCGCAGCGTCGGCCCGAGCGGCAGTGGCAGCGGCCGCCTTCATGGCCGTCACCTCCGCCCGGAGCTCCGCCAGCTGCCTGTGCAGCCCCTCGTTCTCCGACCTCCAGCGCCTCTGTAGGTCGGACGAAGTCCGCCCCCACAGGTTGAGGAAGGCCTCCCTCATGTCTTCGGTCGCGGTTTTGAGGTCCCGGACGAACCCCCCCTTCAGGTTACCGGACCGGGCCGCCACCCTCAGGACGGTCTCGGCTCCAGCCTCGAACCGTTGCCTGAGGTCGGCAACCGAGTCCCCCCCCGAAGGGGACGCATCCGCGACCTCAGCCGCCTTGCGGAGGTCCCGACGGGCAGGCAAAGTCTGCCCGTGGACCTTCCTCGCGGAGGGAGGCGGCATCGGGGAACCAGCCCTTCCTACACAGGGCGTCCCCTCCGCTACCTCCACCTCCGTGTCCGATCCAGCATCGGACGCGTGGTGCGACGTCTTCCGGCGCTTCGCGGAAGCGCCGGGCGCCGCCCAGAACTTGAGGGTGAGGGAGGCAGAGCTATCCTCCCCCTCCCCCCTCTCCCGTCGAGCCGCCGACGAGCACCGGCTCTGAGGCCGACTGGCCTCCGAGCCCGAGCCCGCCCGCGACTCGACGTCCATGTCAGTGCCGGTGCCGGCGCTGAACACGCTCGACAAGGAGTCGCTGCGTGCCAGCGCCGCCACCCGACACCTCGACCGTGTCCTTGGCACGACCGGGACACTGTCCCCGACTGACAACGGGGTTAACATAACCCCCCCGACCTTCCCCTTTTTGGGGCCTTTCGTCGCCTTTAATTCCATCGCAGAGTCTGCGGAAAATTCGGTGCCGGATATTTCGCGCGGCACAGCGCTGAGATGCTGGTTGCCCCCCCCAGAATACGAGGGGCAGACGGAGCCAGAAGGCTCCGTGAGGGATTCTCCAGGCGCGGCGCGCCTGGTACCCTCCTGGGGTAGGTTTTGACCTTTAGCCGACATCTTTCATAAGTTTTTTGGGGGTGGCCCTAATGGCTGGGTTCCCCCCAGCCATACAGCCCCTCGCCGGGCCACAAAAACTTGGGCTTTGGGTAATTTTTATAGAGGTTTTCTTCCTCGCAGCCCGAAGGCCCCCGGTCCTGTCAGTTCAGGATTACGGGTTGGGCTGGATGGGGGTCCATGCTGGACCGATCCACCCGCCCCAAGACCGCCCGACTGGGCAGGAAACCCACGTTTCCCACCTCGGCCTAACGGCCACACTAGTAATTTTTTAGAGAGGTTGTCTTCCTCTATCGCGGCGTGTTGGGCCGGATGGGGGTCCATGCTGGACCAATCCACCCGCCCCAAGACCGCCCGACTGGGCAGGAAACCCAAGTTTCCTACCTCGGCCTAACGGCCACACTAGTAATTTTTTAGAGAGGTTGTCTTCCTCTATCGCCCCGTGTTGGGCCGGGTGGGGGTCCATGCTGGACCGATCCACCCGCCCCAAGACCGCCCGACTGGGCAGGACGCCTACGCTTCCCACCCCGGCCCAACGGCCCCCACTGGTAATTTTTTAAAGAGGTTTTCTTCCTCTATCCCCCCCGTCCCATCCCCGTGTCCTCTGCTAATCAGAGGAACACGCGGAGGGACCCCCATACGCGGCCCTCGCGGGCCGATAATCCCGAGACAAGATGCCTCGGGTTCCCTATGCGTGCCAGAGTATTAGCCACGAGTAATAATGCCCCCGAAAGGACATTATTACCCGAGTTGCCCGGGGTGCACCGGCCCAACGTATGCTGTTCCATCCCACGAGAAGTGTGGAAGGGACCAGCAGCCGTCAGGCACACTGGGAGGTTCTCTGGCCACACACCCCATATATATACATACCTAACCTAACCCTACCACCCTACCTACCTAGGCCTGCCTTGGCCTTACGGGCCCCTACTTGTTATTTTTTACCGAGGTTTTCTTCCTCTACCCTCCCTGTCTCAAATCCACGTGTCCTCTTCTAATCAGAGGAACACGTGGAGAGACACCCAAACGCGGCCCTTGCGGGCCGATAACCCCGAGACAAACTGCCTCGGGTTCCCTACGCGTGTGCCAGAGTATTAGCCACGAGTAATAATGCCCCCGAAAGGACATTATTACCCGTGTTGCCCGGGGTGTACCGGCCTAACGACTGCTGTTCCCATCCATGAAAAGTGTAGAAGGGACCAGCAGGCGTCAGGCACACTAGGAGGTTCTCTGGCCACACACCCCGTACTGTTGCTACCTTTTTTTTTTTTTTTTTTTTTTTACCCAGGAAAATCCTTTATGGATACCCCCTCCCCCGGGGGGGGGAGGGTGGTTATGTGAGACTCTCCGCCCCTGAAGGGGGTCGGTATACACACTAAAAACCTAGGGTGAGCAGTCCCTCCGCCGACGGAGTGGGGCGGGATGGGGTCGCGTTAGCAATCACCATCCCGCCCCGGCGGTTGGCCCGGCTGATGGTGACCGGGCCTCAGCACCTATGGAGGGAAGGCCTTGCTCACCAAGGCCATCCCTCAGACGTGTGGGGCCGTGCAAGCCGGTAGAGAGTCCCCCGACTCTGTACCAGTGACCCCACTATACAGGAGCGAAAAGGCGGGCAAATCGCCTCCTTCTCGCTCCCGTCCGTCTGCGCCGGAGAGGGTCAGCGAGGAGGTTGTTCTCCCTGACCCTCTCCGCGGTCTCCTTCTGCGCCATGACAGCTTCGCAGAAGGAGACCACTGCCTGCCACGACCTCTCGCCGCCGAGCATGGCGTTGATCACGCTCGGCAGGAAGAGATCTCCGCCTATTATGGCCGAAAGCGTGTGCCGCTGCGGCCCCCACGCGGCACACGCCTCCAGCGTGTGGAGCGCCGTGTCTTCCGGCGCCCCACACTCGTGGCAGGCCGGGGTCGCCTCCCGTCTCGCGATCTGGTGCAAATACTTTCCGAAGCATCCGTGCCCGGAAAGCACCTGCACCAGTCGGAAGGTCAACGACCCGAATCGCCGCCCTATCCACCCCCGGAGGACCGGGCGAATGGCCTCCACCGTCCACTGGCCCGGGGCCGGTGGAGCCAGGTCCTCCGTCCACCGCCTCAATAGGGCGGCCCGCGCCTGTCGCCGCATGCGTGCGACCTCCTCCCACCCCGGGGGCTCCCCGCGGGATCTCCTCGCCGCCACGAAGTGGTAAACTTCGGCGAGGATCTCCGCTTGTAGCTCCCAGGGGGGGTCACTGGCCAGCACGCACGCCGCCGTCCAGGACACCGTCCGGTAACCGCGTATGGCCCTCGTCGCGACGACCCGCTGCGGACGTCGCAGCAGGGTTTTATTGTCGCGACTAAGGGCGTCCGCCCAGACCGGTGCCCCGTAAAGGGCCATACTCCGGATCACTCCGGAGTACAGTCGGCGACAGGTGGCACTCGGGCCACCCACGTTGGGCAGCAGCCTCCCCAGGGCGGCCGCCGCTCCCAGGACTCTTGGGGCCAGCTGGGTGAAGTGTGCCCCAAAAGTCCACCTCCCGTCCAGGATGAGACCCAAGTACCTCATTTGGGTCCCAACCCGGACCAGGACCCCGTCCAGTGCCACTCGCGTACCTGGAGGAGGTCCTCCACGAGGCCCATGAAACAATAGGGCCTCGGTCTTGGAGAGGGCAACCTCCAATCCCAGGGCGCGGATACGGTTGACCACTAGGGCAGCTCCCACCGCGGCCAACCGCACCGCCTCCCCTAGGTCCCTCCCCTTGACTACGACCAGGGTGTCATCGGCATAGCACGCCACCCGCATACTCGCGGGAAGCGTGCCCCGAAGCACCCAGTCGTAGCCAATACTGTTGCTACCTAACCTAACCTACATTTACACGAGTGAAGCCGCGGGGAAAATCCAGTATATTATTAAAATAATGAATTTATGAAACAAATCCAATAAAATACATTTAACATAGTTTCATTTTAATATGTAACATTTGCAGTAAATGTCAATTTTAAAAAACCTCGACTGCAGCAGGAATTGTAGTAAATACTAAACTGCTGTGCATAAAGTATATGCTTTGAGACGCGGGTTGAGCAAAGTGTAGTTGGAATTGTCTGTCAAGATGTTCTCAGAGACCCAAATGTCTTGACCGCCGATACGAGAGAAATACCACTTTCTTCGGTCTTTGAGAGTTTCCTGCTAGGCGTTGGCTTGAAGCTCTCGCAGAGCCGCTTCCACAGTTATTTGTTACGCCTCCTGTTACGTGGTACTACAACTATAGCTGGCGAAACCTGGGTAAAATATAATTCTGTCTACGCTTCAGAAAAAGGTGTGAATATATGCATACAGATTCCAGAAGTCGACGTCAAGCCAGAATCAGGTAACTGGCTAAGTTATAATAGCTATCAGAAAAATATCAAAAAAAACTAATACGTTAGTATTTTAAAAATTATAGGTATTTAAAAAAAAATGAACTGACACCTGTGACGGTCTTTTCACCCCTGTTACTATAGATAATTACTTTATAAATTATCTTTACTTTCTCTTTCTTTTCTTCTTTACTTTTCTTTTCTTCTTTTCTTTTCTATACTTTATGAATTTTTGTTATGTTCTCGAATAATGCTTCTTTAAGATCTCGATTTTTTTCGATTGATTCGATAACTTAGAATGTTACCTGATGCCGGCTTGACGTCGTCTTCTGGGACATCCTGCATATGTTAACTACTACAATTTTATATTTACTATATATTTTATACTAGACTCTGCCCGCGGCTTCGCTCGCGTGAATGATGGTTATGTTAGACTAGTAACAGTACTCTTTTCTGGATCAAAGATGCCCGGTGTCCTTTACTGTCCTCCTGAGACCGATTATGCGATGCGACTTTCATGATGATTGGTCGAGTAGTTAAGCGTAACAAATAAACAAACTTACATTCGCATTCATAATATTAGTTAGGATTACTACTCATTTTGTTGCTTACTTAAACTTATAAGTGTAGGCATGATATATATTGTTATATCTGCCTAATGATTAGTACAGCTGCCTTCGTTATATTATAACAGATTATTACATGCTCCACCTATCAAAACATCGCCGGACACTCAGGCGTCTGAGAGAGTAAGCCTTCATTACTTTGTTATAAATATTATAATATACTCTTTCTGCGTGGCTTTTGTTCATTCTTTTTACCAATTTACGGCGCAGGAAAAGTTTTATGAATGATAATCCTAATACTAATTAATATTATAAATGCGAATGTGAGGTTGTTTGTTACACTTTCACGCTTTAACTACCCAACCGATTGTCATGAAATTTCGCATACATGTTGGCAGGAAAACAGAAAAAGACCAGATAGCTTTCATCCAAAAAAAGGTACTCTTGCCAACCTTTTTCTTAATTTTTTTTCCGTGTAGGAAGGTTTGACGCATACCTCTCCGCGGGGCGACGGAGAGGTTATCTCGAGATCACCGGGGGAAAGATAAAATCACGTTAGATAATAATGTGAAAAATAATTAGTATCTGCATATCCTTGAAAGGGTTGGCAGAGGTTTATAATATGAATAGACATCGAAATTAGATAAGTCATACATATCTACTCTACTTCCTACTTAAGAAAGCCATCTTGTGGGCGATGCTACCACGCCATAATAAATACGGCGGCTGCGCTTGGGAATAGTACTTTTTGCAATGAATGGTACCTTATGTCCTTTTCTGTAATCTTAACAACGTGTATGCGAAATGTCATAATGATCGGTTAAGTAGTTAAGGCTTGAAAGCGTGACAAACAAACTCACATTCGCATTTTAATATTCGTTGGAATACATAATCCCTGTAAATATTAAATAAATATTACTGTTTAAAGCAATGCATAGTGAGAAGAGAGGCAAGCAGAGATCACGAGAAAGAAACCGCGGTGCACTTCTTTTTCCAAAATTATATGCATATAAATTTTTTAGTTCTTGGAATGCCAGACATAGTATAAAGCCTATCTGGCTGCCAGTATTTTGCTAAGACTCAATAGATTACATCGTTTTCGTCTCTATAAGGGTGACCTGTATGTGTAAAAGTTCTCCACAATGTTCTCGAAGATGTGTCTCACAAGTATGCCACCATGCAGGGGGCCGCCGTGGTGGACGTTAACCTAAGCTTTTCATATTAATAAGAAGCCTACGCCACGCAGTGCAATAGTTTATACACAAGGCTAATAATAACAATAATATCATAATCATGTAAAGGTTCTGATGGACTGGATAGTATTTACTTTTACTGAGCATTCCAGCGAATGTTACATTACAGAAGAATATACGGGCGAGCATTCTAGTAAAAGGACAGTAAATATGCTTCGAGCCTTTTGCCGAGCCGAGCCATTCTGTCATCGTTGCACTGCTGTCCCTATATCTTCGTGAAGA
The DNA here is from genome assembly GCA_930367265.1 of Catocala fraxini. NCBI lineage: Eukaryota > Metazoa > Arthropoda > Insecta > Lepidoptera > Erebidae > Catocala > Catocala fraxini. The sequence goes on from OV884047.1 coordinate 7,103,250, forward strand.
ATATTTTTTGACGAGCGTTGAATAGATAGCGTTCGCTAGGATGATCGTGAAAATGTTTGTAGCGATGTTTGGCTCTATGCTTGGCTCTGTTCATACTGCAGTTCGAAAATTTAAAACCGATGAAAGCTTGATGTTCTGTTACAAGTAAATACTCAAGTCTATCAGCACCTTAACAGGTGCATTGCCTTACATTATAATGCTAAAAAAGTCCTAACTAAAAGGCAAAAATATATTTCAATATCTTAAAAGACACTTACAGACATTTTACTAAATTACTAGCAGCAAATCCACAGTACTAAACTACTGAACAAATATACAAGGAAACAAACTAAAACTGGGCTATGAAAAATGACCTGCCCTCTCTATTTTTGTGTACAATGTCGTGACTGATAGAGATCGAATAACACTCCATTTATCAAAATAAAGGAAGTATTAACGGAAAAATTATGTTCAGTTCGTTCAATAATTTAACATGGTCTCTTACTTTGTTGACCTGTGCCCAATATGAAGTATGTATCCTAACCTAATATTATAAATGCGAATGTGAGTTTGTTTGTTGCGCTTTAAAGCCTTAATTACTCAACCGATCATCCTAAAAATTCGCATAGACGATGTCAGGGTAACAGAAAAGGACATAGGATAGCTTTTATCCAGAAAAAGTAGTGTTACTAACTTAACCTAACGTATATTTACCCGAGCGATGCCGCGGGTACAATCTAATTTTAATAAAATTTATAAGTTAAAGCTACGTAGTCTATACGCATGCATACGTACATTTTCCTTAACCTGTAGTATTTTTCTATACACATTACGTATCGAAAACTTTTGATCTAATATTTACATAGTAAAAAGAAGTACAGATATAATTACATTATCTAATTCGATTCAATAAAAATGGTAAAGAATAAGAAAACCGCTTATTCGTTGCGAAACGGTCCTGAAGATGCCTCACGCTAAGGCGAAACATGTGTCGATACATATTTTGTGTTTGAAGCGGCATTCTACAACTTGCGAGTACGACCGGGTCTTACGTCGTTGCTGTCCCTATTCAGAGGAGTTAGGTATTATTAAACTTTTTCTATTGCAATAGTTGGGGTGGGCAATCCGTGGGTGCGTGGCGGGTTCCGCCCAATTAAGTATATTCCATCTGTGATACATTTTTAACTTAGTCTATAGAGTGTATTAAAACATTAGTAAAATAAGGCCCAAATTAAATACATAATATTGTCTTCTGTTTACGCGAATATTATTCATTGAAATTAAACTGCTATATACGGATTTTATCGTGTTGTTTATTTGACACCACTACTACTACTATTAAACTTTACTAATTTTTAAGCTAATTAAATTATTATTAAACTATTTAGATTTAATTTATTTTTAAACTATTTAGATTTAATTTATTTTTACACTTTCTCCAACGTTTCGGTTGCTTTTCAGCAGCCATGGTCACGGGGAGACTAAGATGGCAGTTGTCTCAATGTTCCAGTGTAGTTATTTCAAAGTACCCGAACATAATTTAATCATTGGTGTTTCTATTTACGCAGAATGAGCTCAAAGTATCATGAAGTCTAGCTGTGGAATTTTGAATAAAGTGTCAAATAAACAACGCGATAAAATCCGTATATAGCAGTTTAATTTCAACCAAATTAAATACGTTTAAAAACCTTAAAATATGACACTTTTGTGCGACGGTGCCTTAATACTATTACTTATTAAGCATGTGTGTATTTTTTGTTAGAGACGCAACATTAGACGCGTATTTATTCAGCACTAGCTAGGTGACCGTCAGCAATGGGTGAATGTGAACTGAATAAATAGATGCCTAATACATTAACTGAAATTCAAATTCAACCCGTGTCAGTACAAATTAACATAAATAAATCGAATAGGACTGGATTTGGTACGTGTTCTAAAAATCCCGAAGACAAAGGCCAATCTACGTATTTCATTTTGGGTAACCTTTTTAGGGTACTGTACCCAATTGGTTCCAATGAATCTCAATTACTGCTCGGTTTTTACTACAAGTACAGGCCAGTGGAAGACCAGTGCCTGGTTCATAGGACCAGGCAAATGCTGAACTGTCTCGAATTATTTTTTTTATCAGGATTACTTTTGTTACTTTAAGTGCTAGGTACGAATTATTGGTTATGTTCTGTTAGTCTGTTTTTATCTTATACATTTCCTTATACATATTGTGGCCACCTGTTAGCTGTATAGCAATAAAGATTTATTTCATTCTATACTTTTTTTTCTCTTTATAATATTTTAATTTTAAATTTACATGTAATGAAAACTTAGGTACAGCTATTAAAGTAATAAATAGAACAATGTGTAAACGAAGGCCAATTACAATATTTCACTTATAGATACTTATTTAAAAAAGATATATACATTGGTAAACATTAAACCTACTTACATAATAAACGAAAACTATCTATAGACTAGACACATTATTATTATTTACACATAATAGTTAGTCATCGTTAGGTGCTGACTCCAAAGTACCAATTGCACAATATCTTTTTCAAATCAGCATATATGAAGACAACACTTGGAATATTTCATTGTATCGCGGCAGACTTTCATTCATTCAAACAACCGATATAAAAAATACCCAAACTCGGAATAACCATTTCTGGATCGCATATATTTTTGACCTGTGTGGTTTGGACCCGTATTACTCGGCGCAGTGGCGAGGTGATCACCTAGTACACTATGCTATCTGTGCAGTCAATATTCAACAGGTCTAGCTTTTGAACTATAATAGACAGCCGCCTGATATCATCCCAAAATATACCTTGTAAAAGTAAATTACCAAATAAAGAAAAAACCTAATCTCTTAAGTAAAGTCTACTTGTGTAACTTTTCTACTATTTCGATGAAGTACTGTCATGAGTCTATGTATGTAGATTATCGTCATGGTACGTACAAAAAAACACAGTGATGGTACATTTTTTGCAATAGGTAATCCGAATGAACGTGATCAAGCTAGGCATTTTAGGTACTTGTAAAATACATAAATACATAGTCTTACGTCTGTATATACCCAAAGAAATAGGTAGATATGTATTACACCATATCCCCATGTTATAGTGGGCAGGAGTATTTCCCTCATCCAGAAATAGTCACGCTTCTGTAGTGCGTCAGGGATACTCGAAGAAGATGGCAGTTTTACAGCAATATTTAAGCTCGAACAGTTGCCTGCAACTCATGGCAGAGAGAATGGAAACAGATTGTCCATTCTTCGTGGGCTGGATGCGACTGCATGTGGCGTGACCAGGATTATGTAATTTAATCTAAATATATACTCTATCTGTATGGACTGTATTTTTGTTTGGTCTGAAATAAATGATTTATTATTATTATTATTATACGTACTAAAACTGTTCAAACAAGAACATGACATCTCAGCATATTCATAAACTTATCTACACACGGCCAGTACGTGATTAAGAAATTATACAAAATATATAACGTATTGCCTAATCAACTGATTTTAGATGAAAAGGTTGTGCTGAGGTGACCTATTACAACTACGGCACACATACATATTAACTGCAGATGTGTGTATAGCTAAGATTAGTATATAAGATAATTAATTTGTAATAATAAACAGTCACAAGTAGAATCCGACTTTGACTCATTACCTTTCCACCACCTCTCACTGCGGCCAAGACACCTTTAGCCGCCAGTACGATCAGTCTTGTGAGCCTGCTTGACCAGCAATGAGAAAAACCATTCCAACGAACCCAATTCCTTCCTACATTCCGTCTGTCGCCTTAGGACTCCCGGTGACAGATATCCCGCACCTATCTATATAAGTATCTATAAGAACTATAGTAGGGCTAGGGTTTTAGGGATTGTAGGGACATAAGGGTTTGTAGGTACGTACGAAGCGTAGGTCTATATCACCGAATACCACAATAGTACCACGCTAGTACGGCATTTTTACATGTACAGTAAGGGTTCTACCGACATGTTAGGGGCCCAACTGTACAAAAACTAACTCCAAAAAACCCAATAAAACTTCGTCTGATCCAATCGAACCCCAAACCTCATACACAACAGTTGCATTATTACCGCTGCGCAATTGAAGCACACCTTATAGCTTTCAAGTCATACTGGGACGCCTTAAACACCCTAAAATATAACTATATACTATAAGCATAATATATTATATATGCAATTAATAAAAATAGAAAAATCCAATTTTGAAAAACTTTTTTTAGTTGCCATTGCCACTGCATGGATGGCGTCCTGGTTTAGTGGTCGCCTCGTCACCGGCACTGTACCAAGTATTGCGGGTTCGATCCCCACACGGGACAAAAATTGTGTGTTCCACAAATAGTTGTTTTGATTCTCGGTGTTCTTTGAATGTCTATAAAGGCACCCGCGTCACAGAAACATAAGGAACGTTCTTCGTACGGAAGTTTTCTTTTGAAAAGATAAAACAATATATATTTACATACATTTCTCGTGGCAGTTGACAGAGACTACAAATTTACTCTTGCTATAATCCTGACATATCTCTCTTGATATGTTCTCTGTGTGAACATGTGCAACAGGGGATCAACCACTACCTGAGATTTGACAAACCACAGATTCTTGCTAAAGAACACCGATTCCTACCAAGGATGCTTCGCGAGGCTATTGAAATCAAAAAACATCCTAATTTTAATAGAGAAGATGGTTGGAATGTACCACCAGCTTGGGATCCAGTAATAAAAATAGTCAAACCCAAGAAGAAGCAAACCACAGCTAGACTTCATGATACTTTGAGCTCATTCTGCGTAAATAGAATCACCAATGATTAAATTATGTTCGGGTACTTTGAAATAACTACACTGGAACATTGAGACAACTGCCATCTTAGTCTCCCCGTGACCATGGCTGCTGAAAAGCAACCGAAACGTCGTGGAAAGTGTAAAAATAAATTAAATCTAAATAGTTTAATAATAATTTAATTAGCTCAAAAATTAGTAAAGTTTAATAGTAGTAGTAGTGTAAAAATTTTCAAAATTTTGTAATAAAGTGTCATATAAACAACGCGATAAAATCCGTATATAGCAGTTTAATTTCAATGAATAATATTCGCGTGAATAGAAGACAATATTATATCTCTCTTGCTTTGTACTACAGTCATTTATTGACTCCATATATCAATCAAAATAAATAACCAGGAGATCTCTTTAATAAAAACCTTCTAATGCAAATTGCAATCACATATTATTTGTATCGCCCACACTTATGCAAATGTCAATGGTATAGAGCACATTGACCTTTCAATCGCTAATTAATATACCATATTTAGCTTCTACTGTGTGATCCAACTCATTGCCAATTATTGACAGCCAATCAGCAAGTTTACACGTCACTTGAACCGAATAGAGTGGGGTGAATGAACCGTGGTGATTGCACGTCTAATCGGCGACCCGTTAGTGATTGATTATAGCTAATTATTATAAGTATAATATTATTTTCATAGCAGCGGTACCCTAGTGGTAGACCGTTGCACTGCCACGTAGAGGTCTCTAGTTCAATCCCAAAGCGCACATCTCTGTCTTTTCGAAGTTATGTGCGTATTAAATAGTCGCTCGCATTAACAGTAAAGGAAAATATTGTAAGGAAACCTGCTTGTCTGAGAGTTCTCTATGCTGTTCTCAAAGATATGTGGAGTCTGCCAACCGGCATTGGGCCAGCGAGGTTGACTATGACCTTTTAATACTGTTAAGAGGCTGGTGCCCAACAGTGCGATAGTATTTTTTTTTTTTTAGTATTATTAGCAATTTGGGTTTCAAATTACTAATATTCTTGTTAACCCCTCCAGCTAAGCTAGAATGCTTGTATTCGGAGTGGGTTCACGTCGGTAGTGCAATGGGTGGGATTCGAACTCGTGACCTCTCAATCGCAAGTCCAATGCCTTATACATTGGGCTACCGCCGCTTAAATACAAGGCTGATATAATTATTTTGACGTCGCAGCTATTCGTTGCTACACTAGAACTCGGCAAACCAGCGTTGCGCGATTCCAATGCTACATTATATACAGAGATTAGGAACTCTTTTGATCTTATTTTGGTACATTTGCTATTTTTACTTTATTTTAATGTTGTCCAGTTCATTTAATTTCTTTTTCTTTTATATCATCATCTCCCATACTAAAAATAAATTCCGTGAAACATTCAAACGACGGACACAAATAACATCCAGACTCTGAAAAACCATTTGCGGATTACATAAATGTTTGTCCCGTGTGGGATTCGAACCAACGACATTCGGCGTAATAGCAGTGGCGAGGTGACTACTTTAACCACTACGCCATCCGTGTAGTCAATCTTTTGTACTACAACCTGTCAACCCACGTATACACGTAAATATCATATTCTTCTTATGTTCGTGTGGTTAGTGGCCAACCTGTTGTCAAGAGTTGTTCAAGGCTTGTAGGCCTCTGACATGGCTTAACGACTGCTGTCAATTTGACAACAACCGGGACTAACTTTTTACGTGCCTTCCGAAGCACGGAGACGCTCAGATGAAATACCACTAAGCGGTTACCCATCTACAGACTGACCGCACCCAACGTTGCTTAGCCTCGCTAAACGTTTACCGATCAGTTAGTGCAACTGGCTATGAGCGCCATATCATATGATATTCCGAGACGAAGTAGCTTTTTAAAGGTGAAAGAATGATTAGAATCGGTTCAGTAGTTTAAAATAACCTTTCTTCATACAACAGACCGAGCTATGAGCCAAGTTACCCACACTTAACGATTTGGCCTTTACAGATCATTGTAGTTTAACTACGCTGGAGTCCAAATAGTATTTGTGTCAGTGATGAACAGACTGAGTTCATGTTCACGTCAACATTACACGCGACCACTATACTTCACAGATCGATATAAATTAGTGTCATAGAGCCTAGATACTGTTTAACATGACCTAGCATGTATATTACTTTTATACTATTGTTGTTGTAAACCATCATTGGTCTATATGTTACAATTACTAGCACACTGAGCAGCGATAGCTCAGTGGGGAGATCAACAGACTGCAATGCAGAGGGTCTCGGGTTCGCACCTACGTCGCGCACCACTGACTTTCGGAAGTTATATGACTTTTCGAAATTATGTGCGTATTGATTGACAATTATCGCCTGCTCCGTGCCTCGGAGAGCACGTTAAGCCGTCGGTCCCGGCTGCCATGAACATCTATGGCAGTCGTTATTGGGAGAGTGTCGACACAAAAGATCCCACTGGGTCGAAGAGTCGCCGGTCTGCTATGACTGGCCTCCACATAAGATACATACATACATACATACAATTACTAGAGTAGCAATTTCAAACGTAGAATTGTTTCACGCGCGGTCAGGCCGGGACGCGTGTCTTTTGTTTCGTCATCATTGAATATCTTATTTTATGTGGTGGCCAGTCAGTGCAGACCGGCGATACTTCGACCCAGTGAGATCTTTTGTGTCGACATTCTCCCAATAACGATGGCCATAGATGTTTATGGCAGCCGGGACCGACGGCTTAACGTGCTTTCCGAGGCACGGAGCAGGCGATAATTGTCAATCAATACGCACATAATTTCGAAAGGTCATATAGCTTCCGAAAATCAGAGGTGTGTGACGTGCGTTCGAACCCAAGACCCTCTGCATTGCAGTCTGATGGTCTACCCACTGAGCTATCGCTGCTCTATCATTGAATAAAAATCAGATGTGGCATTTTTATGCCGCAACTATTTTACCCTCTGGATGCGAATTGATTATAATGATAAAATAAACATTTCACTTTTATTTTTAAACGATACACGCGAAATGAATAACGTCGGTATCGTCAACTCGACAAAAGCTGCGGGTAGAATATATACTCATTTGTCACATAAAGCGCCTGTCTATCTTGTCAACGATAAACAGGAGGGTTATAAAAATAAAAATCCTTAGAATAACACAAAAATGGCAATCGAAAAATATAAAGTTATTTATCTGAAAAATAACTCACAAATTACTCGTTGAGTATCGCATAATTATTATAGAAGATAAATTGGTGCTTAATTCCGCGGCATTTTGGCAGCACACTTGACTATGGAATAATTTCTTTCACCTCTCAAATGAAATATTCTTAAGGGCTCTTTACATTTAATAACCGTCCGTAACGCGAAGGCGATGGTTTGCTAAGGGCGACGGTACAGCGAGACAACGAAGCTAATTAAGCTATAAAGAACGGCTGTTGCTCATAAAAATTATATTGTTAATATTGACGTACTAAATAATATAGACTATTACTCGTTTGAAGGGGCAAGAAGCAGAGTACCCACATTACTGCTATGAATTTTAAATCCAACGTAGCAGCCCAACTGACTGCACGGGTGGCGTAGTAATTTAGGTGGTCACCTCGCCGTTGTGTGTTTTAGATTCGATTACGAACACAAAGTTTTGTCCCGTGGACACGGACAAAACTTTGTGTGATCCTCAAATAAGTATTTTTTCTGGATGAAAAGAAACCTGTGTCATTTTTTGTACCCCTGATAACAAGTACGCAACATTTTACTTTAATAAATTTAAGACCTTAAAGCGTAACTAATAAACTCACATTTGCATTTATAATATTAGTTAGCATGTGACTTTATTTACATCGAACATAGGTAAGTTACGACATATTTGTTGAACGTCAAACAATCTAAACGGTTACCGTATGTAGTCTGAGAAAGCATGCAACATCAAAAAATTTAATTGCTGAGCCTAAAATAATGAGGTCATTATAAAAAATATAGTCACAGAGTCTTCTGTTGTTAGGTAACCTATATGTGAAGAACACATTTCAAGCCTATTAGAGTATAATGCTTCTATAAGATGCATAAAGTGTTACTAACTCAGTCATCCATAACCGTAGATTCCTTGAAAATTGCAAATCTGAATTCCTGGCATTCGCATTGACCGAACGCATCGAGATTAAACACCTGTATCATGATAGCTCGTTACGTGGCATTTCATTGATATCACTTTCAGTAGAAGCTGTGAGCCGACTCTGGCAAGAGCGCGTTCACCTTTAACGCGAATGAATTTTATTAAAACGACATATAATGCACGTGTATGAGCTCTCGTTCAATCAGGGCTGTCAGTACGTAAAGCGAGATACGCATGAATATTTTATATACACGGAAGATGGCGATAAGATGAATTCATCCCTACATTTGCCAGACTAGTGGATTATGTATTGGTTTGGAAAACTTTCCCTTTTTGTTAGTTACCCGAAGAGCCTATAAAAGCCCGAATATATCAAATGTGTTTGTATAAGAGAGTGTATTTTGGTACGAGTAAAAAACTTAAGGTGAAAGTTATTTATAAAGCACCAACGTCGGTGACGTAAGTAACTCTGCGCTGTTCAATGGATAAACATTAATCAAATGCACGTAAATACTCTAAGATTTACTACGGGACTAAAAAAAAGGTTAAATTAATAGAAAAGGTAGCAGTTCCATTTATTTTTCAAGTGGTAATACCGACCTTTTCAGGCACCGGCATCGCATCGTACCGCCCACGTGTGTGTTGAATTACTGATGCTTTAATGTCTGTGAATTTTTCCTAACCTTTATATAAAACTTTTCAAAGGCTTTTAAGTTATATGTTGCCATATTTAGACCAGTTACAGTTACTGATAAATTTTGTCAACAGCTGTTGATAAAATGTACCTTTGCGTAAGCTTTTATTTATTTAGTTTCGTTCATACATCTGTTTTTGCGGTGCAAATTTGTAATTCATTCTTCAAGTGCATTTTTTTAAACATGTATTACACGGTAGATTCATTTAAATGAACGAGTGATTTTACGAGTACTATAACAACGAAAACAAAGATCATCAAGACTAAACAATTATTTTTTGAATCACACAATTTTTCTCATGTGACGATGACGATGATGGCCCAGCAATTGAGTAACCTATGGTATTTCTGTGACGTAAAAATAATGTGGTAAAAGATGGCCATAGAAAATATTTTGAATTATATATATAGCATAGCACACACCTAATGCTTTTTAAACATTAATGTTAGTTAATTTTTTATACTACTAAATTCACAAAGAAGCACACGACTCGTCTTATGTTAAGAGGTTACCAGCACCTAAAGTTGCTGGCCAAACAAGAACTATTAATTAGTTGCACCTTGCCAATCTATCTAAAATGAATTGCTAAGGAACCAGCGCATGAGTCACCGAACACTTTAATCATTTATTAACAGTAATGCGTCTCTATAAGGTGGTTGAAAACTTTGTTTACTCAAGATACAGGGCATGAGGTACCTAACTTTGACTAAAATCTTTGGCAACGTATAATTACGTTTGTAGTCAGACTGCTCCTGTTTTTGCAAAAAGCCAGGCTCAAGTAGGTCCAGTTTTGTGTGTTTTCCATGTTTATTTTATTTCAGCATAAAGAATTTATTTCTCAAAAAAGAACATTACATAGGTCACTTAAAATATGAAATTTTTTAAACAATTTTTCTTAACAAGTACATATTAATATTTAATATTCGATCAGTCGAGTGTAAGTTTGTTAACAATCTCTTTTTTTTCAATGAGTACATTTTGAATCTACTTTAAAAAATATTTGTATTAGATAAAGAATTATTTACGTTTTTAGGTAGTTTATTATATAACTCTGCTCCCTCATACTGTAAATTATTTTTACCGTACAATGCCATTCATTAATGTTAGCCTGTTTTGCTCCACCGCAGAGCAAATGCCCCCTTTTGCTTTTCCACGTCATCCTGTTACCTAATTACACTAGTTTATACCGAAATCTCCGTAGTCTGGTGCAAACTAACGAATAATGACCGCAATACACTTTCAAAGAATGTTATACGTGAACTGCTTTTCTAAAAAACCACATTGTGTTCATTATGTCTATTAAGAAACCATATCTATATGTTGACGAGTCAAGATTCGTTTCCGAACGCAAGTGTGACGTCACTACCGAGTCATGCTTGGACGCGACCGTTGGAGCGGGCGGCCATTCTATAATCGGAGCTCGCACCGTGCGGACGTGTTTGTTCGAGAATACTTGCTAGTTATTATATTGTGAATTTATTTAAATAAACGTTGTTAAATCGTACTTCGTGACTATTATTGTTCGAGGCTACCCGTCATGTCGGCATCCGACGAAAATACGCGCCCACTGAGTCCGGTGGCCCAGCACTCTGCAACATATATATTTACTAAAGATAGACAATTTAACGTTGTTTTACTTAGGCTTTAAGAATAAAAAAACAATTTTAGCATTTATCTTTTAAAAAAAGATAGTGAACGCCTATTGACACGTACGTCTTTTTACAAAATACGTCCCTTTGCTTTTTTAGTTTATCTTAAATCTATAATAATATTATAAAGCTGAACAGTTTGTTTGATTGTTTGGTTGAACGCGCTAATCTCAGGAACTACTATTTCGAATTGAAAATTTATTTTATTGTTGAATAGCTTATTTATCGAGGAAGGTTATAGGCTTATATAACATTACGCTACGACCCTCGGGGGCGGCGCAGTGATCATTAACGCGAGTGAAACCGCGGGCACATCTAGTTTCATATACACTAAAGCCCATTATTATTTATTACTTTGTATTTTAGACTTTCGTCTCGTAAGTAACGTGAAATTCAATGCCACCTATATCTAGAATAAAACCCTGACTTTCAATAAACAAAGGTTAAAAGTTCAAGTTAAATCTCTTGAAACATTATATCGATAAAATATATATTTTAATTACCGTAGAACCTTGCTTATTACTAATATTCCAGTGATTATACTACTACTTCTTAAAAATATCCGATACTAGATTTTGCCTGTAGTTTCGCTCGCGCTTATCATCATCGCTCGAAAACAGTACTATTTCCAAATAAAGTTACTCCATATCATTTTCAGTACCCCTGACAAAGTGTATGCGAAATTTCATGATAATCAGTCGAGTAGTTAGGGCATGACAGCGTAACAAACAAAATGAACAATCAAATTCGTATTTATAATATTAATAAGGACAATAATTATTGTGCCCGAACAGAGAATAGAACCAAAACTATAAATTGTAGTTACAACAGCCTTAAAATATATAATAATAATATAATATAATATTCTATCACATACACACAGCATAGCAGCGATAGCTCAGTGGGGAGACCAACAGACTGCAATGCAGAGGGTCTCAGGTTCGAAACCACGTCGCGCACCTCTGACTTCTGGAAGTTATATGACTTTTCGAAATTATGTGCGTATTGATTGACAATTATCGCCTGCTCCGTGCCTCGGAGAGCACGTTAAGCAGTTGGTCCCGGCTGCCATGAATATCTATGGCAGTCGTTATTGGGAAAGTCAGTACCCTCTAATATCCTGACCCTGGTCTAGCCTTAGGGTATCGTTAACCTTCTGGTTGCGGAGGTCAGGTGGCAGCCGCTCCGTGTAAAAACTGATATCCAGTCAAATCCGGTTAGACCAGAAAAGCCGACCCCAAGTGACTTGGGAATAATAAAGGCTAAGAGAGAAGAAGACATACACACAGCACCATCTAGCCCAAACTTAGCAGAACTTGTACTATGGATACTGGACAATGGATAAACATACATATATGTATACTTTTTTCTTGTAAATATATACATATTATACATAGAAACACCCAGACCAAGACAAACATCCATGTTCATCCACACAAATGTTTGACTTTTGCGGCAATCGAACCCGCGACCTCAGGCGTGGCAGTCGGTTACACTGACCACTACGCCATCGAGGCCGACATGTAAGTCTGTAAGAAAAATACACTACCGTCATTAGAGAAAAAGGCGAATCTGCCAGTATTTATATATTGAACTACATGTGCCCGCGGTTTCACCCGCGTTTATAGTTACTGCGCCTCTCCCGTGGGTCGTAGCGTAATGTTATATCGCCTATAGCCTTCCTCAATAAATAGGCTATCCAATACTAAAAAAAATTTTCAATTCGAGCCAGTAGTTCCTGAGATTAGCACGTTCACACAAACAAACAAAATCTTCAGCTTTATAATATTAGTAAAGATATAAAAATATTGGAAGATGCGTCTTTATTTACTGATGCCGAATACATAAAATACTCAATGTGAAAGATAATTTATATACGTATTTTCCTTTATCACTGCATTACACTTAAATGGCTAAAAAAGCTTGGTAAAACAAAATATCCATATTTCCGTGACTTTTGAACGAAATGCATAAGGGATTGCCAAAAAAAAATGGCTCGCACCGACCATCTGCGTACTTTTTTCTAACTTCTGTACTCTTGGGATTGACTTGTGTTTTGTACTGTCATGCCCTTATAAATAATGCTTTGGTTATTTTGGAAGTTTGAGATGTGCGACTATCGATCAAACATTTCGAATAATACAAATACTAATTTTCATTAGAATATATGTAGCACGCTTTAACTATTCGACCGAGCGACACAAAATTTCGCAAACACTTTTTCAGGGGAACAAAAAATTACATGGGTACCTTTTAACCAAAAATAAAGTACATTTACGCCAACGAAGCCGCGCCAAGTGAGAAATAAAGATACCTCAAACCGTTATATGCGGTATTACTAGAAACATTTTTCTAAGGCGATATGTACAAAATCCTGTAGGTATAGCATTCCTATAAGGCTTTCGTGAGACAGCCTGCGCTGCACCGTATTCATATTACAGCTATAGTGAAGTGCCAACACAAGTGTCAAGCTTTGTGTTCCGGGCGCTCTCCAGCGATACTCAAGCTACCATTGTCGCTCCTACTGGACGATCGCCTTAATTATTCCCGTACTTCGCGGTACTGAAGTAGAATTTAAATAATTTATTCTTAATTTACATTCAATTATAATGATAATATTTTTAGAGTAAATTTTATTTGGCTATACTTGGAATATACAGTAGGATGGTGGTAATTTTGAATTTATTGTTTATTGAAGTTATTTTTCATCGTTATATGTTAGTAGTTAGTCTTTTAGTGTAGTAGTGTGAGATTATTTATTACTGGCCTTGGCCTGCGAGTTTGTTCTCGTTGACTATGGTTAGCTGACAACACTGTACACCATAGATCAAAAACATATGTAACGTGCCGTGCAACTTGTCCCCGGTTCTAATGAAAATAATCATATAAAACGTGGCTAAAATTTTAAAATGAACCTCTAGGCACTAAACTGTGAGAAATGCATCAAATCTGTTTAGTGGTTTTTGCGTAAAGCCGGAACAAACAAACAGAACAGAAACCATTGACAACACGAAACATATACTAATATTATTACATTCAATGATATTGCCATTAAACAGTTTACTCATTACGTCTTCATAATAATCCTAACCAATATGAGAAAACAGTTAGTTTATTTGTTACGCTTTCACGCCGTAACTACTCCACCGATAATCAAGAAATATTGCATAAACGTTGTCAGGGGTACAGAAAAGGACATATCATCATCTAGAAAAAAAAATACTATTCCTGAGAGAAAGTTATTCATTGAAAATATAAATGAATGCGACCAAAGCTGCGGTAAAATTCTAGTCTTCATTAAAAAGTTTGCTACATCTTCATAATCATACAGCTATATTTCTTTGAACAATAATGCGCTAGAAATAATCCTAACAACGAATAGCATATTTTGAGCAGCGATAGCTCAGTGGGGAGACCAACAGACTGCAATGCAGAGGGTCTCGGGTTCGAACCCATGTCGCGCACCTCTGACTTTCGGAATTTATATGACCTTTCGAAATTATGTGCGTATTGATTGACAATTATCGCCTGCTCCGTGCCTCGGAGAGCACGTTAAGCCGTCGGTCCCGGCTGCCATGAACATCTATGGCAGTCGTTATTGGGAGAGTGTCGACACAAAAGATCCCACTGGGTCGAAGTGTCGCCGGTCTGCACTGACTGGCCCCCACATAAGATACGTACATACATACATGGTTACATGTGACCATCGCTTTGGGCTATATTACTACTTAGCTTTAACTGATTCTACATACATACATACATAGATTCACGCCAGTTTCCCAGAGGGTAGGCAGAGACTACGGATTTCCATTTGCTGCGATCCTGACACACTTCTCTGGCTTCATTCACTTCCATCACATTCCTCATACACGCCCGTCGGTTCAAGGTGCTCTTAACCTTGCCTTTGTCCAGAACGCCTCCGATCTGATCAAGAAACGTTCGCCTAGGTCTTCCTCTTGCGACTGTTCCATTAACCGATTCTGTTGATTATATTAGGTAGTGCGGCTGTTAGAAGTTCCATAAAACATTAAAATAAAATAAAACACAACAATCAGTTATACAACCAAATATTTAAGGGTGGACGCATATTTTGTGGATGATCACACAAAGTTTTATTCCATTGGGAGAACCGACCCTTTTCAGCACGTCCGCACTGGCGTACCTCTCTGACAAAAACATGATTCATTAATACAATCAAATTTTATACTTGCCCGCGGTTTTACTCGCGTAAAAGTAGTTTAGTTTAGGTTACGTTAGAGAGAGCACTTTTTTAAAATACAATGTTACTGAGTGATGATATAGCTTTCTAATGATAAAATCGATTGAGTAGTTTTTAAGTTAAATCCTTCAAACAAGCAAAAGTCAAATCTTTCCTCTTTATAATTTTGCCTCTGTGGCGCAGCGGTAGTGTAGTAGTCTCGGGTTCGAATCCCGTTAGACACCCTCGTGCCTCGGAAAGCACGTAAAGCCGTTGGTCCTGCGCCTGATCTCTCTCCGGTCATGTCGGATTACCGTCCCATCGGATCATGAAAGTTAAGGAACAGAGAGTGCAGTTGTGTTTGCGCATACACTTGTGCACTATAATATCTCCTGCGCAGATGGCCAGTCTCCGTTAAGACTTGCTGCCGTGACAGAAATTCGTTTTGGAGGTCATTAATTAATATTAGTATAGACTAGCTATACGTGGCCGCATTGTTAAGATCTAAACGGTATCTTTCACATTTATACGTTACTAGATTTAGCCAGCTAGCTAGGTTAGGTTAGGTTTGCAATAGTATATCTTTCTGGATGAAAAGTACTCTATCTCCTTTTCTGTTCCACTGCCAATGGTTATGCCAAATTGCATTGTAATATTACATTTATACGCATTTTTTTAAAAGTTCTTTCACCATTCGAAAGCTATGTTATCACCGAGTAATGCTATATTTTATTTAAAAAGGGACTGTTACAAAATTTTTTTTTTTAACGCTGCTAAATTTGTAAACCATATTCCCTGTCGCCGGTTTTGGGGCGGGCGATG
This sequence comes from Catocala fraxini, assembly GCA_930367265.1. NCBI lineage: Eukaryota > Metazoa > Arthropoda > Insecta > Lepidoptera > Erebidae > Catocala > Catocala fraxini. Next base: position 7,119,520 of record OV884047.1, read on the forward strand.
GGGATATGTCGGGATCCAGCCCATAAGATGGAAATTTAGGCTGAACCGACTAAAACCACCGCGGTGTTCCTCACACCTTTATGGCAGGGTTGCGCGGATCACTCTCGCATTCAAATCGCGACCCCGTCAAAGGTTTGACCCGCCGATGGACGTGGCGGGTCCCACACAACCTTCACACAAACTCACAAACACAACAAAAAACACACACAATTGGGGGCCCTGGTCCCCGACGACAAAGCGGGGACCTAGTCCCCCTTCCCTTCCCTTCCTTCTTGTTGGTGGTGACAGAGAACGTTCAAATAGGCAGTGTTCTAAGCAATTATCTATTAAACCTCATAGGTCAGAAGCATTTAGAGGAAGCTTCCGTTACGCCGCGTCCAAGTGCTGGAACAATATACCTCCACCACTACGTAACCTCCGGTCAATAAAGACTTTTAGGAGCCGATTAAGACAGTTCCTCATGGAGGCGCAGCGGAAGATAGATAATGCCATTCTAAATGCTTCTTTTATTTGATCTCAAATATGGAATAATTAACTATAATTTCCTATAATTTATAATTTGCATATTATTATAAACTTTATTATATACTTTATTTTTCTTGTTATATATATTATTTCCTATTTTATTATATTATAACTAATAGAAACCTTGTTCTGATATGATCAATTTCTAATTTTGATAAGAAAATTGAATTCTTACCCATTGTCATTAATTTCTTAATTATATTATTTTATTACTATTTTAATATAGCGTTAAAAGCTTGACAATCTATCTTATTAATTCTAATTTTATTTCTCTAATGTGTTTATATGTTATATCTACATTTTTGTATTGAAACACATTTCACATTGTATTATTAATATATTGTTTATGTTGTTGTAATTATGTTCTTTTTTATTCATTGTTTTTTTTTATTTTTTGTTTTGACATTTTTATGAATTTATGTATATTTGTATTTCTTTTTGTTAATTATTTATGTTAGAAATATTTTTTATTTTTATTTTTTATTATCATATTTTTTTCTGGGAATTGTTATTAGCATCCGTGCAGTCACTAAAGGGATCTAGTTGAAAACCAGCGCCAGGCTTCCTTAGCCTGGCATATGCTGAACTAGGTCCCATTTGGCAAATTTTATTATAATTTTTTTTTATTTTACTTGTAATTATTATATATTTTATTTTGTCAAATAAATAAATTTTTCTTTCTTCTTTCTTTCTTTCTTCCGACATCAACTGTTACTAACATAACCTAAACTACTTTTACGCGTCCAAAAGCTAGTATCGAATAATTGTAATATTACATATATACGCATGTAAAATTATAATTATTCGATAAAATACGTAAAACGATGAGTTTAAATAAAACGTAACGACATCCTAACACAGATGCAGTAGCGGCCAATATCAACAAATCTTCGCAATAAAATTAAATTACGGTCCACTGCGGTGTATAAAACATTACGGCCTTATAATGCTCGCCGCCGTTCCGTTTTATTGTCGATACTTTAGTTTATATTACTGGCGTGTTCGATTGTGACCTAAAGGAAAATCTATACTAATTGAAACTAAACTTCTTTATACGGATGTTGTCGCGCTTGTTTATTTTAAAACACTTTTATTATATAATTTTGATACTATAACACTACTATTATTGAACTTTACTACAATTTAAGCTATTTATGTATTTACAAAAATACTGTTACTAGCCTAAACTAACTTAACATACATTTACGCAAGCGAATCCGCAGGCAAAATATGGGTTCAAATAAAATTTAACAGATATAAAAACACACCTGATTAGGAACAACTTTTTGTGGATCACACCATTTCTCTCACTTGGGAATCGATCCCATAACGCTACGTAGTCGCGATGGATAACTTAAACAATTGCACCATCCGTGCAAGACAAGAATAAATAATATCAAACAGATTTACATCTTAACACTTTTAAAAGCGGTTGTCTCCGTTGATTACAAACAGTAATTGTGCATTATATAACGGTCCTGTGCAGTAACGCAGAAGCACCGAGAAAATATTTTCTATTTTCTTAAAAGAAACGGTAGTAAACTTAGTTTTAAAATAAAAAACACAGATTCATTACTGAATTGTCTGATAGAGCGGCAGCCATATTTAAATCAATCGGAATAATAATTTTTAAATCCGACTAGTTGTTTAAGCGATTAGCGTATTTAAACAAGAAAACCACTTTGTTCAGTTCGTTCTATTATAATTAGTGTAGATGATGAAATATTTTCTTTATTTGAAATTTGATTTACTTCATATCGCCTGCTCCGTGCCTCGGAGAGCACGTTAAGCCGTCGGTCCCGGCTGCCATGAACATCTATGGCAGTCGTTATTGGGAGAGTGTCGACACAAAAGATCTTACTGGGTCGAAGTGTCGCCGGTCTGCACTGACTGACATAAGATACATAAACTACTTTATACAAAACGTCAGGGAAACTGTAAACTTATATATAAATTTAGTTTTAGTTAAATTAATATAGTTTGTACATAGTGTCATAGTTTTAAATGATGTTATGAAAGAGTTTTAAATAAACAACGTGACCATATCCGTATAAAGTAATTTAACTTCAATGTATAACATTCGCGTAAACGCAAGACAATATGAAGTAAACTTCCACCCTCCAACATCTAGAAAGGTAACCTTACCATATCTTAAAGAAACTTGCGACATCAGCTCAAAACTCGCAATTTTCAGGGTGAAACAAATACTTCATTGCCTTCAATAAATTTGTGTGGTCACGTTTTGGTACAAAACTTTCGTAATTTAAGATTTACAAACGCTAAGAATTTTCGTAAAAAATTTTTCAAGATTTAATAGGGTTTGCGATTATGTAATATATATATTTTCACAAATAAACCGGGTGTAAGGTTTTACATCAAAGGTGCTGTACAAATATCCTAATACTACTTCACTCCACCCAAGTGTTACTGAATCGATAGCTTCACGGAATTATATAGAAAACTGACCCGCACAACTTCGTCTGCGTCACATGTGAGAATTTTCCCCGTTTCTGCAACATTCTTCATTATTACTCCACTCCTATTGGTCGGAGCCTGATGTTATATAGTTAATAGCCTTCCTCGATAAATGGGAGTTATATCCAAGCCTAAAATAAATTTTAAATTCGAAATGGTAGTTTCTGAGATAAGCGCGTTCACCCAAAAAAATAAACTCTTCAGCTATATAATAGTATAGATATCGTTGCCCCGAGTCTAAATGTTTTTGTGTCCAAAGTTTCAATATTTTGAAACAAACTGCAATGTGTAAACTATCTGCAGTAGTACTAATTACATGATGGACAGCAGTGGAGTCCAAAAAAAGTAAATTACTTTTAAAAGCGTTTTAATTAAATGTTAAAATTATAATAAAGTGTTCTTATTACTAATTTAATTTCTAATGTCCTAACGTCCCGATGTTAGGTGACAAAAAGGCCCCTCAACAAGCCGGTGATTAGTTTTTATGGATCGATGAAGTGGCGTTGCATAATCGGTTCCAGAATCTTCTCATTGAATCGTCTTGTGTGCTCGTAAAGTATCTGAGGGCATACTCAGATATAACATACCTAAATACATAAAATGTCGGTTGTGTCCCTATGGATAGCTACAGATCGTAGAAAATATATAAAGACCGTAGGGTCTGTGGCTATCTCTTGGGAAAGCAGCCATGATTTTGTCGCAGGTGTAAACTTGTAGATTTGAAATGGCATCGGTCCTATATACCCCTTGCTTTGGTTGCTCTCGTTACATTCCTAATGCCCTGATCGTCGTTTTAGCGTACTCTTAACTGCGTCTTTGTCCAGAGTGTCTCCGACCTGGTTAAAGAGAAAGAGGACGCTCTATTAAAACACAATGGTGGTTCTTGCATAGACTAAAAATTTATTAAACTTTTAGTTCTAAATGTACAAGCATAGATGGCAGCATAAGCAATACAAAAATATAATTTAAGTTTATTTTGTTACACATTTCAACATCCCAACCTAACAAAATAAACTATAAACCATCAACTCGCAAGGAATACAAAACTAAATAGAACAAAATATAAACTTATATTTCTTCAACACCCATTAAACTAAGAAACTTTAATGCTTATTTATACAAAGACTCTTTGTGAGTAAATCAACTTGGCATTTAGAGGTTGATACATATTATTCAAGTCTGACTCTATTATGAAACACACATTTACGAACAAAATGATGTCGCACATCAATGTGTTTTGTGCGTTTATAAATTAAGGGTTAGCAGCTAAACTAAGTGAACTTTAACTATCACTATACAAGCACACAGGTGTCCTTTCATTTAGTTGTAACATATCACATAACAAATTATTTATATAAACAGCTTCTTTGCAGGCTTCTAACAGAGCCATATATTCTGCCTCTGTTGTTGACAGAGCAACTGTACTTTTCTTTCTGGACTCATAAGAGATAACGCAACCTGACATTATGAAACAAAATCCGGTATAAGACCGTCTGTCTAATGTACATGATGCCCCAACAGCATCAACAGCATCAACATAACCATTTAAAGGACTATAACTATCTTTCTTATACACTAAACCATATCCCAAATCCTCGCTCTGGGTATTTCACTTCTGATTTATCTATTCACAAGTCTATATCCTTAGATAATTTAGAATTAGTTTTGAGGACATACCATGCGAGCGCATCCGTAGGCAAATGATAGTTACCAATAGACAATGTGCACGGAATCACGAACATCAGCTAGAGATACTATAGAGCCTAAATACAACGGGGCTTGAGCAACAGATAAATCGATACACTCATTAGTCAAAACTGGTAGAATTGTTAGAGGGTGAAATCGGTATATAGAACTAAAATTAGAAGCTTTAGAATCAACATCTATTAACGTGGCACTGACCAATGGTTTAATAGGAACATTTCACGTAATATTCTAATATATTATGGCCATATTGCATTAGGATATGTAGTCACCATATAGTTAGGTAGGTTATCTTTAACATTTGTTGATAATTAGACAAGCATTTTAGCTTAGCTAGAGGGATTAAAAAGAATACATGCATAACCCAAATTTTTAATCATTAAAACGTAAAATACTTGTACTTTATTTTCCGTCCTCTGAAAGCCTGTGATATGGACCAGGTACGATTTTTTCAACAATTACTTAAGTGCCTTAAATTTTAAGGACCCTCAAATGTAAACACGGAGTAGTCCTGAACCTAGAACTATAAATATTGATATCAAATATTCTGAATATTGAAACTACTATTTCAAATAGGAATCGGGGTTGCAATATAATAAATTTAAAAAAAATCTTATATGTACGTAATATTAAGTAGGATCTGTCATGGAAGTTCGATGTCTGCATGCATAACATCCCTGTCTTAATCTCTGAGGATATATCTTCAATCATATTTTTCTTTTATGTATGTTAGTTGTTGTCCTCAGATGGCCTTGACAACATTACGTGGTCTATGGGTGAGCGCAGAAGGCTTCCAACACGTTAACCTTCAGTCAAAATAGTCTAATGCTTATTTTGCCAAGCGGTAGGCAGAGATGTATCACACCCATAATTTTTCCAGATATCATTTAAGATCCCACGTAATTGGAGTCAAGCAATGAGCCGTCTACCGGGCACAGTTGCCCCGAGCTGCTTCTAGGAATTTCTTGACAGAAAAATACGATTCTAAACGAGTAATAGTGAATAGCATTGACATGCGGTTCCCTATCCATTTGCATAAAAGTTTAAGACTTATAAAATGGCATACTCGCGGCAACCTAACGACCCTATTTATCGGGTTATTACTAATTACTTGCTTTGTAAGCAAGGTCGGGTAAAAGGACCTCATCAGATTTGCTGTATGCCAAAGACAATTATGGCAAAGTAATATTATATCAAAAAAATATTCCAGAATAGTTATGGCAAAGTCTTCTCTCTTAGCCTTTATTATTCCCAAGTCACTTGGGGTCGGCTTTTCTGGTCTAACCGGATTTGACTAGATATCAGTTTTTTTTACACGGAGCGGCTGCCACCTGACCTCCGCAACCCGAAGGCTACCGATACCCTAAGGCTAGGCCAGTGTCAGAATATTAGAGGGTACTGACTTTCGCAATAACGACTGCCATAGATGTTCATGGCAGTCGGGACCAACGGCTTAACATGGTCTCCGAGGCACGGAGCAGGCGATAATTGTCAATTAATACGCACATAATTTCAAAAAGTCATATAACTTCCGAAGGTCAGAGGTGCGCGACGTGGGTTCAAACCTGAGACCCTCTGCATTGCAGTCTGTTGGTCTCCCCACTGAGCTATCGCTGCTACATGATACAAAGTATATAGGATACATGATGGCAAAGTATATTGGGAAAAAAACATTATGCGAAAAAAAGGGATCCCGTAGCATTCACTGACGAGATAGGCAGCTACAGGCTTATAACAAGTGAGAAACGGCCATGAATTGCCGTAAATCTTAGAGTTCGAAAAAATGGTATTACGTGGTAAGAGGACAAAGGTCATACTCATTTCGGGGGTATATCAACTATGCTGAGTCGAATGGCGTTAACCGCGAGTCTCTAGCTCTTACAGTTCTTGAGTTGAAAAATGGTATTACGTAACCTTGAGGTCAAAGGTCAAAGGTCATAGTCATTTCGGGGGTGTATCGACTATGTTGAGTCGAATGGCGTTAACCGCGAGTCTCTACCTCTTACAGTTCTTGAGTTGAAAGATGGTATCACGTGACCAGAGTGGTCAGAAGTCAAAGGTCATAGTCATTTCGGGGGTATATCGACTATGCCGAGTCGAATGGCATTGACCGCGAGTCTCTAACTCTTACGGTTCTTGAGTTGAAAGTTGTATAACAGACAGACGGACGGACGGACAAAGCTGTTGTATAAGAGTTTTTTCGAACTCTAAAAACACAAGCCAGAAGAAACTCTAAACACTGATTGCCATTACGTTGATAGGTTGCAAATGATCGTCTGACTACCAAAACTAATAAAAGTCATGAGTGTACTATCAAAGTTAATGAGTGCCATCAGTTCATAACGTTTATGACAATTTGATATTCAAAATGTCTGTCCACTTTATATAATGGGAAAGTTATGTAGGGCCTTATTATTGCGATCTGTAATCTGACAGAATGAAATATTCGTTTTTACGCTATGTAGTTTCACGTTGTATATTGGTAACTATCTTCTGCTTTTGGATACGCTCGCGTGGTATGTCCTGTTAACATTACATACAGTATAAGATTGGTATATGTCTGCACGGATGGCGTATGGTCTAAGTGGGTTTGGACACACGGGACAAAACTTTGTGTGATCCACAAATGGTTGAGCCGCGTCTGGATGTTCTTTGAGTTCATTGTTTAATTGTTAGTAAAGTTAGTCATGACACAAGATTTATTTCTGGAGCAGGAATCGCCTTTTAGTTTTCAATGTTAAGACTGCGCCGAGCGAAATGTGCCAAAACAGGCGATCACAGTTAAGTTAATAAAATCAATACTTTTTGTTTAATACAAATAGAAAATATTCATTTACCATAACAATTAATGTATTTACAATTATTCCTTGTAAAAAACTTAAATAATTAATATTTTCACCTACAAAATTACGTAAATTGCACGAAAAATGCAAAAACGTAAGCTCGTGTTACGTGATTTTTAGATTATAACAGTATAAAATCTATCCTATTTTACAGCTTAAACGAAACATAAATAGTTATATTACAATTTGTCCGTCCCAAATATTTAAGTTATTGGTTGACAATAAAGATACATATTTATCAAAAGAGCACTTCAAATCCTCCATACAATTTTACTATGGCGGCCGCGCGCCGATTTGAATCAAACTCTGTCATTCAGTCCAACCGCGTCTTACGTTCGGCGCAGTCTTAAGTCATAAATAATTTATTTATTGATACCCTTATGATCGTCAAAACCTATTGGTTAGTGAGTCGACTAAATCACTGAAGCTACATTTAGATTTGTTGCTCGTTGTTTAGATTGGGTTGAACCAATGAGAATGGCTGCACTCTCTAAATGTCTTGAATAAGTGAAGATTTCTATTGGTTAAGGAATAGTAAACAATCCTTCCACGTTATTCGTTTAATTTTTAATTTCCTGCTGATAGTAAAGTACCAAGTTCAACTGATTAGTCAGTCGGTAGCTCGCTCCCTATTAAGTGGTTGAACGATAGACGGCTGTCGATCCAGCCCTTTTAACGACGTGACTACAACTAAAGCTGGATTGAAGTTAAACTACTTTATTCGGCTTTTTTCGCGATTATTTTATAACTCTTTATTTAAGTACATAATTTTGAAGATAAGACACATCTTCTCCTTTTCTTTTTCCTTTATTCTATGTAGTCCAAACTAAGCAGATCTTGTACTATGGGTACTAGACAATGTATAAACATACATATATACTTTTTTTTTGTAAATACATACATATTATACATAGAAACACCCAGACCAAGACAAACATCCATATCCATGCACACAAATATTTGACTTGTGCGGCAATCGAACCCGCGACCTCAGGCTTGGCAGTCGGTTACACTAACTACTACGATATTGAGGCCCTGCTTGCTTGCCTAACCCGGGAATTGAACCCTATATTGAATAACAAGGTCATAAGGAATTTTAAAAAACAGAATGATGGAAAATCTGATTAGGAAGAATATTTTGTGATTTTATTAGTATCCAATACTTTTACCAGTTACCAGTTACCATGGTAGCAGTTACCATGATCGTGCATTTGAAAAAGGTACAGCAAACCTATATCGTATGGAAAAAACTACACACATTATTTGTATATTCAAAGCGATATACCTAGTCATATAGGACTGTGCATAGCTAATTTGTTAATAGATGATACGCTTTTTTAGGGTCACGTATTTTACAAAAACATTCTCGTCCCGAAAGTGTAGACAGAGGTTGATCACAGCGTAATTCCACTATATTTGTGTAAGTCCTACATTTAAGAGAACGAATTTATTAGCAGTGATAAGTTATGTATCTTATGTGGGGGCCAGTCAGTGCAGACCGGCGACACTTCGACCCAGTGGGATCTTTTGTGTCGACACTCTCCCAATAACGACTGTCATAGATGTTCATGGCAGCCGGGACCGACGGCTTAACGTGCTCTCCGAGGCACGGAGCAGGCGATAATTGTCAATCAATACGCACATAATTTCGAAAAGTCATATAACTCTCGAAAGTCAGAGGTGCGCGACGTGGGTTTGAACCCGAGACCCTCTGCATTGCAGTCTGCTGGTCTCCCCACTTAGCTATCGCTGCTTATTATTATTATAGTATTGAATTATAATAATAAAAATATAAAAATATTTTAAAATATTGAAGTATACAATTTATATCAATAAAACAATTTACAAAGCTAATGTTATTTGTACAAACCACCGTCATGCGAACCCAAATCCTGAAGCACAACGGAAGGTGCGAAAAAAACCTTTTCCTCTACCATCCTAACAGCCAGCACATTAATATTATACATTCTGAAAGTACAACACACCTGACCCTTTTGAAGGACCTCTTAGATTTGGTCAGTAAATATATGTAAGTATGGCTACATTAAAGCCATCCTTCGGGTTGCCCACCTACTTACACTATAAAAGAGTATATTAAGTATTTTATTGATCTCATATGAACATTTAGGGACGTCGTTATAGTTTAGTTGGACATAAAAGTTGTAGATTGTAAAGTATAGGTCAACGATAGTCGACGTCAGATGTACCTACGACAGTTATACTTATACAAAGATAGAAATCGTATATGCACCCTACTATAATGATAATGATCGCCTATCTAGAGGTTTTTATCTGAATTGTCTAATCCTTTAATTCTAATGAATGTATGAATGAAGTAATGAATGAATTCTAGTGACAAGTTAACAGAATATAAAGCACGATTTTAAAAAAATATACCCCATTTTACACTTTCTACCATCTGCCTGAAATTCGGACCTTATGATTGGCTGTAAATCAAAGCAGTAGCAATCAAAGCAGAGCAATCTACTTAAAGTCAATAAACCATTGTTCTTTATTCAATTAAAATATCAACTGCCGCTATCATCTTCAGTGCACAGAACCAGCATACTCTTAAACAAGCAAAAAACCGCCTCACGAATTCACACTTACCAGTATTATTTCACCGAATCAGAGATTCAATTCATCAGAACCAGGCCAATATAATGCTAAGAATGAAATAGAACACACAAAATTGGTATAATCTTGAGATTCAAACAACACGCTGAGAAAAAATGTATAACTCGCTGTACACACGGCCGCTTGGAATAACGAACAAGTTAAATATTCATGGAGTGCTTTATTGGTGTTTCCATATTTCCCTTTTTTACTCGTCTACCGAAAGAAAGAAAAGTTATCACTCAAGCGTTTACGTAATTTTGGGCATAGGAACAGATTGCTGTTAGTTTTTCCAATGAACCTGTCTTATATCTGATGGAATTTAGCTCGTGTAATAATTACCATAATTATATATTTCATGCAATTGTGCAATAAATTTTATATACATAGTGCCACACCTGTAATGTCATGTAGAGGTGGGTTACACCTACGTTTTTCTAACGATGGTTTTGATAGTTCCCTACTCGATACTAAATTACTTTTAGTCATACAATTGTTGTCGTAAATATTTTTTTTAGAATCTAATTATTTAATTATGGAACTATATTGAGTCTCAGCAATTCCTTAGAACTAAATTATACCTCAAATGTCATGAAACCGAAATAAAAAAGAACCAAGAGTACAACCCTTTAATGGGCATCGTAGGATTCCTCCGCATCATAGTCGACTGGTAGTGTGCCCAGAAAACAACGTGCCACGTTGTATGGTAAAGCTTATTCTTTCCGCGAAATAAAAAGCAGCTCTCTGGTCACGGGAAGCGTGGATTAGGCTTTTCGCTATGTCTCTATATAGACCACGAGCACTGGGACCCTTTACTCCTAGCGTTTCAACACCAAACAACTCTGAAACATCAATATGTTTGGGATCGATTTCTCAAATAAACTTTTAGTCGTAATTTTAGGATGGGATAAAATTATCTATTTATCCTCTTCCACACAAAAGCAAAAATGTATCTGTTCCTTTTTTCTTCGTTCACGCTGCAGGGACGAAAAGAATCACATAATTTCATGTATATACAGGTATTAGATTTCATATACATATATATATTTAGTATTGGCAAGCCTTATACAAAAAATAAATCATTATAAAATACAAAATTTAGGACGTACATATATACATTTTAAAATAGTATTATTTAGATTTTAAAATAATTTTATTAAGAAATTATAACTTTAAAGGCAGTAAAACTTTGGTTGTTTAAAATATATAAACTCACACAAATTACGGAGTTTCAGAATGTTTTTCCTAAACTTGAGTCTTCGACAGGGATAGTATCTTTTTAAAGGCCCACCCAAATATTCTAAAATATGGTTTTGCAGTAGAATATTATTGTCACCTATTATTATACATTGCGAATATAAAACGATAGCTACCGCATCTGAGTGCTGATTAATTAATTGGCTATAATAAGAAATATAACTAAATATTTGAAACTTAATTTTATGATAGCGGTGTTGATAGACGCATGAACTAGTCGATATTCGACTATGTTTCGTATTGCCCCGAATGGCAATGAGCTTTGTTTAGATATTACTTGTAATATTTCTTTACTCTCCGTCTCTGGCAATGAACTTCAATATATCGTATCACTTTAATAACCGATTACTATTATATGTAATAATCGGCAGCTATCGCTCAGTGGGGAGACCAATAGACTGCAATGCAGAGGGTCTCGGGTTCGAACCCACGTCGCGCACCTCTGACTTTCGGAAGTTATATGACTTTTCGAAATTGTGTGCGTATTGATTGACAATTATCGCCTGCTTCGTGCCTCGGAGAGCACGTTAAGCCGTCGGTCCCGGCTGCCACGAACATCTATGGCAGTCGTTATTGGGAGATTGTCGACACAAAAGATCCCACTGGGTCGAAGTGTCGCCGTTCTGTACTGACTGGCCCCCACATAAGATACATATGTAATAATCAACCAAAGTTTTATGCATTTGAATATTTGTCAGAGATTCGAATGTTTCAATTTGCTCAAAATTTGAAAATTTCTTTTGTCTTCTTATCTTTATTATATAAAGACGGGCACTCCATCTTCTGTGTTAGCATTGGCTCCAAGTAAAAGGCAAGTGACGCAGATAAGCAAGATACTTTTTGGCAAATGTAGCAAATTAGAAAAGTATTGTTGAAACATTAGGGCCATACTATGCTTCGGCAAACCTCTCGTTCAGAAAATGTATTCTTATACTAATTTGGTCAGATCAATTTGCCATTCCATTTTTACATTTCCATCCCATCAGGAGAGGATAGTCAAAATAAATTTTTATGCACTTAAAAATAATATTACGTGTAATAGAGGTTTGTTATCTACAAATAAGTCGCAGTCTCCAAAATTAAGACAAATAGATACACACAACTTAATTTGCTGAAGACGGACTTAAGTCAACATTCTCTTACTCAGACACGTTTTACAGAAATGCCAGATTCTAAGTATTCTAAGGTGATGAGCACACATGAACAATATGACGACAGATAATTAAAATAATGTGATAAGCCAGGCTCGAACCAAATTGAAAACCGTACCATCTGCGAATCCCTTATGGAACAAGATCTGTGTATGTATTTAATTTTTTGATAGAACATTCTCGAGAGCCGTATGTCACATCTTCATTGTCATTCTTCAAAGAGGATAGCGACCGCCTGCGAAATCTCGATCCGCGCCTCGAGGAAATTCTTAAGTTAATTACCGACGGGAGACGGGTTATCCGTGTTATCCGTGTACACCCGGATAGCCGGGTCGTTTTTGCTGTGCCTAACTGTAACTGAATTATGACGAAATATGATTTAGTCCGGATAAGCTTGTTTAGTAGAGCCTCTTTATAGAAAGGTTTTTTGTGTAATCCTAGCTAATGAGTTATAATATTAAAGTTTGTTTTTGCGTTGAGGATAATGCGATAGATTGTGTTGTGGTTTAAATGATGTCTGATCGAATGCAAATGTGTACAGTGCTGAGAGTTCTATAAACTCGAATTAATGCCGATGTCTGACTTTTTCTTTTATGTACGTACTTTGACTCGGATAGTGCAGTGATATCACCTAGTTTTTGCTAGAGTGCCAAATGTTGAAACTTCAATCTTAAAGCAGGCCAAACATGTTGTGCGATTCACAAAAAGTTGTTCCGAATCTGGGTGTATTCTGTCCAAAAAAAGCTTTGATCCGATGTGTGTAATATCTACCGCAACACAGGATCTATTCCTCGAACAAGTTAAAACTTTTTCTAAAATCTTTACCTCCCAACTGTCCCTCAGTTTGAAGATTTTAGCAAAAGCTGTTTAACCGCTTTATAAAAGTTTGGAGGAAGATCGCGTTAAAAGAATCTTAAACCGACAAGGTTTCGTAAAGAATGTGATATAGACAAAGCAAATATGTATATCACAATGTTTTACATTGAATTCCATCGCTTATCTTTTTGGGGACAAAGGAGAAATTCTCAAAAGTAGAACGGAAATTTTCGGTATGCATGATACCATCAGTCAATCAGGCACTTGCATAACTATGCAAGATGACTCTGCAATAAAATTTATCGGCACAACTTCTTAGTTTGAACGCAAGTAGCTGGCGCAGGCTACATGCGTAAGCTACATGCGCGAGTTTCATGCGCGAGATAATGACACGCATGATCGATACATCAGCTCACGCAAGTAACTCATCTGCTGTATATTACTTTTTGTGTTCAAGACCCATAGTTATCCTATTTAACGTCTTCAAGTCGGGGCTTACCTTGTAGGTTTTATAAACTGGAACCTTAAATCTTAGCTAGCGAAATGAGTGAGTAATATGTAATAGTAATAATATTCTACCACATACACACAACACCATCTAGCCCAAACTAAGCAAAGCTTATACTATGGGTACTACAATGGACAAACACACATATATACTTCTTTTTTTATAATTACATACATATTATACATAGAAAAACCCAGACCAAGACAAACATCCATGGTCATGCACACAAATATTTGACTTGTGCGAAAATCGAACCCCTGACCTCAGGCGTGGCAGTCGGTTACACTAACCACTACGCCATCGAGGCCAACAGACTATGTTATACATAGACTGAGGTCTATATGCCTAAGTTTAAAAAAATCTTACATACACGTATACTATGTATGTATGTTAAAGCTTTGCACAAATAATGGCAGAACTCGACATTGTAAAATGAATTTTGCCCGCGGCTTCGCTTAGAAACAGTCCATTTTTTTCGATGATAGGTACCTCATGCCCTTTTCTGTATCCCTGACAACGTGTATGCGAAATTCCATGATAATCAGTCAAGTGGTTAAAGACTTAAAAGCGCAACAAACAAACTCACATTCGCTTTTAAAATATGAGTTAGTATAAACTCCGTGTGGGCCGTATTTTTTCAACAACAACAGTTTACAGTGACCTTGTTTCGTAGTAAAAAGTTTTAACTTCGTTAGTAACAATAAACATTAACTAACTACGTTAATAACTTGCATGGAATAATTCCTGTTAGGTGTTTTGCATTTACACGTAAGAAACACATACTAATACTATAGTATTAAGAACTATTATTGACACATTTTTCGCTATGCCCGCATACCTAATGTATGAAATTAAAAGTGTCAAGTTTGTTTTTTACTTAAGACTAGATTTTGCCTGCAACTGCGTATACATTGAATTTATAAGTAGGTAAGTACGTATCTATATTTTTATTTAATTAGGTGCAAGAAAACGCTGAACTACACACATAATACCTACTTGACTTTTAGGCGGCGAATCAAGATGAGACATGCACCAGATTTTAAAATAGACTTCCAGCAATACAATTACTCTGATCGCAATTTCGTGTAGTAGTTTTTGCGTGATGCACGAACAAACACACAAACAGACAAACAAAAATTTTAATAACGATTCGAATAACGATTATTTTGAGATTTATAGCGCCTATTAAAATCACCAACATAATTTTAGTTGAATATCTCATATGTACAAACATTAACCAGTTACAACTTTATTTTATGTAAATCATATATTATAGTTTATATAAATGCAAAATTTTGTTTCATTTTCGTATTTTTGTAATGTAATCTTACTATGAATGCCAATCTCTATTTAGAGATAAAGGATGTGTGTGTGTGTAAATACAGAAATACTATCGGTTTTGAATACGTTTTTAATCCTTCATACACTCGCTTTTGCATGTTTCAACATGTATACTTGAATAAGAGTCCACTCGCAGCTACGCCCACGTGTAACCAACGCATACAATGAATAAAAAGAATCCTATGTGCTAACCCAGGACATGGTTTATACACACACACAGTTATCTGTATACGAAGTTCTACAAGTGATTGGTACATTTATAATATTAGTAATGCCCTCAAGACCGAATCTCGGTCACGGCGGCCAATCGTAACGGAGACTGGCTATTTGCGCAGGAGATATTGACAGGCCATGTGACAACTGTATAATGAAGGAGAACATGGTGGTGTCATTCTTTGTCTTCGTGGCGCATATTGCACATGTATGTGCACATACACAAGTGAGGTTTCTTAACTCCCATGATCCGATGGGACGGCAATCCGACACGACCAGCGAGTGATCAGGCGCAGGACCAACGGCTGAACATGCTTTCCGAGGCAAGGGGGTTTTTAACACCGCCAACTTCTTAACTCAGGGCTGGTATTAAGTTTTCTTGACAGAAATCCCAATAACTTTTTGCTAGCCCGACCCGGGATTCGCAACCGAGACCTCATGCACAGCAGTCCCTTACCCGTCTTAACTTCTCGCCAACCCTTGTGGTGAAGAGGAACGAAAGAGTAGAATTTCCCCACTTTAAAAAAAGTGTACCACGAAGATTACTAGGCAATCTAAATAATTATGCACTCGATCTAACACCTGTCAATAGCAATTAACTACTCTGTCGACATAAAGTTCAAGGTCAATAAGTCAAGGTGTAGCTAACCAACTCTGATTACCACTTAACTAACTTTTCCCATCCCTAATTTAAATTACCCTTAATTGCTACACTAGAACAGTATCCAGCTAAGAAGCCGGAGTAGTGACGTGCCAAGGCCAGTCCAAATCAATACCAATACCAGGTGGATACCATCTATGAATTATACATGTGCTCCTGTTTCGTGCTAACCATTGGCCGTCCGATTAGATGTATTGGAATTATAAATATGTTTAGTTTCTGGTATTCTTATGTTGATTGATGCAATTTAAATACTGCCTCGGTGGCACAGGTTTGCAAATGTGTACTGTGCGGTCTTCGATGATCGCACAGGTCAGTCAAAACGTTATTGGATTTTTCTGACAGGAAGTTCTTTGTAGCAGCATGGTGTTTAAAACTGTGCCGTGTAGACTTACGCTCGCAAAATATGGTTGAAATCCACCTCTATCTACTTTTCAGGGATATAGGCGTAATGCGTGAACAATAAGTTGTTTCTTGTTGTATTAAGAAAAATTTGTTTTGAGTATTTAACATTTATAATTATTATCCTAATATGAATCATGTACAAAAGTGTGTTAGTTCGTCCTTCTTTCCCGGAATAAAGGCTTTATATGATTTTTCGTATATCATAAGCTGCAGGACCGAAAGTACTTTCGATTGTGGAACAAGGTAGGTAATTATTTTTGCTTAGAACCAAAGAAGTAAGCTGCAGTTAAAAAGTTAGTCCTGCACATCATCGGTATGTCGTGTCAATAAAATCGTTTACGCCAATATCGTCCACCTAAGTAGCATAGCCAGTTGAAATTCAACAATATAGAAAAAGCATCCCTATTTATATACTGGCCCACAACTGGATACAGGCCCTTACTCAATTTAAAAATATATGATAGTCCACATGTCCCTACGTTGATTTCCTAAAAATAGCCAATTCGTTTTTTCCAACCACAGCGCCCACTTTCTTTTTTCTTTTTTTTTAATACTTTAATAGGCTTGCGTTTGACCGCGATCTCACCTGATCTTAAGTGAAGATGCAGTCGACGATGGAGCACGCTTGCCTAGAAGATACCTATTCACTCGCGACTTGAAGACACCCAGATTGTACTCATCGGGAAACGACGAGAACTTCATTCAAAGAGGTATAACGATTTGAAGAGCACGCCAGTACGAATAGGTTGCATAGCCTAGGTTATATGCTATATATGCCTCAAAATTTGGGCTATCAAAAGCGAAAAGTATTTTCAAGACCAACTGATGGTTCCAGATATTAGCGTCTTGAATCAAAAAACTAACAAAAGCTTCAGCTTTATTATATTAGTACAGATTAGTTTCATATGTAGTTAGCGCAGTATACCGTGTTCTTACCCGCTTAATTTCAGGCGACTCATATGCCTGGTTACCACATCGGTGGAATAAATAATGCCTCTAATATTTACCACAAAAAACAGGCTCTTAAATTGAGCCTACATTTAGCCTAATATACAAGAATGTCCTACTCGAATTACCATTTTGTTATCGCTTACTTAGAAAGTTATCCTCAAAGGCAAACAAATCACTGATTGCAAAGGAAATCACTGTATTGATATAAAGGCCAGTTTCCCTTTCATAAGTTTATCCTATGTATATTTGTGCTATTTTTCTTCACTGATATTTTCCCCGCCCTTTCATCTTACATCGACAAATATCTTTGATTTCCGTTTGTAAATTATCATACGAGTAAAAATATACAACGCGGTGGCTGCTTTATAGAGTTAAACAAACGATGTTATTTTGTTTGTTATACTGTTATTTATTTATGTTATTTGGATGTTATACCTGTCGGTAATATTATGTTATTCATATTATTCCTAATAATTGCATTTCTTCTATACAGATGTCTCTATTCTGCTTAATAATTATTTGCCTCCTTATACAGGTTGTCCCAGAAGTCGACGTCAAGCCTGAATCAGATAACAGGCTAAGATATAATAGCTATCAGAAAAATATAAAAATAATCTAAGTGACGTACTTTAATAATTATAGGCATTTAAAAAAAAAGCTGCTCCCTGTGACGGTCTTTTCACTCCTGTTATTACGATATTTACTTTTTGAATAATTTTTTTATTATTCGATTTTCGATTATTTTATTATGATGATTATATTATTTTGATTAATCGAAAAAAATCAAGAGCTTAAAGAAGCATCAGCAAGTAAAAAGTAAATATCTCTGTCTTATTTGTGGATAACAAAAATTTCTGTCTCTTGAGGGATTCGAATCCATAAAACTTTGCAGTGGCCATGTAAACCACTACGCCATCAGTGCAGTCTAAATATAATATGCTAATTTCAAAGTCAAGTAGTAGTATTTATTATTCATGCTATACCTATTTTAATTTATATTTTTATATATTAATTTATATATATATATGCTTATAAATTATAATTTATATAAGTAATATATATCTTACGTAGTTTTGTGTTTGTGTTTGTAAAATATTACAATGAGTAGCTGATGTACGTCCGGGCGTCACTTGGGGTTACCAAATAATATCAAGGTTGGTTTGAGGTATCAACCGCAAACCAACAACAAACCTGAGTGGTAACCTCTTTTTCCATGATACATGTACTTTTTTTTGTTTTCTGTTCTAATATTTGTATAAGAACGTGTACATATATTTTAAAAAATAAAAAATACCATTTTCGTTTAGGTCACAAAGTAACACTAACGCACGTCAGAGTTTAGTGCGTGCTTGGTAAGGTTGCCTAAGTTTCTAAAGTTACATTGCACAATGCAGAGGGTCTGGGCTTCGAACCCACGTCGCGCACCTCTGACTGTCGGAAGTTATATGACTTTTCGAAATTATGTGCGTATTGATTGACAATTCTAGCCTGCTCCGTGCCTCGAAGAGTACGTTAAGCTGTCGGTCCCGGCTGCCATGAACATCTATGGCAGTCGTTATTGGGAGAGTGTCGACACAAAAGATCCCACTGGATCGAAGTGTCGCCAGTTTGCACTGACTGGCCCCCACATAAGATACATACATACATTTACGTTAGGTCAAAGGGCTTTGTCTGAACTGAGTCTTAAACCTATAAGAAGATAATTATAAGAAATTTATGACCATTCTTTTACCATCGCCATTGAATTTTGGTATTTTCAAATACATATGTATATGTGGGGTGCTACAGCCATTACACCATATATTACTGACTATATGAATTCGAAAAGCAACGATAGCCTAATGAGAAACTGTTGGACTGCCACGCAGAGGTCTCAAGTTCAATCCCAAGGCGCGCATCTCTGACTTGGAATTTATGTGGGAATTAAATAGTTAATTAATTATCGCTTGCATTAAGAGAAGGTGGAGAAGGTGAAGGAAAACATCTTAAATAAACCTGCATATCTGAGAGATCTCCATAATGTTCTCGAAGATAATTATGTGAAGTCTATCAACCCGCACGTCTGGGCCAGCGTGTAGAACTATGGCCTAACCCTTCTTACTCTAAGAAGAGGCCCGTGCCCAGCAGTGGGCAGCTTAATACAGAATTGATATTGCTATATATATGAATCCATATAAAAATAATTTTAATATAATTACAGAGTAAACAAGGTATTCTCAATATTAACATAGAGATGCGGATTTCATTGTTAGACATCCCAAGCATCAAAATCTTGCTGTTACTTAGAATTCTGCAAAAGAAAATTTAATATCATGTTTATTTAAGCGAAGACTGAACTCAATTATCAATTTTCCAAGAAGAAAGTTGAGTAAGATAAAAATAGCAAAAGTATTTCTTGAATTTTCTCGCTTGTATCTTATTATGGATAACATAATAATGATGATAATTCCAAGAAATCTAAACATAGATATGACTTACGTAGTATATCTAAGAATATCAGCGTTATTTAAGCGACAATGTTGATTTAATTCTTCAAAACTTGAATGAACTTCAACTTACAAAAGTCACTTTTACAACAATTTTAACTTCTTTAAAATAAATGTATACCTTCTTGGTATCTTTGTGTTAGCAGTAGTGAATTATATTTGTATCCTGTAGGTGGCTATAGTAGCGTATATCACTTCAGATTAGTTTAGATAATCCAACAGGTGAGGTATAATCTGCACTCTGTGCTCACACTGGCTTAACTAATTACCTATAGAATCCCACCAATCCTAACTAACATTATAAATGTGAATATGAGTTTCTTTTCTTTTCATGTCTTTAAAAGAACACAACTCCCGCACTAGGAATACTTTCTGTGTCGGGGGGATTTTACAAACATTCAAACAACGGACACAAAGAACACAGACAGATTCGGAGCAATCTTTTGTGGATCATACAAATTTTTGTCCCGTGTGGGATTCGAACCCACAACACTCGGCGCAGTGGCAGTGGCGATGCGACCACTTAAACTATTACGCCATCCGTGCATTTTTTTTGTTTGTTACACTTTCACGCCTGACCTACTCAACCGATCATCATGAAATTTTACATACAGGGTATCAGGCGTACAGAAAAGGGTATAAGATACCTTTATCAAGAGAAAAGGTAACGGTGCTTTATCTGAATAAAATATATTGTAATTTATGACACAAACTACATAAACACGAGCGCGTGGGCAAAATCTAGTATCGTATAAATCGGTGAAACACTTGCCATAAATGATTTATACCAAAACGTCAGAAAAATACGACTCACAAAAGGAAAAATATATGCGACTAACAAAAAACACGAATTATACTGGATACCTAAAGCAGCAGCGATAGCTCAGTGGGGAGACCAACAGACTGCAATGCAGAGCGTCTCAGGTTCGAACCCACGTCGCGCAACTCTGACTTTCGGAAGTTATATGACTTTTTGAAATTATGTGCGTATTAATTGACAATTATCGCCTGCTCCGTGCCTCGGAGAGCACGTTAAGCCGTTGATCCCGGCTGCCATGGACATCTATGGCAGTCGTTATTGGGAAAGTCAGTACCCTCTAATATTCTGACACTGGTCTAGCCTTAGGGTATCGTTAGCCTTCGGGTTGCGGAGGTCAGGTGGCAGCCGCTCCGTGTAAAAACTGATATCCAGTCAAATCCGGTTAGACCAGAAAAGCAGAAAAGCCAAGTGACTTGGAAATAATAAGGCTAGGCTAAGAGAGAAGATATTGGATACCTTAAATGTTGACTACGAGCTAATACACTAATTATATAAAACTAAGTATAAGTGAAATTAACAAAAACGACTAAAACATTACATTGGCCAAAGATACACGAGAAAATATCTAGTAAACTAAATAATTACAAAATGCCACATATATTTTGGGCTCGACCATAATTTACAGCAATTAATTTTGAAACGCTTTTTTTCAGTAGAGCAGGCTACGATTACAGACCCCGTCTGACTCTAAATCTTTGCGACTTTATTTTACAGGGACCCGGGATGTATTAGGCATAATGAAATGAGGAGAGACACTAAATCTTTTTTGTTATTACTTTAGTCTGGAATGTAGTAAAGAACACAATTTTTTCGTGTAGTTTATATTAAAGTTGCCTAAAATTATCGATGCAATGAATATTATTTAACGAATGATCAGCAAGACTTTTCTTCGTTAATGTTTCGAACGTTTAAGAAAATAAATTGTTCTGATCTTAATATCATCATAAATGCTTTGTTTCGAAAATTGTTTTCTTTATTAACATACCAAAAATTACTTCCTGCTTAGTGAAAATATAATTATAATTAACGAACATTTATATGATTGCTGCTTTTGTACATGTAAATAATAGAAAATAAATATTTCTATAAATAAATTAATATAAATTATCTACCTTCGATAATGTATTAGTTATTGCAATCTGCTATTTAATTAGATTAATATTAGATTTCTATATTTAAATATCCTAACTAATACCCGCGTTAGTCCCGTTCCCGTGTGAATATTGGGTTTCACCCCTTTTACCCCCTTCAGGGTGGAATTTCCAAAAGTCCTCTCTTAGTGCTCCCCTACACTCTCCAACGAACATATATTCTAAATTTCAGCTTCTTGCGTTCAGTAGTTTCGGCTGTGCGTTGTCTGTCAGTCACTCGGTAACGGAAGAGTTTTATATATATAGATGAATTTCCTGTTAAATAAACGCAATAACATTTTGGTCGAACTGCGAATACATGGTATTATACCAAACATATATTTATTTGCACAATACTTACAAAAAATTAAATTGTATATACATACATATATAGATATGGAACAGAATATAAAAATCGTTTGATATTTTAAAAGCTACGATAGAATATGACTGATTGATTATTAAATCAACTATATTTCTTTGGCTCTGCTGAACGTAGAATAGAAAAGCAGTAGAGATAATCAGCTTATCTCTGAGACAAAAAGTACAACAACAAAACAAAATACACTCAAACTCTAGATTATCTATATAATCCAAAATTTTAATATATTGATTAAATGTGGTGGTAATTATCATAGATGTAAACCATGCAACGCCATACAATGCCGTACGTTAAAATTGCCTTTGATACATTTATTGACGAACGACTGTATATTCTCGAAGATCTAGATAGAGGTGCACTACACCCTCATTTAACCAGGTATCTTTTTAGGTCGCTCGTAATATAGGCGAGCCTACTAGAAATTTCTTTACTCCATTGATGCTACTACTGGGAAATTCTGTACAAAAAACTAATAACAGCCTGGCTGACCCAATATACGAATCTAATACGTCATGATCATGAAGGTTAAACGCATACTTAATGGATCAAACTCACAAAGTTGAGGTGAGGTGAGGCGACCACTTAAACCAAAATATGCAGTAATAGTTACCATCAAAACGAGTAAGTCGGTATCAATCACTCTTATTAAATATTCGGCCGAAAGCCGAATAGCAATGTAATCAATTAAATCGAATATCAAGTAATTCGATAATCATTCGGCTTCGGTCCCATCTCTATTAATTACTTTATTAATATACAACGTGAGGCAGTGAACTGGCCCTTTACGATTGAACGCATTCGCTCATTTGTCTAGAGACTGCTGGAAAGCTCTTGGAGAAACTTGTACTTTTGCAAGATTAAAGGCAAAAGATTGCTTCGCTGGTTCCGTGGCATAAATTTGCTTCTATGCTCACTAAGATATAAAGGGAATGAACGCTATCATGTTAGCATGATCGAGATAATTCCTGTATTGATATTTACTTCTTGATAAGCGTGCAACAAGCTTTTACAACCAGTACACCAATTGCAGCTAGTACATCTTGATGGAAACGTTAAAGGAGGTACGTAAATAGGCATGATTGAGTTAATGCCCGTTTTGTCTATACTAATATTATAAAAACGAGAGATCTAATTTTTTGTTTGTTGGTAAGGATTTGAGTCAAAACCTAACTAACCGATTTTAAAAATTCTTTTACCATTAGGAACGTATTTTATCATCGAGTAACATAGGATATTGGTCTTACCACTGAAAAGCGATAGCTCAGTGGGAAGACGAACAGAATGCAATGCAGAGGGTCTCGGGTTCGAACCCACGGCGCGCACCTCTGACTTTCGGAAGTTATATGACTTTTCGAAATTATGTGCGTATTGATTGACAATTATCGCCTGCTCCGTGCCTCGGAGAGTACGTTAAGCCGTCAATCCCGGCTGCCATGGACATCTATGTAATGGCAGTCGTTATTGGCAGAGTGTCGACACAAAAATCCCACTGGGTCGAAGTGTCGCCGGTCTGCACTAACTGGCCCCCACATAAGATACAAGATACAACATAGGATATATGTATTTTATATAACAAAAGTATTGTTACTACCATTACCTAAGCTACTTTTATGCGAGTGAAGCCGCGAGCAAAAGCTACTATTACATAAAAGCAATTTCTGTGATTAAGTTTACTATATTTTAGTAGTAAACTTTCTGTAGTATACTCTATATATATATATATAAATCAATGAGGCCAAGCCATGGATAGAAATTTGTATAGAGAGCTGTAAAGCATAGGAGAATAATAGAATATTAGAAAGGCAACCAAAAAAAAGAGCATACTATCACCGAAGATCATTAGAATTGCTTATTATAATCAATCGTAATGATCAAATGTGTTTTGGCAAAAAATAGTACTGTATTAGGTATGTCATTGAGGATTATAGTATTTTTATGTACAGTACTTGGATTTGGTTAGTAAATAATTTTAGTACAAAAATCTAGTAGTACAAGTAGGTACCTATTAATACTATAAATAAAAGTTTCGATACTATAAAGAAAAATCGAAATTCAACCGTACTGAGAGCTATTCCAAAAGCTATGACAATAAGTTAACCGTTTGGTAAAGAACAACGTGGTATTGCATAAAGAGCTAGTGTTGTACGACATACATTAGAACTGTCGACATCGATAATACTTCAGGTCGTCGGCTCGGACTCGCCGAACCGTTTCTTCCATTAACAGCTGAGTTAATTGAAAAAGCCGACGTTCATCCACCGAGACCTGCTCGATTGTTTTTTTACAAACGAAAATGTAACAACGATATGAATGTTGTATGTTTGAGGTACGCAATGTACAGTCGCAGATAGTATTTGTGTATTATAAATAAAAAATAATTAAGGTAATGTGTTAAATTCTTTAAATTGGTGGGGTGAAAAGGGTGAAAGACTTTTTTTAAGATTATTCGTTATTTTAAAGGCAGTAAAAAGTGCTTTGTATTATACAGGTGCTAATTAGTTTAATGACTTGCCTAAGTATAAGCACGGACGCAATTAGTTTAAATGTCAAGTCAAAAGACAAGTTAAATTTTTCTGAATAAATCATATAGTTCATTCATCATAGTTCTACGACTGTGCTACATGAAGTCCCATTCAGAAAAATGTAACTTGGCTTTTGACTTGACATTTAAACTAAGGGACTTCATGCAGCACAGTCGTAGAACTATGTGCGTATATAACAATTAGCTCGATGCCTATTTCATTGGGTTCATATAATATATACCTAATTATATAGAGCGGGATGGAAAAGTAACCTGACATAACTCTTCACATTTAATGGACTTTTTTAATACCTTTCTATATTGGACTTTACGTGATCCTACATATTATTATAGGTCAAGCATTAATACGCAACTTGCACGATAAACATCTGCGATAACATCAAATTTACTAACACTTTAGTGTCATTACCTCGCTAATCAAGCTCACGCACAGCTATTGGCGTACAAATTCCATTAGTATAATATTCTATTGATTAATTCAATCAGGAACTTAGACCGTCTAATCAACAGTTGATTCACAAGTGAACTTTAGATTTATGGCGTCAATTAAAATGGCGCTGTTCTTATCGAACGTACACACATTAATTCAAATTTAGAACCCGTACCTGCGCGGTCACAACTTATGGAATTAAACTTTCTTATCGACATCGTCGGGGTGCGGGCCTATTTATTATCGCCGCAATCTCCGTTCAATTTTTAAAACTTGTAAAAGAACAAAAAGTCATTGACAATTATCGCCTGCTCCGTGCCTCGGAGAGCACGTTAAGCCGTTGGTCCCGGCTGCCATGAACATCTATGGCAGTCGTTATTGGGAAAGTCAGTACCCTCTAATATCCTGACACTGGTCTAGCCTTAGGGTATCGTTAGCCTTCGGGTTGCGGAGGTCAGATGGCAGCCGCTCCGTGTAAAAACTGATACTCAGTCAAATCCGGTTAGACCAGAAAAGCCGACCCCAAGTGACTTGGGAATAATAAAGGCTAAGAGAGAAGAAGAAAAGAACAAAAAGTCGTTATATTATTTTGTGCAAATAGTTTATTTGGTATTTTTGTAGGGAAAATCTTTGTAGCAACACTGAGTTTCAAAATATGTGAAAACTAATAGCATCATCGATGAGCTGAAATAGCTGACAAAATATAGCTGGCTACACTTGTCTATTTTTGAGAATTTACGTGAGCGCATGTCTTCTGTACGATCCATCTTTTTATTGTCTTATTCAGTAACCAAATATGTCGTATTTGGAGACAATGAATAGAGTATAGTATGTATGTACCTATAATATATATTTTTTTTGTTTTTGTCTTATACAGTTTGTCGTATACAGTCTGAAAGCAGTAAATGAATCATTTTATAATGAATTATAGACAAACAAACAAAATGAACTAGGTATGTAGGCACGACAAACACTAACCATATTGCACTTACCTAACAGGCAAACCATCGGGTTTACCTATTACTATATCTGTATCTAAACCCGTTTCTCACCAACACTTTGTCAGTAAGTGGGTTGTTGTTGGCCTATCGAAACCAACTACAACGTTCCTAATATTGCTATCGAAACAAGAGCATTCAATGCTTCCATGTATTTTATAAATAAATATTTTTAATTTGACTTATTTTTTTTGCTGTCCAAAGAAAATATCTCTCATAGCTATGATTAATTTCTGTCGCAGTCTAACTTTCCAAAAATTCAAACAAAGAACACAGAGAACATCCACACTCTTGTGGTCAAAAGGATATAAAGCCATTTAAACTATTTTGGTTACAAGAGGGTAATATCTTTAGTATTGCACGCTGCGTAATTCCTTATCAACCGGGCCGTAAGTTCATTTGCCAGATCTTTTAAATCGAAAATATCGGTTTGCTTTATAGTTTGGCTATGAATGACGTCATTCCTAACTTTCCTGGCAATATTCTGCGCAGAAGTGAAACTTGTGTTGACGCCGTTTGTAATCAATCTCATATCGGACGCGGCTGTCTATCATCAGAGGAGTTCCGTATTGTCAACCATTTTCTATTGGAATAGTTGGGGTGACCAAACCGAGAATGCATGTCACGTTCTTCACAATTAATTCAATTCAATAGGCATGATGACTAAACAGTTTCATGACTGTCTTTTAGATTAGAAAAAAATATTGGACTCGTATTTTCTTTTGTCCCACAAAGTAATGACAACGAAGATACAACGCGTTTAAATTTTGTATTACGTCACTTGTAGGTACAAATTTTACTAAAGAGTGACGTCACAAGCCTCCGGTCCCGAACTTTAGTGTTATAACTTAGTAATTTTTTATTACTTTGTTAAAACAAAAAAATGGTATCCAATATTATACGCTAATCTAAAAGATTGACTAATTAGAATCACTTATTTTTAACCTATTACAACCCAACTTCTGATAAACAATGGCTAATTAGATTCATTACAAAAGAATTGTTCAAACATTGGCTGGACTATGATACAATCATTTCACATTCATAGCACCAGAACCGTGGCGTACTCAAACTTGGTGAACGTCTTAATTTTATAATGGATAATGGCACTTAATGATGATTAAATTGGCACTATGCCCGGTTACCGGCGAAGCGGTATCCCAGTTTAATTGGCCACTAATAGCTAGGCTCTTAACAGGAGTTGGGGACATATACCATAAGTGAAAGTTAAACAGTATACTCTTGAAAGGAGTACCCTTCAAAGAGGAACTTATCCGTAGTAAATCAACATAATAGCTTAGTGAAAGACCGTTGGACTGCCACGCAGAGGTCTCGAGTTCGATTCCAAGGCAGCATCTCAGAATTTTCGAAGTTATGTGCGTATTCATGTATTAATTATCGTTCGCTTTAACGGTGATGGAAAACATCGTGAGGAAACCTACATGTCTGAGACTTGTTCATAATGTTCTCGTAGATATGTGAAGTCTGTCTGTATGGCCTAACCCAGATGGGTTAGAGATCGAGGTGAGATAAGTGAGAAGGTCTGAGATTACTCTGCGAAGAGGCCCTTGCCCAGCAGCTGGACATTATTACAGGGCTGGTATTTTTTTTATCAGTGCTAGTAATGCAGTAGCGCCGTCTGATAGCAAGCAATTACTGCGTTCGACGCTGAGTATTATTAGCAACTTGCCGACGCTCGGCTAAAAGAATTATGGGAATAATTTAGGGACGGCAGAAACGAAATATATAAGTTCTGTTTAACATATGTATAAATGATTATATTGTATAAAATAAACTACATGGCATAAGGATTTAATTTATTTAACGATTATTAACTATTTTATTATTCATTGTTTCCGCAATGTTCCAAGTGATGTAGATTCGATAAACACACGGAACAAACATTTGATAGATCTATTTGTTACAAATCTGAGATTTCTTTGTGCCAAAATTATTGCTACCACTTAAAAGATAAAATAATATTTTGTTGTTAAACTGACATTATAATGTCTGCTATCTTACGAAGACTACCGGTGAAATTTAGTTGAAACGTTTTGTAAGGAAAGGTAAAAGGAATAATACGGAAACCCAAAATATATTCATCTACATAATATGTTCCGAAAGGTCACTTGCTTATCTTTTTATGCCAGAAATATAAATGATTCTAAAAATATATATCTTTCTTATATATATCTTTCTTTGAAAGAGATGTTCGATCTTATGCGAATAATAGGACTTATAAATTAAAGCATTTGCAAGCGCTTAGTCTGGAGTAGCTAGATCAGAAGTGTTGCCACTAAACAGAAGATATTCTGATATTTTGTTCGGAGGCGACTACAGTGAGACAGTCTTGTGTTGTGTGCCAACTAAATAAGATTACTTTGTTTTTTTAGATCTTCTGATCTAGATAAGTGTGCGATTTACTATTGACCTACTAACCAGAAGATCAAATAAATCTTAAAATTATTTCGTTGCTACACAACACAAAGTTTTCTCACTGTATGACTACAGTGAGAAAACTCAAACCGCCAGTAACATACAAATAATACAAATATATTTTATACTAGCTGTTGCCCGCGACTTCATCCGCGTGGACTTTAATTTATTACCCAATACCTACTTTTAATTTGTTATCTAATTTTAATATATAAAACTACAACTAAAGAAATTAATAAGTCTAACTACACCTATATAGGTGTAGTTAGCTATATATTCAAAAAATACATATGGTATCGCGGACTTTTTTGTAGATATTGATACGTTCTATAATACTGTAGAACATTTTTTTGTTCTATCATCAATAGTTTCCGCAGCGCACGCGATGACAGATTTTTATGACAAATTTTTTCACTCCTTGGGTTATATTATTGCATTTTTATTAAGGATCCCTATTTTTTTTGATAATGTAATATAGCCTATACCACTCAGTGAAGATGCAGCTTTCTAATGGTGAAATAATTTTTGAAATCGGTCCAGTAGTTTTTGTGTGAAAACATTACAAACATACATACAAAAACACAAATGTTTCCTCTTTATAATATTAGTTTAGATAGATTTAGATTTAGATTTAGAAGTTTAGATATCGCATTTTAAAGCAGCATTAATAAGAATCTAACAGCTATACATGACGTCTAGGGTTTGATTCCCGAAACAGACAAAGTCTAATACGATTTTTTTAGCACGAAATCTGTAACTACAAGTCTTACCAGAATTAGTTACTTACCGTCTACCGACGGTAATAGTCTCATCGTGTATTATGTGGCACCTAAAAATATAAGTGGTAAAACAAGATTGTATAATACATACCTGCCTACCTCATGGTATAAAGACGTAACTATGTAATGTCGGTTGAATGAAAAATATTATGAAACGCATTTGTTACGACATACTTTCTAAAGTAGAACAGCTCTAAAAAATTATCTTCGTCATTCAATACAGAGATCTATTTACGATTGCAAATATTCATGGACGATTCCAATTCGATTCTCGATTTTGTTTTATCGTTTTCGTTACAAAACAGTTCTTTTATATTGTCATTGGATATCGAATATCGATACTACAGATGGTAGAAATTTCATTGTTTCTCGTATAAACTCAATAAGACAATGGCAAATAGCGAATGGTAAATTTTATTAGGGTTTACACTGTCGTACTAAAATTTCTCTAATAAAATTCAGGTACCTAGACAAATTGTAGGTATCTAGGTTTAAGACGAGAGAAGTTTTGCTCTTTAGTACGGTTGGCTTGATATTTAGATCCTAATATTTTAAGTAAAACGAGAAATACTAGAAAAATCTTTAAAGGCTTTTATATTAAGAACTCACATAAAGATTATGTGAGTTTCATAACAGTAACTGTTAAAAAGAATACTCATATAATATTCTCCTAGATGGTCAGTATAAAATATATAACTGCTCTTTTGTTAGGTCAAATAAAAACTTATTTTAAGACCACGGTAAGTATACTAGTGAAATGAAACACATACATATATGCAGACCACCGAATCTTTATAGTTTATATAGACTTTTACGTCGCCGCCGAATCAGCTATTTGTAGTCAAAGTCAAAGTCAAAAATCATTTATTCATTTAGGTCACAAAGTAACACTTATGAACTTCAAAATATATAGGTTAGTGAGTTTACTAAGTTACTGAAGCTACATTTAGGTTAGTTGCTAGGTTCAAGCAAAGGGTTGAGCCTATGAGAAGAAACCTGCAAGAAACTCACAGCCACTCTTTTAAATCGCCAATTAAGATTAACAAGGTGTTGCAGCCATTACGCCATATACTACTGACTATAAAAAACTATATTAAAAAGATAATAACTTAATAATATTATACAGATGAAATAATTTGGGCTAAGGTATACGTTTTAATATAAATCTAAAACAGACAGTAGGATGGCATGATGGCGCATACACTTACACTTTGTGACTACTAAATTACATTACTTACTACATTACTAAATTGACTTATAAGTAATACAGATCTTTGAATCCTGAATGCAACAAGCAACTGATGCCATGAGTTTTTGTCAGTTATGTAGTTGTTGACTGAATAATAACCCTTCCGAATGAGCTGTATTTTAAAGGCGCTTTTAAATTTAAGCAATGGTAAATTAATTATATTATTAGGTAGATTATTAAAAAAAAGCGTACACCGAGTCCCACAAATGTATTGTTTTGTATGAAGTAAATCGATTACTTTGTATTTTCATATAAACTACTTCATCAATATTTTTAATATATGGAGATGTGAGAGGCAGGGGTGTTAACTAGCAGCGTTCTTACTGACTGGGTAAAACGTAGTAAGTAATAGTATAGGCAGGGATGTGAGCTGGCAGCATACTTACTGACCGGCCAAAATGCAGTAAGAAATAGTAAAGACAGGACGTAAGTTGACAGCACTCTTATTGACCGGGCAAAACGCAGTAAGCAATAGTATACGCAGAGATGTCAGTTGACAGCATTCAATTACTGACCGATCAAAACACAGTAAATAATAATGTTAGTAATATGCCGGTTGCCAGTACTTCCACGGGCGAACCGATTAACTCATTGCGTCACCAAATAATTACCTTAACACTCTAAAACAGGGTGCCGAGTGCGAGTTATTTTTACGTTAACGCGATCGAAACGTTTACTGCGTTTGGCTCTCTGATTACGAGCTTGGAGCGGGCCAATCGACGCGCCGAACGTCATAGATTTGTCGATCGCGTTAACGTAAAACAAACTCACACTAAACACCCTGATCTATTATACTTTTGTTTTTATCGACATCAAGCCCGGGCTGTAAGTTAGTCGGCCATTCATGAAAATGCACTAACCCTCGACTAATTGGCAGCTAATAATAGATGTGTTCAATATAATTGCCGAGTTTTAATTACATTACTGTTCGGATTGCTTGACATCTTTAACAGCCTGTATACTTCTAAGCTGTCTGCTAACCAGCAGCATTAAATCTAGCAACTTATAGATGCTTATCACTCGTAAAGAAAAAACTCGTAGAAAGCCAAATATTAGTCTATATTTGGCTTCCTTACATATATGCCGAAACGCAATAACAGTGTTATTACTCTTACGCGGTTTAATACGATTGCCTGAGGTAGCCGGCTCGTACTCTTACATAAAAACCAGAGACTAGAGACAACAGGCTCCAATTTCAAAAATAAAATCTTAAGCTGGCCGTAATTCTAACCACTATAAAACCTAATTTTTCTTTTATATAATCAGAATCCGGCTACCCTATTCTAATTTCAAAATCTTCTATTCAATTAACCCTGCCGTCATTTCCCAAGACTTTCTAGCGTGCAACCATCCTCACTTAACCCGTCAACGCCCACATTTTCAATTATATTCCTACGCAAGCACTTTGTAGCCACGCCGACGCGCCGCGGGCTGTTGGCAAATGATAGTCACTGAGTAATGAATATATTCATTGATGTTAGAAATACCTACCGTTAACTGTGTACTCAAAGAAGAAGGCGTATTCTGTTATGATCTTGACTAAAAATAGTGTATACTGTATAGAGTTGCTTGAAGGTATTTGAAAAAGATAAGTAATAAATCTTTTATATTTACGAACTAGGCATTAGACTTGAAATAGAGAGGTCATGAAACCACTTTTAATACAAGCATATTAGCTAAGCTGAAAGGGTTAGCAAGTATACAATAATAATTAGAAATCCAAATTGGAAGTAACATATAAAAATCGTTGGAGATTAGGGTTTTTTATAAAGACAGCTCCCGTATTATAGATTAATTGTTCCTTTAATGTAGGGCAGACTACAAAAACATGCAACAGACATCCAGAAAAGACATCAACAATTGCAACAACACCAAAAAGAAAATGTTATATCATGCGGTGATGAAAACCGCGACACTCTACACACTGTCAATAGGAAGATTAACACTTAAATCCATGTGACATTCATCCATGTGACATCAGTGCAATGCAAATTATATTGCCTATATTTAACCCTGCTGTTTATATTTATTATTTCTTTTAAACAAACATACTTAAAGTAAGTACGACCAATACGAGTTTCAAAACCTAATCAATTATCATCATGCTTATATTTCCATTTTCCATCCAACAAAACGTATATATAACCCGTAGCTTTTTAAAAAGTGAGTTTTTCGCCTACGCTTAAACAGTCAAATGACACTGACATCGTTCTAATGACAGCTATTGACGCAAAGGATAAAGAAACGAAGATAGGTATCAAAACAATGAAAGTTAATGGAAGCCTGATGGCTTTTTAGTGTTAACATTCGATGCGGAAAAAGTCAACACCTGACGAAATTATGAATAAAATTTAAGGGTCGTGAATCGTAATGGCAGGTTACATTATATTGATGGTTCTTTAACTTAAGATTGAATGTACTTTTAGCGACAGAAGTCAATTCCGAATCGACATTTGCGACATTAAGAATGATAGACATTTTTCTTAGAAGTCAAAGTCAAAAATCATTCCTTAATTTAGGTTACAAAGTAACACTTATGAACGTCAAAATATATAGCTCAGTGAGTTTACTAAGGTACTGAAGCTACAGTGCTACAGTAAGTAGTAGTGGAACAATTTTCAAAATTTTGTAATAATGTGTCAAATAAACAACGCGATAAAATCCGTATATAGCAGTTTAATTTCAATAAATTACACCTAGATAAAAATAATAAGTACCTACATTAACAATCATCGATTTTGGGTTCATTTACCTTCATTAGGCGTGATTCATATTGATACATACATGGATACATAGATTCACGCCTGTTTCCCAGAAGGGTAGGCAGAGACTACGGATTTCCATTGGCTACGATCCTGACACACTACTCTGGCTTCATTCACTTTCATCATATTCCTCGAACACGTCGGTTCAAGGTGTTCTTAACATGGCCTATGTCCAGAACGCCTCCGATCTGATCGAGAAACATAGCATATTGATACGTCGTCATATAACACACTCAAGCTGAAGAATATTCTCTATTCAGCTTGAGTGTGGTATTGTCACGTGTGTCTGTCACGACGTGACGTCATAGCCAATGACGTGTCACAGAGATATGAATCCATGCTAACATGACGGCTAACATTTCCTTTACAGAGTTGGCGTGCACGATTGGCCTAAAGGTTTAAGTGACAAAAATTTGTCTGATTCACAAATGTTTGTTTCGAGTCTGGATGTTCTTTGTGCCCGTTGTTTGAATGTTTGTAAAGTACTTAGCGACACAGGATTAATTCGTAAGGCAGAAGAGGTCTTTAAAAAAATAAAGTATTTAAAAAAATAAAGTCAGTGCCACCTCCCTGGCTTAATTTCTATGTCGCAGGAAACTTAAACACATATATCGCACTCTTAATAAAACAGCGACTTAACTCGAAATTTGAAAGTAAGGCAATTTGGACTCTAATTGTATATGCTAAATTCTAATATTATGTTTGTGTTAAATCATTCCAATAGAGTTCAAATTTGTTTAATCCAAAATACTGAGATAAGTCTCTGTTTTATTAAGAGTGCGATATGTATATAACCAACAGGCACAAAGAAAACCCAGACTTGGAACAACTACTTACGAATCACACAAATTTAGGCAGTTAATTTAAAGAAAAGGCAACTCCCACACTAGAAATAAATCCTGTATAACGGGGGACTTTACAAACATTCAAACAACGGACACAAAGAACACCCAGACTCGGAACAACCATTTGTGCATCACACAAAGTTTTGGCCCGTTTGGGATTCAAACCCACAATTCTCGGCGCAGTGGCAGTGGCAAAGCAACCACGTAAACCACGACGCCATCCGTGCAATCTAACAAGCTAAGCTTGAACTACGTAGTCTTACACGACATTCAACTTGAACGTCCTTAGTTTATCCTTACTATATATAATATTACAAATTCGAAAGTAGCTCTGTCTGTCTCTCTGTTACCTTTACACGGCTAAACCACTCAATCGATTTGGATGAAATTTGGTACAAAGATAGTTTAAAGCCTGGGGATGGACATACAACAGGCTACTTTTTATTGACGTAGGTACCACGTAAGCAGAGCCGCGCGCAAAAGTTAGTATTCTTATATACTATCCTTAAACTAGCAAAACATAATATAATCAAATATGTACTCATCACTTGCAACAATATTGTACCGATAGGAAATTAATTTCCTTGCGAGTACCAACTATACCATGTATGTACATATATACTAACCACTATCCTCATACAAGATTTGTCGATAATCCAGATAATCCTACCTCCATATTGATGTCTATATCTATGTAATAACACAAAATAAAAACCATATCTTAAATTTCTAAATCCTTATCCTAGTAATATTATAAATGTGAAAGTTTGTGAGGATGGATGCATGTTTGTTACTCTTCCACCCAAAAACTACTGAACGGATTTTGATGAAACTTTACAATATTATTGTTTATACATCAGAATAGTATATAGGCTACTAAAATATTTTAACATAAATCTACATTGACGCGAGCGAAGCGGGCAACATCTAGTATTATAAATGCGAATGTGAGGTTGTTTGTTTGTTTGTTACGCTTTCACGCCTTAACTACTCGACCAATCATCATAAAATTTCGCATACCTGTTGTCAGAGGAACAGAAAAAGACATAGGGTACTTTTATCCAGAAACTAAACCTCATCTAACCTACGTTTACACAGCGAAGCCGCGGGCAAAATCTAGTCCTGAATAAAGCTTTTATTAAAGTATGCTTATTTGCTAGCATGGTAGTATAAAAAACGCTTATTTTTTTTTGCTGTCGGTGCTAGACTACCATGTGGTCCACCTGACGGAAAGTGGTAACCGCTGCTCATGGACTTCAGCAATGTCAGGACACAGCAAAGCCGCTGCCTACCGTAAAGGAAGAAAGAAAAATAATTTGTCTATCTTGTTGCTCATAATAATTAGGTGCGCTTGTGTTTTTATATGATCCTGAGGCCTTAGTTTCTATTCTCGGTTAAGACGAAGAGTTTTAGACGTTTCTGTTTTAGAATTCTCTATAGTAGCGAGAATTTGATAATAATAACGATTAAAAAGAGTGGACATGTGTTTCTTGCTCATTCTTCTCATGAGCCCTACACCCTTGCTTTGCTGAACGTGGCAGTAAATGTAAATTTACAGAAAAAACTTAGTGTAACTTTGACAATCATAAGTGTTACTTTAATTTGAAAAATAAGTGTTACCATACCTTTGAATTTAAATTTATTATATAAAATGGTAATGTGCAATACATGAACAGTAAACCTTAGCGTTATCCTACACTAGATTTTTCCCGCGGCTTAACTCGCGTAAATGTAACTTAGGTTAGTAACAGAACTTTGAGGAGTGGGCCTTAACATCTGGCCTGCTCGTCCTCAACCGGGGCAATGTGCACACGTGCGTGCGTCAGCGGGGCGGGTCGATTGTGGACATTTCGTTCGCAAGCCCCGCTCTAGCGCGTCGTGTTGTCGGCTGGCGCGTGGAAGAGGAGGTGGAGACCTTGTCAGACCACCGGTACATTCGGTTCGACGTCTCCACCCAGATCTCGAGTGCGCCGGCCCCTGTAGGCTCCGGTTGGGCAGGTCCGCGCTGGGCTTTAAGCAAGCTCAACAGGGAGGCCCTCCTGGAGGCCTCTATCGTGCAGGCCTGGGCTTCAGTGCCCGACAGGCCTGCCGACGTAGAAGCAGAGGCTGTTTGGTTTCAGGAGGGCTTGTCGCAGTGCTGTGACGCAGCGATGCCCAGGGTGAAGTCTCGCCCTGCAAAGCGTCAGGTATACTGGTGGTCAGCCGAGCTCGCGCAACTTAGGAGCGTGTGCGTGGCTGCCCGGCGCCAGTATGCCAGACATCGACGTAGGCGTCGCCGCGACCAGTACGCGGCCACTATGGAGGAAGAGCTGTACGAGGCGTACAGAGCGGCCAAGAAGACGTTGCAGCTGGGTATCCTGCGGGCAAAAACATCCGCCCGCAAGGAGCTGCTGGCGACTCTGGATGCGGACCCATGGGGGCGTCCCTACCTTATGGTAAGAGGCAAACTACGCTCCTGGGCTCCCCCGCTGACCCAGAGTCTCCGGCCCCAGTTGCTGGAGGACGTGGTGGTCGCTCTGTTTCCCGAAAGGGAAGAGCATGAGCCTCCACCTATGGCTGCGCCTCCTCTGGTGCCTGAAGCGGACCTGACGACGGACGACGATGTGCCTGAGGTAACCCGGGTAGAAATGAGGGTGGCGGTGCAGAGGCTGCAAGCCAAGCGCACCGCCCCGGGCCCAGATGGCATTCCTGGTCGTGCATGGGTCCTAGCCCTCAAGGCCCTCGAGCCCCGACTAAGGAGCCTATTCAGCGCGTGTCTGGAGCGGGGCCAATTCCCGGACAGGTGGAAGACCGGGAGAATGGTTCTGCTCCGGAAAGAGGGGCGCCCGGCAGACAGTCCGTCCGCCTACCGGCCCATTGTGTTGCTCGACGAGGTCGGAAAGCTGCTCGAAAAAGTGGTGGCTGACCGCCTTGTCGGGCATCTGGTCGGTGTGGGACCGGATCTGGCGGACAACCAGTTCGGTTTCCGTCGTGGGCGCTCCACGGTCGATGCGATCGCACGCGTAAAGGCTCTGGCGGAGGAAGCAGTCTCACAGGGTGAGGTGGTGCTGGCGGTGTCTCTCGACATCGCCAACGCGTTCAATACCTTGCCCTGGAGCTGCATAAGGGAGGCACTGCTTTACCATCAGGTGCCGACCTATCTACGTCGAATTGTCGGGGCGTACCTGACGGCGAGGGCCGTCGTATACCCGGGTTCGAGCGGGTGGTCTCGGCGGGAGATGTCGTGCGGTGTTCCACAGGGTTCGGTTCTCGGCCCGCTCCTGTGGAACATCGGATACGACTGGGTGCTGCGCGGTGTGTTCCTCCCCGGCGTAAGCGTAGTTTGCTACGCGGACGATACGCTCGTCCTCGCACGGGGAGCGACGCACCGGCAGGCGGCTGTCCTGGCGACGGCAGGGGTCGCGCATGCCGTGGGTAGGATCCGACGGTTGGGCCTCGAGGTGGCGCTGCACAAATCCGAGGCTCTGTTCTTCTACGGGCCTCGGAACGCGCCGCCAGAGGGGTTCCACATCGTGGTGGGAGGCGTCCGCATCGGCGTCGAGAAATCGATGAGGTATCTGGGCCTCGTCCTCGACGGCCGATGGGCCTTCGGAGAACACTTCCGAAGGTTGGTCCCCAAATTGATGGGTGCGGCCGCAGGGCTGTCGCGGCTGCTTCCCAATTTGGGGGGGCCAAACGCCTCCTGCAGGAGGCTCTTCATGGGAGTCGTGCGGGCGATGGCTCTATACGGGAGCCCCATTTGGGGTCATAACCTGACGGCCCGTAACGCCGCCCTGCTGCGGAGGCCGCAGAGGGTGATGGCCGTCAGGGTCGCGAGAGGGTACCGCACGATCTCCTTTGAGGCGGCAAGCCTCCTGGCCGGATCACCGCCCTGGGACCTGGAGGCCAGACTTCTCGCGTCGCTCTACCAGTGGCGCGGGGAGGCTCTGGAGCGGGGCTTTCGGCCGTTGCCGAGAGAGGTGGAGGCGCGGCGATCGGAGCTCCGCGACGTCCTAAGGGCGGACTGGGGTGAACGGCTTGCGCGACCGAGTGCAGGGCACGCCGCAATAGCGGCGGTAAGTCCGATCTTGGAGGAGTGGCTGAAGCGGCGCCATGGCGCCCTGACCTTCCGGCTGACGCAGGTCCTCACCGGGCATGGATGCTTCGGGAGGTACTTGTGTCGTATAGGCCGGGAGGAGACGTCTTGTTGTCACCACTGCGATGACGGCCCCGAGGATACGGCGCTGCACACACTCGTGGAGTGCCCAGCTTGGGAGGAGCAGCGCCGGTCGTTAACCGGGGCACTGGGTGTCCAAATCCTCTCGCTGCCGGCAATGGTACTGTCCATGGTCCGGAGCGAGGTTAGTGGATCCAGGGGTCCAGATCCACATCCAGGGGTTTAGTGGGTATGGGGCCGGCTTTTCTGGCTCGAGTCCCACACACCCGCGCCCTGCCCGGGCGCGGACGGGGCGTAAAAGCATTCCCCTGACGTTAAAAAAAAAAAAAAAAAAAGTAACAGAACTTTGTAGAGTGCGAAAAAACTTTTATACAACAGCTTTGTCCGTTCGTCTGACCGTCCGTCAACGCCAATAAACTTAGCATAGTTGATATACACTAAAATGACTATGACCTTTGACCTCTGACCAAGGTCAAGATCAAGGTCATGTGATACCATCTTTCAACTCAAGAACCGTAAGAGCTAGAAAGTCGCGGTCAAAGCCATTCGACTTGGCATAGTCAATATACCCCGAAATAACGATGAACTTTGACCGTTGACCTCAAGATCACGTGATACCATCTTTCAACTCAAGAACCGTAAAAGCTAGAGACTCCCGGTTAACGCCATTCAACTCAGCATAGTCGATATACCCCAAAATGACCATTACCCTTGACCTCTGACCTCAAGGTCAATGATACCATTTTTTCAAACTCTAAGATTTACGGCAATTCATGGCCGTTTCTCACTTACTTCTTGAGTGCAAGGTGCCCTACACCTTTTTCTGTACCCCTGATAACGTATATGTAAAATTTCATCTTGACCGGTCCAGTAGTTAAGGCGTGAAAGCGTAACAAAGAGACAAACAAACTCACATTCAAATTTATAATATCATGCATTGATTTGTATATTTATTAATGTAATAATATGCTAACAATATCCGAATCTCCAACTCAAATAATTCAGGCTTTAAATACGGTATTACGACCCATAAACACAGATCTAATATTTTGATAGTCCTCCAAAGCTTTTGAAACCAAACACAGTGAAACTTAGATAGGTACAATTCAGTACTAAAAGTTTCGTAAAATAATAACCGGCAATAAATTTGCGCTTATCACAATTAACATTACATCGATACTAGACTCAATACTTCTATACTAATATTATAAAGAACAAAAATTAGATTTTTGTTTGTTTATTCGTAAGGATTTAACTCAAAAACTAATCAACAGATTTCAAAAATTCTTTCACCATTATAGCGGCCTCGATGGCGTAGTGTTTAATGTAACCAACTGCCACGCCTGAGGCCGCGGGTTAAATTCCTGCACAAGTCAAACATTTGTGTGCATGGACATGAATGTTTGTCTTGGTCTGGGTGTTTTTATGTATATGTATATTTATAAAAAAAATTGTACATATGTATGTTTATCCATTGTCTAGTACCCATAGTACAAGCTCTGCTTAGTTTCGGTTATATGGTGTTGTGTGTATGTATGTGATAGAACATTAGAAAGCTATATTATCACCGAGTCACATAGGAAATATTTTATTTAAAAAAGTACCGTTACTAACATAACCTAACCTACTGTTAGGCGAGTGAAGCAGCGGGCAAAAGCAAGTACATTATATAGACCTACATATCCCCGAAGGGGAAGGCAGACGTATATTTCGCCGAATATACTTTTGGTGGCCAAGTACAGGGGCGATACCAATAATCGTCTATCGGGCACATAATAATAATAATGTCCTCCAGACTGAATTTCGGTCACGGCGGCCAATCTTAACGGACTGGCCATCTGCACAGGAGATATAATGCACAAGTGTGTGCGCAAACACAAGTGCACGCTCTGTTCTCTTACTCTCATGATCCGATGGGATGGTAATTCGACACGCCCGGAGAGAAATCAAGCGTAGGACCAACGGCTTTACATGCTATCAAAGGCACATGCTCAGACTCCGATCTCGTACTGAGAATTTTGTAACAGAAAATCCAGTAGTACATTGAACGGGACCAGAGAAGCGAATAAATTCGATTTCTGAATTGATCAAAGTATTATTAGGATATTAAATAAATATTTTTAGTAGAACCATACATATAGTTCATGGTATGAATAAATGAAGTCACGAGCAAGCTGAAGAAAAATTCTTTGAATATTTCCTCGCATTTGGATAATTCCTGTGTCACATTACAAACATTCGAACAACGGACACAAAGTACTCCCAGGCTCGGAACAATAATTTTGTGGATCACAGTTTTCTATTCCGTGTCTCGACCACTGAAGCCACTACGCCATCCGTGCAGGCAGCCAAGGTTGCATTGCTGCTAGCAATAACTATACCTACTGACCCTCATTAAAGAAAAAGTTTCCATGCACAATAGAAATTACTGTGTGTAGTACATATATTCGTACGAGACGTAGGCAAAGTACTATAGTATAACTAGTGACTGTGAACTCATGACCTTAGCTCGTCCAGTCAATACTGCCGCTTGGTTATGCAACCGCTTTATGTATACGATAGATAACTTCTCGGTAGTTTAACCCTGATAGGCTAGACAGAGCTGCATACCTATTATTAATCACTTTAGTTCCCACGTGTTAATGGGCCAGCTTATTCCATCGACACGCAATAAGCTTTTTCATTATCGTGCAGATCAAATTCTGGAAGAGAACCGACATTCTCTACCAGATTCTGCGCTGCTATGGAGAATTTTCGAAATTAATAAGCCAATAACGGGCAAGCTGAATTGACGTAAATTTAAATTATTTAAAAAGAAACAAGTCTTCCTATACTGGGATTTGACTTTAAAAGACATGGTGCAATCATTTGTGGACGGCACAATTTTTTGTCATGTGTTATATTCGAATCATTACGCCACCCATGTAGTAAAATTTACATGATATTGTTTCTGCAGGGCTAAGGAAACACAGAAATTTCTATGAGCAGTTCAGCACATTACATACATACACTTGGGGTTACCAAATAATATCAGGTTTGGTTTGAGGTATCAACCGCAAACCAACAATAAACCTGAGTGGTATCCTCATTTTTCATGATATATGTATTTTTTTTGTTTTGTTTTCTGTTCTGTGTTCTAATATTTATACTTGATCGTGTACCTACATATATATTGAAAAATATTTTTTTACTTTACTTTACTTACTTACTTTACTTTACTTTACATTAAAATAAACAATAAGCTCTTATGCATCCCAAGAATCAAATGCAGCACCTCTCGACCAACCGTTTGCAAATGCACTTGTTCACGAGAACACCGAGGCAGTGTATACGTACCACGTCCATGAACCAAGTGTCATTATCATTAATTATAATTAAATTAAATTATCACAGCGTTCCTCGTAAACTGCCCCTTAATGGGCACAAGCTTCATTCCAGTATTAACACGCTTTTATTAACTGGACCTGTGTATATGACTGTCATGGAATCTTCCAATACAATTTTCCACTTGCTTCCACGACTTTTAATTTGGGCATTTTTTGTTCGTATTCTATAATACAAAAATATAATATATATATATAATACGTAACGGGTATTAACGCAATCATGCATGTTTACTTCTTTTATGCTTACCTCCTCAGCTGAAGTTAGTCATTTTGTGACCATGGCCGGTGCAACCTAGTCAAAACGTCATGCATAAAAAAGATAAACATGCATGATCACGTAATACGCGTTACGTATTATCTATATATTAATACGTGAAGCAAAAACTTACCTTACCCCTTTTTACGAAAATTGCGCGGACGGAGGAATATGAAATTTGGCACAGTTAAAGTTTATATGGAGAAGGAGGGGCGAATCCTAATATTTATATAAAATATACGTTAGAAATACATTAAATTAATGAAAAAGCACTACACGCACTTAATCATGCATTTGACATACGCAGTCGAAGCGCGTAACTATGGTTACATATATCAATATATAATGACATATATCAGCAATATCTTACAGGCAAACTTTGCTCGAATTTTGAGCACTAGGCGACCGCTAGTATTCTTAAATATGTATCAAACAACGCGAAAGTGTAAATATAGTAAAAGAAAAGGAACGTAAATCCTACTTAAAATTGTAAATTTGAGAGTTTGTGAGGATGTTTGTATATTTGTTATATTTTAACTGATTAAGTACACCGGTGGCCAGATACAATAGATTTTTAATCTCTGGTTTAAGAACTTTATTTTCATTGGTATTACAATAATTCACTTACTGAGAATCCATATTTAAAATAAATGAGCGTACAGAGAAATAGACGGCAATAAAATTTTATATAAACATAAAGTGGATAAACTTATAATTTTATGTTAAAAGCATCACTGTCAATATCACCAACCAAGCAAACACGGATCTAAAATAACAAATACAAATACAGCTAGATGTAGCTATCATGGCAATGGAGGTAGGAGATACATATACATATATATTTTTTTAAATTATGAATTATATCTAGTTTTCTAAGACTTGTCCGATTAAGCACGTATAAGCCGTTGACTGGGTTTGAATGCAGCTTGGTGCACATAGAGCATGCCCTGGATTGACACATAAGATTATTTTTGTCACTGTATGCGTTCCTGTGGGATGTCGCAATCAAAGATGTGGACAGAAAAATATTCCTTAGAACTAATTAGTTAAATTTTATAATGTAGATTTAATAAATGAATAGAATAGTCGTAAGAGATAGACCTAGGCGACCGTTTCTTGACCAGATCAGAGACGTTCTGGACAAAGGCCAGGTTAAGAGCACCTTGAACCGGCGAGCGTGTATGAGGAATGTGATGAAAGTGAATGAAGCTAGAGAAGTGTGTCAGGATCGTAGCAAATGGAAATCCGTAGTGTCTGCCCAACCCTCTGGGAAACAGGCGTAAATCTATGTATGTATGTATTTAATAAACTAACGTAAAACGTGTAAAAAGGTGTAGAAACAAAATGTCACGCACTAGGAAGAATATCTTCCCCATGAGAAACTTTACAAAAATTCAAATAACGGACAAACGGATAAAAGAAAAACCTACACTCGTAACAACTATTTCTGAATCAAACCAACTCGGTACAATGGCAATAGCAATGCGAAAATACTACGCTATCTGTGCGGTCCAAAAATGTATTTCTACTAGTACTTAAAAAATATGCCCTGCTTGTCATACTTTTAAAACCATTTATATTTAAAAAAATAATCCTTTCACCTCCGGCCAGTTAATTTTTGCCATACTCCAGACTCAATTTGGGGGGATATAGATGCGGGTGTCCCAAGACAGGTCTGTGTGCAAAACCTTGGGGGAGGCATATGTGGACATATGCCTCCCCCAAGGTTTTGCACACAGACCGTTTGCAGTAGACGTCTTTTGGCTGAAATGATGATATATTTTTGAAAAATATAATAAAATGTAACTGTCAATAGCTAAAATGACTTGTTTTTTTAATGTTGAACCCGAGCCTAAGTTTGTACACGTGTCA
The DNA here is from genome assembly GCA_930367265.1 of Catocala fraxini. NCBI lineage: Eukaryota > Metazoa > Arthropoda > Insecta > Lepidoptera > Erebidae > Catocala > Catocala fraxini. Next base: position 7,163,518 of record OV884047.1, read on the forward strand.
TTGACAACTACACACGCGATACAATTATGACACATACGTTGTCGAAGTTACGGTACCGCCTACACTCGGGGCTGTCTGTCACTAGGCACGAATATTTAATACCACTTCCGTCTCTAGTAGAAATTTGACGTGCAATATTTGATGGCCTGTGGATAAACATTTCAACACTTTAGGAACCTGGGTATTGACAACAATTCTAATGGGCCTCTCTAACAATCCTAACCAATTTATAAATTCAAAGGTCTATCTGACTGTTACCGCTTCACGGCAAAACTGCTCAATCGATTTGGATGAATTTTGGTAGAGAGACAGTTAGAACCTAAAATCGAAAGGACATAAGCTACTTTTTATTGATGTTGGTACCATGCGGGCGGAGCCGCACTCAAATGCTAGTCATAACCAATATCATAAATGCAAATGTAAGTTTGTTTGTTACGCTTTCACGCCTTAACAATTCGACAGAACATCATGCAATTTCGCATATACGTTGTCAGCGGTGCAAAAAATTACATGGAGTACACACAGCGACATATCAACCTAGACTGTTTGGACTTTGAACTATTAGAAGTTGAACGCTGCGAATCGTGCGAGAGAGTGCATTATATTTTTGTTATTTTGTCTCATTCACGCTAAATGGGACGCGACGCTCTATCCTTACCATTACATCGACACCACTATGCACTGTCCTTTTTAGACAATTCTCAATTTTGTATGTAGCGTAGTTATGTGTATATAGAGTGTCTAACTTGATATGTAGCCGTGTGTACTTTTCATCCAAAAAAAGCACTATTCCTACGGGATAGAAATTTATTGACAAAACTTACTAACGCGAGCGAAGTCGCGGGCAAAATCTATCTATCTTCTACTAAAGGCTTACACATAATAACAATATTAAATTAGGTTATTATCCTGGCTTAACTGGTAAGCTCCTATATGACACAACTATAACGCATCATAATTATTGCTTAACGTTTACAAAATACTATAAAAACGGGACCAAGGCCTTGTAAAAAAAAAAAGTAACCCAATATATATCCAACCGATTTTTTTTTTCATACCGTACTATTTTCTGTCGAAAACATTGCATAATCACAAATATTCTCTGAGAGTCACCATTCGGTATTGGCTTGACAATAAAGATTTAAGCCACCGTATTTGGCATTGACAATACAATGGCTAAGCTGGTAGATCAACTCATTAATCTGGCTTTGAAGGGTTACGTTTGACAGTTATTTCACAAATAAGGTACAAAACTAGCCAAACATACTATAGAAGTACTAATACCTCATCGTTAATCAAAATATTTGTACACTTAATTCAAAGGTTAACCCCACAATTAGAGGGTTAATCCACAGCGATAGCCTGACCAAAACATAGTTCTGCGGAGCGATTAGAAAGTCAAACAAAAGCCTCCGACACTGGGAGGGTTAATTACTGAATTGGCTCACTTGACCCCGCTGGAGTGTGGTACAAGAATACGACATCTAGACTTCAGGCTGAAATATCTGCACCTAGTTATAAAGACATATAAAGGTAACTTTGGATAGCAGCGATAGCTTAGTAGGGAGACCACGACGCCATCCGTGCAATCTAACAAACTACTATCGCCTAAGCTTGAACTACATATTCTTACACGACATTCAACTTGAACGTCCTTAGTTTATCCTTACTATACATAATATTACAAATTCGAAAGTAGCTCTGTCTGTCTGTCTGTTACCTTTACACGGCTAAACCACTCAATCGATATGGATGAAATTTGGTACAAAGATAGCTTAAAGCCTGTCATGATGACATTACAAACAGATCATTAAATTCTATTTATTTGCATAGATTATACAAGCAATAACAAAAATCTTTCTCTATGCTTAGACCACACCTAATCCATTCCGTATAATAAATGTATAGCTCGCATGCTTATTTGCCGATCTGAGTTTAGTTTAATTGAGAATCTCTATCGGATTTCACATACTCAGCCCTTTGAAGTGATACTGTGCCATCACGTAGAACAAGTTACTATAAAGGCTCTTTACTGTGTGTACGGCGATATGTTAATGAGTTTCGTGTTTCACGATTAGTTCCTTGAGAGTTTAGTGATAAGTAGTCACTGACAATGACAGGCCGATACAAATCTTTAATTAAAATGTTTAATGAGAAAATGTAATGACATATAACAAATTTATTATCTCTGTGATCACAATTCACTATACAGCAATATAAAACTAAAGATATGAAGACGATTTTATTGGTATTAGTATTTTATTTCTAATGTAATCTTCCAAATATTTTTTAAATTAAAACAATCTATCACTTTTGGTAATTTCATCAGGTATTTTATTACGAAGTTTTACACCTTGTTTCTAAGTTAAAATTCAGCTTACAACGTTATTTTAAAAATGTGTGGTCAACGATTTATAATTCGAATTACTCAAAGGAATTCGATTATTTTATTTATGTTTGCTTGCAATCATGGAGATATCATACTCAGACTGTCTCATTAGTGTCGTCGTAAAAATTTGTGCTGATTTTTCACCCATAAGTTCTCAGGTTCTATTTCGAGCAAAGTATTATTGGATTTTTTGTAAGGATATTCTCAGTTGCAGCACGGAGTTTGAAATTGTGCCTAGTAGATGGCTTATTTATTTTATTTGCTCATAGTATTTTGGATGCATATTATGCCCGAGCCTACCTACTATTGAATATATTACGTAGACTCGATTCGTGCAAAAACAACTAAAATATATTTAAGATAGCAGGTGTATCAGCAAAGAGACAGTTTTTATATACAACTGATATTCTATAAATATTATTATTATATTTAAAGATTAGGGCCTACAATAAAAATAAATGCGTATCTACATAATTTATATTTTGGACAAATACCAACTTTAAAAGTTCGTGTAAGCCAAACCCTCGCTGTAACTTGACTTCAGAATACCTTTAAATATTATATATTCGTGTACATTTACATCATTATCCGAGGAGCATGTTAAGTTGCGTAAATAGTTTCATACATGTATTGTTAAAGGATAATGTTTGTAAAGGCAGACAAGTATAGAAATTTATCTAGCAATTCTATCGAATAAAAATCCTAGATAACTTTCTACCTACACAATATTTAAATTTTTATCTTCTTCTTTTCGTTATCTACTAGTTTTATTCGAATTGAAAATATACTTCTTAGAATTAAACTGTTTGATAGAAACTATTTTACTTTATAAACTCAGTAGGTAAATTATTTTGTGTTTATAAACATATTATTATTTTGCTCCATAAGAAAAAATATGTGTCGATACCCCGTTTGCCATCTTTTGTAGTATAAAATGTACGCTTCGCATTTAAAACCTCGTCCTTTTTGGGCAGTTAAGAATTCATAGATACATAAGTCTTAATCCTACTCTTTTTTATTTCTTTTTTTTATTTATCTAAAGTGGCAAACAAGCATACGGCCCACCTGATGGTAAGTGGTCACCGTAGCTTATGGACGCCAGCAACACCAGAAGCATCACTTGCGCGTGCCGAGCCTTTAGAAAAGGAAGTGGGAAGGAGAAGGAGCGGGAATGGGAGAAAGGGGGTGATTGGGCCTCCGGAACTCTCACACACCAAACGAAACACAATAGTAGGAATAATGCTATTTCACGTCGATTTTCTGTGAGAGGGTAGTCCTTCCCCGGTCGAGCCGGCTCATTCATGCTGAAATTAGCGAGGCTCTACTACTCTTGAAATACTTCAACTACTATTATAAATGATTTTACTAATATTGAAAGTTTGTGACAATAGATGGAGGGATGTTTGTAACTCTTTCACGCAAAAAGTACTGAACGAATTTTGATGAAACTTAACAGTATTATTATTTATACATAAGAAAAACATATAGGCTACTACAACTATCTTAACATAAATCTACATTGGCGTGAGCGAAGCCACGGCCAAAATCTAGTCCATTATATAAGTGTGATGATCAGAACTATTACAGATGTGACTCTCTCATAATCTTTCAACTACATCGAAACAAAGTAGTATCTACTTTGACATAAAATTAAAAAACATACAAACTGCGACGCAAATGGAAGGTACAGTTGTTTGTGACGTCAGCTTCCGCATGTTGTTCTTTCTCATCCATCCCCTGAGGGCGACACGCTCCAACAATTTACCGTATCCAATATTAGATATTATGACGTCATATTTTTTTTATACTTCACTGATACGTTTGTAGGTGCCTTTTTCTATTTTTATATAGCAGCCCCTGCACTAGGAATAATTCCAGTATCCCGGTGGACTTACAAAGAGTTTAAAAATTTCTTATACAACAGCTTTGTCCGTCCGTCCGTACGTGTGTCTGTTATACAACTTTCAAATCAAGAACCGTCAGGGCTAGAGACTCGCGGTCAAGGCCATTTGACTCAGCATAGTCGATATACCTCCGAAATGACTATGACCTTTGACCTCTGACCTTTGCATATTACTTGAATCATTTTTTCGAACTCTAAGATTTACGGCAATTCAATGTCGATTCTCACTTATTGTTAACACATTTTTTGTAGCTGCACGGAGTTTGTAAACGGCCGTAATGTTTTAATTTTTCAACAAAGTGTTTTCCGTATTTTTGTGACGTAATTCTTAGTAGCAACGTAGAGCTTGTAAATGTGCCTGATAGACAGACAACAGGAACACTTATTATTGCCTGAGATTTAAAAATATAATTGGCAAAGCTTGGATGTATGACTCTATCTACCCTTTTGAAGTAGATGTATCTCAGTTATAGCATAAAAGCATATAAATCCAAATGAATGCAAAGTATGGATAAGGATATTAATCTCTAGGATTACCAACAAAACCAACCAATTCATTCCATTCAAAAGCTTTTTAGGTGCGATCTGATAAGGATGTATTGTTGGCAGGCGGGCAGAATGTCAGTGACTACCTAAAGGCGAGCGGGCGATGCGCCGCGCGGCGAGACGCGCGCTGCTGCGGGCGACGCGCGTAATATGCGCTCGCTGAATGTGACAGCGTGTGCGGCTCTGCTCGACGACGTTCGCTGGGACGAGCCGGCCAGCCTTGTTAGTCTTGCCGTGCTTGCGCTCATCGACGTACTGGTTATAGCAGGTAACTGTTCGTAGTCTTTTTGGCGTAGGGTTTCCTGCAAAATTTTTGTGGTATATAATTTGCGGAAATCTCTATGCTTTTAATTTTTAAAATAATTAGATTTTGTTCTGACTTATAGCTCTGATACAAATAAAATAACAATAACACGTATGTTTACGTCTGATTACATTACATTTTTTTCATAGACTACGAAGAACTAACTAGAAAACTAAAATTAATGGGCAGATGCCAATTTTTCGTCATTTTGTACAATCGTTGAAATTATAGTAAGCTAAAAATCATGAAGAGATATTTAGCTCATGTCATTATGGCATACTTAAAAGATAATCCACTATTATAGCCACATCTAAAAAAATGCATCCATGCTATTTTCACAGTCATCTTGCAACACATTACATAGTGCACTCAAGAAAAATCACACTTAAACTACTTGTGCCACATAAATCTCGTAGCTCTATGTAGCCGTGTAGCATGTGCTACGACGTAGAGCGTTACGTCGTAGACAGCGTAGATGCGTAGATATAGGGCCAAATGGGATTAAACGGTAAAGGTACAAATGTGTTGTTTAAGATGAAAGGATTCCAAGTGGGTTGAAATTAAAGGCTTGGATGGCAAGAGTTTAGGAGCGTAATGATTAAAGCACTTAATTTGCTGTCTTGTAAGCGCACGGTTTCAATTAGAATTAAACGTATGTATTTTACTTTGTGTATTCCCTTTATGTGCACGAGATTAGCAATATTTTTGCGGTACTTTGAAACAGATGTGTATCTTGAATGTTTTCAAAGACAATATTAATTTTAAGTTCGTGATATTTGCTCTTATGTTTATAAATAAATGTGTTTCTTAAGCGTTATGCTATTTAATCTCGGCTTATGAAAGATTAGGATTTCTCCATTTATGAAATAATTTGAACATTTCTGGTTGGAAATTGAGTAATATGGCATTCTACCAAAGCTTACCCGAACTCCTTGGTGCCTAAATATAGACAATGAAACATGGATGTAGAACCTCCATGTAACCCTGCCTTAGGGCGATTTTTAGCGTTTTCGGTCTCATGGAATAATTTTACGCATTGTTGTTTATCATGAGATATCGGGTTCGAACTAAGTGTCATTGGATTTTGCTGTTATGCAATTTTAAGCTGCATTTTTTTTCCGCTGGCTTGGACGGTAGCATTACTCTCGTTTCTTAGTATATAGGAATCAATATATAGCCGGAAAAATATAAGTATTATTCAAATCTGTCTACGCCTTCAGGGATACAAAATCGTAAGACTATACTAATATTATAAAGAGATAAGATTTGTTTTTTGTTTGTTTGTAAGGATTTAACTCAAAAATGACTCAACCAATTTAATAATTTTAATAATAATTTAATTAGCTTAAAAATTAGTTTATTATGTATTTTTTTATTTAATAGTAGTAGTAGTGTAACAGTTTTCAAAATTATGTAATAAAGTGTCAAATAAACAACTCGATAAAATCCGTATATAGTAGATTAATTTCAATACTCAACCGATTTAAAAAATTATTTCACCATAAAAAATCTATATTATCACCGAGTAATATAGGCTATATATATTTCTTTATAGTACTTTTACTAACCTAATCTAGCCTACTTTTACGCGAGCGCAGCGCGTGCAAAGGTTAGTGTTGTTTAAAACAGAGATATTATGAATTTTAAATTCTTCTTCAAAGTGACATTCTGATTTCTACTGCCAACGTGGCAAACAGGCTTACTGTGTGATGATCACTTACTGCAGTTTATAATCGTTTGCAACACCAGAGCCATACCTGTGCATTCCTGACACGGAATTGAAGGTGGGACGTAAGACAAAGTATGAAAGAGAAGTAAGTATGTAAGCTTCCAGAACATGTACTCGACGCTGAAAGTATTACTATTTATTTCTCGTACAGTCGTTATAAAAATGTAAATGAAGAGATACGGAAGTAGAACTACCAATAATAGTCGGCAATGGCGTAGATTTTTACATTAAACGTTTTATAGAACAACTAGCTTTTGTCCGTGGCTTTGCCCGCGTAAAAGTACGTTAGGTTTGGTTATGTTAGTTACAATACTTTTTTCATAAAATTTATCCCATGTTACTCGGTGATATTATAGCTTCTTTACTATAATTATAGCTTTATAATGGTGAAAGAATAATAAAAACGATTAAGTAGTTTTTGAGTTTAATCCTTACAAACAAACAAGAACCAAATCTTTCCACTATATAATATTAGTATAGATTATTAGTTCCCAAAGTGGTCCAGGTGGACCACCAGGGGAGACTCGACGGGGGTCTACGTTGGCGTGACAAAAATACGGGGGTCCACAATTACTAAGCAGGGGTCCACGAAAATTTTTTTGCTTTTCGTGAAGAACTAAAATGATAGAATGACTTCACCTTATAAAAAAAGGGCGGCTCACCTACCGTGGTAAGTTCAGACCCGAGAGAATAAATAACAATAAATAAAATATAAATAAAAACATAGGTCACCCGTAGAGATTTGATTAAATATAAATACGAATGCCAAGGAATATGGAGTAATGTAGCTGCAGGGGATCCACCGGAAACTGCTAAATTTGAAAAGGGGTCTATGAGAAATAAAGTCTTTGAACCTCTGGTACAGATAAAGTTTAAAGGTCCAGTGAACAATTGTTGTTGCTGCAAAGGGACTTGCTATTACTTACACTCTTTTTTTGCCTATCAACCATACTTCTAAACTCTGTGCTGCCACTGATAATTTCTTGACAGAGCAACCGTAAAGCATGTTGGCTGCCATGGCAATCGAACCCAATACCTCATGCACAACAATCACGATGACTACCGATGTACCATCAAGGCAGTCATGAACCAAAACAAAATAAAAAATTCTTTCGTCGACAGCAAGTCAAAAGACAATGCCTGAAACCATTTTAAATTAAATCTCAGACACGAAATCACACCATAGGATTCGGTAATACAATTGGAGTCAAGACGGAATACAAATATAAAGGGCCATAGTAACGAAAGAAAAAGACGATGGGATAAATCTCACAGACCCTCTTAGTAACGACAATTATAATATAACGTTTTTACTTATATAATGTCTTTCAGACCGAATTTCAGTCATGGTGGCCAATTTTAACGGAGACTAGCTACCTGCTCAGCAGATATTAAAGTGCTCAAGCGTGTGAGCTAACACAAGTGCACTCTCTGTTCCCTAACTCTTATGAAGCGATGGGACGATAATCGACACTACCAGAGAGAGAGATCGGGATTAACATAATAATATATACAAAGTATCATGGCTGTAATAATTTTGTGTGCAGAGCCTGTGGTCAACAGCAGGAGTCCATTTCACACCTACTGTGTAAATATGACGCGTTGGCTGGACTAAGGATGGGTCTGATGGGATTGGCATATCCGAACGCTGCGACTGATGCAGTACATTTATAGGGAGATCTCGGGGCCGACACAAAAGATCCCACTGGGTCGAAGTGTCGTCGGTCTACACTGATTGGCCCCCGAAATAAGATAAGATAAGATAAGATCATGGCTGTACATTCCGAAAGATTAAGATATGTCCATATACATATATGGATATATATGGACATATATGTCCTATAAACGCGCCATTAAATAGAAAAACATTACATGTTGTCTATTTCGCGTTAGCCGAATCTTTAATAAGTTATGGACTAAGTACATATGGTCGCACATTCAAAACTTATTTAGATTATATTAAGTCACTGCAAATCCGCTTTTTAAAATACCTTGTTACCCCTAAGACAAAACGCAACTGTAAAGATAATTATGATAAATTGTTTCTTGTATGTAAAATACTTCCTGTTCACGAAAGGGTCAAATACTTGGTGGTCCTTGAGCAATTTCACAATGATAAATATAAAACCAAAATTAAAAATACTTATAATACAAAACGTGTAAGAGAACAGAAAGTAGTCCGTCAACCAGTAAAGAACTATTACGGTAAAAGAACCAACAAGTATTTGATCCCGACGTTATATAATACTAATAATTGCCTTCGGCAACTTAATAATAAAACGAGTAAACAAACATTGAAACATAAGTACAAAAATATTTTACTCACAGAGTACGGCATGCAGATAAAAATTTAGAATTATTGTAGTATTTACTGTTACCTTATATTATAACACTAATCATGGTACCTACACGGATATATGCATATTTGTAGCTATTAAATAAAACTGTTATTGTTGTTGGCTCATACCAAATGTTTATCGAGCGCCGACAAACTGTCACACAGTTTGGTGGGTATATTTATCTTGTGTAATGTATTATATTCAATAAATGTTTTAATTATTATTATTATTATTATTATGCAAAATGTTGCGAGTCTATTACCGTTGATCGGATACATACCCATACTCATGGTGCTTGAGAATTCCTTATTAGAAAAAAGCAAGAACACTTTCTGAATATACTGAATATAAAATATTACAAACTTAAACTGCGACGGAACTAATGAGGCTCTATTTTTATATTTATAAGCTACTAGATTTTGCCCGCGGCTTCGCTCGCATAAATGTACATACATTAGGTTAGGTTGGTACTTTCTCTTGAATGGTAGGTGTTGGATGTCCTTCTCTGGACCTTATATGCGAAATTTCATGATGATCGATCGTGTAGTTAAGGCGTTAAATCGTAACAAACAAAGAAACTCACATTCGCATTTATAATATCAGTTAGGATTGTATAAAAATTGTTTATGTTTGTAAAGAGAGCGCCCGCTCCATGAATAATTCCTGTGGCGTGTGGGACTTCACAGACATAGTAACTAACAATTATTTGTGGATTATACAATTTTCCCCCGTGTGGTCATCAAACCCACAACACTGGGCGTCAGTTGCAAAGCGGCCGCTTGGATATATCTCTCAAAATCCAATGGATGAGACATCAGACTTGCGATTTGAACTTGAACCTAACCTAAGTATAGTATCTAGAATTTTGATATTACGACACAGATTACAACTATTTTATTTTTTTAGACTGTAGTTCGGTGTCAGTTCTGCTGTGCCATCTTATTATCCTGAATGTGAGTTTGTTTGTGTTACACGCCGTAACTACACGACCGATCATGATGAAATTTCGTATACACGTTGTCAAGGGAACAAAACAGGACATGGGGTACCTTTCATCTAGAAGCAGTACTGTTACTAACCTACTACGCGAGTGAAGCTGCGGGCAAAATCTAGTAGCCAATAAATATAAAAATATGACTCATTAGTTCCGTCACAGTTTAAGTTTGTGAGCGACCGTGAGAATTTAAATTCGATGCTCAGAATATTCGAAATTCAGAATGTGTTTTTTGGTTTTCCTGAGGAAATTAAGCATTTGCACGGAATATAGCTATATATCTGATCGTATACTCGTTGTCAGGGGTACAGAGAAGGACATACGAGTAGAAAAATGTTCATCCAGAAAACAGGACTTTTACTTACTTAACCTACATTTACGCGAGCAGAGCCGCGGAAAATGTATTTCTTAATAACTAGCAGTCACCTAGTCGTCAAAATTCAACCAACATTCCTAAGCTTGCTACATACTTTGTTTTCTGCTTTTCTTTACTACTATAAATAAGGTATAGGTAACCATAGTTACAAAGAATTGTACGACGTCAGACGAACAATGCCGAAATGTAGTATTTCAGGAATTTAACGCGATTCGACTGCATGTGTCAATTGCATGGTTGTGTGCGCGTAGTGTTTTTTTTTTATTAATTTAATGTATTTCTGATGCATATTTTATAAAAATATTAGGATTCGCGCCTCCTTCTCCATATAAACTTTAACTGTGACAAAATTCATTATTCTCCGTCCGCGCAATTTTCGTAAAAAGCGGTACAAAGTTTTTGCTTCACGTATTAATATATAGATTTGTTAAAATAGTTTGTAACTTAAATATTTAAGTAAAGTTAGAACTTAGATCAAGAAAACTAGACATTTATAACCCAAAAAACTGGTAATCTTTGTTAGAAAATATATGCTTTGAAATTTATTCAAGTAAAATAAAAAAGATATGACTCAAAACTTTAACGGCTGAGCCGCACATGATATATTCTTTATCAGAATATTCCAGTAAGTCTGCTCTTTTTTGGCGTATAGAGATGGTGTGCTTTTTGGTGATCGGCTCCGTTATATATTCGTACTAGATTTTGCCCGCGGCTTCGCTCGCCTAAATGTATGTAGGTAAGGGAAGGTTATATTAGTAACAGTACTTTTTCTGGGAAAAAGGTACTCATGTCCATTTTTGTTTGCCTGACAACGTATATGTGAAAGCGTAACAAACAAACAAACTCACATTCGCATTTTTAATATTATAGTTAGGATTACAATTAGTTAATAAGCTTGTTCTCTGCATATAAAATATTAGCATCTACAATCCGCAAATAGTTGTCAATCCGGTACGGCGAAGCGCGATTACGTAATAACAAGGCTGACATAATCGCTCAACAATTAAAGCCTTAAGCTAAAAAGAAAAAACGCACTTACTTCGAATGCTTCAACAAAGATAAAAAATAGTGCGTAGTCTATATTCTTGAGTACGCAAAGTAGTATATATTCAATACGTAACAGGTATTAACGCGATCATGCATAATGTTTACCATTTTTATCCTTGACGTTTCGACCAGGTTGCACCGGCCGTGGTCACAAGCTGACTGGTAGGTGCGTGGCATGTAATTGTATTCAAATGATATTCGAATGCACAGCACTAGTTAAAATTAAAATATGTTTATGTACTCTATATAGATATTATCACGGCGTGATAAAATCGATCGATCATACTTGCGCACTTTTATATCTTCGGCGCAGACGGTCAGTCTCCATTAAGATTGGCCGCCGTGACCGAAATTTGGTCTGGAGGACATTTTCAAGATTTATTTTTAATCATCTATTTTTATTACATTTATTATTTAAATTTACAATTTTCCCGACTGTTCGGTTGCTTTTTAGCAGCGTTTTTACGACAGTAATAAGATGGGCGTCGTTTTAAAACACAATTATTTGAAAGTACTCGAACATTATTTAATTTTATTCGCGAAATAGACAATATTATGCAATCTAAAGTTATCGACATAATAAAATTTCTTTAGATAACAAAAACAGATTTTGTTTGTCGGGCTCCTTTAGACTGTACGACAAATTCAGAACAAGGTTTAGGTAAAACTTACACAAAAATCTAAGCAGCCATTTAGCTACAGACGTTCCATAACAAATCAGAGACCCTTATCCATCTGTTTAAAAATAAAAGCCGAGACTATTTTTGCCAGGCTCGCGTATTCATTTATACGAAAGGTGAGAGGCAGAGAGTGGACGGCAGCCTCCATTAGACGATTACATCGGGGACTGTACGTTTCAATCACTGAATAAACAGTGAATGGTTTGTTAAGTTGGCTGCATTAATCGTTGAGTGGATATTTTTGGTTTCTGTTACTCTCCAGCGATTTTGCTTACGGAATTTTGTTAGCAAGACGTGATATACTTGTATGACACAACTTTATTTTACTCTCTTAGTAGACCGTGATTAAATCACAATCATGTATACTAATATTATAAAGAGGTAAGATTTGATTTTTTGTTTCTTTGTTTGTAAGGATTTAACCCAAAAACGACTAAATCGATTTTACAAATTCTTCATTATCACCGAATAACAAATATATAGAATAATAATAATAATAATATCAGCCCTGTATTAAACTGTCCCACTGCTGGGGACGGGCCTCTTCTCAGTGTGAGAAGGGTTAGGCCATAGTCCACTACGCTGGCCTAGTGCGGGTTGGCAGACTTCAAATATCTTCAAGAACATTACGGAGAACTCCAGACATGCAGGTTTCCTCGCGATGTTTTTTCTTCACCGTTAAAGCAAGCGATAATTAACTATTTAATACGCATATAACCTCGAAAAGTCAGAGATGCGCGCCTTGGGTTCAAACTCGAGACCTCTGCGTGGCAGTCTAACGGTTTCCCACTAGGCTATATTTTACATAAGCTATATTTTAATTTTTTAAATTGTTCTGTTACTAACATAACCTAACCTACTTTTAAGCGAGTAAAACCGTAGGCTAAAGCTATGTGTAATATGCCTACTATAATATTTCTTTCACAGATTGCTTGTTAGAGTTCGCTGAACTGCTATGTTTTGTGTTCGAACAAAAGGCTTTGACTTTTGGAGTTATATACTGATTAAACAATAACTTTGAAATTGTTGCGTTGCATGATGTAGGTATATGTAAGACTGCACTGGTAGCGCAGTGATTTAGGTAGACACGCCCTTTGTCGTGTCAGGGCGTTGCCTAGGAGTTGTCGCCCGCAGAACTTTCCTGTCTGCATTGGGCACTGCCTGGTCGGTCGCTAATGTATTTCAGTTCCAGCGACCCACCCACCATACAAAGCAGCGAGTTGGCACACCATGGTGGTTTTAGGCCAGAAATCTCGGGAGAGCCCGACATAACCCTCTCGCTTCCCGTTGTGGCGAGAGGGGTATGAATCGGAAGCATTTCTCCACGATAAAACAAAGAAGAAAAGGTAGTCATCTCGCCACACACTGCCACTATGCCTAGTATTGTGGGTCTAAATCCCACACGGAACAAAAAATTATGATCCATAAATGGATGATCTGGATGTTTTTTCTTGGTGCATTTTAATTGGGTTACACTAGACTTGGTCACAAGCTGTCTACACTACTTATTATATATATATATATATATATATATATATATATATATATATATATATATATATATATATATATATATATATATATATATATATATATATATATATATATATATATATATATATATATGCCGCTTGCTCCACGGTGATGAAATCTGCATGTCTGGGAGAAGTTTCGTTTTCGTTGGTGGGCGTAACTATTCTTATATACTGTTTCGGTCAAAGGATTCACTTCTGACTTAACCAAGGCAAGGACTAATTTAACTTAGAATAGTCCTTGCCCCAGCTTCTTACAGATATACTTTGTAAAATAATAAGCAGCATTGTAAATTTGGCTATTAAAAAGGGTGGCTATGAGATTCTTGCCCGTTCTTCTGATTGTCTTTAGGCCCTTGCTTTGCTAAACGTGGCAACAGGTAAATATTTATTCATAGTATAGTTTAGTTAGTGTAACCTTGACGTTTATAACTTACTTATACTTTGAGATTTAGATAAATAAACATATTTTGATCTTTGATTTTACCTAATAGCCGTGTATACGTTTCTAATTTTACATACATATGAGTTGTATAATACTCAAAGTATAATTGAATGACGATCTGTCAAAACTATATATATATATAAATACTCGATTTTGATTTTGATTTCCTACTTAGAAAGAAATCATTTGATTACTACATGCGACTAATATTTGTATACACACAATGCGTTTAGTTTGTGATTTTAATGCCGCTAGTAAAGTTTCTCGAAATACAAGACTACTTACCACCACACAAGCTGTCTTTTGAATAAACAATTTTTACGTAGCCTCTATATTTGTTGTTTTATCTACACTTATTTTTACGTTTCGGATCTTTTACACCCGTTACTTCGTGGAAACTTTATATTTTATTGTGCCAATATCTTGAGTAGTAAGTTATCATTATTCACCATTTGCAGAATGATAATAATTTGTATAAATTTAAAGCCATGTTTTCTCTTACTTTTCTGCTTTTATATAAGTTATTGTGTTCGGTCTGTAGCTACCGTTTACGTCCTACATCTAATTTTGAGGCTTCAGAATAAGATGCATAGTTAGCAAATTAATTTATATTTCGGGAATAGACTATATATATTATTAATAAAATGTATTATTAATAATAAATATCAATATCTTTTTATACAATTTGTTTTTAAAGTTCTATCGTGAGCGATATATCTTTAAAATATGTGTATTAGGGTTAAAAAAAATAAACAAAAATAAAATATTTTATCATAAATAATTACATGATGGTTGTTCTTATTGTTATTTTAAGACTTGTTTAAAATTTTTAGAACACTATAATCATCATCAGCCTCTTGCCCTGCTCCCAATTTATTCGGGGTCGGCGCAGTATGTCCTTCGCTTCCATACTTCTCTGTCACCCTTCATCTGATCATTTATCCCTTTTCCTTTCATATCCATAGTCACACAGTCCATCCATCTTTTCCTTGGCCTTCATCTCCCTTTTTTTATAGAACACTATAATAAGATTAATAATAATAAGATTTACACTATAGCCATATTGTCTTTAATATTTTTTACTTATATTGGAACACTATAGCTTGCTAGTCGAAAAATAAGCAAAGTCGAATTATCCATTCAAAATATATTGATGACATAGTTATTAAGAAAACCACAGCGTTGCTGATTTCCTTCATACAAAGTGGCAACTTCATATTAAAATTTCCTAAACTAGTTATTTTCTTTAAATAAATTAGTATGTTGCTTGAATATTGAAAGCCTGTCGACATAGTTTTAATTACAAATCTACACTTATAATCAGACATTCAAACAGATAAAGACACGTCGTTCTTACATAAATAATACAAAACATTTAACACAAAACATAGCAATCTTATCATGCCAATGTAATGCGAATAATACCAAAATTATAGCACATTACAATAACATAGCTTACAAAGGCTGGTCATATAAATCAGACAAATCGACGATACCTATATTGAACCGTAAATAGCTTTCAATAACTCTTATCACGATCAACAGCATACACAGAAATGAATAGTTAAAGTTCTACTGGAACTTTCCATACAATAATATAGAAAATTACCCACGTATAATAAATACTGATTGAATAGCCTAGTGGCTTAAGTGGTCGCCTCGCCGCTGCCACTGCGCCAAGTGTTGTGGGTTCGAATCCCACACGGGACAAAACTTTGTGTGATCCACAAATTGTTGTTCCGAATCTGGGTGTTATTTGTGTCTGTTGTTGAAATGTTTGTAAAGACTCCTGCGATACAGGCATTATTCCTAGTGATTGCCGCCACCCCGAATGTTGTGGTGTTCTTTCCTCACATGGAGAAAAATTGTGTGTTCCACATATATCTGTTCGGAGTCTGGGTGTAATTTGGGTCCGTTGTTGAAATGTTTGTTAAGTCCCCTGTGACACAAGATTTATTTCTAGAGAAGGAGTTGCACTTTATATTAAGTACACGTCATAAAAATATAACCATATTTAAACTGTACTACTAATTATGTTCCTGGAAACTAAGTAATAAATAAATATTTATTGAATAAAATATATTCAATAAAACTGGAAACGCCACGATGAAGAGATATTACATAAATAATTAATGAATATTTCTTGTGAAATTGATAACGCTACTGTAAAATTGAACCGTATCCACCATTCAATAAATATACTGTAAATAATTAACCCAGCCTGACAAGTTAAATGCTATATCGAAAAATCAAATATGAAATGCCAAATTCTGGCAAAATGAATAATGAAATACATATGTATACGTTTTCTTTGAAATAAAATATAAATGAAATAAAATATAATACAACATTGACGTTTAATTTGTTTCAAATCCTTACTAATATTACAAATGCGACTGTGAGTTTGTTGGTCACGCTTTTAGGCCTTAACTACTCGACCGATTATCATGAAATTTCGCATACATGTCGTCAGGGTTACAGAAAAGTACACTGGATATTTTTGATCCAGAAAAAAAGTACTATTACTAACCTACACCGTGAACAAAATCTGGTAGTATCAGGTGCTCTAAGATACAGGCTTTGGTTTAATTTAAACACTACAATTGCCATAAATTATGTAGTAGTATATTTAGTTTGAGTAGTAGAGCCTCGCTGATTTCAGCATGAATGGGCCGGCTCGACCGGGGAAGGACTACCCTCTCACAGAACATCGACGTGAAATAGCAGTATTCCTACTGTTTTATTTCGTTCGGTGAGTGAGAGTGCCGGAGGCCCAACAACCCTTTTTTCTCCTTCACGCTCCTTCTCCTTCCCACTTCCTTTCCTAAAGGCTCGGCAATGCGCAAGTGATGCCTCTGGTGTTGCAGGCGTCCATAGGTTACGGTGACCACTTACCATCAGGTGGGCCGTATGCTTGTTTGCCACCTTAGTTGTATAAAAAAAAAGTAATCTTGCAATTTATGCAGATAAAATAAACAATTTTATTCTTTTTATTTTTATAATCTTAATTGGTTTTTGTTTCAATAAAAGATGTACAATATATTATATATATCAATATATGCGATAGCCTAGTGAGAGACCAGTGGACTGCCACACAGACGTCTCAAGTTCAATCCCAAGGCATGACATGTTTCTATATATACGATTCTCCATTATGTTTTCAAAGTCTGCCAACCCGCACTAGGTCGGCGTGGTGGACTATGACCTTTCTCTTCGCATACTGAGAAGATCAGTGGCGAGCAGTGGGACAGTTGATATACAGGACTGGTGTTTTTATTATTATAAAACATTTTAACTCGTTTTGATCATATTCAACAAAGTATTTCGGCTTACTTGTCATTTCACTGATGTATGCGAGTATTATCCATTTATAATATAATGCACACCCAAGATATAGATTTTGTGATTATCCGTTGACAAAGAATAACAACACATTCTTATCAACTATCAAGACTTCTGTCGTTTACCCCCATTGTAAGAAAATAAGGAGTACCTCAGGGCTACACAATAGGTCCGTATCTTTTCTTACATCGTACATCAATTCACCGATGAAGATTTCTTTACATAAAATAGGGAACGACGATGAATAAGCGTATGTAAAGTATTTTCTTGTACAGAATGCTTCTCAATGCTTGAAAGGAATAATGATGTGTAATTTTAATTTAAGGGTGTTTACGCCTTGTGGTGGTTATTAATGGCAACATCGCACGAAAGCATCATATTTATAATATAACTAGATTTTGCCCGCGGCTTCTCTCGCGTAAATGTAGGTTAGGTTAGTAATTGCACTTTTTCTAAACAAAAGGTACCCTATATCCTTTTCCGTACCGCTGACATTGTATATGTGATATTTCATGATGATCGGTCAAGTAGTTTAGGCGTGACAGCATAACAAACAAACTCACATTAATAATATTAGTCAGGATTAAACTACCATCAATTGTATCCTATTGATACACTAATTAAACATATAAATGAACAACGCAATCGAGCCGAAATAGTTTTAATACATACGACAGACATTAATATCTCGAGGTTTCTTTAAACGAGCATAAACAATTGAACTTCAGGCAAAATAAAGATTGCTTCAAACTCAAACCAGCCTTTTGATACACGTGTCTTAAATGCGGACAAAAATATCGTTGTTTATTTAGCAAGTGGCGATGTCACTCTTTTAGAAACACAGCCTAAGGCGCTACGCAAACATAGACTGTTTTTATTACCGACACGAGGCAGTAGTTTAGTTCAAGCTACGTCATAAGCTAGCTCAGCTGTGGTTGCCGCAGGCTTGCAATAGTTTCTAATAGCGGTAACCTCTGAAAACTGGTATTCTACTGGAAACTGAAAATCTGTGAAAATTCAGTGTTTAATTCGGTTGTTTAATACATAGTCTCGCGCCTATATCTCCGAAGGAGTAGGCACAGAAGTATTTTACCCAAATTCCGTCTAAGTTTTAAAGACCCACGCAATAAAGAACGAGCCTGTCGCCGATTACTGGTCACAATTTTCAAACTCCATCCTGCTTAGAGTTTCCTGACAGAAAAACCCAAAAGCTCTTTACCCAACTCGGATTCAAATCCAAGACCTCATGCATAGCTGTCGCATATAATACCGCAACGCTAACAATGCAATGTTTCATAGTAATATGATATTAATATATTTTATTAATGATGCTTGTGTGTTCAATAACGAACTATTTAAGCTTCATTCACACGTCCCACAACCACACCACATCGACGCGACAAAAGGTGATCAAGCAGTAGTTACGTGTGAATAGTGTCGCTGCAGCTTTTTGCAGTTACATTGTGGTTCCTACAAAATGTGGATGTGGTTGAGTTGTCGTTAGCAGTTGCGATGTGGTTGCGACGATGCAATCACGCTCACGAATACAGACAGACAGTTCAACACCAGATTTCGTTGTCGAGCGCAGTGTCGGTGCGTCGACGCAGCGTTTTGTCTTCGATGTGGTCGGACGCTAGTTCGCAGTGTCGCTGGTGGTTGCGTTGTGGTTGTGATGTGGTCGGTATCATCCACGTGGTCGATAATGACGGCAAAATGTGGTCCGTGTAAATTCTACTATTCATTTTCAATACAAAATTGCGCCCGCCCACGTGGTGTGGTTGTAGAGTGGTTGTGGCACGTGTGAAACAAACCTTAGTTTCTTATACCAAACACTTTTGCCCAAACGGTGTGTGAAATAAAAGAATCTGGCAAGTGTTCCAGTGTTAATTGGAAATAAAAATATAATCTTCGGTTCATCGGCATTGTAGTGTATTTCTATGATTATACCCACTTTATAAATATTTCTACGAACGCCAGTCATTGTGATTTCCGAGTAACTAAAATATTATGTACCTTCATTTAATCTGCTTTGTAATTATTTTTCATTTATATTATAATTAATATATCTAGCAAAATAGTATACCCTATAGGACAATGTGACCACCATCATAGTGTCCTCGTGACCATAGCTGCTAAAAAGCAACTGAAACGTCGGTGAACGTGTAAATCTAAATAGTTTAATAGTAGTAATAGATTCATAATTTTCAAAATTATTAAAATGTTGTGTTAATAAGCTACAATAAAATCTGTATAAAGTTAAATTTTAATACTATGAAAAAATTGTGTGTATGACAGCGTACAGATTCATAAATTACTGAAAACGTTTATGTGTCAACCTTTGAGCGCACCTAAATCATCTTCTAAGATGAAGCCTCTTAGATGATAAGGCATAATTTGAGAATCGGGTGGACAGGTGGTAACAAGTAAGAAGCTGCTTTATAGCTATGTTGTTGCATATATAGACTAAGGTCTGTAGAACTCTGAATTGGTAGGTAGAGACATCAAATCAAAACCATAAAATATTTTATTCATATAGATCACACACCTGTAAACGTCAAGATTACACTTATAAACGTCAAAGTTACACTTATGAACGTCAAAGTTACATTTATGAACGTCAAAGTTACACTTATAAATGTAAAAGTTACACTTATGAGCGTCAAATGTAGCCATGCTCAGCAAAGCAAGGACGTAGAGCCAATGAAATTAAATGGCAAGAAACTAACGGCCACTCTTATTAATTGCCAAGTTTACAATACTGCTTATTTTACAAACTAGTTTTGTAAAGACGTGTAACCACCTCATTAATATTTTATAATATAAGAATTACATTTTGTCAGCTATATCTTACCAAGATTAAAAAATCATAGATAGTTTTGGTGGAATGTAAAAATAAAGTGAACCATATCGTGTGCACATTTTCAAACAACTGTTGTAGCTTACTAACAATTTATACAACAGAGTATATCATTAACATATTGCTCGATCCGGAAACTGAATCTGTGACCCTATAATCAGTTGTAAGTGCAAAGTTAGGTGACGAGACCAACAAGATCGAAACAAATAAAATACAATTACAAATTTTTTCCCTTAACTAAAATATGTTTCTTAACAAAACGCCAACGAAAAAATCCTTAGTAATTGCTTTAAGAAAAAGGTACTTTTGTCTTTGAATTGTTACAGAACATTAAACAATATGCTTGAACAATAGAAAGTAATTTGTCTATAATTCTCGGGCACTAAATTAAAATATCAAACCAATAGCTTCGCGTGACTGCCAAATTGAAGATGAAAGCAAAATACGAATTGAAATATCTTCGTTTGAATAAAGTACCGTGAAGCATGAATGTTGGGTTCTGTAAAGATTTTGTAGCTATTAAATGTTGGACTATTTTTCTATGACTTTGACCTGGGTGACCTGGGTGAACTAGGTGGTGTGCTTCGCGGGCCTGCTCGCCACCCGATCAGCACCAGGCCCGACAGGCGGCGTGTATGCTCCCACGCGCGCCTCTGTGTCGTGTCTTCGTCCTTACAAGGGGACAGTAGAGGGTTTTATTATGCAGTGGCCTGCCGTTTCACACGGTGGGCCGAAACCTCGGCGGGATCGAGATTGCATGTGAAAGCGATTAACGCGGCCTCGCCGTCTATAGTTATGTCGAAGAACACCGTGGCAGGTATTTATTGAAAGAAAATCTCAATAACACTTTTCCCGGCACGTTAAGCTACTAAACTGTGTTATTGTATTAAAATCTGTGTAGTAATTTATTGAAGTAAAATTTTTTTTTTGATTCAAAAACCTTTCATTAATAAATCTTAATTTATGAAAACATGTTATTTGTTTAGATAGATCTTATTTATAGATTTTAGATATACGTATATGTGCTATAGATAGCGTAGATAAGCGTAGTTCTATGTTGATTTAATTACCCCTGACATGTTCACAATAACACTTCAGTAAGATAAACTAAGCAATTGTTCATCCATCCGAGTAATAGGACTGCCTATATTTAGCTATGTACTCAGATGATAATTGTACTTAAACTATGAATATTAATTTATGATCGAATGGAATAAAATGGAATTTTATAATGTATTTAGGAGTTGTGTTTTATTTGGAGGACTTTTTCTGATCCTAATTAATTTTAATTTAATTTCTAATTTAAATAATTTATTGTCAGGTAAGTGCACATAAGATAATAATATTACAATGATATGAATAGTGCTTATAACTTATTGCCTTATTCAAACATTACAACTTCGAGGGCAAGCAATGAGTTATAATCACTATTTTACAACTAAAAATACTTTAGTAATCATTTTCAGCTATTAGCTGAAAATTATTAATAAATGAATATAATATTTTGGTAATATTATTTATTTTCTTGCATTATAAATGTAAATGTGAGTATGTTTGTTCAGTTGTTACGATTTTACGCCCGAATTACAAGACCGATCATTATCAAATTTCGCTTAAACGCTGTAAGGGGTGTAGAAAAGGACACAAGAGGACAATCATTAAAAAAAGTACTATTCCGATAGCTAGTTCTCGTAATAAAACCATATCAAAATAGAGTTTCAATCTAGTCGCAGTATGATAAATATTTCCAATAGTTATCTCATAAATTAAATAAAACGTCAAATGTGAAAATAATTGCATTTGAGTTCACGTAAAACTAGTTTAGAATTCTTATTATAAACCCTTCTTTCACGCTAGAAATATTTTCAAACATTCAAATAAAGGGTACAAAGAACACCCAGAGTAGGCACAAATACATATATGTATGTAGATCACACGAATTATTGTCCCATGTCTCACGTAAAACACCGCAGTGGCAATGGATAGAAGACCATCTAACCACCACGACATCCATGCATCTATTTTGAACATATTTTATTACAAGGATGGGCGGGATGTTCGGTTGGGCTGAAATATCCTTGTTGGATCAAAACCGAAAAATAAAGAAAGATTAAACAAAAGCAATAAAAGACGACCCTTTCATCCATATTACATGTTACACATCAACTGGCCACTAAAAACCCACGTCATTCATAATTTAGAAGTTCCAACCATTGGCCAGTAAAAAAAATACCTAATAAAACCTTTTCATAGGTAACAAGGGTTGCATGGAGTCCGTTCGGCAAGACTTTATTTATTCAGAAGTTTTCCAATATTTCCTTTTGCTTGTCACCAGCATCTGGGGTTTGAATTGGTTCATGAAAAAAAATAACAACAGTTTGTCGAGTTTTATACCGAGTTCGATATGTGAGATAAAGATGATGGTTTTGGAGTTTTGTATTCCTGTTAAAGATTCGTATCGACGGTATATTTTTATCCTTACTGCGTTCGGAAGTAGGTTTACTTTATTTCGGATTTGTACTATTTTTTAGTTATAAAGCATGCTCTTTTATATCCTTTTTCAAAAAAGGCAACTCACGCACTAGGAATAAATCCTGTGTCTAGGGGGACTTTACAAACATTCAATCAACAGACGTAAAGAACACCCAGGCTCGGAACAACCATTTGTGGATAACACAAAGTTTTATCCCGTGTGAGATTCGAACCCACAACACCCTCGCGCCGTGGCATTGGCGAGGCGACCACTGAAACCACTACGCCATCCATGCAGTCAGCTCTGTTACCTAAGAGGTTTGGTAATTTTAATAAAAGATAGGTCATGAAATTTTGCCTGCTTCTTTTCATGAGAGTTCCTCAAACAGTAATTATCAATGCAAAATTTTTATCTCACTTTATGATTTTTTTATTTACTTTTGTAGGCTTGTAACCCGCACGCGAGTTAGACAATCGAACATCACATGCTTACCAAGCAAAGGAATATGTCTTCCTTTGCGGTTAACCACATAGCCCATGCGAGTCCGAACCACAATGTAACGAACCGCACTTCTAACCAGAATCCTGTCCTTCATGCACACTTGGATTAGAGTGTTTTTAATCGACAAGCGTGCATATCACTGTCACTACATACATATTAAAAAACAAAGTCCCACGCCGCGTCTGTTTTTCTGTTCGCGATAAACTACTAAACGAATTTTTATACGATTTACACTAATAGACAGAGTAATTCATGAGGAAGGTTTGGGTGTATAATTTTTTAAGGTTTTGTACTACCAGTGTGAAGCCAGGGCTATGTCGCTAGTATCATATACAAAGAGAATGAATCTTCTCCCTGGCCTTTATTATTCCCAAGTCACTTGTGTTGGCTTTTCTAGTCTAACCGGATTTGACTGGCTATCAGTTTTTACACGGAGTGGCTGCCACCTGACCTCCGCAACCCGAAGGCTAACGATACCCTAAGGCTAGAATAGTGTCAGGATATGAGAAGGTACCGACTTTTCCAATAACAACTGACATAGATGTTCATGGCAGCCGGGACCGACGGCTTAACGTGCTCTCCGAGGCACGAAGCAGGCGATAATTGTTAATCAATATAATATATAACATAATTTCGAAAAGTTATATATCTTCCGAAAGTTAGAGGTGCGCGATGTGGGTTGGAACCCGAGATCCTCTGCATTGCAGTCTGTTGGTGTCCCCACTGAGCTATCGCTGCTTATTATACAAAGAGAATAAATAAAGCAAGATAATATAATATAATAATATAATACAGCAACGTAACCCTAGTGGAAGTTCGTAGGAGTACCACGTAGAGGCCACAAGTTCGAGCCCAAGGCACCACCTCTGACTTTTCGAAGTTATGTGCATATTAAATAATTAATTGTCTCTCGCTTTAATCCTAAAAGAGTTCTCTATAATGTTTTCGAAGATATGTAAACTCTGCCAACCCGTCCTGGCCCAGCGTGGTGGACTATGGCCTACCCATTTTCATTGAGCAAAGGCCAGGCCCAACAAAGGGGGCAATTTATAAATAAGGCTGATATTATTTTCATTTTAGGATTGTAGTAATAAAATACGTTTCTGCTTACTCCATCTTCAAACAGGCGTGAAACATATTTAAGAGTCATCATAGCGAACATTTGCAAGAAAGCGTAGCTAAAATAAAATTCAATACACAATCTGTTAACAGTTCAGTGATATTAATCCTTTGTTTCGGATACTTCATGACAGGTTTAATGACAATCAGGAGATTACGTACCGAAATTCAGGATATATGTATTTGAGAATAAATGTTTATCACAGTACGAGCTGGATGGCTTTAACGGTGAAGGAAAACATGAGGAAACCTACATGTCTGAGAGTTCTACGAGTACATAATATTCTCGAAGATATGTGAAGTCTGCCAACATGCACTGGGTCAGCATGGTGGCGTAACCCTTTTCACACTGAGAAGTGGTCCTTGCCCAGCAGTGGGACAGTTTAATATAGGGCTGATATTTTTATGTTTCTCTTATCATAGATATTTTCTAACAATTAGAAAAATATCTGGCCCTAAGCCTAAGCCTCCCAAAGGCTTACGAAGACATGGGTCTAACGTAAAGAGGCCCTTCGAGAGTTTTATGATAAAGAAGAATAGAAGCCCGACGCGATAGTGGCACTAGCCGCAACAGGCGTAGGACTACTGCTACATATCGCACCCTTAATAAAATAGAGACTTATCTCAGTATTTTGGATTAAACAAATTTGAACTCTATTGCAAAGATTTAACACAAATATAATATTAGAATTTAACATTTACAATCAGAGTTCAGATTGCCTTACTTTCAAATTTCGAGTTAAGTCGCTGTTTTATTAAGAGTGCGATATGTACTCTAATACGTCTGGCCATGGGGATGGGTGTTTGATGGACCGGTATATTGTTACTATGGATGAAAAATGGCGTCTGCCCTAAATATTCTAATAGCATCAATCGGATGGACAGACGGTGACTCGCCTACTCACTAGATGTAGATATTATTATTATTACAGTACGAGCAGTTCGTCCGAAACTTCGGCATTTACGTTTCAGAGTCGCACGCACCACACAGTCACTTCACCGTGATCATCAAGACAATTCCCATTAGTATCTCTCGCACACACACTTATTTTCAATCAACAAAAACATGGTATACCATAAAAGCATCTTTGCCTCTATATCCAAGGGGAAATGGCAACCACTGCACACAATTTCGCTCCATAGTCTGTCCCGCCATTACGAGCGGTCCAAGAGGGAAATTGCCATAATCATCTCACCCTACTGTAACAGGTTGGTTATCGCATACCATTATTCGCAGGTGGACTTTACCCATTTTGCTGGTGATCATTACGAGACCCAAACGATAGGGCTTAACCTCTTTAACAGTAAAAATCATGATACAAACAAAAGATCTTATGTTCGCTAAGAAAATATTGTCGCAAGCAAGGAATTAAATCACAAGTTTACCCTCACCGAGTCTAACTGAGTAGACATTCTAATCCTAACTAATATTATAATTGCGAAAGTGAGTGTTTGTTTGTTACGCTTTCACGCCTCAACTATTCGTCCTATCATCATGAATTTACGCATACACGTTGTCAGGTGAACAGAAAGGGACATTGGGTACCTTTTATTCAGGAAAAAGGACTGTTACTGCTCTAACCTAACCTATATTTACGCTAGCGAAACCGCGGGCAAAACCTAGCATTGTATAAAAGATCATGGCAACAAATTTGATTCAAGGTATTGTTACGGTGGACATATAGGTAGTTTATGGCAAATATTTAGATCATGGATGTGACCTCACCGAACTTGAATGACTACACTAAGAGGAGTGAGCTCACACATTAACCTTACATGATAGAGAAGAAAAGTGTACAATTTTCAATATGTAAGGCGCCGAACACATCGCCCGGGCCTGCGTTCTGCGGTCGAGTTCTGCATTCAGCGTTCACAGTTGCGCACACAGCGAGCGGTCTAGAAATCTGGAGTTCAGTACGTTTGTCACGCACTAATTTAATAAACTTTTCAATATAGTCGGACACGGTGACCGCTTTAAAAAAAAAATTAACCTTCGACAGAACGTGAGTTCTCTTTGACCTCCGCAGTCTGACTGTTTTTGTACGTGTAGGATTCTAAGACACCGCATACATGACAGTGAACGCGGAAGGCAGAACTCGGAACTTTGACCGCTAGACCGCCCGCAGTGGGGCCGGCGCGTAAATATATTTATAATGCAGAATAGTTTTTGCCCGCGGCTCTACTCGCTCCGTACAGTACGGTAACAGTATTTTATGTTCTAGATGAAAGGTAACCTATGTTATTTTCAGTGCCCTTATTATCAAGGGTATATGAAATTTCATGATAATCAGTCGGGTAGTTAAGGCGTGAAAACGTAACAAATAAATGAAGAACCTCACTTGCGCGCATTAATATTGGTTGTAATATCATGTTGACATTGTGTGTCATATAATGCTTGAACGTCCAGAAAGGCGACCATATTGAAACGTAGTAGGCGTAATCGACGATTTAAATCCGTACCCGCAAGGCTATTCATTTTACTACTGCATTAATAATTGCTTTCTAGACGAATTTGACGTTTGAATGTCACCTATATTTTAAGAACGTCTTTAAATTTTGCATTTAAATTAACTTTAGTAGTAGTCTACCTGTTACGCGCCATCTGCACCGCATATGTGCATAAGAGCCATGAGCACGCTTTTACTTTAATACTAGTCTTCTGATTAAATATGAAATAAATAGGAGATAAAGAATCGAGTTGATAAAGTATCTTTAAGTGATATCTACTCGTGTATAATATCAAGCCTTTTTTAAACAGCTCCCGCACTAGTAATAGGTACTTCCTGTGTTGTAGGGGACTTAACAAAACTTCAAACAACGGACACAAAGAACTCCCAGACTCGGAACAACCATTTGTGGATCACACAAAGTTTTGTCCCGTGTGGGGTTCGAACCAACAACACTCAGTGCAATGGCAGTGGCGAAGCGGGCACCTTAAACTACAATGCATTCTGTGTAGTAAATTTATATACTGCCGTAGTCCATTACACTGGCCTAGTGTTGAGTAGCAGACTTCACATATCGACTTGTATATTACAGAGAGCTCTCAGACATGTACATTTCCTCACAACGGTTTCTTCACCATTCAAGTGACCGATAATTACTTATTTAATAATCTAGACCAAAACTACCGGGGCACCAGTTTTGAGGAGAATGGCAGGTGTTGATTTCATATGGAGGTGAGATATTTTAATAGCTATATTAAACAAGTGAGAATCGGCAATGAATTGCCGTAAATCTTAGAGTTCTAAAAAATGGTTCAACTAATATGCAAAGGTCACATGATACCACGTGACCATGAGGTCAGAGGTCAAAGGTCATAGTCATTTCGGGGTATATCGACTATGCTGAGTCGAATGGCGTTGACCGCAAGTCTCTAGCTATTACGTTTCTTGAGTTGAAAGTTGTATAACAAACAGACGGACGGACGGACGGATAAAGCAGTTGTATAAGAGGTTTTTCGAACTCTAAAAATACATTTATTTCACCTCTATGTTTGCAATTATAATTAAATGCTGTCGAATATATTACTTACTAAATTTTGCCCACGGCTTTGCTCGCGTTAATGTAGATTTAGTCAATACATTTCTACCCCTCGGGAACAGTTCTTTTTTCTAGATGTACTCTATGTACGTAGGCGTGAAAGCGTAACAAACCAACTCACATTCGCATTTATAATATTAATACTTCTATAACACTGGGGAACAGTCATTTTCCGGCATGGTAAGATTTTGTATTTTTTTCCTTGTTTTTAAGGTACTCAGAGCCATTTTGACTATGTCAGTCCCATCGGGCTTACAAATACTACTTAACAACAAATTATCTATTATCTAATTTATAAATAAGTTTATATAAGGCAACTGCTGCGTCTGACATAGGTTCAGACATGATACTTAAAAATACTCCAACATCATTCACGTTAATATTAAAATTAACTTTTAGGTGATCTCTCAGATTATCAGTTTGGAGGCATGGTAAGTTGAAGTCAATTTGGTGTAAGTTCAGTATGCTGAATACGAGAAAATATTAGATATTTAACATATCTTGACTTTAGTTTATGAGATAAGACTTTATAACTATATGACTGAAAGAAGGTCGAAATAAAAATACAATTACATATTAAATATGTAGTTTAGAAGCGGCTATATAATAACGACAAGAAAATCTAATACATATGCTATTAAAAATCATAAAAGAAAATATTAGAAAAAGCTTTATCTGTAAGCTTTTCTACTGTGTTTATGTTCAGGATAATCCCTTATTAAACTTAAGCAATAGTCTGCACTCATAATATGGCTGTCCTATCGGCCTTGGTATCTTTCTTTCATTGTTCTAATGTCCCGACGGAACCGTTCTTTATGTTGAATATCTCAAGAACCAGAGTCAATCCATACAAAGTAAATACATTTCGGGTATAACTGATGAAGGTGTTTATTAAAACCAGTAACAAAATTAATGCCGCAGAAAATATATTTTTTTGTTTTCCAGTGTAATTAATAATGTATGGTGTTTTGATTAATTACTAGTTATACAATTGGTTTTAAACCCAAAATGTTTATCATTTGTAAATGTATTATGTAACTGTTGCTGAATCTAACAATTAATTAAATAAATAAGTATTTAACACACACACACATTTATTTATTCTTCCAAAATTACACATAGCTTTACAGCTTTATAGCTAATACGATAGTGTCACCTAATACCTAGTATAATAAATGACGTATCTAGGGAAACCAAACCTTCCTATTCGGCTGTTTTTTTGCTAGACTCGAGTAAAAAGGATGCATTAAAAGCGCTTATCTGAATTTACCACGAGCTTTGAGTTAAAACTGAAGGGGTCTCTAAGAAGACTCTTTTCAGTAAGGTTCTACAAAAAGATGAAATGCATCGTAACTTCTTATGTAAATTATAAAAGCAAATATGAGTTTTTTGTTTGTTATGCTTTCAGGCCTTAACTACTCGACCGATCATCATGAAATTTTGATTTGGAACAACAAAGGACATAGGTTACCTTACTGTTACCGAGAAGCTGCGAGTAAAAGCTAATAAATAGTACATAAAACTGATTTATTGTGGCAAAAGCAATAAGCTATGTGTGTTGTGTGTATTCTATCACATAAACACAACACCATCTGGCCCAAACTAAGCAGAGCTTGTACTGTGGGTACTAGACAAAGGATAAACATACATACATATATACTACACTTTTATTTTAATTTTTCAAATCGAACCAGCAGTTCCTGAGATTAGCGCGTTCAAACAAATAAACAAACTCTTCAGCTTTATAATATTAGTATAGATAGAAACACCCAGACCAAGACAAACATGCATGTTCATGCACACAAATGTTTGGCTTGTGCGGGAATCGAACCCGCGACCCCAGCGGTGCAATCGGTTTCATTAATCACTACGCCATCGAGGCCATCGATAGTATAAAGAAGAATGATGCGACCAATCTTACGCTCAACTAAATTTTGTCGTTGTTTAGTCGCCACAATTTCGTCAGTACGTGGCATTACTATCCTAAAAGGTAACCTCGTTATCCACTATTAAATTTAATCTTACGAATTAGTAGAGTTTATACAGGATAAGCTGTTACAAACATCAGTTGCTCAGAAGTCATTCTGAGAATAATCAAAGTGGTAATTTTTTTTGTAAGTAGTGTTTATAGAGTTGGAAAAAACTCTTATACAACAGCTTTGTCCGTCCGTCCGTGCCTCTGTCTGTTATACTACTTTCAACTCAAGAACCGTAAGAGCTAGAGACTCGCGGTCAACGCCATTCGACTCAGCATAGTCGATATATCCCAAAATGACGATGACCTTTGACCTCTGACCTCAAGGTCTCGTGATACAATTATTTCGAACTCTAAGATTTACGGCAATTCATGGTCGTCTCTCACTTGTTATACTATGACACACACACAAGGTAATCTTTGCAAAACATATTATTATTAATATTGTGATTTCTACAGATTCTTGATTTGCCCGGGATTTCTCTTGCGGTAATGTAGGTCAGGTTAGTACTTTTTTCTGGATGAAATGTACCTTATGTCCTTTTCTGTTCCCCTCACAACGTGTATGCTAAATTTCATGATGATTGGCTCAGTAGTTAAGGCGTTAAGGCGTAACAAACAAACTTTGCATTTATAATACAAAATTTTGTTTGCGCTACTTAAATGTACTTAGCACCAATACTTTTATCTGGATAAAAGGTACCCTATGTCTTTTTCTGTTCCGCTGACAATTTATAATAATAATAATAATATTCTATCACATACACACAACACCATCTAGTCCAAACTAAACAGAGCTTGTACTATGGGTACTAGAAAATGGATAAACATACATATATATATTTTTTTTAATATATACATCTTACACATAGAAACACCCAGACCAAGACAAACATTCATGTTCATGCACACAAATGTTTGATTTGTGCAGGAATCGAACCCGCGATCTCAGGCGCGGCAGTTGGTTACACTAACCACTACGCTTTAGAGGTCGTAATAAGTAAATAATGCGAAGTTTCATTTCAGAAATTCGGTCTGGAGGACATTATACGTAAAAGTTAAAACATAGCACTGTAATTGAAGGGATGATTTACAACTCCAAGGATATACATGCTTAAGTACAGTTTAGAGTCGAATATCAAACTATGAACTTACAATTCTTGAAAACTCATACTTATCTTATCTTATCTTATCTTATGTGGGAGCCAGTCAGTGCAGACCGGCGACACTTCGACCCAGTGGGATCTTTTGTGTCGACACTCTCTCAATAACGACTGCCATAGATGTTCATGGCAGCCGGGACCGACGGCTTAACGTGCTCTCCGAGGCACGGAGCAGGCGATAATTGTCAATCAATACGCACATAATTTTGAAAAGTCATATAACTTCCGAAAGCCAGAGGTGTGCGGCGTGGGTTCGAACCCGAGACCCTCTGCATTGCAGTCTATTGGTCTCCCCACTGAGCTATCGCTGCTCTAAACTCATACTTACTTAAGTAAAATGTAAGCGAACTTGAATAAACTGTGACACACATCGTGCGTCGATTTCTCGAATATATCTTACTAAAGTTACGAGTCTATAAGCCCCATTTTCATGCGAGGGGAAAATGCGTAAGATATTTAGTTAGCTTAATAGAGTATGAGGAAAATTCGTAATAGATTGACTGTGCTCCCTGACGAAACATCAATTCCCGTGGTGCTTTTTTTGTAAGCCATGACACTTTTAGTTAACGTTGTATATGTCAATATGCAATGCCACTCTGAAACTGGAAGTAATTTTCACATCAGATGACGTCACTTGTATTTAAGTTATACTTTTATCTTTTTAGAGTTCGTAAAACTCTTGTACAACAGCTTTGTCCGTCCGTCCGTCCGTCTGTCTGTTATACAACTTTCAACTCAAGAACCGTAAGAGCTAGAGACTCGCGGTCAACGCCATTCGACTCAGCATAGTCGATATACCCCCGAAATGACTATGACCTATGACCTTTGACCTCTGACCTCAAGGTCACGTGATACCATTTTTCGAACTCTAAGATTTACGGCAATTTGTGGCCGTTTCTCACTTTTTTATAAACTACAAGCTTTTGCCTGCGGCTTCGCTGCGTAAAAGTAGGTTAGGATAGGTTATGTTAGTAAAAGTATTTTATTTATTTTATTATTTATTTAATAAAATATATCCTATATTACTCGGTAATAATATAGCTTTCTAATGGTGAAAGAATTTTTAAAGTCGGTTAATTAGTTTTTAAGAGGTAGCCTTACAAACAATCAAACAAAATCTTATCTTTCCTCTTTATAACATTAGTATCGAAATATAGATAGTATAGACAACTACGCACGCATTGCACTAGGAGTAATTTCTGTGTCGGACTTCACAAACATTCAAATAACGGATGCAAACAACACCCAAACTCGGGACAACTATAATTTGTGTACTACAAATTTTTGTCTCAAGTGATTAGAACTGATTGCATCTGGGGTGACGAGGCGACCACTTAAACCAGTGCACTATCCGTGCAGCCGATTAAGTTTTATTCTAACAAGGTGATAAACATAAGATAAGGTAGGGGATTGCTGCATTTGATCTTTGGCAATGGGATATCACTCGCACCAAGACAAAGGTGAAAGGCGAAAATCTCTGGCACTCCTACTCACCAGGCGAAAAGCAATAGCATTGTTCCTATGCTGGTTTCTACTTAGGCTATGATATTTCGCCAGGCCAACTCATTAGTACCTCCAATGCTCCCCCAGTCGGTGGCTTAACTCCTACCAATGGCTAACAAAAATTGACGACTATTCTATATTAAAAATATCGTTATACCTTTAGTTTTAGGCTAAGAAGATCAAAAGGCTCTCGCTCCACGGTAAAATTGTCAATCAGCCAAATTTGGTTGTGCTAGAAAACCCCAATACTCAGGAGTATAATAAATACACCTTCGAAAAAGATGAAAATTATTTGATAAATATATAAAGTACTCCTCATACATACTAACGCCTTTACGTCTACATGCCTAAAAGGCAACGCAGAGACGTTCGACACCCACATTTTCCAGGTATATTTTAAATCTAACTTAAAAGTGAGAGAGCTGGCAGCGGAATCTTGAAATGATCCCATTTCAAGATTCCGTCCTAATGGCAAACTCAACAACACTTTGTCCACTTTGCTGACCCGAGAATCGAACGTGGTATCTCACATTCGACTGCATACTTACGCTACAAAACTACCAAACCAGTACTAGTTATAGGCATCAAGTTGGCTCGTGAAAACTGTCATGACTTATCGCATAGTAAGTTTGTTTTAAAAAATACAATATAGCATCAGTTTGCCTGCCAGACAAAATAATGTAGTGCCTACACAAAAAATCGTCTAAAAAGATTGTATGTCTAAATAACTAACACCGAAAGCTTTACCACTCTATATTCTTTTGTAAATAAATAAAAAGATACGCATGGCAATAAAGAATCCGTATAACCTTGTGGCAACTCGTGACGTTGATTTAAGTGGTAGTAGGGCTCCATACATTGTATGAAAATATAGAGATCTTTTGAATTTTTATGGACTCGAGGCATTGAATTCTGGCTACACCTGCATTTCTTGATTGCACGGGTGGTGTTGTTTCACATTGAGCCAAGTGTTGTGGATCATGACCTGTAAGCGAAATTTACGTGGCCCAAATATATTTTCCTCGAGACAAAGGCCCAAATGCGATCTGAATTGGCCCGTTGACTCGTAAATGTTATTTTCAAGTTTTACATTTCTTCGAACTCATAACTCTTTACCCTGTCTCAGTTGAATAAATATCACAAATGGTATTTCCGTGAATTAAAGTAAACGTCGTAAGAACATAAATTGAATTTCTGTTCACATTTGCCGTTTATTAAGTCTAATAGAGCACCGATTAAGTCAGATCGGAGCTCCATTTTGAAAATGACATATTTTATATATATTTGTGACTATTGTTTAAGCTTGTCAAGTCCACCGCGACACGGGAACATAATATTCTATCACATACATACAATACCATCTAGCCCAAACTAAGCAATGCTTGTACTATGGATACTAGACAATGAATAATCATACATATGTATATACTTACATATTATACCTAGAAACACCGTCCATGCACACAAATGGTTGACTTGTGCGGGACTCGAACCCACGACCTCAGGCGTGGCAGTCGGTTACACTAGCCACTACGCCATCGAGGGCGCCATTACTAGGTCCCTGGCTTTTAAAAAGTAAAAAGTTACTTAATCGATAAATCTGAAGCAGCTCGACTGCGAACGTACTCAATAGAAAATCGCAGAAAAACTACTCAAAGCTTCTATTGTGAAAGTTGACTGACCTCTCTGCAGAGGTCAAAAGATAGATAGAAGTCATAATACGAGGTTCTTAAAGAAAGATATGAAATGGTTATTTTCTTAATGTTGCAAGGGATCGCCGCTTCTAGTAACTATTAACGATAAGCCTAGCCGTACGTGTGTGCCGTGTTGAGAAAAATGAAGTCAGTAGGCTTCACGTGCTGATGACTATGGCAAATTAATATTTTTACTAAGCCAACTGCCGCACTAGGAATAATTCCTGTGTCGCGGGGGACTTTACAAGCATTCAAACAAAGAACAACCATCCAGACTCGGAACAACCATTTGTGGATCACACAAAGTTTTGTCCCGTGTGGGATTCGAACCCACAACACTCGGCGCAAAGATAGTGGCGAGACGATGACTTAAATCACTACGCTATCCGTGCAGTCTTGGGTCGGGTTGGTTTCTTTTTCTACGTGTTCAATATCAAGGGTCTAGACAGCGTTTTAAACTTTTCTATAACTTTATGAAGAAATAACTTAATTTTCTTATTTATTGCCCATATAATCCATATTTCACACAACCAAAAACGATCATGCGTTATCATAAATCATAACAAAACTAAAGAAAAAGGACCGATTCATAACTTGTTTATTGTAGCGTGTCGACATATGTTCTCGTGCGTGTTTGGACAAACATACTAAATAATATTTTTACCTAACATCACGCATTTGTCCGGTAAATGTAGGTAAGGCAGAGAAGAGAAATAAGTTTTAAGAACGATGACTTAATTTGGGCTCAATTACAAATCAAAATCTGAATTTTATTGAAGGAGACATTTAACTATTTGACGACGTCACAAATGCACTGGTTAATCCAGAGAAGTAAACCTACGTTAGAGTCTTCATATTGTTACTGTGTTTAAGAAGCTCACATATCTACCTCTCTCATGCCTTTTCTTTTATCGCATCCATAATTTCTTCGTTCTATCACAGCTAACACTCTCCTCTTCTGGCGGGTCTTATCCTGGGTTACCATCTTTATAGCAAAAAAAAACACACTAACAAAACGATAAATAGAGTACCGACATTTATACCGATAACATTTTAATTAATATTGTAAGATAGTCTTTATTTTGTTCTTAGATATTAAATTAAATAATTGAAATGCTAAATAAAAATGTTCAGCACGAATAAAAAAGACATTTAATCCTTAAGCTTATTATCATTTGGGGCAGTCTAATTCATTAGATGAGGTAAAGATAAAGGTAGTATTGCAGTTAATCTTTTGGATACATTTCCAATTAAAAATTATATTCAGTAATATTATGACATATCACGGTTTTTAAATTGAAATGAGCTGATCAGACTAAATCAGTTGTTAAAAAAAATCTAGTAATTGGATATAATTTATTACTTGTCTAACTTCGCCATACCAATGATGAGGAAAACATTCATCCAATTAAGTTGTCATACTCAGAATGCCTTAGCAACAAAATGCTCTATCCTTACAACACAAATCCAACAGTATTACAGTATCCAATCCGTTTTAGTAATTGGTATCATCGAAACTGCCAAGTTGATTTAACTTCCTTAGCGATATATCGAGAAAAACAATTTTCCTTGGAAAGAATCGATTAAAATCACCCGCCAGAACCCTCGGCCTAACTTCATCTTGGAAAGTTTTAGACTTGGATATACAGAGTTGAAACGATTGGGGTAGCCACGCGATCATTTCAAATGTAGTAAATAATATACCCGTATTATACAGTTCTTTAAAAAAATTGCGTGAGGGATAACATTACTCCCATAATTTTTAAACTGTCAAATCCTATCTACCTTCATATTATTATGTATATAGATAGGATTATATATAGCCTCATGGCTGCTTTCGCAGCAGAAGTTTTAGACTTGAATCATCTTTACAATCATGATGAGCTTCCTTTATAGGTATTAGCGATTTTGAAGCATAATATTTGTTTCTAAACTGGGTGGTCGTACCATGTGAGCCGCGGCCCGATTATTGGTGCCGGGAACTTGTATAGCTCTCAGTATAAACTTCGCTTGCGAGATTTAGGATCGTATCAGAATCAGAATCAGAATCAGAATCATTTATTTGTTAAACATAGGTAAATATTAAGGTGTTACATTTGTTTTAGTACTTCTATGTTTTGTCTTCAGGACATACAAACATTTGATAAATAAAATAAAATTGTTAGTGATATTAAATTAATTGAATAATTTTGAAACATCATCGTAAAATACAATTTAAATTGTGAGTAACATTGAATTAATTATCATAATCATAAAAATCATTAAGAAACATAATAGAAAATAACATTAAATTAATCATTAGAATTACAATTTATCATTTAAAAAATCGTCCAATGTATAATAACATTTGTCAATCAAAAATCGTACGGCAAGGTATGTAATTGTGTAATATTGTCTTCCGTTTACGCGAATATTATTCATTGACTTAGTCTCTTCGTGACCATGACTGCTGAAAAGCAACCGAAACGTCGGGGAGAGTGTAAAATTTAATTAAATCTAAATAAATTTAATAATAATTTAATTAGCTTAAAAATTAGAAAAGTTTAATAGTAGTAGTAGTGTAACAGTTTTCAAAATTATGTAATTAAGTGTCAAATAAACAACGCGATAAAATCTGTATAATATAGTAGTTTAATTTCAATATGTAATTGTGTATAGCGCCATCTCTTGTCGTGTAACGCAACTTCTTGGCTATGTAAAGTCGTTGCAACAACAATATAACAATTTTATTAATCAGTCGCACAGTACAAATACACATAGTGCTATAAATTTAAAAATTAAAACTGGTTAGTCTCATAAGGAACTAAGCTTAGGTGTGAGCATTCATAAAAATGTAGACCTCTTGTACGAACAGATAAGCCAAGACTACGGAATTATACTTGTTAAGATTGCATCATTATCCCTTGATTCATTTACTCTTTATTAGTTCTTCAGTTTGCTCGTCTTTTTAAGGTTAATATTAGCCTCTCTACAAAATGTCTCTGATCTGGTCTAGAACATTCCCCTAAGTTTTATTTTTTATTAATCTTCCAGCGATCCCATTTCCATTCACTTTGTTATATTACTCGCGACTTCGCTAGCCTAAAAATAGGTTAGGTTATGTTAGCAACAATACTTTCTTAAAATAAAATATAGCATATTATGTTACTCGGTGATAATATAGCTTTCTAATGGCGAAAGAATTTATAAAATCAATTGATTAGTTTTTGAATTAAACCCTTACAAACAAAAAATCTAATCTTTCCTCTTTATAATATTAGTAAAAGATGCTCCACGTGCTTCTGTGTGCGGTACCCATATCCGGATAACAAGTGACCGATGGGTTAATCCAGGCGGCCGAGAGGAGAGAGAGCGCTTGAACCATCTCCCCAACCGCAGACGACCTCCAGCCATCCTGAGCTTTTACCTGGGGGTGGTGGGCTTTGTGGGCCTGCCCGCCATCCGACCAGCACCAGGTCCGAGAGGCAGTCTGTGTGTCTCTGTGTCGTGTGTCCGTCCCTCCTCAAGGGGACACTAGGGTTAAAATTTAGAAGCGACCAAAGGGTATGTCTTTTCGTGTAGTGGCCTGCCGTATGAAACGGCAGGCTACTACACGAACCCTCGGCGGGGTCACGATTGCATGTGAAAGTGATGCGCGAGGCCCAGTAAAAACAAAAAGGCTATGATGTATCCGTATACCAAAGTTGATTCAAATCCTTTGAACAGTTTACGCGTGATTAAGTCACAGACATCTTCACATACTTTCACACGTATAATATAAGTCAGTTCCTTAAAACCTGGCCTTACCTGGTCACAGTCATAGTTCTGAATAATATTCAGCATAATGGTCAAAACTTAGTCTACCCTCACTCGATTTATATGCGTAATTAATTATCATACGCTACATTGTTAAAATTTATAACGGTAAATGTTTTTGAAGAAATCTTACAACTTTTTTATTTGATGGGATTTAATTTTTGAGATTATCATTCTGAATTAGTTAATTCTAAATGGAACAATTATGAAAATATAACACTATATTTTTTTTGTTTTTAACACGCTTTTATTAGCTTCACCTGTTTGTTTGTTTATTCGTTTGTTTGTTTGTAACCGACTCCTTTGGACTTGATTTTGACCCACTGCAAACGGTCAGATTTCATTTAAACGTTGTAGACTTATCGAGGACCGATGACGAATTTTTAAATAAAGCGAGTTTTTAAGTTTTTTTATATATTATTTATTTAAATGTCAACACCCGCACTAGGAACAATTCCTGTATCGCGGGGGACTTTACAACATTCAAACAACGGACACTAAGAACACCCAGACTTGCAACACCCATATATTGTGGATTACACAAAGTTTTCTCCCGTGTGGAATTCGAACCTACAACTCTCGGCGCAATGACAGTGGCGAGGCAACCACTTAAACCACTACGCCATTAGTGCACTCAAATGATTTTATATTGTAATATAGCTAGCCCTGTTCGTATACTATCCTTCTGCTACGTACAGGCCTCATCTCAGTATGCGCAAGGCTAAGCCATAATCACACAACTTCGAGAACATTATGGCGAACTCTCAAGCATACAGGTCGGGTATAATTAACTATTTAATACACAACGTCGAAACGTCAGAGGTGCCGTGGGATCGAAATTGAGACCTCTGCGTGGTAGTCGAACAATTTCTAGAAAGTAGTACAATATTTTCATGTAAGTAATTCTAAGAATTTCTCTATATACTGCATTTGTGGTTCTTTAAACTTCAATTGAAGTTATTCGAGGACTTCATTCACGCTTTGCCCGCCTCGTTAGCAGCTATAGTGTGCCGATCTTTTTTATTGAAAATTGTTGAACGTTTGTGAGTCTACAGTGTTTTTAATTCGTCACTTTTGACGTTCTCTTTTGCCTTTGGCGCGAGAATTGTTGACGTATAGTATAGATGTAAAAGTGTGAAAGGATGTTTTGATATTTGTAACTGAATCAGTCGTACACCCTTTAAAGGATTCAGTTAAAACTTGGTACATAAACAATCATCTCCTACATTAAAACGTAAGATACTTTTTATCCCATTTTCAGAGGGATTAATGTTGAAAAGGCTGCCGGCAAAAACTTGTAATATTACCTACATCCCAAGTAACATTATAAATACGAATGTGAGTTTGTTTGTTACGCTTTCACGCCTTAACTACTCGACTGATCATCATAAAATTTTGCACACTCGTTATTAGGGGAACAGAAAAGACATAAGATACCTTTCATCCAGAAGAAAGTACTGTTACTAATCTAATCTAACTTAACATATATTTACGCGAGCGACCTAAACCTTCAAGGATACATGAATTACTAAATATGTATGGGAAATGGAATGTAAGAATGAAAGGGAAGGATAAACACATATGAAAGAAAGGGATAAAAGGATACATAGACAAGATGGCGAATTGTGCGTGTAGGTGGTTTTGTCTTCCTTACGTAAAGTAGAAAAATAAATAGAAAAGTTGAAAATCAAATCGAGTTTCACTCTGAGCCCCCATCCCACATATGTTTATATTGTTGTCATAGTTTCACAAGGTAAACCCAATTAAAGGGTAGATACCCGATCAAATACTTAGAATATTTGAGCGGTGTGAATTTACCATGAGTGTATTACGGGGAATTTAGATATAGCTTTCCGAGAAGGACCAATAAGTGAGGGGAGATTCCGTATCTTACTGAATGTCTCTACACCTAAAAGACTTGCCTTTACTAATGATAGAGGTTGAAATATAAAGTTACCGCTTTGTATGAAGAAAATCGGTATTGTTGTGGTTTTCATACTAACTATTTCATCAATATATTGAAATGAATTAGGCGTTATTTGGCGCAAATCCATTGTATTATTTCATCAATCAATTTTTAATGGCCATTTCAAATACAATGCTTTTATTTTCATGTAGTTATATTTGCTTGCATTTAGATCATGTAATTATCGTCCATTGAAACAACGAATATGGACAGACACAAAGCGATATAACATTAAAATAAAAGATAATTCATTTTTCTTAAATTATATATAATACATGTACATATACCTTAAATTAAACAACAACAACAATTAAACAGCGTCATAGGGATTTTATCACGTTGTTTATTTTTTATAAAAGCTATTATTACATAATTTTGAAACTTTAAACTACTATTGTTAAATACTGTTACTAGTTACTGTTTACTTCTATTTAAGCTGTTTAAATTATTAAACTATACAGATTTAGATTTAATTTTAAACTTTTCCCGACGCACTACGGGACAGAAGCGTGCGTACCGTCTCAAAAATAGGTTTTGGGAATGTTGTATATATTGAATATTTTGTTAATTCATGTGGAGGAACGGAGTGTGATGTCCCTCCAACACAAAGGGAGGATCCTCCGACCAAGCGGGTTGATCGTGCCTGGCGGGCCCCGGTCCGACGGTTGATGATGGGAGCTTGTATATATAGTTAGTCGCTGTGTAAACTCCGCTTGCGCGATGCAGGATTGTGACGTCATTTGAGCGTATTTAGCGCCATCTGTTAGATGTAGGCGGAACTTCTTCATCTGTGCGGAGTCGCCACATGCACATATCTGACTGTATGTCTAATACATATTATATAGTATTTAAAATAGGTTAACTCTTTTTTTTTAATAAAATTTGTCTTGTAATTTGACGCTACAAATAATGTCGATTACGTAGCACTGAATTCCACCAGTTTACATGGTCATATTATGATTATTTTCAATGCAAATCTATAAGTGTGATATATGGTTAGAATGATTATTAAGTACTCTTTTTAAAAAGTATTTAAGTGGACTATTATATAAGAACTGGAGAGGTATACACTTTTTTTATAGTATCGTATATTCTACCCTTATTAGAAACTCTAAATAGGCTTTTGACGGTTAGCGATGTCTGCCGATGTCGTAAAATTTCATAGCATCGCATATAACAGCTAATATAGAAGTCAAGACAAAATTTTTTTTTCCCGAATTTGGCCCCTTGAAATGAGACAAAAAATGCCTGGTCGGGGAAAACGCAAAATATTCCAAAATTCATTTTAAAATTTTATTCAGAATATTATTGGATAATAAGATTATTTTCGACATTTTATTGTTAAAGAAAAATAAAGAATATTATATATTAAAATTTTTTAATTTAACTAAATTAAAGTTTAGGTGGGAATACTGGGAAACGTATTAATTTATTTTTATCATTCGGTCGGATGTGGTGTTTATTACCACTGTGTGAATTAAATAATTCTAATATAACCTTTCGTTTCAAAAATGGGCTGTGAGAACACCGGAAGAGAAAACAAGGTAAAGAAGACAAGAAGAAACTTGTACAAAGTTGATAAGCCCCGCTAGTTATAGACATAATATGGTAGGGAATCTTTATGTATAAATCTTGCTTCTATATGTTGATATCTATAACTCGAAAAATAAAGATTAACATAATATATTAATTTGTATGAGATATATGTAAATAAGATGTTATAAATTGATATAAAGTTTCAACATGTTTTGATATCATAGGCGTACAAACACCTCAGAATAATCCTAACTAATATTTTAAATGCAAATGAGAGTTTATTTGTTCCACTTTCACGCCGTAATTACTTCATAGTTTCATCATCAAATTTCGTATACACGTTGTCAGGGGAACAGAAAAGAACATAAGATACCTTTTATCCGGCAACAAGTGAGAAACGGCAATGAATTTCCGTAAATCTCAGAGTTCTAAAAAATGGTATCATGTGAGATAAGAGGTCAAAGGTCATAGTCATTTCGGGGGTATATCGACTATGCTGAGTCGAATGGCGTTGACCGTGAGTCTCTAGCTCTTACGGTTCTTAAATTGAAAGTCGTATAACAGACGGACGGACAAAGCTGTTGTATAAGAGTTTTTCGAACTCTTAAAAGTACTTTTACTAACCTAAACATTTACGCTATCAAGGCTGCGGGCGAAAGCTAGTTACACAGATTTGTTACTCATGGTTGGTCACATAGCGTTTAATAAATTTAATATCACGCCGATGTATTAGAAAATGATGCCTCCAATTATTTTAGTACTCAAGCATATCAAATATGTAGGTATCTCATAACTTCGTATCACCAAAAACGAATCAATAATAAACAACGAAAGAAAATATTTGGAAACCTTTATGGACATTCTACCTCTTGATTGCCGCTTGCCACAATTTTTCGGGTTCTCTATATATTCTGTGTTGTTTGTTAGTCAAGTATATCTTTTATTTCAAATAAACAATTACATAATTAAATACTTAGCATAATATATACACAAGTTATTTACAAGAAAATTCAACTAAAGTGAAAAATAAAAAAACAAAACTAAAAAAAAGGTCATAATATTCCTTCGCATCGTCGTGCCCAGAAGACTGGCCACGTTGAATGGCAATGCTGATTCTTTGAGCAAAGAAAATACCTACTTTTGGTCACGCGAAATTGATCAATATATTATTTACTATCCTGTGTCTTTCTTTTTATAGAAAATAGACAACTCCCGCACAAGGAATAAATCCTGTGTCGAGGGGGACTTTACAAACTCACAAATAACAGCCTGAAAGAACACCCAGACTCGGAACTGTCCATTTGTGGATAGCACAAAGTTTTGTTCAGTATGGGATTCGAATCCACAACATTCGGCACATTGGCAGTGGTGAGACGACCACTTAAACCACTACGCCATACAGATTACTTTGAATCTATTTTAGCAGTACATTTTGTCGCCAGGTAACTGCCTCGTCATAGCGGCAGTGCTTTGCTCCTCGAAGCTGAGGAGTGTAACGAATCTATTCATCGTGTCACTGGCAGTCGCCGATCTGCTGGTTGGAGTCGCAGTACTGCCCTTCTCTGCTACGAGGGAAGTTTTTGAGGTAAGTTCTAGTTATTTAACCAAATTAAGTGAAAAATTAAACAGCGGTGGTCGCCCAATGGACAAAGCATTGAACTTGTGATCTAGAGATCGTGTGGATTGGTCAGACAGTTTTGAAACAGCCAATTCCTAACATAAGTATTTTATTTAAATAGAATGTTACCAGTTTCTATTCCAAATTGCTAGTACAATTTAAAATACAAAATGCTAACATATTTTATCCTTAAACTTGTGATGGACAGCTTTCGATACTACAATTAAATTATTAGAATTATTGATCGTTATTCGTATACATAAAACATTTTTTTTATACAACTAAGGTGGCAAACGAGCATTCGTCCCACCTGATGGCAAGTGGGAAATCAGCGAGGCTCTATAACACTAATTAGGCAAATTTTAGGCATAAGCAAAGCATAAACAAATATTTTGCAGTTGAATATTGACTTGAAACTGGCGTATAAAAATAAACAAAGTCATTCGGCAGCGTGTAGTGCTTTTTGACTCAGACAACCTAAATTAATAAAAAAGTT
Organism: Catocala fraxini; assembly: GCA_930367265.1. Classification (NCBI taxonomy): domain Eukaryota; kingdom Metazoa; phylum Arthropoda; class Insecta; order Lepidoptera; family Erebidae; genus Catocala; species Catocala fraxini. The sequence goes on from OV884047.1 coordinate 7,207,383, forward strand.
ATGTAAACCTAAAGTATATTACTGTTCACATTATTCATAAGTTTTCGAAAGTAGTATATCTCTCATATATTTCAATGTAAAATAAAATAATAATTTTTAAACATACAGCCTCACTAATGACAATATAAACAACTCCTTGCCAAATTACTGCATCAGCATTATACGCGTAAATGGTGACATAAAACTCCACTCACAAGTCTCTTCACAAGCTTTAACGAACAAATTTTATGATGATATACTTACGTCATGAAACTCAAATTAAAAAAAAACGTAGTAGACTCATATAGCTGCTGGTTCCGTACAGCATTACAAATGAACGTCATAAGCTCTATAAAACATCTCAAGGTGCCATCATTTTCAGTAATTAGAAGCCTTAAAAGCTGCACCAGATGCTGAGAACATAAAGCCGCTGTAGATCACTCACCATAATTTTAAACTCTATATATATGCCAGATAGAGTTCAATTTCAAATGACGTACTATTCACTATAATTTTAACTGATTTTAAACTTTGTTCGCAAAGATGTAGACGCTCGTTTTCCATGTAATGAAACTGAATTCTTGATCTTTGATGAGTGAATTTAATATTTACGCTTTTAATTATAAGGATTATTTTCGTTTGTCAACGGTATTTTATCTAGGCTGTATTTTCAATGCCGTTATTAGAGCGCCGCTGTAAACAGCTATTTCCGTTTTTACTTTTATTGAAACTTTAAAAAGGTAAATATTTTATCAGGTGCCAGTTTATAATTGGATATATATGTTAATTATATCATATTAGAAATTGTGCCAAAGAAAAATAAGTAGCTTAATTAGTAAATTTATTTTAGTTTAATTCATAAACTTTGTTGTTGAACAATATTTTCACATAATTTTTTAAATCATCTTTCACACCAACGTCATTCCCTATATGTATCGTTTCAAATATTCAAAATATTTTTTCGAGTCTGCGTACCTACTCTCTGATGCCGGTGAACTTTTTAGAACTGAAACAACTATTTATGGATCAGGTCACTATATGATACGCAGCCCTGCTATACTGAGGACTGGGTTAGCTAAAATATATTACATGTTAAAAGAAGTTAACTCAATACTTAATATTTGTTGTGGACACGGCGCTGCACACTTTGCTGGATTGCCCCGCATGGGCATTGCAGCGCCGTGAGTTGATCGCTATGGCCTAACCCTTATCACACTGAGAAGAGGCCCGTGCCCAGCAGTGGGACAGTTCAATATAGAGCTGCTTATTTATATGATATTATTATTATACTCATTATTTGATACACAAATGTTAACACCTTGCGAGAGTTCCTTAGGTATTGGACAGCATATAATGATAAAAGTAATATTACTTAAACCTAACTACCTATTACATAATTGAGTTATATTTCAGCAGAAGCATATATTTATTATTATTATAAAGGAATATTTTAAATACTACAGGAAATGTAATTTATGGCTTTATTTTTTTAAAGAAATGCTGCTCTAGAATATGTGCTCTAGTAATAATACCTGTATCGCGGAGGACTTCACAAACATTCAGGCAACGGACACAAAGAACATCCAGACTCGGAATAAACATAATTGATCATACAAATTTTACTCCCGTGTAGGATTCGAACCCGCAACACTCGGCGCATTGGCAGTAGCGAGGTAATTTTATTTTAAATATATATATAAGACTATGTATGAATACTACGTTTGTAAAATCGCGGTGCCTTGACAGGGTTTCATATACTAAACTATTTCAAACTGTCACACCCAATATGTCGGACACAACAAAGAATTTGATTTGATTTGATTTTAGTTTTTATGTAATCCCCAAATAGTTGTTTTGAGTCGGGTATTCTTTACCTGTTATTTGAGTATGTCAGTAAAGACCCTCTCGATATATCTAGGCTGTGTAATAAATATGATGATAATACGAGTATCTCAATACCACACCGAGCTTAAACAAAAACATAAATAATTTATTCAATACGGTCACAAAGTAACACTTATGAAAGTCACAGTTCATTTTTAGTGACATTATTGACGTTACGTTGTGCACTAACTGACTATTTTCCCAAAATCATTTAAGACTGCGCCGAGCGTAAAACAGATAATGACATCTCGTGCGGCGCAAATGCAAATCAGCGCGCAGCCGCCATAGTAAACTGTATGGAGCATTTGAAGTGCTTTTTTTATATATATGTAACTTTATTGTCAACGAATAACTTAAATAATTGGGACGGACAAATTGTAATATAACTATTTATGTTTCGTTTAAGCTGTAAAATAGGATAGATTTCTACTGTTATAATCTGAAATTCACGTAACACGAGCTCACGTTTTCGCATTTTTCGTGCAAATTTACGTAATTGTGTAGGCGATATATAATTATTTTAAGTTTTTACACGAAATAATTGTAAACACATTCATTGTTAAGGTAAATGTATATTTTATATTTGCATTAAACAAAAAGTGTTGATTTTATTCACTTAACTGTGACCGCCTGTTTTAGCACATTTCGCTCGGCGCAGTCTTAAGTTACAATGTTGTATTAATAAACATCTAAATTAGTGATTAATTAGAGATTTTACCAAAGGTCAAATTAATTATGTTAGTTGCTATGTTTTCACTATTTTGTCAAATAGTAAGTAATTTATTAATGCAGGTAACAAAGTAACACTTCTTCTTCTCCCTAGCCTTTATTATTCCCAAGTCACTTGGGGTCGGCTTTTCTAGTCTAACCGGATTTGACTGGATATCAGTTTTTACACGGAGCGGCAGCCACCTGACCTTCGCAACCCAAAGAATGATACCCTAAGGCTAGACCAGTGTCAGGATATTATAGGGCACTGACTTTCCAATAATGACTGCCATAGATGTTCATGGCAGCCGGGACCGACGGCTTAACGTGCTCTCCGAGGCACGGAGCAGGCGATAATTGTCAATCAATACGCACATAATTTCGAAAAGTTATATAACTTCTGAAAGTCAGAGGTGCGCGACGTGGTGGGTTCAAACCAGAGACACTTTGCATTGCAGTCTGTTGGTCTCCCCACTGAACTATCGCTAAAAGCTAAAAAGAAAGTAACACTTATGAACGTCAAAATTTATGAGCATGTACTTGCTTTAATCTTGCCATTTCGTGGTCTAGAATGATCGATAGTATGACGTCAATACTCTCAAATTCAGAGCGAAGCCTTGAGTGCCTATCATCAGCGCTGACACTTAAACTTGACCTTAAGAATATCAATCATCTTGTTTGTCGGAAATGTTCTACTGCTGTGCTAGAAATATTCGTTTGGAGGTTATAATTCTATTTATAGATGAATAAATTTTGCTCGCGTAAATTTATATTAGGTTTGATTAGTAACAGATTTTTTTCCTGGATGAAAGAAGTTCTGTTAGTAATCAAAAAGCTTTGCTCTATTCTATACTCCTGAAAACGTGTTTGTAAAATTTCATGATGATCGGTCAAGTAGTTAAGGCGTGAAAGAGTAACAAACAAACTCACATTCGGATTTATAATATTAGTAAGGATTAGACTGAGATCTTAAAGCCAGTAGACCTACATCATTTTAGCACTGCTGCATTTTTTTACAGCATATGTTGTATTTAGTAGTTAGTTTGAATGTTGGACCATAAGTATTGATTACGTACATCTTACGCATCTTATTAAACTGTAAAATAACCAGCTGTACTAATGACATAGGTCTAGTTATTCTAGGATCTTGTATTATATATGTGCATACATAGATTTCGACTTATGCTGGAGTTAGTTAGTTGAGTGTGTTTTGTTATGTACCTATCCTATACATATATTTGAAAGGACAACGATTGCTGGCAACAAAGTGAATAGAGCTCTCCGCGCTTTTATGAACAGTCGAAATGTATCCGAAAAGGCACGTTTGGCTGTTCATAGAGGATTATTAGTACCCACACTTATGTATGAAAGTGAAAGTTAGGTATGGCAAAAGAAGCATGAGAGCAGAATAAATGCTGTAGAAATGAGAGCGCTGAGAAGCATATGTGGTGTGACTCTGAAAGATAGAATAAGTAATAGTGTAATTAGAGAGAGATGTAGCATGAAAGTGGATATAGTGACAAGAATAGAAAAGGATATGTTAAGCTGGTTTGGGCATGTAGAAAGAATGGACGAGGATAGACTGACTAAGAAAGTTTATAAGGCTAGTGTGAATGGAACAGTCGCAAGAAGAAGACCTAGGCGAACGTTTGTCGATCAGATCGGAGGCGTTCTGGACAAAGGCCAGGTTAAGAGCACCTTGAACCGACGGGCGTGTATGAGGAATGTGATGAAAGTGAATGAAGCCAGAGAAGTGTTTCAGGATCGTAGCAAATGAAAATCCGCAGTCTCTGCCTACCCCTCTGAGAAACAGGCGTGTATCTATGTATCCTATAATTGGTGAGCAAATTACTATATTCTCTTCTACTACTGAGAATTTCCAAAGAGAAAATCCTAAAAATACTTTGCCCTAATCAAATTTGCATTGATCGCAGTCTGGTCAATGACCAGACTGCGACATCAATGCAAACTATAGCAGCTGAATTGTATGATAATGCTAATAAAAATCCCAGACTCAGAACCAAAATTTGAGCATCATACAAATTTTTGTCCCGTCTTGGTTTGGAGCCCACAACTCTCGGCCCTCTTTTAAAAGAGCTTCAGAACTCATTAGCTCATCCGCATTGAGTCACTTAAACAATAGGCGTATAAATATCCTACGCAAAAAAATATAGGTCGAATCGATGATCCTTGGTCTCGCAACCTTTAAAAAGGAAAAAGGCCTGTTGCCGCACTATTAAATATTCAGGCCATGCTTATAAAACTGTTTTGGACAATATGGCTGTTTATTTCTACTGGCGTTGCGGTTTTTTTAACACACTTTTAATAGCTTGACCTGTATATAATACATACATTACTGATGTAGTTCTCCCGGAGTGGTAAATAAATACTACGGATTTGTATTAGCCACGATCCTGGTTAGTCTCTATTTATTCCTCATGCCTATTTATCTGTTTAGGGTGTTCTTGATCTGACGTAATTCTAGACTAGAGTGTGTCCGATCTTTAGAATTTCGCAATATGTATACATAATACAATAAGAACTTATGGGTAACTATTTATCTCCTACCGTGCTCAACAGTTGACCAAATCAACAATTTGCGAATAGTATTCTGTCTTGGTCGGAAATCAGCCTATACTAAATACCGTCCTGCTAATGAGGATGCAATAAAAATGACCAGGGACTATCAAAATCGTACACATATATCCTACACCTATATCCCGAAGAGGTAGGCATTGTAAGTACCACCCACATTTCAACAGATATGCTTTCATATCCCACGTAACTGCCTCCGTGGCGCAGCGGTGGTGAATGCGACTGCTGTGCATGAGGTCTCGAGGTCAAATCCCGGGTCGGGCCAACAAAAAGTTATTAGGTTTTCGGTTAAGACGTAAAAGCCGTTGGTCCTGCGCCTGATCTCTCTCCGGTCGTGTCGGATTACTAACCCATCGGATCATGAGGGTTAGGAAACAGAGAGTGTCCTTGTGTTTGCGCACATACTTGTGCACTATAATAGCTCCTGCGCAGATGGCCAGTCTCTGTTAAGATTGGCCGCCGTGACCGAAATTCGGTCTGGAGGACATTAGACCACGTAAATGCTTACTTTAGGCTTACTAAAATGTATGAAAAACAGAGACAAATTGCATATGAAATCTAAAAAACATCCAACTAACGGTATACTTAGAACTACGTATACAAGATACAGGAACTTCTGTAACTCGTTACTGAAAAAGCTAAAAAAGGACTACGAGTCTAGTTTAATAAATAAAGCAGTTCAAAGTAACAACAATAAAATGTTATGGGATACTATAAAGAAAGTCACTTACTCTAATAAAGCCAATAACCCCGCTACTGAACTTCTTTCCAAAACGACCCCCCTGGACTCTTTAAATAATATTAATAGGTTTTTTGTATCGGTTGGAGAAAACCTTGCTCTAGATATATTAAATTCAGGCCCCCTCTGCAAACTGACTTCCTCTGGTTCCTGTTCGTCTTCTTTTGCTCTGCTTCCCACTGATGAAATAGAAGTCCGTAACATCATCTTGAACTTAAAGAAAGACAAAAGTGCTGGTCACGATAACATCTCTGGTGCCTTCTTGAAGCGTTATCACTACAGTTTAATTTCCCCGTTAGTACACATTTTCAATCTTATTTTCTCTACAGGTGTTTTCCCAGACCAATTTAAAGTTGCTGAGGTCATACAGGTATATAAAAGTGGCAGCAGAAACGAGGTCAATAATTATAGACCGATATCTATACTATCGACTTTGTCAAAAATAACCGAGAAGCTACTAAACAAACGTCTTATAAACTACCTAGAGTCAAAACATCTTTTGTCGAGTTCTCAATTTGGTTTTAGAGCAAATATGTCAACCAGTGATGCAGTCCACGCACTTATTGATCATATTGTTTATAAACTTGACTCTAAAAGCAAAGTAATAGCAATATTTTTAGACATAAAAAAGGCATTTGACACCGTCAGTGTCCCGCTACTGCTGGACAAGCTGGAAAGCCTAGGAATTCGTGACAACCAACTAGAGTTGTTCGGAGACTATCTCTCTAATAGAATCCAAAGAGTGAAGGTTGATAACATCTTGAGTGACGATTTACCTATATCCTACGGCGTACCACAAGGTAGTGTGCTCGGTCCTACACTTTTCCTCGCCTTTATAAATGACCTTTGTAATTTAAAGTTATTAAATGGTAAAATCGTTACCTTTGCTGATGACACAGCTTTAATCTTTCATGGCAATACCTGGGATTCTGTCTTCAGCATGGCCCAAAAAGGCTTCAACACAGTTGCTTCTTGGCTAAGAGGAAATGGTCTTACACTCAATGTAGACAAAAGTAAATATATACCCTTCTCTGTCAAATTGAACTCGCAGCCTATAACTGAAAGTTTATGTATCGTGGCCCACTCCTGTACTACCGGTCAATCCTGTTCCTGTGACCACCTCATAAGAGTCTCCAATATTAAATATCTAGGTGTAATTATAGACAATACACTTAGCTTTAATCAACATCTCGACCTATTATCTGCTAGAACTCGTAAGTTATCAGCTGTGTTTAAAAATCTTCGCAATGTAGCTGACAAATCAATAATTAGGACAGTATACATGGCGTTATGCCAGTCTATTCTGTCATATTGTATCACAGTATGGGGTGGCGCGTGTAAGACAAACCTGATAAAATTAGAAAGAGCTCAAAGAGCTGTTCTAAAAGTCAGCCTCTCATTGCCCTTCCTGTACCCTACTAAAGACCTATACGAACTCTCGAATGTACTAACAGTCAGACAACTATATATTTTACACATCGTCTTGAAACAGCACGCTGCATTCAAATTTGATCCATTGCTGAACCAACACAAACGCCTTAAACATAAAGTATGTTTTTCAGATAAACATTGGTCTACAAATTTCTCCAACAAATTTTTTGGGTTTATGGGAGGATATCTTTATAATAAAATCAATAAAAAAATTAAAATATACCCTCTAACAAAAATTAAATGCAAAGAAGTGTTAACTAATTGGCTAAAGTCATTGAACTACGAAGATACTGAAATATTGATTCTAGTAGGTCCGTAGTACACACATACGCACACACACACACGCACGCACATGCGCGCTCGCGCTCACACACACACACACACACACACACGAACACACACACACACACATACATACGCACGCATACATACACACGCATACATACATACACTCACACACACAAACACGCACGCATAAACACACACACACTCATACGCGTCAACTGTAAGCGCGCTCACACATGAGTTAAGTAATACCTAAGTACACTCTGATAAAATGATACCATTTCCATGTCCAGAGAATGGAGAGGCTGGTAATTTGTCATACAGGTTCTCCTAGTGCAGATACCAGTCTCTCACATAGATAAACTGATGCACTATATTATTTTATTATTATGTATGTACATTCAACCTGTAATTTCTGTGTGAGAGAACAAAATAAAGAAATTTATTATTATTATTAATGCAGGCGAGCCTATTGACATCCATTTGTACAAAATTCCAGCCTCCGTAGTGCTACTAAAAATATCTTAGCAGAAAACTCAATAACAATATATTATTGACTTACGGTTACGCGAATGTTATACATTGAAATGAAACTTTTTTTATACGGCTTTTGTTGCGTTGTTTATTTTAATACACTTTTATTACATAATGTTGAACTATAACACTACTATTATTAACATTTACTTCAATTTAATTTATTAAAATTAATTAAAACTATTTATATTCAAGTTTACACTTTTCCCCGAAGTTTCAGTTGCTTTACAGCAGCCCGTCTCTCCGTGAACGTGGCTGCTGTAAAGCAAACGAAATGTCGGGTAAAAGTGTAAACTAAAGTAGGTTAATTTTAACCCAATAATACTTTACCTGGAAAGGTCATGTACAGCAAGTCGCATCCACCAATTTCGCTACGGAGACAATATCATAATTGAAATCGCTCAATTATCAATAACTTCTCCATTACAGGCGAAATGGCTGTAAATGCAAATGCTATTGGACGATCATTTGAATACACTAACACACGCTAATGTACAAGACGTATGCATAATTAGGCAATGGCCCTTTGATTCTCTATGTGATACAGCTAACACATTAGCATTTTAGGTTAAACTGCGGTATTGTGAATGGCGCAATCGGCTACAACGTGATGTGTGGTGGAAGTTACACGAGATGGCACGGTTAAAATGGTTGTTAGGAGATATTTTTGTATTGTTTGCAGTAAACTGTACACTTCTATTAGCTTGTAAGTTATGTTGTTGTGAATGTGCTTGTGAGAGAAAACTCTTCTTGTAGTATTGCAAAGTTTATTATTCACTAATTACGTAAATACAGTATAATACCACACATGTTTTATACAAATAAATATATCTTTATCTCTTTATCTTTATCTTAATATGATTAGAGTGAATCTTACATAGGTACGTTCGTTAGGTAATTACAGAGCACACTAAGTCAAACTGCGACGGAAAATAATCGACCGATTTGCGTAATCAGTCAAAGAATATTATACCTGAGTGTACGTAAACCGAACATGGCTGCTGGTACCAGACGAGCCAGTGAATCCCTGAATGGTAATTATAAGCAGTGGTTACCATCAACCAACATGGATGTGTTTTTTAAAAGAACAATTGCAAAGAACACTTCCAAGCCGCTGCCTATTCTAAACCAAATAGGTTGCAAATAGATACACGATCTACCTCATAACGATATGTATAATTCCATTTAAATACATATGTTGATAACACTAGACATAAAATGTTCTTGGAATTTTCTCTTAAGAAATTCTCAATGGCAGCTCTAACATAGGAAATTGGTAGTAATACACTGTATCAGAAAGCAGTTGGTCCTGCACCCGATCATTTATCAGCTATGTCGGATTGCAATTCCATCGGATTACGAGAGTGAGGGAATAGAGATTGCACTAGTGTTTGCACACACACTTGTGCACTGTGATATCTCCTGTGCAGATGGTCTTCGTTAAGATTGGCCACTGTAACCGAAATCGGTTTGGAGGATATTATTATTTTATGACTATATGCCGCGCGTCTTTGATTTAAATTAGGTATCACATGGTTAACAGCTGTATTCGAGAATTATTAGAATGCACATATCTATGCGTTTGACTGCTGCCTAAGTGAAGATTATGGGGCAAAGAAGGGAAGAAAAGAAAGTGAGGAAAGGAACTGTCAGTGTGATGAGGCTGCTAGTACTCTCGCCCACCAAACATAACGCATCAGTACGTACACTATTACTTTACGTAAATATTCTGTGAGAACGTAATAGGCACTCGCCACCGGGTCGATGTATGCTGAATCCAGCAATACTTTATTGCTCATATAAGCCAGTACGATGATAGGCATGCAGTATGCACTCAAAACATACAAAACCAAAATAAAATCAAATCTAAACACATTTATTTATTTGGGTCACAAAGTCACACATATGAACGTCAAAGTTACACCACTCATCTGCTATACGAATAATTTTAAATAACATATAACTTTACCATACATTCCATCTATATATCAGGTATATGTATTGCGTCCACGTTTCGCCGCTAGCAAGTTATGGTTGGGACCAAGCACATATGCAAACTACTGAAGCGCGTTAGTATTCGAATACAATTACGCACAACCATGCAAAATAGGTATACACATAACCAAAACGTCGGTGAAAATGAAAGGTAAAATAAAATTAAATGTAAGGTTTTTTTTAATAAAACGAAGTATAATCCGTGTACAGGGTTAATCGCAAAATACTAAGAATGTTTAACCCGTGACTTTATAATACCTTACTAAACGATTTTTGTACTACAACTTTCCATAATTTAATATCTGATATTTTTTTATAAAAATGCAAATATTGAAATTGCTTGCTTTAATTGCACGACTAAGATTTAAAACTACATGCGGTCGCAAAGAAAGCAGCAGCGTAACGAAACAACCAACCGCGAAAGTGAAGGCATTGTTCAGAAGGGAGCTTGCAATTTTAGTTTGTAATATGTTCTTTGGATACATTGAAATTAAACTACCATATACACGGATTTTATCGCGTTGTTTATTTGACACTTTTTTACATAATTTAGAAACTACTACTATTAAACTTTACTAATTTTTAAGCTAATTAAATTATTAAAACTGTTTATATTTAAGTTTACACTTTCTCCGACGTTTCGGTTGCTTTTCAGCAGCCATGGTCACGGGTAGACTAAGATAGTAGTTGTCTCAATGTTCCAGTGTAGTTATTTCAAAGTACCCCAACATAATTTAATCATTGGTGTTTCTATTTACGCAGAATGAGCTCAAAGTATCATGAAGTCTAGCTGTGGTTTGCTTCTGGGGTTTGACTATTTAAATTACTGGATTCCAAGCTGGTGGTACATTCCAACCATCTTCTCTATTAAAATTAGTATGTTTTTTGATTTCAATAGCCTCGCGAAGCATCCTTGGTAGGAATCGGTGTTCTTTAGCGATAGTCTGTGGTTTGTCAAATCTCAGGTAGTGGTTGTTTCCCTGTTGCACATGTTCACACACAGCAGACTTCAACGAGCGTTGGTGTTTTACATCAGCTATGTGTTCTTTTATGCGGGTGCCTATGCTTCTCTTGGTTTGACCAATGTATGGGAGTCCGCAGTCACAATCTATCTTTGGATACAATATTATTATTGACGCACGGATGGCATAGTGGTCGCCTCGCCACTGCCACCATGCCGAGTGTTGGGGGTTCGATCCCCACACGGGCCAAAAAATTATGTGATCCGAGTTGACTGAACGGAACGGTTGTTCCGAGTCTGAGTGTACATTGTGTCCGTTGTTTGAATGTTTGTAAAGTCCCCTGCGACACAGAAATTATTCATAGTGAGGGAGTTTCCTTAAAAAAAGTATCGAGTTTTGTATATAGTAGTAAAATAAAAATCGTTAAGTAAGATATAAATAAGTGTCGTGTAAAAGGTTATGAGTATTTTTAGTTAAACCTGTATATTAGTTTACTGTATAAAATTCGTGTAAAATTAAGATAATATTTTGATGCCTAGATAAGCGCAAGTCAGGCTTCACGACAATAAATAGGTATTCTAAATTTTGTTAGGGTGTGAATCTAAGTACGTCTATTTAGAATAAAAAAATGCTGAACATTTTGTAAACTTTTTAAATCTTATCTCTCTCTTTGATAAAACAATAATATTGTGTCTTTAGAAATTGCTTAGGATTCTGTTTTTTTATATAACGGTTTTAAGATGTTTATATCTTTACAAATGGCATATCAAGTGCCAGAGCCTGGCGCTCGGTACCGCTGTATTCTTTATTTGTTCATATAAATATTACTAAGTACAGAACGCTGCAGATCAAATTCTAATCACCGCATTCAGCCGACATGACCTTAACTATATGCACTTGTGTATACCTTAGTACGTCCTATTGACGCCTGTTCTGTGTCTAAGTAATTTGTGGTCAAAGATTCCTTATATAGTACCTAACAAATTGTCACAATATTTTGATGCAATTGAATTCTTATTATAATAGCTTCTATGCCAGGCTTTACGCTTCACTCTATAAGTAAGAGTTAAACTCGCAACTACTTCTCCCATTCCTTCCTTCTCTCATACTGTCATGGTACCGCAAACAGTCATAGACCACCATTAAATAATGATAACATCAGCCCTGTATGAAACCCACACCGCCGGACACAGGCTTCTTAGTTTAAGAAGCGTTAGGCCATAGTCTACCAAGCTGGCACAGTGTTGGCAGACTTCTCATATATTCGAGAATATTACGAAGAATTCTCAGACAAATTGGTTTTCTCAAGATCTTTTACCTCACCGTTCAAGCAAACGATAATTAACTGATAATGAATCTAGACCACTGCATGGCAGTCCAACTGTCTCTCCCTAGGCTATCACTGCTCTTTTTAACAACATACAAACACCTTAAACTGAATTCAATTTATAATAAGATTTTTTGAAGTAATTAGTTTTCGCTGGTAGTTCCTAACTCACACCAGACATAGTTTATGTTGTCAGGGAAATAGTATCACAGGAGTTGGGTAGTCAATATTGCGGCTTCACGACGGGGAGCCGACTGCCTACCAAATTTATGTCAATATTTGTTGTGGATATTATGCACGATATACAAAAATGTAATTTATACACTTTTTATAAAGATCAACGTACATTTGTCACTTCGTATGCTACTTCTAATTTAAAACAAGCAGTTAAAATTCATGTGAAACAGCTCAAAAGCCTAGATATTCTTCATATACTGATGATGTGTTTGTAAAATGACATTACAATTAGCCTTGCCGAAAATTCGTTCGTACAAATAAATAGGCAAATAGACTACAATAATTAATCTACGTACCACATCCACTGAACTCAATTTCTGAGATCATAATTGTAGTATTTTGTAAGGACTCATTCAATGGATTTCTACGACGTATATAATAGGTGTAACACCTAAATATATTAAAAAGCACAAAAACACTGCATATTTTGGCTACAACTGTCAACATCCTTTACATAAAATTGTATAATTTTTTTTATTACTTTTATAGTGTTTAGAGGTGCCCCATGCGTGTGTGTTGCTTTAGGTGTCATGGTACATTGAAGCAAGTTGGCACACCGTGGTACGTTTAGTCAGTAGTACTCGGGACGTTCCATCTTGCCTCGGGTGAGCCAGACGTAACCTCACCGCTCCCCTTTTTCTGCGGAGAGGTATGCGTAAATTCATCTCAAAAGTTAAAAAAAAGAGATGCCATGGAGACTATCAAGACGTGGATAGTACTTTAAATTTCACATTTATTTGCCAAAATAATGTCAAGTCCAAGTCGCGCAGTAATTGCTGGTAACGCTAACATACCTCTCGCTTGCACACAAAACTGCTGACCCATAATTTCTTGCATACTTACAGAATGCCTCTAAGTCCTTATAGTGCGAGTCCCCTTTCACCTTAAACTAGAGTTAGTACTTGTTGATTTATGAGTTTCGTTATGAGACTTTTCATGGGGTTCGGGTAAACTATGGCAAACGATTAATGGGCTTACGGGTATTATCGATATAACGAAGTGGACACTTGGCTTACTGCGACAATACACCGAAATTGAATATAAGCGTGAAATAAGTTACTGCTTTTTGGGTTCCGTAAGTAAGTAGAAAAGACCACCCACCCTTAAAATGTCTCAGTTTCTTTGGCCTTGTCATTATTATTATTGTATTATCGATACTGTCTCCTGCGTCCTGAATCGCGTGAGCTTTACAACACTCAAACAACGGACACAAAGAACACTCAGATTCGGAACAACTATTGGTGGATAACATTGTTTTTATTCCCTGTTGAGATTGAATTCACAACCCAGGAGCAGGGCTACAACTAAAACTACTCCGCTATCCGTGCAGTCTAGGAATAATCATGCCTGAAGCTATATATTATGTATGTGTGTAAATCTATATATTAATACGTGAAGCAAAAACTTTGTAACCCTTTTTACGAAAATTACGCGGACGGAGGAGTATAAAATTTGGCACAGTTAAAGTTTATATGGAGATGGAGGGGCGAATCCTAATATTTTTATAAAATATGCATTAGAAACATTAAATTAATGAAAAAATACTACACGCACACAACCATGCATTTGACACACGCAGTCGAATCGCGTTCGTAGTATTTCGACATTGTTCGTCTGACGTCTTACAATTCTTTGTTACTATGGTTACCTATACCTTATTTATATGTAATAGAAAAAAAAACAGAAAACAAAGTAGCAAGCTTAGGAATTATGGTCGAATTTTCACCACTAGGCGACCGCTAGTATTTAGTAAATATGTGAATAGTAACTATTATTATAAATGCTAATGTGAGTTTGTTACGATTTCACGTCTTAACTACTCGACCGATCATCATTAAATATCGCATACACTTTTTCAGGGCAACAGAAAAGGACATAGGGTACCTTACAACCAAAAAAATACATATATTGTTACTAACATAACCTAACCTACATTTATACATGCGAAACCACGGACAAAACTTTGTATTTAATACGTTGTGAACATCTTCATCTTAAATAAGGTCCTAACAGGAAGTCGAGTGAAGGGTCATAAGCTTGTCTTATCGCGGTGTTACCCCGCTCGCTCTTGTACTAATCCCATACAAGTGTGGTCCGTGATCGTCCTGTATTAAGGTGCTGATCTTGTCAATGATCGCTTACTGCCATCTCGCCTATGTGTAAAAGAGAGTACGACTGGAGATTGATAGCTATATAAAGTAGGTATCTTAAAAAATAAAAAGTTGTAGTGAGCGCAGTATAATTAATTCGATACCCGCACTACATAATTTCTTTATCGCAGGTATGCAGGTATTTATACAATACCAGATGTGCCCGCGGTTTCACCCGCGTTTATCGTTACTGCGCCGCCCCTGTGGGTCGTAGTGTGTTGTTATATAGCTTATAGCCTTTCTCGATATATAGGCTATCGAACAGGAAAATATTTTTTATTCGATCCTTTAGTTTCTGAGATTAGCGCGTTCAACCAAACAAACAAATAGTTTAGCTTTATAATATTAGTATAGATTAAGCGATAGCCTAGTGGGAGACAGTTGGACTGCCACACAGAGGTCTCGAGTTCGATCCCAAGACGTGCATCTCTAACTATTCGAAGTTATATGCGTATGAAATTGAAACGCCAGCTTTAACGGTGAAGGATAACATCTAGAGAAAATCTAAATATCTGAGAGTTCTCTATAATGTTTTCGAAGATATGTAGAGTTTGCCAACCCGCACTGGGCCAGCGTGGTGGACTATGGCCAAATCCTTCTCACAATGAGAAGAGGCCCGTGCCCAGCAGTGGGACAGTTTAATACAGGGCTGATATTATTATACACGATATTATCCTCCACCGTTAACGCTTTAACGGTGGAATGATAATTACATATTTAATACGAAAGTTCGAGGACGCACCTTTGACTTTGGGATCGAACTCAAGGTTTCTGTATGACGATTGTTAGTTACTTATAGTAACGCAGATATTTTATTTACGAATTGTTAATCGTCAATCACTTTCTAATTATCATATCTTGATTTTATGTGCTTTACAAAATACAACACTCGCACTAAAGATAATTCCCGGTGTATCCAGGATTCTTACAATAATTACACCTGGAACAGCCATAAACGGCACTACTATTCCTGGTTTACACATATTTTTTGGGGATTTGGGGATTGAACCTGCTAAACTGTACGCAAATGGCGAGGTAACAACTTAAATGATTAAGCTATCCATGTAGTTAATATCAGTCGTGGGTAGTAAGTATTCCTTGCACGGAAGGTTTAAGTGGTCGCCTCGCCACTGCCACCACGCCAATGTTGTGGGTTCGAATCTCAAACGGGACAAAACTTTGTGTGATCCACAAATGGTTGTCCCGAGCCTGTCTATTCTTTGTGTCCGTTGTTTGAATGTTTGTAAAGGTCCCCGCGATACAGAAAATATACCTAGAGCGGGAGTTGTCTTTTTAAAAACAGAAAAAGAAATAAAGAATCTAGTTAATATTAGTCGTGGTTAATAAGTATTCTGTGGTCGATTTGTTAATAAACCTTTTTTGTGAGATTTTAAGAAAACGTTATGCAGCTTTCAACGCCTTAAAGATACGCCTTGATCTCTGATATAGCCGATAGGGACACAGGCTTATGTTAGAGTAAGATAGGAGTATTTACGACAGTCTCGGACGTATATCAACATCGTTTATCTGCAACCTGTTTGAGCGTCAGACATCCATAGTACTAACATACATAATCGTACTCTATATACGATGCAAGTTGATTGTCTAAGCGATATACGCATGTAGTTCATGTACAAATTAATGTTTATTGAAACCAAATGTAACTAATTGCAATATTATATAACTAAAGATAAGTAGATAGGGAAATTAGGTTACGTTAGATTATTGACAGTACTTTTTTCTGGATGATAGTTATGTCCTTTTTTGTTCACTTAACAACGTGTATGCGGAATTTCATGATGATCGGTCGAGTAGTACAGGCTTGAAAGCGTTACAACAAACAAACAAACCTACGATTATTAGTATGGATAGTATCAGCAGTTTATAAAGTGTCCCACTGCAGGAAACGGGTATAATAATAATAATATTCTATCACATAAACACAACACCATCTAGCCCAAACTAAGCAGAGCTAGTACTATGGATACTAGACAATGGATAAACATACATATATATATTTTTTTGTAAATACATACATATTATACATAGAAACACCCAGACCAAGGCAAACATCCATGTTCATGCACACAAATGTTTGACTTGTGCGGGAATCGAACCCGCGACCTCGGGCGTGGCAGTTGGTTACACTAACCACTACGCCATCGAGTTGACGGTATCTCCTCAGTATGAAAGGTTTAGACCATAGTCAACCACGCCGGTTCGATGCCATACGTCAGACTTGGTACATCTTCGTAAACTTTATGGAAATCTCTCAGACATGCAGGTTGGCTCACTATGTTTTCTTTGGACTTTACTGAGAGCGTTATGAAACTGTGTCCAGTGTATGACAATAGACTCGCCCCTAATTACGTGAAACCTACAAAGGTAACTGGTAAAATAAAGGGGCGCTACACATGCCTGTCCTTTCATGGATATGTATTTGCAACGTATGTATGTGTAGTTACACATAACGAATAAATAAATCGATTTAATATAAGATTTATTTTTACCCTATGTATCAGATATACAAAAATAAATAGTAATATATACCTTCCTTTCTTTTCCTTTACTTAGTATCAGTGTTAACCTGCCCGTTAAATTATCACGCAGAAATGCGTTGCTGATTCACTGTTTTTAAAACATAGCTTACTGGTGACGCGGTACACTGTATTTTATATTCACATACAAATACACAGGTTTAATTAAACAAAAATATGTTAATTATACAATAGTAATCAAAACAATAAATTGAACAATAAAAAAAATAAACAATGGCGTCCAAACGATTAAATTGTTTACCAAAACAATTAGAATATCTATGAAAGGCTCGGTGTTGCCAAGTGGTTACTGTTTAAATAATTTAATGTGGCTGTTTACATTTGAATATTGAATAGGATTCAAACTCATTTGATTGATGTTTATTCGTCAATATTGTATAATGACTCACTGTTACCATGACACTGCAAATCGATAAAGACGTAAGTACAATAATATTGTCTTCTGTTTACGCGAATATTATTCATTGAAATTAAACTACTATATACGGATTTTATCGCGTTGTTTATTTGACACTTTATTACATAATTTTGAAAACTATTACACTACTACTACTACTAAACTTTACAAATTTTAAGCTAATTAAATTATTATTAAAACTATTAAAACTATTTAGATTTAATTTTACACTTTCCCCGACGTTTCGGTTGCTTTTCAGCAGCCATGGTCACGGGGAGATTAAGATGGTAGTTGTCTCAATGTTCCAGTAACTATATTTCAAAGTACCCGAACATAAGTTAATCATTGGTGTTTCTATTTACGCAGAATGAGCTCAAAGTAACATGAAGTCTAGCTGTGGTTTGCTTCTTCTTGGGTTTGACTATTTGAATTACTGGAACCCAAGCTGGTGGTATATTCCAACCATCTTCTCTATTAAAATTAGGATGTTTTTTGATTTCAATAGCCTCGCGAAGCATCCTTGGTAGGAATCAGTGTTCTTTAGCGAGAATCTGTGGTTTTTCAAATCTCAGGTAGTGGTTGGTCCCCTGTTGCACATGTTCACACACAGCAGACTTCAACGAGCATTGGTGCTTTACATCAGCTATGTGTTCTTTTATATATATTATTATATATAGTGCAAATAAAGATACACAAGCAAAAGGTTTTCCGTCGTCATTTGACGAAACAAAGGCTGTATACCAAAAAAATCCATTTGTCCTGCGTCATAATAACTTTAATATTTTTCAATCATAAAAGTGTACAAATCTACATAAATAATTAAAATTTGATAAAAATTACCTTAATCTTACTTATGTCTTTGTTTCATTAAATTAAATAAAAGGTTTATAAAAGAACTTTTTATAGTGAATATATCAGATCAAACAGTTTTATTACTCACTTTTAAAGTTAGCATATTCTTCTTACACCTTCATTGCACTGGGCGTGCGTCATATATGTACATACTTAGTGGTTTAATTCCCATACGGGATAATTGGTGTAATTTACCGACAGTAGTTCTATTGTCTAGATGTTCTTTATGATCATTTTTCTACTGTTTCCCATATTACATAAACTTTATTGTCACTACTATAGGAAAGCGGCAGTTTATCTTGCTTCATTTTCTCTTTTTAAAAAAGACAACATCTAATAATAAATTCTGTGTCGGGACTTAACACACATTCATCAACCGTGCACAACCCTACACTTGAAAAGCTATAAGTAGACACAATTATTAGTCCGGTGTGGGTATCGAAACCACAACACTTGGCGGACTGACAGTGCTAAAGTGTCCGCCCTTAACCAATACGCCATTAATGTAGATAATGTAATTGTTATAAGAACTCAGAAGCTGAAAGGCCCGCTAAATGTCCCTTCTTATTACGAGCGACCTTTTCTTTTTTTTATGTTAAAGATTGCAAACCGGCAAACGGATCGCCTGATGGTAAACGATTACCGCCGCCCATGGACACCCGCAACACCAGAGGAGTCACAAGTGCGTTGCCGGCCTTTTAAATTTGCCTCCCTTCCCCCAGAAGGGGGAGAGGGGTTAGGCCTCCGGTACCCTCACTCACACGACGAAACACAACGCAATCGCTATTTCACGCCGGTTTTCTGTAAGGCCGTGGTATCACTCCGGTCGAGCCGGCCCATTCATGCCGAAGCGTGACTCTCCCACAATGACATAACGACCTACCACAGAGATGACGAAATGTGGGTATCTTCTCAGCCATTCGTATCTACATACGCGTGTAGTTATCTTTTACTAGATTTTGCCCGCGGCTTCGCTCACATAAATGTATTTTAGGCCAGATGGACGAAAGGTACCCTATGTCCTTTTGTATATGCCTGAGTTGTCTGGGATACAAAAAAAGACATAGACTATTTAAATTTCTTGATGATTGGTCGAGTATTTAAGGCGTGAAAGCGTACCACAAAAGACAAACAAACTCACATACGCGTTTATTTATTTATTTATTTATTTATTTAGCACAACCACATCATATGTATTTATACATTTATAGGAAACATTACATAGTATTGCATTTGATACATATGACAGTTACGGTGTGCATAACATTGGCTATAATAAGGTAGTTACTTATTTTCTAACTTATATCGACTAGTCATTCAAATAACAACAAATAAATTCGTAATGTGTGGAGAATTAATCTAGGGAGAGTTTATAAAATTAGGTAGGATTAACAATAATAAATAAAATTTTCTCCTTCACATTTATTCGTAAAATTTTCCATCAAATTTAGCTAGTATACATACTCTAGTCAAATTTGATGATGATGGATGCTTTCTAGATATCCAAAAAGCCTACGTTGATAACATCAATTATTTGCATTCGAAACATAAATGTTCCAATACTCAAATCCTTTTAAAATAATTGGTAGAGACTATCACAATAGGAGATATTCAACAGTATTGATCCAGAGCTCATACAATAAACAGTTTTTTACACATTCCTTTTGCAAACAGCGTACGACAATGACGATATATCTAAAGCCTTTATACGCACGAGGATCGCAATTTGCGTCTGTACCGTAAAGCCTCTTATTGCTTTCAAAGCGACTTTCATGTGTTGAGTCTAGCTGAGTAGGTACTACCTATTTTATAGAAGATCATGGGGACAAATTTGATTCTATCAGCTATTTCTGATATCGTTCGAGATGATTTTGTTTCGACGAATATATCGCACGTTAAAATCAAAACTTAAAATGTTAAATGTAAATGTACACGTTAAAATAGCATCAGGTGATTACGGATGCTTGTTTGCCACCTTAGATGAATAAAAAAAAACAAATCGAACAACGGACACAAAGAATACCTGGTGTTTCGAGTCTGGACTCGGCACAGCCATTTATAAGATTCTATCACATACACACAACACCATCTAGTCCAAACTAAGCAGAGCTCGTACTATGGGTACTAGACAATGGATAAACATACATATATACTTTTGTTTTTGTAAATACATACATATTATACATAGAAACACCCAGACCAAGACAAACATCCATGTTCACGCACACAAATGTTTGACTTGTGAGGGAATCGAACCCGCGACCTTAGGCGTGGCAGTCGGTTACACTAACCACTACGCCATCGAGTCGTCAAATGGATATGGATCACACATAATTATATTCGCGGGTTCGATTCCCGCACAAGTCAAACATTTGTGTGCATAAACATGGATGTTTGTCTTGGTCTGGGTGTTTCTATGTATAATATGTATGTATTTACAAAAAATAAGTATATTTGTATGTTTATCCATTGTCTTGTATTCATAGTACAAGCTCTGCTTAGTTCGGGCTAGATGGTGTTGCGTGTATGTGATATAATAATTTTTATTTATTTATTTATTTATTTATTTATTTATATCCCGTGTGAGATTCGAACCCACAACACTCAACGCAATGGCAGTGGTGAGGCAGCCACTTAACTATGCCATCCGTGCAGTCTATATACTATACATAACTAATAAAAATAAGGTGTTAATAAACCTGACGGTCAGAACGCGCTTTGCAATATCAAAATTAGATCCGTTGTACTACCCGCACAAGGTGCTCAGATCACACTGTTCACTGCTGATACCACAACATCTTTACAAGGAGCCTCATATTCCTTTTCATGGAACCATGGAAAAGGAATACAACACAATGGCTTACTGTGTATCTTCTGTAGGGTGAAAGTAGTTTCCCTACCAGCCTGTTTTAGATTACACAAAATTTCAAGTATAAATATTTTTAAACGAAATACTGGTCGATCTTCACAATATTGTGGCATAAGACCGACAACAACCGACCGCGGTTGACTACAAATCTTAATCAGTTTAATATTAACAAGCCTAAAACCACAAAATAATCAATACAGAAGTCCAACTCAGTACAACACCCCAAAATACACACTCGGAGATAAACACGCTCGTATAGACAGCTATACAAATTGATATACACAAAATTAAATCAAAATTTAGTTTTTTATATCAGTAATAGTATAAAAGATTTAATTAAACAATGTTCAAAAATATTTTTATTTCATGGAATACTATTATATTTTTATAATGTTTAGATACTGATTTTGCTGATTTTACAACGATCGTGGAAAATAAGGCTCTTAATTTTATTTCAATTACTACATTCAATTTATCAATTATCGCTGGCTTATGTAATTGTGCCAAAATATAATTATATTTTTTCTACATGAAAAGAAAATCAATAAGAAATCTAGGCAGTATCAGATAAAATCGAGCTAGACTCACCAAAGACTGTATATGACCTTTTTCTTCGGCGTCTCTCTCCAGGGTTATCTTGTTCAGTCGTCATAGGAGATAATTTCCTCTTGTCAACGTTTTAAATTTCCTTCAGGAAACGTACTGTATATAAGGTTTTTCTCCCGCGCATTCTTTATATTTCGATATTGTGATTACAATTCTAGTGAGATATCGTCTGACAAAAAATACATTATATTTTTTCTCACACACAACACTTATACCCAATAATGCTTATCCGAGATCATTCTCGGACAAGACCACAAACAAAACCTTAGCTTCAAATAAGACCGAAGGCATTTTATAAAATCAATAATAAAATGTAATCCTAACTAATATTGTAAATGCGAATATGAGTTTGTTTGTTTGTTACGCTCCTACGCCTTAACTACTCGACTGATTTTTACTCGACTCGACTCACATTTTCAGAAATAAAGAAAAAGTTATATTCCCGATGAAAGCAGCAGGCAAAAGCCTAATCTTAACATTAATATCATTAATGTGTTTTTATTATGCTTTCGAGACTACTCGACTGATCTTCTTAAAATTTCGTATACACATTGTCAGAGGTACAAAAGAGGCCATAGCGTACTTAATACTTTGATCCCGTAAAAAGTACTGCTCCCAAAGGAAAAAGCAAAACTTATACAAAATAAAACCATCTATAGAAACAGAATAAAAGCAACAAATATTTTAAATGTCTCTAAATTGAATAGACGTTGAAATACAAACCATTCAGTATCATTTTACGAACTACAACTCGAAGGTTTAATGGTAACTTAAGAACGGTTCTAATGAGCCCCTAAAGTCTTTGTATAATGTTTAAGTTGTTATTTGGGTAGCATTTAGTTTTAGAAAGTGTTAAGTTGATGCTTATATTATTAACTTAATAGACAAGCGTTTGGTTGGATTATTAGACAAGTTAATTAAGCACTATGTGAATCCTAACTTTTATTATAAATGCTAATGTAAGTTTGTTTGTTTATATCTTATACTTTCACGCTTTAACTACTCGACCGATCATCATCAAAATTCTAATACACGTTCTCAAGAAAACAGAAAAGGATATAGAATAACTATCATGCAGAAAAAGTAGATACTTATTTATTTATTAGTAGGTAGTTACAGAGGCAAAATATATTAATACGTTGCTAATTACAAGTTTCCACTTATAAGTAGTAAAACCATTACCATCCCTCAAGTGCCAACTACCTTTACAAGATGCAGGGGTCTATAAAATAGATTGTGACTGCGGACTCTCATACATTGGTCAAACCGAGAGAAGCATAGGCACCCGCATAAAAGAACACATAGCTGGTGTAAAACACCAACGATTTGACAAACCACAGACTCTCGCTAAAGAACACCGATTCCTACCAAAGATGCTTCGCGAGGCTATTGAAATCAAAAAACATCCCAATTTTAATAGATAAGATGGTTGGAATATACCACTAGCTTGGGATTCTGTAATTCAAATAGTCAAACCCAAGAAGAAGCAAACCACAGCTAGACTTCATGATACTTTGAGCTCATTCTACATAAATAGAAACACCAATGATTAAATTATGATTGGGTACTTTGAAATAACTACACTGGAACATTGAGACAACTACCATCTTAGTCTCCCCGTGACCATGGCTGCTGAAAAGCAACCGAAACGTCGGGGAAAGTGTAAACTTAAATAGTTTAAATAATTTAATTAGTTTAAAAAATAGTATAGTTTAATAGTAGTAGTTCCTAAATTATGTAATAAAGTGTAAAATAAACAACGCGATAAAATCCGGATATAGTCGGTTAATTTTAATAGTAAAAGTATGTTAGCAATACAAATTTGGTGTTGTCGTCTAATATTACGATAAAATGTATTAAAAATATACAAAAAAAAAAGTATTGTGCAAAGTCGTGCAATGTAATTTCAGTGGTTGTTAACTGTTTAAGACTGCGCCAAGCGAAATGTGCCAAAACAGGCGGTCACAGTTAAGTAAATAAAATCAACACTTCTTGTTTAATACAAATATAAAATATACATTTTCCATAACAATGAATGAGTTTCCAATTACTCCGTGTAAAAAACTTAAAATAATTAATATATTCGCCTAGAATACGTAAATTTGCACGAAAAATTAAAAAACGTAAGTTCGTGTTACGTGACTTTTAGATTATAACAGTAGAAATCTATCCTAGTTTACAGCTTAAACGAAACATAAATAGTTATATTACAATTATATTTAAGTTATTGGTTTACAGTAAAGATACATATTTATCAAAAAAGCACTTCAAATCCTCCATACAATTTTACTATGGCGGCCGCGCGCCGATTTGAATATCGAGCGCTGTCATTCAGTTCAACCGCGTCTTACGCTCGGGGCAGTCTTAACCATCTTATCAAAATGTTCTATAGCCAATATTTTTTGAATATTATGTCGTGTGCTGGTATTGAATAGATCGATCTCTAAGTGTGAAAGTAGATTAATAAAAGCTATTACTCTACGTATGTAGAATGCGTTCCGCCTGTAGTTTGTCGGTGACAAAAGATGCATGTAAAAGTGTACGTTTTTTCTGAATCTATGTTGATTCGTTCGAATAAGTAATATACTAAGAAATTCAGAACAAACGATAGAATCTTTAGCAATATTACCAAAAAAAAAATATGTCATTGATACAGTTATTAACCTAATAGCAGCGATAGCTTAGTGGGGAGACCAACAGACTGCAATGCAGAGAGTCTCGGGTTCGAACCCACGTCGCGCACCTCTGACTTTCGGAAGTTATATGACTTTTCGGAATTATGTGCGTATTGATTGACAATTATCGCCTGCTCCGTGCCTCGGAGAGTACGTTAAGCCGTCGCTCCCGGCTGCCATGAACATCTATTGCAGTCGTTATTGGGAAAGTCAGTACCCTCTAATATCCTGACACTGGTCTAGCCTTAGGGTATTGTTAGCCTTCGGGTTGCGGAGGTCAGGTGGCAGCCGCTCCGTGTAAAAACCGATATCCAGTCAAATCTGGTTAGACCAGAAATGCCGACCCCAAGTGACTTGGGTATAATAAAGGCTAAGAGAGATGAAGATTAAACTAACCTAAAATGTAGTAATTTTATATGCTACATAAATAGTCTTGTATCTGATCCCGAAGGGGTAGTCAGAGTTGTATTATACCTTATCTTACTATGTTTACAGTCTAAGGAGCGCCTCACTACTGCCACAACGCCGCGTATTGTAGGTTCGAATCTCACTAAGTATTCCGCTCGAGACGGGAATTTAACTGCTCTTAATTGGCCAAATCGCTAATCCTTCGCCACAACTTTACACTAAAATTGCCGTAAGCTGATTGTGAAGTGCCTGACCTTTTGTGTATTCAGTCAATTAAGAGCAAATAATAACTCTAGTGTACGCTAAGTAGTCGAAATTCGACCATAAAAAAATGGCGTAGTGTTTTAAGTGGTCGAATCCCACATGTGACAAAAATTCGTGTGATCTACAGCGTACAGAATAAAACAAATAGGTAATAAAATGTATGAGCCAGCGAGCATGCATAAGAGTTACTCCTCGTTACGTTGTTTTGTTAAAATTACATATGATGTCTCTAAGACGACTACTTTATTACTAAAACGGCTTTTCAATCTGCAATTTGACTCGAACTCGGTCATAATAAGAATGTGTATACAGGCTGATTGGTAAAAGACTGGACATATTGAAGGATATAGGATATTCAGTATTCAATTCTGGACCCGAATATCTAAAAAAATAGGTACTTATAATTTGACCTAGTTATCCAATAAAAACTTAATGTGCGGACACTCTTGCGCATATACCAAAGCTAAACAAAACCTCCGCCCCCGCCCCCTCTACCGCACCGCGCACTCTCCCGAATTTGCACCGCCACCCGTCCTTTTCTTATCAAAGGTCATTAGCCTCGGTAGCGCGGCGCGCACAGCTGTGTGCGACCAGCGCAGTGTCCACATTTAATGGATATTTCATAAAAAAAATCATAATGGTTTTCTTTGCAGGTTACACAAATTATATAATTCTTTTTTTATACGTTGCTTCTCACTATAAATTATCATGTCCTTAAATATGTACAATGTTTAACCAGTCACACTGTATAAAAATAGGCTTAATCAAAACGGTTTTGCAGAGAACACCCAGTCTCGGGATAGCCATTTATAAATCACACGAATTTTGATACACAACTGTGGATCTAAATTGGGGGATCGTACCCACAAAACTCGGCGCAATGGCACTTGGTGACCACTTACACCACTATGCCATACGTGGGTCAAAAGGTGGGTGGAGTCAAATCTATACCAATCCCTAATATCTCCCAGTCCTTCCAAATTTTGTCACAGCGTTTTCTCTCACTCCACAAATCTCTCTAATCACAATATTACTCATGTTCCCTCAAACTCCTATAAGTTTATGACAATATAAATAAGATTTAAAGGCTCACATATCGGTCGAGTTACAACCAAACTTATAAAGGACACTGACTTCCATGGTACATAAACTAAGGGCCTATAAACTGGCTACCATTGTCCCTTATTACTTATGCATAGTATTTAGGGTTCCCCGTTTGTCATAGCTATTATTTAATGCATAACCCATCTTTAAGAGCTCTATTTGTGAAGGTTGGTCGCTCAAATATTTAGTGTATTTGATACATGTACCGTTGGATCTGATCGAATAACGGTGAAGGAAAACATCGTGAGGAAACTAACATGTCTGAGGGTTCTCCATAATGTTCTTAAAGTTAAGTAAAGTCTGCCAACCGGCAATAGGCCAGCGTGAATGACTATGGACTAACCCTTTTCACACTGAGAAGAGGCCCGTACCCAGCAATGGTACAGATTAATACAGGGCTGATATTATATACTGTCGGTTATTTTCTGTTACGTGTGTATATTCCAATATGTACTACATTCCGGCAAATAAACGAACCTGAATCTGAATCTTCGCAGTAGCAAAACGAAGTTTGTCTTTACCTTTCTAGTTGCAAATGTATCGGTAGAGAGTAATAGGCTCGAATCCTTATACTTAAGATCTAAAGCATAGCATAGAACAGCCTAGTAGGATACCGTTGGACTTCCCTTCAAGCGTGCGTTAAAGGAAGACGATGCGGGTGATATTATTCATCAATCAATATGAAATTTCCTTTTTATTGACTTTTGATATCTGCATATAAAGCAAGCATGCAGACCAACATAAGAAACCTGTGTTCAAAATGTTATATCTCTAAATTGCAAGTCAGTAAGCCGTTCAGACTCCTTTTATCGAAATTTAACGTTCCTGGACTCTAAAGATTAAACTGTACTTAGATTCATCAGTCAATAAGCCAATCAGTCTTATTCTCTTAGCATAAGTATAGATAAAGTTCAGGTAATGGGTCGACAAAACTATCTAACTGTTCTCCAAGTATTTTACATAGACCGTAGTTCAGTAAGCAGACAATACGCCACACAAATACCAGTATTATGGCATCCTATCGGCAACGGTCATCGTTTGTATCCGACCTCGCTACATTTGGCACAGCAAGATAAACACTTAGCACTGCAAATTTTCCATTAATTTCCACGCCATTATGATAATTAGAATGGTATATTGCGACCTAGCATATGAACTGAACAGATTATCCGACCTACTGTATGAATATTGGTGTGAATATTGTTTTCTGGGCGTACTGTTTAACGCATTTCAAATTTGTTGGACTATATTTAGCAACGTTATCAAAGCAGATATTGCGTAGTGGGGGTTAGACTTCTATCCAGGTCTTGTGTTCGATCCCAAGGACAACTGACTATTTTAAGTAAACCGGTTATTTTTTTATTGAAATTAACTATGTAACTTGACTATGTTAATGTTTATCCTTTATATTTTTGAAGTTTCTTAAAATTTACATAGCTAGCTTTAACTTTGAAGGCAAACTTTGTAAGAAGAACTGTATGCGTGAGAGTTGTACAGTCGGCCAAAGAAACTGGTCTACCAGTTTTGACAAAAGTTTCTGTGAGATATAACTATCGCTAAGGTTGACTTTTCTAACTTAACACATAGCATGACGTAGTTACAATACATGATAAAGAGAGCAATGGTTACTCTCATAATATTGTTGCAAGGGGAAATCGACCTTGTTATCTCATGACGTTCAAATGAACTTCAACCGTAGGGTTGTAGAATTTTTGGCAGACTGCACATTACGTTCAAGAAGATATGTAAAGTCAGCCAACCCGCACTAGGCTAAGGCCTAAGTATGAGAAGGGTAAGCCGTTCTTATACTGAGAGGATACCCGTGCCTGGAACATGACAGTTGGTAAACATGGCAAAGGCAACACAAATCCTGTAAGTTTAATACAAACAAGTTGTCGACCGTCCAAAAATGAAGTTCAAATTTTAAACAAATCATTATCTAATGCTTCAGTGGTCTAGTGAAAATAAAAGTGAATTTGTTAATTCACGAGTCGATTAAAATATTTTTTGTCAACAAAGTTGTAGTAGCAAGTAGTAGCACGGACTCACCATTAGCCTTTTAAAACCTTTACTCGGATGTATATACAAATCTATAATTCATAATATTGTACGAATGATAACTTAGCAGCCAGGTCTAAGTCGTAGTTTTCAAATTTAGTTTTTATTAGTGTAAATATTTAACGCATTAAATACTAATAGGAATACTCAGGATTGCTTAAGAGAAACGAATACATCCAAATCACCCTATAAATGTACGCATACGTGACTGGAGCAAGCAAGGTGTAATTTATAGCATTTTAATAACACATAGCAAAACCGCACTACGGAAAAATTCAACCGAAAAATTCTCATTCATATTACGCAGTAATATTTTTTATTCGTAGTTCACAAAATTAATGGTTATAGTTAATGATGGTTATTTTGTACACCGATATCGATCTTCCAAGATGTTTATAGGTCAACTAATATTGGCCATATTGGGTGCGTGAGGGCGTAATACCAATCAGTGAAGCAATTTTCGTGTATCCATTAGATGGGAGGAGTATTGTTGACGGCCAAAGGCAAGAGTTCTTGAACTACATTGAGAAGTGAGTGGAAACATACATTGTATTGTGTAGCCTTTATAAAGTAAGTAAGTAAGTCTAGAGTCTAAAATATAGCTGGCAAAATTTGGGTAAAACAACTTCTTTTTCCTTAACCTTTTATTATGTATGTCCCACTGCTGGGTAAAAGCCTCTCCCTTGGATTTCCAAACCACTCTATTTGACGATATTTCCTGCCATTCCCTTTTGAAGACGTCCAAGTGATCTATTTATCTCCGTTTAGATCTCACAGACCCGACCTAAAACACACCTACCTTCAATTTATTTAAGAGTGGTCAGAGAGACACGTTGGGCCAGCAATGTTTTAGACCTAACGTAAAAAGGTCAGAAGACTATAAGGCTTCATCGTTTGACATATTGAGATGCCGCTCTGCTGCTACGGACACTGCAAAAAGACAACAATAGTATTGTTATTGAACTACGCTCCATGGAAAATACTTGGAGAATGGTTAGAAAATTTGGTCTACTCATTGCCTAAGCTTTATCTGTACTTATGCAAAGAGAATCAGACCGATTGGCTTTCTACTGGAAAAGGACAATATGGCTAGACCCAGAATTGAGCCTGTGGCTTCGTAATCGACATCAAACATAACTACTCGATTTGGACACGAACTCGATGTAGAGTACGAACTCTACGCGAACTGAATTGGATAAGTTTGTGAAGATGTTTGGTTATCCGTTATTCGAAGACGAATAAACCATTGACGGTATTTGATTTAGGGAGCCCAGCCTTGCTCAGTGTGACTGTGGTGAGCTGAAGCAGACAATGGCACATTTGTTGGTATGTCTTTCTTGCCCGAGCACTTGCACAATATCTGAGCTTTGTGCGGCCACTCCTAACGCTATTAGAATGGCCGAATATTATGCAAATATTATATAGTTCACGCAAGAAGAACCATTGACATGAAGAAGAAGAATGGATTTGAATGAACCTCGACACACAGATAGGCTATTTCCTGGATTAACACACAGCATTTTACCATACGTACATAGATTGATGCCAATAACCCCAAAAGGATAGGTAGAGGTGACTGCACGGATGGGGGTTGTGGGTTCGATCTCTACACGTGACAAAAATTTGTGTGATCCACAAATGGTTGTCTCGTCTCTGGGTGTTCTTTGTATCCGTTATCTGAATGATTGCAAAGTCTCTCGCAGCACATAACTTATTTCTAGGTCGAGAGCAGTCTTAAAAAAAAAGTAAGAGGTATATTATACCTACATACATTTCGCTGACTATAGTTTTAGGTTCAAAGTTAGGTTAGGTTACGAGTTGGTTGCTGTCTACCGACCCCATCGCTAGCCACCATGCTGCGAGTGAGGATTTTCGACTAAAACCGGTACACACACATAAATGAAGCCGCAGGCAAAAACTAATAATACTTACACCGCATAAAATTTACTTTTCAATATTATGAAAAACTTAAGTCAAATTTACTAAATGTATGTTTTTGAAGACTTTAGTTTGAGAAGGGTTTTCACGCATATTCATTTCTTACTCTTATCACGTCGACGCGCTTAGGGAGCAATTCTTCAACATTTTCCCAATTGTACGCCAGGCATCTGAACAGCTAAGAAGAAATATTGTAGTAATTTCAACACATTGCCTCTCGCTACGCATGTTATAAAGCAACGAATATCGTTTAAATAACACGGCATAGAAAATTCTAGAAGGCTTTTATTTGTCACGCTTACATACATACATACATAGATTACATACATACTATCATTTTCATTCCTTTACTTTTAAAAGTACCATGCATAATAATTACCATCGCCTGCAACTCTTCCGCCGATGACGCAAGTATTACTTAGTCGTCGGCATAAAAAAGACATTTGACAAGTTACTCATTCATTTTTAATCCCAATTTACAATCTTTTAAATTTTCAAGCAATTGTCCATGTATAGGTTAAACAGCCAGGGTAACGCTACACATCCCTGTCTAACACCTTTTTCGATGCTTAACCATTCTGTGTATTCCTATGTATATATTATATGCACACATAATAGCATATGTGATGTGTTACACATATACCTATAACCAATTACCTCTACTTACGTAAATCGTACAAGGCGACTTAGATTCGCCAGTTATCTGTTGGTCGTATACAAAACACTTGTACGTTATAAATAATTATACATATTTATATTCGAGTATGTTGTTGTAATTTGGAGGCCAACTGGTAACCCCTGTTGGGCACCGAAATCCCTTACACTTACCAGACACTGAATAGATCCTTCTTATCATTACCTAATGCCGATATACATAACGAACACACATATACACCCATGAAGAAAGTTTTGGTTGAAAATGCTCGTAATATTTTAAAGGCAATTAAAATTATATATTTTGTGTTATGAGATTTCAATGACCTCGTCTATCGGCGTACAGATGCCAGCATACAAATACAATATTTTTATTATCATGATTCTGTGGTTCAGCTGACAGGATTATATATATGTCAAAGGCCACAAATAACTATGCGGCTCACCATTGTAAGCACTTATCGTAGCCAACAACCAGCTAAATTAAAAAGAAATGGATAAATAATTAACAAAATGTTTTTAATCCCAGCTAATACTAAACACATAGATTACGTACTACTAATAAACAAATAATTATTGACACTAACTTAAATCTAATTACAATGAAAATTTACTTGTGTAAGAAGTCACTGCTCTTCCATAGCCAAATTTAACTAAGATTAAGCTAGGTTAGTACAAAGGAGACATTTTATTTATCACGTAAAAAGATTCAAGATTTATTTGTGTTTGTTTTTGTGTGTATGCGTGTGGGTGTGTGCGCGCATGTATGTGTGAGCATGTGTTGTGTATGTGTGTGGATATCGATGTGTGTTTGTATTATGTATAAATACAGCACTAAAATATTAGTGTGTTAATCTAAATTCCATTGCAGAAAATCTAAAAATGATTTACCTAAATTTGAAAACAGATTCTTAGACACTATCCCTCTACCGTACTTTCACCTGCCGCCACACGCCGTGAGTGATGATGTTTGTATAGACTACAGTCCATGTTTCTAACTTGTCTCATTTAGTTAACAAATATGGCGTACTGGTAGCTAAGTATATTTGTTAACTACATAATTCGCATCCTTAATAAAACAGAGACTTATCTCAGTATTTTGGATTAAACAAATTCGAACTCTATTGCAAAGATTTAACACAAATATAATATTAGAATTTAACATATACAATTAGAGTTTAAATTACCTTACTTTCAAATTTCGAGTTAAGTCGCTGTTTTTTTAAGAGTGCGATATGTACTACGTAGCGATGTCTCTAAAGACAATACATAGAGATATTATTATATATTATTATTATTATTATTTGCAAACAAATATACTAGTAACCGAAGTTTTTTTTATAAATAGTTAACTTCGTCACTAGAAATTATTCCTAACAAACAATCGTTCTAACAATAAACACTTATAACACCTAAACTCTGAATACCTATTTGTGGATCACAAAAATTGCTGTCCCGTGACAGAATCTAAATCAAACCGGCAACACTCATCACAGGAGCAATGGCGAGGCGACCCATTTAGACCACTCAGTGCACAGTCAAGTTTTATAATGCGTTTGTTTGTTTACCACGTAAGAAAGATGCTCTATAAAGGATTTTATTATGTAAGACGACCTCCAGCAAGGTTGAAACAATTATCTACCCAAAATATCCAGGCGTACAATATTTTTGTGAAGCCAATTGTAGTCATTCGCTGTCACCTCCATACCTTCAAGGTACGTTCAGCCACAATCGGCTCCTTACGTCTCACAGTGACCAATGAAACGAAAACATTCCGATTGACCAAGTCGCCGTATTGTAGCTCAAGACGAAGGTACGAAGCTATGTGGAAATTGTCTGTGTCTCAATCTCTTTAATTGTTTTGTACGATCGTTTGAGACTTACATGAACGTCTCTGTATTCATTGGAGTTGCAATTAAAAAGACGTTGTTCGAAGCCCACTCATGGCACACTCAACGTGAAGTGACTACTAACAAAAGCAAGCATTGCTAAAGGTGCTAGCAATAATACTAATCAATTCTGGTCAAACTGTTAGTAATAAAATCCTAATCCTAACAAATATTAAATAATAATAATATTCTATCACATACACACAACACCATCTAGCCCACACTAAGCAGAGCTTGTACTATGGGTACTAGATAATGGATAAACATACATATATACTTTTTTTGTAATTACGTACATATTATACATAGAAACACCCAGACCAAGACAAATATCCATGTTCATGCACACAAATGTTTGACTTGTGCGGGAATCGAACCCGCGACCTCAGGCGTGGCAGTTAGTTCTAAACACTACACCATCGAGGCCGAAAAATAAATGCGTGTGTCAGTTTTTTTATTTATTTGTTTGTTACGATTTCGCGCTATTACTACTCGACCGATCATCATGAAATTTCGCATACACGAAGTGAGGGGCAACAGAAAAGGAGTGTACTTTATCCCGAAAAAAGTACTGTTATTAATCTAATCTACATTTACGCGAGCCAAGCCGCAGGCAAAATATAGTATTTTATGTTTAAGCGAATGTGAGTTTGTTTGTTACGCTTTCACGCCTGAACTACTTAAACTCAATGCAAAATGTTATGATGATAAATCATGAAATTTCGCATACACTTTGTCAGTGGAACAGAAAAGAACATAGTGTACCTTTCATCGAGAAAAAGGGCTGTTTCTTTTTTTTTTTTTTGACCCAGGAAAATCCTTTATGGATACCCCCTGCCCCGGGGGAGGAAGGGTGGTTATGTGAAACTCTCCGCCCCTGAAGGGGGTCGGTATACACACTAAAAACCTGGGGTGAGCAGTCCCTCCGCCGACGGAGTGGGGCGGGATGGGGTCGCGTTAGCAATCACCATCCCGCCCCGGCGGTTGGCCCGGCTGATGGTGACCGGGCCTCAGCACCTATGGAGGGAAGGCCTTGCTCACCAACGCCATCCCCCAGACGTGTGGGGCCGTGCAAGCCGGTAGAGAGTCCCCCGACTCTGTACCAGTGACCCCACTATACAGGAGCGAAAAGGCGGGCAAATCGCCTCCTTTTCGCTCCCGTCCGTCTGCACCGGAGAGGGTCAGCGAGGAGGTTGTTCTCCCTGACCCTCTCCGCGGTCTCCTTCTGCGCCATGACAGCTTCGCAGAAGGAGACCACTGCCTGCCACGACCTCTCGCCGCCGAGCATGGCGTTGATCACGCTCGGCAGGGAGAGATCTCCGCCTATTATGGCCGAAAGCGTGTGCCGCTGCGGCCCCCACGCGGCACACGCCTCCAGCGTGTGGAGCGCCGTGTCTTCCGGCGCCCCACACTCGTGGCAGGCCGGGGTCGCCTCCCGTCTCGCGATCTGGTGCAAATACTTTCCGAAGCATCCGTGCCCGGCAAGCACCTGCACCAGTCGGAAGGTCAGCGACCCAAATCGCCGCCCTATCCACCCCCGGAGGACCGGGCGAATGGCCTCCACCGTCCACTGGCCCATGCTGTTTCTAACCAAACCCTACCTATATTTACGCAAGCCAAGCTGTGGGCAAAATCTATTGTAAAATATATTGCAAGCAAGCAAGTTTAAAACCTATAACACGATATTTATATAATATAATAATTATTGGTATAGTTAATTAACATAATCGCTCAGCGATGATCAATTGTATAGGAAATGGTTGAGAAAAACAATCTATCAGACTCACTGGGATTGCTA
The DNA here is from genome assembly GCA_930367265.1 of Catocala fraxini. Lineage (NCBI taxonomy): Eukaryota > Metazoa > Arthropoda > Insecta > Lepidoptera > Erebidae > Catocala > Catocala fraxini. The sequence continues at coordinate 7,242,279 of OV884047.1, forward strand.
ATCTGAAAGATTGTCAAGAGAAAGAGGTTAGCAATACCGAATTAATAGCAAGTGAGGTGTCTCAGTTGCAATGCTGTTCTGGTATCTAAGAACGGTGAGTTACGTGCCGAAACTCATTAGTTTCGGCATGGATAAGCAATATATATGTCGGCTTCGATGGCGTAGTGGTTAATGTAACCGACTGCCACGCCTGAGGTCGCGGGTTCGATTCGCGCACAAGTCAAACATTTGTGTGCATGAATATGGATGTTTGTCTTGGTTTGGGTGTTTCTATGAATAATATGTATGTATTTATATAAAAAAAGTATATAATATGTATGTTTATCCATTGTCTAGTACCCATAGTACAAGCTTTGCTTAGTTTTGGCTAGATGGTGTTGTGTGTATGTGGTAGAATATTATTATTACATAAAATAAAATATACAAAAGCATTTATATTAATGTTTCATCTTTACAAAGACACGAGCGACTTTACAAACATTCAAACAACAAACACAAAGAACACCCAGAGTCGGAACAATTATATTATGTATATTGTATGTATTTACAAAAAAAAAAAGTATATATGTATGTTTATCCATTGTCTAGTACCCATAGTACAAGCTCTGCTTAGTTTGGGCTAGATGGTGTTCTGTGTATGTGGTAGAATATTATTATTATTATTATTATTATTATTGATGTAGGAACATGTTGATACATAAAACGTATAGTGCAATGGCACGAATTTCAATTCACAAAAGATTTAAGGCAAAGGTAAAGAAAGGGGCAGCGATAGGCTAGTGGAAGATCGACTGTTACGCAGAGGTCTCTAGTTCAATACCAAGACGCGCATCACTGAATTTTCAAAGTTATGATCGCAGTAAATAGGTAAATATCGCTCGCTTTAACGGTGAAAGAAAGTATCGTGAGAAACCTGTATTTTATTTTATTAAGCACACCAACTATACAATTACAAATGCTTCTTAAATATATAAAGTGCGTATTTTAACATAGCAATCATACAAATGACAGACATGCATGACAAGAAACTTACAGTCTAATTAATTACCAGTAAGATAATAAATAATAGACATATTTTGTGTAGATAAGTGCTAAATTCAAAAGTAGTTGTTACACAGATACACAATTACATAGTGCAGAAGAGTTATGCAAGTCGGTAATTATTTATGACACAGGTGCAAAATAAACATAAAAAAAACATATTAAAGAATTAAACACAGACAGACAATTCTCTATAATGTTCTCGAAGATATGTGAAGTCTGCCAAACCGCACTGGGCCAGCGTGGTGGACTATAACCTAACCCTTTCCACATTGAGAAGAGGCCGGTTATTATTATAATCATATTTTCCAACTCCTTCGGGGTTGTCATGTGTGACTACTACATATTACCACTATAATAGATGTTATTATTTACACGTAAAAAGTGTTGAATAGTTGACACGTAACTGAAGAATTAATTGAACAGATTGTGGGCCAATTACTAACATCATCCGTAACTGCGGCTTTTGACGTTTTGACAGTATTTGTATATCGAACATGATTTCGACAGTTTAAATAAAACTGACGATTTGAAATTCGACCTATAAAGCATTGTCTATAGCATTATTTTAATAAAATATTTCTCGTATGTCTTATTTGGTGATTGAAAAGTCAACTCTAAATAAACGTGCTTTTAAAATCAGTAGCGGAGTCGAGCTGGTATGCAGTGAATATTTTGTTCACAAAATTATTCTAGGCATTTGATACGCCGTTTGCATAACCTCGGAAACTAGGCCGTCGAGTTATAAAGATGTGACTTATATTGAGCGGAAGAAACGGTTCCTACAAATGTCTAACTTTATCATGTTTTAGTAAATATTTATTTATTTTAGTTTGGGTTAAATTTGTAATCATTAAGTAAATCATTAGATAAGCCTAGTGGACCGTTGGAATGTCACGCATAGGTATCGAGTTTAATCCCACGGCTTACTTTACGTATTATATGATTAATTATCTCCTAACGCGTAAAAGAAAACTTCAGATTCAGAATCAGAATATTTATTTGCAAAAATACTGTAACAAATTGTGTTACAAAGAAATACAAGATACAATTATTTTGACCAGAATACAGTGGCATACATAAACATTAAGTGAATAAAATCAAAATTGATAATTAACCCTTGGGGTGCCTGGTAAGTAAAAGTTACACGGAGTGCCTGGTGGGTTTCTTGGACCCGGAAACAAAGTGTCATTTTTAAATATCAAATAATAAGTTTTATTTATGATAAATAACTATATTAAGGGATAAAATAAGAAAAGGTAAAATATAAATAGATTAAAAGTCCTCTAACGTTACGTAACAAAAATCAACACAAGTTTAAATAAGTGTTGATATCTTAGCAGATTCTAACGAACTTTTTGTACAAGTGTCTAATAGTTGCCAACTCATCAACTGCTGCCCTCTCTTCACAAGTGTCTGAGACTCTGAGCTATCGAATTTCATACAAATTACGATGAACACGAATCATCTCAAACTCATAGCAATTTGAAATATTTCGATGCCTGTTCCGTCAGTCTCCCACAAATCTGGCGTCACAAATCAGCGTGTCGGACTGTAGGAGAGCTGCAAAATGGCCGATAGTCTATAATGCGAAGCTACTCAGGAGCATCGCGCGATTGATGAAGAATTTAAATATGTAATTGTTGATTTCTTGAAGTAACGGGTCTATTAGACCCAACAGCACTCCAAGGGATAAGTAAAACAGAATCAAATATTATTATTAGATGAATAAAATAATAATTAAATTGTCATGTCAAAAGATGTATGGTAAAGTCGGCACAAGGCCAGCAATATAAAATATGGCCAAGAGGCCCGTACCAAGCAATGGGTTAGTTTGTAAACAGAGCTAATTATAATATTATTATAAATAAAAGTTATTTATCAAATAAATTATAACCAGACTGAATATAAAAGTGGAACAATATAATAATAATAATAATGTCCTACAGACCGGTTGCCGCCACGGCGGCCAGTCTTAACGGAGACTGGCCAACTACGCAGGAGATATTATAGTGCACAAGTGTGTGTGCAAACACAAGTGCACTCTCTGTTCCCTAACTCTCATGACCCGATGGGACGGTAATCCGACACGACCGGAGAGGGATCAGGCGCAGGACCAACGGCTTTACGTGCTTTCCGAGGCACGGGGGTATCTAACACCACCAACTTCCTAACTCCAGGGTTGTATTGAGATTTCTTAACAGAAACACCCAATAAATTTTTGCTCTGTATCTCTATAGATATCTTTTTGATAGAAATATCCAAAAACGCTTTGCCTAACACAGCAGTAACATTCACTAATTAACTACCGCAGTTCAGTAAAGCGGTTTTCTAAATCTTGTTGTCAAAATATTAGGTACACCAAGTAATAAAATTATTAGGGAGAGAGGAACCCGCCACCCGCCTTCGGATTGCACACCCTAACTATTGCCATAGGAAAAAGCTGATAATACCGCACTCCTCTGGATAGGGACAGCCGCGTCCTGGAACCCGCGTACCCCAACTTGTAATATTACGCTTTGAACACAAAATACGCGTCGTCACGTGTTTCGCTTAAGCGCGAGGCATTTTCAGGACAGTAATTGGGGGTGAGCAATCAGAGGGTGCGTGGCGGGTTCCTCTCTTGCCAATAATTTTATTACAATGTATTTCCGTCAAGTAATACCTAATTCGATTCAATATACAGCAAGTAAACCAAATTACGTCCATTTTTGCCATATATGCAAGCAATCTTAGTAACGTGTGCAGATTAACTAATGTAGGTTATCTACCTTAAGCTGTAAGAGACTATCGACTTTGCATTATATATTTTAATCAAGAAATCCTTTGACGAAATAATAATAATAATAATTTACATACAAGCTTTTGCTTTCTTCCTCGCATGTAGACTGAAGTCTACAGTTTGCTTGCGGCTTCATACATGTGGTTAGTCTATGCACCATATCTCCATCATACTGAAAATATAATATCAGCCCTGTATTAAACTTTACTGCTACTGGGCACAGGCTTTTCTCAGTGTTAGACGGATTAGGCCATAGTCCAACATGCTGGAGCAGTGCGGGTGGACAGACTTCACATATCTTTAAGAACATTATAGTTAGGGTCGACTTTCTGATCTTAGCCAATCCGACTTAATATCAGTTTTTCACTATGCAACTACAATCTGACTGTCGTAGCCTAAGGGGAAAATGATATTCTAAAAATAAATCGGAGCTTTTTGTGTGGCCTGCCTTGTCAATTAGGTACAGTATAATCAGCGCGATCGCCGGTCGTTATTACTGCATATTAGAAAATGTCTGGATATTTTGACAATAAGTAATCTTATTTTCGCTAAAAACTATTCCTTTATAAGAAAACCTTGAGAATCGAGATAATAAAATTCAAAGACCGGTACCGATTAAATCATCTGCATATGCCTATATGATAAGCAGCGACAACCTGCCATGCTAAACCTTTGCATGGCACTCCAACGGTTGATTGATTGAGTTCAATCCCAGGACACGAACCTCTGACGTTTCGAAATTAAGTGCGTATTCCATATTTAAATATCGCTTTATTTAACGGAAAACAACATAATAAAACTTAAGAAATCTCCAATAAGGTTCTCGAAGATATGTGAACTCTGCCAACACTGGCATTGGGTCAGCATGGTAGAGAATGGCCTAACCATTGATAAGAGGCCTGTTGCAAGCAGTGGGACAGTTTAAATACAGGACTGATAAAAGTTAATCCAAAAACTTCTATAAAACTATAATGTCAGACCGAAACTAAATTATCACATACCTATGCGAAAGTTGTCGAGCGCTCGCTCAGCCGGAAAATACCCAATTTCATTCAAGCAAACGTTTTGACCTAAATAAGGCAACAAATTTCAATCTGTCTGTCCAACCACCTATCTATCCATGCAAAACAGTGGCATTTCGAAAAGAAGCATCAAAAATCTATCTTTCCCGCTCCCGCTTGAGTCAAACCTAATTAGCTCTCATAACTCCTTCAGCGCACAATATCATCGCATTATGTACACATCAATTTAATAGGGACGTTAACACTAAAACGCGAAGGTATTTCGTCCCGCGACGATCGTAAAGCGAGCCCTTTAGACCCTACTTGATACTTTGTCAGCCATAAACACAAGGAAATAAGGTGTCAACATGACAAGGGTTAATATGGAGTACAGCACTACGATTTATTTGACATTTCACGTGTACCTTCCATATTAGTTTACTTTATAAATAATAGTTGGTAATCAGGGAGAAAAAGGTTAATTGAGGGTTGGTTATTAAGTTTGACTGGTTGATGGCATAAATTATGCAATTACCGGGATAGGCAAAGTGTTATTTTTTTTTGTTAAGTTATTCCTGCTAGCAGCACTGGGTTTGGAAATATATCTGACAGACAGTAATAGCCTCTTCACCATAACATGGGAACTTGAAATAAGGATAGCCGGTGAAAGCTGTTTGGTAGGGATCATGTGATAAGGATATGCAGTCTACCAGACACCTTTCCAGATTCCCTTGAGCTATTATGAATTTCTTCCAGATAAACTTAATGAAATTCTACCCGTCCAGCAATTGAATTCGAAACTTCACGTAAACTTATGCCGCGACACCAAAACGAAATAGTAATTTTTAAGATATAGAGATTTTCTAAAATAGCTTGATATTATTTCATCTTGAGTTCAGGCGTTTTACTTACATGTAATTTCAGGATATCTATGCAAAATACAATAGTACTTTTTATAATTCATTTAATGCCAATAACATGTGTTTTTAATAATTTACGGTTAGGAATCAGATACTAAAAAAAATAACAGATGCACTTTCACCTTTAAATAATCATTGAATTATTCAAGAAATACATTAACATATAAAGTAAGAGATAATTGATATCACCCAACAGCGATCACACAGCACGTCAGTTCCGTCCGCCACTCGATGTCAAAGTGAGTCATTGCGCGCCGAGCACGCTTTTATAACCCGCTCGATCATACGATTCGTGACTTTACGTGTTTACATCGTATTCCGCAACCGTGCATAAATTTATTTTTATACAATTTGCGTTAAAAGAAGGTCGTTCAGTATCAGCTCAGAATCATTGCTGCAGTTTATCATGATTACATGATGGCTGCATTTTTCGACAATTTGAGGATAGCCAAATTTTGTTTAAAGTCTACTCGACTTGCTGCCTGGGGAACATGATGATGTTTTGACAGCTTTTGTACAGAAATACCGCGAGCTGCCATATTTATTCCTCAAATAAAAGTTATTTGTAAATTGAAAAATTGGCTCTTAGACGTTTATTTAGTAAGGGAAAGTATAGAGTAACTCCTTTCTATAGAGCATAGCCTTCAAATAACCAAATATTTAAATCATAGATATGCACTCTACTTAGAACGCATAGAAAAGTGTCCACATTGAGAGTGACATCAAATATTAGACATCCTAAATAATATTGTCTTCTGTTTACGCGAATATTATTCATTGAAATGAAACTACTATATACGGATTTTATCGCGTTGTTTATTTGACATTTTATTACATAATTTTGAAAATTGTTACGTTACTATTACTATTAAACTTTACTAATTTTTAAGCTAATTAAATTATTATTAAAACTATTTAGATTTAATTTAATTTTACACTTTCCCCGACGTTTCGGTTGCTTTTCAGCAGTCATGGTCACGGGCAGAGGGTCTCTCCGTGACCATGGCTGCATAATTAAGTTAGCTTAAAAATTAGTAAAGTTTAATAGTAATAGTAGTATAAAAATTTTCAAAATTATGTAATAAAGTGTCAAATAAACAATGCGATAAAATCCGTATATAGTAGTTTAATTTCAATCCTAACTAATATTATAAATGCGAATGTGAGTTTGTTTGTTTGTAACGCTTTCACGTCTTAACTACTCGACCGATTATCATGCAATTTCATATGCACATTGTCAGAGGAACAAAAACGGACATAGAGTACATTTTATGCAGGAAAAAGTAGTGTTACCAACCTAACTTACATCTACACGACCGAAGTCGCGACCAAAATCTAGTGTAAAATATTAGCAACATCGGATTTTCTACTATTTATTTATTTATTTATTTATTTATGGACAACCAACAAAGCATACGCTAATTACAAACATTATGATAACACATAATTACGGATACATCTCGTAGTGCTGCCTTACTTACAGGCTGCCACGGCATGCATTAACAATAAAAATTTATATATTTATGCTCGATTGAGAAATTACGATAAAGTATTATATTATATTACTTACTTTGAACAAAATACAAACAAATAATGGCATTAAAATAAAAAAAGAAACTGATAATAATCGTTACAAATTGTATGCATAGTGTTTACATATAAATTAAGAGCAGCGATAGCTCAGTGGGGAGACCAACAGACTGCAATGCAGAGGGTCTCGGTTTCGAACCCACGTCGCGCACCTCTGACTTTCGGAAGTTATATGACTTTTCGAAATTATGTGCGTATTGATTGACAATTATCGCCTGCTCCGTGCCTCGGAGAGCACGTTAAGCCGTCGGTCCCGGCTGCCATGAACATCTATGGCAGTCGTTATTGGGAGAGTGTCGACACAAAAGATCCCATTGGGTCGAAGTGTCGCCGGTCTGCACTGACTGGCCCCCACATAAGATAAGATACATATAAATTATAAATTAATACATATATTAAAAAAATATTGGTGACAAAGTTTGACACAGACAATATTCCTTATTTTCTTTATACATAACGGTAAAGACAGAATCCTAACTAATATTATAAATGCAAATGTGAGCGACCATCATGAAATTTGCCATACACTTTGTCAGGGGAACAGAAAAGGACATATGGTACTCTTCGTCCAGAAGAAAAAAGAACTGTTCTCGAGGGAAAATTAAGTTATTGACAAAATATACATAAAGTTGAACCAAATCGCATGCAAAATCAAGCACCCTGTATTTTTAGTGCAGTCGGGACATGCGTGTACGTATGCAGTGTTGTCATAGCGGCTCAAAATCAATGTACGTCGAACACGGACGATTGAGCGACGTTGCCAGCTCGCATCTGTGTGCGGATTAAGGGTTACACTCCAGATAGCCGTATGCATCAATGGATATGTGCATCTCATTTACGCTCGTCGAGCAAGAGAGGGCACTCTCTCTCTCACGCCTGATGAACTAAAATGAGATGCACATATCTAAATATTTCTTTTTATAAATTACTAGCGTTTGTTCGCGGCTTCGCTCGCGTAAAATATAGCTTATGTTACTCGGTGATAATACAGCTTACTAATGGTGAAAGAATTTTTAAAATCGGTTGAGTTGATTTTAAGTTAAACTCTTATAAACAAACATAGGAAAACAAACATACATACAACCATACAAACAAAAAATCAAATCTCTCATCTTTATAATATTAGTATAGATTACTACGTGTGTCTCTTGATTTGTTTATCTGTCATGCAGTCACGGAGCAGCAGATGAATGTGAATTTTGCATATAGGTAACTAGTTTTTTCTATTGTCTATGTTTTTCTTTCTTTGCATGAAAGAAGAAGCTGATCTACACACATAATATTCGAATTCTAGGCGACGTATCAAGATATAAATGTACCAGATTTTAAGTTTGGCCTCCATCAATACAACTGGGTCCACAAAACATACTAGTCCCCGGCTGACAGCACAGCACCTTCCCAATGAACTTACTTTATTTATAAACTAAGGAACAAAATACTAATGGTATTGTCTTAGTTAAAGCTGAAAGATCAAGTCACCGTTACCAAGTGTTTCTAGGTGTCGTATTACGCTATAAACACTTTATTCGGTGAGATTGTATAATCGTTTAATTAGCTGTAGGGAAACTGTAATGGCTTTTGCCACAAGTAAGTTTTTAAAGGAAAATGTCTGCTGATGTTTTTTTTGGTGGTAGTACGAATCAGCTGGTTTGCCTGGGAAAACACCTTCCTACTAAGTGTAACTTGTTGGCTCACTAACACTGCGCCGAGTGTTGTGGGTTCAATCCCCAAACGGAAATAACACAAATGGTTGTTCCAAGTCGGGATGTTCTTTGTGTCTTTGGTTTGAATGTTTATAAAGTCGCCCGCGATACACGAATTATTCCTAGAGAGAGAGTTGTCTTTTTGAAAGAAATAAAAAAAATATATACAGAAAAAGCGTGAGGCGATGGCACGAAACGGATAAGACGCAGACACAATTTAAATTATACCAAAGAGACGGAGATACGGCAAGGTGTGTTATTATACAGTACAATTTTGGTGCGATGACAGGTTTTCCTTATAGGTCCCAGGCCGGATCGGTCGGCTCGGTAGCAGCCCGGAGTTTAGGAAGTTGGTGGTGTTACCAATTCAAATTCAAATTCAAATTGTTTTTATTTGTTAAACACAGGTTTATAAAAAGATCTTACAAAAACAAATGAAAGTGCATAGCTGTGTCTTACCAATATAATAGGCGTACAAAAATTAAAACGATAAAACTTAAACACAAAAATAAATCAAATAATTAATCAAAACAAATCTAAGTCTAAGTTACATTTATAGCGAAAAAACTAAATCTAACTTTAAAAATTACTAAAAATTAACAAAACGTATCATTTAGAAAATCCTTGACAGAGTAATAGCATTTTTTATACAATAAATTATTTAGCTTTTTTCTAAAATGTTTTAAATGTAATAGTTTATATTCCTCCGGTAGCTTATTATAGATTTTTGGAGCTAAACAGAATATACTGTTCCACATGAGGGTAGTTTTAGCTCTTCGTATGCATAAATTATTTTTGCGTCCATTACATAGAACAACATCGGATGGACTGGGAAATAAATGTGGATTTGTTTTAACAAATAATGCGACTTCAAATATATATAAAGACGGAAGCGTTAGAATTTTGTGTTTGATAAAGTGAAGTTTACCACTGTCAGTTACTTGAAGCCCAAACATAGCCGATATGCATCTCTTTTGTAATTTAAATGCGATCTCCTTATGTGTAGAGTTGCCCCAGAAAATTATCCCGTATCTAAGTACGGATGCAACAATGCCATGATAAGCAGTTAGTAGAGCTGCTATGTTAACTATATGTTTTACTTCAAGCCGCCAACGAAGATAAGTCAATTTTTACCATCCGTCAAGTGCCAACTACCTTTACAAGATGCAGGGGTCTATAAAATAGATTGTGACTGCGGACTCTCATACATTGGTCAAACCAAGAGAAACATAGGCACCTGCATAAAAGAACACATAGCTGATGTAAAACACCAACGCTCGTTGAAGTCTGCTGTGTGTGAACATGTGCAACAGGGGACCAACCACTACCTGAGATCTGACAAACCACAGATTCTCGCTAAAGAACACCGATTCCTACCAAGGATGCTTCGCGAGGCTATTGAAATCAAAAACATCCTAATTTTAATAGAGAAGATGGTTGGAATGTACCACCAGCTTGGGATCCAGTAATAAAAATAGTCAAACCCAACAAGAAGCAAACCATAGCTAGACTTCATGATACTTTGAGCTTATTCTGCGTAAATAGAAACACCAATGATTAAATTATGTTCGGGTACTTTGAAATAACTACACTGGAACATTGAGACAACTGCCATCTTAGTCTCCCCGTGACCATGGCTGCTGAAAAGCAACCGAAACGTCGGGGAAAGTGTAAAAATAAATTAAATCTAAATTGTTTAATCATAATTTAATTAGCTTAAAAATTAGTAAAGTTTAATAGTAGTAGTAGTGTAACAATTTTCAAAATTTTGTCATAAAGTGTCAAATAAACAACGCGATAAAATCCGTATATAGCAGTTTAATTTCAATATATGTTTCATTTTATGAAGAGCATAGGACGAACTACTGATTTTTTTGCAAAGAGCCTCCACATATTTTTTCCAATTTAGCTGGTTGTCAATCGTCAATCCAAGGAATTTTGCATTACTTGTAGCATATATATTATTATTCTGATATGTAATATTAATTTTATAACCACACCTCCATGCCTTGGAAAGCACGTAAAGACGATGATCCATCGGCTGATCTCTCTCCGGTCGATTTAATTCATTATTTTTCTTTGAATCCAAATTTATGATATATATTTTGGGTACTGTTTGCAAAAAAATATTTCTTTTGTTTGAGATTTGCTCATGTGCCTAAAATAATATACAAAACTAAACATAGGCTACTACCCTATTCTCAGTGGCAACACAATGCTGGAACTGTGTTCGGTAGACAGCGATAAGCTTGTCGATTGAAAGATTGACGCAAGACACCCTGAATGGGTGACTTGCGTCAATTGAACGACCGACTAGCCCAACGCATCACTTTGCATCTGTGATGAAAAAAGACATTCTAAAGTCATTTTACATGTGTAGTTTATGAATCTATTACCTGAAATTTGTTATGAATAAAACATTATATTATATCTGGAGTGTCAGGAATGCATTATACGAGACAAATATGACAAAATGGGTGCCATGCGCCTCATGAAGATATATCACCTATCTGAAGTAAATACTACAGCAAAGAAGACTTCTCTCCAACGACATCCATTAAACTTCTGAGGATTTTCAAAGATCCTGCCTAAAATTAATAATAATATTCTATCACATACACACAACACCATCTAGCGCAAACTAAATAGAACTTTTACTATGGGTACTAGTACTATGGATAAACATACATATATACTTTTTTGTAAATACATACCTACGTATTATACATAGAAACACCTAGACCAAGACAAACATCCATGTCCATGCACACGAATATTTGACTTGTACGGGAATCGAACCCGCGACCTCAGCCGTGGCAGTCGGTTACACTAACCACTACGCCATCGATTAAACTTATTATATGGTTAAAAACACAAATAGTTTTTGCACTTAACATATTTATATCTTGTGTCTGAAAGGCTAATCAACGACGTGTCAAAATCATTTCATGTGATTCATTAGCTATTTCGAAATTTAACTACTTTGTACGAATTTTAACGTGTTGTTTCAAATCCGTTTAAATTCGAATAAAGCAGTTTAATTTTAATGTATAACTTGTGCGTCAACGTTAGACAATATTCATTAGCTATTGCTGGTTCAGTCAGCCAATCAGAGCATTCGATATACCTATTAACAATATTTTGAGTTGCTTATTTGCTTGTCTAGTTTCTCAAAGTCAAACCTTTGAGTTTATTATTATATGTACTATTAGAAACCGCAGTGGATTAAAGATAAAAAAAGAAACTTTATATCTTTATATTTTTATTGACGACTCGATGGCGTAGTGGTTCGTGTAACCGACTGCCGCGTTCGATACCCGCACAAGTCAAACATTTGTGTGCGTGAACACGGATGTTTGTCTTGGTCTGGGTGTTTCTATGTATAATATGTATGTATTTACAAAAAAAAAGTCTGTATGTATGTTTATCTATTGTCTAGTACCCATAGTACAAGCTCTGCTTAGTTTGGGCTAGATGTTGTTGTGTGTATGTGATAGAATATTATTATATCGAAAACTATAATTCTCGTTTTATCAAATTACAAGTTGACTATAATAATAACGACCGAAACTTAACAGACCGATATGAACAACTAACAATAATTTACACAAAGTAATAATCACAAGAAAAATGGCTCACGTATCTTAATCATGAAACACAATCGAACTTTACCTAACTGTTGCCACAACGAACGCCAACGAGCAAGTGAGCTCTCTTCCCGTGCGTGCTTGTTTATATAGACGCGTTGACATTTATTCCTCGTCGTCGCCTAATACCGTCAACAGTACATATATGTATATTTACCTTACTTTAATGCATCCTAATTAATATTATAAACGCGAATATGATTTTGTTTATTTGATTCGTTTTTACGCCTTAACTACTCGACCGATCATCATGAAATTTCGCTTACACGTCGTCAAGGGTACAGAAAAGAACATAATTATATAGATATATACCTTTTGTTCAGAGAAAAGTACTGATACCATACAACCTAACTTAAATTTACGCAAGCGAAGGCCGGCCAAATGGCCAAATCTTATATTTTTATAAATTAGATATACCTATAATATTAGCCCTGTATTAAACTGTCTTACTGCTGGGCACGGGCCTCATCTCATCCTGAGAAGGGTTAGGCCATAGTCCACCACGCTGGCCCAGTGCGGGTTGGCAGACTTAACATATCTTTGAGAACATTATTGAGAACTCTTAGACATGCAGGTTTCCTCACGATGTTTTCCTTCACCGTTAAACCAAGCGAAAGTTAACTATTTAATACGCACATAACTTCGAAAAGTCTTAGGATCTAACTCGAGACCTCTGCGTGGCAGTCCAACAGTTTTCCCACTAGGCTATCGCTGCTGTATAGGGAGATATACCGAGATATACCTAGGTAGGGTAAATTAACATACACTGGTAATATTAACACGTAGATCCAATGATATGGGTGGCCGAGTCACAAAGCCAATTCTTAAAAAATCTGACTGTCAGTAACAAATGTAGATTAGGACGCGGATCCGTTAATCTACATGATCGCAGCCAGAACTTCGCAAAGTCAGAGCTCTGACTATGATATCACGTTTATAAAATGTTTTGACTTCGAAGTCAAACATCGGTATGTATGACTACGAAGTCAAAACATTTAACATGGCGGCCTAGCGATTGTCGTACTGAACTGTGACTTTAAAAATAACATGAATATATAACGTGAAGCTGAAAGCACAATAATTAATAACAATGATATTAACATTAATTAAAGCCTATTAAATTTAATCTTCATACATCTGTCGTTTCCGTTGTTTACTTTTACTATTGATTCTCGCTATGCTTACACTATCTAGTCGAATTATTTTCACCTACGAAACAGGTGGTAACGGTAACTTATAGTTTAAGATTTTGAGTTCAAATTTCATCCTTACGCTGCCAGCCTAAACCCGCAAAACGGATAATAAACCACGTCACGTTCACGTGACTAGAAGGCTTACTATCTCACTGCTGGGCACGGGCCTCTTCTCAATGTGAGAAGGGTTTGGCCATAGTACACCACACTGGCCCAGTACGAGTTGGCAGATGACACATATATTTGGAGGACATTATGGAGAACTCACAGACATGCTGGTTTTCTGACGATGTTTTCCAAAGCGTGTGACAATTAACTATTTAATAAACGTAACTTGGAATAGTCAGAGATGAGCGCTTTGGGGATTGAACTCGAGACTAACGAAGGGGATAGACTGCATAGTAGACTCAACATTTCGCCAACAAAAAAAGGTACAAACTGTTACACAATTTAACGTACTTAAAAGTTTAAAATAAATAAAAAATTCTGCCATCTTATACTGCAGTACCATCGTGGCAGTGAAAGCAACCGTATTTTATAAATGATTAAGAACACTCATTCACTCACCTACCATAAAAAGGCACTGAGTTTTAAAAACCGATCCACCACGTTGCAGCCTCGTCGAAAGCCACAAATATTTAATGCCATCTCGGATTCTTTTCAACTTGTTCCACAAATCGTTTCTAAGCTCGTATCTATGGAGTGTAGCGTTTTAAGTCCTCACACAGATACTTTTATAGGAATGGACTTTGTCGTTATTGAAGATATTTTCAATCCAGTATATTTATATTTATTTTATACTAGCGATCCCTCTGGCACGGGTAGTACAAAACCTTAACAAATTATACACATAAACCTTCCACATGAATCACTATGTCTATTGGTGAAAACCGCATAAAAATCCGATTAGTAATTTTTGACAGACACAGGCAGCGGTGGACTTTGTTTTATAATATATAATGAAGCATTTCTCATACTAAAGTGGAATGTAACGTACAATAAAAAATGATGATATAATAATTCTAAATATTATATTCGATATTAGGCAGTGTCATCATGTATCAGCAAACACGTGTCGACGCATATTTTGTGTTTGAATACTGAAATGTGCATGCCACGACGCGACTGTTTCAGGGGAGTTCGGTATTGTCAACCTTTTCCATTACAATAGTTGGGGTAAGCAACCCGATGGTGCGTAGCTGATTCCTTGCTTTCCAATTATGTTATTATAACACGTTGCCTGATATGGATATGTTACTCCGGTCTCCAAAAACGAGAGAATTCGTATCAACAAAAACTACGAAGAGATGTATCGAAATTGAAATATAGTAAAAGCCAAAAAACTACTTTCCAGAAGAAGCAAAAATATATCTCAGATTTACATTCCTCTTTATTTCAGTTTTTATTTTGCTTTTGTAAACATATTTTTTTAAGGTCTTGATAAAAGATATACTTAATTTCATAATTATAGAACATAATTATAAAATTACTTTTACAGTATTTGTAGCGAGTTATTTAAAAATAAAAGTTTTATGCTGCGGTATTTACTGGGTAGTAAAACCATTTCTTTTTGCGAATATTAACATTTTAAACACATGTCGATGCCGATTGAAAAACTGATTAAAGTTACATACTTAATATAATCAATAGGTATTTATCACCTTTTAAATACTTTATCGCGAGTAAGACCCATTGTCTAGCATTATATTAAGTATGTGTACAAATCGCATTAGCCTAAAAACTTTGAAGGTTACACCACAACAAATTTTCGGCAAAATGCCTTTCACAACATTTCATCCTCAAAGGGTCGATATCGGAACAATTTTGTCAGAAACTCGAACGAACACCAAGCCAGTGGTAAGAGCCATAACTGTTATCTACCTACTCGCAAATATATTAAATAGATTTGTGGTAACTACCCTCACATGTCTCGCGTCAGATATTAGCTATTTAGGCTAACATGCCGACACATATCCCTGTAAATGTACTCGCAAATCTACAGATCATTCTGTGTAAATACAGACTATTAGTTAAGGCTAAGCTCGCCACAACGTATACGGGTAAACATGAATAATATTCAATGAATTTATCTTTGAGCTCACATTAATATCGGTCGTTTGAAGCGGACTGGTAAATCTTCGGAAATGCTCAATGCTCTGAGTTAAAAACGATAGACGCAAAGCAATTATTATTTTACTTAACCAATTATTTTAAGTCCGTTACTTTATATCTGAAGGCCCGCATGTCAGTGATAGCCAATAAGTTCATACACAATTATGTAATACTAGATTTTGCCTACAATTTCGCTTGCGTAAATGTAGGTTAGGTGAGGTTATATTAGAAACAATAGTTTCTCTGGACGAAAGACAAAACCTTGTCAAGGTGTATGAGATATATTTGATCATGATGATCGGTCGAGTAGTTAAGGCATGCAAACTTAACAAATAAACAAACTCACATTCGCATTTATAATATTAGTTAGGATATAGAAAAGAAGCCAATATGTTCTAGCGCACGTTTTAGACTCTCCAGTTTTGTTGATAACGGAAAATTCGTTTATTGCTCTCAATACAGTTAAAGCACAATTTTTTAATTAGTTATTGACTATACAGATGACAGAAATTAGACGAAATCTTGGCTCAAATTTAAAGAAATTCGGATGTTGATGTACTACCTTACAAAATATCTAAACCGTGTAACTTTGTCTTTTAATATTATTAAACAGTAGGGTCTCCTCAGGCTACTAAGATTTGATATTTGACAAAACGATACCTAACGATATCTATCGATAACGATATCGATAACGATACCTAAAGTGTGTGTATATAGGATACACTAACATATAAGGCAGTCAGCTAGTTTGTCAGTAAATTGATATAAAAAAATTCCATACATTGTTAATTCCATTTACATACATTAATGAAGCGACCACGCGATAAGTTACTCTATTTTACATTTAAATGTACTGTGTACAGCATTGATTTTTTTACTGCATGCTGCATACTGACGCATGCATTACACGAAATTGTATTACAAAAACATAAAGTAGCAACAAAACACTTTGGAAGCATTAAAATAAAAAAATAAGAACTCAAACAGGTCATTAAATGGTAAAAATATGAACATTTCTTGTATTTATTGGTCGTATATATACACCTCGTAATAATTTTAGGCATTCGCATCGCGTGTAGCAGTTATATTTAATTTTGTGAATGTAATAAACAGTAATATCCGTTCATAAAAAGTAACTCATTTACCGCTTCGATATGAAGTTGTTATTGCCACGTGCGAAGGCTTTAACAGTCCTCCAGAAATAAAGATTTTGTAGTAAGGCTTTTCTTTTTTTATAGTAGTCACTAGGGATCCGCCTCGACTTTGCACGGGTAGTACAAAATCTTAACAACTTATACACCTAAACCTTCCTCATGAATCACTCTATATATTGGTGAAAACCGCATGAAAATCCGTTTAGAAGTTTTTGAGTTTATCGCGAACAGACAGACAGACGCGGCGGGGGACTTTGTCTTATATGTAGTGATGTAGCTACAAGTATATGGTCAAAGGCCGGTGAACGGTCACCAGACGTTTAATGTGGTAGGTGTACCAATCGCAAAGATAAGTCGCTGTGCTGCCCACGCAAAGGAGAAAGAATAAACTGATCTCTTGCTGACAGTACAGGTAGCCTGGCAAGCCTACTTAACTACTGACTATTAACCTTAAGGTGTTAAAAAATTCAAACCCATTCATAATAATTAATAACAAAGTAATATGTTCGAAGTAGTATATTTTCTTTAAAAACCTTTATTTTCGTCATCAACTTTCTACTAAGATTTTGGGATCTAGTCTTACCAGATTCAGCCAAATATCAGATTTGTCGTATAGAAGGCCATCTAATCAATACAATCAAATGGTATTAAGATATTCAAAAGACAGACCACCACTACCATTAACTCTTAAAGCTTATAGTTATGTATATGGATGTTCGAGATAGCTATAAGGAGGCAGATGTTCGAAGAAAGGTCTGACTCTTTATATTAACCTCTGACTGACCGAAGTAATTCTAAATTCTGATGTAGCCTGTTGAAAATGTTTACCAGGAAAACATAGTTAATAACGTATTATTTTATGCAACTGCCTGGCCGTAGCCAGGCAGTTGCATAACTTTCCTCGTATGAGGAATAGTATAAGAGCGCTTGGATCTCTTCGTCTTCGTACGATAAAATATTCGTCTCTACTGATTCATCCAATGGCGGCGTATCTTCTCCTCCTCCTTCGGTACATACGCCCGTACCACAAGCCAACGCCAAAGTGACTATTTATAAATGGTCTTCCATCTTTAAACTTAATGATACCTATTTAACACAGATCAAGCAGGATCCTAATAAAAACCAAGTGTGCATAAATTATTGTAAGAAATAAGAAATCTTCTACCCATCTGAATTGATGCTATTAGAGTATGCAGGTAGACGCCGTTTTTCATTCATTATACCAGTCCATCAAACACCTATCTCCATAGCCCAGATATAATTATTATTAGACCCTATACTTAGCAACAATCTTACGCCTGCTGCGGCTAGTGCCGGCGTAGATGTTCCACCCCACTTAAAACTCTCGAAGGACCTCTTCACGATGGACTCATGTCTCAGTATTTTTCTAATGTTAGATAGAGATAGAGAATTAATGTTAGAATATATCTGTGATAAGAGAAACATAAGAATAATAATTGGATTTTTCTCCATTCCAGGTATGGATTTTCGGCGACGTATGGTGTTCAGTGTGGCTAGCAGTCGACGTATGGATGTGCACAGCGTCGATCCTCAACCTGTGTGCTATATCACTCGATCGCTATGTAGCCGTCACAAGGCCTGTGAGCTATCCTAGCATCATGAGTAGGAAGAGGGCGAAGGCGTTGATAGCTGGACTGTGGGTGCTATCATTCGTGATTTGTTTTCCTCCGCTGGTCGGATGGAAAGATAAGAAGGTTAGTTTTGCTATGTTAATTTTTAGAATAGGGTCGCCTCGCCACTGCCGTAGCGCCGCGTGTTGTGAGTCCGAGCAAGGAGCAAAAATGTGTGACCGTTGTTCAAATGTTTGTAAATTTGTAGAGTCCCCCGCGACACAGGAATTATTTCTAGTGCGGAAATAGTCTTCAAAAAACGAAAATAAATAATGGAACTGCTACTTTAATAGGCTTAAGCAGAGAACTTTTGACCGTACTAATGCCATTATTTAAGTACTTAACAACTTGGCTTCTACCGCTAGCCTTTAATATTGATCATTCGATCCAAGCACAGTACTAGCTATGTGTTCACCAGATAGCAATTATGCCTCTAGATAAAAGGTTTTTAAACAAAATAAGAAATAATACTATTGGCATTATAAATTCACTTAATAAAAAGTATGCAAATTGTAAATAAATTCGAGCGAGCGCATTGCTAACACGGCTACCGGAAATATATTGTGATTCTCGCTTCTGTTTGTATATACTAAAAAGTAAGCTCTGTATTTGGCTAAATTTATGAAATATTTTGCTCGACGATGGTCCTAATAAGCTATAATGTGAATTGGCCAATCAAAGATTAGAAAGCACGCTTAGAGTGTAAAGTTTAACACGAAATCTGAAAGTTATTTTTTTTAAACCTATCACGTTTTGATTTCTGTCGCTCAAGGAACATAAAATTTTTGCGTGAACCACAAATAGTTGTTCCGAGCCTGGATGTTCTTTGTGTCCGTTGTTTGAATGTTTGTAAAGTCTCCCGCGATACTGGAATTATTCATAGTGCGGTAACAGTCTTTTTACAAAAGAAAAAATTAGAAAGGCCGTTATTTCTTCCACAGCCTGAAGAAGCAGACAGAGACGGCTGGTCACCAAACCCTCCTTGCCCTTGGACATGTGAACTTACCAATGATGCAGGGTACGTGGTGTACTCCGCGCTTGGCTCCTTCTACATCCCCATGTTCGTTATGCTGTTTTTCTACTGGAGGATCTATAAAGCAGCTGTGAGAACCACCAAGGCAATTAACCAGGGTTTTAGAACTACCAAAGGTGAGTTATACAACATTCTTAAGGGTTACAACTAGTAATAGATGCGCGGATGGCGAAATGGTTTAAGTGGTCGCCTCGCCACTGTCGCCGTGCCTAGTGTTGTGGGCTCGATCCCCACACGAGACAAAAAATAGCATGATCCACAAATAGTTGCCCCGAGTCTTGGTGTATTTTGTAAACAACTTTTAAATATTTGTAAAGTCCTCCGCAACACAGGATTTATTGCGGTGTGGGAGCTGCCATTTACAAAAAACATAGAAAATAAAAGAAAGATAGAGGTAATAGAAATCGTCTAATGCTAGCTGTATTGAATAGCCCGTGACATCATACTGTCTTAACCCTAAAAAAAAACCCCTGCAAAGGAGTCATGAGCGAGAAACAGTCGGGTGGAACGGAGTTTAACTAGCTGAAATAGACATATCTCTGACTTTTTGAAGTCCATATTAAATAGTTAATAATCGCTTGCTTTGTTTAATAGAGTGCTGATATTATTATAACTCGTTCCATTTGTTCTGTCCTTTACACTAATCTCTTTGTTGGAAGTACTTCTATGTAGTTAACCGTAGTGCGTACGGGGACCGCTTCATTAGCAATAGAAACCCGGCTTCAGATTGGTATATGGATTAAGACAAAACGGATATATAATTACGGCAGCTTGTGATGTCAAACTATCTGACAAACATAGCTAGTGAGATTCATAAGCCTTCCTACCGTAGGCACCTGCCTACGGCAGGAAAGCTTATAAATCTCACTAGCTATGTACCTAAATATCATATTACCTAAATAGGAATAACTTAACTTTGGACTCCAAGAAAAAGCTTGTATTTACTAAATATTTGGATAGATGACGGTACCGAAGACTTGGGTCGCTCAACGCCTAACACGCAAACACAATAGTACATACGTTTCGATCTTCTTTACCAATGAAATACCAATGGAATTGCTTTTAGCTTGAAAATCCTCTGTACCTATAAAAACTGAAACAAGACTGGAAGAAAATGACTAAAATAAAATGTAAACCCCACTTTATAGAAACCAATTTATACCTTACTAGCTTTTGCCTGCGGCTTCGCTCGCGTAAAAGTAGTTTAAGTAACATTAGTAACAGTCCTTTTTTTAAAATAAAATGTTACCTATGTTACTCGGTGATAGTATAGCCTTCTAATGGTGAAAGAATTTTTTAAATTGGTTGATTAGTTTTGACTCAAATCGTTACAAAAAACAAACAAAATACAATTGTTTCCTCTTTATAATATTAGTATAGATGTATTTTATTCTTGTTCTTGTTCCTGTATATATGGGTTCCAACCTAAAGATCTTATTTTTATCACGTTTCAGGTAAAGGCTTAGGCAATCGTTTCGACGACAACCGCCTGACACTACGGATACACCGCGGCCGAGGGTCCAACAGACCTCATGGCTCTCCATTATCGACGGCTTCCAACCACTCCAACAGTACTTCCCTTAGTGCGTCACCTGAAAGATTGAGAAGGTAATTCTTCACCTGTTGTTATATCACAAATTAAATAAGTACAGATAGCCACATTAAAATAGCACGCGATAACTGACGTGCTCACACAAAAATAAACGAGCGTACAGCAATGTTGAATCGTATCAGTAGTTTGTGACTCACTGAACACAAAACACGCTCGCTTACTAGTAAAAACGCCTCGACTGAAATATGTTATACCTACAATCCGCGCATTTCGGCGACGACAACACAGGTGATACAAATTTGATACATTTATATACTGATCTATCAATTGCTAGAGCAATCTATAAATATATACCACCACTTATAGTATAGTCAAGAGTTTTACTAATGAAGATCAAGGAAGCAGATCTCATGGACGAATCCTGCTCTTTGGACAATCCATTAAATTGCAAGAGCAATGAAGATTAAAAAAAACGCGTTTTACGTTTTGGTCACTAACTAACTTTTATAATAAACCTGCCATTTTGCCCGCAACTTCGCTTTTGTTAATGTATATTTTGTAAATAAATTCCATTCCTTTGGGAACAGTACTTTTCAGATGCAAGGTATGCTACGTCCTTTTCTGTAACCCTGACAACATTTTGTGCGAAATTTTATGATAATCTGTCGAGTAGATAGGGCGTGAAAGTGTAACAAAATATTTGCATTTATAATCTTACTAGCTGACCTGACGGTCGTGGTCCTGTCAATCTATAAAAAAATATTTTTTACGTTATTAAATTCAATATCAATCTTTTTTTTTTTCATATAAGAAACAATTTATATTTACACATTTCCCGCAGATATTTCGCAAATTTTCGTTCATACAAACCTTGTCCTGATAATAACAAATACACCAAAAAAGATCGGCAGATCGGTCAAGCCGTTCTTAAGTTATGCTCCGTCATACATGTGGCAATTGATTTTCATTAACATAGATAGTTAGGATAGGATGCTAAACAAAATTTTTACAAGATCTATAAATAACAGGACGACATCTTGCAGACACTCAAGCGCGCGGCGCGCTCACGAGAAAGTCAAGATATCTGTTTCATACCCGTCTTCAGAACAAATATGTCCAGCTCATGAGAACTCCAGATCTTCAAGCAGATCACCAAGCCCTTCATTATACGCTGTGCATTATGAGAGAGATGGTCGAGAACTGACTGAGAGTCGGTTAAGAGTGAGACCTTCACATCATTTGGCTCCAGGACCGCTTTATGATGAATACGATGACAAGCCTAGAACTACCAGAAGGATGGGAAAGAGAAATATCAAGGCGCAGGTAATGTTGGATATTTTAAATTAACCTTAGTTATATTAATTGAAATTAAACTACTATATACGGATTTTATCGCGTTGTTTATTTGTCACTTTATTACATAATTTTGAAAACTGTTACACTACTACTACTATTAAATTTTATTAAAGTTTAATGGTAGTAGTAGTGTAACAGTTTTCAAAATTATGTAATAAAGTGTCAAATAAACAACGCGATAAAATCCGTATATAGTACTTTAATTTCAATGTATAATATTCGCGTAAACAGAAGACAATCTTAGTTATATTAGTTATATTATTGCCATTCAGCGTGGCAATGCTGCCAGTCTTCTGGGCACACTCCCGGTCGACAGCGATGCTGAGGAATTTTACGACGCTGCGTAAACCGGCCATCCCTTTTTATTAAATTTTACAGTCCCATATTTTGTTACTCTTCATTTTGTTCTATTTATAAGTGGTTAGTTTTGTTAACATTAGTTAAGTTGTAAATTATGATTGTTGTTTTCTTTATGTAAATAATGAAGAAGAAATAAAAATATATTAGACAATAAAAAAATTACATTTGAATTAAATTTTAATACAATATGGTAGTTGCCTATGTTTGTTACATTATATTACACACAGAGTAAATAGTAAGTAAAATATATATTTTAGTGCAAACACTATTAAAATTGGTTCCAACATATGAGAGCAATTTATATTTTAAATTTGGATATAAAATAAAGTTGGATGGTAATGAGAATATCTCGCTATCTCCCTCGGGCAGCAACCTTTAAATAGCGGTTACGTCACGTGTGTATTGTGCATCTCTTTTTTTTCATTAGACAATTACCAGATTGGAGATGCTTGAAAATTATGTACCTATATATGAGCGGATTATTTTTTTTTTGTATCTTGGAACATGTGTAGTGTTACTATATGACTAAAATAATTAAAATCTGTGAGTCGACTACCCTATTGTACGCAACGTGATACTTTGCGTGGTTAGGACACAGTTCTTTTTACCTATATCCTATTGTTAATAATATAATCAAATATTATTTGAATATAATTGTGTTTATCGCTAATCTTGTACAGAAAGTTGACCTTTAGTAAGTATATCTTCTTTGAATACTTGTAACCTTTCTATTTCATGTATGTTTTTAACAAGTAAGCGATCATGAATTTGTTCGGGGTAGAATAGCAAAGTATACTGAGCACTTGTACCAAACCTTATTATCACTTATTTTTATATTCATTGCGCTTTACTGTGAAGCGTCGTAACTTAATCACTGGAACATGCGCGTAGTGTGAATTAAGCCGCGGTAAATCACACTACGCGTGGATTGAGTGGTAACTAGATTGAGGATGTGATTAGTCAGGCCGCTGTTACACGCGAAGCGATAGTAAAACAATGATAAGAACATTTCTGTCTTGGTTTAATTCTGTTTCTTGGAAAGCTAACAAGACCTATTCATTGTACTCGTATCGCACTCTTAATAAAACAACGATTTATCTCGAAATTTAGAACTTAGGCAATTTGAACTCTTACTTAAACACTATTAGAGTTCAAATTGCCTAAGTTCTAAATTTAGAGATAAATCGTTTTTTTATTAAGAGTGCGGTATGTGTATTTGTAGGAAACCCCGCAAACGTTCCAGAATGAAAAGCAACGTAAAGCGTGTAAATATTCGTCGGCCTCGATGGCGTAGTGGTTAGTGTAACCGACTGCCACGCCTGAGGTCGCGGGTTCGATTCCCGCACAAGTCAAACAATTGTGTGCATGAACATGGATGTTTGTCTTGGTCTGGGTGTTTCTATGTATAATATGTATGTATTTACAAAAAAGAAGTATATATGTATGTTTATCCATTGTCTAGAACCCATAGTACAAGCTCTGCTTAGTTTGGGCTAGATGGTGTTGTGTGTATGTGGTAGAATATTATATTATTTACTGCACGGATAACGTAGTGGTTCAAGTGGTCGCATCGCCGCTGCCACTGCGCCAAGTATTGTAGGTTCGAATCCCACACGGGACAAAAAATTATGTGATTCACAAATGGTAAATGATAAAATATGACATTAATAACCTTTTAATACAATTTACCTTTGACATGCATGTAACAATAAATTATAATTGATTAATGCCTAATAACAGTACCATTAATTGAAATTATTTACAATATGATAAAGTGGAATATTGTTTGCCTTTTGATTTAATTGACATTATTTAGTCGAACTTGACTTTTTATTGTATAAATTCTGACTTATTACTAAAAAATGAATAGATTTGTACACCAATTTCATTTGTAGGACATAGAGCTCAATTAAATTGTATCCATAAGACCGTCATTGTAATACCTATGTTCACGAATAAAGTTTGATTGATTGATTGATTGATTGATTGATGGTTGTTCCGAGTCTGTGTGTTCTTTGTGTCCGTTGTTTGAACATTTGTAAACTCCCCCGCAACACAGGAAAGATTCCAAGTGCGGAAGTCGTCTTTTTAAAGAAAAAATACTTTATTAGTACATAGCAAATAGCGCAAACGTATTAAAATTAAAAGCATGTAGATATTGAGTAGTAGTGCGATATCTCGCTATCTGTTTCGGACGCCTGCATTTAAATAGCGATTACGTCACAAGGTGTATCGTGCATCCTTTTTCTGCCATTTGACAATAACCCCTACTATGCTTGTATTTTATTTAAGTGTCTTTCAAAAACTCTTTGTGTTCGATAGTTTAGTTAACGTAGCTATTTCACTTAAATTTGGACAAATATCAGAGATGTTTTTTATTTTAAAAGGGCCAGGATTTAATCCTGTATCGCGAAGGACTTTATAAGCATTCAAACCACAAACACAAAGAGCACCCAGATTCCAAATAAGTATTTGTGGTTCACACAAATTTTTGTCTCGGACCTGCAGCACATGGCGCGAGACGACCACTTAAACCACTTCGTTTTCCGTGCAATCAACAACCTTATTCCAATGTGTAAATTCTCGTAAACGTATGACATTTATCATTTCTGCAGGTCAAGCGCTTCCGCATGGAGACTAAAGCTGCCAAGACCCTGGGCATCATCGTCGGTGGCTTTGTCTTCTGTTGGCTTCCATTCTTCAGCGTGTATGTGGTGCGGGCGTTCTGTGGAGACTGCGTGACACCCATTGTCTTTTCGGTGCTCTTCTGGCTCGGATACTGCAATTCGGCCATCAACCCGCTGATATATGCGTTATTTTCTAAAGATTTCAGGTAAGAACAGTTGTATAAGTATTAGATGTGCCTGCGGTTTCACTCGCGTTTATAGTTACTGCGCCGCCCCCGTTAGTTGTAGCGTGATGTTATATAGCCTTTAGCCTTCCTCGATAAATAGGCTATCCAAGACTAATATATATATTTTTTTTTTTATTGTAAACCAGTAGGTCCTGAGATTAGCGCGTTCAAACAAACAAACTCTTCAGCTTTATAATATTAGTATAGATATGAGACTAGCTTTTGCCCGCGGCTTCGCTCGCGTAAAAGTATGTTAGGTAAGGTTATGTTAGTAACAGTACCTTTCCCCGGGTCAAAAAAAAAAGTAACAGTACCTTAATTAAATAAAATATTGCCTATGTTACTCGATAATAATATAGATTTCAAAAGGTAAAAGATTTTTTTTAGACGGTTGATTAGTTTTTGAGTTAAATCTTTACAAACAAAAAATCAAATACAAATACAAACAAAATCTCTTTATAATATGAGTAGGTATAGATATATCAAGTCTTCTTCTCCCTAGCCTTTATTATTCCCTGTCAAGTCACTTGGGGTCGGCTTTTCTGGTCTAACCATCGGGTCTACCGTGAAAATGTTTTTACGCAATGACGTGCCGAAACGAATTACGAACGAAATAATAAGCATATACCTACCATGAAAACACTTCGGATTTTTTAGGACGTACAAATGTCATACGACGATATTCGTGACGAATGTCGGCGCGAATGATGTTTCATGGTAAGAATAAGCACGAACGAACGTACGCAATTGCGTATAACGCGTTTCACGGTAGACCCCCAGATTTGACTGGATATTAGTTTTTACACGGTGCGGCTGCCACCTGACCTCCGCAACCCGAAAGCTAACGATACCCTAAGGCTAGACCAGTGTCAGGATATTATAGGTCACTGACTTCCCAATAACGACTGTAATAGATATTCATGGCAGCCGGGACCGACGGCTTCACGTGCTCTCCGAGGTACGAAGCAGGCGATAATTGTCAATTAATACGCACATAATTTCGAAAAGTCATATAACTTCCGAAAGTCAGAGGTGCGCGACGTGGTTCGAACCCAAGACCCTCTGTATTGCAGTCTGTTGGTCTCCCCACTGAGCTATCGCTGCTAGATATATTAAGTAAGAAATAAAAATACACGATGAATTTTATACCTGTTTTTGCCAGCGGCTTCAGTCGTTAATGTAGAGTTGGTCAATAACTTCTATCCCTGGGAAGAGTACGTTTTTCCTGGATGAAAGTTACCCTATGTCCTTTTTTGTACCACTGACAACGTGTATGCTAATGCATGATTGCAATAGTTAAGTGTAAAAGCGTAACATACAAAACCTCCAAAATAAAATGAAAATGAGTGAAGTAGCCTTTTGAGTCCATGTCACACGGCACATTTATTCACCAGGTATGGCAGTGTACCTACTCTTACGCCGGTTTTTTGCCTGCAAACCCGGCTTGCACATTCGCACCAAATAATGCGAATGGCGCAAGCTATTGGAAAAACCACCGATTCTCCTTTAGAGAAGTTTGCAGTTTAGAATTTATTAAATTTCCAGATTCGCATTCAAACGCATAATCTGCAAATGCTTTTGCGGCGGCGGAGGCACTCGTCGTGAGTCTGACGGCGAGGGTTCGCGTCGACAGAACAATCGGCCGACTCACTCTCACTCCCTGGATGAACCCGACGGACAGAACCACACTACTGCACCACCACCTACTGCTGCGGACAGGTAATTTTATATCCACCAAATATATAAGTGTTATGCATTTGTTGGTGTAGCAATTTCCACCTTTCTCGGTCCAATGCCAAATCCTTCAGTTCTCGACATGTCTCTACATTTGCTTTTTCTTTCAGTTGATCTCTATACTTTCATCTTGGTCTTCCTCCTTTCTCCTTGCCTCTTTTTTCCATTCGTAATATTGATAATAAATGTTTATGTAAGTGACCAATCATGTTTTCTCCTCTATTCTTTTTAAGTTCCAGAGAAGAATAAAAGAAAAGAACTTTATATAACGTAATAATGATGTCCTCCAGACCGAATCCTTAGTCACGACGAGCAATCTTAACGGCGACTGGTCACCAGCGCAGGAAATATTATAGTGCGCAAGTATGTGCGCAAACACAAGTTCACTGAAGTTCATAAAATGGAACGGCAATCCGACACGACCTGAGAGAAATTAGGTGCGGAACCAACGACTTTATGTGCTGTCCGAAGCACGGGAGTTTCTAACACAGCCAGCTTCCGAACTTCGGGCTACTGAGATTTCTTGGCAGAAAAACCTAATAACTTTATGTAACCGATAATCGATTGATTCGAACCCGAGACCGAGACGCGTCGCATTCACAACCGCTGCGTCAAGGAGACAGTTACAGCATGTCGATTAGAAATCTGATTAATTGAAATATCAATTCTTCGGAATTGCATAATCGATTTGAAATCGATCTGAATGCCTAGTACGAGGTTGTTTTACTATAACGCGATCGACATGTTAATGATGTTCGGCGCTCGGATTAGTTAGGATTAGACTTGCTCCAAGCTCTTTGTAACTAATCAGAGAGCCAAACGTGGTAAACGCTTCGATCGCGTTAACGTAAAAACAACTCGCACTAGGTACTCTGTTAATTTCAGTGATTCGATCTAAGAACACAAGGTCGGCTTGTAGTACAAACCGTACACTTTATCTCCAAGGCAAAATTAACTTAGCGCCATCTAGTTTTACAATACTGTATTAGTACTAGTACATACAACGACGTCTCAAACCTTTGAAACGCAAGTGTGACTAACTATCGATAGATGCCACTGTAACCTTAATTCTTAAACCAAGTCTGACGCTTTGTGTAGGTAGATATATAACAATATGGCCCTCCGTCCAGTAGAATCCTCTGCTTCGATCCCTTGGGATTTATTTAGATTTTTTGTCGACATAGATCCCCTGGAGGATCTATTTGGAATTTCTATCAACATGGATACCCTAGGAGATTTATTTGGAAGTTTTGTCAACACTGATCTATCTCCATTAATATTTTTTTTAAATATACCTCTATATTTTTTAATATCATAAACCCTACTGCATACACGACAATTTAAAAGTATACTTTTAAATTGTAAAAGTATAGGTCCTTTAATTTTTAAATTATTTTATTGAGTTTTTGTTTTATGTTCCTTCATACATTACTTAATCGTTAACTGATTTATGTGTAGTCTACTTATGCTTTTAGTTTGAATAAAGCGTCATTTATTTTATTTGGAGAAACCGTCATTTATTTGTATGTTTTTGATAAAGCAATCGGTGTCGATAAAATCAAAATATATTCCCTAGGTGATCCTAATGGATAGTGGGATCCATATAAATCCACCAGGCGATCACACTCGATAAAGGGATCTATGTGAACAAAAAATCCAAATAAATCCCTTACGAGATCGAAGCAGGGGATTCTACTGGACGAAGGGTAATATGGTTATATGTAACCTTATTATTTAAAGAATAATAAAAAGCTTGCAGTAAAAATTAGATATTTATATTTTTTAAAAATTATTACTTATTTTGTCGCCTATTCTTGTGGTAAACTATAAGTTACTATTCACTACGTTAGTGCCTAACTAAATATTATTTGTTAAAATCTGATCATTTCTCTTTTCAGGTGACGTCAAGCTATGCGACGGCAAAACCCACAGTTTCAGTCAACCGTCGCATGTGTTTAGCTAATAACGTTATTTGTAATAACCGTGAAAAATAACGTCAACAGTCTATCAAAAACATTTTTACCTATTTATTGTTACTAAAGGCGTCCTACTTTAAAATGTCAGCATACTCTAAATGAAAAATAAATGTATTAAGTGTGTACGAGAGTTAAATCTTTATAACGTATAAATAACTTGGTTTGGAATAACCGTTATAACGAAGAAATAGCATATATATAATGAGCTATTTAATATGAATAATGTGTGTATTTCAGTGAATGTTTTAAAGGTGAATTTATTTATTGAAAAGACTGTCAGAACTTAATTGTACCTAATATTAATGTAAAGAAATGTTAGATAACTAATTTGTTGTTTTGAAAAATGAACTATGAAGTGTTAAGTTGTAGATTTAAGTAGTCATTAATTTGGACTTGTGAGCGTGCCATACTTTTGATATAGTGATGTCTATAAATATATACGCTCTACGCTCCTAGTCAACTTTAGAAACTCCAAATTTATAAACGCTTGCAACAGAAATGTAGAATCCTAGTTCTTTTATCCTTGACTCGGCTCTAAGAATAATATTCGAATAAGCTAAGTATTTCCTATAATACCTTTCCTATAAGTAGGTAAGCTAGAGGCCCTTTAAGGCTACGATATAGAACCTTATAGTTGTTTCTTAAAATACTCAGTATATAATTGTTTCCAATTTCTTTCCATAAATCCTGTCTATGTGTGTTAGGCGTTCGATGTTATAAGTTTTTTCTTATGTCTTATTTATCTCAAGCAGTACTTCCAATTCTGAGTGCCCTAAAATATATAAGAAAATTTTATGTTAGTATACAAAGTTAATACAGTGAGGTATAAAATTATATTTGTAACCCTAATTAAAAACAAATTTATAAAAAAGAGCCTTATTATGCAATATACCTTTATAATCCCCATAACCAACGGTATTATTTTGTTAATATTAACTTAATCAATACAAGGTTAGTCGGCAAGCTGAATAAGCAAGAACTTAACATGGAAAATAAAGCCTAAGCTTTTAAAATCGTAGCGAGATAAAGTAATCATGTAAAAAAAAAAGTTGTATACATACAGCGTTTGTTCTGCAGTGGATATTATGCGGCTGAGATGATGTATAATTATATACTCGACTTCACAAAAATCATTATCATGTTTGTAGAAGTAGTTGAGCACAACTTACTTCAAGTAATCTTTTTTCCTATCAAACATAATGTTACAATATAATGTACAACTGATTTGAACTAAATTTTATCTGGATATCACTTTCCGACTAACCTGTATACTATATTGAATAAGTTCAATATTCTAAATAAGAACTGTAAATGTAGTTTGATAACTAACTAAAAAGAGCAGTGGTTGACAGTGCCTGTTTTTATATAAATAAATAAACTGTACCTTCAGATTTATATATTATACTATGTGATTGATCGTATTATACTCGAAAATTACTTAATACAATATGAAATATGTACAAAAACCTTCTAGAGAAATAGAGATCAGTTGACTAAGTCATTGACACTTACGTTACTTATGCTGTAGGTGCATTTCTAATAAATAAACTTATTAAAAAAGTTGCTTATCTGTCTACGATAGGCATGAACGGGTATCTTAAGTAGTCGATGGATAATTAAAGATCTCAACGTTCCTCCAATTTATTCGATTGTGTATTCGATGTTTTAACATTATATTCGTTAGGCGAGAGTTGTATGTTTATGTGTGGACGATATCAATATGAATATGGATTAATATACGAGATGTTACATATGTGTTGTTTTATTGCTATTTTATTACATGCTTTTATAAAACATTCCTATGCCTTGCTATAAATATATGTGTAGGTTATAAGCGATGTAATCAAATAATATATGAATTATAATCATATTAGTTGTTGCATCAAGTCGTCTGATGACGTTTAGCTGTATCTTGTTAGCGTTTACAACACTTAAAATGACACTGCCTACCGCTGATTCTACAAAAAAGGAGTTGTAGCGCTATCAAGCACTCTTTAACGAGCTCTGGATACTCTACTAATTCCAAAAACGTAAGGCCAAACCTCGTAATAAAATATGTTCTTAATAGAGTTCCGATGTAGTTTTATAAAGTTAGATTGTGAACTGAAATGCAATGTTACAAATGTTATATTTATGACACTAGGACTAGATCGAAATTCTATTTTAAAGAGAGAATATTTCAATTCATTATGAGAATTAGCACTTTGAAGACAACTTTATAGACTGAGATTCATTTTTATTTTACTAATATGGCAAACCATAAGCATAGGGGTTTCGTAATAATATGCGTAACCTAAAGACTCTGCTAAAACTATAAGAATGTCAATCCACGCGGCAGCAACGTGAGTACGTGAGTTCTATGAATATGAATTCGGTCATAAAATTCAGGTTGGCGAGACTGATATCTTTCACGGACCAGGCTCAACTCAGGCTCTATAAGAGACTAGAGGAATTCGACACACATGATTACATAGCTGCGATTTTCAGTAGAATAGATAAATTTCACTAGTTGAGTTACCCCTACATAATTTATATATATTTATTAGCCTTACTAGGTTGGCCTGAGTAATAGATTGATAAGGATCAAGGATTGCCATCGGATTCAACCAATGATTAGAATATTTAGGGGAACTGAAGACCACTCTGATAGTCTGTCTTAAATGTCCATGCTTGCCGGACTTCAAGTCTTTAAAGCAGAGTGGTGTGCGATTTTTTGGAAATGATAGAGTATCCATTTACGTGCAGTTATAAGGGCATAGACTGATCGATCCGCAGAATTAACCACTGCTAAGTACCATAATTATTCTGATAGATTGAAATCTAATATAGGTACATTTTGAGAGGATTTTTAGGTTGTTACATATACAATCGAAGTGACCCTTGACTTCGACGTAATCGCGTAGATTGAACGAATCTCGCAGATAACTAGGCTACCAATATCATTATAATAAAATCGGATGATTTAATTATGATGGAAAATAAGTGTTAAAACCAAGCAAAATTTTAAATGAATAAAATCGTATATGCAATTACTTCCGAAGTAATAATAAACAACTACATAAATATATGTCCTTTTTGAGGGCCTTAGTAATTGTAACCGAGTCAGCTGGCCGTAGTTCAATCTTTGGTCCGGAGTGACAGGTCGTGGAACGCCGTCGCCTCCTTCTGTGAGAAAGTGATTTCCATCGAGGAGGCGGCGGAGCGGGAGAGGGAGCTTAAACCCTCTCCCCAACCGCAGAACCTGGCGCCGGAAGGCGCGAAACGATCTCCAGCCCCCCTGAGGTTTGACCTGGGGGTGGTGGGCTTCGTGGGCCTGCCCACCATCCATTCAGCACCAGGTCCGAGAGGCGGTGTGCGTGTTCCCACGCGTGCCTCTGTGCCAAGTCCGTCTCCCCTCTAGAGGGGGGACAGCAGGGATTTTAAGTGAATGCCTTAAGGGTAGGCCTCTTCGTGTAGTGGCCTGCCGTTTCACAGGGCAGGCCGAAACCTCGGCGGTGTCGCGACCGCATGTGCAAGTGTTTCGCGCGGCCCCGTCGATAGCGGTTTTGTCGAGGAACATCATGCTAGGTTTAGTCGGTATTCCGGGTGGTCCGTTATCATCATTCCAACATCTTTCTGTACCCCGGTGAGTCCGACATAACCCCTTTACCCGCTTCCGCGGAGGGATACGCGTCAATGCATACCCCACGGAAAAAAAATGAAACCGAGTTAGCCACGGCACGGCACCATCATAATTATACTCACTACGCTAAACCTCAATTATTCTTGTTAGTCGTTTAATGATAACGATAGCCTGTGAAGGTTTATAATAACTAGGAGTGTCATTTTTCATTTTGAGGAGTCACTAAAGCAAGTGATTTGCTCGTAATCTTTAGAGAAGACTTTTTGATCACAGGCATAAAATGTTTACAATAAAAGCTATTATTGAAATAAAATATTTTTCGTATTTTATATCAGTTATTCCAGAATTATATATATCTATTTAAATTGTTTTATTCTCTGTAGCCTTACAGAGAATAAAACACTATAAGCAACAATTTAAACAATTAAACAATTATAGGATCTTTGTTGGAGTTTGCATTCACAATGCTAAAACAATTTAGTCAATTAAATCACCGTTTTTTTTAATGTCCTATGTAAGTAATTAATTTCAGTAATAAACACATTTTATCTAACTATATTTTTCATTGATAATAACAAATACGCTACTTAGTAATTGCTATTAACAATAACGTTATAGCAGTTGCTACTTTACGACCACCTCTATCCGCGTAGCATCGGTCAATGCCACTGTTATTACTTTCATTCATTCCATTCCATTCAAGGTTCGTTCAGTTGAGCACTAGCTTTCGCTATTGAAAGATGTGGATTTTGTAACAATAAAAGAGTTGTTATTATCGAGAAAGTATTGAATTGTATCTTTTATTTTATTGTGCTATACATCGCGTAAATTTTTGTCTTGTGAAGTTATAATAATTTGGTGGCTTCAAAATGTTTTTCGGAGGTGTAGAAGGGTGAGTGATTTGTTCGTGATATTTTTTTCGTTTACAATACTCAATATCGTATCGAAAGTTGAAAGGCTCGCCTTGAGAATAGCATTCCTAGATTTTGCGAGTTAATGCGTTTATTTACAACCTATTTTATTACTTATATCTTATAAGATAAATCTATCGATCTGACAAAACTTTTCCGTCCGTACCGAAATGTCAATGCCGATTTTTGAATATAAAATATTTAATTTCAAGTGATCTCAATGCTAAACACAAATTATAGAAACGACTAAAGCCGCTTTTATATTAGTATTTTTATACTGACGCAAATATTATACAACCCTTGGCCACATAAAAGTAATTAAATGAATACTTTTGTAGACAATAATTAATAAAAAATAAATATCTTTCTTGAAATATTCACATTCTCATTACTAAGCTTGAAACAATATAGGTACGTATTTTATACTTTTAAATACTGCACGGATAAGAATTTATATCATTTGTTAAGCGAGAAACATGCAGAAAAATTACTCAATTCGGACACTGTCCATATTGTGAAAAACCCAAACAATGCATTTATTTCACATGTCCACATTCACGAGCGTAATATTAAACCAATCAGCGTTGAGTATTTGAGCGGCTTGCCAGCCACGCCGACAAAATCATAACAAGCTAAATTAACCTCTAACTTGTAAACAATAAAGTAAATAATTATCTGTACCAAGAAAAGGAATTCAAGTAATTTCATTATTACCATCGGTGGACGGCCTTGATTTTTATAACGTTTACTTTTGATCGAATTGTTATAAAATGTCAACTGGTTTGCGGGCTAGTGATACGCTTGTTTAATTGATGGATGCAGTGCATACGATATAAGGCCGCCCGGCCACCATAGTACAAAACTGTATTTTATAGTAAGTACACTGCAGTAAATGTATAACGCGTACTAATTGCAACAGAACTCGAATAAATATTTGCAAAGATGTGCTATACTAAATCTTAGGCAAAAGTGGCAATGATGCTCATTATTACAAGTTATTAAGTAACTAAAACTATGAACAATATATTTTATTTAATAACATGATTTTTACCGAGACTTCGCTTGCGTTACCTAACCTAGATTTTGTCAATAAATTTTTATTCCTCGGAAACAGTCCTCTTTTTGGATGAAAGGCATCCTATGTCCTATACTGTGTCTCTGACAACGTGTATGCGAAATTTCATGATGTTCGCTTGAGTAGTTGAGGCGTGAAAAAGTAACAGACAAACAAAGTCACATTTGCATTTATAATATTAGTTAGGATAGCTAGTACCTGGGATTGCTCGTGGTTCGTCAAATTGGCACTATAACGGCAATATACATCTTACATTGTGATAGTGTAGCTTTGCACTCATAAATTAATTTTAGAATTGGTTTTGTAGTTTCAGAGATTATTTCCTACTTTAAAACGACCCAATTTTTCTCTTTTTAGTATAGGTATATTAGGTAAGTACTGAAGAAACCATTCTATTCGGTGCCGAAATGTGCCGTAAATGGGTATTTAATACTATTTGTAATGTATCAACATCTATATATTAATACGTGAAGCAAAAACTTTGCACCCTTCTTACGAAAATTGCGCGGATGAAATTTGGCACAGTTAATAAAGTTTATATGGAGGAGGAGGGGCTAATCCTAATATTTTTATATTATATGCATTACAAATACATAAAACTAATGGAAAAACACTACACTCACACAACCATGCATTTGACACGAGCAGTCGAATCGCGTTCGTAGTATTTGGGTATTTTTCGGTCGACTTCGTAGAATGCTTCGTAACTATGGTTACATACATATGTATGTGGAGTAGGTGACTAAATGAAATGTGATTATAAGGATATAGTTATAAACAATAAAACCTTATTAACAATCAAATTTAAAATTTAAATAAATTATGGGCGAACTTCGATCCCTTGGCGACCGCTAGTTTGTTTAAAAAGGTAAATATTATTAAGGTAAACTAAGTATTTGAATAATATTTACCTCCATAATATGTACCTACATGTAGATAGCAAAATAAAGCATCAAGCGAGTAGAAGAAAAATGTTATTACTTTGAACTAACTCGGACCATAGCATTTGTGCTTCTGTAGATTGGCATGGCAAATTGTTTTTTTTTGTGGTACTTTCCTATCTACTCGGCATTACTTAGGAATTAAATAAATGCCTGCGTTTCTTCAACAACAGGATTATCAATCACGAAACAGAGCTAATGACTGTCCGCCGATCAAGTTTTCGATTTTGTCATACGGTACCTTAAGGTACCTTAAAAACAGTAGTTGTTTAGTCACCAATAGTAAAAAGGCATACAGTTGCAATAGCCTAGTGAAAAACTGTTCGACTACCACGCAGAGATTTCGACTTCAATCCCAAGGCGCGCATCTCTGACTTCGAATTTATGTGCGTATTAAATAGTTAATTATCGCTTGCTTTACGGTAAAGGAAATCATCGTGAGGATACTTGCATGACTGAGAGTTTTCCATAATGTTCTCGAAGATATGTGAAGTCTGCCAACCCGCACTGGGCCAGCGTGGTGGACTATGACCTAACCCTTCTCATACTGAGAAGAGGCCCGTGCCCAGAAGTGTGACAGTTTAATACAGGGCTGATATTATTATACTAAAAAGGCCATGTAGATAAAGAGTGAGAGAGCGGGAGAGAGAGAGAGAATTTCGTAGCGAACTAAGACTTGCTAGACGCAAGGTATACCGCTTTCCAGATAGCTAGACTGCCACATTGGGCAAAAAAAAAAACTAATAATTCCAGAATATTCTATAGGTACTTAACCAAAATTATATTCGTTCTTATCTTAATCATTTTTACAATATTCGGTGTCAGGATATAGGACGTTTCAGAGGTTCTTTACCTGTGTGTCAGTTCCTATCACCCGCATGATACAAAGATAAGAACTGTAATCAAAGTCCTTGATACACAGCCAGTCTGCCTGTTATCTCTTGTAAACAAACTTGTGGATGTTTTGAATGCTAATTTCCGAGCTGCAGTTATTTTGCAATAATGGCGTTGATAGGAATTGTTTTACATTCAATGAAAGGCGTTTTAAGTCTTTTGGTGGTATATAGTCATCTACCTGTTGTTGATACCTGAAGGCCAAGTCTCGTAATAAAATATATTACAAACTTCTTATTTATCGAAGTAAAATATGCTTAACTGCATGATTGGTCGCGTTTAAGTGGTCGCCTCACCACGCGAGTGTTGGGACTTGTGAATTCGATCCCCACACGGAAGAAAATCTGTGTGATCCACAAATAGTTGTACCGAGTCTGGGTGTTGTGTCCGTTGTTTAAATATTTGTAAAGTCTCCCGCGATACAGGAACTATTCCTAATGCTGGAGATATCTACTAAAAACTGAACTGAAACTGAACCTCAGAGTTTGTTGGTCAAAGAATTCAATCAAAAGTGCAACCTCGTGACATTAATAAATAAATATTTTATGATTTGTCTTTGACTTTACAATCTCTAGTATCTAGTACACAAACAGAGGTTGATCGCTGGATCGCCGTATGGGAAAATAAGTCTTAGAAGATTCGCACGACTTGCGTGCAAGTATTTTCTGCATTGATACGAGGTATTACGGAGCTCCATACACTATAGGTAATTAAATTTCAACAATCTCGGAATACCGGTGGCATATCTATGTTATTATAACATTACGTGCTACTGATCCTAACTAGTACTTATCTAAGTAATTAAACAGCTGCCTACGTTGAATAACTTTTTTATTTGTATATATACGCAATTAATTTGTTATTTCCTTTATACAATACTAGCTTTCCCTGAGGCTTTCCCTGAAGTAAAGGAACGTAAATAACAAACTGAATCGTGTCTTTTCCGGGATAAAATGTCACTCTTTGACCTATAAAAAGCCACTTCGGTCCGTTGCTGCAAAATACAGACATGGCAACTAACACACTTGATATTATAATAAGTGTGTTTGTATTCTTGTTATAGGTTTTTTGGGATGCGTAAAATGTACAGGTAGTCTCTTGTCTGTTTAAGAATTAATTTAGTAATCGAATGTCACTTCAACAATAACTATGTATGTATGTATCTTATGTGGGGGCCAGTCAGTGCAGACCGGCGACACTTCGACCCAGTGGGATCTTTTGTGTCGACACTCTCCCAATAACGACTGCTATAGATGTTCATGGCAGCCGGGACCGACGGCTTAACGTGCTCTCCGAGGCACGGAGTAGGCGATAATTGTCAATCAATACGCACATAATTTCGAAAAGTCATATGACTTCCGAAAGTCAGAGGTGCGCGACGTGGGTTCGAACCCGAGACCCTCTGCATTGCAGTCTGTTGGTCTCCCCACTGAGCTATCGCTGCTCTTCAACGATAATTATATCATCTATTATTACTATAAAAAATCTACTTTTAGCTACGGATTCATAAATGACTTTGATAGTGATATTTTTATATATAATTCTGTAAAATCTCACTAATAGGTATATAATTTTACACAATGAAATGGAAATATATGCTAAATAAATATTAA
Source organism: Catocala fraxini (assembly GCA_930367265.1). Taxonomy (NCBI): domain Eukaryota; kingdom Metazoa; phylum Arthropoda; class Insecta; order Lepidoptera; family Erebidae; genus Catocala; species Catocala fraxini. The sequence continues at coordinate 7,280,974 of OV884047.1, forward strand.
GCATAACTATAGGTTTTAAAGATGAATCATGTTATTTCAACCACGAACTCGATGAAGAATGTTTCTAAAGAGACCGCACGACGTCAAATTATGACGGGATGAAGGGGTATTTGTATACAAAATTGGAGTACATTTCTCGCTACTAACATTAAATACTAGTTCATACAAAAATTATTTTTGATAGCTTGATTTGGTACCATGCAAGTACCAACGTAGCAATGTGGTATACTGGTACACATTTGTTAAAAAAATGTAAAATGTATCTGTGTCTTTTATTTGCGGTTAGAACACCAGGAATATCCGCACCGCGTTTCCAATGAAAATCTGATAAAAGGTGAGGAATGGCATAAGTAGCTATGTGAGCCATGGCTCTTACTCGCGGAGTGTATCGCAGTAATTTTGCTACTTCTCTAACGTAGTTGGGTTACTACAATAGGTTTGTACTTTCCTGGGATAACTGGCTCTTTAGCACTGTCTCCAAATAATTAGCATCCGCGTTATCCCGTTGCCCCATTCCTATATTATTAGTTAAGTTATCAAAGTTTTTCTAGCATTACAGCGGTTGCCCCTGTGAGTGCACGATAGTTTGTTGACAAGTTTTCGATCCGAATGAGTACTAGTCGCCATTGCGAGACTGATATTGGTATGACTAGCGACAGACACTCACGCCTCATGACTTTTACACACGGGACGGCACGCAGTAGCATTGCTGTTACTCTAACGTTGGGTTATTGTAATAGGATTGTACTTTTCTAGAACGGCTAGCTCTTAGACACCGTCATCAAATAATAGGCTTTTTGGCAATATGAAAAATAATTATTGAATCGCATTCGCGTAGATTGTAGATTTTTAAAGCAATTTGCAATTTCATATATAATAAATATTTATTATTTTTACCATAAAATATTATTTTTTGTTTAAGTTTAACAACCACGTGAACGTATACGCTTTTGATTGGCTACATTTATTTTGACATTACACGTTTGTGAACGAACGTGTGACGTCGATCAAGAATTCGACGTATATTGCTGGAGCAATTGTTTTGACAGCTTAAATAATCAGTGTATTTTGTAATTTATTTTTGTGAAATGCTTATAATATTCGTAAGGCCCATGGAAACCAATAAATAATGTCAGATGGTATCTAAAAACTACTCAAAGAGCCTATAAACAACAGAGTTATTCCGTTGCCTCATTTCTCTTATAAAACTTTAAAAGTTTTCCAAGCTTTACAGGGGCTGCCCCTGTCAATGCCCGATAATTTGTGAACAAGTTAAGTGTTTTTACACTTGACCTGTAATAAAGCTTAGGATTGTTCCTCAAAATCGCCTGATACGGAAAGTAAATAAAACTGTTTTAATATTGTGTGTAATCTATTTCTTATCGGCATGCTATCGTGCTGCACTTCAGAAAACAATTGAAGAGATATGTACACATTAGTTTATTAGGAAGAGGGTATGTGTGTTGAAGAATTTTTAGACAATGCGTATTTGCTAAATAGTGGGCATAAGCAGCGCGTTTTTATTGGCCATAGATTTTTGTGACCTTGCTCAATGCCTTAACCTGTCAAGTCATGGAATCCCAGACATAATGAGGACCCTATTATGGTCGCTAGTGTGCCACCGTGATTCAGCAAGTTTAAGAAGACAAAGCGACAATTTGAAATGGAATTGCACAAATAATTGCGGACTGCGCGGATGATAAACTGGTTTAAGAGGTCACTGTCAGTGTGCCAAACGTTTTGAGATCAATCCCCGATATAATAAATGAGACAAAAAGTTGTGTTGTTCACATATAGTTATCGGAGTCTGAATGTATTTCGTCTGTTGTTGCAGCGCATATAAAGCTAATCGCAATAATAGGACTACGCCTAGTGCTGTCGTTGGTTTTACAAAAAAAGACGAGAGAATAGGTAGACAAAAAACATTTTTGGTATAAGTCGATATAGGTATAGTCAACATATTATATGATTAGTATTACTAGCTTTTTAAATCGGAACTCTCCGGACAAACAAGAGACTACGCTGAAGACGGATTAGTAGTTTTCTGAAAACTGTTGAGCATGCAACAAAACTCTATGTCATGATCAAATGCAGGCATTTTTGACAAACAAGCACCAGTCTATACCTAGAATGTATGGAAATTGGTGATCACAGTAGTACCGTTTGAGGGTTAGTAAACGCAGCTCAGTCAACCTTTTAATATTTAAAGATTTAACATTCTTTGTCCCTAAATAAACCCACAGTGGCCTATTTCCAGCATCAGGTCAAACGGCAGTTTGCCAATTAGGTAAAGTTAAAATAAATTACAGCTAGAACTTTCTTTTTGTTCACAATAGTACCAAAAACAAAAAATACACTGCAAGTGAAAGGCATTGTCTAGTTTTAGACTGCCATTCCAATCTCGAGATTAAAGTACTTGTGAATACGAATCACGATTTTGCTTTTAAACGTACATGCATTGGTTACAAAGTTATACAAAATGTACCATTCAGAGTACTATGACCGATGACCGATGTGTCACTCGCCAATGTATGGTCGCTTATACTCATATTTATCTGTACGTATAAAGACACAACGAAGTCAAAAAAGAGATATTTCAGCAATAATTAAAATAAATAAACCGATTTCAGAACACCAAAAAAAAACAAATAAAAATTATCCTCTTAACATCGACTCCAAATTAGCTAGCCTTTTTTGTTAGTTAAGTTAAGATTTAAAATATGTTTTTATTTTCTTATTAACGTATGAAATATATATGGGACCTTGAAGCCATACTAAACATTTTCACAATTATTAAAATTGGTTCATAAATTAAGAAGTTATGCCCAAACACGCCTTTTGTTTCAGCCTGGAATAAGTAATTGCCTGACCAGACTTAATCTTAAAATGGTTTCAATACCGAAAATATAGTCTTTTAGATTTCTGCTGCAAATATTCTGCATGTATCCAAGGTTACTTAGGTATATTCTGTTCTTAACTCTTTAACTTGTACTCGTATAGGGTTAACGTACTGTTTGGTGATATAGTATTTGACGGTTGCTGTTCGCCTGTTGTAATTTCTCACATCTATATATATAAAACTCTTCCGTTACTGAGTGACTGACAGACAACGCACAGCCGAAACTATTGAACGCAAGAAGCTGAAATTTGGCATGTATGTTCCTTGGAGAGTGTAGGGGAGCACTAAGAGAGGATTTTTGCAAAATTCCACTCTGAAGGGGGTGAAAGAGGCGAAACCCGATATTCCCACGGGAACGAGACTTACGCGGGTGAAAGCGCGGGAAAACTACAAGTACTATATAATATGTCCTCCGAGAATACCATCGTTGCAATTTTAACTGCAACAATAGCTGACGAATGTATCTTATTTGGTCTTCATGCTGTTCTGTATATGTTTATATATGTATTGTGTTACAAATAAATATTTTCTTTCTTTAATTTGGCATGGAGGATGAGTGATAGAACGAAATATCCATATAGGTACTAAAATTCTTTTGTCTGCCAAGATCATGGCTGCTGATGTCTTTGGTGCACATAAGCCTTAACATCAGGAATGTCGCGTTTGTTTCACACTGAAGGTGTATTTTTTTATCCTTATTGCATCAGACGACAGACTAATAAATTGTGTTACGTGCATATGCAAAAGGGGATGCCCTCTTGATATTCGTTTGAGGCGTGGCATGTGTGACGTAACATTATACGTTTTAATAATTATAATTGATACTTACCTGGAAATTCATACGTATTACGATCTGCTGCAATTAAGTTATAGTTTGGTTGCACGAATGGCGTGTTGGTTTATGTGGTTGCCTCGCCACTGCCGCCGCACCGAGTGTAGTGGGTTCGATCTCTACACGGGACAAAAAATTGTGTTAACCACAAATACATAGATGTCCCGAGGCTGGTTGTTCTTTGTGTCCGTTGTTTGAATGTTTGTAAAGGCTCCCGCAAAACAGGGTTTATTCCTATTGTGGGTGTTGTCTTTTTAAGATAAAAATGAATGAAAATAAATTGTTAATTTAAATAATTGGCGAATTGGCTGACTTACCACATTATTTAATATCTTTATAAAGCACTGTCAAACATGCAGTCATATCTCATACTCATAATGTATTCGCCTATATGATTTAAAGTCGCCATTCACGTAGTGCGCATAACACCTCGCTTCATATCTTAAGTTCTAGTAAAAGGGATATTTTAAAGGTCGACGCCAAGGAACGAAACTAAAAACTGGTGAGACGTGATTTAGGCGCAAACAGTCAAATAAAAAAATATATTGGTTTGGGTTCAAACAACTGTAAACAATGAATCCCAATTAGTTTTCCAAAAATACCTTCAGTGTAGATAAAGCCACGTAATAGTTTTATAATAATAAACATGTCCATGTTTAAAATAAATGTATTAGAATAAGCTATTAAATAACAAGTAAACATAATAAAAAACTGGAAAATCCCACACGTCATACCTGCGCATTAGACAAATAGGTATGTATATTTGACATAACAAGATACATAATATCTATACTTGTACTGATAAAGATTACAATGTATCATGAACTTGGCCTTACAAAATGTTTTGTCTAATCTATTGATGAAGTTCAACAAAATTTTAGAAACCGCGTCTTTTCGTTTTGTCATTAAATTTCTAACCCTCGGCAACAGTACCTTTTTTCTGGATAAAAGGTAGTTTTTAATCTTTTACCCTAAGATGTCCTTTTCTGTGATACTTGTATGCGAAATTTCATGATAATCGGTCGAGTAGTTAAGATAAACGTGACACACAAAAAAAACAAACACATTCGCATTTATAATATTAGTTAGGATTGAACTGATATACCTACGTTTCTTCAAGATTAATAGCAGCCGTAAAAAATGTCCATTCAGGAGTTGTTTCGGAATAGAATTATTGTAGTCAGCGTGACAAACACCCGGTTAAAAGGTTCATTACGTAACGAAGTCAAACTAATGTCAATTGATTTGATTGGCTGTTGCGAATTCAGATATCGTTTGATCACCTGCTAACTCTTTTTTGTTCTGATCTGCGTTTTAGAAACTAGAGTTAAGACCAACAGGTTTGCAGACAAGCAACTTTTCGTCGTGATTAAACAGTATTTATTCCTACTGTTGTTTTGTTTGGTGAGTGAGAGTGCTCTTTCCCCCTTCCCGCTCCTTCTCCTTCCCATTTCCTTTTATTCCTAAAGGGTTGGCAACGCGCAAGTGTTGCCTCTGGTGTTGCAGGCGTCTATAGGCTACGGTGGCCACTTATCAGCACTTATCATCCTGTGGTATAAAAAGAAAATTACAGGTTTAAAATATAGTACCTATGTATTTGGTGCCATGGCATAAGTACCCGCTAAAGACTGATTTTGTGGCTCTCAGTTTTGAAATTATAAATACGTAAGTCTTAGTAGTAACACGGTTTGAAGTCCCGAGCGTAGTTTCAGACTTCATGATGCTAGTTAAAATTTCTTGACAGAAAACCCAATAACACAGCTTGATCTGGTAGCCGAATTCAGGTAAAACAAACAGCCTACCTTTGCTTGCTTATAATAATAATATCAATCTAAACTGACCAACTGCTGGGCACGGGCATCTACCTAGTGTGAGAAGGGCTCAGTTTGGTTAGGTCATAATCCACCTCGCTGGCCCACTGCAGGTTGACAGACTTCGTATATGTCTCTGTGTTCTCTGGAGAACTCTCACACATACAGCTTTGCTTACTATGTTTTCCTTTACCGTTAAAGCATACGATCGTGGCAGTCCAACGATCTCTCACCAGGCTATCGCTGCTGTTTTCTTTTATTTGATTGCTTAAATACCCCTTATCGGTCGTGCATTACCGAAAAGATAGTTAGATATACCAACACGAGGCGTCCATTACGCCCTATTATCTGTAATTATATAAACATACAACAAAACATTAATTTGTTGCGAATATGAAATAGTGACGTCACGTCCATTTAAGATAACGTCCATTGTTGTTTATCCTTGACAGTGTACCTATTTCTAACAATCGCTATCAAATTATATTAGTAGTAGCTGCCTGTGGCTTTGTTGGCATGTCATTGCGCTGTATATTTACACAGTTTTCTAAGATAACGGTGCCGTCATTTAGCGGCCTACGTTACGGCCTACATTACGGTTGTAAAAATACAGTACTGAGTTATACAATAGTGACGGTGTCAAACAACGCTCTAGAGAACGGTAAACAGTACCATCTTTTGCGTATACACAACGTGCCTCGTTGGCGCCACTGTAGTGAACCAACCCCGAGTCGGTCAAGGAAAAGTTATAGCATTTCCGTCAAAAAAAAAAATCTGTAGCATCCTGGTGTTACGAAGATGGCGATGTCTTGAAAAGAATGTAAAGATAAACTTGCAAGTGTAAGGAATTGAGAGTGCATTTGTGTCTGCACTCATTTGCGCACGATAATATCTCCTGGGTAGTTGGCCAGTCACCAATGATGTTAGCCGCCATTCAGTCTGGAGGATCCATAATGACAATGTTTCACTGCCGTCATTTAACGCTATATTATGACGGGATAGTTATCCTAGTTTAAGACTACACGTATATATTCTTATGGATAAAGGGTTACATAGTGACATATTTATATAAATAAGTGGGTACTCTATATCGTGGGTACATTACTTATTTTTTTATTAGCTCGACATACTTTTTAACGGTTGATTGGTGAAGCGTGAAAAGGAACCCTAATTTTGAAATAAAATTTTAAACGTATGGCATTAGAAATTGCCAGGTGTTGTATAAAAAATGCAGTGAATGTATTTTATGTTAGACATTACGTATTCGCATTTACTTATGTTGGTATATTAGTGAACCGATGCCTATTTTAGCAGCTATAGCCGAGTTGGGCTGTCGGTTAGCAAAGCAGAGGTGTCTAGATCAAACCCACGGCAATGTCTTTTGAATATTGGCAAAAATGTGCGTATAAAATTATTAATTACTAGCTTTTGCCCGCGGCTTTGCTAGCGTAAATGTAGATTTTGACAATACATTTCTAACCCTCGGAAACAATACTTTTTTCCTGGACGAAAGGTACCTTTCCTGTTCTCCTGACAACGTATATTTTTATTTTTTATTTTTATTTATTAGGACAACCAGTAGTTGTTACATTAATACATGCACATATAAAAATATCTTATGAAAAGTATGAAAAGGGTATAAATGCACAACATTTCAGGTGTCAAAATTTGCAAGTATTGAATTCAGTAGATTTAGTATTATTATTGTATAATTGAAAGTAAGGTAAAAAAAGAAAATGTTTTAAAAGTAAAGTAATTGCAGACACAGTATATGTGATAACAATTCTAAAACAAAGTAGGTACATAACATAAGTTTATTGCTCCCTTAACAACCTCAAAACAACTTTTTTAAATGTTGGCAATTTGTCGACAAACACGTCCACCTCTCCACAAATAACGTTGTATGCTTTCGACAATCGGGATATGGTAGAAAATCGTAATAGGTTGGTTCTAGCATATGGTTGATGTAAAAGGCCTGCATTGACAATCGCACGCCTAAGTACAGGACGAGGAACACGTAACTTGAATGAGCTTAAGAGCGATGGACAGTCAATTTCACTTCTTAATATTTTATATAAAATGTCAGATCATGTAGCTGCCTGCGAACAGACAGCGTCTAGCCTAAACTTTTCCAATTTGTCCCTATACGAAGGCAGTCGTTTATGCAGTTTACAAGAGAAAGCAAGATATCTCAAAAAACGTTTCTGTATTCGCTCAATTCTTAGTTGATGCACATTGTATAGAAGTGCCTAAACTACACAACAATATTCTAGATGACTCCGTACGTATGCATTGTAAATAGCTATCTTTGTTGCTGGATTGCGAAAAAGTTTACCATTTCTGATGATGAAGCCGAGCATTCTAGATGATCTGTTTATTATGTTGTCTATATGTGGTAGGAAAGTTAATTTAGAATCAAAGAGAACTCCCAAATCTTTTACCTCGGACCTCTCCTGCAATATGCTACACTGAAGGGTTTTCCTTCAGTGTTAAATCTAAAAAGAAGCACTTACTTAAGCTGTCTAAGTAGAGACCTTGATACGACTTCACGTGAGGACGTAGTTTGGAAGACAGCTTGTGGATTACACGACTGCTTGCCATCAGGCGAAGTGTAGTCATTTTGATAGGCAGTAATAAAAAGCAGCGTGTCTGAGTACAACAAACTATATTGAATCGAATTAGGCGTTACTTGTCGGAAATGCATTGTCCTAAAATTACTGGGAACAGAGGAACCTGCCATATCCTCGGATTGCCTACCCCAACTAATGCAATAGAAAAAAACCGTCCGTTTGGCAACGAATGAGCTCATTAGTTATCAAACGGTCCTGACGATGCCTCGCGTTGAAGCGAAACACGTGTCGACACATATTTTGTGTTCGAAGCGGAATGCTGCAAGTTGGGAGTACGCCCGGGTCCCACAACATGGCTATCCAGAGGAGTTCGATATTGTCAACCTTTTTCTATTGAAATAGTTGGGGTGATGCAATCCGAGGATGCGTGGTGGGTGCTCTTGCCAATAGTTTACTACATAATGTTCTCTAAGATATATGGAGTCTGTCAACAGTCGACCTTCGCTTATCCAGTGTGTTGGACTAAGACCTAGTCCTTCTCATACTGGATGAAGGCTTGTTTCTACCAGTAAAAGAGTTTATAAACAACCTCGACTATATCATTACGTTTATATTTGTATAACACCTGTGGCATAAAAATACAAATGCCGCTTGAGACTAATATTAATTCACTAAACGAGTTTTTCGGTGACTGGATTTCACGGTCACTTTTAGTTTCGATACACATGTGCATACGTGCCTTTTATTGCATATTACATTTGTTTGCAGCGGATTAAAAATAACACACCCGTGATCCAAACTAATATTATAAATGCGAATGCGATTTTATTTGTTTGTTACGCTTTCACGCCGTAACTTCTTGACCGATCATTATGAGATTTCAGAAAAAGTACTTCTCCCGCGGGATAGATATTTATTGACAAAATCTAGATTAACGCAAGCGGAGTCGAGAGCAAAAACTAGTATTACAAATAAATGATTGTGATTATGATTATCGTAAAGTAAAAAAAGTAAACTAATAAAACTAAAAACTGACAAACCTCAGTTTTGAAGTCGTCACTGTTCATCCAAAAAGTGTCAATTGTCAAACCTAAGGACCTAAATAAATTTTGGAGGGCTTTGCCCCTCCAATAATAACTTTGGTGGGGCTCGGTAACTCTTAGGCTCTATGAAGTCGGCGCTAGTGAATACGATAAGGCTCATCAAAAAGCTAATAAAAAAGAAGAAATATTCCTGTCCAATTCATAATATAAGTGTCGGTTAGATGCACCTCAAGAGCAGTCTCAATAAATACTTTAATCAGAAAGGACGTTCGTTTTTGTTCCATAACACACCGTTCCATTCATAAACAAATTGAACCTTAACATCATAAACATATGGTCTAAAACGAGCCGGATTGTTGAATGGAACGGCTGGTGGACTCGGCCGCGCGAATACAATAGAACGATTCCGAGAATCAGAACTTGTTTACAACTCATTAGTGAACACATTTAATATAATATTAAAAATAATTCGTGAATAAAGACATTGTAGTGAACGTGTTTGTGCTGAATTTTGGACTATTTGATCTTGCATAATGACGTCACCTACTTCGGAACAGGCAAAATATTTGTCTACATTGGAGGATGTAGCTGGAATGATACAGAAGGCTCAAGTTAACATGAAAAAGTGCCCGAAACAACGATTGACGGAAGGTTATATTAAGGCAAGGGTTAAATGCATTGAGGAGTATTGGGATACATTTAAACAAACAAATAACAACCTTATGAAGATTACTCCACGTGAGCAGCGCGGCGTGTTGCCATACTTTCTTAATGAAGAATATTACACATATGAAGAAATGTATCTTTGTTTACATGCTGACTTATCAGATCTTCTATCAAAGTTGCAGTCACAACAAAGATTAGCAGAAGCTTCTAATATGTCTATATCATCACAAAATAGCCAGCTGCCCTTTGCTAAGCTACCAAGAATACAATTACCTACTTTCTCGGGGAGATATGACGAATGGCCTACATATCAAGATTTGTTTACAGCGCTTGTCCACAACACTTCTATTAGCGACGTGCAGAAGTTGCATTATTTAAAGACAAGCGTTTCCGGAGAAGCCGAAATGTTATTACGTCATATCCAAATAACAGAAAACAATTACACACAAGCATGGGAACTACTCAAGGCACGGTTCGGCAACAAAAAAATGATTGTGTCATCTATACTCAAAAGATTGTTTACCCAGAAAAGGATAACTACCCAATCAGCTGGCCAAATTAAAGCTTTGCTGGACAATACAGTTCAATGTATCAACAGCCTACGTAACATGAATATATGCACTGACTCTTGGGATCCTGTAATCGTTTTTCTGGTTGGGCAGAAACTGGATTCAGAGACGTTAAAGGATTGGGAAGAGCAATCTTATAAGGAGAAAAGCGATGAGTTATCTACGTGGGAGGAGTTTAAGAAATTTCTCGAGTCTAAGTTCCGTACGCTCGAACTAATTGCTCCCATGACGTCAACAACTACAAAGGAGAAGGCACAATCCCACAAAACATTCCACATCACAGCAGAGGATAATGCAAACGACATCCTACCGTCTGCGCACATCGTCAGCCGTTCTCCACCGTCGTGCTCGTATTGTAAGGGTGAACACTATATATTCAGCTGTAAAGAATTTGCCAAACAACCGGTACAGCAGCGACGTGACTTCGTTAAAAATAAAAACCTATGCTACAATTGCCTAGTACCGAATCACAATGTCTACAACTGTAAACAAAAGAGGACATGCCGAGTCTGCGGTAGAAAACATCATTCTCTTCTACACCAAGTCAAGGAAACTATACAGGAGAATGGTACACAAGAAGAAATATCAGAACAAAGGGTTACAAACGCACACTTCTCTAAGAAACAACCTGGTCGACAAGTGTTACTGGCTACAGCACAAGTAAATGTTATTTCATGCGACGGTACAACACATCTACTTCGTGCATTGATCGATCAAGGCTCAGAGGCTTCATTCATATCTTCAAGAGTAGTGGAACTCTTGGGATTAAAGAGGACTAAAATAAATGGTGTAGTCTCGGGGATTGGAGAAGGAAACCTGGTACCCATCAAACATGTAGTTGACCTGTCCTTTACATCGCGACATAATAAGAAGGATTTTATTCAAGTGAAGGCCTACGTATTGAAATCGGTGTCAACAATATTACCTGCGAATTACATTTCGATGAACTGGCCAGAACTTCAAACTTTATTATTGGCTGACCCTATGTTTAACACGCCGGGTAAAATTGACATATTACTCGGCTCCGACATATTTTGTAAAATAATAGAAGTCGGTTTGATAAGACTGTCTGATGGCATAGTGGCTCAGAAAACAAGTTTAGGCTGGATACTATCTGGTCAAAGCGAATACAAATCAACTAGCGACAAACACAAAATAACTACACTACATGCTACACGTACGGTATCAGAAGACAACAATATGTTAAAGAAGTTCTGGGAGATAGAGACAAGCTTATACAAGAAAAGGAGTGTACTGACTCGGGAAGAAGAACAATGTGAAGAATTCTACAAAAATACAACGAAAAGAATAAATGGAAGATACACAGTACACTTATCTTTAAAACAGAGTATTCAAGAGACAGTAAAGTTATGTGGAGATACGAAACAAATAGCAATAAATAGATTTAAGCAGTTAGAAAAGAAATTTCTAAAAACACCAACTTTAAAGACAGAATACACCAAAGTCATTCACGAGTACATAGACATGGGTCACATGAAAAGGTCTAATGACGACAAGAACTCCATCTTTCTTCCTCATCACGCTGTTGTTCGCGATGACAAACAGACCAGTAAAGTCCGTGTGGTCTACGATGCGTCTGCCAAGGGTTCTAACGGGTGTTCTCTTAACGAATGCATGATGGTTGGTCCTACTTTACAACCCGATCTTCGCAGCTTGGTTATCTCTTGGCGTACACATAAAATATGTGTGGTTGGAGACATCGTCAAGATGTATAGAATGATTAACATGACAGATGCGCACATGAATTTACAAAGCATAGTCTGGCGAAACAACCCTGAAGAAGATTTAGAATGTTACAAGTTGACAACTGTTACTTTTGGAACAGCAGCTGCACCATATCTGGCGGTGCGCACCTTAAATCAATTAGCTGATGACGAGGCTCTGCAGTATCCTGATACAGCTTCTCTAATCAAGAAGTCGTTTTACATGGACGATTTGATGTTAGGGAATGAAAATATAGACAAAACAAAGAAAATGTGTGAAGAAATTAAAACAATACTAGAAAGAGGAGGTTTTAAAATGCAAAAATGGTCTAGCAATTCTGAAGAGGTTTTGAGATATCTACAAGAAGAAAATCAACCTACCAAAGATAAAATAGACATCAAACTAGATAAAATTGTAAAGATTCTTGGTTTGACATGGGATAGAAAAGACGATACATTTAAAATTACAGTGAACTTACCTGAACTGAGATGTCCTATAACGAAAAGATCTGTTCTTTCCGACGTAGCCCGTCTATTTGATCCATTTGGTTGGCTATCACCGGTTATTATTACAGCCAAGATTTTCATACAAAAATTATGGTTACTCACCTTGGATTGGGATGATGAGCTACCGCCTGATGTAAGAGAAGATTGGACGAGCTATAGAGATGAGCTACAGCATTTGCAAAACCTTACAATACCACGATGGTTTAGAACAACGCTGAATAATTTTACACAAATAGAATTGCATGGCTTTGCAGATGCATCCACTCACGCATATGCGGCGGTTACTTACCTCAAGGTGATTGATGCTGGTAAAATCTATGTGACGATGATCGCGTCTCGAAGTAAGGTCGCCCCATTGAAGCAACTCTCAATTCCAAGATTAGAATTATGCGCAGCAGCCTTACTAGCAGAACTTATAGCTGATGTAGTGGATGTTTTGAAGATCTCTAAACATAACATCTATGCATGGACTGATTCTATGGTCGTGCTGTCCTGGCTACAATCTCAACCTAATCGGTGGCGCACATTTGTTGCAAATAGAGTTGCAGACATCACACGAACATTAGACAAGGATGCATGGCATCATGTCCAATCTGCTGATAATCCAGCAGATATAGCAACACGGGGCACTAAGTCAAGCGAATTAATTTTTGAAGATTTATGGTGGAATGGTCCTGATTGGCTAAAGGAACCGACAAATCGATTTGCTAGATATGACATTCCGGAAACTACACTAGAGATAAAAACAACATGTCACGTTACTCTTGAAGACAAACCAATATGGGAGAGATTTTCATCACTATCGAGAATGAAGAGAGTTTTAGCATATTGTAAAAGATTTTTAAAGAGAAACAATCTTGAGAGAAAGGAAACTTACTTAACAGTAACAGAACTTAACAAAATATTAGAAGAATGCATAAGATACTATCAAAATTTAGTCTACGAAAGGGAAATTGAAGAATTAAAGAAAGTTGCACAGGTAAAAAAGAGAAGTTCACTGATCTCACTCTCACCGTTTCTAGATGAGAATGGTTTAATGAGAGTAGGAGGGCGGTTGCATAATGCGTCTTTACCAGACGCTACTAAACATCCTGTAATTATCCCTGCTAATCAACACATCACTAAATTATTGGTTAATGAAGCACACACAAGGACACTGCATGGTGGCATTCAGGTGATGATGGCATACTTGAGAAGCCGGTATTGGATAGGTGGCCTAAAATCTGCTGTGAAAAGATGTATTCATCAGTGCAAAGTGTGTATAGTCCATAAAGCCAAAGCGAGAAATCAGTTTATGGGTCAGTTGCCAGCTGTTAGAGTAACTCAACACCGGGCTTTTAAAAACAGTGGCGTAGATTATGCTGGACCCGTATTTTTACGAACTTCTAAAGGTCGTGGTCACCATGCGACTAAAGGATATATCTGCTTGTTCGTTTGCATGGCGACTCGGGCCATTCATTTGGAAGCGGTTACCGATCTGACTACCCAAGCATTTATAGCGGCGTTTCGCAGATTTGTAGCAAGAAGAGGCCACTGTTCACATTTATGGAGCGACAACGGCACCAATTTTGTTGGCGCCGCAAAGGAATTACGAGAAATGTTCCAGGCAGGTAGGAACAACGTTGCCAAAGAAGCCGCTGAGCTCTTAGCAAATGATGGCACTACATGGCATTTCATACCACCCAAAATGCCAACCTGTGGAGGTCTATGGGAGGCCGGGGTTCAGTCAGCCAAGAGGCACTTATCCCGGATAAACAAAGATACAAAGTTGACGTATGAAGAGATGACCACGCTTTTGTCACAAGTTGAGGCGATGCTTAATTCACGTCCTTTGTGTCTAATCGATAATTGTACCGAAACGCCACTCACACCAGGACATTTTTTGATAGGAGAGCCACTTATTGGTGTTCCTGATACTAGTTATGAAGACAGTAAGGTTGGGCTCTTAACGAGATGGCAATTAATTCAAAGAATAACACAAGGTTTTTGGGTTCGATGGCAATCCGAATACCTGCATACCTTGCAGCAGCGGTACAAATGGCAAACTAAGGTTCCATCGCCTAATGTTGGAGATATGGTCATCGTCAAAGAGGAAAATTTGCCTCCAACGAAGTGGCTATTAGGCAAAATTGTTCATTTGCATCCTGGTGCCGACGGTTTGGTCAGAGTGATAACTGTCCGGACTATGGGAAACAATCAGTTGAAAAGACCTTTGAACAAATTAATACCATTGCCGAAATTGCCGAGTGACGAGTGAGAATGGTGGGCGGATAAGAAATACAAGTAAATGATATAAAATCAATACAATCAATGAATGCAACAAATGTTATTTAGTGATTCCTTGATTATTAGTCTATATTGTTGTTTAGAGTTCCGATTAACGATATTTTTTGATATGATTGTTACAGTCCACTTAAGGTTAAATAACCTGAAAAATTCACTATTTATTATATTTTGTTGTACATTTTCAAATTAGTTAAAAACTATTGTTTTTGGTGGGCGGTATGTCCAATTCATAATATAAGTGTCGGTTAGATGCACCTCAAGAGCAGTCTCAATAAATACTTTAATCAGAAAGGACGTTCGTTTTTGTTCCATAACACACCGTTCCATTCATAAACAAATTGAACCTTAACATCATAAACAATTCCCTTTTATTTGTAGGACATATCACAAAGCTAGCAAAGCTAATAAAAAATATTTTATTAGCTTTTTGATATGTCCTATAACTACGCAAAAGCCTTTTCCTTGGACTTCCAAATTACTCTGTTGGAGGATATCCTCTGCCAGTCACTTGCAAAAGCGTTCAGGTCGTCCCGCAATCTCTATTTAGATCTGCCCCGTCGCTGTCGACTGTCTTGTGGCACAGTTGGTGACGATTGGTACCTACCTATCTGGGTGCATACGGTTGACGTGTCCGGCCCAGTCCCACTTCAGCTTGCACAGCTTCTTATACTACAATATTTAACTTGTATGTGTGTGTATGTGTATGTGGTATATGTACGAGTAAAGAAACTAGTTATTAGCCTTTTGCTTGACATTTCGAATAGTTCATCGTTCACACCTTCACCGGTTTTATAGTCAAACTCGTATTGAATGCTAAAGCAAGATGTACCTATATATATAGCTTGACCGCTCAATTCATGACGATGTCAAACATTGCAGTAGGTAAAAGACTTACCTACTTACTTCGCGTATGGCTCATGTTGTCACAGCCAACATCGCGAACTGGAAATCTATTTACGTGGGAAATTTTGTGATCAATGTCGACTAATTATTGGTATAATTAGATTTTCGTTCGGTGCTGTGGTTTTGGAAATACCAGGTGTATGTTCCAAGATGAGCGCTCACTTTGGCACAGCCACCAATACGCTTGTATCTTTTAAACAGCGAACCGACCAATTCTGCTATTTTACTACCAATCTCGACTAATTATCAGCTAAATCACTACATCAATAGATTTCCAGTTTGCGAAGGTGGCTGTGCCATTATGAGCTATACTTACTTCGCTGGCTCAGCGACCCAAAGTGGCTCTTGTCCTCCTACATTCTTCTTCTTTTTTTTTCTTCATCTTTTCGTGTGGTTAGTGGCCAACCTGTTGTCAAGAGTTGTTCAAGCCGCCCGTAAGCCTCTGGAATGGCTTAACGACTGCTGTCAATTTGACAACAACCGGGACTGACTTTTTACGTGCCCTCCGAAGCACAGAAACGGTCAGATGAAATACCACTAAGTGGTCACCCATCTATAGACTGACCGCACCCAGCGTTGCTTAACCTCGCTAATCGTTTACCGAACAGTGAGTGCAACTGGCTATGAAATCCTACATTGAAGTACGCCATACCTAACCATTCATAATATTTCGTCGTCCGACGTGTATATCCCCGAAGGGGTAGGCAGAGGTGTATTACATTCACATTTCGCCAGTTTTGGCTTTAGGTCCCACGATATAGGGGGCGAGCCTATTGCCGTCTTTCAGGCTATCGTACCAGAGTGCTCAGCTGCTACTGAGAATAGGCATGATGACTAAAAATAGTTTTCAGTCCGTCAAACTCAAACTCATTTATTACAAAAATGGGTTATTCAGATAACATACAAATAAATTGGTCTCTCCGTAATCCGCCTGAGGTATGCAATTTTACAGGTATTTGTATTTACTGATTGTGCAGTAGATGCTAATAATCATATAAAATTAATAAATGAATTACAATAATAATTCCATTAAAAATAATAAATGTTCGACAATGTTATTGTTGTCAATTAAGAAATATAGATATACTTCAAACAATAATTAAAATATGTCATGTCAATAAATTAATTAATACAATATATTATTTTTCATTATTAGATTGCATGTAATTTATAAATTCGTATTTAGATTAGCAAGAAATATTAGATACGTACTTTCTTTTGTCCCACTAACTAATAACAGTCAAACGCGATAACAATTTGCCCTATAGACCCAATACTTGATTTACAAAAGCTGCGTTGCCGAAGTAGTTCCACAAAAAATATGTTTCTATTAAACCTTTGAGTTGCAGCGGCACACTGGTGGCCAGACAACAGGGTTGCCTATATTTGATTTCATACCTACATTATTTTGCGCACGAGCAAATAGCAATCGAATAAAATCAAAATAAGATAGTAATTAAAATTTAAAACTTGCATATTAGAAAAGGAGGGGTATTGTTACTAGGATATCTCGCTATCACCTTCGCACAGTTACATTTAAATAGTAGTTACGTCATAGTTTGTATCGTGCATCCTTTTTCTGTCATTTAACAATTACCCCGACTGATAGATTTGAAATGCTTGTTTCTTATTCAATTTTGAGTATATTAAAAAAGGGTTTATTTTTAGATTTTTCGTACTGTACGACTTAAGTAAGAAAAATAGTTAACTACCCTATTCCTGTAATGCCAGACATAACTATCAATTGTGTCTGGCATTCTAAGCATTCGCAGCTTAGTCCTTTTATATAACCAGATCTTTCTTTTTGTCCACAGCGGTGCAACTCACTCCAATCTCGTGATATGTGACCAGACGGGTCGGGTGGTGGGCAAAGCCAAAGGCCTTGGCACCAACCATTGGACGTTGGGCATAGAGGAGTGTGCTGATAGGATCATTAGTATGCTGCATGAAGCCAAAGCCGACGCATACATACCTAGAGATCAACCTTTGGACTCTTTTGTAAGTACTTCAATGCTATTTCTTCACCTACCCTTTAATCCGAGTTACAAAAATATCGCTAACTATAGTAGGCCCTGTGACAGTTACTCAGGAGTCGGCGCCCGCAGGCAGATGATGCCTGCATTACGCACTGTTGGGTGGGTCGCTAAAGTAGTTTAGTTCCGGCGACCCACCATTCAAGGCAGCAGTAGGCACATCAGGTTTAGTCGGTAAAATCCGAATTTTCTATCCTTCCCTGAGTAAGACCGATCGCGATATACCTACTCCGCTCCCTTTTTCCCGCGGAAATTTATGCATAGCCCCAAATTAAAAATTAAAGTAGTTCTTTAACATTTATGCCGAGTGTTGGGACGATGTTGATCACATTCGAATAGAAATTATCGAATAACGTTATTATTCCCATTGATGATAGCATAATTATTGTAATTAAATATGTTAAAATAAGTCAAACAAGAGAAATAGAAAACATGATGTTTGAACTTAATATCTCTCAAGTCCTTGATCAATGATTAAACAGTGATCAACGACCCACTGTTACTTATATAATTTTCAACTACTATTTGTATTTCTCCTTTGATTATTCGCTAGTTAATACTTAGCTACTTCTTTAATATTTGAGTTTCGTTTTACAAAATGCTTTATTACAATAAACTTAAACCAATATGAACCCTGTCGGGTAAACTCTGAGAGCCATAACCATTTTGCTTATTTCTAAAGTTTACTAGATTTTAATAACAAATTAAATTATTGTGTTAGAAGATGTTCTAACACAATAATTTAGGCTTAGCCAGAGCACATCCGACATGACCCAAAGTTCATGTTGGTTGTACAATGGATGCCTTGTCACAAATAATTGTTGTGTCATTTATTACTGTCATTGTCGGCAATAGCAAGGCGTAATATTGCCTTTTAAAACTAGATGCGAGCTTCTTATTGCCTACTAGATTTCTCGCCTAAATGTGGGTTAGGTTATATAAGTAAAAGTACCACCTTTTTCTGGATGAAAGCTACCCTATGTCCATTTCTGTTCCCTTGACATCGTGTATGCGAAATTTCATGATGATCGATTGAGTAGTTAAAGCGTGAAAGCGTTACAAACAAACAAACACATATTTACATTTGTAATATTAGTTAGGATTACTCCTAGAATGCCTAATAGCTATACAGATTGCCTCAATCGGATGTCACATTGGCAACTAAAATAGACCGATCTGTCTAGAATCTTTACAATTGCTTTAACTCTTTACAATTCCAAGTACTTAATAATACAAATAATTTCTGTAACAATCGTCTCTATCAATTCAACCTTCAATTCCCAGGGGCTAACGCTGTCCGGGTGTGAGCAAGAGAGCAGTAACGCAAAACTAGCGGCCCGTGTGAGAGAAAAGGATGAAACATGCGCAAGAGCAATTTACATTGCGTCCGATACAGCTGGGTCGTTGTTTACAGGCGCGCCTAATGGAGGAATGGTACTTATTGCTGGTAAGAATGCATTTATTCTTGAGACTTCTGCTTATACCAGTGGTCGGCAACACGCGGCTCTATGACACTTCGGCTGCGGCTCTTCCACGCGAAATGTTTAGTGCAGGCACGAAATATTACTTATTATCTTGCCTTATTACTATGATACTAAATTTTATTTTATTTACTGTTAGTTAAACTAAGACTTATTTGACATAATAATGTCCCCTGCTACAGCAAAGCTTAAGAAAATGGCTCTTTGACTAGATTTCACTTGTGGACGGTCTATATTTGGCTCTTTTGAACGACAAAGTTGCCGACCACTGGCTTATACCATTAAGGTAGACACTGGCAAGGCACTACCTCGGTTTACCGAGGTTTAAGGTTTAAACCTTTTTCTTAGTGGATTTTGAAATAAAGGTTAACCTTTATTTCAAAATCCACTTAAAAATATTGGCTACTCGAATGGTGGTGTAAGCGGTTGCCTCGCCATTAACATTGCGCCGAGCTTTGTGAGTTCGAATCCCACACGGGACAAAACTTAGTGTGGTCCATAAATGGTTGCTGCTGGGTGTTCTTTGTGTCCGATGTTTGAATGTTTGTAAAGTCTCCCACGACACAGGAATTGGTGCTAGTGCCGGAGACGTCTTTAAAAAAATATATGTTTATTCATGTAGGTCACAAAGTTACATTTATGATCGTCAACTTTACACTTATTAATGTGAATTTACATTTACCTGTTGCCACGTTCAGCAAAGCAAAGACGTGGGACCAATGAGACGAACTGGCAAGAAACTCACGGCCACTCCTTTTAATCTCCAATTTTATTTTACAAAACGTTTATGTAAGGAGCTGTAACCATTAAACCACTTACCACTCATAAAACACTCAAGCAATAAGTAATATCTAAAAGTTACCCTCTAATAGTATCTAAATTTGCTTGCAAGAGGAATCGATCACGCGTTGCAGAATCAAAGGAACAGAAATTTAAACTCACGATTGAATTTCAATTACGTCTGAAATTCCAGCAATTGACTGCACGGATGGCGTAGTGGTTTAAGTGGTCGCCTCATCACTGCAACTGCGCCGAGTGCTGTGGGTTCGAAACCCACACGGGACAAAAATTTGTGTGATCCACATGTGGTTGTTCTGAGTCTGGATGTTCATTGTGTCCGTTGTTTGACTGTTTGTATAGTCCCTCGCGACATAAGAATTATTCCTAGAGTGGCAAGTATCTATTAAAAAAAAAGGTTTATTTGATCGTCTCACTACTACCACTGCATCGAGTGTTGACAAAAATTTGTATTATCCACAAATTGTTGTTTCGATTCTGGGCGTATTTGGCTGTAGTTTGGTAGTTTGTAAAGTTCCTCGCGACACTGTAATCATTCCTATTCCTCATCATAATAAGAAAAGAAAGATCTTCTGCCTGTTACTAAATCTATTGAATAATATTATAATCTTTTGTTGGCACGACCTGTAACCAAGATCTATTCATCCACATCCTTATAAACTGCACGGATGGCTTAGTGGCTTAAGTGGTCGTTTCATCACTGCCACTGCGCCAAGTATTGTGGGTTCGAAACGCACAAGGGACAAAACTTTGTGTGATCCATAAATGGTTGCTCCGAGTCTGGATATTCATTGTGTCCGTTGTATGAATGTTTGTAAAGTTCCACGCAATACAGGAAATACTCCTATACTCCATTTGGTTAGGTACTTAACTAAAGGTAAACAATCTTAATGTGTCTTTTTATCTAAAACTCAGTTTAAAAATAAAATGCTGCTAAAGATCAATGTAAATACAACAATAACGATTACTACATCAATTGAACCGTTAGTTTAAGCAGTAGTTTATTTGTTTAATATGTGTTAGTGTAAAAAGTCACATCAAGATTGTTTACCTTTAGTTATGTATCTAATCAGGTAGTGCAGGAGTTGTCTTAAAAACAAGTGAGAAACGGCAATGAATTGCCGTAAATCTTAGAGTTCGAAAAAATGGTTCAAGTAATATGCAAAGGTCACGTGACGTGACCTTGAGGTACCTAAGAGATTAAAGATCATAGTCATTTCGGGGTGTATCGACTATGCTGAGTCGAATGGCGTTGACCGCGAGTCTCTAGCTCTTACGGTTCTCGAGTTGAAATATAGTATCACGTGACCGTGAGGTCAAAGGTCAAAGGCCATAGTCATTTCGGTGATATATCGACTATGCTGAGTCGAATGGTGTTGACCGCGAGTCTCTAGCTCTTACGGTTCTTGAGTTGAAAGTTGTATAACAGACAGACGGACAAAGCTGTTGTATAAGATATTTTTCGAACTCTATAAACACAAAATAGTCACTAGACGAGGTGCAGCAGTTATTTAAATGGTCGCCTATTACTTCGTTACTAGGCCAACGAGACAACGGCTAGAACAGGTTACACTTTCCATGACGCAGAAGGAGACCGCGGAGAGGGTCAGAGAGAACAACCTCCTCGCTGACCCTCTCCGGCGCAGACGGACGGGAGCGAGAAGGAGGCGATTTGCCCGCCTTCTCGCTCCTGTATAGTGGGGTCACTGGTACAGAGTCGGGGGACTCTCTACCGGCTTGCACGACCCCACACGTCTGGGGGATGGCCTTGGTGAGCAAGGCTGTCCCTCCACAGGTGCTGAGGCCCGGTCACCAACAGCCGGGCCAACCGCCGGGGCGGGATGGTGATTGCTAACGCGACCCCATCCCGCCCCACTCCGTCGGCGGAGGGACTGCTCACCCCAGGTTTTTAGTGAGTATACCGACCCCCTTCAGGGGCGGAGAGTCTCACATAACCACCCTTCCCCCCCCGGGGGAGGGGGTATCCATAAAGGATTTTCCTGGGTCAAAAAAAAAAAAAAAAAAGGTTACACTTTCCATTTGAAACGCAATATGTGGCTAGTTCGTTGATACTGACCAAACTAGATAGCTACGTAACTAAATCAAGATTGGCATATTCGGTATTGGTAACGCTATTATTGGTACTTGCGATACCACCTTTGCCCGCGCCTTTCTTCGCGTAAAAGTACTTTAGATTATCTCACTAACATTACTTTTGTTTTAAATAAAATGTAGCTTGCAATGGTAAAAGAATTTTTTGGTTGTTGTTTTAAATCATTACAAACGAATAGGAAATAAAATCTTTCCTCTTAATATATTTTTTTTATACAACTATGGTGGCAAACAAGCATACGGCCTACCTGATGGTAAGTGGTCACCGTAGCCTAGGGACGCCTGCAATACAAGAGGCATCATTTGCGCGTTGCCGACCCTTTAGGAAAGGAAGTGGGGAGAAGGAGCGGGAAGGGGAAAAGAGGGTGATTGGGCCTCCGGCACTCTCACTCACCAAACTAAACACAACAGTAGGAATACTGCTATTTGACGTCGATATTCTGTGAGAGGGTAGTCCTTTCCTGGTCGAGCCGGCCCATTCATGCTGAAATCAGCGAGGCTCTACTACTTAGAAAAGCATAATATTAGTATAGACTAGATTTTGCCCCCGGCTCCGCTCGCTTTAATGTAGATTATATAAATTTTCTATCCCTCGGGAACAGTACCTTTTTCTGGATGAAAGGTACTCCTAGTCCTTTTCGGTAGATACCCCTGACAACGTGTATGTGATTCATGATGATCTGTTGAGTAGTTAAGGCGTGAAAGCGTAACAAACAAACTCACATTCGCATTTATAACATTAGGTAGGATATGTACAAAGAATATATGTCCGATGTGGTAGACCGAAATGAGTTATGTAACTTGATAAAATACTCAATACTCGATAATAAGCGTAATAATTATACCTCAAGTATAATTTTCGCCGTAAATAATACCGTAATTTTAAACTCAGGTATTTAATAGCATATCCACGTTAACCTATCAGTACGCTTAAGTTCGTTGACCCCAAATTGCAATTCACACTTGTAACTGTACCCGTCAGTTTCTATATAATACACACAGTTAAAATCTACTTTGAACACTCAATCATACGTCAAAAACGCAGATCGTTCACCCAAACAAGAATGAATCATTTGAATAAATATAAAATATTTTCCCTATCGCCACATATTATGTATGCTTATCATAAAAAAACATGATACGGGTTTAATGTACTGCGGAATAAAAACATTCGGTTCTGTTTAATAACAAATAATAACGATAATAATGTCCTCCAGACCCAATTTTGGCAACGGCGCGGCGGCGCGGCGGCCAGTCTTAACGAAGATCTGCGTAGGAGATATTATAGTACATAAGTATGTGCGTGAACAGAGAGTGCGCTTGCACTCTCTGTTCCCTAGCTCCTACGATCCGATGGGACTGCAATCCAACACGACCGGCAAGAGATTAGACGCAGGACCAACGACTTCACCTGCTTTCCGAGGCACGGGAGTGTCTAACGTTCCCAAATGCCGAACTACGGGCTGGTATTGATATTTCTTAACAGAAAAACCCAGTAAGTATTTTTTGGCTTGTCCCGGGATTCGAACCCGAGACCTCAGGCACAGCAGTCGCATATATGTATATAGTCAATACCGCTGCGCCACGGAGTCAAAAAACAGACATGTTTACATTCTGCTATATATTTAGGTCTTGCTAGCTATGAAATTGCCGTTTATGTCCTACATCTAATTTAGTTATTTCTATACAAAATGCAATGGTTATTTTAAAAATTAATTTGTACTTCGAGAATGGACTATGTATTATTAATAACATATATTATTAATAATAAATATTAATAACTGTTTATACAATTAGTAATTAACGTTATATTAGTCGCCTTACTCACTCTCCCTACGCCCTACTTACACTTAGTCGCCCGTATTCGTTGTTTTAATTCGCTAAAGTTACATAATATGTTTAATTGTAATGTAATGTTTGTTAATTTAGGACAAACCATAGTAGACAAACTTAAATACAAGTAATTATACAAGAAAAAAGACATAGAAACATTACAGAATTTCTTCATACAAAGCAGCAATATCATATTTAAACCCCTATTACGTAATTTAAGAGACACAGCAACGAATTATCCTCCCTCAAAAGAATCGATCGGCCCTCAAAGATAGCAGGCAAAAAATTACCCGCTCATATTATTTTCGGACAGTGTAGTAATGCGCCATTTTATTTTACAAATGGTATTAGAATACGTGATACAATCAAGGATTCAGTACACGTACCGTCAGCAACATAAGTCTATAAACAATCCCGAGAATTGAAGGTACTCTATCATACACAATAATGGTAATTTGTCATCTTTTTTGCAGTAACTGTTAAAGTATAGTTATTTTAATCATAAATCATCTACATAACAATAATAAGTAATTATTTATTTACAAAATACTGTAACAAATTTGTTTAATGTTCTGCTACTTATGTTTTTGAGTATTATCAATACATTCGAATGAATTTCGAATGCAAGTGCATATGGCGCTGAGTAAATTCAACAACACTGATCGTCCCGGGAACGCCCCCATTTACGTTGCAGTCGCATACAGTACCGCGACACTATTGAGTCTTAAAAAACGTATTAACGAAATAAATTAGAAATAATAGTCTCATCGCGAGCATTAGGTAGGTATATATTTATTTTCTAGTTACAATAAAAGCGTACGGCCGTCTTAATAGTGAGTGGGTAAGCACATGGCACATTTTTTGATCTTATTAGTAAAAAAATTGTACTTATTAATAAATTATACGATCCACTTGAATGTGGATAATATCGCCTTGACTGATTGGTTACGTTTCGAATCGTAATCGAATATTAAAAACTTTATTCGATATGTCGTGATCGATCCGATCGATTGCTTTTTAAGTCTAGCTATCAAATAAGAACGTAGATACTTACGATAAGGAATCTATTTCATTCGATCAAATATTAAAATATATCGATTTGCTTAAATATTCTATTTTTTTTATACGTCGTCGCTAAGTATTTACTCCACAGGCTCTTGATATATAATAGTTATATGGCAGTGAATTATTCTTGTTCTACAACTTTCATAAAACATAAAATATTATTACGACTTCTACCAAAAATCAAATCTATTTATTAGTTCGGTAATTACGTAATCGAATCGTCAATCAATCATTCGTTATTCTATCATCAGTTGAATGTTTAATAGTTCCAAATCGCTTAGGTGAAAGAATCTATTATGCAGTTATTTTTACGATTTATCCAATCAAACCAGTTATTTGTTTGTAAACAATACCATAATTAGTCGAATTAGCGTTTTCTGACTTCTATTTAGATATTATTTTTAACCGTCTTCAAAAAAGGAGGGGGTTCTCAATTCGACGGTATTTTTTTTCCATGTATCTTACCTCAAAACTTTTTCCTAGGTGAACCGATTTTGATAATATTTTATTTGAAAGCTGCTGCTCCCCATGTGGTCCCCTTTAAATTTGATCAAGATCTGACCCGTAGTTTTTGAGTTATTTTTAATAAAGCGTATTTGGTTGACTTCGACTACATTGATGACGTCCTAATTTTATTACTTGTCTAGTTGTTGAAGTCGGTTTTCCTTGTTAAATTTTTTAAAGCTATGCCTCGCATGCCAACTGCCTCAATAGGAATATTTTTTGTATCGAAGCGAACTTTACAAACACTCAAACGACGAACACAAAGTACACCCAAACTCGGAACAACTATTCTGCCGTCATAAGGGAAAAAGACGAAGCTATCTAAAATTTTTTCTAATTAAGGTTTTTACCTATCCATTCCAAAAAGTATTTTTAAATTCAAGAATACTTATAAAAAATAAATTAAAAAGCGAATACGTATTTTTGCCTTATGACGGCAGTATTTTTGGATCATACATTTTTTGTCCCGTGTGAAGATCAAACCTCGGCGCAGAAGCAGGAACGAGGCGACCGCTTAAACTACAATACCTTATATGCAGATTCATCATTCATCAACAACCGATTTATAGGAAAGACCTATACAAATCGAATTCCACCCATTGCACTACTAAGGTGAACCCACTACTGAGGTCAACCCTCTCCTACTACAAGTATTCTAGCTTAGCTGGAGGGGTTAACAAGAATACTAGTAATATAAAATACAAATCGGCAGTAATCTACAAAGAAAAAGAAATTGTCGGTCCATCCGTAAATATGCACAGAATCACGGATAGAAGGATATTATGATTTTATGTAGAGTTATACATATCAAATGTACATTAAAAAACTCGTTAACGATTACTTAACTAAATGCCGTTATATCAGGAAACAGTTTAAAAGACCTCGACACAAATTAAAACTAGCTGGCTCGATGACATATTAGTTCTAATAATACGTAAAGCTGTGTTTTTTCATTGCTGCTCCGCTCCTATTGGTCGAAGCGTGATGTTATATAGCCTATAGCCTTCCTCGATATATGGGCTATCCAAGACTAAAAATATTTTTCAATTCGGACCAGTAATTTCTGAGATTAGCGCGTTCAAGCAAGCAAACAAACAAACAAACAAACCAACCCTTCAGCTTTATAATATTAGTATAGATACTGAGTCGAATGGCGTTGACCGCGAGTTTCTAGCTCTTACTGTTCTTGAGTTGAATTTTGTATAACAGACAGACGGACGGACGGACAAAGCTGTTGTATAAGCGTTTTTTCGAACTCTAATATCGTAGTTCTCAAGGCAATCTGATGAATGTTTCCGGCCTTCACATTGTTTAATTTTCTTTTGTTAAAACATTGCAAGATATTCTCGTTCGTACAATACAAGGTTCTTATGATCGGAATGTGAATTGATAAGTCAATGCTTAGTACGGTTCATACTGAGCGATATTTAGTTGTGATAGTGGCAACTGTTGTGTGTGGGATTAGTTGCATAATTCTCAAACCGCTGCTTTAATGGATTTACTGCATTTATTTATTTTAAATGTTTATTTAAAGGCACATCTACAGATTACAAATTATATATGTGAATAATATAGGGGTTCAAGGTATACTTACATGTTAATTTGCAACCCGATTATCGGCGTGCACAACATTTGAGAAATAATCGTAACAAAATAGGGCACCGTCGCAAATAATATTATATAAATCAAAACGTCGAATAAAAAAATAATGTCAACAAGAAATATAAAATTAAAAATAAATAGCCAATTTAAGAAAAAACAACAATTTTATACACATACAAAGTATCCTAAATTTAACGAGCAGCGATAGCTCAGTGGGGGAGACCAACAGACTGCAATGCAGAGGGTCTCGGGTTCTAATCCACGTCGCGCACCTCTGACTTTCAGAAGTTATATGACTTTTCGAAATAATGTGCGTATTGATTGACAATTATCGCCTGCTCCGTGCCTCGGAGAGCACGTTAAGCCGTCGGTCCCGGCTGCCATGAACGTCTAGGGCAGTCGTTATTGGGAGAGTGTCGACACAAAAGATCCCACTGGGGCGAAGTGTCACCGGTCTGCACTGACTGGCCCCCACATAAGATACATCCTAAATTTATAAATTACCTACTTAATTGTTAGGGATTGATCTACGTCGTTTGTAGTTTGGTTTTGCTCTTACATTAAAGATAAGTCATGAGGTTTTGAGCTTGATTCTAAAGAGGTCGTTTAAAAAGTTTATAGCATAGAATCTAAAAATCCACACTTTGCCAAGTATAGTTTTCCCGTAATCGTAAGTTGCCCCGTCATAATCTCATACACCGTCCTTCTACTAAAAATATTGACAGGTAATAACCAGTAAGTAATACTTTGCCTGACCCCCGGGAATCGAAGCCGAGACATCATGCACAGTAGTCGCAATCACTACCACTGCGACACCACTTCACTCTATGGTTATTATAATAATGATATATCAAGATATTATTCTCTACAAGTTATCAAGATTAATTGGCTTAGATAGTGTCAACTCTTTCTTCTCCCTAGCCTTTATTATTCCCAAGTTACTTGGGGTCGGCTTTTCTAGTCTAACCGGATTTGACTGGATATCAGTTTTTACACGGAGCAGCTGCCACCTGACCTCCGCAACCCGAAGGCTAACGATACCTTAAGGCTAGACCAGTGTCAGGATATTAGAGGGTACTGACTTGCCCAATAACGACTGCCATACATGTTCGTGGCAGCCGGGACCGACGGCTTAACTTGCTCTCCAAGGCACGGAGCAGGCGATAATTGTAATTCAATACGCACATAATTTCAAAAAGTCATATAACTTCCGAAAGTCAGAGGTGCGCGACGGGGGTTTGAAACCGAGACCCTCGGCATTGCAGTCTGTTGGTTTCCCCACTGAGCCATCGCTGCTTATTACTTAGACAGCGTCAACTATCAAACATATATCGTGGTGTTTAAAACTATAACGTAGTTGATAAAGGCTTAGAAGATTAAGTACGGTATGATTTAATCAAGACTATCAACTAGCATTTAACTTGATCACTTATCAAAGGTAAATATGATTTTCGCCTATAGATAATATTTATCGATGATAATTATTATTTCCGACTACAGTTATAATTATATGTGATAATTAATATTGGCGATTATAGGTAATTATTATATAACTGACTGAGTACAAAACCTTAACAAACTATACGCCTCAACCTTCCTCATAAATCACTCTGTCTATTTGTGGAAATCGCATGAAAATCAGTTCAGTAGTTTTTGAGTTTACCACGAACAGACAGACGTGCGGGGGACTTTGTTTTACAATATATAGTGAAGGTATTATTTTGGTTGCATAAATATCTGTATAGTCACATAAAAAGCTAGATTTAGTTGAACTGTCGAAAATAAATGACTTCACTTTGTACATACGTCAAAGTCAAGCAAAATATTTGTTTTCTTACCACACTACTAAAATGATCCAATATTGAAACGTGTGGACATTTGCAGCACCAGAGCATATCAATGGCGCATATACTTTTATGAAAATAAACAATTAAGATTAATACTCGTAGGATATGTTACTGACGACGACTGACTACGAGTGCATCGCATGATATGTAAAGTAAAAGTGAAGATACGCAAAATAATGAGTGTCACTGTACTCGATAATGATTAATGACTCACCAATTTACTATAGAATTCCTTAATTTACAATTACTGAAGATTTTGATGTGACTGAATTGCCGATGATCATTTTGACATCATTAACCTTTTGAACGCCACGCTATAACGGCACCTCCATGTCCTGTACGCCAAGCCCGAAAATCGATATATTATATATTGTTTTTTATGATCAAATATTTCAATAACTATAGCAATTTTGTTTGCTGTATACAATTAAGTAATAATACGGGATTCAATTTTTAAGTTGTATCACTAAAACACAGAAAACTAATGATTTAATCTGTTTATTTTGTATTTTTCTGTGAACCGACAAAAAACAGTTTTGTCGAGTATAGACGACGTTGGCGCACAGGGCACGCTTGCACATGTCGAGTATAGACGACGTTGGCGTTCAAAAGGTTAATTTACAATTACTGAAAATTTTGATGTGACTGAATTGTCGATGATCATTTTGACATCATTAAACGAAGGTCAATAAAATTCAGTTCACGTCGTTCTTTATAAAACATAAGTAATTTACATCAGTTACAATAATTGTAAAATTAATTTATGATTTTAGATGGCATCATCGTTTTATAAGAGTTGCTAAGATAAATTAGTTGCTTAAAAGTGACGCCGTATGATCACGCCATTAGCGTTTAACGTGATTTGATGGAAGGAATGTATTAATTAGTTGTAATTATTAAGACTGACAAATGTCAATCGCGTGACTGATTCGTCTTGAATGCCCAGATAAAGCAATGTGTATTGATTTTTAATTCCCAGATAAAGCAATGTGTATTGATTTTTCGGTTAAGGAATTCTTATCAGTACATGGAATTTGACAATGTGCTTTGTAGATAAAATTAGTTGACGATTGTTGATGGACTCATTACTTTTTAGAGTTCGAAAAACTCTTATACAACAGCTTTGTCCATCCGTCCGTCCATCTGTCTTTCAACTTAAGAACCGTAAGAGCTAGAGACTCGCAGTCTACGCCATTTGACTCGGCATAGTCGATATACCCCCGAAATGACTATGACCTTTGACCTCTGACCACGTGATATCATTTTTTCGAACTCTAAGATTCACTTCAATTTATGGCCGTTTCTCACTTGTTTTATTTTAACTGGATTTTGCCAGCAGCTTCGCTCGCTTAAATGTGAGTTATGTCAATTTTACTTCTTCTGGATGAACGATACCCTATGTTCTTTTCGGTACCCATCACAACGTGTATGCGAAATATCATAATAAACGATCGAGTAACTAAAGCTTGAAAGCGTAACAAACTCACATTGGCATTTATAATATTAGTAGGCAAGTAAAGTCTCGCGAAACACAAGAAATTCCTAGAGCGGACGTTCAGGCATTTCCTTTACTTGCGACTTCAAGAGATCCAAATTGCACTTATCAGGCAATATAGGCAAGGAATTCCACTTCTTCCTGAATAAAGCCGGTTGTAAAAGCAGTAAAATAAGTGATTGTATAATGTGGATGTAACACACAACTACTCACCCAGCGACAATGCAGACGTACCCATGTATTATCGCTATTCGCAAGATTAAAATTCAGATCATCACAAAAGGCCCTAGTCCAATAGACAGTGTTGACATCAGCCTCTCAATGCCAAGGGTTATCAGTAAGCGTCAACCGGCACGCCCTACATACACGACCTAAATAATACTCTGATAATCGTAATGAAGCATCAAGTTTGCCAGGGTTAAGTGCAACTTTAAAAGATGCGTAGCACTGTGGCAGCGTCTCTTCACCATGCCATAAATATTGTCCTTTCATATTTAATAAGAGCACCGGGAGTGCTCTTACTTATCCCTCTTAATGATCTTAATAGTCCTTCGTGATACAGAAACTTTTCCTAATACTTAGGAATAGTTCCACGTATATCACAAGAGACTTTTCAAACAGTCAAACAATGGACATTAAGACACCATTGTATCAATAAGTATGTATTTACTACTATACAGGGTTACTGGTAACTCGACGTATTCCCGGCAATAATAGATAAAGGAGCTAAAATGTAATAAATTTAACTCCCTATATGTACGGCGAAATGTTTACCATTTTCGAGATATGCTGAACTTAACGAATTTAAAAAAAATATCCGCTTTGCCCTTACGACATAATAAAAAAATGGCTCATTGGATGCCTTTTTACATTATTTTAATTTATTGCCGGGAATACGTCGTGTTACCAGTAACCCTGTATATTTTCAGATTTTAATAGTCGGTAATAAATGGTATAATGGCTACAACACCATATACATATGAGTTGTAAAATACTTAAATTATAATCAGAAGGCGAAGCAAAAGAGTGGCCGTGGGTTTCCTACAGGTATCTTCTAATAGGCTCAACCTTTTGCCTGAACCTAGCAACTAACCTAAAATTTAGTAATTTCACAAAACAAACTAACCCATAAATTTTGACGTTTAGAAGTATTACTTTGTAACCTAAATGAATTAATGATTTTTGTCCTGTGTGGGATTCAACACTTGGCGTCTTGATACTTCCTTATCAAAACTCAAAACCCAATTAGTTTGTATCTACAAAATACGTGTACAACGCTTGGATCAAGCACGTATTCAATAGCTGTTGCAACTGAATATAAATTGTATCAGAGAACTGGTTTATCGTACACGCCCACTTTATTGTAAACATCGATCCAGTTGTCTGTAAATTGACTTTATATAATTAAACGTATATGGATACAGCGTTCAAGGCAAAGCGAAATTAAGTGATATTGCTGACAGCTCCGTGCAAGCAATGATGTGAACTACAATAGTTCAGTGAGATTGGACGTAGCCAGTACATCTGTCTT
Source organism: Catocala fraxini (assembly GCA_930367265.1). Lineage (NCBI taxonomy): Eukaryota > Metazoa > Arthropoda > Insecta > Lepidoptera > Erebidae > Catocala > Catocala fraxini. Next base: position 7,313,085 of record OV884047.1, read on the forward strand.
TAAAGTCTAGTATGAAAAACGTAGGGATTTTATAGGCTAGAGCTTTAAAGGCAGAGCCTATGGGTTTTACAGACAATGATAGTAAGAAGATGTTGGTATAAAAAAGGATTAGTATAAAAAGAAATTCAATCTGATATCGACGGTGCCCTAGAAAACCAGTTATACCATACTTCGTTTGCAACATAGCATAAATTAAAAAGGCAATATAAATATCACATAATGTACGCGTATATCATAACTAAACCTTCGTATGCCAAAACGGGGACCTACACGAGACATTTTTTTTTAATTCTGTCTGAGATATGGCAGCGAAAGCCTGTCGGGAGGCCGTTGGACTGATTCTCAGAGCCTTCAGTTCGATCCCAACACCTTTCTCACGCACCTTTGTACCTTTTACTTCGTAATGAGAGATTAACTATTGTTCGCTGTAACGGTAAAAGAAATAGTCGTGAGGCAACCTATATGATTAAGAGTTCTTCATAATGCTCTCAAAATATGTGAAGCCTGCCAACTCACACTGGGCTACCGTTGCGGTATGGCCGTACCCTTCGTACACTGAGAAGTGGCCTGTATCTAGCAGTAGTACAGTTTATTTACAGGGCTAATATAGTAGTCTTGCCATAAATATTGTTACAGGGAAAAATCTATTTTATTTCTATGGTATAAAACATTTATTACTGTAACGTGTGTTAGTTTATACATTAATATAATAACATTCAAATATACGAAGCGCATTTAAAATGATCTTCATCGGCTTTAATACAGTCCTTTAAACGTTGAGGCCAGTTATCAATAGAAAAACGCACTCTCTCCATGGGAAAATTCTTCACTGCCAATCTTACGAATTGTTTTTTTAGGGACTCCAAATTATCATGGCGTTTAGAACATGCCATACTCTCTAAAACTGACCATAAATCATAATCCAGAGGATTAAAATCGGTACTAGATGACGGCCAGTCTTCAGCTCTGATGAAATCCAAAACGTCCCATTTCCATCCACGCTTGGGTGGGTCGAGCTTTATGACCCGGTGCTGAGTCTTGCTGAAAGAACTAAGAATTTAGTTATGGAACATGTTGTTAAGAGGCTTAACTACCTTCTCAAGACTCGTACCTTGATACACTTGTGCTGATGTTCTGACACCTTTTTCACAAAAATATGAATCAGTCAGTCCTTGATAGCTAACACCCCGTCAAACCATCACTGCAGTCGGATAATGTCCACGTTGTACTCTTCTGTCTTATTGAAAAGCTTTAAGCATTAACTTGGTCATTCTGCCTGTTAAAACATTGCTCAACAGTAAAAAAAATCTCGTCTGTAAATAAATGTTTTCTGTGACCTCCCTTTGCGAACCGCTTAAGAAGTTGTTTTGACTTTGCCACCCTATTATTTTTTAAATTACAAGGTAAATAACCAGTGCGTCTCTTATAGGCTGCAAGTCCTAAGTCATCTTCTAAAATATACGACATGGTTCTAGGTGCTATATTCATTTCCCGAGATAAAATCTTTTGCTTTCGGACAGGATTTCGAATTCTTTCCTTCGCTGCTTTGATCGACTTTTTCGTACGAATACTACGTGGCTCACCAGATCTTTGTCTGTCACAAACATAGGAGGTTTCATTGTATCTATCAATAGCCCGTTACACAAACCTTCGACGAATACCAAGCGGATGGAGAGTTTCAAATATTGCATTTGGTCCCACCTTGTTGGACCTACTTTGTGTAATGCTATCACAGCAATTTCGTTCTCTTTATCACTCCACTCCATTTTAATATCACATAAATATGTAACATCGATTGGCGCGAAAGTGAGAAAACACAATGAATATTCATATAAGAATGACAGATTCCAAATTCAACAGTAATTTTTTTTTTTCAATTGTAGCAGTATTTATGGTCAGACTAAGTATATCATACCTAGATTTCGGCAAACAAGCGCTTCTCTTTTACTCGGTAATCTAACGTGTTTACGTTTTGCTACTCCGTGTATTTACAAGATTCCCCTTATTGACTTGTATTTGAAGTTTTTTACTAGTAGGATTAGTGTTATCTGCAATCAACACTATAATATAAGTATTATTGTATACAAGTTTCAAACAACACCAGTGAATCATAAAATTTCCAGTTACGTAGTGTGATGATAAATAACTCTTACAAAAAATATAAACCGACTTCTAAGGTAATCTTTTTGGTCCCACACAAAGTTTCCAAATAAAATTAAGCATAGCGGAGTCGGTGCTAAGTAATTAACTTATCTTTGTTAGGTAGTTTTAACAAAAAAAAGTCGCCCGGTGTTAAGAACATAAAGTATATTATTATTTCCAACTTTTTAATGATTCTGCAATAAGTTCAAATTTTTAGCTAAATTATTATTCTTTTACAATTTTCAGTAACTACCAATTTCAAGGGTAGATGGTAATCTCCAGAGGCGGTTTCGATGTTGAGAGCGCCCTTGGATAGCACCTCATAGACGCTCCTCTAGCGATCATATATTTTGCGAAATAGATAGGCTAGGACACGTGTATCACATGTTTAATACTAATGTGTGCAAATAGAAGCCAAAACATTTACATACTTACTATAGTACTGAACCTTAGGTTATCAGGGAATCGAGTCGGGTCACGGAGATCGGATGCAGTTGACGTAGCGTCGTTGAAATTTTGACGGCTCTATACGATAACATTGGTAGTTGACCCTAACATTCTAGATGTTTCGCTCACATGATCGGGACTCGAATTTAATGCTTTATACCGAGCTTATGACATCAGGTTCAAGGTATCATTTTGTTACAATCACTATTTTATATTCCGGTAAGTACATTTAAAAAATACATCTTATTAGGGGGTTCTCGTATAGAATAATGCTCAAATGATTAGCAACGTTTTTTTTATATCTGCTAAATAGATATTAAAGGCTTAGACTGCATGAATAGCGTATTGGTTTTGGTCGTCTCGCTACTGCCACTGCGCCGAGTGTTGTGGGTCGAATCCTACACGGAACAAAATTTTGTGTGTTCCACAAATGGTTGTGCAGAGTCTGGGTGTTTCTTGTGTCCGTTGTTTGAATGTTCGTTAAGAGTACTTTACGAACATTCAAACAACGGACACAAGAAACACCCACGACGTGTAGGAGGCACTAGGCATAATTACTGTGTCGCGGAGTACCGCGACACAGTAATTATGCCTAGTGCCTGTGTGTCTTTGAAAAAAATGAAGAGAACCGAGGGAACGATTGAACATTTTGGGTTCTTACTCACCAAAGAAAACGCAACAGTACTGATACTGCTATTTTACGTCAATGTTATGTGAGGGGTAGTACCTTGGTCGGACCGGCCTTTCCATGCTGAATCCTGCAGGACTCATATCAGCCCTATATATAAACTGTCCTACTGTTGGGCACGGGCTTTTTCTCAGTATGAGAAGGGTTAGGCCATAGTCCACGCTGGTCCAGTGTGGGTTGGCGGATTTCTGACGATGTTTTTCTTCACCGTTGAAGCGATAATTGACTAATTCATACGTATATAACCTCGAAAAGTCAGAGATGCCTTGGAATTTTACTCGAGATCTCTGCATGGCAGTCCAACAGGCTCCCACTAGACTATCGCTGCTTTTAAACTTATATATTTTATGATTATTTGAATATTGTTCTCAGGCACGGGATCCAATGCTGTGATAAGAACTCCAGATGGCCAGCAACATGGATGTGGCGGATGGGGTTATATCCTAGGAGATGAAGGCAGTGGTATGTGATCATCTCATTAACTAATAATAGTAGTATAATAATAGGGGTTTAAATATTGGCGCCCTCGATGGCGTAGTGGTTAGTGTAACCGACTGTCACGCCTGAGGTCGCGGGTTCGATTCCCGCACAAATCAAACATTTGTGTGCATGAACATGGATGTTTGTCTAGGTCTTGGTCTGGGTGTTCCTATGTATAATATGTATGTATTTACAAAATAAATGTAAATATGTATGTTTATCCATTGTCTAGCACCCATAGTACAAGCTCTGCTTAGTTTGGGCTAGGCGGTGTTGAGTGTATGTGATAGAATATTATAAAAAATAAAATATGAAGCTGCCGCTTTGTGTGAAGCAAATCGATACCGTTGTGGTTTTTATACAAACTATTTCATCAATATTATTAGAATGGCTGATTCGATTTTTTTAGTTTCTAGTATTAAGGGGCACTGTGGTTTGTTATAAATTAACAAAAGCATCAACCAGCATGTAATTATGGCGAATTGAAACAACGAATAACTATAAATACAAATTTTATAAAGTTTATTGATATTTATTATTAATAATACGTGTTATTAATAATAAACATATATACACCATTCTCGATATTTAAATTAATTTTTAAAATAACCATTTCATTTTGTACAATGGTTAGGTATTTCATAGCTCAAATCCTAATACACACTTAAATATGTATATTGCCATAATTAATAATATTAACCTTTGCTTACGTGTTAGCAAGACATATATTAGATAAATCATTATTTTAAATATTATTAATACAGATATAGTTTCAAATAGATCTGGGATATGTGCCAAACTATTAAAAAAGGAACCGTTTTGGCTAGACCACGTATGTATTTCAGTTATAGCTTTTTATTTTAACAAAAATTAATTCTAGAATTAATTTATCGATTTTTACTCAAAATATTGTTGTGATCATTCAAATACATTTGTGCATACACTTCGCATGGTCTAGGACCAAACGCATGTACTTATGTATAAACAATGTGAATACTATACAAAAGTAAATGCATTTCATTTGAATACAAAAGTACATGCATTTCATTCGAATACAAAAGTACATGCGTTTCATTCGAATAAATTCGATTACAAGAGTACATGCATTTCATTCAAATATAATTCGAACTCAAAAGTACATACGTTTCATTTGAATGAATTCGAATACAAAGTACATACGTTTCATTTGATTATCGTTCAAAAGGCTAATATTACTTGATGTAATAGGTACATAATCATTTTTACACAGCATATTGGATAGCCCACAAAGCGGTGAAGACAGTGTTCGATGACGTCGACGGCCTGGAACCATCCCCTTACCCTACAGATCGCGTGTGGGAAGTCATCAGAGAACACTTCGACGCCGACACCAGAGCCGACCTACTGCCTCATGCTTATAAGCATTTTGACAAGAGCATGTTTGCTGGTAAGTGCGTTGCTATCTTTAGATTATATACTATTATAATAAAAAGGAAAGATTTGATTTTATGTTTGTTGGTTTGTAAAGATTTAAACCAAAAACGCCTCAACCGATTTTTAAAATTCTTTTATCATTCGTAAGCTATATTCTAACCGAGTAAAGGCTTTTTTATTTAAAAAGAATAAGTAGTGTTACTAACAAACTAACTTAACCTAACCTACTTTTACGCGATCAAAGCCGCGGGCAAAAGCTATAACAAATTTAATATAATATCTCCATATTTCGCATGCCAATCATAATCTTATATGCTCACTCCTATTTATCAGACTTATGATGATCACGGCACTAGGCTTAAGTGGTGGTCTCGCCACAGTACATAAATATACAGTAACCTATCTTCATACAAACGCGACGGTCGGAACTCGAGTCATACTTACGCGCCTCGGCGTCGGCATGCGCTCGGCACGCAACCAGTCGCGAATGCGCCGCAGTGACGAACGGGCGGTGTGATTGTTTTGGAAGCAGTAAGCGTACGATTTGTGATAATTTGTTTTTATTGAACACTTTCTATTTCATTCATTACGAATTTCATTTTTTATAATATAATATACATATTATATTTACAATCACAACTAGAAAGAAACTCAAGTAGGTAGATAAAATTAAAATACTGTAGGCAGGCAGCCCAAACGCCTGTCTACGAACCGCGCTGTTGTAGGTGATTATTTTAATAACAGGGCCGAGTTACAATACTGTATATGTATGTACTGTGGTCTCGCCATAGCCACGGCGCCGGCGGCCGCGGCGGCGCCGTGTGTAGCGGGTTCTAGATAGATTATATGAATGTATATTTTGTAGATACATATGGACAAAAAATTGTGTTATACGCAAATAGTTGTTAAGAGTTTGTGTGATCTTTGTGTCTGTTGTTTGAATGTTTGTAATGTTCACCGTTACTTCATGACGACATGCAGTTCTTTTTTTAAAATTACCTTTCCAAAATTACGTGACAGCCACCCAAAAAAGCGTAGGGTGCTCTCAAGATATATGCACCAAGTAGCGTCTTCTTAAGATATTTTTAAAAATATCTTAGGAAGCACCCCACGCCTTTTTACATTAAAATGCATTATTTTATTATTCACTCTATGCTTAATTCGAATGATTAAAAAAATATTTTCTACTTATTAGCTTGGTTTTTAAATAAAGCGTGCTTTTTTTGTTTTTTCCAACTATTATTTACGTGCAATTTTTTTTTCTAATTTTTATCTTATATAAAATTCATGTGAATTATTTATTTTCCGAGCCGAGTGCTCGAATCGGAAAGGTACGCATGCGCAGACCACGCGCTTGCTCTATCTCTCTCGCTCTCACGCAAAGGATCTGTGAGAAAATCATTAATCCTGACGATCCTAATCAGGATAATGAGATAATCTTATCAAATTATTGTATTGTCATCGGTCCTCGATAAGTCTACAACGTTTAAATGAAATCTGGCCGTTTGAAGTAGGTCAAAATCAAGTCCAAAGGAGTCGGTTACAAACAAACAAACAAACATACAGGTGAAGCTAATAAGCGTGTTAAAATCTTAAATCAAAGAGAGAAGAAATTATATTTCGTATTTTGTCCCTTGTGAAAAAAATATCCTTTTCATTTTTGCTCTCTGCTGGCCGTGGGAGAGTTCACATACAGGGCTGATATTATAGGCTTATAATTTTACAATTCATTTATTTTATTAATAACTATGATTTGTTAAAAAATATTTCTCACAGAATAAATGTATTTATGCAAATTAATTGTGACGCAGCGTACCTTGGTAGTATGCTAATCTATATTTGTTTTAAAGTTAGTTTTTATACGTTGCTCGGCATTCCACGCAATCACTCATTATACGCCTACCTTGACTTGTTTATCTTTGACATTCACTCACCTACCCACGTCAGGCCAGAGACGGAGTAAGGCATGTATAGGGGAGCAAAAAATAATCGACATTAAAAAACATCTATCGTATTTTCTATGATCTCTTTTTTCACATGTAAGTAATTTGTTTAAGAGCCGGAAATATATTATATATTATATGCCGGAATGCAGTGATTAGAGGCGTATAGGTGATCGTTAAATATTTCGTATTTAAATATTTCGCTTGTGTAATATTTGCTGTGCAATTAGTATTCTTATGGTCATTATATTTAATCCCAAATTATTATACCAAGTTATAAAACTGTTATTTTCTGTCATTTAGTGGCATTTTTGTCCGAAGTAATTCGTGTGTAGAGTCAAGTCTCCATACAACACCGTAACTGTTTCAAATAAATGTCATTTGAAAATATAAAGCATCAGGATAAATAACGCCAATGACATAATAGTTAATGCTGTCTGCGCAGCTGCTAAGATATTTTCAACAGATATAGCCCAATAACACTATCCAACCCAGGCATCAATTCTCAGAATCGGCCCAAACATAAGCGCAGTAAGAGCATATCATACAAAAAATTACATCTTTTGCAGAGTCCATAGGCAACTGACTACGTTGCCTTTATTCTAATCCGGCCCTGCCTCAATCGTTTGTTATTACAAACCCACTCCTGCTATCTTGTCTTAGATAAAAATAGACTAATAACTTCATGAATATCTGAAGTATTTGTCATGTTTATTTACCTAAATATATTGTTCCGCCTGCACTAGTGTCTTATTATGTGTGACGCAGTTTTTATCCTAATCGCGGACACAGCTCATAAAATAAATTACCAGTAGTGGGAGACTCGACTTCGATTCTAAGTTCTCTTACAGAACTTAAGAACTCTGACTTTTCTAAGTTATGTGCGTATTAAATAGTTAATTATCGCTCGCTTTTACGTTGAAGAAAAACATCGCGAGGTATCCTGCACGTCTGAAAGTTCTCTATAATGTTTTCGAAGATAATTTAAGTCTGCCAACTCGTACTACGTACCAGTAATAATTTTTTTTTTTTTTTTACTTGGGTATTTGCGCCTGATGCATACCCACTCGCCACAAGGGGAGGTGAGAGGGCTATGTCCGGCTCTCCCGTTCTTCGGGCCTACGGATCAAAACCCCACGGTGTGCACGCTCGCTGCCTTTTATAGTGGATGGGCCGCTGGCAAAAGTTTGCCAACTCGTACTGGGCCAGCGTGGTAGACTTTATCCCTTTTCACAATGAAAAGAGGCCCGTGCCCAGCGTGGGACGCTTTAATTTTAGGCTGATATTAATTTTATTTATGTATATTATAAATACTTACACCAATTAAATGATTATTATTTACCTATTTGTAGCCCTTAGTCCTTGACATCTTCTATAAGTGCTTTATTTTTCAAAGGGCTCTTTAAAGGCCAAACGCGCCTCTGCGCGAACTTAGAACTCTCTAAGAGTAGAGTTTTCTAAGTTATGGCAATGAGTGAAATGACTACTATTATTCTCTGGACTTACAGTCTCAACATAGCATCGCGGATGTTGACGCGACAAGATACTAAGCATAATTTCCACGTTGCTTCTACTATTGAATATTTTCTTTATAGACTTGCCCACCCAGCAAGTAAATTGACAATTGCTACACTGTCAGCGCATATAAAAAGACCATTAGCCATACAGCTCGGCATAATTTCTACTGGTAATCCTATTTATTAGAAACATTTAAATTTTCATACATCATATAAAATTTTTGTAGATTGAATTAATATTTCGGTAACGCGTTTAACAAGCAATCATAGGCTAACATAACTTTGGTAGTAAAAATAAATGACGTAATCTTAAGTCGTATCGTAAGCTTTTTAGTCCGTCATCTAATGATTGAGCAAATATTTAGTTGAGCCCTATCCCTCGTAGGATCTTGATATTAAATAAAGACTAACATGTAAATTATTATCTTTATTCAACAGGTATAACATCAAAACTCGCGTCACTAGCTCAGAAAGGCGACTCCCTCTCCCGGCACCTGTTTGCTTGCGCGGGCGCATCGCTCGCTGCTCACGCGGCGGCGCTTTCCTCACGCTGCACCGCCAAACAGCTGCGCGTTATCTGCGTCGGCTCCGTTTGGAAGAGCTGGGATCTACTCAAGCCTGGGATGTTAAAGGAGCTGGCACGTCGACAGGTTAGTATTTTTTTAAATGCCCTTGGTTGTTTATGATCTTGCGGCTAGTTATAGATAAGGGATATATATTCTCTATGTCCATAGATGCAACTGCTGTGCATGATGGTCTCGGGTTCAAGTACCAGGTGGTGCCAACAAAAAGATATTGAGTTTTTTGCTAAAGAATCTTAAAGCAGTCCTGAAGTTGGCGATGTTAGACATTTTCGTGCCTCAGAAAGCACGTAAAGCTGTTGATCCTGCGTCTGATCTCTCTAGTCGGATCGGTTTGCCGATTATAAGAGCTACAGAACAGAGCACTTGAGTACTATAATGTCTCATGCATAGATGGTCAGCCTTCATTAAAATTGGCCGCCATGACCGAAAATCGGTCTGAAGGATATTACTATTAAAAGTGATGCCTATGACATCCTGTTTGTAGAGATCACTATTAGATAATAAATAAATAAATTAGAACATGATATCTCTCGGTTTCTAAATGGCTAATTTATTTACTAGATTTCACCCGCGGCTTCGCTTGCTTAAATGTAGGTTAGGTTAGGTTAGCTTAGTAACAGTACATTTTCTGCATGAAAGGTACCTTGGTGGTCTGTCCATTTATGTACCACTGAAAACGTCTAAGCGAAATTTCATGATGATGCTGTCGAGTAGTTAAAGCGTGAGAGTGTAACAAACAAACGAACAAACTCACATTCGCATTTATAATATTAGTGAGGAAACACACACCTGCAACATATTTACAATTTAAAGCTATAAATACATTCTAAACAGATTTTCAATACTGTGTAAATCATGATTAACATTAAAAGATAACATATTAATGTGATTACACTTAATTAAAACGGTAATCATAGTCACATAGAAAATACAAAATAAATACTTTGTGCCAATATTTTAGCTCTTAAAGTCGCTTGGGTAACATGGCTATAGAAAAAACTGGCGTACGGTTTCAAAGCGGGGTAAGGTGGCACTCTTCTTTTTGGAGTACCTGCCTACTAAATATAATACATTTATGCATAATGTCACGCCTCAAGATGTATTTCACCCACGATTTGTGGCAGGTAGACGGCGATAGGTGCCGTCTACCGAATATAAATCAGACACTATTGAGAATTCTTTGTAAGAAAAATCCAGTAACACTTTGTCGCATTGACGACCGCTGCGCAATAGAGGCGAGTAAACTTTAAATTAAAGAATAAAATGTCGCTTACAGGTCAAAACCGAACTCGAGCTAGTTCGACTTCGTGTTTCATCAGCATTGGGAGCAGCTTGGCTTGCAGCCAAACACATCGACTTCGAACTGCCAAGGGATGATTCAGCATTCTGCAGCGTTTTCTACACTTACCATCCAGAAGGAGTTGCCAATGGCAATGGTGTGGCAAGCGGTAACGGTCACGCTAACGGCAATGGAGTGACGAACGGCAAATCGATAAATGGTAAAATGAACGGTAATGGTATCATGAATGGCGACGGCATTCACTACGACTGGAGCTAATGGTAACAAAATGCGTAATAGCGTAATTTTTGCAAAAATGTTTTTGTGTGCCAAATTTGTTTTGGGTGTTTATGTTTGTGTATGAGTGTGTGTGCTTGTTTAGTATTTTAAAATCATGGATTCTGATTTTTATTATTTTACAATTGTGACGTATTTTTGTTATTCGCTGCTACCAGCTATAATTTCAATTTATATCAATATAAAATTTAAGTCCGTCTAAAATAATATATATTTTTAACAATTGAATGAATCAAATACGTCATAGCTGTGAAATGACAGAAAAATTTACATCATATATTTTTTGGAAAAATTACGTATTTAATTAAGTAATATTAATTATAAAGTACCTTATCGATTTTAATATACCAAATGGAATGTAGACGGTAACATTGTGAGAGTTGAAGAAAGAATATTATTAGTTGGCATATAGAAGCTTTAAAATAAGAAATAAATACGGCCTTCGTACCACAGTCACAGCTTACTCTTATGTTCGGGCAATTTTAAACAGAATTTGGTTACTTTTATACCTTTCCATGGAGTGTCGATTTAACCACCTACAATATTAAGCGGATGAATATGAAGTGGTAGCACCAAAACTAGATATCTGCTAAATATCTATTAATTTTCTAATATGCTGTCAATTCCGATAATAGGCAAGCGACGACCCGCCACGATCATAGCGTACCTCGGTTCAGTCAAGGAGCAATAGTATGATGCAATGAATCGGCACCCTGTAGAAAAACTAAAAGTGAAAAACTAACATGTAGTCTTTGGGAGCTTGCAATACCACTTGAGCTGTTTTAACTCTGCAAAAAAAAAGCGCGACTAGTATAAAAGCCAACACCTCTTCAAGGGCCGACTTTTAAATCTTCAGATAGCTTACCTAAAGACTATGGCAGTTTTCTACTGAAATCATATCAAAAGTGTTATTTATTGAAAAATAATATCAGCCCTGTATTAAACTGTCCCACTGCTGGGCACGGGCCTCTTCTCAGCGTAAGAAGGTTTAGGCCATAGCCCACCACGCGCTGGTTAGCAACCTTCACATACCTTCGAGAACTTTTATAGAGAACTCTTAGATATGCAAATTTCCTCATAGGCAAGACGTGCGAAGCGAGCGATAATTGACTATTCAATACGCATATAACTTCCCAAAGTCAGAGATTCTCGAGACCTCTGCGGGGCAATGTTCTCCCACTAGGCTATCCCTGCTATTTATTCCATAGCTAGAGTTAATCTGGTAATGTAAAAATCGGCACTTAGAAGTCCTGTCAAAATATATTTTGACATCAATGGAATTTTCGATATTTATAATATTGTATAAATTCACACAATTATATCTAGGCAACTCAAAGTAAGTAAAAAGTATTACTTCAAAACTGCATTGCTTGCCTTATCTGTGAATTAGTATGCCTAAATTATGCAATTATGTTCAGAATACTGTTATTTAAAAAAGTACGTATTTTATGCTTCACATACCAAGGTGAAATGTTTTGTATAGTCTTATAATAAAACGTAGACATTTAATCGTTTAAATCTGCGATGATTGTCTTTTAGGTCGAATTTTCCCTTGTTTTATCAAACTAGCATATCGCACTCTTAATAAAACAGCGACTTAACTCGAAATTTGAAAGTAAGGCAATTTGAACTCTAATTGTAAATGTTAAATTCTAATATTATATTTGTGTTAAATCTTTGCAATAGAGTTCAAATTTGTTTAATACAAAATACTGAGATGAGTCTCTGTTTTATTAAGGGTGCGATATGTCTATGGGAGACTAAATTTAATACTACTACTACGTATATGACGGAAGTATCCACAATTGAAATAGCACCCAGTAAAACATGAAATGTTAAAAAATTAACACCTCTTAGCCTCACGTTGTAACCAAAGTATCAGTTCTTACATCTCTTTCTAATAACGTATATAGAAAAAATGATAGTTTCTCTTTAGAACTATCATGTTATTGAGAATTTTCTATAACTCCACTTACACGTGTTTGCACAGGCTGTTTTTATGTCACTTTAATTATGTAAATACATATTATTGTTTACATTTTACTGCATGACTTAAACTTACCTTGCCACCTTTTTGAGGCAAATAAGGTTAGTTGGAAGGTTTTAGTCCTGTAGGGGTTAGTCAGACTAACCTCTACAGGACTAAAGCTACATTTCTTCTACTTTCCGCTTTTTCCTACACACTTCAAAATAAAGTCATTCCTTTTCATAGTACTTGCTTATTTCGCGCCTTTTGAGTCTGACACGTTTTCACTGTCTGCTATTTAGGGTTTCTCTTGCCCATAGCTCTGTTAATAGCGACTAATCTTCCCATTAAAAAAACTAGATATTTAATATATTTGCTTTAAAAAGGTGGCAACCCTGCTAGCCACAGAGTATATATTAACATTTGGCGCGAATGTGAAAGTATAATGTAATCTAGTCTAGAAAATGATTACAGAATAATCTGAGTTGCCACATTAAAGACTTGTTATCATTGTAGGAATTATTGCGCAGATGGCGTAGTGGTTCAAGTGGTCGTCTCGCCACTGCTACTGCGCCGAGCATGTACGGTCAGCTACATAAGTTGCTGAACATTACGCAATTTGGTAACAGTATTTTATGAATTAAAATCTACTTACTATTCTCCAATAGTACCTACTAAATTGTGAATAAAATAACTATCCTATAACTTAAAAATTACCACTATTGTGAATGATGGACCACTTCAAAATCTCAGCAGTGTTATTCGACTTATGAGGCTGACTGTAGGTACATTTGTGTAATCAAAAATATTTGTTCCGAGTGTGGCCCGTCTTTTGTTTGGAAGACACTACAGACCTACACTCGGGACAACTATATTATTATTAATCAATCTGACTTTAGCAAGTATTTCTGAGGACAAAATACTTTTACATATATGTACATATTCTGTCAGGACATATTATAACAATTGCGGGGTTTTGTAACGAAAGCCTCTAGAATAGTGACGGGCACAGAAAGATCGAACCAAATATAAATCATTTTGTTATCGTTTGATTTTACTATTTTCTGTATCATACGCATATAACTTTAAACATGGAACTTAAACTACCTTACACGAATTAAACGACTGTATATTTTAAAAATCACTACGTAAACCATATTTAGATCTTTTAAAACTATTTATATTAAGCCGCCAAACCACTACATATAGTGGTGAGAAGGATACTTTCAAACCATCTTAGTCTCCCCGTGACAATGGCTGCTGAAAAGCAGACGCATCATCGAAAAAAGAGAGAATATAATACTAAAATATAAAAAAAAAATTATATCTTACGATAAAATCCGTCTAAAGTAGTTTAATTACATCTTGTAACAATTTCGTGAACGTAATAAAATATTGTAATTATACGTCTAATTTCTATAATTACTTGAAGATAAAGTTACGTGGGAATGCCGTATAACATATCGATCTGATTGACCTTAAAAATGGCGGTAATAATATTTTTTTAATTAAGTTTTTTATCTGTAATCTATGTAAATAGTTATAGTTCCTATTTTAAATTAGAAATAAGTGAACCTTGTTTGTGGAAACGAAGGTTGAATTACTGTAATATAATTAAATGTTTTGTAATAATATTATTGTATTTTAAATCGTAGAAATATATTTTTATTTTATTACTTTGTATCGATAAACAAAACTGTTGTTTTTTTATTAACGTCTCCCTATTTAATAAGTTCAGTTATAGAATAAAAGCCTCTTTTTAATTGTGGCAAAGTATTTGTTTCCTCTTAAAAATTAATGGCAATACTATTAGAATACTGATACCTGCTTTGAAGGCTCAACGACACGGCACTCGCACTTACCTATAGTTTCGATAACACATTTGAATATAACTTAAATAGATATGCACACTGCAAGGCACATCTGAATGATAGCATATTTATTCATGGATTGACAATCTACTAGCTGGGAGCCTTAGTTTTAGGTAAGTCTTAATTCAAGCATACCTGCTTTCTGATTCAACCAGGTTCGGTTGAATATCAGGTTTTCCACAGGCGACAACCATTTGACCTCCCAAAGAAAACAATGGGCTAAGGTTACACCAAATGCCAGATGATTGACTTAGTTCACGTTGGTTCCACTGCTTAGGTATTTACTGACTTACAAATGAAATCAAAATAAAAAATATGTTCATTCATGTAGGTCACAAAGTGACACCTATGAACGTCAAAGTTACTTATGAAATATTGTAATATAAATTCACATTAATAAGTGTACTTATTAATGTGAATACAATATTTCAATTTATTTATTTGTTGCCAGTTTTCAGCGAAGCAAAGAAAGTGTAAAAGAAGTATCCTATGTCGATTAAATATCACGAATGTTCATAACAGCTGGAACCGACACGAGGCAAGTTTCTTGAAAAATCGTCATGCTTTCTCTATTTATTTGCCAAGTAAAACAAAGATAGCACTATGTAGTTGCTTCATGGAACCGTGTAAATTGGCCTTTCTTGTAATCTAGATTTTTCCCGCGGCGTCGCTCGCGTAAATATAAGTTAGGTTAATAACAATACTTTTGAATGAAAGGTACCCTTAGATGTCCTTTTCTGTACCCTTGACAACGCAGATAGGGCGTGATAGCGTTACAAACAAACTCACATTTGCATTTATAATATTAGTTAGGATAGTGAATCATTAAGAAGTAAAACGGGTAACTTAATCGATCAATCTTAGCAATCGCCCCTTCGTTACGAGTCAGAGTCACAAAACAAAGCATGTAGGTATCTAAAAACTTGAATAAGTATGTGAATGACATTCTATGCAAAATTTTGGCAATAAAATTATATAATAACAGGTCTATAGCCCACGTATTTATACGAAACCAAATTCTGTTAAAGTGAATTTGTGTTAACATATAGATGTAGGTACATTACATATTAAATAATATCAGAACTGCTTATGAACTAAGACTGCACGGCTGGCTTAGTGGTATAAGTGGTTGCCTCGCCACTGCTGCCAAGCTGAGTGTGGTAGGTTCGATCCTCACACGGAACAAAAATTTGTGTGATCCACAGTTGTTCCGAGTCTGAGTGTATTTTGTGTTCGTCGAATAATGTTTTTGTCATTAAAAAAAACTCTCACTGCTAGGGACGGGCCTCTTCTCAGTGTGATAAGGGTTAGGCCATAGTCTACCACGCTGGCCCAGTGCACGTTGACAGACTTCACACATCTTCGAGATCATAACGGAGAACTCTCAGATATGCAGGTTTCCTCACGATGTTTTCCTTCACACTGAGCTATTACTGCTCTTTTGAGATAATAGCAATTAATTTCCATTATTTGTAGTTACAATTAAACTAATAAAAGTATTTTTATATTAAGTAATCCTAATCCTAACTTACCTATCTAAACTTCTAAACTAATATTATAAAGAGAAAACATTTGTATTTTTGTATGTATGTTTGTGATGTTTTCACACAAAAACTATTGGACCGATTACAAAAATTCTTTCACTATTAGAAAGCTGCATCTTCACTGAGTGACATAGGCTATAATACATTTTCAAAAAAAATAGGGATCCTTAATAAATATGCAATAATATAACCCAAGGTGTGAAAAAATTAGTCATAAAATATCTGTCATTACGTGCGCTGCGGAAACTATTGATGATAGAACAAAAAAATGATCTACAGTATTATAGAACGTATCAATATCTACAAAAAAGTCCGAGATCCCAACATGTCCAACTACTGTATTTATGCTACTATAACTACTTTTTTACATTCTAAATGTTGATAAAAGTGCTGACAATAATCAAACCATATTATTCATACCTCTGTATTAATCCTTATCCCATTAAATTATATTTTATTAAAGACCGTTTCTAAACCCGTAAAATACTTTTTAAATTATTAAAATCGCCCATTTCATTCAAAAGATATAATTCTTTAGATATAGTAGGTAGTTTCTAAATATTAGTAGGTAGTTTTTAAGTATTAGCTATATATATATATATATATATATATATATATATAGCTAACTACACCTATATAGGTGTAGTTAGACTTATTAATTTCTTTAGTTGTAGTTTTATATATTAAAATTAGATAACAAATTAAAAGTAGGTATTGGGTAATAAATTAAAGTCCACGCGGACGAAGTCGCGGGCAACAGCTAGTATCAATTAAAAATGGGAATGTGAGTTTGTTCCTTTGTTACGCTTTCTCGCCTTACTTCTCGACCATCATCATCGTGAAATTTTCGCATACATCTCAGACGAACAGAAAAGGACGTGGGGTATCTTCTATCCATCAAAAAAATACTGTTACTATTCTAACGTAAGTTTACGCCGGCGAAGCCGCGGGCAAAATCTAGTATAAAATAGACCAAAAATACAGGAAATCATCACATACAACATTAAGGTCAGTGTGCTAACCGATGGACTGGCGGTAAATGTTCTATCATATACACAAAACACCCGAGTCCCGAGTCTGGGTATTCTTTGTGTCCGTTTGAATGTTTGTAAAGTTCCCCGCGGCACAGGAATTATTCCAAGTGCTTGTCTTTTTAAGAAGTAGAAGTATCAGCACGGATTCTAGAACCGATAGACAACAATTGCTTCGCGCCTTTAAGTTATATTAAACATAATAACTAAAAGCATAGCTGATTATCATCACCTCGCGGCTGCCTACGCCAAATGACGTGGGAATGAATCCCACACGGGACAAAAACTATTATAACAGTTCTGGATGATTATTGTTTCCGTTGTATGAATGTTTGTGAAGTCATCTGCGATACAGGTATTTTTCCATAGTGCGAAGCAGCACGGGAAGAGGGCTACATAAAAACAAATTAAAATATCTACCACTAAATATAGGTATAAAAATATTAATTAAGTAACAACATTTTAATGAACTACAGCTACTCCATTAAATTTGGCATTGATGTGTCTTAACCTCCTCATTTTTTTATTGAGGAATAATATTACCAATTGACTAGGCACTTTATAACATTTAATAACATGCATGTCAAATTAGTAGTAATATAAAGTACCTATTTACTTTTTCCCCAAAAATAAGGAGTACTTGCAACCTTAGAAGTACAAAACAAACTATTTTTAGACCGCGATACCTTTCTTTATGCATCATATTCATAAATCAAGCTACTAGAACTGCTTGCAACAAGTCCAAATATTGATATTGCTCCCGCCTTAAGTCAAGTTAAACACAAGGTCAAATATACCTATGGAAAACTAAGACGCTATGCTTGCATAAATTTTGACGTATGAAAACATTATTTACGTAGTAAGTGGTCATACACAAAAATGTTACAATGATTTTAAAAAATCGGTAAGTTTGTTTATTACGCTATCACGCCTTAACGCATGATACGCATACACTTTTGCAGGGGTACAAACAAGGACATAGGGTTATCTTTCATCTAGAAAAAAGTACTGTGCTCGAGCGAACGATGCTGCGGCCAAAAGCTAATAGACTTTATTTATTTAATATACTGCCTTGTTGGTTTATTGTCATAAGACAATGACATAGTCTATCTAGCCAATACCTCTGAAAGGATAGGCAGAAGTGGATCACATGCACAATTCGTATATAGTTAGCACAGCTATAGTATTTAGTTCCCACGTAAGTAATAGGGGGCGAGCCTAATGCTACTTAAATTTATTTACAGAAAATCCTCGTTATATATAGGGCTCATTTCAATTACAATATTTAATCATAATAAAATAGATCTTGGAGACTAAGAGAGATTGAATTTGGAACACTTTATACGGTAGGTATAAAGTAGTTTAATTTCAATGTCTGTGATTCGCATAAACGTAAGACTATTTTGAAGAGATATTTATACGTCAAGCTGAAATGCAGCCATGAAAGTGCTATTTATTCAAGGCCCTGTATAATAGGTATTGTTGGCAAATTATAGTGCAGATAAAACGCTATCGAAATTGGAAAACTAATGGGTAGGAGAATAATTTAAATGGTGCGATTTAAATTTATCTATAGATTGATAATTAAAAATATACGTACATAATAGTTGCAACTAAGTAAATGCTTTTCGTTCATTCGTTGTAATAAAATGTAGACTTATATGTAGATATTTATAATATTAGAGACAACCCTATCGCTAAACAAATAACAAATCCGTCAAATAAAATATAACATCTTTCAATCGGCCCGTTACAATGCTGGTCATAAATAAATGTGCCTTCTTTTTTCTTTATTCAGTTATTTACAATCAGATAAGTGAAGAGTGAAGGTTTTCTAATTGAGAAAAGGCATTCTTTCAAGAATATTATCTGTAAATTTTAACTCTCTATCTGCTATTATAACAGTCGTTGCTAACTTTTGGACTCCACTAGCTCTGCGAACAAATGACACTGACATTTATTTTTGTAATCGTTTTGACAACATCACTATCAACAATGAATATTTCGAGATTTTCTCGGTTAATTCGAATAAAACCGGTTTTAAATGTGAACTACAGATGTTCCTGCCGTGTGATTCATGGTTCTAATAATTACAATAACAGCCATGACAATAGATATACATATTTCAGTGGTATTCTTGCAGCGGCCGCCGGATTTATAGGTTACTTTAGTGTGAAAGGAAAATTGTTTGCAGCTACAGAATTTCATGATTTGAAGGGTAGAAGAGAGAAGTATAATTTCATTGCTGATGTAGTGACTGTGTCTGCGCCGTCTGTAGTGTATATAGAGATAAAAGACAGCCGCAGGCTAGACTTGTTTACTGGTAAGCCTGTGACTTTATCGAACGGTTCAGGGTTTATAGTGAAGGAAGATGGGTTGATACTGACGAACGCTCATGTCGTGGTGAATAAGCCTAACGCCATAGTAAACGTACGGTTGATGGTGAGTGATGTTATTTAATTTATTCTTGCGCAATACATATTATGTTCAGTGTTTATTTATTTATTGTTCTTTGGGAAACAAACAGATGTTATAAAACATAAAGACAGTAAGATACAAATAAAACATCATCCAGAAAACTTACCACACATTGCATTTAAAGTTAAAGTCAAAGTCAAAAATCATTTATTCACTTAGGTCACAAAGTAACAATTATGAATGTCAAAGGGGTTAGTGAGTTTATTAAATTTACTGAAGGCATAAGGTTGAGCCTATGAGAAGATACCTGCAAGAAACTTAAGGCCACTCTTTTAAATCGCCATCAACTTATAATTTCAGTATTTAAGTAACCACGTGTCGCAGTCATTATGCCATATGTCACTGTCCATATAAAACTAAATTCTAAAAATAAAGAAAAAGTTAATAATATTATGTAAGAAGCATTTGAGGTTTGAAATAATATTTATCAGTAGGTAGTCATTTGTAATAGACAGTAGTATGGCATGAGGACGCATACACTTACACTTTGTGACATGAAAAGATAGTTCGTGACTAAATGTAGTTAAAACAAAATAAAGTTTAATACATACATTTGTTTTAAAGAAAAGAAAGATACTTTAACATCACAAAATAAACACGAAGTACCTTCACATAACTAAATTGATTTATATAATACATACATTATTTGAACCCTGTATGAAACAAGTAACTAGTTCCATGAGTTTTTATCATATAAGTAAACATTGATTGAATAATAGCCCTTCCAGATAAGCTGACTTTTAACAGCACTTTTAAATTTAACTAAAGGTAAATTTATAATATCAATCAGTATTTTATTAAAAAAGTGTATACCTACTGAGTGTTTAAGTTGTGAATATCACAATTCTTATTATATAAGTGAATATTATGTTTTAGAAACATAATATTCACATATATGTATATATCTATATATATAATATTTACAATATTATGTTTTATAAACATAATATTCGTAAATATATATTGCGACGCAACGGTAAGTATACCAATTTCTTTGGAATGCTCTTTTAATGCTCTTCTTTACATTCTGTGACAGATATTAAAATAGTTTTAAGAGACTATAGAATAAAATACGATAAGTAACAATTTGGAAAACAATATAATATATGTATTGAAAGGAGAATGATAGCGGGAAACAAAGTGAATGGAGCTCTACGCGCTCTTATGAACAGTCGAAATGTTTCCGAAAAGGCACGTTTGGCTGTTCATAGAGGACTATTAGTGCCCACACTTATGTATGGAAGTGAAAGTTGGGTATGGCAAAAGAAGCATAAGAGCAGAACAAATGCTGTAGAAATGAGAGCGCTGAGAAATATATGTGGTGCGACTCTGAAAGATAGAATAAGGAATAGTGTGATTAGAGAGAGATGCGACATGAAAGTGGATATAGTGACAAGAATAGAAAAGGGTATGTTAAGCTGGTTTGGGCATGTAGAAAGAATGGACGAGGAAAGACTGACTAAGAAAGTTTATAAGGCTAGTGTGAATGGAACAGTCGCAAGAGGAAGACCTAGGCAAACGTTTTTTGATCGGAAGACCTAGGCGAACGTTTTTTGATCGGAAGACCTAGGCGAACGTTTCTTGATCAGATCGGAGACGTTCTGGACAAAGGCCAGGTTAGGAGCACTTTGAACCGACGGGCGTGTATGTGGAATGTGATGAAAGTGAATGAAGCCAGAGAAGTGTGTCAGGATTGTAGCAAATGGAAATCCGTAGTCTCTGCTTACCCCTCTGGGAAACAGGCGTGAATCTATGTATGTATATATGTATAATATATGTATAATATGATATGCATTTTATTAACTATAGTGAAAGATTATTGCCAAGCAATCTTTTAAATTTAGCTAGGCTAGGCTTTTATGCTAAACTTATTTGCGGCCATGTTATTTTCTAGATTTTACGTCTAGTGTTGAACATATTTAGAATCATATAAAAGTGAATATGTGATAATTCTATAATGTAACATCCATGTACTTTACCTATCCTCTTATTACAATCTAATTTAAATTTATGTAGATGCATTTATGTTCTGACCCATATTTATATCATAAAACTACATACCTACATACTGCCTGTGAGTTCACGTTCATATGGGTATTTTCACGTCTGTGAACATAGGCAAACCCTTATCCTATCTTATCTTATGTGGGGGCCAGTCAGTGCAGACCGGCGACAATTCGACCCAGTGGGATCTTTTGTGTCGACATTCTCCCAATAACGACTGCCATAGATGTTGATGGCAGCCAGGACCGACGGCTTAACGTGCTCTCCGAGGCACTGAGCAGGCGATAATTGTCAATCAATACGCACATAATTTCGAAAAGTCTTATAACTTCCGAAAGTCAGAGGTGCGCGACCTGGGTTCGAACCCGAAACCCTCTGCATTGCAGTCTGTTGGTCTCCCCACTGAGCTGTTGCTGTTCTAGGCAAACCCTACATGTGTTTATAAAAAGTATGTATTCATTAATGACATCCGTGTACCAAGTTTAACTCCAAAACATACAATGGATTGGGCAACAAATATCCAAACATGTTGTGATGTGCATTTGTGATATCAGCCACAAGAAAATTTTAATTTGTATTGCAGCACATAGCAAGCTCCTAAGCCAATTGGTTTCATATAAAATGTTAAATCAAACTAATTAAGTTAGGAGATCAACAGTATTTCTGGTTGCATCGGATCATTGTATCATTGTGTTTGTGCACACACTTGTGCACTATAATATGTCATGTAGATTGGCAATCTCTATTAAGATTGTCAGTTTCTCTCTTTGTGTGTGTAGGCAGATGCCAAGTGGCTTGAGTTTATGAACATGGTTGACAATAACACAGATATCTATATATATCTGTGTTCAATATATTATACTGCTGTGCATTTAACTAATTAACCTGACTGCAAAGTCATTAGTATGAGCTCTGAGGCACTTAATATTTTATAATGATTTTCTGTTAGAAAATGTAGGCTTTAGTATATTCATGCGTGAGTTAACATTATGATAAATAAGTTTGATAATGTTTTAAATGATGCTGCAATCTCAAATGCACAAGTGGGACAACATTTTGTATTTGTGTGAAATATTTGTATAAGTGGTACAGTTTATTAAAACACTAGGAGCTAAGTACAATATGCACTGTCTCCTTATTATGCCTGGTATTAAGTCTCTGCCTATCCTATATATAATCGTTTAGTGAATATTGTCTAGTACCCATAGTACAAGCTCTGCTTAGTTTGGGCTAGATGGTGTTGTTTGTATGTGGTAGAATATTATTATTATATTTTTTTTTTAAGACTTCAAAAAGAGAAGATGACTATATGCTTGTTACACAATTATGTTTTTTGTGTTCAATCACAATTATGTTCTCTTTATGTTTTTCTAAAAATTATCTATGACATTTTCAGGATGGATCAATACACACAGGGTTTGTAGAAGATGTAGATATGAAATCGGATTTAGCCACTCTCCGCATCCCAGTGAAGGGCCTGCCAATTATGAAGCTTGGGTCTTCATCAGACATCCAGCCTGGCGAGTGGGTTTGTATTTAATTTCCTATCAACTGCGAATAGATTCTTTTTTAGATACAGATTGGATATGGACAATTTTTCGCAATTGCACCCACATTTATGATTAGTGCTTCGCCTGTGGCTTGAAGTGTGATATTACATAACCTATGTTACTTCTGGATAAAGTAGCTTTCTAATGATTAAAATCAGTTCAGTAGTGTTAGAGACCCTCATATACTAACAAAAGTTACCTGTATTATAAAGTATATTAGTATAGATATTTAAGATAATTTATTTCACGTTAGCCAATCCAGAGGAATCAAATCAAAAGAAGTCCTTATTTAGGGACTTTACTCCTAGAGTCATTGACGTAATATAAATAGACGCGTCATGCATGAAGATCACAGCACTCGAAAATAGCGTAAATACTATCGGTAGCTAGACAGTTACTTAGACGCACGAAGAAAGGGAAAGAAAATTAAATGTCATCTACGGAATTCCTGTTGTTAGAGAGAGATAAATATATTACTTTAATTACTTTGTCATTCTGTGGTGCATGCTCATTGGCCGAGCGCGAACTTAAGAAGGGACGTGACTTACCTCAGGCGCCAGAAGCCACTAGAAGGCATCGAAAAAAATTAAATAAAATCTATTTCTCTTGATACTTACGCATGAAATGATACTTTTTTATCTTTCACAGTTGCAGTATAATTTTTACACTTCCTAAAATTTTTTTTGTTGTTAGTTATTTCGTGAATTTAATTAGCTCAAGTTATTTTAATATCACGTACACCCTCGGCAATGGTTGGTACGTGGCAAATGGATTTCTGGTAATTACCTTGCATTCATGTTGCCACTACAAAGCGCGGGCAACGTATCTATAGTTTATATATCATTGCCTAGAGTGCAATATTTCTCTCTTGTCGGCATCCCGTATTTTTGCCTAAAAATATATCTATGTAATAATATGAAGGTGCATATTCTATTATAAGTATAACAATCAGAAAACAAAATTTAAATGGATTGTGCAATTTCAATTTAATGATCATATATTATTTCGGCTTCGTATGTGTATGAGGGATAAGGTTCCACTAGATATTAGCTCAACTCTGAACCCAAGCTATTTTTGGTTTACAGGTGGTAGCGATGGGCAGCCCGCTGGCTTTGAGCAACACAGTGACTGCGGGAGTCGTGAGTTCCACCCAGAGAGCTAGCGAAGAACTCGGCTTAAGAGGTTCATCTTCTATAATAATTTCAGCCCTGTATAAACTGTCCCACTGCTGAACACGAGACTTTTCTCAGTATGAGAAGGTTTAGGCCGTTGGGAATTAGCAAACATCATATATCTTCGAGAACTCTTAGATATGCAGCTATCTTTGAAAACATTGTGGAGAACTTGTAGATATGCAGATTTCCCCGCGATGTTTTCCTTCACCGTTAAGGCAAACGATAATTAGCTATTTAATACGCACATAACATTGAAAAGTCGGAGATACGCGCCATTGAATCGAACTCGAGACTTCTACGTAGCAGTCCAACGGTCTGCCACTTGCCTAAGTGGGCAATCGTGGGAGACCAATAATTCGAATAATAAGTATAATAATGATAGCCACCGGTACCGCCCCGCCTCCGTTGACTATGTGTAAGTAAGTAGGCTTAACTGCCTCCGTGCCGCAGCGGTAGTGAATGCGACTGCTGTGCAACGTGACGTGGTCTCAGGTTTGAATTCCGGTTCGGGCCAACTATATGTTATTGGGTTTTTCTGTGAAGAATTCTCAATAGCAGCCCAAAAATTGGCGGTGTTAGACATCCCCGTGCCTCGGCAAGCACGTAAAGCCGTTGGTCCTGCTCCTTATCTCTCTCCGGTCGTGTCGGATTACCGTCCCATCGGATCATGAGAGTTAGGGAGCAGAGAGTGCTCTTGTGTTTGTGCACACGCTTGTGCACTATAATATCTCCTGCGCAGATGGCCAGTCTACGTTAGAATTGGCCGCCGTGACCGAAATTAGGTCTGGACGACATTATTAGTAAGCTTAAAAAACAGAACATAAATGATATGAAAATGAAGGGAAGAGTCTTTTGAACGCTAACTTCTCTCTTTTCAGGCAAAGACATGGTGTACATTCAGACAGACGCTCCGATCACGTTCGGGAACAGTGGCGGCCCTTTAGTGAACCTCGATGGTGAAGCGATAGGCATAAACAGCATGAAAGTCACCTCTGGTATATCGTTCGCCATCCCTATCGATTATGTTAAGGAATTCTTATCTAAGAGTAAGTATTTTATTATTTAAAATGCATGACGGGTTATGGTTTCGCTTTTTGCACTAATGTAATTTTGCCGTCATGTGTACTTTCCAATTGCAAAAGCATTTAAAATGTCGATACGTAATAAACTTTCGGGTGGTACTTTAACTAATTACCTATATATATTAACTTAAGAACATACAGAAAAGACTTCATGATACTTTGAGCTCATTCTGCGTAAATAGAAACACCAATGATTAAATTATGTTCGGGTACTTTGAAATAACTACACTGGAACATTGAGACAACTACCATCTTAGTCTCCCCGTGACCATGGCTGCTGAAAAGCAACCGAAACGTCGGAGAAAGTGTAAAATTAAATTAAATCTAAATAATAATAATTTAATTAGCTTAAAAATTAGTAAAGTTTAATAGTAGTAGTAGTAGTGTAATAGTAGTAGTAGTGTAATAGTAGTAGTAGTGTAACAGTTTTCCCTACCGATCTTTCGAAACCGTTGTTGAATTTTTAAGAACAGTTACAAAATTTCGAGGAGCATGTCGAATTTTCGAGATCGTAGTCATACTTACGAGATCGTAGTCGTACTTTCGAGATCGTAGTCGTACTTTCGAGATCGTAGTCGCACTTTCGAGATTGTAGTCGGACTTTCTCGAAATATGCAGTTTATTCTAAATACATGTTTATAGTTGCGTGTACTCGTTGGTAGACACTATAGTAGCTCCGCTATTTCCTAACTGTTCGCGCCTGCGGCTTTTAAGCACCCTCCCAAGGCATATTTGCCCAAGCTCAAGCTTTTTTATTACTGTAGTGTTTCGATTTCAAATCGCATGCTTTTTTACATTCGTCGTTGATTCAAATCACAATTCGTTATGGCCCGTCCTGCCTGAAATATTGACTAACCTTTATTGCTTACTATGTTATGTAGCCACGTAATCACACATTAGGGTTTTGAATGAATGAATGAATGCACTTGTTTAGATTGCCCAAATTGGTTTCTTTGCAAACACTGCATGTGCTTTTACAGCCAAAAAATGCTTTAAGAATATAAAGAGACCCATTTACATAGGTAGGGGAGAGAGGGGCTTGTTGTAACAGGGGTAAGTAGTAACAAGGCTTTTTCGCTAAGAATTTAAACTTTATTAACGTATTTCTTTGACTCAATCTTACCGTTATACCGCGCCGCGCCATGTCATCACAGCTAGTGTCCCGCCAGGGCAGCGCACTGAGTGAATGTGCGCAAGCGCATAGTTTTTGCCAGGTAATGTATAATTTAACGTTTGTCAACTTTTGGTTGGCTTCACTATTATCGACTAATTAGAGCTTTCTGTATTTTATTTGGTGTTAAAATGTATCTATTTATGACGTCGTGTAACAGTTTTCGAGATTACTAATTTGATTGAATAGCTATCTTGTTAAATATTAATAACTATACCTTGGGGTTAGTTGTAACAAAATCTTGGAGTTTGTTGTAACATGTTACAACTTGCCCCCATATTGTTGTATGTTACTTTTATTATTTATAATGTGATTTACCTAATTTGTTTTATTTTAGAATGAGAGACTATAAATGTGCTGTGCATCTTGGTGCTAAAATATATCCTCCCTTATAATACATCGAAACTGCGAACACAACTTCTAGTTGCTCTGGTTTACAAAATCAATTTTCCCTATCGAAGATTATATCATTAGCGAACCACCACCGCGAAAAACAAATACAATTAGCAGACGCAAAAGGAAATCTACTGTTTTGACGGACACGCCTGAAAAAGAAGCTTTGAGAATGCAATAAAAAGAAAAATGAAGAAAAAGATGATAAAGATACGGTAAAGGGACAGGGGAAAGACAAAGGCAAGCGTAAAACAAAGTTAAAAAAGGATTTTATGTTCTGATTCAGAATCTGAAGAAGTTAGAATCGAATCAAGTTTTCAGCGAAACGTATAGTCATTCAAAAGGTGATGTAGGGTATGTCACAGGAGATATTATTTATTTTATTTGTAGCAACTAGAACTCAAATGAAGGCTAAATTAATTAATAATGAAATTATTGAAAGGCTGATTATTGTAAGATGTAAAGAAGAAGTAAGAGATAATTACAAGACATAATTTGGAGGTTTATAATTTAACTTAGGTACTATGATTTTAAAGTACCATGTTGATATATTATTATAAGTACACATTTATTAAAAACTAAAATCTTTAATTTTTTTTTATATTAGCGGTTGGGATGTTTAACCGGTCGTATACCGCCGGCTCGCATACCAGCCGGCAGATTTGTACCCGTCGTAGGCCGGTGGCTCGCATGCGAGCCACCAAATTGGCGCCAAAACGCCGCACGCCGCCTTCGCTTAAGCGAAGGCGTTCTGGGGCCAATTTGGTGGCTCGCATGCGAGCCACCGGCCTACGACGGGTACAAATCTGCCGGCTGGTATGCGAGCCGGCGGTATACGACCGGTTAAGTTAATTAAATGATATAAAATACATATTATAGAAACACCTAATTATTTTTGTTGAAATCAAAGCAAAACGATTTAAGGTGTGAAAAAAAAGGATGTGTCTCGTTTTTTATTAATGTTACTGCTTGCCCCAATAGATGTTACAACTGACCTCAAGGACGGGGTAAGTTGTAACACCGCCTTTTTTAAAATATAAATCTAATTATGAAAGAGTTACCTGTAGATTATATATTTGTTCGTTTTGACTATAAGAAGAATGGTTAGAATAGCAATCAATGTTTAGTTATTGGTAATTTAACCATTACATTTCAAGATATATGACATTTTTTTTAAATTGTTACAACAAACCGCTCCACGCCCTACCTATTTTCTTGAAACAAGTGTCTATGCTATCCCTGTTGTGTAGCCAAGTTTGACAAAGACATTAGAGAAACTTAAGACATTAAAGCAATTTCGAGAAACTTCGAGAAATTTGCATAGTGTAAATCGGCATTAAGTTCGAATAAAATTTCTATCTCCTTTTGTACTAGATTTTAATGCTGCATGGTAATTAGATCGTTCCACAGGGAAAACGAAGTCGCCCCAAGTGTCGCGGCGGTACCTCGGCATCACTATGCTGTCACTCACGCCCACCATACTTATGGAACTGCGCATGAGGAATCCGGAGGTGAGATTATACAGCGTGTAACAGAATCGCCTTCATCCTCTTCCTCATCTTTCATCCAGAAAAAAACTACTGATCCCGAGGGATAGGAAATTGACATAACCTACATTTACGTGATCGAAGCAGAGGCCAAAATCTAGTCTTTATATAAATTCAAATAGGCTTGTTTCCTCATAGAGAATACTTTGTTAAAATCGGGTAATTTCCATAACGTTTTGCCATTAGGTGAGAATGAACTGTTTGCTATCTTCATATTATAAAACAAGTGAGAAACGGCAATGAATTGCGGTAAATCTTAGAGTTCGGTAAAATAGTAAATAATAATATGCAAAGGTCACGTGGTACCAAGTGACCAGAGGTATCACGTCATAGGTCACATCAGAGGTCATAGTCATTTCGGTGGTATATCGACTATGCTGAGTCGAATGGCGTTGACCGCGAGTCTCTAGCTCTTATGGTTCTTGAGTTGATAGGTAATAGTAGTGTATTACACCCACATTTCGCTTGTTAAAATTTAGGTCCTATGTAATGGGGAGCTAGCCTATTATTGTCGAACGGGCTTCAAATTCCATGTTGCTACTAAGAAATTATTTTACAAATCATCTTATAACAAACTAACTGACCCGCGCAACTTCGTCTGCTTCATATAAGAAAATTTCCCCCGTTTTTGCAACATTTTCCATTTATTTTTATATTGCTGCTCCGCTCCTATTGGTAGTAGCGTGATGTTATATAGCCTATTACCTTCCACGATAAATGGGCTATCCAACACTGAAATAATTTTTCAATTCGAACCAGTAGTTCCTGAGATTAGCGCGTTCAAACAAACTCATCATCTTTATAACATTAGTATAGATTGCCCGACCTAGGCATCAATTCTGGGACCTGATTGCACACAAATATAACTACAAACTGATGCTGAACGTATCAGGCGACGCGCGACGGTCTTAAAAAAGGACTTTGGAATCATTGGAGCTGGTTAGACTATTTGCATCGAAAATGTTGTTTTATTAAGTCTTTATTGGCTAAAGACAATTAGCTTCAAATAAATATGATCTATTCTATGGACAGCTATAGACACGACTACACGACCACCTGTTTCCACTCCAGCAACAGACCTTAGAGCGGGATTAACCAGACACTATACCGAAGATATCCTGGACGTCAGCCTGCACCAGATTAGTATGGCCCTTAAACAGCTCAAAAACAATAAGGCGCCGGGTGATGACGGAATTACGACTGAGCTTCTGAAAGCCAGCGGCGAAACCGCTATGGAAGTTCTACGGAGGCTTTTCAATTCCGTCATACTCGAAGGTAAAACGCCACAGTGTGTGGTGGTGCTTTTCTTTAAGAAGGGTGATAAAACCCTCTTAAAGAACTACAGACCCATCTCACTTATGAGCCACGTCTACAAGCTGTTTTCAAGGGTCATCACGAATCGTCTCGAGAGTAGGCTAAATGACTTCCAGCCAAACAAGAGAACGTACAAGCCGGATTCCGTAAAGGTTACAGTACCATAGACCACATAAATACGCTACGGCAGGTTATACAAAAATCGGAAGAGTATTACCGGCCCTTATGCGTGGCGTTTGTGGACTATGAGAAAGCTTTCAATTCGATCGAAACCTGGGCGGTGCTGCAGTCTCTCCAAAGGTGCCAGATTGACTATCGGTATGTCGAAGTGCTCAAGTGTCTGTATGAAAACGACATCATGTCAGTCCGTCTCCAAGACAAGAGCTCGAAACCTATACAACTACAGCGAGGAGTGAGACAGGGAGATGTCATATCTCCGAAACTGTTCACCGCCGCGTTGGAAGACGATTTCAGGCTCTTGGACTGGAAAGGACTCGGAATTAACATCAACGGCGAGTACATCATTCACTTTCGATTTGCTGACGATATCGTGGTCATGGCTGAAAACATGGAATACCTCAGCATTATGCTCGATGGCCTCTGTAGAGTACTCATCTTAAAGTGAACACGGACAAGACGAAAATCATGTCCAACGTCCATGTTATACCTACTCTTATTAAGGTTGGAAACAATACTACCTAATAATACCTGGGAGAAATGATCCAGTTTGGAGGTCCAACTTCGAGAAAGAGGTCAATCGTCGAATCCAACTTGGCTGGCCAGCGTTCGGGAAGCTACAACATATCTTCGCGTCCAATATACCGCAGTGTCTCAAGACAAAAGTCTGACCAGTGTGTGTTGACATACGGATCCGAGACGTGGTCGCTCACTATGGGCCTTATCAGAAGGCTCAAAGTCACTCAGAGGGCGATAGAGAGAGCTATGCTCGGGGTTTCCCTGCGGGATCGAATCAGAAACGAGGAGATCTGCAGGAAAACTAAAGTAGACGACATAGCTCTCTGGATAGCCAAGCTGAAGTGGCAGTGGGCAGGGCACATAGCTCGCATAACCGATGGCCGTTGGGGCAGAAAGGTTCTGGAGTGGCGGCCACGCACCGGAAGACGCAGCAGAGGTAGACCTCCTACAAGGTGGACCGACGACCTGGTAAAGGTCGCGGGAAGTGGTTGGATGATCATATTTCATCATCATCTCAGCCAAAAGACGTCCACTGCTGGACATAGGCCTCCCCCAAGGTCTTCCACACAGATCGGTCTTGGGCCGCCCGCATCCAACCGCTTCTCGCGACCCGTGCCAGGTCGTCGATTCCCCTTGTCATTTATAAATATGATAAATAAATATATAAGTATATAAATTATTATGTTTCTAGATGCCGACAGATATTGAGCATGGTATCCTTGTCTGGAAAGTTATTATTGGATCCCCAGCTTACAAGTAAGTGTTTCAAGAATACTCGATAAAAAAACCTAAAAAAGATAGACACCTATTTTAGCTATTTTGTCGATAATCTTGCGTATCCGTACAATTATTAAATGCGAATTCGTGTTTGTTTATTTATGTGTTTGTTACACTTTCACGTTTTAACTACTCGACCAATCATCATGAAATTTTGCATACATTCCAGGGGCACAAAAAATGATACAGGGATACAGATACTTTTATGTAGAATAAGGTACTGTTCTCAGGGGTTAGAAATTTATCAACACAGTCTATATTTACGCGAGCAAAGCCGTGGGCAAAATCTAGTTTATTATAAAAGTTAGTCAGTAATGTCGAAAAATTACAAAGTTGATTTTGATATCACAATTGTTCTTGCAATTTAATGGATGCAAGGCCAACGCCGGCCATAGAGTAGGTATCGAAAAAACCATAAGGGTCAATAATAAAATAATAATAATCAGTTCGTAGTTAGTAAATTTATAGACTGCACGGATGGCGTAGTGGTTTAAGTGGTCGCCTCGCCACTGTTGCCGCGTCGAGTATTGTGGGTTCGATCCCCACATGGGACAAAAAATTGTGTGATCGACAAATATATCTATAATAATAATAATGTAAAAAATAAAAATAATAATACTAATGTAAAAAATAACTATAATAATAATAATGTAAAAACTAAGACCAAAAGCCTGCTATAATAAATTCCCGAAGGTGTTTTACACCCATACTTCGCCAGTTGTGTTTTTTGGTCGTACGTAATCTACTGACGTCTATAGGACGAATTAACAGATTTACAATTCCTTTGCTTGTATTGAAAGTTTCATAACGGTTTGGTTTCGTATGGTTTCGGTTTGGTTTGGTAAAATATCCAAAACCAATTTATTTAATCCAGTCATCAAAACCGGACTCATACGATCACGTACAGTCGGCCAAAAATATGGTCTACCATTCTACGGTTGAGGTTCATTTAAACGTCATGAAGCAGCAAGGTCGAATTGCCCTTACAGTAATATTATGACAGTGACCATAGCTCTTATTATGTATTATATTTACGTCATGCTTTGTCAAGTTAAGAAAAGTTAATCTTAGCGATAATTAGATCTCACAGAAACTTGTCAAAACTGATAGACCACCTTATTGGCCGACTGTACAGGTATTTATAAAAAAAATAGGTTAGAGTATCAAATATTTTCCTAAAACTATTATTAAATTAATTTAATATTTTTACTTCCACAGTGGTGGCCTCCAACCGGGTGACATAGTGGTCAGTATAAACTCGGAGCCAGTACACACAGCTGGCGACATCTATCAACTACTGGAAAGCACTAGCGGCACTTTACTCATAGAAGTCGTTAGAGGACGCCAGCGAATCACTTTAAAAGTCACGCCTGAAATGCATTGACGAGAAGATATAGGAATAAAATACCATATAAGTATTTTATATGTATTGTATAACAATGAAATTCGCCATTTTTATAAGATGTAATATTAAAGATAGTCGAAATCAGGTAATAGAATATAAAGACCGTTCATACAGGTAGCGACATCTATCAACTGGAGAACTCTAGCAGCATCTTACTTAAGGAAATCCTTAGAGGGTGCGATTTAACTTGAAGCTTACGCCGTGTACTATTGCGAGTATTTAGAAATAAAATGCATTATAAGTATTAGTATAATAATAGTATGGTATGACAATGAAATTCACCATTTCCTTTAAAGATAAATTTAAGGTAATGGAATCCAATCAAATAAATAATAAAGCCTGCGACAGCGAGTTTCAATTAATTATTTAAAAATATATTAGCTATAGTTTTTTAAAATATATTACGTATAAGCTGCATCCACGATCGGACTTGCACAAATAAAACATAAAAAACTAAAACACAACATTTTCGAAAAAAGAAACATCCTAGTCTGGAATAACATAGTTTTAAAAATTAAATCGCTGTTTGCTACGTTTGATAGGGTAGCTAATATGTATGAAATTCCGAGAAGTAACTATTTCATATTTTCAAGTATTTATACATCAGTGTAACATTGTGTTTAGCTTACATAAATAATTCAGTTTTGGAAACTTGTGAACAGTACATCTTTTATTAATGGACGCAGTATGAATATTGTTTGGGCTAGTATGCGCCAGTTGCAAGTTAAAATTTTTTGCTAACCCTTTTTAGCTAGGATACATACATATAATTAGTAAATCATTAAAAATATTGAAGAATGAAATTCTTTTTTATTTGTATTGCTTCTCTTGCAGGGTGATTATTTCAATAAAAAAAATATAAAAAATATAAATAGCTATGTATATTTATTTAAATATAATGTTTTAATGTAATTATTGTTTGCTTTGTCTATGAAAATGGATAGTTAGGTATTTTTTCCTAGTAGATGTTAGATTTATTTTCGAGAGAAGTTTAATTTTTATAATTAAGTCGTTTTATGATTAATAGTAGTATTCGTAAGGAAGTTTGTACATTATAAAAAATAATTATGGTATTGCTTGTTTTATTTTTGTCCTTAGACTGCCATTTTTAATACGAACAAACGAAACACCGCGAGCACTAATTTCTCTTTGAATTATTATTAATAAATCAAAAGTTAAAACGATAAATATTCTGTGCATTTCGATTTATCTTTTGAACTATTAAAATATTTTAGCGATGTGAACGTAATCGAATCACAATCATTGTTACAGGCAGGCTAACGAGTACAGCATAATAAGGCGATAGAAAATAAGAATGAGGGCAAAAATACCATAAAATCGGGCGTATCCTTTATTAAATTTATTTAAATATTCGCAAACTTTTTTGAATATATTCTTTGTTTTCTTAAGTAACAATCACGCATCGTTAGTGCAAGGTTTTACAAATCTAATAAGATCCGTAAAACCTTGTAAAAATTTGGATCAACTACTTGTTCGAAATATCGAACAAGTAGTTGATCCAAATGTCTTGTAGATAAATATGTCTAAGAAAACATATTGCTTGAGGTAGACCTAAGGACAAAGTTTTTAGAGGGTTCTTTGCTTCTTGAATTTCGCTTATCAAGCGATGGACAATTATCAAGAAATAATTTGAATTATTCGTATCCACCAACAAATCGAAATATTCGAAACTTTGATAAACTTCAGTGTAGTGTTCAACGTTCGAATACGCAGTCAATTTTCGTTTTTTTTTTGTTAGGATAGCCAGACTGGATAAAAATCTAAAGAAGCAATCGCAAATCGCAATCAAACAATCTAATGAAATTCGTCACAAATAAAAAAAAATCGTTATATAATATAATACTATATTATATAACGATTAAATGGGTTCTGAAACAAACCCTAAGGACAAAAACTAAGCTGGTGAAAACTTGGCATGAAATGTATCGATAATTGCAATGAAACGACTGACTGACATTTTAATTAATCCAATAATTGACTTTTAATCAAGTTTGAATAATGTACGAACGAAGTCGTGTGTTGATGTGTTTTTAATTAAATATGATTTTATTTTTCGTTATTTTTATTTTGGTATGTACGCTAATATTGTTTAATTGACTATAATTTTGAGTGTGTAAAATAATATTAAAAAAATAGCATCGAAATCTCCACTTAAACTTAAATAGCGGTTAAATTGCGATTGCAAATCAAGCACCTTATGTCGCAGAGCAGCATTTAAAGGCATGGAGGTCGTGGTTAATGGAGATGTGAAAGGCCCCGTATTAGTATTTTAAAAGTAAATGAGCTCTCGCAGTAATTTAATTGAAATTCTTGCCTAGCCTGTTGCCTGGCTACAGCCCTGCCCCTTATATCCGGTCCTCATAAAACAATGCAGGCATGCAAAGTAGTTCCTGAGACAAATAAGTTTTAAGAGCTCCTAAACGCATGGGTCCACTGTTTATAAGCGCGAACTTAAACCACGAGCAACTTCGTGCAAATTTTACATATCTTCAAAACCATTATGGAGAAGTCTCAGACGCGGTTTTGCTCACGATGTTTTCCTTCACCGTTAAAGCAAGCCATAATCAACTATTTAATACGCTCATAATTTTAAAATGTCCTTGTATGCCTTGGGTATTCTCTATATCTCTGCGTGGCAGTATAACGGTCTTCTACTTTTCAGATACCCATAATAGCAAATGCAGGAGATGAGTTTGGGCCCAGTTATCGATCAAGTAAGTATTTTCTAAGTAGTGTTTGTACACAAATAGGGGAAAGGTGTACGAGTTGATCCCCTTAAGAAAACATGCTCGTAATATAAAAACAAAGAAACTTAATTCTAATGGAAAAGAGTTTAAAGTTAGCGGATTTAGTTATCTATACTCAAAACCTATTATTTATTGTTATTTAATTAACACTATTCATTTTTTTAAAACTCCACTAGGTGTCATCTTGTACACCCCGGTATTCAAGATGATCCCCCGAATCATCTCACCCCAATTTTTGGGAGATGCGGTGCGATCTGGGTTTTGGCAGAATTAAATAAAAAAGCAACATTTTAGAATAAACAATATCTATAATTATCTTATCTTAGGCATACAAAACAGCATCTATAAAAATATGTGATTAAATTATGCTTATACAATCAGCCTTGTACAAGATGATCTGTGGATCATCTGGGTACAACGACAACATAATTATCTTACCCCAACTTCATCTTTGTCGAACTTGCCTCGAAAACATAACCTATAACTTCTTTTACTGTTACTATGCCATTAAAAAACAAAACCGAGCATAATACAAAGCGACTAACACGACAGTCTTTGCTATCAACTGTTTAGACAAAAACTTATTCAATCTCAAAGGCACACCTTACTTTAAATTAAAACCAGTCAATATTCGTATCTTCACCCAAATATTTACACGTCACTCACGTCGCCGTTACGGATTGATAGGTAGGTACGCGACGAGATCTGGAACTATACTTTACCATAGAAAACAACTAGATGGCACTATTAGTTTCACTGTCATTCAATAGGATCATCTTACCTCAACGAATCATCTCGTACACCTTTTCCCTATCTGGCGAAAACTACATGCGCAGGCCACTCCTTTCTCTAGTGGAAATTATAATATCAGAATTAAAAGAACAGCGGTAGTGAGTGCGTCTGTTGTGCACAGGGGCGTCTACTTTATAAACATGGAGAGGGGAGAGCTCAGATCTTTGAAAATTTAAACTTCTACTACTAAAGCTCATAGGCATATATCTAATTAGGTAACCATAATTTTAAATGGAATCTCAGACCTACGAAGTGTTATTGAGAGACTTGGGCATGCCCAGGTCCTATGAAGTCAGCGCTAGTGGCTGTGTATGTTATTTGAGGTTGGTGGTGCTATTGGGTTTTTCTGGCAGAAGTAGCTCTGCCTGATAATAAAAAATGCTTGTTCCCTATTAAAATCTGGTTGAGGGTATAGGCGTGAAACTATGCATGTTATGCAAAATATTGGAAGGCACTGACTTTTAAGATAATGGACCCCTGTGAGAGATGAATTCGTATTGTATTGAGTTGCTGTTTGCCATAGTGCAATGTCAATTGGTTTGATTTTCTGTCTGGTCATCTCATCAGTTTTCAGTTAGGTTACAATTCTAGTCTTCAGAGACACCAATGCTGATATGCAATCTAGAATACCTGGTACTAAGTTTTTGCAACTCTCAAAGACGAGTGTCGATTTTAAACAGCGCGTCTAGTAAAAACTTTAGCGAATTAATCAAATTGAGCTAAAAGACCGACGTTTAAGAAAAGCTACGAAAACGCGTAAGGGAAGTGAACGTATTTATATACATACATACATACTCCATTAGATAAGTCCCGGAGCCGGATTATCCTAAAGGCAAAATAGGCAATTGCCTAGGGACTGCGTCGTTTAGGGACTCCGCTACTCGAGAAAAATAAGTTTCCTGCACAATATTTCTCGCTGCTATATAACTTGATGCTTTAAGTTTTGCAAAGGGTAAGTTATAAAACTCGATGGCAGTGATCATTTAGAAAGATAATAGAATAGAGTACGGCTCAAATACCTAAATTGTTTAGAGGTCTTTACTTAATATGGCCCTGCGTAAAATAAACTGCACCGTTATAATTCGTACGTCGGCCTCGATGGCGTAGTGGTTAGTGTAACCGATTGCTACGCTTGAGGTCGCGGGTTCGATTCCCGCACAAGTCAAACATTTAAGTGAATGAACATGGATGTTTGTCTTGGTCTGGGTGTTTCTATGTATAATACGTAAGTATTTACAAAAAAATATATATATTATGTTTATCCATTGTCTAGTATCCATAGTACAAGCTCTGCTTAGTTTGTGCTAGATGGTGTTGTGGTAAAATATTTATTTATTTATTTATAATAACACTTTTTAATTGTGTCTGTTTGTCTCGTTGGTGCAGTAATGGAAATGCGACTGAGGTCTCGGTGTCAGTTTCCGACGCGTCAAAGTGTAGTTGTGTTTTTCTGTCAAGAAATTGTCAGAAGCGGCATGGCAATGTGCCCGGTGGAAGGCAATAGGCTAATTATACTTGCTACCAAAAGCCAGCAAAATGAAAAGATAAGGGAAAGCCGGCAAAAGACTGCACGATTGGCGTAGTGGTTTAGACAGTGGCGTAGCGTGGGTGTCAGCCGCCCGGGGTGGAACATTTTTTTGCCGCTTCCTTATTTAGGTATTTTAAATTAAAAGACTATGATTTTCAGTAATTCTAAAGAACTTTTCGGCAAGAATAGTCATCAATATTGTGTATTGCACAGTTCAAATATCTTACAAGATATTCTTATTATTTATCGAGAAAATTCACCGCACCCTAAAAACGCCGCCCCTGCCGCCCCTACGCTACGCCACTGGGTATAGGTGATAGCCTCGCCATTACCATTGCAACGAGTGTTGTGGGTTCGAATCCCAAACGGGACAAATCTTTGTGTGATCCACAAATGGTTGTTCCGAGTCTGGATGTTCTCTGTGTTCGTTGTTTAAATGTTTGTAAAATCCCCGCGAAATAGGAGTTACTCCTAGTGAGTAAGTGGTTATTTTAAAAAATGTGGCTGATTTAGCGTATGTGATACTATAGCCTACTTTATATGACTTTTCGAAATTATGTGCGTATTGATTGAAAATTATCGCCTGCTCCGTGCCTCGGAGAGCACGCTAAGCCGTCGGTCCCGGCTGCCATGAACATCTATGGCAGTCGTTATTGGGAGAGTGTCGACACAAAAGATCCCACTGGGTCGAAGTGTCGCCGGTGTGCACTGACTGGCCCCCACATAAGATACATACATAGCCTACTTATTCGAGAAAGTCTCCGAAGGGGACAGCAGAGGTGCAAGTATACATGTTATATATAATAGTTTCATGCTTATGTAATTATGTTTTAAGCATAGGTATATTATGTAATAACTGTGTTCAACAGGTATAACGGAAGGTGGTAAACCTATACTGCGTGGTGGAGAATCTGATGATGCTGAAGTAAATGAAGTTTCAGGTACTTAGTATTTCACTTGATAACACCTAAATATACTTTTGTGAATAATAATGCGGAACAAGGCGCGTAAAATATGATAATCGTCATTATAAAATATATAAAGAATTCGGTGAAACATTGTCTAATTTAAAGAAATCCTTAAGAAAGTTGTCATCATAAAATACATGGTTTAATACGATATACGTATATATTGAACTCTGTATTAAGCAATAAAAAGAACATGAATGTTAACAAAAATAATGACCTGTTTCCGCCCGGGATCGAACCGGGGGCCTTGTGCGTGTGAAGCACACGTGATAACCGCTACACTACGGAAACATGAACGTTTATGTCGAAATTGTTGATTATTATCTTCGTGTCTGGTCTATTTATGATTTGGTTGTATAACAATTATTTTTTCTATCTGTAAATCAATGTTATTACAATGAGGCTTGTATAATTGAGGTCAATTCGGATAGTATGAATGGTTTTATTTACATACTCGACTGATGACTAATACTAGGTTACCTATAGATGAGAAAGCTTGTAGTATCATTGCACAAATGTCGTAATGGTTTAAGTAATCGCCTCGCCATTGCTACTGCGCCGAATGTTGTGTGTTCGATACCCATACGAAACAAAAATTTGTGTGACCCAGAAATAGTATTTTCGAGTATAGTCCGTTGTTAAAATGTTTTAAAGGCCACCATGACACAGGAATTATTACTAATTTTTGAAAAGAAATTGCTTTTTGAAATGAAAATATATCCCAAAACCACCAGTCCGGGTTATTGCACATATCCACACTGAGTATATTGGGTCTGCCCCGATTATGTAGTGCCTCCAGAATGTTTACAGAAGCCAGAATGGATGGCATCCATGCTATCATATGCATAATTAATGAATGCATAATTTATTGCTTTAATAATTAAAAACACACAATTTCAATATGAGAATCTCTATATTCTTTTTGCTTTTTGTTAAAAAAGATATTTTTCAATCTCAGTGATATTTGTAATTTTTCATTCTTGTATGTACAAATAGCTGTTATTGAGCCTTAGTACGGGATCAAAGGCGTTCGAGTTCCAATCATTATTCCGCCCCAAAAAGATACCGATTTGCCACCTTGCTAAACGGTTCCAGTGGCAGTTGTTTGCCTTTCGGAATTCTCAGGCCGTCTCCAAACTCGGACACGTCGGTTATCAGGGTGCGTACTAATCCGTGTTACGTCAACAAAAAGGCAATTACACCAGACATCTTCTTCTTCGTCTTCATCGTTTTGATGCTGTCTGGCCCTCTGCAATCTGTGTCGCTATCATTCCCGTGTATTCAAAGGTACTCGCCAGGAATTCCTTTTGATCAGACGTTTTTTGATGTGTGTATGTTCATAAATCCCCATCGCTAAGTTGATGATTGGTCAGTGGGGATTTGTGGAGGAAAAGTTCACAGATACCCATTGATGGGGATACTCAATGAGGATATGTGACATAACCCCACCAGACCTACGTCATTTCAAAATATTGCGGTCACATATTTCAATAAAAATAAGTATTGTCTAAGTATTTAGAAGCCATTTAACCTTTTGACTGTAGCTTTTATTGATCATGGATTATATACAATAATATATAGTATAATAATACCAGCCCGGTATTGAACAGTCTTACTGCTGGGCTGCATCACACTGAGAAGAGGTGCAACTCTTCTCAGTGTGATAAGTACTAGTGCAGGGGTTGCCGTTTTTAATAAAATGAAATGAAATATACTCAAACGGTTAATAAATAATCATGTATTCATAATACATGAGTATGCAGTTACAACAATTTGTAATGTGAGGTATTGATATTTTATATAAGGTTCGTTCATGTTTTGTTTTTGTTAATAAACATGCTTATTTTCATTTTAACAGAGGACCTGTCAATGGAACTGGACCAATGGAAGGATCAACCGGGCAATCAACATATGGTTAGAGATTTTAAGCTGTTGTTGGCTTGGCTTGTCAATGACTATGGCTACGAGATCGTATCACACTCCAGACGACAAGGTAGAAACAATAATTCGATTATACTCATACGTACCTATATACAAAGTGTCACGACCCAAAAGGGTAGCCAGAGGTTTATTAGGTAATCTAAACTAATATAATAAAGCTGAAGAGTTTGTTTGTTTGGTTTAACGCGCTAATCTCAGGAACTACTGTTTCGAATTAAAAAAATATTTTAGTATTGATTAGCCTATTTATTGAGAAAAGCTAAAGGCTATATAACATCTCGCTACGGCCGACGGTAGCGGCGCAGTAACCATAAACGCGGGTGAAACCGCGGGCATACCTAGCTCTTTATATATGTGGGAGATCACGGTATGACTTCCTGTTTGGTGTAGTGGTTTAAGTGGTCGCCTCACCACTGCCGCTATGCCGTGTGCTGTGGGTTCGAATCCCACACAGGATAAAAATGTGTAATTGACAAATGGTTGTTCCAAGTCTGGATGTTCTTTATGTCCGTTTTTTGAATGTTTGTAGAGTCCCCCGTAACACAGGATCTATTCTTAGTGCGGGAATTGTCTTTTGTAAGGCACAGAAAAGGAAAAAAGAGTTTTGGACCGCTACGCAGAGGTTACGAGATCGATTCTAATGCGCACATTTCTTACTTTTCGAAGCTATGTGCGCATTAAATAGCTAATTATCGCTCGCTATAACAGTGAAGGAAAACAATGTGAGGAAACCTGCATGTCTGAGAGTTCTCCAAAATGTTGTCGAATATGTGTGAAGTCTCAACTTGCACTGGGCCAGCGTGGTCGACTATTGCCTAACCTTTCTCACACTAAGAAGACCCTACCACACACACCTACCACACCTACCTACCACACTTTAATTTAGAGCTGATATTATTATATATCATTGCAAATTGCTTTTAAAATCCTTATTTTCCGCGGATGGGAATGAATAAGTAATTATATTTTATACTATAAAAACCAATTAAGTAGTTTAATTGCATAACATAGCATAACGCACACACGCAACTATATAACTATATTTGACGACTCGATGGCGTAGTGGTTAGTGTAAGTGTAAGTTATATTATATTATTATTATTATTTTTGGGCTTGATACCCTTTTTTTTAACGTGGGGATATGCTCCTTATGGC
The DNA here is from genome assembly GCA_930367265.1 of Catocala fraxini. Taxonomy (NCBI): domain Eukaryota; kingdom Metazoa; phylum Arthropoda; class Insecta; order Lepidoptera; family Erebidae; genus Catocala; species Catocala fraxini. The sequence continues at coordinate 7,355,031 of OV884047.1, forward strand.
AGTGTGCCCCTGCCACATGGTGGAGCCGAGAGGGTTATGTCGGATTCTCCCGAGACTTCAGGTCTACTGACTAAAACCACCACGGTGTGCCAACTCGCTGCTTTGTATGGTAGCCTGATACCCTAACTCAATTTCACTGAACAACACGAGCCGTCAGAAATATAGATTACCACCACTCTTCTCATTCAGTCTGGAAATTTCTAGACTGAATGAGAAGAGCGGTGTAGGATGTATTGGAACGCAAATGAAAAAAGAAAATGGACTGTAATAGGCTATGTTTATTAATCAACATGCTTTGCCTGATTTTATTTATTTACTGATTGACATACATTTTGCCCGCTTCCATATAGTAAGGGCGCCTACACAAATATTATGTCATTTTACAGGCCTTGTATCAAATTCTGTGCTACCACTGAGAATTAAATAACAATGCCTAATCTGAAAATCGAAACCAGCCACATAAACTTATATCAACAAGGCGAGATTTGAAATAAGTTTTTTTTGCAGATGCTGTTCTAAATACAACTGCAGACAATATAATGAGATCTCATCATGCAAAAAGTACGTTTTTGAATCAATTGAATAAAGTCTACTAAATTTCTTTAGGCACTTTTTGATATTCCTCTTTGCCATTGGTGGCCAAATCATAAAATGGATCACTTCATAATGTGACCGACCATTATTCACCAGGCCAGTATTTCATAAAATGGTCATGATCTCATGATCCGATGACCGTTTTGTGAAATACATGTCATGATGTGGTCAAATTTATGATCTGGATCTGCACGACTTTGACATCACATAAATGCATATACTGCACCTGACCGTACAAAGTAGATATTGCAATATGCACAACTGTTTCCGAATTTATATGCCGAATAATCTGATTTTATTTGATTTGAATACAATAATAGTTATACGAAATGTTGTTTTAGTTTACTGATAAGTGGCGTATCAGTTATTAAAGTCACTTAAAAATATTAATGCAGCGCTTCACTTTACTTCAAACAGCAAAGAAAAATATTTCTCCTGTATGCAGTATGTCCTTAATATCATAGGCATGAGTCGTAACAAAGTTTAAGTGAAACGTAATAATTCGGGCACCTAGCTCGTGATGAGAATTAAGAGTATAGGATATGCATAATATATCAGCGATTAATATTACGCAGTTAGGTGTACAATACGGTAAAATGCAAATACAGACACATCACATCGAGTAGCATATACAAGCAAAATTTTAGAAGTTATTATATATGTAATCTTAAATTGTACCTGAGTCTCCAGTACTCTGACTCTACTCGAAATATCTCGACTGTTGGCAATGCGTGATCTTGTAGATCACGCATCACTATCACATTTTAAGCCGTATGCTTGTATGTTTCAATGCTAGAATAAAATATTATTTTGCTGCTTTGGAAGACATAATTGTAAATATTAATTTATATAATGTGTGTGTCTTTTTAGGTAAGCACACGAAAAAGAAGAAAAAGACACACAAAAGAAAACGACATGGGGGCAAAAAAAGTAAACATCATTCTCATGACAAACATTCTAAAAAGAAAAAAGATAAAGGAAAGTCATCTCATTCAGATAATAAAGATCCTTTAAGAAATGCCAATTTTGGATATTCTGAATCTTTGAATATGAATAATCTTAACGATTTCAATGTCGGTACAAAAGACATAAACGATGCATTTAAAAATCAAGACGTTTTCGAATATAACTTTAATAAGCAATCTGCTTTTGATAAATTGAATACACCAAATCAAGGTCAGAGTATTTTAAGAAATCCTTATTTTGATAATGCACTCAGCCATGCTCCAAATTTTAGTGATGACATTGTTAATATTTCAAATTTGAATAATGACGATCTATATGATAAAATTGCGAATACTGACAACTTGAATTATGATGACTTTATTTCTAAAGATTTTAGCAATTCAGCGCCTAATGATAGAAAAACCGATTATAAAAAAGAAATTGATTTAATTAATAACAATTATGGTAATTTAAATACAGAAAATAAAAAAATTGATGCAGCTGATAATGAAACTACGTCTACTTTTTCAAATATTAAAAATTTTGTATACGGTGTAGTACATGATGAAATTCCTAAACTTGGAAATAATATGTTACGTATTGCACCCGACGATAGTAGTATAAATAAAGCTTCTAATCTAACTGTAGCAGTGTATGTTAACATTTAATAAAGTTGTGATTGGGAGTCTAGTTTATTAATCTTGATAAGTACCCAACAAATTTAAAAATATTCTGATATATGTACATATAATTAATATAACCTTTCTTTTTTTAAACACTGATATCTGGATAGATAAAATTCGGAGTAAGCAGATTTCATGTAATGGTAAAACTACATGATTACTAATAATGTAGTTTCGCCATTAGACATAAATTAAAAGACAATTTAAGAACCTAAATCATATGTAAATATTTTTTGTCGTTTTGTGTAAGAAGCATGACAAGACAGAAAACAAGCTAGATTCACGTTGGTTCCCCGGAAAGGTCACACGCAGAAGGTGACATCACTCTATCACTTTTTCATGCAAGTCTATAAGATTCGATTATTTTATTTTCTTCTAAAGTACACTTGGATAGAAGACAAATATAAATTCTTCTTCTTATTTTTCCTTATTGTGTTCCATACTTACATTACAAGCAATTTTAGCTTGACTTCTTTCATTCTTGTTAATGTACATATTACATCCTTACACATCCCCTTGTTTTACGTTGGACGTCATTTTCAGGGCTTTCATATTTGCTTGCATTTATTCCGATTTGCCATTTTTAGAAGTATTGTAGGAACTCTTCTCATTTGTAGTATAGTGTAAAAAATTCACTGCAAATATATTTTTATCCAAAAAGTTAACGACAATTTGCTTGCTATGGGGAATTATTGTTGACTAGTTGAAAATCTAATGTTGTAAGTAATTTTCAGTTCCTTTATAATTTACTTTTATAATTTACGATGCTTTGAATAGTGTATTGTTTTCATTTGTTGATCTGAGAGATCCATAGAAATGCACAAACCAGTAGAGTATTTAATTCAGCAGAGCTTTTGCTTTTACGAATGCTATCTAAATATTCAATATCCCACATTTTATTTTAGATGCTACAAAGGTAGGTGATTTGCAGTAAACTATTTGTACCTATATAATATCTTATATTACTGCCCAATATTAGTATACATACTAATATTGGGCAGTAATACACAAGGAATACACAATAGTCTACAGACTATTAATTAACATTAGGTTATAAGTAAAGATTTTACTAACATATTTTATTAAATTTGATTATCAATGATTCTTAGTTTTTGCCCGTGGTTTAGTCCGAATGAATCCGATGCTCATGTCTATTTGAAGAAAGACGATTCATTTGTCGAGTTTGACTAGGTTGCACTTATTGCTGGACACATTCTTACTTGTATTTATAGTCACTGAGGTAATATTTAACAATATCATTCACACCTTTCCGTTCTTTAATTGTATTGATATCATCTTTATCTTCATTATAATTAATTTCTGCCTAATTCTATAGCATATATGTATAAGTTGTTGCAATAATAACACTCACATAATCCAAATTACTCTTTCCTGTCTGTGATTATATTTCTTTGCCCAGTGGTTATTGTTGTGGCAGTGGTCCGATTGTCAATTTATCTATAGATTCTTGACTTAATAGTTTTCTTCTATTAGGAAGAATTTCGGAATAACACCCAATGTAGCACTATTATAGCATGTTGAACTTACTGTATGAACTTGAACTCCTATACCATGTTTTAAACTTGCTGACTTTAGTCGACTATTTTGGCGAAGCGTTAGTATGTTTCATTGGGGGTTTATTTGGTCAGAATGCTTGTAATGATTTCATTTATTTTGAGAATATCACACTTAAGTAAAATTACTATCTACCATTGCATTTCTTTGCCTTGCTTTCCTAGCTTTATTAAATTGACCGAATCCTTTTCAAGTACAGCCTTCGTGTAATATCATCATCTCATCATTATTTTGAAATTGTTAGGAGTTACAATTGCCAAATTGTCGATACAAATAAAAAGGGGAAATTAGGTTCATAATGTTAATATTTTTAACTTCTACATTAACCAAACTTACTAGTAATGTATCAACTTTTTAGTTGATCGAATTAGCCTGAGATATAATAAGTTTTTGAATCGGTTGGGAAATAATCGAGATTAATACGGACAAACTTTATTCTATGTTCAAATAATAATTAACTAATATTTATTATCTCGTATGATGCTAATTTTTCAAAATATACTCCGTGTTAAAAAGCAAGTACAGTCGCGGGCAAAAGCTAAGATAGTATGAGTAGTGTGTAGCTTACATTAAATGAATCAGTAGATACTGGCAAGATACATTTTAATACTTTACGACTAGACTTGATGGATTTTATGGCTGCCGTCAATGTAGTGCAACTTAACTGTGGCCGAACCACCATATCTTAAACATTGTTATAGTATGTGCAAGAATGAGATAAAGCTATATATTTTGTATCACGTTGTCTTATTCTCACACATGACAATGTTTTAAGAGATGGTGGTAAGTCTCAAGAGTCATTCCGGGCACTGGTATATATTCTAAGTCGACGTGAAAACTTAGTAAGTGCGATGCATACGCTAGTGCAATTTGTACTGAGAAATGCAGATTTGAATGCAGCGCCATCTCTTATCGCAAGCGGTTACTTGCATCAGTCGATATGTGGGGAACTCCACAACTATATAAGACAGGATTTTTTTAGGTAAACTTGTATGTATGTTTGACTGATACAATAGGTCTTAAAATTAAAGAAAACTCGTTGTCTCTTACTTTCTAAGGGACGTTATAGTGATAGATTTCCTTTATACTACTTGATATGATGTATCTTTTCAGACCGACGCAGACGCGCTATAAGACCGAAGCGCAGAGCGATAAAAAAGCGCCGTAAGTACCAACATTAGGTTTAGTATCTATACTATATAATATGAAGGACTACCTAGTCAGTGGTCCTGAGCTTTGTGTGGCATGATGAAAGAAAATATTGTAAAGAAACCGCCATGCCTGAAAGTTCTTCTTAGTGATTTTGTAAAATATACCCGCAGTTTTCCCAAAACCTCATTTATTTTGGGAAGATCGTGTGTCCGTGTATATAATAATAATTATAATATAATATTCTACCACATACACACAACACCATCTGCCCAAACTAAGCAGAGCTTGTACTATGGATACTAGACAATGGATAAACATACATATATACATTTTTTTTTGTAAATACATGCATATCATACATAGAAACACCCAGACCAAGACAAACATCTATGTTCATGCACACAAATGTTTGACTTGTGCGGGAACCGAACCCGCGACCTCAGGCGTGGCAGTCGGTTACTAATCACTACGCCATCAAGGCCGACAATATAATATAAGAATGATGTATAAATAGGCTAATATTAATATAACATGGACTGACGCATGTATATCCTTGACAGGATAGGTGTAGGTAAATGTTGGTGTCGTGTACCTCTACTCCCGTAGTAGAGGGACTCAACACCTACATTTCGCTCTCTTTGGATTTAAGTATCACGTAATAATGAGTGAGTTTTATAAACCCTATAGTGGGCCCGTCTTCCCGCGAAACGTTAGTATTAATGTTAGTAGGCGCGTGGGGAGCATTTTGCCGCTCCTTTCTTTGACTATTTTAAGTGGGACTACTACATTTGATTTAATTTATTCTCTCAGGATATTAGTAAAACTCAAAAAAGTAATGACAAATCAACATATTTATTGAAATATGTTTTAGGTATGTACTTAAGTTGTTAAAAGATTTTGGAAAACGTAACATTTGAATTGACATTTTTAACTTATTGTATATTATCCTATATAATACTAAATTAAACGGGAAAAATAACAGGATATGCTTCAGCATAAGAGTCTCTTTTTTTTACGTTGGGTAATGCTTTGCCGTATACCTTTCCTCGGGGCGACGGAGAGGTTATGTCGGGCTCACCAGGGAAAAGATACCCCGGTAATACCGACTAAACCTACCACGGTGTTCTTCGACATAACCATAGACGGCGAGGCCGCGCGAATCGCTTTCACATGCAATCGCGACCCCGCCGTGGTTTCGTCCCGCCATGTAAAACGGCAGGCCACTACACAGAAATACTTCCTCGAACTTCCCCCTGGGAGGGACAAAGACACGACACAGAGGCGCACGTGGGAACACGCACGCCGCCTCTCGGACCTGGTGCTGATCGGGTGGCGAACAGGCCCACGCTACCCACCACCCCCGGGTCAAACCTCAGGGTAGCTGGAGGTCATCTCGCGCCTTCCGGCGCCCGGTTCTGGGTTGGGGAGAGGGTTTAAGCGCTCCCTCTCCTGCTCCGCCGCCTCCTTGATGGAAATTACGTCCTAACAAAAGGAGGCGACGGCGTTCCACGATATCTTACTCCAGACCATAGACTGAACCACGGCCGGGAGTGAGAGGGCAACCAGTCCGACTGCCGCGATCAACTCACGGCGCTGCGATGCCCAGGCGGGGCATTCCGCCAAAGCGTGCAGCGCCGTGTCCACAACAACATCGCGGCAGTCGTCGCAGTGATAACATCCGGGCGTCTCCTGCCCGCCTATGCGACACAGGAACAGGCCAAAACAACCGTGGCCAGTCATTACCTGTGTCAGCCAGAAGGTGAGGGCGCCATGCCAACTTTTTAGCCACTCCTCTAAAACGGGACTTACCGCCACGATCGCGTGCCCGCTCAGCAAAACAGTCTTCGCATAAGTATGTGAAATGTTCGTTGCACAGTAATAAGCAGTAATGAGCTTCTGCAACATACTTTAATCGAGCGCCTATTTTTCTTTGTTGGACATATTATACTGCATTTGCTCTCCTTATTTGAAGATGATGCTTGTTCTATAGGTACAAAGCGAGCAATTTGATTAGGTATTCTAATGAATATTTAATATCTCAATAGAAGACCTTGTGGATGGTCTTAGTTATATTTATATGAATACAACGAAGACTAACGCAATCTTTTTCAAATACTGTCGTAGAATCAAGTGTTCAGTAGATTGTTCATTATTATCACTGGGCGTACGTGTTGGAGTTAGTGTACGTTTGCGACAACGAGATCGATTTTATCTTATCTTATTTCGGGGGCCAATCAGTGTAGATCGGTGACACTTCGACCCAGTGGGATCTTTTGTGTCGGCCCCAAGATCTATCCCTGAGCTATCTCCCTATGAATGTACTGCATCAGTCGCAGCGGACACTTCAGAGGGAGAAGCCTGAAGTCTTCAGGGTTCGGATATGCCAATCCCATCAGACCCATCCTTAGTCCAGCCAACGCGTCACATTCACACAGTAGATGTGATATGGACTCGTCCTGTTCACCACAGGCTCTGCAGATCAAATTGTTTGCCAAACCTAATCTGCACAGGAAGTCGTTGGTGCCAAAATGGCCAGTGAACGCTCCTGTGAGCAGGCGTATTTGGCCCTTGTTGTACCCGCAGAACTTCCGGGTGAAGCCCGTGGCTCTGTTTGCAATGAATTTCTTGGAGTGTTCCAGACCCCTAAGGGCCATTCACTCCAGCCTATGTTTATCATTGCCATGTGCATTCATAGCTGCCTTGACGGTACTCTCTGAGAGTCCTACGAATGGCTCGGGGCCAACAAATAGTTGCTCCGAGATCTATGCTGATGACATATCGTGGTAACTGGTGATTGGCTACGATTTCTCTCTAAAGTAGATGTGCATTGGCGTCAAGTAGATATTATTATATAGTATTTCAGAGGGCACATCAGTTGAAGAAAGTTCTTCCTAGTCAGAATCGTCGTTGTCTGCTGACTGTTCTGTGCCCGTGTTATGCTCACTATGTTGATAGATCGATCACTTTCAGACACATTCTCGTCAACATACTGTAAACTAGCATCTTCAAAATCTGACATTTCCTCGAACCAAGACACTATAATATAATAATAATAATAATAGTAACGTTTATTTGCATAAAATTATTACACAGAATATTTGAAGTCTCTGACTTCTGAGCTAGGTATGAACTACCTGTGTTACAGAAGTCAGTGCCTTCTCACAATTTATGCTGAAATAAATATTTTATGCCAGCGGTATATTAGATATACATACATTAGATTAGTACATAAGATTTTCTATTATGTATTTTACTTTGTAATACAATTTAAGAACACATTACACACATACTTTCTGCTGTTGGTAGAATTTATAAAAGTTAAATATTTACCTAGATACAGATAAGAGTTATAAGAGAGTAAGCTATAACATCATACATAAAGCTATACATATCATAATGCAGTATACGTTCTGTGTCATTATAATTTAAACCTAAATGCCAGTGTTTGCTAGTACTTTTCATATCTTGACATGTTAGTGGATAAAGGTTAATGATTTTATTTAATTTATTGTAAAGAAGAAAGAAAACCCATAAAGATTTGCTGACGTCTGGCGGATGCAGTACGGAATTTAACCAATATACAAACATTAGTTATTGTACGCTTATTTTAACTTGTGTTGTTTAATAATAAGGTGGAAAATATAAAGCTGTCGGACAGTTAAAACTCTACAATCCTCGTAAAGGGACCTTGTTGGATATCTGTATGGCTTCAATGTCATGACTTTTAATAATGATCTCTGCGCTCTCTCAATTTGAATTATAATAGTTTTACAGCACCACCCCATTACCTGAATACAATATCCAAGAATGGATTGTGCCAGTGCATAATATATTGAAATTAAAAGCTGGAAGTATGCTACGAAACTTCTTTTTTTTAAATCCATATCAAACTTCTGACACGAGTCGTCATTGAGTCAATATGAGGACGCCAACACAATTCTTCATCCACCACAACACCTAGGTATTTAACGTGTTTTGAATTTGCTACATATGGGCATGAGAAATTGTGAGATGGAAAATTACATGAGTGAGCTCTGTTAAGTAAGTCACAACGTGTAGTTCTTGTAAAAGCGAAAGGTAAGAATGTGATTTTAGATACGTTAAGTGTTAGTAAATTTCTACTAAGCCAGCGACTAATCTTATAGAGACCCATTTCAGCATGGCGTTGTAAATCAGCCCATGTATCGCCATAGAACGTCAAGACGGTGTCATAGGCATATGCGACTATTTTTCCATTCGTTAAATGTTGTTGACATAAATCGTTTACATAAATGAGAAACAGACTCGGACCGAGGATACTACCCTGAGGAACTCCATAGCGCATTAGGACTTCATTACTTATATTTCCACCAATTTTAACTTGCTGCGTACGGTTGAATAAAAAGTCTTTGTAAATTAATAAAGATTGGCCACGAATACCAATTCTGTATAACTCGTCCACAAGATATATATGTATAATCACGTAATACTGTTAAATCTTAAAATAATAAACGTCTATTTTAGGTTTTACAACAAATGCATCATAAAATATAGTCAACATATTAATTTTGCAAAAAATATATGACATAATTTTTACTTATGTGAGTAGGCGCGCGGTGAGCAAATTGCCGCCTGGCGACAACCGATGGTAAAAACCTACTCCTTTAGTGGCTCTTCGCGCACTGATGACGTCCAGCTTTTCGTCACAAGTTGCGAACAAAATTGCAGGCAGCTACTAAAAAGCGCAAACTTAACGGGCAATTGTTTTACGAATTATTAACGTTTTTTTGCTAAAGGCGGCAAAATGCTTATAGCGCGCCCACTCTAGGGTTAAAATAATAAAATTTATTAATTCACCATTAATCCATACAATTTGTTAGTAATAATTAACTTAACCTAGTATTAGTAACACAATATAACAATACAAAACAGGTAAACACAGATAAGATTGTTGCGCAATTCTATTGGAAACTGCGCAACAACGATTTATATATGCACAGTCTAGACGACTCGCTATCATGCTAGGGATGCTGTTGGCGCTGCCACGTACTCGGCGCACTAGGGAAACGCATCCCTTACGCATCGTGGCATAAAAGCAAACTACACGATATTCTGGGCACATTCCCGATGCGCTACAAAATCGTTTATTTATTGCCATTGCCATTTCCAGACCAGCCAAATACCTTGCTGCTGTTGAAATTGCATATACTTATAGACATGCACCTGTGACATGACATTCCCAAAGTTATAGGTAGAAGTTTATATCACCTCATTACACCAGTTATAGTTTCATTGCGCTATACCGGGCACATATCCAGATTCCGTGATGATATTGAAAATTGCCTTTTAGAAAAACTCAGTATAACTCATGTATTTGCCGGGATCAATGATGCAGTGCAGATATTGCAAATATCAGTATTATTCGATTTTTAAACAATGTTACAATAATAACTATAATTATGATAAAAACCAAAATATGTATGAAACAGAGGAGACAAATGTGGACTAGTGCACATCAGAGTCTGTTTAAACACTATTGGTGAAGTACTTCGTATAGAACTGCTTTCTACTGAATACGAGAGATACGCAAATATTCGTGATTAATAGTTCTTTCTTTGCAGAATATATTCGTAAATTAAAAAGGCTGTTCAAACATGGCCAGAAGCGACGACAGTCAATGTGTACGTTTGTATTTTTATTTATAATTAAGTTATCAATTACTCGGCACCCAGCCACGATGGTAAAAGCATTGTGTATGCAATCTCTGCGCCCTTGCCATAGATTGAGTGAAGGAACAATGGTAGGTTTAGTCGGTATAACCGGGACCTTGTCATCTTTCCCTGGGTGAGTCCGACACAATGGTATGTGTTGAGGCATTTTGTTTGTGCCATTTGAGGCCAGAACGGACAAAATGTTGTGTGCCGGCGTTGACCAAGAGGTAAAGATAGGTAAGCCAAAGTTTCTTCCTCAACTTAGAATAGGTTGACTAGATAATCTTTACAGAAGATTACGAGCACCAAATAAGCTTCTATTAGATCTGGGGTGAGCATAGTTCTAAAGCATCTTACAGCAGAGCTGTTATCAGGATATCTGTTGCCATAGCGTTGTCCAAAAAACTCTATTTTTGCATGGTTGGCATGTGATTAATATGTTGCAACATGTGTCGATAGGTGACAAGAAAATGATCCTCATATCCTTTTGCTCCATGCTCGTCGGTTTGATGTCTTAACGTGGCCCTTCGTCAGAACGTCACCGATCTGATATTTTTCTTGCAATTATCCCACACATATTAGCCATGACTAGTATCACCATTTTTTCATCATCGATTTTTTGACTAGCGTATATTTCTGCATACAGACTACACAGACCTGTACGTAGTATCATAGTTTTGATTATTTTATTTCAATGAGCTGACATATTAATTTTTTAGATGGATATAGGCGCAACGATGGTCCGGAAAAAGAAGAAGTAAAAGAATTAGAAGTTAAAGAAAAAGATGTAAAAGAACCAGAAGTTAAAGAAGAAGATGTAAAAGAACTAGAAGTTAAAGAAGAAGATGTAAAAGAACTAGAAGTTAAAGAAGAAGATGTAAAAGAAGAACCAACGCCAGTTATAATTCATCCAGTGAAACGGGGTAAGCAAAATAGCCCTAAATGATATTGCTACATTAAATTTATACGGGCAAAGTCCACAAGACGGACAGAGTCAACACTTTCACGACAGTTTTTCATTTTCAATAAAAGCTATAGATGTTTCTTTTTGATAAATAAATTCGTATGTTTGCGGACTTTGCCCAATTTCAAACGGGTATTATTATTCGTGTTTAAAGTAGTTATTAGATATTGTTACTATACTTTGCTGCCGTCGTTTGGTTGACTGATTAACGCTGTCTGGATAGTGCTAACTTTGTCCAGTGTAAGGAATTTGCCTGTAGAATCAATATCAATAAATAACATTCGACAGTGTCCGCACATCTCCGGTTGACACCTAACTTCTGGAAGAATTACGATGCACCGAATGTTTTAATATCACTTGGAAATTATATTAAAACGGAATCATCTGCTATGTCCAACTTGAAACGAAATAACTCGACATACGTACAAGTTATGGGGCGATCCAATGCGGTCTATTTGCTAGAAGATAAACTTTAATGATGAAGTGATAGAAAAATTGCTACATCTTTCTTTTCATTATTGTACTTATTTATTCAAAACATCGATTAAGAGGATCTGAAAAACCCAACAACATGCAAATAACAGCCAGAAAACCTAAGAATCTTACTAAGCAACATGGAAACATTACGAAACGACGAAAATTACGCATGCAAGTTCTTTGAAACGGTATTTCGGAAGAAATAGAATCTTTTTTTATCCTGATGTATTTTTTTAATACTTTCATCCATAGGAACATTAGTGGAGATATCAAGAGCAATTTAACGTTGGCTGGGTCCATCGATCATTATTTCTATTGGTTAACTTAATGAAGCGTTAAACTCGTCTAAATTCTCTTTCAAACTGTAAGATATATATTTGGAATAAATGGATATTGTAACTATCATTAGACATTATTTATTTTCCTTTAATGACGACAAATTAATTATTTTGATGATTTTTGATCTCGTCTAGATTGCTTTTTCTAAATTATATAAAATATAAAGTGCAATTTATCACGAATTAAATTCAGGATTTAGGAAGAATATTAGAACTTAAAAGTGACCGATAAAGGGTATGAATATTTTGGAAAGAACGAATGAAAAATATTTACCACTACCAAATCGCTGGCCAATAGGCATCAGTTTATATGTACTCGTATAAGTAACCACTTAAACCCGGCTACGCTTTGCTGTGGGTTAGTCTGATATTTCATTTATTTGTGACGACTTTGTAAATAAATTTAAAAGCAGTTTTCTATAGAAATATAGCATTGTATAAAAAAATTAAGTTGATCTGTTGACTTCTTTCGAGTTCCGCGAACACAAACGTTACTTAAACTAAATTTTAACATAAGATATACGAGTACTTTTGGAATATGCTAACCATCCTTGGATCGACCCTCCGTGTTTTGATAAGTTCCAAGAGTTCATTCTTTGTAGTATTGTGTGATCCACATAGATAAAAATAGTTGTTCCGAGACTGCGTGTTCTTTGTGTCCGTTGTTTAAATTTTGGTAAAGTCCTCACGACACAGAAATTACACATAGTGTGACATTTGTCTTTAAAAATAATTATTTTGTTTTTCTGTTAAGAAATGCTCAAACACAGAACGGTGTTTGGTCATGTGCTTTAAAGCCGACAATAGGCTCATCCTGTATTAAGACTGCGCCGAGCGTAAGACAGATAATGACAGAGCTCGTGCGGCGCATATTCAAATTGAAATATCGAATAATAATAAAATTGTATGGAGGAATTGAAGTGTTTTTTTGATAAATATGTATCTTTACCAATAACTTAAATATTTGGGACGGACAAATTGTAATATAACTATTTATGTTTCGTTTAAGCTGTAAAATAGGATAGATTTCTACTGTTATAAACTAAAAATCACGTAACATGAGCAAATTGATGTAATTTTGTAGGCGAAAATATTAATTATCTTAAGTTTTTTTACACGGATTAATTGTAAACACATTCATTGTTATGGTAAATCTATGTTTTATATTTGTATTAAACAAAAAGTGTTGATTTTATTCACTTAACTTTGACCGCCTGTTTTGGCACATTTCGCTCGGCGCAGTCTTAAGTATGACGTTTAATAGCTGGCGAAACGTGGATGTTACATACGTTTGCCTATTTCTTTGGAGATTTAGGTGTGATGATTCGAGAAAGTACCAGCGTCTTCTCTACGATTCTCGTAAGCATACCTACTACGTAGTTCCGTAAGATGTCAATAGATGGCGGTGTAAATTATTAGACGGAACTGCCGAGTCTTTCCCACAATACCGAGAGATGTCACTGGGCGTAACAATACAATTAACGAAACAGATTACACGCAGACTGAGAAATCGGATGATGATCTCGCAAATTATTGTCGCGTATGGAAACAACACTTGGTGTGGTGGTGTGATGATCGTTAGCCCGCTGCACTCGTGTATAGTAAGGCCTCAGAAAGTAAGGCCAATGAGTCGAGAGAAAGAATGTAAACCAATAATAATAAACGATACATTTATAGACAAAACCTATTTTTTATATAATGAACCTGGATTGTCATTTACTACAGAAAAGGACAATCCAGGTACTAATAATAGGTAATAATAGCCAATACACGTTGCATGAAAGCATAACAAACAAATAAACAAACAAACGAACGAACTTACATTCGCATTTATGGTATTAGGATTATTTATCATTACTTGAGAACATCATAATAATTATCTTCTGATATAAATCAGACAATGTACAGTCAATGTCATCTGTATACCATGAATTAAAATAGGCACATGCAACATGGGCACAAGTTGCATGTGCCTATCTTACATTACACATACATTTCTTCATCTATGAGACTGACTAATTTCACAAAATAGGTTAAAACATAAAATAAATGTTGACATCTCGTGGACTGATTAGATAGCTGTACTACTTATGGATGTCATGTCGACAGCCATTTTTGTTACTTCTCTCATGTCATGCGTGTGAGAGAAAAGTATAAAGATAATAATTATCGCTCGCTGTCGTAAGGTACTAGTTTCGTTGGCCAGCAATACAGCGATATTTCCATAGCTAAAACGCTAAATCGACGTTGATTTGATTGAAATTTTAAAACGTTATGTAGGTATGTATATTACTTCCATCGTAAAGGTTATAACAGAATATCAAAAATGTGAAGCTGTTTTATACAGTTATCCGAGATAGTTCAGGCAATACCACGTTAAATAAGACAATGTGTGTCCAATATTTAATATGTAAATGTTTTCCTTTCGATTAAATATAATTTTAATGTGAATTGAATACTATAAGGGGCCTGTAGAATGTTTTATGAATATGTTTTATATTTTATTTAATATATTTTTGAATAAATATTTATATCCTAATGATTCTCTGAAGGCTTGGTGAAAATTCACAAGATGACCTAACACATTGAACGCACATTGCGTTCTTTACTCGTGACACCACCAAACGACACCACCAGTGGTGTCAGGGGGAACTTTTATTCCCCTTGACACCACCAGTGGTGTCGTAGTGGTAGATGAGACATATTCCCTGTGACACTGACTATGACTGAATACAACAAGTCAATATCTACTGGTTAAAAAAACAGTTGTATTTTGAAGATGAGCATTGGAATTATTGTTTTTTTTTCTTCTTCTATTAACTGAGGTTACTCAATGCTAGAACAATTACCTACAATAAGTTCTAATGTATGATAAAACACCATTCATATTGGCACTTGATAATATTATAATGTCTCAAATTTAATATGACATCAGATTGGCAGTGCTCTTTTATAAAACCAAAAGACATTGCAAACTATGATTTTATAATGAACGTTCAAATCTTCTCTCTTAGCCTTTATTATTCCCAAGTCACTTGGGGTCGGCTTTTCTGGTCTAACCGGATTTGACTGGATATCAGTTTTTACACGGAGCGGCTGCCACCTGACCTCCGCAACCCGAAGGCTAACGATACCCTAAGGCTAGACCAGTGTCAGGATATTAGAGGGTACTGACTTTTCCCAATAACGACTGCCATAGATGGTCATGGCAGCCGGGACCAACGGCTTAACGTGCTCTCCGAGGCACGGAGCAGGCGATAATTGTCAATCAATACGCACATAATTTCGAAAAGTCATATAACTTCCGAAAGTCAGAGGTGCGCGACGTGGGTTCGAACCCGAGACCCTCTGCATTGCAGTCTGTTGGTCTCCCCACTGAGCTATCGCTGAATGAACGTTCAAATGCGGTTCATAAATGGGTATTACTGTTGGCCAAGCATTAAATGACGTAAGATAAGGACACTCGAACTTTTGTTATGGAAATAAAACCCATGGCAGGCAAAGATAAATTTTACATATTTTAAAGAATATTGAGTTATGTATCATGTTTACATAACTAACTACGTTATTTTAAAGGGTATTTTAAAATAACGTAAGATTTATCTTTGTCCGCCATGAGTTTTATTGCGCACTGTTGTGATTGATATAGGTATTGTGATATATATTAAGTTTAAGTAGAGCATAAATTTGTTTATAAAAGGACTTTATTCTGTCATAGTCATAAAGTCGGCTCAGCCCCTGCTAAACTGTCTCGGCCCTTTGGGAGGCTTACACGGGGACATAGGTCCAACGTACAGTGGCCCTTGAAGAACTACAATATATAATAATAATGAATTATGGGTGAATAACGATTTTTGCCAAGAATACTGTTATTAATCTTGCTAGAAAGGCAGACAGTTTTTAAACATTTTTGTTGACTCGCCGACTCACTAACTAGATGGGCCCCCTAAAATAGCCACCAAAAGCATACGAAGTTGGCATAAATGCCAGTAAGAGGACAACACCGATGTAAGCGGCTAGGGACATCGAGCGGTGCGGTGCCAGTTTCGCCATCACGGGTCTCGAGACAACAGAGGCATGGCGTGGCGTTTCCCCGTAGTTATTTCCTTAAAAATGATACTTCCATCACCGAGCATATTAGCTTTTGCGGCTCCCCTCTAGCCGGCGATCAAGGTAAGCCAGAGTTGAGAATCCCGCAGGCGCTCATTAAATTCCACACCAACCATTCAATAAAGGCAAGCCGGAGACGAAGCTCTGACCGACTCGCTGGAGCATCAATACCGCAGTGTGGCCACTCACATTCAGCTCGCCACAAGCTGCCTTGCAGTTTCTGCGCTTTTCAGTTGAACTTGTGATATATTTTATTGTTTATTATTACATATTCATTATAAACTATAATTATTATTTCATCCAAAAAGGTGGTTGGTATTTGTACAATACCTACATCTCAATGTCTTGTCCATGAAAGATAGAGATGTAGCATAAATGTGTATCACACTGGCAATAATTATGTGCACAGAATCCTACTGTTTGGCGACTCACTGTACATTCCCATAAACTAGAAAAAAATCTTTATCTTATTAAATTACATATGTATATTATGTAAACCATTTACATAATATGTAAATTACATATTTTTCGTTTGTATTTGCGATATTTGAAAAGCAGATCAGATAGGTTCCAATGATTTTTAAATGAAATGATAAATCATCGGATGCCAACGGAAAACAGTTTTGATGTATTCAGTCATAGTCAGTTCAACCCTACAAAGCTCTTGGCCATCACTAGCATTCAGTGGTGTCACAGGGAATAGGTTATTACCTATGACACCATTTCATTTCATTTGATCGTGTCACGGGTAAAGAACGACACATCGTATAGCTTGTAGCAGACACAATAACAAAAATTGTTTGCGGTCACTTATGCGTTTACTGTGTTAATATAATTTTCAATGAGGGAACATGTTCGGCAGCTTTTAAAGCTGCGACTGGTTCCAATACATTTGAGCCAGCTTGGAAGATTGAGTTGAAGGAGTTTATGAGGGATCTCATCGGCCGCGTTGGAAGATCTCGTCTTGACCGGTACACCAGACCTGTCGTTAGAGGTAGGTTTATCATATTTTCAACTACATATATATATATATATATATATTGTTAGTTTCAGCTAGACCCTGGCTACGATTCTAAAACAAAATATAATTATATTTTTCATTTACATTTCTAATTCTTGATTCTTTTAATTCTTTCATCAATTTTTAATTCTTTCATCGATTTTTGACGCTTGGTCCACATTAGGGTGTAATTACCTAACTGCCGATACAGCATCGAAGCATAAACATTATATTAAAAAACAAAGTCTCCCGCCGCGTCTGCCTGCCTGCGATAAACTCAAAAACTACTGAACGGATTTTCATTTTTGCGGATTTCACCAATAGACAGAGTGATTTATGAGGAAGGTTAAGTTTATAATTTGTTAAGGTTTTGTATTAACCGTGCGCAGCCTTGGCGGGTCGCTAGTATTTTACTATGATAAATTATTGTACATTAGACTTATAATGATATGATTTATTTTCAGCTATAGAAAGCAAGCACCAAGTGACTGTGGCCGATATTGATGGTAATGTATAATAGTACAGTTATTATAGTAAAGTTTTTCTAGTTTATATTCTTAGGCCTGACTGATTTTGACAATTAAATCAAGAATTTTATTGCATAAATTCGAAAATTCAAAATTCAAAATAAATTTATTCAGATTAGGTTACAAGGTAACACTTATGAATGTCAAAGTTACACTAATTTTTTCTGCGAATTTACATTTACTGCCACGTTCAGCAAAGCAAGGGTGTAGGGCTCATGAGAAGAACGGGCAAGAAACTCATGGTCACTCTTTTTAATCGCCAAGTTTTTGTTTACAAATCATAAGAGCTGTAAGGTGCTGCAACCATTTCTCCATGAACTACTACTGAACATACTCAAGCATTTAATAAAATTTGTTGGTAGCCTCTAAAGCAGCAGTATGGTAAATAGGAGCATTCACTTACATGTACATTAATGATCAAGGCAAGGCATGATTGTAGTCCGTAGTTTAATCTAACTGAAAATATTAAGTAAGAATCTACATTATAAATTAATTGAAAATCAAACACACTGCAAACCGCGACTGGGACAAAGTCTCTAAAAGCGCCTTAGGCATATAAAGCACCACATATCGCATAAATGTTGTATGGTTTGGGACTGGTATCCTTAATATAATACACCTAACAAAACATACAGTTACGACAAACATAAACAACTAAATTATATATTGTGTAAACAATACGTATTTATGTTTATATAAGTGCTAATTGTGTTTATGCAAATACATTATTATTATTTAAAAAATTATACTGGCTTCGTGTAAGATTCTTATAAAGGGATATAACAGGTTGTTAGGCAAGACCAAGTAGCGACGTTGTTTAGGCAGCAGCATGGTTTGTTGTGGTAGCTATTACGAGTCCTGCTACATGGTTTGATTTTTGATTCTGATATTTATAATTCAATATTATATTATTATACAGTATTATCATTACCTAAATATTACTTATTACATTTTTCCTCTAATAAATGCACCAATTACCGTTAAAACTTTGTGTTCTAATTTGTCTGATGTCAGAACACAATGATAAAATTTTGCCATTGTGTTTTTGGCGTACTCCTTGGATATAAACATTTATATTATTATTTGAGTCTAATATAATAGACTCAAATAATAATGGTAAATGGTTACCCATTCGTCAACGCTGTAGTTTGCGTGCCCTTACAGTATTATTTTATATTCTAACCTCACCAAATGCACCCACTTATTTAACCTGCCGTTTCCAATATCTATGTGCAATTCAGGTACTCCCTTTCTTCTCCTAAAATTGTTTGTCCGAAAATCATTATCCATAACACGTTTGCTATAAACTTGAGTAACCATAATGTTCAAACATTCGAAATTTAGTTTTACATAATTATTTTTACTTCTAAAACTATTCTGTGATAATATTGGGTTGAATCTACTAATTTTGCCTGAAATAATGTCATATGTCCTAAGTATTGTATTATATGAAGTGTATTATTCCGAATGTTCATTTATAATAAAATTGTTAGTCCTAAAACAATTCCTAAAAAGTAGGTTGTAGTTACAGAAACGAATAGCTGTGAATCCGACTCCACGCAAGTCTTGTCTGCCCTACCCTTATAGTGTAATCTAGAATCACGTAGGCGCGTAGACGCGAGGCGGCCCGCGGGCTGAGGAGCAGGAGCCATCAAGCCGAAGCTGCGGTGGTATGCGAAAGCCGTCTGCGACGATTAGCACGCGTGGGACCACCGGAGACCCGCAGGTCCGGAGCCGTCACAAAAGCCAAGCTTTCTAATACAAATTAGTTTTAAAATCATTATTAGGATAAATAAACATTAAATAATTTGAGTTAAGGACTTACAAAATTTATTGAAAACGGTTTTAAGTCTTTTGTATATTATTGATTGTAATATTTATGACAAATAAATTTAGGACATTGTGTTTCGGGATTTTAATTTTATGACGTGATATTATGTGACATTTAGTTCGGGCAAATTATCATTCGGACAAATGATGAGTAGGACAAAAAATTATGGCACTTTAGATTATGGATAAAAAAGTTAGGTAACACAATAGATAACCTGCAAATCATGATAGAAATTTTCGTTCTTCCAATAACCTCCTTTTACTTTGTCCCTCCCATACATCTGGTTTTTTACATTCTTCCTTCTTCGTCCGTATGGCATGCGCTCCCTCATGAAGTCAGGATATCCATTACTAGAAAATTACTATATTACTATTACTAGATTCAGCTCATCAATAATATAATACTTATGTATCTATCTATATAATATATGTTTGTATATATTTATTTAGATTATTTAATATGTTTATTGGTATGTATATCTTATATATAAAATTCTCGTGTCACAATGTTAGTTACCATACTCCTCCGAAACGGCTTGACCGTATGTCCATATTTAGTAGGTCTGAGAATCGGCTACTATCTATTTTTCATACCCCTTAGTGATAAAGTAAACATAAAAATAAGAAAAATTACTTTTGACAGAACGAAGTCTGTCCGGGCAGCTAGTATTATATAATATATCGTTACTATAATGATATTCTTTAGTATATGTTTAGTATATATAGATTTTCATGCTTATGTATGCACTTACTACTTTTACTTTTCTCTGCATCACCCAATGGTTGACTGGTATATAATGCCCGTGGCATTAATTCCGCCGATGTCCTATTTTGTGCATAAAGTTTTAAATAAATAAATAATTTTTGTTTACATTACAGTGGATCAATTCGGTAAGTTAAAATATTTAATATTAATAGTATCCAGTAGATTATTAGACGGAGATTGGTGGCGGAGGTCATTGTGTGTTAGGTTTGGGTTCGCTTTTAGGTTGGGAAAAGTTATACTGGGTATTTCTTAACTGCCGTCGCATCAAGTGTTGTAGATTCGAATTCTAATGCCGGAGCAATCATTTGTGTGATCCACAAATAAATATTCTGTCTCTGTACTTTGTGTCGGATATTGGTATGCTTATTAAGAACTATTGCACTATGAACATATATACAAGAACAGAAGTACTCTTCATAGCTGGAGGGATTAACCAGAATACTGTTGTAATTATTTGTAATTTGAATTGCTAGTAAAACTTAAATATCCAAATATACTTTACTGTACACCAACGCATTAAATCACTATGGGCTTAACTATATAAAGTAGGCAGACAGACGAGATATAATGATAAAGGCATTGTGTCTAGACACCGGTCACCGGTGGCGTACCGTGATAAATATAAAATAATTAAAATAAGAATATAAAATAATTATGATAAGGTCAATAAAGCAAATCGTTCTCTTAATAAAACAGAGATATAACTCGAAATTTGAAAGTTAGACAATTTGAACTCTTACTAACACACGTTCCTAGCACGGTCATGGTATAAGACGGGACATTCCTTTATTTGTAAAATCACGCAGCACGAAGAAAACTGCACTGAACCGTTTATCCTTTAAAAAGTTTTAATCTACGATATACCACATATTTCATTTTTATGAAATAATATTTTCGTAAACGATTGACGTTAATGTCAAATCTGTCCCAGCTGATCGTAAAATCTGCCATATTGTCTCTTACCTAGGTTTAAACAAGGGACCGCCGATGTTTAGATTTCTGTACTGTTTAGCTATTTCTAAACTTACTCTTAGCGCTAACTAACGTTTATAAGTAAGATTTCTCATAAACAGTCGCGATATAGTAGATAACTATCTGTCAAACGATAAGTTATTGGGTTCAACAATAAGTTATTGGGTTTTTCTGTTAAGAAATCTCAATACGAGCCCGGAGTTAGGAAGTTGGCTGTGTTAGACACCCCGGTGCCTCGGAAAGCACGTAAAGCCGTTGGTCCTGCGCCTGATCTCTCTCTGGTCGTGTCGGATTATCCGTCCCATCAGATCATGAGAGTTAGTGAACAGAGAGTGCACTTGTGTTTGCGCACATGCTTGTGCACTATAATATCCCCTGCGCAGATGGCTAGTCTCCGTTAAGATTGGCCGCCATGACCGAAATTGGGTCTGGAGGACATTATTTATTTCTATCTATCAAATATTTAAAATGGCTTTATAAGTAAGACGGTTAGAGTACAAATTGCCTTACTCATAAATTTCGAGTTAAGTCCCTGTTTTATCTAGAGTGCGTAAACTTCAAAATGCTATAGCCTGCCATACCACTATAAGCAATCACTTACTTCAGGATCTCTAATCTCTAACCTTAGGATGGACAGAAAGACGGGAAACAGATTAGATTCTGATCTGATTAAGTGACCACATATTCTTGTTTTAAGGCACAACTCCTATGAATAATTATTGTATTACGGGGGACTTTAGAAACATACAAACAACAGATATAAAGAACACCCAGATTCATTTGTATATGTATCTTATGTGGGGGCCAGTCATTGCAGACCGGCGACACTTCGACCCACTGGGATCTTTTGTGTCGACACTCTCCCAATAACGACTGCCATAAATGTTCATGGCAGCCGGGACCGACGGCTTAACGTGCTCTCCGAGGCACGGAGCAGGCGATAATTGTCAATCAATACGCACATCATTTCGAAAAGTTATATAACTTTCGAAAGTCAGAGGTGCGCGACGTGGGTTCGAACCCGAGACCCTCTGCATTGCAGTCTGTTGGTCTCCCCACTGAGCTATCGCTGCTACCCAGATTCATAACAACCGTTTGTGGATTACGCAATGTTCAGTGGAGAGGCAACCATCTATGCCTGTATGCAAATATCCGAGCGGACTAGCCTCGATGGCCTCGATGGCGTAGTGGTTAGTGTAACCGACTACCACGCCTGAGGTCGTGGGTTCAATTCTCGCACAAGTCAAATATTTGTGTGCATGAACATGGATGTTTGTCTTTGTCTGGGTGTTTCTATGTATAATATGTAAGTATTTACAAAAAAAATGTATATATGTATGTTTATCCTTTGTCTAATAGGTACTCATAGTACAAGCTCTGCTTAGTTTGGGCTAGATGGTGTTGTGTGTGTGGTAGAATATTATTATTATTACTTACTTTTTTCCCGCGGCTTCAATGGGACCGGTACGTTTTCCTGCGTGACAAAGTATAAAAGATATGTGAAATTTCATGATGATCGATCGAGTAGTTTAGACGTGAAAGCGTAACAAACAAACTCACATTGCTTTGTGCTACTGTTCTTGTGTGACTTCAACAAGGTTGTGTTTTATTTTCAGGTCATATATTTGTCGACTATGCAGATCTGACAAACCCAAAACTCAGAAATAAAATAATAGTTGATAAAGGCAAGAGAATAATTAGAGGTAAATGTTTGTCGTAATATTTATTAGTAATATATTTTAAAGTAGCAGCGACAGGTAAGTAGAATATTACACAGAGGTCTCAGGTTTGATGCCACGGAACACAACTCTGACTTTTAAACTTTTGTACCAGATTTGGTGTAAAATGTAAGTTAATTTATATTAGTAACAGATTTTACCTGGATGAAAGGCACTCTATGTCTTTTTCTGTTTTCCTGACAACGTGTATGCAAATTTCATGATGATCGGTCGAGTAGTTAAGGCATGAAGACGTAACAAACACAGAAACAAACTCGCATTTATAATATAATGTAGGATTAAATAGTTAACAAAAAAAATAGTTGGATTAAAACGGTGAAGTAAAATATAGTGATGCAATCTGCATGTCTGAGCGTTTTCTATAATATTTTCAAAGACTCTGTAAAGCCGCACTTGGCCAGGTCAAAGTAGTTCACCATATTTTATAATATATCTAACTGTGTACACACTGAGATGAGGTCCCTGAACAGTAGTAGCCCATTATCAACAGGTGATATACATATCTATTAGATACATCCTTAAGATTATCAATCATTTTTTTACACTACTTATTCTCATTATTCTATTACAAAGTTAAGGTCATTTCGTGTTTACGTGTGTAGTGACACTTCTGACGCTTTAGTTTTATACAGTCAGGCTCAAGGCAAGTATGTAGTAGCACCGCGCAGCAGTCTGCTCCCCGAAACCACTAAGGTCGTAGTCCAATATGTATTTTTTTTGTAATTATAACTGGTACCAGAAAATGTATACGTAATCTATCAAGACTTATTTTATTTGGACACCCACAATGAAAGGACATCTGATTACAAGTGTATTTGTACATATATGTACATTATATATTTGGAAGAAAAAGAGCTTATTTTTCACACTATATGCATTTTAAATTTGAAATTAAATGAAATTGCAATATATCACCATGTTACATACATATTGGATACATTTTCTCATCTCCCAATAATGATAAAAGCGATTCGGATAATCAGCGATTCGGATAGATGGAGTTCGGATAATTGAAGTTCAACTGTACTAATTAAATTTTATTTTAACAGATGATAACGCCAAAAGGTCGAAACACATGAAATCCAACGAGAAAAGGCATAGCAAGCATTCAAAAAGCGGTAAAACCTCACATAAGGAAAAAGATTTCGTTGAATGGTCACCCGAGTCTTAAATAAATTAATGAGTCACGATTTCTTTTTGTTTTGTTTCATTTTTCCTATCAGCGGAGATTAAACTTAAACGCTCAGTTCATATCAGTTCAGTCGGCCTCGATGGCGTAGTGGTTAGTGTAACCGACTGCCACGCCTGAGGTCGCGGGTTCGATTCCCGCACAAGTCAAACATTTGTGTGCATGAACATGGACGTTTGTCTTGGTCTGGGTGTTTCTATGTATAATACGTAAGTATTTACAAAAAAAAAGTATATATGTATGTTTATCCATTGTCTAGTACCCATAGTACAAGCTCTGCTTAGTTTGGGCTATATGGTGTTGTGTGTATGTGGTAGAATATTATTATTATTATTATTATTATTTTGATTTTCTTGTATTTTCTCGGCTAACCGGAAAGAGAACTAATGTCACGGGTTATTATTATTATTATTATTATTATTATTTATGCGGCAAACGTTGCGTTGAAAGCATAGCGATTGCCGCGTATTATTTTATTCCTTATATTTAAAGCAATTGTTACGTCGTGCGTGTACGTACGTGAGACGACGAGCTTAAGCGACGGAGACGCGCCAACAGGGCTTATTGGTCGCAGTTCGCACACTATCTTATTTAGATCGGTTCGTTTCGCACTCAAATTATATGGATCTGCGCGAAAAAAAAAGGTCTTCAAACAGATATAAACAACTATCGACGCATAACACTTATACCCATAATGTCAAAAGTTTTTGAAAAATCATGTATAATAAATTAGAAAACTTTCTCACAACTTATAATATTCTGAAAAACTAATGATTTGGGTTTAGAAAGGACAGGTCAACAACCTTAGCCTGTTTTAATATAATTAAACATATAACGGAATTTCTTAATAACAAGTTTAAGATAGCATGTCTATTCCTAGATATGACAAAAGCTTTTGACTTTGTATGTCACCAAACGCTACTGCCGAAAATGTTCAATTATGTAAGTGTAAGTGGATCAAAAGTTACCTAGAAAACCGACTACAATGTGTCGAAGTAATTAAAACTTATAAAACTATACAAAACAACTACAGGTCCTCATTGAAACATAATAAACCACTTCCACTTTTATTTTTATTATACATAAATGACCTTCCAGATGCTATATACCATAACTCTATCTTATTCGCAGATGACACTACTTTAATAATAAAAAATAATAACTATTATCAATTACAAACAAACATCAATCTAGCTCTTGGCAATGCTATCAACTGGCTAAACCTAAATAACTTAGAAATAAACATATTAAAAACGAACGTAATACAGTTTCAATCATACAAAGCAAGTATTGAGCCTCTTAATGTGCAGCAAAATGGAGTACAATTGAATACTGTACACGATTGTGCATTCTTAGGTATCACTCTAGACAAATATTGCAGTTGGAAACCACATATTGAAAAGCTAACCTGTAAGATAGAAAGTTTTGAAAACGCACCTATTAAAAAAAAATTGGCAAACAATAATTATACATACTGTGTTAATTACCTACCATGCATATGTCTCGTCTATAATTAGGTATGGTATAATTGTATGGGGCAATTCAGTAGACATAGAAAGTTTTCGTAGCACAGAAAAAGTGCATTAGTGCAATATGTGGGGCCAGCTTCCTGAACAGTTGTAGGCCACTATTAATTAAACATAAAGTACTTCCCTTGCCCTGTTTATATATACACGAAATTTGTACATTTGTAAAAAAGTATTTACAGTTTTTTGTAAGTTTCAATAACATAATATTGTCTTCTGTTTACGCGAATGTTATTCAATAACATGTCTAGGTACCAATATAAATTAAAATTACCCCAATTATATGTAATATTAAAAAAAAAAATAGTAGGTATTGTATGTCTATTAGGATATTTAATAAGGTTTCCCAAACAAATAAACAGTTGTCATTACATCAATTTAAAAATATTTTATAAAGTTATCTTTTAGAAAAATGTTATCATAGTGCATAAGAATACCTAGAAGATAAGTAAAAGTAATGTATATTAATCACAACATTTTAATGTATTTGTATTTGTACGCTCTAATGAGCAGAACATGTGATCTTTTTCTAATGTGTAACAACTATAATGTACCATGTTTCGAGTAAATAAATGTTTTGAATGGGGATGAGAAGGGAGAAGATCGAAGAGACCTGTTGGGAATTTCAGCTCAATTATATTTTTCAAAAAAAGACACCTCCTGCTCTAGGAATAAATCCTGTGTCACGGGGGACTTTACAAACATTCAAACACCGGACACAAAGAACACCCAGACTCGGAACAACCATTTGTGGATCACACACATTTAGGTCCAGTTTGGGATTCGAACCGACAACATTCCGCTTAGTGGTAGTGGCGCGGCGACCACGTAAACCACTACGCCATCTGTGCAGTTAGAAAATGAATTTTCAGGCTTCTTTTTATTACTGAGAATTTACTTACAAAAAGTAATACTTTGTCTTACCTGAGAATCGAACCTCGAACTCACAATCAGTTGTAAACATAAAAGCAAACTTACGCTTCGCGAGTATCAAGCCTATCAATGATTTAGCTAAAAAGCTTTTAAATGTGTGAAAGCAGTGTTCAACTTGCTACCAGCTTGTACACCAAGCGACTGGCAATAAAATACACCAGTAAACATTTTTATTTCCATCGTATCTGTATATACATATAATACAATTCTAATTGGTCGATGTCTGTACCTAGGAGATATTAAAGTAAGATATTGCAAGGATCTTTATTAGAGCTGTATAGTTTGTGTCCGTCTGTCTGTATGTTTTTAGGCGCGTCTCCCAAAAACTACAGCACGAAATTTAATCTAGTGCGCACAGTTCTATTGCCTCTGATTAAAAATGAAATCTGGTAAAGTTTTCATCTTGATAAGCCGTCTAGAAGTTAAGTATTATAATATGTAAAGAACTGCTCCTTCTTGCATACAGAGAAACAGATATGTAGAAAGGTACCAATTTCCACGTGTACAAAGTTGCGAGCTAGAGCTTCTCCTAACTACCTAATAATATAAATGTGAATGTGAGTTTGTTTGCTTGTTTGTTACGCTTTCACGCCTTAACTACTCGACCAACCATCATGAAATTCCCTTTGTCAGGGCTACAGAAAAAGATTTATATTTCATTCAGAAAAAGTACTATTTTCAAGGGATAGGCAATTGACATTTACACGAGCGGAGATGCGGGCAAAATGTAGTGTTTAATAAGCAAAGGAAACACTTCGTTTAAAAAGCTCCCTAAAATCTGCTCCACTTTAATCAAAATCCTTGTGAACTGTAAAAGCAATCTTCTTACTGGAACATGTTCATACAATTTCATTCTGTGTGCCCGTACTGGCATAGCGGTGATAGCCGTTCACAGAATTAAGTAAACAGAGAGCTCTACCATAAGTTTTCATAACTCATGACGTAACTCGAACTGTTTTATTGAAAGCACGTCGCTTTATTCGTTTTCTAATAGCGCCCCTAGCGAAAATGTTGATGAACTAATCAAAATATACGCTTAATCAAATTGTTAATCGAACGCATTGAATTGAGACTGTCAATTGTTAAAACGACAGACATATTTGAAGAACTATTGTGTTTGCTGGTGTGCCACTGAGACTCAATAAGTTATAGTTAAAAACATAACAATAGACCCTATGACTAAATAAATGCTATGACTGCAGGGTTGGCGTAGTAGTCGCCTCGCTACTGCCGCTACGCCAAGTGCTGTGGGTTGGAACCCAAACGGGACAAAAATTTGTGCGAACCTCCAATGGTTGTTCCGAGTCTGGATGTTCTTTGTGTCCGTTGTTTAAATGTTTGTAAAGTCCCGCGCGACACAGGATATACTCCTATTGCGGGAGATGTCATTTTAAAAGAAAAATTTTAGAAAAATGAGTAGAAAGCGTCTCTAGCACAAACGCTGATGAACTTATCAAAATCTACGCAATAACAGGTTGAGGATCAAACGTATTGAATTCTTTAAACTGTCAATTGTTGAAACGCCAGACATAATTGAAAACCTATTTTCGAACACCTAGTGCAATAAAGGCGTAAGTACAGTTACGATGGTTTTTTTATTGCAGATTCGAATAGTGCAAATAAAGATACATAAGCTCAATTATTTCAGTAGTGATTTGAGAGAAAATATAGATTTTATACCAAAAAAATCATTTGTCGCGTCATAATGAGTTTGATATTTTTCAACAATAAAAGTCTATGAAACTACTTAAATTCGTAAAATTTGATAGAAATACACTTAATCTTAATTCCAATGAAATAAAAGCTTATAAAATACTTCCTACAATAAATATCAAGTCAAACAGATATTGTCTCCTCTAAAATTAGCATATTCTTCTTGTATCTTATGTATCTTATGCGGGGGCCAGTCAGTGCAGACCGGCGACACTTCGACCCAGTGGGATCTTTTGTGTCGACACTCTCCCAATAACGACTGCCATAGATGTTCATGGCAGCTGGGACCGACGGCTTAACGTGCTCTCCGAGGCACGGAGCAGGCGATAATTGTCAATCAATACGCACATAATTTTGAAAAGTCATATAACTTCCGAAAGTCAGAGGTGCACGACGTGGGTTCGAACCCGAAACCCTCTGCATTGCAGTCTGTTGGTCTCCCCACTGAGCTATCGCTGCTTGACTTTGCTTCACATATCTTTGCTCTCTATAGTGTTCTCGAAGATATGTGAAGTCTGCTAAACTGGGCCAGCGTGGTAGACCTGTGCCCAGCAGAGGGATAGTTTAATACATAGTTGATATAGTTATATTATTATGCTGTGCTGAGTAGGGCACTTTCATACACAGGACACGGTATTCTACCAGCAAAGCCCCACAAACAGACAAACTTGATGTCCGAATTAAACAGCAGTACAAATTGTCGGAGAAGATTTGTTGATACGCTTAGTTGCGTTCGAATGATTATTTCTCGAATACATTAGTGCAGAACGTGATACTTACCTTGCAATGACAACGACGAACGTACTAGTGCCGTCAACGTCACCACATATTATAAAACAAAGTCCCCCGCCGCGTCTGTATGTCTATTCGCGATAAACTCAAAAATTACTGAACGGATTTTCATGCGGTTTTCACCAATAGATAGAGTGATTCACGAGGAAGGTTTAAATGTATAATTTGTTTAGATTTTGTACTGCACGTGCGAAGGCGGAGCGGTTCGCTAGTATTCGAATATATTCAAATGTAACCGTGCACATCACAAACTAGATTGCATATTAGTTATAATCATTCAGCCATTAAATATCTCGAAACCCGACAAATACTTTTACTTCCAAATTTTCGATGTAATTACATAAAGGTCTACTTTGTTTACCGAAAGTAAGAATAAATCACAGACATGAAATTCACTAGCAGCATCCCTCCTAAGTGGGTGCACGTAAAATAAATGAGCAATTTACATAGATTTATAAGTGCAACCTTTAGAAAAAATCTCGCTTAAGTAGGCGAAACACAAATTTGAGTGGCCATACAAAATACATTTGATAAAAGCTTTTTAACATGTACTTAGATGCCCTACAGTGGGTACGGTAAGTGCTCGCATTTATTTCAAGTTAAAAATTAAATAAGGCACCTTTGTGGTACAACCTAAGGCCTAGAGTGTCGCTAAGTATAGCTGGCAAGTAAACATCACTGAAGTAAAGCTCGTAAATATTTAATTCATTAAAATAGTTAAAAAAATGTTCTATAGGTAAATATTATTTTATTAAATCTTTTCAAAGTATTCTTCATCAGCCTCTTTACAAAGTTTCACGCGTCTGAACTAGTTTTCGAAACACTTTTTGCAGTCTGCCGTAGACACTTCGTTTACAGTGTGCTAGAACGCTGACAGCGCATCTGCCGGCGGCGAAAATTGTATCCCTTTGAGCAGATTAATTATTTTTAATTATTATTATAGATTTATTATTAATTATTTTAACTTTGGGGGATGAAGAAAGAAGTGGTCGCCCTTTGACGGCTGTTACGGAAGAAAACGTGCGAGTTACGTATCATGAGATTCAGCACATACAGTAGATTGGATCGGAAAGCCTTCACGAGATTCTACACGTGCATCTTCGCGTGAGGAGGATAGTTTCACGCTGGGTGCCGCACAACCTCACCGATGCTCAGAAGCAATACCGGGTGGAATGGTGCCGTGATATGATAAACAAATTTGAAGCAGGCTTATCTCGGTGTGTTTACGACATTACAGGTGATGAGACGTTTTGGGTGTTTCAAAACGAATCATCGTTTAAATTTGACTACTACTTGGTGTCAATTCCTTTACGGAACCAATGAACCATCAACGCCGAATGGTATTCTACCAAATGCTTGGCAGAAGTTTTCTCTGTTGTGAGCAATAAGCGACCAAACGCAGGGCTCCGCGGGTTACTGCTTCACTACGACAACGCGCCCGCGCACACCGCGTTTAAAACGAGTGACTACCTGGACAGCACGTCGATCGAACTCCTGGGTCACCCCCTTTTATAACCCTGACCAAGCACCGTGTAAAAATAAAAAATCTGAGCAAAAGTCAAATTCGTAGCCAATACCATAGTCGTAGCTTAGGTCATTGTCGTAGCCGAGATCATAGTCGTAGCCAATGTTATGTCGTATAAGCTACGACGTAACCATGGCTATGGCTATGACTTTGGCCACAGCTACGAATTTTGCTCTGGCATCGACTTTGACCTCTGCTACAACAATGACCTAAGCTACTACTATGACATCAGCTACGACTTCCACCTTGGATACGACAATGACCTAAGCTACTATTATGACATTGGCTATGACTTTGACCTCAACTACGACTTTAATCTTTGCCACGACAGTAATCTAAGATACAGCTATGACCTTGGCTACGACTCTGACCTCAGCTACGACCTAGACCTTGGTTACGACTTTGACCTTGGTTACGACTATGACCTCAACTACGAAAATTATCTATGCTACGTAAAAGATCTCTGTTACGACTTTTGCCTCGGTTACGACAATAAACTATCCTACGTCTTTTGCCTCGCCTATCACTTCGATCTCGGTTACGACACTGACCGAAGTTACGACTATGCCATTGGCTACGACGACGACCTGAGCTACGACCTTGGCTTCGGCTATGACTTTTGCCTCGGCTACGACTTTGATCTCGGCTACGACAATGACCTTAGCTACGACTATGACTTTGGATACGACTTTGACCTCAGCTACGACTTTGTTCTCGGCTACGACTTTTGCCTCGGTTACGTTTATAACCTCGGCTACGACTTAAGACTGCGCCGAGCGTAAGACAGATAATGACAGGGTTCGTGCGGCGCTTAGTCAAATCGGCGCGCGGCCGCCATAGTAAAATTGTATGAAGGATTTGAAGTGCTTTTTTGATAAATATGTATCTTTATTGTCAACAAACAACTTAAATATTTGGGAGGGACAAATTGTAATATAACTATTTATGTTTCGTTTAAGCTGTAAAATAGGATCTATTTCTACTGTTGTAATCTAAAAATCACATAAAACGAGCTTACGTTTTTGCATTTTTCGTGTAAATTTACGTAATTTTGTATGCAAAAATATTAATTATTTTAAGTTTTTTACACGGAGTAATTGTAAACACATTCATTGTTATAGTAAATGTATATTTCATATTTGTATTAAACAAAAAGTGTTGATTTTATTCACTTTACTGTGACCGCCTGTTTTGGCACATTTTGCTCGGCGCAGTTTTAATGTATCGTGCTGGCCACGGAATAAGATTAGTATTGGAATGTTTCCTTAACCATTCACGAACAATAGCAGCGCGATGTATTGGACAATTGTCCTAAACAAAATGCAGTTCACGGCAGTCTTCACGCTGGTAAACACTACGCACAGTGGGTAACATCATGTCGTTTAACACTTTGACGTGACTAGTGCTGTTGGCAAGCGTCGGTATAAAAGCCAACTGGCCTGGGCCTTGCGCACTAATCCAAACTCACATATTCACACTAATTCTTCCCAAATTCATATTGGCAAGAGTACATAATACATAATGTAACACGTTACACATAACACGTAAAAAACGTAAATTGTAATTGTCTGTACATATGCGATATTTAAGAAATACTTATGTGGAAGGTTATTTTAAGAGCTATAGAAGTCAAAATAATTCTTTTATATTTTTTGTCTTTGTGTGTATGTTTGTACGCGCTTCACGCAAGAACCACTGCACGAAATGGAATGCAATTTTCTCAGTTGTATTACTGGAGGTCTTACTTAAAATACTTCAACGCGTACGAAGTCACGGGGAAGCGCTAGTGCTGTAATAATCGGCATGTATGTATGTTTTAAGCATTTATTAGCTTTATTAAAGGGTCTTGTATCATCATTGCATAAACACCTTTATCTCATTTTATCTGCTAAGGGATTCTTGACCAAGAAACGTCCTTAACAAATACGTAAGTCTATGTGAGCGTGTGCAAGTGATGAGCTACAGTACTGAGACGTGGCTATTAACTAATGGCTTGATAAAAGGCAGATAGTCAATCTACGGGTTATTGGGCTGGAGTGTCTTTGCGTGACAAGTTCCTGAACAAAGAAATGCATAGAAGGACAAAAGTAACAAGGCTTTGTGGTAAGCAAGTTTAAATAGCGGTGGACATGCTATATAGTCCGGCTGACCGACCATCAAATGAGAAAAAAGGTCCTTTAATGGGGAATGGAGGAAAATAGAGTGTGCTATGCGCAGTGTTTTATTTAAAACTAGCTGATACTCGCGGTTTTCCTTATACGTTCTGGTATAGTCAAAGTCAAAAATCTTTATTAACATATAATTGTGTGAACACTTCTTGGGTATGTTAAATGGCCATGTTAATGGCAATTAACCACTATATTAATAAAAAATATAATTTTTCGTTTTTCATTAATAGTGACCATTACACCAGTCCATTAAGCACCCATTCTTCTTGCCTAGTTATATTAGATCCATCCTTAACAACAGTCTTACGCCTGCTGCGGCTAGTGCCGCCGTAGTTGTTCCACCCCGCTTTAGATAAACACTCTCGGAGGTCCTGTTCACGTTGGACCCATATGTCCGTGTAGGCCTCCCAAAGGGCCAGGTATTTGCTGGTGTAATATGTTAGAAAAATACCTGTGATCAGAGAAATATAAAAATAAACAAGTGAGAAACGGCAATGAATTGCCGTAAATCTTAATTCGAAAAAATGGTTTAAGTAATATGCAAAGGTCACGTGATACCACGTGTCAAGTACAAGTCTATTAATACTGTAGCACAGTCGCAACTATAGAAAAATAACTATTTATTTAAAGTTGTCGTTCGGTCCAATTAACGCAACCAGTATCTTAAATTAGACCACCTGTACTCTAAATTTAACCCCATCTAAAAAAACACCAACATTCACAAAAAATACACGGCTTATTGTCATTTATTCTTTAAACATAAAATTCTGTCTTTATCCGTTGAGCTTAATCAGTATTCAAATAGGAACAATATTACTTAACAATTATCTTTAAGAATTTTACATAATCAACATGAACACAATATCTTCAAGCTTTCCAACAAATTGTAAAGCCATTATAAACTCAAAAATATAAAAAATCAACAAGAATTTATAACTCTGAATAGCATAATAATATGATATAAATTCAAGCAATTATCACATTTGTCAGGGTTAGTTGTCAGGTGCAATTTAGGAACTTAGAAGTGGTATATTATACGGATCATGGTAGATTTACTAATCGACATAAAAATAAAAACATAACCTCTACAGATTCGTGTTCATTTGCTGGTATTTAAAACAGTGTAAAATATGCTTTCATATGGATTATCTTACAAAATTATGACCTTAGACAACATAAAGAAAATTAACATTGATACAGGTTAAAAACATTGTTTTCCTCTGCGTACCTGCGTTCAACCGTAATACCTGTTAGACGTCGATACAAAATGACAGAGTGTTAGTGGCGTCACATTCGCCTCTTTTTCTGTTGCCAGTGTAAAAAATAACGTCAATTTGGTAGAAATATTGAAGTGGTACAATTTAAGCGCTTCAATATAGGTTATTCTCCGCAATTTTTTTTTGTAAATTTCTTCGTATACATGGAAACATCTAGACCAAGACAAACATCCATACTTATGCACACAAATGTTTGACTTGTGCGGAAATCGAACCCGCGACTTTAGGCGTGGCAGTCGGTTACACTAACCACTATGCCATCGTGTCCGACAGTTAGTACAAATATGATTAACAATAGGTCTTTAAAATACTTAAAAGTAGGATAGAATACTTTGGACGCCTGTACTAGGTTATACCTGTATCACAGGCGATATGTGTTATTATAGTGTAAAAAGAAGAGCATTCTTAACAGTATTTAACCAAATATAGATTGTTATATAATAAGTTACTATATCATATTTATATAAACATACGATAGATGACGCATAGCGTCGTCTGAGATGCAAAACACAGAGGCACAGTTTAATTCCTACGTAGGACTATACATAGCCTAGTTAATGTTTTTTAGACTTTCAGGAATTTTACACATATTTGATATATTACTAGGTAACAGGACTTTCAGTCACGTTCCACAGGTCCACCCGTGACCACGGTCGATGCACGTCGATCGAAACGTCGGCCAACTATTAATAAGTACTAGCGGTCGAC
This sequence comes from Catocala fraxini, assembly GCA_930367265.1. Classification (NCBI taxonomy): domain Eukaryota; kingdom Metazoa; phylum Arthropoda; class Insecta; order Lepidoptera; family Erebidae; genus Catocala; species Catocala fraxini. Next base: position 7,390,224 of record OV884047.1, read on the forward strand.
CAAAATTTCTAAGCTTGCTACTTTGTATTCTGTTTTTCTCTATGACATATAAATAAGGTATAGATAACCATAGTTACAAAGCATTGTACGACGTCAGACGATCAATGTCGAAATACTACAAACGCGATTCGACTGCGTGTGTCAAATGCATGGTTGTATGCGTATAGTGTTTTTTCTTTAATTTAATGTATTTTAATGCATATTTTATGAAAATATTAGGATTCACCCCTCCTTCTCCATATAAACTTTAACTGTGCCAAATTGCATACTCCTCCGACCGCGCAATTTTCGTAAAAAGGGGTACAAAGTTTTTGATTCACGTATTAATATATAGATTTGTTACTTTTTAAATATATAATCGGGAGTAAAACCTGTTACCTAGTATTATATTAAGTAAAGTAGTGGCAAAGCGACGACATGTTTTTTGACGTCACAGGCTCAATGCCTGTTTTTTTTTATACGACTGAGTTGGCAAACCAGCATACGGCCCACCTAATGGTAAGTGGTCACCGTAACCTATGGACGCCTGCTACACCAGAGGCATCATTTGCGCGTTACCGATCCTTTAGGAAAGAAAGAAGAGAAAAAGGAAGTGGGGTGGAGAAGGAGCAGAAAAGGGAAAGAGGGTGATTGGGCCTCCGGCACTCTCACTCACCGAACGAAATATAATATAGTAGGAATACTGCTATTTCACGTCGATATTTTGTGGTCCTTCCCCGGTCGAGCCGGCCCATTCATGCTGAAATCAGCGAGGCTCTACTACAACCTAAAGCCTGTTTAATGGATTGTCTTTTTTCTGTGTTATAATATACATTTACTGTTAGCATAGGGAATACTTATAAAATAAATCTTTGAAATTCGTGTTCAGTTCTCAAATGTTCATTATAATAACAAGAAGGTTGCAGGGGTCGGTAAGGCGATTTTTTTGTATAATCTGTCAGCTTCTATCTACCTTTGAAATTAAACTGCTATATACGGATTTTATCGCGTTGTTTATTTGACACTTTATTACAACATTTTGAAAATTGTTACACTACTAATACTATTAAACTTTACTAATTTTTAAGCTAATTAAATTATTATTAAACTATTTAGATTTAATTTATTTTTACACTTTCCCCGACGTTTAGGTTGCTTTTCAGCAGCCATGGTCACGGGGAGACTAAGATGGCAGTTGTCTCAATGTTCCAGTGTAGTTATTTCAAAGTACCCGAACATAATTTAATCATTGGTGTTTCTATTTACGCAGAATGAGCTCAAAGTATCATGAAGTCTAGCTGTGTGTCTATCTACCTACTTATCGCAACACTCTCTTGTTACCTGTCCAATTTACGGAAAGCCATTAAGACCCGAAATATACGAGGATTCAAATATAAAAGACTCTAAATTAGGGCCTCTTCAATACTTTGAATTAACATAATTCGTATTTATTAAGGAATAAGCTTAGAGAAGAGCTTATTGAAATAATGCCGACAGCGAAAAGTTTCGTATTACGAGTTATACAGCCTTTTGTAAACGTAACGATTATTTGCTGAGCAAATTTTAAATTGCGCTCGTTTTAGTTACTTTGTGAATATTTTTCTTGGGTCAGACTATGCGTAGCTAGAGGCATAATTCGTAGAATAATGGCGGTTTTGGTATGTTAATCTGCTGTTTTAATTATTTTCTTCTAAATTGTTTTACAGTTTCTCCGTGACCATGGCTGCTGAAAAGCAACGTAACATCGGGGAAAGTGTAAACCTAACACTAAATAGTTAAATAATTTGAGTAGCTTAAAGTATAATGGTACTTTAATAGTTTCTTTTTTAATAAACTTCGAGTTAAAATTCTTATAAAGTAGTTCAGTTTCAGTGTAGAACTTTTGCGTAAACGAAAGACAATATTATGTTTTACTAGTATTAGCATATTTATAAAATTACTTTTTGTAATCATACTATTACTAGATAAAAAGCAGCGATAGCCTACTAGCAGACCGCTGGACTGCCACGTAGAGTCTCGGATTCGATCCCAAGGCACACATCTCTGACTTTTCGTGTTTAAAGTTAAAGTTAGTTAATGTGCGCATAAAATAGTTAATTATCGCTTGCTTTAGCGGTTAAGAAAAACATCGTGAGAAAACCTGCTCATCTGAGAGTTCTCCGTAAGGTTCTTGAAGATATTTATGTGCAGTCTGCCAACCCGCACTGGGTCTACGTGGTGAATAACGGCCTAACCCTTCTCACTCTGAGAAGAAGCCCGTGCCCAGCAGTGGGACAGTTTAATTCAGGTCTGATATTATATATTATATAGATTTTGCTTGCGACTTCGGTCGCGTAAATGTAGGTTAGGTTAGACTAGTAACAGCCTCCAACCGCAGAACCGGGCGCTGGAGAGCGCGAGATGACCTCCAGCCACCTTGAAGTTTGACCTGGGGGTGGTGGGCTGCGTGGGCCTGCTCGCCACCCGATCAGCACCAGGTCCGAGAGGTGGCGTGCGTGTTCCCATGTGCGCCTCTGTATCGTGTCTTTGTCCCCCCCTTCAGGGGGACGGTAGAGGAAATATCCTTTGTGCAGTGGCCTGCCGTTTCACACGGCGGGCCGAAACCACGGCGGGGTCGCGATTGCATGTGAAAGCGATTCGCGCTGCTTCCCCGGCTATGGTTATGTCGAGGAACACCGTGGTAGGTTTAGTCGGTATTACCGAGGTATCTTTTCCCCGGTGAGCCCGACATAACCTCTTCGTCGCCCCGCGGAAAGGATTGCGTAAAAGTATACCCCCAAGTAAAAAAAAAAAAATTTTTGTCAGTACTTTTTCCTGAGTGTAATCCTGTGTCATTTTCTGTTCCCTGCATGCAAAATTGCATGATGATCGGTCAAGTAGTTAAGGCGCAAAAGCATAACAAACAAGCAAACTCACATTCGTATTTATAAACAGTTAGAATCAGGATAGTAGGAAAATGAATTAAATTGTATAGTCGATAGATGGTAAGACATTGTCGTAGTCTTTGATCATAGTTATCACGAGAGGAATTTTGCTCCCATTACTAGGCTGCCAATAAACCCTAACGTTGGCAAATCAATATCCATTTGACGACCTATCAATCTCGCAACAAAGTGAAGCCCTGAAAACCCCTCACAATGCAGAAAGATAACATACATAGTCTTACGCCTCCACTAACGAAGGTGGCACAGAAATATTACATAAAAAAATCTCCAGATCTATTTTTAAGTCCCTCACTTCTGAAGGAAGAGAAGGAGGAGGTAAATTATTACTGTTTACAGACTACAATTCCAGCCTATATGTTGCTACTAAAAATACAGACAGAACAATAAAATTGAATAACAGCCACGTTTAAATCCAAGAGTATCATGCACAAAATAGAAGATCATAAAATTTATTTGTATTGTTACTACATTTGGCGAATGAAAAGAGCTGCCATGGGTTTCTTGCCTGCCTCTTCTTATAAAATCTCTACTCCTCGAACAGGGTTTTTTAATGCAAGACTTTATTAATATATCAGGTAATTGACATGTCCAAGAATTGTTTACACATGTCATGGAAATAAAGATTTTTGACTTTGACTTTGCTTGCACTACTCCAGGGGTACCGAGGTAACCTGTGCCATATCAAGTCGATAAATCATTGGAATTCTACAGTATCACAGATAATAGTCGTTTTAACGTAGTCTCTCAATAACGAAGTAGAAATGGAAGCAAAACACTCTATTTAGAACGTATGCAAATTTCTTAATTGAATAACGGCCTCAAGTGAAAGCGACAGATGCTACTTCAGCACCCAGGCTTTGTTATACGTGTACGCCATGCACGGCTGACGTAGTGGTTTGAGTGGTTGCCTTAACATTGTCACTGCGCCGTGTGTTTTGATTTCAATCCTCTCGCGGGCAATAAAATGAGCATGCCACAAATAGTTGTTCCAACATTCAAACAACGGACAAGAACACCTATATATAATAAATTCTCTTTATCCAATAAATTGTGGCGCAGGGAAATAACCAGAATTTATTTCTAAAGAGTAGTCTTAAAATAAAAGAACATAAAAAATATCACTTACACAGTCATAGTTTGGATAATAGGTAAGTGTACTAATATCATAAATGTGAAAGTTTCTCAATGATATTTTAGCCCAGCATGCTTGATTCAGTAGGATTTACACAAGCGAAGCTGTCGGCAGAAGCAAGTCTTTAATAAATGTCACCGAGGCAATATCAGTTTATGAATCCACAAACTCTATTACACAATATGGAACTAACTATTTGGATATACAATGTCAACCGCAACGAAATAACTAATGCTGTTCTGAGTTGGGTGTTAAGCTAACTTACTACTAAAGATTCTCACACACTAGCGTTTCTTTAGTGTCCGATAAACGTATGCATAGCTCAGACACCGCAATTAAGATTGGCCGCCGTGACCGAAATTCGGTCTGGAAGACATTAAATACGAATTGAGCTACGACCTAACTGAGTGGTTGAGGGAAGATGACTGCCGCGCGGCGCTACTGCATACCTAATGCGTCAGCAGTGTCGCTACAGAAGAAACGCGACCGTACAGAAGTCCTAACACTAAATTGAACAACATGCCCGGCAATATATTAAGCTAACGAGCCAAACTGCAGCGTAATATCAATTGTATAAACATTCAGTAGCTATTAGCTGGCCGTACAGTGTCAGCTTTTATTGTTGAACACGATCGTTCGTGTTATTCAATGGGTACAATTGCGTGCAGAATTATAAGGTGATTTTATTTTTTTTATTTACTGCTGTCTGCGTTATAAAGGTAATGCAATCCGGGCTTTAAGAATGTGGTATATGGTATACTAGAATTGCCTGCCTGCCTGAATAGCCTGCGCCTTCGCTCGCGTAAATGTAAGTGAGGCAAGGTTAGGTTAATAACAGTACTTTTTTCTGGATAAAAGGTATCTTATGTCCTTTTCTGCCCCCAGACAAAGTGTATATGAAATTTTATGATGATCGGTCAGGTGGGTAAGGCGATAAAGCGTAACAAAAAAACTCACATTCGCATTTATAATATTAGTTAGGATTATTGTGAATGCATTGCTTTCACGGGCTTTGAATACATTATTTACATGTCAAGTAAAGAGTATCCCACGTTCTTTTTTTGTTTCTCTGACAATGTGTATGCCAAATTTAATGATGATCGGTCGAGTGGTTAAGGCTTTAAACCGTAACAAACAAATAAACTCACATTCGCATGCATTCACGGGCTTTGAGTACATTATGTTTATGTATATCTATGTGCGAAGTTTCGCCTCAATCCGTTCAAAGATTTACGCGTGGTTGAGTCATAAACATCACCCCAAAATTTCACATGCGTCTCGCAATATTAGTTGATTTTTTACATGGATTTGGTTGTAAGAAAGACTTTTATTATTATACATACGAAGTAGTGAATGCTCCTGTTGTCTTTATTGTCTCGGGTTCAATTAGCTGATCGGGCAAAGTGCTATTGAGTTCGTAGTAAGATTTTTTTTAGCACCACTTAGTTTGAATCGACCGAAAAAATTTCACCCTACGAGGGATTTAAATCATCAGTTATGATAAGGTCTATCTAGTAAACGGGTATCAAGAGAGCGGTAGCAGGTAATAAGAGAGCGGTGTTCCTCATATTCAAAGTAGTGGGCCATTATTATTGAACGCAATCATTCGTGTGACGCTGTGTCGCTATTCAATGGGTAGAGTACACTGGCGTGCAGAATTATTAGCCGCATTTATACAATTTATTAGCCTCACAACTACGTTTAATACATCCTATGTTTGCATTCAGGATTTGATTTGTCTGTGCGCTAAAGGCAAATGATTGATAGGTTATACTTTTCAATTGATGTCTGAAGGTTGAGACTATTAAAACTCTTTTTTGTTTATATTGCTTCTGGCAGAAATTTGAGGAATTCGGAATATTGGAATCGCTATGTTAGTTTTAGTTGCCTGATAATCTTTTAACCGCAAACTCGCGAAAAGTAAGTAAAACGTCACAAACTGAAAAAGGGATTACTATTTTGTAACACAAAAGTTTCGACTTTGGAATAAGCTTTTTTTTATACCCAGACTCTTTATTAAGTGCCAGTAACATAGTTTGGCTATTAGAACCTCTTAAGAACTAAATTATTACCAATAATGTAGAAAAATCAAAACCGCCTGTTTTTTTGCAAAGGAGTTTAGTTGAGCAATCGATAACAAATTTAGACAAGATACCTTTCGGTTCATAAATCAAAGAGTTCCTAAAACAAAAAATATCGCTATCGGAAAACAATAATTTGCTTCAATCTCAGTAGACTTTGTTCCAATGTTTACTGTGTTTGTTATGGTGCACGATTTTTTGGTATTTCTGATCTAATCTAAGTGCTCGATACATCCTTACTACGAGTATATAATAGGCAACCCAGGATATACAAGAATGGGATATAATTAAACTGCAAGGATGGCGTAGTGGTTTAAGTGATAGCCGTGAAACTGCCACCGCGCCGAGTGTTGTGGGTTCGATCCCCACACGGGACAAAATATGTATGATCCACAAATATTTGTTCCTCATCGGGGTGTTGTTTTAATGTTTGTAAAGATCTCAGTTACAGTCTCAGTTACAGAGGATGTAGAATTAGTGTAGGCGATAATCTATAAGTCAAAAAGCACTTCGTCATTATAATAACTGCGACAATTAGCGTTTGCGGCATCTATCGCCTGACCCTTTCAATATACATTTAAGATGAAAAGCAAAAATAAAATCACAATTGCTATATGTAATTCACAACTCAAAAGTATTTCTGATAAAATATGTCTTCTTACACCCTGTAACGAAATCAATAGCGAAGAAACGTCAGATAAATGAAATATACAACGCACGGATTGTCAAGCCAACCATGGCGTTTCCAATTTCTCAATAATTTTCCATCGACAAAGAAATTTGTAATGGAATAACGCTTCGACGTCTTCTGCCAAATAACGAAAGAGTTTACTTCAATTGATTTGTCGAACAATCTTTGTGAAATACGGTTACAAGTTGCAATACGTATTTACTTTTGTATCTGTTCCTAAATGAGTTGTTTGATTGTTTATTTATTGTTTATTGCAGCCACCGCAAGTGTAGAAAGTATTCTTCACCTTACTATAAGTATCATTCCTATCTAATACTATTTGTTTGTTAAGCTTTCACACCTCAACTACTTGACCGATCATCATCCAATTTCGCATGCGCGTTGTTAGAGGAACAAAAAAGGGCAAAGTACCTTTCATCCAGAAAAAAACTGTTGCCAAGGGTTAGAGAATTGACATAACCTAAATCTCCTGATCGAAGATCGATGTTTTCCTTCACCCTAAAAGCAAGCGTTAATTAACTTTTTAATATGCACACAACTTCGAAAACTCAAAGGTACATGCCTTGGGATCGTTTTCGAGACATCTGCGTGGCAGTCTAACGGTGTACCGACGGCTATCGCTGATTTCATGTTTTATTAACATAGAATCCGTATATAATAGTCTAATTTTTATTACTTAAACAATTTTACTTAGTCACGATTTTGTAATTGGTTGTATCGCTTAGACTTTATAGATATGAAAGGGATACCTTTCTGTACTCAACATACTTTCCTTATTATTAATGCTTCTTAAGAACATCGCAACAAGTTCTGGACTTCGAAGTGGCGGCTAACCGCGGCTGAACACGACTCACTTGGGAACTCCTTAGTTGCGAACTATTGCCGTAATCATTAAATATTAAGATCATAAGTTACTCGTTTATGTTATGAATTGTTGTTTCGTTGCGCTACAATATTAGTATAATTTTAGCCCTGTATATGACCTGTCCCATTGCTGGGCACGAGCCTCTTCTCAATATGAAAGTTTAGACTATAAGTCCACAACGCTGGTCACATATCTTCGAGAAAACTCGAAGATGTTTTTCTTTACCGTTAAAGCAAGGGAAAGTTAACTAATTAATACGCACGTAACTTTGAAAAGTCAGAGATGCGTGACTTGAGATACTTGACTACTTGACAGAAAACTGCGTGGCCGTCTAACGATCTTCCTCTAGGAAGTAGGACAGCTACTGGGATAGTGAGTCTATATAATATGAAGTGTAACATATTTATTATAATTGTATACTTAATATAAGTCTTCTTAAAAACAGTGAGATTTTAACCAATGGACCTCCTCTCAGAAGAGTTCTCCAGGTTAAAAAGCCTTTGCCAATGAGGCTAAGGCCTTCTCATTCTGAAAACCTCCTACAGAGAAGGTTTAAAGTTGAGACCATTGTCCACCACCCTGGTTCAGGACACAGTATGTCATCATGTATGTCAGTCATGAACCCATGACAACGTGTATGCGAAATTGCATAACGATTGGTCTAGTATTTAAGCCGTGAAAGCGTAACAAACAAACAAACTCATATTCGCATTTGTAATATTAGTTAGGAAGTTAGAAAAGCATGACAAGAATAGAAAAGGATATGTTAAGCTGGTTTGGGCATGTAGAAAGAATGGACGAGGAAAGACTGACTAAGAAAGTTTATAAGGCTAGTGTGAATGGAACAGTCGCAAGAGGAAGACCTAAGTGAACGTTTCCTGATCAGATCGGAGGCGTTCTGGACAAAGGCCAGGTTAAGAGCACCTTGAACCGATGGCCGTGAATGGCCGTGTGATGAAAGTTGTTGACGAAGTGTCAGGATCGTAGTAAATGGAAATCCGTAGTCTCTGCCTACCCCTCTGGGAAACAGGCGTGAATCTATGTATGTACATATGTATGGTTACACCTAACGGGTGTCCAATTCAGTCGGAGTTTCATGAGTAATGTATAATGACTGGTTTTCAAAAGTACTAGACGGAGGTACGACGAAATTTCTAAAATTAAATGGTGTCATACGAAAAGAGTCCTTCCAAAATATCTTGTTTAAGATGATCAGCAGTCAATCTTCAGTTAAACTCCGAAGAGCGCCTTGTGTTATGGAGCCATTTCTATCAGCTGTGGATATCCAGATACCATTAATCTAATAGCACGTGCTTGTAATGCCGGTGATTGGATATGTAACTGCTAGCATTAATTAAGATGGATTGGACATGTTCCTACACGAATTATTGATAACCTACTTGATACATTAGAATATAGATGTTGGTCGATTGACACATTCTAAGTGACCAATATTTTGAATATTGGTCACTTAGAATGTGAAAACGAGTGCTAAAAGGTTTTCTTTCATATATAATGTTACTTGTATCTTGTATCTTATGTGGGTCAGTCAGTGCAGACCGGCGACACTTCAACTTTGCTTCATCTTATAGAAATACTAAATTTTGGCCCACGGCTTCGCTTGCGTAAATGTAGGTTAGATTAGGTTAGTAACAGTACTTTTTCCTGGATGAAATGTACCTTATGTCCTTTTCTATTTCCCAGATAACGTGCATGTGCAATTTCATGATGATCTGTCAAATAGTGAAGGCGTGAAAGCGTAACATACAAACCCATATTCGCATGTATAATTTTACAAGTTAGCTTACGAGGTTGGATTATTTTCAACATCCCGAACAGTGACAAGCCTTATATCATTTATCCATAACAATTCCAATACCCAGACTTTTGCAAATTTCTGTCAGAAGCAATATGGACCAACAAGAATTTAAATCCTCCAGAACCCCAAGAAAAGTATAACCTTAAAACCTAAATAAAACTCACATTCGCATTTATAATATTAGTTAGGATTTCCCAGTTTTCAACCAAACCCAGGATTTGAACCTGGTGCTCATAATCCCCAACCGTATACATCAGCTACTAGAGGAAATGTCGCAGTCAACACAAAGCCTATTTTAGCTCAGTTTCGACTTTATAATAACCACTATCTTCATATTAAAATCTTTGTTTGGCCCTCATTATTTATAGTTAAGAGTTCCAGTATTATCAAGTAGACAATACGAAAAGTTTGCCTGTTTATTAACAAACAACAAGTTTGTGAAGCAGGAAACTGAAGTAGGGAATTAAGTTGCGAAATGAACTACGTATTACGCGGCAGTTTCAGTGTCATTTTGTTATATTTTTTGTACAACTACATAACAAAAATAGCATACATACATGTTTTGTTGTAGTTGTCAGGATTTTATTTATAATATAATTTATTTCTTTGTTACACTTTCACGTCTCAACTACTCGGCTGATCATCGTGAAATTTCGTATACACGTTTTTGTAGCCCTCACATGTTCCCTATCTTCATTCAAATACCTGTGGGAATGTATTGACCCATACCCCTCCGCAGGGGCGGGCGGAGGGGCTATGTCGGACTCACCGGGGTAAAAGAAAGATGTTGAAGTGATAAAGAACCTCCCGGAATACCGACTAAACCTAACACGGTGTTCCTCAACAAAACCGCAAACGACGGGGCCGCGCGAATCACTTACACATGCGGTCGCGACCCCGCCGAGGTTTCGGCCCGCCGTATGTATGTATTTATATGTACGTATATACTACACAAGAGACCTACCCTAGGCATTTCTCACTTAAGCCCTACTGTCTCTCTCCTGGAGGGGAGACGGACTCAACACAGAGGCGCGCGTGGGAACACGCACGCCGCCTCTCGGACTTGGTGCTGAACGCATGGCGGGCAGGCCCACAAAGCCCACCACCCCCAGAACCAGAAACCTCAGGGTGGCTGGAGGTCATCTCGCAACTGTTCCCGAGGGATAGACTTTTATTAACATAACCTTCATTAACGCGAGTGAAACCGCGGGGAAAGTCAAGGTGTTTTTTAAAAAAGTTCGCAAATCCCCAAAATAGTATTGATTAATATATTCGATTTTTGTTTTATTTATGTATCCATTTAAAATGGTATTGGCCATTTTCTAGTACACAACCATTATTTTCTGGTTTGTAAGTAGTTGGATTTTTCAGGTGAGCGTTGGTCAAGATAGCATAAGTATAGTTTGTTTGCAGAAATTGCTGTAATAGCTCACTTTTAGAAGGTAGTAGACTGCTAGCGTCAAAACGTAGTTCACCTCAGAAACTGTATACGAATCGATGAACATTTTAAACCGAGCGCCATCAACATCATTTATCGCTCCAACATTGCATACATTGTATATAAATCTCTAAACAATATTGAAGACGCCAGACGTTTAATGTGTCTGACAAGGTGAAAAAAAAAATCGAAGCATCAATCTAATATTATTCTAAATAAAATATACAATAGCTGAGCTCTATACTTTAACGAATTTGAGGTGCAATTTTATACACCTTTGCTACCTGTTACCTTTCAAAGCAACCGAGATCCGAACTTCATAGTCGGGAATCGTTTTTACCAGTATTAGAGGCATACACAGATAAAATTTCAGGTTTTATATAATAACTAAGGTCTGATCGTCACGGGCACTTGGACTTAGTAATTAGCAATGTCTAACAAATTGTCGTCTACGTCTTTCAAGTGCAACTTTATAAAAAGAGTCTTTTACAAAAAGAGCAAAAAAAATTTTTTTTGAACTCCTCCGCTCTATGTATATTTTTTGTATCGCGAGAGAGGGAGACTTTACAAACATTTAAACAACGGACACAAAATACATCCATTCTTGGAACAACCATATTTTGTGAAACATACAAATTTTAGTCCCGTGTGGGATTCAATCCCACAACACTCCACCTAGTGGTTTAAGTGGTCGCCCCGCCACTGCCACTGCACCGAGTGTTGTGGGCTCGAATCCCACACTAAAAAAATATTTGTGATCCACATATGTTTGTGTTGTGTCTGGTTGTACTTTGTGTCCATTATTTGAAAATTTGTAAAGTCCCTCGCGATACAGGAATTAATACAACTGCGGAAATCTTAAAAAAAAAGAAGATATCAGGTCTCGTTTCGTCATCACGTTGTGATTTTACTTAAAATGTACAATGATTTGACGTTATGCTTTAAGAAAAAGTTATATTCTTTAATACCAGCACAATGAGAGCACAATGGTGTTGTGTTCTTTAAGGCTTTATTCACACCAAGATGGCAGGCTGCTTCAAATCCAACATAATGCTGCGTCAGTTCAAATCACCTCACGGAGTCTTACGTTATTATGAATGTATGCTTTCCATTAATAGAATACATGGGCTAATGATTTACATTAAAATATAACCTGAATAGTGTTTTATTTTTCTTACAACTATGATATTTATCTGAACGTGTTCACTTGATGAATTCCGCAGTATATAAATACGTATAGCAACCTTGGCTTAAGATATGATAAATGTCCGAGGATAAAGTTGACGTCCCATTTATACGACGTTAGTACTTATAAACGATTTTTTATGCTTAATGCATTTTAAAAGCTCCCCTCAACAAAATATATTCGAATTCACGAACACTGAGTGACTGCGTTGGACTCAACCTTTGTATCTTTCGATTAAGACTGCACCGAGCGTAAGACAGATAATGACAGAGTTCGTGCGGCGCATATTCAAATCGGCGCGCGGCCGCCATATTAAAATTGTATGGAGGATTTGAAGTGCTTTTTTCATAAATATGTATCTTTATTGTCAACCAATAACTTAAATATTTGGGGCGAAAAAATTATAATAAAACTATTTATGTTTCGTTTGAGCTGTAAAATAGGATATATTTCTACTGTTATAATCTAAAAATCACGTAACACGAGCTTACGTTTTTGCGTTTTTCGTGCAAATTTACGTAATTTTGCAGGCGATAATATTAATTATTTTAAGTTTTTTACACAGAGTAATTCTAAACACATTCATTATTATGGTAAATGTATATTTTATATTTGTATTAAACAAAAAGTGTTGATTTTATTCACTTTACTGTGACCGCCTGTTTTGGCACATTTCGCTCGGTGCAGTCTTAAACACCTATGACTATTTAATACATCTGTTACAGCGAAAATTATAACACGAATCTTTTAAAAATAATATCCGAATATTTAAGTACTTTAAGTCGTTAAGGCAGACCCTGGATTTATCTCTCCAAAGGTAACAACTTTATGCTTTTCATCTAAATAATTATAATAATACTAGCTTTTGCTCGCGGTTTCGCTCGCGTAAAAGTTGGTTGGGTTACATAATTAACTGTACTTTTTTAAATAAAATATAGCTTCTTACTCACTGATAATATAGCTTTCTAATGGTCAGAGAATATGTTCAATCAGTTCAGTAGATTTTGTGTTAAACCCTTACAATCAAATTATTATATTACAATCAAAGAAACTAAAATTAAATCTTTCCTCTATATAATATTATATATATATATATATATATATATGTATATATATATATATTTAGACTTAGTACATAATATTTTTCAAAGCGAGCTTCGATGTCATTGACACTGCATCACGAGATATGGTATACCTCACCGCCGCGTTATGCAATAAGAAAATACTGCGTTTATCTTGATACTTGTAACTGCTCTCTTCCTTGCCGCTATGTAGGTGTGAATCAAACCTAAAAGTACAAGGAAAATGTAACCATCTGTATCGTTTCCTGAGAGAACAAAAATTCATTGTGTATACATAGATTTAATAGAATATAATGTACTTCATAAGAATGTGTAAGGTTAAAGTCGGATAATGGTGAAAACGGAATATTCAATACAGCACTCTTTTTATACAGCTTTGTGTTATTAAGATAGGTTGACTATGCATATAAATTTTATATTTTTGTTTAATAGTGCTAGCGTTTGGGTAATTAATTACTAATTCTTATAAACAGCAGAAACTAAAAACTTTTGTAAGGTTTAGGTTAATCATTTGTGAAAACTGGTGTTTACCAGTTAGTTGCCGAATACAGTAAAAACAATAAAATATCGGTAGTTGGGATCGGACTCATGCCCTCCGTCAACAAGATCGTGCCTATATTTTAAAGAAAATAGCCGCAATATTTTCTTTAAAATGAGGTATTGCGATAGAAATAATAGACGCGAGTCACACAAACAATCGCCTCGTGTGTGATAATAACAATCGTCACGCTATAGAAGCGAGGTGACAACTAACCCGTTATGACACCTTTGCATTCAACACTTATGTATCTTAGACGTCGATGGTTAGTGCTGACCGTAATAAAAAATAATACAATATTTGTTTGATGAAAAAAATTAGTTTATTATCGTTTATTTTTTGTGCTATTTTATAGTTGTAGTTGGAATATTGCTCTTATTCAAGTAAGCAGCGATAGCTCAGTGGGGAGACCAACAGACTGCAATGCAGAGGGTCTCGGGTTCGAACCCACGTCGCGCACCTCTGAGTTTCGGAAGTTATATGACTTTTCGAAATTATGTGCGTATTGATTGACAATTATCGCCTGCTCCGTGCCTCGGAGAGCACGTTAAGCCGTCGGTCCCGGCTGCCATGAACATCTATGGCAGTCGTTATTGGGAAAAGTCAGTACCCTCTAATATCCTGACACTGGTCTAGCCTTAGGGTATCGTTAGCCTTCGGGTTGCGGAGGTCAGGTGGCAGCCGCTCCGTGTAAAAACTGATAGCCAGTCAAATCCGGTTAGACCAGAAAAGTCGACCCCAAGTGACTTGGGAATAATAAAGGCTAAGAGAGAAGAGTTGGAATATTGCTCTTAAGTAAACATTTCCTGTGTAAGAAGACCCCGCTTTTCACATTACAGTATTATTATAAAAACAAATGGCCAACTAATATAAACTTAGTGATATATAAAATTTGTTGTATTGAGTAAATATGTATCTATTTCTCCAATATTATTAAATAATTATTATGAAATTACACGCATTAATTCCTCAGCGCTACAAAAACCAAAAATGTTTGCTATCATAATACGTTAATATCTTGAGTAAATACATAAGTCTTTGTAAATGTGCGTTTGTTTTTGAATAAGTATGTGTGTGTGTGTGTTTGTGAATGTGTGCGTGTATCTGTTCGTGCAACATTATTAAATGAATACTATAATTATTATGAAATTACATACATGAATTCTTCAGTGTTACTAAAGTCTAAGGCAAGTCATTAATGTATTTTTGCAGTCATGATACGTTAAATGCTATATTTGTCATTTATTTATTTGTTATCCCTCTTAACCTGGCTTTCACAGTCAACCCCACCAAATACGCACTCCGTAAATTTGTATATTATGCACATTTTTAGATGCGTAAATAACATATTTCAAACGCGTTGCGTACTTTGCTTACGTCATGCCGTGCTTTATAATTGAATTACACGCTCTGATAAATGTTGCGCACGATTATGTATGCGGTTTTGTAACAGCTTTAAACAGACATCCATCCTGTTTATTGCATTAGGGAAATTTTGTGCGTGTCGGTTCCTTGTATGCCAGTGGGAATAGATAAATTGAATGTGCGATTTAACTTTTATATGTATGTTTTGTTTGGAGATGTACATCACCGAGGAGAGTAACCGAAATGTCAAACAAAGTGTAAACTTAAATAATTTAAATACTTGCGAGTTCTCTTTTTTATAAAAAAAGAGAGTTAAGAAATACTTTGTATATAACTAGATAAATATAAAAAGGCTATACTTCAGCCAGCTTTTTTAATACAATATTGAATACATAATCAATTACAAATCAAGCTATAAGACGATACCGTTTGATATATGTACTGAAGTTTAAATTAAAAGTCTCAACAATGTGTTACGAAGTTTGTACAATGACGATACAGAACAAGATAACGAGTGTAACGATATTGTTATTGTTACAAGTTCGTAACGAGTCGACGAGATTCTTTATACTATACAACACGACACGACAGGACACGATGCGAAGTGATGCGATACGATGCGATGCTAGGCGATACGATGCGATGCGACGCAATGCGATGCGATGCGATTCGATAAGACGCGAAGCGATGCTATACAGCACGATACGGGTTCTCGTGGACGAGTACACACAGCGACACATCAACCTAGACTGTTTGGACTTTGAACTATTAGCAGTTGAACGCTGCGAATCATGCGACAGAGTACGTTATATTTTTGTTATTTTGTCTCATTCACGCTGAACGGAACGCGACGCTCTATCCTTACCATTACATCAACACCACTATGCACGGTCCCTTTCCGACAATTTTCTATTTCGTATGTAGCGTAGTTATGCGTATATGGTGTGTGGTGGGTGTCTAACATGATGTGTAGCCGTGTGTACATTTTATCGACAATTAGGTGCCTCATTAAACTACGTTAAACGAATTTTGTCGTGTTGTTAATTTAAAAACACTTTTATTATATAATTAGTTAAAAATTATGTAATAAAAGTGTTTTAAATAAACAACGCGGCAATATCCGTAAAAATTGTTTAATTTCAATGTAATTCGCGTAAACGTAAGACAACATTATGTACAACTGATTGCTTTATTGGATAAAGTTGCAATTATGTTTGCGACTGTTTATGTTTGAGGTTCTTGTTTTATTCCCATGTCAGGCTAAATGTTATTGGTATTTTTTTGACTCTGTATTCTCAATAGTTGGCTCGGCTTGTTCTTATAACCAAATGTTGCTGTAATACATCTCTGCCTAACGCTTTTGGAAAATGAAAATCCTAACTAATATTATAAAGGCGAATGTGAGTTTATTTATTTGTATGTTTGTTTGTTTGTGACGATTTTACGCCTTAACCGCTCGAGTAACAAAAATCCAAACAATTACGCAAACTTTCACATTAATGATCTCAGAAGGCAGTAAGATTCACATCTTATTTAAGACTAGCTCACTTAAACGTAACGACATCATACCGTGTTTTAGTCGTGTCGGTGACGTACCGTGTTATATAAAATACTCAACTGAACCATTTCAAGCTATGTTGGTCCTTAAATCATCAGTGTTCTAGCTATTTGTAGGAAGAGATGAGCACGGATCGCGTAGTGGCTTACGTGGTCATCTCGCCACTGCCACCGCCCTAAGTGTCGAATCCCGCACAGGACAAAAATTTGTGTCATCCACCAATGGTTATTCCGAGTCTGGATAGTAATTGTGTCCGTTGTTTGAATTTTTGTAAAGTCATGTGCGATATAGAGATTAATCTAAGGACAGGAGATGTCATTAAAAAAAAATAAGAGAATTTAATTACAATTTTTGTAACGCTTAATCAGAAATCAGAAATCAGAATATTTATTTGCAAAAATACTGTGACAAATGGTGTTACAAAGAAATACATTCAAGATTCAAGTATTTTGACCAATTAATTTATAAAAAAATAATGTACACTACAATTTAAATACAGTTTTATCTTAATGACTAAAGGAAGAGCGATAGTCACCATAGTGTTTATGGAGATTATGAAGTGTTATATATGGCATACATATGTGTTGCTCTGTTCCCGAACTCTCATGATCCGATGGGACGGTAATCCGAAACGACCGGAGAGATCAGGCGCAGGACCAACGGCTTTACGTGTTTGCCGAGGCACGGGGGTGTCTTACACCGCCAACTTCCTAACTCCGGGCTGCTATTGAGATTTCTTAACGTGAAAACCCAATAACTTTTTGTTGACCTGACCCGGGATTCGACTCCGAGACGTCATTTACAGCAGTCGCATTCAATACCTTTGCGCCACAGAGGCAGTCAACGTATACGTCTAAGTTTGTATGCCATATATAACACACATATTGGGGTTTTTTTTTTGTATGCAATGAAAATATATCCCAAACAAGCATACGGCTCACCTGATGGTAACTGGTCACCGTAGCCTATGGACGCATGCAATACCAGAGGCATCACTTGCGCGTCGCTGACCCTTTAGGAAAGGAAGTGGGAAGGAGAAGGAGTGGGCAGGCGGAAAGAGGGTAGTTGGGCCTCCGGCACTCTCACTTATCGAACGAAACACAACAGTAGGAATACTGCTGTTTCACGTCGATATTTTGTGTGATATAGATGTAAGATGTTCCGTCAATATCCTCTAAGGGGTGTATTAAACTCACATTTCACCCGCGATGGCTTTTGATCCCAATTAATTGGGAGGAGTCTATTTCTTTTTTTAAGATTATTAGCAATTTGGCTTTCAAATTATTAGTATTCTTGTCAACCTCTCCAGCTAAGCTAGAATGCTTGTAGTAGGAGTAAGTTCACGTCAGTAGTGCAATGGGTGGGATTCGAACCTGCGATCTCTTGATCGCAAGTCCAATGTTTTATCCATTGGGCTACCGCCGTTCAATTGCAATTTATGAGATACGGGCCATCTTCTAGACTTCATGCTGCAACTAAGAATTTTCTAAATAGAAATGCCTTATGATACTTACGCAACTGGGCATTAAACCTGAGACCTCGTGCTTAGCAGTTGCATATCGCCGCAGCACCACTGAGGCTTAATAGAAAAGCTCGATACAATTTATTGATCTAGGTTAGGAACCTGAAATTTCATGCACAGCAGTTGCGTTAACTACCGCTGCGCCATTGTGACAGTCACATAGATATATAAAAATTAAAAATGCGTAAATGCGCGTTTAATGTGTAAATTTTGTAAAATTATGTTTGTCTTATTTATTAATTAATTATTTATTATATATTTATCTAATATGAGTTCGATATAACTCTGTATCACACTTACTAAAGTTATACCTTGTTAGTCGTGCGTTAATAATAAATAAAATAATTTATTCCCGACAAAAATACAGTCGATACATAAAAAGATATATTATAAATTTAATTTAAACGACATAATTTTGGTCACGCCATATATTACATCCAGGCCACGAAGAATTGACAATCTTATCCATTTCCATTCTTCCTGCAATGAGTTCCAGGTAACTGTTGGAGCTGCCACGCACCCGTCGCATCAGAGACGCCGCTCTTTTTCTTAATATTGCGGCAAGACTGTCCACGCCAGCATCTGCAAACATCCCTGATGCACGCGTGGTAGCCCCATCAGAGCCCTAAACCCATTATTATATTGGACCCGGATTAATTATGTGCTACCGGACCCAAAGTAATCCGGGTCCGGTAGCTTATGTTCTCGAGTGATCTTGTAGTCTGGGCAACCTTCGATTCTTGGATCAAGCAAAGCTGTGGGTTTTCAGTTAGAAAATTCGTTTTAAAATTATTGAAGCTTGGTGTTTAAAAATCTGTAGCGTCCATAGTGCAGCTTAAATATAAATAAACGGGAAAAAGTTATTTTAAAAAGAAAACTATCGAAATCGCGGGTAGCAATAAAATATGTATGATTTGCTTGACCCTTAGGAATGGACATAGGGTATTTTAAATATCAAAGTGAAATGTTGGGTAATATATTATTAGCTCTATTTAAAAAATGGCCCACTTCTACTGTGTGAGAAAGGTCAGAATAGCAACACCCTTTTTATACTGCGAAGAGATATGTAGTATAATGAACAATGTAGTCCATCGAGCTGGCCTTGTATAGATTACCTGATTTTGCACATCTTCGAGAACATTATGTAGAGCTCTCAGACATGCAGGTTTCCTCGTGATGTATTTCCGTACTCGTAAAGTGAGCGAAAATTACGTAGTTAACATGCATTCGAGAGATCAGAGATGCGTGCATTGGGATCGAATTCTAAGCGCTTATACAATTTAGTCCTACAATCTCAGTAGGCTATCGCTACCTTGAGGACGGACATAGCCAATGTAAATGTGGCGAAATGATGGATACAGGGGTAGCTAATAATAATTGTCGGCCTCGATGGCGTAGTGGTTAGTGTAACCGACTGCCACGCCTAAGGTCACGGGTTTGATTCCCGCACAATTCAAACATTTGTGTGCATGAACATGGCTGTTTGTCTTGGTCTGGGTGTTTCTATGTATAATATGTACGTATTTACAAAAAAAAAGTACATATGTATGTTTATCCATTGTCTAGAACCCATAGTACAAGCTCTGCTTAGTTTGGGCTAGATGGTGTTGTGTGTATGTGGTAGAATATTATTATTATTGATGTATATAAAATTACTATCAGTTAGCTACTTATTAATGAGGCTGCTACTTAAATAGTTTTTTATTTACGGATAGCATAAACCAGTAAAAATACCTTCAATCTATCATACAGAGGTCTTAATACCAACCACTGACTTTCCGCAATGATGTGCATATTATCGCTAACTTTAATGGTAAAGGAAAAGATTGTAACCAAATTTACATATCATAAGACTATTCATAATGTCGTCGAAGATATTTAACTCGCATTAGGTCAGCGAGATAGACTGTGGCCTCATCGTCAAAGATGTGTAAAAGCCAGCTCGCACTAGGCCATTGAGGTGGATTTTGGCCTCATGGCGCAATAGTCAAACGGTCCCTGCCAAGCTGTGGGATAGTTTATAAGCGAGGCTAATATTATTCTATTATATATTATTCTTCATAACAATGTATAAAATATTTATCTTGCCGAAGATGAGTTAAACCAAATTCGTATTAAGCAAAGCAGCGAAGATTTTCTTTGAGGCTGTTAGCTGTCAGTTCGGTTTATAAGTGTTCAAAAGGGGGGCGCTAAGAGCCCAACTTTTTTGATTGATTCTCAAGTTTGGAACGCTCAGAGAGAAATAGCTATTTTCGAACACACTTGAGATTGTTTATACAAAGTGTTCAGATAAACTTTGTATGAAGCAGATATCTTCGTATACATAGTTTCATATATACAAAGACTCACACCAATATGTTTTGAAGGGGGTATAATTTGTCTTACCTAATTGATATCTAATTAGATTTTTTTTCTGTAATAGTTATCATGGCGTAGACAGCATGGCTGTTTGCCAAGTCTATAAAAACTCTTGGCTGAGAATGCGATGCCAGTGCCAATGTATTTATTACGCGTTGAAATTTATTTGCTAATAAATTATTATACGATACAGATCGATTACTCAGAAACACTTGATGTTTTTCTGCATATATTATAATTAATGATTAATCGAGTCCATACATCGATAAATTATAAATCTTTGGTGAATCGATTAACTTAACTCAATTTACATCGATATTTTTAATCGATGCAAAAAAAGATAAAGATCGGAGGTGCTAATAATGCAAGGGGAAAAAGTTCTATGGTACAATATACCACGCTAGGGTTCTTCGCTACGGTTAAACTAATTGTAGGGTCAAAGTAATTTCTACAGCTTTCTAGGTAGCAAGTGTGTAAATGTTAGGTTTTAGTTTAATACCATCTGTCTTAACGTAAGATTGCTTATATCTTAATATAGGTATTTACAGGCTACTGTATAGTCTTTCACAGCTGGTGTGCGGATATAATCCTTTCGGCCATATCGTTCCTAACATTGTTTTGATAGATTTTGGTTCATCTATCTAATCATTTTCTGTATCTTAATACAAAACAATTTTAGAAAGATCTCAAAGAGTGCTGAATAGCTCTCCCTGATCTTACGATAAACAGCCAGTCTTGTCACTGCCACCATGATGACTATTATGGGAAAATTATTTGTGTGATATACAAATTATTGTTAGTAAGTCTGGATACGTTTAGACTTAGAACAACAGACGTAGCTTTTCTCTGTTTATTGTTTAATTCTCTCCGTGGTAGACTACTAATCGATAGAGATAATAGTGGTAGAGTACTACAGTAGGTGAAATCTTTCTAAAATAAAAATAAGATTGGCAGTTGAGTAAGCGCAAACTTTTACAACGTCAAAAGCATGTTAAAAAGTTGTCTTCATAAAAATAAGAATTGTCTAAACTTCCAATTGCGCTTGAGTAATACGTTCTTACTTAGTACCGTAAAAAATAAAAGGAACATTTTATGATACACCATAAAACACTACTCCACAGCGGCCTGCGTTTTCGTGTAAAAAGTAAACAAAGTATGTGCAATAAAGGTAACTACCATCTCTGTTGGAGCGTGTTCAGAGATCATTAGACGAACTCTTTGAATGGCTATATGAAGTGTTACAGTATTCTTTTTGTTGTGTAAACTGTTTTACGCGTTTCAAACGATGTACAAAATGCACTTAATGTGAGATTTCAACAACTGGAAATTATAATGAAAATACTTTGAGTTGTAGAGCGCTGCTGGGTTCAGCGTGGATGGAATCGACCGTGAAAGGACCTTCTCATAAAATATCGACGTATTGTGGCAGTATCTAAACTTTTGCGTTCCGTTCGGTAAGTAAGCGCGCCAGGTACCTACATTCGATTTGCTTCCTCTATAATTCTTTCGTCTTTTTCCTTCATCTTATATGGTTATCCGGTCTGTTGCATTCCGTTGGTCTCAGCCACCTTCATCAGGTCACGGGTTCACCTAGCCAGCCCTTTAGCGGGCTCGGCACCGGGATTTCTGTGTTACAATGACTATGAATTAATCTATCGACTTTAGCATATAGAGCCCTTTACTATTTGCTTAACTAAACTATGTCGCTGATTTTGTGACATGTCTTCAAATATAGCTCGTTGCAGGACTTTTTATTTGTGGCTTCCCGTCGTTCGTGTTCATGTAACACAATTGTAACTGACAGGCAGAAATCGGCATCAGACTCTTTAGTAATATATAAATGAGGTACAGTATACATTAATAAGTCAATTAATAGAATATTTAAAACTTCGTTTTAATGCAATAAAAGCTAAAATGGTATTGAAAAATCCCTCTAAAGTTATATTTATGTAGCACTTCGTAGCAGCTATGTAGCTGCTGGATGCTACGAGCCGTAGCAACAGCTACGCAAAGTCCAACCTTTTCAATCCGAACCTTTTACACGTTATAATGACTAATCCAAAATGCACGTCACTCAGATTAATACCGTGCATTCATTAATCAGTAAAACTGTTGTATACAAACATGTGAATATTTATGTGTGTATTGCGTACGTTTGTATGTGTGGCCATTAGTTTAATTACTGCCAGCACTAGGTGCATCTCCTTTCATACTATTAAACGGTATGAAAACGAGTGTAGCTTTTGCTGTATATTTTATTCAGAGAGGGATTCCAGTTTTATTTAATGTCGATCTATTTATTTTAAAAATAACATAGCTTCGTGCCGGTATTGCCATTTTAATATGGGTAGGGTGCAGGGCCCTGTAGCCTTTCACAAAAGGTGACAAGCAAGCATAGATCATCACTATTACAAGTGATAGTATCAGGAGCATTACTCGCTTGTTGCTAATACTAGCATAAGATAAGAGAGATGAGAGAACAAGATGGAACATGCACCAGATTTTATCGACCAGTAACAATTTTATATATATTGTTTTTGTTATTCTTACTTACCGAAACCACAGTAACTCCGACGCCGGTTTTCTATAACAAGTTAATAAGTCATTAGGGATGGGTTCCAATATATAAAAATGAGTCGCTTTACTTATAGATAGTTAAAATTTGATATATTTACAAAAAATATGTAAAATTTTAACTATCAAGATTAGATTTACTATGACCGGCGGGCAAAACTAGTACCTATTAAGATAAATAAACATGGTGACATGTCAACGACAGAACTCTTATTTTTTAGCATGATATGAGTTTTCCGAAGCATCATCCGCAGAGGCAAAAGGGATATTTGCTTCCTTCGTTAAAAAACATTTTGTTTTACATTACCTGTATTTTTCAAGAAGCGATAGCCTAGTGGGAAGCCACTGGACTGCCACGCAGAGGAATCTAGTTTGATCACATTTCTGACGTTTCGAAGCTATGTGCCATATATTTACTTTCAAGGAAAATACTAACGTCTAATTATCTGCCCATTCACTCGCGGCTTAGTCGCTTGACATCCTAAGTCCACGTGTTTAAAGACGATCAACTAATTGTTCTATGAAAAGCATTTCGTGATAGCAAAGTTCTTTCAAAGTTGGAATTGGAAAAGTTCAAATAAAATCGAATAAAAATTTGTAATGCTTCTAGTGTAAGAAAGTTGCAATTTAATCCATTAGAGAGTAGAATGCAATTATTTTAAAACACACATTAAAAGCTCTTTGTTATTAACGAAAGTTTATTCACTAACATATTTTTATAATTACGACTGTCTTGATAGCGCGGCGGTACATAATGCGAATACTATGCATGAGGTTTCGGATTAAATTCCCGTCTTAGGAATCGCTTTTTATTTATTTTATTTTATCAGTCAAGGAATTCTCCTTAGCAGCACATAGTCTGGCAAAAGGCTCTCTATTACTATACAGGAGTAATATAGCTCTCTTGGGGGAAAGAGGCTTAAGACTACGTAGTCTCATGTATGATATATTTCGTCAACCAAATCTAACTCAATAGGAAGGGACCCAAGCATCTTGCCGATATACATGACAAGCGTCAGATATATGGATTACCTTATAATATAGAGCAAGAACTGGCTGTTACGGTATGGAGTAGGCATCTATGTACAGCAAAAATCCTTTAAATCTTAAATTTGGTACGATGGGTTTGGCGTATCCTTGTATTCGGGCACGCCACCATCGTGGCGGTAAGTCCCGTTTTTGAGGAGTGGCTGAAGAAGCGGCATGGCGCCCTCAACTTCCGGCTGACACAGGTAATGACTGGCCACGGTTGTTTTGGCCAGTACCTGTGTCGTATAGGCCGGCAGGCGACGCTCGGATGTCATCACTGTGGTGACTGCCGCGATGTTGTTGTGGACACGGCGCTGCACAATTTGGCGGATTGCCCTGCCTGGGCATCGCAGCGCCGTGAGTTGATCGTGTCTCCCCAACCGCAGAACTGGGCGCCGGAGGGCGCGAGATGACCTCCAGCTACCCTGAGGTTTGACTGAAACCACGGGGAGCGTCGCGATTGCATGTGAAAGCGATTCGCGCGGCCTCGCCGTCTATGGTTATGTCGAGGTGTTCCCCGTGGTAGGTTTAGTCGGTATTACCGGGGTATTTTTTCCCCGGTGAGCCTACCCAAAGCAAAAGCATAACCCCAAGTAAAAAAATAAAAAATCTGCTTGTATTCCCACAGGTAAAGAAAAAATAAAAATAATATCCTTGTGGATAAAAACCCCTTATTAAAATAAAGATAAAAAACATTATAAATTTCTGTAGCACTTCGTAGCAGGTCTGTAGTTGCTGGGTACTATATTTTTTATACCCAGAACTGGTATTAAGAACTATTTGTCTAAAGAAACTGGTTACTAATTTCCTATTCTGGAAATCAAATTGCTTAAGTTTGGTTGGCGAAATCAGAATAAGAATGTAGATGATTGCAACATCATAAACCTCTATATAAGTACATATTATATATTCGCGACGAGAAAACTTTCCACTCCTTTTCAAGTATATTTCAAGAGATTTGGCATAGTTTAAGTTGATATGGGGGAGTGCAGACATCTTAAATGTAAACCAGTGAAATTAGTAAATTACGTTCGAATTTCGTCCAATTCGAATTCGAATTGGTTTAAATGTTGTGCCAGTGTACTAAATAATTAATTATTTTAACATTAAATTCTACACGATACCTATTGTATTTCGTACCACGGGGTCAACGAAGTGTTCTTAAAATGTTACAAACGGTCGTTAAATATGGTTTCGCTATTAACTTCATCAATCAATTAGAAATATCGCCGTGATCGACTTTGGCACTTGATCGGCTTTACAATTAAATCCAGTTTGACTGACGTTAAGCTTTTACCGGCTAATTAGAAAACTTGGAGGGGGATTGGTCATTTCAATATATTTCTTCGCAGAAATTGTGCAACAGTATTAATTGTTTTATATAACGACGAACATTTTAAAAGCTTCGGAACCGTCTAGAATAACTGCACTGAAGGCCTAGTGGTTTAAGTGGTCGTCTCGCCGCTACTACTGCGTCGATTGTTCGAATCACATACGAAACAAAAAATTGTGTGATCTACAAATGTTTGGCACGGGTCTGGGTGTTCTTTGAGTCCGTTGTTTAAATGTTTGTGAAGTCCACCGCGACACAGGAATTATTCCCAGTGCCGAAAATATAAAAAAAAAGTGTTTAGATTTTATGCTGGTGACGCTTAAAAATATGCGCTTTCGATAAGTTTAATCTCTTTACTGCTAGTCGACACATCGACGTTTTCGTACACACAACAATCCGTTGGATTTCACGTGTTGGGCATTACATGATTGTTTTGTTTTGATAAGACAGTTTGTTTTTTTTTATGTACAACTAAAATAGTAAAATGTGCACGTGGCTCTCATTCTGTTTGTAAATGTTATTCACTATTTACAAATACCGTGTATTATATTCTGGACGTTAGAATAACTTATGGACATACTACATACAGGACATAGCTGTTTAGAAAAGAAGATAATGATACAGACTAGATCTTTGAAAATAAAAATGAGTATTTAAACAGGTGAGAAACGGTAATAAATTGCCGTAAATCTTAGAGTTCGGAAAAATGATATCACGAGACCTTTAGGACAGAGGTCAAAGGTCATAGTCATTTCGGGGTATATCAACTATGCTGAGTCGAATGGCGTTAACCGCGAGTCTCTAGCTCTTACGGTTCTTGAGTTGAAATTTGTATAACAGACGGACGGACGGACGGACAAAGCTGTTGTATAAGAGTTTTTTCGAACTCTAGAAAGTTGTATTATAAAATAAAGATAAAGAAAATCGATTTAACAATAAATTAAGGTATTTAAAAATAAGCATCAGCACCAGAATTTTGTTACCGAAGAACCTTTATATTTCACACACAAACAAATACACAAATAAATAGATGCTTGGTGGCACAGAAGTAGCCAGTGTGTGTGTGTGTGTGTGTGTGTGTGTGCCTTAAGTTTGATTACACGGACAGATTAGGTAACTTTTCCCGAGGCTGGTGCGTAGGTGAGTAGGTTTAATAAAATCCTATAAAATAAAAGCCAATATTGTAAGATTGTCATTTAAAAGTGTGGCCGTGTGTTTCTTGCTAGTTTTTCTAATTGGTTCTACGACCTTGCTTTGCTGAACATGGCAACAGGTAAATGTAAATTTACGTTAGTAAGTAACTATGACTTGCATAAGTGTTACTTTGTGGCATTATACAAATACGTATATTTTTATGCTCTACGAGATCATGGTAAGACCTGGGGCTGTCTTACTCGAAGAGCATAGCCACGGGCCTGACAAAAATTTTAATTAAGAACACGTAATTACTAAATTGATATCGACGAAGACACTTCGCTTCTCGTATTGGTAAAGTTAAATCTGTCACACAGTAGATACTCTATGTAGTTACAACTCGCCAAAGGAACTCGAAGCGAAAACTGTCAGTCAGTTAACTTCCATATTGTTTTTCTACAAGGGGTCGTACGGTGTTTTCCCCTTTCTCTAAAAAGAAGGTAAAGTTTCAGTTATCAATTTGGAATCATATGTTTGTTTGAATATTTTTATCCTTTAGCGATGGCAGTATTGTTTTGATTTGGGGTTTCCTGTTTATTAAACGATCGTGCGATAGCGTTTCGTAGGTAACAGGATAGTTGACTAATTTGATGACTTTCATAAATACATATCACGCCTCTATCTGCGAATGGGTAGACAGATATATATCATATTCCGCCAAGTATGGTTTCAGGACGAAGTAAGGGGTGAATTATTGCGGTTTAAAATCACATTTCTAGATGTGCCGCTACTGAGAATTGACTTAAATATTTATTAACACTTTACCCGACCCGGGATTTGAATCTAAGACCTTAAACGCGACAGTTGTATTCATTACCGTTGCACTCCTGGGACAGAAATCTAAAACAATAGTTTCTAAGATGTAGAAGTAATGCTCAGTAGCCTAACCCTTTATAAATATGCAGCCCTCTACAATGTAAATAAATCTATGGCACCGCCGTTAGAACATGTTATTAAAATATTATAATTATCTTATTTTCTTCTTTTCGTGTGATTAGTGGCCAACCTGTTGTCAAGAGTTATTTAAGCCGCCCATAGGCCTCTGACATGGATTAACGACTGCTGTCAATTTGATAACAACCGGGACCGACTTTTTACGTGCCCTCCGAAGCACAGAGACGCTCAGATAAAATACCACTAAGCGGTCACCCATCTATTTTTTTTTTTTTTTTTTTTTACGTGGGGGAATGCATGACGCATACCCCTCCGCGGGGGCTGGCAGAGGGGTTATGTCGGACTCGCCGGGGTAAAATAAAGATGTTGAAAAGATAAAGTACCTCCCGGAATACCGACTAAACCTACCACGGTGTTCCTCGACAAAACCACTATCGACGGGGCCGCGCGAATCACTTTCGCATGCGGTCGCGACCCCGCCGAGGTTTCGGCCCGCCGTATGAAACGGCAGGCCACTACACGAAAGATCTACCCAAAGGCACTTCTAACACTCCCTACTGTCCCCCCTAGAGGGGAGACGGACTCGAAACAACAGAGGCGCGCGTGGGAACACGCACGCCGCCTCTCGGACCTGGTGCTGAACGGATGGCGGGCAGGCCCACAAAGCCCGCCACCCCCAGGTCAATCCTCAGGGTGGCTGGAGGTCGTCCCGCGCCCTCCGGCGAGGCGGTCACCCATCTATAGACTGACCGCACTTAACGTTGCTTAACCTCGCTAATCGTTTACCGATCAGTGAGTGCAACTGGCTATGAGCGCCAGATTTTATAAAAAAAAAATAACAAGATTATAATTATACGACTTAATATGGTTTTTATTGCGTTGTTTACTCAAAAAGTCTCTTCGATACCATGGCTGCTGAAAAGCAACCGGAAAGTCGGGGAAAGTGAACTATGGAAACTATTTAGGTTAAATAGTTTTGTATTTGCAATAGCATCAAATAGTATTAAACTTTATCAGTACCAGTTTAATAACTTTAATTTTATTATGTAAAGGTAGTGTTTTTCAAATAAGCAACGTGACAAATAATAATAATAATAATAATAATAATCTTTTATTTGCCATTAGAGTTTACAAAATAAAACATATCGGTCCCCCACACTAGGCATGGCCTGTCCTGTGGGGAAATTAAACGATTTACATTTGAAAACAGCAAAGACAGAATACAAAACAACAGTACAAAATTAATGTGCAATAAATTTCTAAAACTTAAAGAATAAAAGTAAGGTTAACAAAAATTTTATTGTGGATAAGAAATGTGCATGCGTGTGTGTATGTGTGCGTGTTGTGTATGATTGTGTGTGTGTGTGTGTGTGTGTAAATGGTACGATGCCGCATCCTCATTTAATGACCTTTAGCACGGCTTCAGTATCAGAGTAACTCCACTTCAATAGGGTAGTCGTGACCAGCGCTTTGATTTCCTTGACAGAACGGTCTTTAAAGTTACAAATCTTAGAGATTTTGTTATAAATGAAAGGGTACAGAAAGCTTCCGAAACGGTGTGCAAAAGAAGTAGCAGTGCGAATTTTGGGTAGTTTGGGTACACTTTTTTTGGATAGTTTGTTGTATTCGTCGGAGTCTATCACAGTTTTATGGACAGCGGTCACTACCCTAACAATATACAATTTCCTGACAAAGATAAGTATAACTGTATATTTATTTATTTATCAAAGTATAGCCACCACACACACACATTATAAATTATCGCTAGTAAATAGTATTTGGTCTGATGTAGATAAAATCCGAATAAAGTTGTTTAATTTCAATGCATAAAATTCGCGTAGACGCTAGACAATACATACATACATACATAGATTCACGCCTGTTTCCCAGAGGGGTAGGCAGAGACTACGGATTTCCATTTGCTACGATCCTGACACACTTCTCTGGCTTCATTCACTCTAGACAATATCGTACTTATTTCATAATAATAGAGTTATGGACTAAAAAAAATTTTACGAAAGCAGCGATAGCTCAGTGGGTAGACCAACAGACTGCAATGCAGAGGGTCTCGGGTTCGAACCCATGTCACGCACCTCTGACTTTCGGAAGTTATATGACTTTTCGAAATTATGTGCGTATTGATTGACAATTATCGCCTGCTCCGTGCCTCGGAGAGCACGTTAAGCCGTTGGCCCCGGCTACCATGAACATCTATGGCGGTCGTTATTGGGAAAGTCAGTACCCTCTAATATCCTCACACTGGTCTAGCCTTAGGGTATCGTCAGCCTTAGGGTTGCGGAGGTCAGGTGGCAGCCGCTCCGTGTAAAAACTTATATCCAGTCAAATCCGGTTAGACCCGAAAAGCCGATCCCAAGTGACTTGGGAATAATAAAGGCTAAGAGAGAAGAATAATAGTCTTATGGACTATTATGAATGAAAAATCAAACTCATTTCTACATCTACCTAAATGTCTAAAATTTTATAAAAATACTCTGAATCTTAATTACTATCTTTGTTTGATTATATTAAACAATATATTATAAAAGTACTTCCTATAACGAATATACCAGATCAAACAGATTTTTTGCTCTCCTTTAAAGATAGCATTTTTTTTATGCTATAGGTGGCAAACGAGCAGGTGTTTCGCCTGATGATAAATTATTAGCACCGCCCATGGATACCTGCAATACTGGAGGAGTCACAAGTGCGTTGCCGGCCTTTTAAATTTGTCCTCCCCCCTCTAGAAGGTACCTCTGATACCCTTACTCACTCGACGAATCACAACGCTAGTGTTATTTCACGCTGGTTTTCGTGTGGCGTGGTATCACTCCGGTTGAGGTTCTTCTTACGCCTTTATTCCACTGGAGGTACGATATTCCATGTACCAAATCTCTAGAGAATACGCTTGTAAATGAGCTTAACAGGGTATTAGTGGAACATGCAATACAGCTTTAAACTAACGCAGTTCAGCAGAGCATTACCAGGGATTAGTATCGTTCCCGAGTTCTCCGGATGATACCGAAATTTGCTCAAGAAAGATGCTGAATTAATTGCATGGATACATTTCAGTAAGTAGGTCAAAACATAATAGAAAAATGACATACATATATAGTTTTACGACCATATTCTCGCAGGAGGTAGTGGTGTAATTTTCTGTCAAGTTAAACGAATCAACAGATCCCAAAAATAAAGTTTCTTCTGATTATGAAACCTTACCCCCACAATAAACTGAAGTACATCCTAATTTATCTTCAAATTAAATAGTATATTCAAGGTTACTAACTTAAAAACTGACTATTAGGCAACTTTGAATCTTTTGATTACTGACAGGTCTATTCAGAAGTTTGCATCTCACATCTCGCAATTAAATCACCATACCCAGAATAAAATAATGAATGAGCAGCGATAGCTCAGTGGGGAGACCAACAGACTGCAATGCAGAGGGTCTCGGGTTCGAACCTACGTCGCGCACCTCTGACCTTTGGAATTTATATGACTTTTCGAAATTATGTGCGTATTGATTGACAATTATCGCCTGCTCCGTGCCTCGGAGAGCACGTTAAGCCGTTGGTCCCGGCTGCCATGAACATCTATGGCAGTCGTTATTGGGAAAGTCAGTACCCTCTAATATCCTGACACTGGTCTAGCCTTAGGGTATCGTTAGCCTTCGGGTTGCGGAGGTCAGGTGGCAGCCGCTCCGTGTAAAAATTGATATCCAGTCAAATCCGGTTAGACCCGAAAAGCCGATCCCAAGTGACTTGGGAATAATAAAGGCTAAGAGAGAAGAAGACCCAGAATAAAATAAATACTGACGGGCTCTACTTCTCAACAAAATTAATGATATTTTTCCCTTTATCTTTTTAGCATGACATCGTATATGCGAAATTTTGTTATGCTCGGTCGAGTAGTTAAGGCATGAAAGCGTGACAGACAAACTCACAATCGTATTTATAATAGTAGTTAGAATACACGGGTCTCATATCTCGGTCAGAAATACTGTTATCATTATACAATAATTTAAATCGATCCATTTGGTTAGTGATGGTTGGGATGGGATTTCGGTTAAACGTCGGTTTTCACTCAACCCTAAAGTAAAAGGATCTTCTGTAGAGTAAGTTTCAGCAAAACTATTTGGTAGATTGTTTGACTGCGAAGCCAAGCAACACTGTGTTGTCAGTATTTGGATTATAGTCTTTGTCCTATACGCTTGCAGTACCCTGAAATGGCAACTTGTTAATGTTGTTACTAGTGTAAGAAGTTTTAATGATTTAGACTAATCGCAAATCATTTGGCAGGACGGAAAGATCGACAGCAAAAAAAGTTATTAAATTTTTTTATTCTTAAGGTGGTATATTATGGCTATGGTAAATAGCAAGGCTCTAGATACACTAAAGTATAACAGAACATTATAAATTATTCTTAAAATAAATTAAACCGAAGCAGAGAGATTTTGCCGCAACTAATACCATTAAAGCTTAAGGAAAACGTAAAGAACTTCCCGATTCTTTTCATTACCCCAAAGTTTTGTCCTTAATATAATAATCAGGAAGGATTACTATTGAGATCCGGAGATAATGGTACTTAATATATACTAAGCAAATGTTTCTGAATTAAGGAGAATGTTAAGACACCCACACAAGTCAATCAATTATTCAATCATATTATACTGAATGTATCTGAACAGAGCGGATAAGGTTGTTATAGCTGACGTAATATTTATTTACGTTATAAGAAAATTTTGAATCAGGCGAATTATAGAGTACAGTACAATTTCCACTGAAATAAGAAGCAGGGAAAATACCATCATCAATTTTATACTGAAGACCCTACGGTCTTACAACATTATGTCTATATACGAGGTTATTTAGCTACCTTAATAACCTCGTATATAGACATAATGTACTCACGCTGAAAAGGGTGTCTAGGATTGCTATAAGAAAAATAATTTCAACAGTAGTCTTCTTTAAATTCTTTAACAAACTCAAGAAACGCCAAATGTGACAATTTGGTCAGGGGTGGAGATTCTCATTTTATAGTGGAGGCTTTGGATTGCTCTTCGAAGAGAACTAACGGCCGATGAAGTTGAGCCTGAAAATTTCTAATAGATTTTGGTGTATTTAACTATTGCTAGAAATTAGTCTAATATAGAAAGTCTTTTAGAGTCTAGTCTGACGATCAAAGACAGTTCCTAAGAAACGCAATCCTATGGTCATACATATTTCCACCAACGCTTAACGTGTTCATGTTATATTTCACTTTAGAAATGCTTACTTTTCGCAGCGAATTACACGAGTCTGAATGGAGGCCATGGCTACTACTAAAATTTTACCATACAATAAAAACCCAAACGTTCTTGCAAAGCATCAAAAATATATTCAAAACTCGCAAAACTTTAAAGCTCAATAAAACCATCGCCTTTGAAGTTAAGCCGCAACCCAAAAATAATAAGACAAGCGAATACGCCTAAAACTTTCCATCTAAATCGTATTTTTATTTCCACTTTTTTGGCACTACATGTAAAAGGCCCACAAACACAAGCGCATTGAAGTTTATTAGCGTAGAACATTGGCGAAACACTCCGGGGGAGGTTTATAAGCATTAAATAAATGAGAGGCCGAGACGGGCCGGGCTCGCTACGGAAATTAGATGTTTGAACGGAATGACGCAGAGGTCTTCTTGTGGCACACACGGGGAGGATGTGTGGCGAGTAACGTGTTGTGAGATGATAAGTAGTATAGAGTACACGAAATTGGGTGGTGCTATTAATATGTCAATTATATATACTACTCGCTCGCTTTAGTTGCTGCTTTTGGATAGCTTGCTACGCTGAAGATTAATAGTCTCGTACGCAAGCTTTAGTTATTTTAGTTTATGGGCCTAGGCAACTGGTCACGTAATGATAGCACAACGTCTTATGGAGTACTCTTCATATTTCTGATAATCCTAATTCTATAAATACAGTATAAGGTTGTGTGGCTATGATTTTCTTATATATTTTCTTAAACTTGAGTACTACGATTGAGAAAGTATCTCTATACATTCCCAATCATATTGCTCAAGTTTGAGCAAAATCCTGGGCTTAAGGATGGACTCCACCGTACGCATACCCTTCCTCTTTTATTAATGACTTCTGGTTTATGGAACATCCCAGCCTTTTATGGCGTTCTTGCGATGAGTAGGGTTTTAAGGCTCCTTAAATAGACGCAATGCTGGAAGCAGGAGACTAGTGTGATCTTTTTTGGTTACACTGGCAGTTTTATTTTAGAAGTTCGGAAACATGCGACTCTTATATGTATTTGATGGCGAAAGTGTCTATAGATTTCGATAACTAAACGGTTATCAAAATCTATAGACACTTTAAGTATTGCCTAATTGTAAACACAATTAGGCAATATTTATGCTGAGTTATTGTATAGTTTTAGTGTAGGTAATATAGTATAATAGAAAAATAAATATACATCTGAAGTTACTTTTTGGTCTTTCATACTATCTTTACTATACAGCTTGTCTGAATGTCATAAAATTTCGCCTACATGTTGTCAGGCGTACAGAGAAGGATATGGTACCTTTCATTCAGAAAGAGTACTGTTTCCGAGGAATAAAAAAATTACATAACCTGCATTTACGGATGTACATACATAGATATGCATAGAATTAAAGTTTTATTTAAAGTTGCGTTTATGTTGCGTCCAAAGTTAAACTACAGAACATGAGTACATAAGTGCCTTTTGACACGTTTTTAAACCGGAGATCAGTAGAAGAATGAGTTGCTGTTTCAAAAGTTTAATGTGACAGTTGATAGCTTGCATACTCGCGTATACTTTTGATGACTAGCTCATTGTTCTAGTGGGTAACTGCAAGTCATAACATACCAGGTTTGAATGCTGGTTTGGGCAGCAGTTAGGTTTTTACTGCCTAGGAAGCGCAGCGGTAGTGTATACGACTGCTGTATATGAGGTTTTGGTTTCGAATCCCGAATCAGGCCAACTACAAGATATTGGGGTTTTCTGACATGTTGGCGGTATTTTATCCACCTGCCTCAGAGAGCAGGTGAATATCTAGAGAGAGGTTAGACGCAGTACTGACGGCTTCACAGCAATCCAAGTAGACCAGAGGGTCTAGTCGATATATCTTTCCATCGGACTATTACCTACAGTAAGAAAGTGAAAAGAGCACCTGAATTAGTGCACACACATGTCTATGACAGAATCTAGTCTTCTTAATAATTTGTCACCGAAACCAAAATTCGGTCTGGCATATTACATACCTTTAATTACCGAATAAGCAAAGGCAGTTCCCCGGCAACTGGTATATATGAAAAGGCTGTTTATGTCAGCGATAAGATTAATGTGCAATTATTGGATAAATGACTTTAATTAAGGTTATTATAGCTGGACATAAATTACAGATATTGTTACAAAAATTATTATATCCCGATTTTATTGCCATGCATCATCTGATTCAATCTATATTATCTATATTAATATTTTATAGAGGAAAGATTTGATGTTTTTAATGATTTAACTCAAAAACTAAACAAACGATTTTAAAAATTCTGACACCGTTAGAAACCTATATTATCAACATAGGCTATTTTTTTTTAAAGTCCAGTTTCTGTGATATTCTAAGGTACCTTTACGCGAGCGAAGCCGCGGGCAAAAGCTATTCGTATAATAAAATAGTATACTTTATGTCTTCTGAATTGTGTGATGAGTTGTTACTAATAATTATGGTGATGTGTTACTGAGGTTTTATTTTTATTGCCAGACATGTTATTCTTTAAATATAATAATAATAATAATGTCCTCCAGATCGGTCACGGTGGCCAATCGTAACGGAGACTGGCCATCTGCGCAGGAGATATTATAGTGCACAAGCGTGTGCGCAAACTCAAGTGCACTCTCATTATCCGATGGGACGGTATTCCGACACGACCGGAGAGAGATCAGGCGCAGGACCAACGGCTTTACGCCAAATGGTGATACTTACTAATGGTCCTTGTGCAGTTTACAGTTACATTTCTATGAATGACCAACAACTAAGAAAATATAAGAAAATATAATAAACTAGATTTTGCCCGCGGTTTCGCTCACTTTAATGTAGATTTTGTCAATAAATTTCTATCCCACGGAAACTTTCCTTTTTCTGGATGAAGGGTACCGCGTGTCCTTTTCTGTACCCCTGACAACATGTATGTCCAAATTCATGATGATCGGTCGAGTAGTTCAGGCGTGATAGTGTAACAAATAAACTCATATTCGCATTAGTCAGGATTTCGGGCCGAACGCCTAACAAAATTATTCGTGATTCACAAAAAATATAAATGTAATTTGGCAATTTTAATAAGATAATACAATCAGTTCAACGTTATGTTTGGCAATTTATTCCGAATATAACAATAATTAACTAGTATTGTTATGTACGAATAAAATTTCGTTCAAGTAAAAACAGTAAAACATTCGGTACATTTACTTTTTGATTGATATTAAATTAGATCGCTTCTACAAATCTCGCAAATTGAGTTTAGGAAAAATATTTTATATACGATTTGCTCGCGGCTTCGGTCGCGTAAAAAAAGGTTTGGTTAGGTTAGTAACAATACTTTTATCTGGATGGAAGGTAGCTTATATCCTTTTCTGTTCCCCTGATATGTGTATGCAAAATTTCGTGATGATCTGTTGAGTAGTTAAGGCGTGAAAGTGTAACAAACAAACGCACGTTGGCACTAATAATATTAGTTAGGATTAAGATACATTTTTTTATTTGGTATTTAGATTTTAATTGTTTTTTCTTCAGCTCCCATCACTCAACCCGTGACCACGATCGATACAAGTCAGTAAATGTCGGGAAATATTAAATTATTAGCGCATGCACGACATATACCTTGTCTAATGCCATGTCATAGATTCCATTCCCGGATTGATATTATCGCCAACTTGGCTTAGTGCTGCTACAAGCAAACAACAAGAACTGCATAACAGACGGACCAGAAAATCAAATATGGATAATCTAAAAACGGAATCGCACAAGAAAACACTTAATAAAAATATCACAGACTCACACCTCTATATAACGAGAGGGGTAAGCAGAGATTTATTACAACCATATTTCGCTTACTAAATTTTTAGGTGCGACATAAAAAGGAACGAGACGATTATTGCCAACTAAATTTCTCGGTAGCAGTAAACAATATTTTTTTTAAAAATTTACTCCCGCGCTTGCTATAAATCCTGTGTCGCAGGGGACTTAGTAACATTCAAACAACGGACACAAAGAACACCCAGACTCGGAAAAACCATTTGTGGGTCACACAAATTTTCGACCCGTGTGGGATTCGAACCCACAACACTCGGCATAGTGGCAGTGGCGAGGGGACAACTTAAACCACTACGCCATCCGTGCAGGCAAATGTTGCTGTGCCTCAGCAGGGTTCATGTTTAAAACATCACAACATGTAACAACTTTGCAACAACATGAGTGTAATAGATCAGGATAAAATATTAGTTATAGTTATTGTTATTTTGGAAATATAATGTTAAACATGTTATACTATTTAATAATTTTTATTGTGAAAATTTACTATTTAATTTGATTATTTCCAAGTCTGATCCTATTTATGTTTGAGTAATGGCAACCCACATGTAAAATGATTATAAAAAGCCCTCCCGGGCAGAATTTCTCCCCTTTCTGTTGTGAGCTGAAGAAGTGAACGGACCAAAAGCCTCGTAAGTTAAGTAGCCTATTTTATTTTCACTGTAATGACTGTATTATATAACTATTTTAACCTAAATATTATAACATTTAGGTTATAGGCTAGGTCATGTGAAATTGTGAATATTGAGAATTATGTGACCTGTGTTTTAAAAAGGATATTAACAATACTGGTGTGATTTATTCTTGTGTTAATTTTCCATTTAACCAAATCATTATTAAATATGTTTTATAAAGTTGTTCCTCGTTTCCATTTACATCCACCTTCACCACACATAAAGTTTAATGTTTGCTGTTAACCTGATAGGTATATTAAACAGTAACAGTAGTAGTTAATATTTAACAGTATATTCAATAACTATAATTGATATATAATAGTAAAGAAACAAATTCAATTTTATAACCTAGCTGTACTTAGGAGATTTTTCTTGTGGCTATAATTCTATTTGAATTATCACAAGTGCAATAAATTAATATGAATATCTAAACACAATGCCACCACGTAATCACTACTGAAATTACTAACATCCAAGAAGACTGTGCTTGACGTACAAATCGAATCTAGAATGTTACTATTGCACGCAAACATACGCCTTGCGAGGCAGTCTAACTCACAAAGGTTTAAAACGTGAATAAGTTTTCAATTTTATACGTTCCACAAAGCGAAAGTAATCGGGAGCCGTCAGCACTTTCGAGCAATATGTCGCCAACTTAAAAGAAAACTAATGCGTGTACACAAAATATTCTAAAGTTAGAAAATAAGGCCCTTTGACAAACACTATTCGTATCTTTCTTGCGTCTGTAGACGTTTCTTTTAAAAATATCACTCTGGGTTCGCACTGGTTATTTAATGAATTATGTCACGGCTAACTATCAAATCATGAGAACTAACTTGTTGTTATAAGACATTCCTTTTTAGACTTTATTTATAAAGACAACTCCTGCACTAGGTATAATTTCTGTATGGCAGAGGGGGAGGGGGGGACTTTACAAACATTCAAATAACGGACACAAAGAACAACCCTTTGTTTTAATCACACAAAATGTTGTCCCGTGGTGGACTACGGCCTAACCCTTCTTACACTGAAAAATGTCTATGCCCAGCAGTGGGACAGATTAATACATGGCTGACATTACTAGATATATTATTATACGGTGAGGTCTATCATTTAAATCTTTGATCTTATGCTAGGCTAGTAAAAAAAAACTGAACAAAACTTAGTTTTCTTTCTTTCTTTCCAGAGGGCTGGCCTTTATTTTGCGGAAAGAATAAGCATTGCCATTCAACGTGGCAATGCTGCCAGTCTTCTGGGCACACTACCAGTCAACTGTGATGCGGAGGAATTTTATGACGCCTATTAGAGGGTTTTAGCTTTCTTTTTCTTTCTGTTTTAACATATTTTAGGTATAAGTTAGTTTTAAAGATAGATATATCAATAATTTACATCTTATTAGATTCAATAAATTTGAATATTATTCAGTTCGTTTTCTTTTTGAATAGACAATAGTTCCTGTTGTCTTTAACAAGGCCGAGACACAAATATAACTAGTCTTTTTAGATGTTTTTGTATAAAATTGTAAGACGACGAGTGATAAATTATTATGTTATTGTAAGATTTAATCTAAGTTTGTATTCAAATAAAAGCGTAGCATTGGATATCGTCAATCCAGACCTTGAAAATATTTTGTTTTAATTGTTTTAGTTTAGACTGCTATTCCGTGGGATTTCTACGTTATATATCTAATGACGACTTGATGGCGTAGTGGTTAGTGTAACGGACTGCCACGCCTGAGGTCGCGGGTTCGATTCCCGCACAAGTCAAACATTTGTGTGCATGAACATGGATGTTTGTCTTGGTCTGGGTGTTTCTATGTATAATATGTATGTATTTACAAAAAAAAAAGTATATATGTATGTTTATCCATTGTCGCGTACCCATAGCACAAGCTCTGCTTAGTTTGGGCTAGATGGTGTTGTGTGTATGTGATAGACTATTATTATTATTACTAATAATCTAAAGCTGAAGAGTTTGTTTATTTGTTTGTTTGTTTGGTTGAACGCGCTAATCTCAGGAAGTACTGGTTCGAATTGAAAAATTATATTAGTGTTGGATTTATCGAGGAAGGCCATAGGCTATATAACATCACGCTACGACCAAAAGTAGCTGAGTATCAATGAAAAATGTTGCAGAAACGGGGAAAATTCTCTTATGTAAAGTAGACGAAGTTGCGTGGGTCAGCTAGTCGTTATATAATCGAGAGAGCGCCTTCGAGTTCAATTCTCTGGTTGGATCAACCTCCATCTAAGAGTGCGCACAGCACGGTCTATGTGTTGAATCCCATTAGGCGTTACTTGGCGGCAGTCCATAGTAACAAAATTATTGGGAAGAGAGAAATCCGCCACGCAACCTCGAATGAAGCTCACTCGTTGCCAAATGGTCCTGAAGATGCCTTGCGCTGGGTGAAGCACGTGTCCACGTATATTTTGTGTTCGAAGCGGAATACTGCAAGAGAGTACGTCTGGGTCCTACAATGTGGCTGTCCCCATCTATCAGTTCAGTATTGTCAACATTTTTCTACTGCAATAGTAGGGGTGGGCAACCGATGATGTGTAGTGGATGGATCCCTCTCCTCCCGATAATTTTATTACGGTCTACGAGCCTTGTGTGTGCGGCAATAATGACTTATGCCGCTCACTGGACACATATGCTTTGCTGGTGTGAATTTCCTGCTGACTTGGAATCAAACCCAAAACCTCATGCACAGCATGCAATCGCACTCTGGCTGCGCCACTGAGGCAGTCATTGCCAGCCTTGAGACCGACTGTAAAAATTAACCGAAACCATCAAGGAATTTATTTACCAAAAAATTTAGTAATTGCATGTTTCACTAACATTAAAGCTAGTTACAATCTACCTTTCAATAGAACTGCATTTTACTTGTACGTTGTAAAACAGGTAACAGGAAATTGCCTGTCGAGCCGGCACTCGTTGAGACCTGCAAGGCCACTCATATGTTAAAAATGTTGTATGCAAATTTTGTATTGAAAATTGGTATCATTATTTCGTAAAATTTGTACTTCGGATATAAATAATAAATAAATAAAATAAATAAAAATGATTTATATTCATTAACTGAGCTTAATCTAATTACAATATTGTTGGAGCGCTCCTTTTAGGCATAACATTGCCTGTGTTAGGAGGCCCCGCTCTGCCGTGTACAAGTAAGCATATGATGCCGTTATTTTAAAATTGTATTTAATACTTTGGTTCTTGGTTTCTTGGGTTCTACTTACATAGGTCCGAATGAGCAGTGATAGCTCAGTGGGGAGACCAACAGACTGCAATGCAGAGGGTCTCGGGTTCGAACCCACGTCGCGCACCTCTGACTTTCGGCAGTAATATGACTTTTCGAAATTATGTGCGTATTGATTGACAATTATCGCGTCTTCCGTGCCTCGGAGAGCACGTTAAGCCGTCGGTCTCGGCTGCCATGAACATCTATGGCAGTCGTTATTGGGAGAGTGTCGACACAAAAGATC
This sequence comes from Catocala fraxini, assembly GCA_930367265.1. Taxonomy (NCBI): domain Eukaryota; kingdom Metazoa; phylum Arthropoda; class Insecta; order Lepidoptera; family Erebidae; genus Catocala; species Catocala fraxini. The sequence continues at coordinate 7,431,059 of OV884047.1, forward strand.
CCACTGGGTCGAAGTGTCGCCGGTCTGCACTGACTGGCTCCCACATAAGATACATACATACATAGGTCCGAAGCCTAAAATCCCAAGGGAGTAGACATAATCATCGCTTGCGAAATGTAGATTTAATCTGCATTACACTAGGTGTGGTTCTAAGTCTATCGGATTAGGAACTGGGCGCAGTTCCAAATGCCGTGCTGATATGAATAATGCTATAGATTCTGAGTATTTTTTGACAGAAAATTCAATAGAAGTCTATGCTACATGTTTGCATTTAATCTGACTAGTTTTAGAATACCAGGTATAATTAAAATCTATTATCTCTGGCCGCCGCGCGCCGGTGAGCTGCTGCAATTAATGGGTTAGAATATTAAAAAAGTTATATTTTACTTTTAATATGTCTCCAGCAAAAATGTAGACAGAAAATGTACTTATGTATTATGAATAATTAAAACAATTATGCTCTATATCTAAAAGATTATGCTCTATCGTCAAAATACTAAAACCTACTCAGGTACTAACTTGGAGCACTTGGAGCACGAACCACAGAATTTTCACGTTTAAGTAACACTTATGAACGTCAAAATGTATGTATAATAAATATTATACATAATATTATGTATTATAAATATTATACATATATTTTAGCATTTTCACGATAGAGTATAATCTTTAAATTTTTTTCATGTGTCTCGTCAAAATGATCACACTCCGCCGTCTGCCGTAAGCAGTTATGTGGTCTAAGATCAGTGGCCTCTACAACGCGTCCTCATAGCAGCTGAGGCGATGTTGAGGTCTCTACTTTGACGGCCTCAGAAGATGCTTTGTCACGCCCTGCTTAGAGGATCCAGGATTGAAGGAAGATGGAAACACGTGCCTTGGCAGAGAACTCCATGCCTTGATCGTTCGGCAGAGGTATGAGGACCCAAACTTGTTGGAGTTACTCGAAAATAAAAACAAATAATTTTTTTTTTCATTTTCGAGTAAAAGGTACTAGTGTACATTTTTAGTAACACAGCAAATAACAATATTTAACTAAGTGGGTACGTACCGGTAGTATATGCAACTGCTGTGTATAAGTTTTCAGGTTTGATTCAGAAAAGGTGTTATTGAGTCGCAGTACGATTCCTAATACTGTGGCCGATGAGCGGCAATGGGCTCGACCTAAAATCATAGTTGGTCAAATGGGGATATGACACACTTTTACCTACTTCTTCAGTGATAGGCTTAAGACTATATCTATACTAATATTATAAAGCTGAAGAGTTTATTTGATTGAACGCGCTAATCTCAGGAAGTATTGGTTTGAATTGAAAAATATTTTAGTGTTGGGTAGCCTTTTTATCGAGAAAGGCTAAAGGCTATAATTATAACATCACGCTACGACCCACGGGGGCGGCGCAGTAACCATTAACGCGAGTGAAACCACACATCTAGTGTGTATATATACATAACTAAGTGTGACTCGAGCTGGCAATATTGTTAGATACAGTACACGCGAACGCCAAATAAGACTCACACTTACCCGGTTGATTTTTTTATATTACACCAATTTGAATATACAACCCATATTAAAGTTGTAAATTAATTTTGTATCTTTTACTCCAATAAAGGGTGTCTAAATTTATGGATGAAAATTATTAATTTCACGTGATGCTAGCGCTCCGTCCTCCGACGCGACAGTTGAGTGCTCGCTCACGCAAATTAAAGTCGTTTTCCGACCAGCGCCCGTAAAACATACTCATAGAGCTACGGTTCTAAATAAAAAAAGATTACCGCCAATTTGGGCTTTAGGTAATTTGTATAAATTACGGGTAATTTGTAATCATTCTTGTTAATGCCTTCAGTTAATGCTTGTATTAGAATGATGTGTATCGATCCATGATCACAATAGTTTCTGCATTCCAGGACCGCGGGATTTCTTTCGGAATACTTTACGAACTGACTGCTTATGCTCTAAAAATAACGCCTGTGTCGCTAGACACTACACAAACATTTAAATAACCACAGAATTGATGATGTTTATAATAAAGGCATCGTACTTACCTTACCTTAACTATTAATAAATCCTAGTTCATAATAATTTTTAACATATTGACGGATTAGATGACCCCCGTAACAGGATTTTCCTAGCTCGAGAACCATTGTGTTATCTTGTTAATTCACGTATCTAGTTCATTAAGTCGTATAATTTAAAATACACCGCATTGTACTTTTTTCTGATGCCTATAAATGTTCTGTGGAAATCGTCCCCCCGTATGGGAATCATACACTCAGCGTGGCATAGCATAGTGAGGTCAGCACCAGACTTCAAAAATATTTTATTTTACGTCTTACATAAATACACAGTTGTAAAATTTTATTAATTAAATAGATAGTCCATTTTTTCGTTACTTTGTTGTTTTATTAAGGAAAATATTGTGTTCATAAATGTAAAGCAAAACTCTGAGAAGTATTCCAGGATTACTTAAATTACGAATAAAGAGAATTTTAAGAGCTTATGTACAAATTCTTTTGATTATAGCCTTCTCTATTTATATCACAATCATTTATTTATATACAATCTAATTTTAATTGTATAGTGGTTTTTAATTGAGTTCGTCCAAAAAGTATGATGTATGTATCTTATATGGGGGCCAGTCAGTGCAGATAGGCGACACTTTGACCCAGTCGGATCTTGTGTATCGACACCCTCCCTATAACGACTGCCATAGATGTTCATGGCAGCCGGGACCGACGGCTTAACGTGCTGTCCGAGGCACGGAACAGGCGATAATTGTCAATCAATACGCATATAATTTCGAAAAGTCATATAATTTCCGAAAGTCAGAGGTGCGCGACGTGGGTTCAAACCAGAGACCCTCTGCATTGCGGTCTGTTGGTCTCCCCACTGAGCTATCGCTGCTCAAAAAAAGTATGATAATAAATCCTTACTAATATTATAAATGCGAATGTGAGTTTATTTGTTACGCTACCACGCCTTAACCGCTCGACCGATTATCATGTTATTTCGCATACACGTCAGGGGTACAGAATAGGACATAGGGTACCTTTTATCCAGAAAAAAGTACTGTTACTGACCTAACCTAATCTACATTTACAAGCGAAGACACGGCCAAAATCTAGTTAGATATAAATATGATATTTGATAGCAGAATCCTATCCTTATCAATCATTTAATGCGAATGGAACAGTCGCAAGGGAAGACCTAGGCGAAAGTTTCTCGACCAGATCGGAGACGTCCTGGACAAAAGCCAGGTTAAGAGCACCTTAAACCGGCGAGCGTGTTTGAGGAATGTGAATTAAGCCAGAGAAGTGTGTCGGGATCGTAGCAAATGGAAATCCATAGTGTCTGCCTACCCCTCTGGGACACAAGCGTGTATCTATGTATGTAAGTATCAATCATTCATTAATCTAAGTATAACCTATATCCCCGAAGGGGATGGCAGAGGCTTTTTACACCCTCGTTTCGCCATTTATGTTTATATTCCTACGTAATAAAGGCCGAGCATATTGCCATCCACCTAGCACAGTTTCGATGTATGTGCGACTACTCAGAATTTCTTGACAAAAAACCCAATTAACACTTTTAATAAATATTTGTGATCGAATCTGCAGCCTCCTGCGCTATAGAATTATGTTTCTTGTTTTTTATAAAGAAAGATTATTAGTAATTTGACTTACTAGTATTCTTAGAACTAACTGATCATATCATTTTATAACACTAAAAGTGTGGATCATTAAATATTTCTAGTAAATGTAATAAATTAAAATAATCTAATAACCTACATATATTTACAAATGTACTAAAAAAGATAACATAATTAACATAATTAAAAAAACACATATAATTATAATACTAAATATTTACAAGAATGGTTTAGGCGTCGTAGAATTCTTCAGCATCGCTGTCAACTGGTAACGTGCCCAGAAGACTGGCAGCATTGCCACGTTGAATGGCAATGCTGATTCTTTGGGCTAAGAAAAGACCAGCCTTCTGATCACGCGAAACGTCGATCAGGCGTTTTGCGATCTCCCTGTACAAATTCTTTAAATTTCAAACTCAACTAAAAGTTGAGTTTGAAATTACAAGCATAATACTAAATTAAAATATTAATCATATTAAGTTTCTTTCATTAATTAGAACAAAAAATAACGAAAATCAATCAGTCAAAACTAGAATTATTGTTAGCCCCTATTCAGAAGATTTCTCACATTGTTAGTGCAAAGGAAGGGATTCAAACCCATGAACTATCGATCGCAAGTTCAATTCCTTATTTATTAACTGTCGCCTATGTTCTACCGCCACGGCACGGAGGCAATATATTTTACGTTTACTCATTATCTTTATTTAATTAACAAGAAAACAAATTTAGTCAAAAATCATATGTCCGTAGTATTGTAGGATAATCTGGAACTATAGTTTATCCACTAACGTAGATTGAAATTCAATTACCTTAACCCGCAAAGGGCTGTATCCAGTTTTGGAAGAGCTACCCCACCCCCCTTTGTGCTAACGTCAGAGACCACTGCAGGCATGCATGGAAAAGCATCGGGGTTCAAGCTAAATTGGATGTACGTTTGCCGTTTCAGTGTCGCGGCTTTCGTGGCAGCGTTCGGACGTCCCGGAGATATATACAAGATATATATACAATATAGACAGTATATAAAAGTACGAATATATTACACGTAATTGTACGTAGCACGGTTTACATTAAGTTACAGTGATTGGTACATTCGTGGTCCGTGTTACAAGAAGTTTGTGAACTTTGAGGTAAGTTTTGAAGTTATGTAAACTTTTTTTTGGGGTCGGTTTTCAAGTTGATATGTATAGATGAGTTATTATATATATAGGTTATTTTAGGGCACGTACTTTTTGTTTTAGGAAATTCTAAGATTAATTAATTTTTGAGTCAGAGAAGTTGTGATGAAAATATATTGATATAGTATTACGTTTAGTATATAGATTTTAATTTACGTATTATCATCAAAAGAAATATTTGTCGAGCTATATATCTAATATATTTTATTTCAATTAATTATAACAATTTATTTAAATTAAAAGTAAAGTATACGCCTTTTTTAAGTGTAATATATTTACAATTGATATTGGTATTGAATGAGTGTGCTGGCTCAATCGATTTCATTCAGTACAATTATAATATGTATACCTAAAGTTTTCAAAAGATTTTATAGTTCACGATGGAAGTTAATGTAACAATAACGAAATACGACATACTTAAACTATTTAATACAAATTTAATGTTAATTAATAATATTAAATAATGATTATTTAAAATTAAAGAGAAGGTTTTTCGTTCATGTGATATTTGGCCATGGATTGGCAAGTAGTGTTATGAGACTCAGGACTGTTTGTCTTATTTTATTTGGATAAAAATAAGCTTATATATTAATGTGGTATGTGCGTATTATTATCTAAACTTTATCTAAAATGTGACTTATCTAAGTGCATTAATTATACGTGAAATTATGTTCATTGTCGCTACATGCTATTATAGAATTCTTGGATAAAGAAAAGATAAGACGTGTACTGACCCAATTGACATAATTTTATCGTTATATGATATTATTATTTTATTTTACTTTGCAATTTTAGGAAAACTCACAGTTAAATTAGTATCATAGACAGATTTGATACGAAAAAAGAAGGCCAATTAAAAGTTTTCACTGATAGCAGAATAAAGTATAAATAATAGAAAAAACATTTAATAAAACAACAAGATAATAAGCAAGAAATAGACACCATTACATCTGATTTTTAGACATAGAGAAAGCGTTACTCATAGTTTTTTGATTTGGCTATTACTATAAGTAAACAAGTCTATATCAACACTCTGGCATGCCGTGTTGAAAATGCGACTCGCTCGAACTAAAAATGAATTTTGCCTGTAGGTTGTACTAGCTGTTGGTGTATGTAGTACGTGTGATTTGCGCAGGAATGCAGATGGCACACGCAGCCCTATTTTACTCACCAGTTCACTAACGTCTACCGACCCATTCGTGATTCTTAAAAGTAATGAAATATCCGCAACCTTTCTTCTTTCCTCTAGCGGAAGGAGACGAAATTTTTTACACCTGCTATAATAATTGGGTATATAGCAATTAGATCGGAATTGAATGTACCTCAGAAATTTCCTCTGTATGGCCTCTAAGCGATTTTTATAGGTATAATAATTTGGATTCCAGACTTGAGAGGCGTATTCAAGGTGACTGCGAACGAAGGAGCAGTATAGAACTTTTATAGTTTTAATGTTATTGAAGTCTGCTGAGACTCTGAAGACGAAACCCAGCGAACGGGATACTTTTTTTATAATATTTTCTATATGCGCATAAAACAAAAGTTTAGCGTCAAGTCACCCCGAGATCCCTTATCATACTCACTCTTGCTACTATGGTGTCTAAGAGCTTATAAGCGTGTACAATAGGGCAGGGCTTACGGGTAATTGTGCTAAAATTACATTTGACAGGATTAAGGTCAAGCTTACTTTTTATAGAGTACATCTAAAATCTCTGTAGGTCCTCTTGCAGTAGCATAGCGTCGAATATTATTAAATGACATACATATATATTCTAGTTTGAGTAAAGCTAATCGTCACTTGAAATTGATTTAATTATTATTCTGATAGCAATTTGTGTGTATTTATTTTTTGTGCCGCTTTATTTTTATTTACTTGAATTATTTTATTGTATTATATTATTCTACCATGTAATTCCAATGTACTATATCAAACACAATGTAAAAATTGTTGACGGTCAAATAAATAAATATCTTTAAATATGCGTTTTATAAATAATACGTTACGGTAAAATTATGAGAAATATTTTCTTTCTTTCCGTTAATTAAAACTATGAATGCGTATTGTGTACCACAGATAAGATACAGTGTTCATTTCTATCGCTGGGTTTAAAAGCTGGTGTTTGTTAAACCTTGCCTACCTTTGTTTTTACGTAAAATGAACGCATGAAGTAAAATATTAAAATATATTATTATGAAATAATGTAAACATTTAGTAACGATTATACAAATATTTTCTTTTTATTGGTTAAGTAAAAAATTTGTGATTAATCGTATACATTAATTAAATTTAACTCTTTATTTTATTCCTATATATTTTCAATATTAATTCGCGGGCATTGGTTACGCATAAACTCTTTTCTTTACATGTATAAAATTGTTACATTACATACAGCGTGTAATTGTTTTATGTCCTAATAACGTTAATAAACAAATGTACTCATCCACAAGGCCTTAGAGGGCAAAATTAATATTTATTTTATAGAAATCACAATTGATATACTTTATATTGTTCTTGCTTCTTGTATTTAATATTTGTATTAAATTTTTATATTAAATTAATATCGCTAAAATAGCAAATTGGTATTAAAATAAAATTAATAAATAAATGATAAAAGATCTGTCACACAGGGTTATCCCTATAGACTCCAGTCTCCCACAAAGAAATTAGCATTTAAATACATTGCTATAAACTATTTATTGTACCAATATTCTTTATAAAGAGAGAAATAAATAAATAAACTATTATTATTAGAAGAAAATGTTTTAAAATGGTTTATTTTGTCATCGCAAGTCGTATTCACTTCTAACGATGTCTTTTTCATATTATGAGCAAACTTTATTAAACCGATATTATTAGAAGTTACATAATTATTCCTGATGATTTCGTATTGTTTTGATATTAGTATATATATTTATCTAATATCAGAATTACACCGTCAGTATATTTCTTAAAATACACGACCACTATAAATTTATGTACTTCAATACAAAAATTGGTCAACTTAACAAAAATCTCTCGAGATGCCTAACCGGCGCTTTGCGTGATCTGAAGGCTATGCATTTTTTGGCTCAAAGAATTAACTGTGCCATGCTGAAAGTCTCTGTGCACGTTGCCAGTCAACAGCGAGTCTGAGGTATTTTACGATGCCTAAATCTTTTGCTTTGTATTTTACGTGTCACACTCTTTTCAGGTACTAATTATGTACATATTTATATTTATTACCGGCCCGGCAAATGTTGTTCTACCATATAAATTATTTACAATAGCGGTAAGAAAACACTTTACAACCTATTCTCATACCTACCAAATATATATAAGTTTCATAAAAATGCGACCACAAACACCGTGACACTAGATTTTTATGTATATAGATGTTTTCATATTACTGTTACATTTTATGCCATTAAACAATCAAAATAAGTAAAAATAAAGCGGAATGAGATCAGTGTACTAGAAATTTGTATAGAAACAATAGAGGTGCGACAAAAGATTGACCAACAAAACATAGGGCAAATGTGAATAGGGCAGTATCAAGAAAAATACTCAGACGTTTTTTGATCTGTAGTGCGATCCAAAACGTCGCGAAAATCTAACGATTATCCATCAATTCGATTAAATATCGGACGCCGTTGAACATGTTTGATTCAGATAAATTAAATCGACTGTCACTGTAATGTTTTCAGTATGTGATCAATTAATAACCAGATTTAATTCTATAGTTGATTCATTGAAATTAAACTGCTATATATGGATTTTATCGCGTTGTTTATTTGACACTTTATTACAAAAGTTTGAAAATTTTTACACTACTACTACTATTAAACTTTACTAATTTTTAAGCTAATTAAATTAGCTAATAATTAGCTTAAAAATTAGTAAAGTTTTATAGTAGTAGTAATGTAAAAATTTTCAAAATTTTGTAATAAAGTGTCAAATAAACAACGCGATAAAATCCGTATATAGCAGTTTAATTTCAATGAATAATATTCGCGTAAATAGAAGACAATATTATCTGTAGTTGATTGCTCGAAAATATATTTACAATACTGGAAATATATTTTAATTTAATTATTACTACACCTTAAAAGCTAAGAGTTACAAAGTCAGTGGTATACGAGTATTGGTGCTGCTTTAATTACCGGTTGACTCTGAAAGCAAAATAAATATAGGTAGTTGAAAGCATTCGGCATACCCTTATTTAAAAAAAGTTTTATCAAACAGTTTCTTACATAATAAGTACTTAGAAATATAATAAATATAAAAAAACTTTATACTAATATACTCATACTGTCGGCCTCGATGGCGTAATGGTTAGTGTAACCGACTGCCACGCCTGAGGTCGTGGGTTCGATTCCCACACAAGTCAAACATTTGTGTGCATGAACATGGATGTTTGTCTTGGTCTGGGTGTTTCTATGGATAATATGTATGTATTTACAAAAAAAAAGTATGTATGTATGTTTATCCATTGTCTAGTACCCATAGTACAAGCTCTGCTTATTTTGGGCTAGATGGTGTTGTGTGTATGTGGTAGAATATTATTATTATATTATTATTATTATTATTATATATATATTTATATTCTGCCTTATCGTACGATTAGTTATCTCAAAATTGACAGAATCAATCTCCAAATCCTCCTTCCTGTTCTGGAGAAAGGCCAGACAAGGAGAACTTATTTAAGACCAACAAGCTAGCATCAAGAATAAAGTAAAACAGTTATGTCAGAATCGTAGTTTATACTTATCCCTCCGAGAAATGGCGTGAATGGCTATGTAACAATTCAGCAGTGCAATGTCCTAATTTCACAGTACTGCAATGCCTTAGGTGCTAGTCCATCCATTTAAAAGATTGATAAATTAATTTGTAAAGTATTATATGGCCTAATAATATTAAAATCAATTTTTAAAACATCATAAACTTGAAGGAACTATAAAACATAAACTTGACAAACTCCGTCATATTTCGCAAATTAATTCCAGTGGGTACAAACCGTGACATAAACCGTTGAATTTAAAATTAGGCGCAAACATAAACTTCAACGAACTTCTCAACTAAATCTTATCAAAGTTAAAAACTAATTAAAAATGTATGAGAAGGTGAAAAGGGCTCGTAGGCCTCTTTTCAGGCGACGCTGAAATATTCAGACATGTTTAAGATAGCCTCATGATGTACTGTGCCGCTTTTACGCTTTACATCAATCATGGAACGGAAAAATTGCTTGAACAAGGGTCTAGGAAATTTATTCTCTCCCCGCGAGGTCGTCTTTTCGGTAGTCAACGAGTTATGTGCGTTTATTCATTCCTATGTTAAATATGCCAAATATGAATTTATTTAAGAGCTATCTTTTGCTTTCAACTCCGTCTACATAGTCTTTAGTTAAATTGCCTGTATGTAGTTATTAGTTACTATAATTAGGTACCTACTTTTATGACAAGTATCTATTAATAATATATAACATAATATAATTGTGGGAAAAGATAGTATAATTGTCGACTTCTGGGTCAAAAATATTAATTACATTTATAAATGAATTCTAGTTAAATATTATATTTTTGCTATTTTTTTAAAGTTTTACTAATGTATTAAATAAAAATGTTTGTGGAGACGTTAACACAGGATATATTTTTATCATTTCATTTCGGTAGGCAATAAAACATTGTGAGGAAACCTACATGTCTGAGAGTTCTCCGTAATGTTCTAAAAGATAAGTGAACTCTGCCATCCCGCACTAGGCCCGTATGATGGACTATGGCATAACCCTTCTCACACTGGAAAAAGGCTCGATACAAGGCCGATATGATGATGCATTTCAGTAGGATTGACGTGGGCGAAGTCACAGTCAGAATCTAGTATTTCGATTTAGACCAAAAAGCGCGTCGTTCCAATTGTACCAAAATAAAAAAATTAAAACCTCTGCGGTGTTGCCGGAATTCAATTTAAAGTTTTGTGTTTCTATGTTTACAAAGCAAATTAGTTTCGGTATCTATTCCGTATAATGCATAGTTAGTTAATTGGAAATGTAGCATTAATGTACGGATTTCCAGTTCAGTGATTTGCTCTACTACAGATTGTGTGGTTGGTAATTATTTACTTAGTACCTATCCCTAGGGAATAGTTCATTTTTCTGGATGAAAGGTGCCTTGAGTTTTTTATACCACTGACAACGTGTATGCGAAATTTCACGACGATGGATTGAGTAGTTAAGGCGTTGAAAGAATATCAAACAAAAAATATCACATTCGTATTTATTATACACTAGATTAGGACCGCGGCTTCGCTCCCGTCAATGTAGATTTTTCAAATAAATTTATATTTTTCGGGAACAGTACTTGTTTTTTGGATGAAAGGTATTATGTGCTTTTCTGTATCTGAAATTTCATGATGATCAGTCGAGTAGTTAGAATGTGAAAGCGTATCAAACAAAAAACGAACAAAGTCATATTTGCATTTATACACTAGGTTTAGCCCGCGCTTTCGCTCGCGTAAATGTACGTTATGTAAATTTTTAATCCATCAGGATCAGAAATAATTATTGTCTAGATGAAAGGTACTCTATGTCGTAGTAGTTAAGACGCGGAAGCATAAAATACAAGAAACAAACAAAACTAGATTCACATTTATAATATTACTAAGGATTTATTAGCATTTTACATATTATAATTAGCAGCGGATTTCACACTAAGGTCAAGGCTTCTATCGCGGCAACGAGATCGTATTTAACATTAGTAGCTTAACCATAAATTATAGACATCGGTTCGAACACACATAAAATATGAAAATCTAATAAAATAAAGTTGAAACTAAACGGAAAATATACATCTCACACACAAACATTTTCATGTAAAATGTTGCCAAGACGAGACTATATGACTCGCACTGTCAAAAAGTTATCCGATCTCATGTAGAGCCAAGCTTCTAATTCTACACGCCCTAACTCTACAAGGCCTAACTTCACAAACTCTACACCTTAGTCAAAATATGTGGCTTGGCCGTTTCGTTACTACAAGAACTATTGTATAACGGAAAAGTAATGAATAGTGGATAAATTTTTCACCTTACGCCCATGTGAATGTAGCGAATTGGCCTAGTTTAAGGAGTTAGGGGATAAAAGTTACAAGATTTTTAATTCTTTTGTTGTTTGTATTCATTCTAGTGTACATAACAAATTTCAGCTTTCTAGGACATTAGGAAATACCCTAAGAATGTTGATGATCATCAGTGAGTCAGTGACGAAAACAGGGTTTTTTAGATATCAATAAAATCTAAAGTATAAGAGCTATGCAATTAAAACTTTATATGTTTAATAAATTTGCTATTGACAATATATTCCGAGAATTTTGTTTAGCTGGTATAATCCAAACCCAAGTTATAAGGGTTCAAAAAAACGACGAAGCGCTTCGAGAAAAGGTAGGTAGTGCCCTTCGCTTCGAATGGCTCGTCTTGGCGGGGGAACTACCGTGCCCCCCGATGAGTAGCCGTCCCCTGCGGTTTCACTCACGTTTATAATCACTGTTCAGTTTTCGTGGCTCGTAGCGTGATGATATGTAGCCTAAGTTGCTTCTGGAATTTTCTAATGGTGAAAGAATATTTAAAGTAGCAGGCTAAAAATTAAAATATAATATTATGTCGTATAAAATTATATTGACAATGTAAATAGAGCATATTTATATTTATATATTTAAGTTTCATGTAAAAAGACGTGCAAAATTACCAATTGAATAATAAATAATTAAAATCTATTGAAATTAAACTGCTATATACGGATTTTATCGCGTTGTTTATTTGACACTTTATTACAAAATTTTGAAAATTGTTACACTACTACTACTATTAAACTTTACTAATTTTTAAGCTAATTAAATTATTATTAAACTATTTAGATTTAATTTACGCTTGACGTTTAGACCAGGTTACACTGGCCGTTGTCAGCTTGTGACCACGGCCGATGTAACCTGGTCGAAACGTCAAGCATAAAGAAGGTAAACATTATGCATGATCGCGTTAATACCCGTTACATATTATATATTTATTAATTGATTGCTTTACTTTGCCCGGATTGAACATAATGCAATATTATATTACCTGGTCACCACCTTTTAAATGGTGAAATAATTAGATATTTAAATCATTTACTTTATAAATATAGTTTATTAGGCCTATTTATAAAGTAGTAGATTTAAATATCTATTTTAAATATCAAGTACTATTGAGAGCTATTGCTCTCAAGTCCTTAATAAATGTTTTTTCTGAAAGATTGCTAATGAATACTTAGCTAATTTTCCAATATACTGGATTGGTTTTTAAGTAAAGCTGCATGTTTTCAATAGTCGACTGTACATCGGTTCAGTACTCAATAAACTTTAACTTCAATTACTTTTATACTTTTGCGTTACATGATCTACATATATAACCGTAAATGACTATTAATGTATATTTTTGAAAGGATTGACGTTTCAACCAGGTTACAGTTTCTGTGGTCACAAGCACAAAGTTTTCTTGTGACCATATCAATGTAACCTGGTCAAAACAAGGTACGTAAATACTGAGCAAGACCGCGTTATTAATACCCGTTTTTGTTATATAAAATATTAAAGTGTACTTTTTAAACACCGCTGACCGTTTTTCCAAGGTCTAGGTGTGTTAAAGGCAAAAAGAAACGAATAATGTAACAGATGAAGTCAATAATCTTAGTGATACTTGTGGTCGATATTGATATATAACTTTGTGGGTGATCCCGCATAACTTGTGGGGCCGCGAAACATTTGCTTTAAGCAAATACGCTCCTCGCAAGGGCGAACATTGAGAGCGTAATGTATTTTGATTTGAAAATGCAAATATGACTGACACCAACAATTAAAATTATATGTTCAGTATAATAAATAAATAGGCATGCCAAAACTGTCAAAACACTTTATGTAACATCCATATATGTATGTACCTCATTTCTTGCAAATAAAATCACCGTATTCTTATTCAAAATGTGCACTATGTCATACACACTCAACGCAAAGCGCAGAGAGTTTTCTTTATTGCAGTTGATGTCAAAGCCAGCGGCACCTTGATAGTAAACTGTAACTACCGCTCATGGACATGGTTATGTTTGCTTGGCATAATAGAAGTAATTTTCAAATGCATGGATGGCACAGCAGACAAGCGGTCGCCTAGCAGAAACTGTCGTGCTGCATATTGTGGGATCGAGTCTCACACCGGACAGTTATCCGTGTAGGCCCCAAAACATTCTTCTAAGCCTAATTGTAATTTGTGTTCGTTAATTCTTCTTCTCCCTTAGCTTTATTATTCCCAAGTCACTTAGGGTCGGCTTTTCTAGTCTAACCGGATTTGACTGGATATCAGTTTTTACACGGAGCGGCTGCCACCTGACCACCGCAACCCGAAGGCTAACGATACCCTAAGGCTAGACCAGTGTCAGGATATTAGAGGGTACTGACTTTCCCAATAATGACTGCAATAGATGTTCATAGCAGCCGGGACCGACGGCTTAATGTGCTCTCCGAGGCACGGAGCAGGCGATAATTGTCAATCAAAATTGTTCGTTAATTATGTTTTTAAAAACCCGTACTATAAAAGCGTACAAGAAGGAAGGGGGTTGAGCAAGTGATTGGGCTCACATCACTCTCAAAAGTATATTCACCTGAAGCGTTTGTTTGTGGTTGAAGAAGAAAGGCTGATATGATCGTGGGGATGATTGGGCTTTCGGCCCTCTTAAACGTCTATTCGCATGTAGTGTTTATTTTATGGCCCTTCAGTAAGATCGAGAAGTTTCTCTTAGTTTTACCGTGTGTAGTTTGTCGAGCTATTTATTTTAGGTCAGCTTACCTCACACGTAGCTGGTGGATATTATTTTATGAAAAAGGTTTTGTTAGTTCAGTGAGAAACAAAAATATATACATAGGCTCAAGCCTGTATTACTTCAAAAAGATAGACAGAGGCATATTGTTACAACAACATTTCGTCATGTTTTAGATGCCACGTTAAAGGGAGTTGGTTTATGATTGCCCTCTAGTCGATTCTTTACTAGGGTCCAAGTCCAAGTAATCTCTTTATAATAAATTAAGTAATATTTTGCGCGATTTGAAAATCCTAACTAGGATCTCAAGCCCGCGTAGCTACCGGTCAAAGAATAATTAAAATCAGTCTAGTACTTTTTGAGTTTATTTATTATATACAAACATGCAAATATATATATCTTTCCTCTTCTTAAAAGGTATTATATTTTATTATTTTTAAACTTACAGCCGGTTCAGCAATAAAATTAAAATCTATATATAAACGAAAGGTCAATTAAAAGTTTTCACTTATAACAATTCTATAAGAGGATTAGTATACGATAATACGATATTGCGACTAAGATAAATACAACAAATGAAACATAAAGAACAGTACGTAGATTCAATTCAAACAAAGTCAATAACAAATTATAAGACATAAAATCAGGAAATCTTAATAAAATTATACGTTACACACACCAATTAGTAAGCTGGAGGAGACGTAATTGTTTATGCAGAAAAGTACTTAAACATTGCTTTTTTAAATTTTGTAACACTTATGTAAAGCAGCGATAGCTCAGTGGGGAGACCAACAGACTGCAATGCAGAGGGTCTCGGGTTCGAACCCACGTCGCGCACCTCTGAGTTTCGGAAGTTATATGACTTTTCGAAATTATGTGCGTATTGATTGACAATTATCGCCTGCTCCGTGCCTCGGAGAGCGCGTTAAGCCGTCGGTCTCGGCTGCCATGAACATCTATGGCAGTCGTTATTGGGAGAGTGTCGACACAAAAGATCCCCACCGGGTCGAAGTGTCGCCGGTCTGCACTGACTGGCCCCCCACATAAGATACATACATACATATGTAAAGGGATCGATGTTAACTCCCTGGCACACAGAATTGTACGTACTGAAAACCCTGATCGTAAATGAATTCTGCCTGTAGGTGCTTAGGATGGCAAGGGTGTGAAGGAGGAATTCTTCTTCTTTCTTTATACTTAAGAGCTTTGCTCTTGTCGGTGGAGTATACGCCATCTTTCTCGATTTTCGGCCAATACCTTGACCTCCTTATAGGACATGATCTTCGCCTTTTCTTTTAATTGAAATAAATATTATGCTCAAAATAATTTAAAATCGTTAAGTATTTTATGATTGCAATAACTAATAAATTATCTTCGTTTATGATCGTTCTGACAATTTTATGAACGCTAAATGCGTAGTGTGTTGACAAACAATATAATATTAAAATAATATTGTTTATCAAGTTGAACGAGGCGTCGCACTGTATTGCTGACTGTAGATATTCGAAGGTTATAGCGTACACACGATGCAAGTTGTAAGCAAGCTACATACGCCAGTTAATAATATATTATATATAATTTTATGTGACAAAAACTCATGACATTAGTTGCTTGTTGCATTCAGGATTCAAATATCTGTATTACTTATAAGTCAATTTAGTAATGTAGTAATGTAATTTAGTAGTCATAAAGTGTAAGTGTATGCGCCGTCATGCCATCCAACTGTCTATTTTAGATTTATATTAAAACATATACCTTAGCCCAAATTATTTCATCTCTATAATATTATTGAGTTATTATTGTTATTATCTTTTTAATATTAGTTTTTTATAGTCAGTAGTATATGGCATAATGGCTGCAACACCTTGTTAATCTGAGTTGTAAAATTCTGAAATTATATTTAATGGGCGATTTAAAAGAGTGGCCGTGAGTTTCTTGCAGGTTTCTTCTCATAGGCTCAACCTTTTGCCTGAACCTAGCAACTAACCTAAATGTAGCTTCAGTAACTTAGTAAACTCACTAACCTATATATTTTGACGTTCATAAGTGTTACTATGTAACCTAAATGAATAAATGATTTTTGACTTCACTTTGACTTTAGGTTACTTGCGCATGTGAATTGCGTAGTTCACATGATGGATACATGCACGCAAGTGCCTGAAGTTACATATGTTACTCGGATCAGGGAGTATTTTTATAATCAACTTGCGATGGTCGTTTACAAGATGCAAACATGCATGCAAGTGCCTGAGTGCATGTATGCATATTGTAAACGATGCGCATGATAATAATAATAATAATAATGATAATAACTTTATTTGCCTTGAATGTAGGTACATATATGAGATGTTACATTTTAGTTGATTGATCGGCTACATTCTACCTTAATTAAGCATGCAAATTTTAATTTGTTATTTTCTAATGACAAACAATATTACTCATTATAATAATCATGACTTAATTTAATACTATGAGAACAAAAATTAATAATCAATGTCAACAATAATATAAAATACAAGAATTAGGTCAATACAGCAAAAATCTTAAATAACAATATAATAGAACAATGTCAAGAATATAATGTAATATAAATAAAAATAAAAACATGTCAAGAATATTTAAATGTATGTCATAAATTCACAATGTTTAAATTTCTTTGTCCTCTAAAAAGTCTGTAATTTTATAAAAACATTTTGCGATTAAAAGCGCTGACAATTTCTTTTTAAAAACATGTAATGTCTCGTGACTCGAAAGTGAATGAAGCCAGAGAAGTGTGTCAGGATCGTAGCAAATGGAAATCCGTAGTCTCTGCCTACCCCTCTGGGAAACAGGCGTGAATCTATGTATGATTTATATATTGACTTCTTAAGGGACCTTTTCTTATTTGTGATACAGATGTAAATAGTTGCTTGTTACATTTCACAAATACTGCCATTTCGAAAATGTAAAGCGATGGAAAAGTCAATATATTTAATGTTTTAAATTTAGGAACACAGCTATCTGTAATTTTTATTCTGCATATTGCTCGTATGCAACGTTTCTGTGCTTTAAACACCTGCTCACGAAGGCTTGAATTGCCCCAAAATATAACAGCATAACGCAATACAGATGCAACCAGACCGTGATATGCCACTAATGCCGTGTCAATACTCACTTTGCTGGAAAGACTATGTAATACATACGCAGATGAACTTAGTTTTTTACATACTTCTTCTGTATGAGCCTTCCAACTTAATTGTCAATCTACCATAATACCTAAAAATTTTGCAACTTGTGTTTGATTTATATTGTCGCCGCCATACTGCAAGGCCAAGTTAAGAGGTGAAAGTCGCTGATGAAACTGCATAACATTAGTCTTTTGCAAGTTAATGACAAGATTGTTTTCCTTGAGCCACTGCACAAGATCTTTGATTGTGTTATTGATATCTTGCTGATAGTTGTTAATATCTGAGCATTTTATTATAGCCGTGCTGTCATCAGCAAACAAAACCATAGGATGCAAAATTTGCTTAGGAAGGTCATTAATGTAAAGCAAAAATAAAAGCGGACCAAGAACGCTGCCTTGTGGTACGCCATATTTGACCTTTCTGCTGTCAGATAAGTATTTTATCTCACGTTTTGTTTTTTGACATATATTAGTAATTTCGGTTAATTGCATACGGTCTGTAAGGTACGATTCCACAAGTTTAAGCACATTTCCTCTAATACCACAAGCATTCAATTTATTCAATAAGGTCTCATGTCTAACACAGTCAAAAGCACGTGACATTCATATTGGAAATAATTTCTATTAAGCACTTTTGTCTTATTGATCTTGAAGTAGAAGCTAACGCTTAAATATGTTTCCTGGATTTAACTAATGGGGCTCCATTGGTTTAAATAAAGAAATAGCAAAAAGATTGATTGGCGCTGCCCGTAAGTAGAGGGCTGGTCTTTATTTTGTGGAAAGAATAAGCATTGCCATTCAAAGTGGCTTTTTTTTTTTTTTACATGGGGGAATGCATGACGCATATCCCTCCACGGGGACGGGTGGAGGGGTTATGTCGGACTCGCCGGGGTAAAATAAGATGTTGAAAAGATGAAGTACCTCCCGGAATACCGACTAAGCCTACCACGGTGTTCCTCGACAAAACCACTATCGACGGGGCCGCGCGAATCACTTTCGTATGCGGTCGTGACCCCGCCGAGGTTTCGGCCCGCCGTATGCAACGGCAGGCCACTACACAAAAGACCTACCCAAAGGCACTCCTCACAAATTATCCCTACTGTCCCCCCTAGAGGGGAGACGGACTCGAAACAGAAGCGCGCGTGGGAACACGCACGCCGCCTCTCGGACCTGGTGCTGAACGGATGGCGGGCAGGCCCACAAAGCCCGCCACCCTCAGGTCAAACCTCAGGGTGGCTGGAGGTCGTCTCGCGCCCTCCGGCGCCCGGCTCTGCGGTTGGGGAGAGGGTTCAAACGCTCCCTCTCCCGCTCCGCCGCCTCCTTGATGGAAATAACTTCCTCACAAAAGGAGGCGACGGCGTTCCACGACCTCTCACTCCGGACCATAGACTGAACTACGGCCGGGAGCGAGAGGGCAACCAACCCGACTGCCGCGATCAACTCACGGCGCTGCGATGCCCAGGCGGGGCAAACCGCCAAAGTGTGCAGCGCCGTGTCCTCAACTACGTCGCGGCAGTCGCCACAGTGGTGACAACCGGGCGTCTCTTGCCGGCGTATACGACACAGGAACTGGCCAAAACAACCGTGGCCAGTCATTACCTGTGTCAGCCGGAAGGTGAGGGCGCCATGCCGCCTCTCCAGCCACTCCTCAAACACGGGACTTACCGCCACGATCGTGGCGTGCCCGGCCATTCAACGTGGCTATGCTGACAGTCTTCAACTGCCAGCGCAATTCAGGAATAATTATAATTTGCCAAATTTAAATTTATTTAAGTACATATTTTTCTTATTATATGGCGCAGCGGCAGTGAATGCGACTGCTGTGCATGAGGTCTCAGGTTCGAATGCCGGGTCGGGCTAACAAAATGGTATTGTGTTTTTTTATTATAGCTAGAAAAATATCACTATAATTCACTTCTCGGAAAGGGTAGTGTAGTCCTATGACGTGGCTGTCCACATCGAGAGGAGTTCGGCATCGAAAACCTATTTCTATTGCAATGATTAGGGTACGCAATCCGAGGGTGCGTGGTGGGTTAGTCTCTTCGCAATCATTTTATTACAATGGATTGCCGCCAAGTAACGCTTAATTCGATTCAATATAAAAGATTACAATGATCTTTATTATTTGAAGAAATTCAAAACTGGTGTAGCTGACTCACTTACAAAAAATTTCATCATTAAGTATCGGGTATCTGTAACAACGTGCTTTAAAATAATACGACCAATTTTTATTTTTATTCTCATTGGCGAGATATGCGAAAGAGGTAGAATTACAAAAGTCATTTCATTTTGGACGTATCTGAAACGACCTGGTTTATAGACTGTCTCGAAATTTCAAGTCATGTTGGATGATGTATTTGATAAATTAAAAAGATAACTTCTGCACTATGCATACCGATACATCTATACTAATATTATAAAGAGGATTATTTTTGTTTGTTTGTTTGTAAGGATTTAACTTGAAATTTAATAAACCGATTTTAAAAATTATTTCACCATTTGAATGCTATATTATCTCCGAGTAACATGGTCTATATTTTATTTAAAAAAGTACGGTTATTAACATAACCTAACCTAACCTTACCTACTTTTACGCTAGCGAAGCTGCGGGCAAATGCTATTTAAAATAAAGTAAAAAATGTTGCTTTGTTAAAAGCAAGCTAACATTGTGGAATGCAATAAATATTTCGAGTATAAATTTTTCATTAGCCTATAAATTTAGACCTAAAACGATAGGTGAGGAATATGGGAATGTATAAATCTCTAATAACCTATTCGTGGCAGGCTTCCACTTAAACCACTACAGCATCTCTGCAGTCAAAGTACATAGCTATAATAATACCAGCCCTGTATTAAACTTGCCTACCGCTGCGCACGGGCCTTTTCTCAGTGTGGGAAGGGTTAGGCCATAGTCCAACACGCTGGTCCAGTATGGGTTGGCAGACATCACATATCTTCGAGAACATTATGGAGAACTTACGGATTATCTTCACTATTAAAGTGGGCGATATAAATATTTTTAAATAATAATAGATTACCAGCAAGTATCAAATTACAAGTATTCTTGTTAACCTATCCAGCTAAGCTAGAATGCTTGTGTTAGCAGTGGGTTCATGTCGGTAGTGCAATGGAAAGGATTAGAACCCGCAACTTCTCGATCGCAAGTCCAATACCTTATCCATTAGGCTACCACCTCTTAACTGATACTGAACCGATAATAACTATTTAATAAGCACATAACTTCGAAAAGTCAGAGATGTCTTCGACTAAGCCTAATGGAGGACCGTTGCTCGCTGCTATATAGCTATACGAATGAAAAATCACTAAACCTCTATTACAAAAGCTCGATCCAATTTCCCAAAGTCCATCTCCATCAGTAAATACGTTCCCTCGTTCTTTGACATGACACACGGACGATACATAGGCTGTTCTTTAAATATTCACCGCGCTAAGAACCCCGCGAGCATGATTTATTTCGCCGTGATTGCGTCAACGCTGGCCCGGGGCTCGGCGAATGCCGCCTCATTCATACAACACTTTCCGAAATAGATTTTGTTTGAGAACCATTTTTCGAGCTTGTGTTTTCTTTTTTAGCTGTATTTTGTTTTGGAATAACATACTGCCAGTTTTTTCATATAAGTGATGTACTTATATAATATACTAGCTTTTGCCCGCGGTTTCGCCAGTGTAAATGTAGGTTAGGTTAACACCCTAATCACCTAGCGGTATGAAATATACTTTACGACCTATTTTCATATCTACCAAATATACATAAATAATTTCATAAAAATCAGTCGAGACGTTTCGGAGGACTGCGAATATAAATAATACTAGCCCTGTATTTAACTATCCCACTGCTGGGCACAGGTTTTTTCTCAGTGTGAGTAGGGTTAGGCCATAGTTCACCCCGATGGACCAGTGCGGATTGGCAGACTTCACATATCTTCGAGAACATTATGAAGTACTCTCAGATATCCCGTATTCCTCACGATGTTTTGCCTTCACCGTTAAAACAAGCGATAATTTACTATTTAATACGCACATAACTTCGAAAAGTCAGAGACGCCTTAGGATCGCACTCGAGACCTCTGCATGGCAGTTCTACGGCCTCCCACACATACACATATAAAGGGATGTATGTACTTATATTAAGTCTATATATTAATACGTGAAGCAAAAACTTTGTACCCCTTTTTACGAAAATTACGAGGACGGAGGAGCATGAAATTTGTCACAGTTAAAGTTTATATGGAGAAGGAGTGGTAAATCCTAATATTTTTATAAAATATTAGGCACACAACCATGCATTTGACACACGCAGTCGAATCGCGATCGTAGTACTTCAGTATTGTTCGGCTGATGTCGTAGTTACAATTCTTCGTAACTATGGTTACATACCTTATTTACCTATATGTAATAAAGAAAAAAGAAAACAAAGTAGCTAGCTTAGGAATATAGTCAATGAAAGAGTATAGTTAAGTAAATAATAATTTGTTTGAAAAAGATAGGTAAATTAACATGTATAGCCTTGGCGAAATGTAAATAAAATGTTTAAATCAATTATGGTCGAATCTCGACCAGTGGGCCGCTAGTACAAATAATTACACGTTCGTATCTCTGAATGGGTAGCCAGTTGTGTATTATATTCAGATTTCTCCAGGTATGGTTTAAGATTCCATTTAATCTATTCATTACGTACGACCTAATATGATAGACGGTCTTCTTCTCTCTTAGCCTTTATTATTCCCAAGTCACTTGGGGTCGGCTTTTCTGGTCTAACCGGATTTGACTAGATATCAGTTTTTACACGGAGCGGCTGCCACCTGACCTCCGCAACCCGAAGGCTAACGATACGCTAAGGCTAGACCAGTGTCAGGATATTAGAGGGTACTGATTTTCCCAATAACGACTGCCATAGATGTTTATGGCAGCCGGGACCAACGGCTTAACGTGCTCTCCGAGGCACGGAGCAGGCGACAATTGTCAATCAATACGCACATAATTTCGAAGAGTCATATAACTTCCGAAAGTCAGAGGTGCGCGACGTGGGTTCGAACCCGAGACCCTCTGCATTGCAGTCTATTGGTCTCCCCACTGAGCTATCGCTGCTCTTATATGATAGACGGTGCTGTGCGTAAATTCTCGGGCTTGATCGCTAGCCAGGTAAAGTTTTATTAAATTTTTTTGTCAAGGAATTCACAGTAGTAGTTCTATATGTTTCTGACTATACTCTGCACATGTCGGCTGCCATCCTCACAAAGATTATAAATGCGAATGTGAGTTTGTTTGTTACGCTTTTACGCTTTAACTACTCGTCCGGTCATCATAAAATTTTGCATACACGTTGTCAGGGTAACAGAAAAGGACGTAGAGTTACCTTTCAACCAGAAAAAAACTACTGTTCCCGAGGGACAAAAATTCGGAACATTTGCAGAATAATCATAAACCACTTTTAAAAACTGTCTGCCTTCAAAATTCATTCCCCTTTCGTGTCAATTATTAACGAATGTAATTTAAATTTAAAACCTTCTGATCAAAGATATCTCGGTTCTAACAATTTGATGATATTCCAAATAGAATTTGAAGCGTTAAATGGAATGAGACTCATTTATTAATAAATACGGCCACGGTGGCGCAGCGTAGTAAATGTGACTGTTGTGCATTAGTTACCGGGTTTAATTCTCGAATCATTTAATGTCTGTATGAGTTTTCCTGTCAAAAATTATTAGAAGGAGAACGGAGTCTCAATATTGCCCAGACTCCGCCTTACTAGTAAGAATTTCTTGATAGATAATTCTAAAAATAATTTTCTTGACCTGGGATTCGAATCCGAGACCTCATATACAGTCGTATATATATACCTTTGCGCCAACGAGGGACAGAGTATACTTATTTTGTGCTGTTTATCCTATTTATTAGCAATGCCTTACAATACCATATCTTACTGTTTCACAACGCATCCTATTATAAAAACGAATGTGAGTTTCTTTGTCTGTTTGAAAAGCTTTTACGCATTAACTACTCGACTAATCATCATGAAATTTCGCACACACGTTGTCAGGGTAACAAAAAGGACATGGGGTACCTTTCATCCAGAAAAAAGAATTGTTACTAATCTAACCTTACCTAGCATTTACGCGAGCTAAGCCGCGGGGAGAATCTAGTACTAGTATTATAAAACACAGGCTCAACTTACCCGAACATAATCTTTACATTCTCAGTATCCAATAAATTGAACGATCAAGCTATTATTCAAAGAGACTAATCACGCGAATCCCTTTGATGTATAGGCGAGACCGATTTAATTTCGTTTTCGAAACGCTTAACGGAATTTGAAACAGGACTGGCAAGTTTTATTCGATAAAAGTCCGGATTCGTTTAACACCCGCATCGGTTTGAAAGCAAAGAAACGTTTTTGGTTTTAAAAGAATCGTTTTATATAAGTTTCTTACTTACTATTGAGGTGTTTGAGGATTTGATGTCATGGGTTTGATTTCTGGCAAAGGCCAAAGTTTTAAGACGTACGCGATTTGTACACATCTATACTAATATTATAAAGATGAAAGATTTGAGTTTTTGTTAGGATTGAATTAAAAAACTACGCAACTGACTTCAAAAATTCTTCCACCATTAGAAAGCCATATTATCACCGAGTAACATAGGCTACACTTGATTTAAAAAAAGTACCGTTACTAACATAACCTAACCTAATTTTACGCGAGCAACGCCGCGGGCAAAAGCCAGTAGTTAATATAATACTAGATAACGGGTATTACTCACGATGAAGTATTTAAAAGGTAATAAATACCTATAATAATACTAATAATACTAATACTGGTCCGTGCCTTGGAGAGCACGTTAAGCCGTCGGTCCCGGCTGCCATGAACATCTATGGCAGTCGTTATTGGGAAAGTCAGTGCCCTCTAATATCCTGACACTGGTCTAGCCTTAGGGTATCGTTAGCCTTCAGGTTGCGGAGGTCAGGTGGCAGCCGCTCCGTGTAAAAACTGATATCCAGTCAAACCCGGTTAGACTAGAAAAGCCGACCCCAAGTGACTTGGGAATAATAAAGGCTAAGGAGAAGAAATACCTATTGATTGCCCGTTGTTTCGACTGACTTGCATCGATCGTGGTCACGGGTTACCAGTGTGCTACTCTCTTATATTAAGAAAAGGGTAAACTGGTGCTTTTTTGTAGATTTTCGTATCAAAAAGAAAGAAAAGAAAAAATATTGTGTATTTAAAAAAGCCTGGTACGTGCGATTAAATACGAAGCTGACGAAATGTGAGTATAATACAACACTGCATTTACCTTCAGTTAAATGTACCTATACATGTATTTCGTTCATACATATAATAACGTATCCTAACTAATATTATAAATGCGAAAATGAGTTTCTTTGTTTGTTACGCTTTCATGCCTTTACTACTTAACCGATCATCATGAAATTTCGCATATACGTTGTCAGGGGTACAGAAAAGGATATAAGATAACTTGAGTATAAAGTGAAATATTATATAAGTAATAATGATGTTTCAAATGATTTGAGACAACGTTTGTCACAAGTGAGTATCGGAAAGAAAAGAAAATCAGTTTTCTCAAGCTTCTGTTGTTTTACACTTTACTGTCATGTCGCAGCTATCTGCCATCAGAGGATTTCGGTATTGTCAACCTTTTTCTATTGCAATAGTTGAGGAGGGCAATTTGAAGGTGTGGGAGTTACTGTTTTTTTATTGTAATAGCCTTGCGTTTGACCGCGATCTCACCTGATGTTAAGTGGATGGTGCACGCTTGCTTAGAAGATACCTATTCACTTGCGACTTGGAGACACTGATATTGTACTAATCGGGAAACACAGATCCGGGGAATGAGTTCCACTCCTTCGCGGTACGCATTATAAAAGTGGATGCAAAGCGCTTCGTGCGTGTATGTGGTAATCCACCATGTATCTGCATATTACTTCCTTTGCAATTATTTTAAGACACTGGATTGCCGCTAACTTAATTGGTAAACTCATACCCACCATAAAGTGACCCGAACAACAGCTTATTGTCATTTCGAAAGAAAGCAAATCTAAAGAAACTTCTGTTGTGAATATTTAGTTCGTCCCAAAGTCTATATTTTCATAGTATGTTATACTATGAAAATGTAGACTTTGGGACGATTTTGTCTACATTTTTATAGTATAACAGTTTATATGTTAAGTATGGATTATACATCAGTGCCGTGTAGGCTGATACGAGTTTGTGAATTTAAGATGAAGTTAAGTTTGATTATTAATTTAAGATTAAGGAACTCAATGAGTAAACAGTCCTTAGAGTGAGCCTTGTTGATATAGGACACAGTTTGCTATATCGGGGTACAGATTAGCCAATTTATTAAGTTGTCTGTGAGTTTATAATGATGATGTCATTTATACTTGTCAGTCTCGATAACTCGTTTGGGATTCAACATGTTGGTTTTTTTTTAAGGCAGCTTCAGCACCTAGCTTTGTCCCTGTGTCGTTGAGCTGTCTACAAAATTCTTTCCAAATAACGAAAACAAAAATACCTAGACTTGGTATAAAAGTCCGTGAAACACTAAACTAGTATTTTTTATCCCGTGGCTCTTAATATTAAATCAACAACACTCTGCGCAGTGGCAGTGGCGAGAGTTTTATACAATTGAGGGGACAATTAAAGATACGTACTGCCTGATGGTAAAAACAAAGAGTAGGTCTTTTCGCGTAGTGGCCTGGCGTTTCATATGGCGGGCCGAAACCTTGGCGGGGTCGCAATTGCATGTGAAGGTGATTCGCGCCGCGGCCTCACTGACTCTGGTTATGTCGAGGAACACCGTGGTAGGTTTAGTCGGTATTACCGTCGCCATATTTACCCCAATGAGTCCGACATACCCCTCGAGGTATGCACCAATGCATTCGCCCACGTAAAAAAGCCCAACTAATTGCTTCCCATTCTAAGCATATATTCTGCGGGTTGCCGAGCTTAGGAAACAAAATTAAAGATGGAATGAAAGAAAAAGAAATGCTTACTGTCCACCATTAACTCGTTCCGTGCTTGGTTTAAACTCTTCAACTCTCACCTTGGTAGTACAGGCTTCTCAATAGCTGTAGCGATTTAATAGACATACACCAAGACAGTATAGGTAAATTTGTTAGAAGCCTTACAACAGTAAATTAATTAATAACATATTGTTTAGTTGCTGACATTTCATATTTAATACATTTTTTAATTAATTGTTTTTTAATTTAATTATTTTATATTTGTTATTTATTATTTTAATAATTGTAATGTCTTATTATTTCTTATATAATGTTGTAATTATTAATTTTATCTTATTTAATGTTATGACATTTATTATTTGATTGACAATTATCGCCTGCTCCGTGCCTCGGAGAGCACGTTAAGCCGTCGGTCCCAGCTGACATGAACATCTATGGTAGTCGTAATTGGGAAAGTCAGTACCCTCTAATATCCTGACACTGGTCTAGCCTTAGGGTATCGTTAGCCTTCGGGTTGCGGAGGTCAGGTGGCAGCCGCTCCGTGTAAAAACTGATATCCAGTCAAATCCGGTTAGATTAGAAAAGCCGACCCCAAGTGACTTGGGAATAATAAATGGAGAAGAATGGAGAAGAATTAGTTGACTTTAGCTTAGCGCTTTTCAAAATATCAACTGTTAAGTAGTGCATGTGATGTTACCGAATAAATTATTGTTACACTTGTGAATGTACTTAATGACTGCACGGATGGTGTAGTGGTTTAATTGGTCTCCTCGCCACTGCCACTGCGTCGAGTGTTGTGGGTTCGAATCCCACACGGGACAAAACTGTGTAATCCACAAATAGTTGTTTCGAGTCTGGATGTTATTGGTGTCCGCATTTTGAATGTTTGTAAAGTCCCCCGCGATACAGGAATAACAATTAGAGCGCGAGTTGTCTTTTTAAAAATGAAATAAAATTAATAATTCTGTAATGTGTTGTGTAAAGAGTTGTTGATAAACTAAATTCAATTAAAACAAGTATTGGAAGAGGTAGATGTGAGCCTACGGAACTCTTACTCATCAGATATATAGCAGATAAAATGTTGAAAATTCGCAGAAGCACTACAAATTATGTGACCGATAGAACCCACCAATAGACTCCCTTTTACGTCAGACCTAAAGTGGTTAGCGAAATGTCAGTGTATTACGTCTCTGTCTACTACGAATATAAGGATGTATGATTATGTACATATGTATATACATGTATATAAAAATCTCTTGTCACGGTGTTCGTAGACGCACGCCTCCTAAACGGCTCGACCGATTTTATGTATATTTGGTAGGTATAAGAATAGGTCGTAAAGTATATTTCATACCTAAATATACATTTACGCGAGAGAAGCCTCAAGCAAAAGCTAGGGTATGAAAAAATAAGCTCAACTCATAGTTAAATTTTAATTTATGTTAAAAGGTTTTTATAATAAATAAGAATTAAAATAACTGTGAAATTGCGTGATTACAAATAGCACTCACGCAATTTTACAGATATTTTAATTCAATCATCACACATACACTTATAGTTTATTTTGTTCCCATCATCACACACAAGAGCTCTTGTTTGTATTGACAAACCCGATTGGAATGGTCGTTTATATATGCGGATAGTGTCCGCTACTGTTGAACAAACTTAACCGAGCGATATCCAACGGGATATCCGTTGGACTGTTCCTGTTTTAAATGTTTTACCTTTAGATAAATGCTATGTTTATTTTTTGTTACCTGTCTTATTTGTTAATGCTTATAAAGATTGAATTAATATGACAGAAAATAAAGCTTAGCGGTGAGCTAAGCTGCAAGCCACTCGCTTCGCTTACCACTAGTTTCTAGATTTTTCGGCGAATCCTTTTAAGTGGTAGCGCGTAGCAACTCTATACTACGCGAAACAAACCGCGTGTTGAAGTCGTTTTGTTTTGCGTTTACGTGAGCGTAGATTACCTCGAAGCATGCTCTAATTGAGCTCATTCAAGGTATCACAGTTGTATGTTTCGCTTTCACGGCTTAACTATTTCACCGATCATCATGAAATTTCAGGTCAATTTGAGGTCAGAGGTCAATGAAGCCGTGGACAAATTTTTGTCACCTCATATTAAGCTAAGCAGTAAGCTGAGCTTGGACTTTCTGATCTTGCTGAGCATGGCTTGTGCCTCTAGATTCTAAATATTTCAGTGAATCCTATCGAGTGCTACGACAGAATAACTTCGCGTAGCGGTGCGACTACGCTAGCGTAGACCCTATGCTACGCGAATAGAATCGAGTGATGAAGCCGATTTATTCGTAGTGGCAAGAGTAGACGAACAATCTGAAACAACCCTCTCGAGACGTCCTCGAATAGGTAATGACAGGGTAAAAAATAGGTGATTCTAATTAGAGTAGTCCATCTTTTAGATTAGCAAAAAAATTGGACCCTATTTTATTGTTTTAATAAAACAATAAAAAATTACTAAGATATAACGCATTCAAATTCGAGAAAAGGGGCTTGTGACGTCACACGTTTGTACCTAAAAGTGAAAAATATGAAATTTAAACGCGTTGTATCTTAGTTGTTATTAGTTTGTGGGACAAAAAAAAATACCTACATGTCTAATATATTTTGCTTATGTAAAAGACGGACTAAAATCTTTTTTTAATCATCATGCTTATTAAGCTCATTCATGGTTGCCAAGTTCTTCTAGATTATGCACATTAAGTTCATAGTTCGCTACACGCTGCGTTCGAAGTCGGTTCGCCAAGCGTAAAAACCATCTTTACAAGTCAGTACCGGTCGAGCCGTCGCTACAAGTACACGTAGACACTCATCGCTTTGAACTTCTGTTACGATTAGTAGCTTTGTTTGTAAATTTTGTTCTTTACTTATTTATTAATCGTAAACGAAAAGCTTAATGTTTTTGTATTAGTTGATAATGCAATAACTTTGAAATAAAGACGAAATTCTTCTCAGGTTTTAAAAAAAATTTGGCGCTTCGCAATAGTCCAGCGTAGTTGACTACGGCCTAGGTTTTCTCATACCGAGGATAGCCTATGTCCAGCAGTGGGACAGTTTATATACACTCCTTTTAAATATTTTCCTCTATTTAGATACAATAATTACATGAATAAAATGAAAGAACGACGCATACAACTGATATCTTAACTTTAAAAATAAACTAATGCATGGACGAGCACTAT
This sequence comes from Catocala fraxini, assembly GCA_930367265.1. Lineage (NCBI taxonomy): Eukaryota > Metazoa > Arthropoda > Insecta > Lepidoptera > Erebidae > Catocala > Catocala fraxini. The sequence goes on from OV884047.1 coordinate 7,461,057, forward strand.
GCTCGCTAAGTATCACGTTCGTTGCGAATGTTACGTTACGATATTATCACCAGAATCACTATCTGGGTGCCTAGTATAAGTTGTTTTACGCTAACGCGATTAAAACGTTTACCGCGTTTGGATCTCTAATTTGTTAAAACCTTGGAAAGAAATTGCTTAAATTATATTGCACCTTCGGGGAAAAACGTAGAGTGGCTTCGTTTAGTTTCTGCGTACTTACAAAGATTCGTGGCTTGTATAGCTTCGAGAAAGCTGGCAGTGTAATGTACCCATATTTCGCTAGATAACGTAACGGAGGCCGAACCTATTCTGGTCTATTCCTAGGAGCCTAGTGCGAGTTGATTTTACCTTAATGCGATCGAAACGTTTATCGCGTTTGGCTCTCTGATTGGTTAAGAGCTTGGAGCGGGCCTATCGGAACGCCAAATATCATAAACGTGTCTATTGCGTTAACGTGAAACAAACTCGCACTAGGCACTCTAAACATTCTTATAGAATCACAGATGTAATTATGGGCTGCTCAAAACAAAAGCTAACGAAATAAATTTAAACTTCGAACATTAAAAAACTCATTAGCATTTTCAATTAAGTAAGTTTGAACTACCGATTTGTATAAGAAGTAGTTTATGGACTTGCGGTAAAATATGACCTGAAAATTTTTAAATGCATGCAAATTTCTCCGCTCGTCGCATCTCATTTAAAATCATTTTTATTTTTTAACAATTTCCGCGGAAGCTGTGGAAACGCGGTTGTGTAAAGTTTGACAAGCACTTTAAAACTATAGCGTGGCACAGGTCTAAGAAATCAATTTGAGAATGTTGTTGAGTGCTTCTTACTACTAATGACTTGGTGGCGCTGCGGTAGTGAATGCGTGCTGTGCATGAGGGCTTCGGTTCGATTAATATTTCAGTCAAAGTGTTATATTGATTTTCTGTTAAGAAATTAACAGTAACACTGATCGAACCCACAGCAATCGACGAGGTGGTGGTGAGACTATCACTTAAACCACTACGCTATATGCGCAGTAAAATTACTATATCTGGCTTGTGATTAAAAATTTCTTGACAGAAAACCGAATGACTTTCGCTGCGCTGTGCTACTGAGGCATATATTAAACGTTCTATATATATAAACTAATACCAAGATATGAGTTCAGTCGCCTATTTGGAATACAAAACAATAGGAAAAAATCGTCGTCCTTTTCGACGCGAAGAATGCCAGAATTAATTGAAATACGCTTGATTACTTTCTTTTGTTTTCCTTTTATATAAAACTTCTACACTAAGAATGAGCCCTGTGTTGCGGCGATTTTAGAATACACTCAGAACTATGTTAAGAATTAAGCATTTTTTTATCCCGTGCTGTTATTTAACTCACAATATTTATTTATTTATTTAATTAATTAATTAAAACGGTATAACACCAATTACATTAATTAACACAAAACCATAGTTGGTAACACACACATAAATAACAACAAAGAGGAAAAAACAATAATAAATTGGAACACACAAATAAATTCAACAAAAATAAAATATACACAGAAAAAAAAAAGAACTAACAATCATAATGTATAAACAAAACACAATACACGAAACAATCAATACAAAAAAATAAGTTTAGTTAGTGTGTATGCGATTCCTTTCACAGAATCGCAAACACACCAACATAATTACATGCCATCCGTCCGCAAACAAGTCACAGTCCGGATTGGCACTAAGGAGAGTGTTGAGAGCAGACTGGGTGCGCGGTATGGGTGACTTTGCACGAGCCACAGTGCGACATGACGGTACGGCGAACAAAACATGTTTCCGGTAATACTCGACGCATTGGTAACAGTGACTTAATAAACCTTTGTACTATATAGCAACTTCAGGCCTGGATATAAACTGTCCCACCGCTGGACACAGGCCTTTTCTCAGTTTGAGAAGGGTAAGGCCATAGTGTATCACGTGACGTCACGTGTAGGCGCTCATAGCCAGTTGCAATCACTAACCGGTAAATTATTAGCGAGGTTAAGCAACGTTGGGTGCGGTCAGTTGATGGGTGACCGCTTAGTGGTGTTTCATCTGAGCGTCTACGTGCTTCGGAGGGCACGTAAAATGTCGGTCTCGGTTGTTGTCAAATTGACAGCAGTCGTTAAGCCATATCAGAGGCCTACGGGCGGCTTGAACAACTCTTGACAACAGGTTGGCCACTAACCACACGAAAAGAAAAAAAGAAGATCACGTGAGGCCAGTATGGCTTGGCAGACTTCACATGAATTTGAAAACATTATGTAGAACTCTCAGAAATTCAGGTTTCCTCACGATGTGTCCTTTCACCATTAAAGCAAGCGATAATACACTATTTAATACGCACATAACTTCGAAAATTCAAAGGTGCGCGCCTTAGAATCGAACTCGAGACCTCTGCGCGGTAGTCCTACTAGTTTCTTTACCTTGAATACTAGTTCGTGTATCAAAATCAGTCCTTGCCACCAACTTTATAGAATCTACAATCACCCATAAGATATCTCTTTTATTTGGGTACTTTCATTGTGTGGGTGCCTGCAAATCCTTTAGTTTTAGATAAAGGTTGGCCTACCCATAAACCTCACGATTTATTTAATTTTGCATAGGATACGCCTTTGTGCTCAAAGCGTGTTTCTAAAATAGAATAATGAATGATTACATGTAAAGTATAGGACGAAATTTTGGACACAGCATTTTTTATGGAAATGTCTTAATACTACTACTATAATTAAAATCTTCGGGACATTATAAAGAAATCAGTCATGCAATTTTCCTTCGCTGTTACAATAAGCAAAAAAATATAATTTAATATGCACATAAGTTTGAATACATAAAAGGTCCGTGCGGTAGGATCGAACTTGAGACGTCTGTATGTCAGACCAACCATCACCCAATAACGCTATCCTACCTCATCACTTTCACGAATTTCGTTGAACCTAATAACATTCTAAAAATATAACCCAGAGCAGAAACATGACTCATAAGTATTCTTTAAAAAGTTTCTGCGTCTTAAAGTCACAGTTGAAGTGTTCGGGATGTAATTGAGAATAGTATAAACAAAAATACTTAATTGAAGTTTATTGGCGTTGTAATTACGTGTAGGAACAATGTTTTGTCAGAACAAAGAGGTTGCACTAATTGGTTGGGAAAATCCCAGGGTACCAATTTTAGGTTCGTTAATACATCATTATATTGCACCTTGGGGGAAAAACGTAGTGGATCTTGTTTTAGTTTCTATGTACTTACATAGAGTCATGGCTTGTATCGCCCCGAGAAGATTGGCATAGGTGAATAAGCCCATATTAAAGTTCTGGCGACGCACCCACCATCCATAACACAAAAACCATATATACACACATATACACTACACACATACACACACGCACGCACGCACACACACACACACACACACACACACACACACACACACATATACCACACACACATGCACCACACACACATACACCACACACATACACCACACACACATACACCACACACATACACCACACACACATACACCACACACATACACCACACACACATACACCACACACACATACACCACACACACATACACCACACACACATACAACACACACACATAGACCACACACACACATACACAAAATAGTTCTTAGTCATATCCTACTTTCAAAAATTTGCTCACTTATGTTTTCTTTTTTTACATTATTATTATTTTTATTTTTGTTTTTTGATTATACCATAGTTTAGTAGCAGTAAAATACAAATGAACGTAAATAGTAACATTACATAATATGCTTGTAATCAATTGGGGGAATCGGAACTGTTACTCCTTCATACAGGTTATACTGTAACCTAGTTAAGAGATCAGAACTGCACCCACTATAATTGTAGCAAATCAATAATTTTACCATGTATAATAAACTGTATACCCATGTACTGCAATATTTGAAATTGATCAATAAACTTTTATTATTATTATTATTATTATTATTATTATTCAAGGCAGCGATTTGGCACACCGTGGTAGGTTTAGTCGGTAATACCATCGGGACATACGACATATGAAATATTCCATCTTTTCCCGGGTAGCTCGACATAACCTACCGGCTCCCTTTTTTCTGCGGAGAGGTATAACGTCAATGTATTCCCCAAAATAAATAGAAAAAGGTGTAATATACCCAAAATTATAGTTCCGGCGACCCACCCGCCATTCAGGCAACGAGTTGGCACACCGTAGTTTTGGTTGGTAGGTCCGAAGTCTCGGCAGAGCCCGACATAACCCTCTCACCTCTCCTTGTGACGAGGGGGTATCCATAAAAAAAGTATATATATAGTAATATACTCACATTTCACTATATCACGTAACGAGGGCCGAACCTATTCCGGTCTATTCCTAGTCTCTGTATAGTTATAGCGATATTCCTAACAGAAACTTGTCAGTCTCGAGGATCGAGTTCACGATTTTACTATATAAACTTATGCCACTGGACCAACGTTACATTTATAGATATTTTTTGTCTGGAACTGTGTCAGTAGATCAGGCTAGCCCAAAACTATAGCTGGGTGAATATCGAAATTCGAAATGTGCGTGTATCTAATATTCCATTATCACATAGGGTTATTTGGGAATATAGGCATGACACAATGTATTTATATTTTATTTTATAACTAATTTAACCCAGCCACGCTTTGCTGTGCCTCAGTCTAATATTTTTAATTACCCGGTCCTGTAAGATCTTTGGTATGGAAACTATATAAATACACTGTATAGTCGTCACCTTAGTAGTAACGGACTGTATGCGCACAATAATATGAAAAAAACATTTTTTTTACCAGATCTAACGTTTTGACGCATACACCTCCGCGGGGGCGGGCGGAGGGGTTATGTCAGACTCATCGGGGTAAAAGAGAAAGATGGAATAAGAATAATGTACCTCCCGGAATACCGACTAAACTTACCACGGTGTTTCTCGACAAAACCGCTATTGATGGGGTCGCGCGAACTTGCACATGCGGTCGCGACCCCGCCGAGGTTTCGGCCCGCCGTGTAAAACGGCAGGCCACTACGCGAGGAGGCCTACCTTTTAGGCAAAACTCTCTCTCTAAACCCTACTGTCTCCCCTCTAGAGGGGGGACGGCCTCGACACAGAGGCGCGCGTGAGAAAACGCACACAACCTCTCGGAACTGGTGGTGGGCAGGCCCACGACACCCACCACCCTCAGGTCAAACCTCAGGGTGGTTGGAGGTCATCTCGTGCCCTCTGGCGCCTGGCTCTGCGGTTGGGGAGAGGGTTTAAGCACTCCCTCTCCCGCTCCGCCGCCTCCTTGATGGAAATCAGTTCCTCACAGAAGGAGGCGACGGCGTTATAGACTGAAACTACGACCGGGAGCGAGAGGGCAACCAATCCGACTGCCACGATCAATTCACGGCGCTGCGATGCCCAGGCGGGGCAATCCACCAAGGTGTGCAGCGCCGTATATGATAAGAACCTACGGAATTTTAAAGTACCTACAACCATATCAGCCCTAATACCCTAAGGCTCTATCTTTCCATATACTATGTGATGAAATTCAGGATGCCTACACCATGCGTCCTAAGGTAACAGGCGGAGAGTAAACGAGATGTTCAGGTTGAGGATAGATAAGTCACTGCCACTAGAGCAGGCTCACACGACTGATCAGAGATCTCTAAAGGTGTTTTGGTCACAGTGAGGGGTTGGTAAGGTATTGAATCAAACACTCTTTCATAGAAATAAAACATCGTTTAAAAAATTTTAGTCAATTAATTGACTACTTATCAAGATTTGCGGACACAAATATGCATGTATCTTATGTGGGGGCCAGTCAGTGCAGACCGGCGACACTTCGACCCAGTGGGAACTTTTGTGTCGACACTCTCCCAATAACGACTGCCATAGATGTTCATGGCAGCCGGGACCGACGGCTTAACGTGCTCTCCGAGGCACGGAGCAGGCGATAATTGTCAATCAATACGCACATAATTTCGAAAAGTCTTATAGCTTCCGAAAGTCAGAGGTGCGCGACGTGGGTTCGAACTCGAGACCCTCTGCATTGCAGTCTGTTGGTCTCCCCACTGAGCTGTCGCTGCTTAACACACAAATATACTGACGCTTAATTCTAACTTAATATTAAAAATGCAAACGTGAGTTTGTTTGCTTGTTATGCTTTCACACATTAATTACTTTATTGATCATCGAGAAATTTCACATACACTTTGTCAGATATACAAAAAATTACATTTGATTCCTTTCATCCAACAAAAAAGTATTGTTGCCGAGCGAAGTCGCGGGCTAAAGTTAGTATTTATATAGAGATTTAGTCAGTGACTAACATTCGTAGCAGTCCCTATTTTTTTTGCACATAATGTTATAACACGAGTGTTGTGCCAACAGATCTGTAGCTCGTAAGGCCTCGCGGCCGCTTATCTAAAAAAATAAAAGCCTTGGAATAGGGGCTTCGTTTGTGAAGCTAACAAACCTCGGATACGCGGTGAGCTGAATGTTTCAGTTCTAAAACGTTTGTTGAAATGAAAGAATGAAAATTTTTGTTTTTTGAAGACCAGATTAAGAGCACCTTAAACCAGCGAGCGTGTATAAGGAATGTGATGAAAGTGAATGAAGCCAGGGAAAATGGAGTGGGCAAATGGAAATCCGTAATTTCTGCCTACTCCTCTGAGAAACAGGCGTGAATCTATATATGTATGTATGTATTTATATTTATTATGTACTAGTATTTGCGCGCGGCTTTGTTCGCGTTTTCCAGGATGAAAGTTACTCTATGGCCTTTTTTTACTCCTGACAACGCTATGTCATAATGATCGGTCGAGTAGTTAAGGCGTGAAAGCGTTACAAACAAATAAACTCAAATTCACATTTTTATAATATCACTAGATTTTGCCCGCGGCTTCGATCATGTATATAATATTCTATAATATTCTTTTTTTAATAATAATAATGTTCTATCACATACACACAACACCATCTAGCTCAAACTAAGCAGAGCTTGTACTATGGGTACTAGACAATGGATAAACATACATAATATATCCTTTTTTTTAGTAAATACATACATATTATAGAAAGACCCAGACCAAGACAAACATCCATGTTCATGCACACAATGTATGACTTCTGCATGAATCGAACCCGCGACCTCAGGCGTTGCAGTTGCTTACACTAACCACTACGCCATCGAGGTCGATAGGTTAGGTTAGATTAGTAACAGCACGCTTTTCTAGATGAAAGGTACCCTATGTTCTTTTCTTTTCCCTGACAACGTATGTGCGAAAGTTCATGATGATCGGTCGAGTAGTTAAAGCGTAAAAGAGTAACAAATAAACTCACATTCGCATTTATAATATTAGTTAGGATGATATAGAATAATCTGTTCGTTAAAAATAATTGCGCTTAATTAATTACAGATGCAATAAGAAATGAATGTATTTAAAGATGGCAGAATTTTTTTTGTTTCATTGCATTGCTTATATTTAGTAAACCTTGCATTTGCAACGCAAAAAATATAGTCTATACTATTATACAGACTATAATTTTATTCTTATTATAGTGTTCTATACAATCTTCTCTTCTCTCTTAGCCTTTATTATTCCCAAGTCGCTTGGGGTCGGCTTTTCTGGTCTAACCGGATTTGACTGGATATCAGTTTTTACACGGAGCGGCTGCCACCTGACCTCCGCAACCCGAAGGCTAACGATACCCTAAGGCTAGACCAGTGTCAGGATATTAGAGGGTACTGACTTTCCCAATAACGACTGCCATAGATGTTCATGGCAGCCGGGACCAACGGCTTAACGTGCTCTCCGAGGCACGGAGCAGGCGATAATTGTCAATCAATATGCATATAATTTCGAAAAGTCATATAACTTCCGAAAGTCAGATGTGCGCGACGTGGGTTCGAACCCGAGACCCTCTGCATTGCAGTCATTTTTATTTATTGAAAGGACTATCTTTTCCAGTTAAGTTATCGCCTTGCTACTGGGTACTTATTTTGAGTGTTGTAGGTTTATATTTCACACGGGATAAAAAATTGTGTCATTCATAAATGGTTATTCCAAGTCTGGGTGGTTTTTGTGTCCATTGTTTCAATGTTTGTAAAGTTCCCAGAGATACAGGAACCTAGTGCTTTTTTTTGTATAAATTGAATTATATAAAATGTTTATTATATAACAGTAAAAATATATGTTAATATAACAAATATTTCCACATGTTAAGGATCGCCATAAGGGGTAATTACCGACGTACCATTGAGTTAACGCTCACGGATAGGGTTTAACCCTTTTACCTGCATTGATCCTTGCTTATTACATCGAACCTTAAGCCATTTACCCGCAGAGGTTTAATTTTGAGCAATGTTTTGTCGACCCTAGTTGTATTATTATATATGTATATATTCACGCTTGTATCTTCTAATGGTGAGCAGGAATATAAAACATGTATATTCAATATGGAAGCCTAAAGTTTATACAATAACAACAATTACATCTTTATAAAATAATGTATAGCAAAATAATTATGAGGTTGTTACATTTGTTTATTTTTAACTGCTTTTAATTAGTATCACATTCATTTATCCTACAAAATTTTTGTTGGATGGTTTAGATTTTAACTCATTAGAGACGAGGCGATCATACGATCAGATGGTTGGAACCTGCAAAATTTTAAAGGGTATGATAGAGGCACCGATTCTTCACGACAAATGTTGCAGATTGTTTGTGCCTAACAACTATTATCGTGGTAGAAAGCATCGATTGCTGGCAGTTCCAGCGTGCCGTTCTGTGCACGCTGTAACTCACCCATACCTCGGTCACTAAAGCAGCTTAACGCTCTCTTGGACTTTAACCCAGAAGTTGATATTTTTGCGGATGAATGGAAAGTATTATTAATAGAATGTATGAGGTACTGTGAGCAGAATGCGTGAATGCTAAATTTTTAATTTATGTAATATTATTAAATAGTGTAATTGGCGCAAGTCGTTCTATTTGGTGTAAATAAATAAATAATAATAAATAAATAATAATAATAATAATTTATTTGTTATATCTACTTGTTAAAAGTGTGTTAGAAGTTGTAAGAAGTAAACATTGTGGAACTCACTCTAAATTACAATGTTGTGCTTACCTTTAATTTAAAGGCATACGATTATTCTATTTAGTTCGTGTTATTTAAAGCCAATGTTCTGTATGTATTTTAATTAGCCTAAACCTAAATATAAATAACTAGTAGTTTTCCCGCGGTTTCACCCGCGTAAGTCCCGTTCCCGTGGGAATATCGGGTTTCACCTCTTTCTTTCAGGGTGGAATTTCCAAAAGTCCTCTCTTAGTGCTCCCCTACACTCTTCAAGGAACATACATGCCAAATTTCAGCTTCTTGCGTTCAGTAGTTTCAGCTGTGCGTTGTCTGTCAGTCACTCAGTAACCGAACAGTTTTATATATATAGATAGTGATCGAATTTATTTGTGTCTACCAGACTATTTTCCAGACACTTTGCTGCAATAGTGCTCCACCTGGTTATAGAACCTTGGACTACAAAAACAGTCAAATCAGCAATAGGTAGCAGTAAAACAAAAGAAGAACGTCGCATGGCCCATTGCAATAGCAGAAAGTTGACAATATTGAACTTCTCTTATAGTGTGGCTTCACATCTTGCCATAGTCTTACTTACACTTGTAGTAGTTCTATTTTATTCGCGTACAAAATATGTGTCAACACGTGTGCCGCTTCAGCACGAAACAACCAGTTTTTGAAAGCGGTTTTACTTATTTTAAAGAACCGCTGCCTACTGAAGTGTAACACGGTCATCTTATTTTTTGTAGTCACGTATTTCGAAGCTGAACAAGCATAGCAATCGGGTTGTCAATTTCCCCAACATTATTCATTCATTTATATATTTTACATTAATTAGAACGACTTGCGCCAATTACACTATTGAATCACACATAATAGGATAAATAGAAACACCAATGATTAAATTATGTTCGGGTACTTTGAAATAACGATACTGGAACATTGAGACAACCACCATTTTAGTCTCCCCGTGACCATGGCTGCTGAAAAGCAACCGAAACGTCGGGGAAAGTGTAAACTTAAATATAAATAGTTTTAATAGTTTTAATAATTTAATTAGCTTAAAAATTAGTAAAGTTTAATAGTATCTAGTGTAACAGTTTCAAAATTTAGTAATAAAGTGTAAAATAAATAACGCGGTGAAATCCGTATATAGTAGTTTAATTTTAATGAATAACATTCGCGCAAACAGAAGACAATATGACAGTTCTCTTCACAACACTTCATACATTCTAATAATAATACTTTCCATTCATCGGCAAGAATATTAATTTCTGGGTTAAGGTCCAAGATAGCGTTAATCTGCTTCGGTGACCGAGGTATAGGTTAGTTAAAGCGTGCCGTAGCACGCTGGAACCTACAAATCTGAAGAAGTATGCCTAAGTAACTTTATTAAGCAGCCTTATTATTTACCGTCAGGCAATTTCCTCTAGCTATATGCTTCAAAAGTGCCTTGCGACAATAGCTTACATACATTTTCGATAAAAATATTTGCCATGATATGAGTATGTGATTCCGCTAAATAATTTTTGGGTGATATAACGTTTCTTATTCATATTTATTTATTGCACTCATGTTGTAACAAAGTTCTTACAATTTGTGCTGTTTCAAAATTTAACCCTGTTAGAGCATAGTAACATAATTTTACGAGTATATTATTTTTTAATTATTATTATTAATTAAAGAACAACAATTATTAAAACATCAGCTTAGCCAGTGACAACATAACTTACAAAGTAAATAGATATGATAATTATTATGTAAGTGATTGCTGTAGTTAATCATTTTGTTACCTTTTTTTTTTTTTTTTTTTTTTTTTTAACGTGGGGGAATGCTTGATGCACACCCCTCCGCGGGGGCGGGCGGAGGGGTTATGTCGGACTCGCCGGGGTAAGAGAAAGATGTTAAGAAGAAAATGTACCTCCCGGAATACCGACTAAACCTACCACGGTGTTCCTCGACAAAACCACTATCGACGGGGCCGCGCGAATCACTTTCGCATGCGGTCGCGACCCCGCCGAGGTTTCGGCCCGCCGTATGAAACTGCAGGCCACTACACGAAAGACCTACCCTAATGGCACTTCTATCACTCCCTACTGTCCCCCCTAGAGGGGAGACGGACTCGAAACAACAGAGGTGCGCGTGGGAACACGCACGCCGCCTCTCGGACCTGGTGCTGAACGGATGGCGGGCAGGCCCACAAAGCCCGCCACCCCCAGGTCAAACCTCAGGGTGGCTGGAGGTCGTCTCGCGCCCTCCGGCGCCCGGCTCTGCGGTTGGGGAGAGGGTTCAAACGCTCCCTCTCCCGCTCCGCCGCCTCCTTGATGGAAATGACTTCCTCACAGAAGGAGGCGACGGCGTTCCACGACCTCTCACTCCGGACCATAGACTGAACTACGGCCGGGAGCGAGAGGGCAACCAATCCGACTGCCGCGATCAATTCACGGCGCTGCGATGCCCAGGCGGGGCAAACCGCCAAAGTGTGCAGCGCCGTGTCCTCAACAACGTCGCGGCAGTCGCCGCAGTGGTGACAACCGGGCGTCTCTTGCCGGCGTATGCGACACAGGAACTGGCCAAAACAACCGTGGCCAGTCATTACCTGTGTCAGCCGGAAGGTGAGGGCGCCATGGCGCCTCTCCAGCCACTCCTCAAACACGGGACTTACCGCCACGATCGTGGCGTGCCCGAATCATTTTGTTACCTTGGATTTAGTCTGGGCTTTCGTTTTAAGCACATGGAAATACCACCGAAACATCACCAGCAAATAGTATGCCTAACACATTTTTTTTTTTCGAAGTTAGAGCTACCTAACAATAATAATAATAATAATAATTATTTATTTATTTACAGAAATGAGATTGTAGGTTAACATTGACTTAGGCTATTGTGTAACAGGTACTCATTTATACTCGTAGTTGACAATATGCGTAATCTACAATTAGTTATGGGTAGAGTACTGGTCTCCTAGATAGGCTACCGAATAGCCGTGTTTAGAAGTACAATGCCGGTCCCCTATAAACAATTCTTCTTTTTGATGCACGTGTCTTGTTTAATTATTAAAATGAATAACAGCAGTAGTACTAAGTAAAACATTTTGACAATTACATTTCTATTATTATTATTCATGGGATCTTATATGTATGTAGAATGCTTTGCAGCTATTCAAAAACTCTGCATCACGTTTCAGCATTACCAATATATGAGTTGTAATCAACATACGCGTTTAAATTTACATGATTTCCACTTAAAGTAAGGGGCGCCCAAATTCCCAAAATTTACCATGTGGCGCTCCCACCTTCTCAGTTCCGTATGTTCATAATCACGCATTCAATATAAGTCAGAAAAATCTTTTATTCATATTCGCCATGTGTCTGTTCCAAATAAAGCGTGCTGGCCAATTTTTCTATCACGTTAAAAGTTTGTTTCTCATTTGATATTAGAGCGTGATAACTGTAAACTGTTTGATTTGAAGCCTATTTTATTTCGACTCTCACTATATTTCAGTCGATAGCAGTCGATAGCAGTCGATAGCAGTCGATAGCAGTCGATAGCAGTAAACTCTATGCTAATTAGATTTATTATTTTTAATTGTAAGCACTCACTGTGACGTCCAAATCCTTGCAATAAGTGACCTTGCAAAAAGTGCTGCTAAATCTATGCACAAAGAAAAATGGGTTATTATCAATTTAAAAATCAAATTATCAAGTTATTGTTTTTGTAATTATGTTATCTTTTTTGATACGTTTGTAATATAGGTTATCAGATTATTTTATTTTAAAATTAATTATGTAAATCTAAGTATGTATCTTATGTGGGGGCCAGTCAGTGCAGACCGGCAACACTTCGACCCAGTGGGGTCTTTTGTGTCGACACTCTCCCAATAACCATGCCATAGATGTTCATGGCAGCCGGGACCGACGGCTTAACGTGCTCTCCGAGGCACGGAGCAGGCGATAATTGTCAATCAATACGCACATAATTTCGAAAAGTCATATAATTTCCGAATGTCAGAGGTGCGCGACGTGGGTTCGAACCCGAGACCCTCTGCATTGCAGTCTGTTGGTCTCCCCACTGAGCTATCGCTGCTCTATAAATATAAGTAAATAAATTATCAAGCAAATCTATATATTCGAATCTTTGATAAATATTCGAATGCATTAAAATTTGGTGCTGATTGATTATTTTAGTACGTATCAGCCATACGCCATACGTATGTAAATACCGCCAGCTTATCTACGCGGTACGAAGGCTTAGGGGCTTGAAAATATATAAGGGTAGACAAAAAGTTGCTGCCCGTCTCGTGCGAATATATCGTCATACAGCATACTGTATAATACAAAATATATATACCTTCCCTGTCTATCATAATAGACAGGGAAGGTATATATATTTTGTGAGTATATAAGTATATAATATCAGCCCTGTATTAAAATATCCCACTGCTGGGCACGGGCCTCTTCTCAATGTGAGACGGGTAAGGCCATAGCTCACCACGTTAGCCCAGTGTGGGTTGGCAGACTTCACATGTCTTCGAATACCTGATGGAGAATTCTCAGACATGCAAGTTTTTTCTCGATGTTTTCCTTTGCCGTTATAGCAAGCGATAATTAGCCATTTAATGCTCTTCGAAAAGTCAGAGATAAGCGCCTTAGGATCGAATTTGAGACTTCTGCGTGGCAGTCCCACGATCTCCCACTAGGCTATCGCTGATACCACTGTTCTTATGAGTACGATGTAAAAAAGTGTAAAACATCGCACATAATCGAACAATCAACCACAATCTATCTGTCAATCAAGTCACCATCTAATTAAGTTTCGAATATTCGATTATAATTACAATTATAATCAGTGACTACAAATTAATCCATCGGCGTACGAACGTTGGCGTCCAAACACAATGCTGTTATCATTATATCTCGAATGATTAAGTTGATAGGTTATTCAATATTCAGATGCAGGGCCATATACATTTCGAATATAGAATACATTTTTTTAATAACTTTTGCACATAGTAATAATAACTTCATATAGATTATATCATCAGTTAAATTTTAAATGCTAGGGCAATGGTAATTTGTCAGCTTACCGGCTGGCAACACTTTGCGGGATGTTTGACTGGCGTCAACCGTTTTAATTTCTGATCAATTAAATTAGAGAAGTACATCAAAACACTTTAATTGAGTTGATCAAGTGCCGAAAACAGTCGCGAGTTTAAAATTGGTTGTCAGTTGATATAAATGGTATTTAAGGCTTGTTAATTTAAATTCTTTTCATAAAATGAAACCATTCGTAGAAAGGCGCGTGTCAATTTGAAGAAGTTAAAGAGATAACAGTATAAGTATGCTGTTGCTTTCCTCCGAAAGGGTTCAAATAATTAACCCTATAATAAAAAGTATCACGGATAAAACGTAACGCAATACACTTAGAAGCAAAAATAATTCTTCATGAAATTTCTGTTGAAATAGTCTTCTAGATGAAAGTAGCAATAATATTTGCGTGAGATGATGGATAGTGCTGAGCGCAAAAAAAGAAGTCAATTCGACAATATAAATGTCGTATCTGTAGCATCTTCATTAGAAAAAAGTGTAATTTAGTAGTTTAGTAATTGATGTATTATCGTCCAACATTATATTCTAAGTTATATCGTAACTTCCTAAATTATATTATAAATACGTATGTGCGTTTGTTTGTTTGTTAAGCTTTCACGCCTTAGCCACTCGACCAATCTCCATGAAATTTTGCATACGTTGTCAAGAATACAGAAAAGGACGTACTCTTCATCCGGAAAGAAGTACTGTCACTAACCTAACTAACATTTACGTTTCATTTATTTTTTAGTAGTTACTTACATAAAGCAATAGCAGTAAACAACCGGCCGAAATGCAAAAAAACATTACAACAATCAAAATTCGATACGGAAGTCGTTAAAATCCGTGTAATAACTAATCTTTTGGGGTACCGTGTCGAGTTGGCTTCATCGATTGCGTTGCGATAATACGACGCCAGAGAGCGCTGTCTCGAATTCCGAATTGGAATTTATCGAAATGGTTCTATAGTTCCGTCGTCTTAGCCAGTTGATGGAAGAACTTTGAGATTCTGACAAATATAGATTAATCTTTGGAAGTAGTCTAACGGGGAACGTCAATCCGCGCGCCTATCGATCTCATTGTGGCGATTTCTAATCGTTCATTGTTATGTCTCTTGGTGCAGAAATTCGTTTGTTAGTGGCGGATTAAGGTTTCCTATCGTTGATTTATTTTTGGAGTGTTCGAATTTCGCTAGTCTTACATTATTAGAAGGACAGCATACTGTATTTCTTATATTTTTATTTGAAATATTGTCTTGTTGATAGTAGGTTTGCACCTTCTTTTGCATATAACGTGAGATTTCAGGTTCGATACCCATGTCGGTTAGTGTTTCTAGGTATTTCTGTTAGTAAGTTCTTAGCACAGGTGGCAACACCAGCAAGTTGTAAACATTGGCTCTGTATTTATAAATATTATTTATTAGTAAAAGTAACTAATAAATATCAATAAAAGTTAAATAAGTGTGCTTCAAATACGATAATTACTCAGTGATATTGTTTTCTTCTTAATAAATTGACTTTTGGGATAGTTGTACACAAAACATTAAAAGTGACATTAATTATTTCTAATCCAAGAAATAAAGGGATATAGTGTCAATTGACGGACAAAACTTGTGTAACTATATAATAAACCAAATATTTATTACTTTATCGGTGTCCATATAACATCAAATCATAAAATAAAAATTTGTGTTTAAAATTTAAACTCGTTATCACAAAATTAAAAAATATAAACATCACGAACGTGACCGTGCTCCCAACCGAAGAACACTGAATTTTAAAGAGTGCGTTCCAACCTATTGACATTCTGTTGTCTTTAAGCATCAAGGGCCAAAGTAACCATCACGGGCCAAAGTAATCATCATTTGATAAAAATTCTGCTAAATGATCATTATGACTTTGTTGCAATATAGATTACGGGAATATAACTATACTTAATAAAAAGATACAAATAAACTAAACGTTCTCTTAGAAAAGTTATATTCATTCAGCTAGAAAACAACAAAACCATCTGTTGAGAAAAGCAGACACTACGTTAACCAAACAAGACGATATGGTCATTGAATAGAAATATAGTAATTGAATCGATTAATTGATATCCACTTACGCCATCACATTACTTAGATAGATAATACCTGATAGACCACATACACACACTGAAAATTATAATGGAGAAATATACAGAATACGATCTACCTCTCTATATTGCTTTCATAGACTACTCTAAAGCATTTGACTCTATATCGCACAACTTTTTATGGAATGCCTTAAATGAACAAGGAATTGAACATGATTACATAGACCTCATTAAAAACATATACTCTAAAAGTATGACACGAGTACGCATGGAAACAAAAGGACCAACATTTCAAGTAGAGCGAGGAGTAAATCAGGGAGACCCATTATCACCAAAACTATTTATAGCTGTATTAGAATCTATTTTTAGAAACCTAAATTGAAAGGATATGGGCATCAATATAAATGGTACATACTTGTCTTATCTTAGGTTTGCAGATGATATAGTCCTACTCTCGGAAAACCCAGCACAACTAGAGCGCATGCATTGAGTCTCTCAGTTACTACAGTAAAAAGGTTGGTCTATTGGTAAACAAGGAAAAAACAAAGATTATGACAAACAGAGACAAAACACAAATATCAATAAAATCATAGACTATGTAGATGAATATGTGTATCTAGGTCACCTCATAGCATTCAAGTGTTGCACAGACAGGAAAATAGATTGAAGGATAAATAACACATGTAAAAAGTACTGCGCTATGAAGGAAGTTTTTAAAGGAGACTTACCAATTAAATTAAAAACAAAAGCAATGAATGTCGCCGTGCTTAACATACGCATGCCAAACCTGGTCGCTTCAAAAGTCACATATACACAAAATAAAAACATTTCTGAGAGCTATAGAAAGAAGTTATATAAAAATAAAACTAAAAGATAGAATAAAAAACACACTGATAAGAGGAAAAACAAAAGCAAAAGAAGTAATTAAACACATTATGAAGCTAACATGGAAACGGGCCGGTCATGTTCAAATAGTAACAGACAGCAGATGGTCGCAAAGGGTAACCAACTGGTACCCACTTAAAAAGAAAAGGAGACGAGGCAGGCCGTCAAAAATATATATATAGCGGGCACTCTGTGGCCAAGATTGGCGTAAGACAGAATCTGCTGGAGTGGCATGGAGGAGGCTTTTACCTCAAAAGGAGGCCCCCCTTACACCTAACACAATACTAATATACCTACTAAGACACACTAACATTACTAACAATTAAACATAAGCAGAATACTTTATAAATAGGATTAATCTAAATGTCTATAAAGAATAAATAAAGCTAAATAAATAAATAAATAAGTACTTAGCACAGCAAGAAGTCTGACAGTTAACGGTAATAGGCACCGCTATGTATTATGTATGTGACATAAAAACAAAACAACATTTGGGAAACATTTCTGCCTATCCTTTGGAGGATGTAGGTGCAACATTATGTATGTATTTACATATATTAAAATATACCAGAATATTCAAAGTTAAAGTGTCAACATAACGGTCTAATAAAAAATGTTTCAGCATCATAAGAAAATCGCTCACAAAATATAAAAGACGATCCTTTATCAAACGGACAAATGAAGTAACTGGCAAAATTCCCTAGTGGCCACAGAACCCTTCACTGAAACACAAATAGAATTCGCTTGTCGATTACCATGTTTTGATATTACGGAAAAGGCTTCTTTCTTTTGAACAATGATGATTAACGATTGGGTATAACTTTCTGTATTAAGATATTGGCTTTTTGCCCGAAACTTAGTTTATGCGAGCTATTAAAGTAGTTAGTGGTCTTACTTCTCGATATTGGGTGACTAAATTGAGTATGTGGCTATTCATATGATATCAATGGACACTATCAAGTGAAAATTAAAATTAAAATTAGACGGACACACGACACAGAGGCGCGCGTGGGAACACGCACGCCGCCTCTCAGACTTGGTGCTGATCTGGTGGCGGGTAGGCCCACAAAGCCCACCACCCCCAAGTAAAATCTCAGGGTGGCTGAAGGTCGTCCCATGCCCTCCGGCGCCCGGTTCTGCGGTTGGGGAGATGGTTCAAGCATACCCTCTCCCGCTCCACCGCCTCCTTGATGGAAATTACTTCCTCACAGAAGGAGGCAACGGCGTTTCACGACCTCTTGCTCCGGACCATAGATTGAACTACGGCCGGGAGCGAAAGGGCAACCATATCGACTGCCGTGATCAACTCACGGCGCTGCGTTGCCCAAGCAGGGCAATCCGCCAACGTGTGCAGCGCCGTGTCTACAACAACATCGCGGCAGTCGCCGCAGTGGTGGCAACCGGGCATCTCTTGCCGGCCTATGCGACACAGGAACTGGCCAAAGCAACCGTGGCCAGTCAGACACGTGTCAGCTGGAAGGTAAGAGAGTCATGCCGCCTCTCCAGCCATTCCTTAAAAATACGTGGCGTGCCCGGTTATTAACTTAACCTAACCTATCGTACTTTT
Organism: Catocala fraxini; assembly: GCA_930367265.1. NCBI lineage: Eukaryota > Metazoa > Arthropoda > Insecta > Lepidoptera > Erebidae > Catocala > Catocala fraxini. The sequence goes on from OV884047.1 coordinate 7,479,775, forward strand.
ACGCGAGCGTTACGTTATATATAAAAAAAATGTATCTAAGCTTTTATCAAAAGTAAATGGATGAAATAGCTGTGTCTTTTGTAGAGCCTCTCAAAAAGATAACGCGAGCGACACGTGCTTATGAATTCCAGAATCATAATTGTAGGCAACCGTAATGGTAATGATAACATGCGACTCAATTACTACCAAATTAAAGTAAAAAATATTTTCTTTTTGAGAATGGCATTCCTAATAATAAGTTTTGTCAGTATGACGACAAATCTTTTTTTAATACTTTGTAAAATTGTAACGAAGTAACGTCATAAAGAAAAAAGACGTTACACATACATTATTTTTCGATATTAAGATTTTACCTATTTGAAATCAATAAAAAGTCGCATCCGACAATATATTTTAAAAATTATTTTCTTTTTTGGCAGTTACGCTTTTTTCCCTTATGACGGCATTCTATTATAAATGCAAATGTGCACTCTTACTACTCGACCAATCATCATGAAATTTTACATACAGGTTGTCAGGAGAACTGAAACAGAGAAAATACTGTTACTAAACTTACACATGAGAGCAAATAGCAATCGAAATAATTTTTATTGTGCAAACAGTATCAAAATTCATTGCAAAATACGGGAGTTATTTATATTTTTAATTTAGATAGTGGTGATATCTCCCTTGGACATCTGCATTAAAATATCAATTACGTCACTGTTTGTATCGTGCATCCTTTTTTGTCATTTGACCATAATAATTCTAATTATTAGACCCGACCGGAACCAGATTTGAAACGCTCGCAACTTATTTATTGCTGAGTAATTTAAACAAATATTTGTATTAGAGTTTAGATTACATAAATATTTAACTTAAATAATAAAAGAATATGAGTTAGCTATCCGATTATTTTGTACCCACTTCTGTTATGTTTATTGGTTAAGACTGCGCCGAGCGAAATGTACCAAAACAGGCGGTCACAGTTAAGTGAATAAAATCAACACTTTTTGTTTAATACAAATATCAAATATACATTTACCATAACAATGAATGTGTTTACAATTACTCCGTGTAAAAAACCTAAAATAATTAATATTTTCGCCTACAGAATTACGTAAATTTGCACGAAAAATGCAAAAACGTAAACGTGTTACGTGATTTTTAGATTATAACAGTAGAAATCTATCCTATTTTACAGCTTAAACGAAACATAAATAGTTATGTTACAATTTGTCCGTCCCAAATATATAAGTTATTTGTTGACAATAAAGATACATATTTATCAAAAAAGAACTTCAAATCCTCCATACAATTTTACTATGGCGGCCACGCGCCGATTTGAATATCGAGCTCTGTCATTCAGTCCAACCGCGTCTTACTACTCGGCGCAGTTTTAATATACCTATCAAATAACGAAAACATTTTTGAAAGCAGATGAGTAGATTCGGAGATAACCTCTTACATCCAAACTATATCTCTTTATAACTTAAATGATATCATGTAACGCGAAAATTAAAAATTATTATTGTTTGGGTTTGATACATACGCCTCAAGATCATCGAAAAATATTATATTGCACGATACAAGCATCAACATAAGCAGCTGAATATAAACTAAATTTGTGGGTTTAAGAAGTTAAAATCTCAAGAGAATACTTATTATTGACATATATGCATATTACAATTAATTACACTATGTAACAAAATGTATTAAAATTTTAAAAGCCCATGACATTATTTTGTATTAATTATTCTGAATAAATCAACTATCTTTTAACTATAACTTCTTTAAGAAACCTTTTTTTATTTGCTGAAAATGGCAACAGGTAAATGTTAATTTAAATTCATATTATAGTTTAGTTAGAGTAACTTTGACGTTCATAAGTGTTACTTTGTGACTTAAATAAACAAAGATATTCTGATTTGATTTGATAAAACCATTTGTCATATTTGAAACATAGATTGGAAATCTCGCTTGCTGACTGTACCAGCTACATTAATAGATACATTGAAATTAAACTACTATATACGGATTTTATCGCGTTGTTTATTTGATACTTTATTACAAAAGTGTCAAATAAACAACGCGATAAAATCCGTATATAGTAGTTTAATTTCAATGAATAATATTCGCGTAAACAGAAGGCAATATTAATTGATACACTTTAAAATGTAATCTTTCAGCACGCAACTCTATAATCCTCATAACATGTGAAGCATTCAGGTTTATAGGACTTATGGAATCAGTTGATTGCAGTATCGTGTATCAATTAACATGGTAACTTTTCAACTGTAAACTGTAGAATCGATGAAATATATAAGAGAAATTAAAATAAATAAAAAAATATATGGAAATAAATAAAAAAATATGTAAATAAATAATTGTTTAAAGATAATGCTATATATTTTCACCGTGTTTGCTAGGTATAAGCAAACACAGTGGACTAAAACTAGATTAAAAGGGAAATGCCCATTCTCCAAAGTATCTCAGGCCACAGATGGACATCAAAAATTACTATAAAAATTGAGTGTTTTAAGATCTTAACAGTATTACATATCTAAAAAATATATTCAAATTGACGTCACTATTTTAGATATACCTATAAAATACCAAATGTATTGAGGTTATTTTTCTATACGAAAATATGTCTGGCTGTGAGATAATTCAAAAACATCTCTTTTCTCAATGCTCTATTATTTAATCATGATAGGAGATTTGTTTGTAATATATTTTTATCCAATTAAAAAACTTAATAGGCTATAAAAAACACATTACTTATTTTAAACGTCTATATTCTCTTCATTGTCATTATTAACAAATCATCTAGAAAAGGCGCAGAAGGGGACTCTTGCCCAACCTATATACTAAAGCACAGTCATAGTATGCGCACAACAACCTAGTGTGTTTTCCTATTACACAATTATAATAATATTATTGTAATTGTATAATAATTGCATTTTGTTAAAAATATGTTTTTGAAGCTGGCAATATTTTGCAACAACTTCTCGTTTTTCAATAGACTTACTCTTTTTGTAAATTGCAGTGGCGTCAATTTAGTAAATACATAATTGTGTTACGACAAAATCAACTGGAATATATTTTTTTCTCTAGCCTCTTGTCCTCTCGTAGCCTCAGATGGGCTTTCCCCTTTATGTTTACGAATAAATATATGATTGATTGATTGATGGAGGTTTTTTAAAGCAGAGCGATAGCCTATTGGGATTCTATTGGACTACTACGCAGAAGTTTTGTGTTTGATCCCAAGGCATTTTTGACTTCTCAAAGTTTTGCGCAGGACTACAGTTATAATTATATTCCATCCATAAAACACTTTTAACTTAATCTATAAACGCTTTTAAACAAAGCACTACTGTCGCGGTAGGTAGTCGCTTGTTACTGCCCAATACTAACATCGCTAATGTCTATAAGAGCGGTTCTTAAATAATTTATTATCATTCGCTTTTACGGTGAAGAAAAATATCGTGTAACTTGCATGTTTGAGATTTCTCCATAATGTATGTAATATGTGTGAAGTCTGCCAACCCGCACGGGGCGAGCGCGGCTGACTATGGCCTATCCCTTTTCATACGGAGAAGAGGCCTGTGTCTACCCGTGGGGCTGTGTATAGTTTATTAGCGACCCGCCTCGGCTCCACACGGGTAGTACAAAACCTAACAAATTACATACTTAAACCTTCCTTATAAACACTTATAAACACTCTATTAGTGAAAAATGCATGAAAATCCGTTCAGCAGTTATTGAGTTTACCGCGAACAGACAGACGCGGCGGGGGACGTTTTATAATATGTAGTGATATACAGGACTGATATTATATTTATTAACACACAATAATAGTAAAAATTTACAAATATATTATGCCAATAGACTCGTCTATACTACAAGCAGGACCACTAACATATAGACGCAAAATGGTTGTAATACACTTCTGCCTACCCTTTCGTATATAATTATACTCTTACTAAATTTTGCCTGCGGCGTTACTCGCATAAATGTAAGCTAGGTTAGATTAGTAACAGTACTTTTCTGAATAAAACGTACCCTATGTCCTTTTCTGTTCTCCAGACAATTCGTATGCGAAATTTCGTAATGATTGGTTGAGTAGTTAAGGTGTGAAAGCGTAACAAAAAAACAAACTCACATTCGCATTTATAATATTAAGTCAGGATTACGTACGTCGTTGATATAACTAAACATAATTATGTATCTTCGGTTCGATCATCTGTTTTGCAGCCTTGTTTGGCGAAGACCGCGTTCATAATTAGATTTGTAATTATGCCCCCTGTAATGAGATTATCCCCAATATTATTCATAACGCCTAATATCTGTTGAGTTATAACCTATTTATTCGCTTCTAGTTTCTGTCTGCGCTTTCACCGCTTGCAAACTTTGAGATCTATGGTCGTGATAGTTTAGTGATCGCTTCGCACATCTGTTCGCACGAATTGACTGCACGGATAGCGTAGTGGTTAAGTGGTTGCCTTGTTACTGCCGCTGCACCGAGTGTTGTGGGTTCTATCCCCATACGGAGGATTTATTCGAGAATAATCATAATATTTTTTGAATTTTCGTTCTAAACTACCCGGTCTGAAAAAGGTGTGCGAATCGACACCTAAAAAAAATGTTAGTTTCAAAAAGTGTAGGTTCGCGCAATTCGTGCGAAACGACCACTAAGCCATTGGGATATAAAAGTTTCAACATATTTATCTGGGATTAATTATGGTCTATATTATGTGATCAGGTTTGATTTTTTGTTGGTTTGTTTGTAAGGATTTAATTCAAAAACTACTTTACCGATTTTAAATATTCTTTCACTATTAGAAAGCTATATTATCACCGAGTAATATAGGCTACACTTCATTTAAAAAAAGTACTGTAATAAAAAAAACCTAATCTATTTTTACGTGAGCAAAGCCGTGGCTCATCTGTTATATATTTCATGACAACGGAGACCAACAGTTGTCTTCTCCAAGGCACGAAGTGTGTGACTGCAGGCAAAATGACCTTAATTGACAAGTATGTAATAATTTGAATATGACATAGCTGGCTAATTAATTTTATTCAGTCAAGCCCGCGGCCTAATTAATTCTGATTAATGCATTTCATAGGACTTGCCAAGCGTAGACACAGGGTACTGGGCAGTACTTTGACTGTAATCTTCTTCTCCTTAGCCTTTATTATTCCCAAGTCACTTGGGGTAGGCTTTTCTAGTCTAACCGGATTTGACGGGATATCAGTTTTTACACGGAGCGGCTGCCACCTGACCTCCGCAACTGGAAGGCTAACGATACCCTAAGGCTAGACCAGTGTCAGGATATTAGAGGGTACTGACTTTCCCAATAACGACTGCCATAGACGTTCACGGCAGCCGGGACCGACGGCTTAACGTGCTCTCCGAGGCACGGAGCAGGCGATAATTGTCAATCAATACGCACATAATTTCGAAAAGTCATATAACTTCTGAAAGTCAGAGGTGCGCGACGTGGGTTCGAATCCGAGACCCTCTGCATTGCAGTCTGTTGGTCTCCCCACTGAGCTATCGCTGCTGTACTTTGACTGTAATGATACATAGAAATGACTCTCCCTACATCCCTGAAAGGAATGGACAGATGTGGTACTACACTCATTTTCCGCTAGCTAGTTTTAGGTCTTACGTAATCAAACTCCGGATAAAGTCATATAAACATATAGGACTTTTCTAAAAAAATTAACATATTGTCTAACTCGAGAATCGAAAATGGAACCACGTACCAACCATGGACGATCGTTCACAAACATAATAACCACAATCACGTGGTCGACAATTTTACAAAATGTGGCTTTTATTCGTATTTTTAGCTTATCACGTAGGCTAAATCTTAAGGGACCGTGTTTTGAATATTATTCTGTAGATATAATCCAAACTACACATTCGACCTTGACCTATAAAAAGGCACAACGTTAAACCTTAAGCTAAAAAAATGGAATTAAAACAAAGAGCCGTCGTCTAATTCTTAAAAACACCAGAAAAAGGTTTAAGTACAACGGTCTACATATAACTCTAAAGTCGCAGAATCTTCAAGTAAAAGTTCGAGATTTAAAAACTTGAGCTGATTTTCTCTCGTCTATCTGCGACGACTTATTATTACGTCGTCCGTTTACGGGCCGGGAATGACATTTCTTAAGGTGGTGACTGATCTGAGCGTTTACTCGTAATAGAATGTTCTAGATGAACTAGTTATGTTGAACGATGAATTTGTATAGCGTTATATATCTATTTACGCGAATATTATTCATTGAAATTAAACTGCTATATACGGATTTTGCTATATACGTCGGGGAAAGTGTAAAAATAAATTAAATCTAAATAGTTTAATAATAATTTAATTAGCTTAAAAATTAGTAAAGTTTAATAGTAGTAGTAGTGTAACAATTTTCAAAATTTTGTAATAAAGTGTCAAATAAACAACGCGATAAAATCCGTATATAGCAGTTTAATTTCATTGTATAGCGTTTTCTATTTGTATGGCTAATTTTGTACAACTTCATTTTATTGTGTTTTTATTATGTTTACGTAAATGTTACATATTAAACTTATATTTCTTTTTTCGGATTTTTTTAAAGTATGTTATTAATTTATTAAAGCTTAAATTTTACAATTTGTTTGACGTTTCGATTGATTTTTAGCAGCCATGTTTACGGGGCGACTAATATTGGTGATTGTCTGTCTTAATGCATATCTGTTATTTGAATATACTAATACCCTAACATAATGGAGTGTCGATTTACGCTGAACAAGCTCAAAGTATCGTATGTGTTGCTTTCTTTGCATCACTGGATCCCAAGCTGGACGTGGTTACGAAAACTAAATGATGACATGATACTTCGATTTCACTAAGTATTGTACATCGAACAACTGGAATACGAAAGGCCAAATTAAAGTACCCGAAAATGATCAAAGTCAAAGTCATAATCCATTTCATTTAGCACATAAAGGAATACTTATGAACATTAAAGTATAGTATTAAGTGATTGAGTGAGGAACGTGCATGAAGACTGTAATGCGAATGAGTGATTCAAGAAGGATTGGTACATGTCATTGGTAGCCTACACTTTATAAAAACAGGTGTGAAATTCTATGAAATGTTATTTAACTTTAACGCAATTTGTTAGAAGTAACACGCTACGTTTGCTCGCGACAGCACGTCAACATGTTCTTCAGTGTAACACACAAGAGACCCGTTAACATGTTGACGACTAAATGGAGTATGCAGTGCGAACGGCAAACAGATTTTACCTACGACTTCGCTCGCATTAATGAAGATTTTGTCAATAAATTTTCTTCATTATTGGAGGACAGTTTCTGTACCTCTGGCAACGTGTATGTAAAATTGCATGATGAGCGGTCGAGTAGTTAAAGCATAACAAACTAACATTTACATTTATCATATTAGATAGAATTAATATACGCAAAACATTTGTTTAAATAATTATTTTAGCCAAAATTATGTCTCCCCGCTTGATGGTGGTCTGTTAGTGAGACCATAAGCAAATGTCCAAATCCAAGCAGTAAGAATTCCAAAAGATATGATCGCCCCAATTTGATAGCTGAAGAACTTGAACGTCCAAATTATAAAGCCATATAAGAAGTGCCTTGCTGTTGGTGGCATGGACCATGTCATGTTTCATGTAGTTAGTCAGTGCTGGTAGTACTAAGGAAGAAATACAATCCTCTCACTGAATATCACCGTTAAAAACAGTATGCGTGCTTGACGCGGTAAATAAGAGCGCCGAGCGCCTAATCCCTACCTTCGATATCTAATTTTTTTTCTCTGGTCCCTTTATTTTCAGCTAGTTATTTTTGTAAACGTAGGTAACTTTTTCTGTTTTCTTTTTTGTAAAAGTCAACTCCGGTACTAGGAATAATTCCTGTGTCGCAGGGGATTTTACAAACATTTAAACAACGGACACAAAGAACATCCAGACTCGGAGCAACCATTTGTGGATCACACAAAGTTTTGTACTGTGTGGGATTCGAGCCAACAACAGTCGGCGCAATGTCATTAGCATTTATTCTATGATATTAAGTCCATGAACGTCGCCGCGTCGTTTACTGCTTACCATCGGATGGGTTAGTTCATATGCAATAAAAGAATCGTGATTTTTACTTTGTAACATTATATGTGAATATTACAAGTGTATCGCTACCTTTATGATAAATCTTTTTAGCGGTCCCCTGGTGTAAATGTAATATAGGCTGGATTTAATTAAACGTTACGCTTGAATGCATGTTGGGGACTGCAAATAGGCGAGCGAATTCTTCTGAGGAATGTGCAGCCGATATCGGACACTCAGACCTCGGACCAAAATTACAACGTATCACTTTATTTTGTACAGGCAGCAGAATAACTTGATGAACAATTAACAAATTTGTAAATAATCAATAATAAATTTGTAAGTAATTTTTGAATTAAACATTCTAATTATTACTCTGTATTTTAACTACGATATGGTCATCTTATCTTATCTTATGTGGGGGCCAGTCAGTGCATACCGGCGACACTTGGACCCAGTGGGATCTTTTGTGTCGACACTCTCCCAATAACGACTGCCATAGATCTATGTTCATGGCAGACGGGACCGACAACTTAACGTGCTCTTCGAGGCACGGAGCAGGCGATAATTGTCAATCAATACGCACATAATTTTGAAAAGTCATATAACTTCCGAAAGTCAGAGGTCAGTGACGTGGGTTAGAACCCGAGACCCTCTGCATTGCAGTCTTTCGGTCTCCCCACTGAGCTATCGCGGCTCAGTTTGACGATATGGTCATTCAAATTCACCTACTTTTTACGGATTTTATTGCGTTGTGTATTTTAAATAACATTTATTACATAATTTTAAAACTATTATACTACAACTGTTAAAATTTACTACTATTTACACTTCTCAAATTATTTAGGTTTAAGTTTACACTTTGCCCATAGTTTTAGTTGCTTTTCAGTCGCCATGTTCACGAAAAGCCATTTAAATAACTTAATTAGTACTTAAGTTTAAAAGTAGTAGTATAATAGTGTCAAATTTATGTAATAAAAGTGTTTTAAAATACATAGCGCGATAAAATAGGTGAGTTTAATTTCAATATATAACATTCACGTACACGTAAGACTATATTGTATGATTTGGACAACTATCTTTTAACTCTTCTCATCTCAGCCGAAAGACGTCCACTGCTGGACATAGGCCTCCCCCAAGGTTTTCCACACAGACCGGTCTTGGGCCACCCGCATCCAACCGCTTCCCGCGACCCTTACCAGGTCGTCGGTCCACCTTGTAGGGGGCCTACCCCTGCTGCATGTTCCGGTGCGTGGCCGCCACTGTAGAACCTTTCCGCCCCAACGGCCATCGGTTCTGCGTGCTATGTGCCCTGCCCACTGCCACTTCATCTTGGCTATCCGGGGAGCTATGTCGGCTGTTTTAACTCTTACTGCTATAAAAACTAATAACACTAAATATTATAAAGCAAAGTCCCCCGCCGCGTCTGTTTGTCTGTCCGTCTGTTCGCGATAAACGCAAAGCTACTGAACGGATTTACATGCGGTTTTCACCAATAGACAGAATGATTTATGAGGAAGGTTTAGGTCTATAATTTGTTAAGGTTTTGTACTACTCGAGCAAAGCCAGGGCGGGTCGCTAGTTTATTATAATATTGTACGATAGAGGCAATCGATATCTTACAAGTGTGTATCGACTTATGTTACTGACTGTCCTTTGATATAAACGAGCATTATATCAACGATCTTATTTGAAGTGGAAAATTGGCCAGTAGCGTGTTGACTGAACACTGTCAATTTTTCGTATTACTTTTAGAGTTCGAAAAAACTCTTGTACAACAGCTTTGTCCGTCCGTCTGTTATACAACTTTCAACTCAAGAACCGTAAGAGCTAGAGACTCGTGGTCTACGCCATTTGACTCAGCATAGTCGATATACCCAGAAATGACTATGACGTTTGACCTCTGACCGTGATACCATTTTTTCGAACTCTAAGATTTACGGCAATTCATTGCCGTTTCTCACTTGTTTATTTCGCGTATCTTTAATCACTTGTAATTTTCCTTTGTTAATCTGATTCTTGGTTGTAAGATAAGAAAATTTAATTTAGATTTGATTTTTCTAACGAGCACTGAAATTAATTGAGATTTGCTTTTTGTATTTTTACAAAGAAATTTTTCTGTTGAGAGATCCCTCTTGAGGGGTGATTAATCCTCTGGTGCTCTCACTTACTGAACAAAACGTAACAGTATCGACTTAACGTCATTATTCTGTAAGGAGGTATTACGTATTTGGTTTTTGGAGCCACCAAGGCTCGACTACTTGAGGCTATTCCTTCTGGAAATACAAGTACTTTTTTTTATTACATTTAGTTTGAAAGTGGATAATCAAAACTTTTTCAGTATAATATAAAAGTGATCGCTCATTCATTGCTTTCATTCACTAAACGAAACGAAGAAGTATGAATATTTCTACTTTACGTCAATGTTTTGTAAGAAAGTATTACGTTCCCGGTTGCACCAGCTCGGTTCCTGGAACCAGCATTGCTTTAAATTTACTACTCGTGTAGTATACAAGTAGTATACAATTATACAATTCCTTCAAGTTATACAAGTCATGTTATTTTAATACACATTTAATTTTAAAATAGATGCTTAGTATTCATGTCTTGCACAATGTTTTGTAAGTAAGTATTACGTTCCCGGTTGCACCAGCTCGGTTCCTGGAACCAGCAACGCTTTAAATTTACAATTTACTACTCGTGTCTGTTTCTTCAAGTTATACAAGTTATGTTATTTTAATACACATTTAATTTTAAAATAGATGCTTTGTATACAAGTCTTGCACAATGTTTTGTAAGAAAGTATTACGTTCCCGGTTACACCAGCTCGGTTCCTGGAACCAGCAACGCTTTAAATTTACTGCTCGTGTTTGTTCCTTCAAGCAATACAAGTCATGTTATTTTAATACACATTTAATTTTAAAATAGATGCTTAGTATTCAAGTCTTGCACCAGTATCTGTTAACGGTGATAATATAATAATAATAATAATAATAATAATATTCTATCACATACACACAACACCATCTAGCCCAAACTAAGCAGAGCTTGTACTATGGGTACTAGACAATGGATAAACATACATATATACTTTTTTTTTGTAAATACATACATATTATACATAGAAACACCCAGACCAAGACAAACATCCATGTTCATGCACACAAATATTTGACTTGTGCGGGAATCGAACCCGCGACCTCAGGCGTGGCAGTAGGGTACACTAGCCACTACGCCATCGAGTCGTCACTATAAAAGCATCCAAGCTGCCTTTAGGTAGTTGCTTCAAAAATAACAGCATACAAACAAGAATCTCAGGTCTTTAGCATACTAATAGGATTTCTTTCACGGTTCCATTTTTGATTAGCATTGTTTGACATCAAAATTGAATTTTATCAACGTAGCATAGTATGTTGGTGTTGGTAATAAGCTTGTGATTTATGGTTTGATCCATGTCGTGATAAGGTCTACGTAACAATGAGACTAACGACTACAGGCAAAATGTTATACCTAGCATACTTAATTTGTGTTAGGTTGTTTGAAATACTAGAGACAGAAACTGAACAGGAGATCCAAAGCATGTCAAATATCTGTCTCTGAATGACCAAGATGCACAGCGTAGCAGTAGTCACATAATATCATCCTTGATACTGTTGATAGTAATAGATAGATAAGTATTGGATGATAGTCGTACTAAGAACGATTTATTTCGATCCTATCTCCTAAAACTGACCACTAGTCGATCAGATTCGACGAGGTTGCGATCAGAAATTAATGAAAATATTTTATACTCATGGGATATACAAGTTCCGTACAGAAAAGAGAATCCTATAATACCTTACCGTTTTTGGGAGACTGAAACAAATTCCAAAAAAATCTTCTGTAGAGATTTTTTAACAACCAATCTCAATACAAAACATATTTTTCAAAATTATGTACGTATTGATTGACAATTATCGCCTGCTCCGTGCCTCGGAGAGCACGTTAAGCCGTTGGTCCCGGCTGCCATAAACATCTATGGCAGTCGTTATTGGGAAAGTCAGTATCCTCTAATATCCTGACACTGGTCTAGCCTTAGGGTATTGTTAGCCTTCGGGTTGCGGAGGTCAGGTGGCAGCCGCTCCGTGTAAAAACTGATATCCAGTCAAATCCGGTTAGACCAGAAAAGCCGACCGCAAGTGACTTGGGAATAATAAAGGCTAAGAGAGAAGAAGAGTTTCCTCCATTCAACAACATGGAAAACAACTGCAGAATAGCACAAATCCCAAAAAAATCGTCTGCAATGTTTATTGCCTAATATCCCAAAGCTTACTAACATTAGCGTCATTCAACCTTATAATAGACGTTAATCAACTTTCTCCACAGCTGGCCATAAGTGTCTTTTCCTTTGTTTGCGAGAACTCTTACAAAATCTCTACCAGCCGCTTGTATATGATAATAGGCTGTATAAATAATGTTAATTGGCGGATAAAATGTGGGCAACGCTTGGGTGACCCAATTAGTTTTGTGTTTGAGTTGACACTAACAGTTTAGAGTTAGTTCGGAATATTTGCCATCGTCACTAACGGACGGATATAAACGAGTGAGAATGCTGTGTTCGACCCGGGATTATATATTTGTGATCCACATTTATTTGCTCTAAGTTTGGGTGCATTTGTATACTTTGTTTGAAGCAAAAGTCCTCTGTGACACTTTCCCTGTGTGCTTATTAAGCAGAGTGTGTATAATTATTGCCTGAGGCCGTCAAAGAAAGGATTACTAGAACAGAGTCGTAATGAACGTAATTAGGTCTTTAATACTAGACCCTGCTAACTTTTTACCTCTGCTATATTCATTCCTTTATTTCTGAAAGGGTAGGCAGAGATGTAATACAGCCACATTTGACGGCCTCGATGGCGTAGTGATAAGTGTAATCGACAGCCACGCCTGAGCTCGCGGGTTCGATTCCCACACAAGTCAAACACTTGTGTGCATGGACATGGATGTTTGTCTTGGTCTGGCTGTTCCTATGTAAAATATGCATGTATTTACAAAAAAAAGTATATATATATGTTTATCCATTGTCTAGTACCCATAGTACAAGCTCTGCTTAGTTTGGGCTAGATGGTGTTGTGTATGTGATAGAAGATTATTATTATTATTTGGTCAGATGTGACTTTAGGTTCCATCTATCGCCGTTTAAAACCTATTGCCATCGTTAATTAATTGTTTATTTGTGCTGCTACTGGGATGATGAAGTAGGTAAAACCACGAACTTAATATAAGTAAAAATTCCAAATAGACCCTGTTATATATTATCAGACATTAAACCTAAATTATTTTCTTCAACGACTGTATTCTTAATAGATATATTTTAAAGATTTCATAAAGATTCATTCTAAAAAATATGTTTTGTTCTCACTGAATATTTATCATATTTAGCGTTGCCACATTTATAACTAGAACAGCTCTGAAAAGACAGATAAAGAAATGATAATAAAATTTCCTTTGTGAATGCAAATAGGTAAAATAGAATTTAAATTAAAAATGGTTGGGCGATGGAAGAATTTGAATAACATGGACGTTAAGACCTGATTTATTACCACTAAAAATATTAATTTACTTTAACTAATAGCAACATTATTCTTTCTTTGTAAATTGCATTCACAATCTGCGTTAGTTTTTCCCTTATTTATTAAAGGTTGCTATGTTTGATAGGTCTAATGGTTAGCCGTTAAACACAGCCTTTGGGATTGTTGACTTTGAATGGAGGCAGTCAGTTTCCGTTTAATTAAGCAGATGTGGTGTTGCCAGTGAGTAGAAATGATAAATGTCCTATAATAGTGTTAATATTTGTTTTCATTTTTCTAGTCTTTATTATTGATTTGCTTTTCTTTTTATTTTATTTTCTTCGTTTTTAAAGTGTGTCCTTTTGTGTGCCAAATAAATAATTATTATTTCTTTCTTTTCTTTGGTCACTTGCATATATTATGTAATTTTTGCTATACATACCTCTTTCATACAGTCACTTAATGGCAGTCAAGGCAACTATGTTTCTAGAGCTAAAATATTTGAATACTATCTTACACCTTGCTCCATTCAGATAGATATTGGTTATTGCGACAAACGGTATTACCACATCACTGTAATACATTTTACGATAACATTGTATAGGATGAGATTTTTAAGAAAACTAATCGATAAATCGATATTGTGATATATAATGTATAATATTGTCTTCTGTTTACGCGAATGTTATTCATTGAAATTAAACTACTATTTACGGATTTTATCGCGTTATTTATTTTACACTTTATTACAAAATTTTGAAACTGTCACACTACTACTAGATACTTTTGAACTTTACTAATTTTTAAGCTAATTAATTTATTATACTATTAAAACTAAGTACCCGAACATAATTTAATCATTGGTGTTTCAATTTACGCAGAATGAGCTCAGAGTATCATGAAGTCTAGCTGTGGTTTGCTTCTTCTTGGGTTTGACTATTTGAATTACTGGATCCCAAGCTGGTGGTACATTCCAACCATCTTATCTATTAAAATTATGATGAAACTTCATCATTCTAGAGCATTTTTACGAATTACGTTAAAATCCTACCTTAATATTATAAATTCAAATGTGAGTTACTTTGTTTCTTTATCAGTTTGTTACGCTTTTACGCCTTAACTACTTGACCGATCATCATGAAATTTCGCATACACGTTGTCAGAGGAAGAAAATGATATAAGGTACATTTAATACCGAAAAAAAATTTTTATATAAATTTGTCCAACCTGGTTCGCGTAAATGTAATGTAGGTTATGCAATGAAGTATATCAATAAATTAATCTAAAGTAATAACAAAAAAAAAATTCTAGGTTTGTCTTACATTTACGTGAGCCGCGGGCAATCTTGTAGAAGATAAAGGCCTAATTAAGGATTTTTCTCAATAGCGTTGTAACCAATTAATATAAATACAGTCTTCCACAAATATTTAACACTAAATCGTTTGTATTAGCGTCCGATTTGCTTCACAAGCGAAGTGATTACGGATAAAACCGCTCATTAGTGTGACAGAACAGACATTCGTTCAACAAAGGACGCTTTAAAACCAATTGATAATTTAACTTGTTCTACAAAGATATTAATATCAGTCCTTAGGGCCTACCTTAACAATTTTGATAGCTTTTCACGTAATTGCAATACATAGTACTCTGGTAAAACCAGCATTGTGTACAAGGTTGTTGTGCTTTAATTCATATTCTTTTCTATCACATACACACAACACCATCTAGCCCAAACTAATCAGAGCTTGTACTATGGGTACTAGACAATGGATAAACATACATAAATATATTATTTTTTGTAAATACATACATATTAAACATAGAAACACCCAGAACAAGACAAACATCCATGTTCATGCACACAAATGTTTGACTTGTGACTTGACTTGACTTGTACCCGCGACCTGAGGCGTGGCAGTCGGTTACACTAACCACTACGCCATCGAGGCCGACATTACTCATATTATTTGCTTAGCTATAATATGATCTGTGATGACTACATATATGGCGCAATGGTTTAAGTAGTCTCCTTGCCACTGCCACTATGCAGAGGGTTGTGGGTTCGAATACCACACCGGGTAAAAACTTGTGACCAAAACCACAAATGAAATAGTACTGTTCTTGAGGTATAGTTAGTAAATAAATCAAGCATTCGTTAGTAAATACCGTTTAAATTAACGCTGTGCCCTCGGTCCTTCTTAAGGCCCTCTTGTAGTACGGTCTGTAGGCATGAAACGTTACCTCACTCCCCACGAATGTATCGAGCATATAGACGCAGCAGTTTTAAGCTTTCGATAAGATCTTTTGTTCTTTTTACTACCCCTTTTTGATAATATCAATCCACACAATCAGTCTCACAATCAGTGTCAGTGCCTTGATTACGACTATATTAGTGTTTAACTGTTCACTATTGCAACAGTATAATTTGAAAAATAAGGAGAAATGGTGCTCGGCTATTTTTGCGAAACAAGTGACATGGGTTCAAGTTTGATCACGCCTAAGCTTCTGAGAGAAAATTTACTACTAGACTTTGTCCACGGTTAAGGTCAATATAGGATATAGAATGTGTTCTCAACAAAACCATATAAATTAACTTATAATATAAACCTTATCTTGGGATGCAAGTCTTACCAAGATACATACACGTTTGAAATAGCGATTTTTTTAGAGTTCGTAAAAACTCTTATGCAACATCTTTGTCTGTCCGTCCGTCTGTCTGTTATACAACTTTCAACTCAAGTACCGTAAGAGCTAGAGACTCGCGGTCAACGCCATTCGACTCAGCATAGTCGATATACCCCCAAAATGACTATGACCTTTGAATTCTGTCCTAAAGGTCTCGTGATATCATTTTTCTGAACTCTAAGATTTACGGCAATTCATGGCTGTTTCTCACTTGTTTTATATCGATTCAATTATTATGTTTCATATTTCTATATTCATACAGCCCTTACTAAAATATTCAATTTATATAAAATTAATTTTTATGTTGCCCAATATTTACCTATCAATATACAGAGGTTCAAAAAGTTAAAAGTACTGAATTCTCGATTGTTTAACATCTTCATCATTATGTACAGCGACCAAATTGTATTTTAGAGAACAGTATTGCTGATCGGACTGATCGTCAGCATGTTTTTTCAAATAAGTATTTTAAGTTCGTCAATGTATTTACAAGACACGCTTCTAGAAAATGTATGTGTTTATTTTACAATCAAATAAGTCGAGCTGCGTCAATGGCAAAACTTATAAAAAGGCTCTCTCTTTAGCCTCACTGGTGTATGGTTGACTTCACAAAATGATTGTATCTTATGTGGGGGCCAGTCAGTGCAGACCGGCAAGACTTCAACCCAGTGGGTTCTTTTGTGTCGACACTCTCCCAATAACGACTGCCATAGATGTCCATGGCAGCCGGGACCGACAGCTTAACGTGCTCTCCGAGGCACGGAGCAGGCGATAATTGTCAATCAATACGCACATAATTTCGAAAAGTCATATAACTTCCGAAAATCAGAAGTGCGTGACGTGGGTTCGAACCCGAGACCCTCTGCATTGCAGTCTGTTGCTCTTCCCACTGAGCTATCGCTGCTCTAAAAATGATAATTACGTAGCCACCATGCTGACCAAGTGCGGATTAGTTATTCTTCACACAACTTCAAAAACATCATGTAGAACTCTTAGATATGCAGTTTTCTTTCCAAGCAAGCTGGTTAGTTTAGTTTGTTAAACTAAATCTGTTAAATTAACACATGTAAACCACTAATTCGTTTTCCTTGAATGTATAGGTTAAAGAAAACGGTTTAGTAATATTATGCTCCAGTTACTGCAAGAATCGGCAAATTAGCAGAGATTGATTTGATTCCCGAGACGACCAAAGTGGTTTGGGATTTTGTGGCAGAAAATTCGAATTACAGAGTATGGATTTATGGTCAACAAGCAGCGATCGGCTCGAATCTATTCCAGATTTTCATCGATTGCCATTTCATCAGACTATACACACATACATGATACAAATCATTTGCAATTCGACTATAATTTGCAAGAGATTATTTGGCTGTTCCGGTTTTCAATGGATTTCGTAGCATATACCTACTCATATCACGTGAACGGACTTCATGCATGAAGCTTTCCAAAGTGACTTGAGATTAATCGAATTAATCGGTCGGATTTTGAGAGCAATGTTTTAGGCCCGTAACTGACAAAATTGTGTAAATTCAAATTCAAGATACAAGAGTTTTCGACGATTTGGTTATTTATTAGTATATCATGGTGGCCATATAAGTGATATATATATTGTATTCATACCTCCGTGGCGCAGCGGTAGTGAATGCGACTGCTGTGCATGATGAGGTCTCAGGTTCGAACCAATAAAAACTTTTTGGGTTTTCTGTTAAGAAATCTCAATAACAGGCCGGAGTTAGAAAGTTGGCGGTGTCGGACACCCCCGTGCCTCGGAAAGCACGTAAAGCGGCACGTCGTAAAACTCAAAGATAATTCTCTCTTACATAACAGACAAAAAGTTTTGTATAGTTATAAAGGTTCGATCCCATCGAAACTGGCGCGACGTTTATTTTTAGCTTAAGTGTCCGAATTTTTCTTCTAACATTCGAGATGGATAAAAAATCACGCGAACAGTAAAGCTCATCCAAAAGATTTATTATCTCCTATAGATTTTCTCTTTTATATTTCGAATTACTTATTTTTTTGTAATCTTTTCAACGTGTCTGTACCGTAATTTTTCTTGGATTGATTCGAAGAGAAAATAATTTGCCGGGTTTCTGAGTTTTGAAGAAGGCAGGTTTTGAGAAGGCTTTAGTGTAATTTCGAAATTTCGGTAGATAGTGCACGGGAATACGATAAGCATTCTGACTTGCATGAATTATGAGTATGAGTTTTATTTAATTGATAGCTAGGCACTGTAATTCCTCCAGCAACAGCATCATTGAAGGTACATCAACAATCGACATTGTACAATACGAGAAAACATAATATATGCTAATGTAAGTTCTAATTATGATATTTCACCAAAACCGTCATTTTACTGAGTATGCTTTCGCAGAACATATTCATCGAACATATTATACATGTTGGATGACATATTCATAGTCATTTATTAAATATTTATTAGTAGTCTAAACGTTTCGGGGTGAATATCAATAATGAATAATAATAATGTCCTCCAGACCGATTTCGGTCACGGCAGCCAATCTTAACGGAGACTGGCCATCTGCGCAGGAGATATTATAGTGCACAAGCGTGTGCGCAAACACAAGTGCACACTCATCATCCGATAGGACGGCAATCCGACACGACCGGAAAGAGATCAGGCACAGGACCAACGGTTTTACGTACGCTCCGAGGCACAGGGGTGTCTAACACCGCCAACCTCCTAACTAAGGGCTGGTATTGAGATTTCTTAACAGAAAAACGCACAGACTTTTTTTGGCCTGTCCCGGGATTCGAACCTGAGAACTCATGCACACACACTAATTAATTGTTGTAAATATGAAAGTACTGCCTCCATGTTTGATTTTCGGTCACTAAACATACATATATACAAGCCTATGCACACACATCTCACTAACTGAAGGGGCGTTCCAAAGAGAACGGAAAGCGGTCAGTTCCACTGATGTCTCTGGATAGGTCGTAAACGCGTCGAGCGGCCTTAAGTGGTCCTTTGAGAAACGGAACATGAATGGGCATGACATCGGCAAATGTTAAAAATAGTGTCGCTTAGTGGGACAAAGCGAACAATATAACTGTATTGAATGTGTATAAGAGTTGAAACGGCAGTGATTTTCAATTTTGCTGCTTAGTGGTGTAGTAGTAGTGAATTTGACTTCTATGCATGAAGTCTCGGGTTCGATTTCAAGGTCGGGCAAAGTATTACTAGTTTTATTGGTAAAAAAATTCTGTTATAGTACAAAGTCTGGAATTATGTCCGGTAAACGACAATAGCTCGCTAACTATTATAATATAATAATATCAGCCCTGTATTAAATTGACCCACTGCTGGGCACGGGCTTCTTCTCACTGTGAGAAGGGTTAGGCCATAGTCTACCACACTGGCACAGTGCTGGTTGGCAGACTTCACATATCTTAGAGAACATTATGAAAAAATCTCAGACATGCAGGTTTCCTCACGATGTTTTTCTTCACCATTAAAGCAAGCGATAATTAACTATTTATTACGCATACAAGGTCTCCTACAAGGTGGACCGACGACATGGTAAAGATCGCGGGATGCGGTTGGATGCGGGTGGCCCATGATCGGTCTGTGTGGAAGACCTTGGGATAGGCCTATGCCAGCAGTGGACGTCTTTCGGCTGATATAATGAATATAATGATAATAATAATAATAATATTCTACCACATACACACAACACCATCTAGCCCAAACTAAGCAAAGCTTGTACTATGGTTACTAGACAATGGATAAACATACATATATACATTTTTTTTGTAAATACATACATATTATACATATGCATATAACTTCTAAAAGCCACAGATGCACGCCTTGGGTTCGAACTCGAGACCTCTGCGTGGCAGTCCAACGGTTTCCCAATAGGATAGCCTAACTATTACGTAAGACCTAATATCATAGCTAGCGAAATGTGGGTGTAATACACTCTGTCTACCCGTTTAGGAATTTCAACTCTAGTCTATACTAATTTTATAAAGCTGAAGAGTTTGTTTGTTTGTTTGCACGTGCTAATCTCAACAACTAATGGTCCGAATTAAAAAAATATTTTAGTGTTGGTTATCTCATTTATCAAGGAAGGCTATAGGCTATAGGCACGCTACGATCCACGGAGGCGGCGAAACGCGGATGAAACCGCGGGCACATCTAGTAATATTATAAACTGGACTTTGTCCGCGCAGTTTACGTAAATCACATTATGCAGCGTGACAGAACTTTGATCAAATGTTCTTAAACCGTGGGAGAGCCACGCTTCAGCAAGAATGGGCCGGCTTGACCGGGGTGATACCACGGCCTCACAGAAAACCGGCGTGAAATAGCGCTTGCGTTGTGTTTCGTCGATTGAGTGAGGGTACCGGAGGCCTGATCCCTCGGGGGAAGGGGGCAACGCACTTGTAACTCCTCTGGTGTGGCGGGTGTCTATTGGCGGCGGTAATCGCTTAGCATAAGGCGATACGACTGCTTGTTTGCCTCCTATAACATAAAAAAAAGAAATGAGTAACTACACTCCAGCCTGTCCCTTCGATGATATAAAAATAAGACTATCTATGTATGTATGCATTGTAGGTACTACGTTCACAATAAGCCAGCTTTATATGTATATCTGGCATGTTTTCATGATATATGCACGTCATAAATAAAAATTATTCATAATATAATGTTCATACGTTGATGATAAGGGCAATTTCGGTGCTGTCAATGAAAAACTGCAGTAGCTAACTGCTTAGTTTGGTATTTTTTTCGTATTTAGTTTATTTATATACCTACCTACGTGAAATCGGTGATTAATTTTGTTGTACGGAGGAGTACTTAGTGCATTGACATGACGGCTTGTGAATGAAATACAGCATCGTACACAATTGGTACTGTTATCAAAATTCCAACTAATATTATAAACGCGAATGTGAGTTTGTTTTTTACGCTTGTGCGCCTTAACTACTCGACCGATCCTAATGAAAATTTCGAATACACGTTGTCTGAGGTACTGCAGAAAGGGAAATAGGGACATTAATAAAAAAGTTATGTTCCCGAAGGATACAAATTTACTGACAAAATTTACATTAACGCGAACGATGCTGCGAGCAAATACTTATAATAGATATAATCAGATACATTTAAAGCAGAGAGATGTGGCGATAACGCCAAGACATGATCGCCGTTGAATTTGGTGAAAAGCTATTATCTACTTACTAGCTGCCCGGACAGACTTTGTTCTATAATTTTTGTTTTTTTAATGTTTACTTTATCACTAAGGGGTATGAAAAATAGATAGTAGCCGATTCTCAGACCTACTAAATATACATATAAAATTTCATAAAAATCGATCAAGCCGTTTCGGAGGAGTATGGTAACTAACATTGTGACACGAGAATTTTATATATACGATTTAAAAATTTACTTCTGAATCAAATATCAATTATGTAACAACTATATCACCACTATCAAATAACTTAAATTGTTAGCACAATACAGATTTCTTCCCAACAAAGATCTGTACAAATGAACTAAATAAACAAAATTCAATTAATTTAAATCTGGAATCCATTTCACTCGATCACAGACTACTCGACAGTCCCAGTCAGCATTTCGCGCCCGTCTGACCGCTTGAATTAGTGGGGGGCGGGAGAGGGAAAACTTTGATCGACAAAATAGAAAATACTAATGAACTGCTTGGATTTTTCTCTCTTTTTAACGTTCGACGACTTGTAATTGGCGGTCAGTTCAATGCTGAGATTTATTAATTTTAAAGTTAATTTGAGTGGTGATATTTCAAGTAATATGGAGTAGTGGTGCAGCGATAGTAGATGCGACTACTGTGCTTGAAGTTCCGGATTTGACTCCCGGACCGGATAATGTTATTTGGATTTATCTGTTCTATGAGAAATGCTCATCAACCCAAGTGGTACAGAGAGCTGTAGCGTGTCTATAAGCTGAAGGTGGCCACTTTGAGTAACGGCTGTAGCTATTGTCATTTAATATTGTAAAACCATTAAATAAAATCTAATATGAATGTTATATAAGTGTTTTTAAATTTTTCCTGTTTAGTGTTCCGACAAATACCTTTTGTGCTTGTGCATAGGCTATGTTTAAGCAACAATAACTTTTAAAGTAATAAACACACAGTTGTTAATTAAATGTTGTATTGTAGCTTAGCTCAACATCTGTCGATCTAGTACAAAAATGAAAAGGGCGTGATTTTGAAGTAATTTACAACAATTTGTTGATTAACATAATTTTTATAATGTAGACGGTAGACAGTATTGTTGCCCTTCGTATGAGCTTATTTTTATCTTAATAAGACTTAAACTTTGGGAGATATAAATTTTTTTGTACCCACATAGAGAATATTTGGACGAAAAAACAAAATGGCTGCCACATAGCGGGGAAGTGGATTGGGCCCAAGTGTTAAGTGTATATGTGTATAAAAATAGTTGTTAAATAAGTATTTAGAATATCGCTAGTCCATGACCGGACACACTGTATACATACACATACACACACACACATATATATAACTTCGCCAGAAATGGAATAAGATACCTGATCCACAGTAGTCGCATCCACTATCACTACCTACGCAACAAAGTAATCCTAACTAATATTGTGAATGTGAGTCTGTTTGTTTATTTGTTTGTTACGCTTTCACGCCTAAACTACTCGATCGATTACCTATCATGAAATTATATACATACGCATACACGTAGTCAGGGGTACAGAAAAGGACATAGGTTCCTTTTATCTAGTAATATTACAATTAATATTACTATATTTGAAGGGCTTACTGTATTAACAGAATTCTTGTCGATGACTGATGATTCCTTAATGATGTCCAATGCATTATAATATCTAAAAGGGTTATTCTACTTAATACATTTCATCGGTCAAGTGAACTCACTACAAATAGGTCAGCGAAGCTCCAATTAATAATGACGTTTAGGATTATTAAGGGTCCATTACGCTTCTATAGATCAACTTGGAAAGGCCAATGCCCATTAAGAGGAAAGGCAGTAAAAATTTAAAGAAAAGGTTTATAACAGACTAGCTTTTGCCCGCGGCTAAAAGTAGGTTATGTTATGTTTTTATTAATAAAAGATAGCTTATGTTACTCGGTAATAATATAGCTTTCTAATGGCAAAAGAATTTTTTAAATCAGTTAAGTACTTTTTGAGTTAAAGCCTTATAAACAAATAATCAAACAAAAATCTGTTCATCTTTATAGAATAATTATTATAGATGTACTGCTGTCGCGCTGGGCCCGAACAAAATATGAATGTGCAAAGGAGATAACAATAGTTCGGATTGTTTATAAGTCTAAAATTATCATCTCATTTTCTTCTGTTTCGTCATTTAAAACTAAACGTTTTTTTAGACCTTATGTGTATATATGAATATAGCAGCGATAGCTAGAGATCGTTGGACCGCCAAGCAGATGTATCGAGTTTGATCCTTAGGCGCGCATCTCTGAATTTTCCAAGTTATGTGTGTATTAAATATTTATATATCGTTTGCTTCAACGGTGAAGGAAAACATCGCGAGAAAATCTGCATGTCTGAAAGTTCGCTTTACTCGCACTGGGCCAACGTGGTGGACTATGGATAGGCCATAGTCCACCACGTTGGCCCAGTGCGGGTCTTCTTCTCACACTTAGAAGTGCGACAGTTTATGCAGGGCTGGTATTATTATATATGAGTAAATAGACTATATAGGTTAATATACTAAGAAATGACAATACTTGCCAATTAACTTTACGTTGGTAATAAATATAGCATGACATCTGGACAATCCCAAAGACAATGCAGAAGTGCATTTAACCCAGCTATATTTAGGTTCTTTTCTTTATACGGGGTAGAATTTCGGTTATTTTCAGTTTTTAGACATATTGTCAGGAAACTGCTAACGAGAATATTCTTTAAATTATTGCAGAAATCCCAATAACACTTTTACTGATCAGTCGGTCAATTGTTGCTAAGCCGGACATAACTAAAAACCTATTGCCTGGCCGCCAGTGTGTCGCTGCAACTCAATAGGTTAATAATCATTAGGGCTCAAGCTCTGAGTCGCGGAGGACTTTACATGAACATACAATTAACAGATACTTGGTATACTCAGACTCAGAATAATGCTTATGTGATTCACACAAATAATAGTTCCGTGCACAACATTTGGCACTCGCAAGCCCGCTTGCTTGCCTGCTTCGTATTTGTTGATCACTTTTTCGCCTGTTGTCAACAAAACTAAACTAATAAAACTAATTTGAACCATAATTGCAACATAAACAAGACTTTCATATGCAATCGCGACCCCGCCGAGGTTTCGGCCTGCCATGTGAAACGGCAGGCCACTACATAATAGACCTTCTACTGTCCCCTTGTAGGGAGACAAAAACACGACTCAGAGGCGCGCGTGGGAACACGCACGCCGCCTCTTGAACCTGGTGCTGATTGGGTGGCGGGCAGGCCCACGAAGCCCACCACCCCCAGGTCAAACCTCAGGGTGGCTGGAGGTCATCTCGCGCCCTCCGGCACCCGGTTCTGCGGTTGGGGAGAGGGTTTAAGCGCTCCCTCTCCCGCTCCGCCGCCTCCTTGATGGACATGACTTCCTCACAGAAGGAGGCGACGGCGTTCCACGACGTCTTGCTCCGGACCATAGATTGAACCACGGTCGGGAGAGGGCGAGAGGGCAACCATACCGACTGCCGCGATCAACTCACGGCGCTGCGATGCCCAGGCGGGGCAATCCGTCAATGTGTGCAGCGCCGTGTCCTCAACAACGTCGCGGCAGTCGTCACAGTGGTGACAACCGGGCGTCTCTTGCCGACCTATGCGACACAGGAACTGGCCAAAACAACCATGACCAGTCATTACCTGTGTCAGCCGGAAGGTGAGGGCGCCATGCCGCCTCTCCAGCCACTCCTCAAAAACGGGTCTTACCGCCACGATTGTGGCGTGCCCAGCACTAGGGTGCACAAGTTGATTTCTCCATTCTTCCACCAGGACCTGGCGGAGCTCGGACCGTGCCGCCTCTAGAGTGGGAGGAGCTGGTCCTTCGCCCCGAGCCAGCGTCTCCTGGTGCCAACGGTAGAGTGACACCAGAAGCGCCGCTTCCAAGTCCTAGGGGATCGATCCGGCGAGGAGGCTCGCTGCCTCGAAAGAGATCGTACGGTAGCCTCTAATTAACCTGACGGCCATGGCGCGCTGTGGCGCACGAAGTGCTGAGATAACATAAACAAGACTACGTTAACAGGAAAAAAGATAAATAATATCGTACCCATAATCGAATGATTATGATGTTCCTAAACTTTCCTGTTACGTATTATATAGATAGAAATAAATAAATCCGTTGTTATACCGCTGAATGTGGCCTCCAACATAGTTAATACTATTTGTACTTCGATCGAAAGTCTGATTCGACCATCCAAAATATGATTTTGAGGCAATCTTATTGAACCAGGATACATTTTGCTTTTATCTAATTGTATGAATTTGTTACCTACTATTTTAGGTGTATTGGCAAATCATTTTATATTTATTTTGCTATTATTTACATGTATAAAAGCAACAATCATAATTTACAACTTAACTAATATTTAAGAATGCGCCGAGCGAAATGTGCCAAAACAGGCGGTCACAGTTAAGTGAATAAAATCACCACTTTTTGTTTAATAAAAATATAAAATATACATTTACCATAACAGTGAATGTGTTTATAGTTACTCCGTGTAAAAAACTAAAAATAATTAATATTTTAGCCTACAAAATTATATAAATTTGCACGAAAATGTAAGTTCGTGTTACGAAAAACGTTCGTGTTCGTGTTAAATCTATACTATTTTACAGCTTAAACGAAACATAAATAGTTATATTACAATTTGTCCATCCCAAATATTTAAGTTATTGGTTGACAATAAATATACATATTTATCAAAAAAGCACTTCAAATCCTCCATACAATTTTACTATGGACGGCCGCGCGCCGATTTGAATATGCGCCGCACGAGCTCTGTCATTATCTGTCTTACGCTCGGTGCAGTCTTAATAAACCTAACCACATACTTATAAGTAAAACAAAATGAAACGGCACGAAATATAGGACGGTAAAATAAAAAAAAATTCAGAAGTAGTAAAAATGTGCCTAGCCCTTCGCAACAATGTTTTTAGACTAACCATAAAATATGGAAGAATTACAAATGTTGATTGATTAATATTAATTAAATTTATACAGCAGCCAGATCCTAGTGAGAGACCATTGACCTGCTACACAGAAGTCTCGAGTTTGATCCCAATGCACATCTCTAACGCTTTGTGCGCATTATATAGTCAATAATCGGTCGCTTTTACGATTAAGAAAAACGTCGTGAGGAATCTTGAATGTCTGAGAGTTCTCAATTATTCTTTGAAAATATGTAATGTGTGCCAACCCGCACTGGGCCATTGAGGTGAATTACGGCATAACCCTTCACACATTAAGAAGAGGCCTGTATCTCTATCCCTGATGGAGTAAGAGGTGTATGACAATCAGGTTTCAACTATGTCCCATGTAATATGGGCAAACCTGTAACATCTACCAGGCACAGGTCCATATGTTACTCTGTGTATCAAGAATTTCTTGGTAGATAAACCCAATATCACATTGCCTGACCCGGGAACTGACCTGACATTTAATACGACAGCCGCATACTGTACCGCCTCACAAAACATGCACAATAAATATCACACGCACACAACAGGCAAACAAACCATGTTTTTGTCATATGTTGTTTGGAACGAAAAAATACGAAATTTTCTACGTCATTAATTAAAGCACAATTAAAACGGCGACCTTAAAACTCAATATACCAATTTTCTGTTTTTCAACAAAACCTTAGCAACGAAAATAGTTCGATGTTGACATTCTACCGTTCCGGCTTGAGTTATTCAAATATTATTTTTCGTTTCACGATTCAAATGACATGCCTGAGGGTTTGTTTACCAAATCACGAGGAAGCGCAATTTTTTTATTTGAATATTCAGAAAAATCATTTTGTTTCGGACGGACCTTTTGCGTGGACAATTGAGTTTTAGTAACGCATGTGTTTAAGAGTGAATTCAGAGCGTTATTTTCTCTTTGCCCCAGATTTCTTTATTTTGGCTAACGGCAAATGTAATTGTGTGGCGTTTTAGTCGGCAGCATTTGTATGCTAATGACGCGTTGAAAGGTGAACTGTGTTTATCTGCGCTGCCAGTAGTCATAAGTGGTAATGGAAAAGCTTAGTTCTGGCTTTAGGGGAGATACTGCCAAGTTCATTATCATAAACAAACAACCTTCTTTTAAGTGCGAAAAATGAAAGTAAACATCGTCCTTTACTTTTTATATTAACGGCAATAAAACGCTCGGTTTATTTATACGTCATACGCTGCTTTGGAGGCAAGGCGATAATAATATCATAAAAATATCAGCAGTGTATATTATCTGTCAAACTGTTGGGCACGGGCCTCTCCTCAGGATTAGGCCATAGTCCACCTGGTCCAGTGCGGGTTGGCAGACTTCACACATCTTCGAAAATATTACACAGTATATTCAGACATGCAGGTTTCCGTACGATGTAAAAATTCGGCTACTAGCCTGTACGCCCCTTGACTTTCGCCCCTTTCATAGAAATACTATTTTTGGGTGGATTTTAAGAAGAAACCTAACAAATACCTGTTAGGGGGCGAACCTTGAGGGGCGAACGGGCTCGTAACTAAAAATTCACCATAAATGTGAGCGATAGTTAACTATTTAATATGCACATAACTTTATAAAGTCAGAGGTGCGCGCCTTGGAATCGAACTGCAGACTTCTGCGCGGCAATCCAACGACTATCGTTGCTTTTAGCATTGCGTATTGCGATTGCCGCGCCCTACTTTGTATAATATATAAAGCAATTGTTACGCTTTGATTTTGTGTAAAATGTAGTATCAATCGCAGCATGAGACGCGTGAGATCTTGCGCAACGCACTGGCAAACGGAGTCAAAGAGACACACAATTTATAATCAGGACTTCATATACGCAGCCGCACACCCTAGTCACGACAGCCATGAGGCAGTTCGTTATAATCACATAACTTATAGCGCATTACTAAAAACAACTTAAAAGAACAAAATCATTTTGTTATTTCTTTGCTTGTCGTTTAGGCTATTTTTGGACTCGGTCCAATTAACACTATATTTGCATAACAAGTACGGGTGAGGGCCAAAGAAACTGCGAGATACATAAACACAACGACAAATATACACAACTATTATAGAGATTTACGCAGATTCACGCATAAGGGAAATCACAAAAGTGTGGGCAGTACCTGCGGATTACCGATTTTACGCTCTGATACACGTTATTGTTACATTATTTATCTCTCTCTCTCTCTCTTTGCATCATTGCATTTTATAAGTGAACTAGCTTTTGCCCTCGGCTTTTGTTCGAGTAAAAGCAGGTTAACTTAGGTTATGTTAGTAACCGAGTGGGGGGCGCGGCCGCAGGGTTGTCGCGGCTGCTACCCAATCTGAGGGGACCAAACGCCTCATGCAGGAGGCTCTTCATGGGGGTCGTGCGGGCGATGGCCCTATATGGGAGCCCCATCTGGGGGCATAACCTGACGGCCCGTAACGCCGCCCTGCTGCGGAGGCCGCTGAGGGTGATGGCCGTCAGGGTCGCGAAAGGGTACCGTACGATCTCCTATGAGGCGGCAAGCCTCCTGGCCGGATCACCGCCCTGGGACCTGGAGGCCAGACTTCTCGCGTCGCTCTACCAGTGGCGCGGGGAGGCTCTGGAGCGGGGCTTTCGGCCGTTGCCGAGAGAGGTGGAGGCGCGGCGGTCGGAGCTCCGCGACGTCCTAAGGGCGGACTGGGGTGAACGGCTTGCGCGACCGAGTGCAGGGCACGCCGCAATAGCGGCGGTAAGTCCAATCCTGGAGGAGTGGCTGGAGCGGCGCCATGGCACCCTGACCTTCCGGCTGACGCAGGTCCTCACCGGGCATGGATGCTTCGGGAGGTACTTGTGTCGTATAGGCCGGGAGGAGACGTCTTGTTGTCACCACTGCGGTGACGGTCCCGAGGATACGGTGCTGCACACACTCGTTGAGTGCCCAGCTTGGGAGGAGCAGCGCCGGTCGTTAACCGGGGCACTGGGTGTCCAGGTCCTCTCGCTGCCGGAAATGGTTCTGTCCATGGTCCGGAGCGAGGGTGCATGGGTGGCCGCCGTCGCCTTCTGCGAGGCAGTGATGTCCGCGAAGGAGGCGGCGGAACGGGAGAGGGAGCTGGTCTCTCCCCACCCAAACCGCAGTAGACGTCCAGGGCGCCACCGTAGGGCGCGCACAGACCTCCAGCCGCCCTAGGGGACGGCCTGCGGGCGGTGGACTTGGGCAGTCTGCCGCCCGAGCAGCACAGGCCCGAGGGAGGGGCGTAAGCTCCCCGCGCGCCCCCCTCTGTGGATGGGAGGGCTGTACCATCTAGTCCTCCCCCAAACAGCTGGGGCTCGCCTCGCTACGTGGCGGGCCAAGACCTGTCGGTGTCACGGTGAATACTAGCGTGAATCCCGTGGCACTGACACCGGTACGTGGGGAACGTCGTCAGGGGTTTAGTGGGTATGGGGCCGGCCTCACTGGCTCGAGTCCCACACACCCGCGCCCTACCCGGGCGCGGACGGTGCGTAAAAGCATTCAACTGACGTAAATAAAAAAAAAATAAAAAATAAAATAAAGTAACTGAGTGGGGGCCGCAGCGGCACACGCTTTCGGCCTTAATAGGCGGAGATCTCTCCCTGCCGAGCGTGATCAACGCCATGCTCGGCGGCGAGAGGTCGTGGCAGGCAGTGGTCTCCTTCTGCGAAGCTGTCATGGCGCAGAAGGAAACCGTGGAGAGGGTCAGGGAGAACAACCTCCTCGCTGACCCTCTCCGGCGCAGACGGACGGGAGCGAGGAGGCGATTTGCCCGCCTTCTCGCTCCAGTATAGTGGAGTCACTGGTAGAGAGTCGTGGGACTCTCTACCGGCTTGCACGGCCCCACACGTCTGGGGGATGGCATTGGTCAGCAAGGCCTTCCCTCCACAGGTGCTGAGGCCCGGTCACCATCAGCCGGGCCAACCGCCGGGGCGGGATGGTGATTGCTAACGCGACCCCATCCCGCCCCACTCCGTCGGCGGAGGGACTGCTCACCCCAGGTTTTTAGTGTGTATACCGACCCCCTTCAGGGGCGGGGAGTCTCACATAACCACCCTTCCCTCCCGGGGGAGGGGGTATCCATAAAGGATTTTCCTGGGTCAAAAAAAATAAGGTTATGTTAGTAACAGTACGGTTCCCTTCCGGCTGACACAGGTAATGACTGACCATGGTTGTTTTGACCAGTTCCTGTGTCGTATAGGCCGGCAAGAGACGCCCGGTTGTCACCACTGCGGCGACTGGCACGACGTAGTTGAGGACACGGCGCTGCACACATTGGCGGATTGCCTCACCTGGGCATCGCAGCGCCGTGAGTTGATCGCGACAGTCGGATTGGTTGCCCTCTCGCTCCCGGCCGTAGTTCAGTCTATGGTCCAAAGTGAGAGGTCGTGGAATGCTGTCGCCTCCTTCTGTGAGGAAGTCATTTCCATCAAGGAGGCAGCGGAGCGGGAGAGGAAGTGTTTAAACCCTCTCCCCAATCGTAGAGCCGGGCGCCGGAGGGCGCGAGACGACCTCCAGCCACCCTGAGGTTTGACCTGGGGGTGGTGGGCTTCGTGAGCCTGCCCACCACCCGTTCAGCACCAGGTCCGAGAGGCAGCGTGCGTGTTCCCACGTGCGCCTCAGTGTCGAGTCCGTCTCCCCTCTAGGCGGGGGGGACAGTAGGGTTTTATTAAGAAGTGACCATAGGGTAGGTCTTATCGTGTAGTGGCCTGCCGTTTCATACGGCGGGCCGAAACCTAGGCGGGGTCGCGACCGCATGAGCAAGTGATTCGCACGGCCCCGTCGATAGTGGTTTTGTCGAGGAACACCGTGGTAGGTTTAGTCGGTATTCCGGGAGGTACATTATTCTTATTCCATCTTTCTCTTTTACCCCTGGAGTCTGACATAACCCCTCCGCTCGCCCCCGCGGAGGGGTATGCGTAAATGCATTCCACCAATAAAAAAAAATAACAGTACGGTTTTAAAAATAAAATATGGCCTTTGTTACTCAGTGATAATATAGATTTCTAATGGCGAAATATTTTTTATTAGTAGTTTTTGAGTTAAATCCTTAGAAACAAAAAATATTTTTTTTTTTTTTATAATAATAGTGTAGAAGAACTTACTGTTGACAATTATTTAGTGACCGTGAAAATGACGGCTTGCTCGGTGAAGTACTTATATGAAACCATCATAAGAGTCTTTTCATTTGAGATGTTACAGTGCCTATTTCCCAGTTTGTTTTCTTCCACTGCGCCTTTAACTCATTGAACGCCGTACCAGTCAAAAGTGACTGCGAACAATACCTTTTCCATTGCGAGTGCTGCATGGTACCCAATGTGCCGCGCAAATAGCACACCTAATATTCAAAGTGATCATAGGTTACCGTTCATCATCAAGCGAGTCATATGGTTGTTTGCCATCTTTCTTATAAAGAAGAAAAATAATACTTTATATACACTTGTCAGTTCAAGATACCTTTACCCAGGCCATTGTTCAAACCCATTTTGATACAGACAGAAAACTTTCGCCAAGATTTTCCTCACGCTGTTAGCCAATTTACCTTATTTGATAAATGTTACGTTAATCTGTTTTATCTTTTCTTCCTTTACGCGCCACCAATATAGCTATAAAAAAACAATATAGCTTTTCCTCTGTAGGGTAAACATAATTATAAATCAAGTAAGATATATGATAAAGGGAAAGCAATATTAAATTGTTTTCGCAATAAAATACACGTAATCGGTTTACATGAAGTACAGACAAGAATCAAATAAAATTCCTCGTTCAAAGGAAAGGACGAATTTCAAGTATTTGTGGTTACCGTTTTATGTTGATCCGAGAGAGGGTGGTATTGTTTTTGCATACTTTAATGAATATTCTATCCTCAGTACGTGATATCCTTATTAATATTACAAGGTAGTTACAGCCCGCGGCTTTGCGTAATCCCTTTAGAATGCATTCTGGGATAAAAAGCATCATATATGTTTATCCCGAACATGGTTTATTTGTATGCTAAGTTTCATCTAAATCGGTTTAATGGCTTACCCATGATCCAGAGCTATTTTATGCAGGGTTTCTGTGCGATAGTTATTCTTACTTATAACTTGTATGTTTGAAGTTGTAAAACCCGCTAAAAGCTAGTTAAATCATATTTCGATAACAACTTTTAGAATAAAGAACGTCTTGAAATTGTGTTAATTTTTTTGTCTTAAGTTCACCGGTTTTAGGCCACTGTGTTTCTAGATTATGTGACAGAATATGAATAGGGCTTAGTTATGCTTTAGATCTAAATTAACAGGGGCGATATATTATCGGCTCAATAACACTTTGTCCTTAGCTCGATGGTAAGTTCGTGTTTTCAATTCCTAGGAATTTTAAATCAGGAACTTACGATCCTCATTAATTGTCTGAATACCCAAATAGTCGTTCCGTACCCACTATCAGTGCGGTCCTCTGGGCCTGACTGTGCCCAACCGGCTCGGACTGTAACACCATCTACTATTATTAAAAGAGCAAAAGAAGACCCTTACCGTTCCCGTTACCCGTTACCCGTTCAGTTACTGGTTCAATTAAGTAAACTTGAATTCCCAATAAAATTTATATTGTTAAAATTGTGACAAGACACGACCTTGTTAAAATATTGTTTGCGAATATGTGATATGGCATATCTGTATTAATATTAAAAATACAATGTTTTATCTATATGCTTAATGTAAAGTCTGAAATATATATTATATATATGAATCACTAATAATCGATAAAAGATCTTCACTTTTTCCGAGTACTATAGATTATATAGAAAAGACGCGATCTCGCGGTTTAAGGATAACAGGCAACACAACAGTAATTTCTTAAATACGTGCATTTTGTTCTAAACCATTCATCATGGCAAAGCAGAAATAACTTTCGTATTTTTTCCAGTTTACAAATTAGTCAGCTTTAAAAGCAGAACGTTAAGCCGTGTTTTAGTGGTTCTTCAACCACTTAAGTTTTTCGCCAGGTAAACACAAAAATCTATTAAAATTTTTACTCTTTACAGCTTAAGATTGCAGGCATAAAAATATATTTTCTCTCTTTATTTTAACGTCGTTTTTATGACTGGGAAGTAATTTTATAGTGACTTAAATTTTACGGTCATTATCACAGCTTTACAGTTTATCTTTTATGGCAGAGTATTTTAATAATTTTATTTATTTAAAATTTTTGCAGACTTAATGCTTAAGTTGTTTACTGTCAGTCAACTTTTGGAAGTTTTGTGGTGATATAGAGATAATATTGCTTATGTATTTGAGTATTAGTTACATTGATGTCTTTATTTTTAGACGTGTAGGCAAGAATTTAAAGTTTTAGAATACGTACGAAATATCAGCAGCGGAAAAAAAATATGTACAAAAAAAATGTAATCTACTAATTTTCAATTATTTTTATTCGATTAAACTTTAAATTATTTAGAAGGCCGCAATTAAGATGCGCAAATTTATTAATTTACCGGTGTAATATAACATAAGGTTGTTGTTTGACGATTTGCGACTTTCTATTGTGAATAACATTACGAACATTCAATAAAATAACACCTAGACTCGAAACAAATATTTATGGACCACCCTCATTATAGCAGGCGTGTTAGCAGTGGCTAGATGACAAAAAAACCACTACATAATGCGTTCTTGTATTTTCGCTAAACTATATGAGTGCCCCATATATATAATTATCTACTTACTCAGTAGAGCGGCTGCAGTTTTAAACGGACATCCCATTGCGACAGTAAATAATGTTTCTAATAAATGTTGCTTTTACACCCTGCTGCCGGCACCCATGAATTTAATGGTGATTTATAAAAGTGAAGTGCCTTTGAGCAAACTCAGGTTCAGACAAAAGGTTGAGCTTATGAGAAGTCATAGGCCCAAACCTAAGCTTAGCTAAATCATTAACTTTAATAAACTTACTAACTCAAAAACTCCGACGTTTAAGAGGGTTACATAAAAAAAATCAGTCCTGTATTATACTGTTTCACTGCTGGCCACAGGTCTCTTCTCGATGTGAGAAGGTTTAGGCCATAGTCCACCACGCTAGCCCAGTGCGGGTTGGCAGACTTCATATAATTCTCTTCAAGAATAATAATATTCTTTCATTATTCAGAACTCTCAGACATGTAGGTTTCCTCACGATTTTTTCGTTTACCGTTAAAGCAAGCGATAATTAGCTATTTAATACACACATAACTTTGAAATGGCAAAATGCGCGCCTTGGGACCAAGCTCAAAACCTCTGCGTAACAGTCCAACAGTTGCCCACTAGGTTATCGCTGCTTATAACTGATATGTTGACCTAAATAAATAAATGAACTTTGACATTGACGTATCATCATGCATGATTCTTTATTGGTGTCAAATATGGGCCACCATGTGTCTAAGTACAAAAGCGCCCCGCATAATGATTTAACGAGTGTCAAATTGACGAAGAGTCACAGTATTCAATCGGTAATCATTGTTTTGAGTTCAGTATAGGCCAATAAGCCATCGATTTTTGGCAATCACGTATTGAGACTGATTTTCATTGCCGGCTCAGTTAAATGATGGTAGTGTTACATGTTTACGAAATTATGTGCGTATTGATTGACAATTAACGCCTCCTCCGTGCCTCGGAGAGCACGTTAAGCCATCGGTCCCGGCTGCCATGAACATCTATGGTAGTCGTTATTAAGAGACTGTCTACACAAAAGATCCCACTGGGTCGAAGTGTCGCCGGTCTGCACTGACTGGCCCCAACATAAGATACATACATACATGTTTATCATTTACGTAATGTACATGACTGGACTGTTGGCAGGTCTTGGTTTAAACTCTTCCTCGCAACTAGATGTAGTAGTAATAAAGCCCGCATCTTATTTTTAAGTAGCTTATGTCCATTCTCAAGAGCTTAGTTTATCATATTTTCAAATTTCATCAAAAATTGGTTCAGTGGTTACTACAATACAAACAAACAGATTTACTTTCGTAGTTATTAGATTAATACCTGTGTCTTTTTTACACTATTTATAGTAGCGCTTTAGTTGTCTCTAGTTTTCTTTTATTTTTAGTTCGGGCTAGATGGTGTTGTGTGTATATAGTAGAATATTATTATTATTTCATTTTATGTCTAAATCTCTGTTTTCAGTACTAAATCTATACTAATATTATTATAAAAGAACAAATTTAGATTTAAAAATTCTTCGAGCGTTAGCTAAGTATATTATTACTGAATAACATAGGCTATATTTCATTTATAAAAAAGGTACTGTTAGTAACATAACCTAATCTACTTTTACACGAGCGAATCCGCGGGCACAAGCTAGTTATTTATAAAGTCGATTAAACAAAAGCAATCGCAGACACCCCTTAATTGATATGGGTTTAGTAGATTACACTGTCCTGAGTACAGCACTTATTTGTATGTGCTATGGTCTTAGGTTACAAATTATCTCATATACTTTCATAGCCGAAAAGATTCGTAATTCATAATCCCTTCCTATAATAATCGAGTCAAAAGAAAAAGCCAGTCCAATTATATTTCGAAATTCAGAACCTTCACCAAAACCTTATTAACGTTCAATGGCCTGTAATAATATATTTGCAGAAGCACCATATTTCACAGATTATATTTATCTTCCAGAACATAAGCGTGAATTAGAAAAATTCTTTGTTTGTTTTCAAGTAACTGAAGGGTAGACAAGAAATATTTTGATATCAGGTGTTCCAAATTCGTATGTATAATACTTTTTGGTGAATGTTTTATTTTATTTTATGGCTTTTTGCTTGTTTTGTTGTAATTTTTTTCTATATTTATAAGTAGAACGATTGAAAGAAGAACGATTGCGGGCAACAAAGTGAATGGAGCTCTACCCGCTTTTATGAACAGTCGAAATGTTGCCGAAAAGGCACGTTTGGCTGTTCATAGAGGACTATTAGTGCCCACACTTATGTATGGAAGTGAAAGTTGGGTATGGCAAAAGAAGCATGAGAGCAGAATAAATGCTGTAGAAATGAGAGCGCTGAGAAATATATGTGGTGTGACTCTGAAAGATTGAATAAGGAATAGTGTGATTAGAGAGAGATGCGGCATGAAAGTGGATATAGTGACAAGAATCGAAAAGGGTATGTTAAGCTGGTTTGGGCATGTAGAAAGAATGGACGAGGAAAGACTGACTAAGAAAGTTTATGAGGCTAGTGTGAATGGAACAGTCGCAAGAGGAAGACCTACGCGAACGTCTCTTGATTAGATCGGAGGCGTTCTGGATAAAGGCCAGGTTAAGAGCACCTTGAACCGACGGGCGTGTATGAGGAATGTGATGAAAGTGAATGAAGCTAGAGAAGTCTGTCAGGATCGTAGCAAATGGAAATCCGTAGTCTCTGCCTACCCCTCTGGGAAACAGGCCAGAATCTATGTATGTTATAAGTTCGCTTGTCATGCTGGTTGCAAAGTGTGAGGTTTTATGTTACATATATTATATAAAATTTCTTAAGAGCAGGTAAAGCCATGATTGTAAAAAGTTGTACTGCGATTGCTGCTTTTTAAAAATGAATTAAGTATGGCGCATCGGTTTGGCTGAAAAGTGTGATAAGGAGTGACAGAAAAGTTAGGAGAGAGGATAACGCTCAAGAGTGTTTTACAGTTTTAAATTAAATTTAAATAATTGGCTTTAGCAGAATGACGAAGACTTCGTGACTGGGTTTTGGATTGAACAATTAATTAAGGAGGCCTACTTCTAGCACAAACAAACATATAGCTAACAAAAATACAAAAATATAGACATATAGTCACTCACCTTAATAATTGTTAAATCTATACAAAACATAAAAAATATTGAGACAACCACCATCTTAGTCTCCCATGAACATGACTACTGAAAAGCAACTGAAACGACAAGAAAAGTGTTAACTTAAATATAAATAGTTTTAATTAATTTAAATAGCTTAAATTGTGGTAGTTTTAATAATAGCAGAGCCGTAGTTTAAAATTATGTAATAAAAGTGTTTTAAAATGAATAACGCGTCAAAATCGGTAAAATATTGTTTAATTATAATGTAAAATATAGTTAATATTAATATAAAAATAATACATGTTTTTTTTCTATTGTGTTGTTAACCCTACGATGTTTATTATGAAATACAAGTGACGCGCCTGTTGTCGTCAGACGCATATATTCGGTACAACCGGCTCCGTCGCCATGCACTCTGAGCGTGACACTTCATCACGTCTAATGGGTGGCACGAAGGGCCTTCAAGAGGTACTCGTTTCGGCAAAGGATTCGGAATGTCTGCCTTCTGCAATGATCCCGATATTGAGGTTGTAGTAATTAGTTCGATGAACAAAGTTTTGTTGTGTTGGATATGTTTTATTTGTATTTTGTTTGATGACACCTCACGTCGACTAGGACATACTAACTAGTGCTAACTAATATAATAATAAGAATGTAAGCTTGTTTGCATTTCTTATACCTTCACGATCGTCATGAAATTTCGCATACAAGTAAGCAAGGTTACAAAAAAGGATACTTTTTAACCAGAAGAAACAAAGAGTGAAGCCGTGGGCAGAATCAAGTGTGGATATAAAGTTCTTGAAGATAGAAGTATAGGTGTATTATATACTGAGCTGCGAGAGCTCAGTGGTGAGACCAACAGACTGCAATGCAGAGGGTCTCGGGTTCGAACCCATGTCCGCACCTCTGACTTTCGGAAGTTATATGACTTTTCGAAATTATGTGCGTAATAATCATTACGCACATAATTTACACGGCTTAACGTGCTCTCCGAGGCACGGAGCAGGCGATAATTGTCAATCGACAATTATCGCCTGCTCCGTGCCTCGGAGAGCACGTTAAGCCGTCGGTCCCGGCTGCCATGAACTTCTATGGCAGTCGTTATTGGGAGAGTGTCCGACTGGGTCAAAGTGTCACTGGTCTGTACTGACTGGCCCCTACACAAGATACATACAAACATAGGTGTATTATATCATATACGTATTATTATCCACATTTTGTTGATTAGGTTGTTGTTCTGGGGGTATGTCGCCTCGTATGTAGCCAGCTCTCACCAAGCTGGTCTAATTTGGTGAACACGCAGATGTACTCGACCCGCAAGGATAGTAATTCTCAATAATATAAGAGAGAAACAAGACTAACTTTTAGCCGAGAATTACTACTTAAAACTAAAATTAAAACATTTTGCCCGTCTCAGAAGTCGAATCTGCGATTTCACGGTCGGCCGCAAACATAGCGCGAACTTACACAGTGATCCAACAACAGAGTCAAACTACGTAACTACTTTGTATAAATAACAAAATTGCTATAGTTGTGCATGAGGCCTTGGGTTTAACTCTTGGAGTCGTGGAGTCTGAACTCCGTGCTTCTACTGAGAATTTTATGGCAATAACCCAACAAATCAACACTATGCAAGACCCAGGAGTTAAATTTAATAGTCTCATCTGTCATCGGTAAACGGCAATAGGCTTGCACCGTATTTGTTATCAGTGACTTCTTTCAAGAAGAAAATATCAACAAACGCCAAGTCGATACATGCAACTAAATGCATTTACTACGTGAGAAATTACAATCTTTTGCCATTATAGACAGTGTCCAATACTTAAATATCACTTCTTTTTGTCTACGTGATCCCAGCGTAGTTTAAAGGATACATTACAATAACGTAATATTGTTATGACATTCAATCCGAGTTCATCAGATAATTGGCACGAGGCAGAGTGGCACAAAGGTCGTTACAACTTGCATGACCTAACAAAAACACTTTTCCCGTAATCGTATATTGAAACTTCCAACTATTTAGTCCGAGCTGGCCACCAGTTTCAACTTTATTAAATTTCCAAAGTTAGCCCCGAAAGCCCTAGACATTGCGATTTTGCATAAACATGAGCATCGTTGCTTCTAATAGGCAAACTTTTAATTAAATTAGAGATAAAACACATACAAGCTAAACTAATGTCAATGCCAATGACGGTTCGAATATTTGAGATATTTTTGAAACAATACCCAGGGCCGTATTACACCGCGTTGCGGTTATTCCGGACTAAGTCTACATGGAATAATTACAAGTATCTTTGCTTACTGCTGTGAAGAATTTGCTTTAGATGACATCTTCCCCTCTAATGTTTAAAGTAATCTTGACTATAACTATGACATCTTCTTTAACTGTTATTACAACCATTGAGTTTCTATTCGTTTTTACGTCCATGTTTACAATAGTCTTAATGTTTTTGAATATCTTGTTCCAGGTTAATATTATGACCATTAACATTTCTTTCACGATCCGCGCATTATAGTTGCTTTTTTCCTTGAATTTATTATCCGCCATGTCTTTCGGGATTAATTTCGCAGAAAATCCAATTATAATATTTAAAGTACATAGTTTAGAATGTATCTGGATTTTACAGCTGCGAATTTTAACTCATCGATCGTGTAACAAATACTTATTAATGAAAGTAATAAATCTATCATGAATAACGAAAATCATTTATTGGCTTATAAAGATGAATCGTTGAATTAGGTTTTTAGTCAAACTTTTGTGTGTTCGTCTGAGGCTTTTATATTAATTTATCGAAATCTTTTTAATTTATTTAATATTTAAAGACTTTTAGCGTGCCATGTGTAATACCTAAGTGACAGGTACTGAAAATAACACTTGGTGGTGAAATGATAATGCCCTTTATATCGAAAGCAAGAAAAGTTGAGGTCGATAAAGATTAAGCATTTTTAAATAAAGTAATACTTTGTTTAAAAATAGCTTTTCCACTCAGACTGTAAAATCATTGTATCGGGTATACTTAAGCACTTTTACACAATAGTTTCAATATTATTATTGTTATATACTACAGAGGAGGGTCCTCATGAAGTTTCGACAACGCATTAAAATTTTGCACACCGCCTATCGCTTTCATTACTCGATTTTGGCTTGATGCCAGTTTGGCAAACATCCAAATTTGCACCTTATGCCCCAGAGGTTGAGTTGAATCTACTTAGTGAGCGTGATCCGTTTTTTAAGCCAGGCAGCGGCTCGCAAAGTGATTGCTTTCAGTATTGAGCAGCTGCCAGTGGGCTTTGTCACCTAAATTTATCAATGGGCAGTTATTAATGTGGACGTTGGGCATTGGATCATATGTTTGATGTTGGTGGCCAAGGGTCGGTGCTGTTATAGATGTTGCTCGTCAAATTACATTGGAACTGTAGGGTTTTGTTTCGTATAATAAACTATAAGAAATATCTTTACCCTTTGTTATTTGAGAAACAATATTCCAAAACAGCGAGTTAGTTGTTACTGAGAATATTAATTCAATATAAAGTTGTCATCCTATCCGAAAAATTCGTAACTTTGGTAGTTTTATATTTTGTTTAGTTATTTTTATTATTTTACGTTCGTAAATCTCTATTGGATAGTGTAACTATAGATTTATCATTCTATAATTAATTTAAAGACCCATTTTAAAGATGACAGTAACAATTAAAATTCAGTACAGAAATTTAACTGTTATATCATAAAATAGCATTTTGACTCTACTAGATTTTACCTGCGGCATTGCTCGCTTTAATCTAGATTTTGCCGATAAATTTCTATTCCTCGGCAACAGTACTTTTTTTCTCCATGGAAGGTACCTTATGTCCTTTTCTATATCTCTGACATCGTGTATTAACTACTCGACTGAACTTCGTCTTAGCCGGAAGGCATAACAACCAAACTTGCATTAATAATATTAGTTAAAAGTAGTACAATGCATTCACTAATGCAATGAGCGTTAACTTGGTCAGAAACCTCTTTAAATGTTGGGGAGACACAGGCTTAAGAAGCTCTATCCATCATCCAAATATTGCAAGCTAAGCTACAATTAACTTTGCAATATAATATTATCCATAGAAGATTGCAACGGCTTGATTGATTGGTTAATTAATAATAAGGTCTGAAATGAGACCCTTCTAACTCTAGCCCTAACTCTTTTAATGGAGCTTTAGTAGGGGCAATATTTTTCTGACAATCGCGGCCGCAATAATTTTCAGTGTTTTTCGGCCAGCTCGAAAACATTTGAGTGATTCGGCCATAACAAATAAAATTTTCGGGTAGCCATTTGCAAAAAATTACGAGTATTCTATAATGGCTGTGATTACCGGGAGGTATATTGCAGCCACACACTGCAGGCAAAATTATGACCATACCTATCGAGTCTTGGAATGCAAAAACTAATACGATCAGCCGCCGGTGTGCCAATGCGCCACAACAGTTCAAAGTCTCTTAAGCAAAACTCCAAACAAGAACATCGGTGGTTCAATCCAATCAATTCCATAAGAAACTAACAAT
This sequence comes from Catocala fraxini, assembly GCA_930367265.1. Classification (NCBI taxonomy): domain Eukaryota; kingdom Metazoa; phylum Arthropoda; class Insecta; order Lepidoptera; family Erebidae; genus Catocala; species Catocala fraxini. The sequence goes on from OV884047.1 coordinate 7,521,616, forward strand.
AAATAATTCATTATTAAAATGAGTTGTTTTTCCACCAACATTCAATTATCTTAATGTATTATACTCAATGAAAATGGTTTATCTTTAGATCGCTATTTAATTAAATTTCGTTGAAGATAAATGTATGTGATATAAGTAAGTTTTGTTTCAATTAATTTGTCCATGACAAAGTGAAAATGTTGCATGCTTATACCTAACTAAATCTTGCCAATGATTTTGTGCGCTTGGACTAAAGTCATCCATTATGTGCATATGCAGCGCGTCTTTAGTTGGAACCAAATTAAACAAAACGTGGTATACATTTAACGTTGAATTTCAAGTTACCAATCTGTAAAAAAACATACTATCCAGTAATTTTACGAGACGCCGGTATATGCAATCATGCTATATAATATAATTTTATACAACGGGTCTTCATCGCGTTGATAATTATTATATTAAGTAATACATAGATAGTTCGACTGCAGCGATAGCTCAGTGGGGAGACCAACAGACTGCAATGCAGAGGGTCTCGGGTTCGAACCCACGTCGCGCACCTCAGACTTTCGGAAGTTATATGACTTTTCGAAATTATGTGCGTATTGATTGACTATTATCCTGCTCCGTGCCTCGGAGAGCACGTTAAGCCGTCGGCCCCGGCTGCCATGAACATCTACGGCAGTCGTTATTAGAAAAGTCAGTACCCTCTAATATCCTGACACTGGTCTAGCCTTAGGGTATCGTTAGCCTTTGGGTTGCGGAGGTCAGATGGCAGCCGCTCCGTGTAAAAACTGATATCCAGTCAAATCCGGTTAGACTAGAAAAGCCGATCCCAAGTGACTTGGGAATAATAAAAGGCTAAGGGAGAAGAAGATAGCCATTTCGACTGTATTGCGTCGATTGCAAACCCATTGTTTAATAATAAGATACTACATGTTGCCTGCGGCTTCGCTCGCTCGGGAACAATACTTTTTTGGATGCAAGCTACCCTATGTCCTTTTCTGTTTTGACAACAACGTGCATACGAAATTTTATGATGATCAGTCAAGTAACATATTCACATTCGCGTTTATTAAGTTTGTGTACAAATCATAAATAATATTAGTTCAGAAAGGCAGAATTACTTTGGAACTTTCAAAACTCTAGAAGCACTTCCGTATTCAAAATTTCGTAAACAAGCTATTGAATTGTTAAAATAATTATTGCTGGATTTGCTCTTTCTCAATTATCGCGCGTCGTTATTTATTTTATTCTTTTTTTTTAATGTTAATTCTAGGACATTCATGTGGGTTACACATTAACTCTTTTCTTTACATATATAAAATATTTGCATTACATTTAATGTGTAACTATTTTCTGTTCCAAAAAAGTAAATGAATAAATAACTCGAATGTCTAGACATAGTCTTGTAACAGTTTTCTATTAGTAAAGACTTAAACACATGCACCATATCGCACTCTTAATAAAATAGCGACTTAACTCGAAATTTGAAAGTAAGGCAATTTTAACTCTAATTGTATATGTTAAATTCTAATATTATATTTGTGTTAAATCTTTGCAATAGAGTTCAAATTTGTTTAATCCAAAATACTGAGATAAGTCTCTGTTTTATTAAGGGTGCGAATTATATTTTCTATTAGCAAATTAGTATTTCTCGTTAGCTTTGACTAAGTTGAAATATTAGTTAACTATTGGGGTTGATTAATGAAATGCTTACTAGCTAGTTCGGGACTTAAGTCAACGCTTGTAGATTGCGAGATCTTTGGGTGGAATAAAATGTTATTGGAAAATGATCGATGATGATTGTATAGGCACTAGATTTTGCCCGCGGCTATAACAATTATGTCAATAAATTTCTTTTTCTCGAAAATAGTACTTTTTCTGGGAAGGTACTCTATGTACCTTTTTTGTACCCTTGACAACGTGTATGCAAAATTTCATGATGACCGGTCAGGTAGTTAAGACGTGAGAGCGTAACAAGTCACATTCGCATTTATAATATTATCTAGGATTAGATAAGATTTTCAATAATCCACCCAGTTCAATCCCTTGTGAACACAGATTTTGAACACAATTTCAGTTATAATTATTGTCCTTGTTATCATGGAGTTCTTACAGCTTTTCATAATTTTCATTATTTTCGTTCAACCTTTGAATAAAGCGATAATTTTTAATTATGTTGCCTGCCTTGACAGCTAAACAAAACAATTTTTTACAAAGCTTCTTCAAAGCATTATCCAAGACGCCAGCTAATACGAGAAAAGCTAAAGGAGTAACAAATAACATGGCAGGTCTCAGCGAACATTTGTTTTGTCGAGATCATTGTGGCGTCTGGCATTGTTAGCGGGTGCTCCACGACACTCAACGTCGCTCGACCCGCAGTAATAATTAAAAATACCTGTAAAATGTCGAGGTTTCCACGGAAATAATCTCTGTCATTTTTTCGTACGTGATTTTGGAAGGAAGATTGCATAAGATTTGTTTAATGTAAAGACTTTTGAAGCTTTATTCTTACACAACGCATGTAATTGGCGCTACATGCGCAAGCTACTCGTTCAGGCTACATGCGCAAGTGAATTGTACGGATGGCTCGCGTCGGTCAACCCGTGCAAGTGTCTCTTGCGCATGTGCCTTGAGTTACTACAAAGAGATGAATTCTGCCAATGATAATTATGAAGAAAACTATTTGAAGTTTTCGGTCGAGTAATTTGAAACGCAGTAGGGAGTAAATGTAGTGTTATTTTGAAACTTGGGCAGCCACAGTGGCATGGGCAGTAGGGATCGACTGCACGGATGGCGTAGTGGTGTAAATGGTCGCCTCATCATTGCCACTATGCTGAGTGTTGGGTTCGAATTCCACACGGGATAAAAATTTGTGTGATTCATAAATGAGGAGTATAGTTTCAAAACCCGCCAAAACGACATCAGAACAAAAATAATGTTCCGATTGAATATCAAGCTCCTTCGTTGCTTCTATCGCATTGCACTGATAGTTAACAAAACTCACTAAAATTCTATTAAATGATCTCACAAAAGTAGCAGTTTGTTGCAAACACCGCTAAAAGAGTCCATTTACATTATGTCTTTAAATGGTTTTTTGAGATTTACCATTATTTGGTGAAAAGTATTTTAGAGGATTTTGAAACTAAACTACTCAAATGTTTGTTCCGGGTCTAGGTGTTCTTTGTGTCCGTTGTTTGAATATCTGTAAAGTCCCCTACGACAAAAGATTTATACCTAGATGTCTTAAAAAAAAATTATGTAATGTACCTCTCTCAAAAACCCTGGCATCTCTACTCATCACATGAACCTAATAAGCAGATTTGCTATCTTCTACATGCTTGAACTTTAATAAATAAAATAAAAAATAAAATCGCCAATGAGTACGAATCACTTTAAAAAAATTACAGATTCAACCAGAGATTCATAATACATGTCAAATTATTTAGCAAAATGGAGTAGTCTTATTACAAAAACTTGACTATAACTTGTTACAATCAATATGTAAATCAGTATTTCAAATTCATGATATATTCGGAGATCTGAGGTGGATTACCCGCGGCTTTGTCTTCCAGATACTGACAATCCTTTTCATTACTGATGCACGGCTCTCATATATACTTGTTGGAGCAACATAATATAGGCGTGGTATTATACTTCGTACGTATACTAATTATAGGCAAATACAAGATAAATAAAACAATAAAGGATGACTGTGATTATCTCTGATTTGATCCGTAACGCAGCGAGTTCGTCATCCGAATGAGTACGCGCACGAGTCTCCGGCGCTTATAAAACGTCAATATGACACTGACAGATATAACTGTCACTCCAACCGTCACATCGGCTCTATGGCGACCTCACTCAAGCTTACGCTTGACGTTCCGAAACAAACCAATAGATGGCGCTTTATTCAACTCCAATCACAGAAATAAATTGCAATACAATGATTATTTTCTTGACGCTCCGACATACTAATATATATAATATGCAACTGATAAATTAACTAGTAATATTGTCATCTCGTCGGTGTTGAACAAGCGCTTAAATTATAGCTTGGGACAGATCTTAATTTATGGAAGCTATTCCTTGAAATGAAATGCTGAAGCTATGATTTATGCATATTATGCATCCAGGCATCGCTGCTACGAATCTCTGAATTCTCCAAGTATATGTGTATTAAAATAGTTAATTATCGCTCGCTTTAACGGTGAAGGAAAACATTGTAAGGAAACTAGCTCGTATCGAGAGTTCTTCATAATTTTACTAGGCCAGCGTATTACTACTATATACCATTCTCCAACTGAGAAAAGGCTCGTATTCAGCAGTCGGACGATAATACAGGGCTGTTATTATAATTATTATATATTTTTACACTATTAATTAATTTGTGTCTCATAGGAATTGAAAATTGAACATTTTAAGGTATAATTATTCATTCTTTATGTATACATAATATATTAATTTTAATAAATTAATATATTATGTACGTTATAATAAATTGTAATAAAAACTCTTATATACTGAAATTATTTAAGCTAAACAAATGTTGTTAAAATAGCATATAAATTATTGAGATTAGAATGTCGTCTTAAGCGAAAATATCGCTTTATTTTATTATGTTAACCTCGCTTATGTATAGTATATTCAAGGCAAATAAATATTTCAATTTTTTTTAAATTAAGACACCTGCCCCTCTATAAATATAATTTTATGGGATATTTTACAAACATTCAAACAACTGACACAAAGAACTCCCAGACTCGGAACAATCATATGTGGTTCACACAAATTTTTGTCACATGTGGGATTCGACCCCACAACACTCGGCGCAGTGGCAGGGGCGAGGCGACCACATAAACCACTACAGCATCCATGCAGTCGAATAGGAATATAGAAATAGGAAGAATGGCGCGTCATAGTCTCACGCCAATAGAATATCCTCGAAAAGGTTAGCAGCGGTGTAATACCCCATTTCGCCAGCTCTTGTTTTAGGTCCCACGTTCTAGGGAGCGAGCCGGTCACCGTTTCAGACTATGTGCTGCATTTTTAGAATTTCTCGCCAGAAAAACCCAAGAACACGTTGTCCAATCGAATCAAATCTGAGAGCTCAAGCATAGGCGTCACATTGACTACTGCATTGCCACCAGTCAGCTATGATTAATATCTAAGACTATATATCTTATATATCTCACATACAATAAAAATAATACGGTCTGTTTATGCATCTGGCTATCAAGTATTCATCATACATATGTATATATATTTAGTGAATCCTAACTATAATATTATAAATGCGAATGTGAGTTTGTTTTTTACGCTTTTACACCTTATCTACTTGACAAATCACCATGAAGTTTTGCATTCACATTGTCAAGGGTACAGAAAAGAATATGTTTCCGAGCGATAGAAATTTCTTCACAATACCTTATTTTTTTTTTTGACCCAGTAAAATCCTTTATGGATACCCCCTGCCCCGGGGGGGGAAGGGTGGTTATGTGAGACTCTCCGCCCCTGAAGGGGGTCGGTATACACACTAAAAACCTGGTGTGAGCAGTCCCTCCGCCGACGGAGTGGGGCGGGATGGGGTCGCGTTAGCAATCACCATCCCGCCCCGGCGGTTGGCCCGGCTGATGGTGACCGGGCCTCAGCACCTTCACAATACCTAAATTAACGCGAACGAAGCCACGGTGAAAATATAATCTTATCTATGGCTACTAAATTTACGTAATACCCGGCTGTTCGTGACACACGGATAACCGTGACATACGGATATGCGTGACACACGGACGTCCATAGCACAATTTGCCCACAAATTTGGCAGAGCTATAGCAGAGCATAGTGTCAGGTCGTTGTTTCCGATCGGTGAGTTATAGCACTCCGGGGTATCTAATAATATTTAATACTAGATTTTGTCCGCGGTTTCGCTCGCGTTTTCCATGCTCTATTTCTAGCCCTCGGTAATAGTACTTTTTCCTGGATGAAAGGTACCATATGTCCTTTTCTGTACCCCTGATAACGTGTATGCAAAATTGAATGATGATCGGTCGAGTAATTAAGACGTGAAAGCATAACAAACAAACTTACATTTCCATTTATTATATTATTTAGGATGATGCTAGTATGCTGTACTTAGTGTTTCCTCATACTGACAGTTTTGTGTAAATAATGGCATTATGAGACTATCCGAGTCCATTTTAGTTTGTAATAAATTGTTGACTAGTTGAATTAGGATTTAATATAATGTTAGTGATGTTCAGATAGTTATTTTTGCCGAAGTTAGGACTGTTTTATTTATCGATGCCTTTTGTTTTCGTTGTTGTCACACAATGTGTTTAATATTTCAGGTGAAAATCTATTAAGCCTGCATTTTCGTTCAAACTAGAGCATTAGGCGTTTTATTGTCAGGGGACATGATGTTTGCATCTAACGCTGTTAGTTTGGCAAATCGAAGACCATTCTTTTTTAAAAGTACGTTAATTATTTATTATTAAATCATGTACATACTATATAATTATATATAATTGAAACAAGGTCACTTGAATACGAAGAGGTTGAATTCTTGGTTTTTACACCCATCTCGTTTTTCTTATGACGGCAGAATTGTGGACCCAAGTTATAAAGACTGGACTTGTTGACTTCAAATGGGTACCAGACACCATGCTACTGCTAAGATTTCTTAATAGAATAACCCAAAAAACTATGCCTGGGTATCAAACTGTAAACCTCAAATACCTTGTAATCATTATTGGTGCGCCAAAGCAGTTTGATATGACCCGTAATTGTACGGTATCTTGCATCCATAGGTCGCTGGTTCATATCCGGCTCAAAGGACAATAATGTACGGTATCTTGTTAACCGTAGTATAATAAGTGAATTAATTTTTGAGTAGTAGAGCCTCGCTGATTTCAGCATGAATGGGCCGACTTGACCGGGGAAGGACTACCCTCACACAGAATATCGACGTGAAATAGCAGTATTTCTACTGTTATGTTTAGTTTGATGAGTGAGAGTGCCGAAGGCCCAATCACCCTCTTTTCCCCTTCCCACTCCTTCTCCTTCCCACTTCCTTTCCTGAAGGGTCGACAACGCGCAAGTGATGCCTCTGGTGTTGCAGGCTACGGTGACCACTTACCATCAGGTGGGCCGTATGCTTGTTTGTCACCTTAGTGGTATAAAAATAAAAATGAAAAGGAATTATGAAAGAAAAGTTATATTGATAGTAATTTTGTTAAACTGAAATGATACGAGCACGTGCGGTTTTCTTGCTAGCCGATTGGGAACTAATTACAGAAGCCGCTCGTGCTACGAAAGCTATTGATTTCGCAAAGTGTACGGTTGCACCGTACAGTAATCCTAACTAATATTATAAATAAAAATAAGAAATTTTTCGTTACGCTTTCACGCCTTAACGATGATCGGTTGATTACATATAGAAAAGGACATAAAGTATCTCTCATCCAGAAAACAGTACTGTACCCGAATGACAGCTAGTAATATTATAAATGCGAAAATAACTGTTTGTCGGTCAGCTTGTTATGATTTCATGGCTAAACTACTGAACTAATTTTGACGAATTTTATCTAGGAGATAGATTAAATCTCAGGCCTTCCCTGAGATTTAATCTATCTCCTAGACAACCAAAGCTATATTTTACACCGATCGCGATATGTGTTCCCATAAGATTCACGCGGGCAAAAACTAGACCTGTCTAAAAAGAGCCACACAATGATAATGTTCGATATCAAAAGCCAAATATAGCTGAGCTTAAATCCGCGTATGTTTAGCTTTACAAAGCTCAGTGTAATGTAATGTTAATTGCCACCAATTTGGGCAATTAACGAAACGTTTTAAGCTAAATCCCAGGCTTAAGCTGGGTGTCCCGCTGCGCTTTATCTCTCACATGTGGCTCTTATCTCCATATATGAAAATTTATCCATAATATAACTATCACTTCACTGTACCTTTACATCTATACTAATATTATAAAGAGGGAAGATTAGATTTTCTGTTTGATTGTTTGTGAGGATTTAACTCAAAAACTACGCAACCGATTTAAAATTTTATTAATAAAGAGCTTTATTATCACCGAGTAACATAGACTATTTATTTAAAAGATAAAGCGCTATAACGTAACCTAACCTACTTTTACGCGAGCGATGACGTCACGGGCAAAAATTTTAAAAATCATATAGAGTTTGATATGTCAATCATTAAAGTCTATAAACTTACTTAAATACTTAAAATTTGATAAAATACATCTTTATTGTCTTTGTTTCAATGAAACAAAAGCTTATAAAAATACTTCCTATAATAAATATATCAGGTCAAACAGTTTTTCTAAGGTTAGCATATTTTTCTTCCGCCTTTATTGCACTGGGCGTGCGACAATTTCCTTCACTGAAACCGGCGATATGCTGCATACGTAATTCACGTAAATAACATCGCAAATAAACTGTACTCTATGCTAACAAAGTCGCAAGCAAAAGCTAGTTCTAGTATTTATGATACCAACACAGCATTGTTCGCCTTATTACACTAAATAACAACATAAGAAATAATCATGATTTATTAAATAACGAGAATTGTCCTGTCTAGCAAAATAATATGTACGAGAAAATAATAGAATAAATGAAGTCTCGTCGAGCAAGACAAATAAAACGTCCAGCTAATGTAATAAACAGGGCTTAATACACGAATATGAACGATAGTCCTGTGTTATATTAGACTGCGAAGCCTTCCTTGATTAAGAAAGTTGCCTTAGTATGTACAGTCACCTGTAATATTGCATGGATACCTTAAGGTACAAAATCCTGTGAACACTCAAACTAGAGTGAATATGAATGAACTAGATGGCGTTGTTTTATAAATAGTGCAACGCGTACACAATTTAGCAATTAAGTGAAATTTATAACAATTTATAATCTCAACCGAAGACACTCAAACACAGGGACAGAATAATGTTTGCGTACTAACAGAATAGCAGGTCATCGAAAGTATCTATAAAATAAACTACCCACTATACAGTTATGAATTCATTTGTAATTTTTTGCTTCTTCTTTACCCGGAAATTTGTTCTTTTTAAATAAACTATTGTGAATAGAGATAAAAACATTGTTTAAAGTAAATTTATCAAAATTGAGTCATTAAGAAATCCTCTTTTATTTTATAGTAGTGCACCGCCATCTATTACGATATAAATGAACTACTTAATAGTTCTTGTATCAATTTCCGTTAGATGGCGTCAATTACCGGCTTATACTAAATGTCTTAAATTTTACTTTTGACAAGGGTAGATATGCATTTTTGCAGATCACTGTACAGTCGGCCAAAAATGTGTTCTACCACCCTACGGTTGAGGTTCATTTGAACGTCATGAAACAATAAGGTCGATTTTCCCATGCAATAATATTATGACAGTGACCATTACTGTCTTTATCATGTATTATTTTTAAGTCATGCCATGTGTCAAGTTAGAAAAGTCAACCTTAGCGATAATTAGATCTCGCAGAAACTTTTGTCAAAACTGGTAGACCACTGTCTTTGCCGACTGTACTTATACAGCGTGTAACAGAAAGGTAAGGTCATATGTAAGGACCGTAATGTATATCCGTAAAAAAAGCTATATAGCCTATTTAGGATCAAAAGAAGTTATTTTAAAACTTATGATTATTTCATACATTTAAATTATATTATTTAAACATCGAAACAAACGCGTTAGATCACAATCAAAATTGCTCCTGGTTATTTTTGGTCATCGCGTAAGCTCTTAGTATTGTTTAAATATTGACTAGAATGTGCTGATATTGATAAGTCCATAAAAAGAAAATGTTATATATCTTAGTGAAGATAATATATACGGATTCATTTGTCGCGGTCTTCCACTGTACACGGGCTATATAGCGTGATGCTTAAATATGACCACACCTTTTTGTAACACGCTGTATATACAAAACCGAAAACCTGCTTATAGGACTGGCAGCGTTGCCACGTTAAATGGCAAATAGCATTACTTTTCTTTAGACCAGTTTTAGTCCCGGCTGAAAACTTTCACGTGGTCTCTGTAAAATAAACGAACGATTTAATAAATCTAGCGCTCTACCCAAAACGGCTTAAGCAATTAAAGTAGTGGTATTTGCTCCTTTTAAATGCTTCCGCTAAAACAATAGCGCTGACAGAAGCCAACGTGTTCAAGAAATGTGATGGCGTGAAGTTGCCAGACTTTCTTTCCAATACTAAAGGTCTGCCTCTCCCAATTATGTACCAATGCATTAGGTTCAAGTGTGGCTTGGACGTTTCTAGTGCGTGAATATACAAAAGTGCCATGTTATGTTGCTTCAGTCAACAACATCAGTCGCTTAAAACTCGTAAGAGTTTAAATGATTTCATCTTCAACGTAATAAGTGCACACAACCAAAAAAATAAATGCGGCGTAAAATAATCCTTATTTTAATTAAATGGTATTAGAAATTGATTAATTACTAAGCTACATATGACGGTGACTATACCGCTAGTCGATCTTACACACGATGTCGAGGTGTTTGTAATAACAAATTTTATTAAACTATCCCACTGCTGGCCATTAGGCCATTTAGGCCATAGTCCACCATGCTAGCCCGGATTGGCGGACAATGCAGTGCGGAATGGCAGACTTCTTAATTTTTCAAAAACATTAGGGAGAACTCTTAGACATGCATATTTCCTTACAATGTTTTCCTTCGCCGATAAAGCGAGCGCTAATTAACTATTTAATACACACATAGCTTCAAAAACTCGTAGATGCATATCTATGAGTTTTCGAAGTTATGTGCCTTGGGATCGAATCGATTTTATTCCATAATATTTGCCAAATAAAAAAGACGTTGAAACTACCGTTTTGGTTCCAGACCATGATGAGTACATCGCGGTTGGTGACAGTGTACTTCCTGCTGACCCTGGCGGCCGCAGCCACCGCCATCAAGTGCTGGAAGTGTGGCCAGTACAGCGACGGAGTTGGCTCCATTACGCCGTGCAATAACAGGAGCGCGACTAAGCTTGAAGAGTGTCCGAGCAACGCGAAGTATTGTATTGTAAGTACGAATATTTTTTTAGTTCGATTTTTATTTGTAATAATATGAAGTTGCCGTTTAGTATACAGAAAATTGATAACGTTGTGGTTTTCATACTAACTATTATAACTCAGATTCTATGTTTTCTTTTCATGTATAGTAAGGCTACTATGGTTGTTTTCAATTAACAAAAACATCATCATATAATTATGGCAAATTGAAACAACGAATACAGATAGACACTAAGCAATATAACTTTAAATACCAATGTTATAAATGTTTATTGATAATTATTGTTATTTACATGTTATTAATAATATAATATAGATATGGCAAACCCTCTCCCCAACTGCAGAACCGGGCGCCGGAGAGCGCGAGATGACCTCCAGCCACCCTGAGGTTTGACCCGGGGGTGGTGGGCTTCGTGGGCCTGCCCGCCACCCGATCAGCACCAGGTCCAAGAGGCGGCGTGTGTGTTTCCACGCGCACCTCTGAGTCGTGTGTTTGTCCCCCTACAAGGGGACAGCAGAGGGTCTTTTATGTAGTGGCCTGCCGTTTCACACGGCGGGCCGAAACCTCGGTGGGGTCACGATTGCATGTGAAAGCGATTCGCGCGGCCCCGCCGTCTATGGTTATTTCGAGGAACACCGTGGTAGGTTTAGTCGGTATTACCGGGGTATCTCTCCCCCGGTGAGCCCGACATAACCTCTCCGTCGCCCCGCGGAGAGGTATGCGTCAAAGCATTCACCCACATAAAAAAAAAAGACATGGTATATTCTCGAAACTTAAATTAATTTTTAAAATAACCATTGCATTTTATATTGAAAGCACAAAATTAGATATATGAAATAAACGGCAAAGTTAAAGACCTAATATTAATTTTAATGATGTATTTATACTATGCGACTTTTCGGCACAGGCCTCTTCTCACTGTGTTCTCACACTGGATAATAACCCAAACCTGCTAGTTTAGACCGTAATCCGCCTCGCTAGATTAGTGCGGGTCGATAGATTTTACATATCTTCAAGTACATTATTGAGAACTATCAAACTTGTAGGCTACCCCATATATATATATATATATATATATAAATCAGATGTCACAGTGTTTGTGATCGTACTCCTCCAAAACGGCTTGACCAATTTATGAATTGTTTTACGTATATTTGGTAGGTATTAGAATAGGTCATAAAGTATATTAATTCATACCGCTAGGTGATTAGGGTGTCCCTATCGAATGAATCTACCTATATCGCAGAACGTTTGCTGGGTTAGCTTGTCTCTAATAAAAATTTCAAATAGTACTAGTATCAAATTAACCAAGCCAAAAGCACTACTGGAGTTTTTAAATTATTTACTCTAAAATACATATAATAAATAGTGTTCACTGTAGTAACCTTATTTAAAATAATAATACTCTATCACATATACACACAACACCATCTAGCCCAAACTAATCAGAGCTTGTACTATGAGTACTAGACAATGGATAAACATATATATATACTTTTTTTTTGTAAATACATACATATTATACATAGAAACACCCAGACCAAGATAAACATCCGTGTTCATGCACACAAATGTTTGACTTGTGCGGGAATCGAACCCTCGACCTCAGGCGTGGCAGTCGGTTACACTGACGAATACGCCATCGAGGCCGACAATGTAGTTTAATGTAGTTAGTTTAGGCTTTAAATGTAGTCAGTCAACTGATATTTCACAGCGTATTTTGCTAAATACGTTATCAACAATTTTGTCAGTAAGTAATTTCGCTTAGCTTACGTTCACGTTCTCGTGGTGTTTCAAGTATCTTAATTGAATTCTAACTATAATCTGCCTAAGTGCTTTCTCACGCATTTTGGTTACTAGGTAGTACGCATTAGGTAAAAAAAATTATAATGAGCGTTCGGAGTACTGATGCCTAATATTTATCTTATAATCAAATAAATTCAATAAATAACAATTAGTCTAATTTGATTATTGATTCATTATTAAAATTAAACTACCTTATACGGATTTTATCGCGTTGTTTATTTGACACTTTATTACATAATTTTGAAAACTGTTACACTACTACTACTATTAAACTTTAATAATTTTTAAGCTTATTAAAATATTAAGACTATTTATATTTAAGTTGACAGTTGACACTGACAACTACCATCTTAGTCTCCCCGTGACCATGGCTGCTGAAAAGCAACCGAAACGTCGGGGAAAGTGTAAACTTAAATATAAATAGTTTTAATAATTTCATTAGATTAAAAATTTGTAAAGTTTAATAGTAGTAGTAGTGTAACAGTTTGCCAAATTATGTAATAAAGTGTTAAATAAACAACGCGATAAAATCCGTATATAGTAGTTTAATTTCAATGAATAACATTCGCGTAAACAGAAGACAATATTTTATTGATTGATTATTATTCTATCAGGCACGTGCGCTCTATCTTTAAATACAATAGTTGTATTTTTATTGTTTTTCCAATGTGCATCTTTTTTATAATTATTAATTAACAATTTTCGAATCTAGTGTATGGCTTCTCACAATTGTATTCGAATAAATCGACGCAATGTAGCGCCCTACATTTGAACTTCACAACGAAGGCAAATAACAAACAAAGTGATGCACTAACCCAATTATTATTTACTTAATACTGTTAATTACTACTCCAGTAATTAAAATCACATTTACAAGTAGAAATGCCTATTAAAAAGTTCTTTAACGTCAGTATGCTGTAAAGTGGCAATTATGTCTGTGATACAAATTTAAATGGCTGTCATCAACCTCTCAGAAACCACTTCCTTTGAGCCTTTAGAAGGCATATTTACGAGCGTTAATGGCAATGCTTTGATATTTACATATTATAATATTCGTTTGTTCGCCAAATTATTTTTGTTGTGTTTTTCGTACCTAAAGTACTACATTTTTATGTCGCTTTGTGGTTCCTGGCGCTGTTTAACAGCCAGATCTAGACAAATCTCCGGAATCAATAGTTCGGCGATTTATTGAGAGAAAATGCTGGTATATTTATTATGTCTATGCATAATAAATATATACTAGCATTTTCCCACGGCTTCGTTCGCTGGGGAGTAGTATTTTTTTTGGATATGAAAATGAATATGCTTTGATTATATAAGTTACTAACTTGTTTTTTCCCGCGACTTCGTTTACGTTAATGTATATTTTGTTAATAAATTGCCATCCCTCGGGAACAGTACTTATCTTTTTTAATAAAAGATAATCTATTAAAATTTAACTACATTACACGGATTTTGTCAACAAAATCCATATAAAATAGCTTAATTTCAATATTTAACATTCGCGTACACATAAGACAATATTAAGGTTCTGTATGTCCCGTTCTGTACCCCTGACAACGTATTTGCAAAATTTTATAATTATTAGTCGAGTAGTTAAGGCGTCAAAACGTAACAAACAAACTAACTCATGTTTGCATTAATAATATTAATTAAGATTACGTAGTTACATCCGTCCGCGATTAAACATTTTAGATACACTGCATCTTCGATGGCCTTATCTACTCGACCGATCGTCATGAAATTTCGGATACATGTTGTCAGGGGTTCAAAGAAGGATTTCATTCTGAAAAAGTACTGTTCCTAAGGAATAGATAATTGACATAACCTACATTTAGGTGAGCGAAGCCGTGGGCAAAATCTAGTACATACCAACAACCATAATGACCAAGACATAGTATGATTTAACACGAAGTGTATGTAGTACAGATAAATCTACTATCAAGACGTTGCAGTCTCTACGCTTACAGTTATCTCACTAATCAACTCGTTGTGCACTCAACAGCCGGCTCGTGACGTCACCACAATAAGCTGTGCCTTGTCTACAGCACAATGTACTATGTCTTAGTTAAGTAATTAAGTTACTCAATTAAAATTTAAAATACTTTATTTATATTGCAAAGTTTTGGCTAAGAGCTGTTAACATATTATTTTATTTTTAACAGTACTTTTTTAAATAAAATACAGGCGATGTTACTAGGTGATAATATAGATTTCCTTATTGAATGTGAATTAATGGTGAAAGATTTTTAAAAGTTGTTGGGTAGTTTTTGTGTTTAATCCAAACAAAAATCAAATAATTTCTATAAATAAGAGTTGAGTAGAAATAAACTTTGGCAGCACCGTGGCACAGATTTGGTAGTTTCAGTGCGACCAATGTGGTTTTCGTATTATCTTGTAGATACAAGTGTTCGACATAATATATTTTAAATCAAGATAAACAAATGGAGAGCAAAGTAGCCTTCGGCACAGGTCTAAACAAATACGTAAGCATATGAAAAAACATAAGAGTTCGTTTATTTACAGACAAGAAATAATATCAAAGATTACATCAGATTTCTCTTAGTTTTTCATAAGGAATTTGATGTTTATGATGTTTAAGAATTTTTTTCTTACTTAATAAAACTACTCGTTCACTAGAAATTACCTTTGTGTCTAAGGTAACTTATACAAACATTATCTCGTCCTTATTTCACTTGAAGATTTGGTTGAAAATATTCTTTGTAAGCTAAAAAGAAGCTACAAACATATAAAAAATTTATAAGAGGAACAAAAATATTAATTTTGGCATCTCATCAAGAAGAATAATCCCCGTTTTCTCAACCGTTCGATAGAGGGCGCCGTTCAATATCCGGGCAAGACGGTTATCCGGACATTTGCTAGGCCATCGTTCGCTAACCGGTTTGAGATGACGTCAGCCTTCGCTGGATTTTGGAACTTTGGAGATAAAGGTCTCACTGCTAGCGAAAATAGATACTTAATGTATGATCTCAGTAATTGTGATTGTTTTTGTATAGAGTTCCGAAAGCAAATAATTTAAACTTTGATCTTGATTTGCCTAAACCTATATCTTCTCTCTTAGCCTTTATTATTCCCAAGTCACATGAGGTCGGCTTTTCTGGTCTAACCGGATTTTGACTGGATATCAGTTTTTACACGGAGCGGCTGCCACCTGACCTCCGCAACCCGAAGGCTAACGATACCCTAAGGCTAGACCAGTGTCAGGATATTAGAGGGTACTGACTTTCCCAATAACGACTGCCATAGATGTTTATGGCAGCCGGGACCAACGGCTTAACGTGCTCTCCAAGGCTCGGAGCAGGCGATAATTGTCAATCAATACGCACATAATTTCGAAAATTCATATAACTTCCGAAAGTCAGAGGTGCGCGACGTGAGTTCGAAACCGAGACCCTCTGCATAGCAGTCTATTGGTCTCCCCACTGAGCTATATTATATAATGATAGGAAACTATAATATACTATAACCTACCTAATCTAATATATATATATAGGAAAAATGCAGAGTATATATATACTACATTTCTGTCCAAACCTAGTGGAATGACAGTTGTCATTTCACTATGCTTGAACAGTAGTCCTCACTACCAACGTGCTTTTGATTTCCACATACATAGGACAGGCTTTTTTTCTATAAGTAGCTTTTGATAGTCTAAGCAATCTTTAAGATATTTTTTAACATGTCATTATCTTCTTTCAACATAAGAACTAGAAGGAATTTGGCCTTGTAGATTTCAGAAGAGTAGGTTTAACACATCTAAATTATTGCTAGAGGTATTTCTTTTAAAGTTTCTATGGAACACTAGTGCAACAACATTTTGTAGCTGGTTGATATAATTGTACTTTATCGTTTAACTTTTAAAGTGGCAAGTGAATTCAAACGTCCATTCCCGTTGGCAATAAAGCCTTGCCGTACTTAAGCTCTAAGATAAGGTTATTAAGATAACGCTCTGAATGTCTCAATGAACGGATTATGAACTTTCACTATCTTTGCTTCGTTCAATACCCGAAACTTTCTGTATTGTTATATAGTTAATGTTAACTTTCTATTAATTTTGTTCTTGAGTAACTCCATGTTGAATTTAGATGAACAATGGATGGAGTTTAACTTCTGTATTTGGATGCGTAGAATTTGAAAGTTGGTGTTGTTTATTTGGTACATATATTATAGGTTAATTTGTGAGCACTGCTGGAAAACTTGACGTTGATTATCATATTGCCTGATTCTCTACTTAAATTGCCTTTCTAACGACCAGTTATTTCGTACAAATACGTGACCTAGCTTAGTCCACAGGGCGTTTTCCTGACATTTTTAAATACAGGAGCCATTACTGGAAATGTATATAGCAGGAAAACCCATTGTGAAAATCATGCAAACGTTGTACTGACTATCTGCAGAGATTGGCCATTACTAAACCTTACAGATTATCAGGTCAATGTTTCAAGTTCATCGAAATACGTTGTAGATGGACTATGGTACGTCGTGAGCGGATTCACCAAATGAAAATATTTCAAACTATGAATTAAAATATCAATATCTTTTTAGCACTTATCTCGCACCAGGTCTAAATTCTGTAATGCAGGGTACTTTGCAAACATTGAAACCGAGTCTGGGTGCTCTTTGTACCGTTAGACAAAGGGCACCCAGACTCCATATAACTTTTTGTGGAACACACCATTTTCGCCCGTGTGGGAAAACCCTCAACACTCGGTGCGGCAGCAGTGGCGAGGCGAGCACTTGCCGTGCAGTCAAAAACAATGTTAGTACGTCTGTCGGTTTAGGATAGTCTAAGCATCCGTTTCCTACACCATACCAAACTTAACGCATAGACGCTCAGCAGGTAACTGCGAGCATACCTATTGCTCCCACCGCGAAGTCAGTGTCTGAGATGGCAAAGAAACGGCAGGTTGATGCTGAGGATGGTTTTGTGACGGTGCATAAGAGGAAGCGCAGTCAGGAAACGAACAAGAACTGCTGCGCTATAGCTCCTGTGAAGCCTGGTTCAAACCTGCGTGCTATAGCACCGAACACACTGGTGTACATCTCTCGCTTGCATTACACCACTAAGGCGGAGGAGATCGCGGAGTATGTACGCCAGAAGTCTAAGTACATGCCAAGAGTGCAGGTTCTGGAATCGCGTCGCAACGTCAACTTCTAGGCGTTTATGGTGCGAGTCCCGACTTGCTTTCTGCAAGTATTCATGAAGGAGGACTTTTGGCCGAAGGGTGTAGTGTTCCGTCGCTTCCACGGACAAGTGCCACATGAACGCACAACAACAGAGTGCAAGTGAAGCATTACTAACATAGTTAATAAGTTATTTAAATACTAACACAAATTGTATGTATGTTAGTCCATAAGATATTTATCTATGCGTCTATGCCACGCGAAATAAATGGTTATTATTATTAATATTCGACTAATACCGAACTTACTATTTTGAAATGTTTTATCACCTTGCGCCTTCCAAGCTTTAATAGTCTACGTCTACACTCCATATAAGATGAACGGGAAATAGAACTAAATTTAATAAAATGTATTGAATTTTTCCTGATATTGTGGTCACAGATTCTAAGCGATTCTCAATTGTAAAGAAAATCGGTGTATGTATAATATAATAATAATAATATGAGACTTGTATTAAAATATCCCACTGCTGGGCACGAGCCTCTTCTCCGTGTGAGAAGAGTTAGGCCATAGTCCACCACGCTGGCCCAGTGCGGGTTGGTAGACTTCACATATCTTCGAGAACATTATAGTAAACTCTCAGAGATGAAGGTTTCCTCAAGATGTTTTCCTTCATTGTTAAAGCAAGCGATAATTAATTATTCAATACGCACATAAATTCGAGAAGTCAGAGATGTGCGCCTTGGAATCGAACTCGAGATCTCTGCGTGGAACTTCCACGGTCTTCCACTAAGCTATCGCTGCTATAAATCGGCGTAATTATGTAAAATTATTATTCGATTGTTAACTGTATCACAATAGAATAATCAGTCAATAAAAAGGACGTCAGTCAATGGTAAATGGCAAAGGTATATCAGAATCTCCTTGAATGAAAACCGTATTGATATTTCGATCTTAAGTATATTTTACATTAAAATTCATAAAAGATTCGACGGTTCATTATACAATCAGTAAATAATATAATGAACACGAAATGGGAAGAAACTTGGATGAATTTATTTTATAGAATTTAATAAATAATGGGATGATAATGCGATGGGCCCTAGGGCGAACAAAAGGGAACAATGGAAGAGTGCGGCTCTATCAATTAATTTACTAAACTTATAATCGTACGGTATAATTCACTTTTTAAGAATAAAATTTGGTACAAGCGTGGGCTGTTATAAATGATATACATATAATATGCACTAACTACTTGACCGATCATAATGAAATTTCGCATACACGTTGTCAGTGGTACAAAAAAGTACAAAGGATACCTTTGATCCAGGAAAAAGTACTATTTCCGAGTGAACCTGCCGTAGAAAGCCAGTTATTATATTTGTTTAATAAATGTTCTAGCTAAGCCTGATCCTGCTACGCTGTGACTCAATCTGAAATCTTTAATTATCCGTTTCTGTAGAAGTGCCCACAAAAACGGATATTTAAAAATTATATAAAACACACTTAAGTAGACATTCAATGTTGGGTAAATATTGTCAATCAAATCAATCAAATCAATCTATCAAATTCATATTCGAGTTAAAACCCGTTTTCGTGGGTTTGTGTCATGGCTTATGTCCAACAGACCCACAAAACCTGACTTTTCATAAATTAAGAAATTTATTATCGAAATCGATAGTCGTGGTTCTGGACAAAGGCCGGGTTAAGGACACCTTAAACCAGCGAGCGTGTATGAGGAATGTGATGAAACTGAATGAAGGCAGAGAAGTGTGTTAGGATCGTAGCAAATGGAAATCCGTAGTCTTTGCCTACCCCTGTGGGAAACAGGCGTGAAGTAAAGATAAACAAGTAAAGAAAAAGCGATATATATACCTTATTATCTTTTCCATTCCTCCCTTCACTTCTGAAGGCGTCCTTTTCGTTCAACGAAATACAACAGGACAGTTTCCAGAACACTGGCATTTGGGATTAATGTACACACAAATAAATAAACAGAACCCTTGTTTGTGATTCAGATACTATAAAGAAACCGAAGTATCTTGTGGGTGTGTTGATATTACTAACATTCTTAAATTCTCGGTGTTTATTCGTACGGAACGCCTCTTGAAACTACTGGTTAATATATTATACTAGATTTCACCGGCCACTTCGCTCGTGAAAATGTATGTTAGGCTAGCTAAGTACCAGTTCTATACGGGTCACGAGTTCATTACCGTACATACCATCGGTGCCGACGTAGCACCTACGTCTAATACTAACATGCTTTATAAAGTATTTCGCAACACCTTTTATATTAATAAGCTATTAATCAAGTAAAACGAGTACATTATTAACTTATAACTACAACACACTATCAAGGAAAGATAAGTCACCGTTGTTTAGATTGTAATAATTTTAAACTAATCTAAGTAATATAGTGTCCAACTTTCGGCTTTATTTCTTTTCATACTACACTACAACTCCACCAATACCATAAAGTGTAAAGTGTGACGGGTAACTGGCCCAACACTACCAACTGACCAAGTATTTTTTCTGGAGAAAGGTGGGTACCTTATGTCCTTTTCTGTTCCCTAGACAACGTGTATGCGGAATTCCATGACGATCGACCGAGCAGTTAAAGCGTGAAAGCATAACAAACAAACTCACATTCGCATTTAAATTATTAGTTTGGATAGTTTATAACTTTAAGAATACTTTGTGTGTGATTTAGTTGTGAGTATTTTGGTTGCATTATAAATATAATGCAACCAAAATACTCACAACTAAATCATATAATAGTTAATCAAATATATAGTTTTATTTAACGAGCAAATGCTCGTTAAATAAAACTTCAGCTAAAAAGAAAAGACTTCAGCGCAGTAGATCACGTATGACTGATAGCCATCTGTCAAAGAAGTTAAGTTACCGACATAGCTCACAGATAAGCAAGCTGAAGTAGCAATAGGCTAGACATGCCTGTCAAAATACCGATGGTCGTTAAAGCAAATGGGTTTGAGACTGGAGACCGGTGATTTGGTAAACGTAAGGTAGGACGCTGCTCAGCCAGATCGACCGATGACTTGGAGAAGGTAGCTGGGTAAGACTGCATGCAAAAGACCGGATGTTGTGGCTGATTGATTGAAAAATTATTGTATATCTTTTATTGTAGTAGCGCAACTGAAGTACGTATATAGATATATTTTAAAACTAATAATGGTAGCGGTTAGCGGCACCCACAATTTTTTAGTTTATTCGTTTATCTACGTGTGTATACGTGTAAACCTTCTTCTTTTTTCTTAAATAACCCAATTGGATAGCTAATTGTGGAGGTTTGTCATTAGCAATATTGGTACATAATATATATTTAGCAATATTAAAATGCTATTACTCTGTAAGCCTTCTTCCAAAACAAATAAATAAAATTAAAATAAAACATCTTAGTGGATAATCGATCGACATCATAAAATCAAGTTTCAAATATTCAATTATGATACAAATTATTATCAGTGTCAACAAATTTAGCAACATTCGGATGCGCATGATATAATAAAATAGATAAAATTACTGAATATTCAGATTCTTTTTGCCTTTGCCTACCGCTTTGTAATGGCCTTTAAGATTTTGGTAAGTTGTGAAATGATTACATTCACAAATATAAGGAACGTGTCACAATACACTTATAAATGCAAGTGCCAAATAGTATGCCTTGCCGCATCTCATTAAATGAACGTTTCTCTATGAGATTCACGAGAATGTAGTTCGTGGAATGCTCCTTTCATAATATCAAAACGATTCCTTCAAAAGAGACTTGGTAAATGGCAACGTGTCTGCCGTGACGTAAAGTGGACACGCTAAAGGCAAAGCAAATGGGTTTTCGTGGTTTGTTACTAATTGACAACGATATCTTTGATACCTTTATTTATGACAAGTTTGAATAGGTACATTGAAATTAAACTACGTTATACGGAATTTTAAACAATGCCTGCTAAAAATACCCCGACACGTTAGAGAATGCGTAAACCTATATTTAAATAGTTTAAATAGCTTAAACAGTAGTAAAGCTTAACAATAATAGTTATGTAGTAAAATTATGTAATAAAAGTGTTGTAAATAAACGATGTGATAAAATCCGAATAAAGTAGCTTAATTTCATAGATATCATAATTACAAAAACACAAATAATTATAATACTAAATATTTACAAAAATTGTTTAGGCATCGTAGAATTCTTCAGCATCGCTGTCAAATGGTAACGTGCCCAGAAGACTGGCAGCATTGCACGTTGAATGGCAATGCTGATTCTTTGGGCTAAGAAAAGACCAGCCTTCTCATCACGCGAAACGTCGATCAGGCGTTTTGCGATCTCCCTCTACAAAATACGAGCGCTCGGACCCCATGAACCTAGGGTTTCCACCCCAAACGGCTCAAAAATGTAATTTCCAACTAAATTACTATATTTGCGCCGTTTGAGGGTTGCCGCGGTTGCAGCAGCAGCGCCGACACATCCCGCAGTACTTGGAAGATGTGATGGCGCAAGGGTGTCAACGCATGTTGCGTCCCACACCAAAGGCCTGCCCATTATTTCATAGTAAAACGTTAGACAGTATTTTTGAGTAAGCACGTCACAAAATACGATAGACAGACATAATTTCGCTAAGATACATGGTAAAGAATACAATATAATTATGAACTGTATTTAACAATTGTTAACACATTGAACTGAATTTTTAATAGTAACAGCTTTTCACCATTGTTTAATCAGTTCTATTTTATCATGTCTTGATAGCACAGCTACTACTGTACTTAATGAATTTTTGGATGCACTATTAATCCTAAATATAAATTATAAATAATATCAATACTAAGCCGTAAACGTGATCGAAACCAGGTTTACGACTTAGGCAGCTAGTTGACAATAAATTATCGTAAATCTTTTTCTTGTGGTAGTTTAATACTTTCAAATAAAAAATGCAATTAAATTCGTATAAAATAGTTGAAATTAGTTTATTAATGAGGCATGAGGCAGTCTAGACACTATACGAAAACATTTAACAACCCCTTTCACAATAATTCAGTTCAAAAATATTACAAGTTATGTTTTGTACAAAATCTAGTGGCACACTCAATTCATTTCGTTTCCCCGCTAATAACGGGTTAAGTTGTTTCAAGGCACTTTTAAATAAAAATAACTACTAAAATTTTTATGGAAAAGTGTTATGTTACTTAAATCCCAGTTAACGGGATGCGGATAAGCAGCGATAGCTCAGTGGGGAGACCAACAGACTGCAATGCAGAGGGTCTCGGCTTGGAACCCACGTCGCGCACCTCTGACTTTCGGAAGTTATATGACTTTTCGAAATTATGTGCGTATTGATTGACAATTATCGCCTGCTCCGTGCCTCGGAGAGCACGTTAAGCCGTCGGTCCTGGCTGCCATGAACATCTACGGCAGTCGTTATTGGGAGAGTGTCGACACAAAAGATCCCACTGGGTCGATGTGTCGCCGGTCTGCACTGACTGGCCCCACATAAGATACATACATAACGGGATGCGGAGCGATGCATGAAGCCGTTTATTTTCTAACTAGCTTTTACTTTGTTTTTTCTGAACAAAAGATACATTTTGTCCTTTTCCTGATAAAGTGTACTATGTGAAATTTCATGAGGATCGGTCGACTAGTTTAAACGTGAAAACGTAACAAACAAACTTAAATTCGCATTATACTTTGGGTGACTTAGGATTACACCATTACAAATTTCTTATGCCGGAAATTAAAACAAAGTCAATTATAATCAGTATTTCCAATGCTGAGCAAGGGCCTCTCAGTGCGAGAGGGGTTAAGCCATAGTCCACCACGCTGGCCTAGTGCGCAGAAAGAAAGAAAGACTGAAGCAAGAAAGTAATTTTAATTTTTTATCTTTATCTTTATTTTATTATCTTTATTTCTTTACTATCTTTATTTCTTTATTATCTTTATTTCTTTATTATCTTTATTTCTATATAACTATCAGAGCACAATGTGTATAAAGACAAAAAGGAATAACAATAATGATAATAAAAAGGAAGAAAATAAAAACACAGTAACATAAAATATCCAATAAACATCTTGAGATCCATGCGTCCCCACAGCTGCAGCAATTAGGACTCCAGTTCAGCATTAGTCTGGTTCCAAGGCAAAAGGTCTTCCAGTGGAGCCTGTCATTGTGACGTACAGAAGCCAATAAGTATAAAGATACATAATTATATAGTTATATATATTTCACATATCTTCGAGAACATTGTGAAGAACTCTCAAACATGCAGGTTTCCTCACGATATGCTCCTTCAACGTTGAAGCAAGCGATAAGTAACCATTTAATACGCAAATAACTTCGAAAAGTCAGAGACGCGCGCCTTGGATCAAGCGCAATCCAACTGTCTCGCACTAGGCTATCGCTGTTTATTCTTAAAGTCTAACTTAACTAAAAAACTAGACTAACTAATTAGAGGCTAATAGACGTCGTGTATACCTATTTCGGATTATTTTAAAAATAATTAATTGGGATTAATTTCAAAATAATTAATCCGCATTTATTTCCGAATAATTAATTTCCGAATAATTAATTTCCAAATACTTAATGTTACTAAGACTGCCTCAATGGCGCAGCAGTAGTGTATGCGACTGCTATGCATAAATGAGGTGTTGGATTCCCGGGTCGGGCAAACTATTATTTAGATTTCCTGGACAGGTATTCTTGGTAGTGGGTCGGCGTCTAATACTGTATCCGATAGATGTCAATAGCCCCAAAATATGGACGTAATAGGCCTCTGCCTCCTTGAGGAAGTGATTTCCATCAAGGAGGCGGAGGAGCGGGAGGGAGCGTTTAAACCCTCTCCCCAACCGCACTGTAGGTTTCATTCTTGTAGCTCTTCAATCTATCATATACCACAAAAAAACAATCTGATTGCAAACAGCTATTTGTGGATCACACGAATTTTGCCCCATGTAACTTTCAAATCCACAACTCTCGTTAACTCTCGTCGTCCATAGTTACTTTTGAAGTGGCGAGGCGATCCATTACACCACTACGCCATCAGTAAACAATATGTAACAAAGAGTATAAAAGGAAAAGCCAGCCATTGCATATCATTCAATGACAGAGACAATTATAATCACTAAACATTATAATGTTTGACAAAGTCCAATTGCTTATCCGTTCCTATGTTTTTGTTACGCCTAATCCCTTCACCGAACTAATCTCAATCTGCTTTCCAAGGCGACAGGCAATTGTAAAGGATATCCTCGAATATTTGTACCACGGAAATAGGTCTTACTCATTCTGCTGTGAAATTAGATGTAACTGTTTGTAGCTGAATGCATTCATGCGCTAAATGCCGAGCCACCGCTAACAACAAGATTATGCGGCCGAACTGCATTTGGGGGATTAAAGTACATTTATTGCAGAAGTTTTTCAAGCGGATGTTTTTGCTGAATTTCGTTGCATTCTCCATACATTGTTTATCGAATACAAAAATATCGCCTACGAAAATAAGCATTATTTTAAAGTATGTATTACATTTTAGTGCATGATTGACTATGGCCTAACCCTTCTCATATTGCGAAGAGGCCTGTGTTCAGCAGTGGGATAGTTTAATAAAGGGCTGTTATTACTATTATATTGACTTTGTTTTAATTTCCAGCATAAGAAATATGTCAGTCATAATCATAACTATTGATGCAAATGTGAGTTTGTTTGTTACGCTTTCACGCCTTAACTACTCGACCGATCCTCATTTTACTTATACGTTGTCAGGACAAAGACAAAATGTACATTTCGTCCAGAAAAAAGTCGGTTCCCAAGCGAGCGAAGCTGTTGGCAAAAGATAGTTATAAAATAAAGGACTTCATGCAAATTTCCGCATCCTGTTAACTGGGATTTAAGTGACATAACACTTTTCGATAAAAAATCTGTTGTAGTTATTTTTATTTAAAAATGCGTTGTAAGAACGATCCGATTATCTTCTATGGATCGCTGAGTGACGGTGTTTGCAAGAAATGAAAATGAATTGAGTGTGTTACTAGATTTAGTACAAAACATAACTTGTAAAATTTTTAACTAAGTATTATAAATGGTGTTTGGTTTTTAAACAGTGTGTAGACTGGCCTCATTAATAAAAATAATTTAATCTACTTTATACGGATTTAATAGCTTTTTTTATTTGGAAAACATTACGGTTACATAATTTTGAAACTATTACACTCATACTGTTATTTTAACCAACTGTAACTATTAAACTATTTAGGTTTATTGTTATATTAATAATTAAATAATATGTTATAAAGTCTTTCAAGTAAACAATGCTTCAATCCGTATAAAATAGTTCAATTTCAATGTGTAACATTGGTATTAACGCAGGATAATAATTATTAAATAATAATTTAATAGCAATATATAGGCGATAGCCTAATGGGAAACCTTTGGACTGCCACGCAGAGGTCTCGAGTTCGATCCCAAAGCGCGTATCTCTGACTTTTCGAAGTTATATGCGTATTAAATAGTTAATTATCTTGCTTTAACGGTGAAGGAAAACATTGTGAGGAAATCTGCATGTCTGAGAGTTCTTCATAATGATCTCGAAGATATGTGAAGTCTGCCAACCCGCACTGGGCCAGCGTGGTGGACTATGGCCTTACCCTTCTCACAGTGAGAAGAGGCCCGTGCCCAGCAGTGGTGGGCATAGCATATATGATTTATTTTGTAATATGTCTTCAGATTCACAATTTGGTCACAAAAGTTACATATTTATACACTTTTCTTTTTTCTTGCATGAAGACCTTAGTTATAGAGTGGTCGCTTTGCTACCGGTAATGCACGGAGTGGTACCGACTTTTATATCTTCGAAATGTTGGCCGAGGTCTATTAGATCAGGGGCCGAAGTCTGCTATTTTTATAAATTCGTCATTCCGACACGACGTAACTGCAATTCCAATGTCATTTTGGTAAAAGTTTGTAATCTGCTGAATTCATAATGGTCGATGATTGGTCGGTCAATGGTCTCGTAATAGGATTGTGGTAGAATGACATGTTGTATTGCTATTATTATAAAACCCGTTAGTAGCAGTGATTTTTTTAAAAATTATTACTAAATTCGAACATTTATTTATGCCAGATTTCGTTTATATACATATTTTTACATATTATTTCTTAGTGTTAAAAGCAATTTGATCAAAGAAACTGGAAATTATTTTTTTAATTTGTCATTATGTACGAAATTACCATTCTATGTAATTTTTCAATGGAGTATCAGTGGTTGACCATCGGAAAGTCATAATGACGCCATTATATTAGTAGATTACCAAACTTGTCAAAATCAACAATTATGAAATCAATGATAGACCATTCTGATACTATTGTAATAGCAGACTTTTAGGCCACACGTAATATACGACCAGTATATTATTCTCTACTCGGCACATTTCGAAACCGCAAGCTGCTTCTAACAATTCTTTGACGATATTCACCGATAATACTTATTTTGCCCGATAGAGGATCTATGAGAAGTAGAGCCTCGCTTATTTCAGCATAAATTGGCCGGCTCGACCGGGGAAAGACTACTCTCTCATAGAATATCGACGTGAAATAGCACTATTCCTACCGTTGTTCCGTTCGGTGAGTGAGAGTGCCGTAGGCCCAATCACCCTCTTTCCACCTTCCCGTGCATTCTCCTTCCCACTTCCTTTTATTCCTAAAGAGTCGGCAACGTGCAAGTGATGCCTCTGGTGTTGCAGGCGTCTATAGGCTACGGTGACCACTTACCATTAATTTACCACTTTGGTGGGCCGCATGCTTGTTTGCCACATTACTCGTATAAAAAAAAGAAAAACCGATCCCTTATGCACACCAGTATCATTCACTATCGCCACACCTAGGCACTAGGTATTTCACCCTGACTTTTTATTATAACAAATAGAAATACTAAAAACAGAACTGCAATCAAAAGCAGAAAAAGTGCGACAATTGTTCAACATTCTATGCACCGCTGGCCATCAGACTATTGCGTGTGAAACAGGGTACCTTTCCTTTGTATTAATTTTTATCTCGTACGAAGGCCGTTGTGTATTCGACCGATATATTACGTGATAGCCCTAGTAAATACATTTTGCTTTGAACATTTATTGTTGCATGTATAGGGAATAGCTGTAGGGTTGGCACAGCCAGCGAAATAAGTAGCTGAACATTGACTAAACTTATATAAGTAATTTATATAATGTTGTCTTACGTTTACGATAATGTTATACATTGAATTAAACTGTTTTATACGGATTTTATCGCGATGTTTATTACAAAATTATAAGAAATCGAAAGGTCCGAGGAAGTGTAAATTTAAATTTAAATAGTTTTGTTAATTTTAAATAGATAAAATAGTATTATAAATCCAGTAGTATAACAATATTTTAAAAATTATGTAATACACGTGTTAATAAACATCGTGCTAAAAGCGGTATAAAGTAGTTTAATTTATAAAATTTATAAATTAAAAATACCTATTTATTTATTCTTCGTTACAATAACTTTCGAAACATAACTGCTATAAAACTAAATATCCTAACAATTATTAAAAAGTGTGATTGTTTGTTACGCTTTCACGCCTTAACTACTCGACCGATCATCATAAAATTTCGCGTGCACGTTGTCAGTAGTACAAAAAAGCCAAGGTCAGAGCGAAAAAAGTCACGAGGTAAGGCTAGTTACTAAGGTTATTAGTAGTTCTGGGGCTGTTTTTGTGTTACGTGGACAAAAGGTAGTCTGTACTAACATTATAATAAGGAAAAACTTAATTTATTTTTTGGTTTGTTCGTAAGGATTTAACTCAAAACTATTCAACCGGTATTAAAAATTATTTCACCATTAGAAAGCTATATTATTACCGAGTAATATAAACTACTTTTTTTTAGTACTGTTACAAACATAACCTAACATAACCTACTGTTACGCAAGCGAAGCCGCGGGCGAAAGCTAGTATTTATTAATATGAGCGATAGAGCAAATCAAAATGTTGTTAAGTGTATCGAGTTATGTTGCTGTCTGTACGTTTCATTTATGTGTTTGTTGGTGACATCTTAAGTACGGCAAAAGCAATGAATCAGATTGGCAAGGCGAAGTAGGTGGAGAATACATGTCAAAAACAGCTGTTACATATCAGATATGTATACAAGATGTTACAGTAAGTCTTATGGCCAGTCCCACAACTAACAATTAAAAGTTATCCGAAAGATAAATCGCATGCTGTTTCACTCATGTTAGGTTAAACAAGAGAGATGGCGAGACTTTTATCTTATAGATGCATTCATCTTCAAATTTCATTAAATTTAAAGGTGGTGGGACAAGCCCTTATGGTTGTAAAGTAATGGTGATTAATAATATAGCGAGGGAAATTATAATAAATTAAATTCTTATTTTTATTTCTGCCTATGGTGGCTATTCAGGGGCCCATTTAGTGAGTTGGCCAGTCACCGTCTGCCCATCCGATTGATGCTATTAGAGTTCTCAGGGCCGACGCCATTTTTTCCAAAGTTACCAATATATCGGTCCATCAAACACCCATACCCATAGCCCATGTATGTATATTAGAATCCATACGTAGCAATAGTCCTACGCCTGGTACGGTTAGTGCCACTGTAGGTGGTTCATCCCACTTTTGATTAAAACTCTTAAAGAGCCTCTTTACGTTGGACCTATGTAACGGGCCAAAGGGCCAGGTGTTTTCCTGATAATATGTTAGAAAATACCTGTGATAAGAGAAACATAATAATACATTTTATTCAATAAAATATAAAATTGTTTATAAAACACATTGCAGGCAACTCATTGTATTAAATTCACATTAAAACTATATTTAATCTAAAAGAAAACATTTAAAATTCAAATGTTGGACACAAATAACTTGTTTATGAAGTGTGGTTTTTATATGGTACCTACTTTTTTTTATTTGTCCAGTTGCGTTTTGCATGGCCATGCACGATTGAAATACATTTTATTATGTTTGCATGTTATTATTTTTAAACGTATTTATTTTAGTTTAAGAATAACTTTATTACTCATAAAGAATTGCATACATAATTCACTTACTGAGAAACAATGTTTAAACTCGAGATTAATATTTAGAGCGCACATAGGCACGTAAATAAAATAAAAACATATCGAGAAAAATAATAATAACGATGTGGGTAAACAAATGAATATCATATATAGTATGACACTCGATCCTAGCTAAGCAGAACATGGATGCATGAATAGATTTTTCTAGATGTAGCATTGATGTCATAGTCCGTTATCATCAAAAAATTTTTGGAATATTTTTGTTTTAATATTATAAGACTATTCTATTTTAAGTTTATTATTCTATTTATATGTTTATGAGTAGTAGAGCCTCGCTGATTTCAGCATGAATGGGCCGGCTCGACCGGGAAGGACTACCCTCTCACAGAATATCGACGTGGAATAGCAGTGTTCGTACTGTTATTTCGTTCGGTGAGTGAGAGTGCCGTAGGCCTAATCATCCTCTTTCCACCTTCCCGTTCCTTCTCCTTCCCACTTCCTATTATTCCTAAAGGGTTGGCAACGCGCAAGTGATGCATCTGGTGTTGCAGGCGTCTATAGGCTATGGTGACCACTTACCATCAGGTGGGCCGTATGCTTGTTTGCCAACATAGGCGTTTAAAAAAATATATATATGTGGTTTATGAACCATTTTAAATACTGGATTTATTTGTTTGCGTTTAGTTTAGGAAATTACCAAAGTTATATTTTTAATTTATAGGTATAAAAACTTTGATCTATACACTATGTGTATTTTATTTATGTGTTATTATATAAATATAATATATATATTTATATATTATAAGTGATGTTCCTTTTTTTCTTTAATATTATTTACCTGGTTATTTGTATGTATTAACTGTATGAATTTTGAGTGTCTTTTTGAATCGGAGATAACTTGTTTCTTCTTTTATTTCTGATGGTAATTTATTGTAAAGTTGAATGCCCTCGAACTCCAAATTTCGTTTTCCATAGCTATTTCTAGAACGTCTTAAATTAATCCTTCGTGTTTGTTGTTTTGACCACAGGGTCCACTATATGACCTTCAAATATGATCACATCATACTGATCCATGCTGTTTATATAAAATAACTAAATTATGCCCGCGACTGCACTCGCGTAAATATAGGTTAGATTAGTAACAGTACTTTCGGGCACGCCACAATCGTGGCGGTAAGTCCCGTTTTAGAGGAGTGGCTGGAGAGGCGGCATGGCGCCCTCACCTTCCGGCTGCCACAGGTAATGACTAGCCACGGTTGTTTTGGCCAGTTCCTGTGTCGTATAGGCCGGCAGGCGATGCCCGGATGTCATCACTGCGGCGACTGCCGCGATGTTGTTGTGGACACGGCGCTGCACACTTTGACGGATTGCCCCGCCTGGGCATCGCAGCGCCGTGAGTTGATCGCGGCAGTCGGTATGGTTGCCCTCTCGCTCCCGGCCGTGGTTCAATCTATGGTCCGGAGTGAGACGTCGTGGAACGCCGTCGCCTCCTTCTGTGAGGAAGTCATGTCCATCAAGGAGGCGGCGGAGCGGGAGAGGGAGCGCTTAAACCCTCTCCCCAACCGCAGAACGGGGCGCCGGAGGGCGCGAGATGACCTCCAGCCACCCTGAGATTTGACCTGGGGGTGGTGGGCTTCGTGGGCCTGCCCGCCACCCGATCAGCACCAGGTCAAAGAGGCGGCGTGCGTGTTCCCACGCGCGCCTCTGAATCGTGTTTTTGTGTCGCTACAAGGGGACAGTAGAGGATCTATTATGTAGTGGCCTGCCGTTTCACACGGCGGGCTGAAACCTCGGCGGGGTCGCGATTGCATGTGAAAGCGATTCGCGCGGCCCCGCCGTCTATGGTTATGTCGAGGAACACCGTGGTAGGTTTAGTCGGTATTACCGGGGTATTACTCCCCCGGTGAGCCCGACATAACCTCTCCGTCGCCCCGCGGAGAGGTATGCGTCAAAGCAAGCCCCCAAGTAAAAAAAAAAAAAAAAAAGCATACACAATCAATCAAAAAACCTATAGAAGTCCTCTGCTGGACATAGTTCATAGTTCTCATTTAATTTGCTCCACAACACTTTTTATGATCTTAGTACAATATACAACTCTCTCTCTTAAATTTAACATGAACTACCGCTTCACAAAAATTTTCACACAGTGTAAGCTTTTAAAAGAAATGCCAAGGAAATGTTAAAAAGAGTGCCTGTTTATTGAGACGTTTTCTCGATAAGACAGTATGCGCCGCAACAATGCACATTACACTGAACGATTTAATAGAACACCTCGTTCTGCAACAGTCTCTTTAAAAGACTGCTCACTTAATTGTCACACGTCGCTATTGGAGTATGTAATATTTGGTTATGAAACTAGCTTTTAGCGGCGACTTTACTTGCATAGTTTTTAAGATATATACCTCATGAACTGTACATTTTTATTTTGACTACACGGATGGCGTAGTGGTTTGAGTGGTCGCCTCGCCAAACAAAAAAGAATCATCAAAATCGATTCATAATTATTGGCGGAATGATCGCGTAACACACGTACCAAAAAACATAGAGTCGAATTGAGAACCTCCGCCTTTTTTGAAGCCGGTTAAAAATATTATACCACAACTGAAATTTCACTACTATTGGTTATTATACTGTGATTAATTAACGTCTATTGTTTTATTTTTCTCCTGAGTACTAGATAATTATTCAATTTTCTTCGAGCAAATGCTCGTTTTGGGGTTGGCTCCTAAAGCCTCCCTGCTTAGCCATTTTAGTTACAGCAATAACATCCGTATAAAATAGTTATAGTATAAAATTCACGTACATAGACTCTTATTTACGTTCTATTTTTAGGAGATATGCAGTTTTTTACCTTACAACATAACTCAACTATTTATTAATAACAGCTACAAACAAAGCTGTCTGTAATATCAGCTTAAAGACTGCATAAAACTTTCTGGATAAAGAAAGCGCAATTTGTCGTGTTTAAACATAAAAGCGAAGGAAATGTCTTGTTTTGTTCGATAAACTTTTTATGAACAAGTCTGCAGCCCGTTAAGTGAGATGTACTTGTTAAAGAGACGACGATTCAAATAGATAGTGTCGCTATCTATACATATATATAAAACTCTTCCGTTACTGAGTGATTGACAGACAACACACAGCCGAAACCACTGAACGCAAGAAGCTGAAATTTGGCACGTATGTTCCTTGGAGAGTGTAGGGGAGCACTAAGAGAGGATTTATGTAAATTCCACCCCGAAGGGTGTGAAAGTGGTGAAATCCGATATTCACACGGGTGAAACCGCGGGAAAATACTAGTCTCAATATATGTTATTTGTTTATTGAGACTAATGGATATAAAATATTCAAGATGTTGCCAGTATAATAGCTTGTTTAACACTGCTCTATTTAAGGCTGCCTGTCCATTGTAGCGGAGCGAGGCTGCAGAGTGAAGAAACGGACAAATATTAATTAATAGGATTGCATACTGGAGCGGAGCGGAGATTTTATATTTACAGGCAGCCTAAGATAACATTGTCTTAGAGAGTATGTCATTGTTCTTACGGCATAAATTTGTGTTTAATCGTGACTGAGTTCGATCATGAAAAGTTTAACTTAGTTTTTATGTTAGGAAATTTGTTGGAATAGCAGAGGATTTGGCATTGTGCCCGATAGACCGCAATGAGCTCGACTATTACAGGAGATTTAAAACACAGCGAGCGAAGTGTAGTTGTACCACACCTGGCTATTTTAGTGTCCTTTATTTATTGTATGCGATTTACAGACGTGAGATCTCTGTATGTGATTTATGCTTTACAATTTTTTTTTTATACTACTTATTTGGCAAACGAGCATACGGGCCACCTGAGGGTAAGTGGTCACCGTAGCCTATGGACGCCTGCAACACCACAGGCATCACTTGCTCGTTGCCGACCCTTTAGGAAAGGAAGAGGGATGGAGAAGGAGAGGGAAGGGGGAAAGAGGGTGATTGGACCACCGGTACTCTCACTCAACGAACGAAACCCAACAGTTCAGGTCGAGTCGGTCCATTTATGCTGGAATCAGCGAGGCTCTACTACACAAAATTAAACAGCTTTATTCATAATTAGTCTTATTATAAAAGATACTTATTTTTAAACTAGTGAATTAGCTAATAAGCTTAACCCATTTGATGGTAAGCAATTATCACTGCCTGCAGAAGCTTGCAATATCAGAGTTTACGCACGTAACTGGCCTTCTCTTATTTTACAAGCCTGCTCGGTACTTTGTAGTCCGATTAAAAGGACGAAAGCAAAGCGACTATTGGTGCACTTTTTCAATAAAGTATAATGTTGTTTTTTGATATTTATATCATCATGGAATTCGGAATTTGATGGGCGTGATACGGATGACATCTGTTGCAAGACCTAAAATATATTTTAAGGAGTATAGCTGTACTGCGTCCTATGCATAGTTAGTTGCATGACGTCACGCACAACTACATTCGTATATCATTCGAATGCAATTACGCGCATTGCTACTACTAATCCTGTTCTGAATATATAAAACAGAATCAACTCGCATAAATAATCCCTTAGGTACTAATTTGACCACGCAGTTTCTCGAAAAGGCACGCTGCCAAGTCGACTTGTGGTTATTTCGACACGTTCTATATTCCTTTTTTCACCTAGATTGCAATAAACAGAGTTTATTTACTTTATCTATACACTGTACTGTGTGGGGAAGTACAGTTATAGGAGTCAAGCTATACTTACGTGTAAACGTTAAGTGAATGATAACGGTATCTGTCTTGTGATTTTGAATTTGATCTACAAACATTTGAGGAGAACTATGAGAAGACTAGATTTTACCCGCGGTTTCGTTCGCGTCAATATAGATTTAGTCAATAAATTTATATTTTTCTGAATGAAAGATACCATGTGTATATATTCTTCATAATGACAAAGTAAATTCTTTAACAAGAATTCTGATCATAAAATCACGGTTCAAAATTCACGTAATACCCGTAAAAATACTACATCTGGAATTTAGATCACGGCTCCCAATCTTAAGGGAGAGTGGTCATCTGCGCATTATAGTGCACAATTATGTGCGTTAACACAAGTGAACACTATACGATCGGAAAGAAATCATGCGCAGGACCAACTGCTGTACGTGCTTTCTGAGTTC
Organism: Catocala fraxini; assembly: GCA_930367265.1. Taxonomy (NCBI): domain Eukaryota; kingdom Metazoa; phylum Arthropoda; class Insecta; order Lepidoptera; family Erebidae; genus Catocala; species Catocala fraxini. The sequence continues at coordinate 7,556,819 of OV884047.1, forward strand.
CAGAGTGTTCAACACCATCAACTTCCTAAATCCGGGCTATTTTAATAAATTTCTTGACAGTAAAACTCAAACGTTTTTTGATGGTTCTACCCGGAATTTGAACTCGAGTTCTCATGCACAGCAGACGCATTCACTGTTGTTGCACCACCGAGGCAACCATACCTTAAAAACCTTATCAATATATCTGAGTACGTAAAATTTTTAGTCCGATTGTAAGTTTACTAATAATTTTAGCTTAGTCTCGTATACGATACTCCAGCCCTATAATAATTATGACTACCCTTTCTATTTCACATCCACAATTAAAATAAAATTATAACCTTAATTAAATATTATTGTAGAGGTAAATTGAGAAGTGCTACCTCTGCAATAAAGTCGTGCACCGTACTTTCATAAGCGCTTATTAAACCGTCCCTTTCATTTAATTGACTACAGTTTAACGTTTATATTTAAAAGCAGAAATGGTTTTTACGAACATATATTAAATATACTAGATTTTTTTAGTACCCTTTGATGCAAGCATGGTTGCAAATATGGGTAATTGTGACTTTTAATAAAACTGCACTTAAGCGGTTGAAAAGTTGTTTTTAAAATGTATTTCATTGATAGAATTCCATGTCGTCGTTTTTACTAACCATTGCTTAGCTGTATTTGTAGCCGAGAATTTAGTAAAGAATAATAATACCAGCCCCGGATATAAACTTTCCCACTGCTGGTCAGCAGCCTTATCTTAGTGTGAATAGGGTTAGGTCATAGGGTTTCACGCTAGTTCAGTGCGAATTGGCAGACTTTATATCTTCGAATGGACAACTCTCAGACATGCTGGTTTCCTCATGATGTTATAGTACACTGTCTAAACGAGAGATAATTATTGTTTTAATACACACATAGCTTCCCATAACAATCATTCTTTATCAATGGAAGATAACACATCAATAAGGATTAAGGATCTTTCATCATAGCAAATTGAAGCACAAATCTGTAAGTGAGATCTTTAAATTAAAGCAAGCATGCTTTATCTTCTGTATCCATTTCGTTCAAATTTTGCGATTCTTTTTCGAAAGTTTAGACACTGTACGAGATTTATTTCTGTAAAAGACACGTCTCTTTTTAAAATACTCTACAAAGTCTCTTTTGATCTCGTATACCTACAAAATTTACTAGACATCTAGTAGTTTTGTCGTTTAAATACATTTACGACCGTAATTAAATGTGGTTATAACAAAAAAAGAAAATTACGATATACATTTTCATGGTCCATGAATTGCACTAAAGACCTTTGAATTGATTGTCGGTTTTGTATTAACATTATTGAGTAACAAAATAAACGATTTTATTACTAGATATAATTATTTATAAGTTATTAATGTAAAAATAAGAAACATTATCGAGAGCACAGCTGTCCCTGGATGGTTTAGATTCACAATTCGACACGGTATGTGACGCTGCGATCAGGGGGTCTACCGTGAAACGCGTTATACGCAATTGCATACGTTCGTTCGTGCTTATTCTTACCATGAAACATCATTCGCGCCGACATTCGTCACGAATATCGTCGTATGACATTTGTACGTCCTAAAAAATCCGAAGTGTTTTCATGGTAGGTATATGCTTATTATTTCGTTCGTAATTCGTTTCGGCACGTCATTGCGTAAAAACATTTTCACGGTAGACCCGCTGGTTGCAAGTCATTGGCTGGTCAAGACTGCGTTTGATAAATCCGCTAGTTATTTACATATAGAATAGAGCAGCGATAGCTCAGTGGGGAGACCAACAGACTGCAATGCAGAGGGTCTCGGGTTCGAACCCACGTCGCGCACCTTTGACTTTCGGAAGTTATATGACTTTTCGAAATGATGTGCGTATTGATTGACAATTATCGCCTGCTCCGTGCCTCGGAGAGCACGTTAAGCCGTCGGTCCCGGCTGCCATGAACATCTGTGGCAGTCATTATCGGGAGAGTGTTGACTCAAAAGATCCCACTGGGTCGAAGTGTCACCGTTCTGCACTGACTGGCCCCCACATAAGATACATACATATAGAATCATATTTAGTAATAGTATAAACCATTTGATGTGTGCTTTTGACTTAGGCTTCGGCCAAAAAAGTCCACATGCTCTGCTGCTTTCATCCAACAAAAAATTCTAATCTCTGATTAAAACATCGGTTCAAATTATTGCATCACTCTCTTTTCTGTGCGAGTAAAAAATTACCCTCTACATAAACCTTATATTAGTTCAAACACTTTATTCAATATATATTATACGACTAAATCAAATCGTGTTTACGAACATCCTAACCAAGGTTTTATCACGCTTCTCTGTATTTGGCAGGATGTAATATCAGAGTGATAGCGATCACTATCGCGCTTTTTGTTATAAAGGAGAGCATAAGAAAGGGTTATGAATATATGAGAGAACATTTGAGTAAGTTTACGAGGTTCTGAATCTTGATACGTAAGAAGTATCATATGTATTTACAAACAGTGATGTCGTTTCGAAACTTCTAAATAAACTGGTTTGTTTTCGCTGTATATCACACGATAAGGATAGAAGGTAGATGGATCGCTGTATTCAACGGTTGTAAGTTAGGTACAAATTCTTGAACGGAGAAAAGAAATGTAGCGTAAAAAGGAATATATGTGGGTTGGGGAAGGAGACAAAAGGATTGGGTTCCGAAGCATTCTTAGAAAAAATAGAGCAGGGGACTATTTAGCCTGCCAAGGGTGACAATGATTCAAAATGTAAGTGTAATATATCAGTATTATTAACTAAAGATAAATCGGAGTTAAGCTGTTTTAAGCTTGAAATAATGTAATCTTCTTAAAAAGATAATTCCCGCACTAGGAATGAATCCAGTGTCGCAGAATACTTTACAAACATGACGGACACAAAGAATACCAAGACGCGGTTCAACTATTTTTAGATCACACAAATGTTTTTCCGGTGAGGGAATCGAATCCACAATACTCAGCACAGTTGCAGTGACATTTAGTACTACGCCATACATGCAGTATTTAAACTTCGTATAAATTCTATTATGAAATTGACATGAGTAAGTAAAGTTTATTTTATGAATGTTTTTAATTACTATCAGGTTATCAAATCAAATCATTTGTTTGCTAACTAAGTGTACATACATTAGCTCTTAAATATTTTATAACAGTTGCTTAAAACTTAGCGGGCTTTTACAGCAATAGTAAAATAGATGGCACTGCAAATATTTATTTATTTAGAGCTAGTTTATATAAAACTGAAAGCATTCTAAATAAATCCATATAAACTAACAAAGTTTTCATCCCGAGTTCAAATATAATTGCAACCGTTAACATAGTAATTATCTATATTATTCATAACCAACTACAGGCAATTTTCACTACTGTTGCAGAAGTGAATTTTGTAGTGATATTTTACAAAATTGCATAAATGTTCCTTGCATCCGTTATATCTACGTTTTTTAATAACATTAAAAAAGGAACCGTGAATCTTAAATGACGATGACTTTACTTTAATATTGATATTGAGAAAATACATACTGAAGACATGCCATAAGTTACTAAGGAAAATCACTCCCGCCTAAACTACGACTAAACAATCACATTTTTTACACTCGCGAAAAACAATTTCCACTATATTTAAGGCGATACTTTTTGAAGGGAATATAGTGCCACCGCTATATTTGTGTGTGTGTGTGTGTGTGTGTGTGTGTGTGTGTGTGTGTGTGTGTGTGTGTGTGTGTGTGCGTGCGTGCGTGCGTGCGTGCGTGCGTGCGTGCGTGCGTGCGTGCGTGCGTGCGTGCGTGCGTGCGTGCGTGCGTGCGTGCGTGCGTGCGTGCGTGCGTGCGTGCGTGCGTGCGTGCGTGCGTGCGTGCGTGCGTGCGTGCGTGCGTGCGTGCGTGCGTGCGTGCGTGCGTGCGTGCGTGCGTGCGTGCGTGCGTGCGTGCGTGCGTGCGTGCGTGCGTGCGTGTGTGTGTGAGTGTGTGTGTGAGTGTTTGTGTGTGTGAGTGTGTGTGTGTGAGTGTGTGTGTGTGTGTGAGTGTGTGTGTGTGTGTGTGTGTGTGAGTGTGTGTGTGTGTGTGTGTGTGTATGTGTGTGTGTGTGTGTGTGTGTGTGTGTGTGTGTGTGTGTGTGTGTGTGAGTGTGTGAATGTGTGTGTCTGTGTGGTTAAACATTACGCCAGAAGACTTTCACTGCAGTACACAGGACTCCCCCAAGCTTTTACACACAGGCCGGTCTTCGGCCACCAGCATCTAACCGCTGCCCGCAATCCTTACCAGGTCGTCCTATTAGTCTGAATAACTGGTATACCTGTCAATAAAAATACCAGTATTCATCCCCCGAATCTGATATGGCTTTAGTTCAATCGCGTTTTGCATATATGTATATTAGATTTATTTTTAAACAGACCGTAATACAAGTGAAAAAAGTAGGTATACACAGCAGAAAGGTAGGTGCCTGATATTGCGAGTCGTAATTCCGGGATTCGGTCACACATATCATTCAAGTCAGATTAGTGCTCGTACATCATTGGCCCAGATTCAGTTTGTTGACAAATTACTGACTTTGTTATTTGACGTATCGTAAGAGGCATAGAGCACGTAAATCAATCACGCGATTTTAGACACGGCGCTTGATTTCAATGCTTTGGTGTGAGAAGACACATGACTAAAGTCCCTACGTAATTTGGCTGAATTGTGGGCCATTAGACAAAGTCAAACTTTGTACTTAAATAACTTAGTCTAGGTTATAATAGTAAGTGCGCATATATGTTTAGGTGACTATTTTAAGGCAGTCAGCTTAAAGTAAACATAAATAATCCAGATTTAAAATATTGGAGTCATTTTCGAACTTACGTGTATGTATAATATATTTTACACATTATAAGAATAATACCCTCATACTTAACGGAGACTGGCTGTCTGCGCAGGTATTATAGTGCACAAGTGCACTCTATGTTCTCAAACTCTCATGATAGGATGAGACTGGTATCCGACGCCACCGGAGATTTCAGGCGCAGGACCAGCGGCTTTATGTGCTTTTCGAGGCACGCTGTTGTCTTACACTACCAACTACCAACTTCCTCATTTTGGGCTGATATTAAGTGTCTTATTAGACAATCTAATAACACGGCGCTTGATTTCAATGCTTTGGTGTGAGAAGACACATGACTAAAGTCCCTACGTAATTTGGCTGAATTGTGGGCCATTAGACAAAGTCAAACTTTGTACTTAAATAACTTAGTCTAGGTTATAATAGTAAGTGCGCATATATGTTTAGGTGACTATTTTAAGGCAGTCAGCTTAAAGTAAACATAAATAATCCAGATTTAAAATATTGGAGTCATTTTCGAACATACGTGTATGTATAATATATTTTACACATTATAAGAATAATACCCTCATACTTAACGGAGACTGGCTGTCTGCGCAGGTATTATAGTGCACAAGTGCACTCTATGTTCTCAAACTCTCATGATAGGATGAGACTGGTATCCGACGCCACCGGAGATTTCAGGCGCAGGACCAGCGGCTTTATGTGCTTTTCGAGGCACGCTGTTGTCTTACACTACCAACTACCAACTTCCTCATTTTGGGCTGATATTAAGTGTCTTATTAGACAATCTAATACCTTTACTGTAAAAATAACCTGTCCAAAGTAACGTAGAGGTACAGCTCTACGATTTTATACTATCTTTACTAATATTATAAATGCAATGTGAGTTTGTTTGTTTGTTACGCTTTCATGCCTTAACAACTCGACCTATCGTCGTAAAATTTCGCATACACGTCAGGGGAAGAAAATAGGACATAGGGTGCCTTTTATCCATAAAAGAGTACGGTTCCCAAGGAATAGAAAAATGACATAGCCTACATTTAAAATCTAGTATAACTATAAAACTTTATATAATAATAATGTCCTCCAAACAGAATTTTAGTCACGGCTGCTTTATGTACATGACAAGGCGAGGAAAATGCAATAACGCCAAATTTCAAGCGTCGTGCTTCTAAAACAAGAATCCTTTCTTGATAGATATTTCTGTTCTTCTTGTGCGAAACTTAACGTACAAAAGTTTCATTCACTGTCTTTGCGCATAACCATAGTAATAACAGGTCACGATATATTCAAGATTAAGAGCAGCGAAAGTTCAGTGGGGAGACCAACAGACTGCAATGCAGAAGGTCTCTGGTTCGAACCCACGTCGCGCACCTCTGACTTTCGGAAGTTATATGACTTTTCGAAATTATGTGCGTATTGATTGACAATTATCGCCTGCTCCGTGCCTCGGAGAGCACGTTAACCCGTCGGTCCTAGCTGCCATGAACATCTATGGCAGTCGTTATTAGGAAAGTCAGTGCCCTCTAATATCCTGACACTGGTCTAGCCTTAGGGTATCGTTAGCCTTCGGGTTGCGGAGGTCAGGTGGCAGCCGCTCCGTATAAAACTGATATCCAGTCAAATCCGGTTAGACCAGAAAAACCGACCCCAAGTGACTTGGGAATAATAAAGGCTAAGAGAGAAGATATATTCAAAATTAAAACTTTTACAGTATGGTAAGGCAATTGTTGTATGATACTTAGCCTTCAATTTACTCATATATTTAAGCTAAAATTAAGAACCAAGAAGATATTTATTTATTTAGCCTAACATGCTGTGCGCTCATTTGTTGTAAAAATAAATTGTGAGTAAGTGAATTATTGTAATTCTTATGAAAAGTAAAATTCTTAAACCAGGACAAGATGTTTAAGAAAATAAGACCACGACGTCATCAGCAACTTGACTAACAGGCAAACAGAGTAAATTACTTTCTTTCCTTTAATTACAGCGTTTGGTGATGCCCAAGTGCTTCGTCACACACCATTTCTCAAACGAGAAAAAACCTTTACACAAAGAGGCCAGTTTGAGGAAATCAAGAGAACTATTCAGCTTATTTGAATAATCCCTTGGGGGACTTATTTTCCTGGATACGGGTATAAGTGAAAGTCGTAACAATAAATGGGAATTGTTTCCCATGAACTCTCCAGAAGTGTCTTCTGGGGGTATACTATGGCCAATATTTGTATATAAATGGGGTATTGTGGGGTAATATTTGTAAATATTGATCGTTTCGTATGATTTTTATTGCGGGTGGAGACCCAACGGCATATGCAAACAGAGACAATGAGGTTTCATGATAGTTTTATGTAAAGGTTCAGGTATTCGTATATTTGGCAGTTTGGAAAATTCCGACACTGAATATTATTTTTTATGCTCAAGTTGTTATTGTTTGATGTTAAAGTATTTTACTATTGTCATCGCGTTTTCATTTGTTCAACGGGCATTTTATATGTATACTTCACTCCATAGGCAATGTGTATAACTTAACCATAATCATAATAATTTATATGTGGAACATAGGTTAATAATACAGTTCTTAAAGCTATGTTATAAGTACGCTATGTCCTACCACATAAAATGGTGCACAAATTATAATATAACTAGCTGTTCCGACAGACGTTGTACTGTACACACGAAAAAAAACCCCAAATCTAAACCATCCTCGAATCGACATGAACACACACAAAAAACTTTATCAAAATCGGTCCAGCCGTTTAGGAGGAGTTCAGTGACATACACACGTACCGTAGAATTATACATATAAAGATTTACAAGAACCTTTAGTCCCGAATAATATCAGTTAATATAAATACAAAAGAAAATTACAACTAATTATTAATTAAAATTAAACGCTAATATTTTATTATAATTACTTAAAATCCAGACTAACACATATTATATAAGTCTTCATTATTTAGAAAATCATCAATAGAATAGTAAGCCTTATTAACCAATAATTTGTTCAATTTGCTTTTAAATATGTTTATAGTATTTCGTCGAATTTCTACAGGTATTTTATTATAGACTAGTAGTTTTCCCGCGATTTCACCCGCGTAAGTCCCGTTCCCGTGTGAATATCGGGTTTCACCCCTTTCACCCCCTTCAGGGTGGAATTTCCAAAAATCCTCTCTTAGTGCTCCCCTACACTCTCCAAGGAACATACATGCCTAATTTCAGCTTCTTGCGTTCAGTAGTTTCGGCTGTACGTTGTCTGTCAGTCACTCAGTAACGGAAGAGTTTTATATATACATATAGATGATCTGTGCCATACAAAATATGCTTGCTCGTAACAGTTGAATTTTACATGCTACATATTTTGAGGAACCCTGACGTCTAGTACCAGAAGAATTTGCTGTAAACAGATAAACTTACAAATAATGTAGGTAGATTGCTAGTTATTCTATTTGACAATGTCCATAATTTTAATTTGGTTTTTTATCTATACTAATATTATAGAGAGAGAGATAAAGATTTGTTTATTTGTTTGTCCGTTTGTAAGGATATAACTCATAAACTACTTAACCGACCTTTTTGAGGCGAGGCCTGTGCTTCTCTATTGTTTTAAAGTACTTTTACTATCGTATATTTTCCTAACCTAACCTACTTTTACGCGAGTGAAACCGCGGACAAAAAGCTACTACGCAATAAAGTATTGAGTACAAGTTTCTGTATATGGTTACATATAGATACCAGGGGATCGTACACAGGAATAAAACATATCCTAGGTATTCATACATGACATGGTATATTCGTGTGTCAAGTTCCATCCTTAACCGTTCAACGGTTTATGCAAGATATAGAAAAAAATATCCCAACCTCCAAACATCAAAACAAGCTTTCCAATATGTAGTATCCTTAGGATTCAGAATACTACAAATACTAATTCTACAAATGCTACATATTGATAATCCATTCAACTATGGTAAATGTATATGGAAATTTAAAAATGCTGTTGTATTTTTATTATAAGGAATATCTATTTTATTTTATTGCGGTATATATTATTTAGCGATATTATATTGATATAATAAAACACTTATATGACTTTTCGAAATTATGTGCCTATTGATTGACAATTGTCGCCTGCTCCGTGCCTCGGAGAGCACGTTAAGCCGTTGGTCCCGGCTGCCATGAACATCTATGGCAGTCGTTATTGGGAAAGTGAGTACCGTCTAAACACTGGTCTAGCCTTAGGGTATCGTTAGCCTTCGGTTGCGGGGGTCAGGTGGTAGCCGCTCCGTGTAAAAACTGATATCCAGTCAAATCCGGTTAGACCAGAAAAGCCGACCCCAAGTGACTTGGGAATAATAAAGGCTAAGAGAGAAGAAGATATCGATATAATAAAACTGAAAAATTTTTTTTTTTTTGTTGGAACCTCTAATCTCTGAAGCTACCAGTCATATTTGATATCGTTATTATATAGTTTCGTCTTAGAAAAATTTAGTTGTAGATAAGTTTTGGCTTTTTGCATTTGATCGCCCAATTCGTGAGAAACGTTATAGGTTATCACGCTACAAGCAACGATAGCCTAGTGGGAGACTGCAGGAGACTGTCACTCAGAAGTCTCGAGTTCAATCCCAAGACGCGCATCTCTGACTTTTTGAAGTAATGTGCGTAATAAATATTTAATTATCGCTTGCTTTAACGGTGAAGGAAAAGATAGTGAAGAAACCTGCACGTCTAAGAGTTCTCCATAATGTTCTCGAAGATGTGAAGTCTGCCAATCTGCACTGGGCCAGCGTGGTGGACTATGGCTTCTCTTCTCACACTGAGAAGAGGCCCGAGCCCAGCAGTGGTTTAATATAGGGCTGATATTATCATACAAGCCATGACAGCAGAACAGTAATCATCAAAGTGGGCAGCAGGTAAATTAATATATTTATGTTACATACACTGGCAAAGATTTTACCTAAAATCAATTTGGAGGTTAATAACAAAGACTGACACACGAAGAATATAGGGCAAGACTTTGCAAAGGATGATGAATTAAGATTGACTGACTGATTAGGTATACAACTGAACTACACAATGGCCATCACATAATAATAAAGGTTGCGTGGCCTTATTAGCAAGCGTATCGGATACGTTACAAATTGCTCCATATTATGTTATATTAGTCATACTACATAAAATTATACTTGTATATCGCTGTAAGGGTGAGCAGAGATGTATCCCTGACTAGAAATTTTATTCCCTGAATAGCATCAGCTTTTTAATTTTTGTTATAGATTTACACTTACTCGCTGGCTGTACACTAATCCATAATAACAATTCCCTTTTATGCTCTGATTCAGTAACGCGGCTATAGTGTAACTGCTGTGAATAAGGTTTGATGCACGTGTTGAGTAGAGCTTCATGCGAAGCGATTGAAACGTTTACAGCATATGGCTCTCTGATTGGTTAAGAGTTTGGAGCGGGCCAATCGGAGCGCCGAACGTCACAAACATGTCGATCGTGTTAACGTAAAAATAGCTCGCACTAGGCATCCTGTTCTAGTAGACGTGACGTGTCAGTGCAGGTTCGCAGACTTCATATCTTCGAGAAGTTTCTGGAGAATTCTCAAACATGCAGGGTGTAGGCATCCCTGATGTGTGAATGTCCACGGGAATTGCAGGCTTATTATTCCACAGAACGAGTAGCATGCATAATCTAGTAGTGTATCTAATTAATTATACTATACATAATTATGGTATCAAAAGAATGAGGTAAATATATCACATTAATAGATGTGGTCAAAGAAACCCACGGATTCATTTAGGGTTGGTTTTAGTTAATGAGTCAAAATTTACGTGTACTATTTATATGTTATGCGGTCTGTATTTTCAGGGATTAGACGTTCTAAACAAATAGTTGTAGATAATGCTTTGTCCTTTTATGTTTTAACTGTTGAGGACAATTATATAGTGCTTTAAACCTAATACTAATCTATAGATTACTCAAAGGGTATACAGTTAGTTGTCCAGAGAAATTTATTCAAATTAATATTACTTTACTAAGTTTTAAATGTAAATTAGGTTAGGTTAGTAACAGTTCTTTTATGATGATCGGTCGAGTAGTTAAGGCGTGAAAGCGTAACAAAAAAACTCACTTTTCGTTATAATATTAGTTAGGATGCTCAGAAACGTCATGCTAGCCTACTTACCAATGAATGAAATGTTTATTTGCATATTCTCACTACAATATCCTTAAAGGGATATAATGATTTTCGCCATTCGCGAACCTATTGCGATCAGCTGAACACAATTATTATTCCTGACTTCCTGCTGCTACCCGTCATTTACAGACAGAAAAGCCCAATAATACTTTGCCCGATCTAGAAATCGAACCTAAAGTAAGAACGGTATTTCATATAATAGCATCAAACATTAATGTCATATGACTACAATTATGAACCAATTATTGAACTTTTATCTCCATACATTTTCATAAAATTGTATATTTTATATACGTAATATGTTAAGGACTGTGGTTAAGAAGCTCTTTCAATCTGTGTCTGCAATAAATGGCAGGAAATGTTGCCAGGAATTACTCCAAGCTATAAAAATACACGACAATATTTTGCATATGGCCCGGCGATATATTAAGACAATGATGTTTGTCATGACTAACATTAACATGTTGTTAAGATGTCAGAGAGTATTTAAGACCGGAATGATTCAAAAATCGAAGAAGCTTTTCCCAGCTTGACATAAAAATTATGTAGTGAAAACTACGATTGCGTGTTCAGAATGCTTGTTTATTTGATCATTAAGAGAGCATTTATAATACAATATTGAGCATGTGTGAGCATATAATAAATAATAATATCCTCCAGACCGAATTTCGGCCACGGCGGCCAATCTTAACGGAGACTGGTCAACTACGCAGGAGATAATATAGTGCACAAGTGCATTCTCTGCTCCATAACTCTCATGATCCGACGGGACGGTATTCCGACACGACCGGAGACAGATCTGGCGCAAGACCAACGGCTTTATGTGCTTTCCAAGGCACGGAGGTGTCTTACACCGCCAACTTGAGCTGTTATTGAGATTTCTTAACTGAAAAATCCAATAACTATTTGTTTTGGATTCGAACCCGAGACCTCATGCACAGCAGTCACATTCACTACAGCTGCGCCACGGAGGCAGTGAGTATACACATATACACACATGAAAACAGAATTATGTATGGCTAAGTAAAAACATTAAATGATCATTTCGTACACTAATCAATTAGTGTAGGTCGTAGGTACGTCTAAAATGTTGAGGAGATATAGTTGCAATGTGCCTGCAAATATAATAAAAGAAAGAAGTATAAAATTGTCAAGCTTCTGAGCTTGCAAGCTTCTGAGCAGAGGTTGCATCGTAAAAATGCAAACTAAAATCAGCCAGTAATTACGTCAATAAAGAATATTCAAAGGGAGGCTAATTAAAAAAAGACTGACTGGTCCGTTCAACAACTAAAATTGTCAGAGAGAGGCTAATTGCTTTAATGGTGGCAGCCATACAAGCTTTCAATTAATTATTAATAACCGCCAGCTTTTTAATGACAAGACTGATGTTTAAATTTGCTGCATTGATATTTTACCAAACCAATTTTAAATTAATGAACCCAATGTTAATGGACCATCATAAGTGCTACTTTATACCGATTGGCTGATGTTTTTCCAGATTATGTTACGGTTTAATAAAATTATCGGGCTTTGAACAGAGAGAGAGAGAGAGAGAGAGAGAGAGAGAGATTAGGGAAAGTGGATAAAGTATGTTCAAGAATCTTCTTCTTTCTTTTTGTGTGGTTAGTGGCCAACCTGTTGTCAAGAGTTGTTCAAGCCTCTGACACGGCTTAACGACTGCTGTCAATTTGGCAACAACCAGCACCGACTTTTTACGTGCCCTACGAAGCACGGAGACGCTCAGATGAAATACCACTAAGCGGTCACCCATCTATAGACTGACCGCACCAAACGTTGCATAACCTCGCTAATCGTTTACCGATTAGTGAGTGCAACTGGCTATGAGCGCCGCCTATCTTATCTCCTTATGTTCAAGAATATAAGAAGAGACTCAACGCTATGTTGCTTGTCTTTTTGACATTATACGGATACTGTTTTAGCCATGTCTCCACTATATAGGCTTCCAAATAACTTACTGCTTAGCTGTCTACCTATGTATATCTGAGATACTGACGACACTCAGGGAAAAATCCAAAGTTGAATGATTTCAAATTCAAATTGTGAACAAATCGTTATCACTCATGTTGCAAATTAATAGTTCCCTGCACGTGCTCTCCTGCACGTGCTCTCCTGCGCGTGATATCCAAGGGAAAATATTATTGAGGTAAAAATGTTCTGGACACGGTCTATACGCGAGTTCCGTTCATATTATTTGAACCATTTAAGCGTGATTGAATAATAAACATCCAAACATGTTCACTAACTTTAACATCTAAAGTATAAGTAGGCAAAATAGAAATAGCATAACCGAATATTACCCCAATATTATACAATCGCAACATGTTCGTAAGCGACCGCCAATAAGTCGTAGTCGATCGTCACATCACAGCGGACGAAGATGACGATATTGTAGATCCCAAAATGTTGTTAAAGATATCCTTTAATAGACGCAACGCCATGTTGTCAACGACAGATAATATAATTTAATTCTTTAATAGTTATCTGTTATTTAATGTGTGGCACTTTTGTGAAAAAGTGTCCATATTAAGAAGAGTGACTCTAAAAACCATAGTGCACAACTTTATATTTATAACTCCGATGTCATGTTGCCTTGTGTCGGGTAAAAACTCAACGATCCATAAAGGTACACATATTTAAACGAATTAGATCGCATCTTTTATATTATTTAAATATATTTTATTTAAGTCATAAGTCATTTATTTCAGAACAAATTACATTTGTGTTGAAAATAATTTCGCATTTAGTAAAATAAAACCAAAACAAGCACATTAATATTATGACAAAGTTAAATACAATTGAATATAATATAATAAGGTCAACAATAATTTAAAAAACAATCCCATTAATTTCATGTCAAAAAATAAAATAATATAATATAAAACCAGTCAGAAAGCGTAAAAAAAAATAAAGAAATATATATACGCTAGAATACAATATAATTAGCAATGTCAAAAGAAATAAATGGATTTAGATGTCAATATAAATTCAAAAATATCAATATTATAGTACATCCTTATAATTACTATTTGAAAAGATAAAAATAAATTTAAATAAAATAGAAATTACTACAATATATGTTCTTTATCATTTAAAAATTCATCTATACTATAATAGCATTTTTTTAGTAAATATGTTTTTAATTTATTTTTAAATAGAATTGAATTTTGTATAACTTTTAGTTCTATTGGTAATTTGTTGAACAGCAAAATAATTTCTATAGGTATAGGTATTATTCCATTCCACCTGCAAAAAGCCTTTTCTTGTAACAAGAAAAGCCACGGGTGTAAAGCAATAATCTTAAACTGCATGAGATTTCTGAATAAACATAAAACACATTCGCCAGGTATTTTTACTAATCGTTTGATTGATCTCGGTGAAAGACTATCAAATGCACAAGGGATTGTTCAAATTTGACTAGTACTCATAGAGATTATCAAAACAAATTCTTTACTTTTATTTTATTAGTATAGATCTCAAACAAAAGTAGACAAAATCTCTTATACTATTATATTATGATAGCCATATCCTCCTCTATATTTACACTAAGGAGTTATATGGAAACGTCAAGGTATATATAGTTGTTGGGACGTCAGATGGCGAGCAACATATGTTTGTGAATGCGACGCATATGAACACAATTTGGTCTTGAAGGAGAACGTTCCATAATTAATTTCTGTTAGTATACCAAGCTATATAGATATTTGCGCAATGTAATGAATATTTCGATGGAGTAAAATGGAGGAAACTGGATTCCGTCAGATGTTGCAGACAGAAGAATTAAGTGAAGCATTGTTTATTAAGTAACTTATAACAACATAATATTGTCAACAATTTGTGAAACAGTTGCTCAATGGATAGAACATTGAACTTGCGATCATGAGATCCTCGATTCGATACCCATTCATAACATAACCGATGTACCGCCACAACGCAAGCAAATTTTAAAAATACTAGCAATTTGTAATGATTTAGTCATCTTAAAATAAACTTATATATGTAGAATATGTATAGTATGTATGTATCTTATGTGGGGGCCACTCAGTGCAGACCGGCGACACTTCGACCCAGTGGTATCTTTTGTGTCGACACTCTCCCAATAACGACTGCCATAGATGTTCATGGCAGCCGGGGCCGACGGCTTAACGTGCTCTCCGAGGCACAGAGGAGGCGATAATTGTCAATCAATACGCACATAATTTCGAAAAGTGATATAACTTCCGAAAGTCAGAGGTACACGCATATGTATAGTAACTAATATTATAAATGCGAATGTGGATTTGTTTGTTACCCTTTCACGCCTTAACTGATTGACCAATCATTGTTAAATTGCGCATACACGTCAGAGAAACAGAAATGCACATAGGGTAATTTTCATCCAGAAAAAAGTACTGTTACTAACCAAACCTAACCTAATCTACATTTACTCCAGTGAAACAGCTGGCAAAATCTAGTTGAAAAATAATTCCTTCCAAAATTAATGGTACTAGATTTCAGTAAAACAAGCAGACAGGTTCATAAATATAACAATTTTTTGTATTTGTATTTATTACACAAAGGACCTCTCAATGCCAAAAACAGCATTAAAAATTCTACTTAGATTCTTTGAGATAAGTAGTCTTAAAATACACGAGGTAATTTCGAATTCAGAGCGCTATTTAGAGCACGAATTATTTGCAAGTGAAATTTGTTTACTCTAAAAAGCTCGCAGTTTGTAAGATACAGCTCACAAAGATTAGTACCGTGAGATTGCAGTTTATTTGTTGAACAACGTTTGTTTGTTACGAATTTTGGCCAGTTTTCATTACGTTCTGTTGTTTTTTTAAAAGAAAGTTGGTAGAAATTTGTTAAGGGTTCTTAAAACATTGATTGATGATATTATTGCCTTTTTTGTTTTTTACATTAGCGATAGCGTAGTGGATTCTTGGACTGTTACGTCGAAGTCTTTGTCTCTAACTTATTGATGTTGTCTGCGTAGTAAATCGTTAATTATCGCTCGCTCTAACAGTAAAAGAAAACACTGCAAGGAAACTGAGAGAGAGTATGAGAGTTCTACACAATTTTCTCGAAGATGTGTGAAACTTGCACTGCCACACACCGTGGTAGACTAAGCCTAACTAGAAGAGGCTCGTTTCCAGCAGAGGGATAGTTCAAAAACAGGGCATTATATTATTATACATTGTGACAGTGAGACAGACATCTATGAAAGATGACATGCTAAAAAAATAGTAGCTTTAACCATTAGATGTTAAGTAACTTTAACATCGCCGACCGACGATGCTACATCTGCTACATATATGCATCCTCGTTGTATCTCTTCAGATTTTATCACAACGCTAGTCTTAGATAGAAAACCGCCCTGCAATGTAGAGTTAATAATCGTACAGTGACGCATCCGAATGTTAATCAATTAGTGGTCATTTAGTATAATAATTATAATTCTAATCATAATCGAATATACTAAACATTGAATTGCCAAAAAAATGTAATGTCTTCCTCCTTCTATCTACCGAATGGCCGTATTGACATCCGTATTTCTCTGGATTTACATAACATCAAGTAATTTATCCATCAATATCAAAGCTTTACGTATTCGAATCTTTGACAAAGTTTTGAATATTTCAACCAACTCGAAAATTTAAATAATTAAAATATTTAATTGGTAAACGATTATTGCTGCCACACAAACGCAGTGTATCACCTATCATAACCATTAAACACAGGCTTATTACCAACAACTATCTGACAGCGAATGATAGCCACTAATTTTGAAAAAAATAAATGAGGAGCACAGTCAAGCCGCCTCCCGTAAAAGCTCTTAAACACATGATCTAAAAACTTTCTTCAATACGGAAGTATAGAGCCATTTAGATTCAAGCAGAACTAAATAGATTCCAGCTTTTAAATAAAGTTTTGTTGACCGCAGCGCCAGCATTCTCCCTCGGAACCGAACAGGGGAATGCACTATCCGGCATTAACTCCAAGCGTGCCGACTACGCTTATCTAGCCGCGGGAAAACAGGAATAATTATTTATTCACCCACCATTTATTTGCACATTCGTTATTATTAATAGACTATCGGTTTATCGTACTGTTAATCATTCCGTTGTGCAGTTGAATAAATAATTTTGTCTGATCGTTCAATTATAAAATTTATTGACCTGAATACGGCGCTGGTGTGAAGTACAGGGACGGATTTCAAACGTGTTGTGTGCAAATTTTTTGTTTGTTCTTTTAACGGCAGCCTCTCATTAGGAGCGCGGTTTTGGGTTAACCTATATCCAGATGCAGCTCTTTAGCTGAAGTAGCTACGGAAGTTGTTTTTCGTGTTGTATAAATTTTATACAAATTGGGCTTCCTGTAATTTATATAATGAGATATGTACAAACGGGGCTGCGCTTTTTAATCTTTCTGTTTACTGTCTCTTAATATTTATCTTTTGTGTCGGTCTATTTCCATAAGATTTTCCTTCCATTTATTGCTGACCATGCAATCTTGAACTAGACTTCTTCGTTTAGCATTTGTCAGCAAGGAATTTTCCAGTAGCAGTACGATGTCTAAAAAAAATTACAACAGAATCACCTCATTCCACTTAATTCTTCAGAGACATTTAACTGCGATGTTATCTTACATTATAATTTTTCAGACTAGTGTTGCTCGACCCAAGCATCAAACGGGAAATCTTATAGACATTCACATCACAGATTTATAACATACGACCAAAAACACAGTATTAACTAAAACACTTTTCGAAAATGATGTTTGTATAAATAAAAGACATACTGTATCTTTAACTTCGCGTTTACTTATAAATTATAACCGATGAAAGTAACAATCTATGAAACAGATTTTCAACCTGCGACGTCAACAAATCGCGTATTGAATGTTTAAGTCCAGCTTTCTTTTTCCTGTTTTATAATTTACATTATATATTAGCATAGGTACTATTACTAAAATAAGTTTTAATATACTTCACAATTACTTCATAATTTTGTATAGATACATTACACTTATAAGTGGCGATAGCTCATTCGCTTGTTCGAAACCCGGCTGTCACCTTCACAGTCCCGTGCCTTCGTGTTTGTGTAAGTTTGCACGAAAATTACTAAAGCATCGTACATTGCTTTTGCTCACAATCACAAGCTCTCATTAATACTAATGCAAGAAATCCAAATAACATAAGAGCTAGATCAAGTCAGAGCCGAATATTACTTCGCTGGCTCGGACATGTCGAAAGAATAGGAGAGGATCGAGTTGCCAAAAGGGTATATTTCGGGTGACCCACTGAGCATCGTCCGGTGGGTCGCCCAAGATACCGCTAGAAAGATGAAATAGCTAAATATCGGAAAGAAATTAATGTGTCCGATTGGTCTGACTTGGCATAATAGGCAGGTGTGGCGTATTTTAATGTCGGAGGACAAAATCCACTTTGGTAAGTAGATGCAGTCTTAGCTTAGAGAGTTAAGGAATACTTAACATACATGCAAATACTTACGCTTGTTTGCTGTGAGCCTAAGCGGCGAAAATCCTTCTTTAAAATATTTACTTGTTGGTTTTTAGCATTTACTTAGTCATTAGCATAACGACGTACTTTTACGGCAGATACTCGTAACACTTATGAAATGCAAGAGTTGTTTCCAACCCAAATACGACGTTTTGATATTTATATTTCCCAATAAATAACAAAACTGCGAAGTTCGAGCGCCTAGTCTAGACACATTTTTTATAGACTTCTTATACCAGATTTTACAAATTACTAGGATTCTTGATAATTCCTCCAGCTAAGCTAGAACGCTTCAGCCAGCAAGGGTTCACGTCAGTAGTGCAATAGCTGGTATTCCGACTGGCGAGTTCTCGCTCGTAAGTCCGATTCTATTTAATAGGCTACAGCTGCCTTAATGCTATTTTGTTGCATCTAGAAAATATTATATTGACTTATTTAGTTAAATGTTAAAAATTTTTTTTTGTAACAAAGTTATATACCATTAATAATAATAAATAATAATAATAACGTCAGTAATGTATACAAACTGTTCCACTGGGCACGGGTTTCTTCTCAGTGAAAGAAGAGTAAGACTATAGTCCACCATGCTGGCCCAGTACGGGTTGGCAGACTTCATATATATATCTTCAAGAACATTATGAAGAACTCTCAGACATGCAATTTCCCAACGATGTTTTTCTTTGCCGTTAAAGCATGCGATAATTAACTATCTAATATTCTTATAACTTCGAAAAGTCAAAGTTGCGAGCCTTGGACTCTAACTCGATACCTCGTAGCAATCCAACGGCTTCCCACTAGGCTATCGCTTCTCCATCTTTAAATCGATATTTAAAGAATATACCTATGTAAACTCAAAGTATGAACGCACTAAGCGTAACTGCTTTATAACAGAGTGACGTAATAGAACATAGTACAAATATTGTTATATAAAATCTTATTATATAAAACGTGCTACGTGGCAGTACAGTATGGCTTTACCAGGCAACTTAACTCGCGTCTTGCCATGTCTCAGTATGGTTCCATTTAGTATGGCCTTTCCTTACAGTTGACTGAAATAGCAGACAAAATTATTGTTTTGCTTTTAACCTGTATCAGTCCTGTATTAAATTGTTCTACTGCTGGGCACGGGCCTCTTCTCAGTGTAAGAAGGGTTAGGCCATATTCCACCACGCTGGCTCACTGCGGATTGGCAGACTTCACATATCTACGAAAACATTATGGGGAACTCTCAGACATGCAGATTTCCCTACGATGTTTTTATTCACTGTTAAAACGAGCGATAGTTAACTTCATATTTAGATATATATATTATATTAAGAGGTAGGTAGATATATTTCATATTGAGAGACCTTGTGATCGAACTCGAGACTTCTGCGTGGCAGTCACTCTAGGCTAACGCTGCCCATGTTCTTAGCATGCCAGACATATTATGTAATATACAATAAAAAAAACTGTTGTGTTTGGCCGCTGTGCCTTTGCGACTCAAAAGATTAAAAAGACAACACACGCCCATGTTTTATGCAAACAATAAATACCAAGACTATCCAGACTCAAAACAAGTATCTGTGTATCCCACGAATTTTCAAACATCTGAAGGTTTTCGAATATTTCGATTCATTAATATTGGGCGCATTGGTCTTCTTCTCTCTTAGCGTTTATTATTCCCAAGTCACTTGGGGTCGACTTTTCTGGTCTAACCGGATTTGACTGGATATCAGTCTTTACACGGAGCGGCTGCCACCTGACCTCCGCAACCCGAAGGCTAACGATACCCTAAGGCTAGACCAGTGTCAGGATATTAGAGGGTACTGACTTTCCCAATAACGACTGCCATAGATGTTCATGGCAGCCGGGACCGAAGGCTTAACGTGCTCTCCGAGGCACGGAGCAGGCGATAATTGTCAATCAATACGCACATAATTTCGAAAAGTCATATAACTTCCGAAACTCAGAGGTGCGCGACGTGGGTTCGAACCCGAGACCCTCTGCATTGCAGTCTGTTGGTCTCCCCACTAAGCTATCGCTGCTCAGGGGCGTTTGGGTTCATTGGTTCATTGGGCGCATTGGTATAGTTTAAATTATCAATAATAATAGCCAAACCTATAAACTTTCACATTGGACACATTGCTGTACTATCAGATAAAACGTTCTAACAGAACCACACAATATTTGCCGACATGAAAATCGAACCTTGGCCCAAATAGCAGGTGCAGAAACCTTATAGTTATGCCACAGATGACCAAGGAGGTTCTTAACATTATTTAATGAAGAACATACGCTTTATAACTGAATAGATAAACTGCATATTCAATTCGTAGTTATGAATAATTTCAGTGGTGGAATAGCAAATCCTAGATAATCTGGCATGAATGGACTTAGTTTGGTAAGCAGCTTACAATGTTTCCTGTTAACATAACTTAGTAATAGAAATAGCAGGATAATATATAGATAGCAGGATATTAGATACTGGATTTTACTTCATTCGCGTAAATGTAGGTTAGGTTAGGTTAAATTAGTAACCCAGGGTGACGGTGGAGGAAGTATTTTTGTGTAGTGGGCTGCTGTTTCATACGACGGGCCGAATCTACGGCGGGGTCGCGATTGGCCTCGCCGTCTAAAGTTATGTCGAGGAACACCGTGGTAGGTTTAGTCGGTATTACCGGGGTATCTTTTCCCCGGTGAGTCCGACATAACCTTTCCGCCGCCCCGCAGGGAGGTAAGCGTCAGAGAACGCAAAGAAAAATGTAACGTTACTTTTTCTGGAAGAAAGGTATCCTATGACCTTTTTTGTTCCACTGACAAAGTGTATACGAAATTCTATGATGATGGGACGAGTAATTCAGGCGTGATAGCGTAACAAACAAACGAACACACATTCGCATTTATTATATTCGGTAGGATGAGAACTGCTTTTGTCCGTAAATCAATCACATCAAAACTATTGAGTGGATTTTGATGAGAAATCTGGATTGGAAATAGCTTGAAACACATGGAAAGACGAAGGTTCTGACATCTAATTGTTTTTTAAATGACAGTATATACATAGCCTCAAGTTTTTAATTGCCGAAGAGGTAGACAGTGTCTTACATCCATCTTTTGTCAGCGTTGGTTTTGTTAGTAACAGTTCCTTTTTTTAGATGAAAGGTACCCTATGTCTTTGTCTATTCACCTGACAACATCTAAGCGAAATCTCATGATGATCGGTCGAGGAGTTAAGGCGTGAAAGCGTAACAAATAAACAAACAAACTCATATTCGCATTTATAATATTAGTAAGAAAAGTAGGATGAGAACTGTTTGTTATTGAGTTTAGTTTACTTAAAACTTTTGCATGTTAAATTCTGGTGAAACATTTCTTTGATAAATAATTATATAACATTTTGTAGCGTCTTGTGCGTCTAGTATATAAATATCAATATTTTAGATTTTTAAACGTTTTTTTAATGTTTGTAAAATCTCTAATATATTACACAAGCGTGGGCGATGACTTTGAAAACCAAGAAATAAAATAATATTATGATATTGCTTAGACGTAAAATACTTTTATCCTGTTATGCATTCCAAGAGATTTACGCAGACGAAACTGCGGACATACACTACAAATAGGTGCTAGCTCAGCTATCCCAAGCATTCTTGAGAAAATATTGCTTTGTTTGGCAGACATGAGGGAGGTATTACTCAGGTAGAAGCTGTGACCCTTCTGAAATATCGTCCCATGCGGGCACGTAAATTATGCCTTTAAGTACCTTCTTAGGAGACCCTTTGTTTTGAGATATCTTTTATCATATAATTTACGTGTAATAAAACGTCGCGTCGTACAGGTAATATCTGACTAAAGAATGTATTAGCCATAATACATATTTTTACAGCCTCGGCGCTTTTGCGACCATGAGTTGTGCTATGTTTGCGGATGATAGTCAGATTCCAAGATATATTTCCAGGTCGGTAAAAGTGTTGTTGGATTTTTGTTAAGAATTTCACAATAATTCAATTTGTTGAGGCACAATTTTGTTTCACAACTTTGTTAAGATTTTCATAGGATTCAGTTAAAAATGTGTCCAGTAGGCAGTCAATAGGCTTGTCTCTTATTACAATCAGCTGCTGGTAAGATGAAGGTATGATATACAGTTACATTCCTGCTTACCCCTTTAGACTTATAAAGGAATTTGACTGTTTATTGGAGGCGACTCACTCGATACTTTTGGTATGCCGTTGACAATTTAAGTTGTCACAAAAGTAACATACCTAATATCAATAAATTATTATCAGTATTTTGGAAACATTCCAATATTTAAAATCAATATATATTTATTTAATCGTACATAGTATACGATATCTACATTGCCAGCTATATTTATAAAAAAATAAGCTTCTCTATCAGACACAATACTAAGCTTCAAGACACAAAAATACCCAGTAATACTCCGACTCGGGAATCGAACTCAGGATCTCCTTATCGGTAGAAAGCGTAAACAAACACATGCCACTCAACCAACGAGGCACGTATGCCACTACTCCAATGCTCTCCGACAGCATTTCGTAAAGCTATGCAAGATTGACCGATCGTATTCGACGTGCTATGCATAGTATGTTCAAACACATAGCCTTGAGTTTAGTACGATCCAGTAATCCCAACTATGTTTAGTTAACGCTCAATTCAATCTAGATGCCGCATTTGCTTCATACATCCATCGCACATATGAGTTCGGCATCGTCTGTTTGTTTATTTATTTGTTTGATATATATTGGATACCTTTAACCTTATAGCAGCGATAGCTCAGTGGGGAGACGAACAGACTGCAATGCAGAGGGTCTCGGGTTCGAACCCACGTCGCGCACCTCTGACTTTCGGAAGTTATATGACGTTTCGGAATTATGTGCGTATTGATTAACAATTATCGCCTGCTCCGTGCCTCGGTGAGCACGTTAAGCCGTCGGTCCCGGCTGCCATGAACATCTATGGCAGTTGTTATTGGGAAAGTCAGTACCCTCTAATATCCTGACACTGGTCTAGCCTTAGGGTATCGTTAGCCTTCGGGTTTTGGAGGTCAGGTGGCAGCCGCCCCATGTAAAAACTAATATCCAGTCAAATCCGGTTAGACTAGAAAATCCAACCCCAAGTGACTTGGGAATAACAAAGGCTAAGGAAGAAGAAGATATATTGGATACCTTTCATCCAGAAAAAAGTACTTATCCCGAAGGGACAGCAAGGTTTTTCTATTTAATATTGTAAATGCGAATGTGAGTTTGTTACGTTTTCACGCCTCAACTACTGGACCGATCATCATGAAATTTCTCATACATGTTGTCACGGTTACAGAAAAGGACATAGGGTACCTTATATCTAGAAAAAAGTACTATTTCAGAGCGAGCCTAGCTAGTAATATTATAAATGCGAATGTGAGTTTGTTTTTTACGTTTTCACGCTTTAACTACTTAACCGATCATCATGAAATTTCGCGTAAACGTTGTCACAGTTACAGAAAAGGAGATAGGGTACCTTTCATCCAGAAAGAGTTTTGTTCTTAACCTAATCTAACTTAAGATACATTTACCCAAGCGAAGTCGTGGGCAATATTTAGTTTTCTAATATTAGTTAGGTAGGTAAAACAATAGCAGGGCATAGTTTATTAACGTGCTTGATATATACGTTAATCAACAGGCTCACATACTAAGCGAGTTTCAACATGGCCTTTAAAACGTGGGTGTATTCCATTTCCGCGAAAACATTCGAGATATACAAGCATGTGATTACAGACATCAATTTCACAAAACAAATAACCTAAATACGTACAAAGACACCCGAGAAATACATATTCATACAATACAAACCAATTGGAACTATTCGTCAATTTAGAATTAACAACTAGATTTTGCCTGCAGTGTCGCTCGCAATAGATTTGTCAAAAAAACTCTATCGCTCGCGAAGAGGACTATTATTGGATGCTAAATAACCATGTCTTTTTCTGTAATCCTGACAACGTGTATGCAAAATTTCATGATGATCGGTAGAGTAGTTAAGGCGTTAAAGCCTAACAAACAACCGAACTCACATTCGCTTTTATAATATTACTAGCTATCCCTCGGGAACATTACTTTATTCTGAATAAAAGACAACCTGTATTATTTTTTGTAACCGTGACAACGTGTTCGCAAAATTTCATGACAATCGGTTGAGCAGTTAAGGCGTAAAAGCATTACAAACAAACTGACATGCGCATTTAAAATATTAGTCAGGATGCTCGACTCGTTGTATTTTTGTTCGATCTTGCATTGCGGGGGACTTTACAAACATTTAAACAACGGACACAAAGAACTCCCAGACTCGAAAGAACTAACTGTAGAATGCACAATTTTTGGATTGAACCCGCTTCACTCGGCGCATGACAAATAACATGGCGACCACTTAAACAACAACGCAATCCGTGCAAAGAATTTTTCAACCACCATATCACCGAGTAACATGGGATATATTTTATTTTAAAAGTTCTATAATTAACATATTTTTTTTTTTTTACGTTGCGGAATGCTTTTACGCATACCTCTCCGCGGGGCGACGGAGAGGTTATGTCGGGCTCACCGGGGGAAAAATACCCCGGTAATACCGACTAAACCGACCACGGTGTTCCTCGACATAACCATAGACGGCGGGGCCGCACGAATCGCTTTCACATGCAATCGCGACCCCGCCGAGGTTTCGGCCCGCCGTGTGAAACGGTAGTGAAACGGTAGAACTTCATCTACTGTCCCCATTATGGGGGAACAAAAACACGACTCAGAGGCGCGCGTAGGAATACGCACGCCGCCTCTCGGACCTGGTGCTGATCGGGTGGCGAGCAGATCCACGCAGCCCACCACCCCCAGGTCAAATCTCAGAGTGGCTGGAAGTCATCTCGTGCCCTCCGGCGCCCGGTTCTGCGGTTGGGGAGAGGGTTTAAGCGCTCCCCCTCCCGCTCCGCCACCTCCTTGATGGAAATTACTACTTTTACGTGAGCGAAGCCGCAGGCAAAAGCTATCCTTATATAAATCGCAAATAGAAAACCTAAAACCTGAACTGGTAGTTGCATTCGCATTACCACACGATCAATTTTAAGCGAAAAATCGGAACAGTCCACATAATCCCTACTGCCATGGCAATTCACCTAATACTGGTTAGTAGTCAAAATTCGATCATAATTGTTTTAAATTTTAAGTTTGATCGTTATTAAGGTTTTTTTGTCTATAAGACTTACATTTTATTTAGATTTCGCCAAGGCTATACATGTTAATTTACCTATCTTTTTCAAACAAATTATTATTTACTTAACTATACTCTATTATTGACGGTATTCCTAAGCTTGCTACTATGTTTTCTTTTTTTCTTTATTACATATAAATAATGTATTTAACTATAGTTACGAAGAATTGTACGACGTCAACCGAACAATACTGAAATACTACAAACGCGATTCGAGTGCGTGTATCAAATGCATGGCGTGTGCGTGTGTGTCATTAACTAAATGTATTTCTAATGCATATTTTATAAAAAAATTAGTATTCGCCAGTCCTCTGAAATTTGGCACAGTTGAAGTTTATATGAAGAACATATAAACTTTAACTGTGCCAAATTTCATACTCCTCCGAACGCGTAATTTTCTTAAAAAGAGGATCAAAGTTTTTGCTTCACGTATTAATATATAGATTACAATTACAAAACACAACAAATGAAGAAAAATCGTATTCCTATCCATAACTTTAGGGTGACAATCACAATAACCTGCCACATCCAATCATAGAGCTCAATTTAGCTGACCCAATGACCTGCTCGTATTGACATTGCGAAGTTATTGCTCCACAGTTTGTTCCGTCAAGGACAATAACTGGTGTTTTCACCCTAACTTTTACAGTATTCTATTTGTCTCCGAAAAGTTTTCCCTCGTATTATAAAGTATTCTTTTTGTTGAAAGGCCTAATTATTGTAATAGCTTCTCAATGCTAACATTCCTTTGTAAGGTTTGCAGAAATGTAGGTTGCTTTTCCTATATGAATAATATTTTTATGTAGAACAAAGTTTTTTGTGTGATGCTTGGTTATTGGGACGTGTGTCTTATAAAAATATATTTGTGTTGAACTAAAGTATGTAGAAAATCTACTAGATTCCGCCTTGGTCGCTATCTGTATTATTTTCGATTATCGTAACTAAATTGGCTATAAGAGGATCGGGAACCACCACGGAAGGTCCATCTCCATTCCTCCCTCTACCATTCTCACAACTAAAAACATGGATGCGGTTTCGCACTCAGAGCCAACATAATAAACGCTGGGCACGCACAACGGACTGTACACAGTCAAGAGCAGCCCTACCAGCCATCTCACCACGTCTAACACACCGCCTGCTCAACCTACAAAGATTGGACCTTCGGACCATCGTGGGGATCCTAACAGGACACTGTCCCCTGAACAAACATCTCTACCACATCAGAGCAACAGACAGCCCACTCTGTAGGGGATATCTGACCGAAGAAGAATCCGCTGCCCATGTAGTCCTGGAATGTGTGGGAGTAACAGCACAACGTAAGGAAATCCTCAACAACCCGAGGTTACTCCGCGAAGCCTGCGAAGACCCCAGGAAACTTCTGTGCTTCTGAGCGGAGTTGGGCTGGCTATCTCCGTAACCGGCCGACTCTCATGCATAATGGACCAACTTAGAGTTCAAATGCGGAAAAGGGAGTCCAATTACAATTACAATATCGTAACTAAAAGTTAAACAGCTCTATTACACATAAATATTCTTATAGTATACATTTGTATTGAGTAAGAATAAATTTCTGTATAATCTATCTTTGTGCCCGTTCTTTCAAAATTTTTAATGGCCGTTACAAATTTTGAAAGAACGAACACAATGTACATCCAGATTCGGAATAACTATTTGTGGATCACTCACGTTTTTATGCTTTGAGGGTATTGGATATATAACCCACGGCACATCGGCAGTGTAGTTTAATTTCATCATATTTTATTTTACTTATTACCAGTATAACGAAAAAAGACTGCCCGACCGGGTATCAATGCTGGAAAAAGCGCAAACTTATGACACGGCGCTAACGAAGCAATGTAACCTACTATGTAAGTATTACATGAGCAGCGATAGCTCAGTGGGGAGACCAACAGACTGCAATGCAGAGGGTCTCGGGTTCGGACCCACGTCGCGCACCTCTGACTTGCCGCAGTTATATGACTTTTCGAAATTATGTGTGTATTGATTGACAATTATCGCCTGCTACGTGCCTCGGAGAGCACGTTAAGCCGTCGGTCCCGGGTGCCATGGGTATCTATGGCAGCCGTTATTGGGAGAGTGTCGACACAAAAGATCCCACTGAGTCGAAGTGTCGCCGGTCAGCACTGACTGGCCCCCACATAAGATACATACATACATGTAAGTATTACAAAAGCGTTTTTATACTGATACGTAAAAAGTAGCAAAAGAATTGTAACTGATTTGAACAGCTTTTATCGCGTTATTTAAGTTTCTTTTACATTATAGTAATAGTGTCATAGTTCAAAATTATGTAATAATAGTATTTTAACATAAACAACGCGACAAAATGCATATAAAGTAGTTCAATATTCAATGTATAACTTCCGCGAAAACGTAAGGAAATATTTTCAAAAATTTTGTAAAGTTAGCTTTAGCTCAGCAAGTTCAGGAATTATACTATAATAAAGTTTTCATGCCATCTAATATAAGTAGGTAGGCTTCCCTTTCTCAAATCAAAAATATATTTAACCAGTCAGCTTATCTTGTATCTTATGTGGGGGCCAGTCAGTGCAGACCGACGATACTTCGACCCAGTGGGATCTTTTGTGTCGACACTCTCCCAATAACGACTGCCATAGATGTTCATGACAGCCGGGACCGACGGCTTAACGTGCTCTCCGAGGCACGGTACCAGTCAGCTTAACTGTGACGTATTGATAAAAGCATTGTGTCTGGACACCACCATTCGACGTTTTACGAACAATAGCAATTGTCTCAATATCTGAGTTCGGTCTTAAGCTTCAGCCATACTTGAACTAATTGCCTTTACATTTGGAGGTATTGTCGCCCCATATCGAGTGTTACAGGCATGTCAGAGCGACGGCGTTACATTCAATCCGAGGATTATCCTTATTATCGCTTATATTTGGAAACAACCTAGTTGACAGAAAGCTTCTCAATAAACCGAATGCAATGGTTTACCATTGCTAATATAATAGTATAATAATGCTAGTTCAAATAATGGTAGCTTCAGTGGCGCAGCGGTACGTGAATGCTGTGCTTGAGGTCTCGGTTACGATTCCTATTCCGAACTAACTGTGATTAGGTTTTTATGGCTAGAAATTTTCGATAGCTGTGTGTAGCTGTAGAGTGGAGCGTATCTACTACCTTGTACTGGAACTTAGTAAAGGACAGTAGATTCGCCTCATATTTGTGGGATCTAAAACTATATCTAGAAAATTGCGCGTGTATTATACCTCTCATTACCACTTCGCAAATAGGCGAAGGGTCATGTGTGAGTGTGTGTCTGGTGAAAGTGTGTATGGTACACAAAACGATCTTCACCGTGACATTTCTGTGAAAATTACCTGAAAATGAAAATACAACATTACAATTTCGCTCATCACTAGCTTATTAAATTTTAACGAATGATTTAATTTTTAAATTGCTATGAAACAAGAGTGTAGTTGTTAAAAAACAGTTGGCGTAAAAGGAGTAGGTACAAGAAGTAATAGAAATAATGCTACGAACGAGGTGAATAAAATTGTTATAACCGGTACTGCAGTACTGCCAGTGATACTGCTACGTGAGTGACTGACGCTTTATTTATACAATATGTATCTGTATGTATCTTATGTGGGGGCCAGTCAGTGCAGACCAGCGACACTTCGACCCAGTGGGATCTTTCGTGTCGACACTCTCCCAATAACGACTGCCATAGATGTTCATGGCAGCTGGGATCGACGGCTTAACGTGCTCTCCGAGGCACGGAGCAGGCGATAATTGTCAATCAATACGCACATAATTTCGAAAAGTCATATAACTTCCGAAAGTTAGAGGTGCGTGACGTGGGTTCGAAGCTGAGCCCCCTGCATTGCAGTCTGTTGGTCTCCCCACTGAGCTATCGCTACTTTTTTTTATTTATTTATTTATACAATATACTTGAATAATATATTATATACTAAAATAAGTGCACAACACCTAAATAATAGCATTGCCTAAAAAAGGGAAAGAAATAATATATATATTTTGTATGAATTGTAATAATTTAAATAATTTTGCCATCATATTCAACCAACTTTCAACTTTTTTTTTTTTGTTGAAAGTTGATATAGTGACAAGAATAGAAAAGGGTATGTTAAGCTGGTTTGGGCATGTAGAAAGAATGGACGAGGAAAGACTGACTAAGAAAGTTTATAAGGCTAGTGTGAATGGAACAGTCGCAAGAGGAAGACCTAGGCGAACGTTTCTTGATCAGATCGGAGGCGTTCTGGACAAAGGTCAGCTTAAGAGCACCTTGAACCGACGGGCGTGTATGAGGAATGTGATGAAAGTGAATGAAGCCAGAGAAGTGTGTCAGGATCGTAGCAAATGGAAATCCGTAGTCTCTGCCTACCCCTTTGGGAAACAGGCGTGAATCTATGTATGTATTCAACCAAAACCTGGTGTATATATTTTTAATGTAAAAACTATGATAAAATTCACATATAAGAAATTTAACAACACCCAAGTGTTCTTATATTTCTGACCATTAGTGTGATTCATAAATAGTTATTCTGAACCTGGATTGAAGTGTTTGATTCGTCTTGAAATCAAACACACAATAGTTAGCTTACTGGAAAGGCTTAATTAAAACCACTGCTCCATCCGTGCATAATACAAGACTCTTCCAACTTCCGACTACTGTTCATCTTTCCTTTTTATTATGCACTAAAACTTACTAACCGGGCCGGAGATAAGTTTTATGATAAAAATAAACGTTAATTATATTACATAGTTAGTCTAAACGGACCATTAGCTACAGTACCTTGGTACGCACTTAACCAAAGTATTAGTGTTTATCATAATTATTATTAATAAAGTTTATGGTTTATGGTTTTTAGAGGGAACTACGGTTCACTTATTCCATGGTATATTGGTTGATTTTCAAAACTAGGGTAGTAATAGCCATTGTTCTTTATCAATTAATCTTACTACCAAATAAACTCATTCATTTATCTGTAGTGTTAATATTAATACCGATGGTATCGGTACTATACCGATACCATCTACATACTATACGTTGTTTAAATTGTAACATCATTACAATTTAAACAAAGTTCCAATGATTTATTTAATAGATTAAGTTCTAATTCCAGTTTCTTATTCAATTTAGTATTTCTGTACTATTACGTTGAGAGCTTGGCAGTTTGGCCAAGTTACATTGGACGTGGTCACAAGCAGTCTGCTTACAAGTAATGGTTACCATTATTATAAATTCTAGAGCCTAGTGGGCAATCGTTGGACTCCTACGCAGAGGTCTCGAGTTCGATCCCAAGGCGCGCGTCTCTGTCTTTTCGAAGATAGCGTAGTGGTTAGTGTAACCGACTGCCACGCCTAAGGTCGCGGGTTCGATTCCCGCACAAGTCAAACGTTTGTGTGTATGAACATGGATGGTTGTCTTGGTCTGGGTGTTTCTATGTATAATATGCATAAATATACAAAAAAAAAGGTATATCTGTATGTTTATCCATTGTCTAGTACCCATAGTACAAGATCTGCTTAGTTTGTGCTAGATGGTGTTGTGTGTATATTATTAATTATCATTTGCTTTAACGGTAAAGGAACACATAGTGAGGAAACCTGCATGTCTAAGAGTTCTCCATAATGTTCTCGAAGATATGTGAAGTCTGGTAACCCGCACTGGGCCAGCCTGATGGACTATGTTCTTACCCTTCTCACGCTGAGAAGGCATTCAGATTTCACATGGAGTGCAGATTTTCTCACGATGTTTTCTTCACCGATAAAGCTACCTAATTTAATTTTCAATAGGCATACAACAACGAAAAGTGCTTGTCGTGGGGTCGAATTCGGTACCTTTACCAAGAAGAGAGCGAAGGCAAGAGTAAAAACTAGTTAAGAGTAAAAGGTTTGAGGTCCCAGTGAGTTGGAGCGTATCTCACTCAGATTGCATAAAATGAATCTGCGACATTACAAGGCTCTAGAGATTTTTCCAATTCGAATTTAATTAACAGACCGAATTACGTTGTTATCGGTTTTAAGCCCGAAAAGCGTTACCCCTTAATTATTGCACCTACAGTATAATTAAAATGAATTAAATACATACATCTATACAAATAAATAAAATTGAATTGTCTGTAAAGTCGAAATAACAGCTTTTTACTAAATGAATATGGAAGTATATACGGTACTTATATAAAAAAATATATTTTATCCTTTTTGTCTGTCTGTCTATCTGTATGTTCCTGCTTATCTAAACGGCTGGACCGTTTTTAATATGACTTTCACTGGCAGATAGCTGATGTTACAAGTAGTAACTTAGTCTACTTTTATTTATTTTTTAAATTAGGGTACTGCGGCAAAACTAAATTACACGCGGACGAAGTCCCGGTTAACAGTTATGAAAATATATTATTTTTTGCTTTTCAAAGTTAACATATTGAACGTCATAAATGACCGCGAACAATACAATTTCAATTGTCTCTGCTGCATAGCACTCAATGTGTTTAAGGGCTCATTTTGCTGCAATCTTCTCTCTTAGCCTTTATTATTCCCAAGTCACTTGGGGTTGGCTTTTCTAGTCTAACCGGATTTGACTGGTTATCAGTTTTTACACGGAGCGGCTGCCACCTGACCTCCGCAACCCAAAGGCTAACGATACCCTAAGGCTAGACCAGTGTCAGGATATTAGAGGGTACTGACTTTCCCAATAACGACTACCATAGATGTTCATGGTAGCCGGGACCGATGGCTTAACGTGCTCTCCGAGGCACGGAGCAGGCGATAATTGTTAATCAATACGCACATAATTTCGAAAAGTCATATAATTTCCGAGAGTCAGAAGTGCGCGACGTGGGTTCGAACCCGAGACCCTCTGCATTGCAGTCTGTTGGTCTCCCTACTGAGCTATCGCTATTTTGCTGCAATAACAAACAATATTTGGCTTCTACATTTTAATTTATAGTCCGAACATCTCAGCAACATTTTAAATGCGTCGGCCTTGCTATATGTATATAATTTCCTTGGCTGTGTAGCCGGGCAATAGGCAATACTACTGGGCTAATACACGCAAAATTGCCCAATAACTGCACAGTATTGGTGTTGTTTCTGACAACATTGTCGGCCTTTGTATTTCAGCGAAACATTGCAGGAAAACAGTGTACGTTTAAAAGCCCATTTATTTAAATTGGCAGTTTAGGTAGCATCGATACCCTAATGAGAAGCCGTTGGATTGTCAGGCAGAGGTCTCGAATTCGATCCCAAAGGCGCGCATCTCTGATTTTTCGTAGTTATGTGCGTATTAAATACATAGTTAATTATCTTGCTTTAACGGTGAAGGAAAACATTGTGAGACAATCTACATATCACAGAGTTCTCCATAATGTTCTCGAAGATATGTGAAGTCTGCCAACCCGCACTGGGCCAGCGTGGTGGACTATAGCCTGTCTCTTCTCACGATGACAAGAGGCCCGTGCCCAGTAGTTGGACAGTTTAATACAGGGCTGATATTATTATTATTTAAATAACCAATAACATTTTTAGTTATATAAATTTAAATAATAACGTTGCTCTGTTAAAAATAATTCATATTTTAGAATCATTTTAAGAGACTAACTAATAAAGAATTCTATATTATATTGCATGCTAATAAAATTTTGAATTCATAGTTCTGTTTTATGTTTATGCGAGTATTTCCCGGAGCTGAATAGTATTAAACGCTGGGAAACGTCGGGACATTAAATGAAAAGTTGTAAATAAACTTCAAGCTTATATAATACTAGGGGGTACCTACGCAGCTTACCCGCGTTTATGATTACTGCCACGCTCCTGCGGCTCAGAGCGTGATATTATATATACCACCATTAAAAAGCTACTTTATCTAAAGTAACATATAATTTAATTTAATTTATTTCCCTACTAGCAGTGTAAAAAAGTAGAAAACTTATAAGGTAACTAGTAAATTAAATAAACTCCTATGACTCTCAGGAAAAATAATTATCACACAGAAACCGTATATTTATAGTATATTATAGTCTACGTGCGTAAAAGCATGAGGACTCATTGCTTCCTTGTTGTGTAAAAAAAACTACTACTAATACAGCTTAGTAAAGAAATTCACATAAACAACTCTAGCTAAACGACAAAATCAAATTCAGAATAATCAATCACATTTTAGATCACGCCATTTTGTAGAAGCTTTGGTGAAGGATCATTTAAACCATTAGTTCCCAAAGTGGTCCAGGTGGACCCCCAGGGGTCCACGGGAGGCTCGACGAGGGTCTACATTGGCGTGATAAAAAATGGGTTCCACAATTCGTAAGCGGGGGTCAACGAAAATTTATTTGCTTTCGATAGTGAAGAACTAAAATGTTGGCTTGACTTTACCATCACTATAGGCAGATAATATTGTAAGAAGCTCAACGACTGTTTCTTTTAAAAAAAATTCTAGCCTGCCTACCATGGTAAGATCAATCCAGAGAAGAATTGAAAAAAATTGTCAGCCGGTAGACATTTGATCAAAGTTTTTAAAGCTGGGCACAAATTTTGAAAATGGTCTATGAGACAAAAAGTCTGGGAACCTAAGCTATTCAAACAGTCGAACAAAATAAAATATAGATTTTAGGAAATGTATAGGAAACGCAATGTTCTGTAGGTACTCTTATTGGTTTGATGTATTTGTTCCAATATAACAAACAGTCAATAAATAAATTGATGCGGTCTTTACATTGTGGTAGCTTGAAGCTTAACTTAAAAACTGAAGCATCTTCCAACTAATCCTGTTTAGTAAGAACTGAGATGTAGTCTATAGACTACAATACACTGTTACAATATATTGTTATCATACAGGTTTAATTCCTGTGTCGCTGGGTACCTATTTATCTTATCTAATGTGGGGGCCAGTCAGTGCAGACCGGCGACACTTCGACCCAGTGGGATCTTTTGTGTCGATACTCTCCCAATAACGACTGCCATAGATGTTCATGGCAGCCGGGACCGACAGCTTAACATGCTCTCCAAGGCACGGAGCAGGCAATAATTGTCAATCAATACGCACATAATTCCGAAAAGTCATATAACTTCCGAAAGTCGAACCCGAGACCCTCTGCATTGCAGTCTGTTGGTCTCCCCACTGAGCTATCGTTGCTCTTCGCTGTGTACTTACAAAACAATCAAACACGGATACAAATAATATAAGAGGAAGCTAGTAAGAAATTGCTGCATTACGCTTATTTAAAGTCCTATATATAAATATAATATCATTATAAGTAATTGGCATATACAGCATTATAGTTAACATTATACTTGTAGAACACGTTTCCTAATCCTTGTTATTAGTGTTATTGTAATAAGTGAAAACATTGTGGATTGTACGTTTAGTTAATCTTTTATATTGTCCAACTTCTTTGTAACGCTTAATGTACAATTGTTTGTATTTCATATAAATAAAATAAAATGAAACACTCAGACACGGAACAATTATATACAAATCAAAATTTTAAAACTTGGTACCATTCAAAACACCTACTGAAAATAAAAGGATTTTGCGTATGCTCGAAAAGAATATTGCGTATATACCTATAATACCACTGGCACCTCACGGACATATTCAGGAAGGCTCTTCGCTACCTTCACCTTGTTATAAGTGACAACATCCTTAAAGATGGAGTGCCTCTCAAATTACGCACTCGAAGACCTCTCTGATATCGATTAGTCTGTAATGGCTGTGGATGTCTCCGACCGGTTTAAAACAGGTGGAGCTAACGATCCAAGAACGTTAGCTGAATTTGGTATTAAGCGTATTCGTGTGTGACGTTATTATCGTGAAATATTAATATCTTTTTTATTTTAACTTAGGAATAAAACTGTGCTTTGTGCATTCCATTATAAAAAATACTAGTTTAAAATACAGTTCACGTGGAGACTATGATGTTGGTCGCTTCAGTGTATTGAAGTGCAGTTATTTGAAAGTACTCGAACATATTTAATTATTGTTGTTACCGTTCACGCGGCATAAACTGTAAGAAATAAAACTATTACGTGAGGTCTTGCTGTGCTTAGGATGGTAGGATTGGGTACGTGTGAGTGGGTGAGATTCACCATTTATTTATTTATAATGAATTACGTGGTGTAAAAAAAAAACCTCTCTTGTAAACCCCTCACAATAACTTATCTTAAATACCTCCTATATACAGACCTGGACCAGTTACAATTTCTATTATATGTACAGATTACAAATACATATGTATGTATATATGTATGCCTCTATAAGCTCAGATGGGTAGGCAGGTCTATATTGCACCTAAATATTGCTTACTATATTTTTACGTATGAACTTTTACGTATTTATGTGCCGTACATACATATTTTGGTGTAAGGTGTACGATACACAAGTTAATGTTTGTCATTTAACAATATGAAAAAAACATATTTATATAGGTACCTTTGCAATTTTCATTGATTTAAGTTTGAAAGAAAGAATCATGCATGGCTAGCATAGTGCAAAACCGTGGACTGCCACCTCGAGGTCTCTTATTTCATCACAAGGCACGCACCTTTGACTTTTCGATGTGCGTATTAAATATTTAATTATCACTTTCGTTTTAACGATAAAGAAAACATTTTGGGCAACCTGGATGTCTGTGAGCTCTAGCTTTACATAATGTTCTTTAATATGTGTTAAGACTGCCAATCTGAGTAGCGTGGACGCTAGCCCTACTCGAGAGTCCATCAGGATTATGGCCTATCTCTTCTCGCACTAAAAAGAGGCCCGTGCCCAACAGTGGAACAGTTTATAACCGGGCCTGATATTATTATCATTTACTTTTCATATCGACAATATTATCACCTTTGTAATCATGTATACTAAACTATATTAATAGATTGCTGTTTTAACTTGATAAGCGTAACTCTCTGAACTAGCTAGAATATATATTTGGCATTTGGCACAACTAACAATTTCACGATGATGATTTTCTATTAAGCCAAACATGAGTGCCGGTTCAAGTGTTCCGGGGTTGTTATTGTGGAATATATTGGAACTGATATATCAAAATATTTGCTTGAAATATCGTCTATATTACTTGTGATATCATGTAGTGCTTGCTCCTGGTTAAACTATTGATGGCGATGGCGTAATGGTTTAGTTTGCCTTGCGTTTGGATCGAGAGACGTGTCTTCGAAACCCACACGGGATAAAAAAATATGTGATCCACAGATAGTTGTTCCGAGTCTGGGTGTTTATGTGCCCGTTGCATGAATGTTCGTAAAGTCCCAAGCGACACAGGAATTAATCCTATTATGTAGGACTCACCGGGGTAAAAGAAATATGGTAATGATGATAGTGGACCTCCGGGTAATACTGACTAAACCTACCACGGTGTTCCTCGACAAAACCGCAATCGGCGGGGCCGCGCGTATCACTTTCACATGTAGTCGCAACCACGCCGAGGAAGTACTATTACTTATTTAACCTAACCTAAATTACTTTTACGCAAGCGCAAACGCAAAATCTATTATGAAATAAAATAATACTAACGGCCTCTCCTACAACTAACAAGTAAAACTTATCCGAAAGATAAATCGCATGCTGTCTCACTCATGTTAGGAAAAAGAAGAAAGACGAGACTTTTATCTTATAGATAAATGCTATCTGGAGCTGGTAGTACAAACCCTTATTTATAGTCTTATTTCTATTGATTACAGAGCATGGAATCACGCGTCACGTCTATAGCAGGCGCGCGTGATTGGATTCCATGTTCTATGCCTCTCACGATACGTCAAGTAACTAAGTCAGTAATTTGTCAACAAACTGAATTTGTGCCAATGGTGTCCGAGCACTAATCTGGCTTGAATTATATGTGCAAATGCCAGAGCTAAGCTTCGCAATATTGAGAAAACAATATAATATAATATTACTCACAATACTTTAGTAGTTTTCAAAATTATGTAGTCACTAGTCTTTCCCGCGGCTTTACTGCTTAAATTTAGGATAGTTCTTCTCTGTACCCCTGACAACGTGTATGCGAAATTTCATGATGATCGGTCGAGTAGTTAAAGCGTAGAGGCGCAACAAAGAAACAAACAAACTCACATTCGTATTTATAATGTTAGTGGTTTAAAATTTACAACACGATAAAATCAGTGTAAAGTAGTTTAATATCAATGTATAACATTCGCTTAAACGTAAGACAATACTACGTAAATAAATAGTTACAAGAAAGATAATAAAAATAGCTTGGTTCTGTACCCAATACCAAAAGCTCCCATAACTTTTTTTTAAATTTATCTTAATATTTAGAAATGTAAAAATTATCAATAATAAAACTTAATTATTTTGAAGACCACACAACGGTTAGCCTGAAAATGTTCTAATGTTTATTTCAAAATCAATTGCATAACTAATAAAAGGCAAATGCGGCATGCAGAACTATAAATATATATTTGATGATGATGATTATATTTAATCATTACTGTAAAATTGTGTATTTATACGACTATATTGAAATTAAATTATATACTAAAAATCATTATAATCGTATTGAATACATTCTCGTGTTAATTTATTAATTACCAAACATCATCCTAAGTAATATTATAAATGCCAAAGTGAGTATTTATGTTACGTTTGCACGCCTGAATTACTCGACTCATCATCATGAAATTTCGCATACACGTTATCAGGAGTACAGAAAAAGACATGGTGTACCTTTCATCCAGAAGAAATTACTGTTTCCAAGCGAGATAATCCATAGGTAAAAGCTAGTAACAGTATATTTGTAATTTTATATAAACTATTCGTAAGATGAAGTAAAATGAATAAAACTTTTCAACAGTTTCACTTTTATATTCAGTTTGATTATGATTTAGTTGGCGGACAACTTTTATCTGGTGATTTCAAAAGCAAAACAGTCACAGGGTAGTATTAAAATTATTAACCTGTTGATTTTTAACTGCCCTGCAATTTTATCGTTCATTTTTATTGCTCACAATTATTTATATGTTATAGCCAGTGGAGTCTAGGGGTCGATAGAAGGACATTCTTTATATTTAATGCAGGTTTCATCATAAGGGTCACCTTATGATGAAATCTGCATTAGCATAAAGTTCTTACAGTCATGTAAGAACTTTAATGTACAGACACTGTAGATTAAAGCTGTCCTTAATCTATAAGAATTAAAGAATAATGAAAGCACCTTGCCACTGCCTTTTATTTTTTACGTAATTTAAACATTTGGTATATCTTTATATCTCAAATTTAGGTATTATATGTTTGTGTAGGCAAAGCTTCAGAAGTAATTAATAGATTAACTTGAAATTTTCACACGTTTTATTTCTATATTAGAATGTTTGTATATACTTTTTATCGTGAAGTTCATACGGGAATGGACAATTAAAAATACCAGACTGAATTAAAGCGTAGCGTGGTCGAGTTTAGTTAGTGTACAGTCAGACATAAGTGGCTGGATATTAAATCAATTTGTAAGAGCATTTTTCCAAAAAAAAATTATCTACTATTGTTCTATAGAAATTAATCGTCATTAAAATAACTACCATTTAACTGATTCTGCATAAAAAAATGGGGAATTACCATTATTGTATATGACGGAGAATCAGGCCCCGGTGTGTTTTTAAAAAGTGTGACGTCAGCACAGCTGACGTCACGAATATCACCATTATGGTGATCACACATCTTCAATCGTCAAAGTAAAACTTCACCTGTTTGTTGAAAGCCTCGTTTATTCAACTGACTACTTAGCAACTAATTTACAGAGCTCCGTACTGTTCGACGACTCGAGCGAGACTGCCCGAGCGCACTCTGTGTGGCCGTATTTATAGTGTAGCGAGCACGTGTATAATTTTTAGGTTAAGTATTGAATTGAACTTGTTACATTATAATAATCATACAGTAATTAATTCATTATGAACTAGTTTTAACACAATTGAATTATTAAACAGAATTATTATTGATTAATTGATAAATTATAGTTGTGGCGCCGATATATATAATAAAGTAAGTAACCTAAAAACGTTGCACACAGCACCTTCTTAAGGCAATATATGGCAACTAAAGTTGGCAATCTCATTAACTGCTCGGTAATTCATTAAACTTCTTTTGCGCTGTGGTTTTTTTTTTACGGTTTTTTTTTTCCTAGCGTGAGCTTTAGTCACTATTTAAAAGTATAAGTCGCAATATAATTCGTATAAAGTAGATTAATCTTATTGTGACAAATTCGCGTATACGAAAACAAAAAACGTCGAATTATAATATAAAATTTAACGAATTATTAAACCGTTTACCTTCTTAAGAGAATTTATAGCAATAAAAGTTAGAAAACTCAGTAATCGTTTGGTAATTTATTAAGCTCTTTTATTGTGAGATTTTCTTCTTTGATCCTAGCGAATGCTTCAGTCACAGTATTACCTAAAATCATTCACAACCACTTCACGCTCCCTGTTTAAATTACTAAAACAAAAAATTAACAAACGTTCACCTCAGTTTAAATCAACGTCACCGATCCCCGCCTAATTAATTTCATGCGGGAAGGTTTGCTTTTCGAAATTAAGGTTGCTTTTTTTGTTGTTCAAATATAAGGTTGTGCGTTTAGAAGCGGAGGAGTGGAGTGAATGTTCTTGTGGAGGAATAGGGCGTGATGTCCTCCAACACAAAGGGAGGATCCTCCGACCAGGCTGGGTGATCGTACCTGGCGGGCCACGGCCCGTCGCGGACGGTTGATGACGGGAACTTGTAAATATAGTTAGTCCCTTTGTAAATGTTACTTGTGTGATTCAGGATTGTATGACGTCATTTTAAGCGCCTATTTTTGATAGCGCCATCTGTTAGCTATAGGCAGTACTTTTTCATCTGTGCGGAGTCGCCACATTCTTATTGGGTTAGCTATTGTATTACGTGGGATTAAAAACTTAGCTACCGCAGCGATAGCCTAGTGGGAAACCGTTGGACTACCGTGCAGGTCTCGAGTTCAATCCCAAGGCACACATCTCCAACTTTTCAAAGTTATGTGCGTATTAAATAGTTAATTACGGCTCGCTTTAATGATGAAGGTAAACATCGTGAGGAACTACACGTCTGAGAGTTCTACATAATAATATGTTCTAGAAGACGTGTAAAATCTGTCAAATTGCAGTGGACCTGTCTGGTGGACCATGGCCGCACTTTTCTCACATTACACACAAGAATCTATATATAACTAAATTTTATGTATGCGAAATCTCATAATTTTTTTTTTTTTTTAGTCGTTTATTCACTTGTAATAATAATAGTACAACACATAAATTTCCTCGCCAAGCTACACAGCTTGTTGGCGAGATGCGCTCGTTAACAATTATTTATTAAACCTTAAAACTAATTATTATTAGATATATATCTACAATACAATACTAATTTTTTTTGTATCGACTGCATCGCGGGAGTGGACCTCACTAATAGTAATGTCAACAACGCTAAGCAGTAGACTCTTTAGCTTTGCTTTTAACAATGTTTTACTTATTTTAGGTTGTGTTCTTAATAATTCTATCTCGTTATATATTTTTGGGACTAGATATTCAGTCATTCTCGCTCCATAATAGTTTTTAATTTTTGGTTTAAGCAGCTTTCCTTTCCTTACATTTCTTGTGTTATATGGGTTGTCAATCCTAACTTTATAATCATCAGTATAATAATGTTCCATGGCTATTAAGAAATTAACTTTTAAATCTACCGGTAATATTTTACATATAGGATACAGTTTTTCGTAGTCTTTATTGGACATTGATTTTACTTTTTCACTAACTAAATATTTAATAAGTCTCGTTTGAATACATTTTATCTCTCTAGTGTATGTTGTAAATGTACGTCCATATACACTAAGACCGTAGCTGAGTATTGAGTCTGCAAGAGCATAATAAACCATTAACATTGTATGTTTGTTAATAACGTTCTTCAGATGGTAAAATTTACCTAGTACTGATCTAAGCCTCTCGCAGACGTCATTAACATGTGGTTTCCAATTGAAATTTCTATCTACAGTCAGTCCTAAATATGTATATGTATTAACTGATTCTATGTTAGTACAGCGGCAGTTTATCTTATTGCTATGTAAACAATCATATGTGTGGCCTATAATTATTATTTCGTTTTTATTAATAGATTTAGCACACTGGTTGTAGGGCGAATGTATATGCATGTATTTAGTTTTAACTAAATTTAAAATAATGCCATTGTCGTGCGCCTACTGCGTTATACTTTCAAAGTCACTTTGTATATTTGCTTTGGCCTCGGATACATCTTTAGATGCACATAGTAAGCACATGTCATCTGCATACATA
This sequence comes from Catocala fraxini, assembly GCA_930367265.1. NCBI lineage: Eukaryota > Metazoa > Arthropoda > Insecta > Lepidoptera > Erebidae > Catocala > Catocala fraxini. The sequence continues at coordinate 7,598,930 of OV884047.1, forward strand.
TACACCCGGCACTTGTTTACAACATTAGTAACGCTGTTCACGTGCATTATGTAGCCAACCGGCCCAAACACTGACCCGGTCGGCACACCATGATCAACGAGAGACTCTGCCCCCGCGACTCCATTTACCTCCGTACGAATCTTTCTGTTGGTAAGATAGTTTTTGAACCAATCGTTCGTGGGTCCACGAATACCGCACTCCTCCATAGCTTGAAGCAACAAATTGTGGTCCAGCGTATCGAAAGCTTTTTTATAATCTATAAAAAGTACTAGAACCTGCTTACCTGAGTTGAGACTCTCGTTGACATAGTCCGCAAACCGAGTCAGTGCCGTGGCTGTACTGCGACCCTTTCTGAAGCGGTACTGTACGTCCGACAAGATGTTATGACATTCTAAAAACTTATTTACTTGACCGACAATTACTTTTTCTACGATTTTATCAACAACTGGGAGTATTGCAATAGGTCTATAGTTCGTATATTCCAGGTGATTCCCAGACTTATATATAGGTCGTATAATTGCATATTTCAATTGATCCGGATAGACAGTTTGACTTATACACATATTGACAAAATTGGCTAATATTGGGCTCAAAGTTTTACATAAATATTTTACATCTTTAACTCTTATTTTATCTACACCAGGCGCTTTTTTAAGTGATAATGTATTTATTATTTTTTCTATATCCAAAGAACTGACTTTTTTATACCTAAAACTGACTAAACTAGGATTAATATATTTGTTTCTATCTAAAAATGTTATATTACAGTTATGCTTAATGTTTTTTATTTCACTTGTAAATGTTTTAGTAAAATTGGTGCAAATAGTGTACATATTTTCTTGCTTACCCAGATATCTTAATATTACCTTGTCTAAGTTTGTTTTCCCCCGTCCCAGCCACGCATTTATATTAGCCCATACTTTCCTGTAGTCACCATTACACTTTTGTATTGCCGATTGCCTATATTTATGCTTAGCTTCATTCACTAATTTATTTACTTTATTTCTAAACCTAGTGTACTCCAATCGTCTATTCATGTCTTTAGGGGACTGTTTCCACGTTCTAAATAAATAATCTCTCTGATTTAACATATTATATAGATATCTATCTACCCAAGGCTGTGTATCACGTTTATTACGTTCCGGCACTATAATAGTACTCTCTTTATAAATTGTACTGAAAACCGTGACAATTGTCTGATATAACACTAAAGGACACCTTATTGATAATAGCTGTAACTGTATATCGTACTGTACTGTATATCGGTTTAGTAGTTAAGGCGTAGAAGCGTAACAAACAAACTCATATTTGCATTGATAATATAGTTAGGAACCGCTTTGTTTCACGCTCTGCCACACTCAGGCTTCACCTTAAGGACTCTCGCCTTTGGAATATTTTCAGTGCTATTTACTTTTTCAACACGTACACTGGAATTCTTTTGAGTACTTGCTTACAGTGGCTCTGGTTTTCCCGCATTGTTCCCTTTTGTATTATGCTAAATAACAGATTGTTAATAAACTTTTATTGAAACGCTTGTAGCTTTTAAAGAAAACCGTTTATTAAAGCTGTTAGAACACTGTTTTTAAGTTCACTGATGCAATGGCTTGTTTGTAATAAATGGAGAGGGTTTTCTGGTTTAACATTGGATGCTTAGATATTTTGTGCGCGATGCAGTATACTGCAAGTTGGAGTTCACCCAGGTCCCACGTCGTGGCTGTAGGGACAGCCACGATAATTGACAATACCGAACTCCTCTGTCTACATGAGATATAGAGGAGTTCGGTATTGTCAACCTTTTTCTACTGCAATAGTTGGGGTGGGCAATGCGAGGGTGTATGGCGGGTACCTCTCTTCCCAATAATTTTATTGGCTGCTTGGTCGCTTGGGTAACTTAGGATTTTAAAGATTTAATCATCTATATTTTGAATGGACTTGTTTTTTAAAAGTATCTTTAATATACACTACCCCGATAGCGCAGCCGTAGCAAATGCAATGGCCAAACTGTTACTAAGGTTTTGTGTAATAAAATTTTTAGTGCACGGCGTTCTAACTATGCCCCGCCGCCAATTACATGGGTCCTAAAAACCATAACTGCGTAAATGTTGGTCTAATACATCTTCCTTTCGGGGATATAGGTATGAGGCATGTATCGTTATCGTAAACGTACAGATACATCTTGTTTATACTTATAAATTAATATACTTATAATATTAATAGGATTTAATACATAGGGTACTAGATTTTGACCGCGGCTTCACTCGAGTAAATGTAGGTAAGGTTAGATTAGTAAAAGTACTTTTTCTGTTTGCCATGTTGTATGCAAAATATCATGATGGTATGTCAAGTAGTTAAGGCGTGAAAACGTAACAAACAAACAAACTCACATTTGCATTTATGCTATTAGTTAGGATAGCGTGGTCTCTACTGTTTTCAAACTCAGAACTGCCTGACTGAGAAAAAGCACATCCATCCCACAGAATACCAAAACCAAAAAAGTCTTGGTAAGCACCACTCAAGACATTTAACTCACTCGCGCTGCTTCTAAGGACACTACGAATAAGCTATCCATAGCTTTTTAAAAAGATTGTTCTCCTGACCTACTATGCCTTACGTAGACAGTCCAGCGACTACCGATTTAAAGGAACAGTGGTACCTACAAAGACACTAAAGGCTACGCCAAACAATAATAATAAAAACAAACAAACGTTTATTGTCAAGTTGACCTAATATAAATAATTAGGGACGATCGTTAAAATTTTATTTTTTTTTATACATGACAACTCTCGCACTAGGAATAAATCCTGTGTCGCAGAACTCGCGGGGGACATACATTCAAACAACGGACACAAAGAACATCCAGACTCAGAACAACCGTTGTTGTTCACACAATTTTTTGTCCCGTGTGGGATTCGAACGCACAACACTCGGCGTAGTAGCAAGCCGATTACTTAAACCACTATGCCATCCGTGTAGTGAAACTACATAAAGCAAACTTATATTGAATATAACTTATTAAAATTAAGTAATTAAATCTGTTCGTAACAACCTATCATAAAAATAAATTGCCTTTGTGTAATCTATACATTAATACGTAAAGCAAAAACTTTATACCCCTTTTTACGAAAATTGCGCGGACGGAGGAGTATAAAATTTGGCACAGTTAAAGTTTATATGGAGAAAGAGGGGCGAATCTTAATCTTTATATAAAATATGCATTAGAAATACAATTAATTAATGAAGAACACTACACACACACAACCATACATTTGACACACGCAGTCGAAACGCGTAACTATGGTTACATATATCAATTTATAATGACATATATCAGCAATATCTTACAGGCAAACCTTGGTCGAATTTCGAGCACTAGGCGACCACTAGTAAAAATGAATTAATGTAATGATACGCAAATGAAATGGTAGTTCTTAATTGTTTGTTTATAATTTTCTCTTACCTTTTTTCATCGTATGAATTAAATAAGTCTGTATAACACACAAATATCTGTGTAATCTCCTGTAATTAAAAGAAAACGGAGACGACAACTGTAATTTAATAAATAAGTTAAATATGAAGTGCGTCCTTCGGTGGCGATTCACATAAATAAGAAAATAAATAATGTACTTTGAGTGGATACTCAATATATCTACTTGTATATATTTATAATTATTTTGAAAGAGTTTAGAGTAGAGAGTAGAGAGTTTAGTTATAGTCAATAACTAAGTACATAATAATATGTATATTAAAATGCTTTTATGAACAGTCTAAATGTATCCGAAATGGCACGTTTGGCTGTCTATAGAGGTCTATTAGTGCCCACACTTCTGTATGGAAGAGAAAGTTGGGTATGGCAAAAGAAGCATGAGAGCAGAATAAATGCTGTAGAAATGAGAGCGCTGAGAAATATATGTGGTGTGACTCTGAAAGATAGAATAAGGAATAGTGTGATTAGAGAGAGATGCGGCATGAAAGTGGATATAGTGACAAGATTAGAAAAGGGTATGTTAAGCTGATTTGGGCATGTAGAAAGAATGGACGAGGAAAGACTGACTATATGTAGAAAGTTTATAAGGCTAGTGTGAATGGAACAGTCGCAAGAAGAAGACCTAGGCGAACGTTTCTTGATCAGATCGGAGGCGTTCTGGACAAAGGCCAGGTTAAGAGCACCTTGAACCGACGGGCGTGTATGAGGAATGTGATGAAAGTGAATGAAGCCAGAAAAGTGTATCAGGATCGTAGCAAATGGAAATCCGTAGTTTCTGCCTACCCCTCTGGGAAACAGGCGTGAATCTATGTATGTATGTAAAATGCTGTATGTTTATCCCGTGCTGTTTGGTATAGTTTACCTATTATCAAACTAATATGACAGTACCTACGCATATTGTCTATTAGTCTACTGTGTTAATATTATAAAGTCGAATGATAATTTGTTTTTACGCTTTCTTTTCTCGCCATAACAATTTAACCGATCATTATTAACTTATACATACATCTTGACAGGGGTACGAAAAAAGACATAGGGTACATCCAGAAAAAAAGGAAAGTTCTCGAACAAACAAAGCCGCGGTCAATAGTCAGTATTGTAAATCCGTGATGAAATACTTGTTTTTAATGCTAGAATCATATCATATAAACGCCTCAGACGTGACTTCTAGTTCTAGGCTAACGGTTTGTACAACCACACATTAAATTACTTGTTTTGGCCTAGAAACGCCTCTTTCCAGTTCTAGAACCCTGCAAATTTAGAATATATATCAGCAAAGTCTATGCTAAAAACGCACGTAGAGCCTTAAATAAGCTAGTACGCAATGCGGCCTGTACCGTGTCCCCGAGAACTAAATCATATCTAAATAAAATTAGGCTTGTACAAGAGTAAGAAATATAATATACCTAGAGAAAATATTCGTATGACTTACTTTTTCATAATTTAAGAACATCATTTGAGATATAAATTCCACTAATTCACCTCTATTTACAAACGCATTAAAAAAGATAACATAATTACAAAAAACACAAATAATTACAATACTAAATATTTATAAAAATGGTTTAGGCATCGTAGAATTCTTCAGCATCGCTGTCAAGTAGTAACGTGCCCAGAAGACTGGCAGCATTGCCACGTTGAATGGCAATGCTGATTCTTTGGTCTAAGAAAAGACCAGCATTCTGGTCACGCGAAACGTCGATCAGGCGTTTTGCGATATCCGATTATTTCATCTTTTATAAACTTTGTTACTAAGAACTTAAAGATAATTTAAATATGATACAAGAATACTCGTTTCAAATACTACAGCTGCAAAATTAGCACAGCTAATCCTCAATAACACAATTAATTCCTTACTTGTACCAACTAAGTATTTAAACAATGTTATATAATAATGATAGCAGCAGCGATAGCTCAGTGGGGAGACCAACAGACTGCAATGCAGAGGGTCTCGAGTTCGAACCCACGTCGCGCACCTCTGACTTACGGAAGTAACATGACTTTTCGAAATTATGTGCGTATGGATTGACAATAATCGCCTGCTCTGTGCCTCGGAGAGCACGTTAATTCGTCAGTTTCGGCTGCCATGAACATCTATGGCAGTCGTTATTGGGAAAGTCAGTACCCTCTAATATCCTGACACTGGTCTAGCCTTAGGGTTTGTTAGCCTTTAGGTTGCAGTGGTTAGGTTTGTTCCGATCAGGTGCCAGCCGCTCCGTGTAATAACTGATATCCAGTCAAATCCGGTTAAACTAGAAAAGCCGACCCCAAGTGACTTGGCAACAATAAAGGCTAGGGAGAAGAAGATATAATAATGATAGCAAAGCGCCACCATATGATATCTGGAAACCCAGTCATTGAACTTTACACATCATAAGTTTGTACTTTGTTTCCGCCATTGAGTTCTAGCCTTGATCATCTGAAGAGATAACTCACTTTTGCCCGCAGCGTCGCTCAATCGGGAACAGTTTAATATACCCTATATCCTTTTCCGTATCTCTGATAACATATATGCGACATTTTATGTCGATCGGTCGAGTAATTAAGGCGTGAAAGAAACAAACAAACTCACAGTTGCATTTATAATATTAGTTAGGGTATATCTGCTGTATTTGATTAAATCATTTTGAAATACCCAATAACAATGAATTTGCTTTGCAAAATATTTAATTTTGAAAGAAGAATGGCGGCCTGTATTAATTTATTTGTATTTTTATGTGTATCGCGTTGAGTTTAGTTCGCCCTTTCAGAACAGTAGGGAATATAGGGCGTTTTTTCCTATTGAGCGCATTTACATTTTCGGCTTTGAAAAAGGAACGTGCTGTTGAAAAAAGTGTTATAGTTCTCTTTATACAAAGTTTATTTTCCTTTGTGCGTGCTGAACCGCTTAATTATATCTTTTATCGAGTTTTTTATTTATGTTGTGTTGTTTTGTTTCAGAAATATGTGAGCGAGTTGACGACAGTACGAGACTGCGTGCCGACGTGCAGCGAAAAGGGTAATTATATTTTTAGCCTCTGTTTATTTAATTCAGAAAGGAAAATTATATAAAAAATATTGTCAGTCGTAAACACAACAACATATGGAAAACATTTACGTTCATACACGTACATACTTACTTTGTGTGTGTTTAAAACTCAACTGAGATTTCGTCTTGAATCGTGTTCGGCCTTAAGACTGCGCCGAACGAAATGTGCCAAAACAGGCGGTCACAGTTAAGTTAATAAAATCAACAGTTTTTGTTTAACACAAATAAAACATACATTTACCATAACAATGAACGTGTTTATAATTATATAATAAATATAATAATATCAGCCCTGTATTAAACTGTCCCACTGCTGGGCACGGGCATCTTCTCATTGTGAGAAGGGTTAGGCCGTAGTCCACCACGCTAGCCTAGTGCGGGTTGGCAGACTTCACATATCTTCGAGAACATTATGGAGAACTCTCAGACATGCAGGTTTCCTCACGATGTTTTCCTTCACCGTTAAAGCAAGCGATAACTAATTATTGAATACGCATATAACTTCGAAAAGTCAGAGATGCGCGCCTTGAGTTCGAACCCGAGACCTCTGCGTGGCAGTCCAATGGTTTCCCACTAGGCTATCGCTGCTTTTTGTTTTGTTTACAATTACTCCGTGTAAAAACTTAAATTAATATTTTCGCATACAAAATTACGTAAATTTTTAGATTATAACAGTAGAAATCTATCCTATTTTACAGCTTAAACGAAACATAAATAGTTATCTTACAATTTGTCCGTCCCAAATATTTAAGTTATTGGTTGACAATAAAGATACATATTTATTAAAAAAGCACTTCAAATGCTCCATACAATTTTACTATGGCGGCCGCGCGCCGTTTTAAATATGCGCCGTACGAGCTCTGTCATTATCTGTTTACGCTCGGCGCAGTCTTAATACACGGAGTTTATACACATCCTTAATTATGTAAGAATTCAGAATGTTTTCAAAACACTACTGGGATGTAAACTGTCATCGTGTTAGGATTTTGAATGTGCACTCAATGCCTTTGGGTCTAAAATTTGTTGTAAGTCCTCACCAATACACTGAGTCTATTCGCTTTATAAATTATAATCATATAATAGTATCAACTGGATTTTGCCCGCGGCTTGGTTATATTAGTAACAGTACTTTTTTCTATATGAAATGTATCCTATGTCCTTTTCGGTTGCCCTGACAACGTGTATGCAAAAATTCATGATGATCGGTCGAGTAGTTAGGGCGTAAACGCGTAACAAACAAACAAGCAAAGTTTTCTGAAGTTTTAAATGGACTAGTATGTTTTATACACACACACAGCTTAAAATAAATAGACGCTTTGTTCGTCGAACTTTATACTTGCCATCCATATACGTAGGTATATAAATGTTGACAAACCAATAAAACTACCGACCACGATAACGTGACACTTCGTTCCACATAAATCATACGGTGTCAGGGATCTATTTGGTTAACAATTGGAAATTGGCGGAACCCTACACCGCGGTTCTTTCCCAAATAAAGGCTGTTTACACCATTTTAAGGGTTGGGCAATATATGGCGGCTCTTAAAGAACTGAATGTTTTATCGCCATGAATATAAATTGTAGTGAATCAGGTGTGTCAACCTATGAAAGAAAGAAACATTTCTTGCCCCAGTGAGACACAATGGTAAATAAAATACATATAAATGATGAAAGTGAATGAAGCCAGAGAAGTGTGTCAGGATCGTAGCAAATGGAAATCCGTAGTCTCTGCCTGCCTCTCTGGGAAACAGGCGTGAATCTATGTATGTATGTACAAAGGTATACAACAAAGACTTGTAAACTAACGTAAGTTTAATCAAATTAATCCTTACTTATAATATAAATGCGAATGTAAGTTTATTTGTTTGTTACGCTTTCACGCCTTAATTAGGAACTCAACCGAGCATCATAAAATTTCGCATACACGTTGTCAGGTGAACAGAAAAATACTTAGGGTGCCTTTCATACAGAAAAAAGTACTGTTACAAATGTAACCTAACTTACATTTACGCAAGCGAAGCCGTGGGAAAAATCTAGTTGAAATTATAATTATAAAAATTAAAAAAAGTACATTGATGTGTCCCACGTTCATTAAAAAAGGTGTCAAATTCAGCATTTGCCAGACCGCTAGGCCAGCCCTAGTGGTCTGCAGATTGCTGGTTTTTAATCGGACCCCAAAGTAAACACGTGTATCGTATACTTATTTACAGGCTATTTCGCGAAGAATTTAAAAAACATAGAATTAACTCACCAATTAGCCGGAATCCTGAGCTAGACTGCGAGATCCCAGCGTTGGCCAAGACACGGACACGAATCACCAAAACACACACATGAGTCTACTCATAACAATTACTTAATATAATATTATTAGACAACGCAATCTTATCGCGATGGTAATTATTTAAAAGCACTAAATATATTATTTACCGACGTATCGACCGACTTGTATTGATCGTTGTCACGGGTTGACTGGTGTGAGCTCAGCGCCGCTACGTGAAGTGCGCGTTTCGGCACCTACCCTCACTTGGTCAATTTAATTTATATTTATATTATCGACGCGATTAAGACTCGTTTTCTAATGTTACGTTATCCTATTGGCCAAGCACTATAGATTTTCAATATGTCTGATATTTTAAGACTTAACAGACTACGCATATATACAAATCATATTAATTTATAGGTGGATAACACAAATAACACCGTGGTAGGTTTAGTCGGTATTACCGGGGTATCTTTTCCACGGTGAGCCCGACATAACCTCTCCGTCGCCCCGCGGAGAGGTATGCGTCAAAGCGGGAATGCTTTGACGTAAAAAAAAACCTACTTTTACATGAGCACATCTGCGGGTAAAAGCTAGTGTACCATAAAGGTTTACAGAACTAAACGCTTAATTGTTTCTGTGTCCATATCCTTAGTCAGTTTAGAACGTGCAGAAGCCGTTCATAGTTTTTAAAATGGCGCATCCTCGTAACCATTCTAGCAGCAGCGATAGCCTAGTGGCAAACCTGTACTGAACTGAAAGCACGCACCTCTGTCTTTTTGAAGTTATTTGCGTATTAAATAGTTAATTATCGCTTGCTTTAACGGCGAAGGAAATATTGTGAAACCCACATGTCTGAGAGTCCTAAATAATGTTTTCGAAGATGTGTGAAGTCTGCCTACCCGCACTGGGCCATCGTAGTAGGTTATGGCCTAACCTGTTCCATACTGCGAATAGACCCGTGCCCAGCAGTGGGACAATGAATAAATAGGGCTAATTATATAATATATATTACTAGACTTTGCCCCGGCTTCGCTTGCGGTAATCTAGACTTTGTCAATAAATTTCTACCCCTCGGTGACTATACTTTTTTCTGTATGGAAGTTCACCTTATGTCAGGGGAATAGAAAAGCTGTTAACGTGCATGCGAAATTTCATGATGATCGGTCGAGTAAGGTGTGAAGGGATAAGTAACAAACAAAGAAACCAAGTCACATTCACATATTTGTAAAATTAGTTAGGAACCACTCAATACCGCTATTAAAAATGTCTTAACAGAAAAACACAAAAACAGCAATCCCGACCCGTATATTGAACTTTGAGCACAAACGTATGTGCTCCTATACCACCATAGGCCACATAAAGAAGAATAATATATTGACTGCACGGATGTCGTAGTGGTATAAGTGGACGCCTCGCCACTGCCACTGCATCAAGTATTATGGGTTCGAATAACACACGGGACAAAAAATTCTGTGAGCCACAAATGGTTGTTCCGAGTCTAGATGTTCTTTGTGTCCGTTGTTTGATAGTTTGTAAAGTGCCATACGACACAGGAATTATTACTAGAGCAGGAGATGCTTTTATAAATAAAAAAATATAAATAAAATTGAAATTAAACTACTATATACGGATTTTATCGCGTTATTTATTTTACACTTTATTAAATAAAATTTTACATCTTTAGTTATTACGTCTTTATTATGTGCCACTTCCACGCACCCGTTTGCCAGTAAGCAATGCCATGCAAATGTGCGCAGCTCGATAGATAAGCTTAGTATATTGAGACAATTAATTATTGTTCTTTGAATTAATGTTCTTTGTGTCCGTTGTTTGATAGCTTGTAAAGTCCCCTACGATACAGGAATTGTTACTAGTGCTGTAGTTGTATTTTTTTAAATAAAAAAACATAATAAAAATTTACTTATTTAGTTATTACGTCTTTATTATGTGCCACTTCCACGCACCCGTTTGCCAGTAAGCAATGCCATGCAAATGTGCGCAGCTCGATAGATAAGCTTAGTATATTGAGACAATTGATTATTGTTCTTTGAATTAATGTTCTTTGTGTCTATTATTTGATAGTTTATAAAGGCCCCTACGATACAGGAATTGTTACTAGTGCAGGAGATGTATTTTTTAAATGAAAAAATATAAATAAAATTTACATCTTCAGTTTTTACGTCTTTATTATATGCCACTTCCACGCACCCGTTTGCCAGTAAGCAATGCCTCGATAGATAAGCTTAGTATATTGAGACAACGTTATCGAACCCAACGGATATATCCTTCACATGACACTTATATCGGCGTAAAAGCCTAATTTGTCTGTACTGATATTATAGTTACTGCCTTCATGGCGCAGCGGTAGTGAATGCGACTGCTGTGCATAAGATCTTGGGTTCGAATCTCAGGTCGGGCCAACAAAATGTTATTGAGTTTTTCTGTTAAGAAATATCAAAAGAAGCCCGGAGTTAGGAAGTTGGCGGTGTTAGGCACCGCCGTGCCCCGGAAAGCACGTAAAGTCGTCTGTTCTGCGCCTAATCGCCTTTGTCGTGGCAAATTATCGTCCCATTGGATTATGAAAGTTAGGGAATAGAGAGAGATTGTGTTTGCGAACACACTTGTGCACTATAATCGCCTGCCTAAGACATTGTTTAGCAATATTATGCCTTAATGCATTTGATGCAAATTATATTAATGCAGAACAATATTTTTATTTATACGACGAAAGTTATACTTTATTCTTTATTTATTAGTAACAGGGTATAAGTTTAATTTAATTATTTTTCTATTTGTTGTATTGGACTAGCATACTACCTACATCTTAAAGCATACAGGGGTAAGTCTATGACTGTATAGACATGTATGCCTTGACCATTATTAGTTTCGTTCTGACGAGGACGAGTATAGGATAGATGACACATATGATGATGATTTTCATTATTTAAGTAAAATAATTACATTACCCAAACCTTTAAATACAAAGATGTATGAAATCTTCTCAAAAATAAATAATAAACAAGCGATTCAAATCTGGTAGTCGGGGCAATTGTCAAATGACAGTAAAAGGTGTGACGTAACTCCTATTTAAATACAGCTGTCCAAGGGAGACAACAAGAGGTCCCCATTAAACCCCACTTTATTATACAAAAAATTCTTCCGTTTGCACAAAATAAATTCTATTGACTGCTTTTGCTCATGTGTGTAAAACAATGTACGAATTCAAACATAGACAACTACCCTATAGTCAGAAGACACGAGTCCATATGAGGTTGTATAAAATAATTTTGACATGACTGGAGAAATCTTAGATACAAAACCTAGAAATATATTTAAAATTATTTTAATATTCTGAAAATCAATGCTTGAGCGGTATGCTCCCTAGAGAATCTCTACAAAGTACATGAAATATAAAATATTATTTGAGAGTAATAAATCGTATGGCTTCAATAAAATATAACTCTATGAAATGAACTATATATTCCCTCATATAAACTTTAACATTCATAAATTGTGAAAATTTGTGACCTATATGAATAACTGATTTTTGATTCTGACTTCGGTCAAGCCAAATAGTATGCATATACAATGTGTTGATCGTTAATGAAGCAGGAGAAATATGACAGAATCGTGCAAATGGAAATCTTTAGTATCTGAAGGGATAAGACTGTAGAGTCTACAATAATTCTTTTTCCAAGCTTGGCAAAGAGTTTTTATGTACTTTCTCTCTCAATCAGAATACTTTAAGTTAAACTACTGCCTGCCTGTCTATTATTTATACTTCTTAACTATATTATTACAAATGGAAATGTGAATTTTAAAAAATTTTGATTACCCTTTCATGCGCTAACTACTCGACCGATCATTATGATTTCGCTTATATTTCGCTTATCCGTTGTCATGGGTACAGAAAAGGAGATTCATCCAGAATATTTAATGTTCCTGAGTTATAGTTAGTAGTAGAAAAAGAGAAAATATTTATATTTTTGTTTATAATGAATACACTCAAAAACTACAAACCTATTTTAATTATTCTTTCACCATCAAAATCTTCTTTATTTGAAGGAGTGAAACTATGCGTAACCTAGGTTATTAAAAAACCTATCAGTACATCAAGGCATTGCCTTACGTTCACGACTTAACACTGAAAAGAAGAAAAGACCTAATAGCAGAAGTCCCACACACCAAAACCAAGTTTGCAAACAGACAATATAAAAAGCGTTCTGCTAAGTTATATAATTTAGTAAATAAACACATTTATATATATAAACAAAAACTCCATGACTGCACAAAGACCATAACTAATTGGATAAAACCACTTACCTATGATGAGACCGAAGCATTGTTAGACTAACTCTTGCTATTACCTATAGAAACAACACTCACTCACACACTCATCCACAAACACACACACATATACATTCACACACACACATACACACACACACCTAAGCATATATTCCTCTTTTTATATTCTATCCTTTGTAGATCAATAATTTTCTATATTGTGTAGCTATAATTTTAAATGAATCTGTTTTGGAAGAGTGGAGTCTCCTACTACAGGCTTTATTTGCTTAAAAGGAGGCTCCAACCACTACTTGAAACTACTGTATTTATAAAACAATAAACAATTGTTTCATTTTTCATTTTCATTTTCATCAATCTTTTCATATGTAGACTCTATTACTCTCTTGGGATTGTACAATTGTTGGGGTCTCCTGTTTGTGGCCAAAATCAAATAAAACGTGTAATTTATGAGAGGGACCCCTCAGGCGTAGGAGTACTCATAACGGTTGCCGTTCATGATAAATGGGTATCGTATATTAATGTTATTTTTAAATGAACAGGAGGAGTAATGTATGAAATGTTTGGCAATAGACAGTTGTTGTTGCTAGCTACGCATATGTTTCGATATTAAGTTTCTTCTCATAAGCTTGCAACCTTTTGCCTGAACATAGCAACCAACAAAATTTTAAATTCAATAAATTTTGTAAACTCGTCGACACGTCTTGACGTTCATAAGTGGGACATTGTGACCTAAATCAATAAATTATTTTTGACATTGACTTTGATATAAGACTAACAATACATGTTTTGATTGAGATTATAATGGAAGAAAGAATTAATGTTAGCTAATTCTGGTTCGATATCTTGATACAGGAAATTTTGTTTAATAGTTACTCACGTTGCCGTGCCTCAAAGAGCACGTTAAGCCGTCGGTCCCGGCTGCCATGAACATCTATGGCAGTCGTTATTGCGAAGTCAGTGCCCTATAATATTCTGGCACCGGTCTAGCCTTAGGGTATCGTTAGCCTTCGGGTTGCGGAGGTCAGGTGGCAGCCGCTCCGTGTAAAAACTGATATCCAGTCAAGTCAGGGTAGACTAGAAAAGCCGACTCTAAGTGACTTGGGAATAATAAAGGCTAAGGAAGAAGAGTTACTTACGATTGAGATATCGTGGGCTCGATCCTCGCTCATTTAATTACATCAAGTTGTGCAATACATAGTCAGTGAAATACTAAGTTAAGCAAGAGTTAGGATCGTTGTGAGGGGAAATCGTAGTTCCTGCCTAGCCTTATCAAAAACAAGCGTGAGTAGGTATGTATAAATAAAAGATAATTCGTTTGCCGTATCTATAGATCATTTTGTTTGGAGTGCGAACATTATATTTATGACGGCAATTACACAAACCTCAACACATTGCGAGGCTCTATCTGAAGTCAGACATATTGATCGAAAGCACTATATCACAGACATGATTCGGCAACCATTTAAAATAAAGTAATAAATAAAAACCGGCTTCGTTCGCGTATGTATAGGTAGGTGTGCCAGCTCGACCGAGGAAGGACTACTCTTTCACAGAAGATCGACGTGAAATAGCAGTATTTCTACTGTTGTGTTTCGTTCGTTCTCCTTCCCACTTCCTTTTCTAAAGGGTCGCGCAAGTGATACCTCTGGTGTAGCAGACGTCCATAGGCTACGGTGACCACTTACCATCAGTCAAGTAGAATAAATAAAAAGGTTAGGTTAGATAAAGGTACTTTTTTCTTGATGAAAGGAAAAATCCTTTTCTATTCCTCTGACAACGTGTATGCGAAATTTCATGATGATCAGTCGAGTTGTTATGGCGTAAAAGCGTAACAAACAAACATACAAACTCACATTCGCATTTATAATATTAGTTAAGTTCAGGATGTACGTCTTTCTGAAATCGGCCAGGTAAAATGTGCGATGTGGAACGGTCCCGAAAAGGTAGCTGTAAGCTATGGATTCTCAACTGCACAATCAGCTACGACTGTGACCGTTTCTCTTGCTTCTTACACTTCCATAAAGTTTTTGTCCACGTTCGTCGGTTTAGGGTACTCTTAACCTGGTTTTCTTCTAGAACCTTCTGATGTCGTCAGAAACATTCGCCTTTGACTATCACCTTTCGACTGTTTTATTGCCATTTTAAATGACATTCAGCGTCTTTAGTATCGAAAGGACTGAATTAGCTTAAAGGTTTACATAATACTAACTAGTTAGTCTGGGATCCGATACATAGGTCAAGCAGTGCTAATCGGATTTTCGGTCAAGTAATTCTCAGAAATAGCACGGTGCCTAGACTGCGGCATGCCCGGCAACCCGCATAACATATAATACCACAGCTGGAGGAATGTGGTTGTAATACACTTGAGCGGGGATGTAGGCGCGTGATGTATGTATATGTAGGCTCGGCACGTAGCATTGCGTTCTCTAAGAACGGACAATACGTTAGATGCGGTGGATTCCTAGTGACAAAGTGACACCTTAAACTATTGGAATATACGCAAGGATGGCGTCAGGCACGTTTGAAATGTTTGCCTACACACACATACACAGATATCATGAAACATTATTGTTAGACGATGTTTCGGCACCAATGTATGCACACGGCTTCATTCAATACATCGGCATCGATACATTTTTGGACGGCCACGGATATAATATATCGAATCAAACTTCGTTCTATAAATTACTACTTTCTTTTTTCATTAATATAAATGCGATCAAATATTGATTTATAGTTGCATTGTTTAATTTATATTTCACCTTAACCTTCACTATTAAGGTACACAATTGATCGAAGTACCATCAGTAGTTAATTTAGTTATTCTGTAGCATAAGTTTACTTTTACGCTAGAGCCCAAACATGAAAAGTTGTCAAATATTTCATTTTCGGTTAGAAAATTCTGATTAGCATCTGACAAAGTGCCGACTAGTCGATAGTAAGCCCGCCCTTAATGAGATTTGCAACATAGCTGTGCAAGATATAGACGTTATGTCTTCGGCTCTGCTAACCTTTTGAGACGCCAATACCATGTATAGAACATCAATACGTGTTGGCTGGAGTTGCCGGAATCACCTAAATTCTAAATGGTTACGTTGCAATCAGACCACTCACTAATTACACAAAATATCAATTTGAGTTACGCATTCGAATGTATAATATTATTCGAATATATTGCAATCACTTATGCATTCGAATGAATGAATCAACAATCGAAGATCTACTTGATCTTATTGTATTACAAATATTGCCACAATCAACGACATCGCCGCCAATCAATTTCCCTTTCCATACCTAATTAGACTGCTCCACCGGTATCTGTCATTTTATAAAATTAAATAACAATTAATTGTTCGGAATACGTTACATTTTTTAATAAAAGCTCGGCCATCATTTATACAAAGTTTAGGCTGTCATGCCGAGCGATATTGTTTTTTTATGAAGATTAAGACAAACGAAGATTTATTTTTGTGTCTGTTGAAATTAATAAATGAGAAAATGCCTGGTTTTAACGTATTTTTATGAATTTTCAACAAACATTAATAAATTTCTAAGCATAACGGCTAATTGTTTGACCGTCGTGGGTCGGCTGGTCTTATGGGATTTTAGTTTAGAGAGTGCTCAATAGTGGCATGTAGTCATAGTATCATTTTGCCAGTCCCAGGATTTGAGCCCGAGATTTCATGCAAAGCATTCGCATTCAATATCGCTGCTCTACTAAGGCAGTACACATGTTCGTATAAAAGAGGAGAACTTACAGCCAATTCCCACTTTAGAGTCGTAAATGTTCCATTCATATTGTAATAATAATATAATTAGCTTAAAAATTTGTAAAGTTTATTAGTAGTAGTAGTGTAACAATTTTCAAAATTATGTAATAATGTGTCAAATAAACAACGCGATAAAATCCGTATATTGTAGTTTAATTTCAATAATATAAATATTGTTGTTGCCTGATTGATTACGCAATTATTGCATTCGAATTTTTAAGTTTGCGCTTATTTTTCCAGTAAATCGCTGGGGTCTATATTACCCCAGTCAAGCTACTTAAGTTTTCTGGTTAAGAAAACACTTTACACTCATTAAAGACAAAGTTATAATAATAATAATACAGGATGATTTTTCCGCAGCAAAAATATTCTAGAACGGCACAATGCCATTTATCATATTTCTGTTATTGTATAAGAATACTCTTTTACAGAAAGAAAATTTATGTAAAATGTTGGATTGCAATCTGAACAATGAGCCATTAAGAATACATTTATCGTTATGTGAGAAACTTTAAAGAGTCCATTACATCTATGAGTAATGATGTGCTTTTGGTTATAGAAATCATGATTTATTGCCGTCCAACCAGAATTTAAAATTGTTGTAGCAGTTTGTACTGTGTACCAGGGACAAAACTTATGCGTTGCCAACTCTAGAAAAACAAATCAGATGAAATGAAAAGAATGGGACGGGTGAATGCATCTGAATCTCTTAGTTTTTAGACGAAACTCAGTAACAGGTAGTACTCTGAGAAAGGCGTTATTTTTTTTTTTGTTAAAACTAACGTAATGACATGCTCAGCAGCGATAGCGTAGTGAGTGACCTTTGGACTACCATGGTCTACCACGAAAAGGTCTCGAGTTTAAGGTACTCACCTATGACTTATTAATGCTATGCTAGTATTAAATAATTAGTTACCTATCGCTCAAGAGCAGCGATAGCTCAGTGGGGAGACCAACAGACTGCAATGCAGAGGGTCTCGGGCTCGAACCCACGTCGCGCACCTCTGACTTTCGAAAGTTATATGACTTTTCGAAATTATGTGCGTATTGATTGACAATTATCGCCTGCTTCGTGCCTCGGAGAGCACGTTAAGCCGTTGGTCCCGGCTGCCATGAACATCTATGGCAGTCATTATTGGGAGAATGTCAACATAAAAGATCCCATTGGGTCGAAGTGTCGCCAGTCTGCACTGACTGGCCCCCACATAAGATACATATGTACATACCTATCGCTCGCTTTATCTACTAAGAAAAACATCGTCAGAAAACGTGTAAGAGTTCTCCATAAAGTTTTTTAAGATACGCGTAGGTCTGCCAACTCATATTAAGCCCCTTCTCTCACTGAGCAGAGGCTCGTGCCCAGCAGTGGGTCAATTTATATATACAGGGCTGATATTATTATTGTATACTTTTTAACCCAGTCTGCATTCCCATGGGATTTACGAGAAGTTGCGGCCAGTATAAAGATAAATGCAAAGCAAAGACATTGTCATTCAACCGTCCCAGTACCATTACCAGCTTCCAAAATCACATTTGGCAGACGATGCAATCGTATCTTGTAGCCTCCCTAAGGACTAAATGAAGGCTACCTTTAGGAATATCTTTTTCAGTTGATGTATTTTTGATAGATAGCAAATGTGGGATGAATATCAATGAGGACTGTTAGATTAAGGGGAAAAAGAAAGTTATCTATGTTAGATTTGTATGCTTCTACCAGGAAAAAATTGCTTCTCTCATCTCGTAAATATATGATACGCACGGTTAGTACAAAATCTTAACAAATTATACACTAAACCTTGGTGCACCAACCTGTATATTGGTGCAAACCGCATGAAAATCCGTTCAGTAGTTTTTAAGTTTATTGCGAACAGACAGATAGACGCGGCGGGGGACTTTGTTTTATAATGTATGTAGTGATTTGCTAAGGTCCTCTAGACCGAATTTAAAAGACTAGTTATCTACGAAGGAGATATTATAGCGCACAAGTGTGTGCGCAAACACAAGTGGACTTTTTACTTTCCAACAGTCATAATCCGATCGGAAGACAATCCAACTTGACCGTCAGTAAAAAGAGCTCGTAAGCCAGTCTTTCTTTTGAATGTCCATTCTAGTCGGTGAACATCCACCAATGTATTTATCCCTTCCTATTTACATACATTAATAAATTAATTTTCTTGATACTTTATTGTTGGCTCTCTTTTTACTTTCCCAAGATATTTTATAGCACCTGTATCAATTCGGTTACTATATTATCTTTTTAATTTTATTCAGATATTATATTGATAATATTTATTCGGTTAGTAATTGTTTAATGCTATAAAGAACTATACAACCTGTACATGACTGCACGGATGGCGCAGTGGTTTATGTGCTCGCCTCGCCGCTGCTACTGCGCAGACTGTTGTGGGTACGAATCCCACACAGGACAATAATTGTGTGATCTACAAATGGTGCCGAGTATGGGTGATCTTGTGTCCGTTGTTTGAATGTTTGTAAAGTCCCCCGCGACACAGGAATTATTCTTAGTGCGGGAGATGTCTTTAAATACAATGTGAAATGGACTCTTGTTAATTCATACATTGTTAAATGACCAATACTAATCACCTTTTACCCACGTCTTCTTTACATCATACTTGTCAAGTTTTGTTATTCCACTTTTTATAAAGCTTAATACCTTTTTCATAAAACCTAATTTAACCCGTTTATATACCTAACTACACACTAGGAGTCCTGTCTGTGTATTTGGACGGCAATTGTCTTGCTAGTATATAGACTATAGAAATTGGATTTTATATTATAACGAGATGGGTGTAAAAACTTTTTGTAATGTCCCACAGCTGGGCAAAAGCCTCTCCCTTGGACTTCCAAATCAATCTGTTGGTGGATATCCCCTGACCTTATAACCTTGTGACCCCTATATCTCGGAGGTCGTTTGACCCACAGGACCCATATTCAAAATCGACCGAGGGATGACCCCAAGGTGTCTGCACACCAAGTTACAAGTCAATATTTTCCATTTAAAATATTTGACTCCTGTATCTCGGGGGTCTTTTGATTCCCTGGTCCCATATTCAAACTCGACCGAGGGTTGACCCCAAAGTGTCTGCACACCAAGTAACAAGTCAATCGGTGCTGTGCTTCCGGAGCTATGCCTGTCACTAACAAACTGTCACTAACAGACAGACACACAGACCCACAAAGTGCTTTCATTAACCTCTTCGAAGAAGACTTAAGAGGTTAATAAATATAATAGATATGTGACATTAAAAAAATTCAGTGCTTATCTGTTTTAAATCATTATTTTGGTTCGCCATTGTATAATGTGTACATGTATTTTAAATGGTTTTACATTCAAGACGAAGAGGTTGAATCCTAGGTTTTACACCCACCTCGTTGATTATGCTGAATTGTATACTAACTAATATTATAAATGTGAACTTATCTGTTTGTTTGTTACGCTTTCACGCTTTAACTACTCAACCGATCAGTATGAATTTTTGTATGCACGTTGTCAGAAATACAGAAAATACAGGGTAACATTCATCCAGAAAAAGCCGCGAGCCAAATCTAGTGTTTGTTTAAGTAACAACTGACCGAGCTTGGAGTTGGTGTCCAGTTTAATGTTGCTCTTTATATCGTTTGGATATATGTGTGTGGGAAAGCTTAATTATTATTGTTTCTAGTTCAGTGATCAGCAAAAATTGCTGTAATATAAAGAAGATGCATAAAAATGTATCTGATGTAAAAAAATTGTAATATTATGTACAAATATAATTATGTTTCAGCCAATATAATATATAACTTCTAATATCTTTTGGAATATATATAGATGTAATATACATATAAGCAGCGATAGCTCAGTGGGGAGACCAACATACCGCAATGCAGAGGGTCTCGGGTACGAACCCACGTCGCGCACCTCTGACTTTCGGAAGTTATATGACTTTTCGAAATTATGTGCGTATTGATTGACAATTATCGCCTGCTCCGTGCCTCGGAGAGCACGTTAAGCCGTCGGTCAGGGCTGCCATGAACATCTATGGCAGTCGTTATTGGGAAAGTCAGTACCCTCTAATATCCTGACACTGGTCTAGCCTTAGGGTATCGTTAGCCTTTGGGTTGCGGAGGTCAGGTGGCAGCCGCTCCGTGTAAAAACTGATATCCAGTCAAATCCAGTTAGACTAGAAAAGCCGACTCCAAGTGACTTCGGAATAATAAAGGCTAAGGGAGAAGATCTTTTGGAGTATCCTGTAAAAATAAAGGTCTATAAATAAACGAACAATAAAAAAGAATGTGATATAATTATGTTGTTATAACCACACTTTGTTGTTATTTATGCTGTATTGTTACTTAATATTTAGCAGCCATTATGATGTTCTCCACAAGTGGACAAGTAGGGCATAATATAGATTGTATTTTGGGGTAGGTTAGTTTCGCGCAGGGTCTCGTCGTTTCATACGGCGCGGCGGGCTGAAACCTCGTCGGGGTTGCAATTCGCATGTGAGAACTATTCGCGTGACACCGCCCCTCTGGTAACGTCAAGAAACGCCGTGGTAGGTTTAGTCGGTACGACCGAGACGTCGTCATCATTTCCCGGGTGAGTCCGACATAACCTCTCCACCGCCTTGCGTCAATACATTCTACCACGTCTTTTTGACGCTTTTAGGCTCAAATCTATCTTCAAAATAACATCATAATTATTATTTACACGATGCAAGTAGCTTACGTGGGCTACATGCGCATACTGTTTGCACGGGCTACGTGTAAGATGATACCGTTCACACGATGCATATGACTAGCGCAATTGCCTGAACTTGCGCATGTGGACCACATCGTGGACGAGAGCAATTAACTCAGAAAATATATTATGGTTTTACCCGCCTTTTAAACCATCAATGTAAGCTAACCAAGCCTGATAAATGAAGGCGAAATTTTCGATGTCCTACTTTTGAAGCTTAGAGGGTAAACCGCAACATAAGTCTAGGGAGACGGCATAAACCAAAACAGAGCGATATATCAACTTGCTACACTAAACTAAGAACAAATGTCTTCTTCTTGACCCGAAATTGGCAGAAGACATTAAGTTTAACATGGCTACAAACATTGGTACTGCATACTATGCAGCTAAATATATATATAATATGTAACGGGTATTCACGCGATCATGCATAATGTTTACCTTTTTTATGCTTGACGTTTCGACCAGGTTACACCGGCGGTGGTCACAAGCTGACTGGTGCTGTGATTGATGCAGCTAAGTGTAAAATCGAGAACATCGTAAATATACTGATTGCTAGAATGCCGCAGTCATTTATTTCTCGATGCTGCCGCTGTTCTGCCTCGTGGATACGATTTTAGGCACGATTAAAATGGTGTGGTGCAGAAATACTTGCTCTGAATTTGTTGTGCTATTCTGTATAAAACATAAAATTCAATGCTATTCTGGGCTAATATAATCACTGTCATGACTACTTTTCAAATACTCAATTTACTACTGACTCGACAGTGAGTTGAATATAATTGTCCAAACTCACTAAAATATTATATCAGTAGTTACATAGCGCGATTGTTTTAGCAGATGCTCGATATATGGCGTTGTACCAGCAAGCTGAATCGCGCTGTGGTTTCGTTACCAGACACATTATAAATAGTTGGCATTATTATTTTAATAAATTGTCTTTGCCTTGGAACTCGAGTATTATTCAATAATGATTTTACAGAAAATAACATCTAGCTTTGCAAATCTGGCAAAAATGTATGTTCGGTGATTATAATATATTACGTCAACAAATCGATATGATGTAAGGACATATCTAAAGGAACATACGGTCGACAATTTAGTGACAAGTTCAACAATGGCTTTTAAGAGGTCGCCTTGCCAATTTTACCGCGCCAGGTGTTGTGGTTTCTATCCCCACACGGGACTAAAATTTGTGTGATCTAATAGGTTTTCCGAGTCCGGGTATTCTTTGTGTCCGTTGTTTGTTTAAAAGGCCCTTCGCGACATAGAAATTATTACTAGAGGAAAGATGCCATTTAAAAAAATTACCTCCATAAGCTGCTTGATTGATTGATTATCAACTGAAATAGAATATTGGTTACATCGAACAATGTCTCACTTCTGACATAGTACAGCGACACATACATAAAGTCGTTCGCCGATGTATGGGACAGTATAAAACCGCAATTTCGACTTCGCACCATTACCATAAAGGTCTTCGAACGACAGTTAAATTCTCCTCTGTTTTATTATGAACTAACGTATATTTTACTTTTATGGACGATTTTATTAGTATCGAATTAGGTCGATTGGAGAATTTTAAATTGAAAGAGATATATTTAGAACCCAGATTTTGTTTTCTCGATTTTCTCGTAGCTTATTTTTATTGCCTCTGGCTCGCTTAGACGAGCCTGTTAGCTGCTAAATGGTCGACAGTATCTATTTCTTATGGACATAGGTATGGTTTTGGTTTGGTTATGGTTTCTTATGGACCAGGCATATAGAAAAGCGGTATTTAAACTTTAAACTTAAGCTTTTTTAGGAGTATATTTCTGTAATCTACTAAATGTAGTTGCGCTATTCTCTTAAATTTTGCGTGAAGAAATATTAGTGGCAATACCTATGTATCATATTATATTATTTTGTATGACAGTGAAAGTTCGGTTTAGTAGAAATGTCATGAAAGTAGAATATATGCAGTAGAAATAAAGGCTCTGAAACCGATCTGTGGTTTGTCTTAAATAGTTTATTAAGCGATCATACAATGATATATAATGACAAGGCTTAATAAAGATAATCATGATACTTAAGACATGTTGAAAGAATGGACGTCAAAAGATTGCCCTAGAAAGGATAAAAAGCGAATGTAAATGAGACAGTTAGAAGGTAAAGAACAGTAGGGTAGCATGGAGAAGATAATGCAACTATATAAAGTAAAAGAAAATCAAAATCGTTATACTTGGAAGTATATAGGATCGAGAACATGCCACTTCGCAGAAACAGGGTGTCAATGTCTATGTCGATATTAATTTTCCTAAATAAATAACACAAACTTATTTCACTGCAATAATCAAGCATTTTCTATGCTTTATTAGCTTCCAGTTCTTAAATTACTATAAAAAGCGTCAGACGATGTTTTATTTCACTAATAACTTTTATGTTGATCGATACTATTAATCGCTACTACAAATCTGTCTTTGGCGATTTGTAGTGCCTTGAAATTAAGTAATATGCAATTTTTATCAAATATTATTATTGAAATTAAACTACTATATACGTAATATTGTCTTCTATTTACGCGAATATTATTCATTGAAATTCAACTGCTATATACGGATTTTATCGCGTTGTTTATTTGACACTTTATTACAAAATTTTGAAAATTGTTTCACTACTACTACTATTAAACTTTACTAATTTTTAAGCTAATTAAATTATTATTAAACTATTTAGATTTAATTTATTTTTACTTTTACACTTTCCCCGACGTTTCGGTTGCTTTTCAGCAGCCATGGTCACGGGGAGATATATATATATATACGGATTTTATCGCGTTATTTATTTTACACTTTATTACAAAATTTTGAAACTGTCACACTACTACTAGATACTATTGAACTTTACTAATTTTTAAGCTAATTAATTTATTAAACCTATTAAAACTATTTATATTTAAGTTTACACTTTCCCCGACGTTTCGGTTGCTTTTCAGCAGCCATGGTCACGGGGAGACTAAGATGGTAGTTGTCTCAATGTTCCAGTGTCGTTATTTCAAAGTACCCGAACATAATTTAATCATTGGTGTTTCTATTTACGCAGAATGAGCTCAGAGTATCATGAAGTCTAGCTATGTTTTGCTTCTTTTTGGGTTTGACTATTTGAATGACTGGATCCCAAGCTGGTGGTACAATCCAACCATCTTCTCTATTGAAATTAGGATGTTTTTTGATTTCAATAGCCTCGCGAACCATCCTTGGTAGGAATTTGTGTTCTTTAGCGAGAATCTGTGGTTTGTCAAATCTCAGGTAGTGGTTGGTCCCCTGTTGCACATGTTCACACACAGCAGACATCAACGAGCGTTTATTTTTTTTATAATTTTTATAATGATGAAATTTTGTTAACGTTGATATTGTTATTTTGGAAATATACGTTGAAAAATTAAATCAGTCCCGAAAGAATTATTCTGCCGTATGCCTTGCGCTGGCATGAATCCATTTCAAGAGGTTTGATAATATTGTGCAAGTGATATCTGCTATATCTGTCACATGTCACATGGTAACCATTTACCTATAGGCATATGCAATATAGGTAAATGGTAAATGGTTACTATGTTAGTGAAAGTGTCAAGAACTTTATAGCTTTTGTTTGCTTCTTGTAATATGTTCCTTTAAAGTAGTTAGCGTTTATAATAATAATTGCCATGTCCAAGTTAAAACAGCCATGGGTGTTAGTTTTGCACACAAAATAAACAATAAAAGGTAAATATGCGTATGATACCGATACTACAAGTACTTCAATAAATTATCAACATTCGTTTCAGTTATGATTCCCAAAAAACATTAACAGGACAACAAGCTTAGTCAAAACTGAGCTAGTCTTTTAAAAGCTAAAACTTCAACGGCATTATTTTGCTTGACAAACATTAGCATTACCTACCCAACCATCAAACACCTACCTCCAACTTAGCACTCAGTGACACACAAGACTTCACAGAACTTACAAGTGTTAGATACGCTCGTTGTCACGAATTAACGGCCGGATAAACATTGACAAACACAGCACTCGGTGTACACAGTGAGACTAACAAGACGTGACGTGTTTAGAAAGTATCTCGAACACAACTTTTATTGGTAATCTTCCTTCACTTTATGGGTCACATTTAATTTTTTTTTTCTGTAGCAATTTACTTGCGGTTTTACAGTGACGGGGTTTTTATAGCTTATGCGCAGGGCTGGCAAATTTTCAAATTTACTTTACTACTTTAGATATGACGTGGAGTTTAGCAATCATCCTATATTGAAATTGCATGTTTTTGTTATAAAAATATGAAAATATTGCAAAACAAAATATAAATGTTATCCCGCTTACGAATGATTCATATAAAAGGCAATCATTGTACATTGGCTTTTTATATATTCTGTCATGAAAAATATAAATATATTTAAAATAAACTATTCCATCCATCCCGTCTATGGTTTTTGCGCACCAATTGATATTGCAAAGAAGAATGTTTTCAAAAGATTAGATTTTTTTTATCCTTACTAATATTATAAATTTGAATGTAACTATGTATGTCTGTACCATTTTACGGCTAATTCACTCAACGGATTTAGATGAAATTTGATACAGATATAGTTTAAAACCTGAGGAAGGACATAGGTTACTTTTTATTGATGTAGGTACCACGCGGGCGGAGCCGCGCGCATAATAAATCTTTATTTGCATAAAACATATGAAACATAAATATCAATTATGTGAGATAATTAGGTCACCTCTTACTTAATAAGAATGTATTAAAATTAAATAATATGACTATAAAACCCAAATAATAGATATTTGTCCTTTTTGTGTGATTGACACAACACTGTTTCTTTATAATGCCATTAAGTTGGTTATCAAGTATATGCTATGCTTATTGGTAAGCAATTGTGTATAGGCAATAGACAGTTACTTAAGACTGCGCCGAGCGTAAGACAGATAATGACAGAGCTCGTACGGCGCATATTCAAATCGGCGCGCGGCCGCTATAGTCAAATTGTATGGAGGATTTGAAGTGCTTTTTTGATAAATATGTAAATTTATTGGCAACCAATAACTTAAATATTTGGGGCGGACAAATTGTAATATAACTATTTATGTTTCGTTTAAGCTGTAAAATAGGATAGATTTCTACTGTTATAATCTAAAAATCACGTAACACGAGCTTACGTTTTTGCATTTTTCGTGCAAATTTACGTAATTTTGTAGTCGAAAATATTAATTATTTTAAGTTTTTTACACAGGGTAATTGTAAACTCATTTATTTTTAAGGTAAATGTATATTTTATATTTGTATTATACAAAAAGTGTTGATTTTATTCACTGAAATGTGACGTGTGTGTGTTTTGGCACATTTCGCTCGGCGCAGTCTTAAATAGGAGTCATTGCAATTCCAGAACGTGCGACAAATACCTAATACAGTATAGGCCTGCCCACTTAATACCTTAAAAAGACGCAATACTGTCCTTTGCGTCTTCTAAGGACCACAGCAAAATCTATTTTCGTAAGATCATAATGCTAGGGTATAGCTGCGATTTTGTCTTAGACTTGGTCTCTGGCTCTTTGATTAACATTAAAACATATTCAATATACTATACGACACAAACCGATAACATTATGTATGTACATAAAAATATAGGCTCACGTCTGCAAATCCACACAGGGATGTAATTAGATGTAATTACAACTACATTTCAATAGCTTTTTACGAGTGTCTTGGAGCCGATTCCTGGGTCAGACAAAGTGTTCGAGATTTTCTATTAAGAAATTCTCAATAGCAGCACGAAATCGTGAACTGTGCCCAGTAGACGGCGAGAAGTGGATGTATAATATCCTTCCTTACCCTTTCGGGAACATCGGTGGGAGACGTATGTGTTTTAAGGTTATACGCGATATTTCTAAATTTCATGATTTATTGCTTGCTTTCTGCATGTAGAGTTTGCATGTCGAGAGCGTCATTAAGCAAGCTTCGCGAAAACTCGGAGTTCTGAACAGGGTAAGGTGGTTCTTCGCGCCTGGGCAACTGTGCCTATGGTATAAGGCACAAGTGCGCCCTTGCGTGGAGTACTATTCTCATATTTGGGATGGCTCCGCGCAGTACTTGCTGGACGCTCTCGACAGGTTACAGCGGCGGGCTGTCCGTATCATCGGAGATTCAGAGGTCACGAGTTCACTGGAACCTCTGCAACTCCGTAGGGACATTGCCTCATTGGCATGTTTCTACAGAATATACCACGGGGAGTGCTCTACAGAATTATTCCACCTTATTCCGCTCTCCCCTTTCCTATCCTGAACAACGCGTGCTGGGCTCAGATGCAATCCTTACACGGTAAAGTCGACTAGAGTGCGTACTAACAAGTTTGGATCCTCATACCTCTGCCGAACGATCAAGGCATGTAATTCTCTGCCAAGGCACGTGTTTTCTTATTCCTTCAATCCTAGGTCCTTTAAGCGGGGCGTGAGAAAGCACCTTCTCAGGCCGTCAAAGTAGAGACCTCAACATCGCCTCGGCTGCTATGAGGACGGTGTGGAGGCCACTGCTCTTAGACCACACGACTGCTTACCATCAGGAGGAGTATGGTCACTGTGACGAGCAGAATAAAAAAAATGTAGTTATGAAAGAGGACTTTTGGCCGAAGGATGTGGTTTCTATCGCGACAAGTGCCACATGAACGGATATTATTACTTCACTTGCAAGTAATAATAGTTATTAATTTATATAAATACTAACCCAAATTTAATGTATGTTAGTCTATAAGGTATTTATCTATGCGTCTATGCTATGCAAGGTTATTATTATTATTAATGCCCGACTTGACTGCCGAATTTAAGACCTCGCGATAAAACCAACCACAAGCGCAAACTCACGCCATGAGAACAAAAGGCAGTTAAAACAATAATTACATTATAATTATATATCTTTAAATAAAATAAATTTGAACTGACTTTATTAAAATAAGCTCGGAGCCATGTTGTAATATTTGTTTTAATTTTACATTTATATCGAAATATGTTCTGAGCTCACTGTTTCTAATTAGCTTTATTAAATGTTATATATGTTTGTATACTGAATATAGTTAGGTTAATGGAAATCTAGTTAACTGTTACACATTATGTGAAATAATGGTAATTATATGTAACTTTATAACACATTTTATTACTAGATTTTGCCCGCGGCTTCGCGTGCGTAAATGTAGGTTAGATTATATTAGTAACAGTACATTTTTTTGGATGAAAGATACCGTATGTCCTTTGCTATACCCCTAACAATATGTTTACAACATTTCATGATGATTGGTCGAGTAGGTAAAGCGAGAAAGTGTAAACAACAAACAAACTTACATTCGCATTTATAATATTAGTAAGGATGGTTTATCACTTTGTTATGTGGCAGTGAAGCTGGATGTGTTTCCGTCTTAAAAAACCAGCTTTCGCTTTATAGATGCTGATAGTGTCACTGGAATTCATATACAAAGAAACAACGGACATAAAGAACACATAGATTCCTAGCAACTTGTTTCCGTTCAGGTTAATTTTTTACACTTGTGTGATGATCAAACTTACAAAACTTTAGTCTTCAAAAGACAGCAGCTAAATTCAGTAAGTAAAAAGTAAACAGAAAGACAAGTATTCATCGTTTTATCATTGTATCTTGCGCTGGCTATATAGTAACTCTATTTTTGCAAGTTCGGCTGCCATATAATAACGCTGGTCTTACAAGCCATAATCTATAGTAACCGTATGTCTGTATCTGGACTAAATGCCTTAAACGGCAACTCCCGCATTAGGAGTTATTCCTGTATCGCGGGGGATTTTACAAACATTTAAATAATGGACACAAAGTACACCTAGATTCGGAACAACCATTACTGAATCACACAAAGTTTTGTCCCGTGTGGGATTTAAACCCACAACATTCGACGCAGTGGCAGTGGCGGGGCGACCACTTAAACCGCTACGCTATACGTGCATTCATTTGAACTCAACGATTTGACAACACATACACATACAATCAAGCAATAACAACATTTTAAGAATTCGCGTCACGATTCAGTCACGGTTCAAAAATGAAAAGGCGTATAAAATATGTTTTTCTTTGTAATATGCAAATGAGGTCTCTCTTTTCTTTATTACTCCACAAAACGGAGTAGCTCCCAAATCGGGGCTTTTACTTACAATAAAAACAAAAATGGTTTTTAGATTTAGAGTAATTATATTTTGCAGTTTTCATATCGATAGCTATAGGTACAGTTCCACAAACAGATATGACATACAGATGAAGTGGATGGTGTAATTATAAATGACCATAAAAAACATTATTGTAAGTGTCTTGGCATATTTTGTATGGCCATCCTAACTTAATATTATGAATGCGAATGTGAGTTTATTTGTTTGTTAGTTTGTTACGCTTTAACGCCGTAACTATTAGACCGGTCGTCATAAAATTTTGCATCCACGTTGTCAGGGTAACAAAAAAAGATATAGGCCTTTCATCCAGAAAAAGTACTGTTGTTAAACTTACCTTGCATTGACGCATACCTCTCCGCGGGACTATGTAGAGGTTATGTCGGATTCACCGAGGAAAGATGGTGAGCGACATCCTGTTAATACCGACTAAACCTACCACGGTGTTCCTCAACGTAACCGCAATCGGCGGAGCCGCGTAAATCACTTTCGTATGCAATCGCGACCCCGCCGAGGTTTTAGCCCGCCGTATGAAATAGCAGACCCCTGTGCAAATAGACTTACTCTTTAGGCACTTCTGATTTTAAGCCCTACTGTCCCCTTGAGCAAAAATGGACGGACACACGACGCAGAGGCGCGCGTGGAAACAGCACGCCACCTTTCGGACCTGATGCTAGTCAGATGGTGGGCAAGCCCATGAAGCCCACCACCCCCCCAGGAAAACCTCATGGTGGCTGAAGGTCATCTCGCGTTGCTAACTTTACCTAACATAACCTAAATTTACGCGAGCGAAGCCGTGGGCTAAATATACTAAGCTACTATTTACTTAGAATTTTGCTGTATATCAGTAAACAAACATAAATATTAACTGTCCACTTTTACAAGCATATACAAACACATTCTAAGTACGGACACAGACAGTACACAGTGTTAGAATGAACACTGTATAAAAATAAAATACATACTTCGCTGTCGCCAGATGTTTATTCTCCCACAAGTATAAGTTGTCTCAGTTAAAAAGGTCATCATCTTGGCAACGTGCGAAGACTAAGATAGAACCTACTCTAGTAGAATGTAAACAAGTATCTTTTGCAGTTTGTTTAAGAAATGGATTTATAATATACTGTCACGCATATACTCAGCTACATATAGCTGAGAGGTAAATAATAACAGGTACAATTTTGAAGGTATCATAGAAACTTTTGCGAGTGGTAATCATAATGTAATCTAATAAGCGGTTAAACTCGCAATTAATTTTTAGATTTGTCCGACGAATGTCAACCCAACCCGGGTTCTTACTGAGTCAGGTGTCATGATTTAGGACTTATATTTGTATACCACTTTTTAGAGAGCACATATAGGACCCCAAATCCAATCCATAAAAGTGAACTTATTATTCTTAACAGCTACAGAAATATATTTACAGGGAAAGGCAGGAATGTACTTTACGTCATCTTTACGCCAGGTCTTTAAATTTTACAAAATAGGCAGTGAGCCTATTGTACACGCCAGTCATAATTTAACAACGAATATAGGCTAATATTGTCTTACGTTTACGCGAATGTTATACATTGAAATTAAACAACTTTATACGGTTTCAATCGCGTAGTTTTTTTTTGTTGGAATGTACCACCACCATCCATTAATTCAAATAGTCAAACCCAAGAAGAAGCAAAACACAGCTAGTCTTTATAATACTTTGAGTTCATTCAGCGTAAATAGAAACACCAATAATTAAATTATGTTCGGATACTTTGATATAACTACACTTTAGAACATTGAGACAACCACCATCTTAGTCTCCCCCTGACTAAATCTAAATAGATTTTATAATTTAAATAGCATATATAGAAGTAAACAGTAAATATTAAAAGTGTTTAACGTTTCAAAATTATGTAATAATGGTGTGTTATAAAAAATAAACAACGCGATAAAATCCGTATACATTTGTTTAATTTCAATGAGTATAGAGTAATGAGTATACCTAGAATCCCAGAATCTTTTATCCAAATCCCAGTTTGGATTTAGAGCTGGGACGTCAACTAATGACGCTGTTCATGAGTTAACAGATCATATTGTCAGTAAATTGGATAAAAAGAATAAAGTTATATCTATATTTCTCGACCTAGCGAAGGCGTTTGACACAGTCTCTGTTCCACTCCTAATGGCTAAGCTTGAAAAGATGGGTATTCGTGACACCCAACTTAAACTTCTTAAGAGCTACCTCACAGGCAGGCTACAAAGGGTCAGGATTGGTGAAGTCACCAGTGACGATTTAAGGGTTGAATGGGGCGTTCCTCAGGGCAACGTATTGGGCCCGACACTCTTCCTAGCTTTTATTAATGATCTATGTAACCTGCAACTAATAAACGGCAAAATTGTGACATTTGCTGATGACACTGCTTTGATTTTCCATGGTGACACCTGGAACGACACCTTCCAAGCAGCTCAAATAGGTTTCAACGCAGTGACCTCTTGGTTGAAAGACAACGGCCTAACTCTAAATGTTGAAAAGACAAAATATCTGCCGTTTTCTATAAAAAACATACCATCCAGAGGACTTGAGGGACTCTCAATAACAGCGCACTCATGCCCACTCACTCACCCTTGTTCATGTAAACACTTGACTTGTGCCTCTACCATCAAATACCTCGGTGTCGTAATCGACAGCACTTTGAGCTTTAATCACCATATTGACTTACTGTCATCGAGGATCCGTAAGCTTATCTTCACTTTTAAAAATTTACGACATGTTGCAGACAAAGATTTAATAAGAATGATCTACTTCTCTCTATGCCTGCCAATAATAACTTACTGCATTACGGTATGGGGCGGCACGATCAAAACGGGTATTATAAGGGTGGAAAGAGCTCAAAGAGCTGTGCTGAAAGTAGCCCACTCATTGCCCTTTCTCTATCCCACTAGAGACCTTTACCGTCTTGCTGATGTCCTGACAGTTCGCCAACTATACATCTTAAATGTAGCTCTGAAACAACACTCATCTCTTACATATAATCCCTCATATACAAGAAAAAGATTAAAACATAAAGTCTGCCAAAATACTGATTAATGGTCCACAGCTTTTTCTGGCAAGTTCTTTGGTTTCATAGGGGGATATCTGTACAATAAAATAAATGCTAAACTTTCTATCTACCAACTTACAAAGTACAATTTCAAGAAGACTGTCTCATTGTGGCTAAAATCCCTAAGCTATGAAGAAACAGAACAGCTTTTACTTATTCCCTCTTAACCAAAACTTTTATCTTTTTTACATTTTTATCTCAATTACTCGTATGTATACAACACAATGTTAACAGATCTGCTAACTAGTGTATCATAGATTATGAAACAGAGACACTCTTTTTTATATCACCCAAAAGTAAAGGTACATTAATCGCACGTTCCGTTATCTATGTTTTAATATTATGTAGAACAGGGACAAGCCGATTGCCACCTACACATCCTTAGACTCCGTACTGCTTCTGAGAATTATCTAACAGAAGTTCAATAGAAGCCTGACCTGCAAATGCCACGGGACTAATAAGTCAGTCACGTGATGTAACTTAGAAAATCTTCAGCCAGTTTTTTTTTTCACTTTAAGATAATGTCTTTAACCTGTTGTATGCCAGAATACCAGACATAATAGAAAAAGCATTGTGTCTCGCGCAGATCCACGTTCCGGCATACCAGAGGTTAATGCATACTTTAAAAACCGATAAACAATATGCAAAAGCAAACTCCAAACGCTGCTAGGGAACTGGGCTAGGCATTAATTTAGTGGATTAAAACTTCACAAAGCTGCACTATAAAGTGACCGGCCCAGCTTTATCGTACTTGCTAATACAAAATTAAGCTTGCCCCGGTCAGCTTTTATGGATGGTGCTGTGAAATTAGTTGCTGAAAATTTTAATATACCTGTAGGTTTTTAATTTAGCAGCAACTAGTTACCTATAGCGTTTTATCTTCAAAGGCTCAAGCCGTTCCTCAAAAGCTGACATGTTCTAAGCTTGACACTTACATCCGTATGTGCTATGGCTTCGGCTTCAATTATGGAACGTTGTTTACTGGCACGTCGAACTACATTCTTACTAACATCATAAATAAGAATGTGAGTTTGTTTGTTTCTTCTCGACTGATCATCATGAAATTTTGCATACGTGTAGTCAGAGATACAGAAAACGACATAGGGTACCTTTCATTCAAAAACAGTAGGTACTGTTTTCTAGGCATACAAATCTATATAAACGCGAGCGAAGTCGCAGAAAAGAACTAGTATGTTTTATAATTATCTATATCACTATTTTTAATAGCAGCTAAAACTTCGAAAAAATTCGTAAGGTACCCTGCGCAGTTGCCCAGACTTTAATTTTCAAGCTCGTTCTTCAATATGTTGAACCTAAAACATAGCTGCTTAACATAGTGTGTATTCAAATAATCCTATTATATTCAATTTGTTAAAAAAAATTCAAACAGCCACAGATGCAGTACACGTGCAAACTCGCAATAATTAAAGGACGTGCTATTATTTATAGAACAGAAACCTTTTTTTGCATATTCAGCAAGCTGAAGTTTTTTATTTTTGCCGCCATACAGGATAGCAAAAATATAATATTAGGACACCAGCCACAGAAGATTTAGTCAAACTAAAACTACAATACACAATGTGAAAGCTTAGCAATGTTATACTACGTGATATAATCTATCGATCTCCACTGATTGAGTTACGGAGCTTAGCCGGCAGTCTCAAGCAAATATTATTAATGAATCAGATAAGGTTTCCCTTAACCTATAAATCTGGTAAGGTAGTAACGGTCGACCCGAAATATTTCAGAAAAGAAAACATAAATCAATACGTCTAGTATTTGTTGTCGTAAAACTTGATAGGACCTCAGATGTAATATGGGTCCCAGAATTATTCCTCGTGGTACTCCAAATAAAACTCATAATGCAAACAAGACGTAATTGTCTGAGCTGAAAGAAAGATATTCATAAATTCGCGAGTCTTATCCAAGTTTCCGTAGTGTAGCGGTTATCACGTGTGCTTCACACGCACAAGGCCCCCGGTTCGATCCCGGGCGGAAACAATTACTTATTGTGCTAATGGACTAAATTTATAATAATATTAGGTATTTTCCGGATATTTTAACACGAAACAATCACATAAGTGCAGCATTATTTTTGAATTATTTTTCTATATCCTATAAAATTACTACCCCAATATTATTAACACGCGATAGCATTTAGCAGGTTCTATAGAATAATAAATTTGTATGTCGTGACTATAGTTTTATGCATGCTAAATGTATACGTACGTATTATGTAAACGACCCATAATTACAAAAGGCAATCAGCTTATATAAAGACACGTAGGGTACGAAGGTATTGTCGCTATAAAGCAGGGATTTTGTTTAAACTTTACCAGTCTGTTTAATAATGCTCAAGATGTCAACCAAAGTCTTTGAAACTGAATTAATAAAAATAGCAATTTTAAGACAAGAAAAACCATTTTGATAGACGTCATTAATAATTACGTCTTCAAAGCGATTGCTTTTGATTTTCAGAATTCTTCATTAAGCAAAAGTGGTAAATGACATTATAATAAAATCTATAATAATATATGAAACTCTCATTATATATCTTGGACGTTAATTAATTTAATTAGCTTATATTATTAACCAATATATACACATATATTTATATATACATAAATAAACAATAAGTACATATTTACTTTTAATACTTATACCACAACTATTAAAAGGAAATATGTAGTCAAGCATTAGCAGAAATAATATTTGCATATTATATGTAATGATAAAATGTAAATAGGTCATTATAATTTAGTTATTGTTTATGATTATACTATCTGCATTCTGGAAAATAATTGGCTTTGAATTTGAACTCTGATTTATAAAATTTATGTCTATAGTTTTCTACGACACAGAATCGCATGTCCATTACGTATTATCATGTAATATTTTTAGTATCGTGTTTTTAAATGAGGTTAATCGATACATTGCAACGGTATACATAAAAAGAGCTGTGATATTATTGACTTAATATTGTTTAATGAGCTTTTGACGGGAATGTACTTGAAACTCATTATTATATTAATTGATGTCATATGTGTGATTTCGTGGGTGGCGGTCGTAGGTCCTACAACATTACCGTTTACAGTAGATCGTGAGCTCTCGGATTTGATTTCTAAATCCTTCTAACTATTAGGTATTTAAGTTGTCCATAAGTTATGTTTATTGGTAACACGAAATGTTTATTCATGTGCTGTATCTATATCTAGATAAGTAGCATCCGTGTATTACAAAAAATTGTGTAATGTGAAGTATTTTTTTATAAGTGAAGCTCGTGGCATTGCTAGCATTTGTGTGCTACAATACTGGATACTTGATAAATAACAGCAGGATTGAAAAATAAGGATTTCATTTTAACATTACAGTCACAACGTCATCTAGTTGTTTCTTACTTGACAGAAATGTCCGAATTTCGTACAGAAGTCTTCCAAACATTAGAGCATTTGAAGCAGCTTGTTACTAGACGAAAGCAATCAAACTAAATGGAGCATGCGTCCGAACTACCCAGTGGTTTGTTCCAGCCATTAGACAAGCCTGACTTGGATGTATGTTCACCTTTGGCCACTGATCGAGTGGAACTGTTCTTGGCGTAATTGGAAAACAGTACGTAATTGTTTTAAGGATTAATACAATTACCTACATAGATTCTATCAGACGTGATTAGGTAAGTTTATCTTATTCGCAGCTACTCAAGGCCTCATTTATTTGAGTAAGGTTGAGAAAATGTATAGTAAGTAATATCACTTTGTTTTAAAACGATTTTACGGATAGGTATTCGTTTACCTATAAATTAATTTTCATGAAATGCAGTGTGGAGTTGGATTGTATCCTGGATTCAGTATGAAGTATGTTATGTATCACGCAGTGTCCTCTACGTTGCGACTGTATTATATATACTAATATATTATAATGTATATACTAATATAAATATTTAAAGATGTTTTTGTATTATTTTCTTCGTTGTTTTCTTTCTTTATAAGGTGGCAAGTAAACAAAAATATATTTAAAAGAGCTATGATTAGCGCTGTCTTAAAAAAGAATACTCTCTAGCCTCTGATACTTTTTATTTACCTATAATCTATATTTAATTCTATGAAAGCTTTCCTTATAGTAGACATAAACAAAATTCTCAAACTCACATGTGAATATAAAATATCTATAAGTTAAAATCCATTTTTCCTTACGATGCTGATGGACTAAATATAGATCTTAATTAAGCATTTTCATTATTTAATACATTATAGCTATAATTAGCCTCACCGAGAAGGCATCTGGTGTCATGAATTAATAATAATATTCAAGAAAAATCTAACAAACTTCTACTCTCTAATTACAATCTCATGTGACAGATAGCTACAATGATACCACTTAGATTTATTACATTGTTCTTACGACACTTATTCTAAAGAAACATCATACGTACGTGGAATGAAAGCGTCGCTTCTGATGTAATATTTCCACGTTTCACAAAGTTATACTATCACTTTTACATAATATCCACTTGAAACCTGAGAATGCCGTTGAAGAAAAATCTTGGGAACGTTATTTTAATATTTTTGGTTTATACAACAGAAACTTCTTTTGCAGAATGGTGGGGTGCGCGCACGTTTTGCTGTGAGACAGACGAATGCAACGGAGCGTATGCATCGCAGCCAGTGACGGTACTTGCATTTACAGCCGTGGTTCTGACCGCGGCGATCGCACGCTGACCGCTCCATATCCAAATGTAAGATTACAGCCGTGTTCGATGTATAATGGTATAATCAATTATTTTATTTTATTTTACTTGCAGATGAACAGGTTTTCTTTGACGAATAACACGTAAATATTATAAAAACAATTTAGGCCGAAACCTCAACATAATGACAATTATAAAAAGCAATGAACAAATTTATATATCTATTATTGAAATAATTATTATTAGCCAATTATCCACAATATTTTGTTGTCATTAATGTAGTTTATAATACAGGTTTAGGATTAAAACGCAGTGATGGAAACTGACATAGTATTTTAGTTACAGAACCAATAGACTTGTCTTTAAACCAGATTATCCGGTTGCTAAGTATACTTAAGTATACGACTGCTACTCAAGCTATAGATTGTTTATTCTATGTTTAGCTTTATATGTAGCATTATGTATTAACTATAAAAACAAAAAGTAATAAAAACTATAGCAAAAAATAATTAAAAACAATCAGCTAACACGAGCTTTGTGATTTATGACAATATATTAAAGTTTCCTAATGCGAATGATACTTGAATAAAAACAACAAACAAGTAAAGTACTTATAGAACTTTTGGTGAAGGGATATTGCTTCGTTAGCTTTGAACTTTCTCGAACACGTTTACGAAAGCAGCTTGGAGTAAATGTTAAGTGAATGTTCACGTCTGGTCTTGAGTTTATAACATTGTTGCTTGTGAAATCATGTTCTGAGTATTGGCGAGGCTATTCAATCAAATACTATTGATTAAGTCGACGCATTCAACCACTCCAGTTCATAATCTTGAGCTCTTTACTACTATTTAGAATTTTATGATAATGTTTTCATTTTCTATTAAATTGTTCTGTAAAAGTTACGTATATAACAAAAGAGACAAATAGATCATCCAAGTATAACAAGTTTATTATAGACAAAATGTGAAGCAGCATTGTCTTGAATTTTACCAACAATATAGCTTTCAAGTCTTGTTTATTTATTCTACACCTTAAATATAATCTCATGCATAAATCATTTTCGCTACTGTTTAAATGAACTTTCAGAAATGAGCAATATCTATACTTTCTGAAGATACGGTAGGTAGCTAACATAAAAGTTATAGTTTATTTACCGAATTTCGGTTTCTTACGTAAGAGCAAATTCAGTTCGTTTTAAGATGGAAACAATATCGTATCTAAAAGTAATCTCAAAAGTAATATAAAACATAAGGTCAGTTGATCTAAGATTGAAGACGTTGGCAGTAGCATACCCCAAGGAGCCATTTGTGACACTGAAGTATACAGAAACAATATTAGTACCATTCGATGTTTTATATTTGTCTAAAAGCAATAGTTATATTTATGAAGAATAATACTTTATAGAACATTGAATCATAAAATATTGAGAAAATATCTCTATTATTGGTCTAGCATAAACCTTTTATATTTTACCTGCAATTACTGACTAAATTTATGAAGAGATTCATTTTACTAATGTCAAGGATACCTGATGATAATATAATTATGTATTACCTACCTATCTAAATTAGGTATGGTTACGTTAGACATCTTAACCCATATTCTCTCTTTGTTAAGTGTTGGTTGAACTATATATGTAAAGAGAAAGTAATCCGTCGTCCGGCGCTGTCCTCTTCAAAAACTCAATCGAATCGAACTAACGATACCCTAAGGCTAGACCAGTGTCAGGATATTAGAGGGTACTGACTTTCCCAATAACGACTGCCATAGATGTTCATGGCAGCCGGGACCAACGGCTTAACGTGCTCTCCGAGGCACGGAGCAGGCGACAATTGTCAATCAATACGCACATAATTTCGAAAAGTCATATAACTTTCGAAAGTCAGAGGTGCGCGACGTGGGTTCGAACCCGAGACCCTCTGCATTGCAGTCTGTTGGTCTCCCCGCTGAGCTATCGCTGCTCCTACCGACATTAATTGCTATCGTTTAAATGATTTACATTGTAATTAATGTGCGACGTCCATCACTGTGTTTTAATAAAATGTTATATCCTTTACAGTCTACTAGAGTGGAAATGTATTTTACTTTATTTCGTTTTGTTTTAAGAACGTTTTTATTGTGTAATTTAATAATGATTACGGTGCGTTTGCCTATGTGATGTTATTGGTCCTAAGTGGCGAAGGTATTTGAGAGATCCACAGATTTAATTGTATTTGTATTTATGAATCTCGGCCGTATTTAGGCAGGATGAAATTTTACTTATGGCTTAAATTGTTAAATATTTATAATTTTCTTACCATATAATCTCAAAGGTAAATTATGTTTCTCATTCTTCTAACAACTATTGTATTTCAACGTTAATACTGACATAATACCTAGGTACCTTATTTTGTTTAATTTTGAGGCGCTTCGTTTTATTTTCCAAAGGAAAATTATATTAAGTTAATTATTTATACTGCTAATAAAATTTGTAATACATTGCTTTATCATAATTAAGTTTAATTTGGATACGATTTTGATTAAATCTGAATTAACAGAGATTGACAAAGTTTTAATGAAATGTTTTAATTTGTATTTACAATTTTACTGCTGTAATTAATATTAGAATTAGAATGATCTACTTCTTCAATAACATTGTCGTTTGAATTTGTTGCAATGAATACTTCTAAAGATCAGCTTTCCTGTAGCACATATATTGCTGAATCCGGTTTAAATAAATAGCTGTTAATGATACAAACTTTCATTACGTATTACAGCAGTAAAATTATGAATCAAAATATGTAACCTAGTTTCATGAATTAGAAGTATATGTATATAGAATAATATCACTCACAATGGACGCTTTACTAAGTAAATCACGATTAAATTCTTTTCTATATCTAGATGTAACTTATAGATGTACAAATATATTCACAGTAATACTGGTTTGTTAGGTATAGAATTTTATGATAATGTTTTCGTTTTCTATAAAATTGTTCTGTACAAGTTATAGATATAATAAAAGAGGAAAATAGATCATCCAGGTGTAACAAGTTTATTATCGACGAAATGTAAGACATAATTGTTAATAAATTCATTAATTCTATAACTAAAGACTCTCTTTTATCTCTTGATAAAATGTGCTCAAAATAGAGTTCCGATCCATATTAGACGTCAATTGTGAACTGAAATTCAATGTATGTAAACAGTGTATTTTAATTTTGAGAATACTAATGATAACTATGTCATCATTAGTATTTGCAAAATATCGGCTCTCTATTTTGAACAGTTTTATTTGATAATTAGTTCTCTGAGTACGTCTATGTTCATAAATAAAGGCGCTGGTTTAATAACAAAACAAGTACTACAGGACAAGCGTAACATATTTCAAGTAAACATTTTGACTGTATTGAAATTAAACTACTATATACAGATTTTATCGCGTTATTTATGTTACATTTTATTACAACATTTTGAAACTGTTACTCTACTACTAGATACTATTAAACTTTACAAATTTTTAAGCTACTTAAATTATTAAAACTATTAAAACTATTTATATTTAAGTTTACACTTTCCCCGACGTTTCGGTTGCTTTTCAGCAGCCATGGTCACGGGGAGATTAAGCTGGTAGTTGTCAAATTTTTAAGTTGTTGTTGTAAAATTTTGTAATAAAGTGTAAAATAAATAACGCGATAAAATCCGTATATAGTAGTTTAATTTCAATGAATAACATTCGCGTAAACAGAAGACAATATTATTTTGACTGTAGTTAATTTGCAGATAAAATCATGATGATGATGATTGAAAATACATAAATAAATTATTCAGCTCACATTAGCAAGAAATAAAAAGCGACAATTTAGGCAATTATAACAATTACTTGTCTAAAGCTATGCACTATAATCAAATTGAATACAAATCATTTAAAGTAATTTCAAACAAATCTTGTTAAAATTTATCTAGTTATATGACTTAATACTCACATTTTCTAAAACATCAATACACTAAAACAATGTATCAACCTCCTTAACCGAAGCGATGCTATCGTTATATAAATTGTAGTCTTTTCTAAAATATATCTAAATACAACCTAAGAGACACAAACTTATTCCTGGTACAAGCGTTTCCGATTTATAAATAAATCTTTTAGGTAAGCTCTGAGAGTCCACATTGGGATGCTTAAAATGAACCTTTTACGTGACCACACTAACAGAACAGCCGATTTAATATTCAATACTACCTTCATACTCTTATTTAATAGAATACCAATTTCGATAATTTCTCTGGGGCCGATAGGCATTATTAGTTGGCCGGAAATCAGTTTTGTGCTCCAAAAATGTTATGTTTTGATCTTAATATTTAACGTTGGTAAGGTATGTCTGCCTATAAAGGTTACAAATTAAAGATGATTACATGCATTGAGATAACGTGATAGATGTATGGTGAGAAAATAAGGAGTGAGTTAACTACATGGTAACTCTACCATGTAACATGTCTGTCTGACATGTCTGTCTGACCATGTCTGATAACGATTATTTGCTGTGGTAAAGATAATTGAAGCTAAAGAATAAGACTTGAAAATCGATGTAGTGAATTACATGTTCTGTTACATTACAAACAGTAAAGAAATCGAATACTGATGAATAAGAATGCTTATTTACCAAACAATCATTAGTATTTTAAAATGAACAGAATCCTTTTCCATCATTCACTGACGAAAAATAGTAATCAATTATTATGTCAATCCGCCACGTTGAAATACTATTGGCCGCTGCAGTGACAGATTATTGTTTTAAAAATAATTACGTAGGCAACGACAATGAGTTGGTACACCTTGGCCAAGACTTTGTATGTAATTGTATTCTGCATCATAGTTATATGCAGAATAATAGGCAAACTAGATCAAATGTTAACAAATTTGAAAATAAATGTTGCTGGCAAGATATTTTAGAATTACATGTACATTACATACATACATACATATATCAGTTTAAGATTAAAATTGAAGTGATTAATACTATGTAAGTGTTTAGTACACTTTATCACCACAATAATAATCAGAACTGTTAATATTTTGTTTTTGTTTTATAGCCAAAGATGATCTATTTTACTATTTTATTATTAATAATATATTTTAAATATGTATAACAATTAAACAAAATAAAAAATTGAAATTGTTATGGTAACATAAAATATTTAGTTATTTTGTAGAAATAGTTTAAGTAACATTATTAACAGTGCCTAGACATGATATGAATTAAGGGTGAAAGTGCAACCCTCTCGGGTCATACAGTTCCTAATCTTAAATAATACCCTACCCTAATTGATATTATGTCTTACAATATAATAGACTATAACTTTTAATATAATTTCAAGTTATTATAATTATTATTGTAAAATAATATTGTTCTTTTTAGAAAACATTATAGCTAACCGTGGATAGAGAACGGTAAGGGAACCTAAGTCGAAGTGC
The DNA here is from genome assembly GCA_930367265.1 of Catocala fraxini. NCBI lineage: Eukaryota > Metazoa > Arthropoda > Insecta > Lepidoptera > Erebidae > Catocala > Catocala fraxini. The sequence goes on from OV884047.1 coordinate 7,641,950, forward strand.
TTTTATAAAAGAACATAATTATTAAAACTAACGCTTTATAGTAATTTTATCACGTAACATCAAGAAGCTGAAATATTCTAAATTATAATAAATTAAAATTTATAATTATTAATTAGAGTAAGTATAAAGTTACGTAAGTCACTTTAAAGATATACAAGAGTCACGTAACGCATTAAACTTTTGAATAGCCGACCACCGCTACCTTTGCCTTTTTTTGTCAAGATAATTTATAAAAAATGTCTTTGTACTTGGTATGAAACAAAATTTACATTGGTGAAATTTCAGTTGGATATTATACTAACTGCGAAATGTTTCAGAAATATCCTTGTGAGATTATTTGTTCAGGAAACCGTGTAATGGAATTTCTTTTAGGGATAAAACGCTTATGGCTACACTTGGTCTGTGCATATAGTTGGATAAGGCAGCTTTCGAGGAAATGGAAACTAACTAGTATATTTAAACTTGAATATGAAACTAAAACAACTGAAATGGAATAAGCACCGATTAGTAAAAGCCTGGTGCTGGCCAATTGATAAAAATGTTTTTATTCTCTATGTGTTTGTTCTCTCACACGAAAAATAGTTGTAACACCTAGTACATATTAATTGAATTAAAAATCTTTCATTTAATTCTCAATCACTATCGTCCCTATTCAAAATAAAGTAGACTTTCAGAGGGACATCACACACTCACAAAATGAAAACCTTATATGTAGGTATACCACACATCTCGAACTTCTAAGAAATGCTAACAACAGAAACGGCTGCAGTAAAACCAGAGCTTGCAACGAAGGAAAATATAAAAAAGTCAAATGAACTGGAAAATTTAGCGAAAACCAGTTGCATTTTAAACTAATAGAAAATTCAAGAACTTTTCCAAACATACAGTCAAGTGTAGCCAATTTGCCTTAAATTGTATTCTATTGCAGTCTTTGTATTATCATGTTTATTATTATAGAACTTTAAACTATTGTACAATTCTAAATGATAATAAGCTGATTTATGATTTTGTCCTAGCTGAATAAAGACCAATTTATCATTCATTGAAGGTGAGTTTTTGTTCTCCATATCAGTGTGATGGTTTTTTCTAGCTCTTATATCAAAAAGGCGTAAGTAAATCTTTATGACGTTTTTAAAATGTGCTTTCTGTTTTGTCTATATCATCTTTTAATGTTAATCGTTTATCAATAGTTGCTTACAGTACGTAACCGAATATGACATGAGCAACCTTGTGAGTCATTACTTACAATAATTCTAGCCAGCTACTGTCTGATGATAAATTCACTGTATAATTATGTTGTCAAATCATAGACTTGAAAATTCAATATTTTATAAAGGATGTATTTTCCGTTAGTCACACGATTACAACCTTAAAATATTATCACATCTGATTGTATAAGCTCTTCCAAACGGGATCCAAATTTATAAATCTACCAAAATATTTTTGCGTCCGTCATAATCGTATTTCCTGTTATTGAATACGACGAAATTGCAACCCAAATCCAAATCGATATGAAAGTTTCTAAGCCATTCGAAGTTCGATCCAACCTCAATTCCCAATTTCTCCACTAAACTAAACTTACGTAATTAACTAAGGCCAATCACAATTGTCCTTTAGCATGGTCTATAACGTCGCACAAATCTTTCACTTTTCACTTTGTAGCCTTTCTCACTTGTATATTTACTCTAGTCTCGATACTAGATTATATCAATAGTAAAATCCAATTCGGTATAGTTAGTAAACGGCTATTGTATGGAGAATATTCCTAGAAAAAAATTAAAGCAACTAGCTCTCGTAATAATTTCTGTGCCACGGGGGACTTTAAAATATTGAAAAACAAGAACGCAAAGAATCGGAACAACAATTAATGGATCTCACAAAGTTTTATCCCGTGTGGGATTCGAGTCCACAACATTCGGCGAAGAGGCAGTGGTGAGACGACCACTTAAACCACTACGCCATATGTGCAGTCAATACATATTCCCTAACTTTATAAGCTTTAAAGACAACTTTGATACATTGTTTCGTTATATTTTATATTCGCAATAAACACTTTGACTTTGACTTACTCTTCTAGTTTAGTACATAGATACTCAATGGTTTATTCGGAAATCCCTGTGATGTTCAGCAAACATTGAAACAACGGTTACAAAGAACACCCGGCACTAGTAAGGGATCAGGCAAATATTTGTGCTGCCTACGGATCGCACAATATTCGACGTATCGGAAGAGAAGAGGTAGCTATATAAACCCTTACGTCGACCGTATGGTTGACTTTACTTCTAAAGATACTGAATTAAATAAGATTCTTTACCTTAAGTTCTTTAATATTGATTGTAGTTTGCTACATCAGACAGCTTGATCTGCCTAGTTTGATTATAATATAAATTATATATCTGTAGTTTTTTTAAAACTATGAATTCAACACATGTCAACATTTACTTCGGGCATCAGTTCCCTACATATTGAAATTTCTGGTTATCATTTTAGGCATAATTTAATTTTTAACTATTAATGGTGAACATAACCTTTTTTTTGTTTAAAGAATCAATTATGGTTTCATATGAATAATATCCTTGTTAAACCCTTTAGCTAAGCTAGGAAGGAGTCAGTAGGGCAATGGATGGCGACCTCTATCGATCGCAAATCTAATTCCTTATACATTGGGTTACCACCACTTAATATAAACTGTGTTTAAATAAAAGTACTTACGGGCTTAAATGACTTTGGCTTCTTGGTTTTATTCTTAGCAGTATTTTTTTTATGGGGATATGAAGACAAAACTCGGGATATCTTTCGCATGATGTCCTAACACTTTACTCTTTTTATTTCTCTTATGGAAAATGAAATCCTAGCTCATATTTTAAATGTGAGTTTGTATGTAATACTTTCATGCCTTAAGACGGCGCCGAGCTTAAGACAGATAATGACAGAGCTCGTGCGGTGCATAATCAAATCGGCGCGCGGCCGCCATAGTAAAATTGTATGGAGGATTTGAACTGCTTTTTTGATAAATATGTATCTTTATTGTCTACCAATAACTTAAGATTTAGGACGGACAAATTGTAATATAACTATTTATGTTTCGTTTAAGCTGTGTTTCTACTGTTATAATCTAAAAATCACGTAACACAAGCTTACATTTTGCATTTTTCATGCAAATTTACGTAATTTCGTAGGCAAAAATATTAATTATGTTAAGTTTTTTACACGGATTAATTGTGAACACATTCATTATTATGGTAAATGTATATTTTATATTTGTATTAAACAAAAAGTGTTGATTTTATTCACTTAACTGTGACCTCCTGTTTTGGCACATTTCGCTCGGTGCAGTCTTAAGTACTCGACAGGTCATCATGAACATTTGTCAGGGGTATAGATAAAGACATAGGGTATATTTTATCCAGGAAAAGTACTGTTCCCAAGCAAAGGCGCAAGCAAAAGTTATTTAAATATACAAAGCCACTTTCTAAAAAGGCAGTGTTTGAAAATCTTTAAATAATATAACATTCATTGGATTAGCTATTTCATATGGATTCAAGTGCGTGGCATCCTGCCAACCAAGTTTCGCAATGTTGTTTTTATAAATATGTATATATGTATTTGGTATAAAAAACTACACACAACACAACGCTAAATAAATTTAAGTTTTCTCTTACAGGACGACACATAGCAGCTGGCAACCAATTTAATCACTTCATGCGTACATCTTAAGACTGCGCCGAGCGTAAGACAGATTATGACAGAGCTCGTGCGGCGCATATTCAAATCAGCTCGCGGCCGCCATAGTAAAATTGTATGGAGGGTTTGAAGTGCTTTTTTTTATAAATATGTATCTTTATTATCAACCAATAACTTAAATATTTGGGACGGACAAATTGTAATATAACTATTTATGTTTCGTTTAAGCTGTAAAATAGGATAGATATCTACTGTTATAATCTAAAAATCACGTAACACGAGCTTACGTTTTTGCATTTTTCGTGCAAATTTACGTAATTTTGTAGGCGAAAATATTAATTATTTTAAGTTTTTTACACGGAGTAATTCATTGTAATGGTAAATGTATATTTCATATTTGTATTAAACAAAAAGTGTTGATTTTATTTACTTAACTACGACCACCTGTTTTGGCACGTTTCGCTCGGCGCAGTCTTAATACAGTAGCTTTAAAATACTATGAGGAAATTTAAGAATAATAATTGAAATCCTAGCTAATATTATAACTGTGAATGTGACTTTGTTTGTGCGTTACGCTTTCATGCCTTTACTACACTGATCATCATGAAATTTCAAATGCACGTTGTAAGGGGTGGTACAATAGAGGACATAGAATACATTAAAAAAATACTGTTATTAATCCAACCTACATTTACGTGAGCGAAGCCGCGGGTAAATTCTAGTATTAATAAAATCAAAGTGTTTCAGTTAAATGTATACTGGCGTCACAAATATGACACTTATAATGTCAAACTGTTACTTCACATTTGTTATCGTTTGTATGACATTCTATAATTCTAGTTGTATACTTTCTGTATAACCATAAGAGAAAGCCTGAAAGTCTGACACAGTTTTCTAACTTAGTACTAATTCCAGCTGCCACTAAGGTATTACTGTACCTATTATAGTAACATTTGTACCCATGTAATTACTAAGTTTCTGCTTTTGTCTGAACCTAGCGACTAACCTGAATGTAAATTCAGTACCTTCACTAAACTCACCCATATCCTTTAAAGTTCATAAGTGTTACTTTGTGAACTAAATAAATAAATGATTTTTGACTTTGACCTTTGTCAGACAAATAAACAATTAAGTAAATAAACAATTTAAAAGCGCGACGCGCAGTATTCTGTGTTCTGTGACCGAGGCACATTATTCATTTTAAACGACTCTGTACTATTAAGCGATTTGCTTATAGCACTTGAGTGTTCACTATAATATTCAAAAATATATACACCGAAAAAGAGAGAAATAGGAAACAGCGGCCAGTTTTATTGTTTATTATGATTTAGTCGTAAACTTTTATGGCGTCTGACATTTAATCTTGTTGATGCGACTGCTGTGATTGTTTTCTCGTGATCGAGTCACAGCTTAGTTTTTAAGACTCTTGGATATAGATCGAAGCAGTCTTTTGTTTTTATGGTATGATCAACCAGCCAGAACTATTGTGTATTATTCTTAAGTAAAGTACGACCTTTCTTGGAACAACCCATCGGGATAATACCAACGACACAAAACACTAAAGTAGTGTTATTTTGACGCCAAGTTCGGTGGTGTTTTAGTATTCGGATTTACCAGTCTAACATTATTTAGACTTGCGAGTTCCAAACCCCGATTCTGATAAAATAATGCAGGTGCTTGTCCGGTAAGTCTATTGCAGATTTAAAGTCGGCTTTCGCTGTGCCCTTTCCTTTCGTGCAAATTTCTGTAAAATGTATTAAGGAGAAGTACCCAAATTACCTAACGCAATTTGTCAGTAGTTGTAGGAAGTGTTTACAGTTCTAGTTTATAGGGCAAGTGCAGGCCAAGCATTACATGGAGGAACAGATTAGTTGATAGAATAACAACAACAAACTGGAGAAATTTTTGTCAGTGGCGCAGGAAATTTCTAAATGAGGGCAAAAACCAAAGAAATTTATATATTTTTTTTTAACTCTTGATTGTTTTCTTAGGTTGTTCTGCAATTATCTGTTGCTGTCTCCTTATTCAAAGAAGATAGAAGTACGAAGATGGCTCATCGCCGGCATTAGAATCAGTACGCTTTGTCGTCACTTGCGCGTGAGTTCACAAAACGACCTGATTCTTTAGTCGGTGAGAGCTTTACATCAACGACAGAAGACCAAAATGAAGAATTGAAATGGAAGACTGCTGACTGAATTTATGCATTAAATGTGTTTTTATTTTTATACAGGGTGCCAATTTAAAACTCTGCTATACTTCGGTTTGCTTTTAGTACAGGTTTAACCTCTTGTATGCCGGAATACCAGACATAATAGAAAAAGCATTGTGTCTCGCGTAGATCTACGTTCCGGCATACCACAGGTTAAATAATAAATATTAAATTATTTTTATAATTGTATAGATCAAAAACAATATATAATGTAATTCATATCAAATGGACGCAGATAAAATGCGCACCTAATTGATCCCTTGACCTCACGCAAGCTACTGTATGATCGGCGTGGGTTGTCGCTGGCACATTATGAGTTACAAAATTATTTATTAATTAGAAAATTAATTCATATTCTAATATCAAAGCCGTGTAATTTTTTGTGCTGGTATTGGTAGTACGTTATGGTGTGACTCAAGTCTTTCTAAAGAGATTAAATTGGCACTCTGTATATGTTTCTTTAACATTGACACATATATTATAATGTAACATGTATCGGTATTTTCGTAAATATATAATATTATTATGTTTTATTGCTTTGTTTCCTGTCAAATAGACAATTTTATAGCCAACCATGAAGGATGCATGCTGAATTACAACTAAATCTGTTTAGTATTGCTTTAATTGAAGCTTGAACTTAAACAAATGCCGAGGCAAAAAGGTATACAGGAAAAATTAAAGATAAAGTTTTCTTTATTACTATAACTGTTCCCTAAGCTTTGGAAAGCAGATTAGTGAAGATACTATACGAGAACGCGTATCGAAAATGTTGCCTACCTTCTCCTCATTAACTGCATTTCTCTGCTGAAATATAGACTTTTTTTAATTATCTCCTGAAATGCGTGTTTTCTTCTTCCTCCGAACCTGTGTGCTTCAAGCGGGGTGAGAAAACACTTATTTACGTCGTCAAAGTAGAGACCTCGGTACTATTTCACGTGAGGACGTAATGTGGAAGGCTCTGCTCGTGGACTTCACCACTGCTTACCATCAGACGGCATGAGGTATTTTTGACAGTCAACAATAAAACCAGCTTGACTGTTTTTTACCGTGAATGCTAAATGTAGGTAAACAAGACATGCATACTCTATCATTTGAAAGTGATATCGTTTTTTTTTTGTTTTTTTTCTTGTGCCTTTCGTTCAAATTGTCGGCTTGCAAGTAGGCTCAAAATATGCATGTACTATAAAATTACGAATTATTTATAGTAAATGCATATAAGAATAATAATGTCCTCCAGACCGAATTTTGGTCATGGCGACCAATCTTAACGGAGACTAGCCATCTGCGCAGAAGTTATTATAGTGCATAAGTGTCTGCGCAAACATAGCTGCACTCTCTGTTCCCCAACTCTCATAATCAGAAAGGCGGTAATCTAATGCGACCGAAGAGAGGGATCAGGCGCAGTACTAACGGCTTATCGTGCTTTCCGAGCCACGGAGCTGCCTACTTACGTCATGACTGTACAAGACTGTACAGTCAATATATGTATAGGTATAGGAGCTGAACTAAAAATTGTCTGTAGAAGTAATTTATAAATAAAACATCATAGTAACTGTTCTTTATTTTTAACTACAATTTAATTTCTATAAAAAAAAATGTTATATTGAAAAATAGAACGAATTGAAATCTCGCAATTAAGTATATATATTTTTTTATACAACTCTGGTGGCAAACAAGCTTACGGCTCACCTGATGGTAAGTGGTCATCATAGCCTATGGACGCCTGCAACACCAGAGGCATCACTTGCGCGTTGCCGACCCCTTAGGAAAGGAAGTGGGAAGTGGGCAAGAGGGTGATTGGGCCTTCGGCACTCTCACTCACCGAACGAAACACAACAGTAGGAATACTGCTATTTAACGTCGATATTCTGTGAGAGGGTAGTTCTTCCCCGGTCGGCCCATTTATGCTGAAATCAGCGAGGCTCTACTACTCAAAAACGTACTATTGTGCTTAAAGAGTTTACGCATCCTTTTTATATTAACATCTATATACATAAAAAATTATAATTATGGCATAATCACGTGTTAGTATGAAAACGTAGTTGAAGATATTAAAAAATAACAAGACGTATGCGGGACATACAAACAAAGGACACAAAGAACACCGGGGCTCACAAATTTTTGTCCCGTGGTAAAGTCTACTAAGGTAGACTTTACGTATCCTACTTAAATCAACAATTATACACACCATCAAAAAATTTTCATATTTGTGCGAATGAAATTACAGAAACAATTTAATGAACAATATAATATAGCTACCTACATAAACTTTACAATGATATTAGCAATTGAAAATATTTAAAAATTCCACATTATATTTAAAGAGGGTGCCTAGTGCGAGTTGTTTTTACGTTAACGCAACCGAAACGTTTACCGCGTTTGGCTCTCTGATTGGTTAAGAACTTGGAGCGGGCCAATCGGAGCGCCGAACGTCATTAACGTGTCGATCGCGTTAACGTCAAACAAACTTGCACTAGGCACTCTGACGTACGGCTGCCATTTTATAATATTCACTTACATTTACGCGCCCTCTACAAGCTACTTAAACTATTTTTATATATTACATCATCACTGGTTTAAGTGCCATTAACATGCTGCAATAAAACACATGGCTGCAGATTATATGCTAATTTCGCTTACGAGCGCTTAAGCGTAAAAAGCGGTGCACAACGCAATGAGGGTTATTAATAAAAACAGTTATTGAAAGAAAAAAATAAATGTTTTATTTTAATGTAGCATTGCAACACACAATCAAAACTATTATAATACAAAATTAGTGTGTAACAGTAATAAATGTATTTACAAAATTGATAATAATAAAAATAAAACTTATATACATTATTATATACCTATATGAATTACTACATTATAATACGTTAATTAATTACATATACTATTATTTAATATATTATTATATATAATATAGAATACACATTTATACATGGAGCCCTTGCTGTTCAATGTGCATCGCAGTGTTCATTAAAAAGAGATGTTGCTCAGCATAATGCTGCACCGCTTACATACAGCGCTGATTTGCAGCAACACCTCAATAGTGATTATGCGTCGAATACAGTCCAAATTAATACCATTAAACTACAAAAAAAGTACAGAATTTTTAATTATTACAGATGATAAGAAACACAGATTACAGACAAATTAAACAAATATACATGTAAATTTTTTATAACTACTGATAAGAATTATAAATTAAATATTTTTATTATTGTAGATAAAACTGTAAGTAGTTGAAACAAATAAGGAGGTAAATACTTGGCAATTTTAAATTAGGAGTCTTTTTGTCGATTTAATAAATATTTTTTATAATTTTTAATTTATAATTTATCTTAAATATTAAGTTTGTTTTAAATTTTCGCATTGGTGGATGCAAGTCGTTCCAACATTTCGTGGCCGCGTATTTAAAACTTGCCCTAAACGCTGTTGTGTAATGTCTAGGTACATTCAAGAGCTGAACTGACGACCTAATTGGTTAAGAGCAACTATCTTGTGTCTAAGACAATTTATTAAATAGATATTTTGGCGTTTGGCTCTCCATTATTCCAAATAACAGGGTGGCTAAATGTAATTTTCTTCTAGATGCCATTTTGAGTATTTTGTTGTCATTTATAAATAGAGTCACATGGCTCCTAGGCGGTATATCAAAAAAAATCGTGCACAAGCTTTCTGAATCCGCTGCAGCAGCTTCTCCGTACACTTCAGAAGACATAGTCCATACACTACCTCACCGTAATTGAGTTTGGATAACACTAGTGTATCAACCAGGTAACAAATTGTCGTATTCTGTACAACATTTTTAATCTATAAAAGAAATTACTCATTACGTTGTTAACATGAGCTTCGAAATGCAGTTCCGGATCCATAATTAATCCCAGGTTACGAACCTCGAACACTCTATCTATTAGATTACCGTTGATGACAATCTGAGGGCCTACAGCTGTAATCTTATTAATATGACCCTCATTCCCAAAACCATATATTTAGATTTTAGGGGATTCAGAACTAGAGCGTTTTTCTGGGCCCAATTAGATATTCTGTCCAGGTCCTGCGTATACTTCGTCTTACCACATACATATTTTACCCGCGGCTTCACTCACGTAAATGTAGTTCAGATTAGATTAGTAACAGTCATTTATGTGTGACTCAGAAGGGTGAGGGGGAGGATTTGAGCCTTCGTTATCATCCCTCACTCGACGAAACACAACGCAAGCGCTATTTCACGCCGGTTTTCTGAGAGGCCGTGGTATCACTTCGGTCGAGCCGGCCCATTCATCCCAAAGCGTGGCTCCCCCACGATTTTGATTGTATACTTGTTTGTTTGTAAGGATTTAGATCAAAAACTACACAAACGATTTATAAAAATTCTCTTTATTAGAAAGCTATATTATCGCCGAGTAACATAGACCATATTAAAAAAAAAGTTCTGTAACTAACATAACCAAACTTAACCTACTTTTACGCGAGCGAAGCCCCGGGCTAAAGCTAGTTCTATATAAATTAATACATATAATATTATATTAGATTGTACATTTAAATTGATGTATGTATGCATATAAAGTACATTATTTTTAATATCTCAGAGCACGGAACACGCTAGCTTCATACCAGAAATATATACCCTCGCTTATCATACATATTACAAACAATCTAAGCGTATTAGAGACAGGTAAACACGAATATAAACAGTAGGTCTTAAATATACGTATAATAGGGTAGTTTCCTATATTAGATTTTGTACGCTATTTTACACACAAAGCAAACACCAAACAAATGAAATTTTATTGCGCAAATAGTATCAAAATTTGGTTGCAAAAATAAGAGTTTTTTTTTGTAGTACCTACTAAAGTAGCAAAAGGCAAACGGCCTCTGATGGTAAGTGGTCACCGCAGTCTAGGGACGTCTGCAAGACCAGAGGCATCACTAGCGCGTTGCCAGCCCTTTAAAAACCTTAATTCATATTTCAAATTTGGCTATATGAAAAATTGAGGGTGTAGCGTAGATATCCCACTGTCGTCCTCCGACAGCTACATTTAAATAGCGTCACAATTTGTAGCGTGCATGCCTTTACCGTCATTTGACAATTACACTTGTATCTTATTTATTTTGAGTAGATATCAAAAATGCTTTGTATTTCATAGTTTGCAATATTCCCTTTAATATAAATGCAAACATTTGCTAATTTTACAGGTTTGACAGACGTTTATTACGACGCGTCCGTTTCACCAGTCATCCTGCACATAGTATTGATCCAAATGAAAATCATCGATGTAGCCATAATCTGTAAAATAAAATAATAATTTAAGTTTATATTTCACTAGATTCTAGACGCAGCTTCGCGATTCACAAAATAAATAACGTATTTGTTGAAAAGAAAACAATACTTACGCATATAATCTCTTCCTATGTCTTTCAAATAGTAACAGTCACCCGTGTGAGATATTTGCCAGACTGTAATTAAGTATTATAAAGCATGAACAAAATTTGACGTTGATCAATTAATGGCCAGTTCTCATAGTACAGTATGTTCAAATCAAAGTACCAGCGTAGTCTAATAAACTTCAAATGAAATGCAATTCTAAATCTGGCTTCATTTTAATTTAACTAATATTAAAAAACCTAACTACTTACAAATAAAATAAAATGAGAAGGCACAAAATATAGGACTGTAAAATTTAATTTAAACAAATGGCTGATTCAGGCAGCTTTGTAAAATTCCTCAGCATCGCTGTCGACCGGGAAAGTAAAAATATATATTAATTTTTATGTTTATTTTAATTTAGGGGTATTATAGTTTTTATTTCAAGTTTTGGCGTTCTATTTGTCCTTTGCGATAATAATGATAATAATAAGACTAAACAAGGACAAAATAACTAGGGACCAGAAAGAGACGAATGTGCTCGATTGGTCTGACTTGGTATAAAATAGGAAGGAATGGCGTACTTTAATGTTCCGACATGGAGGACAAGATCCACTTTGGGTCGCTGAGCCAGCGAAGTAAGTAAGTATGACTACTAACTAGAAAACATAATATACTTATATTTCAAATATTTTTGAGATACAATTTTCATTTTCATTTATTTAGCAGATATGGTCTTAATCTGGTTTAAATTTGTACAATTTAAACCAGGTAAGTTTTATACTTATGTAAGTATTCCTATGTCCAGCAGTGGACGTCTTTCGGCTGAGATGGTGATGATTTCTAAAACTCGGTGTTGATAACCTAATGATCCTGGGAAGATGATTATATATTTTCATTGCCATGCACGACATTGTACTAAATATTTCTAAGTTTATTGAAGACTAGAGTTTGCCCGCGGCTTCGCTCGCGTAAATGTAGTTTTGGTTTTCTAGATGATAAGTCTATGTCCTTTTCTGTATGCCTAACAACGTGTATGCGCAATTTCATGATGATTGGTCGAGTAGATAAAGAGTGAAATCGTAACAAACACACACACACAAACAAACTCACTTTCGCATTAATAATATTAGTTAGGATTAGAATTATTATAGTTTTAGTTTATACTAAATAGTAGTATTTAGTGCCTTCCCACAAATCAGATAAGGAATCCAGCGCCTATCGCAGGGATGGCAGCAGACAAGCGGCATAAGAAAATTACTATTTATGTGAATCTCAATCTGACTGTAGAGAGGTTACATACGGTGTACCTCAAGGCAGCGTCCTCGGGCCCTTAATATTTTTACCTTACATTAATGACTTGCCTCAACAAGTTTGACATCCAATGGTATTGTTCGCGGATAATAGCACGGTGATAGTAAAATGCGAAAAAAATAACTCTATGAAAAAGATATCAACTATACATTAAAAACCATCATAAATTGGCTCTCCACTAATAAACTAATTATAAATTTACAAAAAACAAAGTTTATGCATTTTTACCAACGCATCCGTAATGACACTTTATCAATTGAATATAATGGACAAAATATAGACAAGACTAATGTTGCTAAATTCTCAGGTATATTAATTGATAACCAACTGAAATGGAAACCTCATGCAGAAGAGGTATGTAAAAAATTGAGTAGATCAGCTCATATTCTTCATAATTTATCTAAAAAACTAAACTGAGATACTATTATTATGGCATATCATGGTCTGGTTGTCTCGGTCCTAAGGTACGGGCTAATATTTTGGGGCAATCGTAGCGAAAAAGAAAGAATATTCAGAGCTCAGAAATATTGTGTCAGATCAATGACTGGCTTTAAATCAGTAGGAAGTTGTGTTCCAATGTTTAAATCTCTCAAACTATTAACTCTTCCAGCATTGTATATATTAGAAGCAATGTTCGTTAAATCGAACAAAAATCTGTTCAATCAAAGGTCAGATCATTCAACAAGACCGGCACTAATTAGATCCAATACAAAAACCTATTATAATAGGTATAATAGGCATAGGCAGTTTTAACACGGCATTGTTGAAAAACAATATAATGCGTATGGCACCGATTATCTACAATAAGATACCATACAATATAAAAGATAGCTCAACATACATTGTCAAAAAGAAATTAACGAAACTACTGGTCGAAAAATGTTATTATTCCATCCATGGCTTTTTAATTGATAATTCCTGTTGACATAATTATATTATTATTATTTTTGTATAACATTCTCATTTTATTTTTATTTTTATATTGACTTATTATTATTGCATCTTTTTTTTGCTATTGATTTTTATTGTGAATTACTAATATGCCTATTTAAATGTATCACATTATTAACTTATATGACATTATAAAATAAAATTTTATAGTTTTGCATGCTAAATGGTAGAATGCACTGGCTTCTATGTAATACCAATTTCACCATCAATATGTTACCTGCATTCTTAGCAAATACATTTCTGATTCTGATTCTGTGATATTTTCTCACACTTTTGATATAGAGCCGGTGGACTGTATCATATGCCTCTTCATGATTACTTGCTATTAAATCTAGACAGCTATTTTGTCGAGTTGGCTCGTTTATATGTAAAGTTAAATTAAAATTAGAGAGAATATTTTTAATGTAATTGCATTTTTATTTTTAAGAGTATATTAATGTTTAAATCGTCTTTTATTATGATTTTTCTTTATAATATTGTATCTTTTTTACTTGTGGGAATGCCTTGACGTATATCTCTCCGCGGGGCGACGAACGGTTATGTCGGGCTCACCGTGGGAAACCGACTAAACCTACCACGGTGTTCCTCAATAACCATAGACGGCGGGGCCGCGCGAATCACTTTCACATGCAATCGCGACCCCGCCGAGGTTTCGGCCTGCGGCGGCGGCATAAGACACTTCCTCTACTGTCCCCCTGTGGGGGGACAAAAACACGACTCAGAGGCGCGCGTGGGAACACGCACGCCGCCTCTCGGACCTAGTGCTGATCGGGAGGCAAATAGGCCCACGTAGCCCACCACCCCCAGGTCAAACCTCAGGGTGGCTGGAGGGCGCAAGATGACCTCCAGCCACCCTGAGGTTTGACCTGTAACTGAACCAAGCGTCAGCTGGCGCACCCGCGATGGGTGTGGGATTGGGAGGCTGCGAAAGAGGTAACAAACAATTAAAAAATATGTAATAGTACGCCGGCTGAAACCTTTTCCATAAATAGTCAACATCATACAGAACTGAAAAAAAATCGTTAACTGCATCATGGAGGGGGGGACTATATACTATTAAAAAATGTGTTAAATAACGTTATTATTTTGACTTGCATCAGCCAGCTTACTATGACTTTTGTATTTGCAACGCTACGTCCCAGACTACTAATAATCATATATCTTTAGGTTTAAATTCAAATAGAAATTTACAGAAAAGAATATTATATCTCGTCAAGTAACTGCGATTGGGTTCGGTAAATGGCAAGTGTTGGTTCCCTTTTCAGTGATCTCTAAGAATAATAATTCTGTATTAATTACTGATTACCTATGAAACAAAAACTATATTTGATATGTTAATTAAATACTGAGTCCTGTATCAAAGATATAATTTTTGACTTAATTTATTTTAACCGTTTTAATAAATTCTTTATAAATATCCCCTATATATTAGACACATGTACGTATGTATATTAGATCTTCGTTCAGTGCTGTGGTTTTGGAAATACAAGGTGTCTGTGCTAAGATGAGCGCTCACTTTGGCACAGCCACCAATACCTTCTTGTATCTTTTAAACGGCGGACTAACCAATTTCGACTAATTCACTACATAAATAGATTTCCAGTTTGCGATGGCGTCTGTGCCATGATCAGCCATACAAATCCGTTAATTGTGTGTCTATTAAGCAACACATAGATTGATCTCTAGAGCAGGAGTAGTATTTACGAGAAAATAACCTACAAGCGTAGAACGGGATTCACAAATAAACATGCAAAGTTTAAACTGTATTCGCCAAACTTAGAGCTACGTCGGCTTTTACTAACATCAAAGTGCGCTAATCGTGCACATGATTGCAAACTAAACGCAGGTTTAGGTATAATATCCTAGTACAAGCAATTTAAGGACAGCAGCAATTAACCTGTCAATTGGTGGAAACCCAGAAATCATTAAAAACCTATTGTATCTTGTATCTGTATTGTAGCGACTCAATAAGTTAAAGGTGTTGGATTTTATAAGGCTTCTAAAAACTATTGATTATACGGATAGCAATCAAAACAACACAACCGATTGAAAATTCTTACTATCAGAAAGTTACTAACATAACGTAACCTAACCTACTTTTACGCGAGCGAAGCCGCAGGCCAAAGCTAGTCTCAAATATGAAATGAAATACTTCTAGATGTAGACATAATGCAAGTGAGGAAAGTATACATACGAACTTAGTAAGAAATCTGAGACAAAGCAGCACATCTTCTATCTCACGAGGCGTGCAGGTTCCTTGGCGTCTTTTAAAGGCTCACCAAACTCGCGGCGGTTTCTTATTATTATTTCAACTTAATGGAATCTTTTAATTGTTTAGTACCATGGCAGATTTTTATAATGCACTGCACATTACAAAAACTATTGCTGTTTGTCTCGCGGCCATGTTTTGGCTCTGTTTATATTGCCGTCATAAAGAAAAAGACGTATCTAACATTTTTTTCGATATAAAGATTTTACTTATTCGGAATCAGTAAAATCAGCCAGTACATTTATTAAAAAAATGTATTTTCTGGCAGATATGTCCTTTTAGAGTTCGAAAAAACCTCTTATACAACAGCTTTGTCCGTCCGTCCGTCCGTCCGTCTGTTATACAACTTTCAACTCAAGAACTGTAAGAGCTAGAGACTCGCGGTCAATGCCATTCGACTCAGCATAGTCAATATACCCCCGAAATGACTATGACCTTTGACCTCTGACCTCAAGGTCACGTGTTACCATCTTTCAACACAAGAACCGTAAGAGCTAGACACGTGGTCAACGCCATTCGACTCAGCATAGTCGATATACCCGAAATGACTATGACCTTTGACCTCTGACCTCAAGGTCTGGTGGTATCACGTGACCTTTGCATATTACTTGAACCATTTTTCAAACTCTAAGATTTACGGCAATTCATTGCCGTTTAAGTTATTTCCTTATGACGGCTGTATATATGTTCTTCGTCTAAGATTTGGTGAAAATACATACCCTCAAACCCTTCCATACAGTTGATGTATTCTAAGTTACAATAGTTTATAAATGTGTGGTAAATGTAATAAACTGTTCTTGCACAAATTCTTCCAGTTCTATAAAAAAAACATTTGCATATTAATACTAAGACATGTATTGCTTCAGAAATACTGAGTTACCAATATCTAGTTGCCGTTCTGTCTAAACAGACAGTATAAAAATAATTGCACGCTATATATAAAGCCGAAAGTGTAAAAAAAATTAAGACTAGTGGGGAGTCCGTTTCTACACTGGAAAGCAGTGGAGTCGAGATAGTACAGTAATGTCGCAATAAACTTACTGGTGGAAAAGCTATTGTGAAATTGTACGCATTCATGCGAATCGGTGGCCCCCACTTGTTTCGTCGGTAGCGTTGTTGGTTAGCAAGGTCTACGGCATCAGACCTCAGATTACAAGGCGCAAAGTATTGATGATGGTGATTAATAATTGTAGTAGCGTTTCGGTGTTAGTCGCTACACTATAATATCAACCCTGTATAAATACTGTCTCACGACAGGGCACGGGTCCCTTCTCACGTCCAGACGGATTGCCACCACGCTGGCACATTGGGAGATTATACATATCTTCGAGAATATTATGGAGAATTCCAGCCATGCAAATTTCCTCACATCACCGTGAGCGATATTTAGCCAAGCAAAATAGCATTACGCACAGTCATCAGTTACAGCTGCATCGATAGTAAATTTTTAAAAGACAGATCCCACACAACAGTGTAAAGAATACTTTAAGTTTGTGTCGCGTAACAAATATTTAAACAACGGATATAAAGAACACCCAAACACGAAACAACTATTTGAGAAGCCCACAAATTTTTATTCCGTGTAAAGATTGATACACTCGGCGAGTGACGAGGCAACAACCTAAAGTACTACGCCATCCATGGCGCCGGTTTCATGATTAAAAAGGAACAATGAAGAATCACCATACACAATATACGCCCGTCGTATTACGCGTCTCGCTTCTATTAGCCATAGTAATATTGTGTCGAATTATAAGTGGCGGCAAGCCCAGGCAATACTGTAGGTAATAACAGAGGTAATGGACAATCCATGAAGCAGGACTTGAAATACTTCACTACATATTATAAAACAAAGTCCCCCGTCTTTCTGTCTGTTCGCGGTAACCTCAAAAACTACTGAACGGATTTTCATGCGTCTTTCACCAATAGACAGAGTGATTCATGAGGATGGTTTAGGTACATAATTTATTAAGGTTTTATACTACCCGTGCGAAGCCGGGGCGATCGCTAGTATAAAATAAATCTTATTTATTTATTTATTTATATACAATCTTACACTATCATAACAGGTTTACACACAATGCGATAATGTAATTAACATTACTTTGCTAGTAACTCGAGGGTCACTCTCACGAATTCCACCAACGTACAATTAAAAATGTCAAGCCTTTATGAGACGTTAAACGTATGGCTCTTGTAACCGGAGCAAATTTGCCAATGTTAGTGCGAGCCACTGGGACATCGAAAACCCGCGTCCTCATAACCTGCCACAGCCTGGTGTTTGGAACGAGCAGCATCAGTGAGTCTAATATGTCCGAGTTATTAAGTCTACCGCGAAACACTTCAAACACATATTTCGCTAACGCTAAGTTACGCCTTGCCTCTTGGTTATAATAACCAACCATCCCTATAATAAAGAGGGTTGGATACATAAGTGGATAATAAGGGTAAACTCCATATTGCTTCAGATAAAGATACCGGGTAAATTTATTCTGCATCTTTTCTATCATCTGGAACCCCGATGAGACTAAATATAGTCTCATGGGGATTCTAGATGATAGCACTACTTTCCAACCTACTCCTAATCAATGCGTTATATAACGATTTTACTGCATCCGTTTTGATGAAGTCCCGCGTTTCGCGCATTATAAAGCCCAGACTTCTGAAAGCTTTCTTGCACATTTGTTCAATATGCTTATGGAACGTCAAGTCTCCTGAAAACAGAACCCCTAAATCACGCGTGGATGTAACCCGTGAAATGACTACGCCCTTCATTATATATTCATAGTGTAACGGTACTACTGCACGTGTGAAGGACATGAAGCTGCATTTAGATACATTAAACAGCAGCTTATTATGTCGACTTCACTCCACCACGCGAACAATGTCCTCCTGCAACATCAAGCAATCCGTCTCGTCGTTAACCTAAAGGAATAGTTTGAGTTCATCAGCAAAGAGTAGACAACTTGCGTTCCGTGTTACTCTTGGTAGGTCATTAATCATTATGACAAATTTCAGTGGGCCCAAGTTGCTACCCTGGCTGACTCCTGAAAGTATTGGATAAGAGCTGGAAAAGTAACCGCCATATTCCACATATTGCCTACGATTACTTAAGTAACTTGCAAAGAATTGCAGGAGGTTTGGAGTGAACCTAGCCAAAGCGAATTTATACAAAAGCACGTCATTGTCCACACTATCAAAGGCCTTTTTAAATTCAAAGTAATGTGTCTTAATGTACTAGATACTAGACATTGGGCCGTGGTCATCTATAACAGATTTTCTTTTTTTGTTTTACTTCTAGGTATAATTACTGTGACGTGGGGGCCTTTACAAACATTTAAATAGCGGACACATAAAACATCCAGACTTGGAACAACCATTTATCGATCACACACTTTTTTTTTCCGTGTGGGATTCGAAACCTTAACACTTGGCGCTGTAGCAGCGAGGCGACCACTTAAACCACTAGGTACACCATCCGTGCAATGTTACATTCGGTCTAATAATAATAATGTCCTCCAGACTGAATTTTAATCAAGGCGGCCAATCTTAACGGAGGATGGCCATCCGCGCACGAGATATTACAGTGCACAAGTATGTGCGCAAACACAAGTGCACTGTCTGTTCCCTAGCCCTCATGATCCGATGAGACGGATACTCTGACACGACCGGAGAGAGATTAGGCGCAGGACCAACGGCTTTACGTGCTTTCCGAGGCACGGGAGTGTCTAACACCGCCAAATTCCTAACTCCGGGCTGTTATTGAGATTTCTTAACAGAAAAACCCAATAACTTTTTGTTGGGCCGACCTGGGATTCACTACCGCTAAACACATTCGGTATATGTACTTGCTGAATGCATAGTTCTATAACTTTACGATGGATTCCGCAATGAATCGCCTTAGATGCTAAAACAAATAGGCAATTTTGAATCGCTGGCTAGGTACCATTAATGGCTTAGTTGGCAAGGCCACGACACGGCTTGTCATAATCGCAGATTCAGGTCCTGCTTTATGGATTGACTTTTTCCTCTGTTATAATTTACATTCGTCCTTAACATGGGCTATGCTTATAAAATAAACCTTAATATTAGTACCGTAAGTTCTATATTTGTATCGTCCGTATATTTTTCAATGACACGCTTTAATTTGAATATTAATTTAGGTAAAACCCATTTTATGACATACAGAAATAGACTAAGTAAATTAACGAACATGGATATTCGGTATTTGGACCATGTTTATTCCCTTCTAAGGTATGGTGTTATGTTCTGGGGGCAATTCTACTGATAAAGAAACTGCATTTAAGGCGCAAAAGAAATGCATACGGGCAATATTCAGTATTAAAACTACAGATAGTTGTAAATCATATTTTATAAATTTTAAAATTCTAACCCTGCCATGTATTTACATATTGGAAACTGTCGTATTTGTGCGCAAAAATATTAATCTATTTAAAAACCTCAACAGTAAGAGGCGAGACTTGGAAATATGTATGCCCAGAAATAAAACAGCCTTATTTAAATAAGAATGCATTTTGCATGGCTGTTGGATTGTACAATCGTTTACCTAAAACAGTGCTCGATATCTCAGATAGCGTGTATATATTTAAAAATAAAGTGAAACATATATTAATTGAAAAGAGTTACTATTCCGTAAACAATTATTTAATTGATAAGTAATATAATGTAACCACATGACATGTGCATATTTAATTAATAATAAACAATGTTTTATTTAATTTAAGTCATTTTCAAGTGATAACACTGATAACCATATAATTATATAAACAGCATATATTTATGAATTTTCTTAATGTAATCCATATTATTTCTTGTGTTAATTTTGCATGCTGCTGTGAGAGCAGAATATGATGAGACTAATAACTGAAAGAGCTTTTATACCTATTTTGATTTTGATTTTAATTGTATAACAAACGAGCGGACCCTTAGCACGTTGTCTTGCCCTAACATGTTTGGCCTGAAACCTGATTGCAGCGCCACCTATCGGGTAAAGATGTGAATGTAAACCTTCCACGGATCCACTCAAAGATATTCAGCAAAATAGGTCCAGCCATTTAAAAGGAGTTCAGGGACATACACCATAACATAGCTACGTCAGATGAGATGTTAGAAGCTAATTTAGATGTTTCGTGCTCTGGCATGACCGTATTGTTTACAAGCGACTATTGGCAACTGTTGGATGTAGATACATACATACATACAGACTCACGCCTGTTGGTTGACTATTGGCAACTATTGGATGTAAATACATACATATAGATTCACGCCTGTTTCCCACACGGGTAGGCAGAGACTACGGATTTCCATTTGCTACGATTCTGACACACTTAATATTATATATCGTTGAGTAGATGACCCGGTGTACTTCGTATCACCTATCCTAACGAATTTTCTATATTTTCTCACCGTTTAAACCTTACCCTGGACTACGACAAACATTACAAAACCAAAATCAGCTAAATCGGCCTAGCCGTTCTCGAGTTTTAGCGAGACAAACGAACAGCATTTGATTTTTATATATATAGAAGATTATATGAATGATACACCATTTTGCCTGATTGGCTGTAGTAATCAAATATATATAATATGTAATCATATTCTTACCGATGGATCTCCAAACATAACACAGCAATATAGTCGCAGTAATCGTGCGTTGATATAAAATCAGGCAGGGAACGAAGCCACACAATCGTTGTTGTTTCTCTATAACATAATATAATAATAATGTCCTACAGACCGAATTTTTATCAAGGCGGCGGCCAATCTTAACGGAGACTGGCCATCAGCGCAGAAAATATTATAGTGCACAAGTGTGTGCGCAAACACAAGTGCACTCACTCTTGCCTAACTCTCATTATCCGATGGGACGGTAATCCGACACGACCGACCGGAGGGAGATCAGATGTGCTTTCCGAGGCACAGGGGTGTCTAACACCACCAACATCCTAACTTTGGGTTGTTATTGAGATTTCTTAGCAGAAAAACTCAATAACTTTTTGTTGGCTCGAACCCGAAACCTCATGCACACCAGTCGCATTTACTATCGCTGCGCTACGGAGTGAAATTGACAACCCTATAGCCCACGTACAGATAGCGGAGGTAGAGCGGTACCGGTGGCGTTTTTGTTGTATTGTTCGAATTAGTATGAAACATACTAATAATTGTAGGGGTTATCAAAAGTATTCTGTGAGTGTGAGTATCCAATGATCCATGAAAGGCTTCATAATTGATATGGATATGTATTTACTGGTTCCAGTTACATAAAATATAAATACATGTTGAGCTACGACCTAATTGATTGGTTGCGGGGAGACGACTGTCGCGCGGCGCTACTACATACTTGCGCCTGACTATATAAAACTAAAGCGTCAGAAGAGCCGATTAAATTTTCCGCCTATGTCAAGAAAATAAATGTATGTATGTATCATATGTGGGGGCCAGTCAGTGCAGACCGGCGACACTTCGACCCAGTGGGATCTTTTGTGTCGACACTCTCCCAATAACGTCTGCCATAGATGTTCATGGCAGCCGGGACCGACGGCTTAACGTGCTCTCCGAGGCACGGAGCAGGCGATAATTGTCAATCAATACGCACATAATTTCGAAAAGTCATATAACTTCCGAAAGTCAGAGGTGCGCGACGTGGGTTCGAACCCGAGACCCTCTGCATTGCAGTCTGTTGGTCTACCCACTGAGCTATCGCTGCTTAAGAAAATAAATAGTCCTACAATTATTTTATGGTCAAACAATTTTCAGCTAATTATTTTAAATTTATAATGATTACCAAAAGCAGAATAATTCGATTAAAAGCTAAGACAGCATAATTTTTTATAATAATATACCTACTTGATACATGAAACTGCAAGCGCTATATAAACTCAACTTACATTTTCAACCGAATCTGAAGAATGACATCATTTTAATATATCGCTATACTTCCTAATTTATTTAACCAATACAATAATAATATCAATCTGAATTAAAAATACTTATAACATTACACATTCCATTTCTCTAGGTTAAACTATTGCATTATATAATTTACTGATAAAATATGCGCAATAATTTATAACAAATGATAATAAGTGTTCGGGTAATGTAACTGAATACCTCATATACTCGTACGTACATACACGCTTGTGTGTATGCACACAATAAACAATATTATATATTGACCTAGAAATTAGGCATAAGGCAGTACATTATCTACATTCGCGTCAACCACGTTCCGATTGCAACATTTTGTACTCATCTAACACTTCTTATAACATTAACATTCCGTACTTTAGTAGTTAACATTCGGTAAAGTATAATAAACTCTATTTCTGCACGTTAATCCAACTTATTATTTATCAACCCACAGTAAATTGAAATTAAACAAATTTATACGAATTTTATCGCGTTGTTTATTTTTTATAAAACACTATTATTACATAATTTTGAAACATTAAACTACGTATGTATATGTATTGTTAAACACTTTTACTACTTAGTAACTGTTTACTTCTATTTAAGCTATTTATATTATAAAACTATTTAGATTTAATTTTACACTTTCCCCGACGTTTCGGTTGCTTTTCAGCAGCCATGTTCACGGGGAGACTAAGATGGTGGTGGTTGTCTCAATGTTCTAAGTGTAGTTATTTTCAAAGTACCCAAACATAAATTAATTTAATTGAAGTTTCTATTTACGCAGAATGAACTCAAAGTATCATGAAGTTTGGCTCTGTTTTGCTTCTTCTTGGGTTTGACTATCTGAATTACTGGATCCCAAACTGGTGGTACATTCCAACCATCATTTTTATTGAAATTAGGATGTTATTTAATTTCAATAGCCTCGCGGAGCATCCTTGGTAGGAATCGGTGTTCTTTTGCGAGTACCTGTGGTTTGTCAAATCGCAGATAATGGCTGGTCCCCTGTTGCACATGTTCACAAACAGCATACTTCAACAAGCGTTGGTGTTTTACATCAGCTATGTGTTCTTTTATGCGGGTGCCTAAACTTCTCTTGCTTTGACCAATGTATGAGAGTCCACAGTCACAATCTATTTTATAGACCCCTGCATCTTGTAAAGATAGTTGGCACTTGACGGATGGTAAAAATTTATTTATCTTCGTTGGCGGCTTGAAGTATGTGTTGATTAAAAATCGCTTCAATATGTAGCCAATCTTGTCAGTGACACCCCTTACATATGGCAGAATGGCAGGCTTGCGCTCGACTGTGGCTGGCTTTTCTCGGGAACTGTGACAGCGGCGCGGCTGTTGAAGCTTATTGTATTGCAGTACTTGCTTGACATATTGTAGCTCGGCGTACAGATGTTTCTTGTCACAGATCCCGTGGGCTCTCTGAAACAAAGACATGCCCACGGTAGCTAACTGTTTAGGATGATGGTGAGATTCACAGTTTAAGTACCTATTTGTGTGGATCCTATACACAGTGTGGCTCAAAGTATTATCAGGATTCCTGATGACAAGTACATCTAAGAAAGCTAATGAATTATTTGCCTCTAATTCCATAGCAAATTGGATGTTGTTATTAATGGAATTAAGATGTTTCAGGAATACATTTACACTATCTGTTGGTAATATTGTAAAAGTACCATCTATATACCTCTAATAAATCCTAGGTGTGATGGGGGCAGTCTGCAAAGCTTGAGCCTCGAAGTCCTCCATATATAAGTCGGCAACAAGATGCGACACTGGTGAGCCCATTTTCACACCATCCACTTGTATGTAGAATTTATTGTCCCACAACAGATAGCCAGTTGTTAAGCAATGGTTAAGTATTTCTGCATATTCCTCAGGCATATTGTTCTCTATTAGCTTTCTTTTAATTATTTCAATGGAGTCATGTACAGGTATGCATGTAAATAATGACTGTATATTTTGATGTACAGTCATTATTTACATGCATACTAATCATTGTTTCTTTGTTAGTGAGACGTAGGTGTTTAATCTCACTCACAAAATAGTACGAATCCTTTACATATGCTCTCGAGTTGTCTCTGACCGGTGAGAGTATCTTCGCTACTTGCTGAGCCAGTCTGTAAGTTGGTGTGTCGATCTGACTCACAATAGGACGTAGGCGAGCGTTTTCCTTGTGTATTTTTGATAACCCATACAGCTGTGGCGATTTTACGCAAGCTGGTATTAATTGTTTAACGTCTAGATTAAGTTTTCTGGAGTATTTATGTCTTTGGCTTTATTTAATATTTTGTTTGTAGGGTCTGTTTTAACCTGCTTATATGTTTTATCATCAGAAAGTAAATTTTTAATTTTATGTTTATAATTTGACGTATCCATTATAATAATAATAATAATATTCTATCACATACACACAACACCATCTAGCCCAAACTAAGCAGAGCTTGTACTATGGGTACTAGACAATGGATAAACATACATATATACTTTTTTTTTTGTAAATACATACATATTATACATAGAAACACCCAGACCATATGACCGTAGCGTTTCCATTATCTGCACGGAGTACTTTAATATCTGGCCTAGCTCGCAAGTTCTTCAATATGACGAATTCATCTTTGGGATGATTCGGTTTGGGCACTTTACTTCGACGCAAGACCGATGAAATGTCCTGACGTATAGACTCCAAATCTTCCTTTCTTATGTTATTCTTAACTAGGCAATATGTTAACCCACTGTAAGCTAAACATTGCCACAACAAGAGACTTTAATTAATTAGTGCTCTGTATAACGCTTATCTTAGAAGCTACTCGTATGAAGATACATACGTTTGATCACATTGTGATAATCACATACTGCCAGCGACTTTCTCTAATACAGTAGGCACGTTTGAGCAATTGTTCACTTGGAAAATGACTGGTTGCGCTATTCAACACCAGTGCAGTATCTTGCCTCGCCCCCAGGTGTGATACGCTAGTACGACACGCACACTGTGCCATCTATCCTCGTCCATCGGATATGCTGCAGTCTTCTTCTTGGTGCAGAATGTGACCTCGCACCTAAGTTTGGATCACATTACGCCTCGTCCCGGAAATCTTATGTCGCTCGTCCACGCTTTGCGGTGGTGTATTTTGGTTGGTTGTGATAGTCTGTGAAGCAACACAGCCATGCTGAGTGTGTTTAGTGTATTATGTGGTCACTCTTCCGGCAGATGCTCAGTTTTGTTTGCCCAAGCCTTGTTGGTCTCCGCAAACATGGCGAGTGGTCTCCCAATTCTTTCTACGTCAAACCTCCGTGCGCGTGTCCGTCTGCCACGTGTCACATTTGCGGACCATTTAGTCAGAAAGTCATATGTTGAGGGACACCAATGTAAGAGAAGTGTTCTGTTGCGGATAGTCAAATGAAATAACTTTTTTTTTTTATTTATTTATACTCTCAAGCTCTTACTACTAACATTACAGGACACTTATCCTAATGCGTTAGTGAGGCATTTTAAATATAACATATTTACAAAACAAATAACTTAAACACTATAGACACAAGAAAAATTTAACATTAAGAAAATAACAATACAATAATAATATGGCACTTAACATTTTCACTTAACCTAAAACTACTCTATCCTATAACATAATATGTGTAAAATAGTCTTTGCGAGTTCACTAAACTGACACGCAAATATATCTATAATGTTCTGGATTTCGTTAATCGTACTAATTGCTCGCGTCAGAGGCGTTTTGGCCATAACTTAATGATATACTGTATATATATATATATATATATACATATATATGTATATGTGTATATATATATATATATATATATATATATATATATATATATTGGCACCAGTAACAAATATAACAAATAAAATAATTACATATTACGCTACGACCTAACTGAGTGTCAAGTCAATCATCTATACTAATATTGTAAAGCTGAAGAGTTTGTTTGTTTGGTTGAACGTGCTAATCTCAGGAACTACTGGTTCGAATTGAAAAACTCTTTTAGTGTTAGATAGCCCATTTATCGCGGAAGGCGATATTATAACATCACGCTACGACCAATAGGAGCAGAGCAGCAATGAAAAATTTTGAAAAAACGGGGAACGTTTTCTTGTGTGAAGCATGTAGGTAGGTAAGCCTTAAATTACCTCAGAAATGGATGTATCGTGGTATCCTTGGATTGTTTGGTAGTTAGAAATCTTGGAGCTGTCATTCCATCTGCATGTACATCATGCCAATACTTAGCGCCCCCTACATTCGCTTTATTTAGTACCATACTGCCGGCCGGCGGTCTCGTGATAAAAGTCGGTTTGTGTCGTTGACAATCATATAATGCTGGAACATGAAACAATAATATATAGGTACAGTTATTACAGTTATATACAGTTTTAAGCTTTTGCTTTTTTTGTAAATGAGGAAGTACAACTATTCTTGTAGATTATAGGTGTAACATTTCAGACTGTCTCTTCAAAAATAATATTCATTTGGCTTTTCCTATTTTTGGATGCTATCTTTTTGTTCAAGAAAAAAATTATCCTTACTAATATTATAAATTCGAAAGTAGCTTTGTCTGTCTGTCTGTCACGGCTAAACCACTCAACCAATTTGAATGAAATTGGATACAGAGGTAGTTTAAAACCTGGAAAAAGATATAGGCTACTTTTTATATACATATGTAGGTACCACGCGAGCGAAGCCACACGCAAAAGTTAGTAGTTTATAAACTATTTTTAAATGAAAAAGGCCAATATTAAGTACGCCATTCTTTACATGGCGTACTTTATATATACAGCCCTTTATATCATCAGACATTGCCAGTAGTTCGCCATGTTCTAGCTCATGAAATAAAAAAGGCGTACTGCTTGCGGTACATACGCTTTGATATTTATTTTTTCTTTAATTTAAAATAAATATCCCGAACTAGGAATAATACCTGTATCGCGGGGCATAAAGCTACCCAAACATTCAAACAACGGACACAAAAAACATCTAAACTCGGAACACCCATTTGTGAATCACACAAATTTTCATCCCGTGTGGAATTCGAACCCACTACACTCGGCGCAGTAGCATTGGCGCGGCGGCGAGGCGACCACTTAAACCACTACGCCGCGTAGAACGGCTATATACGTACTTCTAGCACTTATATACCCGAAAGGGAAAGCAAAGGTATTTTACAGCCACTTCTTGTCGTCTACCAGGTCCAGTTTACGATTTTAAATACATATACATACATACATAGATTCACTCCTGTTTTTCAGAGGCAGAGACTACGGATTTCCATTTGCTACGATCCTTCCCTGGCTTCATTCACTTTCATCACATTCCTCATACACGCTCGCCGGTATAAGGTACTTAACCTGGCCTTTGTCCAGAACGTCTCAGATCTGATCAACAAACGTTAGCCTCGGTCTGCCTCTTGCGACTGTTCCATTCACACTAGCCTTATAAACTTTCTTAGTCAGTCTTTTCTCGTCTATCACGAATATGTAAACCACTAAGTCACGTATACTGTAAAGCTTGGTTAATCAAGTAGCTCTAAAAATTTTTGCTGCTCCGTGTTCCACAATGCTTCAACTGTTACGTCTGTCTTTCAGTTTTAAGTTAAGGGCAGGTACCTTTAACTATGGCAGCGACCCTAACCTTAAAAGTTATGGATTGGGCACCTTCTGTGCTCATCCATTGTCCACGTAAAGTCACAGAGGCCAACAACTAATACACACAAAACAACAACATCGAAGGCGCTAAAAATTAAGTGTTAAAATTTTACTAGATTTTGCTTGTAACTTTGCTTGCGTTTATGTAGACTTTGTCAATAAATTTCTGACCTAACCTAACATTCCTTGTTAACAGGACTTTTTTCTGGATGGAAGGTCTATATATCCTTTTCTGTACCCCTGACAACGTGTATACGAAATTTTATAATGATCGGTCGAGAAGTTAGAGCGTGGAAGGGTAACAACCAGACAAACAAAGGCAATCCAACTCACATTCGCATTTATAATATTAGTAAGGATAAACAAAACATACATACGTAATAATAAAAGTAGGAATATAAAATATAGCTCCAATAATATAACATTTTTTATCACATTCATATTCACACTGTCTTACTATAATATAAACTACAGCAAAATAAGAGTCACTAGCTTGGCTCCGAAATAACCTTTTTAATGAAAAGTTAATTAAGTGTGTATTTTATAAGAGAACCGATAAAACTTTGATAATTATGAATTAATTCAGCCGTTACCGTAAACCGATAGGATTTATTTACATCGCAGTTTCTATACATATAAATCAATATTACAAACGTGATTCGATCAGCCAAACGTGTTCCATTTTTAAAAAAGAACAACTTTTGCTTTCGGCTTCGCTCTCGTAAAAGTAGGTTATGTTAGGTTAGTTTATGTTAGTAACAGTACCTCGGGCATGCCACGATCGTGGCGGTAAGTTCCGTGTTTGAGGAGTGGCTAAAGAGGCGGCATGGCGCTCGCACCTTCCGGCTCACACAGGTAATGACTGACCATGGTTGTTTTGACCAGTTCCTGTGCCGTATAGGCCGGCAAGAGACGCCCGTTGTTGAGGACACGGCGCTGAACACTTGTCGGTTTGCCCCGCCTGGGCATCGCAGCACCGTGAGTTGATCGCGGGAGTCGGATTGGTTGCCCTCTCGCTCCCGACCATAGTCTATGGTCCGGAGTGAGAAGTGGTGGAATGCCGTCGCTTCCTTCTGTGAGGAAGTGATTTCCATCAAGGAGGCGGCGGAGCGGGAGAGAGAACGCTTAAACCCTCTCCCCAACCGCAGAGCCGGGCGCCGGAGGGCGCGAGATGACCTCCAGCCACCCTGAGGTTTGACTTGCGGATGGTGGGCTTCGTGGGCCTGCCCGCCATCCGATTAGCACCAAGTCCGAGATGCGGCGTGCGTGTTCCCACGCGTGCCTCTGTGTCGAGTCCGTCTCCCCTCTAGGGGGGACAGTAGAGTTTTATAAGTGAGAAGTGACCAAAGGGTAGGTCTTATCGTGTAGAGGCCTGCCGTTTCATACGGCGGGCTGAAACCTCGGCGGGGTCGCGACCGCATGTGCAAGTGATTCGCGCGGCCCCGTCGATAGCGGTTTTGTCGAGGAACACCGTGGTAGGTTTAGTCGGTATTCCGAGATACATTATTATCATTCTTATTCCATCTTTATCTTTTATTCGGTGAGTCCGACATAACCCCTCCGCCCGCCCCCGTGAAGGGGTATGCGAAAATTGAATGCATTTTAAACACGTAAAAAAATTGTTTAATAACCTTACCATTTCTTACAATAAAATATAGCCTATGTTACTCGGTGATAGCTTACTAAATGGTGAAAGAATTTTAAAATAGGTTAAGTAGTTTATGAGTTAAATCCTTACATACAAAAATCTAATCTTTGCTCTTTATAATAATATTATAGACTACCAAATTATTAGTAGTCACGTTGACCGCTCTGGCTGAACTAAAGAGCTTGTGTTAGAAATGAGTTAGGGATGGACAATGGATGGCAAACTCCCGACCTCTCGATCGCAATTTCTATATCTGAATCATCGGGCTTTTGCTGCTGTAATAATGTCTCATAATTCATCTTGCAGGATTGTGGGTAATACATGAAAACATTTCTGATCTGTATCTAGACCAGCTACCATCAGGCTGCACAAATGCTTATTTGCAGCGTAAGTTTGACTGCACGGATGGCATAGTGGTTAAAGTGGTCGCCTTGCCACTGTCATTGCAACGAGGGTTGTGGGTTCGAATTCCAAGCGGGACCAAATTTGTGATCCACTTATGGTTGTTCTGAGTCTGGGTGCTCTTTGTGTGCGTTTATTGAATGTTTGTAAAGTCCTCCGCGACACAGGGATTATTTCTGGTGCGGAAGTAGAATTTAAATATATATATATATATCTCTCTGTGCGTACATATATAGTATATATTCGCATTGACTACACTATACACTTATACTTGCATAGTAGGTATCTTGTTGTGTACTAGCCTAGTAGGAAACCGTTGGACTGCCACGCAGAGGTCTCGAGTTCGATCCCAAGGCGCGCATCTCTGATTTTTCGAAGGTATGTGCGTATTAAATTGTTAATTTTCGCTTGCTTTAAACGATGAAGGAAAACACCGTGAGAAAACCTGCGTGTCTAAGAGTTCTCCATAATGTTCTCGAAGATGTGTGAACTTTGCCAACCCGCACTGAGCCAGCGTGGTGGATAATGGCGTTACTCTTCCCACACTGAGAAGAGGGCCATGCCCAGCAGTGGGTCAGTTTAATATAGGAAGGCTGATCAAGACATTGACTTTAGGTTCCAAGTAATAGGAGACGAGCCTATTAGGCTACGGACACGAAGTCAGCGGGCGCGGCACGGCGACAGCATTGGCGCAGGTAGCGAAGCGTTTTAATGCATATATTTATATGGAACTGGCCTCAAAGGCAGCGGCGGCAAGTGGCGTACGAGCAATGCGCGTCAGTCTAGCGGTGTCCGCGCGTCTGCATTGATGTAGTATTGTACATTTTATTTTTTGCTTTTTAGCAACCGAAGTTTGTGTCAAAAAGATGCTGGCGTCGTTGTTTAGACATTTCGGTTTTGAGTAGTAGATTCTCGCTGATTTTAACATGAATGGGCCGGCTCGACCGGGGAAGGACTACCCTCTCACAGAATATCAACGTGACTGCTATTTCACGTTCATATTCTGTGAGAGTGTAGTCCTACTGTTGTGTTTCGTTCGGTGAGTGAGAGTGCCGGAGGCCAAATCACCCTTCCCACTCCTTCTACTGCCCACTTCCTTTTTCTCTTCTTCCTTTCCAAAAAGGTCGGCAACGCGCAAGTGATGCCTCTGGTAATGCAGGCGTCCATAGACTACGGTGACCACTTACCATCAGGTGGGCCATATGCTTGTTTGCCACCTTAGTTGTATAAAAAAGACGCTATTTCTGTTTCTTCTATTTACTGTTACTAATTTTTCATAATACAATACTATGCTGCTCTAGCGCCGCGCGATGTGCCCACTGGATTCAAGACCGAGTCTGCGTTGCCGCCCCGCTTCCCGCTCCGCCGTCACCGCCACCTCGTTATCGCTAACTTCGAGACCGAGACCTTACCGTTTATCATGCACAGTTTTAAACTCCGTGCGGTTACTAAGAATATTTTGACTGTTAATCCTAAATTGTCAGACCCGAAAATCTTACCTGAAACTACATGTAAAGCAGTAAAGTATACATTAGCGAAGCAACACCGAAGCAATCTACTTTCACTCGAATATTACGGTAGAATCGATATGATGCTGGTTTTGTGAGTATACAGCCTTTGTTTCACACAAAGTCAAAGTCAATAATAATTTATTCATTTAAGTCACAACGTTACACTTGTAAACGTCATAGGGGTTAATGAGTTTACAAAATTTACTGAATTTACATTTATGTTAGTTGTTAGGTTCAGGCAAAAAAAATGGTTGGGTTCTTTGTGAAGGTAATAACTCGATGGGGTAAGCCATTAGAAAGCTAAAGTTGAACTAACTAACTTCACTTTAAAAACGAAGTAGAAATGTTCAGTCAGTTGGCAAGCAAAAAGTGACGAGACCAGTAAGACTATTGTCGGCCTCGATGGCGTAGTGGTTAGTGTAACCGACTGTCACGCCTGAGGTCGCGGGTTCGATTCCCGCACAAGTCAAACATTTGTGTGCATGAATATGGATGTTTGTCTTGGTCTGGGTGTTTCTATGTATAATATGTATGTATTTACAAAAAAAAAGTATATGTGTATGTTTATCCATTGTCTAGTACCCATAGTACAAGCTCTGCTTAGTTTGGGCTAGATGGTGTTGTATGTATGTGATAGAATATTATTATTATTATTATATAAATTGACGGTATAGTATAGGGAATTCTTACGAGTTTCTTACATTAATTAATCAGTTTTAGGGTAAACAGATATCAAGCACCACAGCTTTAAATAATTAAACTAAATTAAAATAAACTCGACTCAAAAAATCGTCCTCTTCTTCAAAGTTGTCTTCATGCAAAGCCATTATACATATAATTATAATACCGTGATACCGAATTTCAAATTAATCAGACTCGTGGAAGTAACTCACATCCCTTCATCAATTAGAAAAAAGCTGATGTTCTACAAATGGATGAAAAGATTTTCTTGAATTATGGTTAAGAATTGCAGAATTGTGTCATATACCGGCGCCAAAGGAAATCGTACTCTAAGTAAGCCTACTTCAAATCCGGCGTTAGACTTACTTGAGATATATGCACAACAACGACTTCTTCTGTCTCTTATCATAATATATTTAGTATCTTAGAATAAACCACGACGGGGCTAACATGTCACTTTATAATAAAAGCCCCTAAGTAAATAAAAAAAAAATGGTTAACAATACTTTCGACTAAATCTACTTTTAAACAAAATCTATCCAAATTGTTGATTAGCCGTTTAGGAGATACGAAAGCACAGATTCACACATTAAACTTATAATAAAGCAGCCCCTGTTTGCGTCGTGTGTTCAAGTGAAGTAATAATACAGCTTATAAACATTATTTATTATTAATTTCAGCTTGTATTGTCCCACTGCAGGACAAAGGCCTTACTCTCGCTTTTCCACATATCCCTTTTATGAGTAGTTTGCACCAGTCTCTCCTCTAGCTACCTAATTCGTCCCGCCATCGACGCCTTGGTCTACTTCGTTACCGCTTAGCGCCATCTGGGACCAATCTGTGCTGATTTTGATGTTTATAAACATTACAAAAATATTTTCACCAATACATCTATTTTGTGGTTTACAACTTACAGGTATTAATAAAACGCCCGAAACATTTATATAGAAACATTGTTTTTATTACTATACCGTACACATTTTTACAATTAAAAAGCTATGCGAAATAAGATGGCGTGTTATTCTCAGTTGAGTTTACTTACATACTACACCACAGTACAGTTAACAAATCTCATCTTATATGCAGTCACTTTTGAGAATTATTACACCATAAGCAAAGCTTTGATTTTGGTGTCCCAATGTTGCTAGATCAGCTTCGGATGTATTTAATATAAATGGAATGCACTCAACCCAAAGTAAACACCAAATGATATCTGCAATATTACAGAACTATAAGAAATAACTAATAATATATCAGCGATAGCTCAGTGGGGAGACCAACAGACTGCAATGTAGAGGGTCTCGGGTTCGAACCCACGTCGCGCACCTCTGACTTTCGGAAGTCATATGACTTTTCGAAATTATGTGCGTATTGATTGACGATTATCGCCTGCTCCGTGCCTCGGCGAGCACGTTAAGCAGTCGGTCCCGGCTGCCATGAACATCTATGGCAGTCGTTATTGGGAAAGTCAGTACCCTCTAATATCCTGACGCTGGTCTAGCCTTAGGGTATCGTTAGCCTTCGGGTTGCGGAGGTCAGGTGGCAGCCGCTCCGTGTAAAAACTGATATCCAGTCAAATCCGGTTAGACCAGAAAAGCCGACCACAAGTGACTTGGGAATAATAAAGGCTAAGGAGAAGAAGAAGAAATAACTAACAAGAATTGTGTGTAGTGCTTAATACGTACCGTGTTGTTTCAGTTGCATGTAATTAACATAAAACATGAAATAGGTTGATATTTTCTTTCAACGCACAGTCTACACAATTCTAATAAAACGATTATATGTAGGGATTTGAATTCCAATTTTAGTTTCATCTAATCGCCAAATGTTTTATAATTTACATAAAAATAAAGTTATGCTGACAGAGATTGATAATGACATAAAACTCGGAACGGAAATATATTGTTGCACTTGTTGCCATATTTAGAACATTAATATATCGATTTTAGAAAATATACATACATATATGAACTGCTTTCTTCATTTTATATAATTGTTTATCAAATAATTAATTAGACGATAGTTGATATTAAAAAGTATATTTAGGTATATTTTTGCAATTATAATACGTTTCTAATATTTATGAGTGGGATATTTAAATAATGATGTATTTATTGCTGGTAACCCTGATAGCCCTTCACCACTGTTTTAAAAACAGTTCTGTGAAGTCAAAACAAAACTATATGAATCGTTTCAAATCTTAATTTATTGAAAAAAAAACCTATAGCTTTTAGAACTCAACACTACAGGACAAATCATGAACAATTTAATAACGTATGTGGGTTTACGGCACATTGATACATAGCCTAGTTCTCTTTTAAGGGTGATGCTACGATTGCCCATTCTCCTTTTTATCCTGTGTGGTGAGGCGACCACTTATATATATTATATTATATTATATTATATTATATTATATTATATTATATTATATTATATTATATTATATTATATTATATTATATTATATTATATTATATTATATTATATTATATTATATTATATTATATTATATTATATTATATTATATTATATTATATTATATTATATTATATTATATTATATTATATTATATTATATACACTTACTTATATTATATATAATAATATAATAATAATAATAATATTCTACCACATACACACAACACCATCTAGCCCAAACTAAGCAATTAAATTAAAGCTTTATTCCATTGACTAAAGAACAAAGGCAAAAAAAAACAGGTGGACTGCATTTTGGGTTGTCTTGTACAACGCATGAGCATTGCCAAAAAGTGATTGATCCCATGGTCAGTCATGTTTATGAACGGTAGTTACTTGTTACCATGTGGTGGACCGCTAGCTCGTCTGAAGTTAGTAGCAAAAAAACATAGCTAGTTAAGAGTCGACGATAGCATCTTGCCAATAATAGCCATCCAAGAAACTGTCAGTATGCGATGAGTATCCTGAAAAGAGAAAAATACAAAATACTTTAATTACGTAAGAGGGGATAGGAGGCAAACGAGCAGGCGGATCGCCTGATGGTAAACGATTACCGTCGCCTATGGACACCCGCAACACCAGAGGAGTCACAAGTGCGTACCCGGCCTTTAAAAAAAAGTACGCTGTTTTTTTAACGGTCTGGGAATACCGCAGGCGCCAGTTCATTCCACAGTTTTATAGTGCGAGGCAAAATAAAACTGGGGAACGCTCAGTTGTGGACTGCCAACCACCTAAATGATGGGGATGAAAATGTTATTTCTATAGCCGTTCACCGTAGGTATAAATTCCGCGCAGCTATTGAGAATTGCTTGACAAAAAACTCCAATATTTTTCCTCTCCTTTTACAGAGGCTCGCATACGAGCCGCTACATTTATACCCTGTATTTGTTACCGGCTCAGATACGAGCCAACAAGTGCGCGCCACTTTAAACCTTATTTTACTAACCTTAACGTCTAAAACTAATTGTTTATCGGCTACAATTGGATTTTTTTGGGTAAAGGACATATCATAAGGTATTACAAAAATATAAACATACGATAGGCCGAATCTATCCTGAGTCTTTATGTACAGTAGACGCAATTACTACCGCTGCGCCACCTAAGTAGCCATTTTTAAAACTATGTTATGATTTTTTCGATTGCAGTCTGAATTATCACATGTATACGCAACCTAGATTTTGTCCTCGGTTTTGCTGACATTACTTTTCTAGATGAAAGGTATATGTCCTTTTATATTCTCCTGACAACGTGTACCTACCTATGCGAAATTTCATGATGATCGGTCGAGTAGTTAAGGAGTGTAAGCGTAACAAACAAAGAAACAAACTCACTTTCGCATTTATAATATTAGTTAGGATTCAATATACGTCTGCCTATCCCTGTAAATATTCAGGCACGAATCTATACTACTTCAACAAGTTTAATAAGAGTACAACGTCCCTTTTATCATTTATTCAATACAAAAAGTTAAAACAACAACATTTCATAATGATCGGTAGAGTAGTTAAGGCGTGAAAGCGTAACAAAGAAACTAACAAACTCACATTCGCAGTTTAATATTGCATATAAACTCACGTCTGTATATAATCGAAAGAGCAGAGATGTAATATACCCATTTTGACCAGCTCTGTATTTAGGTATGTGCTGCTAGTAGGAATAAGGTAAGTACTAAGTGAACACAGCCATTTATAAGTCGGCCTTATCGCTGATCATCGGATAAGTCTAAAACAAATACATTGCAAGAGGTTTCGAACCCAAGACCTTCCAATCAATCAATAAGAGAAACGAAGAATACAAAGAATAGAGAAGGTATACTTACGAACGTATTCGATATTTGGAAGGTAGGTAAAACATTCACCCATATGTACGATTTGCCATACTGTAAAATTTAAATATTGTTATAGGCATTTATTTCTATGCTTTTTTGTTTGAAAAAAAGATATCTGCACTATGAGTAATCCCTGTACCGCAGGGGACTTTACAAACATTCAAACAACGGACACAAAGAGCAACCAGTCTAGGAACAATCATTTGTTGATCACACAAAGTTTTGTCCCGTGTGGAGATCGAACCCAAAACACTTGGCGCGGTGGCAGTGGAAAGGCCACCTCTTACTACCACGCTGTGGAGTCCAACAGTCGCCCACTTGACTATCGCTACGACTCATACAGCTATGTAATATGATCACGCAGCGAGCGCACAGCTAGGTATCGCTGACATGTCTGCTCAAGTCTCCTAAGTATTACGCCGATAACCGCGACGTAGAGACACAATAATGCCTAACGCTAATCTCACAGCAACAAATGGTTATTGGTGCCTAAATCCAGAGCGAAATAAAAACGCTCACTATCTGTTCAGGCGTCCTGTGAGCAGTGGGGCACTTGCGCAGCGAGTAAAGCGCAACCTACATAAAAATTACGTCTGGCGTTGGCGTGCCGTGGGTGGCTCTCGCTTTCTTATTTCAAACAAAACAAATGTGAGCAATGTGAAATAGCATGTTATAGCGATGGCGTATTTACGTACTATACACTATGCCAGCGCCAGATGCCATTTCTGTGTGGTTTGCGTAAGGCCACGCACAGCTGAACTTTGACACTCATCTGACCATACCAAATATCATATTTATTTATTTACTTTATTGGGACACAAAACAGTTACAAATTAAATGTAATGCAAACATTTTATATATGCAAAGAAAAGAGTTAATGTGTAACCCACACGAATGTCCGCGAATTATATTTTAAAAAAGAAGGCATAAAATAACATAAAGACGCGCGATAATTGAGAAAGGGCAAATCTAGCAATAACTATTTTAACAATTCATTAGCTTGTTTACGAAATTTTGAATACGGGAGTGCAAATATTTCTAAGTCTATAAGATGTGTGTTATACGTTTCAACATGGCGACGAAAAGGCGCCTGTGTGCCGGCGTTGGTTTTGCACTTTGCAGTGTAGAACAGCCGAGGTACGCGCGCCTCTCGTCACAATACGGTTCTAGGTACAATATAACTTAATTGATTAGTGATTTCGGAACAGTCAAACCTATGCAAGTAATTTTCGTCTAGATTTCAGGTTCAAAAGTTGGTATTTGCACAGTAGTTGCGTATATGACGATTTAGGAAATCAGCATTTAAATTGTGTTGTTCATAAAAACATTTTCTGAACAATTTCAAGTCTTTTTACATATTTATCGTAAAGAGGATTCCAGATCTGGACTGTGTACTCTAATTGGGAACGAATTACTGTTTTAAACAACATTAAAAACGTATGAGGACGTTTAAAATCATTAGAGGACCGCAATACGAAACCGTACAGCCGGTATGCTTTATTAATTATATTGTCGATGTGAATATCAAAGTATAATTTGGAATCAATTGTGACCCCCAAAATCACGGATAAAATTTACTTTTTCTAAACTGTGCCTTATAGTACGCAAAAAATGCGAAACGCATCATAATAACACGTACATACATATCAACCAAATGCTGATGATCAGCGTGAGAAGAAAGCCAGTAATTACAATAAATTAAGAACTTCATTGTATTAATAAATAGTGACCCACCCTAGCTTTGCACGGTCAAAACAAAACCTTAACAAATTATACACATAAACCTTCCTCATAAATCACTCTGTCTATTCGTGAAAACCGCATGAAAATCCGTTCAGTAGTTTTTGAGTTTATCGCGAACAGACAGACAGACGCGGTGGGGGACTTTGTTTTATAATATGTAGTGATGCAATGGCTTATGTATTAAAATCTGACTACACGGAAGGCGTATTGGTTTAAGTGGTCGCATCGCCACTCTCACTGCGCCGAGTGTAGTGGGTTCAATCGACACGAGACAACCTTTGTGTGATTCATAAATATTTAATCCGAGTTCGAACGTCATTTGTGTCCGTTATTTGAAATTGTTTCTACATTGGTATTTGTCTTCTAAAAGACAAAATATAGACCTGAATGGCAGTCATCCGGCCTATAAAACATAAAGTAGGTACTCCAGCACTTACCTTCATAAAACTCGCAACAATTCACATAATCCATCATGCAATAGTTTCTAAAGGTTTCGTATATATAATAAATAGTTCTTGCGCATATTCTACCTGTTCTATAACAGAAAAACTACACTTAGAATAATTATTGGGAAAAGAGGAACATACAACTTTAGTTTTCTAGCGGATCTCCTCATTTCTCTCTCCATCGCCCTCTGAGTGTATTAATAATGAGTAAGCAAATAAATTGGCATTTGTGAAGTGTTGAAGTTTGTTTGCATGATCGAAAGTGTGTTTAATTCTATTTAACCAGAAGGATTAAGCAGTGGTATATAACACCCACGTCTTTTTAGCTATGTTTTAAGTCCTAAGTAGTTGTGTGTTTAGAATATACCTTTGCCCTATGCTGCGTCATCTTGGCATAAGGTTTGTGTCTTTGGTATTCGTTCTAACAGTTTCATTCAAACTTGGGCAAAGTGCTATTAGGCTTTTCAGTTAGTATAAAGAAATTCTGGTATGGGATAATATATTATTTTTAAACCTTTTCCCTACTAGGTATAATTCCTGTGTCACGGGGGACTTTACAAACATTCAAACAACGGACACAAGAAACACCCAGACTTTGTCCCGTGTGGGATTCGAACCCACTAAAGTCGGCACAGAGGCAGC
Organism: Catocala fraxini; assembly: GCA_930367265.1. Taxonomy (NCBI): domain Eukaryota; kingdom Metazoa; phylum Arthropoda; class Insecta; order Lepidoptera; family Erebidae; genus Catocala; species Catocala fraxini. The sequence goes on from OV884047.1 coordinate 7,681,732, forward strand.
GGTGAGGCGACCACTGACACCACTACGCCATCCGTGCAGTCATTAATTCAAACCAACTTGAAATACTATTTTGTAGCCCGCGGCGTGGCCCGCATTAATAAAAGTACCTGTTCTTTATTTTAACCTGTCAATTCTTAAATTGCCAGACATAATGTAATGCCTATAGTCTCTGACCGCTGGTGTGCTACTGCAAATCAATATGTAAATACAAAATATGGCCTATCTATGTCAGTAAGTTTTACCAAAATCAGTTTCACAGTTTACGTGTTAGTAACATACACACATCAACAGAATGTAGGGATATTTTATATTTCATCAAATATCTAAAAAACTATGAACAATTTTAGATATTTGATGAAATACCTCTACTCAAATAATAATCCCCACAAACACTATCTAAGCAATCGGGTTGTAAGAGCGTGGAACAAAGTGCCAACGGATATAGTCTCAAATGATATGAGTTCTATATCAATGGATATAGAATCAAAAAATGAACTCGACAAAATACCTTCAATGACAAAAGACTACTTAGCAGGATACAGGCACATATCAGTTGCTTCAACTGCCTGCCTGTTTATTAATAATAATAATAATTTTCTGATATAGTAAATGGAAGAACGATAGATTATTTTATGGTCCTTAATAAAAGAATAAAAAGCAATTCGTGTTTTTTTGTTTTAAATAAAATTGTTTCTTTTTTTAATCGCCGTAGAAAATTAGTATGATAAAAAAACTTCATTTCTTCTTATAAAACTATATTTTTTTTTTAATTATTTCTTATTATTATTAATCAGTGTTGCCACCTCTTACATTAATTAAACATTGATATTGACTGTTCATATTTAAAATTAAATTGTCAATGTCTTGCTGCGGTATGAGGTCCCATGTTCTTTGCAAGTGTTCGTGAAGTTGTTGTTCCGCCGTGAAATTTGGCAGGAGATCTCTGTAGCATGTCCCAGGCATGCTCTATAGGATTTAAGTTAGGCGACTGTTCAGGCCAATCCTAAACTGCCTGCCGCGCCGTATGCGAAGGAGCATTATCGTGCACGGGTAGAAATTCCTGGCCCATTTGAATTTAGTGTGGGACAATAACAGGCTTTACTACCTACTCGTGGTTTTTTTATGCCGTCATGCTGCCTGGGATCCAAACGAGCTGGGTTCCTCCGCCAAGTCGAATTCCTACCCACAGCATAATTGTGCCGCCTTGGTATGAGTGGACCTCTTGGGGGCGCCGTAGACGGCTAACTCTCCCTGGAGTTCTCCAAACAACACGCTTTGTGAATCCGGATGAAACCGAAACCGGGGATCATCGATGAACAGCACCAAAGACCATTATTCGTCACTCCATGATAATGCTCCCGAGCCCACGATACCCGCCGACCGCGATTGCCATGTCGCAATGTTGGAACACGTGGGGGTGGTTGCATGAAAACCAACTTCATGCAACCTCCTTTGCACGGTTTGGTCGCTTACCGGCAGCCGGTAGTCCACCTGGAGCCTTTGTGCTAGTTACATCGCTGTTATATTGGCGGTCATTTGAAGAAATCGATCCTGTCTGCGTAGTAACACGATATCTACCCTTGTGCTGTTCAGCCACATCTCCAGTACTGCGATAATGTAACCACAACCTTGATATCACGTTTTGGCTGGTGGGTATGGCCTCAGCAACGACGCGTTGAATAGCACCATTTTATAACATGCACACGGCTCGTAACATTTTATCTCGACTCAAATGACGACGTGACAAGACTCTGAAAGCTCACACGGCACGTTAAAAAAAAAATTATCTAATCCCTTTTCATTAACTAATAATATCTATAAAACAATTTTAATTTTAATTAATTTTTAATTTTTTTTCTCGTAACTTACAATTTTGCCGCCGTATTTCGTCTTTCTTTTGTTCTTTTAGTATACATTTTTAAATTTTGTAAATAAAATAAAGGAGATCTTAATCTTTATATAAACTTTATATGCCAACTAAAAAGATTTTGAACTATAAAGTCGTAAATAATTTAGGATTAAGGTCTCCCTAGATTCTGTTGATGTGTGCAAACATCTTTATAAATATTCACATATACAAAATTAGTAAAATTAGCTTATTAATACATTACTGGTAGCTTCTCAAACAATATAAGGCCAAGTTGTCGCAAAAAAGCTTGACCGACATCGTGAAACCCGTCGTAGGTCTATTTATATGCATATGGCCTGGGATATTTTTCCTGTGTAAAACATATCTTAATTAATCAAACCTGCATATACTAAAAAAACAGTCACTTTGTGTCTGTTGTTAAACATCCAGACTTAGAACAACTATGTGGACCACATCAATATTTGTCCCGGCTTCGCCCTGGCTTTACGTGCTTGCTGAGTAACACCGCCAACTTCCCTAGCTTACATTTTATTGGCAGGAAAATCAAATAACCTTTTTGACCTGACCCGGAATTCAAACCTGGGATCGCATACACTACCAGTGCGCCACTAAGTAGGCGCCTACTGCCTTTTGGCGCATAGATATAATAGGAAATTTCTAAAAACGTCGATAAGTTTTGAATATACGATTATGTTTCGAATTAAAATCAATATACATTTGAATGCGCGATTATAATTTTTTATATTTCGTTGCTCGCTAAGGAAAATAGAGCATAGCAAAGTCAAAGTAAAAATCATTCATTCAGGACACAAAGAAACACTCATAAATGACAAAAATTCAATACTTTGACAATTATAAGTGATGATTTACTCAGTAACTGAAGTTACATTTAGGTTAGTTGCTAGGTCCAGGCAAAGGGTTGAGCTTATGAAAAGAAACCTGCAAGAAACCCACGGTCACTTTTTTAAATCGCCAATTAAATATAATTTCAATTTTTATAACGTATATCAACAGGGTGTTGCAGCTATTGCACCATATATTACTGACTATAAAAAAACTAAAATTATAAAAATAATAACTTCATAATATTATGGATATAAATTAATTAGGCTTTCGCTTTTTTATAACTCTATAATAGACAGTAGGATGGCTAGCGACGCATACACTTACACTTTGCGACAATGCAAAGGCAGTCCGTGACTAAATGCGGTTGTGGATATATTTTAATTTTTTTCCTACATTAATAGAAATGAGAAGCAAGATACTTGATAACATCGCAAATAACCACAAGGTACCTGTGATTTACTAAATTGACTACATCTGTGAATCCTGTACCTATGCAATATGCAACTAGTTCAATGAGTTTTGGTCATTTAACTAGTCATTGACTAAATAATAATCCTGCCGAATGAGCTGTATTTTCACGGCGGTTTTAAATTGAAGTAATAATAAATTAATTATATTAATGGGTAGTTTATTGGAAAAATACCGAATCCCGTAAATATATTGTGAACTTTTATGATATGGGCCTACTAACTTATGCTTATTTCTTGTGTTTACATTATGAATATCACAATTATTTTTATATAAGTAAATATTATGTTTACCAAAATTTTAAAAGCTACGTACTGTACGCTGTTAGAGAATATAAATTGTCTCAATATCAGCTGCCTTGCTCTACAATAATATACTGCCTACATAAAAACCGTGAGATGACGTGATAAAAACTTAAAAGATTTAATTTTTACGATACTGCGAGACTAGTATGTTTCACTGATTTTGTCTTGTCTTGTTAGGACAAGACACTGTGAAAATAATACTGCGAGACTAGTATGTTTCACTGATTTTGTCTTGTCTTGTTAGGACAAGACACTGTGAAAATAATACTGCGAGACTAGTATGTTTCACTGATTTTGTCTTGTCTTGTTAGGACAAGACACTGTGAAAATAATACTGCGAGACTAGTATGTTTCACTGATTTTGTCTTGTCTTGTTAGGACAAGACACTGTGAAAATAATACTGCGAGACTAGTATGTTTCACTGATTTTGTCTTGTCTTGTTAGGACAAGACACTGTGAAAATAATACTGCGAGACTAGTATGTTTCACTGATTTTGTCTTGTCTTGTTAGGACAAGACACTGTGAAAATAAGTGAAACATTCTAGTATCGCAGTACCGTAAAAAATTAAATCTTTTAAGTACTCCGTAAAATATTCTCAATCTAAGTTTTAATAAATTTAAAACAGTTATAAAACGTAAACTATATTCAAAAGATTATTACTCAGTCACTGAATATACAGTGTGTCTTCATAAAGTGCACATATGAAAATGAGTGAAACTAGACATAATTTTATCTGTAGTTGTTGTAGTTGTAGTTTTTTTTTTTTTAGTAGTTTTGTACCTTGTACCAGTTAGTTTATGTTAGTAACAGTACCTCGGGCACGCCACGATCGTGGCGGTTAGTCCAGTGGCTGGAGAGATGGCGCCCTCACCTTCCGGCTGACACAGGTAATGACTGGCCACGGTTATTTTGGCCAGTTCCTGTGTCGTATACGCCGGCAAGAGACGCCCGGTTGTCACCACTGCGGCGACTGCCGCGACGTTGTTGATGACACGGCGCTGCACACTTTGGTGGATTGCCCCACCTGGGCATCGTAGCGCCGTGAGTTGATCGCGGCAGTCGGATTGGTTACTCTCTCACTCCCGGCCGTAGTTCAGTCTATGGTCCGGAGTGAGATGTCGTGGAACGCCGTTACGTCTGAGGAAGTGATTTCTATCAAGGAGGCGGCGTAGCGGGAGAGGGAGCGCTTAAACTCTCTTCCCAACCCCAGAATTGGGCGCCGGAGGGTGTGAGACGACCTCCAGCCGTCCTCAGGTTTGACCTGGAGGTGGTGGGCTTTGTGGGCCTGCCCACCACCCGTTCAGCACCAGGTCCGAGAGGCGGCTTGCGTGTTCCCACGCGCTCCTCTGTGTCGAGCCCGTCTCCTCTCTAGGGGGGAGACAGTAGGGTTTGGGGAGGGAGTTTTCATACGGCGGGCCGAAACCTCGGCGGGGTGGCGACCGCAAGTGCAAGTGATTAGCGCGGCCCCGTCGATAAAGGTTTTGTCGAGGAACACCGTGGTAGGTTTAGTCGGTATTCCGGGAAGTAAATTATTCTTATTCCATCTTTCTCTTTTACCCCGGCAAATCCGATATAACTCCTCCGTCCGCATCCACGGAGGGGTATGCGTCAAAGCAATCCTGCACGTAAAAAATACACTCCTTATAACTTTTGAACCAGGTGGTTAATCGTGTTGAATCAAAAACAATAATAATAGTGAATGTGTAGACAATACCGATGCAATATTATTCACACCCAAAAAATGCCGGTGATAAAAATAAGGAACATTTTACAGCAAAACTAATTTCCGTACAGTATCTTTTTAAACATTGTTAAAACTCAACAAAACGTCCCCATTGCCCTTAGTTATTATTAATCGACGTTAATTGATAGAAGATAAAAATGCTTGGGATTGAGTTGCTTTCACTTACAGGCTATTTTTAATCATATTATTAAGTCAATTGTGAATATGAGTTGCAGTGGCTATTAGTTTATTTGTTATTAGTATGTATATTAGATTCACCTAACATTTACTTTTAAAATCTTATTGCTATAAGCTTTTGTTACAACTAGACACAGCAGCTCATATAAGGGAAAAAAAAGATTCGTATTGTTAATAATCATTTGGCGATTGAAAAGACTGGCCATGAGTTTCTTGCCTGCTTCTTCTCATGAATGCTCTACTCCTCCAACAGGCTTTTTTTTCAATGCTAAATTAATAAAAAAAAATCCTTTTTATTATTCTATTTTTTTATTAATATGTTTTATATAGTTAATTGACGTGTCCAAGAATTGTTTGCACATTTTTATGGCAATAAAGATTTTTGACTTTGACTTTGACTTGATAGCTTGGGTCCTGTGACACTTATGCCGAGGACTGGGACAGTATTGATCAGATTCGATAATAAATTATCGATTACTGTCAAACTTCAAACTTATTTATTTGTGTGATTTTAGGTACAATAGTTCTTAAGCTATTACAATATTATATCAATCTCCAAAATCTGCCTGGCGGCTTACACATTTTATATATAACAATGGCAGGTGTCTTTTTCGTATAATAACATTTAAAGTCAACTTACATGCACGACAATTTGATTGATTATCCAGAATAAGTAATAATAATAAATTAATAATATGTAATTATAATTGACAATAAAATACAATAATTAATAATAAGTTACAATAATTAATAATAAATTGCATTTATTAAAGAAATAAGAAAAAAGAAGAAGAAAATGGATTAACATTGCTTTATTAGATCATAAAAGATTATCATTTAAGAAACTGTCTATAGTGTAGTAACTTTTATCAATGAATATTTTTCTTAGCGTAAACTTAAATTGAGCTATGTCGATATCCTTTATGTGATCAGGTATTTTATTATTGCTCGATGTACTAATGAAGTAAAATTTACTCTTTTTAGGGCACATTGTCAATCTTTTTACTCGAGCGGCTTGTGGGTTCGGTATACGCAACAAGCCAACAACGTCCTACGTATACAATATAATAACGCTTTCAGAATGTTGTTGGGGCTACCGCGTTATTGCAGTGCGTCGCAGATGTTTGCAGTTGCGCGCGTTGACGGTTTTCACGCTATAATGCGAAAAAAAGCGGCGTGACTTTTTCAGAGATTGCGTAGTAGCACCAACAGCATTCTGCAAATGATTGCCTCCCGTAATGATTGTCCTATACAGGCACACTGGGTAGGCATCGTTACGGGCAACCTGTAATGTATGCTTAATTTATTTCTTTTTACTAACATTGTTTGTAAGAAAATTGTTACTAACTCATATGGATTATGTCCGAAATAAATGTTTTTATTATTATTATTATATATTTTTGGTCGCATACAAAATATACTTTGATGCATTAGAGTTGTTTTTGATTCCCTCAAGCATGGCCTAAATATATAAATTCACCTTGCAGATCTCGGTTGATCATTAAATAGTTTTTGAAAGAAATTTATATTAATTTTTACAAATAAAGCTACTTCATAAATATAGAATGATGGTACTGTTAAAATAATTAATTCAATAAAGTGATGTTTGCAGCTATTGGTCTGTTGAAGTTGACACATGGCTCTGATGCACCTTTTTTAGACCTTAAAGATTATTTATTTTCTTTATTAGTTGATGTTCCGTCCAAGACGCAATTTTGCTACTGGCAACTTTGGCCCATTTTCGGTTGTCTATGACGCGGAAATGACAGTGTAAAACGAATGTCAAACTTGTCATAGTATATTGTAACGAGAAGCCTCTTAAAACTTATGTCCTTAACTTGTATCTTGAATAATCTTTAGAATCACGAGGCCATTTTGGAAATAATTTCGTCTCCTTTTGCTGAATCTTGGCAATATTGTAAAACTTTTGTTTGTAGTGTGTACACTACGTGTAAATACTGTCGCGCGTTGTGTGCATTATAGTGCGAGTTTTCATAAAGTGCACATATGAAAATGAGTGAAACTAGACATCATTTTATAGCTAGGAAAAAAAAAGTATTTTTCGATTTATACCTATTTATATTTTTTCTTTAGTAGTTATGGACCTTGTACCAAGAAAACCTTGTAACTTTTGAACCAGGTGGTTAATCGTGTTGAAACAAAAACAGTAATAATACGCAATGTGTAGACAATAACGACGGTATACTATTCACATCCAAAAAAATACCGGTGGCATAAAAATAAGGAACATTTTAGACCAAAACTGAGTTTCGTACAATGTTTTTTAAAATATTGTTAAAAAGCTAAAGAAAACGCGCACATTGCCACTAGTTTTTATTAATTGACGTTAATCTGTATCTAATAAGCTTTAAAACAACATAAAAACCACACCTGTATCCCAAACAAAACAGTTTTTATGAAGGGCTAAACAAAGACCTTGCCGCAACCACGTGTATCTTTGTTTGAAAATTGCATTATTCTAATACACAATAAAATTTTACAAATTTCTACCTAATGGAAGTCTTGATATAGCAATCTACTTTAATTAGTGGTATTTGTTGATAATAATATATAACTTGTAGCAAACAAGATTGTTGAAGAAACAAGAGCAGCGATAGCTCAGTGGGGAGACCAACAGACTGCAATGCAGAAGGTCTCGGGTTCGAACCCACGTCGCGCACCTCTGACTTTCGGAAGTTATATGACTTTTCGAAATTATGTGCGTATTGATTGACAATTATCGCCTGCTCCGTGCCTCGGAGAGGACGTTAAGCCGTTGGTCCCGGCTGCCATGAACATCTATGGCAGTCGTTATTGGGAAAGTCAGTACCCTCTAATATCCTAACACTGGTCTAACCTTAGGGTATCGTCCTTCGGGTTACGGAGGTCAGGTGGCAGCCGCTCCGTGTAAAACTGATATCCAGTCAAATCCGGTTAGACCAGAAAAGCCAACCCCAAGTGACTTGGGAATAATAAAGGCTAAGAGAGAAGAAGCAAACAAGATTGTATAATATTGGTTGCTTGTTGATAACTTATATTGTAGGAAATGTGTGATAGTTTTGTTGATAACCTAATATTCAATTGTAATTTGTTTTGAGATAACCAATTCATTTGATAAGCAATTGACTATATATCTGTATAACTTGATTGTTTGAACTTTGTTGAAGTTAAAATAAATATTGTTTATCATTAATTGTTTAGCATATGAATACAACTATTGGTTATTATTTAATATATGCTGATATTATATATTTTGGGTTATATATATAAAATAACTATTGTTTGATATTTGAGTTAACTTGAATATAACTTATTAATTGATATCTTGGTCTGGCACTACACACTAGGGTAGATATGTACATATGTTGTCTTGTATAATTAATACAAACTATTTTGCCTCAACTCATAGCCAGTTGCACTCACTGATCGGTAAACGATTAGCGAGGTTAAGCAACGTTGGGTGCGGTCAGTCTATAGATCTTGACCTGGGGGTGGCGGGCTTTGTGGGCCTGCCCGCCATCCGTTCAGCACCAGGTCCGAGAGGCGGCGTGCGTGTTCCCACGCGCGCCTCTGTTTCGAGTCCGTCTCCCCTCCAGGGGGGACAGTAGGGATAATTTGTGAGGAGTGCCTTTGGGTAGGTCTTTCGTGTAGTGGCCTGCCGTTTCATACGGCGGGCCGAAATCTCGGCGGGGTCGCGACCGCATGCGAAAGTGATTCGCGCGGCCCCGTCGATAGTGGTTTTGTCGAGGAACACCGTGGTAGGTTTAGTCGGTATTCCGGGAGGTACTTTATCATCTTAACATCTTCTTTTACCCCGGCGAGTCCGACATAACCCTTCCGCCCGCCCCCGCGGAGGGGAATGAGTCATGCATTCCCCCAGGTAAAAAAAAAAAAAAAAAAAACATAGATGGGTTGGGCACGCCACGATCGTGGCGGTAAGTCCCGTATTTGAGGAGTGGCTGGAGAGGCGGCATGGCGCCCTCACCTTCCGGCTGACACAGGTAATGACTGGCCACGGTTGTTTTGGCCAGTTCCAGTGTCGTATACGCCGGCAAGAGACGCCCGGTTGTCACCACTGCGGCGACTGCCGCGACGTAGTTGAGGACACGGCGCTGCACACTTTGGCGGTTTGCCCCGCCTGGGCATCGCAGCGCCGTGAGTTCATCGCGGCAGTCGGATTGGTTGCCCTCTCGCTCCCGGCCGTAGTTCAGTCTATGGTCCGGAATGAGAGGTCGTGGAACGCCGTCGCCTCCTTCTGTGAGGAAGTCATTTCCATCAAGGAGGCGGCGGAGCGGGAGAGGGAGCATTTAAACCCTCTCCCCAACCGCAGAGCCAGGCGCCCGAGGGCGCGGGACGACCTCCAGGCACCCTGAGGTTTGACCTGGGGGTGGCGGGCTTTGTGGGCCTGCCCGCCATCCGTTCAGCACCAGGTCCGAGAGGCGGCGTGCGTGTTCCCACGCGCACCTCTATGTCAAGTCCGTCTCCTCTCTAGGGGGACAGTAGGGAGTTTAAGAAGTGCCTATAGGGTAGGTCTTTCGTGTAGTGGCCTGCCGTTTCATACGGCGGGCCGAAACCTCGGCGGGGTCGCGACCGCATGCGAAAGTGATTCGCGCGGCCCCGTCGATAGTGGTTTTGTCGAGGAACACCGTGGTAGGTTTAGTCGGTATTCCGGGAGGTACTTTATCCTCTTAACATCTTTATTTTACCCCGGCGAGTCCAACATAACCCCTCCGCCCGCCCCCGCGGAGGGATATGCGTCATGCATTCCCCCACGTTAAAAAATAAAAAATAAAAATAAAATTGTTGGGTGACCGCTTAATTGTATTTTGTCTGAGCGTCTCCGTGTTTCGGAGGGCACGTAAAAAGTCGGTCCCGGTTGTTGCCAAATTGACAGCAGTCGTTAAGCTGTGTCAGAGGCCTACGGGCGGTTTGAACAACTCTTGGCAACAGGTTGGCCACTATCCATACGAAAAGAAGAAGAGAAAGAAGAAACTAATTTGTTTGAAGTTGAATACGAGTTGCTGTGTATATTGATTTGAGCATACATACAGTTAGACTCAATTATTGATAATTGTAAACAAAATAAGAATTATTGTATAAAGTTGTTGTGCCTTTGAAGTTAATTATAAAAGATGCCCGCTCTCACTACAGTTAGAGAATGTACAGGCCTCATTGTCACACAGCTGAGATGGTTTACAAACACAGCTGCCTTGGTAACTAGACCAGACCGAGCTGATGCTCTACTCGATCATAGGGAAAAGTTGGATTATCGCCTGCGCAGTGTTGATAGTTCATATGCTAAGTTAAATAGTTGTTTGGTGGATTTGTCTTTGGAAAGTTTCTCAGATGAACAGCGCATTAAGGTACAGGCTGACTATGATCAGATTTTAGAATTTGCAGATACCATCGCTCAAGGGTTCCACGTTTGAGAGGCACGAATCAACCCGCATTGGTAAAGGTTGAAGGTTGTCCATACGGTCTATTGAGCCGATTGCCCCGTCTAGACTTGCTCCATTTTGATGGCAGATTGGATTGTTGGTTGGGTTTTATAAATTTATTTGAGAGCCTAGTTGATGCCCGTTCAGATTTGAGGCCCGCTCAGTAATTGACCTATTTGCTGTCGGTATTGAAAGGTGAAGCCAGAGGCATAGTGCAGCACATTCAAATTAATGATAAGAATTACAGACGGCACGAGATCTCTTAGCTCGTCGATTTCAGAATTACCGTCGCTTGGCCGACACCCATATTGACCAGATATTGAATTTGCCGATCGTCCGCATCTCTACAGGGTGGAGAAATAACTTGTTGAACCCTCTCTTAATAGCGATCAATGCGCTGAAAAAGTAAGAGTTGCCCGTTGAACATTGGTCCTATTTATTGACACATATAATTTTGAAAAATTTGCCTTCTGAGATTAGAGCTCGTTTTGAACACAAGTATGATGGAGAAAGTGCCACCTATTTGACCCCCTTTGCTGACCTTGAGAAATATTTTGAGGATGAATGCAGGATGTCTGACAACTCTGGAGCTGTACAGTCAGTTGGACATCAACCACCGCGGTCACGAGACCAGGGCCGTACTATGGCTCGAGGTACTCCTGAGGGACGTTTCTCCCCTCGTTTTGCAGCTGCACAGGGTCATAATGATTGTTTATATTGTAAGGTCATGGAGTATAACAATGTTAATTGTAAGGGTTTTGGTAATTTACATGTGGCATCCCGTCGCAGGACTGCCTACACAAGGGGATTATGTTTCTCTTGTTTGGAAAATCACTACCAGATTGTTCTAACCCTCGCCCGTGTGCAAATTGTGGAGGGGACATCTCGCATTGTTGTGTGCAATGCAAATGGCGTTGGACGCGAGTCACCCACGGACGGGTATGTTACACGTGGACATCGGAATGCCTCCCGCGCTTTGAAGTCACGTTCCCCGCCCAGCGTTGGCTCTGGAGGGGGAGCTAATAGACGCTCAGGGCCTCCCCCACGTGGCACGAATTATGCGGCTGCTGAACGCCGGCAATCCGTATGCCCTCGCCACCTTTGGCAGAACGTCCCCGACTTGAGTCGCCCCCGCTGCGGTTCGGGCGGGTATCAAATTAAAACCCACCACCGATGGTGCGCCGGTCGGGACACAGGGCCGCCGAGGAGTTTGATCATTACCCTCGTGTTGAAAGGCCAGCCCGTCGTTGCGATCATCGGTCACCACCCAGGTGGCAATGGGTCATCGGGGTCTGCTCCAACAATGCTGCTAACGGCCTGTGTTAGAACGTAGGGGCTGGGGGATACCTCTATTGTGGTCCGTGCTTTGTTGGACACAGGTTCCCAGAGCTGCATATTGTCTACTTGGTTGGTGGGGCAGAAACGCCTGAACATTCGCACATTTTCATGTTTTATAAAGGAAGTGGGAAATAGGTTTCCCCGGAATAAAATAAAAACCAATAAAATAGTGAAAAAATATTCGATTCATCTATACCTATACATCTATACAATTAAATAAAATTGAAGTGTCTGTTTGTAATGCCAAAATAACAGCTTTTTATATACTGCATATGAAAGTTTATGCGGCAACTATAACAAAAAATCTGTTTTTAAAAATTTCGGCCCTCTGTCTTTCTGTCTGTTTGTTTGTTCCAGCTAATCTCCGAAACGGTTGAACCGATTTTGACGAGACTTTCACTGGCAGATAGCTGAAGTTATAAGGAGTAACTTAGGCTATTATTATTTTAGAAAAATATAGGATTCCGCGAAACAAAATTAAAACCAATGAAAAAGTGAACAATGTTCGATTTATCTATACAAATAAATAAAATTGAAGTGTCTGTTTGTAATGTCAAACAGCTTTTTTGACCAACTGCATATGAATGCATATATGGTACTTAATACATCAATAAATAAATATAAAAAGAATTGTCGTCTATTGGCAGCTGATTTTATAAGACGTAACGTAGACTTATTTTATTTTAAAAAAAGAATTTGATTTCGCGCAAAGATAATTTAAAACCAATGAAATAGTGAACAATATACGTTTCAAACAGAGAAGTTTATATAAAATAAAAATAATAATATTATAAGCAAAACCCCCACTTATTTTGTTGAACTACCTACGAATGACTATAAAAGGAAGTGTAGTTTTATATCGAGCCATTCGCTTGTGAACAGTCATAACGGTCGGAGCTCTGTACGTTCGTTGGCGTGAGTCATTTTATAGTTATTTACTTAAATTCAGTGCGGTATCAATCATCATTGTGTATAATCAGAATTATTAAACCTAAAGCTTAAGTTATTTTGTTAATTGGTGAAATTATAAAAATATTGTGATCTCGACTTGTATTTTTTTTAAAGTTATTTTCACTTCTAACCTAAAAATATATATACATCCAATATAAACCCTTATATATATAATAAATAAAACCGACTCACAAAGTAGAAGAATGACATTATTTTAAACATGGGTTTTTCTATACGAGAAATACAGGAAAATTTAGTTTTCGTAAACTCTGCGAATAGAACAAACACTTTTAAGTTATAATCCACGCGGACGATGATGCTGGTAACAGCTAGTCTAGTATTAATATAATAATAAATAAACAAGACATGCAAACAATGTATATCTGTATAATAGGTTCTTTTTATACACGTTCTTATGCAGATGGCGCCACCACGCGCCATATTTGCTATTCGGACGGCTCCCGGTTTTAATTGCTAAAATTAGTAAATTAGTACGTTATTGCTATAAAAAATGTGTTTATATTGGAACTTTAATATCAACCCATCGGTAGAAAGTGAAGTACAGTGATAAATTTGTGAACTTTGGATGTTATAAATACTTTTATTCGCGAAATAAACAAACAGTGACAATAAACAAAGCGCGGGTAGCGCGAATAGCGAGCCGTGCGTCGCGCTCTTTCTCTCTCGGGAGCAGCCGCTATAAGTGTCCTTGTCGCGCGCGAGTGTTTATGATTTCAAAATGAACTGTGATATTTATTGCAAAAACTCTAATTGTGATGGTTGTTCTAATATAACCCATCGAAGACGAATGACAGACGAAGCCCCCGTGCGAGGAGTTCGCGTCAGCGTCATGGAGAAGGAGGAATTTAAAGTGGAAACCGGAATGACCTTGGAAGGGAAGAAATTTATGGAAGATATTATGGAGAAAGTTAATAGTATGGTACTGGCAAAGCTGAGTGATATTGAGACTAAAATTATTGAGGAAGTTAAGTCTACGGTAGCGTCTGTAGCTGCCTTAGCGTTAGAGAATAGTCAGTTGAGACAGGAGTTGAAGGAAGCGAAAGAGAAATGCGTTAACTATGTAAAGGAAATCAAAGAATTGAAAGGGCAGCAGAAAAATAAACAAGTTAATGACAGTCAGTGCCAGTGCATCCAGTCGAAGGTACCAGCTGACAGCAAGAGCCCGCCCGCACCGTCCGCGACGCCGGCGCCGGCCGGCAGCGCGGGCGCCGGGCGCAACAAGCGTGCGCAAGCCAAACCTGCGCCGAGCTACGCGACAGCCGCGGCGGCCACGAAATCAGCGGGTAGCACAAACTATGACGTCATAAATAACGAGAACCAATGGACAGAAGTTATAAACAACAAGAAGAGGAAACCGATTAATAGAGGAGGTAATACGTCAAATGTAACGTTAAAAGCTGTTGAACGGAAGAAGTATTTACATGTATGGAGACTGGAGAAAGATACTGGTGAGGACAAAGTAATGGAGTATATTAAAGGTGTATTACGGAATGATTCCGAAATTACAGTTGAAAAATTGAAACCGAAAATAGAGCGAAATTATGCCTCATTTAAGGTTGGTGTTACAGAAGGCAGTTTCAGTAAGCTTTGTACGCCTGAGGCATGGCCATTGAACATAGAGTACAGTGAGTGGGTTTGGTTTCGTGGCCCAGGTACACCAGCCTATACACAGGGCCAGTAGAAGCATCGATATTTTATACCAGAATGTAAGAGGACTCAGAACGAAGACATTACAGTTTTCATCGCTACTTGAATCGTCGGGCTCGGATTTATTCGCCATCACCGAGAGTGGACTTAACTCGACTATACAAGACGCAGAATTTGTGCCCCCAGGATACAGGGTATTACGGTGCGATCGAGCGGATGGGCGCAGGTTAGGCGGAGTTGTTTTAGTGGCCACACAGCGATTCGAACTGCGCCAATTGACGCTACCCGATGACCTTGTAATAGACAATCACATGTTTGAACTGATTTGTGCTGCAGTTTACATACAGAATAGGTTTTTATTTACGTGTTGTATTGTGTACATACCGCCCCAAACTGATGAAAGCGAATACATGATAATGTTTAGTGTACTAGAAAATATTAGTATTAAGTATAAACATAATTTAGTTATAGTAGGTGATTTTAATCTATTTTCGTGCAATATAAATGTCAGTAATTATTTTGAATATTTTACGGCCTTTTGTGAACTCGAGCAGTATAACTCGGTGCCTAATTGTAACGATAAACAGCTGGACCTAGTGTTGAGCTCGCGAGGCGTCCGCGTCGAGGCGGCGGACGAAGGGCTGCAACCCGCGGATGCGTACCACCCGCCGCTCGCTATCAGCGTCGCGCTCGCCGAGCGCCCCGCGCCCGCGTCTGTCTCGCACGCACACACTCCCGCGCATTCGACTCGCCCGATAATAAATAAACGTTGGAATTTTAATAAAGCCGACTTTAACCATTTATATAATTTGTTGTCTACTATAGATTGGAGTGGAATGTATTGTTTAAAAGATCCAGACACAGCTTTAGGCTTATTCTACAGTAAAATAAATGAAGCATTAGACATTTGTGTTCCTTTAAAAAGAGTTAGACGGGTGAATACGAGGTACAACTATCCTGTATGGTATACGCGTGGTATTATTGATGATATTGAGCTTAAACACACTTTGCACAAACGATACAAAGCCAGTAAGAGGCGTAGTGATTATGAGGCTTTCTCTGAGTGTCGGGCGAGAGTGAAGGCGGAGATCGAACGAGCTCATAATCAGTATTGTGACTTCGTACAAAATCACCTGGCAAAAGAGCCGCGTGCGTTCTGGGACTATGTGAGGTCTAAGAAAGGTAACTCGAGACAGCGTAAGTTAATAGTAAATGAACGAGTATTATCAGAATCCGAATGTGCGCGGGAATTTGCGAGTTTTTTTCAATCGGTGTACAATCCGGATCCCGCCGTGCTGAGCGTGGCAGCGGCCAGCGCGGCGCCGTCGCCGGCGCCCGGCGCGCGGGCACACCTCGCGCCGCTCAGCCTCGCCGACGTGCGGCGCGCGCTCGCCCGCCTGCCGCCCAAGCGCTCGGCGGGTCCGGACGGTATACCCTCCTACTTGTTTAGGGACTGTAGCGGAGTATTAGCGGAACCGTTGCTACATTTGTTTAACGTGTGTATCAATACCGCAGTGTTCCCTGATAGCTGGAAACTGACCCGTGTTGTGGCTGTACCCAAGGGTAAGGGCGGCTCGGAGACCACTGATTACAGGCCTGTGGCGGTTCTGTGTACTCCAGCGAAGGTGTTCGAGGCGGCGATTCATAGCTCCTTATATGCACAGATAAGCAGTCAACTGTCCGATGCGCAGCATGGATTCCGCCCGGGACGAAGTACGACAGGTAATTTACTGCAGATGATGACATATCTGACGCCGGCGGTGGATTCTGGGGTGCAAGTGGACGTGGCGTATTTCGACTTCAAGAAGGCGTTCGACACCGTTGATAACGATGTCCTGCTGACGAAGCTAGCCAGTGTCGGATGTACCCCACATACCCTGACATTCTTCGCTAGCTATTTACGGGACAGATGCCAGTACGTGGACTGTAATGGGTATCTCTCTGAACCCTACTTCACGAAATCCGGTGTGAGTCAAGGTAGCAACTTGGGACCTCTACTATTCATTGTGATGGTGAATGACCTAGCTGCGGTTGTCAACAGCTCTACCCCTCTGTTATTTGCCGATGACTTAAAATTGGTAATGGAGGTGAGGTGGGCCACGGATCACGACACGATGCAGCAAAATATCGACAGAGTTATAAGTTGGAGCTCAGAAAACAAACTCTTCTTCAACGTGGCTAAATGTTCGGTGCTCTCGTTTAGTCGTGCACGTGCCCCGGTTCACCACCAGTACCACATGGAAGGTACTCCCATGCGGCGGGTAACTGAGGTGAAAGACCTTGGAGTTGGTTTCACCGCGGACTTAAACTTCCGCAAGCATGTTGTTGCCGTATGTAAGAGAGCGTACCAAAATCTAGGATTTATTCTAAGGCAGGCAAATGGATTTACAAATATGGGTGCTTTATGCGCATTGTATGAAGCCCTAGTAAAAAGCCACCTGGAAGGTAACGGTGTTGTTTGGTCTTCTCATGAGGCCAAATATAAATTAATGCTGGAGCGTATCCAAAATAAATTTATCCGGTTTCTATACCTTAATCGGTATGGGGTATACCCTGGGTATCCGCTTTTATATCCCACGTTATTTATCCTGGGTATGGTAGGCTACACCAAGCTAGAAGTACGTAGGGAAGCCTCTCTAGCCACGTACGTGCTCAAAGTGCTTCGGGGGGTTGTGCACAACCCGAGCGTGCTGGAGGAGGTGCGGCTGTGCGCGCCGGACGCGTGCGTGGCGCGGCGCCGGCGCCCGTCGCTGCTGGCGGTGCCGCGCGCGCGCACTAATTTACTGCATGAAGCGCCGCTGACGCGGGCGCTGCGTACGCTCAACACGGCGTCTGAGCAACTCGATTTGTTTACGTGCTCAATGAGCGAGTTCACAAAGGCCATTTACTATATATTAAGTTATAAGATAGTAGTAAGTACCTAATAGTAAGGAAATGTATATTTAGTCTCTTTTGTTTATGTTTTAATATTTTGTAAATTGTTTTTCTATGTTTAATTTTTGTGTATGTACTTATTTAACCATTATGTCGCATTAGGATTGAGCCTGTAATGATGTAATAGGTTTATGCTAAATAAATAAATAAATAAATTAAAAAAAAAACATTCGAAATAAAAAATGATTTCTTGTTATGCATATTATAAATAAAATTCATTAGGATTTATGTTGGATTATGTTTCTTAAAAGTTATAATCAAATGTAAATCTCGATTCATTTTACAAGCCTGTTTGGCTCAATTAAGAGAACGTAAGGAACATCACTATTGGTGTACTTTTATCGATAAAGTATGATATTTTATAATATCGTTATGAAATACTGATATATACATATGATATATACTGATATATATATACATTTGATGGGCAAGATACGAGTGACTTCTGACACAAGACCCAAGCTATATTTCATGGAGTATAGAAGTCCTGACGTTTAAACGTGAAGTGGTCCAATACCAACACGACATCTGAATTTAATATAGTATTATCACGCTCACTGATATTGTAAATTGTACACTATCATGAACTTAATGAGTAAACTCATTCTAAGAAGAATGATCTCTTAATGATGAATCTTTATTCCCAGTAAAAAGACACTTTTTACTGGGAATAAAGATCTATGAATTAAATCGTTAAATAACAAAATAAAAGACGGTAAAATAAAAAAGTAATACGAACCATTCAGTTACAGCCGTGATTCTTTCGACTTTCGCTGTCGAGGTTAGCTTACCATATCCTAAATTATTGTATACATTTCGTCCTTGATTTGGCGCAAAAGAGCCCTTCTGGAAGTCTTGCCTAGCTCCGGGACCTTGGTCCATCTTTTGACATTGTATATGCCATGCTACAACATGAAACAAAATATTAAAAACCAGGCCACACGGTTATTGCTATGTTTATCATTACTGCGCCGCTTCAGTGGCCCAAAGTGTGATATTATATAGACTATTATATTACTTTTCGATAAAGAAGCAAAGATACAATTCTTTATAATCTAAACTAGTATTTACTAAATAGTCTAGTCTTGGTCTTTTCTTAGGTTCTAAGCTCTTGCATTGCTGAACATGACGAAAGGTACATGATAATTTATATCTCGATCTGAGATGCATAAGGTCGGATTTCAAGATCGGCCCAAAATAACTTTAATAGTAAGCTAAAATCAGTTTATCACGCTCTTTGTAAGCATCCAACAATTTTAATTCTATCTCTTTTTGTTTTAACTTACTTTATATACAATATGCATGTAACCTATATTTACAAATGTACTAAAAAAGATAACATAATTAACATAATTACAAAAACACAAATAATTATAATACTAAATATTTACAAAAATGGTTTAGGCATCGTAGAATTAATTTTTGTTTTAATATATTAACAAATGCATAAGGTCGGATCTGTCGAGTTGTTGAAGTTATATCGTGGATTATGGCTTGATAACACAGTAACTTATAACAGTATTTATGCTTAAAATGTTGGTATAATTAGGTGGAATATAGACTTCAGTTTTTATGCTTTTATACGTGTAAGGCAGGGACTATGTCGTCATTTGACTTTATTCCGCACAAGCATCGTTGGTAAAAATATACGTATTGTCAGATAGAACTTTATGCCTCGAGAAATTAAATATTTAGAACTTTGTTCAGGCACAAAATAACAGTTGATGTCACTAAAAAAATAGTTTTGGACTAATAAAATAATATTATTATACTAAAACTTGTTTTATTACTATACTGGCATAAAGGCTTGACTTATCTGAAGCGGTGTAAAAATTTTTTAGACTAATTAAAAATAAACATAAAATAGTTTTGACACTTTTACCACGAACTTTCTTTTGGCTCTCCTATAAACTTGTGAAATTCCATATCAAACCTAATGCGTCTCAGGTCGAGAGTTATACTTATTAATCCTAAATCCTAACTAATATTATAAATGCGAATGTGAGTTTGTTTGTTTGTTACGGAGACAGCAAATTCGATTGCACGGCATTGTGGTTCAAGTGATTGCCTTTCCACTTGGCCTCTTCTCAATGTAAGAAGGGTTAGGCCATAGTCCACCTCACCGCCATAGGGCTCCGTGCAGGTTGACAGACTTTGCATATCTTCGAGAATATAATAGGGAACTCTCAGACATGCACGTTGCTCACGATGTTTTCTTTACCGTTAAAATGAGCGATTGACTGTCATAATTTCAGTTTTCTATAGTAGCTATGATAATAATAGATGGTTACTGTGGCTACTCACAAGGTAACAATCGTATTCGATATGATATTTCTTGGAGAATAGCACAGCTGCTGCCTTCTCAACTAAATCGCGGTCAAAATAAATTAATATTATACTCACGTAATATTAAAACAAGAAATATTTTTTGCGTCATAATAATTGTGATTGTATATTTACAACTACGTATATAATTATTTATATATTATATTTTAAAAGTTCTTGATCATAGGATAATAAAAAAAATATACCGCTGTAAACATTCAGGCAGTTTCAATACACAATTGAACAAGGATATACAGAAACTATTACGAAAAGAAATTAAATGTCTTTTTTATTGAAAAGTTAATTAAATATTGACTTCATCGGCGAGTTGGTTTTACGCACAAAATTATTGTTTGTATGTTGTATACACATTCGAAACAATACATAATGTTACACACCTAATTTTGTTGATAATATTTTTACTATTGTATACAGGACAGTGGTATACCATTGGACTGCCAAGCCTAGATCTCGAGTTCATTCCTAAGGCGCGCTACTCTGCCTTCTCAGACGTGCAGATCCCTTTGCTATGTAAATGTGGGAAAGCTCTCGTTTTCAGTAAAGTCTGCCAACTCGCACTAGGCCAGCATAGTGGACCTAGGCCTTCTCACATTGAGAAGGGGCCCGTGACCAACAGTGCGTCAGTTTTATACAGGGCTGTTTTACCCACATATTATTATATATAGTTTAGAAACAAGATTGTTACTATATTATGTACATGGTCCATGACCCCTTGTGCGCAAAGTGGAATAGAAAATTAATAAATATATTACTATTTAATGTTTGCGCATCAAGCGGATGCGCTGTGTGGAATACTCTGAGTGCGCTCCGAACGAGTGCGTTTCAAACTGGTGCGCAACATGGCATGCATCATCATCAGTGCAGTCGCGTCGATTAGGGATTAAAAGAAGATAATATAACTACATATGTGTGTACATATGCGTCTCACGTCTATATCCCCAAAGATAGGCAGGTCTTTTTAGAGTTCGACAAATCTCTTATACAACAGCTTTGTCCGTCCGTCCGTCCGTCCGTCCATCCGTCTGTCTGTTATACAACTTTCAACTCAAGAACCGTAAGAGCTAGAGACTCGCAGTCAACGCCATTCGACTCAGCATAGTCGATATAGCCACCACATTTTATGCAAATAAATTTATTATTATTATTATACCCCTGAAATGACTATGACCTTTGACCTCAGACCAGGTCACGTGGTTTCACGTGACCTTTGCATATTACTTGAACCATTTTTTCGAACTCTAAGATTTACGGCAATTGATTGCCGATTGTCACTTGTTTAAATTCACTTTTTACCAGTCATCATTTTATTAAAATGTATATATATGTTATAGTAAAACGGCCTACGCCTATCAGAGTCTATAAGTTTCTGAAGTCGTCGCGCTGTTTCTGAGAATTTTCTTATCAGAAAATCTCAATAATATTTTCCCGACCTAGATATCAAATCTGAGACCCCGCGCATAGAAGTCGCGTTCACTACCGTTGCCTCTCTATGTAGGTATTGTATAGCACCATTCCAAAGATGAGGCCAGTATCAAGTGTAGAAGCTGTTCAGGTTCATTACGTGAGGCCAATTTACATATATTCAGAGTGTCACATCTATATCGCCGAAGGCTTATGCAAAGTACACCGGTGCCTACCTCTTTGGAGATAAGGGAGGGCACATGGTTGAAATACATTACACTTACATTTCGCCAATTATGCTTTTAGGACCCCTTAATAAGGTTAGGCTCTTTTCGTCTGTTAGGCACGATACCAGCCTGTTTCCTGTTACTAAAAGTTGAATAACAACAAAGCGTAATAACACTTTGTCGGCTCCAGAAATCAAAACCTAGAACACAAGCAGTCGCATTCACGAATTAAATTTTTAATGTATGTACTACTTCTGAAATTTGCTGATCACATAACAATTTAACTAATCCAGAAATTGGCACGAACGCACATGAAATTTCACTTTCAATTTCATATGGTGTAGCATAATCCCTTTATAGAGTTAATATTAACAAAAATATAAAAAAGAAAACAAATACAGCAAATTATTTATGGAGCATTACGCTTATGAAACCTGAACTCTAACCAAAAGAGATCGTGAAAATTGGAAGCTTTTGCAATGTGGTGTCGGGCCGAATAGAAAAATTTTCATGGACAGAAAAAGTTACTAATATAGAAATATTGAGAAGAGTAAATGAAAACAGAGAAATACTGAAACTTATGGAGAGTAGAATTATATATCACTTATATTTGATGGATGGAGCTAAATCCAGGTTTAGTGCTATAAAACTGTAAAACATAACATGGTCTGTATAATCAAATTATTTTTGAAATACTAATTGGAACAGAGTATGTTGCAAATGAACCAAGCCCCTATTAGTTTAATCTGTTAAGCTAGAAAAAACTAGTTAATATGTCTTTTTGAAACAGGAGGAAACAGATCTATAACCTCTTATTTTTAGTGGGACCTGAGCCCTCTGCATGGCAGTCCAATGTTCTTCCACTAGCTAGGCTATCGCTGCTATACAAATATATATAAAATACTATAGATACAAGATATAAATATAAAAATCAAATGTAATTTTTTTATAACCAAATACTTATATAATATATAATATGTAATATGTAAAATAATATATAATATGTACATATTTTATCGAACTCTATTATCTAATAAGCTTTAATTAATATTATTGTTTTACTCAACAGTTTACCCTAGAGGCAGAATTTTATGTTTATAATTTTTATGTTTTATGTTTTACATGTTTATTTCTTTAATTAAGTTGTTAGTTTAGTTGTAATTATAATTTGCAAGCTGTGGTTTCCTATAATTGAGGGACTATACACGCTAAGAATTTAATTATTGCTTTATAATGTACTTGTATGTTGTTGTATATTCCTTTGTTGGAAATCCTTAAATAAATAAATAAATAATACAATGTAAATCGTACTAAAAATTATCCACACCGAGAAGACTTTCACTTAAAACTTATACATACATACATACATACATAGATTCACGCCTGTTTCATAGAAAGGTAGGCAGAGACTACGGATTTCCATTTGCTACATTACTCATTCCATTTAAAATTGTAAACTTATATGATATAGTTTACAATTTTCAATATGAGTGAGCGTAATAATACTATTTTAATTATTCAGATGTCATGTGTGACGGGGAACAATCCAGAAA